>CP136067.1:54694392-60021892 GCA_032622095.1 Siphonodentalium dalli
CCCCATAAAGTTCAAATTTGTGGCCATTTCGGTCCTACAGTTTAATCCAAAGTAGGAAAATATGGACTGTTACTGGTTGAAAAATCAAATGTAACACTATCAGGCATGAAATTTCTAACTGTTCGAAAATTTTGATGAAAGTAGGGGGAGGTGTCAAAACCCCACCCCCTCTACACTTCCGCCCCATTGCCACACCCCACCCAGGCAGCTTAGAAATCAAGAGGAATCTATACATTATTATACCAGTATCAAAAAGCACAGGAAGGGTGGCTGGTTGATAATTAAATCTCTTATCTCCACCCCCATTTGAACAAACGTGAATCCCCATCTATGAGATCCATTCATTTGGTAATTTCAGACGGTAGATTTTAATAGTTGAACTGAACTGATTTTCCTCAAATATCCTAAAATGACCCAAAATCTCAACAAATATAAACCCCAGTCACCGAAGGACCCTCCATACCAATCATAAGCTAAATAGGCCCGATGAAGAAATTGTTTTAAGAATTACTATGGAAGGAAAGAGTTATGGCCCTGGCTTCTCACATATTAGACCTGATGAACCCATTTGAACAAATGTGAATGTAAGTCACCTAGGGGACATCCACACCAAAATATATAAACCCATTTGGTCTTTAATATGTATCTGGAGAAGAAAAACAATTGATGGACGGATAGAGACATAAAGACAGATGGATGGATGGGAGAACAGTTTGACATAGAGACAGACAAATTCAGTTCAATATACCCCCCCCCCCCAAGTTTTCTTTGCAAAATCAGGGTATAATGAGTTCAACTGGTTACTGGTGGTTAAGGAAATAATATTCGAACAGCCAGGCCTGAACATAATGTCTGACATTTGCAGAATGAGGTCCCCAAAGGATGAATTTAATGATGCAATCATGCAATGCGGGCTAGCATCACCAAATTCACCCTCTGCGGACCTCATTCTGTTTAGGCCTCAACTGCTATGGAGACATAGCATCAGATTGAAGTTCTCCAGTTAAAGTTGGTGATGTGCACCCATTGGGCACCTCAATTATGCATTTTATCTTCTACAGATAAGGGGATATAGAAACTAAACAGAAGGGAAAAAGTAAGTAAAAATGTCAATTGAAGACCCTATATACTTCCCAGAAGATGAGGGCTAAGCAGAATGGGGACCCTGCCTAGTGTATATGGTGATGCTAGCCTGCTGTGCAGGGTAGCATAACTAAATTCACCTTCTGGGGACCTCATTCTGCAAATGTCAGACACACTAAATTCAGGTTTGAGAACACACTGGCAGGAGTGCTAGCTAATGCATTTGTTCACACCTGTCAGTCTGATAACATCTCAATGATGTCTCAACATCTGATGACTGTGTATTTATATTAACTCTCTCTCTCCCTCTATGTCTGTCTGTAGCTAATACAATTGACTGAATCTGCTGGTGGGAGAGATCCTGTGAGTTATGAGATGAGATGGGGGTGGGATGCTGTTGGTTGAGGGCAGGGTGGTGGTTTGGGTCATGTGGGGGGGGGGGGGGGGGTGATGGAAAGGGAAAGTTTCCATGATTTCATTAAAGATTTTCATAACTCTGCTGATGTTACAACGGTGTTAGTTTTGCATTATTCGATCGACAACTGACCTAACATAAAATTGTCGAAATCAAGGCCGTAGAACAACTGTAGAAATGTATTTTTACAGCGATAACGCTATGCCCACAAGCAGACTTGGTATTAAAATGAAGTTTATCATTTATTGCACAGCAAGAGACCGATTAACCCACCCATGCGAAGGTGCCATGAAACACGAAAAACTGCGTTCGACGTCAATGTTTAGAATTTAGATTTCTCGATGAATCACTGTCTGGAATCAGTACGGCTGACTCATGTTTAGACGTTTCCGGTTTGGTCGCAAAGACAGAAACTCGACGGTATACAACCGACTAAAATGCTTGATTTTAGATGTTCAGACTGTTGTACCATAATCTTGGTCGGATATGTTCAGGATATGTTAACAGTGCACAGGAAACTAACCAGAGTTATATAATGTCATACTTTGTTAGATTATAGCACAATTGAATCGAGAATTTTGTATATTTTTGTGCAAAAATTCGCTTTCAAATCCGTTTTACAAGTGTTTTATCCTTTTAAAATTATAATCTTGCAGGTCATATATAATTCGTAATGTTTATCAAACAATAATCCGTAACCATTTGTCCATTCGGGTGTGTTGTATAGTAGAAAAAAGTATATTTTGGATGGTCATCGACGAATTTTTGTGTACGGTTTAGAATGCAGCTAGTGTACGGTTGATCAGCATTTCATGTCCTAGTTGTGTACGGTTCAGACGTACTGTTTATTGGGTTTCTGTCAGTTCTTTGGCGTATATTTTACAGAAAACCTGTCATTTTTAAGTTTATGAGTTAAAATTCATATATATAACAAATGAATGTTTGTTTTCCACAATGCATGCTATTATGAACTCGTTGTTGCTGTGATATTCCGCACAGGGAATGTGACCGTAACCACGTGTTCATGGTGCATATATTTTGGATAACAAAAATTAATTTGTTATATTTATAGTATAATGTGTTAGCTAAGCATACAGTCGAATATTTGACACTACTATCAGAATTCAAGATGGAGAAATTCAAGTGCCACACGTGTAACATTGGATTCGACTCCTTCTCACATAGTATAGAGCATTTTAAAGTGACTCGTGGCGACAATATACTAAAGATTAGAAGTCTAGAACTAAATATGATGACGGGGAAGATTGGCTATACAGAGCGCATAATTTTAATGTTGTGCCGAATGTGGTCAGCAGTGAGGACAAAGTTATTAAGGTCGGATCGAGCGACCCCGGTGCATTGACCATTAACATATTAAAAGTTGACAGAGCCGACAATTCAACAAATACCGGTAATATAAATAGATGTACATTCAGCAGTTCGTTGAGCAAAAAGTTTTCTTACCTGTGAACAAAACGAAAACAAACAGAACATGCGTGGACCAAAAATCCGAAAACATGAAACAAAACTGTAAAAAGATAAAACATAAACTGCACGATTTATAGTGTTCTCTTTATCCGCAAAGCCACGACAGGACCAAGGACCATACAATAGGCTATTTTTTTCTAGTAGAATACAAAACGTAGACAATTAAATAATGAGTTCAATTCATATTTGAAAACAATTGCATGGTCTGATATATAGTTTTAGTGTTCAAGATATTTTTTAACGTGTATAGTAAATTTAAACATGCAGCATTTTAACATGTTCGGCTTTGTATTGGACCCCTATAGTGGTCAGATACGACCGTAAGGATGGAGAGAACACTATACTCGTAAACAAACCGAAGATAAAAATCATAATAATCAACTATTGGTCGTCCAGTAAAGGCTCGTCCACAGACCTGCGTAATGCATGCGTGTACACGTAAGGGTGCGTATATAATGGCTGATCGATGGGTCTATATACGGAGGGATCATCTAAGTGGTTAGCACTTGTCCTCCGATCCCTTTAAAATAGCCTATATATGTATTACATGTATTTTATATTAATGTACTATTTAGAGCAAATACAATATGTATAAACTACAGACGATGTCTGTCAAGTGCGTCATGATTTTGTCAAACAATCAAGTACTTTATTCTTTCACCCATTAAACAAATTGCACAAATAAGGAAGATGTTATATAAATAGTCAAGCGGATAGTTAATTCATGTCTGTGAACGGTCTTGCCACCGTGCGTAATGCGTATAGACCCATCAACCATACGCACCCTTACGCATGCACGCTTTACACAGGTACGTGGACGAGTCTTGAGATAGGCCTACATAATTATACATATATAATTATGTAGTAGATAAGCAATTTTATTGTTGCCGGAGTCCAAATCACGAACAAAACAATTAAATTTAGATTTGTCACATTTATTATTTATCCAACATCACGTGGTATATCTCCCAGAGAACGATTTAAAAAGAAAATTAGGTTAGTATTTATCCACACGATTCTGAGATAAACCGTACACACAATCACAATCGTTGACATCTAAACCGTACAATTTTTAACAACACCACCTGTTGAAAAACAGTCACTATATCACGAAAAATGTATATTAAAGACAAGTGAAACTTCGTATGTGTCAGAGAATGTTCCTAGTTCGCGATGGATGTTTTATTTGTTGAATTGCTTTGCTGAAACATTGTGAATACAATCCTAGATGATTTATTTTTCTCGATTGTTTCTTTTTTTCACTTTTTACTTGGCATAAACCACGATCGTATCGTCGTATGAAATCATTTTGCGAGCGACTTTCAGTGTACATAGAAACAAAATAATACAGAAACAACAACTGACTACATTGTCAATCCAAAAATCCGCGCATAATGTATTTATTAAGCAAAAAGGTGTGCCTACCGCGACAACAACAATTCGAGCTCCGACGAAACCGGAAACGTCTAGACATGAGTCAGCCGTACTGATTCCAGACAGTGGATGAATACGCTAGCAAACAACAAGTGTTAGGTATCAAATGACACAGTGGAATACTGCGCATTCGTTTTTAGCTACAATATGGCTGTTTTAGAACGAATAATGTAATGGCGAACTCGCAAACACGCGCCGATGAAAACAGCTAAAATAGACTCGATGTTTACAATAACAGGATCATTTCAGCTGATATATTCCATATAATGGGGCGTATAGTATATACAAATGTAGGATTAGACACAGGGAATGTAATTTTGTCCAAATGGGTCCAACACGCAGTGAAATTGTTGCAGAAATTCGCTCCAAGAAAGAGCGCTACTTTTTCTCGTAAAAAATAGAATGGCCGACTGAAGCCGTTTTATCGTTCCAACTAAGCCTGGTCTTAGCAGCACTTCGTCAACAAAATACGAATATACACCATGTATCAGAAGACGTATCAAATTTGATTTTTTTAAGGGCTTTGCGCTCTTCATTTGTTATAATTCGCACTTATTTTTTATTTAAGTTGTGACTAAAAGCACAGATGCCGGAAGCCGGTGTCCGGCGATTACAAGCCAAGTTACAAAATAGATTAACTGGGTTGAACTCATGAATATGTCAATGGTGAGACTGTTCGATAGAATATTCAAATCAAATAGTGTTTTTAGACTTAAAATCTTATGTGTCTGCCGGTCATATGCGGTGGAGGTTCTCATATTATCTGCCGGTCATACGCGGGGGAGGTTCTCATATGAACATATTATCTGCCGGTCATACGCAGGGGGGTTCTCATATGAACATATTATCCGCCGGTCATACGCGGTGGAGGTTCTCATATTATCCGCAGTCATCTGCGGGGGAGGTTCTCATATTATCCTCCGGTCATACAGGGGAGGTTCTCATATAAACATATTATCCGCTGGTCATACGCGATGGAGGTTCATATTATTCACGCGAGGGAGGTTCTCATATTATACGCCAGTCAAACACGGGTGAGGTTCTCATATGAGAACCTCCCCCGCGTATGACTGGTGGATAATATGAGAACCTCCCTCGCGTATGACCGGCGGATAATATGAACATCCACCGTGTATGACCGACGGATAATATGTTCATATGAGAACCTCCCCCGCGTATGACCGGCAGATAATATGAGAACCCCCACCGCGTTCATATTATTCACCGGTCATACGCGAGGGAGATTCTCATATGTGGGGGAGGTTCTCATATTATCCACCGGTCATACGCGGTGGAGATTCATATTATCTGCCGGTCATACGTGAGGGAGGTTCTCATATTATCCGCCGGTCATACGCGGGGGTGCTTCTCATATGAGAACCTCACCCGCGTATGACCGGCGAATAATATGAACATCCACCGCATATGACCAGCGGACAATATGTTCATATGAGAACCTCCCCTGTATGACCGGAGGATAATATGAGAACCTCCCCCGCAGATGACCGCGGATAATATGAGAACCTCCACCGCGTATGACCGGCAGATAATATGTTCATATGAGAACCTCCCCTGCATATGACCGGCAGATAATATGTTCATATGAGAACCTCCCCCGCGTATGACTGGCAGATAATATGAGTTTTTAAGTCTATAAACACTATTTGATTTGAATATTCTTTCGAACAGTCTCACCATTGACATATTCATGCGTTCAACCCAGTTAATCTATTTTGTAACTTGGCTTGTAATCGCCGGACACCGGCTTCCGGCATCTGGGCTTTTAGTCACAACTGAAATAAAAAATAAGTGCGAATTATAACAAATGAAGAGCGCAACGCCCTTAAAAAATCAAATTTGATACGTCTTCTGATACATGGTGTATATTCGTATTTTGTTGACGAAGTGCTGCTAAGAACAGGTTTAGTTGGAACGATAAAACGGCTTCAGTCGGCCATTCTATTTTTTACGAGAAAAAGTAGCGCTCTTTCTTGGAGTGAATTTCTGAAACAATTTCACTGCGTGTTGGACCCATTTGGACAAAATTACATTTCCTGTGTCTAATCCTACATTTTTATATACTATACGCCCCATTATATGGAATATATCAGCTGAAATCGATCCTGTTATTGTAAACATCGAGTCTATTTTTTAGCTGTTTTCATCGGCGCGTGTTTGCGAGTTCGCCATTACATTATTCGTTCTAAAACAGCCATATTGTAGCTAAAAACGAATGCGCAGTATTCCACTGTGTCATTTGGTACCTAACACTTGTTGTTTGCTAGCGTATTCATCGAGAAATCTAAATTCTAAACATTGACGTCGAACGCAGTTTTTCGTGTTTCATGGCACCTTCGCATGGGTGGGTTAATCGGTCTGTGCAATAGATGATAAACTTCATTTTAATACCAAGTTTGCTTGTGGGCATAGCGTTATCGCTGTAAAAATATATTTCTACAGCTGTTCTACGGCCTTGATTTCGACAATTTTATGTTAGGACAGTTGTCGATCGAATAATGCAACTTCTGCTGTCCGGTCAGTGGCGGGGTTAATATGTGTGGATAGTGCGAATGTGGGCCTTTCGCTAGACACCAAAAGTAGCCCTCTACGTGCTGTATTCCTCGAGATATTAAATTGTTAAGTTAGAATTAAAATGAGAAGTTAGGATTGTGACCCTAATAACTCTCCTTAAAATTTTATGAACCTATGAGAATATTTAAGTTGTGATTCAGTACAGTACCCCTTTAAACTTTTAATCATCACCAACACCTGACGCACAAAGGGGCCGCGGGCCCATGACCACACCGCCGCTGAATATAGGCTCCCGAAGCCATCCAACAAAATAACGGGTAGAAGTCCGCTATCGGATACCCGTTTAGGTTCGTACGTTTCAAGATGGCGGCGCCCAGTAGACAGAATAAACGGTAAGTGTATATATTGTCTTCAAGATTCAATTAACGACATCTTTCGGTGATACACCTTTAAACAGTTATGTAGGAATGTGTATGCCCAACACATACGTATTATGCCTTTCGCATGACAGGCGTGTGAATTGTTGCATTTGGCGTGTCAAGTCGTCATCAAATTTCGAAATTTAATCGAGGCGGCGAAATGTTCGCTTTTTCGTAATTTTTTGGCCCTGGCCTCATGGATCTGCAAATTTATGTATTGTCGTGGGTAGATTAAGTTACCACACATCTTCGGAATGCAAATCCGGAGATATTTTTATTGTCTAACTCCGAAAAACGACCTTTGAAAATTTCAAAATGTTCAGGTTCAGATTAGCAATATTTCCGATGATTTTGTTCAGGTTCAGAAATAATTTTCGTTCGGTTTCGGACAATTTTCGTTCAGGTTCGGACAATTTTCGTTCAGGTTCGGACGCATCAAAACCTCACCGAGAAGCGAAATGCCGAGATGTAGTCGCGTTCTTATTGTGAGTGTTGTTTACGAACACGCATTGTTATATCGCTGTGAATCTGCAAAATATATAAAAGGCCTCAATCATTGACTGCTTGAAAGGGATACTGTACTCAAATGTTGTTGTTGCTGTCTATAGTCTTTGAGTCGTAGAATAAGGTAACCAGCTTTCCGTTATTTTAAAGTATGTTGAGTATGATGTGATGTTACGGATGGCAGATTAGCCGGAATGAAAAAATACCAATTGTCGTTGTCGATTAATTTCTGTACAGTTTTCAAGCAAATGTATCAAATAAATGTTATGTTATATACTCATTTAAGTTATTTCCACTAGCCATTGAGTGGCTTGCGCATACGCCCCGTATCAACATATTTTTACACGACCGTGTGTGCCACGCGTTGCCCAATCCACTATCCGTCAATTAATTTGATTACGTCTTGTACACGGAAATTCGTAAATTAATTTATGGCTCCAGTCATAAATTAAATTTATATCCAATTATGAACTTTGATTTTAAGATAACCTGTTGATTTGAACGTTTACAGAATACATCTCCGACTCAAATTACTAATCTTTCTATATATTATCGATATTAGATCGTTGGTATTACCGGGAATCTATTGAAGATGGCGCACAAACTTCAATAAATTCCTGGCAATACCAACGATCTAATATCGATAATATATCAGTAGAAAGATTAGTAATTTGAGTCGGAGAACGTTTACAGAATACATCTCCGACTCAAATTACTAACCTTTCTATATACATGTATTATCGATATTCGATCGTTGGTATTATCGGGAATTTATTGAAGATGGCTTACAGTACCCCCTTTAACTCAGTTCTGAAATTGACATAAAATGTTACCAAGTTCCGTGCAGAGTTCAGTGCAAGACTTAGCGTAGCGAGGGGACTGAACTCTGTTTTGCAGCTTGGAATGTTACATCACCTCCCGTGAATACCAGTCTAATCTCAATGACCATGCATGTGTGCAACGTAACATGTAACAGGTAGATGTATGGACAGTTATGGACAGTTATCTGTTTCACCAACATGCGACGACCGTCGAGGCCTCGTATGTGGATGGGGGGGGGGAACCACGCGAGCACATACATGTATCTCACATGCATACAATAACACAGTGTATAAACCGTACAAACATTAAATCGGAAGTTGTTTTCGTAAAGACGAAAAATGCTATTTTTAGAACGTAAATGTGACAGAAATATCACAACAACACCACAAAATCCAGGTTTCAGACGGACACACGGTTGCACCACATATACTAACGTAATTATAAATTGTACATACACATTTGCCGATCGTAAGCGGGGGCCATTTGAGCGAAGGACTCTGTTTAATAGATAAAAACGGCCTTTGATCACTTCAGAAAATAATTTTCTCGCAAAAATTCCCTCTTCAAACAGGGGGTGGGGGGGGGGGGGTCTGGAAAAAAATTGCACATATAGGGCCCAACAAGTTTTTTTCCGACCTCGAGGGACCCACCATGTGCACCCCATTTTTGCAAAAAAAATATTTTTTTCCTCCAAAATTTTGGGGACCCACCCCCCGTTTCTCATGTTTTTATAAAAATTTCAGATGGTTTTTTTAGCCGTTCTTCAATAATGTGTTAACTGCCTTACTAATTGGTAAACACAGATCAGAAAAACGAAAAATATACTGTATTTCCATGTGTTTCCTGGTGTTTTCAGTATCTAACAACAATATTAATTAAGCATTGTGTAGGTACACTATATGTCACAAATTGCCCTAGACCCCATTATAGCCTTAATATATCGAGTGTGTTGTGTCTGACAGAGAACACTGGCCAGTGTAAATAGTGGTAAACAGGTCAGGGGTTCCACAATTATATGTGCATGATCAACGAACTCTTTAGTCTTATCCAACGGCCGGGATGGGGTGGGAGGGGAACTGTGTTTTGGTTATGTATACACATAGATATATGGTTATTATACTGCCCGATATTAGTCGGCGGGTATATAGTTGACGTCTCGAGCCGTCTGTCCGTACAAACATTTTGAATTTTAACTCAAGTGTCAGTTCATATACCTTTATAGTATTTTAGTTTCGTCTTATTGAGCAGTAAAGCTCCCAGATGAAGTTCGGAAATTCAATGAGAATAGCGTCACCTTCATTTGGGATTGTCTGAGCAGTAAACAGTAATGTCATTCATCATAACCAAATCAGTTTTATTTGGATAATTGTTGCAAATTAACATTACTTGCAATCATTCAAGATGAGAAATAACCAGAAGGAATGAATTTGATTACATGCCAGAACAAGACAGTATTTCAGACATTAGAAATTTATGAGATACCCTTTTCAATTTCATGTTATGCAACAATCAGGTTAATGATATCTACTAGTAGTCATCATTGAGTATTCACCATGTAGTATCCAAATTGTGATAGAGTTTTTTTGTTTTATTACTTTTATTCAGATAATACAACTGGGTAATATATTAACTTTGTTACTAAATATTTCTTCCGTTGATCATAAGTTTCCTGAACGTTAATACGGTGGTCCACTGTGAAGTGGTCCGGGATACTGTGAAATCCAGAATGTTGCTAAATCTGAGGCTAAAGAGTCACTTTAGCTGCCTATATAGTCCTATACCAACAAGCATGGTACTAACATGCTTACAAACAACATTACATGGTCAGTACTTGTAAATTGTTTGAAAAAAACCCATTTTGGAAAAAATTTACAAGCACCATTTTTTCCGCCTCTGGACCACCCACCCACCCCGGCCCTATATACGGAATTTTTTTGCAGACCCCCCCCCCCCCCCTGCTTCAAATGTCATTTAAACACATATCCAGCATCTGTCGGAAATCCCACTATATTGCAACGGAAAGGCCGTTACGTGTGTAACATACATGGACATGCCCTTGGCTCGAGTGTATTCACAATTTGAACGTAGAGGGTATTGATTTGGACACCCCGCTCTCAGTCTATGTAAGCCTAGTTGTTTAAGTTGATGATCACTAGTTGCCAAAAATATGTACGCCAAGTTGTGATGATGGGATTTATGTGAAAAGACGAACCCATGAATTAGGTTTCCATATTAGAGATACTCGGCCTCCCGATGGTCATTATTAACCTTCAACCACAAGAGAAAGTATGGAATCCTATTACGGCCACTTGCTAATGGCGCTTTCGGCGCTTTCGGCGCGATGCGCCGAAAGCGCCGAAAGCGACAAAAAGTGCGCCATTAGTAACGCGCCGAAAGCGCCGAAAGCGACAAAAAGTGCGCCGTAACGGCGCACTATTTGTCGCTTTCGGCGCTTTCGGCGCTTTCGGCGCTTTCGGCGCGGTGCGCCGAAAGCGACAAAATGTGCGCCATTATCGTTATTTCGGCGCGCGCCGAAAGCGCCGAAAGCGACAAAAAGTGCGCCGATCGGCGCACATTTTGGCGCTTTTGGCGCTTTCGGCGCTTTCGGCGCGCGCCGAAACAACGCTAATGGCGCACTTTTTGTCGCTTTCGGCGCGCGCGCCGAAAGCGCCGAAAGCGACAAAAAGTGCGCCGATCGGCGCACATTTTGTCGCTTTCGGCGCTTTCGGCGCGATGCGCCGAAAGCGACAAAAAGTGCGCCGAAAGCGCCATTAGCAAGTGGCCGTAATAGGATTCCATAGTAACTTCTGTATGCCATTAAAATGGAGGCGTTTATTGTTGACAATTTTTTTCTAAATTTTACACACCGTGAAATTATCTATAAGTTTTATCAGAAATATGGAATTACAATTAGGTGAGTGAACTTCAAAAGCCACAGCTCCTGAACCCCCCCCCCCATTCGCATGGATGCAGGGATGTGGTAACGGAGAGTCCAACATGTTCTCTGCCTTGTTTGTTCAATGTTATAAAGTTCCATGTTAGAACATAAAAAAAGTTCCCATGTTTTGCACTGATGGAATAATATCTCTACAAGCACTATGCAGAGTAAAGTTTCATGGCACAATCTGGGGGGAGGGGTTCTTCTGACTTCAATTTCAACTACATGTTTGGGGGGGGGGTGTCCACCTTGGGAAATTCCAACTGCATCCCCCCTTTAGTCAGAATCAGACCAACACAAGTTTTTGAATAATTCCATTTGCACCCCCCCCCCCCCCCTTGAACCTCAGTCAGACCTAATTTCTAATATATTCATAAGCCATGGTTTTATATTTCTATATTCCTGGTATGAGAACATTGACAGATATTTTAACCTGAACATTTATTAGTTATTTGAAAATTTCAAACCTCATACTCCCCTCAGGTTGGAAGTGATGACCATTTCTGTCCACAAATTTGACCAAATGTAGTAAAATATTGTTTTGCTAAACTAATTAGCAGTTTTGTATTGGCCATGTGGATGTGGGGCAATGACACACCGGGCCGACCATGGTTCGATCCGGTGTGCGAAAATTTAGAAATCTTAACAAGAAAATTTTGAAATCGTAACATCTACACTAGCCTCAAGCCTTCCTACCGTTGTAAATTTAAACCCTACACCCCCTACTTAGGTTGGAAAATTTTCAACTGATGACAATTCCAATGACAATGTTGACCAAATGTATGACAATATTGTTTTCTTAAATTTACTAGAAGTTTTTGACTGGCCACGGGGGAGGGACCAGGACACAAGCTTTCCAAGTGTTGGAAATTTCCAATCTGTTACCCCCCCCTAAGGTTGGAAAATTTCCAACTGATGACCATTTCTGTCCAAAGTTTTTACCAAACATAGGAACATTTCCCCCCCCCCCCAATAAATTGTTTTATAATCAAACTACAAGAACATATTTCACCTATTGTTGGTGTGAAATTTCCAACTAATGTTTTGGCAAGTATGAAATTTCCAACTGTTATACTTTTGACCAAAGTTGGGGGGCTAACTACTAGTATACGTGCGAAATAAATCTCTGTAGTTCCACTGGTAATGATGCTACCGGAATTTGCCTGTAAATATCATGCAAATTATCTCACAAGAATAAATCATACAGGTATTTGGAGGTAGCACTGGTAGTACAAGTGGAACTATATAAATGTTACTTCCGATGTCTTTCGCTCTGGTAAAGATGCATGTTAGGTGCATATTTCCGTTCATATTCTGGCACCATGTGGTTTTCTATGACGAAATGCCCACAAAAATGTACCTTGCAAACTTGCCAGCGTATGAACGTACCCTGAATCATGCCAGAAGCTGGGGTTTGTCCCACAAAAATATTCATGATTGCCAATTACTCAATCAATATATTCACTGCAAGTCTATCACAGCTAGTGACAGTCAGTTGTGGTGTTCAATTATTAACAGACTTTTTCATTATATTACATTTAATTACATGCGGCAACACTCACTTAAAAAGTTGCTCAAATGTATGCATACTAATCACTTGACTATATTTAGACTCATTTATAGTGAAAATTCATACATGTGTTAAGTACCATATTAATAAATAATTTTAAATCTGAATAATGACAAATTATAGCATTTAGAGGTGTATCTACAGCAAAATTCAGCCCCTCCCTTTTAAAATTGATACATAGGCCTATACATTGTACACATATGGCCATGTCCGATCTGCACTGAGGTGCCGGGAGCATCCAAGGGCATCGGGGGGGGGGGGGGGAGAGCCTACAAAAATGGCACTTTTCTGCCCAAAAAAGGGAATTTTCTCCGCAAACTCGGAAAAAACAACCATAAATTCATTGTGGCAAAAATCCCTATTTTAAAGGTATTTGTCGGTTTTTATGGCCGTTTTTGACAAAAAATTAATATTCCTTGTGAAATTGGTGGTATTTG
This sequence comes from Siphonodentalium dalli, assembly GCA_032622095.1. Classification (NCBI taxonomy): domain Eukaryota; kingdom Metazoa; phylum Mollusca; class Scaphopoda; order Gadilida; family Siphonodentaliidae; genus Siphonodentalium; species Siphonodentalium dalli. Next base: position 54,708,035 of record CP136067.1, read on the forward strand.
GACCCAAAAAGTTACATTTTGCTATAAAAACACGAGATTAAACACAGCATTTTCTGTCTCCAGAAAAAGGGCAAGTCCTGCCCCCTTGGTCAAGGGCAGGGGATCAGCTGCCCCCTCTTCCGGCACCCCTGCTGGGCTGATCACATACTTAATTGTATACATGCCCTAATGGCGCACCGCGCTAATGGCGCACTTTCTGTCGCTTTCGGCGCGCGCCGAAACAACGCTAATGGCGCACTTTTTGTCGCTTTTGGCGCGCGCGCCGAAAGCCCCGAAAGCGACAAAAAGTGCGCCGATCGGCGCACATTTTGTCGCTTTCGGCGCTTTCGGATTTAGTGATGGAAAGAGTAAAATCCAAGATGGCTGCCAGTGGCCATATTTTTCATAAAATCATTCAAATTTGACAGCTCCCATCTATAGGTGATCCTCGACCCATATACCGAATAACGTTGAAATCGGCCAAAGTTTGTTTTAACACATTTGTTTTATTTTTTTACAGTTTTTTAATAGTCTATTTTTGTTTGAAGAGTTAAAAGTACTCAATCCGAAATGTCGCTCGCAAATCTGCGCAAATTACTATTTCCTTGGCATCGGCGGTAAAAGATATTTGATTCGAGTCGCGGAACCGACCCATCAAAGCTCAGAGTGATCACATCTCGATGTTTGAATTCTATTATTTTAATTTAAATGGCCCAGTAAAAAGTCGACGAGAAGACTTCTATGAACAAATTGCGGATGAAGATGGATAACTCTAAAAACAAGTGACTTTTTTGTGTCAGATATTTGACAATAACATGTTTTGGGCAATTTTATATTATAGTTGACTGTGATTAACATTAGTTTTGTGCAATTATTCGATTCTTATAACTGACGCGGCATTTAAAAAAAAAATGTTGTTGTTGGAATCTGATGATATGGGAACCATCGAATCGGATTGAGTACCTTTACGTGAAGAGTTTACATTTATTTGAAGAATCTATTATTGTGTTATGCATGCTTTCATTTACACCAGGGGTGGTATTCACCAAGCGAGACTATTTTATAAACCAGGTAGTTTATTTGGTAGTGGCTGAACGCAAAGGTATCTTCGCTTCAGCGCCAACGATACACGCTGTCGATGATGTGATTGATCCAATCTCTCAGATTTGTCACTTGTCAATGGACACCGTCTCACGACTAATTCGTGAACACTCACCGGCCACAATCAGCATGTATAGCGGTATAATTTTTGGGTATAATTGTATGGAGACTCATGCTGGCGTTTATACATCTGCAGAATGAGTTTCGATGACATTATTGGGGTTTTTGAATTATCACAGCGTGAAAATGAAGAGCCAAGAAGACAACGTCTCAGAAGAATTTTAAGGGACAGATCAAACCCACTTGAACCCAATATTTGCTTCTAACTATAAATTCTATGTCTATGGAGTTATCATTTTTAATTTCCATTCTTTATTCGAAAAGTTGTGTATTTATGTCAAACAAATGATGTTGTAGAATGACCGCCCCAATACATTCTTTCCACACACCCCACCCCGATCCAAAATGAACGCCCTCTGAATGGGTTCAAATAGGACGCCATATATACATGTAGGCCTTGACCGATATAGGCCAAACAAAAGCGGCGGCCATTTTGGATCGGTGGGGTGTGTATGGGGTGAATTTTAATCGGCCAAGGACTGGAAAATGGCTGTAGCCATGGAGTATTTTTAGAACATATGAAATGGGTATATCAAAATCTTGAAGCTCGAATGAGCCATGTCCGATTTAAAACAAATTAGTTTAAATAGCATGAATGTAGTTTTACCTGTAGGGTGTTATTCCATGAGAACGGAGTTTGTATCACTTACTGCTAAAATTAAAAGCTTATAATTTTTTACCAATTTAAAGGTACTCAATCAGATCAGACGCTCCTAAATTACTTTTTCTTTGGCTTCGGGTGTAAAAAATATTTGATTCGAATCAAGGAACCCACCCATCAAAGCTCAGAGTGATAACTCTTGGATATCCATCTTCATCCGCACATTCGTCCGTTCGACCACGTACTTCTGGTCCACAAACAATAGAAATAGCAACTTCAAACATCGATATCTAATCACTCTGAGCTTTGATGGGTGGGTTCCTCGACTGGAATCAAATATTTTTTAGCCCCAAAGCCAAAGAAATAGTAATTTATGAGCGTCTGATCGGATTGAGTACCTTTAATATTAATGTGTCTAACTGAAGTGCAATTGTGTGGTACTAAAATTAGATCAGAAATATACATTACCCCATACTATTAGTTTTATTTATGGCTTATTGTTTCAACCACTATATGGTATATCGTAGTGTCACAACACATTCAGTTTCGATGGCACATGGGGATCACCAAAATGTTATCTTCATTATGACATAACGCACGGGGAGGCGCCGGATTGCCCGACTCGTGGGTTACCAGCCCCTTCAAGAGAGGGGCGGGGGGGGGAGCTATACAGGATTAGCCATTGCAGATTGCAACCCTCCCCGACGGGGGGGGGGGGGGCTTTAACTACCTCCAACCCCGATACCCCAAAACCCATCTGGTACCACCCTTGACATATAACGAATTGAATTTTGTTCTCATAATTCGATTTTCACATCTATAATTAATGGGGAATTTGTTGTTGTCGCATTATTTTGAAGAAAAATGACTCTAGGAACAAAATTACAGGGCCAGGAAAAATGTGTAAGCAGGGCTGCAGAACCAACCACCTCCCCGCCTAGTGTTCGGAAAACAATTGCAGACCCCACCCCTGACCTATACACAATTTCATCACAGAATACAACATATTTCCTCAAACCCCAAATACAGCTTTGTTACATGCGGAGTCGAATCAAAGTAGCTAAATATAGTATCGGAATACCTTGTTTGATTCAGGCAGAGTCTATAAGTTCAATGACGTGACATTTCGAAGACATAGTTATGTTTAAGTGGATCGAAAGGAACATATCATTACTGTACGATTCCTGAATAACATCGCAACTAGTATTGTTGTCGTACACAACTAGGCGTACATAGACTGACGAGTGGTGTGTCCAAATAAATACTCTCTACTTTTAAATTATGAATACACTCGAGCCAAGGGCGTGTCGATATATGTTGCACACATAACGGCCTTTCCGTTGAAATATAGTGGGATTTCCGACAGATGCTGGATATGTGTTAAAATGACATTTGAAGGGGGAATTTTTGCGAGAAAATTATTTTCTGAAGTGATCAAAGGCCGTTTTTATCTATTAAACAGAGTCCTTCGCTCAACTAGCCCCCGCTTACGATCGGCAAATGTGTATGTACAATTTATAATTACGTTAGTAGATGTGGTGCAACCGTGTGTCCGTCTGAAACCTGGATTTTGTGGTGTTGTTGTGATATTTCGTCTTTTCGAAAACAACTTCCGATTTAATGTTTGTACGGTTTATACACCGTGAGTAAGAAAGTCCACCCAAATTATTCCCGAGTGGGCTAAAACCATGTCACGTGTTCCCCGTTTATTGTTTTTTTTTTACGAATAGAAGATAATCAATATGTATACGCACAAAAACGCAATAAGAACGCGACTGCATCTCGGCATTTCGCTTCTCGGTGAGGTTTTGATGCGTCCGAACCTGAACGAAAATTGTCCGAACCCGAACAAAAATTGTTTCTGAACCTGAACAAAATCATCGGAAATATTGCGAATCTGAACCTGAACATTTTGAAATTTTCAAAGGTCGTTTTTCGGAGTTAGACAATAAAATATCGCCGGTTTTGCATTCCGAAGATGTGTGGTAACCTAATCTACCCACGACAATACATAAATTTGCGGATCCATGAGCCCAGGGCCAAAAAATTACGATAAAGCGAACATTTCGCCGCCTCGATAAAATTTCGAAATTAATGACGACTTGACACGCCAAATGCAACATTTCACATGCCTGTCATGCGAAAGACATGTTACGTATGTGTTGGGCATACAAATTCCTACATAACTGTTTAAAGGTGTATCACCGAAAGATGTCGTTAATTGATGCTTGAAGACAATATATACACTTACCGTTTATCCTGTCCACTGGGCGCCGCCACCTTGAAACGTACGAACCTAAACGGGTATCCGACAGTGACTATTGGCTTGGCTTATTTCAGAATCAAATAAGTCGGATATATATGAACCTATGTGAATATTTATGTGCAAATGTGCGCGAAGCGCACACGGGAGCTGCAGGCCCCTAACGCACAATGGGAGCTGCATTCCCCTAACGCACAAAGGGGCCTGTTTCAGCTAGTGTAAAATAATTAAATTGAATATTGAATATTATGGCTCAATTACCTGAATGTGCCATCGATATATTGCAATACCGGGCCAAATTGTTTGTGTCTACGGAAAGCTTCGCTCAGTCCAGTCAATGGTTCAAACACGTAGAAGACACCATGATGGTTGTCAAGAAGGCTTCCAGCAAATGTTGAACCACCACGCATATAGGCTAAAAGAATGACTCCTGTTGTTTTGGTCGGTTTCGGTGCGGCAGTCAACCTCGGCATGCCACCGTCGATGAAGTAATTCAACCAGAAGTAATTCTTGATTCTCGGGATTCTCAGGTCAACTAGAAAGAAAGGAAGTTGCAATTTAACCTTTTCTTTACTGAATGGAGAGATGCATGTTCTCAGCTATCCGGTATGTATTATATCGCAGGTAGGTGTAATGATCCCCGAAATGAAAAAGTTGCCGCTTATAGTCTATATCGGCAGTTACTTATTATTATTGTTTTGTTTTTTTTACAGTTTTACATTCTTTTCATTTAAGCAAATGTTGGGCTCATTTCCTGGTACAGTGTATTACATTTGAACAACAGCTGCACTTAACGATTTATTATATTATAACATAATACATTATTTCATACGACAGATACATTAACATAGTAATCATTAATTAATACAAAGTCTTCAATAGCCAGATAAATATCCGACCGAATCTAAATATGCTAGCATTGCCAACTGCCCTTAATTCTCTGTAAACCCTCTTGAAGTGACGCAGTCTGTTGTTGACGCTCCTGTATTTTCTGTTGCGGTCTGACACGGCCGCCGTTGCTTCTTGTAATAATAATAATATTTATATAGCGCCTATCCCCCACCTGATACAGACCAATCTTACTCTGTAGTAATACAAAACTATTAGTTAAAAGGCCTATGTGGTAAATGGTATGTGGCATGCCACGCCAGCCGTTGAAGCATGCCACAGGATCTTTGAAAAGCTAAATCCTAACATTGCCAAAGGGTAATGACTCTATAAAGAATGTACCTTTCGAAATAACGGCGATTTGTATGAGAAATTACAACACCACAATAGATCAACTCTGGTAAAATATAAATCAAATTCTTATACAGGGTTGGTGGGCTTGGGGGAGTTCTGGGTTACGCTCTTTAAAACACTTCTTCAAATATTTCCGTTATTTCGTCAAAAACACTTCTTCAAATATCTCCGTTATTTAGTTAATAAAAATAATTTCTTATTTCTATAATTCGCGCTATTTCGTTCTTATTTCTATAATTCGCGCTATTTCGTCATTTCGATACATTTTTTATTCCGCTATTTCGCTGTATTTTCCTATTTCGCTTTTTCGTTGTATTTCATATTTCGATAATTCGCTATATTTGACATATTATGGGATATTGGAATGCCTCAACGGCTGGCGTGGCATGCCACATACCCTTTACCACTGAGGCCTTTTAACTAATAGTTTTGTATTACTACAGAGTAACATTGGTCTGTATCAGGTGCTATCCCCCATAAGGGGCCCTAAGCGCTTTACACATTATATAAATACACAAGAAATGCACATGCAAAATAATCAATAGATATGTGGAATTATATATACTAGTAATAAGATTTTGTTAGTTTTCTTTGTGTCGGGGTAGCGTCGTCGGAACATATAAGTTTTTAATGCAGATCGAAAATCGGTTAGCAAACAAGATTGCCAAATTTCATTTGGTAGAGAGTTCCAAATGTCGGGACAGGCTACAGAAAAAGCTCTGTCGCCGACGGTCATAAGATTTGCACCTTGAGGGCAGAGAAGGGACGATTCACCAGAACGAATTCATTAAGTGTTCGCCGGGGAGTGTATGGATAGACCAGACTGTTAATATATTCGGGAAGGGAATCAGAGACAAACATCCGACGGAAACCAAATGTGGCTATTTTGAATTGTATCCGATCTTTGATAGGTAGCCAGTGAAGGTCGGCGTGCATGGTTGTTACGCTACAGCCTTTCCTTCTTCGAAGTACAATTCTGGCGGCGGTGTCCTGCAAGCGTTGAAGTCTGCTGATTTGCGAATTCTGCTGTAGTATGGTCGATTCATGATACTCTGTTCTTTTTTGATGAATTCGACGATGAAGTTGAACAGATTAGGTATGTTCCCCGGCAGATAATTTTAATTATTTATAATATATACACATACTAGATATTTCTTCCTGGAAGATAGCAGTGATTGGTCTGGATGTCTGTCAACAATGGTTTTATGCTCTGCGAGGATGGTGTTAGCAGCAACCGTTGGGCCTGGTCTGACTCGTGGTTATGCTGGCTTTTGTATGAGGTGACAGTGTCGTTCTTGGTGTTAACAATAGCACCGCAGCTCTTTAAACAGCATCGCCAATGTACACTGTCTTTTCTTCGAGTGACTACTCCGTGCAGGTTCAACTACCGTAGACACCGAGACGGATCAGATAGTTATTTTAAACTCATTGAAGTTAAATGTATCCCCATTTGTAAATATGTACATATCATTGTTACTTATAAATGTATTTATGTGAAATGTTTGTGAGTTTGGAGAATAAACTTGATTGAGACTTAACACAGTATATGATATCACGAATGAAGCTTGCCAAGAATAAGGATAAGACTTCCCAGCTTACGAGGCAAAATCGAGAGCTGGACGACTGAGGGTGACTAGAAAGCCATCCATAAACGACGACAATCGTAACAGAGGGAGAAATGAACGAAATTAGTATTTCGAATATGTTTTTTCTTTCTTCACAATTTAGGTAAATGGAAGAATGCATTCCTTACATGGTTATCTCCCAAATGTCCTAAACGCATCTGGTAGGAAAGATAATAAGTTTTATTTGTTAATACTCACCGACTTTATGAGGTCACAAAACAATCGGAACATTGTCCCGTTGTGTGAGTCTTCACGTATGACCAGCGTGTAAATCGGGTCTCAGCTCTCGGTATATAACATGTTCAACAAACGGACATGTGCCGTTTCTTAGTAAAGAAAGGTTTACGTAATCAAAGGCTTATTTACAGGATAAAAGCGCACGCATACATGTAATGCCCTAAGTAATCGACTCCTTAAACACAGCAGAATTATGGGTAACTTTTCAGGATTTAGTCGGAAATATGGCTTGTTGCCATTCATCGGAAAGCTCTCCTCTATGGCTTGTTGCAATTCATCGGAAAGCTCTCCTCGAGAGCTTTCCGATGAATGGCATGCAACAAGCCATATTTCCGACTAAATCCTGAAAAGTTACCCATAATTCTGCTGTGTTTAAGGAGTAGATTACTTAGGGCATTACTGTATATATGTATATTCCACCCCCTTTCCATTGACTGAAACCTGCTCGAATTTACAATATCAGTTATGAAAAGTATAATTATGGGGGTTGTGCTCTCTCGCCCCTCCGTGCTTCCACCGCCCCGAAACGTAGTTAACTGATGTTGGAAACCCTTTCTTTTCTGAATAGAATTATAAAAGTATAAATACACAGTATTCTTCATCTGGAGAGATATTTAGAATTAATGTATAAGCGGACGACAGGCAGACATATTTAAAGCGCTACAATGAGAATTTGTTCGAGTTATCTCCCTGCATAGCTTTTTTTTTTATTATAATAGGTTGAGTCGTTATCTCGTGAGAATCCGGATTCAGAATATGGATTCAGATTACAGATTAGACCCCGTACGACTTGGTTCGGTAAACGAACAGACCAGAAATTGGCAGAATCAGTAAACGAACAGACCGTAATCTCAATCTCGTGGTAATCCAGATTCGGATTCAGATTCCGATTACGGACTCAAATGTTCGTAATGTAAACAAACCGAGATTTCGCCACCTCGGAGTTTAAAAACACAATAAAACATAAGAATCCGTCTCTTGTGTACAAATTATTGCAGAATATAAACGATCTATATCAAACTATTTTAAATGCGGAGACAAATTTGTGTTAGCGAATGTAAACTGGGAGAATATTACTGAAATTAGCCAAATAATAACGCTATTGATAGTACTTCGGTTGATGGCAAAGCAAATCATTGTCGAGTTCATTGTCACTTTCATATGTCCATTTCATAATTCCATCCATAAAATACCGCCCGAACGCATGTCGATTTCGAATTCGGCGGATACGTCACCATTGACAGAATTCATGTGAACCTGCATGGATATGTCTTCTGCTGTGTTCATTATTATAATGTTTCTTCTTATTCAAGAAATAGTAGGATTATATGATATCGATGGATTATCATATACACGTATGTACTATCTAGTCTTATAGCAATTTAATGTTTAAAATGTTTTGTTTCGTTAAATGCAGTCGTTTTGCACATAAGTCTCTGTATAGACAACAAACATAGGCATTTTTTGGCCAACGTGCTGTACATTAGTTGGAAAATAAAGCTTTGCTCATGAAGCTAATGTTGTGGTCTTGTGATCGCAGGTGAACTGCATCTCCCAATCGCACAAACAAAAATGTAAAGCTTATTCTAGGATTTCAGGACTATATAGTGGAAATGTTAGTCAATTTATTGATTAAGTACCCACACATACAAGTTCTAGGGACGCGTGGCTAGAGGTTTCCTCAAATTTCCGGCCAACTGCACCCCCCCCCCCATTGAACCAAACATCAATCTCACAGGTTCGCAGAATTCCATTTGCACCCCTTGGAAATAGCCAACCTGACACACACTAAGATTGGAAAATTACCAACTTTTAATGTTTGAAAAAATCAAACAATGAAAACAATTCCAACCTATATATGGTGTCAAATTAATGTCCAACTAATGTTGTGTCATGCATGAAATTTCCAACTGCTGGAAATGTACCAAAGTTTAGTTTAAACATATTTATTTCAAATATTTGTCAAATTTAGATAACACATGATATATAACACATACATTTGTGTATACATACAATGGGATTGGAGGACAAGTGCTGACTCACTGAAGGGTACCCCCTCTCCCATATGTATTAACTGAAAAAATAAATAATTAGTAATGGCAAAGCAACATGACTACCAAAAACAAGTTGAACATATATACAGATCACCGGTCACCCCCTTTCCCGATTTAGTCATAAGTTTGTATATGTATTTATTTAAAATCGGGTTTGTTTGTTGCGTTTGCTGGCTTGTACGTATCATTATTTGGAACAATTAGCCAAAAGAATCCTGATTTTTCCTCACGTATGAATGACTGCACAGCTAAGCAAATTGTACCAAAGTTCGGGGGGGGGGGGGTCGAGACACCCAACCAACCCCTGTCGTCACACGTCACTGTGCAACTGACAAGTTTCGTGTGTTCTTCACAACATCTTCGGAATTTGAATCAGGAGGCCTAGAGCTGTTATAATTAAATGCTTGCCCTCATCAATAAACACACTTTAACTTGAAAAAAAAGAAGATGCGATTAAGACGGATTGGCAGCAAATTATGTGCCGTATATATACGCATAGAAGAAAAGCATGACTTTCACAACAAACGTGAACTTTATAAATATAAGATACAAAATTGATACTTGTGTCAAATACATGAGCCATGTTTGACGCTGGGAGAACATTAAACATAGTTTCGGAGACCACGTGGATTTCAAAATCTGACCTAGAATCGGGAATTAGCCCCGCCCCCGTAATCGGCTTTAGATTCTGAATCCGGATTCCCACCAAATAACGACTCTCAGAGGCGTTATTTCGCTAAAATCCCGATTCAGAATCTGGATTCAGATTACAGATTGGTCCCCGTACGACTTGGTTCGGCAAAAGAACAGACCAGAAATTGGCAGAATCAGTAAACGAACAGACCGTAATCTCAATCTCGTGGTAATCCGAATCTGGATTCGGATTCCGATTACGGACTAAAATGTTCGTAATGTAAACAAACCGAGATTTCGCTACCTCGGAGTTTAAAAACACAATAAAACATAAGAATCCGTCTCTTGTGTACAAATTATTGCAGAATATAAACGATCTATATCAAACTATTTTAAATGCGGAGACAAATTTGTTTTATTGAATGTAAACTGGGAGAATATTACTGAAATTAGCCAAATAATAACGCTATTGATAGTAACGCTGGGGGAGCACTTCGGTTGATGGCGAAGCAAATCATTGTTGATTGTCCCTTTCATATGTCCATTTCATAATTCCATCCATAAAATACCGCCCGAACGCATGTCGATTTCGAATTCGGCGGATACGTCACCATTGACCGAAATTCACCGAATTCATATGAACCTGCATGGATATGTCTTCTGCTGTGTTCGTTATTATTATGTTTCTTCTTATTCAAGAAATAGTAGGATTATATGATATCGATGGATTATCAGATACACGTATGTACTATCATCTATGGGAGGCCAAATTCACATTTAATAATGAATTGCACTTAAGCGCAATTGATTGCACTTAAGCTAAGCGCAATCAATTGCGCTTAAGCTAAGCGCAATCAATTGCGCTTAAGCACAAATACCACATATTGTGCTTAAGCGCAAATAGGGGATTTACGCTTAAGCGTAATTAATTACGCTTAAGCGCAATTAATTGCGCTTAAGCGCAATCAATTGCACTTAAGCGCGATCAATTGTGCTTAAGCGTAATTGTGACTACTATCTAACCTACCCATAAACTATTAGCATGACCTGGTGTATCACCTAGCAACACAAGATGAGCATTGGGCTAATTTTTAACCTGCATGTACTCAACAGTCATCTGTGAGTTATAATAATGTGTTCAACAATGAGAATCCCTAATTACATATTATCAGTATCCCTCTATCCAAAGAATTGATGTCTCCTTCCCGGAACTCTAGTAATTTTTGGTATGATGTTTTTTAATGTATTTTTGCACAGATTTTAGCCTTTACTATGGTAATATCCTATACATGCATGCGGTGTCACTGCATGAGGGCTTTCTGACCTCATACAGTAATGCACTAATTAATCGACTTCTTAACCACAGCAGAATTATGGGTAACTTTTCAGGATTTAGTCGGAAATATGGCTTGTTGCCATTCATCGAAAAGCTCTCGAGAGCTTTCCGATGAATAGCAACAAGCCATATTTCCGACTAAATCCTGAAAAGTTATCCATAATTCTGCTGTGGTTAAGGAGTCGATTAATTAGAGCATTACTGTATGGTTTACTTATTGACTTAAAGGGGTACTGTACACAAAAATAGGCGATTTTTTAATTTACTCCCATTGAAATAACTTTCAAGTTAGATTGTGTTCGTGTTATATGAGTTTCGTACAAACCTAATTTAGCGAAGAAAATATTGATCTTGGAAACAAAAATATTACGATTTCAAACTACGCGCCATGTTTTTGACCTTCACCGGAGAAGACGCGGTCGCAGGAACAACCGGAAGTTCATTGCTCACAGCTTCGATAGATGCATTCAATCTCTTCCATCGAACAATCTCACTCCCTATAAAATACTTGACGCTTTATGACTCTTTGTTTCTTTCTCCTTTTTTCCGAATCGGTTATAACGGGCCTTCTTTTGCAGGTAACATGTTTTGTTTGCAACTCAATAATGTTCGCGAACGGCCGTCGATAAAAGACACGCAACATATGCGATTTCAAGAACGGTAACTCGTAATGGCATAATTCTCCATTTTATGACTCCAGCCATAAATGAATTTATATTAAATAATTCAATTTAACTTTTACGATAGCCTGTTAACCGGAACGTTTTCAGTAGACATCGTCGACTCAAATTAGTTATTTTATAATATAATATTCATATTAGATCGCTATTGTCACCGGGAATTTATTGAAATTGGGGTACAGTACCCCTTTAAATCAGGGGAAAAAACCCTATTTTCATATTATCAGCATCCCTGTCCAAAAAATGGTGTGTAATTACTGGAGCTTTGGTGTCTCAGTCCTGGAGCTCTAGTTTTTCTTATTAAATCAGCATCTCTTGCACAAATCAATAGTATTTCCATGATCATATAGTATGAATGTGGTGTCATCGAGGGCTTTCTTCCCTCATATGGTGTGCCTGTATACTCGAAAATTGAAGAAAATCAATGTCGCCCCCGACTAATACAGAAAGTAATGCTAATGCAAGTAGCCCCAACTAATATATACCACAGATAATATAATGCTATCACGAGTCGCTCCAGCTAAAACAGAAGGTGATACTATTGCAAGTCAGCCATTTTGATAAAGAAGTTGGGCTAGCTCCCTACCCATCCAAACCAATGAAACCAAGAGGTGATATGTCAATATGAGTTAATGCTAAGTTATGGAGAAACCTATTTATTCACCAGGGGTGTTTTGTTACATATAACCATGAATTGCGCTTAAGCGCAATTGATTGCGCTTAAGCGCAAATAATTACACTTAAGCGCAATTAATTGCGCTTAAGCGCAATGGTTGCGCTTAAGTGCAATTGATTGCACTTAAGCGTAATTATTTGCGCTTAAGTGCAATTGATTTCGCTTAAGCACAATTAATTATTAAATGTGAATTTGGCCTCCCATAATCATCTAGTCTTATAGCAATTTCATGTTTAAAATGTTTTGTTTCGTTAAATGCAGTCGTTTTGCACAATAGTCTCTGTATAGACAACAGACACATGTTCTAGGGACGTGGCTAGAAGTTTCCTCAAATTTCCGGCCAACTGCACCCCCCCCCCCCCCCCCCCCCCCCCCCATTGAACCAAACATCAATCTCACAGGTTCGCAGAATTCCATTTGCTCCCCTTGGAAATATTCAACCTGACAAACACTAAGATTGGAAAATTACCAACTTTTACTGGTTGAAAAAAAAATCAAACAATGAGAACAATGCCAACCAATATATGGTGTCAAATTAATGTCCAACTAATGTTGTGTCATGCATGAAATTTCCGACTGCTGGAATGTACCAAAGTTTAGTTTATATATATTTATTTCAAATATATGTCAAATTTAGATAACACATGATATATAACACATACATTTGTTTATACATACAAAGGAATTGGGGGACAAGTGCTGACACTTAAGGGTACCCCCTCTCCCATATGTTATTACACTGAAAAAATAAATAATTAGTAATGGCAAAGCAACATGACTACCAAAACAAGTTGAACATATATACAGATCACTGGATACAACCTCTCCCGAGTTAGTCATAAGTTTGTATATGTATTTATTTAAAATCGGGTTTGTTTGTTGCGTTTGCTGGCTTGTACGTATCATTATTTGGAACAGTTAGTCAAAATAATCCTGATTTTCCTCACGTATGAATGACTGCACAGCTAAGCAAATTGTACCAAAGTTCGGGGTGGGGGTCGAGACACCCAACCAACCCCTGTCGTCACGTCCCTGTTCAACTGACAAGTTTCGTGTGTTCTTCACAACATCTTCGGAATTTGATTCAGGAGGCCTAGAGCTGTCACGTTTAGATATGCTTGCCCTCATCAATAAACACACTTTAACTTGAAAAAAAGATGCGATTAAGTCGGATTGGCAGCAAATTATGTGCCGTGTATATACACATAGAAGAAAAGCATGACTTTCACAACAAACATGAACTTTATAAATATAAGATACAAATGATACTTGTGTCAAATACATGAGCCATGTTTGACGCTGGGAGAACATTAAACATAGTTTCGGAGACCACGTGGATTTCAAAATCTGACCTAGAATCGGGAATTAGCCCCGCCCCCGTAATCGGCTTCGGATTCTGAATCCGGATTTTTAGCGAAATAACGACTCTGGCGATAGTAAGGCGCAAACTCCATGCAGGGTTTACCTCCCTTGTTGACTCCGGTAATACCGCTGCAACCGGCGACATTTCACCCACATTTGGTGGACTTGCGCGAAAATAAGATATAATCTAAGCGAACAGAGCAAAATGCTGCCCTTGTTAAGCACACAAAATATCGAACAAAATTTGTATAAATTTTGAACCTTAAGTTTGAAAAGTCCCACTAAAACCGAAGAACTATATTTCGAAACGGTGTGATTCGGTTCTCCGATTATTTTATCACCACAAAAGTCAAAACGCACATGGACGACAATGTCACGACAACACGCATGGCAAATCAGACACAAGAGTTGTAATTTGCTTCAATTTTGATGAGTTGCTTGCGAAAATCGTCAACAAAACTACTGCTCTGATCCTCCATTCTGTCATTAAGATTTTAGTGCGGGAATCGTTCTCAAAGCACATAGGAAATTTGACTTTGGGGCGATCGGTTTTCGCCATTTTGTTCGGACAACCCCGCGCTAAATATAGAAACGGAATATGTAGCCAGCCGGTGACAGAGTCAGAAAGGAAGTATGACTGGTGCGCCCTGTGAGAGATTGAGTAAGGCGATGCAGTTAGCGCGTACTGTGACAAACACACTCGATTAATTATCTTCATCCGGGCACTCTGAACCAACGGGGCCCGCATGTTCGTTATGTCGCAATAATCAAAGTGCCACTTTAAACTGCAAAGATTTCTATTCATTGGTGGGACATGTTCAAATAACAAGTCGAACAAACGGTCATACTTAAAGGTACACAATCCGATTCTATTGTCGCCGTATCATCAGTTTCCAACAACAACAACAACATTTCTTCAAAAGACGCTTAAGTTTTCAGAATCGATTAACCCTTTACCCAACAGAAGGGCCCTGTGCCAATGCATTCTCTTATATATGCGAGTCGACTTTAGTCGAGCTGTTTTCCGAGTCTAGTAGAAATATAGTAGAGCCTCTTTAGAAGGGGAATAAGCTCTGGTTTGCGGATATGTATAAGAATGAAACACAGACTGTTGCGTAGAGCGTGTTCCGTGTCCAGTATAAGATTTTCCGTGTAGATGTTCCGGGTTAGAAGAAGTGTACAAATCTTGAGGAATTAGTCGTTTTAATTTGTACATGGATAAACATATGTAACAGCAGCAACAATATATATATATACACATAACATCTGTCTAGCATATAATGACCCCGCGCCGGATCGCATAGCATGCAGCCCGACGGGTAAACTTGTCCGACAGCAATCTTCCAAATTCTGAATCTCTCTAGTGTTTTCTATCCTCCCTACCCAAAATTACCGTAGCTTTTTATATTTTTTTCGATGCAGTTCGCGATTGGTTATAACTGGTGTGATTTCGTTACCAATCCGTTACCCGTTGTTACAACATAGGTGATTGGGCAATTACACATATGTAGAGAAAGCCGCTAACAATATATTCCCATGAATTATTTGTTTCGATAATCTGGATCTTTTTACACAATATATTCTTAATTCGAGCGACTATTCATAAATGGGCTTTTTGCGATTGTATAATGTTTTAACAGGTTTTAGAAATTTGCCGAAGGCTACCCATTTACGACATATGTTGTAATTAGCGCTGATTATGTCAAAGTCGATCGACGTACGTGGTATTGTTATGGAATCGTGATCAATTTGAGCAAGGGGGGATTTATTCACTCTGACACGACCATAGGTCGCCTCGCATATATAAGAGAATGCATTGGCTTAACACATTAAAATACTTGGAGGGTATCAAGGGAAACATTAGATTTAATTCACCTTAAACGCAAAACATGCAGATTAATGCAAAAGCACCCCAAAGACTCAGAGTACAGAACCATGTATAATAACCTAACCAGACAAGTAAATAAAGCAGTTAAACGGGAACAAAGGGAATCTTGGGAAAGGGTTACCACCGAACTTGGGGAAAGACAACTAGACGGGAAATTCTGGAAAACATTCAAAATTCTAACTAGCCAAGCTACCTCCAATAATAATGACAAACCGCTCAAAAACGAGGCCGACGAATCATTCACAAACAACAAAGACAAAGCCAAAATTTTTGCGACGTCATTACAAAACATCCACAAAACCCACCAGGGGGACCAATTTGATGGGAAATTTAGGAAAAAAGTAATTGAACATGTAAGACAATATAAACAAACTTACGGTTCCTTAAAATACCCCATACCAGAGGCAGATGACAAGCATATACTGGCAACTCCCATCTCCTCCCTAGAAATTCAAGACTGCCTCAAGCGTGCGAAACCAAACAAAGCCCCAGGGGACGACGAATTAACCTTCGGCATAATCAAACAAGGCCCCAAATCACTGTTCGATAGATTAGAACTAATATATAACAAATGTCTACAGCACGGATACTTCCCTAAATCCTGGAAATCCGCTATTGGGGTGATGATTCCAAAACCGGGCAAAGACCACAAAATAGCTACCAACTTTAGACCAATCAGCCTACTTCAGTGTATGGGTAAATTTTTGAAAGAATCATCAGCACTAGATTATTATCCTACTTAGAGAACAAAAACTTTTAAAATAAATTTCAACGTGCATATCGTAAAGGCAAAGATGGAACCGAACACATCTACATGTACAGAATAGTTGAAGATATGCGCACAGCATTGGGTCGTGATTGGGAGGGGGCCGCCATTTTCTTGGATGTAGAAAAGGCCTTCGACTCCGTGTGGCACCATGGCCTTCGCTACAAACTAAAAACAACAACCGACATACCCACCAAAATGTTACGACTCATATCATCATTTCTCATGCACAGATCTATCAAAGTTAGGGTGGGTGACGAAAGTTCAGACAATGTTGACCTCAAAGCAGGTACTCCTCAAGGGTCGGTCCTAAGCCCGCTACTTTTCCTAATATACGTCAATGACATCCCCCACAATCCACTTCATAACATACAAATATCACAATTTGCCGACGATCTGGGCCTTTGGACCACCGGGGGGAACCCCAAAACGTTGTAATTAAGATTACAAAAACAACTTAATGACCTGGAAATATGGTGTTCCAAATGGCGCATCAAACTCAACGCCAAAAAAACTCAGTTAATTTTATTTAGTAGAAAACATACTAAAAGCAAACTAAATTTATCCATCTTTGGGGAAACTTTCGAACAAACCCAGGAAGCAACTCTATTAGGCATAACCCTCGACAACAGATTATCTTTTCACCCCCATATTAAAAACATTTCGACCAGGGCCTCCCAAAGAATTGGGCTATTAAGGATGCTCAGGGGCACCTCATGGGGACTCAATCCAGAAACCCTGATTAAACTATATAAGCAATTTATACGACCAATCATGGAATATGGGGCCATAATAATAGCCGATCTTCCCAAATCCACACTCAACAAACTCCAAATTATACAGAATAAAACATTAAGAATGGCCCTTCAGGAAAATATACGTACCCCCATCAGAACGTTACATGATACAGCCGATATACCAACTATTCGCGTCAGATTACAAGTACTAGCCGCAAACAGTCTTATCAGACTACAAGGCAGTACTTTAGTCGACGAATTAGAACTTAGGAAAACATTACTCACCAAAGACAAAACAAAAGCAGCTGGCCGGCGACGCGAAGTTGGTTCTGGTTCAGCGGAATAAACCCCTCAATGGTCATGCCATCACTCCCCCAATTCAACGAACACTTCCCAATCAACATAAATAAATAGACTTATCTCATAAAACTCATAAAACGCTAGGTCGATCAAGTTACTAACACAGTTCAATCTAAAGGAAAGTAAGTATACAAGTAGACATCTCATTATCGAGTCAGCCCCACCAGGATGACATGTAATTATAAATTATGTTTCAACAGGGCTCGATGAGACGTACTGCTCATCGACAGGATATCACAGTGAAATGGCCACGCCCTCTCTGCAGTAAAGCAAGCCCTCAATAAAACCCACTGGTAATACTCAGCTTAAACAACCTATTGGGTATGTACTAACCCATGTATGCAACATCCGCAATATCGACCGTCTAACAAGACTAACATAATATTAAAACGTAGGGTAGCGAGGGCTCCGGCCCTAGATGGCTCCTTGGGCGCTGATGAATGTCATCGGGCGGCATAGATACCCTTTTGGTGGCCATTGAGTAATTATCTCTATCAAACAACCAATGACTAACCTGCTAACCTTAAAAAAAAAATTAACAAAAAAAATTAACCCACACACCAAATACAATGTGTACAGGCTGGCACAAGAATATTCCGAGCCTGCCTTTACGCGTTGTTAGTTGTTTGCCTGTGTGGTCGCAGTATAAGCTATCAATATAATCTCCCTCAACTGACTTACTACCACAATACAAACTTAAACACATGTTCTCAACCACGCCCGTACATACACGAAGACACAATACTAGCAACAACAGTCGGTACCCAATCCTCAGAGACATATCACCAACAGTCTGGCCTCAGCTGCGTCCTCATCCGTCCTCATCTGTGCAACAACACAACCAGGTCAACGGGCTCTGAGATTCACACAGGAGTGTAAGGCGGGCATTGCACCACCGAGAGTTGGGGAGCCCCGACCGACCTTAAGTCAACCGGCCGGCATTGCACACCCTTCCTAGAGTTGAGCCCGTAGTATAAGCCCTAAATATAACAGACTAAGGCAACGGAGTTCAAGCATGCACCAACTTGGACACTAGTTTACAACAAACCACTAAATAAAAAGATATCAACTAAGTTAAACAAACAGAACTCGTATTACAATCAAGGTAAGTCTTCTCGCTGGTCCGCTTTTGGAACGGGGGGGGGGGCTTTGCTTCCTGCAGGGTGGCATGTAACCCATACTCCACAAGCAAGCACCAAATGACTAGAAAACACTCACAACCAAACTCAACAAACGCTCTTCAGCGGCACTATATCACTCAACCGTGGGTTGTAGGAGAGGGCTTACAGCCCTTTCAAATCTTCCCGGGGGGATCTTCCCAAACCCAAACTCCAAACTCTCTAACACATTAAAAATTATAAAATTGTTAAAGAATGTAAGAGAAAATGGTAAAAAGTGTTAAAAAAAGATTTTTTTTTAGGCCAATGCATTCTCTTATATATGCGAGGCGACCTATGGTCGACTCGCATATATAAGAGAATGCATTGGCACAGGGCATAACTGTAACTATCACAATGTGGTCAAGGAGCCGGTTCCAATGATATCCATATTTGTATGGTTCTATTGAGACAGACCGAAGATATTTTAGGCTGTTGAAGCTTTATTTGGCCGGTACTGGCCGGTTTGTTGGGTAAAGGTTTAATCTCAATAAGTTTTCAGAATCGATTAATTACCAAATAATAATGAAAACTACTGTCAACTTTAGTATAAAATTTTCCAAAACGTGTTAATTATCAACATTTTATTCAACGCAATTTGGTATGGAAAGTATGTAGGTCGGCTCGTCTAATATATGCTAGGGCGCCATATATTCCAGGTGATGAATCAAATATTGTTTATATACTCCCGAAGCCGAATAAATAGTAATTTTGGAACGTTAATTCTGATTTGTATCTTTAATTCATTATTATCTGAACATGTCCTCGTCAGCGAGTAGTGGTTAACTTACCAAGATAAAGAATTGACACATATGCAGCCGAGAGTAAAACCAAGACTTTCCAGCAGTGCCTTAGATTGGATGAACCCCGGCAGGACGACATGGTTGTTCAATATCCAATGTCGCAACCATCACGTATATCTGGGACTGACACCCTACAAGACAAGGTACATATATTATATTATGTTGGTTGGAAAGTTGACCCAACGTTGATTGGAAAGTAAAATGGGACAAGACGTCGTGGATAGCTTTGCCGGTATAGTATACCTTTGTTATAATTATACTTTGTACGATACACTGATTATGTAGGCTTTATATATATATATATATCTTTATTGTCCTCCATTGGTGGAGAGTTGTTATATAATATAAATACAGTTTATCACAGTAGCATCACAAAAGCAAACATATATACAAGTACTGACATGAACAAAATGTTACATAATAATATGGAAATATCCAAAATATTTACAGTTAGTTTTGGCACGCACAAAATGCGAAGTCACACATGTATACCGCAATCACTCAGAGACATCCACTAACATTGACACATATACACCTGGTATACCCAGCATCACACACATTCTCTCACACTCTCTCATACAAACACGCGCACACACACGAACGCACACACATGTTGTCCACTCAGACAAACATTCACACAAAAGAACAGATGAGAGAACACTACATGCACTAGCTGCTTCTATTGGTGGTTATACATCAATTGGTTGTTGATCGGGTATAATGGTATCCGAATAACGACCATCATGTTGAAGGTGGAAGCAATACCATAGTTGTATGCTCGATTTTGCAAAGAATCGTAAGACGAAATGAAAAGAGTTAGTTCCATCTTCAAGAACTTCAGATGGAACTTTTCCCAAAAATACTGCTAGTTGTGAACACTTAGGTAGGGAATCTAGGAATATGAAGACGTTTATTCCGAATGTGTTGATGATATCATACCAAATTGCGTTGCGTGCACTTGCAATAGATGCACATTCTATTAATACATGATTAATTAAGCACTGGTATAGCTTGTTACAAAATTTACAACACCCACTATCACCGTAGGCTGTGTGAGCTATCAACCGGACAAGAAAGAGACAAGAAAACCATAGTCAGAAATGGTAACGCCACCAAGATCGTATTATTAGTCATAAATATAAATCATAATATAAAATATATTGGTTACATGAATGGACCGCCTCAGAATTCCGTTAAGACAAGTAATTCTTCAAATTATTACAATGAACTACGGCTTATAAATTACTGCAGGTTTCTCATTCGCCACACCAGAATGCTTCTAAATGCGGATCAAAGCTAAGAGTGCGTGGCACATGCAGCCATTGTTCATAGACATTTTACAGATAGCGAGAATGATGCATGCTGGGAACGAAAGTATCCACAGCAAAGCCATGTGCTTACGGAGGCATGCGTTTATTATAGGGGATTTATGGTGGGCCTATAAAACTAATTATAACTTTGTTATCTGTCATAGTTTATGCGTGAAATTTTAAACATATATACCATGGACATATACCCCTTCCAGAATGTTGAAAAACATTTTCAGTTGCTCATCGTATTTTTATAGACGAAATAGTCCGAAATTTCAGAAAATTGCGCTAACTGCTCAATGTTTTAATGTGTTACAAAACGTCTAATAAAAATAGTTCTATCGGGAATATTCACACCATTTTTTTTTCAGAGAACAAAGAGTAAACATAGTCCTATCGGGATATCGTAAAGGAGATTAATTAAAACCCTCAGACTGCCGAAACTGACGACATTAAATTCGCTTTTTCGTGTCCCACGGAAATGAAACGTGTCTGTCCATTGATCACGTTATTTATTTGACATAGTATTTTTTTTCTGTTGTATTTGAACACTTGTTGCACGTGCAGGCTGCACGATCATAATAACTTCAACCGATAAGCGCCGATTGATACCCGCGCAACAGTTTGTCTCAAATAAATTGTTATCAAAACGCAGGTTTATGGCCGCGGACATAAGCCGATTAAGTGTAATGTAATTTATCCATGAACTTGACTGAAAAATTGTGATTCTATCACCATTAGCCACGAAAATGGGACCTCTAAACAGGCAAGTTTGATTTTCGGGGGACACAAACAAGCGAATTTATTGTCGGCAGTTTCGGCAGTCTGAGGGTTAATTAATCCCGAATTAAACGGAACTACTTTACGATAGTCCGATAGGACTATGTTTACTCTATGCATGTTCTCTGAAAAAATTGTGTGAATATTCCAGATAGAACTCTTTTTATCAGACGCTGTGTAACACCTTAAAACATTGAGCAGTTATAGCGCAAACCGAAATGTGTTGTCTTGCAAGATATCCCACCGCTTTAGCTAAATTTACCTTCCTACAATATCCATAAAGAGGATCATATATTATATACCCACGGTTTTAATTATAGAATATAAAATATATTGGTTTCGCGAATGACCAACTCAGAATTCCGTTAAAATAACAATAACAACCAGCACCTATAACGAACCGTTTTACTGGACTTGGCCTACTGGTCGCGTAGTTCCGACTTTTAAATAAACGGAATTTCCAACTCTATAAATAAATAAAAGCCCCACAATGCATTCGCCCTGTACAATCACCCAGTGAATTATCGATCGACCATGCGATATCAAAAAAACCAAAAGCTAGAAACACCACACTACGGTGGCGTAATAAGTTAATTTCTCCTCCGGATATAGCCTACACGTTCGCCATATGAGCGAAGACGTCAGAGACGCTTGCATTAGCCCATATTGTCTTAAGTTATTTTCTGCAGTTATGGAAGATCTCCACCGTTCGTCGTCTGATTTGTGTACTTCAGTTTTCACGGTATGTTTCCACGACTCTTTAGATGGAAAGATGCCAGTCTGTGCAAAGACTGCGAGGTACTCGTGTAAGTTGTATTTATGTAAAACATGGACTATATCTGCAATGAATGATTTCTGATTACAACATAATTCAATAATCTAACTGTGCAATCTCATCAGGAATAACATTTTGGCAGTGTTACAAACATCAAGCCTACACAATCAATGAATGATGTAAGTTCACTGCAACCTACAAGACCCTGTACAATGCATGTGCGAGTATGTGCCGGAAAACCTTGCATATTTTTGAGACAGAAGCGGTGAGCCTTTTCGAGAAAGGTATAATCAGTATTAGACAAGCCCCACATTAGCTCGCTACCGTACAGGGCCTTGGGGACCACAATTGACTTATATATTTTAAGACAGCTGTCTGGAGTTATGCCTCCAGCATAAACACCTGCATTCGTCAAGGATAGATATGTCCCTCTAAGTTTTGTGCAAACACTGTTGACCAGTTTAGAATTGAAGCTAAATTTTTCTATATTGATGCCCAAGAGGAGACTTCTTCGGTAATGGTATTGCCAAATTGCCATGAACGCTGAGCTTTCGCAAATTCGTTTTGCGATTCATTAAATACTATTATGAAAGTTTTCGACGAGTTATATAAGTATCTCCATTTTGTACTATACTTCAGACATATAGAACATAGTGTAGTAAGTCCAGTTTCAGATAATGACAGCAAGGCCATGTCATCTGCCTGTACTGGCGATGTGCAGTTTATTCCATTCAGATGAAGTCCACAGGAGGAATTTGTAAGATCTTCAATTAGATCGTCCACATATATCATATATAATAGAGGCGATAGAATCGACCCACAGCACCTATCTACGTTTATTGAACTGTTGGGTGTTGGGTAGAGTTGGATGACATTAATTTTGTTGGTTGGAAAGTTGACCCAACGTTGATTGGAAAGTAAAATGGGGCAAGACGTCGTGGATAGCTTTGCCGGTATAGTATACCTTTGTTATAATTATTCTTTGTACGATACACTGATTATGTAGGCTTTATGTGTTGAGTGTATGAGTGTACTACTTTAGTCAAATTAGTGCCGTCAGCAGTTGTGTAAATTTGTAAACTTCAAAATTTGGCAAATATAAATAAATATACACTCAATACATAAAGCCTACATAATCAGTGTATCGTACAAAGAATAATTATAACAAATGTATACTATACCGGCAAAGCTATCCACGACGTCTTGTCCCATTTTCCGGTCGCTCAGGAGTTTTTTCACGCAGTCGTCCATCTTGTTTTGAAATATGGAGCCAAAAACTCGCATGCCCGCCCGCACCGGAACGCGCTGCTATTGGATGACCCGGTCGCGTGGCGGTTTTAACCAATGTGGTATGAAAGTAATACCACAGAAGACAGTTCACGCAATCAGTTGTGTATACATCGTACTAAACTGTTGGATAATAAGTATAACGAGTTGTATACTCAACGTTCACCCAACTAGATTTAGGGTGTATACAATGGAAGGGTCTATTGTTGATTTGGAGGGGTGTTTAGTAAATATAAGCAGACGACATACATGTATAACAGAAAGTGGACGTGAACAGAATGTGTGAAATCCCATGCATTCGTTGGTGAAATTGTGTGAAGAGGCCACCTTCAACGGAGTGGCTACATCTGTATGGCAAGCCGTTTTCACATTTTGATTTATTTGGACTTAAGTCCAATTAATTGGACTTCATTTGGACTTAAGTCCTAATGAATTGGACTTAAGTCCAATTAGTGAATTGATTTGGACTTAAGTCCAAATCATTTGGACTTAAGTCCAATTAGTGAATTGATTTGGACTTAAGTCCAAATCATTTGGACTTAAAGTCCAATTAATTGGACTTAAGTCCAAATAATTGGACTTAAGTCAAATTAATTAGACTTAAGTCCAATTATTTGGACTTAAGTCTAATTAGTGAATTGATTTAGACTTAAGTCCAATTCATCTGGTTTAAAACGATAGTCGCCTTCTCTGTAACGGTATATTCCTGCAAGTCTTGATTGACAGTCAAACTCCATACAATTGCGTCCCTTTTGCCACGTGGCTTGTTTCCGGCATCATTGAACATGGCTCGAATCCGAATTGGCATCTTAATAAATGCTTACTGCATGCATGAATAATTGAATGAAGTAACATTAATTCAGGAGTTGATTCAATTGTTATTTGACAACGCATCTATAGGCTACATGCAGTTTCGTTTATATTGTGTTTACAAGAATTTCTCCCCAGCAAGTGTGTTTTTTTTTTGTCAGCCATTATTAGTTGAGAGAATATTTTATGGGTTTATTTCGTTATGACAGAAGGCAGAACACACGCTATGTTGGAGCCTGCATGTGCAACATAACCTGTTCAATTAGCAAACAGAGAAAGTTGCATGCTGGAACCTAAAATTAGGGTTCAGGCCCCTATATGTATAGTAGAGACTAAACCTGATAATGAAAGTTTTCTATTCATACGACTGCACAGCGAAATAGTCCGCTTAAAGGTACGGTTGGCCTTGGCGGTGGGTATCCTGTGAAAATATTTCCACCCGTCAAAAACCGCCACAAACAGAAAGAACAACAAAATGTAGACAGACTTTGTCCGTATACAAATAAGAAATATCGCATAAACAGTATGTTATTGTCATATTTTTGACCATTGTTATGTAAACATAAGCATAAAAAGTTACTTTTCTGGTGTTTGTTTGTATTATGATGGTAAACATAAAGAGCGTTCTTTGTGGGTGAATTCCTGATATGGAACGAGTAAAAAGAGCGTTTATGCCATTTGTGTGTGATTAGCCAGCAGCATTGTGTTGTCTTCTGTAACACAATCAGGCTCTTGCTTAGGTAAAATATAGTAAATATTTATGACAACATGCTGTTTACGCGATGGTCATGGTATATATGAACGAAACTGTATGCGTTTTAATGTTTTTCTGTTTACAGTGATTGGAACAAATATGAATATTTTCGACAACTAAGGCCTCACGTGCCTTTAAGGCCTATATTATTTATAATTATATTTCTAAATTGTGCAGGAAAAATATCATAACATGGACCATGGTGTGATTTCTAATACAATCTTATAATTCGCGTAAAGTTCTAAATGAAGAAAAAAAAAACTGAATTGTACGAGTATATATAGCAGTCATGTGAATTTGGTTGTTTATGAATGAAAGTCTGAACTTGAAGTTGATCGGCACCCTACAATTAACACTCTTTGTTCGAAATAAATTAAATATAACTATTTTCGAATAAGGAATGGAAGTCACATTCGTGACAGGATTGGGGAGGGGAGGGGAGGGTCACCGATACTGATAGTGATACAAATATGTTTAGCGCTAGTTTGCACTAAATTCATACGTCCGTTCTTCATCAATGATACGATGAATCAAAGTAATTGGTTCTCAGTCTTAAATAGATAGGCTACGTAGGCCCCTGTACGTAGGGAAAGGGCCATGGATGCATGCCCATGTGTCAAAATAAATACATTTATGGCATGTCCAGATAGGTCATCTAGTTCCTACTTAGCACTTGGACTTAAAGGGGTACTGTACGCCATTTTCAATAAATTTTCGGTGATAACAACGATCTAATATCGATAATATATAGAAACATAAGTAATTTGAGTCGAAGATGTATTCTGTAAACGCTCAGGTTAATAGGCTATCTTAAAATCAAAGTTAATAATTTGATATAAATTTCATTTATGACTGGAGCCATACAATGGCGTAAAGTAAATTACGAATTTCCGTGTGCAAGACGTAATCAAATTAATTGAGGGATACTGGATTGGTAAACGGGTGGCACACGCGATCGTTTAAAACATTATGATGATACGGGGAGAAAGCCCAAGCCACTCACTGACTAGTGACGATACAATAACTTAAATGTGTATATGGGACTAGTATGCATATAATATAACTTTTATTTGATACATTTGGTTGAAAAATGTACAAAAATTACTCGACAACGACAATTTGTATTTTTGCACTCCGGTAAATTTGTCATCCGTAACACTACTTCGTACTCAACAGACTTTCAAATAATGAAAAAATTGTTACCTTATTCTCCGACTCGGAGACTATAGAAACCAACAACAACATTTGGCGTACAGTATCCCTTTAAGTCCAAATAATTGGACTTAAGTCCAAATGAATTGGACTTATGCCAAATCGATTCACTGATTTGGACTTAAGTCCAATTAGTGAATTGATTTGGACTTAAGTCCAATTGATTTGGACTTAAGTCCAATTATTTGGACTTAAGTCCAATTATTTGGGCTTAAGTCCAAATAATTGGATTTAAGTCCAAATCAATTGCACTTAAGTCCAAATCAATTCACTAATTGGACTTAAGTCCAAATCAATCCACTAATTGGACTTAATTCCAAATGATGGACCTGCTTAATATCTGATGGGGGTGTTTCTTATACAGTTGAATTGCACTTAAGTGAAAATGAATTGGACTTAAGTTCAAATACCACATAATTGTGAATTCGGCGAGGAATTTGACTTAAGTCCAAATTGATGAAAATATCAGTATTTGCACTTAAGTGTAATTCATTTGGACTTAAGTGCAATTCCTCGCCGAATTCACAATTATGTGGTATTTGGACTTAAGTCCAATTCGCTATTTGGACTTAAGTCCAATTATTTGGACTTAAGTCCAAATATTTGGACTTAAGTCAAAATAAATCGAAATTGTGAACACGGCTTGCCATACATCTGAGTCCTGTGAAATTTAAACTTTAAATTTTAAAGTTATTATTGTATCACACAATATGTTTTAATTTTTATCATTACAAAAATTGTGTAGAAATGACACATGACATATGTGTCAGTGACGTTTTCTCGGCATTGAATATGAGTGAATATGTGAGTATATTAATATGTGAGTATAATATGTGAGTATATTATAGTTTAATATGTGAGTATATTATAGTTTAATATGTGAGTATATTAATATGTGAGTATAATATGTGAGTATATTATGTGAGTATAATATGTGAGTATAATATGTGAGTATAATATGTGAGTATATTAATATGTGAGTATAATATGTGAGTATACTAATATGTGATTATAATATGTGAGTATATTAATATGTGAGTATATTATAGTTTAATATGTGAGTATATTATAGTTTAATATGTGAGTATATTAATATGTGAGTATAATATGTGAGTATAATATGTCAGTATAATATGTGAGTATATTATGTGAGTATAATATGTGAGTATATTAATATGTGAGTATAATATGTGAGTATAATATGTGAGTATACTATGTGAGTATATTATGTGAGTATAATATGTGAGTATATTAATATGTGAGTATAATATGTGAGTATAATATGTGAGTATAATATGTGAGTATATTATGTGAGTATACTATGTGAGTATATTAATATGTGAGTATAATATGTGAGTATAATATGTGAGTATAATATGTGAGTATATTATAGTTAATATGTGAGTATATTATAATTAGTAGATGAGATATGAGTAAATATGTGAGTGTAATATAGTTAGTAGATGAGATATGAGTGAATATGTGAGTATATGTGAGTATATTATAGTTAGTATAGATGAGATATGAGTGAATATGTGAGTATATTATAATTAGTAGATGAGATATGTTCTATTTGAGACACAAACCTCGTAATAAGTTATCATATTAAAAATCTGGCAGCAGCTTTAAAACTTCGTGCTACACTGTGTCAAAACTCTACAGCACATAATTGTGTAGTACAGTTTTAAAGTTGCTGCCAGATTTTTAATATGGTAGCTTATTACGAGGTTTGTGTCTTAGATACAACATATCTCATCTACTAACTATATTATACTCACATATTCACTCATATTCAATGTCGAAAAAATTCCACCGACACATAATTATGTCATATGTCATGTGTCATGTCTACACAATTTTGTTTAAGATCAAAATTAAAAAATATTGTGCTAAGAGTGTATAGTATTGTATATACACAGATTTCATATTTATTCATCACATGCATCTGATTCACTTTGTTAACATAAAACGACCACTGCTGAACTACGCATATACAGGCGTCGAGTTTCATTGAATGGATCGAACTAGACCAATACCTGCAATACAAACCAATGCATTAATTTAATTGCATGGATAATATTAATTAAGTGTGCGCATACAATGTTTTTTGAACAATGCATAATAAACAATGTCAAATATTTAGGGGACAATGTGTTATTGACTCCAAAAAGAGTCTTTCGCTGCTAATTACATAATAGTCATTACAATCAACCAAATGAGTTTCAGTTTCATCTACAAAAACTTATGCAACTATCCTGTAGCATATGCTACTTAGATAAATGATGATCTTTTTTGTTTTGTTTTGTTGTCATGTTTTAAGATTCTAGTCACATATATATCAGAAATTTCAAGCTGATATCACTCACTAGTGGGATATCACTTATATCTCACTGCTAAAACCTTATAATTCATGGGCAAGTATATAATAAATATATATATATATGTATATGTATAATATATATATATATAATTGACAAAACTATGTTTTAATATATTCATTCTACGGAATTATCATTATGCCATTTAAACGATATCCCTCTGTTTTATGCTTATATATATATGTATATAAATGATATATAGATGTGTGAGTGACTGGAGTCATGAAGTGTGGAAACTGATGGGCAAATTAGAAAAATAACTGTGTATCTCCATTACATCTCATATGCAGTGCTACTCCATTTCCCCACCGAACATGAATGTTCTATAATTATTAATAAGCATATCAGAGCTGACATAAAAAGTTCACTGATGGATAATTTAATGAACACATTACTTTGAACATCTATGAATATTCATGAACACATGCAGACATTTTTTTTCTCTGAATATTAATTAAATGTCATACTAAGGTTTGATGATTCATATTGAATAATCAACACTTTCAACCGATAATGCATAATATATATCAAAATATATATCATTTATGCATATATTTACATAAATAGAATATCGTTAGTATGTCTGAGTGAGTTTGTCTGCGTAAATACTAAATGTTATATTTGATAAGCCTCTTCAAATGTTAGAGTTTGGAGTTTGGAATACTCATGGTTTTTCCAAGGAGAAAGTTGATGATGTTATTGAATCGTATTGTTTTGATATTTTAGGTCTTACAGAGACGTGGACATCTAAAGAGTCGGTCATTGATCTCCCAGGGTATAGAGCATTTCATGTATGTGGTCAGAAGAGTAAAGGCAAAAAAGGCCGAAGATCTGGTGGCGTAATACTTTATTATAAGAATGAGCTCCATGAAAATGGTGCAGTGACTCAAGTTTTTACTGGTTCAGATTGTATTTGGATTAAACTTGATCAAAGGATATGTGGTTTACAAGAGGATACCTATATTGCTTGTGTATACTTCAAGCCAATATCACATGCTAAAAGTGGAAAAAATGACACATTTAAACTATTCCAAGAAACCCTTCCAAGATTCTCTATGTTAGGGAGAGTTATTTTAATGGGTGATTTTAACGCCCGCACGGCAGACTTGCCAGATTTGGTGGTGTTAGACAATGACTTTCATACTAATACCGATACTTATGATTCTGAAAACTATGAATTCGATTTGGATTTACCATGTCGCTTTAACATAGACACAGAAGTAAATACCCAGGGTAGAGACCTTTTAGATCTTTACATTGCGACTAAGCTTAGAACTGTCAATGGCAGAAAAATGGGTGACTCTTTGGGTTGATACACTAATTACACACCACAAGGGTGTAGTTCAGTTGATTATATTATTGTTTCAGATAGGCTGTTTACTGAAGTTTCGTTTTTTAATGTTTTGCCTCCCAATGACCACTGTACTGTTGATGGGACTGGAATCAAATATTGCCCACTCAACATGTAAATTACATAATTGCATGGCTCTCAGTGGAAAATTTAGTTGGGATGGAACCAATAAGGAAACCTATGGCATTGCAATAAGTGATGACATTTCACAGAATTTATTGAAGGAATTTTGTGCCACAATTGGAGATCCCTCATATTCAGTTGATGACCTCACAAATAATCTCAGCAATATAATTCTTCAGGCTGCCGAACGATCAGTTAGATTTAAACATTTTTCTAAAAACCAAAAAGGCCAAGAAAAAGTATAACCATAGATGGTTCAATGGTAACTGCTATGCCATGAAAGGGCAACTTAGATCATTAGGGAAGCGCTTACAGCTAGACCCTAACAATTTTTATATCCGAAAATATTTTCATGACTTGAAGTGTGAGTATAAAAAAATCAACTTCACAAAAAATCTTGTGGGCGAGCTTGATTCCATTCCAAATCAAAATTCCAAGACTTCTGGAACAAAATATCTCAGTTAAAAGGAAACCAGCCTCAAAACAACCCAATTGCTTTGGAGGTATGGCGTAAATATATCAATGATTTATATAAGCCGCATGAAGAGGATGTTGTTCATGATTCTGTCCATCTTATTGAAACCGACCCAAATATTATGTTAAATAACCCCCTTGATTTCCCTTTTAAATTTAAAGAGGTTCGTGATGGTATCTTTAGACTTAAATCGAACAAACAACCTGGGTTGGATCTTATTCTTAATGAATTCTTAAAACATGAAAATAATATACTTTTACCCGCCATAGTGCAAATATTAAAAAAAAATTCTATCAGAGAGCACTTTTCCAAAGTACTGGAATTCAGCAGCGATATCTTTCATACATAAAGCTGGTGATATCAATGAATGTAATAACTATCGTTGTCTAAGCCTCACCAGCTGCCTTGGAAAACTTTTCACATCTCTTCTACAAAAGAGATTACATGATTTCTTAGATAATAATAACTTATACAACAAATTTCAAGCAGGATTCCGACCAGATCACAGAACTTCTGACCATCTTTTTACTTTGAAAACAATAATTAACAAATATGTATATATAGACAAAAAGCCCATTTTTTGTTGTTTTGTTGATTTCTCTAAGGCTTTTGATTTTGTTTGGCACAAAAGCTTGTTTGAAAAAATCCTTAATCTTGGGGTTGGTGGACATTTCTACCAATTAATAACACATATGTACAAGAAACCTGAATTTACTCTGAAGAAACGTAACTTTGTTTCTGAACCTGGATTTACCTACCGGGGCGTAAAGCAAGGTAATGGATTGAGTCCCCTTTTATTTAACATATATACTAACGATTTACCAGACATTTTTGATTTTCAGAAAACTGACCCTGTTACTCTAACAAGACAGACAATAACTGTGGAGACGCCCACCAGACTGTAAAGACCGAGAAGACTGGGACTCGGAAGGCCATAAGAGTTAGTACTTGTCAAATTCACTTAAAACAAGTAGTCCTAAAGAGGGACGTAGCCTAGAGGGTATCTGTTGAACAGTGGGGTGTCCACCTTGAAATATGGTCCAGATCCCCCCACCCCACATAGTCCATAGTCTGCTCCCTCCCAACTGAAGCAAGCACACTCCCAAGTTCGTAAAATTCCTTTGCACATGTTGGAATTTACAACTGACACCTCAAGCTTTCCTAACTGTGGCAAAGTTACAACCTGACATGTCCCCATTTTTTAATGGTGGACCCTATACAAACAAATGTTTAATCACAACTCTCCATAAGCAATATACACAAAATGCCATTTCTTGATTGGTCGAATCCATTTTAACAAATCGTGTAATCCAGTCCCAAGTAACACAAGGACCCTCCATACTAGTTACTACATATAAGCTAAATAGGACTGATGGCTCTTGAGGAGGAGCCATTTTAAGAATTACTATGGGGGAAGAGTTATGTCCCTGGTCGCACCCATTTTCACCTGGTGAACCCATATCAACAGCTCTGAATCTCAGTCACCCAAGGACTCTCTATACCAAAATGTATGCTATATGTGCCAAATAGTTCTTGAGAAGATGTTTTTAAAATAACTAATGAGGGAAAGAATTATGTCCGTGGCTCTGACCCTATTTGACCCAGTGATCCAATTCTGAATCAAATCTGAAACCTTGTCACCCATTCCAAATATAAGCTGAATAGGCCTGATGGTTCTTGATAGGAAGACATTTTAAGAATTACAATGGATGGACAAGTTATGTCCCTGTCTCCGCCCTTATTTGCCCAGGTGACCTCATTTTAACACATCTGTATCCCTGTCACCCAAGGACCCTCCATACCAATTATAAGCTAAATAGCCCCGATGATTCTTGAGAAGATGTTTTAAGAATACTATGGATGGAAAGAGTTAGGTTCCTAACTATGCCACTTTTTTGACCATGTGACCCCCATTTGAACAGAACTCAATCCCAGCCACCTAGGGACCATTCACACAAAATATGTCTCAATTCTTCATTTCAGGTAAGCTAAGAAAAATACCTCCTTCTTTCTCATCCAGTTTCCCATATGTATTTGCCTGAGAAAACAGGTATTTAGTTTTACTGACCTGTCAGATTCATCAATCACACTTGCCCTTGGGAGTTTGATATCATAAGCTATGGGTCATTTATATACAAACTCTTTAACAGGCAGAGCATTTTAGGCTATTAATCAAAGGAGCTGTCATTCCAATCAGATTTTGTTAACGCTGCCATTTCATTTATTACTTTATAATCAATGTGACTTATATATGGTGTTAAGTAAACATTCTGTGATTGCAGACACCTTCCTCATATCTCATAGAGCTCTGAGTATCTGCTAGCTGTTTGCATGTTCTTGATTTTAGACTGATTTAAACCAAATTTGGTTGAGTCACCCTGGTGGATGTTATAATGGTGTTATTTATTTGTTAAATTGAGCAGGAAATTAATCTCAATTAAAATAAAAATAAATTAATTTTGTTTTGTTTTTGTTTTGTTAAATTGAACAAGGAGTTCAATCTAAAAAATAAATAAAATTTGCTCTGCCCCTATTTGACCCAGTGACCCCATTTTAACAAATCTGAACCCCAGTCACACATGGACCATCTATACCAAATATAAGCTAAATCGGCCCAATGGTTCTTGATAAGAAGTCATTATAAGAATTACTATGGAGGAATAGGGTTTATTGATCCAGTGACCTCATTTGAACAAATCTGAATGTGAGTCACCTAGGTAACATCCACACCAAATTTGAACCCATTCGGTCTTATGGTTCTGAAGAAGAAGAGGTTTAAAGAATTGTTGACGGATGGACGGACGGACGGATGGACGGACGACGGACGAGGAGCGATGACTATAGCTCCACCGGAGACTTCGTCTCAGGTGAGCTAAACACTACTGCAACAAATCTGTTAATGTATGCAGATGATTTAATATTATTGTCAGAAAGTAAAGAGGGTCTGCAATCTTGTCTTGACTCTCTTGAGAAATATTGCAATAGATGGAAGTTGAAAATAAATACAGACAAGACAAAAACCATGATTTTTAGTAGAACTAAAAAGGATTACTCAAAATTCAGTTTCAACCTGTCAAACTCAGACTTGACATTAGTTGATAGCTATACATATCTTGGCACAATAGTACACGTACCACAATGGTAACTTACAACATGCAGCACAAATTATGGCTGACTGGCTGAGAAAGCTCTCAAAGCAGTTTTTTCTCTCAAATCAAAAATACTTGATTTTAATATTTCTAATACTGAACTTTTCTTGAAGTTATTTGATGCCCTCATCAGACCTATCCTTGTGTATGTGTCTGAGGTATGGATATGTGATTTCACAGAGAAATCTTTTTTCAATGATCATGCAGACTCCCTTCGAGAAAATTCACACAAGATTCTGTAAGTACGTATTGGGAGTACCGAAAAAATCTTCTAATCTTGCTAGCCGATGTGAACCCACATCTAACTTTATTAGTAAACTTGCGTTGAACTGTTTAACACGATTGGAAAAACTTCCATCTCAGCTGATACTGATAAAGAGTTATCAGAAAGTGGTCATAAATCATGGTATATAATGAAGAGATTTAATATAGACTCTAATTTATTCAATGGAACACAACTTGGAAGAAAAAATAAATGATAGTTTTACCACAACATTAAACAAGACAGTCAATGACTGTGGGGTCGCTCACCAGACTGCAAAGACTGATAAGACTGGGACTCTGGAGACCAAAACAGTCAGCACTTTTCATAATCACTTTAAAAGAAGTAGATTTAAACAGGATATGTGGCTAGAGAGACTTCAAGTATGTAGCTTGGTAAAAATCCACCTTGAAATTGCCAACTGTACACTACTGATCACCCCCCCCCCCCCTCCTCCAGCTCAACAAGTCCCCTCCCGACCGGGATCCAGACTCCCAAGTCTTAGGTTGGAATTTCACAACCGACACCTCAAAGTTTCTCAATTGTTGGAAATGTCCAATCTCACAAGCGCCTTTTTCTAAAACCATTTAAACATGTTTGAAGCCCAATTATCCATGGACCCAAAACACAATACATGTATGTCAGACCAATCAGTCAGGTGGTTCCAAGGTAGATGTTTTAATGAATTTGGTATTTCGATGATTTTATTAGACACAAACGTGTTAACTCCCCATAGCCTGCCATTTCTTGACAGATTGACCTCATTTTAACAAATCTGAATCTCAGTCACTAAAGGATCCTCCTGATTCCTCCATACTATATGTAAGCTAAATAGTCCAAACTCTCTTGAGAAGACATTTTAAGAATTACTATAGAGACATATATGTCCCTGGTCCCACCCTATTTAACCTGGTGACCCCATCTGAATAAATTTGAATCCCAGACACCAAAGAACCCTTCATACATATCATAAATATCAGTCAAATAGACCTGATGGTCCTTGTGAAGGAAGCATATTAAGAGGGAAACTGTCCTTCGCTTGGCCCCTATTTGACCAGGTGACCCCATTAAAAAAATCTGAATTGCAATCAAGGAAGAACATTCCATTCTATATAAGCCAACTAGTTCTTGCAAACATATTTTAAGAATTACTATGTAGTGAAATAGTTAAGTCTCTTGCTCTGCCCTTATTTGACTTTGTGATCCCATTTTCACAAATCTGATAAGGATAAAAATTAAGTTCCCCAGTTGAAGTTGGTGATATTCACCCATTGGGCACCTCATTTATGAATTTTATCTTCTGCAAATTAGGGGATATAGAAACTTCCTAGAAGGGAAATTTAACTATCAACAATGTAAATTTGATACTATAGATACTTCCCAGAAGATGAGGCCTAAGCAGAATGAGGTCGCCAGAGGGTGAATTTGGTGATGCTAGCCTGCTGTGTGGGATAGCATCACAAAAAGCGTGTCCGTTCCTACATTGTGCATGCCTGCATGGCCTCAAGCAACACAATGTATTATACAACAAGCCTTGAAATAGTGTGATAGTGTGTCTGTCATTTGCAGAATGAGGTCCCCAGAGGGTGAATTTAGTGACCCTAAATTCACCCTCTGGGGACCTCATTCTGATAAGGCCCTCAACTGCTATGGAAGACCTAGAATAAAATTGAATTTCCACAGTTGAAGTTGGTGATGTTCACCCATTGGGCCCCTCAATTATGAATTTTATCTTCTGCAAATTAGGGGATATAGAAACTTCCTAGAAGGGAAATTTAACTAACAACAATGTAAATTTGATACTATAGATACTTCCCAGAAGATGAGGCCTAAGCAGAATGAGGTCTCCAAATGGTGAATTTGGTGATGCTAGCCCACTGTGTGGGATAGTATCACTAAAAGCATGTCTGTTCCTACATTGTGCATGTCTGGCCTCAAGCAACACACTGTATTATACAATCAAGCCTTGAGATAGTCTGTCTGTTATTTGCAGAATGAGGTCCCCAGAGGGTGAATTTAGTGACGCTATCCTGCACAGCGGGCTAGTATCACTAAATTCACCCTCTGTGGACCTCATTCTGATAAGGCCCTCAACTGCTATGGAAGACCTAGAATAAGATTGAAGTTCCCCAGTTGAAATTGGTGATGTTCACCCATTGGGCACCTCAATCATGAATTTTATCTTCTGCAAATTAAGGGATACAGAAACTTCCTAGAAGGGAAATTTAACTAACAACAATGTAAATTTGATACTATAGATACTTCCCAGAAGATGAGGCCTAAGCAGAATGAGATATTGAGACTCTAGATACTTCCCAGAAGATGAGGCCTAAGCAGAATAAGGTTCTCAGTGGGTGTATTTGGTTATGCTAGCCTGCTGTGTGGAGCAACATGAATTCACCCTCTGGGAACCTCATTCTAAAAATGCCAGACACTCTTGGAGAAAATGAAATTAATCTGATTTTAATGACCACTGAGTGATAATGTAAACAACAAGGGTGCTTCATTGATAACACCATTAATCTCATTTAAATTATGAATGACATGAATACACTCCCTGGGGACTCTGCCTATAGCTACAGAATACTTTATTTACCTGTGAGTTAGGAGGTGAGATAGGGTGGAATGCTGTTGGTTGGGGGCAGGGTGGGGTTCTGGGTCATGTGGGGGGGGGGGGGTGATAAATTTTTGTTGTATGTTAAATTGATCAAGGAGTTTCTGAATTTTTTATTATTTTTTGGGGAATTATGGCCCTGGCTCCACCCCTATTTGACCCAGTGACCCCATTTGAACAAATCTGAACCCCAGTCATTCAATGACCACACATACCAAATATAAACTAAATCGGCATAATGGTTCTTGACAAGAAGTCGTTATAAGAATTACCAAGGAGGAATATAGTTATGGCCCTGGTTTCGCAACTGTTTGACACAGTGACCTCATTTGAACAAATCTGAATGACAGTCACATAGAGAACATCCACACCAAATATGATCAAAATGCAAAAATGTAATTTTTTGGTTTTTAGAGTTATGTCCCTGGCTCTGCCCCTAATTGACCCAGTGACCCAATTTGAACAAATCTGAACCCCAGTCACCCAAGGTCTCTCTGTACAAAATATAAGCTAAATATTTTTTTAGAAGAAGTCATTGTAAGAATTACTATGAGTTATGGCCCTGGTTTCTCAACTAATTGACCGGGTGACCTCATTTGAACAAATCTGAACACCAGTCACCCAAGGACCCTCCATACCAAATATTAGCTAAATCGGCACAATGGTTATGGACAAGAAGTCGTTGTAAGAATTACTGTGGATGAATAGAGTTATGGCCCTGGTTTCACAACTATTTGACCCAGTGACCTCATTTGAACAAATCTGAATGAGAGTCACCTAGGGAACATCCACACCAAATATGAACCAATTCGGTATGATGGTTTCAGAGGAGAAGATGTTTTTTTAAAAGTTGACGGACGGACGGACAGACGGTCAGACGGACGCACGGACGGACGACGGACGAGGAGTGATGACTATAGCTCCACCGGAGACTTCGTCTCAGCTGAGCTAAAAAGCAACTGCAAGTACTTTCCACGAAAGCTGAAGATAATAAGCTTCAGCTTTTTGGGATGATATATTCAAACTTTGAATGTCAAAATTACCTAAAGTTACACATACCAAAAACTTGCATTCGATACTTGGCTATGATGAGAATTAGTGCTCATAAATTGGCTGTCGAAACTGAGATACAAAAGACCGAAAATTTATCGTCCGGATAGAAAATGTGCAACATGCAATATTTTGGAAGACGAGGAGCACTTCTTTCTTTTTTGTGAGAAGCATGGGCACCAACGTGACATCCTATTCAAAAAACTTTTTATCTTGCATACCAATCTTATACCAGGATCTTCCTGTTCATTTGAGCGACTCAAAACCTTGTTATCCAAAAACGACCCATAAAGATATACGAGCAATTTGCGAGTATATTAGATGTTGTTCAGATTCAGACTTATAATTTAGCACTTTTGGACAACCTAGACTACAGAGTTATTCAGGGATTATCTTCTTCCAGGATGTATGTAATATATTTATATGAGTGAGTGAGTTATTTAACCATCTATTGATAACTCTAACATGATTATATCATCATCATTCCATGTACATTATTGTTGGCAGACATCATTGTATTTGATTTGCTTCAATAAATCTTATCTTATCTTATCTTATCTTACATACGTTGCATGCAGAAGAGGTGTTGTTTTAATTTCACAGACTGCTAAGAGCAAAATAATTAATTTTGTGCCACGCTGTATAGTGATACGTTGCTGGGGACTTTAATGTATGTTATCAAATCGTTCTGTCACTTTTAATGTTGTTTCTATGTGGGATGTGGGGGTAATATGTCTCAGAGTGCTTGTCGTCGGACTGCTACGTATATATTTATACCGTGGCGTTATTTCTGCTCATGTTCCATGAGAATCCGGCAGTCCAAATTGTGGATTTACCCAGTCTGATAAATATACAGACCCCGTCTCATTACTTTCAACTTTCGTAAGTTGACTGAAACGAAACATGGTCTAATTTATTTAGACTTGGATTTACCCGACGAAGAAACTTATTGCATTTGTCAAGGTCACGTAACTGTTTCGGATGCGGTTTTTCTGTTTTGTTGATAAAAATCGCAATAAAATGTTGCTCGAGGCAACCTGTCGATTGGCTTATCGCGACGGGACCAGTGGGCCATCATGGCCATCAATGACTATTGAATTTAGCGCTATCGTCAAATTGACCGAGGTGTATAAGCTTTAGATGAGAGGTACGCGCGGAGCTGAGAAATTCCATGAGTGCATGCAAAATCAAATTCGGTTTAAAAAAGTGATGCACCAAAAACACAAAATTGTTGCCTCCTGCAATTCATATTACACATGAATTGACTGTAACATGTATTCATATTACACATGGGTTGACTGTAACCTGTATTCATATTACACATGGGTTGACTGTACC
Source organism: Siphonodentalium dalli (assembly GCA_032622095.1). Lineage (NCBI taxonomy): Eukaryota > Metazoa > Mollusca > Scaphopoda > Gadilida > Siphonodentaliidae > Siphonodentalium > Siphonodentalium dalli. The sequence goes on from CP136067.1 coordinate 54,747,323, forward strand.
ATGTATTATTCATATTACACATGAATTGACTGTATACATAAACATGTATTCATATTACACACGAATTGACTGTAACATGTATTCATATTACACATGAATTGACTGTAACATGTATTCATATTACACATGAATTGACTGTAACATGTATTCATATTACTCATGAATTGACTGTAACATGTATTCATATTACACATGAATTGACTGTACCATGTATTCATATTACACATGAATTGACTGTATACATAAACATGTATTCATATTACACATGAATTGACTGTAACATGTATTCATATTACTCATGAATTGACTGTAACATGTATTCATATTACACATGAATTGACTGTAACATGTATTCATATTACACATGAATTGACTGTAACATGTATTCATATTACACATGAATTGACTGTAACATGTATTCATATTACACATGAATTGACTGTAACATGTATTCATATTACACATGAATTGACTGTAACATGTATTCATATTACACATGAATTGACTGTAACATGTATTCATATTACACATGAATTGACTGTAACATGTATTCATATTACACATGAATTGACTGTAACATGTATTCATATTACACATGAATTGACTGTAACATGTATTCATATTACACATGAATTGACTGTAACATGTATTCATATTACACATGAATTGACTGTACCATGTATTCATATTACACATGAATTGACTGTAACATGTATTCATATTACACATGAATTGACTGTAACATGTATTCATATTACACATGAATTGACTGTAACATGTATTCATATTACACATGAATTGACTGTACCATGTATTCATATTACACATGAATTGACTGTATACATAAACATGTATTCATATTACACATGAATTGACTGTAACATGTATTCATATTACACATGAATTGACTGTAACATGTATTCATATTACACATGAATTGACTGTACATAACATGTATTCATGTTACACATGAATTGACTGTAACATGTATTCATATTACACATGAATTGACTGTAACATGTATTCATATTACACATGAATTGACTGTAACATGTATTCATATTACACATGAATTGACTGTAACATGTATTCATATTACACATGAATTGACTGTAACATGTATTCATATTACACATGAATTGACTGTAACATGTATTCATATTACACATGAATTGACTGTAACATGTATTCATATTACACATGAATTGACTGTAACATGTATTCATATTACACATGAATTGACTGTAACATGTATTCATATTACACATGAATTGACTGTAACATGTATTCATATTACACATGAATTGACTGTAACATGTATTCATATTACTCATGAATTGACTGTAACATGTATTCATATTACACATGAATTGACTGTAACGTGTATTCATATTACACATGAATTGACTGTATACATAAACATGTATTCATATTACACATGAATTGACTGTAACATGTATTCATATTACACATGAATTGACTGTAACATGTATTCATATTACACATGAATTGACTCTAACATGTATTCATATTACTCATGAATTGACTGTAACATGTATTCATATTACACATGAATTGACTGTACCATGTATTCATATTACACATGAATTGACTGTATACATAAACATGTATTCATATTACACATGAATTGACTGTAACATGTATTCATATTACACATGAATTGACTGTAACATGTATTCATATTACACATGAATTGACTGTAACATGTATTCATATTACACATGAATTGACTGTATACATAAACATGTATTCATATTACACATGAATTGACTGTAACATGTATTCATATTACACATGAATTGACTGTAACATGTATTCATATTACACATGAATTGACTGTAACATGTATTCATATTACTCATGAATTGACTGTAACATGTATTCATATTACACATGAATTGACTGTACCATGTATTCATATTACACATGAATTGACTGTATACATAAACATGTATTCATATTACACATGAATTGACTGTAACATGTATTCATATTACACATGAATTGACTGTAACATGTATTCATATTACACATGAATTGACTGTAACATGTATTCATATTACACATGAATTGACTGTAACATGTATTCATATTACACATGAATTGACTGTAACATGTATTCATATTACACATGAATTGACTGTAACATGTATTCATATTACACATGAATTGACTGTAACATGTATTCATATTACACATGAATTGACTGTAACATGTATTCATATTACTCATGAATTGACTGTAACATGTATTCATATTACACATGAATTGACTGTACCATGTATTCATATTACACATGAATTGACTGTATACATAAACATGTATTCATATTACACATGAATTGACTGTAACATGTATTCATATTACACATGAATTGACTGTAACATGTATTCATATTACACATGAATTGACTGTAACATGTATTCATATTACACATGAATTGACTGTAACATGTATTCATATTACACATGAATTGACTGTAACATGTATTCATATTACTCATGAATTGACTGTAACATGTATTCATATTACACATGAATTGACTGTAACATGTATTCATATTACACATGAATTGACTGTAACATGTATTCATATTACACATGAATTGACTGTAACATGTATTCATATTACACATGAATTGACTGTAACATGTATTCATATTACACATGAATTGACTGTAACATGTATTCATATTACACATGAATTGACTGTAACATGTATTCATATTACACATGAATTGACTGTAACATGTATTCATATTACACATGAATTGACTGTAACATGTATTCATATTACACATGAATTGACTGTATACATAAACATGTATTCATATTACATATGAATTGACTGTAACATGTATTCATATTACACATGAATTGACTGTAACATGTATTCATATTACACATGAATTGACTGTATACATAAACATGTATTCATATTACACATGAATTGACTGTAACATGTATTCATATTACACATGAATTGACTGTAACATGTATTCATATTACACATGAATTGACTGTAACATGTATTCATATTACACATGAATTGACTGTAACATGTATTCATATTACACATGAATTGACTGTAACATGTATTCATATTACACATGAATTGACTGTAACATGTATTCATATTACTCATGAATTGACTGTAACATGTATTCATATTACACATGAATTGACTGTACCATGTATTCATATTACACATGAATTGACTGTATACATAAACATGTATTCATATTACACATGAATTGACTGTAACATGTATTCATATTACACATGAATTGACTGTAACATGTATTCATATTACTCATGAATTGACTGTAACATGTATTCATATTACACATGAATTGACTGTAACATGTATTCATATTACACATGAATTGACTGTAACATGTATTCATATTACACATGAATTGACTGTAACATGTATTCATATTACACATGAATTGACTGTAACATGTATTCATATTACACATGAATTGACTGTAACATGTATTCATATTACACATGAATTGACTGTAACATGTATTCATATTACACATGAATTGACTGTAACATGTATTCATATTACACATGAATTGACTGTAACATGTATTCATATTACACATGAATTGACTGTAACATGTATTCATATTACACATGAATTGACTGTAACATGTATTCATATTACACATGAATTGACTGTAACATGTATTCATATTACACATGAATTGACTGTAACATGTATTCATATTACTCATGAATTGACTGTAACATGTATTCATATTACACATGAATTGACTGTACCATGTATTCATATTACACATGAATTGACTGTATACATAAACATGTATTCATATTACACATGAATTGACTGTAACATGTATTCATATTACACATGAATTGACTGTAACATGTATTCATATTACTCATGAATTGACTGTAACATGTATTCATATTACACATGAATTGACTGTACCATGTATTCATATTACACATGAATTGACTGTATACATAAACATGTATTCATATTACACATGAATTGACTGTAACATGTATTCATATTACACATGAATTGACTGTAACATGTATTCATATTACACATGAATTGACTGTAACATGTATTCATATTACACATGAATTGACTGTAACATGTATTCATATTACACATGAATTGACTGTATACATAAACATGTATTCATATTACACATGAATTGACTGTACCATGTATTCATATTACACATGAATTGACTGTATACATAAACATGTATTCATATTACACATGAATTGACTGTAACATGTATTCATATTACACATGAATTGACTGTAACATGTATTCATATTACACATGAATTGACTGTAACATGTATTCATATTACACATGAATTGACTGTAACATGTATTCATATTACACATGAATTGACTGTAACATGTATTCATATTACACATGAATTGACTGTAACATGTATTCATATTACACATGAATTGACTGTATACATAAACATGTATTCATATTACACATGAATTGACTGTAACATGTATTCATATTACACATGAATTGACTGTAACATGTATTCATATTACACATGAATTGACTGTAACATGTATTCATATTACTCATGAATTGACTGTAACATGTATTCATATTACACATGAATTGACTGTAACATGTATTCATATTACACATGAATTGACTGTAACATGTATTCATATTACACATGAATTGACTGTATACATAAACATGTATTCATATTACACATGAATTGACTGTACCATGTATTCATATTACACATGAATTGACTGTACCATGTATTCATATTACACATGAATTGACTGTATACATAAACATGTATTCATATTACACATGAATTGACTGTAACATGTATTCATATTACACATGAATTGACTGTAACATGTATTCATATTACACATGAATTGACTGTATACATAAACATGTATTCATATTACACATGAATTGACTGTAACATGTATTCATATTACACATGAATTGACTGTATACATAAACATGTATTCATATTACACATGAATTGACTGTATACATAAACATGTATTCATATTACACATGAATTGACTGTAACATGTATTCATATTACACATGAATTGACTGTAACATGTATTCATATTACACATGAATTGACTGTATACATAAACATGTATTCATATTACACATGAATTGACTGTACCATGTATTCATATTACACATGAATTGACTGTACCATGTATTCATATTACACATGAATTGACTGTATACATAAACATGTATTCATATTACACATGAATTGACTGTAACATGTATTCATATTACACATGAATTGACTGTAACATGTATTCATATTACACATGAATTGACTGTAACATGTATTCATATTACACATGAATTGACTGTAACATGTATTCATATTACACATGAATTGACTGTAACATGTATTCATATTACACATGAATTGACTGTAACATGTATTCATATTACACATGAATTGACTGTAACATGTATTCATATTACACATGAATTGACTGTAACATGTATTCATATTACACATGAATTGACTGTAACATGTATTCATATTACTCATGAATTGACTGTAACATGTATTCATATTACACATGAATTGACTGTACCATGTATTCATATTACACATGAATTGACTGTAACATGTATTCATATTACTCATGAATTGACTGTACCATGTATTCATATTACACATGAATTGACTGTAACATGTATTCATATTACACATGAATTGACTGTATACATAAACATGTATTCATATTACACATGAATTGACTGTAACATGTATTCATATTACACATGAATTGACTGTATACATAAACATGTATCCATATTACACATGAATTGACTGTATACATAAACATGTATTCATATTACACATGAATGACTGTATACATAAACATGTATTCATATTACTCATGAATTGACTGTACCATGTATTCATATTACACATGAATTGACTGTAACATGTATTCATATTACACATGAATTGACTGTATACATAAACATGTATTCATATTACACATGAATTGACTGTAACATGTATTCATATTACACATGAATTGACTGTATACATAAACATGTATCCATATTACACATGAATTGACTGTATACATAAACATGTATTCATATTACACATGAATTGACTGTAACATGTATTCATATTACACATGAATTGACTGTAACATGTATTCATATTACTCATGAATTGACTGTAACATGTATTCATATTACACATGAATTGACTGTATACATAAACATGTATTCATATTACACATGAATTGACTGTAACATGTATTCATATTACACATGAATTGACTGTAACATGTATTCATATTACACATGAATTGACTGTAACATGTATTCATATTATACACATGAATTGACTGTAACGTGTATTCATATTACACATGAATTGACTGTAACATGTATTCATATTATACACATGAATTGACTGTAACATGTATTCATATTACACATGAATTGACTGTAGCATGTCCTCTGTGACTTACAGTATTGAGAAAAATACCCCCTTCAGTGGTCAAATTTATTTCCTGCAACGTTTTGGTTTTTCCTCCAAAATAGTCCGATATTCCGTAAACTGGATCCTGGATCCCATGTCTTTTTAAAGCCGGATTCCAGAGGAGGGGATTATATAGGCTCCTTTGTTGCATCAACATCATTCTCTAATTCAGCAGAACACGCCAGTATATCAAAGCAATTTGGCAGGACCGCCCGATGGGGGTTGGGTAACTCGGTGCACCTGTACTATATACCCATGTAACACCCTGGCGATATAGGACAACTCAAAGAATAAACGTTACAAAAAGTATACTTACACGTCGATTATGACTTCCTATCCATGCACAACATTTGAGGAGAAAACAAAAGCGAAAAACGAAAATGACAGAAAACATGAGCCGTGATATGTCACTCTACTATACAGTATATGCTTTATATCATGTAGTAACCCCGGCAATCGGTTAGCGTGTATAACATCTGGAAGCTATTCGTTGTTGGATATCGTGCGAGCGAGTCTTCTATGCATCTATTACTTGTTTCACTTCTCGCTCCAACATATATATGCAGCTATAGGAATATGTTAGATGGGGAAGGGCGAGTTATATGCGAGCGCCATTTTCTTAGGAAAAACTGATGTATGAATTCAGTAAGCGTCGAGCAACACTATATAGCAAATATAGCGATTTTATGGTTTGGCCAAAGTCAAATTTAATAAATAATTGCGCTTTATAGTGCAATTGACGCGCACATTTGCTCTTGAGCTCTTATTTGAGTAAAATTCCAGAGCATGGATATTATTGTTTTTGTCTACTGGTGTGTGATAACCATCCCTTAGCCAGATGAATCTAATTAATTATAGAACAATTGATCTATATTGTTGGTCATTGGATTCTTTTCTCAATCATTATCGATGCCAGCTAACCCATTGAGCACATTGCCGAAAAGATTTTGGTGATTGGCCGCCCGTAACTGAAGTTGTGGCGATTCGTGCGATTGAATATTGCATTATGGATTGTGCAGTCTGAATCGTTAATCTTCCTCTTGTCACCGACCAGATTGCAAAATATGTTGTGTATATAATTAATTCTTTAATGTAATTAATTATTAGTGCAATTTTAAGACATTTGATGTCAACGGGACCTATCTAATAAGATTCTTCGGGTCAAATTATTCATATGTGCAAAGTTCAGCTCCGATGTTCTAGTGGTTTCTGCATAAACAATCAGTAGATAAAAAGCCAATTGAGACAGCCTTTCAGGTTTGACACTGTGTGTCGCTAGTAATCCCTCATGTGACGTCACATGGAGGAAGAATAACAATTCAGGCTGCATAATCCATAATGTAATATTCAATCGCACAATCGCCATAACTTCAGTTACGGGCAGTCTGTCGATCACAAAAAACTTTTCGGCAACGTGCTCAGTTAATTAGCGGGCATCGACATTGACAGTGTAATCCCTTAACCCATTTTAGCCCATGTTTTTCAACCTTTACCAGTATTAAACAACTATACTATTTTTATATCTCACATGGAAATAAATAAAACTACTTACACTATGGTAGCGGTGACAGGCTCCGTAGTTTAAATGGTCTGTTATCATCACTTTTTACCCATAAATTACAATAATTTGTCTTTATTGTCCATGTGTCTATACCACTTCAGGACATAACAGTTGGGACCATCATCTACAGCGAAGTACATTATTAAGGAACAGATAATAACTAAGAAATATATTCCCCGCGTTTTATTTTTTCAACTTTATATAAGGTTCCCTGTCAAAACTTCAAAAAGTTCCAAGGTTTTGTACTGGTGGAATATGATCTCTACGGACGTTAGCCAGAGTAGAGATTCATGGCATGACCTAGAGATCCTCTATATATATGTAGGTGACGAACATGATGAATGTTCACTTCTATGTGAGAAATCTTGCTGCAATTGTTTAGCATATAACTTCAAATTATGACGTATATAATAATGGGTTTCCGGTCCTGTTCATTTTATAGTTGGAACTTTCCCTTGGAACATTATATTCTCTCTCGTTTGCCTAAAAGTGGATATAAACAACGATTACACACCCCTCGTAATTCGGTGCAGTATATTTATACACAGCCACGGAGGCGACAGCAGCATCGATGAGGAAGCCAATGAGATACTATATTATTTCCTCTGTAAGCTTATACACCCATATCCTGTTGGCATATTCGATAAGAGGGCCCGGACAAGTGTACCTATATATCTCAAGATTCGAGCATCGAGGACTATACAACATGCTGCTTCTCGTTAAAATAAATCCGGGTGTAACAACGGTATAATAACAGAGAAAATATTGTCTTTAAAATTGACAGTACAACCATAAACATTCGCATATACTGGCGGTGCATGTCATGCACGCCCATATGAATAAAATACGTCGGTACAAAATCTGGTGAATGTACCCAGGCCATTTTACACGGGGACTGCACCAGGGATGGGTCCATTACATTGCAAAGTAATGCATTACATGCATTACCATTACTTGACATTTTTTGCATTACCATTAACATTACCATTACATGGAAAACTCAATGTAATGCATTACCATTACTTTGAAAAGTAGTGCATTCCCATTACATTTGATGATGGACTTGTTGAATAAATAAAACGATTTTTTTTATGAACTTTATTGGATATCAAAATAAAATGAAGCACATAAAATAAACACATAACGAACATGAACAAGGTCGATGGTCAAGCACACACTCTGGGCCTGCTTCAGATGTTGTGTGTTGAGGGCTTTCTCAGTGATGAGCTTCGTGGTAACCGGACATTGGTAGTTGGTATCGTGGGTCAAGTTGTTCAGTCACTGCACCCATGTATACCATGTAGCACGTACCAAGTAAACATTTATATCTACTTGCAAAGTAAACCCGTGTACCTGTACCCAAGTCATTTGAACAGTTAACAAGGGTACTGTACCCATGTATATATACCATGATGCACGCACCCATGTGTGCCCTGGTATATACCAAAGTAAACCCTATTACCTGTACCAAAGTTTACCCACGTCATTTGGGCATTTTACAAGGGTATTGTACCCATGTATAGTATGGTGCACGTACCCAAGTATATACCAAAATACTGGTACTTTACCATGGTAGTACCAGGATACGCTTTTAGAAGGCAATTTGAGGCAACATGCATACCATGCATGTTGCACGACGAATCAGTAAATAATGGCACATGTCATTACATAAGGTGCTAAACTATTCTTGACTTACTTAGTTATAACAATGTTATTGTCCTATTCTTTTAACTGTTGAGTATGGCACCGGGTACAATTGTTTTGCACTGATTAAACAACAAACTATGATCTTCTCACAAAAAGAGACAGAAAACCCATGACTGAGATATCTGCACGAACGGACAAAAATAAATAATTTCCAAATAAAGAATGATAACTCTAAAATAAATGGAAAACGTCAACAACGTCATTTGTTCATCTTTTTAAAGCAGTCATGGTGGTGAACCTCCATACAAAATTTCATTTAGACCCTATAACCATTAAATTTTGTTGAAGCTATATGCACGGACGGGAAAAAACACAAATTTCCCGATAAAACAAGATGGCTGCTGGCGGTCATGTTTTAAAACAATATTGGGATAAAGGTTGACAGCTCCCATCTAGAGGCCACCCCAAAAATCCATATGAAGTTTGGTGACAATCGGACGAGGGATGTGGCATGTGTGTGCCGAAGGATTTAGTCACGTAAAGAGTAAAATCCATTTTCACACTAAGTCTCATCAATATTATTATATAAGTTACTCAATAAGGGCCGTAACTCTTGGTAACTCCGCCGGAAATGGACGAAATCCGCTGTTTCTTCATACTCTTTCTCCCCTCGTTTATTCATCATCATACCGTAGATCATTACAATCCGACTGACGATGACCAATATATAGAGCTTCAAAGTTGTTACGGGCGGACGCACGTACTTATATGGAGCTCATTACGCGCGCCGCGTGTATACTAATGTACAAATTCTTGTTTCGCCTGGGCACTGGGGTTTACGATGGGGGTTTTATTTATAGAAAAATGGATTTTTTGACGGATTTAAAAGTCGAACTGCGCGACCAGGAGGCCAAGTCCGGTAAAAGGTGTAGTTGGGAATTTCAATTTCGTTTATTGTCCTTTACATTATTATGTTCAATATTTGATCACTCTGGGTGGGTTCCTCGACTCGAATACAATATTTTTTACCCCCGAAGCCAAAGAAATAGTAATTTATGAGTGTCTAATCGGATTGAGTACCTTTAATGATAGACGCCACAACCGTCTCCGATTCCTACGCTCCCGGTGAGAGTAGGAATCGGAGACGGTTGTGGCGTCTTCATTAATGATGGCCATATTAACATATTTGTGTACGAAAAAATAGCCGCAACTCCTCAATTAGATTCCACCTATATAACCTCACAATTGGTTTAAACAATATTTAATTTGAACTAATACAGAACATAATTACATACAATAAATACAAAACATATAAAAAAAAAAATTAGTGTTAAAAAAAGGATTGGGCAACAAGCTTGGGGGCTTTTGTTAAGTCCTATCCTCAGGAAATAAATGTTACCCCAATTGATACCATTGGGGTATAGCAGACGGGTTTGGTTCTGTGTGGTCCGAATAATAAAGTTTAGGTGAAGGGATAGGAGGGAGAAAGGGAGTGCAGGCGGTGGTTGAAAATGGGTCGGTGAACTTACTATTAACAGTAGGATAAGATATATCACGGAGAAATAAGTGAGGATTGTATCGTTACGCCACCTGTGGTGTTTCTAGCTTCTGTTAGTTTGATATTGTGTGGTGGACAGGGCGAATGTATTCTTGGAGATTTTGTGTACCTTACTCAATCGTACCGATAGAATCACGTAGATGCCGAAATTGTAAAGTTAACGTCACCGGTGTATAATATGTTTATGAAAATATGATAAATCGTATCGATAGAGTCAGGATAGGCTGAAATTGTAAACTTAAAGTCACTTGTTGTTGAAAATATAAATAATTTGATACACTGAAAATAATGTGTAACCCATTGCGAACCCCCCCCCCCCCACCCCTGGTGTAGTGAAGTGAATTGTGGGTAGTTTCATTGTGAATATTCTCCGCCATCTTTATTTTCTGGAATTATCACCAAGATTTCTCCACTCTATTCTCTTAAACTACACCCGAATCGGTCAAATTCTTTTGATAATTCTATCTAAATACATCTTAGCTACTATTCGGATCTGCTGTCCCGGTCTAAAAAAAGGGATAGTTTGACCAAAACGACTATTGACCAAAACTTTGTTTACAAATTGAGCGCACTCGATGACCGGGTTGACCGGAATGACCCGTCCACGCTGCAAATTTATTATCGAAAACAAATTCAATTTCTTCCATATAAAACATAATTACGCGCTGGACTGGTCATTTTAGGAATATATATGTATCCCATGCACATACACCAAGTTTCAGCTTAAAATTTTGAAAAATGACAGTTTTATTGACATAAATCGATTTTAATGGCAAATGCCATGTTAAATTTTATCATTGAAAACAATTCATTTCTTCCATCTAAAACATAATTACGTGCTGTACTCTGTAATTTTAGGAATATATAACTATCCCACGCACAAACACCAAGTCTCAGCTTAAAATTTTGAAAAATGACAGTTTTATTGACATAAATCGATTTTAATGGCAAATGCCATGTTAAATAAATTTTTGGGCCCTGCAGATATTTTCTGAGCTGTTCCATATTGGCACTAGAGTCCATATTTGACCGGTTACACCTGATAATTGTGCGACAGTACAGTCGCGTTACTTTATACATCAACATTGGTCATTATCACCCGACAATTTATTTTGGTCTATCGTATCAACCCCTATTTTCTCCCGCATAGCCTGACTAAGTGTCAACATTGGTCTTTATCGCTCCACTAATTTGTATCGTTTCATCGGTATGAATTCCATATCCAATTATCCACATATAACCAACCCAACCTCTAATCCCGGTCCAATTTATTTATTTCTTTCATCGGTATAGTCACGTTACGTAATATTGTATCGCGTGATACTTGTACTTATATGTCTATGGTATTACTATAGTATACCGTATACGTATATCAATTGCTATTCCTTTCTATATAATCCTGGTGCCATCTATAGACATAGAGATAATTTCAGACCCCCCCCCCCCAATTTTATATCATTGCTGCTTTAGTACAGTCGCGATATATTACATGGCAACATCGCTCCACTAAAATTTATGTCAGTTCATCGGTACAAACCCCTTTTTCTCCGAGTCCATATAACCAATCCAACATCTTATAGAAGTCCATAAATGACTATTATGGCACTATATAGAGATGACTAAAATTCTGACACCCCCTATTTTACAGCCTTGTTGCAATGTTCAGTAGAGTTGAGATGCATAATATGTCAACATTGGTCATTATCGCTCTATAAATTTATATTGGTTCAACCCTTAGTTCCCTGTATCGCCCACCCCTCCCTGAATTTATTTTTTCATTTGTATTATAGTCTCGTTACGTACACATTTTATCTCTTGTAACTTTTGCTTCAATACGTCGAGTTCCGCTGCAGGGAATACAAAACTGACAACATTTTGAAATGTTAGCAGGCTTCAAACTCATCTTATCCAAGAAAAACTCTGGTTACATAAGAAATTTGTGTATATGGTGTACGCGCATTTGTTGAGTTAAAAACCAAAGGTCCCAAGTCAAGGTCCAAATCCCCAACACACTGTTGTGAGGTTTAATTCCATCTACAAACAGTAATGTCCAAAGTAATTTATCACTTAACCACAGCAAAATTATGGGTATTTTTTCATGATTTTAAATCCTGAAAAATTACCCATAATTATGCTGTGTTTAAGTGGTCAATAATTACTTTGGGCATTCCTGTAACCAATATAAGGATTTGAGGTTTAATGATAACTCAATCCTCATACAGTAATGTTCAAAGTAATTGACCACTTAAGCACAGCAGAATAATGGGTAATTTATCAGGATTTTAAATGCTGAAAAAATACCCATAATTCTGCTGTGGTTAAGTGGTCAATTACTTTGGGCATTACTGTAACCAATATAAGGATTTGAGGTTTAATGATAACTCAATCCTCATACAGTAATGTTCAAAGTAATTGACCACTTAACCAGAGCAGAATTATTTGTAATTTTTCAGGATTTTAAATCCTGAAAAATTACCAATAAGTCTGATCTGGTTAAGTGGTCAATTACTTTGGGCATTACTGTAACCAATATAAGGATGTGAGGTTTAATGAGAACTCCATCCACATAACTAATAAATATGTGGGAAAATTAAAACAAAACAAATTCCATGATGGCGTCCAATATGGACTGCCTAATTCTGCTCCAAAACATGTATATTGAATATATGGATGTTTATTGGGGGAAACCGATTATTTCAATGATATTTTCATTAACTGGGATCCAAAACCTGACTTACTGGAGCGTGCTTCGCGCGCGACTGTATCTTAAGCATATGTGCATATTTAATAAGCCAACAATTGGAATCCCAACAGAAGATTGGCGTGGGTCCCTTGTGCGATCTGTCCATCGAAAATTATTTAGACATCTCAAGACACGTAAGACCCAATAACTTAATATACAGAATAGATACATCTATTGCCTGAGTGACTAATATTTATATTTGTTACAATGAGGTCAAATAGTTGCGAAGCCAGCACCACAATTCTTTCCCTCCATAGTAAATCTTAAAACTGGCAACTTCTAAAGAATTATTAATTTACCTTATATTTGGTATGGAGCGTCCTTGGTTTACTGGAGTTCAGATTTGTTAACACCACGTCACCAAGTTAATTACTTGCGAAGCCACAGCCATAACTATTTCCCTCCATAGTAATTCTCAAAACAACTTCTTAAGAACAATTGACCAGGTCAGTCGCGCAATTATTGGAAGAGCCACGGTCAATCATTTAAAAAAAACAAATGCTACATTTAAATTATTGCTTTATTTAAACAAAACAAAACAAAATGAGAAAATTAACTTTTACTACTTGCTAAATTTTATCTTTTAATTATTTCATTTAAATTTTAGTATTTACAGCATACTAAGTCCAAGTCTTTATAATCTGTTGAGTGACCCCACAGTCGTTTACTTGCTTTGTTAGTAATAATTTGAAGGATTACTTTTTTAAACGCAATTGTTATCAAAATATTTTATGTATTTTTTATAATTTCTATTTATATGTAATACTATAATCTAGCTTGGTGGCGTTACCATTTCTGACTATGGTTTTCTTGTTTTAAATTGATCACCATTTATTGTCACAAGCCAGTGAAAAGTCTTAATGCAAATAAATTTGAGCACGCTACGACCCAATTGGAGAGAATTCCAAATCGGCGGAATATCAGAATTATTCACATTCCTTTAATGAGCTTTTTAGTTAATGTATTTAATAAGTATTTAATAAGTGACGAAATGTGTATGTACCATACATAATTATTCCAGTATAGAGGGCGAGGTGGTAGGGCTAAAACACGCACAGTGACTACAATTTAAGACATTACATATAGGTTATTAGTAACACGCGTGTTTCGGCTTAAACCACCGTACCCGTGAGTCAGAAACGCCCAGTACAGACAATGAACTTCTGTACAACATCGAAAATTTTAATGTTCAAATCATCAGCGAGATCAGGAGACCCATACAGAAGTACATCAGGTGATATTATAATTGATGGCAGATCAGCTAACATTTCAGTTCTTGCTTGAGTATATAATGGACATTTCAAGAGAAAATGATATGCAGATTCAATTTCAAAGCCACCACAAGGACACATCGGGGACTCTTTAAGGTGATTTGTGACAAGGTCTTTGTTCAGGTTACTGCACCCCAATCTGATTCTAGTATGATAATTGTATGTGCACAAATCCCCGTAGAGGTAAATATACTCTTGTCAAGCTTCAAAACGATTCAGAAAAGAAGGTGTATACGAGTTCGGACAAAATTATGTCATGTTGCAAAAATTTCTAAGTCGAATAATTGAAATAACTCCACTAAAAAGGTCTGACCAAGCTTATAATTGACAGTGTACAGGTTCCCATAGTTATAAATACCATGCCAAGCATTGGGTGGGGGGGGGGGGGGGGGGGTCGTGACAAAATTGACAAAAATAATTTCCGCTACCTGACCACCCACCCACCCCTCTGTGCAATTTTGTTAAAAAAAAAAAATTCCAGGCCAACTTTTTAGACCCACCCCCCAAAAATAGCAAAATAGAAATTAATTTATTATTCATAATAATATGAACTAAAATTATATCAGCCTGTTTCTTTCTAGCAATTACTATTTAGCATATTCCAACATATTAAAGGGGTACTGTACGCCAAATGTTGTTGTTGGTTTCTATAGTCTCCGAGTCGGAGAATAAGGTAACAATTTTCCATTATTTGAAAGTCTGTTGAGTACGAAGTCATGTTACGGATGACAAATTTACCGGAATGCAAAAATACAAATTGTCGTTGTCGAGTAATTTTTGTAAAGTGTTCAACCAAATGAATCAAATAAAAGTTATATTATATGCATACTAGTCCCATATAATCATTTAAGTTATTGTATCGTCGCTAGTCAGTGAGTGGCTTAAGTGTTCTCCCCGTATAATATCATCATAATATTTTAAGCGATGGTGTGTGCGATCGGTTTAACAATCCAGTATCCCTCAATTACTGTTTTTGATTACGATAATTCGTAATTTAATTGACGCCATTTTATGGCTCCAGTCATAAATTCAATTTATATCAAATTATTAACTTTTAAATTATTAAATTTTAAGATAGCCTATTAACCTGAGCGTTTACAGAATACATCTTCGACTCAAATTACTTATGTTTCTATATATTATCGATATTAGATCGTTGTTGTCACCGGAAATTTTATGAAAATGGCGTACAGTACCCCTTTAATACAACACAAAACAGTTGAAGTACGGGTAGTAGATTGATCGGAAGCAAAATCGTAAAAACAGTTCCCATAGGTATCTGCTTCTCATCTTTTTGCCAACATTGAAATGCTTCTGAGTGAATACATAAAGAGATGTATAGGGATTTCATCATAGACCTATAACATTCACCTCACAATTATAATGATGCATGTGCATATACAGTGTTCAAGTTCAAGTATGTTGGCCGATGCATTCCATGTGGCATCCTATAATGGACTGGGTAGTATGTCGGGCGTATGTGTGGTCTACCATCATATACAAAATAAAATGGTGTTGGTATTGTAAAACGCTCACAGTGCAAGATGATATTTGCAAATATTTTTTTATAATTGTATACTGTTCATTCGGATGTACATTTTGTCATTCAAAATGGGTTTATGTTTTGATTGTGTAGCCATGTATTATAGTGTAGGACTGCTGGTACATGCTTATTGATTTGAATATCGACTAGCAGATATACAGAGAAAGAACAAGACTTCTATAATCACTGCCTGAAGTACATGTAATAGTATTGAGAGTGGAATATAGGCTCAAAAATATAATTAAAATCCCGTACCTTTGAAATGAAATGATAAGCATTGTTGCTTGAAGTAGGTTCAAAATGAGCCAACACAATACCTTCACAACTGGGCTGCATGAACCGGTATAATATAATAATGAGTGTCCAACCTGGTGATGCATACATTGTTCTCTTCTCACTAATATGGGCATATCATGCTCAAAACTGATGCAACATGTAATCACAGTACAAAACTAAGCGATGTAATTCCAATATCTTAATGTTTCCTGATTAAAGATGCATAATCCGAATTAACGCTCCCAACTTACTATTTCTTTGGATTCGGGGGTAAAAAAAAATTGATTCGAGTCGAGGAACCCACCCATCAAAGCTCAGAGAGATCCCCTCCCTGTGCATGGACTTTTTCTGCAGACACCCCCCCCCCCCGTGTCAAATTTAAAAAAACAATTGATCAGGAAATGAAGTACAAGTTCAGAAATAATTACTAGTATGTTATGTTGAAAAATGCCAACAAATAAATTTGTAGACAAAAAGGAGGATAACTGCACAAAATGAAATTGTCAATGACACTGTAGCTCAACTTACCTTGGTGAGGCGTTAATTTCATGCTGAGCAGTCAATAGAATGATAAAGAATAAGGAAAGTCAAACATTTTTCAGTGAAGGGATTGCATTGTGTGGATGGAATTATTTTCATATCATGTGGGCTGCCGATGGATTCAAATGTGAACTCCAAGATGGCCATGTTTTTCATAGAAAATGCGATAGCACCCATCAAGAGGTGATCCTAAACGAGCCTGTAAATTTTCAAAACATTTCTCCAATAAATGCCGGCTGCAGGGTGAAACGATCACATTTGAAATCCAAGATGGCTGCTGGCGGCCATATCTTTTAACAAATTTTGTAAAAAGTTTAAGGCTCCCATCCAGAGGTCACCCCGAAGATCCCTATGAAATTTGGTGACAAAAAATATTGGATGCGGGGTGTGGACTGTATGGTGTGTGTGCGGACAGTGTGCCAAAGGAATTGTTGACAGACGGCGCAATCAAACCGATGGCAATAGCTCAAACTTGGTCAAGGTAAAGTACTCAATCTGATTTGATGGTCCCCATATCATCAGATTCCAACAATAACAACATTTTCTGAAATGCCGCTTCAGTTATCAGAATCGATTAATTGCCCAAAAATAATGCTAACCATAGTCAACTATAGTATAACAAAAATAAATTAAAAAAACCTGTTATTTATCAACAAAATCTGGCCGGATTGTCAAATATCTTTTCTAGACCAGGCGAATTCATTTTTGCAGGCTGTGGCGGAGGTATAGGTGCCACTGGATAGCGCAGAAATTGCGACTGGTATTTCCTGATAGGTATTCTCCAGGGGCATTATGACATTGGAGGTGATCAGCGATCTGCTGGGGCATAGAGATACTACAGCCTGTTTACAATTTATTTTACTCAAAATTTGCCGAAGATATTTTAATTCACTAAAAAATACATATAAATTCACAAGTTAGGTTTAGAAACATATTCCAAGCGTTTTTATATTGCAGACAGTCTTATCTATAAGTTCAATAAAGAATGGATAGTTTTATTTCAGGCAAAATATATTTTTTGCTAACAAATCTTATTTATTTCATGAAAAATATCGAAACTGTCAAAATCTTGACCGCACATAAGATGCGATAACTTGTAAATAATATAGACTAAGACTCTGAATGTGAATTAAAAAACTGACACAAAGATTATGCTATAAGATGTACTAAGACCCAATGTGCAATTCTTATCCGTTTAGTTGAGATATTAAGAAATATTTCCCCTACCCCAAAATTTCCGATTTTTTCGAGATGTTTCAAAAAATTACAAAAAGCGAATTTTTTGGCGAAATATTGGACCACTGGGTATGTTTTTACGAATTTCATTCGTATATAGATGTATTCAAATGTAAACAATGCACATCTTACACACTTTAGGAATATATATGCCTAATTATTTTTAAAAAACTCAAATTTTATGGGTTTTCAACCAGTCAAACCAAATTCCTACCGTATTGCTGTATAATGCATCGTAATTTCACAATCTCAATAGCATGTATAGCCTAATGCATCAGTAATCAACATGACAAATTTGAAAAATATTAAATAAAATAAAATTAAAACAAACGTTTACTTCGCCATCCTTCCTAATCATACGCGGGAAAGTCAGTACCACAAAACATTTTCTCTTGGTTCTCGGTCTGCATAATATTACTGGCCAAAAGAAATCTATACAGGTAGCAAATAATTTAGGCCATTGCATTGATTACAATTTAGTATGCGAGATCGAGACCGCACAGGCTGAAAAGTCACAGCTACTTGCAAGTGGGACATTGCCATTAAAACCATCAGATAAAAAGCAAACTGTTCTGACATACTTTTGGGTTGACAACTTTGACATGAACTTGGAGACACAGACTGGACATGGGGCTCTTAATTCCATCCACATTGTAGCTCTCCATGAGGAGTCCCCTATTCCCCTATATTTAAAAGAAACAGTTATGTTTGACAGAACGAAAAAAGCAAAGAAGAAGAAAGTTGAACATGAAACAAGCGGAGCAATTGGACATAATTGTGGCTCAAAAACGTTCACCTTCCATGGTTGGAGTTGATTAAATCAACGAGCCATTTTCCAATGAAACCTATGCCAAATGCGTATGTTCTATGTGTCATTGTTAGGCAAATAAATACTAAAGATGAGACTGTGATAAGATATGCAGGGTGGCATACCTTAGAACGACAACATGCTTCATCAGAAGGTCAAAAGAAACATTTTTAACATACCTACCACCCATCGGTTCTAAAGTTACCAATTTCAGAACAATCGAGCACTATATGGTATATCTTCAGAAACTCGCCATAGAAGTTAACATGCCATATGCTAATGTGACCCTGGACGTCGGTGCAGCAATTAATGCATACAAGTTGGTTGAATCACCCAAAACGCTTCAATAATGTTGTTATCCATTTGGGAGATTTCCATTTCATTAAGGAGAATTTTGGTTTAATCGGGGGTATTGTGAAAGATTCTGGTTTTGAGGACATTGTGTTTCAAGCAGTTGTTTGCTCTCCATTGGGATTGAATGGTGTTTTGTCTGTAAGCATTATAACCGGTGTTGGACTGTTCATAGTGCATTGTCGGAAGCACTAGAAAGGCTACTGTTTGACAGATTCTTGTTGGAGCATGACACCCAGATACCAGAAGTCTTAGTTCAGTCAGTCAGGGATTTCATATATTACCCAACATCAGTTCAATATGTTGATTTCATTTGCAAATACAAATTGTTCAAACAGGACATTCGGCACGGGAAGTTCGGTGAAACTGCAGTTATGGCTCACTCTGTATTTAGACCTGATTGAGGTTCAACACTTGGCACACCGCGCAGTACAAGAAAATATATTTGATTTGCGCCTATTTTGTTGGGAATATTATGTTCCATTATATTTTGTAATGCTGAAGACAAATTATGCAAGATATGGGTCGCATTATGTTGAAATACTGTAAAAACATTGTAAGCTTGTATTATGGTTTGAAGAAACATCAGTGTGAAAAGGGGATGTCGGTGCAAGCTCAAGATAACGTTCCTTTAAGGGTAGCGATAGGCCAGAGAGGCGAGCAAACTTTGAACAGGAAAGCCAAAACAACCGTGGAATCAAACAGTTTGCTTCAGATAGTAATTTGAAGTGGACATTAAATCGCCCAGAAAATGATAAGCTCAGAATACATAGGCAGTTTTGAAATTAGCCAACGTAGATGATCACAGTTCCAAATATAAACCGCTGCGGCCATCTCAAATTTTGAAATCTGAGAAACATGTGCCAGATTTAGTTAAAGGGGTACTGTACGCCAATTTCAATAAATCGGTAACAATTGCGATCTAATATCAATATTATATTTTAAAATAACGTATTTGAGTCGACGATGTCTACTGAAAACGTTCCGGTTAACAGGCTATCATAAAAGTCAAATTGAATTATTTAATATAAATGAATTTATGGCTGGAGTCATAAAATGGAGAATTATGCCATTACGAGTTACCGTTCTTGAAATCTCACATGTTGGGTGTCTTTTATCGACGGCCGTTTACGACGAACATTATTGAGTTGCGAACAAAACATGTTACATGCAAAAGGAAGTCCCGCTATAACCAATTTGGGAAAACAGAGAAGAAACAAGATTCATAAAGCGTCAAGTATTTTTATAGGGGGTGAGATTGTTCGATGGAAGAGATTGCGGGCATCAATTGAACTTCCGGTTCATCCCGCAACTTGTGTCTTCTCCGGTGAAGGTCAAAACATGGCGCGTAGTTTGAAATCGTAATATTTTTATTTCCAAGATCAATATTTTCGTCGCTAAATTAGGTTTATACGAAACTCATATAACACGAACACAATCTAACTTGAAAGTTATGTCAATGGGAGTAAATTAAAAAAATGCCTATCTCTGTGTACAGTACCCCTTTAAGGATTTGTAAACCGAGTACATTAATCCTTTCAATAAAGATCTCGAGAAGACGTTACTCTTCCATTTAAGTTCTGGTACCCCCCTTCCATTGCAAGTTTCAGAGGAAATGTTCTCGATAACAACAATTGGATCGGAAGCATACATCTTTTTCAAACAAGATCGTCTCAAGAGTAGAAATGGCAGTTTCCATGATCCAATTTCTAGAACAAACTTGAAATTATTTGCAAGAGTGAATAAGAGAGTCACCGTGAAACGGTGAATAAGAGAGTCACCGTGAAACGGAATTTAGAATCGCGGAGCATCGAAGCCAATAGGAATATCAGCGAAGTCTGAGCAAGTTATATATTTTGATAAAGCTCTAGCATACCCTTTATGTCCACTTAGCCTAGCTAACGCTGATGGCACACGCAGAGTTACTGCTAAAAGTAAACTACAAATACAATTCTGTCAGCTCCATGATTTCCTTTCCCAGTTCCCAGTTCCCTATTCTCCTAAAATTGCACGTTTGTTACTAAATCGGCTGCGTAGCCAGAGCCATGGTGACCACCCGGGAATCCTTGTATTTTCGTGCGGTGCCACCCAGCGGGCATCTATAGGAAAGTCACGCGACCATGCAGCCCCTTCCAAATTTTCGAAAATTGGGCTGAAGTCGTGCATGGGGTGACAAAATAGCACTTTTCGTTACTAAATCGGCTGCGTAGCCAGAGTCATGGTGGCCACCCGGGAATCCTTGTATTTTCGTGCGGTGCCACCCAGCGGGCATCTATAGGAAAGCCACGCGACCATGCAGCCCCTTTCAAATTTGCGAAAATTGGGCTGAAGTCGTGCATGGGGTGTCAAAATAGCACTTTTCGTCACTAAATCGGCTACGTAGCCAGATTCATGGTGGCCACCCGGGAATCCTTGTATTTTCGTGCAGTGCCACCCAGCGGGCATCTATAGGAAAGTCATGCGACCATGCAGCCCCTTCCAAATTTTCGAAAATTGGGCTGAAGTCGTGCATGGGGTGACAAAATAGCACTTTTCGTTACTAAATCGGCTGCGTAGCCAGAGTCATGGTGTCCACTCGGGAATCCTTGTATTTTCGTGCGGTGCCACCCAGCGGACATCTATAGGAAAGGGACGCGACCATGCAGCCCCTTCCAAATTTTCGAAAATTGGGCTGAAGTCGTGCATGGGGTGTAAAAATAGCACTTTTTGTTACTAAATCGGCTGCGTAGCCAGAGTCATGGTGGCCACCGGGGAATCCTTGTATTTTCGTGCGGTGCCACCCAGCGGGCATCTATAGGAAAGCCACGCGACCATGCAGCCCCTTCCAAATTTTCGAAAATTGGGCTGAAGTCGTGCATGGGGTGTCAAAATAGCACTTTTCGTCACTAAATCGGCTAGGTAGCCAGAGTCATGGTGGCCACCCGGGAATCCTTGTATTTTCGTGCAGTGCCACCCAGCGGGCATCTATAGGAAAGTCACGCGACCATGCAGCCCCTTCCAAATTTTCGAAAATCGGGCTGAAGTCGAGCATGGGTGTCAAAATAGCACTTTTCGTCACTAAATCGGCTGCGTAGCCAGAGTCATTGTGGCCACCCGGGAATCCTTGTATTTTCGTGCGGTGCCACCCAGCGGGCATCTATAGGAAAGCCACGCGACCATGCAGCCCCTTCCAAATTTTCGAAAATTGGGCTGAAGTCGTGCATGGGGTGTCAAAATAGCACTTTTCGTCACTAAATCGGCTAGGTAGCCAGAGTCATGGTGGACACCCGGGAATCCTTGTATTTTCGTGCAGTGCCACCCAGCGGGCATCTATAGGAAAGTCACGCGACCATGCAGCCCCTTCCAAATTTTCGAAAATCGGGCTGAAGTCGAGCATGGGTGTCAAAATAGCACTTTTCGTTACTAAATCGGCTGCGTAGCCAGAGTCATGGTGTCCACTCGGGAATCCTTGTATTTTCGTGCGGTGCCACCCAGCGGACATCTATAGGAAAGGGACGCGACCATGCAGCCCCTTCCAAATTTTCGAAAATTGGGCTGAAGTCGTGCATGGGGTGTAAAAATAGCACTTTTCGTTACTAAATCGGCTGCGTAGCCAGAGTCATGGTGGCCACCGGGGAATCCTTGTATTTTCGTGCGGTGCCACCCAGCGGGCATCTATAGGAAAGCCACGCGACCATGCATCCCCTTTCAAATTTGCGAAAATTGGGCTGAAGTCGTGCATCGGGTGTCAAAATAGCATTTTTCGTCACTAAATCGGCTACGTAGCCAGATTCATGGTGGCCACCCGGGAATCCTTGTATTTTCGTGCAGTGCCACCCAGCGGGCATCTATAGGAAAGTCACGCGACCATGCAGCCCCTTCCAAATTTTCGAAAATTGGGCTGAAGTCGTGCATGGGGTGACAAAATAGCACTTTTCGTTACTAAATCGGCTGCGTAGCTAGAGTCATGGTGGCCACCCGGGAATCCTTGTATTTTCGTGCGGTGCCACCCAGCGGGCATCTATAGGAAAGCCACGCGACCATGCAGCCCCTTCCAAATTTTCGAAAATTGGGCTGAAGTCGTGCATGGGGTGTCAAAATAGCACTTTTCGTCACTAAATCGGCTAGGTAGCCAGAGTCATGGTGGCCACCCGGGAATCCTTGTATTTTCGTGCAGTGCCACCCAGCGGGCATCTATAGGAAAGTCACGCGACCATGCAGCCCCTTCCAAATTTTCGAAAATCGGGCTGAAGTCGAGCATGGGTGTCAAAATAGCACTTTTCGTTACTAAATCGGCTGCGTAGCCAGAGTCATGGTGTCCACTCGGGAATCCTTGTATTTTCGTGCGGTGCCACCCAGCGGGCATCTATAGGAAAGGGACGCGACCATGCAGCCCCTTCCAAATTTTCGAAAATTGGGCTGAAGTCGTGCATGGGGTGTAAAAATAGCACTTTTCGTTACTAAATCGGCTGCGTAGCCAGAGCCATGGTGGCCACCCGGGAATCCTTGTATTTTCGTGCGGTGCCACCCAGCGGACATCTATAGGAAGGGACGCGACCATGCAGCCCCTTCCAAACTTTCGAAAATCGGGCTGAAGTCGTGCATGGAGCTCAAAATAGCACTTTTCGTTACTAAATCGGCTGCGTAGCCAGAACCATGGCGGCCACCCGGGAATCCTTGCATTTTCGTGCGGTGCCACCAGCGCGCATCTATAGGACAGGGACGCGGCCATACAGCTCCTTCCAATTTTTCGAAAATTGGGCTGAAGTCGTGCATGGAGCTCAAAATTGCACTTTTTGTTCCCAGTTCCATAATCGCAGATAATATTTCTTTATCATTTTTGTGACCAGAACCATGGCGGGAATCCTTGCATTTTCGTGTTGTGCCATCCAGCGGGCATCTATTGGACAGGGAGGCGACTATATAGCCCCTTCCACATTTTCGAAAATTGGGCTGAAGTCGTGAATGGGGTGTAAAAATTGCATTTTTTTACTAAATCGGCTGCGTAGCCAGAACCATGGCGGCCACCCTGGAATCCTTGCATTTTCGTGCGGTGCCACCCAGCAGGCATCTATATGACAGGGACGCGGCCATATACCCCCTTCCAATTTTTCGAAAAGCTGAAGTCGTGCATGGAGCTCAAAATTGCACTTTTTTGTTACTAAATTCTCAAAATATAATAATAATCGTTACTAAATCGCCTATGTATGCATAACCACAGCATCTACGGACCATCCTTTTGGATTCTTCTTGTGCCACCACTAATCCATCTAAAAATCACAAACTATGTCACATAAACTTGTCCAGCTGTTCAAAAATTGGGCGTAAGTCGTGCGTGGGGTAAAAATAGGACATTTTTCGTTGGTAAATTCCTTATGTATTCATAACCACAGCAGCCAGGGAGCTATCTTTATGGATTCTTCTTGTGACATCATTAGTCCATTTTGAAATCACAAACTAGTTTACATACGCCTGTCCAGCTGTTCAAAAATTGTGCGTAAGTCGTGCGTGGGGTCAAAATAATGAAAAAATGTCATTTTTCGTTGCTAAATCGCCTGCGTGGGCATAACCATGCATAGCAGCCACGGGGCTATCCTTGTGGATTCTTCTTGTGCCACCACTAGTCCATCTAGAAATCACAAATTGGTTCACATACTCATGTCAAGCTGGGATTGTTTGTAATAACAACAGACTGTCTGATGCCTATGACAGGGGGTCCCACGGGATGCGGTATGGGTTGAGTTTGCGTCAGTACTGACTCAAAGCCATTATAAATATTTATATTACTTTGTAATAATATATATGTTGCTGCGCAATTCAGACTATTGAATCGAGGCTGGCTTACATTCAATTATATATGTTATATTATTGTGACAGAGTCACTAAGTAATATACATATAACAGAACAATGGCAGGCTTTGATAACCTCACATTTGATCCTGATACCAGAGCCGATGAGGATCCTCTTGATCCTCAAGATGAAACATTGCTACTCATTGAACCGATCGACCCGAGGGTATGGGTATCCATGACCCGACTGTCATGGATACGACGGCAACAACCAGGCTGATACATCAAGAACTCCTACAGTCGGCGGTTGATGACTATTATGGCGCCCTGGCCAGAAGGGGACGAACACCCGCCCTTGGCCGCGCCCCTCAAAATTTGAGCTCGACACACGCGGACAGATCCGATTAAAGGCATATCCCGATATCATTCTCACAAACACTCGTACCAGTGAGCCCCTAGCGATATCGACGATAGCCGGCCGGCGGGGCGGAAGTGCGGCAATCCGAGAAGACTTGGGATTTGCTGACTGGCGCCCAGAAGGAAGGGCGGGGCGCGATCAAAGGCGATCACAGCCCACCAGACAGCAAGGAATGAACTCGGCGGTGTAGCTTATGCTGCAGATAGTGTATAGCTGCAGGACCTGGGGCAAACTGCAAAAGAGGCATCGGATGTGGTAGGGCGAATGGAGACCAACTTCACAGATGCCGACATTGAAGAGATCATCGGAACTATGCATGACCCCCAACTAAACCTCCGCGAGATCAGGGGCTGGGCAAGGCAATGCAGACCATCCGAGGCGAGTTGACCAACAACCTGGCCAAACTATTCGCATTGGATTAGCACATCGCAGTGGAGAAGCGAAAACTGGATGAGGCAGACAGTGGGGCTGTCGATGGGAATACCAGGCGCCGCATCGCAGAGCGATTGCGCAACCTTGAAGATGAACGGGCCTCCCGCCTGGAGGCCGCCGCAACGAACAGGGATGCTCTCCGACTTTCGCCCTATTTTTGAACAGCTGAACGGGCGTATGTGACTTGTTTTGTGATTTCTAGATGGACTAGTGGTGGCACAAGAAGAATCCACAAGGATAGCCCCATGGCTGCTATGGTTATGCCTGCGCAGGCGATTTAGCAACGAAAAATGACCTTTTTTCATTATGTTGACACCACGCACGACTTACGCCCAATTTTTGAACAGCTGGACAGGCGTATGTGAACTAGTTTCTGATTTCTAGATGGACTAATGGTGGCATAAGAAGAATCCATAAGGATAGCCCCTGGCTATTGTGGTTATGAATACATAAGGAATTTAGCAACGAAAAATGTCCTATTTTTACCCAACGCACGACTTACGCCCAATTTTTCAACAGCTGGACAAGTTTATGTGACCTAGTTTGTGATGTTTCGATGCACTATTGGTGGCACAAGAAGATTCCACAAGGATAGCCTCGTGGCTGTTACGGTTATGCCTACGCAGGCGATTTAGCAACGAAAAATTACATTTTTTCATTATTTTGACCCCACGCACGACTTACGCCCAATTTTTGAACAACTAGACGAGCTTATGTGACTAGGTTTGTGATTTTTAGATGGACTAGTGGTGGCACAAGAAGCACCCACAAGGATAGCCTTGTGGCTACTATGGGTATGCCTACGCAGGCGATTTAGCAACGAAAAATGACCTTTTTTCATTATTTAGACCCCATGCACGACTTACGCCCAATATTTGAACAACTGAACGGGCGTATGTGACTTGATTTGTGATTTCTAGATGGACTAGTGGTGGTACAAGAAGAATCCACAAGGATAGCCCCATGGCTGCTATGGTTATGCCTACGCAGGCGATTTAGCAACGAAAAATTACCTTTTTTCATTATGTTGACACCACGCACGACTTACGCCCAAATTTTTGAACAGATGGACAGGCGTATGTGAACTAGTTTATGATATTTCTAGATGTACTAATGGTGGCACAAGAAGAATCCATAAGGATAGCCCCTGGCTATTGTGGTTATGAATACATAAGGAATTTAGCAACGAAAACAAATGTCCTATTTTGACCTCACGCACGACTTACGCCCAATTTTTGAACAACTAGACGAGCTTATGTGACTATGTTTGTGATTTTTAGATGGATTAGTGGTGGCACAAGAAGCACCCACAAGGATAGCCTTGTGGCTACTATGGGTATGCCTACGCAGGCGATTTAGCAACGAAAAATGACTTTTTTTCATTATTTTGACCCCATGCACGACTTACGCCCAATATTTGAACAACTGAACGGGCGTATGTGACTTGATTTGTGATTTCTAGATGGACTAGTGGTGGTACAAGAAGAATCCACAAGGATAGCCCCATGGCTGCTATGGGTATGCCTACGCATGCGATTTAGCAACGAAAAATGACCTTTTTTCATTATTTTGACCCCATGCACGACTTACGCCCAAATTTTTAACAGCTGGACAGGCGTATGTGAACCAGTTTGTGATTTCTAGATGGACTAATTATGGAACAAGAAGAATCCATAAGAACAGCCCCCTGACAGCTATGGTTATAGCTACGCAGTCGATGTAGCAACGAAATATTACCTTGTTTTCATTATTTTGACCCCACGCACGACTTACGCCCAATTTTTGAGCAGCTGGACAGGCGTATGTGAACTAGTTTGTGATTTATAGATGGACTAATTGTGGCATAAGAAGAATCCACAAGGATAGCCCCGTGGCTGCTATGGTTATGCCACGTACGCACGCGATTTAGTAACATATATATCCTCGCGCGAATACGCACATATTCGACCTACATGTATAATTTCAATTAGGTACATAAAGTGATTATTTGATTCTGAAATAAGCAGATAATGGAGCCATAGTCGTCATTTTGTGTTAAGTCGCGAGCCACAGTGAAAACACATGTTAATGAGCGTACAGCTGAACAGTCGTGGGTTGGCTTATTTTTTGTCAATGTCCGTACATAATCTGCTTAGAATCGCCTCTATATGAGTCGATAATGTGACTAATAGGGTCTCCTTTTCAGCACATTATCGACTAACGAAAAATGTCCTATTTTGGACAAAATTAGGTGACCTAGTTTGTGATTTTTATATGTAATGATCTGTAATAGTATAGTGGCACAAGAAGATTCCGTAAGGATAGCCACGTGTCTGCTACGGTTCTGGCTACGCAGCCGATTTAGTAATAAAAAGTGCAATTTTGAGCTCCATGCACGACTTCAGCCAAATTTTCGAAAAATTGGAAGGGGCTATATGGCCGCGTCCCTGTCCTATAGATGCGCGCTGGATGGCACCGCACGAAAATGTAAGGATTCCCGGGTGGCCGCCATGGTTCTGGCTACGCAGCCGATTTAGTAACAAAAAGACCAATAAATACATGTATAATCGATTATCTTTTCAATAATAATATCTCGCTGGGTTCTATCGTGGTAAAAATCTTTTGTTTGACAACAGATTTTCCACTCAATGTTTGTCACAGACCTACGTCATAATACTCCCCACCACCCCTACCCCCACCTTCACATCTCACATCACTTA
Organism: Siphonodentalium dalli; assembly: GCA_032622095.1. Taxonomy (NCBI): domain Eukaryota; kingdom Metazoa; phylum Mollusca; class Scaphopoda; order Gadilida; family Siphonodentaliidae; genus Siphonodentalium; species Siphonodentalium dalli. Next base: position 54,776,734 of record CP136067.1, read on the forward strand.
CCCGCACCTATTCATGCGCGTACACAATGTGTACGTGTCGGAGCACAAGACATCCAAATAAGGAGTATTACCTCACAGTAAATCAACGCTCTTTATTCATCTTTCAACATAAATGACACACTTACATTATCGATAATTATTGGAAGAGCGTACGTTTATAGAGTTATTGTTCTTAGAACGAGAATCGTTAGTCTTCTATCGTGGTAAAAATATTTTGTTTGGCAAGAGATTTTCCACAATAATCTCAGCTGCTTATCGCGTTAATGCTAATACGTCACATAATCTTATCACACGTACATATTAGCAGCTTATCGAACTATGCATACATACGCTCAAATAATATGTACACGTTGTAACACGCACAAAATGACCAACACGCCGAGAATGATTCATACAATGCTGATGATAAACACTGGAATGTATGCATTCATACTGATTGTGACAATGGCCAAGATTACAGCGACTCGGACCAGTCCATCAGACGCCATCCCGTCTATTCCATCATATAATTGTCTCCACAATGTTTTACCTGAAATAATTTGACGCCATTGCTCTTACATAAATAATAAAGAGCGTTTATTCTTTACTTCTCTATCACGGTGAAGTTATTGAGCATCGTGTATCGCTATTTCAACAGAGGTCACACGTTAGACCGTGTACACGTATATACATATGTAACATCAGACTAAACAAAGCTGATATGTTTCGATTATTCACGATGGTGACTGTAAATAGGTCTATCGAGTATCAAACGAGTCTGCGCACGCATATCTGTCAAAAGATACAATAGCAGTCATTGGTCAATTTATCCACGGTGTCAGCTCAGTACACAATCGGCACGAAGCCGGAGGTCAACTCAGTACACAATCGATTTTATCATGTCACCAGGTTACACATATCTATATAATAGAGTGTTCATATTGAAATCACTCATAATTGCATTGACATTTGGATAGGTAGGTTGTATTGTAGCCAATGTGATAAATTTGTATCCAGTACAAACAACACGAAGAGACGTTGTGAACGACAGCCTGAACTAGTTAACTAGTCCACCACGTTTCCCGTGGTTCTGTTCTATATAAATATAGGTGCATAGAAGAACGCTCGATTTCACTGATTATATAGGAAAATGAAGTATCAATGTGAAGAGTGCTTAAGTGTCTATGCTTGGCAAGATAGTTTGAAGCGTCATATCAAAGTTAAACACACGCCTTCAGAACAGCAACAACAACAACAACAACAGCATCATCAGCCGCCACAACAACAACAACACCAACAACAACAGCATCATCAGCCGCCACAACAACAACGACAACAGCCGCCACAACAACAACAACAACACCAACAACAGCCGCCACAACAACAACAGCAACAACAACAACAACACCAACAACAACAACAGCCACCAAGCGACATAACATCCTGCTTTGATGATCCAATGGCTAAAATCCAGGAAGATTTTATTTTCAAGCATCCATTCACGGCATGTGTAAGTGGACCGACATCTAGTGGGAAGACGTACTTCGTGAAAACCTTGCTACAAAAGTCTGCCTCAAAAATATCACCCGCACCTGACAGAATAATATGGTTTTATAAATATTGGCAGCCCCTATATGACGAAATAAAGTATACCGTCACCCCTCATGTCAACTTTATACGAGGAATACCATCAAACTTGGATTCTCTTATCAACCCCCGGTATAAAAATCTAGTTATACTCGATGACTTGATGCAAACTTCATCAAAAGACCAGAGAGTTAATGATTTGCATTCCGAAGGAAGTCACCATTTGAACTTATCTTTGATAAGTTTGAACCAGAATTTCTACTACAACAAAGATCCAACGCAACGACGAAATTGTCAATATTTGGTATTGTTCAATAACCCAATCGACAAGGGATTAATTTCAACATTATCAAGACAGGTGTATCCTGAATGTCCTCAGCGTATGGTTCGATAGTTTTCGGAAGCGACGAGTGAACCGTACGGTTACCTACTGGTGGATTTAAAAGCCGCAACACCGGACACAGTACGTCTGCGACAGAATGTACTAAAAGAGGACACGAACCAACATATGGGTGAATGGAATGGCATGAAATACGATGACAGAGAACACCCAGATGAACAGAATGGGATGAAAAACATACAAAAGACACTGAGACCCAGGGTCAACAGAATGCGATGAAATACGATGACAGAGAACTCCCTGGTCAATGCATAGCATATAATTATATTGTGCCCCAGGGTCAACATAATGGCTATACTAAGGACATAAGGCCACCTGGTGAGCTCGATGAAATTAATAAGAAGAACCGTCAAAACGTAGACATTCGAGAAGACATGTCGTACCCTTGTAATGACTGTGGCCTTTTGTTCGAAGATCATTATGATGTTCAGAGACACGTAAAAAACTGGTGTAAAGAAAATAAGTTAAAACGAAAATTAACTGAGGACACGGATGATAGTCAGAATAAGAAAATTAAATTAAATGAAGATGAATACTTCAAAAGTTTGTGTGATGAGAGTAGATATAAAACACATGAGGAATGGAGTGATAAAGTGGAAACGTATAAGGAAAATGGCTCGACAGAAACGGAAGCAAAAGAACAAGCTGACAAGGACCTTAAAAGTGAACACATGAGGCAATTTATGAATGGTTATGCTTGGACAATAGTAGCGTATCTGCAGCTGCGCAATGGGACTCTGCACAACAGAGTCATGGATAAAGTCGACAAATATTTGAATAATGGTTATGAAGATAGTGATGCAGTGAAAATGTCAATATTAAAGTACAAACCGATGCTAGAAAAATTCATGGACGAAACAAATGACACTTCTGACGAAAGTGATGACAATTCGGACGATTAAATTTCAATAAACTTCATCAACATGATATTCTCGTTTTCGTTATATATCTATAAGCGGGGAGAGAGTGAGTGGATTATTGGGAATTGTAGAGTGAGAAACGATACGTAATGATAAAAGGCGCATTAAGAGCCCGAAAATTTGAACTGACAAAATTCTTTTCGATCTATAAAATGCTGCTTTTTATTATCGACATGATCACTTGCTCTTTTTTCCTCACCTCTTGCTCACTTGCTCTTTTTCTCATCTTCTCTTGCTCAGGAGCTTGCTCGATCACTTGCTCACATCATGCTCAGTTGCTCTTTTTTTCTTCTTCTATTGCTCAAGAGCTTGCTCACTTGCTCACCTCTTGCTCAGTTGCTCTTTTTTCCCTCTTCTATTGCTCATGAGCTTGCTCACTTGCTCATCTCACTTGCTCTTTTTTTCCTCTTCTATTGCTCATGACACGTGTCTCTGGCCCTTTTTTGACAGGTCGGTCCCATTTAAGAAATTTGAATCCTTATTATCCAAGGTCCCTTCACTATGGCAAGCCGTTTTCACATTTTTGATTGATTTGAACTTAAGTCCAAATGAATTGGACTTAAGTCCAATTAGCGAATTGATTTGGACTTAAGTCCAAATGAATTGGACTTAAGTCCAATTATTTGGACTTAAGTCAAATTATTTGGACGTAAGTCCAATTAGTGAATTGATTTGGACTTAAGTCCAATTCATTTTGTCTTAAGTCCAATTCATCTGGTTTGAAACGATAGTCCCCTTCTTTGTAATGGTATATTCCTGCAAGTTTTGATTGACAGTCAAACTCCGTACTAACCAGGGCATTCCTGACTCCAAGACTAACTCCGTACGTCCCCTTTGCCACGTGGCTTGTTTTCGGCATGCCGAGATTGAAAATGCTTCGAATCCGAATTGGCATCTTAATAAATGCTAACTGCATGCATGAATGAAGTAAAATTAATTCACGACTTGATTCAATTGTTATTTGACAGCATGTAGTGTAGGCTACACGCAGTTTCGTTTATTGCATTTACTAAGTGTCTTATTTGTATAATTTGCTCGGTTTTCAATCATCATATGTTAAAAATCGTTCCGAACTTCTTACAACACGGGCTATTGTTGATAGGATCTGGTCCACATCGAGCTGATTCATTATATATGTTGAGAAAGGTAACAATTAACAAGATCAACAAGAATTAGACCCACATGTAAACGACCATTTTCCCCACAACTCCGCCCTATGAGCAAAACCAGACCTGCTTATAATATCTGATGGGGGTGTTTCTTATACAGATGAATACACACAAAAAAAAATTGTATAAATTTTTAACCTTAAGTTTGAAAAGTCCCACTAAAACGGAAGAACTATATTTCGAAACTGTGTGATTCGGTTCTCCGATTATTTTATCAACACAAAAGTCAAAATGCACATGGATGAAAAGACACAAGAGTTCTAATTTGCTCGAATTTTGACAAGTTGGTTGCGAAAATTGTCAACAAAACTACCTTTCTGATCCTCCATTATGTCATTAAGTTTTTAGTGCGGGAATTGTTCTCAAAGCACATTGGAAACTGGACTTTGCGGCGATCGGTTTTCGCCATTTTGTTCGGAAAACCCCGCGCTATAGATAGAAACGGAAACTAGAATACTCAGAACAAAAACCGGACAATGCCGAAGTTCTTCGGAATCTGAGTTCGGCTTTCAGTTAAGTAAACAAACAGAAAAAACAACGATGTTTGTGGCAATCAACCGGAATATTCTATGTGTAATTTAACATTAAAGTTAGATTATTATACACCATTCTGACCATAAGATGTCACTCTTTCCGACGTATATAGCATCATGTATTGCTTTGTTAGGTAAATCGAGTAAAATACACCACAGATTCCGGGCGTAACTCGTGTCATAAGAAGGCTATGCGCGCGATCTCGGACTAAATACTAGCATCTCTCCATCCCAAAATCTTAGCTAGTTTTAGTACGAGAAGACTTGGACTACAGATTGTAAAGACTGAGAAGGTTGGGACTAGGAAGACCATAAGAGATAGCACTTAAAAACAAGTAGTCCTAAAGAGGGACGTAGCTAGAGGGTCTCCGTTGAGCAGTGGAGTGTCCACCTTGAAATGTTCAAATGCATGGCCCTAATCCACCCACCCCACATAGTCTGCTCCCTCCCAACTAAAGCAAACACTCCCATGTTCGTAAAATTCCTTTGCACATGTTGGAATTTTACAACTGATACCTCAAGCTTTCCTAACTGTTGCAAAGTTCCAACCTGACATGCCCCCTTTTTAATGGTGGACAAATTTTTATCCCAACTCTCCATAGGCCATATACACCAAACATCATTTCTTGACTTGTCCAACCCATTTGAACGAATCTGTAACCCAGTCACATGTAACACAAGGACCCTCCATACTGCATATAAGATAAATAGGCCTGATGGCTCTCGATGAGCCATTTTAAGAATTACTTTGGAGAATAGTTATGTTCCTGGTCGCACCCCTATTTGACCTGGTGACCCTATTTGAACAAATCTGAATCCCAGTCACCCAAGGACTCTCCATACCAAATATATGCTACATATGGCAAATGGTTCGTGAGAAGATGTTTTAAGAATAACTATGGAGGGAAATAATTATGTCCATGGCTCCGCCCCTATTTGACCCAGTGATTCAATTCTGAATCAAATCTGAATTCCAGTCACCCATACCAAATATAAGCTGAATAGGCCTGATGGTTCTTGATACGAAGACGTTTTAAGAATTACAATGGACAAGTTATGTCCCTGGCTCCATACTGGAGGCTCGCATATATAAGATAATGCATGGACACGTGATATTTAATGCTGCAGCAGCGCAGCTCCTGTCGTGAAAGGGTTAATGGCCTTACTGTCAGATTCACACTTGGCTTAGGGAGTTATTTTGTTATCATAAGCCACAGGTCATTAAATACAACTCTCTACCAGGCAGAGAGCTTTAAGATATCAATCAACAAAGTGTGGTCACCCTGGTGGATGTTATAATGGCGTTAGTTGTCCTTTTTTTTAAATTTTGTTTAACAAGTTTAAAAAAAAAAAAAAATATGAGCAAGGAATTCAGTCTGAATTTAAATTTTGTTTAATTTAATTTAAATTTTTGTTTTTTAATTATGATTTTTTTTTTTTTTTAATTGAGCAAGGAGTAATCTAATTTTTTTTTAAAGAGTTATATCCCTGGCTCTGCCCCTATTTGACCCAGTGACCATCCATACCAAATATAAGCTAAATCGGCCCAATGGTTCTTGAGAAGTCATTCTAAGAATTACTATGGAGGAATAGTAATGGCCCTGATTTTGCAACTAATTGACCTGGTGACCTCATTTGAACAAATCTGAATGTGAGTCACCTATGGAACATCTACACCAAACATGAACCCATACGGTCTTGTAGTTGTGGAGAAGACGACGATTCTTAATGGACAGATGGATGGGTGGACGGAGGGGACGAGGAGTGATGACTATAGCTCCAACGGAGACTTCGTCTCAGGCGAGCTAATAAAAGTTCAGACAAAATTATGCATGTTGCAAAAATGTTCTGTCGAAAAAGGGGGGATAACTCCACCAAAAAACGTCAGGCAGATGTCATAATCGCAGGTGCACAGGTTTTCATGGCATTAAATATTGTCCTATGGCATTAAGTATCCTTAAAATGTAGGAATAAAAGCTCTGACAAAATTATACATGTTGCGGAAATTTTCTAAGTTAAAAAAGTGGGATAACTCCACCAAAAAAGTCCAACAGAAGTCATAATCGCAGGTTCACATGGTGGTTGATGTCAGTGCCAAGTTTAAAAATGATTAAAACACGACTGAGAAAAGCTACGGAAATATTTGTGTCCACGGACGGACGGACGGACCGACAAGCTGATTCCAGTATACCCCCACAACTGAAAATGTTGCTTGGACAAAATTATGCATCTTGAGAAAATTTCCCACGCTGAAAAAGGGTGATAACTCCACAAAAAAAAAGAGAAAAAAGTTAGATGGCTCATAATCGCAGGTTCCGATGGTACTAAATATCTGTGTCAAGCTTTAAAGAAATTGTCCGAAAAATGAAGGAAAAAGACAGTCAATGACTGTTGAGATGCTCACCTGACAGACTCAGAAGAACATAACAGTTAATATTTGTCAAAATCACTTAAAACAAGTAGCTAGATGAATCTGAATCCCAGTCACCCCATAGACTCTCTATAACAAAATGAAAGTGTCAATGACAATGTAGCTCAACTTGGAAAGGGAATAATTTCATGTGTTACAGTCAATGGAGCGATTAGGAATGCGGAAAGTTGAAATGTCTAAGTAATACTAGATTATCAACATGAAGAGATAAAAATATAAAGTAAAATCCAAGATTTTTGCTGGTGGCTATGTTTTCCAATGAAATTCAAAAACATTTGATAGCTTCCATCTGGTAGATCAATATCAAGATTAATATGAAGTTTGGTGATGAGGGAAGTGGACAGTAGTGCTAAAGGATTTAGTCATGCAAAGAGTTAAATCCAGGATGGCTGACAGCGGACATGTTTTGAATGACCCCAAAATAACACGTTCTCATCTACATGTGAACACCCATGACAAATTTCATAATGATCGGACCAAAGGTACGACCTGTGGCCCGTGCCAAAGGATTTAGTCATGCAAAGAGTAAAATCCAAGATGGCTGCCAGTGGCCATAATTATGGACGAACGACCCCAAAATGACTAGTTCCCATCTACATGTCACTGTTAACATCCATGACAAATTTCATGATGATCCAACCAAAGGTACGACCTGTAGCGCGTGCCAAAGGATTTAGTCACACAGTAAAATACAAGATGGCTGCTGGCGGCCATATTTTTTGGCCGAATGACCCCAAAATGACTCGTTCCCATCTACATGTCAATATTAACATCCATGACAAAATTTCATGATGATCAGACAAACAGTACGGCCTGTAGCCCATGCTAATGGATTAAATTTTGAAATCCAATATGGCTGCTGGCACCCATGTTTTTTTGCCAAATGACCCTGAATGACGTCAATGACCCCCCAAAATGACTCGTTCCCATCTACATGTCAATGCCAACAGCCATAACAAATTTCGTAATATGACCAAAGGTACGACCTGTAGCCAGTGCTCAAGGAAATTATTGACGCCTCACACATGCACACATACGCAAGCCAGGGCAAGCACTCAAACTTTACAAAGCTAAAAAGCTAAATATGTGAAATGGTTCATTTTGATGTTTTAAGAATAACTATCGAGGGAACGAGTTGTGTCCCTAGCTCCACCCCTATACAAATCTGAATCCCAGTCACATAGGGACCATCCACACCAAATATGACTCAATTCTTGGTCTGAGGTGAGCTATTAATAAGACAGTCAATGACTGTGGGTGGCTCACCAGACTGTAAAGACGGAGAAGACTGGGACTCTGAAGACTACAATAGTCAGTACTTGTCAAATCACTTTAAAACAAGTACATGTAGTTCTAAACAGGGACACAGGTAGAGTGTCTTCGTTGAACAGTGGGAGGGGATATGGGGGGGGGGGGTGTCCACCTTGAAATTTCTAACTGCACACCCCTCACCCCCCCCCCCCCCCCCCCCCCCAATATATAATTGCCCATTACCTCCCAACTGGACCAAACTAAATTACAACTGGTACTTCAAGATGTCCAACTGTTGGAAATTTATCAAAACCTTACTGATAATACCGGTATATATCAAAATTATTACATTTAATATAGGAATCTATTTACAAGTAGCAAACATGAATTCATAGCATAGATAGGGTGGGTGTGGGAGTGTTAAATCTCCTATCTTCTAATTTCAAAGAGTATATTATAGAAGTTGAAGTGAGTTAATTTCCTTAAAACAAGTGCACCGCTGGGCGGAGGTAACGCCCCCGACTGTACAATCAGAGAGGATTTTTCTTATTTTTGGGCAAATACTTATTAAATGGCACCACATGTTGTTCTATATTAACTTCAAATTTGGTCTGGTGCCACAAAAATAGAAGGAAAACTGAATTTTCTAAAAAAAAAACTTTAAGTCGAAAAAGGGTCATAACTCACAAAAATTATCCGATTGAACCGAAATTTTACCTTGACTTGTATTGCGATATTGGTAATACACAAAAAAACGGGTTTTTCAAATAAACAATCCAAAATCAAGTTATCATCTGGAAACCAAAAAAAGTAGCAGAAAACCTGAATTTTCTAAGTCCAAAAAGGGGCGTAACTCTGAAAAAATGGGCGGACGAAACCACGGCTATGGGGAAATCTTGTCCCCCCGGCTGGTCTATTGGCATACCAAAGATCAACTGAATTGAATTAGCGAAACCAAAGTTATGAGTTGAAACGTTCGTATGCCACAGAAAACTGAATTTTCCAAGTCCAAAAAGGGGCGTAACTCTGGAAAAAATGGGCGGACGAAACCGCAGTTATGAGGAAATCTTGTCCCCCCAGCTGGTCTATTAGCATACCAAATATCAACTGAATTGAGTCAGCGAAACCAAAGTTATGAGTTGAAACGTTCGTACGGACGGAAGGACGGACGGAGGGCTCCACTATATACCCCCAAATCTCCATCGGAGATCGGGGGCATAATAAGTTACACAATTAAGGGAAGGGTTATCAACATAGCACCTGTGATAAGTGTAATCATCAGCATAATAAATAAAGACACATCATTATCACAGTTGAAAAGAAGTTAATAGCATATATAAACATAGTATTGCACTTGCCAGTACAACTGCATAGAACTATAGTCTATATGACTAGCGTCTCGGTGAGCTAATAAAAGCTCTGACAAAGTTGCATCTACGAACAGACAAGCCAATTCCAATATACCACCATAATTCATTATGTGGGGTATAAATAGGTGCACAGGTTCTGTAGTGGTAAATATCTGTGCAATGTTTAAAAACAACTTTACCTAAAAATGTAGAAATACAAGCTTGGACTGGCAACACAACTTTGATTTTTTTTTAAATGCAAGCATAATACTGCGGGGGAAAAACCCTATATGGCAGTGGTAATACAAATGATATTGAAAGTTTCAGACTATTGAAGGTACCGGTGAAGCTGTTCAATAGACTGGAATTACCTCAGACGGCATCTATACATCTCAATGGAATGTTTCACACCAACTTAAATTAAAGTGTCAATGATACAGTAGTTCAACTCTTGAGACTGGATAATTTCATGTGTTAGTCATAGGCCATATTTTTTAACAGATTCAAAACATATCATTCCCATCTACATGACAACATTCATGACAAAGTTCATGATAGGACCAACGAAATGGCCTACAACCAGTGCTAATCGATTTACCTTGTTTTATACTTAAAACCAAGATGGCCGACGTCAGTCATGTTTTTTGGCCGATTCACCCAAAAACATATCGTTATGATCAGATGAACAATACAAACTGTAGCCCTCACTAATGGATTGAATTTTGAAATCCAAAATGGCCACTGGCAGCCCTTTTTTATTTGCCAACTGACCCAAAAATGACTCGTTCCTCTCTGCACGTCAATGACAAATTTCATAGTGATCAGACCAATGGTGGTTAATGGATTTATAATGCTGAATACTGAAAATAAAGATGGCCAAGTTTTTTGGCCAATTAACCCCAAAACATCTACATGTCAATCTACAAGGAAAATTTCATGATTGCCAAAATGAAAAGTGTCAATGATACTATAGCTCAACTTGGGGAGAAGTTAATGTTTTGCTGAGCAGTCAATAGAATGATAAAGATGGAAAGTAAAACAAAAGTTTCAGTAAAGGGATTGTATTGTGAAGATGAAATTATTTTCATTTCAAACATCTTTCCAATAAATGTGGGCTGCAAGGTGTGCCGGTAAATTCAAATGAAATATAAGATGGGCTGGCGGCCATGATCTTTAACAAATTTCTGAAAAAATAGATCCCCTCTACAGGTCACCCCGAAGTTCCATATGAAGTTTGGCGATGATCTGGTGAGAGATTCGACCTGTAGGGTGTACTAACTGAAATTGTTGATGGACCGACTTTGTCAAGTTGAGCAAAAAAGGGCCGAAACTCTGGTGAAAATCAAACTTGGCCTGTGTTTTGTGCTAGTGAACCTGCATACCAAATTTCATTCCAGACTTACTAAAGTTGTCATCTGGAAATGAAAAAAGGCATACAGATGGATAGACCAATGAAATGTCCCGTCTTTTAAAAATGGACATATACAATTGGACATCTCCCATCTGGAACCAAAGAACCATATGAAGTTTGGCGACAATCGTGTGGTGTGCCGAAGAAGGATTTAGTAATGAAAAGAGTAAAAAAAAAAAGATGGCCACTGCTGGCCATGTGTTTCAATGAATTTCGTGATGGCTCCCATCTAGTGGCACACAGAAGATCCATATGAAGTTTGCTGATGATCGGATGAGGGATATGGTCTGTAGGGTGTGCCAAAGGATTCAGTAAAGTAAAATCCAATTTTGGCCTATTCACTCCAAAACAGATAGTTTCCATCTACATGTTGAATGTCAACATACATGGAAAATTTTATGATGATCAAATTGAAATGTTTGAGGTTCGTACTTAGCAGTTGTGACAACATTTCAAATCGCACTGGTCATCATACTCTAAATGGCACCATCTATTATTTCAGCAAAAACAAAATGCTCTCTAAATTCTGTTGACTCGGTATTAGGCAGACCATCCAAAATTAAAAGAATGGAAACAAGTCAATCCTGAAAATAGACCAACTAGGCATTCAAAATCTGTTTTCAGATTGCTTTTAACAAACAAACAATATGACATGACATGAGAAATTCCAACTATTTGGCGAACGCATCACTAAATATTGTTTTTGGGTAGGGTAAAGTTTTTGTCCCGTGTTCGTGCTACAGAAACCACAGGGTCACAATCATCCATTAGCAAGATATGCCACGGATCACAAAAATGCATACATATTGTGAAAATATCCGATAAATTTTCGATTAATGGAGTTGGAACAGACACATTTAGCTGAATCAGCGGAAAAAAAAAAATATATATGTTGAGATTAAACCAAATACATCACAGCTCAAACTACAAATCATCACCTGGCAACAGTTATCCATTTTCAATACCACTGCCTCCAAGATCAAAGGAAGAAACAGTTATATTGAAAATATATAAACTCTTTTGATGCCACGCAGCACTACAGTGCCAAGTATTCTGCCGAATATGCCTGTATGTTGGTAAATATGGGTATTATCTTGTTTCTCTGTATTGCTTGGTATAATTTGTTCAAACTTCACAGGTGGGTCGACAGTTAAGGACGACGTGTAGCCACTTAGGACAGAGGTTGTCTGGTAGAGGTTGTCTGACTTTGGCGGTGCCATCTTGGATATGTGGCTTTTTGCCAATATTTTAGGTTTCAAAGATATTAAAGCAGTATAGTGTTGGATTATATTAATTTCCAGCATGGCATGAGTACATATCTGTTCCATAAATAAATGGAATGTGAGGACCACGATGAGATATTGGGGTGACCGAGGGTCCACGAAAATGCGGATGCAAGCAGCAATTGAATGCATTGTATAGGAAATAAACATAACGGTCAGTGTACTGGTACGTTATTTGTACCTCATTTATTTCTTGGTGTAGCTGTGTTGGGAGAGCATGTTTTATGCGAGTGTGACCATGTCCGATGCACCCGGACAGACATGTGCAGATATCATGAGAGGTCATACAGAAGACACATGATATGCTATGTAAAATGTATTGTGTCGGGGACCAGTATTCAATACATGCGCGATCAAGGAATATACCCACCAAAACTGGATGGCAGCTGCATTTAATTTCTATGGGGTTATGAGGGAAAAGTGAAAAAAATAAAATAATATTTTGCCCCAATATTCACCAAACAACAACCGTATCCTGAAATTAGAATAGCTACTATTAAATATGGTGGCCTCTGAAATTCTGCTTTCTGGTGACAACTCAGGTAATAAGAACCCATACTGTAAGGGGTGTATTGAAAATGTTTTACAGAGGAGGATCTCCTGGTATAGCTATAGAAGACAAAGTTTTAAAATTTTATTTCACATTAAGAAATTACAATGCAACATTGATGTTAAAAATAATGATGATTCGTCCAAACAAAAGAAGAACTAATCTCTGGACAACATGATTTGTAACAATGATGACTTTTAGCTAGATATTCATAATTTACTATAGCTTCTTACAGAAATCAACATGGTTTCCAAAAGAAGATAAGTGATTTTTAGCACACTAAAATAACTACCTCTTGTTATGAAAAACCAATTCTGTCTCAGCATCATGTAAAATAGATCACTTCATTGATTTCTTTAAATAATAAATTCGAACTATCATTGAGTAAACTATTGTTGTGATAACCAATTAGAAAAGCTACCTAAACACCTCAAAATGAGTACTAGTAAGTTCCCCTTGCGTGCTAGAGTGAGAACTGTTTGTGTGGAGGTAGTGCTCAATTTACAAGTTACAAAACTGTTATGAGGGTAGAAAATTCATTTAACCCTTTCATAATGGAGGGGAGCTGCGCTGGTGCAGCACTAAAGACCCTGTGCCATTATATTCTCTTATACATGGGAATCTCCAATAGGGAGCCTCACATTTATATCAGAGAATACACTGGCTTACAAGGACAAGGTAAATATTGTTAGGCCAATGTATTCTCTTATTTATGCGAGGCTCCCTATGGGATACTCACATAAATAAGAGAAATCATTGGCACAAGGTTTTCACAAAATTTCAGGAAGCTCCAGACATGAAAGGGTTAAAGACTCATGTGAAAACAGCCTAGTTCTGCATGTCACGACGAGACTGAGTAGACACTGGATTAAGGCTACCAATTCCTCTAGCAGATGAGAAATATCATTCCTCTTACCTTACTCGTATTTAAATTCGCACAGTACTATTTTTCACTCGAAATATGTTCGTAAATGTCTTAGTTCTTAATTATCACTAATGATACATGTGTATATATAAAGTCAACCTCGAAGAAAATATACACCGAATATAACACAACTACATCATCATTTCATTGTGAAGATGCGTGCTTGGTACAATTTATCAAGCTGGTATTTAATAAATATTTATGGACATCCTGGAACTGAACTTTACTTGCCGACTTCAGAAAGAATCAACTCTTGGTTGCGTGTTTTGAATGCATAACTAATTCAGATTGTTTGACCAGTGTCACTCCATGCAGGGTTGTGAAAGAGTGCTTTCGTGCACCTCCAGGCTACAACATTTGTATTTCTTTGAAGCATTTCAACATGAAACATCGAACCATGATTAAATGCTTTACGTGTAGCCTATACATATGGATAATGTTGTTAAGATTCGTTTCCCCGTATGTAAATATAATTGTCTATTTTCTATCTAAAATAACCCTCTTATATTCCTTTGGTATAAACTTATGAGTCGTATTATTTTTCGCTCAGTTTTAAATTCGTGCATCAATGGGTGCGCGAAAAATAGTACTGCGCGAATTTAAATACAAGTAAGGTAGTGAACTCAAGTGATTTAGGAATGTTTACTTAATAATTAATAATCGATTCTGATTACCACATCTGAAGAAAACCTCCAAGATATTGGTTTGGGTGGGGGGGGGGGGGGGGGGGGGGGGGGGTAACTTTTTTGAGACCGTTATTTCTACTTCTCACTTTCTACATCTCTTTGTCATATATGGATTTTAACGGTGTAAATTGTCATATCTTGTTTACATATAGCATACTAGAGAATTAAAACATACTAGATCTGTTCCAGTGGTCTCTATAATTTGTGCTTATACAAATGACAACTGAACGAACATATTCAATTTCATTTGGTATCAGAACAATGAATACAAGCCAATCGTGAGAAGTAACTGATGAGTTGAAGTTATTGAAGATATTCTTTTCATTAACATCTCCTTTCACCAACATATTTCAACAGAAAATCATATTTTATGGAGTCCCTGTTTATGAATAATATGCACCAATCATGTTTTAATCTTCAGTTTCTATATATATATATCACTTACTCAGAGCCATGTAGAGTTTCTCTATACAATCTAAAAATCTGTACAATCAATCATGCAATGAGTTCATAGAGTTATCCATCTTATGTGGCAGCCACAGTTCATATGCCTGAGACTGAGAAAGCTCTTGTGAAAATATGGTGCAAGACATTTGCAAATTGAGGTCCCCAAAGGGTGAATTTAGCGAGGGTAACCTGCACAGCAGGCTAGCATCACTTAATTCACCTTTGGGGATCCCCCCCAAGAGGGTGAATTTTGTGATGCTAGCCCACTGAGCATAGTGGCATCACTAAATTCACCCTCTGGGTTCCTCATTCTGCAAATGTCTGGCACCATACAGTAATGCCTTAAATAATCGACTCCTTAACCACAGCAGAATTATGGGTAATTTTTCAGGATTTAGTCGGAAATATGGCTTGTTGCCATTCATTTGAGAGCTTTCCGATGAATGGCAACAAGCCATATTTCTGACTAAATCCTGAATATTTACCCATAATTCAGCTGTGGTTAAGGAGTAGATTATTTAGGGCATTACAATATACCACGTAAAACTCAGTCTTAGAAGAAGAAATTTCAATCTGACCATATAAATATATTTTGAAAGTTAATAATTATGCTAAATGACAAGTTTACTGGCACATTGTTTTCATAAACTTTTGAAACTTTAGTGAACTGGAAATTCAAAAGCTGTTGTTCTGACTATGGTATTTCAGGTAAGGGAACCAACATCATAATTTTCTCGAAAAAAGGTGTCAATTTCAACAAATTTATGTTTTTATATATATTTTCCAAAGATGTCAGCAAGCTATTAGACTAATGAGCTATTCCAACAATTCATCTTGGGTGCAACAAACATTTGTTTTTAAGGAGATTGAGTTCAAAGTTCAAGACCTCAAAAAATGGTGACCCGAAGTCACTTGAATACTAATATATCTTTTTAACAGTCATATATGTACCTTTTTGGGTGGAGTTGTTTATGTACATGTAGGTGAAGAAAATTATGAATATACACTTCGATGCGAGACATCCTGCTGCCATTTTCGAGCAAGTTATGATGTAAGCTCCAGGCCAGGCCCTGATTCTAGTTATGCCGGTCTGGATACTAAAAGAATTAAAGGTGAATACACTCTTCCCGAGAAATTAGATGCTTAACAGATTATCTTTCATCGCAGACTGACAAATAAGCAGTGAGCTGAAAATGCCTAGATTACATACATGTGATGGAATGAGATGAAAATCTTTTTCCTGCAAACCTGTGGCATAGGTCTCCAATAGTATACATATCTACCCAAAATCAAATCTTTAGTCGAAAGATTTTAAAGATAAAACATTTATATCGTATAATTACATAAACTGAGGCATATGATCAGGAACTCAATCCTTCTGATTATTTTAAACAGATGAATCTTTATGGGAAACATCATTGAATGTGACCAAATACTAACTAAATTAGCCGACACTACTTAATTTTAGTGGAATTTCTGTACCGATTAACAATAAACTGAATTCTAGAAACAAAATTAGCTGAATTCAGCTAATTATCTAAAGAATCTCATGGCGGTTACTAATATTTTATTTATAAATTTTAACAAAGAGGACTGATGAAGAGACTGGTATCTCTGATCAAGCCCAATAAGGCCTCCAGAATGTCATTGTCCAGGATTAAATAATACTCTCCAATACTAAACCATAGGAAATACTGCCGCAGGTTTGACAGGCCGATTTATGTATTGACTTGACACTGGCTCTATGAGGCACGCCTTCATGAGAGACAAGTACAATCCATCTGCCATTATTACTTCACCGGCCAAAATACTGCCCCTATTTTTAGAACGTGCCGTGAAGTAATAATTTCCAACTGGAAAACCGGGAAAGGCCTGCTTTACAAGTGACTGTAAATAAAGTAACTTGAAATGTCTGTGCGCTCCATTTTACAAAGCAACAATAAATAGGCATCCATAAAGCTAGAGACAGTTTAGCAAAAAGATATCATGTTCACACAATCATTGTTTCTGGGTTAATCATTTAATGCTTTCTCTAGAGATCGATGGCAACCCAAACAGTTGGATAGCAAGAATTTTTTTTTTTCTGGTTGGTCGGGGAATTTCTCATTTACAAAATGGCAGTTGGTCTTTATGACAACGAACGTAGCAGAGCACCATGGAGCCAGCATCTGGTCTAATTCACGTAAATAGTGGAAATGACTAAAGTGATGCTCAAAATAAATATACTGCACCAGAATCAATAGAGAAGCCCTATAATGCCACAACACTAATGTTTCATAATGGCTGGGAATGGAAAACTGTGTGCAAGACATAAACGTCATGTGAAGAACAGAGGGGATCACCATCACCAGATCTATAGGGACATCTTACTTTTGTATAATATGGTCAGTTTGATGCTCCATTATGGCCATAACAGAAAAGGAGATATACTCCTTGATAGAGGGTACAGTAATGCCCTAATTAATCAACTCCTTAACCACAGCAGAATTATGGGTAATTTTTCAGGATTTAGTCGGAAAGCTCTCAAACAAGCCATATTTCCGACTAAATCATGAAAAATTACCCATAATTCTGCTGTGGTTAAGGAGTCGATTAATTAGAGCATCATCGTACCTCTTCAAAATTGAGTAGCAGTGAAAGCAATATACACGTACATCAT
Source organism: Siphonodentalium dalli (assembly GCA_032622095.1). NCBI lineage: Eukaryota > Metazoa > Mollusca > Scaphopoda > Gadilida > Siphonodentaliidae > Siphonodentalium > Siphonodentalium dalli. The sequence goes on from CP136067.1 coordinate 54,794,314, forward strand.
GCACTGTTGATGTCTAAATTATCTCTAAGCTAACAATTAAGGTACCCAAAGCAAGAATCTCTCAATCCCAAATCCCAAACATAAAGGCATTCAAGAATGATCTTCATTCTAATTATTCTCAACTATATTAGCTCGACGCACGCCAGTCGCCACACATATATCAGACACTTGGCTTCTAGAGAACAGATGCAGCCTCACTGAATTGAAGAGCTTAAATTAAGTTTTCATAGCAGGAACCAATAAAATTGCTACAAAAATCTGGTGACAGTGACCAACTCAGACTGAGAACGATGACTGGAGAGCAGATCACAATCGATGATTACAGCATGTAATTTACAGATTACATAATGTAATTTACATATCTGCTGGGTCAGGGACTGGAGGATAACTCTGTTTAACATCTGGAGGATAGTTCTGCTCTTCGTAATTCTGATCAAATTCTGGCGGCTGTTCGTATCCGGATGCTTTTTCGTAACCCTTGTCTGCAGGCTCATCTTTAACTCTAATTTCCTGTTGATAATCTCCTTGTCCGTTTTCGTCTCTGTCCCGTCGTCGTTCACGGCTCCTTGGTCGCTTTCTGTCTCGTGATCGACTCCTCTTTCTCTCTTTTGATCGACTGCGTCGGCTTCGTTTTCTGTCCACTGAAAAGAAGTAATTGTTTTGTTGATTATTCATTTATCTCAATTAATCTTCAATTTTAAAGGCTAAAGTTCTACTTTCAAAGTCACTAATATTCATCACATTTTAGGAAAACCAGTAAGACAAGGTTCCCACAGGTCAGATCCAACAAGAGATGGACTGTCGGCCCGTGCATACCCCCCGTGTGGCATACCGCCTTGTGTGGGCATATCTATAACTTATGACTGCTATACTCAAGACAGATGGACCCAAAAATATGCATTTTCATATAAACCAAGATGAATAACTATAAAACAAAAAGCAGTTGCAGACGGCGGTATCCCCCGCCGAATTGTGCAGTTGGGAAAGTGCATTCTCAATAATGTTTGCGTTCTCAGTATGTGCTAAACAAGAGGTGGGATTTTGTCAAAAAGCCTGGCTTGCGAACTCATTTTAGGTACTGACATTTGTGGAAATTAGCCATGTGACTTGAAAACTCATTCTAGGTAATGGTCAGGTGAACTCCTATACCCAAAATCTTTGAAATCCGTTGACATTTGTTCAAGTTATGACTCTTACAAATTCGGGATGGAAGGACGGACGGACAGATGTCCAGACGGCTAGACAGACGGAACCCATTCCTATATCCCCCGCAAATTTTCAATTTGGCGGGGGATAAAAAACCAAAACAAAACAATTGAATGTGCCATTAAATGTCCTCCTAGTGGTGAAAATCCATACAAAATTTCATTGAGATCCGAGCATTACTGTTCCAAGTTATGACCTGAACAGACATCGGATGGACCAAAGATCCAACATTTCCAGATAAACAAAGATGAATAACTCTAGAATGGAAAATCCGAACAAAACAAGGGAACATTGAATGTCATCATGATAGTGAACATCCATACCAAATTTCATTGAGATCCCAGCACAATTGTTGAAGTTACGACATGAACAGACACCAGACGGACCAAAAAGCCAACATTTCCAGATAAACAAACATGTATGACTCCAGAATGGAAAATCCGAACAAAACGACGGAACCCTCTATTTAATATCCTCATAGTAGTGAACATCCATACCAAATTTCATTGAGATCCCAGCACAACTGTTGAAGTTATGACATGAACAGACACCAGACTGACCAAAAAGCCAACATTTCCAGATAAACAAAGATGAATAACTCTAGAATGGAAAATCTGAACAAACGATGGAACCTTCTATTTAATGTCCTCAGAGTAGTGAACATCCATACCTAATTGAGATCCGAGCACTACTGTTCAAGTTATGACATGAACAAACATCGGACGGACGCACACACGCACGGACAGGTGCAAAACAGTATACCCTACTTAAAAAAAAAAAAAGGGGGTATAATAAAATTCAAGGTAATCTGCCGTTCTGTTAAATGAAAACACAAGTTAAATCCATCTGTTTCACTTTACTCCAGTTCATTTTGAGTTTGACACAAGGGAAGAAACATACACCTCATCACAAACAAGCCTTGAAATAGTGAGCCTGTCATTTGCAGAATGAGGTTCCCAGAGGGTGAATTTAATGACGCTATACCGCACATCGGGCTAGCATCACCAAATTCACCCTCTGGGAACCTCATTCTGCTAAGGCCTAAGCAGAATGAGGTCCCCAGAGGGTGAATTTGGTCCCGCTGTGCGGGATAGCATCACTAAATTCACCCTCTGGTGACCTCATTCTGCAAATGACAGGCTCACTATTTCAAGGCTTGATCACAGAAGTTTTATCTATTAACCTTTCTTTACTAAATGGATACTCCTGCTTAGTTCTAAAAGTATCCATATTATTCATCTGGCAGGATGTTTGAAATAAGATGCAGACAACTGAACAACACAGTACAGAAGGATTTGTATTATTGGTGGAAAATGTTCAGATAATAATTTATCATGGCTGTTAACAGTCAAAGTGCCAAAGGAAAGACATCCGATGTGTGGGAGCACTTTACGCTAACCAGGAAAGGGGCAAGACATCGCACAATGCAAACTCGGCCTGATGAAACTGAAATATAATAAATCCATCTCCATCATGCAGATGCATTTGAATGTGAAACACCCATCCGCAGCTACCGAGAATTATATTATTGTCATAAATTATGACTCATAATAAAAAAAACAAGCAGTCGCAGACGGCGTTATCCCCCGCCGAATTGTGCAGTTGGGGAAGTGCATTCTCAATAATGTTTGCGTTCTCAGTATGTGCTAAACAAGAGGTGGGATTTTGTCAAAAAGCCTGGCTTGCGAACTCATTTTAGGTACTGGTCATGGGAACGAATATACCACAAATATTTTTAATCCGTTGACATTCGTGGAAATTAGCCCTGTGACGTCGTCCATTTGCACACAAAAAAATAAATAAAGTCCAATAACTCTGTTAAAATTATCTGGGTGGACCTGGTTTGCGAACTCGTTCTAGATACTGCTCATGTGAACTTATATACCAAAAATCTTTGAAATCCGTTGAGATTTGTGGAAATAAGCCCTGGGACATCGTCTATTTGCTATTTGGTAAATTCAACAAAAATAATAAACAAAAGTCCAATAACTACGGTAAAAATATCTGGCCAGACCTGGCTTGCGAACTCATTCTAGGTAATGGTCAGGTGAACTCATATACCAAATATCTTTGAAATCCGTTGAGATTTGTGGAAATGAGCCCTGGGACGTCGTCTATTTGCTATTTGGTAAATTCGACAAAAATAATAAACAAAGTCCAATAACTCCGGTAAAAATATCTGGCCAGACCTGGCTTGCGAACTCATTCTAGGTAATGGTCAGGTGAACTCATATACCACAAATCTTTAAAATCCATTTACATTTGTTCAAGTTATGACTCTTACAAATTCGGGACGGATGGAACCCATTACTATATCCCCCGCAAATTTTAAATTTGGCGGGGGATTAAAATAATACATAAATTATAGAAATGATGCTTTTGATCTAGTGAGATTCAGAGTATCCCTCACCACTTAATGGAAAGACGAAGACCGAAGTGTTAGACAAAGTATGTGATGACTTATCTGTGACAGTTTGTTTTTTGCATATTTTGACAATAAAAGAAAATTCACTTTATAAAAGTCTTATTCCACGTTACTCTCCTGGTAATGACTGAGGGGTTGCCTATGCCATGGTAGTACAATAGTAGCCCAAATCAATAAACAAGACAGTCAATGACTGTGGGGTCGCTCACCAGACTGCAAAGACTGAGACTCTGGAGACCACAACAGTCAGAACTTTTCATAATCACTTTAAAAGAAGTAGATCTAAACAGGATTTGTGGCTAGAAAGGCTTCATGTATGTAGATCGGTGAATATCCACCTTGAAATTACCAACTGTATACTACTGATCACCCCCCTCCTCCAGCTCAACAAGTCCCCTCCCGACCGGGCTCCGGACTCCCAAGTCTTAGTTTGGAATTTCACAACCGACATCTCAAACTTTCTCAATTGTTGGAAATTTCCAATCTCACAAGCGCCTTTTTATAAAACCATTTAGACATGTTTGAAGCCCAATTATCCATGGACCCAAAACACCATACATGTATGTCAGATTAATCAGTCAGGTAGTTCCAAGGTAGATGTTTTAATGAATTTGGTATTTCTATGATTTTATTAGACACAAAAGTGTTAACTCCCCATAGCCCGTCAAACCTCATGTTAACAAATCTGAATCTCAGTCACTAAAGGATCCTCCATACTATATGTAACCTAAATAGTCCAACCTCTCTTGAGAAGACATTTTAAGAATTACTATAGAGACATACAGTTATGTCCCTGGTCCCACCCTATTTAACCTGGTGACCCCATCTGAATAAATTTGAATCCCAGACACCAAAGAACCCTTCGTACTAAATATCAGTAAAATAGACCTGATGGTCCTTGTGACGGAAGCATATTAAGAGGGAAACTGTCCATCGCTTGGCCCCTATTTGACCAGGTGACCCCATTTAAAAAAATCTGAATTTCAGTCAAACAAGAACATTCCATGCTAAATCAGCCAACTAGTTCTTGGCTCTTGCAAACATATTTTAAGAATTACTATGTGGTGAAATAGTTTCTGGCTCTGCCCTTATTCGACTTTGTGATTCCATGTTCACAAATATAGTCGTCCAAGGTAATTTCATACCAAATATAAGCAAAATAGGCCATTTGATTCTTGCAAGAAGACATATCATAAATTACTATGGAGAGAAAGAGTATTGTAACTGGCCTTGCACCTACTTGACCTGGTGACCCTGATTGAACAAATCTGAATCACAATCACCAAAGGAACCTCAATATTAAATATGAGCTAAATAGAGCTGGTGGTTCTTTCAATATGAGCTAAATAGAGCTGGTGGTTCTTTCAAAGAACACTTTTCAAGTTTGCCAAATATGTTCTAGTGAAGTGGTGGATGTGGGAGTGTTAAATGTCCTGTTGAAAGATTTGAACAATACATATGATAGATTGTTGTTATTGGAAATTAATGTCCTCCAGCAGATCTCCAGGGAATGTTTATAGAAATGTCAGATTTCACTTGACAAGTGTTGGCATACCCCGCATACAGTTAGAGCCAAAGTAAATGCTTCTTATTAATGATTAACTGTCAAGAATTTGAGTAAATATTATTTTTGGGACCAGGGTGGCAGAAGCAGTGAACTTGAGTAAAGGGCCAGGGGGCACAATTGACCATGGAGTTAAATAAAAAATATATATTTAAAACAAATGTTTTTTGGAGTTGTGTCCCTGGCCCTGCCCACATTTGACCCAGTGACCTCATTTGAACAAATCTGAACCCCAGTCACCCAAGGATCCTTCATACTAAATATGAACTCATTTGGCCTGATGGTATTTGAGATGTTTAAAAGAATTACTATGGAGGGAAAGAGTTAAGGGCCTGGATTCGCAACTATTTGACCCAGTGACCTCATTTGAACAAATCTGAATGTGAGTCACCTAGGGAACATCCACACCAAACATGAACCATTCGGGCTTATGGTTCCAGAGGAGAAGAAGTTTAAAGAATTGTTGACGGACGGATGGACGGACGAGGAGTGATGACTATAGCTCAACCGGAGACTTTGTCTCAGGTGAGCTAAAAACACACCTGCCTCCTCGATAAAATTGTCGCCAATAATAAATTAAAATTAAAAACCTGCCTCCCTCATTGTTAAAATTGGCCATAAATAATAAAAATAAATATCTGCCTAACTCGTCACTCCCTCAAATGAGAAACAAACGCCTTTTTCTATTTGGCATAGATAATAAATTCCACAAATGACCATAGTAGAACTAATATTATTTGAACATTTCCCTCCATTAAATAGGACTCCTTCTGCAATTTTAGTATAATATTGTCTTCTGCTTATTTTTGCTGAACTCCCTTCCATATGAATAATGGACAATTCCAAAGTATATTTTATATCTGCTGGGAGAATCCATTCAGTATGGCAAGGGTTAACTGTTCCAAAAAATGATTTATGAATATCTAACCATCATCTCTCTTTCGCTCGCGACTCCTGCTCCTACGCCTCTCTTTGCTGCGACTTCTCCGCCTTTCACCTCTACTCCTGCTGCGTCGTCTCCTATCTCGATCTCTATCCCTGCTGCGAGACCGGTCTCCTCGTGGTGCTCTACCACCTTCCTCGTTGAAGCTTCAAAAGATCGAACAATACCATTTAAAAATGCATTATCCTCATTAACACTCCTAAATTACTATTTCTTTGGCTTTGGCAGCTGGCTTTGGGGGTAAAAAATATTTGATTAAATTCGAGGGACCCACACAACAAAGCTCAGAGAGATCAGATATAAATTTTTGAAGTTTGTTATTTCTCGAGATGTGCAATTATTTGTGGTCCAGAAAAACGTCATCAAACAGACGGTCTCGGACAAAATTGCAGATAAAGATGGATAACTCTAAAATCAAGTGGTAATACAGCCAAATTTCGTGACACTCAAGTGATATTACGGGCATATTTCGTTGAACGAAATGTTGATAAACAACACGTTTTGGGAAATTTTATACCATAGTTGACAGTGGTTTGCATTATTTTGTTGCAATTAATCGATTCTGATAACTAAAGCATATTTTGAAGAAATGTTGTTGTTGTATCTTGATGATATGGTGACCGTCTGATCGGATTGAGTACCTTTAAGGTCATTGCTGTATGCAAAGAACATGTTAAACAAGTGTGCCACTCTGCGTATCCCCATCAAAGGTGGCTCTTCACTGAGGTTTATTAATTTTTAAGGTGGCTTAATTAGAAAGATGTCTTAACTCTTTCAACACCACAGCCTGCTTTATCGGGCTGAGCTTAATGTTCGGGAATAACAAGGAATAATACAATATTTACAGGGATATGTAAATGAATTTATTGGTTAGCTACATGGATATCCTTTGGGTGATATTCTGTATCAATACTAATTGATTGGTGCGTATGCAGACCTACAGTAATGCCCTAAATAATCAACTATTTAGGGCATAAAGGTACATGTACGGCCATAAAGAGATGTTCCTGGCCTAATTTTAGATAGCACGTATAAGAGTCACAATAGAGCTTTCCAGAGGCCACAGCCACTGGCAACAAGCCACACTTGCCACTATGTTATAACTTTGAATATTTTATATGAACTCCTTGCTCAATTTAACATTTAAATTTTAAAAGAAAAATTTAATTGAATTATTGTATTTTTTAGACTGAATTGCTGATGCAATTTATATTGAAATTTTAATTTTAAATAAAAAAAAAAATTCACATAAAATTTAATTTAATTATTGTATGTTTTTAGATTGAACTGCTGACTCAATTTAACAAAAACATTATATAAAATTTAATTTAAACAAAATGAAAGTGTCAATGACACTGTAGCTCAACTTGGAAAGGGAATAATTTAATGTGTTACTGTCGATGGAGTTATTAGGAATGTGGAAAGTTGAATGTCTAATACTAGTTTATCAACATGAAGAGATATATATATACATGTATATAAAAGTAAAATCTAAGATGGTTGCTGGCGTCTATGTTTTCCAACAATTCGAAAACATTTGATATCTTTAGTCATGCAAAGAGTAGAATCCAAAATGGCCGCTGGCAGCCATGTTTTAATGCCGAATAACCCCAAAATGACTCGTTCCATCTACATGTCAATTTCAACAGCCATGACAAATTTTATGATGATCAGACTAAAGGTACGACCTGTAGCCCATGCTAAAGGATTTAGTCCTACAAAGAGTAAAATCTAAGATGGCTGCCGGTGGCCATGTTTTTTGACCGAATGACCCAAAAATAACTCGTTCCCATCTGCATGTCAATATTAACACCCACGCAAATGTCATGATGATTAGATGAACAGTACGACCTGTAGCCCGTGCTAATGGATTGAATTATGAAATCAAAGATGGCTGCTGGCAGCCATGTTTTTTTCCGAATGACCCCAAAATGACTCGTTCCCATCTACATGTCATTATTAACATTCTTGACAAATTTTATGATGATCAGACTAAAAGTAGGACCTGTAGCCCGTGCTAAAGAATTTAGTCATACAAAGAGTAAAATCCAAGATGGCTGCTGGTGGCCATGTTTTTTGGCTGAATGACCCCAAAATTACTCGTTCCCATCTACATGTCAATATTATCATCCATGACAAATTTCATGATGATCAGACGAACAGTACAACCTGTGGCCCGTGCTAATGGATTAAATGTTGAAATCCAAGATGGCCGCTGGCGGCCATGTTTTTTGTCCAAATGACCCCAAAATGACTCGTTCCCATCTACATGTCATTATTAACATTCTTGACAAATTTTATGATTATCAGACTAAAATTAGGACCTGTAGCCCGTGCTAAAGGATTTAGTCATACAAAGAGTAAAATCCAAGATAACTGCTGGCGGCCATGTTTTTGGCTGAATGACCCCAAAATTACTCCTTCCCATCTACATGTCATTATTAACATTCTTGACAAATTTTATGATTATCAGACTAAAATTAGGACCTGTAGCCCGTGCTAAAGGATTTAGTCATACAAAGAGTAAAATCCAAGATAACTGCTGGCGGCCATGTTTTTGGCCGAATGACCCCAAAATTACTCGTTCCCATCTACATGTCAATATTATCATCCATGACAAATTTCATGATGATATCAGACAAACAGTACGACCTGTGGCCCGTGCTAATGGATTAAATTTTTAAATCCAAGATGGCCAACTGGCGGCCATGTTTTTTGTACGAATGACCCCAAAATGGTTCGTTCCCATCTACATTCCAATTTCAACAGCCATGACAAATTTTATGATGATCAGACTAAAGGTACGACCTGTAGCCCGTGCTAAAGGATTTAGTCATACAAAGAGTAAAATCCAAGATGGCTGCTGGCAGTCATGTATTTTGGCCGAATGACCCCAAAATTATTCGTTCCCATCTACATGTCATTGTTAATATCCATGACAAATTTTATGATGATCAGACTAAAAGTAGGACCTGTAGCCCGTGCTAAAGGATTTAGTCATACAAAGAGTAAAATCCAAGATGGCTGCTGGCGGCTATGTTTTTTGGCCGAATGACCCCAAAATTACTTGTTCCCATCTACATGTCAATATTATCATCCATGACAAATTTCATGATGATCAGACGAACAGTACGACCTGTGGCCCGTGCTAATGGATTAAATTTTGAAATCAAAGATGGTCGCTGGCGGCCATGTTTTTTGTCCGAATGACCCCAAAATGACTCGTTCCCATCTACATTCCAATTTCAACAGCCATGACAAATGTCATGATGATCAGACTAAAGGTACGACCTGTAGCCCGTGCAAAAGGATTTAGTCATACAAAGAGTAAAATCCAAAATGGCTGCTGGCGGCCATGTTTTTTTGCCGAATGACCCCAAAATGACTCGTTCCCATCTACATGTCATTGTTAACATCCGTGAAAAAATTTATCATAATCCGACCAAAGGTACCTGTACATGTTTTTTGGCCGAACAACCCCAAAATTACTCGTTCCCATCTACATGTCAATATTAACATCCATGACAAATTTCATGATGATCAGACTAAAGGTACGACCTGTAGCCTGTGCTAAAGGAAATTGTTGACGCATCACACACGGACACACACACGCACGACGGATACCAAGCCATGGCAATAGCTCAAACTTTACAAAGTAAAGTTGAGCTAAAAATGATAAAAACAAACGCCGTTATAACAACTGCCAGGGAACCCGAGTCAGCACACCAAATTTGGTTGAAATCGGTCCAGGGGTCTGGGAGAAAAATCGCGAACAGACAGATTCTACTTTTTTATATACATAGCTACATAGCTACACTGGAGAACATACATTCTTTTCGCCTTTAATTGTGAAAATGATGACAAGTGTCATGCAAAAATGAAAATATTTTTTATAACCATGGATAAATTTCCAACATCATGGCGCAAATAGAAATTTCAGTACATTATGATTTGACAATAAAAATGTTGTTTGAATAAAGCCAATTTAAAACTGAATGTATGCATGGATATCCAAATAATGGTGAAGAAAGATGGCATCAAAAATTGTATGCAGCCAAAGACTGGCTCAGTCGCTGATTGGTCGAAAACATCGGCTAATAATTATTTGACAGTTGTGGAAAGGTCGATTACTATTTTGGGGTTTACTAAAAAACAAGGGATACGCATCTAACTTGCTTTTGTCAAGTTTTTTGGCAGTCGAACCAAACTTCTGCCAATAAGGTGCACAACTCTGCAGGAGAATCATATACCAAATATTGTTGAAATCGGTTAATATCTCATCGAGTTATCGCGCCAACTGTGATAAAATTGCTAAAAATAGACAAACTAAGACCCATAACTCCGCGAAAAAAATTTGGACAAACCTGGTTTTCGAACTCGTCCGAGATATTGTTGCAGGAGACTCGTATACCAAATATTGTTGAAATCGGTTAATATTTCATCGAGTTATCGCGCTAACGGTGATAAAAATTGCTAAAAATAGACAAACTAAGACCCATAATTCCGGAATTTTTTTTTGGACAAACCTGGTTTTCGAACTCGTCCGAGATATTGTTGCAAGAGTCTCATATACCAAATATTGTTGAAATTGGTTAATATTTTCGCGAGTTATCGCGCTAACGGTGAAAAACTTAACTAAAAACCATCTAAGATGGATAACTCTTGTAAAAGAAGTTCGGATGTGACCCATTTTCTACAGGCAGTAAATAGTAATTGGGAGCAACTGCCATACCAAAAATTTATTGAATCCGTTCACAAATGTCAATGTTATAAGGCATTCTTCAGGTCCACCCGCCAACCGTCCCTCGTCAAACCATAAAAAATGTTGACAAAACACCGCTGTCAGGTGTGGGTGTTTTGAGTCACATATTGAATGTGTTTATTATTGTTTATCACAAACAACTATTTAAATGTTTTATTTGTGGCATCATCTATTTTCGATGCAATGTTACAAAAATCACTGTGTCGCAACGGTGCGACTTCAATGATAATACCTGCAGGTGCATGTTATAAGCATGATATCGGCAGTTCATGTAGTTTGAAACAATAACATGTAAATACATGGGGGCTCAATGTAGGAAAATGTGTCTATTTCGATCAAATAACGTCTTCCGCATACTAGGTCTCACCATCATGCTCATTGCGCACGTGCTAATTAGATTCTGATCACCACATATGCTAAAAGCCTAAAACTATGACATGTTATGCATATAATGATAACTAACTATTTGAAAGTGAGTTTGGTCCATACTTTTGTGCTGAAATATTGCAAATTAACTATAGTATTTATTGAGTTCAAATGTATTTTAAGCACCTGACATGCATTACCATGGTGTCAGACGTCACCACAGTCATCCATCAGCAGGTCATGCAAATTGATGGGTAGTCATAACAACTGATTGCAAGAAATCACCATGATTGTTTAAAATCTCATAAATGTTGCTATGATAAATGAAATTTCATACCCATTTCCAGCATATTCGTCTCTACCAGAAAATCTAGTATTCTCTTCTGGCCCTCCTCTTCGTGTTCCACCGAGGCCACCACCTGAAATAGATTACCAAAATCATCAATATTCAACTGCATTAATGGTACACCTATATTCAAAAAAAGTTATCTATAAAATCTAATGATACAGTAATCACAAATGGCTTGAGAAGACATCAATACAGCATAGCCATCAAATAAACATGATGATTCAAATAATTACACTAACAAATTAAAATTTCTTGAAATTCCAGAGGCATAACTGTACCAATCAAGTCTAACGACATTGATTTCAACCATGATCAATGAATTAAATCAGTTACAGTTCATGTGAGTTTTTGTGTTAATGAGTTAAAATAATCTTCTACTAAGATTTTTTTGGCGGAAATGGCGATATCGAAAAATGAAAAGTGTGCCAGATACTATTGCTATACTTTCAAAATATGGGGAAATAACAATATTAAATATCTATTGCAATTTTTATGCATTCTCTCAAAATGTGCGAATTGTATATCAATTGGTCCCTTATTGTGACACAAGGGTTGATTTTATCTTCTTGGCCTTACCTAATCTTCTTGGCCTCCATCCTTTTATGGTTCGGCCTCGCTCTATGTCGACCAGGACACGCCGGCTATCAATCTTCTTTCCATCGGCATGCTTGTAAGCAGCTAATCAAAGAAAGCAAGCATTGAAAAAGATAAATTATGAGGATAAATTTTACAAGACCTTTTGATGCTTGGTTCTAGAATAAAGTAATGTTCTAAATAATCGACTCCTGGTGAGAGCTTTCCGATGAATGGCAACAAGCCATATTTCCGACTAAATCCTGAAAATTACCCATAAATCTGCTGTGGTTAAGGAGTCGATTATTTAGAGCATTACTGTAGTTCAGTCTGAAACAACTAACAAATGCAACATCAATTGGTGATTACAATCACACAGGAGAGTCCACACTTCAACTAGATTTTTGTGCGAATAAAATATAGATAAAACTGGGTATATTATTTAAAAGCTTATTTATAGCTGATAATCCTACACATGGATCCATAGCATGTTTCTCTGGCCACCATCTGCAAGTATTATCTGAACATTCCTACAAACGAAAAAGAGACATTTCCATGCTAAAACAGCAGGAACCACCAAGCACATTATTAGCAAGACCAGGTGACCAATTTGGACGCATTAATACTATTCGAAAACACCATCAAGTTAAAAGTGAAGTTATTCACAATGCTGAGGCATAAGAAACAAGAGATGGACTGTCGTCCGGTGCATACCCCCTCATGGCATACCGCCTAGTGTGGGCACATCTATAACTTATGATGGCTATACTCAGACATATGGACCCAGAAATCAGCATTTTCATATAAACAAAGATGAATAACTATAGAACAAAAAACCAAAACAAACATTTGAATGTGCCATTAAACTGTCCTCATAGTGGTGAACATCCATACAAAATTTCATTGAGATCCGAGCATTACTATTCAAGTTATGAGCTGAACAGACATCGGGTGGATCAAACAGCCAACATTTCCAGATAAACAAAGATGAATTACTCTAGACTGGAAAAGCAGAACAGAACAATGGAACCCCCTATTGAATGTCCTCATAGCAGTGAACATCTATACCAAATTCCATTGAGATCCCAGCACAACTGTTGAAGTTACGACATGAAGACACCAGACGGACCAAAAAGCCAACATTTATTTCCAAATGAACAAAGATGAGTAAGTCTAGAATGGAAAAGCGGAACAAAACGATGGAACCCTCTTTTTAATGTCCTCATAGTAGTGAACATCCATACCAAATCCCATTGAGATCCCAGTACAACTGTCGAAGTTACAATATGAACAGACACCAGACAAACCAAAAAGCCAACATTTCCAGATGAACAAAGATGTATAACTCTAGAATGGAAAATCCGAACAAAACGATGGAACCCTCTATTGAATGCCCTCATAGTAGTGAACATCCATACAAAATTTCATTGAGATCCGAGCACTACTGTTCAGGTTATGACATGAACAGACACCAGATGGACCAAAACTCCAACATTTCAAGATAAACAAAGATGAATAACTCTAGAATGGAAAATCGGAACAAAACGATGGAACCCTCTATTTAATGTCCTCATAGTTGTGAACATCCACATCAAATTTGGTTGAGATCCCAGCACAACTGTTGAAGTTACGACATGAACAGACACCAGACGTACCAAAAAGCCACTATTTCCAGATAAACAAAGATGAATAACTCTAGAATGGAAAATCCAAACAAAACGATGGAACCCTCTATTAAATGTCCTCATAATAGTGAACATCCATACCTAATTTCATTGAGATCCGAGCACTACTGTTCAAGTTATGACACGAACAGACATCGGACGCACGCACGGACGGACGGACGGACGGACGGACGCACGGACAGGTGCAAAACAGTATACCCCCCTTTTTTTTTTTTAAAGGGGGTATAATTAACTTACTCAACAGCGTATTTTCATAATGTTTCAATCAAATTTGGGAGCACACATTATTCTTCTGTATAAATTATCTGCAGTTACTCTCATTGGCGGAATAATTCCTGTCTGCTCATCGGCAATTAATTGAGGACAAACCCATTGATGAGGGAAGAACTAAATACATTTTTGAGTACTTCAGACCAGTTTCAACAATCATGTGGAAGTTAATGAATACTGTACATGTATTTAAATTCACGCAATACAATTTTTTGAATTCAAAACTGACAAGAATCTTTGTGCAAAAGCCTTGCATCTGATGAGTTTCAGTTCTTATATCGTTCCTGAAGATACATGCATGTGAATATTAAAGACCATCATAATGAACTTTTACATCTAGTTGTGTGGGGAAGATCTGATATTTGAATTGTTATGGACATCATTGAAATGAACTCGAAAGAAGTAAAACCAGATGAGTAGGCTGGTGACAAAATCGACACTTGGCTGCATGTTAACTCAGCTTTCCGGTGAATGGCAACAAGTCATATTTTCGACTAAATCCTGAAAACTTTCCCATAATTCTGCTGTGGTTTAGGTGTCGCTTATTTAGGACATAACTGTATGTAACACATTAACATCACACTCTTATTTTCTCTGTGGTTCGGCAAAAACTCAGTAGTCACAATATTTTTTTTATCAGTTTTAATAGTACAATATAAACTTAAATACGAGTATAGAGGAGTCAAATATTTGTTTGAATTATGCAAATAAAGCCCATTATATTACCGGTAGGTATTTAACAAGACAAGAGAGAACCTGTCCATTTAATGTCCATTAAAGTAATCACGTATAAAGTCTAAAACAAAGCATTTGATGCCTGGCTAAGATCACGTCAGACTGCTTTGATGGCCACCATGGAGTTATAATACGAGGGGAAGGGGGGACTATCATCGAATGAGACACATAAAATCAATGGTCTAAGCCTCTCGAGAAATGAAAATATATTAATACCTCGCACTAATATGTACCAAGAGACCCATTCTGGCATCTCTCCCATACGGGTGTGATAACGCGAGCAAAAACTAATGACCCCTGCCTCTCATACCGTCATGATCAAGTCTGATACTTTAATATTAGCTCGATGCAATCGAATTTCCCTTCAAGGCAGTAAATTATAAATAGAAATTCCCATCAGCACTGAAAATAATGTGCCGGACATTTGAATGAGGTCCCCAGAGGGTGAATTTAGTGAAGCTACCCCACATTGCGGGCTTGCATCACTAAATTCACCCTCTGGGGACGTCATTCTGCTTAGGCCTCGCCAGGAAAGTATCATTATTAACAAATTAACAAGTTTTTCAGTATCTTTAGAAAGAATCTTTTTCTTTTTTTTAGTTTATTTTCTCTTTTTCCCCAAATTGACAGATGACACAATGCATAATCGAGGTGCCCAATGGGTCGACATCACCATCTTCACCACCTGGGAACTTAAGTCTGAGTCTAGTATAATAGAAGTTGCTCCAGCAGACTCAGAGCAGATACAACCATGCAGAATGAGGTCCCCAGAGGGTGAATTTAGTGACGCTAGTCAACCTAATTCCCATTCAGTTCTTAATGTCCACATTTGTCTTTTCTGCACTGTTTTCACAATGTAGTACGTTTATATAGCCTTTACAAGTACACACTGGAATGGTCTATTATTCATCTGGAGGGATGTTCTGGTAATATAAGCAGATGATAGTCCATACAAGATAATACAAGTGCAGAAGGATTCATATTCATTGGTGGGAGATGTTCAGAAAATAAGTTCATCAATTGGCCTATTGTAAATGGCCACTCACTTTTCAGAAGGTGAATGCACTGGCAGTTGTTTTTTCAGTTGTTAAATAAATAGACTCTTTCCAGGGGTGGGGGGGGGGGGGGGGTGGGGTTAAAAATTTGCAGGAAGGTATGCCGGGGTGGGTGGGTGGGTGGTCCAAGATACAAAAAACACATTTGTTCAACTTCATGCAAATTTTTATGCCCGTCTCTTAACTCAGATATGTTACTCTCACAACACCAAGTGTGGCACACTGACTGCTTGTCATTTAGTATAATAGAAGTTGCTCCAGTAGAACTAACAAAAGTGATAAAAAAAATATTGTGGAATAATGCTAGATAATGGGCTGGTTGAAAAAAAAAAAGAGCATATCTTCCTACATATTATTTACTGCCCCTCCCCCGGCTCTTTCGCTTTTAATCTAGTATTTGGTAAAAGCATTCGGTATTACGCTAAGTTGCTTTTCTCAGAATTCAATGCATAGATCATCAATGATTCACGTTTAGTTTCCAGTGCACAGTGATTTATCAAGTATAATTGTGCTCGACCACAAACTGATTTTTCAAAACTTGTTGCATTTGTTAGTTGACATTCTCATTAAGATACATGTGTAGCTCTTTCCAGCAGTTGCATAACTAGACTCTCCTGATTTAAACAGGAGTCATTTACAAATGAATAGACTTTTGCTGCACAACACAGAGGGAGAACTTTGAAACTTTAGTGATTGCAATTCATCCACACACCTTTGGCAAAAGGCTTTACAAAAAGAAAACCTCCCGACATGTAAATAGCAGTATGAGTTGTGCGCCAATAAATTAGCCATAGAACATGACAGAAACAGCCGATTAAATCGCCAATAAATTAGCCATAGAACATGACAGAAACAGCCGATTAAATCATCAGTTAAATTTGTGTGGAGGAAATTTCTCAATGTTGAGAAATGCTCATTCATATATACAACTTAAAAAATAACTGGAAACAGCTACCAAATATATCAATTTCAACACTAATTACATTTCAATATACATAGCCATAAAATAGAAAGGTATGTTAATTATTAGGCAGCCCATTCAAATGATTTGTAACCTTACAAATACATTATTTTTCAAATAAGCTGTTAGGATATAATGTTCACTTTTACAAAAAATCTTGAATGAATTTTCTGACCCTCCCAAGATCTATGGTTGATGTTGATACATTTGTCTATTTGATATGCATTTACATTTAAGTCTTCTACAGCAATGAGCACCAGGAAAGAATGGCATCAAAATGTTTCATCTATTACAGAAAAATCTTGCATCAAATAGTTCTGATGAAGAAATCTTTCTCTTCATTAATGATTTTAAGCATTTCCATAAATAGTGTCATTGAGAACTTTGCTAACTTGTTAAAAAATAAGATTATTTATAAAATTTATAATCTTATATTGTTTTGAAAAAGTGTAGAATGATATGTAAAAGAACAAATAACTGTTGTAGCCTTATGAAATGACAAGAAGAAACGTCACATTAATTCTACCGAATTTCGCTGTCACTCGTAGCTAGATTGAAGCACCACAACAATATGCAAATTAATTCATGAATTTCCACAAATTTTCACACAAAAATGAGCGTCTCACGTCTGCTTGAGCCGATGCCACCAACACAGAGATTACCGACTGCAGCAACATGTCATCATGGATGTGCTAACAATTATCGATGAGACGAATGTCACAGCATAACTTTCAAATCGAAGATAATTTTGATTTCCATGCTCATAACACAAAGGTGTAATCTTGTTGGAAATGAATTAAGGTAAGGCCAATCTAAAAAAAAATATTCTTAGATTCTACTCCATTGAAGAACTTACTTTGTCCCTTCCTCAATTTGTTTGTATAATAATGGTTGTATATCCTGAGAAATTACCCATAATTCTGCTGTGGTTAAGGAGTCGATTATTTAGGGCATTACTGTATATTAATCCATCTAGCTAATGGTTATTAATTTGTATCAAAATCAGCAGTTTTAATGTTTTTATAGGCAACAGAAATTTAATAGTGTGGTTTATGACCTGAACCGATTCTACAATTTTGTTCCCCATATAATAAAAATAAAACTTGTTATTGTTTGATTTTAATATAATGTTCACTAAAACATGAAGCATGTGAGTAAGAAAACAGTTGCAGCCTTTTCTTTGGCTTTATCCTTTCACCCATTATTTAAACTATTTGTGGAAAGAAATACAAGTTTACTTATATAATTTGAGCAAAACATAGCTTTTTAACAACAAAAATTATTAAATCCATCATAGTTTCGCTGTTTGTTGATTCCTCCAGTGGTGATGAAATAATTTTTTATTACATTTTCCCCCAAATGTTCGTGAAAATGTTATAATATTGGTGTGGCCAAATGTATACTATACAGAGTCATGGAAAAGAATAAAACATTTTTTATATTGCCCTTTAAAAAGTAAATATACTTTGTTGCAATAGATAATCTCAGTCATCGGTGCAGATTAATTAGAGGATAGCTCATGTCATATTCTTGTGGACATGCGATGTTTGGTCAGAAATACAAAGTGACCAGGCTGAGCCAAAATTCTAGCAACTTTGCAATTCTTTTTCAGTGGTTATCATCCAAATAGAATTGTACGTTGTGTAATTTTGTCTTTTTTTTGGTAATAAATAATATTTCTTACAGATTTCAAGTGAATTATACAACACAGATTTTCAATGCATGTTTGGACCTGGAATAATAAACCACAAAATTTTTCTTCTAATATTTATTCCATCATTTCTCTGCAGGTTTGAAAAAAATACAATATACTTACTCTCTGAAAGAAAACGAACATTAATAAATACAAAAACAGACAAAAATAACTGTCGAATACACAAAACAATTTGATTAATAAACATAAGACACTTACGGACGTGTCTCTAAAGCATCCGTCCCACAAATGGTCTGGCGCAGAACCAACGTCACAGGCGCCGTCGAATTTAGTTTTCAACCATTACGGATCAGCAGCCAATGTGACTTACCCGAAATAACCAAGCTTACCTGGACATGAAACTGGCACAGTCTTGTGTATGTGAGTGCATTGGTATGTGTGCATATATTTTGTTCTTGCTATTTAATGAGTCGCCATAGATCAGTTCTGTTTTAAAGAATATTCTTGATTTCCCGATTGATGTAGTTACTCTGTATAAATGCAAAGTTGTAAAAAAAAAAAAAAAAAGACTTTCTGCATACTCCTGCATAACATTGTTATGTGTATGTATTTGTTTAGTTGTGGTTTAACATGGTTTTAGCTGCTAGTTTACATCACGACTGCTTCATATCTGTGTAAACGTGTTGTGTAGTTTTATTCCTCACATAATAACGAGCAGATTTTTCAATGTTACTTCAAGTTTTTTGTTGTTGAATGAGTTTATGTCTAACGTGGTGTATTTTATCAAGTAAATGGGAGAGTTTGGGAATGGTTTTGTACCAGTTTCATGCAGTGATAAACTATATATTTCAGACAATATGCAGTAGTGGATCATAGTATCAATGTTTTCTCGGAAAAAGTTATGGGCAGTGCATAGCATTATGAGGGAAGTTGCCAAAATGTCAAGTGAAAAAGTCAAACGAAGATGAATACCCAGGGCTAAAACTTGTTCCATCATATATTAAATTCCTCAATATAATAATAATAGTAATAATGTATACATTTATCGAGCACATTCTGCTCCAATGCACTTTACACCATTAAAACAGTCATTATTGACAGGAGGCCCACAATATATCATGAAACTGTAGGTTAAAATCTGAGGATAAATAGAAAAATTTGACCTCATTTAACCAAAATTTTACATTTTGAGGATTTTAGTGTTCAATTTCTGAACGCAAATTCCATAATTTTTCAGAGTATACTGAGGACATTGAGCAATTATTTATGTTAAGAAGAGAAGACCCACGTGGGAAGGAAGAGAAACAAAAGATTCTATATCAGGGGTTTGCAGTCAAATTATGGGTGATATTCGTGAGTCAATTCAAATCTCGCATCGAATATATATATACATGGGACATTGTTACTATTGGGAACGCCGATGTAAATATGATATAAGTAAGTCGTTTGGTTCTCATCCATAAAACATTTTCAATATTTCAATTACCCACCTCCCACCCCCCATATTTGCATGACTGGGCAAGATCGACACTATCTTTCTTTTCCTAATTATACTATAATATTGTCCTGCTGATCAATAGAGCAAGACAAAAGCAGCAAGTTAGTGGCTAAAATTTCAGTTGTTATTGTAACAGACCTAATTAAATTTGAAATTTAGAACATGACATCTGCAACCTTGAGTTCTTTTTCAGACAATTAAATACCAAGAAGCGCAATTCGAAAATAATCAAATGATGTGATTGAATCGAATCAAATTCATTTAGAATCAGAAGCCTGATTCACTAACAGAATCTCGGAGCTGTGCCAGAGCCTATCCTACATCACAAAACTAACTTATACTTCAGTCTGTATTCTGGCTGGCAAAAGACAAAAGAAGGGAATACGGGGCAGCATCTTGTTGAAAATCAGACAAATGTCAGTTGGAAAAGTAAATTAATCAGGGATCACAGACAGCATCCCGGATTTCGCACACTTGCAGGGCTTAAAAATCCTCTTGTGTGAGACAGTCAACACGGAAACCAATCACAAAGAAAGAACAGAAAATGAGAGGATTTTATTTTTAGAGCATCCAAATGAGAATCATGATTCTGATTTTAGTTGGGAATTTAACCCAAATTTAAGATGAATTTGTATTTTATTTTTGTCTTGAAATCCTGAGAAATAATGTTTTTTAGGCATAATGTTGGGGCTAACATTTCTGCTTAACATGTACAAGAATTGAGAAATTACTAATTTAAGAGATTAAAGGTGTGGCTCAAACTTTTTAAGGCTTGGAACAATGAGAATGACCTTTTAGGGATTAGTGGTGGGGCCCATACTTTTTGAGGACTTGGAATTACTGATGCTTATCATGCATGAGAATGATCATTTTCAGGGATTAGGGGTGGGGCCAAAACTTTTTTGAGATTTGGAACACTGCTTCTTACTACGCATGAGAAGGCCTTTTTAGGGATAAAAAGAATGAGGCCCACATTTTTAGGGACTTGGAACACTCATGCTTACCACGCATACAAACCTAGCGGTAAACGAGACAAGCTTTATGAGATTTTGGTGCATGTAAGCCATTCATGGGCCATCGATTCTCAGGCTGCGGGAGAGAAAATAAGATGCCAATTAGTTACGTGTCACTGTAAATTATCACTCACCGTCTTACCATTTCCAACCTCTTTATTTTTTGTAACCACTTACCAATTTTTTTTTTACAAACACAAATCGATACATACCACACCATTAATAAATTTATTTTTTCATTTCAAACAATGAAACTTACCAATATTTATATTTTTAAACATGTTTTTATACATATAATATGTCAAATTAGGGAAGAATACGACCAATGGGCTTACCATACACCTCACAATAAATTTTACAACCTTCGGGTGAATTATCAATCAATATACGCTTTCCATCTCAAAGTTACCTCACGTTTATTGTGTCATTTGTGACACTTTTTATTATAAAACTGAAACATATGATCCGTATATCAGAGAAAAGATTTTATAAAGTAACTCCAAACAAATGACTTACCACACAGAATAAGAATTTGTTAACAGATTATCATGATATTTTTTTGTTTTTATTTTTTACCATTAAAGTTTTGAAGTTAAAAATAGCTAAGTTGATGACAAAGGGGGAGGGATTGGTTGTTGTATAAACACATCTTGTCACTTACCACTAGATCTGTGAGTATTAAGACATTTGATTAACCTTCCTTACCGGCTTACCAGTGTTCCATGTAGCTTCCTGCAACACTTATACCTCACAACACAAGATTAACACTGTATGATGGGCAACCTCATAACAAAACAATAAATAGGAGTAGGCCTGGTGTTAGAATTTGACCAAGGTAAAAAATTATATAACACCAAACAGGAACTTTTAAACCACATAAATTCAATATGATATATGGCATGGTTCGGTAGGTGATGATTTGTAAAATAATAATATTATTTCAAAGTAATCTCATTCTCTTAAACGGACATGGCTTGTTTGAACCCAAGGTACCTCAAAACATAACATGTTTTCATTTGTGCCGATTGAATTTTCAAAATCAGTGGCCACGTAATATATTCCAACTGAAGACCATGGAAAGAAAATCTATTGCAGTCTTCACTTTGAAACATTATCACTCGGAATAAGAGAAGTCTCAAACTAACATAATACAGAAACCTGCAGACTATTAAAGCTCACCTGTCATATGTGACAGGTAGCCCAATAATCAACTTGTCAACCATAGACAGTGATCTGTCTGTCAGTGGCAAGTGTACATTTTGAACCCAGAACTCAATTTAAAGTTTCCAGAACACAGATTCTCCAATGATTCTTGAGATTTGTGCCCACATTCGATGGGTGCAATATAAATAGTAGTTCACCTACTGAGATCCACAAATTAAACTGAATTATTTATATATGCAAATATAAGAAACTCATAAAAATTCTGACACTCAATCTTGACTTGCAGAATTGTAATCACATTCGAAGCGAAGGCAAGTGTCAAGGGAATGTTATTGTGAGTTATGTGGTCTTGTAATAATTTGCTAGTCTAACAGGAGAATGAGACCAAAGGGAAACAACAAAGATTGTATAGCCTAACCATAGGTAACCATGGGCAACCGAATGCACGAAGGCAAAAAAGGCACACACACTTTTCCCAATGCAAATACATGCATTTCAATAGTTTTAGAGTTTATAGGGGTGCTGCACTACTCCCTCCCCAATTATAGGGGGGATATTAGGTTAGAAAAATCCAACCCAAGATGGAAGGGGATGCAAATGGAATTCCGTGGACTTGGAACCTTTTTGTCTGCTCCAAGGGGAGGGGGAAAGCGTTCAGAGGCTGTTGGAACTTGTTATCTTAACATTTCCTAAGGGAACTACTCATCCATGAGTATATTTTAGTAAAGAAAGGGTTTAATGGCAGAAAGATATCAACATTAGTTAGTATACCCAGCGCCAGCGGAACAGGGGGCATGTACAGGTTACAGCCCCTGTTAACCTTGATAGATGCCTGCACAAACACATGATTTATATTGGGAAAAGTGATGCCCTTCTGCAATTTATGCCCCCATGCCCTTTGAGAGCTTCTGTCAGCCCTGAGGATACCCTGATATACTCAGAATATATTACAGGTGAGTGATTGCTGCATTCAGTTAAAGGGACCCAAGGTACTCACAGTGGATAAATCTGCAAAATATACAAAAGTCTGTAATAAACATCACCACAAAGAAGAAGATTGAGAAATAGATCAACTTTGTTCTTATATTCATTTATACTCAACAAAAATGGTGGGTTGAAAACTTGAAACCATTGTTGTCACAGTGATTTGTCAACAAACATTGCTAATCGCGTACCATGTTTTCAACTATTTTGGTCTGAATGTAATTTTCAGAATATTTTTCAATAGTTTCAAAAGTTTACCTTCAAGTTTTGCTTAAACTTAAGATAACTTATTGGACTAACTGTACTTGGCATTGGTATTTCCCCACAGTAACTGTAATGTTAACGTAACAATGATTTCGATTTGAGAAATAAGAACTAAGTTAATCTATTTTTTCATTACTTGTTGATGATAGTTTTTTTTACAGACGTTTATATTATTTTGCATGAACCCACTTTGAATGCCTTTAGTTCCTTTAATACGATTTAGTCAAGCCCAAAGAAGGGTGTTACATGTTGATATGGCAGCATAGCCAGAAGGAAAAAAACATTTATCACACATCAGACAGCAAAGAATACAATTTATCTTTTCTGATTTAAATTGACCATGACAAGAGGGATTTTCATGGCACAAATAGGAGAGTGCTTTATGGTAGGGGGAATTTAGGACATTTTTATGTTGACTTACAGTGCATATCTCTTTCATGTTCATACTCAATGAAAGCATATCCTCGGTTCTTTGCACTTTTGTCTGTGACCAGTTTAATCTGAAAATAGAGATTCAAACAATATAATTTGAACACATATTAAAGCATGATTCAGTCTGTGTTGCTCAAAGTTGTCACCCAGCTTGACTTGATTAATGTGTACTTCCATGAGAGTAATCCACATACAATTTGGAAATTAATCTGATGATGAAATTGAACTATCTAAGTGAAGTTATCATAATATTAAAACAAATTTTATACAAGTTAGTACAGTTCGGGTGCTGGAATATCCACACGGTGCTAAATTGAAACATGGCCAGGACGAAACACTAATTTAAAATAAGCAAGGAATGACAACTCTAGAATGGAAAATGGAAACAACATCATTGGGGCGCTGTTTTTTAAGTAGCCATGATGACAAATTTAATTAATTCCGAAAACATGGATGAGATATATACTCAGATGGACAGACAAAGTCAATCAGTATAACTACCTTTTTCTTTGATATAAATGAATGCATTAAGATTTATTACCAAATTAACGCTCCAAATTACTATTTCTTTGGCTTCAGGGGTAAAAAATATTTGATTCAAGTCTAGGAACCCACCCATCAAAGCTCAAGAGTGATCAGATATCTATTTTTGAAGTTTGTTATTTCTCAAGATGTGCAATTATTTGTGGCCCAGAAAAACGTCGTCAAATGGAAGGTCTTGGACAAAATTGCGGATGAAGATGTATAACTCTAAAATCAAGTGGTAACATGACAAAATTTTGTGATACTCAAGTGATTATACGGCCATATTTCATTGAACAAAATGTTGATAAATAACACATTTTGAGAAATTTGATACCATAGTTGACAGTCGTTAGCACTATTTTGTTGCAATTAATCTATTCTGATAACTAAAGAGTATTTTGAAGAAATGTTGTTGTTGTTGTATCTTGTTGATATGGGGACTGTCTGATCGGATTGAGTACCTTCAACTCATGAATTGACTGAGCTGATTTGTTTTATAGTCTGATTGTCATTTTAGCCCTGAGGCCATATCAAGTCAGTTTCAAGGTTGCAGGAAAGACCTAACACAGAATTATTTTAAGAATTTTGCAAGGGTAAATTACATCGGGAAATCACTTATCAGCATGTAGAAACCACTGACGGCCAGGAAACAACTGACAAAACTCGCTCAGATACATGATCAAGTTGCATTCCATGTGCTCAGGCCACAAATACATGATTTAATATCAGGATTCAAACAAGTTTTGGCATCGCTGCCCCAATTCACCATGCACCTTACCAGTTGAGCCACCAGCGGCCCCAATTTGTAAAGTGAATGGATTTTCAGGGTATCGGGCGACAATTAAATATATTTACTGAGTGGACCCCGTGATAAAATCGAACAGCCTATTGTTGCAAACAAAGTTAAGCTTTTCTATACTAAATACTGATTGATGAGTAGTTCCTTAAGGAAATGTTCAGATAATAAGTTCAACAAACGACCATAGATCATATTATAGTTGTTTTGTTGAACTTGTAATCTGAACATTTCCCATCAGTGAATATGAATCCTTCTGTACTTGTGTTATTTTTTCGTATGTCTGTCAGCTGCAAATTATTTCTGGACACCCCTCCAAATAAAGGATAAACTATTCCAATGTATTCTTCTATAACTGAATGGGAGAATCAATTCAGTAGAGAATGGGTTAAATTCACTGTCAAAGATGCATAAGCTGACAACATGGATCTCGATCTAACCATATAAAAGTCCAACATTTCTTGGGTCACATTCACAAAATCGCAACCCTCTAAAGGTGACTGCTTATTGATATTAAACTATCTTGAGACCAATTTCAACAAACCATCCAGAGGTCTAAAAGCAAATGCCAGAGAGATATTATTTTTAATTCCCTCGGTACCCAGGCACAGGGTTGAAGATCAGAAAAGCAATTTTCAAGGAAATTTGCTATTTTTGCCGGAATCAAAGTGAGCATCTTCCTTCTGTAGATTATGAATTTCTATGTGAAACACCAGGGGTTCCGAGGTCATGAAGGCTGTCGAATGTTCATCGACTCGACATGATATATATCTCCTATCAACGGCATTGATTTCTCCAAAATTAATTTTCATGCCTTCCTTTGTGCCACAATAAAATTGCGAGAGAAAAAAGTCGCCAAGAGATTGAAATCGTTCCAAAAATTATTAATCAATGCCTGGCGTGAAGACGGGTGGGCAGATCACACCGATACAGGGAAAAGCGTTCTCCATTAATGTCTGCGTCCATGCTGCTAGATTGTTTCCATATCCATCTATCTCGATAAGACTGTGGAGAAGATCTACTATGACATGCAGACTTCTCTTGTATAAGTTAATACTGGACTGCTGGCTGTGAGCTCCCTTTTATAATTTTTACAATAGGCCCAGTTAAAATAGCAAGAAAACAAGAGCTGTGCTGTAGCCCGGAGCATATCACCATATGACATACTGTCTAAGCTGAAGTGACAAGACCGTGATCATTCCGATCACATCAATGGATCCATTTTTCTTCATTTAAAAAAAACAAAAAAAACTGTCCTTGTATTTAACCCTTTGAGTGCCAGGGGCCGATCTCATCAGCCCTAAACCTACAAAATAAGTCTGTTAAAGAATATAAGAATAAATTATTAAAATTGTAAAAAAAAAAAAAAAAAAAAAAAAAAAAAAAATTGTTAGGCCAATGCATTCTCTTATATATGCATTGGCACAGGGTATATGGGTTGATACAAAAATCTGACCTGGCACTCAAAGGGTTAATATCTCTACCCAATTCCATTGAGATATGATGTCCCATGGTGAAGACATTCATGCAGACAAACAAGATATCAACATTTTTATAAAAAAAAAAGAAATAACCCTGGAATGAAGAATGCAAACAAAGTCAATTAAAACTTCTAAAAGTCCTCATTAATATGGTAGTTAGCATTACCAAATTCACCCTCTGTGGACCTCATTCTGCTTAGGCCTCATCTTCTGGGAAGTATTTATAGTCTCAAATTAACTTAACATTGTTTTTGGTTACTTTTTCCCTTCTGTTCAGTTTCTATATCCCCCAATTTGCAGAAGATACTAGTAAAATTCATAATTGAGGTGACTATTAAAAGGGGTGAACATCACCAACTTCATCTGGGCAACTTAAATCTGATTATAGGTCTCCCATAGTCATTTGCAGAATGAGGTCCCCAGAGAGCTAATTTGGTGATGCTAGCCCACTGTGCGGGATAGTGTCACTAAGTTCACCCTCTGGGGACCTCATTCTGCAAATGTCAGACACACTAAATTCAGACTTGATTGATGCCACTATAAGGAAGTCCGCATTACGATTACAAGTGGTCATGATTGAAAAGACTTACCCAGAGAATAGACAGGAGAAAATGTGCATCTAACACAAGTCCATGTGCCCCAAACTAAGGACGAGGGTCAGACAGGGTTGATTGATGTCGTGTATCAAGGCACCAAGTTAATTAATAATTGAGACGGCATCTCATGAGGGTCGTGGTCCTGATATTTTTGCGCCCATATACAAACGAGTGATTAGCCTCTCAAATATTGGCTCACACCTAGTATCAGTTCCACAACACTCATGTGAGCATCATGGGATGGTTGAGGACATACATCATGTTCCAACATACTCGCCAGTGCCTAATGATCGTACATCTACGCTAATTATTCTAATTGGCAACAGTACGATCGTTATTTGTCCCTATATATTTTTTAATCTGTCAACCTGCATATTCATCAATCTCTTCAACTACAGAAACTGATTGAAAAGAGAATATACAATTAGTGAGGAGATACAATGAAAGTGTCGATGACACTGTAGCTCAACTTGGGGGGAGTCGTTAAAAATTTTCTGCTGAGCAGTCAATAGAATGATAAAGGAAAGTCAAAAAGTTTCAGTAAATGGATTGTATTGTGCAAATGAAACTAATTTCATTTAAAACATTTCTCCACTAAATGTGGGCTGCAGGGTGTGTTGATGGATTCAAATGTGAAATCCAAGATGGCTCCAGGCGCCCATGTTTTTTAACAAATTTCGGAAGAATTGGACAGCTTCCATCTAGAGGTAACACCAAATGAACATATGAAGTTTGGATGAGGGATGTGGTAGGTTGAGTGTGCCAAAGGATTTTAAGAGTAAAACCAAGATCAACGCTGGCAACGAAATTTGAAAAATATCATTGGCTCCCATCTAGAGGTCACCCTGAAGATCCTTATGAAATTTGTTAACGATCAGATGAGGGATATGGCCTGAAGGTTGTGCTGAAGGATTTAGTCATGCAAAGAGTAAAATCAAAGATGGCCACTGGCAGTCATGTTTTTCAATAAATTTCGGAAAAAAATGTTGGCTCCCATCTAGAGGTCACCATGAAGATGCATATAAAGTTTGATGATGATCGAAAGATGGATGTGACCTGTAGGGTGTGCCAAAGGATTAAGTCATGTAAAGAGTAAAATCATGATGCTGCTGCTGGCCATGTTTTTAATTGAAAATATTCTATAGCTCTAATCTGTAAGTGATCTTTAATAATCATGCCTGTAAATTTCCAAAACATTTCTTAGATATATGCAGGCTGCACGGTGTGCTGATCGATTCAAATATGAAATCAAAGATGGCTGCTGCAGCCATGTTTTTTAAAACAAATTTCAGAAATAATCGATGGCTTCCATCTAGAGGTCACCCCAAGATCCATATGAAGTTTGGTGCCGAATAAATGAGGAATGTGGTCTGTAGGGTGTGCCAAAGGATTTAGTCATGCAAAGAGTAAAATTCAGGATGGTTTCATTTGGCCATGTTTTTCATTAAAAAATTGCTAAAATTTGATAGCTCCCATCTAGAGGTGATCCTAAATATGCCTGTAAATTTTCAAAACATTTCTCCAATAAATGCAGGCTGCAGGGTATGCCAATGGATTCAAATTTGAAATCCAAAATGACTGCTGGCGGAAATGGTTTTAACGAATTTCGGATAAAATCGATGGCTGCCATCTAGGGGTCACCCCGAAAATCCATATGAAGTTTGGCGATGATCTGATGAGGGATGCGCCCTGAATGGTGAGCGAAAGGAAATTGTTGACCGACCGACCGACAGATGACGGACACCAACCCAAGGAAATAGCTCAAACTTGACCAAGTAAAGTTGAGCTAACAGTCTAACACCTAGTGTGGGCATACCTGTAAACCTATGACTCATATACTCAGACAGAAGAACCTAAAGATCAGCATTTTCAGATAAACAAAGATGAATATCTATGGAACGAAAAACCTCAACGATTGAGCACACCATTGAATGTCCTCATAGTGGTGAACATCCATACCAAATTTCATTGAGATCCGAGCATTTACTGTTCAAGTTATGGCCTGAACAGACATCAGACAGACCAAAAAGCCAACATTTCCAGATAAACAAAGATGAATAATTCTAGAATGGAAACTTCGAACAAAACAATGGAACCCTCTATTGAATGTCCTCATAGTAGTGAACATCCACACCAAATGTAATTGAGATCAGAGCACTACTGTTCAAGTTATGACCTGAAGAGCCATCGAGCAGACCAATAAGCCAACATTTACAGATAAACATAGATCGATAACCCTAGAATGGAAAACCCAAACAAAATGATTGAAAACTCCATTGAATGTCCTCATAGTAGAGAACATCAGTACCAAATTACATTGAGATCAGAGTACTGTTATGACATGAACAAACATCGGACGGACACATGCATGGATGGACGGACAGGTGCAAACAGTATACCCCACCTTTTATAATAAAAAAAAAAAAGAGAAAAAAAGAGAAAAAAAAAGAAAGGAAAAAAAAGGGGTATAATGAGGAGATATATAGCAAGAAGTTAAACCAGAGGTGCAGTTTTTATGGTGGGGAAAGACTAGAATGTACAGTAATGCCCTAAATAATCGACACCTTAACCACAGAAGAATTATGGGTAATTTTTCAGGATTTAGTCGGAAATACGGCTCTCAGTGAGCTTTCCGTTGAATGGCAACAAGCCATATTTCAGACTAAATCCTAAAAAATTACCAATAATTCTGCTGCAGTTAAGGAGTCGATTATTTAGGGCATTACGGTAACTTACATTGGGAAATCACTTCGTGCACATAGAAACCACCAACCTCCTGTAAGCAAGTGACAAACTTGACCAGATGCACAAATTAATTGACCTCTTTGCCTGGATCACCTTGCCGACTCCTCTGGCTGTCATGAGGTGTTAAAGGGTTAAGTGGGTGTAGAATAAAATACAACTACAACCTGACTGACCAGACACACTGCAAGGGATAGTGTCAAGAATCTAGAAATAATTCCCCACAAACCTTCATTGATTGTGACGGCTAGTCTGG
This sequence comes from Siphonodentalium dalli, assembly GCA_032622095.1. NCBI lineage: Eukaryota > Metazoa > Mollusca > Scaphopoda > Gadilida > Siphonodentaliidae > Siphonodentalium > Siphonodentalium dalli. Next base: position 54,824,613 of record CP136067.1, read on the forward strand.
CCTTAGCTTGGAGCAGGATATTACAGTCTGTGTGATCTTTATGGCTTTCCGGGGACCTTTGCTCAACTAGTGCGGCGGTATATTAATATCATTATGCCGCAACAGTATCATCATGACCCCAGCGTCCATAAAAGAGATGTCGAGTTCCCATAAACAAGTTCCCATAAACGAAATGTGTGTATTGTGCTGTAATGTGCTTATAATGACCTATATCATCTTGATATTCCCCTGGAAAACCATTTCCAAGAAAATACGACATTCAGACAGCTAGGGTTGCACAGGCCAGACACGTAAGCAGCTTTAATGAGCTGGAGCCGAGATGGTTTATTTCAACATTGATAGCCTTGGCCAATTTTCGCAAAATTTCGGTTTTCACTTAACAGAGGTACAGTAATGCCCTAAATAATCGACTCTTTAACCACAGCAGAATTATGGGTAATTTTTCAGGATTTAGTCGGAAATATGGCTTGTTGCCATTTATTGGAAAGCTCTCCCTTCTGATGTGAAATCAAAGATGGCTGCTGTTTTAAATGATATTCAGAAAAGTTCAATAGCTCCCATCTAGACAGTGACAACCAGATGACAGATATGTCCAAAACCATTTGAACCCTGGCTCCCCACAATGATCAACACCATGACTCCCAGTGTTATTTTTAATTTATTGTAGACTGTTTTGGCACAATGTGTTGGCTATGTTTAAATGTTGTCACAGGTTTGAAACTTTACATGCATGTTCCCCATGGACCACTGAGTATTTTAAGATCGGGATACATTGCCTGGCAACAGTTGCTATGCAACTACCCGAAATTGAAAGTAAAATTCAACTATAGCTTTTATCGATGTATTTCAGCCCTAGGAAAGGCGTTTTCATGCAGCCAATGCCCCATTGTGAAATTTGATATATATCTGGTCAGATGAGTTAATCTAAAATTTTGTTTAAGAGTAGCATCGATTGCTAAGCAAGTACCCCAAATGATCCAATAACACCAATGCCCTGAGCATTTAATTGTATTATGCTCAATTTTAGACATTTTCATAGGCGCATATTAGATTTTTCCGAAATCACTTGACGACCGTTTCGGTTGGTCTCGTCGACAATCAACTGCTAAAGTGCATCATCCCAAAATAAATTTAAGTAATCAACCTTGGGGTGTACTGTCCACACTTATTGAAGTTGGTACATTCTTTGGTCCATGCTTCTCTATCGGTGTAAAGGTACGTTCAACAACCGAATTTGTGTCCCTTTTCCAGGTATGGACATTATGATCACCGTGACTAATTGCATGTATGAAGCCATGACCCCTGCCATGCCCCTACCTCGACATAAGCTCCACCCATTTCCATAATGCGTCAACTGCCCCATTCATTGACCTTGTGTCGTGGTATTGGCACTTGAAACTGTTGGGGAGACTGATGGGGAGACTGATGTCTGAATCGCTCCCAGTGTCACTGTGCTTTCTTTCTTCCATTCTAACTCACAACTGTCGTAGTCATCATCCTCTAAATCTTACGCATCCGATTCCAAAATTTGCCAGACCATCTCCTCTACCGAAAAGATTTAGGCTTCATAATTAATGATGTTGTGTGCTTAAACGCAATAGCAACAAGACACAAACAAAAACATAATTTTTGGAGAATCAATCGACTGCGACAATGTTTGTAAACAATACACACGTGGCAGTCGGTATACTGGCCAGTTCAGCGGCTGGTATGAGGTATTTGGAGGTTCACGCTGCGGCCGCTTTTACGGCCGCTCGGGTTCAAAGGGTTAAAGATTTAGTCAGCAGCCATTTTTTTTCATCGAAAATCGTAGATATTGAATATCCGGCAAAAGTATTTTGACATGGTCTTCTGGAAGCTATACTATGTACATGGCAAGGGTTGATGAGTCGACAAAAAGTCAATTCCCAATATTGAAAACCCAACAATAAAACATGGGTTTTCATTGACAGTAAATCTTAACAGAATTCCCTGGAGAATTTAGCGGACTCATTCCTGAACACATTTCGTGTTTACCGGAGGCGTATTGGGTTGATTTGCAGGATAAACAAGAATGTTGTGATGACACTTGGCGGGGATCCCGTAATCAATAGATTTGAAATCGTCATTATCAAAGTGCTTTCATTTCGTCGGTAACATGTTACTTTGGAGGGATTCCTCGTTATTGCACCAAGTAACACATGAAAACTTCCATCGGCAAACTTCCAATTAATACTGAAACTAACAGTTTTTTGCACTCAATAACCCCAATTTCGCTGTTGAAGGGATTCACGCCTCAGAATTCCTTATGGCCTGTGGTGGTTTGATACCTAGTAATACCGCTTTGGTCACATTCTTTCCTGGTTCCAGAGAAGTAAATACCGGTAGGTACACAAGGATGTGAATTAATTTCAAACTGATTTCACTTCTTGAAATATTGAGTTTCCCTCAAATTAATATCGGTAAAATGGTGTGCATTTTCTCATCCGATCTGGATATTCTTCATTCAGAGAAAACAGATCAGTAGTTAATATAAATTGAAAAGGCGTAATTATCATTATTAGAAATGAACTATGCCTTCCAAACATGGGTGTATTGCAATAAATATATCTCTCTCTATCTATATTCGATTCAAGAATCGATTTGATTTGCAAATTTCAACCCAATTTTGATTCGAGATTTGATTTGACTGTAATCTCCCGATTCTCTGGGACCTATCAATAGCAGGTTTGATCAGAATGCGGAGTCATTTTAAATCCAAATTGACCTATTTTCTCTGTTGGGTAGCAGCCGGGAGCGCCCTTACAAATATCTATCATAATCGGGGATAATATATCTGATAAATATAAAGGTTAGGAAAATTATGCGGAAACATTCTCTAAATGTCATCAAGACATGACTGAAATTGTGAATATAATGAAATATAAAGAGCTGTTTCTGTGTAATTACAGTAATGTCCTAAATAGTTGACCCCTAAACCACAGCAGAATTATGGGAAATTTTTCAGGATTTAGTCGGAAATATGGCCTGCTGATGAATGGCAAGAAGCCATATTTCAAACTAAATCCTGAAAAATTTAATATAATTCTGCTGTGGTTAAAGGGTCATTTACTTCGGCATTACTGTAGCTAGGAAGAAATCACTTCCAAGGGAAATGTGCTACCACTCAACAGTTTGTGAGAACACTCACCAAGGCGCTGAAAATATTACCAACTTGTACCAAATTTCATTATGCAATAAAATCACACTTCATTAAAATATCATCGAAACAAACAAATTCTCAAGTTTACTAATTTCTTGGGACTTGTCTCCTAGGTTTAATGAGCGCTACCCCAATCCACTGATAAAGAATATGAAATCTTTTGAGTTTATGGCCCTGTCTGAAGAGGTTCTAAACTAGGCGTTATTAATTATGATGTACAAACAACTTTCCCTTGATCTACATAGGTCACATCAAAAGCATCCCCCCCATCAATGCAATCGTTTTCAAATCTGTTGCAACAAGGAAATTGAGCCTGCTAAAATTGGCATCACTCAAGGATAGCTTCGATGTGGAACATAAAAGTCAACTGATGACTCTATCTGGTTCCTGTGATTATTTCGCTCTACAGGATTACGATCATCCACATATAAACAGAGGTAAGGATTAATGTATAATATTAAAAAATAATTGTGGGTGTGGTCCACAAATTTTTTTTCTATAGTCTAAAAAGTAGTTCAAAACAGAAATATAGGCTATTTGCCAATGTGAGTACAGTTGGCTCTCTTTGCTGAGCTGCCAAACAATTCATTATCCCTGATACAGCAGCAAAGAGCATTTTTCAGACGCCATGTAGAATTCAGGGTTCGTATCCAAGCAAATAACAAGTGTACCGCCCACAGTATCCCCCACCAAGGTGGCTTTCCATGGAGATTTATTAATTTTATGATGTGGCTTAATTCAAAAGATGTCTTTAAATAATTTGGCCTGTGATAAATAAATCAAACATGCATGAATTATCAAGCCGGATAAACCAAAAATATGAAAAATTGACAAAACTAAGGTCGATAGCTGAGACAAATTGAAAATGCAAACAATGCCATTTGGCATTCCTTTAAAAGCATTCATAATGGCAAACATCCATACCAAATTTCATACAGATCTGACAACCCATCGCTGGGATATCTGCTTGAGCAGACAAAAAGAAATTATTTCCAGATAAACAAAGGATAACTCTATTTGCCACTATTTGCTGCTGGCCCCCATGTTTAAATTTTTTTTTTTTATCCAATAAAGAGACCACCCCAATGATCCATATGAAGTTTGGTGATGATTGGATGAGGGATGTGGCCAGTAGGTTGTCCCGAAGAATTTTAATAGTCCCATTTACATTATAAGGGTTGTAACTCTGGTAAAAAAAATGGATGAAACCTGCTGTTTGTAAATACTCTTTTCGCCTTGTTGCTTCATCAACATACCAAAGATCATTAAAATCTGACTGACGATGACAAAGATATAGATCTTCAGATGGATGGACCCATGTACAGACTCACGGACGGACGGAGCACATTTCTATATCCCTCGCCAGACTGCGTTTGAGGGGGGATAATAAAATTCCCTGATTTTAGACACATACTACAGTTGGAAACTCTATCAAGTAATCATAAAATGAAGACATATTTAAAGCAGTGGAGTGATTTCTCAGTGAAAACAACCATCAGTACAGTCTTCACCAAATACTGACATGATGTGGCTAAAATGATAAATCACAAAAAAGTGATCAGGTAGACGAGGAATGAGTGTCCTATTCCAGCATAATTTACTAAGCTAGAGTAATGCCCAAAATAATCAACTCCTTAACCACAGCAGAATTATGGGTAACTTTTCAGGATTTAGTCGGAAATATGGCTTGTCATTTATTGGAAAGCTCTCGCGGACAGCTTTCCGATGAATGGCAACAAGCCATACTTCCGACTAAATCCTGAAAAGTTACCAATAATTCTGCTGTGGTTAAGGAGTCATTTATTTAGGGCATTACTATAGCATAACAAATGAAACATGGTCCACTAGAAAGCATCAACTGACAAACTTTACCTTTTCTTTACTAAAATGGAATTTTCCCTACTCAGTTATAAAACTTTACAGGAATGGTCTTATTATTATTAATCTGGAGGGGTTTTCAGGAAAAATAAGCAGACAAACAAATAATGCAAGTACAGAAGGATTCCTATTCATTGGAGGGAAATATATGTTCAGATAATATGTTCAACATGGTCGTTTGTTCAACTAATTATCTGAACATCTCCTAAGGGTTAACTACTCGTCAATGAGTATTTAGTAAAGAAAGGGGTTAAAAAAGTATTGTGACCGTGTCATAGCGGAGAATTCCTAAATTACTGTAAAGCTGGCTTCGGTACAATAAGTTCAATGCCTATAGATCAGGACACGACAAAACACACTAATGGCATCAAGTAATCATGAAATAATTGTTGGAGTGTACAATGTGCCGTGAAGCTAACAGAGTACACCATGGTGCAATTGCTGCTCCCCACGGAGAACAAAGACCCCGCTTATCACACCAGGGGCACTGGCAATGCAATCAACAATACTACGACCAGGGTGTGAATAGCAATGTTCAATATTTAATGATCTGACATAAAACACGAAAGAGAAGTCTATCTTAAAAATCAGGAGACCAAATCGGATTTGCTTACCAAAACATAAAAATAAACTCAAACAGGTTGAGTAAGGAACTGCGCAGACTCCCATTAGTTGCACCAGAACATATAAAGGCTTTAAATTATTTGAACTATCTGATTTACCTTTGTACTTTATATCAAGTTTTTGAGTGTATAAGGCAATTGAACTTGTGTTTGAGGTTTAAATTCCTCCAGTTCGACCATTGTCAACAGATGCCAGTTGAAAGCGAGGTTTAATTTCTTGGATTTTGGTAATTTGTGCTCATTTAAAATTCCCTCAATCACTGTGATGTAACATTCATGTTCAGCACGGCCGGAATTTTAGACTGGACTTTAATGGAATGTATGAGGACCATATCAACCTGACAGAATAAAAGATTTCTTGCAGAAGTTCTCAACACAGAAAACAGGAGCTAATTCAAAAAGATAACTGGTGGATATATGTATACACAGAGACTCAATAAATATTAAAATTAAAGCTTATACAGTAATTCCCTAAATAATCGACTCCTTAACCACAGCAGAATTATGGGTAACTTTTCAGGATTTAGTCGGAAATATGGCTTGTTGCCATTCATCGGAAAGCTCTCACAATGAGAGCTGTGGTTAAAGAGTTGATTATTTAGGGCATTACTGTACATAGATATGCATTCAGTTTTCAGTAGTACAACAAAGACAACAGATGCTAAATAATCAAAATCTCATTAACTATCAACATTTGGATAATACTTGACTGCCAGACAGCTTCAATCTAGTAACTATTCCATGGTTGAAATACGTTGACTGAGAATAAAACATTGATTTCAACAGAGTGTTGACCTTCTAAGATAGAGATAAGACATAAAAACTTCACACAGATAACATACTTTCCAAGAGTTCAAAATGTATTATATTCAATGCATAACTGGGTCTGGATTACTAAACTACTAAAGATAAATATTAAACTAGTGTGTAACATTCACAGAAATTTGCATAGAAGTAATCGGAGATTTGAGCACTCTTCATTGTGGATATATCACTGGTCTGTTGAAAAATATTTCTGACGTAATATAAATGCATCGACACCAACCGTTCACAGAAAGCGCCAAAGCTATTCAACCGGAATCAGCAAGAAAACATGTAGCAAGCAATATATCAGGGATAGAAACCTTCCCAATACAACTTCCATAAATTAATTTTTCTGCTTGAATATAAAATATCAACTTCTATAATGATAGTCTAGAACTAAAATTGACACTTCAAAGTCTTGGCATCTACTCAATTTTAAAATCACCATTCTCCTGAAATTGGAATCTGGAAATGTGAAGACCAGACAGGATTATATCTATTACTTGCGGCATTTACAGTAATGCCCTAAATAATCGACTCCTTAACCACAGCAGAATTATGGGTAACTTTTCAGTGAGAGCTTTCCGATGAATGGCAACAAGCCATATTTCCAACTAAACCTGAAAAATTACCCTTAATTCTGCTGTGGTTAAGGAGTCGATTATTTAGGGCATTACTGTATGTGGGGTTACCTCAAACAAACACTAATTACCAGATCATAACGAGCAATTAGTGCAAATAGTCTGATGCAATTAAAGATACTTATTACCCCAAGTTGAGGGAATATTTATATGAGATTCTCAATGATTTGTTTCCCTTTGAGCGGTACAATGCTATTTCTGTTTTTGAAATAGAGTGCGACAACTGTTTTGGAGGATTGTATCAACTTGGTTAAATCTTGTAACTCACAAGGAATTTAAATTCATGGTCCATTTTATGCAAACTTCAAGAAGGTACCCTGCATCCTCAGCATGGACTGAAAGACAGCTGCTAAATTTGGGGTTGTGTCTGCTGTCACCTGTATGAAGATGCATGTATAAAGACACTAATCAGTGACAAAATAGTTTGTTAACCTGGAGAAACAATTACATCAGAAAAACAGCGCAGAACAAGAAACTGATAACATGGGAAGTTTTTTATCAACAATTTTACCTTCAGAAACAATACTACATATGTATTGAAGACTTGAAAATTCGAATCAGCTTTAATGACAGAGCGAGAACTGAAATTTTAGGTTTTGGAATGCACACAAATCGAGTCGCTCTCTGGTTTTGGGGTTCTGATAAGGTAAGAACTGATTAGTACTTATTGTTTATATCATTTTTCACACCACTTAAAGACATGTTATGCACTTGTTCGGGTGCGTGAAACTGATCAGTTAGTATCCAGGCGCTTATGCCAACTGGAGGAATGTAGCATTCTACTAACATTGCTGAACATCTGAAGCAAATCGACTGTACCACTCCATAGAAAACATCGTCTGAACTACGTTCAATTGTAAATATTTACCACTCGATTCGGGACGCATCTATTGGCGACAAACTAACGAAAACAGATTCGTCATCGAGAGTCAATTCATATAATTAATATATAAGAATGACAGTGTGTGATGTCAATTTGGATATAATATTTGTAAAAATTACTACTTTGAACAAGATTATTCTCCATTTATATTTGATCACCCTACAGGAGTCTTTCACATCACTTCATATGCACTTGAACCTCAACCAACAATGGAACATCCAAATAAAATGTTTACCAATACAGTAATGTCCTGGGGGGGGGGGGGGGGGGGGGGGTTGTATGTAATTAAAACATGAATTGGGACTGTCCCAATGAGACTATATAAAGGATACCCACCACAGTGTAATTGGGCTACATTATTATTAACAAGTTATTGCATCCGATAGCATTTGTGTATGCGATGGATGGAAAGTATTAATATTTTCCAAACCAATCAACCAATAGATACCAAAAACTATACAATGAGGGGTGTGTGATCATAAATATCATAATATGAACAAGAATGTAGAAAAAATATATATGTATATGGGTATGGGTATGGGTACACATAAAAAAGAACTACAACTCTGTTCAAACGATTCTGACTATTTCACAATTGAAAATTCAGGTTCTCATGATGGTACATGTAAATATCTTGGTCTTAGTACAATACCGACTCAATTTCATCAGTGAACTTGAGTCAGTCCTAAGACTCCCACATACACACAAGTTTTGATCACCTAATTAGACTTCGTGAGCTTCCAGAAATGAAGTCAACCAAAGAAAGCTATTTTTCTGAAGAATCAGCACATATATTATGAAGTGATGCACGCTATTTGAGAAGTCGTTTCCAGTCGCTAATGAATTAGAGTTCTTGCCTTGTGTTTTAACTGGCGTGATGCAATTATCTGCACTGAAAGAAGTCCACACTGCGGGGGATACAAATGAAGCTTCAGGAACATAACTAATTTATAAGATGACCATTAATGCCATTTCCAGTTGATCAAAAATTACAGCTAATCTGAATATAATAACTAATTACAGAATTCCTCTTTGAAACAGTCTCCACACGTATTTTTCCCCTGGGTTTCTTTAATTCCTTTAGTGCCAGGGATGTCCAGATCAGCCATAAAATAATGTGTTACATTATAAGGCCATAATTTCAGTTCAAACATAGGCCAGCCAAGTCTGAGTTTAGTGTGCCTGTCATTTGCAGAATGAGGTCCCCAGAGGGTGAATTTAGTGATGCTATCGTGCATAGCAGGCTAGCATAATAAAATTCACAGTCTGGGGGACCTCATTCTGCATGGCCTCAGGCCAACCTTTTTTATTTTTCTGCTTTACGGATTTTTTTAACCTTGTTTTGGTAGGGTCGGTCGGAAAAAAAATAAAAATAAAAATGCTTAAACCATTTTTTTTTTTTTGGACATTCGCTAAGGTGGTAATTGTGTCTTCTCTGTCAGTCACTTACAGAGAACAGTTTTTCGGACGTATATCACAAATTTCAAATCCAGTACTATTATTTGAAACATAACTCAGATTATTGAATAATATTGAAAAAATCCAGAAATAAAGAGTTTGTTTTTGTTCAACATTTTAATTATTGAATGAATGGACACCCCCATTCAGTTGTATTGTATATATTGAAAAAGTCCATTATTCATCTGGTTGGATGTCATGGAAAAATAAGTAGCCGACAGATAATATATGTGCAGAAGGATTCCTATTAGTTGGTAGGAAATGTTTAGATAATAAGTTTAGAACTTGTTGAACTTTTTATCTGAACATTTCATAAGGAATCTACTTGTCCGGTCGATGAGTATTTAGTATAGAGAGGGTTAATAAACACATGTGAATGGTGAGATTAGTGGTAGTGATAAATAGTGAATGTGTAAAATGAGCAAACCCACACTGAACATACTCATTAGCTTGTCATTCCTATCTAAGAACCTTGTGGACTGTTAATGGTCTTCAGTCATAAAGATCACCATAAATTCCCAGGAATACAAAATGTATTCTAAAGGCCATTTAAAGTTTTAAAGAGATGTCAAGATTTATAGAAAGCATACAGGTATCTTGGTGGCAGAAGCATATAAACTCCAGATGACTTCTCAGTTTTCATCTTGGATGTAGTTAAAAGTAATTAAAGCCATAGATATCTACAGTTGATATGTCCTATGCCTCTTTAATTACCAGTGAAATGTGGTTAGATAATTTGTTACTGATAAGCAGAACCAGCTATGGTCGGCTGTGAAAATAAAAATAAAAATTATATTTGATTTTTATTTCCTTGTCGGGCCACAGAAAACAGGGTCGGCGGATCCGTAAAGCAGTAAAATAAAAAAGTTTGGCCTCATCTGCTATGGGAGACATAAGACTCAGATTGAAGTTCCCAAATGTCCTGGCTCATGCATGGCCTGATTCTTTGCGAAGAGTGCTACAGATAATTTGCGAGGAGGTCTGATCGAATTGCACTATAATTCTGCTTAATTCGCTATTTTTTGTCTAAACCAGAGTCAAACCGTTGGTTGCTTTGGACAGAAAATGTCCTAATAATGCATGGATCCCGCACCTAATTTGTGATCAAATTCCAGGAGTATCCAAGCTATGATTGAAGGGTTTTTCAAGGGTGCGCCCCCTAGAATTGAAGAGTATGCCAGAAGTAGGGTCGGATGATACATAGATTAATGAGTACAAAGTACTTCACACAGCTGGTGCATGATAGAGTACAAAGTACTTGGGGAGATAAAAGTGTTGTAACTAAATATATATTTTTAGAATGGGAAACTAAGGCATATTATGCCATATTGGCAACATCTTTTGGTTGTATGCTGAGTTGACATTGGGCCTGGTACACTCAAGGGTATGCGGCCCACACGGACCCCAGCTCTTATGGATACTGGCAGATTTATAAGGACCCTGGCTCATACGAACCACCGGCTGATATGGACCCTCGCTTATTCGGACCCCGGCTCATACGGACCTCAATTAAAATATGCAATTTTAGTATATTTTACTTTTCTAAACTCATGCTTAAATTTTTTACTTTCCAGTTAGAAATTATATCTATGAATTCTAATTTAACATATAATTATGATTGTCTTATCACAAGGTATAACTGAGCATTTAAGGTGATGTTCTGGCTTTAAAAAACATTTATTGAATCATATTCATGCCTGATCATTTATCCCTTTACCATTGTATAAACACATGTATGTGTGTGATCCCTTTATATCATTGTAACACACGGTGATGAATGGTCAGTGATTGGTGATCAGCATTAATCCACTAAGTTTGATTTATTGTGAATTTTTTTTTGTAAAAACACAAGGCCCGATACCTCATGACAGATGTCACCGGGTCCACCTGAGAGCACAAGAGTGTTCATAGCTTCAGCCTTTCTACTCGAAGAAGAGGCAACCATCAAGAGGGGTTAATTCAACATAGAGTACGATCCTGCAGCTAGTGTGACAGCCATCTCTTTCGATGTTACATGAGAAGAGAGAACCATGGTAGATGAGCAACAAGAAGATTCCATCGATGATGAAACTTTACAGCGTGACGATTTTGAGTACATTGAGGCTTGAGACAATGAGCAGATTGTTGAAAAAGCCGCCAAGCTTTACGCTCCAGTATAAAGAATCAGAAATCTTCATGGACAATTATACTATTTGTCAATTGTTGTGGTGGTGATGCATAATTTTATTTATATTTTTTTCCCTCCTGTATCTACTTTTTTTCAAACCCAAATATTTGTAAACCAGGATATATTATTGCTGTGACCTAACAGTCTGATAATACACCTGTGATCTGTAACTGCAAAAAAAACTCAGATCATAGCACTATATTTACATACACCTAATATCTCCTCCGATTCCCCCCATAGCGTTACGGTAGACACGCCCCCGTATTCAATGCGTTCATAAACCTATGAACGCAATGTGACGTCACTTCCAATGTCATTCATAGGTTTATGAACACATTGGTCCCGGAAATGACCGGGGATTGTCGGACATTGCCGATTGTCCGACATTGCCGACTGCTTGAGTATCTATATAGTACGTCCGAATTTGGCAAGAAATTTATTTTGGTCTATAATCAGTGTTGTTGCCCGGTGTTACTGAACGTTGATGTTCAAAAATCCCATTACTTATCATTTTCCTTACCGCTACAAATATTCCCCCAACCTCACAAATATATCATTATGGTAGAACGGCGGGTTGTCGATTTCTTATCCACAGCCGAAACTTAATTGTTAGTTTCAGTTATCATTCTTGAAATCAACAGGTCTACATTAGTTACTAGCTAAACAAGACAGTTTGTCATATGTGTATACTAAACTGTGAAATTGCGTTTTTTTCCGTTCTTCAAGAATGGATTCTCAAAATGTTTGGTTTTCCAAAAAACGAGGATTCGCACTTTCTGAACTGAACTCCATGCGTTCATTTAAATAGATGAATAAATAGTGTGAAAGACAGACAATCCTAGTTCATGATGAATTTAAGTATATAAATATAAATAATAAACGGCGGATTCAACGTGGTCATGGGTTTTGACCGCGATAAAAAATCAGCAAACTCCGCATGAACCCGGGGTTCATGCAGTTTGCTGATTTTATCTCGAGGTCAAATCCCATGACCACATTGAAACCGCCATTTATTTCTTATCTAATTCATAAGATTGTTTGGTGCACTGTTTTTAATTTATAGTAAACTGGACTTCTTTTCTAAACTATAGTGACTGATACAATTCAATAGGAGATAATTTATAAGTCAAAATTTGGTGATTTGTTTTTGAAAAGAAGAAAATACTTAGTCTGAACTATACAGGTATTGAAACTTTAGTTAAATTGTTGTGAAAATAAAACAAATTGAAACCTAACACTGTAACTAGTACACTCATCCAATTATTAGTACAAATTGATTCACTTTGGTGAAGAAAATTAATGTTCTTTCAAAAATAGCCCACTCCTACTTGAAATAAATACATGCTCCAGTGTTTCAAAAAATCAACCAATTTGAAGCTGTAGCTCTATTTCTTGTAGATTTAGAAAATATTTGAGTTCCTGAACAATTTACCATGACCATGAATGTTAGAATAAAGCCAGCTGTAAGTAATAGTTAGAACACAAGAATTGTTCTTTACCAGAATCAATCGAGTCGGAGACGAGATATATTCTGGTAAAGAACAATTCGCGTGCTCTGACTGACAATTGATCACACATAATGCAATAAACTGGAAATGTGCTGTGCGCTGGCCCGCGATTGGACACAACAGCCGGTTAGCCACGTCCAAAAACGTGATTAACATGAACTGAATGTGAATAGATATGTCCGAAACAACACTGACTGTTCCCACTTTGAAGCACCCGTGCGATTTGTTTGTTATGAGTTGCGGGTGCCTAACAATCGGATAATCATTGAACTATTCCTTCGTCAGCCTTGGGAATTGGTGTACTTGACCAAAAATCAGGGAATGATTGCAACAATGGGATTGTGCTCTAAGCCACCTTTAATAAACACAGAGGACATATTATTCCTCAGTCAAGTCTACGGAGATACAGTGTTCCTTGGCCGCATTCTTTTAAACAACAGTCTCATAATACACCTGTAATCTATTATTATTCTTGGCGGTATGAATGTGGGTCCTTCTACATGCAACAGACATGCACCTATATTCTAACGATGTTACACCACAGGGTAAATCAAGGTGTGCGCAGCTAATAGAAGTTGCTCTCATTGCTACTGTTAACATGCATATCTGTAGGAGTTCATTCCTCAGTTGGGAAGGGCTATTAAATGTGGAAGCTATTCAGAAGAAGTTTCCATTATTTTTTTTGTTTCTTGAATAATTTTTGTTTGAAGAATAATCGTCTTGAAATAGCAAAAGAGATAATATTTGGTGTATTTTTTTTAAAGTAACATCACCTCTTGTGCTTCAAAGACTGCTTTGCTTTTAAGATATCACAATCAAGGCATGTTAAAACATATCTGTTAACAACTTTGCCTTAGAACTTAGCTGCAAAAGGCAAGAAAAACTAAAAAGGAAATATTCTCCTCGCATATGGAGAGCACAATGTTTTTTTTTTTCCTCCTGCAATTTTGAGACCACATCCCAACATAACCTAATGGTACATGTGGTCTGACTCCTGTGTACAACATTTATTACACCTGGAGTGAATGAGAATGAGGACATAAAGACCCTAGGAGGGATCAATTTTACACTAGTTTAGATAATAGTTAGGTTTTGCCAACCATTTGTGTAACTTATAAAGTGTTACTATGATAATTCTATGGATATCAAATTGACGATAAAAGTCATATTATTTAACAGCTCCAAACTCACACGGTTATAGATATCAGCCCAACGGGTAGAAAAACAATAGTTAATGGTGAAACGTGGATTATTCCTCTTTGCTACAAGATCAGTATGCTACATGGACACAGATCTTCTAAAAAGAATGACCATGTTCAGTAATGCCCTAACCACAGCAGAATTATCGAAAAAAATTCAGGATTTACTCGGAAATATAGCTTGTTGCCATTCATTGGAAAGCTCTCACCCGAGAGCTTTCTGATGAATGGCAGCAAGCCATATTTCTGACTAAATCCTGAAAAATTTCCCATAATTCTGCTGTGGTTTATGGAATGATTATTTAGGACATTACTGTATGTGAAAACGAGGTGGTCATTGACTTTTGTTGGGAATGGCAACACATGTTACAAGTTACACTTGCATGTGGCTTATACCTGGATAATGATGGTCTCGCAAGTTTATACTTTTACAACCTACATCCCATCCAACCACCTGGGAACATAGGTTTATTTGTGTGGTGATCGCTCTCCTACAAACCCATAGCACATGATGTTGCTCTGATAGGATATTAATCGAAAAATTAGGTGCCATTTTCGCGATCATGTAATGCACACATAATGTGTTGACACAATCACTCCAACCTTACCAGTAGAGCCATTACTGAATTAGAACTTCTCAGGAGCAAATTACAATTTCTCAGGAGTGGCCTCATTTTCAGACCAGCAACGAATTACTCTATCTCAGGTCTTAGAGCGCGTTCAGGCTAACAAAGCTTTGGCTTTTATTATAATATTTGGTTTATATAATTTATGAAGGCCTAAAAAAATAATACATTCGTTGTCGGTAACCCTCCCCATAAACTTTTTATTTGCAAAATATAAATAATTCCGAAGTTCCCAATTTAAAGTCTGAAAATTCCCAATCTCATTCTCCCAACTTGACTTTAATCTTCCAGTTTCTATTAGTTTAAGTTGCTGTTTTTAATTTGATGAGTCAATAACCTAATTAATTTGCAAAATCGCGCTAACAAAACACACAAAACCAGGGTTAGTGGGCTAACAAACATCCAAAAATGTGATTCCTCGAAAATAATACGAAATCTTTTAGACGGAATATGTTTATTAACTCAATTTGATATGTTTAGGGGTGTTTATTATTATTAGAAATT
This sequence comes from Siphonodentalium dalli, assembly GCA_032622095.1. Lineage (NCBI taxonomy): Eukaryota > Metazoa > Mollusca > Scaphopoda > Gadilida > Siphonodentaliidae > Siphonodentalium > Siphonodentalium dalli. The sequence goes on from CP136067.1 coordinate 54,840,085, forward strand.
AAATGGCTTTGGACATATACCCAGGGAAGGATCCAGGGCTCTTTTGATACCTGTTACAGGTTTGGGCGCCCAAACTCTGGTGGCCTAAATGTCCCTAAATTGCAAGTGGATAGTTTTATTAAAGCAGAATTCTCTATATTTTGAAGGAAATCTTCTATTATAATTCAACAACATGCAATGGAAATCATCAATATACAGTTGATATAGAGCCTTTATTTGCTTAATCAAGTGTCCTACCTACCCCCATCTCGGGCCTACGGCCCTCGGGATATGCCTTCGGCATATCATGGTCCCAAAACAGGTGTCCCCAAAAAATCCCTGGATCCATCCCTGCATATACCAGTAAGACAATTTAATGTTTCATACAAATTCTCACTTCAGGCTAACATAAAGCTTAGGCTTTATTATAATATTTGGTTTATGTAAATCAACAAAGTGGAATTAATTTTTATAAATGATGGACTGCTGGTGGATACCTTTTAAGTTCTGAATGTTCGTCTTATTGTTAATGTCAACACAGCAGCATGAGTATGAAGCCCACTTGATAGAATACTGTGTTTCTTAGCAGTGGCTAGTTATTCGAGGAAGATAATGGTTCAGATTAAACATTTCTAAAGTGATGTCAGAATCTGGAATGAAAAATCTAGGGCACCAAATTTGACAAATATATATTGTCTCAGACTAAGTGATGCTGACCATAATTATCAGGAATGGGGGTTGGATAAGGGGTGCCAACATTGCCGAAAAGTGTCACCGACTTCACCAAACTTATCTCTCGTCATCCCTATGAGCGGCCCTTGAAATTAGGAAATATTTAATGATGTGGCATGTAAGATTCCAAATTGCTTATTGCCATGGACAATTTTGAGTATTTATTCCTGTGTGATGCTGTCTGAGTCAGGGATAGGGATCGAGGCACCATAAAAGTCAAGGAAACTAAAGATTACACAATTAACTATGCACCCAAAATCTTATATTTGTAATCAGATAAAATTTTTGGTTAACTTAATGTTACTTACGTCGGGCAACCCTGGCAGAAGAAATGAATAAAACTGTTTCAATTTAAACTAAGTCTCGTTCTTGCTTTAATAGCAGTACATATATAGGTAATGAAAGATCCATGGAGCGGATAAGCAATGATGGATTTTCAAATACAAGATCTATCAAACGGCATACACCCAGAGGGCCATAGTTGTTAAGAAACGACTTAATAGAACTGTTGCTTTTCATCACAAGAGAGTAATCAGGGAAAGAAAATGATAGAAAATCGGCTGCTAAAGTCAAACTAAATACGCACGCAGCAAAACCTGACATTTCCATGAATAAGATTGGCGAGTTCAGCCTCAGGAAATTTTCCATCTGGATTTCAAACCAATGGTCAAATTCTTGCCTAAATGTATGGCCATATTGATCTCGCTTCATAGACAGTCTTGATACAATCGGTGACTGGAGGCTCATCACAACCGACAGCTGATATATAGGACACCTCAGCGATATAGGAAACCTCATTTTTCACTGCGACAGTTCTCGTTTTTCAGGGGTTTACTGTTTTTCCTTACATATATTTAAGGAGTGATCACAAATGAGCATTGAAGGCAGTCTGTTTTTTTTGTCACAGAGATGCTAACGAAGATTCTTTTCTATTATCGAAGTTCAGACTGATATGTGGGTCAAAAGTCTGTGCTGAAGAGATGGCTGTGGGTTCGAACCGTGACAAGGACAACAAATTTTGAACTTGTTCATTAAAATAGTTGGACATATCAATGTGCCAATATGACCGAAACATGGCCATTTCATTAAGAAATGAGAATTTAATTACACACTCAAAGCAATGACCTGTACTGTGCCTGTGTCATGATCACCATGTATGTACTGAAGTGACCAGGCTATTAAGTTGCCAGGATGCATGTGGCTCCAATTGGTGACCAATAGGCTATTCAAATCCTTAGGAATGATAAACATGCCTGTACGTTTTCAAAACATTTCTCCAGTGAATGTGGGTTGCAGGGTGTGCCAATGAATTCATATTTGAAATCCAAGATGCATGCTGGCGGCCACGTTTTTCAACGAATTTAGGAAAAAATCAATTGCTGCCATCTAGAGGTCACCCTGAAGATCTAAATGAAGTTTGGGGATGATCCGATGACAAATGAGAGCTGTACGGTATGCCAAATGAAATTGTTGACAAATTAACAGACACATGGACGGATTCTTTGCTAATTTGAGAGGTTCATTTCCGCTTACTGTTGACCTTTAATCCTTTCCATACTAAATGGATTCTCCCACTCCATTATAACAGTGTATACTGGAACAGTTTATTAGCTCAACTTGACAGTCAAGTTTGAGCTATTGCCATCGGTTGGCGCATCAAAGAATTAACTTTTTTATTGTCCGGGTGGACCAGATAATGCAGACCGGACCACTATTGGTGGCACCATGGCAGGAAACAGAATAACGTGTCTGACATATTTCCGACAATGGTGGGTCATTGACTCAAAGTTTATCAGACTAATTAACCATGACATTTTATAATTGTAACGTTACAAAAACAAACAAATTAACAATGAATAGTCTTAAGACTCTTAGTGTCAATACTGAAAATGAAGTTAACTTGTATGGGAAATTTGTCACAATTTGCATTTGGCAGCATCTGAAACCTGACGGAATCTCACGTCACGACAGCAGTATACAATACATGTGAAGTCACATAAATACATACATACAAAAAGTCACATAAATACATACATACAAAAAGTCTGGACCGGACCAGTCTAGCTCATACTGGACCGGTCCTAATGGGGTGGTCCAGTACATCAATGGATCGATCAGCACCAGACCAGTTTTTTGTGGTCCGGTCCGCATCACTATCCAACAAAGAGTATTAGTAGGTCAAAGTGATATACAGTGAAAAAGAAGCTTATAAGCACTCTGGTCTAGACTATTTAATCTGAATGGCGAGGATGCCGGTTATTGTCGGTTTTGCCACATTAGAAGAAGCCATGTTTTCGAGAATTAGAACATAAAACTGAAAGAATAAAAGAAATGAGAAATGGTGAGAATGAGTTTGTATTATCTGCCCTATTAACCCTGTCTATATTAATTGGATTCTCCCATTCACTTATAAACTGTATACATTGGAATGGTTTATTGTCAATCTGGAGGGGTTTATGGAAAAATAAGCCGACTACAGATTATAAAAGTACATAAGAGTACATAAGTACATTTATTGAAGGCAAATGTTTAGATCATAAGTTCAACACGGTAATCATCCAAAACTATTAGCCTGGGTCAAGCACGCTACTAAAACTAAAGTATAAATTATATTCACAATGCTTCTTTCCCATCACATCAATTATTGTCCAGAAATGGCACTAACTTCATTTTAGCCTAAAGTTGTATTGCAATTGTTTCCCCCAGAAAGTATATTTGTTGTGGGCTACTTGTCCAGCTTAATGATTGTTGATAGATAAATTAGGAGAAAAACCAGGCTAATTCCCATCTGAGGGGGTCTGTGTTATCTGAACAATCATGAATGTAAATCGCCATGCTCTCTGTGGAAATGCCAAGTGAAAGGTTGCCAGGCTTTGGGAATGAGTTTGATGGCTGTGTTCCCAGGGGAAGGCCTGGAAAGCCCATAATCAATATTTCAACATACTCCACTAAGCTGGCCAGGTAGACCCTTATCATGAACCATGAGTGGAGATGACCAGTCAGCTTATTAGTAGGGCTCTTTGCTGTGTTCCGACTTACAGACCCACCCCTGGTTAAGTGATCCTGCTAATTTTATATGATGCTGGTGGGTCCTGCTGAATATCTATAATGCAAAATGAAGCTGTTAAAAAATGTAGGTTATTTTTTCTGAAGTCATTTTTGTGGCATTTAGCTAATCCAAGCGATTTGAGAAAAAAACCAGCACAAAAAGTTCAAAAAGCCATCTCAATTATGTTTAGTTTGCAACAACTGACAGCCTTAAAATATTTTACAACATGTATGTTTTTGAATGTTTTATTCGCATACTGGGGCTTTTCCTCAATTTGTTCAGGTTAGCCAAACACAACAAAAATGACAATTTTAGAAAAGATAACGCTATATTTTCTTATCATTTTTCACCACCAGCATCATAGCAACTCAGCAGGACCCACCAACATCATAGCTTGCAATCAACATTTGAGAACGGGGCGGGCGGGTTACCGGAATCACATGATCCATTTTATTTCGGCCTGAGACTGATGATGGTGATATTGGTTGCGATATATGATGGTCAAGATGAACTTTGATAAAGTTTCTCCCTAATTAAACAGACAAGACTCAAATGAGCTTCAAATAATGTCTGTTATTTGTAAGGAAGGAGAAGATAAAATTTCAAATACTGATCTTCAAGCTTTGATATTCCGAAAGAACTTGCCAAAGTTATAGCAATTTTCCAGCTGTTCACATATATATCAGGAATAGACCAACAGGAACGTTCTGTTGTTCCATGTTCCAATTTTTTCTAAATTCTATGACTTTCTTTGCATAGAGAATAACATTTATAACAATATTCTTAATCCCCAGAAACAGACTGTGATGTAAGAGAGCATAATACCAGGATTCCAACCAACCCAGGGTGCTGATCTTGTCCACCCTTTTACTACGAAGATAATTACTACAAATGAAACTTGAACCATAACCATTCCAATTTGTACATGTTGGGAATAATCTATTCCGCATTCAAAGGGATATCGTAATAAGCTGGGAATTTGTAAATATCTAGTGTTCTGGCATTGGGGAAATATGGAACGATTTAAAGATGTATATACAGTAATGCCCTAAATAATAGACTCATTAACCACAGCAGAATTATGGGAAATTTTTCAGGATTCAGTCAGAAAGCTTTCCCAGGCTCATTAGTATTTTAAACCCACTTTTAAAATCTATACAAAAAGTACAAGAAAGTGACATACCATCTTTATGCTCACGTAGACACCCAGAAAAAAATGCTACGATTTGTTAGTATGTATACTGTTCTGGCATTGGGGAATAGGAACCAATTTCAGCTCATGTAGAAAGCGAAAACAAAAAAATCTCTGGTGTGAGACAAACACAATATGAAATGACGAAATTGACATCTGCTGTTAGGGTTCAGGTATGACTGAGAAATGAAGTGAAAATAATACTGCATAAATCCAATTACAACAGACGATATCTTACTTCACAGTGGCACTGATGAATAAATTACCGATGAAACCTTGTTAGGGACGTCGTCATCAGGACGAAGCTCTCGTCTTACCAACTCTTAATATGAATATCAATATTTGGACGAGACCTGACGAAGCCATATTGGTGCAACTTAGCATTCAAAGCAGTGTAGGAATTTAATCTTGGGAGTATGTAGAACAGATGAGTGTAAATAAGAGAAGTCTATAATTGTTATCACCCAATTTTAATCAGGTTGCAGCTATATACATTATATATGGGTCAATCCATCCACTGATTTCTTATGTCCTTTGACCAATGAGGTTGCAGCTATATACATTATATATGGGTCAATCCATCCACTGATTTCTTATGTCCTTTGACCAATGAGGTCTCATAATTGGGTTGAGTGTTCATATAGTTGTAATATTCTACTTAATATTATAAATTCTGGCGCTCAATGTTGGACTACAAACAGTTCAAAAGGCATTAAAATGAGGAAACCTTGCAATCAATATATAATTTACACGGAAATACAACTAGGGGTGATACGGTTTGAATAGTCAAGAGTTTCCACTAGGGCTGGGTAGAATGGGACGGCACTAAGGGACTAGGCCTCTATAGACACTGGAAAAAATCCAAACTAAACCAACTGCGTGTGATATCTGGTAATTCTAGAAATCAGGTTTTTAGCCAAATACAAACATATATCATAATATAGGTAGATAAGGTAAAATAGTCAATAGAATTTAATTTTAAAGATATATAATGGACTTGTTCGAGTGCGATGAACTTATAAGTTAGTTCTCAGGCTCTATGCCAACCTGGGGAATGTAGTATGATGGTGTGTGTTATCAATTTGGATTAATATTCGTAAAAAAATAACTACATTGAGCAAGATTATTCTCCATTTCTATTTGCTCACCCCTCCGGAGTGTTTCACATCACTTTAACAGAGGTATTGTTTTCAATAGAACAACTTGAAATCAATTTTTTCTTATCATCGCAGGTGTCAGCATATATTGTTTTTTCAAGAATCTTATTAAATAATTTCATACTACGAAGTATCGTTTTCTAAATTTTTCCTAACTAAATTACCAGTATGTTTTTATGTGTGAATATATGAATATAAATGCCAACTCTGTACTAAATTATGCACTGAAGAAGGCCAAGGGTGGAAAGCTCTGCAGCATTAATGTTACTATCTAAATTATAGCACTGTTCCTAAATTATAGTAGAGCATTTGATTCAGTACTTCTGTCCCCCTGTACCCATTTGTTCTACCATAATAATGTGTTATCGCCAATAGGACTGTTCAGCTGTAGTTAATAACTCTACATAAACATGCATGTCATTAATCAAGGATTCCATTATCTCGTGTCCCGGAGGTGGAATTTACTGGTAATTATGGACCTTTCCTGTGAGGAAAGTCAGGAGATGAATGGACAGGAGATAACATATCACCTTTACCCACAAGGTTAACCCGCTGCTCACAAATTATATGAAGCCCTACCTCTTCCCGGCAGTCTTTCACCAACACTTTTGATGTCAAATTTAAAATAATATTTTCGGCGACATAACGCTAAGAATAATTTATGTAACATGCAGTTGTCACGACGGAGACGAAATGCCAAATTGCCAAATGCCAAATTGACAAGACGTGTCGTGGATTGTAAAATATTGTCTGGATTATCGTCATGACTTCTTCATTTTTCGTTTTCATTAAGCTGAACAACGAAATGAAATTAATAGACTTAAATCACATGTGAATTCTTCGCAAGTTGTGAAGTAGTTACTTTCATTTTTATCGCGATGCTTCATTTCCAATTCCGTGTTTTTTGCAATCTCCATACGGTTGCTAACCGGAAGTCACGTGACAATTTCTTCAAAATCTATACCCGCGATCTTGAAAAATCACTGATGGATATAGAAAAAATTATATGACGTCATTCACCTGCCTAAGGTATAAGCACCCTTGGTGGTTGCTATTATTAACAGAAGCACATAAAACAAACATCTGTTGTTGTGAATATTTCACTTTAAAATGATCTGAAAGATCAATGTCCATTAAAGAAATAATATAATATTCTAAAAATAGCCCCACTGTGGTATTATACCCCTTCCTTAACTAAAGACTTATTGAAGCAGGGACTAACATTTGGAATTCACTCCCACTTGATACTCGGAGAGCAGACACTGTTTCTGGTTAAAAAAAAATCTGGTAAGACACACTTATTTAAACTGTGTTTTAACTTGGATTAACTATTTTTTAGAACGAGCACCAATTATCTTTATCTTATTGTGTCGTTTTTTTTATGAGAAACCTGTACTGTATTTTTTAATCTAGTCTCACTGTTTCATTGTTTCACTATTTATTTGTTTTTAACCTAGTATTTTTTAACCTAGTTGTATACTTTTTGTATTTAAAATCACCTGTAAGTATTTTATTTTATGTTCTTAATATTACTGTAAAGCGCATTGAAACTAAATATTGTTGTAGAATGCGTTCTTTAAATGTAAATATAATAATAATAACAATAATAACAAGAGGTACGATGTCCCGTGGCATTTTCCCCCCGACCGTAGCAATTTGGATTAAGCATGGACGAAACTGCGGATATCCGAGGAGGTCTACATGACCATTCCAAAAGAAGTTCGTACAGAAATGTTGACTAAAAACCACAATTCAAGCGATCCGGAAACCCAAAAACAAGCGAAAATTCAAATTTTCTAAGTTGTAAAAAAGGGCCATAACTCTGGCAAAAATCATCGGATCATACCCAAATTCGCTACAGGTTTGGGCGCCCAAACTCTGGTGGCCTAAATGTCCCTAAATTGCAAGTGGATAGTTTTATTAAAGCAGAATTCTCTATATTTTGAAGGAAATCTTCTATTATAATTCAACAACATGCAATGGAAATCATCAATATACAGTTGATATAGAGCCTTTATTTGCTTAATCAAGTGTCCTACCTACCCCCATCTCGGGCCTACGGCCCTCGGGATATGCCTTCGGCATATCATGGTCCCAAAACAGGTGTCCCCAAAAAATCCCTGGATCCATCCCTGCATATACCAGTAAGACAATTTAATGTTTCATACAAATTCTCACTTCAGGCTAACATAAAGCTTAGGCTTTATTATAATATTTGGTTTATGTAAATCAACAAAGTGGAATTAATTTTTATAAATGATGGACTGCTGGTGGATACCTTTTAAGTTCTGAATGTTCGTCTTATTGTTAATGTCAACACAGCAGCATGAGTATGAAGCCCACTTGATAGAATACTGTGTTTCTTAGCAGTGGCTAGTTATTCGAGGAAGATAATGGTTCAGATTAAACATTTCTAAAGTGATGTCAGAATCTGGAATGAAAAATCTAGGGCACCAAATTTGACAAATATATATTGTCTCAGACTAAGTGATGCTGACCATAATTATCAGGAATGGGGGTTGGATAAGGGGTGCCAACATTGCCGAAAAGTGTCACCGACTTCACCAAACTTATCTCTCGTCATCCCTATGAGCGGCCCTTGAAATTAGGAAATATTTAATGATGTGGCATGTAAGATTCCAAATTGCTTATTGCCATGGACAATTTTGAGTATTTATTCCTGTGTGATGCTGTCTGAGTCAGGGATAGGGATCGAGGCACCATAAAAGTCAAGGAAACTAAAGATTACACAATTAACTATGCACCCAAAATCTTATATTTGTAATCAGATAAAATTTTTGGTTAACTTAATGTTACTTACGTCGGGCAACCCTGGCAGAAGAAATGAATAAAACTGTTTCAATTTAAACTAAGTCTCGTTCTTGCTTTAATAGCAGTACATATATAGGTAATGAAAGATCCATGGAGCGGATAAGCAATGATGGATTTTCAAATACAAGATCTATCAAACGGCATACACCCAGAGGGCCATAGTTGTTAAGAAACGACTTAATAGAACTGTTGCTTTTCATCACAAGAGAGTAATCAGGGAAAGAAAATGATAGAAAATCGGCTGCTAAAGTCAAACTAAATACGCACGCAGCAAAACCTGACATTTCCATGAATAAGATTGGCGAGTTCAGCCTCAGGAAATTTTCCATCTGGATTTCAAACCAATGGTCAAATTCTTGCCTAAATGTATGGCCATATTGATCTCGCTTCATAGACAGTCTTGATACAATCGGTGACTGGAGGCTCATCACAACCGACAGCTGATATATAGGACACCTCAGCGATATAGGAAACCTCATTTTTCACTGCGACAGTTCTCGTTTTTCAGGGGTTTACTGTTTTTCCTTACATATATTTAAGGAGTGATCACAAATGAGCATTGAAGGCAGTCTGTTTTTTTTGTCACAGAGATGCTAACGAAGATTCTTTTCTATTATCGAAGTTCAGACTGATATGTGGGTCAAAAGTCTGTGCTGAAGAGATGGCTGTGGGTTCGAACCGTGACAAGGACAACAAATTTTGAACTTGTTCATTAAAATAGTTGGACATATCAATGTGCCAATATGACCGAAACATGGCCATTTCATTAAGAAATGAGAATTTAATTACACACTCAAAGCAATGACCTGTACTGTGCCTGTGTCATGATCACCATGTATGTACTGAAGTGACCAGGCTATTAAGTTGCCAGGATGCATGTGGCTCCAATTGGTGACCAATAGGCTATTCAAATCCTTAGGAATGATAAACATGCCTGTACGTTTTCAAAACATTTCTCCAGTGAATGTGGGTTGCAGGGTGTGCCAATGAATTCATATTTGAAATCCAAGATGCATGCTGGCGGCCACGTTTTTCAACGAATTTAGGAAAAAATCAATTGCTGCCATCTAGAGGTCACCCTGAAGATCTAAATGAAGTTTGGGGATGATCCGATGACAAATGAGAGCTGTACGGTATGCCAAATGAAATTGTTGACAAATTAACAGACACATGGACGGATTCTTTGCTAATTTGAGAGGTTCATTTCCGCTTACTGTTGACCTTTAATCCTTTCCATACTAAATGGATTCTCCCACTCCATTATAACAGTGTATACTGGAACAGTTTATTAGCTCAACTTGACAGTCAAGTTTGAGCTATTGCCATCGGTTGGCGCATCAAAGAATTAACTTTTTTATTGTCCGGGTGGACCAGATAATGCAGACCGGACCACTATTGGTGGCACCATGGCAGGAAACAGAATAACGTGTCTGACATATTTCCGACAATGGTGGGTCATTGACTCAAAGTTTATCAGACTAATTAACCATGACATTTTATAATTGTAACGTTACAAAAACAAACAAATTAACAATGAATAGTCTTAAGACTCTTAGTGTCAATACTGAAAATGAAGTTAACTTGTATGGGAAATTTGTCACAATTTGCATTTGGCAGCATCTGAAACCTGACGGAATCTCACGTCACGACAGCAGTATACAATACATGTGAAGTCACATAAATACATACATACAAAAAGTCACATAAATACATACATACAAAAAGTCTGGACCGGACCAGTCTAGCTCATACTGGACCGGTCCTAATGGGGTGGTCCAGTACATCAATGGATCGATCAGCACCAGACCAGTTTTTTGTGGTCCGGTCCGCATCACTATCCAACAAAGAGTATTAGTAGGTCAAAGTGATATACAGTGAAAAAGAAGCTTATAAGCACTCTGGTCTAGACTATTTAATCTGAATGGCGAGGATGCCGGTTATTGTCGGTTTTGCCACATTAGAAGAAGCCATGTTTTCGAGAATTAGAACATAAAACTGAAAGAATAAAAGAAATGAGAAATGGTGAGAATGAGTTTGTATTATCTGCCCTATTAACCCTGTCTATATTAATTGGATTCTCCCATTCACTTATAAACTGTATACATTGGAATGGTTTATTGTCAATCTGGAGGGGTTTATGGAAAAATAAGCCGACTACAGATTATAAAAGTACATAAGAGTCCAATTTATTGAAGGCAAATGTTTAGATCATAAATTCGACACGGTAATCATCCAAAACTATTAGCCTGGGTCAAGCACGCTACTAAAACTAAAGTATAAATTATATTCACAATGCTTCTTTCCCCATCACATCAATTATTGTCCAGAAATGGCACTAACTTCATTTTAGCCTAAAGTTGTATTGCAATTGTTTCCCCCAGAAAGTATATTTGTTGTGGGCTACTTGTCCAGCTTAATGATTGTTGATAGATAAATTAGGAGAAAAACCAGGCTAATTCCCATCTGAGGGGGTCTGTGTTATCTGAACAATCATGAATGTAAATCGCCATGCTCTCTGTGGAAATGCCAAGTGAAAGGTTGCCAGGCTTTGGGAATGAGTTTGATGGCTGTGTTCCCAGGGGAAGGCCTGGAAAGCCCATAATCAATATTTCAACATACTCCACTAAGCTGGCCAGGTAGACCCTTATCATGAACCATGAGTGGAGATGACCAGTCAGCTTATTAGTAGGGCTCTTTGCTGTGTTCCGACTTACAGACCCACCCCTGGTTAAGTGATCCTGCTAATTTTCTATGATGCTGGTGGGTCCTGCTGAATATCTATAATGCAAATTGAAGCTGTTCAAAAATGTAGGTTATTTTTTCTGAAGTCATTTTCGTGGCATTTAGCTAATCCAAGCGATTTGAGAAAAAAACCAGCACAAAACGTTCAAAAAGCCATCTCAATTATGTTTAGTTTGCAACAACTGACAGCCTTAAAATATTTTACAATATGTATGTTTTTGAATGTTTTATTCGCATACTGGGGCTTTTCCTCAATTTGTTCAGGTTAGCCAAACACAACAAAAATGACAATTTTAGAAAAGATAACGCTATATTTTCTTATCATTTTTCACCACCAGCATCATAGCAACTCAGCAGGACCCACCAACATCATAGCTTGCAATCAACATTTGAGAACAGGGCGGGCGGGTTACCGGAATCACATGATCCATTTTATTTCGGCCTGAGACTGATGATGGTGATATTGGTTGCGATATATGATGGTCAAGATGAACTTTGATAAAAGTTTCTCCCTAATTAAACAGACAAGACTCAAATGAGCTTCAAATAATGTCTGTTATTTGTAAGGAAGGAGAAGATAAAATTTCAAATACTGATCTTCAAGCTTTGATATTCCGAAAGAACTTGCCAAAGTTATAGCAATTTTCCAGCTGTTCACATATATATCAGGAATAGACCAACAGGAACGTTCTGTTGTTCCATGCAGAAATTTGGTACCCAATTTTTTCTAAATTCTATGACTTTCATTGCATAGAGAATAACATTTATAACAATATTCTTAATCCCCAGAAACAGACTGTGATGTAAGAGAGCATAATACCAGGATTCCAACCAACCCAGGGTGCTGATCTTGTCCACCCTTTTACTACATGAAGATAATTACTACAAATGAAACTTGAACCATAACCATTCCAATTTGTACATGTTGGGAATAATCTATTCCGCATTCAAAGGGATATCGTAATAAGCTGGGAATTTGTAAATATCTAGTGTTCTGGCATTGGGGAAATATGGAACGATTTAAAGATGTATATACAGTAATGCCCTAAATAATAGACTCATTAACCACAGCAGAATTATGGGAAATTTTTCAGGATTCAGTCAGAAAGCTTTCCCAGGCTCATTAGTATTTTAAACCCACTTTTAAAATCTATACAAAAAGTACAAGAAAGTGACATACCATCTTTATGCTCACGTAGACACCCAGAAAAAAATGCTACGATTTGTTAGTATGTATACTGTTCTGGCATTGGGGAATAGGAACCAATTTCAGCTCATGTAGAAAGCGAAAAAAAAAATATCTCTGGTGTGAGACAAACACAATATGAAATGACGAAATTGACATCTGCCGTTAGGGTTCAGGTATGACTGAGAAATGAAGTGAAAATAATACTGCATAAATCCAATTACAACAGACGATATCTTACTTCACAGTGGCACTGATGAATAAATTACCGATGAAACCTTGTTAGGGACGTTGTCATCAGGACGAAGCTCTCGTCTTACCAACTCTTAATATGAATATCAATATTTGGACGAGACCTGACGAAGCCATATTGGTGCAACTTAGCATTCAAAGCAGTGTAGGAATTTAATCTTGGGAGTATGTAGAACAGATGAGTGTAAATAAGAGAAGTCTATAATTGTTATCACCCAATTTTAATCAGGTTGCAGCTATATACATTATATATGGGTCAATCCATCCACTGATTTCTTATGTCCTTTGACCAATGAGGTCTCATAATTGGGTTGAGTGTTCATATAGTTGTAATATTCTACTTAATATTATAAATTCTGGCACTCAATGTTGGACTACAAACAGTTCAAAAGGCATTATAATGAGGAAACCTTGCAATCAATATATAATTTACCAGGAAATACAACTAGGGGTGATACGGTTTGAATAGTCAAGAGTTTCCACTAGGGCTGGGTAGAATGGGACGGCACTAAGGGACTAGGCCTCTATAGACGCTGGGAAAAATCCAAATTAAACCAACTGCGTGTGATATCTGGTAATTCTAGCAATCAGGTTTTTAGCCAAATACAAACATATATCATAATATAGGTAGATAAGGTAAAATAATCAATAGAATTTAATTTTAAAGATATATTATGGACTTGTTCGAGTGCGATGAACTTATAAGTTAGTTCTCAGGCTCTATGCCAACCTGGGGAATGTAGTATGATGGTGTGTGTTATCAATTTGGATTAATATTCGTAAAAAAATAACTACATTGAGCAAGATTATTCTCCATTTCTATTTGCTCACCCCTCCGGAGTGTTTCACATCACTTTAACAGAGGTATTGTTTTCAATAGAACAACTTGAAATCAATTTTTTCTTATCATCGCAGGTGTCAGCATATATATTGTTTTTTCAAGAATCTTATTAAATAATTTCATACTACGAAGTATCGTTTTCTAAATTTTTCCTAACTAAATTACCAGTATGTTTTCATGTGTGAATATATGAATATAAATGCCAACTCTGTACTAAATTATGCACTGAAGAAGGCCAAGGGTGGAAAGCTCTGCGGCATTAATGTTACTATCTAAATTATAGCACTGTTCCTAAATTATAGTAGAGCATTTGATTCAGTACTTCTGTCCCCCTGTACCCATTTGTTCTACCATAATAATGTGTTATCGCCAATAGGACTGTTCAGCTGTAGTTAATAACTCTACATAAACATGCATGTCATTAATCAAGGATTCCATTATCTCGTGTCCCGGAGGTGGAATTTACTGGTAATTATGGACCTTTCCTGTGAGGAAAGTCAGGAGATGAATGGACAGGAGATAACATATCACCTTTACCCACAAGGTTAACCCGCTGCTCACAAATTATATGAAGCCCTACCTCTTCCCGGCAGTCTTTCACCAACACTTTTGATGTCAAATTTAAAATAATATTTTCGGCGACATAACGCTAAGAATAATTTATGTAACATGCAGTTGTCACGACGGAGACGAAATGCCAAATTGACAAGACGTGTCGTGGATTGTAAAATATTGTCTGGATTATCGTCATGACTTCTTCATTTTTCGTTTTCATTAAGCTGAACAACGAAATGAAATTAATAGACTTAAATCACATGTGAATTCTTCGCAAGTTGTGAAGTAGTTACTTTCATTTTTATCGCGATGCTTCATTCCCAATTCCGCGTTTTTTGCAATCTCCATACGGTTGCTAACCGGAAGTCATGTGACAATTTCTTCAAAATCTATACCCGCGATCTTGAAAAATCACTGATGGATATAGAAAAATTATATGACGTCATTCACCTGCCTAAGGTATAAGCACCCTTGGTGGTTGCTATTATTAACAGAAGCACATAAAACAAACATCTGTTGTTGTGATTATTTCACTTTAAAATGATCTGAAAGATCAATGTCCATTAAAGAAATAATATAATATTCTAAAAATAGCCCCACTGTGGTATTATACCCCTTTCTTAACTAAAGACTTATTGAAGCAGGGACTAACATTTGGAATTCACTCCCACTTGATACTCGGAGAGCAGACACTGTTTCTGGTTAAAAAAAAATCAGGTAAGACACACTTATTTAAACTGTGTTTTAACCTGGATTAACTATTTTTTACAACAAGCACCAATTATCTTTATCTTATTGTGTCGTTTTTTTTATGAGAAACCTGTACTGTATTTTTTAATCTAGTCTCACTGTTTCATTGTTTCACTATTTATTTGTTTTTAACCTAGTATTTTTTAACCTAGTTGTATACTTTTTGTATTTAAAATCACCTGTAAGTATTTTATTTTATGTTCTTAATATTACTGTAAAGCGCATTGAAACTAAATATTGTTGTAGAATGCGTTCTTTAAATGTAAATATAATAATAATAACAATAATAACAAGAGGTACGATGTCGCGTGGCATTTGCCCCCCGACCGTAGCAATTTGGATTAAGCATGGACGAAACTGCGGATATCCGAGGAGGTCTATATGACCATTCCAAAAGAAGTTCGTACAGAAATGTTGACTAAAAACCACAATACAAGCGATCCGGAAACCCAAAAACAAGCGAAAATTCAAATTTTCTAAGTTGAAAAAAGGGCCATAACTCTGGCAAAAATCATCAGATCATACCCAAATTCGCACTTGACATGTATTTTCATATAACTGATCCACAAAAATACGGGATTTGCAATCGTACCACCAAAGCTCACGCTATCATCTGGAAACCCAAAAAAAAAACAAGAGAAAAATTGAATTTTCTAAGTAAAACAAGAGCTACGCTGGGCGTGCAATATACGCCCTCTCTTTGGTCGGCGGAAACTGGTAAAAAAGGGACATAACTCTGGTAAAAATTGGCGGACGGAACTCAAATTTGAACTTGACCTGTGTTTTGGTGGGAGAAAGTAATATACCAAATTATCATTGAATCCGATAAGCTCTGGTAAAGTTATCATGCGGACAACAAATTTCAGGGATTTTCCAAGTCAAATTACGTCAAATAAGGGGCATAACTCCGGTGAAAATTGGCGGACGGAACCCAAATTCGAACTTGAGCTGTCTTTTCTCCTAATAAACCCACATACCAAATTTGATTGAAATCGGTTCACTCTAACTAAAGTTATCATCCGGACAACAAATTTCATGGATTTTCTAAGTCAAATAACGTCAAAAAAGGGGCCATAACTCTCGCAAAAATTATCGGATTAAAACGAAATTCGGACTTGAGCTGTATTTCGATATATGTAATCCACAAAAATACGGGTTTTGCGTATAAACATTCCAAAATCGAGTTATCATCCGGAAACCAAAAAACATAAGAAAAACTGAATTTTCTGAGTCGAAAAAGGGGCATAACTCTGCCAAAAATGGTCGGACAGAACCCAAGTTCGAACTTGACCTGTGTTTTGGTGGGAGAAAGTAATATACCAAATTTGGATTCATTCCGATAAACTATACTAAAGTTATCATCCGGACAACAAATTTCAAGGATTTTCTAAGTCAAAAAACGTTAAATAAGGGGCATAACTCCGGTGAAAATTGGCGGGCGGAACCCAAATTTGAACTTGAACTTACTTTTCGGCTAATAAACCCACATACCAAATTTTATTAATTTTGGTTCACTCTAACTAAAGTTATCATCCGGACAACAGGTTAACGGACGGACGCCCGCCCGGACGCACGGACAGACCAATACTATAATACGGCCTTTTTTTCAAAAGGGCGTATAAAAAGGGCCATAACTCTGGTGAAAATGGGTGAACGAAACCTGCGCTATGCATGTAGCTGTTCCCCCATGCTGCTCTATCACCATACCAAATATCAGCTAAATCTGCCCAGCGGTTGCTGAACAATGATGCAAAATGTTTGTACGGACAGACAAAATTTAAATTTTCTAAGTTGAAAAAAGGGCCATTACTCTGGCAAAAATCATCAGATCATACCCAAATTCGCACTTGACATGTATTTTCATATAACTGATCCACAAAAATACGGGATTTGCAATCGTACCACCAAAGCTCACGCTATCATCTGGAAACCAAAAATACAAGAGAAAAATTGAATTTTCTAAGTAAAAAAAGGGCCATAACTCTGGTAAAAATGGGTGGACGAAACACGCGCTATGCATGTAGCTGTTCCCCCTGCTGCTCTATCACCACACCAAATATCAGCTAAATCTGCCCAGCGGTTGCTGAACAATAATGCAAAATGTTTGTACGGACGGACAAAATTGAATTTTCTAAAAAGGGCAATAACTCTGGTGAAAATGGGTGGACAAAACCCGCGCTATGCATGTAGCTGTTCCCCCATGCTGCTCTATCACCATACCAAATATCAGCTAAATCTGCCCAGCGGTTGCTGAACAAAAATGTTTGTACGGACGGAGACGTCGACTATATACCCGCCGACTTCAAGTCGGGGGCATAATAAGATTAAGTGCCCTTAGGAAATGCTCAGATACAGTAATGCCCTAAATAATTGACTCCTTAACCACAGCAGAATTATGGGTAATTTTTCAGGATTTAGTCGGAAATATGGTTTGTTGCCATTCATAGGAAAGCTCTCAGTGAGAGCTTTCCTATGAATGGCAACAAGCCATATTTCCGACTAAATCCTGAAAAATTACCCATAATTCTGCTGTGGTTAAGGAGTCAGTGAGAGCTTTCCGATGAATGGCAACAAGCCATATTTCCGACTAAATCCTGAAATATTACCCATAATTCTGCAGTGGTTAAGGTGTCAATTATTTAGGGCATTACTGTAATAAGCTCAACAAACAACCTCTTATTATCTGAATATATCCCACCAATAAATATCACTTCTGCACTTTCTATTATCTGCTTATATTTCCTGAACATCCCTCCAGAACAGAGTCCAGACGAATAATAGACCCTTACAATAAACCAATATCTACCAGAGCGCACCAGTCATACTTCCTTTCTGACTCTGTCACCGGCTGGGTACTGGTCTGTGTTTCTATATTTAGCATGGGGTTTTCCAGCAAAAATGGCGAAACCCGATCGCTCGAAAGTCAAATTTTCTATCTGCTTTGAGAACAATTCCCGCACTAAAACATAATGGAAAATCAGATCGGTAGTTTTGTTGACGATTTTCGCAAGCTACTCGTCGAAATTGCAGCAAATTAGAACTCTTGTGTTTGACTTGCCGTGCGAGTTGTGACAATGTCGTACACGTGCGTTTAGACTTTTGTGTTGATAAAATAATCGGAGAACCGAATCACAGTATTATCACATCATTCGAAATATAGTTCTTCAGTTTTAGTGGGACTTTTCAAACTTAAGGTTAAAAATTTACACAAATTTTGTTCGATATTTTGTGTGCTTAACAAGGGCAGCATGTTGCTGTTAGCTTAGTACATATCTTAATTTCACGGAAGTCCACAATATACACTTTTATAATTGAATGGGAGAACCCTTTTAGTAAAGAGAGGAGTAATATCAGCTGACAGCTGGGCACAAACATACCCATTGACATCATAAACATTACAAGTGCAACAAGAGTCCCTCTATTTTGAAATTTGAAGGACATTTCTTGGAAATTTCCAATCTTTTAAAGATTCTAAATTATGAGTTAAGTGTGTGGTGAACAAATGGTGAAGTTGGAAGGCTATCAAAAGCCTCCTTTGACAGTTTAAGCACTTTCAAGGCCTCGCAATGAATGGTCTTTCTTTGATTGAAGTCTATGACATGCTTTCAAGGACAGCGGAGAAACCTTGTATTAATGTGAGTTTTAAAATCAGCTGGCAGCTTTTCTACCGTTTTTGGGAAAGGCTCCTGGGCCATTTGCACTGGGAAAATTTGCGCTATAAAGGCTCTTAATTGACAATTTCTATGAGTGACTGAGATTATAGGAATAGGCATTATCACGGTGAAAACTTGTAATGAACAGTTGAACACATTTCTTTAAAAAAAGGACTTGAAAAATATCTTTTATAGCATCAAGGGAAAATCCTACATTTTTTTCACAAATAAAAAGCGATTTTGTGAATTGGGAATTTAGGCAAAGTAATTGGAGAAAAACATGACTAATTCCCATTTAACGGGACCCATTTTTGGCCCCTGTCTTTGCCCAAAATAATCGATGTATTGGAACACAATCCAACTACAAAGAGCTTTATAATTGTATTATATAGCTCTAGATAGACCATGTTCAACAATATGACTCCAGCTTCCCGACAAACAAGCTTCTCTGACAAACAAGGAGATGCCATATGCCTATGTGATATATATTACACAGAACAACCCAAAGAACTGTTCAATCACATAAAACAGCAGATCAACTGTATAATATCGGCGTTTGGGATAGACATTTCCCACCTCGTATCACTTTCACGCCAGAATGTTATAGGCGAATACATCAGATTGAAATGATTTGTGGGAGATCAATAAGAGAAATAGAAATTATCGGCAAAAACTTTTGTTATTTATCAGACAATCGATGTTTCTGCCTTTCACTTCCCAAGTAGCTCGTAATAATTTAAGTAGGATCCTTGTTGCACATTTGCAGTTATTTACATGATGGAAGATCGCACATCAAATCAATATGTCACTTATTTACGACCAATTATAACCTAAGTACTGATGAGTATAAATAAATAAACATCGAAGGAAGTTTTAAAGATATAGTAGGCTTCCAGGCTAATTTTTAGGAAACCTACAGTAATGCCCTAAATAATCGACTCCTTAACCACAGCAGAATTATGGGTAATTTTTCAGGTTTAGTCGGAAATATGGCTTGCTGCCATTCATCGGAAAGCTCAAACTGTATTTCACTTGTTATTTAGATTGATGGGTATAAAATAACACATTTGGAATGAGAAGTGCCACCTGAAAGACCATATATTGTTTGATATTTAATTTTCTATACATATATTCCATATTGTTTTGATGTTTTAGAGGGACACCAAAAATTATTTGTCAATAACAAAATGATTTGGTATTAATATGTCTAGTTTATGTGTCATATTTGGATTTAAACAATACAGAAAACAACATTAAATTAGATTTTTATGTTGCTGTTGTAACTGGAGGTCTGAAACCTTGAATACATCATTAAAATGACAAGGGTCATATAGTTAAGTGTGAAGCCACATGTGTAGAATTGAAATTCATCCAATTTTGGAAGAACCAGTGTCAAACTCAAACATAGAAGTACTGGAAATAGGGATATATATATTTTTTTTCAAGAATCAAAGTTTAATTTTTTCTGGTTCTTGTTGAAGCTCAGGGTTCTCCCCATAATTATATAACTGATGAAATTCAAAGCTATTTCTCATCAATTTCCAAGGGTTTTAAAAGGCATTCTAGTTTTAGAAGAAAAAAAAATTCTCTGTCAATTTTCAGGATTTGTTTTTAAAACCCTCAAATAAATATGGCAAAATGTGACCTAAATCAATTTCATGTTCAGGGAGCATCTTGCTAAAATCAAGGCTATTATTCAAGGCCCACCAGAGAAATTTCCATGACTTATTAACTAACCTTTCCATCACAGGAGCTGTGCTGGTGCAGTATTAAAGATCCTGTGCCAGTGCATTCTCTTATATATGAGTCTCCCATAGGCAGCCTCGCATATATAGAGAATGCACTTGCTTACAAGGTCAAGGTATTATTGTTAGGTCAATGTATTCTTTTATATATGTGTGGCTCCCTATGGGAGACTTGCATATATAAGAGAATGCATCAGCACAGGGTTTTCGCAAAATTTCAAGAAGCTCCCATCATTAAAGTGTTAAATGGTTGTTCGTTGGAATCAAGGCTATTCTAGCTTCCGATGCCCGTTAGTAATGCTGGAATTTAACTCCTGTATGTACAACCACCTCCTCTTATATTTATAGATGCAAGAAATGAATGTAGTTTTATTCAAGGTTATAACACTGTGATCATTGGGCACAATATGTGAACAGCAAAGCGGAGGTTCACACTAAATGTGCCCCATTGGCCACAGCGACATACCGGTACAACTCAATAAAACTACATTCATTTCCTGCTTTTATATAACTTTTTCTTTCTTAATTTCTAGGAACAAGCTGAATTTTTTTCTTCTAAAATTTCTCCGCAGTTTGGATATTACACCATTATACCATTGTTAGTTAGCCCAATATTATTCCTGTGAATTATCAATCCATAAGTCTATGGCCGCGCACTTAAAAACACGCCTAGTTATTCTATCTACCACTTTTAGTCATCCAGGTCAATAAGGTGTGATAGGTTTCTGATATGTGTTTTATTGGGATATAAAATGCATGACCCAGTTGGCAGTTGACCAATCACCAAACAGGATTTAGTGCTACACACGTAATTGCTATTTCATATTTAACTATAATTTAAACTTACTCTCTGCACTGGACCATAAACTTCAAATTCTCTGCGTAACTTTGATTCACTGGTGTCAAAATTCTGAAAGTAGATAGGAAAATTGAATAAATATACATATAGATTTTCTACTAGCTGTCGAAAGCAGGAAGATAATTTGTTGCTAATAATTCCGAGGGCAGTATAGCCTCTGTGTGTGCTGATGTAATCAGTGGCGGAGTGAAATAGTCGCTCAATCAGAATCACGCAATCGAACACATACCGAAATTCACAGAGGTTCCTAATAAGATTAGAAATACAAATTTTCAAGACTGTGTAGCAAATGAATAATTCCGTTCACGAGCGGAAACCGTACATAGGGGACATCGAATCAATCTTGGCACACCACACATGGGAAAACAGACGTGGTTAATATTCAAAAGCTTCGAAACAAAGTCATAAAAAGTCCCTGAGGGCGGGGGCCAAACAGATCAATAATTGATAGGACAAGAGTTTGTTGTTTCCTATCCTCATAGACTGATAGATTATCAAGTGCAGGCTTCGAGTTTTGAAAAAAAGGTGCAGTGTTTCCCTCCACAAGCCTGGATTTAGTGTGTCTGACATTTGCAGAACGAGGCCCCCAGAAGCGGGCTAGCATTACCAAATTCACCCTCTGGTGACCTCATTCTGCTGGGAATATCTATAGCCTCAAATTAATATTGTTTTCAGTTAAGATACAAGAGGCCGATCAAGATCGGCAGATGTTAACCCATCCCTTGGCGATAGTAAACTACTATGATCGGAATCATAAATGAGAGTTTTTATGTTGAATTATAGGGTATACTGTTAGGGAGCTTGTCCAATTCCGACGGAGTTTCCGTCGGAATCGGAGTTTCCGATGGATATTTCCGATCTCCGATACCGATGGCAATCGGAGTTTTTGTATCGGTATAAAACTCCGATTCCGTCGGAGATTTTTCGCTGTGTCGTCGGTAAAATCATCCGATTCAATCGGAGTTTTATATCGGAGTTCCCGTTCTTCAAGTGCGGTATGTTTTGGAAAACTCCGATCCCGTGAATTTTCGTAGGAGCTTTTAATAAATCGTCGTTTCGGTTCTTCGTGTATATTGTTTATATATATATACCAGACACAACGGAGAAAGACAAGTAACATGTTACGTCCATTCTCAGCGACTCGGCCATTTCCGCTTCGCTGAGGAAATAACCTCCCCATAAATAGAAACCATATTCGCGCAATGCTAAAATAGGCCTATAATTATCAGTCGACGTAAACATCTCCGTAATAATTATAATATCAGATGAATTTATATGATAATAATATACTGAGTTGAAATTTATGTCGACTGTATAATTATATGCGTGCAGGATTTGAACCGGTGGAATATGATATCTACTGGTAAGTATATTATTGGGTGCATACAAGATTTGAAATACACTGGGTTTACGGTATTCTCAGAATCCGACGATGTTGCAAATATAGTTTATATCGCTAAGGGGTCATCTCAAAACTACTATCGGGATCCCGATAGGATACCGATAGTTATATATACAGTTATCGGGAAATTATCGGGAAATGACGCAACGTTTTTCGGGAAATTATCGGAATATTTACATAGTCTATCGGGATTCGATCTATCGGAGTTTACTTTCATTTCGGAGTATCATATTCCGAAAACAACGCATGTTGTTTGGAAAGTTTCTGTATCGGGATTACTCCGGACTTTTATCGCGATTTTATGTTTTATAGGCCTATCTTTATTATTGATTTAATAGTTTCCTAACATGAGAAATCGTTAGTATAAAGTTTTAAAGTATCAGGGGGCACGTGTCGTAGAACTATTATATGTTATACTGTGGTGATCAGTGGGTGCTACGTACAATATCGGTATTTTACCTGGACAATACACCCCACCCATCGGGAAATCTTCAAAATCAATAAATAAATTCACGGGGAGCATACCCAAATATGTATAGTATAGGCCTTAATGCAAGTGGCTACTTTCACTTTCTAAAAATAGAACAGATCCATCAATTGATTAAATTCTAAGATTTATTTCGGCGTTGCATGCAGCGGCTACTATCTTCAAAGCTTAATTGTGTTTGTAATATGTTTAAATACATCCGACTTTTAAATATGGAGGAAATAAAGAAATACATATATTATGGCAAATGTAAAAGATTTGTATTTAATCGCGAATCGTCGGCGACACAATTAATGCATGCACAATCGAGTGCAGTCTTAACACGAGATGTCGTATATGTTCTATTTTTAGCCCGATTCCAGGAATTGGGGTCATCAATATTTACGTTTCTGGGAACAACACACGTGGCATTGCAGAGTAATACGTCTCGAAGATTTCACACAGTGAACGGATTTATAAAACAATTTCAAACATGGGACAATTTAACTCAAGCTTAAAAAAAATATCGGGCCTGTGTACACGTAGGCCTATATTCCGAATATACATAGCCTAGGCGAAATTTATATTGGAATATGTGCGATGTCCATGCAGCATTTGATGTGCTTTATAACGCAATCATGGCAATTGCATTTTTGTTTACCGGCACATGCATGGAAACAACAAATCTCGCCAGTAGACAGCCGTAGAAAGAAAAATATATATCCACAGTGGGTTTAACTTTAGCCTAAGCAGGAAATTTTGCTGTTATGCCTACATTCTGCATGGTCATGCAGTTTCGGGGGGGGGGGGGGGGGGGGGGGGGGGGGGGGGGGGGGGGGGGGTAGATCGATCATGCACGCCATGAATATCTACACGATTCTCTACCCTTTAGTCAAGAGTAGGCTATAGAAATTCGAAACATGACATATGGGGGGGGGGGGGGGGGGGGGGGTGTCCTGCTGTACATGTAAAGTTTTAGCAACATTTAGCAGTAATATTCCATACTTTTTCATGAATCGTAATATGGTAAATAAAGAGCGTGTGGAAATATGAATGGAAAATTCCATGCAAATCTGCAGTGCAAAGGTTATAAATACGCGAAGTAATCATAACATTTAACTGACAATTAAATGTGTGCATGGGCTGCTTTTCATATTCTACATTAATTTCGTTTTCTGTAATTACTACTAATTATAATGCTGCATTGATTATTTCGATAAGTTGAACATAGCCTAATTATGTTGACAGTGTCGAATTTCACGATTGCATCATCAAGGTCAAGGTAACACGATGCGATTTATTTGTAGTAGGCCTGCTCCTATATTTCGTCATTTTTATCTTTCAAAAAGATGTCTTGCTAACTTTTATTTAGTTTACTTTCGATATTAACCATTTACCCAACAGTAATATTACCTCCAGCCAACAGAACTTTCTGGTGACGTCAAAGTTTTTGGGGGAAAACATGTATTATTACTAAATGTTATGTGGCTCCTGATTTATGAAATTATGTTCATCTGTATGGATGGGGACTGGGAGTAAAAAAAACAAATCCAGAGTTGTGAATCCCCCTCCCAAAGCATGATAGTATGGTGAATATTTAGTAGGTTTTATATTTATATTTTATAACAATAAATGTAATAAACAAACGAAAGGTAAGTTTTGTTTTATCAACTGATCAATGTGACATTCAGTTTCAATTTCTCTGTCGGAAAACCATATCACCAAATTGAGTGATTTATTAATGTTTTAAGCCATGGCTACGTGGTGAAATGAAACATAAAATAAATCATCAAGTGGCCTATCAACTCTTGGATAGTTACGTGTAAATTCAGTTACAATTGACTGCATTATTAGTCCAAACTAGTCAACATTGTGCCATCGATTACAACGCACGTGTTTTTTTGTTTACTTCAATTTACAACGCACCGGTTTTTGACCTTGACATTGCAGTCAATACATTCGTACCGCACATATCTTGTGCAATTAATAAATTAAACAATTCTTTCGTGTCTACATTGTATCTTATGATCGAGAAAAGTGCTTTCTCTTAGTGAAATTTTGAGCAATCATATTCAATATAAAATGACAAGACAGTGCCGATAAGTAATTCGCGGTAAATGCAGCACTATTCGGAATTAATGCGCACTTTCAATTTAAAAATAGCCGCGTTTGTCTCGTGAACTCTTGTGTTCAAATAAAAGTAACTAATGTTAAACAATGTCATTTCTTTGATTTTTCACATCATGATATGGCCAATTTACTTGAGTATTTGGCAGTGTTAATGCGCGGAGAATAATAATTTTATTAATCAAACGAGAGAACAAAACGGCCGATCGATGCACATTTGTGCTATACAGTATTTTATTATTGTTGCGCTGACGCCGGCAAGGTCCGAGGTGTTTTCATCGTCATCAGCTGATCAATAAGTTCAATGGAAACACTCGATAAATGGTCAATTGATACTAACACTAAAGCTAAGATATATTATGTTTGAATTTGCAATGAATGTCATTTATTTATTACCGAATGGCTAATAGTTATATAGCCATGATAGATGACAGTCCCCATTGTGCGCCCCACATTCCAACACCACGTGTTCGCAGGTACAAATTTCTGTTGCTCGATCGTTATCAGTGGGCGTTTCTTGATCTTTCTTGGCGGGAGTGTTTTTTAAATAAACCATTTGGATTGAATCGTGTGTCCATTCCTTTGTATTTTTAGATTACATTGTGGAGAATATACTCAAGATTATATAATTGTCAATGCGCGCAGAATAATAATTTTATTAATCAAACGAGAGAACAAAACGGCCGATGCACATAAATTTGTGCTACAGTATTTTATAATTGCTGCAATGACGTCGACAAGGTTCCTAGATTTTTTCATCGTCATCAGCTGATCAATAAGTTCAATGACAGCATTCGATAAATGGTCAATTGATAGTAATACTAAATCTAAGATATATTCTGTTTGAATTTGCAATGAATGTCATTTATGAATTACCGAATGGGTAATAGATATAGCCATGATAAATGAGTCCCCATTGTGCGCCCCAATTTCCAACACGTGTTTGCTGTAGGTACATATTTTTTGCGCACGTCATCAGTGGGGGTTTCTTGGCGGGAGTGTTTTTTAAATAAACAATTTGGATTGAATCATGTGTCCATTCCTTTGTATTTTTCGATTATAGTGTGGAGAATATACTCAAGATTATGTATTTGTTAATGCGCTTTAACAACATAATTTATTTGGGTACTAATCCAGCCAATCCCCGTGCCCACAATATTGGGCTGAATTGGCGTGACGTTGGGACGTGTAACTGAAGAGAAAATCGAAAATGTTGTTGAACTTTTCGATCAAAACTTTATTGAATTCTCAAAATTGCTCACTCAGTGTATTAAAATAAAATATTATTCGATCTTGTGATGAATGAGGGAAAAAATCAAATCAAATGACAGTTTTATTTGAGAACATTTCTAGGGCCAAAAGAGTTTTATCAAATATATATTTCAATTTTTTATCACGTTCACTTTGGAACAGTCTATTGCTAGTGTTGAAGGGATACTACCTTTATGAAACCATTCCTTTTTACGTTTCCTTCAGAGCGTTTCTAGGAGATATGTGCTGTATGAATAATATGCATAAAGAATTCAATGGACAATTTAATAATTTGGAATCAAAACATGAAACGTGTAGAGTTTTAATTCTTTTAAACAAGCTTCCACCCCAATAAAAATATGCTTACGAAGGAGGCTGTGGACGAATCCAAAAGTAATGACAACAAATAGAACCGGAAACATAAACAAACATGCTCGATTCGTCGAGCATAAACAACATGCTCGATTCGTCGATTATCAAAACAGACATAGGCCTAATTGTTCTTGAAATAAATGGGTAAATTATCGGAAAGTTGGTAATACGCTACGTACATTACTTTCGGAAATTTTTCGGGAAATCAGCGTGTTATCGGAATATTTAGATGCGGTATCGGAATATTATCGGGAAATGGTGACCGCTCTATCGGAATCTATCGGGAAATTTAGAAGATAGTTTTGAGTTATCGGAATCCTATCGGGATATTTATCGGGATCCCGATAGTAGTTTTGAGATGACCCCTAAGTGCAGTTTAATATGGAATAATCCATTACAATCCCGGCTGGGGGTGCAAATAATTATTCCATTTTCAATGACATACCGGTACCCAGGTATTACAACGTACTGGTATCAGTACTGAAATTGTCTTCTAATGTTTCCAAATCCGCCTGAACAAACCAAAGATCTATTTCTTGTTGCCATTTTCTGAATAATTATATCGTTTGAACCAACTTTGCGATTCTTAATTCAACTTCGGTCGAGTGAAAACCACGTGTGTGTGTTGTGTTGCAAACCGGAAGAGTGGATCAATCGGGAGGTTATTGGAAGAGCCTGTATAATTGATGGAAGAGCCGGACCAATCCAGTGACGGCAGAATCAAGCCTCACCCAAATAAGGAAGTTGGATTTATTTTTATTTTTTATTGATATTGGGAATCGTAGGGATTATTCATTTTTAAGAGACGAGTAATACTAGTACCATCGCACCAGATAAATAAACAACGTGTTTTGCGAAAGCGACAAACTGAAAATGACGCAACCAACAATCACGTAATAAAATGTTATGATTTACTCGATATTAAAGCTAGATTTTTCCAGTTTTCTCCGCAAAAGTTTAAATTATAATCGGAGATGGGATGTGTATTCCCTTCATCACAAGGATTTCCCCATAAACGAACGGTCTGTTCAACTTTTTCTGGTGACTTTCTCAACTTTTCAGAGGAAGTTTGGCATAAATAAAAATGAAATTATTACACAAAACTCAAATCACATCGCCGTTTTGATATCGGAGAAAACTCCGATGAAATCTGATTAATTCGGAGTTTTAACATCGTAGTTTTCATATCGGAGAAAAACTCTGATTTCATCGGAGTTTTGTTCAGAGTTCATCGGAATTTTCACCGGAATTGATCGGAGTTCTTGATCGGAGAAAAAACTCCGATCTAAGAAATTCCGATGATGAGGGAGAAAACTCCGATTAAAACTCCGATTAAAAGCTCCGATCACCGACGGAAATTCCGTCTGAATTGGACAAGGTCCCTTATACTGTACTATTATAGACAAATGTAAATAAAACAAATTATTGGAATTTATGGGCCACTCTCATTTATATAAGAGAATGAATTGGTACAGGATATGTAATGCTGCACCACCACAGCCTTGAGTTAAATGTGAAAAGGTGACCTGGACATGGAATACTTGGGTTAAGAGAGTCCAATTTAAGTTTACAATGATAATGTATCAAATTCTACCAACAATAGCATCAAGATAAGACACCTCACTGCTGACACATTAATATCAATTATATAGCAGAGCCGTCAACAAATCACAGGCATTGTTTATGTTGAAGGCTGGCATCTCTATTAAACCAATAACATTTATAATGACCTCAGACCATCTGTAGAGTGATATACCCAACTGTGCAATACAGCACAATGTTCTAGTCTACTGTTAATATCATGTGATGTGTATTGTTGAAACTTTTTTTTAAATTAGATACCATAGCTTTCTTTATCAGCACATTGGCATAAGAGACATCAGAAATAATATAGCCTTATCAATAGCTAAGTAGTCCAAAGGCATGGGATGGATTGGTGAATTGGGTTTAATGTCACTCCAAACAAATTTACCAGTACATAACACAAGATTTTGGACCAATTTAAACCAAATTTGGTGTGGTGACTCAGGGTACCCTTGGCAGAGTTATAATGGTATTAGTTTTTCAAATTTTGCTAACTTAAAAAAAATATAGATGTTTCCCCACAATGTTTCTCATATTTTATTATATATATTTTTTTTTTTTTTTTTTTTTTTAATCGAGCAAGGAATTCAATCTAACTCAGTTGAAAATAGTCTGATCAAACCCATATTCAAACTCGATCTGTCTTTTGTGCTGAGAAATTCATATACAAAATTTGGTTCCGATAAGATAGAAAATATTTGAGTTATCGCACCATGCGTAAAGTGTCTACGGACAGACATACAGACAGACGGATGCACGACGAGTGGTCAATCAGGACATCGACACTATGTTTACCATACTATGGTATGGGTAAACATAAAAATGCAAAATCGAGGTGACTAATGGGTGAATATCACCAACTTCAAATGGGGAACTTCAATCTGATCCCAGGTCTCCCATAGCAGTTGAGGCTTAAGGCATAAGCAGAATGAGGTCCACAGAGGGTAAATTTGGTGATGCTAGCCCAGTGTGGGATAGCATCACTAAATTCACCCACTGGGGACCTCATTATGCAAATGTCAGACACACTAACTCCAGACTTGGGCCTCCACACAGCTGAATATGGAATATAAAATTCAGTATTTTTGTGACTGAACAAAACAAGACATCTTACAATAGTTGGGGAAATTGTCAACAAATAACAATGATTTAAGAAACTTTTTCTCAGGGAAGTATAACTTCTATTGAGTATTTCTATTTAAAAAGGTCACTACCCTGGTCCTATTCTTTACTCCATGTTGGAACATATCCCAGTCTTAGTCGAAACATGTGCAATCATGATCATGTGGGGAGCACACAGGGGTACATACAGTGCACTCTTGTTAGGAAGCGGGACCACCCGACACGGGCGTATTTTTGGTCGAGTTGTCCCATGTTTTGAGTTAATATTTTTGTCGTATTCACAATTTTCTTTTCATATTTTCTTCGAAATGTCAAATTTGTGGTTTATTTCTTAAAGGTACTCAATCAGATCAGACGGTCCCCATATTTTCAAGACACAACAACAACATTTCTTCAAAATATGTTTTATTTATCAGAATAGATTAATTGCAACAAAATAATGCTAACCACTGTCAACTTTGGTAACAAATTTCCCAAAACGTGTAATTTAGCAACATTTTGTTCAATGAAATATGGCCGTGTTATCACTTGAGTATCACAAAATTTGGCTGTATTACCACTTGATTTTATTGTTATCCATCTTCATCCACAATTTTGTCAGAGACCATCCATTTTACGACATTTTTCTGGCCCAGAAATAAATCGAGAAATAACAAACTTCCAAAATTGATATCTGAGCACTCTGAGCTGTGATGGTTGGGTTCCCCGACTCGAAACAAATATTTTTTACCATCGAAGCCAAAGAAATAGTCATTTAGGAGCGTTAATTTGGATAATGCATCTAAGTTGAAACCAAATATGCAGTTTTTCAGATGCAGCTATATGTGATTTTCTGGATACATATTGGTATATTTTAAATTCATATCTATATTGTTAATCATGTTGGAACCAAAGCGTAGTATATTACAATCCATTGTAGACACATGTTTCACAACTACAAGTAATATATCCCATGTTTTATCATATATTTTATTCTTGTTTTAAATAAGTTGACAAAAGTTATATATTATTCTTTATTTGGGTCGGGTTGTCCCATTCCTGCCTTGTTATTGCATAACAATATATTTTAAACATGTTTCCTACAATGTTTCTCATATATCCTGTTTGGAAAAATGAATAGAAATATCTGACTAGTTCAGAATGTGATGTAGAATGACACAGACATTAAAGGCTATAATCATAACTCGCATCAAGAAGCAATTCATTTCAGATGAGTACAGGAAATATGCTTATAACATGTGTTATAACAGCCCTGCCTGTCTTAGAAAACGTACTGCAGCGACAATGGTTCATCTTAAATCATTCCAGTGGAGCTATTATCCTGATAGCTTCAGACAAAATTTATTCGGCAACTCTATAAATGTACTGCTAAATAGGGACATATAGATTGAAAAACTTGTAACGTCGGCTGTCAGGCATAACAAACTATAATTCACTGTGCCCGAGGCGGGAAAATAATGGTCCGGTCTATCAAAATTGGAACTGGAGGGGTTAGTTCAAGTCTTGAAATAACTGGTCTATCACGGTTCTTGAGGTTGGAATTTTCGAGAAAATCATGTTTATGTCTGGCTGAAATAGATTTAACTGGGTGATCAGTGTTGGTCAAATGTCATCGCCCTTATTATTGCATGGGATTTTCTTCAAATTGGCCAGTTGTCATGTTGTGAGAATTTAGGGGTATAATTTTGAACCACCCGCACACCCCCCCTCCCACCAGACGAAGCAAGGGTTATCACCATAGATTTGTTGGAGGCACAACACCTTTGTGGATGATTCAATATCAAGCCCATAAATCCCCAGTGACAACTGGTCAAGATCAAGAAAATTCCATGCAGTAACAGCCCTGTTAAAAAATTGGCCTATGCTAAAATATTAATAATAATTTATTATACTCATCACAATCTAGGAAAAATTATCTTTATTATCAGTCAACAATATTTATTACTCATTATTCATTCGCATCCTGTTGTTTTTATAATTACTAAATACTATGATTCTCAAAAATAGGTACTACACCAGGCAAGTGCACAATATTTGGAAACAATTGATTACATCATCTTAGGAAAGTAACGTCGTCCTAAAAATTAAATCTGAATCAGAGTTCCCGAGATTATAGTCAGCTTTTTTAAACATACTGGTGATAGTCCCTATGAGTCCGATCCCAATATGAAAGTGTCAATGACACTGTAGCTCAACTTAGGTAGGGGAATAATTTAATGGTTGACAGTAAATGGAGGAATAGAAAAGGTGCTAATTGAAATGTCTAACCTGCGCCAAAGGATTTAGTGATGCAAAGAGTAAAATACAAGATGGCAGCTGGTGGCCATTTTTTTTGGCCAATTGACCCCAAAAGAACTCGTTCCCATCTACGTATAATTGTTAACATCCAGGACAAATTTTATGAAGATCTGACCAAAGCTACGACCTACAAATTTCATGATGATCAGACGAATAGTACGACCTGTAGACCGCGCCAATGGATTGAATTTTGAAATCCAAGATGGCCGCTGGCAGCCATGTTTTTTGGCCGAATGACCCCACAATGATTCGTTCCCATCTGCATGTCAATGTCAACATTCATGACAAATTTCATAAAGATTAGACCAAATTTAAGGTACAACCTGTAGCCCGTGCCAAAGGATTTAGTCATGCAAAGAGTAAAATCCAAGATGGCTGCTGGCAGCAATGTTTTTTGGCCGAACGACTCCAAAATCACTCGTTCCCATCTACATGTCAGTGTTAACATCCATGATAAATTTCATGATGATCAGACGAACAGTACGACCTGTAGCCCGCGCCATTTTAATAAAGATCAGACCAAAGGTATGACCTGTAGCCCACGCCCAAGGATTTAGTCATGCAAAGAGTAAAATGCTGGTGGCCATGTTTTTTTACCGAATGACCCCAAAACGACTCGTTCCCATCTACATGTCATTGTTATAATTCATGACAAATTTCATGACCATCTGACCAAAGCTACGACCTGTAGCCCGCACCAAAGGATTTAGTCATGCAAAGAGTAAAATCCAAGATGGCTGCTGGCGGCCATTTTTTTTGACCGAATGACCCCAAAACGACTCGATCCCATCTACATGTCATTGTTATCATTCATGACAAATTTCATGATGATCAGACGAACAGTACGACCTGTAGCCCGCGCCAATGGATTGAATTTTGAAATCTAAGATGGCCACCAGCGGCCATGTTTTTTGGCCAAATGACCCCACAACGATGCGTTCCCATCTACATGTCAATGTCAACGTTCATGACAAATTTTATAAAGATTAGACCAAAGGCAACCTATAGCCCGCGCCAAAGGATTTAGTCATGCAAAGAGTAAAATCCAAGATGGCTGCTGGCGGCCATGTTTTTTGGCCGAACGACTCCAAAATCACTCGTTCCCATCTACATGTCATTATTAACATCACTGACAAATTTCATGATGATCAGACGAACAGTACGACCTGTAGCCTGCGCCAATGGATTGAATCTTGAAATCCAAGATGGCTGCCAGCGGCCAAGTTTTTTGACCGAATGACCCCAAAATGACTCGTTCCCATCTACATGTCAATGTCAACATTCATGACAAATTTCATGATGTTCGGATCAAAGCTACGACCTGTAGCCCGCGCCAAAGGATTTAGTCATGCAAAGAGTAAAATCCAAGATGGCTGCTGGCGGCCATGTTTTTTGGCCAAACAACTCCAAAATCACTCGTTCCCATCTACATGACAGTGTTAACATCCATGACAAATTTCATAAACTTCCGACCAAAACACCGACCTGTAGCCCACGCCAAAGGATTTAGTCATGCAAAGAGTAAAATCCAAGATGGCTGCTGGCAGCCATGTTTTTTGGGCCGAACGACCCCAAAATCACTCGTTCCCATCTACATGTCATTGTTAACATCAATGACAAATTTCATGATGATCAGATGAACAGTACGACCTGTAGGCCGCGCCAATGGATTGAATCTTGAAATCCAAGATGGCTACCAGCGGCCATGTTTTTTGGCCGAAGGACCCCAAAATGACTCGTTCCCATCTACATGTCAATGTCAACATTCATGACAAATTTCATGAAGATCAGACCAAAGGTACAACCTGTAGCCCGCGCCAAAGGAAATTGTTGACGGACACACGGACGACGGACACCAAACCATGGCAATAGCTCAAACTTACAAAAGTAAGTTGAGCTAAAAAAGGAATTATAAAACCATTTTAAATTTTGCTCAGGAAAACGTTTGAATTTTAGGATGAGCAATCGCAGAGAAACATGATAGAGCACCCGCCTCTATTTCCTCAGTATTTCTGAACAAAACCAAATGCATGTGATTTGAGCCCCATGAGTCCGGGCAGCACAAACACAGCTCTAAAAGGGAATCAAGTTCAAGCCTGTCAGAGCCAATACTTTGATCATTTTGCAGCATTGACTGATTAAGAAGCAGCAGACGATCTAATTCGAGGTTCCTAAAGAATCTAAAACGCATCAAAAGATCTCGCTTTCAAGTGTTATAATATGCACATCCTTCACTGTTAGGTGGTGATCGTCTTCACTGAGAGACCTTGATCTAGGATTCTCCTGGAAAGAAGATCGAGCTATATGATAAAGATTTGTCTGAGGAGGGCATACAAAGGACTTCCTGGGTTTTAATTCCAGATGAGAAGGAAAGCCATATCATTATTATGACTTGAGCGTAATGTGAGATTTGAATCATGGAAGATTTCAGTTTCACTCAAAAGCTAAAACTAGGGCTGGCTGATTTCTTGATTAATTAACAATGCCTAATTAGAAATGCAATAATGCCAGGAAAACAGTCTGAAGCAACCGCCCAGCATAGAGGATCCCCATAAAATGAATGTTTTTTCATTGATGTTTATTAATTTTCTGAGGTGGCTTAATTTGAAAGATGTTTTAATTCAACCTGAGATGACTGGGTGAAACTTGTTACATGTGGATATCCTTCATCCCATTGTGATTCATGAATACAGTAATGCCCAAAGTATATGACCCTTTAACCACAGCAGAATTATGGGAAATTTTTTCCGACTAAATCCTGAAAAATTCCCCATATTTCTGCTGTGGTTTAGGGGTCAATTAATTAGGACATTACTGTACCGTATATCAAAGATCATTGACATCCAATTAAATGTGATGGAGATGCAGGGATGGCACAAATTAGTTCAAGTCTTCTCGTACTAAAACTAGCTAAGATTTTGGGATGGAGATGCTAGTGTTTAGTCCGAGTTCCAGGCCCATGCATTTCTATGACACGAGTTACGCCCAGGATCTGTGGCGGGAATCTGTGGTGTATTTTACTCGATTTACCTAACAAAGCAATACATGATGCTATATACATCGGAAAGAGTGACATCTTATGGTCATAATGGTGTATAATAATCTAACTTTAATGTTAAATTACACATAGAATATTCTGGTTGATTGCCACAAACATCGTTGTTTTTTCTGTTTGTTTACTTAACTGAAAGCCGAACTCAGGTTCCGAAGAACTTCGGCATTGTCCGGTGTTTGTTTTGGCCGAGACGAATTTCGATACAAACAAAATGGCGGCCCCCATGATATTCTAATGGTCATTGTGTTTACACTGTTTTAAACTGTGAGATGGTTATAATTCCCGTAATTTATTTAATGTATTACATTTATATCTTCAATATGTATTTAATCTATGTATTTATTTATTTATTGTCACGTATAATTACGATTACAATGGAGAATTCATCGTGCGTGGTTGATTGAAAATCTACGGAATATTTTCACCGGAAAATGCCGAACGCAGTTCGCAAGGTCAACTGAGTTCGCATACTTTAAAAAATATGTAAACACTGCGGCAAAAGTTTCTTTTCACATTAAATTACCGCTTTCAATTCACAACCGATGTGGGTTTCAGATCAAATAGCATGTCTTCTGCGGAAACTATCCGTTTATTGTAGCAATTGTGATATTTTATTTCATATAATTGTGGTTTTATTTGAGCGGGTCACTAACGCTTAAGTCGTGTCATAGAAATGCATGGGCCTGGAACTCGGACTAAACACTAGCATCTCCATCCCAAAATCTTAGCTAGTTTTAGTACGAGAAGACTTGGACTGGGCACAAATGTGATTCCCAAGGTACATAACGCTGCAACAAATGAATGGACAAAAGCAGTTCCATGTGGATATCTCTTCCCCCATGGTGGTTCATAATCTACCAAAGATCATTGATTCCCAACATATGGTGACTTGAGAAAGATAGATTCAAAGTTGTCACAGACAGACACAGGCCATTGTTTTTCCCCTAAATTCAAGTCTGTCAACGCTGTGCCAAATATATGTAAATGTGTTGAAAATGAACATGATGATGCAATATTTGCCATTGCATAGCTATGTTTATATAGTAGTGGCAGCACTAAGAACACGATGAAATTGTCAACAAGAAAACCATAATCAGAAATGGTAACGCCCTCAAGATCATATTATTAGCCATAAATATAAATTATAATATAAAATATATTGGTTACATGAATTCACCGCCTCAGAATTCCGTTAAAACAACTAATCCTTCGAATTATTACAAACAACTATGGCTTATTACTGCAGGTTTCTCATTCACCACACCAGAAAGCTTCTAAATGCGGATAAAAAATCAGAGGTATTGTGTTCCTGCCAAGAGTGCATGGTCCAGCCATTGTTCATACCTAAACATCGAAAGCAATTAACGCGGTCATAATTGTTACATACTGCAAATATAAGACATCCAGCGTATACACACCCCACGAAAACCCGTTTTAATACTGAAAAACCAAGATGACCGATTCACCCCAAAACATATCATTCCCATCTACATGCACATATCGATGTCAACCTTGAATGGGTTGAATTTTTAAAATACAAGATGGATGCTGGTGGCCATGTTTGTT
Source organism: Siphonodentalium dalli (assembly GCA_032622095.1). NCBI lineage: Eukaryota > Metazoa > Mollusca > Scaphopoda > Gadilida > Siphonodentaliidae > Siphonodentalium > Siphonodentalium dalli. The sequence continues at coordinate 54,876,852 of CP136067.1, forward strand.
TTCCTGAATGACCCCAAAATGACTTGTCTGCATCTACATGTCAACATCCATGACAAATTTCATAATGATCTGACCAAACGTACCACCTGTAGCCTGTGCTAATGGGTTACATTGCTTAATAGTGAAAAACAAGATGGCCGACAGCAGCTATGCTTTTTGGCCGATTCAAACCAAACATATCGTTCCCATTCTTTCATGATGATCAGATATATCTATCAAATTTCATGATGATCAGTCGCCCGTGCTAACAGATTGAATTTTTTAATCAAAGATGGCCATTGGCGCCATGTTTTTTAGCTGAATAACCCCAAAATGACTCGTTCCCATCTACATGTCAACATTAACAGCCATGACAAATTTCATAATCATTAGACCAACGGTATGGCTTGTAGCCCATGCTCCCCGAGAGCTTTCCGATGAATGGCAACAAGCCATATTTCAGACTAAATCCTGAAAAGTTACCCATAGTTCTGCTGTGGTTAAGGGGTCGATTACTTAGGGCATTACTGTAGGTATAATTTTAAACTTGGAACTGCCTCGGGGGATATGATAAAAAAAAAAATTCAAATACTTCAGCAGAATCCAGCATGCAATTATATATCCAATTTTAGTTAATTAGGATTGAAACGTGCAATTTGTATCAATTCACTAGCTTTTTTTTCACAAAGTTTCATCTTGACATAATTTTAGTTGACAGCTGAATGAACGCTGATTTTTAAGGGTCAATTTCGTCCAGTCGATTCCTGTACAGTGTGAAAGCAGGTAATGATCTGGGCCAATCAATGTTTTAGAAAAGCATCTTGAAAACCAGCAGTTAATTGTGGACAAACATGTAAGGTAATAAAATCTAGTACAGGGCATGAGGAGCCAAGCACCAATCCCTAGCATCACATTTAAATATAAATAACCAGGCAGGAAGCTTCCCACCATGGCCTTATCACCCTTCGACCAAACCCAAGCAGGATAGAAAATAAATTCCCCAGTAGCATCAATACTATTACTTGGGCTCCGAGGCAGTCGACATTCATATTGACAAAAGCATTGAATCTAGCGCTATGAAGCAGTCCGCAGATTAGACAGTGTAATAACTGAAAGTGTTGTTACATATTCCAGCTCATAGGTTCTGTCATATGAGGGATCAGTGCTTGGAGAAAAGTGTCCCGCGAAACATCGGACATCAATGATAGGATTTGTGGTAGTTCATTCAGGAAATGACTGAGGCGATTTCCTATATTCAATGGATGATTGACGCCAATCGACCATTCGTCATGGATATGTAATATTAAGTTTCAGTGAATTTTTTTTTTCATTCTTCGAGGATTTGAGGATTAGTAATCGATTCTGGGCTATTTAATAGTATTATATTTCCCATCTTTTAAAGATCTGTCATTGTGATCATTTTAAATAGAATAATCAAGATTTATGGTTTAAAAAAAATATATGTAAATGTTTAAAGAGCTTGCTATTTTTGAAAGTTATTTAGAGCACATTGCATGTACTAAAAACGCTAAGATAGATATAAACACTTACTTCCCAATGTTCTGCCAAATGACCATATGGCTTATTATTGAATTTTTTTTGCAAGAATCACCATAAAAATCACAATAAGAAAATGTTGAGAGAATCAGTGAGAATGATTGTCTGATTTTTGTCAGAATATTGGCACCTAAAATCTTGAACAAGGCAACAAATAGGATATGCTAATCACTGTGGAATTTCAAGTACAATTTATAAATGCTTGATGAGAGGGTGCATGCTATCTTATTAACCCAAATATCAATCTTTTTAAAGTTCAACTTAACAGCTATCAACTTTTGTCATATTAGATCATGCATCGGTTTTCCTCTAACGCCAATAAAAACATATATAGTAACTAGTTGTTAGTAGAAAGATTTTATCTAAACATTGTACCTGAAAACAAATTTGTTTAATCTCCTCGATTATAATGAAGATTTTGAGAACAAATGAGATTAGTTTTGATAACTGTCAACAAATTTGGAAGTTAGAATGTGCACCAAATGCACTAATTTTCGTAGGGCTTGCCAGATCTTAAATTCAATGGCACAACCTTGGCAAATTCAGTAATAAGGAATATCAGCTCCCCCTCCACCATGGTTCCAACAGGTCAGACCTTATCAAATTCAAAACCATTTTTTGAAGGCACTGTATTCTGAAATTCAAAACCATTTATTAGGGCATTATTTTTCCAATTTGATTTTTTATTTGATTTGAGTATAGAATCGTGATTCGATCTGATTCAGCCAAATGCTTTATCCGTGCGGACAATGAGCCAGAGCACAAAGAAAGAATGGCCGACTATGTCCGCGTTTACAAGTGACGGAGTCTTCCAAAGTATATTCTTGGCGAAATAAATGAGGCATTTGTGTGTTAACATGCGATGCTATATCCCTAATAATTTGAATAATTCAGCACAATTGATTTAAGAACTCATATGGCCGAGAACTTCTTATTGTGTGATCATGAATAGTGCATTGACTTTATGATAGGTCATCACGAGTGATTTCGAGTTTATGACAATGTTTGACGATGAATTAAAAGGTTGTACGTACACTTTGATGGGGCAACGACACATGACTAAAATCTGAGATGAAATTCTTTGATCATAATGATGGTCTTTTATTTTTATGCTTTGAAGCTCGACTGTAAAATGGACGAGAATATAGTGGAGTTCAACTGTTCATATACTATGATCGAATAGAAATGATGACAACTCAAAATCGAAAATTATTCAATGAATCTACAATTATTTATCAAAGGCCATTTATCGGCAATTTACTAGTTTTTTTTCAATCATGGGTTCAACAAGAATTGTATATTCATCGATATCGCCAAAAATAAAAGCTCACAAGGTCCTAACAGCAATTTAATCACTTCTCAGGCCTTAAATAATCATATGTCAGATTCAGCCAATATACTGTAATCCTGGTATTGACAGGGAGTAAAATAACTGTTTTGTTTCGCATAGCCAAATGCTATGCAAATTTGAAAATTGAATAGCAACTCATTAATTTTGAAGGGCAGTTTTATCCCTTAAGAAAACCAATTGCCGAACAACTTTTATGTTTTTTTTTTATCAACAAACAATATAGCATAATGAAGTTGTCCTGAAGTGGTTTCTGTGAGCTTTCCCTTTTAAAGTCAAACTGTTTGAAGCTGGTTGATTTCCAACATTCCTGATATTTGCAAAGTAAAACAGTGACAGCAAGTGTGCGCGTGTTTTTATTTTAAAACAAGTTATGTCAAAGAGAGTTCCAAAATTTCTCCTCCACTCAGGTATCCTTGCTCTACACAACCATGACCCACCACTCTCCACTCAGACAAACTTGTTCTTCACAACCATGACACGCCCCTCCTCACTCAGGCATCCTTCTACACAATCATGACTGACGACCCCTTCTTATGTATACTTTTACACAACCATGACCCACCTCTCCCCACTCAGGTACCCTTCTAAGCAATCATGCACCACCCCTCCCCACTCAGACACCCTTCTAAGTAATCATGCCACACCCCTCCCCACTCAGGTACCCTTCTAATCAATCATGCCCCACCCCTCCCAACTCATGTAAATCCTCCCATGTCACAGGACAATCGCTTAGAAATCATCAGTTTCTGCAGGATTGAAGAAATGGTTTGAGCTCTGGAACTCTGTCTATAATATTTCTTCACCCTGAAGCAACCATACAGAAAATCATAACAAGACTTGTTCAGTTTTCAAGTCTCATTTTGGTAACATGTTAATCTATATATATAAAAGTGTAAGATCTGTCTGTCCATCCATCTGTGAGCATTTTTCTCCCAGACTGCTGGTCCGATGTCAATCAAGTTTGGTGTGGTGACTCGGGGTACCCTGGCAGAGGTTATAATGGCATTAGTTTGTCAATTTGGATTTAAATTTTTTTTTTTTAAATAAGCTCCCTATGTCCAATATGAACCTACTTGCATGAGGATAGGTTGCACCAGATATGTGCGCTCTTTATATATGTCTTTTCACTGTGGCACGCGCTGTCAAACGGAATAATAGGTATAAGTCCACTATGGGCTTATTCCAGAATCAAATAAGTCCAATATGAACCAAAGCCAATATTAAGGTCCAATATGAACCTATCTGCACGAGGATATATTGAAGTAGCATAATAAATATCTATATATTAAAAGAGAAGGTTCCATCTGTCATGAGCGCGAAGCGCACACCAGGGACTGTGGGGCCACAGGCCCCTTTGTGCAGGGGGCTGCAGGCCCCTCCGACGCTGAATAAAGGTTCCCAAAGGGAGCCTGTTTCAGCTAGTTATCATTAAAATGATCATCTGAAAGGAAAAGGCCATCAGGAAATTGCCTGTATAATAGCTTTTTTATGAAACAGTTTAATTGGTAATTAACAGGATCCACCACACCGCGACGACATTGCTGCACGTCATATGAAACGTCGTTAAACAGGAAGTGCATGAGATGCATCCATTAATCTTAACGTCAGATAATTAAAGACAGCTAAATGCCGATACAGTGCACGAAGACATGACTCTTCCCGATCAATCGACGTCTCTGACAAAAGGGGACGCCGATAGAAGATCGCCTGGGCATGAGAATAGTGGGAGGAGTTGTAAAAGTCTATTGGAAACTTGGAAATGAGCAGCCAGCAAATATACAAGACATTTCAATTAGGTGCACCAAGCAGGCCTTAAAATAATTCAGCAACTACAGCATGTCATCATGACAGGCTCAATACAATTTCAATCTCAGTTCATACCTTTTGCTAGATCATGCCATGAATCTCAACTCTGGCTAACGCCCGTAGAGATCATATTCCACTAGCACAAAACCTTGGAACTGTTTGAAGTTTTGACAGAAAACCCTACAGTCGAAAAAATAATGCGGGGAATATATTTCTTAGTTATTATTTGTTACTTAATAATGTACTTCACTGTTGGTGAATGTCCCAACTTGAACTTTCACGATTTAAATAAATTTGTGAGCGTCTTTGCTTTGCGTCACTTACAATTATGGAATTTCTCCTGGTTAATTAATTTATTGTTTATTGCGATATCGGCTCGCAAATAACATGGAAAATCATGCAATTTTGAATTGGGACATTCACCTACAGTGAAGTACATTATTAGGGAACAAATAACAAGAAATATATTCCCCGCGTTATTTTTCAACTTTATGAGGTTCCCTGTCAAAACTTCAAAAAGTTCCAAGGTTTTGTACTAGTGGAATATGATCTCTACGGATGTTAGCCAGGGTAGAGATTCATGGCATGATCTAACCTTCTGCAAGTCAACAAAATGTCAGTAAATACCCAGAGCTAGAAAGTGTCATCATTATTCAAAGAAAGTGGTATATTACAAAACTGACTCATTGATGAATTCATTGCCAGAAGCGTAATTAAGAAATAAATAAATGTAGTGGGTCTGTGTGTTATTGCAGGGTGCTGTGGTCGTCGGGGCACATTGTGTTAACCAAGAAATGTGCCCCCCCCCCCCAAAGACCACTGCACCGTCCCCTAATAACACACACACACCCACCTACATTCATTTCTTATATTTATGTAGCTATTTATTGATATATTTGCATAAAAAAGCTGAATGAATTCTTATTTATTTTCACAAAATCGGCCAATAATTTGAGACTAGCCCATGCAGCACACATTGAGTCAGCCCAAAATATAATATTTTGCATTCCTATTCTCATAATTTCAGATCCCTCGATTAATCTTCAGTGTTTCATAGATTTCTTGTTGATTTTGGCATTTCTGCGATCGATCAACTAAATTGGGGTCTGTCACAATGACAGGTACAGAAGCATTTCAGCCTGTCATATAAAATTTATTGGGACCTTGTAACCTGTAAATGAACATGATTAGGTGATTTAAATAGAAGTTGTCCAGGAGTTCATTTATGTAGAATATGTTGAGTGAAGGTGGTATGATGAACACAATGCATTACAAATCCATATAACTCAAATTCAGTGCTGTTAATTTGTGTTCAGCTTTCGACTATAAAGACAAGGCAAAACAAATTTACTTTCACAATTTTTTAAAGCCATTTTCCCCCATTCAGATTTAAAAGTACACATTCCATTGGTCTTCCTCATTTTATGGGGATGGTATGATAATATACGCAGACAAAGAAACACCTTTATAGTATCCCATGCATTCATTGGCGGATGTAGAGTTTTATATAGTATGGAGTCCTATGGACCCAAGTCGAGAACCAATGCACCAGTATGAAGGACGCAAAAAAGTCTTGTTGATGTACAATGAACAATCCTAACTTGAGCATTCTCAATTTATTCCCAAGTGCTTAATATACATGTACAATCCGATAAAACTTCGGCGCTCTGAATTTATACAAGTGCGATGACTGACCACCGTGATGACCAATAAATCACGAAAACCCTATGTCAGTTAATTAGGAATCAGAAAGATGTAGCCCCTTAATACCATCTTGATGGAATCTTTATAAAAGCACACCATTGAGAAGGGTTGTATATATCTCTATCTCACAGTAACTATAATTCTATGTTAACAATGGGCGAGATCTCAACTGAAGCAATACACAGTAAGCAAGTGTCTATTGGAGCTTTTGTGTGTTTGTAGCTATACAGTAATCGGGTTATGTTCGTCTCCCACTGCCAATGTCGGAGACACAGGATGAGGAATAAATATTTTGTCGGCAGACTCTGAGCAAACAGGGATAAACATTTACATAGCATTCAATATTTCCGTCTCAAGAGAAGATAGTTGTGACAGTTCAATTTGAATGAGAGTGCCACTGACTACCGACAGACTTGAAGAGTATTGGAGCATAAATCATACAGTGGGGGAATTGCGCAAAGCAAGCTAGTTTTAGATAGTCTCAGGCATATATATTCCCGCCAAAACATTTCGTTATTAAAACGCTATGCCCAAAATACAGAAATGCCCTTACTGAGAAATGAATATCCTTGAAACTCAAATGCAGGGGGGGGGGGGGGGGGATTTGTTTGGTCCAAGTTATAAAATGTTCTACTAGGTTAAAACATGGGTTAGCTCTGATGTGCCCATAATACACCAATCTAAAGTAGTCTTCACATAAAACATGGTTAAGATAATATTCACATTATTTTTAAGTTCAACAGTTTCTTTACGAAATACTCACTGATGAGTGAGTACTAGTAGTTATCCCTTAGGAAATGTTTAGATAATAAGTTCAACAAAATCTAGGATGACCTTGAACATTTCTAAATAGGACTGCTTCTGTACTCATTATATATGTTGTCTGCCTATTTTTCCTGAAGAAACCCATTCAGATATATAACAGACCATTCCAATGTATACTTGTATAACTCAGTGGGAGAATCTATTTAGTATAGAAAGGGTTAATAAGCAGTTAAAGGGTTAAGACTAAAAGATTTTTGTTTAATTTCACATGGTGATTGCCAAACATGTACACCATGTAATGTCTGAATTCAGTAAATATAAGTGAATTGCATCTGTTAACACCCTTACTTTGAGAGAATCAATGGTGAATTTCTCCGCTTTATATCACAAAATCCCCACAAATCACGTTAGTCCATTGGAATGTACACTTTTTTTAATAGAACTGAAAAGAGGAATCCCTTCGGAATTTGTTTGGTTGATTTTATTAGGGTTTATCATTATTCTTGCCGCTAGGTCATATAACGGTGTAAGTTTTACAGGTGGAGGAAACTGCTCAGGAAAGAGCACATAGAGCAGCTTAAATGGTTAATTTCACAAGAAACCACTGTCTTGAAGCCCTCAAAATTAGGAAAAATGTCCCATGGCAAATTTAATGCCATGACATTATAGATTCCACATCTTGCTATGGCATTTCCCACGGAATTGATTGTCGTGGCCAATTTCGAGGACTGTGCATTCATTGCATGTAGAAACTACCGATGCTTCCCTGTGCAACTTGGTGATGCTAGCCTGCTATGCGGGGATAGAGTCACTAAATTCACCCTCTGGGGACCTCATTCTGCAAATGTCAGACAAACTAAATTCAGGCTTACTTGTCACCCAGAAACAGTCACATTTCGAGCCCTGAGTACAAATCCCTACAAACGATTAGCCCATTCCTATGTATACTTTTAAAATGGAATAGAAGATTCCATAGAAGAATCAAAGGATTAAAAACTCTCTGGTTTCATCTGCCTGTTCTGAGTTGAAAACCAACAAGTGTTCTAGACTCATATGAGTTGATATTCACATGATGACAGGACTGATTGCTGGACATCTAATGTCTGGGTTATACTATAGACATCAGTATAGTACAACTGTTCACATGAACTTCTTCCACTGGAGATGCCATAACAGGTCATTATAGAACTTACACCATTTTTGTTTTAAAAGGAATTAAGACACAAATCCTCTTAGACGATACAGACCCTAAGTTCTTCTTCCACTGGAGATGCCATAACAGGTCATTATAGAAGTTACACCATTTTTGTTTTAAAAGGAATTAAAACACAAATCCTCTTAGACGATACAGACCCTAAGTTCTTTTGTCTATGTGTGACTCTTAATGGTTAAGACGCTGCGCTTGGGTTGTCTTACCAAGCAATCAACAAACCAGCATTCGAGCAACGGACAATGTTCAGACGAGCAACGGACAATGTTCAGACGCTCGAATTATTGTCGTTTGATTGCTTAATAATAAAAACACAAGGGCGACTGTCTTAACAACTACACACAATTGTTGCAATTGACATTCTTCTGGGGAAAATGGGTGGGCTGGGGTGGGTGAAACAAAACATGAAACAAATTTCAATGAAAATGCAGTGTATATAATTTATTATTACAATTTCAGGAACATCTGTAATCACAAGTCAATCTCAATTTCTTTGTTGCCTTTAATTATGAGAACAGAGTTGTAGTGTTCAGGCACTCTGATTCTAAGTAAATCCGATCGTTTAGGCGTGCTACGAGTAGTTGGAACTGAAGCAGCACCACACGTGCAACAAGTTTCCACTTTCGTGATTTTTGCACCGATGGGTTCACTATCCGGAACCGGTGGATTCACACTCTGACTTATTGCTTGTTTAAGAGGTTCCAACTGTCGTTTGTACAGCATCACTTCGGTGACCGCTGCGACTAGTAACAGCTTGATCCCCAAATCCCGCGTTATACAACAGGTAACCTTCCCACTATGATTAGGAATCACTCGGGTTGGAGGTGTCAATGTTGGCCATTTGAAGAGCGTTCTCATCATTTGCGAAAGTGCGTTTACTCCAATTGTTTGTTTCCCGTATCTGGGAACATTGGTTCCCAGTCTGGGGTCCAAAGGTCGCCGGTAGAATTGACCCTCATTTGGAATAAGCGACAAATACTTCTTGAATATCTTCACCAAACATCACGGATTGTCTGGCTGGGCAACGTGTTCAATCAACTTCGGTTCAACTTTTCGCTGCGTAAGTCCGCCTTGCACATTTTTACTTGCTCTTCCTTCGAAAACAAGCGCATTTAAATGAAGTTCATGTTTAAACACAATTTTGAATTGTTCAGCCTGTAGCTTGTTGTGCTCGTCCATAGCCCGAAATCAGAATACTTTACAGTTATAAAAAAAAACACAATGTTTGTCAGTCCGACAGAAGTATTCTCGTCGAATAGGCCCTTATCCCAAAGGGCTGTCTCATCCTCTATAAGAACAGGGTCAGCTTGTTTCTTCTTAATGCCTATCCCTGCGGCTGTCAGCTCTTTCATACGTGCATCAAGGGCTCTCCTAGAATTTTTGAATGAAACGTCATCGGGTTGGAAGAATTTTACATCCACCATGTCAAGTTCTGTCCGCATGTAACGTTGAATTCCGGCAAACAATTGCTCCAATGTGGCAGGTTGATAGGGCTGTCCGTCATTGCGCCTAACCTCATATGCGAATTTTGACAGCCAGTAATCCAATGTTTGTAACGGTGTCTCGATTGTAATGTCCACAGGCACAGGGTAGTTTGGATTCGATAAATCCTGTTTATTTCGGTTGGTAGCCCAATCCATCCATGTGTTCATACACCAGGAGTTTTGTCGCCGTGTTTTCAATGGCACACAATTGTTGATATTCTGTCTCAACTCAGTATCTGTAACAGGATCGGCGTGCCTTGACTGCTGATTACTAGTAGTTTCCTGTGGCATTTCATACTCGGAAAATAAATTTTCCAAATCAATTTGGCTAAGGTAACCTGGATCAAAGTTCCCAAATTCCGATGTCATTTTGCAAATATGGCATGGTGACTGGTGGCAGTCAGGACTAAGTATTGCATATATAATCGTGAGTCATACTCATGAATCATCTAAGTTGGATAGATCACCTCACTCGTGTCTTCATAATTTAGACGGTCGGCGTGCGTCTTGTTTGGGAGTGGTAAACTCAACTCACTCGCACTCCGCGCTCGATAGTAGAGTTTATCACTCCCAATCAAGACGACCATCTAAATTATGAAGACACTCGTTGGGGTGATCTATCCAATACTTAGATAATGGAAGAAGTACATGTATAGAGTATGGCTCTTTATCAGCAGTCAGTAGAACTACATAATATGACACATGCTATTAACCCATCATTCTGTACTAAATTGGTTCCGCCTCTCAGTTATGAAAGTACATGTATACATTAGAACAGTCTATTATTCACTTGGAGGGATGTTATGGTAAACGACAGATAAATAAAAGTTCAGAAGGCGTTCTATTTATTGAGGGAAATGTTTGGAAATAAGTTCAATGACCTATGGTCATTGTTTGATGAACTTATTATCTGAACATTTCCTCTGAACATGACGCTTTAGTATAAAGAGGGTTAACAGATCAAATAAATTCTATATTCCAAATATTAGCCACTTAAGAACAACGCAATTTAGAATAAAACAAAAAACTCGGTAAAATTTCAGCCAATCATCCCGATAGAAGGGGAACCAAACATCACCAAAATTGATAACATCAACAATGTTGCCATGAAGTGAATACTTGATTGACATCGCTTGATGTATCGCCCCACCCATCAATTGACTCTTGTGATGATACGAGGTCAGTTGCATGCTTCTGATTGGTAGTTGATCCAGGTGAGTGACATCAATTACGTTTTGTCTCTGCACTAGGAAATTGGAATGGTTGCTGGACATTTGAAGGAAAAGTTGTTTATGTAAGCTTATTTGTGAGCCAAAACTTGCCAGTTGCTTACCAGAGACAGTGGTATCTATCCCATGTGAAGTGATTTCCCCAATACCATCTTTCTTTTAAACGGCCTAGCAGATGGAATGATACAGAGCAAGATGATTTAAGATTGATGCCACAAGACATGACAAGAGTTGTCTCCCATTATAAAGCCAGCTAACTAGGCATGCCATCCTGAAGCCGCAGTATTAAGAGTTGTCTAGGTAGAGATAGAACACGCAGAAGTCTGAATATTGAAGCAATTCTGTGGGGAAATAACATATTCCTGCTGAACACCATGACACCTGAAGAGCTACAAGCGGATGATTCTTCAGAGAGCATAATAAAATTAATTTGGTGCTGGACAATTATTAATGGTGATTGCCTCATTCCGAAACAAAATTAAACAAAATCTCAAGAGATTTGTCAATAAATACGTAATTAGGAAACTCCTTCATGCCAGAGATGAAAAAACAAAGCTTCAGAGTTTTTCTGTGGGAATCGCGACACCTGAGTGTATATAAATTGCATTATGTGTACGCTGCTCTTGGCAGTCGATTATAATGAAAGGTTTCAATTTAGCACTGTTTAATTAATATGCCTTTTGGAATGGAATGAATGTAATAAAAGCATTATTTTTGTACCTGGTAAATCGGTTACTAAATTATTTTTTCTACTACATTAGCACCACCAAACAAACATGAATGCTTGATTGCTGCATGTACTCACATTAGGAGAAATGAAAGTGTCAATGACACTGTAGCTCAACTTTGAAAGGGAATAATTTCATGTGTTACAGTCAATGGAGTGATTAGGAATGCGGAAAGTTGAAAGGCCTAGTTATGCAAAGAGTAAAATCCAAGATGGTCACTGGCAGCCATGTTTTTTTGCCGAATGACCCCAAAAAGACTCGTTCCCATTTACATGTCATTGTTAACATCCATCACAAATTTCATGATGATCTGACTAAAGATACAACCTGTAGCCTGTGTCAAAGGATTTAGTCATGTAAAGAGTAAAATCCAAGATGGCTGCCGGCAGCCATGTTTTCTGGCCGAATGACCCCAAAATGACTAGTTCCTATCTGCATGTCATTGTTAACATCCATGACAAATTTCATGATGATCCGACCAAAGCAACGACCTGTAGCCCGTGCCAAAGGATTTAGTCATGCAAAGAGTAAAATCCAAGAAGGCTGCTGGCGGCCATGTTTTTTGGCAGAACGACCCCAAAATTACTCGTTCCCATCTATATGTCAATGTCAACAGCCATGACAAAATTTCATAATGATCTGACCAAAGGTACGACCTGTAGCTCGTGCTAAAGGAAATTGTTGAATAATCACGCACACAAGAACACGGACGACGGATACCAAGCCATGGCAATAGCTCAAACTTTACAAAGTAAAGTTGAGCTAAAAATGAATATTTTGCAATATATATATATATATATATTGCAAAACTTCTATGGTTGATCTGGGTCAAATTTGACTGAGATTTCACAATGATTTCATGAAATCAGCATCATTTTAGTTGAGTCTTTTGTTTAAAAAAACTTGACTTATAATTTGATATTTACAGGCAGATGATGGTCCTAAATCTTATCCATTTACAGATGGAATGGATTATGGCAATTTTTGGTATGCGAGTTAGGTGTATGCGAGTTTGAAAATACGACTACACACAGAAAATTGAGGCTCACTCACCTGGCTCACTCCAACTTTCTTACCAGAGTTATGACCCTTGTTCTATTTATAGCTGTTTTATGACTGTTTGCATGTTAAATTGATCAAATGTCAACCAATCCCAGTCATATTTTGACGATAAAAAAACAATAAATTTGAACCAATGACCACCACAACCTGACATGTCAGATATGAAGCAATTTTCCTCAAGTACCCTACATGATTTCTGCTAAACTAGGTACCAGGACCCTTCTGTTGTGTGTTCATTATCTCAACCAAATTTGACCTAGAAACAATTATCTGAAGATAATCATTGCCAATTATATGACCCATTAGTGAATCAGGCCTATTACAGAATGCAATCTAAGTTCAAACTACAAGTGGCCTGTATAGCAGATTCTCTGGTAGTTCCTCTGACAATCATATACACATGCAACAGGTTTAACCATGTTCTCCAATTGCTTTTGCCAAAGTTGATCTCAGCCGACATTGATAAAACAACAGTCACGCATAGTGTATTCGTGGAGCTATGTCGCAAGGAGTTTCAGTCTCATTTTGTGTTTTTGGTGACTTGGCACATCACTGACACCATTTCTAACTGCTGTTTCAGTGGTTGAAACACATTAGGATGCAGTCTAGGCAAACCCAGACTATTGAACTAATAAACACTTTTGATAGTCTGAAACAAACAGCAGGGAATCCCACTACTTCTAAGAAGCATTATGCCAGTGTCGGCCAATCATTCCACAGTAAAAGATGAAGCCAATTGGAAGATTGTCCGAATTCCTTGAGTGACTGCGATTCCAGTTAACCTTGTCACATAGCTAAAAATAGCATAGTAAATTATTCTGTCAAGTGGCTAAATTCACGTGGTGTCTATCGAGTCCAGAACAACAATTCCTGCTGAATTTGTTATTCGCAAAAACGAAACAGACAGGAGATCAATAACTATCAATCGTAAAACTATTTTTAATCTGAAATGTGCATGGCGATGTTATACTGTGGGAATAGCAGGGGAAAGCTATTTATAGTGGTGGTAATAGCTATGAAGTTGAAATGTTTAGGACTATCGAACATGTACAGTAGCCAGTTCAACAGTCTGGTTTTGACATAGACTGTTTAGAGGTTCCCAAGTTCAAGCCAGAAAGTATGCCATATCTCTTGACAATCAAGTGAAAGAGAGACTGCACAACATGCTCTCCTGCATACAACAACCACGGGGCAGATTTGAACAACTGAGCAAATCAGCTACATATAATTATGGGATACTAAAGTGATTATTAACATTCCTGTCCACTGATCATTTTGATTCCTCATTTACTGAGACAAACAGATGAAATTTTAGCGAGTATGTCTTAATTATTTGTTTAAATCATGTTTATCTTAGTGGCTAATATTTGGTACATATAATCTATGCTCTGCTAATAGCGTATGGCATTTTATGAAGGTCAAATAATAAGTACATAATATCACATTAACCACTAGGAACAAAGAGCAATGTTTGAATAATTATTACCCTAGGGAGAAACTGAAATTGATTCTCTGTCAGTTGTTTGCATATATTATCTAGGATCTCAACAAATGAATATATTAAACAGACCATTCCTATGTGTACATCTATTAAAGAATTCAATTCATATTGAATGGTTATTTCTAAGTAAAAAACATCTATAAGAACTGACATTTTCAGTCTGAACGCAAGGCTGTATTATTTATCTCGAGCTCGGTTTGTTGAGATGAGAGATCCCAGTCGCTAGATCCAAATAGAGAACATGCTAATGTGGCATTTAGCGATGCGAGGTAAAATAAGAAAGGACAGTGCCGCTGGCATCAAAGTGTGGCACAGACATATTGCTGGGACATAGTGTCATAATCAAAGTTTGATGACGAATCAATAAATACCAGATTCTCCTGTGAAACGCTCCCCGATCACCTTCTCGAGCAAGATCGATGTCGTAAAGCCTCTTGAGATACAAGGGAGGCTGCTGCATGATATCAGATATGATTACACGGACACCTTCCATCCAATTTAGAAAGCCAAATAAATCGCATCCCTATTCTAGGTAGCAATACACATTCCAGCAATTTTGGCCAAATTGGCCAATTTTGGCTGTACTTGAAATCTATGCTGTCAGAGCCATTGTCCTTGGCATAGGCCCCATGAATCATTGTTTTATATTGGTTTGCCTAGCACAAACGCCCAATTTTAACCATTTTTAAAATTAAAATTGACCATTGTCAACAAAAAAGCAGAAAATAGCTGAGTAAATAAGCTTCATCTACCTGTTCGAGCCATGAGGGAGCTGATAAATAAAGTTATCATAGTAATATCAAAATAAAGTCAAAATTAAGGGGAAATAATCAGGCTATTTTCCTGTGGGCAAAACACAAGCAGTTTATAGCCTGCACTGAATAAGGGAATCATTGTCACGTATCAAATTTCTTACTTGTTTGTGAACTCTACAGCTTTGTAAAATAGTCATCAAACCCGTAATGCCACATTTAGCACAAGCTATACTGGTACAGTAATGTCCTAAATAATCGACCCCTAAACCACAGAAGAATTATGGGAAATTTTTCAGGATTTAGTCAGAAATATGGCTTGCTGCAATTCATTGGAAAGGTCTCACTGAGACTGAGACGAGGCTATTATCTCCAGGGATGATCCATACATTCATTGTAATTCTATGAATCATTCCAATTTATCAAAAAATATTGCGAAAATGACTTTGGAAAAAAATACAGTACTTTTTCAGGTGCATGTGTGAAA
Source organism: Siphonodentalium dalli (assembly GCA_032622095.1). Lineage (NCBI taxonomy): Eukaryota > Metazoa > Mollusca > Scaphopoda > Gadilida > Siphonodentaliidae > Siphonodentalium > Siphonodentalium dalli. The sequence goes on from CP136067.1 coordinate 54,892,467, forward strand.
TTGGTGATATACAGTAACATCCTAAATAATCGACCTCTAAACCACAGTAGAATTATAGGAAATTTTTTCAGGATTTAGTCGGAAATATGGCTTGCTGCCATTCATCGGAAAGCTGTGGTTAAAGGGTCATATACATTGAGCATTACTGTAGTTATGTCCCCCAGATACATATTTTGCAGCCTCCTCTAACCCAAGAAATTGTGTACAGATACCCCACCCCCACCCCCCCACCCCCAAGGCCATAAATTTTTATATTTCGTGCGAGTCTGATTGAATTTCAACTCATTAAAATGAAACAAACGTAGCAGATGGAGCTGTTGCATTCTTGTAGTGACAATTTAAATCCATCGCTGACATGCGATAACATGCAGGCATTGCTCGTAATCTATCACATTCCGACAGTTCAATCAGACACCAGAATATTATGCAACGTTGAAATATGATATCAAGAACCATTTCATTATCGGTATGACTTCTGCTTCAGTGAGTTAACCTTGGCAAGAAAATGATCACTTGCCCTATCGATTAATGCGGAACCAAGTTTTCTAAGTAGACTGCTCACTTTCCCATATGGTTTTCTATTTGGTCTGACAAATTTTAAATATCAAATAAAGGTGAAAGTTTTATTCAAAATTATTCAATTTTAAAACAAAATGTTACTGAAAATATTGGTATTGGTTCAACTGATTGGTTAGAAAAGTTTAAATTCAACCAGTTTTCCAAAAGAGACATCAGATGATCTCCATTATATCCAATAATTTTGTCTGATATAAAGCTTTTCTAAGACTATAGACTATAACCGCAAGATTGGTGTGGTTTGAATCAGATTCGCGGAGTGATGCCAAAGATGGTGTGCAAGAACACCACGACTGGTCGAAACTGCCAGTGAAAGGTCATTCATGCACCCCTAATGGTTCACAAGCTGTTATATCCCAATTGTTTTGTGCATGCATCCTTAATTAAATCCTACACCCTCCACCCAAACCACATGTAGGACCAAATATATCCCAAACCCTTCAACCTGCAACACACTCACAATTGCAATTGCATCCCAACGCATCAAATGAATTAACTCCACAGGGTCACGCTAACAATTCTTTGCAATATTACAAAACGCTGCTGGGCTAGCTTTCACTTTGTGATTGAGCTGAATTATTGAATAGATCTACAAGAAGGAGATTAGTGTCCATAGGTGTGCCGAGAACAACCCATTTATAGAAGTCATCCAATGGAAAGGCCAATACTTGTAGAGCTAAAATATCTGATGAAAAATTCATAATATCGAGCTTTTCATTGTGAGCCGTCATTTTTCACCTGTATCACCAGTGACCAGTGAAGTGAAGCTTTTTTTGCCAATCAAACATCACAGATACAATACATTTCGCTGCTCCATCAAAATGAGATGTTTATTCCATAGTTTATTCTGTAAACTACACAATAACTCAAAGAATGATTCAGTCGTAGTATTTACGAGTGATTTTCGTTTAGCCAAGATACAGAGTGGGAATTAGATTTTTGGATACTTGGCTTTTTATGTGTTACTGGATACATTTCGGTGTGGGTGATGTTGAGCTTAAGTTTCTTAATTGGCTAAAATTTAATGAGAAAAATTTATTTTTATAATCATTAATGATTTCGTTCAGCTGATATAGACATAGTGGGAGTAAAATGTTTTCGATACCTTGCTTTGTTGAACGTGTTATTGGACACATTTCCATTGAGGTGACATTGAACTGAGTTTCTTACAATTTACAAATTAATAATTGAATAAAATGAAATTTATCACAGAGTGATCAGCTGATATACAAACATACCAGCAGTGGAAGTTCTTTCGGACACCTTGTTTTTTAAATGCATTTTAATACTGCAATATTTCCATCGTGGTGACTTCGAGCTTGAGTGTCTTACAAACTAATATTCGGGGGAAAACAAAAATGAAACAGCAGCGGTGTGATATTTGATATCGCAATTTGTCATCAGGGAAATGTTGGGACTTGAGCGCACTGTGATGCGAATGGATAATTATTACACGGCTTTTGCACCTGGGGCCATGTTGATAGACTGTCATTACACATATTGATCCCACCTATGAGATACTTGATGCCGGTTTGCCTTCTAAATCTGACAGATGTAGATAATTTTTGCTTAAAGACATATTATGTACTTGTTCGGGTGCGTGAAACTGATAGGTTAGTCTTCAGGTGCTATGCCAACTGGAGGAATGTAGCATTCTACTAACATCACCGAAAATCTCAAGCAAATCGACTGTACCCACTCCATAGAAAACATTGTTGAACTATGCTAAATTGTAAATATTTACTACTCGAATCGGGATGCTTTTATCGGCGATAAACTGACGAAAACGATTTGGCCATCGGCAGTCACTACATTTAATTAATATATAAGAATGACGGTGTGTGTTGTCAATTTAGATATAATATTTGTAAAAATAACTTCTTTGAACAAGATTATTCTCCATTTCTATTTGATCGCCCTACCGGAGTGTTTCACATCACTTTAACCCATACATTACCGAATAAATTCTCCAAAACAATTATAAACCATGAAAACATCATCTAACAAAATAATTGACTGAGTTAATGAAGCAAATATCTATATATGATATAGAAACAAAGATCGGTTATTACATCTGTTTTCGGCATGTCATAAAATGGGTGGGAGAAAACACGGAAGACGAGATGAAATATAATTGAAATAAAATATCAGTCATTACCGGAAATGAAATATATATTTTATTGTTTATATAACACATCGTCTGATCCCTTTTCTATTAGATTGTATAAACAGTGCGCAATGAATTTGACTCTTAATAAAGACTAATGGTTTCACCACACGCAGGTTACACAAAACATTAAATAACGATATTGCCCGAGTGTGAAATGAAACTGGTAGCTATTATTATGCCCTTTTGGCGCCGGAATACCTGGATGTACATTTTCTCAATAGTGACTCAAAGGTGTCATAAACCTGCTATTTTTGGGCTTATTGATGTGCTTAAAAGATGCATAATCTGAATTAACGCTCCTAAATTACTATTTCTTTGGCTTCGGGGGTAAAAAATATTTGATTCGAGTCGAGGAACCCACCCATCAGATTGATCAGATATCGATTTTTGAAGTTTGTTATTTCTCGAGATGTGCAATTATTTGTGGCCCAGAAAAACATCAAACGGACGGTTTCGGACAAAATTACAAATGAAGATGGATAACTCTAAAATAAAGTGGTAATAAGGACAAATTTTGTCATACTCAAGTGATAATACGGCCATATTTCATTGAACAAAATGTTGATAAATAACATGTTTTGGGAAATTTGATACCATAGTTGACAGTGGTTACCATTATATTGTTGCAATTAATCGATTCTGATAACTAAATTGTATTTTAAAGAAATGTTGTTGTATCTTGATGATATGGAAACCATCTGATCGAATTGAGTGCCTTTATATATGACATCTAATCCACGAATTCACATCCCCATGAAATAGCCTTTTTATAAGAAACCACGAAAATGTATGCAGATGAAATCGAAGTCATTCACAGTATTATTAAATTATAATGTATAGAACCCCCCCCCCCCCCCTTACCCCATCACTCCTGCCTAGCAATCTTAAATAACATTTTCAACTGTTAGCCGACATTGTAATATTTTTATAATAGCAAAGGTCAATGTGGGGGGGGGGGGGGGGGGGGGAAGAGTGGGTTTATGCACACATGTCACACACACAATCTTACTATATATTCTGGCAAAACAGCTCAAATATGCTGACAGTCAACAGCCAACCATTTTTTCTACCTTTTAATATTGATTTTGGAGATAATTTCGCAGTTCACTTTTCTTCATTCCAAATAATAAGATTTCCCATCAAGAATGATTTAAAAACTTGCCAATCGGAGCCTGTGGGACTTGAAACATGTCAACTTCTTTCTAGCAGTACATGAGAAAGTATTGGAATCATTTTTTTTCATGGCTCTACAGAACCTGAAGTCCAGATGAGATATGCAGAAATTGGAACTCATTTAAACTTCACCATCAAGGAATGGATCAATATTCTTGTTTTTATGAACTTTTATGGTCGCAATTAAATAAGATTCCAATGACAGATCTTGAGGGGGAAATATATTTAACCAATCTTCTGAAGTGTAACACTTTTAGTACCAGGGTCAACAAGATGATTCCCAAAATTATGGGGTTCATCTACAAAACATACCATATATTACTAGTAAGCCTCTTAAACTTTCTTCTATAGGCTTTTTGAAAGGATTGATACATTAATGCCCAAATTATATGACCCTTGAACCACAGCAGAATTATGGGAAAATTTTCAGGATTTAGTCGGAAATATGGTTTGTTGCCATTCATCGGAAAGCTCTCACTGAGAGCTTTCCGATGAATGGCAGCAAGTCATATTTCCGACTAAATCCTGAAAAATTCCCCATAATTCTGCTGTGGTTTAGGGGTTGATTATTTATGACATTACTGTACTTAATTAACATAAATAATTAACTCATTTAAAATATATGGCCTATGAAATCTATTGCAAAATCCTCAAAGTTGGTATTCTAACTTTGTACTTTCTGGTTGGCCCTGGAACTAAAAGAGTTTATAAAAGTAATGCAATTCTATTTTAGCCTTCAACAAAAGCATCATTCATCAGTTGATATGGTGATTAAGAAACGTCTATATATGGATGAGAAAGGATTCTGGTGAAGTCCGTGGCATGTATTGAAAACTGAAGTTGAACTTGAAATTTAACCCTATTCTCATTACATTTGGTGATTAAAAGTTGAGGCGCTGCAGGTACTCGACTCATTTCTAAACATTGTATGGCAATGCCAAAGGCTTCCTAATTCCAAAAGTTCATCAGCTCTGACATGTAACAGTAAAGGAAGCCTGGCATAAACTATTTGAGAGTTGAGGGTATTAAAAGCCTATAGTCAAACTTGAATAAGATTGAAACTGATAACTGAATTTTAAAGCAACAAGTGGAACTTTCTAACATAAGGAACATTGTGATCAGGAGTAAAATACTAAGAAACTGTTGAGCAGAACTACTAGTACTATTCAACTAACAGAACTACTATACATGTACTTTTAACAGTAATGGACACTAAGTGGATATGTTGCCTGGCTACTGTTGGTAAATGTGACGAGAGGCTCTGTTCTTCAGAAGAAAACCACATGGCCAGGAACACATTAGTACTCATTACACAATAAGATAGGTAACAATAATGGGGAGCAGGAGTCCTCCATCAAACCATCATACACAGGAGGATTCAACTGAGAAGGCATCTACTGATCAACAGCTACATTAGATCAACTTACCTACAAGCTAGTGTTCCAAGTATGCTATGTGTGCCCCTATGGTTGACTAACTACCATAGTTATTTATATATCTAACTGAACTGGGGTGAAAAACAAACAATTATCTGAAGAGAAATTCAGAAGTTTTCACAAATGGAGTTGGAAATTTCGTATGATTTTCGCTTGAACAATGAACAAATTTACTAATTGTTGATTGATATTTCGGTTCGCCGGACAAGAGTGATATTAATTTGTCCTTGATTACGTTTTCCGTTTGTTGGACAATAGTAATATTTGTCCTTTAGTGGGAATACCTGTTAACTGACATTTTGTTGATTTTTTCCACAAGACAACTGCTGACATTAACTGGTGCCAATTCACGAAGGAAAGATTATTTGTTCTTTTGTGTCTGTTATTATAGTGTGCAGCAGAATTCTTAAAAAGGAAACGATTTACTGAACCCTACATCAGTAAAGTGACAAGATTTAAAACACCAGTAGGTACGGAGTGTTTCCTGAACAAAAACTAGCCTCAAAATCGTGATATTGAAACCTTGAAAGTGCAATTACATAGTGATTACTAACAATATTATGCAAAATTTGTGATTTATGCAAGTGTGACGTGACGGTTTATTCTGGATTTTAGCTGATCGCCGAACTGTTGCTGATAAAATGTTGTATTCTGGAGCAACTGGGGTAGGTACATGCAAATATTTTGTAATTAAATCTAATCTATTACACGCTTGTTCCTAGAATTGCAGTGATCTTGCTGTTCCATATTTACAACTCCTTATGGAATATCCGGTTGATGTCAGATGACGTTCCTCTCATTTATGAAACTGGAACTATAAACTAAAAGAATAATCAATCATACATAAAAAACGAGCCCTGTATGTACCTGAATAAACCATGTAAGTCTGTTTTTTTTATTCACAGATTTCAGGACTAATGGTGTGTAATAAACACAGAACAACATGTGTTTTAATGGGTTTGTCGGTACGGCACTTGTGCCATCACGGAAGATAGCAACAAACCCATTAACACACTCACGTCTTCTGTGTATTTACTCCACTTTGAAATGATACATTTACAGAAAATACTGTGATCTTACTGAAATGTTCAGTTTACATGCCATTAATTCACAAGCCAATCTTCCTGAGCCGGGATTTGGACTTGTAACCCGGTGGTCTGGCTCACAATGATTAAACCTTTCTTTATGAAATGGATTCTCCCACCCAATTATTAAAGTATACACTGGAATGTGCTATCATTCATTTGGAAGGATGTTCAGAAAATGCAAGCAGACAGACAGAAAAAAAGATAATACACTTGCAGAAGGATTCTTATTCATTGGTGGGAAATGTTCAGATAATAAGTTCAACAAATGGCCTATGACTGTTTGTTGAACTTATTGTCTAAACATTTCCTAAGGGAACAACTCATCATGACTATTTAGTCAAAGAAGGGTTAATTTATGTTATGCAACAAACTATCAACTAAGAGAGAACCCTGATAATTTGATGAATTATATTTAAAGTTTTCCAATTTATTTCAATGCAGTAATCTAGATTTGTTGGTACCTATATATCTATTTATAGTAAGTCCATTTCGCCATCAGAATATTTGTTGGATTACCAAATTCACTCCAATACTCAACAATTAATTGTAACAGCCACAGTAAAATAACATTGTATAAGTCACTGGAAATTATGGGCTTATGGTTGGTTGAATGATATACATGCCAGACACTGGCAGCATTTTAACTGCACTATGTATAATCAGGCTGGTTGATCCTGGGGGTCCTAACCCCTGATGAGTTTTGAACAAGTCAACATAACTGACGACCTTGAGTGCCCATTAAATATCATTAATAGTATCTTAGTAACATTTAGTTTTCTGTCACGCAATAAATCTAAATTTATGGAATATTGGGAAATTCATTAACACGTATCCAAAACGATACGTGGCTTAAAAGCAACGTCAATCTGACCTTGACAATGTTAGTGAATGACGTCGTCTTAACATCATTTCCATGATTTGTTAAGTCCGGCTATGTCGAGTGAACGGAACACGGCACAGCGCGTGTCATTGCTATTATTCCGTAGTATGATACAGATGGCGGCGGAGGATGACAATAATTTAATTTGCCATCACGGCTTCAGCCAGATGCTTGTATTTGCACATAATCCGTTTTGCTATTACATTTACTGTTCTCGATACTGCGAACATCCGCTTATTGTCAGACAAATTCTAGGGCTACAAATATCTTCCAATGGTTCTAACAATAACAGCTCTGTCTGATTATAGATATATTTGTTCAAAGTTAAATACATGTAGGTCCATTGCGGATTTGTTTGAAAAAAAATTCATCATAGAATATCCAACTGGATAGGCCCAGTCTTTATACAGGCTAGCAACAACGTGCTTACAAACGTCAACATACACAATGAATTTTCTTGCAGTTGCCACTCTTTACTAAAAGACCTAATCTTAAAGAAGGTCTGTCTCTTCCTATAACAAGTTTTAACAAGTTTCCTGGGTATAAAATACTAAAAATGTCCAGAAACGCTTCTATCAACTAATATTGATTTTATTTTGAATTTTCTGGTATAACACATACAAGCAATTGGGAAATTTTACGACTCGAAGAAGTGAATTGGTTGCATCGCATAGTTTAGAAATTATAAAGTGGGATTTCACAATGCAGTGGCATGTGAATTTTACAATGATGTATTGACGAAAACTGGGTTAAAATCAGTTTAAAATCATTCAATGGACTAACAGAACATCTGCATAGTGTATAATTTATTTTTGTTCCTATGTGGACATCCATTCGGCTTGCCGACATCATCTATATGGCCAGTTGTCCACATATTACCAAAATTTCTATATTTGGCTACACCATGCAGATATTCTATATTTATCCATATAGAACCTGACAATAGATCAAAATATATTCCAAATGATTCAGATTCTACAATGCACACATGTATGTGACTGGCATGTGTTCAACTAATACAGTAACTAAGTTGAAATCATTGAATGCTGCTGAAATTTTCAATTAGTTTACAATTATATCACCAATTTCACACATGCAACTGAAAAAGTACTGTATTTTTTTTAAATAGTCATTTTCACAATATTTTTTGATAAATCCGAATGATTCATGGAATTACAATGAATGTATGGATCATCCCTGGAGATAATAGCCTTGTCTGAATAACTGAGACTTGTCAATGACTTTGAAAATGGCAATTTGAGAAAAGTTTCAGTATCACCTTCAACCCACCATCACCAGTCTGAGTGAACTCAAGACTATTGAACAGCTACGCATTCCTGTATCCTTCATATTACCACCACTATACTGGGTTTTCCTCGCAGTATAACAACACCACCCACGCTATGCATTAGGGACCAGCCTAAGAGGTTTCAAGAAGTAATTTCTCCCTATCTAATTATTATGGAGAAGTGTTCAATTTACACCCCAACATCACCATTATATGAGCTCCATTAAGTACTATGCAATACAATAGCCCAAATAAAAAGATTATAATGAGAAGGACATCATAATCATAAAATAATTGACATACATGTATGCATACTGGTATATGAGTGAGAAGTGACACAATTTAGGAAGAATATCTCCCATGTCGCTCCTCCAGGCTGGTCCCGGTTTTGCATTAAACACTCCATACAACTATATTCTGATTGGCTGCGATATGTGGTTGGGTGACACTACCGTAATACTTTTTGAAAGTAATGGAATTCCTTGCGGTCTCAGACTAACAAATGCATAGCCATGACCACAATCCTGAATTCATTGTGTCTGACATTGGCAGAATGGGGTTCCCAGAAGGTAAATTTAGTGATGCTATCCTGCAAGGCGGGGTAGAGTCATCAAACTCACCCTATGGGGGAACTCATTCTGCCAAGGCCTCATCTTCTGGGAAGTATCTATAGTCTCAAATTAACTTTGTTTTTAGTTACTTTTTCACTTCTGGGAAGTTTCTATATCCCCTAATTTGCAGAAGATAAAATGCATAATCAAGGTGACTAATGGGTGAACATCACCAATTTAACTGGGGAACTTCAATCTGATCTTAGTTCTCCCATAGCAGTTGAGGCCTAAGCAGAAAGAGGTCCTCAGAGGATGAATTTGGTGATGCTAGCCCACTGTACGGGATAGCATCACAAAAAGTTCACCCTCTGGGGACCTGATTCTGCGAATGTCAGACACACTGAATTCAAGCGTGCATGACCATCAATGTAGAAATAATCCAACTCTGCGTCACCTTAATAATATTGGAACATTGGAAGTGGATCAACGATGTGGAAAACAAATTCTGTTTATGCCAGGAATTGATTGCTATATCAGAGACGGAGACATGCAGAATGACAGTGTTACATTATGTTAACCCTTTACCCAACAAACCGGCCAAAACCGGCCAAATAAAGCTTCAACAGCCTAAAATATCTTCGGTCTGTCTCAATAGAACCATACAAATATGGATATCATTGGAACCGGCTCCTTGACCACATTGTGATAGTTACAGTTATGCCCTGTGCCAATGCATTCTCTTATATATGCGAGTCGACCATAGGTCGCCTCGCATATATAAGAGAATGCATTGGCCTAAAAGAAATCTTTTTTTTAACACTTTTTACCATTTTTTCTTACATTCTTTAACAATTTTATAATTTTTAATGTGTTAAGCCAATGCATTCTCTTATATATGCGAGGCGACCTATGGTCGACTCGCATATATAAGAGAATGCATTGGCACAGGGCCCTTCTGTTGGGTAAAGGGTTAACAGCATACTACGCTTTTGATCTGCTGCATCCCAAAGCGACTGATCAAGGGATCATGACATTGATTAGAACTGCAGCTTGTGCATCGTTCAATATCTGCCAATGTGCGATAGCCAGCGATAAGTTTATACAATGACAATTGCATTACAATTTCATAGCGCTGTAAATAAATGGCATCTGCAAATTGTCACAAGCTCATCCAACTGAATATTTTAACTCAACACTTTTATAATTTCTTCAATCAAATCCCAATGTCTTTGTCAGATTTGACAGAATTAAAGGTCAGAAACAAGAATAAGAATATGTGAAAATCACAACACGTCACTGAAAGTTAAGAATACTTTGTCTACTGGCACCAAAAGAAATAGTTTTCATGCTTTAGGTTTTCATATTTAATTTTAACTATTGGTGTCAGGATAGTGTAGTATATATTAAAGTAGTGTTGTATACAAGTCAATCTCCATTAATCCTTTCTAGACTAAATACTCATTGACGAGTAGTTCCCATAGGAAGTGTTCAGCTAATAAGTTCAATGGCCATAGGCCATATCTGAACATTTCCCACCATGAATAGGAATCCTTCTGGACTTGCATTATCTGTTGTCTGCCTATAATACCTGAACACCCCTCCAGATGAATAATGGGCTATTCCAAGGCATTCTTTTATAACTAGTGGGAGAATTTATTTAGTAAAGAGAGGGTTAAACCTTGATAGCGGTATTCTGAGTGGTATCCAGGGTGAGTTGTAGTTATGTGCGTATTTTACGGTTTCCTTTTGGTTTTTTTCTATATAACCTATTCTTCTGGTTTCAATTAATTGACAGCTCTGGTCTCTGAATGTCGCTTTTCCCAAGATGTGTGGTTAGCACACGTTTTACCACTATTTGCCACCAGCATATAGCAGTTCCAATTTGGAACATTTGGGTGTCATGTCATATGGGCGATAATACCACAGACTACCACATACATGTAGACTATGGAAATCACTGGAAAATGGCTGTAAAATATTATGTCATATATTATACGATCTTCTCTATGCAAATAGTCAATGGTGTATTGAGTAAAACCATAACCTAAACCAATAACTGGTTTTTCTACAAAAACCATACCAAAACAAAAACCGAAATGAAATTTCAAAACCGCGCACATCAATAGTGTTGGGCAAAGTTTAGAGAGGGTGAAACATGTTTTTTTATTTTGATGGGAACACTCGTTCTATGGCTTCGCTACTGGGATAATATTTATGTCTTTTGAATATTCAGACCACTGAGGAAACTACTCATTAGTGAGAGCATCTTCCACTGACTTGAAAGGTCTGGTGTATTTGACGGCATGTAATGGAAATTAGGTCTCTCTTAATAGACAATGTGTTTACAGGAATGTCTCCGCTACTGATTGATGACTCCCAGAGTGAGGAAACCCTGTCATTACATATGTACACAGTAAATGAACGGGGCAGGAAAGAGCTATGGCAAGGAACAGTTGCAATTTACCTAAGTAAAGTTAAATTCCCAGCATGATCACAAAAACGAAGGACATTTCATTTCGTAGACTGATGCTCGGCAGAGAATTATGTGAGAAAAGAATGGGCACCTTTTTTTCTGATTGAAGCAAGCAATTTCTGTAATATGGTAAAAGAAGTAGCATGTGTCACACTTAATTTAAACCATTTCTTTATTTTATTCAGTTATACTGTGAATTGAGTAATGCCATAATTAATCGACTCCTTAACCAAAGCAGAATTATGGGTAATTTTTCAGGATTTAGTCGGAAATATGGCTTGTTGCAATTCATCGGAAAGCTCTCAGTGAGAGCTTTTCGATGAATGGCAACAAGCCATATTTCCGACTAAATCCTGAAATATTACCCATAATTCTGCTTTGGTAAAGGAGTCAATTATTTAGGGCATTACTGTAAAAGTATATACTTGAATGGTCTATTACTCATTTGGAGGGATGTTCAGGTAATATAAGGAGATGAAAAGATAATACAAGTGCAGAAGGATTAATATTCATTGTTGGGAAATGTTCAGATAATAAGATTAACAAATGGCCTATTGAACTTATTATCCAAATATGTCCTAAGGGATAACTACTCGTCAATGAGTATTTAGGAAAGAAAGTGTTAAAGAGTCCATACCCAGTTGATACTACATGCACCTAATACATTATATTAATATGATTGGGACATGAACCTAGAGTCAAAATATGTGAAAAGATAAACACTATGCTTGCAAACACAGTTTCTAAAATTCCCACCAATTATTGTTTTGACAACTAAAAATAAGTATTATATCAGTGATTATATGGAACATAAAAAGGTCCAATTATGGCCATTAAGCATGAATATTGGCAGATTGTATTACGAATCGAAACAAAATGTCAATATAGGAGAACAAAGTCGACCGAATTTAGAATAAACTCGAAGTAATAGAATTGGTCCTGCGGAAGTCAATATAGAGCCCTTAAGAGCACATAGGTGGCACAACTGCTGTTATCTAAGCGCTATTTACAGCCTGAGCAAACAATGCTTGAGCAAAGAGAATAATTACAAGGGAAATGTATTGTATCTCTGACTTCACAGGCTAATGACCTGATTAAACAATAGGTGGAAACATTTCATTCCCATTCAATAGGCCAGGTATGGTGACATTAAGGGACAGTGAAGGAAGGGTGAAGGGAACTGCACTCCGACCATCCTACCCGGCTTTGGCCAGAAACATCTCAACTACTTTTAACCCTTCCATGATTGGAGCTTACTGAAATTTTGTGAAAACCCTGTGCCAATGCATTCTCTTTTATAAATGAGTCTCCCATAGCCTGCATAGGGAGCCTCACATTTATATAAGAGAATACATTGGCCTAACAGTATTTATATCTTCAAAAAGACACAAGAGAAACATCTGCTGTTACACATATTAAACTAAATAATAATGACTAAACAATGGCATCGCCAGGCTCGATACGGAAACATACCTGAAACAGCAGATATACAAGGGAACGAGTGTACTATGAACGCGATACATTCCTGGAGGTATCAAATTAAGAAAGGTCATTTATCCCTATCCATTTATTAAGGAGATGTCATAAAAGCAATACCAATTAATTATTTCCTTGGAGAAGAAATTAGACTGACGATTCGGGCATTTGTGGCTCGATTGAATCTTGAATCATGCAGGTCAAGGATTTCATATCGAATCATAACTTTTGAGCAATTGGTTATTGCAGCGTAACAAGAGAAAGTTGTCTGACAACTGACGCTACGCATGTTTTATGCAGCATATTTTTATGTGCATTGGAATTCTCATACTGGTCGAACTCATCGATCCTGACCCAGATGGTGGATTTGTTGATGTTAGCCTGCTTTGCGGGATAGCATCACTAAATTCAACCTCTGGGGACCTCATTCTGCAAATGGCAGACACCATATTTGCAGGCTTGATAAACAGTATCCATGTCCTGATATTAATCTCTTCACTGCTAAATGACGTTATATGCTGGGCTGTTGATGTTATTGCCATTTTCCAGTGGAAAAATATAACAGGAATATCACAAGAACCATAAAACTGACTCAGTTGAAAGACTATTATCGTTCTGAATCATAGAAGATCATACCCTGTTTGAAACATCGAGAGATACAATTATTCCGATGCACCAATTATCTTGAGTTCCAGTTATGAATAATGACCTACTGCTAGTGTGCTGAATTAGGTCTGTAGGTACTACGGACCATATAGCACACCACATGCTCTTTTACTTCCCTAACAGTTAGTCAGTTACATGCACTTTTATGTCCGTAATAGTACAGACATAGCAACCGTAATAGTACAGACGTCATAGCAGCTAAGAGGTTAAGCTACTAACAACTTTACAAGATTTACTATATGGGTACCATCTGCACACCGAATTAAACCTTCATAGAACTATGTTACATTTCTCTATTTATTGCTTCAACAGACCTCCCAATGGTTATTATGATGACTATATAAATGTGAATACTTCATGAAATGTCATTGTCACAAATCGCCAACACATATCTTGCGATCAGAGTGATATAATTAATATCCAATATTAGTTATGTATGTCATGTGTCACATATGGCCAGAGCTGAATTAGGTATTTAACCATCTCTATACTAAATGGATTCTCCCACCCAGTTATAAAGATATATATCAAAATGGTATATTAATCATTTAGAGGGGTGTTAACATGTCTTAAAATCAGATGTGAATCAGGATCATGATTCTCATTTTGATTCTCGTAAAAAGTCTTGATTCCCTGTAGAAACGCTGTTTTGATTCTCGCAAAATTTTATGGATTTTAAGGCCTGGTTAACCCTTTACCCAACAAACCGGCCAAATAAAGCTTCAACAGCCTAAAATATCTTCGGTATGTCTCAATAGAACCATACAAATATGGATATCATTGGAACCAGCTCCGTGACAACATTGTGATAGTCACAGTTATGCCCTGTGCCAATGCATTCTCTTATATATGCGAGTCGACCATAGGTCGCCTCGCATATATAAGAGAATGCATTGGCCTAAAAAAATTCTTTTTTTAACACTTTTTACCATTTTTTCTTACATTCTTTAACAATTTTATAATTTTTAATGTGTTAAGCCAATGCATTCTCTTATATATGCGAGGCGACCTATGGTCGACTCGCATATATAAGAGAATGCATTGGCACAGGGCCATTCTGTTGGGTAAAGGGTTAAGGATATGTGAGCAAACAATAGCAAGACGAAAAGATACAGCAAGTGCAGAAGAAATCATGTTCATTGGTGGAAAATGGTCAGTTAATAAGTTCAACAAATGACCATTTCCTATGGGAACTACTCATCAATGAGTATTTAGTATATTAGGGTTAACCAGGGACCAGCCTAGAGGTCAACTTGGGAGACATCTTCTCCCTAAAATGTGTGACTTTGTCCCAGGCAGAAGTGACTTCTACCAGAATGCAGATATCCCAAAAGCATGTACATTTATTGATTATAATGGTGTTTTTACTCACATTACTGGCCTTATAAATTGGCACTTGTGTTGCATTATACTTTATATTGGATCATAGAAACGGGATGTTGGGGGTGTAAATTAAACCTCACCAATAGTTACTTCTCCCTGATAATAGTCCAACTCTCATTTCTTTATCAAAATGGCTATGTTCTGACTGAAATGACACTTTGAGATACTCTTTCTTCACCTCTCAAATTATTTCACCAAATTGCAACTTAAAGACATATTATGGACTTGTTTGGGAGCATGGAATTGATAAGTTAATACTCAGGCGCTATGCAAACATGGGGAATGCAGCATTCTACTAACATCCCCGAAAATTTCAAAGAAATCGACCATACCACTCCATAGAAAAACATTGTCTGAACTTTGCCCAATTGTAAATATCTACATCTCGATTCCAGCAAGATTATTCTTAATTTCTATTTTATCACCCTAGTGCTTCACATCACTTTAACCCTTTCTATACTAAATGGATTCTCACATTAAGTTTTTTAAAGTATACATAGGAATATTGTGTTATTCATATGGAGGGATGTTAAGGATATATGAGCAGATAACAGTCAGATGATAATACAAGTGCAGAAGTATTCATTTTCATTTGTGGGAAATGTTTAGATAACAAGTTCAAGAAAAGACCTATGGCCGTTTGTTAACTTGAACTTATTATCTGAACATTTCCTATAAAGGGAATACTCGTCAATGAGTATTTAGTATAGAAATGGTTAAAGGGAGTCAAGGCCTTCGAAAATAAAAAACATGTAACATCATAAATTTGAAGTGGGTTCATGCGAAATAATATAGAAGTCTGTGAAACAACTATCAACATGTGATGTTTACTGGCAAACACACGCAAAATTTCATTATTGGAATAATGCACACAATAACAAACTATCTGTTTCTCCATGTTCTTCTTATGGTGATGTTTTTACAAGACTTAAACTTAAAGCTCCAGCAAATTAGCAGGACCACATAACCCTTTCTACACTAAATACTCATTGATGAGTAGTTTCTTTAGGAAATGTTCAGATAATAAGTTCCAACAACAAATGACAATAGGTCTAAACATTTTCCACCAATGAATATAATTTCTACTGCACATATATCCTTAACATCCCTGCAAATGAATAATAGACCATTGCAATGTATACTTTTTGAACTAAATGGGAGAATCCATTCAGAAAAGAAAAGGTAAACGTTTTTTTTTTCAGGTGGCACTTCTCATACAAAACGTGTTATTTTTTATACACTAGAATCTTAAAAAGTAAACTAGGTCTCATAAAAAATAGCCTTTTAAATTTTCTGAACAACTCAGGAATATTGATCGGGTGTTGACAAACTAAATAGTTGAAAAGCAGCTTCGGTTTGACGGTAATATGACGATACCTCGAGCATTGGCGCCGCAATACAGGAACTTATAATGAACTGTCACTATGCTCGAATAACAATGCACTGGTATATTGCACAAGATCAATCCAACACATTTCCCGTCGATGATTAGATGTCAATTTGCCGAGGGAAGCAGCTTCTGGCTGATGAGAATTATACTGTTGGTGACAATTTAAATCAATGAAATCAATGAATTTATGATGTACTTCAGTGTCTGCGACAGACAGCGCTATGTACAAATGTACACTGACACAACTAAAAGCTAGTCAAAACTGGGAGAAATTTTTGAAAAGAAAAAGAACATGTTTTGATGGCATTTTTTTATGTAGCATCCCTCCCTTTTAAAATAAATCACTCGTGAAAAATCTAGTGTGGCATATACAGTAATGCCCTAAATAATCAACTCCTTAACAACATCAGAATTATGGGTAATTTTTCAGGATTTACTTGGAAATATGGCTTGTTGAAATTCATTGTAAAGCTCTCACTGACAGCTTTCCGATGAATGGCAACAAGCCATATTTCCGACTAAATCCTGAAAAGTTAACCATAATTCAGCTGTGGTTTAAGGAGTTGATTATTTAGGGCATTACTGTACCATAGTGTTCTGAAAGTAGTGACTTTTGTGGATTCATCTCGGCTGAAAAGTTCAGATTTTAACATTTCTGTGATTGCCCATCAACTATTAAAGGTAGATTCTGTCAAAAATGGCAAGCACAAAAGGATTTTCAAGTAAACTCAACATGCCAAAGACATGGACAAGTCAGTTACTTAAACGTTTTATTGGTATAAATAGTTGACTTATTTCACTGAGGACTTCACCAGAGGCGAGATTGAAGTAGTGTTCCCGAGTACCAATGTCATCAACAGTTTGAGAAAACCAGCTGGTTACTAAGACTTTAATTTCCTGACAATTAAGTCGATAGGGCAGACATAGATCTGAATGAGTTATCTTTTCTTGTTACAAATTGGTGGGTCTAAAGTCGTATATACATAGGCATAATTCCTTCTGTAGCGAAGAAACGTCCCAGGACAATTCATTTATGGATGGAAGAATGAACAATGTTGACACCTTGTAGCCTCAGAGGCATTCGGTATAGAATTGCGCATTCCGATGACGACAGTAGTGAAAAATATCGTTAAGGGCTCAGAATTGATCGTAACACAAGCTGAGCAGGATATCGTATAATTCAGGACCATTAGACTGATGCCGGCAATATTTGCTGCAGTAATCCGGGATAAAGGTCAATTTCAAAGGGCATGAATCTATCACCACAAATGTCCATGAGCAATGATGTTGATTGGATAAATTTCATCTCCAGCGTGTCTAACTGGTATATGGAAGTGTCAGATGGCCACGAGAATCAATGAACAAATCATAGTATATAGTCTATATAAATGGCCGAGACTTAGCCAGAGGTTAATACCAGCTATGTGCGGTCAATTGTCATCGCTCTCACACTAGTAGGGCTGCAACGATTTATTGAAAATTGCGAATCATTGTGTCATGATCTTGGAATCGAACTGTCATGTCTTGGAATGACGTGGCTTCTTGTTTCAATGACTTCCAGAACACTTCTGCGACAAAAGAAAATGCAAATTGCATACATCAGTTTACTGAGACATGGCCCTGTTTGCAAAATGGTTCCCAATTTTATAGCTATAAAGGAGTGATTTCATTCATAAGCTTTGACAAAATTTTATAGCTATAAAGGAGTGATTTCATTCATAAGCTTTGACAATATTAAATGAGAAAATTGCACATAGAACAAGAAAGCCAAAAGGCTCTATGAAATTTGCATGAAATTTGACAAATAAATAACAGCCTAGAGACCAATATGTGGAAGAAATTAACATTCCTGATGAAAAATCAATAATCCTTCATATTATTAAAGCAAAAACCCCTCAATTTCATGCCATGTTTGTAAATGGGTAGTCGTATCAGCAACACAGCACTTGTACTAGTAGTTGTAGATAAAATGTGCTAATATGAGTTCTCAATGACAGTTGTGGACATAATGTTCATTAAGACTGGCGCAAAGAACACCCGACATCTGTTTGATGGTATTATTATAATTTGATTTTTTTTTACCTTTGGTCGGTCTCAGAAAAAGTAAAAAGATCATGCGTTCATGATTTTGTTGTCCATTTATAACAGTAAATATTAGATCCAGTATAGAGATGAATTGGATGAGCCTGTATAGTATACAGTGTATATAATAATATAACCTACCCATCAAAGGAGAGATTACTGAAACTTGAGGACCCATAGTGAATTCTTCATTCAAAATGCACAACCAGAACTAATAATTTATTCGTGTTCTAATAAGACACACATTTCTTAAAAAGAAAATGCTCCAAAAATATTGAAAATAGATCAAAAATATTTGCCCAAAACCTGGTACACACCTACACAAAATATCTGGACGTCCTGACACAAAATACCCCCATGGTGTTGTTCCTGTGTTGGCTGGTCACACTTCCATTAAGACAGTGATGGATTGGACCCTTGTTTTTTAGCACGTTCTATCACAATCAATGATACATACTGTTAAATCTGAAGGAAACTTGGTTGAACTCGTTAGTCTAACAATATTCAGTTAATAATGGAAATAACAGAATCTGCCACTAGGCTACTTACTATATGTGTTCAATGATTTACTTGGCTTCTGATTTTTCAAAAAATTGTCATTATAATGCAGACACCAAGTCCGGAACTAATATATAATCAGGCCAAAATCAAGTTCACCCATGTGTCTTGTGACAAATCTGCAACTCATCTGGAACCATCTCCACAGTTAGTTCTTTATTTCAAGAAATTTTATAATTGCCTCATTTTTATCAGGTGAATACTGAAGGATGCTAATTTAAAAATCTGGGTTAAATAAAATGAAAATGTTGCAGCTTTCTCGTATCAACCAGAAACATGTTGCCCATTTGTTTCTCATAACCAGATACACCAGTGTATTTTTGCTTAGTCTTATCATAATACATAGAGTAACATGCACTCTTATAAATTAAGGGTTAAATGATTTCACAGGCAACATTGGCAGAGGTGAATCTAACTGTGTTGCCAGCGAAATATCTTCAAATATCCTGGATAATGTATAAAATGAACAAAGGGAATAGAGATGATCTTGTACTCGGCTTTCAACATGGAAGGAGCCATATCAATTTTGTGGCAGTGAGAGAGATTATGAACGCCTCTGCATTTCACAACTGACAGTTTGTGATATTTTATGGAAATAATCAGTTTTATGGGACAATGAGCAATTATGGACAGTGCTTTCCTAATAAGATTACAGTTAGGACTAGAATAATGTTCATACTATAAAGAAAACAACTACTGTAATTACTCACATTTAAAGGTAAGTTTTCTTAATTTTATACACAATATTGGTAAACAAAATCCCCCCCCCCCCCCCAGTTTTCAGCACACCTGTGCACAATATTTTAAAATTAAATTTTTACATTTACTTATTAAATCATTCATCTGAAATTTACCTACTAAACGTTTTACGCTATTCTTAGCAATTAGTACCGCTCCATCTCAAATATAAATGTGATAAAAATTCCATGGATTATAGATGCAAAAGAAATTTGACATGTTTGTGTGCAATGCGAATAACGGCCACCTACTGATATTCAAACATTCAATAACAATGTCTAAGATGCAGTAGAAAACAATTTCAGACCTATGTTATATACCAGGGTTTTTGCCAGTGTAATATGACCACTATAACCACTGGGGGGGGGGGGGGGGGAGATCTCAAAGCCATGCAACCAACGACGAATATCTAGAATTAGTAAATCAACACATAATTTAAGCCCAAATTATGAACGTCAGGTCGATTCCTCGTCTTCATCTACTTATATTCCTGAGACATCTACAGGAAAGGAAAAGTAATGCAAGGGTGTTATCATTTATCACTGTACAGAATTGATATTCTACATAGATATTATGCGAAAAAACTTCCAAGTTAAATCTGCATTTATATATAAACATTTTTATATCATGAATTATTGATTAAGGAACTTGTATGTGTTATTTGACAACTTAATTACCACCTAACAAGGCAGAATCAAACATGGCTTTTAGCAATGTTCACTTCGATATAGTTCAGGCAATAATTGTTGTGTATTCTTGAGTTATTTTTAAAATGGTTCACTACTATGACTAGTGGTCAGCATCAATTAGCTGGCATATAAAATTGACTTACCGCTCCCTGTTGGTTTTATTTAGTATGAGATAGGTGATGTATGCAATAATTTATGGATCGGGTAGGGAAATATGTCGGAGTGGAAATTTGGACTGTGGGGAAAAGGAGCTTTAAACAGAGCTACAGTAATGCCCTAAATAATCGACTCTTAACCACAGCAGAATTATGGGTAACTTTTCAGGATTTAGTCAGAAATTGTTGCCATTCATTGGAAAGCTCTCAGTGAGTTAAGTCCATGAGTCGATTATTTAGGGCATTACTGTACTGCCCTTATAGAGGAAACCCTGTGTATATATTTACATCTTCCACATGTGTGGTGTTAGCAATATTGTAAGATAGGAGAGAAATTTTATGTGACAGGATGGCATTGATTTTCTCAACCTCTAATTTGTGGGACAAAGCCTTTCCATTATCATTAACAACATAACCTCTATAACTTGGTTCCCCAACACAGAGGAGAGTTATAGTAAATTGCTCCGCAAAATTACATGGCCAGACAAACTGCACGAGTTTGATAAACTGCTGGCAGCAACTCTAATCAAAGACTGTCTCTTCCGAGTGGGTAGACCAGAGCCGAATGACACCGACTATGAGGAGAAAATAGGGCGACGAGGGATCATTGAAATAGTGATGCTTCATAGTGTCTCCCTTGAAATTGAATTGTGGCGCTGTGTAATAGTAGGTATCAGATTCTGATTATTTCCCCCAGTTTTAATGACTTCTTGTAAATGTTTAACACCTTCTGTGAACAAATGATGAATAGAACATAGAACAGTGCGCCATATAGAACAGTGCGCTGATGGTTGGTCAGTTACTTAACCCTTTGAAGCCTGGAACATATATGTTATACGCCCCATTCCATGGGTTGTAGGGACAAAATTGAGATATTTCGATATTCAAATGATATCTAAACAACTTTAAAAAAGAATCAAAACACATCTAATTCATTTTAGATATCAATTAGGATGCAGTGAATTAGAAAACACTAAGATTTGTCGTATAAACGAGTCTACGTCCAGTAGTTTTGAGCTTGCTATGTCATGCCCACCAACAGTTATCACCAGGTTTCTCAATGCAAAGGAACATTATATCTGACGTCAGATGTTTCAGAAGGCATCAGTTGGTTGGTTTTTTCCGGTCTTTAAAAAAACACTATTATCTATTATATATTTTGAAAGATCTGTGTGTAAGTTTGTAAGTTTGTGTGTTTGAAATCGATGGACTCGAAAACGACTAAGCCAATTTCAATGAAATTTGGTATTTGGATGTGTTTTCGGCCGGAGACGAACATAGGCATATTTATTTGTCCGTGCGAGGTCAACTTTTCACGTGCGGAGGTCAAATCTGTTTTTACGCCGTTTTGCGCTAATATATTTCAGTTCGGTGCTCACAAATCGATACGATATAGCGCGAATAATAAATTGCCAGTCATATAATTTGCACGGTTAGAATCTGTGGCGTGTCACCTTTCCAATGATGTATGACACGCCTGTGTACGTTTAAAGTTTCTACCTTAATTATCGGGAAGAACACAAGTTCATGCTTCGCTCATCGAAAATCATTGCGTAAAAAATATATTACGCCATCAACATATCGTGACGTGTTCGCGTTAACTCTTAAGAGGCCGATGTCGCGTTAACTCATCACCGGCCGAGGTATCCGCAAATGACATTGGGCTATATATCTCGGAAACGGGTGTAGCTATCGACTTGAAATTTGGTATGTGAATGTATCTTGCCCCGGATACGAATTTTATCGGGTCGCCGAGCACGTGCGACACCAGCTTCGCGCATGCGCAGACCAGATCTAGGAAACGGGTGGAGCAATCGACTTGAAATTTGGTTTTTGAATAGCCCGGACGAAGTCGGGTCACCTTCTAGTTATATATAAATGGGGATAAATTCAGTAGTTGGCCTTGCTGTGCATCTTTTATGCACAGGCTTTCTTTTGTTATTGAATGAGGTCAAATTCCCACTTGGACATATCATGGATAATTTATTAAACCTGAGTCACACAACTGTTTCCATGACGTCGGGTTATAACTGGCCAGTTTCTGGCCAACCAGGTTCAAAGGGCTAAAGTTTTTTACATCATGTTCAGCAGCTACGGCCATATCATCACTCTTAATTTTATGGCAGATTTGGTCAACCCTGGGACCAAAAGAGTTAAAGAACATGGACTGCTATCGGTAGTGTTACAATGTAAGTTTCTTCACTAAATGGATGGTCTCGTCCAGTTATAAAAGTATATATTGGATGGTCTATTATTCATTTGAAAGGGGGGGGGGGGGGGTGTTCAGAAAAGAAAGTGTCAACTTGCAGAAGGGATAATGAATGTCATACATTACAGTCAATGGAGCGATAATTAAGGAATGCAGAAATACCAGAGGTCAACCAACCCGAAGAGCCATATGAAGTTTCGGATCAGTTGGATGAAAAATGTTGGCAGTCGGGCATGCCGAAGTATTTGGTGATCCAAACAGTAAAATCCAAGATGGCAGCAGGCAGCCATGTTCTTTATCAAAAGTCACATCAAAGATCCTTATGAAGTTTGGCGATGATCGGATGAGGTGTTCCTAAACATGCCTGTAAATTTTCAGTACAATTCTCCAATAAATGTGGGCTGCAGGCTGTACCGATGGATTCAAATGTGACATCCAAGATCGCTGCTTGTGGCCATGTTTTTAACAAATTTCTGGAAAAATTTATGTCTCCCATCTAGAGATCACCAATGAAGTGTGGTGATGATCAGATGAGGGGTGTGCTGAAGGAAATTGTTGGCAGTCGCACGGATAGACATATACACCATAGCAAGTTGAGCTAAATGGCAGATGCCAGAGGCGAAAACATATTACACAAGTACAGAAGTATTCATTTTCATTGGACGGAAATGTTCAGAAAAGTTGGTCAACAAATGACCTATTGCTGAACTTATTATCTGAACATTTTCTGAAGGAACTATATTTAGTAAAGATAGGGGTTAATTAAAAGAGGCTGTGGACTGCTAGAAGAGTTAAAAAAGAGAATGGGGTAATTGGATTTATGTGTATTTTCATCACAATAAAACAAAAATCATGGAGCGATTAAGGGTATACACACACATAGATATGAAGTAAAAGCTAGAATTCTTGGCAGCAACGAAAGCTAAGTAAAACAAAGACAGAAATATTAACACAGCCTTCAAGCAATCAAATCTTCTCATGAGGAAAATATGTACTTAGTTCATTAAAAGTTATGATCAAAATAACTATTTCATGTTCCAATAAGTTGACAATATCAGTGGGTAAATGAAAACCATACCGAATTCCACCATCTTAATTAGCAGTCGCAAACAGAAGAAAAATAATTTGGCTAATATATCAGTAGCAGCTGTCTTCACCTGGAATCACACACATATAGTGTACTCTACTCAAAAACTCCACTAACTCTGTCTGTTCATTAGTTACCATCACTACTGTACTAAAGTGTTACTGAGAGATACCCCCTCTAGCTGGTGCAAAATCCACACAGATTAGTTACCAAGCTTTGACGACACAATATGCAGGAGGATTCATTTAGCTAGTGCCTGAGGAAAAATAGCACATAACGGATTCCGGCAAAAATTTGAAATTCGGTGTGTGGAATTGTGTTTTTTTTTCATGAAGACTCCGGCCTGGGGTCATGGAATATTACTGTGTGATTTTGGGATTAGATAGCTGTAGTGCCTCGGTATTTTGGAAGATTTTGACTTCGTCTTCATGATGCGACTGAGGCCTCAATGAGCTTCATCATCGAGCTTCCAACACTGGTGAGATTTTAGAACACAAAAAATGGCTACAGTTGCAAGCAGAATAAGTGGCACGTCGTCTGTATCTAAGGTGAAATGTTTACTACCATTAAAAGTTTGTTCAAACTTCCCAAACTTCTTGCATTTTCCTCCACTACCTTTAAGGGAAAATATATATAAGCACCTGTACTGACCTGTACCTAATAATGTGGCACTACACTTAAAATAAAAATCTGAATTATCTGAGGACTGAGGTTACTTAACAATTGAAAATGTGGATTCATGTACAAGGATATCTAGTACAAGAGGTTACTTAACATTTTTGACAAAGGCATTATGAGACATTTTAGAGAACATCAGAGATTTCCACTAAAAGATATTGGATGATTTCACTATTTTATTGCTGACTGACTAAAGTAATGCCCTAAATAATCGACTATATTTGGTCAGAGAGCTTTCCGATGAATGGCAACAAGCCATATTTCCGACTAAATCCTGAAAAATTACCCATAATTCTGCTGTGGTTAAGGAATCGATTATTTAGGGCATTACTGTACTTTAACCAAATTTATATGTCTAAATACATATACATATTTAAAGACATATTGTGGAGTTATTACATTGAATAAAAAAAAACAATCAGTTAATAGTGGTATCAAAACACTATCCCCACTGGAAGAATGGAGCAAAGAAATAAGATTGTCGAACATTCCAACCCACATCTGGCTATTTGGATATCAAATTTATGAAACTCACTGATTTTGGCATGCTTATTTGTTAATCCGTCCGGAATCACCTCAGTGGAGTGTTTCACATCACTGTAAATATTAAGACAATAGGATCGGAAGACAGGCATTGATCACTTATTAGTACCGCCACTGCCATGAGTTTCTCGTTTTGTCCCTGATAATATGAAAATTGCACTAATGCAGGAATATGCATTATAAAGATATACTTGTTAAAAGGTTGTATATTGACAATTCTCTTGCCATTTTATATCAACAATGATGTAGAAGTAGCATGGTTAATTTGTAAAATAATGTCAATAGAAGTAAAATATAATTAATTAGGTACTTGTTTCTAGTTCATTGTCGCAGTATTGTTTGAATGCTTAAACTTTCACCCTTCTGATGGTAATCATATTGACAGATTAAACCCGATTAAGCAAGCAAAAAACTACCAAGTGAGGCTAAAGAAGTTAGCGGGATATACATAATTGCATACTAATTCTCTGATACGTAATTATCTGACCATGTTGCTCATAATGTCCTGTTCAACAATAAATGGTAGCCTGAGATGAATTTTAACATTGATGGTCAAGACAAATTCTTTAACCCTTTCATGACGGGAGAGATCCTGTGCCAGCGCATTCTCTTATATATGCGAGTCTCCAATAGGTAGCATATCATATATAAGAGAATACACTGGCTTACAAGATCAAGGTAAATATTGTTAGGCCATTGCATTCTCTTATATATGCATTGGCACAGGGTTTTTGCAAAATTTCAGGAAGCTCCAACATGAAAGGGTTAAGAAACTAAATAGGGCATATTTGGAAATGTTTATCTTTGAAAAGCTGAAGTAAAATTATGGTGGGCTTTGTAACAACCAACAGAAAATTTCAACATCCACATGGAAACTAAGAACCTCTAATTTTAAAGAAATACATCATTGTACTTTGTAGGAATAAATAATTGGAAAATTATTACTTTTGACAATTCTTTGCACAGAATAAATATTAAATCTTTATTTAGATGAGTTATGTGCAATTACACTGGGAAGAGAAGTAAATCATAAATTTGAGAAAATCAAAGCCACAGTGCATGAAATCTGTTACCCACTGATAGTTCTTTCAGCCTGTCCCTTATGTTGTCTGCAACTGTCATTCCTATTTATATCAAATTATTACAATAGACCACAATCAAGTCTGATTATGATTTTCTGAAAGAGTGCCTGTCATTTGAATTTATTTCTGCCTGTCATCTTGAAACAGAGTATGTCAAGTCATTACTGATGACCTCATCTGCAATCTATAAAATGGGTGTCACAAGAAAGCTACAAAATAGCGTACATATATCTGACCTATATATACAGCAAAGGAAAATCTTTTTTTTTAATTTTACAACTATTTATATACTTGAAGCTCAATTCTAGATAAATTTGATATAATCAGACTTGACCAAAATGCTAGATCACCCCGGATATTGTCATCAGTTGAGCCTTATCACTTTCATGATGGGAGTTGCACTGGTGCAGCATTAAATATCCATATATCTTATATATGTGAGGCGCCCTATGGGGAAACTCCCATATATAAGAGAATGCATTGGCACATTGAAGAATATGAATATTTAATATAAGAACAAGTTTATCTATTTCTACATGTTCTCCTTTAATAGTGATGTTTTTGCAGACTTTTATAATATTTGTACTTTTACCCACTGTGAGTGCTATACAGTAATGCCCTAAGTAATCGACTCCTTAACCACTGAGAGCTTTCTGATGAATGGCAACAAGCCATATTTCCGACTAAATCCTGAAAAGTCATCCATAATTCTGCTGTGGTTAAGGAGTCAATTACTTAGGGCATTACTGTAGGTCCCTTTAATACTAAACAACCATATGAAAATTTTATTTTCAGCAGTAATGGTGGGCAGATAAGAAACAGCAATTTAATATGTAAAATCATGGTTTTGGTAAATCATGGTTTATATATACTATTCAAAGATTAGACAATTGGAAATCTAACAATAAGTGTTAAGTTCAGGTGTTTTTGATAAAATATTCCAAACCATTGGGGATCAATAAAGGTTCATTTACATGGTGTGATCTCGCAATCTGGTTGTGGACTATGATATATGAACTAACACAGTTTCTATATTTGCTGTGCAATATGGTTAAAATGATGTATTGAACTTGACTGTATATGGAATTTCCAACAGTGTACCGTAGATATCATTTAAGTTGCAGATGCCTTTACTAGTGTGATTCCTTTGACTTCCATTCAAAGATAGAAGCTTTACTGGTGTGAACACACATTTCATGCTTCTCGCTGACCAGTACACCTTACGATATTGAAGGCAATATTTGTTTGATTCAAGATTATTCCAGGCTTTCCCTGCAGGAGCCCTGTATTTTATAACAAAAAATGTTGTAACCGGTATGCAGTAAGAAAGGCCTTGTTTTTACAAGCCTGCAAATAGCATGTCTGTCATTTGCAGAACGAGGTCCCCAGAGGGTGAATTTAGTGACGCTATCCTGCATAGCGGGCTAGCATCACTAAATTCACCCTCTGGGGATCTCATTCTGCTTAGGCCTCATCTTCTGGGAAGTATCAATGGTATCAAATTAACATTGTTTTTTTTTTTTTACGTTTTCCCATCTGGGAAGTTTCTATATCCCCTAATTTGCAGAAGATAAAATCCATAATCGAGGCGCCCAATGGGTGAACATCACCAACTTCAACTGGGAAACTTCTATCCGATCCTAGGTCTACCATAGCAGTTAAGGGACTAAGCAGAATGAGGTCCCAAGAGGGTGAATTTAGCGATGCTAGCCCGCTATGCGGGGTAGCGTCACTAAATTCACCCTCTGGGGACCTCATTCTGCAAATGACAGACACGCTATTTGCAGGCTTGTGTATTTATATTTAGCTGAAGTCAGGGTCCGCGCGACTAGAAATTTACTTTTGCCAAATTCTTTAGAAGTTGCCAAAAGCAATCAGATTCTGCAACATTGACTTTTGATATTGATAGGAAATCAGAGAATTATTAGTAATTCTCGCCTCTCCACTGTGGTTTATCACTAAACAATAAACCATTCTCCAAACAATAAAATTGTCGAGAGGTTTGCCCCATCAAAAGGGCACATCAAAACAAAGGATTAGCTAAAGGTATGTAAACGTCACAACTATAGCTACAAGTAAATATCTCCAGTACTTGATATTCATATGATAATTTGATTCATAATACACGATTACAAATGCTATCAGATTAACTGCATCTTGATAAGGTGTTATCTTTTCCTCATTATAAGACACCACTAATTGTAAGGTTTTCCTGAAATGAATGTATCGAGTGACCAATATTTTCCAACTTTTTTGAGGAATTAATGAAAGTATCAATGACACTGTAGCTCAACTTGGAGGGGGTAATTTATTTCAGTGTCACAGTCAATGGAGAGATTAGGAATGTGGAAAGTTGAAATGTCTAATTAATACTAGATGTCAACATGAAGAGATATATATAAAGTAAATCCAAGATGGCCGCTTTTTGATAGCACCAATCTAGTGGTCACCCTAAAGATCAATATGAAGTTTGGTCATGATCGGATGAGGGATGTGGTCTGTGGGGTGTGCCAAAGGATTTAGTCATGCAAAGAGTAAATTCCAAGATGGACGCTGTTGGCCATGTTTTTGCCAAATGAAAATATTTTTTGCCAAATATGAATTATTTTTGCTTTTGGAAAAATGCATGATAAACCATGGCTTAAAGACATATTATGTACTTGTTCGGGTGCGTGAAACTGATAAGTTAGTATTCAGCTGCTATGCCAACTGGAGGAAT
Source organism: Siphonodentalium dalli (assembly GCA_032622095.1). Lineage (NCBI taxonomy): Eukaryota > Metazoa > Mollusca > Scaphopoda > Gadilida > Siphonodentaliidae > Siphonodentalium > Siphonodentalium dalli. Next base: position 54,921,557 of record CP136067.1, read on the forward strand.
GTAGCATTCTACTAACATCACACCGAAAATCTGAAGCAAATCGCCTGTACCACTCCATTGGAAACATTGTCTGAACTGAGCTAAATTGTAAATATTTACTACTCGAATCGGGACGCTTCTATCAGTGATAAACTAACGAAAACGTTTTCGCTATCGGCAGTCACTGCATTTAATTAATATATAAGAATGACGGTGTGTGTTGTCAATTTAGATACAATATTTGTAAAAATAACTACTTTGAACAAGATTATTCTCCATTTCTATTTGATCACCCTAGCGGAGTGTTTCACATCACTTTAAGTCATAAGTGAAAAACTGGCAGTGTTAACAGAACAACCACCAAAATACTGCAAGCCTCTCCAGACTGTTCATCAGATAGGCAATATACTTGGAGTGAACATTATTAAGAGACTACTTAAATTCAATGTTTCTCCAAATAAACTACATGAGCAAGCTAATAAAGCTGCCACTATGCATACACATCATCCATCAGAGAAATATACAATGCTAAAGCAGGTGATGAATAATAAGATACCCACAACATGTACTAATCTACTTGGTCAATCATTCACATCAAAGAGCATGTGTTCTTATTCAGGTAACGTTCTTACCAGGATCTGTAGAACTAGGCCAAAACAAATAATACCTGTGATACATGGTCTAAAATAATTAGGGTTGGTAGGTAGGATTTTTTTTCTTCAAATTCCATTGGGTCATACTCATTGACAATTCAATCCAGAAAGCTTCACAATTCAGATTAAGTGACTGGTTCAAAACTAAATATTGTCTTGAATTAGTCCGAGCATTAGACTAATACAACTTATAAATGTTTTTATAGTAGAGGTTTGAAACTGGGTAGATACCTTCAGATGCCCTTCGCACTGAACAAAAAACAAATATCTGTGTCAGATTGTCTCCAGTCCAATAACAAGTTTTGGGAGGCACCTTTTTCTAGGTCAGGTAGGGAAACCCTAAACACAGGTTTTTTTTTTTTTGGCCCTATCAGCACGGAAGTTTGGGCCTGAATTAAATTTATACACTGTTTCTCATTACTCTACATACAATGTGTTTGTGAATTAAAACTCCCTGCTCAAAAAATATTTTATAGTCCTCAGCTGACTACTCTCCTATAAAAAAAAGTTAACAAAAATAATTTCAGCCTGGATTATACTATCACCCATAAAAATAATAAAATTAACATGTGTGAAATCCTGCAAACGGTTTATTCGACTGCAAGTTGCACATTGTTTTAAAAATTTATGAAAACATCAGTTCTGAACCTATAACATATTCACAACCAAATAACTTCTTGAACAAGTAAAAAAAATAAGCAAATACCCACAGCCTGGTCTTGGAACTTAAAATAGGTAAAAGAGAAACGAAAATATTTTTATCTGTGGCCTGAATTTAATATTAGTTTTGGAGTTCTAATGCATGGCTCTGAGATACGTCTTCATTTCCAAGGGCAACAGTAGTAGTGTCCGTGTTATCAATGGCATAAATTTATACAGCCTGTTTTAGTAATCACAAATCATACTCATTCCACTAATATTACATATAGCCACCATTTTGTAGTTAGAATCAAAGGGAAGCAATTCTAAGATTCAGCTTTAAAACGATATGGAATAAATAAGAGAAATTCTGGACCACTTAACAAGCCTTTTATAGCTATTATTAAAGATAAGATTAATATCTAACCTGGGCTGTAATAAGATTTTGCATAAAATATGTCCTCACATAAAAAAAACAATTTACTTTTCTATGAAAAATTACCAATATAGCACAACCAAACATGACACATAAACTTGGCCAATAGATATGAAATTGAATCATGTCTTGTGCTCCCACAGCCCTTGAAACTCGCCATACTAAATACCAGTACGTTCGGAGGCACTGGTTTATTGATTCATAAGGGTGTGTCCACAAATTATCACTTCTTATTGAAATGGTTGAAATGGCCATGTTATAATGGGTAGAAAAATATAAATTTATAAGGATTTGTGTCAGGGAAAGGGGTGCTGAGCTCTAAAATTGATGAAATATTCAAATATTCTTGACTTCTATGAACTATTTGACGTTCAGTCGTAAATGTATATCCATCTTCAATTCAAATGAAAGTGTCAATGACAATGTAGCTGAACTTGGAGAGGGGATAATGTCATACAATACATTACAGGAGCAATAAGGAATGCAGAAAGTTGAATTGTTTTATGTAACACAATATACATGATCAACCAGAAGACACACATGAAGTTTGGGATCAATTGGATGAACTAGAGGTCACCCTGAAGATCCATGATGTTTGGTGACAATCGGATAAGTGATGTGGTCTGCAGAGTGTGCTGAAGGATTTAGTCATATAGAGAGTAAAATTCAAGATGGCTCTGGCAGCAATATATTTAAACTAAATTCAGACAAATTTTGACGACACCCATCGATGGTTATCCCGAAGATCCACAAGTTTGGCGACGAGGAATGTGGCCAGTAGGGTGTGCCGAAGGATTCAGTCATGCAAAGTGTAAAATCCAAAATGGCAGCCAGCAGCCATATTTTTCATTGAAAGTCATTCAAATTCAATAAATCCCATCCCGTTGATCCAAAACATGCCCGCAAATTTTCAAATCAATTCTCCAATAAATACGGGCTGCAGGGTGTGCCAACAAATTTAAATGTGAATCCAAGATGGCTGCTGGCGGTAATGTTTTTAACTAAATTTGGAAAAAGTTTATGGGTCCCATCTTGAAGTCACCCTGAAAATCGATTTGAAGTTTGGTGACCATTCGGATGAGGAATGTGGTCTGTAGGGTATGCTAAAGGAAAATGTTGACACCTTGATGGGACGGGACGGGACGCCAACCAATGGCAATAGCTCAAGCTGAACTAATAAAGAGATGAAGCGTCATGAATATCTCAATGTTCATCCTCGTCTCACAAGACTCTGCTTCCTTTTGTGAGTGACTTTAACACTACAATGGAGCTTCCTGAAATTTTGCAAAAACACTGTGCCAATGCATTCGAGTCTCCCACAGGGAGCCCTGCATATACAAGAGAATACATTGACTTAACAATATTTACCTTGATCTTGTAAACCAATGCATTTATATAAGAGAATGCACTGGCATAGGATCTTTAATGCGGCATCAGAGCAGCTCCCGTCATGAAAGGGTTATAAATGCTCTTTCCAGATTCATAAAATCACAATACATATATCTTCAAAATTTTAGTTGCGAGCATTTTGTGGGGCTATAATGGATGATAACACATTGAAGGTATCTATTATTAAGAATAAAATCCAGAGGATTCATAAGGAGAAACATAGTGAGTAATTCACTCCCCTTTCTTCTATCACTTATCTCATTTGGCATTGAAATGATGATCCGAATGTACTTCCCACTCTCGCCACGAAAATCTTTCCACTGATTCATAATCTTCAATATTTTTAAGTTGTGAACATCTTGTGAACTGAGGTGGTTCACCTCAAATTTTCAAGTATTGAAATGGTCTATCATTTATTTGGAGGGGTGTCCAGGAAAAATGAGAAGACGACAGGCATATGAAAACAGTCCTCGAAATTAGCCACAGCAAAAGCAATGCCATGGGAAATGTTGTGGAATCTAATACGCCAGAGCATCAAATTTGCCACAGGGCATTTTTCCTAATTTCGAGGGCTGCAAAAAGATAATACAAGTGCAAAAAGATTACTGTTAATTGGTGGAAAATGTTCTGATAGTAAGTTCAACAAACGACCTATTGTTGAATTTATTATCTAAACATTTGCTAAGGGAATTACTTGTCAATGAGTATTTAGTGAAAAAATGGATACAGAACATGCTTCAGATAACTCGGACGGAGAAACATACTATGTTCGTAATTCAATTTAGTTTCTTCTATCACTTCTTATCTGATTTGGCATTGAAATGATGATTGTAATGTACTCACAACTCTCGCCACGAACAGTGTCTTGTACGGATCTGATAGTGCTTCTACGTTATTGTGTGCATCCCCTGAAATTAGAGGTGTTATCTTGTGAACAAGCTATTCTTATATTATTCTTCTGATCTGGAGTTGTTTTCATGCACCAGAAGGGTATCTAAAGAAATATCGAGGAAAGAATCATGTACATGCTATGTTCTGAATCACAGTAAATTTACATCAATTTATACAAATAATCATATATTATCAGTTCAATATGATTCAATTTAAACAACCAAGCCAAGATTTAATACAACAACATATCAAATATAAGATACAAATGATTTGATAGCTTTTCTAAACTATCTTAAATTATTTTTGAGGATGCAGTTTATGTCACATTTCATTGCCTAATTTTAGAGCTCATTCATTCAAGCATTGTAAAATATACTTCAAATATAATTTGTAAAATATAATTATGCGTGGACATAATATATCACTTTAACCCTTTGAAACCGGCTGGCCGCTATTCCGGCCAGAACGTAATTGCATATATACGCGACGTAATCTCGTTCTACTGTCGGCGTCGCAGTGTTGCACTTTATTTTTTATATTTCGATAAATACTCAATGTTAAAAAAAATAAAATAGTATTTCATAAAATTCATATTATAATTGTTTTAGCTGTCCAAAAAATATCGAAGTTGTGATTGGCATAACGAAGTATCAGCCGATTAAAAACTGGATACAGTCTCCATTTTATCACATTTCTGCAATTACGGCGCAGACATATTGCTTCTCGCGACCTCTCATTTTGCGTTAGGTCATATTGCCTTATATGGCCCATAAGATAACTAAAAATATATATTTATAGGTAGAAACTTTAGTGACGTATTCTTGTGGTATTTATAACTCCCAATGTGTGAAGAAATTCCCGCTAAATTATATAATTCGCACTAACGATTGTCGGATATAAACACATGTCATATGAGTTTTGTTCAAGAATATGCAAACTTCTGAGTTCATTAATTCATAACTTTTTTGCGCAAAGGTACACGCTATATAGATTTACATGAGAATAAAGCTCAGAATCTTGTCTTTAAGATGGCATAAGCCAATACACTGCACAATGCGCGCATTTTAGTCATTGGTGGGGTATTCAGATAACACCCAGGTTTGTTTTGGCCCATATGACGTCATGTATTTACGTTGGGATTGTGATGTTACGTAACATTTTTGGCAGTTTTTATAATAAATCCCAATAAAGTTTTCAATTTTTTATAACTTTTTCTGGATTTAAGATATTGAAATATATTGTGATGTGCTGAATTCAGAATTTAATAATCTTTCCAATGGTGTAAACAATATGGTAGAAGAGAATGCATACGATACAGCACCATGCACCTGAACACAGTCTACAATAAGTCAAAATACCTCTGGGAGCCCAGGGACAGGGCATCGATCGTTGTGGGGAGCCAGGGTTCAAAGGGTTAAGGATCTAAATCTGCCATATCACACAATGGAATTCCCTGCGTCTCTTTAAACTTGGATGCTTGCAAGTCTCAACTGTGTTGTTTATCAAGTTTGCAAGGGATGAGGAATAAAGTTTCCACTGAATTTCAGGCAGAAAAAAATCCTTGTGACCTTTGTCAATCTACAGTGTATAAACTAATCAATTTAATTTGAGTAAAATCTGTCAGTTCTCAAAACAAAGTGTTGTTTTGACTAACTAGTATACAAACACAACATGTGCTTTCTCCCAATATACCGTTTAATATGAGCAATAATTTTGATGAAGCGTTAAGCTCTATGATGCATAAACCAAAAAGCATGGCATAACTTTAGAAGAAGTTCTTTGATGGCATTTACATTATGGGCATCATTTCTTATCAACAGATGCTTCAGATATCATAGTTCTCTAAAAAGATTGGAAAAGGGTGAAACCTAATAACCATAGAGTTACCTCCCATCCACTGCAGTGATGTATATGATTAATCAGTATTGATCTATGATAAATTTCGCTCCTTTAAATAGCTACCACAACATGAGCTGATTTTCCATGAGGTCTTAAAAAAAAGTTCAATGCTGAGACTTCGCACTGGTGTTAATAGCTGTTTCTGGATTCTATGATTCTTATTAAATCAGGTAACTTGACATGCTATATAAATGGTGACTTCAAGGCTTACAAACAATGAAAAAATACCTTTTGTTCAACATTATTTATTCAAGTGTGAGTGACTGTGTCAACCTAATAGAATACATTAGTTATTTGATAAACACAGGTAGATGTCATCTAGAATAAGCATGTTACCGAGTGGAATTAGACAATTAAATTGCAAGGATTGTTGATATAATGAAATATGATTCTCCTCAGAATAAAACTACATTTGTGAAGTATAAGTAAAGATGACAATGTCATTTCAAAGGAATAATGCTAATTAATACACAGAAAATGAGTTGTGACAATGTTGTAGGCTATGTTTTTTTTCAGTCTTTTTTAAAAACTTTTATGAACAATCCAATAAAGTGCATTTTAAACAATGTATTTGGCCCAAATGGCACTACAGTAAGAGCGAAAAAAAGGAAAATAACAATGGCACTAAATCCACTGTCAAAATTTAGTCAAAATACTGCCTAAATTATATGTATTTATAATTTCATAACTCTCAATAAAATTTGTTTAACAGAAAATACATCCAGATTCTTGCATGAAACTGAGCCATTCTCCTGTGACAATATACTTTGTATTTGTAAATGAAATTAATGATTATGAAGGATTAACAAGAGCATCCATGGGGCGGGAAAAAAAAGCTTGTGGTAATTCTAACAAAGGGCCATAACTGTCGTGGAAATTGGTGGGCGGAACCCAAATTCGAACCTGACCTGTATTTTGGGCTTGTAAACCCACATACAACTTTCATTCCATTCAGTTAAGATCATCTAAAGTTATCATCTGGAAATCAAAAGCGAACGTTCATTAAATAATAAGTCCTTATTTTTCAAAACAGGCATATAAAAACTATTTTCTTATATGCATCAGAGTTAAAAATACATCTGATGGTGTTCACATTTTATTTTGTAGTGACATGGTCTATGTGCTTTTATATTATCAGCATTTTTCTACCCGTCGTGGGAAAGGGTCCCGAGCCCTTTCCATTGGGATAAATTGCTTATAATTGGGAATATATAGAATATAGGAACACGCTAGGCCTGTAACGATATGCTTGGTCATGATACGATATGCATCGCGATAGGGGGCCAACGATACGATACGTATCGTGATGCGAAATTTTTTTTATTCCACGAGTAAATAGCTATTCAACAATCCAAATTTGCACAACTCTCAGGTTGAGTTTTAATGATAGGTTTTCTAATATTACTGTGGACTTTCATAATTGTTTAGTTACATGTGTATTGTAGTATGTAGTAATGTAGTATGCTCGTACACATCCGGAAATACCAGTACAACATGACATAATGATACTGAAAAGTTTCTCACTGTTTATATATCACATAATCACAACAGCTGGCTGAGAATGATGTTTCAAATGGTGCGACATGTTGGTCGTAACACCAGTCTTGCAAGAGGTTGCCGTCGAACATAATTTGCAGATCACTTTAGTTCTGTCTGTCTTTCCATCCTCTTCAAAGGTGTACGTCCCAAAACCGAAATGCTGCCAGATTTTCGACCTGTAGGCCGCTGTCGGATTGACAAGTTTTAAGCTTTCTTGAGCAGACATCTTTCCACGGCCCACGTGTTGTTGTTTTGCGCAGACGATATATCCAAAATACTAGTATTTGATTGATTGAAATCACAGCAGTTCATCAAATTAAACCAATCAGAGCATGGCTTACAGTCTGAGGCTAGGTTACGGAGGTCATTTCACTTCCGCCAACGTTTGTGTCAAAGGTCAAAGTGCGAGCTCACAGAAACAAACGAAATTTACAGATTTACTTCCGATAACACTTCGTAAGCATTCACAGCTTACGGAAACGAACGAGGGGTCCCGATTGACTTCGGATGGTAACTGCATAATACGTAAGCGGAACTGTATCGAAATTACAGACAAATGAATCGCGTATAGAATCATGAATGACGAATCGCGATGAATCGAAATTGCGATGAATCGTTACAGGCCTAGAACACGCATTTTCATTGTTAAACTCATTGTAACCAAACTGTTCAAAGTATTTCAAAGTATTTCGTAGACTGTTTATTCCAATTTTATACAAAGTTGCAAATGCAGCAAGAGGACTTAAAAATATTCATAAAAATAAGAGGATGAGTTCATAAAATAAGAGACTTTCTGAAATTTAGAAAAACCTGACTATTTCCAACTGGGAAGAGGGCAAATTTTTGGCCATGCCTTCGCCTTAAAAAATCCCTGTATTAAAATCGAATGAGTTTTGGTGGTGACCAAGATATATAATAAAGAAACACTCACATAGGGCGAGTTCTTGTTCCAGTTTGTAAGCATGCATCTCGGCCCTCTCTTTTCTCTGAAAAAAGAAAAGAAAACGCTCATACCAAATGTCTAAAAACACATACCAAGGCAACTGAAACCACAAAATCCAGTGACTTCTGACAGGAGGTGAAACTCATTGTTTGGAGAATATCAGATTATTCTAATTGCTGATGGTCCTGTTTGCTTTTGTATCCCGCACATGTGCATCATATATGATAGGATCCCACAACAGTGGTGTGTACAAGTAGTTCTGTAAACTTAAAATTAAATAAAAACTTTGATTCAGAATCAAAAACAATTTGATGCAATGGCCTGAAATGAAAATTGAATCAAATTTATTTAACCCTTCCATGACTGGAGCTTCCTGAAATTTAGCGAAAACCATGTGCCAATGTATTCTCTTATATATGCGAGACTCCCATAGCCTTGCATATATATAAGATAATATATTGGCCTAACAATATTTACCTTGACCTTATTATAATATAAGCCAGTGCATTCTCGTATATATGCGAGCCTCGCATTTATAAGAGAATGCACTGGCACAGGACATTTAATGCTGCACCAGCACAGCTCCCGGCATGAAAGGGTTAACCACAGGGCCCCTACTATTTGTTACAGGTCCACATGTCAATATACTAACTGATATTCAACATTCCAACATATCATTAATTTTAATCTTTAAAATGACCCCATCTTTTGGAACTAGAGCTTCTAGTAATTCAAATGCATTTATTTTGAGAATTTCATAATGAACATCAGAGAATAAAATAAAATTAAGAAATATCCATGTTCTGAGATCAGCTCTGTTACAAATAGTTTGTTCATTTTTCACAGCTCTTATCATTGAAAAGAATTTTTTTTTTAATATTAACATGATATGGACCAAAACTTAGAATGCCATAATGCATTATGTAAAAACTGCCGCCGGTATTATATGTCTTTATAACCCTTTACCAAATGAATTCTCACATTTAGTAAATACACATGCAGAAATTAATTGCTAGGAAATGTTCCCATAAGTTGATGGCCGTTAGTTGGACTTTATGTCAGGATATTTCCTAAAATAACTAATTGTAAATGAGGAATTAGTACAGAAATGGTTAATGAAGTAACTTCTAATCATTGTTAATTAACCCATTCAAAGCAAAATTGCCCTTAACCCTTCCATGACTGGAGCATCCGGAAATTTTGCGAAAAACCCTTGCCAAGGCATTCTCTTATATATGTGAGAGCCTCGCATATATAAGAGAATAACATTGGCCTAACAATATTTACCTTGACCTTGTAAACCAGTGCATTCTCTTATATATGTGAGGCTATGAGAGACTCACATATATAAGAGAATGCACTGGAAAATGATCTTTAATGCTGCATAAGTACAGCTCCAGTCACGAAAGGGTTAAAAAAAAACTTGGAAAACTATGCACAATGTATAAACAACAATCATATATCTTGAATTATGTTGGGGATATTGAAGCATGACACCCGAAAGGTTTTCAATAGATATTTTGTTCAAAATTTTATTGAAAAGTGATAAAATAAACAATTCCAATTCTACCTTATTCTACAAAACTGATTTTGTTCCATAAAAAAATTGAATTTCTTTTAGAGTACCAATCCGACAAAGGCAGGAATGAGTCAGCAAAATTGTTATTTGATTGGATTTAAATCCAACATCAGATGGACCAAATCCCATGAGAACCTCAATTCCGTCACTAATCAATCGTCAACATCAAGTGATGCACCATGAGGTGCAACTGGGAATCCAAGCTAAATATAGCACCAGGCAAAAAGTACGTCACCCTCCAAAATAAATCGATAATCAGAATCTTGTATGAAAATTAGTCGAGTCTTAAGGGAGCTGGGTGCAATGTAATTTGAAGATAAATCTCCCAAGCAGACCTTGTGAAACCATACTGCGCATCAGTTTTCACATAAGAATCCTTGACTGACATTTTAAAAACCTGACAGCACTAGTTATATGTTATTTACCTTTCGTTCTTTACGCTCATCTCTAGTTTCTACTCGAGTTGGAGGTGGAGTGTCTTTTGATTCCTAAAAAAATAAATGAAACAAGTGATTGACCCTTTCTTTACTAAAATAGATTCTCCCATCAGTTATTAAAGTATAAATTAGAAAAGTCTATTTATTCATCTGGAGGGGCATTCATGAGTCAAATTAAAGATAATATAAGTGCAGAAGGATTAATTTCCCTTGGTGGGCAATGTTCAGATGATAAGTTTGGGTATCAAATTGTCCACAAACTAAATGAAAGTTATCATTAACAGTAAAATATTTATTTCAATCTGTTTCTGTAATCAAGCCTGAGTTTAGTGTGCCTGTCATTTGCAGAATGAGGTCCCCATAGGGTGAATCACGCATAGTGGGCTAGCATCACTAAATTCACCCTCTGAAGACCTCATTCTGCTTAGGCCTCATCTTCTCTGTAAAGTTTCTTTATTATCAAATTTCTATAGAAACTTCTTCACATAGATTATATTTCATTTTTAGTTTAGTTTCTCCAAATCCCCAAATTGGCAGATGACACATTGCATAATCAATGGGTGTATATCACAATATTCACCATTTGGGAACTTCAATCTGAGTCTTTGTCTCCCATAGCAGATGAGGCCATGCAAATGAGGTTCCCAGAGGGTGAATTTGGTGATGCTAGACCGCTGAGGGATAGCTTCACTAAATTCACCATCTGGGGACCTAATTCTGCAAATGACAGGCACACTAAACTCAGACTTGTCTGTAAAATGTTTGTCAGGTACAAGCCTTGAAATAACTGACCTGTCATGGTCGTTGACATGTTGAAACTTACAAAACGTTATAATGGTTACACTGGTGTAAATATTTCCCATAGGCTTCAATGTTAACGTTTGTTGATCTGCATCAGAGGTCAAATGGAAACTGTTCAAACTGCCTTCGGATTATGTGAGCTTGACATCTGTGGAAACTTTCCCAATAAAAAAATCAACACCGTCTAGCAGGGAATCCACTTCAAATTTTCGTTTTTTCATGACTAGGGTCAGTTCCGCACTAAAAAAATATTGTCATTTTTTCAATCACACTTAAAATTTCTAAACAGCCACAACAGACTTCACCTTTAATGAATGGGCCTCTTGGCAAATGAAGTTTGTGGGAGAATGATTCCTTGAATTTTTGTCAACAGTTTACATTTAATTCATGCAACCAATCACAGCCCAGAGTGTTTTAACTGTGAAACTCTATACTCCTCCCGCAACCGCAGGGGGAGCTGCCTATAGTATTTACACCAGTGTAACCTAAAGCGATAGCCCGCTTTTTCGCGGAATAATTGTAACTCCCTACATTTCTTCAGAATTGCCCATCAATGGAAAAAATGTGTTCAAAAACAATATCACCCCTATGGTTCTTTATTTATCACACACAATTTAACCCCACCCCCTTTAACAAATTATTCATCAAAAAGGCACAATTTTCCACCACCAGTCATGTTCAGGCCCCATTTTCACTCAGTTTTAGGGGTCTGGTGTTGCAAACTTGGATCAGCTATGGAAGACTGTACAATATTCTTTCCATGAGAGAATTTCTGGTGATGTGAGGTCATTGAGTCCAGATCTGATCAGCTGAGCATCAAGCGCATGACTTTATCAGCACATTGAAGAATAAAATATGACATTTTCAGGTCTGCAAGGGTGATCCAAGATAACTGGATGTGGGTGTATATTGAATTAGTTGAATAAAGATATGCTCTCTTTGAATTGCTGAAGCATTTTCTTAAATGTGTCCAAGTTTTAGTGCTATTAACCTTCAAATGACCATACCCACCAGTAGAAATGACACACTTTTATGATATATATCTGTATATCACTGGCTATAAAATCCAAAATACTTGTTAGATTAGGTTCTTATAACAATTGATATATGTGTCGTTGACATGCTCATGTTATGGGTCATTTGCATTATCATGTGACTATTACCACCTTGAATTTTTTTGAAAATACCTTAAAAATTGGCATTTTTTATGAAAAATCTTACTATTTTTTTGGCTGATGTAAGTGAAAGAAGACATCAGCAGCAAGAATAGCCACACCAAGCATGAGATATTCATTGGACTGAAAGACCAGGCTCTGTAAAATGCATTAAAATGCTTTAAAGTGACTCCCAGGAATCAAAAATGATAAAAAGCTATTTTTTCCCTTTAGGTTACACTGGTGTAAATATTTCCCATAGGCTTCAATGTTAACGTTTGTTGATCTGCATCAGAGGTCAAATGGAAACTGTTCAAACTGCCTTCGGATTATGTGAGCTTGACATCTGTGGAAACTTTCCCAATAAAAAAATCAACACCGTCTAGCAGGGAATCCACTTCAAATTTTCGTTTTTTCATGACTAGGGTCAGTTCCGCACTAAAAAAATATTGTCATTTTTTCAATCACACTTAAAATTTCTAAACAGCCACAACAGACTTCACCTTTAATGAATGGGCCTCTTGGCAAATGAAGTTTGTGGGAGAATGATTCCTTGAATTTTTGTCAACAGTTTACATTTAATTCATGCAACCAATCACAGCCCAGAGTGTTTTAACTGTGAAACTCTATACTCCTCCCGCAACCGCAGGGGGAGCTGCCTATAGTATTTACACCAGTGTAACCTAAAGCGATAGCCCGCTTTTTCGCGGAATAATTGTAACTCCCTACATTTCTTCAGAATTGCCCATCAATGGAAAAAATGTGTTCAAAAACAATATCACCCCTATGGTTCTTTATTTATCACACACAATTTAACCCCACCCCCTTTAACAAATTATTCATCAAAAAGGCACAATTTTCCACCACCAGTCATGTTCAGGCCCCATTTTCACTCAGTTTTAGGGGTCTGGTGTTGCAAACTTGGATCAGCTATGGAAGACTGTACAATATTCTTTCCATGAGAGAATTTCTGGTGATGTGAGGTCATTGAGTCCAGATCTGATCAGCTGAGCATCAAGCGCATGACTTTATCAGCACATTGAAGAATAAAATATGACATTTTCAGGTCTGCAAGGGTGATCCAAGATAACTGGATGTGGGTGTATATTGAATTAGTTGAATAAAGATATGCTCTCTTTGAATTGCTGAAGCATTTTCTTAAATGTGTCCAAGTTTTAGTGCTATTAACCTTCAAATGACCATACCCACCAGTAGAAATGACACACTTTTATGATATATATCTGTATATCACTGGCTATAAAATCCAAAATACTTGTTAGATTAGGTTCTTATAACAATTGATATATGTGTCGTTGACATGCTCATGTTATGGGTCATTTGCATTATCATGTGACTATTACCACCTTGAATTTTTTTGAAAATACCTTAAAAATTGGCATTTTTTATGAAAAATCTTACTATTTTTTTGGCTGATGTAAGTGAAAGAAGACATCAGCAGCAAGAATAGCCACACCAAGCATGAGATATTCATTGGACTGAAAGACCAGGCTCTGTAAAATGCATTAAAATGCTTTAAAGTGACTCCCAGGAATCAAAAATGATAAAAAGCTATTTTTTCCCTTTAGGTTACACTGGTGTAAATATTTCCCATAGGCTTCAATGTTAACGTTTGTTGATCTGCATCAGAGGTCAAATGGAAACTGTTCAAACTGCCTTCGGATTATGTGAGCTTGACATCTGTGGAAACTTTCCCAATAAAAAAATCAACACCGTCTAGCAGGGAATCCACTTCAAATTTTCGTTTTTTCATGACTAGGGTCAGTTCCGCACTAAAAAAATATTGTCATTTTTTCAATCACACTTAAAATTTCTAAACAGCCACAACAGACTTCACCTTTAATGAATGGGCCTCTTGGCAAATGAAGTTTGTGGGAGAATGATTCCTTGAATTTTTGTCAACAGTTTACATTTAATTCATGCAACCAATCACAGCCCAGAGTGTTTTAACTGTGAAACTCTATACTCCTCCCGCAACCGCAGGGGGAGCTGCCTATAGTATTTACACCAGTGTAACCTAATATCATCAGCTGAAATGATGTTGTACCTGTGGTCGTGAGAGACTCTAATTTAGTTGATCGATCACAGAAATGCCAAAGCAACAAATAATCTATGGAAACACTTAGTCTTGACTAATCTGGAGATCTGAAGTCTTGTCTTTTAAATATAATATTATGCTTATGGTAATTTAATTCATGAATGACTCAGTTTTTAAAATACAGTAATGAGTTAAGTTTCTTTGAAGAATGACAATAGTTTCTAGCACCTAGCCTGAATAGAGTTTATCTGACATTTGCAGAATGAGGTCCCCAGAAGGTGAATTTAGTGATGCTATCTCACACAGCATCACAAAATTCACCTTCTGTGAATTTAAATTAAAATAATATTTTATGAATAAAACCAACCCATTTAAAATATCTTAATTATTCCATGCCGTTATCAGGAAATCCCTGGTAGATCTTGACATTGTTGAAAATGTTGGAACATAGTTTCCGCTAGCACACTATTGTTGGGTGCTCAGAAAGAATATCAACCTAACTGTGCTAAATTACTAGTGAGTACGGAATATAGCATGCGCTCAGACTAACAGGGATTATACTATCCTAATTTGGAAAGGGGCATGGGGGCCATTGCTATTGGGGAAAATTTAACATGGGGGGGTGGGGGGGGGACAAATTGGATATTCCCCAACAGTTGGGGGGGACCTATTGGAAATTCTCCAACAGTTGAATTACTGAAAAATAAATTAACTTGCATTTCAATAACAACTGTCAGTAAAAGATGTAAACCAATTTGTTGAGCGATTTGTACAGTACTAAAGTGGGCCGAACACGAAGCGATATATGTTGCACGATATTTGTCGCAGACCCTTGCGATTTAAGATCGGTGTGCGCACACTGTCCAATTTTAATTGTGTGACTTTTGTTTTTATCATTTACGATAGACCAGCGCACACGATGCGATCAGATCGTATGATCTGGTTGATTATTTTCTCATGAATGCAGTTATTAGTTGGTCTATATGTATTTATCATGGATATTTAATAAGAATTTCCAATAAAAATTAATATTACAAGTGTGCGTAGTTCTATAGTATACATACCTGATTTATTTCCCCACACAAATTCACAATCAGATATTTATATAGACACCAATATGCTGATGTCCACCTTGTTTTGTTTTTGTATTCAATTGTAATTGTAGTGTAGAGGCATAAATATATGACTCCCACCACTCTGACTTTGCTAATCAACTTGAAACTTGAAAGATGCTGGATGCCATGTTGTTGAGAAATAAAACATGTCATCGCCACATGATCATATTAATAGTTTAATCTGATGGGATACTTCGCATAAATCGCACGACTCGATCGCAGAAAATCTAAATTATTTGACATCTTGTGTTGCTGATCGTGCGACAAAATGTCGTGCGCTTTTCCACTGCACACGCTACCAGTGCCCGATATTTGTCGTATGATATATATCGAATCGTGTGCGGCACGCTTAAAACATCAGCTGATCACTTACATTCATCCAAATTTAAAATAAATTTTAATTATCCTCATATTGAAATAAATAGCCTTTGTAAATTGAGAAATATTAGACTTTAAATGGAGAAAAAAGTATACATTTGGCATTGGGGGGGGGGGGGGGGGGGGCAAAGTATACATTCGGCATTGAGGAAAGGGGCCTGTATTATGCCCCAAGTGCTATGGATAATCCCTCTCAGTACTGACATGTAGCAGTTAAGAGGTTATAAAGTTGGTTGCAATGGGATACAAGGACACAGTGCAATCGATTAAGCATCTTCAGCTGCACTTTATGATCACAGATTTCTCATACCGTGATATACCTCCACACCTTAAATTAGTGATCGACCAAGATATAACATGAATATTAAATTGAATAAATAAGAAAAAACAAGAGCAGATGGGTGCAATTCTGTATTTCATAGCAATCTTTCCAGTTTTATTTGTTTTAAGACTGGTTGTGGGGAGATATTTAATTAGTGGCTACACTGTGGCATACATTGACCTATTACTTCCCACTGAAATGGCACTTCACCAATTCTGAGCCCCACACCACTTCCAACATTATGATTTTTATTGAATGAATCAGCACCCATACCATAAATTATTGGTATGGATTCATGGTGGATAATTCAGAAACAGTAGTGGACCTGTGTCATGAAATTGTGAGATACCCTCCATAAGTAATCAGCAAGCACATGTTGGATTTCTTAGAAATACACTAATTCATACAAAACACATGTAGTAAATTACTACTAGTAATGCCACACTGATCCTACCTCCAAACCAGATACCAGGGAAATGTGTACCTACATGCATGAAGCATAAAATCTAGCACATAAAGAGCAATGTGATCATGCACCACTGACTTCACCCCAAACACCTCCCAACATGTCACATGTACATGTCTGGGTAATAAATTCAAGCCAGTATGAAGCATGTTTAGCCATACATGGCCACCCCCTCATTCCAATAAAACATAACCTCCAGATGTTACAAAAATGTCATCTGTAGAGAAATGTTGTTTGTTCACACGTGCATACCGGAAACAATCTCACATGGACAATATAAATGAACAATCAAACAATATCCTATGTTTGATGGATTACATTAAAGAGCCATAACTCCAGCAAAAATTATCGGGCAGAACCCAAATACAAACTTGACATGTATTTTGGGCTAGTAAACTCACATACCAAATTCCATTCCATTCAGAATTACTAAAGTTATCATCCGGAAATGAAAATTATGTGCAATTTCCAACAAAAAGTGCAATAACCGGATAAACTTGGCGGCGGAACCCAAATTCGAACTTGGCCTGTATTTTGTGATTATAAACACACATACAAAATTTCAGTCCATTAAGTTTTGGACAGACTAATAACATACCGGTAATACATCCCATTTTTTCCAAAGGATGTTATAAGGTGATAAAAGGTGATGACTGATAAGGAGCACTATTTGTTGAGGGAAATGTTTAGATAATCAGTTCAACGACCTACTGGTATGGTGTCGTTTGTTGAACTTATTATCTGAACATTTCCTATGGGATAACTACTCATTAATGATGCTTTAATAATCTATGCTTTAATAATATATGCTTTAATAATCTATGGCAATAATATTCAAATGAATCGGCGAATCCCGCATGCCGAAACATCAAACGAGGCTGCCAAAGAATTGACACTTTTTTTGCGGGAACTCGCACATGCAGCAGTTGTGACGAGGTGTACCCCAATCATTGAGTGAGAAAGACGCCGGCGGCCGCTTTGATCTTTGTTATTATGTTCGTAATAAACGTCATCGCTACTGAGAAAGATACACGGTGAATAGTCTTGTCGGCATTTAACCATTGATGTGCTGTTTGTTAAAATCTCGTTCACTGGCTGCAAATTCCGACGCGCGCATTTAAATTTTTCGGCGTGCGCATTTAATAACTCGCTGTTTTTTAGATCCGCGTGCGCAAAGGCACGCAAGCGCAATTGCGCGCCTCAAAATCGAAGGACTGTAAAATCATACGTTTAATTTTTGTCATATGTAGGTGCTGGGTGGGGGGGGGGGGGGGGGGGGGGGGGGGGGGAAATACTCGGGCCTGGGTATCTTTCCCCCCCCCCCACCCCAAATTCTTACTCTAATCAAATTTTGCTCATATAAAGTTAATTTCTCGCCATTTCATGACTATATAAAGCAAATTAAGCAATAAAATCATACGTTTAATTTTTTCATATGTAGGTGCTGGGTGGGGGAAAGATATTCAGGCCTGGGTATCATCCCCCCCCCCACCAATTTTTTTTACTCTTTAAAATTTTGCTCATATAAAGTTAATTTCTCGCCATTTCATGACTATATAAAGCAAATTAAACGATGGGGGGGGGGGGGGAAATACCCAGGGGGGAGGGAGGAGATATCGTGTTACACCGGTATAGAAAATATAGTACCAAAAGTTAGTTGAGATAACCCACAATTATACACACATCACAGGCACAACCTTTTTGCTTACTGAAGATTTATTTTGTGTGAGTAAGAACTAAGTGTTTACTAACATATCTTGGAAATCTTATGACAAGACTATTTGGGCAATTATCGATAGTTACCTTAATACAAACTAATTCATATGACCTTGACATACCTACAATTAAGGCAATGAGATTGCAGAACCTGTCAGGAGGGTAATGTATTATACCTTGATACCTCGGGCAATTAGTGACCCCAAAGAGAAATGTGTACCTTGTTACATCATCACTAAAGCACACTGTAATTTCAATGCCAGCTGAGATTCTTCTGCCAGAGATCCACCCGACTTTACATACATAGCATACCCATGAAATACCCATGTCAGGAAGGCACTGAGTGTTACATATGCATGATTCCCCGCCCGTAAGTAACTGAGTACATCGCGATTGGCATTCAAGTCTGCAAACGAACCTATTTACCAGTGGAATTCTATATGATTATTTCTATGTTCCCACCACCTGTCTCACTGTTTTCTTTGTTTTGTAAACTAAACAGAGATCCAACAGTTGTTTTTGCCATCTCAAAGAGATCGGTGTGCATCCTTGCACAATAAAGAAGGCAAGATTGTTCCTTAATACAGTCGTTATATTTTAGTGTGAAGAATAGATACTGTCACAAGTAAATGGGGCAGGTGATGAAGATATTGTATATAAAAGTTAAACAGGGGCATCCGAAGCAATCAAGATGTCAGGGGGGGCATGTCCTATCAATGTTGGAAGACATGTAAATATTTGGAACATCAGCTTAACTGATGTAGAACACTGCTATGGAGTAGTCCAATGGGAATACACAATAAATTAGTTATTTTAATAAATTTTATGTTCAAATTGACAGCAAATTCATTTTTGTAAATAATTCATATGCAGGACTCTCATTGAAGTAATCACGCTGGTTTATTGGTGAAAATTTGACCGGAATAAAAGAAATGTTATAATTGTGCATAGATAAGATGTTGTGTTTTTTGAAATGGTACAATAATGTCCTTGGCAGGAATTTTCAGTAATATTAGTTAAAAATACTACTAGTACCAGTACATGCATTCCTTCAGTGGCCAATGCGTCTGAGAGTGACTTATCCAATTGATTCACTGCGATGGGCCTGGTTTTGTGTTGCATCAGCTAATGCATCCACCATTTTTCAGAATACCAATTGCTGGTTCTGATGCATTTCGCTATCAATGTTGGAAGACATGTAAATCTTTTGAACATCAGCTAATCATTTCTTTACTAAATATTCATTGATGAGAAGTTCCCTAAGGAAATGTAATGTTTAGATAATAAATGACCATAGGCTGTTTGTTACTTTATTTATATTATCTGAACATTTCCCATCGATGAATAAGAATCTTTCTACACTTGTGTTATTTGTTCATCTTTCTTTCATCTGCTTATATATCCTGAATATCCTTCCAGTTGAAGAATAGACCATTCCAATATACATGTATACTTTTATAACTCAATCAGGAATGGGTTAATGTTTTCTGAATTCCAATTGCTGGTTCTAACAGGTTGAGATCAATATCAGTTGACCATAATGTAATTTCTGGGAGTTCACTGTGGAGGATCTGCTCCTCGAATTCACATTCCGCCAGTGCAAAATTCCGATTCCGAGCGGTATATGATCCGATTCTGTGAACGTTTTGTTTTGCTCGATTTTCCACGACCATGTTTACTAATTTATGGTAATCGAGGGAGCAACTCATGAGATGATACATTTAAATGCTAGGACTTGTTTCTGGGGTATTTTACTCTTCACTTGCTTATTCTTTAATCCCATATCTAGCACGCTGAACCAAATTACAAGGGTTTGCTCACTCAAATCCACACACAGAGAAGAAAAGTATTGTGTAGAAATGTGAATTTCGAAGCGAAAGAGAAAATGTTTTGAAGAACAAATTGCTTATGTGTATCCGCAAACAACCCATCGTTACTTTAAAAATACAGTTGATCAAAATACGCTATTTTAACTTGACACATAATGCCTTCAAAGTAACACTACTAAAAATGCTGCTCCAGTTATCAGAATCGATTAATTGGCCAAAAATAATGCTATTAACCAGTCAACTACAGTACAAAATTGCCCAAAACCTGTTATTTATCAACATTTTGTTCAATGAAATTTTGCCGGTTTGTCAATTATTTGACACAAAAAGCCACTTGATTTCAGAGTTATCCATCTTCATCCGCAATTTGGTCCGAGACCGTCTCCTCGTCGACCTTTTACAGGGCCACTAAAAATAATCAGTGGTGAAAAATAATAGATTCCAAAAATCACTCTGAACTTTATATCAGGAAAATGATGACATTGATAACATTTTCCGAAAATGTAGGCCTACTGAATAAAGAGTCTGAATGCATGCCCCTTTAATACTCTCATCATCATTTTGAAGACAAAAGCTAAGGGCCTTCCCATGGAGACGTCTATCGATATAAAACTGGACGTTTCTATAGTCGAAATCTAAATAGCATTGCTCGGGCGACAATTGAACTTACTAGGGTGATAACGGAACATACAGGGGGAAATCGGAGCGAAAACATAAATCACAGATTACAGCATTTTGCTGGGCTTTTTTGGCAACAAAATGATTGGGGAATATGTCCCGGCTGAAGCTAGAGGTAAAAATTAACATAATATGTTATTAAATGTAACTTATATCTGTCTTTATAAGTTTTTCTGTCTGTAAATTTGAAAATTGCTCGGTCGACAATCGGAAAAACTCACAACGGAATCGGACTTTGCTCGGGCGGAATGAGAAATCGAGGAGCATATCATCCACAGTGAGAGTTGGAAGTATAATTTAAATCACAAGATAAATAAGTTTATTTCAACAATTAAAGCATCACATAATGCTTGATACCCTGTTCCTCAAATTAAAGTTAACCTGTACATCATATCCATGGGTATTTCAAGATGGTCTGTCTTCCTGACAAATTATATTATAGCTTTCGGGTTATAAAATAATAAATCTGAGAATTTTTTTCTTTCACTTGGTGGAATTTTTTGCTCATACTTTTAGGCACATGTCCTCAGAAAAGAATTATGTTTATAGCTACTAGTATATATAGAAATAACTGGCATGGGGACTGTGAACATTATGTGTGCCTTCAAATGGCGAAATGTCAGATACTGTTGAATGTATGTCAAAGCTTCATAAATCCAATCTATTTAGTTGGGACGCAAATATTTTAGTTCAATTCCACAAGCTGTTCCATTACTCAAAATGCCAAGGCTTGGCAAGATTGTAATGTACAAAATAAAAGCTTATTGAGTAGAGTCTGATGATGTTTCACACACTGCACTAAAACTCTCTGGCCATCATTGAAGTCTTGATGGGGCCCCAATTATGCTTGCGATTATTGTACACCGGATTTCCATAGACAGAGGCGGCAGCAAAGTGATTTTCTGGCGATTACAACATTATTTTCTCTGCGGGCATCTCCACACTAGGCCGGGCATATGTATAGTCATGAACATGTATGACTTAATAAAATGGATTACTTCGTATAACACAAGGCACTTCAATGCGGAGCTTTTCGATCAATAATGCTCCCACATGAAACAAGATTAGTGCCTTGTAAACCGTAAATGATGGGTGAACTTCTCACGTCAAAATAACTTATATATAAATCTCCTGGTACCAGTCATTGGCAAGCAAAAGTAACGTGGTCAAAACATGACAATCTAATGGAATCCTTATAAGGCAGTACAAGGCCCGTCGTATAGCTCACACAGAGTAATTCAGTTAGTCGGAGACATTACGTGTAATCATGCATGGTGTTTTTGCGATGTTCCGTGATTGCGTGTCTCTGTCAAAGGATACTCTAGGTAAGCCATGGTGTTCTACGCGATGTGCATGAATCTCAGATACAAGGAGATATTGATTCAGCCTTGTTCTCATTAATTTGTCGAGATAAGCAGACAGCAATGATATCTTTATACTGGCCATCAGAACAGAGATGCTCAGATAATAGTAGCACTGACTAATCAGGTGGCACTATTTTTAAAGCTGAATCTTATTGTAATCAATTTTATAGTAAAATTAATCTTTATACTTGCAATGTCTTGCATTAGTTCGGAAGTGAGATAATAGTAGCATCCTGCTAGACTAATCAGGTAGCACAATTTAAAGCTAAATATTGTTTTAACCCTTGATTCTGGACATCAATAAACAGTAGAATCATTTATTGTGAAAATAAACGTTAGTTAATCAGGTGGCATCATTTTTTTAACTGTCAGAATATTATTTGAAAGATATTAGTATATTCAAGGTTCTGGACGTCAAATTGCAGTTCAACAAAATGATTGTTAAAATGTATTTCTTTTCAAAACTGACTCAATGTTTTCAAAGAAACAACCATGCATTGTATTTCAGAAAAATGGTACACGGTTTTCCAATTTTGGATGCACTGTAAGCCTTTAGTCACATTTTAAGTACCAATATACATTGAAATTTCATGAATATTCATGAATAACAGAGCAAGTTGACCGTATAAATTTCTAATAATTTAAGGCAATTACTAGTACCACCCCTCACATACACACTTCCTCAGGCTTTCTGCCTTGAAGCACCAATACCTGGATAGCAGACCAACCTATTATCTGAACATTTCTGGTATGTCCCCAGGTCGAAATGATAGATATACCATTTTAATTGGGGTAATTTCTATATGAATAATTTCAATAATGAATTGCATCTCTCTATTTCAGGGGAAAGACGATCACGGAGAATCTAAACGATTGGACAGAATACAAGCAGCCAAGCGTATCCGGAAAGCCAAAGTGCTGCAGGCTCAACAGCGAGCCGCAGCCGTTGCTGCGGCTGGGGAGGTCGCCCCGGCTGACGAGGAAACCGCTCCAACAACATGTCTTCCGAACTGCTTCAGGATGCAACAGAAGGCCGATAAGCACCACCTGTGTAAAGACGCCCAGCAGGAAACGTCGTGCACTGAAGTTCCTTCTCCTGACTCGAATCAACCCAATTCAGACACGGAGACCACGGGAATATCGTCAAGGACAAATGGTGAACAAATCAAACATTCTAATTGGTTAACAATACCTCAGACTTATCGAGAGTGTTCTAATGTCAAAGATGATTCGACAACACCATTGCTGGTGTTGGATGTTCCAGAATATGCACAGGCTGGGTAAGTTCACATTTTATTACACACCTATTTCTAGATCGATTGATTACGTTACTTCAGCCTACAGTAATGCCCTAAAATAATCGACTCCTTAACCACAGCAGAATTATGGGTAATTTTTCAGGATTTTGTCCGAAATATGGCTTGTTGCCATTCATCGGAAAACTCTCAATAGAAGGGAACAAGAGCTACGCTGGGCGTGCAAAATACGCCCTCTCTTGGGTCGGCGGAAACTGGTAAAAAAAAAGGGGCATAACTCTGGTAAAAATTGGCGGACGGAACTCAAATTTGAACTTGACCTGTGTTTTGGTGGGAGAAAGTAATATACCAAATTATCATTGAATCCGATAAGCTCTAGTAAAGTTATCATCCGGAAAACAAATTTCAGGGATTTTCTAAGTCAAATTACGTCGAATAAATGGCACAACTCCGGTGAAAATTGGCAGACGGAACCCAAATTCGAACTTGAGCTGTCTTTTCTCCTAATAAACCAAAATAACAAATTTGATTGAAATCGGTTCACTCTAACTAAAGTTATCATCCGGACAACAAATTTCAGGGATTTTCTAAGTCAAATTACGTAAAAAAAAGGGGCCATAACTCTCGCAAAAATTATCGGATTAAAACGAAATTCGGACTTGAGCTGTATTTCGATATATGTAATCCACAAAAAAATTGGGTTTTGCGTATAAACATTCCAAAATCGAGTTATCACCCGGAATCCAAAAAACATAAGAAAAACTGAATTTTCCTCGAGTCGAAAAAGGGGCATAACTCTGCCAAAAATGGTCGGACAGAACCCAAGTTCGAACTTGACCTGTGTTTTGGTGGGAGAAAGTAATATACCAAATTTGGATTCATTCCGATAAACTATACTAAAGTTATCATCCGGACAACAAATTTCAAGGATTTTCTAAGTAAAAAAACGTCAAATAAGGGGCATAACTCCGGTGAAAATTGGCGGGCGGAACCCAAATTCGAACTTGAACTTACTTTTCGGCTAATAAACCCACATAATTTTTTTTTATTAAATTTGGTTCACTCTAACTAAAGTTATCATCCGGAAACCAGGTTAACGGACGGACGCCCGGACGGACAGACAGACCAATACTATAATACGGCCGTTTTTTCAAACGGGCGTATAAAAAGTAACTAAAACAATGTTAATTTGAGATTATAGATACTTCCCAGAAAATGAGGCCTGAGCAGAATGAGGTCCCCAGAGGGTGAATTTGGTTATGCTAGCCTGCAGTGCAGGATAGTGTCACTAAATTCATCCTCTGGGACCTCATTTAAGTTTCACGTTACACAATCGGTATGGCAACAATGTTTTGATTAATAAAAAAAATCTCTTTTCATATAGCAATTACGAGGGTATATAGGCTTAGTTTAAAATTAGTATTTATTAGTAATTTCATTCTATTAAATTGAAATATACGTCTACATGTACTTATATTGGGAAAACACCGGCAGTCACATGCAAAATGGCCAGCCACATCAGACAGAAAGAAATTCAAGATGAACTTATTAAATTACAGGCCAAAACGCGTATATGAAGAATCATAAGTCTAAAAGACCTAGTTTATTCTAGTTTCAAGTTCACCTTTGCCTAATTTTGAGGTATGTTATTTTACGTTTGTTTGCCCACTAACCCCTGTTTGGTGTGTTTTGTGAGCATGATTATGCCAGTTAATTAGGCTCAGTTAATGGCTCATTGAATTAAATCAGCAACTGAAACTAATTTAAAATGGAAGAAATTTTGCATATTTGGACTGGGTATTTCTCCAGGTCGCAAGATAATTTCCAGGTACATGTAGGTTGGGTAACTGATAATTCACATGTTTTTTTGGCCTAACCCCATTTGAAAATGTGCTACCAATATGTATACTCATGGTCAGGGAAGCCATCACGAAAATCCACTATTCGTTTCAGCACAAGCGATCCCGATAAATTAAATTGCAAGACATAAATAATGTCATGTAGGAAAAATCCAGCTGGTGATACAATATTCCAACATCATATTGTGTTGAGTTGATGACTAACTACTAGAAGCAAGGAAACCTATACCTAAACCTATAGTAGATCTTATCATATATCTATGAAATTAATAGCAGTACAATTTCATAAGAAGTTCAATTTGGAGAACTGCAGATGCTCCAATCAAAAAATTATGATCGGAAATTATTATAAAAATATAGATTTCAATATAAATTAAATTTATCAAACCAGAATCGAACTAGGCCTATGTAATTCCTAAAAGAGTTTAAGCTTCACAAAACTAGGCCTATGTTATACCTAAAACAGTCATTGAAGTAATGTTATTTCATGTTTGGTACATGTACAAAAACATAAAAATTTGATCTATGTTCAGTGAACACAATTGTATCCACTTCTACATGATTTTCATTGTTATGCAACAATCAAGCAGCAGGATTAAACAGTGTTTCCACTAGAGGGGCAGGGTCCCTTTCCTTCTGACATATTCCCATTCCCGACCCTGATTAATGCTTATCTCGCCTGTGTATCTGCCACTAAATAACAACAGTGAATGATAAATGAAGATAGTTTTATTTGTCCGCTAACTCTTATTACAAGTGATATTTATGCATTAACTCCTATTTGGGTAAGGCCTAAAAAAAAAATACCTTTGTTTCCCCTGACGAAGCTGAAAAATATAGGTGGCGGGCGAGCGGGATTTTTTTTTTTTTTGGTGGAAATCTCACTTTCCCATGTATATATACATGTCAGGTGTGATTTGAATGCTGGAAGCTTCATTATGATATTGGGAGGAGATCAGCAAGACACAAGGCATAAAATAGAATAGCATAGTATTTATTTGTATATAAAATCACAAAGTACAATAAAAAGAAAATATTCAATGCCAATTCAATAAAAAATATCCTATACCAACATATGCTACCATTTTCACTTTAAAAGTGTTTAAAATATCGCCAACAAAACACTCCTTTTCAACGTTAAACGTTTCCTTTGAATCCAAGTCCAAACTACATTTAACGACAACGTTGTCCGTAAAACCTGTATGGTGTTCTTGAAACACGTGTAAAAACTTCTTAGCATGTGAAACTACGGTAAATTTTTTTACCACGTCCATGAGAGAACATTTTAGAAACATTAGCCCTAACACACTGCTGCTAACCATGGTTTGTGACGCCATGACATAGGTGAATATTCCTGTTTTGATGGGAGATTTTAGTGATGAGCCGATTGTCAAATAGAGCCTTGCGCCAATTGCCGACATATACGTGACGTCACACGAGGCTGACTGGATGGAATGACATTGTCTTCGACTATTTAAAGTTAATCATTAATGGAAAGTTGTGTTGGGTGAAAGACTTTGAAAAGATTAATTACAGATAGTAAAATTAACTAGAGGTGTGACTGTCCCAATGGGACTACGGATACCCCCCTGTTTTTAAAATACTAAGATGTTTCACATGTCAGTAAACATTTAGTTAAAATAATAAAATAACAGTTCCCATTGCAGGTGTACAACCATAACCCTAATCGTATACCTATTGACCGAAAAATGTAGGAATAAAAGCTTGGACAAAATTATGTATGTTGCGAAAAAAATTCTATGTCGAAAAAGGGGAATAACTCCACACAAAAAATGTCAGAGACATCATAATCGCAGGTGCACAGGTTCCCATGGTACTAAATATCAGTGCCAAGATTAAAAAACATTGACCGAAAAATGTAGAAATAAAAGCTCGGACAAAATTATGCATGTTGCAAAAAACAATTCTAAGTCGAAAAAGGGGGATAACTCCACCAAAAAATGTCGGACAGACGTCATAATCGCAGGTGCACAAGTTCCCATGGTACTAAATATCTGTGCCACGTTTTAAACTAATTGACCAAAAAATGTAGGGATAAAAGCTCGGACAAAAGTATACATGTTGCGAAAAAATTCTAAGTCGAAAAAGGGGGGATAACTCCACCAAAAAAAGTCGCACAAACGTCATAATCGCAGGTGCACAGGTTCCCATTGTGGTTGATGTATGTGCCAAGTTTCACGGAAATTGATCAAAAAACGACTGAGAAAAACTCAGGACAAATTTGTGTCCACGGACGGACGACAGGCGGACAAGCTGACTCCAGTATACCCCCCCCTAACTTCGTTGCGGGGGGTATAATAACTAAATTTCTTTAAATCTTTTTAATATCTGACTATTAATGCTTGTACAGTTTTTCGTCCTGACAACTGATACACATGTTATAATATGCTCAATTTAATTGAACAAACAGTGAAGTCAGCTGCGCAATTAAATGTCACGTGACATGCACTTTCGGTATCTACAGTTTATACCTGTTTTACGCTGCGTGTACTGTATAGATAGATTTGTTGTGATGCGTATGCATACATTTTGATTTTTGATAGTCTGACATACGTAAATCAAAATGTTTACATGTTGACACACAATAAAGTTACGTATCGGCTTACATAGAGTCCCATGAGATGTAATTTGTGTACATCATCATATAATTTATGATTACGCGCAATCACGGCGTCATCATCGCAGCCTGGCTCTAACCCAAATTGTCACATGCTTCCCGGCAATCCACACTGTAATATATTGTTCAAACATAGACCCAGATACGGCCAGTGTATAGAAGAGGAGATGGCTGTATATGAAGTTTGTGTTTGGTAAATCACTTTCCCCATGTTTACTGGTCATTTATTCAACAAAACATCGTCATATTTAAAACAGTTTATTGAAGAAAAACAAGCACCTGATTTCTATTTAGAGAATCGGAAATGCCGATGTTGAAACCCGAGTACCGATTGTCATCAGATGGGCCACAATCGGCCGATTCCGATTGTCGTTCCCGATTATAGGCTCATCACTTGAAGATTTAAACGAAAACGATGTATTTTTTATTTTCCGTGGGCATATTTTTTTTACGAAATGCGTCTGGACGTTGAGTCATTAGAAACGGGGCCTATTATAAAGCGACGAACTGAGACAAACAGCGTCGGCAGCTATTTTATTTTATATATTTTTTGGTGCGGGAGGTTTTAACAGGTGAAACAAAGTTGTTATTTTTTTTAGGCCTAACCTGCCCTGGCATGTGGGGAGTGATTGACACAAACACGCGACTGATGGTGCGACGAATTTATTTCGCCTCTGGTTGATAATAGTCCAGCCTCGATAAGCATGGAATTTGAGATTGCATATAATTAGTACAATTGGAATTTAGATAGTGATATATTTTGCATGAAAAGAATGTACACATATAAATAACTATTGCCTATTCTGAAAGATATCGAACAGGACATCACTAAAAGCCAGGTGGTTATTCTGCCTTATATACAATAATATGTTATCAAAGAACACAATGTTCTGACTGGTCAACATTTATTTTAAATAATAAATAATTGATGCATTTATATAGCACCATGATGGCCGCATCCCACAGTAAATTAGTTTCAACACTGGTTTCAATGCTCTTCACATGATTATTAGGAGAACTGAAATATGAGATTGCTTGCTGAAGGCAACCAAGGCAGACAGACATTCAATGGCAGAAATGGGGGATTGGATAATATGAAGTTACCAGTCAAGCACACTAACCACTGGACCACTATGTTAACGAGGTCCAGATGTTAGCCTCTGAAGGTTGATCAGGATTATTTTATGGTATAAGATTTTTTCACGAATGTAATGTTAGTGAAGTCGGACATGAAAAAAATTGCGAGATTTAACAATTTCCTCTACCGTTGTTGGTGGCAGTACGAAAAATAGTGTGTACTCTTATTTTACATACTTTTTTAATTAATGTTTTGTAATAAAATTTATGGTATCAATGGTTATCTGCCAGACGTTCAGAACTTGGATTTAAAATTATTGACTATCAGTAAATACTATTAGATCATACACTGACTGAAAATTCACCTAGTGGTTATATATGGTATGATATGGGTATCCTACCATCACCTCCCCTCCCCCTCCCCTAGGCCTAGCTTATTTAAGTACCGGTACACATGTTATTACACAACTATTTATATATTTGATTGATTACATTACTTGAGGATTTCACCAGCCGAATGCACTGGTTTCTTCCATGCTAGTGGAAATTTCTTTTTTGAAATCTGTGTCCAAGTTTTGAAGAAATTAAGAATAAATACAAGTTTGAACAAAATGCATTGATATACTACTGCCACCTATACAGTATCACTTAATACTTATGGATCCAATTCCAATCCAGCAATATAGATTTGACTCTCTTATGGGATTGACCATGAAGAAGCTTTATGATTATTATGGAGTTTTCTTTATTATCTAAGGGGAATAATTCTACTTCATGAGAACTTTGGTGCTTCCCAGGATAACGAGGAACGTGGTATTGGAATCATTGGTATAACCATCATGCACATAAAACTCAAGCCTATCCATATCCCTTACTAGTACTGTAGTAGTACATGACCAGAACTGCGCTGGAGCAGCATTAAAGATCATGTGCCAGTGCATTCTCTTATATACAAGTCTCCTGTAGGGAGCCTCGCATATATAAGAGAATGTCCTGACTTACAAGGTCAATGTAAATATTGTGAGGCCAATGTATTCTTTTATATATGTAAGGCGTCCTATGGGCGACTCACATATATAACAGAATGCATTGGCACAGGGTTTTCACAAAATTTCAGGAAGCTCCAGTCATGAAAAAGTTTAATATATCAAATCACTCAGTTGTAGCGGTTGCAACCTGCTGCATACTGGCAGCTGGGGTAGCAGAATCACTATGGGCAAGGGCGGCACAACCTTCAGAAGGACACTTCCCCAACACCAATGTAAATATAAATGCATTTGTGCAGGCTAGAGCCCCATGCTTAACCCCTGAGTGACGCACCCTAGGGAGTAAACAATTGCAGCAGAGAAATTGGGGCCCAACGAGTATGACTCTCGCTCAATCAATATATTTCATTGCTGTACCCATAAAATCAGAGTGTACATGTAACAATTGAATTTTTGAGAAAATGATTTTATCAGTATTTAGCAAATCAAGGACTGCAAATTCAAGGCTTTTCAAGGAGTTTGGTGAAATACAAGGGTTTTCAAGGGCCTTGAATATGGATTTTCATATTCAAGGGTGTTCAAGGGTTTTCAAGGACCCGCGGGAACCCTGTAATCATACAATGTATATACTGGAATTAGTGGATTCAATTCCACATGCTCAGCTCAGAAGAATCTGACACTAAAATAAATAATTTGGAATAGTAAAATGGAGTTGAAAAAACACCCCCTATAAATAATTCGCAGAAAAAATAAACATGCAGACCCAAATAAGGGAAGGAATTTGGGTAGAAAATTAATAAACAGGCATGCACTATTATTTGGAGTCCAAGAGTACCCTATTTGGTAGAACTAGGCAATTCAATTAAAGGCTTGGTTTGAAAAATAATTTGTCATAAAAATCCAGGATCTATGGCATCTAGGCTGCTCGGACCTAGGCATCTAATCTAGGCTGATCGCCATTGGATATACATCCACTGGTATGATGCTAATTTATTATTATTATTTTAGCAAAACAGTATATTTATTATTTTAGAACCCATTCATAAGTATTAATTGGTTAAATAAATAGAGATAATTCCATGGGGGTAACTTGTTACATGTAGATCCTAGTGTCCCTTTAGGACAAACATGTTGTGTTATACCATAGACACAGGGTCTTAGTATTGAAAGGGTTAATTTCAACTGTTCCAAGTCCACTAATAAATATCTGTTAACAAACTCAATATAAGAGGTGTGCACTCGAGTGCTAGCATACCCCCACCGTGGCAAATTCAACCCGCATTATCCGTAAACTCAACCAAAAAGATTTTTAACTTTAAAGAAAAATTCGGACTAATAATATCGATATGGTGTCACAAGATGCTTGTACAGAAAATATTATTCAAATCGGTTCATATTTGTTAAAGTTATTAAGTCAGACAGAATTTTCTAAGTCAAAATAAGTCAAAAATGAGGTGTAATATTATGAAAAACAGTCTGAGCCAATCCCTAGCCGCATCATGTAGAAAGGCTATTGTGAGAAGCATGTATACCAAAAATTATTGAAATCGGTTCATATTTGTTAAAGTTATTAAGTCGGAAAGAATTTTCCAAGTTAAAATAAGTCGAAAAAGAGGCGTAACTTGAAGAAAAAAAGTCGGACTGATCCTTAATTAGCACCATGCGGAGAAACCGTCCTAAGGAGATTGCATACAAAAAATTATTGAAATCGGTTTATAGTTGTTCGAGTTATGAGGTTGGACGGACGGACGGACAAACGGACGGAGAAAGCGTGACTGACGGACGCAGTCAATCCAGTATACCTCCCATTTTCTTCGAAAGTGGGGGTATAATAATTAACCAGCACAATCTTACATGTAATTATCATTATGTATCTCCAATCAATCAGATTAGAAACTACTACCGTAGTACATAAAGTTATTGACATTTAATAGCATGACAATTCATAAAACAACATTTCATCAGTGGTTGAACTCGGAAAAACTAATCCAAAAACAAAACATACAACAACACATGTATATAATATACAATAGGGTGTCACTCTAAATTAAAATTGATATTTAATTAACCAGTGACGAGTCAAAGAATTTCCCAGTGAAAATAAGGACCAAACATAATTTACATTTCTCAGTAAAGTGATTATTACACCATGACCACTCTCCTCCCAGGAGGGACTGTATCCATATAAATGAAGCTTTATAAAAAATATGCTCTATCTTCCCAGTAGCTCTTCCAAGAAGAACAAACAACAATACTTATATTTTCATGTCATGCTTCAATTAATAACAAAGATACAAGGTACACATCTTATGTTTGCACATATTTCACTTAAAAGGGGTATGAAAAGATATTTCTAATAAAATACTTTGTATCGATGTTCCAACAATAGCCATATTTTCATTCCCGTTCATAAAATAATTGAGAAGAAAAAAATATTTCTTATTAATAATAGTAATAGACTGAAAATTATTATTTTATAACTCCAAATCTATCCATAAAATTTGGGAAGAGATACACCAATTTTAAATGATAATACTTGCGTGGATAAATAATTTATTTGAATATGAATATTTTTTTTAATTAACTTGAACTAATAATATTTTCTAAATGTTAGCAGAACTATAAAACTATAATCAGTATAATAAAATGATTATTGACGACTTAATATTTCAAATAATTTATTCTGTAGTACCGTACTAAAAATAAATAAGTGGCTTTAATAAATGACATCAAGATAAAATAATTGATTATTTTATTTTTATACACAAACAAGATATATTACAATGATACACAATATAAGAAAAACACAGGCATGATATCACATCTACTGCAAACCAAAAACACTGCACATGTACATTAATTTACAGTAATGTTCATATGGGTGCAGATTCTGAAAATGCAAACACTCAGCCATTTATTTTGGCCCAAACTGTAAAATTCAATCTGGACAGAGATTGTAAATGTATGACATATTTGATATAAATTACTTCAAAAATAACTCCTGGAGAGAGAAACAACAGATCAATAATTCATCACAGGCTCTCTCTTCGATTGCAACAATTTCAACAGCATCGGAATCTTGGTTTAAACACTGAGTGTCCTACAGTGGATCGCTTCATTGATAAATATCAATTGAGCGGTGCTCTGTGTTTAGAAATCTCTGACTGACCCATTTCTACAAATAGGATGTTTAGACCAGGAATACACATCCTATGTGGTCATATTTACGGCACTGCATATACATAAATTAAGCACATATGTGGAGAAGATAAAATGTTAGACAGAAATTAATTGTTCCTAGCTGTGGCGACTGACCTAATTGCCACTGGAATTGAGAGATGTATTCTTGAACACTGATGCCTACACTACACATCTGTTCTAATTGTGGAGTAGCAGACACTGTGATCAGAGCTCCAGAAGTGATCAATTGTAAACAGACATAGCATTTTCCTGAGGAAAATTCAATTAAGGAACATGGTGATTACATGAGGCACATGTGAATAATTTATAGATTCAGTCACTCACATCAATTCATTTCTGCGAGGTTCACTCACGACACTGCCAACACCGTTTCTCGCGAACTCTACTGGATTTAGTACATATACGCTGAGGATATAACTATGCATATTTATGATGACACTGGGAATTATGTTAGCCTTTCCTATCATAAACAAGGGACTTTCCAAAAGTGACCCTGAACTTACGTTGCAGACAAGTCTTCAGACTACAGAATCAGAACAATGCTGTATTCTTCCAGGCCAAGAAGAGCGTTTATTATTGGAAGATACTACACACGTGCAAAAGATTTCTCAGTTTTTCTTTCACCATGGATAGATAAGTTCAACAGTTTTCGTGGAATAATTTGGGAGTAGCTGTGTTTGGATTTATACAATGTGCATTTTGGCCTAGGCCAATGGCGACTCTAGTGTCGGCCATTTTAGAGACCTTGTAAGTGTTTGTAAACAATGCACCATAAATAAAATAGAAGACGTAATGAGAAAACATTGGCACAATAATTTTGTTATGTACTGTAGTTATCAATTACCTCAAAATCCTTTAGAAAAGCTGAAACGCCGGAATACGGGACTCTTTTCTTCTCGTGCGGAAGTTTATCTACTGGTGTAACGAACGGTATAGGATCTCTCGGCGCAAACAAAGCTAACAAGTTTGGTGGAAGAAACTGAGTCATTTTCGATATTAAACCGCCTTTTGTCAGAAAAATATGATCTTGCGAAGAATGATTTTGTTATCCGGAATCGCCGGTAGCTGTCAGTAACTAGTGTAGTCTCAGTTCATCTCCATCTCGTGATCATAAATCGAATTTCGTGGCACTGACGATTGTACAGCGTGCGTTCTTTCCGCCTCGCGTTGAGAGCGTGAATGTACTCCGCAGTAAATCAATATCGCTAAAAAAAAACAATAAATTAAATTTCTTAACTGAACAAGTTTGTTACAATGGTGACAAGGAATGATGCTCTGTGATTTACTGGCGAATATTATTCGCGTTGATTTAATATTTAATGATTTAGGATACAATATTCGCTCTGGCAATATTTAGAACAGATCGATTTGATTGGTCCGCTCAGATATCGACCGCACGAGTGCAGAGTGCAGAGTTCACGATAACCAGCAAGGTTCCCGACGGGTTGTGACAGCTTTGCTATCGCATAATTTCGAGCTCACAATTATGCATCTTTACACAACAATCAAATAAAGCCGATAAGTGAACTGATATAAAGAACACACACTTCTATAACAGCACAACAATCGGGATATAGTATTGCCCTAATCTCTCTAATCCCTAGCTCATTTATGATGTAAATAATGCCCTGTTGTCAGCGAAAATTGAGAGCACAATTGTCAAAAATAACACAAGACGATTTTGCCGGGGTTCCACGAATGTTAATTCCAAATGTGTATCTAAAACAGTTTTTGTGGAGGGTAAATGCAGAGAAGATTGAACAGGTTTTGTATCTAATATTCGTTGTTTCAGTTTATGTAACTGTAAATGCGAAGCTTTGTAATTCGTTGTAAATAATACACCGAAGTTGACCGCATGCCTCGACAACACTGTGCGGGGATACACTCAGTCTCAATACCCGTGTATTTTTAGACTCTACTATTATCGATATTTCTACATGGAAAAATGTTGCCACCACTGGCATTACAGTCATTCATTGTCAGACCTTTTTATATCGGTCAGCTACTGTATAGACTGATGACACAGATAATGGCAGATTTACCTACGTTATGACTTGTGCTAAGTTAATATGGAGGCAGCTTTGGCAAGCTTGGAGTTGGAGGGCAATGGGCCTATGGGATGTGGACCTAGACAACCACTGATATCACGTTCTTTTATTCCTATTTCCAGATCCTTTCCAAAGCTGTCGGATGAGGATCATGTACATGCAGATGATGGAATGGATATGCAAGAGAACGGATATGAGTGCTGTGAACGTGTTGTGATCAACGTCAGTGGCCTGAGGTTTGAGACACAACTAAAAACATTAGATCAATTTCCAGAAACCTTACTTGGAAATCCTTCAAAAAGGAATAGGTATTACGATCCACTCAGGAATGAGTATTTCTTCGATCGGAACAGACCCAGTTTTGATGCGATCTTATATTTCTATCAAAGTGGAGGTAGGTTGAGAAGACCGGTGAATGTTCCGATTGATGTATTCTCAGAAGAAATCAAGTTCTATGAACTTGGAGAGAATGCATTTGAAAAATATAGGGAAGATGAAGGCTTCATTAAGGAAGAAGAGAAGCCGTTACCTCAAAACGAATTTCAGAGGCGAGTGTGGTTACTGTTTGAATATCCGGAAAGCTCCACTGCAGCCAGGCTAATCGCAATTTTATCTGTGTGTATTATATTGTTATCCATTGTTATCTTCTGTTTAGAAACTCTACCCGAATTCAAACACTACAGACTGGTAAATTCAACT
Organism: Siphonodentalium dalli; assembly: GCA_032622095.1. Classification (NCBI taxonomy): domain Eukaryota; kingdom Metazoa; phylum Mollusca; class Scaphopoda; order Gadilida; family Siphonodentaliidae; genus Siphonodentalium; species Siphonodentalium dalli. The sequence continues at coordinate 54,957,584 of CP136067.1, forward strand.
ACGAATGGTACGACATCAATTGAGGAAGACGATATTCCAAAATTTACAGAACCTTTTTTCATAATAGAGACTTGCTGTATAATATGGTTCACATTTGAGCTGCTAGTACGTTTCTCGTCTTGTCCAGAGAAATTAGGATTCTTCAAAAATATAATGAATTTAATTGATATCATAGCAATCATTCCATACTTTATTACCTTGGGTACCGTGGTTGCAGATGAAAGTAAAAGTAACAATCAAGCTATGTCATTGGCCATCTTGAGGGTCATACGACTGGTTCGAGTATTTAGAATTTTCAAATTGTCAAGACATTCTAAAGGATTACAAATTTTAGGACAGACACTCAAGGCAAGTATGCGAGAACTAGGTCTTCTGATATTCTTTCTTTTCATTGGAGTTATCCTGTTTTCAAGTGCAGTGTATTTCGCAGAGTCTGATGCAAAAAAGTCACATTTCAAGAGTATTCCTGATGCTTTTTGGTGGGCTGTGGTGACCATGACGACGGTAGGTTATGGTGACATGCGACCCATTGGAGTGTGGGGAAAACTTGTTGGATCTCTGTGTGCGATAGCCGGTGTGTTAACTATTGCACTACCAGTGCCAGTTATCGTGTCAAATTTCAACTATTTCTATCACAGAGAGACAGAAGGTGATGACAAAAGTTCGTACACTCATGTTCAGTCTTGTCCAAATTACTCGAGGAGAAAGAGTGAAGATTCTGAATGTGCATCTGATAACATCATGGAAATGGAAGAAGGAAATAATCTCTATGCAGACAAACCAAAAGAGAATCACACAGGAAAACTTAACAATCCTTCTAGCTTGAATAACTTGAGCATAGAGACTGACGTATGATATTTACAATGTAGATTGCAAAATCTACATCCAAGATTCACTTCCAAAACCATGGTGTTCTATTTGAAGTTGTTGAGGCAGTTTAGATTGAATCAGATATACCCGAACTGGTTCTTCAATTTCAAACTGGATGTCCACAAATGCATTTGTCAGTTTTGTCCTTCATGGGACACGTTCCGTTGAGACTTTCATTATTACCGTATGTTAATGTGTATGTGAACCACTCAAATGAGACTGTTGAAGATTTTTATTACACGTTTATCCCAGAGTTTATAACACCGTATTTGAACATCACAAAACAATTTTTCCATTCCTTCATTTTTATCATCCTATAGTTGAATAAGTTCTGTTGAAGTTGTTTCGGGACTATCATTGTTGGTGTTGTTGAGGACACAACCAGACAAGTAGTTAAAGATGTTTGTGAATTCGATTCCGTATCAATTTTAGTTTCCCCGTCTGTGATTCAATTCCATGTTTCTCTTGTATGGTTTATAAAGTTATTTCTTCAATCATACCTATTCGTTAATTTTCTATTTATTTATTCATATAAATCCAAAAAACTCTGTAAAATCACTCAACTCCCAAGCGTCACAATTTCTAAAATTAATTCCTTTCTTTGGTGCAAATTGAAGAAGAAACATGTATTATCTTCTTCTATTTTCTTTGAACTTTAAATGAGGTAGCACTTTCTCTCTCTTATTGTTTTACATCTTGAAAAACTTTTTTCAAAATCTATTGATTTTACCTGATAAAACTGATATAACCTACTTTAAGCTTACATTTTTTTTATTTATAATTATTTCTGATATATTGTGTTGATATTGAGATTGCTTTAACTTAGGTTGGTTCCAATCTTTTACCTCACTACTAGAATATTCTCTGATTTTCACTACAAATGTCTTTATATAAACATGAAAATGATAGGTGCTGCTGGTAGTTAAAGTATATATGCGTATACCTGTATGTAAAAGTGTGTCACCAAGAACAACTGTGACTATTGTGCATATTCTGTGATAAGTAGAGTTCTTGGATATAGATGTAAACAAGACATCACATGTGGTTTAATATGATGATGCCAGTAAGTTGCAACATCTCTTTGAAGCAACAGACCATCCTACTTCAAAGATTGTTTTCGCCATGTGACAAAAGTTTCAAGGATATTGTGTGGATCATTTAAATATGGGTGCAAACCAATGCAAACCAGGACTCGACTCCAGCCAGAACTGAAAAAGCATGAGCTTTCAACCAAAAGCCAGAGAATTCACCAGAGCTGTACTATGAAGATGTCTCCACAAGCTCAATAGGTGAGTTGAATTTCAACTTATCTTTAAAAAATCTTGTTGACCAATTGTGAAAATATGTACTAGTATATCATATGTTACAGGGAATCTCTAAAATTAGGGAATATGGACAGTAAGTCAGTAATGCTGAGTAATGTCCTAAATAATCGACTCCTTAACCACAGCAGAATTATGGGTAACTTTTCAGGATTTAGACAGAAATATGACTTGTTGCCATTCATCGGAAAGCTCTCAGTGAGAGCTTTCTGATGAATGGCAACAAGTCATATTTCCAACTACTAGTATATCTTGAAAAGTTACCCATAATTCTGCTGTAGTTAAGAAGTCGATTATTTAGGACATTACTGTACTTCAGCCCTGATAACAATCCATTTCTCCCTAATAATCTAATTTGAATTCTCTAGGCTCGTCCCTGACTGGTATACTGATCTTACTGTCTAGTTTGGCCAAGAACTCATCCTAACTAATCACCAATTTATAAATACTAGTATTACTACTTGAGATGGTTATTTGAAATGAACACATTATTTAGTATACAAGATTTTATATACCCAGGTAACTGTATCATGATTTCCCCCAACCTGGGTAACTTTATCACCAACCTGGTTTAATTGATCACACATTTGGGAACCTGGGACAATAAATGATGACAATGACTAATTCAGTAGCGTTGATGATAATGACAAATTCAGCATTGATGAAAATAACCAATTCAGCATTGCTTTGGGGGTAGGGAGGGAGGTTGATATTAGACCAACATAGGCTTTCATACCGGTAGCATACTTTTGTCTACATCATATATTTACTGGTATGGTACATCTGTTGAGAGTGATACTGAAAAAAAAACATACTGCTAACTTTCGTCTCTGTGACTTCACATATAACTTTATGAGTGGGATTTACTGAGTGTTTATTGTCAGAAGTTACAATATTTCAGATAAAATACCTATTTGCGATATGACCATATTAAATTAAGTCTTTCCTGAACATTATGATGTATACAGTTACCTTTGATGTCTGTTTGATGTCATCCCAGCATGGGCCAGCAGTAATAAAGCTGTGCAAGGAATCTCTTAGTTGGAAAATGCCATATACATGTACCGGTATTCCAGTATATTCCGATTTATAGAAGATAAATAGTTCTTGAAAAATTGCCATGAGATGATGGCTATCAATTTTAGGCCTATTTTATGAGTCGCGAATCTTCGCATGGCTCGACATTAGCACATCCAATGTGTGTTTGGTTTATATGACAAGCCATAATCGTATATTTCTAACAAGTTAATGTTATCATTTCTGTTACCGTACAAAATACCTGTTATAATCTTTTTCTTAGGGAAGTTCACGAAAATATGCTGTGATAGTGTTCTCTGAACTATAAACTGAACTCTGTGCTATAAAACTGTCCATATTGTTTTTTTAAGGGTTTCCACGCCTAAGCTATCTCCAAAAGTGAAAAAGTTAAATGGAAATACACAGGAGACTACATATAAATTGTTATTAAATTGTACACCACCTGAAAGAATCCATGCTATCTGGAGACCACATTGATGCATATCATAAAATATAAATAATCGAAACGCATTGACCATATAGCAAAGGATTAGTTTTTTACTGGTGTTTTTCCTGGAGAATTCATTTTCTCATATACCGGTACCTAACATATAAATATAAAAAAGTTAAAAAGATGACATTTTTGTAGGGCAATTTCAGGAACAGTGTTCTGAAAGTAAACACATTGATTGGAATGAATAACTGCCATAAAAAGTACATTATCTGAACTACATATAGTGAAAGGCTTGAATATTTATTTAATTAAGAGCAATACTGCTTCAAAAATGTTAACAGAGATTTTAATTGGGTACCTAAAAATGGTGAACTGTAACTACCGGTATGAAGAACCAGCCTAGTGAATACACATAAATGATATATATTTGTTTAGTCAAGAAAGGTGCAACCAACCAGAAATATGCCACAGTGTTAAGAGATACATGTACAGGTAGCTGGACAGCAAGGGATTTGCATTAGATTGTAATTGGACCAACTGATCTCAGTGACTCAGCCCAAAATTTTATATCATTTCTTCCAAATATAGCAGCTCACAATTTTGAAGCAGCCACAGGCACCCAACTACAACTCTGTTATCATTTTTGAAATGTGTTGCTCTTAAAGGGACGGGCATCCTTCGTTGTAGGTTATAATTTAGAAATAACATTATCAAATTATGATAATTTCCTCAAGAATATACTAATTGTATACACGTGTAGCTTAAATGATGATGAATGCCATCTTATTCACAAAACATGTTTTGTGTCCGAGAAAATACAGGTTGACTGTTGTTTAGTTTCTCGCAAAAAGTGTAGTGGATTGTTTATAAGATGAGTAACAATATTTCGCCATTTCCTTATTTAGATTCACGCGCTTTACGTCGGTTGTAAAACTCCTAATTTGTTGGGTTTTACAACTCACAATACGACTCATCATAATATTCATTATTTGGTGTGTATAACCATATATAGGTTAGGAGAAAATAGTAACCGGATTGAAAAATATTCATCACTTTGCGAGAACAATTATATTATGTGCACGTTTTCTGTTTGATCATTTCCCAATCATAAAGTAATGTGGATTAGCTTCATTTTGAACTGACAGCGGGTAGAATGGTTCGATTAAAATAAAGTTTGGTGTGATTTGAATGCGATTATTGATTGCGCCAATAATTTTATCTACACATTCCACAGTGCAACAGAACATTTTTATTGGATGATACGGTAGTTCCAAGTGTTTGTCTATAAACAATCATAACATAACTTTTTTATGTTTGTTTGCATAACCAAGGGTACAAACATGACAATAACATGCAATCTACGCGATATATCAGTCTATTATATAATATTCTTTCTGTTTATGGCGGTTTTAGTGGATGTGACTATTTTAAAACCTATGTCCACAGGGAAGGCTGCCCGTATCTTTAATTAAATAATTATTTGAGCCTTTCACTAGTTCAGACAATGGTCTTTTTATAGAAGTTATTTATTTGCTATCAATTTCTTTACTTTCCGAGAACGCTGCTCCCAAAATTTCCCTTAAAAAATCTGATCAAAAAGATCTTTTTGACATTTTTATTGTTACATAATATGTTTCAATGTGGTCTTCAGATAGCACAGATTCCTTCAAGTGGTGTAATAGCTTAACAATTAAGCTAGTAGGTTTCTGTGTAGGTCAATCTAAACATATATGTAGCCCAGGGGTGGAAACCCCTTGATAGTTCTGCAGTGAATCACGGAAACACTCCCGTTGGTTGCGAGACCCATGACTAGCATGTGGTATAATTTACCATATCAAGACATGTACATGTATGTAGCATGTCACTACCAGAGGTGTAGCACATTGACAGTGTTGAAGAAATGTTGACGAGCAAATTGGTTTATACATTGTGCTTCCACTGCTGATATGCAGGGCAGTATTTCATGAGTTAAATCTTCCATAAATCAGGATATATTTTCAAATTAACAAATATTTACCGATAGCAAATTTTTACACTGAAGTACATGTACCAGTACATGTGCAGGTATTTATAAGTGTTCGTTAATATTTTGAAAGAGGTCACTATTAATGTGAATTTGTCTGTGGCATACATGCAGAAGCACTTCAAAGTTTTTAGGATAAAACTACATAGGGAGCCTCGCATATGTAAGAGAATACATTGGCCTAACAATATTTACAGTGTATTATAAAGCCAGTGCATTCTCTTATATATGCAAGTCTACCTACATGTATGGTATTAACTTATTAAATTTAATTTATTACTTTCCTACTGGTACCGTACAGTAATGCCCTAAATAATCAACTCCTTAACCATAGCAGAATTATGGGTAACTTTTCAGGATTTAGTCGGAAATATGGCTTGTTGCCATTCATCGGAAAGCTATCAGTGAGAACTTTCTGATCAATGGCAACAAGCCATATTTCCGACTGAATCCTGAAAGTTACCCATAATTCTGTTGTGGTTAAGGAGTCGATTATTTAGGGCATTACAGTATGTGTGATTTACCTTAATTTCTCAAGTGATTATAAATGATAATTTCACAAGTGAATTATGTTACCTTAACTAGCGAGTTACCTCGTGTATTCATACGTGCTATTAAAATTTATGCATCATGGGTATAATGGTGGTATTATTCAGATTTTGGGTAAATCAGATGTTTACAGTGGAGTATAATATACCATAAACAGAATAATCATTTGATTGAACTGGTGACATGAAATAATTCATGAGACGCAGAGACTATTTTGTAAACCAGTTCAATTCAAGTGATTACTCTCTATGTATTTTATTACAAGTCAATTTTCAGATAAAATTGGTTGGCAAACATTTATAAATATTAAACAGAAAAATTATCCTACACATACACGTATATTAATGGGCCAATGAGCAACTGGAAATAGTATACCTGGTCTTGCAGACTGTTTAGCCTGGAAATAAGACAATTGAAAACATGTTACCTGATTTTAGTTTTAAGATACAAATTATCTTCTCTTTAAACCCTAGCTGTGCACAGTGTTATACATGTAGTTCAGACACGATTGTCATTTTACTATGAACACAACGTATTGCCATAAAATCGTATAAATTTACAATAACTGGAATCTTTGCAAGGTGGAAAATACTGGTCACTTGAGGATCACCTTAATGTAACCCTTTCTGCATGTATAAGACATGTAAATGGATTATCCTACTCAGTTATAAAAATATACATTGGAATGGTCTATTATTCATTTGGAGGGGTTTCAGGTAAAATAAGCAGACAACAGATAAACAAGTTCAGAAATAGTCCTAGTAATTGAAGGGATATATATGTTCAGATAATAAATTCAACAAGTAACCTATTGAACTTATTATCTGAACATCTCCTACAGGATAACTACTCGTCTATGAGTATTTAGTATTGACAGGGTTAAAAAAAACACATATTGGTACCCTACTCTGATTTTAAGAGGATTTATGTCTTAAGTTCCCTCTTTCCCTTGGTATGTGTCTCTTGTATTATTATGTGATTATTTTAATTTATTTATGCAATTGGATTATATTTTGAGATAATCCACACCTGAGGTCGGGATGACTGCATGAATATTGTCAACAATAATTGACTGCGAAATTAAACTGGATTAGAAGGGATTTTGTCACTCTGGAGGTAACAGTTATAATAAACCGGTTGACTGAGCATTTTTATTTGTACGTCACAAGTTGGATTACGAGTCAAGATTATCAGCTACTGTATAGTACATGTATATATTACAAAATATCAAAAATAAATTAAGAAAAACACCTTCAAAATATCTAGCCATGCAGAGTTTGGGGGGTGTCATAAAAATGTTCAAAACGCCTACCAGTATATTCATTGCAGCTCCTGTTAGCACCCAGAAAGCATTTTACTGCTGACTCTCAGTGAGAGCTTTCCGATGAATGGCAACAAGCCATATTTCCGATTAAATCCTGAAAATTACCCATAATTCTGCTGTGGTTAAGGAGTCGATTATTTAGGGCATTACTGTACATATCATTTCGTTGCATACATACTAAGTGTACGTTCAGACGACCACGATACAATCGTAAGTGGAAAGATTTCCGTCGTAGGAAGTAACCGGTAGTTCGACAGCGCATGCTCATGTCAAAATCGTAGGTACAAATATAATAATAAGCACTGTTTGATTTTAGATGCGAAATCGTGGCGTATCCTTGGTTACCTTCACTTGCGACGTAATCGCAGTCGTCTGTACGTAAAAATCGTAGCTGGAAATGACCGTAGGGTAGTCAATCACATGCTTTAGAACAACCTACGATATCATAATGCCCGACGATATCGCAATCGTTTGAACAAACTATCCACGATCTCGTCGGGCCCGATTGCTCCACTTACGATTGAATCGTGGTCGTCTGAACGTACACTAAGTCACCAAGTCACTACCAGATCCATATTCTCTCCAAACTCAATGATTTCTACTATTTTAGCCTATCCAGGCCAATGTGCATAAATGGATTCATATTGATCAGATGCCCTCTTTCTTAAGTAACTGATGATGAACTCAACCCCTTCAAGTTTACATAGAAGAGTTAGATTCATAAAAAATCATAGAAACGCAATCATGAACCATTTGGAAAAATTGCAGCCCCCCCTTGCTATTGTACATATTTTCATCGCTGAACACCGTCACCCCACTGTCGAAGGATAGTCCTACCAATTAACATGAACATATTAATTCCTACATGGTCGGGCAACGACTCTACATACACTGCAAGAGTAACTTGATCACAGTACAGCAGTACAGACATGTTAGCCAAGGGTTAACATAGTCTCTTTACTAGAGAGCCAGATTTATCATAAAGCTGGGTTGTTTGGTAATGCCTCCCTGTTGCTTGGTCTGCCTCATACTTTGATTATCATTATAGTGGCTCAAAGACATTAGCATAAAACTGTATTGTGGCTGTAATTAACAGAGCTAATGGAGTATGCCCCTATGATCTCTATACTATTCTGTGTACTGTTCTGTCAAAGTAGTAATTACCAACATATAGGCAGTGCCTGTATATTACGTTTATGTGCATGTATATACTATTGATGAATCTTTTTAGTGGGTACATGTAACACAGTGGCTCATTTTACCCTGGGTATGGGAAGCACTGATAGCAGATGTATAGGACATGATGGCTTTGTGCCATGAAATCATTGTTGGGGCCATATGTAAAGCATGGTTGGCTGTACTAGTACTACTATATTACAGTACTATTATACAATAAGGATTTATGCAGTCTTATCATTGTTTCTCGTGCTCAGGGGCATTGGAATAGGATCTGAGGGGCCCCGGAAGGGGGGAGGGGCTATAGAGGCATGTTTCTCCATTGTAATTGATCAGGGATCAAGGGGGAGTTGGGAGATAAGACACTGGGCAGGCCTTCCCTCCCTGACAGCTTCAAATACAAACTCCATTCCCCGCCTTATATTATCATAGTCAGTAAAAGATAATAAGAATTTATTATATATAGTGTGTTCCTATTATGTATGGTCCAGTATGTTGCATGTATATGTTACATTTTGCTACACCACATTTATGTCCTATTATAATGGAAATTGGGTTTCCAGCTTCTGTACTAGATCAAATATTTCAACAAACCTCATTATATGCATTTATCACAAATATCCCTCTGAGTAATTCACTGTTTTATAAAAGATAATTATATTTTACTGCATTTCATGACTTAAATCCCTTTTTTTGGCATTTCATTTTGATATCTAATTTCATGTTCATATACCTATGGTATATCACATTTGTACATAACAATAATTTTCGTCACAACATCTTACAACTTGAGAAAAAAAATTCAATGGATCCCAGGCTCTGTGAAGCTAGAATCTCATGCAGGCCCTGCAAACCTTCAAGATTTAGTTGAAGAAAATTCAATTATATTTTCCATTTTATATGAGTTTCAGTCAGGTTTTTTTTCTGTACCATCATCCTAAAATGATAATCCAATCTCAAATATTTGATCTGATTCAAGATTTGATTTGAACTGAAAAATATGTGATTTGCAGGGCAAAATATAACAGTACTATTATTCTAAATACCATAATATGATTTTTCCTCTACCCATTTTTCCAATAGTGATGCAGCTGGATAGGAGGTGTAGGACCCTGAATTCATATTTGAATTTCAATTCCCACAAATGACATGATCTGTTGTCTGCGTTAAACCATTCACATTGGTGCATTGCTAATACTTTACGTTATATATGTGTTATGTAACGCAAACCTTCCCTTTGCAGCTAATAAGCTCGATATTAGAATAAATGCAATATCACAAATAAAACTATCTGTTATAAATCTATTCTACTATATAGGTCAAATGTCAAATCCCAGTTTTTTTTGTTGACATAAATTCAAGCCGAACTTCCTTCGTTTCGCAGACAGCCGCCATCTTTTATGGATTGAAAACATGAAACTACATGACGCACATGCTTTATTACCATATAAGGTAAGCATTATGGCTTACGTTACATTGAAAATAGAATCTCTCCATTGTGTGCATTAACGGATACAACATAACAGGTGTATTGCAGCGGTCTAAATGCCTTAGTCTTATTGTCTGTTGTCCAATTTCAATGCAATGGGTTCGTTCGTCTGAATACTCCATAAGGAATACCGCCTGTATACTGTACTCCTTAAGGAATACCACCTTTATATTTCTAATATTAGCATGTGCTGTCTTTTCCCAATATTTGCCAGACATTTCCTCACACCTTGGTTCACTCACGTCTCTCCTTGTTCCATCATTTATTTCCACCAACCTCTCTATTAAATCTGGCTCAAGTATGTCTTGTCTATCCCTCTATACAACTAGCATTGTAGTGTATGCCAAGCTCTCCATTGATTTTTCCGTAGATCTAATTATTTTTTTCTGGTACTAAGGTTCTATATTAATGAATTCGTTGATTGAGACAAATTATCTAATGTCCGCATCTAAGAATTAAGTTGGCTCCAGCCTCTTGATGTATTGTTGTCGAGCGAACTTCATGACTTCCTCCTCCCTGCCCAGATTCAATGGCAGCTCACTTTAATGAGAATGCAGTTTTCTAATCCTCCTTATCCACAGGCAGTCCAAATTCCTCTACTTTTGGGTGGAATCATCCTAGCCTATTATAGGAGCATTATATATTTAAATATTGGTAGTGTAAACATACAAATAACAATCTACACCCCTCCCCAACATATCTAATACTTCACCCCTCCCCAACATAACTAATACTTATACTAGGCCACAAATTGAAATTAGTCATTTTAATACTAGTGGTCACTGTTGGGACTTGAGTGTTGTGCATTCATATAAAATCTGTAGGGCCTGCATAAGTTTGTTAAATGTATGTTTATCTGAATGTTATCATGTGATTTTGTCTGAATAATATCAACTGAAGAAGGCCTAATGCCAAAAGTTTTTGAAGAGTGACTTAGTTAAATTTTTGTCTTAAAAGACAAGTTTTATATAGTTTCTGAGGTATAAAATAATAAATATAAATCGAAGACGTCTGTCCAAAAACACTTCAATCAATTAATATTGTTTTTATTTAGGTTTTTTCGGGGGACTATTGTAATCAGCTCCGTCCATGCGTCCGTCCGTCCGGAGTTATAACTCCAGTAATGATCATCCGATTTGATTGAAACTTGGTATACAGGTGTCTCAACCAAGAACACATGTGCTCTGCAATTCTGGGTTAGATCCGATGTTCTTTTATGGAGTTATTTCCCTTTTTTGTCCGCCGACCCAACGGGTTCGGAGGACTACTAGTATTATAATCAGCACGTCCGTGCGTGCGTCCATGCGTGCGTCCGAGGTTTCTGGATGATAACTTTAGTTAGAGTGAACCAAATTAAATTAAATTTGGTATGTGGGTTTACTAGCAGAAAAGACAGGTCAAGTTCAAATTCTGGTTCTGTCCGCCAATTTTCACCAGAGTTATGCCCCTTTTTTGACAGAAAACCCCTGAAAGTTGGTTTCCGGATGATAACTTTAGAAGAGTTAATCGGATTAGGTGTATTACTTTCTCCCATCAAAACACAGGTCAAGTTCGAACTTGGGTTCTGCCCGACCATTTTTGGCAGAGTTATGCCCCTTTTTCGACATAGAAAATTCAGTTTTCTTCTGTTTTTTGGTTTCCGGATGATAACTTGATTTTGGATTGTTTATATGCAAAACACGTTTTTTTGTGGATTACTTATATCAAAATACAGCTCAAGTTCGAATTTCGGTTTAATTTTTGCGAGAGTTATGGCCCTTTTTTGTCCGCCGACCCGTCATATAAAACCCCAAAAGTTGGTGTCCGGATGATAACTTTAGTAGAGTTAATCAGATTTAAACCAAATTTGGTATGTGTCTTTCTCCCAGCAAAACACAGGTCAAGTTCGAATTCGCCAATTTTCACCAGAGTTATGTCCCTTTTTGACTTAGAATTTTTGCCAATTTAAGGTTTCCAGATGATAACTTTAGTAAATGTGCAATTTGGTATGTAGGTTTACTTTACTAGCACTAAAGACAGGTTTTTATGCGCAAACAACAGTCGTATCAAGCCGACGCTTAGAGGCGGACATGAGGTCTATATACCTTTTATTCAACTTTTTTTTTACTTCCGGATGATATCTCAAGTTTGGATCCTTTAATTGCAAATACCGTTTTTTTGTGGATCAGTCATATAAGGATACAGGTTGAGTACGAATTTAAGTTTGATCCGATGATTTTTCCTAGAGTTATGGACTTTTTTCAACTTAGAAAATTCAATTATCTTCTTTTTTCTTTGGTTTCCGGATGATATAACTCAAGTTTGGACTGTTCAATTGAAAATTCCGTTTTTTTGTGAGTCATTGATATCAAAATACAGGTCAAGTTCGAATTTGATTTTTGTCAGAGTTATGGACTTTTCGACTTAGAAAATTAAATTTTACTTCTTTTTTCTTTGGTTTCCGGATGATAACTCAAGTTTGGATTGTTTAATTGGAAAATATTTTTTTTTTGTGGGTTGTTCATATCAAAATACAGGTCAAGTTCGGATTTGAGTTTGATCCAATGATTTTTCCCAGAGTTATGGGCCTTTCAACTTTGAAAAACATTTTTTATAATTTTCTGTATGAGGGTATCTTCATGGTGTAATCAACTCCTCCTACAGTTTTGATCGTAGATATTTGAAACTTCAGAGTATTGTTACCCACATATTGGAGATGTGCAACAAGTATATAGATGACTGGAAAATTATTTTTTTACGGAATATTAACCCTCTCGACTTTTTCAACATTTTTTTTAATTTCTTTAACAAAGCGGCATTGACTTGCCACATTGTCGGGGACACTGTGGTCGGCCGACCTTTTATTTATAATTGAAACTTCAGGCGATCTCACGGAAACGTTCAAAACTCTCTTGTTAGCACTCTCCATCAAAGCAAAATGTCATTTTGATTCAGAGATATTTTGCTCAGCTACATCAGGATTAAACCACTTTATTATGACTTATTATGACTTTTTAATAGCACATAAATACCAAGCAATCATGCAATGTCACAATAAAGTTCCCAATATTTAACGGTATTTCCAACTCAAAATTCATTTTCATGTTGACATTTTTCACTGAGATGTAATTATAAATAATAACCGGTTTCCCAATATAGTTACACAGTATATTAAAAGACATCATACTGACTTACTCAGTCTATTGTAGTCTCATCGAAAAGTCATTTCTCAGGAGTCCTCGGTGCTTCCCCCAAATTACATCACATTGTGTTACGTTAATCATTTCATTTGGATGCTTTAATCCTGGAGCTACCAATAGTGAGTTCTGATTGGCACTACCGACGAATAATCCCACATTTCGAAAATTAGAAATTCTACGACAGGTAACTGAGACTGTGCAACCCTCAATTGACGTGATGTGGCCAGAAAAAGTTCCGATAATATGTCAAAACATGTCATGAAGGGGCAGAGTATAAACTTACTAAATTGGGCCCATATTGCATTGTCACACTGTGAGCTAGAAGCTGCGTTCTTGTGCATGTAGTTCCAAAGTACACACATGTGTGGTTTTATTATGGAAATAAATGTCTTCATGAATAGAATATATATATTTTTTTTTTTTAGTGCAACATTTTGGATCACATGTAATTGGGAATACCTCACAATATGGTTTTGATTTGCCTTGCAAAATTTTGCAACAGCAGTATATGGTCTGGACCACATTAAATCAGACAAGAAGTTTTGATTTTAGAATATATTTTTGAAGAGGCGATTGGAAATGAAGACACCTACATGAGTTTGCTGAATGACTTTCTGAAGTACAATCTAATTACACAATGACACACTTGATAAATCTTCCAGTTTAACCCTTTACCCAACAGAACGGCCCTGTGCCAATGCATTCTCTTATATATGCGAGTCGACCATAGGTCGCCTCGCATATATAAGAGAATGCATTGGCTTAACACATTAAAAATTATAAAATTGTTAAAGAATGTAAGAAAAAATGGTAAAAAGTGTTAAAAAAAGATTGTTTTTAGGCCAATGCATTCTCTTATATATGCGAGGCGACCTATGGTCGACTCGCATATATAAGAGAATGCATTGGCACAGGGCATAACTGTAACCATCACAATGTGGTCAATGAGCCGGTTCCAATGATATCCATATTTGTATGGTTCTATTGAGACAGACCGAAGATATTTTAGGCGGTTGAAGCTTTATTTGGCCGGTTTTGACCGGTTTGTTGGGTAAAGGGTTAAAAAAAAAATTAGTTTAAGAAAGACACCCCAAAATTCACCTAAATTTCGTTAAAATTTCGCATTTGAAACCATAGCGGCACATCTTGCAACTGACATTTTTCTGAGAAATTATTTAAAATTTACAGCCAACTTTATGATCACATCTATATGGGAGCTATTGAATTTGAGCGATTTCCAATGTCAATGAAAAACATACATGTAGCTACTGGCAGCCATCTTGGACTTCACTCTTTGCATTACTAAATTCGGTTGCAAACCCTTTTGGAAACATCGGCCATCCAATCGTAACCAAATTTCACACAAATCTTTGTGGGGTGAACTATTGATTATTTCTGATTCCGATTGAATCTCTTCCAATAAAACATTTTGACTTTTTGACTTATTCTTTATAATTCTAGTTACTGCTCGGCATAAACACCTCAAAGATATATAGTGTCATATGTACTTGCATCCTATAATATATATATATATACCTACATATATTATAAAGGCCTACTCAGATGGTGTCATGAGCGATGAGACTTCTGCATCAATGCTCAATTAGGATAACATAATATTACTGCGACCATTAAGTATCAATCACATGAATAGGATTTGTTCTAGTTGTGCGACTCGATCAGAGCGTTTACTCCAGTGTTTTCGTCTTTTTCAAAATACGGAGATAGATGAAGTCACTGGATGTGGAATCCATCAACATTGCCAAGGTAAACGGAATGGCTACTTCAAATCCAATATACACTATGTAAATGTATATAGCGGAAATTATAATCACAGTGCAAAAGCATGAAGTATTATACATGTACAACAAGACTGCATCATACACAGTAATTCTCTAAGTAACTGACTTGTTAACCACAGCAGAATTAAGGGTAACTTTTCAGGATTTAGTCGGAAATATGGCTTGTTGCCATTCATCGGAAAGCTTTCGGGTAGAGCTTTCCATTGAATGGCGACAAGCCATATTTCCGACTAAATCCTGAAAAGTTACCCATAATTCTGCTGTGGTTAAGAAGTTTATTACTTAGAGCATTACTGTAAAACACCCAAAGAGAATATATGGAATATGGATGGACATTGAGTCCCATTTACATTTATTATACTGTTTTGTGCCCTTCCGTTCGTCCGTCTGTATGTACGTGCGTCCGTACGTCCGATGTCTGTTCATGTCATAACTTGAACAGTAGTACTCGGATCTCAATGAAATCAGGTATGGGTGTTCACTACTATGTGGAAATTAAATAGAGGGTTCCATCGTTTTGTTCGGATTTTCCATTCTCGAGTTATTCATCTTTGTTTATCTGGAAATGTTGGCTTTTTGGTCCGTCTGGTGTTTGTTCATGTCGTAACTTCAACAGTTGTGCTGGGATCTCAATGAAATTTGGTATGGATGTTCACAAATATGAGGACATTAAATAGAGGGTTCCATCGTTTTGTTCGGATTTTCCATTCTAGAGTTATTCATCTTTGTTTATCTCTAAATGTTGGATTTTTGGTCCGTCTAGTGTCTGTTCATGTCATAACTTGAACAGTAGTGCTCGGATCTCATTGCAATTTTGTATGGATGTTCACTACTATGAGGGCATTCAATAGATGGTTACATCATTTCGTTAGTATTTTCCATTCTAGAGTTAATCATCTTTGTTTATCTGGAAATGTTGGCTTTTTGGTCTGTCTGGTGTCTGTTCATGTCATAACTTCAACAGTTGTATTGGGATCTCAATGAAATTTGGTATGGATGTTCACTACTATGAGGACATTAAAAAGAGGGTTCCATCATTTTGTTTGGATTTTCCATTCTAGAGTTATACATCTTTGTTTATCTGGAAATGTTGGCTTTTTGGTCCGTCTGGTGTCTGTTCATGTCGTAACTTCAACAGTTGTGCTGGGATCTCAATGAAATTTGGTATGGATGTTCACTGCTCTGAGGACATTCAATAGAGGGTTCCATTGTTCTGTTCCGCTTTTCCATTCTAGAGTTATTCATCTTTGTTTATCTGGAAATTTTGGCTGTTTGGTTCACCCTATGTCTGTTCAGGTCATAACTTGAACAGTAATGCTCGGATCTCAATGAAATTTTGTATGGATGTTCACCACTATGGGGACATTTAATGGCACATTCAACTGTTTTGTTTTGGTTTTTTGTTCTATAGTTATTCATCTTTGTTTATATGAAAATGTTGATTTTTGGGTCCATCAATCTGAGTATAGCAGTCATAATTTATAGATATGCCAACACTAGGCGGTATGCCACAAGGGGGTATGTACCAGACCAAAGTCCATCTCTTGTTTTTATCAGAAGGCATTAAACAGAATATTTCAGTGTTATTGACTCGTGTGTTGAACAAATGAGCCCAAAGGCCCTTGGGGAAAACTACCACATATACTAGTACCATGATGACATGCGGCCATGTTGCTACTAGTATTTTAAAACTCAAAACAAACAAGAGGAAGCTCCAATTTCTACAAGATAATTTTGACACAGAAATCGCAACGCTCACATCGCCAAATGTAATGATCATTAAGCTTAGTACGCTTCTTTACAATGTGACGACTTGAAACACACAAACTGATTAAACATGCAACAGAACCCAGACAACGTTTCTCTGAACCATCGACAACAGGTTCCTAAGAATATTTATAACTACACCAACAGGTTGCCAGAATTTCAGATACATCTTTTTTCGTGTCCATTTTTGTTAAAACTGGAAGGCTTATCAAATGTGTCATTATGTTATTAGAAAGAAGAGCTGTTCTACTTTCGAAACTCATTCATCAAATTCATGTAGGTGTCTTCGTCTCCAATCGCCGCCTCTTAAAAAACATATTTTAAAATCACAACTTCACCTATGATTTAATGAGGCCCAGACCGTGCTTATGCTGCAAAATTTTGCAAGACAAATCAGAAGCATATCGTGAGGGAGTCCTGATCACATGTGATGTATACAATGTGGGGATCCTCTACACACATGAATTTTTGTTCAGGGGACCTGTGAATATGCAGTGCACTTGATTTTTCCCCAACAGAAGAGTACACACCCCTTCCCCAATCAGGGCAATCTCTGCCTTAGATGCATTGCTACCAAGATTCTGCGCTTCCTGCTAGTGCTGTATTTTTTATACCTATCATATCTACCCTTAGTACTACAGGAGTAATTCTATCCAGCCAACATTCAATGCAACATGTGGCCGGTGTAGGTAAACATAAGTACACAGAAGTACTCAGCAGTAATTACTCTCGATACCTGTGAATTCCTGCCTAATCATTACCAATGATGCAGGCTCCAACCTCCATCCCTCAACCTATCAATGCTTCCTCGATCATCTCTGGGTCAAGGTTCATGATCCAGGGTGCAAGGGCATTGGAGATGGGGGTTAGAGGGTGGGGGGCTGCTCTTGATACCTGTGAATTCCTGCCTATTAAATCATTACCAATGATGCAGGCTCCTAACTTCATCACTCAACCTGTCAATGCTTCCTTTATATCTCTGGGTCAAGGTTCGTGATCCTGGGTGCAAGCGCATTGGAGATGGAGGGTAGAGGGTGTGAGGCTGCTCTCAATATGGTCATACCTGTGAATTCCTGCCTATTAAATCATTACCAATGATGCAGGCTCCTAGCCACCTTCATCTCTGAATCAAGGTTCACAATCCTAGTTGCAAGGCCATCGGAGGGTAGAGGGTGGTGGGAAAGGGGGGGGGGGCTCTTGATACCTGTGAATTCCTGCCTATTAAATCGTTACCATTGATGCAGCCTCATACCTTCATCACTCAACATATCAATGCTTCCTTATCTCTGTGTCAAGGTTCATGATGCTGTGTGTAGGGGCATTGGAGGAGGGTAGAGGGGATGCTGGAGCAGGAGGGTATAGGGGCAGCTTCCATCGATATCTGTGATTTCCTGTCTAATCATTACCAATGATGCAGGCTCCTGATGATGCTGATGCTATGTGCAACCTCATCATTAGGTACTTCAGGTCACCCCCTTTGTTCGTTGTCCATTTATTATATAAACCAATGGGACTGAAAAAGGAATAATTTGAAGATAATTTCTGCAATGTGGATAACTGCATGAACCAGTACCAAGAGTAGACCTAAACTTATAACTACCCTTGACCTTTCAACCATGTCCAACAGAGTCTACATATGCCGTACTCATAGAACATTTATGAATTATGATGAGATTAGCGATGACAATGATCGATCACCTAACACATAAGAGTGTAGTCATGAAAAATTGATTATGGTAACATTGGTTGACTATGGAAATTGTTATAGAATTAGTGCCAAATTAGACCAATTAACCCTTTGATAACTGAATACTAACTGATGAGTCAGTCTTTTGATTCCCATTGATTCAGTTATATAGGGAAAGTTACCTAATAAGTTCAACAAACAGTCTTAGATTTGTTCGACTTGCAATATAATTAGCTGAACATCATTGTAAATAAATTCTGTTTCTCTATACTGTTACTTATAACATCTGAACAACCAATAAAAAAATGAAGAATGGATCATTCCAACGCCTACGTTATAGGGTTAATATATATAGTATATAGCGTTAATAAACAGGCCTTTAGATTTATTAGTGTAATTTGGGCTCATCAGGGAGAACCATGGTTCAGCCTGGCATTAACCCTTCCATGACTGGAGCTTCCTTAAATTTTACAAAAACCCTGTGCCAATGCATTCCTTTATATTTGCAAGTCTCTCATTCTGCATGGCCTCATCTGCTATAGGATACCACAGATTTAAGTTCGCAGATTGTGATGTGCACCCATTGGACACCTCGATTATGCATTGTGGGGATATAGAGAAACTAAACTAAAAAAATTAACTTTCTAAAGAAGTTTATAAAGAAACTAAACAACTTTCATAATAAAGATACTTTCCAGAGAAGATGAGGCCTAAGCAGAATGAGGTCCTCAGAGGGTGAGGTGCTTTGGTGGGGCGGTTTGGGGGTGCTAGCCCACTTTGCGGGGTAGGGTCACTAAATTCACCTTCTGTGGACATCATTCTGCAAATGTCCAGCACCATAATGTTTGCAATAAGTGCACAATATGCCTTTAATTATCTCACATGCAGTGATTGAGAATCATTTGGAGATAACCTCATTGGCGCCAGGTTATTTGTATTTCAATCCGACTGACAAGATAGAATATACATTGGCCAGTTATTGATCGGCGGAGAAAAACTACTATGAACTTATCCCTGTCATAACGTATTGATTGAATCTACTAACATGGCAAAATGTCTCCGCCTGATAGTAACAAGCCACTGGGAAGGAATACAGTTACAGCCAAAAATAACTGTGTGCCATCAAAACTGATTTTAAATACTGTAGCATCACATGTTAAATATCCCCTATCTCTTCCTGGTAGCACTTCCTATAACAAAAATTCTATGAAACTCTGTTTCAGGGCACATTTCAATTATTATTATTATTAAAGGAAACATAGAAGAGAAACATCTGTTGTTGTATAAATTTCACTTAAAAGTGTTTTAGAAGATATATTTTCAATGAAAAATGTTGTAATGTTCTAAAAATAGCTACATTTTATGTCCCTACACACAGCAAATAATTGGAGAAAACAAAAAATTTCCTAGTGACAGAAATTCCCATTGGTCACTGAAGAGAATTACACCCAAGTCTGAGTTTAGTTCTGGGGACCTCATTCTGCATGGCCTCATCTGCTATGGGAGACATAGACTCAGATTGAAGTTCCTAAATGGTGAATATTGTGATGTACACCTATTCGGAACATCAATTATGCAATGTGTCGTCTGCCAATTTGGGGATATAGAGAAACTAAACTAAAAAAGAAATAGAATCTATGTGGAGAAGTTTCTATAGAAATTTGATGATAAATAAATTTTCAAGAGAAGATGAGGCTTAAACAGAATGATGTCTCCAGAGGGTGAATTTGGTGATGCTATCCCGCTATCACTAAATTCACCATCTGGGGACCTCATTCTGCAAATGACAGCCACACTAAACTCAGGCTTGATTACACCATCTATACTTATTCAGATTTATTGTTTTGCATATTGTTAAAAAATGACCGTCTTAACCATTCGTGAAGAGTAGGAGAGGGTCCTCTTTCTGACTGACATCAAAATAATGGTATAGGATCCATATCGGCTCTCCCTTACATGCACTCACAACGGTAGTGTTCAACAAGCTTTCCTAATATTTGAAATCCAAACATTTTGGACACATTATTATATAATTAATTATTTAATGTAATTAATTATTAGTGCTCTTTTAAGACATTTGATGTCAACATGACCTACATGTATCTGATAAGATTCCCCGGGTAAAATTACTCATGTGCAAATTTTCAGCTCCGATGGTCCAGCCGTTTCTGTATAAACAATCAGTAGATAAAAGCCAATCACGACAACCTTTCAAGTTTGACACGGTGTGTCGCTAGTAGTCCCTCATGTGACGTCACATGAAGGAAGATTAACAATTCAGACTGCATAATCCATAATGTAATATTCAATCACATGAATCGGCATATAAACTTCAGTTATGGCGGCCTATCACAAAAATATTTTTGACAACGTGCTCAATGGAGTAGCGGGCATTGATAATGACTGAGAAAAATTGCACCAGTGTAATCCTTTAAACATTTAAACTTTCCGCATTCCTTATTGCTCCATTAACTGTAATGTATGACATAATTTAATCCCCTCTCCAAGTTGTCATTGACACTTTCATTTTAGTTTTAGGATGACAGGATTTTCAATTTCATATTTTGCTGCTTGTTTTTCGTTCTCTTCTATAATAATTTAAATTGATGTGGAACACTCCTCGTGGGTTACTGAAACGTGAATAGAGAATAAAGTAGTTATTTTCATAGATTGTGTATCCAAATTGGCAGCACACAATAGGGCCCTGCGAATCAGGTATTTTCATTTTGAATCGAATCGAATCAAACGATTCGAAATTGAATCGAATCTCTAATCAAATCATTGTTACTGAGCCAATCGAGTTCAAATACATAGAACTGCGATGAAATATATAAAATTGTCTGGTGAAAACCTGGTGATCATCGATGTAGTGCAATATGCGCTGATTATATGCTTATCTACACACCTCTATGCATTTTCTGTACCTAAGTAATTGTTGAGTACAAATAAGAGCATACATACATTAGAGAACCAATGTCGGCGTAAATATGGACAAGCGTACCGCGTGATGCCTGTTTCATTTCATTGAATAGTGCAGTATTTTTCGCTACAATTGCGTTGATTGTGTTGTCTGTCGCTTGAACTGACAGACTGACCGGACATGATTCCTGGAATGACACCAGCACACAGCCTTGTATGGCAATTTTGTTGTTCCTTTATGTCATTCTTACAGATTGGGTCAATTAGTTATACATGTAGATTAGTTGGCAATAACATTACTTGTCCTGCCATCGGACATATTAATAAACGGTATGCGTGTACGTTTAAATCACTTTTTCAATGACGTATGCATATGAGTTTGTGCGCGAGGCACCACTTCATGGTCCCCATTAAGTAATTTACTAATTTATTATAGTGAATTTTCTTTTCTGGTTAGAGCATTGTGGTCTGTAGAAAGCACAGAAATGCCCCTGTCACCCAAGATTATTCGAAATCCAAATCATGGTAGCCCATTACGAATTGATTCGAATCAGATGAATGATTTTGAATCGCATCGCACACGTCATTCTTATTTATGAATTATATAACTCTCATTGGAGAAATCATTGCCGATTGTCTAACAACAAAAATTTGTCCCAAATTATGAGGAGTAAATATATACAATTTATTGTGCTTAGTTTTTAAGACGTTGCATTTTCTGAAATTGTACGGTCAGTGTGCTTGGAATTTTCGGTATAATTAGTTGAATCCTACATTATTTCAGTGGAAAAAGTTCCTTTGTACTCTCTTATCACTTTTATCAAGTACAATAATGCCCTAAATAATCGACTCCTTAACCACAGCAGAAATATGACTTGTTGCCATTCATCGGAAAGCTCTCAGTGTGAGCTTTCTGATGAATGGCAACAAGCCATATTTCCTACTAAATCCTGAAAAAATACCCATAATTCTGCTGTGGTTAAGGAGTTGATTATTTAGGGCATTACTGTAAAATTAGTACACAATATTTCTTTAACTTAAAGTTTTACATTCAAGAATTACTTAACTGGAAATAGAAGACATATTTTTTGTGAGTGATCTTCAGGGGACCGTATTTTGGATTTGTTGAATGGCCCAAAAACTTATATGTGACATCAAATAGCCTTTCTGCAACCATAAGCGGTTATTATACTCCCAAAAATGGGGTGTTTATATGCTGGAATTACTTTGTCCATTTTTCTATCCGCCCATCCGGGCATATACTTCAACCATGGCTTATCGGATCTAAATGAAATTTGGTATGAAGGTTTGCCATTATGACTGCTTTTTAAAGTGATGTAAAACACTCTGGTAGGGTGATCAAATAGAAATTCTGATATATTAATTAAATGCAATGACTATCGATGGCGAATTCATTTGTGTTAAAATATCGCCAATAGTTGCGTCCCGAATCGAGATGTAATTATTTACAATTGGGCATAGTTCAGACGATGTTTTCTATGGATCGGTATGGTTGATCTCTTTGAAAATTTTGGCGATGTTAGCAGAATGCTACATTCCCCTTGTTGGCATAGCACCTGAGGACCAACTTATCAATTTCACGCACCCGAACAAGTCCATAATATGTCTTTAAAATTGGGGCTAATGACACTGTCTGCATTTCCATTCTAGAGTTGTCCTTTGTTTATCTGTAAATTTTTGTTTTCAATGAAGTGTTGGTGATGTTTGTAGTTTACAATTTAGAGTTATTTACATTTGTTAAGTTAAACTTGGGTTTATATTACCCATGTTTCAGTTTGGCAACATGAGGGAAAACCACCTCCTGAGGTGCAACTTCTTGTATTGGGATTATCTGACAAGCGGACTACAGCTACTTTTACCACCTCAGATGTCTCTTGTCATGTACCTCTGTTATCAGTATAGATTTCTTGTCGTCCAGACCTATCATTTATACCTGTGTCTACATATATCACTCCTCGATACCTATTGTTACAATTGTCTCCATCATTGATTCTTTATCTTGAGCCTCAACGACACCCAACATGGTCTATTGTTTAATTTACACAGATTTATAGCCTATATGTTCAGTACTTCTGAGTATTTTGTGGTGGTAGAGCACTTGTGTATTTGCAGGAATCTCACACCCATTCCACAGGTATCTCATTCACCTTCCCCACCACGAATGGTGAACCTAAAATTTAATGGAAAGCAAAAAGATAATAGAAATTTATTGGAATTATTACACATCTAAATAGAGATTTGATAAAAAAATTGTGATTTCCAAGTCAAAAGTATGAAAATGTCATACTTATAGTCTGAATTTCAGATTCAGAGAGAAAAAGTTGAATATTAAAATTTGTTAATTGCACCAAACAGATGGTCATGAATATGTCTGCAGAATTTTCTATTTGTAAATTTGGAGTTAAGACCTCATATATTTTACATCCTATAGACCTAGCTGACTATTATGTATCAGCTGCATTTGTATATCCATGTGTGTGTGATTTATATCTGCAGGGTCTACTCTTATAATTAAAGCTACAACATTTCTCTTGTGATGATACTTC
The DNA here is from genome assembly GCA_032622095.1 of Siphonodentalium dalli. Classification (NCBI taxonomy): domain Eukaryota; kingdom Metazoa; phylum Mollusca; class Scaphopoda; order Gadilida; family Siphonodentaliidae; genus Siphonodentalium; species Siphonodentalium dalli. Next base: position 54,981,729 of record CP136067.1, read on the forward strand.
ATGATCATTTTAAGTGTATCATACTATTTGGGTTGCTTGGGGTAGATTTATTTAATTAATTAATATTTAATTAATTTACACGGATTCCATATATTGTTGAGGCGATACATTTCTAAGCCAATGAATTTCTGCACTTGATTTGGATGAAGTATATATTTTCACTCAATGTCAATCATCAGTACATAAGTTGCATTGCGTAGAAAAATATTCTTTCGGGAGTTTGCAAAGTGAAATTAAGATGTTACATGCCAAATTTCGGACCAGGGTCTTTTGTTTCATGGAGTGTTCGAAGCGGGCTATTGTATTATGCTGTTATTGTGATAATTCTGTCATCATTTGGCCAATAAATGCATTAGAAAGTTTGTACTGTAGTATGTTTTGTTAAAGCTGTTGCATTTGTTCTGTGCGTAACTATAGAGGTATCAAATTTTCATTGACGGTCTACCAATTTTCCGATTAACCAATTCAGTGCCAACTTTTTGGGGATTTCTGAAAACCATGTACCTCTTTGAATGACTAAATCCTTCATCACAACCTATGGTCACATTCATCATCCAATCATCACCAAACTTCATATGGATCTTCGGGGGAGCCATCAATTGTTTTCCCCAAAATTCATCAAACAACAAGGTTGCCAGCAGCCATCTTGGATTTAATATCTGGATCCATCAGCACACCCTGCAGTCCGCATTTATTGGTGAATTGTTTTGAAAATTAACAGTCATGTTTAGGATCACCTCTAGATGGGAGCTATCAAATTTGAGCGATTTTCAATGAAAAACATGGCTGCCGGTGGCCAATTTGGATTTGACTTTTTGCATAACTAAATTCTTTGACACACTCTACAGCCCACAACTCTCATCTGATTGTCACCAAACTTCATATGGATATTTTGGTGACCAATAGATGGGGGCCATACTCTTTGCATTGCTAAATTATTTGGCACACTTTTACAGGCCGCAGCCGTCATCCGATCATTACTAAACTTCATATAGATCTTCGGGGTGACCATTTGATGAGAGCCATCAATGTTTTTCCAAATTTCGTTACAAAACACGGCCATATTGAATTTTAAATTTGAATCCATCGGCACACCATCCTTCCAACATTTATTGGAGAAATGTTTTGAAAATTGTTAGATTTGGAACAAGTCCAAATTTTATGAGTAAACTATACTTACCTGAAATATATTCATCTTGAACTATTCACGACCTCGACGTATACCGACGCCGTATTCCACCCTACCTAATGGTCCGCTTCCGGATCATGCTTTTTACACAACCGTGTCATTACATAATCCGGCGGCCATATCCCCACTTAAAATCTCACGGCGCTCATAGGCTACCATGAAACTTGAATCAAGCAGAGGGGAGGTAGGGCGGGCCTGAATATATTTCAGGTAAGTATAGTTTACTCATAAAATTTGGACTTGTTCCAAATCTAACAATTTTATTATCGTAAACTAGGAACTTACCTGAAATATATTCATCTTGAACTATTTCTAATTCCATAGCTTCCTCTGGGCTGTGGACTGTTTATTCATCTCATGGTGAAGATACCTCCATGCTTGTATAGTTCATTTTAACGTATATACATGTCCTTTTTTTTTTCTTTTTTTTTGTGTCTGCTGTATCACCCTATATACAAACCCCTCTATTTCACATAGAACAAAAAATACTCAGCTTCTTTTGAGTATATCCACACTCACATCCTTCATGTAAAACTTTATGAAAGTTGAGGCACAGCTCCAGTCTGCTGCCTCCAATATCCTGGACAAAGCTACTCCTTTGAATAAGGCCCATGATGTCCCAATTGACCTTGTAGAGTGTGCCCTTATAGTCTCTGTACCTGAAACAGAATCAGATTTCTTGATCAATTTTACTAACCAGCTTGAAATTGTTTGAGAAGATACACTTCTGTGTGGTTTATTAATTGTTAAAAATAATTGTGTTTCCTTATTGTCCCTCATAGTCTGAGTTTTTTCGATATAAAGTAGCACTGCTGTCTTTGGGTCTAATTTTTTGTCTTCAGAAAAACTGGGACAAAAATATGGGGATTCTGATGCGAGATCCTATCTTGTTTTGAAAGACCCCGTCGCAGAAACATAATACCATTCTCTTGTTGCCTCATATGTTCCAGATTTATGTGTAATGATTGAATATCACTACATCTTCTAAATGTAGTTATGGCCACCAAGAAAACGGTTTTCCATGTAAGATATTTGAGACATGAACATTCCAAAGGTTCAAAAGGTGGATTCCTCAACATTTCTAAGACTTTAGATAGATCCCAATTAGGTAATAAGTGATGTGTTGGTGGTCTTGTATTGAACATCCCTTTTAACATTCTAATAATCTTAGTATGCTGCCCGATATGAACCCCATCAATTGTAGGTAAGGTCGAAGACAACATAGATCTATAACCGGATATAGTCCTATACTGTAAACCCTCTTCAAACAAATCAGCTAGAAAATTTGCACACTGTGTCAAAGATGCTGCATACGGATTAATTTTCCTTTCACTACACCAGCTATAAAATCTTTTGAATTTATATTTGTAGTCTTTCTGTGTACCTTTCCTCCAGGATGCAACGACCAATTTCCGAGATTGTTCTGAAAATCCCTCTGCTTGGAGGCATCTGTTGACAGATGCCAAGCGGTCAACCTCAACATGTCTAAGTTCTGGTGTATCACCCTCCCCTTGAACTGTGTCAATAATGTTTCCCGTGTTGGTAGTTGAATCGGATAATCTATCAACATTGTTAATAATTTCGGATACCAAATCTGTCTCGGCCAACACGGGGCTATCAATATCAATTCGCAATTGTACTGGCTCATGTGGGATAGTACTCTGTCCACTATTTGGAAAGGTGGGAAAGCATATGCTAACATTTGTTCCCAAGGAATGGATAGAGCATCTATCGCCCATGCCTTTGCCTCTATCTGCCATGAACAATAAATCAGAGTTTTCTTGTTGTGAAATGTGGCAAACAGATCTATTAATGGTTGTCCCCAAACTTTGAATATCTGTTCCACTACATTCGAACAAAGTTCCCATTCTGTGTCCCTGATGTAATTCCGACTCAGAAAATCTGCCAATTGATTGGAGGTTCCTGCTATATGAGAGGCCCGTAAAGTCATCCCCTGTGTTAAAGCCATGGCCCATAACTCTTGAGCAATTTGACATAACGTTAGAGACTTTGTCCCCCCTTGATGGTTCACATACTGGGCTACTGTCGTATTGTCTGTTCGAATTAAAACATCCTTCTCTATCAGTCTGTAAGAAAAATGCTTTATTGCCAGAAATACTGCCTTCATTTCCAGACAATTGATGTGGAGGGACATATCGTCGTCTGACCATATCCCTTGTATTGTCTGACCCTCTAAATGACCCCCCCACCCCTTTAGACTTGCATCTGTCATGATCGTAACTAAATTGGTTGGAGACTGAAGAGATCGACCCTGTACCATGTTTTGTGTTTTTAGCCACCACCTCAGATGAGTTAGAAGGCCATGAGTACATGGTATTGAAATATCGTAAGATTGTGTTGTTTGGTCCCAATTCTTCAGTACATGCCACTGTATCGGTCGCATGAAAAGACGTGCATTTGGTACTAATTCTATGAATGAAGCTATCATTCCCAGCAAGCGGCAATAATCTCTTGCTGAGACTCGGCCCAACATTATACTTAGAACTGCCTGTTTTGTGGCTTCTACTCGCTCCATTGTTGGACAAACTGAACCCTGCCGCAGGTGAAAAACTGCTCCTAGATATGTGATTGTTTGAGAGGGAACTAGGACTGACTTCTTCGTATTGATTATGAAACCTAGATTCATTAGAGTACTTAACAGAAGATCTCGATCTTGTAACAGACCTAGTTTTGTCTGGTTCAGACAGAGCCAGTCGTCTATATATACTATTAATCGAAGCCCCCGCTTTCTGAGATATCCCACAACATTTGCCACCACCTTTGTGTATATCCTGGGAGCCGTGGTTACCCCAAAACAAATTGTTTTCCACTGGTAACTTATCCCCCCGATGTGAAACCGGAAAAACTTCCTGTGACCGTGCCACAGATTCAGATGTAAGTATATAAGCATCCTGAATATCTGTTGATATTCCCCAATCTCCTGGTAGTGCTATTGATAATGTTTTCTTTACAGTGTCCATTTCGAAATGTTCTTGGCGAATATACCGGTTGAGAGGTTTTAGATTGGTTACTGGTCGAAACTTCCCCTTTTTCTTGGGTACCAGAAAAACAGTACTGTAAAAACCTTGTTGTGCATTTTTTATTGGCACTATCTCGATAACATTTTCTTTTAAAAGGCGGTCTATTTCGCCGCTGAACCATTCTAACTCGGTCTTTGGCATCTTTGTTATTTTTATGCCATTGAACCGAGGAATTTTTACAAAATCTATCTTGTATCCATTTAATGTCCAATTGTCTGCTTGAATTTTCTCCCATGCTGGGATAAACATCGAAAACCGACCTCCAACTGGTATATTCGGACATTTCTGATCTATGTTTACATAACTTAGACTCACCTGCTCCGAGTCATCTTCGCTCACCTCTCCCACCTCTTTTAGACATAGCTCCTCGGACAGCACCTCTTTTGGGGATCCGAAAAGATGCAGTCCGTCCCACATTGCCAGTAGATGTAGAAGGTGTTTCGAAGTCATTACGCGGAAAACTATCTCGTTTTCCACTCCATGAATTGTCATTCCAAGAATTATTTGTCTGATTCCTGGTCTGCTGTGCTGTAGTAAAACTAGCACTAGGTTTTACAAACTTTCTTGCAGTCTGTCTATCAACTGAGGACGCTATATTCCTCTTCGAGCCTTTGATTGTTGTCAAAAGTTCATCAAACACTTTACTATTGTCTTTTTTCGATTTCACGAAAACTTCCAATTTACCACCAAACAAACCATCTGATGTCAGAGGGAGATTATTTAGTTCTGATGGCTCTGCCAATTGGAACATCCCAGCATCTGAGATGACCGCTTGTCTTCGTACAAGTTGATGAAAAGCGCCTGCTCTCCCAAATTGCTCCAAGGCCTTTGTTGACATAGCAAATACATTACGTATGTGTTTTGACACCACATCCTTGTCCATATCTTCAAGTTGGACTTCCTTCATCAAAGCAGCCAGACCGTGCTGTAAATAAGCTGTTACAACCAGTCCCATACGTGCCGCTGCCTGTCCTCGATATGCTGTCTTTTCTATGTATTTATACTGAGTTTGCACCAACCTCTTTCCTCCTTTAGCATTTTTACCATGTTGCTTAACAAGGCAATGTTGTACTAGGTTGTCCATCGATGGGATTTCCAGTAAATCACTAGTCTTATCATCCAGTGGATAATTATCAAACATTTCTTCATCACAAGCTGTGAGTTATGAAGGTTTTTCAGTATGCCATGACATATTTAGCACAGCTTTTTGAGTTGAGTCCAAAGAAATTCCTGTCTTCTTCTCTACTTTCTTTGGTAGAGCATCGTCCCCAAAAATCTCCTGGAGACCCTTGGGGATATCAACTGAAGACTGCATGACATCAACATCAGAAAATTCTGAATCCACTTTTTCATTCTCACCAGCGTGTAGTGAAACACGGTCTCTATCATAATGAGACACACTGTCCGATTCTGAGTCCGAACTAGAATTGAAATCACGTCTAGATTTCTGTCGTCTGACGGGCGACCTCTCGGGTCCCCTATGTTTATCAACGGGCGACCTCTTGGGTCCCCTATGTTTATCAACGGGCGACCTCTCGGGTCCCATATGTGAATCAACGGGCGACCTCTCGGGCCCCCTAACCTTGACTGGCGACCTGCCAAGTCTCTTGGTTTTGTGTGTCACAACGCCAACGGGCTGCCTAACTGGCCTCCTATCACCTACATGAACAGGTGATTCACCCCTTTCCTCTTCCAAGGGTCTCTGTCGTTGCTGTTGGAACATCGAGATTATGGTATCCAGTCTACCGCTGGTTTCTTGTTGTAGGCCAGCCATATCTTTTTCTTGCTGCGCTAACCTCTCTTCTAACAGCTCTGTTTTAGTCTTCTTTTTATTCGATTTTGCTCTCTTTTTCTCCGGTAAACTGGGTAAAGATTCCAGAATAGAAGTATCAATCGCTTCTAAAACCGATTCATTGTCTGATTCTGACATGTCAGAACGTAATACAAATAATTAAGCTAAAAAAAAACAAACGTCTGTCTATGAGCGCCGTGAATTTAAAAGTGGGGATATGGCCGCCGGATTATGTAATGACACGGTTGTGTAAAAAGCATGATCCGGAAGCGGACCATTAGGTAGGGTGGAATACGGCGTCGGTATACGTCGAGGTCGTGAATAGTTCAAGATGAATATATTTCAGGTAAGTTCCTAGTTTACGATAATAAAATTACAGGCATGTTCAGGATCACTTCTAGTTGGGAGCTATAAAATATGAACAATTTTCATTGCAAAACATGGCTGATGGCAGCCATCAATGGATTTCATCTTTGCATCACTAAATGTTTTGGCATGCCCTATACAGCCAATATTTTTATATCCAGTTGATCCCAAACTCCCAAACCTTTAGGCCTTTCCTTATCGCTCCATTGACTGTAATATTGGAAATTAAGCCCTCTGTGTTGAAATACAGTGTCATTGACGCTTTCATTTACCAGTATATACTGGTATACTCATCATAAGATCAAAATAAAAATTGTGAATAATCATGGTTTGAAACCACAACACGGCTTGAGATATAAATGAGTTAGACCTTAAAATATAATTCCTTTATTCAGTGTAGTTAATTTACTTAATTCTATCGAATTGCACTTGATTATTAAACTATAAATTATTTATACTTTTTTATAAATCATTTTATAAGTAAGTATAATCAATATATACTCAAGTATAGATATATGGGCCCTAGTCTATGAGCAAATATCCTGACTTTCCCAATCGACCAGTCTACCACTGCATGGAGATATTATGGCAAATTACCGGGAGTAGTGAGTATATGTCTGGAAGGGTTGAATTAGATGATATTAAACCTCATTCATTATATGGTTGTTGTACCCTGTTGTACCCAGTGATTTCTACTGAAAAGATCAAAGACGGTAGTCAGACGCAAACACCGCTGAGCAGCCCAGACGCTGTTCTCTGATGAATAGACACTATCGACAAGACCAAAGAGCACATGAAATATTGACTTAACAATTGTTACAATGTATTGGCAGTGTGTCTTTGAAGAAAGCGATCCTTTCGAAATCTCAGACAGTTCCTATACTATCCATCTATGGTAACATTGAAATTGATAGAACATGTGTTCAGCATTGTGCTTGAAATGGAATTTGATTGATTGCTTGTAGAGAATAACTACTTTCCAAGCTTTACATCATGATCACCATATTTATCAAAATATGTTTAACCATTTCTATTCTACTGTAAATGGATTTTCCCACTCAGTTATAAAATTATACATTTGAATGGTCTATTACTCATCTGGAGGGGTTTTCAGGAAAAATAAGCAGACAACAAACATTTTTGTGCAGAACGATTCCTATCTATTGGAGGGAAATATTCAGATAATAAGTTCAACCAACGACTTGTTGAATAAATGTAGCATTTACAACTGAAAAGATGTACAAGTACTAGTACCAACAGACAAGACCCAGACCCAAATATCGGGCCGACTTCCCTCACAGGGACCTTGCTTCCGATCTCTAGCAATAGTTATCACATACTAAATTCATGCAGTTTCCCACATATGGTCCTGTGGCATGACCATAAGAGATAACCAATCCAAAGTCCCCCATTAACCCTTTACCCAACAAACCGGCCAAAACCGGCCAAATAAAGCTTCAACAGCCTAAAATATCTTCGGTCTGTCTCAATAGAACCATACACATATGGGTATCATTGGAACCGGCTCATTGACCACATTGTGATGGTTACAGTTATGCCCTGTGCCAATGCATTCTCTTATATATGCGAGTCGACCATAGGTCGCCTCGCATATATAAGAGAATGCATTGGCCTAAAAAAAAACTGTTTTTAACACTTTTTACCATTTTTTCTTACATTCTTTAACAATTTTATAATTTTTAATGTGTTAAGCCAATGCATTCTCTTATATATGCGAGGCGACCTATGGTCGGCTCGCATATATAAGAGAATGCATTGGCACAGGGCCCTTCTGTTGGGTAAAGGGTTAAATATATATATTCCCATATCAAACATGCTTGCTTAGTTCCATCTCCAAGCCTCCTACTCATTCAAACCTGCAAATAGTGTGTCTGTCATTTGCAGAATGAGGTCCCCAGAGGGTGTATTAGGTGACTATCCCACACTGCAGGAAAGCATCACTAAATTCACCCTGTGGGAACCTCATACTGCTTGTAATAGACCTCAACTGCTATGGGAGACCCACATGTGGGATCAGATTGAAGTTCCACAGTATTTTCAGATTTTCCCAAATGCTAGTTAGAATTGCATTATTAGAAATATTCTAACATTATATACAGCATAATTGTCCATCGATACTTGTCAGAGTTATTAACCTTGTTGAACTATGTGGTGTTTAATGATATGTTTGCTTTAAACACAATTCACTGATGTGTGTATCTACACAGTGGCGGATCCAGGCCATTTTAAAAGGGGGGGGGGGGGCGCTATGTATTATTATATATAGGATGCATAGCATCATCCGAGCCGCGAAGCAGCGAGTTTCGCGGCGAGTGAAGGAGAGCACGAGAGGGGGGTTTAACCCCCTTCTCGTAGGTGGGGTCCGGGAAATTTTGCGTATACTACATTCAAAACGGCGCGTTTTCCTGTGTTCTGGACCCTGTTTATTATGCCCCCGATCTCCGATGGAGATTTGGGGGTATATAGTGGAGCCCTCCGTCCTTCCGTCTGTCCTTCCGTCCGTCCGTCCTTCCGTCCGTACGAACGTTTCAACTCATAACTTTGGTTTCGCTAACTCAATTCAGTTGATCTTCGGTATGCTAATAGACCAGCCGGGGGGACAAGATTTCCCCATAACTGCGGTTTCGTCCGCCCATTTTTTCCAGAGTTACACCCCTTTTTCAGGTTTTTTTGGTTTCCAGATGATAACTTGATTTTGGATTGTTTATTTGCAAAACCCGTTTTTTTGTGTATTACCAATATCGCAATACAGGTCGACGTAAAATTTCGGTTCAATCGGATAATTTTTGTGAGAGTTATGACCCTTTTTCGACTTAAAAAATTCAGTTTTTTTTTAAAGAAAATTCAGTTTTCCTTCTATTTTTGTGGCACCAGACAAAATTTGAAGCTAATATAGAACAACATGTGGCATTTTTATAGCGCTTAACCAGAAAGTTTCTCTGATTGTACAGTCGGGGGCGTTACCTCCGCCCAGCGGTGCACTTGTATTGCTTTATATTAGGCCTATATGGAACGAGTGACAATAACATTCAGTACAATTACGGTATACTATGGAAGGTTAGTGATGGAAGATCAAAGCTTCTTTGAACAGTGAACTTATCTTCTGAAAGTCTGTGCAAATGTGAATTATCTGGGTGCCATGATGATTTTGGCGCACCGGACATGCCCATGGATAAGTCCCGGAATCACCGGGTCGCCTATGGTTTGGGCTGGTGCATGGGAGAATATTTTGTAATTCAGAATGAATAATCGCAAAATCATGGCTTCTAGACAGTACTAGCTTAGAGGTGTTTCGGCTGGTAATACAATGCATCTATCCAACCACTTAATTCCTCCATTGAACATGCTGATTTTTTCAGTTTTACTTCTAATAGACATCAGCTTCATGATACACCAGCAAAATACTAGTAAGTCATCAATACAAGCCAAACGGTTCATTAGTATAAACACAGTTTTCACCAAAAAATATCTGACACGGAACTGATTAACTAGTATTCCAATCCCCTATTCATCTACATTCTGGATGCATCCATAATGTTAATTAAAATATTGTATGTAAATTAATATCTGTTGTGTAAATGTTTGGGTTATGAATAAATATATGTTCAGCCAATCAACTGACTAATGATGATAACGACACATGGAAACCGATGTTTTGAAGGACGAGTTCATGTCAAACTGTTTTTTATTAAGCAATGGCAGATGCATATTTGTCGTGACCTGAAGATGTCTTGTTATCACACATTTGTTCCAATTAGGGTGGCACAACATGGGATGGAAGATATAACCCATTTTAAATGTCATGCATATATACCATTGGAAACGAACTAGCAATGTATTTCTATAATAATTCGAAAATATACTATGTATACGGTACATGTATACCATATAGTAGTATGGCGTATGTGCCTTTAGATAATCTCTTTACGATGATACTACCGCCAGTGCGTTTTATAGTCCGAGCGTTGATCGGACTACATTGTATAACCTAGAGTGCACTCACAGTAGACGACTCATGTTTATCATTCATTTGTTCTTTACGTACAGATGGAATTGTCTAAATTTTGACTCCACTTTTAGAATTGCTATATTTATTTTTGGTAGAAATATTCAGTGTTGAAAATTCGGGCGCCCAAAACTTGGCACCGGGCGAGATATTTTCCGACACTCCGATACAAAATGTCGCATAAATTGTATGCTCTGCATGGCGAAAAATAGCTCGCAGGCCTTCATCTCGGGATGTAGGATTCGCCTCTTGCATGGCTATACATATCACATGGAATACCAAATTGAAGTAATTTCAACCCACAGTTAAAAAAATATATACGTTTGAGTAATGTAAAACATGTAAACTGCTGTATTTGCATGCACATTATCAATATTCAGTGCGGAATCTTCGGGCGCCCGAGACAAATGGCGCCAGGACACCTCGCAAAAATTCCTTGGAACCACCCTTGCTACAATCATTATAAAATAATTCGATCAATGCATTCATATATGGATTTTAATTAATGGCCACCAAACATTGGACAGTGCTCAGTGCAAAACCGCAAATAGAGACCTTTCGCAAAACTCATGTTTATGATTACAGATACGGTTAGAGTAATATGTCACCAACATTTGTATACTTTCTAATCATTGTTGTATTTTACTATCCATATAAAGAACGGTTACGATTTTATGTTTGCTAATAAGCTCAAATAACACCTGAAATTTATTTGCTGCCAATAGCCGAATTATGCATTTAAACGATATGCAATTAACTGAAATTGACTGTATATCACTTTACTCAGTTCAAGACTGGTCAATATATTTCACCTAAACCGTCAAGTTATATTGAGCTACCTCGGTGTGCTGTTTAGATTGGCAATCACTGTACTCATCGTTGTGAATCGCAATCTTCCTGCGAATAAAGATCGCTATTCACGGATAGGCATCACTGGCTGCAGAAGACACAAAGCCTCGCAGTAATCGTCAAGCTAGAAGTACACAATGAAGCCAGCCGCCAAAATAATTATCTATTTGGGTAGCGAAAACGTCTCAGAATGGTGCACATCGCGTCGACTTTTGTTTAATTTGACAGGACCAAATCAGAAGTGATGCCCATCAAAGAGCACATCAAGTAACTGTTCGACGCATTTCATAAATCACATAGAGGTGATATAGGCCTGTGAAACCGAAATCGCATTCAAATCAAATTGTGGACTTGAAGTGGCTTGAAATGATGGCATCAAGGAACCCCTCTTCCCCCAACAGTATTACGTCTATAAGATCATCCACAATAACAACGAACTGAATTTCCACCACATACATGTACATGTATGACCTAGCTGGCATTTATAGCTGTACGAGAATCCCGGGTCATACGTTGTGACTGGTCATATAAAAGTGGATCATGATTATCGCATTGTTGGAAATGAAAGGATAAGTGAAGTTTAAAGGGACTGTATTCCAAAAACGCACTTTGAGTTGTAAAATTGGTACGAAATAATATATATGGTGCGTTTTCGTCAAAACTATTATCCGTTGTAGTTTTGCGAAAGGACTTTTTGGTCATACGGATAGATTTACGACTACCAATTGCTATCGGTATTCGTAATCATAATTGTAAGGATGCGAAAGGTCTCTATTGTCCAATTGCTTGTATTTGAGCCTGATGTTATTTCTGACAGTATTTTTGTCAGTTTAACCACAAACAACTCTTATACACATGTACATGTTTTTGTCACGAATATGGGCACTAGTTTGATGGCAAGCTTATCACGGACAATAAACATGAGCTGGAAATATACTAAAATGCACATCAAACAAATCTGATATACAGTAATACCCTAAATAATCGAATCCTTAACCACAGCAGAATTATGGGTAATTTTTCAGGATTTAGTCAGAAATATGGCTTGTTGGCATTCATCGGAAAGCTCTCAGTGACAGCTTTTCGATGAATGGCAACAAGCCATATTTCCCGACTAAATCCTGAAAAGTTACCCATAATTCTGCTGTGGTTAAGGAGTCGATTATTTAGGGCATTACTGCATGCAGATATACGGTACTCAACACAGTAAACTGAATAAAAACAATAAATTGAGGATGAGACTTTTGGAATTTGGAGAATAAAAATGTTTTCCAAGTAAAGTTAGCAAACATGTTTTCCCGGTATCGAAATAGCTCAATAAATACCTGAACTACATTACTATGAGCATTTATACTAGTATATGTCCCATAAAGACACACTGATTTCATTAAAATACAACTTCAAACATAATGCATGGGTCATGTACACAAACAGTCCCATATATATTCACCGGAATTATGGAATCGGAAACGGAATATCTTTAAAAGGTACATGTAAGCATTTTTTGTGTTATGTTAACATGAAACTATTAAAAAACTTCACACACCCGCTTTCTCTTTATTTTAATCATCAAAATTATGCCATAAACTTTTCAGAGCGACGACTGCTCCAGATTTTCGTCTCATGGTCTACAGAACTTGCAACTTTTATGCGACCTCTGACTTTAAAATTGAACCAGGACAAATGAAACGATCTCAAATTTATAAAAAAATATATATAACAAACAAAAAACATATTTTCAGCGCTATATCGACGAGTTTGTTTGGAAATCTTCTGCGTAGGTATATATTGATATACCTCTTACCTAATTATATAAGCATAATTTTGGGTTTCGAACGAGCCATGTTCATTTAATGTCAAATCTTTCCCTGCAGTACAATGATACAATTACATTAAAACAAATTGCAATGGGTTAGTCTGGGTCGTAATCAATAATTTATGTGAATTCTGCGAAGCCTGTCAATATGGTTATGTCATACAGGCAAACAGTCGCATATTAGGGAACACGCGGCCCAAATTATTACACTATGTAACTTCAAGCCTGAGAATCAATATTGACTGCCAAAACCATCAATAGAGCTGATCAAATATAGTTATTTCGTAAAAACTCAACAGGCACTTAGCCAAAATTTCATCAAACTTCGCATAGAATTTCCTGATTGGAAAACGTGACTTCGATGCTAATGCGGTGTTCAGCTTCATTGGTAGAGATTTTGACCCTGATCAATCACTTTGTGTATAGGTATTGACCCAATTGATTGGCGTATACAGAGGTTACTTCGCACATTCAATAGTAACAATTATCGCCATTTACCGTGCCTTGAGGTAGTCTAATCTACTGTTGTCAACACCATGAAATATACTTATAATTATTTGGACAGCTACTTTGCGCAGTCAATGGTTCATGAATTGAATGCAATGAGAGGGCTTTGAGCATAAGGGTTTAGAGTCAAATATTCTTATGTTAGGTTCAAGTAATTTCTTCTGTCAATGAGTTGCACTCAAATTGGTTACTTCTGATTCATATGAAAAGCTTTCACTACCATGTAATTTAAGATCATACAATATCAGTACAGCTGCACTCAAAAAGGGTTTTAATTTTTGGTTGAAATATACTTCAATACCTGCAGCTTTAGAGCTTTTGTAAGCTATTCACGAGGCCCTATTATACAAAGCTAGTGCATGCTACCATCTTAGGTCAAGGGCAAGGCTAATGGTCTGTATTGTTGGAAAAATGTGGGTCACACTTTTAAAGTTTGCTTTAAAAATGGTTTGTATTGTAATGTGGCAGACTCTTTGATCACGTATCAATTGAACTAAAGATTTAATAAAAATTATTTTATCACCTGCATGGTCAGTTGAATGAAGAGATGGTCAACACATGTACCTTGGGAGGCAGGTTTAACCCTATCATGACGGGAGCAGTGCTGGTGCAGCATTAAAGGTCCTGTGCCAGTGCATTCTCTTATATATGTGAGTCTCCCATAGGGAGCTTTGCATATATTAAAGAGAATGCTCTGTCTTACAAGGTAAATATTGTTAGGCCAATGCATATATAAGAGAATACATTAGCACAGGGTTTTCGCAATATTTCAGGAAGGGTTAAAGATGTATAACCCCCCCCCCCCCCCCCCCCCCCCCCCATTAGTGCCTAATATTTTTTTCAAATTTCTGCACTGTTTGTTCGTACCTCGTGAAAATTAGTTGCACAAAATGAGTCTACAATTATTATTATTGTTTTTTTTAAAATCATTCATAACATGTACTGCATTCGTTCATATACTTGGTATGCTTTGACATGAATTGCACAGACTGAGAGTTGCACCCAATTTCTTTAATGCTACAATATATGTTTATGTTTAAAGTGTGATACATCCAACTTGAACTATTAAACGTCAACTGATTCCTCTTTCACAACGGTATTTTCTAACAGATTCCCCCCCTCTTTAGGCAAAAAATAAATGCTAACAAAAAAATGAAACCAATCCTCCATGCGTAACCCTTGTTTTTCATTTGGCATGAATTGCACACATGTGTATGTGGTGAGTGTTCATTGGCTACCTTTATTTTTTTCTCTGTTGCAAAAAAATAAGACAATAATTATTAATTGATTTTCTAAATTACCTATAACATTTGAGTGCATACGTTCACCTCAGCTTTGGCATGAATTGCACCCATGTATGTAAGTCAGTCTACATTTGCTTCCTTGATTTTTGTTTTCTTCTGCTAGGTACAAAACTGTTAATTTGCTTGTGCTGATGAGTTTCTCGGATGGTGATTACCTGGGACATGGTGGCAACACCTGGATAAGATAATAATTAACAAAAAACCTCATCATGCACAATCATGATGTTGTTACCTGTATACTTATGATAGACTCATTTAACAATCTACCCCATATATCTAAGCTACCCAGGGTACAATGCACATGAATGATGCACCTGCATGTACCGGTACAGTCTTCACCAATGTCATTCCCTGGTACTCCCACTCACATACCTGAAATTAACTCTTTCCAACCTGGTCTGCACTCTGCAGTCTATCCTATCCTACACATAGTTTCATTTGTGGATATAATGCCACAATCAGGGCCATACCCTTTCGTGACTGGAGCTTCCTGAAATTTTGCGAAAACCCTTTGCCAATGCATTCTCTTATATATGCGAGTCTTCCTATCATATATAAGAGAATACATTGGCCTAACAATATTTACCTTGACTTTGTAAGCCAGTGTATTCTCTTATATATGCAAGGCTCCCTATGGGAAACACGCATAGATAAGAATGCACTGGTACAGGATCTTTAGTGCTGCACCAGTGCTGCTCCCGTCATTAAAGGGTTAACTCTATCTTAGTGTGTTTAAAAGTAAAAGTATATTTTGGAATGTCTATTATTTGGAGGGGTGTGAAGGAAAAATTAGCAGATGACAGACAAACAAAAAGATAATACAAGTTCAGAAGAATTACTATTAATTGGTGGGAAATGTTCAGACAATAAGTTCAACAAACAACCTATCGTCATGTATTTTGATATATGCATCAACAATGTGACAATTACCATAATCGAGGTTTAGAGAGTCTGTAAAGGGGTATATATATAATACCACAGCAGCACCCCCTTTGTTGCCAAACTTTGATGATGTTAGTGTTATCAACTGATGCCCATGGGACACAAGAACTCTTGCATCAAACAGCAACACAATGATGCAAATTATCAATCAATACCCAAAGAAAATCAATGCTAAAGTATTAAGCTAGAACATGACGTCAATGATGTAATAATTGATGTCAAAATGTCATTACATCAGTATTAAATAAACACTTTCTTTACTAAATACTCATTGACGAGTTGTTCCCTTAGGAAATTATCAGATAATTAAGCCCATAATTCGTTTTTGAATTTATTATTACTGAACATTTCCCACTAGTGAACTGCTCTTGTCTTATCGGACGTCTGCTTATATTTCCTGAATATAATAGTTGTATTCAGGGCTCAGACTAATTTTTATGAGACCTACATGTACTTTATAAAACTGTAAGGTAGAAGGAAATCAAGAACGATCTAGGAATAAGTTATTTGTAAGGCACTCAGACCTGTTTCGTTGCTAAATGCAACTCGCCAGCGAGATTCTGTTTTGAACTTTGAAGTGGAATGATCAAACAATTAGTATTCTTTATATAATGTTGCTATGTAGCCGATAACCAGTTTTGTAGCCAGCAGCTGGTTTTGTAGCCTGTAGCCTGTTTTTTTGGCTGGTAGCCGGTATTGTAGCCGGTAGCCTGTTTTATCATCGTTTTTTTTTTGGCCGGAAGTTAGGTGCCGGTTTCGTAGCTGGTTTGAGCAAGTTTTGTTTCCTTTTGCTGGTTTTATAGCCAGTATTATAGTCGGTTTTTCTTAATAAAGAAAAGGTTGGCCTCAATAGTCTAGACTAGAGCGCATTCTCTGCCTTTGTCTTATCTACATGTACTTTACTTAAATTTAAAGACCCCTTGTGTATAAAATAACATGTTCTGTATGAGAAGTGCCACCTGAAAGACAATATATTGTTTAATATTGAATGCACTTCTGCACTTGTATTTGCTGTCATCTGCTTATATTTCCTGAACATCCCTCCAGAGGCATAATAGACCATTTCAATTTTACTTTTATGGGGCATGGGCATTAGCCATTTGGAATATTTTTTTAAAGGAGCTTATATGTTGCCTGGTGGTGTCAATTATCTACCATAGCCATATGAATTTTGAGTTTAATTTGTGCAGCGGTTTTGTTGTCTGCATTGCATGGTCACAAACAAACATATGTACATAGAACAAGAGGAATATACATGTATGATCCATAAGTGGACACAACTTCAGCCCTGGGAATTAGCCTATATAGGCAATAGGCAATGCCTAGGTAAAAGCAGAGGCAAAATCAGTTTGCCTAGGAAATTATATTGCCTAGGTAAAACAAGTTCATTGGGTTACTAAAATTGATTTGTGTATATCAGAAATAGAACCTCTTTAGCCAAAATGACTTCCTTAAATCACTCTTTACATATATTGTCCTAAAATTGTTTCCATGGCACTGGGCACTAGCTACCCATAAGGGCATTAGTTTTGGAGATGATTTGTGGAATGTATATATATGATGAGTAGTGGCCTGGAAATGTTCTCCAAAATAACTAAGCATTTCAGGTTATTATTGAATCATATTGATTTGAGATGGCAATATTGTTGCAAAATTGCCTAGGTAAAATCTGTTTTTGCCTAGGCCGATTTCTTTCACCTAGGAAAAAATATTGCCTAGGCAAATTTTCCTTAATTCCCAGGGCTGCAACTTTTTCAAAGCATTTATTCTTTATCTTATAGTCAATTTTTAAAATTAACTTTGCAGATATTGATCGCCATGTGAACCTGTGAGGATGACATTGGCCTATCTTATTTTAATTATACTGCTATCGCTCTTTTGACTTAGAAACTGATTGCAACTTACAGTAACTTTGTCTGAGCTTTTCTTTCTACATTTTCTAGTCAATTGTTTCAAAATGTGGCACAGATACTGTAAGTATTCAGTAGCACACCTAGTTTATTTTAAAATGTTGTTGTTGTAACTGAAGGTTTGGAATCTTGAATAAAGCATAGAGTTGATAATCTTTAGCCTTTTCCATACTAATTCCATACTAAATGAATTCTCCCATTCAGTACGGGTGTTCAGGAAGAATATGCAGACGACAGATAATAAAAGTGCAGAAGGAGTCATATTTATTGGAGGGAATTGTTCAGATCATAAGTTCAATTGAGATGTACTATGGTCATTTGTTGAACTTATTATCAGCACATATTCTATGGGATAACCACTCATCAATGAGTTGTTTAGGGTATAGAGAGGGTTAAAGTCATTTATGGACCTACATCAGTGAATAAAACCAATAAGTTAGTAACCAAACACTATCACCACTGGAAGAATGTACGTAGCAATCTACTAAGATTATCGAAAATTCCAACCGCATCGACTGTGCCATTTTAGAGAACACAACGTTTGAACTACGCACCAATGTAAATATTTACTACTTTATTTGGGATGATTTATTGGGCATAAGGCATTTTATTTTTTATTACTTGGTTTACGGATTTCCCTACTAAAAAAAAAGAAGCTATTTGTCAACAACAAAAAATATTTAGTTGTTTTTTTTTTATTTCCGCCAATGGGAATATTAATCCAGACATATACAAAAATTGAAAAAAGTATAAGTATGCATAAAATGTACAACATCAATTGAACAGTGAAGCCTCCTGGTGTTCATTATGGTATTGAATGTCAATGACAACATTACAGACTTTCATATTGGCAATATTTTTTCATCTATCAGAAGCCTGCTTTAAAGACACATCCAAATAAAAAATATATATATTTGCCTATGCAAGTGGACAAGAGAAAAAAAAAGCTATAGGTGATATGGTGGCTTGTTTTAGATGAGGAGATTATTGTACAGCAAGTATTTTATTTCTCCTGACCCTATTTTTTGACAATTAAAATTTTATTTTAAATTGTACAGATTTTATTTTTATTTGTTTTCCTCCAACCTCCCCTACCTTTTAGCCAAAACAATCTGTAAACCAAGTTATAAACAATTAAGATGCCTAAACATTACGGCAATTATTCCACCAACAATTGTTACTGCATGCAATTTGTTTATTGATGCTGTTTTCTATCGATTTATGAAAATTTTCTTGGCATGATTCTTTGTTATTCCATTCTGAACACCTCAGTGGAGTGTTTCACATCACTTTAAAGCTGTAGAAGAGAGGAAGCATTGAACAGCATGTTGATTGCAAACCTTTATTTACATTAAGGGCACACACTCTAAAATTATGGCTGTTACAATTTCTCCCAATGATTAACAACTGAAAATATCTGCAATACAGTAATGCCCTATGTAATCGACTCCTTAAACACAGCAGAATTATGGGTAATTTTTCAGGATTTAGTCGGAAATATGGCTTGTTGCCATTCATCGGAAAGCCGATGAATTGCAACAAGCCATATTTCCGACTAAATCCTGAAAAGTTACCCATAATTCCCCATATGTGCTGCACAAGCCTACAAATACTGTGTCTGTCATTTGTAGAATGAGGTCTAGCATCACCAAATTCACCCTCTGGGAACCTCATTCTGCTTAATAGGCCTCAACTGCTATGGGAGACTTAATAGATTCAGATTGAATTTCCCCAGTTGAAGTTTGTAATGTTCACCCATAAGTCACCTCGATTATGCATTTTGTCTTCTGCAAATTAAGGGATATAGAAACTTCCCAGAAAGGAAAAAGTTTAAACAAAAACAATGTTAATTTGAGACAATATATACTTCCCAGAGGATATGAGTCCTATAAGCAGAATGAGTTCCCCAGGGGGTGAATTTGGTGTTGCTAGCCCAGTGTGCAGGATAGCATCACTAAACTCACCCTCTGGGGACCTCATTCTGCAAATGACAGACAAGTTATTTGCAGACTTGGTGCTGTATATGCCAAGTTCTAAACAAAACACACTTCTCTATTGTTGATCAGATGCCCAATTTATACAAAGGGTTGTGGCCATATAACCACAGCCTGCACTGCACCTATTTATAATACATAACATACTATTTTAAACATAGTTTTTTTAGGATTATGTCGTTAGTTTTGAGATGATCCATTTTTTTTTTGTTATGGGCACGAACATTAGATTGATAAAATGTGCGCTACACAATTAATACACAGCAGTGGAAATATACTAAGATATAATTGTCCCCCTTGTGAGGAAAGGGTTTGGGGTTGGGGCGAATATCTTCCCTCGTGGCAAAGTTATCGCTATCCATGGAGATGACATTAATTATAATAATAATAATAATAATAATAATAATAATGGTGCTTATATAGCACCAATCCCCGTGGGGGGGCTAGGCGCTTCGCATTATTACCCCAGCTGTTGAGTAATGCTGATTCATAGCATGCTGCCATCTTTCAAGCGTTTCACATGAGCGGCTTACACTTACCCAACATCCAGGTCCCTATTTTTTGGCTCGGTAGGACGAAGCGATCACAGTACAAGTGACTTTGCCCAAGGGTCACAACCTGGTGCGAGATTTGAAAAAGTGTGTGGCTCTATATAGTACACACACACCGCTTAATCCGGCCAAGCTACTGTTGCATTTGATTCACCACCTTCCAACCCAGCAGCATTAAAATTGTCACATGAAATCTTTGAATAAGCTTCCCAATGATGTATTTGAACTTTATTCTATTTCTAAATTTTGAATTGGCCTTGCTCTTTAAACCTTTTCTTACTAAATACTCATTGAAGACTAGTTCTCTTAGGAAATGTTCAGATAATAAGTTCAACAAAGGACCAAAGTATATGAATCCTTCTGTATTTGTATTATAAATATTTTCGTCTGTATGTCTGTCATCTGCTTATATTACATGACATTCCTCCTAATGAATAATAGACAATTCCAATGTATACATTTATAACTGCATGAGTGGAAGAATCCATTTAGTAAAAAAAAGAAGGTAAAAGTGACTCGTAATATTTAAGCCTTAAATCAACCCTTTCTATACTAAATACTCATGAGTATTTCCTTTTGTTCAACAAACGATCATACAGTAATGCCCTAAATAATCAACTCCATAACCACAGCAGAATTATGGGTAACTTGTCAGGATTTAGTCGGAAATATGGCTTGTTGCCATTCATCAGAAAGCTCTTAGTGAGAGCTTTCCGATGAATGGCAACAAGCCATATTTCCGACTAAATCCTGAAAAGTTACCCATAATTCTGCTGTGGTTAAGGAGTCGATTATTTAGGGCATTACTGTAGGTTGTTGTTTAACTTTAATATTATCTGAACATTTCCCACCAATGAATATGAATCTTTCAGCACTTGTATTATCTTTTTGTCTGACTGCCATCTGCTAATTTATACTGTACACCCTCCAAATGAATAATAGACAATTACAATGTATACTGGTACTTTAATATAACTGAGTGGGAGAATCCATTTAGTATAGAAAGGGTTAAACATAGCACCTCCTGCTTCTGTCTCTTTCAAAAGCCAACGAAATTGAACGAATATCCTATTAATGGATGTACGTCTCTAGAAGTCTCCAATATACAGTAATGCCTTAAGTAATCAACTCCATAACCACAGCAGAATTATGGGTAACTTTTCAGGATTTAGTCGGAAATTCCGACTAAATCCTGAAAAGTTACCCATAATTCTGCTGTGGCTATGGAGTCGATTAATTAGGGCATTACTGTATTTCATTTCTACAATGACACGGCATTCCCAACATGATGTAATAACTGTTTCCAAATATGAAGTGCATTCCTGGCATATTAAATGTTTGTGAGAATCGTAGTATTTAGAAATAGTTATAAATACAACAAGTTACGAAAGGATAATCAGTCATGAATATCGTTGACTGATAAAACTTGAAGATGATGTCTCATGTATTGCGATGAGTAAAATGAATTATGGATATATTGCCTGTATTCAGTTACCCATAATTCTGCCGTGGTTAAGGAGTCGATTAATTAGAGCATTACTATATGCTTGCAAAGACTCATCGATGTGACAGAAATTATTACCTCAGAGAGGATAAAAAGAGTTCTCTGTTAGTTTCACTTTAATATGGTAAATATAAAAAACATTTGTCTTTATACTTCTATGAGAAACATTGAGAGCAGTTAATAAATTTCTATGACTTTAGTAGGTCCAGTAGTTCTAGGGCAAAAAATTGATCAAGACCGCTGAAAATAACCTTCATTTGATTAATTTGAGTCAGATCGTACAGATGTAACTAGACTTGTCACGTAATGCTGCTCCTATACAAATACCCATCAGTCTGGATCATTTGATATTCAGGCTGTTAAATATATAATGGAACTGCACATTGGCATGCTGTTTTTTTATGTGAATATAGCAAACTATTTATGGTAATTGTGACCCACAATGAATACAATTATTGAAATAAGATTTGACACATTGGTGGCAGGGTGTTGTTGGTGGCTGTTTTCCGCACAATTCATGCATGTTATTATTTGTGCTATAACAACCATTAACTGAAATTCACATTTTCTTGAATTATTAATTCTCTTTGTAAGACTTAACCAGTTGATCAGATGCACTCAGAATCCACCCCAAAACCCCCATTTTACACTTAATTTTGAAAAAATATACAGTGTATATTTATATATTTGGGGTTGAGGTGGAGGATAGCAACAGTGAGATGAGCTATTAAGCCAAAGGGTGCCCAAACTCAAACCCCAAAACCTGAAATGTCTTCTCTATATACAGTGATGCCCTAAATAATAGACTCCTTAACCACAGCAGAATTATGGGTAATTTTTCAGGATTTATTCGGAAATATAGCTTGTTGCCATTCATCAGAAAGCTCTCACTGAGAGCTTTCTGATGAATGGCAACAAGCCATATTTCCGACTAAATCCTGAAAAGTTACCCATAATTCTGCTGTGGTTAAGGAGTCGATTATTTAGGGCATTACTGTAACTCCGTATCTGTATCGTTATGCTGCAGAATCCAATACTGGCATAAATGCAACGGGAGAGAGGTCTAGATTATTTCCTCGAGTGCGCTCTTGAAGGAATCCACAGGCTCGCTCTTATCAATTTTTGATTCCTCCAACTGGTTCTAGTCACATATGGTTCGGACAAAGAATGAGTTTGCAAACTGGTTTGTGTTATGTGATGGTGGAATAAAGCACTTTGTATGGTTACGGATGAGGTGTCATGGTAGTTGACTCATAATGTAGTCTTTAAAGGGTACTGTACACTAAATCCGGCCATCTATGGGACCATCTCCTTTTATACTCAACAGAATGTATGCAACAAATGAATGAATTTGAGCCATGAATTAG
Source organism: Siphonodentalium dalli (assembly GCA_032622095.1). NCBI lineage: Eukaryota > Metazoa > Mollusca > Scaphopoda > Gadilida > Siphonodentaliidae > Siphonodentalium > Siphonodentalium dalli. The sequence goes on from CP136067.1 coordinate 55,004,888, forward strand.
TGCAAAATACACTCATGTGTTCTATGAATGATGCAAACTAACATGGTAATTATAACGAATATGAATAAATGGCTGGAGTCATAAATTCATATTCGTTATAATTACCATGTTATTTGCATTGTTCATACAGCACAGCATGAGTGTATTTTGCAATAATACATGGATAAAATTCATTCAATTGTTGCATATATTCTGTTGAGTATAAAAGGAGATGGTCCCACAAATAACCGGATTTAGTGTACGGTATACCCCTTTAAGGTGCTGGCTTTTCTTCCATATGCGCTTTGTGCAGGGTATAAAGTATTGTTGTGGGGGAATAGCCGGGACCAGCCCACCCACCACCTTATTCATGAGGGCCAGTCTTTCGATCTTCCTTCTCTACTCCAATGGTGTCAGTTGGAGATCCTGCAGCATTTTTGTAATGTCTCCAATTATTTTAATTTATTTTGTGTATTTATGATCCTATCCCTACATCATCCCCAGAACGTGACTAAAAGCAAGAGCTTATTCAACTAAATTTGAGTCTAATAAAGATTACGAGTTGCTCTAACTGCTTATATAAATTTTATGCATTTAATTTCTGTCAGTAAAGCCTAGTGAGATTTAAATCCTACCAAAAAAAATGACTTTTATTGAAAGCCTTTTGAAGCAGCATGCAACGTCATTTGTGTAGATGCCCTAAACCTCGAAACAGTGTGCCTTCTTCATTCGGGACTGATCACATTCTCTATAATTCATGATTTGAATGATTATACGAGTTGATGATGCGCATGCAGACTTACTCGTTATAGGAACTCCCTTCCCATGATACTCTAGTCCATCAATAATACATATATCATACAGTGTTACAGCCAGTTTTGGGAAATAAGTTGTTGTAGACCCAGGCCACTTGGGAAATGCTTGATTATATCCCATCCATAGACCTTTTTGTTGATTCTTGTTTGGCAGTAATTAGTTGTATGGTGAATTAATAAGATAAAGGTCTTTATGTCTTTTTTTGTTAGGTGCACTTCTGTCTCTGGTGGAACCGTTTGCATGTGTATTATAAATCCAGGAGCCAATGCTGTAAATATTTGCACATGTAAATTATAAATTAAGGGAAATGCAAGTCATATAATTATATGTGTGTGCTTAAGCATATTTAATAACTGATCTGTGGTGTATATATTTTTGGTGCTTTCATGGCCTGCATGACTCCAGTGCTGGGTGATTGCCTTCTAATGGGGCAAGGCTTGTTCATCAAATCTAAAATCAAAGGAAAATTTTGTATTCAAGAAACCTAAAAGCTTTCACTGAGAGCTTTCCGATGAATGGCAACAAGCCATATTTCCGATTAAATCCTGAAAAATATTACCCATAATTATGCTGTGGTTAAGGAGTCGATTATTTAGGGTATTACTGTATATGCGAGGCGACCTACTAGTATGGTCGACTCGCATATATAAGAGAATTCATGCATTGTCACAGGGTCCCTAATGTTGCACCAGCACAGCTCCTGTGATGAAAGGGTTAAATCCTCACTATACAACATAACATACTCATGGTACATTATCTAGTGCATTGAGAGCATTGTCTAAATGACAAGGAAATATGCAATCAGAATTAGTACCCTATAACTGAGGCAGAATATTGCAAAATTACCCCCAAGTGAACCACTTATACCATAACCCTGTCATGTTGCATAGGTGCAGCAATCCCAACCTTAACCCAATTCACATCTCTTATTAGAGCTGTCAGTGTATAAGGCTGCCAATAGTGGGTCTTTCATTTGCAGAATGAGGTCCCCAGAGTGCTAGCATCAGCAAATTCACCCTCTGGGGACCTCATTCTGCTTAATAGGCCTCAAATGATATGGGAGACCTAGGATCAGATTGAAGTTCACCAGTTTAACGTTGGTGATGTTCACCCATTTAATAGTCACCTCAATTATACATTTTATCTTCTGCAAATTAGGGGATATAGAAACTGAAAAAGAAAAACAATGTTAATTTGAGACTATAGATACTTCCCAGAAGATGCGGCCTAAGCAGAATGAGGTCCCCAGATGGTGATTTTTGGTTATGCTAGCCCGCACAGCGGGATAGCATCACTAAATTCTCCCTTTGGCTGGACCTCATTCTGCAAATGACAGACACTATTTGCAGGCTTGTCAGTGTAATAGCATCCAATATAGATAAAACTTTGCACTTTAAAGATTCCTTTGCACTGAAGCTGTTGTTCATTCCTGTGAGCCACCAATTCCCTCATGTGCCACTTCGCCCTTCGTGACTTCTCTCATATACCAGTATGCATATGTCACAACATCATATTTAAGGCATATTTAATTATTATAATGGTGTTCTTACTCAATATAATGGTTTTTATAAATGAGCTTAACCCTTTCATGACTGGAGCTTCCTGAATTTTTGCGAAAAACCTGTGCCAATGAATTCTTTTATATATGCGAGTCGACCATAGGTCACCTCGCTAAGGCCAAAAAAAAAAAGTGTTTTGGTTCTCGGGCAATTTTTTTTTCAAATCAATGGGGGAGGGAGGGTTTTATTTTTATTTTTAGTTTTTTTTCTGCGCATAGTAAGCATGGACAAAGATACCTTCCTCTGTCTAGTAATAACCAGAAAGGTAGAGGGAACTGTTATGCATATAAACTCATTTAGTCTTATATAAAAATGACATTGTACTACCAGAGTATGACTGGGATTACCTAACAATATATAATGCCCCTGACATTAACTACTGTTATTGTTGTCTAAAAACTGATACCTCCCCATTCTAATATGTGATCCTGAATTTAGTCCTGTGCCTTTCAATTGTATAAAGTTACAATTAGTGTAAGTTGTTCACAATGACTAATTGTAAGAGCATGAGGATCAGCTAATCATTTTCTTAATTGTAGTCATCTACTTCATGTTGTATGCCTGCAAGTCACTTTTTAACACATTACATGTTAGAGCTCAATGCACACTAATATTCAACACATATCTGCTGTGGACATGTTGATAAAAAAAAAAAAAAATTCAAATTAATTTTTTGGTAAGTGTTTTTGTCATAACATCAGGCATTGCAATAAAAAGGCCTAATGCGGCCCTTTTTATTCAATGCGGCGGGGCCTGAGAACCAAATTTTTTTTTTTTTTTGGCCTAACAAATTTTAATTCATTTTTATAATTGTTAAAGAATGTAAGAAAAAATGAAAATAATTATAATATTCACGGGGGGGGGGGGGGGGGGGGGGGGGGGGGGGGGGGGGGGAGAACTGTGACGTGAGGATCGGTGGCATTCCGATAAAGAGACGGTGGATATCCAATAAACGAGATGGTTCGCTTTCGGCGACAAACGAGATTTTCTTCGTGTTTGGGCATTCAAACGGAATTGCCATGACAAATCAGGTTTCATATCATCATATCGTTATTTAAGTTACTAATATCCATCAAAATCTAGACGATACAGTGACTAAAACCAAGAGAATAGCCATTTAAAAGTCACGCGACGGTTCGTTTTCCGATAAAAGACACGCGACGGTTCGTTTTTATCGGAAAACGAACCGTCGCGTGACTTTTAAATGGCCATTCTATTGGTTTTACTCACTGTAGCGTCTAGATTTTGATGGATATTAGTAACTAAAATAACGATATGATGATATGAAACCTGATTTGTCACGGCAATTCCGTTTGAATGCCCAAACACGAAGAAAATCTCGTTTGTCGCCGAAAGCGAACCGTCTCGTTTATCGGATTTCCACCGTCTCTTTATCGGAATGCCACCGATCCTCACTTCGCAGTTCTCCCCCCGTGATATTGTTAAAGAAACGTAAGAACAAATTATAAATATGATAAAAATTGTTAAAGAATGTGAGGAAAAAATAATAAAATTGTTAAAGAATATAAGAAAACAAATTATAAAAAATGTTAAAGAATGTAAGAATTTTTTTTCAAGAATGTTAGAAAAATTTATAAAAAATGATAACAAATTGTTAGGCCAATGCATTCTCTTATATATGCGAGTGTAACCTATGGTACAGGATCTTGAATGTTGTGCCAGCGCAGCTCCCATCATGAAAGGGTTAAATTGTGATGCATTATTCTTATTGCAACATAGAAGAGTGTAAATTGAACTTCAGCCAGTGTTGTAAACATCTCCCTGATAACAGTCCACTTCTCCCTAATAACCAATTTGAAATGTCTAGACTTATCCCTGCTTGCCCCTCTTTGCCATAATAACAATATCTAAGATGTTTATTAAAAGGTGGCAAAGAGATGGCAAAAATGTTCCAGTATTGGTTGTCATGGCAAATTTTTCAAAAAACTAAATCTTCCATAAGCTAAGCTATATTTTCAGACTAGTGGATCCATTTAAAAGTTACCAGTAGATCACTTAACTAGTGCAAGAAGTGGTTTAAACGAAGTTTTCTGCATTACAAGACGAAACTACTAATTTGTTTTGTACATGTATTGGTGGTACAACATTTATGTCGTTTACGGTAGTTCTGGGGTAATATGTTACTGTGCAAATTACTTCGAAAAATTATCTCCTGAATGGGAACTTTTCATACATGTATTTCCAAACAAATATCTGGGACCTACATGTAGATACTGTTGATTGGAGGTATTATTACATGTATGCAGTATCATGCACCCCTATTATTTTACTGCAATCCACTTTAAATATATATCTACTAGTATATTATTTGTATATTACATGTATATAATTTATGTGCATGATGTTACAAGTATATATGCGATAACATATCATTGTACCAGTCAGAAATTAGTGCCTAAATTGAACAGAGTGCCCAAATTTAGACTAGCGTTAGGCCCTTGTATATGTCTAGGCATTCTTGGCCTGATACTAAATGAGTGCATGTGTACTAGTATATATGATCTCTCAGTGTTGAGCAGTCAATTAGTGTACTTTGGGGAGGTTGCTGCTCTGACTGTCTTCATTTATGTTTGTATAGCTGGAATGCCTGGCAGTTACTATTGTTGATATAATGCCCCATTTCACAAATTGATACCAGGCTGCTCAGAATTATGCTTGATTTCTGTATCAAATCTGGTTTTGAGAGCCACAATATACGGCAGGAACAAGACTAAATAAGAGTCCACGGTCATTGTCAATGACTGGCTGAAGAGCCAAATGACCTAGAGCCACCCTAGAGGGTGAATTTGGGGATGCTAGCCTGCTGTGCGGGATATCATCACTAAATTCACCCTCTGGGGACCTCATTCTGCAAATGTCAGACAGACTAAACTCAGACTTGAATGCTTCATGTCAATTATTGGCGATAAATTACACAATTTGTTGCTTATAAATCAATGGGTTAATTTATTTTTATCGCTGTCATCAATTCGACCATCAAATAAATTTGTTCGGAATGCGAATGTGATGGTAAAAATATGTAACTGTGTTGTGCGCATATATTCAACATTCGGTACATTGATCAGCACCAGGAAGATATTGGGGAAATCAATAAAGAATTCTTCAATAATCCCAATAAAAAGTTATATATGTGGCGGAAGGAACATGCATGACCTTGTGAATACTACCAGAAGTATCTATCTATCTGACCCATACACTTTAATCACATGATTGTATGCAGTTTGTATTCCTGCGTATTTAATTATGAAATGTTGGCTGTAGGTTTGCATCTGCCAACTTGTAAATCGGTAAAAGCAATTTCAATCTGGATCTGTTTCAAATGAAAATGGGAGTGGGTATCTATAGTACCACAATCATAGAGCCTTACAGGGCTATGATATGATCGATCAGGATGCCAGCTATAGGGAATTGATGTCTCAGTTTAATCTATGGAAATGGGCGACTTTCGGCCACAAATCATCCAATATCTATATAGCTCTCCACTAAATTAGAATCGGCCGGTAAACAACTGGTCCCGAAAATTAATCAGTCGATCTTTTTCCTTACATATAGTGACACACATACCCTGGTAATAGTTAATGAATTAGTTTGTATCTCTGGTGATCTGTGTGTAAATTCAATATCGTCTCAAGGCCATGTCCTATAGTTTGTTCAATAAAAATGTTCAGGCTCTTGATGACCACTGGTCCAGTTATCAAATTTATCAGAGACAATCTTGAGTTGGATAGAAAGAGTTTCCTTAACCCTATCTTTACTAATTGGATTCTCCCACTCAGTTATAATAGTATAAATTGGAATGGCCCATCTATTAATCACATGGAGGGGTTTTCAGGATAATTAAGCCGACGACAGATTAACAGAAGGAGTCATATTTATTGGAGGGAACTGTAGACTCATCTATGAGTATTTAGTATAGAAAGATTTAACCTATTGGCTGCTCTCCGTAGTCATTAAATATAAGGAGAGGTGAGAGGTTAATCTCCAGGGAAGATCACCATCAACGAATAATCCTTTTGCTCTCCGTAGTCATAAATGATGGAAATTTCCAAGTAAACACGGTGCATGCATCTCTGTCCTATTTTGCATCATGATTCTCGCAATGCGCAATATTCTCAACGACATTATGTTTGTTCTAATTCAGTGTCAGGCGCTGAAATCACTGATGAGGATTGATCCCCTCATGAGGTCATCTGTAAAGGTCTTCCTTGCATGATGTGTAGATCAGACATGCAAATAATAAATTGTGCATACTTCCTTCAGATACATACATACGAGGAATTTATCCTTTGTTACCAGAATAGACATCCCTTTTGCAAATGCATTGTTGATGCTACCCATGCAGTGTCTTGAAGTTAATTCCCCACAGCAAATGGTTCTTTTGGAATTGAATCACCATCAAATGCATGGTGTTTTATAGATATCAGTTGGTCATTAAACTCAATGTAGTTTGAGCAAACACTGATGGTAACAATGAAACAGGTGTGAACAATCAGTAATTATCTCCTAACAACAGGTGTGGTCTGTGATATCATCTGGAGGAAATTATCATCCATGTCTAACTCACTTAGGTTTCATGTCCCATGTCATGAAGAAATTCATTAACCCTTTGATGACTTGCCTACAGTAATGCCCTAAATAATCAACTTCTTAACCACAGCAGAAGAATTAATGGGTAATTTTTCAGGATTTAGTCGGAAATATGGCTTGTTACTATTCATCGGAAAGCTCTCATTGAGAGCTTTCCCGATGAATGGCAACAAGCCATATTTCCGACTAAATCCTGAAGAATTTCCCATAATTCTGCTGTGGTTAAGGAGTCAATTATTTAGGGCATTACTCTACACAATGACACACTTGATAAACTTCCAGTTTTAACAAAAAAATAGTTGAAGAAAGACACCCCAAAATTCTGGTAACCTTATGGTGTGGTTATAGGCACCTGTATCTGGTTATAATCTATCTTCGCAAATGTATGTGACCACCATATAGCCTACAGTAATGCTCTATATAATCAACCCCTTAACCACAGCAGAATTATGGGTAACTTTTCAGGATTTAGTCGGAAATATGGCTTGTTGCCATTCATCCTGATAAGTTACCCAGCAGAATGATTCATATTCGTGGGTGGGAAATGTTCAGATAATAAGTTGAACTTATTATCTTTATATTTCCTAAGGGAACTGCTCATTGCAAAAACCCTGTGCCAATGCATTCTCAGATATATATGCGAATATATATAAGAGCATACATTGGCCTAATTTATTTACCTTGACCTTATGACCATATGTGAGACTCATCTGTATAAGAGAATGCACTGGCGCAGTATTTTTAATGCTGCGCCAGTGCAGCTCCTGTCATGAAAGGGTTAATTATCTGAACATGATGACTGCCAACTGTGAGTCATCTTGTACTTTTCACATGTTTGTGAATAGTTGGTGGCACTCAACATGTTAATCTGTACAGGGGTCACAGAAGTACTATTAAAGGACAAGGGTGCACAACCTTTAGAAGGGCTATTTCACAATGTAAATTATGCATTTGTATAGGTGTCAGTTGAGGGCAAAGGGGTCTAGAGCAAGGCTGAATGAGGTCCCCAGAGGGTGAATTTAGTGGCGCTATCTTGCATAGCAGTCTAGCATCACCAAATTCACCCTCTGGGAACCTCATTCTGCATGGCCTCATCTGCTATGGGAGACATTGACTCATAATCAGGTTCCCAAATGGTGAATATTGTGATGTACAGCCATTAATTGGGAACCTCGATTATGCAATGTGTCCTCTGCCAATTTGGGGATAAGAGAAACTAAACTAAAAAAGAAATAGTATCTGTGTGAAGAAGTTTCTTTTGAAATTGGATAATAAAGAAACTTTCCAGAGGAGATATTATAAAGGCCTAAGCAGAATGAGGTCCCCAGAGGGTGAATTTAGCTGGATAGCTTCACTAAATTCAGCCTCTGGGGACCTCATTCTGCAATTGACAGGCACCTTAACTCAGGCTTGGTCTAGAGCCCCTGCATGCCCCTGAAGGTTTTTCTCATATGGTAGATCAATAGCACTTTTCAGTCTAGAGAAATGATGCTATTTATAGAACAGCGAGAGCACGTGGCGTTGTTTATAAACAGAGGGTCGGACATTCTCCGGTATTACAATAGGTTGCCCTACCTTGCACATTGTAAACATGTCATCCCATAAAACAGTGATGGTGGGTCTTATAATAAAAAGGGACTGTGCACCGCAATTGTTGGTATGGCTTTAGTCCGAGTCTTCTAGTACTAAAACCAGCTAAGATATTGGTATGGCGAGATGCTGGATTTTAGTCCGAGATCGCCTTCTTATGACGCGAGTTAAGCATTAATGACCCGCTCAAATAAAACCACAATTATAACGGATATTTTCCACAGAAGACATGCTATTTGATCTGAAACCCACATCAGTTGTGAATTGAAAGCGGTAATTTAATGTGAAAAGAGACATTTACCGAAGTGTTTAAATTTTTTTAAAAGTATGCGAACTCAGTTGACCTCGCGAACTGTGTTCGGCATTTTCCGTTGAAAATATTCCGTAGATTTTGGACTAACCACGCAAATTACGATGAATTCTCCATTGTAATCATAATTATGTGTGTCAATATTTAAAATTTAAAATAAATAGATTAAGTAAACACTGAAGATATAAATGTAATAAATTACGGGAATTACAACCCTCTCAAAGTTTAAAACAGTGTATAAATACAACGAGCATTAGAATAAATATGGCGCTACATTTCACCCACATTTGGTTGACTTCCGCGAAATTAAGATATATACTAAGCGAACAGAGCAATATACTGCTCTTGTTAAGCACACAAAAAATCAAACAAAATTTGTATAAATTTTTAACCTTAAGTTTGAAAAGTCCCACTAAAACCGAAGAACTATATTTCGAAACGGTGTGATACGGTTCTCCGATTATTTTATCAACACAAAAGTCAAAACACACATGGACGAAAATCACACGCATGGCAAGTCAGACACAAGAGTTCTAATTTGCTGCAATTTTGACGAGTTGCTTACGAAAATTGTCAACAAATCTACCGTTCTGATCCTCCATTATGTCATTATGTCATTTAGTGCGGGAATTGTTCTCAAAGCACATAGGAAATTTGACTTTGGGGCGATCGGTTTTCGCCATTTTGTTTGGAAAACCCTGCGCTATATATAGAAACGGAAACTAGTATACCCAGAACAAACTCCGGACTATGCCGGAGTTCTTCGGACCACTTCGGCTTTCAGTTAAAACGTAAACAAACAGAAAAAAAGCGATGTTTGTGGCAATCAACCGGAATATCTATGTGTAATTTAACATTAAAGTTAGATTATTATACACCATTATGACCATAAGATGTCTCTCTTTCCGATGTATATAGCATCATGTATTGATTTGTTAGGTAAATCGAGTAAAATACACCACAGATTCCCGCCACAGATCCTGGGCGTAACTTGTGTCATAAGAAGGCTATGGGCACGATCTCGGACTAAAATCCAGCATCTCGCCATACCAATATCGTAGCTGGTTTTAGTACGAGAAGACTTGGACTAGTATGGCTTATGCAACAATGGCAGTAAGCAATGTGGAGAAAATCACATGGAAAATGTAACTTTGACGTCCTTTCTTAAGCTAAAATCAAACAGATACAATATGTGATTTATGGATTAATTAGTTGTTGCCGAAATGAGACATTAACTGTGGATACCGTTAAAATTGGACATATATATGCAGCAAGTATTTTGTTCGTGTCCGTGGCCCCACTAAGGAGTTCCCAGACCCAATTCCTGTCACATACGGTATACTCCCGAGCAAATTATGACATTTTTGTATAGATGTCAAGACAAAACGAAAATGACTGTCAAATGATGTGTTATCAAATCGAAAAATACGACTGGATTCACAAAATTCGAACAGTATTACTATAGTGTCAAGTGATAGAGTACTATAATTACAATGTATAGGTCCATGCAAAAACACGAGACCATATAGGCCCAGAAACGCTTATGTCGCCAGATATCCCTTGGTTATTTTTGCTATTTTACATGTAGAATAATACAGGGACCAAAGATGCCGTCGATGCACTATACTGATTTGTGAAGAATAACATCCACAAAATGGTCGAATTAAGCTCAAGACATGCCATAAATTTTATTACTCTAAATGTTCAAATCTCAATAGGGTGCCGACTAATGAGTTTTATGCATGACATACATCCGTTGACAGTAGGAACGGTTGTGTCCGGGTGCATACATGACCACAGTGACAGGCCTTCTGTTGTAAGATAATATACCTAACATCTGGTAAATTATTCCGATACAACTTATATAATGTTCATTGACTGTTTCACTGCATGTTGAAATTTAGCGCCGGGCACTTCACCCTGCATCAATTTTAAGTTAAAAAACGGACGACCGGGCATTGTTTCTATACAAAGATATGAATACCGGCTCAAATGAATGTCCGACCCTGTCTACATCTGATGCTAAATTGGCTCCGCCCACATATGATGACGTCTATCGTGAAAAGGGCTATTAGAACTGTTAACCCTTTACCCAACAGAAGGGCCATGTGCCAATGCATTCTCTTATATATGCGAGTCGACCATAGGTCGCCTCGCATATATAAGAGAATGCATTGGCTTAACACATTAAAAATTATAAAATTGTTAAAGAATGTAAGAAAAAATGGTAAAAAGTGTTAAAAAAAGATATTTTTTAGGCCAATGCATTCTCTTATATATGCGAGGCGACCTATGGTCGACTCGCATATATAAGAAAACGAATTGGCACAGGGCATAACTGTAACCATCACAATGTGGTCAAGGAGACGATTCCAATGATATCCATATTTGTATGGTTCTATTGAGACAGACCGAAGATATTTTAGGCTGTTGAAGCTTTATTTGGCCGGTTTGTTGGGTAAAGGGTTAAGGGGTCCATACACATCTGTCTATTCTATCTACTAATTAGAGGTTTCGAAATCTTGTTCTAAATGACTTTTAATTTTATAATTTTCAATTTGTCTGCCATGATTTCTGGTAGAGAATAATTGTATATATGTTCCAAGGACAATTAGAATGAACTGAAAACGAACTGCTGATGGGCGCCAGACTTTCAGGAACAACATTAAAGTAACTGCATTAGTGTCAATCACAAACCCTGTGTACCCTTCAGCACATTTTCGAAACCTATGTACCCTTCAGCACTTGTTTTGGTGAGAGCGACGCCCTCAGCACTAATTACACATAAAGTGCATTTCAAAATGCTTACTTTATCACATCAGTTGAAGTCAGACATTTAGCATATCATCACTGGAAAAGAAATGAACAGTACAGTAATGCTCTAAATAATTGACTCCTTAACCACATCAGAATTGTGGGTAATTTTTCAGGATTTAGTCGGAAATATGGCTTGTTGCCATTCATCGGAATGCTCTCACCGAGATCTTTCCGATGAATGGCAACAAGCCATATTTCCGACTAAATCCTGAAAAGTTACCCATAATTCTGATGTGGTTAAGGAGTGGATTATTTAGAGTATTACTGTATATGGTCACTAATCTAATCTGATTAGGGATATATTACCTCCAGCGCTCACCTGTTTGCCAGAGTTTGTTATCAGGTGTGCTCCACCTGTTTATTTTACATTCCATTGCTTAATGATGCTGCTTCCTAGTTTATTGATTCAACCAGATGAAATAGGTCAAGGAGTTATATCCCCTTTGCATCAGATTGAGTAAATGAAATAATAATAACAAAGTTAGTTATCATATTTTGAGGTGAATGCATACGCCCATAGAGTATTACTCCCCTCAATTTGACCTTTCTTAATTTACATTCTGATGTCAGTTATGAATTACACCTGCTAGATGTCAATCAATAAATGGATGCTCGCTGATGAGTAGTCGCTTGATTTATATTAATTAATTTATAGGCATGCTCAGATATTAAAGAATTCCAACAATATTCATGCAGTTCTAAAAGTATGAATTGGAATTGTATGTTTTATTATTCTGCGCAAATACAATTTTGCCATGGATATAAAATGGGATCCATCTGTCCATCCTTAATATCCTTATAGCCATCCATCTGTCCATCTGTCTGTAACAACTTTTGAGGTCACTATCTCAGTTATGCCTGGCACAACATCAGTTAGCAATTTCAGACCAAGAATAATAGGCTGAAATTGTTCTGATAGTTTGATTCAAGCCTGGAAATATGGTGTTTGTCATTGTCAGAATGAGGTCCCCAGAGGGTGAATTTAGTGAAGCTATCCCTCACAATGGGCTAGCATCAACAAATTTACCCTCTGGGAACCTCATTCTGCTCAGGTCTCAACTTCTGGGAAGTATCTATGGGAGACATAGGATTAGATTGAAGTTGGTGATGTTCACGCATTCGTCACCTTGATTATGCATTTTATCTTCTGCAAATTAGGGGATATTGAAACTTCCCAGAGGGGAAAATGTCAGAGACTCATTTCCAATCAGAGCTGAACACACATAGAGCGAAAAAAATCGTAGTTCCATACCCTCGGGCATCAGTAAATTCACATGTGCCGTGGTTAGATGAAATTATTTTCCAACTCATCACCCTTTGATGCCTGTTTTCTTGGAGACAACATTCCTTTCATTGGATCTTTGCATGTCAGGCAGTCGTTTACTTGTCTCTCCGAGAATATGGAGATATTATATAGACCTGATTGCTCAAGGAAATTGCATCATTTCGCGACCTTTTACATTGCTCAGTGCATACAGGCATATGAATCATATTTAGTATATTCATGATCCAGCATGAAGGGAACAATATCCGCATATAACATGTTTTGTCCTTTCATTTCTTCTAAAGTTATGTCTCTTATATAGAGTGTAAAATATGTCCATCCCAGTGTGCCTCTGTGATCTTAGATGCGACTAATATTTGATATAGATGTGAAGATGTGAACCACAATGGTATGAAGATATATCCACATGTAACTGGTTTTGTCCAGTCTTCACAGGCTGGATTATTATAAAGACTCAGAAAAGTAAAGACATATCATGGACTTGTTCGAGTTCGTGAAACTGATAAGATATTACCCAGACGCTATGCCAACCTGGGGAATGTAGCATTCTACTAACATCGCCGAAAATGTCAAAGAAATCGACCATACCCCTCCCTAGAAAATATCATCTGAACTATGCTCAATTGTAAATATTTACATCTCGATTCGTGATGCAACTATCTGTGATAAACTGGCACAAATGATTTCGACATTGAGAGTCATTGCATTTAATTAATATATAAGAATGGCGGTGTGCGTTGTCAATTTGGTTTAATATTCATAAAATAACAACTTTGAGCAAGATTATTCTCCATTTCTATTTGATCACCCAACCGGAGTGTTTCATATCACTTTAATAAACAAAAAGCCAACTTTTCAAGGGATACTCAGTGCACTTGTTTCATTTATAAGAATGTTCATATAATTGAACCCTTTCATGACAGAAAATGCACTGGTGCAGCATGTGCCAGTGCATTCTATTATATATGCGAGTGTCCCATAGGGAGCCTTGCATATAAAGAGAATGCACTCACTTACAAGGTCAATGTAAATATTGTTAGGCCAATGTATTTTCTTATATATGCGAGGCTCTCTATGGGAGACTCATATATAAGAGAATGCATTGGCACAGGTTTTTTGCAAAATTTCTGGAAGATCCATGCAGTCATGCAAGTGTTAAGCAGATGCTAACAAAAGAAACACCATTCCGATTCCCAATGCATTCAAAATGTTGCTTCATTTACATCAAATGTTTGGCCTAAAAGTGACGGCAATGTGAACAGTGATATGAATTGTGACTATTCAGTAATATCCAATGGATAAATTATATAAAAGCATCCAAGAATTTGAGTTAAGCATCAGAATATTAGTGGCCTTGTATTGCCAGTCATTCAGTTGATGGACCTTCCTTAAAATATTGATTAATATTGGTAATCAGTAAGCACCTCGTGTGATATTGTGCATCAGGTTGTTCACTTTTTTGTCTGAGACTCATTTCCAATCAGAGTAGAACACACATAGAGCGAAAAAATTTGTAGTTTCATACCCTCGGGCATCAGTAAATTCACATGTACCGTGGTTAGATGAAATTATTTTCCAACTCATCACCCTTTGATGCCTGTTTTCCTAGAGACGGCATTCCTTTCATTGGGTCTTTGCATGTCAGGCAGTCGTTTACTTGACTCTCCGTGAATATGGAGATATTATACCAGACCTGATTGCTCAAGGAAATTGCATCATTTTACGACCTTTTACATTCCACAGTGCAACGTGCCATTAATTTTAGCAGGAAACCACGCCGATTACAGATAATTTTGAGAAGAAAATTGCTCAATTTTGTCATATTACCACTGTTATTTCCAATAGCTGCAATATCGTAGATCTTCACAGCTCTTTGAGAATAAACAGGGATTGTTAGTATATATTACGCGATAGGATAGATTCTGTTTCAACGCCCATATTAAAATGTCAGACTCGTTCACATGCCCTTTGAATTCTCCTTGAAACTTGTTTGTATCAGTGGCTATTTATGTGCACCAAAAACCTTGTTTACCAATTTATCCCAGGTTAATTGTTGTTTTTCACTCGGTCACATTTCAATGTGCTTACATACATGTAAATGTAAGCTCTGGAATTGTTGAAAGTTTAGCAATATCCACCATTGGCAAGCTATATATTTTTTATGTAGCCAGTCATTTCCCCACTTTCTGCATGTAGACCAACACTCGTAATAGATCATCATCATTATCATGTCATCATTATCATCAGCAACGTCATTACCATAGCCATAATCAACATTGTCATCATCATCATAATCATCATCATCATCATAATCATCTTCATCATCATAATCATGCACCATATCCCTCGTCTTCCCCATATCATCATCATTATCATCATTGTCATGGTCTACAGCAACAACAACATCATTATTATTATTGTCATTTAATATCGTCATAATCACTGTTGATTCAACATGCAGATTTTGATTATCAATCAATCTTTCTCACCCCTATCTAATTAAGATGCCTTGGCCCTTCTGAATTTCAGGATTAACCTTTTCATGACAGGAGCTGTTCCAGTGCATTCTCTTATATATGCGAGTCTCTCATAGGGAGTCTCGCATTTATAAGAGATTGACCTGGCTTACAATGTCAAGGTAAATAATGTTAGGCAAACGTATTCTCTTATATATGCAAGTCTCCCAGTGGGAGACTGGCATATATAAGAGAATACATTGGCACAGAGTTTTCCCAAAATTTTAAGAAGCTCCAGTCATGGAAGGGTTATTAAAATGAAGCAAATAGTATAGAGTTTTTCCTTGTCTTTTGGAATAAATGCCATGGCTATTGATTAAGTGCTAATTTTACAGAGACTGATAGTACATTGCTCAGTTAAATATATTCCTGTGTAAATCATTTTTAATAGGACTTCTTATAAAAATGTATTAATAGTTCCAGACCAAACAAATTTTATTGCAAAATTTATGTTATATATCTTGTTAGCTTTTCTTTAAATCATCAAAACATAAATAACATCAATTAGTAGAAACTTCTGTATCTAACGAGATCTAACAAGTCTCTTCCAGTAAACACTTCTCGGCTCAAACATGTTTACTTTTCTAAATTAAAAGCAAAACATCTTTTGGTGAATATCAGCCTGGAACTATGAATACATTTTTAACCCTTTATATACTAAATACTCATTGATGAGTAGTTCCTCACGAAATGTTCAGATAATAAGTTCAACAAACGACCATGATAGGTCATTTGTTGAACTGATTATCTTAACATTTCTCTACAATAAATAGGACTCATTCTGTACTTGTATTAACTGTTGTCTCCTTATTTTCCTGAAAACCCTTCCAGATGAACAATAGACCATTCCAGTGTACAGTAATGCCCTTAGTAATCGACTCCTTAACCACAGCAGATTATGGGTAACTTTTCAGGATTTAGTCGGAAATATGGCTTGTTGTCATTCATCGGAAAGCTCTCAGCTTGCTGCCATTCATCACTGACAGCTTTCCGATGAAAGGCAACAAGCCATATTTCCGACTGAAAAACCCATAATTCTGCTGTGGTTAAGGAGTCGATTATTTAGGGCATTACTGTATACTTTTGTCAGTGAATGGGAGAAACCCATTCAGTATACAATGGGTTAGCCAGTACTAATAAAACCCAGATTCATTTCAGGGTGTTTGAGATTATTGCCATGAAGCCTGAGCTTAGTTAGTCCAAGTCTTCTCGTACTAAAACTAGCTAAGATTTTGGGATGGAGATGCTAGTATTTAAATACTAGCATCTCCATCCCAAAATCTTAGCTAGTTTTAGTACGAGAAGACTTGGACTAGAGCTTAGTGTGCCTGTCATTTGCAGAATGAGGTCCCCAGAGGGTGAAATTAGTGATACTATCCCGCATAGTGGACTAGCATAACTAAATTCTCCCTCAGGGGACCTCATTCTGCTTAGGCCTCATCTTCTCTGGAAAGTTTTTTTATTATCAAATTTCGATAGAAACTTCTTCACATAGATTCTATCTCTTTTTAGCTCACCTGAGACGAAGTCTCCAGTGGAGCTATAGTCATCACTCCTCGTCCGTCCATCCGTCCATCAACAATTCTTTAAACATCTTCTTGGAACCATAAGACCGAATGGGTTCATATTTGGCATGGATGTTCCCTAGGTGACTCACATTCAGATTTGTTCAAATGAGGTCACCCGGTCAAATAGTTGCGAAGCTAGGACCATAACTCTTTCCCACCATAGTAATTCTTACAATGACTTCTCAAATTTCATTGGGCCGAATGAGTTCATATTTGGTACAAAGGGTCCTTGGGGGACTGTGATTCAGATTTGTTCAAATTAGGTCACTGGGTTGAATGTGGGCGGAGCCAGTGACATAACTCAAACTTCTTTTTTTTAAATTCAGATTTTTGGAATTTTCACCTTGCTCAATTTAACAAACAAATAAATAATTTTTTTAACCTGTTATAAACTTTGAAAAAAGTGACACCATTATAACATCTGCAGAGTTATGAATCTTTAATGAAATTACAGAAATATTCCATTACCCATCCCCTCCCACATGTCCCAGACGTTGCCGAGCTAATTTTACACCTAAATTGCCGAAGAATTTATGAGAAAACTGATTTTATTGTGGAAAAATATGATACAATAATAGTCTTCTTCTTATGAAATAATGTTTCAAATATCAAGGACATGTATTTAGGTGATTAGCCAAAGAATTGCGGGTGAATATTTTGCCGAAGAATATTCACGACAATTAAGGGGCATAACTCCTTGTCACCCAAGGGAAATAACTCCAAATAAGGATTTTTTTGCAAAAATCCAATTGAAAAATGGCCCACAACCTGCTATATTCAATATTGGTTTTCTGAGACAGTATTCCAACGATGATGATCTGATAAATCTTTCTACTGTCTTTCTCATTTTAAAAACTTGTAAGAGTAAATTAGGGTCTAGTTCTGGTATAGCTGGACCATATGTGAGGAGCCACACAATGCAGGAGCCGATTTAGACTTTAGTTGCGACTGTTTACTACGAAAATAGCTAGGTTTTTTAATTGAGGAAAATGGCAATCTTGACTGTCAAAAAAAAAAAAAAAATTGTGATATATAATTAAATCTCTAACTACAAGCTTATCATCATTGTGCTATAAATAAAATGACACATATGCATGTGGTCTAAACTGTCACGAAGGCACGCTGGGGCCTGTGGGAGTTTATAATCACGCCGTTTGTTTTAATTAATTACGTTTTTACCTTGAAAAATAGGTGATTCATTCAGCAAAAACGGCAATTTTGACTATTAAAAAAACTAATAAAACAATCTAAAGTACACATAATCTTTATTGTAATGTCAGGTTGTCATACTATCATGTTTAAATTAGTTAATGCATTGGTAAAATGCAGATCTTTCATATAAATAATTGTCTAAAAATATTTTTCTGAAATTGTCGGCCATCTTGGATTTCCGACTGCGGATCTTACATTTTGTTTACAAACTTATTTCATTATTTTAATTTTCAAACGTTTTAAAAGGATTAAAAATCAGATATATACTGCAGAATTTAATTAGAAACAATTAAAACAATAATTTTATTAAACTTGAAAAACTTTTTTATTATTGTCATACAGTTGTGATCAAAATAATTACGGTTACAATTATGGCCGATATTATCGGCCCTGACAATTTACCAACCAGACATTTGGGCCGATAATATCGGCCCCTGGCAATCAAAGAGTTAAGTATCAAATTGAAATTTTGTTTTAGTTACTTTTTGACTTTTTCCCTTCTGTTCAGTTTCTATGTCCCCCTAATATGCAGAAGATAAAATGCATAATTGAGTTGCTCAATGGGAGTGCATTACAAACTTCAACTGTAGAACTTCAATCTGATCCTAGGTTTCCCATGGCTGTTGAGGCCTAATTATACTGAGGATGAATCCGGTGATGCTAGCCCACCCATATTGTCATTAAATTCACCTTTTGGGGACCTCATTCTGCAAATGTCAGACACTATATTCAGACTTGGCCGGCATATTATTTTCTTAACCACCACTTATCCAGATGAAATCATACCCTGATTTTTCAAAGAAACATTGGGGGGTATATTGGATTGAATTTGTCTTCTGTCTGTCAGGCGGTTCCATCCGTCTGTCTGTTGGGATGTCTATCCATCCGTCTATCAACAATTGTTTTCTTCTCCATATTATTAAAGACCAAATATGTTTATATATTTCAGTGTGCATGTTCCCTAGGTGACTCACAATCAGATTTGTTCAAATAAGTTCATCAGATCAAATAGGTGCAAAGCTAGGGCCATAACTCTTTCCCTTCATAGTAAATCTTAAATTATTTCTTCTCAAGAACCATTGAGCCTATGTTAGCTTATATTTGGTATAGATGGGTCTTGGGTGACCGGGTTCAGATTTGTTCAAATGAAGTCATTTTTAGGAAATGAGGTCCCCAGAGGGTGAATTCGTTGATGCTATTCCACCTTGGGGAATCGTGTCATTAAATTCACCTTTTGGGTACCTCATTCTGCAAAGGTCAGACACTAAATACAGACTTGGCTGTTCCAATATTATTTTCTTAACCACCACTTATCCAGGTGAAATCATACCCTATTGGATATTGGGGGGTATTGCTATTACTAGATGAATGGATCTCATAGATGGTGATTCACATTTGTTCTAATAGGGGCAGAGATAAGAGATTTAACTCTCCTCTATCCTGTTTGGTACTGGTATAATAATATTGATTTCTAGGCAGCCTGGGTGGGGGCAATGGGGAAGGAGTGTAGAGGGGGTGGAGTTTTGACCCCCTACTTTGATCAAAATTTAAACAGTTGAAAATGTCATGCCTGGTATAACATTAGTTGTATATTAGATGTTCACATCAAAAATAGGTTAGAATTGTTCTCATAGTTTGGTTTGATTTTCCAACATGTATGTTTTTAAACCAACAGCCCATATGTTCCTACTTCAGGTTAAACTGTTGGACATAATTGGCCACAAATTTTAACTTTATGGGGTTGGTAATTTTCAAATGTTTGAGAGCTTGAAGTACTTGTATCAGTTGTAAAATTCAACCTAAGAGGGATGTGCAAAAGGATTTTTGTGAACTTAGTACTGTGGTATGGTTGTCTTCTTTAAAAGGTAAGAGGTTGGAGATTTGTCAGTGGTGTGCAATTAGAAATTTCAAGTTGAAGAGCCCTGCTCATCTGAGAACCTCCAGCTATGTCCATGTTAAGAACTGCTTAAGTGATATTGTCACGTACTGACTCTTGTAGTCTTCAGAGTCCCAGTCTTCTCATTCTTTACAGTCTGGTGAGTGACCCACAGTCATTGACTGTCTTGTTTAGGTTAGACAACACATTGCATAACTAGTAATTGAGGTTCCCAATGGGTGTACATCACAACATTCACCATTTGAGAACTTCAATCTGAGTCTATATCTCCCATAGCAGATGAGACCATGCAGAATGAGGTCCCCAGAGGGCGAATTTGGTGATGATCGCCCACTATGCGGATAGTGTCACTCAATTCACCATCTGGGGACCGCATTCTGAAATTGACAGGCACACTATTAAACTTGATTGCCATGTTGATTTTATACCATCAATATCACAGATAATGTTTAAGTTATATATAAAGCCTTCCTTAATTGTCACATAGGGGCGCCATAATCATCCCAAGAAAAATGGGAGGGGCAAAACCTCCAGAAAAGGGCTACTTTTTAATCAGAGATTTAAGGATAAATTCGGAAAAGACTAGAGTTTTGCTACTCATTGAGCAAAATAACAGTTCTCTTTCTATTGTATATAAATGTATTTCTTACAATTTTGAGGAGCATGCATGATCATAATTAAGGTCACTTTCCGACCTTTGTCCCCACCCTGGTGGAGGACTTTGTCCCCACCCTGGTGGAGGACAAGAAGGGTGGCTGCCCTCATTCTCTGACTCCCCTCTCCTTGAGCATACAGTAATGCCCTATTTAATCGACTCCTTAACCACATCATAATTATGGGTAACTTTTCAGGATTTAGTTGGAAATATGGCTTGTTGCCATTCATCAGAAAGCTTTCAGGGAGAGCTTTCCGATGAATGGCAACAAGCCATATTTCCGAATAAATCCTGAAAAGTTACCCATAATTCTGCTGTGGTTAAGGAGTTGATTACTTAGGGCATTACTGTATGTAGCACACATCATTAGCCTGGAACTCTAAATACATCTTACAACCAGAAATAAAACTATTATTTGAGGATGCTATTTTCTTTTTATATGATAGACCTTTGAAGTTTTGTGGGCCTTTCTTGTGCATATGAATGCAGCATAGTGCCATCGATGTATTTTTATAGTGGTGCTGTGTTGAATGATTTGGGTCTGAGATAGAAGGTCAGTGTTTATAGCACAGAACTCCCTGATCAGTTGGTTGTAGATTCAGAGGAATAATAGCTTAATGGTGATGGCTCATAATGCAACACATGGTTGTGATCCAGTTATTTTGCTGGAATTAATGTTCTGGTGGTAATTTCTTATGTTAACTATTCAGCTACCAACATCTTTTGATTTGATCCAATTTACCCATGTATATAATTAGTTCAAGGTTCTCTTTTTTACTTTAGTCTCAGTCCAAATTATAGCCGTTTTGACTCCATCTCAGTCAATTTGTCCATTTTGATTCAGTCTCAGTCTCAACTCACTTCATTTAGCCATTTTTACTCAGTCCACATAGCTGTTTCAAATCTGTCTCAGTCCATATAGCCATATTTACTCGGTTTCAGGCCATATAGCAATTTCAACTCAGTCTCTGTTAATTTTGACTCGGTCTCAGTCCATAGAACAGATTTGACGCATTCCTAATACCTGTTTTGACTTAGTCTCAGTTCACAGTTCAGAGCTTTCCAATGAATGGCAACAAGCCATATTTCCGACTAAATCCTGAAAAGTTACCCATAATTCTGCTGTGGTTAAGGAGTTGATTATTTAGGGCATTATTGTATTCTTGCTTAGGGCATTACGGTATGCTTAGGAAATAGAAAATATGCAGAACTTTACCATTGAAGAATTTTCATGTCTTGACACAAGAATTGTTGTACAGCATGTAGCCTAGAGAGTAATCTAGAAGGTTTAATGAGTGCACCAAGCTCAGTGATCATTTACAGTAATGCTCTAAATAATCGTCTCCTTAACCACAGAAGAATTATGGGTAATTTTTCAGGATTTAGTCGGAAATAAGGCTTGTTGCCATTCATCGGAAAGCTCTCACTGAGAGCTTTCCGATGAATGGCAACAAGCCATATTTCCGAATAAATCCTGAAAAGTTACCCATAATTCTGCTGTGGTTAAGGAGTCGATTATTTAGGGCATTACTGTATATGTAGGAAATAGAAAATATGCAGAACTTTACCATTGAAGGATTGTCATGTCTTGACACAAGAATTATTGTACAGATGTCGTCTAGATAGTAATCTAGAAGGTTTAAAGGTATATTATGGACTTGTTCGGGTGCGTTGAACTGATAAGTTAGTATGCAGGTGCTATGCCAACTGGAGGAATATAGTATTCTACTAACATCGCCGAAAATCTCAAGCAAATCGACCGTACCACTTCATAGAAAACTACGCTCAATTGTAAATATTTACATCTCGATTCGGGATGCAACTATTAGCGATAAACTAACGAAAACGATTTCGCCATCAAGATTCAATGCATGTAATTAATATATAAGAATGATGGTTGTCAATTTTGATATATATTTTTGTTATAATAACTACTTTGAGCAAGTTTATTCTTCATTTCTATTTTATCACCCTACCGGAGTGTTTCACATCACTTTAACACCGAGTGCACCAAGCTCAGTGATCATTTAGTTCTCAGTTTAATATATAGAGGGAGAAGCTTCCAGCTTTTAGGTCAATTCAGCACAGTGCCAGTAAATATAAGGTGCTTAAAGTGTAAATCCTGGTTCAAAATTCTCAGAGAATTGTACTCCATAGCTTTGCACTGTTCACGTTGTACATAAACTCTATAATTTCATATTCCTTAGGGCATATTAATCTATCTCAGTTAAATTCTCTTTGTAACCTTTGCTGAATGCTGAGGAAATAAATGTCAATGCGATACCTTTACCACTATTAAACCATAAAACCAGGTTCAAAATTATTAGTGAGGCATTTTCCATGGCTTTGCACTGCTCTTACTCTGAATAAACTCTTATGATTTAATATTCGTTGGGGCATATTAATCCAACCAAGGCTTTTCACTGTTCTGGAGGGAATCTTTGCTAGGGGAAATAAATACCACCATATACAGTAATGCTCTAAGTAATCGACTTCTTAACCACAGCAGAATTATGGGTAACTTTTCAGGATTTAGTCGGAAATATGGCTTGTTGCCATTCATTGGAAAGCTCTCCCCAAGAGCTTTCCGATGAATGGCAACAAGCCATATTTCCGACTAAATCCTGAAAAGTTACCCATAATTCTGCTGTGGTTAAGAAGTCGATTACTTAGAGCATTACTATATACCTTACAATCTGCCATAAGTATTCATATCAAACTGATTTCTCTCTATCATAGATGTTTAAACTTGGTACAAAGATGATCTGCAGATTTCTGTTTGTTTATGACATGTTACTAGAAATTATGTTCTCCAGAACATCTCACTCGCTACCCTTTCTTTACTAAATGAATTCTCCTATTCAGTTATAAAAGTATGAAGTGGTGTTCAGGGAATCTAAGCAAGCGAAAAGATAATACAAGTGCATAAGGATTCCTATTCAATGTTCAGATAATAAGTTCAACAAGGGTATGGTCATTTTATTGAACTTATTATCTGAGCATTTTCAAAGGGAACTATATACTCATCAATGAGTATTTTAATAGTACAGAATGTTAAGTTCACACATTTTAAGTCAAATAGACGGAGATACATGTATACTGGATTGAATTTGTCCATCATCTGTATGTCTGTCCCTCTGTATTTTTGTACATGTACATGTATATATCTCAGACTTGGGTTATCAGGTCCCTGTCTATCATTGCAGATATCTTGGTTAGGCCAATATAAATAAATTGCTTGATTTACAACCAACTTATTCTGAAAAATGGTGTCGGAGGGTGAATTTTATTTTTTATATTTGATTCTTCCTAACATAAATAATGGTCATGGTAAGTTCTAGATATTGAAGCAGTATCCTATCTTATATAATACAAGGTGATTCAGATTGTCCAGTTTGATAAAAAATATACTGATTTATGGGTCTTTGAGACGTAATTTTAATGGTTAACCCTTTACCCAACAGAAGGGCCCTGTGCTAATGCATTCTCTTATATATGCGAGTCGACCATAGGTCGCCTCGCATATATAAGAGAATGCATTGGCTTAACACATTAAAAATTATAAAATTGTTAAAGAATGTAAGAAAAAATGGTAAAAAGTGTTAAAAAAAGATTGTTTTTAGGCCAATGCATTCTCTTATATATGCGAGGCGACCTATGGTCGACTCGCATATATAAGAGAATGCATTGGCACAGGGCATAACTGTAACTATCACAATGTGGTCAAGGAGCCGGTTCCAATGATATCCATATGTGTATGGTTCTATTGAGACAGACCGAAGATATTTTAGGCTGTTGAAGCTTTATTTGGCCGGTTTTGGCCGGTTTGTTGGGTAAAGGGTTAAGGCATGAGAAAAAAGTATATAAAAATTATCCAAATAAAAAACAAATTTAGGAGGGTGCTAAAAATAGGGTCCGTAGGAGATGTAAATCTGGCAATTTTTTTATATTGGCCTTACTGGTGTCAATTCTCAGTGGATTTTAGTATGAGGTTTGCCATCAGGAATATTTGATGTCCATGAAATTTGGTATCTAGGTTCACCAACAGGAGAACTTTCAAAAGTCTGTCCAATGACATTTTCAATTGCAAGTATAGAGTTTTATTCACGCCCATCTAAGTTTGTGCACTGGGATTAAGATGATTATTCAGCCTCTCCAGTATTTTAAAGTGAATATTGTGTTATGTGGTCATTTAATAGCCACCCAACTATAGTTCCGCTGGATCAATTCCTTATAGGTGCAGATCGGTGTTCCAAGAGTATCGGGGTGCATGTTTGTCAATTGCTTACTGTGAGGGACTGGCATAGTGGTCAAAACATGCAGGATGTGGTTCAAAAGTGGAATTAAAACTCTCAGTCTCTTCTAAGTTTTCTACATCCATAAAGCTGATGTTTTGATATACCGTAGTCTAGTGGTTGAAACGACCCTAAAATCCAATACCAATCAGCTTTAATTGGTAGCTTGTTCTGCTCAATTGTTTGTGAACAAGCCTGTTATTTTTATACTGTGTCTTTATAACGCAGATATTGGCGCTCCGTTTGCCTAGCACCTGATGTTATTTTACCATACAAGCATTCCGAGGAATGCGGCCATTTATTCCATTGTGGTTATGTGACTTAAGCAGTTAGAGTCCTGACACGAGCCCTCCCGGATGCACACGGGTGTGTTAACACCCACAGTAAAATTGATCACAATCAGTGCAATATATCCAATGACAAAATCGAAGTAGTTAATGGGCCACCTAAACAATGAGACACAATCAACCATTGAGTGCTATCTAATAGCTGTGACGTTATTGAGATAGCAAGCAGGTCACTATGTCATTGTGTTAATAACAGATTGGTTTGAGAAAAATCAATGGCATTGAACTGCATTGTAGAACTGAGATAGAACTGCATTGTAGAACTGAGATAGGTTGCTGAAATATAATTGTCTGATGCTCACGCAGCAGGATACAACAAATCAAGATTCTGGCATTCAGTTAACCCTTTACCCAACAAACCGGACAAAACCGGCCAAATAAAGCTGCAACAGCCTAAATTATCTTGGGTCTGTCTCAATAAAACCATACAAATATGGATATCATTGGAACCGGCTCAATGAACACATTGTGATGGTTATAGTTATGCCCTGTGCCAATGCATTCTCTTATATATGCGAGTCGACCATAGGTCGCCTCGCATATATAAGAGAATGCATTGGCCTAAAAAAAACTTTTTTTTTACACTTTTTACCATTTTTTCTTACATTCTTTAACAATTTTTTAATTTTTAATGTGTTAAACAATGCATTCTCTTATATATGCGAGGCGACCTATGGTCGACTCACATATATAAGAGAATGCATTGGCACAGGGCCGTTCTGTTGGGTAAAGGGTTAACAGAATTGATGGGATTCCTATTTATAATCTTCAAATATCTTTCATCATCATGTTTCCTCTCCAACTTTAACTAAATACTCATTGATGAGTACTAGTAGTATCCTTAGGAAATGTTCAAATAATCAGTTTAATAGGTCATTTGTTGAACTTATTATCTGAACATTTCCCACCAATGAATATGAATGTTTCTGCACTTCGTCTGGCTGATTAAGATTAAAAGTGTTGGCCTTTTATATGCTAAATACTCATTAGCGAGTAGTTCCCTTAGGAAATGTTCAGATAATAAGTTCAACAAACGACTATTTGTTGGATATATTATCTGAAACATTTCCCACCAATGAATAGAAATACTTTGCACTTCTACTATATTTTGGTGACCTGTCTGTCATCTGCTGATTTTCCTGAACTCCCTTCCGAATGAATAATAGACCATTCCATCAGCCTCTGAAATTTACCCATTTTCTTCAACAGCATTTCTTTAGAACTGCATGAAATTCTTTTTTCTATATGCATTTCCTTTTGCCATAGTTAATTTTGAGGGTCGAGTATACAGTAATGCCCTAAATAATCGACTCCTTAACCACAGCAGAATTATGGGTAATTTTTCAGGATTTAGTTGGAAATATGGCTTGTTGCCATTCATCGGAAAGCTCAGTTAGAGCTCAGTGAGAGCTCAGTGAGTGCTTTCCGATGAATGACAACAAGCCATATTTCCGACTAAATCCTGAAAAATTATCCATAATTCTGCTGTGATTATTAAGGAGTCGATTATTTAGGGCATTACTGTATACATGTACTGTAGTTAACCGGGTGGGAGAATCCATTTATTATAGAATGGGTTAAATATTGCTTGAATTTGGTTAGCAAAAATAAGTTGGGAACCCTGTGATAGCTACCTCTCTGGGAGGATGAACCAAATAAATCTTATTTTGACAGATATGGGAGCAATAGACCTGATATTGATTTAATAGTAAGCAGCATCCAGTGTGAATCTGTCCACTCAACCTTGTACAGCCCTGTGTGGAGTGTGAGCTCCTGGTGCAGATAAAGTCATCTTTCATTGACATCTGAAGTGTCCTGTTTATAGTCAATTTATCTCGCCCAGGCATGAATATGATTCCGTAATTTTGCATTGTTTATTTTGTTGTGGATCAAAATAGCAAGACAAATATAAACATCTGAAATTCCAAGCAAGAATACAATAATGCCCTAAATAATCAACTCCTTAACCACAGCAGAATTATGGGTAACTTTTCAGGATTTAGTCAGAAATATGGCTTGTTGCCATTCATCGGAAAGCTCTCAGTGAGAGCTTTCCGAAGAATGGCAACAAGCCATATTTCCGACTAAATCCTGGAAACTTACCCATAATTTTGCTGTGGTTAAGGAGTCGATTATTTGGGCATTACTGTATACTGAAACTTTGTTTAACCCTTCCATGACTGGAGCTTTCTGAAATTTTGCAAAAACCCTGTGTCAATGCATTCATTCTTTTTTATATACATGCGAGTCTCCCATAAGGTTACACTGGTGTAAATGTTTTCCATAGGCCTCAGTGCTAACGTTTTAGCGTATGCTGTTGGCTATATGAACCATGGGTCCAATTTTTTTTTTTAATCTGAAAAATTGACATTTCGGGAAACTTTTTACACAAAAAAATCATATCTGTCTAGCAGGGAATTCGCCTTTAAATCTTGTGTTTTCGTAACTAGTGTCAGATCCGCATAAAAAAATACTGTCATATTTTAGACCACACCAACAAATTCAAACTTCACTACAAAGGGTTAATTCCTGTGCCAATGGCTATCTTACCTATGGGAAATCATAGGGAAGAGGTGTGATGATTTTTTTATGCAAAAAGCACACAAGGCTATTGACCAATCAGGGCCCAGTGTCTATTTTATTCTCTCCTATATATTCCTCCCGCATCCGCTAGAGGTCTCTCCGAACCTTATTTACACCAGTGTAACCTAAAGCGATAGCCCGCTTTTTCGCGGAATAATTGTAACACCCTACATTTTTTCAGAATTGCCCATGAATGAAAAAAATGTGTTAAAAAATAATATCACTTCTGTGGTTCTTTATTTATCACACACAATTTAACCCCACTCTCTGTAACACATTATTCATCAAAAAAGCACATTTTTCCACCACAAGTCATATTCAGGCCCCATTTTCACACAGTTTTTGGGGTCTGGTGTTGCAAACTTGGATCAGCTATGGAAGACTGTACAAGATCCTTTCCATGAGAGAACTTCTGGTGATGTGAGGTCATTGAGTCCAGATCTGATCAGCTGAGCATCAAGCACATGACTTTATCAGCACATGGAAGACTAAAATATGACATTTTCAGGTCTGCAAGGGTGATCCAAGATAACTGGATGTGGGTGTATATTGAATTAGTTGAACAAAGATATGCTCTCTTTGAAATGCTGAAGCATTTTCTTAAATGTGTCCAAGTTTTAGTGCTATTAACCTTCAAATGGCCATACCCACCAGTGAAAATGAGACACTTTTATTATATATATCTGTATATCACTGGCTATAAAATCCAAAATACTTGTTAGATTAGCTTCTTATAACAATTGGTATGTGTGTCATTGACATGCTAATGTAATGGGTAATTTGCATTATCATGTGACAATTACCACCTTGAAATTTTTTGAAAATACCTTGAAAAATTGGCATTTTTTATGAAAAATCATACCATTTTTTTGGCCGATGGAAGTGAAAGAAGACATCAGCAGCAAGAATAGCCACACCATGCATGGGAGATTCATTGGACTGAAAGACCAGGCTGTGAAAAATGCATTAAAATGCTTTAAAGTGACTCCCAGGAATCAAAAATGCCAAAAAGTTCATTTTTCCCTTTAGGTTACACTGGTGTAAATGTTTTCCATAGGCCTCAGTGCTAACGTTTTAGCGTATGCTGTTGGCTATATGAACCATGGGTCCAATTTTTTTTTTTAATCTGAAAAATTGACATTTCGGGAAACTTTTTACACAAAAAAATCATATCTGTCTAGCAGGGAATTCGCCTTTAAATCTTGTGTTTTCGTAACTAGTGTCAGATCCGCATAAAAAAATACTGTCATATTTTAGACCACACCAACAAATTCAAACTTCACTACAAAGGGTTAATTCCTGTGCCAATGGCTATCTTACCTATGGGAAATCATAGGGAAGAGGTGTGATGATTTTTTTATGCAAAAAGCACACAAGGCTATTGACCAATCAGGGCCCAGTGTCTATTTTATTCTCTCCTATATATTCCTCCCGCATCCGCTAGAGGTCTCTCCGAACCTTATTTACACCAGTGTAACCTAAAGCGATAGCCCGCTTTTTCGCGGAATAATTGTAACACCCTACATTTTTTCAGAATTGCCCATGAATGAAAAAAATGTGTTAAAAAATAATATCACTTCTGTGGTTCTTTATTTATCACACACAATTTAACCCCACTCTCTGTAACACATTATTCATCAAAAAAGCACATTTTTCCACCACAAGTCATATTCAGGCCCCATTTTCACACAGTTTTTGGGGTCTGGTGTTGCAAACTTGGATCAGCTATGGAAGACTGTACAAGATCCTTTCCATGAGAGAACTTCTGGTGATGTGAGGTCATTGAGTCCAGATCTGATCAGCTGAGCATCAAGCACATGACTTTATCAGCACATGGAAGACTAAAATATGACATTTTCAGGTCTGCAAGGGTGATCCAAGATAACTGGATGTGGGTGTATATTGAATTAGTTGAACAAAGATATGCTCTCTTTGAAATGCTGAAGCATTTTCTTAAATGTGTCCAAGTTTTAGTGCTATTAACCTTCAAATGGCCATACCCACCAGTGAAAATGAGACACTTTTATTATATATATCTGTATATCACTGGCTATAAAATCCAAAATACTTGTTAGATTAGCTTCTTATAACAATTGGTATGTGTGTCATTGACATGCTAATGTAATGGGTAATTTGCATTATCATGTGACAATTACCACCTTGAAATTTTTTGAAAATACCTTGAAAAATTGGCATTTTTTATGAAAAATCATACCATTTTTTTGGCCGATGGAAGTGAAAGAAGACATCAGCAGCAAGAATAGCCACACCATGCATGGGAGATTCATTGGACTGAAAGACCAGGCTGTGAAAAATGCATTAAAATGCTTTAAAGTGACTCCCAGGAATCAAAAATGCCAAAAAGTTCATTTTTCCCTTTAGGTTACACTGGTGTAAATGTTTTCCATAGGCCTCAGTGCTAACGTTTTAGCGTATGCTGTTGGCTATATGAACCATGGGTCCAATTTTTTTTTTTAATTTGAAAAATTGACATTTCGGGAAACTTTTTACACAAAAAAATCATATCTGTCTAGCAGGGAATTCGCCTTTAAATCTTGTGTTTTCGTAACTAGTGTCAGATCCGCATAAAAAAATACTGTCATATTTTAGACCACACCAACAAATTCAAACTTCACTACAAAGGGTTAATTCCTGTGCCAATGGCTATCTTACCTATGGGAAATCATAGGGAAGAGGTGTGATGATTTTTTTATGCAAAAAGCACACAAGGCTATTGACCAATCAGGGCCCAGTGTCTATTTTATTCTCTCCTATATATTCCTCCCGCATCCGCTAGAGGTCTCTCCGAACCTTATTTACACCAGTGTAACCATAAGAGAATACCTTGGCCTATTAACAATATTTAACTTGACAGCCAGTAAATTCTGTTATATATGCCATGCTCCCTATGGGAGACTCGCATATATAAGATAATGCACTGGCATAGGTTATTTAATGCTGCACCAGTGCAGCTCCTGCCATGAAAGGGTTATTAAACTCATTTTTGAGTGAAATGTAATTATTATTATCATTATTATTTAATTCAGGCAGGATTGCCTATAGAAATATCATAAATAAATACAACAATAAATCAAAATAAAACACAAATTATGTATATAAAAGACTATTCCAGTGTTGAATCAGCTTTGAGGATGTAATGAGACTGAAATAGCATATTGCTTTGACGATTGTATTGTCACTGTCAGTTACTCTTTCGCGAAACCCGAAAACTGTCTTCTCACCTCCGTTAACGACCTCACTCCATCCAACGCGAACATTCCACTCGCACTACAACCCCTACTGTAACCCATCACCATCCTGTACGCATTGTTATAACACACTGTGAGCTTCTTGTATGTTGACTGTTTATAGGCGACCCATAAAAATTGGTAATGGTTTTCATGTCAAAACTAAGAACATTTCAGTCTGTTTAGTCTGAAATTCCTACATGGAGACTAAAATTGGATTTTTCTCACTAAACACTAATACCTATAGAGGGTAGTTTTGGGAGAGTGGCTAAAATGCAAGCTTGGCGCCAAGCTTGGCAGTTTTTAAGGCAGGTGACTAAAAGACAAGCTTGGCGTTTTCAAATTTTTAAAAAGCCTTTTATATCCTATCTCCCTACTTTACGACAATTCCCTGGGTACCACTGTTGGGCTAAATAATTAAAGACTAAGACATATTTGCGTAATGGCAATTCTTTAATCGAATTACCGAAATTAAGACAACCATCGGCATGTGGCGCGGCCCCGATTGAACAATATGCAACCTGGGTGTACCACGCCACACGCCTAAACCAAAAAAGGTATGGCACGGCACAGGGCCGTGCCATACTAAGCACTAACCAGCCACTGGAGGAAGAGGGGGGGGCAGAAGCCCACACCTGAAAGGGTGGGATGGCGGGTAGAAATTATTGACCTTGTGGTCTGTGCGAAATTCGTTTGAATGGGCAGTCGGATATCGACAACGTCACCACGAAGACAATCAATCAATTAAGGTACCCGACTTTCTCGTGGTTGGCGCTCAGATGTTCACTTGACCTCGAAATTTCTAAACCGCTGACCCCGGTCGCAGGTCGATACAATATTAAGGTCGACCGTCTATAAAAATCTTTTCCTTCGTAAAATTTATTTTATATCCTATCTCCCTACTTTACGACAATTCCCTGGGTACCACTGTTGGGCTAAATAATTAAAGACTAAGACATATTTGCGTAATGGCAATTCTTTAATCGAATTACCGAAATTAAGACAACCATCGGCATGTGGCGCGGCCCCGATTGAACAATATGCAACCTGGGTGTACCACGCCACTTGCCGAGTGAAGTGTTGGACGCGAGCTCGGCATACACCCACCAGAAGCCAATACAAAAACCAGTATAAAGACTGAGAAAAGAACCCACCTATAAAAAGAAAGTGTAAAATTACGCAAATTACGGAAATGAGAAAAACCCACTGCAACCCCAGAGACTGATTAGCGCTGAAAAAAAAACACCAAAAATAGTCACTATAAAAGTGAAACCGGCGCTACCAGAGACTGGTGAGCGCGGAAAAAAAAAATAACCAAAAAACCAATAGTGAAGAATAACCAAAAAAAAACTATCACTGTAACAGCGAAAAAGAAAACACAAACCATCACTGGAACAGTGAAACCGGCGCTACCAGAGACTGATGAGCGCTGAAAAAAAATAAATATTAACCACCAAAAAACCGTCACTGAAACAGTGAAACCGGCGCTACCAGAGACTGATGAGCGCTAAAAAAAAATAAATATTAACCACCAAAAAACCATCACTGTAACAGTGAAACCAGCGCTACCATAGACTGGTGAGCGCAACCAAATAACCATCACTATAAAAGTGAATCACCAAAAAACCAATAGTGAAGAATAACCAAAAAAAAACTATCACTGTAACAGTGAAAAAGAAAACACAAACCATCACTGGGGAACAGTGAAACCGGCGCCACCAGAGACTGATGAGCGCTTAAAAAAATTAAATATTAACCACCAAAACAAACCATCACTGGAACAGTGAAACCGGCGCTACAATTAACAACCAAAAACCCATCACTAGCACAGTGCAACCAGTGCAACCATTGCGCACCACCAGCAGAGGCAGGGGCGGATGTCGGTCGGACATGAAACGGAAACCGGGCCATGAAGTACATGTAAACTGGGTAGCGCATACGCGGACAACGCTCGGGCCCTGCTTGAAACAGAAAATTAGGGGGGGGTCGGAAAACATGAAAACAAAGGACAGGGAGAGACCGGGCAGCGAGATCCCCCACGCGTGCTGCGACACGACTTACAGGCCGGATAACCCTGCCAAACCCCTCCCAGTTGCGGAAATCTGACTGTGCGTGCCCGTCGAGTCGGCAAACGGAACTGCAGATAACGACGCCCGGCATTGATGGAAGGGTGCCCGCTCGGCCGCTGTGACTGATATACGAGGGTGGCAAGACGCACGAACGGAAACGGGCAATCGCGGAACTCTTGTTATGACAACGGCGGAGGACGGATGTACTTGCGAAACGCATCGGATGTCCAGCACCCGAGCATCCGGATTTGTTCATCGGAGTAACCCCGCGATGCTGCCAAGCATGCCCCGCCTATCCGAAAGGAGTGAGACTTGAAATCCCGGTCATCCAATCGCAGAATTGACAACACTCTCCGGAGAACGGCATTGAAATGCGCCCGTGTTATGCCCCGACCGTCCGGTGAGCAGAAGAAGGGGCCCGCCGTCGAAACGCGATGTTTAGTGAAGACGGAAATGGGTATGCGGACAAAAGGTGGGATCCTCTAACTTGCCAATAGCGACCACTTGGGGCAATCTATTAACTCCGTGCTTGACATGCCGGATGCATATGTCGATGGAGGCGGGCGTGACCGTGACATCGGAAACGAGCAGGACAGTTAGATGAGGGGCAGAGAGTGAAGTGCACATTTCGCCAATACGGGCCAGCGCGTAGAACGCGAATACGAATAGTGCGCGTAAAAGGACAATTCCGTGTGTGATGCCACGCAACAGGGCAATACAGCGATCATAGAGTGTAACATGGGAACAGTAATTGGTCGGCGCGGGTCGCCGCTCGGGCGCAAGCGTTGAAAGCCCGCGAGCATTTTGTGAATCCGGAAATGTGTAGTGGGAGTCGCTAAGCCCTGAATATTGTGCCGATATGCGATGACCGACAAAACACTACGCACCGTGGCGGTGCTATACCCGATCTGGAAAAGATGTGCGAGAAAGAGCCCCAGCGTGCTCACGTTAACGGGCGGATATGGACGGACGTTAAAGCGGGAAGCAAACTGAACAAAAAAAACCCTTTCGGGCGTATACTGCCGAGATGAACAAGTAAGGGCAGCATCGAGTAACCGAGTCATAGTTCCCACAAGGTGTCGATGGTCAGCGACGCAGGCAACGGAGTCTGTTCCGGGTCGGCCCATGGGGCCAGCCGGTGGAATATCGAGATCAGAAGCCACAGTCGCGTAAGTCTGTGGCTGTCCTAATGCCGACGAGGGACCGCGGCACCCTGAACGGGAGACGATGCCACCAAGTCCCAGCCATGCGTCCTGCAACTTTGGAGCCAGACGCGCCTTGTCCTCTGCAGAAAGCACTAACGGGATTGAGAGGAGAGGCCCGCTATACTGACCCGGAAAACACACTGCTCGTCTTCCCCGCGAATATCGGCCGAAGCAGCGACCGCTGCAACCTCCTCGGACATGACCACAGCACGCACCCGACCACACGACGATCGCGCACCAACCGATGACGCTGGAGTCGACCGCACCGACCTATGACGGACACTGCCAGGCACACGCGTGACCCGCGGCCGTACGGGACGAACAATTGAAGGCGCGGCCGTAGAATATGTACCACTCCTGGCGGGCATCCCCTTCGAACGGGCAGGGACGCCGGCTGGTAATGCATGCCTGGTCCCCCGCGATGGCCCAACCACTTCCACCGGGACGTCGGGTACTAATCGGTGTCTGGTCATTGCTGTCGCTTTTGGCATCTGAAAAAAAGGAGAAAACAAGTACTAAGGTCATAAAAAGAGGCGTAACCGACGCCCCGGCCAGCACGCCGTACCGGATGACGACCGTTATAGCCCGGAGACCACCGTATGATGCACCAAAACCCACCGTTACATCATGGCGAGCGCCCACACCAACTAGGGTAGCCGAAGCAACCAACCATCTACTTAACACAATCACTGCATTAACCACCAACAGTAATGCTACTAAACAGTAAAACCAGGTTAGGCCTCTAAGCTGCAATGGAAATAACCATGGGTATAAAAATGATAGCAGAAACCTTCCCCTCAATGATATCGCATATGATGGCCAACACACATGTGGGGAAAAACTGCATGGCATTGTAAACCGGTTTTATAACAGACTACCGGGACAGTGCATACTATGCAACTAAGATATATGGTTAGACAGGAAGAAAATAATCAAAGGGGCAGAACGGCATGAAGAATATCGGAGCAAACCAAAATCGAACTCGATCTATAGTCGTGCGTTGAGAACTCAGACCAAGTATATGGAACCTAACAGCTGAAAAATGGGTGAATTGTCGAAGCATGCATGATTTCAATGGCAATGGGCCATAATCCTTTAAAATATATCGGATTTCGATCTGTATGTAGTGCGGAGAAATGCATACACAACATTTGGCACCGATCAGCGTGAAAAGAGGTCAGTTATAGCACCATGCGTAAAGTGTCTACAGACAGACGGACGGACGGACAGACGGACAAACAAGTGGTAAAACCGGACCACGACCAAATGGATACCATGCGATCACCGCGACACCACTCCCCATGAGGAATATTGCCTAACCGAGTTTGGTTTAAAGGATTACTATCCTCATGAAACAACAAAACTCCATCGGAAAGCCACCCCTATTGTGATCACAATGATCCAAGTCCCATACAAATCGCGTAATAAATAAGCCGAGAAATAAATAAATAATACCACCATCGGTTGTCGGCTATCTCCGTCGCAAAACCTCGCATGACGTCAAGCGAGGTAAACTAATTTAAAAACAGGGAATCGGAGTCGGAGTTAATTATCAGCGCGATAGTGTAATGTAACTACTGCGGGGCATATCAATAGCATTGTGTACACATGGTGAATTGTCATCGCACGGTGAGTTATCTTCACTTGTGATTTATCTTAAGTGCTGTTTGGAAAGGTAATGTTTTGACAAAAACTATAGAAGGCCGATTGAGCGGGGTAGATAACACTTTCGTGTCAAAAATAAAGCTTATGAAAACACGAGCCGGCAAGTGAACATTATTCGGGTGCGTGTTCGCGATGTTGTATATCTGTCACACTGTATATATTGTATATAAATACTTTTCGTTATTCTGTCCATCTGATGTATATAACATCGTCTTCTCAATATCTATTCATGTTATTTAATTGGATCAAAGAATAAAGCAATCCAGATTCCCGTATTTACAATCATTCATTCGTGACAATGCCATATAAATGCCGTGTTATCGGCTGTGGCCGGTCTAGTGACTCTCGGTTAGGTATAATGCTGTATTCATTTCCAAACGATGATCGTTTACGTGACATTTGGCGGGATTCCTGTGGGAAACCCGTTGCGCAAAATCAGAAACCGATTACATACACCAAATAAAGAGCGTTTAATTTGACGAGTCAGTCATGGTTACTAATACATACAGTTGCAGTTAAAGTGGGGAGTATGTTGATGAATAATTCACGATGACAACTGTACTAAGTCGAGTCCCCATTTCCTGCACCATGGCTCAATAAAGAGCGTTCCATGTTAATAGTCTTCCCAATATGGTACGAATAAAAAGAGTTTAATAAAGCGGGAATTGCTATGACTTGGAAGGATATATAAAGCATGCATATAGGAAATACGTGTACATGATTGTATTGACCTGTATTTGTGTAATCAATAAACAATCACGATGACAATTGTTCTAAGTCGAGTCTCTTTACCTTGACGCAATAAAGAGCGTTCACTAGTACGATATATTTCGAATAAAGAGTGCTTGTATATGTGATTACATATTAAACTGGATTATTATCCCTCCTTCAAAAAGTGTTATATATGACTGGGTGTTTAAACGAACCACGGCGAACGTTTATATATTTTATAATCCTATTGTTATGCGTAATTGACACATAGGTCGAGTTATGACCTGGATATTCAATAGACCGCATCGCTAGAGTGCTAATTATATAGGCCAATAACCATGCATAGACGCAGTGAATTTCCATCAGTGACAGTCGGCAAGATTGTTGGGGTGTGGGAAGCAATATTCCGAAATATATATAAACACCATATTGCCCAAATATATACACGATTCATAACCAAGAAAAAAGAATTTACCATATCATATTGGTAATGAATGAATTGATTATAATTGATTAAATCCGACAGCAATAAACCGATTTTTTTTTTGTTCTACCGCGTTACAATAAATTAAAACGAAACGCTCTTTATTCACACACGACTAAGGGCATGTGGAAATTGGAATGTTTACGAGATGATAATTGCCTAATAACTGTGCAAGTCTTCGCATATATATGCAATCTTTATATGAATATATAATATAACTTGGACTATTCCGGTAACGAAAAAAATTATATAAATACATCACGTGTTTATATAGATAAATGCGCGCCAAACTGAATAATATACAGGCATGGCTTTATAGTAACAGCACATCGCGATGCATATAAAAATAATAACACGATAAAGACAGTTAATTACGAGAACGGCGATGTTTTCGGCGAAGTTTTGCATTCGCAGTGTGATAACACGACAATCTTCAAAGGCCGCGATCGACTACATGCAAACTTAAAACACCGCCGATGCGTATCTATGCGTTGTCAATGAGTTATCACGTGATCGATCACGTGCTATGCTTCTGTGTACATGTGACAATCACGTGATCGGGCCGATCACGTGACTACGTCGACAACAAAATCTTCGGCTAACTTCGGAATTTTTTATTTAGTCGTTATAAAAAGAACGATTGGCGGCCGAATATTAGATTATATGCGCCCAATGGACATTTTATATATATATTATCGGTATATTGAAAGAAAATATCATTGTTGTTTTTTCAGGACCGTATTCCTGTAAACATATTTATTACCAATAAGTATATAACAATACATATTGGGATTGGAGGACAAGTGCGATCCACTTATACATAACCCCCTCTCCCAATTTCCGTTTTAACACCGATACATAATAATGTGGGTTGTCAACACGATAGGTATAACATAATGTACAAGTGTATACATACAGTGGATCATTGTATATTATTTGAAGTATAGTGTATAGTCTCAGCACCCCACCAATTCTAAATAATTTCATTAATGATTGCAAGTAGCTGTTTTAAATGTGATACATGTACCTCATGGTGCATTGTTAACATTTGTACAATTTGCATTCAAATGATTCGAGCGCCTTAACAGAACTTTGTCGGATTTTCCTCTTGAGTTGTATCTCGGAAGTAATTTTGCACAGCTTGAAAGATATATGTTCAGTTTATAATTGTTCGAAGTTCGGGTCCCCAAATATAAGTGCCATAACTGACTGTATATGAAAGCGCAGAAGATTATTACGGCGTGTAATTCTTTCTTCAAAGTGTGGTTGGCATACAAAACATTAGTGGAAAGCATTCGCTACAGAATGTCCCCACCTACCTGTAGCAGAAATTGCTATATAATTTTTAAGTTTATCAGCTTGGAGATTAACACATTCACACCACTGTTTACAATGAAGGATGTTTAATAGCCGTTTACCATATGAAAAACATGTTGGTAGTTGGAATGGCTTAGTTACTAGTGCTTACTTGAACCTATCGAGTGGAATGTTTCATCCTGTGTTTGTTTGTTTGTTTGTTTGTTTTTTTTTGTGTTATCTATTTTGTCCGCCAATTTGTTCCAATCCATAACGCATATGGGGAAGAAAGTGTTATCTGTTCATTTGCTATTTGAAATGGGACGATATAAATTTGATGTATTTCTCAGTTCGTAATCAGTTATCCTTAACCTTTGACGGAAGAAGCCGAGTTAAGTAGGCGGGGGCTTTGCTGTTTGCAATATCGTAAAATATACTCATTCGTTTAACATACCGCCTACTGTCCAGCTTCTCCCATTCGAGTTCAAAGAGCAACCTATCATGGGGGACCGATTTTGTACAACCTGTAACCATACGAGTGTACGGGTCACCCGAGCTGTCCGCCCGGGGGAAGAAGGAGAAGTGCTGACTCACTTATGAGTACCTCCTCACACGATTGTTAGAAAGTGAGTTATGCTGACATCTTGTGTTGTGTTTTGTTTTGTATTGTTACGTTTGTGTTTTATTTAAATCCAAACTGATAGAAGACACTGTCATTATGATAGATTAATTAAATCCAGCGGCCCTCCATGACAAATGGGTTTGTTGTATAGTCGCCGCAATCTGCGTCCCGAATCGAGAAGTAAATATCTACAATTGAGCGTATTGCTGGTGATGTGTTATGTAAAGAGCTACGGCCGATTAGCTTGAGGACCCTACTGCAATGCCGTAACT
The DNA here is from genome assembly GCA_032622095.1 of Siphonodentalium dalli. Taxonomy (NCBI): domain Eukaryota; kingdom Metazoa; phylum Mollusca; class Scaphopoda; order Gadilida; family Siphonodentaliidae; genus Siphonodentalium; species Siphonodentalium dalli. Next base: position 55,044,497 of record CP136067.1, read on the forward strand.
CACGAAACCAAAAAGAAACTAAAATGCACTCAGAGAGATGCCAACGTGCGCAACAAGGTAATAATTAAAAAATAATTTCACTGTATTTTACTTAATTTATGTAATTTAATTTAATGTTAGCAAAACAAGACAATTACCATATCGCATTTCATCACCGATAAAAGGCAAATTACAATATTAATCATTTAATTAAAACCAAGTCCATGTTGCCGAAAGGATGAGACTTTAATATCGATTACATTTGTATTTACAGCGGCATATTTTCATTTTCATTTTCCGATAGTCAAAGTTGACCGAAGGAGCAATTATAAGAAATAATTAAAACCATTGATGTAAATATTGATAACAGCCAATATGCAACAATAAATATCAAGAATTAATCAATAATTAATCAATAACGATCATTTTATGTAACAATAAACTCTTCAAACGATGTCAAACAATGCGTATAGTTTTGCGTTACGTCATTCGTCGTATGTGACCCGGAACGCGGTTGACGGTTAGGCTATGCAGCCAATTGCGTCGAATTACGAAATCGCGTTTTGAATGTCTTTTCCCGCATGATAAAAAGAGGTCTTCGCACGAACCAAAAACGATCAAACTTCCCAAATATAAGTAAAAATACCCAAATGAAGTCTAGGTAGGTCCCGAAGGAGTCCATAGACTCTTTGATGTAGAGTTCTGATGGAGAAAATGTAGGTCGATCTATTATTGTCATAACTCGGACGAATTTTGACCTGGGAGAAAAAGTCGAAACCGAGGCTCACTACGAGCATGCCAGTTTTTAAATATAAAAACAGGGAATCCCGACAAATGGCGAAATCGGCGACAAACAAATAATCGAAAACACATAAAATAAACATAGCAAAAACGCGGCACAGTAAAAATGTCAGAACGCCACGAGGTTTTACGTCGTCTTTTGGTGACGTCATGGAGTGAAACGGAGTAGAGCGACACCAAGGTTCGAATCCGTCTGATCGCCATACTGTTGCGCGAGCGCACGTAACGAGGAACTTGCCGAATGTCGTCGGAAAAGGCTGAGACTTGTTGTCCGTTTCCCAATCCATGCACTTGAAAGAAGCGAATGAATCGGTTATAATTAAATGTTTGCGCCTAGTATCAGGTATTCAGTCGAAAGGCCGATCACGCAGCGAGGGGTCCAGGAAGATGTAACCTATCTATGGCGGCACGCGGGGGTCGCGTGACTCCGTGACGTCATTGTTCCAAAATGTTGGCGCCGAGAAGCCGAAGTCATAGACGCGCAGACAAGACTTCGGTTGGAAATCTCCATGGCAGGCGAATCTTTACCACTTCCGCGGAAAGACAAGAAACGCGAGTATTTTAAATATATTCCTGGACCCTAGTTTGTGGCAATTAATTGCTTTTGGTTCAAAATGTCGCATGTCGACATCTCGGAAAGCGCAAATACAGCCCCCAAACGCATAACTTTCCGAAAATGGGTTGCCCCGTCAACCGGACGCAAATTGGGGGCATTGACCAAATTATTTTGGAGGATGTATAGACCACGACTGATGACCCGTATAACATGAGTTGTCACCTGGATAATTCCGTCATGCCAAATAGTCGGACACAGCATGAAATTAACGCGTACATGGCTATAAAGTTATAGAAAAGTAAGCATTGTAACATTAGAAAGGGTGGTTCGGTGGCCATTTTGAATGGCGCCCACAGGCTGAAGGAAGATTTGAGAGCAAGGTTAGTTTCAGATGTTGGAAAATAGCCCTGGATCATTTAGCTTTAGAAAAACCATTTATATTATATTCAAACATAACAGCATATAGCGAAATTACAGCCCCCAACCTCATAAATTTCCGCAAGGAAGGTGCTATGGCAACCGGTCGCAATGTGGTGGGATCTACCCAAAATTCCTAGGATATTGATAGACTGCGGGTGATGCCCATATAGTATGAATTGTCACGATGAGAATCCTGCCATGGCAAATGGTCTGCCCCAACCTTGAAGGAAGGCATAAGTTACTATAAATTCATTGATAAGTAAGCATGTATGCAACCAATCTCGTCTGAGTAAAGTTAACGCGAAAGAATCACGACCCAAACGAGTTCAGTCCTCGTGAGGCTAATTAGCCCTCATAGCACAAACCCCGCTCACTGGACCACAATGATCAAATCTAAAATAATAATTATTTTGAACATGACCATAGTGTCGTAGAAATCCGCTCAATCTACATGATAACATATGTGCCCGCATACATAACTAATATGTAACAGATTTTGTAATAGGAACAACGCGAATATCCTATATGATGACCAGAATAACCCAACGGAATTGAATTAAGGGGATGGAAAAGTCCGTTTCACGAAAAATGTCGAACAAACGGGCTGACAAAAATGCCCCTGTCCACCTAAAATCAGACATAAATAGACATAACAACATGAGAAAAATTAGAGCATACATCGTGGGAAAGGGGGGGGGGGGCACTAATAGATGTGAACTAAAAAGCTTTATGTACCAGAAAAGTGACTTGGAAACAGAAGATAACTGCACTATTATGACAATGTTTGGGCAGTCAAATGTAAAAAAAAAAACTATATCTCAACAGTAACATTAGGCAGCCCATTATGAAAAGTGACATACAATGAAGAGCCAAGGAACAATTCTTTTGATTAGTGTTTACGGTAACGTGTGAAAAACGTCCGCTAAAACCTGTCAGTCAGTTTTTCTTGGGGAGCTAGTCGCCATATTTCTATTGTAGACACATGTTCCTGATGTTGTCATTTATGAATTCGTGGCAGGTACATGAAATTCTGCCACGAAAGCAAATCGATCCGTCTATCGGGCAAATGTAAGATGTGAAATAGATGCTGACCGTTTGTTCAAGTCGTCGGAATTAATTTCATCGCCTGATTATCCACGATTTATATAAGTTTTGTACCGTTTACAGATGAAAATGTTGATACTCTAAAAGATTAGAATTACTACTCCAGTCGAAAGCGAGATTACAAGATGTCGTATTAAGACCCAAAGTACATAACTAGAAAACTTGCATGTTTTATATATTAAAAAACAAATTTATAAATGGGAAAGTACCGTATTCCGACGAAATATGTCATATTTCACGACGGACTCACGGTGGGGGTTCGCTTCCGGTCAATGCTAGTTTGGTGCACTGTAAGAAAACAATCGCGAAGAAAAGTACGGTTTATAAAATGGAAATATAAAGTAATCGAGAAATTGTCGGTTATCAGACACAAACATAGAGCTTATACCGACGAGAACTTTGTTGATTATTGAATATTATGTGTGAAAAACATTAAGTTCATCCATTCTAGGCCGGTGAGTAATTAGTGATCATCGGGATGTAGGGTGTAATCCGCCGTGGCCACATTGACCAAACTTGCCATCCGCTGAAGAGCCAGCCCACTGCAGTGCGCACCTGGCAACCCACCACAAAGTAGTCATAAAAAGCAAATCGCCACATATTCGCGTGCAACGGATAAAGGGTGGCTGCCCCGATGAATTGGAGCTAAAACAGTGATGGAGCTCCTAACAAGGTGGGCTCTCGCCTCCGGGAAACCTAGCTGAATGCCAAGTCAAATGTCTCAATCCAAATATACCTGTGAAAAATAAGAATGGAATGACGAAAACCTTAATCTTCAAACATCGCCCTAGAAACTAGTCAAAGGGGTATAGTGGTCCATTCAAGATAACTGTCCTCGAGCCTTTGACATTAAATTGATTGAGTCAGCTTTGGCAGTCAATGAATTCTCATTCCTGGTGGGCAGGGTCAATGGAAAGTTCATATTACCTGTATAAGTCCTCATAGCATTTTTGCAAACGTCATGCATAAGCCTAACACCGCTCTGGTTAACCACGCATCTCACATGAACACAGACAATCATTTCAAGACAGCATCCCCAGACTGGAATAGACTGCACACATAGCAAACACATAGATGGTGATGATACAACAGTAGACCCAAAGGTATCTCGAAACAGGAGCTAGAAATTATTGACCTTGTGGTCTGTGCGAAATTCGTTTGAATGGGCAGTCGGATATCGACAACGTCACCACGAAGACAATCAATCAATTAAGGTACCCGACTTTCTCGTGGTTGGCGCTCAGATGTTCACTTGACCTCGAAATTTCTAAACCGCTGACCCCGGTCGCAGGTCGATACAATATTAAGGTCGACCGTCTATAAAAATCTTTTCCTTCGTAAAATTTATTTTAAACGCTGTTTTCGGGTGAATTATGCGGGAATAGCACCAGTTAATTACTTATATGGCCCATTTTCGTAAATTAATCGACAATAGTGGCAGTAATGTCCCCGATTGGTTGGTTAATAGGGGGCGTGGTCACAAAATCAAAACATCGTCTTTTTACGCAGATTTCTTGTCGGTTTTTGGTCGATTTCTCTTTTTAAACATCAGTTGGACTAAGTTTTTTATTCGAAACATGTTGAATGGTTATCATTTATCACTCTCCTAGTCGAGCTTGGCGGTTTTGAACATTATATGCGAAGAATTTTTGACTTTTAGATGACCGACCACCGAACCGCCAAGCTCGAATAAAAAATCTAAATATTAAGCTGAATTTTCGCCGATTTCTCGTTTCTAAAACACGTTGCATCTAGTTTTTATGTAAAAACGTGTAAAATGATTATCATTCTTCACATATATAATCGGGCTTGGCGGTTTTGAACATTATATACAAAGAATTTTTGACTTTTAGATGACCGACCACCGAACCGCCAAGCTCGAATAAAAAATCTAAATATTAAGCTGAATTTTCGCCGATTTCTCGTTTCTAAAACACGTTCCATCTAGTTTTTATGTAAAAACGTGTAAAATGATTATCATTCTTCACAAATATAATCGGGCTTGGCGGTTTTGAACATTATATACAAAGAATTTTTGACTTTTAGATGACCGACCACCGAACCGCCTAGCTCGAATAAAAAATCAAAATATTAAGCTGAATTTTCGCCGATTTCTCGTTTCTAAAACACGTTTCAGCTCGTTTTTATGTAAAAACGTGTAAAATGATTATCATTCTTCACAAATATACTCGAGCTTGGCGGTTTTGAACATTATATATGAAGAATTTTTGACTTTTAGATGACCGACCACCGAACCGCCAAGCTCGAATAAAAAATCTAAATATTAAGCTGAATTTTCGCCGATTTCTCGTTTCTAAAACACGTTCCATCTATTTTTTATGTAAAAACGTGTAAAATGATTATCATTCTTCACAAATATAATCGGGCTTGGCGGTTTTGAACATTATATACGAAGAATTTTTTACTTTTAGATGACCGACCACCGAACCGCCAAGCTCGAATAAAAAATATAAATATTAAGCTGAATTTCGGCCGATTTCTCGTTTCTAAAACAGGTTCCAACTAGTTTTTATGCAAAAACATGTAAAATGATTATCATTCGTCACAAATATACTCGAGCTTGGCGGTTTTGAATATTTTATATTAAGAAGTTTTGACATTTGATGACCGACCACCGAACCGCCAAGCTCGAATTTTAAATCAAAATATGAAGCTGAATTTCCTGAGATTTCTCGTTTCTAAAACATGTCCCAGCTATTTTTCATGTAAAAACATGTAAAATGATTATCGTTCTTCACATATATACTCGAGCTTGGCGGTTTTTAACATTGAGTACTTAGAATTTTCGACTTTTATATGACCGCCCACCGAGCAAAATGATACCCAGACCAAACCGAGGCAAAATGATACCCACCAAATATTGTCAACGTGTACCCATTAATGATCGTCCATGCAACTAATCAAACTTGTTCAATTATGTTATGTTCTTGTTTCGATGTAGCATTGTGATTTAAATGGCACGTGTGTGGAACGGTCACAATGATAATATACATGAATTCCAGAGGGCAAACTGTAATATAATTTAATTCTCCATCCACATTAAATTATTATTATTATTATTTGTTTTTTTTGGGGGGGGGGATTTGACCCAGGAGGATTTGAAACCTAAATTAATGGGGACGGATGAAAGAAAACTCAAGAATGCTAAGAAAAAGAATCATTATCTCAAGCCTTTCCCATCTGATCGATACCCCTCCCTCACTTATCGGGGAAGTGGCATGTCGCCAAAGAGGAAAAGACTTCATATAAGCCATCGGGCTTGTTGTCTGGTCCTCATTTCCATACATTATCTCTTCTATTTTGCATATTAATTTTGTATCACCTGTACACGTGCATATTATGTTATGTTGGAAATAAAAATATGTTTACACTAAAAAGAAAGAAAGAATGACGTCTCAGGTCCTTTCAAATCCTCCTGGGTCAAATCCCCCCACCCCCCCAAAACAATTAATAATAATTTAATGTGGATGGAGAATTAAATTATATTACAGTTTGCCCTCTGGAATTCATGTATATTATCATTGTGACCGTTCCACACACGTGCCATTTAAATCACAATGCTACATCGAAACAAGAATATAACATAATTGGAACAAGTTTGATTAGTTGCATGGACGATCATTAAAGGTACGTGCGGCCTTAATTGTCGAAAATATTCATATTTGTTCCAAACACCGTAAACAGAAAAACAGTAAAACGCATACAGATCCGTGCATATATACCATGACCATCGCGTAAACAGCATGTTATCATAAAGACCTACTATATTTTACCTAAGCAAGAGCCTGATTGTGTTACAGAAGACAGCACAGTGCTACTGGCTAATCACACACAAATGGCATAAACGCTCTTTATTAGTTCCATATCAGGTATTCACCAACAAAGAACGCTCTTTATGATTACCATCATAATATAAACAAACACAAGAAAAGTTACTTTTTACGCCATTGTTTACATAACAATGGTCAAACATATGGCCATAACATACTGTTTATGCGATATTTCTTATTTGTATACGGACAAAGTCTATCTACATTTTGATGTTCTTTCTGTTTGTGGCGGTTTTTGACGGGTGGAGATATTTTCACAGGATACCCACCGCCAAGGCCAACCGTGTCTTTAATGGGTACACGTTGACAATATTTGGTGGGTATCATTTTGCCTCGGTTTGGTCTGGGTATCATTTTGCCTTGGCTTGGCGGTTCGGTGGGCGGTCATGTAACAGTCGAAAATTCAAAGTACTCAATGTTAAAAACCGCCAAGCTCGAGTATATATGTGAAGAACGATAATCATTTTACATGTTTTTACATGAAAAATAGCTGGGACATGTTTTAGAAACGAGAAATCTCAGGAAATTCAGCTTCATATTTTGATTTAAAATTCGAGCTTGGCGGTTCGGTGGTCGGTCATCAAATGTCAAAACTTCTTAATATAAAATATTCAAAACCGCCAAGCTCGAGTATATTTGTGACGAATGATAATCATTTTACACGTTTTCACATAAAAACTAGCTGAAACGTGTTTTAGAAATGAGAAATCGGCGAAAATTCAGCTTAATATTTTGATTTTTTATTCGAACTTGGCGGTTCGGTGGTCGGTCATCTAAAAGTCAAAAATTCTTTGTATATAATGTTCAAAACCGCCAAGCCCGATTATATTTGTGAAGAATGATAATCATTTTACACGTTTTTACATAAAAACTAGATGGAACGTGTTTTAGAAACGAGAAATCGGCGAAAATTCAGCTTAATATTTTGATTTTTTATTCGAGCTTGGCGGTTCGGTGGTCGGTCATCTAAAAGTCAAATTTTTTCGCATATAATGTTCAAAACCGCCAAGCCCGATTATATTTGTGAAGAATGATAATCATTATACACGTTTTTACATAAAAACTAGTTGGAACGTGTTTTAGAAACGAGAAATCGGCCGAAATTCAGCTTAATATTTTGATTTTTTATTCGAGCTTGGCGGTTCGGTGGTCGGTCATCTAAAAGTCAAAAATTCTTCGTATATAATGTTCAAAACCGCCAAGCTCGAGTATATTTGTGAAGAATGATAATCATTTTACACGTTTTCACATAAAAACTAGCTGAAACGTGTTTTAGAAATGAGAAATCGGTGAAAATTCAGCTTAATATTTTGATTTTTTATTCGAGCTTGGCGGTTCGGTGGGCGGTCATCTAAAAGTCAAAAATTCTTTGTATATAATGTTCAAAACCGCCAAGCCCGATTATATTTGTGAAGAATGATAATCATTTTACACGTTTTTACATAAAAACTAGATGGAACGTGTTTTAGAAACGAGAAATCGGCGAAAATTCAGCTTAATATTTTGATTTTTTATTCGAGCTTGGCGGTTCGGTGGTCGGTCATCTAAAAGTCAAATTTTTTTCGCATATAATGTTCAAAACCGCCAAGCCCGATTATATTTGTGAAGAATGATAATCATTATACACGTTTTTACATAAAAACTAGTTGGAACGTGTTTTAGAAACGAGAAATCGGCCGAAATTCAGCTTAATATTTTGATTTTTTATTCGAGCTTGGCGGTTCGGTGGTCGGTCATCTAAAAGTCAAAAATTCTTCGTATATAATGTTCAAAACCGCCAAGCTCGAGTATATTTGTGAAGAATGATAATCATTTTACACGTTTTCACATAAAAACTAGCTGAAACGTGTTTTAGAAATGAGAAATCGGTGAAAATTCAGCTTAATATTTTGATTTTTTATTCGAGCTTGGCGGTTCGGTGGTCGGTCATCTAAAAGTCAAAAATTCTTTGTATATAATGTTCAAAACCGCCAAGCCCGATTATATTTGTGAAGAATGATAATCATTTTACACGTTTTTACATAAAAACTAGATGGAACGTGTTTTAGAAACGAGAAATCGGCGAAAATTCAGCTTAATATTTTGATTTTTTATTCGAGCTTGGCGGTTCGGTGGTCGGCCATCTAAAAGTCAAATTTTTTTCGCATATAATGTTCAAAACCGCCAAGCCCGATTATATTTGTGAAGAATGATAATCATTTTACACGTTTTTACATAAAAACTAGATGGATCGTGTTTTAGAAACGAGAAATCGGCGAAAATTCAGCTTAATATTTAGATTTTTTATTCGAGCTTGGCGGTTCGGTGGTCGGTCATCTAAAAGTCAAAAATTCTTTGTATATAATGTTCAAAACCGCCAAGCCCGATTATATTTGTGAAGAATGATAATCATTTTACACGTTTTTACATAAAAACTAGCTGGAACATGTTTTAGAAACGAGAAATCGGCGAAAATTCAGCTTAATATTTAGATTTTTTATTCGAGCTTGGCGGTTCGGTGGTCGGTCATCTAAAAGTCAAAAATTCTTTGTATATAATGTTAAAAACCGCCAAGCCCGATTATATTTGCGAAGAATGATAATCATTTTACACGTTTTTACATAAAAACTTAGTCCAACTGATGTTTAAAAAGAGAAATCGACCAAAAACCGACAAGAAATCTGCGTAAAAAGACGATGTTTTGATTTTGTGACCACGCCCCCTATTAACCAACCAATCGGGGACATTACTGCCACTATTGTCGATTAATTTACGAAAATGGGCCATATAAGTAATTAACTGGTGCTATTCCCACATAATTCACCCGAAAACAGCGTTTAAAAGGCTTTTTAAAAATTTGAAAACGCCAAGCTTGTCTTTTAGTCACCTGCCTTAAAAACTGCCAAGCTTGGCGCCAAGCTTGCATTTTAGCCACTCTCTAGTTTTGGAGCTATAGTGGAAAAGATTTGAAATTTTTGGAATTTCCCAAAGTTGGAAATCTAGCTGAAGGCAGACAGCTCCTCCCCCTCCCATCTTTAATCTCAACCTCCTAGCTACATCCCTGAATGGATGTAGCTACATCCCTGAATGGGTGAACCAAATAAATCTTATTTTGACAGACATGGCAGTGATAGACTTGATATTGATTGGTAAGCAGCATCCAGTGTGAATCTGTCCACTCAACCTTGTACAGCCCTGTGCTAAGTGTCAGCTCTTGGTGTAGATAAAGTCATCTTTCATTGATATTTGAAGTGACTTGGTGCATTGCTGTTAGTCAATTTATCTTGCCCAGGCATGCATATGATTCCACCGAGACCAATAGAGATGATATCTTCCATGCATAAATCCTTTGATGCATTGGCCTGAGTCCCCGGATTAACTCACTCGCTGCTGAAATGGCTTATCTCATTTTGTTACAATAGTATATATTGGAATAGTCTATTCTTAATATGTATGGATGTTCATATAAAAAATGCAGACAACCACTCAATTATGTATTCTCAGTCTCAGTAAACTAGCAGAGAAACAGTTGATTGAGTATCCCAATCCCAGCACATCTCAGTACCCCAATTTGCTTTTGGAAATAGAAGAGCTGAAGTCTAAATTCAGCTGAAAGTAGGGAAATATTCAATTCTTGGTCTTAAAATAACATTCTTTTACATTGAATATTGGATGAAAAATTGATATATCAGAATGATCACAACCTATTTTCCAGGCTGAAATTTCCAACTGTTAAAATTTATTGAGAAAATTCGACCTCTCTGTCCCCACATCCCTGGGAATTGACCCTTCTGGGGGGGGGGGTTAACAGTCAAAATTAAACAGTACAGTAATGCCGTAAATAATCGACTCCTTAACCACAGGAGACTTATGGGTAACTTTTCAGGATTTAGTCGGAAATATGGCTTGTTGCCATTCATCGGAAACCTCGAAAGCTCTCTAGTGAAAAGTTACCCATAATTCTCCTGTGGTTAAGGAGTCGATTATTTACAGCATTACTGTAGCAACAGTAACAGTAACAACTTGGTTTTACAATCTAGTGATGGGATGATACTCCAACCTCAGGCAGCTTGAAACACGACCTCAGTTTACACAATGTTCGTGGAGGCCGGCTGTTACTTGAGGCCAGTGAACAATTGGTTAAGAGCAGACTTTAATATGGCGGTCAGCCTGTGAGCTCCCGTTAAAATCAATAAGAGGCCAGATATACGCGGTTATATTTATACCTTATTTAGACTCGATCTGCTGCTATCGCCACTTGATCTTTTTCGATCAATGAAATGTGACATTTAAAACCTTCATTCTTTATTTGAGATGATAGGTATCTAGGATTAGCAGGGGGAGAGTGAACCAGCAGGGATCCGCAAGGGAATGTGTTAAACGAGAATGTGTTCCAGACACTTGTATCTCCGGTATGACATTGTAGCAAAAAGTGAGATGTTCGGGGCGGCAGAAGCCAGGGGAGCTAATTGTGTGACTCAGTTGAATTATAAATTTTATGTTTAACCCTTTCTGCCACGGTACTAAATGGATTCTCCCACCCATGTTATAAAAGTATACATTGGAAGGGTCTATTATTCATCTAGAGGGATGTTCAGGAAATATGAGCAGACAACATAAATAGAAAGTGCAGAAGGATTCCTATTGATTGGTAGGAAATGTTAAGATAATAAGATCAACAGATGACCTTTTAACCCTTCCATGACTGGAGCTTCATGAAATTTTGAGAAAACCCTGTGCCAATGCAATCTCTTGTATATAAGAGAACAAATTGGTCTAGCAATATTTACCTTGACATTGTAAGACAGTGCATTCTCTTATATATGGGAGATTCACATATATAAGAGAATGCACTGGCACAGGATATTTAATGCTGCACAACAGCGCAGCTCCCATCATGAAAGAGTTAAAGATGAGATGAATTAATGAGGTGATGAGAATAAAGAATTGAAAAATAAGTTTCTATAGTAATTTGATAATGAAGAAACTTTCCAAATAAGATGAGCCCAAGCAGAATGAGGACACCAGAGGGTGAATTTAGTGATTCTAACCTGCTGTGCGGGATAGTGTCTCTAAATTCACCCTCTGGGGACCTCATTCTGCAAATGACAGTCACACTAAACTCAGGCTTATACCTGTTCCGTAATAACTTATTTCATATTTAATATGTGAAGATCCAGCTCGAGATACATGAATTAGGTGCTTCTTTGAGCCAATTTTACATTTGCATCGCTTTAATAGAATCATACAGTTTTTCCCTGGGTTATCAGTTCCTGTTTATTGTGAAATCGCCTCTCAAAAGTCTCCTAAATCATGCAATATCGACCAGAGACTTCCACCTGCTGTGAAATACATTAATGAACACATATTGACCAGGAAATATATTACATACACTATGGTATTTTGTCACTGCAATAAAGTTCCCAGGTTTTGAACTGGTGGAATGTGATCTCTACCCAGCCAGAATAGAGATTTATGACATGATCTAAGCATCAATCCTGAGCATCTGGTCCTGCCACGTGGGTCTTTTCTACCTTTTGAAAAATGGTTCTAGGCCCAATTTTTCCATAGTAAAAATTGTTAGCCATAGAGGCTATTTATAATTGGGATATGAGTGATATTATAGGCACTAGTATTATTTAATACTAGTGCCTATAATCTTTATCACTCATATCCCAATTATAAAAAGCCTTTTAATATTTGTCATCGTGAAAACCAGGAGATGTTTCTGTGAATTGGGAATTTGAGGGTAAGAAATTAGGAGAAGACGTGATTATTTGCCTTTGGCAATGGGGCACATATAATCAACCCCTATCTTTGCCCAACAAAAATCATACAAGCATTTATTCAACGGCAAAACTTAATATTTTTAGATTGGAACATCTTCACTTAATACTGAAGCAAGCAGTTCACAGTTTTGTTATGTGGTTGGCTCCAGTGAAATATTGTATGCATTGTCATTGTTTTACAACTAAACAGTAGCCATTGCCTGATTCAACTCTATTACATTGCATGGATGTTAAATATGCTATGAATACCAAATAAGGGCTTCTAAGAACATTACACTGTCTGGCATGTTATCCGGCACTGCAATCAAGAATGCATGAAGGATTGGTGATGGATTTGAATTTATTCCGGATTGATCAATAGGCGTGTAGTACTGGTAATAAGCGATAGTGATGTGTGTTTGGGATCGAGGACATAAACTCATACATATCTCACTATGAAACTTACACTCGACAGCCTCAATTAAGATAGGAATTCTATATATTATCCAGTCTGGGAGTCTGGTTCCTGAGTGGGAAGCCAATAGAAACTACATAAAATGTCCAATAAAGCTATAACTCACGGAAATATTTTCCTGGTTCTATATAAGTCAGGTTTATGACAAGTCTGTTTAAGTTTCCTCTTGCGACTGAAGGCTATTACCAGAGAATGACATGTAGACAGACCCCATTACATATGAAGGAACCTTTATGAATATCATTGCAAATGGTGCAAAGAATATTTACTTCAATATGCCGGTCCGAATTCACAAAGTCTCCCATAAAATTTGACTAACTTTAATACTTACAATGAGATTGAAAAAAAAAGCCCTTCCACATGTTGTGTGGTGCACATGATCGGGATGAATCGTAAAAATCTGCCAAGTTCGAACACATAGGGCACAGGGACGTTGCTAAGTGTTGTTTTGGGGAGGGGTGTTCATCCCCATAATTTTCCAACTGCATGTTGTTGCATTATATATGTCATCAACGTCGTTTTTCGGTTGATCTATGAGCGTATAGACCGATCAGTAGACGAATAACATACTGTATAATTCCGCGAAGCGGATTATACTAAGTATGTTATTCGTCTACTGATCGGTCTATACGCTCATATATCAACCGAAAAACGACGTTGATGGCTTATAATTACAACTATAACACTTTATTTTCAGCTATCTACTATTAATCCATCTCAGAAATTAATTGCCAAAACATGATTTTCCGTTGGACGATCTCAAAATTTGGTTGATGGGCCTAAAATAAATTGGCCGAAATTGTCAACGAGCAACTTCGTCAAGCAAACTTTCAGAAAATAAATATTTACGCTTCAACTTCAATTTTCAGCAATGAACAATCCATGATAAAAAGAATTACTTGTTTGGCTACGATATACATTTAAAATGACTCAACAACAACCCAATAATTATCAACACACACAGTCGAATCCGCGATCTCCGGTAAAATTATTTACTCCAGACCAGTCCAGACTCCAGTCCGATCATGGCCGATGTAATTTGTAAACAAATGCCCTGATCATATCTAATGTGCTCGTGGCAAATGTCATGTCATTAGCATTGTAATAAAGCTGAAAAATGTTAAAAGGGTTGTAATCGGGTAACACATTTTATTTATTTCCAATAAATTTTGCCATGTTGATCAGCCTAGACCAGATGCTAGCTCTATGCCTTCAGCGGAGTAGACTGAGCCAGCGACGGGACTATAACTATACACGTTGTCATAGACGCTTTTTCGAAAATTGGACAAATAAAAAACGCGGCACAAACTTTGAGTGTTCAATCGAGCTTTACAAAAACATGAATACGGCTGAAATGAACAGACATAGAGGATCTCATATGAGTTTCTATTTTATACGGAATTTATCAACCGAGTTCACTACATCGATTTGAGCCGAGGTTTACCGAGACTCAAATAGAATTTTGAGGACGAGGTTGATAAATTACGTATAAAATAGGACGAGTGTGAGATACCTTTTATCACATGATCAAATAAACCCGAAGCAACGCGAAATATTCATCGAAAACAACAATCATAAACTACAGCGATCGCAAGTTATTTGAAGAACGCCGTGACGTCATCGCACGCGCTGATATTAAACGTGTCTATTACCGATAATTATGAAACTGCTTTTATGGCCAAATTATGTGATAAATAAGTATAGTATAGTGTAGATAAGAAGCAGAGACATGGAATATAGACATAGACTACTTGTTCAAATGTTTCTAACATTGAGTTTTCGAGTTGTTTTTTCACTGAAATTCTAATGAAATTCTCGTTCCGCGCTTTCGCGTCATCCGGGGACGTCGTGTGGGGCGACAGTTATAGACTCGCCCAATTTTCTTAAAGTGTCACTACGTGATGTGACTCGTCTACTGCAAAGTCTATGCACTGATAGACGCAGGTCACGCGGTAGCCTCTCGACCAATCAAATGCCCGCATTTCGACGAAAACGAAAGTAGTTGTAATTATAGCATGTTTAAATCACTCCAGTCTTCCACTGCTAATATTCACTAATAATAAACAATGGTTATTCTTTGAATATCATGTTTTGGTGTACTTGATTGTGTAATGATTGAGCTAATTAATCGGTGATATCCCAAAACCTTCACAAAACTTCGAGGCAACCTGTTTTTCGTCAGCGCAACCAGTTTTTTGTTCGCGGCCTTTTCATTTTAGGTAAACCGTCATGCGAACTGAACAGTCGTATGCCTCAAATTTGTAGGCCTGTAACTAAACAAATGCACAAATCAAGTTAACACAATTATTTAGAGCATTACTGTACATACTCATTGATGAGCAGTTCCCTTAGGACATGTTCAGATAATAAGTTCAACGTTAGGTTGTTTGTTGAACTGATTATCTATCTGAACTTTTCCCTCCAATGAGAATGAATCTTTCTGTACTTTTATTATCTTTCTGCCTGTCTGTTATCTGCTCATTTTTCTTGAACATCCCTCCAGACGAATAATAAACCATTCCAATTTATAAAAGTTGCTTTTATAACTGGTTGAGAGAATCCGTTTAGTAAAGAAAGGGTTTCCCCAACTTTGTCAACACCCCCAATGAGCCTTTAGTCACATTCCTGATCATAACTCTATGAGTCATTGTGGGGTCTCCCCACTCTTTGTTCCAACCACTAATGGGACACAATAATCAGTCCCTTTGTTCTGGAAGACATGGCATATATGTCCTGACACAAGATAGCCCTGAGGACAAAATTGTGGATCCCGTCATTTACCTTTATGGGCTAACAATTTATGGGACAGTCATAATCAAAGGCGACAAATTCTCGGTAATAACTGCAGCACTATCATGTACATGTAGGTGTAATGAACAGGTCACTCATAAATGTTACATATGATCATTAGCCGTTTTATGGATATTAAGAATGGATCTAAATGACACATTGTGGGATAAAAGCATGAAAACAAATGTTAATTCTGCTGTGGTTAAGGAGTTGATTATTCAGGGCATTACTGTAAAACATAAAGTTAGTTGTGAATTGTTGCAGTGAACTGATTGCTACCTGTAATCTACTAGTATGTGTATGTCCCATGGGAACTATGGTATGTTGTTTGTGATAAGTTTTAAGCACCATGAACCAATTAGATTTACAGCAGAATACTCATTGTCTTGTGAGTTACAGTTCCCTATGATAAGAATCGCATCATGGAAATTTTCTTATCATAATGAGTTCATTTAAGTACCACATTCGTCATGATTTCTTGATCTATCTAACAAGCTAATGGGGGAGTTGAGGTTCTTTTCTGGTGCATATCATCAAAAATCTATTTTATAAGTTGTTTGCTCTATCTGGATGGCTGTGTTATACTTATAACACTCAAGAAAATTATGATATCATAGTCTTGATACAGTGAAGATAAAGGAAAGATTAATTCCTCATACTCTTTGACTCAGACGCAACTATCTAAGCCTAAAATATCTTCTCTGCATGCAGTTTCCTCTAGGTCTAGGCAACTTTTTATCTGTACCTGGTATTTGGTTTCTGGATCATAATCAACAAAGTGAAAATTAAAAATAAATTAATAATAATTTAAACATTTATATATCACATGTGACAGGCTGTGTAGTATTATGAATTAGTATAATGAATTAGTATAATGAATTAATACACTGATTATTATCCCGGGCATAGGACATATTACACCGTTTTTCGAATCCTTCAACTAGAAAGCATGCAACCCCGGCTTTAACACATGTGTGCATATCAGGATTAGCATACTGACAAGAGCTCTATCCTCCAGATAATAGGTTAACCCTTTACCCAACAAACCGGCCAAATAAAGCTTTAACAGCCTAAAATATCTTGGGTCTGTCTCAATAAAACCATACAAATATGGATATCATTGGAACCGGTTCATTGACCACATTGTGATGGTTACAGTTATGCCCTGTGCCAATGCATTCTCTTATATATGCGAGTCGACCATAGGTCGCCTCGCATATATAAGAGAATGCATTGGCCTAAAAAAACACTTTTTACCATTTTTTCTTACATTCTTTAACAATTTTATAATTTTTAATGTGTTAAGCCAATGCATTCTCTTATATATGCGAGGCGACCTATGGTCGACTCGCATATATAAGAGAATGCATTGGCACAGCGCTGTTCTGTTGGGTAAAGGGTTAAAGAAAACGACCATAGTATATGATCCTTCTTCAGGTAGTATGATCATCTTATTATCTGAACATCTCCCACCAATCCTTTTGCACTTATATTATCTTTTAGTTTGCCCCAGAGGGTGAATTTAGTGATGCTATCCCCCATAGTGGGCTAGCATCACTAAATTCACCCTCTGGGGATCTCATTCTGCATGGCCTCATCTGCTATGGGAGACATAGACACAGATTGAAGTTCCCAAATGGTGAATTTTGTTATGTATACCCATTGCAAACCTTGATTATGCTATGTGTCGTCTGCCAATTTGGGAATATAGAAAAACTAAACTAAAAAAGAAATGTGTGAAGAAGTTTCTGTAGAAATTTGATGTTAAAGAAACTTTCCAGAGAAGATGAGGCCTAAGCAGAATGAGGTGCCCAGAATGTGAATTTAGTGATGCTAGCCCGCTATGCATGATCGTGTCACTAAATTCACCCTCTGGGCACCTCATTCTGCAAATGAGAGACACGCTATAATCAGGCTTGTTCATGACTGCAGCTTCCTGAAATTTTGCGAAAACCCTGTGCCAATGAATTATCTTATATATGCTAGTCTCCTAATGGGAGCCTCACATATATTAGAGAATACATTGGCCTAACAATATTTACCTTGACATTGTAAGCCAGTGCTTTCTCTTATATATGCCAGGCACCCTTTGGGAGACTCGCGTATATAAGAGAATGCACTGACACAGGGTCTGTAATGCTGCACCAGTGCAGCTCCCGTCGTGAAAGGGTTATTAAAGATTCCATTTCTCTTTTAATTGGATTCCCACATCATGTTGGCTACTATGCCCAAGTTCATTGGTTATATAGTGATGTAAAAGGTGGAATCCGCGGCGGGAGGCAGAGGTGTAGATGTATTCTGTATCACTGAGGAAGTACTTGATACAGTAATGCTTTAATTAATCGACTCCTTAACCATAGCAGAATTATGGGTAACTTTTCAGGAATTAGTCGGAAATATGGCTTGTTGCCAATTCATCAGAAAGCTCTCCCCGAGAGCTTTCCGATGAATGGCAACAAGCCATATTTCCTACTAAATCCTGAAAAGTTACCTTTATTCTGCTGTGGTTAAGGAGTCGATTACTTATAGCATTACTGTATCTCTCTCTCGGTTGGATCATCTGCATCGTCGCCTTCATTGATAGTTTTGAGTTCTATGATCTGCTGGTCAGCCTAGTTAAAATTGTAACTAACGTCGGCGGCTTGTCACCCGGTCTTTGAGTTATTGCAGTTCTGATTAAAATCATACTCAAATACGCTCCACATACTTGGAGCGTATTTGAGCATGATTTTAATCAGAACTTGAGCTATTGATGCAGATGATCAAACCTCTCTGAGCTGGTTTCCCTTTCCTCGGCTGACGTGGACTCGTCTGATTGAATTCTGGTGTCTCTGGAGTTTTGAGCGACTCGGTTGGCTCCAGGGTTTCATAACTGGAACCTGGAAATCCAAAAACAGCTGCACGTGGCTGCCTGAACAATGGCGAGACCATATCAAGCAGGGGTCCACATGCAGTGAACTAAGTACGAGACTGACAGGGTCACGAAAGGGTTTAAGATATTGCATGACATGGTGAAGGTGATAGTGAAAATGATCTAGATATTTTTTTTTTTTATTGTTGATGGTGGTGTTGGTTGAGATGGCGGCTGGGATCTGGCGGCAGCTAGGAGTTTGTTGGTTATTTTGTTTTGTTCCTCAAACCTTATTTTGAGTTCCCTAGCTTCGTCCTTGGCTGTTGTATCCACCATTAACCTCTGTGCCATCTCGATGTCTGCAGTGGCCAACTTGATGGAATCAGTGGATCCACTGATGATGTGGTTGTTGTTGTTGCTGCTGGTGGAGATGAAGGACATCGGTTTGTGATTGTACTCCGGTGGTAGCGCATCAATCTCCACCACGAAGTCGGTGTCAGGGATGTCCGGGGTGATAATGGCGTCCCCTGTCTCCGCTCAGGTGATGTGAGTGTGCACTGGCCTGCTGTCTCTGATCTCCTGGCAGGAGGGGCTACAGTAATGCTCTCGTGGAGAGCTTTCCGATGAATGGCAACAAGCCATATTTCCGACTAAATCTTGAAAAGTTACCCATAATTCTGCTGTGGTTAAGGAGTCCATTACTTAGGGCATTACTGTATCTGGGCGTATCTCAGATAGCTCATGTCTGCCGGCAGCTTCCGTGGTAGAGGGCTGGTGACCAGTAGTCGTCACAGCCCAGTGGGAAGGGATAGCTGGTCGATCAACAGCTGCCTTCTTTCTCCACTCAGCCCTTTGAACTGCATTCCTGCATCTTCATGAAGGGGTCCTTGTCTTCTTCTTCTTCCCCTTCCCTGCTATGATGGTGACCAGCTGCTTTGGTCCTGTACTCACCAGACAGATGCATGAAGCCCCCCCCCCCCCTTGCCTGGTGTAGATCCAAAAGGGGATTAACTCCTTAATTATCTGCCAAGTCCAAACTCACTTACGCCGAATCGCTTGGGCGGCTAAGTCCTTTCTGACGACCATACAACTCACAAGCGATTCGGGGCCAGCCAAGAGGAACAGCAGTATTTAAAGCTGCGAAGCATTAGTACAACTTACTCACTCAACTCCCAACAGTCGATTGAATATGTAAATACGAGTCTTAAGTTTATAATTGAAGGATATTACAATTGGAGGTGAGAAATGCCAAGCTGAATTAACCAATTAGTAAAAGATGACAATTGAAATGTGCTAATTAAATTAGAGAATATTGACTGATTGAATAAAGCAATTAAGATTAATTAACTAGATAAGCTGACTGACAAGTGGTAAAATACCATAAAAACCTCAGCTGTGAAAATACATACTAAGATATAACAAACATTTAACAATAAGTTCTGTAGATATCTGATTAATAATGAATTTACACTATCCAAATTAAGCAATATGATTTGACAGAAGACATTGAATGAAGAAACTCTAAAATCCTAATGAAACAAATATGGCCTGGTGATACAAACCCCCCCCCCCCCCCCTCCCTTCCCATCTCTCTCATTCTTGTATCAAAGATCGAAATTCAATCTCTTCTTCAGTAAATGAATTTACAGCGTAGCATACCCTTCACCTTTTTGCTTTTGCTGCTTTCTACTGTAGGTTTACAATGAACCTAGCCCAGGATAACAATTGAATGTGATGCATGTTTGTATATCATCGAATAGATATAGAAAATATTCCAGATGTGAATTCATAACATACCCGAGGTGCTTCCGTGCATCCCCGTCCATAGGTAAACCTGATTACAATCATGGGATCGCTGCCAACCATAGGGAGAGTGCTAATTCACCCATGAGCCCGCTATTTACTCAACAAAGATAAAAGCTAACTCCTTCTAAATCTTCATGGGAAAAAATGTTAATTGTTCAAATTAGGTTGATTTAGATGGAAGTATAGGATTCTGTACAGGGAGAATGATCTTCAATTTAAAATAGTTTTTATTGCGATTATCAGAATCAGATTTGAATGGCATTCTGTCTGTCATTGCCATTGCCTGGCAATAAACGCAATTGAAGCTCTAGTAGTGAGTGATCGTAAACTTACTTCAAGTCAATAAAGAGATTGCCCCATCCCGGCTGCTTTGTACTGCAGCTCGACTAAAAATACTGAACTCTTTCTTTGCTAAATGGATTCTTCCATCCAGGTACAGTAATGCCCTAAGTAATCGACTCCTTAACCAGAGCAGAATTATGGGTAACTTTTCAGGATTTAGTCGGAAATATGGCTTGTTGGCAACAAGCCATATTTCCGACTAAATCCTGAAAAGTTACCCATAATTCTGCTCTGGTTAAGGAGTCGATTACTTAGGGCATTACTGTAGTCCATGTTTCTTTCGACATAAACCTTTAATAGTGAAATTTGTTGGGATAATGCTGTTTTACATCAAAGTCTTGTGTAGGACAATTCCACGCGTGACTGACACTACAACATGGAAAATTTAATGTTTTACTAGCTCATAATTCCAGGACCAAACAGTCATTCAGAAGAGACAACAAATATTCATTGAAGTATCTGAGAGGACTGCAAAATAAGACCAAAAATATTTTGGTACATTCGATATTTACAAATTTACATAACGAAATAACTTTTTGACGTTACACAAAAATGACATGAATTTTAACCACTTATATTCATGTCTGATTTTTCCGCCAATTGAAACATCTAATAGTGATGGATCATATTTTCTCATGATGGCAACTAATATTTCTTCATTTAGACTTAATTATCATTTCTGAGGAGCAAATAATAGTATTTGTCCAGAAATTTATTTCTGTGACTGAAGTTAACGTTACGGTGATTGATGTTACATTTTAATCAGTTATTTTGATCTACATTGACACAAGATTTAGTCTTTATTATTGTTTCTGTATGCTTGAAAATAGGATAACAACATTGCAATGGTTGCAAAAATATATATAAACAATAGCCGTTGTATGTCACCTGGGCCATATTTGATACTAGCAAAGTTTAGTGTGAAAAAACTACTAGAAAATGGCTCAATTCGCCAGAATTCAGTATGCATATAATTCTTAGATACCAATCGTCTCAGCCAAAAATATGGACATTGCACATTTCTATAGTTTAAAAATCAGGGTAATATTGTCATATGCAGATGTTATTATTGGACAGACATTTGAAATAAGGATTTGATTTTGCCATGTCAGAAGGGGACTCTGACCTATTCTCAGTCGTTTACCTCATATAACAATGATGTGCATGTAGCTATAGCCCATTTTGAGATACTGGTATGACAAATAACATCGGATTCTTTCTCTTAATGGTTTTATATGGTTAACCCATTGCCTCCAACCGTCTCACAATAGTACATTTACAAATACTACTTGTAGGATGGTGTTAACTACCTCATTTACAAGTTTAAAAGTTTAAAGATTTTACATTTGTTTGATAGTGGGCACTGAATTCCTCGTGAATATCACTGCTGATGCTCAGGGTGGCATAAATTGCTTGGTGACAATAAATTATATCAACTGGACTTTTTCTGTTGAAATTAATGAAGTACTACATGTACATGTACAGTAATGCCCATAATTAATCGACTCCTTAATCACAGCAGAATTATGGGTAATTTTTCAGGATTTAGTCTGAAATATGGCTTGTTGCCATTCATCGGAAAGCTCTCACTGCACTGTAGGTACAAAGGCTGTCTAATCTATAAAAAAATATATATTCAAAGGTATTCAACATTAAGGTTCTAATACTATATTTTAGGATGGGACTGATGTTACACAGTGTGACTGACTTTATCTGATTGTTTTCAAATTTGGTACATTGATTACTCACATGACAATATAGGTCAAGTTTGAATATGGGTGCTGTTGGCCCATTTTTAATGGAGTTATTGATTTTTGATGTGTTTTGTCTAGAGCTTCCTTCTTTGAAGGTATAATTTGCCCAAATTGCTGGAGTTTTATATGAGGTTTAATATACCATAAGGAGATATGAGAGCTAATGTCGCAATAAAATGCTCCCAATAGTGAGATTAGGTGGTCCAATCAGATGCTTTATAGCCTCAGGTTCCAATCGAATGAACTTGGAACATCAGGACGCCATGTGATTGCTATCCTTATTGCAAAATGATGTCCAATATGACTGGGAGAGCAGTCATAATTAATCGCAACCTGCTGGAACTGTTTCCGTCATATCTTTAGCCATGGGGGAAGGTGATGGTTCAGTGGGCAAGGTTACTTATCATACACGCTCATACATGTATGTCCATATATCAACCATATATCGTATTACTACAGTAATTTGTATATGCCTGTGAAAAAAGAATGGGACATATTATTATGTCCATCCGTCTGATTGCTTTTTTGGTTTCCAGATGGTAACTTTAATAAATCTGCACTGAATGGAATGAAATTTGGTATGTGGGTTTACTAGTGCAAAATACAAGTCAATTTAAAATTCTGGTTCCACCCACAAATTTTCACCAGAGTTTTGGTCCTTTTTGTGTGTTGGAATTTGCATATGATAACTTTAAGTCTGAACTGAATGGAATGAAATTTGGTATGATTATACTAGCCCAAAATACAGGTCAAGTTTGAATTTGGGTTCCACATGCCTATTTTCACCAGAGTTATGGCCCTTTGTTGGAATTACCACAAGTACATTTTGCCAAGTGTTAGCGATGCTCTTGTTATATCCCCCAATGATGGAATCAGCTTGTCTGTCCATGGGGCGAGCCATCCGTCCGTCCGTGGACACCATTTTGTCCGAGCTTTTATTCCTACATTTCTCGGTCAATTTACTGCAACTTCGCACAGATTTTATTAACATGGGCACCTGCGATTATGAGATATATATTTTTTGAGGAGTTATCCCCCTTTTCGACTTAGACTATTTTTGCAACATGCAGAACTTTGTCCGAGCTTGTATCCCTACATTTTCCGGTAATTTTTTTTTTAACTTGGCACAGAGGCCGATTGGGCAATTTTGTTTGCAGTTTTTCTCTGGTGGCGGGGGGGGGGGGGGGGGGGGGGGGGGGGGGGGGGGGGGATGGGTTGGGGCAGACAAGAAAAACCTGAATAACGACATAAATATTCTGAGAGCATATAATTTCATTTGTGATTGTATAATATCCTTCAAAGTGCTAGCAATTGTGCCCTTTTCCTGAGGCTCTTTGCCCACTTGCCCTCCGTTGCTTCCGGCGCTGTTAATTATACACTTAAAAGTGTAATTATATACGCTACACTTTAGTTCATGTTTTGTAAGCACAAAACTTATGTCTGTTCACTGCATCTTATCAACGGTCATGCACTTCATGCACGAGAAGACAAAGGTTAATTCTGCAACGACTGTGCCTTAGAAAGGCAGAAAACTGTTGCTCGGTTGTCTGCTTAAATTATATAATTTCATCGACAATGTGTGTGGGAAAACAGGGAGAATTGACAGCAAGCTCACAGCTCCGAGTCTGTAATTGACTTAAGTATTGATTCTGCTGGATGAAGCATATTGCAGAATGCCTAGCCCGGCCAGACCAGATAACACTTGTTAGGGGCGGCTTAATACTGCCCATCATCCCCGAGAAATCACATCAATCGTTACATCTCCTATGACATTTTAACCCACCTCATGTTAACGTAGGTCATTGAATTATGGAATATAGCCACATTTTTTTATCTTATCTGATGAACAGTACCCTCCAATAAATATAGGAGCCCATCTGCACTTGTATTTTCTATTTTGTCTATCTGTTTGCTTATACTTTCTGAACATCCCTCTAGATGAATGATAGACCATTCCAATGTGTACTTTTATAACTGATGCAAGGAGAATCCAGTTTAAAGGCCCATTTAATTTTTGAGTCACCGATTATTTTTTTATAGTGCCTTCATATACAGTTTTAGTAACAATCAATGATAAAATATGATTAAAATACCATCTGGAACGTCTGTGTCTCAGAAGGTGCCCAAAGAGTAATAGAAAATAGCTGAAATCCCCCACCTAGCTCCCAGAATGCAAGAGAATTTTATATTTTATATAATGTGATCTGGGGGTTCGAAAAAGAAGTGGGCCTTTAATACATATAGTATAGAAATGGTTAACCCTCTGATTACTGAATGGATTCTCCCATTCATTTATAAAAGTAAACTTTTATGGGAACATACTTCATGTGTAGGGTAACTAGGGTTGTCCAGATACAGGGACCAGCCTAGAGGTTTCAGTCTTTCAGATTGGGAGAAGTCTCTTCTCCTATTAGTCTATTTGATTATTAGGGAGAAGTGGACTGTTTTCAGGGAGAAGTTATAATGGCTCAAGCACAATTTACACCCCAACATCATCATTCTAGTAAGTACCGGTATTATGCAATAAAATAGCCCATTTATAAAACTATTATAATGAGTAAGGACAGCATTATAATAAGAATATACAGTTTAACCCTTTACCCAACAAACCGGCCAAAACCGGCCAAATAAAGCTTCAACAGCCTAAAATATCTTCGGTCTGTCTCAATAGAACCATACAAATATGGATATCATTGGAACCGGCTCCTTGACCACATTGTGATAGTTACAGTTATGCCCTGTGCCAATGCATTCTCTTATATATGTCGCCTCGCATATATAAGAGAATGCATTGGCCTAAAAAAAATCTTTTTTTAACACTTTTTACCATTTTTTCTTACATTCTTTAACAATTTTATAATTTTTAATGTGTTAAGCCAATGCATTCTCTTATATATGCGAGGCGACCTATGGTCGACTCGCATATATAAGAGAATGCATTGGCACAGGGCCGTTCTGTTGGGTAAAGGTTTAAATATGATCTTTTGAAATATGCATACTGTAGCATGAGAGAGAAGTCACTTCTCCCTAGGATAAAAATAGGGAGAAGTGACACAATTTAGGGAAAAGATTCTCCCAAGCCTTGAAATAGCGTGTCTGTCATTTGCAGAATGTGGTCCCCAGAGGGTGAATTTAGTGATGCTACCCAACATAGCAGGCTAGCATCACCAAATTCACCCTCTGTGAATCTCATTCTGCTTACACCTCAGCAGAATGAGGTTCCCAGAGGGTGAATTTGGTGATGCTAGCCTGCTATGCGGGGTAGCATCACTAAATTCACCCTCTGGGAACCTCATTCTGCAAATGACAGACACACTATTTCAAGGCTTGGATTCTCCCAAGTCGCTCTCTTGGCTGGTTTCTATCCAGATAATATAGACAAGCAGAGAAACAATCTAAGGATTAATATATATTGGGATGTTCAGTTAACAATTTCAACAGACAGTGTGATGCTGTTGATTGAACTTATTTATTAACCTTTTGTGGGTGAGTACGTTATATATGATGATGTGAATTCCATGGGTGAATATATTTGTGCAAATTGAGAAAACTGAGAAATATTGTAACAATTGCCTATTGTAACAAATAAATATGAATTTTTTTTTATTAAAAGCACAATTACTAAAAAATAGAATCCATGCCCCACATTATAAAGTATTGCCCGAAGTATATGACCCTTTAACCATAGCAGAATTATGGGAAATTTTCAGAAGTTAGTCGGAAATATGGCTTGCTGCCATTCATCGGAAAGCTCGTTTTCCGATGAATTGCAGCAAGCCATATTTCCGAATAAATCCTGAAATATTTCCCATAATTCTGCTGTGGTTTAGGGGTCGATTAGTTAGTACATTACTGTATCCATGATAAGTTTTCTTTTATGAGATGATTTTTCGAAGTTTATATGTACACAATAACATAATATAACCCTAAATCAATCCACAAATGTTGTTCCGTACGACATCATCGTATCTGCCAAATGGTTAATGAACATCCCAAAAATGAATGAATGAGAATTCAGTTCCCATCTACTCATCAGTGAGTATACAATAAGCAAAGGGTTTATGACACTTCATGATGGGTAGTTAGTTTTAAGTGCGCAATAATTATACATGTTTATATGATGCAATTCTCTTCTGTACGATCATTTACATATTTGGCCCCATATGTTTGTTTTTTTTATGTCTGTCCAATATGTTGACCTACCATTTCTCGATCTCCTCAACTATGGCGTCAGTTGAAAATGAACAAAACTTGAATTAAAGCGAAAACTCCAGAAATAATAATGAATCACATTGGCATATTCAAGTCTGAGTTTAATGTGCCTGTCATTTGCAGAATGAGGCCCCCAGAGGGTGAATTTAGTGATGCTATCCCGCATAGCGGGCTAGCATCACTAAATTCACCCTCTGGGGACCTCATTCTGCTTATGCCTAATCTTCTCTGGAAAGATTCTTTATTATTAAATTTCTATAGAAGCTTAGATTCTATTTTTTTTTAGTTTAGTTTCTCTTTTTCTCTAAATTGGCATAATCGAGGTTCCCAATGGGTGTGCATCACAATATTCACCATTTGGGAATTTCAATCTGAGTCTTTTTCTCCCATAGCAGATTATTTCACGCATAATGAGGTCCCTAGAGGGTGAATTTGGTGATGCTAGTCCACTATGCAGGATAGCATCACTAAATTCACCCTCTGGGGACCTCATTCTGCAAATGACAGGCACACTAAACTCAGACTTGAATACATAACTATCAGGCCTCGAAATATGCATGGTGCTGGTCTTTTGCAGAATGAGGTCCCCATAGGTTGAATTTAGTGACGTTACCCTGCACAGTGGGCTAATGTCACCAAATGATCATTATAGATGTGTAATAAATCACTCCATGCACCAAGCAGGTAGTTGGAAATACAGGGTTTGACACCCAACCTATTGAACAAGTCCCTGCCAGCACTATTTTGTAAACACTCTGGTATTAATATATAAAACACTCTTATAATTAAACTTGATTCAAATTCCGTGAGCTATTCAGCATCTGCTTTTCAACAGATTAATAAAAATTGATGTGTTGGATAGATTCAGGCCATTCTATCACATCATAGGTGTCTTATGAGTTGGAAATTGGCGTTATTAGGCATCATTACAAGTGTCTTCTCTTGTCACTCCCATTAGCTGTGCATCGTGCAAGTGCTATGCATCACAAATCGTCTTAGTCTGTAGACGTCAGATAAATCTTAATCTCTCTTATTATATGAGTGTTTTTCTGAGATGTAAATTTAATGAAAAATTTGTTCAGGTTTTACACTGCGCAACCAATGCATGGCCTTGAAATAGTGTGTCTGACATTTGCAGAATGAGGTCACCAGAGGGTGAATTTAATGATACATGTACAGTGGGCTAGCAGCACAAAATTTACCCTCTGGGTTCCTCATTCTGCTTGGGCCTTATTTTCTGGGAAGTATCTATAATCTCAATTTAGCATTGTTTTTAGTTACTTTTTCCCTTCTGTTCAGTTTCTATATCTCCACAAGTATACAGATTGAGTAGAAATGAATAACTGCCATAAAAAGTACATGATCTGAATTGATAAAATAGAACAATAGGCAATTGAATTGGGTTCAATACTGTTTAAAGAATTTCAACATTATTATATTTTATTTATAGATATTTATGTTTATTTCAAATTTGAATTGTGAATATGTCGATTTAGAGATATCTCTAATTCGATCTGGAGATATCTCTAATTCATTTGGAGATATCTCCAATAATTTGGAGATATCTCCAATAATTTGGAGATATGTCCAAATAGTTAGAGATATATCTAATTCATTTGGAGATGTCTCCAATTATTTAGAGATATCTTCAAAAATGAATTAGAGATATCTTCAAATCAAATTATGGAGAAGTACTTAATTACGGATATGTCCAATTGTGGATATGTCAAATCAAATTATGGAGAAGTATTTTATTACAGATATGTCCAAAAATAACTTTTCCTTAAATGAATTAGAGATATCTTCAAATGAATTAGAGATATCTTCAATTCATTTGGAGATATCTCTAATTCATTTTTAGATAAGTTCAATATCAAAGTCCAATTACATGTATGGATATGTGCTGATTAGAGATATCTCCAAATATTTAATTCTTCCAGGTAGAGCAGCATGTTTCCATTGTAATAATCGAGACTTTATGATAAATGTCACTAATTCCCAGAGACCATACCCTGTCCATGCATGAGTCTGTATCGTTAACTACAACATGAAATAGCCACTAATTTATGCATTGTTTCGTTACCTTATTATGTAAAACAAATTGCCGATTTACACAAGGGGAAAGCTCACCAAATAGACAGTATACGGAGACCACCATCAACAAAGTGAGTCGTCATCACTGAAACAAGCCACAATGGCGTGACTGTAATTAGTTAGCGTCGCCTGCTCTTTTCGTATCATCTTCTTTGGTCCCCTGGTCCCATCGCACTCAGGAGTGTCTGTGTGTGTTCCAATTCAGCGTGCCTTTCATCTGCTGGTCGGAGCCTATTGATTGGCTGGTTGTATATTCCGGCACGATTCTCGCAGACCTCGAGGGAAATGTTCCTGCTACAAAAAAAGATTTCCATATAGACTGCATTGTTGACTGATTCTATTTGCCTCCTGTTTTTGGATCGATATAAACGAAAAATTGGCTTCACTGCATGATTATATTAGGATAGAAACCAAATTATATAAATGTTGAGGTGAAGTTATATGCAAAGGCTTATAGGCTCAGAGTAATTAATCGATTGCTCGGGGTTTGAGTGGATGTCAGTTGAAGTCTTAAGGACAAGTCTGAGTCTCCTGAGACAAGATTTCATGGGGCTATATACATATCCAGTACTAAACGGCCCAGGGAAGTGATGATAAGGGTTGGGTTCTCACCCTAAACTTTGATAAATATTTCCAACAGTAGGAATTTTTTTATTTCATGCATGACGCATCAGTTGGAAATACAGTAATGCCCTAAAAAATTGATAGTCGATTATTTAGGGCATTACTGTATTCAGACCAAAATAGGTTGAAATTGATCTGGCTAAATTTTCCAACCAATATTTAGTGCGTTTGAAATTTGTTGCGTTTGGACCAAAATTTTATTTCATTCCAACTTTTGGTAAAAAAAATTGGACTGAAATGGCCATTTCCATCCATGAGAAGGTGTGTGTTGAGCTGAAAGCTTCCTTTTTGATGTCAGCCAATTTAAAAAAATTCTATTTGTGCTTCCTCGACTTGAAATTTTGCGACTGAAAGCTTTATTCTGATTAGCTTGAAGTAATATGACTGCAGATATTTAGTAGGCCAATATAAATAAATTGTTAGATTCTCATCCAACTATTTTGGAAAATTGGGGCGGTGGGCAGGCATTGTTTATATTTTATATTTTATTCTTCCTAACATAAATGATCATAGCTAGTCAGTTGAAATTTTAAGCATTATACAATACATGGGATTTAAATTGCCTAAATTGATAAAAATACATGCAGATTGATTAATTGGTCATTTTGCAATTCACCACAGAGCTCGGCTGTGACAGAGGAGAGAATATATATATATAGTGGTGAGGTGACCCGTTCCAAATGACGGATTTTTGTCGACTCTAATCTAATTGTATTAAATCCGTCGGTGATGCGTCTGCGGTCGATTTTGTTACAGACGGACGCATCTTTGTCGCGTCGAATCTAATACATCGGTAGATTTATTTAAAGGTGGATTCCCGGTTACCGTCAAAAATGGTCACGCGTAGATATAGAGGCCTATATATACCGGTATATGTTATACATATATATACTAAAATACAGTATACATTATGTATATATATATTATATATGCGCGACTGCAGCGCGAATATATGTGCTCATGTATATGAGGATGTATATAGTACATACAGATATATAATATACTATAACAGGCGCAACAAATAAATGTTATATCGTGCAACAAATTGCCATCTATATATGTGTATACCATGCATGTAAATACCGGTATACAAGAATTATTATAAATCAGAGACTACCACCCCTTACCACTTATAATAAGGATTACCGGAATATATTAATTATTATAATTCATAGGCTAGTATCCCTACCCCTCATAATAAGTAATACCGGTATATATAAATTATTATAAATCATAGGCTACCACTCTGCCCCTTATAATAAGTAATACCGGAATATATGAATTATTATAAATAAGAGGTTACCACCCATATACCCCTCATAACAAGTAATGCCGGTATATATGAATTATTATTAATCAGTGGTACGGTACCACTGGTACCACCCCGACCCCTTATAATAAGTAATACCGGTATATATTAATTATTATACATCAGAGACTACCACCCCTATCCCTTACAATAAGGAATATCGGTCTATATGAATTATTATAAATCAGTTGCTACAACCCATATCCCTTATACCGGTATATATATGAATTATTATAAATCATTGATACTGTATACATTATTATATATATAAGATGTGAGTCAGTGACATCAAACTACCGTAATAATAAAAATTTTCACAATGTTACCTAAGCATTCTTATAGATATATCTTTCTTTATAACAAAGAGAGCGTGCGACAAATGACGTCATGTGGGTATTTCCGCAGATAAGGGGAACTCCCTCATTATTATACCATTATCATATCATTTGCATTTGTTATTCGGCAACTTTCGGCTCTTCTCGTCACATCTATTAGATTCGAGTCGACAAAAATCCGTCGTTTGAAACCAAGACGGATTTCAGACGCATCACCGATGAAGATTCGTCTGAATTGGACGGAGATTCGTCTGTGGTGCGTCTGACACGAATCTAATTGTTTCAAACGTCGCATTTTAGACGCATTTAATACAATTGTGGGTCTGGTATTAGATTCGAGTCGACAAAAATCCTGGTGGATGTTATAATGTTAGTTTTTTTAATTTTTTTTTTATTTTATTAATAAATAAAAAAAATAATAATAATTTGATTGAGCTCAAATCTAAAAAAAAATTTATTATTTAAATGTTTTTGTTTAATCCAAATATTTAAATGATCAAAATGTGTGCTTGTGCACACAAGGGGATCACCGCTGAATAAGGCTCTGTCTAAAATCAAAATGTTTGCAAAGTGCACATATGGCCTGCAAGAGCCACAGGACCCTCTGATGCCTGATAATGGGCTGCCTCATAATAAAGGCTCTGTCTAAGATCAAAATGTGTGTAAAGCGCAAACAGGACCTGCTGGAGCCACAGACGCCTATGACGTTGTTGCTGCTAGTTATCTCATATTCTGATTTGGAAATAAAATATGTTCACAATGAGGCATGAGAAAAATATCCAAATAATAAAGGGGGGGGGGGGGGGGGGAGGTTGAAAACTAGGTTAAACTTCATAATCCCTTGTACTGGTAGTTTATCACAGGTGACGGATGTTGTAACCACTAAAAAATTTAACACATGTAGTGTTAGTACTAAAAACTCCTAAAACTATATATACTATTAGTTATTGTGGTGGCTTGACGGTAACATGGTGTGACATTGACGGCTTGTAGTTTATGTTCAACTGAGTTCGCAACGAGGTTGAACATACGCTCTAAACCGTCAATGGCACACCATGTTACCGTCAATCCACCACAATAATGTATATGTTCTGCCGACAGTCCTGGTCATTCTTAGAAATTTAACATTTATTCCGAAGAATGATCACCAGAAAATGTCAAAATCTGATATCACTCTCGCCATAACGTTGTTCAACGTAAATGACGTCATGAATAAAAGCAGGCCAGCGAGAGACAATGAAACGGTTGTCTTGGTTTCCCTTATGTTGACGGCTCGAGACATAAACATAGGATATGTTGCGCGGCTCGATGACCAATCAACGACGCGGTTTATTACTGGAGGCGGAACATATGTGTATATTCCTATATAGCCTTTTGAAATTGGGGTGTTTGTTTCACTGTTTGTTCTATTTTTCAGGAAGATGGTAGAATATCGTGTCACAGCTGAGCATCGGAGTTTACCAAATAAGCTGGCAAAGCTGTTAGGATGACAGAAATTCTTTCTGCACGAAGTGATCCCCCTTTTCACATTCCAATGGATGGATTCCTTTTATGTCATTGGACCTCTGAGTGTGCTGCGGAACTATCCAGTTTCTCCCTACCATTCTGCAGTATGACTGAATCTCGTGTTTCTCTCACCACAACGATGATGTTATGATTTATTTCCCCGAAGAAAATCATTCTGTGTGGAATTTATGTATACGCTGGTTTACCGTTTTTGTTCTTTCATGGTTCATGGAGTGTACATGTATTTCAAATTTCTCCCGACATTTGGATGGATGAGTGATTCAGTTTATTCTCAACTATATGTCATCGAATGTATGTTTTATACCAAGTCATCACGTGTTCCATGGAAAATCTACATGTATGTGTGGAAGGAGACTGAATGTTCCATAAAAGGTTAGAAGTCATGTGTTACATAACAAACAAGGCTACTGGTATTTGTTCCATGGAAGTATACTTCAGTTTCTACATTGGAAAAACTTTTAATATGACAACAATAATTAGTTAAAACACCATTTTAGGTTGTAAACTTAAGTTAAAGAAGAGATCAAAGGGACAATTTTGAATGGGAATTTCAATGGAATTAAAGATCATGTGCCAGTGCATTCTCTTATATATGTGAATCTCCCTATGTGAATCTCCTATAGGGAGCCTCCATATATCAGAGAATGCACTGGCTTTAATACAAGGTACATATTGTTAGGTCAATGTATTCTCTTATATATGTGAGGCTCCCTATGGGAGACTCACATATACATGAGAATACATTGGCACATGGTTTTCACAAAATTTCAGGCAGCTCCAGTTATGAAAGGGTTAAAAGCCCATTTGCCAGACAAATATAAACGATTTTCCAGTATTATACCAAGTAGCTCCCCAAAACACTTGCAACTCTCTAACTTTTGCTACAGAGGTTTGCATGGAAATCCCCATTCAAAATTAGTTACATCATTGTATTATTATAATTCCTGATTCAGATACAGCAATGCCCTAAATAATTGACTCCTTAACCTCAGCAGAATTATGGGAATTTTTTCAGGATTTAGTCGGAAATATGGCTTGTTGCCATTCATCGGCGGTGAGAGCTTTCCGATGAATGGCAACAAGCCATATTTCTGACTAAATCTTGAAAAATTTATACTCATAATTCTGCTGTGGTTAAGGAGTCGATTATTTAGGGCATTACTGTACATTCAATACTTGCAATGCTCTTAATACATGCCTTGTGAAATCCTTGTTGATTTTAGGTTGCTCTAATTCAGTGTGAAGACAGAAATTGCAGATAACATGCCACTTGCAACACTGTCTAAACAAGCCTGAATTTAGTGTGTCTAACATTTGCAGAATGAGGTCCCCATAGATTGAATTTAGTGATGCTATCTGCACAGCAGGCTAGCATCACCAAATTCACCCCCTGGGGACCTCATTCTGTGTAGGCCTCAACTGCTATGGGAGACCTAGGATCAGATTGAAGTTCCCCAGTTGAAGTTGGTTATGTTCACCCACTAGTCACCTCGATTATTCATTTTACCTTCTGCAAATTAGAGGATATAGAAACACAACAGAAGGGAAAAAGTAACTAAAAAATGTTAATTTGAGACCATAGTTACTTCCCAGAGGATGAGGCCTAAGCAGATTGAGGTCCCCAGATGGTAAATGTGGTGATGCTAGTTCGCCGTGTGGGATAGCATAACTAATTTCACCCTCTGGGGACCTCATTCTGCATATAGCAGACACCCTAAATTCAGGCTTGTGTCTGTAAGGGGCTTTAAGGTACGCAGAATCGACGAACCAATGATTTTGATTACCCATGATATCCAATTCTAGTGTAAACTACTGTCGGCGAGATGCATGAAACTCGTGTATTATACACAGTGTATCAAGGGATATACACAAGTAAAGCATGATCGTTCTTTTGTAATGACAAGACATCACTGGTGTATCCACATGTAGCATTCTTGGGTGATCGCTCATACGTATCAGTTGATAACACAAATATCATATTATTGGCATTGGCACAGGGTTTTCACAAAACTTCAGGAAGCTCCAATCATGGAAGGGTTAATTCACAGAGAAATCATTATAAATCACCTGTTGGTGTGTAATAAACAAGTTTAATGCATCTCTCCTCCATGTGTGTGCAAAGAGGCATTTTAAAACTTTGTCTATGCCAGCATCTAATGCAGCACATGAAGGAAACCTGGTCAAGTAACTTATACCACTGTCACATGATCTCAAGTCAAAATCAAAATAACAATTTTGAAAATAAATTATTATATCCCGAACATGTTGGTAGTCTTAACCCTTTACCCAACAGAAGGGCCCTGTGCCAATGCATTCTCTTATATATGCGAGTCGACCATAGGTCGCCTCGCATATATAAGAGAATGCATTGGCTTAACACATTAAAAATTATAAAATTGTTAAAGAATGTAAGAAAAAATGGTAAAAAGTGTTAAAAAAAAGATTTTTTTTAGGCCAATGCATTCTCTTATATATGCGAGGCGACCTATGGTCGACTCGCATATATAAGAGAATGCATTGGCACAGGGCATAACTGTAACTATCACAATGTGGTCAAGGAGCCGGTTCCAATGATATCCATATTTGTATGGTTCTATTGAGACAGACCGAAGATATTTTAGGCTGTTGAAGCTTTATTTGGCCGGTTTTGGCCGGTTTGTTGGGTAAAGGGTTAAATACTTGGTAGTTTTGCAATTTTATTTGAGACCATGTGACAGTGGATTTAGAATGCTATCAACATCATCACACAATGCTCATTTCCGAATCTATTTCTATGCTCATTAACCCTTCCATGACTGGAGCTTCCTGAAATTTTCGAAAACCCTGTGCCAATGCATTCTCTTATATATGCAAGGCTCCCAAAGGGAGCCTCGCATATATAAGAGAATACATTGGCCTAACAATATTTACCCTGACCTTGTAAGTCATTGCATTCCTGTATATATTTGAGGCTCCCTATGGGAGACTCTCATATATAAGAGAATGCACTGGCACAGGATCTTTAATGTTGCACCAGCGCAGCTCAAGTCATGAAAGGGTTAAGAAAGTCTCAAAATTTAGTTTATATGTTTTTTTTATTTTAAATTATCAGTGATCTCATTTAAGTGCATAAGCCTGGTGTTGGGTTACAGTACACCCTTGGTGGCAGCCCTGTTAATTAGCTGAGAGCCTGAGGTAAAAGCTGAGGCAAAAAGCTATTTCTTCATCTATTTTTTAGCCAAAGCAAATTTCAGAATCTGCCAATGTTTGTGCAAAATTGAAACAAATTGCTACAGACTTTGTTTTAATATCACACTGGAAGTCTGCCGCCAGCATAAATTCATTGTTGAGAATGCCAGGCAAAGACTAATGAGATAACATGGACTATCTTGATAATCAGAAATTTTAAGCCAGACCCAACTAAAGTCTGCTATATGATAATTGACCAAGTTTCAATTGTAAACAGAAGTTATATGTGTAGAGCATGCAACTACAGTAATACCCTAAATAATTGACTCCTTAACCACAGCAGAATTATAGGTAACTTTTCAGCATTTAGTCGGAAATATGGCTTGTTGCCATTCATCGGAAAGCTCTCGGTGAGAGCTTTCCGATGAATGGCAACAAGCCATATTTCCGACTAAATCCTGAAAAATTACCCATAATTCTGCTGTGGTTAAGGAGTCGATTATTTAGGGCATTACTGTATGTGTAGAGCATGCAACTATGTGGATCCTAGGCTTTTTAACAGAGGAAATATTTCTGGCCTAGGCAATTTTTTAGCCCAGGCAAATTTCTGCTAATTAACAGGGCTGCGGGATCGGGATTCTTATTTCCATACAACCAATTTATATAATAAAGCGACTTTCTTTACTATTAAATGGATCCTCCCCTTCAGTTATAAAAGTACATATTGGAATAGTAAATTTTTTATTTTGAGGGGTATTAATGAAAAAAATGAACAGACAACAGACATCCGGAGAGATAAGGAGGATTTATATTCATTGATTGGAAATGTTCAGATAATAAAATCTGAACATTTTCTGTGGGAACTACTCATCAATAAGTATATAGTAAAGAAATGGTTAATCATCATGCATCAAATTAGACATAGTAATCTCGCATTTTTTCCTGCTATATATAATTTAACTATAGAGAGTGATTGTCTAAATTCTATGCAGAAATTTTGAAACAGCCACTGTAACAGCTGATAAATCTTTACGACATCGGTATTGATCTTCTAATGGTAAATGTCTGTGTATTTGTGTTAGTATACAAGTATTTTTTCCAGCTATTTTGAATGCCCGAATGTCCCAAAAGTTATATATATTTACCAGCTTTATCCTGAAATAGTACAGAGTAGTTCTAGCCAGTGATGTGAATATAGATATTTTTTGGTGATATCATTGAATAGCTGTGACTCACACCATCATTGTGGAATAAAAAACATTATGTAAAAGTGGATATGAGCATGTAAAGAAGTGGCAATTTTTACCCATATGTAGAAGAAGAAGCAGTCTCTTTGAAAAGCCGATGAATATCCTAATGGATAAAAATGTCCATTATATTTCATTTCTACGACGACGCAGCATTCCCAACATGACCTAATAAACCGATTGCAAATATGGAATGCTTTCCTGGCGTAGTAAATGTTGGCGAGGTTCATAGTATTTAGAAATAGTCAAGGGCGGATCCAAGGGGGGGTGGGGGCGCCCCCGGCGCGCGCCCCCCTATTTTCGCCAGAGCAGGGAATTTTTATGAGGTATCCAGGCACCCGAAGCTTCCGCACTTAATATTGCTAACGTGCATGCAAATACAGCATGACTTCAATTTGGTATTCCGCGCGATATGTATAGCCATGCAAGGGGCGAATACAACACCCCGAGATGAAGGCCCGTGGGCTATTTTTCGCCATGCAGAGCAAACAATTTCTGCGACATTTTGTATGGAGTGTCGGAAAATATCTCGCCCGGCACCAAGTTTTGGGCGCCCGAAAGTTTTAACACTGAATATTTCTATCAAAAATAAATATAGCAATTCTAAAAGTGGAGTCAAAATTTAGACGATTCCATCTATATGTAAAGAACAAATGAATGATAAACATGAGTCGTCTAAAGTGCACTCTAGGTTATACAATGTAGTCCGATCAACGCCCGGACTATAAAACGCACTGCATGGCGGCAGTATCATCGTAAAGAGATTATCTAAAGGCATATACGCCATACTACTATGGTATACATGTACCGTATACATAGTATATTTTCGTATTATTATAGAAAAACATTGCTGGTTCGTTTCCAATGCATGGCATTTAAAATTGGTTATATCTTCCATCACATGTTGTGCCACCCTAATTGGAACAAATGTGTGATAACAAGACATCTTCTGGTCACGACAAATACGCAACTGCCATTGCTTAATAAAAAAAAAGTCTGACACGAGTCCTTCAAAACATCGGTTTCCATGTGTCGTCATCGTCATTAGTCAGTTGATTGACTGAATTATATTTATTCATAACCCAAACATTTACACAATAGATATTAATTTACATACAATATTTTAATTAACATTATGGATGCAACCAGAATGTAGATGAATAGGGATTGGAATACTAGTTAATCAGTTCCGTGTCAGATATTTTTGGTGAAAACTGTGTTTATACTAATAAAACGAGTACGTGATTGGAGTGTGATCGAACCACCCGTCCCGTTTGGCTTGTATTGATGACTTATTTTGCTGGTGTATCATGAAGCTGATGGCTATAAGAAGTGAAACTGAAAATAATCAGCATGTTCAATGGAGGAATTAAGTGGTTGGATAGATGCATTGTATTACCAGCCAAAACACCTCTATACTATTACTGTCTAGAAGCCATGTTTTTGCGACTATTCATTCTGAATTACAAAATATTCTCCCATGCATGCACGAGCCCAAATCATAGGCGACCCGGTGATTCCGGGGGCTTATTCCATGGACATGTCCGGTGCGCCAAAATAATCATGTCACCCAGATAGTTATAAATACAAGAAGATGCGAAAGAATAATCAGTCATGAAAATCGTTGACTGATAAAAACTCGAAGATGATGTCTCCTATGTTGCGATGAGTAAAATGAGTTATGGATATATCACCTGTATTGAGTTGTTAGTTGAGTTTGACAATGCATGGGAAATTGTCAACTCGTCATTGACTTCAGATCTGTGAAGTGATCTGTTATGCCATAAACCAATGAAATCGCACCTATTCTTCACACTCTCCAATGAAATGGAAGGGAATCCCTTCAAAACAGAACCTAATTTAATAGAGAGTTTTAGAGACATACATCCGTTAGGACATTCGTCGGCTTTTCAAAGAGACTGGTAAAGAAGTGGTAATTTTCATCCATATGTAGAAGAAGAACCTGCTATTATTCTTATAATTCTTCAATAACTGAATACTCTGATGAGTGAATGGTTAACCCTTTACCCAACAGAACGGCCCTGTGCCAATGCATTCTCTTATATATGCGAGTCGACCATAGGTCGCCTCGCATATATAAGAGAATGCATTGGCTTAACACATTAAAAATTATAAAATGTTTAAAGAATGTAAGAAAAAATGGTAAAAAGTGTTAAAAACAGATTTTTTTTTAGGCCAATGCATTCTCTTATATATGCGAGGCGACCTATGGTCGACTCGCATATATAAGAGAATGCATTGGCACAGGGCATAACAGCCATAACTGTAACTATGACAATGTGGTCAATGAGCCGGTTCCAATGATATCCATATTTGTATGGTTTTATTGAGACAGACCCAAGATATTTTAGGCTGTTGAAGCTTTATTTGGCCGGTTTTGGCCGGTTTGTTGGGTAAAGGGTTAATCTCTACTGGTTCACTTGTCCATCCAATAATAAGTTCAACAAGCAGCCTATTATTACTAGCTTTTACATAATTTATTCTGAGATTG
Source organism: Siphonodentalium dalli (assembly GCA_032622095.1). Classification (NCBI taxonomy): domain Eukaryota; kingdom Metazoa; phylum Mollusca; class Scaphopoda; order Gadilida; family Siphonodentaliidae; genus Siphonodentalium; species Siphonodentalium dalli. The sequence goes on from CP136067.1 coordinate 55,084,001, forward strand.
TTCCTCTACTTGTCACCTGCTTTCATATAGTTCCTTTAAATGGAGAATGGACCATTCCATTATTTTTCAGCAGCTATTATATACAGTAATGCCCTAACTTTTCAGGATTTAGTCGGAAATATGGCTTGTTGCCATTCATCGGAAAGATTTCAGATAGTAACTTTTCAGGATTTAGTCGGAAATATGGCTTGTTGCCATTCATCGGAAAGCTCTCAGTGAGAGCTTTCCGATGAATGGCAACAAGCCATTCATCCGACTAAATTCTGAAAAGTTACCCATAATTCTGCTGTGGTTAAGGAGTCAATTACTTAGGGCATTACTGTATGTTAACCTTTAATTTAAGTTTTGGAACTGAATTGAAAAAACAATTAAGCAATATATCATTGGTTTAAAATAATCATGGATGGAAGCTCATGGTGTCTTCAAACATCTACTTCTGTTCATGTAGATTTCACCAAAAAAGAAGAGAAATATTGCTATATTTACTGTTGATAATGAGCTTGTGTTTTGGAAAACTAATGCTTCATGCCTCAAAAAGCCCTGCAGGTTACTTGAATGGGAAGATGTTTGCGACAAGACTCCATCGCTCCAAATACCCAGCAAATATTAGACCCCCAGTTCCCCGGAAAATGTTAAATAATTAACTAGCCGTCACCGCCGAGAAGCGACAACCCGACAGGATATTAAGTGTCATCGCAGACTGATATAAACCCTCCTCAACATCTCAATGGCTTGCCAGCATCCTTGATAAAGACCTGTTCCTAGAATCAATATTAGCCTAGGTCCCCTGCCTCTGCCGTGAACTGAGTTATTTGAACATTCTTCGTTTAAGGTGGGGCTTAACCTTTGTTTAGTAAATGGAATCTCCCATCAGTTATAACAGTACCGTAATGCCCTAAATAATCGTCTCCTTAACCACATCAGAATTTATCAGGATTTAGTCGGAAATATGGCTTGTTGCCATTCATCAGAAAACTCTCACTGAGAGCTTTCCGATGAATGGCAACAAGCCATATTTCCGACTAAATCCTGAAAAATTACCCATAATTCTGCTGTGGTTGAGGAGTCGATTATTTTGGACATTGATGTATATATCAGAATGATCTAGTATTTAACCCTTTACCCAACAGAAGGGCCCTGTGCCAATGCATTCTCTTATATATGCGAGTCGACCATAGGTCGCCTCGCATATATAAGAGAATGCATTGGCTTAACACATTAAAAATTATAAAATTGTTAAAGAATGTAAGAAAAAATGGTAAAAAGTGTTAAAAACAGATTTTTTTTTAGGCCAATGCATTCTCTTATATATGCGAGGCGACCTATGGTCGACTCGCATATATAAGAGAATGCATTGGCACAGGGCATAACTGTAACTATCACAATGTGGTCAAGGAGCCGGTTCCAATGATATCCATATTTGTATGGTTCTATTGAGACAGACCGAATATATTTTAGGCTGTTGAAGCTTTATTTGGCCGGTTTTGGCCGGTTTGTTGGGTAAAGGGTTAACTGGACCGGGTGTTCAGGAAATATGAGCAGATAACAGACAAAAGAACTGATAATACAATTGCAGAAGGATTTCTAATGGATTCACTGAAAGGTGTTTTAACAGGTGCAAGAATTGGCTTATTTTCTCAGAAAAGATGTGCAACTGATGACTTTCTTCAAACACAACAGTTCAGGTTTTCTAGAAAAATGATTTTCCCCACCAAAATGTATCATTTGAACTATAAATAAAACGATAAATGCACTAGATAACAATATCAGTTTTCACTCTTTGTTAATGATTAAACTACATCCCAATATAATTCAGTTCTAAGAAATAATTTATTCTTTTAACCCTTTACCCAACAAACCGGCCAAAACCGGCCAAATAAAGCTTCAACAGCCTAAAATATCTTCGGTCTGTCTCAATAGAACCATACAAATATGGATATCATTGGAACCGGCTCCTTGACCACATTGTGATAGTTACAGTTATGCCCTGTGCCAATGCATTCTCTTATATATGCGAGTCGACCATAGGTCGCCTCGCATATAAAAGAGAATGCATTGGCCTAAAAAAAATCTTTTTTTAACACTTTTTACCATTTTTTCTTACATTCTTTAACAATTTTATAATTTTTAATGTGTTAAGCCAATGCATTCTCTTATATATGCGAGGCGACCTATGGTCGACTCGCATATATAAGAGAATGCATTGGCACAGGGCCCTTCTGTTGGGTAAAGGGTTAAAACATATTTCACCTAGTTGTAACTCATTAGTTATCTCCCTTTGAAATTTAACAGTACCTACAGCACAGAAGAGATGTTCGGTTTACTACAGTAATGTCCTAAATAATCTACCTCTAAACCACAGCAGAATTATGGGAAATTTTTCAGGATTTAGTCGGAAATATGGCTTGTTGCCATTCACCGGAAAGCTCTTTCCGATGAATGGCAACAAGCCATATTTCCGACTAAATCCTGAAACATTTCCCTTAACCCTTTACGCAACAAACCGGCCAAAACCGGCCAAATAAAGCTTCAACAGCCTAAAATATCTTCGGTCTGTCTCAATAGAACCATACACATATGGATATCATTGGAACCGGCTCCTTGACCACATTGTGATAGATACAGTTATGCCCTGTGCCAATGCATTCTCTTATATATGCGAGTCGACCATAGGTCGCCTCGCATATATAAGAGAATGCATTGGCACAGGGCCCTTCTGTTGGGTAAAGGGTTAAAGGGGTACTGTACCCCAATTTCAATAAATTCCCGGTGACAATAGCGATCCAATATGAATATTATATTATAAAATAACTAATTCGAGTCGACGATGTCTACTGAAAAAGTTCCGGTTAACAGGCTATCGTAAAAGTAACATTGAATTATTTAATACAAAATAATTTATGGCTGGAGTCATAAAATGGAGAATTATGCCATTACGAGTTACCGTTCTTGAAATCGCATCTGTTGTGTGTCTTTTATCGACGGCCGCTCGCGAACATTATTGAGTGCAAACAAAACATCTTACCTGCAAAAGGAAGGCCCGTTATAACCGATTCGGAAAAAGGAGAAAGAAACAAGAGTCATAAAGCGTCAAGTATTTTTATAGGGAGTGAGATTGTTCGATGGAAGAGATTGAAGGCATCAATCGAAACTGTGAGCAATGAACTTCCGGTTCTTTCTGCGACATGCGTCTTCTCCGGTGAAGGTCAAACCATGGCGCGTAGTTTGAAATCGTAATATTTTGGTTTCCAAGATCAAGATTTTCATCGCTAAATTAGGTTTATACGAAACTCATATAACACGAAAACAATCTAACTTGAAAGTTATTTCAATGGGAGTAAATCAAAAAAATCGCCTATCTCTGTGTACAGTACCCCTTTAATTCTGCTGTTGTTAAAGGGTCATACACTTGGGCATTACTGTGTAAAAGCTAATTGGTCGTAGCATCAAATCCTTTGAATTTCTATCTGTGAAGAACTGAGATTTCTTTAAGGGTGGAACCATTGGTCACCTCAGAGCCACCTTAAGTAATCCACATCTAGAATGTTCATCGCAATGTGACTTCTCGGAGATAATTGATGACTTTGGCGAGGACTTTGGCGTGCTTCGTTTCCTTAATATTTGCCAGTGTATCTACTGTGTATTTCTTTCATCTTGTTCAGTGGGGCTCCTTATTTTTAGTCATTGATAGCGGAGCTCTTTATTAAGGTGGTACCAACCCCGAAGGTGGATTTATGAAATGCCATGTTTTCAAATTTGGAGATTGGTACCTTTTTCACCTTGGTATGTACTTGTCCATGTTTAGTATTGAGAGAGGGAGTATTAGTTCAATCAATAAATCAATAGGATATCCTTCTGCACTTTGTCGTCTGCTCATTTTTCCTGAACAACTCTCCAAATGAATAATATACCATTCCATGTATACAGTTATAACTGGGTGGAAGAATCCATTCAGTATAGAAAGGGATAATATATTCAGTGTGGAGACCGTCATTCTCTGTGCACCCTCCCTGAGATGGTACCTCATTCCAGCCTAACACTCCCTCCCTATGACTGCAAATTTTCACGAACAAGTTTCACACTAAATACTGAGGGTGTCACTTCCCTCTTTTGGTGCACAGGATTTGGGCCATTTTCAGGTGGTACGTGGAATTCATATCCCTCTGTTAACTGGTACCCAGGATTCATATGCCCAAATTAACCGGTATTCAGGATTCAACTAAAGATTTGGTACACAGTTTTATAGCACAAATTTTAATTATTTTCCAGCTGAAATGACTATTTTAATGTAATTCAGCCTAATACCTCTTGATATGTTATAAATATTACAGTAATGCCATAAATAATCAACTCCTTTACCACAGCAGAATTATGGGTAACTTTTCAAGATTTAGTCGGAAATATGACTTGTTGCCATTCATCGGAAAGTTTCGGTGAGAGTTTCGGAAAGCTCTCAGTGAGAGCTTTCCAATGAATGGCAACAAGCCATATTTCCGACTAAATCCTGAAAAGTTACCCATAATTCTGCTGTGGATAAGGAGTTGATTATTTATGACATTACTGTACTTGAGCAACTGTGTGAAAACTATAATATTATTGTAAAATTACTAAAGTATGTAAACCATATTTTCTTAATTGGTATACATGTATTCACCCCTCTCTGTTATTGGTATTCAGGGTTCATGGGGGTAGGGGGTGACACCATCAATACTATTTGGAAAATCAAACTATCAGAACAATTTCAACCCATCATATGGCCTGAGATTTCCAACTGATGTTGTGCCATCAACCAAAGTTGAGCGGGGTTGAGACATCCCCAGCATACACCCCCTGTTGCCTGCCCCTCGATGGATCTTGATCCTTGCCAGGGTGTATTCACCCGGTTGGCAACAAAGGTGACTTGGTCTAAAAGTTTCCATCTTTACACACTCTATGGTGCCATGAATATTTCACTAACAAATTGGCAATCATTAATGCTCACAACTCTTGTTTGTAAGTAGTAAAAAAGCATTCAGAGTGATAAAAGTGCCAATCGCAGTCAAATTGCAACTTGTTTCAGTCTAATTATTGTGAAAATCTATTGCTCCGAACCCTTCACTGCAGTGTGAGTGTATTATCATGACTCATAGACTGTCCTGAAAGTTGGTGATTAAAGACACATCCAGGATTCCCAACACAATATCCCGGGTGCTGAGAAAGGGGTGCCATATTGAGGAAATTCCTACCCCCTCCCTTTCATTTGACAGACTCCTATAGGTGTGCATGTATTTTCATTGGTTAACCCTTTACCCAACAAACCGGCCAAAAACGCCCAAATAAAGCTTCAACAGCCTAAAATATCTTCGGTCTGTCTCAATAACACCATACAAATATGGATATCATTGGAACCGGTTCATTGACCACATTGTGATGGTTACAGTTATGCCCTGTGCCAATGCATTCTCTTATATATGCGAGTCGACCATAGGTCGCCTCGCATATATAAGAGAATGCATTGGCCTAAAAAAAAAAAAAAAATTACACTTTTTACCATTTTGTCTTACATTCTTTAACAATTTTATAATTTTTAATGTGTTAAGCCAATGCATTCTCTTATATATGCGAGGCGACCTATGGTCGACTCGCATATATAAGAGAATGCATTGGCACAGGGCCCTTCTGTTGGGTAAAGGGTTAAAGTTCCCTTCTGCATATTGTGCTCCCATACCCTTTTGTGATACCTGTGCCCCAACAATTTGAAATTGATTCTAGGTAGTAAAATAATAAGTCTAGTCGAGGACATAAATCCACATTCTAGATTGGCCCATTCAGTTATAGAAGTGTGTATTGCATGATTCATCTTTATTTGTAGAGATGGTCAGATACTATATTTTAACCCTTTCATGATGGGAGCTGCGTTGGTGCAGCATTAAATACCATTTGCCAGTGCATTCTCCCATAGGGAGCCTCGCATATATAAGAGAATGAACTGGCTTACAAAGCCAATGTAAATATTGTTAGGCCAATGTATTCTCTTATATATGCGAGGCTCCCTATGTGAGACTCGCATATATAAGAGAATGCATTGGCACAAGGTTTTCGCGAAAATTCAGGAAGCTCCAGTCATGAAAGGGTTAAATATATGACATGTAGACAAACACTGAGGCTTCATTCGTAAGGATGTTTATCCTTAGGCTGTTTGTTGAACATATTAGTTGAACATCCCTACCATTGAATAATAGGAACCAACCAACTACTAACCAGAAAGAATAATTTAGTCATCAAAGTGCTAAATGTACAGTAATGCCCTAAATAATTGACTCCTTAACCACAGCAGAATTATGGGTAACTTTTCTCAGTGACTCAGCTTTCCGATGAATGGCAACAAGCTATATTTCCGACTAAATCCGAAAAGTTACCCATAATTCTGCTGTTAAGGAGTCGATTATTTAGGGCATTACTGTATATCTTTGTCTGTTGTCTGCTTATATGTCCTGGTCATCCATCCTCACGAATAATAGGCCAGTTCAATGTATACTTTCATGAATAAATTAAGAATCCATTTTAATAGTAAAGAAAGGATTAATAATATATGCCTTTGCCGATTGGTGGGAGTTTTTCTTGCCTACATGGTCAGCTGACATGGCCATAATAAAGTAAAAATAGCCATGATGCTGATGTTACCTATCCTGAACATCCCTCCAGATGAAGAACAGACTATTCCAATTTATACTTTTATAACTCAATGGGGAAATAAATCCATTCAGTAAAGAAAAGGTTAAATGCGCACATAATGTTTGCAACCTCAAATTACATCATATTCTATAAAAATTATCCCCCTTCGAGTCGAGGAATCCACCCATCAAAGCTCAATGAGAGCTTTCCGGTGAGTGGCAACAAGCCATATTTCCGACTAAATCCTGAAAATTTTCCCATAATTCTGCTGTGGTTAAGGAGTCGATTATTTAGGGCATTACTGTACAATGACAACTGGAGGTTCGAGTTGAACCTTAATACAGCAGGACAAACTAGTGAACCATTTCACGCCACTGTGCCGTTATGTTTATTTTTCACACTCTCCCCCACCCCCCCCCCTGGGAATCTAAATTGCAGAACACTAAAATTGATGTTGGTACTACCTTATTTAATTAAACAAATTTATAGTCATTTAGATAGTGTATACCTCATAATAGTGAAGATAATTTCTGTTATAGTTGACATCGTCATCAAGAATGTTAACTAATAAATTTTGTTCAAGGACAAGACAGATTTTTTTTATTGAACATTTTTGAAACCCTCTGTATTTTGCAAAAGTAAAGCAATGGGTGTACAATTATTCATTATCTTGTATTTTATATTTCACTGATGTGCAATACATTGTGGCAGAAAAACTGCGGGAATTCTTCTAGTGTTTTTTCTATCACATGGAGAACGCTTATTTTCCCACAGGTGTTCGGTATATTGGTGGAATTTATTTTTTTTTTTTCTTCTGATCACCTGTAAGACTGTTAATGAAATCATTGGGAGATTTTGAAAATTATGTGGAGCCTTGACCTTATAAAAGTATACATTGGAATGGCGTATTATTCATTTGGACAGATGCTCAGGAAATATAAGCAGACGTCAGTCACATGGAGAGATAATACAAGAGCAGAAGGATTCCTATTCATTTCTGGGAAATGTTTAGATAGCAAGTTCTAGAAACTATATTATCTGAACATTTCCTAAGGGAACTACAGTAATGCTCTAAATAATCGACTCCTTAACCACAGCAGAATTATGGGTAATTTTTCAGGATTTAGTCGGAAATATGGCTTGTTGCGATTAATCGGGAAGCTGTGGCCGAGCGGCCTTTTATTTAACTTTAATATTATCTGAACATTTCCCACCAATGAATATGAATCTTTCAGCACTTTTATTATCTTTTTGTCTGACTGCCATCTGCTAATTTATACTGTACACCCCTCCAAATGAATAATAGACAATTACAATGTATACTGGTACTTTAATATAATTGAGTGGGAGAATCCATTTAGTATAGAAAGGGTTAAACATAGCACCTCCTGCTTCAGTCTCTTTCAAAAGCAGACGAATATCCTAATGGATGTATGTCTCTAGAAGTCTCCATTATACAGTAATGCCTTAAGTAATCGACTCCATAACCACAGCAGAATTATGGCTAACTTTTCAGGATTTAGTCGGAAATATGGCTTGTTGCCATTCATCGGAAAGCTTTCGCAAATTTCAGAATCCCAATGTTTGTGCAAAATTGAAACAAATTGCTGCAGACTTTGTCTTAATATCACACTGTGGAAGTCTGCAGCCAGCATAAATTCATTGTTGAGAATGCCAGGCAAAGACTAATGAGATAACAAGGACTATCTTGAATATCAGAAATTTTAAGCCAGACCCAACTAAAGTCTGCTATATGATAATTGACCAAGTTTCAATTGTAAACAGAAGTTATATGTGTAGAGCATGCAACTACAGTAATACCCTAAATAATCGACTCCTTAACCACAGCAGAATTATGGGTAACTTTTCAGGATTTAATTAGTCAGAAATATGGCTTGTTGCCATTCATCGGAAAGCTCTCAGTGAGAGCTTTTCAATGAATGGCAACAAGCCATATTTCCGACTAAATCCGGAAAAATTACCCATAATTCTGCTGTGGTTAAGGAGTCGATTATTTAGAGCAATACTGTACTCCTCAATGTGTATTTAGTAATGAGAGGGTTAGTCGAGCAGTCACCGGCCATTCCACATACAGCATAATATCGGTGTACTTAAAAACCACATGAGCCCTTTCAAACCACATGAACCATACATCAACTTGTCGGAACTAGCACTAAATATGCAAATGCAATAGCAGTCAATCACACATACCACTAATGCCATTCATTATTCAGTGAATTCAGTAAAATGTTGTCAACCCCATTTGGTGCCCCCAAGCACTGATGAAATAACTCTTCGCAACATAGCAATTCAAGAAAGATAACTCTAAATACTACTATTTGAATCCAGTTTTGCTCTTTAATAGGAGTCAAACAGCTAATCAGACACCTCCGTATTTTCCATCGATTCTGAAATATGTAAGCCGATTTGATGAGGGTGACGATTGTCATACAGCAGCAAATTTTTTACCAGTTGAAATTACTCCATATTTGGATTAAATGTATGAAGTTATTTGGGTGTTTGTGCTCAATATTTTACAGGTACTAATTAATTTCTGGTTATTTAATCCATAGATTTCACAAAAACGGTGTACCTTACTCAATACATTTCTAGCTATTTAACCCATTGTTTACTAAATTGTTTATTCCATTCAGTTATAAAAGTATAGACTGGAATGGTCTATTATTCATTTGGAGGGGATATTCAAGAAATATAAGCAGGCGACAGACAGATGAACATATAGCACAATTGTAAAAGGATTTATATTGATTGGTGGGAAATGTTAGATAATAAGTTCAGACTGTTTAAATACTGTTAGTTGAACATTTCATATGGGAACTACTGTGTAGGTTAGCATGACTAAATTCACCCTCTGGGGACATCATTCTACACTATATCAGGCTTGTTTGAAACACCCTGTTCCAAGGGTGTATAAAGTACCAAATTTGCAGTGATGTATCAGGTTCTTCAGATACATAAGGGTTCATGTAGTTTCATTTTGGATGGGTGTTCAGGGAAAATGAGCAGATTGCAGAAAAAATATATAACAGAAGGATTCTTATTCATTGGTGGGAAATGCTCAGATAATAATTAACAGAACATTTCCTAAGGGAACTACTCATCAATGAATTTTATACTATACAAAGGGTTAAATTGGCCACTTGTACTAAAACCTCAAATACCAGTACTTTCACTCACCTGCATCAGTGTATACATGTACCAACACCAGTTAATCCTTTCATGATGGGAGCTGCACTGCATGGTGTCGCATTAAAGATCCTGTGCCAGTACATTCTCTTATATATGCAAGCCTCCCATACAGAGCCTTGCATATATAAGAGAATGCACTAGCTTACATGGTCATGGTAAATATTGTTGGGCTGATGTATACTCTTATATATGCGAGGCTCCATATGGGAGACTCGCATATATAAGAGAATGCATTGGCTCAGGGTTTTCAGGAAGCTCCAGTCATGGAAGGGTTTATATTGTCTGATTTGGCTGTAGAATTCAAATGAGACTTGATCTAGTTAGACCTGCATGGAAAAATATCAGCTCATTAACATTACATCATCATTTTAATATTCTATAATTATTTTCTATCTTTCTTTAAGAATCTCCATATTTCTTATTATTCATCCATTACTGATTTTGCATGCGGATGTTCATCATCATTGTTAATGTACTCCTACAGTAATGCCCTAAATAATCGACTCCTTAACCACATCAGTATTATGGGTAATTTTTCAGGATTTAGACGGAAATATGGCTTGTTGCGATTATGAATGGCAACAAGCCATATTTCCGACTAAATTCTGAAAAATTAACCATAATTCTGCTGTGGTTAAGGAGTCAATTATTTGGGGCATTACTGTAGTTACCAGCCTCGGCATTGAAGATTTATACTTCATGAAATGTGCAACATAATTTATTCTTCCTTGTGCCAACAAGATGTGAATTCTCAGTTATTTCAATATTATGCCAAATGTTCAAATAAAAAGAGAAATGATGCCTATCAAAGTAAATAAAAAGTATTATATAGCAGATATGGCACAGTAGCATTTTATATATACGTCTCCAAGACATGCCGAGCGTTGCTCTAAGAACATGTCTGGGACTAAACAACACACAAGGCACCTATTTTTAGAAGCAAGTGTAATTTTGAGACAGTGCAAATTTTTTATTTTTTTTTGGGGTGAGGGTCGTTTCGCGGCCGTATGGTATTGACAGTGGACTTTGAGTCGCAAGGTGCGCTCGCCGTCATGGGCCGGGATCGAATCCCACCCAATCCCAAAAAAACACAATTGCACTGTCTCAAAATTGCATTGCTTCTAAAAAGTATTAGTTTCTGTTCTGATACTAATAGGATTATATTAAATAGGTTCTTGCTTTCAATAATACTCATTTGTTTATAAGGATGCAGATTTTGGGGTGTTAACCCTTTACCCAACAGAAGGGCCCTGTGCCAATGCATTCTCTTATATATGTGAGTCGACCATAGGTCGCCTCGCATATATAAGAGAATGCATTGGCTTAACACATTAAAAATTATAAAATTGTTAAAGAATGTAAGAAAAAATGGTAAAAAGTGTTAAAAAAAGATTTTTTTTAGGCCAATGCATTCTCTTATATATGCGAGTCGACCATAGGTCGCCTCGCATATATAAGAGAATGCATTGGCACAGGGCTAACTGTAACTATCACAATGTGGTCAAGGAGCCGGTTCCAATGATATCCATATTTGTATGGTTCTATTGAGACAGACCGAAGATATTTTAGGCTGTTGAAGCTTTATTTGGCCCGTTTTGTTGGGTAAAGGGTTAACATCACATCACCATCTATAGAGCATAACGACTCATATGAAATTTGTGTTTGATGACAGTATAAAGAGACTTTACAATTTTTACAATACATTTAACAGTTATCAACAAATAAGTTGCCCTGCCATGCGATGTAGTCATGAGAATTTTTATTTTGTTGCTCCCCTGGCCAGTATACAGTAGGGTTTTGTCTTACCTGAGTGATTTTTGGTTTGAGTTTTATTTCAGTCAATATAAATGTTAACCCTTTGAATACTGAATGGATTATCCCGTCCAGTTATGAAAGCATACAGCGGACTGGTTTATTCTTGATTTATAGGGACGTTCTGCATTCTGTTAAAGGTTCTCACTCCTGAATTTTTTATTTTTTTTTAAGTGAATTTTTAAGCTGACACTACCAAAAGTAAACTCTACATTAGCCCTTTCATTGTGAGAGCTGCGCTGGCGCAGCATTAAAGATCCTGTGCCAATGCATTCTCTTATATATGCGAGTCTCCCATAGGGAACCTCGCATATATACGAGAATGCACTGGCTTTAATACAAGGTCAAGGTAAATATTGTTGTGCCAATGTATTATCTTATATATGCAAGGCTCCCTTTGGGAAACTCACACATACACTGTGTCAGAGACTCTTATATATAAGAGAATGCATCGACACTGTTTTCACTAAACCTCAGGAAACTCCAGTCATGGAAGGGTTAAACACAAAATAGTAATAGATTAGGTTGAGGTTGTACTATAACCATGTGGACTACATCATCGTAATGAGAGCTACAGTAATGCCCTAAATACTCGACTCCTCAACCACAGCCGAATTATGGGTAACTTTTCAGTATTTAGTCGGAAATATGGCTTGTTGCCATTCATCGGAAAGCTCTCGATGAATGGCAACAAGCCAAAAGTTACCCATAATTCGGTTGTGGAGACGAGTATTTAGGGCATTACTGTAGCTAAAATCTAGTGTAAGTAAGTTTTACTCTTGGAAAGGCTCATCCTAAGAATTCACTTCTACAAAAAATATATGGAAGTGAATTTTAAGGCTGATTCATCATAAGGAAATAATTAAAAGGATTTGGGTGTACTTTTTTTAGGTTATCAAGTGTAATTCAGTTTGAATGTCCAACTTTAAAGGCACATATAGTGTTTGCAACTTAATTTTTAAGATTGCATTCTTTCAATCACAAAGTTGATCATTCCTAGAAAAATATGGTGCTCCATGCACTTGAGACGTTCATGAAATTCCCTTTTCAGATTTGAAGTGAAAATAGTAATTTTCAACAGAATATCCAACAGCTTATCCAAGCCTGCAAATAGTGTGTTTGTCATTTGCCGAATGGGGTCACCCGAGAGTGAATTTAGTGATGCTATCTCACTAAGCAGATTAGCGTCACCAAATTCAGCCTCAGGGAATGAGGTCCCCAGAGGGTGAATTTGATGATGCTAGCCCATCGTGCAGGATAGCGTCACTAAATTCAGCCTCTGGGGACCTCAACCTGCAAATGACAGACACACTATTTGCAGACTTGAGTTTATCACTAAATATCGGGACACGTATCATTTAATGATCTCATTGTGTGATCTTGTATGGTTGCTCACTTCATTGTAGGGAAAAATTATTTGGTGTTTTCGCTTCCTTGGATAAAATCGCAGGCAGATATTACAACCTTTTCATAAATGTTTTTTTATAATAGATAACGAAACCATGATATAAAATGCATTGTGTCTCACAACTCACTTATTGGAACCTATCTCTACCTTTATTATGTGCATGCTCATGTAAACAAATTATCTAAGCAAGCCTTGAAATAGCGTGTCTGTCATTTGCAGAATGAGGTCCCCAGAGGGTGAATTTAGTGATGCTAAATCACCAAATTCACCCTCTGGGGACCTCATTTTGCTGAGGTGTAAGCAGAATAAGGTCCCCAGAGGGTGAATTTGGTGATGCTAGCCCACTATGCGGGGTAGCATCACTAAATTCACCCTCTGGGGACCTCATTCTGCAAATGACAGACATGCTATTTCAAGGCTTGTATCTAAGCACTATGTGTGCCTTTCAATTTGACAGTATTTCATCCTTTCTCAGGTGGTTTATATTCAGATCTGCATTTCTGCACCATGAAAATCCCACCAACTTGTTGTCTATGTTCAGCCCTCCAAGTGTGCATTATCTTGCGGCATATGTTGCCAGTTTAAATGAACAAATATCTTTTTATTTTTGGTGAATAATCCTGAGAAGTACCGCATGTGATTTAGAAGTGAATTTGCAAGCAGATAAACCCAACAAAAAATACACAGTCGAATTTTCATAGTAAATTTCAGGTAAAATTTTCTGAATATTATCAAAATTTCACCGAAATAAAGACAAAATTTCACTGAAATTTTTATTATATTTTAACAAAATTTCACCACAATTTCACTGTGATATCCACCAAAAATAAACTGGAATAGCATGTATAAAATGCAATATCACTTTCATTACATCTTGGGGGGGGGAAAGATGTCTTAAACATTGTGCATATTTAATACTGAGTAAAAAATATTACAGCATGCATTTATGAATTTAAATTCAAGTAAGGGTTCCACAAGTGTTCAATAATTAAACCTATAAACATTTACAGGGTCTGAGCATAAAACTGTGACATCTCAGTGCTCAAACAACCACCAAAAGAGAAAACATGACGAGTATGCAAACTATTTTTCTTGTATTAACCCTTTACCCAACAGAAGGGCCCTGTGCCAATGCATTCTCTTATATATGCGAGTCGACCATAGGTCGCCTCGCATATATAAGAGAATGCATTGGCTTAACACATTAAAAATTATAAAATTGTTAAAGAATGTAAGAAAAAATGGTAAAAAGTGTTAAAAAAAGATTTTTTTTAAGCCAATGCATTCTCTTATATATGCGAGGCGACCTATGGTCGACTCGCATATATAAGAGAATGCATTGGCACAGGGCATAACTGTAACTATCACAATGTGGTCAAGGAGCCGGTTCCAATGATATCCATATTTGTATGGTTCTATTGAGACAGACCGAAGATATTTTAGGCTGTTGAAGCTTGTTTTGGCCGGTTTGTTGGGTAAAGGGTTAATTTAATATTTATACTGCCCAAATTTTCCGATAGTAGTGATTCAAGAGCTACTGAATAAATTCCCAATGCAGCAGAATGCAGTCCCATAAGTAGATAGATATTTAGGTAGATAGATATATTCAAAGGTAACAGTCACAGGCTCAGTGGATGTTTTAGATAATAGTGATTCTGGACTTGTTTCTAAACAGACCCCATTTTCTGGGGTTTCTTTCTTTACAAGCAATGATTATATCTCATAATTGTGGCAATGAAATTAATCAGTATAAGAAAAACTTTTGCCTATTTGTCATGAGCTAGATTCAGGTACATATACTTTAGATCTGACATATATTGCTATGATATTGCTATGGAGAGATACATCTGGTTTAACCCTTTATTTAGTGGAGCTTCCTGAAATTTTGCGAAAAACCTGGTGCCAATGCATTCTCTTATATATGTGAGTCACCCTTTATAGGGCACCTCATATATATAAGAGAATGCATTTGCCTAACAATATTTATCTTGATCTGTTCAGCCAGTGCATTTTCATATATATGCGAGGCTCCCTGTGGGAGACTCGCATGCATCAGAGAATGCACTGGCGCAGGGTTTTTAGTGCTGCACCAGCACAGCTCCCGTCATGAAAGGGTTAAAACTAGAAGTTAATATGTGTAGAATAAACATGCAGAGAAACTGCTTCATTCTCTCACTGGGTAAATAGTCTATTCTCTTATATCATTGTGGGATAATTAAAGATTTATTCGGGATTCCATATATCCATTTACAAGAACAACATAAAAAATCTTTTTAAATTTGTTTTCTGATTTGATCTGTTGTAAAATATGTTGAAAACCATATATGACATATAAAATAGACCTATAGATACCAGAGAATATACTATTCTTATTGTCAAAATAGTTTTCAGTGTCCCTTTAAAACATCGAAATGATGTGAAATTTAACAATTTGATTTATCAAGTTATAATTTTATGAGTAAATTATACTCACCTGATATAATTTGTTCTGGATATTTATCCCTAGCGCCCACTATCGCCTAGCTTAATATTTACATATAAAACGGCATTCCGAAATTTCGTTTCGGCATGCAGTTGTAACTTTTAATTTCGTTTCGTAATTCCGTACGTATGTACTTTGTGTTAACCCTCAATCTGCATCAATTCTTCCTAGGCGCTTGCCACGGAAAAACTGAGGATGCGGGGGTGGTGGGGGGGATCACAAATTATATCAGGTGAGTATAATTTACTCATAAAATTATAACTTGATAAATCAAATTGTAAAATTTTATATCATAAATTAGGTACTCACCTGATATAATTTGTTCTGGATATTCCTCTGATTGAACAGCTCTGCTACCGGCTGCATCCGAGGATCACATTTCAGGGATTCATTCCCATGTGGAGTTCAATATTTTACACAACTACTAGTATATACAAAACTGCAAATGTCTTTTCTAGACGAAAAACCGTGAATCCTTCACAGGTATATTGCTGTCATAACAATCATGCATCTTCCAAGATGGATGCTCTCACATCATGAAGATAAAAGTTTATGAAAGTGGATGGATCCTTCCAATCAGCACTCTCTAGAATTTGAGACAAAGGAACGCCCTTGTAAAGAGCCCACGAAGGCCCGACTGCTCGTGTGGAATGCCCTCTCACACACTCGTCAATAGGTTTGCTGGAAAGAGAAGAGTAAGCCTTTTTAATTGTGCTAACAATCCACCCAGAAATTGTCTGAGATGAAACAGGCTTATGGGGTCTATTAATGGACAAAAACAAAGAATTGTCCTCAGATGCTAGTGACCTCCATGTCTTAGTTCGGTGCAAATAAGCTAAAATGGTCCGTCGAGGATCCAATAGTTCATTGTCCATGAATGCAGGTACAAAAATTATCGGGTTTCTATGATTAATCCGATCTTGTTTAGCAAGTCCCCGTCTTATGAACTGAATACCCTTTTGTTGTATTTGCATTGCCTCGGGACCCATACCAAGTGATTTAATGTCCCCACAACGTTTGAAAGTTGTGATTTCAATGAGGAACACAGTCTTCCAAGTTAGATATTGCAAAGAAGACTTGTCAAGTGGTTCGAAAGGCGGTTGTTGGAGCATTTTTAAAACCAACGGAAGTTCCCAACCCGGAATTAATTTACGAGTAGGTGGACGGGAATTGAATATTCCCTTGAGCATTCTGATAATGTGAGGATGTTGCCCAATAACGCAATTGTCAACTGGTGGTAACATTGTTGATAACATGGATCTGTATCCAGAAATGGTGCGGTATTGTAAGTTCTCATGAAATAAGCCAGCCAGAAAATCGGCACATTCAGTTATAGTAGCTGAATAGGTATTAATTTTCCGTTTTTGACACCAGCGATGGAATCGTCGGAACTTACAGTTGTAATCCCGACGCGTACCGGGTCGCCAGGAGGCAACGACCAACTTTCGAGAGTTTTCTGAAAAGCCTTGCGTTTGGAGGCGCAAGTCGAAAGATGCCAAGCAGTTAGATGTGTCATTTGGAGATTGGGATGATGGACAAAACCTCGATGTTGAGTTAATAACCCCGTCTCCAGTGGAAATCGGATCGGCAGGTCGATCAGGTAATCGAGAAGAATCGGATACCACGGTTGTGTCGGCCATTGTGGAGCTATTAGAATTATCTCGCAATGATATTTCTGAAAATGACTCAAGACTCTGCTCATGATCGGAATAGGCGGAAACGCATACGCGACTGAAGTTTGGGCGGGTACTACTGATTGACCCCGAGCTGTGTTAGCTGTTTGTTGCCACCAGCGTAGATGAGGAATGAGCAACCGTGAACATGCTATTGGTTGGTCGAAATTTTGACAGGAAGGTCGCCAATGCTCCAAGAGGTAATGTTGGAGTGGCCTCATAAATAACCGAGCATTCGGAATCAAGGTTAGACAAGAGGCAATTAGACCCAGGAGATGGAGATAGGTCCTGGCTGGACTCTGGGAACTCGCCAGAAGAAGTTGAACAGCTTTGTTGATGGTTTCTAAACGGTCTACGCATGGCTTCACCATTCCAAGATCCATGCTGAGTGCTGCCCACAAATAAGTGAAATTTTGGGTCGGAGCTAGATTGGATTTTTCGGTGTTGATTAAAAATCCCAGGTTGATCAGGGTTTGTAAAACTATTGATCGGTGATGAAGTAGTTCCACTGGGGATTGATTCAGACATAACCAGTCGTCGATATAGACCATCAGTCGGAGACCGAGGCCTCGAAGATGGCCTACAACTTGGCGGACCACCTTGGTGTACACTCGTGGTGCCGCTGTGTGACCAAACACGAGAGATCGGAATTGATAAATTTGACGGGTGTCCCCCACGCAAAACCGTAGATATTTGCGGTGACCTTCCCAGACTGCGAGGTGAAAATAAGCATTTTGAATGTCTGCCGTAAAAGCCCAATCGCCCTTTTGAACCATGTCCAAAGTTGTGGCGAGAGTTTCCATTTGGAAGTGTTCCTTTTTTATATAAAGGTTTAAAGTTTTGAGGTTTAAAACTGGACGAAAGTCCCCATTTTTCTTGCAGACCAGAAACAGCGTACTGTAAAAACCGGTCTGAGTTAATTCGGGGGGAACACGTTCAATAGCGTTTAATTCCAAAAGATTTTGAATGGCCGTGTCTAACAGAGCGTGCTGTGTTTGGTTGACCTTGGTCTCGGTGATGCCCCGAAACGGTGGCAGTGTCACAAAATTGAATCGGTACCCGTTGCTGATGACTTCCAGAGTCCATGGGTCGGATGTTATTTGTTGCCAGCGAGGATTTTTTTTTTGAAAACGTCCCCCCACCAGAACATTGGGATAGGGAATTGTAGGTAATGTACTCACCATCATGTAGTCAACTGCGGTTGCCTCTGCCCCGCTGGTTACCTCTCTTCGGAATTTTGAATTTCGTGGTTGGTGCTGTGCTCGATTGTCGCTGAGTATTGTAGCCACGAAAAGAACTTCCGGTAGAACCTGAAGGACCACCACCGACATTGTCCAGTGGAGATCTGTGCCCTTGAAAATCAGATGTGGCAACAAATTGTCTTTTCAGGGGACGAGGTGGCCCTGGAGCTGAGTTGGTACTAGCACTAGCTGCTGGCCTTTTCACACCTTTGGGTTTGGGACCGGTATGAGTGGTATCATGAAAGAGTTCATCTAAGGCCTTCGAGCCTTCTTTACGATCCTTCAAGCGAGTTTCCCACTGTGGACCAAAAATGCCATCACGAGACAGAGGCATATGAAAAAGGTCCCGACGTTCATCCACTTTCCACAGACCAGAGTCAGTGAGAGTGGACTGACGTCTGATTAGATGGTGGAAAACGCCACAGCGACCAAATTGATCGAGAATCCGAGTGGACATGGCGAACGTATCGCGAATAAGGGTAGATAGAACGTCTGTATCCGGTTCCTCTTTGTTGAGCTCCGTCAGAGTTTTGGCCAAAGCTTGTTGCAAATAACATGTGATGGCTATACCGGCATGAGCTGAACAGTGACCTTTGAATGCCATCATTTCAATTGGCTTATAAGGCATGCCGATGAGACCCTTGAGATCCTTGGTGATGGGTTTATTGTGCTGCTTTAAGACACACCGCTTCACAAGGTCTTCCATGGAAGGAACGGCTAAGAACTGTTCACTGTCAGTATGAATTGGAAATTTGGTGTAAGTTCCCTCCGGGAAAGCACTGACATGCTGTGGCTTTTCTGACCGCCATGTCTGCTGTAACACCATATTCTGTGTCCGATCAAGCAAAAGACCTTGCTGAACATCCTGTGTTTTGGTTAAGGCATCTTCGCCAAACAGTTCCAAAAGGCCTTTTTGTACAGAAATTTGCTCACGTCAGAATCATGAATGTCATTCACATTGTCCACATGAATAGTTTGGCTACATGCCAGTGACACATTGTCATTGTCCTGGTCGTCTAGTTCAGAAGAAGAACTACCGGCAGCATGGGTATCAGGACAAAGTCGCTTGTTCCGTCGACCTGACGAGCGACTCGTATGTTTGGAAGTTGTTTGAGGCCCTGAGCCAGGCGCCTGAACCTCCGTTGCTTCTACAGAAGCTGAAGTATTTTTGCGAAAAAATTCGTCTCGCATTTTTGAAAATTCATCAGACAATTCTTTTCGCAATTGATCATAGATATCGTTCCTGTGACCGCGAGGACGTATAGTTTCCTCGTCAACAGGTGAGTCGGGAGCGTTTGACTCCGACATATCTCAGAAAAAGAAAAAACAGGAGCGAGTATACTTGCGATGTTTCCGTGGCAAGCGCCTAGAAGAAATAGAGGCAGATTGAGGGTTAACACAAAGTACATGCGTACGGAATTACGAAACGAAATTAAAAGTTACAACTGCATGCCGAAACGAAATTTCGGAATGCCGTTTTATATGTAAATATTAAGCTAGGCGATAGTGGGCGCTAGGGATAAATATCCAGAACAAATTATATCAGTTGAGTACCTAATTTATGATATAAAATTAATGCACAGAAAATTCCACATCAAACAAAATAGTGTTTTCGCGCAACGCTTCTCATGTCAAACATGTTTTTTATCCCTTTCATGACGGGAGCTGCGCTGGTGCAGCATTAAAGATCCCGTGCCAGAGCATTCTCTTATATATGCTTGTCTCCCATAGGGAGCCTAAAATATATAAGAGAATGCACTGGCTTACAAGGTCAAGATAGTTATTATAAGATGACAGGAATTGAATGATAATACCTTTATAGACTCATTAGGTGTATAATGCACCCAAGCTTTCAGCTTGTTAGGCTATTGTATTCTTGTATATATGCGATGCTACCGGTACCTATGGAAGACTTGCATATATAAGAGAGTGCATTGGCACATGGTTTTCACAAAACTTCTGGAAGCCCCAGTCATGAAATGGTTAAACAAAAGAATCTAAATAAATATAAAATAGAACCATGAATACATCGTTAACAAATATTCCTTTTTCTTATGTGTACACATTACAATAACAATAACTTGACACTTAATGATACAACAGGATTAATCCAAATGGTTGTGTAGATGTAGGCATTCATCCGCAATAAAACACATAAGCAATCGCATGTAAATGTATTTCAATCTCGCTATGATTTTCTCTGTGGTTGTTTATGTCTTTATATACCACGTTTGGGCATTATACTATATGTGAAAATCGGTAGGATAAACGTTTGCTCTATTCGGCACTAACTGTGTCTAGCGGTACTACCTCTATATACATGTAGATCGCTGTTTTCAATCATTTGGTATATACACATGGTAGGAACTGCAAACAGCTTGACCTTTCGTGACCTTACCGCACAGTCACATTAGCCATATTAGGGGATGGCAATTAAAATTCAGTTGACACAAATTCACAGGAGATTATAATTCCTACGCTATGCGCGTGAACTTGAGCGAGTTACAGATATGTTCATATGGGAGTAAAACAATGGGGCTCTCATCACATTTTATGGCATTAGAAATGTTTATAAATGATTATTGTATAAACAAACTATATGGATTGTATGTCTGAAAAACAAATTTACACCACTCGTGAGATTGCCGGTCAAGACCAAGGGTCGTGGGGTAGACCGGCGATCTCACTCATGGTGTAATTTTTTTTTTTTTTTTTTCAAACATGCTATCCATATATTCTACATGTAAAAAGATTAACTCTCAAACCCATTACAAAGACAACAATAGCGTTCAAAGATGCCCCATCCAATTTGACACCATAAAACTATTATTTGTGTGTTTTCTATTCTAGAAAATAATGAGATCAAACCTATGAGTTCATTCATTGTAGGTTTTGATAGTCAGGCAAAGACTTTTAACCCATCAATGACTGGAGCTTCCTGAAATTGTGCGAAAACCCTGTAGCAATGAATTTTCTTCTGTATGCGAGTCTCCCATAGGGAGCGTCTCATATATAAGAGAATACATTGGTCTAACAATATTTACCTTGATTTTGTAAGCCAGTGCATTCTCTTATACATGTGAGGCTCCCAATGGGAGACTCGCTTATATAAGTGAATGCACTGACATGGGATCTGTAATGCTCCACAAGCGCATCTCCTATTATGAAAGGGTTAAAGGGGCAGCTAGTCAGGGTATCAACTTTTTGTTTGGTGCCAAAAAAAAATGAAAAATCAGCTATCATTTAAAGGAGCATTTATGGTTTCCTTGTCTTTTAATGATGAATATAACCATTTCTATACTAAATGAATTATCCCACTCAGTTATAAAAGTCTGCATTGGAATTGTCTATTATTCATCTGGAGGGGTGCTCAGAACTTATTATCTGAACACATATGGGATAACTACTTGTCAATGAGTATTTAGTATAGAAAGTGTTAACCCTTCCATGACTGGAGCTTCCTGAAATATTGCGAAAACCCTGTGCCAGTGCATTCTCTTATAAATGGAAATCTCCCATAGGGAGCCTCGCATATATATAAAGAGAATACATTGGCCTAACAATATTTACCTCAATCTTGTAAGCCAGTGCATTCTATTATATATGTGAGGCTCCCTATGGAAGACTCGCAATATAAGAGAATGCACTGGAACATGATCTTTAATGCTGCACCAGCACAGCTCCTGCCATGAAAGGGTTAAAGAGCATTCATAACAATATTCTTCATACTCATTCTTATTGTAATATTTTTTATGTTTTTGTGCGTGTTATGAATGACACTGGTTGCAATTAATTTACATTTTTCATGCACTTCATAATCTGAAAATTAGCTCAGGAACTTTTGACAAATTTGGTGTCAAATCGGATGTGTCATTTTTATCAGCAATATGTATTTGCAAGGCTTGCAGATAATTAGACTAATTGCAACTCATATGCAGTGAGCGTGTAAAGGCCCTTACAGACGGCGATGCGAGCATCACGATTTCTGTGTCAATGGTGCCAAAATAGTCTCGTGGAAATTCTTTGATCCTACTTTGGGGTCGATCCTCTCCATTGTTTTGCATTTTTCAATGGAAACTTGGCAGCAACACAAGTCGAGTCAATATCTATAAAAGAGTCTCGAATGCCGTGGCCATCCATATTCCATACGTTCTGTCTGAGTTTTGTATGATACAGAGTCTTGTTTTATAATACTTCATACTTTATATTTCTGCTATTTATGTTAGATTTGAAGTAGCCATTCTGTTTACTTCGAATGAACTTGGCAATGTTGATGGATTCCACACCCGGTGACTTCGTCTATATCCGTCATTGAAAAAGCCGAAAACACTCGAGTAAACGCTCTGGTCGCATCACTCAGTTACAACAAATCCTATCCCTGCGATTGACGATTTGGTCGTGTTGCTCGCATCACTACACCATGTGAATACCTCAGTGATATTATGTTTGTCCTAATTGAGCGCCGACGCTGAAGTCGCATCGCCATCTGAATAGACCTTTAAGATTGTTTCATTTTAATTTGAACTTTTTACTTCACTTATTCAGCCATGACTTTATATTAGAGCGAAACCTGGTTCACATGACATGAAGATGGGATTTATACTGGTTATGTGTCTCATTCATTGCATACATGTAATATCAATATATAATTGTAACTTGGAAGTTTTA
Source organism: Siphonodentalium dalli (assembly GCA_032622095.1). NCBI lineage: Eukaryota > Metazoa > Mollusca > Scaphopoda > Gadilida > Siphonodentaliidae > Siphonodentalium > Siphonodentalium dalli. Next base: position 55,107,149 of record CP136067.1, read on the forward strand.
ACCCGAAATGTCAACAAGTTGCTCAAAAATGTGCTTTTATAAATCACCAAATGATGCTACATGTTTAAAGGTGAATTCAGGGTTCCAACCTCCAACTACAACAACGACATACAAGATCAAATTTAAAATTACTATTGGCTTTGTTCCTCTTAATATATGTTACAAAGCAAATGTGATTTATAAACTAGACTAAAAATAGCAAATAATGTCATTTTTGTTCAATATTTAGGTGATACTTATTTTTGCTTTCTCTCTAAATCCTTGAAACCATATGAAATAATTAAAGAGAAACTTTTATGTGAACAGGATTGCGACTTTCAAGTTCACTTTTCACACTTTCACAATTTTTTATTTTATGTGCAAGAATCTATATAGGTTTCTTAAAATTTGGCCTGGAACCCTGAATACATCTTTTAAGTACCATAGATTGCAATGACACCTAGCTTATTTAAAAAATTTATGCATGGGGCATTTTTAAAAGACTGAATTGTCAATATATGAGATTTATATGATCTCTTTTCTTACAAGTGGAATATATTTTCATCTCTCTAAATCACTTTTAATCCATTGTAGTTGTTTTCTCTTCTAAAATGCAGTAGGTTTTCTTTGAGCTTAATTTTTCTATTAAATTTAAAGGCATTAAAACTTCATTCTGATACTATACTATTTATGTGTTTTCTCCAGCATTTTTCACCTATAATCGCAAAATTTCATGAACAATTGTTTGTATTTCATATGTGTTTTCTGGCAAGATGTCCTTTCTGTATACAACTGACATGATGTCCCTCTTTCTGTAAATGGCTGATAAATTATCTCCCTTTCTGTTGATGACTGACAGAGTTTCTCCCCCTTTTGTTAATGGTTGAGATTGTCCACTCTCCGTGTAAGCGTTATTACATGCCATTGTGATTGATTCATTTTTGTTAAAATAAAACCTTAATGTTGATTTAATCAGTATTATGAGTTGTTATTGGAAATTCTGCCCACCTGGGAGCTTTAGGATCGTAATGTGGAGTGGAGAGCGAAAAGCTACATATTTTACTCCATTGGGGATTCGAATATGACTGGGCATTGATTTGCAATACTTCATTCAACTTGTGTTGATTTTATCAGTATTTTGACTTGTTATTGGAAATACTGCCCTCTTGGGAGCCTTTGGATCATAATGTTGAGTGGGGAATGGATGGCTCAATTGGTTACTGTGTCTCTGTGAGCTACACATTTGACCCTGTTGGGGGTTCAAATTTTACTGCGCATTGTTGCATATTAAATCATCTGCACAAATCCATTCAACTCAGGCTATGTTCACACACAGACAAATTTTCGAGCAATTTGTCACAGAAGGCTATAGTACAGTAATGCCCTAAATAATCAACTCCTTAACCACAGCAGAATTATGGGTACCGGTAATTTTTCAGGATTTAGTCGGAAATATGGCTTGTTGCCATTCATCGGAAAGCTCTCACTGACTAAATCCTGAAAAATTACCCATAATTCTGATGTGGTTAAGGAGTCGATTATTTAGGGCATTAATGTACTCTAGGATATGAAAGGCAGCTACTTATAAGAATTGAAATGTAGTTGCTTCACCGAATCACTGTTAACTCCATAAACAGTGAGATCTCTGCTGTAATCATCCCTGGTTAACCCTTTATTAACCCTTTATTAACTAAATGGATTCTACCTCTCAGATATAAACCTATGGGGTGGATCCTTGGGATACCCCAACGGATGTTATAATGGCATAATCTTTTTTTTTATTTTTATTTTTTTTTTTATTTTAATTTATATATTTTTTTTAATTGAGCAAGGAGTTCAATCTAAAGAAATTCAAAACTTTTATTTTTGTTTAAATCAAAATGTATTAAAGATTAAAATGTGCGCAAAGTGCATCACATTTGAATAAAGGCTCCCAAAGAGCCTGTTTCAGCTAGTAGTAAAATATTTTAATAATGGCAGTTTTGGTTGTTGCAAACTGACCATAATCAAACAGCAGAGCAGCCAAAATTAAAATATTATATACGTTCATTGAACGTATATAATATTTTAATTTTGGCTGCTCTGCAACTTCATGTTCATGTATATGTGATGGCAGCAGTCAGACCAGCATAGCAAGAGGACTGTACTCTGACTTGCAGTTTGCAAAATCATAGCAAATTAGCAGGACCACTTAACCAGGAGAGGTAATTCGATATGTTATTCTACAAATGAGATTTTCCTTCATATATCTGGTTATGACCTATTGTACAATCCTTTGCGAATTTCATATCTCTAATAAGTGAAACAACAATTGAGGACACATATTCCATAATGTCTTAATTTTTAACTTAAAAGTGTGTATTAATTGTGATGCATTGAAAATATTAATTCAGTGTGTATTAACTGATAAATTGCATGAAAATTTTACCAGGAATTTAGTCACCTGTGTGAACATGGCCTTAACCATTGAGATTGCTTATATCGAGATTGCTTATTTCAGTATTAATATTTACGGCAATTTAATTTTAATTCAAATCTGCTGCATTTAGTCCAAATTTCCAGTTGTGAAAAATGAAATTTCTGGAATTATGGAAATATTGGTCTCATAAATGCCATGTTAAGTTGTCATTAATTCTGCTTATCAGTAAATGTTCAGGAAGTCACTGAAATAACTGTTGACTTCCAAGTTTCGGGTATTTGGCAGTTGATTGTGTGCAACTGCCATGAATATGCTGCACATAAGGTGCATATGTGACCAAATCCAAGGAGTATTTAAGAGTCAGGAATCAGGTGATTTCTAATCACACTTTGAACATTCAAATTAAATTTCTTGGTTGGAAATAAATTTTTAAGGACTTTCTAATGGAGTTTATGCGATTTTGAAGCTTTATTAATATATTGAAAAATTTTCTGCCTGTTGGATGAATTTGTTATTTTTTCAGGCCACCGACTCAATCACTTTCAGTGAGATGATGTGAATTACCAGACAATTTCAACAACACATTGATAGCCCCCAAAGGAGCTCAGTTGGAAATAAAAGGACTCAAGGTCTTTGAAGTGGGTTCTTGTGAAATAACATAAATTTTATAAAAGTACATGAAAAAAATAGATTACTTTATCCTTAATTTAATTATTAATAACTCTCCAGTAATGAGATTTCACATGTCCAAATCATCTACTAAATATTTTGGAACTTCTGTCTGTATGTGTGTTATAGACTCGAAAACTGCTTGACCGATCTGACTCAAATTTGGTATGTAGGCTTTTGATCCCGGGAACAATATGGGTGGGTCCAATTTCATGTGCGACCTTGACCTCGCTCATATACATTCATATAGGCATTTTTCTGAATGCTGTATATTCTGCCCAGACGAAGGCGATCACAAATAAATCCCTAAACAGCCCGGACGAAGCTATTTGTTATATAAACATTACTGTTACAATGGAATTACCAATAAAAGTCCAATTAGTCCAATAAGATACCAAAGTTTAAAGGTACTCAACCCGTAAAGAGGGTCCCCATCTCAACAGATTCCAACAACAACAATCCGATCAGAGGGTCCTATATTACTATTTCTTTGGCTTTGGGGGTAAAAAATATTTGATTCGAGTCGAGGAACCCATCAAACAAAGCTCAAAGTTATTAGATATTGATTTTTGAAAATTCTTATGTTCTCGAGATGAGTACTTATAGCTGCCGTCAATTTGGTAACATGCTCGAGATTTTACGCCAAAATTCTATTCAAACAGACAAGGATGGATAACTCTATAATCAAGTGGTAATAATTGACTACGTACTGGGCCAGTAAGAATTCCCGATAATGAAAAATAATAGATTTCTAAAATCGATATCTAACAAATCTGAGCTTTGATGGGTGACTTCCTCGACTCGAATCAAATTTGTTTGACCCCCGAAGCCATTGAAATAGTAATTGAGAGGAGTTTTATCGGGTTGAGTACCTTTAATCAATACTAGACAGTAAATCTTGGGAAAAGTCAAAGCATTTAAAAATATTCTGAAAATTATATTCAATATAAAATATTTTAACTTACTACATGATTAGGGATGTTTGTTGACAAATCAGTTTAACAAATTTTTTTACATAACATTTTTGTTTCAACAAAGAAAATATCTTTGGAGAACTATTAACAATGAATATAAGAACAAAGTTTATCTATTTCTCTATGTTCTTCTTAGTGGTGATGTTTTTACAGACTTTTAATTTTTGCACATTTTCCCACTTTGCATGTCTTGGGTCCCCTTTAAATGTAAAAAGGAAACTCTAGATATATTGTGACGGCTCACTAGAGTTTAACATCCCCAAGCAGATGAGATCATCTAGCCATTGATAGTGTTAACCCTTTCAGAGCCAAGTCCGATTTTTGTATCAACCCATATTTCCTTGATCATTTTTCAAATTTATTGAGTATAATGTGATACATGTATCACATTATTATACTCAATACATTTGAAAAATGATCAAGGAAAAATGGGTAGATACAAAAATCGGTCTTGGCACTGAAAGGGTTAAACTCTCAGCAGAATATTTTTCCTAACAATAACTGAAACAATGTGATCATTTCACAGCGTATTCTTCATTGGGCATTGTTAAAGCAGAATTTTCCAGCTTATGAATGTTACATGAGAACTTACAATGATATATTATCATCTTATATATTCAATGTCGGGCCTCTAAATGTTCTGCATGTGACTGGGCATTAATTTAATCAAATTTACGATGATAGCATGACAATTTCCACTAATTACCACGATAATGGTTTCTGTTGCATTCTCGTGTGACAATATCATGCATTAATTAGATACCGACAGTGAAACATTTTCAATTTATGAGTGTTACAATATTTTAGAATTTTTATGTGGAATTTGTTTCTTCGTTGCTTTTGTTAACAAAACTACTCGATGAACACCAAAGACCTGCAGAGAAACTATCTAATATTCCATTGTCTGTGCTGAATTAAAGGGGTACTGTACTGGCCATTTATGGGACCATGCTCTTATCAATAACGCAAGCAACATGGTAACTATAATGAAAATAAATTTATAACTGGAGTCATAAATTCATTTTCAGTACAATTGCCATGTTGTTTGCATTGTTCATAGAGCACACATGTGGTTTGTGCACTAATCCATGGTTCAAATTCATTCATTTATTGCATATATTATGTTGAGGATAAAATGAGATGGTCCCATAAATGGCCGGATTTAGTGTACGCTTCCCCTTTAAATTCATGATATTGTCACATTTGTGTAAGCCTATATACATTCAAAAGCTGCATTACTGCAGTAATGTGAACTAAGTTCACATTACTTATATTATTATTGGAAGCAGGACGCTGAATATCCAACTAAACCACCCATTTGGGTGTCAGTCGAATTCTTACTTCAGAAATTCTAATTGCACCCATCACCAAAGTGACTTTCATACTGTTGCTCTGAGTTGTGTAATTTAAAAATAAATACGTACGACGAAAACTTGTTGGTGAAATAAGATTTTCATTAAATGTTGATCCAAAATAAAATACCAACACAGATCTCTAAATTTATCATTTTCTCTTTAATTCTTGCTTTGTGGTTTTTCAGCTTGTGTGCTTTATAGACATTTGAAATTTCAACTTTTGAAGATGATGGGTCGCCATTGAATGCGCATGGTACTGATCACAGTGGCCTGTAATGCGCTCCGCTGCCCCTCTTTTGCACTGCCTCTATGCGCCGTCTGTATTAACGTAAAGCATGTGCGTATATAGATACAGCTTATAGGGGCAGTGCATAAGGGGCAGTGGAGCATGTTACAGGTCACCGGTTTAAGGGGTTTCCATTATTTCCACACCTGAGCTATGTCAGGAGGTGGAAAGTTTAGATTGACCTACACAGAAATAGACAGGACACAACGCGCATCTTAATCGAGAATATTTTATCGAATGAGTTGCTGATGGCGGCAGGGTTGGGGCGATTACATGCCAATGTAATCAATTACGATTACGATTACTTTTGATTTACATGATTACGATTACTGATTACATTTTTTTCCATCATGGCGCAAGGATATATATAATATATATATATATAATATAACTTTGCGCCGTCCGCAACGAGTTCGATAAAAGATTCGAGATTATGATGCAAGTTGTATTCTGTATTTATTCTACACCGTTCAGTCAAATAAGTTCAATCCATGAATGTCACCTCCTTTGTTACTATAGCTACCTTTATTGTGATTTAAGTTTGACAAATAACCAGTAATTATGGGGGGATCACCGGAAGCGGATGATCAACGTAATGTACGTCATCTTTCTTGGCGACAACGTCAACAAGAATAGTTCCGGCTTGCTATATGTATTCCACTAGAGGTACACACTAATATGTATTCAATGGCTGGGATTCCGTTGAATACTTGTGACTCGCGCCAATGGGTGTGGAATAAAACAACTTAGAGCACAATCCCATTGTTGCAATCGTCCCCTGATTTTTGGTAAAGCACACCAATTCCCAAGGCTGGCGAAGGAATAGTTCAATGATTATCCCATTGTTAGGCACCCGCAACTCATAACAAACAAATCGCACGGGCGCTTCAAATTTGGAACAGTCCGTGTTGTTTCGGAGATATCTATTCACATTCAGTTCATGTTAATCACGTTTTTGGCGTGGCTAACCGGCTATTGTGTCCAATCGCGGCCCGCGAACGGCACATTTCCAGTTTATTGCATTGTGTGTGATCAATTGTGCTCTAAGTCAGTCAGAGCACACAAATTGTTGAACTAGTACACCACCTGAAGGAATCTATGCTATCTGAAGACCACATCAAGCATATTATATAGCAATAAAAATGTCAAAAAGATGACTTTAATCATAGTTTTAGATGGGAAATTTTGGGAAAAGTGTTCTTAGCAAGTATACAAATTGATTGGAAATGAATAACTGCCATAAAAAGTACATGATATGAACTAATAAAAGGCTCGAATGGCAATTTAATTGAGTTCAATACTGCTGCAAGAATCTCAACAGTATGTGCTAGAAAATTGTGAGAAGCCATTACCATGAGCTGTAACATCAAGGAACTTTAGACCAATGTTGGTGTGTAGGTCAGTCCATTTGGCTATGGATATATGAACTAAAAGTGAGGCTAAGACTCATTTCAGTAGAAATGTTTATATCAATTCTTGTGAAATGGATGTTCACAATTTTCCAGCACACACCTAACATAATGTTGAGATTCTCGATGCAGACTGATGATAGGTAGAGATAAATTCAGACCGATAATAGCTAGAGATATATTCAGACCGATAGTAGGTAGAGAGCTATTCAGACCGACAGTAGGTAGAGATATATTCAGACCGATAGTAAGTTGATAAATTCAGACCGACAGTAGGTTGAGATATTCAGACCGACATTAGGTTGAGATATTCAGACCGACATTAGGTTGAGATATTCAGACCGATAATAAGTTGATATATTCAGACCGATAATAAGTTGATATATTCAGACTGATAATAAGTTGATATATTCAGACCGACATTAGGTTGAGATATTCAGACTGATAGTAAGTTGATATATTCAGACCGATAATAAGTTGATATATTCAGACCGACATTAGGTTGAGATATTCAGACCGATAATAAGTTGATATATTCAGACCGACATTAGGTTGAGATATTCAGACCGATAATAAGTTGATATATTCAGACCGACATTAGGTTGAGATATTCAGACCGACATTAGGTTGAGATATTCAGACTGATAGTAAGTTGATATATTCAGACCGACATTAGGTTGAGATATTCAGACCGATAATAAGTTGATATATTCAGACCGACATTAGGTTGAGATATTCAGACCGATAGTAAGTTGATATATTCAGACTGATAATAGGTTGAGATATATTCAGACCAATAATCGGTTGTGATATTCAGACTGATAATAGGTTGAGATATTCAGACTGGTGATAGGTTGAGATAATCAGACCGATAATCGGTTGAGATATTCAGACCGACAGTAGGTAGAGATATATTCAGACCGACAGTAGGTAGAGATATATTCAGACCGACAGTAGGTAGAGATATATTCAGACCGACAGTAGGTAGAGATATATTCAGACCGACAGTAGGTAGAGATATATTCAGACCGACAGTAGGTTGATATATTCAGACCGACATTAGGTTGAGATATTCAGACCGATAATAAGTTGATATATTCAGACCGACATTAGGTTGAGATATTCAGACTGATAATAAGTTGATATATTCAGACTGATAGTAAGTTGATATATTCAGACCGATAGTAAGTTGATATATTCAGACCGATAGAAAGTTGATATATTCAGACCGATAGTAAGTTGATATATTCAGACTGATAATAGGTTGAGATATATTCAGACCAATAATCGGTTGTGATATTCAGACTGATAATAGGTTGAGATATTCAGACTGGTGATAGGTTGAGATAATCAGACCGATAATCGGTTGAGATATTCAGACCGATAATAGGTTGAGATATTCAGACCGATAGTAGGTTGAGATATTCAGACTGGTGACAGGTAGAGATCTTCAGACTGATAATAGGTTGAGATTTTGCAGACTGATACTACGTTGAGATGTTCAGATGTTTTAATTTCCAGTTGTTTTTATACCATAAGGTTGAATATTATCTTAATTTCTGTTAAATTTTGGACCAAATTGGCCAACTGTAGGGCCAAATAATTTCCCCATAAGCATCTACAGTAATGCTCTAAATAATCGACTCCTTAACCACAGCAGAACTATGGGTAATTTTTCAGGATTTATTCGGAAATATGGCTTGTGAGAGCTTTCCGATGAATGGCAACAAGCCATATTTCCGACTAAATCCAGACTAAATCCTGAAAAATTACCCATAATTCTGCTGTGTCGATTATTTAGAGCATTACTGTATCTGGTCCATCAATGTTAAAATTCCATCCATTAATAGTTGGTAATTTTTGTCTGGTGCAAGGGGTGCAGTTTGAAATTCCAAGGTTCCAAAGATGATATGCACCCCTCCCCCAATGTTGACCATTTAATCACGACCGTGTCGAAGGGGGGGGGGTCATATTTGAAAATTCGAATTGGACACCACCCAAGCCCTCTATTCCTGTTCTGCAGTTCATTCAAGGGGAATTTTCGAAATTAAGTCCATATACAATGGCAATAGGTATTATAAGTATACAAGTGGCTATTTGCCTAAGATTGTACTGCTCACATCACTTTTGCGTGAAAGGTGGTAAATATTTGATGTGGGACATCAGAATACAACGAGTTAATACTCTTTACGATACCACAATGCAGACACAACGTTAAACATAGCCGACCGATATAAACCGTGCATGATAAAAAACCTATTGCCATTTGACTGTGAAGCAATGATGTTTGAATAAATTGTTGCATATAGCTGGATGGATTGAGCTGACCAGGCATACCGACACCTCATTTAAGGGAGAAGCTATAATCTCTACTATAGTGGCCAGCTATTGTTTTCACACACAACCATGTTTGAATTGGAGCCGCTCTTCCCGGTAAGCATTATCACGATGATTTGGCAGTAATTTATTTATTTGTTTCTTGGAAAGACAACTATATCATCATTTGTGTTTATAATTATCGTGTAAAATTTGTTCTATTTCTTCTCGCCAACGATTCCAACAACAACAACAACAAAACAATTTCTATTTAACTATACTTTTCAGGGCACCTTTCAACTATAATTGTTAACAAAAGTACACTTGAGAAACAGCCGTTGTTACACATATTTTACGTATAAATGGTGTTTTAAAAGATATATTTCTAATTTTAAAGAAAATTGTAATGTTCTAACAAATTTCTGTCCAAATGCATAGAAAATAATTGGAGAATCAAATATTTTTCAGCGAACAGCTCTAGTTGACTGATCCCTCTGACTCAAATATATTATTTGATATCCTCGAGTCTCTACAGAAAAATCAGGAAAGATATACACCCTCTTTAAAGATAATCCGAATTAACGCTCCTAAACTACTCATTCTTGTATCTTGTATAAAGCCAGTGCATTCTCTTATATATGTGAGGCTCCCTGTGTGAGACTCGCATATATAAGAGAATTACTGCACTGGCACATGATCTTTAATGCCGCGTCAGCGCAGCTCACGTCACGAAAGGGTTAATTAAAGATACAGTAATCCGATTTAACTAAATTACTATTTCTTCGGCATGGGGGTAAAACTATTTGATTCGACTCGAGGAACCGTCCCATCAAAGTTCCGAGTTATCAGATATCGATTTTTTTTAATCTGTTATTTTCCCCCACCTGGAATATCTGGCGGCTTAGCAAATAATATTCCACGAGCCGACCGACATACTCTCGATGCCAACTTCCGTAAAACAAAATGTTGATAAAAATAACATTTGGAAATTCTATATCAGAGTTGACATGCAGCTAGTGATTAGCATTATTTGTTTGTAATTAATCGATTCTGCTAACTAACGCGTATTTTGAAGAAAAAAATTGTTGTTGGAATCTGATGGTACGGGGACCATCGAATCGGATTATGCACCCTTAATGTGGTGATGCATGCATGGCTGCATGTGGTGACCAATGTGTTGGTCACTCCCATGGGTCCATTCATGCAGATCTGCCGCTCGTGCAGAAATATCAGCTCGATCTTCAGAGCTGGCAATTCAAAAGAATTGATGCCGCCATGCATGGATGCAATTTGCATTTGAAGTATATCTCATTTTCTAAACTACGGGTACTTATTTTTGGATTTCAAGTGTCATAAAGTTTGCATTTAGAATATGAGGAATCGGTTGGTGACGTTGATCCGAGAACTTCACGCAGAAGAAACGAATGTGTCGATAAAACGCTCTAATTTATTATACATCAACATGAGGCACATTTCATCCATTCAGCAAGTTCCTACGTTATCTAATAATATCTAATAAACAAGACTGGGCTCGCACCGTCTCATTCAGAGTGTAAGACTAATGTGATACCTTGAACTTTGATTGATAGTGTCGTCGTATTCGTTTGAACAAGCGATAACCGCACTCAAAAATACGCGCACATCATCCAGCAAACAATTAACTTCTACGAAATGCGGGGGAGGGGTGGCGATCCTGGAAATATTTCCAGGCACACGGGCGAAAACAAAAATTCCACTCACAGACCACCCCATGAACCCCGCCCCCATCCATGCATTTTTTAGCTCACCTGAGACGAAGTCTCCGGTGGAGCTATAGTCACCACTCCTCGTCCGTCGTCCGTCCGTCCGTCCGTCTGTCCGTCTGTCTGTCCGTCCGTCAACTTTTTTTTTAAACATCTTCTCCTCTGAAACCATCATACCAAATTGGTTCATATTTAGTGTGGATGTTCCCTAGGTGACTCTCATTCAGATTTGTTCAAATGAGGTCACTGGGTCAAATAGTTGCGAAACCAGGGCCATAATTCTATTCATCCTCAGTAATTCTTACAACAACTTCTTGTCCATAACCATTGTGCCGATTTAGCTAATATTTGGTATGGAGGGTCCTTGGGTGATTGGTGTTCAGATTTGTTCAAATGAGGTCACCCGGTCAATTAGTTGAGAAACCAGGGCCATAACTCATAGTAATTCTTACAATGACTTCTTCTACACAAATATTGGGCCGAATTAGCTTATATTTGGTACTGAGGGACCTTGGGTGACTGGGAATCAGATTTGTTCAAATTGGGTCACTGGGTCAATTAGGGGCAGAGCCAGGGACATAACTCTAAAAACCAAAAAATTACATTTTGATCATATTTGGGGTGGGTGTTCCCTAGGTGACTGTCATTAATATTTGTTCAAATGAGGTCACTGTGTCAAACAGTTGCGAAACCAGGGCCATAACTATATTCCTCATTGGTAATTCTTATAACGACTTCTTGTCAATAACCATTAAGCCGATTTAGTTTATATTTGGTATGTGGGGTCATTGAATGACTGGGGTTCAGATTTGTTCAAATGGGGTCACTGGGTCAAATAGTGATGGAACCAGGGCCATAATTCCCCAAAAAATAATACAAAAATCAGGAACTCCTTGATCAATTTAACATACAAACAAAAAATATCACCCCCACATGCCCCAGAACCCCACCCCCAACCAACAGCATTCCACCCTATCTCATATCCTAACTCACAGGTAAATAAAGTATATTTATTTAAATTCCCATTACAAGGCAACTCTCCTATGAACTGATAGACATGACACATGGCAAGGCAGATAGAGAGATAAAGAGAGCTTCTGCAGCCTTAGACAGAGTCCCCAGGGAGTGTATTCATGTCATTCATAATTTAAATGAGATTAATGGTGTTATCAATGAAGCACCCTTGTTGTTTATATTATCACTCAGTGGTCATTAAAATCAGATTAATTTCATTCTCTCAAAGAGTGCCTGGCATTTGTAGAATGAGGTTCCCAGAGGGTGAATTTAGTGACGCTATCCTACACAACAGGCTAGCATAACCAAATACACCCTCTGAGAACCTTATTCCGCTTAGGCCTCATCTTCTGAGAAGTATCTAGAGTCTCAAGATCTCATTCTGCTTAGGCACTGGGGAACTTCAATCTTATTCTAGGTCTTCCATAGCAGTTGAGGGCCTTATCAGAATGAGGTCCCCAGAGGGTGAATTTAGTGATACTAGCCCGCTGTGCGGGATAGCCTCACTAAATTCACCCTCTGGGTACCTCATTCTGCAAATAACAGACAGACTATTTCAAAGCTTGATTCAAGGCTAGCATCACCAAATTCACCATTTGGGGACCTCATTCTGCTTAGGCCTCATCTTCTGGGAAGTGTCTATAGTATCAAATTTACATTGTTGTTAGTTAAATTTCCCTTCTAGGAAGTTTCTATATCCCCTAATTTGCAGAAGATAAAATTCATAATTGAGGGGCCCAATGGGTGAACATCACCAACTTCAACTGGGGAAATTCAATTTTATTCTAGGTCTTACATAGCAGTTGAGGACTTTATCAGAATGAGGTCCCCAGAGGGTGAATTTAGCATCACTAAATTCACCCTCTGGGGACCTCACTCTACAAATGACAGACACACTATCACACTATTTCAAGTCTTGTTGTATAATACATTGTGTTGCTTGAGGCCAGGCATACACAATGTAGGAACAGACACGCTTTTTGTGATGCTATCCGGCACAGCAGGCTAGCATCACCAAATTCACCCTCTGACGACCTCATTCTGCTTAGGCCTCATCTTCTGGGAAGTATCTATAGTATCAAATTTACATTGTTGTTAGTTAAATTTCCCTTCTATGAAGTTTCTATATCCCCTAATTTGCAGAAGATAAAATTCATAAATGAGGTGCCCAATGGGTGAATATCACCAACTTCAACTGGGGAACTTAATTTTTATCCTTATCAGATTTGTGAAAATGGGATCACAAAGTCAAATAAGGGCAGAGCAAGAGACTTAACTATTTCACTACATAGTAATTCTTAAAATATGTTTGCAAGAACTAGTTGGCTTATGTAGAATGGAATGTTCTTCCTTGACTGCAATTCAGATTTTGTTAATGGGGTCACCTGGTCAAATAGGGGCCAAGCGAAGGACAGTTTCCCTCTTAATATGCTTCCTTCACAAGGACCATCAGGTCTATTTGACTGATATTTATGATATGTATGAAGGGTTCTTTGGTGTCTGGGATTCAAATTTATTCAGATGGGGTCACCAGGTTAAAAGGGTGGTACCAGGGACATAACTATATGTCTCTATAGTAATTCTTAAAATGTCTTCTCAAGGGATTTTGGACTATTTAGCTTACATATAGTATGGAGGAATCAGGAAGATCCTTTAGTGACTGAGATACAGATTTGTTAAAATGAGGTCAACCTGTCAAGAAATGGCAGTCTATGGGGAGTTAACACTTTTGTGTCCAATAAAATCATAGAAATACCAAATTCATTAAAACATCTACCTTGGAACCACCTGACTGATTGGTCTGACATACATGTATTGTGTTTTGGGTCCATGGATAATTGGGCTTCAAACATGTTTAAATGGTTTTAGAAAAAGACGCTTGTGAGATTGGAAATTTCCAACAATTGAGAAAGTTTGAGGTGTCGGTTGTGAAATTCCAACCTAAGACTTGGGAGTCTGGATCCCGGTCGGGAGGGGACTTGTTGAGCTGGATGAGGGGGGTGATCAGTAGTGTACAGTTGGCAATTTCAAGGTGTTTTTTTCACCAAGCTACATACTTGAAGTCTCTCTAGCCACATATCCTGTTTAAATCTACTTCTTTTAAAGTGATTATGAAAAGTGCTCACTGTTTTGGTCTCCAGAGTCCCAGTCTTATCAGTCTTTGCAGTCTGGTGAGCTACCCCACAGTCATTGACTGTCTTGTTTTAATTTTTATTAGGGTTCAACTTTTAGGACTCACCACCGAAAATTAGTAAATTAAAGGTACACAATCAGATTCGATGGTCCCCATATAATCATCAACAACAATTACCAAAACATAATGCTAACCACTGTCAATTATAGTCTGAAATGTCCCAAAACGTGTTATATATCAACATTTTGTTCAAAGGAAGTTGGTATATCGAGAGAAAATGTCGGTATCTAATAACTCTGAGCTTTGATGGGTGGGTTAAAATTCATCGACTAGAATCAAATATTTGTTTACCCCATTGCAAAGCCAAAGAAATAGTAATTGAGGAGCGTTAATTCGGATTATGTATCTTCAATCAGAGTAAAATAATTCGGTGACATCGACTACTTATTCCCATATACTTATTCCTTATTCCGGTGACCCACTGAACGTTATCCTATATATAGGAAAGCCGAAAACCGCACCTCTCATGTATACAAGCCCGGGCTGTAATGCACCATATGGGGTGGGGGGCAACAAAAGTCGCACATGCACATTAGGCCTATGATTACAGCGTTTTGATGGTTGTGGGCCGATTTCGACAAATTAAACAGTGCGGTGGATGGCCCATTCAATGGGAAGTTCTCCTGTACAGAAAATCCGAAACCACATTTATGTAGCCCGCGTACCGCCGTCACATCAGGAGGCGGCAACAGTGTGACCCTTTATATCATTTTGGTGGGTGTGGGTCGTGAAAGTTGCGGTTGATCGGCTTTTCTAGGATAAATTAATTATGGTGCAATTAATATATGGGGGAGCTATTTTGGGATAACTAATAGAGGGTGGCTAATATAGGGTGGCTATTCTAGATTGACTAATATAGGATGGCTATTCTAGGATGACTAATAGGGTAGCTATTCTAGAATAACTAATATAGGTGAACTACTCTGGGATAACTAATATAGGGTGGCTAATTTAGGGTGGCTATTCTGGATTGACTAATATAGGGTGGCTATTCTAGGATGACTAATAGGGTGGCTATTCTAGGATAACTATAGTATAGGGTGTCTATTATAGGATAACTATAGTATAGAGTGGCTATTATATGACAACTAATAGGTTGGCTATTCTAAGATAACTAATATAGGGTGGCTATTCTAGATTGACTAATATTGGGTGGCTATTCTAGATTGACTAATATTGTGTGGCTATTCTAGGATGACTAATAGGGTGGCTATTCTAGGATGACTAATATGGTGGCTATTCTATGATAACTAATATGGGTGGCTATTCTAGGATAACTAATAGGGTGGCTATTCTATGATAACTAATAGGGTGGCTCTTCTAGGATAACTAATATAGGTTTGCTATTCTAGGATAACTAATAGGGTGGCTATTCTATGATAACTAATATAGGATAGCTAATAGGGTGGCTGACTATTCTAGGTTGACTAATATAGGGTGGCTTTCTAGGGTGACTAATAGGGTGGCTATTCTATGATAATTAATATAGGGTGGCTATTCTAGGATAACTAATAGGGTGGCTAATCTATTATAACTAATATAAAGTGGCTATTACAGGATGACTAATATGGTGGCTAATATAGGGTGGCTATTCTATGATAACTAATATATGGTGGCTTTTCTAGGATAACTAATATAGGGTGGCTATTCTAGGATAGCTAATATGGTGGCTATTCTAGGATAACTAATATATTGTGGCTATTCTATGATAACTAATATAGGGTGGCTATTCTAGGATAACTAATAGGGTGGCTATTCTAGGATAACTAATAGGGTGGCTTTTCTATGATAACTAATATAGGTTTGCTATTCTAGGATAACTAATAGGGTGGCTATTCTATGATAACTAATATAGGATAGCTAATAGGGTGGCTATAACTAATATAAAGTGGCTATTACAGGATGACTAATATGGTGGCTAATATAGGGTGGCTATTCTAGGATAACTAATATATGGTGGCTTTTCTAGGATAACTAATATAGGGTGGCTATTCTAGGATAGCTGATATGGTGGCTATTCTAGGATAACTAATATATGGTGGCTATTCTAGGATAACTAATATTGGGTGGCTATTCTAGGATAGCTAATAGGGTGGCTATTCTAGGATAACACTAATATGGTGGCTATTATAGGATGACTGATATAGGGTGGCTATTATAGGATAACTAATATAAGGTGGCTATTCTAGGATAACGAATAGGGTGGCTAATATATGATAACTAATATAAAGTGGCTATTCCAGGATGACTAATAGGGTGGCTAATATAGGGTGGCTATTATATGATAACTAATATATGGTGGCTATTCTAGGATAACTAATATATATAGGGTGGCTATTCTTTGATAGCTAATATGGTGGCTATTCTATGATAACTAATAGGGTGGCTGTTCTAGGATAACTAATATAGGGTGGCTTTTATAGAATGACTTAAAGGGTGGCTATTATAGGATAACTAATATAGGGTGGCTATTCTATGATAACTCATAGGGTGGCTATTCTAGGATAACTAATATAGGCGGCTATTCTAGGATAACTAATACGGTTGCTAATACGTGGTGGCTCTTCTATGATAGCTAATATAGAGTGGCTCTTCTAGACAACTAATATAGGGTGACTATTCTGGGATAACTAATATAGGGTTACGTACTAATATAAGGTGGCTATTCGGAGGTTATTGGAAATAGTGTGGACCTGAATACATATATATATTGGGGAGGGTGCCTCAATGTTGTCCTAAAACTGATAGATGTTCAATTATGTTGACACCCATATATTATACTAATTTCGCCGACGACATTAAAGGTACCGGTACTCTATCCGAGTTTATGGTCCCCATATAATCAGATTCCAAAAACAACATTGTTAGAAATGGCGCTTCAGTTATCAGAATGAGTAAATGCCCAAAATAATGCTAACCACTGTCAACTATAGTATAAAATTGCCCGAAACGTGTTATTTATCAACATGTTGTTCGACGAAATTTGGCCTTATTATCAACACAAATCCTCTTGATTTTAGCGTTATCCACCATCATCCGCAAGTTGGTCCAAGACCATCGGCTCATCGACTTTTTACTGGGCCACTATTTAATTAAGTCTCGATGGTGATAAATAATAGATTATCCAGTGGATATTTACATTATTAATCGGGAATATATATGCCTATTTTATTTATAAATTGAACATTTCTAGTTTCCATGTTTTCGTTGTATTTTGCATGGTCTAAATTGATACATCTTTTCAGCTGAGTACTGTTGTAGCCTGTTATAGAAGCACAGTTTGTATCAATTAAGACCATGCAAAAAAATACCGAAAACATGGAAATCTGTTAATCTGAACCCCTTGCTTTGTATTAGTGTTCATGCGTCAGGCCCGACCCGGTGGTTGTTTAGCCGGTTAATTTGGTACATTTGGATCATTGATTTGCCACTTTGAATCAAACTGCTGAAGTACATTATACGAGCATTTCCAATATTGCAATAATGGTACGGAAATACTACAGTACAGTACGTTTATTTTATGGTTGGCGATTATCGCAATACGATAGGGGAACACTTTGACGTTCGTACTCATATTTCACCAATTTTTGTACCTGGATTGCCTGTCCTAAGTTTCACGGGAAAATGGCTAATTTGATTCTATTTGTCGTTATATACATATTTATCACCCCATTTATTATTCATTTTCATAAAAATAAAATAAAAGAAGCCGAAGATGACATGTTTAAAATGTTTGAAGCATGAATTTGGCGATATGTTGTTATCAGAGTACGTTATACTTGTGATGGTTACGTTACGCACACGGTGTTCCCCTATCGTATTGCGATAATCGCCAACCTTATTTTATGTGCGAATGCGGAAGTAAGCACTATTCATAAACTTGTAAAAGTTTTGTTTATTTCGCCAATTTAGCCGTAACTTCGGCCTATCGATCTATCTCTATACTTACACACACCAATTAGTACTTATTTAATTATGCAAACATTAATGACTTAAGTCCGGGATATAACCGGATATTGATGAAAATCGAACTATCTCCCACTTTCGATAGAAACTGTTGGCACACGGTGACTGGTGACCGTGTCTGGACTTTGACTCGACCACATACGATATATAAACTGGAATCATTGACCACAGTTGCTGACCATTATAATTTAATAAATATATTAACCCTAGTATTATACCCTAATAGAAAAAGTTTGGAAACAACAGATTTGAGCCTTTGATCAGGTCAGGGAGAACCCAAAATCGATGTACTAAACCTCGATTTGTGTTAAAAACCTCGACCGAGGTTCTTCGAGACCATGTGACCACTGGTCAAAACATACACCCATGATAGTAAGCCATAATAAGGGGAAACACTCTAAACCAAATATGATACTAATGGAAGTAATGTAGTGTAAGTGATATAGGCTACGGTAGTGTGGATTATTTCGCAGTGTTTCATCTTACACCTATGGGAGGCCAAATTCACATTTAATAATTAATTGTGCTTGAGTGCAATCAAGCACAATTAATTATTAAATGTGAATTTGGCCTCCAATAGGTGTAAGATAAAATACTACACACTATATATAACCAGTGGTCACATGTTCTCGAATAACCTCGATCGAGGTTGTTTACACACATCGAGGTTTAGTACATCGATTTTGGGTTCTCCCTGACCTGTTGATGTTCCCTCCGCCCTCCCTTTTTGCACTCAAAATTGCATCAAAACAAATCCGCTTTTGACACAAACACCTACATTGGCTACAAGCACAGTTAGTGAGTTACTGGACATAAACTGGTAAAGTCACAACAATAAGGTTTTAATCAAATTTACAAATTGGTATACTAATAATCATTTATGTTAGTACCAGTATACCGATTTATAAATTTTATTAAAACCTTATTTTTGGGTCTTTATGTGATCGCCTGATCGGCTACCATAAAGGACCACAGTGGAAATAAGTGAGCTTTGGCTTGCTTTCCTGTGTGCTCCTTATTAATAAATGACAATCGATGGTATGACTTGTCAGACCGAGCATATTCTCTATCTATCTCTCTACCTCCATCTCTATCTTTCATTGTCTTACTTATCTCCTGTTATTTTAAGCAACATATGACACTCCTGTTGAGGGAGGAGGGTGGGATAGCACGGGTTGAATAATCATGTTTTTATATAAGGTACCGGTATGACTCTGAGTATTTATTTAGTAGTTATTACTATGCTGGGTTAATTCACTATCTTGTCCATCTACAGAACTGTCAAGCTGCATTCCTGTTATATTTATATATATTTTTTGTTATATCTATACCATATCAATATCACACACTCTGTATTGCTCTTTTGTATATGTGCATATGCAGGGTTTCCGCCAGGCGGGCTGCGGGTCCGTCCCACGGACCTAGAGCCCGAAGCCGCCATCGCACGCCGCCGCCGCCAGCCATATTGGCCACAAGCCGCCGCCAGCCATATTATCTCTGACGCCAGCCGCATGAACAAATCTCCGCCGCCGGAATTGTAAAATGGCTGAGCCGTGTGCATGGACTTATATGTTAACTTAAGGACAACTGCACTGCGAATCGCAAATAACTAAACCGCATTGCCTAATATTGGCATACTCGTATGGACACGGCATGGTTGTTACACTATCAGAACACCCGGGGCCTCTCATTGTGGAATAGACTATTCCAATGCATGCTTTCATATAACGGAGTGGGAGCATCCATTCAGTATTGACAGGGTTTAAAGTATAAATTGTTTATTTCGACACGACTCAGTCTCAGACATCGCTGACATTTGTCAATATATGCATAATACCTGTATATAGAAGAGAATAGAAAATAGTTTGAAATATTATATATCAATACTATCGGATTCAGCATTCAATGATGTATACATGTATATCGCAAGATGCCAGTGATGATACTAGTAGCCGTCTGTAGTCGACAGAAGTCCTAATGTAACTTTTACCGATTTTATAGATGGGGAAACTACATAGTACATCCCTGCCAGTCATTTACTGAGTCCTTAATTCGTGTATTTCGCCATAATAGAAAAGCCCAACACCAAAAGAATACACGTGGTCTGGAATTATACGGGTTCAATACAAACGCCAATTAAAACAAGCGGGTGTCTGTGACCCGGGATTAGGAAAATTTCGGAAACGAAATACGCTGAATAAAGCCTGAATTATAACGTCTCAGCCGGCTGAGCCGCCATATTTTGTCAGCCACGAACGTCGCGACTGAGCCGGCTTAGCTAGATAACCAGCCACGAAAATTGGTTCAGCCAGCCGTGAAAACTAGTTGTCATGGCTTCGGGGTCTACACGGACCCATTCCCCCCGTCGGTCGTTGCATGAAACCCCGTCATTATACACAAATAAATGATGTTATAAAAAACTTTTTCAGTCTTGTCTGTGTCGACAGGCTATATATCTACACTTATTTTCATTAATATTGACAAAATGAAATCGACACAGTCCATCTCCCGAAAAAACAATAAGAAAGAGGTGTCAAATAGCGACATTAGATACAGCGTAATACATGTTGCGGTAACATCAAAGACTGCCGGACTGTTGAGTGCGGATATATTCTTGTGCACGGGATTCCATGGATGAAACTACTCACGCTCGAAGACCCCGTACTGTGTCGGGGATATTTTTATGCACGGGATTTTCGTGGATGAAACTACTCAATGTTGATCATTTATCTTATTGCTGTATTATCATTTGTTTTGAGTTCGATGTACCGGTAAGTGAAGTTCCTGAAAAATACATGTGATTCTCTACGTGTGTTGATTATTATGCGTATATTGCCATGCATACATAACAAAATTCCAAAGTCATTTATTTCACAATAATACGGAACCTGTCCCAAATCAGTCTTTATAGCGGGAATTCATAGTGAGAACACCATTCATTTGAGTCATATTACATGCATGGAGGATAAACACGAACACATACCCCTCCCCCAATATGGAGATAAAGTTCATTTATATAGTCTTCAATCAGACGGCAGTCTTACGTACGTAATTAAATGACTAACTATTGGATACAATCAACAGAATTAATGCACCGATGGAAATGATAGACTTGCATAATATACGTATAGCTTTGGATTGCTTTGTGGGACACTCAGGTGCAAGGAAACGGCTTCTTTTCAGTGTCAAATAACAAAATTTTCACCCGACGGGACGAACCATGGTCGCCCCGTCGCGTTATGTGTTTCTCCAATACGCACTCATTAATTCCCCCCCCCCTGGCGGAAACCCTGGCATATGCTCAACTGTCTACTTGTTATGCATCTATTAGCCATTAAAAAAATATCTGTCTATGTCCAGTTACTGTACATATTCTATAGAAAACTATCTAATATCAAAAAGCATACTTTAATATACCAGTATATTGTAGGGGAGGGGAGGTATCCAACCTAAAGTTTCCATCTGTACCTCTCCACTGACTGAACCGAACCAAGTTCCCAATACTCTGGTAAATTTAATTGATTAAAAGTTCTGAGAGAGATTTAGGATATGATGTTGAAAATGTATGGTTTTTACCATGAAGAACTGACAAGTGTTGTAGGACCTCAACTATTACAACTGACATGGAAGGGGTAACTCTCACCTAAAAAGTGCTGTAGGGTACACAGGTTTTGAAAATGACAACCAGCAGTACTAGTTTTACTTGTTTGTTTTCAGGAGCTGGTGACACCCGTTATGGAAGAGCTTGGGTACATTACCGATAGCTGCAGTCCACTTCCGGATGAGAGACATCCCTCTCCGCTCCCATTTTCTGAGGACACATACTCATCTCAACCGGAAGAAAACAGTAGACAATCGCCGTTTTCTCCACCACGATTATCTCCATGTCCGGAGTTGTATCAGTTACAGTCGCCACACCATTCACAACTATTGTCACCTGAGCAGCTATCACCACATTCGTCATCTCATCAGCCTTCACCGCACCATCTCTCACCATATCAGCTGTCACCACAACAATTCTTGCCACAGGAACTGTTGGGACAAGAATTCTCACATTACTGCCAGCCGACACATGATATTGTCGAATGTGTGAGTTCTACTTAGTACAAGGACAATGCAAGAGGGAAGAGTGTCTTTATTCAGGATTTAGGATTTATTCCCAACTACATCCCTACTGGACCAGACAAAATTACCCCCTCATTATTTTGGTTCATATTTTCTGGCTAGTACACCCAGTTATCTAGTCGGAAAATTTCCACCATACAACAGTTACTGTTGGTCCAAAAATCAAATACTAAATAGTGTTTGGAAAAATATTAATATCTAACAAATTCAATGTATTTTCTAGACTGAAATTTCTAAGTGTTGTTATTTCGGACATGACAATTATACTTGTTTTAGATTTGTCCTGGATTAGGAGTGGGTGAGACACCCACTATCAAACCCTATATTTGTAGCAACATGTCTGATTTGGGTATCAGCACGTAACGTCGTTATATAAAAAAAAAATTGAGATAAATAGCTTTACCACTATTTTTGTCATAATCTTGACATGTTCAGACTGATATTTTACTGATAATGTATTTTGCTATTTATAATTTACCAGACTTTTGATTGAGATGGTTTCTTTCCAGTACTATGTCCTAAATTTGGATTTGCATTAGATATCAATAAATGCATGGGAGTAGACGAAAGTTTGTTCTGCTTATAAATAATGTAATTTGTGCTGTTTCATTTATGAAGTTTCCTGGTAGTTTGTAGAGATCCTGACTGCTCTTTCCTAACTATCATACCAATCTGAGCCACACTGTTATTCAATATTTATTTTCAATACACAGGAATCTATGCCAGAGGAAGGATTACCACAGATTTTCCCTACTCAATCAGCACGTCAACACCAGCCATATTCAGATGAATTCTCACAACCAAATTTTTCACCACATCACTATAACACACAGCATACACAAGACAGTCAATCACCAGTCCACAACTCGCCTGTTCAGAATTCACATTTACATAGGTCTCTTCAGAGTAACTCATTCCAGCAGATATCTGAGCAGCCATTGTTGTCACCATCACTGTCATCTGGGTCAGGTAGTCAGCAGTCATCACCTCCGCAACAATCTATGATGTCGGACCCAATCTTGCCGCCTTGCAGAGTATGTGGGCAGCGGGCTTCTGGTTTCCATTACGGAGTCAACACATGTGAAGCCTGTAAGGTCAGCATTAAACAGCAGGTCATTTAATCCTTGCTATACTAAATGGATTCTCCCACTCAGTCATTAAAGTATACATTGGATCGGTCTAATATTCATCTGGAGGGGTGTTCATGATAATAAGCAGACGACATAAAATAAAAATGCAGAAGGAGTAATATTTATGGAGAGGGGAAATATTCAGATAATAAGTTCAACAAACAAATTAGTTGAACTTATTATTTGAACATTTCCTGAGGGATAACTACTCATCAATGAGTATTTAGTATAGATAGGGCAAAATTAGTTCACATTTTCCAGTCCTTCGATTGTGGAAAACGACAGGTGTGCTGCGCACAGCGCGGCTAATTCGAAGTTTGCAAGTGCCATTTTGGAAGTTGATTTATATAATAATTTTCAAAGAGGGACATCTGTTATGAAAGATAATACAAGTAACAATGTTATCTGAAAGAAAACATTGTTTAATTAACCATAGCCTCATGCCTCTCTAATACTTGCTGACACCGAAAATATAAATGTGTAAATGAATTAAATGAATTTAACCATTTGAATCCGGCTGGCTGGCATTCCAGTCAGAACATAAATGCAAATATACCCGATATGGCATAATCTCGCATTTATCATCATCGCAGTGCTGCACTTTATTTTTTATATTTCGATTAATACTCATTGATACAAAAAATAATTCATATTACGACTGTTTTAGCTGTCCAAAAATTATCGAGATTAGGTTTGGCACCACAAAGTTTGAGCCGATTGAAAACTGGATACAGTCTCCATTTGATAAAATATCTTCAATTACAGTGACCTAAAAACTATATTTATGGGTAGCATATTTAGTGATGTATTGTTGGGGTATTTATAACTCCCAATATGTGAAGAAATTTCCACTAATTTACATATTAAATTTGCGCTAGCAATTGTCTGATATATGAAAATGTCATACAAGTTTTGTTCAAGAATATACAAACTTCTGAGTTCATTAAATCAGATTAAATCATAACTTTATGGCTTACTCTATAATGATTAATTGACAATAAATACATGCACTTCGTCTAGTTGGCAGCTGTTCTTATAAAGACAGTTAACTTAGAATGTACAATCATTGAAACAAATCAAAGGTTGCGCACAAAAAAACAATTCAATGTCACACTTGACACACCATGTGTATTACATTCACGTCATCACTGGTGCCCAGCTTGCAATGTAACTACAAAGGTGCGGACAATTGGCCCACAGAACTCATTGTTGCAGTGAATATGCATGGCGTTAGAACAATTTACTTTAACCACAATGATGCTACAGCGGGCACATGTTTTCCAAGTCACTCGGACCGTCGCACGGCTAGTTTTGATTCTCATGCACTATGCCTATGGTGCACAAGCGCTATCGCACACCTCAAAATCAAGTGACTGCATTGTCGGAAGATGTTTGAGTGACAAATAATCTTCAAGCTTCAAATTGAACCTAGTAATTACAGGTTTTTGACATTTTCCAAGGATCAGATTCAGTCAACAAATAGATAGAACGTGTGTGAAATGGATAATTTTATTGCACATGTTTGTTGTGACACACATACATGATTGTAATAGGAGAACCGTAGGCATGACAAATGAGTTAACACAACTGTGTTGTTCTATGTTTATTGCACAATCTGAAGATTTTAGCTTGTAATATAAGGAAATTTAGGCCGATATATCTGTATTTAAAGATACATATTCCGATTTATCTCCCCATAATTACTATTTCTTTGGCTTCGCGGGTAAAAAATATTTGATTTGAGTCAAGGAACTCACCTATCAAAGCTCATGAGTTATCAGATTTTGATTTTTGGAATCTGTTATTTTTCACCCCATCAAATATTGGGCAGCCTACCAAAAATTGGACGACGACGTTGTTAGAGTTCGAAAGCTTATGCAATGTCACAGTTCACTGTGACTGTATGGCGTTTAGTCCTATAGAAATTTAATTTCGGAATATAGACGATGAAAAGTAACACCAGCAACAACAGATAAGATAATTTGTGATAGTTGACGTGCGTATACATAATTAAACTTATTTTCATGCAATAGACATGTTATATAACAACATTCTGTTGTTACACATGGAAATATATTAATTTACACGGTGATGACATACAACACTCACTCGTTGTATAAACTGCCAAGAAAAAAACCTTATTACAGGACTGCTTCGGCAAATATGATATCGTGCTTGGTATTGTTGTGAGTATTCTATTGGTAATACTCTTATTTTGGATAACTAAATTGGCTTTTGGTGAAATTCCGTTGTTGTAACTGGATGATACGGGGACCATTGAATTGTATTATGTATCTTTAATTGAACATATTTTATGGAGACTGTTCCTCATAATTCAGTGAAGTCAGTTTCTTCTATAGTTGACATCATCAGAGACTTGTTGTCCCTGTAATCGGTTTGTGTTGTCCAATGACGAGACAACTGTTTTATATATAACATTTTGAAAGTCTTCATATTTTGTTGAATTTCACAAAACTAAACCATGGGTGTGCAATAAATACATGAAATACTTATAAGCTGATCTCTGTATAGATCGGTTCAACACTATACATCTTGCTTGTTTGGATGTTTAATAGGAGTTTAGTCTTTAAAAAAAAAAAATCCAGTTATTTAAATTACAAATGTGATATTGTATTCAGGATTGATCCATGTTTGCAGGGGCTCCTGTGGTAGATCAGCCAGCACTTGAGGTGCATAGTGTGTTGGGCTGACATAAGCTATCCAGCGATGTCAAAGTTTGTTTGATTCCTTATAAGTGGATAGTAACCTCATTTTACCCGGGAATGTTTTTCTGTTACTTTCCATGGAGTAAACATCAGGCCTGAGAAAATGGTGCCAGACATTTGCAGAATGAGGTCCCCAGAGGGAAAATTTAGTGACGCTACCCCACACAGCTTATGAGAAACCCATGATTCAGATTTTAGTTTCCAGATGGTGAATATTTTGCTGTGCACCCATTGGGAACCTCCATTATGCAATGTGTCATCTGCCAATTTTGGGAAATAGTGAAACTAAACTAAAAAAGAAAATATTTTTTGCTCTATAGGGTGTGCTAAAGGAATTAAAAGAAACTAATAAATTTATTAATTGATAATAAAGATACTTTCCAGAGAAGATGAGGCCTAAGCAAAATGAGGTCCCCAGAGGGTGAATTTAGTGATGTTAGCCCACTGTGCGGGGTAGTGTCACTAAATTCAGCCTCAGGGGAATTCATTTTACAAATGTCTGGTACCACATTCTCATGCCTGGGTAAAATTAACGCTCTGCAGTATTTCCTTCACTGATAAATGTGATGTCATGGTATGCCCTAGCAGCTGAAACAATGCTAACATCCCAACCAACAGTATATAACTTTTCCTTTACAGGGATTTTTTCGACGAAGTTTAAAAAGGAAAGAACCTTATAAGTGCCAAGCAGGCCGACAGTGTAATCTTAGTGCTGGAAAACGGAATGCTTGTGCACACTGTCGCTACAAAAAGTGTGTCCAAGTAGGAATGTCTAAAGATGGTAAGCAGACTCAAAGATGGTATTAAGTAGATTAGGCTAATTTAACCTTGCAGAATGTGTGAGACACTGTTGCTAGAAAACTGCATAATACTTAGGCCAAAACAAATTAATGTTTTGTTTCATAAATAATAAAATATAAATAACAGTTGTGTATAGTGTAAAATCCACTGAAGTGCTCTAAAACACTTGACAGGTTGAACATAAAATACAATTATTTCAGACGTAAGATATACGACCAACAATAAAATAGAAACACTATATGCACCTTATAAAATACACAGATTTAGAATAACAGAACATTATTTAGAAAGTCACAATTAATTTAGTAGTGATAACAGGCTATTCTAAAAATAATTATAACTGCGAAAGCAGGCGAAAGGGTAAAAAATGGAGGATGGGCAACAATAAAATACTAATATAAATTGCAATAATTAATAATACATAATATACCAAAATAACATAAATCGGAGTAGCCTGTAGCTATGCTACATCACCCCAACCTTAGTAGAAAAAGAGGTTCCCCTGAACTGGTAACTACTCTAATATGCCCTGCAAAAAATGATTCTTCACAAGTCTTCTTCTTTGTTTCTGTATGTGCTTTCTCGAATAATATCTCTCTTGTTTCCTGATGTAGCAGGTTAGCCCTTCTGTAATAATAGTTTGTTGATTGTTTTATGATAATCCACTGAGTGCTTTCCGATGAATGGCAACAAGCCATATTTCCGACTAGATCCTGAAAAATTACCCATAATCAGGGTTTCCGCCAGGGGGAATATTAATAAGTCCGTATTGGGGAAACACATGGTTCGTCCCGTAGGGTGAATTTTTTTTTATTTGACACTGAAAAGAAGCCATTTCCTTGCACCTGAGTGTCCCACAAAGCTACGTATATTATGTAAGGCGATCATTTCCGTGGGTGCATTAATTCTGTTGATGGTATCCAAATAGTTAGTCATTTAATTACGTACGTAAGACTGCCGTCTGATTGAAGACTATATAAATGAATGCGCTACGAGTTTAATACAGTGTTTACAAATTTATAACTTACAATAAGATTCCAACAGGTATAATGAATCTAAACACTAAAAAGCATCTACGCATTGACCAATAATACCTAGCAAGGAGAATTGAATAAAGTATTTCTTAGAATTTCAAGTACTAGTAGCGTCAGTGAAAATGAAACTGACAGGATTATATATTCTGTCAATCGTAAAACTATTTGTGAGCTGTGACGTCATACTGCAGGGTTTGTCTGCAGGAGATATTTATAGCGGCGAAATACGAATGGTACATGTAGCAAAATCTTTCACTCGGAACGCGTAGCTTGTTCAATAGGCTGTATTAGTCCAACAACTGATGACCACAGCTATAGAACAGAGTTTTAGCCAACGTGTTAGAAAATATAATTGAGTTTTTGGTGGGAAATGTGAACATGTGCGTCATTGATTGTGCTTGGGTACCCAGGCGGGACAACGAAACTATTATTGACAGTACTTTGACTTTATATCCATATTGGGGGGGGGGGGTATGTCTTCGTGTTTATCCTCCGTTCATGTAATATGGCTCAAATGAATGGTGTTGTCACTATGAATTCCCGCTATAAAGACTGATTTGGGACAGGTTCTGTATTATTGTGAAATAAATCACTTTGGGATTTTGTTAAATATGCATGGCAATATACGCATAATAATCAACACACGTAGAGAATCACATGTATTTTACAGGAACTTCACTTACATCAAACTCAAAACAAATGATAATACAGCAATAAGATAAATGATCAACATTGAGTAGTTTCATCCACGAAAATCCCGTGCATAAAAATCAGCAATTGGGTCTTTGATCCAATTATGTAATCGTACGATAGCACGGGGTCTTCGAGCGTGAGTAGTTTCATCCATGGAATCCTGTGCACAACAATATCCGCACTCAACAGTCCGGCAATCTTGGATGTTACCGCGACATGTATTATGCTGTATCTAATGTCACTATTTGACCCGCTCTTTCTTATTGTTTTTTTTTCGGGAGATGGACTGTGTTGATTTCATTTTATCAATATTAATGAAAATAAGTGTAGATATATAGCCTGTCGACACAGACAAGACTGAATAAGTTTTTAATAGTGTCATTTATTTGTGTATGAGCAGGATTTCATGCAACGACCGACTGGGGGAATGGGTCTGTCGGACGGACGGACCCGCAGCCGGCCTGGCGGAAACCCTGCCATAATTCTGTTGTGTTTAAGTCGATTATTTAGGGCATAACTGTAGTTCTATTGAGGATTGATTTGTTATCTTTTGGTGTCAACTTGTTACAGCCTGTGGAATTGCGAGAAAGAATATTAGCATTTTGATCATCTGATTCCACAAAGTTCAAATTTTGTGTTTGGTCATAATGTGGCTGTTATTTCGCAACTTTCAAGAGAATTTGGCAAAACTTAATTTTCATTTGGTAAATTTTCGGACAGCGTGGACCGTGGAAAGAATCCATTCATGTCAGAATTAACCCTTTCTTACTGAATGGATTCTCCCACTCAGTTATAATAGTATAAATTGGATTGGTATATTATTCAACTGGCAAACTGCAGACAGGTGAAAAGAAAATACAAGTGCAGAAGGATTCCTATTCATTGGTGGGAAATGTTCAGATAATAGATTCAACATTGACCATTTTTTTAATTCATTATCTGAACATTTCCAAAGGGAACAACTCATCTATGAGTATTCAGTAATGAAATGGTTAAATGGTTTGTGCTCAAATCTAAACCTTATAATATTTGCTTTTGAACTTTTCTCGGTATCGAAATAGATTGATATATTCCTGAACTACCTTTCTATGGGCATTATATGTCCCAGAAAGATGCATTGAAGTCATAAAAAAAATACAACTTTGAACACAAAAATCAGACTCAGAGTAAATACCATACACCGTTGTATTCACTGAAATTCTGGAATCAGATATGGTATAATGCATGGCTGTCCAGAAAAGATATTGCGTTAGCTTGATATGAAACTATTTATAAACTTCACACACTGCTTTCTCTTCCTTTTAATCATCAAAATTATGTAGTACAATAAACGTTTCAAAGTAACGACAGCTCTAGATTTTCTTCCCATGCTCTGCCGCTGATTAAAACGTTTGAACTGATACAAGCGAAGCAATCTAACATTTACCAAAAAAATATAAGAAACAGAAAACGTATTTGCATCGCTATAGCAACAAATGTCTTGTATGTTTTCAGAATATCTCTTACCGCATTATGTATACGTAATTTTGGGATTCGAACGAGCCATGTCTGTTTAAGTCACTTCCTATTTTGTAGCAATCAAGACTGGAAGATACACCCACGAGAAACGCACAAAAGACATTCAAGAAGTGAAGCGATTGAAGCAAGGCATGCAGACTGAATCTTCACCAACGTCGCCACTGTATCCTTCACCATCTCCATCGCCATCACCGCCCTTCATTCAGACAACAGCGTTGTCACCTGTGACTTTCTCACCATACTCTCCACCACCATCACTCTCACCGGTTCACTGTGACGTAGAGGCAAGGAACATGATAGATGCGTTAGTCACAGCGGACAGGTTTTATAATGGCAGCCACTGTTCATACTATGCAGACCCCAGTGCTCTAGAAGAAGCACAGCGGATATGCTCTGTAAGTATAGTTGACATGAACATACTGTAAAATTTTGAACATATGAGTATATGGTCCTGCGAAACTTTGATTTGATTTGATATCCGCACCGGCAATCTTATTCAGGATTATTGGAATATCTGCTCTGATTTGGTTATTTTTAATCGTGGTAGTTCCGATTTGTATCAGATTAGTAGTCAATGTTGACATCGGACACCCGATTCGATTTGAGATTCAGTTGCCTTTTCTCCAGATCCACAGGGCCCTATATGAGTATTAAGAGAACATGTCTTATTTGAAGCTTTATTTAACCCTTTCTCTACTTTATTGATTCTCCCACTCAGTTATAACAGCATGCATGTGAAGAGTCCATTATTCATCTGGAGGGATGTTCACTCAATATAAGCAGACGACAGGCAGTAGAAAAGATAATATATGTACATAAAGCTTCATATTAATTGTTGAAAAGGAGACAAACATTTACACTTTGACACATTCAAATTTACACATGACCTTGATCTTGCTGTGTAAACTTGTAGGTGACATATTTCTACTTCTTCGAATTTGCTTTCTAAACTAAATGAACTGAGTGTTTGAAGTATATAGAGGATCTACGAGTCCCCAGTTTATAGCGGAATTTACAAAACGAGTCTAGTAAATTAGGTCTGGACCGAGCCTTGGCCCCATCTTAGGGCTTCAAATGCGGTCAAATTCCAGTTTCTCAGAACCGTGCACATGGTCATGAAACCACGCATGTGCAACCTTTTTATTCATGATCAATCGGACCTGAAAAATATTGAATGTCTTCACTGCTAAGATGTCCGTAACTGTTACAGACATAAAAGTTCAAGCTACGTGTACTACGGACCTACTTCAGCACTTTAGCAGTAGGCCATTATACATAACTGGAACTCAGAGATGGGTGCATCGGAATAACTCTATCTCGAAGTTTCAAACAGTGTATGATGTTCGATTGTGAATGATAATAGTGTTTCAACTGAGTCAGTTTTATGGCACTTGTGATATTCCCGTTATATTTTCTCACTGGAAAATGGCAAAAACATCAACAGCCCAGGACACGACGTCATAACATCATTTAGCAGCGAAGAGGATAATTGCTACGAAATTTTTTTTTTATACAAGTGAGATATAAACTCTCCCCTTTCTGATTCAGTACTGTAATTGGTAACTATGTTCAAACATGTGCTAAACAAGTGTTGTATATTGCACCTGCAGACTCATAAAAAATGTATCAATCATACATTATTTGGCAATTTTTGATGAAATAAATCACAAGGAATCTATCAAGTAACTTCTATGCACGTCTATTTGTGTAATAATGGCCATACACAACTGAAATTTAACTCAGAGCTTGCTGATTCAGATGCATGTGCTTCGTTAGTTTGTGCCCAAGAAATAAAAAAATTAATTAAAAACCACACACTCACAATTTTTCCAAATATTTTAGCCTGAGAATTGTGAAATTGACTTTGCATGGCCTAGTATGTTTACGCTGATCTGTAGGTAGCGTTTACATATTTCATCAGATCAATAGTAGTTCTTTTCTTTTTAACAGGAAAAAATTGAGCTTGAAAAAAAGGTCTTTGGCATCGGCTTGCTTTCACAAGAAGAGTATGACAGTGTATACAAGTCAACTGGACTCGATGTCGATGACAGGATGGGCATGATGCGAACCTGTGCCCGAAAGATGGAAGAAGGCATTATGAGGTTTATAAACTTTGCTAAGTCCATTCCAGGATTCACAGGGCTGTGCTTGGATGATCAGGCTAATCTAATCAAATGTAAGTTGGTATTGAGAGTGCATAGTTATCCTAGAATTTCATTTTTTCTAAAAAAAAATAATACATGAATAGAAAAATACAGAAGCTTCCGAAATCATGTACTGGGTGGCTATGTCCAAATAGGAAACAGGGTTGCGTTGTGCTATTTTATGTGTTCTATGAACTGGATGTGTCCAAACATAACCTCCTGAACTTGGGGTCTCGGCATCAGCTACACAAGTGCAACCGTTTTGTTAGGTTGAATTACATGTACACAAGCATAAATTTGGGTTCTCAACTTTAATGTATCAACACCTGGTCAATATGACAGTTAATTATTATCACTTCACTGGGCATTCCCTGGTGTATTATTATTAGTTAAGTTTTTTTTTTAACTCGACTTATGCTTTGGTGAGGTCGGTAGGCATGTGGGCCACCGGATGGACGCGAGACTGTTAGCGTGATAACTCAAACAAACGTCAACCGATTTCATTCATATGTGGCATATGGGTCTTTTGCAACAATACCTCGGAACGATAACCAGGTTTGTCCAATCTTTTATACGAGAGTTATGGGCGTTAGTTTGTCTATTTTTTAGCTGTTTTGATCATTCGCAACTGTTAGCGTGATAACTCAAAAAAACAATTGACCGATTTTAGCAATATTTGGTACATGAGTCTAGGATCTCCTCTAGATGTGAGCTATCGAATTTGAATGATTTTCAATGAAAAAACCGGCAATTATTTTGGATTTTACTCTTTGCATCAATAAATCCTTTAGCACACCCTACAGAACATTTCCCTCATCCGATCATCACCAAGCTTTGTATGGATCCTAGGGGTGATGTCTAGATGGATTTTTTCCAAATTCTGTTAAAAACATGACTGCCAGTGGCCATCTTGGATTTTACTCTTTGTATGACTAAATCCTTTAGCACACCTTACAGGTCACATATCTCATCCAATCGTCACTAAACTTCATATGGAACTTCGGGATGACAGTTTGATGGGAGCCTCCCTATTTTCGCAAAATTTATTATAAAAAAAAAACATAGCCGCCAGCAGCCATCTTGGATTTCAAATGTGAATCCATCTGCACGCATTGCAGCCCACATTTATTGGAGAATTGTTTTGAAACTCTACAGGCTAGTTTAAGATCACCTCTAGATGGGAGCTATCAAATTTGAATGATTTTCGGTGAAAACATGGCTGCCGGCAGCCATCTTGGATTTTACTCTTTGCACAACTAATTCCTTTAGCACACCCTATAGAGCATATCCCTCATCCGATCATCACCAAACTTTATATGGATCCTTGGGGTGACCTTTAGGTGGGACCAGGGTGCTTACTATTTATTCCAAATTCTGTTAAAAAACATGGCTGCCAGTGGCCATCTTGGATTTTACTATTTGTATGACTGTGAGAGTGTGTTATCTTATAAGATAATTCACTGGCTTACAAGGTCACTGTAAATAATGTTTGGCCAATATATTCTCATATATATGGGAGAATCACATATATACGAGAATGCATCGTCATAGGGTTTTCGCAAAATTTCAGGAAGCTCCAGTCCTGGAAGAGTTAACACTTTAGTTCAAATTTTTTATTTTCAGGTTCTAGGTTTGAATATTGGTACTGGGGATCATATATGGGCATGAATCCTGAGCTGAAGATAATTTCCTCATCGCACGGAGAGGCTTATCATTTGGAGGAAATTGGCAGGCTGTGGAACAAAATCTTTGTGGAAGAAATCATCAATTTCTCGAGCAGTATAACTAAACTAAAGCTAGTGCCAGATGAGTTATCTGTGATTCGAGGGATTGTTGTCATGTTCAGAGGTGACTATGCTATCTGAGTTACAGTAATGCCCAAAATAAACGATTCCTTAACCACAGCCGAATTATGGGTAACTTTTCAGTATTTAGTTGGAAATATGGCTTGTTGCCATTCATCGGAAAGCTCTCAAGGATCCACCCCATAGGTTTATATCTGAGAGGTAGAATTCATTTAGTTAAAAAAGGGTTAACAAGGGATGATTACAGCAGAGATCTCACTGTTTATGGAGTGAACAGTGATTCGGTGAAGCAACTACATTTCAATTCTTATAAGTAGCTGCCTTTCATATCCTAGAGTACATTAATGCCCTAAATAATCGACTCCTTAACCACATCAGAATTATGGGTAATTTTTCAGGATTTAGTCAGTGAGAGCTTTCCCATGAATGGCACAAAGCCATATTTCCGACTAAATCCTGAAAAGTTACCCATAATTCTGCTGTGGTTAAGGAGTCAATTATTTAGGGCATTGCTGTACCACCTGTCTTATGGCTTTTAACCCTTTCTATATTAAATACTTATTGATGAGTTTTGATCCCTTTGGAAATGTTCAGTTAATAAGTTCAACAAATGACTATACAATATAAATAGGACTCCTTCTGCACTTGTATTATCTGCCATCTGATTATATTTGCTGAAACCCCTCCAGATGAATAATAGACCATTCCAATATATCCTTTTGTAACTGAGTGGGAGAACTCATTTAGTATAGAAAGGGTTAATGCAGCCTATATTGTTGAAGGTTTGCAACAGGTTAGTCCAGATTTTGTTAGTCTTTGTTGCTTTCCCTGGATCTAAACAGGCTGATACATGTTAACATATTATCTCAACATTTCCTTGCAATAAATCAGTGAATAAATAGGACTTTTTCTGCACTTTTATTATCTGTGATCTTATTTTCCTGTACACCCCTCCAATGAATAATAAAACATTCCAATATATACCGTACTTTATAACTGAGTGGGAGAATTCATTTGGTATAGAATTTAGCCATTTTAGACAAATGTGAAAAATAAGGCTAAAGTAATTTGTCAAATGGTTAAAAAAGAAGAAGGCATTTCCCCCTGGCTTATGTAGAAGACAGAGGTGTTGGCCTCACACCGTCTTTGTCTCGGATCTAATTACCAGGAATGCAGCTAATTGCAACTGCACAATTGCACAAAAATAATAAAAATCCTCTCTGATTGTAGTCGGGGGGCATTACCTCCGCCCAGCGGTGCACTTGTTTTGATGTGTTTTGAACAGAAACAGGTCATATATAGTTAATACTAATGCTATACTACATATAGAGGTTATCAGAAGTTGGATCAGTTAGTTGCACAATGGCCAACAATAACCCAAATTCAACTTGATAGAACTAGACACTGCGCTATTGGAAAAATATAATTTAATCAGGATTCCATCTTGATACAACAAAATAAGAATAACTATGCAGAACTCAGCTGAAAATAAGCAATAAAATGAAAGCACACTTGACCTTATGTGACATGGAAAGAAAGATATAATAAATAATGGAATAAAATAGACTTTTGACAACGTAAAATATAAAATCTTAACAAATAAATTGAAGGCCAGCCGGGCCAGCTTGAACAATTTCACATTGTTTTCCATG
Organism: Siphonodentalium dalli; assembly: GCA_032622095.1. Classification (NCBI taxonomy): domain Eukaryota; kingdom Metazoa; phylum Mollusca; class Scaphopoda; order Gadilida; family Siphonodentaliidae; genus Siphonodentalium; species Siphonodentalium dalli. The sequence goes on from CP136067.1 coordinate 55,143,100, forward strand.
TTAATGTGGATCAGCTTGTAATGTTAATCACAGTAACGAAGATTTTATCGTCACTGATATCGTTAGCAAAAAAGAAGTGAAATTGGGCTATCCATTCCATATTATTCCCAATTATTACGAAGCCTATTACTTCAGGCAGTGGCTACCAGCCTGCCATTACACGCTATAACATGTTTCCTCAGTTCTGGTTTCTGAGATGCCCCAAGAAGAGTCACGCATGTATATCATGGTTATGTTTGGTATTAGCATTATTCTTCAAACTGGGATGAACTGGGATGAACAGTTGTATTTCCACATGTTTTGATAAACAATTTGATTCCAGCAATACAGTAATGCCCTAATTAAACGACTCCATACCCACAGCAGAATAATGGGTAATTTTTCAGGATTTAGTCGGAAATTAAAATTAAATTACCCATTATTCTGCTGTGGTTATGGAGTCGATTAATTAGGGCATTACTGTATATCACATAGCAAATATAAAAATATCAAATAATCTGAAATTTGTTGTACCGGTACCATGTATTCTGTAGAATACTCAAATGTGATTATGTGACTAGATCATGTGACTATATATTATGAAAATGAATGTTAATAAAAACCTTGGCACTCTGCCTATATATCCCTAGAAATGTGATTATGTTGACACATTTCTTGATTAATGACACTTATATGATAAATTCAAATAGTATAGTTATCTCATTATGCACTGTTCTATTCAAATATCGTGCAATAAATTATGATAATGCAGGATAATCAGCTATTTGGTTGCTCAATTGATAAATTTTCTCAAATTTAAGGGGGGGGGGGGGTGGGGGGGTGGGTGCCCAAAACTGACCGGAAAAAACTTCCTGAAACGGAAAAAAAAGGGTGGGTGTCCAAAATTGCCTGGAAAAAAAGGTCAGAAACGGAAGAAATTGGGTGGGTGGGTCCGCCGTGGCCGGGAAAAATTAAAATGATCATACGTGCCTGGATTTTTTTTCCGACCCCCCCCCTGTGTCTGTATCCAGTCTTTAATTGAAAATATACATATATACATATACGTATGAGGGTAATGACAATAAACTCATTACAAACATTTGATCCGATGCCTGCAATACATGTCTAACAGATGACCATCCCAGCATCCCTGTTGACAGTAATTTATTAAAACTTTGCACTCATCACCTGACAAAGCGTTTCTCACACTGTCTTTTTATAATTTATTTATAGATCGATGCCAGCTACAGGAGCCAGAGAAAGTTGAGGAAATTCAGTGGAAGCTGATTGAATGCCTTCGTCATGTTCTCAGTATGCATCACCCAAACAATTACAAATTATTCTCCAAAGTGTTTGACAGATTCACGCAAATTCGTACATATTCTGAATGGAATCTGAAGCTAGCCAAGAACTTGAAGTTAGAATGGCCAGTTCTCTCCGAAACCCCACTACTTCTAGAAATTCTCACTATTTGATATTATTCCGTTGCTAAAGCTGTGTTCAAATGGTCGTAAGCCTGCAAATAGTGTGCCTGACATTTACAGAATGAGGTCCCCAGAAGGTGAATTTAGTGATGTTATCCCACCGTGCAATCCCACACTGCGGGATAGCCTCACCAAATTCACACTTTGAGAAATTAATTCTGCTTAAGTCTCAACTGCTATGGGAGACCTAGGATCAGATTGAAGTTCCCCAGTTGAAGTTGGTGATGTTCACTCATTAGTCACCTTGATTATGCATTTTATCGTCTGCAAATTAGGGGATAGAAACATCCCAGAAGAGAAAAAGTAACTAAAACAATGTTAATTTGAGACTATAGATACTTCCCAGAAGACGAGGCCTAAGCAGAATGAGGTACCCAGATGGTGAATTTGGTGATGCTAGCCTGCTGGGCGGGATAGCATCACTGGATTCACCCTCTGGGGACCTCATTTTGCAAATGACAGATAAACTATTTGCAGACTTGAATGGCTGTGTTAGGTACTTATGATTTGTTGGTTTGTTGCAATGTCACAATCTGTTGAATGTATTGTATTATTCACACATGTGTGTTGTGTTTTAAAGGCACAGGCAGCGTTTGTTGCAGAAATATTCATATTTGTTCAAATTGCCACCAACAGAAGGACTATTAAATTATATATAGTTTTGTTCATATGCCAAACATAATCAGCTCTTAAATAGTATATTGTTGTCAATATGTATGATGATGTACGTAAACAAGAGCCTGCTCGTGTTACAGAAGTTGTGCTTCTGTTTACATAACACAGCGCAATTCTATTGGTTAATCACACACAAATGATATAAATGCTCTTTATTATTTCCATATCAGGAAAACAGTAACAAATGACGCTCTTTATGTTTACCATATCTGGATCTAAACAAAAGCCAGGTAACGTAACATTTTTTGCTTTTGTTTACATAACAAAGGGAAACAAATTGACAATAACATACTGTTTATGCCATATTTCTGATTGGTATAAGAACACAGTTTGTCTATATTTTACTATTCTTTCTGTTTATGGTGGTTTTTGACGGATGTGAATATTTTAACAGCATACCCACCGCCAACGCCGCCCGTATCTTTAACACAGATTGTCCTATTGTAGCTGATAAGTTTGATAGTGGAATGAAGCAATATTAGACAGGCCAAACAAAAAAAGATATTTGATTCTCAGGCAATTTCTTTTGAAAATCAATGCGGGAGCGAGGTTTTTATTTTTTTCTGCCCATAGACTGGCATAGAAAGCATTTATTATAACTTCCCAGGTCCAGAAAATGTATGGAGAACTTTGTAATAGATATAAACTAATTTAATCTGATATAAAGAATGATAAATTATGACATTGTACTACCCGTACATCATGTAGGGATTACCGAGAATGATATATATATATATATATTGATATGATTTTAATATCGGCACAATCATTTTTAACAACACGCAGAACTATATATCCATTTAATATAAAATTACGGAACATAAATTCTGTCGAAACAAAAAGATAAAGTGATCTTCCAAACCATTATTGAAAGTCTTGGTTCACTTATTCTGCAGAGACTGTGTATGTACTGTAATGGATGATAGACAATAAAACTTCAAATAACCATCATAAACATGGCCAATGTATACCGCTTGTCAAACTGTATTGCGCTCTGTTTTGCGTTCCTGAATTTTTTTTTTTTTACCTCTTTGATTGATCTTTCAATATCCAACTTCCTGCTGACCGCAGATCGAAAGTTTTCAACACATTTGACCAATAAACTTGGGGGTTTGGCCAGCCTTTGGTGACAAAGTACCTGATAGTTATCGTTGCCTATGATCTTCTGTTGAATACTCACACATACACCGTTGTATTTAACTCCTATTCGATATTTGAAACATAACTAATTTCCATGTGACAGTTCCCTATTTTCGTGATTCCCGGTTTATAACTACAGTGAAATCCAAAATTGAAATAAAATGGTCCTATGCGGGCCATTTTTTTCGATGCTGCGATGCCTGAGAATTAAAACCCTTTTTTTGGTCTTATCTATCTGTTGTCTACAAATTTTGGGATAATGTCAAACTTTTTGTATCCCAAAAACCAAATCTTTATTCCCACAAATACAAGTCAAATTTCCTCAGCTTTGCAGACTTAGGAAATTTTTGGTTGATAGAAAATAAGTACCACTACGGACAGTACATGATTTATGTGATTCCATGCCATAAAAGGGATATGCTGGGGCCTCATTTCATTGAAAATATAGCCTCTCTATTGGGTACCTTAACCCTTTCTATACTAAATGGATTCTCCCACACAGTTATGAAAGTATACATTGGAAAGGTCTATTTTTTTTATTCATTTGGAGAGATTTTCATGTAATAAAAGCAGACGGCAGGCAGACAAAAAGATAGAAGTGCAGAAGAATTACTATTCATTGGTGGGAAATGTTTAGATAATTAGTTCAACTGTGGTCTTTGATGAACTTATTATCTGAACATTTAGTATTACTACTCATCAATGAGTATTTAGTTTAGACAATGAGTATTTATTATAGAAATGGTGTTAAGCCAGGTTTTGATATAACTGATGACTTTTGATGTAACTAACGGGTTTTGTTGTAAACTTGCCAGGTTTTGATGTAAAATCACCGGTTAATTTTGGACCCCCCCTTTGACCTGAGTGAGATGGAATTCAGTCATATCTGTAGTGTGACCATGTATAAGAGGACCCACTAACTACGTGTCTAATTGGCATTTTTGACCCTTTACCCAACAAACCGGCCAAAACCGGCCAAATAAAGCTTCAACAGCCTAAAATATCTTCGGTCTGTCTCAATAGAACCATACAAATATGGATATCATTGGAACCGGCTCCTTGACCACATTGTGATAGTTACAGTTATGCCCTGTGGCAATGCATTCTCTTATATATGCGAGTCGACCATAGGTCGCCTCGCATATATAAGAGAATGCATTGGCCTATAAAAAAAAAAAATTAACACTTTTTACCATTTTTTCTTACATTCTTTAATAATTTTATAATTTTTAATGTGTTAAGCCAATGCATTCTCTTATATATGCGAGGCGACCTATGGTCGACTCGCATATATAAGAGAATGCATTGGCACAGGGCCCTTCTGTTGGGTAAAGGGTTAATCACTAACTTTTAGTACATGTTTTATCTTTTTATTTGTGACTGCAGTGGGATCATTAACCCTTTGATTGATGAATGAATTCTTCCATTCAGTTTTAAAAGTATACATTGAAATGTCCCAATCTTCATTTGTAGGGATGTTAGGAAATAAGTTCAGCAAGTGCCTAAAGCTGTGTGCTGAACTCAGTATCTGAAGAACCCTTTCTTTAATAAATGGATTCTCCCATTCAGATATAAAATTATACATTGGAATGACCTATTTTTCATTTGGAGGGATGTTCATGAAATATAAGCAGACTAACAGATAATACAAGTGCAGCAGGATTCCTATTCATTGGAGGGAAATGTTCAGATAATAAGTTCAACAAACCACATTGGCTGTTTGTTGAATGGCTGTTTGTTGAACTTTTGATCTGAACATTTCTTAAGGGAACTACTCACCAATGAGTATTTTTAGTAAATACAAATGAATCAGTCAATAAATATTCATCAGCGAGTATTCAATTACGAAATGGTTAATCTTATAATTAGATGCCATCATTTAATCAGCTTACCAGTCAACATCATTTTTGAAGATTGGACAACAATATGAATCATGGCATCTAAGAGGGGTAACTCTAAATCTCTTAGACCGACCATCTGTTGAATGCTGGAGGCTTTTGAGTATCCCAATGGAGACCCTCCAGCCATGTCCATCCAGCCTTATCCCTGGGTATGATAATGACAGTCTCCTCTTGTATCTTAAATATATGGCTGACTGGAAAGTTGGCATGTTTAACCTACTACTCTTAATATATGGCACGGTTCAGGCAGCATTGTAACCTTAAGTTGCACTGCCATTTACCTTTCTGTTAGTGCCATAAATTAGCAAAACTGGATATAATCCTTCTAGTATTCATGTGTGTTGAGTTGTTGTGTTGTATGTTTTGTTCTTTGTCAAATTTGTAAGTCATACTTTAAAAGCTTTAAACAATATTAATATTTGAGATTTATGTTATAGTTTTTATAATTGTTCACATTTGTTCACATTCAATATTCCCATCCATTATCATTCATCATTTATATGTAATAACCATACAAGCCTGAGTTTAGTGTGCCTGTCATTTGCAGAATGAGGTTTCCAGAGGGTGAATTTAGCGACACTATCCCTCATAGCCTCTGGGGGACCTTGATTGTGCAATGTGTCATCTGCCAATTTGGGGTTATAGAGAAACCAAACTAAAAAAGAAATAGAATCTATATGAAGAAATTTCTATAGAAATTTGAAAATAAAGAAACTTTCCAGAGAAGATAAGGCCTAAGCAGAATGAGGTCCACAGCGGGTGAATTTAGTGATGCTAGCCCGTTATGTGGGATAGCGTTACTAACTTCACCCTCTGGGGACCTCATTCTGCAAATGACTGGTTGGCTTGTAACCACATGTAATATAATTTATTATAGCTAAAGATGCCATTATCATCAGGATATAAGACGAAAGTGTGCACATCTGTTATTTGATGCCTTTAGCAAAAGTGGGCATGGATACACAGGGTTTGACCCTCCTCAAATTGACGTCTGCTCTGGGATCAGTTTGACTAATATACTGTAAAATCCTGTTGATTTTGTGGTTTGACCCAACCACGAAATCAATATCAAATGAAATAATTAACTCTGAGTTGGTATAATAGATATTAATATACAACCTACAATGGGGCAGGGAAAATGGAACCCGCCAAATGAAGAAACTGCCGAAGGTGACAAAATATTCAAACACGCACATATATTGCCACACGTGAGAACTGTTGAAAGTGTCAAAATTAAACAAAATCTCATTTAATTATCTCGCTTTTAGCGGTTCTGTGGTTTGATTTCTTCTCCCCGCAGAAAGCGAACAAACAAGATTTTGTTTCATTAATTATTTTGCTTTGCTATTCCCTCGCCACAAAATCTCATTTGATTAAATTGCTTTTGGCTCTTTCGTCAAGGCAAGAAAATCTGAGTGATATCCCGCATGCTGGGCTAGCATCACAAAATTCACCCCCTGGGAACCTCATTCTGCTTAGGCCTCAATTGCTATGGGAGACCTAGGATCAGATTGAAGTTCACAGTTGAAGTTGGTGATGTTCACCCGTTAGTCACCTTGATTATGAATTTTATCTTCTGCAAATTAGGGGGTATAGAAACTTTCAAGAAGGGAAAAAGTAACTAAAAACAATGTTAATTTGAGACTATAGATGGTCTAAGCAGAATGAGGTCCCCCAGAGGGTGAACCTGGTGATGCTAGCCTGCTGTGCGGGATAACATCACTAAATTCACCCTCTGGGGACCTTATTCTGTAAATGACAGACACACTATTTGCCTATTGGCCTGTCAGTAATGCTTCAGAAGCCATACATAAATATTCAAAGTACCAGAATATATTATATTTGTTCATTTCTCATAATAGTTATGTATACATTATTTATAGTAATTTTACATAATAATTAGGGGTGTCATAATTATCATATTGCGTAATAGATTATTTCATTTAAATAATTGACGAAAGTCAAATATTGTCATAACCAAGGACCACTTCTAATTTTGATGTGAAATAGTTCAATTTTAGTTATTGTGAATAGTCACTATCAATAAAAAAATTGAAATAATTGAAGTTGACAGAGTACTCTATGATTAATCATGACAGCCGTAATTATGATAACTTATTTCTACTAAAACAACTGCCACTGAATTCTAGATAATGAACTCTCTGAATCACATGGTTATTAGATTCGTGAACTTTTAGAGTTTACTGTGGTATCACACTTGTCAGGCTTAATCGAGTCGTTGGTTTGTTACCTGCCAGCAGGCAGATGAAAGACAGCATAGGATAAATTTTTTTGTTACATAAATTTTACGTTTTTTATGAAGGGCAGATATTTAAGAATGAGGTGTTTATTTTGTTGCTTTTAATGAATGCAATTTGGTCTGGTATTTTCAATGGAACGGGAAAGATTACAGACCAACTTTCTAATTTCCATGTGGAAATAAAAATGTTGCAAATAGTTGGAAGTAATATTCTAGTACCTTTGCTGTATGTATGTAAACATTTGTCCTTAAATCCATTGCTTCCAACGCCTCTGTCGCAATTCAATTTCAATTGGAGAAATGTGCTGTTAGAAAAAGTGCTATTCCATTTGTAAATATTTTACTTGGAACCATGTTCACTATTGCACCTGTCATAAGGAATATCACCTCACCTGTCACTATCAGTATTACCTGTCATAACGAGTATAAAAACGCACACCAGGTAACAACATTTGGGGATTTTTATTGTTGTCATGTTTAAGGGAGATACTGGAAGGATTGTATCTTGTCAGTTACAACAACTAGATCATGATTCTTTTTTTGCGAAACCTAGTTCCATTTAAGTGCTGGCACCTGATTCATTTGTTACCATTATTCATTAGATTCATTAGAACACATTTCATGACAAATTTTCAAATAACTAAATAGTCTATAAATTGGAATGTATTTTTGAACTAATAATAGTAATGCGAATCCAACGGTGTAATTATAATAACTCATTTAACCATACGTCAAAGAATCTTATTTATCTGGAACTATTTCTTTATGCGCCAAACAACGCATAGTTATATGAAATGTCATCACAGGCCTTATAGAAGGTACTATTAGTTTCATGTCCCATTTATTGATTTAACCCTTTGAGTGCCAGGTCCGATTTTTGTATCGACCCATATACCCTGTGCCAATACATTCTCTTATATATGCGAGGCGACCATAGGTCGCCTCGCATATATAAGAGAATGCATTGGCCTAACCCAAAAAAAATAAAAATAAATCATTTTTTTTAATTTTTTTTAGGGCACTCTACAGACCATAAATTAGGGCCGATGAGATCGGCCCCTGGCACTAAAAGTGTTAAGTATATTTCATGGAGGTTTTGGATTAAGTAGTAAATAGAATCCGCAACTCGTCATCAGGTTATAGAGAAATTTACAAAACGAGTCCAGTATATTAGGTCTGGACCGAGCAAAAGGCTCTGTCCAGCCCTAATTTACTAGACTCATCAGCTGGACTCCTGTTGTAAATTTTGCTATAAACAGGGGATGATTAGTAGATCCTCTATATAGTAAATTTGTCTTTAAACTTATCGGTTATATCTTGTAAACTTAATCGAAACAAGAGTTATTTCTTTTAACATAATCCCAATAATGGTAAAAAACCACTGACTTCCACAATATATTTCTTTTAAAATAGATATGTTAATTATGAGCAATCACCTGTCAATCACACCTCCATTTGCAAAGAAACTTTATTTTCATTAATAAGTCAATTGAAAGCAACAAGGCTGGCTTATTTGCAAAACGTGTGGGCTCTAGTCCTGAAAGTAGTTTCTGCGTGTGGGCTGTAGTCCTGAAAGTAGTTCTTGAACCTATACCTTCTGGGAGAGTAAACGACATGAATCGATCACGATTAAGTTAACGACTTATAGCCTTAATCGTTAATTAAATGGCTTGATGGAATCCTTACTGCATCTCTAATTTACAGTCTAACAATCATGTCTTGCATTATATTTTATATAGAACATAACCGATGTTATTGTTATAAATTTATACATTGTTATATGATAAACAGATTATATATAAAATTTTGCATTTGGAAATTAATTTCTTTATCTTATGGCATAAGTGGGGGCACCGGTGCATGAGAGCAGGGGGAGGGCTATTTCCCCTCCTGCCCTAGGCCAAGGGTATTCAGGTGGTACAAAATGCCCTTTTCAAGCTCTGTAAATAGCAAGATACTTTTTAAAGGGATACTGTACCCAAATGTTGTTGTTGGTTTCTTTAGTCTCTGAGTTGTAGAATAAGGTAACCAGATTTCCATTATTTGAAAGTCTGTTGAGTACGAAGTAATGTTACGGATGGCAGACTAGCCGGAATGAGAAAATACCAATTGTCGTTGTCGAGTAATTTTTGGACAGTTTTCAAGCAAATGTATCAAATAAATGTTATATTATATGTATACTAGTCCCATATACTCATTAAGTCATTGTATAGTCACTAGTCCGTGAGTGGCTTGAGTTTACGCCCTGTATCAACATATTTTTTTACACGATCATGTGTGCCACGCTTTGCCCAATCCACTATCCGTGAATTAATTTGATTAAGTCTTGTGCACGGAAATTCGTAATTTAATTTAAGACTCCAGCCATAAATTAAATTTATATCAAATTATTAACTTTAGTTTTAAGATAACCTATTAACCTGATATTTACAGAATACATCTTCGACTCAAATTACTTAGTTTTCTATATATTATCGATATTAAATCGTTGTTATCATCGGGAATTTATTGAAAATGGCGTACAGTACCCCTTTAAGTGTCAAAATGTTGTTTGTTCAACAAATTGTTTCTGTTATTCATTTATGCTTCACCACATAATATAATGTGCCCCCTTTACCATTGGATGCTTCTCATCACACTGATCATAAGGCTTGTGCGGTGTAACCATTTTTATACTAATAGTCCAGGCACTTGGTTTAACATAAAACAGACATTGGGAATATAACCAGCAAATCTTACTGATCAGTTTGATATTTAGAAGTTTGCATGGTCAACGAACATTGATAAAATCAATGACTAGTATTGTTAGCTCAACTTTACTTTGTAAAGTTTGGGCTATTGCCATGGCTTGGTATCCGTCGTCCGTGTGTGCGTGTGTGTGTGTGTGCGTGATGCGTCAACAATTTCCTTTAGCACCGGCTACAGGTCGTACCTTTGGTCCGATTATTATGAAATTTGTCATGGATGTTGACATTGACATGTAGATGGGAACGAGTCATTTTGGGGTCATTCGGAAAAATAACATGGCCGCGAGTGGCCATCTTGGATTTCAAAATTCAATCCATTAGCACAGGCTACAGGCCATACTGTTCGTCTTATTGTCATGAAATTTGTCATGGATGTTAATATTGACATGTAGATGGGAACAAGTAATTTTGGGGTCATTTGGCCAAAAAACATGGCCGCCGGCAGCCATCTTAGATTTTACTCTTTGCATGACTAAATCCTTTGACACAGGCTACAGGTCGTACCTTTGGTCAGATCATCATAAAATTTGTCATGGATGTTAACAATGACATGTAGATGGGAATGAGTCTGTTTAGGGTCATTCGGCCGAAAAACATGGCCGCCAGCAGCCATCTTGGATTTTACTCTTTGTATGACTAAATCCTTTAGCAGGGGCTACAGGTCGTACCTTTAGTCTGATCATCATAAAATTTGTCGTGAATGTTAATAATGACATGTAGATGGGAACGAGTCATTTTGGAGTCATTCGGCCAAAAAACATGGCCGCCAGCAGCCATCTTGGATTTTACTCTTTGTATGACTAAATGCTTTAGCATGGACTACAGGTCGTACGTTGTGTCTGATCATCATGAAATTTTGGATGGCTGTTGAAATTGGAATGTAGATGGGAACGAGTCATTTTGGGGTCATTCGGACGAAAAACATGGCCGCAGCAGCCATCTTGGATTTTACTCTTTGTATGACTAAATCCGTTAGCAAGGGCTACAGGTCGTACCTTTAGTCTGATCATCGTAAAATTTGTCATGGATGTTAACAATGACATGTAGATGGGAACGAGTCATTTTGGGGTCATTCGGAAAATAAATATGGCCGCCAGCGGCCATCTTGGATTTCAAAATTCAATCCATTAGCACGGGCTACAGGCCGTACTGTTCGTCTTATTGTCATGAAATTTGTCATGGATGTTAATATTAACATGTAGATGGGAACGAGTAATTTTGGGGTCATTTGGCCAAAAAACATGGCCGCTGGCAGCCATCTTAGATTTTACTCTTTGCATGACTAAATCCTTTGACACGGGCTACAGGTCGTACCTTTGGTCATCTGATCATCATGAAATATGTCATGGATGTTAATATTGACATGTTGTTGGGAACGATTTATTTTGGGGTCATTCGGCCAAAAAACATGGCTGCCAGCAGCCATCTTTGATTTTACTCTTTGTTTGACTAAATAAATTAGCACGGGCTACAGGTCATAATTTTAGTCTGATCATCATATAATTTTTTGATTTCAAAATTTAATCCATTAGCACGGGCCACAGGTCGTACTGTCGTCTGATCATCATGAAATTTGTCATGGATGTTAATATTGACATGTAGATGGGAACGAGTAATTTTGGGGTCATTGGCCAAAAAACATGGCCGTCAGCAGCCATCTTGGATTTTACTCTTTGTATCACTAAATTCTTTAGCACAGGCTACAGGTCGTACCTTCAGTCTGATCATCATGAATTTGTCATGGCTGTTGAAATTGGAATGTAGATGGGAACGAGTCATTTTGGGGTCATTCGGCCAAAAAACATGGCCGCCAATGGCCATCTTTGATTTCAAAATTCAATCCATTAGCACGGGCTACAGGTTGTACTGTTCGTCTGATCATCATGAAATTTGTCATGGCTGTTGAAATTGGAATGTAGATGGGAAAGAGTCATTTTGGGGTCATTCAGACAGAAAACATGGCCGCCAGCAGCCATCTTGGAATTTACTATTTGTATGACTAAATCCTTTAAGCTACAGGTTGTACCTTTAGTTTGATAATCATAAAATTTGTCATGGATGTTAAAGGTACTCAATCCGAACAGAGGGTCCCCATCTCAACATATTCCAACAACATCAATCCGATCAGAGGGTCCTATATTACTATTTCTTTGGGTTTGGGGGTAAAAAATATTTGATTCGAGTCGAGGAACCCATCAAACAAAGCTCAGAGTTATTAGATATTGATTTTTGAAATTTGTTAGTTTCTCGAGATGAGTACTAATAATTGCCGTCAGTTTCGTAACCTGTGCAAGATGTGTACACCAAAATACTATTCAAACAGACAAGGATGGATAACTCTAAAATCAAGTGGTAATAATAATGCAATTTTGACTGAGTTCTGGGCCAGAAAGTATTCCCGATAATGAAAAATAATAGATTTCTAAAATCGATATCTAACAAATCTGAGCTTTGATGGGTGACTTCCTCGACTCGAATCAAATATTTTTGACCCCCGAAGCCATTGAAATAGTAATTGAGAGGAGTTTTATCGGATTGAGTACCTTTAATAATGACATGTAGATGGGAACGAGTCATTTTGGGATCATTCGGCCAAAAAACATGGCCACCAGCAGCCATCTTGGATTTTACTCTTTGCATGACTAAATCCTTTGGCACAGGTTAGACATTTCAATTACATGTAGCACCTTTCCTATTCCTCCATTTACTGTAAACCATTAAATTATTCCCCTACCTAAGTTGAGCTACAGTGTCATTGACACTTTCATTATCTATAGCAACAGCTATCGAATGCTCACACATATATCTTATTCCTGATAATGATAGCAATGCTTATCATTTTCTGCATTGGTTTATCCTTTTCTGATGAAAATGCAATAGCACACCGTGACATTGGTGAATGCACACCGTGTCCAAAACTGAATGCGAACCATTTCTCATGGGGCAGGTGTGACCCCGTGTATACATGGGCCTGTGACCTAAACATCTGGATGTGTGGGTTGTGGCTTATATTACTTTTGTTACATTATGACATGTGGTTATAGATTGTCACACTCTTGAATACCACAAATGATATATTACATATGTATATGAGAGAGTTATGTTAGTTAAATTGACAACATTTCAGACTCATAGGTGTCAGACCGGTTTTCCGAAGACCTATTACTACGAAGGCCCACAACTCCGAAGACCCGATTCTCCGACGGCCCACAACTCAGAAGACCCGATTCTCCGACGGCCCATAACTCCGAAGACCCGATTCTCCGACGGCCCATAACTCCGAAGATCCGATTCTCCGAAAGCCCATAACTCCGCAGGGCCGATTCTCCGAAGACCTATAACTCCGAAGACCTATAACTCCGAAGGCCCGATTCTCCGACGGCCCATAACTCCGAAGGTCCGATTCTCCGAAGGTCCGATTCTCCGAAGATTTTGTTTTATCGGGGTATTATCATTTACTAAATAGTGTACAGTCCAGTGGCGAAGCCAAGGGGTCCCAAAATTCCCACTGCCCCCATTAAACCTCTACTTGCTATTTCAGACAATATGGGCCCCTACCAAAACATGTCCAATGTCATGTAAACGCCCGGAAATCGTTCATGGGGCATCAAAATATTCAAACTTTTTCTACTGCCCCCACCTAAATGGGAATCCTGGCCCGCCACTGACTATACACCAGATACTATAACGTTACGTTGGCCCATGAGATGCCAGAGTAAAATGTACAGGGGTGAACGGGGAAGAACTTGTCGCCCCTGTGCATGTTAGGCTACTCTTGACATTCTTGCAGCGTTTCGTTATAATATACCCGGTGCACACCAGTGGCGGAGCCAGGGTTCCCATTTAGGGGTGCACATTAATTAGCATATGTGGGGGATATGTGGGGGATATATCATGCATATGATATGCCGAAAGCATATCACGAAGGCCTGATTGGGGAGCGCATACATGGGAGGGGTCGCCCCCAATCGTTGGTCCGGGGGCTCCCCTGGGCAGGAACACTGTGAATATTTGAATGCCTAGGAGGGATTTCCTGACGTTTACATGACATTTGACATGTTTTTTGGGGGCGGTCTTCCCGAGGGCCCCATTGACCCCGCCACTGGACTGTACACTATTTAATAAGCGATAAAACATGAACTTCGGAGAATCGGACCTTCGGAGAATCGGCCCTTCGGAGTTATAGACCTTCGGAGTTATGGGCGTTCGGAGTTATAGGCCTTCGGAGTTATGGGCTTTCGGAGTTATGGGTCTTCGGAGTTATGGGATTTCGGAGAATCGGAACTTCGGAGTTATGGGCTTTCGGAGAATCGGGGCGTCGGAGAATCTGACCTTCGGAGAATCGGACCTTCGGAGTTATGGGTCTTCGGAAAAACGCTACGTAACCGACTCATAGTACTTTTTAAATGGTGGTTGTAACAACCGGATGTGTGTCAATTTAAGAACTAATTTGTGCTCTATATTCTGGTCAGACTTTACCACAACAACAATTATTATCGATTCTTTCACAATATAAATGCTACATGAGACAGTTTAGTTGGTTAAATTTGTCATAATGTGAATTTCTTAGATTTAGGGTAGTTGCCGTTGTACAAATATGAAAACTAAAGTTTAGACTCACAATTGCAACAACTATTATAATTATATTGACCATAAAAATTCTACATGAAATTGTTTAGTGGGTTAAAACTCGTAATATCGGTGTCAGACCGGTTTTCCGAAGACCTATTACTACGAAGGCCCACAACTCCGAAGACCCGATTCTCCGACGATCCACAACTCCGAAGACCCGATTCTCCGACGGCCCATAACTCCGAAGACCCGATTCTCCGACGGCCCATAACTCCGAAGATCCGATTCTCCGAAAGCCCATAACTCCGAAGGGCCGATTCTCCGAAGACCTATAACTCCGAAGACCTATAACTCCGAAGGCCCGATTCTCCGACGGCCCATAACTCCGAAGGTCCGATTCTCCGAAGATTTTGTTTTATCGGGGTGTTATCGTTTACTAAATAGTGGGGGATATATCATGCATATGATAATATGTCCAGTGGCGAAGCCAAGGGGTCCCAAAATTTCCACTGCCCCCATTAAACCTCTACTTGCCATTTCAGACAATAAGGGCCCCTACCAAAACATGTCCAATGTCATGTAAACGCCCGGAAATCGTTCATGGGGCATCAAAATATTCAAACTTTTCCTACTGCCCCCACCTAAATGTGAATCCTGGCCCGCCACTGACTATACACCAGATACTATAACTTTACGTTGGCCCATGAGATGCCAGAGTAAAATGTACAGGGGTGAACGGGGAAGAACCTGTCGCCCCTGCATGTGCATGTTAGGCTACTCTGACATTATTGCAGCGTTTCGTTATAATATACCCGGTGCACACCAGTGGCGGAGCCAGGGTTCCCATTTAGGGTTGCACATTAATTAGCATATGTGGGGGATATGTGGGGGATATATCATGCATATGATATGCCGAAAGCATATCACGAAGGCCTGATTTGGGGAGCGCATACATGGGAGGGGTCGCCCCCAATCGTTGGTCCGGGGGCTCCCCTGGGCAGGAACACTGTGAATATTTGAATGCCTAGGAGGGATTTCCTGACGTTTACATGACATTTGACACGTTTTTTGGGGGCGGTCTTCCCTAGGGCCCCATTGACCCCGCCACTGGACTGTACCTTATTTAATAAGCGATAAAACATGATCTTCGGAGAATCGGACCTTCGGAGAATCGGCCCTTCGGAGTTATAGACATTCGGAGTTATAGACCTTCGGAGTTATGGGCGTTCGGAGTTATAGGCCTTCGGAGTTATGGGCTTTCGGAGTTATGGGTCTTCGGAGTTATGGGATTTCGGAGAATCGGGACTTCGGAGTTATGGGCTTTCGGAGAATCGGGGCGTCGGAGAATCTGACCTTCGGAGAATCGGACCTTCGGAGTTATGGGTCTTCGGAAAAAACGCTACGTAACCGTAATATCAGCCATTATGTGCATTTCAGCGATTTTTGGTAATGTCACATAACAGCCATTATCACACCTATGTAAGTAAGAAATATGGTAATTTTCCAGTCAGGTTCACACTAACAACTATTATAATGGTTTTCATCATAAAAAATGCTACATGACGTATTTCCGCTTGTTAACCTCTTTGCTGCTAAATAACTTTATGACGTCGTGTGCTGGACTGTTGACGTTATTGTCATTTTCCAGTGGGCAAATATAACGGGAATCTCACAAGAACCATAAAACTGACTCATTTGAAAGGCTATTATCGTTCACAATCGTGGAACATCATACAATGTTTGGAACTTCGAGATACAGTTATTCCGATGCACCAATATCTGAGTTTCAGTTATGTGTAATGGCCTACTGCTAGTGTGCGGAAGTAGGTCCGTAGTAGCTACGGACCTAATAGCACACGGCGTGCACTTTAAAGTCCGTAATAGTTATGGACGTCATAGCAGCGAAAAGGTTAAGATGTCCATAATATCAGTCATGTGTGCATTTTTGGATTCTGTGTATATCCCTAGCAACCGTTACCACTCTTGTAAGTAAGAAATATGGTTACATTTCTGTCAGGTCCACACTATCAAAAACTAGTATAAGTGTTCTCATAATAAAAATGCTACATGACATAGTTTAGTTTTTTTTAAACTGCCATAAATTTCTTCCATGTCGGGTAGTTTCCTAGCAACTATTGCTAAGGAATGACCTCCTGTGTGCGTTTGCCTCCATATCTGAAAATTATCACTAGTGTATAAGGAACATATTTGGCAAGTTTCATGCTTTTATGACCTTTTGCACAATTCTTGTGAATTTCTACACGAATCGCCTGGACTATAAGTACATTCAGTTTTAACTAATATTTGTCCAACAAGTAGGCTAGATATTCAGCCCTTTCTTAATAACTAAATGGATTCTCCCACTCAGTTTTAAAAGTCTACATTGGAATGGCTTAGTATTCGTTTGTAGGGATGTTCAGGTAATATAACAACAGACGACAGACAGGGGAAAAGATAATATAAGTGCAGACTGATAAATATTAATTGGAGGGAAATGTTGAGATAATAAGTTTAACAAATGTCAAACTTATTATCTGAAACATGTCCTAAGGGAACTACTTGTCAATGAGTATTTAGTATAGAAAAGATTAAATCAGCCCACTCTAAGACAATGGTGGGTGTGCTGTGTCCTGTCCACCATTTGTCTGTCGTTGGAGTTATTCTTTGTTCATCAGAAAATGTTTTTTCCCCCGGTCATTCCATATTGATATCTCATTTCTGGAGTAATGCTATCTATATTGCAACCTGTAGTCCTTTGCAATATATATAATTAATTACAATATAGCTGACAACCAAGAGGTTGGATGAATTTATCGAAATCTAAATACTAGTATGATGTAGCTTTTGTGCATCGTGGGGCTAAAATTACTAAACAAAATATTGACAGAAAAATCAACCAAAGATGAAAGATTTTGCAACAGAAAGTGTAGATTTTATCGCAAACATCGCTTGGTATGAACTAGACTATTACGTTCTTCAAATTATAGACTATTGAGTAACATAAGCTTCTTCAATCATGAGTTAAAAGATGTCTTCTATTTTCAGACGTGGCATATTTATAATTCGATAAATTCACCCAACCTCTTGGTTGTCAGCTATATTTTAACTAATTATATATATTGCAAAGGACTATAGGTTGCAATATAGATAGCATTACTCCAGAACTGAGATTAATGACATATATACATTGCAAATGACTATAGGTTGCAATATAGATAACATTATTTCATTATATGTCATGAAATAAACTATTCTGATTCAAGTGAATTATGAGATAATTTTGTCAATGTTTTGTTGCCTGTTGTGTCAAATGTTTTTGCCAACTGATACAGACCAATGTTACTATGTAGTAATACAAAACTATTAGTTAAAATTCCTCAGTGATAAAGGGTATGTGGCATGCCACGCCAGCCGTTGACTGGTTGAGGCATGCCAATATCCCATAATATGTCAAATATAGCGAATTATCGAAATATGAAATACCACGAAAAAGCGAAATAGGAAAATACAGCGAAATTGCGGAATAAAAAATGCATCGAAATGACGAAATAGCGCGAATTATGAAATAAGAAATTATTTTTATTAACTAAATAACGGAGATATTTGAAGAAGTGTTTTTGACGAAATAACGGGCATATTTGGAGAAGTTTTTTTTAAAGAGCGTTCTTGAGTTTAACGGAACATGATGACACTTTTAGAAGTAGTCTGATCGTTGAGTCTCGATTTTGAGGTGAACCTAGAACAAATTGTTAGTAAGCTGTTTATGTGTCATTTTTTTCTGTCAGAATCTGGGGAACAACATATCCAAAATCCGCTAAAATCCACTTTGAGGAAATTTGTCTACACCATTTTGTAATAAGGTATTCTTTTGTGTCTCAATTTCGCATTCCTTGTTCGTCCAGTCAAACTGAAGGAAAGAAACACCCAACTGTAAACAAATTGCTATGCAATGTCTTTTGGTATTTTTGAATGTGACTATACCCATATAATAACATGTTTTATTCTACAGTATGCACAGATATTGTGTTTAATTTTTACATATATAGTCCAGTTACTAATTAATGACCTCTTCACTGTTGTTCCCAAAAGGTGCCACCAACCATCATATCAGAACACTTTATAGCCATACCTGCAATGACAGTTATATAGTATATAAGTATCACTCTTTGGAGCCAAATAAACAGGCTGGCATGTTTATTTTTTAATTTGAAGTATTTTGTTAGCCAGCACTCTGCAGCCCTGGTATTATTTGGTCATTAGACATGCCAGAGTGAAAATGCCAGCACTATCAGGCACTATTCAATATTAATTTGAGGTGATATGCAAACCAGCACTCCTATTCAGTCATCACTTTTATTTGGCACCAGAGAGTGCTTTATCTTATACCTACATATGTTCTTAAGTGTTGGTTAAGGTGATAATCTATGTTAGAACACATTTATTAGTGAAAACAACTTTAAAAATGTCCATAATGTGGGTTGAAAAAAATTTGCACAAACAATTTTTTTCAGGCCTCTGAGATGCACCCACCCCGCCCGGTATAGGTATGTTTTTGGAGATCTCCCCTGTATTACTTATATCTTATACCTACCTGTTCCTAAGTGTCTGTAAAGGCCATAACCTGCCTTAGAACACAATTATTAATGAATATATTTGAAAACAACTTAAAACAAGGGCAAAAATGTGAATAGAAACAAATTTGCACAAACTAATTTTTTTTCGGGCCTCTTCGGACCCACCCACCCCGGCCCTGTATGATAAAACTTTTGTGCGACCCCCCCCCCCCGTAAGGATGGCGGATGAATTTAATGATGTATTCAGGGTTTGATACCTTTAGATACGGCACCAATATATTTTATAAAAATCTATTTCTGGGAAAGCCACTAGCTTTGTGGCGCTGAACAGTTTTACTATACGCAGAGTCGACACAATTTCATAGGTTATAAAATTATCAACAAAAAAGCAAACAAAATCTGATCTGTCAATTTAATTGTTTCCATGAATCCATGTCCAAAATGAAAAGAGGAATTGATTAACCTGGTAAAACAAAAACGCAAAGCTGTTCGTAAATACATTAAAAATGTACCACATCGAGAAGCCCTTCGAATTTTTCTGTTCAATCTCCACGGGTACTTACTGTATAACCGCCCTCCTTTTTGGATTTATGGGAGATATGTTATCCCCATTCTGCGGAAACACAACAGGTATGAGCACCCGACCACATTTGCAGAAACGGGCTTCTTTCCCACCAATCACATGGAAGGCGACAGTGAAACAGTATGACGTCCTCGTCCGAAACTCGTTAAGCGGACACCGTATAGCTGCTCTCGAATTCTTTCGGAATGTGAAGCCACGTCGTCCTCCTGGACGGTGTGAAAATTATGTTGGGCCAACCTTAAGTATCTCACAATATCAGTTCGGATGGCTAACATCCTCAACAGGACGAGTTACGACAAGTCTTCTTGCAAACATTGCGGGCAATTGTACCATAATCAAGTAGATCATATGTTCTTGCACTGCTTCTCTCTGCATTTCAAAAACCAATTCTGGTATCGAATACTCAATATCTTCGATTTATCGACTTTCCTAATTCTGGATCGCTTATCGCCACAATATGTCTTGATGTGTTCACTTGGCTGCCAGTCAATGAGTGGGATGGATTCCTCAACCATAAATAACGAGGGTGAACATTTTGTGGAATGTTTTTCGTTCATTTGGATTTTGTGCACCATTTAGTCCTCGTGTCTGTACCATTACACATGTGGAGTGAGAAACAGCATTGTGGTTATTGGTAGGACACACATGTGTAATATTATCCTGAATAGCACACTGAATAACACCCCATCATATTGTCGCTATATTATATAATTGTATATACAGTGTATTGTTGTATATAACGTCCCCCTTGAGTGGAGGAATAAACAATCTCTCTCATAGATGCGCGGATACTATATATTATATCGACAAGAGTATTCGTTTCGAAAAAGCGTCATACCAAAAGAACGAGAAGACACAAACTGAAAATACAGCAAAAACAAACAAATACAGGTGTGCTTAAGTTCTTCTTACACAAATGATTGTGTCGTCCTGGAACAATCTTCCAGAACATACTGGATGAGTTCAAGAAACAAATCGCTGCCGTTTTCTGATGCGAAAGATACGAATTTGACTAACTGCATGGATAACTATTAAATCCAGTACATCAAACACATACAATAACTTTTCACAGTCGTTCCATCTAAATACTTCATGTTAATTTATTTATGCAAGAGGTAAAAGTCATCGCAACTTTGTCCCTCTCCGAACAAACAAATCATCTTATGATTATTGGATGGAGAACAGTCAGATGCAGAACCAGTGTCATTTTGAGTTTTGTGCATTTCCGTTGTGGGTGAATGCGATTGATGTTCATGTCTTCTGTGTGTGACCCGTGAACCGTATATATAACCACTGAAATTCGGATGTTACTTCTTCGTGTACCATTGCTACGTTGGCTTCAACGTCAGCAGCATCTCTCAGACATCGGTTTGCTCGCCTCCTCCGACCGAGTCATTTTCCTAATGCACAACTCTGAAAAGTTAATAATTTTCATTGTTATTGGACCTGGTCGAGGTATATGCATGGGATTATAGGGGGATATCCATTCACCATTAAAATATTCAAGACGGTCTGACCCTTTCGGGCTATATAGAATATGATATACACAATATAGTTTAATGTTTCGAACATTAAGAAGACTTAATGAGGTAAAAGATGCTCGGTACACATACCGAGGGACGACATCCAGTCGCCCATATCTTACACATGTCGACATAACAAGTGAAGTGCACGGTGATGCCCTTGGTAAATTTGAACGCCCTTACAGACATTGTTGCATATGGCGGTTTAGCTTGAGGATTAGTTGCAAAACCGGATTCAATCATGAATGCGCCAGATCCTCTGTTAACTACACGCCTGCAACAAATATAGGGTATCTCTTCCGGGCCACAATAACAAGAACAATAACAACAACAAAAACAACAACAAAACAACACAAGAACAACAACAATATTTGATAACACCCGATTTCAAGACAAAAAACCTTTTTGGGTGAATAAACACTGACAAAACTGAAGATTGAGTAAATTATTTGAGAAGTCATAATAAAGTCGTTCAGATGACAGCCGGCGAAATCTCTTCGTTTCAAAATTACTTTGGTCTTGATTGAGTCATTCGGCAAACCTCGTCAGATTCCGTCACCGTTTCAGACTCGGCTTTAATACGACGACATGATTGGTTCGAACTATTTCACGCTATATTTAGGTCGGTGCCTGCATGGGTCAAGTACAGGCCCGCCAATTTGAATTTAGTTGTATGCCGCCGGTTCGTGGGTAAGAAAATATTTACATTTAACCGTCGAATTAAACAATATAAGTGTTGTCTTACAACACTGATATAGAATAGTCCACAAAATATCTATATGAAATTACCGCATGACCTAAATTGACTTTTGTAGACACGTCCAATAGCACAATTGTTGCGAGGTGACACAATTGGTACGAGTCAGGCAGATTTGCCGTTGTCGGGTCATAACATACACCGTAAATCGGTGCTATCAATTCCATTTAAACGGATAGTTGACCCTTGTTTCCGAATATTTGGTGATCAAAGAACACGAGCCATGCATACATACATATTGGATCAAGTAACTCGTCAAATAACACACACGTGTAAACGGACTATGTTATGCGGAACGTCAGCCATACCGGCAGAGCTGATATGTATTTCCAGATCTGGAAATATCCTTCCGCAAAAAATGACTTCTAATTATACCAGAGAGCTTGGCCCCAGAGGTCATAGGTCGAGGAGTCCAGAAAGTTGATCTAGAGTTATCCATCTTGGTATAATCTCCGAAAATTTCCGTAAGATCGCCTGAGTCATTATCTCGTGGGAATCCGGATTCAGAATCCAAAGCAGATTACGGGGGCGGGGCTAATTCCCGATTCTAGGTCAGATTTAGAAATCCACGTGGTCTCCGAAACTATGTTTAATGTTCTACCAGCGTCAAACATGGCTCATGTATTTGACACAAGTATCATTTGTGGAATCAGGGAGCTAAATATGTTCCAGAGTCACTATCGAATACACCATGGAACCCTAAAGGTGAAGGATAATTGAAGAATGGCCTTCACCTCATACATGTGATCCATTATTTAATGATGAGATCTTGTTTATTTCATTTGTACATCATACCTAAATAATTTAAACTGGTGAATTAATTGGGAAAAGGATTTTTGTGAGTGTGAAATTTATTTAACTAGTTGTGGTATTTCTGGGTTTTTCCAGGTGAAATTTTGCTGCGGGATAACCCTGTCTTACACCTGAGGAATTATTTCGAAAAGTAAACACTCGACCTATGTTTTTCTTGCATTTTCAGGATGATCTGGTGTCAGTCTAACTGGGTAAACATCATTGGAATGGCTCGGAGGCTGAAATTCTGTGAATATGGCTGAAACGTTAACACTGTCGCCTATGGGAAAACATTTAGTTCAGTGATTCCTATAGGAAAAACCGCCGAAATTTTAAAATTCACGTGTCTCCGTGGTAAGTTATTAGTTTCATATTTTATGATTTACAAGTAATAATGGCATCATTTTGGCAAGATTTAAGGAAGAAAATGTTAGATTCATCGCAAAATAGTCCGGAGAGTGAGTGTCGTGTGTGGACGAAGGGAAAATCTGGGAGATATGGCCGTGTTCGAGTGTCATGGATGCTTTTGGATCGAGCATTACCAGGATCGGATGCTTATTTAGCACACCAAATTTCATTTCTGATTTCCAAAGAGTGGACCATTATTAATCCTGAATTTATAGGCAAAGAAGTGAGCCATCTCTGTCACAATACTTTATGCATTAATGTCAACCATTTAACGCTGGAGACGACGAGCGACAACATGAAGCACAACGCGTGCAAGAGATTCAAAACATGTTTTGGTCACCACGCCGAACCACCATGCATGATATAAATATTTTAAAAGTAAGATTATGTTACTCACGTTGTTTTTTTTCCCGTAAACTGTATGTGTGGTCCTCATGACGACGTTTAATTTTTCGTTTATTTTTATCCGCGGGAGCATTTTTAATTTCGGTTGGTGTTTTCAACGGTAATGTTTCTTTCTCATAAGTGTCATCTTTATTATTCTGAATGTCCTTATAACTTTTGAAGAGTTGGAAGCGACGTTTATTTCTCCTAGCTTTGAAGTCAGGTGTTTCTTGTCTCAATTTATCTTGTGTCGATTTGTTCTGCAATTGATTCAGCTGTTTTGCAGAATGAGATCCGGGTGATATAGGACACAAACACTTTTGGCACAGTTTGACTATCGATTCGCCTGGACCGTTATTAACTGAATGAACCGCGCTGTGAACCCTCCCTGTATAATTCCTAGAAAATGTTGTAGATCTCGGAACAGACCTCCTGATACTTCTGTTTACAGCTTCAGATTTTTGGGTTGTCGTCCCAAATTTTTTTTTCAGCAGTGCATCGCGTCCAAGTCGCCAGTTCACACACTCACGGAGTCTGTCTTCGGATATTTTGGAGCTATTTATTTTGAAATCGCTTTGTAGGTATCTGCTTTTTATGCGCCAAGTCCCTTTTGAATTGCAGGCAAACGAATATTGTCCACACAGTCTTCCCTGGTAACAGTCCACTATACTGTCAACAATGTTTGTCAGCGCACACAATAACTTTGTAGTGTCCACTCCAAATTGTTTGTGCGCCTTATTGAGTTCGCTATTACATCGTGCCATTAAGTCATCGGAGAAGCCATTGCATACCTTCTTCATCTCCGCTTTAGTTTTACCGGGCATGATGTCGATAACAGGAACATAATTTTTAATTTGTTTCCTTATACTTGCAGTAAGATGTCGAGTGTCATACAGTTGCTCAGGCTTGATGGATGATTTACCGGAGTCGTAGAACTGCTCTGCACCCATGAATGGTTTTGAGTCTTGATCCGTTGTCAGGTAATGTACATACAGACCACTGGAATTCAGCTGTTCTAAACATTCAGTGTTCCAATCTTTCTCATTTCCAATTGTGACAGTTGATTTTAGATTAGCACTGCATTTGGAAGAATTTGCCAAACAGTCATTTCCATTTTTGTGTTTACCATGGTTTGCACACAGCTTGCTTTTGTTTGTGAGTGCTATAACTTGTTTCTTGTGGGTCATGTTTTCAACATGTAGGTATGAACACTGTGTTGCAGGCTGGAATGGTGTTCGTCCAACTCCAGAATATAGTGGATTTGAGTAAATTCCATCCGATTCAATGTTTATAACATCACTCTGCGCATTTCACAATTTATTCACTTCCTTCAGTTCCTCACGTCTGTGCCCCAAATCATCTGTGTTGACCTCTACTATTTGTCTGCACACCTTGTTTGATGCAGCTTGCATGCCTCTCCCAGACGGTGGTGGAATGTTACACGTCATCAACAGTTTTAGAACATTGGTATTTCCGATGGGCATCTGTGTAAGAGCAATCTGCAGGGCTTCATTAATTCTGGCAGATTTCCGCCCTTTGTTGCCAGTTTCAATCTCATCGTATAATATGAAGTACTTAGAAATGTAGCTACATATATTGCAGCCAACTTTTTCTCTGCAGACTAATCCTCTTCTGTCTTCGGCACCCGGAATATATGATAAATACCCAAGACAATTTGGATGGATGTGTCGATGCTCTGAAAACACGTCATTCCACATATCGGTCATACGTTTGACGTGCACAAGCCGATATGTATCATTCTCAGCCCTGAAAAGTAAAAACACAGCTATTCAAGTCCAAATGAATGGGATAAATCTGTTAAATTGATTTGTGGCTCTTCAGTTGTTTATATGTTGCATATCATGCATTACAGAAATATTCGACCATTATTTTGTAGTTGGGGGGGGGGGAGTAGGTAACTGTGCTAAGTTCTTAATTGTTGAGTGACACTGATATCTGATGTGGTATACTACACAAGATGTTTGTATTATACTGTGATATCTATATGACTAGGGGGCAAGCCACTTCTGGGGAGATAATTCAATCAAAGGGAGGTAATCCTATTACTTTTTATGCATTAATTAGCATTTTCAAGCAGATCAATGAGAGTTAATCCTTCTTATGGTGAAAGTGGGGATCATTTATTCAATTTTAATTATGAGTTTAGACAATTTATTGCAAGTAAATGTTGAATGTGTATATTTACCATGTATCTGTTTCCTTTCCGGCAAGAACTTTGACATCATATGTTTCCTTGATCAGAGGTCGTAGAAGTTTTACTGTTGTTTCATGGTTGTCTGCTGGTTGAACTGGAGCGGCGATATCTGAGGTAACCATGTCACATTTGTCTTTTGGTACCCTTACGTATCTGCAACTGTCATTATCTATTACAATATCATTCACCGGCTGCATTTTTTTGTGATCAGGCTGTCTTAAACTCGAAAAACCTGTTTGTTTTAATTGCTGTTTTCGGCGTAATTTGGGGATTTTAGACATAATTGAGCCAATTAATTCTCACAAATTATAACAAGGAGTTTATTGTGTCAGTGTCTCAGTAAATTCCAGTCATAAAGTGAGATGTTGAATTATTTGCTTTGCTTACAAGAGCTGGGATATGATACTGTTGTGTAATACAGAACAACCTGTTATTTCTCCTGAGGATACAGTCATATGCAAAATTGGGACTGTTTGTGCTAATTAAACAGACAGTGTGCCATGCCATCTGATACAATTTCATGCCTGAGGCTTAGTCTAATACTGTTTCATGCTGTTCACATATTTCCATTGACTGAAGCTTGCTTCATGTTGCTATTAAAGTATTTTAAATTCCCATTTTTCTGTTAAATTAGGTCCATTTTTATTATAAATTGCCAAATTCTGAAGGAAAAGAGTTAAAATTGGTCAAGATATGCCTCTCAAAATGTAGCTTAATATTTCCTCTTCAATTTAGTAATATTAGGGTGTATATGGAATAACGCATATTTCAGATTGTACAAAATAAAAAAACTAGTTAAATTGAAAAAGAAAAAGAAAAAAAGAGTTTATTTTGATGACTGACACTAATATTCGGGAGGCATCATATTGAAAAAATAGAACCAATACTGCCCGCTAGAACTCATTTTTAGTTTCAGTAAGGTCTATATCTGGATAAAATACTGTATGCAATGCCATTTAATGCATATGTACATATATATAGGAATCAGGCATTCACCTCATACATGTGATCCATTATTTAATGATGAGATCTTGTTTATTTGATTTGTACATCATATCTAAATAATTTAAACTGGTGAATTAATTGGGAAAAGGATTTTTGTGAGTGTGAAATTTATTTAACTAGTTGTGGTATTTCTGGGTTTTTCCAGGTAAAATTTTGCTGCGGGATAACCCTGTCTTACACCTGAGGAATTATTTCGAAAAGTAAACACTCGACCTATGGTTTTTCTTGCATTTTCAGGATGATCTGGTGTCAGTCTAACTGGGTAAACATCACTGGAATGGCTCGGAGGCTGAAATTCTGTGAATATGGATGAAACGTTAACACTGTCGCCTATGGGAAAACATTTAGTTCAGTGATTCCTTGTATCTTATATTTATAAAGTTCACGTTTGTTGTGAAAGTCATGCTTTTCTTCTCTGCGTATA
The DNA here is from genome assembly GCA_032622095.1 of Siphonodentalium dalli. NCBI lineage: Eukaryota > Metazoa > Mollusca > Scaphopoda > Gadilida > Siphonodentaliidae > Siphonodentalium > Siphonodentalium dalli. The sequence goes on from CP136067.1 coordinate 55,170,523, forward strand.
TACACGGCACATAATTTGCTGCCAATCCGACTTAATCGCATATTATTTTCAAGTTAAAGTGTGTTTATTGATGAGGGCAAGCATTTAATTCTAACAGCTATAGGCCTCCTGAATCAAATTCCGAAGATGTTGTGAAGAACACACGAAACTTGTCAGTTGCACAGGGACGTGACGACAGGGGTTGGTTGGGTGTCTCGACCCCCCCCGAACTTTGGTACAATTTGCTTAGCTGTGCAGTCATTCATACGTGAGGAAAACTCAGGATTCTTTTGACTAACTGTTCCAAATAATGATACGTACAAGCCAGCAAACGCAACAAACAAACCCGATTTTAAATAAATACATATACAAACTTATGACTAACTCGGGAGAGGGGGTTACCGGTGATCTGTATATATGTTCAACTTGTTTTGGTAGTCATGTTGCTTTGCCAATACTAATTATTTATTTTTTCAATGTAATAACATATGGGAGAGGGGGTACACTTCAGTGAGTCAGCACTTGTCTCCAATCCCATTATATGTATAAACAAATGTATGTGTTATATATCATATGTGTTATTTAAATTTGACAAATATTTGAAATAAATATGTTTAAACTAAACTTTGGTAGATTTCCAGCAGTTGGAAATTTCATGCATGACACAACATTATTAGTTGGACATTAATTTGACACCATATATAGGTTGAAATTGTTCTCATTGTTTGATTTTTTCAAACAGTAAAAGTTGGTAATTTTCCAATCTTAGTGTGTGTCAGGTTGGCTATTTTCCAAGGGGTGCAAATGGAATTCTGCGAACCTGTGAGATTGATGTTTGGTTCAATGGGGGGAAATTGCTATAAGACTAGATAGTACATACGTGTATCTGATAATCCATCGATATCATATAATCCTACTATTTCTTGAATAAGAAGAAAAATTATAATAACGAACACAGTGCTCAGAAGACATATCCATGTAGGTTCACATGAATTCGGTAAATGGTGACGTGGACGTATCCGCCGAATTCGAAATCGACATGCGTTCGGGCGGTATTTTATGGATGGAATTATGAAATGGACAAATGAAAGTGACAATAAAATCGACAATGATTTGCTTCGCCATCAACCGAAGTGCTCCCCCAGCGTTACTATTAATAGCGTTATTATTTGGCAAATTTCAGTAATATTCTCCCTTTTTACATTCGATAAAACAAATTTGTCTCCGCATTTAAAATTCTTTGATATAGATCGTTTATATTCTGCAATAATTTGTACACAAGAGACGGATTCTTATGTTTTATTGTGTTTTTAAACTCCGAGGTGGTGAAATCTCGGTTTGTTTACATTACGAACATTTGAATCCGTAATCGGAATCGGAATCCGAATCTGGATTACCACGAGATTGAGATTACGGTCTGTTCGTTTACTGATTCTGCCAATTTCTGGTCTGTTCATTTTCCGAACCAAGTCGTACGGGGTCTAATCTGTAATCTGAATCCAGATTCTGAATCCGGATTCCCACGAGATAACGACTCTGGATTTCTGTTGACAAATAGTCGTAAACTATGTATTAAACAAGAAACAAATCTAAGTAAAATTAATTTTAATTGATAGAAATGTTTCCGGACAGGTGTATTTAATTCCAATATATTATTATAAGAACTATATAAGACTTGATAGGGAGAGATACACTATCTATAACACAATTGGCAGTGACTACGTTTGAACTGGGATTTCAGACCAAATCTCCAGAGCAAAAGTTATGAATCATTTATCAAGGAGCAACATGTGTACACATAGAGAATGCCTACGGGTTTTTGGTTGAATACCCGGATTATATCATGAGTGGCTGCAAGGAAATTCTATATTTCCTTGTAGCCACGAATAAGATAAACCGGGTATTCAACCAAAACCCACAGCTGTTCTTTTTATTATATGCTAATTTTTCTTCTACATCACTGCCAATTGTTAGAAAACTTCGATATTTGAGTCGAAAATTTGTGGCCATGTTTACATTCCATCGTTCGATTTGCTCACCACAAAATGACAAAATTAATATCGATCACACCCGCCAATACAAATAGTCCCCATTGTTCTATTCTGAAAAAGATGCGAGAAATGAATGTATACACAATTTAATGATAACGATATATTAAGACAAATGAGTCAACATAATAACAATTAGATAACAAGTTTATAAACATTTCAAGTCTTTATCTTGCTAGAGAGCATATGGCTAACAAGCTATATATCGATCAATATGTTTTATCGATAACAAATCACTTCCGTTTTAAGAATTTCTACTTTTTATTGTTAGAGAAATCATGTTTGATTTTGACGAAATTTGTGTTAGATCATGACCAGTAAGTAGATTGGTTGACTGTTATAACAAGAAAACTAAGATGCATGCATCAGGTCGGCCGTGAACTATCTACCATAGAATTGTTGTAGCTATCGATTATACATTTTGGAACACCTGTCTGTATGTATGTGTGTATGCATGAATGCATGTGTGTATGTGTTATAGACTCTAACACTGCTCGACTGATCCGACTCGGATTTGGTATTTAACGTGTCAACTTGACCTCGCTCATAGGCATGTTTCTGGACCTTGACCGATCCGACTAAAAATTTGTGTGTAGGACTACTTCGATCCCGGGAGCAATATTGACGGGTCCAATTTCACGTGGGACCATGTTCTCGAACGTGCTGATGTAGGCATGTTTCTGGACTATTTGGACGGGTCAAATCTTGATCCCGACCTGACTTTGACATTCAAAAAGATCAATTCAAGGTCAAATCTGGTAAAACGAAGTATTTCAACGAAATATAATACCTACTGTTACTTTTGTCCCAGGAGTGTTTCGGGTGGGTCAAATTATGACCCTGACCTGATCTTGACATTCAAAATTGTCAATTCAAGGTCAAATCGGGTAAAGCCGGGCGGATTTCGACGGGTACTTTTGTCGTGACTTTTGTCCGGGGAGTGTTTTGGGCGGGTCAAATCGTGACCCGACATGACGTTCACCTTTAAAATGGTCAATTCAAGGTTAAATCGCGCAATTCTCCGAAAATCAGAGGGGAACACCCCGGACGAAGTAGGGTCCACCAGCTACTATTATATATTTCTAGATTTAGTTACAAACTAAATACCTGTATATTGTACAAAGAAATGTTTGACAAATATATCTGTATCAATATTACCATACGGGTCATTAAAATAGATACGACGAAACAAATTTTGAAGGGTGCATGGTATCAGGTAAATTTTTATATTTCAAATGATGACAGGAATGCGGAAAGTTGAAGTACCTACGTAATACTGGCTATCCGAATGAAGAGATATACATGTATATAAAAACCAAAATAGAAGATGACTGCTGGCGACAATGTTTTCCAAAAAAATTCAAAGCATTCGATAGCTCCCATCTAGTTGTCAGCCCGAAGATCAATATAAAGTGTGGTGACTATCAGATGAGGGATATGACTGTACAGTTGCTAAACAATTCAGTCACGCAAAAGAGGATCAAACAGTAAGATACCAAATTGCTGCCTGTGGTAATGTTTTTTAACGAAATTCGGGAAAATTAGATTACTCTCCCCCTGGTTATCCAGAAGATCATTGTGGAATCTGGTGACGATCGGACAAGGGGTGTCGTCTGTAGGATCAACCAAATTATTTAGCCATAAAAATAGTAAAATTCAAGATCACCGCTGGCAGTGATGTCTTCACAAGGACAGCTTGAGAACAAAACATGGCTCACATCTAGCGGTGACCCAAACTATCCACATGAGAAAAAGTTCTCCAATAAAAGCTGGCTGCAGGGTGCGCCAATTGATTCAAATTCGAAATTTAACAGGGTGTACTGCTTGTGGCCATGTTTCCCCCGCAAATTTGATAGACTGATGGACAAAACCACTGAATCCGTTGAATCAATATACATGTATACATGGATTAATGTATATGCATTGTTATACACAGTACTGGTATATAAAGGTACTGAAAATAACAATATTACTAGTATACACAAAATAAACCATATATCATGGCTATGGGTTCTAATATCCGAATATGACAGCTGATAACTTGGTGTGAATTGAAGAGTGGTGGTGTCTCACGCATATCTAACCCTCCATGTTAGAAACATGCCATTAAATGTCATAAGTATAATCTAGCTTGAGGACAGAAGTTATCCATAAAAAACCCCCTTAATTCAACCAGGTCCTCGCGCGATGTATGGTCGACCACATGATGATCTAGGGGGAATTAGAATTGTTGTATAAAAACAGCACTGCATGTAAATATAAAATAAAATAGTGCTACATCTTATTACAGATTATTGCCATATATAATCAGTGACTATACAGACAGTCTGACAAAATAAAGTTTCAGTGACACTCTATCCGAAGAGGGGAATAATTCCATCTGTTACAGTCAATGGAGCAATTATGAATCTGGAAAGGTGAAATTTCTAAGTAATACTAGATATCGACATGACGCGATAACATATAACGTAAATGCAATATGGCCGCTGGCGACCATTTTTTCCTATAAAATTAAAAAAATATTTGATAGCTCTCATCTGATAGATCAATATCAAGATAAATATGAAGTTTAGTGATGATCGGATGAGTGAAGTGGACTGTGCTAAACGGTTTAGTAATGCTTAAAAAGATTTTTACCTTAATATTTTTATGTTCACTTTATAAACTTCACTGAGTCATCTTTGTCATGTATTGAGTTTGATATCTTTTGTTAACAGTTTATAAATCATGTATGTCTCATGTTTGTTATTTTAATTTATGTGTTTATTATCATTAAATAAAGTTGAATTCCTTAAAAAGATTCTTACCTCAATGTTTTTATGTTCACTTTATAAACTCCACTGAGTCATCTTTGTCATGTATTGAATTTGATATCTTTTGTTAACAGTTCATAAATTATGTATGTCTCGTGTTCGTTATTATATTATATACACTTTATAGTGTGTTTCAGAACGAAAACAAAATGAATAAAATCAACAAATTTGTAAATTTAAAAACAATTCAAACGTTGTTGTATTCCATGTCCCAGCCCGGACATATACACCAAATTTCAATAATATTCATTGAGAAACAACGGACCAAACGCCATATAACACCCCGTATGCATCTTTTATTCCGAGTTGGCCTTTTATTCCGAGTTGGCACGCGCCGATTGGGCGAGTTAGCCCTGGGGCGAGTACGCCGATTCCGACACCTTTTCTATTTGCAGCAGGTTAAGTTTACGCGTAATTTAATTTACAAAGTTCCCCAATTGGTATCGTAAATAGAGCGACCTTATTTGACAGAGAATGCCTCTGTTATTGATTATAAAGTTGCTATACATTAAAAACGACAATTCACATGCTCGTTCAAGCGCAGTAGTCTATTTTCCCCATGTTAAAGGACATCCACAAACACTAAATAACGCTAACTTACTGCCGAATGTTTTACACGACAACTGTTAACATATTTGGGCTGAATTCATCTGACGCGGTATTATTCCTCAAAATAAACAACAAAACCATCGTTACTTGGAAATGTAGTTTGGGCTAACATTTACATAAATCCTCCACATCATTATTCCGACACACACGTCAGATGAAAAACTCACATGAAGTAACCGGCCAAATTGGCCGAAATAATATACGCATATGTGACCCGCCATATCAAATCCAGTCGGAAGTCGGGATTTTTTTTACCCTGTGTCAATGCATTCTCTTATATATGCGAGTCGACCATAGGTCGCCTCGCATATATAAGAGAATACATTGGCCTAACAATATTTTTAAAAATAAATGTTCTCAAACCGTTTATCTTCTTTTTCGATGATTCTATCAAATTATTTAGGTTAACCTTTCTCGCGAGTATTGTTTGTGTGTGGAATTATTTGTTATCGACAAAAGACAACATTTGAAGACAAATTGATTCAGTCACTATCAGAGTCGTAAATCCTTCGAATTATCTTATACTGATGACAGAAATAGCACTTGTGTTCACTTTCATTTCATTCATAACTTTCTGGTGATTGTGAACTCGTTAAGTACACATTGGTGGGTGCATGGAACGTGTTCCCAAGGACAATTGATAACAGCATACCAGATGAACCACTTTTGGTATGAGACCGATTAGGCACATCCACTGACACTGGTGTAGAAATTTGGCACGGAATGTCATATGCAGTTTCATTTCTGGCCATGCTGTCGGTGCTGGCTGTATACGACAATGTTGACAATATCTACATCGAGAATGTTCTTCGTGATATCACATAATGTTGTTTAGGCTTAGATCATGCCATGAATCTCTACTCTGGCTAACGCCCGTAGATACCATATTCCACCAGTACAAAACCTGGGGAACTTTTTGAAGTTTTGACAGGGAACCTTATAAAGTCGAAAGAATAACGCGGGGAATACATTTCTTAGTTATTATCTGTGTCTTAATAATTCACACTATAGGTGAATGTCCCAACTGGAAATTTCACGATTTAAGTGACTTTGTGGGCGATTTTACTTCGCGGCCCTTACAATTATGGAATTTTTCCTGGGTAATTAATTCAATGTGTATTGCGATATCGGCTCACAAAAGTAACGGAAAAGCATGCAATTGGGACCTTCACCTACAGCGAAGAACATTAAGGAAGAGATATGGTAACTAAGAATTATATTCCCCGCGTTATTTTTTCGAATTTTTGAGGTTCCCTGTCAAAAAGTTCCCAGGTTTTGTACTGGTGGAATATGATCTCTGGCGTTAGCCAGAATAGAGATTCATGGCATGATCTAGTTTAGCCAATGTTCCCCCTTACTTCACCTTGGTGATTCAGCGCTAAGAACAACAGTACTTCCGGTATCTTTTGTTTCCTCTGGTCGCTTATCACCAAACAACTTGTACGGCATAGGAGGGCATTTCAGTGGATCAGCGATAAATAGGCTCTGGGCTCTGTTTTTCAAATGTCATGTGGATTATGTCACCTGTTCTAGTTTTTGTTTGCCTTTCTTGTGAATAAAAAATGTATTCATCACCATTGTCATCTTCGCACAATTCGACATCACCCCGTACCTTTTACATACCATTCATCATTTCAAAATACAAAGAACACATCGAGTTCATTTACATAATAATTCGGGTACATAATAATTCCATTATTCTAAATTTGCTTAAACGTTATTCCAAGTCACTTCTTCATCGAATTCCAAAATATCAAGGGTAGAGTCCATATCTTCGTAAATTGGTGAACATTTTCTATTTGTTATGAAGCATGGGATTCTGAATACCTAAAGTATATTCAATGTTATATTTATTATTAGAGCACAATCCTATTGTTGCAATCGTTCCCTGATTTTTGGTAAAGCACACCAATTCCAAAGGCTGGCGAAGGAATAGTTCAGTGATTATCCCATTGTTAGGCACACCAAACTCAATAATTGATATATGCCTGTACTATCGTATTTTTACTTGTTGCAAGGGAATGATCACCGAAGGGTTGATGAAGCATACTCACACTCATCCCATCTCTCCACTGTAAACCGACCCTCCGATTCTCCTCCGCAATCGCCATTCTGTTTATTTACTTATAGTTTTCATTATATGTATGTATATAATATACCTTGTGTTTTGTTCGTCTTTAGTGTCATAAAATTTGTCAGTGTATCATACTAGGGAGAGGAGGGTATTCTAAGTGATTTAGCACTTGTCCTCCAATCCCTTTTGTCATAAACTAATTTAATTTATGAACAAATAAAATATGTTTAAACAAAAAACTCATAACAGACAAAATCGCCCGGGCGCTTCAAATTGGGACCAGTCCGTGTTGTTTCGGACATATCTATTCACATTCAACGGCGATTAGTTCATGTTAATAACGTTGTTGGGCGTGGCTAACCGGCTATTGTGTCCAATCGCGGCCAACGGCACATCTCCAGTTGATTGCATTATGTGAGATCAATTGTGCTCTAAGTCGGTCAGAGCACGCGAATAGTTCTTTACCAGAATAAATATCGCCTTCGACTCGATTGATTCTGGTAAAGAACAATTATTGTGCTCTAACCATTACTTATTTACTGAAATAACAATTCAGGGGAAAAATTATTTCTCTAAACGTCAAAATGCAAAAATAGTCCGCCTGTCATTGATACGCTTTGAAACTTAATGTGATTCGCCGCTATAAACCGGAAGTGATATCTAAGAGAGTAATAATAGTGTGTTATCTATTGTGTCGGTCATTGTTTCCCCACTATTTAATGGGGAAGCATACATGTATAATACATCAGGTGTATCATACGATGTATCATTCATACATGTACGTATACACATACTAGTACAACATAAATTAGATCACTACATTTAAAAGATGATAGCATTATTAGCTTATCCTCGTGCTGCACATTGGAATGGTATGTTCTTCATTTCTAGGGATATTCTGATAAATGAGCAGACGATACGCAGAAAAACTACCCCCGATATTTCTCCCTGATTTCCCATTCATTCATTTTTAGGGATATTCATAAACGGCTAATCGTGTAACTTACTCAGCAGCTAGTATTCAGTTGGAAAATGGTTAAATAAAGTGCACCATCTTGACTATACTTATATAACCACCCGCTTCGGTACATAATACCCCGATCATTACTGGTTATTCGTCAGACTTAAAATCGCAATAAAGATATATAGCTATAGTATCAATGAAGGTGACACGGGCAGTCGTGGATTGTAGTTATATGCTACAACGGTGTATAATAAATACAGAACACAACTTGCATCATAATCTCGAATCTTTTATCAAACTCGTTGCGGACGGAGCATGGTTGCATTTCGCTCGAGCTACACTCTCGCGAAATATATCCTTGCGCCATCAGCAACTCATTCGATAAAAGATTCTCGATTAAGATGCGCGTTGTGTTCTGTCTATGTATTCATTTCTGTTACAGTCACACACTGATGCCTGTATTGTCTTATTATTGATTCGGATGTGGCAGCGATCGACCCTCAGACGAAAAGTAACGGAGTTGATTTGAGAAACGCATCGTGATTAGAGCCAATAAATTCTTAGTCGGCTTAATTTAGACGCCTGATTTCCAGCAATGTCATTTGGGGGCTATGTGATTAAAAGGATTCCACGCAGAAAAGCTTTGGCCTGATTTTCTTTCCATAGAAAATACTTGCTTTCGTTAGCATAAATAAACTGTCATTGAATCTGATCAATCCCGAAAGAACGGAACGCGGTTTTTGTGGAAGTTTTGGAATTTGCGCTGAAATCAACGTCCCGGTACAGATACACGATTCGTGCAGGTTATACTCTCTGGTTTAAAGGGGCATTGTACACTAAATCCGACCATTTATGGGACCATCTCCTTTTATTCTCAACAGAATATATGTAACAAATGAATGAATGTGAGCTATGAATTAGTGCAAAATGCACTTGTGTGCTCTATGAACGATGCAAACAACATGGTAATTATAATGAAAATTAATTTATGACTTTTTCATTATAATTACTATGGTGTGTGCATCGTTCTTAGAGCACATGAGTGTATTTTGCACTCATCCATGCATGGCACAAATTCTTTCATTTGTTGCATATATTCTGTTGAGTATAAAAGGAAATGGTCCCACAAATGGCCGGATTTAGGATATAGTCCCCTTTAAAGATATTTATTTGCCTAATTTATGATACATGATATACAACACATACACTTTTATAAAGACAGTGGGATTGGAGGATAAGTGCTGACACACGTATGGGTAACCCCTCTCCCATATTTGATTACACTGAAAAATAAATAAAGAGTAATGACAAAGCAACATGTCTACCAAAATACCAAACACAAGTTGAACATATATACAGAATACAGTTCACCCCTCCCCGAGTCAGTCATGAGTTTGTATATGCACTTGTTGAAAGGTGGGGTTTGTTTGTTTCGTATTCTGACTTATACTTATCATTATTTGCAAGAGTTAGTCAAAAGAATCTTGATTTGTCTCACGTATGAATGACTGTACAGCTAAGAAAATTTTCTCGTTGTCTCAATCAGGTAAAGCAGGATCTTCAAAAAGCTAAATTTTAGAGAGTAAATATTGTAAGAAAGTAATTTATTTAATAGTCGAATTCTTGGGATTGAACGTATAGGTGACAATCAGAGAAATAATGAAAGGCTTATGAATTCTTGGGATTGAATGTAGGTGACATGCAATCAAAGAAATACTGAAAGGTTTATAATCTCTCACGCTTACATGCGTGGAAGATCAATTCGAGTTGATCGGGAATCGAACCATTTACCTTTGATGAAGGGCTTATGGTGGCCGGGTATTATGATCTTTCCGTTCAATTTAATGTTCGGTCTAAAATTAATACGGCCCGCGAGCAATCGCTGTATACATATACACAGTGTATAAACCGTACAAACATTAAATCGGAAGTTGTTTTCGAAAAGACGAAAAATGCTATTTTAGAACGTAAATGTGACAGAAATATCACAACAACACCACAAAATCCAGGTTTAAGACGGACACACGGTCGCACCACATCTATAAACGTAATTATAAATTGTACATATACATTTGCCGATCGTAAGCGGGCTCCATTTGGGCGAAAGACTCTGTTTAATAGACAAAAGTGGCCTTTGATCACTTCAGAAAAAAAAATTATCGCAAAAATTCCCTCTTCAAATGTCATTTTAACACATAGCCAGCATCTGTCGGAAACCCCACTATATTGCAACGGAAAGGCCGTTATGTGTGCAACATATATCAACATGCCCTTGGCTCGAGTGTATTCACAATTTAAAAGTAGAGAGTATTTATTTGGACACCCCACTCGTCAGTCTATGTACGCCTAGTTGTGTACGACGACAATACTAGTTGCGATGTTATACAGGAATCGTACAGTAATGATATGTTCCTTTCGATCCACTTAAACATAACTATGTCTTCGAAATGTCACGTCATTGAACTTATAGACTCTGCCTGAATCAAACAAGGTATTCCTATACTATTTAGTTACTTTTATTCGACTCCGAATGTAACAAAGGTGTATTTGGGGGTTGAGGAAATATGTTGTATTCTGTGATGAAATTGTGTATAGGTCAGGGGTGGGGTCTGCAATTCGAACACTAGGCCGGGCGGTGGTTGGTTCTGCATCCCTGCTTACACATTTTTCCTGGCCCTGTAATTTTGATCCTAGAGTAATTTTTCTTCAAAATAATGGGACAGAAGGTTTTAAGAATGCTTCTATTATGTAATATGTATGCACTTAACCATTGGTAGGGGGTTTGAGTTCACCAGCAGTTAATAATAATGGGGAATGACACCAAGGAGTAATATTTGTTTTGCCCACCCACCACCCCATCCCGCTAATAAAAATGTCAGCTTGCTAAATGCTCAAGGATCTATCAATGCACATTGGCATGGAAAGGCTGATATTTAAATAGTTCTATTAAAAATCCTTTATTCAACCTGGTGTAAATGATAGCATAACACAATAATAGATTCTTCAAATAAATGTAAACTCTTCAAGTAGAGGTACTCAATCTGATTCGATGGTTCCCATATCATCATATTCCAACAACAACATTTTTTTTTAAATGCCGCGTCAGTTATAAGAATAGAGTAATTGCCCAAAACTAATGTTAATCACAGTCAACTATAGTATAAAATTGCCCAAAATATGTTATTGTCAACTATCTGACACACAAAAATCACTTGTTTTTAGAGTTATCCATCTACATCCGCAATTTGTTCAGATAAGTCTTCTCGTCGACTATTTACTGGGCCACTTAAAATGAAAATAATAGAATTCAAACATCGAGATGTGATCACTCTGAGCTTTGATGGGTCTTTTACCGCCGAGGCCAAGGAAATAGTAATTTGCGCAGATTTGCGAGCGACATTTCGGATTGAGTAATTTTAACTCTTCAAATAAAAATAGACTATTAAAACACTGTAATAAAATAAAACAAATGTGTTAAAACAAACTTTCAGCGATTTCAACGTTATTCGGTATATGGGTCGAGGATCACCTATAGATGGGAGCTGTAAAATTTTAATGATTTTTTATGAAAAATATGGCCACTGGCAGCCATCTTGGATTTTACTCTTTGCATCACTAAATCCTTTAACACAAAATGCAGAGCTTATCCCTCATCCGATAATCACCAATCTGTATATGGATCTTCGTTCTGACCTCTCGGTGGGTGCCTTCGATTTTTCCCCAAATTTTGTAAAATAAATGGCTGCCATTTTGGCCATCTTGGATTTTATGACCAAATCCTTTAGCAAACCTTACAGGTCACATTTCTCACCCAATCGTCACCGAACTCCACATGGATCTTCGACGTGGCCTCTAGATGGGAGCCCCCATTGTTCCACAACATTTGTTTAAAACAAACATGAGCACCTGAAGCCATATTGGATTTAAAATGTCAATCCATCAGCATACCGTACAGCCCACATTTATTGGAGAATTGTTTTGAAACTTCACAGTGCTGTTGGTATATAAAAGTGGGAATGCTTCTATAATCATGATACGGGACATTGATAAGAAAAGATAGATCAGGAAAACTGAGTAAAATAGTCATTTGAAGCAGTTTGGATGGGATGGGTCCCTATCCCAAATTCGGAAAACGGATGTGGAGCGGAACAGTGCCTTTCTCTTGTGATTGGAGGTTAACAATGACCACCGGGAGGCCGACTATCTCTAATATGGAAACCTAATTAATGTGTTCGTCTTTTCACATAAATCCCATCATCACAACTGGGCGTACATATTTTTGGCAACTAGTGATCATCAACTTAAACAACTAGGCGTACATAGACTCAGAGCAGGGTGTCCAATCAATACTATCTACGTTCAAATTGTGAATACACTCGAGCCAAGGGCGTGTCCATATATGTTACACACATAACGGCCTTTCCGTTGCAATATAGTGGGGTTTCCGACAGATGCTGGCTATGTGTTAAAATGACATTTGAAGAGGGAATTTTTGCGAGAATATTTTTTCCTGAAGTGATCAAAGGCCGCTTTTGTCTATTAAACAGAGTCTTTCGCCCAAATGGAGCCCGCTTACGATCGGCAAATGTGTATGTACAATTTATAATTACGTTTATAGATGTGGTGCGACCGTGTGTCCGTCTTAAACCTGGATTTTGTGGTGTTGTTGTGATATTTCTGTCACATTTACGTTCTAAAAATAGCATTTTTCGTCTTTTCGAAAACAACTTCCGATTTAATGTTTGTACGGTTTATACACTGTGATATATGTACAACCATCACTGTAAATAACCCACCGTAATTTTTACGGTAGAGTACCGGCAGCTCAGTTGCCAGTAAACTACCGTATAATTGACAGTAGACCGTATATTCCACTACCGTTTAATTATACAATTATACCGTCAAAATATATATATTACCATACATACCGTTAAATTAACGGTATTCTACCGTTAAAAATACGGCTATTTAATCCAGTGAACTTCGCAGTGTTTAGAAGTCACAATAACTTTTGGAACGGGAATTTACTCACCCCACCTCCCGAACTATCATACCCAGAACTGTGAGTCGATTACCTCTTCCAGAATTGCTTAATTTATTGCTGACTGTATTATTTTATCACCTGTTTTGGTACTTCAAATTTTGCGGTATTTTCGTGATACGAATTTACGCAACATGCAATATCTTAAAGGTACTCAATCTGATCAGACAGTCCTCGTGTTATCAAGATACAACAACATTTCTTCAAAATACGCTTTGGTTATCACAATCGATCAATTGCAACAGAATAATGCTAACCACTGTCAACTATGGTTATTTATCAACATTTTGTTTAACGAAATATGCCCGTATTATCACTTGGGTAACATTGAAATGTGGCCGTATTACCACTTGATTTTAGAGTTATCCATCTTCATCCGCAATTTTGTTCGAGACCGTCCGTTTGACGACGTACGTTTATCTGGGCCACAAATAATTGCACATCTCGAGAAATAACAAACTTCACAAAAATCGATATCTGATCACACTGAGCTTTGGTGGGTGGGTCCCTCGACTCGAAACTAATATGATTTACCCCCGAAGCCAAAGAAATAGTAATTTGGGAGCGTTAATTCGGATAACGCATCTTTAATCACACACAATTCTGCAAGGAACAAAAGAGAATGTGTCTTGGTGGTTAAAAAAATATTTTGCCTGTTGTTTGTAAATCAGGATTTGATTTTGAATTCAATATGGACATTCTTACGAATCGGGATTCCGTTCTCGATAAACTATATGAAAACGCTGAAACGGGGATCAACCTGTAATAAATTATCTTGAACATGAAGATGTTCTTCAAAACCAAAATTCGCAGGTCACAATGAATACTGAAATCAGCGAAGAAATAAACGTTGATATTGACAAAAAACAATGTAAATATGTCCTGTTTGTTACTCCAAAAGGAAACATGACGTGACTGTTAATCAAAAGGCTCGGAAATCTATTGGAGACAACATATCTACCAATCTCTACCAGAGCGCACCAGTCATACTTCCTTTCTGACTCTGTCACCGACTGGGTACTAGTTTCCGTTTCTATATTTAGCGCGGGGTTTTCCGAACAAAATGGCGAAAACCGATCGCCCCAAAGTCAAATTTCCTATGTGCTTTGAGAACGATTCCCGCACTAAAAACTTAATGACAGAATGGAGGATCAGAGCGGTAGTTTTGTTGACGATTTTCGCAAGTAACTGGTCAAAATTGGAGCAAATTAGAACTCTTGTGTCTGACTTGCCATGCGTGTTGTCGATACCACAAAGTTAAACGGTATTTTGATGAGCTACATGTGATGATTGAAGAAAGTAAGCTGGGTGGGATAGAAATGAACGACTATTTGCATCAAACTCTACGGCAGCGTAGAACCGCCACCTCCTCTTTTGTTACTAACTTGATTAAACAAGTTACGCTGCCGTAAAACTCAATCCGATTCGATGCTCCCCATATCATCAGATTCCAACAAATATTTTTTAAATGCCGCTTCAGTTATCAGAATCGATTAATTTCCCAAAAATAATTCTGACCACAGTCAACTATAGTATAAAATTCCCCAAAACCTGTTATTTATCAATATTCTGTTCAACGAAATTTTGCTGGTTTATCAAATATCTGACACAAAAAAGCTACTTGATTTTATAGTTATCCATCTTCATCCGCAATTTGGTCCGAGACCGTCTTCTCGTCGGACTGAATATTATTGGTGGTGAAAAATAATAAATTAAAAAAATCGATATCTGATCACTATGAGCTTTGATGGGTGGGTTCCTCGACTCGAATCAAATAGTTTTACTCTCGAATCAAAAGAAATAGTAATTTGCGAGCGTTAATTCGGATTATGCATCTTTAATGATATTCGTAGTGAAATGACTGACAACATCAACGCAAAAACTGCATAATTGGAAGTGAAGTGAAGTAAGTGATATGAAAGCATAAACTCTGAGCTTGATGAGAAGATCTCTAAATAAGAGTTACGAAAGCACAATGGCAGCCGTGCGAATCAGGTGTGTTCCACCTTCAAGCAATGTGGGAATTAAGCCATTAACCATTCAGAGTGTGGATGTGGCTAACAATCGGACGACGACGGAGACTGTTAATGAACACACAATTCCAATTGCAAACAAATATGATGTTCTAGATGAACACAACGAATCATTGGTTTCAATTCCTTATGAATGTGAAGCAGATTTCTCTGATGACAGTGATGTGATTAACGAGACTGATGGCTCTGCAATTTATCAAAATCTTGTGAATCACAATGAACTGGACCAACGCCTTAACCTGATAATCGGCTATTCGTGTTTGAGGATACTCAATTCTGATCAAATGAGAGTTGAAAATGAAAGAGTTAGCATTGTATTCGTCCTGGTCAGAGGATCGGAGGACTCATTGGGTTGTTGCAGGATGACAATGCAGCGAAATTCAGAAATGTTCACAAAGTAACTGAGCATATTGGCATTAATAGTTGCCGAAATAATATTCACACAATAAAGTCAGAAATTACGGAACTCATTCATAAAATTAAAGATAAACTCAGTGGCCATCATACGCTTCTCTTCTATCTTGCCAACTCTGCATTCAATTTATGATTCAAACTATATCAATCGTCTAGTTGAGGAATCAAATGAATGCTACCGAGAGGTGTGCCGAGAAGAAAATAGATCGTTCGAGGACAATACACCGGGAATCGTTGACATTAGAACATCAGAAATTAAGTTGAAGATCAAGAGTTCATTGCACAGCTTGATCGACACGATTTCATAACAATAACCGAAACATGGAATAAAGATGTTGCATCAATACATTTATACCGGTATACCACTGTGTTGATCTAACTCGTATAGGTAAAACTGTAAGAGGTGGTATCGCATTTTTTCTGCCGTGTCCAATATCAGAAATTCATCAAAGGAATAATTTACGTGCAAGATTTCGCACTAAGCGTAGAATTTGATGGCAAACTAATTGGCTTGGATACAAACATTATCAGTATATACATGTATACCGCCTCAATATTCAAGTTACTGGAAAACGAATGATAGGAAAGACTTACCTCTTTCAGTTATTGAACACTATTTAACAAACTTAGAATCTGATAAACTAATTATATTGGGAGGTGATTTCAATGCAAGAACAACGCATCGTGATTAGAGCCAATAAATTCTTAGTCGGCTAAATTTAGACGCCTGATTTCCAGCAATGTCATTTGGGGGCTATGTGATTAAAAGGATTCCACGCAGAAAAGCTTTGGCCTGATTTTCTTTCCATAGAAAATACTTGCTTTCGTTAGCATAAATAAACTGTCATTGAATCTGATCAATCCCGAAAGAACGGAACGCGGTTTTTGTGGAAGTTTTGGAATTTGCGCTGAAATCAACGTCCCGGTACAGATACACGATTCGTGCAGGTTATACTCTCTGGTTTAAAGGGGCACTGTACACTAAATCCGACCATTTATGGGACCATCTCCTTTTATTCTCAACAGAATATATGTAACAAATGAAGGAATGTGAGCTATGAATTAGTGCAAAATGCACTTGTGGGCTCTATGAACGATGCAAACAACATGGTAATTATAATGAAAATTAATTTATGACTTTTTCATTATAATTACTATGGTGTGTGCATCGTTCTTAGAGCACATCAGTGTATTTTGCACTCATCCATGCATGGCACAAATTCTTTCATTTGTTGCATATATTCTGTTGAGTATAAAAGGAAATGGTCCCACAAATGGCCGGATTTAGGATATAGTCCCCCTTTAAACATATTTATTTGCCTAATTTATGATACATGATATACAACACATACACTTTTATAAAGACAATGGGATTGGAGGATAAGTGCTGACACACGTATGGGTAACCCCTCTCCCATATTTGATTACACTGAAAAATAAATAAAGAGTAATGACAAAGCAACATATCTACCAAAATACCAAACACAAGTTGAACATATATACAGAATACAGTTCACCCCTCCCCCGAGTCAGTCATGAGTTTGTATATGCACTTGTTGAAAGGTGGGGTTTGTTTGTTTCGTTTTCTGGCTTATACTTATCATTATTTGCAAGAGTTAGTCAAAAGAATCTTGATTTGTCTCACGTATGAATGACTGTACAGCTAAGAACATTTTCTCGTTGTCTCAATCAGGTAAAGCAGGATCTTCAAAAAGCTAAATTTTAGAGAGTAAATATTGTAAGAAAGTAATTTATTTAATAGTCGAATTCTTGGGATTGAACGTATAGGTGACAATCAGAAAATAATGAAAGGCTTATGAATTCTTGGGATTGAATGTAGGTGACATGCAATCAAAGAAATACTGAAAGGTTTATAATCTCTCACGATTACATGCGTGGAAGATCAATTCGAGTTGATCGGGAATCGAACCATTTACCTTTGATGAAGGGCTTATGGTGGCCGGGTATTATGATCTTTCCGTTCAATTTAATGTTCGGTCTAAAATTAATACGGCCCGCGAGCAATCGCTGTATACATATATGTACAACCATCACTGTAAATAACCCACCGTAATTTTTACGGTAGAATACCGGCAGCTCAGTTGCCAGTAATCTACCGTATAATTGACAGTTTCTATATCTATATTTGCGAATGTCTGTCTGTCTGTCTGTCTGTCTGTGTTCTATAGAAATTCACAGGGGACCATCTAAATGATGCCAAAGGGGTCTACTAGGAGTAGCTTTTTACGAGAAAGATAATGGTCGGGGTTAGAATTTTCTAAAGTGACGCCGTTGTTGTCAGGGGCAGAAAAGGGGGAGGGGCAGAAAACAAAATTGTCGCCGATTGCCACCAAACTTATATATAATCATCCCCATAATATGAGGAATCTAATGGCGTGGTTTAAATATGGCAAAAGTCGCATCGTTCGCGTC
The DNA here is from genome assembly GCA_032622095.1 of Siphonodentalium dalli. Lineage (NCBI taxonomy): Eukaryota > Metazoa > Mollusca > Scaphopoda > Gadilida > Siphonodentaliidae > Siphonodentalium > Siphonodentalium dalli. The sequence goes on from CP136067.1 coordinate 55,188,931, forward strand.
AGGGGTGCCCGGAAGGGGGGGGGGGGCAGATTTTTTTTCTGTCGCCGATTGCCACGAAACTTACATATGATCATTCCCATGATATGAAGAATCCAACGGTGTGGTTTAAATATGTCAAAAGTGGCGTCGTTTGAGTCAGGGATGAACGGGGGGGGGGGGGGGGGGGAGGGGCACCAAAATTGATAAAACTAATTTTAGCGCCGATTTCCACCAAATTGATATATATTCTTCTTCATGATATAAGGAATCTAATTATGCGATTTAACAACGCCAAATTGTTGTTTTTGGATGAGAGATTGGGAGGGGTGGGCACTAAATTTGATAATAAGTCGCCGATTGCCACCACACTTATACAAAATCATCCCCATAGTATGAGGAGTCTGATGGTGTGACTTTTATCTGTCAAATGTGGCCCCATTCGAGTCAGGGTTGCATTGAAAGGGACAGGGGCACCAAAATTGATGCACAATTTTTTTAGCGCCAATTTCCACCAAATTGATACACGTTCTTATCCATGATACGAGGAATCTAATCGTGATTTAAAGACGCCATAGTGGTGCTGTTTGGGTGAGAGATGGGGAGGGGAGGGATTGGCACCAAATTTGATAAAAAAATTGTTTAGTCGCCGATTATTACCAAACTTATAAACAATCATCTCCATGATATGAGGAGTGTAATCGTGTGGTTTAAGGAAGTCACAAGTGGGGCCATTCGAGTCAGTGGTGTATAGAGATGAGAGGGGCACAAAAAATATATATCTATATGTTTAGTGCCGATTTCCACCAGATTGATACATATTCTTCTCCGTGATACGAGGAATCTTATCGTGTGGTTTAGATACACCAAATTGGTGCCCTATGGGTGAGAGATATGCATCTCTAATCTCTAATGAGACTTAGTGTGTGCAGCTTGAGTCCGAAATAGGGACGGGAGGGTCACCAAAACTGATACAAAATATTTTTAGTACCAATTACCATCAAATTCAGACACGTTCTTCTCAAATGATACAAGAAATAAAATCGTGCTGTCTGTCTGTCTGTCTTTTTGTCTGTCTGTGTGCGTTCTATATATAACTTCACGCGGTACAATCGAGATGGCACCAAGGCGTTCTAAGAGGGGTAACCTTTTACAAGGAAGATGATGGTGCGGGTTAAAATTTTCTAAAATGACGCTGTTGGTGGGAGGGGAAATTTAAAAAATATGGTGAAATTGTTTGTCGCTGATTTCCACCAAACGAATACATAATCACCTTCGCAATATGGCGTTGTTCGAGTCAGCGTTGCATCAACAATTGATTTAATAAACCAAATTCCACCAAATTCATACACGTTTTTCTCTAATGATATACCATGAATTAAATCACATTTGGTGTCGTTTGCGTCACGGATGGCGAGCGGATATGCACTATCATTGATATTCGCCGATATCCACATATAAGTTATATACAGTCACCAGGCCATCTCCATATCATTTTAAGTAGTTCGGCGTTCACATTTCACAATCCCGACATATGGTGACCCACATAAGTCACTTGAACAATTATATCTTCTTAACAGTCATATTTATATGGGAATGGCAATCAATGCATTCACACAATGAGCTAGCAAAAAGAGATAACTAGAAGAAGCATTAAACGTATATTTATCATTCTATTGAAGAGATACATATATTCGTGCAAACTGAGAGACCTAGAACCGTCAGAGGATTGCATATATATAATAACAAAATTTAGTCTGTTCCATTCAATACACTTTCCACAAAAAGTTACAATTTGTCAAGAGATATGGAAGGCCTGTTCAAAAATAGTGGTCACAGTGTGCAGTCAAATATAGTTTCTTCTGATATACAAGAAAATGCAGTTAGTAGCACTAGACTTTTCAGGATCCTACCAATACTGACATCTGACAAGGGTTTTAGAACAGACTCATCGACTGACATAAACAACTCAAAATCTCGCACTGTGCCTGGCACATGTAGCTGATATATTTGCGCAGCAACATTTCGTTTAAACTAAGAATATTTAGCCAATATATATAGCACCATGAACAGAGGAGCACCTGGAAATTTCTTTGAAACATCTGTATCTTCATGGATATATGATAGCCAGGTGTCCTCGAGATCTTAGTTCAACCCACTAGATTGATTGATACATCTCAATATGTAAAACCCAATTATAATATTTTATCGAACTAATGTGTTTATGATGTTCATGTATCATATTATAACGTCTAATGTATACGCAGTTGTAAATAAATAAATACTTCATTATTGGTGGAACGGATTAATCGTGATAAACAGAATGACAATTAAGCAAGTGCATTCTCTATTCCCAACAAATATCCACAACATACATTAACCTGGGCAACGCCGGGTAACCCTGCTAGTACCGTATATTCTACTACCGTATAATTATACAATAATACCGTCAAATATACAGTAGACCGTATATTCCACTACCGTTTAATTATACAATTATACCGTCAAAATATATATTACCATACATACCGTTAAATTAATGGTATTCTACCGTTAAAAATACGGCTATTTAATCCAGTGAACTTCGCAGTGTTTAGAAGTCACAATAACTTTTGGAACCAGGGGGGGGGGGGGGGGGGTGAAAAAAAAAATTCCGGCTCATATGCCGGGGTGGGTGGGTGGTCAAAGCCACCAACAAGCAATTTTTTCCGCAACTAAAAAAAAAAATTCCTGCTTGTTTTTTAGTGTTTTGGCAATGAGTTGGGCTTCAAACCCACTTTGAATGAGAGAAATAATGTAATTCTAACTGTAAACTGACTGCAGGCAGTTATCGTGTTGTATTTTGTTGCAAATTTTGAAATCCAAGATGGCCGCTGGCAGCCATGTTTTTTTGGCCGAATGACCTCAAAATCACTCATTCCTATTTACATGTCCACGTTAACATCCATGATAAATAGTATGCACAGAAATTCATATACAGCTGTTTACAGTGAATTTCCCCCCGCAAATCTCTGTTTTAGTGTTAAAAGGGGGGGGGGTGGGTGTCAAAAAATTATCGGAAAAAACTGCCGAAAACGGAAAAAAAATTGGCGGTGGGGGTGGGTGGGTACAAAAAATGACCGAAAGGGAAAAAATGCCATACGTGCCTGAATTTTTTTTCCGACCCCCCCCCCCCTGTTGGAACGGGAATTTACTCACCCCACCTCCCGAACTATCATACCCAGAACTGTGAGTCGATTACCCCTTCCAGAATTGCTTAATTTATTGCTGAATGTATTATTTTATCACCTGTTTTGGTACTTCAAATTTTGCGGTATTTTCGTGATACGAATTTACGCAACATGCAATATCTTAAAGGTACTCAATCTGACCAGACAGTCCTCATGTTATCAAGATACAACAACATTTCTTCAAAATACGCTTTAGTTATCACAATCGATCAATTGCAACAGAATAATGCTAAACACTGTCAACTATGGTATAAAATTTACCAAAACGTGTTATTTATCAACATTTTGTTTAACGAAATATGCCCGTATTATCACTTGGGTAACATTGAAATGTGGCCGTATTACCACTTGATTTTAGAGTTATCCATCTTCATCCGCAATTTTGTTCGAGACCGTCCGTTTGACGACGTTTATCTGGGCCACAAATAATTGCACATCTCGAGAAATAACAAACTTCACAAAAATCGATATCTGATCACACTGAGCTTTGGTGGGTGGGTTCCTCGACTCGAAACTAATATGATTTACCCCCGAAGCCAAAGAAATAGTAATTTGGGAGCGTTAATTCGGATAACGCATCTTTAATCACACATAATGCTGCAGGAACAAAAGAGAATGTGTCTTGGTGGCTAAAAAATATTTTGCCTGTTGTTTGTAAATCAGGATTTGATTTTTAATTCAATATGGACATTCTTAAGAATCGGGATTCCGTTCTCGATAAACTATATGAAAACGCTGAAACGGGGAATGTTCAACCTGTAATAAATTATCTTGAACATGAAGATGTTATTCAAAACCAAAATTCGCAGGTCACAATGAATACTGAAATCAGCGAAGACATAAACGTTGATATTGACAAAAAACAATGTAAATATGTCCTGTTTGTTACTCCAAAAGGAAACATGACGTGACTGTTAATCAAAAGACTCGGAAATCTATTGGAGACAACATATCTACCAATCTCTACCAGAGAGCACCAGTCATACTTCCTTTCTGACTCTGTCACCGACTGGGTACTAGTTTCCGTTTTTATATTTAGCGCGGGGTTTTCCGAACAAAATGGCGAAAACCGATCGCCCCAAAGTCAAATTTCCTATGTGCTTTGAGAACGATTCCCGCACTAAAAACTTAATGACAGAATGGAGGATCAGAGCGGTAGTTTTGTTGACGATTTTCGCAAGTAACTGGTCAAAATTGGAGCAAATTAGAACTCTTGTGTCTGACTTGCCATGCGTGTTGTCGATACCACAAAGTTAAACGGTATTTTGATGAGCTACATGTGATGATTGAAGAAAGTAAGCTGGGTGGGATAGAAATGAACGACTATTTGCATCAAACTCTACGGCAGCGTAGAACCGCCACCTCCTCTTTCGTTACTAACTTGATTAAACAAGTTACGCTGCCGTAAAACTCAATCCGATTCGATGCTCCCCATATCATCAGATTCCAACAACAATTTTTTTTTAAATGCCGCTTCAGTTATCAGAATCGATTAATTTTCCAAAAATAATTCTGACCACAGTCAACTATAGTATAAAATTCCCCAAAACCTGTTATTTATCAATATTTTGTTCAACGAAATTTTGCTGGTTTATCAAATATCTGACACAAAAAAAACCACTTGATTTTAGAGTTATCCATCTTCATCCGCAATTTGGTCCGAGACCGTCTTCTCGTCGGACTGAATATTATTGGTGGTGAAAAATAATAAATTAAAAAAATCGATATCTGATCACTATGAGCTTTGATGGGTGGGTTCCTCGACTCGAATCAAATAGTTTTACCCTCGAATCCAAGGAAATAGTAATTTGCGAGCGTTAATTCGGATTATGCATCTTTAATGATATTCGTAGTGAAATGACTGACAACATCAACAACGCAAAAACTGCATAATTGGAAGTGAAGTGAAGTAAGTGATATGAAAGCATAAACTCTGAGCTTGATGAGAAGATCTCTAAATAAGAGTTACGAAAGCACAATGGCAGCCGTGCGAACCAGGTGTCTTCCACCTTCAATCAATGTGGGAATTAAGCCATTAACCGTTCAGAGTGTGGATGTGGCTAACAATCGGACGACGACGGAGACTGTTAATGAACACACAATTCCAATTGCAAACAAATATGATGTTCTAGATGAACACAACGAATCATTGGTTTCAATTCCTTATGAATGTGAAGCAGATTTCTCTGATGACAGTGATGTGATTAACGAGACTGATGGCTCTGCAATTTATCAAAATCTTGTGAATCACAATGAACTGGACCAACGCCTTAACCTGATAATCGGCTATTCGTGTTTGAGGATACTCAATTCTGATAAAATGAGAGTTGAAAATGAAAGAGTTAGCATTGTATTCGTCCTGGTCAGAGGATCTGAGGACTCATTGGGTTGTTGCAGGATGACAATGCAGCGAAATTCAGAAATGTTCACAAAGTAACTGAGCATATTGGCATTAATAGCTGCCGAAATAATATTCACACAATAAATTCAGAAATTACGGAACTCATTCATAAAATTAAAGATAAACCCAGTGGCCATTATACGCTTCTCTTCTATCTTGCCAACTCTGCATTCAATTTATGATTCAAACTATATCAATCGTCTAGTTGAAGAATCAAATGAATGCTACCGAGAGGTGTGCCGAGAAGAAAATAGATCGTTCGAGGACAATACACCGGGAATCGTTGACATTAGAACATCAGAAATTAAGTTGAAGATCAAGAGTTCATTGCACAGCTTGATCGACACGATTTCATAACAATAACCGAAACATGGAATAAAGATGTTGCATCAATACATTTATACCGGGATACCACTGTGTTGATCTATCTCGTATAGGTAAAACTGTAAGAGGTGGTATCGCATTTTTTCTGCCGTGTTAAATATCAGAAATTCATCAAAGGAATATAATTTACGTGCAAGATTTCGCACTAGGCGTAGAATTTGATGGCAAACTATTTGGCTTGGATACAAACATTATCAGTATATATACCGCCTCAAGATTCAAGTTACTGGAAAACGAATGATAGGAAAGACTTACCTCTTTCAGTTATTGAACACTATTTAACAAACTTAGAATCTGATAAACTAATTATTTTGGGAGGTGATTTCAATGCAAGAACGTGAGGGAGGCTCGATTATGTTGCATATATACGATGAGGACAATTATATTTCTCTTCCAGAAAACTATACATTTGACTCTATGAAGGACAGGGCAACCTTAGATAAAGAATGCAATACGTTTGGAAAAAGTTTACTTTCAATGTGTAAATCGACTGGATTACTGATTGTAAATAGCAGGAAGATTGAAGATTCGCTCGGAAGCTTTATCAGTTATAACGGCGCGACCACAGTCGACTATATATTGATACATGAACGTTATTTATCCGATATTACTTATTTCTAATTAAATCTCCAACGAACATTTGTTGTATGCTCCGATTGAACTTTTCTGTGCACTGACAAAACACTTCAATGGTATTACCTCAACGGAATCAATATCTCCTCAGATGAAAATAGGATTAATTGTTCCCATCTTCAAAGGCGCTCGGAAACCTCAACAGAATCCCGACAGCTACCGAGCAATAACTCTACTATCCGCTATATATAAAGTGTTCGAAGGCGTATTAATGAACCGATTTCGAGTCAGCACCATTCTGTCTGGATTCCAGAGTTCTCTCCAAAATGGATTACAAAAGGGCATCAGATGCACAATGACTTCTTTCATCCTACAAGTGATCAGTTACCGGCGACTTGGGATCGAGAGCATAAGTTTGTTTTAGACAGTCAGGAGGCGTTCGACAAAGTATGGCACTCCGGACTACTGGTCAAACTGCACAAACTAGGTATTCGTGGCAAAATACTACGTGTCATATACGACATGCATCAGAACTGCGTGAGCACAGTAGTACACACCGGACATATATCAGACTCAATCACCATTTCACAAGGATCCCGCCAGGGGGCTGTGACGTCCCCGTTTTTAGACTTGGTTACGACCTTCTGCTGCAACTGGTACAGTCTACTCAGGGTGCATCAATACAAGGCATGCAATGCGCTTGTCCTACGACGATGATGACATCGCACTAATCGCCATGAGTAAAGACGGACTCGACGAATTGCTCGACGTGTGCTACAAATACAGTATGAAATGGCGATCAACTTCTCGACCACGAAAAGCCAAGTCGTCGTATTCAACGAGTCCCTGCAGCGACATACTCGGCAAACCGGTCGTGGACGGCAGGCAACGATGTGATATCCGAAACGCATGAGAGCACTCATGTCGGTATTCTTCACGAAAAATTTAAGTGCGACGTGGCCCGTGTCGAATGCATGGCGGACAAGACGAGATGAACATACTTTGCGCTTGTTGGACAACGTACAACAAAATCGTGTTCTCCGAAAACAATGGCAAAATTTATCTCATCCATCGTTCTCACACGTGCACTGTATGGGTGCGAGCCTTTTTATGCACATTGGAAAGAGGATTCAGAACCTGCGTTAAAAACACACAGGTTGTTCCATCTCGGACTAGGACAAATGTTGCCCTGGGTCTTCTTGGACTCTTACCTATAGCGCCAGAGATAGACATTCGAAAACTGTGCTTCCTCGAAAACTTATAGTTCACATTCCACGTAACCATGGCATTCCACTGAAGATTTTCCTAGTGAAAACATATCAGTATATGTTGGTCGATAGACTGGCTTCCGGTTTTGTGTCTGACATATTCCTTATACTAGAAAAATGTGATCTAAAACACTTCCTTCTATAGTTTCTAGACACTGGATCATTCCCAGAGAAGGCACAGTGGACGTTTCTAGTAAAGTCGCGGGTGTCGGACTCTTATACGAGTCAATGGCAAACATCTGTATAGCAAGATCGTGATTTGTCGACATTCTATATGTGTCACCAGAACCCCAGAAAACCATGGGTAGTCTGGCAGATACTATCTGCCAATAGACAATACGAAATTCAGCTCAAACACCTTGCGCTGTTGTTGAATAAAACAACGTACTAGTACGTCAACAACAAACTGTGTCGTTCGTGTGGTCAAACTCCTCAGAATGAACTGGTACACGTTCTGTTCGCATGTCAATCGGTAGTGTTGTTGCACTTTCGGAATATATATTGGGACATAATTGTCAACAAATATGGAGTGAACACTTACCTCTTTGTGAGCAACCTAACTGACGATCAATTTATCTCACTCACTTGCGTAGACTCGGAATTGTTTTCGGTGTATAGCAATTTCATAGTGGACACATCGACATTCCCAATGTGTGCCTGCAAGTTTGTTACCGGTAACTGATGTGGCTACACCCATGATTGTGAATAGTTGATTACTCCATCATCAGTGCACGAGGCTTCAGTGATTCTTGTTGACCATACCAAAATATGTGCATATTTATTATTTCTTTGTAAGACTCTACATTATTTGTATAATATTCATATATGAACATACAATACTCTACTCGATGGAGGCTAATAAAGAATAATACCTGACTTTTCCGACCATTGTCAACTTTCAGTGTACATTTAAAATTAAAGCTGTTCACTGTAAACAAAACAAAAATGAGATATATTTACAAAGATTCTAACTTTACGACGAAATGGTGTGCGGAGAATATTATTCAAAATAAAATTAACCAATACAGATCAAACAAATATCCGGCAGATGCTCGTGCCTCGGAAATGGCGATGCCTGTCATCAACTCTTTAAACATGTTTAGGACCTCCTCTAGATGTGAGCTATCGCATTTAAACGATCTTCGATCTAAACATGACAACCGGCAGCCATCTTTGTTTTTACTCTTTGCATGACTAAATCCTTCGGCACACCCTACAACCAACATTTTTCATCTCCCAAATTTCATATGAATCTTCAGGATGACCCCTAAATTATATAAATCCAATTGTTCGAATTCGTTACAAATACATGGACGTCAGCGGCCATCTTGGATTTCATATATGGATCCATCGACACACCCTGCAGCACACATTTATTAGAGAAATGATTTGAAAATTTCCAGGCATGTTTAGGATCACTTCTATGATGGTATCTATCGAATTTTAACGATTTTCAATAATAAAAAACATGGCCGGCGGCAGACATCTTGAGTTTTACGCTTTGCATTACTGAACATGCCATACAGCCAACATTTTTCACCCGAATGATCAAATTTATATAGCTCTCCGGATTGACCTCTATATAGTTTAACTTAAACATTTCAGCTTTCCGCATTCATTGTCGCTCTATTGACTGTAATTTATACCCCCTCTCCAAGTTAAGCTACAGTGTCATTGACACTTTCATTTAGAAATTATTTAATTAATGTAAAAATGCCTCTGTCTTGATTTCAATAAAAACAAGAAGAGAAGATCATCAATCCTCTTTTGGAAAAAAAGTACGAAGTTTAATGGTTTTTTTCTCTCAAAATAACTCCGGCTGTTCCGGCTCAATGTTTTGATTTGTCTGTTGCAACACATTATGGTCTATATATAGATGTGATGCGTGCGTTCGACCCAACAATTACAGTGGTCCCAATCGGTTAATTGTGGCGATCTTTTGTTGGTTTCCCTGTGTAATTCATTTACCGAATCACAATATATGTCAATCATTCCATATTAGTGAAGTGGGTTCGACATAATTAACATGTTGAGATGCATTGCGCTCTCCATTTACGTCAAGCACATTACAATAATGGCTATGTTGTCTTGTTTTTTTATGAAACCAAGGTCATTCACGCGGCGGGAACACTCGGCATCTTTCGCCGATATCCGTCGAACATATAAAAAATCCTTCAACTACATGCGAATGCAAGTGAATGAACGATTATGAGCTTTCTTGGTAATTTGTCTCAAGTTGAAACAAAGTGGTATTGTCCGCCAGTTTTATAGTTATGGCCAAATTAATAGCCGTGTTCGTAAAATGCACTGATTTCATATATTTTTTGTGGACCTCCAGTTTGGAGAAGACTATATATCTATATCTATATTTGCGAATGTCTGTCTGTCTGTCTGTCTGTCTGTCTGTCTGTCTGTCTGTATGTCTGTCTGTCTGTGTTCTATAGAAATTCACATGGGACCACCTAGATTACACAAAAGGGGTCTAATAGGGGTAACTTTTTTACGAGAAAGATAATGGCGAGGGTTAGAATTTTCTAAAGTGACGCCGTTGTTGTCAGGGGCAGAAAAGGGGGAGGGGCAGAAAACAAATTGTCGCCGATTGCCACCAAACTTATATAAAATAATCCCCATAATATGAGGAATCTAATGGTGTGGTTTAAATATGTCAAAAGTCGCGCCGTTTGCGTCAGGGATGCCCGGAAGGGGAGAGTGGCACCAAAATTGATCAAAATAATTTTAGCGCCGAATTCCACCAAATTGATGCACATTCTTCTGAGATCTTCTCCATGATACAAGGAATCTTATTGTGTTATTTAAAGACGCCAAATTTGTGTCGTTGGGGTGAGAGATTTGGGGCGGGGCGGTGGGTGGGTACTAAATCTGATAAGAATTGGTTTAGTCGCCGATTGCCACGAAACTTTTACAAATTCATACCCATGGTATGAGGTGTCTAATGGCGTAGCTTAAAGCTGTCAAAAGTGGCGTCATTAGAGTCAGGGGTGCACTGAAAGGGAGAGGGGCACCAAAATTGATACACAATATTATTTTTAGCGCCAATTTCCAAATTGATACAAATTCTTATCCATGATATGAGGAATCTAATCGTGTGATTTTAAAGACGTCATATTGGTGCTGCTTTGGTGAGAGGTGGGGGTGGGGTGGGGTGGGCACTAAATTTGATAAAAATTAGTTTAGTCGCGGATTAGCACCAATTTACAAATAATAATATCCATGATATCAGGAGTCTAATTGTGTGGCTTAAAGATGTCAAAAGTGGGGCCATTCGAGTCAGGAGTGCCTAGAGGATGAGAGGGACACAAACATTGATAAACAATATGTTTAGCGCCGATTTCCACCTGATTGATACATATTCTTCTCCGTGATACGAATAATCTAATCGTGTGGTTTAAATGCGCCAAATTGCTGCCTTTTGGGTGAGAGATATGCAATGGTGGGCCTAAATTTGATACGAATTTGTATACTCGCCAATTTTCATAAATGTTATATATATTCATCTCTATAATGAGTCTAAGTGTGTGGTTTAATGATGTCAAACGTGGCGCCACTTGAGTCCGAAATAGGGACGGGAGGGTCACCACAAACTTAAAAAGTTTAGTGCCAATTACCATCAAACTCATACACGTTCTTCTCAAATTATACAATGAATCAAATATTTGCGAATATTTGTCTGTGTTCTATATATATATAACTTTAAGGGTACAATCGAAATGGCACCAAGGCGGTCTAACAGGGGTAACTGTTTACGAGTAAGATAATGTTGTGGCTTAAAATTTTCTAAAGTGACGTTGTCGGTGTCAGGGGAGGGGCTATTTTTAGCACATATTTCGACCAAATTGATATATTATTCTTCTCCGTGATACGAGGAATATAAACGTGTGATTTAAAGACGGAAATTTGTGCCCTTTGGGTGAGAGATGGGGGGGGGGGGGTAATAACGATGATAAGAATTTGTTTAGTTGCCGATTACCACCAAACTTATATAGAATCATCTCCATTATATAATGCATGCATGAGTCTAATAGACGTGGTTTAAATATGACAAAAGTGGCGCGGTTCAAGTCATGCATGAGGGGAGTTGCACCAAAGTTGATACAAATATATTTAACACTGATTCCACCAAATTCATGCACGTTCTTCTCTAATGATATGATGAATTAAATCACATTTGGGGTCGTTTGGGTCATGGATGGCGAGAGGAGATTCACTAGCATTTATTAGATTGTTCAATTGGCCGATATCCAACAAAGTTATATATAGTCAACTCCCAGGCCATCTCGATGACGTTCTAATGAGTTTTTGGCATTTCACAATCTCGACAAATGGTGACTGAATTAATTCACGAACAATTATATCTTCTCAACTGTCATATTTATATGGGGGTGGAAATCAGGGCATTCCTATAATGATCTAGCAATAGAGATACATAGAAGAAAGCATTAAAAGTATATTTATATCAATCTATTTAAGAGACACATATATTCATTCAAACTGAGGGACCTTGAATCGTCCGAGGAGTGCATATTAGAATGGCTCATGTATATATTATAACACGATTGAGTCTGTCCCATTCAATATAGTTTCCACAAAAAAAAGTTACAATTGCCAAGAGATATGGAAATGTAGAGCAGGCCTGTTCAAAAATAGTGGTTACAGTGTGCAGTCAAATATGGTTACTTCTGAGATAAAGGAAAACGCAGTCCGTAGCACATGACTTTTCAGGATCCTCCAATATTAACATCTGACAAGGGTATATCTGCCCGATACAGAGGATTTCTTTCATTTTTTAGAACAGACTCAAAATATCGCTGTGTCGGGCACGTGTAGCTGCTATACGTGCATAACATCAATTCTTTTAAACTGAAAATGATTATCCAGTATATTGCACCAGAACAGAGGAGCACCTGGACATATCTTTAAAACATCTCTCTTCATGAATACATGATTAACTAGATTGATTGATTGATTGATACATCTCTATGTAAAACACAATTGTCGTCTTTTATTTTTTCGAACTAATGTGTTTATGATGTTCATGGTTCATGCTATAACGTTTGAAGTATACACAGTTGTAAATATATAAATACTGCTTTATTGGTGTCACGGATTAAACGCGATAAACAAAATGATAATCACTCCGACCTGACAAGGTGAGTCACTACTTATATTCCATGTATAAGAATGATGTTTTGTGATGCCAATTGGATATACAATTTATGAGAATACTTGTAACACTTTGAGAGCAAGAGTATTCTCTATTCCCACCAAATATCCACAGAGGGTTTCACATCACTTTAACCTGTGCAACGCCGGGTAACCCTGCTAGTAGTTAATATAAATTCAACAACAATATGTTTGCGGAATGGGTCCGTCGTGACATATTCACTGTCTCACTATATATGGCTCAAATATGCCCATTTACATGTGAGAGCTGAGGACGATATTCGAACGCCATTTGTTAATAATGTACTTTCCGTGAATCAGTTGACACAAGACATATAAGTTACTGTTATAAAACATGTCCTTGTACCTACCGATATCAGTGCATTATATAATAGGACCAATGTTTACTGAATATACTCACGATATGTGGCAGACCCAACCAAAAATAAATGATAGGAACCAGGATATGCACATCTTCATCTGAAAGAAATTTCCGAGATAATGTTATTATGTGACCCAACCGACGAAAGGTAAAATAATGATGCTTAACCCTTTCAGTGCCAAGTCCGATTTTTGTATTATTTGTTATTATTGTTTACAATTTTTTTTACAATTTTAATAATTGTTTCTTATATTCTTTAACTCTTTCAGTGGCAGACTTATTTTGTAGGTTTAGTGCCAGGGAATCTTACGTTTTTCATGGTCATCAAAATTATTACTATGATTACTTGGTGATAGTTTTGATTATAACATGACCATAAGGTTTTATCCAGTTTGTTTTTAAATTCGCTATAGCATGCTTAAGCGTATCCCAAAAAAATTCAACACCAAAAAAAAAAAAAAATCAACGGCGTCACTTTAGAAAATTCTAACCCTCGCCATTATCTTTCTCGTAATTTTTTTTACCCCTATTAGACCCCTTTTGTGCAATCTAGGTGGTCCCATGTGAATTTCTATAGAACACAGACAGACAGACAGACAGACAGACAGACATTCGCAAATATAGATAATGGCGAGGGTTAGAATTTTCTAAAGTGACGCCGTTGTTGTCAGGGGCAGAAAAAGGGGAGGGGCAGAAAACAAATTGTCGCCGATTGCCACCAAACTTATATAAAATAATCCCCATAATATGAGGAATCTAATGGTGTGGTTTAAATATGTCAAAAGTCGCGCCGTTTGCGTCAGGGATGCCCGGAAGGGGAGAGTGGCACCAAAATTGATCAAAATAATTTTAGCGCCGAATTCCACCAAATTGATGCACATTCTTCTGAGATCTTCTTCATGATACAAGGAATCTTATTGTGTGGTTTAAAGAAAATAAGAGATTTGGGGGCGGGGGCGGTGAGAGATTTGGGGGCGGGGGCGGTGGGTGTGTACTAAATCTGATAAGAATTGGTTTAGTCGCCGTTTGCCACGAAACTTTTACAAATTCATCCCCATGGTATGAGGTGTCTAATGGCGTAGCTTAAAGCTGTCAAAAGTGGCGTCATTAGAGTCAGGGGTGCACTGAAAGGGAGAGGGGCACCAAAATTGATACACAATATTATTTTTAGCGCCAATTTCCAAATTGATACAAATTCTTATCCATGATATGAGGAATCTAATCGTGTGATTTTAAAGACGTCATATTGGTGCTGCTTTGGTGAGAGGTGGGGTGTGGTGGGGTGGGCACTAAATTTGATAACAATTAGTTTAGTCGCGGATTAGCACCAATTTACAAATAATAATATCCATGATATCAGGAGTCTAATTGTGTGGCTTAAAGATGTCAAAAGTGGGGCCATTCGAGTCAGGAGTGCCTAGAGGATGAGAGGGACACAAACATTGATAAACAATATGTTTAGCGCCGATTTCCACCTGATTGATACATATTCTTCTCCGTGATACGAATAATCTAATCGTGTGGTTTAAATGCGCCAAATTGGTGCCTTTTGGGTGAGAGATATGCAATGGTGGGCCTAAATTTGATACGAATTTGTATACTCGCCAATTTTCATAAATGTTATATATATTCATCTCTATAATGAGTCTAAGTGTGTGGTTTAATGATGTCAAAAGTGGCGCCACTTGAGTCCGAAATAGGGACGGGAGGGTCACCACAAACTTAAAAAGTTTAGTGCCAATTACCATCAAACTCATACACGTTCTTCTCAAATTATACAATGAATCAAATATTTGCGAATATTTGTCTGTGTTCTATATATATAACTTTAAGGGTACAATTGAAATGGCACCAAGTCGGTCTAACAGGGGTAACTGTTTACGAGTAAGATAATGTTGTGGCTTAAAATTTTCTAAAGTGACGTTGTCGGTGTCAGGGGAGGGGCTATTTTTAGCACATATTTCGACCAAATTGATATATTATTCTTCTCCGTGATACGAGGAATATAAACGTGTGATTTAAAGACGGAAATTTGCCGATTACCACCAAACTTATATAGAATCATCTCCATTATATAATGCATGCATGAGTCTAATAGACGTGGTTTAAATATGACAAAAGTGGCGCGGTTCAAGTCATGCATGAGGGGAGTTGCACCAAAGTTGATACAAATATATTTAACACTGATTCCACCAAATTCATGCACGTTCTTCTCCATCACTCATTAAGCTTCTGACACTGTTATCACACATCCATCACTCATTAAGCTTCGGACACTGTTATCACACATCCATCACTCATTAAGCTTCGGACACTGTTATCACACATCCATCACTCATTAAGCTTCGGACACTGTTATCACACATCCATCACTCATTAAGCTTCGGACACTGTTATCACACATCCATCACTCATTAAGCTTCGGACACTGTTATCACACATCCATCTCTCATTAAGCTTCGGACACTGTTATCACACATCCATCACTCATTAAGCTTCAGACACTGTTATCACACATCCATCACTCATTAAGCTTCGGACACTGTTATCACACATCCATGACTCATTAAGCTTCGGACACTGTTATTGACCGATTGAATGGACGATTATTGAAGGCCCACTCAATTTTCTAATCCTCAGATCACATTATATAAATATATTCCACATTATATACCTTTTGAAAGAGGAAGCTCCAAAACTTTGAAATATCAGGTCGAATCAACTGTGAACATGTTGTTTTGTCAAGGTATCGACGTGTGTTCTGTGCTTCATTTCGATCTGGTCTATATACTGTAAGTCTATTATTCCCAATGGAAGGAGAATAACTCTTATAGTTGTGAATTATGACGCATTTTTGGGTAAATAACGGGGGAAGTCTTTGTGTGATTCTAAGAATCACCTCTGTCACTTTGTGGACAATCATAGGCCAATGATGTTCTGTATACTCATAGAAGGCATATAATTTGGGTTCCTCTTTCAAATTTTATATAATATGGAGAATGTTGTATATAATGTGATTTGGGCATTCGAAAATTTAGTGGACCTTTAATTTCGTTGATCGAAAGCGAATATTTCAATGCGTTTGATTACACAGATTACAGATACGAATAGCTAAATATAGTCCTTACTCTCTATATCCATGACTTGCGAAACGTCCTATCGTTCATTAGAGTCCTTTCGCAAAATCACTATTACGATTACGGGTTAATGGGGCCACCATCACAACTTACATACGATGGTTAATTGGTTAGACGGCACGTGTCCCACTATATTCAGTTACACATATATTTTATGGAAATGGTAATGTGTGTCTATTTCATATCCCATGTACTTACCCGTGTGTAATTCACCACACGAATAATGTTAGAGCGTCCCCAAGCAGGACCGGCGACACATCCTTGACACATCTGCACATAATTAAACTGCGTGGGGTATATTTCAACTCATATAAGAACGTAAAGATCGACTTTTTTTGCCGTATACTGGCAGGATATTGTCCATATCCGTAATCGTAACCGTGATTTTGCTAAAGGTCTATAATACTATAGTTGTTTCACAGGACTGCTCAAGTTTATTCCATACGAACGCCTTGAGTCTCTTTAAAACCCACGATATAGCTAACCTTGTTCCCGGAAGACCATTTTTACCCGTCTGATAGTCGATTTCTTCACTTTGTCTCTTATTAATGCGGGGAATTCATGTGATGTAAATTGAATAACACATGATCAATCATAACAGCATTTATTCTTAAACGTATTCTCAATATCAGTAAACATCACAGTCATATCTGCCTAATAGGTATATAGAGTTGCATCCCATGGTACTGTATCTGATGGAACAAAGCCAATTTCTGTGGAGTTTTTCTAATTCTTGTTGTAAAATGGCGATAGTTGTCATTTTACTGACAATAACCAACTGAATTAAAGCTTAACTGAGGGCCCTCGTGGATATAATTAACCTTGTTTGTCATATAACAACGGTCGGTCTGTAAAGAAATAATGTACCGTACATATATAATTGCGAATGCATGTCTGTCTGTCCGCTATTTTAATTAACGGAGAACCATTTAAAGGGCTCCACAGAGGTATAAATTGTGCAGGTTGTCGGAGTCAAGAACGATATCAAGGAGAGAGGCACCAAATTCAATGAAAATATTTTTGTCACTGGTTGCCACAAAATGAATAATAATATAGTTATTCCCATGATTATCTATTAGATCGGTTTAAAGACACCTAAGATCGGGGAGGGGCACTAAAATTGCAATAAAAAACGTGTCACCGACTCTTATCTGTAGTCATATCCGCGCATACGACATAATTATATAATGGTACAGTAAATTTAAAGATGTATTCAGGGATCTAAGCTAATATTTACTAAAGCTTTTCTACTTTTTAATTAGGTTCTATCTGGTTCTAGTGTATAAAATAACTTCTTTGGAACAAGAAATTCTTCAAGAAATGGACAACAAAAATATTTTTTTTCATTTTTCAATAACTAAATGAAAAACAAATTTGTTATTTATTGGCTTTGTTTATATGTTATATTTGGTTTTGAACATTTTCTCAACAGAACATAGCATGCAGAAAACGACGTTAAATTAGTTGTTTTATGTTATTGTTGTGACTGGAGGTCTGGAACTCTGAATGCATCTTTAAATATCCCTATCAGTGACGCCACTAGTCAGACGTTGGGCACCATACAGTTTATCGGGAAACGGAATACTCCTTGGCATTACTAGACAAGAAAACCATAGTCAGAAATGGTAACGCCACCAAGATCATATTATTAGCCATAAATATAAATCATAATATAAAATATATTGGTTACATGAATGGACAGCCTCCGAATTCCGTTAAGACAAGTAATTCTTCAAATTACTACAATGAACTATACGGCTTATAAATTACTGCAGGTTTCTCATTCGCCACACCAGAATGCTTCTAAATGCGGATCAAAGCTAAGAGTGCATGGCACAGCCATTGTTCATAGACATTTTACAGATAGCGAGAATGATGCATGCTGGGAACGAAAGTATCCACAGCAAAGCCATGTGCTTACGGCCGCATGCGTTTATTATAGGGGATTTATGGTGGGCCTATAAAACTAATTATAACTTTGTTATCTGTCATAGTTTATGCGTGAAATTTTAAACATATATACCATGGACATATACCCCTTCCAGAATGTTGAAAAACATTTTCAGTTGCTCATCGTATTTTTATAGACGAAATAGTCCGAAATTTCAGAAAATTGCGCTAACTGCTCAATGTTTTAATGTGTTACAAAACGTCTGATAAAAATAGTTCTATTCGGAATATTCACACCATTTTTTTCAGAGAACATAGAGTAAACATAGTCCTATCGGGATATCGTAAAGGAGATTAATTAAAACCCTCAGACTGCCGAAACTGACGACATTAAATTCGCTTTTTCGTGTCCCACGGAAATGAAACTTGTCTGTCCATTGATCACGTTATTTATTTGACATAGTATTTTTTTTCTGTTGTATTTGAACACTTGTTGCACGTGCAGGCTGCACGATCATAATAACTTCAACCGATAAGCGCCGACTGATACCCGCGCAACAGTTTGTCTCAAATAAATTGTTATCAAAACGCAGGTTTATGGCCGCGGACATAAGCCGATTAAGTGTAATGTAATTTATCCATGAACTTGACTGAAAAATTGTGATTCTATCACCATTAGCCACGAAAATGGGACCTCTAAACAGGCAAGTTTTATTTTCGGGGGACACGAACAAGCGAATTTATTGTCGGCAGTTTCGGCAGTCTGAGGGTTAATTAATCCCGAATTAAACGGAACTACTTTACGATAGTCCGATAGGACTATGTTTACTCTATGCATGTTCTCTGAAAAAATAGTGTGAATATTCCAGATAGAACTCTTTTTATCAGACGTTGTGTAACACCTTAAACATTGAGCAGTTATAGCGCAAACCGAAATGTGTTGTCTTGCAAGATATCCCACCGCTTTAGCTAAATTTACCTTCCTACAATATCCATAAAGAGGATCATATATTATATACCCACGGTTTTAATTATAGAATATAAAATATATTGGTTTCGCGAATGACCAACTCAGAATTCCGTTAAAATAACAATAACAACCAGCACCTATAACGAACCGTTTTACTGGACTTGGCCTACTGGTCGCGTAGTTCCGACTTTTAAATAAACGGAATTTCCAACTCTATAAATAAAAGCCCCACAAGAATTCTGTCCACTACGCAATATCAAAATCTCAGCAGCTAGATACACCACAGGTGGCGTAATAATAATACAGAACGATTCGGTCAAATTCTTATGTATATTTTTAACTGATATTATTACCACTTTATATGGCGTTCTCTAGGCCATTAATACAGTTTTTCAGGGCGTTCCAAATAGCGTATTGTTATCAAAATACGCGGGCGGCGGGCCGATATTGAAAAGCTCTGTTCAGTATCGGCCCGCGGCCCGACAACTGACCGAAAGTTAGATCTCGTTTATTACCACGCGAGTTACGTCCCTTTGCCATACGTGTTAATTTCAAGAAAATAATCGAAAGATGAACAATATTTTCTCGACACTGCAGTGGTTTTATGATTGGAAATCAACGCTATATGGTTAAATCATTGTCTCAAGCGTAAATATGCATTAATATAGCTTTAGCTGTCAAACTCTCATCGTCTGTCACTCGTCTTCAATGCTGGTGTTTCTCTCTCCTATTTTCGAGACTCCTTGTCACCTGACAAGTCTGAATGAACATCCACTTGCACCAAGTGTAATGGCTAGGGCCACATTTCACCATCGCACAATTCGCATGCACTACACGTGATTGTTAACTTACGTGTACACTTAAAGTTTAATTGAGTTAGGGTTCATATTATATTAAATTAAAATGTTCTTGGAAATATATATCTCTCTTAATCTATCTCCTTATTCCACTGGCATTGGGTCAATTGTCCACATCTGTGGTAATACTAGTAATAACATTATCATATCGGGCATTATGGTTTATTAACGGCCCTCTGGAATGATTAACAGCCCTAGGGCCTGTTAGATATTATGCCCTTGGGCTGTTAATCATTCCAGCCGGGTCGTTAATAAACCATACCGCCCTCAAAAATCATGTTATTGTTATATTATTACCACTTTATAGGGCGTTCTCTAGACCATTGGTAATGTTTTTCGGGGCGTTCCAAATAGTGTATTGTTACCAAAACAGCGGGCCGCGGGCCGATAATGAGAAGCCTAGTTCAATATCGGCCCGCCGCCCGGAAACTATAGATCTCGTTTATTATCGCGAGAGTTACGTCCCTTCAACTTCCGATGTGGCGTGTTTATTTCAAGAAAATAATGGGAAGATGTATCCGATTTCCTCGACACTATAGTGGTTTTATGATTGGAATTCACGCTATATGATTGAATTATTGTATCAAGCGTAAGTATGCATTGATAATTTTAGCTGTCAACCTCTCATTGGTTGTTACTCGTCTCCAATGCTGGGTTTTCCCCTGTCCTATTTTCGAGACTCCGTCAGTCCGTGTCAGCTGACAAGTCAAATGGTATCAAATTTAAATGTTCTTGAAAATATTTCTCTCTTAATCTACTTCATTATTCCACTAAATCCTCAAATGGGTCAAATGTCCAAAACTGTGGTAATAATAGTAATAACATGATTTCATCGGGCATTATGGTTTATTAACGACCCTCTGGAATGATTAACAGCCCTCGGGCCTATTAGTGTCCCTCGACTTCGACTCGGGCCGCTAATAGGCCCTTGGGCTGTTAATCATTCCAGCCGGGCCGTTAATAAACCATACCGCCCTCAAAAATCATGTTATTGTTATATTATTACCACTTTATAGGGCGTTCTCTAGGCCATTGATAATGTTTTTCGGGGCGTTCCAAATAGCGTATTGTAACCAAAACAGCGGGCCGCGGGCCGATAATAAGAAGCCTAGTTCAATATCGGCCCGCCGCCCGGAAACTATAGATCTCGTTTATTATCGCGAGAGTTACGTCCCTTCAACTTCCGATGTGGCGTGTTTATTTCAAGAAAATAATGGGAAGATGTATCCGATTTCCTCGACACTATAGTGGTTTTATGATTGGAATTCACGCTATATGATTGAATTATTGTATCAAGCGTAAGTATGCATTGATAATTTTAGCTGTCAACCTCTCATTGGTTGTTACTCGTCTCCAATGCTGGGTTTTCCCCTGTCCTATTTTCGAGACTCCGTCAGTCCGTGTCAGCTGACAAGTCAAATGGTATCAAATTTAAATGTTCTTGAAAATATTTCTCTCTTAATCTACTTCATTATTCCACTAAATCCTCAAATGGGTCAAATGTCCAAAACTGTGGTAATAATAGTAATAACATGATTTCATCGGGCATTATGGTTTATTAACGACCCTCTGGAATGATTAACAGCCCTCGGGCCTATTAGCGTCCCTCGACTTCGACTCGGGCCGCTAATAGGCCCTTGGGCTGTTAATCATTCCAGCCGGGCCGTTAATAAACCATACCGCCCTCAAAAATCATGTTATTGTTATATTATTACCACTTTATAGGGCGTTCTCTAGGCCATTGATAATGTTTTTCGGGGCGTTCCAAATAGCGTATTGTAACCAAAACAGCGGGCCGCGGGCCGATAATAAGAAGCCTAGTTCAATATCGGCCCGCCGCCCGGAAACTATAGATCTCGTTTATTATCGCGAGAGTTACGTCCCTTCAACTTCCGATGTGGCGTGTTTATTTCAAGAAAATAATGGGAAGATGTATCCGATTTCCTCGACACTATAGTGGTTTTATGATTGGAATTCACGCTATATGATTGAATTATTGTATCAAGCGTAAGTATGCATTGATAATTTTAGCTGTCAACCTCTCATTGGTTGTTACTCGTCTCCAATGCTGGTTTTTTCCCCTGTCCTATTTTCGAGACTCCGTCAGTCCGTGTCAGCTGACAAGTCAAATGATATCAAATTTAAATGTTCTTGAAAATATTTCTCTCTTAATCTACTTCATTATTCCACTAAATCCTCAAATGGGTCAAATGTCCAAAAATGTGGTAATAATAGTAATAACATGATTTCATCGGGCATTATGGTTTATTAACGGCCCTCTGGAATGATTAACAGCTCTCGGGCCTATTAGCGTCCCTCGACTTCGTCTCGGGCCGCTAATAGGCCCTTGGGCTGTTAATCATTCCAGCCGGACCGTTAATAAACCATAACGCCCTCAAAAATCATGTTATTGTTATAATGTATTACGCCAGTGTAATATTTCTCTGTCATTATCGATGCGTTAATCCACTGAGCACGTTGCCGAAAAAGTGTTTTGCGATAGGCCGCCAGTAACTGAAGTTATGCCGATTCATGCGATTGAATATTACATCATGGATTATGCACTCTGAAACGTTAATCTTCCTTCATGTGACGTCACACGAGGGACTACTGGCGACACACAGTGTGAAACTTGAAAGGCTGTCGCAATTGGCTTTTATCTGCTGATTATTTATTCAGAAATAATCGAATTACGAAATCGCGTTTTGAATGTCTCTCTTTTCCCGCACGATAAAAAGAGGTCTTCGCAAGAACCAAAAATGATAAAACTTCCCAATTATAAGTAAAAATACCCGAATGAAGGAGTCTATGTAGGTCCGAAGGAGTCTATAGACTATTTGATGTAGAGTTCTGATGGAGAAAATGTAGGTCGATCTATTTTTGTCATAACTCTGACGTATTTTGACCTGAGAGAAAAAATCGAAATCGAGGCTCACTACGAGCATGCCAGTTTTAAATATAGAAACAGGGAATCCCGACAAATGGCAATATCAGCGACAAACAAATAATCGAAAACAACACATAAAATAAACATAGCAAAAACGCGGCACAGTAAAAATGTCAGAACGCCACGAGGTTTTACGTCGTTTTTGGTGACGTCATGGAGTGAAACGGAGTAGGGTGACACCAACGTACGTACCTACGAATCTGTCTGATCGCGAGCGCACGTAATTAGCAGGACCACTTGACCAGGGGTGGTACCGACACTATAACTTTTGTCTTTGTTCGAGGCATGCACTTTCCACAATATGGGGAGTGAAAATTGCTACCCACAGACATAGCACCACTTTCTTCCGAATTATGACATCAGCTGGTGATGATGATGGTGAGGTGGGGGAGACTTCATTCGTGGATTAAAGACACCATATGGGGCTAAATTCATTGGTAGTTCCCTCTACAGCAAGAGAAACCACTGACTCCGAGAAGCAATTGACACACGTGCGCAGATAGGTTAATGGGGTTTCCCTCCCCCTGTGCGGATCACAAACCCGCACTTATCTGGAATAGAACCAGCTTCTCCATCGCTGGACGACGACTTATGGTGATCTAATGCATCACTCACATCAGCAACCGAGTCACGTGGGCTGGCAGTTGGGATGGTGATGATGATAGCGATGTATGGTGAAGATGAAGATATTGAACTTGAAGATGATGACCATTGTGATGATGGAGATGGTGATGCTGATAATAGTATTGATAATGATGATGATGATAATGCAGCTAATGGTGGTGGTGATTATAACGATGATGATGGTGATGATGATGATGAGGGCGGGGTGCTGTTGATAATGATGATGACGATGATGATGAAGATGACGTTGTAGATGATAATTGTTATGATGACGATGATAGTGATGATGATAGTAGTGGTGCTGATTGTGATGATGGTAACAATGGTGATGATATTTGATGACAATGGCAGTGACGATGTGATGACGATGGTGGTAGTGATTTATTATACAACAAAGGACGCATATGCACAGAGGAACTCTTGGTGATTATGGTGGCAGTGGTGGTGATGATGATGATGATGCTGATGATGATGATGGTGATGATGATGATGATGCCGATGATGATGGTGATGGTGATGACGGTGAAGAATATGATGGTGGTGATAATGATGATGATTCTGACGATGATGGCGATGTCGGCGGTGATAATGGTGATGATGGTGGTGGTGAAGAAAATGATGATGGTTGTGGCAATGCCTGCATAACAAGGACCGACGATGCCCTATCCGTTATGATGGACTCCTCATAAAAATAACTCTCTGGTATATAAAATTGTCCAAGTTGGTTAATAGGACTACAGGTTCCTCTTTAATGATCCACCTATATGGTTTGTATTGCAAAGTGGGAATTTGGTTGATTGGACCCAAAGTACGTTGATTTGACACCCGAGCGGCGCGATGTCACAACTCGACTGACTTATGAGATTTTCGGGTTATAACTTCGACTTCACGTGACTGCAGACGGAGAATAAATAGGATTCCGCGATAGATGTTGCTCGATTAGTAGGAGTCTGAGAGTGCTGATGTGGAAAGGATAATGAGTTAGGCGCGGCATCACTGAGAGAAATGCCACGCTAGACACAGTCGAGAAGGATTCAATTCATCTCCGCCGAATCTCAATTGGAGACATTTAAATTACCCCCATTGTGCGAGATTTGTGATCACCAATGTTTCTGCTCTGAGAAACCCTGACGGTGCTCATTGAATTTGCAGGCTCGTTCGGGAATTTTTTTTTATAAAAGAAATGTTCAAACGTTTCTAATGAGTGATCGTTAGTCAGTTGGGAAATATCGATAGCACCCGGACATTCACCATGAAAGGGGCATTGTATTTGTCCGACTTTCGTCCCATTATATGTATCATTCACATTTTGCAAAGTTTGACTCGAAATTTTGTGATATATTAAATAAATGAAGGCATTTATATGATTATAGTCATTTTCGGGGCTAATTTATTACACTAGTATGTGTTTGTATAATTACCGAGAGCGACGTTCAAACCACATGCCGGTTTGGGCTCCAAAATACATCTAATATTATTCGGTTTGAATTTTTCCCGGTGTCAAAACAGGTCGATAAATACATGAACTACTTTTCTAAACGAGCATTTTATGTCACAGAAAGACGCATTAAAGTCATAAAAATACAACCTCTAACACAATGTACGGGCCACAAACAATATGGCATTTGTGTTCATCGGAATTCTGGAATCGGAAATGGAATGTTCAGAAAAGGTATTGCGTTATCCTAAATCTCTTCCTATAGCAAGTTTAATATAGTTTCCTGGGAATAAAATAATAAATATGAATCAAACATCCCTACCAGGAAACACTTCCATCAATTAATATTGATTTTATTTCGAATTATCTGGTATAATATACAATCAATTTGGGATATTTTACAGCTCGCGTTGATTCGAAGCGTAGCATGCGGTATAACTCTATTAAAAAAATATAACAATAGTAACGAAATATTTCCCCCACTTGATTAGCGCATTATATAAGAACATATCGATATAAAATCAATATTAATTGATTGAAGCTTTCCGGACAGGTGTCTTCGATTCATATTTCTTATTTTATATCCCAAAAACAATATATACAACGTGATTAGGAAAAGATACCCATCTTTAACATGAAACTATTAACAATATTCACGCACCGCTTTCTCTTCGTTTAATCATAAACAAGGGTTGCGCATCAAAGATGGCTTGGTCGATATTTTTGTTCATAAGAGTGCACCATTCTGTCTGATCGAGAATCACTAAACATGAACGAACAATTAAAAGAACCATAACTTATAACTAAGGGCCATAACTCAGGTAAAACATGATGGCTGCCAGCGGCCATGTTTTTCATAGAAAATCGTTCAGATTAGATAACTCCCATCTACAGGTGATCCTAAACAAGCCTGTAATGTTTCAAAACAATTCTCCAATAAATGTGGACTGCCGCGTGTGCTGATGGACTCATATTTGAAATCCAAGATGGCTGCTGGCGGCAATGTTTTTTCTAACGAATTTCGGGAAAAGGGAGGGTCCAATCTGGAGGTCACAACGAAGATCCATCTGGAGGTGATCCTGTAAAAGAAGCCTGTAAAGTTTCAAAACAATTCTCCAATAAATGTGGTCTGTAGGGTGTGCCAAAGGATTTAGAGAAAGAAAGAGTAAAATCCAAGATGGCTGCTGGCGGCATGTTCTTCATCGAAAATCGTTCAAATTTCACAGCTCCCACCCAAAAGTGATCCTAGACTCATATACCGAATATCGTTGAAATCGGTCAAAGTTTGCATGAGTTAGCGAACGATCAAACTAAGGCCCATAACTCTCGTATAAAAGATTGGACAAACCTGGTTTTCGAACTCGAGTGATGTTTTGTCGACTGACTTGTTTGTACATTTACCTCCACTGCTAATGCCCTTTGTGTCCCTCCCTTTAATGAATAGAACTATTAAATTTCTTAGAAGACTATATATAGTTTACTATTTTGTTCATGTGTACTATTCGGGAGAATTCCAATATTTTCGATACTCCAATTCCACCAAACATAGATACTTTAGGTACTTAAATTCTATGACTCATATTTTTCAGGGCATGTGGTTTCGATGTTAATATTATTCGTTATTTCTTAGAAGTGTTCGCTCAAAATGCAAATGGACAGCCGTGTGAACAGGGGAGAAAACTCGCGATTGACCAAGAGCACTGGCTGAGAATGATCAAATCTCCCAGGAACAATTGATACCAAGTCAGACCATTGGAATGAGCAGTTCTAGCCTTTTGTTGCCCAGAAGGGAATGCACTCTATGATGCTGCCAGAATATTGACAGATAATCTAATTTGGTAAAGTATTTTCGTTTACTATCCGATGTCCAATTTTTTAACATCACGCTATTGCTGTATAGCAGAACCAGCCACAGATAACACCATTTATTGCGTGTTGTTGATATATGGTGTTTGCGTGGGTGTGAGAAATCACAAGTTTATTAACTACAGTGAACCGATCACGAAACCCGGACGAGTTTAATCCACCGAGGCATCGATCGTGACAATACGTGGGCGAGCTCCATTTGGCGCGGTATGGCTTAATATACGGACACATCAATTCTGCGACTCTATATATGGAATTTTAGTCCAGAGATGCTTTTACGCATATTGCTATAATTGAAGAGGTATAGTCTCCAAGTGATACACGTGATGCGGGATTATTGAAAAAACACTTATACCCACACTTACAAACCACTTACAGTCCAAGGTATGTTCAAGTGGAAACGAACGGGAAAAAGTGAAAACACAATAGTATTATAAAAAGGCGTTGGCATGTATCGTATCTCTTCGCCGTGCATGTGAACGCGGTCAATAGACAGGTTTAGATTGGCCACTTCTAACTTTGCCCGTCAAGATATATCAGATAATACTATAATTTTGTCGCCCGCATGGCGAGAGATCGCGGCCAATCGCACTGGGGCGTGTCGTTAAAACGAGTAAAATATAAATTAAAAATACATCAGATTAAAACTATAGTTAATAGTTAAGTATGTATTGTTTATCGATTCATCTTTTAAAGTAGCGCGCTCGTTTTAAACTGATATATATTTTTTATTTATATTTTACTCGTTTTAACGACAATGCCCCCTGTGGAAAATCGTAGAACAATTAAGTCAGTTATAGTTACATATTATACATATTATTATATGTAGTCTGTTTATACCTCCGCATAACACAGAGTGTGCATGATTGTTACGTACGAGAATGTCGGCCCCATTTAATGCTGACTTTATATGGCACGTTGCATGTTTCATTGGCAACTTTAGCGGAAACGATGTGTGATATTCAATGTACAATGTAGTTGCATGGACTTCGTTTGGAAATATAATAAAGCTGTCTGACTACTTGATTACATCTTACCGTAAGATAACTAGACTATAGTTTGTTATGCCGATGGACGATGTTAGAAGTTTTTCTAAGTCAACCTCTCTATTGCAAGCTACAGGTAACGGCTGTTGTGGGGTTCGATATAGATAAACAACTGACAGTTCATCACAACAGCTAATAGAACAGCTAACTCCATGTATATATAGCGGTTACCAATTCAATATGTTTATTCAGTAGCACACATGGTTGTGACATAAGAACCATCAATACATAAGACAAATTTTACAATGCTGGAATATGGTGTGAACAAACAAGCGTATGCATGGTTGAATTTGAAATATTAGCCACACTATACAGTTGTTTCAAAGAGGGGATGGGTGACAGAGAGGGGGCAGTGATTTCACATGTTCCTCGTCATGTTTTATGTATTCACAAAGTTTTGTAGGACAATATTATCAGATGAACGAAGGAATGTTGATAACGTGAGCAAGTTGGAAACAGTCGATGCCCACTATGGTATAAATCATACCGAGGCTATCGAGGTCCCAATTTTGATGGCGGTTCCATATTAGTGAAGGTGCTTAGCTGTTGGCCGGTGACCGTTAATCGCCGCTAATAATCATATAAGGTTCACATGGACTCCAATGCCCGGTTGTTGTCACCAAGTCTTTGGGGATTTAGTCACAATATGTAAGATAGTATAATTTGCTGCAGCAAGATAGTTAATTTGACGTGGCAAGAAAGCTAACTTAATTGCCGCAGAAAGTTAACAGCCTAGCTGGGTATAACAAGAAGATAACTTGATCGCTGGGGTTCACCTGTTCCACACGAGTCCACGACTCGTTGTGAATCAAATTTATCAAACTCGTTTCATAAAATCTTATATCCCAACATAATTAACTCGTTGGAGATCTCTCTATATATACTACTAGAAGGTGACCCGACTTCGTCCGGGCTATTCAAAAACCAAATTTCAAGTCGATTGTTCCACCCGTTTCCTAGATCTGGTCTGCGCATGCGTGAAGCTGGTGTCGCACGGGCTCGGCGACCCGATAAAATTCGTATCCGGGGCAAGATACATTCACATACCAAATTTCAAGTCGATAGCTACACCCGTTTTCGAGATATATAGCCCAATGTCATTTGCGGATACCTCGGCCGGTGATGAGTTAACACGACATCGGCCTCTTAAGAGTTAACGCGATCACGTCACGATATGTTGATGGCGTAATATATTTTTTTACGCAATGATTTTCGATGAGCGAAGCATGAACTTGTGTTCTTCCCGATAATTAAGGTAGACACTTTAAACGTACACAGGCGTGTGATACATCATTGGAAAGGTGAAACGCCACAGATTCTAACCGTGCAAATTATATGACTGGCAAATTATTATTCGCGCTATATCGAATCGATTTGTGAGCACCGAACTGAAATATATTAGCGCAAAACGGCGTAAAAACAGATTTGACCTCGGCACGTGAAAAGTTGACCTCGGATCTGAAAATCAATATGCCTATGTTCGTCTCCGGCCGAAAATACCCCCAAATACCAAATTTCATCGAAATTGGCTTAGCCGTTTTTGATTCCATCGATTTCAAACACACACACACACAAACAAACACACAGATCTTTCAAAATATATAATAGACTAGAAGGTGACCCGACTTCGTCCGGGCTATTCAAAAACCAAATTTCAAGTCGATAGCTCCACCCGTTTCCTAGATCTGGTCTGCGCATGCGCGAAGCTGGTGTCGCACGTGCTCGGCGACCCGATAAAATTCGTATCCGGGGCAAGATACATTCACATACCAAATTTCAAGTCGATAGCTACACCCGTTTCCGAGATATATAGCCCAATGTCATTTGCGGATACCTCGGCCGGTGATGAGTTAACGCGACACAGTCAAATGCATCGGCAGGGTGAGAGTTAACGTAATCTAACTTTATGACCTCTGACGACGTCATAGAAATTACGCATTGATTTTATCCCGATAAAAGCATCGGACCACTTGTACCTAATAATTGAGGCAGATAACTAAAACGGATACATACATATTATATATCGTTGGAAAGAGGACACGCCACAGATTCTAACCGTGCAAATTATATGACTGGCAATTTATTATTCGCGCTATATCGAATCGATTTGTGAGCACCGAACTGAAATATATTAGCGCAAAAACGGCGTAAAAACAGATTTGACCTCCGCACGTGAAAAGTTGACCTCGCACGGACAAATAAATATGCCTATGTTCGTCTCCGGCCGAAAACACATCCAAATACCAAATTTCATCGAAATTGGCTTAGTCGTTTTCGAGTCCATCGATTTCAAACACACACACACACAAACAAACACACAGATCTTTCAAAATATATAATAGATATTAGTGACAAGGCTCACAAGTTAGATTATTGGCAGAAACACACCAAATGCCGTATCCCTGCAAAATTCGCGAAATTAGTCATCTCACCCAATCTATCTGATTTTCAATGAAACCCCTGATCTTTTGGCATAGAAGTCGACAAAATCAAAGTTAGTTAACTTGGGATATCGTACCGAAAACTTTCAAAATCTACTGGAATTTCGGTGGTAAATCGAGTCATCAAACTGGGTTTCCGCCTAATATCCTAAAGAATTCTAAACAATAGTGAACTCAACCGAAATACCCGCTGTATCTTATAGGCCATACACTTTTCTTTCGTGTGATACATAACTTGACGGAGTCATTTGAAGCGAAGTCGACATGTTGTAATGAGAATTCGCAAGTTCAGCATTTGTGATCATCATAATTGAATTGGTATCCGTGTATAATCACTATACTTACCGGTATCCGTGTATAATCACTATACTTACCGGTATCCGTGTATAATCACTATACTTACCGGTATCCGTGTATAATCACTATACTTACCGGTATCCGTGTATAATCACTATACTTACCGGTATCCGTGTATAATCACTATACTTACCGGTATCCGTGTATAATCACTATACTTACCGGTATCCGTGTATAATCACTATACTTACCGGTATCCGTGTATAATCACTATACTTACCGGTATCCGTGTATAATCACTATACTTACCGGACTTCCAAGCTTACGACCGCTTTTTGTCGGTAATTTTCGCTAGTTTTCGATACAATATCTCGACTTACCTTCGTTAGATACTAGATATATCGTATTATACAACAAAACAAAGACAATTTCATGGCCAACAAGAAACATTTAAATATATTTTAAAAAAAATTGCCGGTTTTGGGAATTGATGAGGTTTATGTCAGATGGTGTGTTTATCGGACCTGTGAACATTGTCCCTGCACGGTATATATAGTATACTAGAAGGTGACCCGACTTCGTCCGGGCTATTCAAAAACCAAATTTCAAGTCGATAGCTCCACCCGTTTCCTAGATCTGGTCTGCGCATGCGCGAAGCTGGTGTCGCACGTGCTCGGCGACCCGATAAAATTCGTATCCGGGGCAAGATACATTCACATACCAAATTTCAAGTCGATAGCTACACCCGTTTCCGAGATATATAGCCCAATGTCATTTGCGGATACCTCGGCCGGTGATGAGTTAACGCGACACAGTCAAATGCATCGGCAGGGTGAGAGTTAACGTAATCTAACTTTATGACCTCTGACGACGTCATAGAAATTACGCATTGATTTTATCCCGATAAAAGCATCGGACCACTTGTACCTAATAATTGAGGCAGATAACTAAAACGGATACATACATATTATATATCGTTGGAAAGAGGACACGCCACAGATTCTAACCGTGCAAATTATATGACTGGCAATTTATTATTCGCGCTATATCGAATCGATTTGTGAGCACCGAACTGAAATATATTAGCGCAAAAACGGCGTAAAAACAGATTTGACCTCCGCACGTGAAAAGTTGACCTCGCACGGACAAATAAATATGCCTATGTTCGTCTCCGGCCGAAAACACATCCAAATACCAAATTTCATCGAAATTGGCTTAGTCGTTTTCGAGTCCATCGATTTCAAACACACACACACACAAACAAACACACAGATCTTTCAAAATATATAATAGATAACGGCATATCAGGTATAATTCGCTAGCGGCTAGTGGTTTCAAGAGTAGAATTATCAACCATTTCCAAATCATGTATTGTTTGAACTATAAATGTGATAAACCTATTCGCTCCGACTTGCAAAAGAAGTAGACATTTGGTTATTCCCTTATAAATAATGGTAATTTGTTCTAGAATACTATATATGTGCGCTATATGTTTTCTAGTATTAGAAGCCGTGGTATCAATCAAATCAATCAATAAATAAACCCCATATACCCCATATACATTTCCCATCATATACCCGATATAAACCCCATATACCCAATATAAACCCCATATACATTTCCCATCATATACCCGATATAAACCCCATATACCCAATATAAACCCCATATACCCCATATACATTTCCCATCATATACCCGATATAAACCCCATATACCCAATATAAACCCCATATACCCATATACATTTCCCATCATATACCCGATATAAACCCCATATACCCAATATAAACCCCATATACCCCATATACATTTCCCATCATATACCCGATATAAACCCCATATACCCAATATAAACCCCATATACCCCATATACATTTCCCATCTATTCATCGACAACAACAACTGCTACTTAGGATTCTAAACTATAAAACACAAGTCTTATTCCTTTGTGATTTACTATTTTTGTAATACAAATTTTGTGTTTTATAGTATTCGACTGAATTTCAGCCAGTGTATTTCTGTCATTGTTGACTGAGATTCAGCATTATGTCGATACCTCTTAATTTGCAACATGCATCGCCGAGATATAGACCCCAGTTTATAGCGGAATTTACAAAATGAGCCCAGACCAAATTTAATGGACGAGTTTTGTAAATTCCGATATAAACTGGGGACGAGTTTTAGATTCTATTTACTACATAATCCAAAACCTCGATAAAACACTTAAATCAACAAATGGGACGTGAAACTAACATCGGCTTCTATAATGCCTGCGATGTCGCTTCACGTAAAAATGCGCTGTTTGTCCGCGTACAGAAATAGTCCCAGATAAATAAAGACGCTTTGGCGTATTTAATGGCGTAAATTTAATGAAATTACTTTTCAAACTCTACATTCATTAGAGTGTGTTGTAAAAACATTGAAAGCCATAGTATTTTGAGACGTAGCGTACGGAATGTAAACAGACGACAAACCGGAAGTCAAAGGTCACCACGCACTATTTCCTGTTATGCAACGAGCATTGCATATAACAATATATAGAATGGGTTTGGTGAATGGAATAAAGGTATGATCGTGTAAGAAATGATTATATGATCTTTTCGGCGAGCCATCTATACATTTACTTGAATTGGAAACTCTCTACATTTGGGGGAGAATGGAGGGTCTGAATGTACCATCTTTTGAGATCGATAGTACTAGATTTGTCTGGTGATTTACAAGAAGTCGCCTACACTATTAAATTATCGATGATTATAGAACTCGACACCTTCTGCATGCGCGGCTCAAATCACCCTATTTGTAATTTTATTGGTCTGTAAGATGTCGGGAAGGTGACTCAGTAGGTCATGGCATCCCCCGGATAACACTTACATGTATACATATACATTTGTATGCGAGTTATAAATTATGTATTAGTTGTTATATAATAAACACTTAGAAATTAACAGCATGTTGATGGTCCACTGCATGCATATAGAAGAAATGCATTGTTCAAAGTGCTTTGTCACAAAAAACAAAAAACACCAGAGGTATCGAACTCTGAATACAAATTCGTCCGCCATCCTATGTGTTTATATATCTTCATTCAGGGACAGCATAGGAAGACGATTAACCATAGTCATGCTGCTCCTGTAAAATGCCCATCATATACTTATCCATCATTGTTGTTGTTAATAATCATTTGTTATTGTACAAATAAAAAATCGATCAAGAAATCGATTGATTTGAGTTCAACACGGTCGCCTCCGAGAAATAACACAGCACACGTTATGCAGATGGACGTATGGATTTCCGAAAGTCAGAACTCTGGTTAGAAACCAAATCATCATATGCACCAAATGATTTCGTATTGCTTCGCCGAATATTGTTATAGAGTTTATGAGCGACGTCGATACATTCATAAATCGTGGTTGGCAGTGATATTTCATTTCATGGCGCCGTTGTGGAATAGAGAATGATAGATTCGTTTGTCGTGAGCCCAGAATCGATGGCGTCATCGGATGAGTTGTCATATTTAATACTGTTAGGCGATGGCGCAACTAATATTCCTGCGAACATTTGTACCCCAAAGGGAATATCGAGGGCATGGCTAACTCGAGGCATGCATACTCATATACAATGTCATTGGTAATAATTGGCTACAAGTGTATATACGGAGTGCCAAAATGGTTTAGTGGCCCTGCTATGATCTTGGTGGGTCCTGCTGATTAAAATGATGCTGGTATGGCAAACTGATGGTGTTAAAGAAATGTACCGTTATTGGTTCTAAAGTTGAGATTTTCCCGGTGTTTTGCTAATCTGGAAGAAAAAGACAGTATAGCTGTAAGAAACATTCAAGAACCGATCTAAAAAAAAAATGGCTGCGCTTGTGCTTGCATACTGATACAAATAACCATCTTGATTGTGGTCCGTTTCAACAGCCAAAACACCGATTATTAAAATAATGTATATCATATATACTTTTGAATGTTTTATACACATAATGGCTTTCCCTCGATTCGTTCAGATTAGCAAATCACGAAAATGATAACTTTAGATAAATAACGCTACTTTTTTTCTTAACAGCATCAGGTTTCCCATCAGCATCATGTTAGTTTAGCAGGGCCCAATGCTGCATGCGGCAGTGACCTTTGCAAATTCTGGACGTTAACAAGAATGGCTACTTTGAACATTCGTATATTCGTAAATTATATGTACAAAGTAATTATATGTATAGAGTAATTATATGTATAGAGTAAATTATATGTATGGAGTAATTATATGTATAGAGTAAATTATATGTATGGAGTAATTTTATGTATAGAGTAATTATATGTATAGAGTGCTTATATATATAGAGTAAATTTATGTATAGAGTAAATTATATGTATAGAGTAAATGATATGTATAGAGTAAATGATATGTATAGAGTAATTATATGTATAGAGTAATTATATGTATAGAGTACTTATATATATAGAGTAAATTTATGTATAGAGTAAATTATATGTATAGAGTAAATGATATGTATAGAGTAAATGATATGTATATAGTAATTGTATGTATAGAGTAATTAATATATAGAGTAATTGTAAAACATACCTACATGTTAATATGACAACGATTATCAAAACCGATTTTGTCATTTTGCTGAAATCTTATTTTTCTGAATTATTATTTGCCGTACCTTTGTGATGACTCCTGTTCAGTTCCGTATCCTTGATTTTGACTTGACTATCCCAAGGCGGAGGTCACGAGACTCATAAGGTTGAACAATAAGAATGATTCGAGACCAGTTCAATTTACCCACGAGGAACACAATTAAAGGTACTCAGTCCGATTCGATGGTCCCCATATCACCAAAAAAAAACAACATTTTGTGAATGCCGCTTCAATTGTCAGAATCGAGTAATTGCCCAAAATAATGCTAACCACAGTCAACTATAGTATAAAATTACCCAAAACCTGTTATTTATCAACATTTTGTTCAACGAAATTTTGCCGGTTTGTCAAATATCTGACACAAAAAAGCCACTTGATTTTAGAGTTATCCATCTTCATCCGCAATTTGGTCACAGAAAGTCTTCTCGTCGACTGTTCACTGGGCCATTTAATAGTATCGGTGGTGCAAAATAATAGATTTCAATCATCGATATCTGATCACTATGAGCTTTGATGGGTGGGTTCCTCAACTCGAATCAAATATTTTTTACCCCCGAAGCCAAGGAAATAGTAATTTGCGAGCGTTAATTAGGATTATGCATCTTTAATGCACCACACATCAGTGTCATCTTCGTTCGCTATTACAACATAAATAGTTGTCTTCCGAATGACGGATATGATGTTTCATCTTGACCGATGACTACAAGTCCTGCAAGATGATTTACGGTGGACAATGTAACCCATCAAATTAAGATGTAGCGGGACGTTGGCGGCGAGTTTAATCACACATTTAATCAAGAAATTAATGTAGTGGTGTGTGTATTATTTTGGTCATTAGGCCACATTGTGTGAACCGAGAAGCAGTTCTCACTAAATGTTCCACAATGGCCACAGCGCCGTTTCCCACAATAACACACATTTCCACTACATTCATTTCTTATATCAATATTGCTTTTTGACGATTTATTCCATTAAAAGAAGCTGAGTGTATTCTTATTTATTTTTACAAAATCTGCAGAAAATTTGAGACTAGCCCAAGCAGAACATTAAGCCAGCCCATTATAAGATTTCCAAGCACTAAGCAACGATAACGTGATCGATATAAATAATTGGCTTCAGATGCGATTCAGCTAAACTTTGAAAAGCCCGCTCAATTATTCTGCTGACCGCTTTCAGTGATTATGTCAATTTTGGTCAACAATTTGACACGTCGTGTTCGTGTTAGGGTCTGTTTGTAATTGGGGTATAAAACGGGTGACCAATTGGCAGTTGACCAATCACCGAACGTGATTTAGTGTAACACAGACGGGCTATGTATGTAAATTCTGTGTAATATAGCGATTTTTGCACACTTATTTTTAAAAAGACGTACCTGCTTTTCGACAAAATATTTCCTACCAATGATAATCTATTTGAACTACTGAACCAACTATAGATTAACCTGATTGATACATATATATTAGCTTTGAGTTGTTAAGTAATTTGCATCTGAATTCAGTTTGATTTAATTTGGTTTTCAGGCCGACATATATGTTACTTTAATTATATGGATGGCCCCCCTTTGAAAACATACAATACACGCAGATTAAAATGATATCTAGTTCATTATTAATGCAAATGAATGGCGGCGAGTCGTCGGAATTTCAATGTATAAATTGTAGGAGGAATTTAGATATCAACAATGGTGGATGATTCTGACTTCAATGCCATCTCAAGGCTACAAGATTACTATTTGTGTTCCGAGTGAGTGAATGATGGTTCATCTTGACCAATGTCTACAAGGTTTGCAAGATCATTTAGACATTTACCGTGGACAATCTAACCATCCTATTGAGATGTAGTGTATTTGCTTCAAAACGGGAAGTCGACGGCGAGTTTAATCACACATTTAATGTATAATATAGCGTCAGCGTAGCTTTATTTGCATGCGCGCCGGTCCTCTTCATTCATACCGACTAGCAGATAATCGATAACAACCGTTCTTTATTTAATAGCATCGAGAGTTTCAGGAATTAGACCCCGGAACGAGGCTACTCTCGCGCAGTCGACAACTTTACGTCACGCGCCGGTATTGCGCGATAATAACGCGTTTGCTCGGATTATCGCGCCTTGCTCCATAGATACAAACACCAATTGTTGGCAGTTCCGATGGATATTGTATGAGTGTCTGTCTGTGTGTTCAATTCCTGCACATCAGCCTGCCATCGGATCGTTTTCGCGATCGATATTCTTGCGTTCAGTTTGCCGCTACAGGATTATGAATGAAACGCCGGGATATCGCTGGGTCGCACGACGTTTGTCGTAAAATACAGACTGATTCAACTCCACAGAGGGGAGAAAATGTTGGTAACAGATGGGATGTCAGCTAATTTAAAGTGAGTACACATTATCACACGTTAATACATGCTTTTGGTTACAACGAGTCGGACGTCTCGTCATTCATTTAGCCGATATTATATTCCTCGCTGTTTTACACAGACTCCAAGTTAAATCCGTTGTAGTGATGAAACGAATACATGTCAAGTATCACTTGTTTCATTCTCGATTAAAGCTCAGTTGGTTTTTTTACTTGTATATTAGTTGTCGTTCAGACATTGTTGCCTACTTCGATGTCTACCGTTGTAAGTCAAACATGACTGTCACAAATACGCATATACAGACTTGTGAGTGTGGGAGTACGAAAACTACGTACTAGTATATTGTTGTGAATTGCAACGGTTTACAAAAATAAAATGTACACTATAAATATATTCGAACCATCCCGCGGTCATACACCCATATCATTGTTATTATGGTATTTTCTTTAAAAGAAAGTGTTGTTATACATGTATATGATATCGCAAGCGAGTGGGCAAACAACTTGTGTGACGTTAGTGTGCTGGATGACACCATGGACAATACAGTCGTTGGTCATGCTCTATATAGGTATACTCACAATATCGCTGATTAGAATTCACCCGATTGTACTGCTTCTGATTTTCGTAACCTTCTTACATTTTGTGTTTTTCTTATTCTTTTTCAATCTTCACCGTCGTCTTATCTTCTCTTTAATCCTCATTTTTCTATTTGGTACATGTCTGTTTCTCTTCTGATACATATATGTGCCTCATCCTTGTATCCCCTCTTCTTCTTAATTTTTTCGACGCTATCATATTGGACTAAGTTTATTTATAACACTCCAATCAGCCTTCGACCAATGGATGTTATCTAATGAGGTTAGGTGACCGACCTTTATTTACTGTAAAGATCTCTAAGTCGTCGCCTGTTCTATCAAACGGTATGTCGTGATTGCAACAAGCTTATGCATTGTATTCGCGGTTGCACACTTGATTGACAAATTATGCACTCCCGTTCCTTCAAAAAAGTTATTTTTCCACCGAGGTGAGCATTACTGATATGGGCTGTGATACCACAACGAGCAGATGCAGGGACGTAGCGATTGGAAGACATGGGCGATACGTCATGCCAAATATATAAATATTAATAATTAAATAATTAATTAAAGTAATACCGAGTATACGCCATACTAAAATTTCAGATGGGGGGGGGGGGGTATTCGGACAAGTTACATGGGCATTTGCTTTGTCGGCAAACGTCTGCAATTACTATCCTGAACAGTGATAATTTAGTACCCCCTCACCAACACAATGAACAAATGTAATCGACGACAGACCATTTAGCAGCGCAGACAGCAACTAACCGATATTTACAGTAACAAAAAGTCAGTAACCGCGCGCGGACCCCATTGAATAACTTACATTTGTCGTAAGTGCTGTTGTGATATTATAAATCCGGCTTGGAATGTATGGAATAAATAAATCCGATACGTAGGAATAATGCACACTATAATAGAAGTGTAGTGTGCTCTCCAGTTAATCCACGATTAACACAAAAGTAAATTGAAATGTCATGATTCGGCATAAATGCAATTCGTTGAACAATCTGGGTGAAATACCGACCACGGGGTATTGATTGGTATTCACCGAACATTGTTTGTAAGACTGATCACACATTTAATTGGTAACAGAAACTCAACACTGATTGTAAGTTTCTCGGGCTGATTGGGTGTCATAAATATGTTATAAGCACGGCGTCCGATTTAAAAGTGAAATAAACACCACGCGCGCCCTCCGGGCGCTTGTGATCTTTATTTCACTTATACATCGGATACACGCTCTCATGAGATTCCGGACAAGAAACCATAAATTACCAATCGAAGAAGGATCATGGACAAATCGAGACTACTCGGATAGAAAGTGCTCATTATGTAACGCAGAGTTAGGAGATGAATTCCACGCTATCTTGAAGTGTGAAAAATTAAAGGGTTTGAGAGTAAGATACATCAAACCATACTATTTCAATAGACCAAACACTTTGAAGTTGAACCAATTATTCAATCAAAATAGCGAGCGCAAAACAAAAAACCTTTCGATATTTATTAAAAAGATTTTGGAAATTTTCAGAAACTCCTGAGGCTTACGCGCATGTGTGCGCGTTCACATTTGTAGGTACTCGTGTACCTTTAGTAAATATAAATTCGTTGATACACGCCATATACCATACGGTATATTAGTAAATATATTATCTGACTATATGATGAGTAAACAAGTACACATCCATTAAACGCGACATCGATGTATTATTTATCCTAATTATTTTCTGTGTATGTATACATGTACATGATGTATTGATGATACGTAATTGTGTCATATGTATTGTCTCTGTAATGTCTACTATGATGACCAGAGTTACTTAAAATTGAATTGAATTGACGCCGTGCTTATAACGTATATTTATTAAGTTTTGGTGTCAGTATTCACACATTTCAGTTATCGCCAGATTTCGGTACTTAAATGGACCCAAGGCACTCGCAGTAGGTTAATGGCCACACAATATACAATTCTGTAAAAGCATCATAATCAAGAAGAACACGGAGAAATAGATCAACGTTATTCTTATATTCATTATTGATATTTCCCCAATAACGAAATTTTGAGTCTAGAAACCATTGTTCTGTAAACAAAACTGTTAAAGTATTTTTCAACAAACATCGCTAATCGTGTAGTTAGTTAAGATATTATAGTCTAAATATGATTTTCAGATTATTTTTCAATGCTTTGACCTTTTCCAATGTTTATCACCTGATACAGACCAATGTTACTCTGTAGTAATACAAAACTATTAGTTAAAATTCCTCAGTGATAAAGGGTATGTGGCATGCCACGCCAGCCGTTGAGGCATGCCAATATCCCATAATATGTCAAATATAGCGAATTATCGAAATATGAAATACCACGAAAAAGCGAGATAGGAAAATACAGCGAAATTGCGGAATAAAAAATGCATCGAAATGACGAAATAGCGCGAATTATGAAATAAGAAATTATTTTTATTAACTAAATAACGGAGATATTTGAAGAAGTGTTTTTGACGAAATAACGGGCATATTTGGAGAAGTTTTGATATATGATCCTGCCTTCATTGAGCCACGAGTGACTCCTGAGACGAGGATCACATATTATATGATACCCTGTCCTACGGAGGATCACATATTGTTTTATATCTACACCCGTGCGCATGACCTGCCTGGACACTACCCTGATCATAAAAAGATAGCTTAATAAATGATTTTTTTTGCAGCAGGTGAATCTTAGATATATAGTAAACACAGAAACCCAACTTAGGTAGTGGATTTCTGCAGCATTTTAAGATATTAAGGGGTAGTTTGACCCTTCCCCTATACAACTTCGGAAATTCGCCATTTGTCCGGGAGCTGATAGACAAGTGTACCTCTGCACCCCATGACTCAACTTCACCGCACTAATTTTCTTCCTTATTAAGGGCTTTGTG
Organism: Siphonodentalium dalli; assembly: GCA_032622095.1. Classification (NCBI taxonomy): domain Eukaryota; kingdom Metazoa; phylum Mollusca; class Scaphopoda; order Gadilida; family Siphonodentaliidae; genus Siphonodentalium; species Siphonodentalium dalli. The sequence continues at coordinate 55,230,333 of CP136067.1, forward strand.
GACCCAATTTTTCCAAAATGTCCCAAAATTTTATAGAGTCCAAATAAAGGATTCTGTTCATGAATATTAGTCATAATATAAACCGAGCCCATTGATGCAACATTTTGAGAGTATACTTCATGGTGGATTATGTTAGAAATACAAAATGTGAACTTTATTGAGATTTAAAAAAAAATAATTTACAGGCAATGGTCCAAGAAAAACAAAGTCCAAATTTAAGAATCAAATATGGGAATATGTACTGAACACTGTGATGAATGATGTATTACAAAAAGAATATTATATTTCTTGAGTGTTCTTTGATAAAATTACTTTGAACCGGTTGTTGACAAATGATATATACTTGCTTGAATGTTGGCTATGTGGGTGGTAGCAGGCACGGGTTAACAGCTGGCCATTGTAACTGCTCTGGACTCTGTTGACAATAGAATGCTAATCCTCAATCATACCCCTACCATATCCACAGTAATTCTAGTAAGTAGGTCACCACTCACTTAGGGTGAACACCATGTGGAAGTTTGACACTGGTAAAAAGCCATTCATATCGGAATGGACATCAGCCATGAAAGGTTGACCCATTAACAGCTGCCTCTCAGTCAACCATATTCTGAAGTTAGTATATCATTTGTCAACAACCGGTTCAAAGTAATTTTATCAAAGAACACTCAAGAAATATAATATTCTTTTTGTAATACATCATTCATCACAGTGTTCAGTACATATTCCCATATTTGATTCTTAAATTTGGACTTTGTTTTTCTTGGACCATTGCCTGTAAATTATTTTTTTTGAAATCTCAATAAAATTCACATTTTGTATTTCTAACATAATCCACCATGAAGTATACTCTCAAAATGCTGCATCAATGGGCATGGTTTCTATTATTACTAATATACATGAACAGAATCCTTTATAAAATTTAGGGAAATTTTGGAAAAATTGGGTCCACAAAGCCCTTAAGTCTCTCAACTTTTAAAAAAACATAAGAAAGTAGCCGCGCAGACACCAGACAAGAGGGTGGCAAACATGGCCGCCGTTTTTCAGACGAATTATACTAAGTTTGATCCTAATTATAGAGAACACATCTTGTTAAAAGTATGCAAATATATTTATTTGTTGTGAAGCCAATACATAGTGCCACCGTTTTAGGCAAAAAATGGAACTTCCCATCCAAGATGGCCATATTTAATATTTCAACAAGAAATAAGCAGAACTGTGCTACGTAAGTGATGCATACCATTATTTAAGAACATTTCACCTCAATAGAACCAAAATTATCACTTTGGCTCAAAATAGTCACCAAAATGGCGGCCAAAATATGGACAATGGTAGATATTGCCGCAGTGATGTCCTGCATTCGCTTAAAAGATGTGGTTGATGAATAATTTTGGCTAATCTGCATGCGTTGAAACATAATATTGGCTAATCGACGTTGAATCCTAAAATTTGTGATGTACCGTGGTTAATTGTGACTATCGTAATCGTTTACATTACAAATATTATCAATTTTTCTCTCAGAAACTTGACATTAAAATAAAGTTGGGGGTGCTCCAAGACACATCAAACCCCATATCACCACGCCCCTTTCTATATAGTAGTATTCAAAGTGAAATGTCAAGATTTGAGTCAGCGGTGACCTGCATGCATACACCACATAGGTTTACTATAAAACTAAATGTCCAGTTGTCCAAATTTTGGCAACTCACATTATTATTTACAATTAAAAATCCCAACGAAGTTGTCGGCAGCCCCTGCAGCAATAGCTGCAATAGAATATTCATATTCAACAGAATGATGTTGGTCTCGCCGCAGTCTCCGCAGAGACGTGGGGACGTGACCCAACATTGGACAACATTTTCAATGAACAGATGCAAAATTCATGCCTGACAAAAAGCTAGTTGGAAATTTCAGACCAAAAGAAGGTTGAAATTGTTCTGATAGTTTGATAACCCAGCCAGTAATTAGTGTGACATTTGTTGTTTTTAGACCAACTTGAAAGTATTTTCCTATACTCGGTTGGTAACTGAAATGGCTACTATAGTTAGGCGTGTTAATTATGTTGATTTTTTCAACAGTAGGGAAGTTTATGGTATCAGTTGGAAACTTTGCAAACCAAGGGGGTGGGTGCAAACCAAGGGGTGTGTGCAAACCAAGGGGGTGGGTGCAAATGGAATTTCTCTGACTTGGAAAATAGGACGGAGAATGCAGAGCTTCGGAAATTCCAAGGTGGATGTCCACAACGAAGACTCGTATCTCGATGTTAGTCCGTTTCCGCTACGCATTCTCAGCGCATATACTTGCAGCAGGAACCCTCACATTTTCGAGAAGAATTAAGGTGATTAGTCCTTGAATTTGAAAATAAATACGATTGTTTCTCATTTGCACCTGTTGAAAATACTATTCGGATTATTTGTTGATATACTTTTGCGGACTATTTGTGAAAAACAATGTCACATATACGTCAGCAGCATACGTTTTCTACTAATATTGAATCAAAGCAAACGGACCTACAAAGTTTGTGCCAGTAGTTAATAAGGTAATACGCCAGTTTAGCTCTACACAAACAACGACGATCCACGGAGACAAAGGTTATTCGACGAGATAAGAAAACACTGCCCGAACTTGGGGAGCAAAACCAGACAAGATAAAAACATGGTCGTGAATAATAGATACATTAACAAAGAGTTCTTATACAATTCAACATGGGCCACATTAACTCAACTACTAGTACGCACACAACACTACCATGCCGTTGCATTTTTTCTTTGTTGCGTAGATACGGTTGCCCAGGATCTCCCAACATGTGCATTAGGTTAAACCTTCAGGATCTCTCAAACGCGCATTAGGTTACACATTTAGGATCTCTCAAACGGCATATGGTTATATATTCATGATATCTCAAACGTGCATTAGGTTACATATTATGTTATAATTATGTTAAACACCCAGGATCTCCAAAAATTCGCATTAAGTTACACATTCAGGATTTCCCAAATGTCCATTATGTTACACAATCAGGTTCTCACAAACATCATTAGGCTACACATTCATGATATCTCTAATCAGCATTATGTTACACATTCAGGATCTCCAAAATTAGCATTATGTTACACATTCAGGATATCCAAAATTAGCATTATGCTACACATTCAGGATCTTCCTAATCGGCATTATGTTACACATTCAGGATCTCCAAAATATGCATTAGGTTGCACATTCAGGATCTCTCAAACGGCATTAGGTTACATATTCAGGATCTCTCCAATATGTGTTAGATAATACAATCGTGATATCTCAAAATGATTATGTTACACATTCAGTATCTCCCAAATCAGCATTCGGTTACATAATATGGATATCTCAAACGTGCATTAGGTTACACATTCAGGATCTCCCAGGTGTGTGACAGGTTAACTGTGTATGTTTCAACACTATTTTTAAAGTTTTTCGACTGAAATTTTAACAAAAATGAAATGGATCTGAGGATACCATTGAAGAGGACTAGCAGTAACTATTTTCATCGACATATATGCTTGAAACCCTCTTCGGTTCGAGATAAAACATTGGTCATGCAGCCAGAACATAATTCAATTGTGTCGATGCGTGTCACAAGGTCGTCCTGTGATACCGAAAACATTTAATATATAGACTCCCAGTGTTGTTGGAAAATACAAGTTGTGAGAGATCGCGTGATCGAGAGACGATATTTGTGTCTTCCCACACAACGTCCATGGTGTACACTGGGATATCATACATGGGTAATCACGTTTAGGAGATCCCGGGTAACTCTATACATGTTAGCAATGGTTATGTGACCAATGACTAACTATTTCCCTGGTTAAAGATCCATGGTCCAATTCGACACAAAACATTTGGAACTTCCGAAGCCGATTTTCTGCTTATATCAGACATAAGAAAAATACTTTAAATCTTCCACCATTCTTATCACACAGGCATCGCGAAAATCAACAAAATCATCCATAAGTAATAGGTTGAAAACGATCACAAAAGACCATAATTGAGAACGTTCTTTATTTCTGCAATATTTGGGGGGGGGGGGACTGAAGCATGGATGCTCATTATAAGAGACGATCATTATGATCATTATAAGTTGTGCTATTTTAGGCTGACAATTGTAAAAGTTTTCTCTTTTGAAAGTCGATATCTGGCCATCAAAACCTACTATATTAATGGGTTCAGCTAATTATAGATGGTGTTTTATGGTGTCACATGGGACAGTCCATTGTCTGTGTAATGTTTAGTTCACCAATTTCCTCTGTAGTCGTTGACTGAATTAGTCAAAGCAACATGTTAAGCCTGTCTGCACTAAAGGGATTATCCCATTCAGTGAAAAACGTATACATTGGAATGGTATGTTATTCATCTAAACGGGTGTCCAGGAAATATAAGCAGATGGCAGACAGAGCCGAAGGATTCCAATTAATGGGCGGTAAATGTTAAGTTAATTAAAATTATCTAAACAATCCATAATCGATATACACGCCAATGAGTAGTTATATAGTTAGTAAAGCGTATATTGGTACATTGCCGATTTTTATGGCGTGTAGAAAAGTCTGGCCTGACATTCCACAAATTCACAAATTCCATGAGTTAAAAAATTCCCTTCTCAATTTATCCAGGAGTGTTATTTTATTTCCCTCACTATAGAAAGATATCTCCAACTACCGGTACGTTCTGATTGTCCTGGCTAACATTACTGTTCTATATATATATGCATATCTACGAAGACTTCACTCTCAACATACCACGTTACGTGATTCTACACTGCATGCGATTACATTGAATCACTGGTATGTATGTTCAAGACAGAGGAAACAATCCGATAACATATATATAGCTCTTGCCTGAATCGTATAGGTAGATGTATAACCAAATGTGATGAAATATCTACAGTTATACGAAATAGCCATTCATCCCATTTGTCTTTTGGTTTGTCGATAAAGCGCATGTATATGAGACTCCTTTGCGCATGGCCGGAAATGACGCAGGTTCCGTTGTGTTCCATCTGATAACGAGCCGACCTACGTATGTTGTCGTGTTGTAAATCGTAGATCAGCACGAGTAAATCAGATTATTCCCATTAGACCGACAAGGGGCATAAATCACGCGATCCGAGGCGCGTTCGATATGTCGCCTGGAATCATGTTCCATTTATTCTACTAACCTAGAGTCGTATTCAATATGAGGGGAGATAATCATCGCTCGTCCAAGACGACCTCGATTCAATGTCGCAGCTGTAGATATAAACCAGACGACATTGACGCTATTCTTGTAATGGCCCTATAAATCCCCAGGGTTAGCATGTACGTATATATAGAGGTAACATTCTCACTTTTATTATTACCCCGACGCCGACGCCAAGCACACGAACTTGTATGTAGTGGGCCGATTTAAATCACAGAAAGTTTCTGCCAGAAACTGATAATTGCTGTTGGTTTATAGTTGGTGACTTGGTGTGTATATATCGTCGTTTCGGCCGCCATATCACGACCATATCACGACCATATCACGACCATATCAGTTTTATTTGTATAGGAAAAAATTTACAAGAAAAATACATGTACTATTCCTTTGTTCAAAAAATACAGTTAACGATTGGCATGAACCACAAACAAGCTTATATATAGAATGATTCACAAACAAGCTTATATATAGAATGATTCACAAACAAGCTTATATATAGAATGATTCACGTCATCGGTGTGTAAGAAATTATTTGTTTTCCCACATGCCAGATTGAACGCAGATGACCGGTAATCAGCTTACTGGCGGATGACGTCACACCGTGGGGAGCTAGTCGCACGTGATGATTCTCTCGGTGAATCATGATCAGGGTGCTACGTCGCTTCTTCCAAACGAACACAGACATAAAAAAGGACAGCGAGAACTCCAAACTAATCAAAGCTTTTGGACGAAAGGGCAAAGGGAAGGGATGCTTCAACTCGCCGTGTGGGATCGCCATCTCTCAGTCAGGTGAATATTAACCCTTACTATCCTAAATGGATTCTCCCAGTCTGTTAAAACGTGTACATCGGATAGGTCTCTTAATGATTTAGAGGGTTGTTAAGGTGATAACAATTTTTTTTGAGACGACAGATAAGTGCAGAAGTGCAGAATGAGTCATATTTATTGAGGGAAATGTTTAGATAATAAGTTCAACAAACAACCTAGTTGAACATATTATTTGAACATTTCCCAGTGATGCTTTAGTTTAGACCGGGTTAAAGATGGTATATCTCTTCCTCGCTGCGATTACAACAACAACAACAACAACAACAACAACCAACAACAACATGCGTTTTATGAACTCCGATTTCAAGACTACAAATAGCGTTTGTGAGAATTAAACACAGACATATATGAAGATTGAGTAAATTATTTATCCATAAAGGCACAACAAAGTCGTTTAGACGAGTGTCGGCGGCGAAATCGCTTCGATTAGAAATGACTTTGGCCTTGGTTGATGGCGCTAACAAGATAGAGTTAACCTCTCTGACGCATATATATTCATGGCTTTGTTATTACAACTTCTGGTGACCGGGTGTTTGTCACCCACTGTTAGTACGCTGTTTGACTCGCAGGCGATATATATTTGGGGTTTATCTTTTGAAATCAGGAGATTTCGTTTCCCGATCTGGAGCACATGAGAAATGACACAAAATCGGGAGACTCGCGCCGAAATTGAAAACATAGTATACTGATCCTGCCAGCGTTAGTATTTTATGACTACTTGGGAAGTTTGGATCCTCCTCCTCCTCCTCCTCGTCATCATGATCACCGTCGTCGCCGTCGTCATCATCGTCATTATCATCATCATCATCATCATCGTCATCGTCGTCGTCGTCGTAGTAGTCCTCATAAATAGTTGTCATTATCACCACCGCCACCACCAGCAGCAGTTAGTACTAACAGTTTTCCTCGAATATGTGCTAAAGCAATATATATAGGACTGAATTTGACCCGATCCAACTCTCAATAAAGGCAATCAGCTCTTAATTGAAATTCAAGTATGAATGCGATAAGTACACATCCAGATGCAACATGCGATATCAAGAGTTTCAAAAGCGATGGCTACCCTTAGAAAATGTAATTACTCAGAAAACTGATTGATTTGCTGATATCCCCCAACAAAACTAACTGGTACATGTATATACCCCGAATAACATCCAAATGCAACATGCGATGGTTACCCTTAGAAAATGTAATTACTGACAACACTGAATGACTTGCTGATATCCCCAACAAAACTAACACTATACATGTATATACCCTGAATAACACAATTATATACAAAAAGATATTAAATATTAATCGTTTCTTAACTCGATCATGAAAAAGCCGGCACTAATTTATCTGCATGCGCCAAACTTAACTCTTTATATAACTGTATAACATGACGCTCTTCATTAAGTGCGCGAACTCTGTGCCGCCCAATGGCCAACGGAATAACAATCTATTTATCTCTTTACAAAAACTACACCACATCAACTATATGATTCATGCATGATTTTATTAATGTCGCCAGTGAGAGAGTGGCCCAAGTGGAATTCACTTGGGAGCGTGCAAAAGTGAGTGCAAGAATATAATATGTCTCAATGGATCGTTACTATAATGCTTGTGCTATACGTCTGCCTGTCTCATTTTTTAATATCTACTTCCTCAATAATTTTTTTTTTTGCCTCGAACTACAGTACTACGAAAATGCGTACAAATAATTTTTTCCGTTTATCCACATCTAGCCTTGTGTCTGACATTTGCAGAATGAGGTCCCCAGATGACAGACACACTATTTACAGGCTTGTCCACATTGAGTCAACGTGTAGTTGCAATGCGCACCCAGGTATAAAGGTAACTTTGGTTTGCAACAGCAACACGCATTACACGTTACACGCGTATCCGCACATCTCTAGCATTTTTTTTATCGAGTCACGACAATTATATATTGGTGCCATGACTATGACTTGTAATATATACAATATATACGCTATATGGGACTACATCTAACAGGAACCATTTACTTATATTGCCCACTAATTTGTGATATCATCCATTGTATCCAGAAATTGCTTCAGCTATGAGTTTCCAAAGTTATTATCTGTTGATTAAAGGGCCCACATCAAATATTTCCAATCACAATTACAGACTTTGTTGTCAGATAAATCCTGTCAGCGTTCAGTCGTTTCTTGGTGTGCTGGCATGATGTGCATGCATTGTCTACCACTGCCAGTGTATCTCACTCTCAGTTTCGTCGCTGAGCAATGCATATATATATCGGCAAATTTTTCATCGGCATATAACCAACACAGGTTACATTTTATTTATAGCTATGATACTGTAGTGGGGAAAACGATTTTCTTAAAGAGGGACTGTACACTAAGTCCGGCCATTTATGAGACCATCTCCTGCTATATATACTAAACAGAATATATGCAACAAATGAATGAATTTTAGTCATGGATTAGTGCAAAATACAGTCAAGTGCTCTATGAACGATACAAACAACATGGTACATGTAATTATAATGAAAATGAGTTTATCAATCGACAGTCCCATAAATGGCCGGATTTAGTGTACATTTCCCCTTTAATAACTTATGGGCCAATGCTGCTAGTTTCTGCAAATTGTCATGTTTAATTCCCAAGAACAATGTCAGAATATGCGGGCCATTTATGCGGCCAATATACCACACAAACAAAGAAATGTCAAAATCTGAATGCAAAAAATAAAGAAAAAAGGCCAACAGCTATATATACGTGAAGGTGAAGATATATTCTTGCGGCGGAGACAATCACGACATTATATATATAGCGTTCCTGCCAACTTTTGTTATTGTTGTAGCGTGTCTCGACAGTCAAAATCGCAAATTGTATTATACGCCCGTCGCGCTCGATACCATTGATTTGTTGCTATAAATCAAATGAAATCATAGTTTTCGATACAATATTGATGGCGACTGCGTCGGAGTCACGTTAGCATTTCGATCATAAATAGAACACTACATGAATAGTTTACGAGCAATCTACATGCTTAACTGGACCGCCGCAATATCGCACGCTATAGGGCGTTTACTACATATGAAGGTCTCAAAACGTAATCATGTGGTTACTAGTTTTGATGCAAATACTGTGGATGGCTGCTCAATCAGGGAAAAGCTATTGAATTACCACACACAAACTTGTCTGGGGTAAATCAAGTGTCCTCCGCCCATATCAGCTTTGGATAATTGGCTATAAATTGGTACTACATGTACCATAAATGGCAACTTTTCTCGAGATCAATGATTTAAATATACCTATATATCTTTTGTGCACATGCTGTGTTAAATGGAAATATTGATTTGGTCCACTTCGATAATAATAATTTATACCACGGTAGCCTATCTTACTATATAAATAAAGCTATCTGTTTAAATTTTACATTTATTCAACACCTGTTGATTAAACGTGCTTACTGTTGATTAAACTTCGCAGAGTGGGTTAAACTTTCTCCATATAATTTGAACGGAAAAGTGTTTATCCATAGCATTGTAAATATCGTGGCATAAACTTCGCAGAGTGGATTAAACTTTCTCCATACAATTTGAACGGAAAATTGTTTATCCATCGCATTGTAAAGATCGTGGCATAAACTTCGCAGAGTGGATTAAACTTTCTCCATAATATTTGAACGGAAAAGTGTTTATCTATCGCATTGTAAAGATCGTGGCATAAACACAATATACGCATAGTGTTTCTGAATAACAAATTTAATCCATTCGTGGGATTGGCGATTTACACCACTCACTGAAGCTCGTGGTGTAAATCGCCAATCCCACCCGTGGATTAAATTTGTTATTCAGAAACACTATGCGTATATTCTATATATAATAATAATTATAAATATGTTTATTTGCACAATAATAAATGAAACATTTACAAAACATCAAACAAAATTACCTTATTGTATAGGAGTAGCATGATGACCCTTATAGGCAATATAGTCGATGCCCATAGCACGACCGATTTGAAATATTCCATTACAGATGTATTCAGGTCTCCAGGCTACGGTGGCTGATTTTGGACATAAACAAAAACATTTATCTCGAAATTTCGATAAATTCTCGAAATTTCGAGATCACGCTGGTCATCCTATAATCCCCTCTGCGGGCAGTAAACGCTCTTGCGGTCTTCAAAAATCCGTACATCGGGCTATAACAGTTATAGTCTTTTCATACCAGAGATTGTCTAATTAGTTAAAAGTTGTCAATTTAGAAGTTATACCAACCAATGAAAGATGTACATGGTAGTCAATGACTATTTATGCTGTGACTGGAGATCATAGAAAATTCAGATATCAGTTATCGAGAAAAACATAATCTTAGTCGAGCGCGTGCATTCGGAATTTCAGTGTAAGTTTCATTCAGCATAACTCTCACTGCAGACACTTCCTGAGATTTTTTTGAAAACGTGGAACAATCTATATGGGACACTCTACACGTGGCGTGTTTTGGCACTTAAACCCCAAATCCCTATCCAGTAACTCGAATAAAGACATATCTTCCCAAACATACATACCGTGTGCATCGATAAAGTAAAACGGAATGCGGACAGGAGTAACCTCGATGCGGGTAAATATCGTGCCCGCTGGCTTTGAGGTTTACTCCGATACCGTGGAGTGTCACATGCAATTGTCAATATTTTCCTACTTAAATGCAGCAAATTCCAATGTGAATGTAGATTTAGGTTCCTAAACTATCTGTAATAATGGAACGTTGACCAATTTATCAAAAATTTATCACCACGCACTCATCTTGGAGTTGAGAACACAGTTCAACACACACAATTGAACCATGGAATCTTTGTTCACAATGCTTTGTTCACAATGCATTTCGTCACTTTATATGGAGCTGTATTCGTCGAACTGTAGAAATTTGGTTGAAGCTTGGTTCACCGTGCACCTTGTGGTTTGTGTTCGAAGAAAAGCAATTAATAACAACATTTTCCTCAAAACAAACCTACCTGTATTGTCTTCACTTGTGCCGCAACGGGGTTTAATCACTATTTCCCCGCAGTGGGTATTATATAGGATGACCAGCGTATAGAGATGTGATGTCGAAATTTCGTGAAGTTAATCAGCCACCGTACCAGCCACCGTACCAGCCACCGTACCAGCCACCATACCACCGTACCACCGTACCAGCCACCGTACCACCGTACCACCGTACCAGGCCAATTGTTATGAAACCAATTTTACTTCTTATTAAAGATGGATAATCCGAATTAACGCTCCCAAATAACTATTTCCTTGGCTACGGGGTAAAAATATTTGTTCGAGTCGAGGAACCCACCCATGAAAGCTCAGAGTGATCAGATATCGATGCTTGAAATCTATTATTTTTCACCACCGATAATTTGAGTGGCCAAAAAAAAAACAGTCAACGAGCAGACGGTCTTTATCTATATTGCGGATGAAGATGGATAATTCTAAAATCAAGTGGCTTTTTTGTGTCAGATATTTGACAAACCGAAAAAATTTCGTTGAACAAAATGTTGATAAATAACAGAATATGGGAATTTATTTTACTATAGTTGACTGTGGTTAGCATTATTTTTGGGCAATTACTCGATTCTGATAACTGAAGCGGCATTTCAAAACATGTTGTTGGAATCTGATGATATGGGGACCATCGAATGGGATTGAGTACCTTTAATCAGCCACCGTACCAGCAGGTACCAGGCCAATTTTATGAAACCAAATTTACTTCTTATTAAGATTCTAACATATTAAATAACATGACTGGTACAAGACGTACCACCTGCATGGAATATATACTATACCGTGTTTGATGTTGAATTTTCTATCGATTCATGTCATCAATCTCTACCAGAGCGCACCAGTCATACTTCCTTTTTGTCTGTGTACTAGTCTGTGTTTCTATATTTAGCATGGGGTTTTCCAGCAAAAGTGGCGAAACCCAATCGCTCCAAAGTAAAATGTTCTATGTGGTTTGAGAACAATTCCCGCACTAAAACATAATGACAGAATTGAAAATCAGAGCGGCAGTTTTGATGACGAATTTCGCAAGCCACTCATCAAAATTGCAGAAAATCAGTACTCTTCTATTTGACTTGCCGTGCAAACAAATCACACCGTTTCGCAATATAGTTCTTCGGTTTTAGTGGGACTTTCCAAACTTAAGGCACGAAATTACACAATGTTTTCTAGATATTGTGTGTGCTTAATAAGGGCAGCACGTTGCTCTGTTCGCTTAGTATGTATCTTAATATCGCGGAAGTCCACCAAATGTGGGTAAAATGTCGCCGGTAACAGCGGTCTTACCGAGTCATTAAGGGAGGTAAATCTTGCATGGAGTTTGTCATGTCATATCGTTTCGATGTTTTAGAGGGACACCAACAATTATTTTGTTGAGTTTTTAGTAACGTCTAGAACCCTGAATATACCTTTAATTTGGAATGTGTCCCTGTGATTGAAATTGATGAACAATACTTGATGGTTCTATTTAAATCATTCCAATAAATCTATAAATTTACGCTACTCGTCCACCTAACTATGAACTACGGATGAATTATTAAAATCGAACAAATTGCACCAGAAGCAGATGCACTAAATTTGGACTTCATTGATTCAAATTAATGAAAATCGGATTCTAATTGCTGCCTCCAGGCCCGAACACAACCGATGAAGCGCGATAAAGAAAATTCATTGTCCACCGGACAGAAAGTCTTCATTCAATTCTGTAATTTAAGGAATAATGTTAAAGCGAATATGCACGATGACTGCATTCTTTTCAATGCAATACAATCTGTCGATTTCGAAGTTTAGATGGGAAACGTTAAACTTCGCACTTCAAACAGCAATAGACTATAACACTTTATATATGTGCCGGTAAAATATCACTTAACCCTTTACCCAACAAAACGGCCAAAACCGGCCAAATAAAGCTTCAACAGCCTAAAATATCTTCGGTCTGTCTCAATAGAACCATACCAATATGGATATCATTGGAACCGGCTCATTGACCACATTGTGATAGTTACAGTTATACCCTGTGCCAATGCATTCTCTTATATATGCGAGTCGACCATAGGTCGCATCGCATATATAAGAGAATGCATTGGCCTAAACTTTTTACCATTTTTTCTTACATTCTTTAACAATTTTATAATTTTTAATGTGTTAAGCCAATGCATTCTCTTATATATGCGAGGCGACCTATGGTCGACTCGCATATATAAGAGAATGCATTGGCACAGGGCCGTTCTGTTGGGTAAAGGGTTAATCTAGAGTCATTATCCAAAGAATGATCATGCGACGGTCAGAAAACGCATATTAGTCACCAGTGAGTTCTGATTCTGAAATATATCATATGTTACATTTCTCATCATATACGACCTCTATATATAAATATATCATATGTTACATTTATCATCATATACGACCTCTATATATAAATATATCATATGTTACATTTATCATCATATACGACCTCTACTCTTGCGAGGCAGTGGAACAGCTCACATGCATGTGTCGAGAGCGTTTATTATAGGTCATATATAGAATTTTAAATTGAAATGGCAGATTTACATTTGTAGTCAGAGGTTTGCAATTTAGTCGATATATAATCCAAACACGGTCACCATCATTGTTGTACTCATCAAATTGTGTTATTTTTCATGCAGGTGACATCATAGTTGCAGATACGGACAACCACAGAATACAGATCTTCTCCCACGATGGAGTGTTCAAATTCCAATTCGGCACTCAAGGTAGAATGGATAGTGAGCTCAACTTTCCGATGTGCGTTGCCATGACGACAGACGACAATATAGCAATCACTGACTCCGTAAATGCACGAATCAAAATATTCTCCAAGGACGGGACATTACAGTCAGTATTCGGGAAGCACGAAGAGGTGGAATTCCCGTATGGGATAGCTGTTAGCACAGAAAATTTTCTTATTGTTACGGATATATGCAAACATAATGTTACGGTATTATTTCCCAGTGGTGGCGTTAGTCACACGTTTGGAGAATACGGGGATGGAATGTTCGATTTTGATCACCCGTATCACGTGACTGTGAATTCCAAGAAACAAATAATCGTATCCGATGCCGGGAACAATTGTATAAAACTCTTCAGTTTCGAAGGAAGAATTCTCAGGACATATACGTCATGTGACTTCCGCTTGCCAGGTGACCAATCACCTTCGCTGTACGGTCTGTGCTGTGACAACGAGGATAATGTGCTGGTACTATGCAATACTGCAGTGTATATATTAGTTAAGAACGGCAGACTATGGGAGGTTGTCCCACCGGAAGACAGAATCTTCTGCCCAAAGTGTATAGCTTTCTCGAACACAGGCCAGTTGGCTCTGACTCAATTCAACTACGAAAGCACCAACGAGGTCCTACTATACAAATATAACCCAAAAGACTTCGAATCACTAAATATGCTACTTTATTACGCTATATCTATTTGACGTGAACGTTTTGAATCAATGCTCAAAAAGATAAAAGTAATTCCACCAATTCTTCAGTTACTTCCCGCCAAGGCACCAATTCTTCAGTTACTTCCCGCCAAGGCACCAATTCTTCAGTTACTTCCCGCCAAGGCTCTTGGTTTCTTTCGACAAGAATAAATTATATGTGACGAGAATAGCACACTTCACCATAAATACTGAATGTGTCGAGTACATATGGCAAAATAAATGCCCACTAAATTTTCAAGCCTCGATATACAAATATTATGAGTGGTTCGGGGGGGGGGGCTAGCCCGGGATTGTCGGAAGGACCGATTGGTCCTCCCCTTAATCCCAAAACGATATAAAACTTGAGATTTTCTCTTTATGGGACATTCCGGAGATCAACATAGGTCGTAAAGAATTAGATATTCTGATATATAATACACAAAACATGAAATTCATACCGAAGTCATATAGAAACTTAGCAGCTGTTTTCAACTTTTGACATGTAATAGAGGCTGAAGAGGTCACTCTCACAAAAAAAAGGTGCTGAATGGTACACTGGTTTTGAAAATTGCTGAAGGGTACAAAGGTTTTGAAATCTCGTTCTAAATGACGTTTAGTTTTTGTGTCTGTCATGATTTCTGTAAGAGAAAACATGTTTACGTTCCAATGAAAATTAAAATGAACTTTAAAAAATCTGTTGATGGGCGCCAGACTTTCAGGAACACAGGTGAAGCAAATGCGTTAGTGCCGATCACAAACCTGGTGTACCGTTCAGCTCATTTTCAAAACCTGTGTACGATTGTGCACTATTTTCGGTGAGTGAACCCTTCAGCGTAAGTGAGACAACTGCTCGTTGTTCTTACTATGTCAGCACAATACAAATATATAACGTAATCGCGAGGACCTTCATCTACTGTGAAATTCATTATTAGGGACAGATACATTGTTGTTGTACGCCATTTTCAATACATTCCCCGTAATAACAACGATCTAATACCGATAATATATAGAAAAATAAGTAATTTGAGTCGAAGATGTATGCTGTAAACGTTCATGTTAATAGGTTATCTTAAAATCAAAGTTAATGATTTGATATAAATTTAATTTATGACTGGAGCCATAAATTAAAGACGTAATCAACTTAATTAACGGATAGTGGATTGGGCAACGCGTGGCACACATGATCGTGTACACAATGATGTTGATACGGGCGTAAACTCAAGCCACTGACTGACTAGTGACTATACACTAACTTAAATGAGTATATGGGACTAGTATGAATATTATATAACATTTATTTGATACATCTGCTTGAAAACTGTAATTCACTCGACAACGACAATTTGTATTTTGGCATTCCGGTTATCTGCCATCCGTAACATTACTTCGTACTCAACAGACTTTCAAATAATGAAAATCTGGTTACCTCATTCTACGACTCCGAGACTATAGAAACCACCAACAACAACAACAACAACAACAACAACAACAACAACAAGTACAAGTACAGTATCCCTAAATGGATTCTCTCACCCAGTTATTAAAGTATATATTGGAATTGTCTGTTATCCATTTGGAGGGGTGTGAGCAGACGACAAACGTACAGAAATATAATAGATTGCAGAAGGATTCACATTCGTTGATGGAAATGTTTTCTATATATATAGCTTCAACAAACGATCTATGAACTTATTATCTGAACAATATCTAAGGGATCTAGTCGTTAATGAGTATTTTGTATAGAAAAGGGTTAATGAGCAGTATTAAGCCACGTGGCGGTTTGCGCTCCAAAATACACCATATAATATTCGCTTTTGAATTTATCCCGGTATCGAAAGAGGTCGATAAATACTTGAACTACCTTTCTAAGAACATTATATGTCTCAGAAAGACGCATTGAAGTATAAAAAAAACGTCTATATAAAAATAATAACAAAATACAACTTTGGGCACGATGTTTGGGTCCCAAACAAAAACAGTCATTTACATGGCATGGAACGGAAAAGAGCGTTCCGTCTTAATCTATTCCTGACATGGTAGGAATCAAGAGCGTTTGTAGAAATAAAGAGTGTTTGTTTTACTTCTGCATGGCGAACAATTGAAAACAGATAAAAATGCCATTGACCATGGAAAATATTTTTCCGAGCATATATATATAGGAAGCCGGTATATTAATATTTCGTGTATTTGTATATAGTACCTAAATTATGTGGCCAATGCTCCATGTACACAGTTTAGTTCTCTGTCAGAACATCAAAACATTCCCAGGTTTTGAACTGGTGGGCGTAGTCAGTGTAGGGATTCGTGGCATGATCTAGTATATTGGTGGAATATATTGCTCATATATTGTGACAGAGTGTGAATATAGTAGCTCGGTTAAGAAATAATTGATGGTTCGACCATTAAATGTAACATTAATATATTTCAGTTCGATCAAGTTTTGTTCATCGTCGTCAAACCAGTGGTGTCTAACTCGACCGATATCAGTAGTTTGTATGATGGAAGCAACCTGATTTATATGTGACCATTTTAACACCTTCTATACTAAAGCATAATTGACGAGTAGTTATTCCATAAGAAATGTTAAGATAATATGTTCAACAAACTACCGTCGTTTGTTGAACATATTATCTGAACATCTCTCTCCAATAATATCACTCATTCTGCACTTTGATTATCCGTTGGCTGCTTGTTTTTCCTGAAAACCTCATCCAGATGAACAATAGACCATTCCAATATATACTTTTATAACTGAGTGGGAGAATTCATTTGGTATAGAAAGGGTTAAGATCTTAGCATGTCAGGTCAGCGTTCTCTGTTTGAAAAAAGACGTAATGCTGGTACATGTACCTGGTTATAGCAGTAGGACGAACTTGTCAGTATTTAGGTATAATGTGGGGATATATAGTGACGTGTCTATATAGGGTCTCCATTTTGGTTGGACTTTTCCAACTGGCATCTCAATCTTTCCAACTGCATGCTGACATAATTATTTCAACCTAAAGTTCTCCTTTTATGTTGTACATTTTCCAACTGAGTCTCATTTGAATCTAAATTGGACTGAGAGTAATAATATTTTTCAACTCCTTGCCTAAAGTATACTTTGCATACATTTTAGTTGGAAGTAAAAGGAATTAGTCTGTCAATTTTTTTTTATTGTCATAATACTAATAATATATATGTCTAAAAGACCCATTTCGCCAAGAAAAGTCAAAATCGAGCAGATAGTATTTTTATTATTATGATATTAAAAAAATCGCGGAAATATCCGAAGTCTAAGTCACGTGAATGCGATCACATGACCACAACGCGGTCACGTGACCGATCATCTGCATCGACGCTTACCGATGACAGCGGTGGGTGGAGCTTGGAATAATTCCGCCAATCGCATAACGAGTTGATAAATTACGTATAAAATATTGCAGTCGCCGGTTAATTACCTAGGCCTTTACGATAAATAGCGATCACGGAATAAACTGTTTGAATGTGCTGAATTATGAACTGGATTTGCTAGAATGTTGGATTATATAACGAATAATGATGGCTAAAATGCACTTCGAGGCGATAAAAGTTGTGTGAAATGAGATTAATTTATGCAGAAATGCAATGAGCGAGCGGAATTTCGTGCGAAACTAATTTAACTGTTTCTGAAAGAATACAAGTTAGGCCATATATATTCTTCTTCGTTGTATGGTACCAATTTCGGAAGCTAGTTTACACACTAGTGTCATCCCGTTGTGCGCTATAGGAGTACACTTAAACACAAATGGTGATTAAAAAGGTGGTGGTTATTATACTAGTACATGCATCACGATGGCTTATATTCGTCATAATAATGTTCCTGTCTGTTTCTTCACACGAAACATTTTGTGTGGAGAAGTGCACGACAGTGAACAGCTTGCTAAGATCATTCCAGTCAAGATCGATAAGTGCGTAAACAAAATAATTCACTCGAATACATAACAGACTGTCGAAACTACAATAATTATTAATTAGGCTGCAGTTTGGCATAACGACATTTTTTTAATTGAAGGCTAGCCTGGCATTGTTTTTCAGTTTGTGTTTGTTGTTCGGTTTTTTTTTCGTTTTATTTTACGTTTTGATGGCAGATATTGACTTTCTAGAGAGGATTTTTTTAAATTTCTAGCCTAGAAAAAAAATCAAATGATTGCCTCTAATAAAGAGCGTCCATGTTTTCGTAGCGGTATAGACAATAAAGAGCGTTGTCAGTTATGAACGTGCTCTATTTCGATATGTCATGGGTGATTTTGTATGTGGTATTGTGACATTTAAATATAAAGAGCGTCCATGCTTCCGTCTCCCGAAAGCGGTATACAATAAAGAGCGTTCTAAATTACGCACTGTATTGTCTTTTTGGAGGTACTTAATAATGGATCTCTAGCCCGACCACAACCGAACACACTACATATACTAGGCGTCTTGGCATATGTGGAGACAACAGATACTCGGGATATTTATATCGAAAGTATAAAAAACAAAAAACAAAAACAAAAGCGCCTAATTAGAGTTAACATTGCCCAGTGTTTATATAACATTTGGGAGCTTATTATGTATGACCAGGTGAATGGGATCCTCCGTCGACCTTTCTATTCACGTTGGGGCATTTTACAGTGCAAACAAGTTCGCGACTGGCACTGATGAATATTCACTGAGTGATTACAAATCACCGAGTGAATACGAGACAACCAAAGCATTACTGCCATCTATGCAACAAAGCAGACACGTGGCGGCATGTTATTAATGGCTACAACCAGTCTAGGCGCTACTAATTACTTTATTCACATAATTATTGTTTTCTATTCCAGATAAACAGCCAAAGCGGCCACACTATCTTCATTAATTATATAACACATTGAATAGCGACGTAATCTGTACACCACACGCGCACATACGACTCCGCATTTTAGTATCGGCTGACTTACCATTACGTAATCAGCATAATAAACTCCGGCTCCGAATCTGTATTTTTAATTTGCTCGCCTACAATTACGTCCCTCGTAGTCAAGTCACGGAAATCTCCGAATACCGTTGGTGGTATTATTTATATATTTTACGGGTTATTTATTATCATGCGATCGGAATGGGACTTGGGTCATTTTAATCACAACAGGGAGGGCTTTCCGATTGCGTTTTGTAGTTTCTAGACCGAATGAATCCTTTAAGGGACCCAAGGCACTGGCAGTGGGTAATTGTGCAAAAAATATAAAAATATGTAAAAACATCACCGCTAAGAAGAACATTCATAGTTTACCAATAACTACATTTCGCGTTTTTAATTCGTTGTTATGTAAAAACATAAGAGCATAAGGCGTGGAATAATAATACGCCCGTTAGCCATTTCGAATTTGAGCTTACAAAGATTATATGATATACCCTAATATCAATGCCAAAATGCGGTCAAATACTAAGTTGAAAAAGGGCCCAACTCATGTGAAAAATAATTGGACAGAACATATATTCGAACTTGGCCTGCCAGTGTAGTTTTAGCTAGGAGACAAACACATCAGCTTTGGTTCAGATCAAATAATCCAAACTGGAGTTATCAGTCAGAAATAAAAATGTTAACGGACGGAGGGAACGGACGAACAGACGGACGCCCATACATTTGGTCTTTAAG
This sequence comes from Siphonodentalium dalli, assembly GCA_032622095.1. Lineage (NCBI taxonomy): Eukaryota > Metazoa > Mollusca > Scaphopoda > Gadilida > Siphonodentaliidae > Siphonodentalium > Siphonodentalium dalli. The sequence goes on from CP136067.1 coordinate 55,250,459, forward strand.
TGGACATTCTTTTGTTGTTTTTGACAGGTTTGACCACTTAAGACTACCACTTAAAGGCTCGATATACGGTTTTAATAACAATATATGCCGAAAAATATTATTAAAATACTATAATTCATCATCATTTGGAACGTCTGTCTCAGAAGGTGCCCATAGAGTAATAGAACATAGCTGAAATCATAAAATCATTTTCCCCGTTATGGCTCCCAGAATGCAACAAAATTCAAACTATACTTTATTATCAATGGAAGCGGAATAACTCTATATCCAAATATATAGAGTTATCCCCCTAATAGACTGTGTGCAGAAACTTGAGCACAGAACAGACATCGATATCTCAACATGTTCACATTTTATTACATCGAATAAGTTGAAAATACAATGTTTTGGGGCTTCCACTTTCAAATGGTATAAATATGGCATATATTTTATATAATGTGATTTGGGGGTTCGAAAAAATAAGTGGGCATTGAACTCCTAAATTGTACGGAATAGCTGGAATTATGTGGTAGTTTGACATTATAGGTGGTCGATCATGTCAAACTTTCTTTCGTCCATATATAGCCACCATATGGGCAGATCACCCGGCCAAAATTGGGCGTAAGTCGTGCCTGGCAATTAAACGGACTATAAAAGTGGCCACCAATTGCATAGATCTCTCACAATCTGGAATTGAGCAACATTTTAGGGACCGCATGTGTTTTACAGTGATCTGCAATATGGTGGCTATGAACGAATTCACACCCAAAAGTGGCCACCAATAGCATATATCTCTCACAATCAAAAGTATATCAACAGTGTGTGATCTAGTTGGTCGCCAGACTCTACTTACGCACAATCTGTGACCGGTCGCTAGACTCAACTTACGCCCAATTTGTGGCCGAGTATAATGGGATCCCCGGGTATTTTTTGACATGTATCTGCTTCTAGTGTGGCTATGGACGCATTCGCCATCAAAGCGCCCATTATTAGCATTGTATATATATATAATCATGTGATACTTTTTGGACACAGATGAAGCCTCAGTGTTGTTGGCGAAATAGTATCAATTGTGATGATTCATGACTTGCAGGTTGCTGGGAACTGCAATTACTGACCGGGAAAATTAGGTAGCCTAAGTTGTTGAACTTCAACAATGTTGATAATTGTTGTCATTGTTTTTCGATTTCATAGGCTGAATATGAACTGTATACTCTACAGATTTGAATCGGGGACTGAAAATGCATGCTGGAACTGGACACTAAAGGATTTGAATCGGAGGCTGAATAACGACCTGGGAACTGGCGACTAAATAATTCCGTGAAAATGCTTGGCTTGAAATGCTATGTTTAGCTGCCAGAGTAATGTAGTTGTTTATTCGTTGCTCCGGTTCATTCCACAGGCATGCAGATGCCTATGGAAAAAGCCGTTAGAAAAGTCGTTGTTGCTAATCAAGGAAAAATTATACGGACAAACTCACGAAAAATAGTAGTGTATAAATGGTCCAGGAGATGAGGGACCCTGTAAGTTGACAAATAAAAGAAGCCCCTCTTCAAAAGCTTTCGACATTGGGCCTTATTCAGTTGGTATAGACTAAATCGCATGTTAAATCACATGTTTATAGGTCGGCTTATCATCGTGAAGTCGACATTCGACTTCATGATGATAAGCCGACCTACATGTATGAAGAAATTAATCAACCAGGATATTACGTTGATAATATACGGGTATCGGTTAATGGTATACAACAAACAACTGACACTGATATTTAAGAGGACCATTGGATAAGGAAGTTGAATACCCTGACTGTTAATCGTTTCAATACAATAGAGGAATTGGCGCCAACTTTTGAATGTCAATGCTGCGATATCGTTGCCTATACTGTTAGTTGACGTCCTCTTACGAAATACCTTTAATATCGTTGGAAAGTATCCACCATTGTTATGTGTACATGTATGTTAACCTGAATGCCATCGTGTGATGTAGTCTGAATAATATCAAGACAGAAAGCTTTTGAAGAGCGACTTCTTACGAAGAATAGTTTGCAATGGCAGCGCGAATAATATGAAAAATGCCAAAATATATAGCGTCCCATGCACAACAGACAATCAATAACCCGACACACTGCCACACATCAAGCAGAGACGTGGCTAGAGGGTTTCCGTTCGGGGGGTGTCCACCTTGGGAAATTCCAACTGCACCCCCCCCCCGAATCAGAATAAGACCAAACACAAGTTTTGCATAAATCCATTTGCACCCCCTTGTACCTCAGTGCTCAGGCCTAATTTCCTATTTATTCATAAGCCATGGTTCTATGTTCCCGGTATGAGAACATTCAGATATTTTAACCTGAAATTTGCAAAAACATCTAGTGGTCTAATTCCAGACAAATGCACACAGCTACAGACAAGAGAACAGGACACCCCGGGCCGACCACGGTTGTTCGGCCCGGTGTGAGAAAATTTTGAAAACTATACAAGAAAATCGCAAATCCTAGCATCTAGACTGCCCTCAACTGAAGCTTTCCTAGTGTTGGAAATTTCAAACCTCAAACTCACCCTCAGGTTGAAAAATTCTTCAACTAATGAGCATATTTGACCAAATGCAGTAAGATATTGTTTTGCTAAACTAAATAGCAGTTTTGTATTGGCCATGGGTAGGGACAATGACACACCGGGCCGACCATGGTTCGGCCTGGTGTGCGAAAATTTTGAAATCTGAACAAGAAAATCGCAAAATCCTAGCATCTATACTAGCCTCAAGCCTTCCTACATTTGGAAATTTCAAACCCTACACCCCCACTTAGGTTGGAAAATTTCCAACTGATGACAATTCCAATGACAATATTGACCAAATGTATGACAATATTGTTTTCTAAAATTAACTAGAAGTTTTTACCTGGCCACGGGGGAGGGACCAGGATACAAGCTTTCCAAGTGTTGGAAATTTCCAACCTGTCACCCCCCCCCCCTAAGGCTGGAAAATTTCCAACTGACGACCATTTCTGTCCAAATTTTTTACCAAAAATAGGAACATATGCAAATATTGGTCCAAAAACAATAAATTCCCCCCAATAAATTGTTTGTAAATCAAACTACAAGAACATTTTCAACCTATTGTTGGTGTGAAATTTCCAACTAATGTTTTGGCAGGTATTAAAATTCCAACTGTTGAAAATTTTGACCAAAGTTGGGGGGGGGGTGAGACACCCCAACCCCAACCCCCCTGTCGCCACGTCTCTGACATCAAGTGACAAGTTGGTCGCAACAGATATTTGTTAGTCAATTCAGAGAGAGGCCTGTCCATGAACATATCGACAGGTAGGTTTGGTGTGTCTAGACGCGACCCGCCGCAGCGCTGTATATATAACGTATATACTCCGGTAGGTCTGTTCGAAACTGAACGACATTGTATGCAAACATATAATACCCTAACTTTTACGCTATATTAATAGCGTATTATTATAAGTTACAATATCCAGTTTATAGATGTTATATGTTAAGTGTTATCGCTGCAGTGAATTGATCTGGGCAAAGTATCACGTCGAGTTGTAGAGGTCAGATCGCTGGATCAAACCAGTCGCAGCAGTCGTCGAGTTTGATCCAGAGATCTGACCTCTTCAACGAGACGTGATGCGAAGCTCCACCGCCAATGTCAGTTTTAAGAATGCGCCCTATTCGCGACTTTTCATAAAAAATCTCAATTTCTAACTATCAATTTGAAGGAAAAAATCATTATCTTTCATAACCAATGTATGCTATAGTATTATAACAACACATGTTTACCCTCACACAAAAAAACAACATCAATATTATTCAATCACGTTTGCAATAATCTGACAGCCATAAACAGTCCATACTGAGTCATCTTTTCAGACAGTATATTGTTTTATGGTGACTTTTCCTCCAAAAATTAGTTCTGCAAATGGCTACCAAGAAGACTTTCTGATTTATTTTCTTGCAGTCATGATTTCAGACAGTAGACCGAGTGTAGACTCAAGTTGGTATAATAAGATAGATAGTGCAGTGATTTTTGTAAATACTTCCTGTCAAACTCTCTAGTGACCTACATGACAATTTCGTTGTTTTTTTAAACCACGTTTTTACATAATTCAAACATATCTCATATTGTGAGGGCAAACTTGTGTTGTTATTTATTGGTTATGAAGGATAATGATTTTTTTCTTCAAATTGTTAGTTAGAAATTGAGATTATTTTTTGAAAATTCACGAATGGGGTGCCTCCTTGAACCGGTTTAAAGTTGGAGGTTTAAACTCGAGATGAACACCCCGGCTAGAAAATCTACAAGTAATCAGACCCACCATTTATATGTGGGTTTGCGGTTAACTTAGACTGGAGCGACCATTGATTTGTACTTGTTGCACCAAATTTGCACGATAACTTTTACTATTCTTCCATGCGACGTCTGTCAGACAGATGCCAATTCCATGCCTACAAGTTTAGGTTGATATGGGAACTAAATAAGCACATTGGTAATAATTGCTACATGTGTACAGTACCGATATGGTTAATTGTCACATTTTGCGGTTTTTATGTGATTTTTTAATTGTACATTTTCCCATATAATTGTGCTGATCAAGTTCAAGTATAACTCTAATCAAATGTTAAGCGTTAACACGGTTAATCAAACTGAGCATTTGGGTTATCACCCCTGGTCAAGTGGTCCTGCAGAAGTGCTATGGTGCTGATGGGTCCTGCTGTTTTGCTAGTATGCGGTTAGTAAAAAGCGATGCTGGTGACCGCGAGATATTTCAAAACTCACATCAAGAGTTTAGACGTAATTTGAGTAATTTAAAATGGCGTATTGTTGATTCAAGTGGTGCAATTGTCTGCTGGAATGCTTCTGCGATCACACTAAAGTTTGTTTGGCTTAAATATGAATTAAATAGGTCATTTTAATCAAATTTGTGACATTCCTGTTATTTCGCCATTTATATCAAAATAATACAAATACAAATACTTTTTATTTCTCATCACCATTTTACAACGGTATTTCAAGAAAAGTACAGCATGATTATACACTGGCTGCCCTTCCCAATAATAACAAAACATATATAAACATGAAATGGCAACCTTAAATAGTGTTATACAAAAAGAGCGAATGTATAGTTCATGTCACCTGCCAGGGGTGGGGCTGGGGCTACCATGTAGTGTATACACAATACATTTACGCATACGTCAAACGGGCACGCACCGCTACAAGTTAATCGATTACCGACGTAGCGTTAAATACATATATGGATATATTAATTCAGTAATTGCTTGTTGCTTGTATTAAATGTATACATGTCGATCTGGGTTGAATCAGTGGAGTTGATACATCTGGAGAGGGATGTTGAATTGGGGGAGGTGGAGGGGGTGTGCGGTTTGTTTACGGGTGGGGGGCGCGAAGAGGTATACATTTATGATTCATTTTCATACGTGTTGTGTTTCTATTATTTATTATAGTACAGCTTGTTTATTTGAATTATCAGTTTGCAGATTCCACGCATCACCTTCGCTTTTGGGTTGTTAAATAGTTGCGCTAATTTCCAGTTACTCGGGTGTGTGTAGTAATATTTTGCTATATGTTTTCGCCTTAAATCGACCAAGGCGTCGCATTCAAGAAGTTTATGTATAGTTCATTACCTGGAGCGTCTATGTCGCACAATTTGCAAATTTTTTCCATCATCGGGTAAGTTTATCCAGTCTCCTGTTTCTATTGGTAAGCGATGATCTCGAGTACGAAATTAAAAAAATATAATAGAATTGTTTGTTTGCAATTTCGAAAAATATACCTCTTCTCGGTAGATTGTTTTGATGTATCGATTGGTAATATACTTATCAGATGAGTACAATGTTTGCCACAAACTTTGAATATAAAGATGTTGAAGTTGCTCTTTTGAAGCCTCGCGGAATAGTTTCAGGGGATTGGGAGCGTGTGTAGCCCATGTGCCACTGAGCCCAAGTTCGTTTAATAAAGAGTAAATATAATTTATCCATTTAGATTTATTATTAACATATCTGTCCCTTTGGTTGTACCTGCTACACAGCGTCCAGTATAGAGTATACGCGATCTTGTTTCGACTTCCGCTCACTAAATGACCCCAATTATTCAACATCTGATGTTTGATTTTCATCGTCACTGGGAATATGCCAAGTTCACCGTATATCATTTCACCCAAACCTTGGGTGTTTATTTCACACCACTTTCTGGGATAACCTGTGTGTCGACTGAGAACCTGCGTGCCAATTGAGGAGAACACGCGAAGGATTTGTGTAAATGTTAGCCCAAACGACATTTCGAAGTAACGACTGCTTTGTTGTTTATTTCGAGGAATAATACCGCATCATATGAATTCAGCCCAAATATATTGACAGGTGTCAAGGGTCTAACTCTATACTGAGCAATAAAAAACTAATATAATAAATACCGAGTATATTTAATTTTAACGCCAATGGGTCGTTTATGTGCGTTTAAGAGTGTATTTATGCTTAAAGCAAAGTGAAATAACGATCTTAAAATGAATTGGCCGGTATATTTTATTAGTTATCAGGGTCACCAGGGTCGTAGTTGCATAAATTACAATATATTTTTATGCTAAGATAATTGCGTGGTAATTTGTTTGTTAATGGATTGATCGGTGATCATGTTAACACAAATCCCATATATGGAAATTCCAAATATGGAAAGTGACTTGCGCATGCGCAAAACAGATACAATGGTCTAATTCCAATGCCGATGACAATCGAAGCTGAGGCGATGTGCATTTTAATTCTTTCATTACGACTGTTTTGGCGTCCTAATCTATTAAAATATTCTTCTATATCTTGGAAGGTGTTCTGGAAGGATTATTTCAATATGTGTATATCGGATTAACCTTCCAAAAAAATGAGTTTGACGCCTGTATTTCTTGGCATGAATATTAACGAGCGCTCGTCTGCAAGTAGGTCATCTGGATTCGGAATTGGCGTGTTTTTGTGAAAATGTCAAATTCAATTTCTTCCATCTAAAACATAATTACGCGCTGGACTCGGTCATTTTAGGAACATATATGTATCACACGCACATACACCAAGTCTCAGCCTAAAAGTTTGAAAAATGACAGTTTTATCGACATAAATCGATGTTATTGTTAATGGTAAATTCCATGTTAAATTTTATCATTGAAAAAAATTCATTTCTTCCATCTAAAACATAATTGCGTGCTGTACTCTGTCATTTTACGAATATGTAGCTATCCCACCAAGACACTCCAAGTCTCAGCTTAAAATTTTGAAAAATGACAGTTTTATCGACATAAATCAATTTTAATGCCAATAATGGCAAATGGAGTGTTAAATAAATTTTAGGCCAATTAGGGCCCTGCGAATGTTTTCTGACCTGTTCTATATTGGTCACTAGAGTTCATATTTGACCGGTTACACCTGATAATTATGCGACAGTATAGTCGCGTTACTTTATAGGTCAACATTGGTCATTATCACCTGACAAATTTATTTTGGTCCATCGTATCAACCCCTATTTTCTCCCGCGCGTAGCCTGACTACCGCTATTCTCAAAGTAATTGACCAGAAAAACGGGGTGATACCCCGGTCATGACCACGGTGATACCGGTAATAAACGGTAGCTGTATCGAGGCGGTCATGGCAGTGGAATTACGGTATTGGGCGATGATACCGCGGTCTTTTAGCGGGCACCGCATTAATTTTTTTGAATGCCGCAGTGATTTTCATGGAACACTTTGAGGGGAGGTATTTACTCCCACATACGTTAACAAGCGGTATCAGTACCGCGGTATTGGAGGATACCGTGGTATAGTACCGCAGTATTAACGGGGTGACACCACGTTGCTGGTGGTCAATTACTTTAAGTATAGCGGTAAGTGTCAACATTGGTCATTATCGCTCCACTAATTTGTATCGTTTCATCGGTATGAATTCCATATCCAATTATCCACATATAAACCAACCCAACCTCTAATCCCGGTCCAATTTATTTATTTCTTTCATCGGTATATTCACGTAACGTAATATTTTATCACGTGATATTTGTACTTATATGTCTATGGTATTACTATAGTATACTGTATACGTATATCAATTGCTATTCCTATCTATATAATCCTGGTGCCATCTATAGAGATACGGTAGATAATTTCAGACTCCCCCCCCCATTTTACATCATTGCTGCTTTAGTACAGTCGCGATGCAACATCGCTCCACTAATTTATGTCAGTTCATCGGTACAAACCACTTTTTCTCCGAGTCCATATAACCAACCCAACATCTTATAGATGACTATTCTGGCACTATATAGAGATGACTAAGATTCTGACACCCCCTATTTTATAGCCATGTTGCAACAGTAGAGTTCAGATGCATATTATGTCAACATCGGTCGTTATCGCTCTACAAATTTATATCGGTTCAACCCTTAGTTCCATGTATCGCCCACCCCTCCCTCAGTTTATTTTTTCAGTTGTATTATAGTCTCATTACGTACACATTTTATCTTTTCTAACTTTTGCTTCAACGCGTTGAGTTCCGCTGCAGACAATATAAAACTGACAACATTTTGAAATGTAAGCAGGCTTCAAACTCATCTTATCCAAGAAAAACTCTGGTTACATAAGAAATTTGTGTATAAGGTGTACGCGCATTTGTCGCGTTAAAAACAAAAGGTCCCAAGTCAAGGTCCAAATCCCCAACACACTGATGTGAGGTTTAACTCCATCTACATACAGTAATGTCCAAAGTAATTGATCACTTAACCACAGCAAAATAATGGGTATTTTTTCATGATTTTAAATCCTGAAAAATTACCCATAATTCTGCTGTGGTTAAGTGGTCAATTACTTTGGGCATTACTGTAACCAATATAAGGATTTGAGGTGTAATAATAACTCAATCCTCATACAGTAATGTCCAAAGTAATCGACCACTTAACCACAGCATAATTATTGGTAATTTGTCAGGATTTTAAATGCTGAAAAAATACCCATAATTCTGCTGTGGTTAAGTGGTCAATTACTTTGGGCATTACTGTAACCAATATAATGATTTGAGGTGTAATGATAACTCAATCCTCATACAGTAATGTACAAAGTAATTGACCACAGCTGAATAATGGGTAATTTGTCAGGATTTTAAATGCTGAAAAATTACCAATAATTCTGATGTGGTTAAGTGGTCAATTACTTTGGGCATTACTGTAACCAATATAAGAATGTGAGGTTTAATGACAACTCCATCCACATAACTAATAAATATGTGTGAAAATTAAACCAAAAAAAATAAATTCCATGATGGCGTCCAATATGGACTGCCTAATTCTGCTCCAAAACATGTATATTGAATATATGGTTGTTTATTGGGGGAAACTGATTATTTCAATGATATTTTCATTAACTGCATGGGATCCAAAACCCGACTTACGGGAGCTCGCTTCGTGCACGACTGTATCTTAAGCATATGTGCATATTTAATGAGCCAACAATTGGAATCCAAATAGAGAAGATTGGCACGTCGACCCTGCGCATAGACATCATTGATGATCTCTATGGGAATCAAAATTGACATTTAATAGACAATTTCGATTAACCGCAATAACTTAAGGAATCTCTAATTATGATTAAGCCCAATGAGAATGCAATAAGACATTTCTTATTACCCTTAACCGCAATTACTTCCCATTGCACTTTAACACAATTAATATCTCCCCCCCCAACAGCTTATCAATACCACTCAGGACAGTGGGTGTTTTTCCTCAATTAATTGAATTTCTTGTTAGTGACCATAAATCTATACCTTCGGTTTTGCCGAATAACCGAACAAATGTTGTCAACTGTTTCCACGTTTATTCTCACTTATACCGTGTTTATATCCGTTTTATCCTATTTGTTGTTGTGTATTGCATTACTTTGATAAAGTCTGCGCTTGTGTTATTCTCACAAAAGGTAATGCGTGTTTACATTTCACAATTCCGCCTTACAGTCTGCGAGTGCGACGGAAAAAATTTCCACATGTCCGAGCGCCATTGGCATTGATTCCTTAAATACGAGACTATTTAATCGAATGAGGTCAAATATTCGCATATAACTTGACTCATATGTTATTCTGCACAATTCTGGCCAGTGCCGACTTTCATTTCGCATTACTTTCGTTTTTATCGAAATATAACCGTTTTCTATGGAGATTCCCATGTAAATTTGTTCAACCAAAAAAATTCATAGTTTTGCCAATTTCAAGCTAGTTTAATACTTTATAGCATGGTCAGGGCATAATCTGGCCTATCGAGTGATGGTAGACGTTCCTTCAGTGTGCACAACAAATATTTGGTCCCAACGAAGCAGGCTAAAATCCTGAAATTTGTCAATTGACTTTGAGTGTGAAGAAAATATTCATTTAAACTTCCAAAATTGGTTGAAATATGCTCAACAACATTCAGTTGAATGGTGACATTATTTATAGTCACCGACTAACTTCCACGATGAATAAAATTTGTTTTTATTGATGACAATTATGTCGCGAGTCATAAAAATGTTAATTTTCTGAAGAAAAAAAATTCATTGTTTCGCCAATTTCAAGCTAGTATTGAGCATGGTCAGGGCATTACATATAATGATTAAGATTGCTAAAGAACTGAAATAATGAAATGGGAAACTTTTACTGACATCTGGTAAGGATTGAGGAGCAGATGCTAGAGGCCCCCACCCCCACCCCCATGGAAGACGGAATACCACTTAACACAGAAGTTGGAATACGGAATACCATATGGAATACATAAAAATATATGAAAACTTCATTTTTTGGAAGGTCGGCGTACGAATACCGGTATTTTTGGAATACCGAATACCTCCTAACAGAGGGGCCGGAAATACGGCGTACCTCATAACAGGGCATGGAATACGGCATACGAAAAAGGGGGGTGGGGGCCTCATGCTATGGAGCCTCCGAGCCTCCCAATATATTGTCTGCTCCACATCTCAATAGAATTCAACAACATTCAGTTGAATGGTGACATTATTTATAGTCACCGACTAACTTCCACGATGAATCAAATTTGTTTTTATTGGTGACAATTTATGTCGCGAATCATAAAAATGTAAATTTTCTGAAGAAAAAAAACTCATTGGTTTGCGAATTTCAAGCTAGTTTATAGCGAACATGGGAACCAAGGTACAATTTATGCCATTTAGGCACATTTCAGAGTGAAATCTGGGCTTATATTTCGGCGAGAATCCAAATCTAGATTCTCGCAAATTACCCTGGATTCTCATGAAAAGGTATATATGGATTCTCGCAAAATCAGATGAAATATATGCCCTAGTGGAAATATAGCAAATCGTTTAATGCTTTAGAATTTTTTTTTTCGGAGATTTATATATATGTTTAAAGACATATTATGGAATTTTTCGGGAGCGAGAAATTGATAAGTTAGTGCTCAGGCACTTTTCCAACGTGGGGAATGTTATCATTCTACTAACATCACTGAAAATTTCCAAAAAGATCTACCACACCACTTCATATAGAACATCGTCTGAACTACTCCAAATTGTAAATATTTACATCTCGATTCGGGGCGCAACTATCGGCTGTAATTAAACAAAAATCATTTTGCCATCGAGAGTCATTGCATTTAACTAATATATAAGAATGACGTTGTGTAACATCCATTTGGATTAATATTCGTAACAAATAACTACTTTGAGAAAGATTATTCTTAATTTCTATTTATTTGATCACTCTGCCCGGTGTCTGCCGGAGTGTTTCACATCACTTTAATCAAGGAAGACTGTTAAGAAAAACTGCATTTCAAGACCACCAAACAACTTTCCTTTTTAGGGCCACCACATCTTCCAAATATGTACTTCTTCCATTTTGCTATCAAAGACCGAAAAATGTCGTTAAACTAGAGATCCAAATACCCCCTAAGGGCCCCTCTATCTTGAGATATTAAAGACCGAAAAATGTCGTTAAACTATAAAGACCGAAAAATGTCGTTAAACTAGAGATCCAAATACCCCCTATATCTTGAGATATTATAAAGACCGAAAAATGTCATTAAACTATTAATTGTTGTTGCTGTTGTTTATTAGGGTTTATCGTCATTCTAGCCGCTAGGCCACACACGACGTTGTCAATTTTACGGGTGGAGGAAAGACCACGCAGAGGCTCAATTTCACCGGGAAGTTGTTCCACTGCGTGTAGAAACCACCGACCCCCGGAAAGCAATTGACAAACTTGCCCAGATACACGATTCCGGTCACCCTCCCTATGGTGGGGTTAGAACCAGCTTCGTCAGCGCTGGACGGCCTGGGACGACGTAATCCACCTGGCACTCTACCGACTGGACCACCGGGGGCCCCTATTAAACTGTTAAAGACCGAAAATGTCGTTAAATTGTAAAGTTTGAGCTATTGCCATGGCTTTGTCGTCCGTGTGTATGTGTGTACGTAAGGCGTCAACAATGCAGGCTACAGGTCGTACCTTTGGTCGGATCATTATGAAATTTGTCATAGCTGTTGACATCAACATTTAGACCAGATTATTAATTTTGGGATCATTCGGAAAAAAACATGGCCGCCAGTGGCCATCTTGGATTTCAAAATTCAATCCATTAGCACGGGCTACAGTTCGTAATGTTTGTCTGATCATCATGAAATTTGTCAAGAATGTTAATAATGACATGTAGATGGGAACGAGTCCTTTTGGGGTCATTCGGCCAAAAAACATGGCCGCAGCAGCCATTTTGGTTTTAGTCTTTATATGACTAAATCTTTAGCACGGGCTACAGGTCTTAACTTTAGTCTGATCATCATAAAATTTGTCATGGCTGTTGAAATTGGAATGTAGATGGGAACGAGTCATTTTGGGGTCATTCGGACAAAAAACATGGCCGCCAGTGGCCATCTTGGATTTCAAAATTTAATCCATTAGCACGGGCCACAGGTCGTACTGTTTGTCTGATCATCATGAAATTTGTCATGGATGATAATATTGACATGTAGATGGGAACGAGTAATTTTGGGGTTATTCGGCCAAAAAACATGGCCGCCAGCAGCCATCTTGGATTTTACTCTTTGTATGACTAAATTCTTTAGCACGGGCTACAGGTCGTACTTTCAGTCTGATCATCATAAAAATTGTCAAGAATCTTAATAATGACATGCAGATGGGAACGAGTCATTTTGGGATCATTTGACACAAAAACATGGCCGCCAGCAGCCATCTTGGATTTTACTCTTTGTATGACTAAATTCTTTAGCACGGGCTACAGATCGTACTTTCAGTCTGATCATCATAAAATTTGTCAAGAATGTTAATAATGACATGTAGATGGGAACGAGTCATTTTGGGATCATTTGACCCAAAAACATGGCCGCCAGCAGCCATCTTGGATTTTAATCTTTGTATGACTAAATTCTTTATCACAGGCTACAGGTCGTACTTTTAGTCTGATCATCATAAAATTTGTCAAGAATGTTAATAATGACATGTAGATGGGAACGAGTCATTTTGGGGTCATTCGGCCAAAAAACATGGCTGCCAGCAGCCATCTTGGATTTTACTATTTGTATGACTAAATCCTTTAGCACGGGCTACAGGTCGTACCTTTAGTCTGATCATCATGAAATTTTTCATGGCTGTTGAAATTGGAATGTAGATGAGAATGAGTCATTTTGGGGACATTCCGACAAAAAAACATGGCTGCCAGCGGCCATCTTGGATTTCCAAATTCAATTCTAAATCTTTCCATTCATTGCTCATCACACAAATTTAACTTCTTCTCAAAGTTGAGCTACAGTGTCATTGACACTTTCATTTGAGACATTAAAGAACGAAATATGTCGTTACACCATTAATGATCATTAATACATAATTTGTGTTTATGAAAGTCTGGTACAGACAGTTTGTTTCCAGTACATATTCATTGGAACGTAAACAATTATTCTCTGACAAATCATGTTAATATTGCCTTTCGTTACTGGTTTCCTTGACTCACATATCTCTCACTTCTTAATACTTATAATTAAAACAAATGTTCTGTGTTTTGTGTCACTTCTTAATAGCATTCTGTATTCTGCTATTGAAAAGAAAAACAGTTGTAGTATACCTTAAAGGTATGAAGGCCTTGGTGGGTATCATGTGAACATATTTCCACCGCTACAAACGAAATAATATTCAAATATAGACAGACTTTGTTAATATACAAATGAGAAATATCTCATAAACATTATGTTATAGTCGTAAATTTGCCGACTGTTATGTAAACAAAGCATAAAAAGTTACTTTCCTGGTGTTTCTTTATATTATGATGGTAAACATAAAGAGCGTTCTTTGTTGCTCAATTCCTTATTTGGAAATAATAAAGAGCGTTTATACCATTTGTGTGTGATTAGCCAGTAGCATTATGCTGCCTTCGATAACACAATCAGACTCTTGTTTAGGTAAAATTTAGTAGGTCTTTATGTAAGCATGATGTTTAAGGGATTACAGTGCTCATGAAACAACAAAACTCTATCGGAAAGCCACCCCTATTGTGATCACAATAATCCAAGTCCCATAAAAATCGCGTAATAATTAAGCCGAGAAATAAATAAATAATACCGCCACCGGTTGTCGGCTATCTCCGTCGCAAAACCTCGCATGACGTCAAGCGAGGTAAACTAATTAAAAACACGGAATCGGAGTTATTTGTGTCTACCTATATGACGATGGAAAATCCGGAATAGACATCAGCTCGTGAGCGTGATGGAATTGCTGCGGGGCATATCAATAGCATTGTGTACACATGGTTAATTGTCATCGCGCGGTGAGTTATATTCACTTGTGATTTGTCTTAAGCGCTGTTTGGAAAGTTATTGTTTTGACAAAAAAACTATAGAAGGCCGATTGAGCGGGGTAGGTAACACTTTCGTGTCAAAAATAAAGCTTATAAAAACATGAGCAGGCATGTGAACTCTATTCGGGCGCGTGTTCACGATGTTGTTTTAATTTTCCGTATATATGCCCCGAGTGTCCCGTATTTACAATCATTCATTCGTAACATTGCCATATAAATGCAATGTTTTCGGCTGTGGCCGGTCTAGTGACTCTCAGTTAGGTATAATGCTGTATTCATTTCCAAACGATGTTCGTTTACGTGCCATTTGGCGGGATTTCTGTGGGAAACCCGTTGCGCAATCATCAGAAACCGATTACATATACCAAATAAAGAGCGTTTAATTGACAAGTCAGTCATGGTTACGAATACATACAATTGCAGTTAAAGTGGAGAGTATGTTGAATAAATCACGATAACAACTATTCTTAGTCGATTCCCCATTTCCTTCACCATGGCTCCATAAAGAGCGTTCCATGTTAAGAGTTTTCCTAATATGGTACGAATAAAAAGAGTTTAATAAAGCGGAAATTGCTATGACTTGGAAGGATATATAAAGCATGCATATCGGAAGTTCGTGTACATGTATTGACCTGTATTGGTGTAATCAGTAAAAAAAATCACGATGACAACTGTTCTAAGTCGAGTCCCTTTACCTTGACGCAATAAAGAGCGTTCACTATTACGATATATTGCGAATAAAGAGCACTTGAATATGTGATTCCATATTAAACCGGATTATTATCCCTCCTTCAAAAAGTTTTATATATGATTGGATGTTTATAACCCTATTGTTATGCGTAATTGCCACATAGAGGTCGATTTATGACCTGGATATTCAATAGACCGCATCGCTAGAGTGCTAATTTAATAGGTCAATAACGATGCATAGATGTAGTGAATTTCCATCAGTGACAGTCGGCTAGATTGTTTTGGGGTGGGGGAAGCAATATTCCGAAATATATATAAACACCATATTGCCCAAATAATTACATGATTCATAACCAAGGAAAAATGAACATATCATATTGGTAATGAATGACTTGATTATAATTGATTAAATCCGACAGCAATAAACCAATTGTGTGTTGTTTTACCGCGTTACGATAATTAAAACGAAACGCTCTTTACTGACACACGACTAATGGCATCTGGAAATTGGAATGTTTACGAGATGATAATTGCCTAATAACTGTGCAAGTCTTCGCGTATATATGCAATCTTGATATGCATATATAATATAACTTGGACTATTCCGGTAACGAAAAAATATATATAAACACGAGCACGCGTTTATATAGATAAATGCGCGCAAAACTGAATAATATACGGGCATGGCTTTATAGTAACAACACATCGCGATACATATAATAATAGTAATAATAACACGATAAAGATCGACATTTAATTACGAGAAAGGCGATGTTTCGGCGAAGTTTTGCATTCGCAGTGTGATAACGCGACAATCGTCAAAGGCCGCGATCGACTACATGCAAACTTAAAATACCGCCGTCGCGTATCTATGCGTTGTCAATGAGTTACCACGTGATCGATCACGTGCTATGCTTCTGTTTACATGTGACAATCACGTGATCGGGCTGATGATCACGTGACTTCGTCTACAACAAAATCTTCGGCTGACTTCGGAATTTTTTTGAATCGTTATAAAAATAACGATTGGCGGCCGAATATTAGATTATATGCGCCCAATGGACATTTTATATATATATATTATCGGTATATTGAAAGAAAATAATATTGTTTTTTTCAGGACCGTATTCCTTTAAGGGATACTGATCGTATATTTGAACCAAAATGTATGCGTTTTAATATTGATCTGTTTACGGTGTTTGGAACAAATATTTTCGACAACTAAACCCTCTCGTCCCTTTAATATAATTAATATAACATCCCTCATTCAATAATCTCCAAATTGCATATCTAATTTCAATCCTAGTTACACGTCACACCGCCCCTCATCATTTGCCAATTGTACACCCTTTTTTGCTGCTTCTGTTGCAACTGCTCAATTTCTTTAAAAATTATTGAAAAAATGGTCCTCCGGCCTGCGACATTTACCTCCGATTTAGTTTTTTCGATCATCGGTCCACACCAAAATTGAGCACACGTCCCTATATAATATACCTATTTAAACCGAGTATACACGGTGGTGTAATAGAAGAACCATTAATTTAACCGTAACCGTAGCATATTTCCACGTATACGTGTACGTTTTCACGACAAATCCCCGCTGATCTGTTATTAATGAACCAAACAATTAACATGTCAACACACTCTGGCCCGCCAATGCTACAGTGTATAAACGTAACGGGGCAAATATGCATATTATATTGACAGCTAACGAGAACATTCATCACCAATAATCTGCTCACCCCTTTCAGTCGATACGATAGAAACTAAAAGATTTGTTACTTCTAATTACCCGTACTTAATTACACTACTTGCGTGTACGACACACACCCCCCCCCAATCACAACTAAAGGTGAAACATGGGATTTAGAAAATTAATATTCACTCTTACACAGTTTCACATTCAAGGTGTGTCTTGTGTAATCGTATGTCAGTTGTAACGTTGTGAAACCGCAACCGAACTGAATTATTCTATTGCTAAATAGTTCATGGGTGACCTGATGCATGCATCTTAGTTTTCTTGTAGCAGTTGGTGTGGACCTTTTTGCTTTGAGAATATATTTAAGGAACCATAATTCCAATCGTTGTATAATATTGTTGTTTCCAAAACCCCAAACTTCTGCTCCATAAGTCAAAATCGGGACAATCGATATTTGATAGAGTTCGAGAACGCATTTTAAAGGGAGACTCATGGTTCGCATCTGCGATATAAGGCTGAACATTGCGCGCTTTGCTTGTTGACATCGTATTTTATTTTCTTCGACAAAAGAGCCGTTACTACTAAATGTCGTTCCAAGGTACTTATAATTTTTCGTTACTTCAATCTGCTCACTGTTCAATATAAAATCTCCATCTATTTTCCTTTTGTTTCCAAATATAACTACATTACTTTTTGCATTATTGATTTCCAATTTCCAGATACGGCAATATTCGGCATAATCATTTAACATGCATTGTAGCCCTTCCGCAGAATATGACAAAAGAACGGTATCGTCAGCATACAGAAGGCAGAACAATTTCAAGTAATGAAGGCTCGAACCACAAGGCACATCTGTTAGAACTATACCGCAATTTGCGTTTTTGCGTAAAAACATTTCTAAGTCGTTGTGTATATGGAAAAAAGGAGAGGGGAAAGATCATCACCCTTGCGGACGCCCGTTTCGCATGGGAATAACGCTGATATAACATCATTATGTGTAACACATGACTTTATGTTCTTATACATATTTATTATCAATATTAAAATCCTACCTTTTATTCCAATATCAAAGAGTTTTCTCCACAGTCCTACCCGCCAGACCCGATCGAAAGCCTTCGATAGATCGACGAAGGCACAGTATAAGCTACGTTTGCGGGCTTTAACAAGGTCAATAAGACTATTTAATGAGAATATATGATCCAGTGTTGAATAATTTTTTCTAAAGCCAGCTTGATTTTCTTCTAATAGTTTGTTGGCTTCTAGGAAGCTTTGGATACGTTCGCTTAAAATAGATGTGAACACTTTTGATATACAACTCACTTAGAGTGATTGGGCGATAGTTATTTGGCTTTTTCGGGTCAATTGATTTAAAGATCGGCTGAATAATACCAATTCCCCAGTCGTCGGGTACAATACCGCTTTTTAGAATCAGGTTAAAATATGTCTGAAGATGAGTCCTTAGTTTTCCAGAAGCCATTTTAATGCATTAATTTTTTAGTTCATCAATTGCACTGGCCTTACCGAATTTCAAGCTGCGTAGTGCGCTATCGATCTCCTGGAGTTCAATAGGAATAATTTATAAACATGACATGTACAGAGGTACAAACAAGCATACTGAAGGCTTTAGGCAGTGACAAGTGTTTGGACATGGCATATATTCGGCACAAATAAATTGATGGATCCAAAGCGATGTTGTTGAGGATCCGCTCTGAAGCTTTTAAATATACAAACCGATGTTGGTGGGGGTACAAAATGATGTTGTTTGTGTAACAACATGCCATAGTTTCGATCGCGATTTAGGTTAGTTATGGCCATCTCAAGGTCATGTGACAAATATTCAAGAACGAATGAAACACCCCTACTCATCGAATGTCCTTCTTCACGCTCAAGTGTGTTGGTCGCAAAACAGCAGAATTATCGTTTTCGTGCTTTTTCTGGAAATGGTATCCCTAAATGTATTTTTATATGTGTGTAGGCATATTGCACAGGTCCCCAGAACAAAAATTTACCTCACCCAATTGTACTTGATCATATTAAGTACTATTGGGGTGGGGTAATTTTTTGTTCTGGTGAATTGTGTCATATATGCGCCTACTAGGGCGTATAATTCCGCCATATTAAGGCGGATATATATGTATGTATACGCAGTATTGTGATGTATAAGTACGGCGGATATATGCCGTACCATTGGGCGTAAGTACGTGGTAGTACATTGTGTTATTACGCCGCACAAGAGGGCGTAATTATGCCATATTACGGCGAATATATGTCGTACTGAGACGTAAATACGCCGTATTACAGATAAAAAATATACAACATCATTAGGACGTAAACTTGTACGTCGTGCTCGACTTAATTGCGGCGTATATATGCCGTATTATGTAGAGCGTAAGTACTAAGTACGCCGCACCATGGTGTAATTACGCCATGCTAGCGCTATAGGTTTTTAATTCATTCAGAAATGAAAATATTTGGATCTTCAAAATACAAGGATGTAGAAATAAAATAGAATGTGAATACAGTGAATGGCATTAGAATATCAACTCAATTCTTCTTCTATTACCACTTTTATATAATTAATGGGTACCCGTGTTAAATCATGTGGTCAAGATTAAACGATAAAAAACCCGAAAACCGCACCACGATTGTGCCAAAATAAACGGTGTGGTAAGGTAGCCCACCTCAATTTATATTAGAAAAACCGAAAATCGCATCCCTCTAGCCAGTGCGGTTGGCACAGAAGGTGGCAAAACGGATATCCAATGCCGTTTCGGTATTTATGGACCAATTTTGACAAAATAAACGCGCATTAGGATGGCCCACACCAAATTATACTATTAAAACCGAAAATCGCACCCCTCTATTCCTTGCGGTTGGCACAGGAGGTGGTAAAAGGGGCACCCATTGCCGTTTCGACATGTAAGGATCGATTGGGCCAAAAATAAACGGTGAGGTATGGTACCCCACCTCAAATTATGTTGGAAAAACCGAAAACCACACCATTCTAGCCCGTGCGGTTGACACAGGAGGTGGCGAAACGGATATACCATGCCGTTTCCGTATTTATAGACCAATTTTGACAAAACAAACGGCGCAGTAGGGTGGCCCACCCAAAATTATACTATAAAAACCGAAAACCGCACCCATCTAGCCCGTGTGGTTGCCACAGGAGGTGGCAAAAAGGATACCCATTGCTGTTTCGACATTTGTGGACCTATTGTGACAACATAAACGATGCGGTTGTGTGGCCCACCCCGAGTTATACTATAAAAACCGAAAACCGCACCCCTCTAGCCCGTGTGCACGTTGTGGTTACAACAGGGAGTGGCAAAAATGACACCCATTGCCGTTTCGGTATATATATAGAGGATCTACAACGAGTCCCCAGTTTATAGTGGAATTTACAAAACGAGTCCAGTAAATTAGGTCTGGACCGAGCCTTTGGCGAGGTCCAGACCTAATATCCTGGACGAGTTTTGTAATTTCCGCTATAAACTGGGGACGAGTTGAAGATTCTATTTATTACATGATCCAAAACATCGACAAAACATACTTAAATCAACAAATGGGACGCGAAACTAACATGATAGTAACATCGGCTTCTATAAGGCATGCGATGACGTTTCACGTAGCTATTCGTTGTTTGCCCGCGTAAAGAAATAGTCCCATATAACTAAAGACTCAATGGCGTATATTTAATGACATAACTTTTCAAACTCTTCATTCGTGATAGTTTGTTAGAAAAATATTGGAAGCCATAGTATTTTGAGACATAGCATACGGAGTGTTAACAGACGACAAACCGGAAGTCAAAGGTCACCTGGCACTATTTCCTGTTATTAAACGAACGTTTAATATCACAATTTATAGAATGGGTTTATTGAATGGAATAAGGGTAGCATCATGTAATAAATATATATATAGACAGATTTTGACCAAATAAACCATGCGATAGGGTGGTCCATTCCAAGTTATATACTATAAAAACCGAAAACACCGCACCCTTCTATCCCGTGTGGTTGTCACATGAGGTGGCAAAAATGACACCCATTGCCGTGTCAGTATTTAGGGCAACAGCACGGGCTAGAAGGGTGCGATTTTCGGTTTTTATAACATAACTTTGGATGGGCCACGCTACCACACCGATTATTTGGACTCAATCGGTTCATAAATACGAAAACGGCGACGGATGCCCTTTTTGCGACCCCCGGTGGCAACCACACGCGCTAAAGAGGTGCGGTTTTCGATTTTTGTAGTATAGTTTGGGATGGTTCACCCCACTACACCATTTATTTGGTCAAAATCGGCCAACAAATATCGAAACGACAACGGGTATCCTGTTTGCCACCTCCTGTAGCAACCGCGCGGTCTAGAGGGTGCGGTTTTCGGTATAACATGGGGTGGGCCAACTTATCGCACCGTTGTTTCTCTTTCAAAATAGGTCCATAAATGCCGAAACGGTAATGGGTGCCTTTTTTCAACCCCTGCGACAACCGCACGTGCTAGAAGGGTTCGGTTTTCGGTTTTTCTAACATAACTTGAGGTGAGCCACCCTATCGCAGCGTTAATTTGGTAAAGTTTGCATGCTTCCGAATAAGAAATAATTAACTGGGAATAAGTAACCAATGTCATGGTATAGTCCAATTTGTGTTATTTGGGTCATTGTCCTCGATTCTAAAGATGTTTCTGATTTCACGGTGTACTGTATTTTCTCTCCTCGTAGTGTTTCAAATCGATGTGTTCATGATTTGAGTTCAGTTATATGGAATAAAAATATTTCAACAACATCAGAGTGGATCCTCACCAACATCAGTGTGGATTCTCACCAGCATCACCGTGGTTCCACACCAACATCAGTGTGGACCCTATAAAATACAAAATCGGGCTTGTCTAAAGCGTACGATGTATATCTTTTGAATGAATGTGTGTCTTTGTTATTAAAATCATCATTCCCGTCATCTGGGATGATTTCAGCCATGTAACGCGACAAAACTTGGGTGTTTGGGCATAACAATAACTATGTTAATACTCGCCAAAGAATGCCATTCTTAAGTCGTCCGCGGAGTTGCAGAATGTATGTATATCGGAGGTTTTAGTGCATTCATGGGTGATCATCAGAATGTTTATATGTGTTGTAATTGCTTAGTTTCGATGTAAACACGAGGCACACGCGGTCACCAGCATCGCTTTGTACTAACCGCATCATAGCAAAACAGCAGGACTCACCAGCATCATAGCACTTCTGCAGGACCACTTGATATGGAACGCCATAGCTGCCTTATATTGGCGATTGTCATTATATGTAGATACTTGCCATTATATGCATATACTTTGTCATTATATGCAGATACTGTGTCATTATATGTAGATACTTTGTCATTATATGTAGATACTTTGTCATTATATGCAGATACTTTGTCATTATATGCAGATACTCTGTCATTATATGTACATACGTTGTCATTATATGCAGATATGTTGTCTTTATATGCAGATACTTTGTTAATATATGCAGATACTTTGTCATTATATGCAGATATTTTGTTAATATATGCAGATACTTTGTCATTATATGCAGATATTTTGTCATTATATGTAGATGGCATGCACGTAAATTGTCTATACATGCTAGCTAATACTGGGACGGTCTTTAAGTAAATATGACGAGATTTACTAACAAAAAAAATAGATCGAAATGTGTGTATATTCCACAAAGAAAATTGATAGAAAGATATTTCGCTCTTTATCATGCAACCCCCCTCCCCAATATGCCAACTTCAATATTTATTCAAGTTAACTCAATACTTAATTATGTAACGTAATTGTTCAATTTGGATAACAGCCGTGGTATATTCAGTCTTATTAAAACTAGACCTAATTTTCATTACTTTCAACTTACGGTCTTGAGACATTCATGGAAATATTTTATTTCAAACGGGAGAAATCCAACTAATACGCACCAGGCAATGCGTAGCTCGACCAATCAATAACTGCCTGCAAATCCCATTATTTATTCATACTCTGCCCTCATAGTAATTATCCATACAAGCACCGCCCAATAGATCTAAAAATAAGTATTACCGAAGCCGGAAATGCTAGATGAAAGCGAGGCTACGCTAAAACAATAGCAGACTTACGAAATAAAAATTCTCGAAATTGTAATTAAGAACGTTTTGAAGAAAATTGGTATTGATTCACTGAAGCAAGAACAGGAGTTTATTCTGAGGAGTTTATTAATAACCAGAAAAAGGTGTGTTAGCTTTTCTTCCTACCGGTTACGGGAAAGGTCTACCACATCAAATAACTCCAATCAAAAAGGTAAACAGTGCTATATTTGGAAACATGAATATTAATGAGCTGTCGCCAGAAGGGAATTTCCCGTTCATCGCGGAAATGAATTTTAATACCGGTGTCTCTAGACTGAGAGTTGACTGTAAGGAAACCTTGGTCTAGTTATTACTATTATTATATTCAAAATAAATTATATAAAACAAATACGAATGCTGAGTATTTTTATTTCAACTGAAGCTGTTGCTATCGTCGTTTTAATAACCGTTCGTATCGCTTTATTGGGCATCCCTGACGCGAATGGTGCGACTTTTGACATATTTAAACCACACCATTAGATTCCTCGTATTTCTATAGAACACAGACAGACAGACAGACAGACATTCGCAAATATAGATATAGATGCTTTCATATATCAAATTATAACATTGCATTATATACGGGTTTCTCCCTCTCTCTCTCTCTCTCTCTCTGGCGCCCGGCTATTCCCTGGTTACAACATGGTGTCAGAAGTGGGAGGACTATCACCTGCAGACAAATTCCTAAATCGGAGCATTAGAACGAGACTGCTTAACTATCAAACTAATGTGACATTTGGCTCCAAAGCCACATCAGACTCCGAGTCAAAGGGTCAACGTACATTGTCGGAACTACCAATAAATCACAGTGTACGATTGAGGTGACAGTACGCCACGTTCTTATCAAATTCTCACAGAAAATGGTAATGTTGTTCACAGAAACAGGAAACATATGTTAAAAACTTACGAACATTTCGAACGTGAGATACGAAGACACATATGAACAATCAACTCCACCATCGAGGATGCGACCTCCAGTACACAGGGATGGTGTGACAACAACTAGGTCGGAAAGGCCAATTAGACCGCCTGTCAGTTTCAATGACTATGTCAACTAAAAGGAAAAAGGGAGATGTTACGATCAGAACTTTACCTCCACATATGTTCTCTGCTCTGCATAAAGCAGTGACACAGAGACCTGATTTTATATAATATCATGGAACGAACGTATAATGAAAAGTATCCGCATATAATGACAAAGTATCTGCATATAATGCCAAAGTATCTGCATATAAAGACACAATAGCTGCATATAATGACAAAAAATCTACATATACTGACAAACTATCAGCATATAATGCCAAAGTATCTGCATATAAAGACACAATAGCTGCATATAATGACAAAAAATCTACATATAATGACCAACTATCTGCATATAATGCCAAAGTATCTGCATATAATGACAAAGTGTCTGCATATAACGACAAAGTGTCTGCAAATAAAGACAAAATATCTACATATAATGACAGGGTACGGTATCTGCATATAAAGGCAAAGTATCTACATATAATGACAAACTATCTGCATATAATGATAAAAGTATCTGCATATAATGACAAAGTATCTACATATAATGACAAAGTATCTGCATATAAAGACGAAATATCTGCATATAATGACACAGTGTCTGCATATAAAGACAAAATATATACATATAATGACAGGGTAAAGTATCTGCATATAATGACAAAGTATCAAGATATAATGACAAAGAATCTACATATAATGACAAAGTATCTGCATATAATGCCAAAGTATCTACATATAATGACAAAGTATCTGCATATAATGCCAAAGTGTCTGCATATAATGACAAAGTATCTGCATATAATGCCAAAGTATCTGCATATAATGCCAAAGTATCTACATATAATGACAAAGTATCTGCATATAATGACAAAGTGTCTGCATATAATGACACAGTATCTGCATATAAAGACGAAATATCTGCATATAATGACAAAGTATCTACATATAATGACAAACTATCTGCATATAATGACAAAGTATCTGCATATAATGACAAAGTGTCTGCAAATAAAGACAAAGTATCAACATATAATGACAAAGTATCTTCATATAATGACAAACTATCTGCATATAATGACAAACTATCTGCATATAATGACAAAGTATCTGCATATAATGACAAAGTGTCTGCATATAATGACAAAGTATCTGCATATAATGACAAACTATCTGCATATAATGACAAACTATCTGCATATAATGACAAGGTATCTGCATATAATGACAAAGTGTCTGCAAATAAAGACAAAGTATCTACATATAGTGACAAACTATCTGCATATAATGACAATGTATCTGCATATAATGGCAAAGTATCTACATATAATGACAATCGCCAATATAAGGCAGCTATGGCGTTCCATAATATGACCAGGGGTGGTTATATATTATGCGAAAGTTCATCGGATCCATTTCTAGGGAGATTAAATGGGGCAATGCATAAGGGGGAACTTACATTTAGACTGAAATGGCAATTTCTAGTAAGTTTTTGTGCAAGTGCAGAGGAAAATTCAGAATAAACTATGACGAACAAAAAATCAACAGCAAATCATGCAATACACCTTTGCCATTTTACGAGGCAGTTGTAATTAGACCGACGTAGCGAGGGGAGATAACTCTATCTTGCTGTTCGCGGTCGATGGAATTCGCTGGTACTCAGACTGTATTTACACCATATAACCTCAAAAGTCCTTCAGAGAATTGAGTTACAGCTCTTTGATCTGGCGGATGGAGCGGTTATTGATTACACAACATCGGCTATTGAGACAATTATTTGATAGCATTTTTGTCTGGGGCACAGACTTATCTAATGACTGGAGCCACAGTAATCATCCGAAATTATCTGCAGTTGTTGTGTAAGCTAATATTCCTTTTATGTTACTGACACAGTGACTGGCATGTCACATATTCGCACAGCCTGGGTCAGACGCATCTAATTCTCAGTCGTTTGACACATTAATTTAAGGAGGCGGTCAAGTGACCAAATTTGAATGGGGATTTCCATGCAAATCTCCGCAGCAAAATTTACATATGAAGAAATTGTCTGGGAATTAAGCAGCCATGCCGTTAAACAGACGTAACGTTTAACTGGCGGCTGGGCTTGGTAAATAGTCAATTTTTGCTATAAATTTATTTTAGAAAATTTTGTTCTGGAAATACAACACTTAAATTGACCTAGTTTTGAAAAATCAATAAAACATTAAAAAATAAATAAATCAACATTCTATGGAACAAATTCCAAGCCGACCCGGCAGATAAATGTGTATTGTTTTCAATAACGCACAAAGTCACACCCAGAAATATTTGCAACTCTGTAACTTTTGCTGCCGAGATTTGCATGGAAATGCCCATTCAAAATTGGTCACTTAACCTCCTCCTATAGTATGGTGGCAACAGCAATTTACCACCCCTGGTCAAGTGGTCCTTCTAATTTGCTATGATGATGAAGCCTATACTTTAAAATATCTCGACAATAGATAATTTCCTCAAGCCATCAGATAATGGCGCAGAGAAACCAAAACCATACAATTTACAATATCGGTCAACATTGTGAGAAGGAACAGCATACAAATTAATATATAATATTAGACGAGAAAACAACATGAGTTAGCTATGCGGATATGTTTCTGAGTTCTTTACATACATATTGTATGAATCTACATAATTTACTGTTAATTGACATTTTAGTATTTGAAAGTAAAATTCTGAGTTTAGACATGCTCGGGTATTGTCGATATGATCGATGTATCAGCCTGTCTCTTTGTCGAAATATGGGCAATGTAATATATAATGATATTCGTCTCCTAAACGGTCATTTTGGCACAATAAACAAATTCGGTTATTTATAGCTGTGCCATTCTACCGACCGGTTTCAATGGGCAAATGGTGATTACTTGTTCTAAATCGGACTAGAGTTATTACACACGAATTATCGCACTTAGATATGTTTAGCTTTCTTTTTCAAATTCTTTTTTCAGAAGTTTGTACAAATTCCCTCTAGTTGATCTGTCTATATACGCATGCCACTCCTGGATATATTGGTCTTTTAACTTCCTGGTCATGGCTGTTTCTACTTTTTTTCATATCTATTTCGTGATTTCGATTTAGCTGCGCTGTTGCTTGTAAAACGACAGGAATTTCCATCACATATGTCTTGAATGAAACACTTAACGGCCTTTTCCTCGATTCATTCAGATTATCAAAACACTGCGAAAATGACAACTTTAGAACAGCATCAGTTTGTCCTACCAGCATCACAACAGGACCCACCAACGTCATAGAAATTAGCAGGATCACTTGACCAGAGGTCTATACATGTTAAAACCAAATATGGTATATCGGTGAGGGTTGTCCATCGATTTTCAACTGCACCAATTTTGGTCATTATCACATTATCACCATATATATCGGGGGTCGGGGGGGGGGGGGGGGCAAAACATTTGCACGAGGGTATGCCGTTTTTTGCGTCTGTCATTTTCGGGGACCCACCACCTCCAAACCTGCAAAAAAATATTATTTTACTCGCAATTTGTTGACACCCAGACCACAAATTTTGGTCTAAAACCGACATAAAAATATTATAATGATATCACTCATGTGATGACACATTATCTCCTTTAGTTTAAATGACAGTTTAACCTGTATCGGAAGCTGTTTTAATTGAATAAATGGTTGATACAGGCAAATATTAAGATTTTTTCAAATACTGACTGATAGGCAATTTTGTCTACCACATACGTACATTGGAGTTTCCAGGTCAGTGTGTGATGGCAGTATGCTATGTCTACATATGTGGTCACATTCCACATATTACGAATATAGAGGATATTTACCATGCAGGCTGCAAATGGAAATATTAGTTTATAAATTGCTGTTATTTGCAAGCCTAAAAGTCATTGAGCAGGAATTCACACGATTTCATGATAATTTATAACTATTCCCTGATTAGTCTGTCAATCAGCCCATTATCTAGCATTATTTCATACCACTTTGGTTAGTCTACTGACGCAACTTCTATTATACTAAATGAAAAGCAGTCACTTTACCAGTCTTGGATACCTTAGGTGAGGGGGTGTTTATACATTAGCCGGCTAAGATCCAGGGGCCTATTTCATGAAGCAAGGTCATAAGATTATCTTAAGATGGACTTAATCTAAGATCTAAGGTGGATCTTATGATGTAACTTTTCCATTTCAAGAACGCGTTTCACAAAACAAGATTAAGTCCTACTTAAGTAGTAAGTTAAGTTCCCGCTAATTAAGACTGGTTATCGACAATTTTCTACAGTCCGGAACAAAAAAATGTGGGCTTGTACAATCTTTATGTACGGCATTGAGAGGTTATCGAGAAAGTGCCGAGTCCGAGTTGACATTATTGTGTGACAGGGATGCTGGATAACGGCTGGGGTGGAGGTGAGCGAATCAGCGCATGTATCTTAGTGTCTATAGTATAGTCAGTGGCCTTATATTCGCATATGGATCTTAGACTTGTATGAGTTCCACGATGTGAATTCGAACATGAGTACATCGCAGGGTCTTATAATGACGAGCTTTCCGTTTACTGACGAGTGGCGGTGTCAGAAATAAGACAATATAATTATATGGATCATTGTATGACTGCGACCATACATTCACAGCGAGTTAATCCACTGAGAGCAATGATCAGACGGCGATTCTTTTTATGTGAGCCGACATAACTCGTGTATTATCGACTACCGCTCTCTACGTGAAGCAATAATCAAAAATAAATCGGCGATGTCATCAGGACACACATAGGTCATTTTTCGATTCAAAGGGAAATGAAAAATATTTGTTAGAGTAACGTTTTTATTATTTTTATACTTTTTATACTTTTTTTTATATATTTTATATATTTTATATTTATATATATTTATATATATATATTTTATATTATATATTTTATATTATATATTATATATATTTATATATATTTATATATATTTTATTTATATATATATTTATATATATATTTATATATGTATATTTATATATTTTTATATATTTTATATATATATATTTTATATATTTGTTTTTATATATTTTATATATTTTTATATATTTTTATACTTTTTAAAATTATTTTTATGCAGATGTATATCTATCGGTTGTTATACCATGCATATCTATATATCCCTAAATACCCTTTGTCGTCGTAGATCTCTCCGTAATTGCAAAATAACACAGGATGCCATACTTATGATCGATATACCACTTATCACGTGAATCTTAACTTTAAGATTATCTTATGACACCTCACAGCAGTCTTAAAGTTAAGACCAAAGTTAAGACCATTTTAATTTAAGACCTTGTACATGAAACGCACTTATGACTGAAGTTTGAACTTATGACCATCTTAAGTCCCAACTATGTCATAAGTTGCTTTCATGAAACAGGGCCCTGGGCCCTGTTTCATGAAGGCAACTTATGACATAGTTGGGACTTAAGATTGTCATAAGTTCAAACTTCAGTCATAAGTGCGTTTCATGTACAAGGTCTTAACTTAAAATGGTCTTAACTTTGGTCTTAACTTTAAGACTGGTGTGAGGTGTCATAAGATAATCTTAAAGTTAAGACCTACGTTGTGATCCGCAGTTGGTCCGAAATGTGGATGGGATCTAGTTCATGTATATATTATTATAAACACATTTAACTGAATAACACCTTGCTAGCACGGAGGGGTGTTTCAGAAATGGTAGTAATTAATAACCAACTGGTAGGCTATAGCAGTGACGTGGCCAGTGGTTGCAAGATTGGCGGGGTGTCCTCTACTAACTGTAAACCGCCAAGATCGGACTATATAATTATACATTTCTAATTGCTGTAACAAAAAGAATATATTTACATAGAGTTGAACATCATTTGCGATTCAAATCACCCAATCGCACTGTAGACAATAATCATGTTGAGACAATTAGTCCGAACATTTTCACAGCGAGGATAATAGTGACTGATTTATACTCAGTTTTTTTTATAAATGCTTATGTCAGCTATTATTATTATTATTATTATTATTTACTTGCCTTTCTATATTATTATGTTATAATTTGATTGTAAAAATGTATTGTATATGTACCCCGTATATATATCAACAAGATAATAATACATAATATGTGTTATTTTATTATTATTATTATGTATATTATCATATTCTATTAACTATGAAAGAAAAATATATATAGCATGTATATAGTATACGGACCGCGCGGGCACACCGGGATCCGCGAAAGAACATATAATATCACTGTGAACTAGCCCATATACCCCTGGGAATTACTAAAATACCAATATAGACTATACCAGTGGTATAGTCTATATTGGTATTTAGTAATTTTCCCCAGGGGCCTGTGAACCGGCCGTCTGTTCACGTGTTGTTAATTATAAACGCTCTTTATTATAGAAGTCGTTGATTTGGTTTTTATTAAAACATATATGCAGAATGTCGTTCAACGTAACGTACTTTCGAAGTTCATACGCAGTTTGTTAATAATAACAGGCGTTTAGCACATTTGTCAACAGAACCAGAGCAAGTGGCACTAACATCATTTATATATGGCTTCTACAAGTATGTCTCAGATTGGAAATAAGTCTATTTGGAGCACGATATGAAGTCCTATTCACATTATATAGCAATATAAATAAAGAGCGTTTTGTGTTAATATTCCATGAATGTTGGCAATCAATAAAGAGCGTTTAGCTCAGTGCTTCCATTGTGGTGTATTGTATGTGTATGCCGTCGTGGCGACATATTCGGTTTCCTGGTATTATAGATGCTTCAAAGACGTATAATGTATTATAACCTAATATCAGCATTGAAATGAGCGAACATATGTCTCTCGTCGCCTTAATGGCATGTTATGTGTGAAGGTTCACATTCTGAGTTAGGATGTATAAGTCCCTTTAATAACTGAAATAATATATTTGAGCTCGAAACGTTTGTATAAAATAGGCATTGGAAGCATGCAGCTATGTGTGGATGGGGTCTGACGCGAAAACACAGTTAAAAAGCGCGCTCGTGCAGTTAAGTATGCACCAGTCATTATACTGATTATCGCCCTTGCATTAAAATATCATAATTATTCTTAGACACGCCCTAGTATCTGTCACCAGACACTGTACCTAGGCATATAACACACAAACAGAACCAACATTTTCTGTGCATAGCTGTAATAAATTGTCGAGAGCCAGTCTAAAAACGCGCGAACTTAAATTACTACTTAAGTAGGACTTAATCTTGTTTTGTGAAACGCGTTCTTGAAACGGAAAAGTTACATCATAAGATCCACCTTAGATCTTAGATTAAGTCCATCTTAAGATAATCTTATGACATTGCTTCATGAAACAGGCCCCTGTTCGCTTTAGCCGGTTAGCGTTAACAATAGAGTGTTTATACTTCGCCGGGTAAGAATTACATCTAGCCGGTTATGCAGCTATTTGGTTTTCATTTTCTGGATTAAATGATTCAATATAAGCAAATTGATGTCGTATAGATTCTAATTCGCTCTACATTTAAGTTAGATCTTGATCTGGTGTCATGCCGTCATGGATAATTGCATTTCAACAATTAACAAGCAGTTTTATTGTGTTAGCACTGATAGACCAGTCCGCTTTTCGCCTGTGTATATGGGTCAGTGTGTCAGTTTGATTGTCTCTAATCAGCTGTCCATCGGTTGTCACGAACCTTGATTATGAGCTATTATTATAATTACTAACTGATGAATGTACAAGTACTCTGCACGTCCATGGTACATTTGTTGCGTATTCGGGGGAATTAAATGTGCGTGTCCATGTACATGTATGGTCATATATATGGAGGAAATGTGATGGCACGTTCCAATGGATTCAAACGTAATGGACAATTAGTTCAATAATCTAAATCTGAGTGCGTCGTGGACATATATATACAGGGACGGGTCTAGAGGGCCTGATTTGGAGGCGAGTGACTGTTCATCTTTAGAATTTCCAACTGCACCAAATCTTGAATCTCATCAAGAACTTGAACCCCGATTTTATTCAGTTAAATTAGATAGCTGTTTGACTGACCACGGGAGCGAGACCAAGACATAATATTATCGGACCGACCATGGTTATGTATGGAATCCTATTAGGGCCACTTGCTAATGGCGCTTTCGGCGCTTTCGGCGCGATGCGCCGAAAGCGACAAAAAGTGCGCCATTAGTAACGCGCCGAAAGCGCCAAAATATGCGCCGTTACGGCGCACTATTTGTCGCTTTCGGCGCACTTTTTGTCGCTTTCGGCGCTTTCGGCGCGCCGAAAGCGACAAAATGTGCGATATTAGCGCATGTTTCGGCGCGCCGAAAGCGACAAAATGTGCGCCGTAACGGCGCACATTTTGTCGCTTTCGGCGCGTTACTAATGGCGCACTTTTTGTCGCTTTCGGCGCGTGCCGAAAGCGCCATTAGGCATACTATTAGGTCCACTCCCTAATGGCGCGCGCCGGAAGCGACAAAAAGTGCGCCATTAGGCTATGTTTCGGCGCGCGCCGAAAGCGACAAAAAGTGCGCCGAAAGCGCCATTAGCAAGTGGCCCTAATAGGATTCCATAGATAAACATTCAAGATATTTACGATATGAATTATGTTGTTTTCGTGGGGTGCCGGGCTAAGGAAAATTTGCAGTTTTACGTAAATTTCCGACATTTCCCGAATGGCATAGCAACCCGAGTCCGGTCGACAATATTTATGATTTAAGTCATGATTATTGTTCAAAGAATATACCATGTAATGCCTTAACGCAATGAATAATGCTATGTTGGCTATATGAAAAGTTACATTTTGTAGTTTTAATTTAATTGCAATGACGTTTCAAGATGGCGGCCCCTCAAATTCAAAATGGCGGCGCCCCTAATTCAAGATGGCGGCGCCCATGTTCGAAAGCGAAAACAATATAAGGACGACCAGCGCATATGTTGCTGGTCGTCCTTAAAAAAAACTTTAACAGAGAATTTTTACTTACCCCTAAAATTGGCCCTTTGCTTCTAGGCACAACTTTTTCGTGAAAATATCACGTGACTTCCGGCAGTGTTTTGACAAAATCGCGGAATCGGCATTGAAACGAATTTGCTACTTCACAACTTCCGACATGTGGAAATGGAGAATTGAAGTATTTATGAACAGTAAGTTGTTATGAATATGGTCTGCATGCATTGGTTCATATTAGATCAGTTCCATTTGTTAGCTATATGAAGGCAGTTACGGCGTCATGGCGTCAAAACGTCATTTGTCTCTGTGGGCCGGAATCCAGACATGACTGAACGTGTCATGTTTTCGCGGACAACTGATTTCCCCTCGCTATAGACTAGATCTCTATTGATTGATGTCTTGATTGAGAGTTTAAAGCAACATGGCGGTTTGCGCTCCAAAATACAAAAATATTATTCGCTTTTGAATTTTCCCCGGTATCGAAATAGGTCGATAAATATCTTAACTACCTTTCTATGAGCATTCTGTACATGTACATTCTTTACTTTTTGTTTGAGAACATTGACATTTGATTTTCATAGGTCCGATTTCTGAACATGGATGAATCATGCATGACTTTTCTTTTGTTTAGCGCCAACAAATCACCCCAATGTTCCATAAATACGTGACCTCGTCACATCTATACTGTAACTGCGTATTCATGTGTAACGGGATTGCTCTTCGAAATTACCAAATTGTAGATTGTTTTTGTCTCAAAACTGACATAAATTTTGCCTAAAAAATGAAATGTCAACCGGCAAAGTTAAATACAACGATAAAATAGTGTGGTTTGCTATGTGTGCATATGTTATATCAACTCGTTAAAAGTATGATTTATTATCTAAACCATATGCTATATTAAGGAATATATAATCGAAGTCTACTCGCATCCAAAACGATCTGCACGAATAATTAAGCATTCGCGTCGCTGATATTCGTATATGCCTAACAGATATGCATATAATTTCATGATTACTTGCACGATCCTTCGCAAAATCCGTCTTATTACTATTGTGCCGGGGTCGTTCTATATGCCTGGCATATTGTCATATTATTTATAGATATACGTGAATCCCTAAATTCTAAATTAAAAAAAATTATTTAGGTATTTTAGTATTTCCCCCCAGGGGTCTGTGGCTGAGAGACGCTAATGTTAAGGATTGAGAAATAAAATATTTTATACGATTTGAAGATGAATTAAAAGTATAAAAGCACATAATTATATGAGACGTACACACGTTAGCGTTACATGCATATATTTGTGTGGAAAAAGTCATACACTCCAATCTACACGCATGTAAAAGTCACCTCCTTTGAAAGACAGCCTGCCCCCTTGAGAACATTTAGTATTTCCACATTATAGTGAGAAATAGACTCAGGTTCACTCCATTTGTACAATATATTATATGAATGAGTCATGGATGAGCACCTTTTGAAAATTTGTGGAAATTCAACTTTCTAGATCCAGCTTCCTGTCCGTTTGAAAATATCTCTATATAAACTCCCCTCAACATCTAACATCAACATCTAAAATCTCAACACATCGATTGCCCGGTGAAACAACGCCATTACCATGTGCTACGTTTCGTTGTGGACGTCGTCCCCGGTTTCTACCTTCTCTCGTCTTTTTGCAGCAGGGATGGCTCAAAGCTTTGATAGAAAGTCTGTAAATTCCAAGAAGCACAATAAGAATGTTTTTGATTACGAAGAAAATTATGTTGTAAGACGTGATGTTATATTTCATCAACGTATATATCCTGACCCCTAGAAAAGGCCCATCTTGCAGCAATATTCCTATCGTGACGTCAGCGACGTCAAGGACGGTCCTTTCTGCCCTCTGTCTTATTGTGGCATTGCGAATAAGTCTGTTTTTCTTGACATTCTTTTTGAAAATGAAAGCGAATCGAAACAGACTAAGAGACCAAAATCCTAGAATCAGATACGTCAAAAGGGCATCGGAATTCACTTGAGGGAAACCAAACATTGCGAAGAAGCCCATAATATCACCTCCGTTCCCGAGAAAGTCTAGCAGCATTTCAGAGAGTTGGTCACGTGATACAGGTCCACGTGGAAGAAGCCAGCGCACAAAGAACAACATGTAAATGACAGTCTCCTCTACGGCAAGCACCCATTTCTCTGCATCAAGATTTAGAAATGTAGACAACTGAAAGGTAGAAATTACATTTAGTTCACATATCACTTGAATGGACACAATGCCTATACTAGGCTTCGAAGTGGGTTCATGTGAGATAACATAACAAATAGTTATGTAACCATTTAATAAAGTGATATATTTACACACTAAGTGTTGTCATCACTAAATCCAGCATTCTGATTGGTCGGCGCCCACGTGGCTAGTTGCAGTTATTTCTCGGTGAATGCGCAACGCCTCATAACACCAAGCTAATAACACCATCGATACGTCATTAGGTTTGGAAAGACGAACGCGTAATGCTTTGGGCGCATTTGGACTCGCGCAGGATTGGCTTAATACATCATCGGGTTTCAACGTGAAGAGAAATTGTTCCTATTAACTTTTGCCAAGGGTGCTATTGGGTATTTTGGGCTGATCTTGTCACAATACACTTTTCGATTTAAATATATTTACAAAAGTGGCTTTTTCGCTAAATGTATATAAATATAATGATTAACTGTCATGTGGACTATTTTTATGGAGATGTAACGGTGAGGTAAGTGGACATAACTTGTATGTAAAACCCTTCGGGTTTTACACAAGTTATGTCCACTTACCTCACCGTTACATCTCCATAAAAACAGTCCACATGACAGTTAATCCTTATGTGAATCACTCCGGTAGGGTGATAAAATAGAACTGCAGAATAATCTTGCTTATTTTAACGAATATATATATATATCAATTAGATTCAATGGCTTTCAATGGCAAAATCATTTGCGTTGGTTTATCGCCGTTTTTTGCGTCCAGAATCGAGATGTAAATATTTACAATTGCGCGTTGTTCGGGTGCTGTTTTCTATGCAGTGGTGTGGTCGATTTCGTTGATATTTTCGGCGATGTTAATAGAATTCTACATTCCTCCCGTTGGCACAGCGCCTGAGTACTAACTCATCCGTTTCGTGCACCGATATAGTCCATGTCTTTAATGTTGTACTGGAAATACCGAGAAAAGTCTAAATATAGTCCAATAAGATACGACAGTTTAGTGGTATCTTGACGGTGAAAAATATTCTGAAAATCGTATTCATACCAAAAATAAATAAACTTACGTACTACACGATTAGCGTGTTGACAAATCATGAAACAGTTTTGTTTACCATTTAATGGTTTCAAAACCTGCCAACACGCGAAATTTCGTTATTGGAGAAATGTTAATAATGAATATAAAAAGACAGTTTATCTATTTCTCCATGTCCTTATAGTGGTGATGCATTTTTCTACAGACTTAAATGTTTTGCACATAAACCCACTACGAGTGTCATATGTGTCCCTTTAAAGAGGCACGAAATACTCCACCGAGGATTTCAGATACATCGACATAATAGAGAGGTTTAGATTTAAAACGTCTAACTTCGCCCGCCAAAAAATGTCAGACACTACTATAGCTGAAGGGGTACTATCATCACGCGCCGTACGCGTGCGGTTGAATACCCAGCTTAATATTTCGTGCGGTCGAGTACATCGCTTAACAAGTCAGTGCGGTTGAGTATCTCGCTTTACGAAATCTCTGACGGTAATCACATGATACTTTATATAGGCCTTCCACCGAACGATTTGATTGACTTTATGTCACACCAGGTTGCGTTTTTATTTTCATTTTGGACATTTGAATTCTCCAAAAATAAAAACCTCTCTCTCGCTCTCTCTCTCTCTGTTCATTATAGGCGTCAAAATATCTGCAACGATCAGGCTAACGGACTGATAAAGAACATGATCTGAGTCCAAAAATCAGTACCGAGTGGGATTTTTTATCGGAACATTTCCGAAAAAAATACTCGTCAATGAGTATTTAGTAAAGACATAATTAATGACGCGGGATTTTTGCGGATGGGAGAGAGTGAAGATATTGTTATTTTATTGCAATGAAAGTCAAAGGTTGATACCCACAGAGAAAGCGAAAATCATATCGAGAAGCTATACATATATATCGTTGAAATCGTCAAAAGGAATATATTAAAATTACAGGGTATATGATTAACCACGAGAGAACATAATAAGCGTGCAACACAACGACATGTATATACCGCTTGTCTGAAACCGAGGCGTCGACGCTCTTTATCAGAGCCAAACAAATCTAATACCCCCAACAAACGTTGAAATAACAAATGTTAACACCAGACAGGCTAATTCCCTCAGAGCCCCGAAGTTCGATTCCACTTCCTTCAAAAAATCTTTCATCCCCTCAACAATAGACCTCTGGAATAAACTCGACCCGAATACAACAAATTACGAGTCCCTTGCATCATTCAACTGTACTAGAGAGGGAGTACCCCGACATTACTATGAAGCTATTGCCAGGAAAACACAAATTAACCACGCCCGCCTCAGACTCAACTGCAGTGATTTAAATTATCACAAATACACAAATTTCATCGCCGATCACCAATATTGTTTATGCGAACAATTAGAGGACAACGACCATTACCTAATGAATTGCAATAGATATACATCTGAAAGAAACTCACTTCTCCAGTCACTAAATGATATCTGCAATCTGACAACGCATAAGCTTCTTTATGGATGCCCCGAATTAACACCCAAAACCAACGCAAACATTTTTAGAGAAGTACATAAATACATCTCCAGTACAAAGCCTTTCGCCAACTAAGCCTGTATATCGCAATGTCAGACTTAAAAGAACGAATGAATACTTAGCAATAACTCGCGCGAGTATCAATGCCGTACAGTCTGTTGGCACGAGGTCGCCGAGTGATTTAAAAACACTAAAAAATCATTCTAAAACCCCTAAACCCTATCTGACATAACCCAATCTACTACTCTAAGCTCACTTCTTTCCTATCCTTAACTTAGACTTATACCATATTACCATTATCATTACTAATGATCTATCTCTTCCCATCAACATTGTCAGCAGCATTTCGAACATGATGCGTTATTATTATTTCCTTTAAAATAGACTCAAAAGACCCTCTTATATCTCACTTATATATATATTTTATATATATACCATAATATTATATAATAACACGTTAATGAAAAGAAGTGGAAAGAAGTGCCAGTGAAAGGAAATATGTTGGACGCTTTTGCGACACGAAGTTTATTCTACATGTACATATCTGTATATATACAGAAACATAGGGAACAGATACACCATCATTATCTATAAACATTAATTTGTTCGTCGTACCTGACGTACATATACCCACCCCACCTCGCGAGAGTAATAATCGGCTACATGGAACGACAGTAAAATCTTGATTAAAGGCACGTGAGGCCTTGGTTGTCGAAAATATTCATATTTGTTCTAATCACCGTAAACAGAAAAACATTAAAAAGCATACAGTTTCGTTCATATATACCATGACCATCACGTAAACAGCATGTTATCATAAAGATTAAACATTAAAATGGCAAAATTAAAATCAAAATGGCAAAATTAAAATTTGTGTCAGAGACAACAACTCTATGTCTGACTTTTTTGTAAGTAATATGGGCCTATTTCAAGGTGCAATAATGTCACCTTTCTTATTTTCTCTCTATGTAAATGATTTACAAAGTTTTTTGTATGATTGTGCAATAGACCCTCTGAAATTTCTAGATGAATCATATATGCAAAATGTTGGCTGCTTTATTAAATTGTTATGTATTTTATATGCCGACGATACAGTTCTATTTTCTGACGACGAAGATAATATGCATAGGGCTCTCCTCGCCTTTGCCGATTATGCAGAAGCTTGGAAACTTCAAGTCAATACAAAAAAGACCAAATTAATGATTTTCACGAAGAAGTGGTCAAAAAATCTTCCCACATTCATGTATAGAGGCTGTGTTTTAGAAATAGTTAAATAATTCACTTATTTAGGGATTAAATTAATTTATAATGGTCGCTTCTGCCAGAACATAAAGAAAACGGTTAATTCTGCAACGAGAGCCATGTACGGACTGCTTAATAAGGTCCGAAAAATAAACTTACCCATTGATATTATGCTTGATTTATTCGATAAGATGATTTTACTGTATGGGAGTGAGATATGGTTTTTTGAACGTATTCGAATTGTAGAGACACTACATCTAAAATTTTGTAAGATGGTTGCGTCCATCAAAATGAGTACCCCCCAATTACATAGTTAATGCAGAATTCGCACGACACCCCGTCACTATAGAAATAACATGCCGAGCTCTGACATATTGGTCAAAGCTCGTATCGAGTAACGGCTCTGAGCTAGCTAAGAATATTTATACCTTAATTTATCAGACTCATGAGATGAACTCACAGACAGCAGACAAAAATAACTCCAAGTGGTTATGTTTTGTCAAAAATGCTCGTTATGATTTGAAATTGCAATCAAAGTGGATCACCCAGACGGGCCTGACCGCCACTGAACTGAGAAATGCAAAAACTGTTCTCAAACAACGTCATTGGGACGCACTACTCGTTGACATAAACACATCTGCTTCATCGAGGGCCCAATTTTATAGTTTTATTAAAACTGACTACGGTTGCCCAAATTACTTGAAGATTTTGCCGTCTAATATATCGATATACCTCTTGAAGCTCAGAACTGCAAATCATAAACTGCCTATAGAGTGCGCAAGATGGAAGAAATCTCAGAATGATAATGACAATAGGATATGCACCATATGTGGAGAATATTTAGGAGACGAATACCATTTAGTTATTATATGCAGTCATTTGGATGAAATCAGAAAACAATATATCCCTGAGTACTTTTGGAAGAACCCTACGAGAGAGAAATTCCATGGTCTCCTGTCTCTTCAAAATATAAGCCTCATAAAAAGACTATGCATATTCCTAAGGTGTGCCTTTAAGAAGGTGTCTTATACTATATAATCGAAATCATTTATTGTTATGGGTGAACACATGTAATTATCATACTTGTTAAGTTTATCGCCTATTATTGTGTAATCTAATTTAAGTACTGCTGTGTATATGAAATGAACAATGATTAAAGGCACGTGAGGCCTTAGTTGTCGAAAAAATTCATATTTGTTCCAATCACCGTAAACAGAAAAAAACAGTAAAACGCATACAGTTTCGTTCATATATACCATGACCATCGCGTAAACAGCATGTTATCATAAAGACCTACTATATTTTACCTAAGCAAGAGCCTGATTATGTTACAGAAGACAGCACAATGCTACTGACTAATCACACACAAATGGCATAAACGCTCTTTATTAGTTCCATATCAGGAATTCACCCACAAAGAACGCTCATTATGTTTACCATCATAATATAAACAAACATCAGAAAAGTAACTTGTTATGCTTTTGTTTACATAACAATGGTCAACCATATGACAATAACATAATGTTTATGCGATATTTCTTATTTGTATACGGACAAAGTCTGTCTACATTTTGATGTTCTTTCCGTTTGTGGCGGTTTTTGACGGTTGGAAATATTTTCACAGGATACCCACCGCCAAGGCCAACCGTACCTTTAATGTGATATTCAAAGTTGTGTACATAGTGTATATACGTTTTGCTTGTTTCACTGTTATGTGACTTATGCAATAAATCAATCAATCAATCAAGCCAAGGCCAACCGTACCTTTAAGGAAAGTAAATCATACGGCACAATCTAATATATATTGTGGGACTTCTGTCTGTTTGTTTAATGTTTGTATGTTAGCTATGGCCGGAAAACTGCCGGAAGGATTGAGCCCAAACTTCCTATCTATGGGTAAAATCACAGATGGAGTGTCATCGCACCGCTTCTGAGAACGTCAGAGCACTCATTCTCCAATCCCCCGCCACCGCAATGGAAATTCATGGGTTAATCGCGTGATAGTTAAAGAGCGTTCGTATCCGCAGTGTCGTTGATACAGAGCGTGTTTGTGTCCAGACATGAGCGTGTTGTGTCTGCGTACAGACATGAGCGTGTTGTGTGATTCTTATGTCTGTTCGTACTTAGGGGTTCCTGGGAAAGGGGGAGATTTTCATCGGGTCAGTTTTTTCGCCCGAGGTGACCTTCACCTTGAAACGGGTACCCACAAATGATCTAATATATGCCGGGAAAACTGCTGGACGGATTTCGACGAAATTTGATGCCGGGAAAACTGCTGGACGGATTGAGCCCAAACTTCCTATCTATGGGTAAAATCACAGATGGAGTGTCGTCGCACCGCTTCTGAGAACGTCAGAGCACTCATTCTCCAATCCCCCGCCACCGCAATGGAAATTCATGGGTTAATCGAATGATAGTTAAAGAGCGTTCGTATCCGCAGTGTCGTTGATAAAGAGCGTGTTTGTGTCCAGACATGAGCGTGTTGTGTCTGCGTACAGACATGAGCGTGTTGTGTGATTCTTATGTCTGTTCGTACTTAGGGGTTCCTGGGAATGGGGGAGATTTTCATCGGGTCAGTTTTTCCGCCCGATGTGACATTCACCTTGAAACGGGTACCCACAAATGATCTAATATATGCCGGGAAAACTGCTGGACGGATTTCGACGAAATTTGATGCCGGGAAAACTGCTGGACGGATTTCGACGAAATTTGATACCTACGGGTAATTTTGTCCGGGGAGTGTTTTGGGCGGGTCAAATAGTGACTCCGACCTGACATGGACCTTCAAAATTGTCAATTCAAGGTCAAAGCCCGGACGAAGTCGGATCACCTGCTAGTCTACTATATATTTTGGAACTTCTGTCTGTTTGTTGTTTGTCTGTTAGCTATGGCCGGGAAAACTGCCCGGCGGATTTTGACGAAATTTGATACCTACGGTTGAGTTTGTCCAGGGAGTGTTTTGGACAGGTCAAATCGTTACTCCGACCTGACCTTGACCTTCAAAAAGGTAAATTCAAGGTCAAATCGGGTAAAAACGGACGGATTTCGACGAAACTTGATACCCATGGGTACTTTTTTCCCGGGAGTGTTTTGGACGGGTCAAATGGTGACCCCGACCTGACCTTCAAAATTGTCAATTCAAGGTCAAATCGCAATTTTTTACGGGATTTCGACAACATTTGATACCTAGGGTTACTTTTGTCCGAGGAGTGTTTTGGACGGGTCAAATCGTGACCTCAACCTGACCTTGGCCTTCTAAATGGTCAATTCAAGGTCAAATCGGGTAAAACCTGACGGATTTCGACGGGTACTTTTGTCCAGGGAGTGTTTTGGTCGGGCCAAATCGTGACCTCGATAAGCAGAGGGGAAACACCCGGACGAAGTCGGGCCCACCAGCTAGTCTCATATATATTTTGAAGACCTCTGTCTGTATGTATGTTTGTCTGTCTGTCTGTCATTTATACAAATCTACGATTCTCGACCGATCGGGACGAAACTTGGTACGTGTGTGTAGTTTGACCAGGCGGTGAACGTTGTCGTATTGGCGAGCCCGTGCGGCGCCCGCTTCGCGCATGCGCATACGAGATATCGGAAACGGGTGGAGCTATCGACTTGAAATTTGCTATGTGAATGTATCTTGCCCCGGATACGAATTTTATCGGGTCGCCGAGCCCGTGCGACACCAGCTTCGCGCATGCGCAGACGAGATCTCGGAAACGGGTGGAGCTATCGACTTGAAATTTTCTAAGTGAATGTATCTTGCCCCGGATACGAATTTTATCGGGTCTCCGAGCCCGTGCGACGCCAGCTTCGCGCATGCGCAGACCAGATCTCGGAAACGGGTAGAGCTATCGACTTGAAATTTGCTATGTGAATGTATCTTGCCCCGGATACCAATTTTATCGGGTCGCCGAGTCCGTGCGACGCCAGCTTCGCGCATGCGCAGACCAGATCTCGGAAACGGGTGGAGCTATCGACTTGAAATTTGGTTTTTGAATAGCCCAGACAACATCGGGCTCATCGGCTAGTCTCATATATATTTTGAAGACCTCTGTCTGTCTGTCTGTCATTTATACAAATCTACGATTCTCGACCGATCAGG
The DNA here is from genome assembly GCA_032622095.1 of Siphonodentalium dalli. Lineage (NCBI taxonomy): Eukaryota > Metazoa > Mollusca > Scaphopoda > Gadilida > Siphonodentaliidae > Siphonodentalium > Siphonodentalium dalli. The sequence continues at coordinate 55,293,922 of CP136067.1, forward strand.
ACGAAACTTGGAACATGTGTGTAGTTTGACCAGGCGGTCGTCGTTGTCGTATTGGCGAGCCCGTGCGACGCCCATGCAGCGCATGCGCAGACGAGATCTCGGAAACGGGTGGAGCTATCGACTTGAAATTTGCTATGTGAATGTATCTTGCCCCGGATACGAATTTTATCGGGTCGCCGAGCCAGTGCGACGCAAGCTTCGTGCATGCGCAGACGAGATCTCGGAAACGGGCGGAGCTATCGACTTGAAATTTGGTTTTTGAATAGCCCGGACAACGTCGGGCTCATCGGCTATCTCCTATATATTTTGAGACTTCCGTATATGTGTATATATATATATATATGTGTGTATGTGGGTACTTCATAGAATCGAAAACGGCTTGTCGGATCGAGCTCAAATTTGTGTGATTCTTATGTCTGTTCGTGCTTAGGGGTTCCCAGCAATGGGCGAGATTTTCATCGGGTCAGTTTTTTCCGCCCGAGGTGACCTTCACCTTGAAACGGGTACCCACAAATGATCTAATATATATTTTGGGACTTCTGTCTGTTTATTTGTCTGCTAGCTATGGCCGGGAAAACTGCTGGACGGATTTCGACGAAATTTGATACCTACGGGTAATTTTATCCGGGGAGTGTTTTTGACGGATCAAATCGTTACCCCGACCTTACCTTGACCTTCAAAATGGTCAATTCAAGGTCAAATCGGGTAAAACTGACGGATTTCGACGAAATTTGATACCTAGGGTTACTTTTGTCCGGGTAGTGTTTTGGATGGGTCAAATAGTGACTCCGACCTGACCTTGACCTTCAAAATGGTCAATTCAAGGTCAAGTATTATATAAATCAGACATTCGCTCTCTCACTGGGTGGTGTGGATAAAACTGATTCCCGGAAACGACTCGCATAAGCACACACGCTTGATGTCGAATCCGGTCCATGTAATTTTTGTTGTATTCATGGAATAAATACTGTTTAAAACCAACATTGGATAGATCATGTCATAAATTTCTACTCTGGCTAGCGCCCATAGATATCATATTCCACCAGTACAAAACCTTGGAACTTTTTGAAGTTTTGACAGGGAACTTTATAGTGTAAAAACAAATTATTAGTTATTATCTGTTCCTTAATAATGTACTTCACTGTAGGTGAAGATACCAACTCGAAATTGCATTTTTTTTGTGAGCCAATATCGCAAAAAAAACATTGAACTAATTACCCAGGAAAAAAATCCACAATTGTAAGCGACGCAAAGAAAAATCGCTCACAAATTCACTTAAATCGTAAAAATTCGAGTCGAGACCTGCACATACAGTGAAGTTAGTCCAAGTCTTCTCGTACTAAAACCGGCTAAGATATTGGGATGGAGGTGCCGGTCTTTAGTCCGAGTTCCAGGCCCATGCATTCTTATGACACGACTTAAGCGTTAGTGACCAGCTCAAATAAAACCACAATTATATGAAATAAAATATCACAATTGCGACAATAAACGGATATTTTCCGCAGAAGACATGCTATTTTATCTGAAACCCACATCAGTTGTGAATTTAAAACGGTAATTTAATGCGAAAAGAGACATTTACCTCAATGTTTACAATTTTTTTAAAGTATGCGAACTCGGTTGACCTCGCGAACTGTGTTCGGCATTTTCCGTTGAAAATATTCCGTAGATTTTGGACAACAACGCAAATTACGATGAATTCTCCATTGTAATCGTAATTATGTGTGTCAATAAATAAAATAATAAATAGATTAATTAAACATTGGAGATATAAATGTAATACACTAAATAAATGAACCTGAAGTTTGAAAAGTCCCACTAAAACGGAAGAACTATATTTCGAAACTGTGTGATTAGGTTCTCCGATTATTTTATCAACACAGATGTCATAATGCACATCACACGCATGGCAACTTGGCAAGTCAGACACAAGAGTTCTAATTTGCTCCAATTTTGACAAGTTGCTTGCGAAAATTGTCAACAAAACTACCGTTCTGATCCTCCATTATGTCATTAAGTTTTTAGTGCGGGAATTGTTCTGAAAGCACATAGAAAACTGGACTTTCGGGCGATCGGTTTTCGCCATTTTTGTTCGGAAAACCCGCGCTATATATAGAAACGGAAAGTAGAATTCCCAGATTATGCCGAACTTATTCGGACCACTTCGGCTTTCGGTTAAAACGTAAACAAACAGAGAAACAAATCGATGTTTGTGTCAATCAACCGGAATATTCTATGTGTAATTTAACATTAAAGTTAGATTATTATACACCATTATGACCATAAGATGTAAGCCTTTCCGATGTATATAGCATCATGTATTGATTTGCTAGGTAAATCTAGTAAAATACACCACAAATTCCCGCCATAGATCGTGGGCGTAAGTCGTGTCATAGGATTGGTATACAAGCGGTCTTGGACTAAAGACCGGCACCTCCATCCCAATATCTTAGCCGGTTTTAGTACGAGAAGACTTGGACTAACAGTGAAGTATATTATTATATATCTTTATTTTCCTCCATATGATGAAGAGATGTCAAATACAATCACGAAAATTTAACATATATACAATTAGAAAACATGACCACACAAAAAGTATAAATATGTCATATCTATACAAATAACAATTAGAATAATAACACAACACACGCAGCATCTATTTACATAATTTCATTCTCATGCACACCTACGCCTACCATTGCATTAGTTATAGGCATACACATAGTCCTTCTGTCTGACACGCACATACAGACGACGTCCCCATACACGACACATGCATACATATATACATACATACATACATACACACATACATACATACATTCATACATACATACACATACAAAACATACCTCAATTCACACACACATTAAAATACTTACAAACATATATATATATATATATATATATACATATATATATATAGCCATATACACATATACATATATATATATATATTTATATATATATACATATATATACACATACATACATATATACATACACACATACACATACATACACATATACATATATATATGTATGCAATGCATATTTTAATACAAGCAACATATCAGACATCCCTTACACACCTACACATGTCAGCATACATGAACAAAACAAACATAAATGTACGTTATTACGTGCACACAGCTACCACTCACCAGATATACAAAGTTACACTGGCGTCAAGGCACGTAGATTGGACGGACAGACATAACTATATATAGATGACATCATAGATAATCATACAGTCAAGTAGACATATATTTTAGTTAAGCATCATTCATTAGGGTACGGTTACTGAAACCATTGGTGTTTGTTCGATTCTACGATAGGCTTTCCATAAGCAAAATGTGCTATTTACCATGAAGTTTGTGAACAGGTCTGGCTCTTCAATTTCGTCGAACAAATCCGGCGGACGTGCAGTTAAAAATACTTCCAGTTGTGTACGCGGATTGTAGCTATCCATTTTAAGTGAGCACGGAATACCGAAGAGATTTAGTAATTCATACCATATGTCATTTCTAAGTTCCAGAATCATAGGACAATGTATGATTACATGTAAGGGCAGATCGTCAAACTCCGCACCACATCTGCAGTTACAATGTGTCTGTTCGGTACAGGCTATTATGTTTGCAACAGTTAGGTATGCCGCCTTGTTTGTCGGAAACTTGCGACAGGACTTCCACAGGCACGACAGTGAGAGTGTAGGGTGAATATTATGGAAACGGTGGAGTGTTGGATCCGCGTTTCCAGAGAGTTCCCAGATTGAGTTAGAGGTTTCGACGATTGCATTTCGAACGATTTGCTTCCATGATGACCTATCCGGAAATGCACATTTTGATACATACTTTGTTAAATAATGCATAAGTCGGTGATTTGCAAGGACATCTGCGATATCGGCAATGAATGAATCGGCTGATACGCCGGAGATAAAGTATGAGTGTAGCCTAAGTAAAAATACAGATTTCGCTGCCTTGTCTGTAGATAAATGACATAGACTGCCCAGAAGTAGGAGTTTTTTCTTATCCACAAAGCTTTTGACATTGCCGATACCCAGGAGTCCTTCCACTACATTTGTGCGCGTGTGCATACGAAGACCTTGTATTTTCTTTAGACAAAAACGGTGAGATCTTTCCAATGATAGGGTGTCTGAGTCTGACATGCCACATAATAGTTCACACCCAAATAGGCCTCGTGGCACAATGATTGACGTGTACATTTTTAAACTGCTAGTGGGTGTTATTCCTCCAGCATACATGCCTACGTTTGTTAGTGCGAAATAGCTTGAACGGAGTTTTTGTTTAATTTCTGTTGTGAAGTTACTCGTCTGGTTATATTTATGGAGCGGGATTCCAAGGTGTGTCAGATTATCGACTTCAGCTACATGTTTGTCACAGAGAATCCACGATCTATCAACAGAAGCCTTTGCGTGTTCATTTTTGTTTTCATTAAAGACGATAATTACTGACTTTTGCTCGTTGTACTTGTATCTCCATTTACGACTGTATTTAGTGCAAATATTCATAAGGTGTTGTAAATTTGATACCTACGGGTAATTTTATCCGGGGAGTGTTTTTGACGGATCAAATCGTTACCCCGACCTTACCTTGACCTTCAAAATGGTCAATTCAAGGTCAAATCGGGTAAAACTGACGGATTTCGACGAAATTTGATACCTAGGGTTACTTTTGTCCGGGTAGTGTTTTGGATGGGTCAAATAGTGACTCCGACCTGACCTTGACCTTCAAAATGGTCAATTCAAGGTCAAGTATTATATAAATCAGACATTCGCTCTCTCACTGGGTGGTGTGGATAAAACTGATTCCCGGAAACGACTCGCATAAGCACACACGCTTGATGTCGAATCCGGTCCATGTAATTTTTGTTGTATTCATGGAATAAATACTGTTTAAAACCAACATTGGATAGATCATGTCATAAATTTCTACTCTGGCTAGCGCCCATAGATATCATATTCCACCAGTACAAAACCTTGGAACTTTTTGAAGTTTTGACAGGGAACTTTATAGTGTAAAAACAAATTATTAGTTATTATCTGTTCCTTAATAATGTACTTCACTGTAGGTGAAGATACCAACTCGAAATTGCATTTTTTTTGTGAGCCAATATCGCAAAAAAAACATTGAACTAATTACCCAGGAAAAAAATCCACAATTGTAAGCGACGCAAAGAAAAATCGCTCACAAATTCACTTAAATCGTAAAAATTCGAGTCGAGACCTGCACATACAGTGAAGTTAGTCCAAGTCTTCTCGTACTAAAACCGGCTAAGATATTGGGATGGAGGTGCCGGTCTTTAGTCCGAGTTCCAGGCCCATGCATTCTTATGACACGACTTAAGCGTTAGTGACCAGCTCAAATAAAACCACAATTATATGAAATAAAATATCACAATTGCGACAATAAACGGATATTTTCCGCAGAAGACATGCTATTTTATCTGAAACCCACATCAGTTGTGAATTTAAAACGGTAATTTAATGCGAAAAGAGACATTTACCTCAATGTTTACAATTTTTTTAAAGTATGCGAACTCGGTTGACCTCGCGAACTGTGTTCGGCATTTTCCGTTGAAAATATTCCGTAGATTTTGGACAACAACGCAAATTACGATGAATTCTCCATTGTAATCGTAATTATGTGTGTCAATAAATAAAATAATAAATAGATTAATTAAACATTGGAGATATAAATGTAATACACTAAATAAATGAACCTGAAGTTTGAAAAGTCCCACTAAAACGGAAGAACTATATTTCGAAACTGTGTGATTAGGTTCTCCGATTATTTTATCAACACAGATGTCATAATGCACATCACACGCATGGCAACTTGGCAAGTCAGACACAAGAGTTCTAATTTGCTCCAATTTTGACAAGTTGCTTGCGAAAATTGTCAACAAAACTACCGTTCTGATCCTCCATTATGTCATTAAGTTTTTAGTGCGGGAATTGTTCTGAAAGCACATAGAAAACTGGACTTTCGGGCGATCGGTTTTCGCCATTTTTGTTCGGAAAACCCGCGCTATATATAGAAACGGAAAGTAGAATTCCCAGATTATGCCGAACTTATTCGGACCACTTCGGCTTTCGGTTAAAACGTAAACAAACAGAGAAACAAATCGATGTTTGTGTCAATCAACCGGAATATTCTATGTGTAATTTAACATTAAAGTTAGATTATTATACACCATTATGACCATAAGATGTAAGCCTTTCCGATGTATATAGCATCATGTATTGATTTGCTAGGTAAATCTAGTAAAATACACCACAAATTCCCGCCATAGATCGTGGGCGTAAGTCGTGTCATAGGATTGGTATACAAGCGGTCTTGGACTAAAGACCGGCACCTCCATCCCAATATCTTAGCCGGTTTTAGTACGAGAAGACTTGGACTAACAGTGAAGTATATTATTAATGAACCGATAATAACTAAGAAATATATTCCCCGCGTTATTTTTTCGACTTTATAAAGTTCCCTGAAAAACTTCAAAAAGTTCCAAGGTTTTGTACTGGTGGAATATGAATATGATCTCTACGGGCGTTAGCCAGAGTAGAGATTCGTGGCATGATCTAATCATGATTCAAATCGTGTTAAAACTTCATCTTTTGAAAGTAGATATCTGACCATCAAAACCTCCTATTAATGGGTTCGTATAGTACGATCTACTTATTGTCTGGTATAAAACACGTATACTGAGTAGTTTGTTGTGTCAACGCAGACATGCAGAGCCACACAAATCTGAGGTCGGAAAGTGTACAAGATCTTCAATCAAGACACGAAAGCACCAGTGGAATCAAAAATAACATAAACCAGATTTAATGGAAGTATAGTACTCAGTTCAAAAGTCATAAAACACGTTATGAGGATAGAAAAATAAAGTTTAGCATGTAAGCACCATGTCACAGCAGGATTAAAAGCAACCACCTGTTTTGCGATGGAATGGTATTAGAGAGCGAATATCCGATATATATATACACACCGACAAGAGGTATGAACTTAAATCCCATTACATCTTCAAACATGAAACATTTAAATGCAAGAGAGCAGTCTATATATAACCGTGATGGACGAACTTGCAAAAAGCTTTCTTCTTGTCGATTGAGGAGGTAATGCGTAATTTATGCCCCAACGCTGGCGCCTTGTTGAACACTATATCATTTTCGACATTCACGTGATAGAACAAAGACATGCTTCCAACTTATGTGCCATGCATCTTATCCATTTCTTTACTAAATGGATTCTACCAATATATACGTTATAACAGTATTCATTGGAATAGTCCATTATTTATTTGGAAGGTTGTTCGGGTAAAATGAGCAGACGACAGTATGACGAAAAGATAATACAGAAGGACTCGTTTCTTGGTGGGACTCGTTTCTTGGTAGGAACATTTCCTAAGGGAACTATATATAGTCGTCGTTAATTGAGTAGTTAGTACATAAATAGTTAAAGCAGTGCAAGACTCATACACTGTCTGTAAAGTTATCCAAAATTATTTTTATTTTCACATATCCGCGTCCGATGGATCACGGCATTTGATGATATATTTTCAGCAATTAGTCAATGGGCACACATTTGATCTAAATCCGGAAACAAACACGGGTTACCCAGTTTAGATCTGTGTAATTTATTTTCGGTTATTGGTTACTTATTGCAAAAACATTTTTTCTCGGAAATCTAACCCCATTGCTGGGCAAAATAACTTCTAGATATAAGGCTGCGTTTACACGCTGGCAAATATTCCTGGTAATTCGAAAGGCAATTCGCCATTATAATGGGACATCGTGTGCCAAGATATGAACGACAGACTACTTATAAAATGCACACATTTCACTGTTCAATTCACGATACACGATTGGACCAAATGCGGAGTTTCTATAGACAAATATCACAATGATATACATAACACATCTGAATCCAGATCTGAGGCTCATTTAAGAAATGAATGTAGTGGGTGTGTGTTATTGGGGGATACGACGCTGTGGTACATTGTGTAATCAGCGAAGCGGTTTACACTAAATGTGCACCCCCCCCCCCCGACGACCATAGCGCCGTATCCCACGATAATTAACACACACCCACCTCATTCATTTCTTATATTTATATAGCTTCTTGATGATTTATTCCCATAAAAAGCTGAGTGTATTCTTATTTATTTTCGCAAAATGGCCGATAATTTGAGACTAGTCCACGCAGTCAGCCCGATATAAGATTTCAAACTCTTACATACAATTACATATAATTGTTGTACACTTGGTTTTTTGTTTTTTTAATTTCAAATCACGCAAATTATCATACCCAAAATGACGCCATTTATCGGATGGCACCATAAAACATATGTCCATAACAGTCCATAAGAGTAAGAGGAAATTTGCATTGTAATCAGTCGTGAATACCATTCTTCGTGGATTTTATTTATACAAATCATTTAATTTTGGGAATCAATTGTGTTTCTCCCATTCAGTATATTCATTCAGGTATGGTAGTTGGATTTCCTTAAATTAATGTGGACCATTTCAATGAGGTCTTTAGATTCTCAAAACGAAGCTCTTGTTCGGCGTAATTAATTTCACAGATAGTACATGTATATTGGGAGGTTAAGATTGAACAACTTTTAACTTCGCCCGTCATGCATAACAGACTATAATGGAGGTTTCCACACATTCATAATTGAGAGGAACTTTCGGTTGCTAGGAAACAAGGCATCTGCAGGGGTGTGACTAATTACCACCCGGGACCGCCCTGGACCGACCGGGGACCGCCCGGGTAGCCCCACGGGCCCGTGGACACAATATCTCGACGGTATAACGTATTAACGTAGCGACATGCCACCTGAGGGCAACATAGAAAAATTTACTCGCTCGCTCGTCTCAGGCCGGTCATATTAACCCCACAAATGCCGATATTGGCTAAAATAGCCTGGGTGATTACTGGTGTCTTCGTGTGTTTTCAGACAGATTATTTTGGTGATTCTCGGTAGTGCAATACACCTGAGTGTTAATTCCATGTATTGACTCGTTGACGCGTCCACGGCCGATGTTATTAACCCCTCAAATTCCGGTAAAATAGTGCATACACAAAAGAACATTGGAACCGCCCGGGCGGCCCCATGGGGACGTGGACACTATATCTCGACGCTATAACATAGCGACATACCCCACGAGGTCAACCTGCAAAATGGTACTCGCTCGCTCGACTCCGGCCGGTGTTATTAACCCCTCAAAATCCGATAAAATGGTATATAAACAAAAAGTACATTGGGACCGCCCGGGACCGCCCGGGAGGCCCCATGGGCCAGTGGACACTATATCTCGACGTTATAACGTAGCGAGATACCCCACGAGGTCAACCTACAAAATGGTACTCGCTCGCTCGACTCCGGCCGGCGTTATTAACCCGTCAAAATGGTATATAAACAAAAAGAACATTGGGACTGCCCGGGACCGCCCGGGAGGCCCCACGTGCCCGTGGACACAATATCTCGACGTTATAACGTAGCTATATGCCACCTGAGGGCAACATAGAAAAATTTACTCGCTCGGTCGTCTCCGGCCGGTCATATTAACCCAACAAATGCCGATATTGGCTAAAAGAGTCTGGATGATTACGGGTGTCTTCCTGTGTTTTCAGACAGATTATTTGGTGATTTGCGGTAGTGCAATACACCTGAGTGTTAATTCCATATATTGACTCGTTGACGCGTCCACGGCCGATGTTATTAACCCCTCAAATTCCGGTAAAATAGTGTACAAATGGTATATAAACAAAATGAACCTTGGGACCGCCCGGGACCTTATCATGGTGGAATTTCACAATAAATTAGGTGTGTCATATATACTGGCCAGCAAAATTTCAGCGGCTAGGAAAAAGAGATTTAAGAGTGTGTCAAATTGACATGTTTATAATATTTTTGTCTTCCGAAACCATTCAAATAAAATCGTCGCCGAAAATAGTCTTCGCGAACGAAGAGCGTTTTTAACAACTCTCAATGTGTGATCGGAATTTACAAACGGTACACGAAATACGATTCACAGATAGAATACATGTTTAAAGGTGTGGTCAGCGTTCACGTTAAGCAATGTTGTTATAATATTCACATTTAGTAAAACCGCCATATGCGAATCTGTCTGAAAACACACGAAGACACCAGTAATCACCCAGGCTCTTTTAGCAAATATCGGCATTTGTGGGGTTAATATGACCGGCCGGAGACGAGCGATCGAGTAAATTTTTCTATGTTGCCCTCAGGTGGCATGTCGCTACGTTATAACGTCGAGATATTATGTCCACGGGCACGTGGGGTCACCCGGGCGGTCCCGGGCGGTCCCAATCTTCTTTTTGTTTATATACCATTTTATCGGATTTTGAGGGGTTAATAACACCGACCGGAGTCGAGCGAGCGAGTACCATTTTGCAGATTGACCTCGTGGGGTATATCGCCACGTTATAACGTCGAGATATAGTGTCCACTGGCCCATGGGGCCTCCCGGGCGGTCCCGGGCGGTCCAAATTGTCCTTTTGTTTATATACCATTTTATCGGATTTTGAGGGATTAATAACACCGGCCGGAGTCGAGCGAGCGAGTAACATTTTCTATGTTGACCTCGTGGGGTATGTCGCTACGTTATAACGTCGAGATATTGTGTCCACGGGCACGTGGGGCCTCCCGGGCGGTCCCGGGCGGTCCCAATGTACTTTTTGTTTATATACCATTTTGTCGGATTTTGAGGGGTTAATAACACCGTTCGGGGTCGAGCGAGCGAGTAACATTTTCTAGGTTGACCTCGTGTGGTATGTCGCTATGTTATAACGTCGAGATATAGTGTCCACGGGCCCATGGGGCCGCCCGGGCGGTCCCGGGCGGTTCCAATGTTCTTTTGTTTATGCACTATTTTACCGGAATTTGAGGGGTTAATAACATCGGCCGTGGACGCGTCAACGAGTCAATACATGGAATTAACACTCAGGTGTATTGCACTAGCGAGAATCACCAAAATAATCTGTCTGAAAACACACGAAGACACCAGTAATCACCCATATGCAGGCTATTTTAGCCAATATCGGCATTTATGGGGTTAATATGACCGGCCTGAGACGAGCGAGCGAGTAAATTTTTCTATGTTGCCCTCAGGTGGCATGTCGCTACGTTATTCCGTCGAGATATTGTGTCCACGGGCCCGTGGGGCCACCCGGGCGGTCCCTGGCGGTCCCCGAGCGGTCCCGGGCGGTAATTAGTCACACCGCATCTGCAGTGATAGTTTTTATTAGTTTATTACACCGGATAACATGCACAATTTCCGTCTTTAATTGTGAAAATATGACGAGTGTCAAACAAAATAAAGATCACTGTTATAATCATGGATGAATTTCCTAAATTATTGCACAATTCGAAATTTCAGTGCATCATGATTTGACGGGGAAAAGTTGTTTGAATGAGCGACAGCATGTACGGATATAAAACATTGGGACACAATGAATTATCAAAGCAGCAAGCGACCGACTCATGCAGTCGCTGATTGGTAGAAAATATCTGCTGATAATTATTTGGTCGACAGTGTGGAAAGGTCCCATATCTGCGACCGAGCCGGAAAATATATCAAGTAATTACACAGCTCCGTGTATGTTTATTTCTAAAAGTACGTTCAAAATAACACAGCAATTTTGTTAGACCCAAGATAGATAGATAGATATTTTAATTTCACTCAGATCGTCATAGAATAGACATAATTAGTACAGAATGTTCAATGCAGTAGAATGTTGCGCATGCGAAACAATTTAAGTAGAAGGGGGCAGACTAACTCGAAAGATATATAAACATATGGTAATATCGAGGGTGGGTAGGTGGGGTGGTCAATGGCGGGGGTCGTGTGAGGTGGTAAAGAATTATGAGATAAGCCGGTAAATTTTGCCCCAAGGGGGGGGGGGGGGTCCCATGATACGCTGGGCTTCGCGCAGGAAGTTTGCGATATTAGTTATCGTTTTTCTATTTGTTGTCGTGAAGAGTGTGTTTTATTTGTGTGTGTTTGGCCGAGTTTAATAGAACGGTTTCAAATATTTTTTTCTAATATCTACAAGACTCTGACATTTCAGTACAATGTGATATTCGTCGCCTAGCTCTTGGTTGCATAACGTGCATTTTCTGTCGGAATAGCTTTTTTTGTACCATGATCCGGTTTCAACAGGTAGTTTTCAAACCGTGCCATAATAACGTCAGTATTAAATAAGACCGCTACTAGCGTAAGGATTCACACTCGGTGTTATGCGGAGTTTATTAATAGACTATATATCAATCTAAACTCCTTATAAATTATAATTGTTTACTTAAATACAAAACGGACAACACGGACACATCATTTGTATACTAGTATGTGGATAGCTTTTCGGCTGGGTTGGTCACATTTGTCATTTACACACGTTTCTAAGGACGCAGATATGTGGCTGTTTGGATGCTGCCTGCTTGGTGTTCCACCCACCCCCAACTTTGGTCAAATATTTTCAAAAGTTGGAAATTTTATGCCCGACAACCATCAGTCGGATATTCGACAAAATATTTCTCATAGTTTGAATTTCCAGCTAGTAATTAATGTAATATTAGTTGTTTTAGATCTTAAGTTGCACGTGTTCCTACTTGAAATAATTGGACTGAAATTACTTTCAGTTCAACCTCGAAGTGGGTTCATGCGAAATAACATAGAATTATAGACCAACTATCATCAACAAGAACATGCAAAGTTTGTTTTTATTTTTGTTATTAGTAACTCTCCAATAATTTATTTTTTTTTATATCGAAACCATTGTAATGTATAAGAAACAGTAGAGTTACAGTCATATTACCGACCAATTAGACCAATAAAATACCGAAGTTTAATCAAAACACGGCGGTAAACATTGGAAAATGTCGAAGCATTGAAAAATATTCGGAAAATATTTTGACTATAATATTTGCACTTACTACGCTATATTAGCGATGTTTTTGTTGTTGTTTTTTTTTTACAAATAGCTGTAACAGTTCTGTTTATATTACTTAACAATGGTTTCATCGCGCAACTTGATATTTCTTTATTGGATAGCAATCAATAATTAATATAAGAAAAAAGTTTATCTATTTCTCCACATTTTACTTATTATGTTGATGATGTGTTTACAGACTTTTACAATTTGTGTACATTTACCCACTTCGATCGACGCCAAATTTACTCTATCTTCAGAATCGGGGGTAAAACAAAATAGTTGATTTGAGTATAATGTGCAACAGATAGATATAATTCGAGGTGGAGAAATGCATAGATTTAAAAAATCGAATCTAGTAACTCTGCGGTGAAAGGTGGATTCCTCGACTCAAATATAATGTTTCACCCCCCCCCCCCCCCCCGAAGAAATAGTAATATAGGGTTTTCATTCGGACAGGGTATCTTTAATGGTAAGGATGTCTCAAGTAATTAGTTTTTTGACTGGTCGCTCAACATGGGGTTAGTTTTGCCAAAATTCCAACTGATCACAAATATCATCCATAGTTAATATATGTGCCTAAATATAGCCCCACTTAGTGGACGTATACACATGCACAGCTGAAATTGTCGCCAGTCAAACTTTCATGACATTCTTCATCGATGGCTATCTATTGCACATTCTGGAATTACGGAATACGATTTTCGATTGTTGTATTGCTTATTGTGAGATCAAATGCCTTGACTTAAAGCCCAATTAACTTTTGACTTATTGTCGGATTTGACTTTTGACGTGTCGAACATAACATAATTTAGAAAGCGTTTCGTATTTTGAGAAAATGATAGATGGTGCCATCTGGCGTACTATGGTGATCGGTGCGATTTGAAATTCCTCAGAACTACTAAGTATAAACCATAACAGTATTTTTGAAAATTTCAATGATCAGTTGATTCTTTTTGGCTACAGTTGCGATCAAAATTTAACATTGAAGCCCATATTGAGATTATAGAGTTTTGGATAAAATTATGACGGCTCCGAAATCCAGGACGTCGGGAGATTAAACAACGCTAATGACAAGTATAAAATATATCAAGATATGAAATGAATTAAAACATATGAGATATGTAAACACTTTAGCATCCCGGTTTTCTGGAATATCGAGTTCCAGTTCATGTAAAATCAACCGAGAACGCTAGTCTTTGGTTCTGGAAAATGATCGGTATTTCTAGTAATGAAATATATATACAGGTTAATATATACATGTATAGCCGTATAGGTCAATATATATGGACGGTAATTTATGAAGTGAAATAATTAGCACAGTGATGCGGTGCGTTGAAGATCTGTTGCACTTGCACCTACTCCATCCAGCCGTCGCTCCAATGGAGTGTGTTCCTCCAAACCCTCGAGTTCAACAACATTATTTCCAGGAGATTCTACGTCACCAGTTTGTGAACACGCCTCATCTTCTTGCGCGCGATCGTCATCATCGTTCGCATTAACATGTTTATCGGAAGCGTTGCAAACATTCTTTGATGTTTCGCCTCGTCGTTGGCGTCGTTTTTTATTTCTCCATACTCCAGTATCTCTACAGCAGGGATGGCTTAGAGCTTTGAAAGTAAGTCTGTACATCGCCAGAATGACAATAAGAATGTTTTTGATCACGAAGAAAATTATGCTATATGACGTGATGTTATATATGCTCAATGCATATAATCTAACAGCCAGAAAAGGACCATCCTGCAAGAATATTCCTATTGTGATATCCGCAACATCAAGAACGGTTCTCGTCGCTTTCTGTTTTATTGTAGCGTTGCGAACAAGTCTGTTTTTCTTGACGTTCTTTTTAAAAATAAAAGCAAATCGAAACAGACTGAGAGACCAAAATCCTAGAATAAGATAAGTCAAGGTAGCATCTGAGTTCACTTCGCTGAAACTGAACAACGCAAAGAACTCCATTATGTCCGATCCGCTCCCAAGAAAATCTATCAGCATTTCAGACAGTTGGTCACGTGACACGGGCCCACGTGGAAGAAGCCAGCGAGCAAGAAACAACATGTAGATGACAGTTTCTTCTATGGCAAGCACCCATGTATCTGGATCAAAATCTAGCAGCGCAGACAACTGAAAGAATAAAAGAATAATGTTTAGTTAAGATATATATATAGTGATCAAATGTGCATTTATGGTTTAAAGCAGTAGGATAACAACGGCCGCAATATATATGTACATGTATGTAAACTCAATTTAGATTGAACAAAATTATGCAATGAAATGCTATTCATGATAAATACAACGTTCAATTGAAAATATTAAATTTTTTCAAGGATTTCACATTAACCATCTTACTTATAAATAATGGAGTCGTTCATGACGAACATTTTGAAACCCCCATAAGGAGAGAATGATGTTCTGTATAAAAACCCGACCTACAGTCAAATTATATGTTAAAGGCCCACTTAATTTTCGAACCCTCAGTTAACATTATATAAACTATATGGCCTATTATATACCATTTGAAAGAGGAAGCTCCAAAACATTGTACTATTAACTTATCCAGTGTAATAAACTGGGAACATGTTTTTGTTGAGGTACCGACGAGTTTTCTGTGTTTAAGTTTCATCTGGACTACTGCAAAGTCTATTATTTTAAATGAAAGGGGAATAACACTATATCTTAGTTTGAATTTTGTTGCATTCTGGGAGGTAGGCGGGGTTTCTATGATTTCAGCTATTACTCTGTGGGCACCTTCTGAGACACAGACGTTCCAAATGGTGATGAATTATGGTATTTTAATCATATATGTCATAGATTGTTATTAAAACCGTATATCACGGCACGATAAAAAGAAAATTGATAACTTTAGAATCACCAGATTACATTATATACAAAATATTCCATAGTATATACCATTTGAAAGAGGGTGCTCCAAAACATTGTATTATCAAATTTTCCGGTCGTATCAACTGCTAAAATATTGTTTTTGTCAAGATACCGACGTGTGTTCTGTGGTTAATTTCGATCATGATCTGCCAGTTTATTACTCTCAATGAAAGGGGAATAACTCTATCTCTTAGTTGTGAGTTATGATGTATTCTGGGTTAAATAACGGGGTCTTGGGTGAATATGAGAATCTTGGTGGACACTCCTAGGCTACAGCGGTTCCCTATTCTGGTGATATATATATATATATTTGCTTCCTCTTCCAAATAGTATATAATATGGAGTCTGTTGTGTATAATGTGATCTGGGCATTCGAAAAGTAAGTTGGCAAATCGGTTGATATAATATTCCCTCTTTCCCGTGAGTTGGGATATAAGCTAGTTGTTCGTCGAGTTATGTCGCTGTAAGATGTATGTGTTGAAATGGATATGGATATAAATATAAAGTTAATAATACAGTAATTACAAAACATAAATAAAAATAATATTATAAATGTGTAAATTGGTAACAAGAGGAAGAGATGAAGTGTAGATACATGCAGGTGTATATGTGACCCGCCATATCAAATCCAGTCGCAAGTCGGGATTTTTTTTACACTGTGCCAATGCATTCTCTTATATATGCGAGTCGACCATAGGTCGCCTCGCATATATAAGAGAATGCATTGGCCTAACAATTTTTTACAATTATAATAATTTTTTCTTGTATTCTTTAACAATTTTATAATTTCACCCATACAGAGCCCCAGACAAACATGAGCAGACGACACTCTTCTATATGCTTCTATATATGTGTGGGGCTCCCTGCAGGGTAATGGATATTTTTTATGTCCTAAAATTTTTAAGAAACATTTATTTAAAAAAAATGATAAAAAATTGTTAGGCCAATGCATTCTCTTACATATGCGCGGCGACCTATGGTCGACTCGCATATATAAGAGAATGCATTGGCACAGGGTAAAAAAAATCCCGACTTACGACTGGATTTGATATGGCGGGTCACATATGGAGTGATTGTAACTCACAGACCTCGTGTCATGGTCTGCGCGGGCCAAACATTTACCTTTGCCAAATGGAGATAAGTTTTTACATAATTAAGTTGGCAAAGGTTTCCACATGCAACATTGAGTCTTCTGATATGTTTTGACGATCAATTAATTATTAATAATTCTCGCATCCGATCTATCATAAAACAAACCATGCAACCATAAAACAAACTACGCAACCATAAAACAACCCATGCAATCACTTGTAAAATGGCTGCTTCATAGAAAGGGCGCTTTGAAACAAAGAGAATTAGATATGTAAACACCACATGCACTATGTATTATCCTTTCACATGTCGATACTATAAATGCCACCATATTAACTACTGTACATTTCCTAACCATATTAGCCACCACTAATTGTGAAACATTACTAAAACGAATGTTGTTAATCGAGCGACCAATAATTTCAACCCGTTCAATTTGGGAAATTGAAAAGTCACTTGCCAAAAGTTTTGCCAAATTATATTATTTTTTTCCAAGTGGTAATTATTTTTGCATTTTGGCGAAATTTTAATGGTAACGCGAGCCCTGTCTCGTGCCAAAAAGCAAATTTGCCAGGCATTCGATTGCGGTCATTTCGGTATAGACATATGTGCCAGAAACCGAATGCAAAAATGCTTATAAAATACATTGGTACCACAGCTAACTACCTGAAAAGTAAAAACTATGTAGTTTTCACTAGTAGCGATGCTATCGATATTTGCCTGTAAATATATAGCATGCAATGATCTCACAAGAATCAATCATATACAGGTATGTTAAACCACATGTGTTAGTAGCACCGCTAAACGTGGAACTACCGAAATGTTACTTCTCATGTCGATAGCTTTGGTAAATATGCATTTTATATGCATGTTGTCGTTCATATTTTGGCACCATAGGGTTTTCTATGAGAAAATACCTGCAAAAAATACCGTGCAAACTTGCCAGTGTATGAACGCAACCTTACAGTGTATACCGACGCAGATAGTAGCGGTTGGCTGCTTACAATGTTATCGCTGGACCAGATAATATACACGTATTAGGTCAGATTTGATGGTGAAATTATTAAACTCATGCAATTGGTTCTTAGTATATATTTCTCTGGTAATGTTCAAATTAGTTTTATATTTAGAGGGGTGTGGAAAATCAGAGAAGATTGAATCTGATAACGACTGGAGATATTTTCTGAAACGTATCTTAATACAGGCCATGTTCGTTGTCCTCTATGCCCCTACATGCACAGTACTCCAATTTAATTAAGCGCCATAAATTGCTTATTTATCCAGAAAAACATGATGCAAATTAAGCCACACACGACACTCAATCATTTCTAACTGCCAATAATGAGATGACCCATCAAGCAATTTGTTCACCTTTAGTATATACATAGTCTATGATGCATACATGCAGAAAATGATATAAAGATATAGAAAAAGTCGGGATGCATGCAAAGATGTAGAACTATTTACTTACTTATAGGCTTAACAGTGTTACCGGAGCCTATATGACGATCAACATTATCAGTTCAGTATCCAGCCACACTCCTGCGATCAATGGCTCGGTTATTGGTGTATATATAGGGTACTTTTGCAAGTAAAAGTACGTCGAAACGGGTTTCCGTGATCGAGTGTTGAAAACTGATAATGTCAGAAGTAAATGTTAAATGACATTATTATAAACTATTTATAGTCGTTTTCACGAAACGAGCCTCTGACATGCATAATTAAGGATCAAGAAATGTTTGTCATTGTAAGATGTTGTTTGACAACTAATGTTTTCAGCCTTTCCATACCACGTATTTGACTGCTTATCGCATTAATCCTGTGGACGAGGATCTAGAAGTTTTAAACAAATCGGTCGAATACAGTGCTATTGCAGTTGGTGCGAGTTTCGTGTAGTATCATTCTTTGTTGGTGTTAGTATTGAAGAGTGACAAAGCCACGAGGAAGGTGTAGTATATGTCATATGATTAGTAGTTTGAAAAAGAATTATTATTTTCCTGAGAAAAAAAAAAGGTATTAATTGAGCGACCAATATTTTCAACTTAATTTGGGGAATTTGTAAGATGTTAAGTAGTTTTGAATTTGGGATTTGACAAAACCTTGCCAGCGTCCTTCAAGAATTTGGATGTTCCAAATCATATATAGCTGTGATTTTACCGACAACTCTATCAGCATAGGTATGTTAATAGTTCTGCACGAGATGTGTGATGAACGTTATCCTTAATCCGTAAACCAATATACAGCGACCGGTACTACATGTTATTATTTCGATCTATTATCCAATCAGAGACGGAATTGCATTTAATCAGAAGTTACTCGGTAATTTATCGTGAACATACTTGCTTATATGTCATGCAGTGTATATTATCTGGGACATAGTTGATACTATAGACATTTTGTTTGACATGGCGACATTTCAAAAGTCAGTCGCCAACGTGACATTCTAATATATTCCATGCAACTAGTAATAGGTTCGCTGTCCTCAAAGCGTTATATATATATAGCTTTGGACATTGAGTCAGTGTGATAGTGAACCAAACCCAGTGTAGCTACGGAATTAGGAATGTCATAATCCAAACATTAACCACGTTTAAAGGCACGGGTGGCATTGGTTGTATGTAATATTTAAAAAATAAAAATTACCAAATTATGAAAAATTCCTCAAGAATATACCAATAGTATAGAAAATTATAGTATGAATACGATATTATCCACAAAACACACTTATGCAATTTGTTGGATATTTATGATTGGTACAAGAACAAAAGATGTATATATTTTAATATTCTTTCGGCACATCGGTATCTTTAAACTAGCAGTCATTTGTGCTCGACAGTTCTCCCTGTCGTCGATCTAATTATTATTACAAACTTAATATACATTTACGCGTAACTATAAACCAGGTTTAGGTGCGACCACGTACTACATGCACTTCGGATTTCAAGCTTCGACAGACTATAATAATATACATGAGTCAAATGGCATTGAACTATAATGAGTTGGTAACTTTCGCTCGGTGAATGATGTCACACGTGATAAGGACTATACATTTAATATGGTAATTGAGAGTAATTTCGCTATTTGTTAAATAAACTTGTTAATGAGACTCATTTAGACAAAACATGCCAGTCACCCCGTTCGGGTCATACAAACACGGTGTAATAGTATGTTGATGCTGGAAATGCGAAGGGCCGTGTATTCACATCTAAGCCAGACAAACTCGCGAGACTGTCAAGCAAACTTCGTCGCCATCATGCATATGGGTTACAAACAACAGTTATTTTGAACAGACAGCAGTGTTGACTGTGAGTACCGCCGGCGAGGAGTTAAGCCTATATGAACTTCAAATGGTAATTTTGCCTTATAAAAGAACATCACCCGAATTCGGCGACAAAAGCGCCACATTCGGGCATTATTTTAAAAATAAATATTGCATTTCTGCTGCTACCCTACTTACTGCACAAAGATCAGCAGCATAAAAATATCCAGACCCCTTCCATAACATCGGGACCCCATCATATTCGTCCTGGCTATACATAAACAAAAATGATCGCCATATTTAAGTAGGCTAAGATTTTCTATTCCCACTCAGGGAATTTCCCCCTCAAAGAACCAGATTTGCGGAGCCTAGCCCCCCCCCCCCCCAACACACAAATCCAAGAAACGTAACTCTATTTATAATTAGTTATATGTGATAACATACCTGCTGAAGTGCGTCGATAGGAGTCGTTGAATTCTTATCGCGTACTGATGTGATCTCGTTCCTGAGTCTGGTGAAGTTACCACTTTGTTCGCTGGCTTTGTTGTTTAGAATTTGTTCATGTCTGTCGACCTCGAGCAGCCATATGGATGGCAACACGCTCAGTAGGTAACACAAGAAACAGAAGCTGAATCTGAAATGGATAACAATGGACATGTCGGTCAACAAGCGATTCAGCAACATGTGCAGGATCGGTTCGAAATGTAACACAGTTAATCACATTGGTACACAGAAGAGAGATACACATATTTTGGTAGTCCGGTTAGGTTAATCAATGAAGTGATCGCATGGAAGCTTACATACTTTAAACATATTTTATTTGTAATAATACAAAGTGAATTGGGGCACAAGTTACATAACTTAACGAGCCCCTCTCCGGTATACATTGTTACAAAATTACATAATTGACAAAGTGGCACAATAAGTAACTTATTTACAGCTGTGTGGAATGTGAGAGAATGGTGACTGGTGAATTCAGGATGATCTTTGCGGATCGTTAGGAAAGGATGATGTAAGGTGGTGGGGGTGCCAACGTCGATTGTGTTTATTTAAAACATTGTTATGGCCGAGCAAGTACCAGGTCGAAAAAAGCAATAAACAACAAAATAAACATGTTTATGTCCTACTTATTAATTAAGTTAATATCATTTGTCAAAAACGTTTAGTTTCCGTAATAAAATGTTGTACTATTTTGAACAATTTCACATTTTGTTTTATATCTATGTTTTGGATGCCAGAAAGTAAATCATTCATATGTGTTAATTTGAGTCCTTCTCTGTGTAGCGAATGATACATTTCTATTCGTTCTGGTTGGTACAGGGAACACATGAAAAGGTAATGATATGCATCTTCGCATTGGTTGCCGCGTGCGCAACGTGGGCTGTCAGATATGTAGTTTTGGAATTTATCAGACTTTAGATCACTGCAATAGTTCCGTAATTTTGCGTGAAGTACGTTACATTGCCTGCGTCCCGTGTAGAAATACCTCGGGGGTCTAGTGACGGGGTCAATTATTCTAAGATAAGTTTTGAAATCTGAAATTGTGGGGGCTTCTGTTATTACGGACGGCATGTCATTCCACGCTTTTATGGTTGAAGGGAAAAATGACTTTTTGTAATTCTCAGTGTTACTGAAATATGTGTAAAAAATTTCGGGATATCTGAATTCATACTCTGATATGTCAGCTATTCTGGGTGGTAATATGTTTGTGAGATAAATAGGGGCATTCCGATTGATAATGTTGTACATAGTTTGTAATTTGTGTAATTCACGCCTCCTCCTCAGTGGGGGCCAGCCTACTTCTTTCATTGTGTTTATATCAGAGACTGATCGTGTGAGTCCACTGACTATTCTGGCTGCATCAATGTCTAACCGTTCAAGTTTATCCATTTGATATTTAGATGCATTTGCCTATACTACATCGGCATAATCGTATAATGGTAAAATATACGTTTTATATATGTTTTCTAGGGTCTTCCTATCGAGCTGGTATTTAAATCTTCTTAGTTGTGATAAACGCGAGGCTATTCTTTTAATAGTTGCATTGATATGATTGTTCCATGACATATTTGATTGGAGTTCAAGACCGAGGTGTTTGTGTGTCTCAACAAATGATATAGTATCATTATTAAAGGTTAAATTAGGAGTATCGCCGGATGTGCCAGTCAATGAGTACGACATGCCCATCGTTTTTGAGGGATTAAAATTGACTAGCCAATTGTTTGACCATCTTGATATGTTTTCAAGATCCTTGTTCATGGTTTGCGCCAATTCATTTAGGTCATGGTGCTCGTTAGTAATGCAAGTGTCGTCAGCGTACATTCTCGTAACAGAACAGATGTTGTCTGCTAAGTCATTGATGTAAACCAAAAATAGAAAAGGGCCTAGGATATAGCCTTGTGGCACGCCCGCTGGGATGATCTCATAGCTAGAAAAGCTGTTGTTAACTAATACGCGCTGCTGTCGGTTATTTAAATAGTCTCCTAGCTATTTCAAAGATTTACCACGAACTCCATAACTTGAAAGTTTGTGTATTATTCCCCTGTGCCAAACTCTCTCGAATGCCTTTGATATATCACAAAAAAATAGAACATGTTTACAGTCCATTGTCGAGAGATTGACACAGGTGATTGTATAGATCTATGAGTTGATGGGAAGTGCTTTGCCCTGGCATGAAACCCGATTGACGTAAGAATAGTAGTTCGTTTTTTTTTAAGAAATCCCTGATCTGTTTAAATACAACTTTCTCAAATATTTTTCCCAAGCAGGGTAGAAGGGAAATAGGACGATAGTTCTTGCTATCAGCGGGGTCGTCTTTTTTAAAGATGGGGACAACATTAGCCTTTTTAAGAGATTTTCTGAAGATTAAAACTAATGGACGAGCAATGGAAGCTTACATGGACATACTGCCTTTGCAGTAGGTACTTGTGAAAATCAAAAAGGGTTGTAAAACCGTCATCACTGAGAATTACATGGACAAATAAAACTAGTAAACCTTTTCTTTTTTATTATTATTGACAGCTCCCAATGATAAGACTTTACATTTGACGTCTTTGTTATGCAAACATAAATGTTAAAGTGTCTTATTTTTATCATGCAACCAAACATCGTCACTGTATATACCACTTCATGATTTGATCAGAATTAGCCCAACTGTTTGTTGATAACATGACTGGCACGGTAGAGTAATGTATTCATAACAACAGGGGTGGCTAAGATGGGGGTCAAGGGGGCTACAGCATTATGTTGGAGAGCCCAGCAATGGTCACGGTAGCCTCCTGGATCCTATAGCCTCCCCTGTCGGGCGTCGTAGCTAGCCTCATGTGTCGGGGAAATCCTAGCGCAACACCAGCATTAGCATGCGACAACCCATTGGAGAGTTATTAATAATAAATATAAGAACAAAGTGCACATATTTTCCATATGACGGTTTTACAAACTTTGATGTGTTTTACATTTTACCCACAGCAAAGGCGTTATGTTACTTTAATCGTAGACTTGCGACGTTGTTCTGATTGGTGTCCAAACAAGTGACAACATCAGCCTCAATATAACCATATTTAGATTCGATATTGTTCTGGTAAAAGAGAGTTCAGTTGGAAACACCCCAATATAGAACATGTAGCTACGTCCCTGGTTGAATATAAATCATATTGTTCAAGGTTCTAACCACAGTTAATTGTGTAACATAACCGCGCGTCCATGGTTACACACATGATTCATATGTACATGTATGCCATTGATGTGAACAATCTTCAATTGCTGTTTAACTAGGTCCCAAACACCGTGTTCCCAGTAATGTTGTATTCCTAGTTGTATTTTTCAACTTCAATGCGTCTTTTTGGGTTAAACAATGATCGTAGAAATGTAGTTAGATATTTATCGACCTATTTCGATACCGGGAATAATTAAAGAGCGAATAATATTATGTGTATTTTGGAGCGCATGCAAACCGGAATGTGGCTTTAACGTTCAAATTCCTATATCTGTGCAGCAGTGCATGTGCAGTATAATGTTTATGTCCGCACCAATTTTGAGTGATACTCTGGCAGGTCGACGAGTTATACGATCCACATGTCCCCTGGTGCGACAACCCCACCATGAGTATATGTGTACGATGTATACATGTGATACGATCTGTGTTTCAGCGATCGTTCATCACAACATATATCCGTCTTTAAAATGTTTTAAATTACATACAGGGCTCTCGTCCAGTGCATTCGAACGCGAGAAAGAGTTGATAACATATCGCAATAGAAAGATAACTAACAGTGGGATAGACAGACTTGTTTTCATTGATAAGACATTAAAATTTATGTTTCAAAGACAAACCACAGTACCCCGCAATCAATGACGTATACATATGTCTGGCATGCAGTACATGTGTGATAACACGGAATACACAGCCGACTATTGAACGTTTCACGATCATAACCTTGGGTTATCGTGTTTTAATCGACAACCCCCCCCCCTGGAAACTCAGTCGGTTAAGTGCACTGAACCCCATGATGTCATAGCACTGGCGAAAATTTCTTCAAGAAAAGGTGTGGTACGTGTATTTTGATTAATGTTTCTGAACAACTTTACCCGCCGATCTGGTTTTGGTGAGAATTTCAATTGATGTGTGTTTGTCCCCCAACCCGTTTGTCCCCCAACCCGATGTGTTTTTGTCCCATCACTCCCTCTTATGTAGCAATTCGTGATCTGTATTGGTATGCCCCCCCCCCCAAGTTGCTTATATATATATGTGTTTTAGCACAGACGCTGAAAACATAAAAGCTCAATTTTAAACACATGCAGTGGTATGGGAATTTTGATTTTGATTATATATAATACAAATTAAAAATAGTTCCTGGACCCATGTGATTGTACCAATTGTCCATATAATCAGACGCTATTGTTCCTGGATTAATTGATCGAATGAATGAAATTTCGATGTCGTTTCATCTGTATGCCATTTCACGTCAAAATTGTTCTTAATGCGAATCATGATTTTTCGAGAACTATTTCGATATATTGTTGAAAACGTAGTTTATTAATTTAAATCTACCATGCATGTACTTTAGATATAATTCCTCTCCTTCGCCAATGTCAATCCAAAATTATTTCCGTGTCGAAATAGACATTTAAACGAGTTTTATTGGGATATGAAAATTAGTTTCCGTCTTCGTATATGTCTTTGTTTTGTCGGAATTGTAAAGTATTCGGTATAGATGCCCATTTGTGTTAAAATCTATATAATAATTTAAAAACACACTGATTCATGTAAATTCCAAAGCGCCAAATATATATCATGTCTTATGATACTTTCTAAACTAACATTTAAAGACATATTATGGACTTGTTCGGGTGCGTGAAACTGAGTTAGTATACTCAGGCGTTATGCCAACCTGGGAAATGTAACATTCTACTTACATCGCATAAAAATTCAAAGAAATCGACCATACCACTCCATAGAAAACATCGTCCGAACTACGCTCAATTGTAAATATTTACATCTCGATTCGGGACGCAACTATCGGCGATAAACACACACAAATGATTTCGCCACCGAGAGTCATTGCATTTAATTAATATATCAGAATGACGGTGGGTGTGTGGTCAATTTGGATTAATATTCGTAAAAATAACTACTTTGTGACCAAGATTATTCTCAATTTCTATTTGATCACCCTACCGGAGTGTTTCACATCACTTTAAAATGCAGTTAATAAATAAGCATATAGCTTGTTGCCTAATCCCATTTTTCTTCTAAATTTGTATCTATTGTAATTATTTATCTGAATGTCCATAGAGGGGAAAATAAATACTGTTTAAACTAAAATGCAGTTAGTGCATTGATCCAAAAAATTAAATAAAAGGAAAAGGTGAAATGTATTAAGTTAAAACTGAACTGAACGGAGGATTTGCAGAGTTGAATTTAAAAAAATACCATACATGGCCAAAAAAACCGAATACAAGCTGACTCTCTGTGGTGAATAACTATATGCTGGTACAGATTGACATCCATGTTGGTGTAAAAATATTTAATTCAACAAATCAAACATACGACATAAACATAATATACATATAGAAATATATAGATTTATGAAGAGGATTGGACAACAAGCAAAATGCTTTTTTAAAAGTCCTCTCCTCGTGGAATAAATGTTACCTCAAGTGACAAAAATATCACTTGGGGTAAAGCAGACGGGATATATAGATTTGATTGATTGGAATATTATTTAGGATTGAGATACGGTATTACATTGTAATACGGAAGTTACGGGTGAGACAGGGAATGAAAGAGAATGAGAGAGAGAGAGGGGAGAGTGTGGAAGAGAAAGAGAAAGAGAAAGAGAGAGAGAGAGAGAGGTTTGACACAACATACATTCGATACAAAATAACACAAAAAACATCCGTTCAGTGGGGAAATCACTTGCATCCATGTTAAAGTCACCCCTAATGATAAGAACATTATGTTTACATCGTTAGGGTATATACAAGAGCTCCAATTTGAAAATTGTACATCAGAGTTTAGCTTGTAACCAGCATTTTCAAATACTTCGTAAAAGGGGATCCTTTATTATGATGTGGAAAATACTTTTTCGCAGCCTCTGTGATATTAATGAAATAGGTTATACCATGAGCAATAACAAAGATGCCTTTAGCATGATGGACGGCTTTGAACATTTCGGATATTTATTGGCACTCAATTGAAGTCAAAGGACGCGCGGAATTTCAGGAATATAAGTGTTATATTATCTTCCGAAAGGAATGAATCAGAACCAGTTTCCCAGAAAGTTTCGAACTGTATGTTGGTTTGGTACTTACACGCTTCGCTCCACCCCCTTCCACACACAGAGGGTTATAAATCCCTCCAGAACAATGAGTAGAGGCGAAAATAACAGATACCAGTATTCATCATCCCCGAAAGCAACGGTAACTCTCCAAACAGCCAACAAACAGTGAAACAACAATATAGCCCGTGCAAGAATGGATTTCCAGTAATGTATTATCCTCCCAAAAGTCTGTTTCACCCTCATTGTCGGTGCACCAGTCTATCACACTGAACAACAAAAACTAGTAATATTATCACACTGTACAAAACGGGTGGCGGAAAGCTCGTCCTCTGCAGGGAGATAGTATGTGTGCGGTGCTTAGGTTTGTTGTGATATTCAAATGCTCTAACCTTTAATATTACGAAATATGTTACCTCACAAGCGCAATTAACAGCTTGAAACAACATAAGCACCGATGTCGGTGAATGCCCCTGGTGCTAATTAACACCCCCTCAAACTCTCCTCCCAAAGCTTCGATCATGGCATGTGTGATGTTAAAGCCGGCGGCTTTTATGTGATACAAATGGCATCTGATTTAAGATTAAGAGGTGCTAATGGAATCCCACCTATTCATATAGTAATTGGGTGCTCCTAATCTGATGGATAAAAATTCGACAAATTATCCAACCTGTATTATATCTGATGAAGCTGACATGAATCGAACCCGCAGGTTTGCTCTTATTCATTGTAAAGTATTAGTTTAAACAGTATTTATTTCCCCTCTATGTACAATCAAATATATAATTACAATAGGTACAGATTTAGAAGAAAAAGCAACAAGCCATAGACTCATTTGAAGCCCTCTCCATTGGGAATGGCGCGGCCCTATTTGGCTGCAAGTCAGTAGGGGTAAATGATAGAAGCACTCAGAAAAAGATCCATTGAAATATATTAAATAAAAACTTGAGGCGAGACAGAGTGGCGAGAAGATAGCTTGATACAGAGTGTGAGGTGTAATTATATATGTGAGTATGCATAATAATTTCAAAGAAACCAAAAAGATAAATATAATAACTAATTTTAAGGAAATAAAAAACATTTTTACATATCTTTTAAAGAAAAAATAACAATATGAACATCTGCAGTGGCCAGTTGACCCGACGACCTACGTTGGGAAGAGCAAGAGTTTGAAACAGATATAACACCAGACCCATACCAATTGATTTTTTTTAACCATTTCTATATTAAATACTCATTGACTAGTAGTTTCCTTAGGAAATGTTGAGATAATAAGTTCAACAAACGGCCATAATAGATTCAATAATATGTATAGAATAATGCCTCAGTCATAATCGAGATTTTAAATTATGGTTTTAAATTGATGTAAACATATTTTATTCCAATAAAAAAATAACATGTTTAAACATTTGACAAATATTTTACAGTAAGACAGAATAATATATATAATCGGATGATTGGAAAGGGGATTAAACAACAAGCCCAAGGGCTTTTATTAAGTTTGCTCCCCTTTTGTTTCGCGCCCACTCTTGGTGTAAACAATATTTATTTAAAAAAATCAAACATATGACATAAACATAATATACATGTAGAAATATATAGATTTATGAAGAGGATTGGACAACAAGCAAAATGCTTTTTTAAAGTCCTCTCCTCGTGGAATAAATGTTACCTCAAGTGACAGAAATATCACTTGGGGTAAAGCAGACGGGATATATAGTTTTGATTGATTGGAATATTATTTAGGATTGAGATACGGTATTACATTGTAATACGGAAGTTAAGGGTCAGAAAGGGAATGAAAGATAATGAGAGAGAGGGAGAGAGAGAGAGTGGAGAGTGTGAAAGAGGGGAGAGATTGGAAAGATAACAGAAGATACGAGAAGGAAAAGACAAAAGAAATATAACTCTATTAGTGATCCCGGGATAGGGGGAATCATTACTTACGAGCTGTTGCTCGCATGTAGTTGATGGGTCAATATAAATATATTAATATATTAGTTCTCTACGTTATGCATGGGGCCCAAGCATCGCAAATAGCGACCACAAAGGGAATAAACACCGATGGGAGTTTCTATTTAAACATGTCTATACGGGTTAATTGTGTAAAACAAAACAAAAATATGATTTGACATATATAGAATGAGGCGTTTTAAAGAGATGGTTGTTCGATGGTCGACTGCCTAAATATACGCACTAAGCAATCTACAAATATAAAATACGCAACAGTATTGTATAGATGGAAAACAACACGAACAGACGAGCGGACAGACGGAAGAGGAGACGCCCACTCTTCGTTAAGTGTAGAGGGGGGGGGGGGGGGTCGGACGGGAAGGAATGAAACTATCATAATTATAGTATAATGTTGTTGTCGTGAGAAGCAGGGAGAGAGATAGATTGTGAAGGAGAAAGACATAGAGAGGACGGGCGAGAGAGAGAGAGAGAGAGAGAGAGAGAGAGGGAGAGAGAGAGAGAGATAGATATATAAAGGGGATGAGATGTTGGGAGAGGGGGTAGTTGTGAGGAGTGTTCAATAATTGAGTTGAGTTGTTACGTAATAGTAATAATAATGATGCTCGTCAATACTATTCTTCGTGTGTCAGGCGCCATGGGAGGGGATCAAGCGCAGTTATTAATATGTTGCATTGGTCAATAAGTAATTAGACATGTATAGCGAGGAATATCATGCTGCCGCAAAACTCGACCAGAATCCAAAGCAATTCACTGTCCGTACAGGTGATAGAATAATGGAAATCTTTTTGTTCTCATGATATATGTCTGAACTGCATTAAATATTTGTTTGTTTTCGAGAAGGCTAAGCTCCCTTGATCCCCACAATAGAGTGTTTTCAGATAGGGCAACATTGGGTAGGGAGTCATATAGTTCTCTTCTGTGCTCTTGATAGAAAGTACATTCAAAGAGCTAGTGGTAAGTTGTCTCAAATTTCCCACATAAACAGAAGGGGATTTTTTTACATGATTATCTGTCAGGTCACAACTCAGGTGGCTACAATTCAGTCTTAACCGGGTATGAAGGATATGAGACTTACGGCATTTACTATGATAAAAATGGGCTGGTGGACGCATATTGTCACGGCTGAGTTCCTTTTTGAATTCTTCGATTGTACTGCCGCCCTTTGTAGATTCCGGCAGTTTGTTCCATTCAGTAGTTGCCGCTGGTAAGAACGAATCCATGTAATAGTCATAGTTAATATTCGAGGGTAGTCTTATATGTTCAAATCTGAAGTTATACCTGGAATTATTTGCCTGGATTGGTCGTACATAGTTTCTTAAGATTGATGGGGCAGTTCCGCGTATCATTTTCGATGTGGAGATGGAAAGTCTACCACATCGGACACCGGAATACCATCACATCCCGGTATCCCCCATCTCCACCTCCAGCAACAACAACAGCACCAGCTCCATTAGCATGATACCAGCAGAGAGAGACGCCATCTGTGCCAGACTGGACAAAATGCAGACACAGGCGGATGCAGCTTTGGCATTATGCAAAAAGACCCGCGAGGAAAACCCACCATTGCCATCTCCACCTACGTCATCGGAAAAAAAGAATCCGACAAAAAGAATAAAAAAGAAACGCTAATTTAACATTTTTTTTCCTATTACTTAATAAAGCTTAAAATGAGGGGTTAAGGAAAGGGCCATTCGGCCCTTTCGAATATCCCGGGGTTAGCCCCCCAAATCACTTCATCATCATGGACACCTGTCTGGCCTTGAATCTTCACCGGTTAGGCAGCCACGTTGAGCTATTTATGACATACCGGGTTATGTCATCACGGTCTTTTTCAGGATCCTCTGATGGCCGTAACCCGGTTGCTGGAACCCACCAGCAACCAACGGTTACTACCGCCAACAAGCGAAAGAAGAAAAAGACACCACCAAGACGCCACAGGGACGCCGATAGGAGGGTCAAATGGAGACAGGGGATAGCTGAAAGACGCCCAGCACCACCACTTGGCCCCTGAGCAGGACCATCAGCCTGCCGTCGTCGCCAGCGAATCAAGGGAGACCGATGTTACTCCGGCCTCCCCTGTCGTCGACTTGGAGATGGAGACTCTACCACCACTGCCACCATCTCCAGTTCCGGATGCGGATTTCAACATGCGGACACCGCGACCTCCGGTGTCTCACAGAAAGAGTCCTGTGCAGGCAGCAACAACAACAGCACCAAAATAAACCGACTGCTTCCTCAAATCTCTGGAACGCGGTTTGGAATTGATGTATGATCTCCTGAGTACCAACAAAGGACAGTAGAGATCACACTGGCCCGAACAACTCGTGCAGAAAAGGCAGCCAACGCAGCAAACATCAATTCATCCACACACCACCAATAGAAGAACCACCAGCAAAAAGAACAAAAAAGGAAACTTGAAAATTATGTAAAATGTATTTTGTCTTTGTTTTATTTTTATGTTATTTGAATTAAAGGCAGCAAAATGAGCGGTCAAGGAAAGGGCCTAACGGGCATATCGACAATCCCGGGGTTAGCCCGAGCACAATGTGCAGAAACGCGACTTACATATTTATACAAACAAGTTATGCACCCCATGTTCACATACACGACCACTGCACGCGAAGTTCACACAGTATACGAAACATCGACTTGGTTAATAAACTTTTGTATAGCTTCAAACATTATTGAATTTCTTTCATCGGACATCTCACAAGACCCCAAAAAACAATAGGACATCAATGTTCACATGTGCACATCTCGCAAATGGTAGAGCGATTATATCAGATCTGTTCTAATTTGACTACATTGAGGACATTGCAAAAAATAAAATGGTACGCGGATTAAACTACAAATCCCCCACAAGGGCACAATGTGAATCTCTTACGTAATTCAAAACAAGATCTTTGTTCAGATGGCTGCAAGCACAGTCTCATTCTAGTGTGATATACTTGACCTCTACGAGAGTGAATATGATAATAAAACTTAACTAGATTATTATGGCCGACGCTTAATTTCTTCTGCGGTTGATGATGCTTTTATTGAGACTGGTATATTATTCGATGTGCGTATTGCTGACGGTATTAGAACGTATATCCATGTAATTATTTCTGTTACTATTTGGAGGGTGAATACTTACGCGCCTGTGATTATATCCAAAATATGTCGAATCGGGTGAGATCATGTTAGAAAGATAAAATGGTTTCTACGCATCTTGTAAAATAATACCATTTGCTTAGTATGCCTCCGAGATGAAAGAGTTTTTCAACCGATTTCAAGTTATAGGTTTCTGTCACTGACACGTCTGGTAGCCCCGCGGTAACAATCCTCGCCATCTCATATTGTATATCTTCAATTTTGTCGCTCTTATAAATTGGTATATTATTACAAACAGTTGAAGCACATTCATGTATGGGACTTACATATGAAAAATAGGATTTGAATCTTCTTATACGAAACCGCACTGTGTATGAGCAGCATAAACAACGCACATGCATGAAACTGAATCTGAATATATTTGGAAACATATGTGCAGCTCTTGTCCCCCATCAGTCCTAGCAATCCAATACCATGGGATACACCCAATGTAATGTTTTTTATCTCTTCTTTTTCTGTTCTCTTACTCTTTCTGCTTTCCCTCACTTCTTGTACCAAAGTATCAATCATGACGGCCTTATCCTCTCCTTAACCCCACTCAACTCATTCTCTGCTCTATCTTGTTGTCTTGTCCCCACTTGCTTACCCCCACTGGGAAAACTGACTGAGCCGAAAAAAGATGTAAAAAACACCCATGATAGGTTTTCATTTCTATATGTTACCAGAGTATGCTCAAATTATATACTTGTTAACGTGCACCGAGGATGCCCAAACAATAAATGTCGGAATTTTGATATGATCTTAAATGATGGATGATATAATGTTACACATGGCAAGGATCGGTGCATTTCACAATCTTGCTGTCAGACTGTCATGGAGGGGGCATCAGAAACATGCTTGTTTTATATCATGCTGCGCCAACGTAGTTTGAATCTTACAACTTCCCTAAGAATGACACTACTGGTTTTCATTCTTTTCCCGGTGGAACAACTATGTACTCTCAAATATATCATGACCCACAAGCAAATATCATATGCACCACATTCCGAAGAAAAGATGAGACTGAACACAAAACTTGCGAGGTCATACACAGCTGCATCTCTCTTCACAGGCGCGAGCAGTACTAGCGGTATTTTTGGCAAGGGCTCTCATGATCCTCGCAGGAGACGTCGAGACTAACCCAGGCCCTTCAACCGAACAACACAGTCACTCGGTACTTATATTGAATACACAGAGCATCAGAAACAAGAAAACCATAGTCAGAAATGGTAACGCCACCAATATCATATTATTAGCCATAAATATAAATTATAATACAATTATTCTATAAACTAGCTTTCAAATTTGATGCGGGAAATTTGCATACTTCCATATTTCAAGTTTTCCCGTTTCTCGTGTCATACGTTACTATCTTCAAACTGTCTTCTTTATTACACAAGCTGATGGGCCCGACTTCGCCCGGGCTGTTTCCCATCTGATTTCCGGTGAAAGGCGCGATTTGACCTTCAATTGACTATTTCGAAAGTCAAGGTCAGGTCAGGGTCATGATTTGACCAGTCCAAAACACCCCCACCCGGAGAAAAGTACCCTCAGGTATCAAATTTCGTCGAAATCCGTCCGTTTTACCCCACTTGACCTTTAATGAACAACTTTGAAGGTCAAGGTAAGGTCGGAGTCATGATTTGACCCGTCCAAAACACTCCCCCGACAAAAGTACCCATAGGTATCAAATTTCGTCGAAATCCATCCGTTTTGTCCGATTTGACCTTTGATTGACCACATTGAAGGTCAAAGTCAGGCCGAGGTCACGATTTGATCCGTTCAAAACTTTCCCCGGACAAAAGTATCCATAGGTATCAAATTTCGCCGAAATTTGTCCGTTTTACCCAAATTGACCTTGCATTGACAGTTTTAAAGGTCAAGGTCAAGTCGGGGTCACGATTTGACCCGTTCAAAACACTTCCCGGACATAAATACCCATAAGTATCAAATTACGTTGAAATCTATGAAAAGCCGAGGAGGACATGTCGGTTGCTAATTGCTAGATATACGACGCTGTATTTTAAAGGTGTTTCAAACTAGGAGATAGAAGTATTCTGCGTTTCAAATGGTGATGAATTATAGTATTTTATTCAAATTTTATGGCATAAATTGTTATTAAAACCGTATATACTATAAAAAATAAATGACTCGAAAGTTAAGTGGGCCTTTAAACAAAGTCACAATTGCAGTTAGGCTCATCTCATACTCGTCCATTCAGCGATATTCTGCTGCGCAGTTTGTTATAGCCTCCAGTATTCATTGAGCGTTATAGCCCCAACTGTTATAATTCGCCTTTAGCAGGCGTACTCTTGCCTCAGATTATTGAGATATTAGGTCACACGTAATCACATTAAATCGCATGGAAACATAGCAATTGTGTGGGCTGCTTGGCGTGAATATGTAATAAGAAATAAGGTCATACGTAATGACATTAAACTCAAGAAAACCCGCGAAAACAAAACAAAATCACATTTAATGTTCTAAGTTAAGTTATTTCCTCCTGTATCTGTATCGGTATGCGCGCAGGATCAGTTCGGATGTGAGCACACACTCCATAAAAATAATCTTTGTGAAAATGAACCCTCTCAAATTAGTCTCAATACTTTAGAATATAGAATTAACCTAAAAATAACAAAAACCTTCGGAATAGAGAACCTTCGGTATAGCGGACCTTCGGGATAGCAAATCTTCATAATAGAAACATGTCCCCACAATTACACCGGTGACGTAAACACATGTGCTAATCTTTTTCGTACTATCGTAATTATCGGTACGATTTATACTCTAGTACGAAACAAGAATACATTCCTCTATACGACCATGTGTCTATAGGAATCAGGGAGCTAAATGTGTTCTAGAGTCGGGGAGCGAGTACACCGTGGAACCCTAAAGGTGAAGGTAACTGAAGACTGACCTTCACCTGATACATGCGACACGTTATTAAAGGATGACATCGCGTTTATTTGATTTGTACATAATATCTAAATAATTTAAACTGGTGAATGAATGGGGGAACGGATTTTTGTGAGCGGGAAATGTATTTAACTAGCTGTTGTAGATCTGGGTTTTTCCAGATCAAATTTGGCTGTGAGATAGCCCTGTCGTACACTTGGGGATTTATTTTAAAAAGTAAACACATGACCTATGATTTTTCTTGCATTTTCGTGATCAACTGGTGTCAATCTAGCTGGGTAAACATCACTGGTATGGCCTGCAGGCTTCAATTCAGCGAATTTGACCGAAACGTTAACACTGTCGCCTATGGGAAACCATTTAGTTCCGTGATTCCTATAAGAAAAATTTGAATTTTACGAAATTTCACGTCTCACCATGATAAGTTGTTATTTCCATATTTTCTTATTTTCAAATGATAATGACCACATTTTGGACAGATTTAAAGAAGAAACGCATGGATTCGCCTGTAGATAGTAAAGAAAGTGATAAATCTGGTAATTTTGCATGGATGTCAGGTACCATTAGGGGGTCAGGGGGTCTAAAGCCCCCCTCCCCACAATTTTGAGGAGTGTTAGCCCCCCCCCCATTGGGAAAATGTGTCGTTTGACCCAATTAAGCTTTTCCGGTACCCAGTAGCCTTATCTGGGACCGTAGCCACACCCCAAGTCGGGGGGGGGGGTGATGGCATCACCACTAGAGTTACTGTCGTGCAAAACTGTCATGACAGCTTTGTTAAACAGACAGTATGCCCTGCTATCTGGTAAAATTTCATGCCTGAGGCTGTGTCTGATGTTGTATCATAATGTTTCGATATTTAAATTGACTTATGGTTGCTTTACATTGCTATTAAAATATATATTTTTTTTATTTTCTGTTAATTTTGGTAAATATTTATTATAAATTGCCAAATTCTGCATGAAAAGGGTTTAAAATTGGACAATATATCCCTCTCAAAATGTATATTAACATTTCCTCTTCAATTTAGTAATATTATGGTATATAAGGACATACTTCAGTTATACAAGATGCATTAGCTAGTAAAATTGAAAAAAAAGCTAAATTTTTTGGCTTTATTTTGAGGATTGACACTAATTTTCAGGATGCCTCATATTGGAAAAATAAACCACTACTGCTCGATATAATCCATTTTTGATTTCAGTAAGGTCTATATTTTGATAAAATACTATAAGAAACGCTGTTATTCACACATATACATATATATATAGGAATCAGGGAGCTAAATGTGTTCTAGAGTCGGGGAGCGAGTACACCGTGGAACCCTAAAGGTGAAGGTAACTGAAGACTGACCTTCACCTGATACACGCGACACGTTATTAAAGGATGACATCGCGTTTATTTGATTTGTACATAATATCTAAATAATTTAAACTGGTGAATGAATGGGGGAACGGATTTTTGTGAGCGGGAAATGTATTTAACTAGCTGTTGTAGATCTGGGTTTTTCCAGATCAAATTTGGCTGTGAGATAGCCCTGTCGTACACTTGGGGATTTATTTTAAAAAGTAAACACATGACCTATGATTTTTCTTGCATTTTCGTGATCAACTGGTGTCAATCTAGCTGGGTAAACATCACTGGTATGGCATGCAGGCTTCAATTCAGCGAATTTGGCCGAAACGTTAACACTGTCGCCTATGGGAAACCATTTAGTTCCGTGATTCCTATACAAATCTGTACACCAGTGTCCACACACTTCGTGGCGGTAATAAATTAGATATACTTGCGGCCGAAACATCAAGTGGCGAGTACGACGTATGCCTATTAACCGAATCATGGCTCGATCATTCTATCCCGGATTCAGAAATCCATCTTCCTGGTTACCACGACCCCGCCCGCAAAGACAGACACGATGGGAGAACAGGAGGGGCGTGTTTATTTACGTTCGCGACACTATACCTTTCAAAATACGCGAACATCTTGACAGTAACGAAGTAGAAAATATTTGGATAGAGGTTACAATTAACAGAAAGCATTGTCTTGTTGGATGCTTTTATCGCCCTCCCAACTCCCCCGCAAGCCTGCAGTGGACGAAAATTAATGATAACATTTCCCTTGCGCGCGACAATGACCTGGATGTCATAATAGATGGAGATTTAAA
Source organism: Siphonodentalium dalli (assembly GCA_032622095.1). Classification (NCBI taxonomy): domain Eukaryota; kingdom Metazoa; phylum Mollusca; class Scaphopoda; order Gadilida; family Siphonodentaliidae; genus Siphonodentalium; species Siphonodentalium dalli. Next base: position 55,331,098 of record CP136067.1, read on the forward strand.
TGAAAACTATGTACACAACGGTAATGGTAAAATAAACGGCATATGTAGCGAACGAGGTCTGACCCAATTAGTCGCTGATAAAACGAATTTTACTGAAAACTCCTCATCTATTCTCGACTTGCTCATGACTAGTAACCCTGATCTTGTTGATTCCCCTAGTGTTCTTGGTAACATATTCGACAACATAGTTAGGTATCACTGTCTAGTTGTTGCTCGGATAAAACTTCTGAAAAATAAACCGGCTATAACCCTCAATAGACGTGTCTGGAATTATAATCTGGCTGACTTCGATACCATGAACGAATATCTATTGAGCTGGAACTATGACGATAATACACCATTTGAAATGTCAACTCAGGCAGATAAATTGACTGCAAAAATTGAGAAGGTATGCAGTGAAAATATCCCCAATAAGATAATACTGATCCGAAAAGGTAGTCCCCAATGGCTTACGTGTAATGCACGGAAGCTGATGAAGCAAAGAAATCGATTACATAAGATAGATAAAAAGCAAAACACACCACAAACATGGGCAAACTTTCGATCTAAACGTAATGACACAACATCGGCTATTAGAAAAAGCAAACGTGATTATGACACAAATAATGAAAATACATTGAATAACCCATCAAATGACCAGTCGTCTTGGTGGAAAACCCTTCAAAAAGTAGTATTTGCAACCAGTGATCGAACAATACCCCCTTAAACATAAACGGCGACTTCCTGATCTCACCAACTGAAAAAGCAAATGCTTTCAATTCCTATTTCTGTTTTATTTCATCAGTTGATGACGTCGGGAAACGCCTACCAGTGCTCGATCCTGTTAACTCCATATCCACATTAAGCGAAATAAAAATCACAGCCCCTGACATTTACAAAGCGTTAAAAGGTCTCAAAATTTCTAAGTCAAGTGGGCCCGACGGAATAAGTCCCAGAGTTTTGAAAAATTGCGCCTCTTCGCTATGTGATCCTCTTGAATTCTGTTTTAGAATATTTACCGAAAACAGCTACTACCCACCCGAGTGGAAGAGTTCCCATGTTACACCTATATTCAAGAGCGGTGATCCCAGTCTTATATAAAACTATCAGGTGACGCGACTTCGTCCGGGCTTTGACCTTGAATTGAAAAGTTTGAAGGTCACGGTCAGGTCGGAGTCACTATTTGACCCGTCCAAAACACTCCCCGGACAAAATTATCCGTAGGTATCAAATTTCGTCGAAATCCGTCCAGCAGTTTCCCGGCCATAGCTAACAGACAAACAAACAGACAGAAGTCCCAAAATATATATTAGATCATTTGTGGGTACCCGTTTCAAGGCGAAGGTCACCTCGGGCGGAAAAAACTGACCCGATGAAAATCTCCCCCATTCCCAGGAACCCCTAAGTACGAACACAGACAACACGCTCATGCCTGTACACATACACAACACGCTCACGTCTGGACACATATACGCTCTTTGTCAACGACACTGCGGATACGAACGCTCTTTAACTATCACGCGATTAACCCATGAATTCCCATTGCGGTGGCGGTGGATTGGAGAATGAGTGCTCTGACGTTCTCAGAAGCGGTGCGATGACACTCCATCTGTGATTTTACCCTTAGATAGGAAGTTTGGGCTCAATCCGTCCGGCAGTTTTCCCGGCCATAGCTAACAGACAAACAGACACACAGAAGTCCCAAAATATATATTAGACTACCGACCAATTTCCCTACTAAGCTGCGTCTCAAAGGTCTATGAAAAATGCATTTATAAATATCTATGGGAACTTCTCGATGAAAACAAACTCCTATCATTTAACCAAGCTGGTTTCATGCGCAATGACTCAACAGTTTTCCAACTTACCGAAATTTATGACAATATATGTCGATCCCTAGACGACGGAAAAGAGGTCCGGTGTATATTCTGCGACATAAGTAAAGCGTTCGATAAAGTCTGGCACCGTGGCCTCTTGAACAAACTGACGAAAATTGGTATAAGAGGAAACTTGTATAACTTAATGAAATCGTATCTCGAATGCAGGTAACAAAAAGTTGTCATAGACTCGGAAAAGGTGTAACAACCGGTGTCCCACAAGGCTTAGTATTAGGCCCGCTTCTGTTTTTAATTTATATTAATGATATAACCGAAAATATACGGTGCAACATCCGTCTATTTGCTGATGACACCTCTCTATTTCTTACTATCGAAGACCACACTATGGCGCAAAACTAATCAACGATGACCTTGAAACTCTCATGTGTTGGGCATCAAAATGGCTTGTAAAATTCAATCCCTTGAAAACGAAGCTCTCTTAATATCTATGAAAGAAATACCAGTATATCATCCACACCTAACCATGGGAGCCGCGACAATTGTTGAGGTTGACAGCCATAAACATCTGGGACTTACTTTCGACAACATGGGCTCATGGGGTATCCACATCAGATCTATGCTTGACAAGGCATGGAGTCGAGTAAATCTATTACGTAAACACAAATACAGGCTAAGCAGAGTAACGCTTGAAAAGATACATTATACATTTATCCGACCAATACTAGAATATGCCTCCCCTGTTTGGGATAACTGCCCTGATTATCTTAGTGACGACATTGAAAAGGTTCAATACGAAATGGCCCGAATAGTAACAGGTGCAACCATCAGTACGAGTAACGCGCGTCTTTTATCAGAAACTGGCTGGGAACTCCTCTCCTCACATCGTAGAAAACACAAGCTATGCCAATTTTCTTTTAAATGATACGCGGAACTGCCCCATCAATATTAAGAAACTATGTACGGTCAATCCAGGCAAATAATTCCAGATATAACTTCAGATTTGAACACATAAGACTACTCTCGAATATTAACTATGACTATTATATGGATTCGTTCTTACCAGTGGCAATTACTGAATGGAACAAACTGCCGGAATCTACAAAGGGCAGCAATACAATCGAAGACTTCAAAAAGGAACCCAACAGTGGCACTATGCGTCCACCTGCCCATTTTTATCATAGTAAATGCCGTAAATCTCATATCCTTCATACCCGGTTAAGACTGATCTGTAGCCACCTGAGTCGTGACCTGACAGATAATCATGTAAAAAAATTCCCCTTCTGTTTATGTGGGAAGCTTGAGACGACTTACCATTATCTCTTTGAATGTACATTTTATCAAGAGCCCAGAAGAGACCTATATGACTCCCTACCCAATGTTGCCCTATCTGAGAACACTCTATTGCGCGGATCAAGGGAGCTTAGCCTTCGCGAAAACAAACACATATTTAATGCTGTACAGACATATATCATGAGAACAAAAAGATTCCCATGATTCTATCACATGTACGGATAACGAATTGCTTTGGATTCCGGTCGAGTTATGCGGCAGCATGATATTCCCCACTATACATGTTTAACTACTCATTATTATAATTATAATATTTTCAATCCTTCCCGTCCGATCCCCCTCTACACTTAATGAAGAGCGGGCGCGAAACAAAAGGGGAGCAAACTTAATTAAAGCCCTTGGGCTTGTTGTTTAATCCCCTTTCCAATCGATCGATCACTTATATTATTCTACTTTACTGTCAAATGTTTGTCAAATGTTTAAATATGTTATTATTTTGATTGGAATAAAATATGTTTACACCAAAAATAGGATTTTTCAGGTGTTATCCTTCTCAGTCGGTATTTATGTCTCCGAATATGATTTACTCTTTTCCAGGCCTTTTCGATTATATTTTTATATGAGTTTCCCATGATCCGTTGTTATCGAAATTAATTGGAACCAACTGCTATGGGGAACCTTTCAATGAAACCTTTCAAAGAAACACGAAATTATTTCGCATTGTTCAGTCCTGCATATGTGCGACAACACGCTTTAATCAGGATTAATCGCCCGAAAATATACCTTCAGATATATACAGCAACATAAGTATAACGAATAGACGTCCTGGTTCGTCCTCATTTCATATGTAACCAGAGAGACGGTTGACAATTACTAGTAGCACACTCAGTCCACACTCTTACCATTATAACTTCTATCTTCTTTATTTTCAGTTATGTATTACACCACAATTGTAAATACTCTGTCATCTTGTAAACAAATACTGTAATTTCAACTTTGTATCGGGAGAGGGGTCTCCTGTAAGTTTCTGTAACTTGTACCCCAATCCCGTTGTAAATTGAATAATTCACAATAAAATATGTTTAAAGTAAAGACACATTAATGTTTATGAGAACTTACCTCTGTAATTTGCGATGCCGCGATCGTTAATGGTGGGTGGACAATAGCTGATTTCATCCTCGATACTATTAACGCTTCCGTTTTTAAAGGATTAAATTTTACTAACCACGTTTTTCACCATTCCACAATAGTTTGAATGTCATTATTCATTATTTCTGCAGCTAATGCTAGATGTTCAACTCATAAATATATTGAAGTATCGTCTGCAAAAAGTCGTATATTGCTTATAATATTTTCAGTTATATCATTAATATATACAAGGAATAATAGAGGACCTAAAATCATCCACGTGTTACCCTTGCTGATAGACCACGCCATTCGGAACTATCAATTATGACTCTCTGTTGCCTGGATTCTAAATATGATTTAATCAAGTTGTATGCCTTGCCATTGGTACCCATTTTCGAGAGTTTATGCAGAAGTCCCATATGTCATACGTTATCAAAAGCCTAACTGATGTCACAAGCAATACTATGGGAGACTCTCACATGTAAGAGATTGCACTGTTACAGGATCTTTAATGCTGCACCAGCGCAGCTCCTATCATGAAAGGGTTAAATGTTTGTACTGACATTTTAGATGCAATTTTAAACATGTTGATGTTATTTTCATGTGTTCAACCATTGGTGCCTTTTTCTCCACCTGCCATCTGCTTTTATCTAGCAATGTTTAGAGTTGTCTCTCTTGTTATGTTTGTTAACGATATAAGTGCTTTCTTAAATAACAATTGTGTACATTTAAAAAGAACCCCATAAAAAATTCACTCAGATATTAATACATATATTTAACCCTTCCATGACTGGAGATTCCTGAAGTTTTGTGAAAACCCTGTGCCAATGCATTCACTTATATATGCGATGGGGAGACTCGCATATATAAGAGAATGCATTGGCCTAACAATATTTACCTTGACCTTGTAACACAGTGCATTCTCTTAGTTATGCACGGCTCTCTATGGGATATTTGCATACAGTAATGCCCTAAATAATCGACTCCTTAACCACAGCAGAATTATGGGTAATTTTTCAGGATTTTATCGGAAATATGGCTTGTTGCCATTCATCGGAAAGCTCTCAGTGAGAGCAACAAGCCATATTTCCGACTAATTCCTGAAAAATTCCCCATAATTTTGCTGTGGTTAAGGAGTCGTTTATTTAGGGCATTACTGTATATAAGAGAATGCGTTGGCATGTGAACTTTAATGCTGCAACAGCACAGCTCCCGTCATGAAAGGTTATTCGTGAACTGGTTAAACAAATGTTGATTTGAAATACAAATATTTATGTCCAAAAAACATGAGCACAGACCACTAGATTATATCACCAATGCTATTGGTTATTATTAAACTCTTCCTCGAGGCTACCTACCCTTTCTATTGTTTTTTTTTTCATCCTACTAATTTCTTGAGATGAAAAAAAAACATTGAATGGAAGTGAAAAATAAGTTTTTGTTAAAGTGAATGGCTAACGTCATTATTCCAGACTATAGGATATGATAAGAACTACAGTAATGTCCTAAATAATCGACTCCTTAACCATAGCAGACTATGGCTTGTTGCCATTCATCGGAAAGCTTTCCCCGAGGCAACAAGCATACTTCTGCTGTAGTTAAGGAGTCGATTATTTAGGACATTACTGTATATATTGTGGATCAGTCTCAACAATTTGTGAGTCCCATTAGACTTATCTGTCATTTTAGTACAATCTCTGTTTGTATTGTAAGCTTTAATAAATATTAATTCACATTTTGTGGCACCTTTATTTCTTCAAAGCCAGTTAAATTTCTAACCGAATTTACCGATATAGCACAGAAAATATGTGTTTTGATTCTTATGATTTACCCTAAATTTGAGGTCATTCCGGTGTATCATGATGAAAACTTAACCGTTCCATGACTGGAGCTTCCTGGAAATTTGCAAAAACCCTGTGCCACATATATTCTATTATTATAAGCGAGTCTCCCATGGGGAGCCTCGCATATATAAAAGAATGCATTGGCCTAACAATATTTACCTTGACCTTGTAAGCCAGTGATTTCTTTTATATAATGAGGCTCCCTATGGGAGACACGCATATATAAGAGAATGCAATGACACATGATCTTTAATGCTGCAACAGCGCAGCTCCCATAATGAAAGGGTGATGTCAAATGAGTGTATTAACCTTTCTTGTTACCTTTACTAAAAATGTAGTGTGCTGTGTGTACACTCATATTACATTTGTTTACATCTGTATACTATGTTATGGAAACATGAATTCCGTGAAAACCAGAGATCTATTTATAGCATACAATCATCTCATTCTGTGAAGAAAGCTAAGCTTATAGAAAGAAAAAGACACAATTTTAAATAGGGTAAATATGTAAATAAATCAACTACATGAAGTCTGAAATTCTTGTTGTTTCTCTGCATGTGTGAAAACTGCAATCACAATTGTGAGGGTTAGATTGATAAACTTCAAACTTTGTCCATCATTCACAGACTATAACACTCTCACCCCTGGCCAAGTGGTCATGCTAATTTGCAATGATGCTGGTGGGTCCTGCTAAATTGATATGATGCTGTCATTTTTTCTTAAGTTGTCATTTTCATGGTGTTCGGATAATTTGAATTGTATGTATTCAATACATCCAGTAATATAAAGGCCATTATGTGTGTCAAAATTTCAAAAGCATATATTGCGAAATATTTTAATACTGGTTGTATTAGTTGTTGCAAATTGACTGTAATCAAGATGGTTATTCATATCGTTTTGCAAACACCAGCTCAGCCATTATTAAATGTTGCAAACTATATATATGTTCATGTCATATTATAATGAATATTAAATGAGGCTGCTCACACTCAGTGTTGTGCAGAGTTTATCAACAGCATATAGTTCAAATACCATTTAAAATATCTCACCATGCTTTATAGAATATTATAGTTTGTTGATGTCATGATCAGTGGTCGGAAAATGATTCAGGAGCAAAAAGAACCTCAGAAACATCAAAAAACATACTGGATGAATTTTAAACTTCCGCTCCTCTCATAGTGTCATCTCAGGGAACACCGTCGGATCAGGAGCGGACACTAATGGCTGACCCGTATGCAACAATGTGTGCACGTTAATGATCCATACTGCAGCGAAGAAGTCATGGGTTAGGGTGGATACACACATTCATGTAATGTCTGTATGTAAAATACATGTATTTTACATGGTCACACCAATCATTGATAGCATTAATCGCCTGCGCGCGATCGTTCCATTTCAACAGTCGAGACCGGTGAGTAGTTATAAGCCAAAATCAAACTAACTGTTATCAAGAGATTTCAGGCCAGTCATAAACATGTCTTTTTTCATGGGTGCCGAAATGAATAAATCCTGTCAGATATATGTTGCTGTTTTTCACGAGTTTTAGTTCATTTCGAAAAGTGGATTTGAGTTTCTCGTCATTTCTTGGAAACAGGGTCATCCAAAATAAAAATAAATGTGTAGACTTTTGAAGCTATTTTAGGACGATTGTGATACATGAGTGTTTAATGCCCCACACACTGACTCCCAATTTGACCTCGTCCAGCAGAACCCGAACGGCTTTCTGGCTCCACATTTTGGAAGTGCTATATTAATACACATGGCAATCAACTAACTCATACATGGTGAATTCCATGTTATAAAGTGATTTAGCCTAATCGGACAACGCGAATCGAGTCAGGATAAGGATATTTGTTCCTCGACTATGCATGGCCTCAGTTCAAATTTTAACAATCCGATATGGTGCTCTCATGCCTTGAATACAGGCATTGGAACATTAAGACAGACAATACCAGTTTGTTGAGATTGCTCGAATAATTTGAGGGCGAGCTCATGTGATAACTTTCAATTGGGATTTCTTTGCATATATCCATTACAGCGCCAAAAACATTAATGCAGGTACAACGTTGAAAGAAAAAAGAGTCACCCCCCCCCATTTTAACCCAGAATTTACAGAGCAGTATATGCTTCTCAGGCCAAAGGATGAACAAGTTCCTAACTGTCACCATTTTAGCCTGTACAGGCTTGAATTATCACATTTGGGACTATAATCCATGATTGGGGGAGGGGGCTGGTTCTCGAAAGTTTCGAATAACTAAGGGATTTAGTTGAATGTATCGGCCGGGATTATCTGGGCAAGAATGTACAACATAATGTTTTACTTAAATATTCCATAGTTGTAAATTGTGTGTATATAACACAAGAGAGGAAAGGTGACGTAGTTGTGGACTCGTAGCTTGACAACCCTTTTCCCGAATGAAGACACACATGCCGCAACACCACCTTCTGTATACCTTCAAATTTAAATTTGTAATAATATGTTCATAATGATATGAATAGCATCAATTGCTGCATATGAGATTAATCACTCGTAGCAAACAGGCACGGCAGATATGACTGTCAACTACAATATTTACAAATCAGGAGTGGCTTCGTGGCTTCAGGGGGTAGGCCTCATGTTTCTGCATGCCCCCCCCCCTCCGGTCGATGAAATATGTAATGGTCAGTCCGGTAGCTTCCGGTATAATATAGCCCCTGCATTGTGGAAATACTGGGACCATCACTGGTAAACAACAAAGAGAAGACTGACAATGATTTAAACAGAACGTCCAACATTTGGGTTATCGCGCGAACAATTATTTTAAGCGGCCTGACGACTTCGTCCAGTCAACGACACTCTACACGTTCAGAGTGTTACTCACTGTGGTAAAACATAGCCGCAATGATTGGGTTATCAGCGGACATATATTACATGGTCTGTATGATCCATGTAAAACGCCAAATACACGATATTTACAGAGATTACATGCATGTGTGTATCCACCCTTACGCAAAATTCCTGGACAAATTGGTAATCTGGATCTACTCAATCCCTGTCCATAATGCTCGTTAGCTGGGCATGTGGGAATATAGATAGAGAGAAGTCACTTGTCATCCAGCTAAAAATTGAAGTGGCCCATTTCTGGGAGAATAAATTTCCCATGTCCTCTAATCTGGGCCCTACGAACCAACAAGTTGCATAATTGTAGCTACAATTAGTTACAGTTTATCTGAACTTTTAAGAGCTTGAAACAGTAGCTTCACAGCTGCAGAATGAGGACCAAGAGTGTGAATTTAGTCACCAAATTCACCCTCTGGGAACCCCGTTCTGTTTGGCATCATCTTCTATAGGAGACTTAATTAGACGCAGATGGTGATGATGGTGATGTGCATCCATTGGAAACCTCGATATACACAAATAATCTTCGAAACGAGCACTGCTCTGGTATAGTTACATGTGATTTGTCAGATCACTTTGGGGTATTTCTCACTGACACCGAAGATCATAACGGACATAACCGATTAAAAACCCCACATGAAACTATGCGCACTCCCCGACGAAACTTTTCCCAAGAAAATATTAATAAATTCAACGATACTCTTAAATCGTGTAATTTCCATTCGGTTTGTGATTTTAATAATGCAGATCAAGCATACGAAAACTTTTTGGATATCTATTTGACAGCATACAACGTAGCTTTTCCGCCCATTACCCGAAACATACCCAAAAAATTCATCAAACGCGAACCATGGATGACCACCGGCTTAATAAGATCTTCACTTAAGAAACAAGAACTATATACCCGTAAACTAAGCTCGCCTTCCTCCATCCATACGAATTCCTACCTCAAATATCGACAACTATATAACAAACTTATCCGGAAAAGTAGAAGCATGTATTACTGTGAGATATTTGAAAAGAATAAGTATAGTTTAAAAGAAACATGGAAGACCAACAAAGGTGCAATAAAACGAGACAAAAATACGGGTGGCTACCCGAATGTTCTACATGATAACAACATACAGTTTACAAATCCTGACACTATCGCTGAAAAATTTAATGACTATTTTTCCAATATAGGTAAAAAAAACCACAGAACTTATTGAAAATCACACAGATGTAAACTTCCTCGATTATTTAACGAATAGACAAAGCAACGAGCTAAATATTACGCCCACCACAATCCAAGAGGTTATTTTAACTTGCTACTCAATGAATGGAAAAACCAGCAGTGACTTCAATGGAATATCTACAAAACTGATGAAGGAAACCATATTTTCTGTAGCACCAGCATTAAAGCATATATTCAACTTGTCGTTCAAACAAGGTCATGTTCCCAACAAAATGAAAATAGCTAAAGTTGTACCAATACCGAAAAATAGTGACAAGGGGGATATAAACAATTATCGCCCAATAAGCATTCTTCCCGCATTTTATAAACTACTCGAAAAACGCATGCAAAAACGTTTAGTTGATTTTCTTAATGAATCGGACATCTTATTTAAACATCAGTACGGATTTCGCCCAAACCATTCAACTTTTCATCCCATCATTCATCTACTGGATCATGTTGTGAAAAATAACGACAAGCCCACGAAAGATTCCACCGTAGCCCTTTTTCTTGATCTGTCCAAAGCTTTTGACACAATAAACCACGAAATCTTACTTACAAAAATTGAACATTATGGAATTAGAGGCACGGCAAACAACTGGTTTCGAAGCTATCTCAATGAGAGACGACAATACGTAGAATTCAATGGAAGCAAGTCAAATCTCCTAAAAACATCATGTGGTGTTCCTCAGGGATCCTTACTCGGGTCCATAATTTTTATCCTCTACGTGAACGATATGTCAAATGCAACTACTATGGATCTCTTATCATATGCCGACGATACAACCCTAATGGCCAGTGGACAAAATGAAGCGTTAATCCAAAGTTATGTCAATAACGAATTAAGAAATCTATCTGACTGGTGTTGCTGCAACAAACTAGCCATCAATGCTAACAAAAGCAATTATATGCTCTTGCATCCACAAAACAATGACAAAAAAATGGAATACAATTAAAATATATCTCAATGGAGCCGAACTTCGACGGATAGGGAACATGCGGAACGAATCGTCTGCCAAATTTTTAGGTATCCATATAGATGAAAACCTGACCTTTAATAAACACATTTCTATTGTATGCTCAAAAATGGCACATGCAATTTATTGCATTAATAAAGTTAAACATTTTCTCACGAGCAAGGCTCTCAAAACATTATACTTCGCCCTAATTCAAAGCCACTTAGTTTATGGCATCCAAATATGGGGACATGTATCGGCAGTGAACAGGTGAAGAAACTATATTTATTACAAAAACCAGCCATCAGAATTATATGTAACAAAAAATATAGAAGTCACACCGATCCTCTTTTCAAACAAGAAAACATTTTTAAAATAGATGATTTACATAAATTACATGCATCCATTTTCATGCATGATTGGTACTACGATCGCTTACCGGTGTCTTTTTCTGGTATGTATGACAAGAGAGCAGAACCAAATAGACGACAACCTAATCCTATAGTACAAAAAAAATTCAGGACCATCTCTTTTTCTAAAGTTCTCCCATACCATTCATTCCCATTTATGTGGAATTCCCTAGAAAGTAAATATACCTCTAAACAATCAAGACATGTGTTCCGAAAACGTTTGAAAACGGATATCATTAATACTTATTCAGCGAGCGTGCGATGCAAAAACCAAAGATGCCCTGATTGCACAAACGATACATAATTTTCTGATAACAAAATAAACAAAACAAACAAACAATACAGAACAAAATTCACTCTAGTAAGCATGTTAATTAAAAAAAATAAAATCCAAAAACCTCACTCACATTATTCCTACTCGGTTCCACTCACACATGTATATTCATAGTATTCATTCATTATATCGACCAAGTAGGTGCCCATACATATGAACCACTTTTCGTACCATCGCCCTAACAACGCCTATATATTAAAAACCCCGTCTGCACACGATAAACGTAACCTATAAAAACAATCAAGTTAATTCGGCCATCTTCATCATATAATCTGTCACCACATCCAGGGGTGATAGGAAGACAGTCAGCCATGACTATATCACCCCTAGCAATATACATGTATAGTCTATTAATATTATATTTATTTGTAATTGTACTTTCCATGTGTGTGTATTGTAAATAAAATTATCCTATCCTATCATATCGATTATGCACTGCGTCATCTGCCAATTCGGGGATATAGAGAAACTACACTAAAAAAGAAAAAGAAGAAACTAAAAGACTTTCGGTGGTTTTTAATCCACTTTTTGACTTAGATTTTTAACAGGTAGAAATGAAGCATGTTTCACCTATATCGCGTCTCCTTTTTTAAATGCAGCGCTGTAGCGGCTGCAGCATGCAGTGCTTTGCGGGTTTTGAATCCACTTTTTTACTTAGATTTTCAACAGATAGAAATGAAGCATTTTTCACCTATATCGCGTCCCATTTTTTCCAATGTAGCGCTTGCAGCAGTGGTTGGGGGTGGGGGTTGAATCCACGTTTTGACATAGATTTTAAACAGGTAGAAATGAAGCATGTTTCACCTATATCGCGTCCCGATGTTTTTTCAATGAAGCGCTGTAGCGGCTGCAGCAGTGCTTTGGTGGGTTTTGAATCCACTTTTTGACTTAGACTTTTAAGAGGTAGAAATGAATCATGTTTCACCCATATCGCGTCCCATTTTTTCTTTTTCAATGTAGCGCTGTAGCGGTTGCAGTAGTGTTTTTTTTTGGTGGGGGGGGGGGGGGGGGGTTCAATCCACTTTTTGACTTAGATTTTCAACAGGTAGAAATGAAGCATGTTTCACCCATATCGCGTCCCATTTTTTCTTTTCCAATGTAGCGCTGTAGCGGTTGCAGCAGTGTTTGGAGGGGGGGGGGGGGGTCAATCCACCTTTTGACTTAGATTTTCAACAGGTAGAAATGAAGCATGTTTCACCTATATCGCGTCCCATTTTTTAAATTACTATCTTTATTTTCACCACTTCACTCAATAACTGCATGGAGTATGATTAGCGCCAGCTGCGCCACTTATTGTTTTATACTTAAACTGTTGTCTATGCATGATAACTCGCGTTCTTCAGTTCTCCTCTAGCAATACTATGTTTGAGGTCGCGGAACATTTGTGCAAATTCATGTCGAAACTTATGTCCACTAATGAAGTACAACACAAAGTTCAGACTATTGTTTAAAAATGACAATGCGATAAAAACAGCGTACAGTGAACGGATATCTGGATCTCCAACAAGCGTCTCTCTCAGACCAAGAACTGTGTTCAGAACACAGATAGGAAAATTACTGGCGACGAATAGTGTATTGAGAAAGAGAACACATTTTGTAGCAGCAGAAGAATGGTTTCTTTGAGCTTTCGGTGATGGCAGTTGTTCTTTAATAAAAGTTGACATCCGTTTCCCAGAAAGCACGACAGAACGAATAATAATAACATTTCCAGTGATGAGAATTACAAATGGCGCGACAGCAAATATAACCAAATCTATCCATGTCCAAACCTTTGAATAGAAAAATATATATGAGCTACTATTCACCGCAACGCATCCATGTGATTGGTTGATATCGAGACCAAACACCAGGTGAGAGTTTAATCCACACAGAAAAACAGCTACAAATGAAAGCACTGCAACTCGCATTCGTGTTTGAAGTTTTCTCCCATGGACAGACCGAATGATGATCGTTCTTTCAATTGTGAGCACCACCAATGTCCAAGCTGCGAAGTCAGAGAAAATTTACACAAGGAAAGAGTGGGCCCTACACATAAACGTAGATACAGTTCTGATATCGTATCCCGATATGTATATTATCCAGTATCGCGAAGGCCCAATAATTAGTGTGATCATGTCTGAGATGGCTACAGTTCGGAGGTAGAACGTAACGCTTCTGCTCCTCACATTTTTCCGACGCAGAACTAGGAGGGATAGAATATTTCCAGTTATTCCAACAAAGAATAAAACAGGTAGGCAGACTAGCCCGAACCAAGACGCAAATGAGCTGTCTATATAACTTGGTGCCGTTGTGGTTGTGCTGATGTGTTTAAAACGTTTAGTCGTTTCTACCGTTTGTATTACGTGTGCTTTTGGCGTGCACGTCCATGTAGGGACTACATGTGATGCTACCCCGCGGTGTATCTTTTACATACCCGGGAATTGATGCCATGGTAATCACTGACCATATCTGGAACATGTTGGCTACCAACGGAACGACAAAGATAACTCTTTGGTTTAGTTGCGTTGTCGCCAGTGCTAATGGGTGTTTGTTAACACAAGTAATGGCCGGATGTCTCTTTCGATTGCGCATATCATTTATTTACAATATCATGCAGGCCTGGGTGGCTGACATTCGTAAGACTCCGTAAATGTTATATATAGAGGATCTACAACGAGTCCCCAGTTTATAGCGGAATTTACAAAACAAGTCCAGTAAATTAGGTCTGGACCGAGCCTGAGCCTTTGGCGAGGTCCAGACCTAATTTACTGGACGCGTTTTGTAAATTCCGCTAGAAACTGGGGACGACTTGTAGATTCCATTTATTACATGACCCAAACCTCTAAAAAAACATTCTTAAATCAACAAATGGGTCGCGAAACTAACATCGGCTTCTATAAGGCATGCGATGACGTTTCACTCAACTATGCGCTGTTTTCCCGCGCAAAGAAATAGTCCCAAACAAATAAAGACCCTTTGGCGTATTTAATGGCGTATAATTAATGACATAACTTTTGAAACTCTTCATTCATTATAATTTGTTGGAAAAATATTGGAAGCCACAGTATTTTGAAACGTAACGTGCGGAATGTAAATTCACGACAAACCGGAAGTCAAAGGTCACCTGGCACTATTTCCTGTTATTAAACAAACGTTTAATATCACAATTTATAGAATGGGTAGGATCATGTAATAAATCCTTTTTAAGTTCGTGTTCTGGCGCTTTATAAAAATACCCGATGGCTCAGTCGGTAAGGTGCATTGTGAATTAGGAGAACATATATCCGCACTGCAATGACGAATTTTTTAATCCCTATCAGAGTGGATTTGTGATTCACACAAAGGGAATGTAAATTCATGTATCTGGCCAAGTTTGTCTGTATCGTTCCGGGGTCAGTGGTTTTTTTACATGCAGTCGAGTGATTTCCCAGAGAACTATTTATCTGCGTGGTCTTTTCGCTACCAATAAAACAGACAACGTCGTGATATGGCCTATATCGGCTAAAACGACGATAAATCCAAATAATCCAAACCTTTTATAAAGGTGGAGCTATCTAAGGTGACCAGTTTCTTCCCACCATACCATTAGAAATCCCAGTTTGTCATAGTTGAAAATTAGTGAGAGCTGATACGACCGATGCTCTGATAAGCTGAACTATATACATGTATTGCTGAAATTTAAAGAGAATGCCGCTGAATTAGGTGACATATATTTGAACACAAACAAAATAGCACCAAAACTTAATTAAATTAAATATATAAAATGACCAACATATATTATGATCACACATTGGCTCCTACGTTTAACTGAATCCATTTATGACAGAGAAAATAAATTAATCTTGAAAACCAGGAATTGCGGTTTTGAAATATAATTATGTGAAAATTGTTGCTAAGGGATATAATCAGAAACTGTTTCTGACAGGGTTGTCACCCGAAATAAAAAATCTGAACCGAATAGCCGTTAACGTTTAATAGTCGTTGTGGTCACTCGAGTCAGGTGAAATTCGTTTGGAATAACAACACTTGTTACAAGAAAAAAAAAGATGCATGCATCAGATCGCCCATTAACTATTTTACAAGATTTAATGACGTATATTTGGAAAATATTATAAATAAATGCAAGTCATATTATTGTAGGCACAATATTGAAATTCTGGCAAGTTAGGTGTTAATATCGGCACTTCTGTGGCCTTCGTCCGTGTGTGTGGGTTTTCAGTTGAACACATCCAAATGTTATGGCCACTAAAATCACACCGGACGCCCCAGGCCCGATGGTCCGGACTGGTTCGCTGCATTCGCGACATACATTTATATCAGGGATGTCGCATTTCGAGTGTCAATTACCTGTCATGGCTTTGGTGGACGATTCGCACTTGTTTCTCTGCCAACGTAGTCAACGATAGTTCCGCTACATATGTATTTTGAGTTCTTAGCGATACGATGGTGACATGGTCCCGTCTGCAAGTCATGTCATTGCAGACACCATATTGAAATTCTGACAAGTTAGGGGTTAATATCGACGCTTTCGCGTGGCCGCGGCCAAAACCGTGCGTGTGTGGGTTTTCATGAGATATCGCACTGTTCTGGTATTTAAATTCCGCCTGTATACACCATGGGGCCGGTCTGAGATTATCCGGATCCGAGCTGTTCCGGGCTGGTCCCAGCGGCTTTTAGTCACACCGATAATTGGCACACTGTCAATATATGTGGGCTGGTATTATGTGATTCGGGCTGGTTTAATACGATTCCATATGACAACAAAGAAAAGCAATGGTAATTTCGGGATAACATCTATATTCGTGTTTTAAACCGCGAGACACAGGTGAAATCTATTGACACAGTGTAAACGAACAGTTTCAATATTAATATCACCCTTTGGGTAAAACAAGTTGAAAGTACTTATGGGTGAGTACGTCTATTATATATAATCGACCACTGTTAATATCATGCCGACTGTTGTACAGAGAATCAGGGGAGTAGAATTTGACGCTATATTTAATTGAAGCGACAAGCGAACCATGACTACCACACGGTTCATAGTGGGGGTCCCATAGACCCAACAAATCGCGATATTGGGACCTTGACCTTAGCAATTGACTCTGACCCTATATTTCATAGTGACTCAGTCCCGTTGATGGACCATTAGTGACAATATGAATAAACAATTCTTCAAACACAAGGCTAATTGGTTTTCAACAGTGACCTTTTC
Organism: Siphonodentalium dalli; assembly: GCA_032622095.1. Lineage (NCBI taxonomy): Eukaryota > Metazoa > Mollusca > Scaphopoda > Gadilida > Siphonodentaliidae > Siphonodentalium > Siphonodentalium dalli. The sequence goes on from CP136067.1 coordinate 55,348,159, forward strand.
CAAATTATCTCCAAATATTGTATGCCGTTGCCATGGATACCTGATTTTATCTCGACAGATGACCACCCCGCCTAGGGCACCCCCTCCAAAAAGTTTCCCATATGACTAAGCAACATATCTTTAAAGTTTCATGCTTTAGTCACTAAAGTCACGATTCAACCCGTAAGGGACCCCACTATCAAGCGTTTGAATCATATAATCATTCGGCATTGATGAAGTATGTATATACATGTTGTATATGGTATTATCTTAATAATTAATAACTTATTGTAATGTAAGTTCGAACGTTATATGTGCCTTTCATGGATGGTTTGTACTGACTCAAAGGGACTAATCACAAAAACAGTGTGAATAATTTACCACGGATCTCTAACAGATAGGGCAATACAGGTGCAGGCTCGTTCGATAACATCACCGAGGGACCCGCCGCGGACAATCAATCGGGTTACATACTGTGTTTACATATATAGTTCTGAATTTAGAATCAAATGGACATGTTATGTTCAAAGCTAACTTTAAAGGTACTCAATCCGATCAGACGGTCCCCATATCAGCAAGATAAAACCACAACAACATCATTTCTTCAAAATACGCTTTCGTTATCAGAATCAATTCATTGCAACACAATAATGCTAACCATGCACTGCCAACTATGGTATCAAATTTCATGAAATTTCATGAAATTTCATGAAATTTCATGAAATTTCATGAAATTTAGCCGTATTCCCACTTGATTTTAGATTTATCCATCTTCATCCGCAATTTTGTCAGAGACCGTCCGTTTGACCACGTTTTTCTGGGTCACATATAATTATACATCTCGAGAAATAGCAAGCTTCAAAAATCAATTTCTGATAACTCTGAGCTTTAATGGGTGGGTTCCTCGACCCGAATCAAATATTTTTTACCGCCGAAGCCAAAGAAATAGTAATTTAAGAGCGTTAATTCGGATAATACATCTTTAATGATTTCATTTGTTACATGACTGTCCGATCATATTGGTCTTCCATTGTTACGGTACACTACATGCACGTGCTGTGGCGTCAAGAGAGACTTCAAAGTTGACAATAGACACTTTTGGAAAGTATGGACATGTTTTTATCTTTCCCGCCAATGCGTATGTTTATCCAATTTTTGGCGGCCTTGCAATATTCGTCAAGCCGACGGTCTCGGACTAAATTGCGGACGAAGGTGGATAACTCTAAAATCAAGTGGTTTTGGGTGTTAGATATTTGACAAACCGGCCAAATTTCGTTGAACAAAATGTTGATATATAACTCGATTTGGGCAATTGTATATATACTATAGTTGACTGTGGTTAGCATTATTAATCGATTCGGATAACTGAAGCGGTTTTCAAAAAATAATGTTGTTGAATCTGATGATATGGGGACCATTGCATTGGATTAAACACATTGCTTCTTGTTTAATATTAGATTTTCACCACTTACTGTCTGTGTTCTATTAACTACTTATTACAGGTTTGTGTATGTGATTAGGTTAGTTTGACATAGCAGTGATAGCTAAAATAATATGTGCATGCTTTTTATGTTCAGAGTAACCAAGGCTGACATATATTCGGGTATTTAGTGATTATCCAACACGATTGTCAGTACAATATATATATATATACTGCTGTTTTATGCAGTTTTTTAATGTTAAAATTACAATTTAGCTGCGGAAATAACTGCTTTTTGGTCCTATATACCACAGACCCACCCGAAATCAGGAAAATTTATGATTTTTCACACTTTCCTCTTGAATCGTTAGCTGATGTTTGAAATGTGTAGCTAATAGCGACCTATATTTGAATCAATTTTAGTATCCAACAACCTGGGCAACATAATATGTTATATTTCGGATCTCATTCCTGCCAATATATTTAAAATGTGAATATAAAAATGTGCTATGAAAGTTAACCAAAATTCAATTTTGTGATTCTAGCCAAGTGTTGAACAGAAAATAACTGAATCTGATGAAGATAATGCAAAACTGTTTTAAATATGTGAATTGCCATATAATTACACATGAAAATAGTGCATCTTCGTTTAAGATGGCGGAAGACCACTTATGGTATAGTGTGTAAATTTGGTGAAATAAAAATGTTTATACTCGAGAATTCAACAGAATGATACCACGAAAATTAGATCAAAGCATCACCATGACAGCCACAAACAGTTTCAGAATGTGCACTGCATAAGGAAATTATTTCTAAATCAATTATAAAATTGCACAAAGCTTCCTTTTGGAAGAACAAAATTGATAAAAATCCAAGATGGCTGTCAAAATGGCGACCGAGATATAGAAATTTGTTGAATTGTCACACGTGCCCCTTGCATCATTTCGGTTATGTGTAAACTATGGCAAATAGGACTTTTTTTTTATCAGTCATGACATCTAGTACTTTGGAAAACCAATTATGTTGTAATTTGGATTTAATTGTTGTCAATACTCCGATAAATGCAAATTAAATCATGTAATTTCACAAAAAAAATAGCTTCTCGAGGTTCTAAATTAACTTTGGACAGAAATAGGTAGAATAAAATAAATAAAAGTATGCAAGTTTTCTGATAGGGTTAGCGTCATTCATTTACACTCAACATTGATCTATTTGACCCAAGATGGTCGCCAAAATGACCGCCAAAACTCACAATTATAAAATTTGACAAATGTTTATATTTTTAAAGGGCATTTAGCAAAGGAGGTCGATATATTCGCCCAAAATAAATTATTTACTATCATGTTAAGGTATGTTTTGACTATGTTTGAATAAAAATATTCTTTATAACAGAGAACGCAAAAGAATCTTGGCTCGAGTCACAAATTCGATTTTATTGTAAAATTCATAGCATATTAATGAATTCAGATTTTAGTGATATTTGGTAGGAATAAGACCCAAAGAAGGACATATTATCATGTTCAAATGTTAGGTGTTCAAATTTATTTAAAACTAACTAATGTGCCTGACTTCGTCCTGGCTATTTAGGAATTTCTTTGTGATCGGCTCCGTCTGGGAACTGTTGTTCGATCGGTCCAGAAACATGCCAATATGAGCGTATATGAGCGAGGTCAAGGTAAAGGCCACGCCGCGCGTGAAACTGGACCCGCCCGTATTGTTCCCGGGATCAAAGTAGGACTACATACCAACTTTGAGTCGGATCGGTCGAGGTCCAGAAACGTGCCTTTATGAGCGTATATGAGCGAGGTCATGATCAAGGTCAAGGACACGGTCGCACGTGAAATTGGACTCGCCCATATTATTCCCGGGATCAATGTAGGCCTACATACCACATTTGAGTCGGATCGGTCGAGCAATTTTCGAGTCTATAACACACACATATACATACATACATACATACATACATACATACAGAAGTTCCAAAATATATAAAACGATTAAGTTGCTATTAGCCACCGATTTCAGACAACCGTGAATGTTTTAAGATACAAGTGTGAAAATTCGCCATTTTGGCGGCCATCTTGGTTTAATGTGGTCAAGTTTTCTGTCAAAGTGAAGCATGTTGAAAAAATATCAGAACAGTAGAGAAATATATTTCCTATCATAAATTTACCACTAGCTATTAATCAAACTGACTCGGTGCCAATTCTGAAATTTTGGATGGCGGCCATCTTGATGACGTCATAGATCCGCACAATCGCGACCCCCAGGTGTCTAACATTTGTTTTCTGGTGCGTGAGATATCAATCAACATCATTGGCATAGTCGCTATATTTCTTCACAAAATGCACTCGGGAGCAAGAAATGGACATAATAACGAACCAAAGTCGGACGCTTTGGTCGTATATAGACTAATATCTGATTTTGTGACGTCACCAATTATTATCTAATACGACACTGCTGTTTTGAATTTTTGCGAGCGCTTTTGTCGCACAGTAGATCGGTGGGCTTAAAGCATTAATGTCGTAATCTGAAGAAAAAAACGTGTGAGTCTTTCAATGGCCGGCGTTCCAAATTGAGGGGAGTTACTATCGGAATTATGCACAGTGAAGTTCATTCGTAGCCGCGGTTTACATTTGATTGAGAAAATAATTATAACATTATAGACTGTCAAATAATTTCAATGGAGTGGCCTGAAATATAAATGTCGCGTGCAATGGGAAAATCTCAATCACTCTGGCTGGGCTGGGGACAATACTGGAATCGAAATCGTAATCCGTGATGCAAGCAAACGTTATTATATCGCGTTTAAATTATCATAATATTACCGAGTACATACGTGAATCTGATAATCCTCAGATATCCTTCTATTTTCATGAATCGACAAGAAACACATGATGACGTTGCTTATCGAGTTTCGTTGAAATCGACATGATGACATTTTTATGAATGAAATGCACATGATGAAATCAACAAGCTTCTTAGTATAGTACACATCTCACTCGGGTTGCGCACACATGCAGCGTCCATAGTATAATGGTTCATTTAAGTAAAATACCCCCTCTAGACAACAACAAACAGTCTTGACTTTCGAATACTTTCAGTTTGATGTTGGTAGTTTATATTCTATAATAATTTGTTCAAAAGGAATGGCTTTTAAAAGTTGTTTATTTGGGTTTTAAGTCTGAGTCGGTGAGTTCGTAGTCTGTTTGAATTGTGAATCTCTGATTTCTCACATGCCTTGATATGATTGACCTTATTTAAACACGAAATTGCTATAGAACCCACTCTGTCGATGAACCATTGTGCATGTATGGAGTGTTATATATCATAAACACACCTGGCTACGATATAAGGCCTAAGTTAATCTTATTTGATGGGAATACTCATCTATGAAGTTATTTTTAGGATTAAAAAGACACAGATATATCCTAGCTTATACATGTTTTTTAGCTGTGGTTCCAGGGGGGGGGGGGGGGGTCTGGAAAAAAATTGCACATATAGGGCCCAAAAAGTCTTTTTTCCAACCTCGAGGGACCCACCACCCCATTTTTGCAAAAAAAATATTTTTTTCCTCCAAAATTTTGGGGACCCACCCCCCGTTTCTCATGTTTTTATCAAAATTTCAGAGGTTTTTTTAGCCGTTCTTCAATAACTGTGTTAACTGCCTTACTAATTGGTAAACACAGATCAGAAAAACGAAAAATATACTGTATTTCCATGTGTTTCCAGGTGTTTTCAGTATCTAACAACAATATTAATTAAGCATTGTGTAGGTACACTATATGTCACAAATTGCCCTAGACCCCATTATAGCCTTAATATATCGAGTGTGTTGTGTCTGACAGAGAACACTGGCCAGTGTAAATAGTGGTAAACAGGTCAGGGGTTCCATAATTATATGTGCATGATCAAAGAACTCTTTAGTCTTATCTAATGGGATGGGTGGGAGGGGAATTGTTTTTTTGTTTATGTATAACATAGATATATGGTTATTATACTGCCCGATATTAGTCGGCGGGTATATAGTTGACGTCTCAAGCCGCCTGTCCGTACACACATTTTGAATTTTAACTCAAGAGTCAGTTGTCATATTTGATGCCCTATGGCATGGTGACGGACCAGAAATGGGTGATGAATATGCATAATATTGCGGGTTATGACCACCAATGTCTACCAGAGTTATGGGCCCTGTTCGACTTTATGCAATTCAGTCCATACAAAGTTTTCGCAATATAAGTTAAGTGTCGGTTGTCAAATTTTGATGTGGTTTGGTATGGTGATAGACCAGAATGAAGAATTGAATGTCATTTCTCAATGCATCTTAATGCATCACATTATTTCAGTTCATCTATTTGTAAGTGATAACAGTATACAATTAGTATTTTAGTTTCGTCTTGTTGAGCAGTAAAGCTCTCAGATGAAGTTCGGTAATTCAATGAGAATAGCGTCACCTTCATTTGGGATTGTCTGAGCAGTAAACAGTAATGTCATTCATCATAACCAATTCAGTTTTATTTGGGTAATTGTTGCAAATTAACATTACTTGCAATCATTCAAGATGAGAAATAACCAGAAGGAATGAATTTGATTACATGCCAGAACAAGACAGTATTTCAGACATTAGAAATTTATGAGATACCCTTTTCAATTTCATGTTATGCAACAATCAGGTTAATGATATCTACTAGTAGTCATCATTGAGTATTCACCATGTAGTATCCAATTTGTGATAGAGTTTTTTTGTTTTATTACTTTTATTCAGATAATACAACTGGGTAATATATTAATTTTGTTACTAAATATTTCTTCCGTTGATCATAAGTTTCCTGAACGTTAATACGGTGGTCCACTGTGAAGTGGTCCGGGATACTGTGAAATCCAGAATATTGCTAAATCTGAGGCTAAATAATCACTTTAGCTGCCTATATATCCCTATAACAACAAGCATGGTACTAACATGCTTACAAACAACATTACATGGTCAGTACTTGTAAATTGTTTGGAAAAAAAAACCCATTTTGGAAAAATTTTACAAGCACCATTTTTTCCGCCTCTGGACCACCCACCCACCCCGGCCCTATATACGGAATTTTTTTGCAGACCCCCCCCCTGGTGGTTTGTTAAATACGCTAGCGTATGGCCATATTGGACTCTACGAAATATATAATTGGTTTTGGTTGGAACAATTTAAAAACAGAAAGTGTCGTTTTGAAAGAAGTATAGCCAAATTATCTGTTGTATCTAAAACTAAACACCTGTACACAGAACCAACGGCAGTTGATTGCTGCACCTTATCAAGGAATCCATTAGTTTACGTGTTGCATCTGTTATGTTGAACTTAGATGTGGGTTGGTTGAAATCACACCATGTGACGTCGCACGTAGACCTCAATTTGTTTCTATATTTATTGTAGGAAAGCTACCATAAATTGATCAGAATATCTTTGAAAATTGGCGCTAAATGCTCTCTTTATCTATAAACTGTTCAGTGTAAGTATAATAAATCGTGGATGATGATTTTCTTGCTTTCGCGTTCGACGCAAAATAACAGACCAATTTACATCCATATACTACATGGAAGGCAAGAAACAACAACATCCACTTTTTTTTTTAGAAGATGTAACTTTTGAGAAAATTGCGTTTTAAAAAAAAATCACCATGACTATCAATGTCGAAAGAACCACTTCTGCGCAGCCTCAAGTCCGTGCGTAATGACTACCAGTACTCTGCTAATTGCATGAGCGTGGCACCCAATTGACTATCAATGACTGTATGGCTCTCATCACAGAAACGAAATTTTATAGAAAATGACGGAACAAACCTCTCTATCTAATTATTCAATTATGTATCGATTGGAGTTAAACGATCAGAAAAGCCAGCGCCATAAACAAGATGAAACCGGGAATAGCTATTCAATTAATAATTTCCAGCAACTCAACATCCAATGACCTTTATCGGGTCTCGAGGGAGTAGGCGCCCCCTTTATTAATCCAATAACTCCGCGAGCCGACGCAAACTGAGAAATGGGACAGCGTGCCGACAGCCACTGATAGGATATCATTGTTGAATATAACACGGTTTTCATTGAAAGGTATGTTTTAATGTTATGTATAATTTTATGTTGCCTCGTGAAAGTGAACCAGAGAGATAATACAAAATATTAATAGAGGGGTTTCGAAAAGAGTCACCGTTAGCGCTGATTAACCCATTCATGACGGGAGCTTCATTATTTTTTGCGAAAACCCTGTGTCAATGCATTCTGCCATATATACGAGTCGACCATATGTCGTCTAGCATATATCAGAGAAGGCATTGGCCCAACAAATTATATATTATGTTTTATAATTGTTAAAGAATGTAGGAAAATATTAAAACAATTATAGATGTTTTTTTAAAGAATGTAAGAAATAATGATAAAAAATTATAAAAATGTTATAGAATGTAACAATAAATGATAAATATTAATAATGTAAGAAAAAAATGATAAACTTTGAAAAATAATAAAATTGTTAAAGAATGTAAGAAAAAATTCTAAAACAAATGATAGAATTAAAGAGTATAAGAAAAAATTATAAAAATTGTCATAGAATATAAGAACAGATTATAAAAAAATTATAAAAATTGTCAAAGAATGTAAGAAAAAATGATAAAAAATAATGATAAAAAATTATAACAATTGTTAAAGAATGTAAGGGAAATTGATAAAAAATGATAAATTATTGTTAGGCCAATGCATTCTCTTATATATGCGAGGCGAGTCTATGGTCGACTCGCATATATAAGAGAATGCATTGGCACAGGGTCTTTAATGTTGCGCCAGCGCAGCTGCCGTCATGAAAAGGTTAAGGTTCTCTTTTGGACAGTATAGCACACACCATCAATTTCCGATACATGGCTGGATCCTAACACAGTTTTTTGTTGAATGATATATGTTTTGTGATGTATACTTTTCTGTTATTTGTACAAGCAAAAAAAATAGAAAGACATTGCATCATCAACCAATAGAGAGGTGTCGAACAGAGACATGTGAACTGCTAGCGCCGAATGATATCTTTTGGATAGTATATGACGTACTATATTGTTGATGCACGGGTGGAACCTAACACGGTTATTCGTTGGGGTATGTTTTGATGCTATGCATATGTTTCTGTAGTCCATGCAAGCAAACTAGAATTTACAAAGACATTACAAAGAATCAATCATAGAGGGCTTATACAACGGTATCGGAGTCAGTCTGCTTCCACACGCTCCCACAATTGACTAGAATTTTGTGCAGGCATATTTCGACACAGAAAGCTATAATTTGCTAGGAAATGATTACAGAAATGCTATTGAAATGCATATGTACAAACTCTGTGGTTCCACGTGTAGCGATTCTATAATGATATTTACCTGTAAATATCATGCAATTATCTCGCAAGAACCAATCATACAAGGAAAATTGCTATTTATATGCAGCACATGCGCACGGCTTTTTTTTGTAAATTTGTAATGTACTCTTGTTATTTAGAGACTCCCTTGTCATCAGATAATAGGGAGTACAAACTATCCGGTACTGCTTCCACATTCATTCATGCAAACGTCCCCCCATGTGACTGAAATTTGGTGAGATCAAGTGAAATAATACAGAGATGAAAGTGACCCTATACAAAACCCCGGCATCTGACTCGAGAGCAAATACATGTGCAATTAATTGTTCAATTAAGCTAAACTTGTACACATCACACAAATTGACATACACGGCTGATAACAACTTGCGTAAGCCATTCCTTTACTAAATGTGTTCACAGATCAGTAATAACTTTATACATTGGGCTGATCTACATACAGACTAATATGATCATACGCAAGTGTAATTAACGAACCAAAGCTAAAACACTCACATAGGGGCTTCTGTATGTAGCGCTTAAAACAATTCTTGTCAAAATCACTTTATAGATTCCCACCAAATAAGATTCACATGCATGCATAAGTCTTATGTTTGGTGGGGTAATTATAAATAGTTACATATGTTGTCGAGAGTGGAACTGAAACTAACCATTATATTACTTGGCGTGCTGGGGGAGCTATCCGCTTCAGATACTCAGGCTAGATGAAGAAGCGTGTCCATTTCATATTGTTCATTTCATTCATAACATGTCATCATGTCGATTTCAACGATAGTCGACAACGTCATCGTGTAACTTTCCCCATTGGCCGAATTCGCGTGGAACTGAATGTATATTCTGCTTTGTTCATAAGTATGTGTTTTCATTCTATTCAAGAAAATAGGATATATATGGATTATCAGATGCATGTAAGTATGCAGACTTATGATAACAATCAAATCCATATTAAATATTATCTTATTTCCTTTCGCACGGTATAGTTTCTACATAACAATGCAGTATTGATCAAATGCTATGCATCAATTGGAAAATAAAGCTTTGAGATAAACGTAGATCGTGTTGAGTTGTGGTGATTTTAGTTTATTTAAAAAAATATTAAAACTTCCTAGGGTCCGATAATTTGATCCAGTAGAGTGCCGGAGCAGACCCGTTAGAAATTTATTATATACCTACTTTCCCTTATAAATAAAAAACAAATACATGATTTTACGACGTTTATATAAATAGGAGAATGTTGCACGTCGACTGATTTAGGTTGGCCTCTTGGCAGCCGATTACGACATTAATGCTGAAAGCCCACCGTTCTACTGTGCGACAAAAGTGCTCTCATCTCCAAAAAATTGCTCCTCGTATTATGTAAAAAATTGGTGACGTCACAAAATCAGATAGCCTATGTACGAAACAAAGCTTTGTTTCGTACATAGGCTATCTGATTTTGTGACGTCACCAATTTTTTACATAATACGAGGAGCAAAAAAAATAGAATCCGTAGAAATCCCTGAATATGTCATAAAAATACTGAAAACTTTCATCTCTGGACTTCTCGTATGTGGATAGTAATGTCAGAAAAATATATATCACATGAAACCCCTATAATATCACTAGTGTGTAATCGCCGCGTGCTTCCAGGATACTGGCATCGCGCCAAGTAAATTACCGCGCGAATTAATACTATTTAGAAAAGCCACGCTGAGACATTGCAAAAATGATTGCTTTGTTCATTAAAGTTCAATTATTGTCCAACTTAGTTGAACTAACGAAAATAGGCACAAAACAAAAAGGCAAATTGGGGGACTATATGTTTCGTCGCAAGGCAGAGCGCGCAATACTGTCATATACGGTTGTGAAGCATCTCAGCCAACGCCGTGCATGTACGCATCTTACATGCATTTTTCAGCTTCTTTTAAAGATTTTGATTTGTTAAAAGGGCATAAAGCTCTAGTTTTTTTCGTGTGATATACAAGGTCATCAAATCTTTATGTTGGGATATAATATTTTATGAAATTCGTCTGATAAATTTGATTCACAACTTGTCTACGACTCGTTGTGAATAAAATTTATCAAACTCGTTTCATAAAATCTTATGTCCCAACCTAACTCGTTTGAGATCGTCTATATATCCGACAAGTACTGGGGAATACTATTTGTTTTGTGAGCAAGAATGTTTCATGGGTTGTGACCACACTCCATCAGAGGAATGAAATATTACTTCCCGGCGTCTGTGAACATGTATGAGCGATATTGGAAGACCAGTGGCATTCATCGATGTGTCTTTACTCATGTTTACTGACACATTAATAGCATGCCATGAAAAGTTATCCCTGATGATGTCTGTAAGGGCTATTTGTGTTATCTCTGATCACTTTCTAGTCAATTTCATTATCAACACTGCAAAACCGTCTGCAGGTCCAAAACGCCAAGTACTAACCAGGAACATTAAAGCCATCAACTCTCACGATTTCTCGGCCAGTCTCTCAAATGCCTTTAAATGCAACGATTCCGGAACATGCAATGAACTAGCCTCACGTTTCAACGCTAAACTAAGCTCTCTGATTGACGATTATGCCCCTTTGAAAACGCGCACTACGCGCACAAGTGATCTCCTCAATGCAGCAGATGAAGGCCTTGTAACAATTGTTGCCTGTCTGGATTTGTCCGCCGCGTTCGACACAATTGATCATTCCATCCTTATTAAGCGGCTCTCTTCCACATTTGGTTTATCGGAAACTGTTATCGATTGGTTCCAATCGTATCTGACTGATCGTACACAAAAAGTACAGATTGGCGACACGTTCTCGGAACCTAAATTGCTTCACTTCGGAGTCCCGCAAGGCTCAGTTTTAGGGCCTGTTTTATATTCGATGTACGTCAAGCCGCTCGGTGATGTAATTAGATCCAATGGTGTTCGTTACCACGTGTATGCTGACGATATTCAAATGTACCTTTCTTTCCCGCCTTGTGACATAATTAAAAACTTGAAACAAATACAGGACTGTATAACTGATGTAAAATCGTGGATGGAAATTAATAAACTTAAGTTAAACGAGGAAAAAACGGAGTTGATGTTATGTGGAACCGATTACCGCATTAAACACACTGATGTTCACCATATTAAAATAGGTGATTCAGATATTTAGTTATCATCGTCTGTCAAAATTCTAGGTGTTGTTTTGGATAACACACTATCCATGAACTTACAGGTCAACTCAATGTGCAAATCCATGTTTATGGAGCTTCGTCGCATCTCGCAGTTACGGCCATATTTAACACAGACATGCTCTCAGACCCTTGTTTCTTCATTTGTATTTTCAAAACTAGACTATTGTAATGCCATTCTCGCCGGCATCACAACTGAACACTTGGATAAATTGCAAAAAGTAATTAATGTTGCTGCAAGGATTGTTTCCCGCAAACAAAACTTTTCACATGTAAAACCATTGCTACAAGAACTACACTACCTTCCTATTCGTGCACGCATAGACTACAAGTGTGCGTCATTCTGTTATAACAAATTTAGAATCTAGTTCAAGTATTCTCCCTGTATTGCCTCAATATTTTGATAAACTTTTAAGTATGTATGTTCCACCTACGAATCTGAGGTCAAAGGCACAAGCTCTAATGGATATTCCATAAAAAAAAATTAAAAACTTATGGCGATAGAGCATTTGATTCGTATGCGCCAAATGTTTGGAACTCACTGAGACACGACACAAGATTTGCAAACTCTCTAACCGAATTCAAAACTTTGTTAAAGAGTGAATTATTCTGTGCTCACTATGGGGAAGTTACCTCAGATGTTGTTTAATTATTTTGATGTATGTGTATATCTATAGGTATGTGGTGTGTATGTATGTATATCACGTGTGAGGGCAGGGTACTAGTAGGAATGTAAGCGCTCTGGGCCATATGGGATAAAGCGCTATATAAAAACTATTTATTATTATTATAGAAAGCTATAGCTTACATATAATGTATTGGATTTATTTGTCATTATACCTCTTAGTGTGTTTATTAGCAGGCATATCTGTAAATGTGATTGAAAACGTACTCGGTATTAGCGTACTTGGGTGGACTAAATATGATTATAAATGTACTTGGTATTTGCGTACTTGAACAAAAATGTAACGAAGATCGACAATTTTGGCCTGAATATTTTTATTCAAGCTATTTGATGCACTATTCAGATCTCTATTTCAATAGAAATTAGAACAAATAATAAACAAAAGATACATGCCAACCGAATACAATTCAAATGTCGTCTAAGAGAACCGACAAACTAACAGTTTAGTGTATTTGCCGCGAGTTGGCAGCGCATCAACATACTAAAGTTGTCAATCGTCAAGACGTTCGTCACTTTTTGCAATGGGTGTGTGGTTATTGGTGTATCAATGCAATGGCCGTTGCATGGATGCGATGAACCTTCCAACCAATTGGAACGTATGTGCCATGTTGTTGTGTAGTTTCCGGCCGCAGGCCGGTTAGGATGGTCGGAATGCATTGTGCAGTTCCCTTCACCCTTTCTTTAATTCTTCGATGAAAATCGGTTGTTGAGGCTGTTGTATTTGGAGGCAAAGCAGTGGAAGCGTGGTGGAGGAGTCGAGGCTGTTGGATTTGGCTGTTGGTTGGCTTGGTTGACGGTTGTATGGGATCTAGATGGGTCTGTCGGTGTTGTCGATTTCTAGGATGGACTTGGTCTTTTTGGTGGAGAGCAGCTGGTTTCGTAGATGGAGTTCTTGGATGAGTGGGCTGTTGTCGATTCTGGCGAGGGTCTGGTTTCTGAGGTCGGTTAGTCGTTGTTTCATCGTAGGTATGTCTGCTGCGTCGTGGAGGGCTTGGATTGGTGTGAAGATTGGCTGATGTAGAGCGATGCGGAGAGCTTTGTTTTGGACTTTCTGCAGGGTTTCGATTGAGCTGTTGGAGGCTGCTGTTATGATGGGTGCGCCATACTCCATTACTGGGCGGACGTATAGTTTGAAGAGGTTGATGATGGTCTGACTGTTGGTTCCCCAGTCGGTACCTCTGAGACAACTTAGCAGGTTTGTTCTTTTTCTGGCTTTGTCAGCGACTTTTTTGATGTGCGCGGCGAAGGTCATTCGTTGGTCAAGGGTGATTCCTAGTAGGATGGCTTGGTTGGATGGTTGAACGGTCTCGTTGTCTATCTTGATGTTGATAGTCTGTGTTGTTTTTCTCTGGTGGAATATGATGAGTTGGGTTTTCTTGGCGTTGAGTTTTATTCTCCATCTAGAGCACCATGTTGATAAGTCGTCGAGGGTCTTTTGTAATCGTTTTTGTAGGATCCTGGGGTTTTTGTGTGTTGTCCAGAGTCCTAGGTCGTCGGCGAATTGTGAGATTTCTACGTTGTTTCTTGGGTTGGTGGGTATGTCATTGGCGTATATCAGGAAGAGGAGTGGGCTGAGTACTTATCCTTGTGGGGTTCCGGCGCGTAGGAATACTGGGCTGGATGTGTCGTTGTTGATGCGGACGCTGAGTTGACGATCTTGTAGGAAAGAGGATACTAGTCGTGTGTATTTTCGGGCGATGTTGAGCTGGCTGAACTTGTATCTTAGGCCGTCGTGCCATACGGAATCGAAGGCCTTCTCAACGTCAAGAAATACTGCAGCTGTTAACCAGTTTTTGCCAAGGGATAGTCGGGCGTCTTCAGCTAGTCGAACGATGTGTTCCATGCCTTCTTTGCCTGGTCGGTAGCCACGCTGCCACGGGTTGAAGAAGTTGGAGGATTCAAGGTGCTCTCGTAGTCGGCTGCTGATAATTCTTTCGAATAGTTTCCCGGTACATTGGAGGAGGCTGATGGGTCGATAGTTGTTGGGAATGGCGCGGTCTTTTTCTGGCTTGGGTATCATGATACCGACGGCGGTTTTCCATGCTGTTGGGAAGTATCCAATGGTCAGGCAGGCGTTGAATAGAAGGAGTAGTCTGGCGAAGAAGGCTGGAGGGGCTTGTCGTAGGATGGCGTATGTGATGCTGTCGTTGCCTGGTGCTGAGTTGCCTTTTCCCTTCTTTAGGTTAGATGCGATTTCGTCTTGTGTGATTGGAGATGCTACGGGGAAGACATCATCGTGGTCGTTGGTGGTACTTGGAAGTGGTTTGAAGAGGTCGGGGTTGTCTTTGATGTGGTTTTCTACAGTTGCTTTGAAGGCGTCGTCGTAGGCTGGGCCTTGGTGGGTGTTGTGGATTTTTTGAAGGTTGTCGGCGAAGGCTTCTGCTTTCTCTTTGTCTCCTGAGGTCAGGCTGCCATCGGTTTTTTTGAGGGGTTTTTCTGTGCTGTTGTTGTTTTTTCCTGTGCCGGTAAGGGATTTGAAGGTACTCCAGAAGTTTCTGTTCATTCTTACGTATGTGCCATTTGTGAACACATATCTTATATACTTAATAAGTATCGTAACTTTAGTTTGGCACGTCCGATTAATTCTTTGGGCGTGAGTAATATCTGGACGAATCAGAGTGTGATAAGCCCTAACCGCTTTACTTCACAATTGACCGCTAATTACGCGATGTATTTATACAGGAGTGGTGGGAATCTATCTCGAAATCAAGCAAGTTTGTATTTTATAGAATTATTAAGACAAATTTTGAAAGAGAACACTACCTATCTTTGGACAACAACATACTTGTACACACCCTGATGATGTTCCGAACAAGAAATCACAAACACCCGTTGAACAGAGCTCATGGTTCAATGTTGGTGTAAACAATATTTATTCCCAATACAAAACATATTAATATTTTAACAAAATGCTAATGGATGATTATGGGTGATTGGAATGGGATGAGACAACAAGCATATTGTGGCTTTTTTGTAAGTCCTCTCACAGATCGCTCAAATTTCCCAGGACATAAGGCCGTTCGGGGCGAGTCAGGTGGGATTTTTTTCTGGTTTGTTACTTTAGATAACTCAGTGGTGAATTTAATATAGATCACTCTCAACAACAGATAGCAAGATATAAGATACGAAGTGGAGATTTGGGAATTGAAGATAACCAATGAAATGGAAGGACAGTAATTAGATTTAAGAAAGTTTAGAAAGAGAGGATGGTCAGTGGGACAGGGAGGATTGACATACGGCTGCTGAATTATGTGACAATTGTCCATTACTAGGTGTACATAGACTACATGAGTTCGCTGTGCAGTCAGGCTGTCCGAATTATGACTTTATATATGACTTTATATGTGACTCTACTGCAGAAAACATGTGACATACGTTAATAAAATCATTTTGTATACTAATTATGTATCTTGTGGCCTCGAAAATACTATGATTTTCACTAATGGAAATTTCGGGTACTTTCTGATGGAAGTGTCTATTCGCCATCGGATGGCAAATAGCGATTTTACCGATATGCGCTATTTGCCATCCGATGGTATTTTAAAGAAAGAAAACATATATTATCATCTCAATACACTCTTCTAATGATGATTCCTACCGCCTTCCTGATAATTAGGCCCAGTTGACCTTCGGTTGACCACCTACATATATCCTGGGGGGATGGCAAATAAGAAATCGACCAATTTTGAAGGAAATTTCGTATAGTTTGAGTATTTAGTGGCACAAGTTGTCGCTATATGCCCACATAATCACCATTTCTACCCGCCTTACCGAAAACTCGGACCAGTTGCCCTCGGTTGACCACCTACTGATATCCTGGGGGGATGGCAAATAAGAAATCGACCAATTTTGAATGAAATTTCGTATAGTTTGAACATTTAGTGGCACAAGCTGTCGCTATATGGCCACATAATCACCATTTCTATCGGCCTTACTGAAAACCCAGACCAGTTGACCGTCGGTTGACCACCCACAGATATCCTGGGGGGATGGCAAATAAGAAATCGACCAATTTTGAAGGACATTTCGTATAGTTTGAACATTTAGTGGCACAAGTTGTCGCTATATGCCCACATAATCATCATTCTTACCCGCCTTACCGAAAACCCGGACCAGTTGACCGTCGGTTGACCACCCACAGATATCTTGGGGGGATGGCAAATAAGAAATCGACCAATTTTGAAGGAAATTTCGTATAGTTTGAACATTTAGTGGCACAAGCTGTCGCTATATGGCCACATAATCACCATTTCTACCGGCCTTACTGAAAACCCGGACCAGTTGACCGTCGGTTGACCACCCACAGATATCCTGGGGGGATGGCAAATAAGAAATCGACCAATTTTGAAGGAAATTTCGTATAGTTTGAACATTTAGTGGCACAAGTTGTCGCTATATGCCCACATAATCATCATTCTTACCCGCCTTACCGAAAACCCGGACCAGTTGACCGTCGGTTGACTACCCACAAATATCCTGGGGGATGGCAAATAAGAAATCGACCAATTTTGAAGGAAATTTCGTATAGTTTGAACATTTAGTGGCACAAGTTGTCGCTATATGCCCACATAATCATCATTCTTACCCGCCTTACCGAAACCCCGGACCAGTTGACCGTCGGTTGACCACCCACAGATATCTTGGGGGTCTATGACTCGTTGTGAATCACATTTATCAAAATCGTTTCATAAAATCTTATATCCCAACATAATTCGTTGAAGATCCTCTATATATCGCACGACTCAAGATAAACACTACAGATAAAACTGCGTTATTTTTTTCTGTTTCTGGGTGCCCAAAAATCCAGATTTAACCGTTGCAAGTGACCCTGCTTTCGCTTACTCTCTCGCAAGATACATTAGAGAGAATTCGTACACCTCTTATCAATAGTTTCCCTTATTATATACTCTGAAATCATTCTTCCTCGTATAATTCGAGAGTTTGTTCACACTTATAGGACTAGCTATTCAATTTTCCACAAATTGTAAATTTCATTCGATTTTGTCCATTTTTGGCAGCTATTCTGGGACAGATATTCTACAGATATTTTTTACGACTAAGCATTGTTTGTGTGTATTTTATTGTATTCTAAGTTGGTATTAGTTTGTGCACCTACCACAGAAATTCAGAATTTGTGCGATACCAACTGCTATCATGGACGCCATGCCATCTTGGATTACAAATAATGCTCAAAGCTGAATTTAGCGGATTTTAGTCCAAATATTTTCTGGGTTGACCCTAAAATTTGAGTTTATCCTCTAGACTAAAGTTGTTAAATATGACAACTTAGAGTTACTACTATTGTTAATACTTTTCGCTTTTTGTTTCATTTGTTTTTCATGATTGTCCGTGTTCTTATTTGTTGGTGTATAATGTATTTCCGCACTATTTATACTTGATCTGCTGCTAAGACCGTGAACACTTACCGTTCGTTCATTTGTGTACTTTTGACAATAAAAAAAGATATTTTTGTAGTTTCTATAGAACCACAAAAATACAATGGGGATTATACCGCATGCAGATTATTTCGATGCAGGTGGTTGTTGGTTCATGCGAAATAACATAAAAGTCTGTAAAACAAGTACATGCAAAAATAGATCGACTTTGTTCTTATTTTCATTATTAACCCTTTACCCAACAGAAGGGCCCTGTGCCAATGCATTCTCTTATATATGCGAGTCGACCATAGGTCGCCTCGCATATATAAGAGAATGCATTGGCTTAATACATTAAAAATTATAAAATTGTTAAAGAATGTAAGAAAAAATGGTAAAAAGTGTTAAAAAAAAGATTTTTTTTAGGCCAATGCATTCTCTTATATATGCGAGGCGACCTATGGTCGACTCGCATATATAAGAGAATGCATTGGCACAGGGCATAACTGTAACTATCACAATGTGGTCAAGGAGCCGGTTCCAATGATATCCATATTTGTATGGTTCTATTGAGACAGACCGAAGATAATTTAGGCTGTTGCAGCTTTATTTGGCCGGTTTTGGCCGGTTTGTTGGGTAAAGGGTTAATAACACTCTCAAGTAACGAGATTTCCCATGCTGAAACAATAGTATTGTTATGTAAACATTACTGTTACAACACTAGACTATAGGAGAGAGCGATGTGACATGATCCAAATGTTTAAAATAATAGAAGGATATGATGAAGTTGATCTATCAATGATAATGGATAAAGAGAGTCGAACTATAGAGGGCACAGTAAAAAAAATAAGAAAGGAACTATTCCCCAGTACGCGGACAAACAGCAATTGTCTGTCAGAAATATATGTCTCGGCAAATACAATAAAGGACTTTAAATCAATTCTTAATGATCAATGGGGAGATAAAGAAAACAAATTTCACTACGATTTCAAAGACATGTATGCGCAACAAAAATTTGAAATCAAGAACTAACGTATTTAGCCACAACAAGCGAAAGCTTAGAAGGCTCAAGAATACGGGTAAAAACAGGTAAATAAATACAATGACATTACGGATCTTTAAAACACTTCCATTAATATCTCGGTTATTTAGTCAATGTTAATCCTCGATCACTACCCACCATGCAGGTAGCAATATAATATTCCCATTTACGATATAGTTACATGGTCGCTCGGGAATTTACTCAATCATGCACGGCAATCCGCAGCATGTTTAAATGATGCGACATAACAATTAGGTACAATTGATCGCATGTTTGATGATATCATATTTTATTGAACTTCCCTAGCATACAGTGAGTGACAAAAGAATGTTAAATAATATAACAGGAAGAACAAAGGGGATTGGAGCACACGTTATAATTATGGCATAGTAATTTTGACGGCAAATTATCACGATATTCCACCTCATATAGTATTACCACACACCTATACTATGCCATCGCTATCGTGTTACGTATGACACGTACCAGTTAATGGATTGACCTCTTCCTGACGTGTTTGTTGTGAGGTCACATATTTCGGAAAACACCCGTCCATTATACTCCTTATATAACGTCGAGAATAAGAAATAATTGCTTTCTTAATTTCTCGACAACAAAATGATATTCTGCTGGTGTCATGTGATCAGGCCCATCACATGTGAGTGTTTACTGACGCAATAAATAGTTCCAAAGATGTATGTACAGTAATGCTCTAAGTAATCGACTTCTTAACCACAGCAGAATTATGGGTAACTTTTCAGGATTTAGTCGGAAATATGGCTTGCTGCCATTCATCGGAAAGCTCTCCTCTTTCTGCTGTGGTTAAGAATTCGATTACTTAGAGCATTACTGTACATATACGCACATGATCCGATGGTTTGATACATGCATGTGATCAACATCAATGTTGTTTCATATGGAATTATTTGAGTCAAGTGCTCATAGTTTTCGGAGTAGTATAAGGTGAACATGGGTATCAGACATTAACCATTCCATGGCTGTAGCTTCCTGAAATTTAGCGAAAAACATGCGCCAGTGCATTCTCTTATATATGTGATTCTACCATGGGGAGCCTCGCATATATAAGATAGTGAACTGACACATGATCTTTGATGCTGCATCAGCACAACTCCCGTCAGGAAAGTGTTAATAAGGGTGAAATAAATAAGTAGGATACACATTAAGACTTGTTTATAGTTTAATATTTACATAGCCCGTCTATGTTACACTAAATCCTGTTTGGTGATTGGTCAACTGCCAATTGGGTCACCCGATTAACATCCCAATAATGCGAAGAGTGTATCACGAACAGGAAGTTACAAACTATTTACCTAATCTGAACTAATCACTAAACGCGGTCAGCAGAATAATTGGGCGTGCTTTTAAAAGTTCAGCCGAATTGCATCTGAAGCCAGTTATTTATATTGATTACGTTATCGTAGCTAAGAGTTTTGAAATCTTATATTGGGCTGACTTACTGTGCTGCATGGGCTAGTCGAAAATTATCGGCAGATTTCGTGAAAATAAATAAGAAAACACTCAGCTTTTTATGGGAATACATCATCAAACAGCTATATAAATATAAAAAATGAATGTAGTGGATGTGCGTGTTATTGTGGGGGTGGGGGCGTTACGGAGCTGTGGTCGTTGGTGGCACATTTACGGTAGCGGTTTACACAATGTGCCCCAACGAACCCACTATGCATTTCTTAAAATATAAAAGGGTTATCATTTATAGTATATACTAGCAGCTTAGCCCGCTACTGGCGTGGTTGGTCAGAAACATGACATTTTTTTAATTATTTTGTTTTTATTTATTTATTTAAAAAAAATTTAATATTTAATGTTTTTTTTAATTTAATTTATGTTTTTTTGAATTTTTTAATATTTATTTAATTTGTTTAAAAATTAATTTAATTTAATTCTTTTCTTATTTAAAAAAAAAAAAATAATATTAAATTTAATGTTTTTTGAATTTAATTTATGTTTTTTTGAATTTTTTAATATTTATTTAATTTGTTTAAAAATTAATTTAATTTAATTCTTTTCTGGCGGAAAAATTGACCCGATGAAATCCCGCCCGTGGCCATTGAGCAGCCCCTGACAGAGGTTGTCCACCCTTACGAGATGGTCCATAGTCCCCGAAAAGAGCAGACAGTCAATTAATCCCGTCGTGAAATCTCTCTGCATAATATTTCGAGCGATAACGTTTTAACCTGCCCGTGGCCATTGAGCAGCCCCTGACAGAGGTTGTCCACCCTTACGAGATGGTCCATAGTCCCCGAAAAGAGCGGACAGTCAATTAATCCCGTCGTGAAATCTCTCTGCATAATATTTCGAGCGATAACGTTGCGTTGGATTGTAAATTCGATTCTATAAAGTACCCACACACTCACACACACACACATACATATATATATACGGAAGTCTCAAAATATATAGTATAGATAATATATATTATGAGGAAAATGCAAGAAATACACTGATTGGGTACATGCATGTATCGGAACTTGTTTCAGAACCTGCGCAACTCCGCATGATAGTCATGATGATATGCGCTTACGCTCAGATCGCGCACTCAAATAATGAGAAATATGACCAAATTGTATATTCCAGTCTCGTAACATGAGTAACAAAATAATGATCTATAAAAATTACGCAATATTATATTTCTCATACTCACAGGTACCTGGAACAAAATGACCCCACTCCCAAAACTACCCCACTCCCAAAACTACCCCACTCCCAAAACTACCCCACTCCCAAAACTACATAACAGTTATGTATACGTTTGGGAGTGGGCACATTTGGTTCCAGGTGCCTGTGCTCATACTCACATAATTCACATTTCCTATGGTAACTACTCATCAATGAGTTTTGAGTATAACACGGGTTATCTGGTGGCCATTTGAGTTCAAAAATATGACCGAAATTAGTAAAACAAATTTCACACTAAATGGAAACTATAAACAAGTGTATCCTACTTATTTCTTAAGACTATCAGAACAGGCTTGTGTGGAGTGCACGTGGATTATCTGCTGAGACTATATAATGATAGGGTACATGTATATGAACTTGCTTCAGAATCTGCGCAACTCCGCATGACAATGATGATGCTATGCGCTTACGCTAAGATCGCGCAGTCAAATATACTACTTACATGTATAATCCAGTCTCGTAACTCTCGTTGCATGTTATTGGAAATCATTCGGTCGATAATTCGATATGCATGAGTGTATGGCTCAGTGGCGAGTGGCTTCAAGACGATATTTAACGTAAATCATTTGGTTCGAAAGATAAATTTCGCAAATCTGAAACATGTCAAGTATATATATAATTGTTCAAGTATTTGGAAAATTTACATACATTACATTACACACACATTGAACGTTCTGCTGTTCTGAAGATGAAATATCCTCTATTTTAACTAATCCTGGTTTCAATATATTCCAAAATAACGCCACAGGCTGACGCGACATTCACATATAAAAAAAATCGATGAATCGGATTCGAATGGCTCGAGGTTTCCTCTGACATTTAGAGAATGGGACAAATGTCGGTCAGATCCAGGCACGTGCCAACAGGGTCTCCGTTGGCTGGGGCTCGGTGGGAGTCACCAATTTTGACTTACTGCACCCCTTGAACATGACCTAAATCACCAAGTGTGCAGGAGAGTCTATGTGCATCCCTCCTTTGCATGGGTTGAATTTTTCCAACTGGTTCTCAAATCTATTGGATATTGCTAACCTAACACCCCACACTGGTTTGAAAAGTTTAACCCTTTCTATACTAATTGGATTCTCCCATTCAGTTGGAAGAGTATATATTGGAATGGTGTCTTCTCATTTGGAGGGATATTAAGGATATATATAAATGCGCAGCATGACGATATGATAATTACAAAAGCAAAAGAATTCATATTCTTTGATGGGAAATGTTCAGATAAAAAGTTCGACAAATAACCTAAATTTTATAACATTTCCCAAGGGAACTACCCATCAATGAGTTTTGAGTATAGAAATGTTATCTGGTGGCCATTTGAGTTCAAAAATGTGACCGAAATTAGGCGAAATTAGTATATTTGACTTTCGGTAAACCAATTTCACACTAAATGGAAACTCAAATTATCAAAACAATTTTAGCATATATTTCGGTCTGAAATATCCAAGTGATGTTGTGTCAAATATGAAATGTCGACTGTTAAACTTGTGTCCAATGTCGTTAATTTACTGGAGCCATTCAATTCAATTCTTTATTCACTCTCTTATAGAAACAAAATTGACAATCGGAGAGGTCACAATCACTTACCATATATAATTGTACAATATATGATGGTCATTAAATATATAAACGTTACTGTAATGTATTCCCTTGTCTTGGCGGTCAATCCGTTAGTTGTTCTAGATTTCTGATAAAATCACACATTTTTTGTATTGAAACAGCGTCTTTTGTTCTCATGATGATCTTAAACTGACGCCAAAGTTATAAATCGTCTTCTCCGTGAACATACAGCATCAAAATTCTTGATATAATGGTATTCGTCTCCAACTCTATCTCCGTTGCACAAGTTATATAATTGGGTGTTTCTGGATTCATTACATGTAATGGGATTTGTATAGCGCCTATCTCCGAGTGGGCCCTAAGCGCTTGCAATTACCCGAGATGAGATGTTGAGTAATGCCGAGTCTTGTGCCTGCTGACATTTTATAAGCGCTTCACCCAACAACCAGGTCCATATTTTTCGTCTAGGTACGACGGAGCGAGCGCAGTACAAGTATACGACCTTGCCCAATTAGGGTCACAACCTGGCGCGAGACTTGAAACACACGCACCGCTTAATCTGGCCCGCTTAATCTGACCAAGCCACTGTTGCGCGAACTCATGTCGTTGCGTTAAGAACATTACGTGGTCCGACATTCCAACCACCGAACTCCACAATGGGTAAGTGGTGGCTTATACATCTGAACCTAGCCTACATCCTTCATAGACGTGCTATTTAGATAACGTTCGCCTCTATTAAAAGTCAGTTTTGAAAACCTTATATAAAGAACATTTACTCATGAAATTTACAAACCTTTTTGAAAACCTTATATAAAGAAATATTTACTCATGGAATATACTTGTTTGTGCCAATCTTTTATAAAATGTGTGTCTAACGAACTTTTAACGGATTCTCTCAACCAAGATGAATCAATACGATCCAACCCTAAATGACCCACAGTTAATAATGATCAGTTTTCAGTAAAATGTTTTCAATGTGCGATATCCATGATGGGTGCATAAATGTCATATTTCGAAACAAACGTAATAAATACGAATATAACATTCCGTTAATATGTTTTCCTCCTGCGTTAACAACATTTTCACAGTAGGTCATCATCCCAGTATCAATATCTGCCCGGAGGGGACAAACGCCCGTTTCTCCATATACCATTACATCTGGTATGCTCGATTTAAAATTCAAAAACATGAACTTCAAGTATTTAATTTGCAATTTCTCAAATTCATGTATGTCTTGGTAACCACAAATCTCACATACATATAAAAGAATCGGTTTAACGGTTTTAGAGAAAAGTTCTATTGGCTGTACTATAGGTATACACAATTCTCTCGATTTATATATATATCAAATTATATACATGCCCCGATTTGCTTTCGAGAGCATACATTTACGGGCTTTACTAAAATTATTAGCTTCAGCATAGGATTGTCAAGGTATAGGTCAGTCTGGGTGAACGTCGACTCTATATTTGAAATATAGAGTCTGGAGCTTATGTAGCCAAAACCATTTCTATTCAGCGAAGAGCTTCCCCAAAATGACGTCACGGATTAAAAAAAATACATCGATGATTGACAGGTGTCCCCACGTGTTATTTGTTGTGCTTCGCAATAGTAATGGCCTGTGTCGCGACATAAAATTACAGCAGATAATATTTGTCGTGTGTGCGACTATTCTTTTTCGGGAGATGAACTCGCTGCATCACCCGGAAAGCTGCATCCGAGAGCAAAAAATAAGGTCGTCATCAAAAATGATGCTTTAGAACTATTTAAAAGCATAAAATTAAGTCATTTCCTCGGTGTTAACTTTCAGATGACTTTTTTACGACAAATAATTTGATTTGCAAACCATGGTACAACAAAGTAAATCAAATACACGGACGTGAGTGAGTTCTATTTATATTTATGGGAGGCCAAGTTGGTACCATGCGCAGGCCTATCTATCAGGTCTAGCACATCCTTCAAATTAATCCGAATCGTACCGAATATATAATTTCGAAGCCATTGTTTCTGTCTGTTGTATTTGCAAGCATCGCTTTCGATCGGAGAAATTCCGCTCTGTTACTATATTTAGAGGTGACATTATGGGAGTCTCCACCCACTGACACTTGTTTATTAACCCATACGGTTTCATTGGACGGAAAATAATTTACGCAATCAATCAGATTACGGAATCCCGAGGACTTGGAAATGAGATATCGATGTTATCCGTCAGACCTTATATTCAATGTTGTAATGAATATTTAGGTATGAGTTTACTCAGACTGGGTATAGGTATATTCATTTACAGCTTCGATCTCGTGTCCATTTACATTTAGTCGAGTGTGCGGCTTCCTACCCGACCAAGCACCATCATTTTGGTTTTCGATGTATTTATGGTCAATCTCCATAATTAACAATAATCCGAAAATATTTTCATATATTTTCTCATCTCGTTCATTGTTTCTGCAAGAATAACGGTGTCATCTGCATATAATAAAACGAGTAATTTGTTATACACATCGAGTTCATTCGAGAGAGCATTTTGAATGGTACTGAGTCAGTGGACGGTATTGGTTGATAGAAACCCTTCAATTAAGGTCGTTGATTTATAGCGAAAATAAAAGATATGATAAGTTCTCTCCCTGCAAAAATCCCAGAGTGACACTTAAAGGTGTCTGAAATATTACTATCTATTTTAACCAAGGATTTGACACGACTATACATATTCATTATAAATTGTAGACATCGACCTGTTATGCCTGAAGTTATCATTTGCTGTCCAAGTCCATATCTTTCGCTACCGAAGAACTACATGTTCACCACCCAATATGGTGGATTCTAACCGCGGGACTCTGTGAATCTAAAACCTGCCGTTGTATACGTACAAGTCTGTTCTAATAGTTTCAGGAAATAAGTAGGATACACATTAAGACTTGTTTATAGTTTAATAGTACTAGCTTACGGCCATTAGTTTAATAGTACTAGCTTACGGCCATTAGTTTAATAGTACTAGCTTACGGCCATTAGTTTAATAGTACTAGCTTACGGCCATTCTAGAGTCTTTTTTATAGTTTAATAGTACTAGCTTACGGCCATTCTAGAGTCTTTTTTATAGTTTAATAGTACTAGCTTACGGCCATTCTAGAGTCTTGTTTATAGTTTAATAGTACTAGCTTACGGCCATTCTAGAGTCTTTTTTATAGTTTAATAGTACTAGCTTACGGCCATTCTAGAGTCTTTTTTCAAGTGGAATGACATTAGGGCGTTGAAGCGTTGACGTGACCACACAACGCTTTGACGTCAACTTCTTAGTTACAGTTACTTTATATACGTGTGTTTCAGTAATTAATTTCGGAATATCATAGTCATCATACTATGTGTCTTCGATTGTCACTAAGTTGATCGCTTATCAGAGATATGAAATTGCACCAGCGATCGCATTACTGGTTCCTGGCAGAAATTACAGATATATCAATGTGTAATAAATGGTTTCTATTGATATCGTGTGTTTAATATAAAGAATACTGATGTAAACACAGAGGATCTACGAGTCCACAGTTTAACGAGACCACTAAATAAGTTGGGTATTGACCGAGCCTTTGACGAGGTCCAGAGCAAATTTACTGGACGAGTTTTGTCAATTCTGCTATAAACTGAGGACGAGTTGTATATTCTATTTATTACATGATCCAAAACCTCGATAAAACATACTTAAATCAACAAATGGGACGTGAAACTAACATCAGATTCTATAATGCCTGCGATGACGTATCACGTAACTATGCGCTGTTTGCCCGCATGAAGATATAGTCCCAGATAAATAAAGACTCCTTGGCTAATTTAATGGCGTATATTTAATGAAATAACTTTTCAAACTTTTCATTCATTAGAGTTTGTTGGAAACATATTGAAACCCATAGTATTTTGAGACAGAGTGTACGGAATGTAAACAGACAACAAACCGGATGTCAAATGATACCTGGCACTATTTCCTGTTATGCAACGAACGTTAATGCATATCACCTTTTATAGAATGGGTTTATTGAATGTAATAATGGTAGGATCATGTAATAAAGGCACATATATCACCGAGCGTGAGAGCTATACTAACATAGTATGAATGTTTGTGAGTGCGTGATTCTCGCTCTTGTTCAATTCATTCTAACACCGTAGGTTCTATCTTTCTGTTAAAGACATATTGTGTACTTGTTCGGGTGCGTGAAACTGATAAATTAGTATTCAGGTGCTATGCCAACTGGAGGAATGTAGCATTCTACGTACATCACCGAAAGTCTCAAGCAAATCGACCGTACCACTCCATTGAAAACATTGCCTGAACTAGGCTAAATTGTAAATATTTACAACTCGAATCGGGATGCTTCTATCGGCAATAAACTAACGAAAACGATTTCGCTATCGGCTGTCACTGCATTTAATTAATATATAAGAATGACGGTGTGTGTTGTCAATTTAGATATAATATTTGTAAATATAACTTCTCTGAACAATATTATTCTCCATTTCTATTTGATCACCATACCGGAGTGTTTCACATCACTTTAAATTCTTAATGTAATTGTATTCATGATATATGGCTCTCCTATACTTGGAAGAAATAAAAGTATATATAATATTGCCAGGAGAATCTGTCAGCTTATGGACGCACGCTAACGCCTTACTAGAGTCCAGACCCATACCTATATACGCGTGGGCAGTTTGCGCACTGCGATAAATTCTTATCAGTCTGAGTTGATAGGATTTAATTGACCGGATGCAATCAATCAAGCTGCCGCAATCGATTTTCGGTATTGTCTCTGGCTGTTTCAATACTTGAGAATATAGCTCATTAAACAAGCCCCATGTATGTAATACGGTTCCGAATGATGTGTACCCCCAGCCAGTAGAATCGTTTATTCCTTCGCGAGGCAGGGGAAACCTAAAATGTTATCAAGTGCTACTCACAATCTGACAATGCCATGCATGCATTTAATTGCAAGGGCGCTGGGGTTGTTTTTTTTTTTTATTATCAAATTTTCATAAAAATTACAAACAATGATACATCCGCGAAGATATATCCGCGAATACATATATCCTGCAAAAATTCTAACCGATACGCAATATAGCGAGTACGTTATTAATCAAAGTTACCAGTCGGATTCCTTATGTCATTTTGCATTTTTGGTTTGTTAAAAGCGATCTGAACACGGATTATGTATGCCTAGTAGGTGTGTTTTCAGGATTCACTTGTTTCCATTCTTGAATTTTTGCGGGTCGGCCTAAATCTGGGTCAACATAATTTAGAGAGCGTTTCGTATTTACAGAAAACGATAGATGGTGTCATCTGACGTATGGTGATCGGTGCGATTTGAAACTTCTCCAAACTACTAGATATGACTGTTACATGTATTTTTGAAAATTTTGATGTGATCGGTTAATTCGTTTTGGCTACAGTTGTGATCAAAATTTAACACTGAGCCCTATGGGGATTCTAGTACTTTGGATAAATGGCGCCATTTTGTGTATTATGATATGCGAATACTGATATTTCTAAAAAATACTAAATATGAAACACAGACGTAGTTGTTAAAAGGATGGATGTGATCAGATGATTCTTGCTGGGTAGAGTTGCGATCAAAATTTAACACTTAACCCTATGGAGAATTTCGTGTTATGCGCATACGTTAATTGTACTATCACTTATTGTCAATCGTGCGCAACTATATATGTAGACTAACACTCGTGTTTTACCCACTGTAACTATCCGTGATTTAATAGATGCAATACATGATATAGTTATGCATCAAGATAATTGGCAAAAGTAAGTGTCGAATGGTTTTGTAATTTCGATAATATGCAGCCTGTTGAATCAAACGAAAATATTCACAACAAGACTGTTCACGATGTGATTACATATTATATTATTGTTTTATTTGATACTTGTCTGTCTTGTTGTCCACTGACTAGTTTTTAAAACCACATCGTTGATCATAACGGGATGTTGTGTCACAAATACACAGGTATATAGATGGTAGTTGTTCGTTGTCATTAACTCAATCGTTGTCATCGGAGTCGATCCCACATGCACTGAGAGAATCTGTGTTTTCGCAGGATTTGTGCTACTGATAAATGGACATTTCGGTGTAGCTGAGATCTTTACTGTATCGGTATAGGCTTTGCTTTCGCACTTCCCCATCAGTTACATTTGGCCAACTTCAGCACAGCGACTGAAACCCAACATTCACCATCAACATTCTGACCACAGTTAATTTCCACGCTTCGTGTATAGCTGTGAAAATCAAGTAAATTCGAATTTCCACTAAAGTAGAGCTTAATGTGTAAAATTGATATCAACCATTTTCCTGCAAATTCCCAGTAGGGGCTTAGTAACCGTTACTAAGGAGCCATCGGGACCGGTGGCAAAGTCTCCCGATCGTATAATGATCAGTGGCCTATGCAGAGCATGGCTCCATAGTTTTAGACATGCATGTGGCCAACTTTGAACAAAACCACCACCATGTGATTAGACACTGACTAAATTAAGGCAATACCAATGAATGATTAGTACACCATTGTGTCATTTGATTAGCAACCGTTGCTAACCTTAAATAAGACATATGGTTCACTTTGACGGCCAGGTACATCTCAAATTTCACATTTGCGTATTAACTGCATCGGAAATGCAAACGTTAAATTACGACCCTGTCAGCTACAATTACAATTTCCAGTGAATTCCCGGTAATTTCCTAGACTAAGTTTCTCGATCTTATAATGATCAATAGCCCATGGGGCACTAACATGTCCAGTTTCATATCTGTGTCACCATTTGAACATAACCAATACCATCCGACTATAGACACTATATCTAATTTACGGGAAAATACCACGACCCAGAATGTTGATCGGATCAAAGCCAAGTATATTATTGGGGGAGAACGATCCATTAAGCCTAAGTCGATGGTTTGTTCACAACAGATGGAGTCATGATACATTATGAAGGATGATAGAAGGGTCCCCTCAACTATGTTCTTCGACAGAGTATTGTCCCCACACTGTGTCACTTGCATCTTATTGTTATAAATAAATTATCTCTTAGAAAGTGTCCAGAGATGTCTTGCCTATTTATACTGACAATTTATTTTTATTCTTGTGGCAAAGGATTTGAGGGAGCGATTTGTTATGTTGACTAAGGTGTTAATTTTGTATGTGAAACATGTATGCCGGGGGATGTATCGAGTAGACGGAGAAAGTGTTTTTTTTATCATCAGATGAACATAATTTAAACTGCCAATTTTGATAAACCCCGACCAGGAATTATAGAACAACATCTATATATTCCCAGCAATATTTAGCAATACATATGGACATGATAACATTTTTTAACAATACCACCCTATCCACATGTATGGCTAAACATATCATTGGCATAATGTAGTTGTTACATTGATGCTGGTCGGGTTTCTCCAAATTTAATACTAAAACAGAATGATCCATAAGCTACGGTGACTGGTTTAGGACATGGGAAATTGTTTTTTGGTGTCATCTGACGTATGGTGATCGGTGCGATTTGAAACTTCTCCAAACTACTAGATATGACTGTTACATGTATTTTTGAAAATTTTGATGTGATCGGTTAATTCGTTTTGGCTACAGTTGTGATCAAAATTTAACACTGAGCCCTATGGGGATTCTAGTACTTTGGATAAATGGCGCCATTTTGTGTATTATGATATGCGAATACTGATATTTCTAAAAAATACTAAATATGAAACACAGACGTAGTTGTTAAAAGGATGGATGTGATCAGATGATTCTTGCTGGGTAGAGTTGCGATCAAAATTTAACACTTAACCCTATGGAGAATTTCGTGTTATGCGCATACGTTAATTGTACTATCACTTATTGTCAATCGTGCGCAACTATATATGTAGACTAACACTCGTGTTTTACCCACTGTAACTATCCGTGATTTAATAGATGCAATACATGATATAGTTATGCATCAAGATAATTGGCAAAAGTAAGTGTCGAATGGTTTTGTAATTTCGATAATATGCAGCCTGTTGAATCAAACGAAAATATTCACAACAAGACTGTTCACGATGTGATTACATATTATATTATTGTTTTATTTGATACTTGTCTGTCTTGTTGTCCACTGACTAGTTTTTAAAACCACATCGTTGATCATAACGGGATGTTGTGTCACAAATACACAGGTATATAGATGGTAGTTGTTCGTTGTCATTAACTCAATCGTTGTCATCGGAGTCGATCCCACATGCACTGAGAGAATCTGTGTTTTCGCAGGATTTGTGCTACTGATAAATGGACATTTCGGTGTAGCTGAGATCTTTACTGTATCGGTATAGGCTTTGCTTTCGCACTTCCCCATCAGTTACATTTGGCCAACTTCAGCACAGCGACTGAAACCCAACATTCACCATCAACATTCTGACCACAGTTAATTTCCACGCTTCGTGTATAGCTGTGAAAATCAAGTAAATTCGAATTTCCACTAAAGTAGAGCTTAATGTGTAAAATTGATATCAACCATTTTCCTGCAAATTCCCAGTAGGGGCTTAGTAACCGTTACTAAGGAGCCATCGGGACCGGTGGCAAAGTCTCCCGATCGTATAATGATCAGTGGCCTATGCAGAGCATGGCTCCATAGTTTTAGACATGCATGTGGCCAACTTTGAACAAAACCACCACCATGTGATTAGACACTGACTAAATTAAGGCAATACCAATGAATGATTAGTACACCATTGTGTCATTTGATTAGCAACCGTTGCTAACCTTAAATAAGACATATGGTTCACTTTGACGGCCAGGTACATCTCAAATTTCACATTTGCGTATTAACTGCATCGGAAATGCAAACGTTAAATTACGACCCTGTCAGCTACAATTACAATTTCCAGTGAATTCCCGGTAATTTCCTAGACTAAGTTTCTCGATCTTATAATGATCAATAGCCCATGGGGCACTAACATGTCCAGTTTCATATCTGTGTCACCATTTGAACATAACCAATACCATCCGACTATAGACACTATATCTAATTTACGGGAAAATACCACGACCCAGAATGTTGATCGGATCAAAGCCAAGTATATTATTGGGGGAGAACGATCCATTAAGCCTAAGTCGATGGTTTGTTCACAACAGATGGAGTCATGATACATTATGAAGGATGATAGAAGGGTCCCCTCAACTATGTTCTTCGACAGAGTATTGTCCCCACACTGTGTCACTTGCATCTTATTGTTATAAATAAATTATCTCTTAGAAAGTGTCCAGAGATGTCTTGCCTATTTATACTGACAATTTATTTTTATTCTTGTGGCAAAGGATTTGAGGGAGCGATTTGTTATGTTGACTAAGGTGTTAATTTTGTATGTGAAACATGTATGCCGGGGGATGTATCGAGTAGACGGAGAAAGTGTTTTTTTTATCATCAGATGAACATAATTTAAACTGCCAATTTTGATAAACCCCGACCAGGAATTATAGAACAACATCTATATATTCCCAGCAATATTTAGCAATACATATGGACATGATAACATTTTTTAACAATACCACCCTATCCACATGTATGGCTAAACATATCATTGGCATAATGTAGTTGTTACATTGATGCTGGTCGGGTTTCTCCAAATTTAATACTAAAACAGAATGATCCATAAGCTACGGTGACTGGTTTAGGACATGGGAAATTGTTTTTTATTTAATTTCGTGGCCACGAAATACTAATTCGTGTCCACGAAATTACTAATTCGTGGCAACGAACTACTAATTCGTGGCGAATTATAACTGATTGACCTTTGCATATATCCAGATACCTTTACGGTTGGATAGGATAGGATAGGATAGGATATTTTATTTCAATATACACATATTAATACACAATACATTTGACAAATATTGTATTGTATATTCGAGGGGGTGGCATAGTCAGGCTAGACTGTCTTAGGGTATGGTTACACTTGATGGTGTTTTAGAAACTATGCGTACGATCGCAGAGAAGCTACTATAAATCCCTTATGGCGTGGGACTCCGGGCTCTATGTGGATATGAACGTCCGATATAAACTAGCACAGAGAGAACGGGGAAACACGGGTCAGGTGGCTCCAAGAAAAACTGAATATTCATTAGTTTTTACCACAAGGGATCGAATGGGAATGACATTTCACTCGGCATATATATTGACCGATTTAAGTCAAATAAGGGGTTTTGTAGGGTGGGCCCAAAAACAAACTTATAAATATTCACCCATTTCAACCATAACCGATCCAAAATGGTCGCAGCTGAGAAGGGGCCAAATAGGGTACACATTATTTCACCGTCACTTGACCGATATAGATCAAATAAAGAGTGTTGAACGGTAGCTCACAAAGCAACCTAAATGTTCACACCTTCAGCCCAATCGAGCGAAAATGATGAATGATCAGAGGGGTCCATATATGGTACCATGCAATTGCCCCCCCCCCCCATTTTTGGTAGAATACAGTGTGTTGTAGGGTGACCCCTGATGAGACAAACTAAATATTCACCCGCTTTCACCATCCCCGATCCAAAATGGCCGCCCCAGATGGTTCAAATATGGCACCTATATATACAATTTCTCGGCCCCTTAACCGTTTGATGTGGTAGAATTGGTGCTGTAGGGTGACCCCGGGTTGGTGAAAGGGGTGATACTTAATTTGTTTTACGGGCCACCATACAACACCATGTATCTCAAATCGCCGTGGCTCATGCCAAGATGGTGGACAACTACAACCAGATCATCTCTATCCGCTTCCATTACAACAATGGGACTGACGATCGTATATCACAATTAGTTATTTCGTGGCCACGAAATAAAACAAATATTCTCATTTCCTAAAAGTTTTGACTGACACTTACATAAATATGACTCGCAGAATTGTTAGCACACAACTCCGTATTATGCGGTACTTCGTCCTGGCAATACACATTAATTTTGTCAATAATTATTGATGAAAAATAATCAATCAATTTTACAACGAAATCCTGAAACTGTAGTCATGATAAACATTACATTTGTAGAATAGTCAGTGGACATTATCACTGAAGCACGTGATTGTGATGTATATGATTGATGTGAACCACATTTGTATCAACTACTGTATCTGGTGGCCTGACTATATTGCAAGTTAATTTGGCAAAATCACATGTAGTTACGATATATTACATGTAAGAGCCATGCATATATGATAGCCATTAAGTTCCACCAATGTGAACATTTGAGTAAATTGTCAAACTCTATATAGGGTTCAACGTTAGTTTTGTTCGCAACTGTAGTACAATACCCGCGGAGACTTATCTGACGTCATCATT
Organism: Siphonodentalium dalli; assembly: GCA_032622095.1. Taxonomy (NCBI): domain Eukaryota; kingdom Metazoa; phylum Mollusca; class Scaphopoda; order Gadilida; family Siphonodentaliidae; genus Siphonodentalium; species Siphonodentalium dalli. Next base: position 55,382,830 of record CP136067.1, read on the forward strand.
CTAAAAAATAATTTCAACTCGCACAATTAATGAAAAGGCTAATCGTGTTAGTTAATATCTGTATAATCAGGAAACGCTCTTTAAATGTTTAAAACCGTCCAAACAATTTGTTTTCACTAAAATGTCAGACTGGAAACAAGTAGACTCTGAAAGTAGACCGCTATATTTGATACTTTTGTTAATTTCAACTCGCACATCCACCAGAAGGTTAGTTATGGGGATTAATATCTGTATAATAAGCAAACGCTCTTTAAATTCTTAAAACAGTCCAAAAACACTTTTTCAAATAAATTTTCAACTAGACACAGGTAAACTCTGAAAGTAGACACGCTATTGATAAATAAACCGTTCGCATGTCGTTTTAGACAATCCGAAATTGCGCGACCGTTGTTTTCGACCAAAGGAATCTGGCTTGTGAAATCAGTGAGGGTGGGGGTAGGGTTAGCTTTTCTGTGATATCTTTACCAAAAATCGATGTATCGAAGTTTTTTTTGTGGCATATGATCAAGATATCCTTGTAGATTTTTCATGTTCGTCTATATGTGATCTAGCTGATTTTAAGAATATACAGTGCCTTAATATTTGGGAAAGAAAATTGAAAATGCAGTCATAAATACAATTCATCTGATGATTTTATGATAAAATTCCACATTAAGATATGTAATTAAGTAATTTGTGGCAAGATCTCTCCATGTTTTTCGATTTCTAAGAACAAAGAAAGCCACTTACCGAACTTGCTATGCGTAATAGCATGTTTTTAATACCAGGTGGATGGGGAAAAATAGAGGGGTACACAAACAAAAGCCTCACACAAACCTGTTTCCACTAAAATATCAAGCTGGAAACAGGTAGATTCTGAAAATAGACACACTGGTGGTATAGAAACTGTTCTCATATCGCTTTTAACATTCCGAAAACGCGCGACCATTTTTTTCGACATAAGGAATCCGACTAATAGCTGTGTTGTATATTTACCGAAATAATATTACATCTTCTGCAAATGATACCTGATGTCTCGGTTGTATTACTATTCTTGGAAAATATTCACAGAAAAACATTGGATATCACCTTTTGTGTTATTTTATGTGGATAGGACATTACTCTTCTTTCTACTACAATTTCCTCAAATCACTCGCATCGTGTGAAACCAGAAATGTGTTGTTCTGCGAGATATCCCCATAGCTCCATTGACAGGGCCAGATCACACTGACAGTATACACCCATAGGGCGTAATGATAGTCACCAAACATTTCAAATTTCTCAGGCCAATCACTGATACCTGTATCTAGAATGTTTAGTATGCCACATATATGTGTTATATAGATCATAACACAATCAAGTAATCACCATATTGGGTAATTACCTTGTAATTAGGTGAATAAAAGCCAAAAAAGAAACAATTGCAAACACCGGGGAAAAAAACGTGTTTTCTCGACCTATATGAAACACCCACCCGCCTCGGCCCTGCGCAAGGAATTGTTCTGCAGACACCCATATAGATATAGAGCTGTAAATACCGTTTCGATTGTGTATGTTAGAATATTTTGATCAGCGGTCTCGTAAAAATGCACACGTGGACGATCTAGATAATCTATAGAGCATATATTCGCTCTGTAACGTTCGTGGTTCTACATATATTGTGCTTCTTTTGATGTGTAATAATACCTGAATATATCAGAATGTTCAGTATGAGAACCATGTGCATGTATTAATATATCCATATCAGTAAAAGCAATTCTCTCTTTCGCGTTCGAATTTCGGACAATGGATTAGTTGTGATTTGGGAATTCGACCTTGCCCGGGGAAGTGGGTACAATACTAACAGTGGGATGTTCAAAGAAGAGGACCCCCTCAAGCAGGGATGAGGCGACTGTTCAATGTTCAACAATTGGGAATTTCATGCCTTTCATAACTGCAGCTGACACAACATTAGTTGGACATTTTACACCACACATATGTTGACATTGTTTGAGTTTCCAATATGTCTGGAATATGTTGTTTCTGCACCAACAGCAGCATATTGTTTTCTACTTTTCAAACAGTTTGGTTGGAAATGGCCATCAGTTGGAATTTTCCAACCGTAGGGGGTGTCATGTTACAAAATACCAACAGTTGGAAAGTTAATGTATCAATGTTCAAACCCAAGGGAAGGGGGTGCAAATGATGGTATTTTGCAAACATGGAAGTTTTGTTTGGTTAGTGGGATAGCATCACCATATCCACCCTCCTGGGACCTCATTCTGCGTGGCTTCATCTGCTGTGGGAGACGTAGACTCTGATTGAAGTTCCCAAATGGTGAATATTGTGATGTACACCCATTGGGAACCTCCATTATGCAATGTGTCGTCTGCCAATTTGGGGATATAGAGAAACTGAACTAAAAAAAATAGAATCTATGTTGAGAAGTTTCTATAGAAATTTGATAATAAAGAAACTTTCAAGAGAAGATGTGGCCAAAGCAGAATGAGGTCCCCAGAGGGTGAATTTAGTTATGCTAGCCGCTATGCGTGATAGCGTCATTAAATTCACCATATGTGGACCTCATTCTGCAGATGACAGGCACACTAAACTCAAACATGTCAAGCCATGTCGTTGAGTTGAGCGTTCGAACAAGACCCCATCAACGGAGACACAGTCTGGATCAGCTCTAACACAACTCGTCGCTTGTGTGGATTTCCTGTTTCTCATCCGCCTAGTAGGCCCACCACCTCTGGTTAAGTGGTCCTGCTAATTAACTATATGATGCTGGCATGGCAACTTAATGTTGTTACGGAATGTACCGTTATTTTACTAAAGTTGGCGTTTTCACGGCCGTTTTAGCTTATAAAACATTCAAAACATATATATTGTAAAATATTGAAATAATTACACTTAATTGGTTGAAGAAACCCGACCATAATCAAAATGCCTACCGGTATATTCCTGTCGATTTGCAAACAGATGAGCAGCCATGGTTAAAATATTTTAATAAGTACTTGTTCATGAATGTTTCGGATACACTAGATTTTTCTCAAAAAGGAAACAATGACGGTATATTTTCTTAACAACATCAATTTTTCCCACCAGCATCATATATAGCAATCCAGCAGGATGCACCAACATCACAGCAAGTTAGCAGGACCACTAAACCAGGGGTGATCACATTGTAGATGCGACCTTCCACTTGCCACTCCGACGTAGACCCTTCAGCCAACACGCGTATACGTCCCTGACTGGAACAGTGATATCATAAGTCAAGTAGCAGCATTTGTGCGGAACATCGCGTTTCTCACCCGCCTATCACATTGTATAAGTTGGGTTGAGCCTGATTAAGCGAGGCATTGACGCAGCGGATCGATAGAACCGTTTCAACCGAACATACCTAGATTGCACGAACCAAGACAGTGATATATCAACGCTGATTACATGCTTTGTCACTGTTATTAGGATTTATTATTGGAGAAGAAGAGCAAGAAATTAATCACTGGATCGAGTCAAAAACATTGACATAAACAGCTTGAATTATTGATGGAACGGCTCGCAATATTCTGTATCTACTCGCGATGTGTACCGATCTCGCCTTGTAACTTCCGCCGCGCTGAGTAAATTAAATTTCTGGATTGTAATCTGTTCCTATCGGAAGCACGTGGCTGAATAGGTAAGTGTAATTTTATGCTGTTATCGTTATCCGTTGGGATTCGCGTTTCAATAGTTTATGTGTCTGTGCCGGATATCCCTGTGTAAACTAAGAGCGGTGCAGTGAGCGGTGCAGAAATTATGTGCAAATTCTGAACCGAAGAACGTCACGTATTTACGTTAGGTAACTTAGGTTAGGAATCCGCAAGACGATTTTTTTTAATACGCCTGCATATATAAGAATTAAGTCCGCCTAAAACTGACTAAAAGCGCGGTTTCTAAACTTCGTGCTGATCAGTTAATCGCATTATAACGTCAACGAAACCTCGGTAATTCCACAATTACCATAACACTGAAATTTGCAGCAATTAACCTGCGACTATCTGGCAAGCATTAATCGTCCACTGCATGCCGTCTGTCTGGTCGTCCGTCCGTCTAGCCGTCCGTCCGTCAACATTTTAGGTTTCCGGATGATAACATTATTATCTGTTTTTCGGTCGACTCAAAGCTTAGTATGTGGTTTAATCGCAAGAAAACACTGGTAAAGTTAGAATATGGGGTCAGTCAAACGAATGTTGCCTGAGTTCTAGCCTTTTTAATACGCCCGTACTATATAAGAATTATACCCGTCTGCATGCGTCTGTCTGGCCGTCCGCCCGTCAACATTTTCGGTTTCCGGATGATAACATTATAATCTGTTTTCGGTCGACTCAAAGCTTGGTATGATAATGTGTTTAATCGCAAGAAAATACTGGTCAAGTTAGAATATGGGATCAGTCAAACAATTGTTGCCTGAGTTCTAGCCCTTGTTGGACTTGGAATATGTTAAATGGTTTCTGTCAGTGGATGATAACTTTAGCATTTGTTTTTTCAATTAACTCAAAACTTAGTATGTGGTTCACGTTAAATCAAGAGAAAACACAGGTCAATACGAAATAATTTATATTAAAGTGAAGTGAAGCGCTCCGGTTGGGTGTTCAAATTGAAATGGAGAATAATCTTGCTCAAAGTAGTTACTATTTCGAATATTAATCCAAATTTCCAGCACATACATGCACTATCGTTGTTATATATTAATTAAATGCAATGATTATCGATGGCGAAATCATTTGCGTTAGTTTATCACTGATTGTTGCGTCCCGAATCGAGATGTAAATATTTACAATTATGCGTAGTTCAAACGATGATATATATGGTGGTATGTTTGTTTTATTTGAAATTTTCGGCGATGTTAGTAGATTGCTACATTCCCACAGTTGGCATAGCACCTGTGTACTGACTTATCAGTTTCAGGCACAAGTCCGTAATATGTCTTTAAGCGTGATATATATAGGCCTTATAGGCCGGGTGTTCGTGTCACAAAAATAAATTCCCTATCTGTCTGTGTGTCTGTATGTATGTCTGTCTATCTCTCTCACTCCCTCCCTCCCTACCCCCTCTCTCTCTCTCTCTCTCTATATATATATAGGCCTTATAGGCCGGGTGTTCGTGTCACCAAAATAAATTCCCTATCTGTCTGTGTGCCTGTATGTCTGTCTATCTCTCTCCCTCCCTCTCTCTATCTCTCTCGCTCGCTCGCTCTCAAATGTATCTCTAATATTCTCCATATTAAAGTAGTCCACTTGGAGGATATGGTAGGTTTTCAAGTCCGCTTTCTGAACTTATAGTGCACTCTTGGCATGTGGTGGTCCAGTGATTAACGTGCTCGACTCGTAACGCTGCAGAGTGCATTTTACGTCATGCGTTCGAATCCCGCTCTCTGCAATTGGACGTCAAACACGGCTTTGGTTGCCTTCGACAAGTGCTCTCATGCTATAGTCGCGGGGAACTCGTCCGTTAACCGAGTACCCGTCTGGAGTCCATAGTTATAGTCAGTATGTCTATCCTGATGCGCTCATTAACTTCTAAGCTGTAATCGGCAGTCAATGCCCTGTGTTCATACTAATGTAAAGCCCATGCACTGTAACTAATCTACTGTGGAACGTTCTATAGTCCAGTACATTTATGAGAAAAAATTCCAAACCCGAACTAATTGCGACAGAATGTTTTTGATGGAATAAGTACATAACCCCCCACAAACAACATACTAAAAATCAGCAAAAATCGTAAAAAGAATAATTGGTGAATTCAGTGTAATAAATTTCGTCAAATCATCAATTTATGGATTTTCCGGTATGTTCATAAACAAAATCAAATTCGCAAGTACTTCAAAATTAATGTCATGTCTATTTTGTCGACCTCACATCGCTGATTTCAGAACAGAAAACAATTCCCAAATTAGTTAAGTATTTTTGAGTTGTGTGCCTTCATAAACCAGAGTTTGTCTAATTTCGGAGCTCAATTTCTCAGAATGAGCGTATGGTCAACTTTTCACTGTTTTACTAATTTCCTCACTAGTTTATACACAAAAAATAATTCGTTTGTGCATCTATCTATGATAAAGAAGAAAAAATATTTCTCAAACAAAATTCGTGTTCCATTATATAGATTTAGCCAAACTTTCCTCTGACACAGAATTCGGACGATGAAACAGCTGGATGAAATGCAATATTTGAGGTAATGTATCTCCATGAATTGATATCTATATGCCCTGCTTTTCATGTAACCTTTTAAGTATACCAGATTGAACATATTGTAAAGGAAGTAACAACACATTGTCAGGGACATATCCAGGCCGTTTTTCATACCGTTTACCGGTTTGGGCGCCCAAACTCCAGGCGCCCCCAAAAAATAATTACCAAAAAAAAAAAAAAATTCAATTTTTTTTTCAATTTTTTTTTTCAATTCAGGTCCCAATTAATATCATAACAAGATATATATTTATATATATTGGTATAAGACATGTAAGTTTGCAAAAAGATTTAACTTAAATTTAACAGTTGGAATAGTACTGTTAAGTATGTTTGGCTTTATCTAGATTATTATGAATGTGTCTCTCACTTGAATTTTAGAAAATAGCCTACTATATGCAGATGGAATAAAAGTACATGTAAAGACACGAAATGCCCGTTATGTGGCGAAAATGTATGTGATGAATACCATTTTGTTATTTTGTGTACTGAACTCAACGATCTGCGAGAAACCTATATATATACCGAAGTATTACTGGGAAAACCCTAACAGAAATAAATTCTACAGACTGCTGTCACTGCTTAACATAAGTATATTGAAAAGAGTGAGCATTTTCTTAAAATTAGCGTTTATAAAGTTACCATGAAGCAAGTATTACATTATATTATATATAATGTAAATATTATATGAATTAAACCATTTTAGAAAACATATTCCCAAATGTATTAGCATTATTTGTATTTATTATCAATATCATATAATATGATGAACTCATTTATTGATGTATATCGTCGGTGTGCTTCGGAAATGTCGTATAATAAAATTTGCCGCCAAAACTAAATTTTACAGGAGAGAAAAAAAATAAAATAATTCCTCTTCTGTATGACCTACAACAATTTCGTCAGGCATGGAGACTAATTTATAGGCCTTCTATTCAATGGATATCATGGTTTATCGATATACTGCCTTATATGGATATTAGAGCTCATACGACATTTCGGAATTATAAACAGATTATACGACATGTTTACGACAATTCAGATCTATTGTTCGTGAATGTCCGACATATACGACATTTCGACACTATGTCCGAACTATGATGGCTATTAATTATTCACACAATTCACACACTTCCAATGTATGGAATGCTCTATAAACATTGGATGACACTGAATGTGTGTTTCTGTAACATTTTACGATCATATCAGAATACTGGGGTCCTCAATTAAGCTAAATAATGGTTGTGTACCCAGTGCTGAGATAATGTGATGTTACCAATTCCTTTTACATCCAATACGTAATTTAGATATGTCCAATTATACTTAATTGTGAAACTAACCAGAATGACAAGTGTATTGTATAGCAGACGATGGACAACAACCCATAACCACTGCATGTTCATTATGGGTAATCCCGAAAGTGTGTACACATTCAGATGGGTCATGGTAAATGAGCAGACTGGCGATCATTGGTATTATCCACGCATTCATTATGAATCAGTTGGAATAATTGGAATGACGTTTTGTTCAAAATGAATGAAGTATTAATATTGATATGTTATTGAAACGATAATGAAAAAACAATACCTATTTAAACAATACCAATTTAAACAAATAATAATAAAGTATCGATTAACTGACACACACGGAATTCCTTCCTCGTGTCTATGCACTTAAAATTAATAACATCAGTTTGAAACTATATAATCACAATAACATCGAAAGCATTATATTGCTCATGTCAGCGCTATATTAGCCTATTTTGTTTTAGACATGAGCTAGTCTATCGTAGAATGCATGGTAGTCAGATGGGATTATTTGCTTTAAATCCTGTAAATCTCCTTAAATTTTAGTACATGATCCAAAACTGCTTTAAATTGCATAAAATGTGCCCATTACTCTAACCTTAAACGCAACGGTGTCTATATGAAATGAAACGTTTGGTGGTTTGGTCAGGGCGAATATAGTCGATTAATGAACATATTTTATACGATAAGGCATGATATTTTAAGCATGATATATTCTAATTAACTAGTTTACACGAATTACCATCAGAGGGAAATTAATGTTTATTGCGGTCACAAATTAATGGTTGCTAAGGTATACAAATCAGATACTAAAATCCTGTTACATAACGTGTTGTTTTACAAAATTGGTTCATTTAACGGATATATTGGCAATCGTAATCATATATACACACATGAAATGACTGATTATGTATGAATAAACGTCTAATAAACACATGATTGGTATTATTAGTATCACCAATGCATGGGCTCAAATGAGGGCGTATTTGATTGTCATTCTCAATGCGGCAGTCAAAGTCTTATTCTATATTATTCATTAACTTTACATTTTGATATCTGGTTACGTCATCTGTTGCAAAAAGCATTTGTTGGGATTTATTGGTACCAGTGTGTAACCGCATAACAGCATACTACGTGTAGAAATCAGATAAACATCATAGCGATCGTATATGACAAACATTACCAACCTTGCTGACATTAGACCAGGCGGATACACCAGAAACCCAATTTATATGACTTAAAATAATATTATGCTAACAACCTATGTATCCTGTTAATTGAACATCATAAGACCACATGAACAGCACCAACACGTCCACCAACTGGAAGTTATTTGTGTTTACACTGCTGTAGATATGTATACAGATATGTATGAAGTCACGTGTCGCGCATTACTGTGATCACAACATAATTACCAATAGTGAACTCGCGCTGATCAGTACTCTGGTAATTGACAATTCATTACGAGTCGTGTCAGTTTAGGCCAGACATAAAAATGGATCAACTATCAGCAGACAACACTCTCAGACTTTAAAGTTTTTCTGAATAGCGGTACAAAAGAACGTCCTCGATATCTGGAATTTGCATATACGAGAGCAAGCCATATATACCATTGTCGACTAAGACTGGAATGCAGTAATTTAAATCATGATCTTCACAGCAATCACTTGAGAGATAATCCGTTATGTATATGTGGTACCGAAGAAACAGCAGAACATTTTCTTTTTTATTGTCGCAGGTTCTCTGCTGAAAGAAATAGGTGCTTCGCAGGGTTAATAACCCGACCAGGCATAGCAACCCTGCTACATGGAAACAGCGAAGTATCACTGGAAGAGAATATAGATATATTTCTGAGGGTTCAAAAATTTATATTGTTGTCTAAACGATTCTCAAATTGAACTTTACCCAAGTCGCTCTCCGTATAAATACGTAAAAATAAGTTTAAATAAGTTTAAATAAGTATAAATAAATACAAATAAATAAATGGTAATTCCTGCTCATATACGAAACAAGGCGAGTGTACAAAGGCCCATTATCACATAGAAGTGACTAAATATACAGCACAACTCAGAAAACTAGAAAATATCTCTTATTTCCTATTCTGTCTTCGGGCATGACAACCTAGAGTTGCTCGTAATAAGTATATACATACAATGCACCACTCTTGTCGTATCGATCGTGAAACGTTAATTATACTATGCTTATTGTAAACTGACCGAGTGGGGTCAATGGTCAGGTCACAAACAAACAAACAGGTAGTAACAATTCAGTTCAACTGATGCGTGGACTGCCCAACAGTGACCCATTATTATGGGTTACTGTTGGACAGTCTATGCCCCAGACGGCTGACAATGATAATAATAAGATAGTAAAATTTAAACAAAAACAAGATCTAACTGGGAAAAGAACATTATGAAAAAGCAATAAAGACACCACCACATGTGTATGACAAAGATGGGGAAATGGCTAATATAAGCATCACACTTTCTGCCAAATCCCATTCTCTAAAATAATTGTCTTTATGTATATTATACAACTCTGTTAATTAATGTGCATGATTTAGAGAAATAAATATGTTTACACCAGACAACAGCGATTTGTGTATGTGTCGCATGTATTTAAAGTGCATCCTTATACCACTTGATAATGGTTCGAAGAAAGAATGCAAATCACATAGGAATACATAATAAACAACCGTGTGCACACATAGAGAGGCACCCACATTCCACCACTATTTAGGATTTCAGATGATCATCTATATATCTATAGGTCTCCTGTTTGACATCACCTGGGCGGTGGTCATTCTGGATCTGCATGGAATGGGTATCCTCCCTACAACACACTTTATTTGACCAAATGTATTAAAAATTCCAACTGATGACAAATCCAATGACAATGTTGGCCAAATGTAGGACGATATTGCTTTCTTAAATTAACTAGCAGTTTTTGACTGGCCACGGGGAGGGACCAGGACACAATCTTTCCAAGTGTTGGAAATTTCCAACCTGACACCCATCCCCATGATAAGGTTGGAAAACTTCCAGCTGATCGATGGCCATTCCAGCCCAAAATTTGGATAAAAAGTAGGATATTACGCAAATATTGGTCCGAAAACAATACCCCCCCCCTCCAATAAAATGTTTGAAAATCAAACTAAAAGGTAATTATCAACCTATTGTTGGTTTGGAAATTACAACTAATGTTGTGTCAGGTATGAAATTTCCAACTGTTGAAAACTTTGACCAAAGTTGTCATTCCCTGTCCGTGTTCAATATTCGAAATACACGGGTTGAAATGACAACGAACACTAAAACACATTCGCCAAGCCCGAGTAACAATTAATCAAAACATATTTGCCTGTCGCAATGCTTCGGCGATCACTGTGACGTATATCGGACACGAATTTTGCTCACACGAACTAATACCGTTTTCTTTCTGTATGCATTTCTATATCAACCCGTTTACACAGGTCTGCGTGTAGATCTGTGTACAGTTCTATAGCAATGTAAATGCACCCTATACCATTAACGATGACATTCAGTTGATCGTTGATTTGCATTTTCATGATCGTGTCGTGACAGTTTGCCATCTGTTGTCAGCATCAATGCTCTAATCAGAACAATTTTTATACGGTATGATAGTGTGTTCTAATATCTTCAAAATGACTAATAAATCATTAATATCCAATTTAAATAAGATAATATATGTATGTCAATACCATTTCCACTACCCATAACGACCGGGCGTATATGGGGCGCCATCTCTGCAAATATTCGTTTAGATGTCTCCATAATGCGAGTAGATATCTGCTTGGGTCCAAAGAGATATCTCCTTGGTTCCAAGCAGATATCTGCTCGCATTATGGAGATATCTCCTTGAAATATATTCAAGGAGATATCTCCTTGGATCCAAGCAGATATCTGCTCGCATTATGGAGATATCTGCTTGGAAAATATTTCAAGGAGATATCTCCATATTCCGAGCATGATATGATATCTGCTTGGATGTATTTCGATCATAGATATATGTACGTTGGAGAAATCATTGCCGCGATTTTCCAAGGAGATATCTCCATAATCCAAGCAGATATCTGCTAGGAATATTTTCAAGGAGATATCTGCTTGGAATATGGAGATATCTCCTTGTGTCCAATGAGATATCTCGTTGAAAACTATTTCAAGGAGATATCTCCATAATCCGAGCAGATATCTGCTTGGATCCAAGGAGATATCTCTTTGGATCCGAGCAGATATCTGCTTGGATTATGGAGATATCTCCTCGGTTTCAATGAGATATCTCGTTGGAAATATTTTAAGCAGATATCTCGTAGTTGCGAGGAGATAACTCCTAGGATCCAAGGAGATATCTCCATAATCCAAGCAGATATCTCCTTGGATCCAATGAGATATCTCCATAATGGACCATATTCCAAGCAAATATCTGCTAGGAATTGCAATTCCAAGGAGATATCTCATCGAAACCGAGGAGATAACTCCGAATTACGAGGAGATATCTCCGAAAGCGAATATTTGCAGGGATGGCGGCCCATAGGCGTAAACATAAAATTTAACAAGATATTTTGTGAACGGTATGTTATATTAGGCTATATACAAATAATAAATATGTTAAATAGTGGGGTGCTGGGGCATGGGAGCATGGGAACACGTTCAACCTGGTCCGCCATGACTGGCTATGAAAGCTAGAAACTGAAAATATGAGAATTATTGATCTAAATGAATATATACATAAACACAATTGGACAATTAGGCTGGATTGGTTAATGGTGGTGTATATACACACATGTTGGGCTTACAATTATGATTAATAATCACAGATTTTAAGTTCTAGTCGTCGGATTGGTCGATTTCAAACGATGTTTGGTCGCTTTCAAATGATGGGACGTAATTCCGAAATGACGTATAACACCATGCGGTCAACAAATATAATTCCGAAATGTCGTATAACTTATACGACATTTCGGAAGCACAAGAAATTGACCAATCAAAAAAAATGCAGAATAAGAACAGGTCATAAATTTTGTTCTACGAGGGGCTTTCTAGCCAGGATTGAATTTTTCCCGCTGTAATCGATGACGTAGAATCCGATTCTGCAATAAAAATATTTCGCGCCAAAAAGACAAAAATCGCAGTATACGACATTTCCGAAGCACACCGACGATATGTATGTTGTGTATTGTTTGTATACTGTTGTGTAAATACGTTGTATGGCATGTTGCAACTTAGATGTTGACTTTGCTAATAAACAATTCAATTACAGTGATAATCGTCTCATTTCAAGCAGTATAAGCATAATCCATTGAACAAAAAGATATCTGACAATAACTTATAAGCATTTCCAAGCCATACATGTACATATATATAAAAATTCCAAAGTTATGCTTCAGAAACTTGATCAAAGTGAACTCTGAGCAAAATTCAAAATACTGACTCCAAGAGCTCTAGGTTAGCTCTCAATGCATTGGATTTTTACCCCCCCCCCCACCACCATCACAGATACTCCATCCCGAACTTCACTCGCTCATGTCTTTGGGATACCGTTATGCCTTCGGCATATCATTGCCCAAAAACATGTGTCCCCAAAAAATCCCTGGATACTTCACTGATTGTTGAAGAAACTTATGGCCTTTGATTCCTTAGTTTTGGATTGTATTGTATCTCGGGCAGACTAATAGAAATTATTCTGCGCTTCCCACGTCACCATGCACAGGAGCAACTTGCTTTATCTCATATATTCATGCATGAAATATCCATCGTTCGTGTTTAAATATTCGAAGTTCACACTTTGTCAATGTTAAAGTCGTTGTTGTGGGAGAAGGTGATCTCAGTATGAACAACGCCTATAACGGATGGACATTTTTATTTTGTGGTAAATTACATTACATAATGTCTATCTTGCCATGCGGGATACCCACGAGTTTATATTCTGGCGTTCCACATTGCGTTGCGCGGAAGATCAAAGGAGTTTATGCATTCATTTGTATCAGCGACATTATTTCCCTATAATCTCACCAATTCACGAGGATCTGAATCTTCCGATGTAATCAATGAATCGCATCCACATCAATTCGTCAATGCGTCTATTCTATATGTAATGACCGTACATCTGGTGTGAATGTGTTATCAGTGATTTGACGACAGGGGATGGAGGATGTCTCACCCGCAAATTTGGTTAAAATGTTCAACCGCTAGAAATTTCATGTTGGCATCCGTTGAAAATAAAAAAAAAAATAGGTTGAAATTGGTTGATTCTGATTTGATAATAGTTTGATTTTCCAACTATTAATTTAAAGTGAAATATGTTGTTTTAGACCAAAAGTCGAATATTTTAGGACAAATGTTTGGATCGAAATGGCCATCAGTTGGAAAATTTCCAACAGTATGGAAGTTTATGGTATACCATGCAGATGGAAAATTTCAACCCAATGGAATTCCTCGGATTTGCGAATTCGGTGTTGTTCAAAGAGACCCTCTATATCCACGTCCGGCCTATCAATTACATCACATAGTGTTTGACTTCTCATGCGGGAATCCCACGAGTTTGTAGTCTGGAGTTTCACATATAACGTTACGCGCAAGATCAAAGGAATTTAGATTCATTTGTATCAGCGACATGATTTCCCTAAACTCTCCCATTCACGAATCTCCTGGTGCGATCGGTGAGTTGCAACCACAAGATTCGTCAATGTATACGAAATATAACAAAAATAGAACTTTTGGGATTTAATCACTCGGGGCACGAAATCTGTAGGCTACATTAACACGACGGCATATTTTGTGTGAGAAATAATCAGGAATGTGTAGAAAATAGCTATCTATTAGTATTACATCAGGAATGTGTAGAAAATAGCTATCTATTAGCAATACAGCAGGAATGTGTAGAACATAGCTATCTATTAGCATTACATCAGGAATGTGTAGAAAATAGCTATCTATTAGCATTACAACAGGAATGTGTAGAAAATAGATACCTATTAGCATTACATCAGGAATGTGTAGTAAATAGCTATCTATTAGTATTACATCAGGAATGTGTAGAAAATAGCTATCTATTGGCATTACATCAGGAATGTGTATAAAATAGCAATCTATTAGCATTACACAGGAATGTGTTGAAAATAGCCATCTATTAGTATTACATCAGGAATGTGTAGAAAATAGCTATTTATTAGCATTACATCAGGAATGTGTAGAAAATAGATACCTATTAGCATTACATCAGGAATGTGTAGAAAATAGATACCTATTAGCATTATATCAGGAATGGGTAGAAAATAGCTATCTATTAGCATTACATCAGGAATGTGTAGAAAATAGCTATCTATTAGCATTACACGGGAATGTGTAGAAAATAGCTATCTATTAGTATTACATCAGGAATGTGTAGAAAATAACTATCTATTAGTATTACACACATTTGAGTAATGTACGCCGGCAAATGTGCAATGTTTTATTTAAAGTATGATTAACCATTTATTTACTGAATGTAGTCTTCCATTCAGGTATAACATATCCATTTATTTATAATTCTATAATTATTCATCTGGGGAATGTTTAGAAAATATGAGCAGACGAAAAACAGATAAATAGATAGTATCATTGCAGAAGCATTCCTATTAATTGGTGAGAAATGTTCAGATATTATGTTCAATAAGCGTATTATGTGAACATTTCCTTGTCACTGAGTATTTCCTTGTCACTGAGTATTTCCTTGTCACTGAGTATTTAGTAAATGAAGGGTTAAACTAAGAAACACCTTCTACGCGACAACGGACAGGAACCATCTTAACGGATCGTTATCGGGTTATAATTAATATATAGAGGATCTACAACGAGTCCCCAGTTAATGGCGGAATTTACAAAACGAGTCCAGTAAATTAGGTCTGGACAGAGCCTTTGGCGAGGTCCAGACCTAATTTACTGGACGGGTTTTATAAATTCCGCAATAAACTGGAGACTATAGTTGTAGATTCTATTTATTACATGATCCAAAACCTCGACAAAACATACTTAAATCAACAAATGGGACGCGAAACTAACATCGGCTTCTATAAGGCATGCGATGACGTTTCACGTAACTATGTATTGTTTGTCCGCGTAAAGAAATGGTCCCAGATAAATGAAGACTCTTTGGCGTATATTTATGGCGTATATTTAATGACATAACTCTTAATTCATTATATTTTGTTGGAAAATATTTGAAGCCATATAATTTTGAGATGTATCGTACGGAATGTAAACAGACGACAAATCGGAAGTCAAGGGTCACTTGACACTATTTCCTGTTATTAAACGAACGTTTAATATCACAATTTATAGAATGGGTTTATTGAATGAAATAAGGATAGGATCATGTAATAAAACATATTTTTCAATATGCATGTTGTGTTATTTTCCTTGTAACATCATGTAACAATGGCTGAAAAAACTGATATATTCATTAAATAAATAAATCTATCAATCAATCAATCAAAACATAAACATTGAAAATCAATCTTCATTGTCGATAACTGTCGAGGTTCTTTCTGTATATTATAGCATGTGCCTTTTAATATGCGCAATCTGTTAATATATGGCACTCATATGTGCACGTGTTATAGTAAAATCAAGAGGGCGAACCTATGATTCTATTCATGAGAGCCTTTGATTGCCACATATCTACATTCTGTCTTTAAAAGAGATAGTCTTATCTGGGGTTTGAAGTAATGTATTGTCGGCGACCAAAACTTCTAAAGATATCCTATATCCTTTTGAGAGTGCTTCTGAGCCTACCTGAGACGAAGTCTCCGGTGGAGCTATAGTCATCAATCCTCGTCCGTCGTCCGCCCGGACGTCTAGCCGTCCGTCCATCCATCTAGCCGTCCGTCCATCCATCTAGCCGTCCGTCCATCCATCTAGCCTTCCCTTCTCTAACATTAAGAGCCCTGACATGTCAACATGCAAACCCATCTAGCCGTCCGTCCGTCAACAATTCTCTAAACATCTCCAGAACCATGTGAACGAATGGGTTCTTATTTGGTGTGGATGTTCCCCAGGTGACTCACATTCAGATTTGTTCAAATGAGGTCACCAGGTAAAATAGTTGTGAAACCAGGGCCATAACTTTATCCCTTATAGTAATTCTTAAAACGACTTCTTCTCAAGAACCCAAGGCCAAGGGTTAATCTAACAGTTATAGGCCATTAAAAACAAATACCTGTTTTTTCAGGCAGAGGGAGGCTTTTGAGCTTAACTGTAATGAAGAATTGAACTACTTGATTTAGGTGATTTTGACAAGACTTAGTGCTAACTCCTATGGTCTTCAGAGTTCGTGTCTTCTTAGTCTTAACAGTCAGGCGAGCGTCTCCACAGTCATTGACTGATTTTTTTTTATTTCCTTACCATCAGGCGAATATTAAAGAGAGTTCCAAGAAATATGGTTGTATAACTCACTCTAATTGTATTGTCTTCAACGTTCCCGCAGGTTCGTGGCCATAGAGGGTCTCAGTTGAGAGTGCATATCCAACTTTGAAAATTCTAACTGAACCCCCCTGAACAAGACCAAACTCACAGAAGTTAGCGATATTCCATTTGCACCCCAATTATGTTGGAATTTTCCAAGTAGTACCTCAAACTTTCCAACTGCTGCAAATTTACAACCTGACACCCACCCTAAGGTTGGACAATAATTATTATTAACTGAATGGCCGTATCAGTCCAACATTTCGACCATGAGTAGGAAAATATGCGACCGTTGGTCCAAAAACAACACATTTTACACTAACTGCTGGCTGGAAAATCAAACTATGAGAACAATTTAAAACTATTTTTAGTGTAAAATTTCTAACTAATGTTGTCTCAGGAATTTTCAACTTGAACAACCCAAAACCCCTGATTCCGATAGGACTTTGAAACTCGTTGTTTGAACCCTCCCCCTCCGACGCCGTTGTGGGACGACAGTTCTAATTAAAATTAGACTATATACAGTATTTCCCAAAGTAATTGACCACTTAACCACAGCAGAATTATGGGTAATTTTTCAGGATTTAGTCGGAAATATGGCTTGTTGCCATTCATCGGCGGAAAGCTCTCAGTAATGACCCATAATTCTGCTGTGGTAAAGTGGTCAATTACTTTACGCATTACTGTACGCGTAGCTTGTTCAAGAGTCTAATGTTAATTAGAAATGGTGGGTCGTGATGCAATTGATTTCCGTTGTCTATTTGCCTAGTATAAGTGCAAAATGGATTGAAACAATGGACTAAGTTATTGTCAATCGGGTGAGGCATCTTTAGATCAGTCAGTACTGAATGGATACTCCCACTCAGTTATAAAATGATATACATTGGAGGGGTCTTCTATTTATTTGGAGGGGTGTTCAGAAAAAAATAGCAGATAACAGTATGACGAAAAGAAAAGACAAGTGCTGAAAGATTCATATTCTTTTGTGGGGAAATGTCCAGATAATAAGTTAAAAAAAACGTTGAACTTATTATCTGAACATTTCCCAAGGGAACTACTCGTCAATGGGTATTAAGGAAATAACGGGTTAATATAACTCCGCAATACAGTACACCGCATGTGAGAGGTAGCTTCAACGCGAAGTTATTGCGAAGTTATCCCTTTTTTACCAAAATGGATCATCCCACTATAGTATATATTGGAATGGTATATTATTCGTTTGGAAGGGTGATCGAGGAAAAAAATTGGCAGCATTGCAGACATAATAACTAATAATATGTATACAAGTGCAAAAGGAGTCATGTTCCTACATTGGACTGGTAATGTAAGTTTGTTGAACTTATTTATCTGAAAACATTGTACAAGGGAACTACTCGTCAATGAGCATTCAATAAAGACAGTGATAAAATATCAAACTTGACATACACTTGATAGCGGCGACACTGTGATGTTTTCACAATTTGTTCATGCACGGAAATTTGCATCAAAGTTTGTTTTGGTCCCTGGTTTCACTCGACCCACTTTCGGGTTTTAACCCTTTCTATACGTTCTCACATTTAGTTATAAAAGTATACATTGGAACGGTCTATTATTCATTCGGAGGGGTGTTGCAGTAATAAAAGCAGACGACAGACACAAAAATATACATTACAAGAGCAGAATATAGTATCCTTCGGCACGTGTATTATCTGTTCGGTTGTCTGTCGTCGACTTGTATCTCATGAACACCCCTCCAGATAAACAATAGTGTATACTTTTTATAACTGATGGAAGAATTCATTCAGTAACGAAAGGGTAAATGATATGGCTTTATCGTGCTCTGATGCTCGCTAATTGGATATGGGGAATCAATTCCCATGCATATATAGAGGTTCTCACATGAGTTTCTATTTTATACGGAATTTATCAACCGAGTTCACTAAATTCGATTTGAGCCGAGGTTTACCGAGGCTCAAATAGAATTTAGAGGACGAGGTTGATAAATTACGTATAAAATAGGACGAGTGTGAGATACCTTTTATCATATGATCAAATAAACCCGAAGCAATGCGAAATATTCATCGAAAACAACAATCATAAACTACAGCGATCGCAAGTTATTTGAAGAACGCCGTGACGTCATCGCATGCGCTGATATTAAACGTGTCTATTACCGATAATTATGAAACTGCTTTTATGGCCAAATTATGTGATAAATATGGAGAATGCCCATGTGTGTTGGGTCGTATGATTATATATATATACAATATTACAGCGGTAATATTGTATATATACATACATTTACCTCTCACTGGTGACTTGGTACAATGCAGACCATGCCATGATTCTCTACTCACGTTACGGCCGAAGAGATCATATTCCACCAGTTCAAAACCCGAGAACTTTTTAACGTTCTGATCTGTTCTGGCGGGGTAACTTTATAACATTAAACAAACGACGCAGTGAATTTATGTGTTTGTTTCACAGTATAAGGAGTGATTCATTTAGTTAAGAAAGGGTTAATGTGCATCAACCTAATTTTTTTTCGCCTGAGGCAGGGGGTGGATTTTTCCGGCACGTACGCCGGGGTGGGTGGTCGATGGGACCAACAAATGTTTTTTTCTGCAACTCAAAAAAAAAAATCCCTGCAAGTTTTTGCAATGAGTCTGGCTTAAAACACCATAGAATAAGAGAAATAATGTAATTCTAACTGCTAAACTGACTGCAGGCAGTTATCGTGTTGTATGTTGTTGCAAATTTTGAAATCCAAGATGGCCGCTGGCAGCCATGTTTTTTTGGCCGAATGACACCAAAATGACTCGTTCCTATTTACATGTCAATGTTAACATCCATGACAAATAGTATGCACAGAAATCCATATACAGCTGTTTACAGTGAATTCCCCCCCGCAAATCTCTGTTCAGTATTAAAAGGGGGTGGGTGTCCAAAAATGGGTCGAAAAAAACTTCCGAAAACGGAAAAAAAATTGGACGCGGGGGTTGGTGGGTCCCAACAGGTCGAAATGTAAAAATCAGCATACGTGCCTGAACATTTTTTCCGACCCCCCCCCCTGTCTGAGGGCCCCGAAAGCAACACAAATTACATAACACAAGCTAGACTAACTTAAGGGGGAGACGCACGTTTTGCATAAATACAGCCAAAAATGGCAAGAAATTTTCAACAAAGAATTTATCTGGCAAAAAATCTTGAATTTCACATATCAGCATCTTCATTGTATGTAGAATCTGAGCAGGTATTAAGAGACAACAAAAACAATGGATTTTAATACATTTGAGAGGATGAAAAATTTATTTTTAATTTTTTGTCCCTTCCGTACCAAGAACTGCTAGGATAACTCCAATAACCAAATAACTTATTGTCTTGGCTCTATGAGAAGAGGCTTAATTTGTATCATAATGTTGAGTTAGATTTTTAATTGCATAATATAGCATCATACCCCCATATATTATAATGAAGAATAAAGCAGTCACAATTATTCCAGCCCAAAGAAAACAAATTAGTACAGCGGCCAAATCGAAAAAGAGCTCTACCCACGGTAGAACAAGTTAAAACCAACTTTTTGTTAAGGAGAAATATATACTGTTTACGAAAATGATAGTGAAAAATAACGGAATTGGTGGTGGCTATTGTCAAATCGACGATGAGCGATACCCACCAGTGACTTTTTCCATAAATTAACGATTTTGGTAAAGCGAGCCCTGTGGCTATGTCCTAACCTATTTGCCAATATTGTTGTTGTTCAAATTACTATATCATACCACTCCTCTACCTGATATGAAAAAAGTGTTGGTTAATTTAGATTTTCCTGCCATTTGGAGCCGAAACATTTATTTTTATCTGAAAAATCGCATTTTTTCATAAAAATATTATTTTTCAAACATTATCATTCAAATGGATATTACTATAATGCCGAAATATTTAATCCTTATGTTGAAGCAGTTATCTGCCAAGCATATGCAGAAAGAAGTTAACAGAAATTTAGAACGATTTGCGAAATAATTGATTTTAGCTACCCCTCCCCCAAACACGTTTTTGGTCGAAAAATTACATATTTTTGTTCAGAACTTTACCAAATTTCCCAATTGATCATAATGGGACCCAACATAGTGCGTTTGCTGATAATTGAGCCCGGTTACATTGCTTAAGTAATTAAAGACGTGTTCGGGCTTCCAAACCCCAAATTACAACAACAACAACAACCCATTTTATTTGCTATTACAAACAGTACGCGTCGCATATCACAAGTACTCCATTCACCTTAAGATTTAAATGCAGTAGTTTGAACTATGACCTATTGAGTAATCACATTAAAACGTCCCCTCTCTGTCATTGTGGTAAAATAGAAACAGCATATCATTACTTATTGGAATGTCCTGAATACAGTGGTCCTAGGACTGAACTTATATGCGCCATACTGAATGTCATTTTTTATCAGAAATACTCATTTGAGTGGGACACAGCAACCCAGTCATCGCAAAAATATTAAAATAGTTGACGGGGATAAAACATTTATCTCGAAACCAAAGCGATTTCCATAACGCTGTCATTTGTTAATACTTCGTGAAAAGCATTGAAACCCTACTGAGCGCGAAATTTACCCCCACCAGATCGTCTGTAATCTCACGACGACGGACGTATCAATGACGTAAACAACATCATCTGTATATCATTGTGTCCAATCAGCTCCACCGAAGGTATCCAATCAGCTCCAACTGGATTACATCCTAATTTTTCCCATACAGTCTCTCTCCCAGATAAATTGTTTACTTCCTGATAGAACTACCCTATGTCCACAGACTCAGTTAAAACTGGGAGCATGTCAATCGAGTGGTGTTTTCATGACTTAAAATAGCGTAATTGTCACATAAAATTGATTTTGTGTTATTTGCCAGCTGCTTTTTGTAAAGTATCACATACTGTCGGAAACCAATACAGCCTTATATATCGTATAAACTGGGAGCATGTCCCTCGAGTTCGTGGTGTTTTCATGATTTAAAATAGCGTATGTGTCACATAAACAGTTAAAATTGCATTTTTGTTATTTGCCAGCCGCTTTTTGTAAAGTGTCACATGCTGTCGGAAACAAATACAGCCTTATATATCGCATAGTTTCGGCCACAATATACGTCCCTTCAGTACATGATGTGTTCAAGACTTCAAATAGGGTAGGGGTACATAAAACAGTGAACATTTGTCAGTCGCTTGTTGTGGAGTGCCACATGGTGCAGACTTTCGGGAACCAACACATATGTATATCCTGATAAAACTAACATTTGGTCAAGCCCTCAGTTAACATTGAGGTCATATCATTTCACCATGTGGCGTCTTCCAAGACTTCAAATAAAGTAGGGGGGTCCTAAAAACTTTGCCTTTCTTATTGTCCAGCCACTTTTCGTTAAGTGCTCATGCTTTCTGAACCCAATCCATCTATTTACATTGTGTAAGTCCTTATACAACTAACTCCTCATTGTCCATACACTCAGTCAATGAACATATCGTTCCAGTTCGTGGTGTGTTCTAGTCTTCACATTGGGAAGGGGGTAATACAAACATTGAAAAATCGCATTATTTATTTTCCAGTCGTAAAGTGTCCCTGACTGTCGGGTACCAAACCCATCTATAACAATTGTGTATGTCTTGATAGAATAGCCAAAAAAATTTGCACAGATCGTCGTTTGACCTTTAGGGCACATCCATTCAGTTCGTGTAAGGTGCCACGGTGTTCTCGCGAACGGTTGGCTCGCGAGAGTATTGCATCTTTTCTGACAGCACTTTTGTTTGCCGGCTGCTTGTTGTAAAGTGCCATAGGCTTTCGGGAACCATCTCATCCATAACAGATTCGTATTTCCAGATAATACTCTCATTTGTCGACAACTTCAGTTAACATTGAGAGCATATCATTTGTTTAAGACTTCAAGTGGGATAGTGGGGTCCTCAAAACATAGAAAATTCGCCTTTCGTGTTTGCCAGCCGCTTTTTGTAAAGTGTTCAAGGATTTCCGGAAACCAAATCACCCATATCAATTAATAATCCCATGATAGCAATACCTTTCGATCACACAATCAGCTAAGTATGAGATAATATAACTTCAGTTCATGCTGTGATCAAGATATTAAATGGGTTAATGTGGTCCCCCCAAAAACAGTGAGTATTCGCCGTTCTCTTTCACCAACAGCTTATTGTAAAGTGACCCAGACATTCATTCAAGACCCTGATATACTATACTCTTGATATAGCGTCCATTTATCTACACACTCAGTTAATATTGGGAGCATATCCTTTCGGTTCATTGTGTGTTCAAGACTTCAGATGGGGCAGTGTGGCCTAACAAAATCACATTTCGTATTTGCCAGCTGCCTTTTGTAAAGTGCTCCAGGATTTCTGGAACCAAACCACCCATACAAATTGTACATAATACACGACAGCACTACATTTCGTTCACACACTCAGTTAATATTGAGAGCATATATATTCGGGTCAGTGTGCGCTAAGGAGTTTAGAAGGGTTATGGGTACCCAAAACAGTGAGAATTCGCCTTTCTCTTTGCTAGCCACTTTTTGTAAAGTGTCCCAGACATTCGGAAACCAACCCACCCACTGAAGATGTATATTTCCTGAATTACCTACCATTTGTCCACACATCGGTTAATATTGAGAACATATCCATCCATTGGCGTCTTCAAGACTTTAAATGGGGTAGGGTGCTCAAAGAAAATATTCAGCTTTGGTATTTGCTAGCCTCCTTTTGTAATATACCCTAGGATTTTGGGAACCAAACTACCCATATAAATGGTATATTCCCCGATAGCACTACATTTGGTTCATACTGTGAGTTAATAATAAAAGCATATATATTCGGCGCATGGTGTGTTCAAGAGTTTAAATGGGCTTATAAAGGGGTCCCACATAAAATATTCACCTTTGGCGTTTGCCATCCGATTTTTGTAATGTGCTAAAGGCTTTCGGCAACCAACAAACCCATCTATCAACATTACGTATGTCCCGATATTACTATCCTTTGCCCACACCCTCAGTCAATATTTACAGCAATCATTTCAGTTCATGGTTTGTTCAACTTTAACACTTCAATTGCGTAGGGGGGTCCTCAAAACATAGCAAATTCGTCTTTCTTATTTATCAGCCACTTTGTGTAAAGCGACTCAGGCACAACCCACCCATACAAATTATGTATTCTCTGATAGTACTAGATTCCAATCACACTCTCAGTTAATATAGAGAGCATATAGCTTCATTTCGTATTGTGTTCAAGTCTTTAAATCGGGTAGAGTGTTCTCGAAAAAATAAAAAATTCGCCTTTCATATTTACCACGCTGCCTCGTTTTGTAAAGTGCCACACTATTTCGGGAACAAACCCATCCATAAACATTGTATATTTCGTTATGTAACTGTCCTTTGTAGTTGCATGATTCTTAATATTGAGATCATATTCTTTCAGTTCGTGGTGTGTTCAAGACTTATAATAGGGCAGGGGGCTCAAAACATAGAACATATTTGAATTAACGCTTCCACCTTGGTCAAACTAGTTTATGAGATATAAAATACACTATCCATTGTTTCTATAATTTGGTCGATTTAGAGGGACTCTAACAATCACTATGGAAGCAACAATGATTTTGTTCTGTGTGAATATGTTAGTTTATATTGTGTGTCATTTAGAACAAATACTTTAGTTCCTCAAAGTCGATATGTGTTAATATAAAATTACATAAATAAAATGTTTTGTTGTTGTTGTAACTGGGGGTTTGGAAACCTGAGGACATCTATAACCACACTCACGGTGTCTACGGATAAGGTTTTCATCACACGAATCATGATTAGATGCCCATTAGAATCATTTAGAAAGGTCTGTGTTGTCATTATCATAAATATGTATTTGTTCTACCAAATCGCGTCCGGGGGAGCGTTACCTAATTCCAATATCTGGAAAACCGTTCACAATTTCTGTCAAATTCTTTCTACTTGTGATGTCCAGATAACTACTGAGCCATATGAATTATATAGTTGGTCACGTGTTGTTTATAACAAAGGTTTTAGTACTTAACATCGATGTTAATGAATGTAAAATTACCTGTTATCAATAAAATAATTGTTGTTGTTGTAACTGGGGGTCTAAAAGCCTGAACACATCTGTAATCAATTAAATGGTATCTCTGGACAAAACTTTCAGTACAAGATTCATATTGGGTCCCATTCAGATCAATTAGAAAATGTTTGTAATGTCGTTATCAAAAATATGTATTTTTTCGACCAAAAACGTGTTTGGGGGAGGGGTAGCTAAAATCCAATATCTCGCAAACCGTTCAAAATTTGTGTTAACTTCTTTCCTCATATGACTGTCAGATAACTACTTCCCTACATGGACTAAATATTTCACCATTATTGCCATATCCGTTTGAATGTAATGTTTGAAAAATATTATTGTTGTGAAAAAGAGCGATTTTTCAACAAAAAATAAATGTTTCGGCTCCAAATGGCAGGGAAATATAAATTAACCAACTCGTTTTGCATATCAGGTACATATATGGTATGCTGTAGTAATTTTAACACCAACAATATGGGCAAATAACTTAGGACATAGCCGCAGGGCTCACTTTACCAAAATCGTTACTTTATGGGAAAAGTCACTGGTGGGTATCGTTCATCGTCGATTTGAGAATAGCCACCACCAATTCCGTTATTTTTTACTATCATTTTCGTCAAGAGTATATATCTCTCCTTAAACAAAATTTGTTTTAACTTGTTCTACCGTGGGTAGGGGTACCCGACCACTTTTGGCGTTTGGCCGCTGCACTAAATGTGCAGTGTGCAGTGCGGTCCACTCAAGCAGGGAGAAATCAAAAGGAAATATGCCACAGTGTTAAGAGATATGGTGGTCAGCTTTAACTTGGTTGTGATCCCATGACCCACAACTAATCTCGGCCCAATTGTTCATTGATCAACATGCATGGCATGAAAATCATAAAATATAGAAAATTAATTATGGGTAGTTGCCTTTCTTAATAAAAATAATCATTACATTTCACAAATCAAGAATAATTAAGTCTCCTCTCATGATCTTGTCGATGGTTCTTAAATATTGTGTCACAATAATCGCTTGTACCAAATTTCACAAATATATTCCTAATAGATTTTGAGAAAATCCATTTTGAAATACCAGGAAATTTTGACAAAAACGTGCGTCTGACCATTAACGATTTCCAATATATGCCGCTTTAAAAGCTATCTATGAATAAAGTTAGACTTCAATCTGGAGCAATCCATCATGGCTTTTATCAATTTGACTAAATTAGGCGTCACATCCGCACGGTAGCATTCATACCACGGAATCTAGCCTCACGCAACGAAGGCCTTTGGGCGACAACGCAAATTCAATACAGCCCTGAAATTAAGCTTGATTCTGGTGGTACTGAACGCGTACCAAGGACCATGGTGTTCTCTGTCAATGGCGCACAATCAGTCCAATTGCACGCTTCATAACCATCGCACCATCAATAAAATTCTTCTTCCTTAACCCTTTATTTACTAAATACTCATTGATGCATAGGTCCCTCAAGAAATGTTCTATATATTCATATATATACATACATGTACAGTAATCATATCATGGACTCTGTATTAGTATTTATTGCTTCAAATGTGCTTGCTTCAGTGGGCGTGACCGATTCTAACCCTTATCGAAATGGCCATGCATCGATCGGAATGGCACATCGAGATGTTTCTCAACTCAGATCAAGCTTGAAAATCGATCCGATTTTCGCCCATGTCGGGGTTCGAACCCGTGCCAACCTCGTCTAGTCCAGACTGCGATGATCTTATCCACGACCCAACGAAAACCCTGTGCCAATGTTTTCTATTATATATGCGAGTCTCCCATAGAAAATTGATATTTAACGCTGCACCAGTGCAGCTCCCGCCATGAACCTCATGAAAGGTTTATTTAAACCAAAATTCCCATTTCAGGGAAACTTCATTTGTACCTCCAACTTATCCCCTCGCTATGCTGGTCTGACCACTAACATCACGTATATATGCGTAATTAAACATATTTTATTTAAGAGTTTTGTCGGTTACAATTCATTCTGATTTGATCTAGCCAATTTCCAAATGAATATGGACAGGACGGTTTCCCAGAATAATGCAGAATGAATAGTAACGGACAAAGTTCTCAAATTAAATTATGAGAAATATTCTCACATTCTGTGTACGTGGTGGCAGTGTTCAGGCCAGCATAGCATGAGATTAAACTCTGCCTTGCAGTTCGACTTTATGACATCCCCTATGATTAGAAAATGATGCACCTTGAAACTGATGGCCATTCCAGTCAAAATTTCAACTCTTAGTCCAAAAAACAAAAAACGACATATTTTTAGATACTTTAGATATTGATTGGGAACTCAAAATCTCAACATATTTTCGGTCTGAAAAGCAACTGGCGCTGACATGCCGTTGATATGTCTTTGACATGCCGTTGATATAGCATTGATATGGCGTTGACTTGTCGTTGATATGGCGTTGACATACCGTTGATATGGCGTTGACATGCCGTTGATATGGCGTTGACGTGGAGTTGACATGCTGTTGATATGGCGTTGATATGCCGTTGACATGTCGCTGAACCAAAAATTTCCAACTGTTAATTTTGACCAAAGTTTGGCCGGGGCTGAGACACCCACCCCCTCGCCGTCGACACGTGCCCGATCTCTGCCAACATAGCAAGGTGTTCGGGGGGGGTGGATATCCAACTTCGAATTCCCAACTTACTTCTCTCTCCTCGAAATTGAACAAAAAAGAAGCAGATTCCCATATATGGTGAATTTCACGATCATCCTCTTCTTTCAGTTACAATATTCCAACATCACGATTTCAAATGTCGGAAAAATTGGTTGGTCGGAATATTTTCAACTTAAAATGAGGTTAATGTCAGACTACAATTTAATCGAAAGTAGAAGAATAGTCGACTCCTTGTCTAAAAACAACACTAAATATTGTATGGAAATTATAGCAACCAGATCAATCTCAACCTATGCTCTAGATCATACCATTAATATTATATTAATTTATAATACTAAGGATTATTATCGTACATATGCCTATTACATGTATTTTATTTTAATGTGTAATTTTTCATGTATTGACTGTTATTTGCAGCCGCCTCTATTGGTGTATTGCAATAAATCATCTCATCTTATCTTATCTTATCTTACTATGAATCTCTACTCCGGCTAAGGCCGTATAGAGATCATATTGCACCGTTAAAACCTGGGAACATTTTAGTGTTTAAACCTGTTCTGATGTGGTACTTTCTACTGTTGAATTCAAGTTGCTTCATAATGTATTTATTTCACAATACGCGAAGGTCCGAGTTATCGAGATTGTATGATTTAGGCAACTCATGTGCGCTGCTTTCGCTCTGCGTTGGTAACAATCATGATATTTCCCCGGGTATTCGATTCAATATTTATCGCGAAATTGGCGCACAAAAGATGCCTAAATCGTGCATTCTCGAGCTGGAACCTTCTCATGCAGTGACATATATTATTAAGGAACACGTATTGACAAAGAGATATATTACATGCGTGATTTTTTCAATATTATATTAAATTGCCAAGTCATATCTTCCAAACATGTTCAGGTTTTGAACTGGTGGAACGTGATATCTACGTGCGTAGCCAGAGTAGATATTCGTGGTGTGATCTATCTATGTTCTAGTCTGAACAACTGTTGGTTCCGGTATGACATTCCCAATAGTTGAACATTTCGACAATGGAGTTTCCCCACGCATATTCGTTAGTGGGGAGCTATCTTTTGGCTGCTATGGGAAAAGGCGTCTGTAGATATAGTTTAATTGAACACTAGGCGGGGCGGATGGGTGTTTCAGCAGCCCGGTTTACACATTTTTCCTGGCCCTGTAAATTTTTTCCTAGAGTCATTTTTCTTCAAATAATGGGACAAAAGTTTTTAAGAATCCTTCTATTATGTAATAGGTATGCACTTAACTCTTGGTAGGGGGGTTTGAGTTCACCATCAGTTAATATTGAGGGATGACACCAATGGGTAATAAAAAGGTCAGCTTGCTAAATGTTTTCATTAAGGATCTATCAATGCACATTGACATGGAGAGGCTCAGATTTAAATAGTTCTATTAAAAATCATTTATTCAACCTGATATAAATGAAAACATAACACAAAAATAGATTCTTCAAATAAATGTAAACTCTTCGCTGAACTTTTCAAATAAAAATTTACTATTCAAAAAACAAGAATAAAATAAAACAAAGGTGTTAAAACAAACTTTGACCGATTTCAACGATATTCGGTATATGGGTCTAGGATCACTTCTAGATGGGAGCTGTCAAATTTGAATGATTTTTTATGAAAAATATGGCCGCTGGCAGCCATCTTGGATTTTACTCTTTGCATCACTAAATCCTTTAACACGCCCTGCAGAGCTTATCCCTCATCCGGTCATCACCAAACTTCATATGGATCCTCTCGATGGGTGCCTACCATTTTGTCCCGAATTTTGTAAAAAAAAACATGGCTACCAGCGGCCATCTTGGATTTTACTCTTTGTATGACCAAATCCTTTAGCACACCTTACAGGTCATATTTCTAGATGGGAGCCTCCATTTTCCCCCAAAATTTGTTTAAAACAAACATGGCCATCAGCAGCCATTCTGGATTTCAAATGTCAATCCATCAGCACGCCCTACAGCCCACATTTATTGGATAATTGTTTTGAAACTGTACAGTCTTGTTGGTAAATAAAAAGTAGGTATGTTTCTATAATCATGATACGGAACATTGATCGGATAAGATCAGGAAAACTGAGTAAAATAGTCATTTGAAGCAGTTTGGAGGGGGTGGGTCCCTGTTCCAGAATCGGAAAAAATGGGGCGGAAATTTGTTTTTGCGCCTAGTGTCCGGAATTTTTTTCCTGACCTCCGCTGATTGTTGTCACGCAAAACTCCAAGCAATGTTATAATAATGGATGAATTTCCAACACCATGACACACATTGAAATCTCAGTAACATCATGTATGAATTTCCAACACCATGACACACATTGAAATCTCAGTAATACTGAAAGTATATGCGCGGATATCAACATTACGATGAAAAATGAAATTTCAATTCAGTCGCTGATTGGTAGAAACTATCTGCTAATAATTATTTGATCGTCAGGGGTAGAAAAGCCATTATTGGGGAGCAATGCCAAAAGCCACGTCGTCACGTCCTGTTAGTTTACCAATTCTTTACTAAATACTCATATGAAACGTCCAGATAATAAGTTGAACAAACGGTCATAATAGGAGAGTTATTAAAACTGAAAATAAGAACAAATCAATCTATTTTTTATGTACTTGTTGATGATAGTTGTTTTACAGATTTTGTGTTATTTGGCATGAACCCACCCTCTTCATTAGCCTTTAGTCCCTTTAACCATTGCTTTACTAAATACTCATTGACGAGTAGTTATCCCTTAAGGAATGTTCAGATAATAAGTTCAACAAACGTGTTGAAATTATTATCTGAACATTTGGCACCAATTAATAGTAATCCATGATGAGTATTTGTTTTGTCTGGTTTCATTACATGAACACTCCTCCATCAAACAAATAGGCCATTCCAATGTATAATTGTATATAATTGATGGGAGAATCCATTCAGTACAGAAACTGTTAATGTTGAAGGGGAACCATAAAAACGCATCTACACGGGTTGTCAACAACAGGTATAATTCTACGTGTCTAAAACCACGCCATCCCAGCTCCAGGGCACACACATGTGGAGAGATGTATTATTCTTCCAACTATGAAGATGCAAAAACACATTATTCCATCATAAACATAATCATAGACTGGCTCCCAATAAGCGCGGATTTGTGATCCACGCGAGTGGAGGCTAATTTGATTTGTCTGGAAAAGGTTGTCAGGTTATTAGGCCAAATAAAAACATATTTGTGGTTTGGGTTTCCCTACCTATTTTAACCCCCCCTACCCTAAAGTTTTTTTCATGGTTTTCAAGAAAATATATTTAATTTTGTTCTCCAAAAATTTCATAAAACACAAAAAATACATTTAAACATATCAGAACAGGTTGACTTCTAAGTAAAAGTATTGTGTAATATTCAAATTTATACAAAAATAATCAAAAGTAGTTTTATGTCAATCTTGCAGAGTCAAATGCGCACATGAAAAGTCATAAAAATATGTAAAAATATAAGAAAATACACATGCCGGCAGCGGTCAGACATAGCGTAGTGAGGAGGCTGAATTCTATTTTGCAGCTTGGTGAAACTTAGCCTCTATTTTTCCATCTACCATTGTAATTCAAGTTCAATATTTGTTGCTAAAACACGTCTTCAAGCGTCGTTCGCAAAAGCATGCAAGATTTATGAATAGAGCACGGTGGCATTGACAACGCGCGTTAAATACGCCACCACGCAGCAGGAGTCGCGTAATCAGTTCAACCGTAATCAACAACAATTGAACCTTTGTATCTGAAGCTTTGCAGATGCTAGAAATTTTCAACCTGACACACCCTATATATGGTTGGAAAAATTCCAACTGATGGCCATTTCGGACCAAAAAATAAGCTGTAGCAAAGTGTAGCAAAATATTCGACTTTTTGTCTAAGACTACAAAATTGACATTAAATACCAGTGATGGCAAAAAATAAACCATAACTATAATTTCAACCTAATATTGGTATGAAATTTCCAACTAATGCTGTGTCAGGCATGAAATTTCCAAACACCCCACGTATGCGCACCACAAGCAGATTAATATTAACAAAGTTTTACAGCAAGACGAATTAAAAACAATCAAGTAGCATGACGGGTGAAAGCATATACACGGAATTATATTCGATGAGTTCTCAATATAGGGGTGGGTGGGTTCGTGGAGGTATTAATAGGGGTGGGTGGGTTCGTGTCTCAATATAGGGGTGGGTGGGTTCGTGTCTCAATATAGGGGTGGGTGGGTTCGTGTCTCAATATAGGGGTGGGTGGGTTCGTGTCTCAATATAGGGGTGGGTGGGTTCGTGTATCAATATAGGGGTGGGTGGGTTCGTGTCTCAATATAGGGGTGGGTGGGTTCGTGGAGGTATTAGAAAAAAGCTGTGATGCATGCTTCCCAATTAAAACAACCAATTGACACTAACTATGCATGGTTGGAAAATCAAACCATCGGTAAAATGTCAACCTATTTGGGGTCTGAAGTTTCCAAGCGATGTTGTGTCAGGGTTGAAATTTCTAACTGTTGACATTTTGATCTAAGTTGAGGTTGGAAAGACACAACAAACCCCATGTCACTCTCTATATATGCGTCCACGAGCATCAGGATTGTCGTTTTTTTTTGGTATCGGTGCATGATATGTTCTCGATCAGAAAAAAATGATTGCAGCAAGGTATATACCCCAGTGAGATATGGAAGGCAAGATGTTAACCTTAACTTACTGCTGCATTGTACATGTATACATATATAGTATACAACCTATTGGAAGGAAAATAATAGCAACCTACAGCGCTGCTTGTTTGTTTATGCCTTAGGCACATGCAGGTGAATTACGTCATATAATTTTTTCTATATCCATCAGTGATTTTTCAAAGATCGCGGGTATGTATTTTGGAGAAATTGTCACGTGACTTCCGTTTAGCAACTGTGGAGATTGCCAAAGCGTAGACTCGTCCCTGGCTCATATGTGAAACACCACGGCGCTATCGCTCTGTGACGTGCCCTCCCAGAGCGATGGCAAGGTTTCTAGTCCGGGGATCAGTCAAGCCAAAGCGCGGATCCATTCGGAAATGGACCATCGCGATGAAAATAAAATTAGCTATACCGGTAGGCCTAAGTACTTCACAACTTACGAAGAATTCCGATGTGATTTTAGGCCTATTATAATTTCGTTAATACCTATTCCATTGGTAGCTTAATGAAAACCAGCGAAGACGTCGTGACACGGTTTCTGACGTCATTTTGGATTTCCGGGCCAGAATCCAGACAAGATGACCAAGTTTGCACAATCCACGATAAGTCCTGTCATGTCGTCTCCACCGGGACCACTGGATGAGCGTTATATAAATTATGTCGCCGATAAAAGCCAAATTTGAGGCGCAGCATGTGTGGTTGCCCCACTACGTGTCACGTGCGATTCATATTGCATTGGTATCATATCAGTATCAACAGTCATGCATTGACTGGCCAATGTAAGCTGTTTATGAACTTCTGTGTCAAACTCATGCTGCTTTACTTTATAAATACGCCATTAATTAACGTGAGGAATGTGCACGCACCGACCATATGACCCAATGTGTTACGACAATAAAATATTGTTCTATTGCAGAAATGAAATATTGAATTGCCGTTGTACAAGCTGCTTCCAGTGTATGTAGTATGTGAACAGCCCGCGGAGAAATGGACCCTCCTATCTATGCAATATGGCTACTGTGTTTTATATGACAGTGTTTTATATCACAGGTAAGTCCTTAATATATTGGTAACAGCGAGGTTTTGTTCCCCGGTATTAAAAGTGTTTTTTAAACTACGATACTATAATAGTACTGTATGTTCCAGGAGGAGTGGCAAGTTGACATCAGGAGAGCCAACATAAAACACTTTTGTCAAGGCATGGCAGGACATAACAAAATAAGGTTTACAGTTGTTGAAAAAAATGAAATATGATAATGGGCTACTCAACTAACCACGCACTGATTGTTCATAAATATTTTCTCATCTGGTCAACATACTTTGGGTACCTGACTAATATTTTGATGAATAGAGTATTTCGTATGCCACACGGAAATCTTTAAATTCCTGACAACTCCTTATATTCCAAGAAAACAAAAGCGAACGCTTATTATTATAATGATACCTACAATAAATATTAAACTGGTAGCTCGATGGTTAAGACAGACAATGAATACTATCCAATGTGCCTCCATTCATTAAAACTGTCACGAGAAATAATTATGGGCGATCCTGTAAAAGTTAA
This sequence comes from Siphonodentalium dalli, assembly GCA_032622095.1. Classification (NCBI taxonomy): domain Eukaryota; kingdom Metazoa; phylum Mollusca; class Scaphopoda; order Gadilida; family Siphonodentaliidae; genus Siphonodentalium; species Siphonodentalium dalli. The sequence continues at coordinate 55,416,795 of CP136067.1, forward strand.
ATGTGAGTAGTATAGTGTACAACTTATTATTATATATACCTTGAGTTCACAGTGTCATGTTGTCTTTTGATTGGAATAAGTGCCATCGCGTGTCAGAGAGTAGTTTTGACCATTGTCCGGAAAGCAAACTATCGCCCGTGGTATATAGAACTAATATGACCATATACGCTAGGGTAATTAACGAACCGCAGCTAAATCACACACAAGGTATATATGTGGCTTTTGTAATGTTATAAAAATAAGTTCATTGATATGTATTCCTATCAAATAAGATTCACTTTGGCCTTCCTTCGTTGGGTGATTATTATTAATTACACTCCGGACACAAGGGCTCACCGAAAATATCAGTTGTCCGGATACTACATGACAATTGCAGCCTTGTTTGGATTCTGGCCCGCCAAGACAAATGACGTCATGACGTCGTAACTGGTTTTCAGCTAATAAACGTAGGACATTGATCTAATTGAACAAATTTATTGATAATAACTGTTTATAAATAAATACTTCAATTGTTCATAATTCCGATAGTAATTCCCCTTATTTTGGAATACTAGTAAATCGATAGACACAGTAACAAATGTTTCCGATTTCGACATTAATGCTTTACGCCCACCAATCTACTGTGCGACAAAAGTGGTCGCATAAATTCAAAACAACAGCGTCGTATTAAATAATAATTGGTGACGTCACAAAATGAGATATAGTCCATATTCGACCCAAAGCGTCCGGCTTTGGTTCGTTATTACCCGCTATTATTATTTGGTTCGTTATTGGCCCGCTGACGTCACAATTGGCGCGATGACAGAACTTGGCGTTTTGCCAGAATTGTCACGATTCTGGCACGAGGTCAGAATTTTGCGAACTATCGCCCGGGCTATTGTCTTCGAACTATTTATTCGCCCGTTGACGCCAGAGTCGTTATTTCGTGGGAATCTGGATACAGAATCTGGATTCAGATTATGGATTAGTCCCTGTACGACTTGGCTCGGTAAACGAACAGACCAGAATCAGTAAACGAACAGACCGTAATCGTAATCTCGTGGTAATCCAGATTAGGATTCCGATTCCGATTACGGACTCAAATGTTCGTAATGTAAACAAACCGAGATTTCGCCACCTCGGAGTTTAAAAACACAATAAAACATAAGAATCCGTCTCTTGTGTACAAATTATTGCAGAATATAAACGATCTATATCAAAGAATTTTAAATGCGGAGACAAATTTGTGTTATCGAGTATAAACGGGAAGAATATTACTGAAATTAGCCAAATAATAATGTTATTGATAGTAACGCTGGGGGAGCACTTCGGTTGAACGCGAACTTGAAGCAAAGCATTGTCAATTTCATTGTCACTTTCATCATACCATGTTCATTTCATAATTCCATCCATAAAATACCACCCGAACGCATGTCGATTTCAAATTCGGCGGATACGTCACCATTGGCCGAATTAATGTGAACCTGCATGGATATGTCTTCTGCTTTGTTCGTTATTATATGTTCCTTCTTATTCAAGAAATAGTAGGATTATATTATATCGATGGATTATCAGATATACGTATGTACTATCTAGTCTTATAACAATTTCATATTTAAAATGTGTTGTTTCGTTAAATGCAGTCGTTTTGCACAATAGTCTCTGTATAGTGCAGAAACACAGGCATTTTTGGCCAACGTGCTGTACATTAATTGGAAAATAAAGCATTGCCCATGAAGCTAATGTTGTGGTCTTGTGATCGCAGGTGAACTGCATCTCCCAATCGCACAAACACAAATGTAAAGCTTATTCTAGGATCTCAGGACTATATAGTGCAAATGTCAGTCAATTTATTGATTAAGTACCCACACGTACAAGTTCTAGGAACTTGGCTAGAGGTTTCCTCAAATTTTCGACCAACACTGCACCCCTCCTTGAACCAAACATCAATCTCACAGGTTCGCAGAATTCCATTTTCACCCCTTGGAAATATCCAACTTGACACACCCTAAGATTGGAAAATAACCAACTTTTACTGGTTGAAAAAAAAATCAAACAATGAGAACAATTCCAACCTATATATGGTGTCAAACTAATGTCCAACTAATGTTGTGTCATGCATGACATTTCCAACTGCTGGAAATGTACCAAAGTTTAGTTTAGACACATTTATTTTAAAATATTTGTCAAATTTAGATAACACATGATATATAACAGATACATCTGTTTATACAGACAATGGGATTTGAGGACAAGTGCTGATTCACTGAAGGGAATCCCCTCTCCCATATGTTATTACACTGAAAAAATAAATAATTAGTAATGGCAAAGCAACATGACTACAAAAACAAGTTGAACATATATACAGATCACCGGTCACCCCTCCCCCGAATTAGTCATAAGTTTGTATATGTATTTATTTAAAATTTGTTTGTTGCGTTTGCTGGCTTGTACGTATCATGATTTGGAACAGTTAGTCAAAATAATCCCCATTTGCCTCACGTATGAATGACTGTACAGCTAAGAAAATTGTACCAACGTTCGGGCGGGGGGGGGTCGAGACACCCTAACCAATCCCTGTCGCCACGTCCCTGTACAACTGACAAGTTTCGTGTGTTCTCCACAACGTCTTCATAATTTGATTCAGGGAGACCTAGAGCTGTTAGAAGTGCTTGCCCTCAACAATAAACACACTTTAACTTGAAAAAAAGAAGATGTGATTAAGTCGGATTGGCAGCTAATTAGGTGCCCTGTATATACACATAGAAGCAAAGCATGACTTTCACAACAAACATGAACTTTATAAATATAAGATACAAATGATACTTGTGTCAAATACATGAGCCACGTTTGACACTGGGAGAACATTAAACATAGTATCGGTGACCACGTGGAATTCAAAATCTGACCTAGAATCTGGAATTAGCCCCGCCCTTGTAATCGGATTCGGATTCTGAATCCGGATTCCCACGAAATAACGACTCTGGTTGGCGCGAGTTGAGAATGTTGTCATATATAATAATACACATTGTGTCATGCTTGCTGTTTAAAAGACAACAACTCGGGATAATAGTTCTTGTTATTCCACACCAAGGCAGTTGATAGGTGTATACTATCGAATTTATAAATAAAGGCTCTCAATCATCACACAGTGTGGATTGGATCGGAACTTCGAAAACCAATCCGATATTGGAAGGGATGTAACACTCGCCATGTATTGATCGTGGCTCCGACTCTTTGATGAATCAATTACAACAAGAAAAAAAACCCCCAAAAATCATCAAGAACAACAACAAGAACAACAAGAACAAACCAGTGACAATACCAGTAATAACAACCACAACAACTTGCTAAAGAATTATGCCCTTTTGATACTGAAAAGGGTAGTGCGAAAACGTTTGTCGTACATGCTATATTATATAGGTATTATACACATATATCATGCAGGTATCATCATCGGAAGTACGTAGACTCGGATGCCACTTAACTTAATGTTCAAAACAAATAATTTTACACACTATAGAATCCAACTAATAGGCAAAACAGGGTCCGTACAAATTGACCCGACCTATGAATGAATAAATGTACATCTTTAAGATGGACAATGGATGATATATTACCCCATTCTTTTACCCTTTCTATACTAACTGGATTTTCCAATTCAGTAATAAAAGTATACATTGTAATAGTCTATCATTCATTTGGAGGGTGTCTAGAAAAATGAGCAGACAATAGACGTTCGAAAAAAAATAATACAAGTGTAGAATGATTCATATTCACTGGTGGGAAATGTTGAAATTATTATCTGAACATTGCATATTGGAACTACTCGTCAATTATTATTTATTATAGACAGAGCTAAACGACAACAAGAGATATGGATGTTGCCAAGGACAATGTTAGATCATGCCACGAATCTCTACTCTGGCTAAGGCCCGTATATAGATCGTATTCAACCAGTACAAAACCTCGGAACTTTTTGAAGATTTGACAGAGAACCTTTTAAAGTCGAAAAAATAATATATTTCTTAGTTATTATCTGTTCCTTGGTAATGTAGTTCACTGTAGATGAAGGTCCCAACTCGAAATTGCATGCTTTTCTGTGACTTTTGTGAGCCGATATCGCAATAAACATTGAATTTATTACACAGGAGAAATTCCATAATTGTAAGCGACGCAAAGCAAAATCGGTCACAAAGTCACTTAAATCGTGAAATTTCGAGTTGGGACCGCCACCTACAGTGAAGTAAATTATTAAGGAGCAGATAATAACTTAGAAATATATTCCCAGCGTTATTTTTTCGACTTTATAAGGTTCCCTGTCAAAACTTCAAAAAGTTCCCAGGTTTTGTACTGGTGGAATATGATCTATATACGGGCGTTAGCCAGATTAGAGATTCATGGCATGATCTAGGACAATGTGTGAAATATTTTTATATCCTTAAGAGGTTTATAATCGTGGCTATGTATGTAACTATCGATTGTTACACTGCTGAAATTTAAAATTCCTGTCAATCTAATTGCGACCTCAATCGATATGGAAAGGCCACATCAAGAATCTCAATCGCCATGCAGTGTCCCTTTGGGTCGGAAGTTTGACAGCCAATCTAATATATATATTGGAATGGATATAACCGTAAATACTCGTCATGTATTGCATTGAGGTGATGGTTACAAATAACAACAACAACAAAAACAACCACAGCAACAATAACAACAGCACTTATATTTTAACATCACCATTATATTATCATTGTTCCAATGAAAACATGTTCGAAACTAGAGGTCACAAATAAATTAGAATAAATATCAAAGAACATCAATGCGATCGATATGTAACGGATACCGTAAATAAATACATATCGATGTCCATAAATTAAGATGAACTGCCAGTGCAGATGATATCAGATTACCCCATTATTTAAAATATCACAATAATTAATGATGGTCATATATTAAGCACAATATGCGTAGTTTTTCCATCCAAATTTACACACCCCCTGTTCAAGTTGGGTCCTGCTGAATTGCTATGATACTGTTAGGGAAAACTGATGCTGTTAACAAAAAGTACCGTTATATATTTTTTTCCCCGAGGTGTTCCGATTATCTGAACATATACAGGAAAAGCCATTATGCTTATGAAATAGTCAAAAACATTTGTATACTGGTTGTAATAGTTGTTGAACACATCGACTGTAATCCAAATGGTTATTCACGTCGTTTTAGAAAAACCAGCGCAGGCATTATTATATTTTTCAAAAATATTTATGTTCTTGAATGTTTCATAGATACACTGGTTTTTTCTCAAATCGCTCAAACACCGCGAACGTGACAACTTTAGCAAATATAACGGTAATTTTTCATAACGGCATCAGTTTGCCCTGCCCGCATCATAGCAATTCAGCAGGACTCATCCTCATCATAACACATTAGCAGGACCAATTGATCAGGGCTGTTAGAGTGTTAGATCATAACTAACTATTGAATTTTACACTGTGTTGAAATTAAACTCCGCACGAGGCAGCAACAGGTTTAAAATTCATGTCAATCTTGCGAACTCGCGCGCCTATATAAAGGTTCTCCATCACCATGCAGTGTCGATCGGGTCGGAAGTTTGACAGCCAATCCGATATTGGAAGGGATATAACCCTAAACACTCGCCATGTATTGATCGTGATTCTGACGCTTTGATGTGACAAGCGCCTGTGCCTTTCTGACAGGAACGCCGCAGCCTAGATTCTGCCAACCTTATACAACATTTACTGTTGCAGAAATATTACGCGTTTAACCTTTTCTATACTGAATAGATTCTCCGTTTCAGCTATAAAAGTATACATTGGAACGGTCTATTATTCATTTGGAGGCATGTACAGTGAATGCAAGCAGACGACACATACTATATAACATATAGAAAGAGTCCTATTCATTGGAGGAGAATGTTCAGAAACTAAGTTCAACAACTGCATGTGGTCGTTTGTTAAATTTATTATCTGAAGAGATAAGGGAAAACTACTCGTCAATGAGTAATCTAATATATATTTTTGGACTTCTGTTTGTCTGTCTGTCTGTTAGCTATGGCCGAGAAAACGGCTGGACCGATTGAGCTCAAACTTAAAATCTAAGGTTAAAAACACACGGACAGTGTTTACCGCCGTTTTGGAGAAGCTCCGAACACCCCTTCTCCACGCCCAGTCACCAAAATGACCGTCCTTGGCACTGTGGGGTTAATCGCGTTGATAGTTAAAGAGCGTTCGTATCCGCAGTGTCGTTGATAAAGAGCGTATGCGTATGCGTGATTCTTATGTCTGGGACCAGACGTGAGTGTGTCTGTATCCAGACATGAGCGTGTTGTGTGATTCTTATGTCTGTCTTCGTACTTAGGGGTTCCAAGGAACGGGGGAGATTTTCATCGGGTAAGTTTTTCCGCCCGAGGTGATCTTCACCTTGAAACGGGTACGCAGTGACCGCGTTGGCTAACGAAAACTACCTTCTGGGAGTGTTTTGGACGGGTCAAATCGTGACCCCGACCCGACCTTGACCTTCAACATGGTCAATTCAAGGTCAAATCGGGTAAAACTGACGGATTTCGCTAGGTGTACTTTTGTCCGGGGAGTGTTTTGGACGGGTCAAATCGTGACTCCGACCTGACCTTGACCTTCAAAATGGTCAATTCAAGGTCAAAGGCCGGACGAAGTCGGTCACCTGCTAGTTAGTATATAGCAAGGGTTAAAGAGACATTTAAAGATGATCTTCGATATTAAATTTAGGCTTGTATGTTAGATTTATTTATATGTATTTGTATCATCCGTCATACTGAGGGTTACACGAATAAATAACAAATACAATATAGAGATATATGCACGATGCACACACTGAAAACATATAATACTAGCAGGTGACCCGACTTCGTCCGGGCTTTGACCTTGAATTGACCATTTTGAAGGTCAAGGTCAGGTCGGGGTAACGATTTGACCCGTCCAAAACACTCCCCGGACAAAAGTACCCCTAGTTATAAAATTTCGTCGAAATCCGTCCGTTTTACCCGATTTGACCTTGAATTGACCATTTTGAAGGTCAGGTCGGGTCACGATTTGACCCGTCCAAAACACTCCCCCGACAAAAGTATCCCTATTTTAATCAAGAGAAATGATGGCACCCGTCCCGTGATGGTACCCGTCCCTAAAAGAGGTACGTTTGTGGGTACCCGTTTCAAGGTGAAGATCACCTCGGGCGGAAAAACTTACCCAATGAAAATCTCCCCCGTTCCTTGGAACCTCCAAGTACGAAGACAGACATAAGAATCACACAACACGCTCATGTCTGGATACAGACACACTCACGTCTGGCCCAGACATAAGAATCACACTACACGCACACGCTCTTTATCAACGACACTGCGGATACGAACGCTCTTTAACTATCAACGCGATTAACCCCACAGTGCCAAGGACGGTCAATTTGGTGAATGAGAGTGGAGAAGGGGTGCTCGGAACTTCTCCAAAACGGCGGTAAACACTGTCCGTGTGTTTTTAACCTTAGATTGGAAGTTTGAGCTCAATCAGTCCAGCAGTTTTCCCGGCCATAGCTAACAGACAGACAGACAAACAGAAGTTCCAAAATATATATTAGACTAGCCGATGAGCCCGACGTTGTCCGGGCTACGTTGTCCGGGCTATTCAAAAACCAAATTTAAAGTCGATAGCTCTACCCGTTTCCGAGATCTGGTCTGCGCATGCGCGAAGCTGGCGTCACACGGGCTCGGCGACCCGATAAAATTCGTATCCGGGGCAAGATACATTCACATACCAAATTTCAAGTCGATAGCTCCACCCGTTTCCGAGATCTCGTCTGCGCATGCGCGAAGCTGGCGTCGCACGGGCTCGGCGACCCGATAAAATTCGTATCCGGGGAAAGATACATTCACATAGCAAATTTCAAGTCGATAGCTCCACCCGTTTCCGATATCTCGTCTGCGCATGCGCGAAGCTGGTGTCGCACGGGCTCGACGACCCGATAAAATTCGTATTCGGGGCAAGATACATTCACATAGCAAATTTCAAGTCGATAACTCCACCCGTTTCCGAGATCTCGTCTGCGCATGCGCGAAGCGGGCGCCGCACGGGCTCGCCAATACGGCAACGTCCACCTCCTGGTCAAACTACACACACGTACCAAGTTTCGTCCCGATCGGTCGAGAATCGTAGATTTGTATAAATGACAGACAAACAGACAAACAGACAGACAGAGGTCTTCAAAATATCTATGAGATAAAATACCAAATAAATAAGTATATATAAAGTATAGGAATTCTACTCTTAAAAGTAAAGGTTTATCCAATCCTTATACGTATATATAGAAATGGAAAATCACCGAGAGTCACCAGAGGAGTTCGAATTTCAAGATTGCTGCATGCATATTTGGATGGGTATCAGAGTTTTGTGTGGATCAAAATATTTCTCTCAATGGGTGACCAAGCCTTGAAATAGTGTATCTGTCATTTGCTGAATGAGGTCCCCAGAGGGTGAATTTAGTGATGCTACCCCCGCATAGCGGACTGGCATCACCAAATTCACCCTCTGGGGACCTCATTCTGCTTACACCTCGGCAGAATGAGGTTCCCGGAGGATGAATTTGGTTATGCTAGCCCGCTATGCGGGGTAGCATCACTAAATTCACCCTCTGGGGACCTCATTCTGCAAATGACAGACACACTATTTCAAGGCTTGGGGAGGACATGAACTAGCTATTGATATTATTCACTACACTAAACTATCAGTACGCATATCCTGTTAAACTTCTGATATTTGGGACATTTTCAATTTCGTGTTATTTGATTTAAAGGCCCACTTAATTTACGAGCCCCCGATTAGGTTTTATAGTGCCTTGATATACGGTTTTAATAACAGTCTATGCCATAAAATATTATTAAAATACTATAATTCATCACAATTTGTAACGTCTGTGACTCAGAATGTGCCATAGATTAATAGAAAATAGCTGAAGTCATAAAATCATTTCCCCCGCTATGGCTCCCAGAATGCAACATAATTCAAACTAGTTTATTTTCAATGGAAGGGGAATAACTCTATATCTAAATTGATATCCATTGAAAATAATCGACTTTGTGCAGAAACTTTAGCATAGAACAAACATCGATATCTCAACAAAAACAACATGTTCACTGTTTATTACACCGAATAATTTGAAAATACAATGTTTTGGAGCTTTCTTTCAATGGTATATAATATGGCAGATATTTTATATAATGTGCTCTGGGGGTTCGAAAATTTAGTGGGCCTTTAAAGACACGGTTGGCCTTGGTGGTGGGTATCCTGTGAAAATATCTCCATGCCGTCAAAAACCGCCACAAGCAGAAAGAACATCAAAATGTAGATAGACTTTGTCCGTATACAAATAAGAAATATCGCATAAACAGTATGTTATGGTCATATGTTTGACCGTTGTTATGTAAACATAAGCGTAAAAAGTTACTTTTCTGGTGTTTGTTTATATTATGATGGTAAACATAAAGAGCGTTCTTTGTTGGTGAATACCTGATATGGAACTAATAAAGAGCGTTTATTCAATTTGTGTGTGATTAGCCAGTAGCATTGTGTTGTCTTCAGTAACACAATCAGGCTCCTGCTTAGGTAAAATATAGTAGGTCTTTATGATAACATGCTGTTTACGCGATGGTCATGGTATATATGAACGGAACTGTATGTGTCTTACTGTTTTTCTGTTTACGGTGTTTGGAACAAATATGAATATTTTCGACAATTAAGACCGCACGTGCCTTTAAACTAGCGTATGTTATGCGACTGGGAATAATACATCTGTATGTTGCCGCGAATCTGTAATGTATGGGTGGCAAACACCATAATTTCGTTTCTACACAAATAATGATTGGATCAAACTTTACTGTTTTTGAGTAGATTTCCTACACTTTCGTTATTTCAGTGCATGACCTACAAGATGGTCCCGCCGACCTACAAGATGGTCCCACTTGCCCAAACCATACCTTCAAACCATGCACCACAATTGCCGCCCCATCAGGGGGTAGTAAAATATTTGCAGGATTGTATGCCGGGGTAGGTGGGTGCCCAAGAAAGAAGTTTGGAGAAATGTAAAACTGAAATATATAAACTTGTCTTGATGTAACAAAAGCCAAGATCATTGTGTGCATGGAAAAAGAGCAACTGCCTCAAACATTAATGTGACTATCTATGGCTAGAATATAACTCATCACACTGTTCATCAGTGCATCAAGCCAATCAGTGAAATATTTGCATGTCTATCAACTCATATGATCTGTTACTCTCACAACACCTAAAATATCCAAGTCTGGCATAGTGACTGTCTGTCATTTGTTATATCAGAGGTTTCTCCAGTAGACTAACAGAAGTGTTAAGGCATAATGCTAGATAATGGGCTGGTTGACAGACTAATCTGGAAATGGTTAGAAATTATGGAATTGTGTGTATCCTGTACAATGACCTAAGTTTGCATATATTAGTAAACTTGTCCTGATGCAACTAATTCCTAGATCATTATGTGCATGGAAAAAGAGCGAGCAACTGTCTCAAACATTAATGTGACTATCAATGGGTAGAAAATATCTGTCATCAGTGCATCAATCCAATCAGTGAATTATTTGCATGTCTTTCAACTCATTTCAACTCAGATGATCTGGACTTAAAAAAAAAAATATATTAAAACAATATATATAAATAAAAATGTTTCAATGAAGTGAAGGCTCTGTCTCTAAGATCAAAATGTGTGCGAAGTCCAACAAAGGGGGCCACTGGTATCTCCGAGCTAGTTTAGTGTAATAGAAGTAAGTTGCTCCAGTAGACTAACATAAGTGGTATGGAATATGTTAGATAATGGGCTGGTTGACAGACTAATCAGGAAATAGTTAGAAATTATGAAATTAATGGTTCTTGCTATGCGAACAGTGATTCATGTAAACCAGCGAGGCTCACAATCTTTATATCAGAAAACATCAATGACTTATCTTTATTTTTATATGTTGGCCAGGAACTGTTTTATTCTCTGTTGACACAATTCCTATATGAGCCTCGATATCTGTGAAATTATCACGAACAATCATCATATCAATGTCACGTTTGATTTATATTGGTCGTATTTTTAAATATGCCTGTTTCTGAACTCTCTTCTCTGTGTGCTATTATGTATATCCATAGTAAAAATGAATTTAGACTTGTATTGGGATATACACTGTGTGTGAATTGTTACATGGGAAGTAATCATTTCTATTGCCGGTTTGTGATGGTTCAGGGATGATTGTTTACGGTTCATTATGATTAAAAATAAAAACATTCGGGAAATTTTGACAAGTAAAACTCAAATAATTTTTAGGTCAATTATAGGTGATAATTTTGATTCACCCACACAATTTTTCACTTTGTGACACAAGCATGAAATTTGGCATGAATAGTCAGGTCGACAGACTCAATACTCAACATATAGGATTTTTTTGTCACATGAGTTCAGTAAATCACAACAACAAAGTTAAGCAATTATAAACCATATTCAAATAAGACAAGTTCGTCCAGAAGTTATACAAATTTTCTGATTTTTATATTTAAAATTATCTCAAAAAGCGTCAACACGTTCACATATTGTGACATCAGCATAAAATTTGGGACGCATGGTCAGAATAAAGTATATATTGAACAATATTTTCGAGTTAGAATGGTAGATATATTCAAGATGGCCACCGTTTGTAAAAATGGTCGTATTCACTAATTACACTTTCCAATTACGGAAACACCCTTCTGGGCAGTTTATGATAGCCTGTTGCATCATGATCCTTGCCTGAGCCACCATATATATATATTTCACTTTGCCCACTATATTTCTCATCGCATCTGGATTCTGGAAGCATATACGAGCCCGTTTCATTTCACTCGATGATATGTTGGATGACGCTAGCATCGAGCCAGTATTCCACATGAAACGTTCAACAACGGACCTGTAGGTTGTTTCAATTAATATGAACATCTCATAATCTCATGACAGTATATTTATATTTTCACGGGTCGATTATATGGCCGGGCATGGCAATTATTCTATACCGGTACCCCACCGGACTGTCAATACTTGGTCTCTACCAATCGAAGTGAAGCTAATATCACTTAATCTCCTGTTACTAGATATATACACTCATAATTCTTACTATTGTATTATGTATAAATGACATACGCTACATTCATTATCGGCGTTAAAACGTTTGATACACAAAACTATTTGGCTCAAAGTGTAGAAATCGTGGGAATAAATCTCATGTATAGAACCGTAATAGTCGTGATTGGCTTGAAATAGAACCGTAACACACATGATGGGATTATGATGCAAATGTCCCAAATTATCAACCCATATCGGGATATTTTCTCAGCTATTTTACAGAAGAATAACACAGGTATACCTTTTACTCGGTGTTGCGTTTCACACTATACGTGCGCTCAAAAACAAAGGAATTATGTTTACATGGCTTGATTTTCAATGATCACATGTTGATAATCTCACGATAACTCGCTATTTCCGAGTTAATTGTGCTCTCAAGTTCAGGTTTCGTTTAATGCATTCAAGATATGTGTGTGATTTTGTCCAGAATTAAAAAAAAAATTAATCGTAAGGAACCGTATAAACAATCATTCCTGAGCCATCACACACCGGCAATTAAATATAATGATTTCCGATGAAACTGTTCCTTAAAAATGGGAAAATAGGTCGGTTAGTAACGGAAGAGCCATGGCCCGACAAACTTAATTTCATCTCTGATGGATTGGACTGTATCTTGGACTCGAAGCTATATTCCACCATAATTGAAGTCGGGAATGAATGTTCCGTGCACACACCATAGACGGCACAAGAATGTTGTGACAAAGGGTGTCTTACCCCTCCAATTCCGGACAAAACAGTTAGGAATAAATTGGCAGCACTTGAATACTTTTGGAAACAATATTTGAGTGTTTTGTTCAAAATTTCCAAAAATCAGAAAACTTGATTAGGGACCAGTTGAGAAATTGGACTAAAATTATCAACTCTCGGTAATGTCATGCATGGCACAGCATTAGTTGAAAATTATGGACAAAAATGGTTGAATTTGTTCTGATAGTTAAATGTTCCATCCAGCATTTAGTGTGAAATTTGTTTTTAAGACAAAAAATCAGCGGTAAATAAATGTAATTTTTAGATGTTGGATATCTCTGGTTAAAGATGGTTGTGGTGGAACATCCAAAGTTTGATACCCCCTCCCCACGGGATCCCTCTCTCTCTCTCTTTATATATATATACTAGAAGGTGACCCGACTTCGTCCCGGCTATTCAAAAACCAAATTTCAAGTCGATTGCTCCACCCGTTTCCTAGATCTGGTCTGCGCATGCGCGAAGCTGGTGTCGCACGGGTTCGGCGACCCGATAAAATTCGTATCCGGGGCAAGATACATTCACATACCAAATTTCAAGTCGATAGCTACACCCGTACCGAGATATATAGCCCAATGTCATTTGCGGATACCTCGGCCGGTGATGAGTTAACGCGACATCGGCCGGCAAGAGTTAACGCGAACACGTCACGATATGTTGATGGCGTAATATATTTTTTTACGCAATGATTTTCGATGAGCGAAGCATGATCCTGTGTTCTTCCCGATAATTAAGGTAGAAACTTTAAACGTATACAGGCGTGTGATACATCATTGGAAAGGTGAAACGCCACAGATTCTAACCGTGCAAATTATATGACTGGCAATTTATTATTCGCGCTATATCGAATCGATTTGTGAGCACCGAACTGAAATATATTAGCGCAAAACGGCGTAAAAACAGATTTGACCTCGGCACGTGAAAAGTTGACCTCGGATCTGAAAATCAATATGCCTATGTTCGTCTCCGGCCGAAAATACATCCAAATACCAAGTTTCATCGAAATTGGCTTAGTCGTTTTTGAGTCCATCGATTTCAAACACACACACAAACACACACACACACAAACACATACACAGATCTTTCAAAATATATAATAGACTAGAAGGTGACCCGACTTCGTCCGGGCTATTAAAAAACCAAATTTCAAGTCGATTGCTCCACCCGTTTCCTAGATCTGGTCTGCGCATGCGCGAAGCTGGTGTCGCACGTGCTCGGCGACCCGATAAAATTCGTATCCGGGGCAAGATACATTCACATACCAAATTTCAAGTCGATAGCTACACCCGTTTCCGAGATATATAGCCCAATGTCATTTGCGGATACCTCGGCCGGTGATGAGTTAACGCGACACAGTCAAATGCATCGGCAGGGTGAGAGTTAACGTAATCTAACTTTATGACCTCTGACGACGTCATAGAAGTTACGCAGTGATTTTATCCTGATAAAAGATCCCCGTACCACTTGTACCTAATAATTGAGGCAGATAACTAAAACGGATACATACATATTATATATCGTTGGAAAGATGAAGCCACACAGATTCTAACCGTGCAAATTATATGACTGGCAATTTATTATTCGCGCTATATCGAATCGATTTGTGAGCACCGAACTGAAATATATTAGCGCAAAAACGGCGTAAAAATAGATTTGACCTCCGCACGTGAAAAGTTGACCTCGCACGGACAAATAAATATGCCTATGTTCGTCTCCGGCCGAAAACACATCCAAATACCAAATTTCATCGAAATTGGCTTAGTCGTTTTGGAGTCCATCGATTTCAAACACACAAACAAACACATACACAGATCTTTCAAAATATATAATAGACTAGAAGGTGACCCGACTTCGTCCGGGCTATTAAAAAACCAAATTTCATGTCGATTGCTCCACCCGTTTCCTAGATCTGGTCTGCGCATGCGCGAAGCTGGTGTCGCACGTGCTCGGCGACCCGATAAAATTCGTATCCGGGGCAAGATACATTCACATACCAAATTTCAAGTCGATAGCTACACCCGTTTCCGAGATATATAGCCCAATGTCATTTGCGGATACCTCGGCCGGTGATGAGTTAACGCGACACAGTCAAATGCATCGGCAGGGTGAGAGTTAACGTAATCTAACTTTATGACCTCTGACGACGTCATAGAAGTTACGCAGTGATTTTATCCTGATAAAAGATCCCCGTACCACTTGTACCTAATAATTGAGGCAGATAACTAAAACGGATACATACATATTATATATCGTTGGAAAGATGAAGCCACACAGATTCTAACCGTGCAAATTATATGACTGGCAATTTATTATTCGCGCTATATCGAATCGATTTGTGAGCACCGAACTGAAATATATTAGCGCAAAAACGGCGTAAAAATAGATTTGACCTCCGCACGTGAAAAGTTGACCTCGCACGGACAAATAAATATGCCTATGTTCGTCTCCGGCCGAAAACACATCCAAATACCAAATTTCATCGAAATTGGCTTAGTCGTTTTGGAGTCCATCGATTTCAAACACACAAACAAACACATACACAGATCTTTCAAAATATATAATAGACTAGCAGGTTAGCCCGCCACTGGCGGCATTCGTCCCATGGCTTTGTTCGAAAAAGCAATTGCAACAGGTTCCGAGACACTTGTGCTGCATTTGCACCAAATTTCGGCAGTAGTCAGAAACATGACAATTTATTTTTTGTTTTTCAATGAGTTAATTATTTTGTTTTTCAATGAGTTAATTGTGCTTTTTTAATTTTTTAATTGAATTTTTTGGTTTTAAATTTTACCCGATTTTTTTTTGTTTTTCAATGAGTTAATTGTGCCTTTTTAATTTTGTTTTTCAATTTTACCCGAATTTTTTTTGTTATTCAATGAACCCGTCCATGACACTTCCCGTATTTAGCAAGTTTGAGCTCAATCGGTTCGAGTCTATAAAGGACACACATATATATGACACTTCCCGTAGGTAGCAAGTTTGAGCTCAATCGGCATTGCCTGGAATTTCCCAGTAAATATTTAGCAAGTTTGAGCTCAATCGGTTCGAGTCTATAAAGGACACACTCATATATATTTGCCGACATTGCCGTGGGGATGCCCGTTCCTACACGCGTTTTCGATTCTATGAAGTACCCACATATATACACACATATTAATAGTAGATTGGCAGATTCCAGTAGCTTTATAACGGTATATCTGGGGAGAAATCTGATGCTATATTCGTGATTATCTGGGATGATTTCGGTGTATACGAAGGTATATACTGTAAAAACAAAGCGCGCCATCCGTGCTCGCAGGGAATAAATTTCGAGCGATAACGTTTGCGTTCCCGTATAACTATGCAGATGCTAATAACGTTGAATGGGAAACAGACGCTCTTTATAGAGATGCGTCAAAAACAAACGCTCATTAAATAATCACTTGATTAACCCACACCGTACCTTTGCGGTGATTTGAGATTGGAGAACGGGTGCTCTGAGCTTCTCTAAACCGCGACCACTGTCGTGTCGGTGGGATTTGACACTTACATAGGAAGTTTGAGCTCAATATGTACACGCGTTTTGGATTCTATGAAGTACACACATACGGAAGTCTCAAAATATATAGTATAGACTAGAAGGTGACCCGACTTCGTCCGGGCTATTAAAAAACCAAATTTCAAGTCGATTGCTCCACCCGTTTCCTAGATCTGGTCTGCGCATGCGCGAAGCTGGTGTCGCACGTGCTCGGCGACCCGATAAAATTCGTATCCGGGGCAAGATACATTCACATACCAAATTTCAAGTCGATAGCTACACCCGTTTCCGAGATATATAGCCCAATGTCATTTGCGGATACCTCGGCCGGTGATGAGTTAACGCGACACAGTCAAATGCATCGGCAGGGTGAGAGTTAACGTAATCTAACTTTATGACCTCTGACGACGTCATAGAAGTTACGCAGTGATTTTATCCTGATAAAAGATCCCCGTACCACTTGTACCTAATAATTGAGGCAGATAACTAAAACGGATACATACATATTATATATCGTTGGAAAGATGAAGCCACACAGATTCTAACCGTGCAAATTATATGACTGGCAATTTATTATTCGCGCTATATCGAATCGATTTGTGAGCACCGAACTGAAATATATTAGCGCAAAAACGGCGTAAAAATAGATTTGACCTCCGCACGTGAAAAGTTGACCTCGCACGGACAAATAAATATGCCTATGTTCGTCTCCGGCCGAAAACACATCCAAATACCAAATTTCATCGAAATTGGCTTAGTCGTTTTGGAGTCCATCGATTTCAAACACACAAACAAACACATACACAGATCTTTCAAAATATATAATAGACTAGAAGGTGACCCGACTTCGTCCGGGCTATTAAAAAACCAAATTTCAAGTCGATTGCTCCACCCGTTTCCTAGATCTGGTCTGCGCATGCGCGAAGCTGGTGTCGCACGTGCTCGGCGACCCGATAAAATTCGTATCCGGGGCAAGATACATTCACATACCAAATTTCAAGTCGATAGCTTCACCCGTTTCCGAGATATATAGCCCAATGTCATTTGCGGATACCTCGGCCGGTGATGAGTTAACGCGACACAGTCAAATGCATCGGCAGGGTGAGAGTTAACGTAATCTAACTTTATGACCTCTGACGACGTCATAGAAGTTACGCAGTGATTTTATCCTGATAAAAGATCCCCGTACCACTTGTACCTAATAATTGAGGCAGATAACTAAAACGGATACATACATATTATATATCGTTGGAAAGATGAAGCCACACAGATTCTAACCGTGCAAATTATATGACTGGCAATTTATTATTCGCGCTATATCGAATCGATTTGTGAGCACCGAACTGAAATATATTAGCGCAAAAACGGCGTAAAAATAGATTTGACCTCCGCACGTGAAAAGTTGACCTCGCACGGACAAATAAATATGCCTATGTTCGTCTCCGGCCGAAAACACATCCAAATACCAAATTTCATCGAAATTGGCTTAGTCGTTTTGGAGTCCATCGATTTCAAACACACAAACAAACACATACACAGATCTTTCAAAATATATAATAGACTAGAAGGTGACCCGACTTCGTCCGGGCTATTAAAAAACCAAATTTCAAGTCGATTGCTCCACCCGTTTTCTAGATCTGGTCTGCGCATGCGCGAAGCTGGTGTCGCACGTGCTCGGCGACCCGATAAAATTCGTATCCGGGGCAAGATACATTCACATACCAAATTTCAAGTCGATAGCTACACCCGTTTCCGAGATATATAGCCCAATGTCATTTGCGGATACCTCGGCCGGTGATGAGTTAACGCGACACAGTCAAATGCATCGGCAGGGTGAGAGTTAACGTAATCTAACTTTATGACCTCTGACGACGTCATAGAAGTTACGCAGTGATTTTATCCTGATAAAAGATCCCCGTACCACTTGTACCTAATAATTGAGGCAGATAACTAAAACGGATACATACATATTATATATCGTTGGAAAGATGAAGCCACACAGATTCTAACCGTGCAAATTATATGACTGGCAATTTATTATTCGCGCTATATCGAATCGATTTGTGAGCACCGAACTGAAATATATTAGCGCAAAAACGGCGTAAAAATAGATTTGACCTCCGCACGTGAAAAGTTGACCTCGCACGGACAAATAAATATGCCTATGTTCGTCTCCGGCCGAAAACACATCCAAATACCAAATTTCATCGAAATTGGCTTAGTCGTTTTGGAGTCCATCGATTTCAAACACACAAACAAACACATACACAGATCTTTCAAAATATATAATAGACTAGAAGGTGACCCGACTTCGTCCGGGCTATTCAAAAACCAAATTTCAAGTCGATTGCTCCACCCGTTTCCTAGATCTGGTCTGCCCATGCGCGAAGCTGGTGTCGCACGTGCTCGGCGACCCGATAAAATTCGTATCCGGGGCAAGATACATTCACATACCAAATTTCAAGTCGATAGCTACACCCGTTTCCGAGATATATAGTTGCGGATACCTCGGCCGGTGATGAGTTAACGCGACACAGTCAAATGCATCGGCAGGGTGAGAGTTAACGTAATCTAACTTTATGACCTCTGACGACGTCATAGAATTTACGCATTGATTTTATCCTGATAAAAGATCGCACCACTTGTACCTAATAATTGAGGCAGATAACTATAACGGATACATACATATTATATATCGTTGGAAAGATGAAGCCACACAGATTCTAACCGTGCAAATTATATGACTGGCAATTTATTATTCGCGCTATATCGTATCGATTTGTGAGCACCGAACTGAAATATATTAGCGCAAAACGGCGTAAAAACAGATTTGACCTCCGCACGTGAAAAGTTGACCTCGCACGGACAAATAAATATGCCTATGTTCGTCTCCGGCCGATAATACCCTAAAATACCAAATTTCATCGAAATTGGCTTGGTCGTTTTCGAGTCCATCGATTTCAAACACACAAACAAACACATACACAGATCTTTCAAAAATATATAATAGACTAGAAGGTGACCCGACTTCGTCCGGGCTATTCAAAAACCAAATTTCAAGTCGATTGCTCCACCCGTTTCCTAGATCTGGTCTGCGCATGCGCGAAGCTGGTGTCGCACGTGCTCGGCGACCCGATAAAATTCGTATCCGGGGCAAGATACATTCACATACCAAATTTCAAGTCGATAGCTACACCCGTTTCCGAGATATATAGCCCAATGTCATTTGCGGATACCTCGGCCGGTGATGAGTTAACGCGACACAGTCAAATGCATCGGCAGGGTGAGAGTTAACGTGATCTAACTGTATGACCTCTGACGACGTCATAGAAGTTACGCATTGATTTTATCCTGATAAAAGATCGCACCACTTCTCCCTAATAATTGAGGCAGATAACTAAAACGGATACATACATATTATATATCGTTGGAAAGATGAAGCCACACAGATTCTAACCGTGCAAATTATATGACTGGCAATTTATTATTCGCGCTATATCGAATCGATTTGTGAGCACCGAACTGAAATATATTAGCGCAAAACGGCGTAAAAATAGATTTGACCTCCGCACGTGAAAAGTTGACCTCGCACGGACAAATAAATATGCCTATGTTCGTCTCCGGCCGAAAATATCCTAAAATACCAAATTTCATTGAAATTGGCATAGTCGTTTTCGAGTCCATCGATTTCAAACACACAAACTTACACACAAACTTACACACAAACTTACACATACACAGATCTTTCAAAATATATAATAGATATCTCTCTCTCTCTCTCTCTCTCTCTCTCTATATATATATATATATATATATATATATATATATACTAGCAGGTGGACCCGACTTCGTCCGGGCTGTTTCCCCTTTGCTTTCCGGCGAATTGCGCGACTTGACCTTGAATTGTACATGTTGAAGGTCAGGTGGAGTCACGATTTGACCCGTCCAAAACACTGCCCGAACAAAAGTACCCGACAAAAGTACCCATCGAAATCCATCCGCTTTTACCCGATTTGACCTTGAATTCATCATTTTGAAGGTCAAGGTCAGGTCGGGGTCACGATTTGACCTGTCCAAAACACCCAGTGGACAAAAGTAACCCTATGTATAAAATTTCGTCGAAATACCATCAAAATTGGCGATTTGACCTTGAATTGACCCGATTTCAAGGTCCAGGTCACGTCACACGGGCAAATGAATATGTTTATGAGACTCCCCATACGAAAGTATCCCCACATACCAAGTTTCATCGAAATCCCGTGATATTCGGGCGTTTGACCTGAAATGACCCGATTTCAAGGTCAATGTCACGTCGCACGGGCAAATGAATATGCTTATGAGACTCCCCATACGAAAGTACCCCCACATACCAAGTTTCATCGAAATCCCGTGATATTCGGGGTTTGACCTTGAAATGACCCGATTTCAAGGTCAAGGTCACGTCGCACGGGCAAATTAATAGGCTTATGCCACTCCCCGGCCGAGAATACACCCACATACCAATTTTCATCGAAATCCCGTGATATTCGGGCGTTTGACCTTGAAATGACCCGATTTCAAGGTCAATGTCACGTCGCACGGGCAAATTAATAGGCTTATGCCACTCCCCGGTCGAGAATACACCCACATACCAAGTTTCATCGAAATCCCTTGATATTCGTGCGTTTGACCTTGAAATGACCCGATTTCAAGGTCAAGGTCACGTCGCACGGGCAAATCAATAGGCCTATGTCACTCCTCGGCCGAAAATACCCCCACATACCAAGTTTCATCGAAATCGACTCGGCCGTTTTCGAGTCCATCGATTACTGACAGACACACAGACAGATCTTCCAAAATATATAATAGATATCTATATATATAGTTTCTACATCACATGGTTATTATGACCGACTGTGGAGTGCGCATGCGCGAGCGACATGACGCTTTTTCTAACATCAAGCGTTTCTCAAACTAAATCATCATCTAAATCGCTAAACATCTGAGATACTGTTACAGAAATATCGGGAAAAGGACTATATCTATTATATATTTTGAAAGATCTGTGTGTGTGTGTGTGTATCTGTGTGTGTGTGTGTAATCGATGAACTCAAAAACGACCGACCCGATTTCGATGAAACTTGGTATGTGGGGGTATTTTCGGGCCAGGAGTAACATAGGCCTGTTAATTTGTCCGTGCGACGTCACCTTGACCTTCAAAACTCATATCTCGGGATCTGCAGTGCTATCACGCCGGATTTAGCACTGCGATGCAGGGAGGATAACTCTATATTCATACGTCGACGAACGTAAGCGTTTTGCAGGCAATTACGCATCGTTTATTTTTCCCAAAATTATAACATTTACAATATATATTGTCAATTTGCAGGCTATTAAAAATCGTGCATCTATCCCAAAATATATCATTTATTACAATTTCTGATATATAAATTTTGTTACAGCTAATATTCTTAGGTCTATTGTCGATAGATTTATTTTTTGCATATTCACACCACGCATAGGCTCAAGCTGTTTACATTTACCCCGCGGGTCTGGAATCTCATCCAAGAATCCATTTAGCTGAAATGATACTTCGTTGTTGCGAAATGGAATCTACCGGTGGCCCCAAACCGTCAATGCCAACAACATCGACATTGTTCAACTTTGACGGCGAGAAAATAATTAGTTAAAATTTACTACACAATGCTAATTTATCTTTACGTTGAAGCTTGATAATTAACGAGCGTATGTATATGAGGCGCGTTTATATACTTTAGTGGAAATCAAATCGGGTAAAACTGGCGGATTTGATACATAGGGTATCTCGGTATCCGCTGGGCCGGTATCCGCTGGGCCAATTTCCACCGGTGTTGGTGTTGGTAAACTGCCAGACGGATTTTGACGAAATTTGATACTTAGTGGTAATTGTTTCCAGGGAGTGTTTTGGACGGGTCAAATCGTGACCCCACCTGACCTTGACCTTCAAAATGGTCAATTCAATGTCAAAGCCCGGACAAAGTCGGGTCACCTTCTAGTATTATATATATTTAATCTTTACTATTGATTATTCGTGATATTTTGCATTGCGCGAGTATTTAAAGCTTTCTTTTTGGGGCCGACCGGTGAAGGTAAAAAAAAAATTCCACTACTTTGTCAAGATTGTTTTTCCACGGATGTCACTTGGTAAACTACGTAAATACATTGGAGGGGAAACGGAACCACCCAAAGGTTCACAACTTATAACACCAGTATTGCTATCTGACAGCAAGGGCAGATACTTGAAGAAAGAATTGCCGTGCAGGGACGAATTAACAAAGGTACAAAAGTCAATCACATGGGAATGTGAAAAGGGGAGAAGAACAGGAAATACAACTTCCTGGATAAAAAACAACATTCGCCGGCTAGCTAAGCCCGACAAAGAAACAACTGAACGACAGATATGGCTCTATGTATGGCTCGGGACTTGCGACCTAACAACAATTAATGGTAAATACATCTCTCTTACCTCGCACGACAACTTCGCAGCCGACAGAGTAATAAGAAAACTTGATGAAATAGCGTGCACCACCAAAAAACGCAGAGGCAATCAAGTGACGATACTAGAAGTGCCTGTCTACTCCATCACCTCATTAAACAAAAGCAGACACCACAAAAACCCTTCAGAATTTGAAGAACAAGACACAAAACTGGTTGAGCAGATCCACTATCTAAACGGGAAAATAAGAGAACTAAATCTGAGTGGCCATACACACTCCCCGGAGTACCAGTGACCTAAAGAGGCATTCAATTGTGAAAAAGAAGAACTCCCAACTGCACAGGCGTTATTACTATTTCAACTTGTATACCGATGGTATCCACCCGAACAATACCCTAGGAAAATACTGGCTTAAGAAGATCACCGAACAAATGAAGACAGACTGCTGGGAGGGGAAATAGAAGACGTGCCAGGGACTGAATATTGTGCAAGTCAGTGCGAGTTTTTCTGCGCTATCCTTGCTACAATGTTCCAGTTTGTGCCATACCTCATTCTCCCCTTCATCTTTGCAAATACCATCCTATCATCAAAGTTATGGTACAGTCAGCAACTAACACACAATATGTTGCAGTCCAACGTGTCATACACAGGTCGGAGACCAATCAGCCTCCCTATCAAAAGCAGAAGACTGACAAACATCATACTCCTCCTGTCAATGTCTGGAGACGTCCACCCCCATCCGGGACCACCCACGAAACCACAAGACCTCTATCCATGTGGCTTCTGTGAAATCCCAGTCACCTGGAGCACTAGCGGTGTATGCTGTGATGAATGCAGCCTTTGGTACCATAAAGAATGCCTAGAAATGTCACTGACCAACTACTCGCGGATAACTAAACCAAACATCACATGGCTTTGTTGTAAATGCAACACAGCGAACATCTCATCATTTACATTTCATAGCTACGAGTTGTCCGGCTCAAATTACTACGAACCATTGTCAGAAGATTACATCTCCATTGGATCATCACTGAACAGCATGTCATTTAGCCCACTGAAAGCAAGCAGTCCAAACACAACCAACTCAAGCTACTCTGCTAATAAATCAAGAAGAAGAGAAGCTTCAAACACCAGCCTAAATAATTCAAACGTCTTCAACATCCAAGAAAAAGAAAACCTCAGAATATTGACCATCAACTGTAGAAGTGTATATGACAAAAGATCAGAACTATGCGCAGTACTAACATACACAAAACCAGATATCATCTGTGGAACCGAATCTTGGCTACGCGGAATAAGACCCGGCCAGAAACCACAGCCAAACACCATCAAATCAAGTGAAGTCTTCCCATCTGGATATGAGATCTACAGAAATGACAGAAGTACAAAAGGCGGCGGAGTGTTCATAATGGTTCGAAATGATATCAAATCGATAGAAATGGTTGATTACATCACAGACTGCGAACTGGAGTGGGTCAAAATAAAAATGCACCAACGGAAAGACATGCTGATAGGGAATTTATACATGCCACACAGAAACCTAAATGACATCAAACAACTAGAAGAGTCACTGAAAAAGATCCCCAAGAGCAAGAATATCCTATTGACCGGTGATTTCAACTGCCCCTCTATCAACCGGGAAACACTTACGGTCAATTGTAATGCCAACGATACAGAAGTTCAACAGCAGCTCGTCAACATCACAAATTCACCAGACCAGCATCTCTCCCAATTGCAAATGAAACCAACACGAGAGAATAACAACCTTGATCTTGTATTTGTTTCAACTCCATCACTAGTGAAGACCGTCGACACAATACCAGGCATCTCGGATCATAACATTGTGGTCACAGACATGGAGATCAAACCGCAATACCAGCCATCAATACCGAGAAAATCCTACAGCTTCAATAGAGCAAATTGGGGAGCCATAAACTCTGATATCAAACAGATGAACAACGCCATCATCACCGAATCACAAAATGACGCAGATATAGAAACACTCTGGACGATATTCAAAGCCATCCACAACACTGTTGACAAAAATGTTCCATCTAAAATGATCAGGAAAAATCGGAGTGCACCATGGATCAACCATCGAGTTAAGCGAATGTTGAGGAAGAAACAACGAATGTACATCCGGGCCAAAAGACCGGCAAATGGGACAACTATAAACTAATACAAAGAGAATGCAAAAAGATGATTAGACACGAAGAGTGGAGACACATAAACAAAAACATCACTGAAGGCGTAACCAACAATAACAGCAAACCATTTTGGAGCTACGTCAAGTCAAAAAAGAACGACTCAATTGGCGTCGCTCCACTGAAGATAAAGGGGAAATTAGAAACCAGCTCAGAAGGGAAAGCCAACATCCTATTACAACAATTCAGATCAGTCTTCACGCACGAACCACCAGGAGAAGAAATGCCAACAATGAACACCAAACCCACGGATGACATAGAATAATTAACCATCGACAAAGAAGGGGTAGAGAGATTATTGAAACAGGTTAAAACACACAAAGCACCAGGCCCTGAAAACCTGCCGAACCTAGTTCTCAAAGAATGTGCAACAGAGCTGGCAAACCCACTAACAAAAATATTCAACCGCTCATTGAAGACAGGCACACTACCTCTGGATTGGAGATCAGCCAACATATCCAGCATATATAAGAAAGGTGACAAACATAATGCTGAGAACTACCGCCCCGTCTCGCTGACCTCCGTTCCGTGCAAGCTGCTATAACATATCATATACAGCCACATCATTAATCACCTAGAAGAACACAAAATCCTAACTTCACTCAACCATGGTTTCCGGTCAAAGTACTCTTGCGTAACTCAACTAGCAGTAACAACTGATGACATATTACAGTCATTCGACAACGGCAAACAAGTTGATGTTGCCATCCTGGACTTTTCTAAGGCATTTGATACGGTGCCTCACCGTAAATTGCTTCACAAACTGCAACATTATGGCATCAGAGGACAGCTGCACAACTGGATGAGCTCCTTCCTACAAAATCGGAAAATGAAGGTAGTAATCGACGGGAAACTATCAGAGGAGGTACATGTAGAATCTGGAGTACCACAAGGAGTAGTGCTGGGCCCGTTGCTATTCCTATGCCATATCAACGACCTACCAAATGACATCGCCTCTAAAATCCGCTTCTTTGCAGACGACTGCCTATTATACCAAGAAATATCATCGTTTAAGGATCACCTCAAAATGCAGAAAGATTTAAACACACTGAACGATTGGGCCAACACCTGGGGGATGAAGTTTAACACCAAGAAATGCCATATCCTATCAATCAAGAAAAAATCCAATTACTACTACACACTAAACAACGAGGTACTCGCAGAGGTCAACGAACATCCATACCTCGGAGTGACACTCACAATTAATATGGATTGGAGTTCCCAGATCAACAACATCTCGAGGAAAGCATCATACACGCTTAGCTTCCTCCAACGAAACCTTAAGCATTGCGCAGAAGACCTACGCAAGCTAAGCTACATATCGCTAGTAAGATCAAGTATGGAATATGCAGATATAACATGGGACCCATACGAAAAACGAAACATCGATAAACTTGAGGAAATCCAAAGAAGAGCAGCTCGTTTCATCAAAAAAGACTATAGAAGCAGATTTGAGGGTGCGGTCACAAACATGCTAATTGACCTAAAATTCCAACCACTCGAGACCAGGAGGAAAACCAACAGGTTGACATTCTTGCACAAAGTAGTGGACGGGGCCTTCCCAGCCATTCCCCTACAAAAGTATGCAAACTACTCTCTAAAACGAGTTCGTAAGAAAAACAAACACCTGGAGGGATACGAAACATCCAAATCCCCTCAGCATCTCATACGAAACCACGAAAGATGCTTCGAACTCCCGCAAACAATAAACACGGAAGAATACAAACATTCAGTGTTTATTAGAGCAAAGATCGATTGGAACCAGCTGGACGGGAAATTCTTAGATAGTCTGGACTCTACAACATCATTCCAGGAGTATCTACAGGAAAACATCTAGCGCCTCCACACCCGTCGTAACACGCCAGAACTGGTTCCTACGACGTACCACTACAGATACAGATACAGATACAGAGACACTCTGTGGCTGACGCGCGCCATTCTCGCGTAAATTGTATTATCCACCATACACCAGACAATGTGGCAAACCGGATTATATATGGGGTAAAATTCTGAACACCATGCAATCAACGTCGATACAATGAGCAAACCTCATTACAGGGATCGCAACGATCGTTTCTCGGCGAAATTTGCACTGCACTTACGAGACAGGATTCAGTTTATTTGCGCCCTTGACACGTTAATCAGTGCAATACGTGCGCACCGGCAGTTCATATTGTTTTCTGAGTTCTCAACAGTGACGTGGTGTTAGGGGTTTGGGGATGTCTCACTCCCTCTTTAGTCAATTTGTATATACCCCCTGTGAACCGGTCCTAGCGAGATCATAGCGCATGTTAGCGGCCGAGTGATCTACAAAAGAACCTACACTGCTTTTGTGATAACATCAATTTAGATATAACGTTGACAATCCACAATTTATGTATTCATATCCCATTTTTAACAAGAAAATACTGATTATATTTAACAAAAAAACAATATATTAAAATAGACGTCGAATGGTTTATTAGTAATTGTTCCCATATACTTGTATTTGAACGGCGAGTAATACGTTATTATTTAACTGCTCTTTTCTAAAATTAAGAAACTGTTGAATGGTTGAATGGTATTTATGGATCCTGATTGCTGTAGTTGCAATCTATGAAATGGTAACGAATGCAGGTGGTCTGCGTCTAGTGGAAATTCTTGTGTTATGACTATAGTATTGGTTTTAATATATTTATTGCAACAAAAGTTACAAGGGATTGGGACACAAGTTTTAACAACTTAAAGGTATGGTTGGCCTTGGCGGTGGGTATCCTGTGAAAATATTTCCACCCGTCAAAAACCGCCACAAACAGAAAGAACATCAAAATGTAGACAGACTTTGTCCGTATACAAATAAGAAATATCGCATAAACAGTATGTTATTGTCAAATGTTTGACCACCATTGTTATGTAAACAAAAGTATAACAAGTTACTTTTCTGGTGTTTGTTTATATTATGATGGTAAACATAAAGAGCGTTCTTTGTTGGTGAATTCCCGATATGGAACTAATAAAGAGCGTTTATGCCATTTGTGTGTGATTAGCCAGTAGCATTGTGCTGTCTTCTGTAACACAATCAGGCTCTTGCTTAGGTAAAATATAGTAGGTCTTTATGATAACATGCTGTCTACGTGATGGTCATGGTATATATGAACGAAACTGTATGCGTTTTAATGTTTTTCTGTTTACGGTGATTAGAACAAATATGAATATTTTCGACAACTAAGGCCTCCCGTGCCTTTAATGCAGCCCCTTTCCCAACAATATTTAAACAACTGTTTACTTGAGTAAAACCCATTACATTGACAGCGGACCACCGTCAGACAGTACTATTACCACCTGCAGACAGTAGTATTGAACTTTTGGAACAGCGGGATGTTGTTAAGTTCTCTAGAGTGATGTCTTAGAACTATCCGTCGTTCCAAAGTAAGATATTCTTGAGATGCCGTATCTATATATCAAAAAGACGATAGACAGATCTGCAAAGAAGTACGTTGGCAAGAATGAGCTAGAAAATGGGAAAAAAAATCAATCGAAACTATCAGATTTTTTCCATGAAATATCAACAATACACTAATATGATATTTTGCAATGCAAATATGTCTTTAGTTTGTCTCATTTTGTCGCATATTTGTGTGTTTCATACTTTTTTTCAAATATCGTATCGTTCGCCTGTCGGTTGTTTAATATGCAAAAAATAAACATCACGTGACATGATTAGTAAAAGTGATCGCTATTACTCGAGTAAAGCCCATTACATTGATAGCAGACCACCGTCAGACAGTACCCTTACCATGCACCTGCAGACAGTGTCATTTGGAAGCGCGGGTCCCCTGCGAACGTTCCATTGCTAATCTATCGCCCTCGATTTTGTGATCCTGAGGCGTTATTTCGCTAAAATCCCGATTCAGAATCTGGATTCAGATTACAGTTTGGTCCCCGTACGACTTGGTTCGGCAAAAGAACAGACCAGAAATTGGCAGAATCAGTAAACGAACAGACCGTAATCTCAATCTCGTGGTAATCCGAATCTGGATTCGGATTCCGATTACGGACTCAAATGTTCGTAATGTAAACAAACCGAGATTTCGCCACCTCGGAGTTTAAAAACACAATCAAACATAAGAATCCGTCTCTTGTGTACAAATTATTGCAGAATATAAACGATCTATATCAAAGAATTTTAAATGCGGAGACAAATTTGTTTTATTGAATGTAAACTGGGAGAATATTACTGAAATTAGCCAAATAATAACGCTATTGATAGTAACGCTGGGGGAGCACTTCGGTTGATGGCGAAGCAAATCATTGTTGATTGTCACTTTCATATGTCCATTTCATAATTCCATCCATAAAATACCGCCCGAACGCATGTCGATTTCGAATTCGGCGGATACGTCACCATTGACCGAATTCATATGAACCTACATGGATATGTCTTCTGCTGTGTTCGTTATTATAATGTTTCTTCTTATTCAAGAAATAGTAGGATTATATGATATCGATGGATTATCAGATACACGTATGTACTATCATCTAGTCTTATAGCAATTTCATGTTTTAAATGTTTTGTTTCGTTAAACGCAGTCGTTTTGCACAATAGTCTGTATAGACAACAGACACACGTTCTAGGGACGTGGCTAGAAGTTTCCTCAAATTTCCGGCCAACTGCACCCCCCCCCCCATTGAACCAAACATCAATCTCACAGGTTCGCAGAATTCCATTTTCTCCCCTTGGAAATATCCAACCTGACAAACACTAAGATTGGAAAATTACCAACTTTTACTGGTTGAAAAAAATCTAATAATGAGAACAATGCCAACCTATATATGGTGTCAAATTAATGTCCAACTAATGTTGTGTCATGCATGAAATTTCCGACTGCTGGAATGTACCAAAGTTTAGTTTAGATATATTTATTTTAAATATATGTCAAATTTAGATAACACATGATATATAACACATACATTAGTTTATACATACAAAGGAATTGGGGGACAAGTGCTGACTCACTTAAGGGTACCCCCTCTCCCATATGTTATTACACTGAAAAAATAAATAATTAGTAATGGCAAAGCAACATGACCACCAAAACAAGTTGAACATATATACAGATCACTGGACACCCCCTCTCCCGAGTTAGTCATAAGTTTGTATATGTATTTATTTAAAATCGGGTTTGTTTGTTGCGTTTGCTGGCTTGTACGTATCATTATTTGGAACGGTTAGTCAAATTAATCCTGATTTTCCTCACGTATGAATGACTGCACAGCTAAGCAAATTGTACCAAAGTTCGGGGCGGTGGTCGAGACACCCAACCTACCCCTGTCGTCACGTCCCTGTTCAACTAACAAGTTTCGAGTGTTCTTCACAACATCTTCGGAATTTGATTCAGGAGGCCTAGAGCTGTCACGTTTAGATATGCTTGCCCTCATCAATAAACACACTTTAACTTGAAAAAAAAAGATGCGATTAAGTCGGATTGGCAACAAATTATGTGCCGTGTATATACACATAGAAGAAAAACATGTCTTTCACAACAAACATGTACTTTATAAATATAAGATACAAATGATACTTGTGTCAAATACATGAGCCATGTTTGACGCTGGGAGAACATTAAACATAGTTTGGGAGACCACGTGGATTTCAAAATCTGACCTAGAATCGGTAATTAGCCCGCCCCGTAATCGGCTTCGGATTCTGAATCCGGATTTTAGCGAAATAACGACTCAGGGGGTCGTTGGCCATCAAAAGATTAATAGATTCTATTCTGTATCTATTGAGGAGTACAGTTAGTGGATATTCGATGGACGATGAATGTGAAACATCGAAGTTTTTCGGTTTATTCGTCCGATTGTGAAAATGTTGATAAGTCTCATTTGATCAGCCACTAGACAGATCTCTTTGTAAACAATATAGTTGGTCATCTGTGGTAATTACATGTATATGAAATTCCCTATAGGAATGATCCACCCATTGTGTCTTATATCCTTATATATGTTCGCTGATGACAATTCGTGATATGTTCTAAAAGCTGTCGGTGTGATTGGGGTCACCTGCTAACGCGTTTACATGGTACCACAACCACTGCTGCCTCGCTGTACATGACCGGTTCACATTGGGGGTGGTATACGCCCTTTTGGAAAAAAGGTCGAATCATGTAATCAGTCGGTCTGTATATCCGTCTAGCCGTCTGTCAGCCCGTACGTCCGTCCGTGGGTTAACATTTTTGATTTTCGATCGATAACTCTAGATTGGATTATTTGATCTGAACCAAAGTTGGTTTGTGTATTTCCCAGCTAAAACTACAGGCCAAGTTCGAATATGGGTTCCGTACAATTATTTGTACATGAATATAGCTGCCCCTTTTCGACTTATAATTTGACCGTCGTTAACATTTTTGGTTTCCGACCTATAACTCAGTTTGGAATATCTTATCTGAACCAACGTTTGTCTGTGTATTTCCCAACTAGATACAGGCCAATTTCGAATATGGGTTCCGTCCAATTATTTTTACATGAGCTACGGCCTTTTTTCGACTTAGAATTTGACCATCTCTTAACATTTATGGTTTCCGATCGATAACTCCAGTTTGGATTATTTGTTCTGAACGGAAGTTTGTATTTCCCAGCTAAAGATACATGCCAAGTTCGAATATTGGTTTCGTCCGATAACTCCAGTTTGGAATATTTGATCTGAACCAAAGCCGAAATGTTGTCGTGGTGCACCCGAGGAAACAACATACCACTTTTTTTTTCGAATGCCCTTACTTTATTTACGGAAGACTAAAACTCCTCGATAGTATATCTATACTGGGCATACTACATCTGACCATTGGAAATATACTATTCGGCTCCACTCATGAGACTGAGCAAATAAATTACAAGTTATTCATTGCTGCTCAAAAGTATATTATAGAAACACACCGATTTATGATTATAATATATCATACCGAGCGAATAATAATACATAAATTTGGAAACAAATATCACATCATCGATCGACGGTTCACATCTCACACTCTCACCCACATTGACGCAAGCAATACACATATCCTTTGACATCTTAATGTGTATCCCCAATTTATCTTAATTTATATATCATCCAAGTGTTATTTGTATACCTTTATATTATACTAGCCGATTAGCCCGACGTTGTCCGGGCTATTCAAAAACCAAATTTCAAGTCGATAGCTCTACCCGTTTCCGAGATCTGGTCTGCGCATGCGCGAAGCTGGCGTCGCACGGACTCGGCGACCCGATAAAATTCGTATCCGGGGCAAGATACATTCACATAGCAAATTTCAAGTCGATAGCTCCATCCGTTTCCGAGATCTCGTCTGCGCATGCGCTGCACGGGCATCGCACGGTCTCGCCAATACGACAACGTCCACCGCCTGGTCAAACTACACACACGTACCAAGTTTCGTCCCGATCGGTCGAGAATCGTAGATTTGTATCAATGACAAACAAACAGACAGACAAACAGACAGAGGTCTTCAAAATATATATGAGACTAGCCGATGAGCCCGACGTTGTCCGGGCTATTCAAAAAACAATAGCTCTACCCAGTCCGACGTTGTCCGGGCTATTCAAAAACCAAATTTCAAGTCGATAGCTCTACCCGTTTCCGAGATCTGGTCTGCGCATGCGCGAAGCTGGCGTCGCACGGGCTCGGCGACCCGAAAATATTCGTATCCGGGGCAAGATACATTCACATACCAAATTTCAAGTCGATAGCTCCACCCGTTTCCGAGATCTGGTCTGCGCATGCGCGAAGCTGGCGTCGCACGGGCTCGGCGACCCGATAAAATTCGTATCCGGGGCAAGATACATTCACATAGCAAATTTCAAGTCGATAGCTCCACCCGTTTCCGAGATCTCGTCTGCGCATGCGCGAAGCGGGCGCCACACGGGCTCGTCAATACGACATCGTCCACCGCCTGGTCAAACTACACACACGTACCAAGTTTCGTCCCGATCGGTCGAGAATCGTAGATTTGTATAAATGACAAACAAACATACAAACAGACAAATAATATATATGACAAATATATATATGAGACTAGCCGATGAGCCGGACGTTGTCTGGGCTATTCAAAATCCAAATTTCAAGTCGATAGCTATTCAAAAACCAAATTTCAAGTCGATAGCTCCACCCGTTTCCGAGATCTGGTCTGCGCATGCGCGAAGCTGGCGTCGCACGGGGTCGGCGACCCGATAAAATTCGTATCCGGGCCAATACGACAACGACCGTGTCCGTGGGATTTTACCCCTAGATAGGAAGTTTGGTCTCGATCGGTGGAGAATCGTAGATTTGTATAAATGACAGACAGACAAACAGATAGATTGTATCAAAATATATAAGAGAGATATGTAAATTAGATAGATTGTATCAAAATATATAAGAGAGATATGTAAATTATCTACACACCATTACTGGTGTTTGTCAAAGTTTAGTGGGGTATATCAATACTCATTCACGATCATATCATTGAGGTCCGGAGGATGTGGGTTATCTCTCGAATACAGATTGTATCAAAATATATAGGAGAGACTAGCCGTTGAGCCCGACATTGTCCGGGCTATTCAAAAACCAAATTTCAAGTCGATAGCTCCACCCGTTTCCGAGATCTGGTCTGCGCATGCGCGAAGCTGGCGTCGCACGGGCTCGGCGACCCGATATAATTCGTATCCGGAGCAAGATACATTCACATAGCAAATTTCAAGTCGATAGCTCCACCCGTTTCCGAGATCTCGTCTGCGCATGCGCGAAGCGGCACGGGCTCGCAAATACGACAACGTCAACCGCCCGGTCAAACTACACGCACGTACCAAGTTTCGTCCCGATCGGTCGAGAATCGTAGATTTGTATAAATGACAAACAAACATACAGACAATCATGATAATTCGTATCCGGGGCAAGATACATTCACATAGCAAATTTCAAGTCGATAGCTCCACCCGTTTCCGAGATCTCGTCTGCGCATGCGCGAAGCGGGCGCCGCACGGGCTCGTCAATACGACAACGTCCACCGCCTGGTCAAACTACACACACGTACCAAGTTTCGTCCCGATCGGTCGAGAATCGTAGATTTGTATAAATGACAAACAAACATACAAACAGACAAACAGAGGTCTTCAAAATATATATGAGACCAGCCGATGAGCCCGACGTTGTCCGGGCTATTCAAAAACCAAATTTCAAGTCGATAGCTCCACCCGTTTCCGAGATCTGGTCTGCGCATGCGCGAAGCTGGCGTCGCACGGGCTCGGCGACCCGATATAATTCGTATCCGGTGCAAGATACATTCACATACCAAATTTCAAGTCGATAGCTCCACCGTTTCCGAGATCTCGTCTGCGCATGCGCGAAGCGGGCGCAGCACGGGCTCGCCAATACGACAACGTCCACCGCCCGGCCAAACTACACGCACGTACCAAGTTTCGTCCCGATCGGTCGAGAATCGTAGATTTGTATAAATGACAAACAAATATACAGACAAACATACAGACAAACATACAGAGGTCTTCAAAATATATATGAGATGTATTGCAGACAGGAAGCCTACCTCTTTTGTTAATTGTTAATTGTTTGTTGGAAAGGGGCGTCATTAAGTTAGCAATAGTAAGTTTATTGTTAACCTCCTCAATTTAGGAGAGCATATATACAAATAACAATTATATACAAGTTACATAAATATGCATGCAAATGTAATACTAGTCACAATATTAATATAACAGTGTTTATGCCATGTCACACGCATGCGGCCAGGTCTGTATTTTTCAAATTCCATGTGTTAAGGTGGTCGGTGATAATCTAATATAGAAATGCCAGTTGTCAACAACAACAACAACAAAAAAACAAAACAAAACAAAACAAAAAACAAAACCAAACCTGATTAGCAATATCACATGCGTGTGATTTAGCGAAATAAAATTTCCGAATAAAATATTTATTGCAGATCAAAGTTGAGTATTGGAACTTTCGAATGTGAGTCGTCATATTAACTTGTCGAGTGAAAGTTGATGAGCGTTTCTGGAAATAAATTAGCAAAATCACATGCGTGTGATCGAGCGAAATAAAACTTCCAAATAAAATATTTAGTCAACATCAAAGTTGAGTATAAGAAATTGAGAATGTGTTTCGTCATATCACCGTATCGAGTGAAATTAGACAAAGATTTCAGACATCGAATTCAGAAAGTAGCATGAAAATGGCCTATTTAAGACATATGTCAGGTATAATGTGAATGTGCGTGTATGATGGATACTATGTAACACGCAAATGGCCCAGCTGCATGAAAACAGTTTTGATGTGACAATAGGCGTGTTGCCGATTGCTGGTGATCATGCATTAATTATCTTTGAACTATCGACCACAATGTACGTGTGTATATATAGAGGTTTCTTGTGTGAATCATTATAGCAAAAACAAATTATTTATAGATAGCTTCGAATTGTCCATCAGCCGAGACCATCGGGTGTAGATCGTAGAACGTTGACAGCCTTGCTCGCATGCAGAAGGAATGTTGCGGTCGAGTCGACGATGAAATCCAGAGGAAAATCCGATATATTTAATATGTTACATCTTGAACCTAAAAGCATGGCACACAAGTCGTCAACGGTAAGCGAAGCCATGAACATGTATATTGGAATTCCGAATCTGTTCGTTATGAAATCCCAGTATATGTTTCGCGCATGAATCAATATGCCCGATTGACACGAGAACATGATATGCGTTATCTCACTGTTAAAGCGAACAGAGCAAAGGTTACAGAGAGTATTGTTGTTGAATGCTGTCCTATTCAGTAACCGGCACAAGTTGACATATTTGGATGATAAATGTGCTTGGGCGTGTACTCGAGTCCATATTGACCAACAGTCTAATGGATTATGGTGAACTTTTGATAGAACAATTAAATTTGGATCAGAATGTACAGCACAACGCCATGAGTTAATATAATAATTTTGCACAGCTGTTTTAGCAATCCTCTTCCACACTTCTTTTGCTGGGAACATACCTTCATCGAGATATTCTAGGAGATAACATTTTAGATTGTATTTTGCGAGAATTTGAAATATATCATGAACATAGCCGGAAGATGATCTTCTAAACAGACCTTGCTGGTGCGCTTTGAGAAGGAACAGTCTCAGAGGAGTTTGGTGGTGAAGTGGTAAATGGATAAGGTTTCCAAGAAAGCATAATTTTCGGGTATAAATTTCCTGTTCAATGGGCATCAATCCAAGTAATCCAAGGGACAGTCTAGTGCTTGCCCTTTTCGGTAGTGACTGGATACTCTTGATACATGTTCGGAGTGATCTTTCCATTATCATGAGACCAGAGGTATATTGCATGGGTAAGAGTTCGCATCCGTATAATGCTTTCTGCAGAACAACACATTTTAGGATCTGCCCCAGTGAAACAGGAGTCAAAGATGCAGTTAACAGTCTCTTAGCAATTGAGAAAAATGTTTTGCGCATTTTCAGAGAAACTAAGTGTCCATGTGATTTTCCTGTAGCGAATTTATCTTGTACAATTCCTAAGTGCGTGCTCTCTGTTTTCTCTGGAATGGTGTTCGGGCCTAAATGCCATGTTCTGTGAGCTTTGGAGTGGCCACTTTTTGACTCGTTAAATACAATAATGTTGCTTTTAGTACAAGAGAAAGAAAATCGCCACCTGGTGCTGTATTGATAACACATGTCGATTAAACTGTCGAGGCCAATTTTAGAGAGGGATATAAGTGTTATATCGTCCGCCGTAGTAGGTGCCGCGCATGAAATATTATTTATGGAGAGTCCCATTCGTGTGGTCGTTAGGATTTCAAGAAGGTCATTTATGTACACTAAGTAGCAAAAAGGTGAGAGGATACCTCCTTGCCTTGTTCCTTGGCTAATCACAAAGGAGTTTGACAGACATCCGTTATAACGAACTTGGCTTGTGATGTCACTGTATATGCACTGTAACATGCAAATGGCTTTTCTTGAAAAACCAAGGCGAAGAAACTTGAATAACAGTCCGGTGTGCCATACTTTGTCGAAAGCTTTTTTAGAGTCTAAAAATGCAACATAAAGTTTGGAACTGTTTTCATGTGCGTACGATATGGCCTCTTGAAGGACGAAAGTTGTCATGTTACAGCCTACCCTAGATTGAAATCCATTCTGAAGGTCATGTGGGAATGCAGCCAGTATGTCACTATCCATGAATCGTTTGAGAAGTATGGCTTCAAATATTTTGTATAACACGGGTAGTAATGATATCGCTCGGTAACTGTCCGGGAGAGTTGCAGGTTTAGGTTCTCCCTTGTATAATGGCACGATAATACCCGCTTTTAACGTCTCTGGAATATATTCAAAATCAAGAAATGCGTTGAACAACTTGCACAAACATAATAACAAGAGATCCGTTCCATGTCGCACGTGTTCGTTGGTTATACCATCATGACCGCTTGCTTTGCCAGATTTTAGTTTCCTTATAACATTTTCAATTTCAGCCGAAGTTATGGGAATTCCAAACAAAGGACATGTTTTATGCCCGCTTTTCAAACATTCAGATACAGCAATATTCAGATACATTCAGATACTTGTGCCCCAATCCAATTAGCTATTTTTGCTAATAAAATATGTTTAAACTAACTAAAGCTAGTACGTGTCTTTCCCAGCTGTAACTACAGGCCAAGTTCGAATAGGTTCTGTCCATTTATTTTCACATGAGTTAAAGCCATTTTTCGACTTAGAATTTTACCTCATTTTGGCATTTGAAATTAGGGGTATATTAGTTATTCTTTGTAAGCTCAAATTATTATTTTTATTTTGCCGGAACTGAGAACTTAAGTACCCCTATGTATATGATATGTATCGGGCGTGCATATTAATCTAGTTGTCTGAGTGCCGTGACAATATGTTCTGGTTAATATGCACATATCAACTTATATATCATGCGATTGCTGATTTGTTATATACCATGGTTAAAGTGATACATAATTTCATATGTTAGCAGTCGAAACTCGTGGGGCTACGTTCGGGGTAATGCCAATTTACATGTGTTTATACATGTAGTTGGTTCTTCAGACCGCAATGCTTGGTCACCAGGAACCAACTAATGGTAAAGGATCACGCGATACCCAACCTACTTTTTTCAAGAGATTTGACAATTCGAAGTATATACGACCACAGCCTACCAATGGCCCTCTAACCATGTCACTATGGCTTTAGAATTGCAAGGGTGTTTCGCGTTTATACTTTCGATTCACGGCGAATTAATGGTAAATGTTAGGGATTATTTCTGAAAGCTTGTCTCGAGAATAACACTGTATCATCGCACTATATCAAATGCGCAAATTAGACCCATAAAGGCGCGTCTGACACAATCAATAGCCCAGTCTTGTTAAGGACAGGATGACACCGTAGCCAGTCCATATACAACCCGAGGGCACGTTCGTGTAACGAGACGCCTCACGACGAAGTATGTGGCTTCTCTCACGGCCGTCAGCCCAGGGTCTCATCATTCCGTGATGAATAATTCACATCGAACAACATTCGGCCTGCTAATGAAGTCGCTATCATGTTCGATACAAAGCCTTATACAAGACAACCGATATAGATAGCTGCAGTCGGCTTGGTGTTATGGATTACCTACCTTAGATTGCTCTTCAGTGCTCTCGCTCGTATGTCTTTGACTATTGGTTATTGCAAACAGCTATATCATTGAAATGATGCCCCTTCTTCTGGTCTTCTGGCAACTGAATGGTGCATAATAGTTATAGGTATGGTACGCCACAATTTATTTAGTATCAAAATTAATTATGTTCGATGAAAAACTTCTTATACCCACGGTGTCTCAAATTTGGCATGGTAACTTATTGATGTGTCATGGACAGATATATGGAAATCATCCTCATGCCAGGTTGGAATTTTGAACAAGAACAAGGACAAAGGCGACTATAAAACAAAATAACACTTCCTCGGGAAAGTGCACCTGGAACATTTAACTTGTGTCTTTTCTCTAAAAGCTATGCGACAAAAAAATTCAATAACATAAACAAACACACAAACGAGTAAGCCTACGATTGTGTGACACGCACATGTATGTGCGGCTTGTATATTCGAGAAACCCACGCATTCATCAATCCGTTCTCAAGCAAAGCGAAAGAAGTTGTCACGGTGCCCGGCGATATTTAACATAAAAATATTTAAAGAAGATATATAGCCAATAGTCTATGCATCAACATTTATTGGTTTTCAGTATCCACGTCTTTATTTATAACAAAATCGCCTAATTGTGCAGAAA
Source organism: Siphonodentalium dalli (assembly GCA_032622095.1). Taxonomy (NCBI): domain Eukaryota; kingdom Metazoa; phylum Mollusca; class Scaphopoda; order Gadilida; family Siphonodentaliidae; genus Siphonodentalium; species Siphonodentalium dalli. The sequence goes on from CP136067.1 coordinate 55,456,178, forward strand.
CCTCCAGAAAACGTCGGTACTCGATGGTAATTTCCGGTGGTCTGTTTGCAAGGAAAATACACGTTCGCATATATAGTTCCGAAACCAGGAGGTCGGCCAATCAGAAAGACATCCGCCGACGCCGACCAATACAAATAAGCTAATCGATTATTTAACATGATCTGTACTACTACTACCTCAAAATGTAGGTAAATTTTCGATGTTGTGATTCGGTCGCACATTTTTACTAGAGTTACGGTCCTTTGTTGAAATTCGGGCTAAATGTTTGGGTTTTCGGGAGATAACATTAGTTAATGCTATCTGATATGCAGGGCTACCATAGAATACAGGCCAAGTTCGATTCCGGCCACCCATTTTTATCAGAGTTACAGATCTTTTTTCGTCTTTGAAATTCTGATTTTCTTTGTTTCCGGATGATAACTTCAGTTAATGTTGACTGCATGAATGGAATACAATTTTAAGTTCATATTTGAAAATTCGGAACAATATTATTAAACTTTACAGGCGTGTTTAAGATCGCCTCTCGATGTGACCTATCATTTTGTTGCCCAATTTCGTTGAAAAACATGGCCGCTGACAGCCATTTTGGATTTTACTCTTTGCATGACTAAATCATTTGGCAACCCTACATACCACATCCCACGTCACCAAACTTCATATGAATCTTCTAGGTGACCACTAGATTGGAGCCATATATACAATGTTTCCTTATTTCGTTGAAAAACATGGCTGCCAGCGGACATATTGGATTTTACTCTCCATGACTAAATCCTTCGGCACACCATACATGCAATATCCCTCATCCGATCGTCACCAAATTTCAAATAATTTTTCAGGGTGACCTCTAGCTTGGAGCTATCAAATTTTCCGACATTAGATAAAAACATGGCTGCCAGCAGCCATCTTGGATTTCACATTTGAATCCATCGGCACACCCTACAGTCCATGCACATTTATTGGTGAAATGTTTGAAAAGAAAATAATGTCATCTACGCAATACAAGGCCTTTACTGAACTGCTCAGAATAAAATCAACGCCTATCCGAGTTGAGCTACAGACTTAGTGTCATTGACACTTTCATTGCCAAAGTTACGGTGCGTTTCCGACTTTGAAATTCGGATTGTCTTGGTATCATGTTGATAATTATAGCTAGTGTTGTCTGATACCACCAAACTTTTTATGCGACTGAAGGCTGAATTGTCTCAAAATACAACCTGTGCTTGAATCGGGGATACGTCTAATGCTTCTCCCCAGACCTATGGGTCCTTTTGTACTTAAGGTTTTTATAGCAACCACCAAGGGTGCTTATACCTAAGGCAGGTGAATGACGTCATATATTTGTTTCTATATCCATCATTGATTTTTCAAGAGAGCGGGTATATATTTTGGAGAAATTGTCACGTGGCAACCGTGTGGAGATTGCAAAAAACGCGGAATTGGAAATGAAGCATCGCGATAAAATTGAAAGTAACTACTTCACAACTTACGAAGAATTCACATGTGATTTCGGTCTATTAATTTCATTTAGACCAATTTCGTTGGTTCGCTTAATGAATACGAAAAATGAAGAAGTCATGACGAGAATCCACACAAAATTTTACAATGCACGACATGTCTTTACAAGATGAAACATAAATTGATTTTAAAACTCCCGATAACGTCAATACCAGGGACGTGGCTAGAGTGTCTCCGTTGGGGGGGGGGGGTGTCCGCCTTGGGAAATTACAACTGCACCCCCTTGAATCAGAATCAGACCAAACACAAGTTTTACATAATTCCATTTGCACCCCCCCCCCTTGTACTTCAGTGCTCAGGCCTAATCTATACTATATATTTTGAGACTTCGTATATATATATGTATACATATTATGTACTTCATAGAATCCAAAACGCGTGTAAAGATTGAGCTCAAACTTCCTATGTAAGTGTCAAATTCCACCGACACGACCGTGGTCGCTGTTTAGAGAAGCTCAGAGCACCCGTTCTCCAATCTCAAATCACCGCAAAGGCACGGCGGGGGTTAATCAAGTGATTATTTAATGAGCGTTAGTTTTTGACGCATCTCTATAAAGAGCGTCTGTTTCCCATTCAACGTTATTCGCATCTGCAGAGTTATACGGGAACGCAAACGTTATCGCTCGAAATTTATTCCCTGCGAGCACGGATGGCGCGCTCTTTTTTCACATTATATACCTTCGGTATATATTCGGTATATACCGAAATCATCCCAGATAATCACGAATATAGCATCAGATTTCTCCCCAGATATACCGTTATAAAGCTACTGGAATCTGCCAATCTACGGGAAATTCCAGGGAATGCCGATTGAGCTCAAACTTGCTACCTACGGGAAGTGTCATATATATGAGTGTGTCCTTTATAGACTCTAACCGATTGAGCTCAAACTTGCTAAATAAGAAAATAGCCCCCAAGCCGTAAATATCAACAACAACGATATTACTAAATACACGTTTTCGGCAATGTGAGAGTTTTCGGGGAGCCGTGATGACAACAACAACGACCCGAAGACAGATTTCCCGACGGGAAGCTTTTGTTTTAAATTCAATGCAATGTTATCGTAGAGAGATTTCGCGAAACAAAGAATGCGTTGTCTGTCGTTCCTAGGAAGGGGGGGGGGGGGGATTTCTACGGGTAAATTTTTCCGCCAGAAACAAAAAAATTAAATAAAACAATTTACAATTTAATTAAAACAATTTAAAATTAAAAAAAATTAACAATAAAAAAACAATTCAGAAACAAAATATATTAAATTTAAAAAACATTAAATTAGGAAATTGAAATGGTGTGGGGAAAAATTCCCAAATGTTGTACTTGAATTGTTATTGGTCCATGGTGAGACCATTATTTCTCTTGATTAAAATGGCAGAATTAACTCATTGAAAAACAAAAAGTCATGTTTCTGACAAAGCCATGGGACAAATGCCGCCAGTGGCGGGCTAACCTAAAAATTAAATAAAACAATTTACAATTTAATTAAAACAATTTAAAATTAAAAAAAATTAACAATAAAAAAACAATTCAGAAACAAAATATATTAAATTTAAAAAACATTAAATTCATATTCAAAAATAAAAAACAAAAATAAATAAAAACAAAATAATTACAAAAATGTCATGTTTCTGAAACAAAGCCATGGGACGAATGCCACCAGTGGCGGGCTAACCTGCTAGTCTATATCTATATTTGCAAATGTCTGTCTGTCTGTCAGTCTGTGTTCTATAGAAATTCACAGGGGACCATCTAGATGATACCAAAGGGATCTACTAGGGGTAACTTTTTACGAGAAAGATAATGGTGGGGGTTAGAATTTTCAAAAGTGACGCCGTTGTTGTCAGGGGCAAAAAAGGGGGAGGGGCAGATTTTTTTTGTCGCCGATTGCCACGAAACTTACATATAACCATCCCCATGATATGAAGAATCTAACGATGTGGTTTAAATATGACAAAAGTGGCGTCGTTCGAGTCAGAGATGCACGGAAGGGGAGAGGGGCACCAAAATTGATAAAACTAATTTGAGCGCCAATTTCCACCAATTTGATATATATTCTTCTTCATGATACAAGAAATCTAATTGTGCGATTTAACAACGCCAAATTGTTGTCGTTTGGATGAGAGATTGGGGGGGGGGTGGGCACTAAATTTCACAAGAATGGGTTTAGTCGCCAATTTGCACCACACTTATACAAAATCATCCCATGGTATGAGGAGTCTAATGGTGTGGCTTAATTCTGTCAAATTTGGCCTCATTCGGATCAGGGGTGCACTGAAAGGGAGAGGGGCACCAAAATTGATACACAATATTTTAGCGCCAATTTCCACCAAATTCATACACGTTCTTATCCACGATACGAGGAATCTTATCGTGTGATTTAAAGACGCCATATTGGTGATGTTTGGATGAGAGATGGGGATGGGAGGGGTGGGCACCACATTTGATAAAAATTTGTTTAGTCGCCGATTAGCACCAAACTTATAAATAATCATCTCCATGATATCAGGAGTGTAATTGTGTGGTTTAGGGATGTCACAAGTGGGGCCATTCGAGTCAGTGGTGTATAGAGGTGAGAGGGACACACAAAAATTATAACAATATGTTTAGCGCCGATTTCCACCATATTAATACATATTCTTCTCCGTGATACGAGGAATCTTATCGTGTGGTTTAGATACACCAATATATATAGATATACGAATTTGTATTCTCGCCAATTTTCACCAATTATATATATATGCATCTCTGATCTCTGATGACTCTAAGTGTGTGGTTTAAGTGTGACAAAAGTGGCGCCGCTTGAGTCCGAAATAGGGACGGGGTGGTCACCAAAACTTATAAAAATATGTTTAGTACCAATTACCATAAAATTCAGACACGCTCTTCTCAAATGATACGAGAAGTCCAACCCACTAGATTGATTGATACATCTCTATATGTAAAACCCAATTGTCGTCTTTTATTTTTGCGAACTAATGTGTTTATGATGTTCATGTGTCATATAATAACGTCTGAAGTATACGCAGTTGTAAATAAATAAATACTTCATTATTGGTGCAAAGGGTTAATCGCGATAAACAAAACGACAATTGACAAGGTGAACCACTACTTATATTCCATGACTGTAAGGATCATGTTTTGTGATGCTATTTGAATATACAATTTATGAGAATACGTGTAACACTTTGAGCAAGAGTATTCTCTATTCCCAACAAATATCCACAGCATGCAGAGGATTTCACATCACTTTAACCTGGACAACGCCGGGTAATCCTGCTAGTATCCTATATATTCATAAACCATGGTTCTATATACCCGGTAGGATAGGATAGGATAATTTATTTACAATACACACATGAATAATACAATGGCAGTAACACATAATTAGGTAATGCTGTATATTGTTGGGGGTTAGCACAGCCCTATCGGGCTGTCTTCCTGCTACCCACTAAAACAAGTATCACTATAGATAATTGAATAGATGGCTTGTATTTCATATCCACGCAATATAAGCCTGGTCAAGAGACTCAAGACTAATACCTTCATCACAAGTACCATAACTATCACATGTGCCATGTGGTTTACCCTGTATATCTCGTCCATGAACGTATATATTAGAGCTGGCTGTCTTTAAATTGGCATGCGACAATTTAACCATTTAACCCATTCTTTGTCAAATGAACAGACGACAAACACGAGAACTGCATGACAATACATTTGTACAAGTGTAGAAGATTCCTAATCACGTGATGGCAATACACAGGAACTACTCGTCAATGAGTATATTTAGTGTTTACTATAACAGATGGCAAACGAAGAGAACAATTAACCACGCGACAGGACAATTGATATATACTTCAATATATTCATGACAATGGTTTGTTCACACTCTGGAAATTTTGCCTTGCGGAATTTAGGGAGGGTCGTCGCATGGAACTGGAGTCCTCATATCATATTTGTCAGTGATACATTTTTAAATTTGAGTTTAACTTTTCGAATATACTATATAATCGATTTGAGCTATGTTAAATGCGAAGATTGAATCTTGCACTATATCTTTGTCTGAAGTTTGACAAATACAGTCGTACGGAAAATATTGTGGTCATACAACCCATCATACAACAAATGTGTATTTTATTATATGCCATTCACTGGAAATATACTGCCTTATTTCAATTGTTTATTCAGCCAGTGTTGATGAAAGAATTTGAATAGTTTTAGGAGTGTCACGCCACATTTTTTATTGTGGAATACAATTGTTCATACATGTAAAGACCGACTCGAATTTGTTTCAAGAGAAACACCACTATATGAGTCATGAAATATGCGTCTTCGAAACTGGTTGAATGGGAATGTAATTATTTTTTAAAAGTCTGTTTTCAAATCGATGATATCAAGGCACTCGTAACGAGTACTAAGTGAATAAAAAGTTATTAAAGATTAACGCTCGAATATTACTATTATGGCTTCGGGGTAAAACAATATTTGATTCGAGTCGAGGAACCCACCCATCAAAGCTCAGAGTTATCATATATCGATTTTGAAAATCTATTATTTTTCACCACCGAAAATTATTCAGTGGCCCAGTTAACAGTCGACGAGAAGACGGTCTCGGACCAAATTGCGGATGATATGGATAACTCTAAAATCAGGTGGCTTTTTTGTGTCAGATATTTGACAAACCGGCAAAATTTCGTGAACAAATGTTGTATTTATTTTTTGGGCAATTTTATACTATAAGTTAACTGTGGTTAGCATCATTTTTGGGCAATTACGCGATTCTGATAACTGAAGCGGGATTTCAAAGAATGTTGTTGTTGTTGTTGTTGTTGTTGTTGGAATCTGATGATATGGTGACCATCGAATCGGATTGAGTACCTTTAAAATGACATATTTAAATGCACATATAATATTGCTTCCGCTTTTTCCAAAGTGTTACGATAGTCACGTACCGGAATCAGTGTGGTCATTGATTGTTACCGCAGACATTTATTTTGTATTCGTCATAGTCTAACAAGAAAAGAAGATGCATGCATCAGATCGCCCATGAATTATTTTACAAAAAAATAGTCACATATATACATTGGGGAAATGTTATAAAGTTAATATTATAAATCCATATTTATGCATCTATCAGAACGAGATATCTGATGTACTCACGACCAAGCACCCTATGCTTGCATGGTCAAATTACCCCTAGATATGAAGCGTGATCGTGCATCTACAATTTGACAATTACATGCTCATAAACGTGGGCTATATGGTTTGCCGATAGATTCAAATCATGACATCCAATATGCAGTCGGACAGATGCATGAGGGCTGTACCGTATTCCGAAGACTTGAATGATGCAAAGAGTAAAATCCAAGACGGATGCTGAGAAAAGAAACGTCAGCTTATCAAGTTGTCACCACAAATACACATATGCAATTCAAGATATATCAAATAGAACATGCTACCTATATAATGAAATGCAATAAAAGTATGTATACCCAAGTCGATGAGGACATACACATGAAATATTCAAACCGACCGGACAGTGTTGCATGTAATATAAGTATACTTAACCCCACCCCCTGTGTCACCCCTCTGTGACGATGTGATCAGCCTTGATGACATAGACACGAAATATAAAATAGACCAGACAACGTACAATGAAATATAAGTACGCACACCCTAACCCCATGTCGCCACGCCTCAACATGCATGGGACACATTATGACATGTGACACATGCACATGAATGGTTCCAACAGACATGGTCCCATGCAATATAAATGCACACACGCCAATCCCATTTCGCCGCGTCACTCTATGTAACCAGTCGTGAGAACGTGCACATGAAAATGTAAAACATATCCGACAGTGTCACAATCGATATAATAAAAAAAGTACATACTGCTCCCCAACCGCATGTCGCCGTGTCCACACACGTGATGACCGGACGTGAAAACATGCACATGTAATAAAAGATATAGTCGTTATAATCAAATGCAATAAAAGTATGTAAACCAACCACCTTGTACCACGCCGCTATGACCAGCCATGATAACATACACATGACATATTCAAACCGACCATGCAGACAGCGTTTAATGCAATATATATACGTACACCCCAACACTGTGCCACCCCTCTGTGACGATGTGATCAGCACTGATGACGTACACATGAAATAATCAAATAGACCAGACAATGCCCCCTGCAATATAAGTACGCACACCCTAACCCCATGTCTCTACACGGGACATTTTGTGACATGGGAAAATATGCACATGAAATGTTCAAACATACATGGTCCCATCTAAGATATATTTTTGGGACTTCTGTCTGTCTTTTTGGTTTTGTGTTAGCTATGGCCGGGAAAACTGTCAGACGGATTTTGACAAAATTTGATACCTAGGGGTAATTTTGTCTAGGGACTGTTTTGGACGGGTCAAATCGTGACTCCGACCTGACCTTGACCTTCAAAAAGGTCAATTCATGGTCAAGTCGGGTAAAACGGGACGGATTTCGACAAAATGTTATACCTAGGGAAAATTTTGTCCAGGGAGTGTTCTGGGCGGGTCAAATCGTTACCCCAACCTGACCTTGGCCTTCAAAACGGTCAATTCAAGATCAAATCGGGTAAACGGGATACTTTTGTCCGGGGAGTGTTTTGGACGGTACAAATCGTGACCCCGACTGGACCTTGTCCTTCAAAATTGTCAATTCAATGTCAAATCGCGAATTTTGACGGGATTTCGACAACATTCGATACCTAGGGTTACTTTTGTCAGGGGAGTGTTTTCGATGCGTCAAATCGTGACCCCAACCTGACATTAACCTTCAAAATTGTCAAATCAAGATCAAATCGGGTAAAACCTGATGGATTTCGACGTGTACGTTTGTCCGGGAGTGTTTTGGTCGGGTCAAATCGTGACCCCGACCTGACCTTGATCTTCAAAATGGTCAATTCAATGTCAAATCGCGCAATTCGCCGAAAAGCAGAGGGAAAACAGCCCGGACGAAGTCGGGTCCACCAGCTAGTGCAATATAAGTGCGTACACGTCAATCCCAAGTCGCCGCTTCCCTACATATAACCAGTCGTGAGAACATGCAATGAAATTGTCAAACAGACCCGGAAGTGCCACAATCAATATTGGAAAAGCAGTACATACGTGCACCCAAATAGCCCCTCGCCGCCCCCATAGTCCATACGTGTGATGGCCAGACGTGAAAACATGCACATGAAATTTTCAATTATACCCGATAGTGTCGCATACAATGCTTCTATAATCATGATATGGAACAGATCAGATAAGATCAGGACAACTAAGTAAAATAGTCATTTGAAGCAGTTTGAAGGAGATGGGTCCCTATCCCAGAATCGGAAAAAAATAAAAAAAATAGGTGGTGGTGGGTACCCAGTGGGCGGAAAAATACTGATACGCGCTCAACAGTTTGTCTAAAAAAAATTGTTCTAAAAACACAGGTTTATGACCGCGGACAGAAGCCGATTAAGTGTGATGTAATTTATCCATGAACATGAATATGGAGATTCTATCACCATTCGACACGAAACTGGGATCTTTAAACAGACAAGTTTCATTTTCGTGGGACACGAAAAAGCGAATTTATTGTTGGCAGTTTCGGCAGTCTGAGTAGTTAATTAATCCCAAAATACACGGAACTCATTTACGATATTCCGATAGGACTATGTTTACTCTAGGTTCTCTAAAAAAATGGTGTGAATATTCTCGATAGAACTATTTTAATCCGACGTTTTGTAACACCTTAAAACATTGCGCAATTTTCTGAATTTTCGTCGCATAAAATCAATAAAAATACGATGAGCAACTGAACATGTTTTTGAACATTCTAGAAGGGGTATATGTCTCTGATATATGTTTAAAATTTCACGCAAAAACTATAAAAGATGACAAGGATATAATTAGTTTAATAGACCCACTCTAAATCTGCCATAGTAAATGCATGGGTCTGTGTTTGCATAGTTTCTGTCCCGGCATGCAACAGTCAAAATGATTATCTGTAAAATGGTCTGTAAAGTGGAGTTTGTTTTAAATCAACATTTTATAAAACCTATTTACTTTACTAAAGGTCAGTAATAATATTCACTGTTTTAGATTTAATTAACTATTTGCTTCTTCTCATCGTAAATACGCCACTTCTATTTGCTTGTTCTCATCGTAAATATTCAACTACAACGTTTCCGTCCATGTACAAAATATGATTTAATATCGTAACAATTTTTAATTCATTTCACTTAATAATCTTAATTTAAAATAATCATTACGTGTAAACTGTACATAACCTCGTTTAAAAGAGAGATATGCATAGCTAATATGTATAGTATATACATCATACTTTAGTAGAAGACGTTATTTAATGCACCAAACATTGTATCACATTTAAAAAGTAATTCTTTGTAAAATAATACATGGACGATCTGATGCATGCATCTTCATTTTCTTTTTGCTAATTGTTTTCGGTAAACAGTTGTACCATTGACACAGGCCATTAATTTAAAATAATCATTACGTGTAAACTGTACATTACCTCGTTTAAAAGAGAGATATGCATAGCTAATATGTATAGTATATACACCATACTTTAGTAGAATACGTTATTTAATGCACCAAACATTGTATCACATTTAAAAAGTAATTCTTTGTAAAAATAATTCATGGACATCTGACATCTTCATTTTCTTTTTGCTAATTGTTTTCGGTAAACAGTTGTACCATTGACACAGGCCATGATATATTGGGCTGGTTTGATCCGGTTCGAAGCTGGTTTACTCCGATTTCATATGATAACAAAGAAAAGCAATCGTAATTTCGGGCTAACATTTACTCATATTGGTAAACCAATTGGCACATGAGACACAGTGGAATCCAATTTTCCACTATGATATTCCCCCCTTCGGGCGAAATAACCACATACACAAGCTTCCGTAAATCACCAGATATTGTCAGATCCGTGGACTGCGTGAATATTCATCGTGTCTGTATTCGACAGTGTGCCAGAATGAATCTGTTTTGGTCTAATTTGTATGAATTGAGAGATTAGCCACTCCATGCAAGGATTTCGTTGAATTTGATATATAATGAGAATGATATAAACATCTATTTAGGTATGTAAATATAAATAGTAACAGTCGGATTCAACGGTCAACTGATCCGGGGGTTGGTGCAGTCTGAATTTTATTCTCAGATATATTTCGGGCTTAATAACCTAGGTGGTCGATTGCTACGCATACTATTACTAGAAAATTGGACGTTCCAATGCGCCTGTGCACATGCCGATATAGCTTATAAAAAGATTCGCAGATTTTCATTTCTTGCATGAAATATTTTCCATCACCTGACAAAAACATCGATTGGCAGCAATACTTGAAGATTATCGAAACAATCCATGAACTTAAATCCTCTCGTTTCAATCATATCCTCTACAAATCGTGTGATATAGCTATCGTGGAAATAATCGCATAATAATAACATCGGTAAAGCTGCTTTCACATACATCCGCTTAACGCATGCGTTTTACGGATGCGTCAGGTGGACATCCGCGTAATGCTTTCACATAGGTCCGTTTAGCTCTGCGCTTACGCGTCCGTTAGCGGATGCGCGAAGAAATATCTGTGTGTACATAGAGTCCTTTCGCCATGGATTCTTCACACGAAGAGGACGTTCTCGTGATTGCTTTCTAGATCTACAACAAAAGAAGACAAATAGGAGACCAAAACGATTTTGGGAGCACGCATAGCCGTTCAGGCGATCGCATTTTTATTGTGTTGGTGGGGGGGGGGGACTGAGACTTTTTGCCCGAAATTTTTTACATGATATATTCACGGTTGTATCACATGCAGTTTTTGTAGAATATACCTTCTATATACACAGAAATGTAACGAAATAGGTTCAAATTAACCTTAGATATAAATGTATAATTCTGGCAGAAATGTGAACAATACTGTAATTTGCCACAATTTTCCTCTCAAAACTATTTACAGTTTGTCCGAAAATTGCCATAATTTGTCAAAAAATATCTTCAATTTTGGGATGCAGCCCTCCCAGCTTCCTAGTACGTATGGCTATGGTAGCACGAAATCGTTTTTAAAAGAAGAGAGCAATGGAAATATGCTAATATAATAGTGAAAGATTTGTATTCTGACAAAGACAAGTTCACCAGTTACTTCAGGGTGTCTCGCGAACAGTAACTGTTTTCGTTGATTTTTCATTTCATCGGCGAAGATATAAAGAAAGTACGAAAGAATCGAGAGCCACTGTGCCAACAAATATGCTAACTCCCCCATAACCATGGCATTCTATGTCATTAAATATATACATTTACCTAAATCTGCCATCACAAATCATTTAATTCCTGTTTCAATTGACTCAAGATCAGATAACATGCATGGTGCCAGATGCCAATCATCCCCACATAATAATATTCACGCATCCGCTAAGCGGACAGGTTTTCGGCCCGGGAGCGAAAAGTTGTGCGCGCGCGCAGATGCGCGAGTTTTGCGGACGGTATGTGAAAGCTCCAGTGATGACATTGGATACCGAAATCATCCGCTAAACAGTGCGCGCACGGATGCGTTAAGCGGATGCGTGAAGCGGACGTATGTGAAAGCAGCTTTAAGTGAAAGTCTCTAAAGGCAAATTAGGAGTAGCCTTCGTTAGTGCTAACGGCAACTGGCAGAAATGCTAATAGCATCAATAGCTGGGACAATGGTTAAATGTTTTTTGTTAAGGCGATGTTTTCCCATTTATGGCCATATTTAAGTTTAACAGCTTGACTAGCATTTGGGCAAATTTCGAATCTTTGCCAAAGACGATGAAATCACATATTACACTAACTATTGGCTGGAAAGCTCAGATGTCGGAAGATGATCACCATATTTTTGGTCTGAAATTCGTAATCGCCGTCAATTCAGACTTCTAAGTGTTAACAATATAACATTTCAAGTATCAAACTATCTGAATGGATATATATTGTTCTCATAGCAAAATGAACGTTTTCTTGCTAAATATTAAATGACACTATATTGCAACTGAGTAGTATATACTCCAATATCAATATCTGAACTTATAATCTGGAAACCAAGACAGTAGACAATCAGTTTCGTGGGTCTCAATGTAGCGTTGCCAGAGCGTATCCATGCTGGATATGCCCATTTTATTAGCTCAACTTGACGAATTCAAGTTTGAGCTATTGTTATGGGTTGGCGTCCGTCGCCCGTGCGTGCGTCCGTGATCCACCAACAATTGCCGTTAGCACACCATACAGGTCACATCTCTCACCCGATCGTCACCAAACTTCACGTGGATCTTCGGGGTGACCTGTAGATGGGAGCCATCGTTTTTCCCGAAATTCTTTTAAAAACATGGACAAATTTTGAATCCATCGGCACACCTTGCAGCTCGCATTTATTGGAGAATTCTGTTGACAATTTACAGGATTTAGGATCGCCTCTAGATGGGAGCTATCGAATTTGAACAATTTTAGATGAAAAACATGGCCGCCGGTAGCCATATTGGCTTTTACTCTCTGCATGACTAAATTCTTTGGCACACCCTACAGACCACATTCCTTATCCGATCATCACCTACCTTCACGTTGATCTTCGGGGTGGCCTTCCGATTGGAGCCATCATTTTTTTTTCTCCGAATTTCGTTGAAAAACATGGCCACCAGCGGCCATTTTGGATTTTACTCATTGTTGCATCACTAAGTCCTTCAACACACCATGCAGACCACCTCCCTCATCTGATCATCACCAAAACTTCATATGGATCTTCGGGGTGACCTCTAGATGGGAGGCGTCAATTTGTTCGTTAAAACACATGGCCGACAGCAGTTATCTTGGATTTCAAATTTGAATCCATCGACACACCCCGCAACCTGCATTTATTGGAGAATTCTTTAAAAAAAATTACAGGCAATGTTGAGGACTACCTCCAGATGGGAGCTATCAAATTTGAACGCTTTTTAATGAAAAATATGGCCGCTGGCAGCCATCTTGGATTTTACTCTTTGCATGACTATATTTTTTGGCACACCCTACAGACCACATCCCTCATCCGACCATCACTAAACTTCATATGGGTCTTCGGGGTGACCTCTAGATGTGAGCTATTTTTTTCTCTTCATAATTTCGTTGAAAAACATGGCCGCCAGCAGCCAACTTTGATTTTACTCTTTATATGCCTAAATCCTTTGGCAAATCCATCATCCGATCATCATCAAACTTCATATGGAGCTTCGGTGTGACCTCTAGCTGGGAGCCATATCATGTTTGCGAATTTCGTTCACATCTAGTATTACTTCGACATTTAACTTTCCGCGTTCCTAATCGCTCTATTGACTATAACACATGGAATTATCCTATCTCCTAGTTGAGCTAAAGTGCCAAATACTTTCATATTCTAGCTGCATCGGCCACTGTAACCAAACATTTTATAATTAAACGGACATGGCTCGTTCGAACCCAAAAATGATGTATAGTATGTATACACAAGTTGGTAAGAGGTATCCCATAACATATACGGGTATCATTTCCGAACAAATTCGTCGATATAGCGCTGAAACTGACTTCGCACTGATCGCGAAAAACGATATTTTACTGTGGTGAGTGAGTCCGAGTAATATTTGTCATTTTCATTCAAACCGCTTGGTCGAAAATCTTATCTTTTTCAGATAATTCTGGCCAATGTGAACTCAGAGCAACGAGAAGTTTTTATTTGAAGTATTTTATTCATATTCGGTCAATCGTTCTTGTTGCCTATTATTATTTACATCCCAACACTGCCTAAATCACCCGAAACCAACAACAGAGCAGCATTTAGTTAGACCAGTTATCCGGGTTATCATCTGTAGTTAGACCAGTTATCCGGGTTATCATCTGTAGTTAGACCAGTTATCCGGGTTATCATCTGTAGTTAGACCAGTTATCCGGGTTATCATCTGGGAGTTAGACCAGTTATCCGGGTTATCATCTGGGAGTTAGACCAGTTATCCGGGTTATCATCTGGGAGTTAGACCAGTTATCCGGGTTATCATCTGTAGTTAGACCAGTTATCCGGGTTATCATCTGTAGTTAGGACCAGTTATCCGGGTTATCATCTGTAGTTAGACCAGTTATCCGGGTTATCATCTGTAGTTAGACCAGTTATCCGGGTTATCATCTGTAGTTAGACCAGTTATCCGGGTTATCATCTGGGAGTTAGACCAGTTATCCGGGTTATCATCTGGGAGTTAGACCAGTTATCCGGGTTATCATCTGTAGTTCGGACCAGTTATCCGGGTTATCATCTGTAGTTAGACCAGTTATCCGGGTTATCATCTGTAGTTAGACCAGTTATCCGGGGTATCATCTGTAGTTAGACCAGTTATCCGGGTTATTATCTGGGAGTTAGACCAGTTATCCGGGTTATCATCTGGGAGTTAGACCAGTTATCCGGGTTATCATCTGGGAGTTAGACCAGTTATCCGGGTTATCATCTGGGAGTTAGACCAGTTATCCGGGTTATCATCTGGGAGTTAGACCAGTTATCCGGGTTATCATCTGTAGTTAGGACCAGTTATCCGGGTTATCATCTGTAGTTAGACCAGTTATCCGGGTTATCATCTGGGAGTTAGACCAGTTATCCGGGTTATCATCTGGGAGTTAGACCAGTTATCCGGGTTATCATCTGGGAGTTGTGTAAGTTCGCCAATTGCAGTTCGTCGTTTGTAAAGTTTGAGCTATTGCCATGGCCTTGTCGTCCGTCGTACGTCTGTGCGTGTGAGTGTGCGTGTGCGTGCGTGTGTGCGTTATTCGTCAACAATACAGGCTACATGTCGTATCTTTGGTCGGATCATTATGAAATTTGTCATAGCTGTTGACATCAACATTTAGACCGGAACGATTCATTTTGGGGTCATTCGGAAAAAAAAACATGGGTGCCAGTGGCCATCTTGGATTTCAAAAATCAATCCATTAGCACGGGCTACAGGTCGTACTGTTCGTCTGATCATCGTGAAATTTGTCATGGATTTTAATATTGATATGTAGATGGGAACGAGTAATTTTGGGGTCATTCGGCCAAAAAACATGGCCGCCGGCCGCCATCTTGGATTTTACTCTTTGCATGACTAAATCCTTTGGCACGGGCTACAGGTCGTACCTTAGGTCGGATCATCATAAAGTTTGTCATGGATGTTAACAATGACATGTAGATGGGAACGAGTCATTTTGGGGTCATTTTCCCATAAAACATGGCCACCAGCAGCCATCTTGGATTTTACTCTTTGCAAGACTAAATCCTTTGGCACGGGCTACAGGTCGTACCTTTGGTCGGATCATCATCAAATTTGTCATGTATGTTAACAATGACATGTAGATGGGAACGAGTTATTTTGGGGTCATTTGGCCGAAAATCATGGCCGCCAGCAGCAATCTTGGATTTTACTCTTTGTATGACTAAATCCTTTAGCAGGGCTACAGGTCGCACCTTTAGTCTGATCATCATGAAATTTGTCATGGCTGTTGAAATTGGAATGTAGATGGGAACGAGTCATTTTGGGGTCATTCGGACAAAAAACATGGCTGCCAGCACCATCTTGGATTTCAAAATTCAATCCATTAGCACGGTCTACAGGTGGTACTCTTCGTCTGATCATCATGAAATTTGTCATGGATGTTAATATTGACATGTAGATAAGAACGAGTAATGTTGGGGTCGTTCGGCCAGAAAACATGGCCACTGGCAGCCATCTTGGATTTTACTCTTTGCATGACCAAATCCTTTCACACAGGCTACAGGTCGTACCTTTGGTCAGATCATCATGAAATTTGTCATGGATGTTAACAATGACATGTAGATGAAAACGAGTCATTTTTAGGTCATTCAGCCAAAAATACTGGCCGCCAGCAGCCATCTTGGCTTTTACTCTTTGCATGACTAAATGACATTGGGACGTAGATAGGAAACGAGTCATTTTAGGGTCATTTGGCCTTAAAACGTGTCCACTGTCAGCCATCTTGTATTTTACTCTTTGCATGACTAAATCCTTTGGCACACCCACAGTCCACTTCCCTCATCCGATCATATATATATATATATATATATATATATATATATATATATATATATATATATATATATATATATATATATATCTTCATGTTGATAATCTAGTATTACTTAGACATTTCAACATGCTGCATTCCTAATCGCTCCATTGAGTGTAATACATTAAATTATTCCCTTTCCAAGTTGAGCTACAGTGTCATTGACACTTTCATATTATAATACCGATTCCCCAATCGAATGACCCTAGCCAGATCGAATAAGTTCACGGGGTCCCGGATGTTCACCGCAGACAAATCTATACATTTCCGACAGACGCCATTCGAAAGTGATTTGCAGGGTTTTATTCAATGCATACCTGTGATGTGTACCTTCCGACATAATATCGACCAATCTCTGACGGTCTGTGAAATGGGCCTATCTCGAGTAGTAATTGTCGTCCATTCAAAAGCGAAAATAGCTACCAGCCGTTCCCACAAAAACTCCACAACGATTACAACGCGTTCATCCGAAACAATTAATTAATTATGTCGAAGAAATTGGAGCGATGATCGACTTGAGTCTGAGTGGCCCTTAATGGCATATTGATAATGGTAAGAAAGCTGCCTGTACTCCACTTGGTCGCACACACAAGGGAACACATCACGCGTGAAACAGCTCTGAGCTCCACAAGCGCGTGCATCGGGTGGTGATGCTAAACTATCACGGGCGCCTCGGTGTTTACTATATAAGCATAAATAGGACCTCTACGTAGTAGAAAGTTTACTGTGTGGATTATATATGAACAGATGAACAAAATATATATAACATTCATATACCGAAATGCGCGGTATAACTTGGATTGCTTGCTTCGTTTTTGTTAAGAATATTGTTTACTGAAGTATACATCATCTCAAGGATTCAACGAGATTTTGGACTTGCTGCCAAAAATCCCTATAATTCATGGTCGCTAAGCTAGACATGTGATCATTTCCGGTTGACAATTGGATGTGTGATTTCGATTTCCCGCGCTATTTCTAAGCAGACGACAGACACCCCCCTGCCAGAAAGTTAATTGTATCTATGCATTTTGCAGTGCTACTGATGTCGATTGTTACCTACGCCGGGGATGACGAATGTGAGGGTAAGTAATTTCACTTATAAAATATACAGTAGTAGTATCGGTATCCATGTTCCATGTTGAGGACACAATTTCCAAACAATTGGGATAAATAAAATTACGCTCATTCGAGCAATTCGTTCGGTCCAAGGCCTTCTTCTGTGATATGCAATCTAAAACTCATTTTGTCTACACAGAAGAAGACATCAGACAGCGTTTTATTTCGTAATTTAATTTACACATTTATAATTCAGAAGGACCTCTTTTCGGTATAAAAATGCAAGAACAAGTTTCGAAGGATGCATGTTTCAGAAGACAGTGTCTGTTTTCGCCAGACCTTTCACCATTAGCCTACACTAAATATATATTTAAACTCACACAACATATAATCTCTCTACAGAACACTGGTATTATCCCAACTCTTTAGCTGTCCTAATATATATATAATGGACTGTATATATTTCATCGTTGTTGTTTGTGGAGTTTATTAATATTTGTTCACCTTTAGTTAAATATTTCCATGTAAGAAAACTGGTTTGGAATTGATTCATCCGGTTTACAAATATTAGTCACTGTGTCATAATCTTGCGTTCTAACTCATGATACTGAACCCACTTAGTGGGATACACAAATAAAACATGTATGCGGTATACCATGAATAGGAATATTACAGGCCAAGAATATTGGAATAAAATACAAACACATTTCAACTCTATATATGATTAAAAAAGTATACTATACAAACACAATCCAATTGTTGTACATTGTATTCGAAACAAATACCAAACTGTGTTAAAAGTAATCAAATAATTCCTGACTACGTGATAGGAATCAAAAGAACATTCATGTTTTGTATTGTGAGCTTCAGGTATGTTTTATTCTAAGGAAGGTTTAATCTGAAATATAAAAACTATAAGCTACTTTGAAAAAGTAGTACGTTGAGTATACTTCGAAAAATTGTAATTAAAAAGTAATTAAAAAGTAATCTAAAATACTCACCAATTTTCAAGTACGTGACTCAAATCAATGAAAGTGTATACTATGCCTTTTCATTAACCATCTTATTAACTTAATTAACCGACTTAGTTAACTTCAACTTATGAAGTTTGTTGATTGATAACTTTGATTGATCAACTCAGACAACGTGATTAACTATTGTTAACTATATGTTGATTTAAAGTTGAATCAAATGCGTGCGCTGTCTTATACTATTACCCACGTTGTTGTGGAATAGGATACACGATGAACATAATATATTGAACATATAACACTTCTCTATACTATCAAAATACAATCAAGTCTATACTTCGTTGCGTATTAAGTTATGTATGATTAAGGAGGCACAAAACGCTACACTTCTTCCCCTCCATCCACACAAGATATAGTCAGTGTCACTAAGTAGATTAATCGAGTCTGTTGAGTTGATTACTAAAACAAGGAAAGTAATTCAATCAACGTAGCGAAGTTTATTATCAAGATGACTCAAACTATATATATAAGAGTAGGATTTGTCTATTTGCCCGGATTTTTCTCCCAGACTGCTGGTCCGATTTCAACCAAATTTTGATTTAAAAAAAAATTAAATAAATTTAAAAAACATGCAAATAAGCTCACTACGGGCCTATTTCAGCACCAAATCTCCGCTCTTTATATATACATGTGTCTCCATTCTGGCCCGCGCCATTCAACTGTATAACTGGTATAAATCCACTATGGGCTTATTCGAGACCAAATAAGTCCAATATGAACCAATGTCAATATTTAGGTCCAATATGAACCTATTTGCACGAGGATATATTGAAGTAGCATAATAAGTATTATCTAAATATATAAAAGAGTAGTGCATGCCTGTCATATGCTCGAAGCGCACAGTGGCCGCAGGCCTCTCCGACGCTGTTTTCCGGAGCCTGTTTCAGCTAGTTATTAATAAAATTGCATGGGAGTTGCGCATGGTTAATCAAATAGTAGCTCAAGTCGTAGTCTGGCTCACTTATGGGCACCATCACGATAGTGATGGGTTTCATTTCACAAAAAAACATACCACATAAGTATCTGGTGAAATGAGACTATACTATAGCGTGTTGAGGAAACACTATTCCGATTTACTTTGAAGCAGAGTGGGTATATTAAAAAGAAACGGCGACGACTACTTCCGGTTGCAGATTCCCTTTCAAGCCTAAGTTTAGTGTGCCTGTCATTTGCAGAATAAGGTCCCGGAGGGTGAATTTAGTGCGTTAATTATCCCGCATAGCTGGCAAGCATCACCAAATCCACCATCTGGGGACCTCATTCTCTGGAGTGTTTCTTTATCAAATCTGAGTCTATGTCTCCCATAGCAGATGAGGCCATGCAGAATGAGGTCCCCAGAGGGTGAATTTGAGCGGGATAGCATCACTAAATTTACCCTCTGTGGACCTCATTCTGCAAATGACAGGCAAACTAAACTCAGGCTTGTTCCATTTCCATTGGAACGGTTCTGAATGCTATCGATAACAAATTGCATGGTCACACTGACCAACCGTTTCCCCGTTGTGGTGTGCGTTTGGCCGTTGTGGTGTGGCGAAACGCCGTTGTACGGTGTTTTTGGCGAAATTCGCAAGCGGGTAGGAGAGGGCTGACCACCAAAATCGGGATGGAGAGTTAATGTGCATATTTATTATAATGAGACCCCCGCAGCCCTGAAGAATGATATTATACCCAACGAATGAGCGCTTCACTGGGTCTCGGTTTGTTTGTACGGCTGAGAAATAGCCTACACAAAATGCCAGGGTGGGAATTCTAAACATGGTTCCTCGACACAAAAACCTTACTTGCTCACCCCTGAACACAATTTGACACCCCGCTGGTATTCTCCACGTAAGAAAAATTATCCCCGATCATGCTGGTAACGGCCCCAACTCTCCAATGGCCTAAATATTCAATAAAATCCCAATCGAAGTTGGTCAACAGCAGCGAAAAAATGACAACGCCGTTGTGGTTTTGATGGCAACAACGTTGTGGCGGGGCTGGTTTTTTCGATTTTTGGCGATCATGCAGTATTTTGATGTTTTTGAGACCAGAACAAGGTGTTTCACGCCTATTTCGTATTGTGTATCCAAAATATGACATGTATTATCCGTATAAGCAATGTTTACTCGTGCATACATTCCATGTAACCTGTCCCCATAAACACGTTTCTTGTTCTCCAAACAAGGTATATTATTGTTCACATAGGCCTATACCACGGCGGGGAACTTACATCACATTTTGAATCTCTAACCAAAGCGGATTTGATTTAAAATTGATTTAAAGCGGATATAATGGCTGTGTCCGACGGAATAAACTAGTGGATGAGGCATATAATTTCTCATTACATCTTTTATAAGTGGATGATAAAAACTCGGAATGTATAAAAGAAATTAGATGAAAAATAGGAACGAAATATGCACCGAATTTGAACATCAAATACTTCTTAAACGTTTAATTGATATTTGTAAAATTCACACATATTAATTTGTTCTCTCACATAGCCAACAACTCGTGCTCCAAATATATAACATAAAATGTAAACTTACGAAGTGAGCGGCTTATAGATTACAAAGTGACGTAAGTTCCCCGTCCTGTATACTCGTGATACTGCTGTTTGACCAACTCAAGTTTATTTGGCGCGAATAGGCGATTTGATTACGAAAATTATAAACGAACTCAAAACCTACCCTCACCCTATTTCATAACAGTTTTACCACAATGGTATTTCCAAGAAAGCAACACATATAAATATATTAGTTTCCATATATACCATATGATGATTACGTTCATGAGTATCATGTTCTCTTAAAGGTGGATTATCTCTTTGTAAACATGTATTATATAGTTACCGGGGTATAAAGTATTAGATTTGAATCAAAGACTCCTGTTCCGAAATGCTTCTATCGATTAATATTAATTTTATTTCGAATATTTTCTGGTCTAAAAATGTGTGTTTGTTCAGCTAACGAACAATAGTGGTTACTGTTAACAGAGACCAGAAATTTTATTGTACAAATTTGTCACAAATAACCGCTAATTATACTCATTATCGCTTACATATGTGGAACAAAACAATACAAACAACCAATCTGGGACATTTGACTTTCGGTGCGTAGCCATAGGAACAGCACAGTTCTCTATATCGCAATATGGTATCATCCGAATGGTCTGTTCTAAAAATAGACACATAAACCGTCCCGATTTAATATTCGGAATAAAATCAATATTAATTGATAGAAGCTTTTCCGGACAGGGGTATTCAGTTCATATCTATTATTTTATACCAACGCAACTATTTAAAATTTGTTATTTAAAGAGGTAATCCATCTTTAATACATTTTATAATCGCCGTCGAAATTCTAATTTATGAATCTGATGTATGCTATATAATAACACGTGTCTGGTCTGCTTCGTGAGTATTTTTATAGAATAGAAATAGCTTCATTGGTCCACTGCTGGAGCTTATAACACGGTAAGGATCATTATTGGGGAGATGAGGAGCATGAAATATCTTCCGATAACGCAAGGATAATACTACCCAAAAGAAGTTATTTTTTCTATTTTTTTGTAGTATTACACACTAAACTCTCACACCACATTTAGTTAAATATTATTTATCATGACCCAAATTCGCTCTTCTGTGTGGGTGGGTGTGGAGTAGGGCGTTGTCATTACATTGGAAATGATGCACGTTATTTTGTTAGTGTCTTTATGCGAAATAACCCGAATTGTTCCTAAGTCCCTTATCCAAAAGGAGCACTGGGGGATCAAATATCTATCATTTTTCGTGGTTCATCACTAAACAAAGTTCTAAATATGTAGGTTTTGTTTGTTATTTCTATACATGTCATTTACGTTGTAATTGTGTGTCTCAATTGTGTCCATCTAAGTTCAGGGTTAGTGGCTATAACCAGTGTCACTATGAGTATTATAATTATCGCGTAAAGTTTGTACGCCTTGTTATGCAAAACAGAGTCGGGATATGTAACGTTTTGACTTTTATGTACACAACATAAACGGACAAACTTGACAATACCATATTATCTAGTAATATCTGCGATATATTTATGATTGATGTACGTCTATTATAACATATATATACTCTGTATTTTAGTTCTGTCTTACTATTTTAACAGCAATCATCATCTCGAAGGCCATTATGAGGTTACATATCATGGCACGGGTGAAAACAATGAGAAATATCTGTCTACCTGATATACAGAATTTCAACCAACTTTTCGGTCGTATATTCACACTAAATATACCAAAACCATACAACATATAAGTCAAAATGAACATTAATGTCCCGCATATATGGACAATTAACGGGCAGTTCATAACACCTCATAACTGGCTGTGAAAAATGCATGACTTGTTCGATTTGGAACACAAAAACGTGTTTATGGGGACAGGTTACGTGGCATGTATGCACGAGTAAACATTGCTTATACGGATAATACATGTAATATTTTGGATACACAATACGAAATAGGCGTGAAAACACCTTGTTCTGGTCTCAAAAACATCAAAATACTGCATGATCGCCAAAAATCGAAAAACCAGCCCGACCACAACGTTGTTGCCATCAAAACCACAACGGCGTTGTCATTTTTTCGCTGCTGTTGACCAACTTCGATTGGGATTTTATTGAATATTTAGGCCATTGGAGAGTTGGGGCCGTTACCAGCATGATCGGGGATAATTTTTCTTACGTGGAGAATACCAGCGGGGTGTCAAATTGTGTTCAGTGGTGAGCAAGTAAGGTTTTTATGTCGAGGAACCATGTTCAGAATGCCCACCCTGGCATTTTGTCTAGGCTATTTCTCAGCCGTACAAACAAACAGAGAGCCAGTGAAGCGCTCATTCGTTGGGTATAATATCATTCTTCAGGGCTGTGGGGGTCTCATTATAATAAATATGCACATTAACTCTCCATCCCGATTTTGGTGGTCAGCCTTCTCCTACCCGCTTGCGAATTTCGCCAAAAACACCGTACAACGGCGTTTCGCCACACCACAACGGCCAAACGCACACCACAACGGGGAAACGGTTGGTCAGTGTGATGGTGTGTCGAATGGCATCGGCATGCGACAGTATATATGCCCATATATGGTATCTTCAAAGTGAACGGAACCTCGCGAATGGCTGTACGTGTATATTAATATGTGCAGCGCCAACATTCTATCAAGCAGGCTATGCCTTCTATTTATTCTGTGCTGTATATATGATTTGATTTCCTGGGAACGTCCGTACACACTTAGAAATAACAAGCCATATAGGTACTACGGTAGTGCCAATATGTCTGTTAGTACCAGACCAACGGGTACCGAGAATAATTTGGTTCTAAATATTGATATAGTACCACACATATGTTGGTATTATCCACTCTCGGAACCCAAATGTTAGCCACGTGATGGCATCACGTGATAATTAATTTGGTACTAGCGCGATCTCGGTACCCAAGTTATACCCACGTGATGGCATCACGTGATATAATTCTTTTGGTACAAGCCGATCTCGATAAAATGGCGGCGTTCATCACTTCAAGTTGAGACGATTGAGTTTTTTCGAAGTATATAAACATGGACAAAGAGACAAACAAACCTCAGACTTAGACATTTTATGTTGTTATCGGAGTCGGCTTACACGCATTAGTATTGTACCAGTTTCTAGTTACGTTGTTCGCTCGCTGGGTGGATTTAAGATTAGGGAAGTAACTTCTCTGAAATTCATCAACATATTTTTTGTGTGTGAAATTTGACCTAACTGCTTCTCAATAACCTGGGATATTGTCAGCACTCTGTGGATTATGGTTGTACATGGACGGGACAAGATGATATATAACCTCCGAAAAAATAACGGGCGTTTACATTATTGAAAGAGCAAATTTTCGGTGAACCGAACCAGACCGAATTGAAAAGTCATTGAGTGCAGTGGTGTTACATGCACAACACAAAAGTATTGTGAATTACAAAAGACAGATACTTAAGTTTCACAACATTATAAACCTGAATTAACCCACAAGCGTCAACCACTGGTGACTATGATTACGAGACATCCGATTCTGTAGAAATTAGTCAGAGTCATGACGTCACAGTTCAACAAGTTTGATGGGTATAATGTACAAGTACCTGTGCAAAGGACGACAGATAATATTCTTCAATTTTCATCGAAACGTGATTTGAGAACCATGTCGCCATGACATATGTCGCCCAGTTACGGAGTCTGCCATTCTTTTGATCGAAACGCCTGTGATGCTGTGATACTGTTCTGATATATTTATGGAATGGTGGATAATCTCGGAGATATGGATCCAATTCTGGGATCCACGTTATAACTGAATCAATCGCAATCGCAAGGTTTTAGTAACGTACTACCGGTATGCTCTAATTGATCACCCCCCCACTTTAACAAGGTTGTAGGGCATTAATGACATCGGTTATACCATACCGCCGTTCAACCATGGTCAAGTGGTTGATATGTGGCAACCGCAGATAATCTTACAGTCTTATAAATAATATTTTGCGACCACTGTACTTCACACTAATTTATCACATGGACACCTTGTAAACACCCAGTCCACCTTTTCATCAGCGCCATGCACCATATTAACTATACACAAAACAATATTTCAATTAATAATTTGTTTATGATTTAATTAACATTCAAAGTTGGTCACTGACCATCATTCGCAACTAATCGTAATATCGGTGGCCAATGTCGTTAAGGGGGAGGGGTCAATTAGAGCTTAGCTGTACGGTATACATACATGAACATGTAGACCATTCCAATGTCCAGATGCTTCATGTTCTTATGAAAACATGTCTGGCTACATGTGTGGTTATCATTCTGAGCGATTTGGCCATTTCCGCTTTGCTAGGAAATAACCTCATCCATACACTGTAACTGGAAACCATATTAGCGAAATTCTACATTATATGGCTCTGGTGATCAGGCAATGCCAAGTGTTGACTTATTGACGCATAGATGCGAATGGAGAATAATTTATTAGCTATGGCTTTACCAAACTTTATCATATATTAAATACATTAAACTCTCTTTGTGTTACATGTATCTTAGTATTTGTTCATTTACTGATACAGCGCATTGGAAGTGTACGATAAACAAAACACTGAACACCGTGGCAATTATTTTTGGAGAGTGATAATAATTCTGGTAACCCATTCAACATCTCCTTGTAGCGAGGACTAGTGAGCGCTACTAGTATAGCGGTATTTTTCAAACAACAGTTAATTAACCAAAGTTACCATAATGGTCTCCCCAATTTTGAGTATTTTGCTTATCGCACACTATTTACAAAGGTTTGGGAGTTTTCGCAAAGATTTGTTCCATTGGCTGTGAATGACCGATCGGTCTATTTTAGCATGTCCGGGCAATTATAGATTGATAGGTTGTTCACTCAGACCTGTTAAGATGTCTGATTTATAATGTTCACAGAAGCCCATTATCGGCAAAAAGCCTTTGCGACAAATCTCAAACATCTTTGCGATAAATCGCAGAATATAATCGCCCAGTACGTAGTCTGAGAGTTATCGTAAAGATCTTTGAGATTTATCGTAAAGGTTTTTGTGTTATCACAAAAGTGTTTGTGATTTATCGCAAAGATTTGCTCCCTCATCACTCATGCATTTGGCTGTGAATGACTGATCGGTCTATTTTAGTCGGACCGGGCATAGATTGATAGGTTCACTCAGACCTGTTTAAGATTTCTGATATTCATAGAAACCCATTAGTGCCAACAAAAAATCTTTGCGACAAATCTCAAACATCTTTGCGATAGATAAAAAAAATTATTCACAGAGTACGTAGTCTGAGATTTATCGTAAAGATGTTTGAGATTTATCGTAATGGTTTGCATGTTATCACGAAGGTGTTTGTGATTTTTCGCAAAGTTTTGCTTCTCTGAACATTCTTGAATCTGGCTGTGAATGACTGATCGGTCTATTTTAGCCCGACCGTTCAATTAGAAATTGATAGGTTGTTCACTGAGACCTGTTTAAGATGGCTGATTTATAATGTTTACACACAAATTAAGATATTTTTAGCACCAAAAAAGTTTGCCACAAATCTCAAACATGTTTGCGATAATTCGCAAAATTTAATCACCCAGTACGCAGTCTGAGAGTCCTCGTAAAGATGTCTGAGATTCATCGTAAAGGTTTGCGCGTTATCGCAAAGTGTTTGTAATTTTTCGCAATGTTTTGTGAATTATCGCGAAGGTTTGCTCGCCTTATACCACATGCATGCTTGCTGCCAAAGAACGATCGGTCTATTTTAGCCCAACCATGCTATTTAGATCGATTGGTGGTTTACCCAGACCTGTTGAAGTTGTCGGATTATATTTATATTTATACGATTCAAGTCAATTAATGCCAATGCATGAAAATATATCTGCGATAAATCACAAACCATTGCGATTAATCGCAAACATTTTGTAATCAATCGAAAACCTTTACACTAAATCTGATATATACCGGTACTTGTTGCAAAGTTGTTTGCGAATCGCAAAGGTTTGCGATTTATCGCAAGGTAGTTTTTTTATTTATTGGGCTATTCTAGATTGATCGGTGTTTCATCCAGACCAGTTCCAAGATGTTTGATTTATGTTTACTTAATATTATTGCACACAAATTAAGAAATTATTTTTGGACATTCAGACCAATTTTACTACACATGCAGGGAACAGGGAATCCTGAAATCGAGATCTTAAACTTTGATTTAAGTACAAAATCACGATCAAGGTTCTATACTAATAAAAGTAATGCATGTATAATTCGGATTATTTCATTATCACTATGTAATGGAGTGGTTTTGTACTTTATTCAATGTTTAAACGCCATAGCTTCATTCGGAATCTAAATTGCCACATTGTTAAATTTTCCGTCGGCCATGTTTCGTAATTTCGAGTGCTTGGTATCTGGGCAGGTTCTTTACTTAGTACCTATATGTTTGGTACTCTGGAGTACCAAATTGCTAGGTACTATGCATAGTACCTAAATACTTCAGAGTACCTGTCTTTATATTCGGTACTTCATATAATATAATGGGTGTGTCAAGAAAGCGTGTATTTCTTGGTACCTCATGTCGTGTGCGTCATGAATTCGGTGACATAAAGGCAGAGTGGGTATTATATGCACAATGCCCGGATAGAATCTAAATATTTATAAGGTAAGTACCTAAACTTTTGGTACTCCAGAGTACCACTTTTGGTACTCCAGAGTACCTAAACTTTTGGTACTCCAGAGTACCTAAACTTTTGGTAATCCAGAGTACCACATTTGGTACTCCAGAGTGCCACTTTTGGTACTCCAGAGTACCTAAACTTTTGGTACTCCAGAGTACCACTTTTGGTACTCCAGAGTACCTAAACTGTTGGTACTCCAGAGTACCTAAACTGTTGGTACTCCAGAGTACCTAAACTTTTGGTACTCCAGAGTACCACTTTTGGTACTCCAGAGTACCTAAACTTTTGGTACTCCAGAGTACCTAAACTTTTGGTACCCCAGAGTACCAAACAGTTGGTACTCCCCCTGGGACAAAGCTTAGTACCTACGTAGGTACTATGAAGTACCTATTTTTTTAAGAGTGTACCGTTGTAGCATCTGAACACCCTCCTATAGTTATAGCTCTAGTGGGGTTGTCCGGGTGGGTTCAACCGAGACTTTCGTATACCGTTTTATGCACGGAACTCGCTATCGCATACTCATATCATTATATAATGCTAGAATCAAGCCATTGTATGGTTATATCCTTTCTTGATAATATTTAGTAGTCAACACACCGCTAAAGGAAAAGATAGTTAACTCAAACGTTGGCTGTGGAATGGCATTGACGAATGATTGCACATGAGAAATCCAACATTGGTAGTAAGTCTGACACAAAAAGAAAACATACACGAAACCCTCTGTATACAATCCAAGAAAACAGCCCCAAATTTGGTTCATCGGAGAACCAAATACGAACATAGAACCAATGCATGCGTTTGGTTCCACCCTGCTTTGTATCCGTCTGGAACCTATATTCTACGTTTTATGACCAATCGATTTCAAAATTTATGAGAACACGACCTAGCTGAAGTGTCCTAGTCTAAAATTTAACAAAATGTCCACGCGTTTTTGGGGTTAAGATGGCATGGGGGAGACTAAATCGAGCGGGATTCCTTTGAAAATTCTCACTTGCTAAGCCAAAGCTGTAGACAAATGCAGAGCGGGGCATTCTCTAACGTGGAATAGCTCCGACTAGATGGTAAAATGGTCACCTATAGTCTCTATTATAATTATATAATTTTGCAGTTGGTTTCCAATAACATTTAGAATATTGAAGAGCACGCCGGACAAAATACAGGTAATGAGTCATTGTTTTGTAATAATGGCTAAGTTATGCTCAATTATACTCAGATTTGTATTACATGAGTAGATTCCAGCAATTCCATGCTAATCTATACACAATGATGAACGTCATACAATAATACATGACATCTGTATATCTTTCAATATACATCCATGTAAGTATACAGATTAGAAGAATTAAATGAGCTGACATTATGTTATGGCTAATTTTAATTTGAAGGTAATAAACGTGAACACTGATGGAATTTATTTTTCAGTGCAATTATAGTTCTTTGTCAGAAGACGGACCAAACCCATCATGGCATGATATTTTGTTATAGAAGAACAAATATTGGGTCAATATCGAAATTGGGAGCCACGCCCTCTTCTTTTAATTAATGCTCTATTTTAGTCCAGTATGTAATTTGTCTTTAAACATGGATTTGGATAAAACAAAAATACGTGGCATATTGGACAAGGGCTCAGAATCAGCCACCCACCGGATCTTGCATCCTGGAGTGTTTTCGCAACCCCATGGTTTACCATGCATCTGTAAGGCCGTCGGTAAGAATAACTCACATTATTCAGTCCATTATTTCTCCACATGAGCAGTTATACAACCACGTTGAGCTCAAATCATCCAGACGCATGAAGAGTTATATTATTTTATAAATTGCGCAGTCATTGTCCAACTGATAGTTATTGTTCATAGAATGCACATATAGTTATTGTTCCGTTCTGAACAGACAAAGCAGATGCGACAGCCGTGTTTAAGTCAGATACCGCATGAAGGCTCCCGGCAGCTGTCGCGCCATGCACTGTTCCGGTTTTGTGCATTCAGTGTCCCAATACCTTATATCACTCACTAAATTATCCCCTATATAGAAAATTCCGGGGCGGATAATGTTTAGACGCTCCGTGTGTTAGGACTCAGAAATTATAATAGGCACGTGATGTATATGAACGCCCATTCTTGCATTCCCGGAAATGAGTCGCCAGTCTACTTACAGTTTTTTCAGGTATTTACATGTCACAATTCATCCCAGTAGAAGTCTTTTAAAATGGCAACGGATTACAATTATCGCTTGACCATGTTGACTGCGACATTTTCATCGTCAAGAATCACGATATACCCAATAATTCCACGTTGTTGTCGCGTTCCTATATAATCAAAATATGTCCGACCAGCGCTTCATTGATGACGTTCAAATAGTTATCTAATTTATTAAATGGTATTATATGCTATAGTTTTTATTCTACAACTGTATTCATTATGCGTGTTCACACATGTATACGTGTCAGACATTAAATTATTTTAACGAACTTTGAAGCAATGATCACTCCTATAGATATGAGATGTAGTGCCTCCCATGCACCATTCTCATTGATATATATATAGTACATACTTTTCCGTTATTTTGAGGGACACCAACACTATAGATAACATAATTACTTTATGTTGGTATTTATATATAAGACTAGTTTATGGCTTCTAACGCAACAATCCAGATATGCTTCGAACAATTTTTCGAATTTGTTAAATCACAAATATATTATCCCTACTTTATGAGATCATATATACAGCATACCATCATCATTTAAAATTATCATGCAGTATATTTAAAATCATTCACTGACCAGCAAAACATATTTATTACACGATCCTACCCTTATTCCATTCAATAAACCCATTCTATAAATTGTGATATTAAACGTTCGTTTAATAACAGGAAATAGTACCAGGTGACCTTTGACTTCCGGTTTGTCGTCTGTTTACATTCCGCACGCTACGTCTCTGGCTTCCAATATTTTCCCAACAAACTATATTGAATGAAGAGTTTGAAAAATGATGTAATTAAATATTCGACATTAAATACTACAAAGAGTCTTTGTTTATCTTGGACTATTTCTTTACGTGGACAAACAAGGCACAGTTGCGTGAAACGTCATCGCATGCCTTATAGAAGCCGATATTAGTTTCGCGTCCCATTTGTTGATTTAAGTATGTTTTGTCGAGGTTTTGGATCATGTAATAAATAGAATCTACAGCTCGTCCCCAGTTTATAGCGGAATTTACAAAACTCGTCCAGTAAATTAGGTCTGGACCTCGCAAAGGCTCTGTCCAGACCTAATTTACTGGACTCGTTTTGTAAATTCGCTATAAACTGGGGACGAGTTGTAGATCCTCTATATATTACATACGCCATCAAATAGTCTTATTGTATCATTTATGCATGGGGTTTCTTTCTAAAACACTAACCCAGTCTCATTTTAATCGATCTTATAAATGAGATGTGGTATGTGCTTTAGTCAGACTTATTCAGGGCCAGTAGATCATGCTGCTCTGTGCAGTAATATAATGCCATGTACTTCTGCTTTGTTAATGTTTCATTGATTATTATTGTGCAAATAAACATCTGCGTCTTCTTATTCAGTTGCAGAATGCCAATGATAATGAAAGTGACATGTAGAATATACGAAGCATGTGTGTTGATAGAGTTAATATATCATATGTGGGATCAAGAACAAAGTATAAATAAATAGGTAATGTCATTAAAGGTACACAATCCGATTTCGATGGTCCCCGTATCATCAGATTCCAACAACAAAATTTCTTGAAAAGACGCTTTAGTTATCAGAGTCAATTAATTACCAAAAAATAATGCAAACCACTGTCAACTCTAGTACACAATTTTC
This sequence comes from Siphonodentalium dalli, assembly GCA_032622095.1. Lineage (NCBI taxonomy): Eukaryota > Metazoa > Mollusca > Scaphopoda > Gadilida > Siphonodentaliidae > Siphonodentalium > Siphonodentalium dalli. The sequence continues at coordinate 55,487,921 of CP136067.1, forward strand.
CAAAAACGTGTTATATATATCAACATTTTGTTCAACGCAATTTGACATCGGGTGTTTGTTTGTTCGAATATTTGCTATGCCGCCAACTATTACAGGTGGATAAAAAAAAAACAGATTTCAAAACTCGATATATGATTCATGTAACTTTAACATGTTTAAGCTTTGATGGTGGGTTCCGCGACTCGAATAAAATATTTTTTAACCCTGAAGCCAACCGAATAATAATTTAGGAGCGTTAATTCGGACTATGTATGCATGTATCTTTCAATGCAATTTAATATAATTAGCAGCAAGAAACGTTTAAATAGTCTGCGGATTTGAGATTTTCCCTTGGCGAAGCTATTTTCTATTCCCACCACAGACGTAGACATACATATCATTGTCGACCACTAAACAATTCTGTTCTGCTCCTTATGCTGACATTTAACCGAATCTATTATTGATGCAATTATAGGGAAACTTGACTGACTCTTGTAGTGATCTAATAATGCATAGCCCAACTCGGTGCGCATGGATGATCTCAATCGAGTGGACCTGCATAATTTATGACCATGACAACTCTTCTGGATGAAGCGATCGTTATTGCTCATATCAGTAAAAACCCATCTCCACAACAAAACCCCTTGTTCTGAATATCGATGTTGACTATGGAATGTCCCGATGTGAATGCATGAGTCATTGGGGAGGTTTAGAGTGTTAAATCTTTTAACGTCGGCCGTTAATAAAAGCAGACTGCAGTTCTTAGTATATGTGGTGGGCTAGTATTATCCAGTAGTCAGCCAGCTATGTTCTATTTCCGAACGAAGTCCGTGCAACATAACGCTATTGTTGTTGCCCGCTGTCGATGGCGACATTCGTTCTCGAGCTGGTGACAAATCTCATTGTCTCCCGAGAAGAAGGGCAACAACTGTTTTGTTATCCGATTACATGTACTACAGACAAATTCATTGTCATTCACAGGCACGGTGTTGCACTGAGTCATCTCATCGTAATAATGCTTTCTCTAGCGATTATATTTTCAGTAACTTCGTATCGTCATCGGATATATACTACTCATATAAGTTAGTCAAGACGTTAGAATTTTGATAATCGCCGTTTATTTACCGTCATTTTGGTGGTTAAATCGTCAATGGCAGGGTACCAGGGTAAATTGTTTTTATTTAGTAATACAATCAGTGAAACTGGAATCCTGGTCTTTTAACAACACCATCGAGCTCCCTTATTTCTTTATTAGCTGGCGCTATAGAATCCATCCTTATTCGAATCAAGCCTTGAAATAGTGTGTCTGTCATTTGCAGAATGAGGTCCTCAGAGGGTGAATTTAGTGATGCTACCCCGCATAGCGGGCTAGCATCACCAAATTCACCCTCTGGGGACCTCATTCTGCTTACGCTTCAGCAGAATGAGGTTCCCAGAGGGTGAATTTGGTGATGCTAGCCCGCTATGCGGGGTAGCATCACTAAATTAACCCTCTGGGAACCTCATTCTGCAAATGACAGACACACTATTTAAAGGCTTGATTCGAATTGAATCATGTTGAAGACTAACACAACGATATATATAATTTATATAAATAAAAAGTTAATAAATATTTAGTATTGCCCACTCTCTAAACGTAGCGCCGGAACATATTCCATGCACGCTTAGCGTTGCATTTTTCTTATAAATTATATACCTAAAATGGCACCACAAAACGTCATTCCCACCACAAAACGTCATCCCCACCACAGAACGTCATTCCTACCACAAAACGTCATTCCCACCACAAAACGTCAGTCCCACAACATAACGTCATTCCTACCACAAAACGTCATTCCCATACATGGGTTATAAGCAATGGCTAAAAGGGCACCACAAACACCATTTCCATACATAAGCAGTGGCTCACCTTGTCGAAATGATTGCCATCTTGTTTATCGTGATCAATTCGACCCGAGAGTAAAGAAGAATTTATCTACAACTGTTCGTACTTTAGACGTAACACTTTCTTTGCTAAATATATATTTATTTTATTATTATTATTATTTTTGTACGCATGTATTTGTTATGTAACCCTTGCATGTCATACTTCGTGTTGTCTGATTTGTAAATATTACCAGTCGCTCTCCAAACTTGGAGGTCAATAAACAAATAATGCCAACGAACAGATAATACAAGCGCAGAAGTATTCATATTCATTCGTATCGTGGGACATGTTCAGATAATAGGTTCACGGTCGTTTGAAGAACTTATTATCGAACATTTCTTAAGAGGAGTTTCGTCAATGAGTATTTAGTACAGGAAGCAGGAAGGAAGTGTTAAATGTCTGTACAGTACTAAATCATGCTTATCGTTCGGAGATATGATCTAAATTGCGATAAGCTATATTCACATATCAGATTTATTGAGGCACGGGCTGGGTATGAGTGTTCATTGCTTCAAATGTGCTTGCTTCAGTGAGCGTGAACAAATCCTCGCTAGACTATAGAGGTGTAGCGATAAATTATGGTTAGAGCACAAGAATTGTACAGAACTATTCGCGTGCTCTGACCGACTTAGAGCACAATTGATCCCATGCACACAATGCAATCAAATGAAAATGTGCCATTGAACGTGTTTGACCACGACGCACAATCCGTGCGCTGGTCGCGATTTTACACAATAGCCGGTTAGTCACGACCAACAACGTGATTATCATGTACTGATAGCCGTTGAATGTGAATAGATATGTCCGAAACAACGCGGACTGGTCCCACTTTAAAGCACCCTTGCGATTTGTCTGTTATGAGTTGCGTCTGCCTAACAATGGGATAATGACTGAACTATTCCTTCGCCAGCCTTGGGAATTGTTGTGCTTTACCAAAAATCAGGGAACGATTGTAACAATGGGATTGTGCTCTAAGGGAGGCGAAAAGCTTCTGGCGATTCCCATTTTGTGAGTAAAATTGTAAATTCTTAAACGAAGCCTGGTATCATCCGAAGTCGGTAATGTTTGTGATCGTAAGCATTGGTATAGTGAAATAACATTGGAGTACTGGATGACGGGAACCAATTTAGAGTTATGTGAAACACACCGGCATGGTGACCAACTACAAATTGAGAATACTCTTGTTCAAAGTAGTTATTTTTACGAATATTAATTCAAATTGACAACATACACCGCCGAGTCATCCTTATGTAATTAACTTCTAAATAGCACCCACGAAATAAATCCATAATATGTCTTTAATACTTGTTCACTCTGAAATTATATCTGCATACCAATAACGCAGGTAAAAAGATTTAGTGACTCCGTTGGCAGAATCATTCACGTTTGATTTTCCGTTATTAGAGACCTTTCGCAAAACTCACGTTTACGATTACGGATACGGATAGGGTACTACGTCGCCAACATTTGTGTACTTTCTAATCGTTGTCGTATTTTACTATCCGTAATAACGGTTACGATCTCATGTTTTCTAATAAGCTCAAATAACACCTGAAATTTATTTTCTGCAATATATCACTTTACTCCGTTCGAGACTGTATATGTATATCATGTAAACCATCCAGTTATATTGAGCTACGACCTCGGTGTGCTGTTTAGATTGGCAATCACTCTACTCGTCGTCGTGAATCTCGAGCTTCCCGCGAAATAAGATCGCTATTCACAACGGATAGTCATCGCTGGCTGCGACACAAAACTTTGCAGTAATATATAGAAGTGAACTATGAAAGCAGTCGCCACAAATACACGACTGGCATGGATATGGTTGTACTAAAAGACTATTTGGCACACCCACCGACATCACCGTGTCGACTATGTTTCGATTTGATAGGACCAAATCAGAAGTGATGCACATCAGCGAGAACACCAACCTTATGTTGGATTTCCTAAACCCAAAGAGGTGATAGGCCTGGATGGGATAGGATATTTTATTTCCAATACACATATACAGAGACGTGGCGACAGGGGGGTTTGGGGGGGGGGGGGGGGCTGTCCCACCCACCAACTTGGGTCAAAATTTTCAACAGTTGGAAATTTCATACCTGACACAACATTAGTTGGAAATTTCACACCAACAATAGGTTGAAAATGTTCTTGTAGTTTGATTTTCAAACAATTTATTGTGGGGAGTTTATTGTTTTTGGACCAATATTTGCATATTTTCCTTCTTTTGATAACAATTTTGGACTGAAATGGCCATCAGTTAGAAATTTTCCAACCTTAGGGGTGTCGGGTTGGAAATTTCTAACACTTGGAAAGCTTGTGTCCTGGTCCCTCCCCGTGGCCAGTCAAAAACTTCTAGTTAATTTAAGAAAATAATATTGTCCTACATTTGGTGAAAATTGTCCTTGGAATTGTCATCAGTTGGAAATTTCCAACTCTATGAATGCTTGAGGCTAGTCTAGATGCCAGGATTTTGCGATTTTCTTGTTCAGGTTGCAAAATTTTCGCACACCGGGCCGAACCATGTTCGGTCCGGTGTGTCCTGGTCCCTCCCCGTGGCCAATAAAAAACTGCTAATGAGTTTAAGATAAACAATATTTTACTACATTTGGTTAAAATTGTTGACTAAAAATTTCCAAACTAAGGGAGAGTATGAATTTTCTCACACGGGGCCGAACAACCGTGGTCGGCCCGGTGTGTCCTGGTCTATTGCCCGTAGTGGTGTGCATTTGTCTGTAGTTAGACCACTAGATGTTAGGATTTGTGCAATTTTCAGGTAATGAAATTTTGCAAAAACCTTTGGTCTGATTCAAATGGTGTTTTGGTTTGATTCAAGGCGGGTGTGAAAAAGGAATTATGCACGGCCTTGTCTCTGGTTTGATTCAAGGGGGGGGGGGGGTGCAGTTGGAATTATCAAGATGGACACCCCCAACGGAGACCCTCTAGCCACGTCCCTGCACAAACATATTACATAATAATGATGACAATTATGGATAATTCTGTCGTATATTGTGGGCGATGGCATGCGATGACATAATCTGGCAAGACTGTCTTCCTGCCGAAATCGAATTGAAATGAAATTGTGGACTGAAAGGGTCTTGAAGTGGTAGCGTCGTGGTTGATGTGAGGTCCAAATTTAGGAACCCCTCTTCCCCAGCATAACGTCTATCAGGTCATCCATGATAACAACGAACTGAATTTCCACCACATATAATGACCTGGCATTTATACCTGTATTGCCATAATATATCACGAGAATCCCGGGTCGTACCTTGTAACTGGTCGAATTATTGACAATATAAACAGGTCATTATTATCGCATTGTTGCAAATGAGACGATATGTGAAGTATTAAGGGACTGTATACCAAACACACGCTTTGATTTGTAAAAGTGGTACGAAATAATGATGGTAAGTGTTCGTCAAAACTCTTACGCGTAGTCGCTTTGCGAAAGGACTTTTTGGCCATACGGATAGACTTACGACTACGAATAGCTATCCGTATTCGTAATCGTAAACGTGAGGATGCGAAAGGTCTCTAATAAATGCGGAACGAACGAGAGCATATACATATATTTAACATTTTGAGACGACATGCTATTTCCAAAATGATGTCTGAGAGGCAATGATGGCCCAATGTAACATTCTTCAAATGGTTGTAGTGGCATGGATAATAAAACGTCAGTTTGAACTAGTGAAATAACAACACATTATGTCTTTAAATTTGACAAACTGTCGAGATATATTCCTTCTACTAGCGGTTGCTTGATTTGTTTTCACACTTTCAAAGATTATACTATATATCAGTTAAGGAAATAAAAGCATAACATTGCGTTCTTTTTGGTGCTTGATGAATATTTGATGAGAGATGCATATTACTTCGACTTTTGCTTCGGAGTATCGCAACCTATTCCCTCAAATAAATGTCCGTTCCCCGCAGATGGACATTCAAAGACGTGATTTCATTGGTTTATTTGTATTCGGAATAATCGGGACAACTTTTATGAACAATACGTACTGTGTGGATGCAGCGCGGTATCATACATGCATGAGGCAACATTTGGTTTTGGGTCAGACTCGTAATTCGCCTTGTTGGTAACTAAAGCCATTACGATACAGTACAGTGAGAAAAGAGTGTGCGATACGCAAAACACTCAACATCGGGGAGACTCCATGCACTAAGTGTACTCTGGTTTAAGTTGACACCATATTGTTTACAACATACCGATATAGCGCTCGGTAATACTCCCCACTCAGGATTTCGGTGTTGAATGGCTCACTGTGAATCACTCACCCGAAAACATTGCCACGATGTTGAGTGTTTTGCTTATCGCACACTCTTTACGTGCTGTATATACACAATTGCTCGGTTCACATGATGTGTTTTGTGGGCAATATCACATTCATGCTATCATTATTCTATACTATATTAGTATTTTCTTGAGGAAATTTATAATTTGGTAACTTTTATTTCTAAATTATAACCGACAAGCAAGACCACCCGTGCCTTTAAGTCGCCATAATTTCCCTTGCTCCTTTGCCATACCCTATATATCGGAATAAGTTTGCTGTTTATCATTAATGTATAGAATGCATTCCGAGATGTATATGATTGCCGTATTATCGATCTGACGAGTACAATATGAACACGATTCTCGCTGTTGTCTATTGTTGAATTCCATTCAAGTACTCGTCGGTTATTGTCGTTTAGAAATATGATTGACCTTAGTCCAATAGGAGACAACAAAGAACACATCACAACACCATGGAATAATGACCAGAAAACAATTGATCAAGTAAGACTTGAATATATACAACAGGTTAAATGATCTACTCTGTATTTTAATCGATGACTTTTGCTAAATATAAATAGATACAAATCGAAATTCAGCATTGTCTTGAACAATGCTAGGGTGTGTATGGTGACCATCCTCTCATCCCGCTTTCAAACATTTTGGAACTAGCTGGCTTTTTTTTAGAATAATTAATATGAGGTTCTATGGTGGCTGGTTTAGGACATGGTGATATTTTGTTTATTTCGTGCCCTAAACCAGCCACCGTAAGGTTCAGACGAAAAGTTGCCAATAAAATAATTATAATTCTAGTATTCAATGGGTGGTTAGAATATATGGTATTATTAAAAAAAAGTTGGAACTTTTAATTTTAGTTGGAATGGTTAATACGTTTGATATCCCAAATTTAGCAATTATTGGCAGCTAAAAATCGGAGGTAAACGTAACCAACACATATACTTTAATTATGCATTTAATGGGACTCGGGACCTTCAAGGTGGGTTTTTGCGAAATAAGATAAAATTCTTCCAAACAACTATTATCAACAATTACACGATAAAATATATTGTCTTTGTTCTTATTTTCATTATTAATAGCTTTCCAATAATGAGAGTTCCCATGTCAAAACCATTGTAATGCAAATAGTACTGTTACAATGGAATTACCAACAAAAGTCCTAGTAGTACAATAAGATACCAAAGTTTAAAGATACATAATCCGATTAAGCACCTCTCAATTACTATTTATTTGGATTCGGGGGTAAAAAATATTTGATTCGAGTCGAGGAACCCACCTATCAAAGCTTAGAGTTATTAGATATCGGACCAATTTGCGGATGAAGATGGATACCTCTAAAAGTAAGAGGCTTTGTGTTGATAATAAGGCCAAATTTCGTCGAACAACATGTTGATAATTTATAACACGTTTCTGGCAATTTTATACTATAATTGACAGTGGTTAGCATTATTTTTGGGCAATTAATATATTCTGATAACTGAAGCGGCATTTCTAAGGCTTAATCCCTTTAAAACAATTGCCGAACAAGGTAAATTATCTTTCTTTTTTTTGTCCTTCTGGTGATCATAACAGCTCTATTGCAATAGGTACATACGCTCTTTATATGTCTCTCAAAAACTCATTGAAGTCTTAGGTACTCTTCACACTTAACGATTGATCGTTTAGGGACAACAGTCATATATTTTAATGATGACACGTTTGTTTGATGCAAACCAATCATTACTAATACCATGATGGCCATGTCTCTTTGCAAGCACCAGAACAGTCATGATGATGATATTTAAAAATATATATGCACATTACTGTTTCATACGGTCACTGACTGCTGTTGAAGTCGCTGTTTTTGCCAAACAACGACACAATGACACTTTTAGAAAAACTAACGGTACTTTTCTTAACATCATCATTCTGCCCCACCATATAGCAATTCAACAGGACCCACCAGCCTCATATCAATTCCACTAACATCCTAACAATTCATCGGGACCCACTGACATAGCAATTCAGCAGGACCCACTAACATCATAGCAATTCAACAAGACCCACCAACATCATAGAAAATTAACATGACCACTTAACCAGGAGTGAATATTATACGATGCGGAATTGGCTTTTCTCTGATGGGTTGTCTCTCTTGGATGGATATGAGAGACTGCAGTAAACATTCATTGATTTACCGAGACTCGGTCTGGAAACAAGGATTATCTGCATTCTCTTTGCGAGCTGCAGCAGGAAACTGTAACTTTAACCTTATCTTCTCCCGTTCTCCCATTCAGTTATAAAAGTCTACTTTGGAATGGTCTATTGTTCACCTGGAGGGGTGTTTTGGTAATGCAAGCAGACGGCAGACAAATTACAATTAATATATCTGCTAAAGTATTCCTATTCATTGTTGGGAACTGTTCAGATAATAAGTCATATGGCTATTAACTGAACATAAGGTAACTACTCGTCAATGAATATTCAGTAAAGAAACAGTTACAATGGCTTGGTCTGTTTTGTGGTTCATGCGGGTCTAACTAACCGTACTGACCAATGTAAAGAAAGAATAGAGTTCGAGAGCCTGTCACCTCGATATATTGTTGTTCAAACCACCTGACAACCGTTTCAAAAATAATGCTGAACCCTTAACTACATGAACACGGATTCTTCCATCAGTTCTAAAACTATACATTTTAATGGTATATTATTAATATGTATGGATGTTCAAGAAATATAAGCAGACGTCTAGTAAGTGCAGAAAGAACTCTATTCATTGGTGGAACTGGCCGTTATGTATAGGTCGTTGCTGAACTTATTATCTGGAAGATTCCTAATCCTTCAATGAGCATTTAGTATAGAAAAGGTTAACGAATATATTATATATGCTTTATTGTCTGATATAGTAACATTACAGGATACTGAGAAACCTATCATATAGTTCACAGCGACGTTACCGCCAACATTGAAGTAAAGTGGAATTATCTGCTGGGTGATAGGAAATAGGAATATGGAATAATCTTGCTCAATGTAGTTATTTTCACTAATGTCTCATCCGAGTTGTACGTCACACAATGTTATTCGTGGTATGAATTATATAATTTGAGTATCGTTGTAGTATAACTGTTGCTATATGCATAGTTCAGACCGATGAGGTTAAACTTGGAATTTCATACAATATTATGTTAATGCTATTTATTTATGCAAAGCCTGCTGCGCCGGTGTGATATGAGAATATCATTATATTTTTAATTGCGAAAACATTGAATCACTGAGAAGACGTTACTTATCTCAAATACTGAGGAGCTTAAACAACTGGGGACAAATAGTTAATACCAGAGACCTTGTATACCTTCACAAACTAACCGAATTTATACGTCCCTGATATGTTCACTACAACCATTGCCCATTGTTAGATATATACACCCTCTATACCGAGAGAGATAATGTTATTCCTCCAACAATGAAGATATTATATACATGAGTGAGTTGCACAGTCGTGCGCATGACTAATGATATACACACAATAATTATATACAGAAAGAGTACACATGAATGGTATGTGTTATTAATGATACATGGGATGTGTCAATTAAGCACAAAATACACATGACAAGAATTTCTTCGCACATAGTTGCATTATAATTGGGTGCCACCAGCTGCATATGTGATAATTCCTTCTGGTGTGAGATTGTAAATTTGTTTCTCCATACCTGTATGCATTAGGTGACGAGAATAAAGAATTGAATTGAATTGAATCTAGCAATGTATATACTTGCTCTCCGTGTTTGCTTAGAATTGTGTACCAGAAGGCGTTTCTCAGTTATTAAATGTCAGGGGAGAAGCAGCGAAGGAACATATGTGACATCTGGCATGAACATGAGGAGTGGCAATGTTTGCATACTGCAGCAAGTACTGCATACAAGTACCACCAACGCCATTCATTGATTCAAGATTGTTATGTTGAATGACCTGATGTTAACATGTATGTGTATTATTTGAGTGAAATATAATATACATTCTTACTGTTTGCGTGGTGAGTGGATACTCACTTGTCAGTTTGACTCACTGAAATATGTCTTATTTAATCTTAGGGCATTTTAATTTTTGAAGCGATTGATTCAGCACAGTTGTCCCGAAATATACATATAATATTGTCTTAACAAACAAACAAAGCAAATAAATCAATACAATCGTTATCACACCGGGGGGTTCTGCAGAAAACGTCCAGTCACAGGGAGGGTTGGGTGGGTGTTTCGAGGTCGGAAAAAATGTGTGATGCAATTTTTTTCCAATCAACAAATTTATCAAAGATTAATTAGGTAACATTAAGCTATTGGAATTATATCACTTAATTTTGTACTGTTATTACCTGTTGCGTCATTTCTGAGTATGATATGCCCATATTAGTGATTAGAGGACACTATATGCATCAACATGTTGGACTATATTATACCGGTTCATGCAGCACAGCTGTGTAGCTATTGAATTGGCTGATGTCTGACCTATACTCAAAGCAACAACGCATATCATTTCATTTCAAAGCACAGGTTTTTAATGATAATATAGAGCCTATATTTCACTCTCAATACTATCACATGTACTTCGGGCAGTAGCTATCAAGCTCTTATTCTTTCTCTGTATTTCTGCTAGTAAATATTCAAGTCAATAAGCATGTACCAGCAGTCCTATACATGGCTACACATATACAACATAAACCCACTTTGAATGACAAAAGATACATCCGCATGTCAACAGTATAAAATTATAACAAAATATTTGCAAATAGCTTGTCATCTGAGTCTTTTACATCAGTCAATGGATACCAAAATCATTTTATTTTGTATATGATGGCAGACCACATATAGGCCTTATGAATCCCTATTCATAATGCATATATCTACATATACACTCAGAAGTATTTCAATGTTGGAAAAAAGATGGGAAGCAGATACCTATGGGAACTGTTTTTTACTATTTTGCTTCCGATCATGCTACTACCATTCAACTGTTTTGGGTTGGAATGTTGGAATATGCTAATTAGTAATTGATCGAAAGAACCAAGCTGATAAAAAAAAATTTGCATATTATTCTTATTTATTTTAATAATTTTAGGGGTGGGTCCCAAAACGTTGGCCTGGAAATAATAAAAAAAAAATCAAAGAGGATGAGGGTCGTTGGTCAGGTAGCGGAAACTATTTTTTTCATTATTGCGTATCATGTTACAAATTTTGTTCATTCACATTCCTAATGCCACAATATTCTCTGAGAAATCATCTCTTTCACTGACAACAATATAAAGCTTATAACACTCTCTCCCATGTCTGCCTGCCATTCTCTCCAATGTCTCTTGTGTATGAAATGAGATCTTGATCTTATCTTGACTCTGTTTGATAAACAAATATCAGAAACTGCTGGATAATGTTTATTTGTGTCATTCATTTTAATTTAAATTAGATGAATTCCCATGTGCTGTGTTCTATGCTGTTGTGACAGCGGTTACAGTATCATTTATATAGGCTATTAACCCCTTTTAACCTATGCTATTATAATGATGTGTCCATTTATTATGCTGATGATTTCAAGGAACAGTTTTCAGAGGTGCCATGTTGATAACCATTCCCTAAATGTTGTAACTTATTTTAAGGAAAATGAACCCACTTCAACTTCTATAATATACCCTTTGAAATAACAAGATCAGTGGATCTATAGATTGGGATTTACATTTGGTTTGAATAGGGCCAGAGGGAGGAGATTTAGCACTCCCACTCAAACCCTATCTATGCTGTGAATTCATGTTTGGTACTTGTATATAGATTCCTGTATTACATGTAACAATTTTTATATACCGGTATTATCAGTAATATTTTGATAAATTTCCAACAGTTGGAGTAATTTAATTTCGTCCATTTATTGAGAGGTAATGGGAAGTGATCTATTTAGTCCAGGAGATATTGGTCGACCTCTGCACCCCCCCCCCCCCCCCCAGGACTTAACTTCACCCCACTAATTTTCTTCCTTAAGGTCTCTAATTTTTTTCACTTGTTAACAAGAAAAAAAAGTGGCCGCAGAGACTCCAGACAAGATGGCGTCCATCATGGCGGCCATTGTTTTTAAATGCACCAGGTCTCTTTGATCGCCATTATAGTAAAGATGATAGCACATGCGGTCTTGTTTTCCGCTCGATTCGTTATGCTAATATACAACCCTTACAAAGTAGCCAAAAATCCGACACCAGAATCCAATATGGCGGCCAAGATGGCCGCCGAAATGTGAAAATATGCTATTTTTCTGACATGTTACCACCTTTCGGTTGTCTCTGTGGGAAAATGTTACAATTTTTGCGTCATATTATACATTTATCATATAGAGGAGTCATTGGCGAACACATGGGGACCATAATATGCATTCATTGCGGGATATTTTTGTCCGATATCACGTTTTCCCAAATGGCGGTATCATAGGTCAAAGCCGAATCTCCGTTAATAACGCGATGTTATGTTTCGAATCAATGATTGTTATTGCTATTATAACAACACCCATGCATATATATTTGCAGGAGATACTCGAGCTAGGATTCCTCTTATACCTGAGTTGAGGAATATTTACCCAAATCGTAGATGGCGGCCAAAATGGCCACCAGAAATAAAAAATCGCCGAAAATCGCTGATTTTAACATCAGTGAGCATTATTGTCATGATAACTCCACACCTGCTTACTATTGTAAGTTGGGAACACTTAGGCGAAGAACTTTCCTTGTACCATATCTAAATAAAAGTCCCCCTAATCCAAAATGGCGCCCACAATGGCGGACAGATTTTGAAAAATCACCGAAATTCCCTCATATTCACATCATTAAGCATTATTGTCGAGACAACTCCATCCATGCGTACAGTTGAGTTGGAAATACTGAGGTGAAGTATTTACCTTACATCTCATGCAAGAAATGGTTTTCCAAATCAAAGATGGCGGCCAAAATGGCGACCGAAATTTGAAAACACGCCTACATTCCTTTACTTTCTTACGATGGGCGTTATTGTTTCGCGATTTCTACTCACCATTACATGTTGATATGTATGAATTATCCATTAGGGTTTGGCAAGTGATACCCACAGTCAATATGGCGGCCAAACTGGCGGGCAGAAATTGAAAAGAAGCCGATATTATCACATACTAATTTCAACTTTTTGTCATAATATTGATTTGTATAAACGAAACGGTACATAATATAAGCCATATATTAGTTCCAATGTAAGTCGTAGCCTTTTGGAAGGATGAAAACCCACAATCGCAATGTGGCATTTCAAAATAAATTCTCCACTAAGGGCTCATACTGGCCGTAACCGTATATAGGTGCGCCGAATAGTCATATTATGACTTCCAAGAATCAAAACAACAGTACCTGAGCTTATTCTGAATTGCCACATTCAGCATTATCTAGACTCGTTTCCGTCTCTTCGTCAGATTAATCGATCTCACTCACAACAACAGTTCACTACTCTTCTTTGTAGGAGTGTGCCACTACTCGGAATGTTTCAAACAATACATATGCCGGTGTCCAGCTCACGTGTTGGTTTCGAAAGCTTGGAATTCTTAGCGAGCTTCATTCGTGGTATAGCTTATTGTATAATTCAGATGCTACATATGGGGTATATGTGTCATCTTGTGCGATACACTATAAAGGTATTCGGTCGATGCGTATATACTAGCTTACAGAAGGACCTATCTATCTGCGTATTGTCATCTTTGGTGACCTAATGGGGATAACAACGTGTACACCCTGGTGATCTTCCCAAATAGCCACTTCTCAATACATGGTTCATCAATTCACATACTCATCTAATGCACTGACGTTCCCGGACAACTTCTGTATATGGCTTCGAATGTTGAAAGCCCGACATTTGACGGATGCATTTCTGCTAAGGCGTAGAAGACCATAATGCATAATATACCCAAACTCCTTGAACTTGATCATAAGAACAAGCTTGTTGGCGTCCAGCAATCGTCTCACCGAACAGACCCAAGCAGATGATAACAATACACACGGTGCTCGTTTGTGGGTATGTGTCATGATAGTGGAAATGAAATTGGACCATGACTGCACCGCCCCTTATTTTGTTATGTTTTAGATTCAGACAGGATCTCATGTGTGGCTTTGCTTTCCTTGTATGCTAAGATTGTATGTTCCCACCCGTTTGGAAGCCGTTCTTAAACATTGGCTACTGCTGTATAAGCCCCACCAAGACTGGGTGTAGTCTTAAAGGCGATACCTTTGATAGTTGGTTGATATGTCATACTCACGTTGGGTGGTATGGCTCAAGAAAGTGCAAATGCCATCAACAAAAGGGTGAAATGTTCAACGCGAAGAACATCCAGAGGAATGTTACGTTGATGAGCTCTTGCATTCAGTTCAACAAACGTTGGTACACCAAGTGATTTCTTGGTAACATCACCAATGCGACCATTTTCATGCATGAGACATTAACTACTATATTCTAAAGTTATATATATATATATAAAGCTATATGATCATAAAGGTCGCGTTCCCCAACGGCCACAGCCATTGCCATCGAGACTGTAAATTGTTCTTTAAATACATAGTGAAATAAATGCACCACAGTTCCTGACATTTTCTTGAATAATACCGCCCACATACTGACACTAACCCCGAGAGAGGATAACAAAACACGCATACATTCATGCTATAAAGACATTATCGTTTAGTCCATTCGACTGTTTTGAGGGAGGCTAGCATATTATTATCCAGACAAAAGTGTACGTAGTTGAATCAGAAAGGCTTCGAAACGGATGTGGAATACAACCTAACCACACCAAATAAAACCGACACGCATGACATTCGATATCTTAAACATGCACCAGGTGTAGGGGTGGTGTATACAGTGGCCCATTTCATTCACACTATCATGGCGCATGTCCACAAACTAGCACCGCGAGCATTGTTCTTCTCTGCTGTGAGATATTCGACGAGACAACTGCGGGGCGTCACACAGTTTGCTTCGGATAATGGTCAAGAAGTGTGGGTAGTCTGTACACTATGGTCTTCTCCTTAGCAGATAGACATCTGTCCAAGGGAATGAGACAGCTAGCAACCTTCGAAACACTGTCGAAGTTGTCCACATATGCCAATGCGTTCGCTGAGTTTGTGAGTTGACGAACCATCTATTGAGAAGTGACTAGCTAACTGGTTCGCGAGGTGTACATGTCGTTATCATATGGGGTATGAGACACATACATAGAGATGACCTTCTGTAAGCTAGACACCGGAAAATGAATTGTTTGAAACGTTATGATTAGAGGGACCCTACTCCCAGGAAGTGGTGAATACTTTGTCGGTGTGAGCAACCTAGATTTATCAGACAAAGAAATGGAAGCTGGTCCAGATAATTATGGACGTGACGTGGCAAATCAGAATCTGTTATCAGGTAATTGTTCTGATATAACTGGTTTCTTTTTTCGTAGCTCTCGTTTATCTCTCCGCCATCTTCGTCTCATCTGACGCTGCTTCCGTGGTGAAACTTCTACAATAGTTTTTAGCTTTCCAGTTTTCTTCCTCTTCAAATACCTTTCTCGTTCCTTTTGTTTGTATTCCTCATGCTTCTGTGGATCATTCTTAGTCTTCTCCCTTGAACGTCTCATTGCCTCAGCATTGGACTTTTTTACTGGAGCCATCCTGTAAATAGGAAATAACATGTTATTACATTTCGATAGAATCTACAATTGCTAGTACAATCTGATTATAATAAAAGGTCAGCCAACCAAAGTGTCCCCTGAAAAACATGGCAAGTCCATGCCGCTTTGTTGAAGAAATTAAAAGGAATGTTGAAAAGGGTTAATAATTCCATAAAAAAAAATGTTTCCATCATCTATATATATGTTGCACATCTCTAATATGTGTGCAACAATACTCTGACATTTCAAATATCTACGATCAAAACTGTAGGAGGAGTTGATTACACCATGAAGGTACCCTCATACAGACAATTATAAAAAATGGGTTAATAACTGCGAAAAAAATAATTTTCCCATCAGCTGTATACATGTTGCATATCTTCAATATATGGGCAACAATTTTCTTAAGTTTCAAATCTCTGGGATGAAATCTGTAGGAGGAGATGATTACACCATGGAGGTACACAAAAGTGTGACGGTGCCCTTTTCTATAGTCCCCCAATTTTTTGTTATCACTATAGTATATACACATCACATCATAACACATACATGCATGTGTGGCTGGATGACATTTACCAAACTGAGTTTATGAGCTTATGTTGCATGTTTATATGTAGAGCCGAACACGAACCTGTTTATAATATTTCTTATATTGGATGTAGCCCCAAAGAAAGGCACTTTTAAAACAAGGACATCAAATTGATATCAATAGGAACATTTCAATATATCATATCATTGTTGCATTACTAGTAACAAATGACGAAACACAACATTATCAACCATGAAATATAAAAATACAATATGTTTTTTTCGAAAATAAATACATTTGGAAATTACATACGTATATTCAAGTCCCTCAGTCTCAGAAGGTCTAAAGTCGAGGATATTGCGAGAATTAGATCAGATTATCAAAATATTCTCCCTCTGAACCAAACCATAATTGGCTTGGTAGATCAGGGGACCCCAAACAATCACAGGTCATGGGGCCCCCCAACACCCCATCTGACTGCAATGTACTATACCTGAATGAAACCATTTAATAGTAATGTGCTGTTGCATCTTATCCAAATGTCAAAGATTTGGGGCTCATTTAATTATCTAGACTGTGCATAGTTAGAACATACCCCACCCATCACATGGTATATGTTATGGGCAAAAGTATTCATTCTGGGCAGCGTTTATCATCCCGCGGCATAGCCAGAGCATTTACGCTACCGCA
This sequence comes from Siphonodentalium dalli, assembly GCA_032622095.1. NCBI lineage: Eukaryota > Metazoa > Mollusca > Scaphopoda > Gadilida > Siphonodentaliidae > Siphonodentalium > Siphonodentalium dalli. The sequence continues at coordinate 55,505,027 of CP136067.1, forward strand.
TCCAAGACCATAATATTAAATTTGGAACATTTATCCTCCAGCTGCATAGCCAGAGCGTTTACCCCATCGCATCCCAGACCATATTAAATTTGAGCAGCATTTATCTTCCAGGTGCGTAGCCAGAGCATTTACCCCACCCTATCCCATATTATTAAATTTGGGCAGCATTTATCTTCCAGGCGCATAGCCAGAGAATTTACCCCACCTCATCCCATATTAAATTGGGGCAGCATTTATCTTACAGGCGCATAGCCAGAGAATTTACCCCACCTCATCCCATATTAAATTGGGGCAGCATATCATTTAATTATCTAGACTGTGCATAGTTAGAACATACCCCACCCATCACATGGTATTATATATGTTATGGGCAACAGTATTCATTCTGGGCAGCGTTTATCATCCCGTGGCATAGCCAGAGCATTTACGCTACCACATCCAAGACCATAATATTAAATTGGGAACATTTATCCTCCAGCTGCATACTTAGCCAGAGCATTTACCCCATCGCATCCCAGACCATATTAAATTTGAGCAGCATTTATCTTCCAGGTGCGTAGCCAGAGCATTTACCCACCCCATCCCATAATATTAAATTTGGGCAGCATTTATCTTCCAGGCGCATAGCCAGAGAATTTACCCCACCCCATCCCATAATATTAAATTTGGGCAGCATTCATCTTCCAGGCGCATAGCCAGAGCATTTACCCCACTCCATAATAAATTTGGGCAGCATTTATCTTCCAGGCGCATATTCAGAGCATTTACCCCACCCCATCCGGGATGATCCCAGAACATAATGTTAAATTTGGGCAGCATTTATCTTCCAGGCACATAGCCAGAGCATTTACCCCACCCCACCCCATCCCATAATATTAAATTTGGGCAGCATTTATCTTCCAGGCTCATAATCAGAGCATTTACCCCACCCCATCCGGGATGATCCCAGAACATAATGTTAAATTTGGGCAGCATTTATCTCCCAGGCGCATAGCCAGAGCATTTACCCCACCCCATCCCATAATATTAAATTTGGGCAGCATTTATCTTCAGGCGCATAGTCAGAGAATTCAGTCAATTCACCCCACCACATCCGGCATGATCCCAAACCATAATATTAAATTTGGACAGCAATTATCTTCCAGGCGCATAGCCAGAGCATTGACCCCATCCCATGATGGCACGATCGCATCACGGGTCATATGGTCCTTAACTTGAAAGCTTAAGTTATGAATCGTGCCCGTGGAAGTTGAACATGGTCATAGTAATAGTATATATTACAGAAATGGAGGACAGATAACCTATACGAACCTAATTATTGTATCATGGATTCATAAAGGTATGTCGGTATTCTATTGGTTATTGTGCTTCTTGTTTGGTAAAAAAGAAAATGTAAAATAAAATGAAAAAAAAAATTGAAAAAAAAAATTTGAAAAAAATTAAATAACTTTTTTTCAAAGAATGGTGGATGTCTTATTGTAAACTCAGGTATATCTTTAATTTGCCTAAGCTAGTATGACTTACTATATTAAATTGTATGTAGTATTAGTTCTCAAATTATTTTGTTTTTGTGTATTAATGTAAATTTCCAATATGTCCGCGAGAAATTTAGCAGACGACCTCTAATTGTAAACAGGAAGTGATAAAAATATTTGTCATTAAAAACTTGGAATCCTTTTAAAACAGAAACGGATAAAAAATTACTAAAATCTGGAAATCCATGTAAACCCGAAAAAGAACAAATACCAATCAACTTCTTTGAAAATATATATGTAGTCACGGTATCTTAACAACATGTGGTTGATTGTGATGAATCATATACCGGGTATATGCACTTATGTCTTTACCGTTATACGTATGTCTTTACCGTTAAAGTACAAGAATAACGGTAAAGACCAAACATAATAACGGTAAAGACACATAACCTTCATTTGACCTTTGAAGCTGCAAAGTTTGAATTAATAGGATTTAGATAAATAAAACCATCATATGACATAATTAAATGCTGATATTGTTTTCACCTCATAATCTCAAAAATCCATATGTACAACGATAACGGTAAAGACACATAATTAGTGTGACACTTACAGTACACATAAACAATAACTTTTATTTCTCTGATAAACACAAAGAAACTCAATTTCATTAATGAACCATATAATAGATATGGAAATGATAAATTAAATAAAATAACACCCCTTAGTTGATGTTCCATATATTGAGCATGCTTACCATTGATATCGATGATAACGGTAAAGACAATTAAGAGGAAAAAATGTGACCTGGCAATGTTCCATCAACAGATGACACAAGTGCAAACTAATTAATTCAAAAACTATCATAATACCTTATATACACTTACTTTTCATATTTATCTGGATCCATATCTTCTCTTTATCCAATCTTCATAGAAATTAAGGACCGCAAAATTGACATTGACAAGAAAAACAGTATAACGGAGTGGACATTTGACCTAATTTCGGGTAATTTGTCAAAAATCAACTTACGATGATATACTCTGCAAATTTGCCCCCAAGTCCAAAAATAGAGCTCTATTGCATAACTAGGGTAATTTCTTTGATAGGGACTTATATGGGTCCCTTAGGCCATGAACATGTCTTTACCGTTATTTTGACCACTTTTGAGAAATTTACCCAAATAACACGTTTCTGGCAATTTTATACTATAATTGACAGTGGTTAGCATTATTTTTGGGCAATTAATATATTCTGATAACTGAAGCGGCATTTCTAAGGCTTAATCCCTTTAAAACAATTGCCGAACAAGGTAAATTATCTTTCTTTTTTTTGTCCTTCTGGTGATCATAACAGCTCTATTGCAATAGGTACATACGCTCTTTATATGTCTCTCAAAAACTCATTGAAGTCTTAGGTACTCTTCACACTTAACGATTGATCGTTTAGGGACAACAGTCATATATTTTAATGATGACACGTTTGTTTGATGCAAACCAATCATTACTAATACCATGATGGCCATGTCTCTTTGCAAGCACCAGAACAGTCATGATGATGATATTTAAAAATATATATGCACATTACTGTTTCATACGGTCACTGACTGCTGTTGAAGTCGCTGTTTTTGCCAAACAACGACACAATGACACTTTTAGAAAAACTAACGGTACTTTTCTTAACATCATCATTCTGCCCCACCATATAGCAATTCAGCAGGACCCACCAGCCTCATATCAATTCCACTAACATCCTAACAATTCATCGGGACCCACTGACATAGCAATTCAGCAGGACCCACTAACATCATAGCAATTCAACAAGACCCACCAACATCATAGAAAATTAACATGACCACTTAACCAGGAGTGAATATTATACGATGCGGAATTGGCTTTTCTCTGATGGGTTGTCTCTCTTGGATGGATATGAGAGACTGCAGTAAACATTCATTGATTTACCGAGACTCGGTCTGGAAACAAGAATTATCTGCATTCTCTTTGCGAGCTGCAGCAGGAAACTGTAACTTTAACCTTATCTTCTCCCGTTCTCCCATTCAGTTATAAAAGTCTACTTTGGAATGGTCTATTGTTCACCTGGAGGGGTGTTTTGGTAATGCAAGCAGACGGCAGACAAATTACAATTAATATATCTGCTAAAGTATTCCTATTCATTGTTGGGAACTGTTCAGATAATAAGTCATATGGCTATTAACTGAACATAAGGTAACTACTCGTCAATGAATATTCAGTAAAGAAACAGTTACAATGGCTTGGTCTGTTTTGTGGTTCATGCGGGTCTAACTAACCGTACTGACCAATGTAAAGAAAGAATAGAGTTCGAGAGCCTGTCACCTCGATATATTGTTGTTCAAACCACCTGACAACCGTTTCAAAAATAATGCTGAACCCTTAACTACATGAACACGGATTCTTCCATCAGTTCTAAAACTATACATTTTAATGGTATATTATTAATATGTATGGATGTTCAAGAAATATAAGCAGACGTCTAGTAAGTGCAGAAAGAACTCTATTCATTGGTGGAACTGGCCGTTATGTATAGGTCGTTGCTGAACTTATTATCTGGAAGATTCCTAATCCTTCAATGAGCATTTAGTATAGAAAAGGTTAACGAATATATTATATATGCTTTATTGTCTGATCCATATAGTAACATTACAGGATACTGAGAAACCTATCATATAGTTCACAGCGACGTTACCGCCAACATTGAAGTAAAGTGGAATTATCTGCTGGGTGATAGGAAATAGGAATATGGAATAATCTTGCTCAATGTAGTTATTTTCACTAATGTCTCATCCGAGTTGTACGTCACACAATGTTATTCGTGGTATGAATTATATAATTTGAGTATCGTTGTAGTATAACTGTTGCTATATGCATAGTTCAGACCGATGAGGTTAAACTTGGAATTTCATACAATATTATGTTAATGCTATTTATTTATGCAAAGCCTGCTGCGCCGGTGTGATATGAGAATATCATTATATTTTTAATTGCGAAAACATTGAATCACTGAGAAGACGTTACTTATCTCAAATACTGAGGAGCTTAAACAACTGGGGACAAATAGTTAATACCAGAGACCTTGTATACCTTCACAAACTAACCGAATTTATACGTCCCTGATATGTTCACTACAACCATTGCCCATTGTTAGATATATACACCCTCTATACCGAGAGAGATAATGTTATTCCTCCAACAATGAAGATATTATATACATGAGTGAGTTGCACAGTCGTGCGCATGACTAATGATATACACACAATAATTATATACAGAAAGAGTACACATGAATGGTATGTGTTATTAATGATACATGGGATGTGTCAATTAAGCACAAAATACACATGACAAGAATTTCTTCGCACATAGTTGCATTATAATTGGGTGCCACCAGCTGCATATGTGATAATTCCTTCTGGTGTGAGATTGTAAATTTGTTTCTCCATACCTGTATGCATTAGGTGACGAGAATAAAGAATTGAATTGAATTGAATCTAGCAATGTATATACTTGCTCTCCGTGTTTGCTTAGAATTGTGTACCAGAAGGCGTTTCTCAGTTATTAAATGTCAGGGGAGAAGCAGCGAAGGAACATATGTGACATCTGGCATGAACATGAGGAGTGGCAATGTTTGCATACTGCAGCAAGTACTGCATACAAGTACCACCAACGCCATTCATTGATTCAAGATTGTTATGTTGAATGACCTGATGTTAACATGTATGTGTATTATTTGAGTGAAATATAATATACATTCTTACTGTTTGCGTGGTGAGTGGATACTCACTTGTCAGTTTGACTCACTGAAATATGTCTTATTTAATCTTAGGGCATTTTAATTTTTGAAGCGATTGATTCAGCACAGTTGTCCCGAAATATACATATAATATTGTCTTAACAAACAAACAAAGCAAATAAATCAATACAATCGTTATCACACCGGGGGGTTCTGCAGAAAACGTCCAGTCACAGGGAGGGTTGGGTGGGTGTTTCGAGGTCGGAAAAAATGTGTGATGCAATTTTTTTCCAATCAACAAATTTATCAAAGATTAATTAGGTAACATTAAGCTATTGGAATTATATCACTTAATTTTGTACTGTTATTACCTGTTGCGTCATTTCTGAGTATGATATGCCCATATTAGTGATTAGAGGACACTATATGCATCAACATGTTGGACTATATTATACCGGTTCATGCAGCACAGCTGTGTAGCTATTGAATTGGCTGATGTCTGACCTATACTCAAAGCAACAACGCATATCATTTCATTTCAAAGCACAGGTTTTTAATGATAATATAGAGCCTATATTTCACTCTCAATACTATCACATGTACTTCGGGCAGTAGCTATCAAGCTCTTATTCTTTCTCTGTATTTCTGCTAGTAAATATTCAAGTCAATAAGCATGTACCAGCAGTCCTATACATGGCTACACATATACAACATAAACCCACTTTGAATGACAAAAGATACATCCGCATGTCAACAGTATAAAATTATAACAAAATATTTGCAAATAGCTTGTCATCTGAGTCTTTTACATCAGTCAATGGATACCAAAATCATTTTATTTTGTATATGATGGCAGACCACATATAGGCCTTATGAATCCCTATTCATAATGCATATATCTACATATACACTCAGAAGTATTTCAATGTTGGAAAAAAGATGGGAAGCAGATACCTATGGGAACTGTTTTTTACTATTTTGCTTCCGATCATGCTACTACCATTCAACTGTTTTGGGTTGGAATGTTGGAATATGCTAATTAGTAATTGATCGAAAGAACCAAGCTGATAAAATTTTTTTTGCATATTATTCTTATTTATTTTAATAATTTTAGGGGTGGGTCCCAAAACGTTGGCCTGGAAATAATAAAAAAAAAATCAAAGAGGATGAGGGTCGTTGGTCAGGTAGCGGAAACTATTTTTTTCATTATTGCGTATCATGTTACAAATTTTGTTCATTCACATTCCTAATGCCACAATATTCTCTGAGAAATCATCTCTTTCACTGACAACAATATAAAGCTTATAACACTCTCTCCCATGTCTGCCTGCCATTCTCTCCAATGTCTCTTGTGTATGAAATGAGATCTTGATCTTATCTTGACTCTGTTTGATAAACAAATATCAGAAACTGCTGGATAATGTTTATTTGTGTCATTCATTTTAATTTAAATTAGATGAATTCCCATGTGCTGTGTTCTATGCTGTTGTGACAGCGGTTACAGTATCATTTATATAGGCTATTAACCCCTTTTAACCTATGCTATTATAATGATGTGTCCATTTATTATGCTGATGATTTCAAGGAACAGTTTTCAGAGGTGCCATGTTGATAACCATTCCCTAAATGTTGTAACTTATTTTAAGGAAAATGAACCCACTTCAACTTCTATAATATACCCTTTGAAATAACAAGATCAGTGGATCTATAGATTGGGATTTACATTTGGTTTGAATAGGGCCAGAGGGAGGAGATTTAGCACTCCCACTCAAACCCTATCTATGCTGTGAATTCATGTTTGGTACTTGTATATAGATTCCTGTATTACATGTAACAATTTTTATATACCGGTATTATCAGTAATATTTTGATAAATTTCCAACAGTTGGAGTAATTTAATTTCGTCCATTTATTGAGAGGTAATGGGAAGTGATCTATTTAGTCCAGGAGATATTGGTCGACCTCTGCACCCCCCCCCCCAGGACTTAACTTCACCCCACTAATTTTCTTCCTTAAGGTCTCTAATTTTTTTCACTTGTTAACAAGAAAAAAAAGTGGCCGCAGAGACTCCAGACAAGATGGCGTCCATCATGGCGGCCATTGTTTTTAAATGCACCAGGTCTCTTTGATCGCCATTATAGTAAAGATGATAGCACATGCGGTCTTGTTTTCCGCTCGATTCGTTATGCTAATATACAACCCTTACAAAGTAGCCAAAAATCCGACACCAGAATCCAATATGGCGGCCAAGATGGCCGCCGAAATGTGAAAATATGCTATTTTTCTGACATGTTACCACCTTTCGGTTGTCTCTGTGGGAAAATGTTACAATTTTTGCGTCATATTATACATTTATCATATAGAGGAGTCATTGGCGAACACATGGGGACCATAATATGCATTCATTGCGGGATATTTTTGTCCGATATCACGTTTTCCCAAATGGCGGTATCATAGGTCAAAGCCGAATCTCCGTTAATAACGCGATGTTATGTTTCGAATCAATGATTGTTATTGCTATTATAACAACACCCATGCATATATATTTGCAGGAGATACTCGAGCTAGGATTCCTCTTATACCTGAGTTGAGGAATATTTACCCAAATCGTAGATGGCGGCCAAAATGGCCACCAGAAATAAAAAATCGCCGAAAATCGCTGATTTTAACATCAGTGAGCATTATTGTCATGATAACTCCACACCTGCTTACTATTGTAAGTTGGGAACACTTAGGCGAAGAACTTTCCTTGTACCATATCTAAATAAAAGTCCCCCTAATCCAAAATGGCGCCCACAATGGCGGACAGATTTTGAAAAATCACCGAAATTCCCTCATATTCACATCATTAAGCATTATTGTCGAGACAACTCCATCCATGCGTACAGTTGAGTTGGAAATACTGAGGTGAAGTATTTACCTTACATCTCATGCAAGAAATGGTTTTCCAAATCAAAGATGGCGGCCAAAATGGCGACCGAAATTTGAAAACACGCCTACATTCCTTTACTTTCTTACGATGGGCGTTATTGTTTCGCGATTTCTACTCACCATTACATGTTGATATGTATGAATTATCCATTAGGGTTTGGCAAGTGATACCCACAGTCAATATGGCGGCCAAACTGGCGGGCAGAAATTGAAAAGATACCGATATTATCACATACTAATTTCAACTTTTTGTCATAATATTGATTTGTATAAACGAAACGGTACATAATATAAGCCATATATTAGTTCCAATGTAAGTCGTAGCCTTTTGGAAGGATGAAAACCCACAATCGCAATGTGGCATTTCAAAATAAATTCTCCACTAAGGGCTCATACTGGCCGTAACCGTATATAGGTGCGCCGAATAGTCATATTATGACTTCCAAGAATCAAAACAACAGTACCTGAGCTTATTCTGAATTGCCACATTCAGCATTATCTAGACTCGTTTCCGTCTCTTCGTCAGATTAATCGATCTCACTCACAACAACAGTTCACTACTCTTCTTTGTAGGAGTGTGCCACTACTCGGAATGTTTCAAACAATACATATGCCGGTGTCCAGCTCACGTGTTGGTTTCGAAAGCTTGGAATTCTTAGCGAGCTTCATTCGTGGTATAGCTTATTGTATAATTCAGATGCTACATATGGGGTATATGTGTCATCTTGTGCGATACACTATAAAGGTATTCGGTCGATGCGTATATACTAGCTTACAGAAGGACCTATCTATCTGCGTATTGTCATCTTTGGTGACCTAATGGGGATAACAACGTGTACACCCTGGTGATCTTCCCAAATAGCCACTTCTCAATACATGGTTCATCAATTCACATACTCATCTAATGCACTGACGTTCCCGGACAACTTCTGTATATGGCTTCGAATGTTGAAAGCCCGACATTTGACGGATGCATTTCTGCTAAGGCGTAGAAGACCATAATGCATAATATACCCAAACTCCTTGAACTTGATCATAAGAACAAGCTTGTTGGCGTCCAGCAATCGTCTCACCGAACAGACCCAAGCAGATGATAACAATACACACGGTGCTCGTTTGTGGGTATGTGTCATGATAGTGGAAATGAAATTGGACCATGACTGCACCGCCCCTTATTTTGTTATGTTTTAGATTCAGACAGGATCTCATGTGTGGCTTTGCTTTCCTTGTATGCTAAGATTGTATGTTCCCACCCGTTTGGAAGCCGTTCTTAAACATTGGCTACTGCTGTATAAGCCCCACCAAGACTGGGTGTAGTCTTAAAGGCGATACCTTTGATAGTTGGTTGATATGTCATACTCACGTTGGGTGGTATGGCTCAAGAAAGTGCAAATGCCATCAACAAAAGGGTGAAATGTTCAACGCGAAGAACATCCAGAGGAATGTTACGTTGATGAGCTCTTGCATTCAGTTCAACAAACGTTGGTACACCAAGTGATTTCTTGGTAACATCACCAATGCGACCATTTTCATGCATGAGACATTAACTACTATATTCTAAAGTTATATATATATATATAAAGCTATATGATCATAAAGGTCGCGTTCCCCAACGGCCACAGCCATTGCCATCGAGACTGTAAATTGTTCTTTAAATACATAGTGAAATAAATGCACCACAGTTCCTGACATTTTCTTGAATAATACCGCCCACATACTGACACTAACCCCGAGAGAGGATAACAAAACACGCATACATTCATGCTATAAAGACATTATCGTTTAGTCCATTCGACTGTTTTGAGGGAGGCTAGCATATTATTATCCAGACAAAAGTGTACGTAGTTGAATCAGAAAGGCTTCGAAACGGATGTGGAATACAACCTAACCACACCAAATAAAACCGACACGCATGACATTCGATATCTTAAACATGCACCAGGTGTAGGGGTGGTGTATACAGTGGCCCATTTCATCCACACTATCATGGCGCATGTCCACAAACTAGCACCGCGAGCATTGTTCTTCTCTGCTGTGAGATATTCGACGAGACAACTGCGGGGCGTCACACAGTTTGCTTCGGATAATGGTCAAGAAGTGTGGGTAGTCTGTACACTATGGTCTTCTCCTTAGCAGATAGACATCTGTCCAAGGGAATGAGACAGCTAGCAACCTTCGAAACACTGTCGAAGTTGTCCACATATGCCAATGCGTTCGCTGAGTTTGTGAGTTGACGAACCATCTATTGAGAAGTGACTAGCTAACTGGTTCGCGAGGTGTACATGTCGTTATCATATGGGGTATGAGACACATACATAGAGATGACCTTCTGTAAGCTAGACACCGGAAAATGAATTGTTTGAAACGTTATGATTAGAGGGACCCTACTCCCAGGAAGTGGTGAATACTTTGTCGGTGTGAGCAACCTAGATTTATCAGACAAAGAAATGGAAGCTGGTCCAGATAATTATGGACGTGACGTGGCAAATCAGAATCTGTTATCAGGTAATTGTTCTGATATAACTATTCGGCGCACCTACGCTTACGGCCATTATCGGCGCTAAGTGAAGACTGGATTTCGAAATGCCACATCGCGATATTAATTGTGGTGTTTCATCTTTCCAGAAGGATACGAGCTATGTTATGCGTTTTGATACCTTTAGGTTGAACTAGTAGATGGTTTATGTACAGTTTCGTCCATACATACCGATATTATGACAAAAAGTTGAAATTAATATGTGAAAATATCGATTTCTTTTCAATTTCTAACCGCCAATTTAGCAGCGTTCTTGGCTGTGAGTATCAATTGCCAAACCCTAATGAATACTTCATGTCACTATTCCATATCAACATGTAATGGTGGATAGAAATCGCGAAACAATAACGCCCATCGTAAGAAAGTAAGAAAGTAAAGGAATGTAGACTTGTTTTCAAATTTCGGTCGCCATTTTGGCCGCCATCTTTGATTTGGAAAACCATTTCTTGCATGAGATGTAAGGTAATTACTTCACCTCAGTATTTCCAACTCAACTGTACGCATGGATGGAGTTGTCTCGATAATAATGCCCAATGATGTGAATATGAGGGAATTTCGGTGATTTTTCAAAATCTGTCCGCCATTGTGGGCGCCTTTTTGGATTTGGGGGACTTTTATTTGGATATGATACAAGGAAAGTTCTTCGCCTAAGTGTTCCCAACTTACAATAGTAAGCAGGTGTGGAGTTGTCATGACAATAATGCTCACTGATGTTAAAATCAGCGATTTTCGGCGATTTTTTTATCTCTGGTGGCCATTTTGGCCGCCATCTTGGATTTGGGTAAATATTCCTCAACTCAGGTATAAGAGGAATCCTAGCTCGAGTATCTCCTGCAAATATATATGCATGGGTGTTGTTATAATAGCAATAACATTCATTGATTCGAAACATAACATCGCATTATTAACGGAGATACGGCTTTGACCTATGATACCGGCATTTGTGAAAACGTGATATCGGACAAAAATATCCCGCAATTTATGCATATTATGGTCCCCATGTGTTCGCCAATGACTCCTCTATATGATAAATGTATAATATGACGCAAAAATTCTAACATTTTCCCACAGAGACAAACGAAAGGTGGTAACATGTCAGAAAAATAGCATATATTCACATTTCGGCGGCCATCTTGGCCGCCATATTGGATTCTGGTGTCGGATTTTTGGCTACATTGTAAGGGTTGTATATTAGCATAACGAATCGATCGGAAAACAAGACCGCATGTGCTATCATCTTTACTATAATGGCGATCAAAGAGACCTGGTGCATTTAAAAGAAATGGCCGCCATGATGGACGCCATCTTGTCTGGAGTCTCTGCGGCCACTTTTTTTTCTTGTTAACAAGTGAAAACAATTAGAGGAGACATTAAGGAAGAAAATTAGTGGGGTGAAGTTAAGTCCTGGGGGGGGTGCAGAGGTCGACCAATATCTCCTGGACTAATTGGTGGAGGTGTGCAGTTAGAAATTTCAATGTGGACACCCCATCCCCCATCCATACGTTCAACGAATACCCTCTCCCTGTGTCCCTGTTTATAAATGCTTGTGTTAAAGTGATTTGACAAGTACTGACTATTGTAGTCTTCTGAGTCCCAGTCTTTACAGTACGGTGTGCGACTCCGCAGTCATTGACTGTCTTGTTTTTATGAAAATGGGTTGAATTCATAGTTTTAATTAAAATCTCGCAATCTAAAATGTCGTATTTTAATTATTTCACAAGATTTACATTGCGAAAAAAATCCAGGATTCGACTGAGTTCCGGGCGGGTAGGTGGATCTGAGTCAATATTTCATATTGTTTTTCAGCTTCATGTCCATTGTAAATTATGTTTCAATACAAATTATGACTACTAAAATGGATATAAATATACAGGCTAATAAACTGGATCAACATAGAGTATTACCAAGAGTATTGCAGTGGGTAAATGTGCGAAAAATATCAGTCTATAAGACATCACCACCAAGAATAATACGGATAAATAGATCAACTGTATTCTTATGTTCATTATCGATAGATCTCCAGTAACGAAATGTAGTGTGTTGAAATCACTGTTATGTAAACATATCTGTTACAGTGATTTGTCAACAAACATCGGTGACCGCGTACTATGTTCAAATATTTTAGTCTAAATGTGATTTTCAGAATTTATTTCAATGCTTTGACCTTTTCCAATGTTTACAGTCCAGTGTTGATTAAAGGGGTACTGTACGCCATTTTCAATAAATTCCCGGTAATAACAACAATCTAATATCGATAATATATAGAAGAATAAGTAATTTGTGTCGGTGTAAACGTTCAGGTTAATATAGGTTATCTCAAAATCAAAGTTAATAATTTGATATAAATTTAATTTATGGCTGGAGCCATAAATTAAATAACGAATTTCCGTGTACGGGACGTAATCAAAATAATTCACGGATAGTGGATAGGGCAACGCGTGGCACACATGATAGTGTAAAATATTATGTTGATACGGGGCGTAAACTGAAGCCACTCATCGACTAGTGACTAAACAATGACTTAAATTAGTATATGGGACCAGTATACATATAATATAACATTTATTTGATACATTTGCTTGAAAATTACTCGATAACGACAATTGGTAAGTTCACATTCCGGCTAATCTGCTAATCTGCCATCCGTAACATTACTTCGTACTGAACAGACTTTCAAATAATGGAAATCTGGTTACCTTATTCCACGAATCAGAGACTATATGTCAATAGTTTATTTCTTATAAATCATACATTGTATGACATAAAGAAAGTACATATATAGACAGACCGACCCCTGGTTCACATTTAACTAAACAATCATTGAATCATTACAATCATTTCAACGAACTTTGAAGGATAATTATGACATGTATATGCACTTTTTGAACAACATAATAGAGGTGGGGGGTCGGTCCAAATATAAACAATTGCATGCGTCGGTCCTTGTGGACAAAATATCTCTCGACTTCGAGTATAAACGGTATAATAGCTATAAATGAATAGAATATATTAAATAATATGGATTAATATGTATAATTTATGTATTTGCGCTGATTACTAGCATTCCCCACAGATGTGCTAAACATGGCGTCGGCGTCGGCCGATATCCCGGACCTACCCATGCATGGACAATTGTCCAGTACATGCGGAGTCCCGGAACTCATCCGCCACCGACGACCGGTCCACACATCCATGAAGGAATGTAGATATTCGAGTTAAATAGCATATAGTTAACATGCATATCGATACTTTCGGACCAGGAGTGTCGGGTATTCTGGGTTACACCCAGATCAGTGTGATTTTGCGCTCCGTATATATACCTACTATACTCCCGATTTAAGGGGGTGCAGGAGGAGCTACTGCGAAACCAACCATATGAAGTGAATGGTTGGTTCGCCGCCAGTGGGTCAACCTGACTCAGTGGCCCACTAGCCATGCTGCTATGTAAACTTGGGGGGGGGGGTGAGAGGGGCATATGCGTGGAGATATACGTATAAATGACATTCATGGGGATGTATCCGCAAGTATAAAGTAATCCTATCATTCTATATAAATAAGAAATCTTTCGCCTCTATCAAAAATCTACAGATATTTCGCACTACTGACTTGTTCTGGATGGACATAAGTTGTCGCATTTTTTCCAAGGTCGGGTTTGTGTAGTAATATCTAGCTATGAACTTTTGACGTATGTGTGATAATTTTTGGCAAGTCAATAAGAAATGATATTCATCTCCAACAGATCTGTTACACAAATTACATTGCCTTTTGTCTAGGTCTATTCCCTTCCAATCTCCGACAATCTCCGACTTCAACCGGTAACCTATGATTTCGTGTTCTGAAACGTATTAAAGCTACGACTTCTCGCTTTTTCAAGTATGTAAGATAGTGTTCTTGCGTGTGATGCTCTTTAATTAATCGATAAAAACGGAACTTAGAAGAACTGAATGCGCCATACCATTCCTGAAGATAAATATCACGCGTTCTCTGCTTTACTGTGCTGTTTAACCAGTTCAGGTTGACATATTGTGAGAAGAAAATTGATCCCATTCCTAAATCATTACAAATATTTTTCACCCTGGTTATCCAGTCCATGCGCCCACGCCTTTGATTAGTTGTACGGCTTTTACTACTATATAGGCTACAATAAAGCATAAAACTTATCTTTGTTTGTTTACCCATCATCAGTTTGGACCAAAAATTGATAATTCGTTGCTTGATTCGTGTCTCTATGGGGAACAATCCAGTTTCACCGTAGACCATTACTGATGGTGTTGTGGTCTTCAAATTGAGTATGCACTTCAGAAACCATAATTCAGTAGTATTTATAATAGCAATATTTCCCACACCCCATACTTCAGAACCATATAACAAAATAGGAACAACTGTTTTCTCGTAAAGATCCAAGACACATGAAATTGAAAGGTTCAACTTCCGCATTTTACAAATTAATCCGAACATTGAACTTTTTGCTTGGTCACAACGCATTTTTTTCTCGGTTGTGAATGAACCATCGCGAGAGAATACAATTCCGAGATATTTATATTCATCGGCTACTGCAATTGGTCTATTGTTAAGAATAAAGTCATGTAACTGTGGATCTGCGTCTTTATCATCGCCAAATATTACTACGTTACTTTTACTGCTATATTAATAGAAAGTTTCCAATGATTACAATAAGATGAATAGTAGTTAAGCATATGTTGTAAATTGGATGCACTCAGCGATATGAGGACCGTATCGTCTGCGTACAAGAGACAAAATAACCTGATAAATCCAAAACTTAGATTTATGTTTAAGTCTGAGATATATAATCCATTTTCAGTACTTGTTTGCAAGTAGGCTTCGAGGTCATTGGTATACAACGAGAAGAGAACAGGGGATAGATTGTACACCTGTTTCACAAGGAAAAAGGGTAGAAAACGCATTATCAGAGAAAACACAAGATTTGATATCACTGTACATGTTGATTATAACATTCAGAATTCGACCCTTAATTCCAATGTTAAATAGCTTCATCCAAAGTCCATTTCGCCAAACACTATCAAACGCTTTCGACAGATCTACAAACGCACAGAACAACTTTGTGTTGTATTTTTTAGCTAACTCAATAATACTATTTAGGGAAAAAATATGATCAATAGTCGAGTACTCTCGTCTAAATGCAGCTTGATTTTCGAATAATAAGTGGTTATTTTCCAGAAAATTCTGTATACGATTACTCAAAATTGATGTGAATATCTTTGACACACAACTTACAAGAGTAATTGGTCTATAATTATCCGATCCTGTGGATTTTTCGATTTAAATATGGGTTGTATAATTCCGATACCCCATTCATTTGGGACAGTCCCACTTTTTAATATAAGATTGAAGAAATTTAGGAGAGGATACCTCAAAACACCAGATGCAGCTTTGATATATTCCGGTTTGATGCTGTCAATATACCAGAAGCTTTACGGTAAGTTTACCGATACTTATATTTGATATTGCATTATCTAACTCCTCAACTGATATGTCAAAATCGAGAGCGCATGTATTCAAATTTTGAAGTAGGAAGTCGTGATTAGGGTTACTATTATAGTTTAGAGTGGCATAGTGCTGATGGAACTCCGATAAAGTTGGCTTATTTGTAAAAGTTTGCTTATTTCCCCCGTTCCCTAGTAATTTCCAATATTCGTTACTATTTGTTGATCTCATCTTCGATAGTTTATCGCGCAAATCGTTATTGAATTGCCATTTACATTTTTTAAGCACCGATTTATATTTTCGACGCGTATCATCCAAAATATATTTATTTTCATTGCTACGATTTTTTCTGAAATTGGAAAAGGCTTTCCTGTAAGATCGGCGGGTGTGTACACAGTCCCGTGTGAACCACGGCATTTTGTTTTGTACAGTTTTATTTTGTCTTACTTTATGTTTCTTATTACCATGCGACATCACTGCGGCTTCAATATAAATGTTTTTTAGTTTCTCATTTAGATGAGACACATCGGTGGGTGTGATATTAGCTTTCTGTGTGAGTAATTGTATATGTTGCGAAAATTCATCTATCAGATTCGTGTCTAAACTTTCAACAAACTCACCTGCCTTCTCTGTACACCAAGTGTTAACCATTGTCTCACGTCTGGAATAGCGCAAAGGATTTGTGATGGCTTGAAGTGAACTCGCGGAATGTGCTTCCCGACAATCAGCGGGTTGATTTCGCATGCTTAACTCGAATATCACCGCGGAGTGGTCATCGGATAATAAAGCGTCGAAATCATTGACCTGGAAATCAATAATATCGGCTTCAACCGACTGTGTGTAAAGAAAGTAATCAGAGATATCTTTATTACCTCCAAGTATAGGAGAGATCGATACACATAACATATAAATACAGTTGGATTAAAGTGGGCTCCCCTGACCAATGTGGTGGGCCGTTATGTACAAGTATGGAGAGGTGTTGGAAACCACGAGAGTGAAGCATATATGCATTTGAATGTCCACAACAGCTTTTGTTGCAGGAAAATCTGATTTGTCCAACAGATATGACAGTTAGTCGTTACAACATGCGTGGGTGTTGAGAAGATAATTACAATGGACGAGACACGGGTTGCTGTACGCCATTCCTTATCATTGTGCTGAGAACGTACAGGAACTTCGCAGAATATAGTACTAGTTCCTTGAGGCAGTGAGATATGTGTTCTGTTAGGGTTTGCAGAGAACTTCCGAGGAGGGTTGCTACCAGGTCATCTCTGGCTAACGACGCAAGGTGAAAATATTCGGGTATGCCGAACCCGAGTCGACCATTCGCAATACGAACACCTACGCTTCTACAAAGGCTGATCAACCGGTACCCATAATTATTGGTTTTAGGGTCACGTGAGTAGCGGTCAGTTGTGGTAACTGGAGTACTGTTACCATCGTGTGTGTAGTCAATCAATCTTGCTGTTCGAGCATTAAAGTCACCAATCATCAACAATCGACCTGTAAATGCTGTCAAAGCAATCAGATGAGCTATATTTTGACCCTTCTGACGGGATGTATACATTTCCTAATATTATTGGGTTGTAGTTATTACGGCAAATTTTAATCCAAATGACAAATGGATTGCACAATTACAACTCTCTAAACGTGACAGCGCACAATTAAAGCAGATCTTGATCGACCAGTTTCACCAAGAATGGTATGGTAACATGATGTCAACATCCAGGGGTAATTTGTATAACTTTATAACTCCCACGTTCGAAATGAAAACGTATTTGATCGAACTACCATCACATTTGAGTGAATCTCTCATGAAGATAAGAACTTCTAATCACCGATTAGCCATAGAAAGTGGCCGATGGAAAAAGATACAGAAAGAACAAAGAGTATGTCCCCTTTGTCAATCTGGCCTGGGCGACGAATATCACCTTATGATTATGTGTAGTTATTTCAATGAATTGCGTAGACAATATATCCCGAAATGTCATTGGGAGATCCCAGACAGGGGGAAGTTTCACAGACTTCTCTCCACACAGAATGTGAGCCTTCTGAAATCCGTGTCGATTTTCTTGAATAAAGCATTCAGAGAATTAAGTAAAAGGGTGTTTTAATATGACTATACACCTTACCCAAATGCGCCTCTTTAACCACATCCTTTTGTTTGCACAGAGGGACTCAATTTATTTTCCTTTGAATTTCGATGTGGGTGTGAAGTATGGACGGTGCATGATCAAGATCTGCTCACAATTGTGAGTAGCGGTGTTGAGTTACCAGTATATATATATTGAATGTATATTAGATATATGTGTATTTATGCTGATGTTCCCTACTGCGCATCGATATATTTTGGTGCTTTTGTATATATGTATATATGTTTGCATGTTCCATGTCAATTCGTGGCTAGCAATAAACTCATTCATTCATTCATTCACAAACTCGCAATCAATCGGAAGACTCTGAACTTGTGAAGCTAAATTTCCATTCACCAAAATGCATAGACCACCCGAACGGTAATGTGAAATGGTGTGCCTATCTTGCCGAGACATTGTTGTGAATCCGGGTACATTTATTTGATCCGCTGCATCGGTATTTATTTCTTGTATAAGCACATGACATCAAATATACTGAGAAAATTTACATATTCCGGGTCATCTAGTCTACTCAAAATACCACATGTATTCAAAGAACAAACCTTGATACTATCGTTAACCCTCTTCTCCCCACAATCCTATGTCAGACCCCCTCTGCCGCCCCTGGCTCATCTCGACGGGAATGGACCGGTCATCGAATCACTGTGTGACCGATTGAACGGTACATGTTGATTACCTTCATTCTGCCAGTTAACATTAGACATTCCCTGTCGATAGGGACCATCACTGGGGCACCCAGAGGGGGGTTGATAAAGATCATTGCGAGGAGCTTCCCTATTTTGGAATGGCATACTCGGGTAAGACCCCACATGAACATTACTCAGCCTGTTGAAGTTACAACCCTGACTTGCTGAATTCCAGCGGTATGGTGGAGGGTCATTTGGGGTGACAATTTTGTTGTTAACAATCAGCTTATCAGAGGCTACAACACGTGCTAACTCACCACGATCGCGAGCGTCCTTTGAGATTGGATAAAGCACACCCTTTCGGTAATCCTGAACTTCCTTCGGGTATTGATCGAATGTTTTGTGATTTGAGTCATCAAGTTCCCTAACAGCCTTTTTGATAACATCTCGTTGCTTAAAGTAACAAAAACGAGCAATGATGTGACGTGTATTGTTTGAACCCTGCTTTCCCAGGCGGTGAACATTAGCGAATTCGATTCTCTCGGATAATTTCAAAGTGTTTTTGATGAACGATTGGAGAATATCATCAGTGGTAACATCAGCTGTCTCAGCTTCTGAAATTCCGGTAAATATGAGATTATATTTCATGCCTCTGGCCTCAAGATCGATAACTCGTTCCTTGGTTTTAACTTGGTTTTCATTTAACCTTTCCATCTCAATGGCCATTTTATTGTAGTTATTTATGAGGCTGTTCATAGCTTGGCCTACATTCTGTTGGGTGTGTGCGAATTGGTCCAAAGCACGGGCTGAATTATTTGATGAGTGTTTGACTTCGATGAATTCGCTCGACATTTGGTCAACCATATTTTCAACGTTCGATAACCGTGTTCCAAAAGTGCGGATATCCGCCTTGACTTCATGAATTGCATCCAAAAACCTTTTGTCCATTTTCTGAAGCATAACAATAATTGTGTCATTTTTATCATTCGGATTATTTGGCAGAAAGGAAAGTTCGGTGTTTGGATATTTTCAATCAAATTCATAGGTGTTTTGGGCACAGTGTTTTCGACATCAACAGTTTCTGCCATACTAGAAGAGTTTTGTCCACAATCACCCTCTCCATTTAGAACATGATATGATTGTTTAATACATGAAGCGATCTCACCGAATGTCGAATCATCATGACTGTCAGGCGACTCCATTCTGACCTCCTTCGGCGGCGGTGGTGTGAGATCTTTACTAGCTTTGCGCCGTCCGTTTTCATTTCCGTGGTCCATCATTTTCGAGAATATACAATTATTTTTCACAATAAAGTTAGATCAGCATATGTAATCACAGATTGGTTCCAAATAATGTTGATTTAAGTGGATTTTAGAGCTAAAATATTATGTAATCGTCGGAGCGATTTCAAAACACAACCAACACGGATCCGACGCATGCGCAATTCTAGGAAATATAGAACTATAGGACTATAGAAACCAACAACAACATTTGAGTACAGTATCCCTTTAAACGTTTGTATCTGATATATAAGTGTACTTTGATTGGTAATGACACTGCAACAGTACTATTTACATTATAATGGTTTAATTATGCGAAATGTCATTATTGGATAGTTATTCATAATGAAAATAAG
Organism: Siphonodentalium dalli; assembly: GCA_032622095.1. Lineage (NCBI taxonomy): Eukaryota > Metazoa > Mollusca > Scaphopoda > Gadilida > Siphonodentaliidae > Siphonodentalium > Siphonodentalium dalli. Next base: position 55,525,618 of record CP136067.1, read on the forward strand.
AACAAACTTGATCTAGTTTTTGTTGTGTACATGAATTTGTTGATGATGGTGGTTTTACAGACTTTTATAACATGTATATGTATGTTATTTTGCATAAACCCACTTCAAGCGCAGTGGGTCTGTTTCAAGTGGATGCAACTGGAAATTCGTTGTTGGACACCACCCGAACAGAAACCCTCTTACCACATCCATGGTTAGCTTCTGGGTCTATTTCAACAACAAAAAAGCTTCAACCGCATTTACTCAGAATTCTAAAAATAGGAAACAAAAATAATTCAATGCCGTGTCGCATCCTTGACGTCATTCCCTGGACAGACAATACAAAATGAGAACCAATCGCCGCGAGACTCTATCAGCGTGATTGAATTCCTAGACAGTTCTCGCAGTTCATCTGCGCCGATCGATGTTCCGAAATTACATCGAGCACACACTGTCGGCGTAACACGACGTCGATCACTTCAGCCGACTTCACCGGTTTCTGTAAATGGCTGTAGGTTGTAAAATCGATTTCTCACCACGGAACCACTCGTCGGTTCATGCGTGTTCCAATAACATGACATTTTCGTTCAGCGCCCATCCCTGTGGTGCTATAGAGCATATTGTGTGATTTGCTATATGTTGCTCGAGCCCAGAAAGGGCTTTTAACAGGGAAATGTGCTCAAACGGGATGTACCTGAAGTGTAAATAAGATGAATTATTCAGTTTTTCGAGAAAGATAGATTCCTTGTCGTCTGTTAGTTTTGTGACATTTAAATGGCGGATTTCCAGTTTCCAATCGTTTCTTCGCACCAGATTAATTAATATGCAAGTGGTTAAAAAGCGATTAAAAGAAAACTTTAGCGCTACATCGTCTTATCTGATGACGTACGATTGAGGTTATCGGGGAAACTAGCGGCTTATTGTTTGATATTGGCTTTCGCTTGCAGTTTGATGCAGGAGCGAGCGGTTGCTAGATCGAATATTGGATTTTGGACGTGGATGCTATTGTTGACTGCATAAGAATGATGTCAAAGGTTTAGAAAAAATAACATTCCACATTTCTGGATTGACTTTTATCGCCATTAAGCTTGGTTCGGAAGTTTAAACTTCGATTCCTTAGACGAAACATTGTTGACGAGGATGACATTACAAACTGCGATTTTCTATGGACGTTTATATGATGCATGATAACATCGTCATTTGATGACGTCATTATGAGGGGTAAAGTTATTCTGATGGTGCTTCTCGGATTGTTGCGGACCGGACGTAAGATTTTATCTCTTTATACAGTCGCCGTATTAAGTAGTATGTGCAAACTATAATACAACATTTCGAAGGATGGCCGTGCACCACATATGATTTCAATCATTCAGATGGCTTCTATTAGTTACTAAATACAAATTGAACCACCCGCCCCTGTGTGCATACAATAATCGTCCGCATTAATCCGAAAGTCTGTTGGGTTCTACTGTAATGCCCTAAATAATCGACTCCTTAACAACAGCAGAATTATGGGTAACTTTTCAGGATTTAGTCGGAAATATGGCTTGTTGCCATTCATCGGAAAGCTCTCAGTGAGAGCCATATTTCCGACTAAATCCTGATAATTTACCCATAATTCTGCTGTGGTTAAGGAGTCGATTATTTAGGGCATTACTGTATTTGCACAATCGCGTACAAAATTACCTCTTTCTTCACGTAAGAAAGTGAGCAGGTTATAATAGGAAATATTGTATATAGGAAGGGAGGTGTTTATTAAACACAAATTGTCTATGGGTTTTGGATATGAGTTTTATGTGTGGCGTGTTTGTACTGTATATGGTAACTATCATTTAGTTTACGATCACTAGAATTCGTGTTACATGACGCAGCAATGTTTTATTCCGGTTCAGATGGTATTAACAGTATATAATTATCTCTGCAGCTCGGAATAAAAAGAAGAAAAAAAACTATGATTGTACAGTCGTGTGTTTTCCATATTGTCACCTCGTAAATGGGTTTCGTCCGTCCGTCCTGTTCGTCGGTCGCCCCATGACCCGTCCGTCCGTAACAACTTTTGATATCTCTATATATATATACACCAGTCATCATAATTATGTCGGATTTGAATGATCTATATTATGCCCCCGGGGGGAGTAATACCATACGGAACGGGTTACTTTCATTCATGTGTTGCATAGTTATTGCCAGTATAGTGAAATTCCATCGCGTGTCCTCGATCCCCGACCTCCAGTAACAACCTTGGAGCTCTCTATTTATCTCAGTTAATATCATTGGTAGAATATGAATGATCTTTGGTTTTCTCGTGAACCATGCCCCCTAGGGATGTGACATCCACATGAAACGGGATTTGTCCATTCATATGTGTAGAGTTATTGCCTTTAGAGTGAAAAGAATCTATGCCATCTATTTCTCTCAATAAACGTACATCCGTAGGTCATGTTTGAATGATTTTTAGTGTGCCCATGGAGCAATATCAGCATAAAACATCCAGTTTTTTCCGTCCAGTTCTTCTGAAGTTATGGCCCTTGAAGTGTAAAATATGTCATTCATGTATATGTGAACCACAATGGGACGAAGGGTATCCACATACTGCATGTTCTGTTCAGTCACCAAAGGTCAAACTAAGACATCTTTCGAATTAAACCACCTCAGAAAATTTACAAATCTCAGCGGAAAGCCACCTTTGTGCGGTACTCTGTGTGTGTTTCACTTGTCGGAAATTGAAGTATATATAGCTTCACCATTAATTGACGCGCTGGTTATAGATAATGACAGCCTAGTGCGCTATATATGATTCGGTTTGATTAGACATCTTGCGTTCTCATTTTAAAATGTCAACCAAAGGTTACATGTCAATTTACTTTCCAAAAAGTCGGTTATTCTGTTAGCATTCATGCAGTGAAAAGTTCAAAGGTGCATGGATTTCCAATTGTTAACCAGGATGGCCGGGTCATAGTCTATTATAGTCTTCTTGTGAATTTTAAAGATATCACTTCATAATATTATTGTTGGTCTGGCGATGAGAATAGAAATATAATATAGAATCAGTTCACGCACATTGAAGCAAGGAACACTTACAGTCAGTTACTGCCTCCATAAATCGGATAGGATATATATTACAAGTTGCAATTTAAAGACATATTATGGACTTGTTCGGGCGCGTGAAATTGATAAGTTAGTACCCAGGCGCTATGTCAACATGGGGAATGAAGCATTCTACTAACATTGCCGAAAAAATAAAAGAAATCGACCATACCACTCCATAGAAAACATCGTCCAAACTGCGCTCAATCGTAAATATTTACATCTCGATTCGTGACGCAACTATAGGCGATAAACTAACACAAATGATTTCGCCATCGAGAGTCATTGCATTTAATTAATATATAAGAATGACGGCGTGTGTTGTCAATTTGGATTAATATTCATAATAAATAACTAGTTTGAGCAAGATTATTCTCAATTTCTGTTTGATCACCACACCGGAGTGTTTCACATCACTTTAAGAGTGTCTTTGAAGTGATTGAAAATTATAGGCTGGAATTTTCACCTTTCCACTCTAATTCGAATTGAAATGTTGCAGCGAAAATTAGAATTTGAAACAGGGCATAAATATATCTAAATAATCCACATTTGAAAAACTAAATTATCATGACATCCTGTTATATTATTTAAATGAGACAACACATATTTTCTACACAAACTACTAGTTCCGCGCGCTATATGACTGGCTTTTAACCCTTTACCCAACAGAACGGCCATGTGCCAATGCACTCTCTTATATATGCGAGTCGACCATAGGTCGCCTCGCATATATAAGAGAATGCATTGGCTTAACACATATTAAAAATGATAAAATTGTCAAAGAATGTAGAAAAATATTATAAAAATTGTTAAAAAATGTAAGAAAAAAATTATAAAATTGTTAAAGAATGTAAGAAGAAATGGTAAAAAGTGTTAAAAAAGTTTTTTTTTAGGCCAATGCATTCTCTTATATATGCGAGGCGACCTATGGTCGACTCGCATATATAAGAGAATGCATTGGCACATGGCATAACTGTAACCATCACAATGTGGTCAATGAACCGGTTCCAATGATATCCATATTTGTATGGTGTTATTGAGACAGACCGAAGATATTTTAGGCTGTTGAAGCTTTATTTGGGCGTTTTTGGCCGGTTTGTTGGGTAAAGGGTTAAGGTATGTACAAAAACACGTGCACCTTGTATTCTGTCACACCGTGTACTCAATGAACTGACATAAAGCCGGAACGTCATCTGCAAGAATTGTTTTATCCCGAAGAGACGCGAAACGGTTGTCATCTGTAGTAGAGTAATACCATGGCAACACATCCAATGCGGTCATTCATTGATTTGTTATGCGTGTTCAATTCATTCCAAATGCGATGGCCAAAGTATTAATGTTATTGAATGAGTTCGTGGGGATGAATTGATGCCACACGATTCACGGACTAAGCAATGAAATCTGGTATACAGTAGTGACATTTGTTGTCACGCGATAGGAAATGGTCAGGTCCAAGCTCGTGCTAGGTATACATTGTAGGATGAAAGAAAAACATATATATATACGCAGTCGATATACATATTTCCTGTGGTATACATGTATAATAAAGGCAATAGTTAACTGTTCTTATCAAGAGGAGATGCGGAGGATTATTTTTAGGAGGCGCTAGCCGACTGAAAATATTCCTCGCATATCACCAGAGGAGAAAACCCGTGAGCTACCATCATGATACACACGGTTAGAATAATAATACGTTCTTAAAGCTACAACATCACCAGCCATTTATGTTAAAGATACCGAATGACGCAAACATTGACGTCATGATGCAGTGCTGAGAGTATGATAACATCTTGCGAGTTGAATAACACGTTCAGTCTTCTGGGAGTGGGGATATGATTTATATTTTGACGTATAAAGTTGATGAAATTATAATAAAGTGCTAATACTCCTGTATGTGGGTGATGAAACGGATGATCAGTTTTCTCCAGTTGAAGCGAATGATTTCTGTTACTTGGTATAGTGGGCCATTATAAGTTGGAGATTTGCCAGATCTTGGTGAAATCCATTTAAATGGATTCTCCCACTCAGTTATAAAAGTATACATTGGAACAGTACATTAATAATTTGGAGGGTCGATCAGGTATATCAAGGCACGACCTGAAATTATTCCTTATATATTCTTTGAGCAAAATGGAGTAATACTGTCGAATTTTAAATTCCATGGTGATACATAGACACTAGTTAAATGTTCTGAGTAGCGTATGGTTTTTCTCCTTGAGTGAGATGCGGAGGTTAATTTTTACGAGGCGCTAGCCGAGTGAAAATAATCCTCGCATCCCACGAGAGGAGAAAACCATACGCTACTCAGAACAGTTGACTTTTGTGTTTATTATATTTTCTAGACTAATACCCAGGCTACAATAAAACACATGCAGGGTTAGACCTAATGCGTTTTAAAGCTACAACATCGCCAGCCATTTATGTTAAAATAACGCGCAAGGATACCGAATTACGGAAAAATTGACGTCATGACGCAGTGCTGAGAGTGGGATAACACTTTCGGTCTTCTGTGAGTGGGATATGATTTATAATTTGACGTAAACAGTTGATGAAAGTAAAATAAATATATTATATATGATATATCGTTATGTATATGGTGATCTTTAGCAGCGTGTCACCTAACATCGCTTTTGGAGTTTGCTTAAATCGCATTGACCCCACCGCACTCATGCATGACTATAGAACTGTTACATAATATAAACATAATATAATCTTGTTGCTCAATTATTTGCATCATAACACACGAATTACATATTCTGTTGTTGGAACGAAGAACATTGATGCTTGGTGGTTACCCGCATACAGCTGTCAATCATGGAACACGCATCTGCGAGTAATTTGTCCCGCGTTCAGGTTGGCTGTTGTAATTTATTGAGACAACTACCTAAATGCACGAAGCCCAGCAATGGTGATATTTGAAAAAAAGAAGTTCACGCTCCCGATTATTGTAGATTCAGAGATGCGGCGACAAGGAGGTTGGGTCAAAATTTTCGACAGTTGGAAATTTCTTCCCTGACACAACATTGTGTAGTTGGAAAAATGTCATACCAACAATAGCTTGAAATTGTTCTGATAGTTTGATTTTCCAGCCAGTTTTGAATGTGCAATTTGTTGTTTTAAACCAAAAGTTGAATACTGTTTTTAAATGTCTATCAATTGGACAATTCCCAAACATAGACGGTGTTTGGTTGGAAGGTGGACATTTGCAAGACTAGTCTGGGTGTAAATGGATTGTTCCAGACTCGGGAATTAAGGGCCGGGGGTTGCAGTTGGAAATTATACGTTGGACACCCACTCTCCACTAAGACCACCATCCTGTGTCTAAATGGTGGTATGGATGGACAAGAAGATAGCACAGACTTATGTCCATTCCAGACAAAGTGCTCTGTCTATATATAAATACTATGTATTATCATTGTTTACCAATATTGTTATAGCATAATGTGTACAAAATTATTTTTCACATATCATTTTGCCATTTTTACATTCAGATGATAGCAGTATAGATGCGGTAATGGTGCATCCGAATGTTGTCAGGCTATTAGTATGGTCGTGGTGCGTGCAAATGGGGGTCTACTCGGAAGATATTGGTAAGAAAGCTTTGGGGAAAATTCAGGATCCAACATGGCGACTAACATGGCCGCAGTCTGTTTCTGAAGAGGCATTAAGTCGTTTTGATTCGATTTGAGAGAGAATATTGCATGGAATGTATTCAACTATATATATTTCTGTGACACTATTACATAATACTACATTTTAGTGATAACTTTATAACTCCCAAACCAAGATAACAGCCGAAGTGCAGGTTTCGACTTGTTTTTTCCACTAATTGGTACTAGTATCAATAAGTTCGTTCTGGTTCGATCTGGAGAAAAACTACGGATTACGTTTTCCATTCACATGTCAACAGACCATTCAGACAATAAATACTGTCGTTTGGTTCTCAGTTCACTCCCGTCCCTCGGAAAATTCATTTTAAAGAACGCGGTATGAAACTTCACAAAAAAAATCGCATTTGGAGCTCTAGCCACGGTTTAATGAGAAATGTGCAACACTGGGCGAGATAAGTGAGAGGTTTATTACTTAACTTCCCAACACAAACAGAGCGAAACTAATCACCTTAGATAGTCCAACAGTGTTGCAAAAATGGCCACCAAAATATAGAAAAAAGTAGATTTTGCATCAATATGTCCCACAATCGCTTGCAAGTTTTGGCTGACGAATCAACTTGGATAATCGAAATAACTAAAATTCTTAATTCACAAGCATGCAAGGCTCAAAAATGCAGAAAAGCGTGATCTGGTGCAAATTCTTAAAAATGAACTCTGGGAACTACTCCAAATACTATTTATTTGGAGACCTTTACTGTTGAAAATGGGCTAGCGGGCGTCAATATTTTCAAGATTTTAGCGATCGATTGAGAAATGAAGTAGCTTGATATTTATTCGCAGTATATGGAGGCTATACACTATTATCGAGAGGATCGTCGGATACACATAATCTGAAAATGGTTGTCTGGAAAACACACCGAACACTGGAATACCCCAAATTTTAAACCGGAATATTGAATAGATGCTTCAGATCAAGCGTGGTGGACTTTTCATCTGTAACACGTTGCTGATATTGTTTTTACTTGAAAATATAATACACATACATACAAAAACTTGCAGGTGCACACAAGATAACACATCCTACACGAATTTAGATAGCGCATATCTTGTGATGGGAATATTCGAATAGGCTATATAACAATCATCAAATGAGAGTGAATACTCCCTCACTGTAAGCGTGTGAGATGTATTTATCATACATCGTCGGGAAAGACGGCCACAAACTCACTCCAATCTGCATTGTGCTCTTGTCGTGAGGAGGGTAGACACCTGAATGACATGGAACACGAAAGTATGTATCACGTCGAGTTTGTATCCACATCTACGTTTCCAATGCAATTATGGGCGAAGTGCCGCGTAGAATGCAAATAAAACAGCTTGAACTAAAAGCATATAAATCACACGTGGGTGTTGGGTGTCACTTGTGTGAATCGTGATGGGAATATGCGCACTTATGAATGATCATTTAAGATACCTGCTGCTTTAAGTTAGGTTTTGCATATCATCATGTCAGCTACTGCGCCGTATCACTATATATTCTAATTTTATAGTGAAGGAGTGTCTGCACAGTGTGTTAATTTCCCTATGAAAACGCCGATACCGGTAAGCAAAGTTTGGCGCTATGCGCGTTGCCGAACGGACCACCGATGCCGTATGTCTTCTGGCAACATTGAGTATCATGTCTATATTTAGCTCTTGACATTTGTTTGATTTTAGTACATATTTGTAAACAATTAGGCTTACACTCGCTATAATTGAAAAATGCCCCCTAAGTTTTTGACCACCAGGTTTGAATCTGACGGAGATACCGCTTCCTTGGAAAATTTGAAAACTGATAAATGGAATGAATACGTTGGAAAATAATACTGGCTGATGGTTTAATCATTTTGATATTGATACCGCGCAATGGAACAGTTTTTCAGCATATCTCAGTCGAGCTAAACAAAAATTACAGTTTTCGACGGCCATTGTGGTAGCCATCTTGAAATGTCGACACATGCTTAGCCATACACATTCCAAAGCATACTGATTATAATCAGATGTCCATATCGACGCTGTGTTCGCATTTGGCTAGTATAATTTGTGAGTAATTACCATATTTGTGTTTTCCATTAGTTTCGGCGCCCATGTTGGACGCCATCTTGAATTCTGGATTTTCCCTAAAGTGGATTTTAGCGGATTTTGGATATGTTATTCTATTGATCCACCCGAATCTAATGGCACCAAAATCATTTTCTTACCAATTTATTCTGGGTCTAACCCTTTGACGACCATACTATTATATTGTATTGATGTCAAGCTATCCCGCGAATTTATCTGATCACTTCAGTAAGTTTAAAATTTCAATTTAATTATGTATTCGAAATTTTAATTTCTGACAGATACAGCTGACAGATACATTTATTTTTATACATACAGGAATTTAAGAAAGGTCTTATATAAAGCTTCTAAGTGGGTATATGTGAAAACTCATAAAATTCTGTTAAACTATTATCCTCAAGAAATACACTGAAAAATTGATTGACTTTGTTCCTGTGCTCATTAGCAATATAGTTCTGGGCTAAGGATATTTCACAAGGTTAAACAATTATCATGTGAACGTTACTGTTACAGCACAAGTTATTTAATCCACTAACAGTTTATCTACGTTTGATCAAATCTTGAAGGTATGCATTAGACAAGGTCAGATCATTGAAAAATATTCCACATACAAGATGTTCACACAATACATTTTGAATAGTAATTGGCATCGGTGGTGTTTGTTGATAACATGACTGAGATTGTAGCAGTAATGTTTTCATTACAATAGTTTCAATACGCGATATTGAAGAGTTATCGATAACTAATATATTAAAGCCACATGGCTGTTTGCGCTCCAAAATACACATAATATAGTATTCGCTTTTGAATTTTTCTCAGAATCGAAATAGGTCGAGAAATACCTTTCTACGAGCAATATGTATCCCAAAAAAGACGCATTGAAGTAATGAAAAATACAACTGTGGATACGGTGTTTGGGTCCCAAACATAAAATAGCCATTTGCACGACATGGAACAGAAAAGAGCGTTCCGTGGTAGTCAATTCCTGATATGGTAGCAATAAAGAGCGTTTGTCTAACTTCTGGCGAAAAGTCGAAAACGGCTGAAAAATGGCTGTGACTTTGGCAAGTGTTTTTCAGAGCATATGAAGCCGGAAACAAATCGTCCGTTTATTTGTTGACCTATCGTATCTGTCGCTCCAAATTACGTAGACAAAAATTTGGAGTTTTAATGAGCCATGTCAGTTTAACTAATTTATTGTATCTCCATGTTCGTCTTTGTGATGACCTTTTATATTTGTTTAGAATTATTGAACATTTACCTACTGCTAAGGCCTCATGCCCCTTCTAGTTTCTCTTGGTGGTATAATATCAGGGAAGTTCAACAAAATATGTCATCAACATCATCCCCCAAATATCCCCTATACATCTCGCTTCCGGATTTTGATGATAACATCCACACACTGCGTACTTAATCAATTACAATTCATTGAATTATTTGCCCGGGTTGTTAACCGATTTATATATAGGGCTTAATGCGCGATGTTTTTGTTTTGCCTCACATGCGAAGAAATCTTTACATAATGTCAAGGATAGAATATGAGCGAAACATATGAATGAAATGATAACTTCTTTGATGGCGAATAAAACCAAAACGAGCCGCCTTGTTTGTGGAAATGTATCAAGTTTCATACTAATTTATTTTTATAGATTAATGTTATGTTCTCTATCAAAACACCCGTCTAATTCCATTTCCGACTATAGATCAATAAAATATCAACATAAAACGATAAGGTAATCAGAAATACGATATATGCTATAATACGAAGCGAACGATTTGTTCACAATTCGCCGTGTGTCCTATATGAATGTGTCATATATGACGTCAGAAAATTCAAGTTATACTGTTACTCCAGGGTGCATTTAGGTAAAATGTTGGATAATAAGCATGTGGCCACAGTTACTTCTGTCACCCACAGGTATCTTGGAAATAATTTTCATCAGTTAGCAATTTCATGCCTTATAGTTATTTTATGCCTTAAAATTAACACTTTACCATTTACCTTTATCAATTCTTCTTACATTCTTTAACAATTTTTATCATTTTTTATAATTTTTTCTTACATTCTATATAAAATTTTATAAATTGTTCTTATATTCTTTAACAATTTTATAATTTTTATAATTTTTTCTTATTTTCTTGAACAATTTTATCCCTTTTCTTACATTTTTAAAAAGAATTTTATCATTTTTCTTACAATTTTTATCATTTTTCTTTCATTTTTTAACAATTTATATAATTTTTTGATATCTTTATTGCTTCCATTCTTAAATTTTTATTTTGTTTTATCATTTTTTCTTAAATTTTTTGACAATTATAGACTATCACTTTGCTGACTTGAAATTCGAAACGGATTTCTCAGGAACATTTATACTCAGTCTCACAGTCTGCATGTAACAAAATGTAATGTATATCTTATTTCGTATATATTATGTAAGCACCGGAACAAAGAGTCCATTAGACTGGTTCCGTAAATACATGATGATTATGAGTATTCCACGCTGGATCAAATGTTAGACTCATGCAGTAGGCCCTATATTTGGAATGTAGATGTTATGGGATCATATTGATGGGTGTCCTGTTAATACTTTCCAACATTTATAAAATTAGCTTGAAGTTGGACCCTCCCCACGAACAATGAAGATATCGGTCAATATATGCGCGCGTATATCAAGACACAACAAAACGCGTGTTACACTATTCAATAGTTTGTCGGATTCAATTCAGACCGAAAGTAAGTTGAGTATATATATAGCATATAGTTTGAGTTTCCAAACAATATTTAGTTTGAAATATGTCGTTTTCAGACCAGGACTCAAATATTTTCCTCGTTTTAGTGAACATATTGAAATGAAATGTCCAACCATAGGAGTGTTAGGTTTGAATGTTCAAACCATCAGTGCAACATAGGTTTCCCGGAGTTGGCTTTGCTACGTTTAACCATTTCGTTACTAAATGGATTCTCCGATCAGTTAAAACATTATATTATCAGAATAATCCATAGTCCAAAGAAGGGACAGCAATATTAACAACCGAATCATTTGTAATGCTCTATTTTTATCTTTTTTTTATCATGCTCTATTTTTATCGAAAGCTTGATAAAAATAGAGCATTACAAATGATTCGGTTGTAAAACATTATACTTAGGAATGGTATATTATTCATTTTGAGGGGTGTTCAGGATAATTTAGCAGACGACAGTCAGACTAAATTATAATACAGGTGGGGACAAGTTCAGATAATACGTTCAACAAACTCTATTGAACTTATTATCTGAACATGTCCTAAGATAACTACTCGTCAATGAGTATTTAGTAAAGAAAAGGTTAAAGAGACTGGGCTGGAAACTTAAGGTTGCATGGACACCCCTGTAACAAAGGCTCTAGAGCCGCGTTCACGTTGCCACATCGATTATGTGGGAAAATATTATAGCACAAGGACAACTCAAGTGACTCAGCGTGTAGTATACGTCACATCAAGTATACACCATTGACCAAGATGTTACAAATGCCACAGTCAGGGGACCATCGTGTCTATACATCCATGCACATCCAAGAAAGCAATGGTTTTTAACGTTAAAGGTAAAAAATCCGATTCGATGGTACCCATATATGCATATAATCAGATTCCAACAACAACACAACAACAACATTTCTTGAAATGCCGCTTCAGTTATCAGAATCGATTAATTGCCAAATAAAATGCTAAGAAGTGACTTGAAAATAATATTAAATATTTTTGAACTGGAGAAGTCTCATTTTTTTGGTCGAGTTGTGCAGCAAACTCCGCCCATAGTTTGGGCGTCTGTCTATGTTGTGACATGAGCGCAATAACTTAAAACAAACATAATCCAATTTGAATCATGCATGAATCTCGTGGATTAGTCCTGCCCAAATTTTTTACAGGATTATTCCTTATTTCTCAACTATAAGTCAACTATAGTATAAAATTGGCCAAATAGTGTTATATATCAACATTCTGTTCAACGCAATTTGGTATCGAGAGTATGTCGGTTAGCATTTTTCGAATATTTGCCAGGCCGCCAAATATTCAACGTGGTGAAAAATAACAGATATCAGAACTCGAAATCTGATAACTCTAGACTTTGATGGGTGAGTTCCCCGACCCGAATCTAATAGTTTTTAACCCCGATGCCATAGAAATAGTAATTTAGGAGCGTTAATTAGGATTGTGCATCTTTAACCACATTTCCGATAGCAATTATCAACGAAATCATACAATACAAAATGAGTTCAATCTCACGCGAGACCTCATCCGGAAAATCATTTGGCTCTAATTCCAAACATCTATAAATTGATTCACGAGCTGGGTTATTTCTGCCATCGATTTTCGTGCATCCTAAGGTTATGAGACACACACCGCCCTCCTTTATTAGTTTGGAGGAGTGTGAGTTGTATAAGCCGAGAAGCGAGCTGACTCGCAAACCACTGCCATCTTTTCTACTTCTCGAATCAGTCGAGATGTATTGATCGAGAGTTCGTCTGCTCCCCTCTCCTCAAGTTTATTATTCAGAGCACACAGACTCCATCGATTCCACTCTCAAATTCCCAGAGGAATTAATATGAGCAATACAATGCGGAACTCACATATTCAACTTACAATGTATATTCGATATTTAACAGAGAAAACAATTGATGACGTAAATAGTATTTGTGTTCGACTAAATGCTATATATATTTGACTTATAAATAACAAAACAAATTTCACCACGAGCTGCCACGAGTGGTATTTTGGTTTTAACCACGAGCCTTTTGGCGAGTAGTTAAAACCACAATTCCACGAGTGGCAAACATTTTTTATTATTGGCTACTGTGGTGTATTTTGTTTATACCAAAATTATTATTCTTTAGTCGCTTCGTAAATGTATCTACTAGTATTGCTACTATAGTATTGGTGACTGATAAAATGGATACGCACCGAGTGACCCAAATATTTGAAGCTATCAGGAATGTCATTCGGTGATCCGCCACTTTCTGAGGCATCAGTCAGTAGGTATACGAATACACATTCAGATTTCCCTCATTGAAGATATCATTAACAATCTATGTGCAAGTCGTCGTTAGCTTTGAACACGAAAGGCAGACGAATTTGTGCGTCTGTCTTTGTTTATACAATTTCAACAGCACTCGGCGACCTAGATAAAACAGTTGTAGTTTGTCGGTGCAGCTAGCATAAAACATCATTAAACTAACTTTGTCATGTTTCGACAAGTAAACACTAGTATATGTAATTGGATAGTATAGATCTCTGTGTTTAGACCACTTATCGCATTTCAGAGTGTTTTGAGTCGGAAAAAAATTGTGTATTTACTTCGCGAATGGGTACAAACGCTTGAACATTATTTACACAACAGTATAAATTTATACCAAAAGTAGGAATCTTTATACACACAGTAGGGTGTAAAGATGACATTTACAAAATATGTGTTATACACATTGAATCTATTCCACTCTCAAAAGTCATACATCTTTACTATGATGACTATGTTGCGATCCCACTTGTTCCATAAAGATGAGGTAAACGTGATTAATTCCTGAAAATTTCAGTAATATTTATTACAGACCTCCACCAAGTTGATGGATTGTGTTGAATATTTGCAATTATATCTAACACATAATAAATAGGGCTTGCATTCTGTTTTGATCAAATCTGGCCCATACATGTATTTTAGTTTAATTTGAGGTTGACTACATTTTGTGTCTGAAACACACTATGTCAAAACATAATATGAATCTCTTCAGTACTTCATCTCAAAGTAATCGGATGTAATCTATAATTACTTGATTACTTGTAGAAATGTATTGATTTTGTAATCGAATATATCAGCTGGAAAAAGTATTTGTATTTTATTTGTAATCATCAAATTGAAAAGTATTTGTATTTTTGTCAAATACTTTGGCATCGCTCGATCCCTACCATATTGCTACCACCCTACCATATTGCTACCACCCTACCATATTGCTACCACCCTACCATGTTGCTAGTTAGCCATGCAATGCATCATGGCCTTCGTGTATATAGCTCATGTTTCAGAACAAACTGTTCTGATCGAAATACTACATATACTTAAGCATAAACACACACTAACATAATCTCCCTTGGTGATTTAGTGTTCAATCAATACACGTCCATTGTCCGTATATAAATCTAAATGATATGAATTCGATAATTTCTCGATCGCGCAATATGTATTGTGCGATAGCCATTGTGCTGTCATTTGTGAGGGAGAATCCTACAAGCTATATATACCTTTGATGTGGGGTTTGTTTATTTTATGGATCACATTGGGTTTTACTTCTGATGCTTCGTGACATAAATCAATCCTGAGCTTCCCGTTTGCCACAAACTAGTCGATGTAGCCTTAAATCCACGCTTGGGAAATATTGACTGCAATTCATTGATTTAATCGCCGGAAATAGAATTGCCATCTTTTATTTAGTAGACATATTTTACTGTATATATTTGACCATGTATATTGTTATCCGTACCAAAATATGTGGTTGTGACTAAATCTACCATGTTCGTGAATTCCTACATTGAAACATCTTACGCGCGATATATTAGGCCTATCAATACACAACACTACACACAATGCAAACATGCCAAATGGTAATAAATACATCCATTTTGTCCGGAGACACGAGAAAATATTGCATAATTGGCATTAACTGATATTAGCATCTACTTCTAAATATATTCTTGGAATCTAAAATTGGTCCAATGGAAAGAGATAATAACCGTATAAGAATATGTGTTTATGTTTAGTAGTAATCGGATTTAGATATCCATTCGGAACATAAATGTAACTTTAAATTATGAAATTCGTCGAAATCGGCTCTCTGGAACTTCGATGTACTCATATGTTCCTTTTGAATAGAGTGGTTGTGGCGAAATTTAGAAAGGAATCAATAGACTGCCAAAATCAGCGTGCAATATAGTGACAACCCAGTATCTATAAACTTACGATGAAAATGACATTGTGCTCACATAATGTCCCCGTGTAGGATACCAACACGTTGATTTAACAGATGATCAACAAATTGCATAGTAAAATACTCATCAGCTATAGTACATCATATCAGTCTGTAAACTGCTGATCAACTGCCGAATTAACATTTTAGTAATGCACACTGAAACGCATGCGACTGCATAGAACCTCATGTTTGGGATTGTCTTATACCAAGCAGCATACATATACAACCGAAATTATAGACATATTTTCCAATACCATCGTCGCTCCTCGCTGGGAAAGTTCTATATATGCACTTTAGTTATCTATATTTATTCCTATTTGTCTTTTTCAGGTCTGCGAGGACCAATCAAATGCCACTCGTGCAGCAGTATAGATGGTGATCACCATTGCTTTGACCCATTCAACGACTCATTCATCCCGGTGCGGACAGAAAGCTGTGATGGTTACTGTGTTAAATGGCAGAGAGAAATTCGTCCAAGTAATATAATTACTCTATACATACCCTTTTCTCTATAGCTTGGCTCATTCTCTCTAACTATTTGAAGATGTATTCAGAGTTTTCCCGATAATTCGAATTTTCGATTATCATGGGCAAAGTACAATTTAAAATGCTGTATAATATTGATAGTAACCCAGACATAGATAATTGATAATTTAATATTCTCTTAGTGATGAGTGAGCAGATAGGATTGAAACAGAAGTTGTAAACCTTAGATTAGTTCCTTTTCCTGACGATTCCGGAGCTGGTATTTCAGAATATAATAATTAAAATATGGCACAAGTCGCTGTGGTCCATGCTGCTGCTGTCGTCAAACCGTCAAACGGCAAGAAAAATTCGAAATATAAGCCTGGACTATTTATAACATGTGTGTGTTATAGGTCATTGCTGTAACAAGCAATCCCCAAAAAAGAAGTTCCTTCACTGAAGGAATTAATATATTCGAATGACCAATTTGAGACCTCATAATTATTACTACGGGCTTTGTTGATGCTCTCCATAGATCTCATAGCGTAATACTATGGTATTCTGGGCGCTGGGCCTATTTCACTGCTTCGTTAATGTTATAGTTTATAAATAGCACTCTTGGAACAAGAACTGCCGATAGACACTATTTAGTTTAATATTGACTTTTTATCCATGTATATTTTTCACTTAATTTCGATGTATCAGAGGGGCAACAGTAATTATTTGGTTGTATTTTTAATAACAAAATACTATTTTTAATAACAAAATACTATTTTTTGTATAGATGTAGTTTATATGTCGCATATTTGGTGTCCACAACTTTTTGGCGAAATAGATTTTGTATGTTGGTACTGCAAACTGGTTCTTTATATGATGGATGTGGAAACAAATAGCGACAAAACACGAACACTGCCTCAATTTATTATTTCAGATCACTTCACGTATGTGAGAACGTGTTCTACAAAGCTGAACATCAAAATGAGGATTTCAAATTCCTGTATAGAAGAATCACGACCGAAAAAAGGCCAATTGTGTTTCTGTGACTCAAAGCTATGCAATGCAAGTCCGCGCACTTCCACTAGCGGACATACTATCTTCATGTTAGTAATAACAAGTGTATTTGCATGGATGCACCCATGGGCGACAAGTTAATTAGTTGATACAATATTTAGTGTACTAATGGTTGATGAAGTTTCGATCTCACGCAATCATGCTACATCGAGTCAAGGAAAACCCTGACGTGGTTGTTTCTAGGTAAGCACGGGGATTGTATATATCGTGACAGCAGCCGACATTGTGACCAGCGTGGTTAGGTGTACCATGGGACTTGACACGGGAACATTGTGGAATTCAACAGGGGCTTACTCTGTTGACCCGTTTGTTGCGCGTGCTTTCAGAGGAGTGAGTGGAATGAGTTCACACCGAAGAAGGATGTAGCAATCGTTCAGACGCAGTTATTTTCGAGCATCTAACTGTGTTTAACCGGACAACGAAGACAAGCTCAACTCCGTCAGGGGTGTTTTTCCAAAATCACGTCTTCTTAATCAAATGTTTTAGCTGAAGGTGTCATTTTCTTTAAAAAATGTTGGAAAGGGTGCTCGATGTTTTCTGAACATTTCCACAGCTTACGTGGAATGTAGGAGCGTAAAATGTGGTTTACACATTGTTGCCTGGTACAGACACCTTATGTTCATCCAATAATAGTTAGACTACTGATGTCCTATTTGTGTGGTTTGCATGAGCTTGAAACAGAGACACAACCCTAAAGTCCACACATCCCAATTGTTATTATATTTGTCACGAATTCAAATAAAATGTACGATTTTACACTCATGTAGATGAGACGACCCATGTTTCCCAGACCGGTCAATAATAATAACACAAATTACATAACATTTGTACTTATATTGGCCTATACATGTATATCAATGTTTACTGCTAAACAAAGTGGCAAGGTGGTGGTCATATTAAACAAGAAGGGGTTGTTATTGTCACACAACCTTATCTTCATACCATATATTTTGGATAGGATAAATAAACTATTCAATGAAACATGAATGGACTTTGACGATTTCCTGTCTTAGCGTTGGTAGGAAGACGACCCGAATTGCCATTAGACGCCTGGATAAATTTATGTTTATGACATGAACAGCTGTTCCATATATCGTGTTAGTCGATGAACAAGTTTGTTGCTCAGTTGACTAACTAGTTAGATGCTTTATAGGCAAACTCGCAAAACAATGTGTGCCATTTCCAACTTTATTCTACAGATAATGACACATTTAGTGCTCTTTTATTCGTTTTCAACATATCTTTTATGATATTTATGCATGGCGAGCTTGGATTGTTAATGATTGCGAAAGAATGTTTATGGTAATTTGATGCATGCGTAAATTTATGCATTGTTTCTTTGAGATGTCAATTTTTTTAAATGGCACCATAGTACATGTTCATCACTTTTTATTCTAGAAATTTATCACCATACCAGACACCAGAAGGTACAATGAAATAATGAAAATGTAGGAATTCTAATCTTAAAGGGGAACTGTACACCAAATCCAGACACTTATGAGACTATCTCATATCATAATTAACGGAATATATGCAATAAATGAATGCATTTGAACCAGGGATGAGTGCATAAACAACATGGTAATTATAATGAAAATGAGTGTATGGCTCGAGCCCAGTCGGGAGTAACTACATACCCACATATATATCATAGTGGGTCTGATGAACTTTCGTAGAGTTTTCATTTCCCAAACCCTGGATTCCATGCAAGTCAGTCGCACCTAAGATCACCAAGAACCACCAGAGGATATCGAAATATTTTGTGTAATGTGGAATAGTACTCAAATGTGATATGCTGTTACCAAATGAATGAATTTGAGTCATGGATCAGTTCAAAATATACTCATATGCTCTATGAACAATGTAAACAACATGGTAACTATAATGAAAATGAGTTAAAATGACTCGAGCCATAAACTCCTTTTCATTATAATTTGCATGTTTTACAACGTTCATAAAGTAAATGAGTGTATTTTGCACTGATTCATGGCTCAAATTCATTCATTTGTTGCATATATTCTGTTGAGAATAGAATGAGATGGACCCATACATGGCCTGATTTAAGTGTTTGGTAAATATGCCCCATCCCCAGCTAAATTTCGCGTTATTTGACTAACTCTGTAGAGTATGGTATGCCGTTGCGAATCTGTGGTACATACATTAAAACAATGACGATCGTGTTTTTATAAAAACAAAATAAGGATTGCATCAAACTTTACTCTTCAATAGTGGAATTCCAACACTTTCGTTATATCAGGTATATCATTGTTCTGTGTGTTATGGTCGCACCACAACCAAAACAAATTTTAACTTTGAATATCTAAATTGCACCTGAATATAGGCCTACTCAAAATTGGAATATCACGCTGTAAGCGTACTTACCAACACTCTTGTAAATGAGCTCACATGTATAACACACACTGGTTAAGTAATCGTGCCAATGTTCCATGATGCTGGTGGGCCCTGTTGAATTGTTATGTTGCTGGTAGGACAAAGCGATGCTTAAAGGCCCACTTAATTTTCGAGTCGCCAATAAATTTTTTATAGTGACTTGATATACGGTTTTAATAACAATATATGCCATATAATATGATTAAAATACTATAATTCATCACCATTTGAAATATCTGTGTTTTTCTGGAGATGTCCATAGAGAAATAAAAAACAGATGAAATCATAGAAAGATTCCCCCGTTTTGGCTCCCAGAATTGAAACTAAAGATGAATTTTCAATGGAAGGGGAATAACTATCTTTAAGATATAGAGTTTTTCCCCCTCCATCAGTGCCTCCATTGAAAATAATACACATTTTACTACAATCTAGATGTCGAAAACACGTTGGTAACTCAACAAAAACAACATGTTCACAGTTTATTACACCAGATAAGTTTATTATACAATGCTTTTGGAGCTTCCTATTCAAATGATATATAATATGGCATATATTTTATATATGTGATCTGGGGGTTCGAAAATTAAGTGGGCCTTTAATACAAATAGACCATTATTTTTCCTAAAGTTGTCAGTTTTGCGGTGTTTGGCTAATACGAGCGATTTGAGCAAAAAGCCAATGTCTGCATGAAACATTCAAGAACATATTTATTTTTAAATATGTTATTAATGGTGGCGCTGGTGTTTGAAAAACGACAACAAATAGCCATCATATTATGGCCGGTGTGTAAACAACCAAAACAGATATTATTAAAATAGTTCATAATATACATGTTTCTGAAGGTTTTAGACACATAGTAGCAGCATCGATTTGCTCTACCAGCGCCATAGCCATTCAGTATGATCCACCAGCATCATAGCAATATAGCAGGACACACCACCACCATAGCCATTCAGCAGGATACACCAGCATCGTAGCAATATAGCAGGATCACCAGCATCATAGCAATTCAGCAGGACCCACCGGTCAGCCTCATAGCAATTCAGCAGGACCCACCGGTCAGCCTCATAGCAATTCAGCAGGACCCACCGGTCAGCCTCATAGCAATTCAACAGGACTTACCAGCATCATAGCAATTAAACAGGACTTACCAGCATCATTGCAATTTAGCAGGACCTATCAGCCTCATGGCATATTAGCAGGACCAGTTAACCAGGGTGGTATAGTAGTTGCTATTGAGTTTATCGTTTAGTTCAACGATAGTAATTTATCATCACTATTTACTTGGAAAGTTCATCCTGGTGGCCCGTTGTTTACACTTATCCTAGAGAGAACCTGAATCTCAATTTGTTTTAAATACCCACTTATTGTTGGAATATTCAGATCACATCATAAACAACATATTCTATATTATATGCCATTTGAAAGAGGAAGCTCCAAAACATTGAACTATAGACTTATCTGGTCGAATAAACTGTCAACACGTTATTTTCTGAGGTACCGACGTGTTTTCCGAATGGTTAAGTGATTAAGTTTGATCTGGACTGTAGTATCAGTCTATTATTCTCGATGCTTGGGGAAATAACTATATATCATAGTTTTGAATTTTGATACATTGTGTGTAAATAATGGGGAGTCTTGTATGTAATTCTGAGAATCACTTGGTGGACACTCCTGGGCCACAGCTGTTCTGTATCCTGGTTGATTATATCTATATTTGGTCTTATTTCATGCCAACAATAGTCCATGACACTGTCTCTGTATAGAAATTATCGGGAACCCAAACATTAAGTGGGTCTTTAAATCATGGTTACGAATAAACACTCGAATCAAAATTCTAATCGATAATTATTAAATGATCTAGAAGATAGACTCTATTTTAAAAAATAACAGGCACATCGTTACAAAATAACAACACATTGTGAATGAGTCGAAAACACAAATGAGTCGAAACACTTCTTAAATTTTCTCTGAAGACTCAACAGTTACTGTTGTGAAAAATCGAGCTGGAATTGAATTACCTCGCTCTCATTATAGTGGTAGATGTTCGTACTTTTCTAGAGATAGTAACAATTTGACATCATTGCGATGGTTCCATGTTGTCTTGATATTTCCACATAACATCGCCGGTAAGGTCTAATTCACTTTATTATTCATTGATTCATTTTCTCTTCTCGACGATAGTTATATATCACGTTGTAACTTGTTCAAATACATTTTATGACAACGCAATATTATTAAAAGTTATTTGTTTTGAGCTCCAGGTCTTATATGTTATTTGTCAGCACCACCCGTGGAGGGAAATAACTAGTCAGATATTTTGTAGGTTGTTCCCTGAATCCTGTGACCTTCATATTTGTTTCTGATCCATCACCAGCATTAACTTTGCAGTATGGGGGTGAGGGCTCACCCCCAAATTTGGTGAACAAATCATCACTAAGGGATTTCATGAAACAGCAGTTAGATTAATTTTCCGTCAGATAGTTTTGTTTTCCAGCCAATATCTTAATTAAAATATGCCCTTGAAACACCTATAAAATATGCCTATTTCATGCAAATAACTTTTTAACTAAAAATTCCAAATAATAAGCACCCAAAATCGAGTATAAATTTAGTACCGAGCCTTGTAAACACAATGACATCTATTCCCAACAAACTTCAGCGAATTAGAAAGATATGTAACTCTTAACATCAGTAAGCCGAAAGATCGATTATGGCACACTTTCGTTGTGGTTTTTTCCCCCTGACTATTGAGACTGGGAGGTATAATAAGGAAGATTCCGGCAAGAGATATTGTTCTGTTTCTTCTTAACTGTCAAGCGTATAAACAATTTTCTTTATTTTTGTTTAAAGTGACTTGTAGGTCTTGTAGTCCCAACCTATGGTCAGAGACGTGGCCACGGGGGGGGGGGGGGTCAAAATTTCAACAGTTGGAAATTTCATACCTGCCAAAACATTAGTTGGAAATTTCACATCAACAATAGGTTGAAAATGTTCTTGTAGTTTGATTTTCAAACAATTTATTGGGGGGGGGGGGGGGGATTAATTGTTTTTGGACCAATAATTGCATATTTTCCTATTTTTTGTCAAATTTTTGGACAGAAAAGGTCATCAGTTGAAAAATTTCCAACCTTAAGGGGGGAGGGGGGGGGGGGTGACAGGTTGGAAATTTCCAACACTTGGAAAGCTTGTGTCCTGGTCATTCCCCCGTGGCCAGTCAAAAACTGCTGGTTAATTTAATAAAACAATATTGTCATACATTTGGTCATTGGAATTGTCATCACTTGGAAATTTCAAACCTGACACCCCCACTTAGGAAGGCTTGAGGCTAGTCTAGATGCTAGGATTTTGCGATTTTCTTGTTCAGATTTCAAAATTTTCCCACACCGGGCCGAACCATGGTCGGCCCGGTGTATCTTTCTCCCTCCCCCGTGGCAAATACAAAACTGCTAATTAGTTTAACAAAAGAATATTTTACTACATTTGGTCAAACTTGACTAAAATGGTCATCAGTTGGATAATTTCCCAAACTGAGTGGGGTATGAGGTTTGATACATCCAACACTATAGGAAAGCTTCAGTTGAGGCCAGTCCAGATGCTAGGATTTGCGGTTTTCTTGTATATTTTTCAAAATTTTCTCACACCGAGCCGAACAACCATGGTCAGCCCGGTGTGTCCTGGTCTCTTGCCCGTAGTCGTGTGCATTTGTCTAGAGTTAGACCATTAGATGCTAGGATTTATGCAATGTTTCAGGTTAAAATATCTTAATGTTCTCATACCGGGAATATAGAAGCATATATAGGATATTAGGCCTGAACACTGAGTTGCAAGGGGGGGGGGGGGTGCAAATGGAATTATGCAAAACTTGTGTTTGGTCTAATTCTGATTCAAGGGGGAGGGTGCAATTGGAATTTCCCAATGTGGACACCCCCAACGGAGACCCTCTAGCCACGTCCCTGCCCATGGTCTCATTTACGTTCAATGAAGTTTAATCGCCCCATGTCCTACCGTGACGAGGATAATACTGATTAGTCACTCAAATAACCTCCAATGCCCCCATGAGTGACATCTAAACCAACAACAATTACTACCGAATATAATACAAAATATCGACAGAATAGCCTTCATATTTTTTCTAATAGGTTAGTAAAGGTCATAATTGATGTAAACTTACTTTTGTTTAACCTGGAATATACACACGGTTAGTTATTACAATGAAATGAATCAGCGACTTCTCATTGGTCAATCTACTGACCAGGCCATGTTTTTTTCTTCAGAAAACCCCAATTGGATTTCCTGTTTTCAGCACATGTGTTTTAGCATTTTGGAAATCCCACAGCAACTTTCTGTTTGTTGGCACACATGTCATGATTGAACTTGGATTAATATAATTTTTTTCGGGAATTATCCATTCCTAAAAAAAAAAGTAAGTTATGACCATTAGTGACTTATAAGAAAATATAAAATATTGTTAATATTTTGTGTTATATTTGGTAGTTATCACTTATATGTGTTGGTTGAGATGTCGCTCATGTTGGCAATGGGGCCACTGAGAGGCCAATACTGTTAGTTGTGTGACTAATCAGTATTAACCTCGTATGGTCTTGTCCCCCTGTAATAATAGTTTACAAATAACATTTTAATCAATCACACAGATGTCTTTCCAAACCTCAGTTGACCCAACACAATATATTTAAGATTAGCCAAACATACATCCATATCATAGGAGATTCCGCAATCATTTTTAGTGCTTTAATACAACACAAATACGTGGGGCGTTGTGACGAAATTGGGAGGGGTGCAGTTTCACCGGAATTTTATGGGCAACCAATTCCAATTCAATTTAATTACTCTTCATCATGTTATATATATCAGAGTATGTGCATAATTACAATATAACAATACATATATTATATAGTGTGCGATGCATGAGGAGTTCTGAGTTATTATTATGTGCAAGATTGTACACAATATATATTGAAATTCAACAGTTATTTAATTCAACAACTCATGGTGGTGTCCTAACGTGGGCGGTATTGTATGCCCCAGGAGAGCCTAAAGAATGGCATAACCCTTTTAATGAATAAAGACAGATTTTGTGTTCACTTCCCCTTTCCCGAATTGAATAGTTCATTCAATTTAATAGTATTCGGTTTTCGGTAGAAGTAGGGTTTTATATATCTCTCTCGTAGAGTCTGCAATACAGGGCATATTAAAATTACATGGAATTCATCACCGAGTTCTAAGTTACATAGAGTACACTTTCTGTCTGAGTAATCTGAACCTACCCATGATCCCGATTCAACTGGTAAGTAGTGATTTCTGCTCCTGAACCGTAACATGGCGGTTACTAAGTTATTGTATATACTCGATATGTATGTCTCACGACCGAAGTTTATCTTAATAATTCGGTAGAATGCATATTTATTTGATATGGACATGGTGCCTCTCCATTCTTGAATAAAAACATCTTCTAGTCGTTTTTTAACATTTGTGGTGAATCGATTCAAAGAATTCAGGGACTGATCTTTCCAGATGTCGATGGTATATCACAATTTAGAGGCAAAATCTGGCTGATCGCCTCATATGGACAATCCGAAACGCCTCTATCAATAATTGAATTAATTATAGGTTCTATGTACATTCGTCTGCTGAAACAAAACAAATAGGCGAATAAGTTTTCCACCACAAAAATGGCCGATAATAATCAAAATATAAATCAGAGTCGGAATAAAAATCACAAATCAAGCCAAAACTGTAGGAACCGCTGGACCCAAATGCATTTGTTCGATAATTTTTGACCCAATTAATACAAGGGGAACCACTCTATAATGACTTGCACGAATAAATTACACGCAACAAATTATATAGAGTTATGCTTCTTGAATTTGTGCAGAACTCTCGAGTCAGCACAACACACAAATCTGGCTGGTGATTGCTTGATTAACTTTGAGGGAAAATTCCTTGAGCGGAAACATAAAATCATAGTCTACGTAATTATGGCGATAACTTTTAGCTATAGATTGACACTTTCATTGTTTAGATGACCATTCTTATGCAGTAAATGGGGTAGTTGAGCTGGTAATGCAAGATATTATTTTATTTTTAAAACACCGTAAAGGGCGCGATTGTTGTCACCGATGGTGTATCGGGGAAAATAATTAGTTGTTTGCATCCTATTTCAAATATCGTTCCGTGCATGCTCAGGCATGCATGCAGTTCTGTTCAGGTGAGACAATTATTAACCCTCGTTCGCCGGAACTTCAACTTTGTCGAGAGGCGTAAATTTCTGAAAATCACAAATTGTGTGCATATACATGTATGCAGGCCTTTGGTGTCCACAATTGCACAATCGAGGTTATAGAACTTTTTGTAATAGGAATTCGACTCAAACTCCTGAAATTATAGACACCCGTCAATCGTTGAACCATCATCATCGGATGTGGACATTTCGAGGGGAGTGGGTATATTTCAAATACAATTAAATATGCATGGCATTTGTCAAAATGAGATAAATTCCTTAAGGCGTATATACTAGATATTCGTAACTTTCAAACTTATACATATATGCCTTACACTCATGTGCGTTATGTGCCTGTAAAAGTGGGTCGGTTTCCACGGTGAGAATTCGAATTCCCTCGCATTTATTGGTTACATGCAACTGATTATATAGCGTCACGCTTCTTGAATTTGTGAGGGGAAACTCGAGTCAGCATAAACAACAAATCTGGCACTAATTGGTTGTTTGTAACCAAGATTAACAGGGCGGTTGTTTGGTGCATCGCATCGAAATCCCCATATATTCACCAAGCACATGGGAAGGTCCCCTCCAGCTATAAATACAACAAGAGGGACAAGGTTTTTATCTCCCTAGATTTACTGTCATAGATTACTCGTCCCTCATTCAAAATGCTTATTTCTCAAATGTCATGCAAGTTATCGGCCAACTATACTTAAAATGATGCGTAACAACCCGGGGTACCGCCGGTCTTTCAATTGTTGTCATTTTTTCTCCACGAAGCACACTGGCCACGGTTTGTCACCAGCGACACTTTGGTCATAGAACGGATCAAAAAATTTATTGAATTCGTGGTATTTTATGATAGTAAAAGGTCGCCATGATTTCAGTCAAACGCTGTGTCAGTTCGGGACATCGATATTTCATTACATGTCGGGTACATGTCGGGTTGTCAATCCATGTTATAATGGTTCTGCTTTTGATATTAGCTAAAACTATTTTGAAGATATCTCACAGAAGTTCATTGTCAAAGGCTGCCATCAATGTGAAGAATTGAATCCCTGTCACTGATTGGACGGGGTAAAGTGAAATTAGAATAATATATTTACTGCGGAGTTTTGGGACTATACAATGTTTATACTCCCACGTCATCAATCTGGTGTGTAATCGCGTCCTTGCTGCGAGGATATATGGGCATGCTGTCATTCCCCTTGTCAAATTACAATCGCCATCCATTGCATAATGCTGCTATTTGAACTTTGAATTTACAGAATTGAAATATTAATTTTGTCATATATGTATATTTGTTATATATACTGTATACTGCACGACAGTTAATGCAGATAATTAGCATGCCCACGATAAATATATATAGCTATTCTAACGTGCCACCCCTCGCGATGGTAAATGTCAGCAATACCAAGTGGTCGAGTTTGGGGTGGTGCTACATTAATTTTTTTTACCCTATCTGGGTATATACAGGGTTCGCCTGCGATATGAGCTGCAGGGCTTGATCCCAAGGGTTTGCTCCGGTCGATTTACAACACACTATCAACTATAACAAATAAACTTTATATATCAAACTTAGATCATTCTTCACCAATGTGTGGCTGTTCGCCAATACTCTTCTCTTTACCAATGTGTGGCTCTTCGGCAATACTCTTCTCTTCACCAATATCAGGCTCTTCGCCAATACTCCCCTCTCCACCAATGTGTGGCTCTTCGCCAATACTCGCAATTCTCTTCCCCAATGTGTGGCTCTTCGCCAATACTCTTCTCTTCAATCAGTCGCATATTGAGACAGCGATCAGCCCAAATCTGGGTTAATAACATTGATGACACTAACATTCATTGAGAAATATATATATATACACACAATATTGAAATAAAATAAATACAGATAATGTCATTTACATATAATTATATTATATAATGCCGAATATGATTCATTGCGAATTTTTACCATTCAATACAGGGGGGGGGGGGGACTGCAGACACAGGGTGGAACAAACTGTTTTCTTCGGTTTGGGTACCCCCCCCCCCCCCCAAACAGCAAAAACTGCAGATTTTTTTCCACTGACCATTTGCCCCCGTCCCCCCCCCCCCCAGAAAAATCAAATCTACCCCAGCCGGACAACAACTCGGTTTAACCGGAAACCGAAAAAAACACCGGAGCATACAATTCACGAGAAGGTGCTTGGTAACTTAGTTTAGATTATTATGACTAAAATGGTCATTGTCTACCAGTAGAACGCAGATTTGTACCTCGTGATGTCATGACATGTACAAACATGTATATTGGTGATCGCAACGCTTTGTATGCTAACTAGTCATTACCTCGACTTTGAAAAAGATGCAAATGAGATGAGTGAGATACCAGCATATAACTGTTTTCTGATACCATTGGAGGAGAAATTGTTTAATACATGGGATAGTTTTGCAGTAAAAATTTGCCAGATAAGCGATCGCAGGGTAGAATTCAGCATTCGACTGGTAGACACTGATATAGTCGGCATTATTAAGAGGGTTAATGGGGGTCAATATCACATGTAAACCAAGACAGTGGTTATCCAAAATTGTTTTAGGTGGATTGTTGTATATATGATTTGGATATTAAGGTTAATCCATATTCTATAAAATGAGAGAAAATTGAAGTTGTGAGTCTGAAAATACATATTTGGAAAAAAATTACATGCAAATTATTTTCGACAACCCCCCCCCCCCCCCCCCAAATGAATAAGGAAAGAATTTATGAGTAAATTTTTTACGCCTATGTACCCCCCCCCCCCACACCCGGTACATTGTGTCCCGCAGTTTTTTCCGCCCCCCCCCCTGTTCAATAAGTCTTATTTTCTCTTCGGTTACTTTATACATCTTTTTAATTCATACACAGCTATACAAACCATACTATTATGGAAGTATCACCTGCTAGTTTACGAGATTTGTGCACGTGGCGAATACACATTTGAATTTCGCGGCCTTCTTCTTACCTGCGCTCTGTTCTTTTCATTTTCTCGATTCTGGAAAGCTGTTTTCTTGATATCTGAGCACCTTAATCGAACTGACTTATTCAAGACTATATAGTGTGTGTAGTAACGGGTGACTGGGTAGTGCCGTCAGCAGTGTAACTGACAATGTGCACACACACTAGTGCACGAAAATCATAGATTTTGTCTGTCCTGCGGTGGCCAGATAAGTTTCGCTGGCGATACTTTGTGTGATTCCGCGGAGAAAATATTTTATTCCCATGCAAGGGCTTGTAGGATATTCGATAGGCTACATAACTGTTGTCACGAGGACATGTGGTATTCGACACAATGGCTTCCACGTGGCAGTTAATTGATAATCTCCAATATGTAAGTACACTCAATTTGGAAGGATGGATAGTATAGGTCGATAAACACTGAAATAAACTAGAAACACATTCGTAAACAAACACATGGCGCGTTGTGGTATCCCGGTTGTTGTGAGGGCAACATATCGGCTAATAAACACATCCAATGTGACCGTACAATAAGCCCATGTTAATCATGCTAGAGTGGTAATTAGATACAGTGCATGCATATTTTCCTGGAATGTATATTTTCCGGGGTATAACATAATAGGTAGGAGCAGAAGACATCTGTCCGGAAGAGCTGCTATCAACTAATAACAATTTATATTAGAATTTCTCATCACATTCCCTGAATTGTATTTCAAAGGTTTAGAACAGAAATCTCGCGAAAACATTCGAAGTGGGGTTTATATCGTGTTAGCACCCTCAATCAAGTAAAATTTTATTCCAATCAAGAGATTTCAGGGCCGAGATCAGAAATAAACCAATTTGTTGGGCATTTGTAGACAAATACTACACCCAGTTTTCCGTTTTAGCCACACAAAAGCTATTTGAAGTCTTGAAATCGGGTTTTATGAAACTGTTGTTGTTATAATTGTGGCCAGGAAGAGATGCACTATCTTTAAAAATCTACCTAATCCCAACAGGGGAAGCCTGTGCGATTACCGAAAACGGTTGTGTTATAGGGCGTTTCCGTATGACGTCACATATCCCAGTTTGCATTGCGCGGTGCCATGATGGATGTAGCAACGAGTATAAACAAAGCAACTTTTGCGGGAAGTTATAATCAAGTGTCTCTCATTCGTGTGCATTGCGTGTTTTGTGCACACAATGTTATTTACATTTGAATGTTAAGATATTAGATAGTCTATTATATACTGAAGTTATAATGGCGTTCGTTACATACTTTGATTCAACGTAAGAATCGATCTTTGTTGGTCATGGAAATGGCCAAAAATCACTCTTGTTTCTTTTTTCAAAGTTGCTCTATTTGTTTTTGTTATCAAACGACAGCACTTTTACAAAATGCTTCTCGAAAATCTCGGAAAGAAGCTATATTGTTGTGTTACATGCACGCAGCGTTTTAGAACACACATAAATGCACCACCGGACTAAATTGTCATTCATTGAAAACAAATTAGGTAAGCCTGTGATAATTTTATTTCAAAACATAACTATGATTAACAATAACACGAAGTTCTCGTGTACTCACAATGTAATGGCGTATGTCCGGATCTGTAACGTTTGGCGACAGTTCCGAGTCTACACCATTCGTTTTGTTTTGATTTTTAAAACATACGGATCTATGTTGTCAACGAGTGATCTTTTTGATAATTATAGCACACAATAGAAGGTCTATCTAACTTTTCGATGTATTTCTTGTTAGAACTGTTGTTCATGATTATTAATAGCGTTGGCAAATATTGCAATTAAATCCATCGAAGACATAACGAGAGGTTTTAAAAGTAGCTTTCTTAATTAATCCTATCAAGTTAACTCAGCGATTGCTTATGGCTGTCTCTACACCCAACATGGCGGCGCGTCTCGTAATCAATCACGTGATTAAGAACGCTCTATTGGCAGTAGGCTGCCTGCTTGTGTAACATACTATCATATTTAACCTTGTATATATCTAAAGGTGGTTCCGGTGAGGGGGTAACTCCATACATGCTTTAATCATACAGTGTAGTCCACACTCGCAACAGCGTTGGTTCAGTTCAGTTGTAACGACGCAAAGAAAAAACAAACGGAACCGTAATGTTAACAATGATGCCGAAATCAAACGCCGCTGACAGAACATGGAAATGCTACTCCTGAAACTTAACCGGTTAAATAAAACCACGGAACCGGGGCTGGTTGAATCTCTGAAGCCACATCGGGAACGCAGCTGGATGAATCCAAAACGCTGCGACTCAGTAATCTCGCCTATTGGAATGAACGACAAAGCAAGAAGCAACGGCGGTAAATTGGAACAAACGGGTGTGACTAATTACCGCCCGGGACCGCCCGGGACGGCCCGGGTGGCCCAAACGTGCCCGTGGACACAATATATCGACGTTATAACGTAGCGACATGCCACCTGAGGGCAACATAGAAACATTTACTAGCTCGCTCGTCTCCGGTCGGCCATATTAACCCCACAAATGCCGATATTGGCTAAAAGAGCCTGTGTGATTACTGATGTTTTCGTGTGTTTTCAGACATATTATTGGTGATTATCGGTAGAGCAATACACCTGAGTGTTAATATACAGTTATCGCATTGTTTCGAGGTTGACACGAGGAATTGTCAACCCGAGGAAGTCAATATTCACCAAGGCCGTAGGACGAGGTGAATATTGACTTCCAAGGGCTGACAATTCCTCGTGTCAACCAAGAAACAATGTGATAACTGTTTTATTATATGAAACGCGCTTTGATTGGACAAGACGTTGTGACGTTGAACGTCGCTGGCAAAATCCTATCTATTTTCAGGTCTGATAATAAGTTATGTTAACACCAGAAGTATCCGACGTCACTCAGAACTGTTATTAACCTCTTGTTTTATTAATGAGGTGAACATCGTTAGATATCTCGATTTTTTCGTTACGTTTTAACATAGGAATTGGGAAAGAAACTTATGATCATATAATAATTCCATATATTGACTCGTTGAGGCGTCCAAGGCCGATGTTATTAACCCCTCAAATTACCGGTAAAATAGTGTATAAACAAAAAGAACCTTGGGACCGCCCGGGCGGCCCCATGGGGGCGTGGACACTATAGCTCGTAGTTATAACATAGCGACATACCCCACGAGGTCAACCTAGAAAATGTTACTCGCTCGCTCGACTCCGGCCGGTGTTATTAACCCCTCAAAATCAGATAAAATGGTATATAAACAAAAAGAACACAGAGACCACCGGGACCGCCCGGGAGGCTCCATGGGCCCGTGGACACTATATCTCGACGTTATAACGTAGCGACATACCACACGAGGTCAACATATACAATGGTACTCGATCGCTCGACTCCGGCCGGTGTTATTAACCCCTCAAAATGCGATAAAATGGTATATAATCAAAAAGAACATTGGGACCACCCGGGCGGCCCCCTGTGCCCGTGGACACTATATCTCGACGTTATAACGTAGCGACATACCCCATGAGGTCAACATAGAAAATTTTACTCGCTCGCTCGACTCCGACCGGCGTTATTAACCCCTCAAGATCCGATAAAATGGTATATAAACAAAATTAACACTGGGACCGCCCGGGACCGCCCGGGCAGTCCCACCGGCCCGAGAACACTATATCTTGACGTTATAACATAGCGACATACCCCACGAGGTTAACCTAGAAAATTTTACTCGCTCGCTCGACTCCGGCCGGTGTTATTAACTCCTCAAAATCCGATAAAATGGTATATAAACAAAAAGAACATTGGGACCGCCCGGGAGGCCCCATGGCCCCGTGGACACTATATCTCGACGTTATAACGTAGCGACATACCCCACGAGGTTAACCTAGAAACTGTTACTCGCTCGCTCGACTCCGGCCGGTGTTATTAACCCCTCAAAATTCGATAAAATAGTATATAAACAAAAAAGAACATTGGGACCACCCGGGAGGCCCCATGGGCTCGTGGACACTATATCTCGACGTTATAACGTAGCGATATACACCACGAGGTCAACATAGAAAATGGTACTCGCTCGCTCGACTCCGGCCGGTGTTATTAACCCCTCAAGATCCGATAAAATGGTATATAAACAAAATGAACACTGGGACCGCCCGGGACCACCCGGGACCGCCCGGGTGGCCCCACGGGCCCGAGGACACTATATCTCGACGTTATAACGTAGCGACATACCCCACGAGGTCAACCGAGAAATGTTACTCGCTCGCTCGACTACGGCCGGTGTTATTAACCCCTCAAAATCCGATAAAATGGTATATACACAAAAATAACACTGGGACCGCCCGGGACCGCCCGGGTGGCCCCATGGGCCCGTGGACACTATATCTCGACGTTATAACGTAGCGACATACCCCACGAGGTCAACATAGAAAATGGTACTCGCTCGCTCGACTCCGGCCGGTGTTATTAACCCCTCAAAATCCGATAAAATGGTATATAAACAAAAAGAACATTGGGACCGCCCGGGCGGCCCCATGGGCCCGTCGACACTATATCTCGACATCATAACGTAGCGACATACCCCACGAGTTCAACCTAGAAAATGTTACTCGCTCGCTCGACTCCGGTCGGTGTTATTAACCCCTCAAAATCCGATAAAATGGTATATAATCAACAAGAACACTGGGACCGCCCGGGACCGCCCGGGGGGCCACATGGGCCCGTGGACACTATATATCGACGGTATAACGTAGCGACGTACCCCACGAGGTCAACCTAGAAAATCTTACTCGCTCACTCGACTCCGGCCTGATATTGACTCGCTGACGCGTCAACACAAAATCCCGCAAAATACCGTATCACCATAAATATTCCGCCCTATATGATCGTAAATATCGCAATTTTCTTGAATGTTTTCAATAAAAATTAATAATTTACACCTATAATTTTTATATTTTGACACGAGCGGGTGTAACTGTGTTGATTTCAACAGCAACTGCTTGTCTAAAGAGAGCCGCGACAGATGTTTGAATGTGTTGATATCAATTATAGCAGTAAAACGGTATCGCAATTGTTATATTGTATACATTAAGGGTCAGACGCACGTTTTGCCAAAATTTCCTGGTATTTCAAAATGTATTTTCTCTAAATCTATAAGGAATATCTTTGTGAAATTTTGTACAAGAGATTATTGTGGTACCATACATAAGAACCATTGGACATTTGGTTATTATAATCTCATTTACTTTACTTTTATGGCATGAAAAATCTTTAAAATTTCAGTGTTCAGGTACCGAGAACTACTGTAAAACAGATTTTTTCGAAAGTGCATTTCATATATACATGATATCATATCTGAAGATCATGAGAGGAGACTTAATTTTTCTTGATTCATGAAATTAAATGATTATTTTCATTCAGAAAGACAACTACCATAAATAATTTTTTATTATTGAGAATTTTCATGCCATGCTTGTTGGTCATTGAAAAATTGGGCTCAGTTGAGTTCTGGGTCATGGGTTCATAACCAAGTTAAATCTGACCACCATATCTCTTAACACTGTGGCCTAATTTTTGTTGATTTCTCCCTGCTTGAGTGGACAGCACCACATTTGAACATTTGTTTTCATTGGGCTGGCATATTTGTGACTGCTTTATTCTTCATTATAATACTTGGGGTATGATGCTATAATATGCAATTAAAAAGCTAACTCAACATTATGATACAAATGAAGCCTCCTCTCATGGAGTCAAGACAATAAGCTATTTGATGGTTGACATGTTGTTTGAAATTATAAATTTTTCTGGCAGTTCTCGGTATCTAAAGGGACAGAAACGAAACAAATATTTTCAACCTCTCAAATGTATTAAAATCCATTATAGTTATTGTCTCTTTATAATTGCTCTGATTCTATATATAATGAAAATTATCATATGTAAAATTCAAGATTTTTCACCAGATAGATCCAGAGAAATTCTTTGTTGAAAATCACTTGCCATTTCTGGCTGGATTTACTGTGATTTATGCAAAACGTGCGTCTCCCCCTTAACCCGTTCACAATAATCAGAAGACATATTGGCAGATTTAAACCGAAACTGTGTTTTCATAACACTTGGGGAAGACGAACAGGTAATCTCGTGACAACAGTGGAGATTTGCGATGAGGTTTCCGTGTTTTTATTGCAATCGAAAATGGTCGTAATCCCAAAATCTTCTTGGTGCTAGACAATAACGATCAATATGACGAAGAGAGTATTTGTGATACTGGAAACCCGTGTACTTAATTTGCTTACCGACCAATCACACGATATTTCGTTATGGGGTAGATTATATATAATCGTGTGTGAATTAAAAATAAAATTTAATTCTAAATAACTTAAAATCATGCGACCACGTATTCGATTCACGCTTCCATCCATGGTGCTGTATCCGTGTTCCGTCTACTCTACTGAAGCTGAAGATGAGTCAATATATTTTAAATTGGGGGGGGGGGGGTGACCATATTACATATTATATATTTTCTTTATTAGCTCCACATATGGAGAGTATGATGACCTCCATCACCGGGAATAATGTTTTCAGTCTTTGCCCAAAAGGTCGTGGGTTGGGTTGCAATATGGGGAGGTACTTTGACCAGGAAAATCCTATTATACATGTCCAGTTGACATCAGAGGTCTTAAAAGGGCACTAATTATTAATAAAATAAAATCATTAATTATATAACCAAAATTGTTTAAATCTGATCGGTGAAAATTTAAACATGATGGTGAAATTGGCCCATGGCGTGTCAAGAGAAAGGGGCACTAAGTATTGGTAAAATAAAATAATTAATGTTATAACCAAAATTGTTGCAATCTGATCGGTGAGAATTGAAACATGTGGTTAAAATTAGCCCACAGCGTGTCAAGAGTTATAGATGCTGTTGACTTCAGACGACTTAAAGGGGCAAATACGAGCAATTGTTGGCTGATTTTACAATAAACGCTCTTTATTTGTCATAATATGATAATATTCCAGGCATGTATAAATTGGTGCGTTAGATTAGACTAGTCGATCCTTAAATAGTGACTTTTCAATTTATATAAGTGGAGATAGAGCTGCGAACAAATATATGTGATCTTATTTGGTTTGGGGGGATAACGTTTCTAGGTTGACCTCGTGGGGTATGGCGCTACGTTATAACGTCGAAATATAGTGTCCACGGGCCTATGGGGCCTCTCGGGCGATCCCGGGCTGTCCAAGTGTTCTTTTTGTTTATATACCATTTTATCGGATTTTGAGGGGTTAATAACACCGGCCGGAGTCGAGCAAGCGAGTACCAATTTCTATGTTGACCTCGTGGGGTATGTCGCTACGTTATACCGTCGAGGTATATTGTCCACGGGCCCATGGGGCCTCCCGGGCGGTCCCAGTGTTCTTTTTGTTTATATACCATTTTATCGGATTTTGAGGGGTTAATAACACCGACCGGAGTCGATCGAGCGAGTAACATTTTCTAGGTTGACCTCGCTATGTTATAACGTCGATATATAGTGTCCACGGGCCCATGGGGCCGCCCGGGCGGTCCCAAGGTTCTTTTTGCTTATACACTATTTTACCGGAGTTTGAGGGGTTAATAACATCGGCCGTGGACGCGTCAACGAGTCAATATATGGAATTAACACTCAGGCGTATTGCACTACCGAGAATCACCAACATAATCTGTCTGAAAACACACGAAGACACCAGTAATCACACAGGCTCTTTTAGCCAATATCGGCATTTGTGGGGTTAATATGACCGACCGGAGACGAGCGAGAGAGTAATTTTTTCTATGTTGCCCTAAGGTGGCATGTGGCTACGTTATAACGTCGAGATATTGTGTCCATTGTGTCCATATCGGATTTTGAGGGGTTAATAACACCGGCCGGAGTCGAGCGAGCGAGTAACATTTTCCAGATTGACCTCGTGGGGTATGTCGCTATGTTATGACGTCGATATATAGTGTCCACGGGCCCATGGGGCCGCCCGGGCGGTCCCGGGCGGTCCCAATGTTCTTTTTGTTTATACACTATTTTACCGGAGTTTGAGGGGTTAATAACATCGGCCGTGGACGCGTCAACGAGTCAATATATGGAATTAACATTCAGTTGTATTGCACTACCGAGAATCACCAAAATAATCTGTCTGAAAACACACGAAGACACCGATAATCACACAGGCTCTTTTAGCCAATATCGGCATTTGTGGGGTTAATATTACCGGCCGGAGACGAGCGAGCGAGTAAATTTGTCTATGTTGCCCTCAGAGAGCATGTCGCTACGTTATAACGTCGAGATATTGTGTCCACGGGCACGTGGGCGGTAATTAGTCACACCGGAACAAACGGCTCGTCGGAGCTGGGATATTGTGACTACAGTGGCGTAGAACTATTAGAACAGAATATTAGAAAAAAAGCTGGCGTTTTGTTGAAATTGATTCGATCGGATATGTGTATGCAGATATTTATTGATACATTCGTGTATTAAGTTTGAACCGAGAGCTACCCACATCGACAATGCGGGGAATATTGGACGACAAAAATGTGTACAAAGTACATCAGATCATACGGGAGGTGCAGATACGCGCATGTATTCCCCGATCCACAGAACAAGTAGCCATCACGATAAATTGTATTATTTGTATCACA
Source organism: Siphonodentalium dalli (assembly GCA_032622095.1). NCBI lineage: Eukaryota > Metazoa > Mollusca > Scaphopoda > Gadilida > Siphonodentaliidae > Siphonodentalium > Siphonodentalium dalli. The sequence continues at coordinate 55,563,175 of CP136067.1, forward strand.
CAAAGCTTCAGTTTATGCATCCATTACTGAAGATTAATGCACTTGTTAAGTATGCCCCTGTTCCACTTAACTGGGAAGCTTTAAAATCGAAAATTTAAAGAGTCATAATTACCAAACATATGCCGGTACCCCCGTCGCTAATCACGCATCGAAAGACAAAAGTCATTGCCATTATTGACAAAATGATGCATTAGCATCGGGAACCGAGTGGTTGAAACGGGAATAATTACTTGTTAGAAGGATCTGTACAACTCGTATATAATGTTCACACTAATCGAGCCTAGAATGCAATATGCGTATGGAGCTTTTTCATTAAACTGTAACTTCATATAACAGCAAGGTTCACCATGATGATGATCCACCATCTTGCTTGCCACATCATCATCACATGCATTCTAGTGTATTACAAAACATTGGAATATCCAGTAACAGAAAGTGGATCACTGACAGGAATATTCAGTCACAGGAAGTGAATAATTGAACCTCGTTGACAATGAGTTACGTCTCGTATTATTAAGGCACTTTCTTGTTTACCTTATGGTGGCGTCAGCATCACATATAAGCGAGATCAAATATCTATACTAGAATATCTATACGCTAACCACTGGAGCTCCGTGGTCCAGTGGTTAGCGCGTTGGACTTGTCTTCGCTGTCAACACAGCGATGCGAGTTCGCGGCTGGCTGGTGGTCTGTTATGAGTTTCCACACAGCAGTGGCTTGGCCGACTTGAGCGATGTGCAACTGTTTGAATCTCGCGCCAAGTTGTGACCCTTGAGCAAGGTCGCTCGTACTGTGTCTGCTTTGCACCACCCATGCATTACAAGGGTACCTGATAATGAGCAGTGAAAGATCTTGTCAGTATGCTAGCCATATGGTATCCTCGCATACTCCCGGCTGTACCTCCCCCTGTCCCCGGGGAGCAGTAGATGGTTACTGAATGTTCAGGCTCATCAGGGTAATAATTGTAAAACTTTGGGCCTCATGGGAAAGGCGCTTTACAAATGCTATACATTATTATTATTAATATTGCAGCAAACTACTCACCAGGTCTCAGACCTGTGCGTTATAACAACGAAACAGTTCGTGTCGATGTGCACTTTACCCTCATTTCCATCTACAGACTCGACGACATCACTCAGTCTTTGTGGACATGTGGCTATTTCGCCGTGACGTGGACCGACGGTTTGCTCAAATGGATGCCAGAAGACTTCTATGGTATAACGGATATCGAGCTCCCTGGTAAAGATGTTTGGAGACCTGGAATATTATTGCTGAACGGTGACGAGGACATGTCTGAAATTTCCCAGAATGACCTTCCGGTCAAATTATCGTATGATGGAAATGTCACGTGGTTACCTTCAACTTTCATCAAAAGCAGATGCACCACAGACATGACGTCATTCCCGTTCGATAAGCACCAATGCGGGATCTTTATCACACTGTCGCTGCACCCACGTGCTCGCCATGAAGTGGAACTTATAGCCTGCAGTTATCAGTTGTAATAAAGGAAGAGCATAGAGTGTGGAATCTCACGAAATCGGTTGTTTCTTTGGTAGAGTGGAATAAAGTTCAGTACATTATTATTACACTGAACCTAGAGCGGTTACCTCGCTTCCTGCAAGTGACCACTACAGTTCCCATAGTTCTGCTCAATACGCTGAACATGTTTGTATTCATGATACCATCTGGATCTGGTGAGAAAATTTCTTTCGCCGTCACAGCATGGCTGACATTTGCAGTGTTTTTAAGCTTCATATCGGGGTATTTACCAGCAGGTGGCGACAAAATTGGTTATTTATCCTTGTATCTTTTAGAAATGTTGGTTCAGAGTTCAATTATCGTCATAGTTACGATTTGCATCGTATGCGTATACAATAAGACTGGCTCGGTCCCCCGCTTCATCATGTCTGTCACGTGTCGACTGCGACGTTCTGGGTTGAATGAACAGCGTATACCGAATGAAAGAGACGAACAACCAGACAGAGAGACAGTTAGTCGCAATGACTGCTATTCTTGTAATTGGAAGGATGTTGCCATCTTGCTGGACAAAATTTTCTTTGTTATGATTCTCGCGATTTCTGTTATCACAAATCTGAGTTTGAATCCAATGTGCGAAGTAAGACAGCCATGGATATAAACATACACATTGAGTATGCAATAACCGAATGTAGTGGACTGCAATTTGCGCATGCTTTCAACGATGAATTATCAAAATCATGCCTGATAAGTAATAGGCTGATCTCAAATTGTGAACAAATAGAAATTTGGATGTTCACAATTTATCGAGGCGTTTTTACATTGTCATATGGGGCTTTCCGGTTTAATTCTCGTGTAAGATTATACTCAAGGACATGGGCCGGATCGAGGTACGTTGTAATTTTGTTAATTGTGACATATATGCATCCAATATTGCTGTTAATATAATAAATTTATTATAAAATTCGTCATATTTTATAAATGAGATAAATGGAGATACATGTAGCAAATCTAGCTATTTGTTTGCGGTGGACAGTAAAACGACAGCCTTTGAACGGGCTCTCGTGGATTGGGATGATCATACGTTTACTGGGGATTTCCCGTCAAAAATAATAGTATACAACACAAGGCATACATTTTTACGCAACGACCCCGACGTGACGTTGAGCGAAATATAACTAGTCACGAACCTCAATTGGATAATCCTGATGCCTAACGCATGGTAATAACGCAAATGCATATATTGTCCTGCATTAATCTTGTAGACCGTTTTCGTGCAGGTAGACTTAGACACACTTTCTGTTACTGTAAAGGCCTATACATTATAACAATGTATATTATTGAATGATGTACATGTGTCTTGATGGAATTAAGCAGGTAATCAAATAAATTAGCATGCCATGCACAATCAGACATAAGTTTCACCAGATACAGGGTGCATAGGCATGGATATCGTACCGGTGTACCCCGCCAGCTTCCACCGGGAAGATATCCTAATACCCCCTCCCACACCATGGATATCCCCATCCCGCCCCACCAGCACCACCGATGGCGAAAACTTATTTTGACTTCATTGTTTGAACATATTTTATTTGTCATCCCACACATATATGTATACATAATAGTTTAAATACAGCAGTATGATGAGCAACGGGGATTGGAGCACAAGTTATTACAACTTACCAAATGCTCCTCTCCCCAAATATCCTAAGAAATACTTAAATAAATAAATAAAATGGCGTAGAAAATAAATGAATCAAACTAAATTGTTCAGTACTGAAACGATCCGTGGATAGAATATAATGTTGGACCGCTGTAAAAAGACGTTCATTGCAGATTTTCAACATAGATCATATGCAATCCGATCGTTAATAGTCGTTGTTTTATGATAGTTCTTTCATTTTTATAAAGCGGACATGTAAAGAAAAAGTGGTCTGCATCCTCTACTCCGTACCCACAAGTACACTTGGGACTATCAATGAGATGTTTTCGAAACTTATCACCATTTAACTCACTACAATTGTTACGGAGTCTACAGTGTATTATGTTTACTCGTCTCTTTCCGTTATTATAAAATGAAGGTGGGTTTAATATACCATGCTGTGGATTAAATTGTTTTGAAAACATATCTATCGAACCACATTTTTTGGTTTTGTCATCTAAGGAGTTCCAGGCGGTCAACATCGATTGGAGAAAGCTAGTATTGGTACGATTGCAACCGGAGGGGTAGTTTCGAAGGTAATCTGGATTTCTAAAATCTCTTATTTGTTATTTGGCCACTAGTTGGAGGAATTTTCTCTAAGATATAGTTGGGTGCCTTTTTAGTCATCACATTGTACGTGATTCTCATTTTATGCCAGTCTCTTCTTTGTTGTAAAGTGGACCATCTGAGTTCGAATAGCATTTTGTTGATCAAAGCTGATTTAATGAGACCACTGACGATTCGCCTGCGTCATGATGCAACAGGTCCAACTTATGGAGGAGGTATATGGGTGCGTTATCCCATACTACATCACAATAATCCATTATTGGTAGTATAAAAACGTTATACATCAGGTCTAGGGTACGTCTGTTAAGAATGAATTTTAATTTTCTAAGTTGAGATAACCTAGAGGCTATACTCTACTACACATATTATTGGTTTGGATGTCCCAACAAAGGTTAGATTGTAATGTTATACCAAGGTGGCGATGCGAGGAAACAGTCTCGATGTCAGTATTGTTAAATGTAAGATTTAAAGGTACGGTTGGCCTTGGCGGTGGGTATGCTGTGAAAATATTTCCACCCGTCAAAAACCGCCACAAACAGAAAGAACATCAAAATGTAGACAGACTTTGTCCGTATACAAATAAGAAATATCACATAAACAGTATAGTCCGAGAGCCCATAAGGTTTTATTGACGTCACTCTGACCAAAAGACCCACTCTGCTCATTTTGTGCCAAATTATATGTAGTTTACGGAAACCAATTTCTTGCGAGTGGGAATCGCGGCGTTTGGGAGATATTTAACATAGAACGATGCCTGGTGAGAGCCAAAAATGTTACTTAAGTGTTGGGGAGGGTTAGTAATTTCGAATGTATGCAACATATGTAATGTCAGCTAACACGTTCTAGTATAATTTTGAACTTTACTATATACCAGATTTGGATATGTGGAAAGAAAATGAACACAGCCGTAATTGCAACCATTCAAGATGTCAGCCAAAATGTGTGCCGATATAGCCAAAAACAGTAACAATTTATAAGGTCTTTTGATCGCCGTTATAGTACAGATGATGTCACATGCGGTCATGTTGTCCGTTTGATACATTATGGTAATATACAACCCTTACAAATTAGCCAAAAATCCGACACAAAACTCCAATATGGCGGCAAGATGGCCGCCGAAATGTGAAAGTTTGCTATTTTTAGGACATTTCACCACCTTTCGTTTGTCTCTGTTGGAAAATATTGGCTCCTTGACGCGATTTTATACATTTATCATATAGAAGAATCATTGGCGAACACATGGGAATCATAATATACATTCCTTGTTAGAATTGTTTGTCCGATATCACGTTTTCCCAAATGCCGGTATAATCCGGTCAAAGCCAAAACGACGCTAATAACGCAATGACTGTTTCGAATCAATGAATGTTATCGCTATCACAATAAAACCCACGCGTATATATGTGCAGGAGATACTCGAGCTAGGATTCCTCTTATACCTGAGTTGAGAAATATTCACCCAAATCCAAGATGGCGGCTAAAATGGCCACCAGAAAGACAAATATTGCCGAATATCGCTGATTTTAACATCAGTGACGGCTAGTGTCACGACAACTCCACACCTGCTTACTATTGTGAGTTGGGTACACTGAGTCGAAGAACTGTGCTTATATTTCATCCAAATAAAAGTCGCCCAAATTCAAAATGGCGCCCACAATGATGGACAGATTTAGAAAATCACAGAAAATCTCTCATATTCACATCATTGGGCATTATTGTCGAGACAACTCTACCCATGCTTACAGCTATAAAGTAATTATCTTGCATCTGATGAAGGATTTGTTTTTCCAAATCGAAGATGGCGGCCAAAATGGCGTCCGAGATTTAAAAACACGCTTACATTCCTTTACGTGCATACTATGTGCGTCATTGTTGCGAGAATTCTACCCACACTTACATATTCATATGGAAAATTGATATGAAGTATCTATTTGAGTTTGGCCAACTCTCACAATCAAGATTGCTGCCAAACTGGTGGCCAGAAATTGAAAAGAAGTCGAAATTATTACATACTAATTTCAACTTTTCGTCATAATATCAACATGTATGGATTGAACGAAACGGTACATAAGCCAACTATTAGTTCCAACATAGGTCGTCGCCTTCTGGAAGGATGAAAACCCACAATAATCGTGATGTGGCATTTCGAAATCCATTCTCCACTAAGCGCCCATAATGGCCGTAATGGTATATGGGTGCACCGAATAGTCATATTATGACTTCCAAGAATCAAAACAACAGTACTTGAGCTTATTCTGATTTGCCATGTTCAGCATTATCTGGACCAGCATTCGTTTCTTCGTCACATTAATCTATCTCGTTCACACCAACACAGTTTTCTTCAATTCTTGGCAGAAGGGTCCCACTAATCGAAATGTTTCAAACAACACATATGCCGGTGTCAAGCTCACGCGTTTGTCACGAAAGATGGGAATTCTTATCCTTATTCTTGACGTGCTTCATTCGTGGTAGCTTATGGTATAATTCAGACACTACACATGGGGTCTGATCGTCATATTGTGTGATAAACTAGAAAGTTATGCGGTCGATGCGTACAATAGCTTTCAGTAGGACGTCTCTATCTGCGCATTTTTTTCAGATTTGGTAACTTAATGTGGATAACAAAATGGTGATTTACTCATCCAGCCACTTCTCAATATATGGTTCATCAATTCACATATTCACATACTGACGTAGCCGGATATCTTCTGTACATGGCTTCGAATTTCTGAAAGCCTAACATTTGGCGGGTGCCTTTCTGCTAAGACGTAGAAGATCATAATGCATAATATACTTACACTTCTTGACCGTGATCATAAGAACAGTCCTTGTGGCTTCCAGCAATCGTCTCACCGTACACATCCAAGCAGATAATAACAATACACAGTCATGGTGGCGTCCAGCAATCGTCTCACCGTACATATCCAAGCAGATAATAACAATACACACGGTGCTAGATTGTGAGCAAGTGTCATGATATTGGACCATGACTGCACCGCCCCTTCTTTGGGTATGTTTTAGATTTAGACATGATCTCATGTAGCTTTGCTTTCCTTATATGCTAATATTGTACCTTCCAATCCGTTTGGAAGCCGTTCTTAATCAATTAGACCAGGCTTCTACCATTGGCTATTGCCATATAAGCCCCACCCATAATGGGATGTAGTCTTAAGGACGATGCATTGGTAGTTGATGTCATACTCACGATGGGTGATGGTCGGTGTGGTTCAAGAAAGTACAATGCCATCACCACAAGGGTGAAATTTTCAACTCAAAGAACATCTAGGGGTTTGTTGAGATCTTGTATTAAGTTTAACGTTGGGTACACCAATTTATTTCTTGGTAACATCGCAATTCAAAGCCATTGTCCTGCATGAGACATATTAACTACTATATTCTAAAGTCATATACCATAAAGGTCAAGTTCACTCATCCATTCCCGGCGATCTATAAATTGCTCTTTAAACAGTGAAATAAATGCATCACAATTCCTTAGAAAATACCGCCCATATACTGACACTAACCTTGAGAGAGGATAACAACAACGCATACATTCATTCCATAAAGACATCATTTAGCCCATCCGACTCTTCTGGGGAGGATAAGATAGTATTATCCAGACAAAATTATATGTGTGGTCAAGTTGATTAAGAACGGCCTTGAAACGGATGTGGAAACACAAATCTTACCACACCAAAAGCACCAACAAACATGACATTCTATATCTGAAACATGCACTTGATGTGGGGGTGTATGCGCCGTGGCCCATTTCATTCCCACTGTCATGGCGCTTGTCTACAAACTAGCACCACGAGTATTGTTCTTCTCTGCTAACGAGACGAATGCGGGACGTTTCACAGTTTGCTTAGGATCGTGATCAAGTAGTGTGGGTAGTCGGTACATTATGATCTTCTCTGTAGCAGATATGCATGTGTCCAAGGGAATGAGACAGCTAGCTACATTTGAAACACTGCCGAACTTATAGACCATATGCCTTTCTAGTTCAAGATGACGACCAAATCCCATATTTCGCAAGTATCTAAAATCTGAAGCTTTACACCGGAAAATTAATTGCTTGAAACGTTATGATAAGAAGTCCCTACTCCCAGGAAGTGTTGAATACTTTGCCGGTGTGAGCGACCTAGATTGATCAGGCAAAGAAATGGAAACTGGTCCAGATCATTAATGACGTCGCAAATCATAATCTGTTATCAGGTAATTGTTCTAATATGGCTATTCGATGCACCTACGGTTACGGCCATTATCGGCGCGAAGTGTCGAATGGTTTTCGAAATGCCACATCGCGATTTTAATTGCTGGTTTTCGTACTTCCAGAAGGATGCGAGCATTTTTATGCATTTTGATACCTTTTAAGTTGAACTAATAAGTGGTTTGTGTATAGTTTCGTCCATACATATTGATATTATGATTTCTTTTCAATTTCTGGCTCCAGTTTAGCTGCCATCTTAACCTTGAATACCAATACCAATTTACAAACTCAAATGAATACTTCATATCGATTTTCCATATAAACATGTAATGGTGGGTAGAATTCGCGAAACAATAACGCCCATCGTAAGAAAGTAAAGGAATGTAGGCGAGTTTTCAAATATCGGTCGCCATTTTGGCCGCCATCTTAGATTTGGAAAACTCTTTCTTGCATGGAATGTAATGTAATTACTTCATCATAGTATTTCCAACTCAGCTGTAAGCATGGGTAGAGTTGTCTTGACAATAATGTCCAATGATGTGAATATGAGAGATTTTCTGTGATTTTCTAAATCTGTCCACCATTGTGGGCGCCATTTTGGATTTAGGCGACTTTTATTTGGATGCAATATAAGCACGGTTCTTCGACTCAGTGTTCCCAACTCACAATATGTGTGGAGTTGTCGTGACAATAACTGTCACTGATGTTCAAATCAGCGATTTTCGGCAATTTTTCTATTTCTGGTGGCCATTTTGGCCGCCATCTTAGATTTGGGTGAATATTTCTCAACTCAGGTATAAGAGGAATCCTAGCTCGAGTATCTCCTGCACATATATACGCGTGGGTTTTGTTGTGATAGCAATAACATTCATTGATTCGAAACAGTCATTGCGTTATTAGCATCGTTTTGGCTTTGATCGAATTATACCGGCATTTGGGAAAACGTGATATCGGACAAAAAATTCCAGCAAGGTACGTATATTATTATCCCCATGTGTTCACCAATGATTCTTCTATACGATAAATGTATAAAATCGCGTCAAGGAGCCAATATTTTCCAACAGAGACAAACGAAAGGTGGTGAAATGTCCTAAAAATAGCAATTTTTCACATTTCGGCGGCCATCTTGGCCGCCATATTGGAGTTTTGTGTCGGATGTTTGGCTAATATGTAAGGGTTGTATATTACCATAACGTATCGAACGGACAACATGACCGCATGTGACATCATCTTTACTATAACGGCGATCAAAGAGACCTTATGAATTTTTACTGTTTTTGGCTATATCGATACACATTTTGGCTGACATCTTGATTGGTTGCAATTACGGCTGTGTTAATTTTCTTTCCACATATCCGAATCTGGTATACAGTAAAGTTCACAATCATACTAGAACGGATTCCAACCGATGATTATAAAATTTCTTAAGCTAACTTTCCAATTTGACATTTAAAAACAATGGCGTTTCAAAATATATTTGACCTTTGACCTCTCGTACTCGAGGTCAGTGGCTGAAATTCTAATTCTGTGTTTATTCACTAGAGAGAATGACTTATTGCCGACAAAATGGTACATATAACGTGTTAGCTGACATTACATATGTTGCATAGATTCGAAATTACTAACCCTCCCCCAACACTTAAGTAACATTTTTGGCGCTCACCAGGCATCATTCTATGTTAAATATCTCCCAAACGCCGCGTTCCCCACTCGCAAGAAATTGGTTTCCGTAAACCACATATAATTTGGCACACAAGGAGCAGAGTGGGTCTTTTGTCAGAGTGACGACAATAAAACCTTATGGGCTCTCGGATATGTTTGACCATTGTTATGTAAACAAAAGCATAAAAAGTTACTTTTCTGGTGTTTGTTTATATTATGATGGTAAACATACAGAGCGTTCTTTGTTGGTGAATTCCTGATATGGGACTAATAAAGAGCGTTTATGCAATTTGTGTGTGATTAGCCAGTAGCATTGTGCTGTCTCCTGTAACACAATCAGGCTCTTGCTTAGGTAAAATATAGTAGATCTTTATGATAACATGGTGTTTACGCGATGGTCATGGTATCTATGAACGAAACTGTATGCTTTTAATATTTTTCTGTTTACGGTGTTTGGAACAAATATGAATATGTTCGACAATTAAGGCCTCCCGTGCCTTTAAGAAGTGTCAGCGTTCTTATCGTTACCCGTATAAGAGAAAATGATAGCCTTCGTCTTTGATGGGTTGAACTTGACTAGCCACTGGTCAGACCAGTTGCCAATACGTCTTAGTTCGACATAAAGGTTTAAACGAGATTCTTCTAATATTTGGCTGGTGCTGGTAAATCATGTGTCATCAGCATACATACGCGTAAAAGAATTGATAGTATCAGATAGATCGTTTATGTACGTCAAAAAGAAAAAAGGCCCTAATATTAACCCTTGAGGGACGCCAGCTCGAATGCATTTATAGTCAGAGACTACATTTCCAACCAACACGTTGTTTTCTATTAGTTATATAATTACGAATCCAATCAAGAAGGTCACCTTGAATACCGTATTGTTCCAGTTTATGTATCAACTCTTTGACCAGAACGCTGACAAATTGTGGAGAACTGTATTGTGGACATTAGAGCGTGGATGATTACCAACCGACTCATGATAAATGACGATAAGACTGAATTCATAATCATTGGTTCTCGACAACAACTTCAGAAAGTCAACATCAGTTCAATTCATGTGGGAGACGCCGACATACCAACAAAGGACACTGTTCGCAACCTGGGATCGTATTTTGACACAAACATGACAATGGATAACCATATCTCTAATATGTGTAAGAAGGCGTTCAGAGGTTTATACAAAATCCGACAAATTATACAATACCTCGATGTAGACTCAACTAAGACATTGGTCCATGCTTTTGTCACGTCACACTTAGATTACTGTAATTCTTTACTGTATGGACTACCGGATTACCAGTGTGATCGCCTGCAAAAAGTGCTAAATGCTGCGGCGCGAGTTGTATCATACACTCCTCGGCATGAACATATAACTCCAGTTCTCAAGCAATTACACTGGCTGCCAGTGGAGTATCGAATCATGTTCAAAATTATTTTGCTTGTATTCAAATCTCGTAATAACATGTCACCATTGTATATACAGGATATGATCAAAGACAGAAATGTGTGTACATATGGATTACGATCTGATAGCAGTATGCTTTTGTACACTCCTTTCAACAAACAGAAAACGTTTGGCGATAGGGCATTTTCATTTGCAGGTCCACATCTATGGAATAGCATTCCACCTCACTTGAAAATATTCACTGATTTAAATATGTTTAAGACCGGCCTCAAAACATATCTCTTTGATGTAGCATTTAATTCCTAGATATATGTGCATGTACATGTATTATGCTGATTAGGCAATGAGCTCGATGTAATGTAAAGCGCCGTTGAATATGTACTCATAATATTGAGCGCTATACAAATTAATTATTGTATTGTATTGTATTGTATAATCCGATATGACACACTCTTTCAAATGCCTTTGATATGTCACAAAAGATGGAACATGTTGCCATCTTATTATCAAGAGATTCACACAAAGAATGATATATGTCAATAAGTTGATACGTTGTAGAATGACCAGGTATGAAACCAGACTGATGTTTATACAGTAAATTATTACTATCAAAATGTATCATTAGTTTTTTTTAGAATAATTTGCTCGAATACTTTAGATAAACACGATAACAGAGATATAGGTCTGTAGTTGCCGGGATCTGAACGATCGTCTTTTTTATGAATGGCAGTAACATTTGCTTTTTTCCACTCAGATGGGAATATCTTAGACGATAGGGACATGTCGAACATTTTCTTGAGTGGAACTGCCACCGTATATGCTGACTCTCGTAACATTTTGGCACTTATTCCATCATGGCCATTAGCTTTGCCCACTTTTAAACTGTGTATAGCCGCGCCAATATCTACCTCTTCAATATCAATTTTAGAGAGTTGGTTGCAACATTTATTTATTCTGTTTGGAAAAAAAACAATTTGAGTCGTCAAGAGAAGAGTTGTGTACAAACGTGTCGTTCAGTAAATTAGCTTTTTCGTCGTCATCAAAAAACAGAATTCCATTAGCGGTTCTTAAGGGGGGTATCACTGTTAGAATTTTTGTTTAAAAGTTCTTTGACCAGAAGTACGTTGGGTTACTAACGGAAGAAAATGTGTCCGCCAACTTAGTTTCATATTCTGTTTTCGCGTGTTTTTTCATGTTATTAACTTTATTTCGCATCGTTCTGTATTTAGACCACGAGGTGTCACTATTAGACCGAAGACTTTACGCCTTAAGCGGTCTCTTCTCCGAATAGCCGCCCTTAACTCGGACGTGAAGCAATGTTTGTCGTGACGTCTAATTGCTATCTCTCTATTCGGCATACATGTTTTCATAATTTCAAGATATTTGTTTCGAAAAATTGTGTACCAAATCATCGATGTGTTTATATGGATCTAGTGATGTTTTCCAGTTAATTGACTCTATTGCATTATTTGCCTTTAAGAATCTGCGTGGTTGTTGTTCCATGCCAGTTTTCTATTTGTCAATGTGGGACTATAATCAAAATAAAAGGAAGCCAATACTGCATAATGGTCAGAAATGTTTCTACCCATGTCTATAGTTTCTTGTTCATACGAGAGTAGGTTGTCACTTACTATAATTGGATCCAATAAGGTTGCTGATGTCGTCCCGATTCGAGTTGGGGTTGTAATAAGATTACGCAAGTGTAAACGATTGATTAAGTTGATAATGTCTAAAGTTCGGTTTAAGTTATTTGAATTTAAATCCCCTGTTACCACAGTGGATCAACGGACACGAACCAAAACCGGAAGTCGTAGATTTCGAGGTGGAGAAATATCTGTCGACAAATATTTGTTGACATTTTTTGACGGTTTTTTGGGAAAATAAACGTTTGGATACCATATCTGACCAACTGAAGGTGAGTAAATATTTCTTCGCTAATGCTCGGACACCGACGATAAATTTAAGTCAGTTGCCATTGTTCGATCGCGGAAAAAATGTCATTTAATCATCGCCGCGAGACGATTTCTTCCCCAAAATATCCCAGAAAATCATACTTTTCACATTCATCGCAGACAACTGTCGCAACAACCTATACACCGATCGAAAGGCCTGTTTCCCCCCCCCCAAAAATGCATATTTTGAGTATTTTCACGGACTGTCTCAAAATTCCAAATTTCATCTTTTGATGTACGTACCCACCTCGAAAATACTGTCCGGTTAGTCCCGAAAAATTTAATCATTAGTTGTAAAAAATCTGTCCGCTTAGTCGTGATTTTGCTGAGGTCTGCCATCTTCAATTTCTGGTCGAAAAAGCAATTTTGCCGCAGATGATGGGCGTTTCATTTGACTTTTGCGTGGCCACAATGGTTCTGGGTGTTCATAATGTTGTATATGTCTCCTGGTACAACATAACATCCAGGCGGTGACTTATATAATTATATAACTGAACTGTAACCTGTAACTGAAATCCAACTACGAAGTACATGTTTGGTAAACATATAACTTTTGATGTATGTCATATTGTTAACTCTCGGAAGGCCGACATAAAAAAAAATGATTTACATCCATCTTTTTTCAGAAAAATGCAGCGGTGTGCCGATTTTTACCCTTTATATTTGATTATACACTCGCAACGAGTTGTGGACCACAACTTGTGGGGTTATACAGGAGGCAGCTTGTTCGTCCGAGTTTTTATTGCTAAGTTTTGCGGTCATTTGTTTTTTTGGCTTGGCATATATATATTTAGTACCATGGGAACATGCGAACATATATGATTATGAAATATGTCAGACCTTTTTGTTTGGAGTTATGACATTTTTCGACTTAGAAAATTATTGTTTTCAATATTCAGCAATGGTTAAAACAATAATGTGGAGGGGACTAAAACATACAGTCGGAGGGGTGTACAGCTACATCTGTTACTAATATTAGCTTAAGTTCAAGTCCACTAAGCGATATTATTTTATAATTCCAGGTGCTACTGACGATAGGATCGCATGCCTGCCTTCATATATGTAACCACTGTGCGGCAAAGGCTTGCGGCTTCGCTGAGGCAATCGACGATGGGATTTTACAACACCCGAATGAATGTTTGAAAATAAAATTATTGAAAATAAAAAATTTAAAAATTATTTATAATAAAATACTATACAATACTTTATTATATGCTTCCCCATTAAATAGTGGGAAATTGCCGTGGCGTAGAGCGTTATATCCATCGCCTGGACCGACTCGATGGATAACACTGACCGACTCGATGGATAACACAATAGTATTACTTTTTCGGAGATTACTTCCGGTTTATAGCGGCGAATCACATTAAGTTTCAAAGCGTATCAATAACAGCCGGACTATTGTTTTAATTATTGATTTTCACGGTTCATAAACTGTTATTTAATTGTTATAATGTTAACTCATTTGTTTTAATATATTCTTATCACTAAATTATGTATACATTAATTTTCTCGCATCATTTCAGAATAAAACAATGGGGACTATTTCTTATGGCGGCTATGCTCGATATTTGTCATTCGGTGGTGAGCAAATCAATTGATGGAATGTAAACAAAATGCAAATGTCGAAGCTTTCTAACAATTTGAAGTGAACTGTAGGACAAAATTAGCAGTTTTGGTGCGGTTTATAGCGCATATAATAAAAAGAAAACCTACGGGTTTTGGTTGAATACCCGGATTATCTCATTCGTGGGTGCAAGGAGGTACAGAATTTCCACTCGCGGCTTGCAGCCGCTCGTGGAAATTCTGTACTTCCTTGCACCCACTCATGAGATAATTCGGGTATTCAACCAAAACTCGTAGGTATTCTCTATATACTATACAATACTATACGAAATATTGGTACTCTCGGTTGATATGGAGAATAGAAACATCACCAGGAAAACTCCAGTGTTCTTTCGAGTTGTTGTATTCTTAATCCCACATTGGCTGTCCATTAATGTAGAAGTGTTGTGTTTCCTACATGTATATAGCGGGTAAAATTCCAATCTATAGCGTACAACTGAATGTGGAACCAGATGCAAGTTACTTTTGTAAATATATAGGCACGTGATTTTTGTCCTGTTGTATTCAAATCGCGCCATAATTAATTGTTTCCACATTGATTCACACACTGGATAATTTGGTTGGGAAGTTTTTAACGCAAATGGTCGCTTATATATTCAAATTTAAGCGGACAGAAGACATGCAGACAGACTTAAGCGCTTAAGCGAATATACCACACATCGCACTGAAGCACACATATGGCATTTGCGCATAATTGAAATGAATTGCGCTTAAGTGCAATTAATTCCGATTAAACGCTATGAGTTGCTTGAGAGTAAGTGTAACTACCCATATAACCTAACTATTAGCATGACCGGGTGTATCTGCATTTGGCTAATTTAAACTAAAGGTCCTCAATCCGATCAGAAAGACCCATATTATAAAGATACAACAACAACAACAACAACAATATTTCTTCAAAATAAGCTTTAGTTATCAGAATCGATTAACTGCAAAAAATAATGCTGACCACTGTCAACTATGGTATCAAATTTCCCAAAAAAGTGTGATTTATAAACATTTTGTTCAACAAAATATGGCCGTATAATTACTAAAGTATCACGAAATTTTACCGTATTACCACTTGTTTTAGAGTTATCCATCTTCATCCGCAATTTTGACCGAAACCACCCTTTTCACGGCGTGTTTCTGGGCAGCAATCAATTGAAATAACAAACTTCAATAATCGATATCTGATCACACTTGAGCTTTGATGGGTTGGTTCCTCGACTCGACTAAAACAGAATGTAATACTGTCGCGAGTCACCCATTTTAATAAAGAATTTAGGCTAGTTCACAATCACAACTATCCAAAGCAATGAAAACAAGGAGGTGATATGTCAATATGAGTTCAGGTTTAGTTATAGATTCACCTATTTATTCACCAGGGGTACATAGTTACACACAGTATAACCATGAATTGCGCTTAATCGCAAATAATTATGCTTAAGTGCTATTGCTTAACTGCAATTAATTATGAAATGTGAATTTGGCCTCTGATATAAATGGAAATAAACATCTGCATATTTGATTGCTATGCTATAATATGTAATATTAGCGAAAATTCTCCGAAATATGGGTGGGTGCCTGTAGTTTAAAACATAAAAATAAAGGGGTGTATATATACCCGAAAAATGTAGTTAAAACTTTATACAATCGTAACCAAAACTCGGGTGGTGAGTCCCGAAAGTGGCCATAATGAACAAGAACAGCCATGGGTCCCGATTTGTTTTTTCTGAAATTAATCGAATTTTAATTGTTTTTTAAGTATCAAATTTCACGCTATATACTGGCTGAAATATCAAACTATTGGAAGATACATCTACACCTCCCACCATCAAAACAATCCTGTTGCTACGGCCTTGGTCGTGGAGGGCATTGTTATATTCTTGTTCTAACAATATTTCCATAAATGATTCTTTGGTTAATGACCTTACACGATCTGAACGAATATATGAGAGCAAATTGCAAACTGTACTCGGTAACTAAACTTGATCAGTATACTATAGTTGCAACAGAAAAGCAGTTGCCCCAAAACGTGCCACTGTTAACGAAAGGCAGCCAATCAACTAATCCATTTCGACTCTTGATTGAACAACAAAAACTGTCCGCCGGGTCTGGTGGATTGCAACTAGATTCCGGGGTGTACAGGACTAACCGGACAGTATTTTCGAGGTGGGTACCTGCATCAAAAGATGAAATTTGGAATTTTGAGACAGTCCGTCAAAATACTCAAAATATGCATTTGTGGGGGGAAACAGGCCTTTCGACCGGTATATAGGTTGTTGCGACAGCTGTCTGCGATGAATGTGAAAAGTATGATTTTCTGGGATATTTTGGGGAAGAAATCGTCTCGCGGCGATGATTAAATGACATTTTTTCCGCGATCGAACAATGACAACTGACTTAAATTGATCGTCGGTGTCCGAACATCAGCGAAGAAATATTCACTCACCTTCAGTTGGTCAGATATGCTATCCAAGCGTTTATTTTCCCAAAAAAATGTCAACAAATATTTGTCGACAGATATTTCTCCACCTCGAAATCTACGACTTCCGGTTTTGGTTCGTGTCCGTTGATCCACTGTGGTTACAATTAGTGGTATATTTCTACTAAGTAAAGTATCTAGTGATGAGTGAAGCTTATCCCAATAATCCGGCGCAGAAAACTGTTCTGAACGGCAAGAAACTACTAGACAATATTCATTGGATTTCAAATAAATTTGGAAACATAGTATACTGTTATCAAACTCAAGTTTGTGGTTTCGTTTAAAAACAATATGCATGTATGGTTAGCAACGTACGCACATATACCTCCTCCGTGTCTGTCGCGGTCTTTTCTAATTGGTCCATTGAAATTCGGAATTATAAGGTGCTCTGAATTAAACTCGGGATCTAAATGAGTTTCGGTGAAACAAATTATATCATATTCATTAATTAGATGTGCAATATATATAAGTTTATTGCGGAGACTCCTTATGTTCAGATGGAATATGGATAGGGAATGTTCCGCATTCATTGTTTTAACATCAGTGTTATCAGTGTTATCAGTGTCATCAGTGTTATCAGTGTCATCAGTGTCATCAGTGTTATCAGTGTCATCAGTGTTCGTGTCCATTCTCCACATATCAATAATAAGATCGATGCAATCAAAATAAACTTGAGATTTGGAATTCTTAAATTCAGACAACCTTTTGAAATTTCAGTCACGGGTTTACATGTACCTCGCTTGAATGCATCACATATAGGCCGATTGACTGCATGTACTGAGATAGATCAACACACATCTTGAGAGGGATTCCACCAAGAACAGGAAGTCAAACAGTCCATCTGATGCAAAATTAGATATATCTCCTTTTCCCGAACCAAGCCGATAAATAACAAAACATAACATAATTACAAAAAACATTAAAGAAATTAAAGAGTAATCGAAAGTGACCTTTCTTTCAATACATAAATAAAGAAACCGATTGGCGCCAAAAAAAAGTGAGGGCAGTTTCATCGTGATTTAGAAAAACAAAATGGGAGTCAAATGGAATATACATATCGATTTCAGGTATGTCGTGATTCAATGTGAAGTACAGAATTTCGTGGATGATTCATGCCATACACATGTAACGATGCATGAAACGAGAGGCCTTTATTGTTACTTTGTCTCAAATGGCAATATGGGGTACCTTTAATGAATTGAGCTAGCTTTGCATGACCCCCTTTCATATTTCAATCTTTAAATTTATTGTGTGAATGGCCACATTGTTTTGATGATTGTTGTAGTTCGAGTTTGAGGTCATCTATTTTCTTCGATTGCACCTGAATTATATCATTTTGCTTGTCAACTTTACGATTTAACGACTCTAAGTCTGAGCAAGTCTCCGAGTTTGACGCTTCCATCTTAGCAATTTGAGTGCGCATTTGAGTTAATTCACTTTTGTTTTTATTTATTTGCGTGTGTACTGGCAAGAGAGCATTTTCGACTGTTGCTTTCAGTGTCGCACTTAGTGACGAAAACCATGAAGTTAGAGACTCCAATTGGTCATGAATATTACACAATGATTTGTTCACAATTTGCTCAACATCCCTTTTAAACACGGGGTCTCAACTGCCACGTGAGAAGTGGTTCGCATTCGATTTTGGACACGACGCGCATTCGCCAATGTCACGGTTCGTTTCAGATCGAGAAAATAGGTCATCACAGATAAGTCTGATTTTGGACAGACGAAGGTGAGACTAATATACATTTGATGGTATGGTTATTTTTCAAATGACTCAATGCTATCGATCCAATAGTTTATTTGATGTTTTAGCTGAAAACTGTGTACTTGTTGTCATATGTTCAAGACAGCGATCACTCAATACATTTTCAATGGAAACTTGTCCGACTAATTACATTTAATACACACCAACCGCGTGTTTTTTTTTCGATTGTACGGCCAGTTTCCGATAACTCCTTATTCTCAAAGCACCCATCGTGGTCATATTTCACGTCTAAGTCACAATACACGGCTTTTGAAATGATACTAAAATGCTACGGTGCCCCTCTGATCGCATGTTATCATTTGTGTTCGCATCCGATCAAATGCCCCAGTACCGATCCGATGCCTTGTTATTTAACTGCATATTTTGCAGCAGTAAACACAGGCATTTCGACATATTTCCACTTGCTAGTTGTGGTACAATACCAGTAACACCACAAATGCTGGAGTCATGTCCCTTGGAGTAGTGCCAAATCGATTTTTTCTGTATTTTACCTTTTAATGTTTGGCAGGGCTATCCTTTTCTATTGAAAAAAAAACAATTTCTTCGGATTGGTGAGAGGAAAATGCATAGTCCAAAGCCCCATCTGAAGATTCGCTCTTGTGTTGGCAATAGGAGCACCTTAAATTGCTCTGAAAAATAAAATAATACAGGGAATTGGTAAATGAGAGGTATGTGTCATTTTAACAAGCTAAAAATAGTTTAACATTACCCACAGGAACGTGCATATATAACTAAATTGTAAAGCTACATAACTCGAAATATGCTTGATACACAACTCAAGAAAACACAAGTTATTACCCCTTACTGGTCTTCCCATTCATGTTGGTCCATGCATGAAACTTCTAAAACAATGTTCTAACCACACGCGCCATAATTATGGTTATATTCTGGACACAAAGAGGCTTGAGATCACATTACCAATACATGTGCCAACAAGAGCACACCGTCGGGGCGTGGCATAATACGCCAGTTTCTGAAGTAGAGTGGGGAATGTAGACATAACCTATATTTGAACTTGAGATGTATACCAAATTTGGTTCAGTTCACTCGATTCAATCTAAAGTTATCACCCGGAAACCAAAAGCAAACGGACGGACGGACGGACAACCCATTTACATAATACGACCGATTTTTTCAAACGGGCGTATCAAACTATTCATAAACTCGGCATACAAGAGCTATAGTATATATACGAACACTACAAGTATAAAGTGTCATAAAATATCCGCTTAGGAACAAATGTGTCCACAATTGATCGGAATATGAAAACATATACTGTGCTCCCGAAGAAGAAAATAAACTAATAGACTTTTTCGTGAACAAAGCTGCATTCCTGGAGAGTATATGTTGATCGACTGACGCCAAGTCCTGATTAGATCTCCCACACATTCGTATAAACTCGATCATAACATGCAGTTATAAGCGTGTTCGTAATTGTTCACATCACATGTATCTGTGTATTGATTTACCAGTAAGTACATTTGTCTGTATTGGTCGGTCGGCTCCGAGTGTAGGTAAGACTGCACAAAGGCATTGGCGTTTGTGGGACTTCCAGAGATCCCTGATTTGGGCCCAACTCCGGCTTGGTCGTCTCGGAGTATGCTATTTCTCTGTCTGTAGGTACGATATGGCTGTAGTATGGAATGTCTATTTTATGTAGTGCATGAGTGTTTGTATATGTGTAGTTGGTTCGTCATACATATTGAGACATGTGTTGTAGATATGTTTGTAAACTTAAATTTCTAATACACTGTGTTATGTACCAAATTTGTGTTTGTTCTCACAATGTAAACATTTATATATGAATCTCCATATATGGAGGATAATAAAGATATATATATATATATATATATATATATATGTATATATATAGAGTATATGTACGAACAATACAAGTAGTGTCATAAAGTATCCGCTTAGGAACAAATGTGTCCACAATTGATCGGAATATATATATATTACTCAGGTATGGCTCATTTTGAAACATTCCACATGATTCCGATGCGTGTTACCCCATTTCGACTGCTAGGGCTATTCAAAATGCGCACTAGGGCCTATCAAAGTTTGCAGAATGCGAACCTTAGCATCAGAAAATGTGCACTGGGGCATGCTTGACTTGCAACTAAAAGACGCACATGGTGCGATACCTTTGATATATTTGACATTTCATATCGCGTTAGGACAAGCAGAACTCGTCTCTTTGAAATATTAGCAAACATCAGCTAATAAAGTGTGCTTTTGTAGTAACAATAGCATTTAAAAACAGACACTGGTAATATAGCTACCAAATCCTACTGATCGGTTCGATATTTCGAAGTTTGGCCGACGAACATTGGTCCAGTGAATGGTTTGTATTTTTATATATAGCAACAACTGTCGATGAACGCTCACACATATATTATATCCTTGATAACGATAGAGATACTTACCATTTTCTGCAACGTGTCGTCCATTTGTTGTCAAATTGCAGGCGCGCACCGTGTCATTGACGAATGCGCACCGTGTCCAAAACTGAATGCGAACCACTTCTCACGTGGCAGCTGAGACCCCTTATTTAAGGTCCTCTCGGTTCAAGTTTGTGTCATTATTTTTACTTCTAAAGTCAGGTGGGATATCTAAAAACGGAAATTCAGAATTTCTTCGTTTGTTGTCCGGGGTAGACAAGCCTTGAGTTTTCCTCTTCTTTATGGAACTATGTGTCCCAACTGTTGGAGATAATAGCGGTGGTGGTAGATTTGGTTGCAGATATTAACAAGTCAGCATTCGCGACGGCATTTATAATGTCAGTTGCTGTGTCTTTCTGACTAGCAGTTAAGCTGTTAATATGTAATATGGGTCAATCTGCGTTTGTACCTGTGTATTTTCAGCCATTGGCGAATTGTCGGTACTTGCCTCGACTTCGAATTCCAATGTAGTCGTGGTTGCACCTTAAGTCGATATTATTGAAAATACGCTGATCGTACCAGTCCCATTATCACTTAAAGGTACTCAACCCGATAAAACTCCTCTCAATTACTATTTCAATGGCTTCGGGGGTCAAAAAAATTTGATTCGAGTCGAGGAAGTCACCCATCAAAGCTCAGATTTGTTAGATATCGATTTTAGAAATCTATTATTTTTCATTATCGGGAATTCTTACTGGCCCAGTACGTAGTCAATTATTACCACTTGATTATACAGTTATCCATCCTTGTCTGTTTGAATAGAATTTTGGCGTAAAATCTCGAGCATGTTACCAAATTGACGGCAGTTATAAGTACTCATCTCGAGAACATAAGAATTTTCAAAAATCAATATCTAATAACTCTGAGCTTTGTTTGATGGGTTCCTCGACTCGAATCAAATATTTTTTACCCCCAAAGCCAAAGAAATAGTAATATAGGACCCTCTGATCGGATTGTTGTTGTTGGAATCTGTTGAGATGGGGACCCTCTTTACGGGTTGAGTACCTTTAATATGGTCGATGGAAATAGTTATGTTGTTTTAAGCCATGCTTCATGCAAGTCCGCCGAAGAGAAAAGGCATTACACCCCCAAAAAGGCGCCGTAAATCGGAATCACGTCTAGGTGGCCGCCATTTTTAACCAATGTACTCCATTGACTTTAGTTTGTCCTGAAATGGCGAGAAAAATGATTTTTGACAGAAAAAAAGATCAGTTAACCTTATCAGCCTGCATAACTAAGCAACATGTAAATAAATGTAGGTTAGGTCAGTTCGGCATAAAATCTTCTTCCAGGTTTTTTTTCTTGGCTTAATTTGTTTCATATAGTAATAAAATAACAAGAAACTGACTTTTTATCAACTAATAGCAATTTCATTTAGAATTTCTTATCACATTCCCGAGACTGTATTTTCAAGGTTGGAAACAGAAATCTAGCGAAAACCTTCGAAGTGTACGAATGGGTGGGGGCTATATCGTGTTAGCACCCTCAACCAATGTAAATTATATTTCAATCAAGAGATTTCACCGCCGACATCCGAACTAAACCAATTTGTTATGCATTTATTGACAAATAATACACCCAGTGTTCAGTTTTAGCCACACAATATATATTAGTAGTCTTGGAATCGGGTTTTATAAAACTTATGTAGTTGTTGTTGCTGTATTAGTGGCCCGGAAGAGATAACTAATGCCAGCAGGGGCTGCCTGTTCGATTATTCCTGTTCAGGTTTAGCGGCGCAAGGAAAAACAAACGGAACCGTAATGTCAATAATGATGCCGAAATGAAACCCTGCTGACAGAAAAAATAACAGGGCCTAAATGGAATGAGCGGTACGGGCAAAACTATAATTAACGATGTCGATAGGAACAAACATCGTTGCAGAGAGAAAGCGTTGCCAAAAGGGAACGACAGACGCAGAAAGAAACACAACAATGCCTAAATGGAATGAACAGCACTGAAAGACAAATAATGGTGACGCAATAAAACGAACGACATCGAAATAAGTGATGAGATTGAACGAACGCCATCGAAACGATAACAACACTGCCGAATTGGAATGAAACACAAAACAAGAAACACAACGGCGGCAAAATAGAACAAACGGCTCGTCGGAGCTGGAATATTGTGAGTATATTGTGGCTTATAATTATTAGAACAGAATATTAGAATAAATGATGGCGTTTTGTTGAAATTGATTCGACCGGATATGTGTATGCAGTTGTTATTGATACATATTAAGCTACCCACCTCGACTATGCGGTGAATATGGAAGGTTAGACGACGGAAATTAGTACAATGTACGTCATCAGATCATACGGGAGGTACAGATACGTACATATATTCCCCGTTCCACAGAACTATTAACCATCACGATAAATTGATTTATTTGTATCCAACAAAGCTTCGGTTTATGCATCCATTATTGCAGAATAATGCACTTGTTAAGTATGCCTCGGTTCCACTTAATTGGAAAGCTTTAAAATCGAGAATTTGTCTTTGTCATTATTGACATAATGATGCATTAGCAGAGGGAACCCAGTGGTTGAAACGGGAATAATTGCCTGTTGGAAGGATCTGTACAACTCGTATATAATGTTTCCAATAATCGAGCCTATATAAATCTGTAACTTCCTATAACAGTTTGGTTCATCGTGATGATTTCAATTCACTGTCCACAATCTTGAATACCACATCATCATCACACTGCTTCTTCTATATAACAAAATATTGTAGTATCCAGTACCGGAAAGTGGATCACTGACAGGAATATTTAGGCACAGGAAGTGAATAATTGAACAATGGAGTTACATCTCGTATTATTAAGGCACTTTCTTGTTTGCATTACGGTGGCATCAGCATCACATATAAGCGAGATCACATATCTATACGAGAATATTACAGAAAACTACTCACCTGGTCTCCGACCTGTGCGTTATAACAACGAAATAGTCCGTGTCGATGTGCGCATTAACCTCATTGCAATCAACAAACTCGACGACATCACTCAATCTTTGTGGACCTGTGCCTTTTTCGCCGTGACGTGGACCGACGGTTTGCTCAAATGGAAGCCAGAAGACTTCTATGGTATAACGGATATCGAGCTACCTGGTAAAGATGTTTGGAGACCTAGAATGTTATTGCTGAACGGTGACGAGGACATGTCTGAAATTTCCCAGAATGACATTCCCGTGAAATTGTCGTATGATGGAAATGTCACGTGGTTATGGTCTACTGTTATCAAAAGCAGATGCACCACAGACATGGCGTCATTCCCGTTCGATAAGCACCAATGCAGCATATTGATTACACTGTCCCTGCACCCACATGCACGCCGAGAAGTAGAACTTAATAGCACGCATTTATCCGTTAAACTAAAGGAAAAGTCAAGAGTGTGGAATTTGAAGAAATCGGAAGTTTATTTGCTAGAGCGGGGTGAAGTTCAGTACATAAATATTACACTGAACTTAGAGCGGTTACATCGCTTCCTGCAAGTGACGACTATAGCTCCCATAGTTATGCTCAATACGCTGAACATGTTTGTATTCCTGATACCATCTGGATCGGGTGAGAAAATTTGTTTCGCCGTCACAGCATGGCTGACATTTGCAGTGTTTTTAAGCTTCATATCGGGTTATTTACCAGCAGGTGGCGACAAAATTTGTTATTTATCTTTGTATCTTTTATCAATGTTGGTTCAGAGTTCAATTATCGTCATAGTTACGATTTGCATCGTTTGCGTGTACAATAAGACTGGCTCGGTCCCCCGTTTCATTATGTCAGTCACGTGTCGACTGCGACGTGTTGAGTTGAAAGAACAGAGCATTCCGAATGAAAGAGACGAACAACCAGAAAGAGAGACGGTAAGTCGCAATGACTGCTATTCTTGGAAGGATGTTGCCACCTTGCTGGACAAAATCTTCTTCGTTATGATTCTCGTGAGTTCTGTTATATCAAATCTGAGTTTGAATCCAATGTGCGCAGTACGATAGCTGTGGATATAAACATACACCTTGGCCGGATTCGTCATCTCAGGTTTAAACCTGGTCTACGTAAACCTCTAGGTTTAAACCGCCGTGAGTCAGCAAAATTCGTGGTTTAAACCCGAGACCGCAGGTCTAAGTGACGCATTCGTTATCTCTGGTTTAAACCTGGTCCAGCCAGACCAGTGGTTTAGCAGTAGTGTCTCTGTATCGTCGAGATAATTAAACGTACTTTCCTAATGCGAACC
The DNA here is from genome assembly GCA_032622095.1 of Siphonodentalium dalli. Taxonomy (NCBI): domain Eukaryota; kingdom Metazoa; phylum Mollusca; class Scaphopoda; order Gadilida; family Siphonodentaliidae; genus Siphonodentalium; species Siphonodentalium dalli. Next base: position 55,588,685 of record CP136067.1, read on the forward strand.
GCCTCGTTTTATTGATTGCGAAAATCAATAATTACGACAGCGGTCATATTTTGATTGGAAATTTATAAGTGAGAAGCAGTCACACATATAAAGCGTATGGGGATAATTTTTTGTCAATTTCAATATTGTGTTTGCGTTTTATAAGCTTAAACGGGCAACTAAACCATCTAATTCGGTGGTCCAGCTAAACCAGCTTTATCGAGGCTAAACTTGAGATGACGAATCCGTCATTTCTTCATCGCGGTTTAGAATTGTCAATCAATCAGTCAAATGTTGGAGCTGTAAATAATCTCGAGTGAGGGCGTGTCAAAGTGGCGACTGCCGACTGGTGTTATCATGTCACAGTTGATTCATTCGCACGCGAGCTTTGCTCAGATATGGACATGTTCCTAAAAATATGATTTTAACAACTATTTTGTGTTTTTTTTGTTTGGCTCGTGGCAGTCACAACTACTGGTGTTTTCTACGAATTCATTTGAAGGGTTCAACGTTTTAATTTTAATAAAACGATGCTACTGCATGACCAGATATGCTATACACATAGTTTGCAATCCTAAACTTATATTGCTATATAAGTCAAATTTGATAACTTATTTTGATGTAGATCATGCCACAAATTTCTACTCTGGCTACGCCCATAAATTCCCATAATATTCTACCAGTCCAAAACCTGGGAACCTTTTTGATTTTCTGCATGACTGGAAATTTATGACATTGAAAGAAAATGCATGGTTGCCCACTTCCAACAGTTCAGATGCCGCTAATGGTGTGCACTCATAAGCAAATTGCCTTTACTTGACTGGTCTCTTGGTCCAGGATTGACTCGATTATGGAGATTTTATTCAGCGCCAGAGGGGCTTTGCGCACATTTTGATCATTTGAAAATTTTAATTTAAAAAACAAATTAATTAAATTTAAAACAAACAAATGTTAATTTAAATTTTAAATTTTGTTTCTCTTTAGATTCAACTCCTTACTCAATTTAACACAATATTTTAATTTAAAAAAAATTATATTTTCTTATTTTTAAATCAAAATTTTTAAAATCTAACGCCGTTGTACCACACGAATCACCACACCCCTAATTTAATTGAAATCGGTCCAGGGGTATTGGAGAACAGTTGCGAACGGACATACAGATAGACAGCTCCTATACCCTTTAATATACACAGATACACATGTAAATACACCAAATTTTGTCTTTGCGGGTGAAGCATCTTGCAGAAATCTATTACACACAAAGTGATGAACAGAGCGTGAAACTCGTGTTGAGAGACATGCCATTTGTTAAACTGATTTAAACACAGAATGAGATCGGATTAATAGTCAATGAGCGATAATTGTTTCTCAATGTATAAATCCATTGAGCGTGCACGCGGTCACGATAATTTATGACTTGTCAGTAACCATTATATCGGCATATCTTTTGGTCCGATTGGTAAGAGGGTAATTTGATTGTATAATCATATCACCGAATCGAGTTGTCAATTAGCTGGCAACTGAACGACAAAAACGCCCCCTTAGACCTGGTTTGGCTGGACCGCCAATGCAGGTTTAAACCAGGTTTAAACTCGGAGGTTTAAACCGGATATGACGAATCCGGCCCTTGAGTTTGAATTAACCAGATGTAGTGGACTGCTCTCGACGATGAATTATCAAAATTATGCCTGATAAGTATAAATAGGCCGATCTCAAATTGTGAACAAATAGAAATTTGAACTTTCATAATTTCGCGAGACATCGTTTTTACATTTTCTTGTGGTGGTTATCGGCTTAGTTCTCGTGTTAGTTTATATTCACGGACATGGGGCGGATCGAGGTACGTTTTAATTTTGACATATTATCCAATGATGTTGTCAATATAATAAATTTATAATAACATTTGCCATATTTTATTAATAGAATCAATGGAGATATCTTGCAAACATATTTGTTTGTGGTGGACAGTGAAACGAGAGCGTATGAGTGGGCTTTCGAGCAGTATTGTCCTGCATTAGTATTGTAGACCGTTTGCATGCAGGTAGACTTAGGTACAATTACTGTTACTATAGTAACTATAGAGGCCTATACATTATAACAATATATTATTGAATGGTGTACATGTTTCTTGTTGCAATTAAGAAGATAAAATAATAAATTAGCATGCCACCATCAGACATAAGCTCCACCAGATACAGGGTGCATATGCATGGATATCGTACCGGTGTACCACGTCATCGTTCGCGGGGAATATCCTAAGATACCCCATCCCACACCAAGGGTATCCTTTGCCAGGTTAAAGTGGTGTGAGACGCTCTGCTGTGAACATTTTGGTGGGAATTGAGAATTCTATTGTTCAAAGTATACATGTTAGTGTGTAAGTTCCTGTATGTGTGCCTCTGTTGTTTGTGACTGCACGTGGACATTTTGTCTGAAAGATTGCGTATGTGTGCTGTTTGTGAACGGTTCTTAGTATGTTATGTGCTTTTCGTGTGTGTGTGTTCGCGATGGACTCGAACACGGCTGGACCGATTTCCACCAAACTTGGTATGGACACGTAATTCGACCCGGGAACGAACATGGGCCTATTGATTTTCAGATCCGAGGTCAACTTTTCACGTGCCGAGGTCAAATTTGTTTTTACGCTGTGTTACGGGACTTTCATTTGAGTTCGGTGCTTACAAATCGATTCGAAACAGCGCGAATAATAAAATGCCAGTCATAATAATGACGCTGTGAGAATCTTTCGTGTTTCCTCTTTCCAACGATATATAATGCGTATGTATCCGTTTTAGTTATCTGCCTCAATTATCAAGAAGAAGTGGTACTATCTTCCATCAGGATAAAAACAATGCGTAATTTCTATGACGTCGTTAGAGGTCATAATGTTAGATCACGTTAACGCTTAACCGGCCGATGCATTTGACTGTTTCAGACGTCTTGGCGATATCTCGGGCACCGATGGTAATTTATCTTTACGTTGAAACTTGATAATTAATGAGCGTGTGTATATGAGGCGCGTTTATATACTTGAGTGGAAATCAAATTGATTTAAACTTTCCACCTTTCCACCTTTCCAATGATGTATCACACGCCTGTGTACGTTTAAAGTTTCTACCTTAATTATCGGGAAGAACGCAGGACCATGCTTCGCTCATCGAAAAACATTGCGTAAATATATTACGCCATCAACATATCGTGACGTGATCGCGTTAACTCTTAACCGGCCGATGTCGCGTTAACTCATCACCGGCCGAGGTATCTGCAAATGACATTGGGCTATATATCTCGAAAACGGGTGGCGCTATCGACTTGAAATTTGGTATGTGAATGTATCTTGCCCCGGATACGAATTTTATCGGGTCGCCGAGCCCGTGCGACGCCAGCTTCGCGCATGCGCAGACCAGATCTCGGAAACGGGTGGAGCTATCGACTTGAAATTATGTTATTCCAACTCTCCGGAAATTGGAGGAAATAAAGGTATATATATAAACACAAACGTAATTCTTATACATGGATTATAAGTAGTCTTGTCTGAGATATTGTCATTTAATTGTTTATGGCGATTAATTAAACCAACTAATAAATACGTATCTATTTATTTACAACTGCGCGGCTACAGACGTTATCATTTTAAATCGTGCAGTCGATTTGGTTGAAATAAACGTTGGTTTTTTTTGTGGTTATTTTCTTTTATTGGGATAAAAAAAAATCGCAGAAATAAAAGACCACAATTTGGTCTAAATAGAGATATATAAATCAATCTAGTGGGCTAGACTAAGAGGACACCTGGTTGTCATATCTCAATGAAGATACAGATGTTTTAGAGAAACGACCAGGTGCTCCTCTGTTCGTAGTGCTATACTGACTAATTATTCTCAGTTTAAGAGAAATGTGGCTATATATCAGCTTCATGTGCGCGACACAGAGCGAGATTTTAAGTTGTTTATGTTGGGCTATGAATCTGTTCTTTAAAATGAAAGAAATCCTCTGTATCGGGCCGATGTACCCTTGTCGGACGCCAGTATTGGAGGATCCTGAAGAGTCATATGACTGTGTTTTATTTTATCTCAATTTGAGTGCCCCTCCCCCTTCCGTGCACACTGGCTGGAACGGCGCCACTTTTATCACCTTTAAAGCCCAACCATAGTTTGGTGGAAATCGGCGACAAATTTGTTTGCTACCCTCCCCTTTTCTGCCCCTGACAACAACAGCGTCACTTTAGAAAAGTCTAACCCGCACGGTTATCTTCCTCGTAAAAAGTTACCCCTGTTATATCCAGTTGGTATCATCAAGATGGTCCCGCGTGAATGTCTATACAACACAGACAGACAGACAGACATTCGCAAATATAGATATAGATAAATTCACTCCAACCATTCTCTCCCGTATAATGCGCCCCCCCCCCAGCGTTCATACAGTGTTAACGTGGAATAATTTTAAGAGGCCGTAATGGCACCATTCGAAATGGCGTCCAACATGATCCCAGTTTTCTGATCAGTACTAAGTCAGTTTAATCTAAGTTGCAGAGATATATAATTAAACCACATCAAGACTATCAGAACTATCTCTCTTTATCCAGAATAACATACTTTCATAACTTTAGATCAATAAGGCTAATACAGATGCTATTTTAGTGCCACGGTTCCAATCAACCGGATTTGATATAGATTAATGTAATTAGTTTAAATGATTCTAGCCATCTTTCTTGAGCTAATGTGTGGAACCTTGTGGGAAAAATAGGAAGGAAACTTGTCTTGATTGGTCCGGCCCAAACACACAATATCCAGAAACAAATACCATTTAATTGGATAAGTGTCACTACGCTGACGTGATGGATGTTTTTTTTTAATTTGTTCAAGTTTGAACACGAGGAGGTGTCGTGGTGCTTTACTCGAGAACCGGATATAATTTAATAGTTCATTATCGGATATAACATCATCATAACATGTGAAGTATAGGTAATTTTCTTTTCATCGTGTCCGTCCATTTCATATTCCGCGCTATTGTGCAACCACAAGTCACACTTTTACAAAGGACATGCTTGTATACTCTTGGAACATGGTTAAACATTCAAAACTAACTTTGTCAGAGTCATGGATAGGCAAGAGGAGGGGCACATAAATTAATGAAAAATATTTTAGACGATTTCTCAAATGTAATCATCTTCATTATATATACAAGCAACAGATGGTGTGAATCAAACATGCCAAAGTGGCAATGTCGGAGTCAGGGTGGGGTCTGGGTGTGGAGAGCCGAAAGAGATTAAAACATTTCGTCGTCAGAGAAGTATAGTTCTAACTCCAAACAATTGTTCAAGAGAAAGCGCCATTTGAAATTGTTATGTTTTGAAAATTCATCTTTGTGTTATCTGAGCAACATAACGGTTGACCTACCATTGCACACGCATCATCTGGGGCCACTCAGAATGAAAATAACCACAATTTCTTAACATGAACATTTTAGCGGTGAAGATTGAACATTTATCTAAGCGATTTGTTGCTTGAAACATAACACAATTTAACACTGAGGTCTACAGTCAAATGCTCATCTCATCAGTGGAACATGAATGTTTTAAATTCAGAATCGTGCTAGAGTTAGATCACTTTCTGAACATCAGGACTCCCTGAGCTGCGAGTAGTGTTATTTGTGGGCACATGTATCAGTGTGATACTGAAATATTGACTGCCAGTGTAACAGTTTAGTAATACATCTGATCTGATATGGGTGCAGATGCGTTATGTATCATTGTGATATTACGTCGCCTCGGTGCTAAAATGTTCTACTAGTATATCCATTTGGCGGAAAATGAGATAATGGTATCGTTCGATTCGGCGCGGTATTTTCTGTCCAAAAACAAAAGATATTGAGTATAGCATGTACCAGATATGAATGAGAGGCTGTGTAAATATGTTCCATCTCCAGAATTAGTTTTATGTCAGTGTTGTATTGTTCAATCTCCACTGTTGACCAATGAATTGATTTATTTTGTACCACGTGGTCGCAGGTATGTCATGTTCTACCTCGAACCGACAATGGTAAGCAATGGGAAATAATGGAGTGCTTTCCTACTCTTATATTGAAAATCTTAATTCTAGCAGAACTCTGATTAAAATAAATACAGAAAAAAAACATAATATGCGAGTTTTGTACTTTCTAATGATTTAAGAACATAAAAAACCACTTTAGCACTCACGAAAAACACTAAATTGTTAAAAAAAAGTATTCTATCTCCAAACACAATCATGTCAACCAATTACAAGAATAATACTGAGATTTGATGTAAAGCAATTTTAACTGATTAGTTTTTCGTTTCCTATGATAAATTGAAAACAACATAAGGTGTAAATAATGCAGACATATACGAAAATCTGGTGGTCAAATTTTCAAATCGAGCTACAAAAAATGGATATAGAACATTATAGCACCGATGCGACGAACTTTGTATACGTAGACACTCCGCATGTGGCTCAATCGTCTAGCATTCGTACCCATCATAAAGCTGAGGCCCTGTCGATACCAAATTACACGATATTTTTGAAAAATGGCGCTTAGTACAGTATTGTTCTAAGGCGACAAATTCTATCGCAGATTTACTTCAAATGTTATATATAGGAATCCCCATGATATAAAGAATCTAATGCTGCAGTTGAAATGTTTCGAATTTCAGTTCAGGAATGGGTCTCGGGGGACCAAATATGTTTTCGTTGATACTACTACAAACTTATTTTTGGCATCTCTATTATATATGATGCATCAGCTGGTGTGATTTAAACTTCCCAAAGTGGTGCTGTCCGAGTCAGGATTGGTGGCCAAGGAGTAGGCACAAACATCGCTAAAATGTTCGCCGACTTCACCAAACATGTAGTCATGTCCAGTATTGAGGGAGGCATGCTCGGATCAGGGGTAATATACAAATGTATCTGCATGGTATCGTTGATCGGCATTCATCCGAAGTTCGGCGGGATCTTTACCGTAACAATAATATATTGACATCCACATTTCAGTGGCTTTATGGTACAAGTCAAGAATCAAATATTCCGAGAATACAAAGTTTAGTTCGTATCAGCGATAAAATACAACCGACTTCGTTTGTTGACTTCAAAAAAGCAATCGACTGATATATCTATTTGATTTACAATACTTCAAGATGTTGGTGTTAACGGATCAGTACTCGCGATTCTACAGTACATTTATAAGTCGACTTTTTATTCCGTTAAATTTAACGTCAGTGGGATTTGGTTCCCATTTGCTATCGAAAATAGGAGTAATGCAGGCATACGCGTTATCGCCAACCTTTTTCAAAATATTTATGGACGATATTAGCCGACAGTTCAACACCGCCCGTACTACTTGAGCAATTTGTCTTGATATATATAAGGATTAACTGTCATGTGGACTGTTTTTATGGAGATGTAACCGTGAGGTAAGTGGACATAACTTGTGTAAAACTCGAAGGGTATTACATACAAGTTATGACCACTTACCTCACGGTTACATCTCCATAAAAATAGTCCACATGACAGTTAATCCTTATATATCTACATTTAGCGAAAAAGCCACTTTGTAAATGTATTTAAATCGAAAAGTGTATCGTGACAAAAACAGCCCAAAATACCCAATAGCACCCTTGGCAAAAGTTAATAGGAACAATTTATCTTCATATTGAAACACGATGATGTATTAAGTCAATCCTGCGCGAGTCCAAATGCGCCCAAAACATTACGCGTTCGTCTTTCCAAACCCAATGACGTATCGATGGTGTTATGAGCTTGGTGTTAATAGCCGTTGCGCATTCACCGAGAAATAACTGCAACTAGCCACGTGGGCGCCGACCAATCAGAATGCTGGATTTAGTAATGACAACACTTAGTATGTAAATATATATTGGTAATGAGATGTGGCAAAGAACTCGACAAAATGAACTGTCATTTTGAGAGAGAAATAACCACTTATGAATGAGGTCATCAGTAGCTTTGTTTGGTATGAATTTTCTTTGAAAAAACAAATGTACTTATAAATAATGAAGGTTTCATTGTACGATATGTGCCGACACGTTAACTCTTTCTCTACTAAACGCTCACCGACGAGACGAGTAGTTACCCTAGGAAATGTTCAGATAGTAAGTTCAGCAAACATTTCTTGAACTTATCATCTGAACATTCCCCAACAATGAATATGAATTCTACTCTTATATATTATTTGCTTTTATTACACGAACACCCCGCTGAAGGAATAATAGACCGTGCCAATGTATAGTTTTATAACTGAACGGGAGAATTTGCGTGAAAACAGCCACAACATAATACTGACCCATATTTCAGACGGTGATTCACGAACATCTTGAATGTAATCACGTGACATTGGTATTTTCATTGTGGGATTATCGATTGTGGGAAATAGTACCTGGCGCGTGCCGCTCAAATGACTTGAGCACGATTTTTGACAGGGTTGGCTTGACCCTCACTGAGTACGGAGGATTTACTTGATGTGGACATGCACTTGATGCGATGGGGCCTACTAGCAACGATGTCTCTGTCAGTTTATTTGTAACCACGCTTTATCCAAAACTCCAATATTCGAATACACACACAACTTCGACTTCAAGTTATAGGATGACTAAAACATACCAGACTTTGTCCATACCATATATATATTTATTTTTTTCAAATTCAAAGGTATGTCTGTAGCTCGTGTGCCCCATCGTCTCAAGTCAGCACAAATACATTTATGTATATGCATGTCGCTATGACAGTATTCCTGTGTAAATGACGCGAGTGTATCAAATAAATAGATAGTCTGTATATATAGTAACGGGCATATCCACTCTGTTTTGGGTGGATGTGCCTTCAATGAATGCATTAATATTACATATACTATTATATAATTATGTACCTGTTTAAAATGTGTTTTTTTATGTATTTAAATTTGTATATCTCACATACCATGTTTTTTGGTTTATTGAGATTAAAGAATTGAAAAAATGAATCCATTCGGTATAGAATGTGTTAACTGTGTGCAGCCCGTCCATTACCGCCCTTCATCACATATTACAGGGTTGTACGGGTGGTGTTGACACATCCCAGGTACTTAATCGATTTAATTTTAAAATATTGCTAATGGGTTAGGATAGATACCAAAGTAACGCAACCAACTATCGATCATTGACTGCACTCAAAATAGCGTCAACTTTTCACAGAAACTGTCGGATCTATAAGCTTATTTTAAAGCCCAGGCACTGGACTGACTGTGATTCATTGTCCAGCAAAGGTTGTGGTTTTAGCATAAATTAATTTAAGCCTCAGAAAATATGCTAGTCCGAGATTCGTAACTTACCTGTTACATTCCTTCTTGGACGTTGAGTGTTTCACATATATTATCTTACAGGAAGCGACCTGCAACATGGATCCGATTATCTATACCTCAGGTTGCCACCCAACCAGGAGTGTCTCTCTTGTCAACAAAGCTTGTGAGTTGGCTCACACACAGCTGAAGTGATACGTATTTTTACATAACAGCTGCAGTGATGATGTTCTTCACACGTTCACATGTTTTATTATGCCTCATCATTTATGTGACTTCGAGTTCGGCATCAGACAAAACCATGGCTAAACTGCTGTATGATAACATAACATCGAACTACTCACCGAATTTTCCTCCTGCGCGATTTGGAAATGAGACAATACGCGTCGATATAAAATTCAATCTGAGAGCAATCACCAAAGTGGACGAAATTACTCAATCAATCTGGTCGGGTGTATTACTTGAAATAAGGTGGACTGACCCGCTACTTAAGTGGGATCCTCAATACTTCAACGGAATGCGAAGTATCAAAATGCCGAGCAAGGACGTATGGAGACCGCCGTTTCAGCCGACGACTGTTTATGACGAATCAACACTGTTTTCAAGTGGCGATGCGCTCCCCGTTAACGTCAGCCATGACGGACGCATCTATTGGGCTTCTGGAGTGGCGTTGAAGAGCAATTGTGTAATCGATGTGACATTATTTCCGTTTGACAAACATGACTGTGAAATTGTGATAACATTGTGGATGTACTCACAGAAAGAGGTTGCGCTAAACAACTTAACTATATCCGTGGACTATTTCAAATCCAATGGGGTGTGGAATCTGACCAATTCGAGTATTTCTAGCGACGCATGGTTCACTGGTGTTCAGTACATTAAGGTTTCAGTGACCGTTAAGAGGCTGTCGCAGTTCATGGCTGTTACATTGATAGCGCCTATAATGCTACTAAACATACTGAATATTGCTGTTTTCATGATACCCTCGGATACAGGGGAGAAAATTTCCTTCGCCGTTACGTCCTGGCTGACATTCGCAGTATTTATGAGTTTCATATCAGGTTACCTGCCAGAAGGAGGTGTCAGTGTCTGCTACCTTTCGATGTATCTGTTGGTTATGTTGGTCCAAAGTTCGATTGTTGTCATAGTAACAATTTGGATCGTTTATGTCCATAACCTATCGGGAGATATTCCCGGGTATCTGAATGGATTGTTCTCTTGTTATACATGTAGAATTCGTCATAGAATAATTGCCCATAAAGGAGAAAATCCAGAAATGACATCGGAAAATAAGGACATTTCACACAAGAGGGATAACTCTACATGTGGTATTCGTATTCACACTTGGAAGGAAGTCAGCTCAAAAATGGATATATCTTTTTTCATTGCAATTCTCGCGACTTCTATTTTTCTGAATATTATATTTAATCCGATATTTGTGGCTGGTTGACATTCCTTTATTTGAGAATAACTATGCGCAACCAATCAAAAAACGTTGGCTATAGTTATGAAGCAGTTGCGCATATTTAAGGATGTCGGATCTTACTTTAATTTTGTATTAAAGAAAATTAAACAAATCTTTTGATCGAGTAGTCAATTCAACTGTTTTCATGCTCGAATCCCAGAATGTACAACGAAACAGGGTACGTTAATCTCCATTTTAATTCAATCTAGCAAGGAATTTGCACAAAAAAAACTGTATAAAAAGTATCATTTAGTCATTTTCATGATAAGAATCGAGACTTTCATTTTGCCGCTGTCACCGTGCACAAATCGTTCGGTTTGTTCATTGCGTTACTCGGAACAATGCTCCGTAACAATTTCGTGTGGGGCGGGTTGGCTCGTTTCGCTACTCCGTTCTGCGCCGATGAAATTTTACCGTGCTACATTCAGATTTGATGCACGCTGAAGCGGCCGATGTTGGTGAATCGAAAACTAAAGTTAGCCACTCTCTTCCAATCAGAATGCTTGTTTTTAGTGACAAATACTCAATTGAATTACAATACAATACGGTGCAGACGGCAATTATTTATAAAAAAAAACCTTGGTACGGTACCAGTCAAAAGAAGTGGTATATTAAGCGCGCTTTTTTCGCGCCCAATGTCGCAATAATATTGCAAATGGAAACGCTTAAAAGCGCGCAGCTTGCGATATTATTGCAATAATTTGCGCTTAATATCGCAATATTTGGCGCTTGATATTGCGATATCGCGCGCTTATTATTGCTCAAAATTGTGACAGAGTCTGTATGAAATTTTGTCGCGCTCATTATTGCGAAAATGCGCTCTTAATAATACAATATTCTGCGCTCAATATCGCAATAATAACCGCTACATATATTTGGTATTGCGCTATAATCGCGCCTTTTTCGAAATTAAGCGCGCTCAATATCGCAATGAAGGCGCGCCTCAATATATCACTTCATCTGAATGGTACTGTAGTATGCTATTCCTTCGTATGTCGTGTTTTATGTTATACACATGCCAACAACAAATACTTCGGGTCCAACTATTGGCTATCGGATTTATTAGTCAACATTATATAAACTTCCTTTGGATGATCGAGTATTTCGTCACACGGTCTTCAATATTGTCCGAAAATAAATGTCCGCAAGTAAAGAATAATTTATTTACAACTACGCGTATAAAGACGTTATCTGTTTTATTTAATTGCACTATCGACGTCGTTGGAATTCTCGACAATATAGTAGATGATTGTGTGCCAGATATAAATAATGCCTGATCACTCGCTGATCAAACTATAAATTAAAACACAGTTTGCCTTTAAAAAGTAAGCTATATATTGTATAAGTTTGGTGGACCGGCGACTAAACAATTTTATCAAATACAGTGCCATCCCCATCTCTGATAAAAACGGCATCAATTTGGCGTTTTAAAACACGATTAGATTCCTCGTATCATTGAGAAGAATATGTATAAATTTGGTGGATATCAGCGCTATATTTTATCAATCTCCCCCAACTCTGACTCGAGCGGCTCCACTTTCGACATTTTTGAAGCACGCAATTAGACTCCTAATAGCACGGATATGACTATATGTTTGGTGGATATCTGCGACTAAACACATGTTATCAAATGTGGTGCCAAGAGGAAATTTCGTAACCATCACTGTTTTTATCAATTTTGGTGTCCATAGCTCCTCATCTCCAACACCAGGAACTTACGTCATGCATTGCTCGAGAATGGCAGCAATATGGTTCACATCGAAGAGAGAATTCGCAATTTTCTTAACCTACATCAACACTCAACCATGAAAGATAGAAAATGAGCTATGTTTTAGTTTTTGCTATCTCACTGTGAATGTCCTGATATAAATATGACAGATGAGAAGATATAAGTGTTCAAGTAACTTAATTCGGTCACCATTATTCGAGGTTGTGAAACTTGTACGCCAAAATTTCCTCAAAACGATATCCGGTATTTTGAAGTATCCGCGACGAGTTATTGGGAGACCTAATTAGACCAATATATAGATATGCTGATAACTTTGGAAAGTTAGACAACACCAATGTTGAAATTTAGAGCAAATTATGACGTATGTATATACCTGGTACCGCACTGCCAACTTTGAACAACACCATTATATTCGTGGGATGCTACATGTACATCTACTTTTGGTAAGCATTGGCTATAAACTGTTTATCCCGGCATTATGGTGCGCTCTCGTCCCCATTCCCTGTCCATACGACTCCACCTTTAAGCCCACACCAAATAGATTCAATGTGTAGATGATTATTATATGATCATGAAAATAAGTGACATACTTTTGGTGTCCCTCCCTTCACAATCACTGACTCGAATGGGGCCACTTTGGTTACTTTAAACCACATTATTTGATTCCTCGTATTATGGAGATGACTATTTATAACTTTGGTGAAAATCGGTCACTAAAACATTCTTATCAATGTTAGTGCCCCTCCTAATCCCTGCCCCAAACGGCACCAAATTTGTCGTCTTTAGCCCAAATGATTAGATTCCGTCTTTAAACCACACAAATTATATTGCGCATATCATTGGTGTAAACAATATTTAATTTCGAACAGAACATGTAATACATACAAACAGATTGACATAATTAATAATAATGTTCAAAACGGGGATTAGACAACAAGCCTAAAAGGCTTTTATAAAGTCTTTTCCTCGGAGTAGGAAGTTTACCCTTGGTATCAGAGTAGATACCATATAGGGTAAATTTAGCAGACGGGGATAATATGTTAGATCCGAAAAAATATTGTTCAAGAAGGGGGTAGAGGGATAGAGTGCAGGAAGGAAAAACGTTTGTCAAGTTAATTGGTATTGCATACCGTGCATCGGCCAAAACGAAAGAGGGGAGTGAAGCGAAGTACCGTATATATTTTAGTTACACAACTTTGATATTTATAACATATACTATTTAATAACTATGAAAAAATCAAAATCAAATCGAAACGCATCGCGGCCCACGTGGATGAAATGCGAACATGCGAGAAAAACAGTCAACCTACTTGTACTGTTAATTAATATTAAAATAATTGGTAAAAGCCTACTTTAGCATTATATGATGGAATATGATGAAACAATGACTTAATTGCACGGAGAGTGACCCAGTGACACGGAGAATGATTGGCCCTCGATTGGAAATTATTAAATTTCATTTCATTAAAATTCCATTGAGAAGTGACGAGTCGACCCCACCAGAGCACACACTACAGATAATGTGGTAAAACCAATACATAATTACATATAGTGGTGTATTGCATGGCCCGGTGATCGGACGACTCATCACGCGGTTATGAGTAACGCCGAGTTTGTAAAATGAACTTTTGTACGGCGACAAAGATCTGAGTATTGAAACGATCAGAAAGTTCACTTGAGCCATATAATAGGATATCAATTGATATTCTGCTTGTTGGTAGAGCAGCCATGATTTTGGCATCAGTTAATTTGTTTGAACGAATGAAAAGGAAGATGACAAATGCTTCAGACATAACATAGTCAAAAGTTCAAAACGCTTTCTCCGGTGGAGTCGCGACGCTTTCGATAAGAACATGCCAATGCTAGCACGGTGATGGGTGATGTCAACCATTATCCCAAGTCATATATTTTGATACATAAGTGTACAAAGTGCTCGATAATTGGCATTCATGGTTTTCAAAATAGATAATTGGTAGTACTAGCATATGAGGGTTGTGTCGAATGGCAGGAGGGACAGTATATAGAGGTGCTTCATTTTTATGAGGGAGAAATGCATAAGAAAAGAGAGATACGAGAATTAAGAGTGGGAACAACATCTTGTCTTACCTCGTGATATTATCCGAGGGACGATAAATCAACCTGCACTCATTGGTTCGATGGATATTGGGGATACATTGATCAACGCTAGTCGATATCATTGGGATAAGAGAGAAGAAATAAGATAGTGGACATGAATGGAAGCGGTAATTTTTCAGTGAAATAAACGTGATATAAGAATAGGACAGGGGGACGGACGGACCGACATGTAGTGCAATTTGGCCTACATATAATTGGCATAGACCGGGTCAAGTTTCTAGCCTATGTATGGTTATAATGCATAAAAGGGCTATGGATGTACTAGAAACAACATAGTCATATAATCATACAGTGCATGTGATTTACGATATACTTACAAAGACGGACAGACGCGAAGTGTGTGGGGTGACTGAACCAAGCCAGTGAAATAAACGTGATATAAACATAGGACAGACGGACGGACTGACATGTAATGATATTTGGCCTACATATGATTGGCATAGACCGGGTCAAGTTTCTAGCCTGTATATGGTTATAATGCCTAAAAGGGCTATGGATTTACCAGAAAAACATAGTCATATAATTATACAGTGCAATATACGATTTACGATATACTTACAAAGACGAGCAGACGCGAAGTGTGTGGGTAACTGAACCAAGCCAGGCTTTATCCGAATCATGAATTTGACCGCAATCGAATAACACAACAAGCGCACTAACTGGACCAAGCCAAGCTTTACCAGAATCACGAATTGACCTCAATCGCATAACACAGAAGCGCACGATAGTCACGCGTAATTAATGGTGCGACACTGGATGGTGATTTAGTAGTTTAATACAAATACTACTGACGACCACGCAGAATGAATCCAGATTGATACTTCAGAATCAGGTCACGTTAAACGAATGGAACACATGGCATTTCGGACGAGACAGGCATTGGTATAGTAGAACAATTTTGTAATGCATAGCATTGTGTATGGTTGTTGAATTGCATGAATCATGCTGTCATCTCAAGAGACGGAAACTATGTTTTTCGCAAGTCATGGATTACCCAAATGAATTTATGTTTTGTTTTTGTTTACATCGCGTTCAAGGAAGGTTATAATGGCTTATGATACTTTCCAGCAGGGTAAGCATATGTTCCATATTTTATCATGATACAGTAAATATGAAATGGCTAGCATTATTCGGGCTTAGCTTATATAGGTGTGTTTATGGCGTATATATTTTCCAACCAGTGAAGAAGGGGGGGGTCGGTTTCGGTGGACCAAATATAGGTCTTTAGTATGGGACTCAATTATCTAACAGTCTGACTTAGAGTGCGAAACATAAGTTCCAAATCAGAGATAGTGGGAGAAATATGCATATGAATATATACACACAACGACCAACCATCTAGTGGTGGTCGCTGACGCATTGAAAGGTCACAGCGTTAGTTTACTCGCCCCTCCAGGACATCGATGTGTCTGAATGTTGTTAGTTTCATGACTTCGCCACCCTGGGCCTCTCTTGCATAAATGTTCCCATCAAAAGTCCAGCATTCAGCATTTTTTGAAATCTGCTTTAACTTTCGTGCACGTTGGAAGATTATGGCGCGAGTTCTTGTAAGGTCCTCATTAATGAAGAGGGGTCCCGGGTATTCAGGAACACCGAGGTTTTTCAGGTCACGTCGCACATCATAAACAGACTTTCTCACACGGTAGGATGGTAGGCGGAATATAATTTGCCTTGACGGAGCTGGAGCACCCTGGTTATTAGTAACATCTGCAGGTTTTTTAAATGGGCCAACTCGGTGACTGCGAAAAATATGTTTTGGCTTCAGTGGAATACCTAGTTTATTGATGACTTTGTGCACGATTGAGTCGGTATCTTCTCCGTTTTTTTCGGTATACCAGATAAACGTAAGTTAGTACGCCGGCCGCACTGTTGGAGGTCATCGATCTCGGCACGAAGTTCATATTCAACTTCCTGGTGCTTTTCATTTTCAGTTTTTAGTTTATTCTCGAGCTCCAGAATTTTGGCATCGCGTTTTGATAGCTCGCGATTAAGTATATCGGTGGTAACAATGTCTGCCTTGCAAGCGTTTGAAACTTCATCCTTGACAGCCTCCGAAACAACAGTTTGAAAAAGTGCTTGCATAACTTTTGCCATGGCTTCAATGACTCGAGGGCTAGTTAAGGCTTTTATGAGACCGGCCTCAAAGTAAACATTAGGTCCAAAGAAATCCGATGGTTCCTCTTCCATGTCACCTGGATTTGATCCATCGTTAGACGGAATTGGACTCCGCAAAAGGTTACATTGATAAACAGGTTTGTACTGTTTCTTATTTTCTGCATACATGGATGGAGACACTGGGGATGACGATGTGGCGCGCTCCTTCCTTTTTAGAGGTGTTGGCGTGGGAGACTGATCATCGTGATCGTTCGAAACGCTCCCTTTCTCTTGTTGATTTTCAAAATAAAAAGTTTTTTGATCGTTCGTAATATCAGAATTGATATTTACTGAGTCCGTGCCACTCATTGTGAATGAATTGGAATCGATGTGCTGGGAATGCTAGAGGAGCAGAAAATATCAAAATCCGAGCCTTGACCATGCACTGTAGAATGGAAAATTTGGCGAGGACGTTCAGGATCAGAAACAGAGTCAAGTTTACCAGGAAAGCAGAAATTAAAACACTGCTGATTTGATGCAACACACAGTTAATTCATTCCTTGGGCAATTATATATGTAAATAAGGTTCGATCTCACCAAATTGCTGTCTGTTAAACTTATCCCCAATCAAAATTCAAAATGGCGGCTGTTGTTTACAGTCATCTGGAATATTTCTGTTCCTTATATTCGTCAAATCTGAGCACCAAATCCAACATTTCTTCAAATAGTGTGATATGCGTACATCGGAACACACATTGACATCATATTTTCATATAGGCGTTGAGCATTTAGATAAGAAAACTTTAAAAATCTCCATCGAACTCAGGAGCGAATTTTTTAACGACCCGCCACGCAAGGGCAGATAATTGAGCGCATATCATTGAGAAGAATGTGTATCAATCTGGTGGAAATCGGCGCTAATTTGTTTAAATTTTTATCAACATTGATTCCCCTCACCTCAACCATCTCTCACTCGAGCGCCGCCATTTTTCACAGCTTTTCACCAAACACTTAGGCTCATTGTATAATGATGATGACTATATATTAGTTTGGTGTTTATCGGCTACTAAAACACATGTTTATCAAATGTTGTGCTCCTCCCCAATCTCTACCCAAATGGCTCAAATGTATCGTCCTTATACCACGATTAGATTCCTCCTATAATTGAGAAGAATATGTATAAATTTGGTGGAAATCGGCGCTAAAATATTTGACCAATCTCCGCCAACCCCGACTCCAGCTGCGCCAATTTTTACATCTTTGAACCACACAATTAAAGACTCCCCATCGCATGGAGATGACTGTATATATGTTTGGAGGATATCTGCGACTAAACATATGTTACCAAATGTGGAGCAAATTCCTATCTCTGACACAAACGGCAGCAATGTGGCGTCTTTAAACAACGCGATTAGATAACGCGTATCAAGGAGAAGAATATTGAATAATTTGGTGGAAATTGGCGGCAATTTTGACATTATTTAGACCACACAATTAAACGCCTTGTATCATGGAGATTACTTTATACAAGTTTGGTGGATATCGGCGACTAACAAAATTTTATCAAATTCAGTGCCCTCCCCCGTCTCTGACATAAACGGCATCAATTTGGCGTTTTAAAGCACGGTTAGATTCCTCGTATCATTGACAAGAATGTGCATAAATTTGATGGAAATCAGCGCTAAAATATTTTATCAATCTCCACCAGCCCTGACTCGAGCGGCGCTACTTATGACATTTTGATGGAATCCTATTAGGGCCACTTGCTAATGGCGCTTTCTCTAAAGCACCGAAAGCGACAAAATGTGCGCGGCGCGTTATTAATGACGCACTTTCTGTCGCTTTCCAGTACTTATTTACTTGAAATTGGCCCAAAAAAAAGGGAATTAGGGGCTTGATTCCCTCATATGGTTTGCTTATTGAATTAAAATTTGGTACCCCCCCCCCCCATATTTTCATGTTATCAGCATCTCTGCCCCACGAATGTGTGTCTCCACCCCGGAATTCTAGTAAATTTTAGAATGGGGATATCTCCTGCACAGATATATTTAGCATTTCAATGGTAATCAAAAGGGAATTATGAGTTATTGGTGGACTGCTTCCTGCATATGGTGGCCCTATATAGACTCGAAATTTGAATACAAGACATATTTCTAAATGAATATCAGCATCCGTGCCCCAGGGATGTGTCGCGCGCCGAAACAACGCTGATGGCGCACATTTTGTCCGCACATTTTGTCGCTTTCGGCGCGTTACTAATGGCGCACTTTTGTCGCTTTCGGCGCGCGCCGAAAGCGCCATTAGCAAGTGGCCCTAATAAGATTCCATACATTTTTTAACCACACAATTAGAATTGAATGTTGTGCTAACTTCACGGACCCCAATTTATTTGCACAAATATATTCACCCATGTATTTGACGTCATATATAACGTACTCATCCGCCAAAGGGTTAAGGATGTATGTATGTTGTGGGTGTTTTTATGTTTCAACACATGATGTAAATATAAGATTTTATTATTTGTTTTGATTGAGTGTTATGCTGTATATATATGTTTGTTATTAAAAATAAATGTCCTATCACGAAAAAGCAGTGGTAGGGAGCATATTCAAAAAAATCGAATCGTGCCTGCTTCAATATTGGATACGTTTCAGTGAGTACCTCAATATCTGTTTTTTTTCTGATAGCTCATGATCTGGAAATGACATAAATGCATTATAGCTCCAGGTAACTCTCTGTACTCATATGACGAATACAACATATTCTTTAATTGATGCCAGATAACATGCTAACCACGTATTAACCCTTTACCCAACAAACCGGCCAAAACCGGCCAAATAAAGCTTCAACAGCCTAAAATATCTTCGGTCTGTCTCAATATAACCATACACATATGGATATCATTGGAACCGGCTCCTTGACCACATTGTGATAGTTACAGTTATGCCCTGTGCCAATGCATTCTCTTATATATGCGAGTCGACCATAGGTCGCCTCGCATATATAAGAGAATGCATTGGCCTAAAAAAAATCTTTTTTTAACACTTTTTACCATTTTTTCTTACATTCTTTAACAATTTTATAATTTTTAATGTGTTAAGCCAATGCATTCTCTTATATATGCGAGGCGACCTATGGTCGACTCGCATATATAAGAGAATGCATTGGCACAGGGCCCTTCTGTTGGGTAAAGGGTTAAGACGGGACATGGTGCTCGGATATTTTTTCGACATTGCATGTGCATGTGTTCTTTGCAGCATTAAGATGGAGTTTCACGAAGTTTACTCCAGAACTTCCTTGAGATAGAACAGCTATAATCAACCTGTTAAAAATTAAATTGGTGTCCGATTTTGGAGAGTTAAATGACAATGAACCACTCTTTCTGTGACCGCCTTCATCCAATGTAGAGATAAACATCGACCACTTCCTCTTAACCCTTTACCCAACAGAAGGGCCCTGTGCCAATGCATTCTCTTATATATGCGAGTCGACCATAGGTCGCCTCACATATATAAGAGAATGCATTGGCTTAACACATTAAAAATTATAAAATTGTTAAAGAATGTAAGAAAAAATGGTAAAAAGTGTTAAAAAAAGATTTTTTGTTAGGCCAATGCATTCTCTTATATATGCGAGGCGACCTATGGTCGACTCGCATATATAAGAGAATGCATTGGCACAGGGCATAACTGTAACTATCACAATGTGGTCAAGGAGCCGGTTCCAATGATATACATATTTGTATGGTTCTATTGAGACAGACCGAAGATAAGTTAGGCTGTTGAAGCTTTATTTGGCCGGTTTTGGCCGGTTTGTTGGGTAAAGGGTTAAGATGTGAGCAACGACTCTGATGACAATGAGCAACCTTTCATTCTAAACATGAATATCGATACATTACATACCTTGCTTTGACTTGTAATATCGAAAACAGCTCACTACGTGTAAGCGACAAATGTCGGTTTTTTTTGCGCAAGAGTGCACACAGGACTTAAACCACCAGGAACTCCACTTTTCTCGAGGAAAAATATGCATGTATATCAGTTCTTAAAGTCATTAGCTTCACTCCCGGTGGGCATATATTTGATGTCAGACAGAACTGTGCCCGATATACCACAAGAAAGGTCATAAAAAACTAGAAAGAAAACCCCAATGTGGCATATTATTAGTGCGGTACTCGCCCTGTATTAAATTGTTGAAAACTGCGATCAGAGTAAGAAATCTTCTCAGACACTAACACATTTTCGGAGCGAATCAGCGCGCGGAGTCTCATGGAATTATATTCGGAGGAAATCGGAACCACCCGAATAACGACGATCGGCTGGCACGCACGACTGGGAGAACAGCCAAAACAAAGGCCGGCATGTCGATAACGAAAGTAGATTGAACAAAAAGAGAAGAAACAAAAAATAATAGGGACCTATCATAGTTTTTGCATTCAAGTTTTCTAAGTAAAATGTCGACAATTATTTGGCAACTAACAAAGTTTTCACACTCTGTATATATATTTATATATATATATGGAATTTTTGCAAATTTAGGAGAGTATGAGTACGTACTCACAGTGTGCAAAAGACGATTGGCACACCTCCGAAATTATCCAGGTTCACCAATAATAAACAAATCTGGGAATTCTGCCTTCTAATCTAACGTCAACATATTTGGCCGAATACAAGGTGAAGTTATCTGCATGCGAATTATTGACTTCTGTAAATGTAAATTATAAGCAATATTTCAATAATATTTGACATCACAATAGACCAATCGTGCTGAGCTAGATCGATTGGTCTTCCTGACACTGTTGTAAGATATTTCTTGAATATTGAAATTTTGTTTGCTTGAAGATTTGTTCAAATTTATGATGAATATACCAGCAAAAAATTATACATTGTCTTTCATTAGTTTCAAAATTGTCTTTCATTAGTTTCAAAATGAATAAGAATAATTTGTTTACAAAAAAATGGTTGTAACTTGAAAGAACAATTTAGAGTAGGCCTACTCCCTTTATCCAAGATTCATGCTGGCTGTGAAAGACCGATGGGATTATTTTAGCCCGATCGGTATATTATAGCCCGATCGGGCTATTATTGATTGATTGGTGGTTCACCCAGACCTGTAGGATATGAGCACTATAGGATATAGATAAGGCGTTTTATGTATGGGAGGCCTATTTCACTTGAAAGAACAATTTATAGTAGGCCTACTCCCTTTATCCAAGATTCAGGCTGGCTGTGAAAGACCGATCGGTCTATTTTAGCCCGATCTGTCTATTTTAGCCCGATCGGGCTATTATTGATTGATCGGTGGTTCACACAGACCTGTAGGGTATGCGCGCTATGGTATATAAATAAGGCGTTTCATGTATGGGAGGCCTATTTCACTTGAAAGAACAATTTAGAGTAGGCCTACTCCCTTTATCCAAGATTCAGGCTGGCTGTGAAAGACCGATCGGTCTATTTTAGCCCGATCTGTCTATTTTAGCCCGATCGGGCTATTATTGATTGATCGGTGGTTCACCCAGACCTGTAGGGTATGCGCGCTATAGTATATAGATAAGGCGTTTCATGTATGGGAGGCCTATTTCACTTGAAAGAACAATTTAGAGTAGGCCTACTCCCTTTATCCAAGATTCAAGCTGGCTGTGAAAGAACGATCGGTCTATTTTAGCCTGATCGGTCTACTTTAGCCCGATCGGGCTGTTATTGATTGATCGGTGGTTCACCCAGACCTGTAGGATATACGCGCTATAGCATATAGATACGGCATTTCATGTATGGGATACCCATTTCACATTTATTATTCATTTACGATCAAGCGCAAATATTTCGCAAAATAACATCTATCATTTGCGCTTCAGTGTAAATCATTTGCGCAAATAAAAATTAATATGCATTGATATCACCCCCCTGAATTAATTTGAAATGGCACAGACCCACCATATGAGGGAAGCACCCCCCCCCAGTAACCCCAATATCTCTTTTATGACAATGGAAATGGTAGAGATATGTGCAGGATATATCTCTTTTATAAAATATACTAGATCTCTGGGATGGAGACACAAATTATTGGGGACAGGGATGCTGATAATATGAAAATTGGGGTTTTCCCCAATTTCAAGTCAATAAGTACACCATATGAGGGAAGCGAGTCCCCAGTAACCCCGAATTCCATATTTATGGCCATGGAAATGGTATATATCTGTGTAGGAGATGTCCCTTTAATAAAATATACTAGAGCTCTGGGAGTGAGGCACCAATTCTTGGGACACCAGGGACAGAGATGCTGATATACATGTATGCATATGGAAATATTTTTTCTTCAATGTTTCAGTATTATATGGGGCTACTACTATGGGTCCATGATAATATACTATGAGATGGACTCTATCATTCACAATCAGAGGGAAGTATAAAGGGAGTGTTAGGTATTTGCGCTTAAGCGCAAATATATTGATAGACATATACTTGCGCTTAAGCGCAAATGATTCATTTTCACATTTTATATTAACTAATTGCATTTAAGCGTAAATCAGTTACGCTTAATGTTACGCTTAATGTAATCATTTACGCTTAAGCATAATTGACTTATTCGTTATCATAATACATTGGAATTATATTAAGAGCAATAATTTCATCGGCTGTCTTACCTTATATGTATATTTGTATAATCTGATGTATGTTAACTTACTGGCATTAGTAATGTGGTTGCATCCATTTCAGCTTGAGTATGTGGAGTTCAATGGGGGTGTATATGAATTACGGTTAAGCGCAACTCATTTACGCTCAAGTGGATTTCATTTACACTTAAGCGTAATTGAAATGAATTATGCTTAAGCAAATACATGTACCTATCTCCAACTGGTTTCCTCAATCTGAACATCCATCTTAGTATGGGATCTGGGTGGAGTCCTCACCTATGTTTGAGTAATGTTTTATGGCCTGAGTTAATTTGAGTTTAGAGCAAATCACATGGGAGTCTTTTTTACATTTATTATTTATTTGCATACAAATATTTGCGCTTAAGCATAAAGCAATTGCGCTTACTTAGTGCAAATACACAACACTTCTTTACTTCCATCCAATTTTAACTGTCAATGATTGAGTCCATCTTATGGTATATTTATTTGGGCCTATATAAACTCAAAAATTGAAGAAAACATAATTCCATATGGATATCTATATCACTATCGCTGTCCCAAACAAATACGGTCTGTACTAGAATAGTGAATAGCAATATGGCACACATGTAGCATTGCACAGGTAATTAAACAGTTTGAAATACACATGTAAGACAACTCTTTCTGCACGAGACTGTACCTGCTGTAGTTCGATCATAAAATCGGTCAACGATCTGCAACGATTACAAATTTCTATAAATAGTAACATTTTCAACTGTTACCGTTGTTCATTGCTAGATCATGACCACTTTGATTATAATTCTTTCATAACTCGGTCAATGTTCTTCCGTTGGTGATTTCAGGCAATAATTCCTTTTATATCCCTCCCATTCGAATTGACTATACCGCTTGTTTTTCGTTTTATTAAGCTGATGTTACGCTATTCCAGCAAACGGCCTCCCTCCACGGAAGCTATTTTCTGAGAACGAAAGCCGACTCAATCCCGACCAAGTCGGAAGTGTTCGGGTGTTTCCGCGACTGCACACGACAACTCGTTTGTGTATTTATTTCGCGTTTACAGTGGAATTATTCGTCCCGATTGAGGGAAAGTAAATAGTTAGTTACGTGGCCGTATAATTAGTACAAACTGATATCTGGTTAGGGCATTTCGTGTATGGGGGTTATTTTATTCAGTCTTTCCACAGAATAACGCAGGGAACTCAATTGTGAGGTTCAATTTACGTTTCACATCACTTTAATTTCTTCTCACGTGGATAAGGAAAGTAGTGTAGTGACTTAGCGTTTTTTTTGGAACGGACTGGCCAAAAGTGCCATTTTTTTATATTTTGTCAAGTTATGTGTGCTCTTTCAGAAAGTGAACTAGAAACAGGTTTCTGCTCAATATTAACCCTTGTTTCCAGTATAAATCCAAGATGGCGGCCAAATTCAATCATTATTTCACCCTGACGTTCCAACTGGTATAAAATTTGAGGCGCATGCATAATAAAGGCATCATTCAACCTGACATTGTCATATTTTGAAGATAGTAGCAACACAGGCTGACCAAATTGGAAATTTATCACTTTTTGTACCAAAAACATGCAATTTTGTCATATAATCATTCTCGTTTCAATTATTTCGGAATAATAAACAGACAATTTCTCAAAATGTTTCAGTGTAGATCAAAGGTTAAGGTCTTAGCATTTTTGGACATGTATACTCTAATCAAAACATACAATATCTAGGACACATTCTTAACCGTATTTTAGAAATTTTTGATTATGTTACCCCTCACCCCAAAAATCATGAAATATTGTTTTTGTGATAAGCATCCGATAGAACATGGATGAGAATCTATAAAGGACACTATTTGATCACATTTCTAAATACTGCAATGTCAATTACATACACAATGACCAAAGTTGAAATATAACATCTTTTTCGACAAAAAATATGCAATTTTGTAAGAAAATCCTCGTCATTTAAAATATTTTGGTCCAATAAATGGTCATTTACTCATAGGATATTTGCGATAGTTCACAATGTTCGGTCTTATATGTTTTGGACATATATACTGAACACGATGAATACATTGTATGTGTTTAATATGCAACAACGTTTCAGAAAACTTCGTTTATGTTACCCCTCACCCCAAAAATCAAAAAATTTGACTTGTTGTAAGGATTCAATAAATCTTTTGTTAAATCTTATAAAGTGAGTTTGTCGATCGCAATTCGTCATATATTATAATGTAACAATCTCATTGTCAGTATACTGTTGAAATTAACAATATTGTATGCCTAATAACAATTTATTTGATCATTTCAAATATGTTCAACCAATAGAATGGCAATATGCAATAATATACAATATGCGGTCTTAAAAGTTTCGAAAATGAACATCGAATATATATATACAACACATATAAGGGTATATACACGTTATGTTTTGGTGAAATAAAATAAAAATAAAAGAATCTATAATACCATTAATGGATATATTTGACCCAATATCATTGACTTGTGTAATCTAGCATTCAAGAGGGGTGTATATATAGATATGCATTTCAGGTCACAACTTTAAATTGGTAATCAATAATACACATAAAGATGGCCTATCTTTGTTTATACTGTGTTCTTAAATTCATGTTTGTTATGTTATATAACTATAATGTTCACAGACTGATAATACCAGCCGATAGATAGCAACTCATAGATTGTCATGTTACCGCTGCCTGTGTTTATACGTTGAACAAATATTTTAAGCACACAATTACATCTACATAACTCTGTGTATGGTAAATCAGCGTTTGCACATTTGCATCTGTTACAAGTTTGTGATTTGCAACAACACTTAATGAGTTCTGAGCACACAGCTGCAGCTTGGCATGACAAGTGTACCACAATCCTACCTGGTAGGCAGCTCGTTTCATATGTCCCACACCACATATATATGACAGTAACACTTCTTAGTCTGAGTAGAAACTTCATTAGTGACTGGGCGTAATCATTAAAAGTAGATACTATATCGCAGGTACCATCATATCCACAAGAACGCCTCCATCAAATATCTTGCACTGAACATTTTTAGGTGGGTCCGATATATCTCCAATTGCTTCCCGGATACATCCCAGCAAATCAGATTGTGTCCCCTTGAATTTATCTCCCATAGATAAGGCGGGGGAAATAGCCGACTCTCATGAGAGAAAAACACGTCTGGTTCGGGGAGTTCTAGCCATCTCGTTATTGTTGATGAACTCTCTGTTAAACCGATCAACCCTCCATTTCCTTTCAATTTGATGTTCTCCTGTTCCTGCACTTGATCGTTTGGAATAGCGGAGAAGCGATTTCGGGTTTTTTGAACTGCCCAAATGTTGTTCGAACACACTATTACAA
The DNA here is from genome assembly GCA_032622095.1 of Siphonodentalium dalli. Classification (NCBI taxonomy): domain Eukaryota; kingdom Metazoa; phylum Mollusca; class Scaphopoda; order Gadilida; family Siphonodentaliidae; genus Siphonodentalium; species Siphonodentalium dalli. The sequence goes on from CP136067.1 coordinate 55,615,399, forward strand.
GAAATAAAATATTGGAAGTACGTGCAAGATATTTGATGGAGGCGTTCTTGTGCATATAAATGTGCCTGCGATAGGACCTACATGTACTTTTAATGATTACATAATCACCAATGAAGTTTCTACTATACAAACTAAGAAGTGTTAATGTCATGTGTGTTGTATGGGATAGGTATTTTGAAAGCAGCACAAAAGGCAGCACTAATGAGAATCGTGGTATAGGTCTTGGACGAGAAGTTGGTGGCCAAACTAAGATTCCAAAAAAATGGAACGACTTCCTCCGTCATTCTGACAATAAGCTTGAACTTTTTGTATTCCTGACAAGTAATGCGTCAGAACATGATGATAAAGTGTTAAACATGACAGATTGTTCGTCAACTCTCAAAATAGCAAATTCTTCCTAGTAAATCTTGAGAAAATGTTGTCAGGAGGAAGCTGATATTAGAATTGTTCCGCACATTATCCATGCGCTTTCTTGTGGGCTGACGACCATCCGTCCTGGTAATGGTCATCGGTCTGTTTTCAAAGTTTACGGATGCTAACAGTGGTGGTGATACATGTGTTTCTATAGGAACAGGCAAAACTAAAACATTGTACCATGACAACAGCACATTTTCCGCTCTGGGCGATGACAATTGTTATCACTACCCAATTTTCATTCGATATCTGATTTTGATACCACTTTGTTCTTCCATATAAAGGGCAGAAAAAGTTTCTGGATAGCATTGAAATATTATCCCGTTATCACAGATACATGTACATTTCTTCTATAGGCGAATCAACCTTTTATTCAACTAGATTCGTCCTCATATATTTTCAAAGAACTCGAACGTTTCATTACCATTAATTATAATAAAGGTTGTCAAAAGTTGCTGATAACGAGGCATATGAAGAGAATTCTCCAAAACTTATCGGTCAAAAGGGGCCATAATACAGCATATGAAATGAGCCATATACCAGGCAGGATTGTGGTACACTTGTTATGACATAACAATTCCAATACATGGCCCGCATGACTGGGAATGGACAGTTGAAGATCATGGATGTAAACCATTGTGGACTACATTACCAGAAGCTGCAGCTGTGTGTTCAGAACTCATCAAGTGTTGTTGCAAATCCCAAACTTGTAACAGGTGCAAATGTGCAATAGCTGATTTACCATGCACATAATTATGCAGTTGTAATTGTGATATTAAGAATGCCTAAAATATTTGTTCAATGTATCAACATGGTCACCGGTATGGTCACCGGTGATTATAACATGACAATCTATGAGTTGCTATATATCCGCTGGTATGATCAGACTGTGCACATTATAGTTATACAGGTACAACAAAACAAACGTGAATTTAAGAACAGAGTATAAACAAAGATAGACCATCTTTATGTTATGTGTATTATTGATAGACAAATTAAAGTTGTGATCTGAACTACATGTCTATATATACCCCCTCTTGTATGCTACAATTGTAGATTATATAAGTCAACACCTTCAAATATTTATGGTATAATAGACTTTTAGAATTTTATTCTATTTCACAAGACATGACATGTATACACCTTTAAATGTGTTGTATTCGACAGTCATTTTCGAAACTTTCAAGGCCGCATGTGGTATACGATCTTGGGAAATGTTTGAGAAATTGCCCATATATTGGTTGAAAATATTTGAAATGATGGTTATTTTACCATAAAATATAGCTGTTATTAGGCATACACTTGTAAATTTAAACTGTATACTGTCAATGAGATTGTTACATAATAATATATGACTAATTGTCATCGACAAACTCACTTTATAAGATTTAACCAAAGATTTATTGAATCTTTACAACCAAGTCATATTTTCGTGATTTTTGGGGTGAGGGGTAACATAAACCAAATTTTCTGAAACGTTGTTACATATTAACCCCAGAAAATGTATTCATTATTTTCAGTATATATGTCCCAAACATTTAAGACCAAACATTTTGAACTATCGCAAATATCCTATGTGTACATGACCATTTATTGGACCAAAATATTTGAAATGACGAGGATTTTCTTACCAAATTGCATATTTTAGTCGAAAAGGTTGTACATTTCAACTTTGGTCATTGTGTGTGTAATTTCAATTACAGTATTTAGAAATGTGATCGAATAGTGTCCTTTATATATTCTCATCCATGTTCTATCGGATGTTTATCACAAAAACAAAATTTCATGATTTTTGGGGTGAGGGGTAACATAATCCAAAATGTCTAAAATATGGTTACGAATTTGTCCTAGATGTTGTATATTTTGTTTGCAGTATACATTTTTGAAATTTTTAAGATCTTAACCTTTGATCTGCACTGAAACAGTTTTGAGAAATTGTCTGTTTATTATTCCGAAATAATTGAAACGAGAATGATTTTATGACAAAATTTCATGCTTTTGGTCCAAAAAGTGATAATTTTCAAATTTGGTAAGCCTGGATTGCTAATATCTTCAAAATATGACAATGCCGGATGGAATGACGCCTTTATTATGCATGTGCCTTAAATTGTATACCAGTTGGAACGTCATGGTGAAATAATGATTGAATTTGGACGCCATAATCGATTTATACTGGAAACAAGGGTTAATATTGATCAGAAACCTGTTTCTAGTTCACTTTCTGAAAGAGCACACCTAACTTGACATAATATAAAAAAATGGCACTTTTGGCCAGTCCTTTCCAATATGACAAAATTTTGTCGCTAAGTCACTACACTAAAGTAATCATGGCACAGTTCTTCCTGTTTTCCAGGATGCATTCACGGAAGCTACAACATAGAAACACGGAGTTGATTCATACACGTTAGTCTATAATTATATAGGGCTGACGTGATCACGCTGAGTACCGAGACAGTGACATCCATTAATTTCAATTGTTGTAATAAGACAAGAGCATACACTGTTAAAAGCATTAAATTATATTGCGGTCTATAACAAAATATTAAAACACGTAGGCAGACTCAATGTGATGGATCCATTGTATAAAACGAATATAAAACCACGTTAATGGCCTGCAAATATGGCATACGATTACCAGAACCGACTTGTTGATTTAGTTCTGGAAAATCACAGGTATAAGGGACAGGTCCCAACACGCATGGCTTGGTATAACTATGGTTGCAAATTTTAAAGACTTTCCTTTCCATAAACATTCTGCGACGTGTTTTGTGTGTTATAACGACGGTCATGTTCCCAAAGCGTGCACTTGTTTCCGTTTTCTTCCTCTTTAGTCTGACTTGCATCTTTGCATCGGAAAGTATGTTCAAGCAGCTATATGACAACATAACAACGGGCTATTCACCAAGTCTTCTACCTGTGCGATTCGAGAATGAAACGATAAGCGTCGATGTAATTTTCGATCTGGTGACAGTTTCGAAATTGGACGACATTACTCAATCAATGTGGGTGGGTTTTTTTCTCGAAGCAAAGTGGACCGATCTGCTGCTCACATGGGACCCCCAGTACTTCAGCGGCATCAAAAGTATCAAAATCCCAGGCAAAGATGTGTGGAAACCGCGCTTTCAACCGGTGAATATTTATGAATCATCCACAGACTTTTCCAATAGTTTTCTTCCTGTGAACGTTAGCAACGACGGCAGCATGTTCATGTTTACTGTGGGGACTTTGCAGAGCAAATGTAATATCGACGTGACATCATTTCCGTTTGATAAACACGATTGTAGCCTGATCTTTTCTCAATGGATGTACACACCAGAAGAGGTTACCATAAGAAATGTTAGTATAACATTGGACTATTACAATGCGGATGGGGTGTGGAGCCTTACTAACTGGAGTATTGGTAGGGACACGTGGTACACTGGTGTTCAGTATATGAATATTTCAGTCACCGCCGAAAGGCTGTCGCAGTTTATGGCGGTTACATTAATAGCACCCGTAATGCTACTTAACATTTTAAATGTTGGTGTTTTCATGATACCGCCGGATTCTGGGGAGAAAATTTCTTTCGCCGTTACAGCATGGCTTACATTCGCAGTATTCATGAGTTTTATATCTGGTTATCTGCCAGAAGGTGGCAAAAACGTCTGCTATCTTTCGCTGTATCTGCTGGTTATGCTGGTGCAAAGTTCGGTTGTTGTCATGGCAACAATTATGACCGTTTACGTCCACAACCGTACCGGAGATATTCCCAGTCGTTTAAATGGATTAATGTCTTCTTATAGGATGTGCCGAAAGAAGATTAACCCCACGGAAGATAGTTTAGAACCTGAAAAGGACGACAATGACACCCAGCGAGATAACTCTACTCACAGTACCCACATACACACATGGAAGGATGTCAGTTCAAATTTGGACACGGTGTTCTTCCTGGTTATTTTCGCGACATCTATTTTGCTGAATGTCAGATTTAATCCAATGTGTGTATCTCGTTGATACGTATATCTGTGTGAATAATGTTGTCAAGAATCAAAATGAGAGTCATGATTTACAATTTTGTCAAACTTTAACCCATGCGGCTGGTTGCATATGTGTTGACATGGAAGAGTTTTGATGATCGCCATCGGAAGCCGGGATTTGCATTTGGAGAGATTGATATATATGTGGCGAAAATGTGAAGATCTTATTCGCGAGAGATGAGTCCTGACCCTAAGTTAATTCATTGCTGCTTCATGCCATTGCATTAAAGAGAAGTGAACAACTCGTGTCGTGTTGTGGTGATTGTTATCTTCATAATTTATTGTTACCAATTGGCAGAACATATAAATTCAGATATATGGATAATATGCAGTTAACCTAAGTGAAATAAGGACTAACAGTTTACAGCTGAGCTTGTTCAGACGTGTTTTCTGTAAAAGTACAATCGATGTGGTTGGATTTTCGTTTGTTCGATTAGTTGCTATACATTATGTTAGTATATAGTGTCTATGTACTCACGAAGCAACTTGGCATTATAATTGATGGACATATATCGTCGGTGGGCGTGTTAAATCCCGGATTTTCAAATTCTACAAGAGAGACAACAAACTGAATGAAATCGGTGCAGGATGCTAAAGCTGATTTGTTGTATACTGAAAATAATATCAAGAGAATTGCGGATGTGTGTACAATCTTATATGGCTCTTGTTCCTGAAATACCAAAAAGCAGACATAGAAACACCATACGATATTTTTGACTTCGGCATAATCCATCGTCCAAAAAGGGACAGTAGTTTAAACAAGCTTATCATTACTTTCACTCTCTTTACTTCAATATTTCGGCCCGATCTGGACCTTCATCAGAAAAAAATGAAATTTCGGAACACAACTACATCTTGTCAGATTAGCATAAATTCACATAATATGTCAATAAGTCAACAGAGTTCCGTTAAACCTACATATCCGTATATATGTATTACATTTAATATACGATATTAAATACATTTGTTAAGTGTTTCTTGTTGTTCCATATTTACAAATCGTATTAAATTGAATTGGGTTTGTAAGATGTAGTTGTGTTCTGGAATTGATTTTTCCTGATAAAGGTCCAGATCTTTAAATAAGAAGAGCGAAAGTAATGATACATTTTTTTAATTCAGTTATCGAGAATGTAAAGACAAAATTGAATGTTTACGAATAATGTTCCAACAATTCATGTGATTAAAATATCATGTCATACACTTTAAGAGTAAGTTTAATGAACCAAAGAATGAATAATGCCTCCTAATGAGATAGAAATGAAGTTTACCACAATACAACAACGTGCATGTGACAATATCCCCCACACTTGTTTGGAATCAATCGACATAAATACAGAAAAAAAATATTCATAAAACATGGAAAGCTAGTATCCGGTAATAAAACATTTGTTTTATTACACGCTTGTTCCTCGAATTACAGTGTTCTTGTGCTCCATATACCATATATGCGCACCCCGCGGGTGTAACTGGACGTAATTGACGTTCACCTTACCTACGAAGCAGGAACGATATGCACCGAACGACACGAGTGTGTTAACAGGTTTGTTGATTCGGCACATGTGCTAGCGCGGAAGGATATATAAGGAGAGGCGCAGCCCCGAGTTCTGTCCTTCCGCGATGGCACAAGTGCCGTATCACAAAACACTTAACTGGTGGGTTTCATTCACTGAAATAAGTTCGTAATATGTCATTGTATAACGATATCTTTAATAAAATGTCATTGGACTGAGATTTGATTTAAACATATTTTATTAGATGGACCTCCGCTCCCTACAGATCATGCATGAAACATAAATATAACAATATATTTTGGATTTGTATCAGGTTTTGTTAGGGCGGGTAGAATTGTGAATGCGTGAGTATAAGATAGTACGTGGGGTGTTAATTATTATAAATCAATGGTGTGGTGGGGATATTTAGTTTAATTATACATACATATGAATAATAAGCCAACTGGCAGCATATATATGTATAAGGTGGGGAGAGCGTTAGTTGGTGTGTTTGGGGAATTGTAAATGGAAAGGGGTCGTTTGAGTAAGTAACAGAACAGGATATTTGGGCACCAAGTACATTTATGGTAGATAGTTCAGATTTTGTGGGTTTACAAGAGCTTATTCGTTGCACGACGCAAATCGTCCGGAAGAATTTATGAATTTTAAAGCTGTATCTGTTAGAATGCAATTCTCGTTGGCGGTTAAAGTTAGATCTCCGTTTAGAAGCGCTTTGTAGGACGTGACTCGAAATGATCTCATAACATGTGACAGTTCTATGCGTTGTTGTGAATAAAGGGCGCAATACATGAAGTAGTGTTCTGCACTATGATCTTCCACAGGGCTTCCACAACTACACATGGGGTTATCACCAATGTGATTTTCAACTTTGTCATGATTTAGATTGCTACAATTGTTTCTAATTCGACAGTGTATGATATTTGTCTGTCGGTCACCGAGATATACATGAGATGAATTTTTTCTCTTGGGTAGAATTGTTGATTTGAAAACCTCGTAAGATTTTATTTTGATGTCATTTGCCAAGCAGTTCCAAACTTCGATTGTTTTTGGAAAGAAAGATTTCTTGAAGGTTTCTAGGTGACAAAAGTAGTTCTCAAAATCGTCCGCATTGCGCAAAAAGTAACGACTCGTATCACCGACGCGTGGAAGAAGATCGGATAAAAATTGAGGGGCTTTACGATTGACAATTTTGTGCATAAGACATAATTTTTGTGCATCTCGACGAATCTGGAGGGGTTTCCATCCAAGTTCGTTAAGTAAATTGGCGTTCGATGAGGATCTAGTTAGGCCAGATACAACTCGCGCTGCATCGTAACACAATTTGTCGAGTGTCGATTTTGTGATGTCCCCCTTGTATGATTATTTTTCGAAGAATAACCTTTTGTACAAATACCAATAACTCCATAACTACGTATTTTATGAATTAGTCCTTTATGCCAAACCCGCTCAAACGCTTTAGAGATATCACAGAATACACCTATGGATAACATCGACTCACTCCTAGTTTTGGTAACAGAGTCCCCTTGGTACAGTGGTAGGGCTAGAGTTTTATGGCAGGGCGGGTAGAATTGTGAATGCGTGAGTATAAGATAGTACGTGGGGTGTTAATTATTTGTACACTTGGTGGGGTGTATGATTATTTTGTCACAGTCCCAGACACAACTGCCATATTCTAGTATGGGCAATAAATGTGTTTTGAATAATGTGTCGAGGGTCTTTCGTGACAACATATACTTTAATTTTCGGAGTTGTGAAAGCACAGTGCAAGCATTTTTGTAGATGTGTTCTATGGCAAGGTCCCACTGAAGATCGGATTGCAGTACGATTCCTAGATGACAGTGATCTTCAACTATTTCGAGTTTGTTGGAACTGAATATGAGGTCTGCACTGCGTGGGAATGTTGATTGGTGGCCCTGAAATATCATTGCTTTCGTTTTTGATGAGTTAAGGGAAACTAGCCATTTGCTAGTCCAACTATCAAGTGATGTAAGGTCGTTATTTATATGAACCACCAGATCTTCATAAGACGGTAGTGAATAGAATATACAGGTGTCATCTGCAAATAGGCGAACGTTTGACTTCAGATTGTCTCCTATGTCATTTATGAATATTGAGAACAAAAAGGGACCAAGAAGAGACCCCTGAGGAACCCCAGAGGCGGGTTTTAGGGGGTGTGAATATTCCGAACCAACAAGCACTCTTTGAGATCTATTGCTGATATAATCAATAATCCAGAAGAGTAATTTACCGTCAACTCCATAACTACGTATTTTATGAATTAGTCCTTTATGCCAAACCCGCTCAAACGCTTTAGAGATATCACAGAATACACCTATGGATAACATCGACTCACTCCTAGTTTTGGTAAGGTGGTGAATTATTTCTAGTAATTGATGAGTTGTGCTGTGTCCAGGGCGAAATCCGGATTGGTATTTGTACAAAAGGTTATTCTTCGAAAAATAATCATACATTTTTTGAAAAACGATCTTTTCAAGAACTTTGCTCACACATGAAAGAAGTGATATTGGCCTGTAATTACCTGGATCTGTTTTCACGCCTTTCTTGAAGATTGGTATTACGCTAGCAACTTGCCACTGCATTTGGGAATATACCTGTTTCTAAGGACTGTTTGAAAAGAATGTACAGTGGTAGGGCTAGAGTTTTATGGCAGCACTTCAAAATTTTATTGCTTATCCAATCTGGACCAGTGGCTTTGTTAGCGTCCAATTCCTTAAGAATTTTTTCTACATCATCCTGTGTAATAGTAATTGAATTTAGCGTCTTGGCTGTTCTTTTCGGAAAATCTGGAATAGACTGACCAGAGTCGTTTATTGCACTATTATTGATAAATATTTCATTGAGAATATTTGCTTTGTCCACATCATCGTAGGCAAAATTTAGGCCAAATTGCAGTGGCGGTATCGTTAGCGATTTATTCTTCTCGCGGAGAAATTCATTTGTCATTTTCCAAAAAGATTTTGGATCATGTACGGTATTTAGGTTATTTTGAATTTCATCTAGGTATTGTTTTTTCGCATATTTGTTCATGTTATTTACCGAGTTTCTGTGTTTTTTATATTTGGACCAATGATTCGGCTGATTGCTTTTAATTGCTTTCCTTCTGCATCTGTCTCGTCGTCTAATTTCGAGTCTGATGCGACTGTCAAACCACGGTTTGTCGTTTGGTCTTATGGTAGCTATATGGTTTGGTACACACTTTTCAACTGTACTATTAATACTATTTTCAATAATTGATACTTTAGATTCTATTGAATACGCATCGTTTTTGTTCAAGACATTTGTCCAGTCAACTGCCGAGAAAATCCGATTCATTTCATCGAAATCAGCTAGTTTGTAATTCCAAATTCGGCGTTTTATAGCAGGTGAAATGTCATAATCGCATGATATTGTGATATATGTGGCTATGTGGTCAGAGACTCCGGGTTCGATTGTGTCAGCGTCGAGTACGTTTATAGTTTTAGTTACAATGATGGGATCTAGAAGTGAGCTGCGAGTGGGGGAAATGCGCGTCGGCTTATCAATTACATGTTTCATGCTGAAGAAATCTATGGTAGCTTGTAAAGTGCAGCTAGGCTGTAGAAGGTCGCAGTTTAGGTCACCCACGATGATAACTGATTTATTAATATATAACGCAGAAGCTATGCTGGATTCAAGGTTGGTCCAAAATGACGAGTCTGTGAAATTTTCAGAGCGATATATAATACATAGTAAAAATGAAGAGCGTTTCTTTTTTACTTCGAACCACATCACAGAGTCACCTTTCTCGAGTTGGTGACACCGGTTAAACAAAATATTATCGGAGAAGTAAACACACAGGCCTCCACCAGAGCTGTCCCTGTCTAGACGAATTAGTCCCACATATCTATCCAATTTCAACGTGGAAGAGTTAAATGTCGGGTCAAGGTGTGTTTCAGTAAAACATAAAATATCATAGTTATCCAATATATGAGTGATTTTTCCAATCTTGTTTCGGATGCTCCTTATATTATAGTGGAAAATTGATAATTGATTTGTAGTTGACGTTGCGTATAGTATTAATAAGACAACATATATGCGGTTAATATATAGATAAATTTTACGTATATGCGTAAACCAGCTGATGGCAGATAGATGAGCCATTGCCCCGGTAGCTTAAGTGCCGTTGTATGGTCCATGAAGCGGGAGGGTAACAAAGGTCTGGAGTTCATAAAGCTGCGCACGCGTTGTGATTCGCTTGACCGTCTCATCCCAAAGTCTAGCGAATATGGACTGAGATATATGAACGATTCGCACAAAGCTAAATTCTGTAAAAACATGCCAGAACATATATATTGTAAAATAAATTTAGTTAAACAATGACCGAGAAATTTATGTTGAAATGAAAATGTTATATATATAAATGTACATAAATGCTACCCTCAGATCATGAAAATGACATGCACAAAATACGGTAATTTTTCTTAACAACATAATTTTTTTCCGCCAAGTTCATAGGTACACCAGTAGGACCCAACAAGGTCAGAGCAATATAGCACGACCACTAATGGTGATGTCCGAGTTGATTGGGGGTTTAACCGTGATGTTAGAATGTAAACCCGTGTATTAAACGTTGTCATCGATTTCATCGTCAGAAGCTGGTGGCACAAATCCATACGGCAGTTCTTCGCGTTTCCATGTACACTTAGCTGTAGGCATAGGTTCACACACCCGAACCCATTAATATTAATGTCAATTGGTGTTATCAGAACACAGCGTCCAATATTTAAAGCATCAAATGATATAGTGCGAATCTATAAAAACTAATTGATCATGTATAGGCAGTGACTCAATTCAATGTGATGGATCAAAAGTCCAGAAATAAATAAAAAACTTGTTACCTCATGCAAATAATTATTATGGCATACCGATTACTTGAACAAACGTTTATTCTGGGATATAAGGGATTAAGCGTGGGGCTCCAACACGCATGGTTTGGTTTTACTCTGGTTGCTGCATGTAATTGTCGCGAGACATTTTTTTTTTAAAGCGTCTGATGGATACACGACGTATTTCACGCGTTATAACGCGGGTCATGTTCACAAAATGTACATTTGTTTCTCTGTTCTTCCTTGTTGGTCTGACTTGCGTCGTCGCATCCGAAATAAGTATGTTCAAGCAGCTATATGACAACATAACAGCGAATTATTCACCTAGTCTTCTACCTGTGCGATTCGAGAATGATACGATATACGTCGACGTGGTGCTCAGCCTGGTGACAGTCACAAAATTGGACGACATTACTCAATCAATGTGGTCAGGTATAAATATCGAAGCAAAGTGGACTGATCCGCTTCTCACGTGGGATCCCCAATTTTTCCGCGGCATCAAAAGCATCAAAATGCCAGGCAAAGACGTGTGGAAACCGTATTTTCAACCAATGAATATTTATGAAGCATCAGCAGACTTTTCCAACAGTTTCCTACCTGTGAACGTTAGCAACGATGGCGGCGTCTACATGGTTACTTCTGGGACTTTGCAGAGCAAATGCAATATCGACGTGACATCATTTCCGTTTGATAAACACGATTGCAGCCTTATAATTTCTCAATGGATGTACACACCAGAAGAGGTTACCATAAGAAATGTTACAATAACAAGGGACTATTACGATGCGGATGGGGTGTGGAACCTTACTAACTGGAGTATTTCAATGGACAAGTGGTACACTGGTGTTCAGTATATGAATATTTCAGTGACCGCCGAGAGACTGTCGCAGTTTATGGCGGTTACATTAATAGCGCCGGTAATGCTACTTAACATTCTGAATGTTGGTGTTTTCATGATACCGCCGGATTCTGGGGAGAAAATTTCCTTCGCCGTTACAGCATGGCTTACGTTCGCAGTATTCATGAGTTTTATATCTGGTTATCTGCCCGAAGGTGGTAGAAAAGTCTGCTATCTTTCGTTGTATCTGCTGGTTATGCTGGTACAACGTTCGGTTGTTGTCATGGCAACAATTGTAACGGTATATGTCCACAACCTAACCGGAGATATTCCCGGTCGTTTAAACGGATTAATGTTTGTTTCTATGCTGGGCCGAAAGACGATTGCCCCCAAGAAAGATAGTTTAGAACCTGAAAATAACGAAAATGCAACCCAGGGAGATAAGTCTACTCGCAGTACCCGTATCCACACATGGAAGGATGTCAGTTCAAAGATGGACACGGCGTTCTTCTTGGTTATTTTCGCGACATCTATATTGCTGAATGTCAGATTTAATCCAATGTGTGTATCTGGTTGACTTGCGATAGTTTCTCAAACGGACATAATGCGTATCTGTGTGAATAAAGTTGTCCGCTCCGTGGCGCTACGCTAGATTTATGAGAGTCATGATTTTGAATTTTGTCAAACTTTAACCCATACTGCTGGTTGCATATCTGTTGACATGGAAGAGTTTTAATGATCGCCATCGCAAGTCGGGATTTACAGACGGAGGGATTGGTATATGTGACGAAAATGAAAACCTCTTATTCGGGAGAGATATGAGTCGAGGACTTACCTAGTTCATTTCTGCTTAATGCCATTGCCTTATAGTGAAGCGAAAGACTCGTGTCGCGTCGTGTTGTGTTATCTTTGTCAATTGGCAGAACACAGAAATTCATATATACGAATAATATACAGTTAACCTTCGATCCCGGAGTTATATTGCCGTTCGTTTAATAACGATGAATTGGTCACCAAATAAGGACTAAATGTTTACAACTGAGCTTGTTTAGTGAAATAGTACGATAGATGTGGTTGGAATTTGGGCAATATTAGTTGCTACAATTTGTTAGTATATAGTGTGTATGTACTCACGGAGCAGTTTGACACTAATTGATAAACATACGTTTAGACAGTGTGATTATTTGACTATGTTGTTATTCCTAACGGTCGAGACGAGGCCTTGGTACATGTAGATCGCAGTTAGACAGGAGTAGTATTGGCCGACACTCTGCCCCACCACCCATGGGGCCAGAGTGACGGGGCCCGGTTCTGTGACCCGTCACTCTGGCCCACCCCCTCGCTCGTCGGCACTCTGGCCCATACGCCGTGACAGTATTCATCTGTAGCATGTCCACTGGATTTCTGTCAGGCCTATGTCGCGCACGGCGCGTAGTAATACAAGCAGTCGCATGCTTGTTAGGACGGACTTCCACGGTATTGTATTCTTCCGCGTGCCACACATTCACCGGCTTCGCCATGGCATCCGGTTTGAGTTGTATGTATATAGTGCCATTATGTGGGTGTATCGGTTCCAGCAAAAATTAGCGCCAAATTCGGAATCGCCGACCTGGATAGAATTTCGGCTTTATTCGAGCGTCACAGACAATTTTCAATTTAATTTTTCAATTTATTTTCGGATATATGTATGAACATAACATCCACAAGGCGGGAGCCATAGACTGTTTTGGTGTGAATTGTGTACGGTACGGCTACATTTTTCTTCTTGGTGTGAACACAACAGCTTGTGTAGTGTTCTGCGGCCTCGTTTTCACCGAAGTCAGGCGCCGACGCAGACTCAGGCGGTAGGCAATGCAGAACTAGATTTGCATATCGGGACATCAAATTATACATGTACATGTACCGACACATCGATTTACTAATGTATCGTTTTCAATAATAGTGACGTCCAAATATAGTCGTGACAGGTTAATTCATAACCTACCTGTCCCATCATGCAATGACGACCAAACATTTTAAATTATGGGGTCTAAATTATAAATGGTATGAAATTTCACACACGGTAGTACACTACTGAAATAGAAATTTGATTTCTGTTGATTGGAATTTCATGAAAATTCAGAGCGACGTATGCTATTTAGACCTCATATTACACCTAGTAAATAATGTAACGTTAACGTGTGTCCCATCACTGTGTTGTTATTTTATGTGGCTTGTAATGTAGCATACATAACTTAAACCACATGGCGGTTTGCGCTCCAAAATACACATAATATTATTCGCTTTTGAGTTTTTCTCAGTGTCGAAATTGGTCGATATATATCTGAATTACCTTTGTACGAGCATTCTGTAACCCAAAAAGGCGCGTTGAAGTAATGAAAAATACAACTGTGAATACGGTGTTTGGTCCCCAAATACAAAAAAGAGAAAAGAACGTTCCGTGGTAGTTTATTCCTGATATAGTAGCAATAAAGGCGAAAATTTGAAACAGCTGTAAATGGCTGTGACTTTGGCAAGTGTTTTTTTCCCCAGAGCATATGAAGCCGGTAGATCAATAGTTCGTTTATGTATCGCCCTGTTGTATCCGTCGCTCCAAATTACGCGGAAAACAATTTGGAGGTTCGAATGACCCATGTCCGTTTGAGTGGATATTGCTTGAATAAGGTAGAGTGTACCTCATAATCGTGAAAACTATTTAAGTTACAGTTGACGCCGTCGTCAAGGACATTGTCTACATAATCGGCGACAAGACACATTTTTTATTGAACGTTTTAAAAATAAACCAATAGGTGTGCCATAAATTAAGGGGGTTCTGTACGCGAACCCGACTATTCATTAGACACCTTCCACTTTATTCAACGGAAAATATGCTACAATGAATTAATTTGAGTCCAGTATGCTTGCTGAATAAACACGCATGCTCAAAAGAACAGCAGGTATCAACATGTAAATTATATAAAATACAGTTTATGACTCTTGAAAGCCATTAACTCGATTACGATATATTAGAAATTTCTGGTTTTGCGACGTAACCACAATTACATAACGGACGATGAATTGGGACAATTAGAAATTAGCACACGGCATGCAGAAAGAGCAATCACGAAATATATGACATGAAATTCAAGACATCCGCTGATGATTTATCAACAATTTATTAATACCTGGATGTGGTGACATAAATTATATATAACATTTTATTTGTCATATTTCGTCTTGGAATATAGTATGGGCAGAATCAGAAGATCTCTTTGGCGATGCATGCCGGTTTGTTGTTTCATCTGTCAATTGGAATCATTGAGTGGTTCAAAGATCGTACTCAAATAAAAGTGAACAAACACATTTTCTTGCAAATGGCGTGGATGATATTCTATATATAGGATCCAACTACACCGAGAAGCTTCACAAGACTTCGGTGAAGACCGCATTACAGTTAATTACTTCATAAATGTATTAGAGCATCCGCCCTGCAAGGAGTTGGACAGAACGCAACCATGAGGGGGTCTGACCGCGTGTGATAAGTACAATGCTTCAATATCTGTTTACCACGATGTAAAATGCATATCCTCATATATACTTATCATACAGACATAATTCCGGGCTAAATCCACAATTCGTGACGAATTTAATCACATTCGACCCAATAAGATACGGCATACATGTCTAATGCGCTAAGTATGTATACGGTGCCGACTACTTATACTTGGTCCTGGGCAACATACATTTATCCTCGTGCAAATAGGTTCATATTGGACATAATATTTACACCGGTTCATATTGGACTTATTTTAATTTTAAATAACCCCATAGTCAGCTAAAACCAGTTATTTCGTTAAATGGGCCGCAGGCCCGCAGTGAAAACAGAGCCGCGTCGATGAAGAAATGTAGATTAAATAGTGCCGATATGGGCTTATTTCGTATGGAAATAGTACCACATTGGATTGTTATAAAAACGGGCGTTTAGGTCCATATTGAGCGTATATTGAGGTTAAATAATGCCAATATGAGGTTATTTCGCTCATTAAAAGAATGCCGTTATATGCTTATTCTTAAGAAAACAGGCTACTCGGGGGCAGGTGTGTTGGAGTTCCGATAATTCCGCCATGTCCACGTGGGTTCATTGTTCTATGCATGGCGCATCAGACTCCGCGAGATTTTCTAAAGTATTGAGATTTTTAAGGACTTTGCTAACCCAATTTTCCCCAAATTTAATGGTTTATGTTTATGTTTAATAGAGGTTTATGTTCATTTTGATAATAATCACAGTAACCAAACCCATGGATGCAACATTTTAAGAGTATAATCCATGGTAGATTATGTTAGAAATTCTAAATGTGAAATTTATAGAAGTTTTTAAAATCTATTTTTTCGAACCCAAATTCAACAAACACAAACATCATATCTAAGAAAAAGATATTGGTATGTGTACTGAACACTGTGAAGAATGACGAACAATAAAGATATAGTCACATTTCTTCAGTGTTATTCAGATTTTTGGCTTGGAAGCAGTTGTTTACAAATGGTAAATTTCATTTCTCAGTGAAGCTATTTGGGAACTGAATTTGATGGGTCAAGTTAATGTTCACTCAAGCCAGCTGGGTTTATGACCAGCAGGTGCTGACCCATGAGAATAACATATCCTGATTGGTGACCTAGTTTCTGGGTATGGGATACCCCCATATTGAGGATTACACAGTTCTTTTGTCAAGAGAGTCACAACACACCACTGTCCACAGATATTAACACTTAACTGTCACCTCACAACAAGCGATGTCAGGCAAGTTACTCAATAATTTGTAAACAGTCGGTTCTTAGTAATTTTATCAAAGAATGCTTGATAAATATGAATATTATTTTATTGTTCATTATTCTTCACAGTGTTCAGTACACATTGCCATATTTTGTTCTTAGATATGGACTTTGTGTTTGTTGAATTTGGGTTCAAAAAATAGATTTAAAAAACCTCTATAAATTTCACCTTACTATTTCTAACATATTTCACATGAATTATACTCTTAAAATGTTGCATTCATGGGTTTGGTTACTGTGTTTAGTAATAAAAGTAAATTAAACCTTTATTTTGACTCCATCAAATTTGGGGAAAATTGGGTTAGAAAAGTCCTTAAATATCTATCAAGATGTTGACTACCAATAATTATGTTCGTGACAGTTGTGTGTGCGTGAACATTTTAATAATATGTCAGTAGATTAAGAAACAAACCATAGTACATGTAGTATGTATTATAGATCAATATTCAGGGTAAGGATATAAGGCAGATTTTCGGTATTTTATACCAAGCATTGCTAAAAATTGTTCGAACTCTGCATACACAAATTGAACTCCACTATCCGAGGTGATTGTCTCATGATAGCCCCGTCGCACGAAGAGATCACTCAACGTTTGTATTATGGATATTGACGTTATTGAATTAGTAGTTGCTATTTCTGTCCATCTGGAACGAATGTCATTTACCGTGATTAGTACCCTCTTTCTCTTTGGGCTATCTGAATTCATCCAAAAATGTATATTTAAATGTACTGTGTTTTTCGCTTATTGTGCATGACTTTTTTTCAAAGTCTCAATTTGACTATCCATTTTAGGTTTGTATATGCCAACAAATAGCATTAATACATTTTTCCTTAATTTTCACAATAACTGGATGCCCTTTATGTGCCATCACAAGAGTTTTATTTTGGAGCGAGGCAGGGATAACTGTTCTTAAACCCGTTGACAGAAATCAGTCGTCCCAAACTGTTAATTCGTCTTTTATGAGTTCATAAGTTCCGGCAAACATATCGCGAATATTCAAAAAAAACGGGTGAGTATCGTGAGCATTCATGCTTCTGTTCACAAAATGCCACTAGGCCTTCCAATGATTTAGGCATGATTGTGAATATATATAGTATGTTCTAGGGTCTCGGCAACATTTGAGTCAATGGCACAACACGACTTAAGATATCAGCAACTTGATCGTTTTTTCCCGGCAGATACTGAACTTTGAAATCTATCTGACCAGCGGCATATCATGATGAGTTTGTTGCATGTACCCTATGTACTTAATCCCTTCTATATTAAATACTCATTGACGAGTAGTTCCATTAGGACATGTTAAGATAACAAGTTAAAACAAACGACCAGTTGAGCTTATTATCCGAGCATAATGAAAATTAATCTTTGCTCAAATTTCCTAAACACCCCTCCATTGCAGATGAACACAGCATTCCAATATGTACATTTATAACTCGGTGGACGAATCCATCCAGTATAGAAAGGGTTATCAGCTATGACAATGCTATGTCTAAGTGCCGAAGGTGGTGGCCAAGGTTATATGTCGATTTGCGCTCCAAAATATAATTATTAATATTTGCGTTTGAAATTTTGCCGGTATCGAAATATATAAATCTACAAATACCTGCACTACCTTTCTACGCGCATCAGAACTCCCAGAAAGTCACATTGAAGTCATGACAAATACAATGAACTTCGAGCACGATGTTTGGACCCAAAACAAACAACAGCCATGTGCACGACATGGACCAATAAAGAGCGTTCCTTGTTAGTCTATTCATTGTATGGTAGACATAAAGATCGTTTATTTCACTTCTGCATTTGTGAAAAATTGAAAGTAGCTCGAAAATCACTGTGTAGGAACTGTTACATCGGAAATCGTTCTATCGACGGTAGTGTGATGGTTCTTGTCTGATTTGTTACGGTTCCTGATGATTGAAAATAATCATTTTTGTGACAAAATCACGCATAATTATATATATCTTGAATATATTAAACTTTCCTGAATTAACAGAGGCTGCAGAAGTGCCGTGTTATCGAAACCTGAACTCTAGACCACAATTAACTCGGTATTAGCGAGTTAACGCGTAAATATCAACATGTTACCACTGAAAATCAAGCCACGTGGACGCAATTTCTTTGTTTTTCGTGGCGTATAAAATATGAAACGCATTCTGAAGACAAACACTGACTATAAAGTGTACCCGTGTTATTCGTTTGTAAAATAGCTGAGAAAGTATCCCGATAGGGGTTGATAATTGGGAGCTGTGACCTCGTAATCAACACGGGTGCGTGTTACGGTTCTATTTCAAACCGATCATGGCTGTGACGGTTCTGTCCATGAGATTTATTCGAACGATTTCTGCACTTGGGTCCGAAAATCGTCTTGTGTATCTGACATTTTAAACCAGATAATGGCTGTAGCTTATGTAATTTGCATAATAGAACAGGTATATTAATACAATAAATACCTAATACGGGAGATTAAGTGACAATAATAGGCAGAAATAAAATATTGAAAGTCCCGATGAGTATAGTATCATAATCATGCCCGCCTATATGAATGACCAATGGTAATATAAACCTATCCTCAGGAGAATATGATATGTTATATTCATTTACTTAATCTGGGCATTATTGAAAGATCCAGGTGTGACAATATTTCAATTCCAGCGCCATCATATTTCCTCCTCTGAAGTCCGCCTGAGGGACATTTACACATGTTTGTCGCCCAGACATGAATATAACTTATGAAATCACGTTCAACTGAATCACTGATAGGTTATGACGTGATTGGGGTGGTGGTGGGGGGGGGGGGGTGCTTAATTGGTGTCTATCCCCAACTTTGGTCAAAATGTTCAACAGTTACAAATTTCTTATCTTACAATAGATTGGTTTGAAATTTAACACCAACAATATGTTCAAATTGTTCTTTTAATTTGATTTGACAACAATTTAATAGTGGGGATTTTGTCGTTTTTAGACTAATATTTGCATACTTTCCTACACTTTAAACATGTAATCAACCACATTTGACATATACAAATGGACACTTCTTCTTTAGAGTTGATCCAAAACTCATCATGGGTGGACATGAAGTAAGGAGCAGGTGTGATCTAGTTTTCTATAGCACATTTCCCCCCCCCCCCAATTGGCAAGAAACTGGTTTAATTGACAAATAATCTAATTCCATTTAATTAGTATGCTTTGTATTAAATAATGTATGCTCTTTTGCAAAATAAATCATCTCTCTCTCTCTCTCCATCTGTTGGGAACTTTCCAATCTTGTGGGGGTGGGGGCGCCAGGTTGGAAACTTCCAACACTTGGGAATCTTGAAGCCAGTTTATATGTTTTTTGCAATTTCCAGGTTCAGATATCCACATTTTCTCACTGGGCCCATGTATCCTGAGTTTCTCCCCCGGTTTGCATGGTGGCCAATCAAAGGCTACTGATCAATTCACTTGAGAATGGTATACAATCTAGAGCTATACTGTGTCATGCAGTTGGGGAAAACCAAAGCCCAGGCCTTGTGTATGAGTTTGGTCTGTTTCAAGGGGATGGTGCGGTTGGAAATTCCAAGGTGGACGCCCCAACACTGGATACCCTCCACCCCACGTCCCTACTCACTTGACACGTTAGTAGCGAGGAATAATAATGTGCCTTGTAATAGTCAGGTTCAGACACCCATAACACTAATTTTTAATGATTCATTTGTATGAATGTTTTGCTAATAATTCAAACAATCTGTTACTGCATGTTGAATTTAATAGCTGAGCATTCCTACAAATGAATCAATAGGATTCAAGTAGCTGCTCTTTATAGCACATTTAGTCATCAAAGAATTAACATCCATATAATAATATTTGTAACTGCATGATTCTTTTCTATTTGTTATATGTTACTGCTTGTTGAACTTAATAGCTAAGAATTCCTACTAATTAATCAATAGGATTCAAGTCAATTCTCATTACAGCGCATTTAGTAACCAAAGGTTTAACAACCATATAATAATATTTGTAACTGTAGGATTCTTTGCTTTTTTATATCTTCTATTAAAAAATCAGAGATCCCTAGTCAATCTAAAATATGATTGAATGGAAGATTACCGTGCTTGTATATGCTTTAATAGCTGCATATTCTAGAATTCTAGAATTTAACCTAGATAATCAGCATCCAGCAAGCGGATGCCCGACATAATTTTCATAAACTGCGTAATCAGAGAATTGTATGGGTGTCAACTAACTTTTAACGTCTTATTTTTGGCTTTTTGTTGAGTAAAATACGTCTACGAAAATAGACAACACTGTCTAGCCGATGTGCCCGGCCCTCTTCGTCCGGGTTATTTAGGGATTTTTGTTTGTGATCGTCTCCGCCTGGGCAAACTATTGTTCGATCGGCCCGGAAACATGCCTATATGAGCGAATATGGTCAAGGTCAAGGACATGGTCGCACGTGAAATTGGACCCACCCATATTGTTCCCGGGATCAAAGTAGGCCTACATTATACCAAATTTGAGTCGGATTGGTCGAGGTCCAGAAACATGCCCATATGAGCGAGGTCAAGGTCAAGGACATGGTCGCAAGTGAAATTGGACCCGCCCATATTGTTCCCGTGATCAAATTAGAACCAGCTACCAAATTTGAGTGGGATCGGTCGAGGTCCAGAAACATGCCTATATGAGCGTATTTGAGCGAGGTCAAGGTCAAGGACACGGACGCACGTGAAATTGGACCCGCCCATATTGTTCCCCGGATCAAAGTAGGCCTACACACCAAATTTGAGTCGGATCGGTCGAGCAGTTTTTCGAGTCTATAACACAAATACATACATACAGACAGAAGTTCCAAAATATATAATAGATAAAATACAAGACATATAACTCTATATATCCCGTCTACGCAGGGATGTGGATAGAGGGTCTCCGCTGGGGGGGGGGTGTCCACCTTGGGAATTTCCAACTGCACCCCCCCCCCCTTGAGTCGGAATCGCACCAACACAACTTTTTGCATAATTCCATTTGCACCCCCCCCCCTTGTACCTCATGCTCAGGCCTAATTTCCTATATATTCATAAGCCATGCTTCTATTTTCCCAGTATGAGAACATTATGATATTTTAACCTGAAAATTGCCCCCCAAAAAAACAACTAGTGATCTAATTCCAGACAAATGCACACAGCTACCGACAACAGACCAGGAAACACCGGGCCGACCATGGTTGTTCGGCCCGGTGTGAGAAAATTTTGAAAAACTATACAAGAAAATCGCAAATCCTAGCATCTAGACTGGCCTCAACTGAAGCTTTCCTAGTGTTGGAAATTTCAAACCTCATGCTCCCCCTCAGGTTGTAAAATTCTTCAACTGATGACCATTTATGTCTACAAGTTTGACCAAATGTAGTAAAATATTGTTTTGCTAAACTAATTAGCAGTTTTGTATTGGCCATGTGGATGGGGCAATGACACACCGGGCCGACCATGGTTCGGCCCGGTGTGCGAACATTTTGAAATCTGAACAAGAAAATCGCAAAATCCTAACATCTAGACTAGCGTCAAGCCTTCCTACTGTTGAAAATTTCAAACCCTACACCCCCACTTAGGTTGGAAAATTTCCAACTGATGACAATTCCAATGACAATGTTGACCAATTGTATGACAATATTGTTTTCTTAAAGTTTTTGACTGGCCACGGGGGAGGGACCAGGACACAAGCTTTCCAAGTGTTGGAAATTTCCAACCTGTCACCTCCTTAAGGTTGGAAAATTTCCAACTGATGACCATTTCTGTCAAAATTTTTGACCAAAAATAGGAACATATGCAAATATTGGTCGAAAAACAATAAATTCCCCCTAATAAATTGTTTATACCTGAAATTTGTAATTTCCAACTATTGAAAATATAGCTCTCAGCTGGGGGGGGGGCGGTGAGACCCCCCTCTAGCCACATCCCCGCGTCTACGCTCACGCTTTACGATTTCCAGCGCAATGAAATTTCACTATTGTTAACCGGCTGTTGACTCATGGTAATGTCGGGCCTGCAAAACGCGTTATTTTTCAAACTAGCTGGCGACTTTGTGAATTTTGATAGGCGTAACACAGCTTATTGGATAAGCATATAAAGGCAGTGTAATTCGTCGAAATTAATGACAAGTGGTGCAAATTTCAACTTAATGCATAGTTTGTTGTGTTTATCTTTGTATACTTTCACAAAATTGGCAGTTTGAACCATGTACCATGGCAAATATTAGCAATAGTTTTACCCGTATAAGCTTGAACGATGTGTGGCTGATATTCGATCATGGATGACAATCAACTTCTTAAAATTGAATGCAGATAAAACTGAAATAATATATATTGGTTTGCGACAGCAACTTTCAAAATGTTCTAAACATAGTCTCAATATTGAAGGCAGTGTTGTCTCGCCATCCAGCACAGTCCGCAACCTCGGATATTTCTTGGACGAGAACCTGTCTGCTGAAAAACACATCGAGCAAGTGTGCAGGTCCTCGTATTACCATCTTAGAAATATCAGCAGGGTGCGGAATGTTATCGACGTCGAGACCACAAAACAGCTAGTACATGCCTTCGTTACAAGTCGTCTGGACTACTGCAATTCTCTGTTGTACGGCTGCAACCAGTCTATCTTGGACAAAATCGAAAATGTGCAGAAATCTGCATCACGAGTTATTTTTATGAGCCGTAAATATGATCACGTCACGCCATTATTGCGCGAGCTCCACTGGTTACCTCCGAGGGAACGGATTGAATTCAAAATTTTGAAATTAACGCACAAGTGTCTGAATAGCGAGGCCCCATCATACTTGGTAGACTTGATTTCTCGATATGTTCCTCCTCGGCCTCTGCGGTCTGAAAGTTCTCACAGCCTTGTGTTTGTACCGGGTGACCTCGTAACAGCTGGTGACCGGGCCTTTTCCGTGGCTTCACCATTTCTCTGGAATAAATTGCCTGCTCACTTGAGGGCACCCCAGTCGCTTAAAATGTTCACATCTAAACTTAAAACGCATCTGTTTCAACGTGTGTATCATCCGATCCACTGATGGTAGCCATATGAGCAGCTCATTGTACATAATTGATATTTCTTACTATGTTCTAATCATCATTATATATGTATTGATGTAAAGCCTAAGAGCTCTATGAGGATTTACGGCTTTAAACTAAATTTATTTTATTTTTATTTATTATAGAACGATTCATGGGGGATAGAACCGACTCGATCAGGAGAGAACCCAAACAATAATCAAAATTCGCGGTTATTGTCGTTGTTATGACTCGCACAATGAATTTTTCGTTATTAACACGCTCATTGGTGCCACAGATTGTTATGGGATCGAAAATAACTAATCGAATTATCACCTAGATGCCTCAAAATTGCGTTTTAACTGTCAAAAAGTCGTGAAAATGTATAATTTCGATCAGCAAGAACCGTCACAAATCAGACAAGAACCATCACAAACCGGCGATAGAACGATTTCCGATGTAACAGTTCCTACACAGTGTCGAAAATGGCTGTGAGCATGGCAGTTATTTTTCAGAGCACATGAAGCCGGTATATCAATATTTCGCGAATCTATCTTATACCTCCTTCCAAATTAGTAGACATAATTTGGAAGCTCGAATGATCTATGTCCGTTTAAGTTGGGATTTGGTTATAGACCTATGACCGGGAACTCATATCAGTCCAATTTTAATTGATGGCTACATCAACATTCTTAAATAAAGAAACGAGTGGTTGGATATCTTTCTAAATGAAAAATGCTTAAACGATAAAGTGTTAATCATTTATTGTTCCTGCTAGAATAACTGTCGCACTTATCATTCCAAAGTTAACAGACATATTTATGGCATCACCTAGTCTAAATGATACTTTCATAAAAAACACCATTTCGTTCCACTGTATATGGTACTCGAAAAGAGACAGCATGAACAAATAATTATGTCTCGATCACTAATTATTAGGGCTAAAACTGGTCAGCATATATATAGGTGACTTCGAAAACCCGTGCAACGAAACCACGTGTAGTAGATAAGGTGTCTGGTATGTAAACACTCAAAATGGGCCTCTACTGGATGGAACCCCGATTATTCTGTTTAACATATACGATGAAAAATTTTGGAGGGACGTTTGCAATTCCTGGGGTAAATTCATGAGAGTAAATAGAAGTGGCAGTTTTCAGCACATATCATTATGTGAAAGCAACTGTTTGAAAGGATATAAATGTAGCTATGAAGTTAGTAACAAGAATAGTATTAGAAACATAGAAAGGAAAAGAATGTGAGTTTGTTTTTGTAGACGAGACAGAGATGGACATTATAAAAGCTATTCAATGAAGTATTGTTAAATAAAAAGAAAATGTGGCCTCCATACCACCCCTTTCAAATAAGATTATTCACACAGAATGTAATGAGCTTTAGTATGTGGTGTAACAGTTGACATGAGATGCAGACAAAGTTTGACCATATTCTAAATAAATGAAAGTGTCAATGACACTGTTAGCCGAGGAAAAACAAGGTAAATTACTCATCTACATGTCATAATAAGTCATTATGCAATGTTTCAAGACAATTGATTCATAAATGCAGTCTGTGGAGTGTGCTAAAGAAATTTAAGATGGCCTCCACGGTGGCCATTTTGGGCTACTAAATGCAACCAAAATAGGATGTTCTCATCTACAGGTCATATTATTAAAGTCCTAATACAAAGTTTCAAGAAAATTGATATATAAATGTAGCCTGTAGAGTGTGCGTCATAATTATCATGTAAAATTTGAAGAAAATCGATGTAGCCTGTAGACTGTGCTAAAGAAAGTCAAGACAACCAAGCGGATCGAAAATAGGACGTTCTCATCTACATGTCATACTAGGTCATCATGCCAAGTTTAAAGAAAAATCATGCATAAATGAAGCCTGGAGAGTGTGACAAAGAAATTCAAGATGGCGGCCATTTTGGGCGACCGACCGGAACCAAAATAGGACGTGCTCATCTTCTTCATGAAGATAAGCTAAAAAGTCAGACCAAATTTAAATTTTTGAAAAATTTGTTCCTTTACATTCATATTTCTACTTCATTAAAAATTGCAACAGCCATAGTAATGGGACTTATTCGCTATATTCAGTGAGTAGCAAGGATTAAAATAGGATTAAAGGTTGATACATGTATACAAACTGGCGTTTATGCTATTTATTTCCTAAAATACTGATATCAGATGTATTAGCAATTTCATTTAAACTAATTATACCATACATGGAAAAATGAGCAGCGACAGAGAATATCTTGAATGATACTGTTACTGAGTAAATTTTCCTGATATCCTATCAAACTGGAAATTGGAGAAATCTTTCGAAAAATATGCAAATGTTTCAGGTGCTATGCATATATTATCAATGTGTGTTACCCAGCGAGGTATATATTTCAGGAAGCCACTATTAAACCACATAATAAATCTCATTAGATCTCTTCAACTATTATCAAAAAATATTGTGTGGACAATGGTAAATATGTATAGACATACAGACAGGGCTGATTCCAATAGCAAATCAGGGCTGTTACTCAATCACTGAATATTCATTCCCTTAGGTAAATGATATAACCAATAATGAACTTAGTATGTAAATAACGGCTGTTATTAAATTACTGAATATTCATTTTGATAGGTATTATATAAAGTGATATTACCAAAAATACTGTATGGGAATAGTGTTGTGAATAATCTTGTTTTAGCCACACCAAGCTCCACCTTTTATTACAAATTTACAAGAATATATAAACAAATATGTAATATTGTTGACATCAATAAAACAAGTGGCACGCCACCGGTATCCACCACAAGATGTTTTATAAAGAAGAGTGGCATTTTTATTATATGAGTAGTTTAATTGTTTCTTTTATTGTCTTAATGCAATCAGTTCACATTGCTACGCCTGTTAAAGATTCATAAAAAAATAGTTGTAAAATTTCTAAGTGAAAAATAACAAAAGAGGCACAACTCTACAAAATATATTAGGACATCCCTGGGTTTTACGCAAGCTTAAGGTATCCATGTATGGAATATACATGACAAGTTTCAGCATAATCAAATAATATATATTAATGTTATGATATTCAGAAAAAATAATTGCAAAAAATTCTAAGATCAAAAATGATAAAAGAGGCATAACTCAAGACCAGGAAACATTAGCCAAAATTTGAAGTGTTTGGCGGTGGATACGTTTATGAAGGATTAATTTGGCAAGGAAATTAAATATGTGCACTCTACAGGTAAGACCAGGAAACATTAGCCAAAATCTGAAATGGACAAATTAAACTAAAGTTAAAGTTGTCTTAGTGAAATCTTGTGTAGAGCTCAGTTAATGAAAGTGTGAATGTTTAAACATCTTGCTTACAAAGCAGGACCATTCATACCATTTAAAATGGCAGCAGTGGCTATAAGCCAATTTATCATTAGTGATAAAAAACAAATTGGCAAAAATATTTCCATGCCAAAATATTTCCTTAAAATCTGGTAAATACAATCAAGTTTAATGTAAATAAAGATAGCCTTATGCTATGTTAAGATCTAATCAGATCACTGTAATAGGTCATTATCAACAGAATTGAAAAATGTAAATAAAGATCGCCTTATGCTATGTTTAGATCTAATCAGATCACTGCAATAAGTCATTATCAACAGAATTGAAAGATGTTTTTGGTCTTTTTGGTATCAACAGAATCCAAGGAGGCGATCTCTTATGTTAACATATAATCCGCTTTCCGTGGTGAGTCATTATGAACAGAATCCAAAGGGGGTTTCTGTGATGAGTCAGTATCATGAGGATCCAATGAGGGGTCTTGGGACTCTGCAAATTTGTCTTCCACCTTAGGAGTAGACTGACATTGGATATCATCAGGATCCAATGAGGGGTTTTTGGGAGTCCGCAAATTTGTCTTCCGCCTTAGGAGTAGACTGCCATTGGATATTGAAAGGTTTGCTGTTGCTTGCCAATTGGTCCTGAGAATTGTCAAATGACGCATCCATATGATCGGAAAAGAAATCATCACTGAATGACTGCAATTTCTGCAGTTGCCTTTCCAAGTTCTTAATATGTGATCTTTGTTGATAATTTGATTTCAATGACACAGCATGTTGTTTTTTTAATTCTGCATACTGTTTTGATTTATAGTCCAGTTTGTCATTGAGAAATTTAGCATTCAATTTGATTTTCTCAGTAGCTTTTATAACTTCTTCCAAGGCTTGATCATTGGTAGATCTACCTGAGTTCAGGTGAGAGACAATACCGATAATGGCTAGTGCTTGAGACTTAATGTTGCCAGTATAATCTTGAGCGTTATCCATGTTTCTGAAAACACAAAATACGTTATCGATGTTTCTGAAAACACAAAATACCAGGCACTGTTTGTCAAGTTGTAAACTTTCCAAGGAGAAATAACATTTTAAATGCTCATATCGTTTTGACACATATTTCTGGCACTCAGAATGAGGTGGCTAAACTATTGAGATTGAGTCAAGTAAACAAACGAGGATATGCTTCTGTTGTCAGATACGGACATAATATGGACGATTGAGGTAATGGTGTACCGGTATTGAAAAGAGCGAATAAGTTTGGATCATCGAAATAAGACGTTTTTATCTACTCATCATAATATGTCATCCTACAAAGTTTCATGAAGAAATCCAAGATGGCTGCCATGGCGGCCATATTGGGTGGCCGACCATGACCAACATACGACGTTCTCATCTACTAATCATAATATGTCATCCCGCAAAGTTTCATGAAAATTGATGCATAAATGCAGCCTGCAGACCGTGCTGAAGAAATCCAAGATGGTTGCCATGGCGGCAATCTTGGGTGGCCGATCATGACCAAAATAGGACCTTCCTGTCCTTGCATGGGCAGGAACTTGCATATGAAATTTGGTGATGATTGGTTAACAACTGCAGGATGTAGACTGTGCTAAACAAATTGTGGGCAGACTAACATACTCACAGACTGACAGACTTCCACACGCATGATGACAATAAACATAAGCAAAACTTCCTGGTTAGTATTGTTAATAGTTGCACCAAAAAATAATGCTAGTTAGTAGTGTTACCACAACCCTTGTGTAGGGAATGACGATAAAACACATATATTAAATAATGTCATCAACATGTTTGCGAGCAAAAAAGGAAACAGCAATGAATAGGTTGATAAAATAAACATAAGCAAAACTTCCTGGTTTAGTATTGTTAATAGTTGCACCAAAACAGAATGCTAGTTAGTAGTGTTACCACAACCCTTTTGCCATAATACACACATAGCAGTTATAATTACTAAAGGACTACTATACAGAAAGAATGGGTGTTTTTTTTAGGATGGTTATATGCATGACATGACTAATTACAAAAATGGTTATATATTAATATGAAATGGTTACCAGTATGAGTTGATTATGTTTCCAGCACCACGACAAGGACGCGAGTTATGGATTCAAGCCATTTTTGAGAAACAGTGAATTGCACAGACAAAGATGAGTCTTGAATGTCACTATTTTTGATTTTGTTTTCGTACCAGTAATTCCCAGTACAAGCACTTTAGCTCAAAAAATTAAACTAAGCACTTTAGCTCAAAAATAACTTGAATGGTGCCATATAATATTAAAATGAAATAAAAA
This sequence comes from Siphonodentalium dalli, assembly GCA_032622095.1. Classification (NCBI taxonomy): domain Eukaryota; kingdom Metazoa; phylum Mollusca; class Scaphopoda; order Gadilida; family Siphonodentaliidae; genus Siphonodentalium; species Siphonodentalium dalli. The sequence goes on from CP136067.1 coordinate 55,644,500, forward strand.
TGTAAAACAATAAATGTAAAACAGAGTTTACCTGAGTGCAGTAGAAATCTTCAGTACTGGAACAATCTTGTAATAACCATGGCAAAATTTCTTGGACAAAACAACCCGATGAACAAACGCATGCAAACGCAAATCACCAACATGTTAGGAACAATATCCCAGAGTTTCAAATATCTACATTTAAAACTGTAGGAGGAGTTGATTACACCATGAAGGTACCCAATCTCATCCAAAAGGCAAAAATGTTCCAAATTTTCTAAGTCGAAAACCCCCCAAAAATATGGAAAATATGATAATTTTTATTAGCTATATAGATGCTGCAAATCACCAACATGTTAGGAACAATATCCCAGAGTTTCAAATCTCTACATTTAAAACTGTAGGAGGAGTTGGTTACACCATGAAGGTAGCCAATCTCATCCAAAAGGCAAAAATGTTCCAAATTTTCTAAGTCGAAACCCCCCCCCCCCAAAAAATATGGAAAATATGATAATTTTTATTAGCTATATAGATGTTGCAAATCACCAACATGTTAGGAACAATATCCCAGAGTTTCAAATCTCTACATTTAAAACTGTAGGAGGAGTTGATTACACCATGAAGGTACCCAATCTCATCCAAAAGGCAAAAATGTTCCAAATTTTCTAAGTCGAAACCCCCCCCCCCCCCAAAATATGGATTTTTTTTTTATTTTGATTAGGTATATAGATGTTGCAAATCACCAACATGTTAGGAACAATATCCCAGAGTTTCAAATATCTACGTTTAAAAATGTAGGAGGAGTTGATTACACCATGAAGGTACCCAATCTCGGACGCACGGTTGACAATGGTAATTTCTATAGTCCTCCGACGGAAACGTCGGGGACAATAAGAAATAAAATAGTAAAATGGGATCTGTATGGAAACGAGAAACTTTCCTGAAGTATTATCTATCAACAAGTGTAGAATCAACGCACCCGAGTGGCACACCACATATGGTGAGGAGATAAATAAAAACACTCTGTTCTTAACAACCTTCGATTATTTTTATAATTGATTTTCATAAATGCATTTCATGACCATGCCTATACTTATATATCGGGAAGTTCCTCTAAATATTGGACGGTATTGGAGTTAATCGTCTGCCTGGGTTGATAATTATTGCATCCCCGTTTGTGTCCCACCCATATCCATTAGCTGTCATTTTATAGCAAAAGGCTTCAGTGGTTTGTGTGCGATATTATTGCAGACACTGAGTGTGTTGGCAGTCCACGAGACTTGTTCTGCGCTCTACATTTCAACCGAGAACATGACACGAAGAGACCAGGAACACGGCGACAGCTTTCGTGCAGGTTTACATTCTATTTTCACGGTTTTCTAATATACGAGTATAAGTACATGTATTTCTCACACGGGCGAGATCAATTCTTCCGCAATAATGTTATTTTTGTTAAATGCAGAAAGTATACCTATAAAACAATAAGACATGTAGAATATATATATGTTTTAAATATGCCATGTCTGATTTGAGATAACAAAGTCACATTATGCGCGTGTTCTACACCAGGAAGTAATTAGATCGGTCTATTATGATCCCATTAACAGGTTTGGATGTTATCGACTTAAGATTTAACAGATGTGAATGTCATAACATTTTAAGTGGAATAGATATAGTGTCCTTGAACAATACAAACCGATTACCAAGCTCCACGCATAGTTCAGTCCCCTGCTATACGCAGGACTTACCGTCAAGTTACCGATGCCAACAGATACGCAAAATGAGAGGAAATATCACTCTTTATATTATTTGAGAATTTGTGTAGGTTACAATTCATTCTGCATTATCCTGAGAAACTGAACTGTCCATATTCATTTGAATACTGCTGGATTTCACATGTCTAATATTCGGACAATGCTTAAAGTCGTATGAACGATAATCAAAAGCCAGTTGATCTAATGTTGACTACTAAATCACAACGCCAATATTTGGAACAAATTTATTTGTTCTTGAGAAATATATATTTACAACATAAAACACCCTAAGCGACCTACGAAGGAATGACCAAGTGTTCTTATAGAATTGTCTGCACTTGTCGTATTGTTGGTGACCATATTGTTGTCTAACTACAACTTACAGAAGTGGATTGTTAAGTTTTGCCCACTTAAAACTGTATCATTACTCTTTACCAGAAATTGTTTTACCACAAACTCACCCGAAACTTGAAATGAACACACACGAATTAAGTGAAGTAAATAGTTAGAGATAATTAGGGATAACACTCAACCCTCCCTTATTGGAGAGATCACACTGGGGATATTGAAAACAAAGTCTCAAAAATATTGTACATTCTGAGGAAGTATAAATACATTCTGGACAGGAGGACATTAGAACAAATCTACTATTCCTTCATTCGTCATGTCTTGGAATACGCTTCCTCGGTTTGGGACAACTGTACTGACGCAAATGCACTAGAGTCTAGAAGCTATTCAAATCGAAGCGACCCGCGTAGTTGCCGGAGCTACCCGGAGTTGCACGAAGACATTACTAATATTGCAACTTGAAACTAGCTGGGGCATTCTACATGTATCTAAGAGACGGGAAAAGAATAAACTTTAAAAAAAAATCCTCTGTGCAGAAGACCATCCCTACAACATTCACTCTTCCATAAACTATCAATCTATGGAATGATCTTCCCACCGAAACAAGTAACAGTGACTCTGTTAGTACATTTAAAAAAACCAATCAATGCAGGTAAAGCAATTAAACGACCGTATCTCGAATTTGCACACACACAAGATGGGGCCAAATACATCATTGTCGTTTTATTTTGAATTATAGCAATCTGAAGTTCGATATATGTTTCAATTATCTGCAAGAAAATGCGTTATGTGCGGCGAGAGAGAAACTGCAACCCATTTGATTTTGTATTGTCAAAACTATCAAACGGAACGAATACCATGCTTCGGCTTTCTAGGAACGATAGAAACTAAAGTGTTACTCGAAGGCTCTCAAACTGTAACAATAGAACAAAACGTCGATATCATGGCATGAGTACAGAACTTCATAACAATGACTAAAATGTTCAATTCAAACATTTCAAACAATGCATAATTCCATTTTAACACTATATTAATAATAAACATAATATCAAGAAGGGTGATGTCCATTAGTTTTCAAACACTGACAAATATACAGTTTTCGAAGAACATGCCCAGCGATAGACGAACACCTAGGTAGGGGTGTCTCATGCTACAACGCACCGCAGTCACTGTCAATTGATTTATGGCAACCATCACAATACTATGATTATTTCAGTCGAAGGGAGATGGCCACAATAATCCATTGGCTCACTATCAATTCCCTTTTCCGTTTTATCTTTCATATGCTGCATGTTGTCTATATTGAATGTATATGTTTATATTGGGAATATAATATACATGTTTAAACTAACTTTAACATAAAATGTCTTCACTAATGTATGAGGTATAGTCTACATAAAGCGTGCATTTGTCCTCTTAAATAATGCAAAATCAACCTAAATTTAACTACATTACATGTTAAATCTTCAGAGTGTGCAGTAAATACAGAAAAACACAGTTGTGTGGACATGTAGTGAGGTAAAACTCGAACGTACTGTTCTTGTTTTACCATCGCGTCACAACAAACTCGTGTCATAACGTTAACCAGTTCATACTTTTGTCGTTCCATCTATGAATTACCCAGACATTTCGATGAAAGGTATAACCATTTCCTAATATAAGTTTCAACTTAAAATTTAGAATATCAGTGTTAACTAAATACATGTATTATATGCAAAATAGCCAACAACACAACTTTTGGTTTTTGCGAACCCGTTGGGGTATATAGGATTAATGATTCTGCTACTTATGTGAAATAGCTGAGTTACTGCACTGTGGGATAATATTGCAGTATACTAACATCAGACGGTCGACAGTGTGATTTGTCGCCCGGCACGTGACTGGACTTGTGCCAATCAGAAGCTGGTAAAACAGGGAGGAGGGTAACAGTGTGATGAATCTCATTAAAATTGAATAAAATTTAATATTGAACAGCTTGATTGTAGCTGTTCCAGCGGGTGGGAAGGGGGGGGGGTAATAAAACATTTGCAGGAAAGTATGCCGGTGTGGGTGGGTGGTCAGAAAGGAAAAAAACGCATTTTTTTACAACCTCACGCAATTGTTTTATTACATACCTTGTGTGCCCACATTTGGCATTTGTAACTTTAAAACATATTATAACTGCTAAAACAGTCTAAAACACCATATGTATGTTACTGGGACCTCATATGGGCATTAGTGGATAAGACATTAAGCTATGGTATGTTGCATATGGGACGGTGAGGTGAAACACTTTTGGAAAGAAGCATCGATCAATGTAAAATTGAAATAAATAAATTCAAAATATGTCAGCTCTAGTTCAATTGGAGCTTGACAACTGATGTGTCATGGATATGTCTACAAAATGTCGTGACTAAAAAGTGAAGATTGAGTTCACTGTCCCGAGATGTTATCAGTTTACAATGTATCAGTATTACAGCCAAAATAGCCAAAAAATTATTTCTCACTGGATATGCAGAGTCTATTATAATTTGTTTTTTGAAAATTGGATGCATATACCTTATACAGTAAGTTATAGTAGTGTTTTGTGTGCACGTGTCAGCTTCTGTTGGTTACTGTATTTGTCCACTACATGTACATCGATGCATTAGAATTTCCATTTAGCAGTGTCGAATTTGACCACCCAGGTAGACCTAGCATACTCTCATCACACCTGCAATACATCATCTCATCTGCAATACATGTATGTGGTAAACAAAATAAAAGCATATCAGCCAGTATGTGAAACAAATCTTCATATGTAACTGTACTAAAATTAAAACAGCTTCTGAAACGGGTTAAACTGTCATTTGAACTAAATGAGATAATTTATGAGTCAAATTAGTGATATTAGTAGGGTTTCATGTGGTTTTAGACAAAAATTAGCGACATTTGGGGGGGGTGTAAAAAAATTGGGAGTAAAAAATATTTTTATTGCAGGTTTGGGGTGGTGGGTCCCCGATTTTGTTTACTACCCCCCCCCCCCCTCCCCCCCCCCCCCCACCGATTACAGCTCAAGAAAGTTCTGCAGTTAATCTCGTGTATCTCCATCATTCTTATGCGAATGGCACATCTACATGCAATGTTGAACAAATACCCGAACACTATGTGACAAGTGACAATTTAATACGTAATTATCATATCACACATGGCGTAAATTAGAGAATCGTTTGTATTCGTCAGACGACCATATCTAGATATGGCAAGAAACGTGGTCAAATTTTTTTTGGTACTCATATTTTGAGGGGCTAAGTGCTAAGTGCAACTGAATCAAGAAAAGGGCGTATCAAACTCAATTCTAGCAGTGCTATGCTGCTAAACTGCTAAGGAATGAAAATATTAAAAAAGAGAGTTTCAAAATGAATTCTAGCAGTGCTCTGCTGCTAAACTGGTAAGGAATGAAAATATTAAAAAAGAGAGTTTCAAACTCAATTCTAGCAGTGCTATGCTGCTAAACTGCTAAGGAATGAAAATATTAAAAAAGAGAGTTTCAAACTCAATTCTAGCAGTGCTCTGCAGCTAAACTGCTAAGGAATGAACATATTGAAAAAGAGAGTTTCAAACTCAATTCTAGCAGTGCTATGCTGCTAAACTGCTAAGGAATGAAAATATTAAAAAAGAGAGTTTCAAACTCAATTCTAGCAGTGCTCTGCAGCTAAACTGCTAAGGAATGAACATATTGAAAAAGAGAGTCTCAAACGGAATTCTAGCGGTGCTATGCTGCTAAACTGCTAAGCAATGAAAATATTAAAAAAAGAGTTTCAAACTCAATTCTAGCGGTGCTATGCTGCTAAACTGCTAAGCAATGAAAATATGAAAAAAAGAGTTTCAAACTCAATTCTAGCGGTGCTATGCTGCTAAACTGCTAAGGAATGAAAATAGTAAAAAAAAAAGAAGAGTTTCAAACTAAATTCTAGCAGTGCTATGCTGCTAAACTGCTAAGGAATGAAAATAGTAAAAAAGAGAGTTTCAAACTAAATTCTAGCGGTGCTATGCTGCTAAACTGCTAAGGAATGAAAATAGTAAAAAAGAGAGTTTCAAACTGAATTCTGGCGGTGCTATGCTGCTAAACTGCTAACAAATGAACATATTAAAAAAGAGAGTTTCCCGTAACTACTGCGTTGTCATGATAGGAACATTTATTTGTTTTCTAACATAAACATATATATACAACATAGTCAATAAAAAAAAATTAAAAAAAATTATATTTACATCACATTTTTCAACCACTCACAATGTATCTAGATAATTAACACATAACAGTGCGAGAAATAGACACAAACAAAACCTCAATGCATCATCATGCAAAATGCAAGATTCCATGAAGAACGGACACTCATCCCTCATAATAAAATTGTGGTACGTTCCATATTCCAATTATTATAAGAACACATGTGATAACATCCACTACTGTGGCACACCTTGAATAAAAATACATCTGACATTTCTTTACGGGTGATGTCGAGATTCTTCCGTTTAAGTTTTAACCATGAATATATTAGTCATTTGACATCCAAAAATAGAATTTCATATAATAGGTTCCATTCTGCGCTACCTAAACGTTCGATAGTTCAAGATATTATCCATTTAAATTAAATTTACGTGTGATTTGTGTATTCCATTTAAAAAATATTGTTTCAGCATAAATATATTGATGGCAAATACTACGTGTATTTGTTATACACACAGATGGCTAGCAATTAATGTTCAATTTTTAATGCAGTTCAGGGATATACATTATTATTGATCCTCCGATACTTTTTTCTAAACAATATAACCATTCAACATTCTAATGGATGTCAACAAATAATAAACAAAGTAATATGCACCTCACCCATGGTGCATGCATAATTGCTAGTCTGGTGTCATCTCCAATTCTGGTCCTAAATAACGGCTACCTGTATTATTAGAAATATGCTAATCAATTTGCATATTAAAATGGTTAAGCACTGGATCAATGTTACGATGCAACAAACTTCTAACATGCACATGCTTTACGTGTATGGTTTTCTGCTAGAAAATCATGCGTTATATAATAACGTCTGGTCACGTAATTTCAGCTAAGATTACACTGCTGGATTTCAAATGTCTAATTTTCAGACAATGCTAAAAGTCAAGTTGATCTAATGTTGACTACTAAATCACAACGCCAATATTTGGAACAAACTTATTTGTTCTTGCGAAATATATATTCCTTCATTTCCTGATAAATATTCCGCAACAGCTTTGTCTGTTCTTCCCATTGTGAACTGTTGATAACTTGGTATATAACAGGTTGAATCGTGTGTTGTGTTTTCACCGGCGGTATATATACACTGGTTGTTGGTCCGTTCCCGGATACATTGTTGGTACCTGTTGCTGTTCTACCCGTGGTGTCACATTCCCCGCATACAGTGGAGTCGACATTTGCGTTCTTGCAGGAACATGATCGTACTGTACATCAATAGTCTTGAGAAATTCCGTTACTGGACCCATGTTTCAAAAAGACGCTCACGTTAAAGAAGTTACAATTTCGCATGTAATAACGGTAACATATTCTAGGATCAGTTATATGGGATGCGTGGGCGTCGTTGACGACGTCATTGTATTATTACAATAACAAATGTATCAACTTATATGGTTCTAATAACAGTCGTACTTGTATCGAACTACGATATATGTGAAGAATAATATACAGCAGAAAGAATATTAATAATATACAGCAGAAAGAATATTAATAATATACAGCAGAAAGAATATTTCCGTAGCATGTAGCCGGATCATATGTCAGTTTATGTAGGGTATAATTTAACAACATAAGACAGGACTACATTTAAAATATGTTCGACTTCATACTAATCATGTGCAAATAATAAATAAACCATGTGCCGAAACGTCTTCGATGAAGTGCCGAAACGTCCAAGTACTTTGGCCGAAACAACCAATTGCCGAAAACCCAGGTGCCAAAAACCAGGTGCCGAATCGTCCAGGTGCCGCAATGTCCTGCATCCATCAGGTGTGCGCTGTTTAACATGTGTTTTCACTGTGGCCCGCACCATAAAACTGTATGACGGACAAGAGTCCATCATCTGCTTATTTCAGAATCAGATAATCACATTATGCACATAATTCCCATTGTGTGTCGATTGTGTGCGTATTTCCGCGAGGATATGTTGAACAGTCATGCCAAAATTGGTTATTTTCATAAATTGTATATCTAAATAGGCAGAAAACAGCGTCGATGTTATAAACGAATCCATTCAGTGACTATTGTCGGTGGAATAATTTGCAGCATGTTTAAAACCCAATCTTCTGAAATGGTACAGTCGATGTGGTTGCAATTTTCGACAATCTTACTTGATTACTACATTCTTCCAGCGGAGATTGTATTTGGACACTAACTTATCGGTTTTATAGAAATAAGTTCGCAATATGTCATTGTCGTTATGAAAATATAACGATATTTTTTTTACAGCCAATTTATGTTGAAACTGACATGCTAAAAATATGTTCAGATATATACGTACCTTAATGCTACCATCAGTTCATGGCAGCGACCTTGAAAATATAGACAAAATGCGGTACTTTTTCTTAACAGTATAATTTTGTACCACCAAGATCATAGGTAGACCAGTAGGACCCAACAATGTCATAGCAATATAGCACGACCACTTGACTAATGTTGATGTCCGAGCTTATTTGGGTTTTAACCGGGATGTTAGAATGTAAATCCGTGTATTAAACGTTGTCGTCGTGATACTGGTCTCTTCCTGCCATTTCTCATTCAAAACTGAAATGAGAGCGGAAATTGTTCAACTTAAAGAGTCTTAATCGGAAATGTATTCTATCATTAAGGAGGATTTACCCACTTTGAAAGGACAGCTAACAAACATAAATAACAAAATGATCTTGTTGGAAAAAAATGTGAAAGAACTAAAGGATCAAGTTAACAAAAATAAATTAGCAGTGGAACGCATTGAACAAACAAAGAATGATAACTCTAAACAAAGAGGCTCAGATTTGAGAACTTTAAGAGATGACATAAAGGACGGAAGGGTGAATTAAAGGTCGACATGGATAAACGTCAACATAAATGTGATGAAACAATAACAAATATACATGAGAAAATAAAATCAAGCAAAGGATGAATTGGTACCGCGAATGGTCTCCTAAGTGACATTCTTGGTCAGAAAAACAAATTCGAGAAGATGTTGAACAATAATAAACTTTCCGAAGTGTGTGTATCCTTCATCAAATCAACAATAGGTGGGTTCTTCCAGGAGTTGCGCGACAAAATGAACAACTTTCAGACCAATCCACCCAGATATAATCATGAGCACTGCCCAGACGATCAGATACGCCCTGACTATAGGCGACCGCAAGAGTGCAAATCCCCCCCCCCCCGACACATCGCATCACGGCGATTACTCATACATAATCGTCGACGACGCTGATTCGACACAAACCGATCGTCCTCCTGCAAACGATAGAAATCACCGTCAACACGATAAGGCCTTAGGGTGATCGTAGTCAATTCGAATATCGCCGCCGATTCAGACGTCTTCCATTCGGAAAGTCTCCATATAGCTGCAATTATCCAATTACTACTGTGCTCTTGAAAGTGTATAATCTGATACCGGATGTAACTCAAGACCATGTGGAATACCACCTTCATAGGAATCAGGGAGCTAAATGTGTTCCAGAGTCGGGGAGCGAGTACACCGTGGAATGCTAAAGATGAAGGTAACTGAAGAATGACCTTCACCTGATACACGTGACACGTTATTAAAGGATGACATCGTGTTTATTTGATTTGTACATCATATCTAAATAATTTAAACTGGTGAATTAATGGGGGAATGGATTTTTGCGAGTGGGAAATTGATTTAACTAGCTGCTGTAGTTGTGGGTTTTTCCAGACCAAATTTGGCTGTGGGATAGCCCTGTCATACACTTGGGGATTTATTTTAAAAAAAGTAAACACAAGACCTATGATTTTACTTGCATTTTCGTGATCAACTGGTGTCAATCTAGCTGGGTAAACACCACTGGAATAGCCTGTAGGCTTCAATTAAGATAATTCGGTCGAAACATTAACACTGTCGCCTATGCGAAACCATTTAGTTCAGTGATTCCTATAATACCAACGACATATCCTTCTCAGTCGTGAGGATGTATGTGGACGGTCGTAACAAACCAGCATACGCCAGCATACGCCATTCTCTCATCGGATGTGGACCGTGTCTTGGGTTATAATTTCTGGCCTAAAGGAGTCCGCTGCAGGGAAATGTACTCCCAATACGACATATCTTAACTATATTCTATTGCGTGGCTCAAACTCAGTAATATCAACCCATCATATTTAAGCATCTCAGTTGGAATGCAACTGGTATTTTCAGTCCTTCTTCTTATCTAGTTAATTTGCTGTCGGATAATTCAGTCGACATTTGTGGCGTCAGTGAACACTGACTGTGCAGTGCGAATGCAAGTTTCATGGACACCCTGTCTCCCAGCTATCGCGCGCACACAGTCTGCGATCAAAGACAACGACAGCCAAATCAGAGAGGGAGAAGCGCTGGTGGGGTCAGCATCTTATGGCACGAACTTCACGATTCTAAAATTTCAGTCATCGACCTTGAAGATGACCGCATAGCAGCTATACAGATCGAAATTACTCAAAATTCCTTCATGTACATATTTCAAGTATACTTACCTTCATCAAACTCTCCAGTCGAACTATACGACGCATATATTAAGTCATTGTACGATATCTTAGAATTTTTTCATGCCTCTAGGTACTCCGATCCTGATGGGTGACTTCAATGGGACGCTATCGAGAAGTGACGCTCGTAATAAACGATTTCAAGAATTGCTGATGATTCTTCAGTCGGGTCCAATATCGACCATTTTCTTATCCGGTCATGCGATTTACACCATGTAATCAATGCTCAAATATTTGACGACGCTTCCCTTAATGTTACCAATCATATGCCTATCGAAATGTCTATATAATTTGATCTCAACTGTTCTCCGACAGCCAGCTTCAGTCAGGCTCCAGAGAAATTCAAATGGAAGCTTTTAAATAACAACACCGATGTTCTTGAAAATTACCAGTCGAAACTGGAGTCGTACCTTCCTCAGTTTCAAATTACCGATACATTCTTGTTGGATCAATATTACAACGATATAGTAAACGCGCTTCTGTGTTCATCCAGGGAACTCATTCCCATATAAATATTTCAAAGGCACATGAAGCCTTTCTGGGACGATGAAATTCGTGCCCTGCATAAAGTGATGGACGAATTACGAGTCCTCTGGATTCAAGATGGCCGACCAAGAGGCATCTTATTTCCTTCCTATGCAAACTATAAAGATGCAAAACGTAACTTCCGTTATGTTCACCGTAGAAAATCCAGTAAACCGCTTACTGAAAAATAACAGAAAAAATCACAACCATTCTCTCCCGTTCTCCAAACAACGACACCATTCTCAGAGGTAGAACGGAGATAGTCAGCGCGTGGGCTGAATACTATAAATCAATCTCCACTGAGTCGACTGATCCATTATATAAACTCAACAGACTAGATAGGAACAAAGCACATGGATACGACTCAGTTTCCTATGAGCACATAATTTTCGGTAGTGAAGCGTTGCTCAATTGCCTCGCACATTTATTCTCACATATGTTTGAATACTCACATGTACCTCTTGCAGCGAAACGGGGCGTCATGGTGTCTCTTCACAAGGGTGGACGAAAACCTAAAGACTGTTTTGACAGCTATAGAGCAATTAGCATATTACCTGCCATTTACAAGCTATTTGAGATAGTGATATCACTTCGATTGGAAACGTACATGTTGTCTTCAATCGCCGTCCATCCGTTACAACACGGTTTTGAAAAAGGAATCAGTTGCACCATGACATCCTGTTTTGTGCAAGAATGTATTAGTTGCGCCAGGGAACAACACACTAAGCTTTACTCATATATATCGAACGTGCGTAAAGCTTTCGATTGTGTATGGACCAATGGCCTCTTGTACAAATTGTTTCACAGAGGATTACAAGGCAAAACATGGCTCATCATACGAGAATTATTATCTGGCATAAAATGTTGTATCCGCAGCGACGGAACATATTCCGACTGGTTCTCATTGTCGCAAGAAACCAGACATGGATCCATATTATCACATCTGTGGTACAAAATATACGCAGACGACCTCCTCCATATGATTGAGAAGTCAAAATTAGGCCTTCGTATTCCAAGCCGATGATATGATGCTTCTTTCGTTATCTCGCCCAGGTCTTATTGGCCTATATGAGTTATGCCTTGAATACAGTTATAAATGGCGGTTCAGCTATAATTCTTCCAAAACCGTCATAATGGTTTTCAATGAAACCAAACAAGAAGCCGAAATATGTGCAAGATCGTGGCCATTTGTATCATCCTTTCTCAGAGAAGTTGACTCATATACTCACCTGGGAATTCTGCTGTCCAAATCACATTTCAATAATAAATTTGTCGATGCCATATGTAAAAAATTAAGGGGGGCATATTTCGGCCTCTCCGATGTATATGCATACGTGGATGTATGTATATGTGTATGATATGCATATGCAAGTGCATGATCGTGTGTATACTCGTGAATACAGACATGCTTATATGCACTAAACTATGTTCGTATTTGTCTCTTTGTCAGTCAAATTATATAACCCTGTATATTGTATAGCCAAATCTCCTGCATGCAGGATGTCTTTATGTTCTCAATTTATTTGTAATGTTTTTATATATGCTCTTCATTATATGGATGAATAAAGATGTCCTTGTAATTGCCCCCACCCACATGCCGTGTAAGTGACAAATAACCCACTCACACAAATTGTCCAAGCATTTTGCTTTAAATTGACAGATAATGGATGTCGGTGGGAAAACACCGAGGTGCGACAATTAGCGACCCATGGAAGACTTAACTCCGGGAATAGATCAAACATTTAAAGGAACTTGTCGATATAAAAGTATAGGCGTGGTAATGAGACTAATTTAGTCGCAGAAAGGGGAAAGGTTGCGACTGAAACAACAACCCCGCGACGGTACTCAACACTGCCGGGCAAGTGGGAACGAAACATTCTCTTAATTTGATATGCACTATAACTGCGGCTTGTTAATTGTGTAACTGGTCGCTGCCGGGTGAACGGGAATAACCCGAATGTTTCCATTACTTTACATAGAATGCAATTAATAGATACGAGCAACATGACGGCCACGACAGGCGTATCTAGGCCGCCCGAGGACATTCATCAGCGCCCAAGGAGCTATCTAGGGCGTGAGCCCGCTAACATGAGTATTTATATGGGGGTTAGTCGTGTTTTGTATTTAGGTTTGTGGACTTGTTGTTCAGGTAATGATTTAAGGTTAGCAGGTTAGTAGTTGGTTGTTTGAAGGAGATATTTTACTCGATGACTTATACTACGGCCACGACAGGCGTATCTATGCCACCCGAGGACATTCATCAGCACCCAAGGAGCCATATAGGGCATGAGCCCGCTACCCTACGTTTTAATATTATTGTTAGACTTGTTAGGCACAATGAGTTGTTATGCTGAGTTCTAGCATTGGACTTTATTGAGGACTTGCATTACTACAGGAGGGCGTGACCAATTCACAGTGCTATCCTGCCGATGATAAGTACGTACCAAAGAGCCCTCTGAAATATAATTCATAATTACCCGTCTTCCAGGTGTGGATGACTTATAGAATTACCTGTTTGTGGTGTTGTTCCGTGGGTAGCTAGAAGAGAGTTGATTAGTATACTTACTATCTGTGTGACTGTACTGTGTTAGTAACTTGATCGACCTTGCGTTTTTAATGAGTTTGTGAGATAAGTCTGTTTGTTTGTTGTTTATTGGAAAGTGTTTATTAAGTTAGGGAGGTGTTGGCGTGACCATTGAGGGGGACTAATCCGGAAGGACCAGAACCGTCCCTGACTCGACGGCCAGCTTTTTATGTTTTGCCTTACTTAACACCTCAACGAGAGCCTACCTCTAGAAGTAGAGCATAGGACTGACGGCGAATTCTTTGTTTTGCCTTCTAATTAACACCACAACGAAAGACTACCTCCAGTACTAGAGCATATGGATTATATAACATGAGAAATATTTCATGTTATATATCATAACGGTTACTGACCACAGTTCATAGTGAACAAACTCAGTGATAACAAATCAATGTTGAGTATTGAGTTTGTATATATAACTGCGATAGGGGAAATGTTGCGACTGAAACAACAACCCCGCGACGGTACTCAACACTGCCGGGCAAGTGGGAACGAAACATACTCTTAATTTGATATGGACTATAACTGCGCTTGTTAATTGTGTAACTGGTCGCTGCCAGGTGAACGGTAATAACCATTAAAATTAAACGAAGGTGTTTTATTGATCTACTCAGTATGTGAATTGTCACGCGAATGTGTTGGTGTTGTTCTGTTTTTCTAATTCGTCAGGGGAGTTTCTCGTTGCCGTATAATATACTATTCCTTATTCATCTTCGTCCAGTAACAGAACAGTTGTTTATGCACAATATATGCATATTAAAACAGTACGTAACGTACTTTTTATATAATCAGTTGACGTGCTTCATATGTATGCGGCGGAGATGATGTTCTTAATATGTTCACGTATTTTTTGGTGTCTTCTCATGTGTGCGAATTGGAACTCGGCATCAGAAATGAGCATGGTCAAGAAACTCTATGACAACATAACAACAAACTACTCACCAATTCTTCGTCCTGCGCGATTCGGGAATGAGACGATATACGTCGATGTGGTATTATACCTGATGACAATCACTAAATTGGACGACGTCACTCAATCAATGTGGTCGAATATATTTCTCGACGTGTACTGGTCTGACCCACTCCTATCTTGGGATCCTCAACATTTCAACGGAATAAAAAGCATCAAAATTCCAGCTAATGAGGTTTGGAAACCAAATTTTCAGCCGGCACATATGCTCGAAGAATCGACCGAACTGTCCAGCAGTGTTCTTCCCGTAAACGTCACCCATGACGGAAGCATATTCCAGGTTTCTGGCGCGGCGTTGAAAAGTAAATGTGTTATCGATGTGACGTCATTTCCGTTTGACGAGCACGACTGTCGCTTGATGATCTCGCTGTGGATGTACACACCGGACGAAGTCACGCTAAGAAACGTTAGTATATCCGCGGATGGTTACAATCCAAATGGGGTGTGGAACCTTACTAAATTCAGTTTGTCTAGGGACCAATGGCACACTGGTGTTCATTTCATGAATGCTTCAGTGACAGTCAAGAGGCTGTCACAATTTATGGTGGTTACATTAATCGCGCCAGTAATTTTACTAAACATACTGAATGTTGGTGTCTTCATGATACCGTCGGATTCAGGGGAGAAAGTTTCCTTCGCTGTTACGTCCTGGCTTACGTTCGCTGTTTTCATGAGCTTCATATCTGGCTATCTCCCGGAAGGTGGCGCCAGAATTTGCTACCTTTCTAAGTATCTGTTGGTTATGTTGGTACAAAGTTCGGTTGTTGTCATAGTAACAATTTGGACGGTTTATGTTCATAACCTAGAGGGAGATATTCCGGGCTACTTGAATAGAATGAAGTCTTACTCTAACATTCGCGGCAGGAAATTCGCCCCTGATGGAGACAACACAGACGTGACGTCAGAAAATAAGGAAAGTTTACACAAAAGAGATACTCGTGGCATCCGTTTTCACACATGGAAAGAAGTCAGCTCAAAAATGGATATGATTTTCTTCTTTGTAATTCTCGCGACTTCTATTTTGCTGAATATCATATTTAATCCGATGTTTGCGGCTGATTGACATTCTTTGATTTAAGAAGATATATGCCAACACGTGACTTACTATGAACACGTTGAGTTACGCGCATTTAAGTACTACAACTCTTACTTTAACTTTTATTAAACACAGTTAACTATAACACAATTAAATTGGACGAGTGGGCAATTAAATACCAGAGCATGGTGAGGCGCGATGTGGACGATAGCGTCCGTTCTGAGACCGCTTCCATAGATACTGGACGTCAAGAATTGTTAATTCGTGAAATTGTTTGATGTCGCTGTGAGGGTTTAATATGTTCGTTTCGGCAGCTCTATAATTTGTTTTTATTTTATATTATAATTGTTATAACATATACCTGCAGATGATCTTGGTGAGCACTCTTTCGCGTTCGTGAAGTTAAACTTCACGTTCGCTGATGTCGTTGTTTCCAGCGTTCAGACGGGGATACAATCACATTTCCAACGCGTGTTTACCGTAAATTTGTAGTTAGATTATGGTCAGTAACAATACGGCAAGTGCAGACAATTCTATAAGAACACTTGGTCATTCCTTAGTAGGTCGCTTTGGGTGTTTTATGTTGTACATATATATTTCTCAAGAACAAATAAGTTTGTTTCAAATATTGGCGTTGTGATTTAGTAGTCAACATTAGATCAACTGGCTTTTGATGATCGTCCATACGACTTTTGGCATTGTCCGAAAATTAAACATGTGAAATCCAGCAGTGTAATCTTGATTTGTAGCTGAAATTACGTGACCAGACGTTATTATATAACGCAGGATTTTCTAGCAGAAAACCATACAAGTAAAGCATGTGCATGTTAGAAGTTAGTCCAAGTCTTCTTGTACTAAAACCAGCTAAGATATTGGGATGGCGATGCTGGCGTTTAGTCCAAGACCGCCCTATATGCTCGCTTATGACACGGCTTAAGCGTTAGTGACCCGCTCAAATAAAACCACAATTATATGAAATAAAATATCACAATTGCGACAATAAACGGATATTTTCCGCAGAAGACATGCTATTTTATCTGAAACCCACATCAGTTGTGAATTTAAAACGGTAATTTAATGTGAAAAGAAACATTTGCCGCAGTGTTTACATATTTTTAAAAGTATGCGAACTCAGTTGACCTTGCGAACTGCGTTCGGCATTTTCCGGTGAAAATATTCCGTAGATTTTCAATCAACCACGCACGATGAATTCTCCATTGTAATCGTAATTATACGTGACAATAAATAAATAAATACATAGATTAAATACATATTGAAGATATAAATGTAATACATTACATAAATTACGGGAATTATAACCATCTCACAGTTTAAAACAGTGTAAACACAATGAGCATTAGAATATCATGGGGGCCGCCATTTTGTTTGTATCGAAATTCGTCTCGGCCAAAACAAACACCGGACAATGCCGAAGTTCTTCGGAACCTGAGTTCGGCTTTCAGTTAAGTAAACAAACAGAAAAAAACAACGATGTTTATGGCAATCAACCGGAATATTCTATGTGTAATTTAACATTAAAGTTAGATTATTATACACCATTCTGACCATAAGATGTAAGCCTTTCCGATGTATATAGCACCATGTATTGATTTGCTAGGTAAATCGAGTAAAATACACCACAGATTCCCGCCACAGATCGTGGGCGTAAGTCGTGTGGTAGGATTGGTATGCAAGCGGGCTTGGACTAAACGCCAGCATCGCCATCCCAATATCTTAGCTGGTTTTAGTACAAGAAGACTTGGACTAGTTAGAAGTTTGTTGCATCGTAATATTGCATACAATGCTTAACCATTTTAATATGCAAATTGATGAACAAATTTCTAATAATACAGGTAACCGTTATTTAGGACCAGAATTGGAGATGACACCAGACCAAGGTGCATATTACGTTGTTTATTATTTGATGACATCCATTAAAATGATGAATGGTTATATTGTTTAGAAAAGTATATCGGAGGATCAATAATAATTTATGACGCTGAGCTGCAATAAAAATTGAACATTAATTGCTAGCCAATTGTGTGTGTAACAGATACACGTAGTATTTTCCATCAGTATATTTGTGCTGAAACAACATTTTTTAAAGGTACGGTTGGCCTTGGCGGTGGGTGTCCTGTGAAAATATTTCCACCCGTCAAAAACCGCCACAAACAGAAAGAACATCAAAATGTAGACATACTTTGTCCGTATACAAATAAGAAATATCGCATAAACAGTATGTTATTGTCAAATGTCTGACCATTGTTATGTAAACAAAAGCATAAAAAGTAACTTTTCTGGTGTTTGTTTATATTATGATGGTAAACATAAAGAGCGTTCTTTGTTGGTGAATTCCTGATATGGAACTAATAAAGAGCGTTTATGCCATTTGTGTGTGATTAGCCTGTAGCATTGTGCTGTCTTCTGTAACACAATCAGGCTCTTGCTTAGGTAAAATATAGTAGATCTTTATGATAACATGCTGTTTACGTGATGGTCATGGTATATATGAACGAAACTGTATGCGTTTTAATGTTTTTCTGTTTACGGTGATTAGAACAAATATGAATATTTTCGACAACTAAGGCCTCACGTGCCTTTAAATGAATTACACAAATCACAACACACTTAAATTTTATTTTAAATGGTAATGGATAATATCTTTAACTATCGAACGTTTAGGTAGCGCAGAGTGGAATCTATTGTAGGAATTTCTACTTTTGGATGTCAAATGACTAATATATTCGTGGTTAAAACTTAGACGGAAGAATATCGACATCACCCGCATGTCACATGTATTTTTATTCAATTTGTGCCACAGTAGTATATGTTATCGCGCGTGTCCTTATACTAATTTGAATATGGAATGTACCACAATTTAATTATGAGCCCTGGAAGAATTCTTTGAGGGAATCTTGCATTTTGCATGATAATGCATTGAAGTTTTGTTTGTGTCTACTCTATTTCTCGTACTGTTATGTGTTAACTATGTAGATACATTGTGGGTGGTTTCATGTAGAAAAATGTGACGTAAATATAAGATTTTGTTATTTGATTTTGATTGATTATGTTGTATATATGTTACAGTCAATATGTCAAATCAGTCATTTGGCCAAATGCCTAACATTTTCAGTCATTTGGTGAGATGCCTGTGACCGCCGGTCATTTGGCCAATTGCCTAGAATTAGTCCAATCAGCGGTATCGTTTTCACTCATCCAGGCGACAAGCATGTCTTATGTTTATACATAATTTGACATATTGATTAGAAATAAAATTTCCAATAAGGCAAACTGTCAAATTCAGGTCAGTGATTTTCAGTTATTTGTCCAATTTGACATATTGACTAAAATAAAATTCAGTCATTTGGCCAATTTGACATATTGACTACAAATAAAATTCCCATTTAGGCAAACTGTCAAATTCAGGGAAGTGAATTTCAGTCCTCTGGCCAAATGACTGAAACTTTTAGGCAATTGGCCAAGTGACTGGCGGTCACAGGCATTTCACCAAATGACTGACAATGTTAGGCATTTGGCCAAATGACTGATTTGACATATTGACTGTAACATATATATATGTTTATGTTGGATAACAAAATAAATGTTCATATTATGACAAAGCAATAGTTACATCTTCCCTGCTTCAATATTCACAAAAGGGCTTATTTGATAGAAACACATTAGCCACTTAGAATGCGTATACTTGGATATGTCTCAGCCAGTATCTCATTATCTGCTTTTCTGATAGCTCATAATCAGGACGTGTCATAAATGCATAACGGCTGCATGTATATACCTCTGGTTATTCGTCCGACGAATACAGACGATTCTCTAATTGGCGCCATATGTCACATAGTGTTCGGATATGTGTTCAACATTGCATGTAGATGTGTCATTAGTCAAGATGGAGATACACGATATTAACTTCAGAACTCTCTTCAGCTAGAAAATCTTTAATCAACCTGTTCAAAATTAAATTTTATTCAATTTTGATGAGATTCATCACATTGGTTACCTACTCTCTATTTTATCCGCTTCTGATTGGCACAAGTCCAGTCACGTGCCGGGCGACGTGTGGGAGACGGACCTGTGTCTCGTGGGTTTCCCCACACCGAGCCCCGGTCAGTCGCCCTCACACACAGCGCAGAATTGACCAAGTTGGAGATGAATTATTATCATGTTACCCATATGTATGTATGTATGTATGTACGTATGTGTGTATGTACGCGGGTATATGTATGTATGTGCATGTGTATGTATGCATGTATGTATGTGTATATGTATATATATGTATGTATATATGTATGCATATGTGCGCATGTATGTGTGTCCCTCTTGTCTGCACCTCTTGACATTGAATGTGTTATGTTTTTTATATATATATGGCTCTATTGTCGCATTATACTTGTATATATGTGATTTATGGGCAATAAAACATTGAACAAATCACACTGTCGACCGCCTGATGTTATACTGCAATATTATCCCCAAGTACACACAGTGCAGTAACTCAGCTATTTTACATAAGTACCTGAATCATTAATCGTATATACCCCAACGGGTTCGCAAAAAGCACAAGTTGTGGTGTTGGTTAATTTGCATATATTTAGTTAACACTAATATTATAACTTTTAAGTTGGTACTTACATTAGGAAATTGTTATTGTATACCTTTCATCGAAATGTCTGGGTAATTCATATATAGATAGAACAACACAAGTGTATGAGCTGGTTAACGTTATTACACGGGTTTGTTGTGACGCGGTGGTAAAATGAGAACCCTCGCGATGGTAAAATGAGAACCCTATGTTCGAGTTTTACCTCACAACAAGTTCACAAAACTGTGTTTATCAATATTTACTGCATTTAACTTGTAATATAGTTAAATTTAGGTTGATATTGCATTATTTAATAGGACAAATGCGCGCTTTATGTAGACTATACCTCATACATTAGTGAAGACATTTTCTGTTAAAGTTAGTTTAAACATGCATATTATATTCCCAATATAAACATATACAATCAATATAGACAACATACAGCATTTGAAAGATAAAACGGGAAAGGGAATTGATAGTGAGCCAACGGCTTATTGTGGCCATCTCCCTTCGACTGAAATAATCATAGTATTGTGATGGTTGACATCAATCAATTGACAGTGATTGCGGTGCGTTGTAGCATGAGACACCCCCTCCCTAGGTGTTCGTCTATCGCTGGGCATGTTCTTCGAAAACTGTTTATTTATCAGTGTTTGAAAACTAATGGACCATGACCCTTCTAGATATTATTTTTATTATTATAGTGTTAAAATGGAATTATGCATTGTTTTAAATGTTTGAAGTGAACATTTTAGTCATTGTTATGAAGTTCCGTACTATTGCCATGCTATCGACGTTTTGCTCTATTGTTACAGTTTGAGAGCCGTCGAGTAACACTTTAGTGTCTATCGTTCCTAGAAAGCCGAAGCATGGTATTCGTTCCGCTTGAAAGTTTTGACAATACAAAATCAAATGGGTTGCAGTTTCTCTCTCGCCACACACAACGCATTTTCTTGCAGATAATTGAAACATATATCGAACTTCAGATTGCTATAATTCAAAAGGAGACGACAACGATGTATTTGGCCCCATCTTGTGTGTATGCAAATTCGTTTAATTTCCTGCATTGATTGGTTTTTGAGAAGTACTAACAGAGTCACTGTTCCTTGTTTCGGTGGGAAGATCATTCCATAGATTGATGGTTTATGGAAGAGTGAATGTTGTAGGGATGGTGTTCTGCATAGAGGAGTTAACAGCTTTTGTGTTCTTAGTTCACGATGTACTTCCAGACTGAATTGGAACACAATTATATAAATAAGGAGGTGTCATCTTCTTTTTCATAATTTTTTTTAAAGTGTATTCTTTTCCCGTATGCCCCAGCTAGTTTCAAGTTGCAATACTAGTAATGTCTTCATGCAACTCCGGGTAGCTCCGGCAACTACGCGGGCCGCTTCGATTTGAATAGCTTCTAGACTCTAGTGCATTTGCGTCAGTACAGTTGTCCCAAACTGAGGAAGCGTATTCCAAGACATGACGAATGAAGGAATATGTAGATTTGTTCTAATGTCATCCTGTCCATAATGTATTTATACTTCCTCAGAATGTACAATATTTTTTTAGACTTAGTTTTCAATATCCTCAGTGTGATCTCTCCAATAAGGAAGAGTTGAATGTTATCCCTAATTATCCCTAACTATTTACTTCACTTATTTCGTGTGTGTTCATTTCAAGTTTCGGGTGATTTTGTGGTAAAACAATTTCTGGTAACGAGTAATGATTCAGTTTTAAGTGGGCTAAACTTAACAATCCACTTCTGTAAGTTGTAGTTAAAATAATGGTCAGCAACAATACGACAAGTGCAGGCAATTATATAAGAAGAACACTTTGTCATTCCTTCGTAGGTCGCTTAGGGTGTTTGATGTGGTATATATATATATATATCTCAAGAACAAATAAATTTGTTCCAAATATTGGCGTTGTGATTTAGTAGTCAACATTAGATCAACTGGCTTTTGATGATCGTTCATACGACTTTTAGCATTGTCCGAAAATTAGACATGTGAAATCCAGCAGTATTCAAATGAACATGGACAGTTCAGGGGCCTGTTTCATGAAGCAATGTCATAAGATTATCTTAAGATGGACTTAATCTAAGATCTAAGGTGGATTAGGGCTTCACGATATGATCAAAAATATTATCGATACGATATCCAAATTATTATCGCGATATGGGTATATATCGATAATCTAAAGTTTTGAATTCCAAACAAATGTAATTTTAAATTGTATGCTTTCACGAAAAGCCGCGAACGAGCGTTAGCAGTTTGCGTATTTTCGTTGTATACATAACATTTCCATGTTACTTCCGGTTGTAATTGAAAGTAAGAACTAAACGATAAGTTTACGTAATATAGTAATGTTTATTGAATTAACACAGCATTTGAATGAAAGAACATACAGGTAAAACAATAATAACAAAAGTGGCTAACAAAATGAAGGTGACTTGCACAGACATATTTACATGTTTGACGCTAAGAACGAGAGCATATTAACTTTTTCCGGTTTCAAGCAGGATCGTTTTGCTGCTACAATCTGTCCTGATTTGCTAAACAACCATTCGCTTGGTACACTGGTCGCACATATACACAAATATTTCACGGCACACTTCGCTAGCGTTGGATAGTTTCTGTGGTTGACGGACCACCAGTCTAATGGATTTCGTTCTTTAATGTCCATTTCGCGCTGAATAGCTCTTAAGTTGCGTCGACGTATCCAGCTGGTCGAGAAAGCAGACACTATCCCGCGGCAAATACTAAGCAATCTACTAACACGTTTGTCGTCTTTCATGGAGTTGTTAACAGCCAGATTCAAATTGTGCCCGAAGCAGGAAAGGTGTTGCCATCTGAGTATGTCATCAGCTTTGCTAATGTTTGACCCATGGTATGTTGTGATGCACGACAGTTGCTTTAGGGACACGCCAACATCGAACTTATAACTTCAATGGCTTCACGCCAGATTATCCACACACAATACAACCTGTGAAAACACTGTTTTATATCACCACAACAGTGTTTAACCAACGAACTCAATTACTGAATGAGTAGCCTTCTTTTCACGTTATTTATTTGTAACGCCTTTAGCAATACAGCGGACTCTTTGTCTTGCCAGCCACCAATGCGGGTGACAGTCGCGGCTATTTGCACGTTATCACACTGTCGGTTAGAATGCGCCTACATGAAACTTTTTGTTTTATTTAATTCAAATTTATTAAACTTTGGAAATATATCGTTGATGACGATAATTTAGTTTTGGGTCGATACGATACGATAATTTAAAAATATATCGACATTCGATAATATATCGATATACCGTGAAGCCCTAAGGTGGATCTTATGATGTAACTTTTCCGTTTCAAGAACGCGTTTCACAAAACAAGATTAAGTCCTACTTAAAGGTACGATTGGCCTTGGCTGTGGGTATCCTGTGAAAATATTTCCACCCGTCAAAAACCGCCACAAACAGAAAGAACAACAAAATGTAGACATACTTTGTCCGTATACAAATAAGAAATATCACATAAACAGTATGTTATTGTCATATATTTGACCATTGTTATGTAAACAAAAGCATAAAAAGTTACTTTTCTGGTGTTTGTTTATATTATGATGGTAAACATAAAGAGCGTTCTTTGTTGGTGAATTCCTGATATGGAACGAATAAAGAGCGTTTATGCCATTTGTGTGTGATTAGCCAGCAGCATTGTGCTGTCTTCTGTAACACAATCAGGCTCTTGCTTAGGTAAAAGATAGTAAATCTTTATGATAACATGCTGTTTACGCGATGGTCATGGTATATATGAACGAAACTGTATGCCTTTTAATGTTTTTCTGTTTACGGTGATTGGAACAAATATGAATATTTTCGACAACTAAGGCCTCATGTGCCTTTAAGTAGTAATTTAAGTTCGCGCGCTTTTAGACTGGCTCTCGACAATTTATTACAGCTATGCACAGAAAATGTTGGTTCTGTGTATGTTATATGCCTAGGTACAGTGCCTGGTGATAGATACTAGGGCGTGTCTAAGAATAATTATGATATTTTAATGCAAGGGCGATAATCAGTATAATGACTGGTGCATACTTAACTGCACGAGCGCGCTTTTTAACTGTGTTTTCGCGTCAGACTCCATCCACACATAGCTGCATGCTTCCAATGCCTATTTTATACAAACGTAACGAGCTCAAATATATTATTTCAGTTATTAAAGGGACTTATACATCGTAACTCAGAATGTGAACCTTCACCCATATAACATGCCACAACGGCGACGCGAGACATATGTTCGCTCCTTTCAATGCTGATATTAGGTTATAATGCATTATACGCCTTTGGAGCATCTATAATACCAGGAAACCGAATATGTCGCCACGGCGGCATACACATACAATACACCACAATGGAAGCACTGAGCTAAACGCCCTTTATTGATTGCCAACATTCATGGAATACTAACACAACACGCTCTTTATTTATATTGCTATAATGTGAATAGGACTTCATATCGTGCTCCAAATAGACATATTTCCAATCTGAGACATACTTGTAGAAGCCATATATAAATGATGTTAATGCCATTTGCTCTGGTTCTGTTGACAAATGTGCTAAACGTCTGTTATAATTAACAAACTGCGTATGAACTTCGAAAGTACGTTACGTTGAACGACATTCTGCGTGTATGTTTTAATAAAAACCAAATCAACGACTTCTAATAAAGAGCGTTTATAATTAACAACACGTGAACAGACGGCCTGTTCACAGGCCCCTGTGGAAAATTACTAAAATACCAATATAGACTATACCACTGGTATAGTCTATATTGGTATTTTAGTAATTCCCACAGGGGTCTGTGGGCCGGTTCACAGTGATATTATATGTTCTTTCGCGGATCCCGGTGTGCCCGCGCGGTCCGTATATATACTATATACATGCTATATATCTTTTTATTTCATAGTTAATAGATTATGATAATATACATAATAATAATAAAATAACATATATTATGTATTATTATCTTGCCGATATATATACGGGGTACATATACAATACAATTTACAATCAAATTATAACATAATAATATAGAAAGGCAAGTAAATAATAATAATAATAATTGCTGACATTATAAGCATTTATAAAAAAACATGAGTATAAATCATTCACTATTATCCTCGATGTGAAAATGTTGGGACTAATTGTCTCAACATGATTATTGTCTACAGTGCGATTGGGTGATTTGAATCGCAAATGATGTTCAACTCTATGTAAATATATTCTTTTTGTTACAGCAATTAGAAATGTATATATAGTCCGGTCTTGGCGGTTTACAGTTAGTAGCGGACACCCCGCCAATATTGCAACCACTGGTAACGTCACTGCTATAGCTTACCAGTTGGTTATTAATTACTACCATTTCTGAAACACCCCTCCGTGCTAGCAAGGTGTTATTCAGTTAAATGTGTTTATAATAATATATACATGAACTAGATCGCATCCACATTTCGTACCAACTGCGGATCACAACGTAGGTCTTAACTTTAAGATTATCTTATGACACCTCACACCAGTCTTAAAGTTAAGACCAAAGTTAAGACCATCTTAGGTTAAGACTTTGTTCGTGAAACGCACTTATGACTGAAGTTTGAACTTATGACCATCTTAAGTCCCAACTATGTCATAAGTTGCCTTCAAGAAACAGGGCCCAGTTTATCAGGATAATGCAGAATGAATTGTAACCTACACAAATTCTCAAATAATATAATGAGTGATATTTCCTCTCATTTTGCGTGTGTGTTGGCATCGGTAAGTCCTGCGTATAGCAGGGGACTGAACTATGCATGGATCTTGGTAATAGGTTTGTATTGTTCAAGGACACTATATCTGTTCAACTTAAAGGGGTACTGTACCCAAGATGTTGTTGTTGGTTTCTATAATCCCCGAGTCGGAGAATAAGTTAACAACTTTTCCATTTTTTGAAAGTCTGTTGAGTACGAAGTATTGTTACGGATGGCAAATTTACCGGAATGCAAAAATACAAATTGTCGTTGTCGAGTAATTTTTGTAAAGTGTTCTACCAAATGAATCAAATAAACATTATATTATATGCTTAGTAGTCCCATATACTCATTTAAGTTAGTGTACCGTCACTAGTCAATGAGTGGCTTGGGTTTTCTCCCCGTATAAGCATAATGTTTCAAACGATCGTGTGTGCAATTGTTTTCCTAATCCAGTATCCCTCAATTATAATTTGATTACGTTTTGTACACGGAAATTAGAATTTTAAGAGACGCCATTTTATGGCTGGAGCCATAAAATCAATTTATATTAAATTATTAACTTTTAAATTATAAAATTTTAAGATAGCCTATTAACCTGAGCGTTTACAGAATACATCTTCGACTCAAATTACTTATATTTCTATATAGTATCGATAATAGATCGTTGTTATCACCGGGAATTAATTGAAAATGGCGTACAGTACCCCTTTAAAATGTTATGACATTCACATCTGTTAAATCTTAAGTCGATAACATCCAAACATGTTAATGGGATCATAATAGACCGATCTAATTACTACTTGGTGTAGAACACGCGCATAAGGTGACCATCGCAGCCACACACACACACACACACAGCCACACACACAGACACACACTTTTCCTCAAATATATAGTAGACTAGCCGATGAGCCCGACGTTGTCCGGGCTATTAAAAAACTAAATTTCAAGTCGATAGCTCCACCCGTTTCCGAGATCTGGTCTGCGCATGCGCGAAGCTGGCGTCGCATGGGATCGGCGACCCGATAAAATTCATATCAGGGGCAAGATACATTCACATAGCAAATTTCAAGTCGATAGCTCCACCCGTTTCCGAGATCTCGTCTGCGAATGCGCGAAGTGGGCGCCGCACGGGCTCGCCAATACGACAACGTCGACCGCCTGGTCAAACTACACACACGTACCAAGTTTCGTCCCGATCGGTCGAGAATCGTAGATTTGTATAAATGACCGACATACAGACAGACAGACAGACAAACAGAGGTCTTCAAAATATATATGAGACTAGCCGATGAGCCCGACGTTGTCCGGGCTATTCAAAAACCAAATTTCAAGTCGATAGCTCCACCCGTTTCCGAGATCTCGTCTGTGCATGCGCGAAGCTGGCGTCGCACGAGCTCGGGGACCCGATAAAATTCGTATCCGGGGCAAGATACATTCACATAACAAATTTCAAGTCGATAGCTCCACCCGTTTCCGAGATCTCGTCTGCGCATGCGCGAAGCTGGCGTCGCACGGGCTCGGCGACCCGATAAAATTCGTATCCGGGGCAAGATACATTCACATAGCAAATTTCAAGTCGATAGCTCCACCCGTTTCCGAGATCTCGTCTGCGCATGCGCGAAGCGGGCGCCGCACGGGCTCGCCAATAGGACAACGACGACCGCCTGGTCAAAACTACACACACGTACCAAGTTTCGTCCCGATCGGTCGAGAATCGTAGATTTGTATTAATGACAGACAAACATACATACAGACAGACAAACAGAGGTCTTCAAAATATATATGAGACT
This sequence comes from Siphonodentalium dalli, assembly GCA_032622095.1. Classification (NCBI taxonomy): domain Eukaryota; kingdom Metazoa; phylum Mollusca; class Scaphopoda; order Gadilida; family Siphonodentaliidae; genus Siphonodentalium; species Siphonodentalium dalli. The sequence continues at coordinate 55,672,576 of CP136067.1, forward strand.
AGCAGGTTAGCCCGCCCCTGGCGGCGTTCGTCAGAAACATGACAATTTTTTATGTTTTTTTTGTATTTTTTTGTATTTTTCAATGAGTTAATATTAATTTTTTAATTTAATTTTGAGTTTTTAAATATTTTACCCGATTTGACCTTGAATTGATCATTTTCAAGGTCAAGGTCATGTCGGGGTCACAATATATAATTTGTGGGTACCCGTTTGAAGGTTAAGACTGACCCGATGAAATTTTCCCCCGTTCCTGGGAACGACAGACATAAGAATGTTTCACACAACACGCAGTACCCGTCCCTAAAAGAGGTATGATTTAAGGTACATCGGGCGGAAAAAACTGACCCGATTAATCAAGATAAATTGGAAGTCCCGTCAGATTCGGTGACGTATCACACCGCCTCGTATTTACTGAAGTTTCAGCAGCCATGTCGTTGTTGTTGGCCCTCGCGGCTTGGGAGCACCCGAAGATTCTCACATTGCAACACTGTCGTTGTTGTTGGCATTAACGGCTTGGGGGTGACCCGATAAGGCAGTGGAAGTTTGTTTTTTTTTTAACCCGGGGCTATTGCGGACCACTCTTATCGGCTGGAGCACCCCGAAAGAGGTGACACACCCTTACGAGATGGTCAAATTGCCTGTCGGGGTCAGTCCCCGCTTGAAGTGGAAGTCCGTCAGTCAGTCAGGACCACTCGTCCTCTTCAGGCTGCGAACCCATACCGTGGAAGTCCCGTCCGACGGGGTGACCATCGTCGGGGACGTATCTCACAGCACGGGCTTGATCAAAGCATAGCGTGCTCAGATAAGAACAGATGCTACAGTGGAAGTCCCGTCAGATTGGGGGGGGGACGTATCGCACTGCCTCTTATTTACTGAATTTTGAGCAGCGAGTTAAGCTGCGTGAGTTAGCACGAATTGAGGGGTGTAAGTTTAGAGCTTGTTTATATGAATGTATCGAAAATAGACTAAGATTTTGAGCCGTAACAAGAAATGTATATATGAGAAAATGTAAATTCTATATTTTGGAAGGTATTAGCAAGTTTTGGCTCAACGGGTTTAGCAGTTTGAAGTGAATATGGATATAAAAATATACATATACAGATATAAAAAAAATGTAGAGTTACGCCTCTTGGATCGCGAGCGAATATCAACCCGATTAACCCCCGCCGTGTTTGCGGTGATATTGATTATTGGGAGTGGAGAATGAGTGCTCAGATCTTGTCCAAAATGCGACGTCGACGATCCCCGTGGATTTTTACCCTTATATACGAAATTTGAGCTCGATCCGCGCAGCTGTTTTCGATTCTATGAAGTACTCACACACATATATACACACACATATATATACGGAAGTCCCAAAATATATATCTAGATATGGACGTCATATACGAAACATTGGAACGGAGTCTCCTCATATATGCTATGCGACAGTGTTCGACAGGAGTTGATACTTCGGTTTCACTTCAGTTACAACACCAGCAACCGTTTCTAAAATTCTTTGATTTATTATAGGGTGATGCTAATTACTGCATGGGCTATATATAAGTATTTGGGTTCTGGATGGAGCCCTTGGTTTTTCATGATTTCACATCAGCTCTGCTTGACCAACATGGGGTGAATCAGAATCCGCGTTCTCTGGTGTTTGGGGACTGCAGATTACCACGACTTATCAACACTTGACAATTCGAACAACAGGAACTGGTCCATGATTACCCTGGTCAAGTGGCGCTGCAATTATGTGGGTCATGCAGATTTAGCTATGCTGTTTTGCGGGGCAACGCTGTGTTAAAATTGTTAAAGTGATGTCTACGGTGTTCAGAATGGAATGGTAAACAATCCAGCCAGTTCTCTCAAAACCAGCACATTACCTGCATATAATAGAATGTGATTTAGGTAGATAATCTGCTTAGAATTGACCCCCTCCCCCCCCCCCCAATTTAAGTGGAGAATGTGCTGAAAGTGTGAATATTTTAGTGACATTATTGACTCATAATGAGGCCAATCTAAGCAGATTATGTGCGGACAATGACACAAATATGCCAACTCACGACTTATCGGGTGGAATGCTGGTTCGGCACCTGGACGTTTCAGCACACGATTGTTCGGCACTTCGGACGTTTCGGCACCTGGTCATTTTCGGACCAACGAAACTACCGGTGATGAATAGAAATGCATTCTTTATCTCAATAAAATGTTTTAATGGAACACATGATACCGATGTTGGTGAACATAACTATCACTAATCATACACACTATGATACGATAAGCTGTGGTCCTGAAGTGCTTATCAAGCGATAAAACATTGTACATATTCACTTTGCGCATGCACAATAAAGAGCGTTCCTTGTTCAGTCCAAAATTCCTGATAATTGATGCAATAAAGAGCGTTTGCCTTACTTCCGTTTGAACTGTTGAAATAACTGATAACGTATTACTTATCTAAGCTTCCTCGTGGAAAAGACGGTCCGCGTATTAGTATAACAAGTTATTTATTATTATATGAATGTATCCAAGTTTTTTGGAAATTACAAGATTTATCTGTATATTCTTCAAGACATGCACATATTGATCGAATTCGAAAACGTATACCAAATTTAATAAAACCCAGAGACGGTGGCTTAATTCCAGGAGGCTTTCTTCATTATATTATTAGTGAAGATAACACTACCTGATTACAAAACGAATTCGACAGTGACTGCTGGCATAACAAATTAGCACGTAGTCGGATTATAGTCTTATAAATCATTATTACAATAACAAATGTATCAACTTATATGGTTCTAATAACAGTCGTACTTGTATCGAACTACGATATATGTGAAGAATAATATACAGCAGAAAGAATATTTCCGTAGCATGTAGCCGGATCATATGTCAGTTTATGTAGGGTATAATTTAACAACATAAGACAGGACTACATCTAAAATATGTTCGACTTCATACTAATCATGTGCAAATAATAAATAAACCATGTGCCGAAACGTCTTCGATGAAGTGCCAAGTACTTGCGCCGAAACAACCAATTGCCGAAAACCCAGGTGCCGAAAACCAGTTGCCGAATCGTCCAGGTGCCGCAATGTCCTGCATCCATCAGGTGTACGCTTTTTAACATGTGTTTTCACTGTGGCCCGCACCATAAAACTGTATGACGGACAAGAGTCCATCATCTGCTTATTTCAGAATCAGATAATCACATTATGCACATATTTCCCATTGTGTGTCGATTGTGTGCGTATTTCCGCGAGGATATGTTGAACAGTCATGCCAAAATTGGTTATTTTCGTAAATTGTATATCTAAATAGGCAGAAAACAGCGTCGATGTTATAAACGAATCCATTCAGTGACTATTGTCGGTGGAATAATTTGCAGCATGTTTAAAACCCAATCTTCTGAAATGGTACAGTCGATGTGGTTGCAATTTTCGACAATCTTACTTGATTACTACATTCTTCCAGCGGAGATTGTATTTGGACACTAACTTAGCCAATTTATGTTGAAACTGACATGCTAAAAATATGTTCAGATATATACGTACCTTAATGCTACCATCAGTTCATGGCAGCGACCTTGGAAATATAGACAAAATGCGGTACCTTGTCTTAACAGTATAATTTTGTACCACCAAGATCATAGGTAGACCAGTAGGACCCAACAATGTCATAGCAATATAGCACGACCACTTGACTAATGGTGATGTCCGAGCTTATTTGGGTTTTAACCGGGATGTTAGAATGTAAACCCGTGTATTAAACGTTGTCGCCGTGATACTGGTCTCTTCCTGCCATTTCTCATTCAAAACTGAAATGAGAGCGGAAATTGTTCAACTTAATGAGTCTTAATCGGAAATGTATTCTATCATTAAGGAGGATTTACCCACCTTGAAAGGACAGCTAACAAACATAAATAACAAAATGATCTTGTTGGAAAAAAATGTGAAAGAACTAAAGGATCAAGTTAACAAAAATAAATTAGCAGTGGAACGCATTGAACAAACAAAGAATGATAACTCTAAACAAAGAGGCTCAGATTTGAGAAATGTAATAGATGACATAAAGGACGGAAGGATAAATTAAAGGTCGGCATGGATAAACGTCAACATAAATGTGATGAAACAATAACAGATATACATGAGAAAATAAAATCAAGCAAAGGATGAATTGGTACCGCGAATGGTCTCCTCAGTGACATTCTTGGTCAGAAAAACAAATTCGAGAAGATGTTGAACAATAATAAACTTTCCGAAGAGTGTGTATCCTTCATCAAATCAACAATAGGTGGGTTCTTCCAGGAGTTGCGCGACAAAATGAACAACTTTCAGCACTGCCCAGACGATCAGATACGCCCTGACTATAGGCGACCGCGAGAGTGCAAATCTCCCCCGACACACCGCATCAAGACGATTACTCATACATAATCGTCGACGACGCTGATTCGACACAAACCGATCGTCCTCCTGCAAACGATAGAAATCACCGTCAACACGATAAGGCCTTAGGGTGATCGTAGTCAATTCGAATATCGCCGCCGTTTCAGACGTCTTCCATTCGGAAAGTCTCCATATAGCTGCAATTATCAGATTACTACTGTGCGCTTGAAAGTGGATAATCTGATACCGGATGTAACTCAAGACCATGTGGATTACCACCTTCATAGGAATCAGGGAGCTAAATGTGTTCCAGAGTCGGGGAGCGAGTACACCGTGGAATGCTAAAGATGAAGGTATAACTGAAGAATGACCTTCACCTGATACACGTGACACGGGGGTAGCAGGAAGACAGCCCGATAGGGCTAGGCTACCCCCGACAATATACTGCTTTACCTTATTATGTATTTCTGCCATTGTATAATTCATGTATATTGTAAATAAATTATCCTATGCTATCCTATCCTTATTAAAGGATGACATCGTGTTTATTTGATTTGTACATCATATCTAAATAATTTAAACTGGTGAATTAATGGGGGAATGGATTTTTGCGAGTGGGAAATTGATTTAACTAGCTGCTGTAGTTGTGGGTTTTTCCAGACCAAATTTGGCTGTGGGATAGCCCTGTCATACACTTGGGGATTTATTTTTTTAAAAGTAAACACATGACCTATGATTTTTCGTGCATTTTCGTGATCAACTGGTGTCAATCTAGCTGGGTAAACACCACTGCAATAGCCTGTAGGCTTCAATTCAGATAATTCGGTCGAAACATTAACACTGTCGCCTATGCGAAACCATTTAGTTCAGTGATTCCTATAATACCAGCGACATATCCTTCTCAGTCGTGACGATGTATGTGGACGGTCGTAACAAACCAGCATACGCCAGCATACGCCATTCTCTCATCGGATGTGGACCGTGACTTGGGTTATAATTTCTGGCCTAAAGGAGTCCGCTGCAGGGAAATGTACTCCCAATACGACAGATCCTAACTCTATTCTATTGCTTGGCTCAAACTCAGTAATATCAACCCATCATATTTAAGCATCTCAGTTGGAATGCAACTGGTATTTTCAGCCCTTCTTCTTATCTAGTTAATTTGCTGTCGGATAATTCAGTCGACATTTGTGGCGTCAGTGAACACTGACTGTGCAGTGCGAATGCAAGCTTCGTGGAAACCCTTGTCTCACAGCTACCGCGCGCACACAGTCTACGATCAAAGACAACGACAGCCAAATCAGAGAGGGAGAAGCGCTGGTGGCGTCAGCATCTTATGGCACGAACTTCACGATTCTAAAATTTCAGTCATCGACCTTGAAGATGACCGCATAGCAGCTATACAGCTCGAAATTACTCAAAATTCCTTCATGTACATATTTCAAGTATACTTACCTTCCTCAAACTCTCCAGTCGAACTATACGACGCATATATTAAGTCATTGTACGATATCTTAGAATATTTTCATACCTCTAGGTACTCCGATCCTGATGGGTGACTTCAATGGGACGCTATCGAGAAGTGACGCTCGTAATAAACGATTTCAAGAATTGCTCGCACACTTCAATCTGTCATTGAAGTCCTCTGCACCGACTCAAATATAACAACATTCGTACCTGCTGATGATTCTTCAGTCGGGTCCAATATCGACCATTTTCTTATCCGGTCATGCGATTTACACCATGTAATCAATGCTCAAATATTTGACGACGCTTCCCTTAATGTATCCAATCATATGCCTATCGAAATGTCTATATAATTTGATCTCAACTGTTCTCCGACAGCCAGCTTCAGTCAGGCTCCAGAGAAATTCAAATGGAAGCTTTTAAATAACAACACCGATGTTCTTGAAAATTACCAGTCGAAACTGGAATCGTACCTTCCTCAGTTTCAAATTACCGATACATTCTTGTTGGATCAATATTACAACGATATAGTAAACGCGCTTCTGTGTTCATCCAGGGAAGTCATTCCCATATAAATATTTCAAAGGCACATGAAGCCTTTCTGGGACGATGAAATTCGTGCCCTGCATAAAGTGATGGACGAATTACGAGTCCTCTGGATTCAAGATGGCCGACCAAGAGGCATCTTATTTCCTTCCTATGCAAACTATAAAGATGCAAAACGTAACTTCCGTTATGTTCACCGTAGAAAATCCAGTAAACCGCTTACTGAAAAATAACAGAAAAAATCACAACCATTCTCTCCCGTTCTTCAAACAACGACACCATTCTCAGAGGTAGAACGGAGATAGTCAGCGCGTGGGCTGAATACTATAAATCAATCTCCACTGAGTCGACTGATCCATTATATGAACTCAGTAACTTACTCAACAGACTAGATAGGAACAAAGCACATGGACACGACTCAGTTTCCTATGAGCACATAATTTTCGGTAGTGAAGCGTTGCTCAATTGCCTCGCACATTTATTCTCACATGTGTTTGAATACTCACATGTACCTCTTGCAGCGAAACGGGGCGTCATGGTGTCTCTTCACAAGGGTGGACGAAAACCTAAAGACTGTTTTGACAGCTATAGAGCAATTAGCATATTACCTGCCATTTACAAGCTATTTGAGATAGTGATATCACTTCGATTGGAAACGTACATGCTGTCTTCAATCGCCGTCCATCCGTTACAACACGGTTTTGAAAAAGGGATGAGTTGCACCATGACATCCTGTTTTGTGCAAGAATGTATTAGTTGCGCCAGGGAACAACACACTAAGCTTTACTCATGTATATTGAACGTGCGTAAAGCTTTCGATTGTGTATGGATCAATGGCCTCTTGTACAAATTGTTTCACAGAGCATTACAAGGCAAAACATGGCTCATCATACGAGAATTATTATCTGGCATAAAATGTTGTATCCGCAGCGACGGAACATATTCCGACTGGTTCTCATTGTCGCAAGAAACCAGACAAGGATCCATATTATCACCTCTGTGGTACAAAATATACGCAGACGACCTCCTCCATATTATTGAGAAGTCAAAATTAGGCCTTCGTATTCCAAGCCGATGATATGATGCTTCTTTCGTTATCTCGCCCAGGTCTTATTGGCATATATGAGTTATGCATTGAATACAGTTATAAATGGCGGTTCAGCTATAATTCTTCCAAAATCGTCATAATGGTTTTCAATGAAACCAAACAAGAAGCCGAAATATGTGCAAGATCGTGGCCATTTGTATCATCCTTTCTCAGAGAAGTTGACTCATATACTGACCTTGGAATTCTGCTGTCCAAATCCCATTTCAATAATAAATTTGTCGATGCCATATGTACAAAATTAAGGGGGGCATATTTCGGCCTCTCCGATGTATATGTATACGTGGATGTATGTATATGTGTATGATATGCATATGCAGGTGCATGATCGTGTGTATACTCGTGAATACAGACATGCTTATATGCACTAAACTATGTTCGTATTTGTCTCTTTGTCAGTCAAATTATATAACCCTGTATATTGTATAGCCAAATCTCCTGCATGCAGGATGTCTTTATGTTCTCAATTTATTTGTAATGTTTTTATATATGCTCTTCATTATATGGATGAATAAAGATGTCCTTGTAATTGCCCCCACCCACATGCCGTGTAAGTGACAAATAACCCACTCACACAAATTGTCCAAGCATTTTGCTTTAAATTGACAGATAATGGATGTCGGTGGGAAAACACCGAGGTGCGACAATTAGCGACCCATGGAAGACTTAACTCCGGGAATATATCAAACATTTAAAGGAACTTGTCGATATAAAAGTATAGGCGTGGTAATGAGACTAATTTAGTCGCAGAAAGGGGAAAGGTTGCGACTGAAACAACAACCCCGCGACGGTACTCAACACTGCCGGGCAAGTGGGAACGAAACATACTCTTAATTTGATATGGACTATAACTGCGGCTTGTTAATTGTGTGACTGGTCGCTGTCGGGTGAACGGGAATAACCCGAATGTTTCCATTACTTTACATAGAATGCAATTCATAGATACGAGCAACATGACGGCCACGACAGGCGTATCTAGGCCGCCCGAGGACATTCATCAGCGCCCAAGGAGCTATCTAGGGCGTGAGCCCGCTAACATAAGTATTGATATGGGGGTTAGTCGTGTTTTGTATTTAGGTTTGTGGACTTGTTGTTCAGGTAATGATTTAAGGTTAGCAGGTTAGTAGTTGGTTGTTTGAAGGAGATATTTTACTCGATGACTTATACTACGGCCACGACAGGCGTATCTATGCCGCCCGAGGACATTCATCAGCGCCCAAGGAGCCATCTAGGGCATGAGCCCGCTACCATACGTTTTAATATTATTGTTAGACTTGTTAGGCGGTCGATATTGCGGATTTTGCATGGATGGGTTATTACATACACAATGAGTTGTTATGCTGAGTTCTAGCATTGGACTTTATTGAGGACTTGCATTACTACAGGAGGGCGTGACCAATTCACAGTGCTATCCTGCCGATGATAAGTACGTACCAAAGAGCCCTCTGAAATATAATTCATAATTACCCGTCTTCCAGGTGTGGATGACTGATAGAATTACCTGTTTGTGGTGTTGTTCCGTGGTTAGCTAGAAGAGAGTTGATTAGTATACTTACTATCCGTGTGACTGTACTGTGTTAGTAACTTGATCGACCTTGCGTTTTTAATGAGTTTGTGAGATAAGTCTGTTTGTTTGTTGTTTATTGGAAAGTGTTTATTAAGTTAGGGAGGTGTTGGCGTGACCATTGAGGGGGACTAATCCGGAAGGACCAGAACCGTCCCTGACTCGACGGCCAGCTTTTTATGTTTTGCCTTACTTAACACCTCAACGAGAGCCTACCTCTAGAAGTAGAGCATAGGACTCATGGCGAATTCTTTGTTTTGCCTTCTAATTAACACCACAACGAAAGACTACCTCCAGTACTAGAGCATATGTATTATATAACATGAGAAATATTTCATGTTATATATCATAACGGTTACTGACCACAGTTCATAGTGAACAAACTCAGTGATAACAAATCAATGTTGAGTCGTGAGTTTGTATATATAACTGCGATAGGGGAAATGTTGCGACTGAAACAACATCCCCGCGACGGTACTCAACACTGCCGGGCAAGTGGGAACGAAACATACTCTTAATTTGATATGGACTATAATTGCGGCTTGTTAATTGTGTAACTGGTCGCTGTTGTCAGGTGAACGGGAATAACCATTAAAATTAAACGAAGGTGGTTAAGACCAAAGTGTTTTATTGATCTACTCAGTATGTGAATTGCCACGCGGATGTGTTGGTGTTGTTCTGTTTTTCTAATTCGTCAGGAGAGTTTCTCGTTGCCGTATAATATACTATTCCTTATTCATCTTCGTCCAGTAACAGAACAGTTGTTTATGCACAATATATGCATATTAAAACAGTACGTAACGTACTTTTTATATAATCAGTTGACGTGCTTCATATGTATGCGGCGGAGATGATGTTCTTAATATGTTCACGTATTTTTTGGTGTCTTCTCATGTGTGCGAATTGGAACTCGGCATCAGAAATGAGCATGGTCAAGAAACTCTATGACAACATAACAACAAACTACTCACCAATTCTTCGTCCTGCGCGATTCGGGAATGAGACGATATACGTCGATGTGGTATTATACCTGATGACAATCACTAAATTGGACGACGTCACTCAATCAATGTGGTCGAATATATTTCTCGACGTGTACTGGTCTGACCCGCTCCTATCTTGGGATCCTCAACATTTCAACGGAATAAAAAGCATCAAAATTCCAGCTAATGAGGTTTGGAAACCAAATTTTCAGCCGGCACATATGCTCGAAGAATCGACCGAACTGTCCAGCAGTGTTCTTCCCGTAAACGTCACCCATGACGGAAGCATATTCCAGGTTTCTGGCGCGGCGTTGAAAAGTAAATGTGTTATCGATGTGACGTCATTTCCGTTTGACGAGCACGACTGTCGCTTGATGATCTCGCTGTGGATGTACACACCGGACGAAGTCACGCTAAGAAACGTTAGTATATCCGCGGATGGTTACAATCCAAATGGGGTGTGGAACCTTACTAAATTCAGTTTGTCTAGGGACCAATGGCACACTGGTGTTCATTTCATGAATGCTTCAGTGACAGTCAAGAGGCTGTCACAATTTATGGTGGTTACATTAATCGCGCCAGTAATTTTACTAAACATACTGAATGTTGGTGTCTTCATGATACCGTCGGATTCAGGGGAGAAAGTTTCCTTCGCTGTTACGTCCTGGCTTACGTTCGCTGTTTTCATGAGCTTCATATCTGGCTATCTCCCGGAAGGTGGCGCCAGAATTTGCTACCTTTCTAAGTATCTGTTGGTTATGTTGGTACAAAGTTCGGTTGTTGTCATAGTAACAATTTGGACGGTTTATGTTCATAACCTAGAGGGAGATATTCCGGGCTACTTGAATAGAATGAAGTCTTACTCTAACATTCGCGGCAGGAAATTCGCCCCTGATGGAGACAACACAGACGTGACGTCAGAAAATAAGGAAAGTTTACACAAAAGAGATACTCGTGGCATCCGTTTTCACACATGGAAAGAAGTCAGCTCAAAAATGGATATGATTTTCTTCTTTGTAATTCTCGCGACTTCTATTTTGCTGAATATCATATTTAATCCGATGTTTGCGGCTGATTGACATTCTTTGATTTAAGAAGATATATGCCAACACGTGACTTACTATGAACACGTTGAGTTACGCGCATTTAAGTACTACAACTCTTACTTTAACTTTTATTAAACACAGTTAACTATAACACAATTAAATTGGACGAGTGGGCAATTAAATACCAGAGCATGGTGAGGCGCGATGTGGACGATAGCGTCCGTTCTGAGACCGCTTCCATAGATACTGGACGTCAATAATTGTTAGTTCGTGAAATTCTTTGATGTCGCTGTGAGGGTTTTAAATGTTCGTTTCGGCAGCTCTATAATTTGTTTTTATTTTATATTATAATTGTTATAACATATACCTGCAGATGATCTTGGTGAGCACTCTTTCGCGTTCGTGAAGTTAAACTTCACGTTCGCTGATGTCGTTGTTTCCAGCGTTCAGACGGGGATACAATCACATTTCCAACGCGTGTTTACCGTAAATTTGTAGTTAGATTATGGTCAGTAACAATACGGCAAGTGCAGACAATTCTATAAGAACACTTGGTCATTCCTTAGTAGGTCGCTTTGGGTGTTTTATGTTGTACATATATATTTCTCAAGAACAAATAAGTTTGTTTCAAATATTGGCGTTGTGATTTAGTAGTCAACATTAGATCAACTGGCTTTTGATGATCGTCCATACGACTTTTGGCATTGTCCGAAAATTAAACATGCGAAATCCAGCAGTGTAATCTTGATTTGTAGCTGAAATTACGTGACCAGACGTTATTATATAACGCAGGATTTTCTAGCAGAAAACCATACAAGTAAAGCATGTGCATGTTAGAAGTTTGTTGCATCGTAATATTGCATACAATGCTTAACCATTTTAATATGCAAATTGATGAACACATTTCTAATAATACAGGTAGCCGTTATTTAGGACCAGAATTGGAGATGACACCAGACCAAGGTGCATATTACGTTGTTTATTATTTGATGACATCCATTAAAATGATGAATGGTGATATTATTTAGAAAAGTATATCGGAGGATCAATAATAATTTATGACGCTGAGCTGCAATAAAAATTGAACATTAATTGCTAGCCAATTGTGTATGTAACAGATACACGTAGTATTTGCCATCAGTATATTTGTGCTGAAACAACATTTTTTAAATGAATTACACAAATCACAACACACTTAAATTTTATTTTAAATGGTAATGGATAATATCTTTAACTATCGAACGTTTAGGTAGCGCAGAATGGAATCTATTGTAGGAATTTCTATTTTTGGATGTCAAATGACTAATATATTCGTGGTTAAAACTTAGACGGAAGAATATCGACATCACCCGCATGTCACATGTATTTTTATTCAATTTGTGCCACAGTAGTATATGTTATCGCGCGTGTTCTTATACTAATTTGAATATGGAATGTACCACAGTTTAATTATGAGCCCTGGAAGAATTCTTTCAGGGAATCTTGCATTTTGCATGATGATGCATTGAAGTTTTGTTTGTGTCTACTCTATTTCTCGTACTGTTATGTGTTAACTATGTAGATACATTGTGGGTGGTTTCAGGTAGAAAAATGTGACGTAAATATAAGATTTTGTTATTTGATTTTGATTGATTATGTTGTATATATGCCTAAAATTTTCAGTCATTTGGTGAGATGCCTGTGACCGCCGGTCATTTGGCCAATTGCCTTGAATTAGTCCAATCAGCGGTATCGTTTTCACTCATCCAGGCGACAAGCATGTCTTATGTTTATACATAATTTGACATATTGACTAGAAATAAAATTTCCAATAAGGCAAACTGTCAAATTCAGGTCAGTGATTTTCAGTTATTTGTCCAATTTGACATATTGACTAAAATAAAATTCCCATTTAGGCAAACTGTCAAATTCAGGGAAGTGAATTTCAGTCCTCTGGCCAAATGACTGAAACTTTTAGGCAATTGGCCAAGTGACTGGCGTCACAGGCATTTCACCAAATGACTGACAATGTTAGGCATTTGGCCAAATGACTGATTTGACATATTGACTGTAACATATATATATGTTTATGTTGGATAACAAAATAAATGTTCATATCATGACAAAGCAATAGTTACACCTTCCCTGCTTCAATATTCACAAAAGGGCTTATTTGATAGAAACAAAACTAGCCACTTAGAATGCGTATACCTGGATATGTCTCAGTCAGTATCTCATTATCTGCTTTTCTGATAGCTCATAATCAGGACGTGTCATAAATGCATAACGGCTGCATGTATATACCTCTGGTTATTCGTCTGACGAATACAGACGATTCTCTAATTGGCGCCATATGATATGATAACTACGTATTAAAGTGTCACATAGTGTTCGGATATTTGTTCAACATTGCATGTAGATGTGTCATTAGTCAAGATGGAGATACACGATATTAACTTCAGAACTCTCTTCAGCTAGAAAATCTTTAATCAACCTGTTCAAAATTAAATTTTATTCAATTTTTATGAGATTCATCACATTGGTTCCCTACTCCCTATTTTATCCGCTTCTGATTGGCACAAGCACAGTCACGTGCCGGGCGACAAATCACACTGTCGACCGCCTGATGTTATACTGCAATATTACCCCCAAGTACACACAGTGCAGTAACTCAGCTATTTTACATAAGTACCTGAATCATTAATCGTATATACCCCAACGGGTTCGCAAAAAGCACAAGTTGTGGTGTTGGTTAATTTGCATATATTTAGTTAACACTAATATTATAACTTTTAAGTTGGTACTTACATTAGGAAATTGTTATTGTATACCTTTCATCGAAATGTCTGGGTAATTCATATATAGATAGAACAACACAAGTGTATGAGCTGGTTAACGTTATTACACGGGTTTGTTGTGACGCGATGGTAAAATGAGAACCCTCGCGATGGTAAAATGAGAACCCTAGGTTCGAGTTTTACCTCACAACAAGTTCACAAAACTGTGTTTATCAATATTTACTGCATTTAACTTGTAATATAGTTAAATTTAGGTTGATATTGCATCATTTAATAGGACAAATGCGCGCTTTATGTAGACTATACCTCATACATTAGTGAAGACATTTTCTGTTAAAGTTGGTTTAAACATGCATATTATATTCCCAATATAAACATATACAATCAATATAGACAACATACAGCATTTGAAAGATAAAACGGGAAAGGGAATTGATAGTGAGCCAACGGCTTATTGTGGCCATCTCCCTTCGACTGAAATAATCATAGTATTGTGATGGTTGACATCAATCAATTGACAGTGACTGCAGTGCGTTGTAGCATGAGATACCCCCTCCCTAAGTGTTCGTCTATCGCTGGGCATGTTCTTCGAAAACTGTTTATTTATCAGTGTTTGAAAACTAATGGACCATGACCCTTCTAGATATTATTTAAGTGTTAAAATGGAATTATGCATTGTTTTAAATGTTTGAAGTGAACATTTTAGTCATTGTTATGAAGTTCCGTACTCTTGCCATGCTATCGACGTTTTGCTCTATTGTTACAGTTTGAGGACCTTCGGGTAACACTTTAGTTTCTATCGTTCCTAGAAAGCCGAAGCATGGTATTCGTTCCGCTTGAAAGTTTTGACAATACAAAATCAAATGGGTTGCAGTTTCTCTCTCGCCACACACAACGCATTTTCTTGCAGATAATTGAAACATATATCGAACTTCAGATTGCTATAATTCAAAAGGAGACGACAACGATGTATTTGGCCCCATCTTGTGTGTATGCAAATTCGAAATACGGTCGTTTAATTTCCTGCATTGATTGGTTTTTGAGAAGTACTAACAGAGTCACTGTTCCTTGTTTCGGTGGGAAGATCATTCCATAGATTGGTGGTTTATGGAAGAATGAATGTTGTAGGGATGGTGTTCTGCATAGAGGAGTTAACAGCTTTTGTGTTCTTAGTTCACGATGTGCTTCCAGACTGAATTGGAACACAATTATATAAATAAGGAGGTGTCATCTTCTTTTTCATAATTTTTTTAAATTTATTCTTTTCCCGTATGCCCCAGCTAGTTTCAAGTTGCAATACTAGTAATGTCTTCATGCAACTCCGGGTAGCTCCGGCAACTACGCGGGCCGCTTCGATTTGAATAGCTTCTAGACTCTAGTGCATTTGCGTCAGTACAGTTGTCCCAAACTGAGGAAGCGTATTCCAAGACATGACGAATGAAGGAATATGTAGATTTGTTCTAATGTCATCCTGTCCATAATGTATTTATACTTCCTCAGAATGTACAATATTTTTTTAGACTTAGTTTTCAATATCCTCAGTGTGATCTCTCCAATAAGGGAGAGTTGAATGTTATCCCTAATTATCCCTAACTATTTACTTCACTTATTTCGTGTGTGTTCATTTCAAGTTTCGGGTGATTTTGTGGTAAAACAATTTCTGGTAACGAGTAATGATTCAGTTTTAAGTGGGCTAAACTTAACAATCCACTTCTGTAAGTTGTAGTTAAAATAATGGTCAGCAACAATACGACAAGTGCAGACAATTATATAAGAACACTTTGTCATTCCTTCGTAGGTCGCTTAGGGTGTTTGATGTGGTATATATATATATATATATATATATATATATATAGCTATATATATATATATATATATATATTTCTCAAGAACAAATAAATTTGTTCCAAATATTGGCGTTGTGATTTAGTAGTCAACATTAGATCAACTGGCTTTTGATGATCGTTCATACGACTTTTAGCATTGTCCGAAAATTAGACATGTGAAATCCAGCAGTATTCAAATGAATATGGACAGTTCAGTTTCTCAGGATAATGCAGAATGAATTGTAACCTACACACATTCTCAAATAATATAATGAGTGATATTTCCTCTCATTTTGCGTGTGTGTTGGCATCGGTAAGTCCTGCGTATAGCAGGGGACTGAACTATGCATGGATCTTGGTAATAGGTTTGTATTGTTCAAGGACACTATATCTGTTCAACTTAAAATGTTATGACATTCACAGGTGTTAAATCTGAAGTCGATAACTGGTCATCCGAACCTGTTAATGGGATCATAATAGACCGATCTAATTACTTCTCCGTGTAGAAAACGCACATAAGGTGACTTTATTATTTCAAATCAGAGAATTGATCTCGCCCGCGTGAGAAATGCATGTACTTATATTCATATTTTAGAAAACCGTAATAATAGAATGTAAACCTGCACGAAAGCTGACCTGTGCCATTCGGAAATGAGACGAATTCTAATAATAGAATGTAAACCTGCACGAAAGCTGACCTGTGCCATTCGGAAATGAGACGAATTCTAATAATAGAATGTAAACCTGCACGAAAGGTGACCTGTGCCATTCGGAAATGAGACGAATTATAATAATAGAATGTAAACTTGCACGAAAGCTGACCTGTGCCATTCGGAAATGAGACGAATTCTAATAATAGAATGTAAACCTGCACGAAAGCTGTCGCCGTGTTCCTGATCTTATTTGTTCTTGAGAACAAGTCTCGGGGACTGCCCACGCACTCAGTGTCTGTAATAATATCGCACACAAACCACTGACGCCTTTTGCTTTAAAATGACAGCTAATGGATATGGGTGGGACACAAACGGGGATGCAATAATTATCAACCCAGGCAGATGATTAACTCCAATATCGTCCAATATTTAGGGGAACTTCCCGATATATAAGTATAGGCATGGTCATGAAATGCATTTATGAAAATCAATTTAAAAAATAATCTAAGGTGGTTAAGAACAGAGTGTTTTTATTTATCTCCTCACCATATGCGGTGTGTCACTCGGGTGCGTTGATGCTACACTTGTTGATAGATAATACTTCACGAAAGTTTCTCGTTTCCATACAGATACCATTTTACTATTTTATTTCTTATTCTTCTTCACTCAGTATTGGATGAGATGACATATCTGCATTACAGGAATATTAAACACTATATAACATACTGTGTTTAATCAGCTATAGTGATTTTATGCGGTGGAAATTATGTTCTCAATGTGTCTGCGTGTGTTCTGCTGTCTTTTCGTGTGTTCGAATTGGACCTTGGCATCAGAAACAACTATGATCAAGCAACTCTATGATAACATAACAACGAACTACTCACCATATCTTCGACCTGTGCCATTCGGGAATGAGACGATATACGTCGATGTGATATTGAGACTGATGGCAATCACTAAATTGGACGACGTTACTCAATCAATGTGGTCGAATATATTTCTCCATATCTATTGGTCCGATCAGATCCTTACGTGGGATCCTAAATATTTCAACGGAATAAGAAGCATCAAACTCCCAGCCAAAGAGGTGTGGAAACCACACATGCAGCCCGTAAATATGATTGACGAATCGACACAATCTGCCAGCAGTGATCTCCCCGTAAAGGTCAGCCATGACGGTAGCATACTTCTGATTTCTAGTGCGGCATTGATAAGCAAATGTGCTATCGATATGACGTCATTTCCGTTTGACAAACATGACTGTGACTTTATTATCACGTTGTGGATGTATACATCGGAAGAGGTAACACTAAGAAACGTTACCATGTCCTTGGAATTTTACGATCCAAATGGGGTTTGGAACCTTACTAATTCGAGTATTTCCAGGGACAAATGGCCTACTGGTGTTCAGTACACGAAAGTATCAGTGACCGTCGAGAGAATGTCGCAGTTTATTGCGGTTACATTAATAGCGCCCGTAATTATACTAAACATACTGAATACTGCTGTTTTCCTTATACCGGCGGATTCAGGGGAGAAAATTACATTCGCCGTTACAGCATGGCTTACGTTCGCAGTATTCATGAGTTTTATATCTGGTTATCTCCCGGAAGGTGGCGCCAGCATCTGCTACCTTTCGATGTATCTGTTGGTTATGTTGGTACAAAGTTCGATTGTTGTCATAGTAACAGTTTTGACTGTCTGTGTTCATAACCAAACGGGAGAGATTCCTTGCATCCTGAATAGTATAATGAATTGCTCCAGAATTTGCCGCAGGAAAATCGCACCTAACGGAGACAATCCAGATGTGACCTCAGAAAATAACGAAATATCACACAAGCGGTATAACTCTACACGTGGTATCCGTATTCTCACATGGAAGGAAGTCAGCCCAACAATGAATACCATTTTCTTCTTTGTAATTCTCGCGACTTCTATTTTGGTGAATATCGTATTTTATCTGATGTGTGTGGCTGGTTGATATTTCAGAATAGCTATGCGCAACGAGTCGCTAATTATGACACAGTTGCAGACATTCAATGAAGTGTGTTCTTACTTTAACTGTTATTAAAGAAATTAACTACATTAATGACCAGCGATGGGTGGCGATTGATGTGGAAGATAGAGTGTCCTTTCTGAGACCGGTGCCATAGCGTGGAGTCAGTATACGTCAAACATTGCATGCACTGATAGTCAGCTGTGCCATTCTCGTTTCGTTTGGTTTTCACGTATTTTCAACGGATATATGCCAGTGATTTCGAAGCGCATGTTTTGATGATAGATTCCTCTATCGGGGTTTTATCAAACATTCTACAATCATGCTCAGGAATTGCATTAAACGCACTAGAATGCGCAAGTTTGATGTACCCCTACGAGTTTGTAGACTCTCTTTTCTGCTTTAAACAAAAGCCAGATTGGCTGGAGACGAACTGAGCAACGCCAGATGACCCTCACTTGATAACTACAAAACTGGTCATACAACATATCCTCGCAGAAATACGCACATAATCGACCTATCATAATGTGCGCGCATAATCTGTTTAGAATCGCCTCATTGTGAGTCGATAATATGACTAAAATGTTCTCATTTTCAGTACATTATCGACTCAACATGAGACAATTCTAAGCAGATTACCTACCTGAAATGAGATCTGTTATAAGCATATATTTACATACCCCTAATATCTCTTCCGATTTCCCCATAGCGTTACGGTAGACACACCCCCTTATTCAATGTGTTCATAAACCTATGAACGTAACGTGACGTCACTTCCAATGTCGTTCATAGGTTTATGAACACATTGGTACCGGAAATCACCGGGGATTGTCGGACATTACCGACTGCTTGAGTATCTAGTCAGCCAATACGCCAAGGATTTGGTAGCAAACAATATGTAATCGAGGTTCGAAAGATCACGATTGGATGGCTAGTGGCATCTCATCGCGAGCACGGGTGGCACGAGATGTTCGATTGACTATCATAATGTTGGTTATCATATAATCCCATATCCATAATATGTCAAATATAGCGAATTATCGAAATATGAAATACAACGAAAAAGCGAAATATGAAAATACAGCAAAATAGTACGAAAAATCGAAATAGGAAAATACAACGAAATAGCGAAATATAGAGCGAAATATAGAGCGAAATATAGAGCGAAATATAGAGCGAAATATAGAAATAGGAAATTATTTTTATAAACGAACTAACGGAGATATTTGAAAAAGTGTTTTTGACGAAATAACGGACATATTTGGAGAAGTGTTTTAAAGAGCGTAAGGATATAAATATAAATAATAAACGGCCGATTCAACGTGGTCATGGGTTTTGACCGCGATAAAAAATCAGCAAACTCCGCATGAACCCAGTTTGCTGAATTTTTCTCGCGGTCAAAATCCCATGACCACATTGAAACCGCCGTTCATTTCTTATATAATGTGCATGTTTTCGGGAGAACAGGCTGGGTTATATATACCTTTATTTTGTGATATTTTGAAGCAGATTATAGGTCAACTTGCGATTAGTGTGCCAGTTGGACAGTTTGATTTTTGGCGTTTTAGGCTGGACATAGGAACGATATGTGCACCTAGACATTGAACGTAGCCTTGCGCTAGTCTGCATTATGTAATTCCTATTATATTGTCCATGATCGTTTATGATAGATATGCCTGTTTTTCACCGTGATACTTACTTTATTGGTCTCCCTGCCATTGTGATACGATAATTATTTAATATGGTCGCTGAAATATTGCCACTTCTGTTTACTCTCCTGAATTTACACCAGGAATTGAAAACGTCCCTCCAAAATGTTAAGAAATTTTCATCGTATATTAAACAGAATAATCTGGGTTCCATCCAGTAGAGGCCCATGAGTGTTTACATACCAGACACCTTATCCACTACACGGGTTTTTATTGCACTGTCGAAGCTGACCATTTAGCCCTCATAATTAGTGATCGAGACATAATTATTTTTTCACACTGTCTCTTTTCGAGTTCCATATAAAGTGGCACGAAATGGTGTATTTTATGAAAGTATCATTTAGACTAAGTCATGCCATAAATATGTCAGTTAACTTTGGAATGATAAGTGCATGCGACAGTTATTCTAGCAGGAACAATACATGATAAACTCTTTATCGTTTAAGCATTTTTCATTTAGAAAGATATCCACCCACACGTTTCTGTATTTAAGAATGTAGCCATCAATTAAAATTGGACTGATATGAGTTCCCGGTCATAGGTCTACAAGAAAACCATAGTCAGAAATGGTAACGCCACCAAAATCATATTATTAGCCATAAATATAAATTATAATATAATTATAATATAAACTAGCTTTCAAATTCCATGTGGGAAATTTGGATACCTCCATGTATCAAGTTTTCCCGTTTCTCGTGTTATACATTATATTCTTCAATTAAACTGTCTCGCTTTTTATTACACTAGCTGGTGGGCCCGATTTCGTCCAGGCTGTTTCCCATCTCCTTTCCGGCGAAAGGCGCGATTTGACCTTGAATTGACTATTTTGAAAGTCAAGGGCAGGTCGGGGTCATGATTTGACCCATCCAAAACACACCCCGGACAAAACTACCCCTAGTTATTAAATTTAGTGGAAATACGTCCGTTTTACCAGATTTGACCTTGAATTGACCATTTTGAAGGTCAAGGTCAGGTCGGGGTCACGATTTGACCGTTCAAAACACTTCCCGGATAAAACTATCCCTAGGTATCAAATTTCGTCGAAACCGTCCGTTTTACCAGATTTGACCTTGAATTGACTGTTTTAAAGGTCAAGGTCAGGTCGGGGTCACGATTTGACCCGTCCAAAACACTCCCCGGACAAAAGTAACCCTAAGTATAAAATTTCGTGGAAATCCATCTTTGATTACCACACAATCGCATGCTTTCCAAACGGTGTAGTTATTATCAATATCAGCACATGTGCTAATCTGTGTCGGACTATTTTATTGAGCATTCGGGGTAAGACTACAGCTTTTAACGCGACCCATTTTTACTTTTACATCGACCTAATCCCCCATAATCCCCCATTGCACCAGTGGTTATTATATTTTCACCGGTGGCGTTAATAACCAAGTTCCAAGTACATAGATCATTCGAGCTTCCAATTATGTCTACCAGTTTGGAAGGAGGTATAAGATGGATTGATAAATTCATGTGCTCTGAAAAATACTTGCCATGTTCACAGCCATTTTCGAGCTGCTTTCAATTTTCCACACATGCAGAAGTTAAACAAACGCTCTTTATGTCTACCATACAATGAATAGACTAACAAGGAACGCTCTTTACTGTTCCATGTCGTGCACATGGCTGTTGTTTGTTTTGGGTCCAAACATCGTGCTCGAAGTTGTGTTTGTCATGACTTCAATGTGACTTTCTGGGAGTTGTGATGCGCGTAGAAAGGTATTTTGATACAGGCAGAATTTCAAAAGCGAATATTATTAGGTGTATTTTGGAGCGCAAACCGCCATATAACCTTGGCCGCCACCTTCACCACTTAGACATAGCATTGTTATCGCTGATAGCCCTTTCTATACTGAATGGATTCTCCCACCGAGTTATAAAAGTACATATTTGAATGCTTTGTTCATCTGTAATGGAGGGGTGTTCAGGAAAATTGAGCAAACAACAGACAGGCAAAACATAATAAAAGTGCAGAAGGATTAATTTTCATTGGGGGAAATGCTCGGATAATAAGCTCAACTGGTCGTTTGTTTTAACTTATTAACATGCCCTAATGGAACTACTCGCCAATGAGTATTTAGTATAGAAGGGGTTAAGTACATAGGGTACATGCCACAAACCCATCAGGATATGCCGCTGGTCAGATAGATTTCAAAGTTCAGTATCTGGCGGGAAAAACGATCAAGTTGCTGATATCGATATTAAGTTGTGTTGTGCCCATTGACCCAAATGTTGTCGAGACCCTAGAACAAACTATATATATATTCACAATCATGCCTAAACCATTGGAAGGCCAAGTGGCATTTGGTGAACAGAAGCATGAATGCTCACATGATGACATACTCACCCGGGTTTTTTTAATATTCGCGATATGTTTGGCGGAACAAAGTACCAGAAGAACTGACACTTATGAATTCATAAAAGACGAATTTTCCGTTTGGGACGACTGATTTCTGTCAACGGGTGAAAGAACAGTTATAACTGCCTCACTCCAAAATAAAACTCTTGTGATGGCACATAAAGGACATCGAGTTATTGTGAAAATTAAGGAAAACTGTAGAAATGCTATTTGGTGGCATATAAATACCTAAAATGGATAGTCAAATTGAGACTTTGAAAAAAGTCATACACAATGAGCGAAAAATACAGTGGCAACACATTTAAATATACATTTTTGGATAAATTCAGATAGCCCGAAGAGAAAGAGGGTACTAATCGCGGTAAATGACCTTCGTTCGGTCGAATTTCAGTTTTCGCTCTGCTCGAGTAAATTTCGGAAAATGTGGCAAACTGTCCCATATTAAAAAATGGCCACCTGGGCCGAATTTTTTGGGCCGAAAATATTTTGGGTCGAGTTCGAAAAAGTGGGTCAAATAGAAATTCCCGCTCTGCTCGGTCAGGAAAATTTGGGAAAATGTGGCAACTGACCATGGCAACGTCTTAAGTAAGGCGAGACGAAATTTCGTGAAAAAAAAAATCCGCGAAAAAAGTTAAAAAATGTCTCGAAAATAGGCAAAGTCGGAAAATAAACGTAAATTGGCCGAAACAAGTGCTGGGTCATTAATGGCCACCTCGGCCAAAACAAATTTGGGTCGAGTCCGAAAAAATCGGTCGAATTTAAGTTTTCGCTCTGCTCGGTCGGGTAAATTTCGGAAAATGTGGCAAACTGTCCCATATTAAAAAATGGCCACCTGGGCCGAACTTATCTTTGGTCGAGTCCGAAAGTCGAATTTCAGTTTTCGCTCTGCTCGGTCGGGTAAATTTCGGAAAATGTGACAAACTGTCCCATATTAAAAAATGGCCACCTGGGCCGAACTTTTTGGGCGGAAAATATTAATGACATGGCCATTAATGACACAGCACTTGTTTCGGCCAATTTCCGTTTATTTTCGGACTTTGCCTATTTTCGAGGCATTTTTGAACTTTTTTCGCGGATTTTGTTTCACACTAAATTTCGTCTCGCCTTACTTAAGACGTTGCCATGGTCATTTGCCACATTTTCCCAAATTTTCCTGACCGAGCAGAGCGGGAATTTCTATTTGACCCACTTTTTCGAACTCGACCCAAAATATTTTCAGCCCAAAAAGTTCGGCCCAGGTGGCCATTTTTTTAATATTGGACAGTTTGCCACATTTTCCGAAATTTACCGACCGAGCAGAGCGAAAACTGAAATTCGACCGACTTTTTCGGATTCGACCCAAACAAATTTTGGCCGAGGTGGCCATTAATGACCCAGCATTTGTTTCGGCCAATTTCCGTTTATTTTCGGACTTTGCCTATTTTCGAGGCATTTTTTAACCTTTTTCGCGGATTTTTTTTCACACGAAATTTCGTCTCGCCTTACTTTCGTCTCGTCATTTGCCACATTTTCCCAAATTTTTGGAATAAAGAATAAGGAATAAGGAAGAAGGAACGGAATTCACGCTGCTTGTGAATATTATGTCCAATATGAACCTATTTGTACGAGGAAAATGTATGTTGCCCAGGGCCCTGTATAAGTAGTCGGCACTGTATACCTACTTAGTGTATTAGACATGTATGCCGTCTCTTATTGGATTGATTGTGATTACATTCATTAGAAATTGTGGATTCAGCCCGGGATTATGTATAAATGATAAGTATATATTAGGAAATGCTTTTTTTTTACATCGTTGTAAACAGATACAGCCGCACAGTGAAGCATTTTGCAGATCACACACGGTCAGACCCCACCAGGGTTCTGTTATGGCTAATTCCTTACAGGGCAGAAGCTCTAATATGAAGTAACTAACTGTAATGCGGGCTTCACCGAAGTCTTGTGAAGCTTTCTTGGTGCAGTTGGATCCCATATATAGAATATCATCCACGCCATTTGCAACAAAATGTGTTTGTTCACTTTGATTTGAATACGATCTTTGAACCACTCAATGATACCAATTGACAGATGAAACAACAAACCGGAATGCATCGCCAAAGAGATCTTCTCATTCTGCTCATACTATATTTCAAGACGAAATATGTCAAATAAAATGTTATATATAATTTATGTCACCACATCCAGGTATTAATAAATTGTTCATAAATCATCAGCGAATGCCTTGAATGTTATGTCATATATTTCGTGATTGCCCTTTCTGCATGGCGTGTGATAATTTCTAATTGTCCCAATTCATTGTCCGTTATGTCATGGCTTGATTCATAAACAGCATCTGATATAATTTTCATGTTGATACCTGCTGGGTTTTTTTAGGATGCGTGTGTATTCAGCATGTATACTCGACTCAAATTATTCAGTTGTAGCATATTTCCGTTGAATTAAGTGGAAGGCGTCTAATAGATGGTCGGGTTCGCGTATATCGCTCCTTTAATTTATGACACAACTATTGGTCTATTTTTTAAACGTTCAATAAAAAATGTGTATTGTCCTTGGACAATACGCGCCGATTGTGTATAGACAACGTCCTTCACGACGGCATCATCTGTAACTGAAATAGTGTTCACTATTATGAGCAGGGATGGATCCAGCGATTTTTTGGGGACACCTGTTTTGGGACCATGATATGCCGAAGGCATATCCCAAGGGCCGTAGGCCTGAGATGGGGTAGGTCGCCCCCTCCCTTATGTGCAGCATTAAAGATCCCGCATTAATCCCGCATTAAAGATACCTTACAAGGTCAAGATAAAGGCCAATGTATTATCTTATATATGCAAGGCTCCTTAGATGGGAGACTCTCATTTATATAAGAGAATGCATTGGCACAGGATTTTTGCAAAATTTCAAGAAGCCCCAGTCATTAAAGGGTTAAAATAGTTCTCACTGGACACTTGATTAAGCAAATAAAGGCTCTATATCAACTGTATATTTATGATTTGCATTGCATGTTGTTGAATTATAATAGAAGATTTCCTTCAAAATATCGAAAATTCAGCTTTAATAAAACTATCCACTTGCAATTTGGGGACATTTAGGCCACCAGAGTTTGGGCCCCCAAACCTGTAACAGGTATCAAAAGAGCCCTGGATCCTTCCCTGATTATGAGGTATATTCTACCTTGTTCAACTAAATGAAGCAATATCCACTTAAACGGACATGGGTCATTCGAACCTCCAAATTGTTTTCTGCTAGTTTGGAGCGACGGATACAACAGGGCGATAAATAAACAAACTATTGATCTACCGGCTACATATGCTCTGAAAAACACTTTGCCAAATAAGTCACAGCCATTTTCAGCCATTTTCAACTTTTCGCCAGAAGTCAAGCAACCGCTCTTTATTGCTACCATATCAGGAATAGACTACCACGGAACGCTCTTTTCTGTTCCATGTCGTGCAAATGGGGCCCAAACACCGTATTCACAGTTGTATTTTTCATTACTTCAATGCGTCTTTTGGGGTTATATTACAGAATGCTCGTACAAAGGTAATTCAGATATTTCTCGACCTATTTCGATACTGAGAAAAATTCAAAAGCGAATAATATTATGTGTATTTTGGAGCGCAAACCGCCATGTGGTATGTATGCTACATTACAAGCCACAGTATAGAACAACACAGTGATGGGGAACATGTTAACGTTCTATCAATGTACTAATTAGTCGATATTTTCAGTCAGCGCGCACGTAACATTATTTACTAGGTGTAATATGATATCGAAATAGTATACGTCGCTCTGAATGTTTATAAAATTCCTATTAACAGAAATCAAGTTTCTATATAGCACGATGTGAAAACACGCGTGGACGATATCTCATAATTCTATCATCAATATTTCTAGGGACACACTTCTGATTTTGTGGGGGGGGGGGGGTGGGGGCGGCGGTACCACACACCACCTACAGTGAATTTTGGAATTTTGAAGCTTGAAAGTCATAACTTTGAAGAAATTAGTCCCTCCATTGCTGACACTTTTTGTCGGCAATGCACTAGCGGTTATGTATATTTCACTGTTGTACCAACGTGTGTGTAATTTCAAACCATTTATAATTTAGACCCCAGAATTAAAAACGTGTTTGGTCGTCATTGCGTGGGGACAGATCGGTTGTGCATTAACCTGTCACGACTATATCTGGACGTCCATATTGAAAACGATTCATTAGATAATCGACGGGACGGTTCATGTACATGTATAATTTTATGTCCTGATATGGCAATCTAGTTCTGCATTATAGCTACCGCCCGAGTCTGCGTCGGCGCCTGACTTCGGTGAAAACGAGGCCGCAGAACACTACACAAGCTGTTGCGTTCACACCAAGAAGAAAAAAGTAGCCGTACCGTACACAATTCACACCAAAACAATCTATGGCTCCAGTCTTGTGGATGTTATGTTCATACAAATATCCGAAAATAAATTGAAAAATGAAATTAAAAATTGTCTGTGACGCTCGAATAAAGCCGAAATTTCTTCCCAGGTCGGCGATTCCGAATTTGGCGCTAATTTTTGCCGGAACTGATACCCACATAATGGCACTTGGCATACAACTCAAAACGGTTGCCGCGACGAAGCCGGTGAATGTGTGGCACGCGGAAGAATACAAAACCGTAGAAGTAAGTCCTAACAAGCATGCGACTGCTTGTATTACTACGCGCCGCGAGCGACATAGGTCTGACAGAAAGCCCGTGGACATGCTACAGATGAATACAGTCACGGCGTAAATAGCCAACAAAACGTCATCATGTTCACTGTATCCCAGCGCTTTTGAAGCCGTAGTCAAATTATTCAAACCGACAACTGCTACAGAACCAACAAGAACAAATGTCCAGAGGTATATGTGGTAGTTGTAGCTCTTCAAAACTTTTAGAAACGGGATGTGGCCGCCAGGTCTTTCAGACATATCGAACTCAATTTCGAATATTTTACCCTCGTTTTCTACCATTGTGTTACTATCGTCTGCCTCGTTATCTTGCAGTGGTTCCGTTTCGGCGTCAATCATTTCTATTTCATTAATTTGTAATTCGGGGTTACGAATAGAAGACTTTCGTCGCGATTGATTTGAAAGATAGCTATCATAGTCGCCTTCGTAATAAAATCTAGCGAAGATGATACAGAAAGTGTCAACAACAGCAAAGCAGATGGCGAGAAGGAACAGTAGACCTGGATAACCGACGAACATGTAGGTTTTTTCTGGATCCGTTTCCCTCTTTAGTACATTGATGTATATCTGTGAGAACATGATGAGACTTCCGCCATAGATGGCATCTTGTAGACCGATTACTTTGCCTCTCCATTTTCCCTTGAAATTGGCTATTGATGTGTTCTGTGATGCGATGTAACAAAACATGGATCCCATGCCTGCAAGAGAAAGTGGTAATTAGGCAGGTCTGCTCGTTTCTCGCACTAGGCACGGAGTGTTTTCTGGAACTATATATCACCAAGAAAACTAAGATGAATGCATCAGGTCGCCCGTGAACTATTTATCATAGAATTCTTGTAGCTATCTATTATACATTTTGGAATATCTGTATGCATGTGTGTATGAATGCATATATCTATGTGTGTTATAGACTCGAACACTGCTCGACCGATCCGACTCGGATTTGGTATTTAACGTGTCAACTTGACCTCGCTCATAAGCATGTTTCTGGACCTTGACCGATCCGACTAAAATTGTGTGTGTAGGACTACTTTGATCCCGGGAGCAATATTACAAGCCACAGTATAGAACAACACAGTGATGGGGAACATGTTAACGTTCTATCTATGTACTAATTAGTCGATATTTTCAGTCAGCGCGCACGTAACATTATTTACTAGGTGTAATATGATATCGAAATAGTATACGTCGCTCTGAATTTTTATAAAATTCCTATCAACAGAAATCAAGTTTCTATATAGCACGATGTGAAAACACGTGTGGACGATATCTCATAATTCTATCATCAATATTTCTAGGGACACACTTCTGATTTTGTGGGGGGGGGGGGCGGTACCACACACCACCTGCAGTGAATTTTGGACTTTTGAAGCTTGAAAGTCATAACTTTGAAGAAATTAGTCCCTCCATTGCTGACACTTTTTGTCGGCAATGCACTAGCGGTTATGTATATTTCACTGTTGTACCAACGTGTGTGTAATTTCAAACCATTTATAATTTAGACCCCAGAATTAAAAACGTGTTTGGTCGTCATTGCGTGGGGACAGATCGGTTGTGCATTAACCTGTCACGACTATATCTGGACGTCCATCGGTTGTGCATTAACCTGTCACGACTATATCTGGACGTCCATATTGAAAACGATTCATTAGATAATCGACGGGACGGTTCATGTACATGTATAATTTTATGTCCTGATATGGCAATCTAGTTCTGCATTACAGCTACCGCCTGAGTCTGCGTCGGCGCCTGACTTCGGTGAAAACGAGGCCGCAGAACTTGGATAAATTCTAGCACATTGTAAACTATATTGTTAATCTATAGTTTAAAAATATAAAAGACTACCATTAACAAAAGAGTGTGGGGTTACTTATGATAGTTAAAGTGCAAGTTAAGAGAACAAACAAGCGGAACTGTCAAACATTTCGACACTTAATGACTATTTGTAGGATGATCTAATGCAGCTCATATATTGACTGTGACATTTTACCATTTTATTAAATATTTGTTAGCACAAGTAGCAATATTGGCTGTGGAAATATAAAAATGTACATTTGTGGCACGTGAAAATCAAGTTAGGAACGTGCGATATGATGCTACCCGGTCGTAAAAGGGTGTAACCGAAATGCCTAATTTGTGCATACCAGTCACAACTAGTTATCTTGCACTTTAATTGTTAACAGCTCTCCTTGTTCAACCGATTTAGGTTGTCTTTTGTCTAGAAAATGATGGGATTGAAAAAATTGTTAAGGGCATTTCCGCCCCGATAACTTTGAGATATGTATATTCGATCGATATATAGTTTCATCATTGTGTGGTCTTTTTTCAATCCCGATTGATTTTTATAAGACTGCTGTGGATGTTTCGACCGCACAATGATGAAACTATATATCGACAGAATATTTTATTTTTATAGACAAAAGACAACCTAAATCGGTGACAACAATATATATGAATAATAAAGTTTATATTTTTAAAAAGTTAAATAATAATTGATTAACAAAATTGACATAATAATTTCAATAATATTTTTATATTTAAAACAGTAAATTAATAATTGCCACTTTTAAATTTAAATTTAATTAAAATTTAATTTTATCGGCTTCCTTAAAAAGATTCTTACCTTAATATTTTTATGTGCACTTTATAAACTTCATTGAGTCATCTTTGTCATGTATTGAGTTTGATATATTTTGTTAACAGTTTATAAATCAGGTATGTCTCATGTTTGTTGTTATATTTTATGTATTTATTATGATTAAATAAAGTTATCATTTAAAATAAATGTATTTACTTTCTAAATTATTATTTCACAAAAATCCTCAAATACCCCAATACACAAAGTTTAGAGTCGCCAATTAGTTAATCCAATTACCTATACCACTAAGCACATATGCCGCTTACCCCTTTTAAATGGAGCCGGCCGCTTACACTTTATAGAATGAAAGAACGAAAAGTTGAATAAAATCAACAAATTTGTGAATTTAAAAACAATTCAAACGTTAATGTTAATGTTTTCCATGTCATAACCCGGACATATGTAATAAATTTCAGTCATGTCCATTTATAAACAAAGAAGATAATGCGACATCAAGTCCGCTTACACCTTTTATTTTCGAGCCGGCCGCATACACTTTATAGTGTGTTTCAGAACGAAAAAGTTGAATAAAATCAACAAATTTGTGAATTTAAAAACAATTCAATCGTTATTGTATTCCATGTCCCAGCCCGGACATATTTCAATAATATTCATTGATAAACAACGGACCAAACGCCATATAACACCCCGTATACACCTTTTATTCCGAGCCGGCCTCGACCTCGGTATACACTTTATATTGTGTCTCGAGCTGGCCCAGGTCGATGGGGCCCTGGGGCGAGTGGGCCGGTTCCCGGCACCTTTTATAGGTGGCGCCATTATCGCGAGCAAGCTTCGTTAATTTGCAGCAGGTATCCGTGTGTGCGTAGTTTAATTTAGAAAGTTCCCCAATTAATATCGTAAATAGAGCGACTGTATTTGACAGAGAAGGCCTCTGTTATTGATTATCAAGTTGCTATACATTAAAAAACGACAAATGCACATGCCCGTTCAAGCGTAGTAGTCTATTTTCCCCATGTTAAACGACATCCGCAAATACCAAATAACGCTAACCTACGTGCAAATGTTTTACATGACAACTGTTAATATATTTGGGCTGAATTCATCTGATGTGGTATGATTCCTCAAAATAAACAACAAAACCATCGTTACTTGGAAATGTAGTTTGGGCTAGCATTTACAGAAATCCTCCACCTCAATTATTCCGACACACACATCAGATGAAAAACAACCATCATACAACCGCCCAAATTGGGCGAAATGAACTGGTGGCAGAGGTACCGGGTGGGGGGGGGGGGGGGGGTCAACATTCAGAAGGGCACTTTCTCGATGTTTTATGCTTATATACAATCATACAATATCGGGTACTGGAGACCCAGCACGACACGCATGCGCCGCTGCCCTTGTATAAAAGGAGTGCGTTCGTTGCTCCTACTCAGAGTCCGAGCAGGCAGATATCGTCAGAAGGGCACACGAGACTATAGCTGCATGCCAAAAAGATAGGGCTAGATACGAGGCGGTTAGAGCGTTATCACCACCACCACCAACAACAAAAACAACAACAACAACAACAACAAAAGAAGATGCACATCAAAGAAAAAAAAAGAAGAAACCAAAGTAAAAAAAAAAAAGTTATTTTCATCCAGGCTAACCATTTCATGCTTATGTTCGTTCATATCATGTATTTTTAAAGACAGGGTTGGCAATTGGCGGTGGGTATCCTGTGAAAATATCTCCACCCGTCAAAAACCGCCACAAACAGAAAGAACATCAAAATATATATAGACTTTGTCCGTATACAAATAAGAAATATCGCATAAACAGTATGTTATGGTCATATGTTTGTTTGACCATTGTTGTGTAAACAAAAGCATAAAAAGTTACTTTTCTGGTGTTTGTTTATATTATTATGGTAAACATAAATTAGATATGAAACTAATAAAGAGCGTTTATGCCATTTGTGTGTGATTAGCCAGTAGCATTGTGCTGTCTTCTGTAACACAATCAGGCTCTTGCTTAGGTCAAATATAGTATGTCTTTATGATAACATCCTGTTTACGCGATGGTCATGGTATATATGAACGGAACTGTATGCGTTTTAATGTTTTTCTGTTTACGGTGTTTGGAACAAATATGAATATTTTCGACAATTAAGGCCGCACGTGCCTTTAATAAATATCAAAGTGGGTTGTAGGAAATGGCATCCTGCCCTTTCAAATCCTCCCGGGTTTAATCCCAAACCCCTATAAATTAAAAAAAAAACCGTCGGTCGCTTCTGACCGTCGATGTATACGGTTGGTGGTTGTCGCACAGTGCTTAAATGCTATGTGTCCATATTTGACGCAACATGGGCGTTTCGGCACATGGATTTGTCATTTTGGCATCATTTGACGGTGTCTTTCCATTCTTAAATTTGAACTATTCGGCACAATGATATCCACCTAACTCTAATTAAGAAATAACGTTTATGCATGCAAGTTATAACCCAATGTTTTAAAGAAAAATTCTATAACGAGCTATAATAAATTTGTCCTCACACTTTTCAGTTATAACTCATAAACAACTAACTGTGTTCACATATAATTTAAGCCCAGCATTGGCCAAAAAACGTCTAGTTCCCCAAATATGTTCCATAAAATTAGAGACGTTCTTTGCTGCGTATATGAACAATTATGTCTGTGGGGGAAAACACCTGTCAATTATGCCTCAAGTTGCAGAGAAATTTCATTTTCGCCAGTTTGAAAACAAAGCTTGCATCTTTCTAATCACGTGTGGGGCTGCAACAAACAATATGTTTGAAGATGTTCGACGACGTGCGGGAAACCAGACTGGGAGAAGGACAACATCTGTGCGAGAGAAATTTTGCGACTATTTCTATTCCGAAAGAGGTTCTGGCAAGAGGATATGGGCGCCAGCTACGTGCGGAAAGGGGGTGGGGGTGTTTCATCCCAATGAATTCCATAATTTTCAATAGTTGTAAATTAAAAGTAACAAGTAAATCGAGTGATCTCAGTGTTTCAATCACAGTTTGCGATTTTCCGACTCCGAATTTGTGCCGGTTGTTTATTTTCCGACTCGGAATTCCAAATACTCGTCACCGATTTTCCAATTCCGGAATTGTACAAATTGTTTTTTTCCAACTACGAATTCCGTCATTTTTATTTGCCGCTGAGCGCGGAGGTAACTCCGGATCCGAATAAAGTGACGACGCAAAAGAATATTAGAATCGTCTCTGGCTCATATGCGAAACATTACAGGGGAGATCGTTTACTCGTACGAATCGACGTACAATTTACCAAATAATCCAAATTTCATGCACATCGGGCTTAATTATATTATCACAAAAAATATTTTTGGACTCCGAATCGAGTTAGGCATTTGGATCCGAAATAAGAAGCATAAAAACTCGAGACGAGATAATGTTACTTAAATCTTCGGAAACGGGTATTAATTTTGTATAAGACCGTCATTGAACAATATTATATAACATCAAACTAAACCGGTTTTCGAAGATTTAAGTCGTAATCATCCTGACTCTCTTTTTTCAAAATGTAACATATACTGAGGCCAACTATCGAGCATATGAAGCAGTGAGCGTAGGTAGATTCGACCAGAGAACAATTTCTGATAATTCACGTGCTGGCATTAAAAGTGCAATTCCCTTAATGTGCCAATATTTAAAGACACAGCCAACAGTTGGATTGGGTGATGGGCACCATAATGCAAAACATAATGCAAAACAACGAGCCTCGTGCATGCAACATGATCTGCAATATTGTACAGACAATTTTCAAAGAAAGGTCAAATGCTACTGATATGATTATGAAATAGTTACTACATATATGTCACTAAACTGTTATTCATCGACTATCAGGCATGGCAGGTTTATTTTTGAACAGACAAATCCTGAACTTCCTCGGAGGTAGGATGGTCATGTGTGTGTGGGATTATAACAGGGGGCGTTGTTGCACCAAATAGATTAGTATGATTGTCCATAGGAAAGCTCATGGATAATGTATTCACCATAATCAATGTTTGGAGAGTAAGTCGCCATGACTTTTACCCCTTTCACATAATAACTTACATGTATAGAATAACGTAAATGAATGAATTCAGTTTTTATGTTATCCATGACGTTTAGTCGTACATATACCGCTCGTTATAACAGTTGTTATCGAATAGCTCCTTGAACTGTTGAACCGATTCAGTGGAAGCTGTGTAATCTGATCAACTATTCCAGTTTATAATCACTCTCTGTGAAAAGAAATATGTTCGCACATCTTTGACAATTATGTTCTTTTGCATCTTATGCTTGTGCCCTCGTGTTCCTCTGTGGAGTGTGTCTTCAAAAAGCACACATATGTCTATGTTGTAGAATCTGTGTGTTAGCTTGTACATTTCTATCACATCTTCCCGATCTCGCCTGTATTAACAGTAGTACGTGCCACTTGTTGACGGCAATCGTAAAATTGGGCATAAGTGTATTTTGAGTATGTTAGTACTATAGTACTATGTATTTGAGAATCGTTGATAAAAATGGGCGTAAGTATATTTTCGATATGGGCGTCATATTTGAGCGTCATATTGGTGAACTTTGATATCTAGGCCGACTATTGTGTGTCTGCAAATAATCTTAACCAATTCATAGAGCAGGTCGCCAGAGCGTCATGTGTGTATATTGTTGACTAACAAGTCATCGTGTGAAGTTGCATTGTAATATCGGCCGACTATTGCAGCAACTTAATAATCTCAGCTTGAGACGGCTTAACCAAATTATTTGCTTAAAGGTTCAGACAGGCATACATCTTACCCAAATCTCGGCCGACTATTAAATGTCTGAAACTAAATAATCTCAAATTAAGACGGCTTAACCGAATTATTTGCGTAAAGATTCAGACACACATACATCTTACTGTATTTTGAGTAACAGATGAATATTCCTACCTACTGGACAGTGCCTATTCAGCCGAAGAAATGTCTGATTCTGTCAACTGGAACTAGCATCAGTTATGACACTCTTATGTTGTATATCCTACCATATGTGAACTTGAATTATGTCATCACCAATAAATACATGTATAATCGATTATCTTTTCAATAATAATATCTCGCTGGGTTCTATCGTGGTAAAAATCTTTTGTTTGACAAGAGATTTTCCACTCAATGTTTGTCACAGACCTACGCCCCCCTCCCCTCCGCCTCTACCCCAACCACCTTCACATCACTTACCCGCACCTGGTGACATGATGAAATCGATTGTGTACTGAGTTGACCTCCGGCTTCGTACCGATTGTGTACTGAGCTGACACCGTGGATAAATTGACCAATGACTGCTGTTGTATCTTTTGACAGATATGCGTGCGCAGACTCGTTTGATGTTCGCTATCGCATTACTATGTTTTAATAGCCGAGACTTCACTTCTCGTCTGACTCTCTTACCGACAATACATGTTGATTCCCTGTCTACACAGTGCTTCCCCGGCAGACTATTTCACCTACATAAAGTTATCAAACATACGGACTTCTTCTAGTCCACCACGTTTCCATTGTTTCTGTTCTATATAAATATAGGTGCATAGAAGAACGCTCGATTTCACTGATTATATAGGAAAATGAAGTATCAATGTGAAGAGTGCTTAAGTGTCTATGCTTGGCAAGATAGTTTGAAGCGTCATATCAAAGTTAAACACACGCCTTCAGAACAGCAACAACAACAGCAACAACAACAGCAACAACAACACCACCACCAACAACAACAACAACAGCAGCATCATCAGCCACAACAACAGCAACAACAACAACAGCATCATCAGCCGCCACAACAACAACATCAACAACAACAACAACAACAACAACAGCAGCATCATCAGTCGCCACAACAACAACAACAACAGCCACAACAACACCAACAACAACAGCAACCAAGCGACATAACATCCTGCTTTGATGATCCAATGGCCAAAATCCAGGAAGATTTTATTTTCAAGCATCCATTCACGGCATGTGTAAGTGGACCGACATCTAGTGGGAAGACGTACTTCGTGAAAACCTTGCTACAAAAGTCTGCCTCAAAAATATCACCCGCACCTGACAGAATAATATGGTTTTATAAATATTGGCAGCCCCTATATGACGAAATAAAGTATACCGTCACCCCTCATGTCAGCTTTATACGAGGAATACCAGCAAACTTGGATTCTCTTATCAACCCCCGGTATAAAAATCTAGTTATACTCGATGACTTGATGCAAACTTCATCAAAAGACCAGAAAGTTAATGATTTGCATTCCGAAGGAAGTCACCATTTGAACTTATCTTTGATAAGTTTGAACTAGAATTTCTACTACAACAAAGATCCAACGCAATGACGAAATTGTCAATATTTGGTATTGTTCAATAACCCAATCGACAAGGGATTAATTTCAAAATTATCAAGACAGATGTATCCTGAATGTCCTCAGCGTATGGTTCGAGAGTTTTCGGAAGCGACGAGTGAACCGTACGGTTACCTACTGGAGGATTTAAAAGCCGCAACACCGGACACATTACGTCTGCGACAGAATGTACTAAAATAGGACACGAACCAGCATATGGGTGAATGGAATGGCATGAAATACGATGACAGAGAACACCCAGATGAACAGAATGGGATGAAAAAACATACAAAAGACACTGAGACCCAGGGTCAACAGAATGCGATGAAATACGATGACAGAGAACTCCCTGGTCAAGGCATAGCATATAATTATATTGTGCCCCAGGGTCAACATAATGGCTATACTAAGGACATAAGGCCACCTAGTGAGCTCGATGAAATTAATAAGAAGAACCGTCAAAACATAGACATTCGAGAAGACATGTCGTACCCTTGTAATGACTGCGGGCTTTTGTTCGAAGATCATTATGATGTTCAGAGACACGTAAAAAACTGGTGTAAAGAAAATAAGTTAAAACGAAAATTAACTGAGGACACGGATGATAGTCAGAATAAGAAAATAAAATTGAATGAAGATGAATACTTCAAAAGTTTGTGTGATGAGAGTAGAGATAATACACATGAGGAATGGAGTGATAAAGTGGAAACGTATAAAGAACATGGCTCGACAGAAACAGAAGCAAAAGAACAAGCTGACAAGGACCTTAAAAGTGAACACATGAGGCAATTTATGAATGGTTATGCTTGGACAATAGTAGCGTATCTGCAGCTGCGCAATGGGACTCTGCACAACAGAGTCGTGGATAAAGTCGACAAATATTTGAATAATGGTTATGAAGATCGTGATGCAGTGAAAATGTCAATATTAAAGTACAAACCGATGCTAGAAAAATTCATGGACGAAACAAATGACACTTCTGACGAAAGTGATGACAATTCGGACGATTAAATTTCAATAAACTTCATCAACATGATATTCTCGTTTTCGTTATATATCTATAAGCGGGGAGAGAGTGAGTGGATTATTGGGAATTGTACAGTGAGAAACGATTCTTAATGATAAAAGGCGCATTAAGTGCCCGAAAATTTGAACTTTAAATATTGTTCTGTGTCATTTTAACTTTCAACCACTGCGCTTGTATTGTTAACATTCATTCATAATGAGTGTCTTGTGTTCCTTTAATATTCAAACACCAATATTGCATCACGTCCCTTGTTTCGTGTCACTTTAACTCCTTGAGTGTATTGCCCCTTCTAATGATGTCATAGCATGGGTACATGCAAGACAGTATAACACTATGACTATGTCTGTATCTGTTGTTGGGAAGATGTGAAATATAAATTTCAGTTCATTCGTGTAGTAATTTCGTATGAATGAAACACTCTTCATTCGTGTATTACCAACAGGAAGTTGTACTATTTTTGAAAGCAATCACGATGTGTAAAATTTTCATTAAATTACAATAAACCAAGGGCTAAGGTGTAACAGGTTTATGGTCAAATAACCCAGAGTGACTTAATTCACAATGAAGTAGACTCCACTGTAGATGCGAGATGTATTGTTTGTCCATAGCTTAAGTGTGTAAACATCACATTTTGCTCGTCACGCTATGACCATATATACATGATTTTGTTGCGGCCATGTTCTAGCATAGATCGATAAATAAGTTAAAGATTGTTATAAGTCATCGTTGTTTCACAGACAGTTCTATTGGTGATCGAATTTGATAACTATTTTGTTGGAAAAACTAAGAGTGTTAGAGTAGCCTCCCTGTTTGTTTCGCTTATGTGCGATTGAGCACAGGCAGTAACTAGGTATATCGAGTATATAACATATAGCACCATCATATAAAAGATGAAAGAAACATATCAACAGCTTTGTTTAGTCTGATATTACGTATGTATACGTGTGCACGTCTAACATGTGACCTTTGGTGAAATAGTGCTACACGATGCTTAATAACTTCATCGTGATAGAGAGGTAATGAATAAACGCTCCTTGTTATTTACGTGAGAGTATAATGTCCAATTATTGCAAATAAAACATTGTGGACATATGTGGACACCCGATTGGCACACTTACTGATCACGTGATAAGCTGCTAATATATACAGATTACTTACTTTGGCGTAAGTATGAATAGCTCGATAAACTGATAATATGTACAGGTGATCACACACGCAACCCTTGATGTTTGGGTTATGAACACAAGGGAAACTACAGGGATAATAGGCTGAGTAATTTTCGCTGTGAAATTCGTTGATTATTCCCTCTACGACGTCCCGAGGTTGGTATTATGAAAAATGGCTCGCTGACACATCATCCGAGTAACTTCCCTAAAACAGGGGTGGGGCGGGATCCTCGCCCCCTTTTTATCAACGCTTTTTAAAATAACCGACTGACGATTCTCATTCTAAGAACAATAACTCTATAAACGTACGCTCTTCCAATAATTCGCGATAATACACGGATGCCATTTATGCTGAAAGATGCATAAAGAGCGTTGCTTTACTACGAGCTAATACTAAGGGTGTCTTGTACTCCGACGCGTACACATTGTGCACAATGTGTACGTGTCGGAGCACAAGACACCCTTAGTATTAGCTCGTAGTAAAGCAACGCTCCAGTACACAATCGATTTCATCATATCACCAGGTGCGGGTAAGTGATGTGAAGGTGGTTGGGATAGGGGTGGAGGGGAGGGGGACGTAGGTCTGTGACAAACATTGAGTGGAAAATCTCTTGTCAAACAAAAGATTTTTACCACGATAGAACCCAGTGAGATATTATTATTGAAAAGATAATCGATTATACATGTATTTATTGGGGATGACATAATTCAAGTTCACATATGGTAGGATATACAACATAAGAGTGTCATAACTGATGCTAGTTCCAGTTGACAGAATCAGACATTTCTTCGGCTGAATAGGCACTGTCCAGTAGGTAGGAATATTCATCTGTTACTCAAAATACAGTAAGATGTATGTGTGTCTGAATCTTTACGCAAATAATTCGGTTAAGCCGTCTTAAGCTGAGATTATTTAGTTGCAGACATTTAATAGTCGCCCGAGATTTGGGTAAGATGTATGCCTGTCTGAACCTTTAAGCAAATAATTTGGTTAAGCCGTCTTAAGCTGAGATTATTTAGTTGCTGCAATAGTCGGCCGATATTACAATGCAACTTCACACGATGACTTGTTAGTCAACAATATACACACATGACGCTCTGGCGACCTGCTCTATGAATTGGTTAAGATTATTTGCAGACACACAATAGTCGGCCTAGATATCAAAGTTCACCAATATGACGCTCAAATATGACGCCCATATCGAAAATATACTTACGCCCATTTTTATCAACGATTCTCAAATACATAGTACTTTAGTACTAACAGTCAACAAGTGGCATGTACTACTATTAACTATCATTTTTTGGTAGCTCGCCTTTGGACAGATTCTATTGCTCGCGAATGTTTATATATATGTACTAGCAGGGTTACCCGGCGTTGCCCAGGTTAATGTATGCTGTGGATATTTGTTGGGAATAGAGAATGCTCTTGCTTAAAGTGTTATACGTTTTCTCATAAATTGTATATTCAAATAGCATCACAAAATATGGTTATTACAGTCATGGAATATAAGAAGTGGCTCACCTTGTCAATTGTCATTGTGTTTATCGCGATTAATACGTTCCACCAATAATGAAGTATTTATTTATTTACAACTGCGTATACATTAGACGTTATAATATGATACATGAACATCATAAATACATTAGTTC
This sequence comes from Siphonodentalium dalli, assembly GCA_032622095.1. NCBI lineage: Eukaryota > Metazoa > Mollusca > Scaphopoda > Gadilida > Siphonodentaliidae > Siphonodentalium > Siphonodentalium dalli. The sequence goes on from CP136067.1 coordinate 55,712,507, forward strand.
GATAAAAGATGATAATTTGGTTTTACATATTGAGATGTAAAAGCCTCGAGGACACCAGGCTATCATATCTCCATGAAGATACAGATGTTTCAATGAAATTTCCAGGTGCTATATATTGACTAAATATTCTTAGTTTAAACGAAATGTTGCTGCGCACATAAATCAGCTACATGTGCCAGGCAGAGAGCGAGATTTTGAGTTGTTTATGTCAGTCGATGAGTCTGTTCTAAAACCCTTGCCATATGTCAGTATTGGTAGGATCCTGAAAAGTCTTGTGTTACTAACTGCATATTCTTGTATATCAGAAGAAACTATATTTGACTGCATGAACACTGTTACCACTATTTTTGAACAGTCCTCCATATCTCTTGACAAATTGTAACTTTTTGTGGAAACTGTATTGAATGGAACAGACTCAATTTTGTTATTATATATATGCAATTCTCTGACGGTTCGAGGTCTCTCAGTTTGGACGAATATATGTATCTCTTCAATAGAATGATAAATATACGTTTAATGCTTCTAGTTATCTCTTTTTGCTAGCTCATTGTGTGAATGCCTTGATTGCCATTCCCATATAAATATGACTGTTAAGAAGATATAATTGTTCAAGTGACTTATGTGGGTCACCATATGTCGGGATTGTGAAATGTGAACGCCCAACTACTTAAAATGATATGGAGATGGCTTGGTGACTGTATATAACTTATATGTGGATATCGGCGAATAGCAATCTTATCAATGATAGTGCATATCCGATCGCCATCCGTGACGCAAACGACACCAAATGTGATTTAACGCCATATTGCGAAAGTGATTATGTATTCGTTTGGTGGAAATCTGCGACAAAACTATTGCACCATATTTTTAAAATTTCCCCTCCCACCAACAGCGTCATTTTAGAAAATTTTAACCCGCACCATTATCTTCCTTGTAAAAAGTTACCCCTCTTAGAACGCCTTGGTGCCATCTCGATTGTACCGCGTGAAGTTATATATAGAACGCACACAGACAGACAAAAAGACAGACAGACAGCACGATTTCATTTCTTGTATCATTTGAGAAGAACGTGTCTGAATTTGATGGTAATTGGTACTAAAAATATTTTGTATCGGTTTTGGTGACACTCCCGTCCCTATTTCGGACTCAAGCTACACACACTAAGACTCATTAGCGATTAGAGATGCATATATATGAAATTGGTGAAAATTGGCGAGTATACAAATTCGTATCAAATTTAAGGTCCCCATATCTCTCACCCATAGGGCACCAATTTGGTGTATCTAAATCACACGATAAGATTCCTCGTATCACGGAGAAGAATATGTATCAATCTGGTGGAAATCGGCACTAAACATATAAATATAATTTGTTGTGTCCCTCTCATCTCTATATACCACTGACTCGAATGGCCCAACTTGTGACATCCTTAAACCACACGATTACACTCCTGATATCATGGAGATGATTGTTTATAAGTTTAGTGATAATCGGCAACTAAACAATTTTTTTTATCAAATTTGGTGCCAATCCATCCCCTCTCCATCTCTCACCCAAACAGCACCACTATGGCGTCTTTAAATCACGATTAGATTCATCGTATCATGGATAAGAACGTGTATCAATTTGGTGGAAATTGGCGCTAAAAATATTTTGCATCAATTTTGGTGCCCCTGTCCCTTTCAATGCAACCCTGACTCGAATGAGGCCACATTTTGTATAAGTGTGATGGCAATCGGCGACTTATTATCAAATTTAGTGCCCCCTCCCAATATCTCATCCAAAAACAACAATTTGGCGTTGTTAAATCGCACAATTAGATTCATTGTATCATCAAGAAGAATATATATCAATTTGGTGGAAATCGGCGCTAAAATTAGTTTTATCAATTTTGGTGCCCTCTCCCCTTCCGTTCATCCCTGACTGAAATGACGCAACTTTTGACATATTTAAACCACACCGTTGGATTCTTCATATCATGGGGAAGATTATATGTAAGTTTCGTGGCAATCGGCGACAGAAGAAACAAATCTGCCCACCCCCTTCCGGGCACCCCTGACGCGAACGGCGCGACTTTTGCCATATTTAAACCACGCCATTAGATTCCTCATATTATGGGAATGATTATATATAAGTTTGGTGGCAATCGGCGACAAATTTTTTTTCTGCCCCCTCCCCCTTTTCTGCCCCTGACAACAACGGCGTCACTTTAGAAAATTCTAACCCCGACCATTATCTTTCTTGTACAAAGCTACCCCTAGTAGACCCCTTTGGCATCATCTAGAAGGTCCCCTGTGAATTTCTATAGAAAACAGACAGACAGACAGACATTCGCAAATATAGATATAGATACTGCTAATGACGTTTCCGTATTCAATTTTTATCAGCATTGTAATTATGTCTTTCTCTTGTAATCGAAAGTTCGCTTGATTATGTATAAAATGCTGTTGGTTTTCTTAACTGACTCGTTTATTTGTTGATCGAAATTGAGGTTTTCGACTATATATATCCCGAGGTCTTTCTCAGATGTTGATCTCAAAATCGCAGAGCTCGCGTCAGTATCAGTCATGTAGTACGCGTTTATCGCATTGTTATGCCGGAAGTTAATAATATGAATCTTTTCAGAATTAAACCTCACTTTCCAATCGTTCGACCATTTACAAACATTGTCGACGGATGCTTGAAAATCAATTTTATCGGGCGAACCATATATTTTCGTGTCGTCGGCAAAAATATTAGTCATATTCAAGGTTGTCAGGTAGATCATTGATGTATAGGAGAAAAAGTATTGGTCCGAGCACGCACCCTTCAGGAACAGCACTTTTAACCTCCAATAATGACGAAACTTCACCCTGAACGATCACCCGTTGATAACGCTCTACTAAGAAGTTGTGGATACATTTTAGAAATCCACCAGAAATTCCATAGCATCGAAGTTTATGTTCCAACCGAATGCTTTACGAAAGTCTAAATAAATTGAATCAACGGGTTCGTTAGAGTCCCGATTTCGAGTGACTTCTTCAAGATATTCTAACTATGTGTATGACAGTTCCTTTTGGATCGGAAACCGTGCTGTTGCTCGCTGAAAAGATTGTAGTCATCCATGTATTTTACTATTTCGTCTCTAATAAAAGACTCGAGAATTTTACACAGAACCGAAGTTAAACTGACAGGTCTGTTATTTCCAGGGTTTGTGTTATTGCCTTTCTTGAATAACGATGTTTATATTTGCGGTTTTCCAAATTTTAGGGAGTGATCCTTCAGATATAGTCAATGGCAGAGAGGGGTGGCAAGTTCGTGGGGACATTCTTTCAATATTTTATTGTGGATTCCATTTGGACCTGGGCTTTTATTTGGATTTAGTCGCGCGAGTTTTTGTTCTACTGCAGTTTTATTAAGAATACAAAATCTCCTGGTAAAGACGGGATCCGTAATGAATTACTCAAAACGATTATTCCAATCTTAATTGATGTTACACGACTCTTCAATGCTGTGTACCAATCATCCCATTATCCCGTCTCTTGGAGCGAATCTGTTCTCAACCCGATCCACAAGAAAGGGGACCGTACCGACCCCAATAACTATAGAGCTATTGCTCTTAGTAGCTCGCTTGGGAAATTGTTCAATAAAATAGTTACAAAAGGATTACGGCATTCTTAGAAGAAAACAATTTGATCAGTGAAAACCAATTTGGCTTCCGTAAAAACAAAAGTACTATATACCGATAGCGCGTTCATTTTGAAAACAATGATAACCAGATACCGAAAGCAATCAAAACAACTTTATGCATTTATAGACTTCCGAAAAGCGTTTGATTCCGTGGACAAGGAGATTTTATTTCAATGTAGGAATAACTGACAAAACACTCTATATACTAAAGCCAATGTACAATTCTAGCTATTATATGACACATACTCGAGATGGTGTTGGGCCAAAAATGCGTGCGGATACATACATAACTAGTATTTGGACTACTATACTTATGATAATTCCCGAAACAGTAATCATGCCTTATTTATGAAAATGGACAAGTTATATACCACCATTCCGATTACACGTGACAAAAGTAGATGTTTGTTTACATTTGTGGTGAAACGTGCTGTGGAATTTAAGTTCGATCCAGGCTTCATCACATATGTGTCGCCCAGGCTCGCTCGCCATTTAAACTTCCATGAGAAACGCTATTATACGACTTTTTTGAAACTATCATATACCTTGCATGGTATTGATGTGAGTACTTATGAGTAATAATCTAATTTTGATAACTAAATCGGGTTTTGTAGTTGTAACTGTATGATACGGGTGCTCTCAAATCGGAGAGTGGTTCTATAAAATTATAACAATATATTTCTGAACGAATACGTCCATAATGCCTGTTTGATTATTATTATTATTCCAAGATAATATATAGCACAACATGCTTTTCTTGGGTAGTTTTCAGCAAATACACAACGTGACATGAAATGCACGTGCTAGGACATTTAAAAGCTCCGCGTGGACTTTTGACACTGTTACCAAAACCATCAAGTGTCCGAATAATAATGGTAGCACCATATTCCAATATTCGCGGAGTAATTGAAAAAAAGATTTGGATAACAATTATTATCTGTTAGCGATTTCTTCTATATTCTATTGTTGGGCGTATAATAAAAAAGCTTACCTATGCCATTTATACTGCAGCATGCATATTTTTCGAATATATAGCAGCCTCCCAACTTTCCAATTTGTTACGGTAAGAATTTTATTTTATTAATTTGAAGTAATTATCGTGCCGTATTTATGGAAGCTGCCATTTGTTTTCAAGAATTGTCGGTGACATGGAATTCTTGGAGAAAAACGCGAGTGAAGACAGTATTAGGCAACACCACAAGCTGTGCCTTAATTGACAACTGGGAGCGCCTAAACAGGTGTTGCCTTAAAGACGAGATAAGGGATACACAGACAAGGGCTGGTACCGCCAATCCACAGTTTGTGTAAATGTGTTTCTTGATTCTCTGCATGGTTCCACTGATTCCAAAAATACTCTCAAACAGTTTTACCTGAAGACAAATCGTGAAATCCGATATCAGCTCTCAGACTATTTGCTTTTGGTAGCTTTGCTCTGAAAAGCTTGTCCCGCCCGTTCAAGATTAGTTCAGCAGACAAGTCGTCGTTATTGTGACAAACATACAATCCTGTTAGGGACTGGACTTACCCATAATTGCGTAGTATATGGCCACGAGATAGAACTTGTTCCTGTAGAAGGCAACCATTTGCGTTGTGCTCCACAATAAGACAAGTGATCCAACTGTCACTATCAGCCCAACGAGACAACTCCATCGTGGTCCAAATCGGTCGAAGAACAGACCCGGGAATACAGCGAAGCCCTCTCCGATATTAGACATTGATATAATTATTTCAACTGGAATAGATATTTATTTTTTCAAATTTAATTCAGCTTATCAACTATATAACCAACATCACTGCTTAAACTTCAAACGGTGTACAATGCTGTTATTTGAATGTTCTATTCTCTATTTATCATTTTTAATTTAGTTTGACAGTCAAGTTTGAGCTATTGCCATGGATTGGCATCCGCCTTCGAGCCGTGCATGCATCTATGGAATACTATTAGGGCGACTTCCTAATGGCGCTTTCGGCGCGCACCGAAAGCGACAAAAGGTGCGCCATTAGTAACGCGCCGAAAGCGAAAAATGTGCGATATTAGCGCATGTTTCGGCGCGACAAAATATGCGCCGTAATGGCGCATTTTTTGTCGCTTTCGGTGCTTTCGGCGCGCGCCGAAACATTCGCTAATGGCGCCCCGAAAGCGACAAAAAGTGCGCCATTAGCGTATGATTCGGCGCGCGCCGAAAGTGACAAAAAGTGCTCCGTTACGGCGCACATTTTGTCGCTTTCGGCGCGCCGAAACATGCGCTAATATCGCACATTTTGGCGCTTTCGGCGCGTTACTAATGGCGCACTTTTTATCGCTTTCGCCGAAAGCGCCATTAGGAAGTGGCCCTAATAGTATTCCATATGTGTCCGTGCGTGCGTCGACAATCTCCTTCAGCGCACCATACAGATGACATCTCTAATCAAACTTATTATGGATCTCCGGGGTGATCTCTATAGATGGAGCCATTGATATTTTTCCAAAATTAATTTGCAAAACATGGTGGCCAGAAGCCATCTTGGATTTCAAATTTTAATTAATCAGCACATCCTGCAGTGCATTTATTGGATAATTGTTTTTGAAAATGAACAGGAATGTTTAGGATCACCTCTAGATGTGAGCTATCAAATTTGAACGATTTTCGATGTGAAACTTGACCGCCGGCAGTCATCTTGGAATATACCCATTGCATGACCAAATCCATGACTAAATCCATGACTTAATCCATGACAGACCACATCTATCACCCGGTTGTCACCAAACTTCATATGGATCTTATGTGTGGCCACTAGATGGGAGGCATTGATTTTTCCCCGAATTTCGTTGAGAACATTGTACTCTTTGCGTGACTAAATTCTTCGGCAACCCCACAGGCCATATCCTGCATTCGAGCATCACCAAACTTCAGACCTTCGGGGTGACCTCTAGATGGAAGCCATCAATTTTTTCCAGAAATTCGTTAAAGAGCATGACCGCCATGGATTAAAAATTTGATCCATCAGCACACACTGCAGCCCACATTTATTGGATAATTATTTTTGAAAATTAATAGGCATGTTTAAGATAAACTCTAGATGGGAGCTATCAAATTTAAACGATTTTCGATTAACAATATGGCCGCCTGCAGCCATCTTCGATTTTACTCTTCGCATGATAGACTGAATCATTTTGGCACACCCTGCAGATCACATCCCTTATACAATCGTCATAAAACTTCATATGGATCTTTTGGTGATCACTAGATGGGATCCTTCAATTCTTTTTCCGAATCTCGTTGAAAAACGTGGCCGCATGTGGCCATCTTATATCATACTCTCTGCATGACTAAATCCCTTGGCATACTCTACAGGCCACATCCCTCATCCGATTGTCAACAAACTCCACACAGATCTTAGGATTTATCACTAGATGGGAGCCATCAATTTTGTCTAGCTGCCATCTTGGATTTCACATTTGATTGCATCGGAACACTCTATGGTTTGAAAAATTACAGACATGTTGAGGATAACTTCTAGATGGGAGCTATCGAATATGAACGATATTCGATCAAAGACATGGCAACAGGCAGCCATCTTGGATTTTACTCTTTGCATCACTAAATATTTAAGAACGCTCTACAGCCGAAATTTGTCATCCAATTGATCGTAAACTTCATATGTCTCTTCGGGTTGAGCTCTGGTACATTGCGAATTCCTTATTGTTCCAATTACTGATGTGTGAACTTACTCTCTCTCCAATTTGAGCGACAGTGGCATTGACACTTTCATTTTACTTTCCATTTGGCTTCGGTCCTATCCTTGTCTAAGTGTGGCACCCTAGTGTATGCCTGCACCCGAGGTGCAATTACTTAACTTATATTGTTGACATGCGGATATCACATTTTTAAAACTGATTCAAATGCGTTTACGAAACTTTGTACTCTCGTAGGGCTGCTGGTTGGTATCAGTATATTGGTATGAATTGCATGGAAAAGTATTTGATAGCGGAGTACATCACCGCCAAGAAGAACATGGAGATATAGATAAACTCTTTTTAGGTAGCTTTGCCATTAGACGGGAATTGTTCACTGAAGCAAGGACATTGAAGCAATGAACATTCATGCTGAGTCCTTGCCTCCATAAATGTGATAGATGTAGATTATAGTAGGGTTATGTATGTTGGTGTTGTATACGCACCTTCCGTCTGTGTGTAATTGAACGTTGACTTTAGGTCATTAAGGTAGACACTGAAAGCGAATAAAGACCCACAGATAAGCTTCTCCGAGCAGCATACAGCCAGGCCGATATAACTCATAATCCGAAGATATCGATGTGATCCCAGCGGGTTCTGGAAATGTAATTAACAACTGATTAAATGTATAGTTAGGTATGACATATATTATATATAGTTAATTCTGATATAATATATGGGAAATGGTTCAAGGTTAGAATCACACTACATTAGGAGGCCTGTTTGGAGTAATATATCATATTAATCTCGGAAGTAGGTCACATTGACTTTTGTCCGAACATGAATTAAAAATTGAAAATATTTGTTAAAGCTACGATTGGCCTTGGCGGTGGGTATCCTGTGAAAATATTTCCACCCGTCAAAAACCGCCACAAACAGAAAGAACAACAAAATGTAGACATACTTTGTCCGTATACAAATAAGAAATATCACATAAACAGTATGTTATTGTCATATATTTGACCATTGTTATGTAAACAAAAGCATAAAAAGTTACTTTTCTGGTGTTTGTTTATATTATGATGGTAAACATAAAGAGCGTTCTTTGTTGGTGAATTCCTGATATGGAACGAATAAAGAGCGTTTATGCCATTTGTGTGTGAATACCCAGCAGCATTGTGCTGTCTTCTGTAACACAATCAGGCTCTTGCTTAGGTAAAATATAGTAAATCTTTATGATAACATGCTGTTTACGCGATGGTCATGGTATATATGAACGAAACTGTATGCCTTTTGTTGTTTTTCTGTTTACGGTGATTGGAACAAATATGAATATTTTCGACAACTAAGGCCTCATGTGCCTTTAACGGTTTGCGTGGATACTACTCGTCATAGTCATATCGTTTATACCATAGTTGAGCGTCTACTCGTTCTTTGAAAGCAGTTAGATTATCAGCGTTAATAACAGATAACATGCTTTCCACGGCTTTTGGATTGTTCATAATGCGCACACTATTGGCATACTCAAGTATCGGTCTGATTAATGTGCGTATTAACGGGACCACAATGTCTGTTTCTAGGTAGGTAAACGACATCTTAATTGTATATAGCACCCGATTGGCTTTCGAAACCACCTCGTTGTGTCCGTGTCAAACGCGGTCTTATTGTCTATATGGATTCCGAGGTCTTTCTCGCTGTTTGATGACAAATTCTCCGTATATTCTGGATGGTCGGTCATGAAATATTTGTAGTTGGGATTGTTGGCACCAAAATGAATGGAGTTGATTTTCTTAGAATTAAATGAAGCTGCCTCTTTAATGACCATATACTCACTGAATCTATCTCTGACTGCATGTCGATCCGTTCAGGGTTGGCGTATATTTTCGTATCGTCTGCAAATATTTTGCAGTTTATATGGGCAGGAAGGTCGTTGGTGTAGATTAGGAACAACATAGGACCTATCATACTTCCTTGCGGGACACCGCTGATCACGTTCGTCCACTAGGAGGATGAATTCCCAAACCTTACTCTCTGCTTTCTGTCCGCAAGTAAAACCTCTACCCATTTTATTTATGATATTTTCTGTTATTCCACACCCTTCAATTGTCTTTAGAAGTCTCACATGCGGCAGAAAGTCAAACGCCTTTTTGAAATCCAGATAGATTGCGTCTACTGGCTCATTGTACGTTATCCAGAGTATAAGAGATGTATTCAAGGTATTTTTTTTAAATTGTGTCTTCAAGACCTACCGGATCTAAATCAATGCTGGCAGTCAGAAAACAAACCATTTTCATCCATGTGGTTTACGATTGCTGTTTACCAAATGACTCCATGATCCGACATAACCCACACGTTAAACTGATATGCCTATAATTTCCGGGATTGCTCTTGGTGCACTTTTTGAACAAAAAACGTCACGTTAACCGAGTTTCATACTTTTGGTATTATTAATTTCTCGAGTTTAAGTTTTCTATTAGTCAAATAGCTTTGGAACAAGTCCAGTGCAACCCCACGACACCCATATACTGTTCAAGTTTATTTAGCATTATATTATGATTTATTGTATCAAATGCCTTTGCTGGATCAAGGAATACCCCAATGGTGTGTTCTCTATTATCTTGGGCTTGTTTCATTTATTTCTTAGAGATCAGTTAGTGCCAGAATAGTTGAGTGATTCTTTCTGAAGCCATATTGACTACTATATAGGATACGGTATTTGGTTCAGTCGGTTGTACATCCTTTTTTCTATGATTTTGGAAAATACAGGTAGCACAGAGACTGGCATGTTGACAACAGGCTGTTGTTACTTAGAATAGCTGATTCTTTAGGTGTGTGAAATTGGACGTTGGATATTCAACGGATATTCGCGTGAAGTTAGTTGGACGTTGGGCGTTGGATATTCAAAACAAATAATTCGTTTTATGCATGAGGGGTGCGCAATAAGTCTAATTCGTGCACTCCCACTGAAACTTCGTCCGAAATTCCGCGCTTATCCTGTTTTCCAGACCAGAGCTGGACTTGGAAAATTTTCACTTATACGACATCAAGTTGTAGAGAGCGCAGGCTATATTTAATGGCCAATTGAGCTGAAATTTTATAATTATAGTCACTCCCATACAAGAACTGCGCATGCCAATTTACAAGTACAGACATGGTCAGCGTCATGCGTTTTAAATATCGAATATCATATCTGGATTCAAAATGTCGGCTAACAAATCCACACACAAAAATATCGCAATTTCCTGATTGTACCAGGAGACTTCTCTAGACCTAATTCGTGCTCTCCAACTCACAAATTTTCCACTTTTTTTAGCTGAAATTTTATTTCACGTTAGATATTCAACGGATATTCAACGGATATTCGCGTGAAGTTAGTTGGACGTTGGACTCGTATGGGAGTGACTATAATTATCAAATTTCAGCTCAATCGGCCAATAAGCGCGGAATTTCGGACGAAGTTTCAGTGGGAGTGCACGAATTAGACTTATTGCGCACCCCTCATGCATAAAACGTCCAACTAACTTCACGCGAATATCCGTTGAATATCCAACGTCCAACTAACTTCACACACCTTTACTCTTTAGCTTTAAAATATGTACAACTTTTTGTTATCTTCATGAGGTCTGGAAATATTTCATTAGCAGCAGAGATATTGCATATATGTGTAGTGGGTTTAATGATAAATTCGCTACTTTGCTTCAAGATTGAACACTTGAGATCATCAATACCAGCAGCCTTTTTTTTTGCACTGATATATTTTGAGAATTTTCCATGAATTTCCATGACTTCCATGAAGTTCATTTGTTGGTTGGATAAAGAAAGAAAACACTTGGGTTGATCAAGGTAATCTGCTGGATTCTTGTGATATTTCATTTTTGCAGCAAGGGTTCGCCCAATATTGGTGACTAAATTCATTGAATTTGGTGGCAATTTCCTCTTATTATTAATATATTTATTTTCATAAAAGAACTCTGTTATGTTTTTGCTTCCCTTTTTCTTGTTGAGAATGTTTTGATCAGTTTCCATGTGTCATTGATATCACCTTCATATTGTTGGAATGTCACATGATAATAGTGTTGAGTGTTGTTCAGCGGTACGGATAATTTAATTTAGTCTATTCCTATACTTCTGTATCGATCGATCATTATTATAGTATGTTCTGTTCTTTATGAATATTTTATATAGTTTATTATTTCTGCTAATGGAATTCAGTATACCTGCTGTTATCCATGGATTGCAATGACACGTCACACGAGGTTTGATTTTCTTTCTGATTTTTGGAAAATTATTATTATAAATGTTTGTTAATGTTTTAAGGAAAGAATTGTAGTCTTTGTTGCAATCCTGGTTTTTGAAGACCATGATCCAGTCAATTTTGGATATTTCGGTTATAAAATTGTCTTTGTTTCTTTTTAATAGTCTCTTTGTCATACAAACACGTCTTTCTTAGTCATTATTTTAGTTTCATTACTCAAAAGGAGATAGATAGGCAAGTGGTCAGTTATGTCTTCCACGAATATACCAGCATTGATAGATGAGGAGAGGTGACAGTTAGAGAATATGTTGTCAGTAAGGGTTGCACTGAACTCAGTTATTCTAGTGAGTTTCGTTAATGATGGCAGGAACATAAATTACTTTAGTAAGTTAATGAAGTTGTTTCCACTGGTGTTATTAGCATTTATGTTTATATTAAAGTATCCCATTAGGAAACAGTCTTTTTTTCTCCTTATGTATCTGGGTTAATACTGTTTCATGTTTTTCAACAAAGTCATCAGCGCTATAATTTGGGCTACTATTTGGATATTGTCAGGAATTTCAACAGATAAGCTTTCGAAGTTCTCACTGAACAAAGACAAGTCTGATCTAACCTGTGCTTCAAAGTTTTCATGTACATAAAGTCCAACACAACCCCGCCTATAGCACTCATAGCTTCCTATTTTGGTTAGATCCACATGAGATTCATTTGTAAGCTAAGTTTTATTAACGCCTATTATATCAAATTTGTGTCTACCGATAAACATGAAAGTATTTTTAGTAGTGAACGTATGTTATGGTGTATCATTGATGATGACACATTTTGGTTTATTAGTTTCAATTTATCATTAAATTGCGAGTTTAGTATTGTCGCCAAAGAGCTTGCATTTTATAGTGCTCTATAAAACCTAACAAATGTCTAACAAACCTAACGATGATTGCCCTTGGTTGTGCTTATTTGGTTTCCTCCAGAGTCTCTGAGATCGGCCAATTTCCCGATCTTGAATATGAACATTTAGTCCATTTCTAAAGACATTGAGAGCAATATCATTCGTATGTTCATTGTTTTGTTCGGGGGCGCCATGAATTAGTAAGCAGGTTCTGCGGCTGTATGCTCAAGGTTGTTGACGCTCTGTTTTCTATCTAAATTCTAGACGCTCAATTTGAGTAACCCATTTTCCAGTTCATCGATGCGTTTAATAATGGGATTCGTCAACATATTTGGAAAAGAGTGATTTTTAACTAGGGCTTCAACTAGTGATGACTTTGTTTTTTCATCAGAGATGATTTGCTCAACTCTTTTTATCAGCCAAGCTTTGAACAAGTTTTTCTGAATCCGCTACTCCTTGCTCCCTGATTGATTTGCTCCTAACATATGACCAGACTGCCTTTGCGTTGTTTTTCGATTCTTTTGCTATTTTATCTTCGTAGTCCCGTGTTGTTATTCGTATTGTTTCATTCACCTGGGTTCGTACTAGTTTATATTTTACGAAGTCTTCCTCTCTTCCTGAATTGTTTGAATTCCTTTCTCTTCCGGTTGTTCTCTACATTGCAACTCTTTGTCGGGATGTGCTTTTGAATCAATTCCTTGATAAGTTAGTCTTTGCGTCATCCCCCCCCCCCCATTGGTATTCACTGAATTCGTTTTTGATTGCGTCATAGTTTCCTTTGTTTAGTTGCATCTTCGCGGTTTGTGTGACTTTCGAGGACTTTAGTAGCTGTTCGTTGAGTTTAATAAATAGGGTATGGTACATCGATCACGAGTTCGTCATTATTGGTAAGAAGTAGATCGAGGATATTTTCTTTCTGTGATCCCCCGGGATCGTGTCAGTTTATCAATTAGCTGTGACAGAAAATTTTCTCTTAAAATGTCAATCAATTTGGTCTCTTTCTCACCATTCTGTTTATAAAATGAGTTCCATTTGATTTCAGTATATATGAAATCGCCAACAAGTAGGAGATGATCGTGTTCTATGTTTCAGTGAGTCTATCATGGAGGCGAGCTTGTTGTTTGTTCTCTTCTGTTGACGGGCCGCTCCGATACACACATCCTATTTAAAATAGTTGACCCATCACCCGATTTCACATATTCCCATACAAGCCCTGACTTGTTTAGAGAATCACAACCCTTTGCTTTCAATGAACGAGGTATATACATCAGAACCGCACGGGCCGGATTGAGATTAACAAATAAATCGTAATTTTCCAACTAATTCACTGGCTGTAATAGTAGATTTTAAAAACACTTCTTCGAATATTTCCGTTATTTCGTCACCAACTCTTCTTCAAATATCTCAGTTATTTCGTTAAAAACACTTCTTCTCATACAAATCGCCGTCATTTAGTAAATTAACATTATTTATAGAGTTATTGCCCTTCATATTAAATATGAAGCTAACATACAGGATTAACTATACATGTCGTCATTTAATGGATAATCCCAAACTTGCGTGCCACGCGTGGTCGGATTGTCCATTAATTAACGAACATTTTAGGTACGGATTGTCCGTTTATAAATGGCCAATCCTTGAAGAATTGCCTGAGTTTCGATGACGTTTTATTAAAGCCGAGTCTGAAACGGTACGGAATCTGACGAGGTTTGCCGATTGTCGCCAGAGGCTGCATTTATGAAAAACTTCCTGCTGCAAATGACAAGAAACCGTATCATAACCCGAGAAGTTTACCTTCGCTTGTGGTCTCTTTGACTGAGCCTCCTGGCAATCTGGAACTCTAACATCATCCTGTAAATATATATGTAATACATCGACTATAATTATATTAACAGGTTCAGCATAAGTTTAGGCTCGGGTGCGTGTGCATGTGGCATACATATATGAAGGCAAGAACTGGAAAACATTTTCAGCGATACCCATGCATTTTGCTTCACAAATGTGTAGATATATGCATTAAATGGTGGTTATATTCTGTATTGATGACTCAAATGTACATAAAAAGTTAACCCTTTCCCTATTAGAAGGCTATCGAACAGCGCTAACGCTTTAACGTTTAAAGTCAAATGGTTGGTATCGGGACATCATTGCTATGCATACACCATCAACTAGTGAGATTTTTCACGACTTTACGAACCGCTGTACGTGCGTTCACGCGTAACAATAATTGTATTTTCTTTATACAAATAAGGATGAAAACCTGGAACTTATAATTTATCAGCCTCACCTCAACGATTGTATGCGACAAGATATGTCCGTCGCCCATGTTTGGTGTTTGAGTGCAGCTTGTTGTCTTTATTTTCTTTTCTGGTTAATTAGCAAACAGTCTGACACCAACGTCCTCTGAAAAAAAAACAAACGTTTGTACATATTTAAAGGCCCACATAATTTTAGAACCACCATATCACATTATATACAACATACTCCATATTATATATCATTGAGAGAATAAGCTCCAAAGCATTGTATTCTCAACATGTCCGGTCGAGTAACCTGTGAACATGCTATTTTGTTTCACGGTACCGACGTGTTTTATGTGCTTAATTTATATCTGGTCTGTACTGTCAGTTTATTATTTTCAATGGAAGGGGAAAACGACATCTGTTAGTTGTGAATTATGGTGCATTCTGTGATAAATAACGGGAGAAGTCTTGTGGTGAATCTGAGAATCCCTATCACTTGGCGGACAGTTAAATGACTTTAATTCCAGGATATGTTAAATCTGACTGTTTATATTGGACAGCATTAAACTCCCTCCGTTAATCACCAGCATACGTGACCACAAGCATGACAGTGTTGTGGGAAATATCACCCATGCCGCAGCCGAACTACTATACTCTATTTCCAAACACGAGTTAGTTGTCATCGATTTCTTAGTCAACAGCGACCTCACAAATAAAGCATGTATAAGTGTGTATGATAGTCCACGTGGAATGAGGTCGGTATACTGGGCCCTATACTGTCAGATTATAAACACTGATTTTAAAGGTCCACTTTATTTTCGAGTCACTGATTATTTTGTTATAGTGCCTTGATATACGGTTTTAATAACAATCTATATGATTAAGATACTATAACTCATCACCGTTATAAATACTATAACTCATCACCGTTATAAATACTATAACTCATCACCGTTATAAATACTATAACTCATCACCGTTATAAATACTATAACTCATCACCGTTATAAATACTATAACTCATCACCGTTATAAATACTATAACTCATCACCGTTATAAATACTATAACTCATCACCGTTATAAATACTATAACTCATCACCGTTATAAATACTATAACTCATCACCGTTATAAATACTATAACTCATCACCGTTTGAAACGTCTGTCTCAGAAGATGCACATAGAGAAATAGAAAACAGCTGGAATCATAAAAAGATTCACCCGTTATGACATCCAAGAATGCAACACAATTCAAACTAAAAATGTATTTTCAATGGAAGGGGAATAACTCTATCTTTAAAATATAGAGTTATTCCCCCTCCGTTGAAAATAATACACTTTGCACATCAAAAGCAGATAATAATTATGATGTGTAAGATAGTTTGATAAATATATACGCGATATACCGGCTCTGAAAAATACTTTCCATGGTCACAGCCATTTTTCAACAGTTACTGTTTCCAATTTTTCGCAACGAAGTTAAACAAACGCCCTTGTGTATAATTTGGGGTGTATTCTATAGTTGATCGTAAAACGAGTATAGATATGTATCAGCATGCATTCACAGTTATGTACGGATTCATTTTCCACTTGACAAATTATGTGTTTTGGGTGAAGATACAAATACGACACGGGACGCAGTTTAAAGTGTGTATAAATAGTGATAGTAAAACAAGAAACGCGGTATATTGTGGATCCGCTGTGTACGTTGGCGAGACAGAGAGACAATTGTCAGAAAGGATTGTGGAACACCTAAAGGACATTGGACTTCACGATGATAAGCCGGCCTATTGACATTTTAATCAATCGGGAAATTCCGTTGACAATATAACGGGATCGGTTTTAGAAAAGGTTAATGGGAACAAACAGCTGATACTGTTACGTGAAGACCATTGGATAAGTAAGTTGAAAAACCGGACTGGTCACTGTTTAAAGGCTAGAGGAAATAGCGCCAAATTTTGGATAGCAATGCTGCGATAGCGTTGCCTATAATGCTAACTAATTGACGTTCTCTGACGAAAGACATTTAACGTCGTTGTAAAATATCCGTCATTGTTATTTGTATGTTTACCTGAAAGCCATCATGTGATTTTGTCTGAATAATATCAACTGAAGTTCTAAGGCCTAAGGCCGAAAGCTTTTGAACAGCGACTTCTTTTATTTGTCAAACGTGATCTTTGTGACAAAGTCTCTGTTCCTGTGTCTGTTCCTCGACATAGCCACTTACTCCTCGGAAGCGTTTCCTGTTCTTGGTTCCGTGCCTCTCGATCATGCAAAATAACCAATATCTACCTGCAAACCTCTGGTAATTCGCTTTGACCGAGTCCCCATATATGTACACGCATCCACCACACTTGCTTGCAGAGCATCGTCATGCAGACATGTGCCCACATTGTATACTGGTCGATATCATGCCCGATCTGAAGAAATTTCTCTGTCGATAACGATATATAAGCTCGCATAATATAAACGCTCGCAGGTAAGCTTCGGTGTGCTATTTATGTACTGGTACTCACCTTTTACTGTTATATACTCACTCAATACACCAGTTTGAGAACCGCACATAACATATTCTGTTCATAGTGTGATACACGTTTTCCCACTATATACTCTATAGTAGATGTACGAGAGTCCATATGACACACATATCACTACGCCAATCATCTGGCGTCCAGCATTTGCATTCAGTCCAGATTCAATCAATATTCATGCGCGATGAATGTGCGCTTTACTTTCACGCACAACACTGTTTTTAGAAAACTGACGCATGTAGGCCAATATAGGACTGTCTTCAATAATTACTAATGATAATCTTCTAAGTTGTTATGATTCTCATCTTACCACTTGAAGCTAATTCGGTGGGGCATTTGGTGGCAATTGTCATTCAGATCATGCCTTTGAAGTTTTCACGGCGAATTTACGATTCACACAATTGTGAACCTGGATGCGGTCGCCGATATTAATATGTGCTACTTTTTTTTCTTTCTTTATTTTGTATACTTGTTTGTTTTCTCCTTGCCCAATCTCATTGGCCAGGCCATTTCCGTTTTCAGATGGAAATAACCTCTCCCATAAATAGACACCATATATGTCGGACTATTTCAATCACATGATTGATCATGTGCATAGTACCAAATTATTAGTGCCCCTGCAAGGGGACTAACTTTAATCCGTATTCCGGATCCGGATCCGGATTTGGCCGAAAAAAAAATCCACCCGGATCCAGATCCGGATCCGACCTACTTTTTAAAAATTGCTTTAAATCACTATTATGTTACATTTTCGCATTATATCACCGTTGTATGTGCTATTGTCAGCTGGATAGATGTCCTAGCCACGAATCCGGGCCAGAAAAGTGCTTTTTCGCGGATTCCGGATCCGACCCACTTTTTTAAATTGCTTTAAATCACTATTATGTGACATTTTCGTATTATATCACCGTTGTATATGCTATTATCAGCTTGATAGATATCCTAGCCACGAATCCGGGCTTCCCGTGGTTGCCAACTGTTACAGACGACTGGCTCATACAAGTGAATCCGGATTGTTCTCGCTTGTTAATCTTGTTAATTCGTCTCGATTCAGTTCAGGGCGGCTTTATCTAAATAACTGTCATTTTATCAGGTAGTTAGTTTGGAACTTAGGGAGGGAGGGAGGGGGGGGAGAGAGAGAGAGAGAGAGAGAGATGAGAGAGAGAGAGAGAGAGAGAGAGAGAGAGAGAGAGAGAGAGAGAGAGAGAGAGAGAGAGAGAGAGAGAGAGAGAGAGACGATGCAAGTGACCTAGTCCGGGATTAACAAGCGAGAACAATCCGGATTCACTTGTATGAACAGTCCTCTGCTGGCAACCACGGGAAGCCCGGATTCGTGGCTAGGACATCCATCTAGCTGATAATAGCATATACAACGGTGATATAATGCGAAAATGTCACATAATAGTGATTTAAATCAATTTTTAAAAAGTGGGTCGGATCCGGATCCGGAAAAAAACACTTTTTCGGCCAAATCCGGATTAAAGTTAGTCCCCCTGCAAATCATTTAAATTAATTATTTGTCACCTGAGGCAAACATCACCTATTTCATGACACTCTCCGGATAAAGTTTTATCTATATTTAATTTGATAATAAACGCTCTTTATTGCGAATTATTAGTGTCTCTTTAAGTCATCTGAGGTAAATAGCACCTATCACGTGACACTTATATGTGTCAATTTCCCCACATTTCTTCTGAGCTGATAATAAACGCTGTCCGTTGATAATCTATGTTAATATAATTTAATACCCCCCTTTACGTCACCTGATGGCAAATGCACCTATCCCATTATATCCCCTTGGTGGGGGGGGGGGGGCTGTGTACTAATTTCCCTACATATCGTCTAAGCTGATATGGAACGGTCTTCATTGTTCATGTATGATACTATAATGTTAAAGTTCCCCTTTGTGATCAACAACTGTTTATACACTTATAAAATTGTACTCCCCGGGTCAAGTTAGCCCTGTATACCATTGTACAGTGACCAGCTAGTGTCCAACCATTTTGGGTATATGATTAATTTGTAAACTAGAATTGTTTATTAGTTCCACTTTAAGTAGTCTGATATCAACGGCACATATCTTGACACTCCGCTTGTCAATTTATACATGTGAATCAATTTTCGACGACCAGTTTCCAACCATTTTGGGTATATATACTTAATTATTTAGTTAAATTAATTAATTAGTGCCCTTTTAAGACATCTCGTGATAATCCCGGGTCAATTGACCCCTGTGTTTAAATTGTAATGGTGCCGGTGGACAAACAAACAAACAAAAGTGAGGTTTATTTGTATAGATTTATCTGTTGTAAACATCTGCGTTCTCCCAGAATGCGCTATATAATAATAACGAGTCATCACCTTATTATACCAGGGTATATTATAACGTTGCGCGAATATATGGTAAATATTATAAAAGAGGTTATTTTCATTCGAAAGCGGAAATGGCCGAGCCGTTGAAATTAGTTCTTTGCTGGGAGCCCGAACTTGCTTAAAGATGACAGACGACATGTTTCGGGAAATTTCGCGATCAGTTATTCCGCGCTCCGCGTGTATAATGTTCTGCTGTTTCTTAATTACAGTGGGCGCATGGGCGTTTTATTTATAGAATGGGAATATTTGACGGATTAAAAGTCGAACTGCGACACTTTTACCGAGTCCGGTAAAAGTTGTAGTTGGGAATTTCAATTTCAATTGTTATTCGGATGCCAAGAAGTGCAAGGCGATTAATTCTATGAGTTGGTCATTCGTGAAACCAATATATTTTATATTCGATAATTACAATCATGGGTATATAATATATGATCTTGAGCGCGTTACCATTTCTGACTATGGTGTTCTTGTATTAGTTTCGTACCCTTATTCCCACCTGATACAGACCAATGTTACTCTGTAGTAATACAAAACTATTAGTTAAAATTCCTCAGTGATATAGGGTATGTAGCATGCCACGCCAGCCGTTGAGGCATGCCACATGTTCTTTGACAAGCTAAAATCGTAACATTGCCACAGGGTAATAACTCTATAAAGAATGTATATTTACGAAATAACGCCGATTTGTAATAGAAATAACAACACCACAATAGATCAACTGTGGTGAAATATAAGTAAAATTATTCTCTTTAAAATAAACTTCTCCAAATATGCCCGTTATTTCGTCAAAAACACTTCTTCAAATATCTCCGTTATTTAGTTAATAAAAATAATTTCTTATTTCATAATTCGCGCTATTTCGTCATTTCGATGCATTTTTTATTCCGCAATTTCGCTGTATTTTCCTATTTCGCTTTTTCGTGGTATTTCATATTTCGATAATTCGCTATATTTGACATATTATGGGATATTGGCATGCCTCGACGGCTGGCGTGGCATGCCACATACCCTTTATCACTGAGGAATTTTAACTAATAGTTTTGTATTACTACAGAGTAAAATTGGTCTGTATCAGGTGCTTATTCCTATCTGTGTGCTATATATTTGGATCAGTTTCAATGCATATTTCCTTTGTTTCGAGTGCCAAATTATGGTGCGGTAATTGTTTTTTGCAACCGAGCGTTATTACATACATGCACAATTTATTCTCGCCATGTATTATTTAAAGTGGGCCTGTCATATCTTCGACATCAGTCTGTAAAGTGATCCACATTTTGTTTTGTTTGAGGAACGGCAAGTTAGCATTCCTTCAGGGATACGCGGTGCTTATGTACTTCTCAAAATGTCAAACGCTTTTTATAACTATGTACACATACGCAATCCAACATATACCATACAAGTACTTCCACACACTGGTGAATTTACAATGAATAGACATGGACTGGGAATAATTTTTGTGTGGCGATAAAATTCCATTATACAGTTGTCACCCGTGTTTGAGCACATGAGACAAGGGGGTTTGTCAACCACTAGAAATACAGAATATAACGCCATAGGCCCTCGGTTGGAATTCCAGGACCCTGTATTATAGATTTATAATACATGTGTTATGTGTCGCAGAGAACGTGTCGAATACTATGGACACTGGCAACAGTGGCAACAGTGTGGGCGATTTCCCGTAAATAACAAGAGCAGACAAAATCGAGTATTACAGATCTCCGTTTGCTGTGCGTGAAGCCGAACACTTGTTACCCGGTAAAGGGAAATTACTCTAATGTTATTTGCGAATGGATATAGCAATGCCTATTTGTGTCATTTTGGCGAGAGTGGTTTAGTTTGATGTATACAGGTACATCTCTGTCACTAGTTTCCGGAACTTTGGTTATTTTGTCCACCTCGATCAGGGGGGGGGGGGGGTCGGAACAAAATTTCAGGTACGTATGCTGATTTTTTACTTTCGACCCTTCTTGTGACCCACCCACCCCCCGCGTCCAAATTTTTTTCCGTTTTCGGCAGTTTTTTTCGACCATTTTTTGACACCCCACCCCTTTTTAACACTAAACAGAGATTTGTGGGGGGATTCACTGTAAATAGCTGTATATGAATTTATGTGCATACTATTAGTCATGGATGTTAACATTGACATGTAAATAGGAACGAGTCATTTTGGGGTCATTCGGCCAAAAAAAAACATGGCTGCCAGTGGCCATCTTGGATTTCAAAATTCAATCCATTAGCATGGGCTACAGACTATACTGTTTGTCTGATCATCATGAAATTTGTCATTTATGTTAATATTGACATATAGATGTGTTTTAAGCAGGCAATTCTTGAAGGATTGGCCATTTATAAACGGACAATCCGTACCTAAAATGTTCGTTAATTAATGGACAATCCGGCCACGCGTGGCACGCGGGCTTGGGATTGTCCACTAAATGACGACATGTATAGCTAATCCTGCATGTTAGCTTCATATTTAACTCTATAACGAATGTTAATTTACTAAATAACGGCGATTTGTATGAGAAGAAGTGTTGTTGACGAAATAGCGGAGATATTTGAAGAAGAGTTTTTGACGAAATAACGGAAATATTCGAAACATACACATGTCTGTGGTGTCAACTCAGACAGGGAAACTTTAACTGAAATCGAAAACACACGATTTAGATACATGTACAACATTATTGAAAAAGAACTGAAATTGCCGGAAATAACAGACTGCTGAAATATTGGGGAGGGTGCAAATATATAATACATCAGAAGGGGTGTTCGCGAAATATGAACAGAGGACAGACAGAAACAACTAATACTCTAAGTGCAGAAGGATTCCTATTCATTTGTGGGAAATGTTCATATAATAAATTCAACAAATATGGTCGTTTGTTAAAGATACACAATCCCAATTAACGCTGCTATAAATTACTATTTCTTTGGCTTCGTGGGTTCAGAATATTTGATTCGAGTCGATAGAGGAACCCACCATCGAAGCTCTGAGTTATCAGATATCGATTTTTTTATACTATAGAGTTGACAGTCTGTGGTTATCAATATTGTTTGGTAATTAATCGATTTTGATAACTAATGCGTCTTTTGAAGAAATGTTGCTGTTTTTGTTGGAGCACATGTGATGATATGGTGACCATCGAATTCCATTGTGTACCTTTAAACTTATTATTTGAACATTTCCAAAGGGAACTACTCGTCAAGGAGTATTTAGTAATAAAGGTTTAAATTATATAAAGTCTGTGTAACGATATGTCGTGTATTTATCGACTTAGTATATCGTCACTATAATATACAGCCAAGTAATATATACAATTTGGTTAGGTTAAAATTAGATCATGCCATGAATCTCTACTCTGGCTAACGCCCGTAGAAATCATATTCCACCAGTACAAAATCTTGGAACTTTTTAAAGTTTTGACAGGGAAACTTATAAAGTTGAAAAAATAACGCGAGGAATATATTTCTTAGTTATTATCTGTTCCATGAGTACCATGATGCACTTCAATGTAGGTGAAGGTCCTAACTAGAAATTCCACGATTTAAGTGACTTTGTGGGCGATTTTGCTTTGCGTTTCTACAATTATGGAATTTTCCTGGGTAATTAATTGAATGTTTATTGCGATATCGGCTCTCAAAAGTCAAAGTAAAGCATGCATTTTCGAGTTGGGGCTTCAAATATAGTGAACTATAGTATTAGGGAACAGATAATCATTAAGAAATATATTCCCCGTGTTATTTTTTCGACTTTATAAGGTTCCCTGTCAAAACTTCAAAAAGTTCCAAGGTTTTGTACTGGTCGAATATGATCTCCACGGGCGTTAAGCCAGAGTAGAGATTCATGGCATGATCTAGATTCAAATGAGCTATTTCCGTTAATGTCAACTAAATTACCTCACCTTTATATAAGCGCCGACGATTTGGATCCAATGTCCTCCTCAACGAATATAGCTTGTATATATACGGTACTGTACCCGCCAAAGCAGGCTTGACGGGAGAGTAATTTGTCCTCGTTTGAATGGTATAGTAAACTTATTCGATTACGTTGCGTCTTACGACATTTGGGCCATGTCAAAAACTAGGGATTAATATTTATGATACTTACCCGACATGTTTATCTAATGTTTCTATGTATCTGTCGCTGTCCAAAACAAGTGTATCGCGGTTTGTGTTCCCTTATCAACATCGTGTTTTCTTTTCGCATTTATATATAGTTATATATTAACTTGGAGTTTATCGACTGTCAATCAATTTATTATAGACTTATCGTCTAATTAATTTGACATTCGTGAGTACGCTTGAAGATTAAAACGGAGAAGATAGTGCATGCTTATAATAAATAAATTGTGAATATAATTGTGGCGGGGTGGGGTACATGTATAGTTATGAGCAGGTAGACACGTTCATATATATCCGTATAAACATATTAATGGTAAGTAGTAATGGAATAGGTATAATGTATGTGGGTATCTTTGGGGTATTGCATGCATGTATTATGTTTCAGGATGGGTATTTGTCGTTGAGCCTCAGGGTGGATCATTAGTTTTTGGGCCTTTTTATATACTGACTGTATATATGCCGAGACAGCAAAGGCGTTGTAGTCACCCACCAAAACTAGCAAAAATATTTAACATGGTAAGTGTTGCATGAAGCAACAGTAGTGAAAAACCCCAGACTGAAAAATACTATTCAAATTGTTCTGATATGTTTAATTTTTAACCATTATTTAGTAAAAAGTATGTTTCTTTAGACCAAAAATCGGATATTGTCTCAGTCATATTTTGAGTGAAATTTTAGAACTAAGTTACTCTCTGTGTGATGAATATAAAATAGATATATGAGCACGTTGTAAGTTGTCCAGATTTTGGCACAATTACACTCCGACGTGACAACTAGCCGGCTCATAACATCACTATTTGGGTCTAATTTAAGGCGGTTACAAATTAACTTTTGTAACAATTGGGACAATTCTATGATTATTGTGGCTGTAGCATACACCAAGGATGGCGTAGATCCCACATGTAATCTCTAGTAACTCTAATATATATAAGTATAATCTACATGTACGTTATAGGAACTCAAACAGGCCTGGAAATCTGAGGAGGGCTATTTGATAGCCCTCCTACAGCCCTCGCAAAATTGACTCCAGGAGGGTTATTTTCAGCCCCCCCCCCCTAAGCTGGTAAAAACTCGCCAACATGAAATTCACTTTGTGAAACTGTTAGGACATATAACAAAAACTTTCTGCTAATCTCTGACATCTTCTGGTATGTTCTCAGCAACAAAGAACCACTAGTAATATCGCTGAAGGTATACCGCTCTCATCAAAAACAAGACAGTCAATGACTGTGGAGGAGAAAGGGACTTTGAAGACTAACACAGTCAGTACTTGTCAAAATAAGTTAAGACAAGTAGTTCTAAACATGGACATATACATGTAGCTCGGGATTTGCTGATGAGCCGGGCTCTTCACCTTGAAATTTCAAAGTGCACACTACTGTCAAATCTCCAACCCCCTTTTAAACAAGATAATCTTAACCATTCCATAGTCCTAAGTTCACAAAATTAATTTTGCACACCCCTCTTATGTTGAAATTTTATAACTGGAATGGGTGCTTCAAGCTCTCAAACTTTTGGGAATTTCCAGCCTGACATCTCCCATAAAGTCAAAATTTGTGCCCCATTACAACAGATTAACATGAAGTCGGCAAATATGGACTGTTGGTTTAAAAACATACTAGTTGGAAATTAAAATCAAATTATGAGAACTATTCATATAGTGAGTCTAAGTGTGGTTTAAGGATGTCTTATTTTTGGTGTGAAAATCTAATCTACAACTAATGTTGTATCAGAAATGAAATTTCAAGAGGAATCTATATATTATTATAACAGTAGCATACAACATAGATACAGGTAGTGTGGGTGGGGGAGCTATAACTTTTACCTCTGCCCCTAGTTGAACAAACATGAATCCCCATGTATGAGATCTATTCATCTAGTAATTTTAAACAGTGGCTTTTAAGAGTTGAAGTTAATTGATTTTCCAAAAAATGACCCCATTTGAACAGATCTGAACATGCCGCCCAAGGACCCTGCATACCAAATATAAGCTAAATAGACTTGAAGGTTCTTGAGAAGTAATAGTTGTTAGAATTACTATGGAGGGAGAAAGTTACGGCCCTGGCATCCCTCCCATTTGAACGTGAGTCGCCTACAGGTAAGGATTTCATATGGATTGTTGACGGATTGGATGGACAGACCAATGGATGGAAGGACTCTCTGACAGACCGACAGTTTAAATCCAACAACAGCAATATACATGTACCTCGATTGTTTGTTCATAATTAGGTATAATGAGTTCACATAGATAAGTGGTTGTTAAGAAAATATTGGAACAGCCAAGCCTGAATTCAGTGTGTCTGAAGTCCCCAAAGAGTGAAACTAGTGATGCTATTCTGATAGGTGGGATATCATCACCAAATTCACAATCTGGGAACCTAATTTTACTTAATCCCCAACTGCTATGGGAGACCTAGGGACAGATAGAAATTCTCCAGCTGAAGTTGGCGATGTATGCACACCCATTGGGCACCTCAATTATGCATTTTATCTTCTGCAAATTAGGGGATATAGAATCTGAACAGAAGGAAAAAAAGCAGCTAAAAATGTTAATTTGAGACTCTAGATACTTCCCAGAAGATGAGGCCTAAGCAGAATGAGGTCCTCAGAGGGTGTATTTGGTGATGCTAGCCTGCTGTGTGGAGCAACATAATTAAATTAACCCTCTGGGAACCTCATTCTACAAATGCCACGCACTCTTAATTCAAGCTTGGAGAAAAAGAAATTAATCTGATTTTAATGACCACTGAGTGATAATGTAAACAACAAGGGTGCTTTATTGATAACACCATTAATCTCATTTAAATTATGAATGACATGAATTACACTCTCTGGGGATAGAGAGCACTATGGCATAGCAGTTGTTATCTTGTTTTATAAACATGTGTCCATCAGAGCACATGGGTGGCTTGCTGTAGTGAGAATACAAGGATATTAAAGTAATTTACTGAACATTTCGGTACATCTGTCTGTTCCTGCTTTCTCCCAAACCCCTGATTTCAACCAAATATAGTGGAGTGACTAGAGGTACCTCCCCTTCCCTCCCAAAGATGTAATGTCATAGGTTCTTCAAAATTTTAATGAGGTTTTTTTTATTTAATTTAAAATAAAATATTTTATCTAATAAAAAATAAATATTTATTAAAAATAAAATATATATATATATTTTTTTTTTGGGTTAAATTGAGCAATAAGTTAAATCGAAAAAAGAAAAAGAAAATTCAGATTTATGTCCATAGCCCCACCCACATTTGACCCAGTGACCTCATTTGAACAAATCTGAACCACAGTCACCCAAGGTACCCTCATACCAAATATGAACCCAATCGGCCCGACAACTTCAGAAAAGAAGTCGTTTTAAGAATTACTATGTGGAAAAATAGTTATGGTCCTGACATCAAAACTATTTGACTCGGTGACCTCATTTGAACAAATCTGAATGAGAGTCACCTAGAGAACATCCACACCAAATATGAACCAATTTGGTATGATGGTTTCAGAGGAGAAGATGTTTAAAAAAAAAGTTGACGGACGGACAGACGGACAGACAGACGGACGGACGGACAGACGGACGAGGAGTGATGACTATAGCTCCACCGGAGACTTCGTCTCAGGTGAGCTAAAAGTGCTGAAGGGTACATGCAGGATTTGAAAATGTGCTGAAGGGTACACAAGGTTTGAAATGTCGTTCTAAATGACGTTTAGTTTTCGTATCTGCCATATTTCTGTTAGAGAATAATTGTTAACGTTCCAATGAACATTAAAATAAACTGAAAACAAACTGCTATTGTGCACCATACTTTCAGAAACACGGCTTATGTAACGATGTTAGTGGCGATCACAAACCCTGTGTACCCTTCAGCACATTTTCAAACCATGTGTACCGTTCAGCACTTTTTTTGGTGAGAGTGACCCCTTCAGCAGTAATTAATATCCACTGCACAGATAATATGAATTCAAGAGAAGAGAGGAAGTATAGGTGGGCTATTAGCCATTCTAAGGCAACCCAAGAGGGCTATTTTCAGCCCTCCTGCAAACTGCCAGACCTGAGTAATAACTCAGACAAAATATCAAAACTGTAAAAGTTGAGGAGGGCTATATAGCCCTCCTAGGAAAATATAGGAGGGCTATTAATAGACCTCTGGATTTTCTAGACCACCAGCCCTGCTCAAACCAGAAACTACTTTGGCGGAAATGAGGAAATGATAAAATATATTCCAAAATAAGTTTTATAGTAAATTGAGGAAGATGCTTCCTTGGAATTACTCAGTTTGTACACTGGTTTGTATCATTATTATTCATATATTTATATGATATTGATGAAACTCCATCTATATCCCTAAGATACAGACTGCATTTTGATGGGACCTACAGGCTGAAGCCTTGGAAACATCCTCGTATTTAGCATAAGCGGTGCATTTTTTTTTATAAGCCTACATAAGAAACTGTGAACACGGAAATAACTTCAACTGGAAAAACTTCTCAGACACTTCTGAAACAATTTAGTTCAAATAGTGAACGAAATATGTTTGAATTTGATGTATTTGTAACCATTACTTCTTCATGATCCCATTTTTCTATGAGATCGTTATTGATTTTTATACCTGTAGGCTGTAGCACGTGTATATCGGTCTGTCGGCTTCGAAAAGATCGTATACCACTTTTTTTCTTCAAAATGTTCAGGAGAGACAGATTATCGCCCATAGATTTAGATAAAACACAAACTCCTTTAGGATATAGACAATGCTATGCTTCATCTTTATTATATACCTAAAGTTTGGCAAATTTGACGCTTTTTTGAAAGCAGTTGTGATGGCGAACGTCCATATCAAATTTCAGTCAGATCCAAACAAATGGTTGTGGCATCATAATCTGCATGGACGGAAAAAAAAAACAAGATTTGCAGTTAAAGGGGTACTGTACGCCATTTTCAATAAATTTCCGGTGATAACAACGATCTATTATCGATACTATATAGAAACATAAGTAATTTGAGTCGAAGTTGTATTCTGTAAACGCTCAGGTTAATAGGCTATCTTAAAATTTAATAATTTAAAAGTTAATAATTTAATATAAATTGAATTTATGGCTGGAGCCATAAGATGGCGTAAATTAAAATACGAATTTCCGTGTACAAAACGTAATCAAATTATAATTGAGGGATACTGGATTAGTAAACCCATTGCACACACGATCGTTTGAAACATTATGCTTATACGGGGAGAAAACTCAAGCCACTCATTGACTAGTGACGATACAATAACTTAAATGAGTATATGGGACTACTATGCATATATTATATTTTTTATTTGATTCATTTGGTTGAAAACTGTACAAAAATTACTCGACAACGACAATTTGTATTTTTGCATTCCGGTAAATTTGCCATCCGTAACACTACTTCGTACTCAACAGACTTTCATAGAATGGAAAAGTTGTTACCTTATTCTCCGACTCGGGGATTATAGAAACCAACAACAACATCTTGGGTACAGTACCCCTTTAAACAAAGGATGAATAAAGCGAAAAACGTCACTTGCCCCTAATTTTAAAGCAGTTATGATGGGTAACCTCAATGTCAAATTCCTTTCAGATGTGATAACCCGTGACTTAGATATCTGCCCGGACGAACACAAAAAAACACTATTGCCAAATGAACAATGGATAACTCTAGAATGAACACGGACATCATATGCCCGTCTTGTTTTCAGATCCAACGGCGCATGAACATGATCGGCTTGAAGAGACGTACAGGTGGTTCGTCGCCTTTTGTGAATTGGTTACCACACAGTTAGCGCATTCACTGTCGGCTTGAAAGGACGTATAGGTGTTCATCACTTTTTATGATGTGTTCACTTCAGTTATTGCCTGATGAAAGTCGTGTCGAAAAGTTTGTATCACTGCTTGATGAGTCTCACCCGGAATTCAATTGTGATATGTTCTGTGGACCAATTAGTAATAGTGAAGTGATATCGTTTTACAACGACTGAAGCGTAACAAATCAGGCGGTATTGACCAAATCACAAACGACCATCTAACTAATGGGAGTGCATCGCTTTCGAAAGCTCTATGTCGTCTGTTCAACGGAATTATCCAACTCGGATGGATACCACCCTCCCTCAAATCTGGGATAATCGTGCCGTTATACAAGGGCGATCCTAAGCCGAAGCAACTTCCTGACAGCTACAGAGCGATAACCTTGTTGCCCGTGATTTACAAAGTCTTCGAACGTATCCTTCTCAGCAGATTTATTGATGACCGTGACATCGCAAAGTCCACACACGAGTTGCAGCACGGTTTCCAGAAAGGAGTTAGCTGCCAGATGTCTTGCGTTTCTTGTCAAAGAATTCATCCACTATACTGGTGATCTCGATGCTCGTGCCTATGTGTGTTTTTTGGATTCAGCAAAAGCCTTCGATCGGGTAT
Source organism: Siphonodentalium dalli (assembly GCA_032622095.1). Lineage (NCBI taxonomy): Eukaryota > Metazoa > Mollusca > Scaphopoda > Gadilida > Siphonodentaliidae > Siphonodentalium > Siphonodentalium dalli. Next base: position 55,742,672 of record CP136067.1, read on the forward strand.
GGCACGATGGTCTCTTGTTGAAACTTCATCAACTGGGTTTCCGTGGACAGATACTACGTGTCGTGGCCAGCATGTATTCTGATTGCTCAAGTCGCGTGCTGTATAATGGATCTCTCTCAAATACACTCACAGTGAAACAAGGAACAAGGCAGGGGGCTGTGTGCTCCCCATTCTTCTACCTCGTGTACATAAATGACTTGTTGAAACAATTGAACTCCTCGAACTGTGGGTTTTTAATGGAATCTGTGCCATGCGCTGCCCCGACGGCAGCAGACGACATAGCTCTACTTTCGTTATCAAAATCTGGAATGGACAGTCTTCTGAAATTATGTTTCAACTACAGCCGACTATGGCGTTTTAATTTTTCCGACACCAAAAGTGTAGTAATCGTTTTTAATGAGACGAAGCGTCAGGACGAATCCCACAACAGGCAGTGGTTCATCGGAGATCTACCAATATCAGAAACTCGTGTGTGCACCTAGGAATTCAGCATAACAAGTTTCAAAATGACTCCGTCCGTGCGAAAGTTTTAACAACGAAACTGCGTAAAAGTTACTTCGCCCTTGCTGGAAAGCAGCCTTTGAAATCGTGCTCTCCCCTGACGATGGGATATATGCTGAAGTCGGTTGTCATTCCAAGGGCGTTATATGGATGCGAGTTCACACCAGTCAATACCCGTTCTATGAGCATCTCACTCGAGCGATCCTTCCGATGCTGTGTAAAACATATAGAATCTCTTCCCGAACGAACATCAACGGACGTCGCTCTCAGCTTGTTGGGACTCCTTCCTCTTGAGTCCGAAATCCATATGAAAAAGTTGAACTTCCTTGGCCATCTGATCCACCTTCCTCAAGGACACCAAGTACCGCTAAAGATCTTCCTCTTACGATTCTTTCAATACACTCTGTTCGATAGACACACTACTGGATTTGTTCCCGACATTGTTCATGTTCTTCGGCAATATAAACTCTACAATGTCCTTGACAGCTTTGTACAAACTGGACATTTTCCATCAGAATCTACATGGAAAAATATTTACAAAAAAGCTGTTCGAGACCACTATTGCTCATTCTGGAAATCATCCGTTGACAACAACCCATCACTATCTACGTTTCGGCTAGTTCATTCCGATCCCAGCACTCCCTGGTCGATATGGACACTTCTTGGGCAGTATCCCAACCGTTCAGTTCAACTTCGGAATCTCGCCCTGCTACTCAATAAGACTACTTACATCAACAATCTGACATGCTGCGCATGTGGTAAGCAATATATCAACGAACTTCTCCATGCAATTAGGTACTGCTCTTCGATTGTTATTCTGTCGCTACGAAATAGCTACTGGGAGACAATTCTCAACCTCTATGGAGTTTCTGTTCTTTTATTCATGCACGATTCCTTGAGCGACGAAGAACTTCAAGCACTTATTCTGGGAGGGGATGTTCCAACACAGCCACAGAATCTACTCGATAATAAGCACGCAATAATTCTGTTCTCCGCATCGTACCTTCTTGCCTCTTGCTCACTGATTAGAGGAAAACCAATGACATACAGCCGTGGTTGAATCCACACGCCATCTTATAATGTGGCATGCACATTCTGCATACTAACTTTCACATATACTGTCACATAAGTGTATAGTATACTTTTTCACAGCTGTCTTACTCATGTTCACAATTGTAAATAATCTTGTTGTAAATACTCTTCTCCAGAAATGGAGGTATTGAAATAAATATATGGGAGCTAATAGTGAGAATGCAGAGGGTGCGTGATTATATGTAAGTAACAACTAACAAGTGCAACGTCGAGTGTGGCATATGCCTAAGATGCTAAGTTTATGGAAGAAATTTGTGCAGTTTTCCAAGTTAAAGAAGGTCGGCAACTCTGGTGAAAATCAATTGACGAAACACACCATATGAGTGTATTCTTCAATCATTGATGCACCACTATGCCAAAATATATGTTTTCGTCAACTCACTTGGGTAACTGAATGCTAAATAAATTACATGGAAAACATTCTCCTTCCAAGTCCAATAACTTTGCTAAATACATATATATACTGTGTAGACGAATCCCACTAAATATTTGTATCCTTCCATCGAAAACACCAGGGTACGAAAAGACTTGCACCGCATCCATCGATGCTGGTCTATTAGTAATCCTATTTGCATTTAAGTAGACTCGATTACCTGTCTCTGGACTCAAATTCTTCTCTCGACTGATAAGAGAAGTGTTCAGTCGAGACCAGGGACAGGTAATCCAGTCTAAGTGAAAATCTGCCAAGTTGAAGTCCAGTGAGGGCTGTAACTACATTAGAATTAATGGACAACCCCCGTAGTGAGTGAGTGTCCTTTCCCCAATACTGAGCTATCACCAAATCACCACTCCAAATCACAAGCAAATCAATGATCCACACCCAAGTTAAAAGGTGAAATGTTCATATGGAAAGAAAATTAACGAGGCCAACAAGGGCCGAAACTCTGGTAATAATGAATGGACAAAACCCTTAGTATGAGGTTGTCCTTCCCCCCCCAAGCTAGGATATCACCATATCAAAGGACAAAGACAATTATTTAACACAAGAGTTAAAAGGTGATATGTTCGTGCAGATAGAGCCCTCAACTGCATGGCCCAAATCTCCTTAATTCGGGGGTCAGGGAATAATAATTGGTGGATTAAAGAGAGTGATCGGTATTGACCAAGATGGAAATTCGGCTAACTTCGCATGAATGCCCGATTCAGTGCACTGAATTTTTCTCACAAACAAGATCCCATTACCATACCGAAATCGCTATTTGTTCTTATATATATTCTGAAAATGGTGTTTTTCATGTGGAACCAAGAAAATAAAGGAGCCATTCAATAAGGGAATGGAAAACTCAGAATTGATATAATGAATGTGTATATAATCCAAATGCATACATTTATGTACAAATCTAAGATTATGTATTCAAAGTGTATAACCCACAAAAATACAAAACATTTACAATAGTCAGCTCTCCACTACAATAAATAGTTCAATGTTTGAAAATTTATGGTGATTCTGAGAAGAAGTTATGATATATGCATATGATACCAATTCCTCAGTGTGAATTGAAGGCATAATAAAGCTATTGTACAGCAATGGAACGATTTGTTTCGATCTATTGTTATTTCGGCCACATGTCTAAGCCTTTCACAACATGATGGTGAAGTAGCTTGTTGTGGTATTTTTGTTTAATGTTTATGCAGCATGAAAACATTGGTCCTGACAGAGAACAATCACACCAGTATATTAAGATTAGTCCTTAATTAAATTAAATGTTTATCAAATTAACTGAAAAAAGATGTGCATGCCTGTATATTTTCTAAATTAGCTTGTAACTCTGTAGAGATACTATTCAAGAGACATGAAACTGAATGGTATTTATCATCTGGAATGAAACTCTCTATTAAACTTTCCTTTTCCTTTTAATATATTTACATGGTATACACTGCACTGTGAAATATTAACTAAATTCTGTGGATGGTTAATTATAAAACAAATTCTAAAAATAACTTCCAGTTGGTGTGTAGATCACACCATGTATTTTGAAGAATCCATAACCATACACAGAAGAGCAATGGAAAAACCATAAAGAAATCAATGTTGGTCCAATGATATGAAATGTTCAATCAAGCTTTCACAATTCTCTATTGCATTCCAAAGATGATAAGTCAAAACTTGATGGTTGCAAACTGCAAAACACATGAAATTTGCATCAAGTTTCTATATTTATGCACAAATTAGTAGTGAAATTACTTTATTTTTCTGCAATCAATCAGAAAGCTTGTTTAACATGTCCCAGATAATTATAAAGTGATATAACTATGTGTAACACAGTGCAACAGTGCTTGCAAATACATTACTGGAAATTAGAAAGTTCTTGTTTATAAATGGGACAAATGTATCAACTGGATTTCTCTCTCTTTTGTTACTTTGATTTGGATTTTTTCTAAGAAAACATATACAAAATATACAAAAGTGCAAATATCATAGTTCCACTTAATATACTGTCAACAGTGCTAATAACATGATTTATATATGCCTTCAACCCCCTTTGAGGTTTGTTATATCAAATTGTATATGAATTACAGACAGGTTAGTGGCAAATTTCAATCAATCAAGTATACACTTTGAGAAAAAAATTATGAATTTAATACATATAATATTAACATTAATAACAAAAGGAAAATGACTTGTTTTGAATCCCTGAGTCAAAGTGCCTGAGCATATAGCTGTTTGATTATCATTAAAGTGAAATGGTTTTATGCTGAATATGGATAAATTCTGGAATTAACTAGTCACATTGTTCTCCCTCCAAGAAAGCATATACATGTATGAGTTTATTTATGCTATATGAGACTTATGAGTTTATTCTCCGATGACAAAACTTATTTACAGATCTGTTTTACTTTTGTGGTACAATATTATAATTAATTGCCGACATTTTGGGAAATGGATGCTGGAGACCAGTTCTAATTAAAATTAGACTCTCGAACAAGCTACGTGTCTTAAAAAGGAGTTCACTATCATTCACATTACTGGCATTTACTGCCGCTATATATAGATTCTGCATGATATCCCTGCAGTATAATGTCACAGAGCACAAATAGTTTTACGATTGACAAATATCTCCTTTTGGTTTTGTTTTTTACGCAAATAACAAAACCGGGTGTTTCTTGGAAATACTTAACCCTTTACCCAACAAACCGGCCAAAACCGGCCAAATAAAGCTTCAACAGCCTAAAATATCTTCGGTCTGTCTCAATAGAACCATACAAATATGGATATCATTGGAACCGGCTCCTTGACCACATTGTGATAGTTACAGTTAGCCCTGTGCCAATGCATTCTCTTATATATGCAAGTCGACCATAGGTCGCCTCGCATATATAAGAGAATGCATTGGCCTAAACAAAATCTTTTTTTAACACTTTTTACCATTTTTTCTTACATTCTTTAACAATTTTATAATTTTTAATGTGTTATGCCAATGCATTCTCTTATATATGCGAGGCGACCTATGGTCGACTCGCATATATAAGAGAATGCATTGGCACAGGGCCCTTCTGTTGGGTAAAGGGTTAATTCAATTCTCCTTTCTAGGTATTATTTGTCAATTCTGAACTCTTCATAGACGCTTTTATTATTTGATTAGTTGTCGTAATCTCTAATTTTGTAAATACTGTGTGAAAATCATCAATGTGACAGAAAATTTAGTGTGCTAGTTTTAGCTATGTGGCAAATCAACCATGACCTGTCCTATATGAATTCCAATAATTGCCTGATTGGCTTCATTGCTTTATCATTATATGCTGTGATTGGCTGACAATGACATACAGTAATGCTCTAAGTAATAGACTTCTTAACCACAGCAGAATTATGGGTAACTTTTCAGGATTTAGTCGGAAATATGGCTTGTTGCCATTCATCGGAAAGCTCTCGGGGAGAGCTTTCCGATGAATGGCAACAAGCCATATTTCCGACTAAATCCTGAAAAGTTACCCATAATTTAGCTGTGGTTAAGAAGTTGATTACTTAGAGCATTACTGTAGTGCTTAGTGGAGGTAATAGAATTCCCCATTATTTCCTTTAGACTCTGTAACACAGCTTGTTCAAGGGTCAAATTTTAATTAGAAATAGCTTCAAAAGCTGAAAATAATCTGATTAGATTATGTAAATCTGATAAGATTATAGTCAGATTTTAAAGAGACTGGGAGACAAGATGAATCCAAAACATATCTGACTATGATATAAGTGACAGAAATGAGGCTGTTTGAAGCCAGCTGATTTGATTAATTTAAAATAAAGCTAGAATACTATTATTAAAGGGGTGTGCCTGATCGTCCTGTGCCCCAATTAGTATTTTACATCCAAACTGAATATAGGGCCAGTTACCACAATTATAAAACAGTTAATGTTATTTAATTTCAATACATATTACTAAACACAGTGCCTGATTAGTGATTCTGGCTCCTGTCTTGCAACCTGTTGATTGTTGGCAACATTATGGATGTTTAGAAATTTATAAATTGGGATAGAATCATTTGTGTATAAGACCTACTAAAGATATTGCAGTTTATTTTTCACAAGAACAAGAAAACAAATATTATATTTGCGTATATTCCAGAAATAGTTATATTAACGATATGAACTTTTTGTTTTGCAATCTATCTCATACCAACAGTTCCCAGCGACTTAGGTCAACAGAATGTACTTTGAGTAAGATGTTTAATGGTTTGTCACACTGATTTTGGCCAATCTCAGACTATCAAACCAGACCTATCATTTTAATTAATTTGAAATATTCTTTGTCAGGGGTAGTTAATATATCTAGTTTTATTAGGACCGAAAAATATTTGCTTTGCCAAACTAGAATTTTTAACAGAGGAAATTCTAAACTGGCGTGTAAAGTAATTTGTAAATAATATTGTCTCGCTTTGCGTACTATCTTATAGATACACCTAGCACTAACTGTTGCCCGCAATTCCAAAAGCAAGTTTTAGGCATCCACCTACAGATGATTTAAATAATTACATAAATTGAATGATATATATAACCTGTGTCAAATGTGTTTGACAATCTAAAGTCATCAGCGGAGAATTATGACTTTTCAACCTCATTTGTTACAAGTGTATTACAATATGTTACATGGAATGGAATATGTTTACAGTCATGCATGCCTCTTGGATTTGGACAGTTAAACTTGGGTCATGGTGATAAGATAAAGTCTGCTACATAAAAATACAATGAAAACTTAGTCAGCAATCATCAGTCACTGTACAGTATGATTCCAGTCCAGTATGGTATAAGCATACCTCTCTCTACAGTGAAATTTGGGCTAATTTTGCTATGAGAATGTTTACCACAAGAAGGAACTGAATACAAATTGAGTTATGCCTCTTGCATGGTGAAATGGGCGAGAGGTAAAGGATATGAGTATTATGTAGGTGAATGCCTCATAAAATAAATAAAAAATAATACTAGTAAACAAACCACATGTACGTACAAGCAGGGTTTCCACTGGGGGGGCAGCAGGTCCCTTTTAGGATCCTTTTCCCCCATCACCCAAATTTCCCCTGACATAATCGCCTACCCGATCCAGATTAATACCTTCATCAGTCATGACCTGTGTAATGTCCGTGTCACTAAAATAATACCAACAGGGAGTGATTAACAAAGATAATTTTATTTGCCCGCTAACGCTGATCAGCATTGAACAATTTTTCACGAACAGAATGCTTTTTCAGGGCTACACACATTGATAATTATTGCCTTATCCTGAAAGATATCGAAGCGGACATTGCTAAAAGCTTAAAGATGTGTGGTTGATTCTGCCTGGATACGTCACTGTTCTAACTGGTTCTGTTCTATGATTATGTAGATGAGGTCCATATGTTAGCCAGGGAAGGATGGTCAGGAATAGCACATGGTATAACATGTTTTCATGAATGTATTGAAGTTAGACATCGAATATATAGCAAATTTTAACAATTTCCTCTACTTATTGGTGGCGGTACAAAAAATTCGTCGGTACACTTATTTTACCCACAAATTAACTTGGATGTTTTTTCTCAAAAATTATGGTAGCCATACAATATGAATGTTTATATGCAGTGCCAAATGACAACACCCTTACACTACTTTGCCCTTCAAATTGTTAAAAATAAAACAAAATATAGTACGATTCCTAACATTATCGACTTATATTACCGTAGACATTCACAACTTGGCTCAAATTATTGACTGATTTACTAAGATATTCATAAAGTTTGTTGATGGACTGAGATTTCCCCCAGTGCAAGCCTTGAAATAGTGAGTCTGTTATTTGCAGAATGAGGTCCCCAGAGGGTGAATTTAGTTATGCTACCCCGCATAGCGGGCTAGCATCACCAAATTCACCCTCTGGGGACCTCATTCTGCTTTCAACTCAGCAGAATGAGGTTCCCAGAGGGTGAATTTGGTGATGCTATCCCGCTATGCTGGGTAGCATCACTAAAGTCACCCTCTGGGGACCTCATTCTGCAAATGACAGGCACACTATTTCAAGGCTTGCCCCAGTGGCTACAGGGTTACCATTCCCCCAACCCCTAGCAGAAACCCTGCTATAAGATATGACCACCTACTTAGGAAGACAGAAAATAACTGACTACTATGTCAAACTTCTATTAAATTATCCCCCTCCCCTAAAAGACAATTGATATTTATTCACAAATCTAGCTGATCGATAATTTTGATCCAAAAATCAGCATTCATAGCTATACAACTAAGGAATCTTCATTTTCCTACAGTTCAATAATAATTTAGCAGTAGAAATGTACTTTATTCAACTACTTTTTACTGGTGTCAGCATCTGTTAATTCCCTGTGAATGACAGTTTGTGTAATTTCCAAAATTATGACGAAATGATGAATGAGGGTGGTGGATGGAGAATTTACTGACAAGATAACCCAAAACAACAATATGTATGGCACAAAGTTGTACAGTTATAAATTATGGCACTAAACAACAATCAAAGCATTATGAACATAGGTGATCATTTTTTCTTCACAAGATCAGCAGTTTTATTCAAGCAGAAATGATTCAGTCATATGGGTCCTACTAAACAACAAACACAAACCAACACAAGTCCAAAAAGTGGAATATAAGGGCAGAATTGTGCTTGTAGGTGTGCAGAGGTCCATTATATATATAAATTTAATATTATTTCCACCCTACCACCAATCTTATTGTTCGTTTGTGTTCATTATTTAGTAGGTTGGTGTTCAAATAATGTTATTACATGTAACACAAAAAATAAGTCATCTAAGGTGGAAATAATATTAAATTCCACCCTTATATTCCACTTTATTGACTTGTGTTCGTTTACATTCGTTGTTTAGTAGGACCGATTCATACACACACTGATAAGTATAAACCTGTTTGATGTTACAGTTCAAAATGCTAAATCTCCACAATATTCCTGAAGACATGTAGATTTTTAGCTCGGTGTTCCCACAGGTCAGCCATACAGAAATTCAAGCCATTTCATGACAAATCAAGGTTGCTACATTCAATTCTATTTATTTCTTATTAATTTAAAAGATTTTTCCAAGATCTTTAATTAATAATGCATTTTACGAGCAGTACACATTCCACTGAAAACAAGGCAACCAACAGTAATGCCCTAAATAATCGACTCCTTAACCACAGCAGAATTATGGGTAACTTTTCAGGATTTAGGCGTAAATATGGCAACAAGCCATATATCCGACTAAATCCTGAAAAGTGACGCATAATTCTGCTCTGGTTAAGGAGTCGATTATTTAGGGCATTACTGTATAACAATTGAAGCACTTTCCAGGCCTTGAATTGTCATTTGTCAGATTCAGGGCTATTCCTGGCTTTCATGGCCATGGGGGAAACCCTGACAGCCCCATTTAGATATAACCATGGGGGAAACCCTGACAGCTCCATTTAGATATAACCATGGGGGAAACCCTGACAGCTCCATTTAGATATAACCATGGGGGAAACCCTGACAGCTCCATTTAGATATAACCATGGGGGAACTATGACAGCTCCATTAAGATATAACCATGGGGGAAACTATGACATCTCCATTTAGATATAACCATGGTGGAATCAAGCTGAATATTTATAACTAAAACACATATTCTAAATGTGCGAGAGCTGCTAACTTTAGTTTTTGATTCACTAGCATCGCCCCAAAGCACCAAACAAAGCTATCATTGTCAGTATTTATGACAACTGAAATGAGTAAATCGAACCTACCAGTTCTTTGTTAACTTTAGATTTTTGCTCACAATAAGTGCTTTTATAATTTACTATTAAGCTTGGTATCTTGTACCTTTACCGATACAATATTTATACATGTACATGCTGAGCCATTTATGGAAACTTTACTAAAATTAGATCATGAAACTTACACAGATGTTGCCTATAATTATTAAATCATATTCAATTTGACCCACGCACATTTCATTATCATATTTTCCTTAGATTTGATCAAACTACAAGAAATCATTGATACTAACTGTCTTATGGTATTTAAGACTGAGCTTGTGGGACAATTATGGCGGCTCTTGGTCACTATGGATGTGACACTAGCTGTCGTTATCAGATTGGATGTGTTATTTCAAATCATGTGACAACAGTCAGAGTGAGGGAATGTCTTTATGAGCTTTAGAAGTTTAGCACTACTAGTTTATATGGCTTTAAAGGGTTGGGTCAGCCAAAACAATTTCTGAGATCCAGCCTATTGCAATAATTATGCACAAACATTATGGCTTGTAAGAAAACCTAACGTTAACATATCTACCAATGGTTGTGTCAGATTATCCAGAAATATGTCAAAGTGAAGACGTAAACGTGTTCAGTCAGTCTCAGAACAATGGCTACATGTGAACATATTTTCAAACAATGTTTAAGCCACTCAAAGTCAAATCCCATTTCTCAGACATGGGCTCATGGTCCCTAAATCCTGCAAATATTTTGTTCTGAGAAATGGGAAATGGACTTTGCATTGCATTAACACTATCTTGTATACCGCTGCAATTATTTGCCATCCCTACAGATGTCAATTTCAATGAAATGTTATGCAACACTTAACCCTTCCATGACTAGAGCTTCCTGAAAGTTTGCAAAAAATCTGTGCCAATTCATTCTCTTATATATGTGAGTCTCCCAAGGGAGCCTGGCATATATAAGAGAATACATTGCATGGCCTAACAATATTTATCGTGAACTTGTTAGCCAGTACATTCTCTTATATATGCGAGGCTCCCTAGGGGAGACTCACATATATAAGAGAATGTACTGGCACAGGACCTTTAATGCTGCTCCAACACAGCTCCCATCATGAGAGGGTTAATGCATTGATGTCATTTTGGAATAAATGTATATTATGCCCAAACATGTGACACAGAACTTTCTTATAAAAACTGGGGTGTGTAAAATTCCCAGCATCTAGTATCTGTATATTATACCCGCTTTATCCAATTATGTCCTATAATAACCAGATTCTAGTTATTGGTTCACCTATGTTATATATCATCACTAACTCAACAAAAGACTATCAGTTTATATACAATAGGTAAGCACTGAAAAAATACCTCATAATAAAAACATAATAGAAATGTGTGCAGAATAGAGCAAGAGTTCACCCTACCAGGGGAAGTCACTATAATTATGTGTACATCTGAAATAAGTCAGTAACAACAAACAGAGAATTAGATGACTCATTAAGGGGCAATACAGTTAATGGTTCCAAATAGTTGGAGAGCTGGTGCAACATTAAAGACCCTGTGTTAAAGACCATATTCTCTTAAATATGCGAGTCTCCCATAGGGAGCCTTGCATATATAAGAGAATGCACTGGCTTACAAGGTCAATGTAAATATTGTTAGGCTCCTAACATATGGGAGACTCGCATATATAAGAGAATGCATTGGCACAGCTTTTGCAAAATTTCAGAAAGCTCCAGTCATCAAAGGGTTAATTGGGCTTTCCAAAGATATGCTTGGACCTTAAAATGGTTCTGTCTGGGGCTAAAGACTAAATCGACGGAAAAAGTTTGAATAGATTTCCACATTGGTATACAACATCTTTATGTTTTGTGGTGTAAATTTTTAAAGAGATACTGTACTCAAATGTTGTTGGTTTCTATGGTCTCTGAGTCATAGAATAAGGTAACCAGATTTCCATTATTTGAAAGTCTGTTGAGTACGAAGTAATGTTATGGATGGCAGATTAGCTGGAATGCGAAAATCCAAATTTTTGTACAGTTTTCAAGCAAATGTATCAAATAAATGTTATAGTACCACATGTATACTAGTCCCATATATACACAGAACGACACAATGTGTAAATGGGTTTGTCGATACGGCACGAGTGCTGGATAGAACGGGAGGCGCTTGCGCCACGAGTTCTATCCTTCAGCGACAGCACGAGTGCCATATCGACAAACCCATTTACACATCGGGTCATTCTGTGTTTATTACACGCTTCGCGTCCGAGAATTAAAATACAGGATTAGAAGGTTTATTTAGGCTCATACAGGGCGTGTTTGTCATGTGTGATGATTCTTTGAGGCGAACGTCATGTACATCATTTTACGTCAACGAGATGCGTATGGAAAGTACGTTCCATACAGATTTGTAAATTTGGAACAGCAATAAAACTATACTTCTAGGAACAAGCGTGTAATAAACTCATTTAAGTTATGGTATTAAAAATTGTCACCAGTCAGTGAGTGGCTTACACGATCACGTGTGCCATGCCTTGCCCAATCCACTATCCGTGAATTAATTTGATTACGCCTTGTGCACAGAAATTCGTATTTTATTTTATGGCTCCAGCCATTAATTCAATTTATATCAAATTATTAACATTGATTTTAAGATAACCTATTAACCTGATCGTTTACAGAATACATCTTTGACTCAAACTACTTATTTTTCTATGTAACATCTGTATTAGACCGTTGTTATTACGGTGAATTTATTGAAAATGGCGTACAGTACCCCTTTAAGGTAACTTATTCAAGAAAAACAAATAATGATCAATGTTCAATGAAGCATTGTTTTTGGTGATTAACTCTTTCTTTACTAAATGGATTCTCCCATTTAGTTATAAAAGTATACATTGGAACAGTCAATTATTCATTGGGGTGGGGGTCTTCAGGTAATTTAAACAGACGACAGCCAAATGAATGGGTGCTGTGGATTCCTATTTATTACTGGGAAATGTTCAGATAATAAGTAGGTACTATGATCGTTTGTTGAACTAATTATCTGAACATTTACTAAGGGAACTAACTACTCATCAATTCAATAGGTACATGTATATAGCATTATGCTGCATAGAATGGGTTAATATGGCTAATAATAAATGTTCATTTTAATATTTCTTGACATATACGTGATGTATATCTATAGCCATATGAGTCTTGATCAAGTTATAAGATGACAGGAATTTATTTAACAAGGTGAGGAGTTTGTTCATTGGTACCAGAAATCATTGCACTTATCCATATTGGAGCGAACAAAAAATACTTAAAAGTTCAAAAGACTGTTCTAATGTTCTAAGTTAATTTCAAACGCATTTATTTAACACTTAATATCTACTAAAAATATTTTAAAACAATCTACCTTTAGCAATAATGCTAATAAATCCATTAATAGCAGATCCAAAATGAGTCATCTATGTCAAAACAGAAAAAAATAAACAAGTGATACAGCACTATAAGTATACATAAGAAATCTCTTATAAAATTCAGCTCAACAGTAGAAGCACAACTTTGTTTTCTTAAAAGAGAGTTATCTGCACATAGATGGCACCTTAAATATAATAATTTGTTACAAATAACACAAGAACAGACATTTAGCAAATAGTTAACAAATATCAATTATTATCATCCAGAACAAAAATAAGATGAGATTTGAGAAGTTGAAAAATGTTAATTCAGAATGTCAGTGTTGTGGAAGACATCTCCTGTTTATTATTTCAGTAGTTTCCATGGTTACTGACCCCTGTTTAACCAAATCAGTTATAAACGTACATATTGGAATGGTCTATTTTTCATCCAGAAGGAAGTTAATAGGAAAATGATCAGACGGCAGCCAGACGAAAAGATAATACATGTGCAGAAGGATTCCTATTAATTGGTGGGAAATGTTCAAAAAATGTTTGTTGAACTTACATGTTTTATCTGAACAATTCCTGAAGGAACAACTCGTCAATAATAATAGATTATTAGCTTCAGAAACTCATTGAATCTCTGAAGTTGCAACCAAGATAAAACCAACCCATATCTAAAAGTGAAAATAAAAGAAATTTACAGTGGAAACCAGCCAATGTATCCACTGATTAAAGCAAACTTATCAAATTTAATGTAAATCGTATGTTTAAAATGAATAGATTTTGTTTAAAACTGCAAGATTCCCATTGAATTGTGTAATCTCATTATTGAATTCATCAGTTTAATTCAGGATTAATAGTTTGGGTAATTGACTGCAAATTCATGAGCACCACATTGCTGCTAACATTTTCCAACTCATCCAGATATAAATTCAGCAGTGAGAGACATCTGTAATATTACAAGCATGACCCAGTTTCCAACATAGCCATAATTATGACTGGTCTTACTGCTATATCTAGTATTTAGTGGCAACCTTATGCTCATAATTTTGCCAAATGTTAATGCAGGTATGCTTATGTGATAACAGCCAACATAGTTGACAACAACATTAACTAACATTGATACTTATAATAAGCAATTTAGGAAACTTGTTATACGTTACTTTCTTGTAGTGGTATAAATTTCTCACATATGAATGAATATCTATCTCATAGAATGCACCAAAAATTCTGGCCATAAAAATATAGATAATTTAAATGGATGGGCCCATGGAAGAAACCAATCAAATTCAGTACCATACACCATTGGGAATGTTATAATAAATAAACTCAATGTTGCCAATATTTTGCGTTGAAAGCAATATAAAAAAAAAATTGAACATTTTTATCACATAATTTTATCTACCCTCAGAAGTGGATAGAGATTCTGGCATTCACAAATGTATCTGTGACTACTGGAACATGTTTCACCACAGTATATAGACAACTGGCTATTCATGAACTCTGTGGAGAATGAAAACGAAATACAACATGTTGCTGTCTTAATTTTGACAGAAAAAAAAATATATATATATTTTGACTGACATATACTTTTCAAAATGAAACCGATTGCATAGCAACATATTAGCCAAGAAATATGGACATTGGATAAGCCTGCAAATAGTGTGTCTGTCATTTGCAGAATGAGGTCCCACCAGAGAGTGAATTTTAATAGTGATGCTATCCCTCACAGCGTGCTAGTATCACCAGATTCCCCCTCTGGGGACCTCATTCTACTCGGGCCTCATCTTCTGGGAAGTACCTATAGTCTCAAATTGAATTGTTTTTAGTTACTTTTTCCCTTCTCTTCAGTTTCTATATCACCTAATTTACAGAAGATAAAATGCATAATCGAGGTGACTAATGAGTGAACATCACCAACTTCAACTGGGGAACTTCAATCTGATTCGGGTAGGTCTCCCATAGCAGTTGAGGCCTAAGCAGAGGGTGAATTTGGTGATGCTAGCCCATTGTGCAGGATAGCATCACTAAATTCACCGTCTGGGGACTTCATTCTGCATATGACAAGACACACTATTTGCAGCCTTGACTTTGAATAAGCTTTACAATGATGTATAATTCTAATTTTGACTTATTTCCGACTATTGGACACGGCCAGCTGTGTTAATCTACAAATGGTAATACATCAATTCTATCTTGAACCTGCAACTGATACATATAAGCTGAACTTAAAATCTTATTGCTCAGTTTAAATCAGAGGTTGGCTCATGGTTTTAATTCAAGAGGTGTTTATGCAAACCCCATGACCTGATATATATATTTCATGCTTCCTCATACAGTCATGACATTTATCTCACAGTTACGACCTTCATAGTATGTTTACAGGTGAAGTACTTTGTACCATGTAAACAGTGGCTGGAATAAACAATAAACCAAGTGATTGTATCACATTCTACTGTACATTTGTTACTCCGGTAGCGGCATTGTCTGTAATGATGTTTTCAAGGTTCCAGGCCAATTGTAAAGAAATCTATTTTAAATTTCATTTCGAGTCTAGAATATAAAATAACATGTCTGGGAAGAGTAGTGCCACCTGAAAATTTATATATATAGAATGTTATAACATTACTAGTATGTGTTTATAGAATGTTATAACATTACTAGTATGTGTTTATATATATAGAATGTTATAACATTACTAGTATGTGTTTATATACATAGAATGTTATAACATTACTAGTATGTGTTTATATACATAGAATGTTATAACATTACTAGTATGTGTTTATATATATAGAATGTTATAACATTACTAGTATGTGTTTATAGTTTAACCCTTTACCCAACAGAAGGGCCCTGTGCCAATGCATTCTCTTATATATGCGAGTCGACCATAGGTCGCCTCGCATATATAAGAGAATGCATTGGCTTAACACATTAAAAATTATAAAATTGTTAAAGAATGTAAGAAAAAATGGTAAAAAGTGTTAAAAAAAGATTTTTTTAAAGCCAATGCATTCTCTTATATATGCGAGGCGACCTATGGTCGACTCGCATATATAAGAGAATGCATTGGCACAGGGCATAACTGTAACTATCACAATGTGGTCAAGGAGCCGGTTCCAATGATATCCATATGTGTATGGTTCTATTGAGACAGACCGAAGATATTTTAGGCTGTTGAAGCTTTATTTGGCCGGTTTTGGCCGGTTTGTTGGGTAAAGGGTTAAATGATTTTTCAATATATTTATAAATATTTCACCTAAAAAATGGCATCGTTTGGTATCTATACTGTTAAGACAAGTACATGATATTTGCCACATTCCCTTTTTAAACATTATTTTGTTGAATAGTGATGTTACTTAATACATGTATATTGTATGCTGATGTAACTGGTGTTCTGGAACCTTGGATACATATTCAGCAATTAGATAGCAAATATTTGCAGATATGAGACGCCATGAGTTCCACCTTAGCAGGTGAACACAACTGGTATATGATGCATATCATTGTACAGTAATGCCCTAAGTTATTACTTAGGGCATTACTGTACATAACATTCAGTTGATTCACCTTCAATGATGACACTTTGTTCTACCCATGACACAAATTCTATTAGAGGCAAAAATAATTGAGATAATAGTATGTTAGACAGAATTATCTTAGGAAATGCCTGTATATGACTGATTTGAATATTATCATGATAAAATAACATCAAACATATGCAGAGAGCAAAATGAATAAAGCAAGCATTCAGTATGAAAATATGCTGACTGTGTAATGCAGGTTTCAGCTCAATAGGTGACTTGGGGGGAAATTAGGGTTCATACTTCTAAGCAAACAACTCCCTATTTCCCAGCCAGAGAGAAGTGGAGAGAGGCAGGGGTATCCTTCTTAGAATTTCCAACAATGAGCAGCTTTATTATAGCACCCCTCTCCTAGTTAGAATTTTCCAATTGAACCCTCAATTTTTCTAACTGGTTGGAAAATTCGAGTATCCAAGATTTGGAAAATGTGCAACAAAATTTCCAATGTAAAATGTTTGAATCTAAAAATGACAGATTTTACACTAAATGTTGGTTTGAAAATGAAACTAATTTGTGTTTTCACCTTAATATACATGTATAGCTATTCCATCTATGAGATTTTCATTGTAGGATAAATAGCTGTTATATGTACAATGTACTGACTTCACCTTGATGATGAAAGGAAACATTAATTCTCTCTAGTAAATTCAGTTGAGCTAAGACCTGCATACTTTCAGATTATTGTGCAATCTGGCATGTTCTGTTCTAGAACTGCAACAATTCATTGTGATGCCGATCAAGTGTTTTATATGGTCACTGCTTCTTTGTAAATTTTGTTAATAATATTAGACACATTATACTATTTGAGTCTTCCAAATTTCAGGAATCAAGATGAAGTTGCAATGGCAACAGCTTGATTCCGGCGGTGATGACTGAATTAATTTGAAGTGATGACTGGAAATACTGCATCGTGATGTGCATCACATCTACATATATATCACAATGTACTTCGTATAGTTAAATTGCACGTCGTTGCAGCCCTATTCCGTTCCAATGTGTTAGATAGCACAATCATCACACAATATCACTGTTCCACCACAGCACTATCTGTATTAGCTGTTCCAATGTGAATCAAATGGATTGAAGATGATTCAAACAGCACTTAACCCTATCTTTACTAAATGGATTATCCAACAGTTATAAAAGTATATGCTGGAATTATGTGAACATTTCCTATGACCAAAATAAATAAATCGCTAGATTTACATCCCCTCCCGACCCTATTTTTAGGCGCCCTCCTCATTTTTTTTTTTATTTCGATATCTTTAATGCAAACTTTTTTCTCATGCATTAACCATCAAATTACATTTCAATGACCCATCAATCAGTGTATTTTGATCAAATTGGACAATCTAAATCACCTTGTACTATATAAGATAGAATACTGCTTCAATATCTAGAACTGTCCATGACCATCTGTCAGGAAGAATAAAATATAAAAAATAAATTTCTCACTCCCACCCCATTATTCTGAAAAAGTTGCATGTAAATCTAGCAAGTTATATATATAGACCTAAGAGAACTACTCATCAATGAGGATTTAGTATAGAAAGGGTTAATAAGTCAGCATTAAATCTAAGACCCGACTTGCATTGATGTGTGACATTAATTAATAAATATGGAATGTAATGACTAGGTTGGTGTGAATCCCAAATCCAACTCTTGCTACAAATTGTATTTCTAATTCTATGCGGGTGAGAGTAGAATTCTGGCACCAGCGCCCTGAGCAAATTTCCAAGTAATTTTTCAGCATATTTGCATCAATTTTTAGCCTTCAAACACAGCATAGAGTGATTTCTGAAAAACACGATCATGGCTAGAAAATTCTGTTCAGGAAGGTAATTAGGTCTTGTTAACAATCCAGTAAAACTACATTAAGACCTCCTGCATTTTTTAATCCACAATCTAAAATAACAGGTGGTTATTCATTAACATTTTTCTGAGTAATACTGATTTTATCATCTATTTGAAATACTCAAATCATGTTCGCCATTTTAAATTCACTCAATATTTTAGCTATTCTATATAAATAACGCCATTAAAAATAAATAGCTGGGTTCTCAGGCAAATATATATGGAAAAGTGGAATCGGAAAAGGTGGTTTTAATTTTTTCCAGGAATTCTAGATGTGTACATTATTTGTTGAAGAAATCCATTTTAGTATAGACATTTTCAACAAAAAACATCAAAACATCTAACTGGATACGATTAAATACCGAATTTATCACTCTTGGGAAAATTATGGGTGAATAGCAAACTTGTGATGTTTAAACCTTCCATGATTGGAGCGTCGTGAAATTTTTTGAAAACCATGTGCCAATGCATTCTCTTATTTATACACGACTCTCCCACAGGGAGCCTCACATATATAAGAGAAAACATTGGCCTAACAATATTTACCTTGACCTCGTAAACCAGTTCATTCTCTTATATATGCGAGGCTCCTAATGGGAGACTCATATATATTAGAGAATGCACTAGCACATGATATTTATTATTTAATGCTGTACCAGCGCTGCTACCGCCATTAAAGGGTCAATGTCATTTCAGTCATTGCTGGACAGCTTATAACATCTCACTGTGTTAGCCTCCTTACAGAGAGCCCCTATTTACATGCAGGTAATGAGGTGCCTGAGAACACAGTATTTTCATTTTAGTCTTGAGCAAGAGCTGGTTGGTTTCAATCATATTCCCTGAGTAAACTTGAGTAGATACTGATGATGCTAACTATATTGGTAGCCCTGTGTTAAAAATGAGCATAATATTGGCAAGTTGTCTGCAAACCTGAGCTTCATGAATGATACTGACAATTGATAATTTTGCATAGTGTGTTTGATACAATAGTTCAGTTACACGCAACGTGTTACATGTTGTTATTGCCAACAAAAGTCACCCAACTCATGCAGCTACATGTACATGGTCAACAAAACTTGTACTAAAGACAAAATCAATAACCAAGGAGAAAATTAAATGACAAGTGAACTCTATGTAGCCAATAAGATAATCAGATTTACCTGTGTGGGATGATTTTTTTTTATTGATGCCAATTCACCCTGTAGATAATAAAATTGTGTATCGTTGATCACAGTATGCTAAAGCTAATGTTTTTCTACACATCTACAGTAAAATCTCTCCAAACCAGACCCTCTATAAACCGAAACCCTCTCCGTACCAAACAAACTGTCTGGTCCTGAATTCACCTCAAGTTCATTCTCACTAAAAATTACCTCTGTAAACCAGAACCTCTCTATTTTGAATATCGGACAGATTTGTTAGTCCATAACTGAGCGAACAAATCTCTTTTACCTCTCAAAACCTGACAAGCATGCATACAAGGTAATGTAATTTCGTACTATTGTATAAGCATACCAATTTAATTAGCGGTCTTTTGTTCGGTGAACACTTTGAACTGTGTGTCACTTGGTAACAGGAATATATTCAGCTGGTGGTACAAACTGAACGGCAGGGCCGGTCTGAACAGTGTTCGGTTTAGAGAGGTTTTACTGTATAAACTTGTGGGTTGGTCTCACAAATCAGATGACTTTCCCTGTCAAATGCAATGCTAAAGAAATACCAGAGCAACAAACAGTACATGTTACGCGTTCCTGTAACTGAACATGGTTAGTATAATTTTTTACAATTCATCCAAAACATGTCATGTTTTGTTATATGCTACCAAGGTGGATGTGGCTGTGGAAATCTTGGTTTGATCCAAAGGAAAATTGTTCTTAGCCAACTACACCTTGAGAGTCCTTAACCCTTTACCCAACAAACCGGTCAAAAACGCCCAAATAAAGCTTCAACAGCCTAAAATATCTTCGGTCTGTCTCAATAGAACCATACACATATGGGTATCATTGGAACCGGCTCATTGACCACATTGTGATGGTTACAGTTATGCCCTGTGCCAATGCATTCTCTTATATATGCGAGTCGACCATAGGTCGCCTCGCATATATAAGAGAATGCATTGGCCTAAAAAAAATCTTTTTTTAACACTTTTTACCATTTTTTCTTACATTCTTTAACAATTTTATAATTTTTAATGTGTTAAGCCAATGCATTCTCTTATATATGCGAGGCGACCTATGGTCGACTCGCATATATAAGAGAATGCATTGGCACAGGGCCCTTCTGTTGGGTAAAGGGTTAACCTTGCAGCATTTAAAACAATGTGATTTGGCCCAATTGAAATACATATAAATTTGTTTTGTTAATTACTAAGACAGCTAATCGGATATTAACAATTGTTCATACACAACATTTTATCCAATGAGTTGTATTATGATAAATAGCCAACACAAATAAATAGTAAATAGTCATTGATCGTCGGACTAATGAACACAAATTATCTTGCTCGCATTTCCGTCATCCATCATAGTATCACTAACAGAATGTGACATGCTTATTATTTTTAATTTTCATTCATTCGGTAATTAAATTGAGATTCCATCATACTTAATAAAATGAGATATGAGCTATGTACAGTAGTGCCCTAAATAATCGACTCCTTAACCACAGCAGAATTATGAGTAACTTTTCAGGATTTAGTCGGAAATATGGCTTGTTGTCATTCATCGGAAAGCTCTCGCTGAGATGTTTCCGATGAATGGCAACAAGCCATATTTCCGACTAAATCCTGAAAAGTTACCCATAATTCAGCTGTGGTTAAGGAGTCGATTATTTAGGGCATTACTATAGCTGATTTATGAGGAATTATTGATGGTGTCCTTTTAGGATACACTCATCAGTTCATTGAGTCACTGACACACTGAAATCGGTTCAAAGCTAGATCAGAGGATAAATAAGACGTGCAGGGGTAAATATGATATGGTGCACCAGATTTAAATCTCAGTCTCAAAGATGTGCAGTAGCTAGGGGATCCTCAATGGTGGCAGGGAAGTCATTCCACAGCCTTCAATTTCCATTTGTACAACAGTTTGTCCCCACAAAAAAAAATCCAGAATGAAATAAGAAACATTTGATGTGTCGAATTTGAATCACTACTAAATTTTCAATTTGTTCTCTTTCTGGCATATATAGTTTTTATACTTTCTAACCTATCTCTGCACCACCTTTAGTTGGTTTAAAAAGAGCAAGGTGAAACAAACTAGAGATCAAGAATTTTTTATCATCTGTTAAAACCATCTTTGAACCGTTGTAAAAGTCTAGCGTGTAAAATGGCTATATCTACAAATGATCTAAAACAACTTTTAATTTGGCGATGTTGAGTAAATGACAAAATGAGTTATGAAATCAATACACTTGATGAAGAAATTCAAGAATGTATTATTTGAAACATCAAGTATGTACATAACAATTCTTAATTGCCAACATGCTTTGGTAGTTTTTAAGGTTTCTTCAGTCAAAAAATAATTTGATGTGGAACGAGATTGATAAAATTCTTATAAAAATGTCAATGATGTGACACATAATGTGTGATAGATAGCCTTCTATTATATATTATAGCAAATGTGTTCTCATGTATGAAGAACCAGCATTTTAAATGAGTAGCCAGTTTGAATGCCTGAGATTGGACAAAGTTATTATATAAATGTTGACGGAAAGTTCATTTTGTAGTGTCAATAGTGTACATTAATGCTCTAAGTAATCAACTTCTTAACCACAGGGAGAGCTTTCCGATGAATGGCAAAAAATCCATATTTCCAACTAAATCCTGAAAAGTTACCCATAATTCTGCTGTGGTAAAGAAGTCGATTACTTAGAGCATTACTGTACATATAGAAGGCATATGACATCTCTGCATGAGAGGACTAGATCTCTTGGTCAGTCGTTAAACTCTTGTGTGAACAACGAAGTTAACCCTTTACCCAACAGAAGGGCCCTGTGCCAATGCATTCTCTTATATATGCGAGTCGACCATAGGTCGCCTCGCATATATAAGAGAATGCATTGGCTTAACACATTAAAAATTATAAAATTGTTAAAGAATGTAAGAAAAAATGGTAAAAAAAGATTTTTTTTAGGCCAATGCATTCTCTTATATATGCGAGGCGACCTATGGTCGACTCGCATATATAAGAGAATGCATTGGCACAGGGCATAACTGTAACTATCACAATGTGGTCAAGGAGCCGGTTCCAATGATATCCATATTTGTATGGTTCTATTGAGACAGACCGAAGATATTTTAGGCTGTTGAAGCTTTATTTGGCCGGTTTTGGCCGGTTTGTTGGGTAAAGGGTTAAACTCTTGTGTGAACAACGAAGTTAAGAAACATTGAGGTCAAATAGTCCATGGTTCCAGGCGCTGCTAACTTTTGGTGTGACTCTCGCACTTCTAGCTCTCTCATTCCGTTACATTGGGGGCTCATTATGGTCCTCAAGAGTTGTGTCAAAAGTATATGGGAATATATATGGCCGGTCTGAGAGAGGACCTGGGTGAAGTCTTCATATGGTGAAACTCAAAGGGAAGCCATCATGTACAGATATAGGCTGACGATTTCTCTGTACTAGACATCTTGATCACTTGGTGACAGTAATTAAGAGGGCTTTGTGTGATCATCGAAGTTAAGAAACGTTGAGCTCGGTCAGTTCTTGGATGGGTGACCAGTGAGCGATTCCGGGCGCTGCTGAATTTTAATTACAATTCGACCTGGTCTAAGACTCGAGAGTTCCCACACATAAGTGGTGACCCATTCAGCTAAGGAAACAGAGGATGCCTTTTTAAAAATAAGTTTCTATTTATTGATCACATGGCAAGATGCAACAAAGTGTCGTAATATTTTTGTATACATACTTGCATGTTATTTCCATTCGATTTCACTTCTGTCTGAATAACTTATTGTTGTATTAGGGACATCAAAGTAAGTAGGTGGTTGGTTGTTTAGAAAAGTCAACATCTCTTTCAAAACAAATTCTAACCCAGATTGGGTGATTTGGATTTGTGCGAATGAACTTTCCAATAATTTATGTAAACAACTTTGCCCAACTCAGACATTTGAATTGGCTAGGCCAAGCCCTTCAACAAAAACAATATAGCACAAATAGTGATGGTTAATTAAATGAAACCATATGATAACGTCACAAGGAAGTCTCCCTATCATGATGGCTGCATTATTTAACAGTGTTCATGAATACGAGGTAGATATTTTAAAACCTATAAAGTTCTTCATGACAAGTGTTATAGTTAATAAATAAACATGTTTTAATTTCCTTATATTTTATGTTTCCCCAGTTTGTAGTTACCAAGGTTAAAGAATCATTCTTTGTAAAAAACGCTTAGTCTACTACAGTATTTTTTTTCTATTTCTTGCAATATCCTTCAGTTCCTAGGGAGATCGATATTGCTAAAAGAAAAGCCTGCGTTTTTGTTGTTTTCTAGCAGTTTGTTGTGGTAATGTAACATGTATATCTATTATTTCCACACCCATCACAGAGATCTTTATAAAATTTAATGAGGTGATACTGGAGGGGTATAAGCAGGGTTTTCGTTCTCAGGCAGGCGCTGTTCATATAATTAGAAAGATGCATCACATCATCTATGCCAATGAATTAACCCTTTACCCAACAGAAGGGCCCTGTGCCAATGCATTCTCTTATATATAAGAGAATGCATTGGCTTAACACATTACAAATTATAAAATTGTTAAAGATTGTAAGAAAAAATGGTAAAAAGTGTTAAAAAAAGATTTTTTTTAGGCCAATGCATTCTCTTATATATGCGAGGCGACCTATGGTCGACTCGCATATATAAGAGAATACATTGGCACAGGGCATAACTATAATCATCACAATGTGGTCAATGAGCCGGTTCCAATGATATCCATATGTGTATGGTTCTATTGAGACAGACCGAAGATATTTTAGGCTGTTGAAGCTTTATTTGGCCGGTTTGTTGGGTAAAGGGTTAACAGAGAATCATGCTTAATATGGATAAGAAATTCTTGACAGATCAAAATATAATTGGTGAATATTTTAGCTTGATTTTAGAAGGAAACCTAGTTTCTTGTGTTTCAATAAACATGACACTCACAAGGATAAATGCATTTTCCATGCAGACAATAGATTTTCACTATATCTGCCCGAAACGATTCCTTAACACCTATTACAAAATGAGCAGTTCTATTGAGAAAGTATATACTTGTTCTTACTAATCAAGTATTTCCAGCCTTTCTTTATAATATGGCTGGGTCCTATCCATATTCAATTCTCTCACTTAGAAATTATACTGTTTGTAGCTCTGACACAGACACCATGCATCTTTCATATCAGAAAAGCTACTGCCTACTGACATTGCCTTTTACCCCTCTTGTATAAAATGACTATTGGAAATAGAACGGTTGACGATATCACCCGTGCCCATCATCCCGCTTCGGAACATCATAGATTTCCGCGTAGAGTGGGGGGAGGTTGATTCGCTGCCATTGAGATCTGTAGTACGAGATGAGTTCGTTATGCTGGTTGCTTAATGTCCGCAGTTCTGGCAGTTTCATGACTGCCGATGTGAACAGGTTTTCTTCCGTTGAGTGGTTACGAACAACTTGTAGCTTAAATGCTTCGATTAACTTATCCTGAATTTTCTCCACACCATTAGTGTCTGATAACCCAGGACGGTCTGAAACAGGGGAACAGTATTATTAAAGACATCTAAATAGAAAGAACATAGCATGTCTCTTAACCCTTTGAGTGCCAGGGGCCGATCTCATCGGCCCTAAACCTACAAAATAAGTCTGTTAAAGAATATAAGAATAAATTATTAAAATTGTAAAAAATTGTAAAAAAAAAATTAAAAAAATTAAAAATGTTAGGCCAATGCATTCTCTTATATATGCGAGGCGACCTATGGTCGACTCGCATATATAAGAGAATGCATTGGCACAGGGTATATGGGTTGATACAAAAATCGGACCTGGCACTCAAAGGGTTAAACGAGAATCTCTTATCAAATGAGATGTGGATGGCACAAAGATATATTTCTCAAGAGTCAATACATTCTGGCAAAATTTCCATAATCACTGATTTATCAGATAATGATTTATCAGATAATTCACAGCCTTTCATCACAAGCATGTGTAACAGTTAAAACAAAATATGTAAGAATAGGATGTAGGCAATTAGGCATTACGATGCATGCACAACTCTATACAAAGTCACACAATTCAACTATTTTACAGCAGAAGAACATAACTTACAATTATACAAGACAGTCAATGACTGTGGAGACGCTCACCTACTGTAAAGACTGAGAAGAAAGGGACTTTGAAGACCAACACAGTCAGTACTTGTCAAAATAAGTTAAGACAAGTAGTTCTAAACATGGACATATACATGTAGCTCGGGATTTGCTGATGAGCCGGGCTCTTCACCTTGAAATTTCAAAGTGCACACTACTGTCAAATCTCCAACCCCCTTTTAAACAAGATAATCTTAACCATTCCATAGTCCTAAGTTCACAAAATTAATTTTGCACACCCCTCTTATGTTGAAATTTTATAACTGGAATGGGTGCTTCAAGCTCTCAAACTTTTGGGAATTTCCAGCCTGACATCTCCCATAAAGTCAAAATTTGTGCCCCATTACAACAGATTAACATGAAGTCGGCAAATATGGACTGTTGGTTTAAAAACATACTAGTTGGAAATTAAAATCAAATTATGAGAACTATTCATATAGTGAGTCTAAGTGTGGTTTAAGGATGTCTTATTTTTGGTGTGAAAATCTAATCTACAACTAATGTTGTATCAGAAATGAAATTTTCAAGAGGAATCTATATATTATTATAACAGTAGCATACAACATAGATACAGGTAGTGAGGGTGGGGGAGCTATAACTTTTACCTCTGCCCCTAGTTGAACAAACATGAATCCCCATGTATTCATCTAGTAATTTTAAACAGTGGCTTTTAAGAGTTGAAGTTAATTGATTTTCCAAAAAATGACCCCATTTGAACAGATCTGAACATGCCGCCCAAGGACCCTGCATACCAAATATAAGCTAAATAGACTTGAAGGTTCTTGAGAAGTAATAGTTGTTAGAATTACTATGGAGGGAGAAAGTTACGGCCCTGGCATCCCTCCCATTTGAACGTGAGTCGCCTACAGGTAAGGATTTCATATGGATTGTTGACGGATTGGATGGACAGACCAATGGATGGAAGGACTCTCTGACAGACCGACAGTTTAAATCCAACAACAGCAATATACATGTACCTCGATTGTTTGTTCATAATTAGGTATAATGAGTTCACATAGATAAGTGGTTGTTAAGAAAATATTGGAACAGCCAAGCCTGAATTCAGTGTGTCTGAAGTCCCCAAAGAGTGAAACTAGTGATGCTATTCTGATAGGTGGGATAGCATCACCAAATTCACAATCTGGGAACCTAATTTTACTTAATCCCCAACTGCTATGGGAGACCTAGGGACAGATAGAAATTCTCCAGCTGAAGTTGGCGATGTATGCACACCCATTGGGCACCTCAATTATGCATTTTATCTTCTGCAAATTAGGGGATATAGAATCTGAACAGAAGGAAAAAAAGCAGCTAAAAATGTTAATTTGAGACTCTAGATACTTCCCAGAAGATTATGCCTAAGCAGAATGAGGTCCTCAGAGGGTGTATTTGGTGATGCTAGCCTGCTGTGTGGAGCAACATAATTAAATTAACCCTCTGGGAACCTCATTCTACAAATGCCATGCACTCTTAATTCAAGCTTGGAGAAAAAGAAATTAATCTGATTTTAATGACCACTGAGTGATAATGTAAACAACAAGGGTGCTTCATTGATAACACCATTAATCTCATTTAAATTATGAATGACATGAATTACACTCTCTGGGGATAGAGAGCACTATGGCATAGCAGTTGTTATCTTGTTTTATAAACATGTGTCCATCAGAGCACATGGGTGGCTTGCTGTAGTGAGAATACAAGGATATTAAAGTAATTTACTGAACATTTCGGTACATCGTTCCTGCTTTCTCCCAAACCCCTGATATCAACCAAATATAGTGGAGTGACTAGAGGTACCTCCCCTTCCCTCCCAAAGATGTAATGTCATAGGTTCTTCAAAATTTTAATGAGTTTTTTTTTATTTAATTTAAAATAAAATATTTTATCTAATAAAAAAAAATATTTATTAAAAATAAAATATATATATATATAATTTTTTTGGGTTAAATTGAGCAATAAGTTAAATCGAAAAAAGAAAAAAGAAAATTCAGATTTATGTCCATAGCCCCACCCACATTTGACCCAGTGACCTCATTTGAACAAATCTGAACCACAGTCACCCAAGGTACCCTCATACCAAATATGAACCCAATCGGCCCGACAACTTCAGAAAAGAAGTCGTTTTAAGAATTACTATGTGGAAATATAGTTATGGTCCTGACATCAAAACTATTTGACTCGGTGACCTCATTTGAACAAATCTGAATGAGAGTCACCTAGGGAACATCCACACCAAATATGAACCAATTTGGTATGATGGTTTCAGAGGAGAAGATGTTTTAAAAAAAAGTTGACGGACGGCCAGACGGACGGACAGACGGACAGACGGACGACGGACGAGGAGTGATGACTGTAGCTCCACCGGAGACTTCATCTCAGGTGAGCTAAAAACACAACACAGTTATCATGTAAATGTTGGTGTGCAATAAATACAGAGCCTCACAGGCAAGTGAAGAAGGTGAAATTTATGTTATACTTCAAGTTGTAACAGTGCACCATAATAAAATTGTGCGATAAAATTTACCACATGTACATGCTGATGTAGTTATATCTATGGGTTATATACATACCAACAGTTGCTAGAACAACACCCTCAAACAATCCAATCTCTGTATCGTTGAGGTTC
The DNA here is from genome assembly GCA_032622095.1 of Siphonodentalium dalli. Lineage (NCBI taxonomy): Eukaryota > Metazoa > Mollusca > Scaphopoda > Gadilida > Siphonodentaliidae > Siphonodentalium > Siphonodentalium dalli. The sequence continues at coordinate 55,771,239 of CP136067.1, forward strand.
AGCATGCAGAAACTATGTGAAAACTCAAACATCGCATGGACAAACTCAGGCTGCAAAGAGAGAAAAGATTGCAACATTATTGGAAATAAGTGTTTTAAAGTATTGAGCAAAATTATTCTCAGAATGATTCTCCCTCTCATCTGGATGCACCCACAGACAGAATTTGTTTCCAACCACTTTAACCCTTTCATGATGGGAGTTGCACTGGTGCAGCATCAAAGATACTGTGCCAGTACATTCTATTATATATGCGAGTCTCCCATAGAAAGCCTCGCATATATAACCCTTTCAGTGCCAAGTCCGATTTTTGTATCAACCGATATTTCCTTGATCATTTTTCAAATTTATTGATTTCCATCAATGTATCACATTATTATAATCAATAAATTTGAAAAATGATCAAGGAAATATGGGTTGATACAAAAATCGGACTTGGCACTGAAAGGGTTAAGAGTATGCACTGACTTGCAAGGTCAACGCATATATAAGAGAATGCATTGGCACAGGGTTTTCACAAAATTTCAGGAAACTCCAGTCATTGTAGGGTTAAACATCGCATGGATAGAATGAGGTTCTGGTCAGATGAACCTCACACCAATAACAAAACTAGATCAATACTAGAAATTATTGAACACATTATAATATGAAAAATAAAAAAAATGGTCACATAAAAAAATATAAATATTTTATTGAACAGCACTGTTTTCTTGTCTTCGGAACCAAATTTACATCTCATTATTCGCATGTGTTTTTCGCGATTACAACAATGTCTTATCAAATTAACACGACTGATATTCAGTGAAATAAATTTTCAAAAATATGAACCATCAATATAATTTCAAATCACACCACTTATCATTGCTAAATGATAAATTGAAAGACGTTGATAATTCGCCCTTTTTCGTTTCATTACCATGAGCACATACTGTCACTGGCAACTGAACCTAATATTAACTGTTCAAATCATGTATACTAATTACAAAATCCAACAGACAGCATTTTTATGAGGACTTGGCTCTCATATGTATGAAAAAAAAGTTTGAAGTTTTCACTTCTCAAAAATTACATCAAGATAAAACACACAAGAGCATCGCTATGGCGTCACATTGGCGCGGCAAAACTACCGTGATAATTCCAACACAGTGCCATAACAAAGGGCCATAACCATAAATTGGCACGGGGAACCCAAATTCGAACTTGACCTGTATTTTGGGCTAGTAAACTCGCATACCAAATTAAATTCCATTCTATTCAGACTAACTAAAGTTATAATCTGGAAACCAAAAGCGAACGGTACGATGGATGAACAGACAGGCAGACAGACCAAAAACATAATACGTCGTGTCTTTTTAAAACGGGCATACAAAATATAACAAAGAAAGATTGACGCTTATTAGGTGCAAGAAATGACAATGGACATATGTGTATTGGGTAAAGGAATAAAGAGACCCAATACAAGGTCTTCACAGTGGGTAAATGTGCAAAAATTATTAAAACAAGTATGTAAAAGCATCACCACCAAGAAGAACATGGAGAAACATATAGATTTTGTTCTTATATTAATTATTGATGGCTCTCCAATAACGAAAATATGTGTGTTGAAACCATTGTTAAACAAAACTGTTACAGTGATATGTCAACAAACATCGCTGATTGCGCAGTTAAAATATTTTAGTCCAAATATGATTTTCAGAATATTTGTCAATGCTTTGACCTTTTACCAATGTTTACTGTCAAGTTTTGATAAGTAATGCCACTGTAACAGTAATGTTTACAAAACAATGGTTTCGATAAAGGAAATCTAGTTTTGATATACAAAATATTTGTTCTTGGAGGGTTATAATGGAACTAAGAAGAAAGTCTTTCTATTTTTACATGGACTTTTATAAACTGTATGCAATTTCGGATGAACCCACTTTGAAGACCTTGAGTCCCTTTAAAGATACAGGCGGCGTTGGCGGTGGGTATGCTGTTAAAATATTCACCTCCGTAAAAAAAAAACCATAAACAGAAATAATAGTAAAATATAGACAGACTTTGTTCTTATACTAATCAGAAATATGGCATAAACAGTATGTTATTGTCAAATGTTTTTCCTTTGTTATGTAAACAAAAGCAAAAAACGTTAGGGAATCTGGCTTTTGTTTAGATCCGGATATGGTAAACATAAAGAGCGTTATTTGTTACTGTTTTCCTGATATGGAAATAATAAAGAGTGTTTATATCATTTGTGTGTGATTAACCAATAGAATTGCGCTGTGTTATGTAAACAGAAGCAAAACTTCTGTAACACGAGCAGGCTCTTGTTTACGTACACCATCGTACGTCTTGATAACAATATACTATTTACGCGTTGATTATGTTTGGCATATGAACAAAACTATATATATTTTAATATTTAAAACTTCTGTTGATGGCGATTTTAACAAATATGAATATTTCTGCAACGAACACCGCCCGTGCCTTTAAAGATAAATTTTGCACATTCAGTGCACGGCTGCGTGTATGCAGTTTGTGTGGAGAACTAAAGAGATGCCAATCTTTTCTCGGATACAATACAACTTTATATCGAACGATTATAAAACCATGATGGGTAGATTAATTAAGAGAATGAGAAGCTGGTACTCACTGAAAAGACCACTGAAATCTCATCCCGTGCGATAACACTGCCATCATCAAAAGTCACAATATTGTCAACCCTGTTGAACATGCGACACATACGTGTCAACCAGATCTCAAAGAATCCCGTTTTAATCAGCACCAGCTGGTCATCCTGAGAAAGATCTGGGAAGCCTGTGGAAAATGAATGGGAATTCATGAATATATCATGGCTAGCTAAATATCAACCCCAGTTAATCCTTCCATGACTGGAATTCCTAAAGTTTCGCGAAGACCATGTACCAATGCATTCTCTTACATATGCGAGTCTCACAATACATGTATATAAGAGAAACATTGGCCTAAAAATATTTATCTTGTCCTTGTAAGCCAGTGCATTCTCTTATATATGTGACGCTCCCAATGAGAGACTCATATATATAAGAGAATGTACTGGCACAGGATATTTAATGCTGCACCAGCACAGATCCTGTCATGAAAGGGTTAAACAATAACTCCAACATAATCACTACCGTTCATGATTTACAATCAGCATATATACTCAGTACCTTACAATATTCATGTTTAAATTCCAGCAGTACCGGTACTAATTATCACGCAACCATCTGTGAATGAATTTAAAACTGAGCAAAAAATAGCATGAGCTGAATTTATATCGAACCACAGGGAAAATAAAGAGGAAAACATTAATCAGTTACATACATTAGAGAAAGTTGGACTGAATAGACAATGATATTTACATGCGGGCAACCTATCTCAAGACCATTATTCATGTATGTAAAGCAATAAATCATGGTATAACCTTCAATGTTGCAATGCCTGTAAGAAATACACATGTTCCAGCCTTAAGGTACATCTCCATATGCACACAGTGGTCATACAGTCTGAATTAATGTCAAACCAACTAATTAAACACACTCACACAACTGTTAGTATTTCCTAACAGTATTTAATATACATGTGCATGTATCATAAGGAACAATTAAGAACTTAAACTGCCATCAAGCAGATACAAGGCTTTTACGAAAATATTTTGTCAGTTTGGAATTCGCACAGCACGGTGCACGAATTAAAAATGTGTAAATTCAAAACTGAGCGAATAATAGTACTGCACAAATTTAAATATGAGTAAGTACTCCCACTTGACATCGAGACAATCCAATAAATATAGTTAAAGGCTCACTTGTGTCCTTAAAACTGTCATTCGACGGAGCCCAGAACAATAAATATAGTTAAAGACTCACTTGTGTCCCTAAAATTGTCATTCGACGGAGTCCTGAACATTAAATATAGCATATTTCACAAATACAAATAAAATAGCCAGCATGTTGATCGAAGTACAGTAATGGCCTAAATAATCGACTCCTTAACCACAGCAGAATTATGGGTAATTTTTCAGGATTTACCCATAATTCTGCTGTGGTTAAAGAGTCGATTATTTAGGGCATTACTGTAAATGCGGTTCATGGCTTCATGTGACCCGCTTGCGTCGCATGGTCCCATTTCAATAAGTAAATCGAGATCACAGAGTTTACACCCATGGGATTTCTGGGGCTGCTTTCTGATTGTCTAAATCATGCTTCAATTTACAATTTTGTTGTTTGGTAAAAGGTTTTTCAGTCATATAAAGGATATTCCAAAATTTCTGAAAACAAGTATACGCCCATCCTCGAAGATAAGCCCAGTCTGGGTTTTTTACCCTAAATAAAACATGGGGTGGTCCTCGTAGATAAGCCCACCCCCATTTTTTAGCATTTGGAAGGTGAATGCAATCATGTCTGTGCTTTTATTATTTTTTCCAGTTGTTTTTTCTTAAAAAATAAAGATGTATAATAGTATACACTTGTGTTAATATTGTTGTGAATTATACACATCTAATTCTATTCTTAGTTGTTGGATCAAAGAGGTATCAAATCAATAAAATCAAAGGATGTGTCACTTATGTTCACACCTCTTATCAGAGTAAATCCAATGGGATGTGGAGTAATCACTTGGTGTTTTTATAGGACCCTTTGATAATGCAAAAGAATGATGTATGTTCACCTGCATCTCAATGTTGTTTTTTTTTATAAGAATTAGCTTGATTTATAAGCATTAGGGGAACTAAATTATCCCTAGTTTGTTTACAAATTAATTCCAAAATTTATCTTAATAATATAAATAAAAGACATTATCTTTATTCAATACAAAAATATGGTATTTGTATCAAATATGGTGGTAGGTCGGCACCTGAAGGCTAACTGAATATTTGCACTGGGGGGGGTCATCATGAGTAAGCCCAGTGCCCACTTTTTGAGCAAAAACATGCACGAGCCCCCTTTTTGTGTTTCAATGTTTTATTATGCCTTAGCCATAAATCAATATGTAACATAAGTGCATTAGTAAGTTAACAAACAAATATTATTAGTTACATGATGATTGATGATGATGATGATGATGATTATGATAGTGGTATGAAGTTGATATATTTGTGTTTATAGTAGTATATACACTAATTTACATTGTTGGACCCCCGGTAATTATTGGCCGGTATGTCATCTATCTTCTAATACACACATGTGTTTACTCGTGTACAGCTGGTTCGCAAATTATTGCAGCACCTAAATCGGATAACATTTTACTACTTTTAAATTAGCATCTATAGTATCCATACATGCATAATATAATTTCTCGTGTCTAAATAGCGCAAACTACTTTATACCATTGAACGACTTCAGTCAATTTATCTGCCACTTCATCAATCAGAATCACGCTGATCGCGGACGTGATTGGATGTGTTTGATTGGGCAGAGCACTTGGCTACTGCAATAGAATAACTTGTTCTATCACACGCCAGTTTCGTCTTCGTCTTCAGACATGTCTCTACCTGTAAATTCACATGTGCGTGTTATCACGACAGGCAAGTAAAATTTATGTTATGTCAAGCCATATGGCATGTTTATCTGCGAATAATATAATGTCAGGTATATTGCTTGAAGTAGTATGTATAATTGTACACTTGTATATTTGCGAACCCTGAGTGTATCTATCTCCAATATTTCCTTAAAGATAGCTTGAGGTACACACACACACACACACACACACGCGTTTTAAGACGCTCAAATTTTCCAATGCCCATAAAATTTGCTCAGATTTGGAAATTCCCAGTAATAAGCGGGAATATATTTCTCTCGTAGCTCCTGAAATTTTGTGCATTCAATGACGTGGTGATATTCATCACCCACCCCATTAACACATGCAGAGCAAATACGCTTATCACGCGCTTGATCCTGCCACCTCCCACGTTCGATGGCCAATCTGTGATTTGAAGTTCTAACTTTAACAAGGTATTCTGATAGGCTCCTTGGTATTAAAATCTAAAAGGTATCTACTAATTGCCAATCCATTCTTTAGTTCTTTATAAAATTGCCCACGCGAAGAGTTTTGCATATCCAATTTCCATTGCTCTTCAAATTTGGCAACTAGGGTTTTCCTCATATTTCGTATACCTGATTTTGTCAGTGGCAATTGTGAAGACCATTTATCAAATTATCTGCTAGGTCTACTTCTGAAATTATGCTTTCAATATAGCTTATCCATCTGAATTTTCCAAGAAACGTTTCTTCCGCATTACACGTTACTACGAATTTGTATATCTGTTTTACAAGCTTGGATCCGTCGCCAGATAAGATGCGACACCAAAATGAAATGGCCCTACATTTTATAAGAATATCAAGGGGATATCTCCCCAATTCACCGTACACCATGTAATTGGGTGTACTCGATTTCATACCAGGAAGTATTTTGCAGAATTTCAAATGCACATACTCGATATCCGAAATCGGTTCATAACCCCATATTTCGCTTCCATATAAAAGAATTGGAACAATTTGATGATCAAAAAGCTTTAACATGAGGTCAATTGGTAAATTTAGTTTTCTCGTACGATCAAAAAGTCCAGACATGGCCTTAATAGCTATATTTCTAGTTCGTTTTATTGATCGACAGAACCGTCCATTGTAAAAGAATCTTACCCCAAGATAAGAAAATTCTTTAACGTTTTCAAGTCGATAACCTTTATATCTGAATTCAGGTAAACTTTTGTTCTGTTTTTTACAAAATATTATTACTTTTGTTTTTGTGATATTCACTTCGAGCTTCCATGAATCTGCATAATCCTCAAACGCATGAAGTGCCCGATTCATTTCGCCTTCATTATCTGTCAACAAGACAGTATCGTCTGCATATAATAAACATAATAATTTTATATAACAATCAACATTTCTGGACATTACTTCATCCAAATATTGCAAACCACCTATAGCACAATCCGACAAAAATTTGTGTAAGTCATTCACGTAGAGGGAGAAAAGAAATGGGGACATTAATTCACCCTGGAATAAGCCAATATTGCTTACGAAAAAGTCTGACGTTCCTTCTCCGTCTCTAACGCAAGATTTTATTTTGCTATACATATCTTGTATTACCTTGAATATTTTACCATTAATCCCTGCGTTCAACATTTTAATCCAGAACGCATCACGCCACACTGTATCAAATGCTTTTCGAAAGTCTATGAATGTACAGTAAGGTTTTTTCCCACTTGCATGATATAAGTCAATAATGCTTTTTAGAATAAAAATGTTATCAATCGTGGAATGTTTTCTCCTGAAACCCGTTTGATTATTGTCTATCACTGTATGTCTTTCTGAGAAATCAGTCATGCGGTTATTCAATATTGACGTGAATAATTTGGCTAAACAACTGAGCAGAGTAATTCCACGGTACAAATCTGGTTGTGATGGATCGCCCGCTTACTTATAAATAGGTTTGATCATTCCCAACGCCCACTGTGTTGGAAAATGCCCAAAATCAAGAATCAGATTAAATAAATTCTGATACAATGGCATAAGTTTGTTCATGGTCACTTTAATATATTCATTTTGCACCATGTCAAGACCGGGGCTCTTATTATTCTTCAGTCGTTTTATCGCAGCTTCGATCTCATTTCTTGTAATTGGGGAATTCAGTTCGGATTCAGTGCCATTTTGGTACAGGTCATCAATTTTGCCAGATAATGTTTCCCCCCTTTCACTATTCATAGTTTCAAAGTATTTATGAAACTCATCAATGGTCACTTTTCGCCGTCTCGTTGTTTCAGTGGCTCTATTCCGCGTGAGATTATTTTGTTTTCGCCAAAAAGATTTACTCGATGAAGTACATAACGAATTAAGCTCGGATATATCTTTCCCTTTCTGCATTTTTATCTTTTTATCCATCATTGTTTTAAATTCTGCGCTAACTGTTCTCAAATTTATCTTATTTTCGATGGTTTTAGATTTATTATATTCTAGTTTAGCTTTATGAAATTGCTTTCGCTTCTGTTTACATTCTGTGTCAAACCAACTTCTACCAGGAACGTGTTTATTTCGGTTCCGATTGGAGGTAGCCTTTCGTTCACCAAATGTGGTGCATGCTGTATTTAACAACATATTTGAAAGTTTGTCACAAATGCTGTCAATACTGCTTTCACAGTCAGCTGGAGAATTAGCCAAGCTCTCAATGTATTTCATTATCGTTTGTATCTCAGTCATCTATGGTATTTTCATACTCTCTGGACTTTTCTTCTACCCACTTATTTGGCTTTGATTTAACATTAATGGGGATATCTTCATCGCGGTGTTGTCCATTATCGGTTGAGGTTGATGCCACGGAAATAGAATTAATATCAAAGTTTATTTCCAAATGGATCGGCGAGTGTATGTCCGAGAAATGGTCGCTGAAATCAAGGATATCAAACTCTTGTACACATGATATGGCTAAACAATTACCTAGTATATAATCAATTACACTCTTGTCGTTACATGTCGGCTTACCAATTCCCATATAACGACCACATCTGCCATTCAATATATACATATTGAGAAATTTACACATTGAGACAAGTTTAACCATAGCTGTTAGGTTTGCCATTATCTTGCGAAATTCTTTTATTGACATTATTTGTTTTGTCTTTGTTCCAATCCAAAATATAGTCTAGTAATGAGTCTTCTGATAAACAGTTTATAAATAATCTGACTTCGTCAACCAGTTGTGATTCAAATATATCGCTCAAATCCTTAGTTCTTGCATTAAAATCGCCTACAATTAATACCATATCATCACCCTCTCTCAAATTACGCAAATCTTTAGCAATCCATATCGGCCAATCATCGTCACTATATCGGGTATTTGCTGGCGGTATATACACAGCACCAATCAAAATATTATGATTACCGTCACCTGCTTTGACCCTTATCCACACTTATCGCCATCAAGCACACATACGCTATCAGCGAGTGAAGACTTTACGGCAATAATTATACCACCGCATCGTTTCCCGTGCCCGATGTGCTTTCCCTTCATTCCAACAATTTGAAAATTCGGAATTGATATGGTGTCTTCCACAAATGATTTCGTTTCCGAGAAACACAAAATATCATATTGATTGCAAAATTCAAGAAAATCAGGATAATTCAGTCTTCGCTCCAATCCACATACATTCAGTGATAATAGGTTAATATTTTGACGTGTTTCCACCCCAACCAATATACTGTTATGTGTATATGACAACGTTGAATTATCTGGTGGAAGAGAATTAATATCGCTGCTATATTCTACCTGGTCACTAGAAATATCATATAGATGTGGTATATCATTAGAAATAGCCCCACAGTTTGATAATTCGTGCCTTCTAGCAGCAGTGAATCGTATGGGATTTGAGAACTTTGACCTTGAGGTTTTACATATATAGGAATACCAGGCTGTGTCGAGAATATAGGAATATAATCAAGTACATTCTGCTCTTTAACACATACGATACTGTTAGGTTTATACTCATGATATGCCTGTTCAATCATATACTCATTTTCACTGATTTCTGTATATGGAATACTATTGTATTCTGACTCCCCATGTACTAATGTACGCTGAGACTCTTCACAAGTGTCAATACATGTATCGACAATATAAAGTTCACCATAACGCTTTCCAACTTCTGATACATTTGTATTGTAACTATTATGAAAACTCATTTTATCAAGTAAATTCAGACATAAATATTCAAGTTTTGGAACATCAACTATAAGATTTGATTTAATCAACAGTTGAACCTCAGTAGGCTGAAGCCCTTTCATATTCGGCCCTCCCCCGGGCTTACTGACAGGTGTATACAGTACATGTTTGGATATAAATGTACTTTTTGTAGACGAAAATAGCTCTACTCAACAACCGACTTTGGAATGTGCTTCTAAATTATATTCTTCTATTCCTCTTTTGATCATGCAAATGACTTCCAGTTGATTATTAACAGAATTACTACATAGGGGAGATGCCACCTTCAATATGGCGATTGTGCACATAGAAAAGAAGATGACAATGTATCTATAATTGTTTCTTTCCAAACCGTCAGTTTGTGTTGACATAAACCATTAAACTATTGTCAAATGTGCCTATATATCCGAAGAGCTGCAACAAATATAATTCTGAAAATTTGTTTATTTTGTGCAAAATATTGGCAAAATCTATTTAAATTCTTCACCATAGCTGTTATGGTATTTCCAAACAACCAACAACCATCTAAAGATATTACTCCATCGTGAAGGAAGCAAACCATTGCTTCTATAACGTCTCTCACTTTCTATTACTTGTCTTTCTAAGACTTGGAGCACAAAGGGTCAATATTGCCTAATATTTTGTATCTGCATAGTACGTATAATACGTTGGGTGAAAAATAGTTACAAATATCAGACACTGGTGAGCATTTTAGATAGGGCCCTGCGAACCGTTCAAGGTTCGGTTCGGTTCGAAACCGCCGTGATGATTCGGTCCGGTTCGAAACCTTTGACGGGATTCGATTTTTATCGAACCTTTTCATTTTTCCGGCAGAATGATTAAATCAAACAGTTCTGGGCGATCGAGAATCACTGAATTCAAACGCTCAATCCTCGATGCACACACATCATATATAATACGTCGGCATATACACAATACCTCGAAATTAGCCCCATGGTATTGTTGGGTTAATCACTTTTTGTCACAGCATTTTATTGCCATCGCATTACGAGTGTAACGAGACCGTGTGAGAATGATTTATTAAATAATTTAGTGATATCGCGCAGATAACATTCATCTGAATCATGTGTCAGAAAAGTACTTTGAATTGCTTCTTGGTTATACTATCACTAGTCTATCAATGACTATCAGTTAATTGTTTACCCAAAATTCTGCTAAATCTACGTGTATGCTTATGATACAATGATTTTATGTTTACAACATGACATTGAACATAATTAATTTGATCATAATGCGGTGGGTCACTGGGTTATATTACGTTGAATTTTGAAGAGATCTTTTGATATTCAATTTATTCTGTTCCCGCTAAATGGGAAAGTGGTTACACAAGCTTTCTGGTTTTCTAGTAATTTCTACCTCAATCTGTCACCAAACTATGTTTTATTTCATGTATAAATTACTAATAGACATGTGATTATAAAATCATTATATACCGGTACTTAATAACTTAATACGACGACAGCATGTTATAAACACGGACAAACTTCCGATGAAGTCGAAATACAGAACGAAGTAGCTTTTTTGAGTTCGATGAATAGGCTCAATCAGGTTTACAATTAGACAAGTATTTTTGGGCAGAGCTTCATCGTTGACGATTGGATTCAACCAATCACATTGGTCAGGAGTCAGGACGGCCAAAGAGAGGGTGTGGTCTTTGCTCTTTGGCATAAACGATTGGCATGATGTTACTCAATGCACTTTGTCACGTGACTGCGTGACACTTAAATTGCTACAGTGAGTGAGAAAGTCAGCACGCTTTGATCTTTATCGCGTGTTGTCGCCGAGTTAGAATGTCCGTCGAATGCTTTGATGTCTTGCTACAATTTAGCTATTTGTGGCTACGAACACGTCGAACAGTTACTGTGTGGACAGCATCAGTTGCCCTAAGCCCATAAGACCACCATGGCAATTCAGCTGGAACCAACCACATCATAGAACGTTAGCATGACTGCTTGACCAGTGTGATATTACTCTCCGATAAAAACAATTGTAAGTCACTTGTAAAAACAGAAGCAAAATGCGCAGATTTGAAAACAAGTCAACCCAGTCAATTTAATACTTGCGTTGTGAAACTGTGTGTACAATGAGTGTCCGCCACGCCCATAACATGTGCTTATCCTATGTCCCCTCTAGACTGGTGAACGTAGACGCATCCCAACTGATGGGCGAATCATTGGCGATATATTTGTCTGCAATTTTGTTAGTTATATGTATTTGTCAACTCGAATGGAATAATCGATCAATTAAAATAGAGTTATCGCTCCTATGCCACGTGGCGCGTTCATGCTGTCAGTGTGTTAGGAGTTCAATGCGTCGATTATCGCGTTGTTTATATTGTACATATGGAAGCTTGACCGATGATTCAATCAGACATCTGTCTCACTTACTGTTAGAATAAGTAATAAGTTATGATTTGTCATGAGTGAAGCTCGGTGAGCGGACGCGGGTATATACGGAGAATGATAATCGGATATTTGTTTTAATCGGGGTTATGTAATATAATGTATGGACATAAACGGAACATAAAATCAACATTTTATCGGATTGTCATTCATCTCAAATATAAAATAATTCTTCAACATGTAATTATCTTATATCGTATACGATAAATTTGTATATAACACGTTGATTGTACTATTATAATGATCCACATACGTTCTAACTGGCTACTAGTATGAGTACGTCGCTTGGACTCTCTTCAATGACACGGTCGGTAATTGGGTTCGAGGTTCGAGATTCGGTTCGATTCGAAACCAAGACGATGATTCGGTTTCAAGGTTCGGTTCGACCTAAATTATAAGGTTCGCAGGGCCCTAATTTTAGAGACAAATTTGATCAAATTCAGATTTTATGTAAGTAGTGGCATGCCCTCACAACTTAGCTAGTTTCTGAATTCCAAGGAAAAATATGGCCCTAAGAGCCCAACATATTTCTGACCTTTAAATTGACTTAAGATGGGTTCATGCTATGTGTATCATTGACATGTACATGAAAAATAAGATAAACTTTGTTCTTATTTGCATAATTAATAACTCTCCAATAATGAGATTTCTCAATGTCAAAATGATTGTTATATAAACATTACTGTTACAGAGGAATTACAGATAAAAGTCCAATTAGTTTAATAAGATACAACATTTTAATAAAACTTGAAATTAAACATTGAAAAAGGTCAAAACATGTAAAAAATATTCTGAAAATCATATTCAGACCAGAATATTTGAAAATACTACACAACTACAGATGTTTGTTTACAAATTACTGTAACAGTTTTGCTTACATTTCAATGGTTTCAACATGCAAATTTCATTATTGGAGAACTATCAATAATGAATATATTAAGAACAAAGTTTTTATCTATTTCTCCATGTTCTTCTTGTGGTGATGTTTTTACAGACTTTTATATTTTTGCACATTACCCATTACAAATGCCTTTGGTGCCTTTCACTGTAATCTAAATTTTGTGAAATTTCTCTACTGGGCCTATTATATCCAAAAAGTGAACAGTTACAGAGGAAATATGTAAATTAAAGCAACAAACCTGGAACACGTTTGGAGAACTCAACAACACTTTGAATTGCAGGTGTGACCAGAATAGCGAGGTTTTGCCACATCATCAAGCGTTGGTTCTCGAGTTCTACACTTGAGTACTGCACGAGGCCATCATCAAGTTTTATTGAGGTAATCTAAAAACAAACATACATGGAATTAACATAGATTTAATTACAGGGTATACACAGGTTCTAGGAAATGACAAAACATCCTTGTCTGGTATTCAAGCAAAAAATAAGAGCTGGGCTGTCGCCGGGTGCATACCCCCATGTCGGATACTGAGGAGTGTGGGCATACCTATAACCCATGGCTGACATACTGCTGAAGGCAGACACACAAGCAAAAAAATCAACATTTTCAGATAAACAAAGATGAATAACTCTAGAACCGAAAACCTGAAGAAAACAATTGAACACTCCATTGAATGTCCTGATAGTGGTGAAAATCCAAACCAAATTTTATTGAGATCCGACAACATGTGGCTGAGATATTAGATCGGACGGAAAAAAAAACAACATTTGCATATAAACAAAGAAGAATAACTAGAATGGAAAATCCAAACAAAATTATTTAAACACTTAGCCCTTTACCCAACAGAAGGGCCCTGTGCCAATGCATTCTCTTATATATGCGAGTCGACCATAGGTCGCCTCGCATATATAAGAGAATGCATTGGCTTAACACATTAAAAATTATAAAATTGTTAAAGAATGTAAGAAAAAATGGTAAAAAGTGTTAAAAAAAGATTTTTGTTTAGGCCAATGCATTCTCTTATATATGCGAGGCGACCTATGGTCGACTCGCATATATAAGAGAATGCATTGGCACAGGGCATAACTGTAACTATCACAATGTGGTGAAGGAGCCGGTTCCAATGATATCCATATTTGTATGGTTCTATTGAGACAGACCGAAGATATTTTAGGCTGTTGAAGCTTTATTTGGCCGGTTTTGGCCGGTTTGTTGGGTAAAGGGTTAACACTTGATTTTAATACCTTGGTTACAACAATAATACTTGGTTACAACAATAATAAATTATGATAGAACGTTATTCCAGTTTACATCTGCCACTATTTTTTATATATCGTATTAATTTCATCTGGCATTTGTCCTGTTAAAACCAGGAAGCAGAAAATGTATGTTAAATAAGCACATATCATTGCACTAATTGCTAGATATTCATATCAAGAGATATTAATATATAACAGAGGAGTTAGTAATACCAAAGTAGAAGGTTTTCTTTGCAGTAACTTGAGTTTGTCCTCTGTGACTGCACAATGGGCGTGGTGTGCCTGCGAGACACTCAGTATCGTGTCGTATATCGCTAAATGCTTGCTCTCGAGTTCAGCCTGATCACCCGTCGAATCTGCAGATATTGATAATCGGTCTTGTTCTTCCTGTGCCTTAGCTCGTTTCGGAACCCGACCATATCTGACAGCTGAAGGATGAAATTAGAACAAAGAATGAGTAAACTTTTTCTTTACAATTCCCCAGTCTAATTCCAGCTAACATCCAAATAATGAATTTAAAGACATATTATGTACCGGTACTTGTTCGGGTGCGTGAAACTGATAAGTTAGTATTCAGGCGCTATCACAACTGGATGAATGTTACATTCTACTAACATCGCTGAAAATTTGAAGCAAATCGACTGTACAAATCCATAGAAAACATCGTCAGAACTATGCTCAATTGTAAATATTTACTACTCGATTCAGGACGCATCTATCGGCGATAAACTAACAAAAATTATTTTGCCATCGAGAGTCACTGCATTTAATTCATATATAAGAATGATATATGAGATCACGTAATGGCGTTGTCAACTTCGATATACTTTTTGTAAAAATTACTCCAAAATTCTCCATTTCTATTTTATCACCATACCGGAGTGTTCCACATCACTTTAATAAAAATATAAATTTGATAAACGTATTAAAAAAAAAATTCTATAATTGTGTGGCATGTGCCGTTTTCAGTTTTAGCTTTGTATCAAAATTGATATCTCTTGCAGGGGCCATGAAAGGATAAACTGGAAGATAAATTCTGATGTGTCACCTGTTTTTTACATGATTGTACTACAAGATGATCAATGATGATCTGTTGATAATTTACATTCATGAATATAATTCATATATTTAACAGTGAGTTCTAAACTCCATCAGAATGAACAGTGATTTATTGTCCTATAAGAATCAAATTAAGTAAAAAGTGGATGATGGATCACCAACCATACAGGCCTACATGTAAAATTTGTTTGCACCCCACCTGCATAGCCTAATGTTTTCAGGCCATTTACTTTCATCTTCCAAAATATAACCCCACAGAATATATAGTAGAAAACACAATGTATAATTGAGACATAAGCCTGCAAATAGTGTCTTGTCATTTGCAGAATAAGGTCCCCAGAGGGTGAATTTAGTGATGCTATCCCACACAATGGGCTAGCATCACCAAATTCACCCTCTGAGGACCTCATTCTGCTTAGGCCTCATTTTCTGGGAAGCATCTATAGTCTAAAAATAACATTGTTTTAAGTAACTTTTTTACTTCTAGGAAGTTTCTATATCCCCTAATTTGCAGAAGATAAAATGCATAATAGAGGTGACTAATAAGTGAACATCATCAACTTCAACTGGGGAACTTCAATCTGATCTTATAGTCGGGGAGCCAATAAGGTCCACGTGCACCGCCCCCCGATGATTACAAATAACCTTATTTTTATTGTTCCCTATGGTATCCAGATAAAGAATCCGGATTTCACCGAAAAATAAAGGTGGCCCTACTAGGTGCTAGAGCCATTTGAATCCAAGATGGCCACCATTTCCTCTAATTCCGACCAGCTGTATTTAATCGTTGTAATAGATCGGTTGCCATTGACGAGAGTTCAGTAATAGATACAGAAAGAGGATTTGAAAAAGAGGGGTGAAATTATCGATTTTTTTTGCAAGACGATTATGCTGTATTTAATCGTTATAATAGATCGGTTGTTAGCAAAAGACAGAGACAAGATGTACGCCATTTTGTTGGTATGATGTCCTTCTTCAAAATGACGCAAATAATTTTGAAAAAAATTAAAAATGGCCACCGAAAAATGACGTCATATGCACGAATATAGGAAATTTAATTAATATCTCACCATATCTTCCATTTTTCTTCACATTAATCATTAGTAAATGGCAATGTTTTTGAGACAGGCATCAAGCGTGATATTATAGCGTCATTTTAAGACATTTGCCATTGACGAGGGTTCAGTAATAGATACAGAAAGAGGATTTATTTGAAAAAGAGGGGTGAAATTTTCAACAAAAAAAATTTGCAAGACAGTCTTGATAGTCATTTTATCGACAAACCACACAGGCTGTTAATAGAATGTCAACAACTATGTGCTTTATTTTATTGGATGGATGTTTTAGTTCAATGGGAATGAAATTGGTGTAGAAAATTTGCAAAATGGCGGCCGAAAATATGAAAAATGGTAAATATTGCCCCAGGGTGTCCTGCAATGGCTTACAAGTTGTGGTTGATATATAAAATTGGCTAATCTGTATTATATACATTGAATACTAACATGTCTGATGCACCATGGATCATTGTTTCTATTTTTCACCACTGACATCACCAGAAATATTGGATTTTTCTCTCACAAACTTGACATAAATATCGGCAAAAATTAACTTTTCAGGGTTGGACAATTTTTTTAAGTAAAATGCAACTATCATTGGTATCAAAAGTATTTATTGTTTTGGTCTATCTTAAATGTGTCACACTACGGTGTTTATAGACCAAATTGCTCAAGATGGCTTCCAAAATGGCAACCAAATTTGTAAAAAGTAAATTTTTTACATATATCCCGAACATTATTAGCTGCGTTATTCGACAAGGTAGCAAACTGTGACTCACTTGGTTATTATACGTGTTGCACTACCAGCGGTAACGAATGTTGGTAGCGGGGTGGCACGCGGTAATGCACCGCACAAACGTGGTGACATTACCGCTACGCGGGTAGCATTTTTGTAACGAGGTTAATGACGGGATTCGATGGCTGACCGTCAATCTTCCAAAATAGGACGGCCGTTCTCACGATCTCCGTCCATGTTTGTGTACCGTGAAGTGTATTATTAAAATATTGAAATAGATGAAAGCCGAGTATCGGGAAATATGCCCATTATAACGGGATTCCAGATTAAGTAAAGGTAAGTATAAGTTACTTTGAGAAAGTCATTTTTCAATTAATGTGAATATTAAAATATTACAATAACATTTCTAGTCTCGTTTTATTGCCTAAAATTGCCATATTTGTAATCAGTATAACTGGCCTCAATGGGTGAAATAAATATTTGTGTTTTGTTGATGGTGCTATTATATAGTAAAACTACACACGTGACGCACGCGCGAATGGCTGTTTTGTGTTTTGGACACTTGTATTTACATTACTTCAATGCGTCCGTTTGGCTCGCAGAAGGTAGTTCAGATATTTATGGATCTATTTTGGTATTGCGAATAATATTATGTGCGAACCACCACGTGGCTTCAAACAGACAAGTCTCATTCGATCTTTAAAATGTTGTGCACGTAATAGCTATTTATAAATATTTGTCGCACAAAAGTGAGACAAATGCTCTTTATTGCTACCGTATCGGGAATACTAACAAGGACTAAAACACACCGAATTCGATCACTTGAAATAATTATGTTACAATGTTAACCTCTGTATATAACCAAACAAACATATTTTATCTTTCCAACACCATGCATGTTTTTTTTCCAAATAACGATTAGATAGGAATACCGGTATGTGATATAATTTATACTGCGACCCACCGAGAACTACAAGTGCACGCCCTCGCCAAAAGTTGCAATTTCACATCAAACGATGCCGCCCGCCACGCACTCATGAGCGCATGAATGTTCACGTAACAAAATCAAAGACTGATTTGACAACGTTGTGTCTTTCAATGTTTGGTGTTTTGCGTGTGTCTTTTGTCGCGCACATTGGTGATGATAACAACTTTACTTTGCTGCATGACATGTGCCACGCTTTCTTAGTTATTCTTAGTTATACATTTTATTCCCACCGACAAGAAATCTTCATGTGCAAATGTTTGTAAATTGCTTTACTATTTCACGCATGCGTACTCTTGAGTGCCTAATAAACATACATGTACGATTATTAAAATCGAGGTAAAATTCCAACCTGTCTGATTGTTGACAGTGAACAGCACACTGTAGATTCACAGACCTGGCTATCCATCGAAACTATTTCTGTCACATGGCATCAGTAAACCAGTCAGATGGTGCGATTTGTTGGGATGTATGGTACTAATATTTCCAGTCTGTACGTTGATTCCGCCCTGTACTATTATTCAGTTACGCGACATTTTCCAACCTGTACTATTATTCCACCCTGTACTTTTATTAGGCACTCAAGAGTACAATCATACGTCTTGGCGATAATATACTATTTACGCGCCGATTATGTTTGGCATATGAACACAACTATAGATTTGTGAATTATGAATATTTCTGCAATGATCGCCGCCCTGGCCTCCAAGACTAAACTCGGACTCAGTGTTACTAATGCACCGTCCCCGCTGGTTTCGACCAAATTCAGATAAATGGAGGATTTACTTTTCCCATTTTATAAGAAATTTAGATTTCGGAAACACACAAAAAAAATAAAAAATTCCGCATGAGTGGAAACCGATATAGGAATCGGGTGCGTAAATCATTTGACGATATGTAAGATAGATGCTAACAACAAAACTATTACTCCACGGTGTTTTGGGTAATCCAGTCGCCGTAAGCAACTATAGCTGAGTTCAAAAACCGCCGACGTGATTAAACATGATGTACGTGTACCTTTGTAATACCGTATGTTACATGTAAACCAGACATGTTCATATGTAATCCAATTGCATTATTATTCATTTATATTCATTACGTATACATAATTACGTGCAGCTTACAGGTATTCATTCAATACAAAAGTTATTCATAATCATTTACCTACCGTGTGACGCCTTGTTTCAGTCGTGTTCTCTCCGCGGTGGAGGGCCGTTAGCGGTAATTTGAACGCGGTTACGAAAAAAATACCGCGGTGAACGGCGGTAACGAACACCAATAACGCGGTGACCTGCGGTAACCAACGGTAAAAATACTGTACCAGTACCGCGGGTCAACCGCCCTCCGTCGCGGTACAGAATGATAACCGCGGTATTTTGGTGGTAACACCGCGGTAAGTACCGGCCCATAACCTCGTTAAACAGGTCGCTTACTGAGAGCATAGCTGTATATGCATACCTGGAATAAGCTGTATGGTCATTGACGAGCGTATGGCTATATAGGGAGTGCCCTTTTGGTAACGGGTGGGTCGTATATTTATATATGTTGTGGATGTATTATCATCGGTGGTGTATATGGTGTAGATGAATGATCATGGATGGCGTGTATGAGTATACAGTGAGTTGATGAATTGTCATGTGTGAGGTGTATATGCAAGTATGAGACTTATGAGTGGTCATGTGTGCGGGTATTGGTATATTTGGAAGGGCTCACCATTGGTGGGTGAGTTGTATATGTATATCTGGATTGACTCTATGGTCATGGGTATGGCGAATAGATATACATGTAGTGGCTGTATGGTCCATGGTGAGGTGAATAGGTATACAATGAGTGACTGCATGATCGTGAATGTGGTAAATATGTATACATAGAGTGACTATATGGTCAGGTGTAGGAGTATACCTGGTGTTCATGCATGGTGATTCATGGCTGTATCGTCATTTGTGGCATGTACCGGTATAGCCAAATAAGGCTGTATGGTCAGGTGTACGTGTATAGAGTGGGTGACTATATTGTCATTTGTGTGGTGTTTATGTACATATGAGGTCATGGGATGCGTTGTACACGTGTAATTTGGGTGGCTATCGCTTTCCACAATAACTCAAGGATATGTTAATCAATAGAGAGGTCGTGTCAAAGAGTTCTCCACCTTGATAGTGTTTGTGTACATGGGGGGAACTTTAAACGTGAAAAGCGATAGCCACCCATTACCACACAGTCATTCCATATATGCATAAACACCACAGACATAACAATATAGTGACCAACTGTATAAACGTAAACCTGACCCATGACCATACAGCCATGCGTCACAATGCAAGCACACCGGGTATAATCCAAAACATGACACATAACCATAGAGTCACTCCTTGTATACCCATTCACCTCACCATTGGCCATACGGTCATCCCATGTATACCTATTCTCCACACACACATGGTCAAATAGACATTCAATATATACATCAACACCACAACAATGACCATAGAGTCACCCCGGGTATACATATCCACCTCACCAATGGTCATATAGCCACTCGCTTCATACACATACCCTCATCCATGGCACCTGGTATACTCCTTCATCTGACCTTCATCTCGCCATATAGTCACCCTGTGTGTACCTATTCAAAACATTCATACATGATCATGGTCAATCATTGTATATATATTCACCTCACCCTTGGCCATGTCACTCCATGTATCCCTATTTGTCACACCATAGCAGAATAGCCACTCAAGATATACTAATACTCCCCAGCCATGTCAGTATATTCAATCCATGTATGCATATGCACATCACCCATGGCATATAGCCGCTCGCTATATACACATACCCCTCGCACATGACCATATAGCAACACATGTGTATGCCCGTATAACCTACACATGACCATACCGCAACGAGTCACCAAGCAGGAACACCGGGTATACTCATACACCTGACACATGACAATTTAGTCACTCCCTGCATAGCTATTCATTACATTTATGATCATACAGTCACTCATTGTATACATACATGTACTCGTCTCACCATTGATCATACAATAACTCCCTGTATACCTATTCGCCTTACCTATGATCATATAGTAACTCCCTGCATTCACCCTATATCCAGTTGATATGTTTTATCATAATGGACCAGAATAGCCACATATTATGTTCATCTCAGTTCCGTTTCAAAGTTCTGCCCATTTCCTTTCAATAATATGGCAAGAATCACAAAAGAGGTTCTCCTCCAATTTCATACTGCAACTTTAAAATGAATTTGTCATGCCCCATACGGAACTGGGACAAACATAATAGAACGTGGTTGTCAGCTAATTAACTAACACGTATAATAACCAAGTGAATCGAGTCACAATTTAATACCTTGTCGGATAACGCAGAGAATAATGTTCGGGATATATGTAAAAAAAAAAAACTTTTTACAAATTTGGTTGCCATTTTGGAAGCCATCTTGAGCAATTTGGTCTATAAACACCGTAGTGTGACACATTTAAGATATACCAAAACAATAAATACCTTTGATACCAATGATAGTTGCATTTTACTTAAAACAATTGTCCAACCCTGAAAAGTAAATTTTTGCCGATATTTATGTCAAGTTTGTGAGAGAAATATCCAATATTTCTGGTGATGTCAGTGGTGACCAATAGAAACAATGATCCATGGTGCATCAGACATGTTAGTATTCAATGTATATAATACAGATTAGCCACATTTTATATATCAACACAACTTGTAAGCCATTGCAGGACACCCTGGGGCAATATTTACCATTTTTCATATTTTCGGCCGCCATTTTCGAAATTTTCTACACCAATTTCATTCCATTGAAGTAAAACATCCGTCCATTAAAATAAAGCAAATAGTTGTTGACATTCTATTAACATCCTGTGTGGTTTGTCGTTAAAATGACTATCAAAATCGTCTTGCAAAAATAATCGAAAATTTCACCCCTCTTTTTAAAATCCTCTTTCTGTATCTATTACTGAACCATCGTCAATGGCAAATGTCTTAAAATGACGCTATAATATCACGCTTGATGACTGTCGCAAAAACATTGCCATTTACTAATGATTAATGTGAAGAAAAATGGAAGATATGGTGAAATATTAATTAAATTTCCTATTTTCGTGCATATGACGTCATTTTTCGGTGGCCATTTTGAATTAGTTTCGAAATTATTTGCCGTCATTTTGAAGAAGGACATCATACCAACAAAATGGCATACATTTTGTCTGTGTCTTTTGCTAATAACCGATCTATTACAACGATTAAATACAGCAAAATCGTCTTGCAAAAAAAATCGAAAATTTCACCCCTATTTTTCAAATCCTCTTTCTGTATCTATTACTGAACCCTCGTCAATGTCAAATGTCTTAAAATGACGCTATAATATCACGCTTGATGACTGTTTCAAAAACATTGCCATTTACTAATGATTAATGTGAAGAAAAATGGAAGATATGGTGAAATATTAATTAAATCTCCTATTTTCGTGCATATGACGTCATTTTTCGGCGGCCATTTTGAATTTTTTTCGAAATTATTTGCCGTCATTTTGAAGAAGGACATCATACCAACAAAATTGCATACATTTTGTCTGTGTGTTTTGCTAACAACCGATCTATTACAACGATTAAATACAGCTGGTCGGAATTAGAGGAAATGGCGGCCACCTTGGATTCAAATGACTCTAGCACCTAGTAGGGCCACCTTTATTTTTCGGTGAAATCCGGATTCTTTATCTGGATACCATAGGGAACAATAAAAATAAGGTTATTTGTAATCATCGGGGGGGGGGGGGGGGGGGGGGGGGGGGGGGGGGGGGGGGGGGGGGGGTGCACATAGACCTTATTGGCTCCCCGACTATTAGGTCTCCCATAGCAGTTGAGGCCTGAGCAGAATGAGGTTCCCAGAGGGTGAATTTGTTGATGCTAGCCGCCCATGCGGGATATCGTCACTAAATTCACCCTCTGGGGGACCTCATTCTGCAAATGAGACACACTATTTACAGACTTGAATGCTAGTTGAATATTTGTCCATAAAATGTGCATTCTGACTGATTGAGAGGTGCTAACTACAGCTTTATTTTTATAATGAATAGAGCATGTTACTATGGACTCATCTATGGTAACTACGCACATCTATCATTCATCAATGTGGCTGGGAGCCTGGCAATCCAGTGGAACCACATGTTGTTCATACAACTACTAGTATCATCTGGAACTGCTCCGACTAACAGAATCATTGTCAGAATAGAACATTCCTAGAGATTTATGCACCAAAAGTATCAAATAAGAAGTCAGTTCATGAGATATGGAAACCCAATGAAAATGTGGTTTGTTACACAAACAAATTATTTGATTGATTGAATTATAATTGAGAAACACCATGTTTTGTTGGACAATTGGGGAATCAAGCATGAGAACAGTTTTCATGTGAACTCGACAACAAGCCGGCTCATTCGTAATCTGTTTTTATGCTCAAATCCCAGAACGTCCAGTTCAACGAAAATGAGTAAATTTACCCCCTAAATACTTTAGATTTTATGACAAAACAGCTTCTGGTAACTGTGACTATTTTGGGCTGTCACAATTATCAGATTTCATATTCATTCCAGACTGTTATACATATAAGTTCCAGGGAAGACTCAATTGTGCAATATCTCGTTTTATTTCATTAGAAGAAAGACACATATACAACAAAAGTTGAAAACAAAGATGGCTCTGGCCAAGTTTTTTGGCCCATAAGAGTGAATCTGTTAGACCGAGAATCACTAAAAATGGACGAACTATTAAAGAATATCCCAGATCTAAGGGCCATAACACAGGTACAAAAATCAGACAAACCTGATTTTTTAACACAATCAAGATATTTCTGTGAAAGATCTATATATATACCCAATATGAATGGAATCGGTTGACATTTGTTGAATTTAGTTTTCACACTAACGGTCATAAAATTGCTAAAGGTAGAAAACTAAGGAATCTGAGATGAAAATAAATAGCTAACTTATTTTTAATTCTGTAAACATTGAGAGAAAACCACGAATCAAAAGCAATATACATGTACATGTGGCATATACCGAGTTGTGTGTTTTTGGTACTATTCTGTGAATTATTTATTTCAATAAATACTCACAATCACGGGACATTCCCACAGCCAAACACTTTTTAAAGCGACAGTACTGACAACGATTTCTGTTGAGTCGTATCACCATACACTTCCCATCACGTAAGCACCTGTACTCAATCTGTTTCTGTATACTTCTTCGGAAAAATCCCTGTTAATCAAGAAAGCAAATTCTATTGAGTAGTTTTATAACGCTACTAATATTGGGTTTTGTATAACGTTTAACCAGTTACTTGTTCTAAAACATTTCAATTCAACAATGCTATGTAACTGTAAACTCTTTGATGCACTATGTGCCTTACCAATTGAGTCACAATGGATCCTTAAGCTTTTGGAGAGGTTTGTTGGAAACCTATTGTTTGAATTACATGTGCTAGTAATTTAAGCAACTCCACTGACACTGGTAACCAACTGACTAACTTAATCAGACCCAAGGTGTGAATACCCCCATTTATTCTATGGTTCAGCTGTATTATTGTCAATCTCAATCAGCAAACACCAATGACAGCTTGATGCCATGCATGTCTCATCATGGGAAGACATCCAATAAACACTTCAGCAACAAACGAGACGTCACTCAGAAGATCCATGTGAAGTTTGGTATAAATAAGATGAACGAGAGGCCGATCACGATCGGCAGATGTTAACCCATCCCTTGGCGATAGTAAATTACTATGATCGGAATCATAAATAAGAGTTTTGGTGTTTAATTATAGAGTATACTGTTATGTACTATTATATACAAATGTACATAACACAAATTATTAGAATTGATGGGTCACTCGCATTTATATAAGATAATGCACTGGTACAGGATCTGTAATGCTGCACCACCACAGCCTTGGGTTAAATGTGAAAGGTGACCTGGACATGGAATACTTGGGTTAAGAGAGTCCAATTTAAGTTTACAATGATAATGTATCAATTTTACCAACCATATAGATCAAGATAAGCCACATCACTGCTGACCCATTAATATCAATTATATAGCAGAGCTGTCAACAAATCACAGGAATTGTTTATGTTGAAAGCTGACATCTCTATTAAACCAATAACATTTATAATGACTTCAGACCATCTGTAGAGTGATATCCTCAGCTGTGCAAGGCAGCACAGATGTCCAAGTCTACTGTTAATATCATGTGATGTGTATTGTTGAATCTTTATTTTAAATTAGATACCATAGCTATCTTTATCAGATTATCTGCACATTGGCATAACAGACATCAGAAAACAAGAGATGGACTGTCGTCCGGTGCATACCCCCTTGTGGCATACCGCCTAGTGTGGGTATATCTATAACTTATGACTGCTATACTCAGACAGATGGACCCAAAATTCAGCATTTTGATATAAACAAAGATGAATAACTATAGAACAAAAAACCAAAAAAAAATAGTTGAATGTGTCATTAAATGTCATCAGAGTGGTGAACTCCATACAAAATTTCATTGAGATCCGAGCATATACTGTTCAAGTTATGACCTGAACAGACATCAGAAGGACCAAACCAACATTTCCAGATAAACAAAGATGAATAACTCTAGAATGGAAAAGTGGACCAGAACGATGTAACCCTCTATTGAATGTCATCATAGTGGTGAACATCCATACCAAATTTCATTGAGATCCCAGAACAACTGTTGAAGTTATGACATGAACAGACACCAGACGGACCAAAAAGCCAACATTTCCAGATAAACAAATATGTATAACTCTAGAATGGAAAATCCGAACAAAACGATGGAACACTCTTTTTAATGTCTTCATAGTAGTGAACATCCATACCAAATTTCATTGAGATCCCAGCACAACTGTTGAAGTTACGACATGAACAGACACCAGACAGACCAAAAAGCCAACATTTCCATATAAACAAAGATGAATAACTCTAGAATGGAAAATCGGAACAAAACGATGTAACCGTCTATTGAATGCCCCCATAGTAGTGAACATCAGTACACAATTTCATTGAGATCTGAGCACTACTGTTCAAGTTATAACATGAACAGACACCTGGCAGACCAAAAATCCAACATTTCCAGACAAACAAAGATGAATAACTCTAGAATGGAAAATCGGAACAAAACGATGGGACCCTTTGTTTAATGTCATCATAGTTGTGAACATCCATACCAAATTTCATTGAGATCCCAGCACAACTTTTGAAGTTACGACATGAACAGACACCAGATGGACCAAAGAGCCAACATTTCCAGATAAACAAAGATGAATAACTCTAGAATGGAGAATCCGAAAGAAATGATGGAATCCTCTATTTAATGTCCTCATAGTTGTGAACATCCATACCTAATTTCATTGGGATCCGAGCACTACTGTTCAAGTTATGACATGAACAGACATCGGACCGACGTATGCACGCACACACACACGCACGCACGAACACACGCATGGACAGGTGCAAAACAGTATACCCCCCTTTTTTAAAAGGGGGTATAATAATATAGCCTTATCAATAGCTAAGTAGTCAAAAGGCATGGGATGGAATTGATGAATTGGATTTAATGTCGCTCCAAACAAATTTACCAGTACATAACACAAGATTTTGGACCGATTTAAACAAATTTGGTGTGGTGACTCGGGGTACCCTTGGCAGAGTTATAATGGTGTTAGTTTTTCAAGTTTTGTTAACTTTAAAAAAAAAATTGTTTTTAATTATTAAAAAAAATATATTATATGTGTATATATTTTTTTATTTTTTTATTTTTTTTTTTTGTTAAATTGAGCAAGGAATTCAATCTAAAAAAAATTGTTTTTGTAAGAGTGAATATTTTTTCGAAAAAGGGTCATAACTCAGTTAAAAATAGTCGCATCAAACCCATATTCGAACTCGATCTGTCTTTTCTGCTGAGAAATTCATATACAAAATTTGGTTACGATCAGATAGAAAATATTTGAGTTCTTGCACCATGCGTAAAGTGTCTACAGACAGATGGACGGACGGACAGACTAGCGGCGAGTGGTCAATCCGGACAACGACACTATGTTTACCATACTATGGTATGGGTAAACATAAAAAAGAATTTAGTCATGCAAAGAGCAAAATCCAAGATGGCTGCTGACAGCCATGTTTTTGATCGAAAATTGTTCTTATTCGATAGCTCCCATCGACAGGTGATCTTAAATTTGCCTGTAATCTTCAAAACATTTCTTCAATAAATGTGGGCTGCAGGATGTGCCGATGGATTTAAATTTGAAATCAAAGATGGCTGCTAGGAGCCATGTTTTGCAAACAAATTCGGAAAATTTTATGGCTATCTAGAGATCACCCCGAAGATCAATTATGTTTTTCTAATGATTGGAAGAGGAATGCGACCTGTATGATATGCCAAAGGAAATTGTTGATGACTGCACAGATGGTTCAGTGCAAGAACGGACGGGTGCCAACCCATGGCAATAGCTCAAACTTGACTTTGTAAAGTTGAGCTAATATTATATGAAACTCCTTTTGAAGATAAATTAGCAATATGATTCCCATAAAATACAGGAAAAACCTCTGGTGTTAACCCTTTACCCAACAGAAGGGGCCTGTGCCAATGCATTCTCTTATATATGCGAGTCGACCATAGGTCGTCTCGCATATATAAGAGAATGCATTGGCTTAACACATTAAAAATTATAAAATTGTTAAAGAATGTAAGAAAAAATGGTAAAAAAAAAAATTTTTAGGCCAATGCATTCTCTTATATATGCGAGGCGACCTATGGTCGACTCGCATATATAAGAGAATGCATTGGCACAGGGCATAACTGTAACTATCACAATGTGGTCAAGGAGCCGGTTCCAATGATATCCATATTTGTATGGTTCTATTGAGACAGACCGAAGATATTTTAGGCTGTTGAAGCTTTATTTGGCCGGTTTTGGCCGGTTTGTTGGGTAAATCGTTAAGACATTTCACTTGAAATTCTTTTAAAGGCCCACATTATTTTCGATTCCCCAGATAATTTTATATAAAATATATGCCATATTATATACCATTTGAAAGAGAAGCTCCAAAAACATTGTATTATCAACTTATTTGATGTAATAAACTGTGAACATTTTGTTTTTGTTGAGATACATGATTTGGTGTTCTTTGCTCGAGTTTCATTATTTTTAATGGAAGGGGAATAACTCTGTATCATTATATTCCCCTTCCATTGAAAACACATTTTTAGTTTGAATTCTAGGAGCCATAACGGGGGAAATATTTCCATGCTTTCAACTGTTTTCTATTTCTCTATGGGCATCTTCTGAGATACAGACATTTCAAATGGTGATGAATTATAGTATTTTAATCATATTTTATGGCATAGATTGTTATAAAAACTGTATATGAAGGCACTATTAAAAAAATTAATGGTGACAAAAAAAATAAGCAGGCCTTTAAAAGATGAATTTTCAAAGATGTTGTGATTTCTAAAAACAGTATAATTTCCTGATCAGTTTGTGGGACAAAATAGGGAACAAATGTTTCCTTGTGACAGAAGCTCCTGTCGACTGGACTCTCCGACTCAAAACTATTATTTTAAAACTCTGAATCAATACATAAACTTCAGGGAAGAGATATACCATTTTTAACCCTTTCATTACTAAATTAATTCTCCAATTCTGGTATTAAAGTATATATTGGAATGGTCTATCATTCATCAGGAGGGATTTTCAGGAAATATTATAAAGCAGACAACTGACAGACAGACAGATAACACAAGGGCAGAAGGATTCCTATCCATTGTGGAAAATGGTCAGATAATACTAAAGAATGATCATCAAAGACCTATGGCCATAACTTAATTATAATCTGAACATTTCCTTAGGGAACGAATCATCAATGAGTATTTAGTAAAGAAAGGTTTAAAGGAACAGTGATAAAGGTTACAGTAATGCCCTAAATAATCGACTGCTTAACCTCGGCAGAATTATGGGTAATTTTTCAGGATTTAGAGCTTTCTGATGAATGACTACAAGCCATATTTCCAACTCTCACTGAGAGCTTTCCAATGAATGGCAACAAGCCATATTTCCGACTAAATCCTTAAAAATTATCCATAATTCTGCTGTGGTTAAGGAGTCGAATATTTAGGGCATTACTATATATGGTACACACCTTGCATCCTTCACACGAGGTGACGCCATAGTGGTAGCCAGATGCTCGGTCTCCGCACACCTTACATGGAATGAATGATTGCTTAGGGCTGTTAGAATCTGCTGCTGCCTGAACATTGTCTTCATCTGTAAATGGAATGAGACCCGTTTGAATGACATAATCGGTAGAAGTTATTATTATTCATAGTTGAAAAGCTTATCTGAATTAGAACAGCAGAATTACAGGTAATTTTTCAGGATTTAGTCGGAAATATGGCTTGTTGCCATTCATCGGAAAGCTCTCGGGGAGAGCTTTCCAAAGAATGGCAACAAGGCATATTTCCGACTAAATCCTGAAAAATTACCCATAATTCTGCTGTGGTTAAGGAGTCGATTATTTAGGGCATTACTGTACATGTAGTCTCTTATCCCAAAGTCACTTGTATGATGACAAGACAATATACAATTTTAAGTCGGTGTTAATGGACGAGCTACTGGATACTCATAAAGTAGATGGTCAAGGGTGTAGCCCGAGACTATTAATTTTACAGATGTCCTGTAGCTCGTCCATTAACCCTTTACCCAACAAACCGGCCATGTGCCAATGCATTATCTTATATATGCGAGTCGACCATACATATAGGTCGCCTCGCATATATAAGAGAATGCATTGGCTTAACACATTAAAAATTATAAAATTGTTAAAGAATGTAAGAAAAAATGGTAAAAAGTGTTAAAAACAGATTTTTTTTAGGCCAATGCATTCTCTTATATATGCGAGGCGACCTATGGTCGACTCGCATATATAAGAGAATTCATTGGCACAGGGCATAACTGTAACTATCACAATGTGGTCAAGGAGTCGGTTCCAATGATATCCATATTTGTATGGTTCTATTGAGACAGACCGAAGATATTTTAGGCTGTTGAAGCTTTATTTGGCCGGTTTTGGCCGGTTTGTTGGGTAAACCTGGGTTAACCAACTTAAAACACAGTTTTATAATATACAAGGAGAAATTACATTGATACAGATGAAAAATTCTGATAAATATTGATAAATGAGATGTTTACGAACATCTTTCTGGGGGAAATGCCAATGCAATTATCTGTATTTTGGGCACGATTGCATTTTAGGATAGTTTTGACTGGAAATTATCAAAGTATTATCATTCGGCACTGAAGAACAGTAACTCTGTTATGATGACATGTTATGTTTGAATGTGATACAGTAAATACAACTGGTATGCAAACATGCTGCCTTTTCTGACAAGGAATTGTATTACCTGGGATTTATAAGCACTATGCAGATGTTTGTTATTGTGGGCGGTGTTAGATGTCCCGGTGGGAGTAGATGTCCGGGTGGGAGTTCGTTGTTCATACATTGTCCTTGGGAGACATGACCATTCTAGATTACGAAAGTCAACTTGTGGTACATGTATAAGCATAGTATAAAATGCCCATTCGGAAAATAGAAAGCCGAGTTAGATCAAAGGAGCAGGGTTTTAACTATAAATAATATCATTTTTTACTAGCTCAGTCATTTATAATAGTGAAATTAGAATTCTGTTTTGCCTCAGGAGATGGAAGCGAGGTTATAATAGAGATGGCTACTGTATTAGTTATGAAACAATTCAAATGCCAGCCTACATAAAAGACTAAATAATGAAGAATCATTTAGGTATAGGCCCCTTTAATGCAAACACAATATATTAAAGTAAAGCCCTAAATAATCGACTCCTTAACCACAGCAGAATTATGGGTAATTTCACTGAGCGCTTTCCGATGAATGGAAACAAGCCATATTTCCGACTAAATCCTGAAAAATTACCCATAATTCTGCTGTGGTTAAGGAGTCGATTATTTAGGGCACTACTGTACATCTGTCAAGTTGAATAGCTGAGTCATTTTTACCAGTGAAATTATAATTCAGCTATGCCTCAAGAGCTAGCAGGTTAATCAAGACAGCTACTGAATTAGTTATGAAACAATTGCATTTGTCAATCTTGAGGACAATAACCTTGGATGGTTCAGATTGAGGTTAGTGTGACTCATAATGATCTGATCATGACTAGGAGCTGCTGTGTTAGTTAATAGAGCTGTGGAATCTTGGCTTGTAAAAAATCAATTCTTTGGCACCATAGCATAGGATAACAGTATGGGCCAGGCTTGAAACCATTCAACTGCACAGTGCTAAAATTGATTACCAAATAATGTTAATTCCCCAGGGTGAGTTTGTGAAATCCCCAATTTGTTCACCATCCCAAGAAAATATTAAAAGGTACATAACGCCTTCGTAGTGGGTAAATTTGAACGATTAAAGAGGTTTGTAAAACTATCATTAATATGAAGAACATGGAAAAATAGACAGACTGTAAATTGTTCTTATTTTATTATTGTGAACTCTCCATTGACAATATTTTGCATGCTGAAACCAGTGATATGTAAGCATTACTGTTTTACCAGGTTTTGAATTTTGGTCGGCTGGATCATCTACGATAAAGATCATTTCTAATTTCATTGCCCATTTACGATGAATATTAGCATTTTGAAAACATGCTTTATTTGTTTTCATAATTTGGGGTCTCAAAATGGGGGGGGGGGGGGGGGGGGGGGGGTCTGGGTTATCCTACCCCAAAATTTTTCAACAGTTAATTGGGTACTTCAGAGTTAATAATTACTAGTAAGAAGTTTTAGCCTAAAATATTCCAACTTAAATTTTTGAAAATTCCAAATGTTGAAAAGTTTGACCCTTGTCGCCACATCCCTTTTTGCACACAATTTACCATATTTGTTCCAACTCACATTCTCTCAGACTTGATAATCATTAAGACCAGGTACATGCCGACAATGGGGGGGGGGGGGTGTTGTGCCACCCCATAACTTTTGAGCAAAATTTTCAAAACATTATGTTAATTTAAGGCTGCCACAACATTAATTAGAAATTAGGAAATTTAAACTATCTAAATTATCTCAAACAGTTTTTGCCTAAAATACTCAACTCAAGTTAAAATACCAAACATTGAAAAGTTTGACCAAAATTATGGGGGGGGGGGGGGGGGGTTACACCCCAAAATCACCGTCGTCATGTCCCTTTTGCACATAGTCTACCATAGTTTGTTCCAACACACATTGTCTAAAACTTGCAAATCCTTACTTCCAGGTAAGTGCCGACAAGTGGAGAATGGGATCTGGGTATCATTAGTTGTAATTGTGTGCCAGATAATTCATCCAAAATGGTTTAAAGTTGGAGGCAACATTAAAAAGTTAATCGCAACTTCTGCCAAAATTCTGCCAAGCTGCTATAAAAATATTCTACTTTTGGCCTAAAACTAAAATAATTCACACTATAGAAAGTTTGAAAATCCTTGGTTGGAAATTTATCAAAATCCAAGTAATTATTAAAGCTATTAAGCTTCGATCTGAATTTGCCAAGGTTGTCTCATAAAGTGGAACCTTGGAAAAGATCGGAAATCCTTGATTCAGTGTTGACCAAACCTTGGTAAAGCTTAGTAAACCTTGGATTTAAGTTTTGCCAAGCTTTACCAAGGTTTTCACACAAATCCTTTGAAAACCTTGGTTGTGGAGAGATTACATTGTCAAACCTTGGAAAAGCTTGTAAACCTTAGTCGCAAATCTACTGCCACATGACTGGGTAACATGACTGTAAACCTTAGTCGCATATCTACTGCCACATGACTGGGTAACATGACTGTGCAGACGGCGCTGTTGTCTATGGCAGACATTTTGAATCAACTGTTGCACTGAGTTTTAATCCATGTTTTATCACAAAAATCTTCAGGTAAGTTATTTATTGTGTGGCCCTAATGTTTTCTATTTGACTCATAGCATATGCTTGTAGTGATATTTTTATTTACGATATTATTTTTAAAATTATTTTACCATTTCCAAGAATAACCTTCAGGACCACTATCTACCATTTCATTCCAAAGGCTTGTCTCTATAATTATTTACTCATAGCAAATTTATCTAATTTAATTGTTTTATCACACTCAAAATACCTCAGATCCATAAAAAATATACCTGTGATAGGCTGTGAATATTATCCTATATAATTTAAATGGCATTATTTCATAATGTACCATTTATCTTAAACTACATATAAACAAGCAGTCGCAGACGGCGGAATCCCCCGTCGAATTGTGCAGTTGGGGAAGTGCATTCTCAATAATGTTTGCGTTCTCAGTATGTGCTAAACAAGAGGTGGGATTTTGTCAAAAAGCCTGGCTTGCGAACTCATTTTAGGTACTGGTCATGGGAACGAATATACCAAAAATCTTTTTAATCCGTTGACATTCGTGGAAATTAGCCCTGTGACGTCGTCCATTTGCACCAAAATAATAAACAAAGTCCAATAACTCCGGTAAAAATATCCGGCCGGACCTAGCTTGCGAACTCATTCTAGGTAATGGTCATGTGAACTCATATACCAAAAATCTTTGAAATCCGTTGAGATTTGTGGAAATAAGCCCTGTAACGTCGTCTATTTGCTATTTGGTAAATTCGACAAAAATAATAAACAAAGTCCAATAACTCCGGTAAAAATATCCGGCCGGACCTGGCATGCGAACTCATTCTAGGTAATGGTCAGGTGAACTCATATACCACAAATCTCTGAAATCCGTTTACATTTGTTCAAGTTATGACTCTTACAAATTCGGGACAGACGGTACGATGGATGGACGGACAGACGGACGGAACCCATTACTATATTCCCCGCAAATTTTTAATTTGGTTGGGGATAATAAAAATTCTGATTGAAAAGTAAATTTTGAATGAATAATAGCATGAATGATTATATGGGAGTGTTCAAGACTGTTGTCAATTTCAAGAGATTGTATCATTAAAGATGGTGATATTGTGAAACCTTGGTAAAGTTTGGTAAAGCTAGGCCAATAAGCTTGATAAAGCTAGGCTGCAACACTGGTAAAACTTGGTAAAGCTACTAAATAGACTACAACCTTTGTAAAGCTTGGTAAAGCTTGGTTGTAACCTTGGTAAAGCTTGGTAAAGCTAGGCTGCAAACTTGGTAAAGCTTGGTAAAGCTAGGCTGCAAACTTGGTAAAGCTTGGTAAAGCTAGGTTGCAACCTTTGTAAAGCTTTGTAAAGCTTGGTAAAGCTAGGTTGCAACCTTGGTAAAGCTTGGTAAAGCTAGGCTGCAAACTTGGTAAAGCTTGGTAAAGCTAGGTTGCAACCTTGGTAAAGCTTGGTAAAGCTAGGCTGCAAACTTGGTAAAGCTTGGTAAAGCTTGGTAAAGCTAGGTTGCAACCTTTGTAAAGCTTGGTAAAGCTGAGGTTGCAACCTTGGTAAAGCTAGGCTGCAAACTTGGGCAAAGCTCAGTAATTAAAGATAGGTTGCAACCTTGGTAAAGCTCGGTAAAGCTCAGTTACAACCTTGGTAAAGCTCATCTACAATCTTGGTAAGCTGGGTAAAGTTTGGTTTCAACGTTGGTACAGCTTGATAAATTTTGACTGCAACCGTGGTAAAGCTCAGCTGCAACTTGGTAAAGTTTGGTTTCAAACTTGGTAAACATGCAACTCAGAAAATTTTGGCTGCAACTTTGGTAAAGCTCAGCTTCAACCTTGGTATAGCTCGGTAAATTTTGGCTGCAATCTTGGGAAAGTTATGATTCAAATTCTGTAAACATGGAAATCCTTTGATGAGCTCAGTTAAATTTGCCAAGGTATTCCAAGATTTTCCGAACTTGAAACATTCCAATACCCGCCGCCCCAAGCATTTTCCAAGGTTCCAGCTATTCCAAGGTTTTATTCCTAGAATATCTTAGGATTCCTTGGATATCCTGGGACATTTTGGCAAGGATCGATCTCCGCTTACATGTAATTAACATTATGCATATTTCTAACACAGGAGGCTTGGGAGATAGTGTACAGTTGATCTCCGAACAGCATCGGGAATTGAGAAACATTTTAATGAAAATTAGATCCAAAAAGTATCAATTAGTTAACATTCCCCGAGTTATTTCAAAATGCGGAGTATGTTTGGAAATGACACAAACACAGACGCAACACATGCTCATGTATCTATTTATACAAGTCCAATGGGGGTTAAAGTATACCTGTAGTAACTTCTGATGATGGGTGAGATATTGTTTACAGAATTAGGTGGTATTTGATTGTCTTCAATCGGTTCCTTACAGTTCAGATTTATTGATCGGAATTTTTTTATATGAATATTGCTATAACCATTTACTGGATGCAATCGACACGAGCAGATGCAATCGATACCTGTGAAAACTATCATCCACATGGCATGTGCTGGCAGCATGTCAGGGTCTGTCCAAATTATTTACAAGAACAAAACCAGAGGTTGATGGCCAATCACAATTGGCAGATGTTTGACCAATCCCTTGGTTAGTAAATAGCTACATCGGAATAATAAACTAAGAGTTTTTATGTTGAATTACGAGTATACTGTAATGTACTAAAGAACTACTAGTACATACATTTATAGACAAATGTAAATAAATAATAAAATTATTGGAATATATGGGTCCTAGAAACAATTTTGCACTAGTTGTGTCACTTTGACATCGGAATACCATAGGACCCATATGGCTTGTTGCCATTAATCGGAAAACTCTCTCCGAGAGCTTTCCGATGAATGGCAACAAGCCATATTTCCGACATAATCCTGAAAAGTTACCCATAATTCTGCTGTGGTTAAGGAGTCGATTAATTAGAGCGTTACTGTAGATGACGATGCTGGCCCCTATGACCCCTAAATCGAAACAAATTACCATAGTTCATACAAAGGAAAGTAAGCAGCCCTCCATAATATGGTTTCAGACATTATATTGTTTTACAAGCAGCTTGGACGCTAAAATTCATAACCTTCAATGTTAATCTTCTGAGTGCTCTGTGCCCCTAAAATTCAATCAACCATGACCATATGAACAAATGGGAAAATAAGGTTCCAGGCATCTTGGACTGGAGAAAAAGATGACTCCGATGATATAACGCTATTATTGTCACATTTTGTGCTCTCATGATCAATGTCATTCATTTTATTACTGGTATAAAGCTGAAGAAATGTTAATAGGACAATACATGTAGTCATGTAACACATTTCTTTAACCCAACTAGATTATCGCATTTCACAATTCCACTGATCGGTCTTAATCATTAATTTTGTTTTCACAGTATAATAAACTATGGACGTGTTTACAGAATGACGTGGGTGGCGGTCACAGTCGCCCAATTTCTTAAAGTATCACTGCACTTTGTGATGTGAGAAACGACACTCATCTGATAGAGATTGTCCAAGTGTATCTAAGCGCCTTTACCAAACAGATACAAGCATTTAAGTGTAAAGCAAATGTAGGTGAAATTTACAGTATTGCCCAAAATATTTATGCACGAGGTAATATAAGTAATATTTTCTTTTGTTTTTAATGTCAATGAAAAATATAAGGCGACATGTGTGCATCAATATTTTAGTGTTGTTGCTGAAAATCTAAACATGACTGACTGAAACTGTTACAGTGCATGTTTACAAACAATTCAACATGTGGAATCTCATCATTGGAGGATAATAATGAGTGCGCCACTTTAACAAATACTATTGACTTGAAACATTATGTCAATAGCAATGCATTTGTTATAGAGGGGCACATGTTTTTATTTTATTTTTTATTTTTACTCTCCTTCTTAGCAATAAGACCCTGAGGTAATAATGGTTTTAACAAACTTTGTATGATTGTTCAGCTGAACCCACCATGAACACGTGCAGGCAATTTAAGGGATGAGTTTCTACCAGTCTCTGAAAAGCTGACGAAAATCCTATATCGGAATTACGTCTCTAGAAGTGTCCATAATATTTCATTTCTACGACGATGCAGCATTCCCAACATGACGTAATGAACCGTTTCCAAATATGGAGTGCATTCCTGGAGTAGTAAATGTTTGTGAGAATCATAATATTTAGAAATAGTTATAAACACAACTAGATGCAAAAGAATAATCAGTCATTAATATCATTGACTGATAAAAAAAACTCGAAGATCATGTCTCCTATATTGCAATGAGTAAAATGAATTATGGATATATCGCCTGTACTCAGTTTTCCAACAATTATTAGTTGAGTTTGACAATGCATGTGAAAATTGTCAACACGTCATTGACCTCTGATGTGATCAGCTATGCCATAAACCAATTAAATCATGTGCAGTCTGTGCCGCTCTCCAATGAAACTAATTTTACATGGGAGTTCTAGAGATGTATTTATAATTCCGATATATGATATTCATCGGCTTTTCAAAGAGACTGAGTTTCTCCACGTCAATATTCAAACTACATGCACAATTTTTCATAGTTTAAAAATGTGATTCAGAAATATTTGTTCAATTTTGGGACCATTATTTCCCAAATATCCGAATATCTATACCATACATGCAAATGTATCGGTATTGAACTAATTTAGACTACAGTGTATGCATACAGACAAGATATTTACCAAGGTTCTACAAACGTGATCACTTAAAATACATTGGAGCAATCCTTCAAGCAAAATCTTCTCAAATCATTGTAAGGTAGCAGAAAGCCCACACTCAGTCCCCAACGTCAAACAGTCGAATAGGCAAAGCTTTGATAAATTTGATAACCATGTACATTCCAACTGCTAGCCCAAGCCTGCA
The DNA here is from genome assembly GCA_032622095.1 of Siphonodentalium dalli. NCBI lineage: Eukaryota > Metazoa > Mollusca > Scaphopoda > Gadilida > Siphonodentaliidae > Siphonodentalium > Siphonodentalium dalli. Next base: position 55,809,249 of record CP136067.1, read on the forward strand.
GATAGTGTGTCTGTCATTTGCAGAATGAGGTCCCCAGAAAATTAATTTAGTGATTCTATCTTGCACAGCGGGCTAGCATCCCCAAATTCACCCTCTGAGGACCTCATTCTGCTTAGGCCTCATCTTCTGGGAAGTATCTATAGTCTCAAATTAACATTGTTTTTAGTTGCTTTTTCCCTTCTAGGAAGTGTCTATATATATCCCCAAATTTGCAGAAGATAAAATGCATAATTGAGGTGACTGATAGGTGAACATCAACTTCAACTGGGGAACTTCAATCTGATCCTACATGTAGGTCTCCCTTTAGGAGATGATCAAGGCCTAAGCAGAATGAAGTTCCCAGAGGGTGAATTTGGAGATGCTTAATCCTGGTGTGTGGGACAGCGTCACTAAATTCACCCTCTGGGACCTCATTCTGCAAATGACAGACATATTTACAGGCTTGTGGTAGCCCCAACTGAAGACCAAAATTCTCAGCTCTAAGAAACATCATTTGCACCCCACCCTACTGACATTGCCCCCCTCTCCTACTTGAGGTGTCATCTTCTCTATATTGAGTATCAACTAAATAAATAAACTGGGGGTTATTAGCGTGATAAAAGGCTATATTAGGATCCTGTGAATATTCCATGTTTCATTTGTTAAACGATTAGGTCCCAATATTCAATTCGGATTTATGCAGTTTGAAAATTTTGATTCGAAAACATTTGCATATACATTAATGCCCTAAATAATCGACTCCTGAGAGCTTTCGGAATAATGGCAACAAGCCATATTTCCGACTAAATCCTGAAAAATTACCCATAATTCTGCTGTGGTAAAGGAGTCGAATATTTAGGGCATTACTGTACCAAAGATACAGTAATGCTCTAATTAATCGACCTCTTAACCAAAGCAGAATTATGGGTAACTTTTCAGGATTTAGTCGGAAATATGGCTTGTTGCCATTCATCGGAAAGCTCTCGGGGAGAGCTTTCCGATGAATGGCAACAAGCCATATTTCCGACTAAATCCTGAAAAGTTACCCATAATTCTGCTTTGGTTAAGAGGTCGATTAATTAGAGCATTACTGTAATTGCTAGACTAATTTGTTCTATGATTATCTGTATTTTGAATAAAGTTCACCATATACAGATGGAAAACGATTGCAGCTACATGTTGGTTATGTGAGATCTTGAATTACGAAAGCATTTGCTCGAGTCCTACCGAACATATTATTACAGTATAAATACAAGTCGGAACAATTCCAGGTGCTAACCACGGAAGTCAACATTAGGCTTTGGCGAAACTGTAATAATGTATATTAACTAATACTAGACAAAGTTTTCCCGGTCCTCAACAGCTTGGGATATATCAGTTGGGATGATGCTGTTTTTGGACAGAGTCCCGCCAGTTGCTCTTCTATATAATGGTGTTTTATTCAAAAGACATACTGCATGTACATGTGGAACCCGGGCATTCACGTAGACCACTGAATGTGACTAATTATCTGGCATGTCAACAATTAATCTGTTTTCAAAATGATATATCATTTATTGTGATATAAAAAGGTATAGTGATGATACAATCGTTTAACATATTGTTTACATGCATTTTTTGATAGTGCAACAAATTGAAATTCGCAGGAAAACAAGGCTTTGTTTACTTATAAATCTCATTGCTTTGGCATTTAATGGAACTCTTGATACCTGCATATTTGATATCATCATGCTTGGGAAAGGCTACTCTCTATGTTCATACATTGTATATGCTTCCATTTGACATAACCTGAAGACATGCAAGCAAGATAACTCCCGTTCATGATTCTGGGCATAAAGTCCGTCATAGATGAGTAACGGGGTGGGACTCGGTCCAAAAATAGCTTAATTAATCCCAACCGATATCCCAAATTGTTGTGGCCGAAAAGACTTGGTCTAAACTAATATTAGTAGTTTGGCACTTGATGCTGATGCTTGAGTGTGGGTGCATGTACTGCATGTAATAATATACAATATATACTTGTACATGTATAAGATTTACTCGATAACAGACACAAAATAACAGTCATTTCTTAATTTTCAAACTACATATACATATTCTAAAATTTGTGTGGTGTCACAAGTTCAGTGATGCAGAATGAGCTTTCTGAGCACATTATTTCCTTTCCCATTCACTCATCTATAGGCTAACTGCATATTGGCAACTAATGGGTATATCCAAAAGCTTACCATATATCATATTGAACAAGCAATTGACAAGGAGGGAGTATTTTATTGAAATACTTTTTTAGTATCGCTATTTCCAAACATACATGTATGTATATATACATGTATACATATGTTTCTCCTTTTTGATTTGCGAGTATTTATGACTATTTTTTGGCACTTAATTGTGTTAGACTTGTACATGTACATGCACTTCAGATGCAGGATTGGCTCAAGAATATTTTACTGAGAAATCAAATCAACTTCAAACAATGAAACAAGATTTTGCTTTTATTAAAAGAGTCAAGTATAATCGGATAAAAAATGTTTTTAAAAATATAGCACTTGAATGTATAATACGGTATTCATACCAGTAAATGAATTTCTTAGATATTTCATCTCAAAGTAATCGGATGTAATCAAAATGATTTTATTACTTTAGAAAAGTATAGTATTTGTAATTAAATACATCAACTTGGAAAAGTATTTGTATTGTATTTGTAATCATCAAATTTAAAAGATTTGTATTTTAACTAAATACATTAGCCATGTAATTGCCCCATCATGTTAAAAAGATCTCCATAGCAACTGTTGGCAGGGAAACTTTAAACATAGTTAAATATTTTTTTTACCTGACCTTGTTATTACAGTACACTTATATGTAATTGATGTGTGTGGGTGTCCATACAAAAAAATACCTTATGTGTACCCATGTCTCCATGTGACCTCAATTTGAATACCTGTTCCGCAAATCTTGATTTAAAGCATGGGAAAATTTAATTCTGTACAAATTTGCTTACGGCCTAATGCTTTGATGTCCAATGAAGGGCAATGTCTATTTACTCAGACTGTCAGCAGTAATGGCAATATCAAACTACACCATGCTAATTCATCATTATCATATCAGACCATTCAAATACAGACAGGCATGTTGGTGAGAGGAAAAATTACAACATTGTACTTGAAGTTCTAAATTGATCTTGAATATTTGACCCACTTTGCAAAACTCTTCTTTTTGTGATTACAGATGTATCAACATGCAGTAGCTTATTGTCTTTAGATAACTCATATTAACACTTTAATTAACCATTTTGTGAAAACCCTGTGCCAATGCATTCTCTTATATAATTATGTGAGTCTCCACATACGGTATATAAGAGAATGCATTGGCCCAACAATATTTACCTTGACCTTGTACGGTAAGCCTGTGCATTCTCTTATATATGCGAGGTACATGTAGACTCACATATATAAGAGAATGCACTGACACAGGGTCTTTAATGCTGCACCAGCACAGCTTCCACAGCCAGTCATAAGGGGTGGGGCATAGTGGTTTAGGGATGTGGACCGGACTGCCATGGACTGGTCAGGTCCACGGTCCAACCCTGCACATCAGTGGTTCACCCACCACCGCTGGACCGCCAAGGACCTATCATACCCCCCCCCAGTCCTGTACCTTCTAGTCTGATCCACTTTCGCCCTTGAGGAATGGACAAAATCTAAATAAAACGGTTGATTCATCAGTATTGTTCTGTTAACAATGTTGACAGTTACAGTAATGCCTTAATTAATCGACTCTCGGTGAGAGCTTTCCGATGAATGGCAACAAGCCATATTTCCGACTAAATCCTGAAAAGTTACCCATATTTCTGCTGTGGTTATGCATGGAGTCGATTAATTAGGGCATTACTGTAGATGTGCTGATTAAAGTGAATAATATGTCCCTGTAGTGTCCATGATTTTATTTTAATTTGCACATGTCATTATGATTAGGCCCTATCTTTCGAAAATTATCAACCTCAAAGCCTGCGCGTTTCATAATGAGAAATATACCTTGTCAGACTGCCAGTGCACATGCAGCACAGTTTAATAATACCATGAATATAATTTAGGATACACAATAAATTAGAATCATGTTGTTGATGTCGATAACCATTGTGTGTTGTTGTTGGGATATCTTCAAACCAGTGGAAAAAGACAAATACAAAGTTGCACATTAAACACAACCCATTCTATATTACATAAGTACATGTATATATGTTGCTATTTCGACTGCATCTGAAGATATTTTTTCAACAAAATTGTGCTTGTGTGAAATGAGGGTACATGTATGTACAACTGTTCCAATTATAGTCTATTTAAATTACATATACACAGGGAACTGTTGCAGACTTGCAGTGTGACAGACATTATTAACAAAACTAATTTCAATGCCGTGGACTTGATTTTTAAGAGCATTACATGTATGTTGCTAAAATAAGCAATTTAATCATATAAATGACTGGACCACAGTGGACTGGTTCAGGCATGAGAACCAGACAACAAAAGGACTGGAAAGAACCAGACTGGACCGCCTTGTTGGTGGACTGCTGGTCCAGTCCGTATCCATATACATGTACATGTACATGTAGTGGTTGCTATGAGACAGTCATCTGCTCAAATACATACATGTACATTGATTATACAGCCTGTGTTTACTCATCAATGAGTACATGTATATTAGTATAGAAAGGGTTAATAGTCGGTTTTAATATTTGGTCTAAGTTACAGTAATTCTCTAAATAATCGACTCCTTAACCACAGCAGAATTATGGGTAACTTTTCAGGATTTAGTCGGAAATATGGCTTGTTGCCATTCATCGGAAAGCTCTCACTCAGTAAATATTGAAGACAGCTATTTGGGGAGTTTCTTTCCGATGAATGACAACAAGCCATATTTCTGACTAAATCCTGAAAAGATACCCATAATTCTGTTGTTAAGGAGTCGATTATTTAGGGCACTACTGTATGCTACATAACCAACACAACTGAAGCCTTGTTTTAAGCTGTTCTGCTAACCAAGGTCTATAACTACCAGCGCATAAGCCATCCTGTTTTGTCGCTTACTGTATTGGCATCTAAGAGTACATATTTATAAACATTGAGTGCTTAATGCAGTCTACTTATTGAGCTTGATAAGAACCTTGAAGGACTAGTGTTATTATGTTAATAATATCGATCAGCTTGCACCAGATAGTCGTACAGACCACATAAACACAATTCAGTGGTTTAATTAGCAAGAACGGCATCCACCAGTTAATCTTGACTCCTAGCTATTGGAGGCTTTAATAAAGTGATGTGAAACACTCCTGAAGGGTGATGAAATAGAATTGGAAAATAATCTTTTGATGAAAATAACAGTGAAACAAGTGAAAGTGTGTTGAATCAATACTTGTATAAAAGAGCATTGACGCGTATTGCATCATTTCACCATGTGAGAGGTCTAAAAAAAACTTAATCCGGATAACCCTGGAAATAAAATTATCATCATGCATGTACATGACATGACAAGTCCTATCTGTTTCTGAATACACTTTGTAAGTCTTGGATTTTATGATCGGTGGCATGTAATAAACACAGAGCGACACATGTGTGAATGGGTTTGTCGATACCGCACTTGTTGCCATCGAAGAACGACAGAACGAGTGATCTCTCCTCTATCGAGTGGTCTCTCCTCTATCGTTCTGCGCTGGCACTTGACAACCCCATAAGCACACTTGTATCGTTCTGTGCATACATGTACCTGTATGGCCAGATTAATTTTTTTTTATATTTTGTCCTGCTGGCAGTGTCTCCTGCTTTGATCGCAATTACCTAGCATGACTCATGTGTCGAATGAGTACCAGAGACAGGCAGTTGATGGATACATTTTATTGCCAGTAATATCAGGCAGTCATGGCACTACTTCCCCATTGGAAAATAGGATTGACAATGGTGTCATGGGGGTGGGGGTTTGGGACAAATTTAATGTGGAATGATTATTACCAATTAATTGATTATTATTATTGTTATCAAATCGATAGAGGAAATTGCTGATATAAACTAATATCATGCCTAATAGTAGCCACCCAAGACCACACACGGGCCACCATTTCACTAAAGCTGCATTTATAGTTACATTTAATTACAACAAGGGCCATAACTCGGGTACTCGATATATAGGTGGATAAGACCCAATGTTACATGTATGTGGTCATAATATAGATATCCTTTCCCCCATGCTGATCGATCACTATTAAGAAGTGACAAGAAAATCTGACATTAAGTTTATTGCAAAAAAGTTTGTACATGTATGGAGATAGAGGGATTGAGATCTTGGCTAAGTGAGAACCGAAAATCAATGAATATATTGCAGCCCAGTGGTTTTCACAATATACATGTATACCTGATATTAAATCAGGTGCAATGCAATCCACTGGTTACTCCTTCCACACCCTATCCCCCACCAAGCTGAATGCTGAAGTACTGAATCTGCATGTGAAACGGGTGTGACTAAACACCGCCCGGAGCAGCCCGGACCCCCCATATGGACTATATGAGTGATTGTAAGGCCAATATAAGTGCAGGGGTGTCATGGAAACCCACTCAGGGTCGCTATTAACCCTCAAAATGCCGGCATCGGCGAAAATGTTCGCCACGAAATGAAGCTAACAGCCCGGACCCGCCCCTGCTGCGTCCAGGTGTGATTTTAGTATCCATACCTGTGCGGGGGTGTTAATGAAACCCAAATACGCACAGAGAGTGGTCAAGGTCAAACGGAAGTGCCGCTTATTAACCCCTAAACTTCCCAGATTCAGCCAGAATTTAAAAATTGCGCCCCCAATAAACAAATTCACAGCCCGGACCCCTTTAATGTCCTCGTACTTCTAATAACTCCTAACATATGTGTTGTGGAACTGCCCTCGACTACACTCACGAAGATACAAGGGCGAGTCGCCCACGAATGCCTGGAAATTAACCCCCAAAATGCCGCCATCGCCGATTATGTTTACCGATAACAACGCTGACAGCCCGGACCATCCCGGTCCAGCCTGGACCCCCCCCCCATATGGACCCACCTGGACGCAGCAGGGGCGGTCCGGGCTGTTAGCTTCATTTCACAGCGAACATTTTCGCCGATGCCGGCATTTTGAGGGTTAATAGCGACCCTGAGTGGGTTTCCATGACACCCCTGCACTTATATTGCCCTTAAAATCACTCATATAGTCCATATGGGGGGTCCGGGCTGGACCGGGATGGTCCGGGTTGTCAGTGTCGTTATCGGTAAACATAATCGGCGATGGCAGCATTTTGTGGGTTAATTGCCAGGCATTCGTGGGCGACTCGCCCTTGTATCTTCGTGAGTGTAGTCGAGGGTAGTTCCACAACACATATGTTAGGAGTTATTAGAAGTACGAGGACATAAAGGGGGTCCGGGCCGTGAATTTGTTTATTGGGGGCGCAATTTTTAAATTCTGGCTGAATCTGGGAAGTTTAGGGGTTAATAAGCGGCACTTCCGTTTGACCTTGACCACTCTCTGTGCGTATTTGGGTTTCATTAACACCCTCGCACAGGTATGGATACTAAAATCACACCTGGACGCAGCAGGGGCGGTCCGGGCTGTTAGCTTCATTTCGCGGCGAACATTTTCGCCGATGCCGGCATTTTGAGGGTTAATAGCGACCCTGAGTGGGTTTCCATGACACCCCTGCACTTATATTGGCCTTACAATCACTCATATAGTCCATATGGTGGGTCCGGGCTGGCCCGGGCTGGTCCGGGCTGGTCCGGGCTGGTCAGGGCGGTGTTTAGTCACACTGTGTGAAACAAAACATATACCATGTACTAAAGTACACTCGATCCCAGTGGTGTACTTTATAATTCATTACCAGTGGCTTCTTTTTAATCTCTTACCCACTCAAGCATATTATAACCAAGGTCAATGACCTCAAATAACCAGTCATTTACCTTGGACAAAAGGTGAAGGCTATTATGCATATATCATTCAAATAAATCAAATTACATGTTGGCTGTTGGGAGATAATGAGAAATGAGGTAAAATGGGGCCAATGAAGCACCTTGCTTGTCCTATTTATAGAACCCATTCTCACACAAGCACACATGAAGAGCATGTGGGACATGTAATTTACATTAGCTGTGGTTCACCAGTAACTGTTGAGTGGAGCATGTATGAACTGTGCAATATACATGTATATATATTTTTTAGAAGCAGTTATGATAGAAGGCTGACCTTTAGCTGGAACATACCATTCAGCACACTGAACGTGTGTGTATATGCATCACCTTGTATTGCTGGTATGCTTCCACATTGTCCATGTAATGTAAGTGTACTGAATGTACCTTCTGGCACCTGCATGTGAGCTCTTGACACTTGGCCAATGGGACAATTCTAAAGTGCCTCATAATAATACCCTGAACTTGGGCTGAAGTACTTTCCAACATTTAAAGTGAACTCAAATGTTCAAAGATATAACTTTGGCATTTTCTCTGTGATAGAAATGCTGGTACACAGACACTATAGAGGATGTCGCCCTACATCCCCCCCACACACTTTTGTATGCAGGTTTCTGTTAAATTTAAGTGGTATGCAGGATTACCTCTGTTAAGTGGTCAGGGCTGCCAGAAGGCAGAACGCCAGAGGGAGGGCAAACCTTTTTTTCGGGGCACATTTTGTGAAGATGAATATTAACCTTGCACAGTCACTGGTAAAATGCTTATAGCACTGACTTCACAACGGCCGGGATATTGTGAATGTTAGCATGTATAATGTATTCGATGCTCAAATACTTTATTTAAACCAATAATCATAGAGTTCAACACTTTACACAATCTAACAACAATAAACTCAGTCTCTTTAAAAGCCGACACAATCTCGAATCTTCGAATTATGTTTCTGGAATTAATACTGAAAATTCACGCATACAGCAATACAGTGAGACCTTTCCGATGAATGGCAAGAAGCCATATTTCCAACTAAACCCTGAAAAATTACCTATAATTCTGCTGTGGTTAAGGAGTCGATTATTTAGGGCATTACTGTACCTCTGCAGTTTGTCAGCTATATTTCCTTGAATGGTGTTTTCCATTGGTCAAAAAATTATAATCAATATCGATCACAATATTCCCAGGGGGGGGGGGGGGGGTGGGGCTAAAAATTTAGTCAGGCAATGTCTAACATATAACTACATGTAATAATAGAAAGCAAACAGAATTTTGCCTTATGTAAGACAAGCTGAATGTTTCTATAAATCATATTTATAAAGTTGTTCCAGAGAAGAGCTACATGTACGAGAAATAATTTTATACTGTAGATAGGTCTCAGGTCTGCTCACAGTTGATGCATGACACAAACTGTCATGTGCCGATTATGACATCGGCTCTGTTGGAGAATGGAGACTGATAAATAAATCGAAGATTCGAGATTACGTCGGCTTTTAAAGAGACTGCAACAAACTATAATGGATATACCTGTAACTATACAACCTTGAATGATTTCGTCATCGTTTTACAAATACATTATTGTAATCCACTCACACAACTAAAATGCACCAAAATATCCTCTGCAGTTGGCCATCTTACTCGCAAAATCTTGTGCTAGCCTCTGAATGTTCACTTTGTCCAATACATGTAGTGCCTTTTGGATTTTTGCAAAGATAATGTGATTGAGGTGGTTTCCTCCTGATGTTGATTGATTGATTGGGGTTTATTGTCGCTTTAGCTAATAAGGCCATATCACGACATTGCCAGTTTTAGTGGTGGAGGAAATCCGCACACTTGCAATTAATCTAACAGTGATTTCAATGGCTGATAAACTCGTCAACCATGTGCGGCAAACCGCCGGCGAGTAACTGGCAACTCCACCAGATAACGATTTAGAGTTACAAAGTCCATGATGGAAACATGTGGATTTGAACCCTTATCGCCAGCGCTGGAGGGCGAAACGGCTTAGTGGTACCCCTCCTCCTGATGTCACATGGAGACAATTCTTTACTCTTCTCATTGCGATGAAAGAATGCTCGCTTGATGCAGAACTGATCGGCATGGTATATTACAGTTTGAGAAGTTCATGCACTTCACTGCATCATTGTTTTGCCACTGGCATCACCTCAAATACATGTATTTGAACAATACTCTGACCTTGGCCACAGACTTAATCGACAATATCTGATTGGCATTATATAATGCAAACACAGACAGTAAGTCATTTAATTGAATAGCTAATTTTTCTTTGTCAATGATGCTGATAATATCCAAGTTATCCATAGGAACATTTAGCTGTGTAACTGATCTGTTCAGCACTTGCTCGATGTCCTCAATTGCAGTCAGGACTTTCTTGATGAAACCACCCATCCATGCTTTGCAGGATGGCATCAATGGATTCAAAGTATGCTGCCCGCAAGGTCACTTTACTGGCAGACTTCGGACTGTTGTTTGGTAATTTTTCAGTCAATAGCATAGACCCGTCATGTAATCTTTTTGGGACTTTTCTTGCTCGTGGGGTCTTCACATCTACTGGCAAACTCAAACAAGTCAACGATTCTGTTGCCTTGACAATTTTCAAGAATTCAATTTCACTCCTCATTTCTTGAAGGCATATTGGCGAGATAATCCCACAGAAAATGACACACATCCGCTGATATATCAACTCTGTGTACATGTAGCTGTTTGGACAGTCTTTCAAGGATACAAATGAGTCGTTTGGATACTGTGAGCCGAAAAATATCCCGGAATGACCTCAACTGCTTCACGAGTCCATCTTATTTTTCTTTTGTGTTCCAGCTTTTGTTGTGGCATCACTTCTTATTGCTGTCATGGTATTCAATACTAGTAGTTCCGGGATTTTCTTAATGACGACGTCAATCGCATTGAATCTGGGCATCCACCGTGTCGCTGACAGACTCTGCAGGCGAATCACAGAATTGTCACTGGAGCCGTTTTCATTAAAGATGCATAATCCGAAATAATGCTCCCAAATTACTATTTCTTTGGCTTCGGGGGTAAAAAATATTTGATTCGAGTCGAGGAACCCACCCATCACAGTTCAGAGTGATCAGATATCAATTTTTGAAATTTGTTATTTCTCGAAATGTGCAATTATTTGTGGTCCAGAAACGAGCCTTCAAATCGACGGTCTCGGACAAAATTGCGGATAAAGATGGATAACTCTAAAATCAAATGATAATACTTTATGATAATATTTATAGTAACATGTATTTTGTAAAACATACTCTCCTAGCTGGAGGAAATAAAGATATATATATATATAGCATTATTTTGTTGTAATTAATCGATTCTGATAACAAAAGCGTATTTTGAAGAAATATTGTTGTTGTTGTAACTTGGTGATATGGGGAACGTCTGATCAGATTGAGTACCTTTAATAATGTCCTTTTGAATGTTTTCAAAAAAGAAGAACATGCTTCGGGTAAGCCCAAACAACAGCATTTAAAGGGACTGGCACAACTCTAGTGCAGTTGAAAGCAACTCAGATATGTCGATGGCGTCTTTGATGATCAATTTGTTAAAATGTGCTAAGCAGTGGTACCATGTCGCTCTTCATCTTCATGGCCAAGGACTTCATGGCCACCGCACCATCGAAGCACTTAACAGCCATCATGTCGCCATCGAGTCCTTATGATGTACTTAACATATTTCAGAAGAGCATCAGATGAAAGTCCTTCTTGGCATTCATACAATCCCACAACGTCGTGGGTTACCTGGTAATCGTTGTCGCACATTCTAACAAAGAATGTGAGTTGCTCCTTTTTGGATACATATGATGATTCATCCGCTAGGACAGAAAAACATTTGGAATCGTTCAACTTTTCCATCAGCATTTGCCTCTGTTCATCAAGTATGTCATGAGTGTTTGTGTAATGCTTCTCATCTAGGAGCAACTTCAGGCTTCGGTCAATTTTCATTTATTCAAATCAAACTGGAATATATTTCACTCCCTGTCCGAGTCCCATCTGATCAGCATTCCCTGTCTCAGAAGTGTTTTAAGGTATTCAGGTGGGAAACCAATCCATTTCGTCATAACTCCTGCTTGCCCATGTGCTCCGAACTGATAATAAAATGTATCGACTGGTTCGATTTGCTCTCTATCTTCAGCTTGTTGACTCTCATCATCTTCCCTGAACTTATTGATGGCCTTCTTCCAGTTATTGAAGCCGACTCCCAGTTCCAAGTTGAATGTTCTGCGCTGATCTGCCCTTTCTTCTCCGTATGTTGAGCATGTATCGCAGAATGCAACTTCAGGTTTATCAGCCACCCATACTGTACATATTAAACCAGTGCTCATTGAACTGCTGATTGCCTTTTTCAGCTCTAACCCTTTCATCTGGCGTCAAATATTTTGGTCGTTGTACTAGATCTGAGAAGTCCAGTTTTTGTTTCTTCTTTTTGAACATCCCCGTTCAGTGGTTGGGAGAATATTAATGGCGATCCGACGGTCTCGTCATTAGATGGCTGTGGCTGGTCGTCAATACACACTTTTGGTTCGTCTCTGTTTTCAGTGGACAATTTCGGCAAAAACGCTGTCAATTTTGCCTGTCCTGGTTTGGCCGCTGCCTGTGCCCTCGCCTTCTCTGCTTCTTTTTTATGTCTTCCAGATTTAGGCATTTTCTTAAGATTTTTTCTCAATTTCGGAATTATAAAGAGTTATGAGTCAAGTTGTTAATGATGTCAGGAACAACAGGTCTGCATATATATATAGTCTGTAGTGGCAGTTTCGTAACAAACAGCTGATATCGACTGATATCTTCGTATGTACTCTTGGGTGCCAAATAAACGTGCTGGCACGCTTATTAAATTTGGAAGAATATGCTGGACATCACTATTATTTGGTCATGATATATATAGTGAAAATGCCAGCACTATTAATAATTTTAGGGGTAAATGTAAGCCAGCACGTTTATTCAGCCATCATGTTTATTTGGCACCTGAGAGTACCCCAACACATCTCTCTAAATTTAAGCGTTATACTAGCATATATACGTGCGAGTTTCAAGGGGCATCTAGTGATATTGGAAGGACACACTTGCCCCTCCATACCACCCCCATTTCCGGCGGCCCTATAAATGGTATTGGGATTAATATGCCCAGCTCAACTGGTACCAGTACTCAGGATCCAACATACTAGTAGCTAGTATGCAGATTTTATAGCACCAAACTGTTAAAATGTTCCGGTGAGGTGTCAAAATCACATAAAAACAAGTAGTCCTAAAGAGGGACATACCGGTAGCAAATGGGTCTCTGTTGAGCAGTGGGTGTCCACTTTGAAATTTTCAACTGCATGCCCCTGATCACCCCCACCCACATAGTCTGCTCCCTCCTAACTGAAGCAAACACACTCCCAATGAAGCAAACACACTCCCAAGTTCGTAAAATTCCTTTTAAAATGTTTGAATTTTACAACTGATACCTCAAGCTTTCCTAACTGTTGCAAAGTTCCAACCTGACATGCCCCCCCCCCCCCTTTTTCAATGGTTGACCCCATTAAAAAAAAATTGATTTTCCATAGGCCATATACACCAAAAGACATATCTTGACTGGTTGAACCCATTTTAACAAATCTGTAACCCAGTCCCAAGTAGCACAAGGACCCTCCATACTACATATAAGCTAAATAGGCCTGATGGCTCTCGTGGAGGAGCCATTTTAACAATTACTATTTGACCTGGTGACCCCATTTGAACAAATACGATTCCCAGTCACCCGAAGGACTCTCCATACCAAATATATGCTAAATATGCCAAATGGTTCTTTTTGAAGAAGTTTTAAGAATAACTATTTAGGGAAAGAATTATGCCCCTGGATCTGCCCCTATTTGACCCAGTGAATTCTGAATCATATCTGAATCCCAGACAACCATACCAAAAATAAGCTGAATAGGCCTGATGGTTCTTGATACGAAGACATTTTAAGAATTGCAATGGATGGACAAGTTATGTCCCTGGCTCCCTATGGGAGGCTCGCATATATAAGAGAATGCACTGGCACATGATCTTTAATGCTGCACCAGTGTCATTTATATAAAAGTAACTCTCTACCAAGCAGATAGCTCTGGGGCATCAATCAACAAAGCTGTCAATCCAAGCAGATTTTGTTAATACTGCCATCTCATTAATCACCTTAGCCAGCACAATGTGACTTCTATATGGTATTAAGTAAACATGCTGTCTTCTCAGGCACCCTCCTCATATCTCATTTAGCTCATATATCTGCTTTTTGCATGTTCTGGATTTTAGACTGATTTAAACCAAATTTGGTGTGGTCAACCTGGTGGTAGAGATGGGCGGTACTCGGTATTTACCATGCGGTATCGGTATCAGCGTAATACCGATTTACCGTACCGAATCAAAACTAAAAATACCGAATTTTCGGTATTGAAATTATTGATGTGTTGCCAACTTGTGTGTCTTCGTATTGAGTAAAGTTTCTCAGTAAACAGTTTTGATTCGGTACTTTAATTAAAATTAATCTTAGAATTATACAAATCCATCAGACCATCACAAAGAACCCGACTGGTAAAAAGCACCCACTTGATAAGAACTCAGCTGACCTTGACCTGTTGTCAGTTTGACAGGCCTTGAGCGAGCAAAAGGAATAAACACTCACAGATGGCTGACCTAGTTACGGGCCTAACAATCAATGCAGTTGTTAGAATAGATACACACTACACAGCAGGGCTGGCGATCTAGAAAATCCAGGAGGGCTAGCCCTCCTAGATATGCCTAGGAGGGCTATTAAAGTTATGATTTATTTTATCTGAGTTACTACTGTCGTTAGTTTGTCTATTTTTGATGTTGTATAACTCCATTTAAATGAATTTTTCTTCATGTGGAAACAAAGTGTCCACAGAGTTGTGAATGTCAAAATCCCCCACAGTAATTATGGTAATAAAATGGTTTTATATGTTGTGATAATCTATATGTACAAGAAACAAAATGTAAGAGTATTTGTACTCAACAATTTGTCAGTCGGTGTCCAACCCATGCAACGGAATTGGGTGAGTTTGTCCACATTAAAAGCATTCTCCATGAAAGTGTAATTTTACGTAAAATACACAATCAAGAACAATATTAAATCCAGTATATTTGCACTTGAATATTGACTGCTTTTTCTCTCAAAGTAATCCATATTCCATTGTCGATCGCAGACTGCTGCTTGCAGCGGTCAAGTGGGGACATAGAAAATAGTTTCTGAACTTTAATAATTGAATAACAGTGTAAACTAGAATACGTGGATACATTTAGCTAATTATATTAAAATATTGTCAATCGAAGCGATAAAAGACGGCTGCAAGCTAAATACAATTTTCACTGATAGGAACCTGAAACGGAACGAAAGGTTGAACTTAATTGGGACAGTGACATTTGGTTCTCACTATCCACAAACATGTGTCATTTTATCCAGTGAAATACTAGTATATTGTAAGCTCAATCTTATGAAGAGAAATTATTTATTTTGGTCATAAAATGTGTGAGAATCGATCAAAAGATCAGATTTACGAAACAGTTCGTTCTGGAATTTACTGATTCCGCTATAATTCCCATTTGACATTACCATCAAGTCACGCATGCGCACAGTCCCCACACTGTACAATATAATTACGATTTCGATGCAGTATTTTACTCATTAAACACAATAAAATAACTAAATAATAAATGTCCTATCGTAGACGAGGCGGGCTATAAAAAGCCAGCCTTGGAAAATTCTAGGCGGGCTGTAGGCGGGCAGCCCACCAGCCCGCCTTGAGATTTCCAGGCCTGACACAGTGTATCAAAGAAGCTGTGCTGTAACGTATTGCTACATTGTAACGTCATCAATGCCACACTGTCACTGTGTAATACTTAGGCGGTGGCAGTCGGTATAGCACGTGGCTTTGACGACTTCAAAGACACCGACAATGTAAGCGGCATAAACAGAAATAAGGTCCGATTTCATTTATACAGTGAAACAGAATCTACTTTCACTTTCTAAAAATAGAACATATCCATCAATTGATTAAATTCTCAGATTTATTTCACGTTGCGGCTATTGATAGGGTTTGTGAATTGTGATCACTGATTACTACTCACAATACTATTCACTCGCAAAAATATGACGAAATTGACACGTATAGATATTGTAGCCATGCAATAATGCAATCTCTTATTCTTTTCAAAAGCGGTGCGACGGCGTGCGTGTAAATCACTTAATTGAATAATTGTGTCGGTCATTGTGTTGCCTTATTTAGCTGTTGTCACGAATGTAGTAAATCCGTGGGCATATATACATGTATATTGTTCAGTTAAAAACTTGAATAAGTTGAATTACCGCAATTTCCCGGGAATCTCTGCTCTGGTTTTGTAATTTAATGGCAATACCGATTACCGCACCGATACCGCGGTAAATCGACGAATATTTACCGATACCGATACCGAGCTTGAAATTTCAATACCGCTCATCTCTACCTAGTGGCTGTTATAATGGTGTTAGTTTTTTTTTTTTTTAATTAAGTTTAAAAAAAAATATTCAATATGAGTAAGGAATTAAATCTAAATTAAAATTTAAAAACATTGAATTTGAAAAAATAAGTATAAAAAAAAAATAATTATGATTTTTTTTTTTTTTGTTAAATTGAGTAAGGAGTTTAATCTAAAAAAAAAATGTTTAAAGAGTTTTGTCCCTGGCTCCGCCTATATATGACCGAGTGACCCCGTTTGAACAAATCTGAACCTGAGTCACCCAAGGACCCTCCATATCAAATATACCCCGGTAAGCGAAATAGGCCCAATAGATCTTGAGAAGAAGACATTTTAAGACTTACTATAGAGGGATAGAGTTATGGCCCTGGCTTCGCAACTATTTGACCCAGTGACCTCATTTAAACAAATCTGAATGTGAGTCACTCAGGGATTATCCACACCAAATATGAACCCATTCGGTCTTATGGTTCCAGAGAAGAAGATGTTTAAAGAATTGTTGACAGATGGACGAATGGACGGATGACGGACGAAGAGTGATGACTATAGCTCCACCGGAGACTTCGTCTCAGGTGAGCTAAACGCTCTGATCAAACCCAATTTTGAAAACTTGATCTGTATATTGGGCCGAGAAACACATATACAAAATTTGGTTCCGATCAAATAAAAAATGTTTGAGTTATCGCATACATGTAATTCATAAAGTGTCTACGTCCGGACAGACAAATGGACGAACGACAAGTGGTCAGTCCGGATGTCGTCATTATGTGTCCTTCTGTTTTAGTCGGGGCAACTCATGATAGCATTATAATCTGTATGAATCGGGCCGACTCGTGATAGCATGCCTTCTGTATTAATCAGGGGTACTCACAATAGCATATTTCCTTCTGTTTTAGTCGGTGCTACTCGTGATAGCATTACATTCTCCATTAATCATGAAGACTCGCAATAGAATTAGCTTCTGTTTTAGTTGGGCTGACTCGCGATAGCATTATCTTCTGTATTAGTCGGGGTGATTCACTTTTGGATTATCTTCTTTATTTGTTTGGGCTACTCTCGATAGGATTGATTAGTCAGTGTCATGGCGACTTGCAATAGCATTATGTTGTTTTAATCAGGGCAACTCGTGATAGATAGCATTACCTTCTGTATTAGTCGGGGTAACTTGCGATACCGGTATATACTTTCTGTTTTAGTCAGGGTGACTCATGATACCATTAACATCTGTATGAATCGGGGCGGCTCCTGTCCTGATGCCAGTGATGGCATTGCCATTGCCTTATGTATTAGTGTTCAGGTCAATTCACGATAACATTTCCTTCTGTTTTATTCTTTATGTTCTCTATAAATCGTGGAGACTCGCAATATAATTACCTTCTGTATTAGTCGTGGTGACTTGCAATACCTCAGTACCTGTACCTTCTGTTTTGTCCGGTACGAAAATTGCATTGGCTAAGCTAGTAAGCATTGTACATAATAAATATTGGCATTATTATTTCCCCGACGCAAATCTGAATACGTTGGTCGTGATGCTCGTCTGTTATATTTGAAGTTTCTATATGTGGTTGTTTGGGTAGCCTTTATTGTCGCGTTGGGCGACTTCTTTTTGCAAGAATACCGGCACTAATCGAAATTATTTTTCTGTGTGGGCGCTGGGTTTCCCCGGCGATAAAAATTATATCTGGAAAAAACAGTTGTTCTAAAAACTAGCACCGGAATATGGCGGAAGGTTATAGATATTTTTCGATCGGGGTTAATGTCGTGGCATTGTCTGAAAATCTTATCAAATGAATTTTGTTGCGTAAATTGTGTTTATCAGCCATGGGTGTAGTATTTTTCTCCATTCCTCACAGTGGATCGTGAGACTAATAACAGGCAGTGTCATACTTCTGCATTTCGTTTCGGTTGCTGTTGTACGATGTAGGTTTTGGAAATTCTGGTAATGTTCGAAATAATTGACAGATTTCTTCAGTTCTGTTCACACAAAAATTACAGAAGATAGCACTGATAATACAGACGTACCAGCAAACAAGATTTTTTCCATGTAAATCGGATGATAGACTATTACTAGTAATATGGGCAATAGCATACAGAGAAATAATATGTCAGGTGCCATTTTCAAATGTCAGGCATCACTCATCTGGTACCTGACATTTTGTCCTGCACTCAAATAAAAATTGGATAGAATTATATTCTGTATACTTCAGGGTGACTCGCGACTTCTGTTTTAGTCAGATAGACTCACAATATAATTATCTTCTGTTTCAGTCAGGGCGACTTGCAATAGCATTAGCTTCTGTATTAGTTGGGGCGACTCGCAATACCAGTACCTTCTGTTTTAGTTGGGAAAATAATTGCGCTGAAGCGCAATTGAATTGCGCTGAAGCGCAATTATTTTTCTATTGGATTTATTCATACCGGTACCTTCTGTTTTAGTTGGGAAAATAATTGCGCTCAAGCGCAATTGAATTGCGCTCAAGCGCAATTGAATTGCGCTCAAGCGCAATTATTTTTCGATTGGATTTATTCATTAATTAACTGGGGGGTTTAGCCATATATGAAAAATTAATTGCGCTTCAGCGCAATTAATTATGAATTGCGCTTCAGCGCAATTGAGTTGCGCTTCAGCGCAATTGAATTGCGCTTCAGCTCAATTATTAATAAATGTGAATTTGGCCTCCCATACTAGTAGGTACCAGTATCATTTTTGTTAGCCTACATGTACCCTTACTATTAGTACCGTAGTAGCAAACTCACCGATACATTCTTTTTTAATTTCCACTTTGGATTCTGATGAACAGTGAGGTGAGGTGGACCCGATGTGGCTGTGAGGTGAAACGCTCTTGCTGCTGTTGGTACATGAACTGCTTTGATTTGGTGAGGTTGACGAATGAGTGCGAATGTTTAGCTGCTGTATAGGCGACATCGATGGTGGTCGTAAATCTGTATATGAGGTAGCACTAATCGAGAGTGACTGATGTGACGATGGACCATACAAGTGATATCCGGACTGATCGGCCGTCCCCGCTATCGCAGAGGAAATAGCCCCAACCAGCCCCAAACTTCCTCCATTCAAACTGTGTATATCCAGTGATGAACTGTCAAACGCATCCATGTCAGAAAAAATGTAAACAAATCTCTTCACATGATAAATCTAAATCCAACACTACACCTGGGTGAAAATTCGTTGTCATACGGCACTATTAGATAAATCTCATGCTCCAGGGACCAGTTTCCACTCCTCGTTCAATCGAGGGCTTAGAAAATACAGCCATGAGCGATTTGTCAGTTTTGTGCAGAGTGAAAAAGGCATTGAACTCTTCGTACTAAGTTGTGTACGTCTAAACCTCAACTCGGCATATGAATAAAAATATTCCACAAAAATCACTCAATATGTAGCTTGTTCTCTTTGAAAATTACTCTTCACGTCTGATTGGACGTATTTGCTTCCGGGAGCACTGAATATCATCCATTTTCTGTTACACAAAGCATGCGATTTTGCCACTCTCCACCCATGTTCGTTCGAAACGGTGACCTCAGATAACTCCAGCTACGATTTTTTTTATGGCCAAATTTATTCAGGTCAAAATGGCGTGGCAGATTCCCCATTACCCATGATTCCCTGTCCCAAATGCACGCGCATGTTATTTAACATGCAGGTCGTTGGCCTTGAACCCAACATGCTATCATTTTCATCCGAATAAATTATGTATTCTTGCGTGTGGAGAATCGTACAGCAACAACCGAAATAGTGTGTAGCTGGGAATAGTTGCTTTATGATCGCTTGTTATTTTGTGGTCAATAAGAAAGGCTGCGGCACATCAAACGATTTAGAGAGAAACAAATAAACACATGTTCGATAAACTGTTATTGCGTGTAGCAAAACCATGCTCAACGTCAAAGGCGCGACGTAGCCACCGATAACGTTGCGAACACACGTTACGTGCAAGACCAGTTAAATTGCACACAGCCGGGGACGTGGCGATACCCGGGCAGTGGGGTAACATTTTCAACATTTGGAACCCATAAATGCATGCATGGTCATGACTAAAATGTATCAGTTAGAAATATCACGAACATTAAAGGGACATAAGGCTTAATTCGCGGTGGAAATTGTGAAAACTCATAAAAGTTTGTAAAACCATCATCACTATAAATTTAAGAAAAACATGAAAATATATGTAGACCTATACTTTGTTATTATTTTTATCTCCAATGACGAGATATCGCATGATAAAACCTGTGTTATGTACACAATACAGTGCCAGCCATTTATAAACAAACAGTTCAGCAAATTCTGACGAAATCATGAATAGGGCCTATATAGGCTATATCAGCTGCTATATTACAAAAGGTCAGAAGAATGGACAAATATTCCAACTGACATATATTTTAACTAAATCATTTGATTTGAAATTTCGTTTGGTGGTGTTTATAAAATGACAGGTCCCATATACATGTATAATGTTTAGGCTACATAACATGTGAAATCTCATCGGGGAACACGTGAAATCTCATCGGGGAACATGTGAAATATCATCGGGGAACATGTGAAATCTCATCGAGGAACATGTGAAATCTCATCGGGGAACAGGTGAAATATCATCGGGGAACATGTGAAATCTCATCGGGGAACATGTGAAATCTCATCGGGGAACATGTGAAATATCATCGGAACATGTGAAATCTCATCGGGGAACATGTGAAATCTCATCGGAAAATGTGAAATCTCATCGGGGAACATGTGAAATATCATTGGGGAACATGTGAAATATCATCGGAACATGTGAAATCTCATCGGGGAACATGTGAAATATCATCGGGGAACATGTGAAATCTCATCGGGGAACATGTGAAATCTCATCGGGGAACATGTGAAATATCATCGGAACATGTGAAATCTCATCGGGGAACATGTGAAATATCATCGGGGAACATGTGAAATCTCATCGGGGAACATGTGAAATATCATCGGGGAACATGTGAAATATCATCGGAACATGTGAAATCTCATCGGGGAACATGTTAAATATCATCGGGAAACATGTGAAATATCATCGGGGAACATGTGAAATCTCATCGGGGAACATGTGAAATCTCATCGGGGAACATGTGAAATATCATCGGGGAACATGTGAAATATCATCGGGGAACATGTGAAATCTCATCGGGGAACATGTGAAATATCATCGGGGAACATGTGAAATCTCATCGGGGAACATGTGAAATCTCATCGGGGAACATGTGAAATATCATCGGAACATGTGAAATCTCATCGGGGAACATGTGAACTATCATCGGGGAACATGTGAAATATCATCGGGGAACATGTGAAATCTCATCGGGGAACATGTGAAATCTCATCGGAACATGTGAAATATCATCGGGGAACATGTGAAATATCATCGGGGAACATGTGAAATATCACCGGGGAACATGTGAAATCTCATCGGAACATGTGAAATCTCATCGGGGAACATGTGAAATATCATCGGGGAACATGTGAAATCTCATCGGGGAACATGTGAAATATCATCGGAACATGTGAAATCTCATCGGGGAACATGTGAAATATCATCGGGGAACATGTGAAATATCATCGGGGAACATGTGAAATCTCATCGGGGAACATGTGAAATATCATCGGAACATGTGAAATATCATCGGGGAACATGTGAAATATAATCGGGGAACATGTGAAATCTCATCGGGGAACATGTGAAATCTCATCGGAACATGTGAAATCTCATCGGGGAACATGTGAAATATCATCGGGGAACATGTGAAATCTCATCGGGGAACATGTGAAATATCATCGGAACATGTGAAATCTCATCGGGGAACATGTGAAATCTCATCGGGGAACATGTGAAATATCATCGGAACATGTGAAATCTCATCGGGGAACATGTGAAATATCATCGGGAACATGTGAAATATCATCGGGGAACATGTGAAATCTCATCGGGGAACATGTGAAATCTCATCGGGGAACATGTGAAATATCATCGGAACATGTGAAATCTCATCGGGGAACATGTGAAATATCATCGGGGAACATGTGAAATATCATCGGAACATGTGAAATCTCATCGGGGAACATGTGAAATATCATCGGGGAACATGTGAAATTTCATCGGGGAACATGTGAAATCTCATCGGGGAACATGTGAAATCTCATCGGGGAACATGTGAAATATTATCGGAACATGTGAAATATCATCGGGGAACATGTGAAATATCATCGGGGAACATGTGAAATCTCATCGGGGAACATGTGAAATATCATCGGAACATGTGAAATCTCATCGGGGAACATGTGAAATATCATCGGGGAACATGTGAAATATCATCGGAACATGTGAAATATCATCGGGGAACATGTGAAATATCATCGGGGAACATGTGAAATCTCATCGGGGAACATGTGAAATCTCATCGGAACATGTGAAATATCATCGGGGAACATGTGAAATATCATCGGGGAACATGTGAAATATCATCGGAACATGTGAAATATCATCGGGGAACATGTGAAATATCATCGGGGAACATGTGAAATCTCATCGGGGAACATGTGAAATATCATCGGGGAACATGTGAAGTCTCATCGGGACATGCGATTGATGGGAAACATCTCATGTTTCAACGTGCGAAATCTGGGCACCACTGGGCACTGGTGTCTTATATGAATATCTATATGTCTATATTTGCGAATGTCGGTCTGTCTACCTGTGTTCTATAGAAATTAAAGGGGGCAATCTAGATGGCTCCAAAATGGTCTAACCGCTATAGGGGTAACTTTTAACGAGGAAGAAAATGGTGTAGGTTAATTTTGTATAACGTGATACTGTTGGTGTCCGGGACAGAACAGGAGGAAGGGCAACACGCTCGATGACATTATTTTTGTCTCTGATTTCCACTAAACTTTTACCAAATCTACATGATATTCTCATATCTAATGGTGTGGTTTAAAGATGTCAAAAGTCGCGCCGTTTGGTCAGGGGTGGGAGGGGCACCAAATTTGATAAACATGTTTTTAGCGCCGATTTCCACGAAATTGATACAGTGTACATATTCTTCTCCATGATATACGAGAAATCTAATCGCGTGGTTTAATTTGTGTCTTACGCTTGTGTTCGAGTCAGGGCTACCTGTCTTCAGTGATTTTATTCGTCTTTTACAATGTTTTAGCTAATATACATATAATTTATTTTTCAGATAGGTTGTGTTTTATTCACGTTACTGTTTATGTACATATTCATTGTTTTACAAGTCAGTTTTAATGCTCATGTTTGTAATTTAAAATGCCTGACTTTATAAATAAAGCTTTTGAACTTGAACTTGAACTGAACGCCAAATTAGTGCCGTTTTGTGTCCGAAATTTGGCGATCGAGGGGCGGGGCACTAAATTTGATATAAGAATGTGTTTCGTCGCCGATATCCACCAAATCTATATATAGTTAATTCTATATGATACGAGGAATCTAATCGTTTGGGACGTTTGGGCTTAATGGCGTCGTCGTATATAGAGATCATAGCTTGTGGACAGGAGTATACACAAATCGTCACCCTCGTCGAATCGGCTTACCTATTTCAGACATTCCGAGGAATCGACGGAAAGTACCTGGAAAGTACCGAGGATTCCGATTGGAGTATGTATACACCAGAATGTCGGGATGAAACATTATTTCTATCTTCCAAAGATATCAGCCATATATATATCTCTGTATATTGGACAACACGAGTTCTGCCAATAACTCATCGCGGACACTTCAAAAGCCGGATATCGAACAAATTCGTATACCATGCTGTCTTGTCCTATAAATCGTCGCATCAGAACTAAAGTCTTCTATCTCAATATTCTCATTAAAGTTTTGACCCCCCCCCCCCCCGGTTCATATGTTCTCATTCTGTTTTGGAAGAAAGTACACAGCTGGTATTATAGCTGGTGTAAAAAATACTATTTTATGACGAGTTTCGAGACAAAACGTATGATATCTTGGGTGTAATCACAAACAACACTTTGGAGATAGAACAATTTGTGTAAAATTGTCTGTTTTTATTCCGTGCTATACTGTTTTTCGTGTTTTTAAAATCATATAAATGTGCAAAAATCCAAAATCACTCCATGTTCTATGTTATTTTAACCAATTAATTATCCTAGAAATAAGATGTTCACACCTAGGAGTGAGAAAGCATTATTTCCAACTATAGTCACTTCGCTGGCACTCTGCCAAGTTCGGGTTCCATTGCTTTCTATTGAAAGTCCGAGATACAACATATTCTAGCACTGAAATTTATTTAATCACGTGGTAAAAAATTAATAGATTAATTGGTCCACAGTTGAGATAGAACAATATAGCACTGTCAAAAAAGGTGGAACAGATTTACACAGCCTCTCATTCAAATTTGGTATAATGCTAGACATGATATATGGTGATTTTCGGACAGGAAATCCCACACCGAATCGAAAGATACCCATATCTCATTTTCCCGCCAAAAAGGAGATAGAACAGTTTAGTTCTGACGCGACGAAATATTAATCTAATTGGTGAATTGTCATAAATTTTGTCAACATGGAGTTATCAATAGAGGATATATACATTTTAAGCACTGTGTAGGAACTGTTACATCGGAAGTCGTTCTATCGCCGGTTTGTGATGGTTCTTGGCTGATTTGTGACGGTTCTTGCTGATCGAAATTATACATTTTCACGACTTTTTGACAGTTAAAACGCAATTTTGAGGCATCTAGGTGATAATTCGATTAGTTATTTTCGATCCCATCACAATCTGTGACACCAATGAGTGTGTTAATAACGAAACTTTCATAGTGCGAGTCATAACAACGACAAAAAACGCGAATTTTGATAATTGTTTGGGTTCTCTCCTGATCGAGTCGGTTCTCTCCCCATTTAATCGTTCTATACGGGTAAAACTATGGCTACTATTTGCCATGGTACATGGTTCAAACTGCCAATTTTGTGAAAGTATACAAAGATAAACACAACAAACTATGCATTAAGTTGAAATTTGCACCACTTGTCATTAATTTCGATGAATTACACTGCCTTTCTGTGCTTATCCAATAAGCTTTGTTTTACGCCTATCAAAATTCACAAAGTCGCCAGCTAGTTCGAAAAATAACGCGTTTTGCAGGCCCGACATTTCCATGAGTCAACATCCAGTTAACAATAGTGAAATTTCATTGCGCTAGACTTCGTGAAGCGTGAGCGTAGACGGGATATATCTGTCTGTATGTTTGTCTGTCATTTATACAAATCTACGATTCTCGACCGATTGGGACGAAACTTGGTACGTGTGTGTAGTTTGACCAGGTGGTCGTCGTTGTCGTATTGGTGAGCCCGCGCGACGCCCGTGCAGCGCATGCGCAGACGAGATCTCGGAAACGGGTGGAGCTATCGACTTGAAATTTGGTATGTGAATGTATCTTGCCCCGGATACGAATTTTATCGTTTATGAAGTTTATGTCGGGCATTCGCTTGCTGGATGCTGATTATCTAGGTTAAATTCTAGAATTATAGAATATGCAGCTATTAAAGCATATAAAAGCACGATAATCTTCCATTCAATCATATTTTAGATTGACTAGGGATCTCTGATTTTTTTAATAGAAGATATAATAAAGCAAAGAATTCTACAGTTACAAATATTATGATATGGATGTTAAACCTTTGGTTACTAAATGCGCTGTAATGAGAATTAACTTGAATCCTATTGATTAATTTGTAGGAATTCTTAGCTATTAAGTTCAACGAGCAGTAACATATAAAAAAAAAAAAAGAATCATGCAGTTACAAATATTATTATATGGATGTTAATTCTTTGGTGACTAAATGTGCTATAAAGAGCAGCGACTTGAATCCTATTGATTCATTTGTAGGAATGCTCAGATATTAAATTCAACATGCAGTAACAGATTGTTTGAATTATTAGCTAAACATTCATACAAATGAATCATTAAAAATTAGGGTTATATGTGTCTGAACCTGGCTATTATAAGGCACATTATTATTCCTCGCTACTAACGTGTCAAGTGAGCAGGGACTTCGGCTGGAGGGTATCCAATGTTGGGGCGTCCACCTTGGAATTTCCAACCGCACCATCCCCTTGAAACAGATCAAACTAATGCACAAGGCCTGGGCTTAGGTTTTCCCAACTGCATGACACATTATAGCTCTAGATTGTATACCATTCTGAAGTGAATTGATCAGTAGCCTTTGATTGGCCACCATGCAAGCCGGGGGGGGGGGGTAAACTCGGGATACATGTGCACAGTGAGAAAATGTGGATATCTGAACCTGAAAATTGCAAAAAAAACTTCTAGACTGGCTTCAAGATTCCCAAGTGTTGGAAGTTTCCAACCTGGCGCCCCCACCCCACAAGATTAGAACTGTTCCCAACAGATGGAGAGAGAGAGAGAGATGATTTATTTTGCAAAAGAGCATACATTATTTAATACAAAGCATACTAATTAAATTGAATTAGATTATTTGTCCATTAAACCAGTTTCTTGCCAATTGGGGGGGGGGGTAAATGTGACAGAAAACTAGATCACACCTGCTCCCTGCTCCCTACTTCATGTCCACTCATCATGAGTTTTGGATCAACTCTAAAGAAGAGGTGTCCATTTGTATATGTCAAATATGGTTGATTACATGTTTATAGTGTAGGAAAGTATGCAAATGTTAGTCTAAAACGACAAAATCCCCACTATTAAATTGTTGTCAAATCAAATTATTAAGAGAACAATTTCAACATATTGTTGGTGTTAAATTCAAATCAATCTATTGTAAAATAAGAAATTTGTAACTGTTAAACATTTTGATCAAAGTTGGGGATAGACACAAATTAAGCACCCCCTCCCCAAGTCCCCCCACCACCCCAATCACGTCATAACCTATCAATGATTCAGTTGAACGTGATTTCATAAGTTATATTCATGTCTGGGTAACAAACATGTGTAAATGTCCCTCAGGCGGACTTCAGAGGAGGAAATATGATGGCGCTGGCATTGAAATATTGTCATATCTGGATCTTTCAATAATGACCAGATTGAGTAAATGAATATAACATATCATATTCTCCTGAGAGTAGATTTATATTACCATTGGTCATGTATATAGACGGGCATGATAATTTATGATACTATACTCATCGGGACTTTCAATATTTTATTTCTGCCTATTAATGTCACTTAATCTCCCGTATTAGATATTTATTGTGTTATTTCTTAATATACATGTTCTATTATGCAAGTTACATAAGCTACAGTCATTATCTGGTTTAAAATGTCAGATACACAAGACGATTTTCGGACCCAAGTGCAGAAATCGTTCGAATAAATCTCATGGACAGAACCGTCACAGCCATGATCGGGTTGAAATAGAACCGTAACACGCACCCGTGTTGATTACGAGGTCACAGCTCTCAATTATCAACCCCTATCGCGATACTTTCTCAGCTATTTTACAAAAGAATAACACGGGTACACTTTATAGTCAGTGTTTGTCTTCAGAATGCGTTTCATATTTTATACGCCACGAAAAACAAAGAAATTGCGTCCACGTGGCTTGATTTTCAGTGGTAACATATTTACGCGTTAACTCGCTGATACCGAGTTAATTGTGGTCTAGACTTCAGGGTTTCGATAACACGGCACTTCTGCAGCCTCTGTTCATTCAGGAAAGTTTAATATATTCAAGATATCTATAATTATGCGTGATTTTATCACAAAAATGGTTATTTTCAATCATCA
Organism: Siphonodentalium dalli; assembly: GCA_032622095.1. Lineage (NCBI taxonomy): Eukaryota > Metazoa > Mollusca > Scaphopoda > Gadilida > Siphonodentaliidae > Siphonodentalium > Siphonodentalium dalli. The sequence goes on from CP136067.1 coordinate 55,837,502, forward strand.
GGAACCGTAACAAATCAGGCAAGAACCATCACAATACTGGCGATAGAACGACTTCCGATGTAACAGTTCCCACACAGTGATTTTAAGGGAATGTTGTATTGGTCATGAAATTTCCAACTGTTAGAACATTTGACCGAAGTTGGGGTGGGGTGTCACATGCACGTACCACCAACACGTTCACATTGAATCAGCAAATACAATCGCCATAAGCATTTTGACAAGAGGGACGAGTGAAAATTTTAGCACCGGTGATTTGAAAACTGCGAGTGCGTATACATACGGGTGCGAGAGCAATTGCTCCCGTCTCCCGAGAAGGACTGATAACTATATAGTATTATTGATTGGGGGGGTATTATTTTCTTTAAACAAAATAATTCCATAAAACATAAACTCAAGAGTATATATATATATTATTAAATGTAACTGCGACCCCTGCAAAAAGACCACTTTGTGTGCTTCGCGTAATTTGATCGTTTAAACATTTTTTAAAATTAAATTAAATTGAATCAAACAAATCTATTAATTTGTTAGAATGAACTCAATCCTTGACATAAAGTGGTACTGTTCACTAATAGTCTGGTCGATAAAAGGTTTGACCTAGAATAAATTTGGACTAAGTTGGTTTTTATTCCAATTTGAAGAGGAATATATCCACTACAACCAGGGGGGGGGGTGAAAACAAATTTTCCGGCACGTATGCCGGGGTGGGTGGGTGGTCAAAGCCACCACCAAGCAATTTTTTCCGCAACTAAAAAAAAAATTCCTGCTTGTTTTTTTAATGTTTTGGCAATGAGTTGGGCTTCAAAATCACTTTGAATGAGAGAAATAATGTAATTCTAACTGGTAAACTGACTGCATGCAGTTATCGTGTTGTATTCTGTTGCAAATTTTGAAATCCAAGATGGCCGCTGGCAGTCATGCCCATTTTCGACCTTGTGAAGTACGTTTTTCTACAATATCCTTCATCGGCGACACCAGAACGCATTAATCCTCCATCCGATATATAGCAGTTTGTGTGAAATTAGAGTATAGAGGGCGAATAGAGTGACAAGGACAGAAAATAATTCATTCGCGGCGATGAAATGGCTGCCAAAATGGCCACAACTCCAATCCATGCTACGACGAAAGCAACATATTGGATAACCACCTATAAGCGAAAATACACATTGGTAATTTACAAGTATGTTGTTTTATATCTTTAAAGGTATAATTAAAACAGACCTAACTGAATTATTTATCGATCACTGCAACGCACGTTAACCCATGCAATGATTTATGTTCTGGTTTTCTGCTTAGAATGCATCAAAACAGTCGGGCCAAAAAACAGTTATTTCGGGCATGCAACACACGAAGTAATATTTCGTCACACAGTGCGTGGTAGTTTCATTTGGAATGATGATTAATTATGAATGTAACGCAGTAACTGAAGTCCACACCCTTGCTGTGTAAATACTATAGTTATATTTCCGGAATTTTCAACTCTCTCCGTGATAATAAACCGTACAAGTATATGTCGTAATGCTGATTATACGTAAAGAAACACGCATCTCTTCAACAGAATAGTACAATATCTCACTAGATCGAAGAGACTGTACATCGTACATTTTTATTTAATACTAATTTTCATACTGCTTCCAAACCGGTTTCTTAGTAGACAATTTTGTTCAAATTACTTCAATCGGCACTTTACAATAGGAATATGTACCACGCAATGCACAATATTAGTTTCCAGTATCTTGTTGTTTAATTATATTGCCACCCACCTACTTGCGCTAAATATCAGGTCATCAGCGTTTAAAGTTGTTAGTTCTGCGTTTACCATTCACTCAATGTTGCTATTTGTGGTTTTGTATGCAGCAGATATGTGTTACATTAGGGAGAATGGGTAAACGCGGCGATGCGGTTGCAGAAAAGTTAGTACGTTTCGCGTACATGTGGCCTTAGTGCATTTAAGCACATATAATTTCCAGGTATAAATACACTCTCTGCCACAGAGTATGTAGGCAAATTTGGTTATGTTGAGAATTTATTGAAGATAGTTTATTGTACTCCTTTGTATTTTAATAAATTGCGTTCATGGTATACCACCATGTATTTGTGTGATAAAAGCGAAATATTCGTGTTTAATCACTTGACCGGAAGCAATTATGACTACTATTTTAAGACACGGACAATAGGATCTACACATTTTGCCTAGTACCATATGAATAGCTCTCATACTGTTCTATAGTAGTGAATTTTGACATATTTGGCGTTGTAGATTTAAAAATAAATGATTATCGGTCACATTCGTGAGACTGTTTTCATTAGATACATTTCTGCTTCTAGAAAAGGTCACATAGTCAATACATCCCTATTAGATCACATTTAACTGTTTAATTACACATATATTACACGATTCAAGATAAACAGTACAGATAAAACTGCGTTATTCTTCTGTTTCTTGGGGCCCAAAAAGTCCATATTTAATTGTTGTATGAGACCTGGCTTTCGTTTGCTCTCTCGCGAGATACATTTATACAATTATACTCTGAAATAATTCTTCCTCGTATAATTCGAGGGCTTGTTCGTTCTTGTGTGACTAGCTATTCAATTTTCCACAAATTGTAAATTTCATATGATTTTGTTCATTTTTGCTGCCATATTGGGACAGGCATACTACCGATATGGATTACGACTAAGCATTGTTTGTGTGTATTTTATTACTAATTTGGTATTAGTTGGCGCCCCTTATACCACCGACATTCAGAATTGTTCGATACCAACTGGCATCATGGACGCCATCTTGGATTACAGAAAATGCTCAAAGCGGCTTTTAGCAGATTTTGGATATGTTATAGAGGATACATTCCTCTTCAAAATGGAATAGAAACCAACTTAGTCCAAATTTATTCTAGGTTAACCTAAAATATTAGTTTATCGACCAGACTATAAATCCAGCCAGTTATGGGACCATCTATATAGCTCCTGTTTTACTCAACAGAATATATGCAAACAATGATTGAATTTGAGTATATATTGATTCTTTATATTTTGGCTGGGGTATGGTGATATAAGCAACTGTCGATTGTAATCGAATCTATATTTGTTTAATATGTTCGTGGGTGGATACTTGTATATATATGTACATACTAATGTTCTACATTATGCATGTTATATACTGTATGTTTCCTTGTACCATGTAACAATGGCTGGAATAAACAATCAATCAATCAATCAACCAATATAGTGCATGCAGAATACAATCGTGTGCTTTGTGAACGATGCGGATACACTCGTGTGCTCAACATATGAACGATGCAAATACACTCGTGTGCTCTATATATGAACGATTTATGACTCCAGTCATAAATGCATTATAATCATATATTTACATACTAAGTGTTGTCATCACTAAATCCAGCATTATGATTGGTCGGTGCCCACGTGGCTAGTTGCAGTTATTTCTCGGTGAATGCGCAACGGCTCATAACACCAAGCTCATAACACCATCGAAACGTCATTGGGTTTGGAAAGACGAACGCGTAATGTTTTGGGCGCATTTGGACTCGCGCAGGATTGACTTAATACATCATCGGGTTTCAATATGTAGAGAAATTGTTCCTATTAACTTTTGCCAAGGGTGCTATTGGGTATTTTGGGCTGTTTTTGTCACGATACACTTTTCGATTTAAATACATTTACAAAAGTGGCTTTTTCGCTAAATGTATATAAATATAAGGATTAACTGTCATGTGGACTATTTTTATGGAGATGTAACCGTGAGGTAAGTGGTCATAACTTGTATGTAAAATCCTTCGGGTTTTACACAAGTTAGGTCCACTTACCTCACGGTTACATCTCCATAAAAACAGTCCACATAACAGTTAATCCTTATATAACATGTTGTCCGCGGGCTGGTCCGGTGGTGCTTAGCCACATTGTTGTCCAATTATACATATATTGTTATACATATATACACCTGCATGTATATATATATATCTTAAATACGTTTTAATTAAAATGGTACCGTATATATCAACTGTATAACTTTATGAAAAATAAAGATTGCGACGTATATACGTGTATGCTTTGCTGTATCACGTAGAGCGTGGGCAATTTTAGTTTAATGAAGGTTTTGGGGCTCGTTATAAAGTGGTATAACTTATTACCCCCGACTGAGAAACAAATTAACAGACTCCGCGTTGTTGCATGTTTGTAAGAGCAGTTGTTATCAGTGTTTCTTGTTACGGTAAAAATAAAGAGCACCGTACGTCCCACACGAGAGTCGGGTGTATACACTCTTAAAACGACTGTGTGGTAGAACCACACAGTTACCACACAGTTTGTGTAGCCATTTGATCGAGCACAACATTGTGTGGTGAATTGTGTGGCAAATGACCACACATCTGTTGTGTGGTGGTGGCGAACATACTGTGTGGATCGACCAAAACAACTTGTTCTTTGTAGGCACACATTAAATGTGTGCTAAGTTGCGCACAAGATTGTGTGGATGCAGATGAACAGTTTATGTGTGGTTACTGACCTACAAAGTTGTGTAATTGACACACACAAAGATGTTTGGGTCCAGCACATTTATTTGTTCGTTGAATGGACACAAATATGTTTGCACTAAGGAAACAATATGTTCGCCGCTACCACACACGTTTGTATTGTTATTGTACACAATGTTGTTGGGCGAGACTACACAAATGTGTTAATCACATGCGTACACATTTGTGTGGTTGATCCAAGCAATAGTGTTCACCGCCATTACACTATTTTGTATTGTTCTTGTACACAATGCTGCTGGGCAAGACAACACATATGTGTTCATTACATGTGTACAAAAGTGTGTGGTCGATCCAAACAATAGGCTGCTAATCCTGCAAAAAAAATCATATTCAACGAAGAGTGTTTACCGATATTTATTGGCCAAACATATAGTTCGGCTATCGTTGGACCATTTTTTCCCGCCATACATATGAAATGTTATAGTCTACTGATGCTTGACGTGCTGCGCTGGACGTTTTCGAATATTAACTTATCAAACAGCAAACATGCATATCCCGGGGGTCCGCGGACTTCTTTTGTGTACACAGCAGAAATCGTGATTGTCGAATGATATAGTATAGCTATAGTCTTTAATTTCAATAATACGAAGACACAAAACAAACAGCCGTTTAACACATTCACGTAATATTTTGGTCATCCTTTAAACTATAAGCGTGCATGTTTCAGTTCCATTAATGGGTTTCACATCAATAACTAGAATTTTCCTTCAACTTGAATGTATTGGAACAATTCGAAAGTCAGTCTCTGCTATATATACATATATATTGCTACTGGTTGGCTGTCTTACATCAGACTCACCCTCACGTGCGTAGAAGAACAAGCTCTAAAACTAACTGAAGCTTTCTGAGATCCCTTGAACTATACAAGAAAATTAAGGGCTCCAAAGAGGATAGTCTTTTTGAATGTAATCGCCTCTTGCACAGAAACCAAATTACAGCACATGACATCATATGTATACCAAAATCATTGATTGTGGAATTTGTGTCTAACTCATACATTCCACCGTGGTTCTTGGTTGGTTGATTATAGTTTATCTGCGTCAATGCCAAGGCAGCCATGTCCATATCTTGTTATTTACATCGACGTTACACCGCGTGACCGCCATGATTTCACCATTGAACCTGTAAGCAGAGAAGTTATTTTGTTTATAACATGCCATTCAGTGTGCCATTGGGAATATTATTTACAGTATACATTGTATGTACATCTATAACAATATTATAATTCATACATTAAAGAGCGCATTTTCAGAAAGGAATATAGTTTTTGAATGATACTAAATATATACATGTACTACTCATTATAGCTTCACATAATGAATGTTCGGACAATTTATAAATATATTTTACTTTATCTATATGGCCAGATCGATGCCTCATTAAGCGCAATCTTGACACGGGAAATTTGCAATTTTACATAAGGAATTGTAGCTATATATAACACAATACATTCATAGCCCCCCCCCCACCCCTTTTTTATAGTATAAACGATAACTCTTCACCATGTACGTCACTTAGTCCAAATGCTAATAATACTTTAATGACACATCTCACTATTCTGCAGTATTTATAATTTTAGATTATTTCTAAGTTCATTATTTGCTATGACATTTATTGAATGACATAATATTCTTCACAATTTAAAGTTTTGGACACAAACGGTGGCTACATATGTATTAGATATACGACATCACCCCCCCCCCCCCCCCGGGCCCCTCCCTCGGTAACCAAATTTACGCAAGTTATACATAGCAGAGGAGCCAAATTATGCATGTTAATTTTTCACATCGTCTTGGTAAACCACCAATATAATTGACAAATAAATACCCCACCCACCCACCCAACAATTTGTTTCCCTTGGTACATTGATCGTCCATTGTGGTATTTCAAGGTTTATTGCAACAGTGATGCTCATCATATTCAAATTAAATTAATTTGAAACACCAATTTCACACATTTTGTGTGATTCCGGGTGCCACATGTCATATAGAACTTCGTAGTATGCGACTAGGGCATTTCAGTGACAGCCACAAGTCTCATACATGGACGCGGCTCAGTGGTCGCCGTTGGTGGGGGGGGGGGTGGGTGTCCACCGTCAAATGTCGAAGTACACCCCACCATCCCCCTTGAACCATATTTGTAGAATTATATTTGCACACCCCCCTCTCGTTCTGAATTTTCCAATTGGTACCTCAAGCTTTCCAACTATTAGAATTTCCAACCAAATGGAAGTCTTCCACCCGATGGCCATTTGAGGCCATTTTTGTTTTACCAAACGTAGAAAAATATGCTACTGTTTGTCTAAAAAAAACTATAAATTTCCCACTAATTACTGGTTGAAAAATCAAACAAAGAGAACAATTTCAACCTATTATAATGCATGTGGTGTCAAACTTGTAACTTTGCGTCAGGCATGAAATTTCCAACTGTTGGAATTTTTAGTAAATTTTACCGAGGTTTGGGATAGGGTTATAGACACACCCTTCCCAATATCCGCCCTGTCGCCACGTCACTGGTCTCAGTATATATTTCCTCTCATCTGCATTCCATATAAACACAAAAAACGTCGTAACTTTATCAACATGAGAACCTTACCGTGCAAAATAATAAAATTGTGGTTCTGGTTTAAAGCACGCTGTATAATATATAGTGTGTATGTGATGAACACACATTTGTTCAGTAAATGTCTTCACCACACAGTTGAATTTGTCAATTTACATAAAGACAATTTTCGAGCAGGTTTTGTGCTTCGGAAAGATGTGTATCATATAGACTACAGAAACAACAGATAAACCCAGATAAACGCACAACTCTAAAATGTAAATATATGACTATATATATGCGACAGGGAATTGATGAATCAGAAAATCCAAATCAAGTTTATTATTTCGTTCAATCATGTTTTATACAAAATAGATACGGAAATTCTCACAAAGGTGAATATCTTGCCAATTTAAATATAATCTTACCTTAACTATAGAAATAATCGAAGAGACCGACCAATATATCGAATTTCGAGATCCACCACAATCAACAAGACTCCATGTGTACACTTTACGGCAGCCTCTGAGCCTGTACGAAACAACGACGCGCGCGTGACCACCACGTGAAATTTAAAAAAACCGACGTCACATACAAATATGTGTGGTGATGTACACATATATGTGTGGATATTGGGTGATACACACATATGTGTGTATTGTGTACACATTTATGTTCAGATAATGCCTCCACACAGTCATTGTGTGGAAGCTGCCACACAGTCCTTTTTACAGTGTACTATAGAGAGTCTGTGTATACTATACGTGTACCGTATTTCATGTATTATATGTTATCGGCGTATTATATGATCGTGGAAATCGAGAAAATATGATGTTTATAATGCATGTGAGTAGTGAGCCTTGAAAGTCGCTATAATTCATCTTCTGGAATTTCGTATATTGTGCATTCAATTTAATTACTTCCACGCATGCAGTTACTATAATATAAAACGAAGAGATACGAATATTCTCCATTTACCTAAATTTTAGGGTATTGGATGCGGCGACGTATAGCGAGATGATGGTTTGTGTATGTCACCCCCACTCCACTTTTTAAATATATGTATAATTTTAATAATTTTATTTCCTAATCTTCAACATGTGTAAAAAAAAATAATAAGTCGTTTTTAGAATATATATATAGACACCAATATTTGAATAAATTCCTTTTAGTGAAAATTTGAGACTCAAATGGCCATCAATTCTATATTTTCTAACCGTATGGTGTTGTTCGACATATCCGATTGTTGATTGGAAGTTTTAGGTATCAGTTGTGCAAATTCTAGTTCAAAACATTAGGTTGTAAATTGAATTTTTATTTTTCAACGGAGTGCAGTTGGAATTCAAAGTTGGACCGCATTCCCGACAACAAGATGTTTGATTAAGACCTGGATTCTATAGCCACGTCCATGTATACATATATATCTCCTCTAGATATATAGATGGTATATTATGAATGCATGCCACTGTACATGCATGAATGACCACACACGACGGGTACCCGGCGTGAGAATAAAAGTCAAATTTAAATTATCCCAATCTCCCGGAAGCACGAGGGCATCTGTCGGTTAAAATTCGTCTCGTATATAAACGCTAGGAAACACGAGTATACGCGATTAATTATAAAGTGAATGGACAAAATGATATACGCGCGACGCAACGAAGGTAACATCTCTAAAGATGTATATCATACCAGGTATAACTTATTGTTCACCCTGTATCAAACGGGTTCAATAACCTCTCATCCATTAGCACTTCCGTGCGCGTATACTCATCAATGATAAAGAAGGTATTCAATATAATAGTTTTCATGTTTTTGTCAATGGCGAATTTCAATGCACGGAATTAATGCCACCCAAAACAATTATGTTCGACTTTTCTATCCGGACCGGCTATTATCCCACGAATATTATCGATGTGGCACAAACACACCAGGTAACCGGATATGGTGATATATACCGCGGTTAAAGGTGGGACTGCACACCAACTCCAGCCATTTATGGGACCATCTCCTATTATATCTTACAACATATATGCAACAAATGAATGAATTTGAGCCAGGGATGATTGAAATGTACACTCATGCGCTCTATGGACGATCATTAATTAAACCTATATACCGCCAAAATTCAGCATTTTCCCTACCAACTGCCATTTTGGAAAACCAAGTTGAATTGAGAATTTTCCACAAAACGGATTTTTTTCAAACCAGTCCGCCTATTTTGAGACCAAAACTGCTTCGTTACCAACTTTTTCCGGGTCTAACCGCCTAACGACCGTACTATTTCGCTATAAAATTGTGTAACCGTGAGCTGTCGAATTAGATTCTGTCACTGCATGAGAAATAAGTTTCCCAACGAACTGGGATAGAACATGTTACTATTTTTAGAACAATAAGCTGTTAATTTATTATGTGTTATATTCTCCAGTTCGTAATGACTTGGTACTGAAATATCTTGGGGGGATGCAGTTTCACCATCGCTCCAGGTTATGCTACGCGCAATTCATTGTTCGCTACAAGATCTCATAACAAATTCGAAGAGTGCTATAAACGTGCCCAAACTACAGCCGAGTACATCGAAGGAAATTCTATTTTCGAAAACTTGATCCACAGCAGCCAGAAAGCATGGGTATCGAATTTCGCACAATCAAACTTGCATGCATTGCATATGCGGAACTTGTTTAAATTTTATATATGGGACAAGCCCGAATTTCGCGTCAGAATTTTCAAAGAATACACGTTTGTCAAAGAAATCTACAGTATTGCATCATTCGTTGCGACTATCATCGGTGTTAACATAGAAAGACAGCTTTCTCGAAAACAAATTGTTTATGAGGAAAAAACTTACGCAAACACAGGCCACTGCAGGGCCACCGCAACGCAATGACATGATCGGAGCCGGGGGTGGTGGTGCCCCTCAACTCAGATCAAGCTTGAAAATAAGTCACAATTTTCACAGGGCCAGGAACCTACGTCACTGATGTAACCTCAAAACTAGATCATGCCATGAATCTCTAATCTGGCCAACGGGCGTTAGCTATATATAGAGTAGAGATTAATGGCATCAGCTATACCTCTATAAACCTCGCGTCAGAAGCGTTGATAGCTGCTATAATTATATAACAAGAAAACCATAGTCAGAAATGATAATTTATTATATACCCATGATTGTAATTATAGAATATAAAATATATTGGTTTCACGAATGACCAACTCATAGAATTAATCGCCTTGCACTTCTTGGCATCCGAATAACAATTGAAATTGAAATTCCTAACTACACCTTTTACCGGACTCGGCCTTCGGGTCGCAATTCGACTTTTGATCCGTCCAAAAATTCCCATTCTATAAATAAAACGGCCATGCGCCCACTGTATACCAAGAAACAGCGAAACATTCTACACGCGGAATAAATATCTGAAACTCATGCAGCGGTTGAGCTATAGACAATTGTTGATATAGCGTTATCGTGCTTTTACGTCTGAAATGGGTTATACATTTTACAAAAAGCTATTAAAATGGTCGAGCTGTGTTTGATGTTCAAATTCGGGACAAAACAATACATATTTTCCTTGTAAATTTCAGTAATAAATTTTAGATTTCAACCTTAACTGATTTCTGAATGTGCATTGTGAATTTCAACAGCTAATGTGCTAGTTTATATCCTGCGAGACAAACGTTTATATATATATTTTAAAACAAATTAAAAATTAATTCGCTTTGTGTTAGAGACTTGATTCCTGGTTCTATTTCACCTAGTATCTGGTTGTTGAGACTCTATTTTGAGGCGAATCAAAAACAAATTGTTGACAAGCTGTTTTTGGTGTCAATTTGTCGGGAAGAATGTGGGGAAAAATATATCCAAAATCTGCTTGGGGGGGGGGGGGGAGGGGAGGTTAACAGCTCTTTGAAATATGGTCGTATTTATGGCTTTTTGTGTCAATTTTGCTGTTCCATATTAGTCCAGTCAATCTGATGGAAAGAAACACCCAACCGTGAAAAATTGCTATGCAATGTATATGTCTTTTGGTGTTTTTTGAATGTGACTATACCCGTATAATAATATATCCAAAATCCCCATGAATCCCAGGATGGGAAAGTCGTCATTTTAGGGTTGAAATACAGGGATATGATACGCTTTGGGGAAATTTTTCTATAGCTCTTTAAAATGGGGTCCTAGTTATGACTTTTTGTGTCAATTTTGCAGTTCCTTATTAGTCCATCGTGAATAAATTGCTGCAATGTATTTTGGTGTTTTTGAATGTGATGTTACCCATAATAAAATATCCCAAATCCCCATGAATTCCAGGATGGGAAAGTCGTCATTTTTGTGTTAAAAGACAGGAATATGTAAAAACAAAATGCTGAAAATTGGAATTTTGTTGATTAACATATATGCCAACCACAGACGCTGAGTCGAGTCAATGTGCACCCCCCCCCCCCCACGAGATTAGATTTGGTCCATTTAGTTTGTTCATAAGGATGCATCTGGTTACAACACACCAAAATGAGTGTCCCAATGAGTGTCATCAAATGCGTGACTTATTTCCCAATCCATTCAACGAATGATCCAAACCACTCCGGTAATGCCCCAGTGTATGCAACCGGTGTTCGAAACCACACAGCTGTGTTCCAAACCACTCACCAGGGGCCTATACTATAGAATACAATTTTTGTAATATCAGCGTTAATTTGTGATTTACTAATTTTGTAATACATATTTTGTGTTATATAGTATTCGACTGTATTTCTACCAGTGTATTTTTTCATTGTAGATTGAAACTCAACATATATGCCCAAAACTCTTCATATGCAAAATACATTGACATGTAATGACTTATATGATCTTTTTGGCGAACCATCTATATACCGGGATTCACTTGACCGGAAAATCTTTGCATTTGGTGGAGAAAAAGGGGGCCTGAAAGTTTCATCTGTTCATGTTTTCATAGTACTCGAACGCTACAGCTTTGTAATATGTAAAAATTCGCAATACGGAATGATAAAGTACTGGCTAAGCGGGTTCCATAGTACAGCAATAATACCATTTTTGTGAAAATTCATTATTAGATTACAAATGCACAGGCTACATTATTGATTTTTCACGACGATTATCCGTGCGGAAAATGGTGAGTGCGATTAGCTGGGTACATGTTCTTTGTAATGCGGTCACGGAATCTCAATTGTTAACCCATTGAGATGGTTTACGCTCAATGGATTTGAAAGGAGATAGCCATGTCAGCGGCCTAGATTTTAATTATGAATGGAATTAAGGAGTTACAGTTGTCGGGCTTGGGCTCAAAACGTATATATAAATATATAAACGATCTTTGTACGAAGGTACACGGATATGCGGTGAATCGGGGGTGGTGGCATTTCGTGTTGAAACAGTTACTGATAATTTCAGGCTAAGTTGCGTTAAGAATCAGAGGACCCCAAATATTTACCATGACATTATGTAACATATTTGAACCGCATGGCATTTGTGTGCTCAAGAAGTTTGCGTTCACCTTGTGGTCTAAACAATTTAATTTGGCCAATAGTGCCGCACAGAATGTTCCATGAGTGAATTTTTTGAAAAAATCGGGGTCCCCCGATCCTTAACTTACCAATGTAGTAGTGCATGTTGGTTATAACCAAATGTCACATGTTTACCTAAATTCAGCGGCTTAGTTGGGTATAAATGGAAGGTACTGAGAATTAGGTATAGTTTAAGTAGATGGTGCTATATATATGTTTTAAAATCGAGGTTGGGTGTCCCCGGAGACCCCGGACGAGGGAGTGTTGGTCCACATTGGAATTTCCAAATGAACACCAATCCTTTACACAGGTCGAAAATACCAAGTCTGAGAACAGCCATCGCACACCATCATGGGTTGAATTTTTCCAGCTGCATGTTACCTCAAACTTTTCAACTATTAAGGTCTAGATGTTCCCACTAATATTTCAGCCAGACAAAGCTAGCTAGACAAATTAGGTTCCATCCTTGGTAATATTGCTATATAAAGTTGATGTGGCCATTTGAACGGCAACCGATGTGTGTGTTTGCCGACCTTTTTCGACAAACCGTTAATAAACATATAACATAAAACATCTGAAAATGGTAAGTATTCCACACGATACTGAAAAAAATACTTTTCATCGTGCGCAATTGTGGTCAAAATAACCCAAGTATCGGAAACTAGTCACACATAATGTACCTTTATTCATCAACTAAATCACTCACCAACTGACACAAATAGGCATTGCCATATCATTCGCATATATCATTAGAGTAATTTCCCTTGACAAAATCACAAATGTTTAGATGTGCGTTCAACGAACGGTGGTCGATAGTACTCGATTTGCCGTCTTTTTGTGATTTACAAGAAATCGCGTTCGCTGTTAGATTACAGTGGTCCATAGTACTCGACACTTTCTGTACGGCTCAAATAAGCCTGCTATTACACAAATTGTATTCTATAGTATAGGCCCCAGGTGTCCCAAACTATCCAATGAGTCTAACTGTCAAATGATCGCTACAAATAACGATCACCCAACACGTGTGTCAAACAACTCAATGAGTGCCCCAAACCACACAATGAGTGTACCAAAGCACCCATCGGGTGTCCGAAACAACACACAGAGAGACAAATATGCATCCACTGCGTACCTCGTGTCACACAATTAGTATCACAAGACACCCGTCTCAATACATTCAACTATAGTGTCCCAAACGGCCAAAATCAGTGACCCAATTGGCCAATCAGTATCCCAAAATGCACCAAACCAGTGTTTGGAATACATAGCAAGTGTCCCAAATCACCAATTGATGTGCCAAAACCACCAATTGGTGTGCCAAATAATCCAACGGGAGTCACAAATCAAACAGCGGGTGACCCAAACCATAAAATTAACATCATAAACCACCCAATGGGTTCCCAATCCATCCAACTTGTGACACAAACCATGCCAACATTTTCTGTCGTCTCTATACATCTACAATAGTGTACAAAACCCTCCATCGACTATATGAGACGATCAAATGAGTTTACCAAAACCATCGAATGAGTTCACTCATCCATGTTACAATCGCTGGATATTTTGATACATTTGATTGATGGTTCTGTACACTACATTGGTACACTCATGAGATGGTGTGGGACATTCGTGTGTGGTTTGAGACACTATTTGGACGTTTTTTTTAGACACTCCTGCATGGTGGTCTGAGGCAAACGTCGTGTTGCTTGGGGTGACGTGGATGAACATGGACACCCATTGGTTGATTTAAACAATATTTATTTGCCCCAATATTACATTTATGATGAACAACATTTAGATGATGGAAACATGAGTAGAATAGAAAAGGGGAAGAGGATTTAGCAGCAAGCAGATATGTGCTTTTGTTGAGCTATCTCCTCAGACAAGTAGAAAAATTGTAGAAATCAAGAAAGATCGAGCGAATGGCATGTGGCCGAGTTAGAAAAACAATAGGTTTAAGAAGTGATGGTACCAATTGCATGGTTTATGGAACTCAATTAATGGTTTGGTACATGACATGCTTGATTTTGGGACACTCGATGGGCGACGATGGCAATCGACTGATGGTTTGGAACACTCATTGGGCTGGTATGGACACAATTTGGATGGTTTGGGGCACTATTTGAGTGGATTATGTTACTTATTGTGTGGTTTGGGACACCAGGTGGCTGATTTTGGGACGCCCGTTCTATGGTCTGGGACACCCACCGGTTAATTTAGTATAATATTAAGCAGGTGGATTGAGACATCCGTTGCGTGTGTTTATGCTGCTTAGATGGTTCGGGACACACGTTAAGTGGTTTGGACACTCATTATATATATTTCTATACTAATTTGGTTACTTGGTGTACACTCATATGATGGCATAATGGACAATTAGCTATTAAAGTATAATCGATATGAGAAGATATAGTTACAAATCAATAATAAACAAAATGAATGTTTGACTTTCGAATCGAAAGTTTCGATCGCCATTTACGCCGCCATTTTGAGACACCGAAGGGACAAGTTCTCGGTAATAAGTTCATTATTTTCGAATTAGGATTGGACATTATTTACGGTGGTAAAACTAGTCATTTATATCAATAGTTTTCGCCTAAATGGAAACAATCTGGCGACATTTGCCCAATTTTACTACTTTCAAATGCCATTAATTTTGTTCCCTATGTTGTGAAGTCATTTCTGCTGAAATTGGCACTGGTGGTTCATAATTGATCTGACATCTAATGAGTAGGTAGTACACTGGTGTGTTCGATTCCGGATATTCTGGGCATTAAAATAATAATTGATTTTTCTTCGAAATTTGAGTAAATCTATTTCGAATTTGAAGGACACTGAGGGGCCCAACCCTCGTGATATTGCTCACAATTATCTTACAGTGATTTTAAATTGTATATGTTGACACAAATGTCCCTTTAAACCAATAGTTTTCTTATAAATGGAAACGATTTGGTGAAATTCAGCGACCATTTTCCAATTTTACCACTTTCGGTCGCCATTTTGTCCGCCATCTTAAATTTAAATGCCATGCAAGTGTATATTCCATAAGGAACGGCAAATTAGACATAAACACCATAAATTGGACTTTTGTTCATAGAGCTCTAGAAAAATTTCCCCCATTTCGGATATGTCGTTCCCCAGATTCTGCCCGACAAATTGACACAAAATGAGCTTGTTAATTTGTTCTAGGTCCAATACTTCAACGACCAGACTACTATGTCGATGTTAGAACCTACGACCTTCTCGTTTAGACTATAGAGTTAACAAAAAGCCGATGGGCATGTATATATTTATTTTATGAGACCCTTGTATACTGACCAATATAGCGCAAATACAAGCTGAAATACAGGCGCTAGTGTTGTTTGAAGGTTTAACATATGATACCATCATACATTTTATATCCAGACTTTTTTATGAGTATTGAATCTTCTTGCGGTCGAGAATCTTCAGTAATGTTATTGAGAACCTACAATGTTCAACAATCAGTCACTATAAAGGTATGGGCTAAATATAACTGATCAGAATCGTGGATGCGGCTGAAGTAAACCAAATTGTACATTTAGGCTTTTGACAACAAATACGAGGGTTATTAAATCCAAACTGCTATAAGTCCGGGGTTACATATATATATTTACACACTAAGTGTTGTCATCACTAAATCCAGCATTCTGATTGGTCGGCGCCCACGTGGCTAGTTGCAGTTATTTCTCGGTGAATGCGCAACGCCTCATAACACCAAGCTAATAACACCATCGATACGTCATTATGTTTGGAAATACGAACGCGTAATGTTTTGGGCGCATTTGGACTCGCGCAGGATTGACTTAATACATCATCGGGTTTCAATATGAAGATAAATTGTTCCTATTAACTTTTGGCAAGGGTGCTATTGGGTATTTTGGGCTGATCTTGTCACGATACACTTTTCGATTTAAATATATTTACAAAAGTGACTTTCTCGCTAAATGTATATAAATATAAGGATTAACTGTCATGTGGACTATTTTTATGGAGATGTAACGGTGAGGTAAGTGGTCATAACTTGTATGTAAAACCGGGTTTTACACAAGTTATGTCCACTTACCTCACCGTTACATCTCCATAAAAACAGTCCACATGCCAGTTAATCCT
Source organism: Siphonodentalium dalli (assembly GCA_032622095.1). Taxonomy (NCBI): domain Eukaryota; kingdom Metazoa; phylum Mollusca; class Scaphopoda; order Gadilida; family Siphonodentaliidae; genus Siphonodentalium; species Siphonodentalium dalli. Next base: position 55,854,247 of record CP136067.1, read on the forward strand.
TATATATATCATCTTGTGTATTATACTCATGCTATATGACTATTGTATATAACGCTCTGTTTCTCAATATCCGTTACATGTAATTGTCATGAGTTTATTTGGATGAGAACATAAAGCATACACTCGTATATAATACAGAGTTATTCACATTGACCATGATCAAATTCAAGACTTTTCAATGACACATGCATATTCATTCTAAATGATCTCAATCGGCAATAATACATAACATGTGTAGGTTAATCATATTTCCTATTGACACCATTGAATTACGCGAATAAATGACGTATAGATGGTATGCAGGAATGTGTAAGCTTGTCTTTATGCATACAGCAGTGTATTAATTGTAAAAAAAAAATCATCAAAGGTGTATTCATGTTTCCAAACCTCCAGTTACCGCAACGATACACAAAATCGAATTCAGTATATCTTTTCCTTAGTTAAATTCTGTTCAAGAAATGAATAACAAGTACACATGCGATACATGAATTATAGCCCTATAAATGCAAAAAAGAGTCATTTTGTTGCTGTTAACCTGCATGGTTAAACTGCACAAAATAATTATTGCTGTTCCTCAAAAATTTATAATTTATACGCTTCCATTGTTTATAAGCACCTTTAGGGGCCCCGATAAATTGTGTACAAAATCTCAAAGCGATCTATAACATTCAAGCCTAATTTCAAAGACGTTGCTATAGTATGTATATCATGAATATGGCCGTAAAATGAACAGTACATTATAGTGCACGTCATCCGCAATTTTCAGGAACATTGTTCCGTTTCAAAATATTTTTTTTAACAGAGTAGATCTTTAGCAAATCCATTTTAATTACATGAAAGTTCAGAGAAAATGTGCATTTAGACCTCAACCATATATTCTCTTTGATCCAGCTTGTACGTCGTAAATATTGTTTCTTTTATACAACCACAAACGCGCGCGCACCCTCCAGGAAAAATATCCCAACTCCATGCAGGATTTATCTCCCTTGGTGACTCCTTCTTTTTTTTTGGTTTCTTGTTTACCTGAACCACAATTTTTATAAATAACAAGTTATTTCACTTTGAATGTCGTTCACCCAGTTTATATTGGGGTTTAATCTGAAGTGTCAACACTGCAACCGATTGTTAGACAAGAACGGCGTGAACCCTGAACGACGATTGACATAATTCATTATTTCTGTATATTATAGGGAGTTGTCACCCATTGCATGTAATAACAGTAGAGAGGTCAGGATTTAAATCTTTTAACGTCGACCGTCACGCAACCATCAACATACAGCCTATATAATGCTAGATAATGACATGAATATCTTACTCTGGCCAACACCCGGAGAGTGCATATTCCACCAGCACAAAACTTTTTGAAGTTTTGACAGGGAACCGTAGTGTACCTTCAGACGACCACGATACAATCGTAAGTGGAGGAATCGGGCCCGACGAGATCGTGGATAGTTTGTTCAGACGATTGCGATGTCACGTGCATTATTCTATCGTAGGTTGTTCTAAAGCATGTGATTGACTACCCTAGGACCATTTCCAGCTACGATTTTTACGTACACACGGCTGCGATTACGTCGCAAGTGGAGGTAACCAAGGATACGCCACGATATCGCATCAAAAATCAAACACTGTCTGATATTATTTTTTGTTCTACGATTTAGACGTGAGCATGCGCACTCCATCTTCCTGTTACTTCCTACGACGGAAATCCTTCCACTTGCGATTGAATCGTGGTCGTCTGAAGGTACACTTATAAAGTTGAAAAAATAACGCGGGGGATATTTTTCTTAGTTATTATCTGTTCCTTAATCATGTAGGTTAAGGTTCCAACTCGAAATTTCACGATTTAGGTTCCTGTCAAAACTTCAAAAAGTTCCAAGGTTTTGTACTGCATGGTGGAATATGATCTCTGCATGCGGGCGTTAGCCAGAGAATAGATTCATGGCATGATCTAATATAATGCATGATTGGAGAAGATTTTGCCAATATGCATGAAAAGTGGTCCGATCGAGAGGAGGACTTGTCCACGCGATCCGCAGGTGACAACTATATATCGGCATAGTCAACGACCTTTCATGCATTATTGATTATATTATATCGAACATTGAGGGGGGGGGGTGAAAAAAAAAATTCCGGCACGTATGCCGGGGTGGGTGGGTGATCAAAGCCACCAACAAGCAATTTTTTCCGCAACTAAAAAATAAAATTCCTGCTTGTTTTTTAGTGTTTTGGCGATGAGTTGGGCTTCAAACCCACTTTGAATGAGAGAAATAATGTAATTCTAACTGTAAACTGACTGCAGGCAGTTATCGTGTTGTATTTTGTTGCAAATTTTTAAATCCAAGATGGCCGCTGGCAGCCATGTTTTTTTGGCCGAATGACCTCAAAATGACTCATTCCTATTTACATGTCCATGTTAACATCCATGATAAATAGAATGCACAGAAATTCATATACAGCTGCTTACAGTGAATTTCCCCCCGCAAATCTCTGTTTTAGTGTTAAAAGGGGGGGGGTGGGTGTCAAAAAATGGTCGGAAAAAACTGCCGAAAACGGAAAAAAATTTGGCCGTGTGGGTGGGTGGGTACAAAAAATGATCGAAAGGGAAAAAATGCCATACGTGCCTGAAATTTTTTTCCGACTCCCCACCCCCCCCCCCCCCCCCCTTGCGTCAACAAAGAAATTTCGGAAAAAAAAATTAAAAGCTGAATTGGTTATCTTCCATGAAATCTGAAAAGAAATTTTTAACAGCCACTATACACACTTAACACATTATAGGTACTCTGGGTACCTATACGTCGGTACTGATCTTTGTCCCAGGGGGAGTACCTAATTGTTGGTACTCTAGAGTACCTGCCGAGGTAGTCTGGAGTACCATGCCTATAAGGTACTCTGGGGCCATTCTCCAGAAAAGTGCAAAATAAGGCTGACCATACTCGCCAAAAACAAATTCTTACAGATCGCGCTAAAATTTATTTCACCAGAAAGCTGAGTACCCACAGGATATCGGAACTTAACTGGGGCAATTTGTTTGGTCATATTTATATGCGAACTGGATACTTGAATTGCATGAATATAAATTCCACGTCACTGATAAACAAGATACGTTACCAACGAACTATATTAGTCACGTGTAGTTATCGGAAAAAACTGAACTATCTGATAGTCCACTCATAAGTTTTTCGGTAACTGGCGTGTCATTAACACAAATTAACATAAATTTGATAGATACAGTAATCCAGAAATCATGGAATTTAGTCAGTATATAGCATGGAAACCTCCATTAGGAGCCACATAAGGGTTCAGTAGAGGTTATATCTTGAATAATCCGCTATCAAGTAAAAAATCCGTATACGGCAAACGCATTCAACAAGCGAATCTTCGTGTATGGCCACACTATTTCTATTCTTAAATTCGAAATTTTCTTGGCATGATTCATAATGCTTCACTCATATATTATCAACATATAGACATGCATGGAAGGTAGCGTATCTTGCAGAAGTTATAGCAGATCAGGTCAACTCAAAGTTCAATGTTCCGACTAATGTCAACCCAACTAAAACTCGTATTTGGTTTATATATATTGATGTTTGTCGTTCAACATGTCAGCTGCATGACTTAATAAGTTAAATTGTTCAATTAACTTACATAGTAACGTATCTTGTTCACTATGCCGATAAAGTTAGGCCTGTACAGGACGTCATCTTACCCAAATAGATATAACATAATTATGCCTGTATAAAATTGTCCGAAAATTACCTTAACGATTCGGAGTAAAGTTTGTACGGCAAACCCATGGAAAACTGTTCTCTTCGTTCGCGATGCATTGATTATTGGTGGAGGAACGGGCCTGGATGTTTCATATGACTATGACTCGAGGTGGGAGTCCTCACATAAAATGTATTGCTCACATACAGGGTCTCGCCGTTTGGTACTGAGGGTTATACCATGTGTATATGGAGCAAAACAAAAATTTCACCCGGGGACTATAGCTTACTTCAAACACTGGGACCCGTTGCTGTCATTAATAAATGCATCGCTTTGAGCATCTACACCGCAAACATGATAGAGGGGCCACATGATTTATACTATATATATGTATAACGTAAATTCCCAGTACAGTGGGCACTAGTCCAAGTCTTCTTGTACTAAAATCAGCTAAGATATTGGGATGGCGATTTGCTGTTTTTAGTCCAAGCCCGTCCTATATGCTCTCTTATGACACGACTTAAAGGGGTACTGTACACAGAGATAGACGATTTTTTTATTTACTCCCACTGAAATAACTTTCAAGTTATATTGTGTTCGCGTTATACGAGTTTCGTATAAACCTAATTTAGCGAAGAAAATATTGATCTTGGAAACAAAAATATTACGATTTCAAACTACGCGCCATGTTTTTGACCTTCACCGGAGAAAACGCAGGTCGCATGAAGAACCGGAAGTTCGTTGTTCGCAGCTTCAATCTCTTTCATCGAACAATCTCACTCCCTATAAAAATACTTGACGCTTTGAATCTTGTTTCTTTCTCGTTTTTTTCCGAATCGGTTATAGCGGGCCTTTCTTTTGCAGGTAACATGTTTTGTTTGCAACTCAATAATGTTCGCGAACGGCCGTCGATAAAAGTCACCCAACATATGAGATTTCAAGAACGGTAACTCGTAATGGCATAATTCTCCATTTTATGACTCCAGCCATAAATTGATTTATATTAAATATTTCAATTTTACTTTTATGATAGCCTGTTAACCGGAAGGTTTTCATTAGACATCATCGACTCAAATTAGTTATTTTAAAATATAATATTGATATTAGATAGCTATTGTCACCAGGAATTTATTGAAATTGGGGTACAGTACCCCTTTAAGCGTTAGTGACCCGCTCAAATAAAACCACAATTATATGAATTAAAATATCACAATTGCGACAATAAACGGATATTTTCCGCAGAAGACATGCTATTTGATCTGAAACCCACATCAGTTGTGAATTGAAAGCGGTAATTTAATGCGAAAAGAGACATTTACCTCAATGTTTACAATTTTTTTAAAGTATGCGAACTCGGTTGACCTCGCGAACTGTGTTCGGCATTTTCCGTTGAAAATATTCCGTAGATTTTGGACAACAACGCAAATTACGATGAATTCTCCATTGTAATCGTAATTATGTGTGTCAATAAATAAAATAATAAATAGATTAATTAAACATTGGAGATATAAATGTAATACACTAAATAAATTACAGGAATTACAACCCTCTCAAAGTTTAAAACAGTGTAAACACAACGATCATTAGAATAAATAATATGCCTTATATGGTGGTACATTTCACCCATAGTTGGTGGACTTCCGCGAAATTAAGATATATACTAAGCGAACATGGCAATATACTGCTCTTGTTAAGCACACAAAAAATCAAATAAAATTTGTATAAATTTTTAACCTTAAGTTTGAAAAGTCCCACTAAAACGGAAGAACTATATTTCGAAACTGTGTGATTCGGTTCTCCGATTATTTTATCAACACAAATGGCAAAATGCACATCACACGCATGGCAAGTCAGACACAAGAGTTCTACTTTGCTCCAATTTTGACAAGTTGCTTGCGTAAATTGTCAACAAAACTACCGTTTTGATCCTCCATTATGTCATTAAGTTTTTAGTGTGGGAATTGTTCTCAAAGCACATTGGAAACTGGACTTTCGGGCGATCGGTTTTCGCCATTTTGTTCGGAAAACCCGCGCTATATATAGAAACGGAAAGTAGAATTCCCAGAACAAACAGCGGATTATGCCGAACTTATTCGGACCACTTCGGCTTTCGGTTAAAACGTAAACAAACAGAGAAACGAATCGATGTTTGTGGCAATCAACCGGAATATTCTATGTGTAATTTAACATTAAAGTTAGATTATTATACACCATTATGACCATAAGATGTTAGCCTTTCCGATGTATATAGCATCATGTATTGATTTGCTAGGTAAATCGAGTAAAATACACCACAAATTCCCGCCACAGATCTTGGGCGTAAGTCGTGTCATAAGAGAGCATATAGGACGGGCTTGGACTAAAAACAGCAAATCGCCATCCCAATATCTTAGCTGATTTTAGTACAAGAAGACTTGGACTAAGTGGGCACATACATGTACGTTCGCTTTATATATTATAAACGAACTTATGTGTCCAATGTACTGGGAATTTGGCAATATATAGCGTAGAACGCCTGCATTCAATGACATGTGCGAGTCTGTAATATTTCAAACAATAGAGACCTTTCGCAAAATTCACGTTTACGATTACGGATACGGATAGGGTACTACGTCACCAACATTTGTGTACTTTCTAATCGTTGTCGTATTTTACTATCCGTAATAACGGTTACGATTTCATGGTTTCTAATAAGCTCAAATAACACCTGAAATTTATTTTCTGCAATATATCACTTTACTCCGTTCGAGACTGTAAATGTATATCATGTAAACCATCCAGTTATATTGAGCTACGACCTCGGTGTGCTGTTTAGATTGGCAATCACTCTACTCGTCGTCGTGAATCTCGAGCTTCCCGCGAAATAAGATCGCTATTCACAACGGATAGTCATCGCTGGCTGCGACACAAAACTTTGCAGTAATATATAGAAGTGCACTATGAAACCAGTCGCCAAAAATACACGACTGACATGGATATGGTTGTACTAAAAGACTATTTGGCACACCCACCGACATCACCGTGTCGACTATGTTTCGATTTGATAGGACCAAATCAGAAGTGATGCACATCAGCGAGAACACCAACCTTATGTAGGATTTCCTAAACCCAAAGAGGTGATAGGCCTGGATAGGATAGGATATTTTATTTCTAATACACATACACAGAGACGTGGCGACAGGGGGTTTGGAGGGGGGCTGTAAAAAATTTCAACAGTTGGAAATTTAATACCTGACACAACATTAGTTGGAAATTTCACACCAACAATAGGTTGAAAATGTTCTTGTAGTTTGATTTTCAAACAATTTATTGTGGGGAGTTTATTGTTTTTGGACCAATATTTGCATATTTTCCTTCTTTTGATAACAATTTTGGACTGAAATGGCCATCAGTTAGAAATTTTCCAACCTTAAGGGTGTCAGGTTGGAAATTTCTAACACTTGGAAAGCTTGTGTCCTGGTCCCTCCCCGTGGCCAGTCAAAAACTTCTAGTTAATTTAAGAAAATAATATTGTCCTACATTTGGTGAAAATTGTCCTTGGAATTGTCATCAGTTGGAAATTTCCAACTCTATGAATGCTTGAGGCTAGTCTAGATGCCAGGATTTTGTGATTTTCTTGTTCAGGTTGCAAAATTTTCGCACACCGGGCCGAACCATGTTCGGTCCGGTGTGCATGTCCTGGTCCCTCCCCGTGGCCAATAAAAAACTGCTAATGAGTTTAAGAAAACAATATTTTACTACATTTGGTTAAAATTGTTGACTGAAAATTTCCAAACTAAGGGAGAGTATGAATTTTCTCACACCGGGCCGAACAACCATGGTCGGCCCGGTGTGTCCTGGTCTATTGTCCGTTGTGGTGTGCATTTGTCTGGAGTTAGACTACTAGATGTTAGGATTTGTGCAATTTTCAGGTTCAAAATATATGAATATTATCATACCGGGTAGATAGAACCATGGTTTCTAAATAGGCTATTAGGCATGTGAACACTTATAGGTGCAATGAGGGAATGAAATTTTGCAAAAACCTTTGGTCTGATTCAAAGGGTGTTTTGGTTTGATTCAAGGCGGGGTGAAAAAGGAATTATGCACGACCTAGTCTCTGGTTTGATTCAAGGGTGCAGTTGGAATTATCAAGGTGGACACCCCCCAACGGAGACCCTCTAGCCACGTCCCTGCACATACATATTACATAATAATGATGACAATTATGGATAATTCTGTCGTATATTGTGGGCGATGGCATAATCTGGCAAGACTGTCTTCCTGCCGAAATCGAATTGAAATGAAATTGCGGACTGAAAGGGTCTTGAAGTGGTAGCGTCGTGGTTGATGTGAGGTCCAAATTTAGGAACCCCTCTTCCCCCATCAGCATAACGTCTATCAGGTCATCCATGATAACAACGAACTGAATTTCCACCACATATGACCTGGCATTTATACCTGTATTGCCATAATATATCACTAGAATCCCGGGTCGTACCTTGTAACTGGTCGAATTATTGACAATATAAACAGGTCATTATTATCGCATTGTTGCAAATGAGACGATATGTGAAGTATTAAGGGACTGTATACCAAACACACGCTTTGATTTGTAAAAGTGGTACGAAATAATGATGGTAAGTGTTCGTCAAAACTCTTACGCGTAGTCGTTTTGCGAAAGGACTTTTTGGCCATACGGATAGACTTACGACTACGAATAGCTATCCGTATTCGTAAACGTGATGATGCGAAAGGTCTCTAATTATAGACAATACTTGCGAGTCATTAGATTCTTCAGCTACATACGTGCGCTATATAAACTATGTAGCCTACAAGTACACTGAAGTGAACATATGTATTATATTTTACGGTTACCGGTACCATGCAATTATTACAGGGCCTATACTGTTATTCATCAAGTTTTGTCCAGATTAAATTGAATTGAGTACTGGTATCTTTATTAAATTTAGATACATGTACCTTATGTTGTTTAAAGATGGTCTGTCTCAGCTCTTCCTATAACAAGTTTGATATTGATTCCTGTTTGTTTGGTTTTCATTTACCGTGGCCATGCACGTCGAGAAGAGTGGATTTGTGAAATCAAATACTTTGCAAATTGTGATTGGCTTTCGTAAAAGTTTCGTTCGCTGGTTTTTCTAAGAGCAAAGCCAATTAATGCATGGAATAACATTAAATATAAAATTATCTTCTGTTAATAAATGTCAGCTGATATATATGGTTTCACTTTGGGTAACTGCGACCAGTGTCCAAACGTATTCACAGAAACTGCCGATGTCTGTTTTGTGGACATTCAGCCAAAATCGGAAAATGATGGTAACGTATCTTGTTGTAACGTATCTTGCTGTCGAAATTCATTTTTGGCAATATGGCGACTAGGCAGGACACTCAATTGTTAATTATCGGGTATAATTATTCAGGACAATCACACCCATTCACTGAAAGTTACAAAAATTCAAGATATGGTCGCTTGCATGTGGATAGATGCTAGCTGAACATAGGTAACGTATCTTGCATCTTGCAATCGTAACACTAGTCTTCGTGGACATATGTGTGACTGTCATATTGTGATTTGTCTGAACTACATTCTTTACTGTATATCAAAGTGAACAATGATAGTATGCGGATATCATTGTGGTGTGTTCAGTTTTTGCGGTGCAAATATCTACTTGATTTCGACCACTCTTTTCGTGGTAACGTATCTTGTGGTGTACCAATGGACACTGGCATATCGATGCCACAAGAAAACAACATATTATTCCACACATTCTCTGCTATGGTATTTCCATTTAGAGGATATGAGGGTAAATTTAGCCACAACCTGATCGACTGCAATCGAAAACTTCGGTAAGTGCTGTACAACTTTCAAATAAATCCTGCATCAAGGACAAGCAGAAAATGGTATTTTCCTACCCATTTAGCATCTCGTATTATGCGATCGACGTATGGATTGAGCTGATATTGTTTTATTTTGTATTGTCTGATGCTGTTATTGTCAAACAAAGTCATTGGGAGGTAAAACAATCTTTTTAAAACCCCATTTCAACACCTGGACACGTTTTTGTCGAATTTTGACCATTTTTCGGAGAATGGCCCTCTGGCGCAACAAATATTTAGGTACTCTGGAGTACCTATATTTAGGTTATCTGGGGTACCTATATTTAGGTTCTGTGGAGTACCTATATATTTAGGTTCTGTGGAGTACCAATATTTAGGTTCTCTGGAGCACCTATATTTAGGTTCTGTGGCAGGGGTGGCGCCAAGGGGGGGGGGGGTCAGGGGGGGGGGGCTACAGCCCCCCCCCCCCCCGTCGGGGATGGTCAGCCCCCCCGTCGGGGATATCTGCCAAATTCGTCGGGGAGATAAAATTATGCAAAGACGATAAACATTGGAAAATCCGCGACTCGAAACACGTGCACTGGTGATTAACAAATCGACGTGGGCGTGCAGAGTTAATGAATCACATTACCAGAGTTCTATTTTTAGTCCGACAGACTCGACACGAGTCACTCGTGAGACTACCGTGAGTGACAGTCACGCAAGTATCAGTCATAGCAACTTATCCGAACTTTAAAAACTCTTAAATGGTTCGGGTGGCTAGCCCACGGTGTCTACTGTCTACGAAAGGACAGGGTGTCCATATATATACAGTCCATATCCGAACTTTGATGTTTGCACGGCTTTATGTCAGTGCGTTAGTTGAGTCGAGTTCAATTAATTGTCAGTGACACATGCCACGTGCAGGAGCAACACTGAGTACCAATCAGATCGCTATTGTGTGGCAACAATAGCAAAGCGATCTGATTGGTAATCAGTGTTGCAATGCTCACACACGTGGCATGTGTCAACAGTTACTGACAATTAATTATCAGATGATTTCAGGTCACATCATGAATTTTATTCTTTGAAAAGATAGTGTTTCGCCTTGCATGCATTATATCATGCTTACTAGTACTTCCCCGGGATTTAAAACCCACCGGCGTGTTATCCCTTTGTCCGGACAGGGCTCTTATCTGGCAGAACGCTCAAGCGTTTTGATCGCATGAGCATTATTTTAACGCCAACAGTCATTCTTTTTTAAGAATGCCCGTGGGCATTATTTTTTAAGAATGCCCGGCATTATTTTTTACGAATACACGAGGGATTAAATCGGCTGAGGGACGTCATAGAGTGGCTCCTCCCCCAATCATGTAAGTTGAGTCAATATAGCGTGTCGGCAAGCTGCATTAAATATCGGAACACTTAAAGGTACTCAATCAGATCAGGCCCTTATACATTACTATTTCTTTGGCTTCGGGGATAAAAAATAATTGATTCGAGACGAGTAACATATCTATCAACGCTCATAGTGATCAGATTGTTTTTTGATGTTTTGTTATTTCTATTGTTTCTGGCACAGAAACACGCCGTCAAAAGGATGGTCTCATTGCGTTATTAATACACTTGATTTTAGAGTTATCCAGCTTCGCCTGTTTGAATAAGTGTTTCTGTGAAAATTATACATCTCGAGAAAATTACAAACTTAGGGGCAATAATTGCAAACTTTAAAAATTAATATCTAATAACTCTGAGCTTTGATGGATGGGTTCCTCGACTCGAATCAAATATTTTGTTTACCCCTGAAGTCACAGAAATAGTAATTTAGGGGTGCTTAATCGGATTGAGTACCTTTAATTTGCTGAGCTAATTAAAACTCACAAATATTTAGCGATTTTGATTTTATATTGCCACGCCAAAAAATAAAATAAAATTTCTTCAAACTTTGATACAAAAACACCAACAGCTCTTTGGACTATTTAGAAAAGTCCGCAGACAGGCTAAAACACATATATATAACATCTAAATACGTCCCTAAGTCGGTCAAATAAACACAAAACCGTTTAACACAGATTTTAACTATACGTTACTTATTGAACGAGAAAGTGCTCACATGGTTATTTTTAATACAATGGGGAAGCACAGAAAAAATATAACATTTCCAGTATCAAATTGAAACAGAATAGCGTATACCCATGTGTATAGACATGTCATGCCAGCGCATCCGCACACAATCCCGTCCAAATACAGATACGATAGGCGAGAATCGCATGCGTTTTGATATGTCGATGCCGTCTGGAGAGTTTGGCGGGACCAGCATCCCGTCTCGATTTGCTCAGTCTACCCTTGATGCTATAAAGTGGTAGCCGCGGGCGCTTATATATAGAGTTGTTTTTATGAGCCATCAGGCCCCCGCGGCAGCGGTCGCTGGCGCGACCTGACTGCCTCGATATCAATTTGAAAAAGGGGTGACGTTGCTTAACGCGCCTGCGGCGCTTCAATAACAGTTTGAATTTTGTGTTTCCCAACAGGTTAGACAGGCCCCCGCGGCAGCGGTCGCTGGCGCGACCTGACTGCCTCGATATCAATTTGAAAAAGGGGTGACGTTGCTTAACGCGCCTGCGGCGCTTCAATAACAGTTTAGACAGTGGCCTGATGGCTCTTAAAAACAAAGGGGGGGCCTGATGGCTCATAAAAACAACTCTATATATAAGCGCCCGCGGCTACCACTTTATAGCATCAAGGGTAGACTGAGCAAATCGAGACGGGATGCTGGTCCCGCTTCAATAACAGTTTAGACAGTGCCGTCCGCCTCCACCAAGCCCACCCACCCTAAAAGTGATTTTTCCTATAGTGTTTTTGAAACGTGTCTCTTTGTGGTGTCATTCTTTTGGTATGATTTTTTACTAAATAACGGGTATATTAGAGTTACATTTCTTTGAATTTTACAATCGAAACATAGTATAAGATATTCGCATGCGATGCTGAGTCACGCGGGACACGGCAAACTAAATCGCGCGCAAATTGGCTTGCGATTTTTCAGCATCCCACCCCATTTGGCATGCGATAGCGTTTGTACTAGGTGGTCATGCATATCTACTCTGGCTTCGCCAAGATATCATACTCCACTAGTTCAAAACATGATAACTTTCTGTTGCTCTGACAGGGAAGTTTTATAACATTGAAAAAAAATGCAGTTAACATAATGCTCGGTTATAACTGTTCCGTAATAACATTGTATTTTATAGCAGGTAAAGGTCCTAACTCGAGTTTGCATGGTTTGGGGGACTTTAATTTAATTAATCGATTGTACTATGCGTCGCTTGGAAAGTTGGAATTTCATTGATGTTGGCTCACAAAGCTACACAAATCTTGCAACCTCGAGCTGGGAATTTATATTCAAGGAACAAGTATTAACACAGAAATATATTCCCTGCATGGTTTGTTCAATCTTCAACCCCATCAGAAGATAATAGAAAAGGCTCCCAGGGTTTGAACATATGGGAAATGATATATACGGGGGTACGGGAGCCTGATAAATTATTATGGAATGTTAACGTATTTGATGTCGAATTAGATGGGGCATCTTTAAATCAAGAAAGAAATATAGTAAGATATTGCTCACATACACTGTCCGAATCCAAAGCGCAACGACAAACTTTGGAAGAAACATCCCTCAACTGGCGAGTCCTAATTCGAATTAAATAATAATTGAAATGTGTTGCTTTTCATCGTGGACATCACAAACTGTCCGTGCTGAACTGTGGGCGTGTACTCAGGTAATCAAGGCAGAGCTTTGGGCCAGACACAATTGATAGTTGGCTCCAACGACAATTCAATGAGTGGGTTTTAAGTCAAATAATATTCTCAGCGTCGGGAATTCGGTAAAGAATAGACTCGGGCAAGCCCTCGTCTATTCTTTTACCGAATTCCCTCTGCTTCGAACATTATCCTTTACAGATTATTACTTGAGGGATTTAAAGAATAATAACACAACATAAATTGTGGACTGGATAGAATTTTAATTCAGTGGATTATGGGATAATCCTCATCCAACTTTGTTCTCTCCTTCAAATAGCTTTCTGCATCAATTTTTCACATCGTATGTTACCTGAACAAATTTACATCTATTATACGCTCCTAAATGATGTTCACGGACTCATGGTTCATCCGTCTTTGTAAGTTGATCCAACTACCTGTGGCGAAAGATTTACGGTGAGTTAACTTAAGATCAATTCCATATTGTCATTACTATTGTATATGCTGATTTTTTTCCCAAATACTCAAGTAAAAGTGACAATTATGATCCCCTAGAACAGTGTGTATGTTGACACCAGAACACTCCAGAATCGATCTCATGCAGGCTATGTATTTTCAAAATTTCCAAACCCCCCGTGCGAGAGGGGACACCATTCTCGCATTCTCCCCGGGGCTGCCTTCGGCAGCCGCCGATGACCTTCGGTCACCGGTCTAGCCCCCCTGTCGGGGACCATAGCCCCTCCGTCGGGGAAATCCTGGCGCCACCCCTGTTCTGTGGAGTACCTATCCATGTATTATGCCTGTAGCTCAAAAATTCAAAGTGTCCGCTTGTCAAATTATTAAACATTTGAATACATTGGATATCTATGATCGGACACTTGTACAAATGATATCCGATATTGCAATAAGTAACATTCAATACAGTTTAAATATGGATTATCTCTTTAAATAACAAATTTTAAATAGTTGCGTGGGTATAAAATAATAGATATGAACTGAAGACCTATGTCCGGAAAAGCTTCTATCAATTAATATTGATTTTACTTCGAATATTAAATCGGGCCCATTTATGTTACTATTTTTAGAACCGACCATTCGGATGAGACCGTATTGCGATATACATGTAGAGCACTGGGCTGTTCCTACGGCTACGCAACGAATGTCAAATGTCACAGATTGGTTGTTTGTACTGTTTTGTTCCACAGATATAAGCGATAATGAGTATAATTAACGTTTATTTGTGACAAAATTGCACAATATAATTTCTGGTCTCTGTTAACAGTAACCAATATTGTTCGTTAGCTGAACAAACACACCTTTTTAGACCAGAAAATATTCGAAATAAAATTAATATTAATCTATAGAAGCATTTCCGGACAGGAGTCTTCGATTCAGATCTAATATTTTATAACCCGGTAACTATATAATACATGTTTACAAAGAGATAATCCACCTTTAAGATTGGCCGTGTGTTCAGGGAATGACTATTTCGAGTAACAGGAACGGAACCAGGAACATGTACAGCTTCCCATGCAGTAACAAGACTTTGTGGTGATTAATTCCGAGTAACATGAATAGAGATATAAGCTAAATTTTCTCGCGTTTTACACAATGAAACAATAAATAGTATATATACCATTCGAAACAGGGGGGGGGGGGGGGTGAAAAAAAAATCCGGCACGTATGCCGGGGTGGTCAAAGTTATCGTGTTGTATTTTGTTGCACATTTTGAAATCCAAGATGGCCGCTGGCAGCCATGTTTTTTTGGCCGAATGACCTCAAAATGACTCATTCCTATTTACATGTCCATGTTAACATCCATGATAAATAGTATGCACATAAATTCATATACAGCTGTTTACAGTGAATTTCCCCCCGCAAATCTCTGTTTTAGTGTTAAAAGGGGGGGGGGTGGGTGTCAAAAAATGGTCGGAAAAAACTGCCGAAAACGGAAACAAATTTGGCCGTGGGGGTGGGTGGGTACAAAAAATGATCGAAAGGGAAAAAATGCCATACGTGCCTGAATTTTTTTTCCGACCCCCCCCCC
The DNA here is from genome assembly GCA_032622095.1 of Siphonodentalium dalli. Taxonomy (NCBI): domain Eukaryota; kingdom Metazoa; phylum Mollusca; class Scaphopoda; order Gadilida; family Siphonodentaliidae; genus Siphonodentalium; species Siphonodentalium dalli. The sequence continues at coordinate 55,869,578 of CP136067.1, forward strand.
CCCCCCCTGTTCGAAAGCGGAATATCCCCTTCATGAATAATGCAACATTTCAACACTACTTTTGAGAATTAAGCGTCTAATTGGCAAGGAACGTCGAGCGGTGAATAGGCTATTAGCATCCCGAGGAATATTTCGAGTACAGGAACAGAAACAGAGATAAAAACTCTCGCTTGATTCTCAAAAGTAGTGTTAAATGTTGCAATATTCATTAAGGAGAGATACTTTGCTTTCGAATGGTGTATCATCTATATGTATTGTTTCTTTGTGTAAAATGCGAGCTTATACCCTGGTGGAATTACTCCATATATATAGCTGCTTCAAGATTTACAAGTCCATTGTTATGCCTATAATGCCTTGTACGGTAGCGAACTCATATGGGGAATGACCACATTAGAACGGGCACATGTAGAAAAGGCCCATAGATTCTGTCTCAAACAAATGCAGGGATTCCCACCTCAAACACGTACGTGTATCGCACAGGGTCTTATGGGATGCGGTGGACTTGAATCTTTCATTGACAAAAGGAAACTGAGCTTACTTTCGACATTATGCAGAATGAGTACATGTAAAACCGCTAAAACTGTCTTTCTGATGCGTTTATATAATCACCTGTCGGGAATATATGCCAATCTAAAGTCATTTATATCGGATATACTTGTAATTTTATATAAATATAACTTGTATGCACACCTTGAACATTTTATGCAACATGGTGTCTTCGTTTCAAAATCGTCTTGGAGAAATGCCGTTAACGCAGAAATACACACAAAAGATGAATGCGAATGGCGATCATCTATTGAATCAGACAGTGACTTAGCACAGTTTGGTCTAACTCAAACAAAACTCAGCCCATCACTTCTCTGGCGCTCATGTAGCCACTATCCACAGGAAAAAATTACATTCCTTATGATCGCAAGATTACTTGCGCATACCGCATACAAGAAAACATAGTCAGAAATGGTAACGCCACCAAGATCATATTATTAGCCATAAATATAAATTATAATACAATTATTCTATAAACTAGCTTTCAAATTTTATGTGGGAAATTTGCATACTTCTATATTTCAAGTTTTCCCGTTTCTCGTGTTATACATTACTTTCTTCAAACTGTCTTCTTTATTACACAAGCTGATGGGCCCGACTTCGTCCGGGATGTTTCCCATCTGATTTCCGGCGAAATGCGCGATTTGACCTTCAATTGACTATTTCGAAAGTCAAGGTCAGGTCAGGGTCATGATTTGACCCGTCCAAAACACCCCCACCCGGAGAAAAGTACGACTAGGTGTCAAATTTTGTCGAAATCCGTCCGTTATACCCCACTTGACCTTTAATTAACAATTTTGAAGGTCAAGGTAAGGTCGGAGTCATGATTTGACCCGTCCAAAACACTCCCCCGACAAAAGTACCCCTAGGTATCAAATTTCGTCGAAATCCATCCGTTTTACCTGATTTGACCTTTGATTGACCACATTGAAGGTAAAGGTCACGCCGATGTCACGATTTGACCCGTTCAAAACACTCCCCGGACAAAAGTATCCCTAGGTATCAAATTTCGCCGAAATTTGTCCGTTTTACCCAAATTGACCTTGCATTGACAGTTTTAAAGGTCAAGGTCAGGTCGGGCTCGCGATTTGACCCGTCCAAAACACTTCCCGGACACAAATACCCATAAGTATCAAATTACGTTGAAATCTATGGAAAGACGAAGAGGACATGTTAGTTGCTAATTGCTAGATATACGACGCACGACTTGTCGCGGTATTTTAAAGGTGTTTCAAACTAGGAGATAGAAGGATTCTGCGTTTCAATGGTTGATGAATTATAGTAATTTATTCAAATTTTATGGCATAAATTGTTATTAAAACCGTATATACTATAATAAAAATGAATGACTCGAAAATTAAGTGGGCCTTTAAACAAAGTCACAATTGCAGTTAGGCTCATCTCATACTCGTTTAATCAGCGATAGTCTGCTGCGCAGTTTGTTATAGTTCCCAGTATTCATTGAGCGTTATAGCCCCACTGTTATAATTCGCCTTTAGCAGTCGTACTCTTGCCTCAGATTATTGAGATATTAGGTCACACGTAATGACATTAAATCGCATGGAAACATAGCAATTGTGTGGGCTGCTTGGCGTGAATATTTAATGAGAAATAAAGTCATACGTAATGACATTAAACTCAAGAAAACCCGCGAAAACAAAACAAAATCACATTTAATGTTTTAAGTTATTTCCTTCATAAAAAGAATCTTCGTGATAATGAACCATCCCAATACTTTAGAATATAGAATTAACCTTAAAATAACAAAAACCTTCGGAATACAGAACCTTCGGAATAACGAACCTTCTGATTGGTGAACCTTCGGAATAGCGAACATTCAGAGAAATTTCCGAATAGTGGACATGCTGGATAGTTAACCTTCGGAATAGAGACATGCCCCCAATATTCATATTATATGCCCAGAGTTCAAAGGTATGGGCCCATAAAATCCTAAATTTGGCCCTTAAAATATTGAACTCCAAATTGGAGCCCACACAGAACATCACTTAAGTCAACTGTACCTGTGTCATGTCCCAATGCGGGAGGGTCCACAATATACCACAACATTCATATTATATGCCAAGAATTCAAAAGTATGGGCCCACGTAATGACATTAAATCTCAAGAAAACCCTCGAAAACAAAACAAAATCACATTTAATGTTCTAAGTTAAGTTATTTCCTCCTGTATCTGTATCGGTATGCGCGCAGGATCAGTTCGGGTGTGAGCGCACACTCCGTAAAAAGAATCTTTGTGATAATGAACCCTCTCAAATTAGTCTCAATACTTGAGAATATAGAATTAACCTAAAAATAACAAAAACCTTCGGAATAGAGAACCTTCGGAATAGCGGAACTTCGGGATAGCGAACCTTCATAATAGAAACATGCCCCCACAAGTACACCGGTGACGTAAACACATGTGCTAAACTTTGTTGTACTATCGTGACTCTATCGGTACGATATATACTCAGTACGAAATAACCATAATAATACAGTCGCCCAGTGGATTATCGATCGACCACAGAATATGAAAATATGCGTACCAAGCAACACCACGGTGTGGCGTAATAAGGATAGCGGCCACTGTCTGTTATGCAATAGAGATTACCATTGCATTATCGAAGATATTATAATTGATTGTTCACACATACATATATCTAACTTCAGGAACGAGATCTGGTACAATATCCTTAACACATTCCAGATTTTTCTCGATTCCTTGAATAACTCACAGCTACTGGCCATATTCTTGGGAAACATGCCGGCAAAATTAATAGAAATTGGAAACTGTTCCAGTCACTTTGCTGTACATTTTTTCACCAAGCCTTAGTTTGTGGTACTATTATAAAATCGAACGGAGACGTTTCAGCACTTATTAGATTTTCTTTTCTTTTCATATATAATATTGACTTTGATGATGCATTTATATTCGCCGTTTGTTATAATTGGGTATAGTACATACTAAAGCGTGTTTACACATAAAATAGATGCGACATTGAATGCAGATGTTCACCGTGTGTTGTTTTATTACAAACAATTGTGGTTCCCGTTTGATGTGGTTCCCGTTTGATGTTCCGTCACAACACCTAACCTGACATTTACATCTCAGCGGCGTATCAGATGGCGTGTTTTCATTATCCCATCTATAAAACAGGGAACCGTCAGATAATTCAAATCTTTTGCCTCCAAATACAACAGCCTCAACAATCGATTTTCATCGAAGATATCAAGAAAGGGTGAAGGGAATTGCACAATGCGTTCCGACCATCCTTTGGTGGATGTTTGAAGGTTTATACAGATATTCTATCCTTTATATTTAAATATTGTTGAAATAAAGTGTAGTAAAGATTGTATATATTACCTCTTCATGACATTGCACACTTTGAAACTACCCAATCATCATCATCATCGAATTCAAATCATTCTCTCAACCATGTCTTCTGAAGATAGTGTTATCTGCATCGACTGTTCCTCAGAAATCGTCGGCCGCCAACAAAGTGTGCAATGTCATGAAGAGGTAATATATACAATCTTTACTACACTTTATTTCAACAATATTTAAATATAAAGGATAGAATATCTGTATAAACCTTCAAACATCCACCAAAGTCAAAGTCAAATTGTTTATTCACATAAACCACAATCGTGGGTATAGATGGTGAAAAAGAATTACAAAAATAATTAAATAAACCAACACTCTTATGTTAATTACCTATAATTCGTAATCAGATGAATATGATTGTAATTTGGTTGATATGATTAATTCGCACTCTAATCAAACTTTGTTGTTTTTGCGACAGTTGGCTGATTAATTCGCACTCTAATTAGACTTTGTTGTTTTTGCAGATGAATCGAACCTTTCTAGAAGCCAAAGCCCCCCGAATTTGATCAAATCGACGTCCACTGTACTGAGACCAGCAGACGACATCTTGTATTCTACACGGAGCGCCAACTTCAACTTCTCGCCAACTCTCAACTTCTGTCCATCCACTCATTCGTAAAATGCAACGACAACTACAAGCAGATCCCTTTGGTGTTCGTTATCATGGAAGGTAGAAAGAAACAACTAGAGACATCGTTGCCATTCGTTCCACCAAGTGTTTATTTTTGTTTACCATGTTACATGTTTTATCATATTTTATTGAAATAAAGAATAAAAAAAAAAAAATTTAGTCTTCGATCATAATTTCGTTAGTCTGAAAATTAGCCAGTGCCGAAAAGTCCAAAGTGCCGAAAAATCAGGTGCCGAAACGTCCAGGTGCCGAACGGCAACCCCAGGTGCAGAAACGTCCAGGTGCCGAAACGTCTAGCATTCGAATTGAACGATGTGAATGCCCAATAGCCTTATACGCATGCTATATTATCCGACAAGGCGTCGTGATCTGCATGTTATAATGTATATATGTTCGGCTGTATGGGTCTATCATACTGATTCACTCTCTGTATCTCTCTCTCTCTCTCTCTCTCTCTCTCTCTCTCTCTCTCTCTCTCTCTCTCTCTCTCTCTCTCTCTCTCTCTCTCTCTCTCTCTTCCCCTCTCCCCCCCTCTCTCTCTCTCTCTCTCTCTCGCGCGCTCTCTCTCTCTCTCTCTCTCTCTCTCTTCATTAATGGAGGAAATAAAGATATATATATATATTAAAGATGTTTAGGTGTTATACTGTTTCTAAAGGCGTAAATTAATAGTATTATTGTTCCACGTTTTCGTCGTTTTCTTTTCCTGTCACTTATATAATAAGCTAACCATATATGTGTTATTCACGAACCATGCATTGGTTAGATATATCGTTTATAAAAATAATAAAAAACCTCACAAATTCGAATCTAATTTTGGCCCCTGATTTTGATGTTCGTATAGAACATGACAATGTCAAAATCCATAACATATGGTACCTGATGTGTGTTTTCGGGAAATGTTAATATGATGGTAGAAAAATAAGTAACTTCTCCTTTATTCAATTTAGTTATTCGAAAAGCGAATCCGAAATGTAGCTAATGCAACTCTGTGCAAGTTTTAACCGAATAAATAGGGGTGGCACCAGAATATCATCGACAGGGGAGCTGTGCTCCCCGACAGGGGGGCTACACTAGATTACACCATATTGCCCGTTGGCATGTGAAATGAGCGCACATAGTGTGTGTGTCGAACCAATGAACAAAACCACATGACACATGATGGCTCCGGGCCGGGCCAAAATGCGAGGGAGTCGTCACAAAGTTTAGCAATACATCAGTCATATTTAGCAGATGAGATAACTCGAAGATTATAACCCATGAATTGTTGTGAAAATTCCTATATTCTATGGAGGCCACTTGTCTTCTGTGTCAGTTCTAATTTCATTAGTTGCAAGTGCCAGCATGGTGTTTCACTGTCGGGGATATAGCTAACATGTGGCCATACTGTAGGTACTCAATGGTGTTATAGACCAATGTGGCCATTGTGACGAATACCAGAGTAGCCAGCAATGATAAAGCACACATGTTTCAATAGATTTTCATTACCACTAAAACGCTGATGGTGTAACAATACAGGGGAATACCCCCGGATTTAATGGGAACATGTGCCATGAATATTTTGTGTGGGATATATTCCGCTGTATGTTCTCTCTCTGACACTTTCCCACACTGACAGTCTGTACACGATTACTTCATCTTATACACACAACCGACTTACATATAGAAAACCCCCGACAAGTCCTCCCCGACGAGGGGGCTAGAGCTCCCCGACAAGGGGCTGTAGCCCCCCACCCCCGTGCCCCCCACTGGCGCCACCCCTGCGAATAAAGGAAGCATGCGCACAACTCGAATATAATATATATATTTGTATAGGCTTATTCCAACCCTATCTCGACGAACAGCAAAGTTAGGGGCCAAAATTAGTTTCGAATGTGCATGTTGAATAAAGAAATAAAGATTCGGAATGTAAAACGGACTTCGTTTGGAAATATAATAAGTCTGTCGATTTCAGAAGTACGACGCTTATAAATGTATATATAGTCCCCATTCTGAACGTCGCACAATCGACGAATCCACTCACAGGAAATATTTTTACCGGACACACGCAGAATACTGAAAAAAGTAATAATTTATTCGTTATCTAGAAAAATAGTACAACATTTGATAACATCGCAAACATTTTTGCATAGATTACCGAAAGTGAGCGTTGTCGCAATACAGATATGCTCAGATGCCCCATCCGATTTGACACCTATTATATCAAACTATATTAAGCCAGTCTTGTACTTAAAATACGTCGTATATATATGCAAAATCAAGCCATTCGTAAACACGTGAACATCACAAAGACACTCCCAGAACATCTAAAATAATGTTATGAGAATAAGCATACTAATATTTAACAGCAACGTGAATTTCGTTACTTATTCGAATTTTTTTTGGAAAATGTAGCAAATGAACCCAAATTCGTAAATGGCCAGCTGGGCGGATGGAACATCTCGGTCTGAATTTTGTTTGGGTCAAGTTTTAAAAAGTGGCCCGAAAATGACTCGACCCTGTGCTCGGTCCGAAAAATGTCCGCCCAAAATGTTCCGCCCAGCTGGCCACTTACAATTCCGAACTCATTGGTAACCAATTTCCTTTCATTTTCCGATTTTGCCTAATTTCGTGGCATATCCGACCCAATTTTTATTTCGGCCCAAATTCTTTTTGTTTACCAAGCACGTTCCTGTGGTCATTTGCCACAATTTCAATTTTTTTTTCGGACCGAGCACAGGGTCGAGTAATTTTCGGACAACGTTTTCAAACTCGACGCAAAAAAATTCCGCCGAAACGTTCTGGCCAGCTGGCAGACGAATTTGGGGTCATTGCCACGTTTTCCAAAATGTTTCGGTCCGAGCACAGGGTCGAGTCATTTTCGGACAACTTTATCAATTTCAACAACAACAAAAAATGTTTCGCCCAAAATGTTCCGCCCAGCTGGCCACTTACGATTTCGAACTTATTACGGCCAATTTTCCTTCATTTTCAACCTTTGCCTAATTTCGAGGCATTTCGGACTTTCCGACCCAAATTGTTTTCGGCCCAAATTGTTGTTATTTTTAACTAAGGGCGTTACCGTGGTCATTTGTTTTATGATGGATCATATCTATCGGATGGGGCATATTTAAAAAATAAAGGTCAAAATCTGTATCATTTTCCTGCATTCCTTATATGTACAGAAATCGTGCAATAAATCACGCCGCCAAAATTTCGTCAGCGCTTTGCACCTCTTGACCCTCTGCCACCTCTGGGCTCGATTGCGCGCCTATTCCCGACCTTCGAGGCGTTCTCGGCGGCAATTTGATTTCTCTTCATTTGGCGTTCCAATTTTTGCTGAAATCAATAACATTAATTGTATGTTATATACAGTATGCGGTGTATTTGGAAGATATTCTGTCACCAGAACATTAAATTATATCCCAATCTTTGTATATATAGTGAGAATATATATTTTATTAATGTTATTGGATTGTGTCAATATGTTATATCTTGAAGTTGGGACAGAGCTCAATCCCAACCATTTATATACGCGATTTAATCCGGTATATATACATTCAACGGGAATGTATATTACAATTAATTTATTCCTTTCTTTACTAAATACTCTTTGACAAGTAGTTCCCTTAGGGATTGTTCAGATAATAAGTTAATAACAAAGATAATAACAAAGTTTGTTGAAATTATATAATATCTGAACATTTCCCACCAATGAGTATGAAATATTCTGCAATTATAATATCTTTTCGTATCTGTCGTCTGCTTTTATTACCTGAACATTATGTGCGATTGGCTATTTCAAACTGAACATATTATTAATTTTGGTTGTAATATACTATGACTTTTCTGTAAAATCGAAAAAAAAATCGCTTTACGATCTCTTAGAATTTTACTGCCGATATATATAGGCCTATAATGTGAATGAATTTTATTTTTAAATATGAAACACATCCTAAACGCACCCGTTCTTGGTATCTCCTCTCGAAGAAGTCCATGTCGGATTCACCGGGTTTCTTTACGGAGGACAGACGCTCTTCTTGGTCATCAAATATGGCGTCATCTGGCCCCTTAATGGCGCCATGTCTAACCTTCTGGTGCTCTCTGATAGAGTTGACGTTCGCTCTCAGGAACGGGTTATCCAAACTTGTTATCTCCCGGTTGAGAAACTCGTGCGACGGGGCGCCTGGAATGTTAAATAGTTATAGTACCGTTAACGTCGAATACATGGATCGAACCACACAGGCGTATGAAGTTGACGCCATCGTAATGTTGTGGTCAGGTTACAACGAGAGCCGTCTGTCGATATTCTTTAATATCAAATAAGTGTGTATGCTTGGTTTCCATGGCGGCTATATACGCATCTACTCAACTGTTCAACACATCAAAACGAATTTGAATTATCTATTAGATATTTTGGAACTTCTGTCTGTCTGTCTGGCTGTATGCATGTCTGTATGTCTGTATGTCTGTATGTATGTATGTATGTATGTATGTATGTATGTATGTGTGTATGTATGTATGTATGTATGTGTGTGTGTATGTATGTATGTATGTATGTATGTATGTATGTATGTATGTGTGTTATAGACTCGAAAACTGCTCGACTGATCCGACTCAAATTTGATATATAGGCCTACAGTGATCACGGGAACAATATGGACGGGTCCAATTTCACGTGCGACGACCGTGTCCTTGACCTCAACAAAACGCTCAAATAGGCATGTTTCTGGACCGACGCTGTATATTCTGCCCAGAAGGAGGCGATCACAAAGAAATCCCTATAAATAGCCCAGACGAAGTCGGGCACATCAGCTAGTATATTATATTATAGTATACATGTTGGGATTACCACACAGGCTGAAGAATTATATAATCAAACGAAATATAGCAATAGGTGTGTCATAAATTATATAGTTTCCATTTAGACATTTTTTGCGAAACGGAAACAGGTTTCTTCCTTAAATTGTAAAGGAGTACACATATATATATATAGTTAATAGATATCAATGATTTTCTTCTTCCTGCTTCAGTATAATTACGCGACATTTCTTCATCTCCAACAGAGTTGAGTGGTCAAGAAATATTTTTCAAGAAGAATAACTCTACTTTATCTTTATAGAACGAAATATAATATATAAATATATATAATTTCTTCTTAGCCGTATAGGTCTGCTTATAATTAATAAATATGAAGAGTAACACCTTGACCTATTTTATGTATTTAAATACATAAAATAGGTCATAAAAGGTGTTACTCTTCATATTGATCTACACACACACACTCACACACCCTCACACACAGCGGGGGGGGGGGGGGGACATCCACGTTTACACAAGTTATTTGGCGGATACCTACTACCTATAGCTTCTACTTAAAATACATGCATTCCTGAAATGTTCAGGTGCATTAAACGTGCATGCGACGCAGATGCAGAAATGGGGTTACACTTACCATCCCTTGGGACGTACGACCGGAACACAAATCCGCACAAAGTTGCCATCGCTCGATTGCAATGTGTCGGCATGTAGTGCTCAATTTAACTTGCTGACCGAACAGGTCCCGAACGTTGTGTCGGAAATCCTAGCTACAGCACATGCATAAGCAATGCTACCACCATGATCACGAGACAATAATGACCAATTAAGTCATACTGACCTCTTCCGCTGGGATCCAGTCTTTGAAACCCTTCAGCCAACGACGAGAATCCAGTTAGACCGCCCATGGCAGCGTAGGGCGTGGCCTGTCCGACCGGATGTCCTCTGGCCTCCCGTTCATCAGCAGTCTCGACGACCATATCGTGCCTGTTCGCGGGCGAGCCACAACCGCACGTAAAGCTGCTGTAGAATCCCTGGCACTTCATACAGTTTCCTGTGGATGAAATTTACTTGAAATTTATTTCGAACTTGGGTCATATTTTATGTCACCAAGTAATATCGACGACATCGACAGAGAAGTGTTAATATAATGTTGAGATTCAACACCAGTTAGCATTGGTCATCTCATTGAAAATTATAACTAATGTACAGCACGACATATTTAAAGCCAAACGCAAGCATGTATTACATCATACATGCAAGCAATACGATACCAACTTCACAGAAAGCAAGACAGAGTGACGAACACAGATCCAGCGGCAACCTTATGCTTATACTCGTTTTATAAAATATATCATATATAATGTGACGATTGTCACAAAGTAATATCGCCGATATCGGCAGAGAAGAGTTTAGAATTTATTGTTGGTATTCAACATCAGTTCTACATTGGTCATCTCATTAAAAATATAGGTAATACACGACATGTTTAATGCCAAACGCAAGCACCAGCATTTAGTAGAACACAGAATGCATGTACTACAGTAACTATTACCAACTTCGCAAAAAGCAAGAGGGGGTGACTGGCATATCAGTATTAGCATATTTAGTCGATAACATCAAGTCCCAGTGACCTATCAAAATGGGAAATAAGATATGATATATTCGGTCTCACCATGCAGGCACGTACGCTTTTGATTGTGTTTACTGTCATCAAAATATGCATGCTTCCCTTGCAATAAGCAATTATGTATAAACACCTTGATCAAATGGTTTAGAAAACCAACGAAAATTGGTCAGGGCAACTTGCACTTTTTCCTGGTCACTTCCGTTGTTGATTAATGGTAATTTTCTTTGAAAATATCGTTAAAAATAAAAACGTATATTTTGGCAAAAAATCAAATCGCACTTGGAGAAGACGGACAAGGTTAGGATCTAAGAAATAATCTAATGTGATGCCAGCCTGCATGGAAGTGATTTGTTATCGTGATTGAATAAAAATATATTCCTCAATAGTCACCAGTTCGAAACAATGTGGATTGATGTAGGCGACATGTAATGATTTATAATCATCAATTTTCTGACTCCGGTCGCCATTTTGGCCGCCATCTTTGAGCGATAGGACAAAATTTGTATGTCAAAATATAGCATGGCACCACACCATCGACTGTACAAAAGGACTATCATATATTTGATATGGAAATTATATTTTGATAATGAATGCCAGCATTAGCGAACTTAAGAAAGTGAGCATGGCAGCCATCTTTGTGATGTCTCAGACCACCCAGTGGTGTCCAGCAAATTTGTTTTGAAGAAGAGACCATATTATGCCGGCTCACGAGCAAGCAAGGTCTACATATTTGTCTATAATGTTCCCACGGGAGCCCAAAATCGGGCATAAGCGATTCTACTAGTAGACATGTGCGCGTTATTCTCAGTTTCTACTGCTATTTGGTATGGCCGGCTAAATTAAAAATTAAAATTGATCGCTATGGAAGATGACGATAATCTGATTCTCCTAATGCCTGTTTTTGCATCTGTTTGTCGCGTTTTATATGAGAAAGAAGACATTCTACATATAGTGAGCAGCCAACGCTAAGCATACATTATGCGAATAGAATGCGTCTGTGCGAACGTATATTCTGTTTTGATTGAAGCCCATTAAAGATGCATAGTCCGATTAAGCACCCCTCAATTGCGATAGACCAAATTTCGCTGAACAACATGTTGATAAATAACACGTTTCGGGAAATTCTATATTATAGTTGACAGTGGTTAGCATTATTTTGGGAATTAATCGATTCTGATAACTGAAGCGGTATATCTAAAAATGTTGTTGGAATCTGATTATATGGCGGTCGCACTACGATGAACAGCGTGTCTATATACCACCTGATTATTGTTTACACATACGTTCTGTTGCAGGTCTCAAAACGTGTAGCCGTAAAATCACATGAATTGTCCCATCAAGTGCACATAATAATCCCTAGCAATACCACATAACAGACGTAGCATGCGTTACAAGTCACACGTATGTGTGGCTGAACCCGGCTGCTATTTGTTCAACAATCTGAACATTTACAAAGGGAACTATATTGGCCCCCATACCATCAATACACAACAACAACAATTCTTCAAAATAAGCTTTAGTTATCAGAATCGATTTATTGCAACAAGATAATGCTAACCACTGTCAACTATGGTATAAAATTTCCCAAAACTTGTTATTTATCAACATTTTATTCAACAAAATATGGCCGTATTATCACTAAAGTATCACGAAATTTGACTTGATTTTAGTGCTATCCATCTTCATCCGCAAAATTGTCCGAGACCCTCCGTTTGACCACGTGTTTCTGGGCCACATATGATTTCACATCTCGAGAAATAACAAACTTCAAAAATCGATATCTGATTACTCTGAGCTTTGATTGGTGGGTTCCTCGACTCGAATCAAATATTGTTTACCCCCGAAGCCAAAGAAATCGTAATTTAGGAGCGTCTGATCGGATTGGGTACATTTAACCTGTAAAACCATGGGTGCACATCCTTGCTCAACTAATATTGTCTTACGTTTAGTGCAGATGTACGGATCTTTCTCCGAGTGTTCCTCCGACGTATGCTTGCACGTGCATCTGATTGGCTGACTTCCGTTTTGGGGAACATAGTGGTAAGCAACACACTTGCATCCACCGACTTTACATGGTAGTTTAATTGGTCGAGTCGATGGTATAGTCTCAAAATCAGTTTTATGTTGTTTGTACCTACAAACAAAATCAGAACACTCGAATTAAATTCGGGACCACGGTCACGTTGCAGGGACGCGCAGCGACGGGGGTGGTGGAGGAGGGGGTATGTTGCTGGCACACAATTTTCAACAGTTGGAACTTTAATACCCAATAGAACATTAGTTGAAGATTTTAATTTGGGGCGGGTGGGGAAATTGGTGGTGGAACAGAATTTTCAACTTTAGACCATCGAATATCTTCCAACTTTTTATTAAATATTCGGATTGAAATGACATCAGTCGGGAATATTCCAGACATAGGGGTGAAGATTGGGAACTTCCAACAGTTGGAAATTTAACTCCAAGTGTGGAGAATCCATTTAATGAAGAATTAGCAAATTTAAAGCTTGCAAACTATATGAGTCGTTTACTACGATAGGAAATAAAGAATTTATTCACGCTTAGTGTAGCAAGCACATTTGAAGCAATGGACAGGTGCCTCCGTATAAATCTGATATATATTACCTGTGTTGGCAGAAGCATAGTGTCTCCGGCCCAACCATTTTACAGTCCATACCGGTAGGCGAGGACCAGCTTGTGAACAGTCTGTTCTTCATCCTCTGCAGATAACGATACAAATGTATAGAGTTATATTACAAAATCTACCGTAGAAAATTTTGAGGTTTTTTTTCATTTTTCATTTCTTTTCATTTTCGAGGTCTTCAATTCAATGATTCAATAACATGTAGGTAGCTTTCAAGTACATGTATACATCATGGCTGCGCGGACTATTGCAAAGCAATGATGTGTAATTGATTCTACGAAGAGATTGAGAAAGTTTTTTAAACAATACATCTGTATTTACACGCGCGTTTCTAGTGCAAATTCTCGGACATCATGCATGATTGTGTTTGTGGCGGATGTGGTATAACAGGGTGCACAACAGATAATGCATTACCACAACTGTTATATCATATACTAGTGCTGGATGGATCAGGTTACTACGTTGTCAGATTTTTGCAGTTTTAGACCAGGAACCAATCTATTCAGGAGATATTGAGTGCAAATAAACAGACACGAGAGTCGCAAAAACAATGGCAGACGACAGATAGATAACAATTTTCATTCAATAAGCAATTATATCGACTTTGAGATGAAAATATGCTATTAAAATGTACTTTTACTTCGTTGAATTAGAAACTTAGGCAGTAATTGTTGCCGAATTTCTCATTACACTTGTCTTTGTCCCAATCGAACACACGCACGATTCATTATAACCTGACCCGTTCGGGTGGAGCACTCACTTGGGGAATAACTCTCTTCTTGTACGCCTCATACTGATCCGGAGTAAACATCTGTCCGCCATCATCACCCCCTACGATCCTGTAAGATGTGCAATTGAAACAGGGCATGAAATTCAATTTAAAAAAAGTTTTAAAAAAAAACAATAACAAACAAACAAATATGACAAAAAATGACGGAAGATAAGAGGCATGTGAGACTGTATAGCCATGCAAGAACTATAATGCGGAACCAGATTTTTTATAAACTAAATACGAGGATGATGTGTTTGCTCTATCAGTCTACTGCCAAAAAAAACAAACATTTTCTAGGTAAAAAAATATTTCTTATTTTAAGTTTATTTTAAGAAAAATAAGAAAATCCCCTTTTTGCAGTTTGCTATTTTATAAAGCAAGCGGTTTATTTTGTAGTGGCTCAACGCACATGCGGTCTTGCAATGGCTATAGTGTTAACAGTGGCACATACTAATATACAAGAAAACCACAGTCAGAAATGGTAACGCCCACATATCATATTATTAGGTATATATGATATATATTGGAGCTTGGGATCTTCACCTACAGTGAAATACATTATTAAGGAACAGATATTAACTAAGACATATATTACCTGCACTGTTTGACGTGTACCTTTAAAGATATACAATGCAAAAAACAGGACATTTTGGTGAGTTATTGTCAATGGTGAATCAATGACGGGGTGTTGCGTAATGACCATGCATAAGTGTTCGCTTCGTTTTGACGTTGTTAATATGTCGATTTCAGGAAATTGTGATAACTTACATTAAATACCTTTTTAAATTACGCTTCTCCAACACATTGAATATGTGATACTGGTGTAAAACAAGTTATTTCTGCTGTCTGTGAATTCATGCGAGATTGTTCGTATCAAATTTTTTTTTGTGGGCAGATTCTTATAACATATCTCGATATGAAAACATTTAAAAAATATGATCGATTGCACCTATATATGTACAAAATTGTAAATCTTCCAACTACGAGGGCGATGCAGAGTTTTCCCCATATTTTCAATCTTTAAGAGTATCCATGCCTGTGGCATTTATTTCAGGTGAAATCATTGTCAATATGTACGATGTGAGTCAGAATTAATTATATTTTAAACTCTTGAAATGGAAGGAGAGATACAATACTAGTCACAAATCAGTGTATAATATGGATGATACACCGTTTTGTGCACTTTCTGCATGTAGAATAACCAATGAATGTAGTTTGAGTATCATATTGGGAGATATGTCGTTGGTGTACATTATGGGTGCCCCGCGTCCACAGCGATATATATACCATTCAATAAAGCACACTCAATCATAACACACTGATTGCTTTGGTAAACATTACTGTTACAATACAAGTCGTTTTGTCAACAAACATCAAACATATCAAGCCAAATTCATTTTTGCAAATCATGTTTTAGTTACAAGCCCATTTAATTTTCGAACCCCCAGATAATTTTATATAAAATATATGCCATATTATAAACCATTTGAAGAGGAAGCTCCAAAACATTGTATTATCAACTTGTTTGGTGTAATAAACTGTGAAAATGTTGTTTTTGTTGAGATACCGACTTGGTGTTCCGTGCTCAAATTTCATTATTTTCAATGGAAGGGGAACAACTCTTAAGATATAGAGTTATTCCCCTTCCATTGAAAATACATTTTTAGTTTGAATTCTGTTGCATTCTGGGGGCCAGATAATGGGGGAAACCTTTCTATGATTTCAGGTTTTTTCGATTTCTCTATGGGCACCCCCTGAGGCACAGACGTTTCAAATGGTGATGAATTATAGTATTTTAATCATATTTTATGGCAGATTGTTATTAAAACCGTATATCAAGGCACTTTAAAATAAATAATCGGTGACTCGAAAATTAGATGGGCCTTTAAAAATCTGTTTTTAAAAATATATATATATATATATTTCATTTCTCTCACCTTTTCTATATCGATCTTCATGATTGTATTATAATTTGCTTAATTCTATTTAATTGTTTGTTGATAAAATGGCTGGCACTATTTATAACATCAATGTTTACATAACAAATGCATTCAAACGCGATGTCTCGTCGTTGGAGAGTTATCAATAATAAATATAAGAACAAATTATATCTATTTTCCTTATTCTTCTCAAACTTTTTAGATTTTTATCAACTTTGTTGTACACATGGGGAGTAACTCTATGTATACATGTATGTATATTATTATGGAGAATGGCACGCACATTGGAATGTATATATAGCTGAGCACTGATAATTCGATACGCATGTGGTTCAACCACTGGAGCATGGGGCGTTATCAGACCCCCCCCCCATATCCGGAATGATATTCAGCACCTATATTTGTACACGGGATGCCAAATTACAAATTCCTGTTGTCTGTGGATCTGATGACATTCCATGCTCATGTGGATCAATTTAACATAATAGATTCCTGTTAATTTATAGAGTTACGTACCGTGAGTATTCTAAGTATTCATCAACGGCTCGGGCCTTGTCCCCGTCGAACTTCAGATGAACCTGTCTGGTATTCTTATCCATGTTGTCAACTCGTTTACCATTTAAATCGCAACACGCACAATTTGATGAGATGTACTCTCGACAGCAATACCACCCGAGTCGGCGTTATTGATCTCGTTTGTGTGCCGTTTCTACCCGGCGTAGCTACAATAAAGGACTATATTCGTATTGACAATCGAGAGGAAATTCCGCCTTACTCAATCGAACTACATAAGCTATTCAGCCGATTAAATTTTTCAGTGTTGACATTGTGGGGTTACGCATTGGCGATCACTCATTATAAGTCTCATTGATTGGACTTATGTGTGCACGCATTGTCATATTTAGTAGCACGGAATATTTATATAACTCAGCGAATTTCATGCAAAGTACTCAGCACGTCCGTGTACTTTACTGTTACCGGACTCACAAATCATGTAAAACCGTAAATTGTTGAGTACATAAAGTCTGGGCTGTGCTGGGGGTGACCGTCGCACATCGGGGGAATTTATGCGACCATCATGTTCTTATGGGAAAATTACTCTAGTTTTCGAATTCAGAGGGCGCCGAGCCGAGATAGGTGACAAAATATAACTTTTCACAATGTTTCATAGGGCACCCTACCTAAAAAATGACATATTTTCAGAGGTTAACAGGCATTAGCCAACTGGTTAACAGGGCATCAAAATCGGAAAGATTGTAAACATATTTGCAAATTGTGGAACGAATGTAGACACTTAATCAGATTCAACATCGTTTTCCTGCTTTCGTTCTGATTTGGTGACTTCGTGGTAAAGAATGTAACGAGGCGCGTCAAAAATGCATGGCGATTCAGACAAAGTGTCGTGTGTTAACTCTGTACAAACATAATATATCTGCCAAATACTTCCAAGTTATATACTTTTGGAAATGGTAGGGTATTCCCTGTATAAAGATGTCCCTACTTACATTATATCTCTCCAAGTATTAACATAATAGACAAAAACTTAACCCTCCCCCAATTTCACAAATAACCACATAGATGCGTCCATGCAGTTTGTGTCCACCAAATAAATTGACAATGCACAGTTTACCTTGTCATATGGTGTAGAATCATACGGGGACACTGATAATGTAAAACATCGTTCAAATCCTTGATTAGGAAGGTAATCAAATCCAAGATGGCGTCCAAGTTGGCCGCCAAGTTTTATATTGACACTCTATACACCAGATGTATGCTAACCGGACTAGATCATCGCGAGTGCTTTATATAATACTAGCCGATGAGCCCAACGTTGTCCGGGGTATTCAAAAACCAAATTTCAAGTCGATAGCTCTACCCAGCCCGACGTTGTCCGGGCTATTCAAAAACCAAATTTCAAGTCGATAGCTCTACCCGTTTCCGAGATCTGGTCTGCACATGCGCGAAGCTGGCGTCGCACGGGCTCGGCGACCCGATACAATTCGTATCCGGGGCAAGATACATTCACATAGCAAATTTCAAGTCGATAGCTCCACCCGTTTCCGAGATCTCGTCTGCGCATGCGCGAAGCGGGCGCCGCACGGGCTCGCCAATACGACAACGTCGACCGCCTGTATAAATGACAGACAAACAAACATACAGACAGACAGAGGTCTTCAAAAATATATATTAGACTAGCCGATGAGCCCGACGTTGTCCGGGCTTTTCAAAAACCAAATTTCAAGTCGATAGCTCCACCCGTTTCCGAGATCTGGTCTGCGCATGCGCGAAGCTGGCGTCGCACGGGCTCGGCGACCCGATAAAATTCGTATCCGGGGCAAGATACATTCACATAGCAAATTTCAAGTCGATAGCTCCACCCGTTTCCGAGATCTGGTCTGCGCATGCGCGAAGCTGGCGTCGCACGGGCTCGGCGATCCGATAAAATTCGTATCCGGGGCAAGATACATTCACATAGCAAATTTCAAGTCGATAGCTCCACCCGTTTCCGAGATCTCGTCTGCGCATGCGCGAAGCGGGCGCCGCACGGGCTCACCAATACGACAACGTCGACCGCCTGGTCAAACTACACACACGTACCAAGTTTCGTCCCGATCGGTCGAGAATCGCAGATTTGTATAAATGACAGACAAACAAACATACAGACAAACAAACAAACAGAGGTCTTCAAAATATATATGAGATGGCATTTTCTTCGATGGAGTCTGTATCTTATTGCGTATAAGGCAACTGGCTACGCAAAACCGATGATGGAGACCAAAATGGCCGCCAAAATAAACAGAACTGTTTCGATAAAACGACCAACTTCTGAGTTGCAAGAAAATCGCATGGTATGACTGTTGTAGCTTATTTGTTCGTTGATATATGTCATTGTGGCCAACGTGATCCGTATCTGAAGAAACTAGGGGCATTAAGATAGTAACTGTTCAGTAATTTCTCCAAATAACGACATGATATAATGTCAAATTGCCTAAATAGGACCGAATTTCAACCTGACATCCAATCATTTGGTGGTATATATGTCAATGTTCTGCTACACGATGCTACAACTGCAAACAACCACATTAGTATAGCAATAATGGAAGCCATAATGCCGAATAAAACATGCCTATGCACTAATAGTTATATATTCAATTATCAACAACTAAAGGAGTTGTTCCATGCTAGTAGCACATCAGACCCGCAATCATAAACCGTCTGGAGATAACGGACCTATCTCTATTCCCGATAATTGCGGATATGTTGTTTATACGAAAAGCTTGGGCAACTTTGTTCACATTACCCCGCTAATGTTGTCAATTGCTTACCATGGTAGTTGGTTTCTACGTTCAAAGAAGTGATGTTCCAATGTAATAACGGACAATAATCACCAGCAATTTAGACCGAACTAAAATTGTTTTCTCTTCATTTCCTCGGGGTGCCACCACGCACGGAAATGGGTGTCTGCATAAGCAGTTCTAATTCGTATTTGTTTAGTACTTCTCAACTCTGAGGATTTAGATAACAATGAACGGTTACAGGCTCATTGCAAATACTAATTTTATGAACTATTCGCAGTGGCAACCGATAGCTTAAACCAATTTCCCACCAACGTACTATGTTCATGGGTGTCTCAGTAGTGGTTGTAAAATTAATGTGGTTGACGAGTCAGTTCACAGGTTTGTGCCCTCACTTCCATATTATTTTATTTCACACCGACAGTTCAAGATTCACGTCGCTGTCGCAATATATTAATACATATATTGAGCCTTTTGTTATGATGTTCATCCATTTCGTCAAGAGACAAAGAAATGATAAATTTCTACCATATCTTATATTGGATAAGGCCTACCCATTCGTAGACAATTTCTTCAGACATTTAACCACCGATAACATGATTTCATCATGCTAGTAATTATCAGCACTAAGTAACATAGTACATCTAGCGGATCTACACAGTCGGGTGACACGATTAAGTTGATATACGGATGATATGTGAACATAATTTAATCATTAGCTGTCAACTCGGGGAACACTGTAAAACAGTTGGTTGGCACATGTGCACGGGCATTTCTGTCAATTACGATAAGCCGAGAAGTTGCGATTCATGCGCGGGCTGCAATTGCACGCTTGTTAGTCCACTGCATGTGACAGTATTGTTGGATTCAATTGACCTGACCAATCAAATGATGAAATCAAGTTACTCTTCAGCTGGATACGTGATTGTTCCCAACACGTAATTGATTATCACAAGTAATTTATAAATGGCATGGGTATATATAATTGAAAACTCGACGAATTTTATTAATATTGGAACTAAATTAAAATTATAAGAAATAACTCTGTTTTCGATTTAATAAGGTGGTGAGTTAGAATCGACAATTTTGAAGACAAATTAACTTTAATCGCATAACCTTAGTCGAGACTAGATCGATTTATTAAATGTAACACTTAACTGGTTTTCAAAGGGAAAACACGTACCATATTTCAACTCATGTTCAAAGTGTCTCGATCTAAATTCCCACCAAGTGTACACAGTGGAGAGATTTGTAATTTAATATGCTTGATGCAAACGGTGTTGCTACTTTCGAAGTTTCATATGTGTGGTATACTATGTGTAAGTTTACTATATGCCTTGCCACCTGTCGCCGAAGAATCTATATTATGAGCAAATAGGTCCAACAGCCAGCAGATGTCCGACTGCGATTGTCTATATATGCCACATATTCAATCCAACTACAATAACTTGACAAGAACGTGCATCATTGTCGAATATAGGACCGTCGCCATATGCAACGGTGGAACATGGTTTGATTGTATGGTGCTCACATGGTAAACTTAGTCAAATTATACCGACCAATTACGGCTTCAAATTCCCAAATATTAAGCTAAACATAAGGATTCAAAATCAACTGTTTTCTGGGTCGTCTACTTAGATGAATGCCCACAATAACTACCACACCTATGTACATTATCTGATATCTGTGATAATCGCATGCTTGCATATGCTTTCGGTCAGATACATATAAATATTTCACGCATATCGTACAATGTATCCTGGGGAGAATTAACAGAATCATGAATATTTGACATATGTCAGATAAATAGGTTGTTCCATTGCAGAAAATTGGCGATCGTGCCAAGGAGCTGCTACTTATTGTTTGAGTTAAAAGTACTCAATGGCTAGTATATTTCTCGAGAATGTCTTACATACACCTGTAGCGGATATACTCTATTTTGATCAGATAAGCTTTGTGTATTCTGAGTGGTCTTGTGTGGGTAGTCGCTGGGTGGACCAACTAATTCCGCGGCTATGGCTGGTAACATGTGACCAACGAGTTGTCATCCCGTTGGTTGAAATGGATTAGCATCAGCGAAAGGGACAACTTTAGTATGACAAGCATCATTCTAATGCCTGAGCAACTGAGTATGTGACATTTTTAGCACGTCTTATAACTGTGTGGCTTTCTAAGCCATGTAGTTGAAATTTCATCTTTGGATAATTGCCTACATTGCTCCATACTGATATATAAATTGGATGATACGTACGTAATTCTCATAGTTGTGTACGCATGACGGAGAGTCGTGCGATACATACAGTGTGGGACCAACTTTCATGCATTCAAAATTCATGGGACTTAGCACAATCAATACCCAGGCCTCACACTCACCATTATCATTTAAAGCATTAGCATTTACAAATAAGCATAAATCCACGTGTGATGGGACCCTAGCAGCTGCGAGAATATAACGACACAGATACTTATTATGTCAGGTTTATTTGAGATTTGTTTCGGTTATTTCAATGGAACATCACTCCACTGAACGTGGAAACGAATGACCCCAGTACGCATTGACAACATTGGCGAGATATATAAACTAAGTTGTCCATCCTTTTCATACCCGCACTTATCAGGATTCTAAATTGGTTGTCATCGCTTGACGGTTTGTGTAAGCGGGTCTAATGAGCCATTACCATGGGAGATGGGACACCTACATTGGTCATTGAGGATTGAATATGTATATTTAGTCGGCATTGTAGCTTCAATTCTTATTGTACTAATATAAAACTCATCAGTTTCATCATCAAGCAGAAAAAAGGAGCAATTACTTTCTCAATGCCAACAGTTTTATCGGATTAGGATCACATTATCCAGAGAATATATGCACGAGCTACAAAACTCATAGCATGCAGATGCTATTGCAACTCAGAAGCCGGTAATTTTATCGGAACATTTTTGAGTTTTATGGCCACCATTTTGGTCTCCATTATCGGTTTTACGCAACCAGTTGACTTATACATATTACGATACAGCCTCTATAAAATAAAGATCAGTTACAATAAAGCACTTGCGATTTTCCATTCCAGTGTGCACACTCGTTGTGTACAGAGTGCCAATATAAAACTTGGCGGCCATCTTGGACGCCATATTGGATTTTATTACCTTCCTAATCTAGGATTTGAACGAAATCTTACTTTCTCCGTGTCCCTTGATGGTTCTACCCTGTATGATACTATAAAATATACATTATCGATGTTTTATTGGAAACAACCTGCTTGGATGCATTTAAGTGGATATTTGTGAAATTGGGGTGAGGGTTAAGCTTTTGTCGATTAGTTTACCATTTGGAGATATATATTACAGATATGAACATCATTTTGTAGGGAATACTCTTCCATTTCCAAAAATATATAACTTGGAAGAATTCGAGTTGACGCACGACACTTTGTCTGAATCGCCATGAATTTTTGACGCGTCATGCTACATATTTTACCATGACGTCACGAAATCAGAACGAAAGCAAAAAACAATGTCGAATCTGATTAAGTGTGAACATTAGCCCCATAAATTGCAAATATGTATTCATTCTTTCCCATTTTGATGCCCGGTCAACCGGTTGTCTATTGTCTGTCAAACCGCTGAAATGTGTCTAATTTTCGGTAGGGTACCGTATGAAACATAGCGAAAATGTATATTTTGTCACCTATTTCGGCTCGGCGCCCTCTGAATTCGAAAACTAGAGTAATTTTCCCATAATACAATGATGGTCGCATATATTCACCCGATTTGCGGTAATGTTCATATTGGAATTATTATGTATACATGTCTTGACGGAGTCTCCTCTTTAAAAGTTCGTGCACACGGTCACCGGTCACACATAAACACCAAGTTGGCGGTAAACCGATTAATAATAACACAATGCTGATACTGGCTAACGAAACATGGCATTATATTCGTTTTACATTTTACAAACAAGTATAACCAGCCGAGATCGCCGATTATGTACTCATTTATTGCCTCGAACTTGATAACTAAAATCGATCTTACCTCTGAAAACAAATATCTGACGAAGCCGAGAAAGTTTATATATAATTTAGGCACTTGTTCGTGTCCCTTTCTTGTGGCTTTACGTGAAATGCCTGCAGTCCGTTATCTTGAATGCTCAGTGACGTCATCAATAATAGTCTTCACGACACATGCAACATTTTATATTTCGCTAAAATAAAGGGTGTTGTAGGGTGCCCCTGGCACTATAGCCATAAACTATTATATTGGTGTTGGGGTCCTTCTTTATAAAGTTTTGGTACATGTGTAAGCATTAAGTATATTATATCTCGAACCCTTGACCGATTTAGGTCAAACAAATGGTGTTGTGTGGTTGCCCCCAGGGCACTCTAAATATTCACACGGCCCGATAAAAAATGGCCGCCATCCAGATGGGTTCAACTAGTGCACCCATGCCTTTTCTCGGCCCCTTGACCGAGTTAGGTCAAACAAAGGGTGTTGTAGTGTGGCTACCGTGACTCTAAATATTCACCACACCCGACACAGACTGGCAACCATCCAGCTAGAGAGGTTCAAATATGGCACCCATACTATTTCTCGGCCCCTTGACCGATTTTGGTCAAACAAAGGACGTTGTAGGGTGGCCCACAAGACACACTAAATATTCACCCCACCTGATCCAAAATCGCTACCATCCAGATGGGTTCAAATAAGGGAACAATGCAATTTCTCGGCCCCTTGACTGATTTAGGCCAAAGGGTGTTGCAGGGTGGCCCCCAAGACACACCATCCCTGAATCATTCAAGGGGCCTAGAAATGGAATGTGTGCCTCTCTGGACGGTGGCCATTTCGGATCGGGATGGGGTGTGTGGGCGAATATTTAATGTCTTAAGGGCCACCCTTTGTTTGACATAAATCGGCCAAGGGCCGATAAATGGCATGGGTACCCAATTTTAACCCCTCTGGGTGGTGGCCATTTTGGATCGGGGTGGGTGTGTGGACAGAGTTTCTTGGGGGGACAATACAATACCATTTATGTTAGTGAAATATACCATTTTTCGTATATGTAATGGAAGTCACCTTCACGGAGAACGAATATATATCGTGGGAAATAAGTTCTGGTTGGCATTCAAAATTAGGTCGGACTAGCTCCGAATATGTAAGTGGTGCAATTAACTTCTGATTGGCTGGAATGAGACTGCACGATTTGGGGTTGGCTGACACTGACGAACATGTAATACATTTTTTTAATACTGTGAATTCATTAACGCCCTCGGGTGTATACTGTCCAAGAGATTCTAGATATCTATGGTTCGCTGGGCGTTTCATTTATAGATAATGTGTTTTTCCGGTTGTGACAATTCGCAGTATAGGTCCCTATTTGCGAAGATCTATTTGCAGAGGTCCCCGAATTCGCCTAAAATGGTCGAAATATGTTGATTTTAATGAGGGGACGGGTGCGTATATGTCAATTGATACGTACTTTAAACAAATAACGACACGATCATCATAATAGTGGTTTGTTCTATAAATCATATCATCATCATCATAATACGGAACAAGTCTTGCGACTTTTCGTCCCAATAACATTATTTGCAATGCTTGTTTACAAATATATGTATCGTCATTCGATATTTAATTGTGAGTCACTTTAACATATTACTTGTCGTCGAACTCGTATTTTATATAATAGAAGAATGAGTCTATGTATATTAAATTGATCGAGTGTTGGAGCCTCAACAGCGAAGTCTGGCAGAGAGTTCCAGCTATTTACCACCCTCTGCGTGAAGAAATATTTTCCTATGGCCCTGTTAACAATGGGCATCTGTAGGTTTATATTATGTCCTCTTGTTCTTCCTGATGAATGTCTTTTTAATAGGTCACAGGCATTGATATTGTAATGACCATTCAACAGTTTATATACCTCGATTAGATCGCCTCTAAATATTCCATATTTTAAAGACATCAGATTGAGTCTTATCATTCGGTCTCGGTAGCATAGAGTTTTGATTTGACGAACTTCTAGTTTCGTTGCTTTTCTTTGTATTTCTCTAACACAATGCTTTGGTATTTGTGATGTGGGCTCCATGCAGAGTTACAGTATTCGATGATAGGTCTGACCATGCTTATGTAGAGCGATTAGAAAGTGGCGATGACCAAGTTTGTGAAAGTTATGTTGACAATGCCGATGATTTGAGAAGCTTTATTGTTTCAGGATATTGTAGGGAGGCTAATCTGGCCGTGTCAAATTGAGCTATAGCGATGGGATATCTCGCATGACAACACATTTCGGGTTTTCGTGGGGTGTGTATTCGCTGGATGTCTTATAGTCGCAGTATGTAACGATTATGACTGCGTTAATTGCTTTCGATGTTTAGGTATGAACAATGGCGTGGCCATGCACTCTTGGGGGGAACACAATGCCTCCGATTTTTTATCCGCATTTAGAAGCTTTCTGGTGTGGTGAATGAGAAACCTGCAGTAATAAGCCGTAGTTTTTTGTAATAATTTGAAGGATTAGTTGTTTTAACGGAATTCTGAGGCGGTGCATTCATGTAACCAATATATTTTATATTATAATTTATATTTATGGCTAATAATATGATCTTGAAGGCGTTACCATTTCTGATTATGGTTGTCTTGTACTATCTGTTCTAACTTATAGCCAAGACTAAATAAACCATAGCACAGAGTTAGCATTGGGGAGCTCGATAGCCCAGTGGTTATCGCGTTGGACTTGTAATGTTGTCAATACACCAAGTTGGGATTTCGCCGCCTACTGGTCAGATATGTTGTGTGTGACTTAAGAGTCGTTCGCTTTTCAAATCTAACGACACGTTGTGACCCTTGAGTAAGGTCACTAGTACTGTGACGCTTTCGTCGTACATGGACGCGAAACAGATACCTTCGCGTGAAGGTGCGTCTGTACGTGTCCCGCCATGCACGCTTGTGGAGTGAGTTAAAATGGCACCACACATTAGACTCAGTATCTGGGGTAACAATGTGACTGTTAAAGTGCTTAGATACATGCGATTAAGGGGTTTCCACGCTGTGGTATGTCAGGAGGTGGAAAGTTTAGAATCTCAAAATTATGTTAGTTGTGTGCTAGAAAATTGCGAGTAGCCATTACCATGAACATCAATGATCTAGCCCAATGTTAGTATGCATGTCAGTCCACTCAAACTGGGAGCAATCAACAATAGACCACCGTGTTAGAGGTAGCTGGTAAGCTGGGAATTTGGCTATGGACATATGACCTATGGATGTTCACTATTCACACACACCTAACATAATGTTGAGATTCTTGAAGCAGTATTGCACTAAATTAAATTGCCAATCGAGCCTTTTACTAGTTTAGATCATGTACTTGTTATGGCAGTTATTCATTTCCACTTAATTCGTGTACTTGCTGAGAACGCTTTCCCCCCAAAATTCCCCTTCTAAAACTATGATTAAAGTAATCTTTTCGTCGTCGTCGTCATCATAATCATTCCCACCATCGTCTCGTCGCCCCGTTGCCATCATGGTTATCGCGGTTGCATGTCATTGTCATCATTTTCGTCATAATAATCACCATCGTCATCATATTCTCTGTCATAGTCGCCGTCTTTGTTATAAACTTGGCTTGTCCTTTAGTTTTATCAATCCTAACTTCGTGAATATAGCAAGCTTTTCAGAGTGCTTCTGTCTTCACTTCAAAGCAAGTCTATCAATTTGTCATTACTCGGTTGCTCGTGATATAGTTTTGTTAAGTGTTTACAGTGGATGTCGGTCAATTCCTCGCACGTTAAAGTGGAACTATGATTTTACCTACACCTGCATTAACCTGCTCAACCACATGCATTGAGCCAATTATTGACAGCATTTATGGGGAACGTTTTACGTAGAACATTGGATGTAGTGATCAGTGATTGAACTTTTTTTATGTTAATTGTTTGAATTATTTATGTTAATATTCTATGACTAACGATAGGCCGACCACGATCGGCAGATGTTTAACCCATACTTTAGCGATAGTGGTCAGCTATTTTCAGCTTCGACGCTAAAATCCATAAGCCACAACTCAGTTAAAAAAACAGATCAAACCCAAATTCGAATTATATCTGTATTTTGGGCTGAGAAACTCACATACCAAAATTACATACATCTCAATAAAATGAGATATATCAGATGAAAGGTATTTCTGTTAAAATATCAGGAATGTTGAGAAGTGTTCATTTTTAACTACAAAAATCCATACAAGTGTAGGAGGAGAAACCTGGAGATATAATAGGAGAATGACTACATGAAAAATATACAAAAGCATAAAATTGATGACCAGGGTTAACAGGTTAACAGGTTAACTCTATAAAATTAGGGGACTGTACCAGGTATGTCATTTGAATATTGCATTGATAGGCTAAACCAGAGAGCTATGTTGGAGTTGATAAACCCTGAGCCAAAAGTGTCCACACACTATGGAAATGCAATAAACAACAGATGGCTATTAAAGTCATTTTATTTGTGCAGTACATTGATCATCAGATATCATATTATTGGACTGCGTAAGTTATAAAAATAGTGCTACTAAATGGGGTTCTCTTGGTCTGCTCATATTATGAGAACATCCATACAAATGAATAGACTATTCCAATTTATACTTTTAGAACTGAATGGGATAGTCCATTGGTTCATGAATGGGTTACACCCTACTGCTGAACATATGATGGCTAAAAATAACTCTAATTCAATAAATCAGATTTAATTTTAGTCTCTCTTAGAGCTAAACTGATATCACAGGTAATTAATTGTAAGCTGCTGATTTTATCTTGTAAGTATAAAAATCTCAAAGCTGGTTAAAAATCTCAAATCTGTTCAATTCTTAGTTGAAAAAGGGCCATAACTCTGGTATAAAAAAATCGGATCTAACCCATATTCAAACTCGATCTGTATTTTGAGTTGAGAAACTCACATACCAAATTTGGTTCCTATCAGATGAAAAATGGTTGATTTATCGAAGCATGCATGAATTATATGCCAAATGGCCATAACTCAGTTAAAAATAATCTGATCAAACCCATAATCGAACTCAATCTGTATTTTGGGCTGAGAAATTCACATACCACATTCCAAATCGAAAAAGGGCCATAACTCTGCAAAAAAAAACTCGGATGAAACCCATATTTGAACTCGATCTGTATTTTGGCCTGAAAACCCCATATACAAAATTTGGTTCCGATCGGATAGAAAATGTTTGAGTTATTGCATTATGCGTAAAGTGTCTACGGACGGATGGACAAACGACGAGTGGTCAATCCAGACGTCGACACTATGTGTACCATACTATGATATGGGTACACATAAAAACCAGAAAATTATTTAGGACAATTCATTGACCATTTGTATGGCCATATTTCAGAATCTCTAGCCAAATTGATCCTTCCATATGAACAATAATAAAAGGCCGCTCGGCCACAGTGTCCCCCGAACCGGTGTCTTCATTTGGAGCGGAGGCTTTGTAGAAGTATACTATATGGATAAGACACTTGTGCATTGTCTCACTACTGACATGCATACAAATAACCAAATCTAAAGTCAAAATATAACCTCAAATTGGCACAAAATGAAGAAAATTACAAGAAAAATTGAATTTTCTGAGTCGAAATCTGAGAAAAATCATCGGATCAAACTCAAATTCGAACTTGACCTGTATCTTGATATGACTGATCCACATAAAAACGGTATTTGCAATTAAAGGATCCAAACTTGAGATATCATCCGGAAACCGAAGAAAAAAGTGAGAAATTTTCTAAGTAAAACAAGTCGAAAAAGGGCCACAACTCTCGCAAAAATGGGCGGAGCATACCCATATAAGAACTTGACCTGTACATAGGGCTGATAAACTCACGTACCAAATTTGGTTCAGATATGATCACACAAACTGAAGTTATCATCCTGAAACCAGAAAATTACAAGATTCTAAGTAAAAAAAGGGCCATAACTCTCGCAAAAATGGGGGGAGCAAACCCATATTCGAACTTGACCTGTATTTTGGTCTGATAAACTCACCTAAGAAATTTGCTTTTGATATAATAACCGAAACTAAAGTTATCATCCGGAAACCATTTCCGGACGGACGGAACAACGGACGGACGGCACAACACACGGACGGACACCGGCTATTTTAATAGTCCCCTGAATTTTTTTTTTCGGGAGACAAAAACATGGACCCATCAACCATTGATAACCAAGTGGTTACACATTGAGTACACAGTGCCAAACTGAAACACACAATATGTAGCTAGAAATTTGGTAATTTTTTTGTAGTATATAGGGTCTATATGCCAGTTTTTTTATATTTTTATCCACAAATATTGTTATGAATACATGATACTTTAAGTTCAAATGGGCCATATCCATTTTATCTGTGTGATGAACTTTTATGAAAATTTAATTTTCTCTACTGTACACTAAACAATGTTGTCTGGTAAAGTATAACCCATTTACCATAATAATCATGATACACATAGGATGAAATTATGTTTTAATGATGAATAATTTAATATATACATATGTGACAAATGAGAAATGTGGTGATACAATAAACAACATATAAACCTGCTGAACTGTTCCTTGGTAAAGCAAGATTATGCATGCATGTTTGGCCAAAATGAAATATTGCTAGATTTTGAATTCTCTCAATTATTATCCTACATATATCAATTTATCTACCTAGATCAATGTTATTGGGGCTCGATTTTAAATCACAGAAATAAGTATGTAATAACAAGATTTAGCAGAAAACCACTGTCCAATGGGTTCATATTCCCATTTCAATTAATGTGAAACACGACTTTGTAAACTAACCTTGTATGTTCCCAAAAGGGACCCACAATCTTCAAAGTGTTTTATCGTGCCACATTGTCAAATAATCCAGTTCTTAAATTTGCATTACTCTATACTGATATATACACTCCAAGAAATATTTGGTTCCAATGACATAAATATTTTAAATCAACTTAACTGTCATTAACAAGTAAATATGAAAATAGACTGTCCTTGTTCTTATTTTCATTATTAGTAACTCTCCAATAAGGATATATCACATATGAAAACCATTGTTATGTAGCTATCACAGTGGCATTACCGATCAAAGTCCAATAAGGTAACAAAGTTTGATGGCAAACATTGGAAAAGTTGTCAAAGCATTGAAAAATATTCATAATAAGCAGCATGACAGTATAATTTTGGCTATCTAAAAAGTTATAATTCGTTGGAACTACAGAGTAATTTACGAACAAATGTGTCACGAATGTGAAAATATGTCTTCCTGAGTACAATTCTGGACCAAATAAAGTGTGCGTACTTAAAAAATATGGTGTTTTAAAAAGAATGTGTCCAAATTCGTTCATAAAATTTGGATGGCCTTAGCAACAATGAAACTGAAAATAAATACAAATCATATGGGTGTGAAAAAGATTCTGTCGACCCTAAAAACTAAAATGTGAGTGAAAATAATCGGACAAGAGGAATGGAGATAAAGTTGTATATATGTTTTGCTTGTTTCACTGTTATGTGACTTATGCAATAAATCAATCAATCATTGTAAATTCTTTGTTCACTGTAATTTAGATGTCATGCACATACCTTCAGTTTAAATTACCTATATTCAAACAACATTGTTGTTGTCAAATCATAATGCGCTAAACCTTTGATTTGTGCACTGATGATGAAAATTCATCCATGATTATAACACTGTTTTTCATTTTGTGTGACACTTGAAAATATTTTTTCACAATTAAAGGCGGAAAGAATGCATGTCGTCCGATGTATCATAGCATAATGATGGGTGCTGTAAAACTTATTAAACAATTTCTGCAGACGCCTTGTCTCCTAGAAACCGTAATCTCGTCCTACTAATGAATATGTGTGAAGACCTCCATTACGGTGGCAGTGCTGATTACTGTGGCTAAGTTGGAGGGCTGAGTCATCCCAAGTGTCTTCAGAATATTGAAGTAATGACTAGAGAGAAACAACCCCAGGATGCCTCTTAAAGACTTCAGTAACCACACAAGTGCTCACTGAATGAAATAGGGCTCACAACATCCCTAATAGCCAGCAACTAACTGTTATCCATTCACAAGAGCAATGTGATGCTCATACTCCTGGCAAATAGTGATGTTGCTATCGAGAAGCGCCAAGCTCGTATCCTCTCATGATACCCAATGGAAACATATCATGCTTGCAACGATGGTCTGTCTTTTTTTGCGTTGAGAGTAACACCTGATGCTGAAAACCCTGAGGAGCCCTGGAATGGAGATGACATAACAAATAGAGAGGGACACGAAAGAGATATTATATAGGGAGATATAATTTT
This sequence comes from Siphonodentalium dalli, assembly GCA_032622095.1. NCBI lineage: Eukaryota > Metazoa > Mollusca > Scaphopoda > Gadilida > Siphonodentaliidae > Siphonodentalium > Siphonodentalium dalli. Next base: position 55,901,558 of record CP136067.1, read on the forward strand.
TATATATTTATGACAGGTTAACACTTTGATGACGGGAGCTGCAATGTTGAAACATTAAAGATCCTGTGCAGATGCATTCTCTTGTATATGCGAGTTTCCCATAGAGAGCCTCGCATATATAAGAGAATTCCCTGGATTACAAGGTGCAGAGGTGACCATCCACAAAGAAATATCAGTTCCTCACAGCTTGAAATATAAAAGACTTGATGGCACTCATTTACATAAAGTAAACAGGACATCTCTTCTGAACTATAGTTACTGTTGGATTTCAAAGGGAGATAATTCATACCTCTGAATTAGGCGACATGTTTTTGAACAGATAGAATACTTGTAATTAGAAAACGAAATAAAAAAGGCCGCTAGGGCACACGCCACCCGTAAAAGGTGGCTTTATTTAACCGGTGGCTTTTTAAGAAATGAAAAATTTGAGTCTGGAAACAATCATTAAATCAAACTTTGCTTCCGACTGTTTATGTTGTTAACATATTTGATTAAATACCAGAATAATAATTGGCAAACTCAAAGTCGAAAAAGGGGCATAACTCCATCCGAAATGGTTGGACCGAACCCACATTCGAACTTGGCCTGTATTGTCATTGGTTGATCCACATACTAAATTTGAAAGCTATCGGATAATCATAACTTGAGTTATCATCCAGACAACAAAATAATCAGCAAATTCTAGGTAAAAAAGGGGCATAACTCTGCCAGAAATGGTCGGATCAGATCCAAATTTGAACATGATCGGGCTTTCTCTTATGAAGACCACATATCAAGTTTAATCAAATTATGTTGAATACTACTCAAGGTATCATCCAGACAACAAACATTTTGGTTGAACAGATGGATAAATGGAAACCACTCATTCTATAGTCTCCTGAAATGTTTTGTCGGGCAACAATCAAACTGTAATTGGATCATTAAAAGCACAGAAATGGGAATAAAATATTGAAACCTAGTGGACAACATTAGTTTATTGGTGTAAAGGAGTCATTTTAGCAAGAAAAATTGTTTTTGTCTTGAAAACCAGGAAGTGTAGTTTTGGAAGATGTGTGCCAAATTGTACAATCAACATCTTTTTCAAAGAAAATAAACAAATGTGTGCACTAGTTAACCCTTCCATGACTCGAGCTTCCTGAAAATTTTGTGAAAACCCTGTGACAATGCATTCTCATATATGCGAGTCTCCAATAGGGAGCCTCGATATTTACCTTGTAAGCCAGTGCATTATTTCATATATACTCCCTATGAGAGACTCATATATAAGAGAATGCACTGGCACAGAATATTTAATGCTGCACCAGCACAGCTCCCGTCATGAAAGGGATAAGTGTTCTAGCTTGTCATTGAATCCATTAGTTTGAAGATGTATCTATGTTTATGGAAGATATTGTTTTTTATTAATTTGACATGGCTTCCAATTGCAATGCTGAAACAAACCATTGCTGTGCCACCAATCCCTTTCTATAATAAATGGAATCGCCCACACAGATATCATAGTATACATTAGAATGGTCATTTATTCATCTGGAGGGGTGTTCAGGAAAAATGAACAGATGACAGAAAAGCCAAAATATACTACAAGTGCAGAAGGATTCAATTTGTTGTTGGGAAATATTCAGATAATAAGTTCAGTAAATGATGTTGAACTTGTTATCTGAACATTTCTTAAGGGAACTACTCATTAATGGGTATTTAGTTTTTAAAGGGTTAATTAAAATTGAAAAATAAAAAACGACTAAATTGTTAGTTGCAGTAGAAACATTGCGAAATTATTGATTTGGGTGAAAGCTGTGGTAAATTTGATTAGTTCGCAGATATAAATGGCATTGAGGATAAACATGAAAACAATCTGAAGCAAACATGTTTGGTGCATGTATTGGTATTAACCACAGTATTCTAGCCTCAGTCTGAAATATTTTCCTAGAGTTTAAACAGCAATTAATGCTATCCACTGACATAGAGAACATAATAGAGGATATGTATGAAATAAGAGGTTGGAAGTGATAATTTCTCAGCTCCTGTGAATGCTTTGAGTTTTTATATATGATGTGAAATCATCCAAGATTCGATATGAATTGAAGTGACTGGGAAAAGTTGAAAAATTTTCTTATCTCCTGAGATGTTACAATAATATATAACTGCTAAATAATAGAGTTTCCCTGCCGATTCTGAATTTTTAAATTTACATGGTTGAATCATCATCCTGATTGGTCATTACAATTTACTCAATGATCGTCTATAGGATGGAAACAAATTATTGATTCTGATGTTGTTAAGTTTTCGATTATGGTAGTTCAATATGTTAAATCCCCAATTTTATTCGACAAAAAATACGCTATCACCAGATTTGCAGAAGCCTAATCTCTTGCAGGTGAAGCAAGGCTTGTAGCTCTTACCCGCTGTAGAGGAATTATGTCCTTATCTGTCATCTTCTTCCCGTTGATAGGATCATTCATGTCAAGTTTAATTAGTTTCTCCACAGACTCCATCGTCACAACACTCCCTCTGAAAGTACATGGTGCATAAGCATGAATATATGTTAGGTACCAAATGTGGTAAATTAGACTACTTGTATCTGTGAGGGGGATTTGAGCATCTATGGACCTTTCCACACCTGTCAATCAAATAATTATTAGCAGATATTTTCTACCAATCAGCAACTGAGCTGGTCATTTGCTGCATTGAAAATTCTTTGTTCATCCTAATTTTGATATCCGCTCATACTTTCAGGTCCCAGGAGACCGGCGAACACAGGTTTTGCTGCCATACGTAAATTGTTTTTATTCCTGTCGGGTCATACTCAGACAGTGAAGGTTTGCAGATTTTGGTCGACTAACATGTTTTATACCAGAGCCATTTCCATTTCCACTTGGCATATTGGTAAAGTTCTGGTTATTACTTAAGGCTAAACAAATCAGTCAAATAATGAAAATTAGAGTACAGTCCCCCCTTTAATATACTCACGATGTTCTGAGTGCTGCGATTGGAACAGAGTTTCCGAGTACATCATTGGTGACAGCACACACATATCTGGCCTGTAATTATAGTTTAATGTTTTATTGAAAAGAAGTGATCAGCGATTATATAGGGCCTTGCCAATATTCAAAATATGATCAAATAAAATACTGAATTGAATACTGCACATTATTCGTGAATTGAATCAAATCGAATCAAATTAGCTGACCGGTAGCAATGGGAGGAACCGCGCTGAGAACTCCTGATAGACGTCGCCACTACGCGATGTGTTATAGAATTTCTGGGTCAGCTTTGTTTACGTTGTGTTACTACTGTTGGCGCATACAAATCAGTTTAATACGAGTGACAATTATCGATCGATTGGACAATTGTGAGAACTGCAATGCCAACAAATTGTTGTGGACCGCTTTGTGGAAATGTCATAGTTGGACATCGATTCCCGAAAGATCAGAAATTGGGAGAAAAATGGATTTTTTGCAGTGAAATGGAATTTGCTGAATTCCAACAAACAATTATTCGACACCCGAAAGTCAGGTTGGAAAATCAGCTGTTTGTCGTGATCATTTCCTACCATCTGACTACAGACAGACATTGAGGGGTGAACAAAAGATTAAAAAATTACTATGATTGATTGTGATTAATGTCGCGAGCGTGGACATTAAATAATCTCGCCTGCATTCGTGGTACGAATATCGGAAAAGTTTAGTCTGACAGAACTATATTAATATTGTTACCACATCCGCTTGTTGTTCTGACCATGAAAATTAAATTTGACCCCACGATCAGAAAATAAGATCTATTTCTGGTAATAGTATATAGTATAATATGATTATGGGGTTATTTTTTGGGAACAATGTGGACAGAACTTTCAACATCTGTGATTGTTACTTCACCTGTTGAATTCCATCCTATCTTCTTACACCAAGGAACCCCATTGAGATAGCATTATATCGCGTACACAGGCAATGCGTTCTTTCCGTTTACACAGAGCAGTCGTGTTTTTATTCTCTTGTGGATTTAATTATTGTGTGTGTAGTTTAACTCGTGTTGTGTTGTTTTCTACATCTTTGGATTTACTATTCTACCATGACTTCGGGTGGAAGTGATTCGGGAAGTTCATCAGACTCTGAACATTCGGGTGATTGTCTCACTCTTTGTCCTGGCCCTTATGAGATTGTTGATGCCACGGATATTCCGCTACCATCTGTTGACCCCTTGCTTTCGGGTCGCAGCCAGCCTAATAACGGCGATTCTCAGGCTGCCAATCTGCCTAACAAAGGCAGTATCTCCAAGCCTAAAAAAGGCACTGGTTCCAAGCCTAAACGAGAGGCCGATCACGATCGGCAGATGTTTAACCCATCCCTTGGCGATAGTAAATTGTTAAGATCAGAATCATAATCTTTTAATTTTGAATTATAGAGTATACTGTTATGATCTAAAGTAGTATATGACAAATGTACATAATAACCAGTAATAACACAAATTATTGGAATGTATGAGTCAATATAGAAGGGTTAATATAACATCTAAACTCTAGAGCCTGTCACCACTATCATAGTGTGAGCAGTTCTATTCATGTTGTTGCAAATTGCCATGTGAGATATCAAAATAATATAATTATTTATTTAATGGAAAAGGTTAAAAGACATGGAATGGGTAAAAGGGGTTAAATCACCTATCTCTGCCCTGTTTGATCCAATGTAGTCCCATCATCCAAGGACTTAGAGAGCTCCATTGGTCTAGTTAAATAAATTCACCTGGCTAAGTTGTGGTTAAAAAGATAGCTAAATCAATTTATCCAATAATTCACTGTGTCTCTTATACAGACCTAACATATGAGGGCTATAAATAACTCTCAAAGCAATAAACTATATTGTCTTTTATCTTGCTCACAGAGAAGCAGGTATTCATTAATTGTAAGTTACTTGGGTTATAATCTGGATAATTCTTAGTTTAAAAAGGGCCATATCTCTGGTATAACAAATTGGATCTAACCCATATTCAAACTTGTTCTGTATTTTGAGTTGAGAAACTCACATACCAAATTTGGTTCCTATCAGATGAAAAATGGTTGATTTATCGAAGTACATGTATGTGTGAATCATATGTCAAAGGACCATAACACCATTAAAAAAAATCCGATCAAACCCATATTCGAAATCAATCTGTATGTTGGTCTGAGAAACTCATACACCAAATTTGGTTCCAATCAGATAAAAAATGTTTGAGTTATGGCAGAATTCATGAATTCTAAGTCGAAAAAGGGCCATAACTCCGTAAAAAAAACTCCGATCAAACCCATATTCGAACTCGATCTGTATTTTGGGTCGAGAAACTCACATACCAAATTTGGTTCCGATCAGATAAAAAATGTTTGAGTTACGGCAGAATTCATTAATTCTAAGTCGAAAAAGGGCCATAACTCCGTAATAAAAAGTCGGATCAAACCCATATTCGAACTCGATCTGTATTTTGGGCCGAGAAACTCACATACCAAATTTGGTTCCGATCAGATAAAAAATGTTTGAGTTATGGCAGAATGCGTGAATTCTAAGTCGAAAAAGGGCCATAACTCTGTCAAAAAAAGTCGGATCAAACCCATATTCGAACTCGATCTGTATTTTGGGCTGAAAACCCCATATACAAAATTTGGTTTTGATCAGGTAAAAAATGTTTGAGTTATCGCATTACACGTAAAGTGTCTACGGACGGACAGACAGACGGACGGACAGACGGACGGACGGACGGACGCACGACGAGTGGTCAATCCGGACAACGACACTATGTTTACCATACATGGTATGGGTAAACATAAAAAGGCGATAACCGTTTATCTGACAACCAGTTGGCGCAGATGTATACGGATCTGCAGCAGCAGAATGCCCTTGTGCTAGGCCTACTAAAAAAGAGAGAGAGAGGTCGTAGTCGCTCCTGTACGCCCGTTCCTAGGAAGCGGGCTCGGGCTGACCGTGTCTCGTCTGAGTCGGACGAAGAGCTTTTCTCCGATGTGGAGGTGTCTGGTGACTTCTTGGACGAAGTTGAGGAGTCTTTCACACAAGAGGACGATTGTGGCGGCCCTCTAAGTGATCGCCTCGCCCGGCTGGCCACTAAGGCATTTCAGCGTCAGGGGCTAAGCTCCGAAAAACGGAAGTTGTTGACAGAGCGTTACAAACGCCCGAAAAACTGTGACGAGTTCCGAGGGGTTAAAGTCAACCCGGAAATCTGGAACACGTTGCCTTCTTCAACCAGAAAAGTGGATGTATCCATCCAACATGCCCAACAGTCGCTGCTTCATGCTACCTTTCCGGTTCTGGCGGCAGTCAACACGCTGACAGAGAAGGCGAACTTGCAGCTGGCATTGGCCCCGTCCGAATTTAAGGATATATCAAAAGCGGTGTTTGATACCATCAGCTTTATTGCTGACGCTCACTGCTCCCTCAATGGGCATCGTCGCGAGCTGATTCGACCCCACCTTAATTACCGCTACCGTAGCATTTGCTCCAAGAGCGACACATCGGAAATTTCATCCCTTCTGTTCGGGGATGACATCACTCGGAAGATTCGGGACATCTCCGAGGTGAGCAAAGTACAGAGCCAGCTCTCATACGACACTAAGGACTCTGGTACCTTTAAGGGCAAACAGCGTTCTGGAAATTCAAAAAACTTCCAAGGCGGGGCATCCCGCTCTTGGGGTGCTCCGAAACAGCAGGGCTACAACAAAAACTACAAGCAGTACAACAAGTATCGCAACGACCGACCCTCCAAAAAGGAGACAAAACGACAATAGCTCGCACAGGGGTAAGTGACCTCACTTCGTTCAGGGCTGGTAACATTGCATTGCATATTCCTTTTTGGACCTCAATCACTTCAGATGAGCAAATTCTGAGTTGGGTCAGAGGCGTTACCTTGCAATTTGATAATCCACCTCCATTGCGTTCGCGTTGTGGCCTTCATACTACTTTCACGCAACAGGAGGTGGTCATAATCAACCAGGAAATTAGCCAATATATTCACAAAGGCATTGTGTCGCCGTGTGCTCCTATAACCGGTGAATTTTTCGCTAACATCTTTCTGCGTGCCAAGAAAAATGGCAAATATCGCATTATTCTGAATCTAAAAAAGTTGAATGAGCACATTACTTACACTCACTTCAAAATGGAAGGGTTAATTGATGCTCTTAATATGATCACACCTGGTTGTTTCATGGGGTCTGTTGATCTTACTGATAGCTATTATAGTGTTAATGTAGTCCCTGCATCAAGGAAGTATCTTCGGTTTCACTGGCAGGGCCAGCCTATGGAGTTTAATTGCCTCCCGAATGGCTATTCTGATGCTCCTCGAATTTTCACCAAATTGCTTAAACCTCTCTTCGGCCATCTTCGGGAGAAGGGGTTCCAGTCTGTGGTTTATATTGATGATTCATATCTCCAAGGGGTTACCGCTGTTCAATGCGCTAACAATATCACAGAAACGGTGAAAACACTCACTGCTGCAGGTTTTTTCATTAATCATGACAAATCTGTGCTAGTACCCTCACAGCAAATTACGTTTCTGGGGTTTGTTCTTGATTCTGTCTCCATGACCATTAGAGTTACCTCTGACAAGGCAGATAATATCGCAGCCATATGTTCGCGATTAGTTTTAAAACCGACCCATGTGAAAATCAGGCTTCTTGCGGAATTAATAGGGCACCTGGTTAGTGTATTGCCCGGTATTAAATTCGGTCGGCTCCATTATCGCCATCTCGAGTGTGCTAAGATTAGAGCGTTATGTTTGTCTCGTGGGAACTTTGACAACTTCATGAACTTGGACTCAGTAGTCCTGCCCCAGTTACAATGGTGGATTGATAATATTCATACAGCCTTTAACCACCTGCGCCTCCACCTGTGACTCTGCACATGCAATCCGACAGCTCCCTTTCTGGATGGGGAGGGTTATGTCCTGGTCGGGACTTACAGGCCAGCGGTCGTTGGGACTCAACAGAACAGGCAGTCCATATTAATGCACTGGAGCTCAAAGCTGCCCTTTTAACTCTTCAAGCGCTCTGTGCAGATGTGACTGACACACACATCCGTTTGGAAATGGATAACTCAACAGCGGTTGCCTATATCAATAATATGGGTGGTTGCCGCTCTGCCACTTGTAATGACATCACCATTGCCATCTGGGAGTGGTGTGGCGCCAGTAATAACTGGATTACAGCAGCACACATTCCTGGTAAATTAAATGTTCATGCAGACAAACTGTCACGTGAATTCCACGATAACACCGAATGGAAACTACATTTACTGCGCTTCAACGAGCTCAACGATCGATATGGTCCATTTGATTTTGACATGTTTGCATCTCGTATTAATTATCAACTAAAGCCATATGTAGCCTGGAAACCAGACCCCGAGGCGCAATTTATCGATGCTTTTTCGATTGCCTGGACAGACTTATATTGTTATCTTTTTCCGCCTTTCAGCTTGATCTCCATGGTACTAGCCAAACTTATCGCCGACCGAGGTTCGGGTGTAGTGGTTGTACCCCTTTGGCCGACACAACCATGGTTCCCCACTCTACAAGCCCTGATGATCGACACACCTATTGTATTCCGTCCTTCAACAAACCTGTTGGGGTTACCACACGACAGCGCAGCTCGGCATCCGTTGTTCCGGAAATTAAAACTTTTTGGTTGTCCTTGCTCGGCCAAAAATTACAACAGCAGGGGGTTCCACCTGCCGCACGTGACTTAATTATGGCTTCATGGAGAGTGAATACTCACAAACAATATTCTACTGCCATTCGTAAGTGGGTAACTTTCTGTGTGAATCGAGAAATCAGCTTTCTTCAGCCTACTACGATTGATGTGTTGACTTTTCTCGCTGGACTCAATGAATCTGGTGTAGCATACAGTTCCATCAATTCTTGTCGGAGTGCATTATCTGCGCTTTTACCTAAACTGGATGGTTGGGATATAGGTAAACACCCACTCGTTATTCGTCTCATGCGTGGGATCTTTAATAAGAAACCGATGCTGCCACGCTATGCCAGGACATGGGACGTCCAGCTGGTGTTTAATCATTACCGTCGGTCAGATGAGGCTAATGACCTTTCTCTAGCACGCCTGTCAAGGAAATTAGCTCTGTTGTTAGCGCTGGTGTCTGCTCAGCGGGTGCAAACGTTACATGTGTTGTGCCTTTCAGCGATCAACTTTTCTGACAATGAATGCGTTATCTCAATTCCGGAAATTATCAAACATACCACTGCCAGGCGCCATCAAGCTCTGCTGTGTATAAACGCCTTCCCGGATAGCACAGTATGTGTCTTTCGACATTTAAAACTATATATCAGCCGCACTTCTACAATCCGGAATTCCAACGATCACTTGTTTCTAAGTTACATTAAACCACATGGGCATGTGAGTGCCTCTACCATAGGCCGATGGATCAAAGACGAACTGGCGACATGTGGTGTCGATACTGCAGTTTTTTCTGCACACTCAACGCGGTCGGCCGCTGTTTCAGCCGCATGTCGCGCTGGACTTGACATACATTCAATTCTAACAGCTGCAGGGTGGTCCAATGAATCCACCTTTCAAAAATTTTATAATAAGCCTGTGGTTCGTAAAATGTATTCCACAGCAGTACTCCAAACCACAGACACTGACAATGCGTAACTTTCATTCTGTATATATTATATTAGCCACACTTGTTCTAGTGTCTTTTGTCATACATATTACATGTATATATGCTATAAGTGTCTCAATTAAGCTTTATTAAAGCTGCCATTTATCTGAACCTGTCTTTTATAGACCAGTTGTTCCTTTTGAACCTACCTGAATGTACCCCGCGGTGAAGTCTCAATGGGGTTCCTTGGTGTAAGAAGATAGGATGGAATTTATCAATTAAACAAGGCTTACCTGTAAGGTGAAGTTTGTTTGTAATTCCATCCTATCTTCTGGAACCTAGGGACCACATTCCCTTCCCGAAATGGACCCTCCCGATATGTGGTCCCATTGCCGGGGTACCTTCAGCTTTAAAGATTGCCTGTGTACGCGATAGAATGCTATCTCAATGTGGTCCCTAGGTTCCAGAAGATAGGATGGAATTACAAACAAACTTCACCTTACAGGTAAGCCTTGTTTAATTGATAAATCAAATGTACACATAAATTATGTGTCCGCTGAGTATACTTATGTTTATGCATGCACATTATAGTGCATAATATATATGTTCCGGACTGCTAGCCATAAATATAAATGATGATCGTGTTAATATGTTGTTATAAAATATTATCTAACCAAGTGCCTGAGGCCAGGCTTGGGTGTGATAACTCTTCACAACTATTGTTTATCTAAGTGACTACCATCGGTCCCCAGAACAAAATTTACCACACCCCCAGTAATACTTAATCCTATAGGATTAAGTATTATTGGGGTGGGGTCAATTTTTTTCTGGGGATCTGTGGTGACTGCACACATGAGCAAAATGTTGGATTTAATTGAATTCTTTATTATTATCTAATTTAAATATAGTATACTCATAACAAGTTACAAAACATTGAAAATGCACATATGTATATACAATATGCACTAATTCCATGGGACATGTATACTAATAAATCAATAAATCAATATTCAAACCAAACAATATTTACAGAACCAATATACACACATACTACATGTAGTATTAGATGTGCCTCGCATATGCCTCGAAAATACAAGATAAATTAAAATATTTGTTTTACATAGGGATTTTGTATTGAATCAAGTACCAAGTAAATGTATAGAGACTTATAGAACTAAAACGCGTTCTCATCCACATACCAAGTAATTCAGGACAGTAATTGTTTTGAGATCGTAAATTAAGGTGGAATAATATTGGGCTCCAAAGTTACCCAGGTTAAACAAATCTCACAATATGAATGCGATATAAAGTTACTCAGTGAAATACTGTTCAGTTTTGTCAAGTAATAGCCCTCGTTATAAGCATAAATTAAAAAAATATTAGTATACTGGAGGTGGTCATTTTGATCGCAAAATATGAATATGTTGTTGTTATAAAACATGAAATGTTATTAATCTACCAGTAGGTAAGTTTATCACAATTATACCCAACCTGAGTAACTTTATCACAATTTCGGGAACCTGAGTACTTCGTCACAAAAAAAAACCGATGAGTGACCAATTCAACCCAAATAAATTGGGCAGAATAGTAGTACAGGGGTGAAATTCGCATAACATAAACAAACAAATGAATAATTATTTCTGTTAAATGGTATATTATATGCCATATAACAACCATTGAGTGGAAAAATATACGCTAGAATTATTCCTCACGAACTTGCAAAGTGTAACACGATGGGTTTTATTTTTATTTTTTTTCTGCCCATAGACTGACATAGTAAGCATGGCTTATCATACCATCCCAGGTCCAGAAAATGTAAGGAGAACTTTGTAATGGATATAAACTAATATAATCTCATATAAAGAATGACAAATTATGACATTGTACTACCCGTACATCATATAGGCATTACCTAGAATGTTATATATATATATATTGATATGATTTCAATATCGGCACAATCGATTTAAACAACACCAGATATCTGATTCATATGAAAATAAAGAGCGTAAATACAGTCGAAACAAAAAGATAAAGTGATCTTCCAAACTATCATAGAATGTCTTGGTTCACTTATTCTGCTAATTAGAGACTGTATATGTACCGCAATGGATGATAGACAATAAAACTTTTAAAAAACATGGCCAATATTCACCGATTGTCAAACTGAGTTTTTATTGAGTTCCGGTTTGCGTTCTGAATTTGTTTTTTATACCTTTTCGATTGATCTTTCAATATCCAGCTTCCTGCTGACCACACATCGAAGTATTCAACACATTTTACCAATAAACTAGTGGGGTTTGGCGACAATATACAGGATAGTTATCGTTGCCAATGGTATTTTGTTGAATACCCACACATACACCGTTCTATTTAGCTCCTAATCGATATTTGAAACATAACTAATTTCCATGATACAGTTTCATATTTTTGTATTAAGCGTTTAAAACTATGCTGGGATACAAATCGTAATAAAATGGTCCAACACATGCCATTTTTTCCGATGCGGTAGGGCCCGACGAAGGTTCGAGATTCGATTCGATTTTGAATCTTCCGTTCCAATTCGATTCGAAAACGGTCGTGTGATTCGGGATATTTTGAATCGTTGTATACAAGTCCTTTATCACCGAGAATAGACTGCATTATATATAAAAAACATTAATTATATCCCCAATACTTAACCTGAGGCTCCTTCCACGACCATCTGGGACCTCCGTGGTCCAATATGTATAGGGTAAGTTATCCAATAGCCCACTGCTCATATATATATTGGCCTCCCAGTCCCAGCGCTGGTTAGTCGTGGCAGGTCGGTGGGTTATATACTCGTGCAACCTGCTGGTAGGTCTGTGATGGTTCGCGTGTTCATCACGGTTGTACGATAATCGTAGGGCACACGGGTTTCCTCCACCACCTAAAACCAGCAATGTCGCGAATTTGCCCGGCACCAGCTGCGGAAGCGAGTAATTTCTTCTGGGACATATTTGAATGTCGGTATTTGACATTCTTACCAGAAAAACCTATATTGCTTTACTCAGCTCAATCAAATAATACATTTTTTTTAATTTAAAACTTAACACGATATAAATATATTAAATAAACATTTTGGCCTCCAACATGTCATGTCCAAATCCGATCAACATCTTTATACAGCATATGTTATCCGGGAAATGGAATGTGGTTCACCATTTAGCTTTCATGATAACTCAACTGATCCGATGGACAGGCCCAAGTTGGGATACTACACATAGTTCCTGTAATCCCGTTTGGGTATGCGCCATTCCCAAGTCACGATGTGCAATTTTGATTTTGATATCGCGCGTACCTGCTGTGCATGACAGGGTGAGGCGTACATGCACAGAAGAGTTTCTGTTTGCAATGACTCGAATCAGACTCCAAAGTAACAAACTACTTACTTACACGAAGTTCACGCATAGTGGCAGTGTCACAAAACATGAAATGATGTCGTGCCATTCTCATATATTAAACTGTTTAAAACTGTGATTAAATACTGTTCATATCATGTCATAGAAATTAAGTTTAATGAACATCCTTCGTAATCTTAGTTATTTCACTGACGTTATAAAATTATCGGACATTTGCCCCCCCATTTGTGCTCGTACCTCCCACTGATCGGTACCGCCAATCTAATAAAGTGTTTGAAAAAGATTCGATTCGATTTCGAATCATTATCATGATTCAATTCAAGATTTGATTCGACGTTAAAATTGCCGATTCGTCGGGCTCTACGATGGGGCTATGCCTGAGAATCAAAACCCTTTTTTTTTTTTGGCCTAAAGTATGATGTTTATCAAAACATACCTGCTTGGTTATGAGTGATTTCTTGCTATCGCCATCTTTAATAGCAGTGAATTTGATTGATATGAGATCCTTCATCTTAAGTACATTTTGACTCATTGGACACCTAACTTTCTCTTCCTGAAATAGATGATTAAATATTCTTATTATACCCAAATAATTTTTATTAGGGCCCTGTGAATCTGTGGTTTTAATTTTGAATTGAATCGTTGTCTTGAGTGTATCAAGAGTGAAGATATGGAACAGTTCGGAGAACACTTAAATCGGTAGGCATAACAAATTGAAAACATCATACAGACAAAGATTGTCAATGGATATTTTATTATCTAACCACATTATCGCGTCTTTTGTGCAACTTACCATCCACTTCTAATGTTATGATATCAGATGCAACAAGAAAGACAAGACAGTATTACTAGAATATGCAGGCAATACATTTTCGTCATAAATACAGATAGATGTGACTGCAATGAGTGACAGATGGGGAGTACCGGTAACACTATTTAATGTGATTCTGAACTTTCACATTCTAAAAGAAAAAAACAACAACAGTGAGATCAGTACAATCCATAGGAAAGCACCTAGCGGAAATGCAGCTTTTTATTCCGACTTTCTATGACAAATTTTTTGCAGATTTCCCTAATTTTACAAAAGAATTGTTGGGTGTGAAAATAACATTTCATGATTCAGTGTTGTAGTCTGGCAGCCAAACTACTTTTTTTGGCATGACCTATCACAACAGTCTGAAGGCCTTAGTGGTGTTGTTAATATTCCAATTTCAATGCAACACGCCCAGACAGTAGTGATCAGCCATTTGCCCCAATAAATATGAAATTGCCTGAAAAATAATGCCAACGGCTTAAAAATGGCCCTGAGTAATTTTCTATAAACAAAAGAAACCATCTCTCATAGCGTTGTCGAGACATGCGTAGCAGCCGGGTACTTGAAAAAATACATATCCTGGATCAACTATCAAAAGAGTTGCACCTTGCTTGCTGAAGGTTTGAATATTCTCTGGAAACGGGCATCAAGTATATCGTAAGTGTGATGGCTATGCCCATTTAGTAAACAAAACAAACACGTACATATTGATTCAAATAAATGTGAGTTGTATATGATTGACACAAAGCTGTCAACAGTGGTCAACCTCCCAACATGCCAGTTAATCATAAATACCAGTTAATATTGATAACAGAGAATCACAAAAGTGGTCAATGGTGAAAAAAAAAAAACTTTATCTCAAGAAAATTGTCATTGCGAGAAAATTTTAGTTAGATGTGATTTGCTGAGAAATGAATGGCCCAAGTCTTTATCAGATGGCCCAACAAATAATATGCCCATATTAGGTCTTTTTAAAACATTCAAAATGATCAAAATCAGTTTATAGATTCCCACCAAATATGATTCACATGAGGCTTATTTCGTGGGATGATCACTACTAATTACAATGGTTCGTCAACAAAATGGACCCTAGTCATAATTTTTTGTATAAATCATACATCCCGGTATCTGAGAAATCCAAGAGCATAAAATGAAAGTGTCAATGACACTGTAGCTCAACTTTGTAAAGAAGGTAATTTTTTTGTGATGAGCAATGAATAGAGAGATTAAAAAGGAGTGTAAAAAATGAACAGTAAAGGATTTAGTCACACACAGAGTAAAATCCAAGATGGCTGCTGGCGGCCATGTTTTTAGGTCGAATGACCCCAAAATGACTCGTTCCCATCAACATGTTATTGTAAACATCCATGACAAATTTCATGATGATCAGACGAACAGTACGACCTGTAGCCCGTGCTAATGCATTGAATTTTGAAATCAAAGATGGCCGCTGGCGGCCATGTTTTTTTGTCCGAATGACCCCAAAATGACTCGTTCCCATCTACATTCCAATTTCAACAGCCATGACAAATTTCATGATGATCAGACTAAAGGTACGACCTGTAGCCCGTGCTAAAGGATTTAGTCATACCAAGAGTAAAATCCAAGATGGCTGCTGGCGGCCATGTTTTTTGGCCGAATGACCCCAAAATGACTCGTTTCCCATCTACATGTCAATATTAACATCCATGACAAATTTTATGATGATCAGACTAAAGGTACGACCTGTAGCCCGTGCTAAAGGATTTAGTCATACAAAGAGTAAAATCCAAGATGGCTGCTGGCGGCCATGTTTTTTGGCCGAATGACCCCAAAATTAATCGTTCCCATCTACATGTCAATATTAACATCCATGACAAATTTTATGATCAGACGAACAGTACGACCTGTAGCCCGTGCTAATGGATTGAATTTTGAAATCAAAGATGGCCACTGGCGGCCATGTTTTTTGTCCGAATGACCCCGAAATGACTCGTTCCCATCTACATTCCAATTTCAAAAGCCATGACAAATTTCATGATGATTAGACTAAAGGTACGACCTGTAGCCCGTGCTAAAGGATTTAGTCATACAAAGAGTAAAATCCAAGATGGCTGCTGGTGGCCATGTTTTTTGGCCGAATGACCCCAAAATGACTCGTTCCCATCTACATGTCATTGTTAACATCCATGACAAATTTTATGATGATCAGACTAAAGGTACGACCTGTAGCACGTGCTAAAGGATTTAGTCATACAAAGAGTAAAATCCAAGATGGCTGCTGGTGGCCATGTTTTTTGGCTGAATGACCCCAAAATGACTCGTTCCCATCTACATTCCAATTTCAAAAGCCATGACAAATTTCATGATGATCAGACTAAAGGTACGACCTGTAGCCCGTGCTAATGGATTGAATTTTGAAATCCAAGATGGCCACTGGCGGCCATGTTTTTTTTCCGAATGACCCCAAATTATTGGCAAAATGAATCATTCCGGTCTAAATGTCAACAGCTATGACAAATTTCATAATGATCCGATCAAAGGTACGACCTGTAGCCTGTATTGTTGACGCATCACGTACACACCCACACATGTACGACGGACGACAAAGCCATGGCAATAGCTCAAACTTTACAAAGTCAAGTTGAGCTAAAAATGGGTTCACTCCAATGAAACATAATGAAAGTGTCAATGACATTGTGGCTCGATTCAATCTAAAGTTATCATCCGGAAACCAAAAGCGGACGGACGATGGACGGACAACCCATTACATAATACGACCGTTTTCTCAAACGGGCGTATAATAATATTAGTTCAACCCGATGAGCTATATGAAGTTTGGGGTGAATTGGACAAAAATGTTTGGTGTAGGACATGCCATATTATCAGGCAATAATGTTTCTGATCAAATATCAAATTTGACAGCTCCCATCTAGAAGTGATCCTGAACATGTCTGTAAATTCAAACATTTCTCTAATAAATAATGGTTACAAATGTGAAAAAGACCGCTAGTGGCCATTTTTTTTAATTTGAAGGCCCTCATCTAGTGGTCACCCTGAAAATCCATATGAAGTTTAGTGACTATCGGATGAGGGATGTGGCCTGTGAGGTGTGCCAAATGATTTAGTCATGCAAAGAGTAAATTCCATGATGGTCACAAGCGGCCATGTCTTTTAATGAAATTCAAAAAAAATTATGGCTCCCATCTGGTGGTCACCCAAAAGATCCATATGAAGTTTGGTGATGATCCGATGATGGATGTGATCTGTAGGATGTGACATGGCAGCCATGTTTTTCAACAAATATAGTTCAAATTTGATAGCACCATTATAGAGGTGATCCTAAACATGCTTATTATATTTCAAAACAATTCGCCAGTAATTGCGGGCTGCAGGGTGTGCCCATGGATTGAAGTTTGAAATCCAAGATGGCTGCTGGCAGCTATGTATTTTAACAAATTTCAGATAAAAATTTATGGCTTCCATCTAGAGATGACCCCAAAGTCTCATATGAAGTTTGGTGATGATCGGATGAGGGATGTCGCTTGTAGTGTGCCGAAGGATTTAGTCATAAAAAGAGTAAAATCTAAGATGGCCACTGGCAGCCATGTTTTTAAACCATGTGATCATAAACATGCCTGCACATTTTCAGAACAATTATCCAATAAATGTTGGCTGCAGGGGGTGCCGATTGATTCAAATTTAAGTTCAAGATGGCTGCTGGCAGACATATATTTAAAACAAAATTTGGAAAAATTTATGGCTGCCATCTAGAGGTCACCCCGAAGATCCATATGAAGTTTGGTGATGATCGGATGAGAGATGTGACCTGTAGGGTGGGCCTATGGAAATTGTTGATGGATCACGGATCATGGAATGGCTGAAAATTATAGAACGCTTTGAGATGCAGGAAAGTAGTAATTTACATCAGGCATGTAATAATTAAATGAAAGTAGTAATTTACATCCGGCATGTAATAATTAAATGAAAGTAGTAATTTACATCAGGCATGTAATAATTAAATGAAAGTAGTAATTTACATCAGGCATGTAATAATTAAATGAAAGTAGTAATTTACATCAGGCATGTTATAATTAAATGAAAGTAGTAATTTACATCAGGCATGTAATAATTAAATGAAAGTAGTAATTTACATCAGGCATGTAATAATTAAATGAAAGTAGTAATTTACATCAGGCATGTAATAATTAAATGAAAGTAGTAATTTACATCAGGCATGTAATAATTAAATGAAAGTAGTAATTTACATCAGGCATGTAATAATTAAATGAAAGTAGTAATTTACATCAGGCATGTAATAATTAAATGAAAGTAGTAATTTACATCAGGCATGTAATAATTAAATGAAAGTAGTAATTTACATCAGGCATGTAATAATTAAATGAAAGTAGTAATTTACATCAGGCATGTAATAATTAAATGAAAGCAGGCCTGCAAATACAGTGCGGAACAATTGCAGAATGAGGTCTGCAGAGAGTGAATTCAGTGACGTCACCTTGCACAGCAGGCTAGCATCACTAAATTCACCTTCTCTGGACCTCATTCTGGGAGTCCTAGACTCAGATCTAAGTTCGCACATGGTGACTATTGTGATGTGGAGCCAAACAGAATGAGGTCCCCAAAAGGTCAATTTAGTAATGTGTTGTGCTAGGTAGCATTAATAAATGCACCCTCTGGGGACCTCAATCTGCAAATGTCCACCACCATATTCTCAAGCTTGAATGAAAGTCATATTTTGAAAAGTATGAGGTGGATACAAACTGGCTTTTTCAGAACTTCTGAATGTGCGTCTGGAGACACGTTTGGTATCCAGAAGCTGGGTAAAAGTTTCTCTTTGCCGCCTTTCATATTTGATACACTCCCTTTACTGCTTGCTGCTTCTAAAAAAAGAGAAAACCTTCATGAATATTCAATAGTAGTTATCTATTGACATTCAGCATTTTAGTGGCTAGATACCAGCTGATGAGTAGTTAGGAAATTTTCAGAAAAGGGGGGATTTTAATAATTTTAATCTCCCCAGTAGCGCTACCGAAAGAAAGAAGAACTGGTAGAGTAAACCAATAAATTGAGTGACTTGCCTCCGATTAGTATCGATGCAATATTAAAAATTATTAACTTGTTGATTATAGTTTATAATTTGATGTTGCATGTATTGCTTTAACAAACAAAATACTCCAACTGCAAATTCATTAAAGGCATTGATGGCCTTCGCAATGGGTACTGCTGTTAACATAGCCCCATCTGTTAAAACCGCCATAAACAGAAAGAATATTAAAATATAGACAAACCTTGTTCTTATGCCAATCATAAATATCACGTAAATAGTACATTATTGTCAAGTTCGTACACTGCTTTATGTAAACAAAAGCCAAATTCTGTTACAGTACAGTATGTAAGGAGTATGAGATAAGCAAAACACTCAACACCGAGGAGACCCCACTATCTGAACTTTGGTTAAATCTGCTACCAATCTGTTTACATGATAACGGTATAGCGCTCACTAATATTCGCCACTCAAGATTTTGTTGTTGTATGGGTCACCGTGAATCACTCTCCTAAAAAAATCGCCACGGTATTGAGTGTTTTGCTTATCGCTCACTCTTTATGTGCTGTATATAAACAAACACACAGCTCACACAAAGTGTGTTTTGTGGATAATATCCCATTCATACTATCATTATCCTGTACTATTAGTATATTCTTGAGCAAATGTTCATATTAATATTGGAACTGTAATTTCTTAATTATAACCTATAACGAAGGCCATATGTGCCTTTAAGGCATTTTGCAGCTAAAAAATTTAAATTACAGTCACTGTAAGCAATAATTTGGCTGTTTTGTCATTGATGTAATGCAGCAAAGAAAGGAAGTTAGATATTTGAGCCTGTCTTATCATTGTGGCATTCACTTTGGATGCTTTGGACAATTAATACATCTACATTGTATGTTACCTACACTTATGCATAACCTGTCCACCTTGCACAGCATGTCGGTTCCGGAATTTGTAATGTCACCAACAATGTAACAAGTGGAGATAATCGAGAATGGCACATAAGTTCAACTAATGAACAAGTGACCTATGTCGGTTTGTTGAACTCATTATATGAACATTCCTCCTACAGATGAATGGGAGTTATATGGTTCTTGTACTTAATATATTAAATTGTATTAACCCTTTACCCAACAGAAGGGCCCTGTGCCAATGCATTCTCTTATATATGCGAGTCGACCATAGGTCGCCTCGCATATATAAGAGAATGCATTGGCTTAACACATTAAAAATTATAAAATTGTTAAAGAATGTAAGAAAAAATGGTCAAAAAAGATTTTTTTTAGGCCAATGCATTCTCTTATATATGCGAGGCGACCTATGGTCGACTCGCATATATAAGAGAATGCATTGGCACAGGGCATAACTGTAACTATCACAATGTGGTCAAGGAGCCGATTCCAATGATATCCATATTTGTATGGTTCTATTGAGACAGACCGAAGATATTTTAGGCCGTTGAAGCTTTATTTGGCCGGTTTTGGCCGGTTTGTTGGGTAAAGGGTTAAATGGTCCCAAAACATTCACAGCGTTAAATGTGCAAAAAATAGAAAAGTCTGTTAAAACATTACCACTAAGAAGATCATGGATAAATAGATAATCTTTGTTCTTATATTCATTATTGATAGTCCTCCAGTAACGGAATTTTGTGTGTTGAACCATTGTTATGTAAAATTAAACTGTTACAGTGATTTGTTAACAAACATAGCTAATCAAGTAGTAAGTTCAACAGTTCAACTATATTAGTCTGAATTTTTTTATATTTTCCAATGCTTTGTTTGAACTTTTCCAAACTTTGGTATCTTTTGGACTAATCAGCATTTATCGGTAATTCCACTGTAACAGTCATGTTTACATAACACTGGTTTTGACATACAAAATCTCATTAATGGAGAGTTATTAATAACGAAAATAAGATCATAGTCAATCTATTTTTCATGTACTTGTTCAAGATAGTTGTTTTACAGATTTTTATGTTATTTCGCATGAACCCACTTTGAAGACATTGTGTCATTTTAACAAAACACACTTCCAAATCAATAATGTTCAGAAATGGCTAATATATTTCTGTTGCTAGCACTGACCATACCAATAAGGCTACGGAAACTACATCTATTATCTGCATGTTGTGAGAATGACAGTCATGCCAGCGATCTGAATCATAGACAATCACACTCACTCTGTGCATCTTGGATATGCTTGGTAATGGGATTAGACTCTCGGCACTGGAAGTCCTGACATTTCGCCTCCTTCTCGGCTTCTGCTAGCTCAGTAACCTCTTTCTGTAAACATAAGATATACCGGTACACAGTGTAAAAGAAGAGATAGACAGCCATTTTATGTTTTTGAGAAATTCTCACATTCAGTTAAAATTTAGAAATGATGAAGAACTCAGGATCTGAAGAAGTACCCTGAGTATTTTTCAAAAGTGACATTTTGGGCAATAAAAAAATAGATGCAGTTTGAGGGATACAAATCACGATACATGATCTAGCTAACATATTAGTTAATGAAAGTGTCAATGACACTGTAGCTCAACTTGGAAAGGGAATAATTTCATGTTTTACAGTCAATGGAGTGATTAGGCCGAAAAATTAGGGTAGGTAGGTTGGGTTAACTTCTTTTTTTTGGTTAACTTTTTTTTTTTCAGTATCTTTAAAAATAACTGTATAATACCTGCCAATAACCCAAACTATATGCACTTCTTAGCCCCAATCAGGTTAACCCAGATGACAGAGGAACTAGAAACTCCAATTCAATCTTACATATGCTTTAATATTTACATATATACTAGTCTATATACTAATATAGTCTTTGATAATCCTAATATTTCCCATATGGTCTGGCGACAACTGGAGTCAGTCCAGCACCACTGCACTGTTCACATATTGGAGTGACCGTCTTGTACCGATCTCTTAATGATGGCTTCACAACACCACCTTCTCCTTCGCATTGGACACAGCAGCTTGAATCTCCCAGACCAGAACCATATAAATACGCAGATTCTAATACATGTACTTCAACCAGCTGCCTTCATGGAAAAACACAACCTGTCTCGACTTACCATAAGTTAAGCATAATTTCAATAACTTGAAGTTGAAATGTTGAGTGAGACAGAACAAAGAATTCCAAACAAGTTAAAATATTAAAAATTATGGCATAATCCATAATAAAGTGTCTTATTAATAAATAGGTCTTCTCAATCAACCAATTTTATTCAAATAAAGACGAAAATCTAAGTAGAAATACACCACGTTTCACTTCAAAGACATTTGTTTACACAGGATCATTATATTTTATGGGGGCGACCATTTTAAAATCATGTGACTGTTGTGACTTCATCAGCTGGTAATAGAGTGATCTCCCCTGGCAATTAAAAAAATGATTTTTTTCCTTTGAAACGCTGACTTTCGCAATGATCTGAATACGGCTTTTTATTGCTAATTTTTTACTTTATAACTTTAGTGTTGAAACGATTAGCGATTTTAAGGAATCGACTAGTCGCCAGAGGTAATCGACTACTAGTCAACTAGTCGGACCCCTTCTAAGCCTCAGAGTTCCTGTTTCTATGCCCATATTACGTATAAAATGGGCCATGTGGCATTACAGTTTTGAGTATCCAACTCTTCGTTTCAGAATATTCAAATGGAAA
Organism: Siphonodentalium dalli; assembly: GCA_032622095.1. NCBI lineage: Eukaryota > Metazoa > Mollusca > Scaphopoda > Gadilida > Siphonodentaliidae > Siphonodentalium > Siphonodentalium dalli. Next base: position 55,924,047 of record CP136067.1, read on the forward strand.
GCACGTCAACTATATAATCTCCCGTTTTGCCCGTGAGTCTCCCAATTTGATGTCTTAAACCCGGCTCCCCTGCAACCTCCATATAATCTCACGGTTTGGGGAATGCAGGTAATAAAAACATTTTATTTAAACAAAATTGTCGCCGGTAATCAGGAAATAAAGAGGCAAGTCTCGTTCGTAAGTCTCGCTAACGAGATGTCGGGTGTGTTCTATTGTCTCTCTGAATAGGCGCCTCATTTCGCGGTGGCGGGTGTATGGGTATTAGAATCTATTCAGTTACTGAGTTCACTTTACCAGCTTGACTTGTCGCGAATTATGTTTCGTATATCATTGAAGCCATATTCTTGCATCATTACTCTAGTATTATACGTGCCACAGTGAGAAGTTATCACTGGTCAATTGCGTCACATCGAATTAGACAGTGTTCAGTCGACAACGACACTTAATGTCTTTGATGATCCACATAAAAGAAACCCGCCTACACGTGCATACATTGGGTTAAGTTCAGGTCATGGAGTTCACCGCCCAGGCACGACTGATGGCAGTGGCATCGTTAAAGGAACAATGCAATAAGGCTTTAAGAAGTTAATATGTGTTAACTGTTACAGATTACATGATAATATGGCTGTGTGGAATATGCTATTATCATTCAGCATGATGTACGTAATTATTTTATTTTTTTGCGATGGCAATAAAAAGTTTAGGGTCGGGGGTTTAAAATAGGGTCGGTCGGGTTAGCGGAAACAAACGTCATTTTTTTTTAGGCCTTAGGAATGTGGAAAGATGAAAGGCCTAGTTATTAGTGCTGGGACGGTTGGGGCTTTTTCCTATCCGGTTAACCACGGGCATTAACCTAATCATAACCGGTTAACCGCGACCATCATTACCCTAAGTACGAGATTGAATACACTGGTCACTATATCGGCAAAACAAGTGTTTATTACGCGTCCCAGAAACGTTGATAAACATTCGATCACAAATGATGTCTTGGTCGAACAATGCGGTCCCGTTACGGCGATCAAATAGTGGTAAATGTGTATAAATTAATTAAGTTTTGAGCTCAAACAAACTAAAATATAATATATATTAGTAGTGCGCTAGTATATCGATGTTTACGGGAGTTCCACACCGCTTGCTTGCGAAACCTTCGGCCACGAAATATAGTTCCTTCCTTGTGTATATCCCGGGCACGATTAGCCCAAACATGTGTACTACAAGGTACTGAAGGTAGGTATACTATTGTTTAGTAATGTTTACTAGTGTTTGGGTATAGGAAGGTATGTATTAGTCACAGTGGCTCCACGATGTTACTTCAATTATTTAATAAACAAATTCAAACAAAATTAAATCGTCGTGATTCATTACACAAGCCCCAGCCAGTGTTTAGGAAATAAAGTTATCGAACACATCACTAGATATACTCCGAGTTCCCACTCCCAGTAGGCCTATGTGTTTTTTCTGGATGGGCGACTTCATATTGGATCTTGATCCAGAATAAACGAATCGCGTTCGGCAGGCCTTGCATTCCGCCCATTTCTTCTTTTTTTTCGTCATCTTCAATTAGGACTAAATGTCCCCAAACGTTCAATTTCCGTTTTGTAGGTCTTCTGCCATCGCTTTGAGAAGAACTAATGATAATGACAAAGGTAGGGGGGGGCAGTTTCAAGAAAACAGACATGCGATTGATGACGTAGTAAAAGTCTAGACTTGATTGTTTTGATGTATGCCGCGGTGCGCGTGTAGCCGGAACGTCATGTAATGCCACCAAAGGAAATTGGCATTGAATGTGTAGCAAGTGATTCGCGGACTGACAGAGTGTAGTTGTTGGTTTCATGTCTAGAACAGTCGCCGGTGATCAAATGGGCTTGTGTTGTGGGGTATATGAATACACAATCAACTGTCCAAATCGCTTCTAAGCGGCTTCTTATTACTTACCATCGTTACTTAAACTTCCGTAAATGATTTCGGCAACATGGAGTACTACGATGATAGTACGATCGTTATCAATAGTACGGTTATCCAGTTGTGGCCTCCTCCAACGGTTGACACGCGTAACCGAACCGTAACCAGATATCCGGACAACCGTCCCAGCACTGCTACTTGCAGAGTAAAATTCAAGATGGCCATTGGCAGCCATGTTTTTTGCCGAATGACCCCAGAAAGACTCGTTACCTTTTACATGTCACTGTTAACATCTATAACAATTTTTTTGGCCGAATGACCCCAAAATGACTCGTTCCTATCTACATGTCATTATTAACATCCGTGACAAATTTCATGATGATCCGACCAAAGCTACGACCTGTAGCCCGTGCCAAAGGATTTAGTCATGCAAAGAGTAAAATCCAAGATGGCTGCTAACGGACATGTTTTTTGGCCGAACGACCCCAAAATTCCTCGTTCCCATCTACATGTCAATATTAACATCCATGACAAATTTCATGATGATCAGACGAACAGTACGACCTGTAGCCCGTGCTAATGGATTGAATTTTGAAATCCTAATGACCCCAAAATGACTCGTTCCCATCTACATGTCATTGTTAACATCCATGACAAATTTCATGATGATCTGACCAAAGGTACGATCTGTAGCCCGTGCCAAAGGATTTAGTCATGCAAAGAGTAAAATCCAAGATGGCTGCTGGCGGCCATGTTTTTTGGCCGAACGACCCCAAAATTACTCGTTCCCATCTACATATCAATATTAACTTCCACGATAAATTTCATGATCAGAAGAACACTCCGGCATGTAGCCCGTGCTAATGGATTGAATTTTGAAATCCAAGATGGCTGCTGGTGGCCATGTTTTTTTGCCGAATTACCCCAAAATTACTCGTTCCCATCTACATGTCAATGTCAACAGCCATGAAAAATTTCATAATGATCCGACAAAAGGTAAGACCTGTAGCCCGTGCCAAAGGATTTAGTCATGCAAAGAGTAAAATCCAAGATGGCTGCTAGCGGCCATGTTTTTTTGCCGAATGACCCCAAAATAACTCCTTCCCATCTACATGTCATTGTTAACATACATGACAAATTTAATGATGATCCGACCAAAGGTACGACCTGTAGCCCGTGCCAAAGGTTTTAGTCATGCAAAGAGTAAAATCCAAGATGGCTGCTGGCGGCCATGTTTTTTGGCCGAACGACCCCAAAATTACTCGTTCCCATCTATATGTCAATATTAACTTTCACAACAAATTTCATGATGATCAGACAAACACTCCGGCCTGTAGCCCGTGCTAATGGATTGAATTTTGAAATCCAAGATGGCCATGCTTTTTTGCCGAATGACCCCAAAATGACTCGTTTCCATCTACATGTCAATGTCAACGCCCATGACAAATTTCATAATGATCCCACCAAAGGTACGGACTGTAGCCTGTGCTAAAGGAAATTGTTGACGAGTCAACCACACACACACACGGATGACGGATACCAAGCCATGGCAATAGCTCAACTTTACAAAGTAAAGTTGAGCTAAAAATGGTCTCTGTCTCCAGTTATAAATATGTTGGTTCTAATAATTCAGGTGGTAAATAATTTGAGAACACTTAATTTAGAGTATCGTGATATATACCGTATCACTGATCATGTATTGTGATTCATATAGTATCATAACCAACTATATCACTACAGCCCTATAGCCTATAGGCTATAGGCTATAGGGAAGTATTAGTTTGAAATGAAGAAGTCACCTGAGGTGAAATTATTGCGTGCATTTGCAACCAAAACTATTGCAACAAATAACTATAAGTTGAAATGTATTTTTCTAACAGTGGGAAGTGGCAGTAAAATGTTGCATACATATAAAGGTATAATACTTCTTTTAGAATTTAATATGACTTGGAGTTGGGAAATAAATGAAATGAAATTTTCAATCAATCGGGAAATAAACACCAAATTGAATAAAGGAACATAGAATGGCAACAGATTTACAAAATGCACGATATCGATGGTTATCCGAACGTACGAAAACAGCATTTTTGTGTACCAATATGGCTTCCATTTTCAACGAAGAATTTACGGTTACATGTATTATACAAGAGATATCTGCATCGAAATCCCACATTTCCATTTTAACAAAAATTTATATCTATTTTATTTTAAATATATTGTTTTCCTCCCATCTCCCCTATCTTTGAGCCCAGAATAGCCTATAACTGTATAACCAAGTAAAAAAAATATGACTTATGGTTGCTCGAGGGTTACGCAGTTAGAAATTTTGAGCTGATTTCGTGGATTCTTGTTGAAGTAGTAAAATTGAAGGTTGCATTTGGAAAATATCAAAGCAAATTCAAATGGATTTTTCCAAAAACGTTTAGTCACTCACCTGTTTCCTATTCTTTTGCTTTTCATATTCTTTAAGCTTTCTCGCGATCTCTCTCTTTTGGTGTATTATATATTCGAGAATAGATTCCCGATCATAGAGGTAACCATCTGGACTGTGAAAAAATATAAATAAATTATATAGCTGAAACAGAATTTTTTTTTTTTTTTACCATACAGGGAATTATTTTAGTTCTCTTGGGGCGACATTGCTGTCGAACCCTGTGATTCACAAGTAAATTAATGATCAAATGATTTCATCTTTTGCATTGAAGTGACAGAGCAAATATACAAGAATTAAGTAAATTCATAATATTAAAAATTCAACTAAACAAACACGGTCAAGGGAGGTATTTCTAATTAGGCCACAACAGTAATATATCCTGGTTAACAAACATTTCTTCTGAAAAAAAAAAGTACGTTGTAGATGTTGGAGGGAAAACAAAATAGAAATAAAATTATGCATCACCACCAGTTTAAACACCTCTAACAAATGACTAAAATTTAGCAGAATTGTCAATGAATTTCACAAGATTTTTGAATGCGAAAAGTTTTACTCAATTATTCCAATAAATTGAGGAATTTCTGACCATAAAACTGTATAAATAATGAAAAAGAAGGTGAAAAAAGAAACTCTGACTTTGACCACAAGCTTCATACTTTAATCAGCATGAACATAAGCTAATCATATAAGTAAGTTGAATTTTTCTTACAATATTGAAGAAAGTGTAGTAGGTTTGTAAACCATGCTATTAAATTGCTGTTGCTCTTAGAGCTCTTTCCATCAATGTATCACATTATTATAATCAATAAATTTGAAATATGATCATGGAAATATGGGTTGATAAAAAAATTGAACTTGGCACTGAAAGGGTTAAGTATAGTCATACCAGAACTTGAGATTAACATATTACATGTAGATACAAGTAACATGCAAACCAGAACATAATTTTATATAAATCTACAAATGACACTCTAGATGCAGAAATGGCGGAATAAATATTGGCAATGTATACATTATAAAATGTAATTTATATGTAACTGATTTCCAAACAGAATCTAGTAAGAGACTCAAGATTATTAAAAAATGTCAAAGTCGTAACAAGAGAAGTAATATTAATAACAAGCTTGACAAGCATAACAGTAGCATCAACTGTGACAACTGTTTAGATGCTTTGTATTAAAGTTAATTTTAATGGAGATACTCATGCAATATAATTTTGGGATTTTATATGGGTATATAATAAACGTACTGCAAAAAAAACCTGTCAATCCAGGTCAATCACCAATTAACCGAAAATTTACGTACCTTAAGGGCACAAAATTTGGGGCGATATCCCGTTTGCCACTTGTTCATAAGATTCAAAATGTGGCAAACCTATTGTCCGTCATGAATGAGAAAACAATTCCAGATAAAACAAGGGTACGCATCTAAGATGCTTTTGTCGAGTTTTTTGGCAGTCGAACCAAACTTCTGCCAATAAGGTGCACAACTCCAGGAAAAAAAGTTGGACGGTGGTATATTATTGCAATAGACCTATATACCAAATATCAATTGAATCTGCTAATATTTCATTGAGTTATCGCACTAACGGTGATAAAATTGTGATTAAAATAGACAAACTAAGACCCATAACTCCAGAAAAAACATTCGGACAAACCAGGTTTTCGAACTCGTCCGAGATATTGTTGCAATAGACTCATATACCAAATATTGTTTAAATCAGTTAATATTTCATTGAGTTATCGCGCTAATGGTGATAACATTGCTAAAAATAGACAAACTAAGACCCATAACTCTGCGACAAAAAATTCGGACAAACCTGGTTTTCGAATTCGTCTGAGTATTGTTGCAGGAGACTCATATACCAAATATTGTTGAAATCGGTTAATATCTCATCGAGTTATCGCGCCAACGGTGATAAAATTGCTAAAAATAGACAAACTAAGACCCATAACTCTGCGAAAAAAAATCGGACAAACCTGGTTTTCGAACTCGTCCAAGATATTGTTAGAGGAGACTCATATACCAAATATTGTTGAAATCGGTTAATATTTGCATGAGTTATCGCGCTAACAGTGAAAAACTTAACTAAAAAACATCTAAGATGGATAACTCTTGTAAAAAAGTTCGGACGTGACCCATTTTCTACAGGCAGTAAATAGTCATTGGGAGCAACTGACATACCAAAAATGTTTTGAATCCGTTCACAAATGTCAAAGTTATAAGGCATTCTTTAGGTCCGCCCGCCCGCCAACCGTCCCTCGTCAAACCATGAAAAACTCGACTAAAAACTAACATTTTGAAAGAAGGTCTAAGTTCTAGGAAATCATCATGACATCAGCTCACAAATGCAGGAAATTGCCTCGAAGTTTAAAGTTGCCGACTTCTGTGATTGGATCACCATGGAAATTTAAGGTGACTTGTTTACAGGTCACCAAATCTTTTCCGTTCATCCAAAATATCATGCCCTGACATTCTGGATTTACACAACACTACTGGATTATCATTATCCCCTGAGCAGTAACACTACAGTGATTGTCCATATAATAAACTAATTACCGGTACCTGAATCAAACAAATTTACCATCACATACAAAAATAAGTGAGTATATAGCAGTATTATTCGGGCATTCATGGTGTGCGATGAACAGAACCAGCGATCATATTCTCCTGAGCTTACAATCACAAACAATGACGATCACTTAAATTTTGTAACAAATATGGTAGAATGAAAGTGTCAATGACACTGTAGCTCAATTTGGGAAGGAGATAATTTTTTGCTGAGCAATGAATAGAATGACAAGGCCAAAAAAATATATACCTGTGTTTCCGGTGACCGCCCGCCCCTATTTCGGAGCTCCCGACGGTATTCATTTTGTTTTTTTTTAATACAAATAATAGTACACGCTCTAAAATTGGATATATATCATATGTCATATCTATTTAAAAGGGCAGGATTTATTAAAGTGACGAAATTTTTTCAGAAATGTAATAAAACTTCAATTAAACTAGTACAGGATGGAAATATATCCATTCTATTGCGAGATATATGTCCTGTTAGAAGCCAAGATACTGCATTTCACGGGTTTAGATTTATAATTTTTCTCACGACGTGACGAACCATGGTCGGCATGCCGTGTCTGATGTCCCCAAATTAAACCACCCCAATTTAGGTTGGAAAATCTCCAACTGATGACAATATTTATCTAGTTCGGTACAAAACACATCGTTTAATAACATGTATGCTATTAAATTAATCGTGAAATAATGCAGGCATACATAGACTGTAATGATGCAAATGTTAGTTTTTGTGCTCTCTGTGTTTCTTTAATGTTAAATTCACTGTATTATTATTCAAATACCACATAAAGTTATTTTACTGTTTAAATAATGTTTCCTTGCTTTTACAATAAAACAATAAATTACACTATATTCTAATAGAATCTACTTAGTATTATTATTTTATAGTCAATTACAAACAAGGAGAAGTTGGCTTGGTGGTCGCATTCAAATTTATTTCGAGCAAAGTTGAAAATAAAATGAAAAAATAAAATAAAATGAAACGCCACCCCCAGCCCCTATTTTTTTCTTGCATGTCACCAGAAACACAGGTATATATTTTTTTGGCCCAAAGAAGAAGGAAAGTATACTAGATCTCCAATTTAGAGGTCACCCAGAAAATCACCATGAAGTTTGGTGATGATCGGATAAGAGATGTGGTCTGTAGTGTGTGCCAAAGGTTTTTGTCATACAAAGAGTAAATTCCAAGATGGACGCTGACGGCCATATTTTTCAACGAATTACGGTCAAAATAGGAGGCTCCCATCTAGAGGTCACCCCAAAGATCCATATGAAGTTTGTTGATGATCGGATGAGGGATATGGTCTGTAGGGTGAGCCAAATAATTTAGTCATACAACGAGTAAATTCAAAGATGGCTGCTGGTGGCCATGTTTTTCAATAAATTTCGGTCAAAATACGAGGCTCCCATCTAGAGGTCACCCCAAAAATCCATATGAAGTTTGGTGATCATCAGATTTGGAATGTGGTCTGTAAGGTGTGCCAAGGGATTTAGTCATGCAAAGAGTAAAATCCAAGATGGCTGGCGAAAGCCATGTTTTTCATCGAAAATTGTTTAAATTTGATAGCTCCTATCTACAGGTGATTCTAAATATGGCTGTAAATTTTCAGATCAATTCTCCAATAAATGCGGGCTCCGGGGTGTGCCGATGGATTCAAATTTGAAATCCAAGATGGTTGCTGGCAGCCATGTTTTTTTGACGAATTACGGAAAAAATTGATGGCTCCCATCTAGAGGTCATGCTGAAGATTCAAATGAAGTTTAGTGATGATTGGATGAGAGTTGTGACCTGTAGGGTGTGCCAAAGGATTTAGACAATACAAAGAGTAAAATCCATGATGGCTGCTGGCTGCCATGTTTTTCAATTTAATTCAGAATAATGTGATACCTCCCATCTATTGGTCACACAAAAGATCCATATGAAGTTTTGTGAGGATCGGATGAGGGATGAAGGGTGTGCCAAAGGATTTAGTCATGCAAAGAGTAAAATTCAAGATGGCTGTCGGCGGCCATGTTTCTCATCGACAATTGTTCAAATTCGATAGCTCCCATCTAGACTCTAGAGATGATCCTAAACATGCCTGTAAATTTTCAAAACATTTCTCCAATAAATTTGATATCCAAAATGGCTGCTGACGGCCATGATTTCTAATGAATTTCGGAAAATATTTGATGACTCCCATCTAGAGGTCACCCCCAAGATCCATATGATGATCGGATGAGGGATGCAGCCTGTAGGGTGAGCCAAAGGAAATTGTTGACGGACAGATGCAAGCACGCACGGACGACGGACACCAACGGCAATAGCTAAAACTTTACAAAATAAAGTCGACCTAAAATTTATCTGGCCATAAATATGGGCTGTAGGTTGTGATGATGGATTCAAATTTGAAATCCAAGATGGCTGCTGGTGGCCATGTTCTTCATCAAAATACGAAAAAATGTGATTGCTCCAACTTTTCATTGTAAAGCTGAGCTAATAATGTATACATATATATGTCACTGAAACTGGAACAACTAAAATGGCACCTGTAATAAAATAGTTAGATGTAATTAAGCTTTCAGTCAAAATAACTGATTGCTTTCTTGTAACACATTTTACTGTTGAAATTTTGTTCTCGTCAAGTACAGAGCATCTATGCATACATGCACTTATCAATCTGTCTATACTCTACAGAATCCATGAGGCCACCAGAGGAAAAAGACATTTTGTTCTGTTTAATTTCACATGTAAAGATGTGGTATTGGGAGTATGGTAACTTTTTAACTCACGTTATCACAGGATCTCTACATGGCTGCAATGTGAGGGAACAGCAGTCAAACTCCTGAGGAGGAAAAGGGAATGAGGATATGGTGATGTATTTTTTATCAACTATACGGTACACTTGAAGTGAGTATATGTGCTGGTATATTCTCTGGCCATTCAAAAAAATAGGTATACAAAGGTTATAATTTCGAAATAAGTTAACTCTTTCTTTATAAAAGTATACATTGGAATGGTCTATTTTACATTTGGAGGGATTTGCAGTATACACCGGTATGAGCATTACAACAGACATATGAAAAGATAATACAAGTGCAGAGGGATTCCCATTCATTTGTCAATTTGGTGGGAAATGTTTATGGCTGTTGGAAATTTTCAGATAATATTAAGTTCTACACTACAAATGGCCAATTGTTGAACTTATTAGTATTAACCCTTTACCCAACAGAACGGCCCTGTGCCAATGCATTCTCTTATATATGCGAGTCGACCATAGGTTGCCTCGCATATATAAGAGAATGCATTGGCTTAACACATTAAAAATTATAAAATTGTTAAAGAATGTAAGAAAAAATGGCCAATGCATTCTCTTATATATGCGAGGCGACCTATGGTCGACTCGCATATATAAGAGAATGCATTGGCACAGGGCATAACTGTAACTATCACAATGTGGTCAAGGAGCCGGTTTCAATGATATCCATATTTGTATGGTTCTATTGAGACAGACCGAAGATATTTTAGGCTGTTGAAGCTTTACTTGGCCGGTTTTGGCCGGTTTGTTGGGTTAACTGAATATTTCCTAAGGGAAACAAACACTTGTCAACGAGTATCAGTACATTATCCTTGTACTGTATAAAAGTATATATCTGCACAAAAGTGATCATAATGGTATTTTTAGCACATGCTATTACTAAAGGGAACAAAACAATGGTTGCTCATTGATGATTGCCTGGTTGAGTTTTTTTTAGTCAATCACTGCATTTCCTTTTTTGCCAGAAAATAATAATGAATTTGATTAATTATTGGCGCTTCAGCATAAATATTTTCACTTCAGTGCAAATAATTGCAATTGAACTGAAATATATAAAGGAATAAATGTGAATAAGACCGCCCATAGCACAATGCAGTTATTAACACTAACAGGTCTGGCAAAACAACAGATTCATCTCTCTTAACCTCTTAACCCTTTAATTACTAAATGGTTTCTCCCACCAATAATGAAAGTACCCGTATACATCGGATTGGTCTATTATCCTTTGCAAGGGATGATCAGGAAATACAAGCAGACGACAGATAATACAAGAGCAAAATAATTCCTATTCTTTGGTGGGAAATGTTCAGTTAATAAATTCAACAATATGGCCGTTTGTTGAACTTATTATCTCAATATTTCCTGTAGGAACTACTTGTCATTTGTCAATGAGTATTTAGTTAACCTCTTCGCTGCTATGACGTCGATAACTATTACGGACGTAAAAGTGCACGACGTGTGCTATATGGTCCATATGTACTACGGACCTACTTCAGCACACTAGCATTAGACCATTATTGACAACTGGAACTCAGAGATTGGTGCATCGGAATAACTGTATCTTTAAGTTTCAAACAGTGTATGATGTTCTAAGATTTTGAACGATAATAGCATTTCAACTGAGTCAGTTTTATGGTTCTTGTGATGTTCACGTTATATTTTTCGACTGGAAAATGGCAATAACAGCCCAGCACACGACGTCATAATGTCATTTAGCAGCGAAAAGGTTAAGAAAGGATTAATTGTAAGGAATCTTTGTGAGGAGATACATGTAACTTTCTACCATGTTGGAACATCTGGCCACATGATATACACATGTGGAATATGGGTCTGTGAGTACATTTTACTGTATTAACTGGAATGTGGAAAAAGCAGCAGATGTATAGTATGCTAAATTTAAAATCAACCTGGAAAATTATAGACCCCATTTAATGATACTCTGAGCTCTCACCTTCACGGAATCTTTGCCAAATCGTTGAGAATCACTCCCATACCCAGACTGCTTTGCATCCTTCTGTCTCTCATGGTAAGTGTAAACAGTACCAGCTGTAGAGTTTCTTGCATGCCGTGTCATACTAGTAGCTCAGTTCTTTAAGTTGCTTTATGCACATATGCCTTTAAAAGTTGAAAAAATTATGACAAAGGATTTACCATACCAGTACTTTCATGAACTCATAATCCACAGAAATCTATGCACATACCGGTACCTAATATTGCATGATATCTTAGGCCATTAAAATAAAATATCTGTGTTCTCAGACAATTAGATCTCAATTTGGTGCATCTACAACTTACAACTCACAATACTATCATAGTAAAATTCTTATTTGGTATGTATAACACATATAGGTTAGGAGAAAATACTAACTGGATTGAAAAATATTCATCTCTTTGCAAGAACAATTTTATATTATGTACACATTTTTATGTCTGATGATTTCCCAATCATGAAGTAATGTGGATTAGCTGGATTTTGAACTGACAGCGGGTAGAATGGTTCGATTAATATAAAATTTGGTGGCGAATTGAATGCGATTGTTGATGGCATCAATAATTTTATCTTCGCCTTCCACAGCACAACCAAACATTTTCGTTGGACGATCCAGTAGTTCAGATTGTTTGTCTATAAATAAATACATGTAGTTTTGAAACGTTTTTGATGTTTCTTTACATAACAAAGCATAGATGACAATAACATGCATTGCAATGATTGGTACATATACAAGAACACCATCTGTGTATTACTAGTATATAATACTCTTTCTCATTAATATTGGTGCAGTTTTTCAACATTTACAAGTTTGGATTTATATTTCAATACTATTAAAAATCAGTTGTTGTTGTTGTTCAGCACTTGATGCCCATTATTTCAATATATTTACACTTTTAAATTCATTTCGTCTGGATATGGTACTAAAATGGTACATCATAGTTTATCAATGTGGCATTATCACAACAGAGATCTATGGTCGTTTCAGAACATCAGAGAAAAAAATATTTCAAAGAGTAATTACTGTAATATGATGTCTAAAATTATCATTATTTTATTTATAATTATGACATACATGTAAGTCACATACCTGTATTAACCCTTTCATGGTGTGATAGGTGCCTTTTAGTATATCAAAGTTATATGATTAATGGTCATTTGATGCTCCAAATTATGTATGCCATATTTGGGGCCTCTTTCATGCCTGCAAAGTGTTAACTATTATGACTTCTCTAAGGCTTTCCAAGGTATATAAATTTATAATGTATAAAAGTATTTAATGTATTAACCCTTTCATGATGGGAGCTGCGCTGGTGCAGCATTAAGGATCCTGTTCCAGTGCATTCTTTTTTATATGCCAGTCTCCCTTTGGGAGCCTCGCATACTAGTTATAATATAAGAGAACGCACTGGCTTACAAGATCAAGGTAAATATTGTTAGGCCAATACATTCTCTTATATATATACAAGGCTCCCTATGGGAGACTAACATATAAAAGAGAATGCATTAGCACATGCCATGTTTTCGAAAAACTGCAGGAAGCTCCATGCATATTTTTTTTTTTTTTTATTGGGATCAGGGATTAGACCCGGGAGGATTTGGAAGGGGCGGCACCCCTTCCTACAGCCCACTTTTGAATGATGTTGGGGTTATGAGCATTACATAATGCAATGAGGGATGAAAATGATCTAGGCATGATGATTTTTTTGTTTATTTCTTTTTCTTTTTATGTGTCTCCGTTGACTGTGCTGTTGTTGTTGTTGTTTCGGAGTTGATGGCCCTGGCTTGCTCTTTTGTGCTCTTGCCATTGACTCCAGAGCACTCTGAACGACTGGGTCATCCTCCACTGAATATGTGGAGCCGCTGTTGCTGGTGGTGGAGATGGATGACACCAGGCTGTGATGGTACTCCGGTATCCATGGTGTTAACGTGTCCATCTCCACCACGAAGTCTGCGACTGGGATGTCCGGAGTGACATCGGTGTCCCTGTCTCTGCTGGCCTGGTTGACAACAGGGGGGGGGGGGGGTCAACGGCTGGTGGTGGTAACATCGATGGAGGCCAAGTGGGGTAACTGGGCATCTCTCAGTTCTCCCATCTCTACTTGGCCCTCCTGTCAGCATCCCTGCAGCATCTTGAAGGGGTCTTCTTCTTCCTCTTCTTCCCAGTGGTCCTGTGTCAGCCCCGGACCGGTGGAGTCCGGTCGGTCCTACCAGGCCATGGCTGGTAGAGGGTTCTACCGGGGTGACCTGGAACTTTAAAACCACATCCAGTCTGCCTGTATTAGCATGGAGAGACCAGCTAATACAATGGACAGACTGGAAGCCGCTCAGCACGCTGTGGACTTGGCTGGGGATTAAATCTATTATCAGCCAAGTCCAACACAAAAATCGATGGCGTGAATGCAGTTATGAAAGGGTTAAGATATATACAGTATAGTTGTCATAAAGTTTGCGGTATACAATGTCTGTTCAGTATGTTGTTACAGCGAAGGGTTGTTGATCAGTGATTATTCTTTAGAAGTGCTCATCAGTGATTTTACTGATGTAACATGTTTCACTATTTTGTTTTTCTTGTGTTTCATAAATAATAACACATACCGGTACATGTACAGGGATCTTGTTATAATGTACAACAAAATGGTAGTCAGTTATTAGTCATTAGAAGGGCTAATCACCAAGTTCACACTTCATAGGGTTTGTTTTTACGGTATTCAGGAGTAATAATTGTATTGTTTTTCTTGACTCCTATAAATGATGTGGTGCTCAAGAACAAGGCATTCAGACAATAACATCGAGATAAAAAGGTAACAGGTGTTCTGAAAATAAGTACTAGTATATGTCAGAACACATGCACTTATTTTTCAGAACTCCAGATTCCTTCCCAGGATGCCTATTAAAAAAATTATGATCTATATTGCGATGCAAATCTGTGAAAAATAGTTTAAACTCTTGTTAATTTGGCAAAAAGAATGATTTTTATCTCTGCAGAGTTGCAAACCAGTCAGTTATTTATAAGAAACCGGCAGGTGAAATATGCCCCACTTTTTGTGGTGAGTATGTTTATTTGTGAAATGTTTGTATTTGTATCAATTGTTTAAATTCCTTCACTACCTTTTTTGGGACTCTATGCCCATTAAGTTGAGTAACAGTGACTTAATTGACTTACTAGTACCAGGCCACTCGGTACTATAGGCCCTATAGCAGTACCTGCGACAGTACATATGATAGTACTACAGAGTACGTACATGTACAGGTACATGTATGATGTAGGCCTACTGATGTATATGGAATACTATTAGGTCCACTTCCAAATGGTGCTTCTGGCATGCACCGAAAGCGACAAAATGTGTGCCATAATGAAAATGTCGTACATTTTGGCATTTGTGTCGCTTATGCGATAATGTTGAATGTTTTGGCACCCCGAAGGCGAAAATATGAACGAAACTAAAACTTTAATGTTTTGACACTTGCCAAAAGTGACATATGTCCCTTTCACTCAGCGCGCGCAAAAACATGAAAAATGTCTGTCTCTTTTGGAGCATGACTAATGCCGCACATATAGAATTTTAGTCGCTTCTTGCATGCCATTATGATTACTAGGCTTTAGATTAGAAAGTGGCCCTGATAGTATTCCATAGATTACGGTGGCTGGTGGGTAAAAAAACAAAAAGTGTAATATTATCACATTCAAAATTATGACAATATGACTTTATTGACTATAAAAGTGAAACGCACACGATGCGATATTTGTTGCACAATATTTGTCGCAGACTCTTGCGACGTAAGATCTGTGTGCGCACACGGTACGATTTTAGTGTTTTTATCACTTACGGTAGACCACCGCACACGATGCGATCGGATCGTACGATCTGGTTGTTCGCTTTCTCGTGAATGCAATGGGTTACCGTATTATTAACGTGGTATATAGGCTATATGTATAGGTCTATATTTGTATTTATCGCAGATATTAAATACGAATTTCCAATAAATATTAATATTACAAGTGTTTGTAGTTCTATAATATATTAGTACTATTACTTGTGTGTAACAGTGATCAATTGAATTTTTCTAAAACATGGAAAATTCCCAATTTTGGTCTGTAAAGAGTCTACTAAAGACAGTTTTCCCAAATCGAAGGGACCCGGACCCATTCCCAAAATAGGCAGAAAAATCCCTGCCATGTTCAATGATGTGAAATAAAACATGTGATCGCCGCGTGATCATATTAATAGTTGAATCTGATTGGCTACTTCAAATAAATCGTACGACTCGATCGTAGAAAATCAAAATTATTTGATTCCTTGCGGGGCCAATCGTGCGACAAAATGTCCTGCGATTTCCACTGCACATGCACACTACGATTTGACCCGTAACCGGTGCCCGATATTTGTCGTATGATATCTATCGAATCGTGTGCGGCGCGCTTTAAATAACTAGTAGTAGTACTAGTAGTAGTACTATCTCGAGAAGCAATAATAGAATTTATTATATGAATACCACTAATCCCTTACAAATACCACTATTGTTTGGCGATAAATTCCGAGCAGTCGGAAAACGCTTGTCTGGTCGTGAGCCGTATATCGGTATTCTATATGAATTCCGTATCAGTCTCCTTTGAATTCCGTATCAGTATCCCGTGAAATTAGGTCACCGGACGTTGGGAACTATTTATCAGGTCTGACACTGAATCGGATTAAATTTGTCATCCACATGTTTTTGTTCGAAAATTAAACAGTTAAGACTTATTACGAAATAATTGTTTTGTATTATTACGCGTTTGTGCGAATCACCCCAAATTCAACAAAAAATGGTTCCTCGACCTTGGCCTTAAATTGGGAGTTTCTGGTGATGCCTGGGAATGTTCAATGGAGTACATTTGCCCGGGTGATGACATGGGATGGTGTAACGAAGTAGCTTTGCCCTTTGTGACATGGGATGAACCAAAAATGTGTCATATAAATTATAATAAACGCTTTATCGGCATAGTGAAGTGATATGGGCTGCAGTTTCACGTCTCGTTGACGATGTCAGATCGCCGCATCAAACTCGCTGCCTGCGGCAGCTCGTTTGATACGGCGATCTGACATCGTCAACTCGGCGTGATACTGCAGCCCATATCACTTCACTGTACCGATAATGTGTATAGGTCATACTCATAGGATTATATAGAATAGGCCATAGGATTTAATATGAATATCACTGTTATCACATCACTGAGTACTCAATCGAGTCAATGTCATCAGAGTTTAGACTACCGGTACTAGTACTAGGTATTTCGTTCAACATTTTCATTTATATTATAATACTAGTACTAGTAGTAGTACTACCGTGCTACTACTACTACTAGTACTAGTACTAAGTAGTTTTTCAACAAGGTATGTTTTTGTCAGAGTAAAGACGTAAATATGAAATATTTACCTAGGCAAAGATATGTTTTGTGTCAAATACTGTATACTTGTGCAAAAATTGGTCGAAGTGATTCGCTGTGATGCTGGGTTATACTAAAAAGTGTGACTTCACAAGTCCAAGGCAAGACTGGCCTGCCGGATAAGCTGATGATTGATATCCGGTATAGATCTAATGCACATATTCTAGCCTCATCTGTCATGTGAGAAGCACTGCTGTCTGAGCCAAGTGAAAATAATTTACTTTTCTCAATTATCTACTTTTTATTTATCAATCATGGTTACCTCCAAAGCTTAAAACAATCGTTTAGAAGTGTTCCGAATTTCGGTCAGGGAACAACTTCCCTGGTTCGGTCCACCGATACTACTTTTTGCGGTTATGATTTTTAGTCTGCCAACCGGAAGAGAAATAATGATGAAAAATTATTTATCTAGTTCTTCATAAAATGTGTTTTAATCTTATTATCCAGCTTAATTTCATTCTCCACCGTGCTTCTATCGTGTATACTGATGTCATTAACGCCATAAAAGGTGATAGATTAAACCGATCCGTTGATAAATCGGCACAATTTCAATCATCTCTGCACAAAATTATAAACAAACTAGGACTGCCTCGAATCGAAAAACGGTGTGACGATTTGCAGTAGGCTCTCGACTTCGTGGGATGAAGAGGGGGGGGGGGGTGGTGTTGATGATTATTATTAATTAATTGAATAAACTATATCTACTTTCATTTGAACTATTGTCTTTCACGGATTTTCAAAGCCAAATACATGTACATCAAAGAAATATATACACACTATATATATATCGCAAAGGTATTTCACTTTCAGCCGACGTCAGTAGACTCAGTTGTGCACTGCCTGTAATGTATACTGGGGTCCCCTATTACCGGTGGTCTTAGCGTTTGGCTGGATAAAGAGCTCCGTATGGTCAGTTGATGAATGGTCAGTCTTCGGACGCAGCATAAGAACCAACAATGATGTCGAAGGATGGCACAATAAACTAAATAATATATCTGAAGGTCCCAGTTAGCCAAGGTCCCAGTTAGCCAGAAGGTCCCAGTTAGCCAAGGTCCCAGTTAGCTGGATACCGTTAAGCGTGACTATTTATCTGTCGGAAACATATATACCAGTAGTTGTTTGACAAAGAGATCAAACTTTCAAAGGTGCTAACTCAGAGTAGCATTATGACTGTGTGGGGGAACACTTGAACGCGGTGTAAAAGTACTGATTGAATACTTGTAAGTTGCGACAATGTATTGAATGGCGATGATTATTAATTAAATTCAGATTGATGGATAATAATTGCTGTCATATTTGTCTGAGAATTCCCATTGGTCACACCTTTTGTCTGGGAAGATTTTATAGTTCTGCCTACTCAATTTTTTTTTTTTGCGAGACCGTCTCCAAGTTCAAAGTGGAGCTAAGCATATTCCATTGCGTACGCCGTAACTTATAATGTGAACATCAATAAACAATGGTGAATCGAGGAGCGGAAAAAACAAGTGCAAT
The DNA here is from genome assembly GCA_032622095.1 of Siphonodentalium dalli. Taxonomy (NCBI): domain Eukaryota; kingdom Metazoa; phylum Mollusca; class Scaphopoda; order Gadilida; family Siphonodentaliidae; genus Siphonodentalium; species Siphonodentalium dalli. The sequence continues at coordinate 55,942,670 of CP136067.1, forward strand.
TTGGAACTATACTTCACCATATTGTCACCTACAGACGAAAAAGGCTAATTTGTCATTATTGAAGACAGTTCTGATCGCGCCTACTAATTCATTCAGTGTGTGCATAAAATTATTGACATAGTATGTGACGTCACAGCATGGCACGTGCTCAACAGGAAACTATATATTGTAATGAGCTCAGCTGTTTTAAAGCTTTCTTTGAATCTATTTCGTGTCCACGCGATTGAACCAATAACTTCATATTACACGGGATATGTCGGGCATGTGTATTGCCATGCTTATATATAATCACATTAGACTGTTTGGACGATGCCAATAGCTTCTTTTTAGGCTGTTACAATGGCGTTTTACATTCAATACTATGGTTGTATTGTGTGTATTTATTAAAGCGTGCATATTGCACTTAGATAGTAGAACGTTTTTGTTTGTTTTGACAATCGGTAAAAGCCGATGTTCACCTGCGAGGTACGATTAATATCCGATGGGCTATTGTCAGCCGATGGCCGATTCCGATTCCTATTGTCGGAACATCACTAGACAACAGGAATTTTCATCATCATCATCAATGTTTGGGGAGTAAGTCGTCATGACTTTCAGCCTTCATAATTGGCTACGGCAATCAGCATTGCCGAAGCAATTTGCTGAAGCAAACTGGGGCACGGCATACTGTTGCCGTAGCGGATTGCCGAAGCCAAACAATCTGAATTTAGAGGGCTGTGACTTTTAGCCCTTTCACATAATAACATACATGTACATGTACATGTATAGAATAACGTAAATGAATTAATTCAGTTTTAAAGTTATCCATGACGTTTAGTCGTACATATACCGCTCGTTATAACAGTTGTTATTGAATATCTCCTTGAACTGATTCAGTGGAAACAATGTAATCTGATAAACTATTCTGGTTTGTAATGATTCGCTGGGAAAAGAAATATTTTCGCACATCTTTGACAATTATATTCTTTTGCATCTTATGCTTGTGTCCACGTGTTCCTTTGTGGAGTGTGTCTTCAAAAAACACACATCTGTCTGTGTTGTAGAAACCGTGTGTTAGCTTGTACACTTCTATCATATCTCCCCAATTTCGCTCTATCTGAGAAACATGAGGCCACATTTTACAAGACGATTATGATATGACAGATTCCAGTTGACATACCGGTAGTAACAAAAACCAATTTATTTTTCTTCTTCAATCAACCTCCCCATAGCAACACTATTAAATTTGATATATTATATAAATCTTATTCAAACCTACATGAGGAATTTGGATTTAGTTTAAATAGGTGCATAGCAACGTTCATGTTCAAATGTTGAGATTGGTGACGTAATTTTCGTAATGCCAAGCTCCCCAAAGTCGCACAGATTCCCACAGGATTAAATATCGCTCTACCAGTTTTTGTGCAGGTTAATTCCAATTGTAATGCGATTGGGTGGTTCCTCTATGTGTGTATGTTAATTTTTCCATAAATACACAACATTAGGGTGCATATATATACACGTACCTGTATGCCCTACATCCGGGTAAAATCACATAATATGCCTTTGTCAATGCACTCTGAAAGTATATTTTTATCGTTTTGCCGCAATGAGCTGAACGTTGAACCCCCATATTTGCGCATTTCATGAATTATAAAAAGCAAAATGTTTTCTCAAAGATTTATTTATTAAAACAGTGTTCTGTTTCACGTGACATGAAAATCCAAGATGTCCGCCGGTCACCTGGAAATCTAAGATGGCTGCCAAATTTACCAACATATCCATAAAATTGTTTTCCATCTCATTCCTACATGTAGGTGCCATAAATGAAAGAATGCAAATCAAACCAAATCGATAACCTTATGTACCGTATAGATTATGTAGGAGGGTAATACTTGATGTTTCTATTTCCTTGGTCACCGTGGTATGGGAATTCAAGATAGCCACCTGTAAACAACTTTATTTATAGAAAAACATCACGGAAATCCGTCACAAATCTCAACATTTGTACATGAACATTGCTATGGGCATAATGGGGCTATTTCAACCCTTTTAATATCGTGGCCCAGTTTGCTTCAGTAAATTGCTTCAGCATTGCTGATTGCCATAGCCAATTATGAGGGCTGTGTCGGGTTATAGCCATTTTATATTTGACCTCTTGAGGTCCCTACTAGTACAGTGACTTGTCATTCTCAGAATGACCTTCACTCTCAGTGACACTTTCATTTGGACCAATCATTATATAAGATAATGATTTTTCAAAATTTGCATTAAACAAACAAAAATATTTCATATTCCAGAATATCACTGAATCTCCGAGAATGTCTCTTGACAGAGATAGGGCCGGCTATGCCTGTATCAGATACTCATTTGGGATATATAATGTTCTTATCCTGGTAAGTATAGCTGAGTTGATCATTAAAATATTGCTACGTGCATTAACCCTTTACCCAACAGAAGGGCCCTGTGCCAATGCATTATCTTATATATGCGAGTCGACCATAGGTCGACTCGCATATATAAGAGAATGCATTGGCACAGGGCATAACTGTAACTATCACAATGTGGTCAAGGAGCCGGTTCCAATGATATCCATATTTGTATGGTTCTATTGAGACAGACCGAAGATATTTTAGGCTGTTGAAGCTTTATTTGGCCGGTTTTGGCCGTTTTGTTGGGTAAAGGGTTAAATTAACTCAGGATCCAGCATGATCTCCAAAATATTACGCTGCCCAGGATCTCCCAAATGTGCATTGACTGCATTCAGTTACAGTAATGCCCTAATTAATTGACTCCATAACCACAGCAGAATTATGGGTAATTTTTCAGAATTTAGTCGGAAATATGGCTTGTTGCCATTCATCAGAAAGCTCTCCCCGAGAGCTTTCCGATGAATGGCAACAAGCCATATTTCTGACTAAATCCTGAAAAATTATCCATAATTCTGCTGTGGTTATGGAGTCGATTAATTAGGGCATTACTGTACATATGATTAAAAAATCTCATAAAAATGAGTTTATGAATTACTCATCTGCTTTTCAGCTCAGCTGAGACAAAGTCTCCCGTGGTGTCAAAGTCATCATACCTCGTTCGCCATCTGTACGTCCATCTGTTGACAATTTTTGAAGCATCTTCTTCTCCAGAACCATGAAACCGATTGGGTTCATATTTAGTGTGGATGTTCCCTTGGTGACTGGGATTATCCCAGTCACCAAGGGAACATCCAGTGGGATTCAGATTTATTCAAATGGGGTCACCAGTTCAAAAGTGGGCGGAGTTAGGGACATAACTCGTTCCCTCCATAGTAATTCTTTAAACATCTTCTCAAGAACCTTCGGAGATATTTAGCTTATACATGTATTTGGAATGGAGTGTCCTTGTGGTGACTGGGATTCATATTTCATATTATAAATTGGGTCACCGGGTCTAGCATAGCTAGACACATAACTCTTTCCCTCCATCAATTGTTAATATATTGTCTTCTCCAGAACTGCAAGACTGAGTGGGGTCATATTTGGTGTTGATGCCCCTATGTGACTGTGTATCAGATTTGTTCACAAGGGGCCATCAGTTCAAATAGGGGCTGAGCCAGGGACATAACTATTTCTCTCCATTGTAATTCTTAAAACGGTTTCTTCTCAAGAACCATCAGCCCTATTTAGCTTATATTTGGTATGTAGTGTCCTTTTGTTAGAGGATTCAAATTTATGCAAATGGGGTCACCAGGTCAAATAAGGGTGGAGCCAGGGACATAACTCTTTCACTCCATAGTAATGGGGCTGCCAGATCAAATAGGGTAGGAGCCAGAGACATAACTCTTTCCTTTTATAGTAACTCTTAAAAGGCCTTCTTCACAAGAACCATCTGGCCTATTTAGCTCATATTTGGCATGGAAGGTCCTTGGGTGAGTGACTGGCATTTAGATCTCTTAAAATGGGGTCACCAAATAAAATAGGTGCGGAGCCAGGGACATAACTATTTCCCTCCATGGTAATTCTTAAAAGGTCATCTTCGCAAGAACCATCTGGCCTACGCAGCTTATATTTGGTATGGAAGGGCCTTGGATGACTGGAATTCAGATTTGTTAAAATGGGGTCACCAGGTACATAACTATTTCGGAGTATTTCCCTCCATAGCAGTTCATAATATGCCTTCTTTGCAAGAACCATCAGGTCTATTTAGTGTGGAGGGTCCTTTGGTGACTGGAATTCAAATTTATTCAGATATGGTCACAGGTAAAGTTGGGGTGTAGCCAGGGGACATAATTAATTTCCTCTATAGTAATTCTTCAAAAGTGTTCTCCTCAAGAGCCATCAGTTTTATTTAGCTCAATTAGAGAATCAAGGGTACTTTGGTCGACTGACCGTGATACAGATCTGTTAATATTGTGTCGACTGGTGTTAATAAATGGCGGGGCTAGGGGGACTTACCACTTTTCTTCCAATAAAATCATTGACATACGAAACTCACTAAAACATCTTCTTCTCTGGAACCACCTGACTGATTAATCTGACATTTGGTGTGTAGGATTTGGGGATAGGTGGGATTATAATATAATTAAGTGGGGTTGGCCAGTAAAAAAAGGAGTATGTCAGATTGGAAATTTCCTAGAGTTGAGAATGATTGAGGTATCAGTCGTATAATTCCTACCTAAGGGGAATGTGCAAAAGGAATTTTACTTTTACTTTGGTCTGGTTGGGAGGGGATGGGCTATGAGCTACGGGGGGATTTCAATTTGGAAATTTCAAGGTGGACATCCTCTACCTCTCAACGTCGAAAATGGAGAAATAGATAAACATTGTTATTATGGTATAAACATTATAAATAATTCTCAAATGTAAAAAATTTGCATATGTAAACAAAATTTCTACAGTGATTTGTCAACAGACATTGGTTTCTAACAGTAATGTTTACATAATAATTGTTTGACAAGTTTAATCTCATCATTGGAGAGTTATTAATAATGAATCTATTTTTCCATTTACTTGTTTTTGATAGTTGTTTCATAGACTTTTATGTAAATTTGCATGAACCCTAAGTCACTTTAAATTATAAGGAAGTTGATAGCCTGTATGTTTAATGATTGTAAGCACATGTATTTTGATATTTTTTCAGCTGTTTGGGTGTTCCATCCTATCTTTGGGAATATGGATGTTAGTGAGCCATGGTACGGGGGAGGTCCTTGCGAGCTATGGTTTTGTCACTGCAGCTTCTATCATAATATTTATTGGTGCTGTTATAGCTCTGTCTGGCTTCCTTGGTTTTTGCGGCTCTCTTATTGAGAATCAGTGCATGCTAGTCTCGGTAAGTTACTATAGAATACAGACTTTCATTTTTAGAAAATTAAGGCGCGCATAGTCTCGCTCGCTGGTTTGGGCCCAGGCGCGCAGTTTCTATCAAGATAAAATAAACAGCGGATTGCCGGAAATCCGAAATACATTCATAAATGCCGCGTAAATTGAATTAGTTAACTCACGATCGATGTCCAGTGAATCTCTTTGATGGTTTAACACTGCTTAATCCACTATCCATAAGCACAAGTGAATGTTACACACTATGTTTTATATTGTACATGCTCCTATACTAATTGTAATTCATAATTATTAATAAAGAATCAATTTAATACTCCGATTCCATGCTGACAGAATAATATCAACTTCTCCCGGCCACGTGGTCTCGCTTTGATTTTCCAGGAATTTATGTGACGTCATAAGCCATACATAGAAATCATTCAAATGTATTTTTAGCTTTGAATCATTCAGACAGATTGTGCATTCGACACCGTGTGACCTCAAATAATTTACTGGTGTCAGTGATCAAACGTCGGGCGGGTTGATTGACTCCGCACTGTGAATGGAAAGTTGTGGAATTGGTAACTAGGTCGCGGCACCTTTGATCTCGCGACACATCACACAGGCATTCTCGCAACGCGGTAATAAAACGGAAAATGGGACACATTATTAATAATCTCGTCTGGGTAGACACTGAAAATATCGTTATCAGTTTTGGCCAACTTTGCTCGCTGTATTTGGCCTAGGTGCGCAATCGATCACTCGCTTGTATTCAATTTCAGGCGCCCGATGGTGCGCAAGAGCGATCGCGCGCCTCAAAAATGAAAGTCTGAGAATATAAGCTACCGGTATACATATATTAATTTATTGCATGGTGAATATACATGTAAATAAAAATGAGTGTTGATTATCTGACCTGCACTTTTGTTTAGAAAAGTTATAGATCTATCATGTCATGAATCACTGCTCTGGCTGTGCCCATTGAGATCATACTCCACTAGTTCAAAACCTGGGAACTGTTTGATGTTCTGAAAGGAAAGTTTATGATATAGAAAAAACAGTGCAGGTGATATATTTCTTAGTTAATATATGTTCCTTCATAATGTACTTCACAGTAGGTGACGGTCCCAGCTCGATATTGCATGAGTTACTTGTGTATGTGACTCTTTTGAGAGATTTTGATTTGCATTGCTTACAATCATGGAATTTCTCCCGGGAAATAAATTGAAAGGTTATTGCATAATCAAAATATATTCCCTGTGTTGTTTGTTCAATGTTATAAAGTTCCCCCTCAAAAGAGGTCAGAACATCAAAAACTTCCCATGTTTTGAACGGGAGGAATATGATCTTTACGAGTGTGCCCAGAGTAGAGATTCATTGCATGATCAATAAAAGTTAGAAATCTGTGCAACAACAATATTATAGTCGATTGATCCTGGTAATTTTTACTCATCAGCAGTTATCTGTAGGTAGGACATATATATAGATCATCCAATTATTCCTATATTTTTCCTGTCATTTGTCCTCATGTTATTATATAAAATCTCGATTTAAAAAAATCTGGATCAAGATTGCAACTGCCATCTAAAATTTGTTGAATTCCCTTTGGGATGATCCTTAACATTTAAGGCCAGGGTATGCCTGTGTATTTTGAGATGTGTATGTTCTGGTGTAACAATATTGATTCTCAACCAAACAAATAAAATAAGCCTATTGCGGCTTTTTGTACTGGTAAATCCTCTCCCAGATCACTCTAATGTCCCGAATGACTTAAGCAGCAGTGTTTGAGCAAGGTTCTTCAGATTCAACCCATTTTGTGAAATATAATCTTGTCTTGTCTGCAACTAATTCAACATGGATCTCTGATTTCAGTATTTTACATTTGTTCTGATTCTGTTCGTGCTGGAAGTTGCAGCGATTGCCATACTGTTTACCAAAAAGACAGAGGTAAGGCAAGACATGCTCATCTTTAAATTTCAGACTGAAAGCCAAGCAAAATGTAAGGTCTCTTGAGCTCTGACTGGAGAGTTACTTAAATAATGAATGAATCTTCTTGTAGAATGAGATTAAATACTTGGATGTTGGACAATATAATATAGTGCTAGCATTCTCAAAAAGATCTTTCATTATATTCCATCTACAATGATCAGGAATGTATGCATGTAGTTGGTTTACTATTTAAACATTCCTTGGATTGGTCAATCAAACAGACAAAATATTGTTCATGTTTTCTCCAGCTTGGGTAACAGCATTTTCATATTCTGGTTTACAAACCCTCCTACAATTTATTTCCTTACATTATAATAAAGATTTTAAATGTTATTGCTTTGTTTGATTTATGATCATATTGACTAAGATATTAAAGACATATGATGGACTTGTTCGGGTGCGTGAAACTGATAAGTTAGTACTCAGGCGCTATGCCAACTGGAGGAATGTAGCATTCTACAAACATAGCCAAAAATATCAAGCAAATCGACTGTACAATTCCACCGAGAACATCATCTGCACTACGCTCAATTGTAAATATTTAGTTCTCAATTCGGAACGCAACTATCGCCAATAAACAAACGAAAATGATTTTGCCATCGAGATTCTCTGCATGTAATTGATATATAAGAATGACGGTGTGTGTTGTTAATTTCGATACAATATTTGTAAAATAACTACTTTCAGCAAGATTATTCCCCATTCTATATTTTATCACCCTACCGGAGTGTTTCACATCACTTTAAGCATATGGTGTAGAAAATTGTTTGGCACAGTCTTTCTTTTGCTCTCATTATTTTTGATTATATAAACTGTTTTATTGCAAGAAATATCTCAGTTTAATTTTATTCACAATAAGAAAATCGACTAAAAGTCCTTGCTCATCCCCAGGGGTAGGAGGGTGCATGGAATCAGAATCCGCTCGATCTAGTTCAATGACAGTGGTTACATGTAAGGACTCACTAGGTGGGGCTAAGCTGATGTCACTATTAGTGACATCAGTGAGTGAGAAACTCATGGCCATATCTGAGTGATAAAGTTGGTGAGTAGGGCAAAGATTCAAGTAAAAACCCCAGAGAACATCTTTAGCACTAAGATAACCTGCTATAATGGTCTAGCCTTTCGTTATGGTTTAAATTCGTCAGGACGAAGTTTGGCGTGTGGATTGATGAAGATTTTGCTCGCCTTTTTATACCATTTCTTGTGTCTCCAATTTTATTGGCGAGTGTCAAAGGGTTAATTTGGAGACGCACAACAAACAGTATAAAAAGGCGAGCAAAGTCCTTATCGGGAATTAATAGTTGCTGATTCATTACTTCATGTCTTGAATGAATCATGTGAAGTTATTGTGACTCAGCTGTATGTTTTGATGCATTTAATGAACAGAAATGAACCATTTTATCAACAGCTTGAATTTCTCTTCTGTGCAGGATGTCAAGTTTCATGAGAATCATGTTTTTAAAAATTAATATTTTCACCTGATAGGTAGCTGTTCCGTAATCAGGTAATAGTCTTTTATATGTCTTAAAGATGCGAACTTGTTGATATCCTTCTTGTTGATATCTTCTCTAATTTATCTTTGTATTTATTCGCAGATAAAGTCTCTGATAAGAGAAGAAATGGCTCTCAGCCTCCGAGAAAAATATACACCCACTCCTATTAGTGAAGGGGAAATTGGTGTGGTCTCTATAGTGGACAGACTTCAACAGAATGTAAGTGTGAACGGGGTGTAATTAGTTCATCACTTGTAATCTGATGATATCTTAATAATGAAAGTCGAACGATTGATGTGAACATCATCGTTTACTTTTTTAGGGTGGTGAAAAGCACATATAGGCACAATATATAACCCGTTATATATTAAATGGATTCTCCCACTCAGTTATAAAAGTATTAATTAGAGAGGTCTATTGTTCATCTTGAGGTGTTTTCAGGAAAAATAAGCAGAAGACAGATAATAAAAGTGCAGAAGGAGTCCAATTTATGTTCAGATAATAATTTCAACAAACAACCTATATGGTCGTTTGTTGAACTTATTATCTGAACATATGCAAAGGGAACTACTCATCAATGAGTATTTAGTAAAGAATGAGTTAAATATGGTTAAAGACAGATGTTCAATTGAAAACAGAGCTGTTAAGTTTCATGGATTGTCCATGAGACTCCCGGATTGCCACGGCAATTCCGCAAATACGAATAACCCCCAATTTCTCCCAGATTCAGCGAAACCCCGCATTCAAAATCTCAAAAAAACGATGTTCAAGTTTTTTATGTGTACCCATACCATAGTATGGTACACATAATGTCGACGTCCAGATTGACCACTCGTCGTTAGTCCGTCTGTCTGTCTGTCTGTAGACACTTTACGCATGGTGCGATAACTCAAACATTTTCTAATGGATCAGAACCAAATTTTGGATATGAGTTTCTCAGACCAAAATACAGATTGAGTTCTAATATGGGTTTGATCCAAGTTTTTTATACGGAGTTATGGCCCCTTTCCGACTTAGAATTCACGGATGCTACGATAACTAAAAAATAATTAATCTGATCAGAACCAAATTTGGTATGTGAGTTTCTCCACCTAAAATACAGTTCGAGTTCGAATATGGGTTTGATCAGATTATTTTTAATGGGGTTATGGCCCTTTGACATATAATTCATGCATGCTTCGATAAATCAACCAGTTTTCATCTGATAGGAACCAGATTTGGTATGTGAGTTTCTCAACTCAAAATACAGATCGAGTTTGAATATGGGTTAGATCCTGTTTTTTTATACCAGAGTTATGGCCCCTTTTAACTAAGAATTGAACAGATTTGAGATTTTTATGCTTACAATATATAACCATAGTAGCTTACAATTAATTACCTGCGATATCAGTTAGCTCTAAGAGAGACAGGAGTAAACCTGTATTATGGGAATTAGAGCCCAAAATTTCAAATTTGGGTTTGATCCATTTTTATAAAACAGAGTTATGGCTTATGGATTTTCGCGTCCGAACTGAAAATAGCTGATCACTATCGACAAGGTATGGGTTAAACATCTGCCGATCGTGATCGTCCTCTCGTTTATTTTTCGAATTCGTGCATTTGTGGGAGATTCCCCAAATGACAGGGATTTCCTTATTTCCGGTACCGTAAATACCCACACATTAACATTCACAGAATGTACCATCAGTAACTTTGATGTTCCCTCTGATTGAAGACTGATATTAATTTATTTTCACACTCTGGTGAAGCCACACGTATTAAGGGTGTTGTTATAGTATAAAATATTGGAGATTAATAAGCAGACGTTTCTGGTTTATTCTGTCTGTACTCTCATCCAGAATCAAACTATAGGTGTCAGCGGATTTTACTTCAGATAATTTCTCCTCTAGAATTACACTGGCGATAGCACTCTGAAATTCCGAAATTGATTTGTCACTAGTATAGGAGAGCCTGAATAGTGTCGATACCTAGGGTACCAATGAGTTCAATTAGATGGGGCGAATTCTTCTTTCGGGAGCTCGCGTTTAGCAACATGATATGCACACTTCAAATATGCGAGAATGTGGTGTTCATCCTTCTTAATTTTATCGCTGATTATCTTCTGCATTGGCTGATGCTGGGCAATCTTACTTCTGGTCACAGCTGTAATGTGCGTTTCAGCTGAAAGGAAACAAAAGGCCAAATTAAATAACTGCTGTAGGTGCATAGCCGATGTCATTTAATCCGATTACTAATTGTTTGGTGTATGTATGTACAATGGAAGTCGGCATTCGCCATTTGGCTTGGGGCAATAACATCGCCGTCCTATAGAAACGTGCTTCGATATTTTGTCACGTTTGCGGGTAATAAAAACTTTAAGTGACCACTTGGTTCGATATTTTATTCGTGTGTTAAATGTGCCCCCATCCAAACAAATAAGGCCACAGGAAGTTGATTCTCTGTTTCTCAGACACTTTTTTTCCCAAAGCAGGCAGGCAGGCAGATTTTTATATTTATTTTTTATGGCCAAAATTTACCAGCAGGCAGGTTTTTATTACCATATTTTATGACCAAAATTTCCCGGCAGGCAGGTTTTTATTTCCAATAATGTCGACACTATCCTTGCTGAAACCAATTTTTTTTTTTCTAAATATTCTAGAAATTTTTGGGTGAGTTCATCCCTTTTATTTATGGATTTGTCCAACTTTGGAAGCTGGAAAGTCTTTTCCATAAGAACACTGAATGTAGACTTCGTTGGTGCATTCGCACTGGTAGTTGCACGTTGACAAGTACTTGAAGAAGTATTGGTGGTCACCGTGATCTTAAAATAAAAGCCAAAAATGTCTGCAACCTGTGTGGCTTTCAGTTCAGGTGAGACGAAGTCTGATGTTTTGTTTTTTCCAACAGAAATGGATTTGATGCTTCCGCCGTGTTGGGACGTTATCCGTTCCGATAAATTCCGACATGTTTCATCGATCTCAACACTCACTATAGTCCAGGGGATAAGTATTTGTTGCCGTCCCACACGCAAACATTCAGAATTGCAACCATTGTTTTAGCGGAAGTAGATCGGGCGCGTTCGATTAAGATTCCGGACATCGGCTTGTTCGATCTATTAAAAGATTGGAATTATGAGATAGAGTTGCGCCTCTTTATCCACACCTGTTAACAATGGTCGATTGCGAACTTGACGGATTGCGAGCGGCGGGATGAATTATACTTTTTATTTTTGGTAGGCTATAAAAAGTACCCAGCGGCGTATTTTTTCGGGGGGCGGCGGTGTCTGAGAAACAGAGAATCAACTTCCTATGGCCTAATGTTGAAATTATCTTTTATGTGAAATAAAATTAGTGCGACACCAAATCGTCAATTAAAAAAAACGAAAAAATTTGAGTGACCACGTGGTTTGATATTATAGAGTTGTCCTTCTTATATAACCTTCCGCTATAAACAATTGAGTGACCACGTGGTTCGATATTTTAGAGTTGTCCTTATTAGATATTAGATACATATACTTATTTGTACTTACAAAGAGCATGCCGAGTGTGGTTTGTCGTTTTGCTGGGAACATCATGCCCTCGTGCGTAGGCAATATCTAATTTGGCGGCGCGACACACAGAACAATGCCACTTATCGTTGGCATCTTGAACGTACCAGTCAAATGCATTTTGATTTAGTTTTTTGCAGAATTGTTTTGACGGCGATCCCGAGGAGGGAATATCTTCACATTTGCGTTTAGCGGACGGAGAATTTGTGAGCCAAGTTGATAATGACATCTTCGCTTGAATGATACATTGTAGCAACCCGTATGCAAATTTATATAGCTGGACCAGGCTTGTGAATACTTATTTATTTGAATCACAACTACGACAAAGAAAGTGTTATTTTGACAGATTTGAATAACGTACACCTCAATTTCGTCGCCGATCGTAGTCTGACCACAACGAAACCCATTACCGCTAATTTACTTAGTGAATCCCGGATGACAGCTTCGAATTCAACTCATTAATTATGTTATTGTCAAGGTGTGCCGATTTGCGTAAAAAGGGTGCTTGTGCAAGCCTCCGATACCATTAAAATGTTAATGCTGGGATTACCTCAGTTTCATTCACCAATACAATTATAGTTAAAAGAATATGTTGGGCCATTTTACCTAAAAATCGAGTTCAGATACACCAGAAAATCGGAGGGCGACTTCACTTCTCCCTGGCGCGAAACGAAGACGACTTCGTGGCGTCGAGGGCGACTATTTCGCTCTACTCGCCTGGTAAGCTGAGGCCTGTACAATACGTATAATCACAAGTGTCCAGCTGTATTGTAAGGCCCCATTGATGCACATATCTTAGTAATGGATTAGTGGTATGCATTGCGAACGGAAGTTTGCGGGTAAAACTGTAAGACGGGTCATTTTGTACTACCTGTTTCACACATTCATGTCCGGTTGTAACCTGTGTAACTCGGGTTCATTTTTTACTTATTTTAACGAAGTTTCTGCTTCATAAATTATTTTAATAATGGAATGTGTGCAATTCTTTTGGGGGTTAAACCATAAGACGAGTCCATTTTGTAGTTTATTCCGATTTTGTACTTTCGGTTTCGAGCATATCTAGCTGTATTTTTACTTAGTTTATACGAAGTGTCTGCTTCTTTCTCGTCAATAAATGGTGGTATCTCCCAATCACAGCAGCTCTATTACAATTACCAACAGGACATTCATTAACATTTTATTTAGATCTATCTATTTATAAAATAAACACAAATAGAAACTCATAAAAACTATGTAATCTTCATCATAAAAATGATTTTTGGAACATGAACATATTTGGGCATACCTCCCGCAAAAATCTCCCGGATCGACATTTTCAAAACTTAACAGGTCTGATTGAAAACCACACTTGGATAACTGTCGGAAGGTTTAGTGTTCTAAAATCTGAATTTGGTCAAGTTCACATGTTTTTGTTTATTAGGGTACCCAGGATGTCGAAAAACATTAATTTGAGTACCATAAATCTTTGAACGTTGATTAGGGAGCAAAGTATCTCTAAAATCTTGCCCAATAGACATGACATCATGGTCTTTATTAGGCCTACATCATCTGCTGCACGTTTCAATAATAAATCAACAGTTCTAATGGATCTATGCCAAAAAGAAATCTCAACTTTATGTTAGATGTTTCAATCATAGATCCATCTCGTTAATCCTATTCATTGGTGGGAAATGTTCAGATATTAAGTTCAACAAATTACCAACCTGTATATGGTCATTTGTTGAACTTATCATCAGTAAATTTCCTGAGGGATAACTACCTCACTTGTCAATGAGTATTTATTATAGAAAAGGTTAGCAGTGGATGGGATAAAAAACATGGCAGCATACAGAATATCAAGAATCCTGACAACTGCGAACTAAAGAAAGGCTCACAATGATCAAAACTAACAATATTTAACATATACACATTAATGTATTCATTGTGACTTAAATTATGTACCTAACATATAACATTTAATGAATATCATCTGAGATCTGAATAAAAATATTAAATAAAAAAAAGAAAAAAGAATCCTGACAACATCTCGATTCTCTACTTCTATTAATTCAAATTTCAAGGAGCTCATCATTAATGGTGGATTTCTAAAATGTTGTATCTTCAAAAAATCTAATTTTATAGGAGACTCAAAGAATTATCCTACCAGGAACGGTTTCAAAAATAGGACTATCAACATTTATCAACAACAGATTTCGTGGGAAATCCTGATACAATATTTCAAAACATGATTTTTCCTGAAAAATGGAGTTTGTACTTGAAAAATTGACAAGTTCTCTGAGGAACTTATGTAATTGAACCCATAGATTCTAAACATGCAAAATAATTCTTTCATGCCATAACACCATAATGCCCAATGTGACAATTTAGAAGCCAACCAACGACATATTTGTTCAGTGTATTACATATCGTCAAATATTTGTATTTATATTTATTATTGACTGTATCAGATAACAATTTACTTTGCAGCTCCAATGTTGTGGTATTAACAACCATACAGACTGGTACGACATTGATGCATGGCCTGATAAGCACTACGTCCCAGATTCCTGCTGCGTGGATCAAGTAATCAAATGTGGCCAGGGCAGATCTCCTCTGATCTGGGAGCGGGTATGTTTGGCAATAAGTTGTAAAATGTTATATTACATTGTTCTTGGTATGTAGTTATTCAGGACATAAATGACAGATTCTGTGTGGATTTTAACCACAAGAAGAGATTTGTGCAAAAGTTAAAACCCACGACAAACTGAATCAGAAGTTTATGATCACATTGAATCAGTGGACAGGGCTATCATCTCATATATATTTTGAAGACCTCTGTCTGTTTGTTTGTCTGTATGTTTGTATGTTTGTCTGTATGTTGTCATGTTGTCATGTTGTCATGTCATGTTGTGCGCATGTCCGACATGGCGGAATTGTTTTGTCTTTTCTCTCCGGAAAAAGGAAATTTTAGCTATTTAATCCTGTTTTAAATAATGTGATTCCGGGAGTGCTATAACCTCCAATATGCACCGAAACGACACAAAGGTTAATTCTATTGAAAGAGGGAGGCGACCCCGGAGTTCGGATGGAGAGACACCGAAACCAGAAAGTAAACAGAAAGTGACACAAAAAATGGCGGACAATGCAGAAATATCGGTGGTGAGTCAATTACAAGAAGTTTGTAAATCAATTGCTGAACTTCAAAAAGGCCAAAATTCTATCCGGAAAATGTTCGAAAGTAAAATTGATAATTTGCGTAAGGACCTACTTGAGAACTTTGATAACAAATTGAAAGCTATGACCCAGGACTTTGATCTCGCTATTGGTAAACAACAGGCAGAAAGCGAGAAGTTATCAGCGAGCATGAACACAATCACGGATCGCCTAACGGCTCTTGAGGTCAAGGGTAATCAGCAATCAGCTAACGGTTCTGCGGCAGTCGGCGCGACAGGTGGAGTGGATAATCCTCTGAATTTAACGGATCTGACAATTATAATCTCCAATCTCCCATACGATGATAACGCAACAAGTGATGTTGACATTCTGCAGAAAGTTAAACAGCTTGTAGATGCCTTGGGCAGTGCTTGTGGTGGAAAAGTCACATTAACAGCAGCTGAACGACTGGTGAGCAGGCAGTCAGGAAAGCCTGGGGTTGTGAAAGCTAGCTTTGGTTCAATCGACCAGAAGAAATTAGTGCTGAAGAACAAAAATGTTTTGAAAGATTCAGAAGAATTCAAAAATGTGTACATAAGATCTAGTAAGACGCATACTGAAAGGATTCTGGAGCTGAATGCACGCACAATATTGAAGGAACTTCCTGGTGGGAACAATTATCGGATAACCGCTAATGGCAGAATCATCAAACGTGACAACCAGCGTGGACCTGACCAATAGGACAATACCCGGTCAACAGATCATATCACTGTTGGACATTTAAATGTTTGTGGATGGACAGCCAAAAATCATGCTTTAAGAACTCAAATTGTTTTGAATTCAAATTGTGACTTATTTTGTTTGAATGAAACCCACTTGAAACCAAATGGAAGTATTAATATCGAGGACCATGGATATTCATGGTTCGGTAAGAATAGATCGCACATGCATAAGAATGCACCAAAAGGCTCCGGGGGGCGTGGGTATCCTCGTTAAGCATCACGTGCTGTCTGATTACAGCTTAACGGTAATCGACTCGTCGTTTGCGGGTGTGATTGGTATACAATTTAATCATCGCATTTCTGACCATGCATTTGTAATTTATAGCTGTTATCTTCCACCTGAATCGTCCGTATGGGGAAGAGACGCTTCTAGTTTATTTTCTCATCTATTAACGCAAATGTACTCATTTGTCGATGTGGATAGCGTCTTTGTTTGCGGAGACTTTAACGCACGTGCTGGGGCGGGAGTAGATTGTAATCATGTGGTTGACAATGTTAGACCACGCCTTTATATTGACAATACAACAAATCAACATGGCCAAACCTTCCTTGAATTTTTGAATGACAGTCGCACAGTTATGCTTAACGGTCGATACGGTACAGCCTCAAATCAGTTCACATTTAGGTCATGTAAAGGGGAGTCAGTTGTTGATTATGTGTGTGTTCCTCATGAACAATTGACTTGTTGTAGAAATTTTCGTATTGTTGAATGTGAAAGTATAATTGAGGAATATCGGTTACAGTCGTTAATTGGTTTCAGGAGTAAGGTACCGGACCACGCAATTATAATGTTTGACTATATAACGGAATATACGACTTCCCTTGTAATGAATCAACCGGATGCAGTTCCCTTAAAGCAACACAAACGATTCAAACTCAGTGAAATTCCTCTGAACTTTATGGCGAATAATAAATTCCAGTCTGAATTAAGGGCCGCGATTGACAGAATCGAAGCATCTCAACAAGTTAATATAGATAGTATATATGATGATTTGTGTGGATTAGTGAAACGGGAAATGACCAGTAAGATACCAGTATATGACTGCTCCTCTAATTCGCGAACCCTTCACCGTACCCACAAACCGTTTTGGAATGAGGAGCTTTCACAACTATGGAAAGATATGCGAAATAAAGAGAAGGTGTATAGAAAAGTAGTCCGCAACAATCGTATGAAACGTCAAACGCATGAGTTGTATAGGGATGCTAGAAACCTGCTAGATAAGAAATTACGATTTTATGAAAGACAGTATAGGAAAACACTTTCATTTAATTTGAACTCATCTTTGAAAAATAACCCTAAAGATTTTTGGCGGGAACTTGAGCGAATGGGCCCTAAACGGACCAAAGGTCCACCAATGAAATGTTATCTACCTGATGGATCCGTAACAACTAATCGCGACAGTGTGCTCGAGTTATGGAGAGCGGAATTTGAACAATTATATAACATTGATGTACTCAATACGTTTGATGATGATTTCAAAGATTCTATTCTTGAATTGATTGACTCGGATGGTATGTTTTTAGAAAATCCTACTAATAACGTTTTAAATAATGACATAGGTATTGAGGAAGTCCTGGAGGCTATTAAAGGGGCCAAATTAGGTAAAGCGACAGGTTATGACGAAATCCCCATGGAAGTTCTAAAAAATGATTATGCTGCGAACCTGATTCATAAACTGATGCACACATGCTTCGATTCTGGCAAAGTGCCCAAAATGTGGTGTAGATCTATAATATGTCCTATTCTCAAAGACAGTATGTCAGATCCTGCTATTCCATTAAATTATCGTGGTATAAGCTTACAATCGGTAATCTGTAAAATTTACAGCTCTATTTTAAATACCCGTTTAGTTACATATTTTGAAGACAATGATACTCTAGTTGATGAACAAAATGGTTTCCGTCGAGGACGGTCGTGCGCCGAACATGTATATGTGCTCACATCTCTGGTTAAAAATAGGCGTTCCACATTTGTCGGCTTCGTAGACCTAAGTAAAGCCTTTGATATGGTCGATCGTGATCTCTTAAAATATAGGCTTCTATCAGCGGGGATCCGTGGAAAAATATTTCGATCTATAGAATCTTTATACTCGGACACTGAAGCACGCGTAAAGCTCGGCGATAATTATACCGAATGGTTTAACTGTTCTAAGGAGGTTCGCCAGGGCGATAATATGTCCCCTACTCTGTTTAACTTATACATAAATGATCTTGCCTCTGAATTGAATACCCTCGACATTGGAGTGAGCATCGGATCTAGGAATATTTCTGTATTACTATATGCTGATGATATTGCACTAATAGCAGAAAATGAGCATGATTTACAATTACTTTTTGACGTGATTACCTTATGGTGCAGTAAATGGCGCGTAAATATAAACTCTAGTAAAACGAAGGTTATCCATTTTCGGAAACCACAACGTACTCGGAGCTTGTCTGTGTTCAGCTTGTGTGACCAAACTATTGACATAGTTCCCAGCTTGAAATACTTAGGAGTGATCGTTGACGAACATATGTCATTTAAAGCGAATTGTGAGAACCTCGCGAAAGCCGGTGGGCGTGCACTCGGAGCTGTAATTTCTAAAATTCATAATTTGAAAGAAATAAGTATTGAAACATATGAAAAACTCTATAATTCCTGTGTTATTCCAGTAACAGACTATTGCAGTGAAGTTTGGGGATTTGGTAAATTCCACTCAATTAACACAGTTCAACACCGTGCTTTACGCTATTTCTTGGGAGTTGGTCGTTACACCCCTCTACCCGCACTTAACGGCGATGTTGGATGGACATCCCCTTATTGCCGTCGGTGGTATTCGATGCTGAGATTCTGGAATCGTTTATAGACCATGCACGCTGGCAGAATTACAAAACAAGTATTTTTATGGGACATCTTAAACTGTAAGAAAGATAGTTGGGCTGCCCACTTTAAATTAATCACACAGATACTGAACATGAATAATATATTTGACGATAGACGAATGTGTAATCTCGATGAGTGTCATGAAGCCCTTAAGAGACATTTTCAGAAAACTTGGTCTGCAGATACAAAAAAATTACCTAAATTGAGAACCTATATATTATTTAAACACACATACGAATTAGAAAGATATGTCACTCTTAACATCAGCAAAGCTGAAAGATCAATTATGGCACAATTTCGATGCGGTGTTCTCCCCTTGAATATTGAGACTGGGAGGTATAATAAGGAAGATTCCGACAAGAGATATTGTTCTCTGTGTGATTGTAGCCAAGTTGAAGATGAGACACATTTTCTGCTTAACTGTCGAGCATATAAACACTTGCGATCAAAACTGATGTCATATATCGCGATTGAACATGGACAGACACAATTTAGTGACGTCTGCTTGCTTACGCGGCTAATGAATCGGTATCCCCTTCAAGTAGCTAAATTTCTTTATAGTGCTTATCAAAAAAGACAAGATCTTCTTAGCAAAACCTTTTCTATCCCATGAATGTGCACAACAATTTTCTTTATTATTTGTTTAAAGTGACTTATAGGCCTTATTGGCCGGGTGTGTTGTTATTTTGTAACTCGACATTGTTATCACCTGTATGTGATGTTTTGTATACACTATACACACATGTCACTATAATAAAATATTCGTTCGTTCGTTAGTTCGTTCGTTCGTATGTTTGTCATTTATACAAATCTACGATTCTCGACCGATCGGGACGAAACTTGGTACGTGTGTGTGGTTTGACCAGGCGGTGGACGTTGTCGTATTGGCGAGCCCGTGCGGCGCCCGCTTCGCGCATGCGCAGACGAGATCTCGGAAACGGGTGGAGCTATCGACTTGAAATTTGCTATGTGAATGTATCTTGCCCCGGATACGAATTTTATCGGGTCGCCGAGCCCGTGCGACGCCAGCTTCGCGCATGCGCAGACCAGATCTCGGAAACGGGTGGAGCTATCGACTTGAAATTTGGTATGTGAATGTATCTTGCCCCGGATACGAATTTTATCGGGTCGCCGAGCCCGTGCGACGCCAGCTTCGCGCATGCGCAGACCAGATCTCGGGTGGAGCTATCGACTTGAAATTTGCTATGTGAATGTATTAATTTGGTTTTTGAATAGCCCGCACAACATCGGGCTCATCGGCTAGTCTATTATATATTTTGGAACTTCTGTCTGTCTCCGACTCAAATTTGGTATGTAGGTCTACTTTGATCGCGGGAACAATATGGGCCTGTCCAATTGCATTTGCGACCGTGTCCTTATATGCTCATTTAGGCATGTTTCTGGACCAGATGCTGTATATTCTGCTCAGAAGGATGCGAAAACAAAGAAATCCCTAAATAGCCCGGATGAAGTCGGGCACATCAGCTAGTGAATTATAATCCTGTGACAAAGAAGCAGGATTCACACGTGTCGAAAAATTATTTTGGCCATTTCTTAATTTTTTGGTCTTTTCAGAAACATTGATCAAATAAGAAAAACAAAATATGGGATCATCAAGAAAACCAAAACTAAATCAACAATACAAAGAAACACTCAAAAATAACTGAACAATTTCGATTTGGACAAATATGACAATGGAAATGTGCACACAAAAAATAAAATGAGTCCAGCCGGTAGCGTATATCAACATTAATGTGCATGAATTGTCTACAATGTCTTATTTTTAAACCACAATTCAGTAATGTACTGTCACTCGATTAAACATCTGTCTGTCCAGATTTTTCTCCCAGACCCCTAGTCCCATTTCAACCTTATTTAGTGTGGTGACTCAGGGTACCCTGGCAGAGGTTATAATGGTATTAGTTTTTCGCAATTTTGAATTAAAAAAATTTAATATGAACCAATGTCAATATTTAGGTCCAATATTAACCTATTTGCATTTTGAAGTAGCATATCTATATATATATAATGCACAAAGGGGCCATAGCCCACAGGCCCCTCCGACGCTGAATAAAGGCTCCTGAAGGGAGCCTCTTTCAGCTAATCTACTATATCTAATCTACTATATGATATATATGTATGTGTGTGTCCGTTATAGACTCGAAAACGGCCCTACTGATTGAGTCCAAACTAGCTACCTAGGGAAACTTTTGTCCGGGAAGTCTCATGGACCAGTCAAATTGTGACCCCGACCTGACCTTGACCTTCAAAATGATCAATTCAAGGTCAAATCCGGTAAAACTGGCGGATTTCGACGAAATTTGATACCTAGGTGTACTTTTGTCCGGGGAATGTATTGGACGGGGCAAATCGTTATCAGGACCTGACCTTGACCTTCAAAATGGTCAATTTAAGGTCAAATCGGGTAAAACTGGCGGATTTCAAAGAATTTTTTTGCAAATGCAGCACATGTGTCTCGGAAGCTGGTGCAATTGCTTTTTCGAACAACGCCAAACTTCCTATCTAAGAATAAAAAGCCACGGGAAGTGTCATCACACCGCTTCTGAGAACGTCCGAGCACTCCTTCACCATTCCCCCTGCCACTGTCCTTGGAATCGATGGGTTAAATAGTTGCTGAAATTTTAGAGTTACTTCGCCTACATCATACAGAGACATGTGATGGTAGAATTCGCGTTTCTGATGAAAACATTACCAAGTTTTCTCCACTCGATTCTCTTAACTCGTTTGGGACTTGATTCTTTTGAGAAAACATTACTCACAGACGAGATTGTTTGCAGAAATGCTCACTTTTATATAATTTTATAGCAATTTATGCGTTTATTCAATGTTGGGTCAGCCATTTGCCATGGCAGAATTCTCCGCATGACAACTCATACAATATGAGTGATCATCCGTAGTCTAGAAATTTTCAAGAAATTTTGGGTAGATACCACCAAATTGCGACCGGTTACCATAGCAACATATTTTCGGAAATGTTTGCGTTTGGGGCTGTAATTTCGCTATATGACGATACTTTTGCGACATTTTGAATCAAATATAAATTATTTCCGAAGTTAAATGATCCAGGAATATTTTGCCAACATCTGGAACTTGCCTTGCTAAAAAATCACCCATCACTGACAGAGGGTGCCATTCAAAATGGCTGCCAAACCCCCGTTTTCTAACGTTTAAATGCTTACTTTCATATCATTTTATAGCACTGTATGCGTTAATTTAATGCTGGGTTAGACCATTTGCCATGACAGAATTCTCCACGTGACAGCTGATAATATATGGGTGATCATCCATGATCTATAAATCTTCCAAAAATTTTGTTTGGGTAGATACCAACAAATTGCGACTGTTGACATGGCAACCGATTTTCGGAAAATTATGCGTTTGGGGGCTGTAATTTCGCTATACGAGATGTCTGCGTGCGACACTTTTAATCAAATGTAATTAATTTCCCAAAAATTGGATCCAGGAATATACTTAAATTGCTCTCGCTTCTTGTTCCTTCTGCTGAAGGGGTCAAGATTCACCTGCCATGGTGATTGACAACCGAAACAATTGTCTACGCGTCTACGACTTGCGCTACTGGGCGCTGCCATTTTGGAACAATGACGTCACGAATCACGGCACACGACCCAAACGTGACGCCAAAAATAGGTTAGATCTTCATGGACCACTCACTGAGTGATCGGCCTATATTGAATACATGATACTATGTGCAAATTAATTATAAAAGATTCATTTGCTGATAACAAGTGCATGAAGTGGGAAACGGATATATCAGTTTCCCGTCCTGTAGGTAATGTTTTCGGAAACGGATATATCCGTTTCCCATCCTAAACGAGTTAAAATGCACCCTAATCGGTCAAATTCTTTCGATAATTCTATCTAATACATCTTAGCTATTATTCGGATAAGCTCTCCCTGTCGAAAAAGCTATAGTTGGACCAAAACGACACTTGAGAAAAGTTTGTTTACAACAACGTCATTACACGTTCGTCGTGTATTCGTAAAATATACATAAATATGTGTTAAAGTGCAGACTAATTCACCACTTTCGTGTAATCAAGAATATGAATCACACCAAAATTAAGCGATTTGTATACGGAATGTGCAGATATATGTACATATCATTCCCCAAATTCTTCAATATCATGACAATCTATTAGTTATTATAACAAAACCCCAAAGTGTTCGCAACGCCGCGATATAGGCAACGTGGCCAACATCCTATCATTATTCGCTATTTCGTTGTTGCGAAATGGGCCGAACGTTCAATGTAATGTGGACATGCAGTAGCTTTGTGGTTCCGTGAGCCCGATAACCAGAACTGAGTTGTTTCATAAAAAAAAAATGAATGTGTAATCAGCATGTCTGTCTGTCCGTCCGTGGTTTCTGATTGATAACTTCAGTATTATAATTAGTTAACTTATTCGATTGTCCATTTTCGTCAGGTCAGTTTGTCCGCCTGAGGTGACCTTGACCTTGAAACGGGTACCCACAAATGACCTTGGGCGATATCTCGGTCGTCAGCGGTGACATCAACGTGAAATTTGTTATGTATGGTCAACTTGGGACGGGGAATATTTTGGCGGGCTAATCTGCTAGTCTACTATATATTTTGAGACTTCCGTATATATATATATCCTTTATAGACTCGAAAACGGCTCGACCTATTGAGCCCAAACTTCCTATCTGAGGGTAAAAATCCAAGGGAAGTGTCATCGCACCATTCGCGAGCCCGTCCAACCACTCCTTCACCCTTCAACTGCCACCATAATGGGGATTGATGGGTTAATCGCGTAATAATTAATGAGCGTTTGTCTATGAGGCGTCGCTATTAAAGAGCGTTTATCTACTTTAGTGAAAATATATACGGAATTTGACCGTCCCGGAAACTGGGGATATCGAGATGAAATTTCGTACTTAGGGGTTCCAAGGGACGGAGAAGATTTCCGTCGGTGACCTTGACCTTGCAACGGGGGTACCCAAAAATGACCT
This sequence comes from Siphonodentalium dalli, assembly GCA_032622095.1. Lineage (NCBI taxonomy): Eukaryota > Metazoa > Mollusca > Scaphopoda > Gadilida > Siphonodentaliidae > Siphonodentalium > Siphonodentalium dalli. The sequence continues at coordinate 55,966,738 of CP136067.1, forward strand.
TGGTCGATATCTCGGTAGTCAGCGGTGACATCGATGTAAAATTTGTTATGTATGGTCATCTCGGGACGGGAAATATTTTTCTCCGGTTATTTTGTCCACCCAACATGACCTTGACACGGGTACCCGCAAATGACCTTGGGCGATATTTCGGGCATCAGCGGTGGCAGCGACGTACGGGGTTACCTTGAACAAAAAATTAATGGATCGACCAAAGCCATGGGACCAATCCCGCCAGTGGCGGGCTAATCTGCTAGTATATATATATATAATTTGGTAAGATGTTTCTCAAAACATACCTATGCTGAAGATTTGTTGATACAGCGCTGAAAATACATGTTTTGTTTCTCATATTTTTCCATAAATTTGAGATCGTTTGTATCAGTTCAATGTTTTTAGCAAGCAGATTCAACTGTAGACCACAGGAATAAAATCTATAGCTGTTGTCACTCTGAAACATTTATGGCACTACAAAATATTGTTTGATGATCAAAATGAAGAGAAAGCAGTGTATGAAGTTTTTAAACTGTTGCTTGTTAACCCTTTCATGATGGGAGCTGCGTTGTTGCAGCATTAAGACCCTGGGCCAATGCATTCTCTTATATATGCGAGTCTTCCACAGATGGGAGCCATATAATAATAAACATTTCTGAATTTCCTTGAAAAACATGGCCAGCAGCTCAGTTGACTGTTGCTATTGCTTAAACAATTAAACTTTCCACATTCCTTATCGCTCCATTGACTGTAATATATGACATTATCCCCTCTCCAAGTTGAGTTACAGTGTCATTGACACTTTCATTTGGATTGTATTCACACCCCTCATGATGAAATCAGCCTTAAAACTTACTCCAAATTTTCTTGTGGAAGTGAATTCTCGGCAGACCCGTAATGGGAATTGAACCTATGCCAAATTTGGCTATCTCTCATTGCGATGAGGGTGTGCATGACATAGACTACACTGCTATGGAACAACCCCATATAGGCAGACATATATATAAGGCTGATTTCATCATGAGGGTAGTGAATAGGGTACAGGACGTTTCGTACCATGGTCGTTTCGTACTTGGTCGTTTCGTACCATCTGGTCGTTTCGTACCATATTGTTTGGTCGTTACGTACCGCATTCTTTGGTCGTTTCGTACCATGTAGAAAATCAATTGGTCGTTTCGTACCGTGTGTTGGAAATGGGGAAAACACGGTATTTTGTATATATATTTATATTATGTATGTATAATTATTCATGTTGGAATGCGGCGAAAGATCTTATGAGATTTGCTTACATCGAATGTGAATAACAATCACGCTGACAATAGTATTCATCTGATTGACTGCAGGAAAGATCTTATGAGATGTTTTTACAACAAGTGTTAATACTAATCACGCTGTATAAACAAGAGGTGAGCTCTTACTGATTACCACTAATTACCACCTGGCTTCTTGATCACACCTTTTCGTGAGTTGTTTTTGTTGGAATCCTATAAGTAACATGAGATCCCCCATCATTTCATCATTCATCTCACAATCATGTCTGACTTTCTCTCCGATGTTAATTGTATAGACTGTTCCAGAGAGGTTCGTCTGCGTCAACACGGTCTTCAATGTGAAGGTTAGTACTCGTATATATTATACAATTTTATTTTGAACATCAACTTAACTTAATATTTAAAAACAAATCTGTAAAATGTATATATATTATACATTTTTATTTTAAACATCAACTTAACTAAATAATTAAAAACAAATCTGTATGAATATTAATGTAAATGATTATTTATGACGAGTCAAATGTTGCTTTAACCAATATTGAAATTCATTTTGATCAATAGATATATAAATATATACAGATATATACCAGTTTGTTTTAACACTGACTTGTCTTTCCAGGTTGCCACAGATGGCAGCACCATACATGCAGCACCGGCGTTAGTCTAGAAGTTTACCGATATGCCATAAAGACAGCGACGCCAATAGATTGGGTCTGCACCGCATGTAGCCAAACCACGACAGTCGAGCAGACGGTAGAAGATACGGCGATCGCAAACTTCGACATTGAAATGACACCGACGACTCTACCTCCAACCAGAATAGACCATTCGACCTTCGACATCGACGAAACGTTCAAACGGCCACACGACCACGATGAATCGTCAATACTGCTCCCAGAACCACAGCTGATGGAAACCGACGATTCACCATCGACTTTCAGAAGGATTGACAACGGAACGAAAAGAGGCAAGCCAAAGCTAGTGTCCAGCGACGGATTCAGCTTTACCGTGAAAAGACAGACCAGCAAGGCGACACATTGGTGGTGTTCTCATCGCCAAAAGACTGGAGCCTGCCCAGCTACCATCACAGAGAAAGATGATGTCTTCACAGTAGGCCCAAAACTCCATAACCATCAACCTGATAATGTGACCGACATCGAGATTTCAGCGCGTCTGCGACAATTGGCCGTCAGAACAGAACAGATTTTCGTCCCTGCGTCAACTCTGGCTGAAGATTTAATGCGGGATGAGTTCGACCAGAACCCCAGCGCCGACCTGCCAAAGCCCGATAATTTGATACGCCAGGCTAATCGAAGGCGACAGAAGCTGAAGCCGAAACCACTTCGTCACCGACACTGGATTTCTGCCAAAAGACTTTCTTCAAGACGACATCCATTTCGACGGCCAAAGGCATCAGATTTTCGCAACATCCGCCCAGCTTGAAATTCTATCCAGGTCAAAGAATTGGTACATCGATGGAACATGCAGCATAGTGCGTCAGCCATTCCATCAACTGATGACCATCCACGCCTTCGTCAGAAAAGGCGAACACTTAAAACAGATTCCGCTAATGAGGGATGGCACAGACGCATCCAATACAAAAACAAGGCAACAAACATCCCATATTACATCCTGGTTCCAATGCTCAAGAAGGAATCGGCAACTACAGACATGACAGTAAAGTTGGTTGGTGAAAAAAAGATGAAACGGTACCAAAGACTCCAGTATCGGGAGAACCAGGCGCAACTATTCTGCTTGTGGAGTAACTACGAAAACGGCGGCATCTCCACCAGTGGTCTGTTGAAGGCATGTTCAAAACTGTTTGCGCCAACAGTTGTGTCGAGTCGGCTGATTGTTAATATCAAATATCATGTCCCATATTGTTGTGTAAAATAATGTTGTTAATGTTAATATGTTATTGTTATTTTAAAATAAAGAATAAAGTATGAAATTAATACTGTTTTCCCCCATTCCCAACATGGTACAACACACGGTACGAAACGACCAATTGATTTTCTACATGGTGCGAAACGACCAATTGATTTTCTACATGGTACGAAACGACCAAACAATGCGGTACGAAACGACCAAAAAATATGGTACGAAACGACCAGATGGTACGAAACGTCCAGGTACGAAACGACCATGGTACGAAACGTCTAGAAGCCAGTGAATACCATCCAATAAAGGCGGACTTGGTCGAAACGGATGAAAATTAATAACTGTCCTCTAATGGTGTACCATCTCATTGATAATTGCATTAACACAGGTAAATACAGCTCAATACATAGTACTATTTATTATAGGGGTGTCAGAGTGAGGTGGAGTACTGGTTCATCAGGAACATGTACGTGCTTGGAGTTGTGGGAGTCACTCTGGCAGCATTACAGGTAAGGTCATCAAAATAAACACACCTCAAAATGTAGTGCTAGAAATTTGCAGAATGAGGTTCCTAGAGGGTGAATTTAATGATGCTACCCCTCACAGTTGGCTAGCATCACCAAATTCATCTGTGGACCTCATTCTGCATGGCTTCATCTGTTATGGGAGACCTAGACTTAGATTTAAGTTCCCAGATGGTGATGTGCACCCATTACTTGATTCGCATTGTGTCGTCTGCCAATTTGGGGGATATAGAGAACCTAAACTAAAAGCGAAAAAGAAACTTTCTAAAGAAGTTTCCAAAGAATCTGAAAAACTTGGTAATAGAGATACTTTCCAGAGAAGAAGAGGCCTAAGCAGAATGAGGTCCCCAGAGGGTGAATTTAGTGATGCTAGCCCACTGTCCGGGATAGCATAACTAATTTCACCCTCTGTGGACCTCATTCTGCAAATGTCCAGCATCATATTTTAAGGCCATAAATAAACACCATCACTCATAGTCACAAGGTTGGTTTACTTTATAATCCAGGTGGTTTATTTCATATAGACATCTGCTGTCGTCGCTGACAGTATTAATAAATTGCCTTTAACCGATAAGCTTATCACTTCTTTCTTAAACACTAATCGCAACCACAGATACCCTGGGTGGTGAGTCTTGTGTGGTATATTTATTGTAGTTTATAAAATAATATCTGTGATTGTAGCAATGCTTACTGTAATGTCACCAGTGCAGTGTTAAACAGGCTTTCATGATCATCTGACTAAGGTTTCCAAATTACCATAACTTTGGTTACTCTCCAGCAGAAACAACTGGGCTCATATTCACCAACTGGGTTTATATATTGTCCAGATAGTTTATACTGGGCAAGGCTCAACACAAAGCTATCTGTGATTGTCAATATGGGAGACATCAATCAAGGGGAATTGACTATTGTCGATCGCCGGTTGTGAAATCTAACAACGCAGCATTAAATTTGCTGTGGGACATTTTTTCTAATTTTCAGGGCTGTATGAACTAAATGGCAAATCTGATAGATTGGGTCAATCATATCAATGACAGTGTTTTGAAAACGCTACCAAAGGTATCTTGTTTGTACAGCTATAAAATTTGTTTTAAATAAACCGAGTTGGTGAATACGAGCTCTGAGGTTTATTGAAGCAGCTGATAGATTAAGGAAGCTTGTGTCATTTAGAGAATGGTCCAAATATTTTAAATAATCAATGATAAACTTCAAACTGGCTGAAAGAGTTTTGATTTTAGGCTTAAAAAATCTGGAATGTTTTTGACTCTAAATTTGACATGATACCTGGTTGCACTAATGGTTGATTTTGTTTTGATTAGAGGGAGAGTTTGTTCCTTATTCACAGGATCATGACTATTTTTGCTTTCTATTTCAGATATTGGGAATGGTTGCATCTCTTATGCTGTTTTGTTGTGTGCGACAACAAAAATCATAGATGAAGATTTAATTAAACCAAAGATATTAGCTTCTATTTGGCCTTAAGTTGAGATTTTTGTGATTTTGATATCATATCTCTTCTGTAATGTGATCATTCTTATAATGTTAGAAAATCGCAACATGCACGTGAAAATTGAATCAGCTTATTCATAACTATTTAGTTATCCAAGGGTCCTTGGTTCACACATACTCTTCCATCAGCATACATCACAGATCCACACCAACTTCTAGGTAATTTTTACAAGTCAAAAGAGCACATATTCCAACTGTATGCATCAATTTTTGCTGATTTAATTTGGTTGCAATATGAACTGCTTACGCTGTTTCAAAAATTTCTCATTCATCTTATGGCAGTCATTCGGCATTTGCATTACGGTTTGATGTAATAAGAAGAATAAGATCAGCTGTAAAGAGATCATTGTTAAAAAAATCTCAAAAACTCAACTGGAGGCTGGTATAGCTAAAGTAGAGATCTGCCGAGACCTGCCATCATAAAGTCATTATACTCCTGCCATTTAGATTCATATTCCATATAACGGTATCATTAGCCAGGATTATCTCTGAGAGAAAACCGACTCTGTACATATCTTCTCATTTCAGTCAGATGAAACATTTTCTTGAGTGACATTTATGTTTGATCAAAATAATTTATTTGTGGTTGTCGTTGTGGTTTGAAGCTTCAAATTAATGAATTGTTTGTAATTGGTGAATTAATAATTACCTCCTAAGTGGTGCATATAGGAATGTAACTAATACAGACATTCTTAGATTCTTCATTAACCCTTTCTTCTCTAAATACTTGTTGATGAGTAGTTCCCTTAGGAAATGTTCAGATAACAAGTTCAACAAACAACCAGTTGAACTTATTATCTGAACATTTCCCACGAATGGATAGGAATCCTTCTACACTGACTTCAAATGCCATGGAAAGGCATATTGAAAAGTCATAGAAATTACCAATTCAGATATTTCTCAAGTCATTTCGCATGAAGATCGCCTGACAATTTGTAAGAAACAAATCATTTATTATATTCTTGCCTATAAAATATCAGACAATTGCAAAAACGTAGATCTTCGAAGCTACCGTGAAATACAATTTTTTTATTTCACTGTTGGGCTTGAACTATCACGACCTGCCAATGTTGATCAAGTGATCATTGCGTGCACACTGTCCACTTGCCAATTAAAAACGACCAATTTATGATAGTTTGAGATCAATCGATAATTCTATGTTTGAGTCACAAAGTGTTAATTTCAACATTAGGCCTATGCTCATTTGTGTTTGTCAACACTGACACATGCGTTCTTTAATTAAATAGAGTTAATAATTTAATTAATTGACCCTTTCATTGTGGGAGCTGCGCTTGTTCAGCATTAAAGACCCTGTGCCAGTACATTCTCTTACATATGCAAGTCTCCCTCAGGGAGCCTCAATTATATCAGAGAATGTACTGGCTTACAATGTAAATATTGTTAGGCCAATGTATTCTCTTATATATGCAAGGCTCCCTGTGGGAGACTCGTAGATATAAGATCAATATTGGCACATGCTTTTCGTAAAATTTCAGGAAGCTCCAGTCATGAAAGGGTTAAAAGATAACTTAGCAACCTGAAAAATCTCATGAGTGTCTGGAAAGAAATATTGAATTTTCACTCACTCATGAAAATTCAATATTTCTTTCAAGACACTCATGAGATATTTCAGTATTAAAAAAAATGTAGGTTTTCTCTATGTTTTTAGTGCTATATTGACAAGTATGGTTCGAAATATTCTGTGTAGTTTTGTTTTGATATCCCTCCTCCCAAATGTTGGCTCTTGATCTGGTAAAAATGACACCTGATTGTTAGAGATTGTTTACCTGAGAAACCTGTTGATACTTACTATGTACTCCTGCCATTTATATTTAGATTTCTATTTTAGCATTTATACATTTTCTTCTCTTTAGGGCCGATAAATAAAATGACTATGTTCTCAGGCATCACCCAGAAGTTTCCTCATTAAATATTTTTATTGCTTTAGATACCCAGAATTTTCCAAAATCAATCTTACATTTATCCTCAATTAAAAATTTAGACAGTTTTCTGTTTGAGATATACTGCCTAAAATTCACTGATAGACTGCTTGGAAATTTGTGGAATTTTATTTCCTAAAATGTACTATACATTAATGTCAAGAATTCTAGGAAAAGGCTTCCCTTTTTTATCAAATTTGCCACATATAATGCCTGAGAAAATAGTTTTCATCTTTAATGGCCTTAGACCAAATGAACCATATGTCCATATTTACCATACTGTCTCATTGTTGCCATGTGCATAATTGTTTAGCTCAACTTGACAAAGTTATTGTCATGGGTTGGCATCTATTGTCCGAGCATCAGTCCATAATCAATTTCCTTTGGCACACCCTAAACCGATCATCACCAACCTTCATATGGATCTTTGGGGTGACCTCCGAAATCTGTTAAAAAACATGGCTGCCAGCAGCCATCTTGGATTTCAAATTTGAATCCATTGGCACACCCTGCTGCTTGCATGTATCAGGGAAATGTTTTGATAAGTTACATGCATGTTTAGGGTCACCTCCAGATGGGAACTATCATATTTGAACGATTTTCAATAAAAAACATGGCTGCCAGTATTTTACTATTTGCATGACTAAATAATTCGGCACAGCCTGCAGGCCACATCCCTCATCCGATCATCACCAAACTTAATATGGATTTTCAGGGTGACCTCTAGATGGGAGCCATTGATTATTTCTATTGTTTTTAATCTTCAGGGTGACCTCTAGATGGGAGCCATTGATTATTTCCAATGTTTTTAAAAGTTACAGGTATGTTTGGCAAAACCTCTAGATGGGAGCTATCAAATTTTAACTGTTTTCAATGAAATACATACCCGTATATTTTACTCTTTGCATGACTAAATACTTTGGCACCCTGCAGGCCACATCCCTTATCCGATCATCACCAAACTTCATATGGATCTTCTTGATGACCTCTAGATGAGAGCCTTCGATTATTAAATTATTTTTTTTTGAAAAACATGGCTGCCAGCAGCCTTCTTTTACTCTTTAAGTGACTAAACACTTCAGCACACCCTACAGACCATATCCCTCATTCAATCATCACCAAATTTCATATGGAACTTCGAGATGACCTCTAGATGGGAGCCATTGATTAATGCCAAAATATGTTAAAAAACACACAAATGACTGCAAGCAGCCATCTTGGGTTTCAAATTTAAATGCATCGGCACACCTGGCAGCCCACATTTATTGGCAAAATGTTTGATATGAAAATAACTTCATCTACACCATACAAGCCCTTCTCTGTAACATTTTGACTTTCCTTCTTTATTATTCTAATCATTGCTCAGCAAAAAATTAGCTCCTCCCCAAGTTGAGCTACAGTGTCATTGGCACTTTCATTTCTGATTTTAGCTTGTTAAAATACTTTGAAAATATAGCATTTAGTACCCGGTACTATCCAACATTGGCCTTGCAAATGTCGAAACATTCACATGAGTATACCATGGTGGTAACCAGTAATTTTACTGTTTGCGTCCTTGATTTTACAATGCTTTAGTAATTGTATCATTAGCAAATGGTATCAGCCAGGTTTAGGCACACTTGTACCGGTATGTGAAACTTGTAACAGATTGTTCTATTGCCAACTAAAGTCACCTGACTCACATGGCCATTGCGATTAGACATACGGTCATTCGGTTTAGGTGTGCAATGTGTAGCATATGAAATCTCTAGCAAGGCTGAGTTATCCAACCTTCCAATAATTGATTTAAGAGATAATTCTTGTTTCAATTAAGGTGTATGCGGTTATAACCGAAAAGTGCAATGACAATTTCTTTAACGCGCATAGCGTGTTATAGTAAATTTGACTTCAAACTTTTTGGTTATAACTCATAACCTTAATATAATCGTAAATAAGTTATTTCTTATAATTTAATCCCAGATTTATTCAAAAACCAATATATTTAAAAATAAAACTGATAAATTTCTTGCGATCAACAATTCTGTCAATCACACATTCATTTGAAGAGAAACTTTAGTTTCATTTGTCTGTCAAATTGCTGGCATCATTCCAAACATGTGTGGTGCTGCTGTCCTGTCTGTAAGAGTGACTAACACTGATTAAGGTTATCGAGAACTAACCTTCATGGCTAATTAAGTGACAAATTGTGTTATAGTATTCCCAGAAATGACAGCTTATGAATAAATTTTAACAATAAAAAATATCAAATATCCACACGAATGCAATACACATATTTGCAAAGGCTACATTGATTACAATGATTACATTGATTGAAGTTATTTGACCATATCAATGATTGCGGTTACAATTGATAGCCACACAAGGTGACTGTTTTGCTATACTTTGGGTAAACATGCATAGACATTTAGGTTCCGCTTCACAAGGTGACAGATTTGTCTCTGGCAATACCACAGTAACACATGTTACATGTTGCACAGTATACGAATGGCTGATCCTAGCTATTACTACACACGGGCTACACAAGGTATATATTTATTGACCACTATTATACCTTTAGATTACAAGTCTATCCACCCAATACTTAATGCAGCCACTGTATGCATATATGGTCAGTAGGATTCGTAGAGGTTGTAAAGTGAAACAAAATAAATATTACATGTATCTCCAAAGTTAAATACAATTAGATATCCCACCTTTTACATGTATCTCCAAAGTTAAATACAATTAGATATCCCATCTTTTACATGTATCTCCAAAGTTAAATACAATTAGATATCCCATCTTTTACATGTATCTCCAAAGTTAAATACAATTAGATATCCCACCTTTTACATGTATCTCCAAAGTTAAATACAATTAGATATCCCATCTTTTACATGTATCTCCAAAGTTAAATACAATTAGATATCCCACCTTCTACATGTATCTCGAAAGTTAAATACATTTAGATATCCCACCTTTTACATGTATCTCCAAAGTTAAATACAATTAGATATCCCACCTTCTACATGTATCTCGAAAGTTAAATACATTTAGATATCCCACCTTTTACATGTATCTCCAAAGTTAAATACAATTAGATATCCCACCTTCTACATGTATCTCGAAAGTTAAATACATTTAGATATCCCACCTTTTACATGTATCTCCAAAGTTAGATACATTTAGATATCCCACCTTCTACATGTATCTCGAAAGTTAAATACATTTAGATATCCCACCTTTTACATGTATCTCCAAAGTTAGATACATTTAGATATCCCACCTTTTACATGTATCTCGAAAGTTAAATACATTTAGATATCCCACCTTTTACATGTATCTCGAAAGTTAAATACATTTAGATATCCCACCTTTTACATGTATCTCCAAAGTTAGATACATTTAGATATCCCACCTTTTACATGTATCTCCAAAGTTAGATACATTTAGATATCCCACCTTTTACATGTATCTCCAAAGTTAGATACATTTAGATATCCCACCTTTTACATGTATCTCCAAAGTTAGATACATTTAGATACAGTACATTTTACATGTGTCTCCAAAGTTAGATGTGGTACCTTCACTTCAAAGTTCTGACAAGCATAAAATTCCATATATATACACTTCTAATGTTCTACTAGATCATAAAAGGATAATGTAGCAAAATTATTTCTGCTTGACAGATAGGAAGTTTGTGTATCCAGTCCCTATAATGTTTTTTTGTGTGCAAATTTCTAACTGTGAAACCATTTTCCTCAACCAGAAGTATTTTCTCCAAAAAAAAAATATCTTTCTTTGTGCATTTTCTTAAAACCATTTCCCAATTCAGTATTTATTTTACTTAATTTGAGTCATATAATTCTAATGTGAAAAAAAAACTTGCATCCCTACAATGCCTTCGAATCTCACTGACCTTACATGTATTCATTATTGAGCACTTGTTAAATTGTCCACCATTTCAATTTATTTGTTCATAAATAATTTGTATCCAATCAGTAATATATACAGGTACACATGTGCAATATAATTATATATCACATAACAAAAGCAATCTTTTTTTACTCCCCAACTGTAATATTCTATATTTTGGAAATTACTATGGTCGGGATTGCAACTAAGTCCACAAAAATAAATACCCTTTCTCAAATAAATAAAAATAGATGAAGGCCTCATCGAACATTTATTTGCAAAATTTCCAGAATAACCCAATTCTAAAACTCAGTCCAACAATTCTCCACAATTAGAAATTTAGAAGGTTCTGTAGGCACTGGGTAAGGAGTTTTATGGACTGCCTGGAAAATTGTAGGCTGTTTGTTCCCATGGTCTATACATCCTTCAACTATTCAATTTCTGTGGAGAAATAATAAAATACCTCACTCAATTAATCTTCCATATCTAAAAGCCAGTCCTTTTTAGCTCAACTTTACTTTGTAAAGTTTGAGCTATTGCCATGGCTTGGTATCCGTCGTCCGTGTGTGTGAGCGTGATTCGTCAACAATTTCCTTTAGCACGGGCTACAGTTTGTACCTTTGGTCGTATCATTATGAAATTTGTCATGGGCGTTGACATTGACATGTAGATGGGAACGAATCATTTTGGGGTCATTCAGCAAAAAAACATGGCCGCCAGCGGCCATCTTGGATTTCAAAATTCAATCCATTAGCACGGGCTACAAGCCGGAGTGTTCATCTGATCATCATGAAATGTGTTGTGGAAGTTAATATTGACATGTAGATGGGAACAAGTAATCTTGGATTTTACTCTTTGCATGACTAAATCCTTTGGCACGGGCTACAGGTCATACCTTTGGTCAGATCATCATGAAATTTGTCATGGATGTTAACAATGACATGTAGATGGGAACGAGTCATTTTGGCCAAAAAACATGGCCGCCAGCAGCCATCTTGGATTTTACTCTTTGCATGACTAAATCCCTTGTCACACCCTACAGTCCACTTCTCTCATCCGATCATCACCAAACTTCATATTAATCTTGATATTGATCTACTAGATGGAAGCTATCAAATGTTTTTGAATTTCATGGGAAAACATAGCCATCAGCAACCATCTTGGATTTTACTTTATATATCTCTTCATGTTGATAATAAGTATTACTTAGACCTTTCAACTTTCCGCATTCCTAATCGCTCCATTGACTGTAACACATGAAATTATTCCCTTTCCAAGTTGAGCTACTGTGTCATTGACACTTTCATTTCTACTTCCACCATTATTTATATGAATGAACACTTTACACAAGTAAATATTTGGAACCTAGTGCGCTTTCCAAGAGCCTGCGATATCGCAATCTTTTGCATCAAGCTTATTTACATGTACCCACTGAAGGTTGTTTTCTTGTCGGTAGTGGCATACAGATCATTTGCATGCACGGGATACATAAGACAGAACACAACGTTCATCTTAATGGAGAATCTTTTATCAAATGAGTTGCGGACGGCGCATGGATATATTAATCAAATATTTGAGATTATGATGCAGGTTCTGTTCTGTATTTATTATACACCATTGTGTTAAATAAATTCGATCCATTACTGTCGCCTTCATGTATACTATAGCTACATCTATTATGATTTAAGTCTGATGAATAACCAGTAATGATCAGGGTATCACCGAAAGAGGATCGTTGACGTAATGTACATCATCTGTCTTGGCGAAAACATCAACAAATTAGTTCCGGCTTGTATTCCACTAGAGGTATACTGACAATACTATGTATTAAATGGCTGGGATTCCGTTGAATACATGAGCTTCACATCAATGGGTGTGGAATAAAGTCTGATACACAAGAGAGTGAACAGTAATAGAGTTCCTGTTCTTTTGCTGCAATACAATTAGACCAAGTCTTCTTGGTCCCCAACAGCTCGGGATATCAGTTGGGTTGATGCTGTTTTGGACCGAGCCCAGTCTCATTACTCTTCTATAACAGACTTTCATTGAAAAGACGTACCATATTTACACGTGGAGCCCAGACATTCACATGAACCCCTGAATATGATTAGTCATCTGACATGCCCGCGTTTAATCTGTCTTCAAAATGACTTTTAATTTCCCGTGATAGAAAAAGGTAAATTGATGATACGATTGTTTAATATATTGTTTACAAAAGTCTCGTTGCTTTGACATTCAACGCACATCTGATATAAGCATGTTTGATATTATCATGCACTGGAAAGGCTGTCCTCTATGTTCATATACACATTGAAGCATCCATTTGACCTAATCTGAAGACAAGCAAGCAAAATAACTCCAGCCCACGATTGTGGGTGAAAAGTCTAGAAGAGTAATGGGACGAGACTCGGTCCAAAACAGCATCAACCCAACCGATATCTTAAGCTGTTGTGGACCGAGATGACTTGGTCTGAAATACAGTGTGATCAATGCATAGTAAAAATACAGATAATTGTATACATGTATCAGCATTATATATATGAATATAAATACACTATATAGCGCAAACCTAAAATTATTGACGTTTCCACGTATGTTGACATTTGGTTTTTGGCAGAGTTGAACAATGTGTGGCCTGATTGTCAGTCAAGTCTTGACTCAAGGACTAATTTTTATACAGAAAATGTAGGAAATTTTTTGATTTGTTGACATTATCTTATCTTTTATTAAGTAATTCCTTTGTGTATATATTAAAAACTGGTTTACGTCAGTTACTGTGCTCCCGACTGGACATTCAGTGCCGCGACATTCTAGATTCGGTATCCCTGACCTACATGTAGTAACTTGAGAACATAGGTTTTTCTTGGTTTTCCAGGGTTTTCAGTTGATAACTGACAAGTTGGTATGTGATTGCATTCCATCCCTAGGGGTTAGTTCATGGTTTGGTTGGAGGATTTGTTTGGGGTTAGTTACAGTGTTACGGTTAGGATTACATTTTTATGTGCACCCATACCATAGTATGGTACACATAGTGTCAACGTCCGGATTGACCACTCGTCGGTCGTCCGTCCGCCTGTCCATCCGTCGAGCCATCCGCCAATCTGTCCTTCCGTAGACACTTCACATGTAATGCGATAACTCAAACATTTTCTATCCTATCAGATCCAAATTTTGTATATGGGTTTCTCAGTTCGAATTTGGGTTTGATCCGAGTTTTTGTTACAGAGTTATGGCCCTTTTTCGACTTAGAATTCACACATTCTGCCATAACTCTGATTGGAACCAAATTTGGTATGTGAGTTTCACAGCGCAAAATACAGATCGAGTTCGAATATGGGTTTGATCCGATTTATTTTAAAGGAGTTATGACCCTTTTTTCAAAAATAAAATAAAAAATAAATAAAATCCGATGCTACAACCGAAGTATTTTTTGTCCGATTGTGTTCATATTTGATATGTAGGTTTATCATGACACACCCTCACCTGTATAGTTTTTGGTATTGATTGGTTGATCGGTTTAGAAAATAATTAACCCTTCACGCACATGCTATCCAATGCAATAAGTTGAACATATTTCTTCTGATCTGCCTCATATTTCTTACCTAGGTTTTTCTTAGCATGTTTTTCATCTGTATGGTTTTTGGTATTGTTTAATTAACCCTTTTAACTCTTATGTTTACTTAGAATTCACCCAAGCTGCTATGACTCAAAACATTTTTCATCTGATCAACACCTAATTTGGTATATGAATTTATCACCCCTAAATACAGATCGAGTTCGAATATGGGTTTGATCCGATATATTTTAACAGAGTTATTGTCCTTTATAATATAAGTAATTAATACCTCTTTGCTGCTGTGAATTTGAAGAGAACATATCACACAGACCAGGTGTGTTATTGAAATGAGTTATTTATTGCTGTGGACATTAGATACCACATGCTAAGCCTGACAGTTGTGGCTGGCAGGCTTAGTTTATCATATGTCAAACGGTGATTGATGACTCTCTGGTCCAGTTTTGTTTTCTGTTTGGGTAAGATTAACCCCATACTATCCGATTTGATAACTCAAATATTTCCATTGATTATGTTTATAGTTCTTGGCATAGTTTATGATAACACACCCCTAACCTGCAAATGAGGGTCATTTGGTTTATTTGCTTAAAAATATTAACATCCTCCATCAATCCTGTTGACACAATGTGATAAGTAAATATTTTTCACACGATCACTATATAAAGTGTGAATTGTTGAAACTTTTGCACTCATGAAAAGGTTGGTGTAAGGATTTATAAAAATAGCTAATCGCTATCGCCAAGGTGTGGGTTAAACATCTGCCGATCGTGATCGGCCTCTAATTAGGTTTGGATTTAGGACAAGGGTCGGGATATGCATTAGTTGTGGCTCTGGTTTGGGTTTGGTTTACGATTTATGGTTATGTTACTAATTGTGTTAGGATAATGAATAGGTTATGCATGGTTAGGGTTAATTTTGAAAATTTGTTAGGGTTGGTGACACAGTGGTTAATTTAAAATTATAGGACTTACGGTGAGTGTTAAGATTAGGGTCTGGTGTTGCTTAGGGTTTCTATAGTTAGATGATGTTAGTGTTATAGCGTTTGGTTATATGGTTATGATGAAATTAGGGTGTGGTTGGGAACTTGGGATTATGTTCAGTGATTTGGTTTTGATTAGAAAATATTATTACGATATGGCTAAGGTTACGTTTGATTACTGATCACGGTTTACGATTAGAACTATATATAGATTTACCGTTCTACTTGCCAGAATACTAATCCTTGTCATATTACTGGTGAACAGGACAATCCGACCTGACCCGTGATAGAAAAAGGTAAATTGATGATACAATTGTTTAATATATTGTTTACAAAAGTCTCGTTGCTTTGACATTCAACGCACATCTGATATAAGCATGTTTGATATTATCATGCACTGGAAAGGCTGTCCTCTATGTTCATATACACATTGAAGCGTCCATTTGACCTAATCTGAAGACAAGCAAGCAAAATAACTCCAGCCCACTATTGTGGGTGAAAAGTCTAGAAGAGTAATGGGACGAGACTCAGTCCAAAACAGCATCAACCCAACCGATATCTTAAGCTGTTGTGGACCGAGATGACTTGGTCTGAAATACAGTGTGATCAATGCATAGTAAAAATACAGATAATTGTATACATGTATCAGCATTATATATATGAATATAAATACACTATATAGCGCAAACCTAAAATTATTGACGTTTCCACGTATGTTGACATTTGGTTTTTGGCAGAGTTGAACAATGTGTGGCCTGATTGTCAGTCAAGTCTTGACTCAAGGTCTAATTTTTATACAGAAAATGTAGGAATTTTTTTGATTTGTTGACATTATCTTATCTTTTATTAAGTAATTCCTTTGTGTATATATTAAAAACTGGTTTACGTCAGTTACTGTGCTCCCGACTGGACATTCAGTGCCGCGACATTCTAGATTCGGTATCCCTGACCTACATGTAGTAACTTGAGAACATAGGTTTTTCTTGGTTTTCCAGGGTTTTCAGTTGATAACTGACAAGTTGGTATGTGATTGCATTCCATCCCTAGGGGTTAGTTCATGGTTTGGTTGGAGGATTTGTTTGGGGTTAGTTACAGTGTTACGGTTAGGATTACATTTTTATGTGCACCCATACCATAGTATGGTACACATAGTGTCAACGTCCGGATTGACCACTCGTCGGTCGTCCGTCCGCCTGTCCATCCGTCGAGCCATCCGCCAATCTGTCCTTCCGTAGACACTTCACATGTAATGCGATAACTCAAACATTTTCTATCCTATCAGATCCAAATTTTGTATATGGGTTTCTCAGTTCGAATTTGGGTTTGATCCGAGTTTTTGTTACAGAGTTATGGCCCTTTTTCGACTTAGAATTCACACATTCTGCCATAACTCTGATTGGAACCAAATTTGGTATGTGAGTTTCACAGCGCAAAATACAGATCGAGTTCGAATATGGGTTTGATCCGATTTATTTTAAAGGAGTTATGACCCTTTTTTCAAAAATAAAATAAAAAATAAATAAAATCCGATGCTACAACCGAAGTATTTTTTGTCCGATTGTGTTCATATTTGATATGTAGGTTTATCATGACACACCCTCACCTGTATAGTTTTTGGTATTGATTGGTTGATCGGTTTAGAAAATAATTAACCCTTCACGCACATGCTATCCAATGCAATAAGTTGAACATATTTCTTCTGATCTGCCTCATATTTCTTACCTAGGTTTTTCTTAGCATGTTTTTCATCTGTATGGTTTTTGGTATTGTTTAATTAACCCTTTTAACTCTTATGTTTACTTAGAATTCACCCAAGCTGCTATGACTCAAAACATTTTTCATCTGATCAACACCTAATTTGGTATATGAATTTATCACCCCTAAATACAGATCGAGTTCGAATATGGGTTTGATCCGATATATTTTAACAGAGTTATTGTCCTTTATAATATAAGTAATTAATACCTCTTTGCTGCTGTGAATTTGAAGAGAACATATCACACAGACCAGGTGTGTTATTGAAATGAGTTATTTATTGCTGTGGACATTAGATACCACATGCTAAGCCTGACAGTTGTGGCTGGCAGGCTTAGTTTATCATATGTCAAACGGTGATTGATGACTCTCTGGTCCAGTTTTGTTTTCTGTTTGGGTAAGATTAACCCCATACTATCCGATTTGATAACTCAAATATTTCCATTGATTATGTTTATAGTTCTTGGCATAGTTTATGATAACACACCCCTAACCTGCAAATGAGGGTCATTTGGTTTATTTGCTTAAAAATATTAACATCCTCCATCAATCCTGTTGACACAATGTGATAAGTAAATATTTTTCACACGATCACTATATAAAGTGTGAATTGTTGAAACTTTTGCACTCATGAAAAGGTTGGTGTAAGGATTTATAAAAATAGCTAATCGCTATCGCCAAGGTGTGGGTTAAACATCTGCCGATCGTGATCGGCCTCTAATTAGGTTTGGATTTAGGACAAGGGTCGGGATATGCATTAGTTGTGGCTCTGGTTTGGGTTTGGTTTACGATTTATGGTTATGTTACTAATTGTGTTAGGATAATGAATAGGTTATGCATGGTTAGGGTTAATTTTGAAAATTTGTTAGGGTTGGTGACACAGTGGTTAATTTAAAATTATAGGACTTACGGTGAGTGTTAAGATTAGGGTCTGGTGTTGCTTAGGGTTTCTATAGTTAGATGATGTTAGTGTTATAGCGTTTGGTTATATGGTTATGATGAAATTAGGGTGTGGTTGGGAACTTGGGATTATGTTCAGTGATTTGGTTTTGATTAGAAAATATTATTACGATATGGCTAAGGTTACGTTTGATTACTGATCACGGTTTACGATTAGAACTATATATAGATTTACCGTTCTACTTGCCAGAATACTAATCCTTGTCATATTACTGGTGAACAGGACAATCCGACCTGACCCTGGAGTCGTGAGAATCCGGCCCAAAACAATCGTAATAATCAATAATGAGATCCAACCTATGAACCCATTCAATGAAAATTATTATGGTCAGATATTGACTTTCTAAATGCCAGTTTATTTTACCCTTGGTATGTCGCCAAAAAAGGTAAATACGAATCACTCACGATAAAGAGCGTTAATGCTCTGTTGTCTATTAGCAATGGATATTCTGGACATATGTGTTGTATAGAGATGTATTGTGTGTGAGGAGATCACTGATATTTGGAGACCCATTGAATTCGTCATTCAAAATGCTCAACCAAAATAGTAACTTATGCGTGCTCTAAAAAGGAGATTCAATTTTCTTTAAGAGGGAAAACCCTTCACAATATTGTAAATAGACCAAAAATATTTACAAAAAGCTGACCCTAAAACTTTGGACGACCCAACCCAAAATACACCCGGGTCAGATTGTCCCTGGTCGGGTGATCGCGCTTCCGGTCCTGTTTACAGGACATTTGAGTATCCCGGATATTAACATGCATGCCACTCCCACGGAGAACGCATTACTAGTTATTATGCGAGATATGAGAACATGGGACATTTAACCATTTCATTGACGAGTAGTTCCCTCAGGAAATGTTCCTTGGGCATGGATCATCGGATTTGGATGTGCTTTGGTGTATTGATAGCCCAGTTTAAGGGGGAAGGATGCCCACTTCTTTGATTTAGAAAATAACAAACAAATTCCATCTGTTGCCCATGCACGCTCTAAAATGGGCATCGGTGCATGTACCACGCTTGACGTTGCACTTGTTTATTTCACCCAAATGGGTGTATTATTAACTATGGAAATGGGACTGATGTGTATGCCGGCCTAAAAGCTGTTGAGGATTTGCGTAAATGTTAGCCCAAACTACATTTCGAAGTAACGATGGTTTTGTTGTTTATTTCGAGGAATCATACGGTACCGCATCAGACGAATTCAGCCCAAATATATTGACAGGTGTTAAGGGTCTTACTATATACCGATCAATAAAAAAGCGATCCGAATACAACTGAACATAATTTCGAAATCAAGGCCGTGGAACAGCTGTAGAAATGCATTTTTACAGCGATAACGCTATGCCCACAAGCAAACTTGGGATTAAAATGAAGTTTACCATCTATTGCATAACGAAAATCTATTAATTCTAGCGAAGCTGTGATTTATGTACATCTAGGGACCGATTAACCCACCGATGCGAAGGTGCCACGAAACACGAAAAACTGCGTTCGACATCAATGTTTAGAAATTAGATTTCTCGATGAATACGCTAGCAAACAACAAGTATTATGTACCAAATGACGCAGTGGAATACTGCGATTCGTTTTTAGCTACAATATGGCTGTTTTAGTACGATACTGTAATGGCCAACACGCAAACACGCGCTAATGAAAACAGCTAAAAATAGACTCGATGTTTACAATAACAGGATCTATTTCAGCTGATATATTCCATATAATGGGGCGTATTGTATATCAAAATGTATGAATAGACACAGGGAACGTATTTTTTCCCAAATGGGTCCACTACGCAGTGAAATTGTTGCAGAAATTCGCTCCAAGAAAGAGTGCTACTTTTTCTCGTAAAAATAGAATGGCCGACTGAAGCAGTTTTATCGTTCCAACTAAGCCGTTTTTAGCAGCACTTCATCCACAAAATACGAATATACACCATGTATCAGAAGACGTATCAAATGTGATTTCTGAAGGGATTTGCGCTTTTCATTTGTTATAATTCACACTTATTTTTATTTCAGTTGTGACCAGATGCCGGAAGCCCGTGTCCGGCGATTACAATCCCTGTTACAAATAGATTAACTGGTTTGAACGCATGAATATGTCAATGGTCAGACTGTTCGAAAGAATATTCAAATCAAATAGTGTTTATAGACTCAATATCCGGCGGTCATACGCGGGGAGGTTCTCATATTATCCGCAGGTCATATGCGGGGGAGGTTCTTATATTATCCGCCGGTCATACGCGGGGCAGGTTCACATATTATCCGCCGGTCATACAGTACAGATAAAAAATTAACCGCCTGTCATACGCGGGGGAGGTTCTCATATTATCTGCCGGTCATACATTACGCGGGAGAAGTTCTCATATTATCCGCCGGTCATATGAGGTGGAGGTTATCATATTATCTGCCGGTCATACGTGCTGGGGGAGGTTCATACGGGGGGGGGATGTTCTCATATTATCCGCTGGTGATACGCGTGGGAGGTTCTCATATCAACATATTATCCGCCGGTCATACATGGGGGAGGTTCTCATATGAACATTTTATCCGCCAGTCATACGCGTTGGAGGTTCTCATATTATCTGCCGGTCATACGTGGGGGAGGTTCTCATATAATCCGCCGGTCATACGCAGGGAGGTTCTCATGTTATCCGCCGTTCATATGTGGGGGGAGGTTATCATATTATCCGCCGGTCATACGCGTGGGAGGTTCTCATATGAACATATTATCCGCCGGTCATACATGGGGGAGGTTCTCATATGAACATATTATCCGCCAGTCATATGCGGTGGAGGTTCTCATATTATCTGCTGGTCATTCGCAGGGGAGGTTCTCATATTATCCGCCGGTCATACGCATCGTGGGTGAGGTTTTCATATGAACATATTATCCGCCGGTCATACGTGGGGGAGGTTCTCATATGAACATATTATCCGCTAGTCATACGTGGTGGAGGTTCTCATTTTATCCGCTGGTCATTCACGGGGGAGGTTCTCATATTATCTTCCGGTCATACGTGGGGGAGGTTCTCATATTATCCGCCGGTCAAACGCAGGGAGGTTCTCATATTATCCGCCGGTCAAACACGAGAGAAGTTCACATATTATCCGCCGGTCATATGCGGGGGAGGTTCTCATATGAACATATTATCCGCGGTCATACGTGAGGGAGGTTGTCATATTATCTGCCGCTCAAACGCGGGTGAGGTTCTCATAAGGGAACCTCCCCCGCGTATGACCGGTGGATAATATGATAACCTCCCCCGCGTATGGCCGGCAGATAGTATTAGAACCTCCCCCGCGTTTGACCGGCGGGTAATATGAGAACCTCCCCCGCATATGACCGGCGGATAATATGAGAACCTCCCCCACGTATGACCGGCGGATAATATGTTCATATGAGAACCTGCCACACGTATGACCGGCAGATAATATGATAACCTCCACCGTGTATAACCGGCGGATAATATGTTCATATGAGAACCTTCCCCGCGTATGACCGGCAGATGATATGTTCATGAGAACCTCCCACGTGACGGCGGATAATATGAGAACATCCCCTGCGTATAACCGGCAGATAATATGAGAACATCCACCGCGTATTCCTTTTAGTATAATCACCATATTGTCTGAGTGGACTTGTAATAATAAATAGGGATAAAAAATAATATTTTAGTGAGAATGCAGACGAAAACGTTACACGTTTTTCTCGCAAATATGCAACTCCCGAAACTCCCGAAAAGTTTTACAAGAAAACAATCTTGCTATAGGGTTAGGGTAAGGGTTAGGGTTAGGGTTAGGGTTAGGGTTAGGGTTAGGGTTATGAAAATATAAAGTTCTTGCAGTATCCTAAAAGTTCCAGACAAACTTTTTTCAATTGTGTCCAAGGATTTTCATCCAATGGTCTATTTATTTGCAATAAACCTATTTTTAAAAAAAATCGCCGGGTTTCGTTTATGCTTTTTTCCACTTTCTTCCGATATTTGAACGATCCACAAAATGCAACTCGGCCCAAATGCCTGTTCGTATCTATCCACATTGGTCCTGAATTCCACTCAATTTTCTATTTAAAGGTACCGATTCCACAGAAAGCCGATTCATTTTAGAGTTATCAATCTTCATCCGCAATTTGGTCCGATACCGACAGCTCGTCGACTCTTTACTAGACCAGTAATACTCGATTGTAAAAAATAATAGATTTAAAACATCCATTTCTAATAAATCTGGCCTTGGTGGGTTCTGACCGCCGAATCCATATAAATAAAAAATGTAGGCCGCTTAATAGGATCTTTAACTGCTATTCAATCTGCATACCAAAAGAAAAAAAGGTGCAGTATCCCTTAATATCACATCCCTCATTCAATAATCTCCAAACTGTATATCTAGTTTCAATCGCAGTTACACGTCACCCCGCCCCCACCATTTGCCAATTGTACATCCTCCTTTGCTGCTGCCGTATTGCAACTGCTGAATTGTCTTTAAAAGTTATAGAAAAAAATATCCCACCCCCCCCCCCCCCCCCGACAGTCATCTCTGTTTTTTTTGCTATCATCGATCCACACAAATATTGGGCACACGTCCGTATCTAATCTACCTCTTCGTTAAACCGATTATAACCCATGGTGTAATCGGTGCATCGATCTCAGTCGTAACGTCGCTAATGAATCCATGTGTCAAACGTCAACCGAAATTGCAGGAGAGATGTGACAGAGCTCAATTATTCTATGCTAAATAGTTCATGGGTGATCTGATGCATGCATCTTAGTTTTCTTGTTGATTATGATATTGGTCTGTCCGTCCTGTCGTGGCGACCGTCCGTACGTTCGCCTTTGGTTTCCGGATAACTTTATATAGTCTCAGCTGAATGGAGTGAAATGTGGTAAGTGGGTTTACTATAGCACAAAATACAGGCCAAGTTCGAATTCGAGTTCAGCTCGTCAATTTTCACCAGAGTTATGACCCTTTTTGTTGGAATCTGCGTTTCCGAATGATAGCTTTAGAAAGTATGAACAGAATAGAATGAAATGTTGTATGAGGGTATCACCCCCCCCCCTCCCCCCTGAATCCTGAATACGAGTTAATTTTGGGGGGTGAATCCTGAATACGAGTTAATTTTGGGGGGTGAATCCTGAATACATGTTAAGAAATAATACATAGAAGTTACATAGACACATTATGATGCCGGTCGCGTTATGAGGCCGTTATGATACCATTAATGATACTTTATGACCAGGGACGTGGCTAGAGGGTTTCCGTTGGGGGGGGGGGGGGTGTCCACCTTGAGAAATTCCAACTGCACCCCCTCCTTGAGTCAGAATCAGACCGAACACAAGTTTTGCATAATTCCATTTGCACCCCCCTCCTTGCACCTCAGTGTTTAGACCTAATATCCTATATCTTCATAAACCATGATTCTTTATTCCCGGTATGAGAAAATTCATATATTTTAACCTGAAACATTGCATAAATCCTAACATCTAGTTGTCTAACTCCATACACATGCACACGGCTACGGGCAAGAGACCACGACACACCGAGCTGACCATCGTTGTTCGGCCGGTGTGAGAAAATTTTGAAATTTGAACAAGAAAATCTCAAATCCTAGCATCCAGACTGGCCTCAACTAAAGCTTTCCTATAGTGTTGGAAATTTCAAACCTCATACTCCCCTTCAGGTTGGAAATACACATCTCCTGGCTATGGAACAGCTATTGTCTTCTATATGATGAACTAAGATCGTGTGACACGGTTTTGCTCATTTACTGTAGAATCACCCAAAAGTTATGGCGCTTTGTTGGGATTACCATGCAAGGGCGTATTTTGCCACGCCCCAGCGATGCTCTTGTTTCTAAATAATTGTGTCTGTTGAGCGAAAAATTGGTACCTGTTGGGAAACACAAAATTCAAACTGTTATTGAAGCGCCGCAGGCGCGTTAAGCAACGTCACCCCTTTTTCAAATTGATATCGAGGCAGTCAGGTCGCGCCAGCGACCGCTGCCGCGGGGGCCTGATGGCTCATAAAAACAACTCTATATATAAGCGCCCGCGGCTACCACTTTATAGCATCAAGGGTAGACTGAGCAAATCGAGACGGGATGCTGGTCCCGCCAAACTCTCCAGACGGCATCGACATATCAAAACGCATGCGATTCTCGCCTATCGTATCCGTATTTGGACGAGATTGTAAGACCATAGCCTGGGTTGGGACATGCTAATTCGCGGTATATAGCCGAGTGTCGTAATTTAAAAGATAAGTGTTGGTACATCGATACTAAACTAGACTTGTTTCTAATTAATGCTCGAAACATCGGCTACAAGGAAATACACATCTCCTGGCTATGGAACAGCTATTGTCTTCTATATGATGAACTAAGATCGTGTGACACGGTTTTGCTCATTTACTGTAGAATCACCCAAAAGTTATGGCGCTTTGTTGGGATTACCATGCAAGGGCGTATTTTGCCACGCCCCAGCGATGCTCTTGTTTCTAAATAATTGTGTCTGTTGAGCGAAAAATTGGTTTAGGAAATTCTGAATAATATGTTAAATGGGCCATGAAATATAAAACGAGGAATTTGGTTTGGAAGACAAATTCCTGGAAAGTTGAATGCAGATACAAATGAGAAATCCACGGCCCCGTAGGAAAAGTTCAGGTAAGTTCAACAATAATTATTATCTGAACATTTCCAACAATGAATACGAATCATTCTACATTAGTCCAGGATATATTGGTCAACCTCTGCACCCCCCCCCCCCCCCCAGGACTTAACTTCACCCCACTAATTTTCTTCCTTAAGGTCTCCTCTAATTATTTTCACTTGTTAACAAGAAAAAAAAGTGGCCGCAGAGACTCCAGACAAGATGGCGTCCATCATGGCGGCCATTTTTTTTAAATGCACCAGGTTTCTTTGATTGCCGTTATAGTAAAGATGATGTCACATGCCGTCTTGTTTTCCGCTCGATTCGTTAAGCTAATATACAACCCTTACAAATTAGCCAAAAATCCGACACCAGAATCCAATATGGCGGCCAAGATGGCCGCCGAAATGTGAAAATATGCTATTTTTCTGTCATGTTACCACCTTTCGTTTGTCTCTGTGGGAAAATGTTAGAATGTTTGCGTCATGTTATACATTTATCATATAGAGGAGTCATTGGCGAATACATGGGGACCATAATATGCATTCATTGCGGGATATGTTTGTCCGATATCACGTTTTCCCAAATGCCGGTATCATAGGTCAAAGCCGAATCTCCGTTAATAACGCGATGTTATGTTTCGAATCAATGAATGCTATTGCTATTATAACAACACCCATGCATATATATTTGCAGGAGATACTCGAGCTAGGATTCCTCTTATACCTGAGTTGAGGAATATTTACCCAAATCCAAGATGGCGGCCAAAATGGCCACCAGAAATAAAAAATCGCTGATTTTAACATCAGTGAGCATTATTGTCATGACAACTCCACACCTGCTTACTATTGTATGTTGGGAACACTTAGGCGAAGAATTTTCCTTGTACCATATCCAAATAAAAGTCCCCCAAATCCAAAATGGCGCCCACAATGGCGGACAGATTTTGAAAAATCACCGAAATTCCCTCATATTCACATCATTGGGCATTATTGTCGAGACAACTCCATCCATGCGTACAGTTGAGTTGGAAATACTGAGTTGAAGTAATTACCTTACATCTCATGCAAGAAATGGTTTTCCAAATCGAAGATGGCGGCCAAAATGGCGACCGAAATTTGAAAACACGCCTACATTCCTTTACATTCTTAGGATGGGCGTTATTGTTTCGCGATTTCTACCCACCATTACATGTTGATATGGAATAGTGACATGAAGTATTCATTAGGGTTTGGCAATTGATACTCACAGCCAAGATCGCTGCTAAATTGGCGGCTAGAAATGGAAAAGAAATCGATATTTTCACATATTAATTTCAACTTTTTGTCATAATATCGGTATGTATGGACGAAACTGTACATAAACCATCTACTAGTTCAACTTAAAGGTATCAAAACGCATAACATAGCTCGTATCCTTCTGGAAAGATGAAAAACCACAATTAATATCGCGATGTGGCATTTCGATATCCAGTCTCCACTTAGCGCCGATAATGGCCGTAAGCGTAGGTGCGCCAAATAGTTATATCAAAACAATTACCTGATAACAGATTCTGATTTGCCACGTCACGTCCATAATTAGCTGGACCAGCTTCCATTTCTTTGTCTGATAAATCTAGGTCGCTCACACCGACACAGTATTCACCACTTCCTGGGAGTAGGGTCCCTCTAGTCATAACGTTTCAAACAAATCATTTTCTGGTGTCTAGCTTACGATTTTAAATATTTGCTAACTATCATATTTGTGCGTCATCTTGAACTAGGAAGGCATATGACCGATGAGTATACAAGCTTACAGAAGGTCATCTCTATGTATGTGTCTCATACCCCATGGGATAACGACATGTACACCTGGCGAACCAGTTAGCTAGTCACTTCTCAATAGACGGTTCGTCAACTCACAAACTCAGCGAACGCATTGGCATATGTGGACAACTTCGAATGTTGCTAGCTGTCTCATTCCCTTGGACAGATGTCTATATGCTAAGGAGAAGACCCTAGTGTACAGACCACCCACACCATTATCCGAAGCAAACTGTGTGAAGCCCCGCAGTTGTATCGTCGAATATCTCTCAGCAGAGAAGAACAATGCTCGCGGTGCTAGTTTGTGGACATGCGCCATGATAGTGGGAATGAAATGGGCCACTCTATACACCACCCCTACACCTGGTGCATGTTTAAGATATCGAATGTCATGCGTGTCGGTTTTATTTGGTGTGGTAAGATTGTGTTTCCACATCCGCCTTTCTGATTCAACTACGTACACTTTTGTCTGGATAATACTATGCTAGCCTCCCTCAAAACAGTCGGATGGACTAAATGATAATGTCTTTATAGCATGAATGTATATGCGTGTGTGTTTTGTTATCCTCTCTCGGGGTTAGTGTCAGTATGTGGGCGGTATTATTCAAGAAAATGTCAGGAACTGTGGTGCATTTATTTCACTATGTATTTAAAGAACAATTTACAGTCTCGATGACAGTGGACGTTGGGGAACGCGACCTTTATGATCATATAGCTTTATATATAACTTTAGAATATAGTAGTTAATGTCTCAAGTAGGGAAATGGTCGCAATGGTGATGTTACCAAGAAATCACTTGGTGTACCAACGTTTGTTGAACTGAATGCAAGAGCTCACCGACGTAACATTCCTCTGGATGTTCTTCGTGTTGAACATTTCACCCTTTTGTTGATGACATTTGTACTTTCTTGAACCATACCACACAGCGTGAGTATGACATATCAACCAACTATCAAATGTATCGCCTTTAAGACTACACCCCAGTCTTGGTGGGGCTTATACAGCAGTAGCCAATGGCATACTCCTGGTCCAGTTGTTTAAGAACGGCTTCCAAACGGGTGGGAACATACAATTTTAGCATACAAGGAAAGCAAAGCCACACATGAGATCCTGTCTGAATCTAAAACATAACAAAATAAGGGGCGGTGCAGTCATGGTCCAATTTCATTTCCACTATCGTGACACATACCCACAAACTAGCACCGTGATTATCGTTATCATTTGCTTGGAACTGTTCGGTGAGACGATTGCTGGAAGCCAACAAGCTTGTTCTTATGATCATGTTCAAGGAGTTTGGGTATATTATGCATTATGGTCGTCTACGCCTTAGCAGAATTGTATCCGTCAAATGTCGGGCTTTCAACATTCGAAGCCATATACAGAAGTTGTCCGGGTACGTGAGTGCATTAGATGGGTATGTGAATTGATGAACCATATATTGAGAAGTGGCTGTTTGGGAAAATCACCAGGTGTACACGTTGTTATCCCCATTAGGTCACCAAAGCTGACAATACGCAGATAGATAGGTCCTTCTGAAAGCTAGTATACGCATCGACCGAATTCCTTTATAGTGTATCGCACAAGATGACGCATATACCCCATGCATATGTAGCATCTGTATTATACCATAAGCTATACCACGAATGAAGCTCGCTAAGAATTCCAAGCTTTCGAAACAAACACGTGAGCTAGAATCCGGCATATGTATTGTTTGAAACATTCCGATTAGTGGCACCCTTCTACGAAGAAGAGTAGTGAACTGTTGTTGTGGGTGAGATAGACTAATCTGACGAAGAGACGGAAACGAGTCTAGATAATGCTGAATGTGGCAATTCAGAATAAGCTCAGGTACAGTTGTTTTGATTCTTGGAAGTCATAATATGACTATTCGGCGCACCTATATACGGTTACGGCCAGTATGAGCCCTTAGTGGAGAATGGATTTTGAAATGCCACATCGCGATTGTGGGTTTTCACCCTTCCAAAAGACTACGACTTACTTTGGAACTAATATATGGCTTATATTATGTACCGTTTCGTTTATACAAATTAATATTATGACAAAAAGTTGAAATTAGTATGTGATAATATCGGCTTCTTTTCAATTTCTGCCCGCCAGTTTGGCCGCCATATTGACTGAGTATCACTTGCCAAACCATAATGAATAATTCATACATATCAACATGTAATGGTGGGTAGAAATCGCGAAACAATAACGCCCATCCTAAGAAAGTAAAGGAATGTAGGCGTGTTTTCAAATTTCGGTCGCCATTTTGTCCGCCATCTTCGATTCGGAAAACCATTTCTTGCATGAAATGTAAGGTAATTACTTCAAGTCAGTATTTCCAACTCAACTGTACGCATGGATGGAGTTGTCTCGACAATAATGCCCAATGATGTGAATATGAGGGAATTTCGGTGTGGGCGCCATTTTGGATTTGGGGGACTTTTATTTGGATATGGTACAAGGAAAGTTCTTCGCCTAAGTGTTCCCAACTTACAATAGTAAGCAGGTGTGGAGTTGTCATGACAATAATGCTCACTGATGTTAAAATCAGCGATTTTTTATTCTGGTGGCCATTTTGGCCGCCATCTTGGATTTGGGTAAACATTCCTCAACTCAGGTATAAGAGGAATCCTAGCTCGAGTATCTCCTGCAAATATATATGCATGGGTGTTGTTATAATAGCAATAACATTCATTGATTCGAAACATAACATCGCGTTATTAACGGAGATTCGGCTTTGACCTATGATACCGGCATTTGGGAAAACGTGATATCGGACAAAAATATCCCGCAATGAATGCATATTATGGTCCCCATGTATTCGCCAATGACTCCTCTATATGATAAATGTATAACATGACGCAAACATTCTAACATTTTTTCCACAGAGACAAACGAAAGGTGGTAACATGACAGAAAAATAGCATATTTTCACATTTCGGCGGCCATCTTGGCCGCCATATTGGATTCTGGTGTCGGATTTTTGGCTAATTTGTAAGGGTTGTATATTAGCATAACGAATCGAGCGGAAAGCAAGACGGCATTTGACATCATCTTTACTATAACGGCGATCAAAGAAACCTGGTGCATTAAAACAAAATGGACGCCATGATGGACGCCATCTTGTCTGGAGTCTCTGCGGCCACTTTTTGTTCTTGTTAACATGTGAAAAAAATTAGAGGAAACCTTAAGGAAGAAAATTAGTGGGGTGAAGTTAAGTCCTGGGGGGGGGTGCAGAGGTTGACCAATATCTCCTGGACTACATGTGTCATCATTTCACTTGTCTGTCGTTATATATTTCCTGAACATGATGATCATCTTTCCATATGCACACCATGCCATAGACTGTTATAACTGAATGAGATAGTTCACTTAGTAATGAAAGGGTTAATATTAACATACTTTGGCGGAGCATCTCTATAAAAAAAATTGGTATATCCTGATGGACATCATGGATACAGTTTCAAGATGCGTTACGCCAGCAACAATATTGCCATATATATGTATGATATCGAGACTGTACCCAGGTGAGTTAAAGACACGGATGGCCTTGGTGGTGGGTATCCTGTGAAATATCTCCACCCGTCAAAAACCGCCACAAACAGAAAGAACATCAAAATGTAGATAGACTTTGTCCTACAAATAAGAAATATCACATAAACAGTATGTTATGGTCATATGTTTGACCATTGTTATGTAAACAAAAGCGTAAAAAGTTACTTTTCTGGTGTTTGTTTATATTATGATGGTAAACATAAAGAGCGTTCTTTGTTGGTGAATACCTGATATGGAACTAATAAAGAGCGTTTATGCCATTTGTGTGTGATTAGCCAGTAGCATTGTGTTGTCTTCTGTAACACAATCAGGCTCCTGCTTAGGTAAAATATAGTAGGTCTTTATGATAACATGCTGTTTACGCGATGGTCATGGTATATATGAACGGAACTGTATGCGTCTTACTGTTTTTCTGTTTGCGGTGTTTGGAACAAATATGAATATTTTCGACAATTAAGGCCGCACGTGCCTTTAAATTAACCCGTACTATACTAAATGGATGTTCCCCGCCAAGTTATAAAATATTTGAAATGGTCTGTTATTCATCTGGAGGGTTTTCATGGAAACAGACGACATATAAGACAGATAGTATATACAAATAATGAAGAAGTGTACACCCATTGGAGTGAAATGCTCAGAATCGTTTGTTGAAAATAGTATCGGAACATATGCTCATACAGAGACAAAATTCAGAAATTCCCAAGACAAATAAGGACTGTAACCAGAGACGTGGCGACAGTGGGGGGGGGGGAGTTGGGAGGGTGCTCACCCCCCCCCCAACTTTGGTCAAAATTTTCAACAGTTGGAAATTTCATACCTGACACAACATTAGTTCGAAATTTCACACCACCAACAATAGGTTGAACATGTTCTTGTAGTTTGATTTTCAAACAATTTATTGTGGGGAATTTATTGTTTTTGGACAAATACTTGCATATTTTCCTTCTTTTGGTAAATTTTTTGGACTGAAATGGCCATCAGAAATTTCCAACACTTGGAAAGCTTGTGTCCTGGTCCCTTCCCCAGTCAAAAACTTCTAGTTAATAATTTAAGAAAACAATATGGTCCTACATTTGGTCAAAATTGTCACTGGAATTGTCATTAGTTGGAAATTTTCCAACCTGAGTCGGGGTGTCAGGTTTGAAATTTCCATCTCTATGAATGCTTGAGGCTAGTCTATATGCTAGGTGTTTGCGATTTTCTTGTTCAGATTTCAAAAGTTTAAGAAAACAATATTTTACTGCATTTGGTTAAAATTGTTGACTGATTTCAGGTCATCAGTAACTGTTGGAAAATTTCCAAACTAAGAGAGAGAGAGCATGAGGTTTGAAATTTCAAACACTAGGAATGCTTGAGGTCAGTCTAGATGCTAGGATTTTGCGATTTTCTTGTTTAGTTTTCATAATATTCTCACGCCGGGCCGAACAACCATGGTCGGCCCGGTGTGCCGTGGTCTATTGCCCGCAGTCGTGTGCATTTGTCTGGACTTAAAACCACTAGATGTTAGGATTTGTGCAATTTTCAGGTTCAAAATATATGAATATTATCATACCGGGTAGATAGAACCATGGTTTATAAAAAAAATAGGCCGTTAGGCCTGTGAACACTTAGGGGCAAGGAGGGATTGAAATTATGCAAAACATTTGGTCTGATTCAAGGGGTATTTCGGTTTGATACAAAGGGGGGGGGGGTGCAAATGGAATTATGTTCTTTCGGACACAATACTCCAAAATTTCCAAGTCAACCAAGGGCTGTAACTCTGGTAAAAAATAATGGACGAATCCCGTAGTATGTGGATATCCTTTTCCACAATCTGTGCTATCACCACGCCAAAGGACAACGAAATCAAATAATAAAGACATCCATAGCATAGTGTTACTGCAGCAAAGGGCCATAACTGTGGAAAAAAGTGCAGACAAAACTGCACTATATATATGTGGAGATCCTTTCCACAATGCTGATTTACCGGTATACCAAATGACATTAAAAATGGACTATCGATACTTGAGCTGTGTTGTGAAATGTTTGTTACGGACAGGAGGACGGACGGACGAGGTCTCCACTATATACCCCAAATCCTCCTTCCGATGGTCGGGGGCATAATAATACGTGAAAAACTAGCACAAAAGTTCATAATTGAGACCGCTCTTTATTATATACCGCTGGGCAATGAAAACTTTGGGTTTCTTTATCAGAGACGATGGTGGGCTCTTTTTCTGGTCCGCGGGAGACATTTGAGTCGATATGGGTCCGACGTCCGATCTAATTATTTTCTGGACACATTTGTTGGAAATTATTATCAGAATCCACTGATAAATAGATAGAACGACACAAGCATAAGTGTGAACTGGTTTACAATAACTTTATTGCACGAGTTTGTTGTGACGCGATGGTTAGGCGAGAACCGGATGTTCGAGTTTTACTTCTTGGCACGAGAAACGAGTGCAATAACGGGCAAAGTACTAAAGATATAAGTTCGTCCTTCTTTGATGATAATAAACTCCTATTTTTTTATAAGGGACTCCCTCGGTCCACCCCAACGTACTATTAAATGTTAGTACTTCGCGGTCGCGAATAATGCAGCGGTCGTTACTCGTTAGTTCAACCAAGCCCAGCTTCCGGTCCGGTGCCATTAAAATAGTAGACTCAATGTTATCAATAAACATTAATCTAATGCAATGGCGTACAGTGACGTGCTCCCATATTGTTAAATGCACCATCGACCTTGCTACAATGCTCGTTTGTCAACGGAGTTCTTGATGTGAAAAAAACATGATTGACATCAACTGGATATTACATCGATTTGTCATCAACATGTTTAAAAACCGAGCATAAATTGATCAGATAAGCTCAATGGCAGACCCAATTTCCACCCATCTTCGGGGCAACGGGCGATGTTGTTTGGGTGTGTCAATGGGTAACGTGTCGTTGCTGATGTATGTTGCGGTGTCAAACTCTGCCGAACGACACGGGGTTTCTACACGTACCAAACAGGCACAACATGTGATTACATTGCGCCTTCTGTGATATGATATAGGTTGTGATATGGGATTTTTGTACCACCTGATATGGACAATCGTCTTACTTGTTCACCCAATAGGTACGTGGATATAATAGTAATATCGTGTAATCAAACCATTGAGCACATTTTCCCATGGGAGTTGATCTAAACAGATTGCTGATTGGGAATTACAATAGGGACTTCGAATCTTTTTTTTTTTACAAGTATGTCTCATCATGATGTTCATTTTTTTTAACACTATAAACGGTCTCCAGAAAAGAACACATTCGCCCTCAAAATTCCGAGCAGTCAAGCTCCCATTTTGGAATACGTACCATAAGACTAATTTTGCTTTTAACACGACTTCTTGTACGCAGCGGGTTCTCATAACTCTAAAAATCAGGGTTCTGGTAATAATATTGATGAATCCCACGATGAAAATCAAACGATCTCGAATTTGGAAGATCCAAATAAGATAACTGTGCGTCCATTTGTGCACCATTGCTTTCATCTAGTCTGGAATTATACCAAAGGCAATTTCATCCGCAAACCTATCAGTATTTATAATATATACGTGTATGTGAAATTTGAATGGTATACTGTGGATTACAATAAATATGTTCAACATTTAATAGTACTTACTATTTATTTTAAGTAATGTGAAAATATCCGCTGCAGTGAAAAAGAGAACAAAGTAGTTATTATCGTAAATTGTATACCCAAATTGGCAGCTCGTATGAACAACTAAAACATTTAAGTTTCCCTTAATGCATTG
The DNA here is from genome assembly GCA_032622095.1 of Siphonodentalium dalli. Classification (NCBI taxonomy): domain Eukaryota; kingdom Metazoa; phylum Mollusca; class Scaphopoda; order Gadilida; family Siphonodentaliidae; genus Siphonodentalium; species Siphonodentalium dalli. The sequence goes on from CP136067.1 coordinate 56,000,802, forward strand.
GCCCATATCTCTCCGTAGATGCATTCGATCGATTTCCCTGAAATTTGTTGGTTTATATAATATAACCTTTATGGTAGGTCCGATTAGCTTTGATTACTGCTTAACATTTGTTTGGGGCGGTGGGGGGGGGGGGTCAAATTCAATAATCATAATTGAGACTTCAAACTGCAAAATATTCTGGAATACTCCCTGTTGTTGCAATTACTAATGAGCTTTGCGAGTGAATCACCATATGAGACTGTGGTAGAGCGCTCTCGATGTGATTCAAATCCCAACGTTGTGCATATATAATAATTGGTAACGGTTTTATCGTCCTTTCAGCCACTAGGCCATACCACGACGTTGTCAGTTTTACGGGTAGAGGAAAGACCACGCAGAAGGTGAATTTCACCGGGGAATCACTGCACTGCGTGTAGAAACAACTGACCCCGGAAAGCAATACAATATATACAATATGTTTATTTCTCATTAATCAAAGTGGATTATCTCCCCTTTAAGTATTAGTATATAACTTCGATTTTACAAGTAATTAACAATAACATTTAGAGAAGAGCAATATTCATTCCATCACGACATAGTTATTATTGATAATTTTCAATAAAAACATATTGATCCACTTTATTATTGCATATTGGCAACACATTTTGCTGGTATAATCATAATATCAAAACAATTTCTGGTATAATGGGAAAACTTCAGATAACTTCCCCCCCCCACTCCATCGTTTTATACTACATATATTAGGGTAAATTCATCAATATATAATCACCCCACACGTAAAATTGCTATAGTTCAGTTTTCACAATAAAATATTTAACCCGGGTGAAAATGAATTCGGCAGGGGTCACTCCCCGCTGATGTGTACGATATGTTTCAAATCGAAAAGGTGCATTGCATGCAATTGACTTGATTCATCAATGACAAAGCAAGTGACAAACTTGCCCAGATACACGAATTTCATCATCCTCCCTTATAGTGTGGATCACGAATCCGCGCTTATCGGGTGTTCTGACCAACTAATTCGTCAGCGCTGGAGTCCTATGGCGGCGTATTAATGCACTGAACACTCTACCGGCTATACCACCAGGGGCGGGCGATGTTATGCAAATAAAAAGCTATATGTATATGTGAGGGTGATGGTAGTCACAAAGATTCAGGCTGTGATTCAATACCGTCATTCATTATGTAGACATATATATGTAGTCGACGTGGATGTGATTCACACTCAATCAATGTTATTTCACTACGTTGAAATCGCCGACGTTGTTGTGTCCAACCTGTAGGTGCCGTTGGTGAAGTCCAAATTTCTAACTTAAGTCTGCATATACTATCTTTGCGCTTTCACTGTTCGATGCCAACTGAATTCAAACTCATAAGTTTATTGTTCAACCTTCTCTTCAAAATGCAAGACGCCAATGTTGTTCAAAATATATAATTGATGAACAACATTGGCGCCTTGCATTTAGCCCCAACACGAAACAGCGAAAGCCCATGCACACCACTCATAGTTTCCTAAACCACAATACCATAGTTCCCATGAATAATTGATTACACCATTAATTGAACAGTATAAATAAATGCAATGTTCAACTAAACCTAACCTTTCAAATGTTATTTTTTATATATTATATTGTGATGTCACAACACCAAATATAAATTCTGCTTTCTATGTTTTCATTGTTTTGTGAGGTTCCCCTCATAATCCTCTGAAATCATCAACGACTGTACATGTACCAACTCTGATATGTTTTTTATTGCATCATAACAAAATATTTATAAGACAATGTTTAGTTACATTTAATTAACCCGTTCTATACTGTGAAATAGCATTGGTGAGTAGTTATACCATAGAACATGTTCAGATAAGGGTCGCTTGTTGAACTTATTATCTAAAAATTTCATTCAATAAATAGGGCTCCTTCTGAACTTTTATTTATCTGTCGTCTGATTTTATCACCTTATAATCCCTCCAAATCATTAATGGACCATCAAGTTGTACACGTTTTAACTGACTGGGAGAATCCATTTAGTATACGAAGGGTTAATATTATAGTTTATTACATGATCCTACCCTCATTCCATTCAATAAACCCATTCTATAAATATTGAATATTTAGCTAATGCCGTCGGTTAAACGGTTTATGTACGTGGGGGGGGGGGGGGGATTTGAGCATATGCGAGGCTCTGCCGAGTCCAACAGATGCCAAATCTCCCGATTATGACTATACTGTGACTTCCAATATTTTTCCAACAAACTATAATGAATGAGGAATTTGAAAAGTTATGTCATTAAATATACGCCATTAAATACGCTAATGGTCTTTATTTATTTGGGACTATTTCTTTACGCGGGCAAACAATACATATATGTATACGTGAAACGTCATTGCCTACCTTATATAGATGTTAGTTTCGTGTCCCATTTGTTGGTGTTAGTATCTTTTGTCGAGGTTTTGGATCATGTCAAATATAAGAGAATGCACTGGCACAGGGGTTTTAATGCTGCACCAGCACAGTTCCCACCATGAAAGGGTTAAGGTTTCTTGAAGCAGCTAGAAATGTTAGAAGGGGGAAATTAAAAAAAATTCTGGAACACTGTGTCAGTAGTGTGCCAAATTAAAGTATTAAAGGCCTGATTGGAATTCTCATTTTACAAGTTTATTCAGTTCCATTAAATTTGTTTTTCACACTATTTGGTATCTTTATTTCTTGAATAAGACATTTAATAACATTTGTTTATAGCCTATGGAGAGTTTGGATCAAAATCTGTTTGAATGGGGTCCACCATTAAAAAAGGTGGGTATGTCAGGTTGGAACTTTGCAACAGTTAGGAAAGCTTGAGGTATCAGTTGTAAAATTACAACATGCGCAAAGGAATTTTACGAACTTGGGAATGTGTTGCTTCAGTTGGGATGGAGCAGAATATGGACTATGTGGGGTGGAGGGGTCAGGACCGAATTTCAAGATGGACACCCCTCTGCTCAACGGAGACCCTCTAGGCTATATCCCTCTTTAGGACTACTTGTTTTAAGTGAATTTGACAAGTACTATTATGGTCTTCCGAGTCCCAGTCTTCTCAGTCTTTACAGTCTGGTGAGCATCTCCACAATCATTGATTGTCTTGTTTGAGATAGTGCAAATTTTTTCTGGGATTGGATGGTATTCGAACCCTGACCCGTGACTGTAAGCACGACTCAAAGTATGACGTCAATACCACATGGACATAGAAGCGACTCCAAAAAAGGAAACTCAAATGGTAGCTGTATTCAGACGTTGCACTTAGGATCCTAAACTTCTATGTTGGTCAGTATTCACCCCAAGTATGTAGTTCATACTCATAGAGACTGATTTCCTCAATATGTGTTGCCGTATTAACACTTTCTATACTACAGCATCATCGATGAGTAGTTGTCCCACAGGAAATATTCAGATAACAGATAATGTTCAACAAACGACCATACACATTTCCCGTAATAAAGAGGACTCCTTCTGTACTGTTATTTATCTGTCGTCTGTTTATATTACCTACACATCCCTGCAAATCAATAATAGACCATTCCGATGGACACTTTTTAACTGACTTGGAGAGTCCATTTAGTATATATACATGGTTAATGCCTCATATAAATGCAGCCATCTTTTATGTTTCCTCTACTGGAATTACAACTGTTTTCCAAGTCATATGTAATAAGAGTAGACAAAATGTGTACTTAGTTCTTACATCTTGTGATTCTCATAATGTGTTTCACATTTACCCGCACATGCACATACACCAATACCGTACAATTATTCAACATTTTTCTAGATAGATTTTAATTTAATTTTGTTACAAAAATTTAGTTTTGAAATAGAAAATATGGAAAATATGCCCTTTTCCTTTACCTCTTTAGCACCCCAGTGCTGGCGATCTTACGAACTTCTTTATACATCACCGACCGACGCGAAATGTTTCTGGATAACATTTGAACAACAGATCTGGTCTGATTGCCCTGCTGCATGCGCGGTGCACAGCGGAGACTTTCTGACCATTAACAGTCTCCAGATGGGGGACTTCCTCAGACCGAAGATATATAACCACGCTAAAGACCTTCTAGACAAGGGCTTACTGATTTATCCGGGCAACACGTATGTACTGTAATTGGAGTTACACGTCGAATTAAGACTAATATATTAGTCACCTTACGGTATTATTAATTAACATATTGACAGCCAATTCTATACCCTTTGTTTGTATTTTAGACCTGGTGGTGACGTTTACACGGACGGTATGATTTGTTCCTCATCTCATACCAATCACTAATTATACTAAAGCGTTGAGACGGGGGGTAGGGGTAATTATCTCCTTTAGTTCAAATGACAGTTTAACCTGTTTCAGAAGCTGTTTTAATTGAAAAAAAATGGTTATAATGCAGGCAAATATAAGTATTTTCTTTTCAAATACTGGCTGATAGGCATTTGTCTATCACATACATGCATTGGAGTTTCCAGGTCGAGGTGTGATGAGAGTATGCTACGTCTACATGTGGTGGTCAAATTCTTCTAAATGGAAACTCAAATGCATCAATGTATTGTACAAATACAGTAACCAATCCGAATCTGATAGCTGCACATAATACACTAGTATTTATAAGGTATATACATCCAGTTTTACAGAAACAAATTATACATATTCCAGCATATCCCCATGCATATCCAGTGAGATCTCATTTCCCCCAGCAAGCTATAACATGAACCAAACATGTCTGTTTGCTATTTGACTGTCATATATTACAAGCTGATAACAATCATAATATCTCAGGACAGTGAACCCAATCTTGACTTCCTCGAGGCACTTAACATTTTGTAGACATAACCATGACATGTCAGTTGTTAAGTTCCAATTCAACTGTTAGAGTTGACATATATTGATAATAAATTCATAGAGAGGATATTTACAAGGCTGCAATTTGAAATATTATTTATAAATTGTTGATATCTGCAAACCTAACTCATTGTAAAGGATACACACAATCCCATCATTTCTAACTATGTCCTGATTAGTCTGTCAACCAGCCCATTATCTATCATTATTCCGTAACACTTTTGTTAGTCTACTGGAGAAACATAATGTTATAATAAACGAAAAGCAGTCACTATGACAGACTTGGATACTTTAGGTGTAACTGATCATCTGAGTCGACAACATGGTAATTATAATGAAAATGAATTTATGACTGGAGTCATAATTTTTCATTATTATTACCATGTTGTTTGCATCGCTCATAGATCACATGAGTGTATTTTGCGCTCACCCATGTCTCAAATTAATTTATTTGTTGCATATATTCTGTTGAGAATAAAAGGAGATGGTCCCATTAATGGCCGGATTTATAGTACAGTCCCCCTTTAATGTTTGAGACAGTTGTTCACTTTTTTCGATGCACACAGTGATCTAGGCTTCAAGGTCTTAGTTACATCAGGACAAGTTTATTTATTTTAGGTTTACATTTCTCAAAGCTTCTCGCAGAAGGCTGTCTGGGAGGAACTTTTTCACCTCACTGGCCCATATGCAACAAGCCATATGCAACAAGCCATATGCAACACGCCTTAATGTCATGTCAAGTAAGGCCCACATGAGGTTCCAGTAACATAGCTATGGTGTTTTAAAAAAATGCAATACATGTTTGCTTGAGAGGGCATGCACATGTGTTTATGTGTCTCAGGTGCCACAGACCATTTGTAATCTGAAAAGATTTCGATTGGTCTGGTAAGGTACTTCTCTGAGCAAAATATAAGTTATGTTACTTCACTGTCTGTGAATTGTTGTGTTTATTCATTCATATATATGTTTTTGACCGGAAAAACAACTATTAAAATAATAAAAAAGTTCCGACCATTTGTGGGACCATCTCCCTTAATATTAAACATAATATATGCAACAAATGAATGAATTTGAGCCATGGATTTGTACAAAATACACCCATGACATTGTGCTCTATGAATGATGCAAACAACATGGTAATTATAATGAAAATGAATTTATGACTCCAGTCATAAATTCATTTTCCTTATAATTACCATGTAGTTTGCATCGTTCATAAAGTAAATGCTTGTATTTTGCACTCAGCCATGGCTCAAATTCATTCATTTGTTGCATATATTCTGTTGAATATTAAAGGAGATGGTCCCACAAATGATCCCTTTAAACTGTTACAAAGGTTCTTTAGTAATAAATGCATGATGTTGTTTTTGCCTCTCGGACCACCCACCAACCCCGGCATACCTTCCGGCATATGTTCAATTACCCCCCCCCGGTTGAGATGAGAAATATGAAGAGAGATCCGAGTGGTACATGTTAATAACAATAAAATGCGACCAATTTAGAATCTTTTATTCTCCTTTGCGTGATTTACTTTGTGTTTTTTTTTCGTTTGGTTTTTTGTTTGTTTTTGTTTTAATATCGGTTTTCCTGCATGTTTCTGAAAAAAATGTACAAACGAATTACGATATGACCAAAATTTATACAACTGACATTCAAACAAAAGGTTTTAAATTTGAAAGTCCTCGGTTGCGACACGTATAGTCGCCACAATGAGTTATCTGCAAATCCACATTATGGTTTCATAAAAGGCCATTGCCCCATCACATGAGTTTAAAAATCGTGACATCACTTTCTTATTTTTCGGCACAGTATCGAAAATAAAGAGTTTTTTTGTTAAATCTGCATAATCATGAAAATCAAAAACAAAATAGCCTGTTGATGCTGTTCCAATCATTGATAGTTCGGCAAAAGAAACCGAACTTGTAGAAGTCGTGAACTGGCTGAAATGGTAATATATTTTTTTCTGGATGGTGCCCTCTGTTCCCCTTGACTGATGACTTATGCATGTAGTTAGATGTCGTTATTGCTATCATTTCGTGCTTTTCTTTGTAGAACATGAGAATGTTTTTTATTTGCCACCTTCTGTATAGAGGTGGTAATTCTAGCTCAGCCAAACGCGTGGTTACTGCCCCCCCCCCCAGATCACGTGAATACTCGGCCTATAGAGACGGGCTGGGCTGCTCGTCGTATTTTTTTCCAATTGATCGATTTTGTGTTGACGATATGGTCCCATACAGTATGTTTTTTATGTTTATCCTTCGATATTACGTCGGAAATCTCAGCGTTTTGTTGGCCTTTGCTGTTATTTTGTTCACATGTTCACTCCACGACAGGTTGGACGTGATTTCCACTCGGAAGTACATGTATAGGTACGTTGCTATACTGGCTCGAGTATTTGACCGTCCATAGCGTACTGATATATGTCAGACTGGTGATTTTGCTGCATGTATCATTAGAACATATTTTTGAGGATTGAAACGCATGTGCCAGTTTGAAGACCCACCCCTGGTCAAGTGGTCCTGTTAATATGCTATGATGCTGGTGGTCCTGCTGATTTGCTATGATGCGGGTAGGGCAAACTGATGCCGTTACGAAAAAGTACCGTTATTTTTTCTAAAGTTGTAATTTTCGCGGTGTTTGGCTAATCTGAGAGATTTGAGAAAAAACCAGTGTGTGAATGAAATATTCAAGAACATACATATTTTTGAAAAATATAATAATTCCTGACTGTTGTTTCTAAAACGACGTGAATAACCATCTTGATTTTTTTTTAGGTTTTCAACAACTTATACAACCAGTATTAAAAATATTTCGCAATAAATATGTTTTTGAATGTTTGATACGCGTAATGGCATTGTCTGTATATGTTAAGATTATCAGAACACTGCGTGAAGACAAATTAACAAAATATAACGGTACTTTTGGTTAACAGTAACAGTTTGTCCTGACAGCATCACAACAATTCAGCAGGACCCAACCGCATCATAGCACATTAGCATGACTCAACCGCATCATAGCACATTAGCAGGACCCAACCGCATCATATCACAATAGCAGGACCACTTGACCAGGGGTGAGACCGATAGTTAGAACCGATAAATTTTACAATGTCTCGCATCTTTTTTCTGATTGTATGACGGCATACAAAAGACTGTCGTCAGGGAAGAGTCTTATATATATTATGTCCACTTGGTTTGAGTTATCCACATGACCTCAACATTCAAGGTAGATATCCCACTGCAATCACGTCTTCTGGATTTAATATACCACCAAGGCGTGTGCTGATTGCATGCGATTGGTCTCTATCTACACCAGATGTGTTTTCTTTAACATTTCTTATATCTGATGAGAGTTGTCTGGAATTCTCGTCCAAAAGACTGGGAATATATTTATCATGTTCCAGTTTTAGTTTATTTTTGATATCTCGTCTCTCGAATGAGCCATGCCCGTTTAAAGAACTCGATGGATAGCTGTTATTGATAATTTAGTTGCATGTATATTGCAAATCGTGGAGGTGAAAAAATTCGTTTCAAAGTTTATGCATTCTTATTTTTAGGAAATTGAATAACAATGACGGAGTATTTGTGTGGATTGGGGTTCATAAAGTTGGCGGAAACTGGGTTGATTGGGAGGACTCAACACTGACGTGGATTGATTGGGAAAAGAAACAACCTGGCAATGGTGACGACTGCGTTGAAGCACAATCTAAGCGTCGCCTAGAGTGGTTTGTAAGGGACTGTTCGGACCAGGTTTTCTGCGCATGTGTAAATGGTGAGTGTCACTCTGAACTTGAACCTATATATGTTCAACTTTCATTTGAAGTGGTCTAAATGTAGTAATATATATCTGGGGCGAATTTTTGCAGACACGAATACCCTTTAATTTCTCGAGTCAGCATATATATGTATATGAATTTAGATAACGAATTTACATCATACCAATCCAGACACACATTCAAACGGCGTTTACATGCCGATGGCATTAAAAAATATGCTGCAACAATTAAATGCAACAATCAAAGATGTCCCGACTGTGTGGTAGCTCGTCAATAAGTGACTTCCCCAATATCGCAATCATCAACCTCACTCAGCATATTCCTACTCGACTTACAAGGAACATCCCACTGACAAGAAAGAGACAAACCATCGAGTAACCAATAAGCGATTTATCTAGACGTATACCCTCCATGTATATAATCCAGTTAAATGCAACCATTGTGTGATACATAATTATATAGCCGTGCATTGTACAAGAAATCTTGACCGCCTATCGTAACATCTTTTCTTCTTTAAGGGGATGGCAGTAAGACAGTCTAGTCTGACTATGCCACCCCCTCGAATATACAATATAATATTTGTCAAATGTATTATTCATTAATATGTGTATATTGAAATAAAATATCCTATCCTATCCTATGAACAGTCGCGATAATTTTGCGAGGCACGGGTTGGGTTAATGAAATTAAAGACACATACCTAACTATTAGGAGGTTTGAAGACATAACATTAAACTGATATATGAACAGTGAATGAAACTGATAGGTGAGTAAGCATGCACCTTTTCTACCTAAAGAATGTATCATTCAACCTGTGTATTACCAAAAATTCCAACCACACCAAGTGACCAATTTCATAAGACTGAACTATGCACAAACGTAAATATTTACTCAACACATCAGGACGAATCTTTGGTCATTAACCAATATGCAATGATTCCGACAGCGAGGGTCACTCCATATGATTCACATAAACAAGATAGATAAGTTTAATGACATAATACACCCATGTGGGACCGATGCCATATTCACGTACATTAGATATACATATTACACAAATACCAACACTAGAATACAAGTTAACTGGTGCTGTTGCGACTACATGCAAGTCTTCATATCCGTTGTCGCGATCCCATTTCTGCAGGATTCGCTCACACGTCAACAGTTATTTTACCGACATTTTGTATAGGATAGTGGCTGAAAACTGTACACCATTTCAGAGAATGGATCGACCGAGACGGCATGCCGAGATCGTTCATTCGCTGAATTAATGTACAGTTTGAAGCTGTTAAGTTTACGTACGTTTAGTAACTTCAACGTTAGTACGTTTATCGCAATTGTAATTCAATCCACCAAAACAATTGAAAGCAACTTTACGAAATGCAGAAATTACATGCCATGAAGTGAGATATCCTTTTTCGGTGTTAAATCTCTGGGTACGTTCCGTGGGTTTATTCGGAACAGCGCCCGAACAACTTCCTGTCAACGGTACGTATATATTAATTAAGCAAATTCTCACGAACGCTGTTTAACTAAATTATAACGAAGTCAGTAGAGTTTAGGTTGTGCAAATGACTTGTAATCGATGGGCCATAACCATATACAGGGAGGGGAAACATTTGACCGACGTCCATCCCAGTTAAGCAGTTCAAAATCCCGTTCAGTAGTTCATATGTAGCAGTTCAGCAGATTCCCCGAACGCAGTTTAACTAAATTGTGATGAAGTTATTCGGGTATAGGTTATGCAAATTACTTATGGTCGATGTACCTTAACTAAATATATAGAGGGAACACCATTTGACAGACCTCCACATTTCCAAATCACGCATCCCTTCTCCACGTGTGAAATAGGGTCCCAATATTTATCAGCAATGCCTTGTCCACAGTTATCAAACTTTACTGTCTTGTGTGATTGTAACACGCTTGCCTTCATTTAAAAAAAATTCAAAAGTATGAATTTATTTCGCCTTTCCTTCACGTTTTCACGAATTTAGCCCCCCCCCCCTTCCACCAACGATTACACGTAGTCTTTTTTATACGAACTCCCGGTGTCCTCTTCATCATCAACATTTTCTTTCGCCCATTTACAAACGGGACGTAGGCCTATTATGCTTTTGGTAGGCCTACGTCTAGCCGTATGTCCGTCCGTTAATATTTCGTTTCCGGATGATAACTTTAGTTCTAACTAAATAGAATTGGAGTTGGTATGTATGTTCACTGCCACAAAATACAGGTGTACCGTTAGGTATTGGAGTCCAGCCGCCCATTCTTACCAGAGTTATTGAACTATATTGAATTTGGGCTCCAATTTCGTGTCCGGATAACATTTAATTGTTAAAAGTTCTATATAGGCTCCCGTTAGCCCATTTTTTTACGTATTTATAAATGGACCTCTATCGACTTTGCAATGCGGGATTGTTTTGGTTTCCGGATATTAACTTTCGTTAATGTTGACTGAATGGAATGAAATCGTGTATGCAGGTCGAGTTCGATATTCAGCCATTTTTTTTACCAGAGTTACAAACCATTTTCGGCTTGAACTTTGGGTTTTCTTGGTTTCCTGTTAACTGCAGTCAGGGTTGGTTGATCGATTAAAAATGGTACGTGGCTGTACTGGCTCGAAATAGAAGCTGTGCTTGAATCGGGGATTTGTTCAATGGTTCTCAACAAACTTATGTGGCTCATTCATGTTTTAATTTGATTGGTTTTCGGCTGCTTACTCCAAATTATGGAATCTTTCTGACATGTAATTTGAAACAAGCTAAACGGCCGTGTTATGCCACAGTAGTGGTGCTCTTACCTTGACAGAATCATTTTCTTTTTGTGGAAACAAATAGGTCACTAACATCAAACGGGCTATAGGTTGTATAGATTGTAAAGTGTACAATGTACGTATCCAAGTTCCCCATGTCTGTTCCTGAACCAACACGAGTTGGAATATAAGACTGGAAAATAAGTATATGCGTTGTCAGTTTGAAGTTTCTAGTAGTTTATAAATCAATTGGAATATTCTAACCCAAATGGGGGTGGGATGAAAGTGAAATCCCCTACAACCGAAACCGTGGTCTATTGTTACAATAAAGGTCTTCTAGCTCACTAGCCACGTCCCTAAATATTAATATTTATTTCCAAAGAGAACATAACGATAACAACGACGACATCGACAACAACAACAACGACGACAACAAAAACAACGACGACGACGACAACAACAACAACAACAACAACAACAACAACAACAACAACAACAACGGCGACGACGACGAACACCACAACAACAAGGACAACGGTATTACTTACCACAGCGTCGACAGCGGTATCAGCAGTAACGGGATCGACCACGACGTCATCAAGCTCGGAGACTCAAAATTCTACAACACCAGGTAGCGGCACCCAGTCTGATAACTCAACAATTACGACAACAATGAACACGACGGCGGTGACCAGCGAACCTCGCTGCGGCGGAACTACTGCGAAATCGTATAAAACAACCGGTTAGTAATGTTGGGACTAACTTTAACCAGGATTCCGATCAGGCCAAACCACGTTCTTTTCACCGGATCCGGATCTGCATGACCTACTTTTCAAATTGCTTTAAATCACTATATGCGGTATTTTCGCATTATAATACATGTGATGAGGGTGAATTGCGTGTGAATAAAACACGGGCTACGCAGTAGTGTACACACTGCATATGCCGAAATCAATGTGGAACGTGTGTACAAGATCTCGAGTTTACTGATACGAATCCGGGTTTTTCTCGATTAATAATCGGCTACTACATGGGCTCCAGGTTTATGACACTTGTCATTCTTTTTATCACTTTCTATCTCTCTCCGTCACGTTGACCCGTTTATCACAACGAAAAGAATTCGGAACGTATGTATATGACATCTTCCTTTATATAGTTCCTGCCATGGACACGAATCCGTGTTTTGATAATAATCGTGGACTGGAGTCATCATATTCACGGCAAGGCACTTAGTATTGATTCGTGGTATATTTGGGAAGGTCTTGATCGTTACCCTCTATATATGTTAGCCACTGATCAATTAAAATGCGGAACGTATGTATCAGTCACATTGATACAGTTCCAGGAAGCGAATCCGGGATATTCTCGATTGATGGTATGGGACTGGGGCAATCTAAGGTCAAAGTATTTAATGTCGGTTCATATAGTATATTGGGGGAATCCTCGTTCTCTCACCTTATCTCTCTCGGGTTTCACACACCCTCTCTCTCTCTCTCTATCTCTCTCTCTCCCCCCCTCTCTCTCTCTCTCTCTCTCTCTCATGAAAGCAAGAAATATCGATGTTTATTTCTGGCTACGTCTCATTTACTGGTGCATTTCGACGCCTTCAATTTAAGGTGAATATCTCGGAATAAATACGAGTTTGTTGACTAATATGTTAGAATTTTGTTTCGGAAACATGGGTTCATGGCATCTTGGTTGAAGTCCTGGAAAACGAATCCCGAATTTCCATGATTGCAAACAGCGGACTATATCGAATCTAGATGTTTCTGTCTGTAACCTGTTAATTTGCAATTATGAGAATAAAGCATCAATTCAATAGCAATGTATGGTCATAGATAGCGGTACTATAATGAGAAAATGGCACATAATAGTGATTTAATGCCACATATGGGTTTGCGCTCCAAAATACACCTAATAATATTAACTTTTTATTTGTTCCTGTATCGGAATAGGTCTATGATTACTTGAATTACCCTTCAACGGGCATTATATGTCATAAAATGTGCACAGTTGAAAAAAGGTCTTTGTTTTTTCTTCAGAAACCATAGTTACTGGAAACACCACAGTTTACAAGGTATCATATTGCCGGTGTTCTGTTCGTGACAGCATCCCCGTGGACGATAGAATTAAACAGTTGAAGGAAGAACTTACTGTGAATCCGCGGGAAGTCTCAAGTTTTCTGAACCTGTTCAAGAGCGCCGAAGACAAACGGCCGATCGTGTCTGTTTCCGGAAACATTATTTTCATTTCGATGATGTCCGTGCTCGCCCCGCTGATTCTCTCAGATCTTATACATCTCAGGCACGTCATCGCTAGGTTCCGCGCGAACTGAACAAAGCACTGCACATGTTGAGATTGTAGAACGCCAAAAAATCTCCTCAGGTGGCAGGGAAATCAGTCGAGTGGTAGTTGAACAATAGTCTGTCGATAAACTCCACATGGCGTCAAAGTGTGTCATCTAATACTATAAGATGGTGTATTTCCACGTTACTTTGTCGACTAAATAAAGGTGATTCATCGCTTTGGAATGGCGCATGGAGCACCACCGAGACCAGAAGCTTCTACATAGGAGGTGTCGGATCTGAGGCCGAGCAAAACAAAACATCCGCGACTTTCTGACACAAGTGGCATTGTTCCTTCATAATTATGTGGAAAAGTTATGTCCTGTAAGACCGACCCGACGCTAAATCGACCAGAATCACAATTTCAACCATAGACTGCCGACGAATTTCGGAGAGAAACTTCTGGCTACCATGTGTATACAGCCGCCGGTGGAATAATTACAGTAATATACATAAAGACTCTTTCACAATGACCAATCATGGCCAATGCGATTAATCCTACCACATCACAATGTAAATATGTACAGGTATATAATCACGTTAAACTGATATCATGGAATGCCACTTGCATGAAGTCCAGTATATCGAACTTAACTTCATTACTGAATGATCAAGTTTATGACATCGTAAGCATATCTGAGCACTGGCTTGACGACAGTTCCCACCATTTTCTAAATGAAATTCATTCAAATTATATAAGTGTCACCAAATGCGGGATAAATATAGTAAGGAAGACCGATGGTAGCTACTGTCGAGATGGTGTGTCATTTCTCATTAACAGACGCCGCGGACTCCGTCCATCGCCATAGATGTAGATAATGAACGAATCATTGGGATTCGCTTAAGAGTTAAGACTTGAGTACAATCAATTGATGTTCATCTTTCATGTGTATCTTCCAAATTTTAACCTCCCATATGACCCATATGATACATGCCTCTCTGATTTGTCTGACTTGGTCGATATTTTAACAACACACGGTTCTATTATTCTTATTGGAGACTTCAATGCACATCTTTCAAGAATAGAATCACTGTCCGAATGTGAACCACGTCGACGCAAATCTAGAGTTATGCCACTTACACGGTTCCTTCGGAGACACAATATGACCTCAGTAATGACATTGCATGTATGAAAGGTCCAACCGTATCTTACATAACATATACTCTCTGGAGTATTCTTCCTCACTTCTGGACCACATTTTTATTATACATAACACCAGAATAGATCTGGTTTACGATGCTGAAATAGTGGATGACAATGCCATTAATACATCAAATCACCGGCCTCTAAAATGCACTGCACATGTCACTTCCATCAATTGGGAACGGGACAGCCCGAACCAGGGACAACCCGAACCGATCGATCCGGGACAACCCGTCCAAGGACAACTCAACCCAGGGACAACCCGACCCAAATAAAGAATAAAATATAACTTATCATCATATTTTCTTGATTGCCCTTCTCTCCAGGACTATATTTTCACATAGTTATAAATTGATTATTATATATACATTTCATGCTCTATTTAGGCAGAGTCCCTAGGAATTTGATTTTAAAATATTAATTAATTTTATTAATGAATGTAACAACTAAATATTACCTATCAAATATATAAACCCTTTTTTGAATATATTTATGAAATATCAATTTGACAACACAGATAAGTTTCGTCACCTTCCATGATTGGTGACACACATGTGATGTCACAAATTGTTGAGTGGATGCGGTGATTAATTGTGATTCAATTCTTTATTTCTCTCGTTCCATGAGAACATTGAGATTCAAGAGAATTACAAAATTAGTTGATGATAATGACAGTGAAAAAATTTAGGATCTACAGCGAGTCCCCAGTTTATAGCTGAATTTACAAAACGAGTCTAGTAAAATTGGTCTGGGCCGAGCCGGAAGTCAAAGGTCACATGACACTATTTAATGTTAATAAACGAACGTTTAATATCACAATTTATAGAATGGATTCATTGAATGGAATAAGGGTGGGATCATGCAATAAACTAAAGGAAATGTGGTGAAACCTTTAGTGATTCCTGACTTTTGTTTTATTTATTACAAAAACGGATTAATATATTTGAAAGGTAATTTTCAGTTGACAAAATATGAGACAAACGGGCTCGGAAAATCGGGACAACCCGCCCAAACAATACGCCCTGGTCGGGTTGTCCCGCTTCCATTATCAATAATATTTCTGTATAAGGGTTATTATGAACAGTTGTTACTCTATTAATAGTGTTCTTATATAAATGGACCTCCTGTACAATGGATCATCTGAAGAGCGGATATTCTAATTAAAAAACGGTTGACGGTCTCTGAAGCCCCAACTTTTACATGTATTTACCTTTTAAAAGACTTTATTTGCATCATAAATGCTTATTCAAGTCGTAGAATCTAGAAAATAGTAGTCTTCTCAAGCATGAATGTAACAATAAAGAGCATTATATAGTTGATATTATATACCTCATATGATCTCATATGGTGTAATAAAGAGCAATTGTCGGACATCGGTGCGGAAACAACCAGCGCTGAAAATGTTCCGTAACTTCTGCCAGTGTGAGCTTTTGCAGAATTAACATATACACTTAGGTCTGTAATATAATATAACGCATAACTCATTGACCCACATGTTCTAATACTGCCAAATACTGCCGTAATTTTCGAGGTTGAAATGAACCATGTCTTGCCTTGTCTTGTCAGAAGTTCCCACGTTTATTTGTCGTGGCACCACAGTGTGTGGAATCTTAATCCTTCAGAATGGTTAACAGTTTTGTGTGAAGTACCATCAATCAATACGGATAAGTCACTAGTCACTATATACAGGTTGCTGGGTTGATTTCCACAGAACTAAAACGCTTATACAAACTAGATTGGTATCAGTGTCAAGGGGCTCTGTTTGAGATTGCCGCAAGGAGCTGGCTCCTTTTGGCGTGATTGAGTACTTGTTTACATGACCACGTGGCGACGTTTTCGTTTCGATGTGTCTCTTCAGTCTGTTCTTAAAATGAGCTTATATCGAACTTATTTCAAAAACACAAATAAGCCCATCTGAATCACGCTCTATATGAACCTAAATCGACTGACCAGATGTGCGCTCTTTATAATGTGTTTTCACTGTGGCCCACCCATAACATGGAATAACGGATATAATGCCACTATGTGCCCTTTGGGGTTATTTCAGAATCAAATAAGTCCAATATGAACTTATGTGAATATTTAGGTACAATAAGAACATATTTGCACCAGTATATGTTGGTATCTTATCCGGCAGAGTTAATTCACATTCGGATTCCGTAAAGACAGACAGTATATGTACAGATATATACAGGCGGGAGAGATTAAATAGCGCAGTTTGTTCAATGGTGTAAGGAATATAAAACAAATGCACGCACATGTGGAATCGATGTTGCAGAACAACGCAACATAACTTTTTGATTATTAACGGTTAAACTTCATAGAGCTGTCTGATCCTGTATCTGAGAACGAATTTAATAAACTTCGACAAACATGTTACGCATAAATTGATTAAATTCCCAAGATATAGACAAATTAAGCAGTAGTTCTGACGTTCAAATAACACACTCGTATATCGTATGCAGCCTTCAGTCGAGAAATCTTAATGGGACTCTACTCATACACTCCTCACATTTCTACTAGAGGTAACATCACATGAATTATTTTTTTTCCGCAGCGGATTGTAGACAATATAGTAATTGTCCATGATCGAGCTGTATTCTCTCTGAATTTATTATCATTGATGCCCCGTTCGACCTGACATCATAACTATACCATATGTGTTTTGGTCAGAAATAATGAGGTCGAGTCTAGTCTTTGACATGTCTCATTCGAACTTCAAACAACTTTTTATCCGTTATTTGGTATAATGCAAAATATCAATATAGGCCGACAAATACATCAAAATACTGTCACACAAACTGAATATAGTCTATACAAAAAAAATCCACCGTAGTTAAAGCCAAATGTCGGTTACTTTCCAAAAACACATAATATTATTCGCTTTTGAATTTTTCCCGGTATCGAAATAGGTCGATAAACTACCTTTCTACGAGCATTATGTAACAAAATAAAGAGGCATTGAAGTAATGAAAAAATAATATACAACTATTAGCACGGTGTTCGGGTCCCAAAACAAAAAAACCCATCCATTTGCACGACAAGGAACTGAAAAGAGCGTTCAGTGTTAGTCTATTCCTGATATGGTAGATATAAAGAGCGTTTAACTGACTTCTGGCGAAAAATTGAAAACTGTTGTAAATTGGCTGTGACTTTGGGATATTCTAATGAGTCATGTCTGTTTAACACGAAGCAGTTGTTGTAAATTGTGCTCACAATTATGATCATACGCTTGTCAGTGCTGTCACGTCGGGAATATAGACTAATATGGGACACATTTCTTCTGTTCTATATGCTGAAGATAAATAAGGACCCGTGAGGTTTTCTGAATCCTATGACTTGAGTATTTTGTAAGTGTATGCAGTGATTGCAGTCCATATATAAACGTAATTATCGACATATTTTTTATCCCCGTCAACAATTTCCTTTGGCTCACCCTACAGGCCGCGCATCCCTCATCCTATCATCACCAAACTGCATATGGATCTTCGGGTTGACCCAAAGCTGGGAGCCATCGACCCCCCCCCCCCCACGAAATTCATGTAAAAAAAATGGCCGCCAGCAGCCATTTTGGATTTCAAATTCTAATCAATTGGCACACCATGCAGCCGGCATTTATTGTAGAAATGTTTCGAAACAGGCATGTTTAGGAACACCTTTAGATGGGAGCTATCAAATTTTTAGCAATTTTCGATGAAAAACATGGCCGCCAGCAGCCATCTTGGATTTCACTCTTCGCATGACTAAATCATTTGGTGACCTGATGATCACCAAACTTCATACCAATCTTCGGGGTGAGCTCTAGAAATTCGTTGAAACACAACTTGGAAATTACTCTTTGTATGACTAAATCCTTTGGCGCACCAAACAGACCATACCCCTCATCCGATCATGATCACCCTGTATATGGATCTTCAGCGTGACTTCATCTTTATCATTATTGTCATTGCTCCGCAAACTATAATGAGTTAGCCAAAGAGATGAACCAGTTTGTGGACAGGAGGTACATGTCGCGTAATATTGGTTATTAGTTTTTGCGTATCCCATATTGTTCAAGATGTCATACTCAATTAGACATCATGCAACGAGTATTCGTTCTTTCAGTGTACAAGAAACAAACCAGGTCGAACGCAAACCCTATTGCCGGATTCGTCCATAAACATGATTGACGGAAAACGTCTAGGTTTAAACCACCGACAGCTAAAACCATAGTTTGAACTAGAGACCACGTGTGTTGAAAGCTTGTTTTGGTTAAAATATGAAAAGGGACACATATTTTAGATTATAAAGAGAAAGACAATAAAAGCAAACGATTACCTTCTATCCATCGATTTAATTTCGGCTTGGATAATAAATCTTTCTTTACGAAATGTGATCCCCCAACAGTTACCAAAGTATATATTTTGGAATGGCCTGTTATTCATCTGGAGGGGTGTACATGAAAAATAAGCAGATGACGGACATATGAATGAGAATACAAGGGCATAAGGACTAAGAAGTCCTATTCATTGGGGGGGGGTGGTCAGATAATAAGTTCAACAAACGGTATGTTAAACTTATTACCTGAACATGTCCTAAGGGATCTACTCGTCAGTGAGGACGTTTATAGTAAAGACGGGGCAAATCAATGCCCAAGGAGCAGGGATATTTCCCTGTAGAATGAAACACGAGCTACTTCCGTCTGCCTCATTTAAAACAAGGGGGACCAGAGTTGACATATAAAAGAGTACAAAAAAATGCTAAGTTTAATGTTCTTACATATATTTATCATATGAAAGAAATGAAATACGTCTTACATTCTGTGAATCGATTGTGATATAAGCTAAAGAAATCGTTAAACGTTTGCATCGGATCGTTTTTCAATTTGAAGATAATATGCGGGTAACCGGAAATATCGGCAATCAGAAACATATCTGTATGATATCAGATTGGAAAGTTACAATAAAAATGTCATTCGGACATGACAAACGATAAAATACCCTCGCTCGATACGCGCCACTTTCTCCGGTGACGTGGCTATGTAGCATATTAGATCGGAGGATACAACCAATTAACTCTTAGAGATTTCAACCAATGTTCCTACTTGGGATACTCTACACTATACAGCTAAAGTTGTGAAGATATATTCACGCGACGAACCGACGTTTACAAGCATATATGGAAGATTTTGGTGCAGAAAAAAATACGACGAATTTGTAACCAGTTATACTGCATGGGTTACACATAGGTGGGTGTTTGTTTTACATGTCGACTCAACGTTTGCTCGTGTGTTAGCTCCGACCAAAATACATAATGTATATTTCTTGCATCAAATCTGGACATATCTATTTACAAGTATTAAAGATTAACTGTCTCTAATGACAACACTTCCAACAACCAAATGTCTACAGGGCCAGGAACCTTCGTCACTAATGTAATATCTAAACCGTCGCTTCAGATGTTCGGATATAGCTGCTATCTGGAACTCATCCAGTGGATGCGCTAGCTATGTGTTGCATGGGTTATTGTAGGAACTCATCCAGTGGATGCGCTAGCTATGTGTTGCATGGGTTATTGTAGGAACTCATCCAGTGGATGCGCTAGCTATGTGTTGCCCAGTGGATGCGCTAGCTATGTGTTGCACAGTGGGTGCGCTAGCTATGTGTTGCACAGTGGATGCGCTAGCTATGTGTTGCACAGTGGATGCGCTAGCTATGTGTTGCACAGTGGATGCGCTAGCTATGTGTTGCACAGTGGATGCGCTAGCTATGTGTTGCATGGGTTATTGTACTTGTGTTCATTTTAAGAACATATATTAACACTCGAGTCATAAACTCATTTCCATTATAATATCGTTCATAGAGCACATTAGTGTATTTTGCACTCATACGTCTCTCAAATTAATTTATTTGTTGCATATATTGTGTTGAGTTTAATTGGAGATGGTCCCATAAATGGCCGTATTTAGTGCATGTACAGCCCCACACCTCCTTTATCGTAGCCAGCCTGGTTCAAACTATCAGAGAGATTATGCAATGAATGCTCACTGGTTTCCAGAACCTGGATACAGTCATTGTCAACAACAGCTGTGTGGTGTGATTCCTTTCAGAATCATTTCATTATCCAAACACTTACTTCAAAATCATAATAATACAGTAATGTTCTGTAGTATAATGTGTGGCTTTATCAACACAACATTCTTCAAAGAGATCTCACAAATCGGTATCCACATTTTGATTTATAGAAAACTATAAACCCATATTTCAGTCGGGAAGAGAGTATTACATGTTTCCAATTTCTGTCACAGGTAACGTGATATTTACTATATATATAACACATGTGTATTATGTTTTAGTCATTCCTGTACATTTTGTTGAAGTGGTTTGGTTAAACCTTAAGTCTGCTCCAGACTAAGTACAAATACAAAGACAACACATTTGTAGCAGATAGCCGCTGGCTTTATTTGTGACAAGGTGAAAAACAGACATTCCAGCAACGGCCGTCAGAAACATTTGGAAGCAGAAAACTTTTTAATTTCCGTGCCAATAGCATGGCTAGTAACTTCATACTGTCTTATATGCTAATGCAGTATACTCATACAGTTGGTAAATATCTTCTCAAACCAAGATTTTCAAACAACTTGATTGAACTGACAGCCGTTTACAGAAGGCATTCAGGCATTAAAACAGAGATAAAACCACAGTGTGGAGAAAACAACTCTGAAAGCTTTGAATACTCTTGCCTGCATACATGCAGAAAACCAAACATATGCAATTGATGCATTATATGAATATATAAACATGATCAATATGAATCCTACGCGATTAGTTCCAATTCGTAATAATTTGATTCCAGCAAAGCACTGAATTCCAAAATTCAGAAAAAAAATCTACACAATACGTGAGCTCCATTTATTTGAAATATCCACATGTTCTTTTAATTAAAATTAAAATTTGATACGTGCACCTTGTGAGACCAGACCGGCTAAAGTGACCAGAACATTAGCTCACCTGGTAAGCCCGACCACGGCTTACACTCAATCACTCACTAACACTAGCCACATGCCTTTAGCATGAGATCCACAATGACAACGACTCAGTTGTACTCATACGTTACGCTTCAGACAAAAGTTTTGTACTATACTGCGAAACGTCCAAAACAAATAGTCTGCTCTAGACTAAGTACAAATACAAAGACAACACATTTGTAGCAGATAGCCGCTGGCTGCTAAACAGTAAGTCCCAAAGTATGATTCAGGTGGATGCATGTCTTTAACTCCTGCACACACAGTATCTTGGCGCCATGCTACCGCCTTGGATTTCTAACGAAAATCCCGTCCGCACACAGCCTATAATGTGTCCATAAGTCTGGTGCGCCTTCTGTTTGATATATCAGATCTACAACATAAAACATGTTATAAGAAAAAATCCTCGCATGTCTACAATAACATTGCGGGGTATATTCGGAATCACGTTATTGCGTGAGGTTCACGTGCCTTGCGTTTCCACCGGAAGTATATTTCTTCCGGAACCCTTTCCGTTTAAAAAATTCCCGGATTTCCCGACTATATGTCGACATTCGGAAAGCGAAACAAGCCAATTGTTCTCCCTTCCAAGCAATTAACTTGGGTTACAACTATTATTACTGATGCTGCATAGCTTTTTGTTACAATTTGTCTCAAGTCTATCGACGTTGTGTTAACCCTATTCCACATTTAATGTTCAAAAACATAATTCGACAGGGACCAGTTGTCCGAAGCAACGGCTTAATCGATACTCTCGTGGTATCTCGATTGGAAAGAACGCTATTTCATTTGCTTAGCGTTGGCCTTTTATTTCCAGCGCCACCTTTTGCAAATGTTGCCAAACAATCATGCAAGTACCGAGTATTCAAGCTCAACCAAGCAACTATTAGCTTCAAGCTATATCGTGACGTGAGCTTTCCAGAGTGCTCTTTTTGCCAAACAATCATGCAATTACCGAGTATTCAAGCTCAATTGAGCAACTATGGCACAGGCCATCGAAACCAGTTGGCTAAAAAAATCCGTTTTATTGAACGAAACGAAATAACATCACCTGTGTGATCTGTGTAACTTTTAGCGCATTAAACTCGGCTGCGAAACACTCAATTCGGTCTTCCGCGACCTTAGCCGTTCCGTCGGCAAATTTCCACATTTAATTTTCAAAAACATAATTCGACAAGGACCAGTTGTCCTAATCGAAGCAGCGGCTTAATCGATACTCTCGCGGTGGTATCTCGATTGGAAATAACGTTATTTCGTTTGCTTAGCGTTTGGGGTTTTATTGCTAACGCCACCTTATGCAAATGTTGCCAAACAATCATGCAAGTACCTACATCATGAAAACAAATATCAATTGTCACAACACTTCTTACGAGATTTTTAATAACAAAGGGCTCAAATTGATTCATCTAAATTGCAGAAGTTTGTTACCCAAGATAGATGAGCTTATGTACATGGCAGCTCAATCTAAAGCACACGTGCTAGCTTTTTCGGAAACATGGCTGGATTCAACAATCTGTGATTTGGAGATAGCGATTGATGAATATTCTGTTGTACGAAAGGACCGTCAAAGGGATGGCGGGGGAGTATGCCTTTATATACATCAATCGATATCTTTTAATCACAGATCAGATATAGATCATGAAGGCTTTGAAACATGTTGGATTGATATATTGTTTCCGAAATCAAAACCACTTTTAGTCGGTGTAGTTTATCGTCCTCCGAAATTTTATGAGTTTTTCAGTAAACTTGAGAATTTGTGCCTTGAGAAGGACTTTTTGGATAATGAATCCATTATCCTCGGTGATTTTAATGTTGATTTATTCAATAATCCCACCAGACATAACTCATTACGTAAGGGGGTGGATATATTTAAAAGACTTTTTAGTCTAACACAAATCATCAAAGATTGTACCCGTATTACAAAAACTTCATCAACTTTAATTGATCTTATATTTGTATCTGACCCTGACAAATTCAGTCATTTTGGCGTTCTTGATTCTGGACTCAGTGATCACAGTGTTATATACTGTATCAGAAAAGCTAAAAAGGAATTCTTTGGCTCCCATAATTCTGTTAAATTGAGATGCATGAAAAATTATTCTGATCTCAATTTCATTCAAAAACTTCAAGAAATTGATTGGATGAACGTCATTGAATGTGACGACATAAATAGGGCTTGGCACATTTTCAAGGAAGCACTGCTATCCTTAATTAATGAAGTAGCTCCGATCAAAGAGGTCAGGATTAGGCGGAGTACGGATGACTGGATGGACGATGAAATTCTTTCCCATATAAAACAAAGAGACTCACTATTAAATAAATTCAGGAAATCCAAAGATTTGGCTATTTTTGACTCGTACAAAACACTCAGAAACAAAGTCCAACACCTTGTTAAAAATGCTAAACTGTCACATTTCAGAAATAAAATTGAGGAAAACAAAAACAACCCAAAAAACCTTTGGAAATCTCTTCAGAAACTTGGTACTCCTTCAAAAAAGGGCGCAAAGACAAATAATAGTGTAGGTCTAAAAATAGATGAAGTAGTCTGTTTCGACAAACAGATTATAGCTAAAGACTTTAACCACTTTTTCTGTAGTATAGCTAGTAACCTGGTTGCGAAACTTCCAAAAGCACCTGGTATATTTTGTAAAGAATCCATTATCAGATTCTATAAAGAGAAAATAGGATCAAAACAATTTCACATTTCGGTAATATCGGATTCTGAAGTTTTGGAATTACTACAGAATTTAAGTCCATCCAAGGCCACCGGACCTGACCTCATTCCTGCAAGATTTCTAAGAGATGGTGCCCATATCCTTGCTTCTCCTCTGACTCATATTATAAATTTATCGATCCATTTGGGCCAGGTCCCAAATGAATTGAAAATGGCCAGGGTTGTACCCATATACAAGAAGGGTGACAAGACACAGGCTGGAAATTATCGTCCCGTATCAGTGCTAAATTTAGTATCCAAAGTTCTAGAGAAAATCGTTTACAAACAAATTGAAACATATCTAACAAATGCAGAACTTCTATATGGCCATCAATCAGGCTTCAGACCTGGTTACTCCACAGATACTTGTCTCCTATATCTCACTGACCACATTCGTCAGGAAATGGACAAAGGAAATATGACAGGAATGGTTCTAATTGATCTTCAGAAGGCTTTTGATACCGTCGACCATGAAATTTTACTGTCAAAACTTAGTGCAATTGGATTTGATAAAATATCTCTGACATGGATGGAGTCTTATTTAACAAATAGAATGCAAGCAGTAGATATATATGGTACTCTATCCAAATTTGAACGTATCACCTGTGGAGTCCCTCAAGGATAAATCTTAGCCCCCCTTCTTTTTCTACTCTATGTGAACGATGCTAGCCAGGCTGTGGATTGTCACCTCCTTCTATATGCGGATGACTCTGCCCTTTTGGTTTCAGGTTGTGATGTCCGCGCTATTGAGCAGAGCCTCAGTTCAGAAATGAATAAACTGAAATTATGGTTGGTTGACAACAAATTGTCCTTACATTTAGGGAAAACAGAATCAATTCTGTTTGGGTCTGGAAAGAAACTTGTAAAACACTCTGAACTGAGGGTCTGCTGCGATGGCGTTGACATCGCACCAACTAAATCGGTTAAATATCTAGGGGTGTTCCTCGATCAGAGAGAGAGAGAGAGAGATGTTTATTCCTCCAAACATGGAGACAATATGATACAATATATACATACACAAATAAACTGTTGACATATATACACAATATAATTTAACATGACTTAATTCCTCAAATACCAAATGAGACACCAGGAGGTCGGATGACTTTAGAGTCACCATATCAAAGACCGAATAGTTCACATAATAATAATTATAAATTTATTGCTGAAATAATTACTGCAAGACAAGATGTTAAGACATCCATGTATTGCTCAGACCGCGCATAATTCGCAAATGAAGCGGACGCATTGTCCGAATAGCTGCTTCTCGTCGCAGATGAGGTGAATTTCTGCGCTGATGCATCCACCGAAGAAATAGGCTAAGAGGGTTTCCTCTGACATTGCTTCCAAGAAGTTGAACGCATGTATTCCAAATCGATCAATTATGGAGTACCAGAATGTGTTCCGCGTTATCAAAGCGAATTCAGACGAGCATTTACTATACATATGGAACAATTGATTCGAATAATTTAGTTTGCAATGATAACATACAGAAGCATTATCATATGTCGTTCTGTTCAGAGTGCGTGCCATGATAACACAGTTGGCGAAAAAGGCTGGTTCGTCTCGACATGTAACCCAGAGTTTCCAAATGGAAATTGGATCAGGCTTGACCTTAAAGAAGAATAGCATATCCCCTTGTGCATAATAACTAGTTTCACGACAATAGTGAGCAGTGAGGCGTTCCTTTATAGTAATTTTCCACATTGATATAGTCGGAAAAGACCCTGTAGTTGCAAAGTGTAAGAGGTGATCATATAGGTCATATTTTTTAAGAACGTTTGTAATCTCCGCAAGAAAACCCGTGGGTGGACGGGCATATAACAACATCGCATGGAGATTGAACAAAAATATTTCTAAGGCTTGTCTATGACCGTATGGCAAGTTGATGAGCGACCCCAGAAACAAGAGTTTTCTCCTCTCTAGTTCATACTGAATTGGCAAGACACCAAGCAAGGAGAGAGAAAGAATTGTACTACTTCTCTGAGAGATAAGTTGCATGTTTTTAATGCACATGCGATATGCTCGTTCTAAGCTAAGGTAATTCGTAGATGAAAGGCTCCACCACATCTCGCAACCATACATAGCTTTAGGAATGGCTACCTGACTAAACAGTTTAAGGTTTGTCAGAGGAGTGAAATCTTTCGAAACCGGGGCGCGACAAGCGGCAAAGAAGCAGAACTTCTATATGGCCATCAATCAGGCTTCAGACCTGGTTACTCCACAGATACTTGTCTCCTATATCTCACTGACCACATTCGTCAGGAAATGGACAAAGGAAATATGACAGGAATGGTTCTAATTGATCTTCAGAAGGCTTTTGATACCGTCGACCATGAAATTTTACTGTCAAAACTTAGTGCAATTGGATTTGATAAAATATCTCTGACATGGATGGAGTCTTATTTAACAAATAGAATGCAAGCAGTAGATATATATGGTACTCTATCCAAATTTGAACGTATCACATGTGGAGTCCCTCAAGGATAAATCTTAGCCCCCCTTCTTTTTCTACTCTATGTGAACGATGCTAGCCAGGCTGTGGATTGTCACCTCCTTCTATATGCGGATGACTCTGCCCTTTTGGTTTCAGGTTGTGATGTCCGCGCTATTGAGCAGAGCCTCAGTTCAGAAATGAATAAACTGAAATTATGGTTGGTTGACAACAAATTGTCCTTACATTTAGGGAAAACAGAATCAATTCTGTTTGGGTCTGGAAAGAAACTTGTAAAACACTCTGAACTGAGGGTCTGCTGCGATGGCGTTGACATCGCACCAACTAAATCGGTTAAATATCTAGGGGTGTTCCTCGATCAGAGGCTAAATGGTGAAATGATGGCAGAGCATGTTCTAAGTAAGGTAAATGCAAAACTGAAATTTTTGTACAGAAAAGCAAACTATCTGAATGAAAAATGCAGAAAACTTCTAATTAATGCTCTTATTCAATGTCATTTTGACTACTCAAGTGGTTTCTGGTTCTCTAGTCTGACAGTAAAAACAAAAAAGCGTCTTCAAGCATCTCAAAACAGACTTGTCAGATTTATCATGAAACTAGATCGCATGACTCATATTGGTTATAATGAATTTAAACATGTTAAATGGCTTCCAGTGAGTGATAGGGTAGACTTCAGAAAAATACTGATGGTACTAAAAATCTCGGAAAAGAAAGCTCCAGCATATCTAGACAATAATTTTATATTAGCTAGTACTCATTGTACATATGTAACTCGATCAGGGACCCTGAAATACTCATTACCCTCTGTAAAATCCAAGGGCATCCACAGTTTCTATTTTACAGGAGCGAAACTATGGAATGGTCTTGATAAAGTATACCATACTCGTGACCCTTTTGATCTCAAACACTGGAAATTTTGCATTAAACAACACCTACTAGAGAAATTGATGAAAAGAGAAGAAAATCCATTTGCCTTTTACTAGGAACAATCTATTTTATCATCTTTTAACTAGAATTTCCTCAATACAGCAGTTCAATTTATATTGTAATGTACGATGACAGTATTTGGCCAGTTGCATATATCGTTACTGCTGCCTGTATTTCGGGTTTCCATCTTTCGGTCATGGACAGACCAGTCCAAAGCCGGCCATACATGGCAGTGGTGCGTGTATGCAGGTGGCGAAGGGCTGTTGAAGTTACATTACTTGCGTATTGACTTATTTTATTAGCTTTTCCCTCTCCATATAAGTCTCGTTTCTGAAATGGCTTTTATTTAATTTATATATTTTAAATACTTTTATACATTGTGCTCCGAAGTTTCGAACTTCACTCACTGCCCATGTGCCGAAAGCCACCAGGGACCGCAATGGAATTAAGTTCTCGTTTAGAGAACTTTTTGCGTTATCCCTGATGGTCTCAGGTCACATGAGTATTTCTATTTTTATACAGATTTCTGCCACATAATTTACCTTATATTCTGACGACAACCTCTATAAAATAAAATGATTTAGTTCTTGAGAAAATTGATAAATCCTCTTAGGGTATATATCAATTGTTTACACAGTCTGAACTCTAACTGTCTCATCAGACCCCAACATATAACATATTTGTATTTAATATATACTATTATAATTATAATATGTATATACTGTTGTGTATTATACTGATTCAACTTGTAAACATATCCATAATATGTATTCATGTACACATGTATAACCTGAACTGTCAAAATAAAATCTAATCTAAAATCTAATCTAATCTACCGAGTATATATTCAAGCTCAATCGAGCGAGTGTGCTACCGGTCATCGAAACCAGTTGGCTCACATCACCCGTGTGATCGGTGTAATATATCGCGCTGATATAATTATGTTGATAACAGCTTCGAGTTCGAAATCAAATTCCGCAATCCTATATTTCAAAAAGCTCCTTTTTCGGATTTGGTCAGCTATTGAATTAATGTGCTTCCAAGTAAGCACCCATCACTGTGCTGCCACCAATCGTTGTATTGCCACTCTGAGCGCATTCTCGATTTTCGGGGATTCAAAACAACTCTGTACTGAGTCATGTGCTACCCTTTTGCAAATATTATCTGTCGAGAAATAATAATTATCTACATGTGTGGTGGCACTTCTTGTCATATATATTTCCGTTGGGAGGATTTGCGTCTGTAAACATTCAGTTCGCCATTCATCCACATATTATAAGTAAAAAACAAAATACTTATCTGTATCATGTCGTATGCATCATATCATCTGTAATTCGTGAACACATGACAGGTTCTTGTTGTCTGACGTTATAGCAACGGATATTGTTGGGCGCGTGGGTCGAAGAATCGACTGACATCCCGTCGATTATGTAACAACGTCATATATGAATCATGCGTCTGTTCATGTAACTGTTTTAGATTTAGATTTTCATGAATAGCATCAACGAAATCCTCTCCGCCGAAAGCGAATTGTACAGAAAACATCCCATTCACAGCTGATATTTAAATGTCACTGAATTGTCTATATGAGATTCGATTGCGCCGTTTGTTGATAAAAACGAGATTAAAATTTGATACGTGCACCTTGCGAGACCAGACCGGCTAAAGTGACCAGAACATTAGCTCACCTGGTAAGCCCGTCCACGGCTTACACTCAATCACTCATTAACACTAACCACATGCCTTTAGCATGAGATCCACAATGACAACGACTCAGTTGTACTCATACGTTACGCTTCAGACAAAAGTTGTGTATACTATACTGCGAAACGTCCAAAACAAATACTATGATGGTGAACCTTTTACTCACGCCTGCTTTCTTCTCTTCGGTCACATCATGCACATATTGAGAAGGTGTGTTTCGTCTTGCTTGAATGCAACACGTAAAACCGGCAAAATAATTCACAAGCTGCTGACACGACGGTAAACAACAATAAACCAACTTAAAATACAAGGACCGGAAATACAAAAACATTGTGGCGTCAGTGTACGTCTTTGTTCTTTAACCTATATACATGTAATAACGCAAGTATAGTGAAAGGTGTCGGAAACAACATCTGAAGCTTTATAATGAGGGACATCATATCATGTTGGCAATCATTAGTTATATATAATCACACTGCCAAGGAACCAATATCACAACCACATAGACATGACAGCTCAATGCCATTTTCTTATTATTCCGCTGTACGCAGACGTTATCTGGCCCAGACGACGGTGGATTGCCATCCCCGCGTGATGGGAATTGTCTCCTTAGCTACCCGTGACCGATTGACTTTCTGCGTGATGCCGGAAGTTATCCCCTCGTCGTCTTCGAGTTCAAACCAGACTCATATCTGTTTCTCCGTGATGTTGATAATGAGAAGATTGTTCGCTTTTCCGTTAAGGTCGTCCTTAGTGTCTGATTATTGTGCCTTGGCCGATCTCCGAAAGGGGTTCGGGTTACATAGCCGATGGCTCCCTCTGTACGAATATATTACATTATAACTCAAGTGTTAATAAGGATATCGTTGACCTTGGTTATGACGATGATCCAGATTGGGTGAACGGATACCCACATACTTTGGGGTTCGTCCATCTATTTTTTACCAGAGTTACGGCCCTTGTTAGGGAATGGTATGGACATTAATGGTATGGACATTTAGTTGGTTTCGTCCATATATATTTGTCAAAGTTATTGTCATTCTGGTATTCGGAAGGAGGAGCTATTTTTCGCACATTTATAGCATTGTTACTCAAGTGCCAACAGTTTGATTTTAATATGTTTTGTTATAGTGATAGACAATACGAATGAGTCATACGATGGTTTTGTGGACTGATTTCCACCAGAGTTACTGACCTCCTTGAACTTAGAACATAACACAAGTTTTCCTACATACAAACCATTACCATTTCCCACTCTCAAATCTGAGTGTCGGGGCAAATTATATGCTTGGAAATATCATTTCTCCGATAAACTGCGCGCATTATGGGTGACATTTTTGGGGTTTAGGTAGTGTGCAGTTAACATAATCAAGTTGAAATTCGGTGGTATAAGTCTTTTGTAATAAGTTAAGATACATGATGCAGTTAATTTTCTTATCAAACCCACAGGAACTCACATTATAATGTACTCTGTAACGCCAAAACGGGTTCGTTTACGAGAAGGTGATCGTGTTAATAGAAATAACTATTTTGAAATTAAAATATAATTAAATCATGTCCACTCGTTAGTGTATGGCAGCGAGAATATATTGCTTTAGGTTATTAGACATCGGTTTAGGAAAGAACACATTTTCCATAAAATAAGCTATTGTTTATTTTTATATATGTAGTTAAAGATACACAATTAACGCTCCTACAATGCTATTTCTTTGGCTTCGGGAGTAAACAATATTTGATTAGAGTCGAGGAACCCACCCATAAAAGCTCAGAATGATCGATTTTTGAAGTCTGTTATTTTTCACCACCTGGAATATTTGGCGGCCTAGTAAATATTCGTCGAGCCAACCGACATACTCTCGATACCAAATTTCGTTGAACAAAATGTTGATGTATAACACGTTTTTGGAAATTTGTATACTAGATTTGACAGTGGTTAGCATTGTTTTGGTAATTAATCGATTCTGATAACTACAGCGTCTTTTGAAGAAATGTTGTTGTTGTTGTTGTTGTTGTTGATATAATCTGATGATACGGCGACCATAGAATGTGCACCTTTAGGTGCTCTGTAACGCCAAAACGGGTTCGTTTACGAGAAGGTGATCGTGTTAATAGAAATAACTATTTTGAAATTATTTCATGACTACCAATGTGGAAATTCCTCAACCACCTCAATGCGGAAACATTTTCGTCTCCGAGACGTCGGACAGGGGGTTGATTTATATATGCGACTACGATTCGTTACTATTCCTGCCGTTGAGAATATGGATTCTGCTCTCGATAAATCTTCGTCCACGAGACTTCGCCCAGCTGGACAGTTCTCATCAGTATTGCCCGACACAGTCCCACAATGCTCGTCAGGATTGCCTGGCACTGTCCAATAAACTCGTTACTGTTCGACTAGCCACGCAAACAATATATTTACACCCCGACGAAAGATAACAACAAATGGACATTCGCCATCAACAGTTATTAGCCCAGTTCTGATTAAAACCATACTCAGACTCTAAAAGTACTGAGTCTGATGCAGGGATGTGGATAGAGGGTCTCCGTTGGGGGGGGGGGGGTGTCCACCTTGGGAAATTCCAACTGCACCCCCCACTTGAATCAGAATCAGACAAAACACAAATTTTACATAATTCCATTTGCAACCCCACCCCTTGAATCAGAATCAGACAAAACACAAATTTTACATAATTCCATTTGCCCCCCCCCCCCCCCCCCCCTTGCACCTTAGTGCTCAGGCCTAATATCCTAACATCTAGTGGTCTAAATCCAGACAAATGCACACGGCTATGGACAAGAGACCAGGAAACACCGGGCTGACCATTGTTGTTCAGCATAGTGTGAGAAACAAATTTGAAAACTGTACAAGAAAATCACAAATCCTAGCATCTAGACTGGCCTCAACTGAAGCTTTCCTATAGTGTTGGAAATTTCAAACCTCATACTTCCCATCAGGTTGGAAAATTCTCCAACTGATGACCGTTTCAGTTCACAAGTTTGACCAAATGCAGTATAATATTGTTTTGTTAAAATAGTTAGCAGTTTTGGATTGGCCACGGGGGAGGGACAATGACACCCCGGGCCGACCATGGTTCGGCCCGGGGTGCGAAAATTTTGAAATCTGAACAAGAAAATTGCAAAATCCTAGCATATAGACTAGCCTCAAGCCTTCCTAGAGTTGGAAATTTCAAACCTGACACCCCCACTTAGGTTAGGAAATTTCCAACTGATGACAATTCCAATGACAATGTTGACCAAATGTATGACAATATTGTTTTCTTAAATTAACTAGCAGTTTTGACTGGCCACGGGGGAGGGACCAGGACACAAGCTTTCCAAGTGTTGGAAATTTCCTACCTGTCACCCCCCTAAGTTTGGAAAAATTCCAACTGATGACCATTTTAGTTAAAAATTGTGACCGAAAATAGGAAAATATACAAATATTGGTCCAAAAAGAATTAATTCCCCCAACAAGTTGTTTGAAAATCAAACTACAAGAACATTTTCAACCTATTGTTGGTGTGAAATTTCCGACTAATGTTTTGGCAGGTATGAAATTTCCAACTGTTGAAAATTTTGACCAAAGTTGGGGGGGGGCTCACCCCCCCACACCCCCCTCTAGCCACATCCCTGGTCTGATGAAACCCGCTATTTGTCGCATTACTGTCGCTATAAATAACTTCCACAGTATATAGTATGCAATATGACGTCACCGCCCACATTTGACATAATGTAGTTTCGGTTTCGTTTCCGCGTAAGAGTTTACTTTCAGCGAAAGCCTTTCATTTCCTGGGAATATTGATGCTACGCATTCTCTCAGAATATCTTCTGCGCCTTGTAACATTATTTTAACTGAGATTAACCACGTTTAACAAACTTTAATTGCGTTTATGAATCGACACAAGATATATTTTCTTCGTTTTATTTCGAAGTTATCATCACATGCCGGAAATTAAATAAATTTACGACATCGCGACTTCTAAATTATTCGGTACTAAATGTTGAATTTCTTAAATAGATTCCATTATATTTGACACATACATGTACGCTTTTCAGTGTTAAATTTGCTGTCGTAAACCTGAATTTGTAAACATTAGCCATGCTGCAGCTGCGGAAAAATTATTGTGCTATTTATAACTATTGGGTGGGGTTTACTGGAATCGCCACCGGCTGAAGGAATTCCCCTTGTCTTGGGAATTCGATGCGACTGTCGCCTGATTGGTCACATCGCGTTCATGGGGATATTGTGCTTGGCTGGCAAATACGCAATTCCTGCTGTGAGTAATGGAATCTCTACCCATTGTCATCAGACTCAGTACTTTTAGAGTCTGTGTATGGTTTTAATCAGAACTGTTATTAACCGCACACGATGCTATATAATACACGACAATACGCGAACTATAGTGTGTCGAGTGTCATGGAATATGTGCCGTTGAACTTATAGGACAAAGGGGCACTAATAAACGATTCTAATTAAAGAATTGATCGTATACCAAAAATGGCTCGACCCCGGACTCTGGAAATGGGGTATACAGGGATAAATTGGCCCGGGGAGTACCAATTTATATGTGCCGTTGACCCTAAAGGCGAAGGGGGGGGGGGGGTAATACATGTTATTAACATAGCTGATCAACGAAGAGCGTTTATTATCAGCTCAGAACATATGTGTGAAAATTAATTATAATGAAAATGAGTTTACGACTAGAGTCATCAACTCATTGTCATTATATTTACCATGTTGTTTGCATCTGTCGAAGAGCACATGGGTGTATTTTACTAAGAGTGAGACCATCGGTACAGTGCATGAGAGAAAGTGGTAATAATAAGGATATTCTGTCCATACACACAAATATATAAGCGATGCATGAACTTAAATTTGATATGATATGTAGATTCGCTACCGGTCGTAGCCCAGCACCCGTGGTTCAAACATATGCATGTTGGCACCACAAACATGCCAAACGTGTGATGGGTGCAAGTATAGGCATCTCCAGTGAGTGCATTTTGTTTTGTATTCGAGACTAGACGAGCCCCTCTCTAATCTAACATAACAAAGACAGTGACATGTGTATGGGTCTCGGTTGTGGAGGGTGTGCCAAACTCGTATTCCAAAAAAAAAAAAAAAAAATTGGTTTTCTTGTTCCCATGGCTCATTTTACTCAAGGGCTCCTCCAAGCTGCATGTAGTATTCAATGGAATATAAATCCGGTTAGTAACAGGGTTTTGCTAGTAATATGTTTGCACATGCAGTGACATAGCTTCGATTAGATCATGCACGGATTCCGTAACCGCGCATAATAATCAACTACCATTTCGATATTTTGTCATGTATTGTCATTATTTACATAGCATTCCCTGCTGCAATCAGCATCTCGCTCCTACTACCCGTTCTTCTTTGCTGAAGAGATTACTCAGTGTACTCTGGAACTTGGGTGTTAGGTTATCCTCCTCATCTGTGTTGTTTTCACCGTGTTGATTAAACTAATCGGATGACGAGGATGCCGATATGACTCGTGCCAGCCAGGTCACCGGATGTAAATTAACCCTTCCATGACTGGAGCTTCCTGACATTGTTCAAAAACCCTGTGCCAATGCATTATCTTATATATGCGAGTCTCCCATAGGAAGCCTCGCATATATAAGAGAATAAGTTGGCCCAACATTATTTACCTTGATCTTGTAAGCCATGCATTCTCTTATATACATGATGCTCCCTATTGGAGACTCGCATATATCACACAGGATCTTTAAGGCTACTCCCATCATGAAAGGGTTAAAACTTTCTTTAATAAATACACATTAATGAGTAGTTCCCTTAGGAAATATTCAGATAAAATTTCAACATTTTTCAAAACCCTGTGCCAATGCATTCTCTTATATATGCGAGTCTCTCATATGGAGACTCGCATATATACGATAATGCACTGGCACATGATCTTTAATGCTGCACCAGCGCAACTCACGTCACAGAAGGGTTAGTTCGTTAGCGGCGAACATAACTCATCAGCGGAGAATGAACGCATCCATAAATGAGAAATTCCGTGACGATTTGCAAATCAGCCACAAACATATAGTGCAGATACATGTACTCTCGTTCATCGTCGGTCCATATACAGAGGACGACAACCCAATTTGGTATGCATTCATTATTCGCCAATATATACTGCATGTAAATCGTGCGGATATCATGGCGGCTCATCAACGGGACTTGGAACTTCAGCCTTTCAGCATCATTCATACAATGCGCCGGGCGTTTTACATCGCACGTAAAGGCGCAATTAGAGACTTCCTCGCCGTCCAAATGATCTACGCCTAGCGAAAGTACAAAAGAGCTCGTTCAGACTTGATGGCTCTAAATTAGCTCCCATTGACGTTACTAGATCCCAAGTGACGGCTTGGAACATACAATTCACTTCAGAGTGGTCGGAGTGTGCGGCTCGCATCGCTGTCAACATCGATAAGAGTTCGATGCTCTCCAGTGGACTGTTGAGTTACCTGACAGTGACTAGGTTTCGAGTTAAACCTAGTGTGACTGTAGAGACAACCGCTTTTAAAATTTCGCGCCACATGTCGAGGACACTTGAGCGTGTCGCTCGTAGTGTGGCTGGTTTGCGCCACTCGTACCGTATAAGGAAGTACTCGGCTCCGGTCTCCATAGTTCTTGTCAGTACGTTAACCATGCTATCCAAACAAATTCGTTGCAGTTAAGATTGTTTCAAGGATCGAGTGACCACTATGTCATGTTTCCTATGGCCGAGGATAACCGACGTAAATCGCAAAGAAAGTAATGCACTGTATAATGCGATATATGAATGAAGCGATTATTATTATTAGAAAGAATTGCCACCCACATATTCCATACTAAACCGTAATGGAATATTTCACTGATTTCGTTTGGAAATAGAACATAGTTGTTTGACTACTGGATAATATTTTCCCACCTTGGGCACAGAAATGTATAGTCTGTTATGTTTCACTGGCGAAGTTAAAACGTTTTTCAATATATCTACCTCCGCAATATCACCGGCTCGTTTACAAACGCCCGACGTTATAAACCACGAAATTGGGTATTATCAAGCCATATACGCAATTGCAAAGTAATATGGATGTTTAGATCGATAAATTCTAACTTCAAACTGCATGCGGTGTCAGCCACCAACGGTCATATGATTTATGCTATCGCCAGGCCTTCTCTGATATCGACAGAGATGGTTCTTATCATCTGACCGTTGGCATATAGCTGACAGCGCTTGAAGTTAGACGTTCTGGATCTACACCTCACCATTAAAGCTATATATACATCGATTTAACATGACAAAAAACAACAACATCATATTAAGGTTATGTGTATATACGTAGATTTATGCAGTTCTGCAAACTCTGGAACACAATGCGACATATTGAGTTAAAATGAAGAACATAATGTAAAAGCTGAAGCACTCTGTTATCACAACGTGTAACCTACGCGTAACAGTCACGGTATTCTGAAATACGTCTATTCAGAATGCTCACCGGAAGTGGTCTGATCAGTGGCATTATCTCGACTTCCGTTGATGACACCAAGTGGTGTAAGTACGGCGATAGAAACGGAAATTAAGCACAGTGATAGATCGTATGGATGTGCTTTGTGTAATCTCATGGGATTCCGTCCTAAATTAAATATCCGTCCTGGAGTAGTACAGGACGTAACACTCCAATAAGTTCTCCGTTATTCTATAAAGTATCAATGCTTAAACCAGAGTACACCGTGTCCTCGTGACAACTCTACATGGCGATAAACACGACCTATATAACATAGAGCGGAGTATAACCCCAGGTTTTGTTTTTAGACAATTCAACTATAATATGTCATTTAAAGCCCGGGTTTCTTTGAAAGGATGATTTCCCAACATATTTGAGAAAGTCAAATGTTTCAGTATTTTGTTCAATGCATGTATATTTGATAACAAAAATGCTAATAACCTGCAAAATTATACAAACACGAATCTAGAACAGATAAGTATATTTATTTACATGGTTCTAACCAACAAAAGAGAATATTTTTGACAGTCATAATTTTATCAATAATTCAACTAAAAATTGAAATTGCACGTTTTGGAGAAGCACTGTTGTTGTCGAGATCATATCATCAATCTGTACCGGTCCTACTAAAACCCGACCGCACCCGACCGGACCCGACCGCACCAGACCGGACCGCCCCATTATTCTGCAGGAGTCAATAAGCTACGCCGCTGACATGAACTCTCGTGCATATGTGTGCTTTCTTGATAGTCAGAAAGCTTTTGACCGAGTCTGGCATCAAGGCCTCTTGGTGAAACTCAATGAACTCGGCTTTAAAGGCAAAATTCTACGCATTGTCTCCAACATGCACTATAACTGCACGAGTCGAGTGATGTATAATGGCACATTATCAAAACCAGTGGATATTCTGCAAGGAACAAGACAAGGGGCAGTGACTTCCCCTTTTTTCTACCTTGTATTTATCAACGACTTGCTAGCGCGTCTCAGTTCAACGAACGAAGGATTGTTAATCGGTCATGTTAACTGCACTGCTCCAACAACTGCTGACGATATCGCCTTGATTTCTACATCAAAAGCTGGTCTAGATAATCTCATCGATATATGCAATTCATATGCTCGGAATTGGCGATTTATGTTCTCGAACACAAAAAGTTTTGTTGTTGTATTCAACGAGTCGGGGCGTCAACACGAGCGCAGCAACAGAACTTGGTCTATCGGAGACCAAACGCTCCCTGAGACGACAGACTGTGTGCATTTAGGGATAAGACAGTGCAAGTTCAAGAACAGTAATACCAGGGCCTCTGATATTTCCGATAAGCTTAGAAAAACATTCTTCGCAATTGCTGGTAGAAATATCACGAAACAATGCACTCCGCCCACGATGACCTCTCTTTTAAAAACTATTGTTCTGCCGAAATGTCTCTATGGGTGTGAAATTCTGACAACCTCTACAGATTCCAATGTTTACTGCATGGAGAAAGCTTATCGCTCGTGTGTTAAGCATATACAATCTCTCCCAACTCGGACTCCTACTGTTATTTCAATGAGCCTGTTAGGTCTTATGCCACTCGAAAACGAAATACACATAAAGAAACTTTCATTCCTCGCTGATCTAATTTACCTTCCCGATGGGCACCAGGAACCACTGCGAATTTTCTTATATAAATTCTTCTTGCTGAGCCTCTTCAGACGTGCGACAACAGGGTTTGTGTCCGACATTACACAGTTACTTCGGCAATACAACCTGCACGCGCATCTGGATACTTTCGTTGCGACTGGCGAATTTCCTTCTAAATCAGCATGGAAGCACCTCTGCAAATCAACAGTACAGTCACACTATGTTATACAATGGAAAACTACAGTGGACCGAGATACATCACTTGATTTGTTTCACATTGTGCACAATGATCCACTGTCATTTTGGAGTATTTGGACATTGCTGAAAAGGCACCCTGGCGCGTCTCAAGCTCTGAAAAATCTCGCTCTACTGCTCAACAGAACTACATTTTCTAATGATCGCACGTGTCGCGCTTGTGGTAACGGAATACATAATGACATATTACACGCCCTTCGTTACTGTACAGCAGCCAATTCACTTGCCCTTCGGAATTCGTTTTGGGAACACATTCTTGATGAGTTTGGTCTCTCGACCTTTCAGTACATATATTCTAGAGATGATATGTCTCTGTTAGCCCTGCGTCTGGGTGGTGAGCCAATTAACTCACCCGCCGAACTTGACAACAACATAGAAACTATAATTCTCGACATGGCTAACTTCATTTATGGGATGTGTCATCTGATCCAGTAACAATTACTTTGTGTAAATAAATTATTGTTTGCGCATAAAACAAAATCGCATTCACATGGACGGGTCTCTTCAAGATATGACGCATACGATCAGCCACGCAACGGTTCTGTTTTCTTAATTATCTCCATTTGCTGTATAATATATATTTCCATGTATGTATATATTCTTCTCCTACAAGGAGGTATACAATAAAATATAAGGTGTCCGAGCGAGATGTGGTTTGCACTATCGTGTAGAATGGACATGAATATACCAAAGTTCAAACCCCCAAGTCGATAGCTCGAACGAACACGGCACTGTTAACCCCTAACGTGTGGCCGTTTCCGCCAGGTACGGACAATCCAAAAAGGCGCCGACCGCATCTTCCGTGGCTGCCTGACCACGGAAATGCACATTATGTCATGAAGTGAATACCCATATGCATCCATGGGCGATCAGACAAGTCGCTAGCTGCAGCGGAAGTGAATAAATTAACCCATACGCTGTTGCCGAATTCGCTATGAATGTACGCAAAACACCGAAATTAACACCCGCCGACCGGACCGTCGCCAGGGGTCCGAGCGAGATGGAGTTTGCACTGACGTGTAGAATGGATCTGAATGTACCAAAGTTCCAATCGCCAAGTCGATAGCTCGAACGAACACGGCACTGTTAACCCCTAACTTGCGGCCGTTTCCACCAGGTACGGGAAATCCAAATAGGCGCCGACCGCACCTCCCCCGGCTGCCTTAACACGGAAATGGACATTATATCATGAAGTGAATACCCATATGCATCCATGGGCAAACGGACAAGTCGCTATCTGCAGCGGAAGTGAATAAATTAACCCATAAGCTGCTGCCGAATTAGCTATGAATGTGCGCAAAAACGCCAAAATTAAAACCCGCCGACCGGACCGTCCCCAGGTGTCCGAGCGAGATGGGGTTTGCACTATCGTGTAGAATGGACCTGAATGTACCAAAGTTCTAATCCTCAAGTCAATAGCTCGAGCGGACACGGCACTGTTAACCCCTAACTTGCGGCCGTTTCTGCCAGGTACAAGAAATCCAAAAAGGCGCCGACCGCACCTCCCCTGGCTGCCTGACAACGGAAATGCACATTATATGATAAAGTGAATACCCTTATGCATCCATGGGCGATCGGACAAGTCGCTATCTGCAGCGGAAGTGAATAAATTAACCCATACGCTGCAGCAGAATTCGCTATGAATGTTCGCAAAAACGCCGAAATTAACACCCGCCGACCGGACCGTCCCAGGGGTCCGAGCGAGATTGGGTTTGCACTAACGTGTAGAATGGATCTGAATGTACCAATGTTCCAATCCCCATGTCGATAGCTCGTTTTGGGAACACATTCTTGATGAGTTTGGTCTCTCGACCTTTCAGTACATATATTCTAGAGATGATATGTCTCTGTTAGCCCTGCGTCTGGGTGGTGAGCCAATTAACTCACCCGCCGAACTTGACAACAACATAGAAACTATAATTCTCGACATGGCTAACTTCATTTATGGGATGTGTCATCTGATCCAGTAACAATTACTTTGTGTAAATAAATTATTGTTTGCGCATAAAACAAAATCGCATTCACATGGACGGGTCTCTTCAAGATATGACGCATACGATCAGCCACGCAACGGTTCTGTTTTCTTAATTATCTCCATTTGCTGTATAATATATATTTCCATGTATGTATATATTCTTCTCCTACAAGGAGGTATACAATAAAATATAAGGTGTCCGAGCGAGATGGGGTTTGCACTATCGTGTAGAATGGACATGAATATACCAAAGTTCAAACCCCCAAGTCGATAGCTCGAACGGACACGGCACTGTTAACCCCTAACTTGCGGCCGTTTCCGCCAGGTACGGAAAATCCAAAAAGGCGCCGACCGCACCTCCCATGACTGCCCGACCACGGAAATGCACATTATATCATGAAGTGAATACCCATATGCATCCATGGGCGATCGGACAAGTCGCTATCTGCAGCGGAAGTGCATAAATTAACCCATACGCTGCTGCTTAATTCGCTATGAATGTACGCAAAAACACCGAAATTAACACCCGACGACCGGACCGCCCCAGGGGTCCGAGCGTGATGTGGTTTGCAATGTCGTGTAGAATGGGCCTGATTATACCAAAAATTCAACCCCAA
The DNA here is from genome assembly GCA_032622095.1 of Siphonodentalium dalli. Lineage (NCBI taxonomy): Eukaryota > Metazoa > Mollusca > Scaphopoda > Gadilida > Siphonodentaliidae > Siphonodentalium > Siphonodentalium dalli. The sequence continues at coordinate 56,042,470 of CP136067.1, forward strand.
GTCGATAGCAGATACGGCACTGTTAACCCCTAACTGCAATATGACACTTTTCAACAATCTATTTAAGTGAGATCACCGAGAAAATTACCGAGAGAAATATCAATGTTTCGGAGGGATATCACACAGGTCCCTGGCACAATAGACCCCAACCACTCAAAGACATATATATGTCTTTTGGTGGTTGGGGTATATTGTGTCAGGGACCTGTGGGATATCACGCGAGAAAATATGCGTTCTTATCACAGTGAAGCCTGCTTCGAACTTCGAACATATCTCAACATAAGTGTGTTTCTATGTTTGTGATACACCTGCTTCTCGTGCATTATAATTTGTCGATTTAGTCATTATACATTGCCTCTTTTTGCGTTTGAAAATATCACTGACACTTCGGCTCAAAGTGTTGTAATCAACTTCAATTTTAATGGCCAATAAACATGCTGTTATATATAGATATATGTAGGCAAAGAATCAATATCAAGTTTCCTTCCAACAGCCATGTTTTTCATCTAAAATAAATTACACACACAATGTATAACTCCTGCCTATAGATGTTTTATTGATTGCGCTTGTAACATTTCTGATATATCCAAAGATATTAAAAAGATAAGATGGCCACTTGAGGCCATGATTTTTCAAAAAAATTCGGAAAGATTTAACATTAAAGTGCGCCTTTTTGGATTTTCCGTACCTGGCGGAAACGGCCGCAAGTTAGGGGTTAACAGTGCTGTGTTCGTTCGAGCTATCGACTTGGGGATTGGAACTTTGATACATTCAGGTCCTTTCTACGCGTTAGAGTAACCCCCATCTCGCTCGGACCCCTGGGAACGGTCGGCGGGTGTTAATTTCGGGGTTTTTGTGCACTTGCATAGCGAATTCGGCAGCAGCGTATGGGTTAATTTATTCACTTCCGCTGCAGCTAGCGACTTGTCCGATCGCACATGGATGCATATGGGTATTCACTTCATGATATAATGTGCATTTCCGTGGTCAGGCAGCCAGGGAAGATGCGGTCGGCGCCTTTTTGGATTTTCCGTACCTGGCGGAAACGGCCGCAAGTTAGGGGTTAATAGTGCCGTGTTCGTTCGAGCTATCGACTTGGGGATTGGAACTTTGGTACATTCAGGTCCATTCTACACGATAGTGCAAACCCCATCTCGTTCGGACACCTGGGGGCGGTCCGATCGGGTGCGGTCGGGTCCGGTCGGGTGCGGTCGGCTTTTAGTAGGACCCATCTGTACTGTCAGAGCCTCCTTTCGAATGTTTTACAACACCAACATGAGAAACAACACCAAAAAATTACCTTTTCACAATAACAGCAATTCCCAATCAAATGTCAGCTATACTGTGAGAGAATGTTAGGATTTATAAAGGTGGGTGACAACCTCCAGTTTTTGTGGTATTGAGATGTTGGGGCATGCAGGCTCAGATGTTGTATATATAAGGAATGTTAGCGTAATGATTCTTCGACATACTTGTCGATTTGATGCAACGGAGTTTCGCATATTTCCCGGGGTTACCACCCCTGGTTAAGTGGTCCTGCTAATGTGATATGATGCTGGTGGGTCCTGCTGAATTTCTATGATGTTGGTAGGAAAAAGCGATGCTGTTAAGAAACAGTAGCGTTATTTTATCTGAAGTTGTAATTTTCTCGGTGTTTGGCTAACCATAATGGAGATGGATACCCATTTCGTGTTGTAGACACCAGCGCTATACCATTATTAACGTGTTGTAGACACCAGCGCTATGCCATTATTAAAATATGTAAAAGTATAATTTATAAAGTCGCTCTTCAAAGGCTTTCGGCCTTAGGCCTTCTTCAGTTGATATTATTCAGACAAAATCACATGATGGAATTCAGATAAACATACAAATACATAATAAATAGGTTATTTGTATGTTTATCTGAATGCTATCATGTGATTTTGTCTGAATAATAACAATCGAAGAAGGCCTAAGGCCGAGAGTTTTTTTAAGAGCGACTTATTTAATTTATCAGCCTACGTGGTCCCTCATTTCCTGGACAATTTTTACATTAAAAAATATATATGTTCTTGAATGTTTCATATATACAGATAGTGTTTTTCCTCAATCGCTCGAATTAGCCGCAAGAATGACTACTTCAAATAAAATAACGGAATTCTTTCTTAACAGCATCGCGTTGGACTACACGTACCAGCATCTTAACAATACAGCAGCAGCCACCAGTATCATAGCAAATTAGCAGGACCACTTCATGACCAGGGGTGGTTATGTCCTCACACACCATCCAAGCTGCTTACTGAATTAGCGTTGGGCGGCGATGCGGATGCTGTTCTCGATTATGTGTATGGGCCGAGCAGCGAACATGCCAGCGCTCGCTGTGAATTCCCACGGGAAATGTTCCGGCAATCACTTGACTGTCCCAGTCGTAATGAGTTCTTCAGGCATTAACGGCTATCGGATGTGTCGTTGTTGTGACAAATGAAGTTCCGATGGAAATACAAATAGCCAGTTTGTTGGCCATGTTTGGAAGTGCCGTTGGCGGAACTGTCCTTGATACAAATTTACAGCTGTATATATGCGTGGTCAATGTCTGGAGACACAGATTCCATGATTCTATTCTATCGATAATCTTTTATCCAATGAGTTGCGGACAGCGCCAAGATATATTTCACGAAAGCGGAGCTCGGGTGAAGTGTTATTATGCGCCACCCGCAACGAATTTGATAAAATATTCCAGATTATGACGCAGGTTGTGTTCTGTATTTATTCCACAACCTTTTTCTGATAAGTTTAATCCATGACTGTGACTAACATTTATACTATAACTACATACTATTTCTAAAATAATGGATTCCCACATTCAGTTATAAACGTATGCATTGGAATGGCATATTATTCATTTGGAGGGGTGTTTAGGTAATAAAAGCAGACGACAGAGAAAAATACAGATACAAGAGCAGAATGATACATATTCATTGGTGCAGGGAAATGTTCAGAAACTAAGTTAAACTAATGACCTATGGTCGTTTGTTGAACTTACTATCTGGACATTTCCTATATGGAACTACTCGTCAATGATGCTTTATTATAGAAGGGTTAATGCGACTAAAGGCTGATAAGGAACCGGTAATTATCTGTACATCGGTTATACATGTACGCCATTGCTTTTGGCAAGAACGTGAACTCGAAGTTGTCCCAGCTTTAGTTTTAATGATGCGCAGATCGTCGTATGTATCTATTAGAAGCCACAGTGAAATACCATTTCGTTATTTCACTGTAGCCTTCGTTAGTTCGCTGCAGCTTTCATTTTTTCACTGTAGCTTGCCGGTGGTTTACGTGAGCGCGAATCAATACGCCGAGTACATACCGAACTCTCTATCCTGCATGCTTGTAAACACTCACACGAGCTCTTTAATTAAGTAGAGTTAATAATTTAATTAAGTAAGAGTTAATTTAGCACTAATAAGGCGCACACAATAAAAAGAATACCAAGCTGGAATACCTATGAATGTTTTCTTTGAATACCTGAAAGTTGAAACATCTCATTCGTGTCTGGAAATTAATATTTTTACTCGCGGCTTGTAACCACTCGTGAAAATTCGATATTTCTTTCCAGACATGCACGCATGAAATATTTCAACAAAAACTATTTATTCTGTGCACTTGTGGCATGCAACCAAATTCATTACATGATCCTTCTCTTATTCCATTCAATAAACCCATTCTATAATTGTGATATTAAGCGTTGGGTTAATAACAAGAAATAGTGCCAGGTGACCTTTGACTTCCGGTTTGTCGTCCGTATTACGTCTCAAAATACTATGGCTTCCAATATTTTTCCAACAAACTATAATGAATGAAGAGTTTGAAAAGTTATGTCTTTAAATATACGCCACTAAATATGCCAAAGAGTCTTTATTTATCTGGGACTATTTCTTTAACCGTGCAAACGGGTGTGACTAAACACCGCCCGGACCAGCCCGGACCAGCCCGGACACCCCATATGGACTATATAAGTGATTGTAATGCCAATATAAGTGCAGGGGTGTCATGGAAGCCCACTCATGGTCGCTATTAACCCTCAAAATGCCGGCATCGGCGAAAATGTTCGCCGTGAAATGAAGCTAACAGCCCGGACCGCCCCTGCTGCGTCCAGGTTGGATTTTAGTATCCATACCTGTGCGGGGGTGTTAATGAAACCCAAATACGCACGGAGAGAGGTCAAGGTCAAACGGAGGTGCCGCTTATTAACCCCTAAACTTCCCAGATTCAGCCAGAATTAAAAAATTGCGCCCCCAATAAACAAATTCACAGCCCGGACCCCCTTAATGTCCTCGTACTTCTAATAACTCCTTACATATGTGTTGTGGAACTACCCTCGACTACACTCACGAAGATACAAGGGCGAGTCGCCCACGAATGCCTGGCAATTAACCTCCAAAATGCCGCCATCGCCGATTATGTTTACCGATAACGACGCTGACAGCCTGGACCAGCCCGGACCATCCCAGTCCAGCCCGGACCCCCCATATGGACTATATGAGTGATTGTAAGGCCAATATAAGTGCAGGGGTGTCATGGAAACCCACTCAGGGTCGCTATTAACCCTCAAAATGCCGACATCGGCGAAAATGTTCGCCGTGAAATGAAGCTAACAGCCCGGACCGCCCCTGATGCGTCCAGGTGGGATTTTAGTATCCATACCTGTGCGGTGTGTTAATGAAACCCAAATACGCACGGAGAGTGGTCAAGGTCAAACGGAAGTGCCGCTTATTAACCCCTAAACTTCCCAGATTCAGCCAGAATTAAAAAATTGCGCCCCCAATAAACAAATTCACAGCCCGGACCCCCTTAATGTCCTCGTACTTCTAATAACTCCTTACATATGTGTTGTGGAACTACCCTCGACTACACTCACGAAGATACAAGGGCGAGTCGCCCACGAATGCCTGGCAATTAACCCCCAAAATGCCGCCATTGCCGATTATGTTTACCGATATAAGTGCAGGGGTGTCATGGTAACCCACTCAGGTCGCTATTAACCCTCAAAATGCCGGCATTGGCGAAAATGTTCGCCGTGAAATGAAGATAACAGCCCGGACCGCCCCTGCTGCGTCCAGGTGTGATTTTAGTATCCATACATGTGCGAGGGTGTTAATGAAACCCAAATACGCACGGAGAGTGGTCAAGGTCAAACGGAAGTGCCGTTTATTAACCCCTAAACTTCCCAGATTCAGCCAGAATTAAAAAATTGTGGGCGACTCGCCCTTGTATCTTCGCAGCAGGGGCGGTCCGGGTTGTTAGCTTCATTTCACGGCGAACATTTTCGCCGATGCCGGCATTTTGAGGGTTAATAGCGACCCTGAGTGGGTTTCCATGACACCCCTGCACTTATATCGGCGATGGCGGCATTTTGGGGGTTAATTGCCAGGCATTCGTGGGCGTCTCGCCCTTGTATCTTCGTGAGTGTAGTCGAGGGTAGTTCCACAACACATATGTAAGGAGTTATTAGAAGTACGAGGACATTAAGGGGGTCCGGGCTGTGAATTTGTTTATTGGGGGCGCAATTTTTTTATTCTGGCTGAATCTGGGAAGTTTAGGGGTTAATAAGCGGCACTTCCGTTGGACCTTGACCACTCTCCGTGCGTATTTGGGTTTCATTAACACCCCCGCACAGGTATGGATACTAAAATCCCACCTGGACGCATCAGGGGCGGTCCGGGCTGTTAGCTTCATTTCACGGCGAACATTTTCGCCGATGCCGGCATTTTGAGGGTTAATAGCGACCCTGAGTGGGTTTCCATGACACCCCTGCACTTATATTGGCCTTACAATCACTCATATAGTCCATATGGGGGTCCGGGCTGGACTGGGATGGTCCGGGCTGGTCCGGGCTGTCAGCGGCGTTATCGGTAAACATAATCGGCGATCGCGGCATTTTGAGGGTTAATTTCCAGGCATTCGTGGGCGACTCGCCCTTGTATCTTCGTGAGTGTAGTCGAGGGTAGTTCCACAACACATATGTAAGGAGTTATTAGAAGTACGAGGACATTAAGGGGGTCCGGGCTGTGAATTTGTTTATTGGGGGCGCAATTTTTTAATTCTGGCTGAATCTGGGAAGTTTAGGGGTTAATAAGCGGCACTTCCGTTTGACCTTGACCACTCTCCGTGCGTATTTGGGTTTCATTAACACCCCCGCACAGGTATGGATACTAAAATCCAACCTGGACGCAGCAGGGGCGGTCCGGGCTGTTAGCTTCATTTCACGGCGAACATTTTCGCCGATGCCGGCATTTTGAGGGTTAATAGCGACCATGAGTGGGTTTCCATGACACCCCTGCACTTATATTGGCCTTACAATCACTTATATAGTCCATATGGGGTGTCCGGGCTGGTCCGGGCTGGTCCGGGCGGTGTTTAGTCACACCGGTGCAAACAATGCATAGTTACACGCCTTATAGAAGCCGATGTTAGTTTCGCGTCCCATTTGTTGATTTGTGTATGTTTTGCCGAGGTTTTAGATCATGTAATAAATATAATCTACAATTCGTCCCCAGTTTATAGCGGAATTTACAAAACTCGTCCAATAAATAGGTCTGGAGCTCGACAAGGCTCGGTCCAGACCTAATTTACTGCACTCGTTTTGTAGATTCTGCTATAAACTGGGGACTCGTTGTAGACCCTCTATCTATTCAATGATTCCGTTGAATACACAACTCTCACGTCAACGGGTGTGGAATAAAAGTACGTATAAATGTATATCTGGACCAATTTTGATAATATGAACCGACTTTGTGTTTAACAAAAAAAAAACGAACATAATTTCAGTCTTCAAACAGTCATGGAGCTTTAATTTTAGGCCCGATCATTTACAATAAATGAATAATATATGTATTCGCACACAGAGTCCGACCACGATGAATGACAATATTATTGAAAATAAAAGCGCGCTACAATTCGTAATATACAAATTCCTCATAAGGTATAAAATGAAGTGTTACTTCTCGACAACCGTACGATTAACTGTTATCAAATGGGAATTAATAGAAAGGAATTTAATATAAATGTGACTATAAAAGACATGATGACTACGTGCACGTGTACCAAACAATGCTATTCTGTTAAAAAAAAATCAGTATAAGTTATATCTCTTTAATTTCAACCAAATTAAAACTATGAAATAGAAGGATAGAAAAGCACAACAATTTTTCGTAAAACAGTGGCCAGGATCACCAGTTGGCAGGATCACCAGTTCGCAGACATCTTTAATGCCATTTTGTTAAAAACAACTAGAACAAGAAATGTCTCTTTCCTTTCAAAGGCACGAATGGCCTTCGCTGTTGCATGCAATTGGTATGCTGTTAAAATAGCCACTCCCGTTAAAAGCGCCATAAACAGAAAGAATATTAAATTATATACATGTTTTGTTCTTGTACCAATAATAAATATCGCGTAAGTAGTATGTTATTGTCAAGTTCATACGATGTGTTATGTAAACAAAACCCGGTCTGTAACATTTTTGTCTTTTGTTTACATAACAAAGCCTACGGACTACACAATAACATATTATTTACGCAATATTAATTATTCGCATAAGAAAAAAATAGGTCTATCCTTTAATAGTATTTATGTTTATGGTGGTTTTAATGGATCTGAGCAGTTTAACAGCAATACCTATGCACCACCAAGGCTTATCGTATCTTTCATCCAATTTGAAATTATGAAAAAAGGATAGAACAACAAAACAAGTTTTCGTAAAAAAAAATAAATTGGCCTGAATCACCAGTTGGCAGACCTTTAATACCATTTTATCGACCTCTTGTATCTCAGCCATGACATACTACACTAACACGTTCGATGTCCCGGGATGTACGGGGAAGACGATGCCAGACGAACGAGGCCTTTCATTATACAGAACAATAACATGATTTCCTCTCGGTTCTCTGGTAATTGGCGATGTCAAACACATTTTGTCTTACCTTGTGGGCTAATGATTCGGCAGTCGTTATGTCCTCGCATATCAATCAGTCAGTCCATCGCATAATGTTCTATGGGGTGACTGGTAATTCCACTGTCCTTCGCTATTTCCCTTAATGGAGTTTTCCCATGCCTGCTATAAGCTGGACGATTGACGATTTCACTACGATTGCATACTTTATCACAAATAACTACTTTAGCTGGAAAGGTCACGAAATATTGGTCACTATTCTCAGTTTGGTATGTGACTGCTTATGAAATATGTTTATGCATTGTATGTCGGGAGTGACCAAGACTGACATATACCCGGGTGTTTATTAATTTTACAACAAGCAACAATCTATACTGAATGTCTAGAGGAAGTTTTGGTATTAACAAATTACATTATCTCGAAGTTTCAAGGCCAAAAATAGTTTACCGCGGTCGACAAGAGGAATGGCCAGAGTTGCGTTATCCCCGATTTGGGATGGTATGTTGATGATTTTACTGAGTTTGATTATTCGTTCGGCTTGTTCCAGTTGACTATCTGCTGCTCTTTCCTCTGGATGGTAATATTACTATGTGATGAACTCAGATCTTCGTCCTCTGTGTCATGATCAGTCGTGATCAGTGTCATCATCTGTACTAGGAGTTTGCTGAATACTGGCACGGTCGTCGGGTGTAGCTAACACAGCCTGCGTATAATCTTCTGTATGGACTTTCTCGGTGACCTCTTGTGGCAAGGGAGTTGATCTTATTCCAACTCGTGGTTCGCCACCAAACAGCTTTGTAGGGCGACTGCTTAATTCCCGAGAGATAGCTTGTGTTTTTCTGGAACTGAACAAATTGTATTCCTTCGTGCCACTCAGCAGCGGTATTATTATCTTGCAACCAAGCCAATGACATGTCTTTTATGTAACAGTTCAACCTCTCAACTGAGCCCTGACTTTGAGGATGTTTTGGTTTCCCATGAACTATTAGCAAATAAGTCCACATTTTCTTCAGTTCATTTATAACATTCGCTGTAAATTCCGACCCGCTGTCACTCTGCAATATTTGTGGCGCCCCAAATAATATGAAAATGTCCAGACCAACATAACAATTCAGCAGGACCCACAAGCATCATAGTAAATTATCAGGACCACTTAACGAGTGGTGAATACCATCTTCTGAAAACCATCTTACGCACATTGGGTCCATTTTGTGGAATTTGTGCACAATCAGATTACGTAACAGCACTTTGGTGTCTCTATACTTTAACGCGAAAATGCCATCAATTGTCCATTTTCATACAGTCAGGAGTGGTCTATGACTGCAAATCGTAATACCCGCTTTCGCAGTGGGATATTATTGGCAATCGCAAATCAAATGTACAATTGAATTACAAGCCGTCTCGGACGTCTCCGATATTCCCAGATTTGCTCTCGGGAAAACTCTGAGTGTGTCGCGTCATCCGATACAATACATCACGGGGCATATCGACAGCACTACAACCATTCCAACATACGCCTCTCCGGTCGGCACATCCGCCTCACGACAACACCACAACCATTCCAACATACGCCTCTCCGGTCGGCACATCCGCCCCATGATGTACCCGTTCATCTATATGGATACCTTACTCGTATTTAAATTCGCGCAGTACTATTTTTCGCGCACCCTTTGGTGCGCGAATTTAAAACTGAGCGAAAAATAGTACGACTCCTGAGTTTAGACCAAACCACAGGGAAACAAGAAGGCTATATATGTCGACGAGTTACATACATTGTATATACATTGCGAATATTAGGCTTGTAGGACTATAATTTACATACGGACAACCACGTGTAAACCATTTATGCTATGTACAAGTATGCCATAATTATAGAGCAACAAATCATGGTAACATCATCGATGTTGAAATACTTGTAAGAAATACACATGTTGCAGACTGAATGTGCACGAAAGCACGTCGCCGTATTCACAAAGCTGGCGTGACACCGTGACCAAACAGTCTGAGTTAGTTAATATGTCAACACAACCCACAGCCAAGTTTTGATTTTTTCTTATGAAAGTTTTCTATACGTTGTTTCGGTTTTACTTCTTTGAGTTCATTTAAATTATGTTTATAACTATTTCAATATCAGAATAATTATTTGGGGCGTATAAACACCAGTCTTCACAACATATTGATGATGCAGTTATGTTAATTTATGCACGGTGTAAAGCTGTCGTGATGGTGTTTAATGTGCACACGTATCTTCATTGACGATTAAGATATGAAACTGTCATCAAATCCATTTACGAAAATATTATGTCAGTTTTGAATTCGCGCAGCTGGGTAAGCGAATTCAAAGTGCGCGAATTCAAAACTGAGCGAAAAATAGTTTTGCGCGAATTTAAATACGAGTAAGGTATGTGACAAAAGACTGCTTTTCTATGGTTATGTAGAATACAATGAAATTGGTTAGGAATGTATACTAATTATTGCACTCACTGTGTACTGTGATTATACCGCTGCTGCACATGTATTATTCTCTCTGACAACAGATACATGTTTTTTAATTTGGCTTCACAAAGCGAGTGGTCTGACGTTTTAAAGTTTTTACCCATTTGAAAGTCCAGTTTCCCTGATTCTACTCTCACATTCAAGTCCCCGATGAACGACGTGTAAGATAAATACCAACAAGACAGTCAAAGAATGTGGGGTAGCTCACCATACTGCAAAGACTGATGAGACTGGGACTCTGGAGACCACAATAGTCAGAACTTTTCATAATCACTTTAAAAGAAGTAGATCTAAACACGATATGTGGCTAGAGAGGATTCTGTAGTGTACAGTGGGTAATTTCAAGGTGAATATCCACCTTGAAATTACCCACTGTACACTACTGATCACCCCCTCCTCCAGCTCAAAAAGTCTCCTCCCGACCGGGCTCCAGACTCCCAAGTCTTGGGTTGGAATTTCACAACCGACATCACAAACTTTCTCAATGTTTGGAAATTTCCAATCTCACAAGCGCCTTTTTATAAACCATTTAGACATGTTTGAAGCCCAATTATCCATGGACCCAAAACACCATACATGTATGTCAGATTAATCAGTTAGGCAGTTCCAAGGTAGTGAATTTGGTATTTCACAAAAGTGTTAACTCCCCATAACCCCGTCATTTCTTAACAGGTTGACCTGATGTTAACAAATCTGAATATCAGTCACTAAATGATCCTCCATACTATATGTAAGCTAAATAGTCCAACCTCTCTTGAGAATACAATTTAAGAATTACTATAGAGACATACAGTTATGTCCCTGGTCCCACCCTATTTAACCTGGTGACCACATCTGAATAAATTTGAATACCAGACACCAAAGACCCCTTCATACTAAATATTAGTAAAATAGACCTGATGGTCCTTGTGGTGGAAGCATGTTAAAATTTGTGGCTATTTCGGTCGATCATTTTAACCCTAAGTAGGAAAATATGGACTGTTACTGGTTGAAAAATCAAATCTACAGCCTCATTGCCCCCACCCAGGCAGCTTAGAAATCAATATGAATCTATATAGCATTATACCAGTATCAAACAGCATACATACAGGTAGGGTGGGTGGTTTAGAGTTAAATCTCTTATCTCTGCCCCTATTTGAACAAATGTGAATCCCTTCTATGAGATCCATTCATCTAGAAATTTCAAACGGTAGATTTTAAGAGTTGAAGAAAACTGATTTTCCTCAAAAGTTTCCTAAAAATGACATCACGTGTACAAATCTGAACCCCACTCACCAAAGGACCCTCCATACCAAAAGCTAATAGGCCTGATATGGTTTTTGAAGAATTACTATGGAGGGAAAGAGTTATGGCCCTGGCTTCTCACCTATATGACCTGATGAACGCATTTGAACAAATCTGATTGTGAGTCAAAATATATAAACCCATTCGGTCTTTAATATGTATGTGGAGAAGAACAAAAATTGATGGACAGATGGAGACATCCCAACAGAGGGATGGATGGGAGGACATACTGACTGACAAATTCAATCAAATATACCCCCCCCCCAGTTTTCTTTGCAAATCAGGGTATAATGAGTACAACTTGATAGGTGGTGGTTAAGAATATATTAGTGGAACAGCCAAGCCTGAATATAGTGTCTGACTTTTTCAGAATGAGGTCCCTAAAGGGTGAATTTAGTGCTGCAATCCTGCAAGGTGGGCTAGCATCACAACATACACAGTCTGGGGACCTCATTATGCTTAGGCCTCAACTGCTATGGGAGACATAGGAACATATTGAAGTTCTCCAGTTAATTGGTATTGTGCACCCATTGGGCACTTCAATTATCAATTTTATCTTTAGCAAATTAGGGGATATAGAAACTGAACAGAAGGGAATAGGTAAGTAGAAATGTCAATTAAAAACCCTGTATACTTCCCTAAAGATGAGGCCTAAGCAGAATGAGGTCCCTGCAGAGTGTATTTGGTGAGACATCCCAACAGAAAGATGGATCGGAGGAAAGACCGACAGAGAAACAGACAAATTCAATCCAATATACTGCCCAAGTTTTCTTTGCAAATCAGGGTATAATGAGTTCAACTAGATAGGTGATGGTTAAGAATATAATAGTGGAACAGCCAAGTCTGAATATAGTGTCTGACTTTTGCAGAATAAGGTCCCTATAGGTTGAATTTAGTGACACAATCCTGCAATATGGGCTAGCATCACCAAATTCACCGTCTGGGGGGACCTCATTCTGCTTAGGCCTCAACTGCTATGGGAGACATGGGAACAGATTGAAGTTGTCCAGTTAATTGGTGATGTGCACCCATTGGGCACCTCAATTATCCATTTTATCTTCTGCAAACTAGGGAATTAGATTAGAAACTGAACAGAAGGGAAAAAGTAAGCAGAAATGTCAATTTAAGACCCTATATACTTCCCTGAAGATCAGGCCTAAGCAGAATGAGGTCCCTGGAGAGTGTATTTGGTGATGCTAGCCTACTGTGCAGAGTAGCATCACTAAATTCACCCTCTGGGGACCTCATTCTGCAAATGTCAGACATACAGCATTTTGTTTTGATATGATGTTAATGACACACACAGGGCATGAATGTTTACATATACCTGTCAGCCAGATAACATCTGAATTGATTACTGTGTTATTAACTCTTTCTTCTGTGGCTAATACCATACTCTATGGATGTTACAATGGTGTTAGTTTTTCTAATTAATTTTTTCTTGACTGCAGTGGGTGCATGGGCGGCGCAGATTGGGGGGGTGGAGGGGTGAGGAGGGGAAGGGGTGGAATGGGGTGTTTTGTGTCTAAAAATATTACAAAAATCAGGGGTTAAAATGAAAAAAATATTTTTGTATTGTTCATTATGAATTTTTTTTTTTTTAATTGAGCAAGGATTTAAATTTTTTTTTTTTAAGAGTTATGTTCCTGACACGGCCCCCATTTGAAACACTGACCCCATTTGAACAAATCTGAACCCCAGTCATACAAGGACCCACCATACAAAATATTAGCTAAATCGGCCCAATGATTCTGGAGAAGTCGTTCTAATAATTACTAGGGAGAATAAAGTTATGTCCCTGGTTCTGCCCCTATTTAACCCAGTGACCCCGTTTGAACAAATCTGACCCCAGTCACACAAGGACCTTCCATACCAAATATAAGCTAAATAGGCCTGATGGTTCTTGAAAAGAAGTTGTTTTAAGAATTACTATGGTGGGAAAGAGTTATGGCCCTAGCTTCGCAACTATTTGACTCGGTGACCTTATTGTAATAAATCTGAGTCTGAGTCAACCAGGGAACATCCACACCAAATATGAACCAATTTGTCCTTATGGTACTGGAGAAGATGATTCTTGACGGGCGGACGGAAAGACGGGCGGACGGACGACGGACGAGGAGTGATGACTATAGCTCCACCGGAGACTTCGTCTCAGGTGAGCTAAAACATAATGCCGCTCATGAAAAGTATAAAAACTCAAAGTTCTGGGATGCATAAATATTGTCAAAAATATATAGTCACATGGTGGCGTTGACAATACCACATATATGGGTGTTCTATTTCTGTCGCACCGCCCAAAATCGGCCTGTTTTCTTTAATTATATATAACTAGGGGCCGTGGTTAAAAAAATCACATTACAGGAAGGTTGTGTATGTTGGCAAAATGGCCGAAAACACATTTTAAACACTACCATGATTTTGTTACTGAAAAGTTTCAGAGCCCAGATATAACTCATGTAACAGTTTAAACATATATTGACTGCAAAGGCACCGAATGTGTCTTATGGTGATCACATTGAGGCATTTAGTGGATTTGCTGTTCTCCCCGGTCATGTTGCTTACGGGATGTTCAGATGCTATACAAAAAGTATATATGTAAAAACAAGAGCTAATTTTGAGTTCAAAGATAATACAATATATAAATACTATTATGCGTTTGAATATTTCTAAGTGAGAGGAGCAATACTAAGTTGAATAAATTGTGCTCCCATAACTTTTTATTACCTCATACCATCGTTCAGATTCTATTTGTTGAAGTATAAAATGTATTCATGTAAACTGGGTTCAAATAAAATATTTCAAACCAACTGTAATTACGGGGTATCACCCGTTTCGTCTCACCAGAACATGCGGTATCAATATCTAATACCATGTCTATATTCAACTTTCCACATGCACCATTAAGCCGGTGAGATGTGCCTGATTTTAGAAACATTCTTGTCAGGAACAATTCACAGCATTGCTTATTTCAACCAGCGCTGTTTGACCATATAATAAGCAGCAAGACGTGTGGCAAATATTCAACATATCATTAATCTCAATGGTCGGTTCACAAATCACATTGAAATAAACCCTTCGATCAGACACTAAAGAGTAAACACTTCTTGCCATGAACGTTGGTCTGATATCACATGAATTTAGCACATTTCATTGCACGTGAAACAGACGTGGTAACTACTGGATGTATACATGACACAACGATCCCTTTGTTATCCTTTGATGCGATCCATAATTCCAACTTTTCCTCGCGAAAATACCCACATACTCGACCTATACTATGAAAATAAGTGCATAATGTGATTATTTGATTCTGAAATAAGCAGATTATGGACTAATAGCGGTTATTTCGTTTTATGGCGCGGGCCACAGTGAAAACACTTATTAAAGAGCGTACCCCGAAAAGTCTTACGTGTGTCATCCACACATAATCTGCTTAGAATCGCCTTATTTTGAGTCTATAATATGACTAAAACGCTATCATTTTTAGCACATTATCGACTCAAAATGAGTCTGTATCGGCCGAATTCTGAGAACTGCTAATCTGGTTAAACATATTGTTGGCAGATAAAGGGGCGCATTCACTTCATATCTGTAGAGCCTATAGTCAACCTCAGAGAGAAAATCTCTATTATGAATTGTGTAGTAATGACATGTTGAGGATTTGTGCCATTGCTACCCAGATGTACCACAATGGTTACCTCCGCCAAGCTGGTTCGGCGAACTGTTTCAACTGCATTAAACAATTCCAATCATTATATATCAAGCATGTCATGCGGACATAAAAATAACTGGAGCATCAGAGGGACCAGCGGTTCCTATGTATGCTTGGGGCTTGATCTGAGACACGCTCCATGCGGGAGCCTTTATTCAGCGGCGGCCCCTTTGTGTGCGAAGCGCACATTTTAATAGTTTAAACATTTTAAATTTAAAATCAATTGTTATTTTGTAATTTGTTTCCTTGCTCAATTTAACAAAAACACATTTTCAAGCTACATTTTTGTTTTAAATAAACATTTTAAAAGAACTAACGTCGTTATAACCTCCGCCTGGAAGCCCGAGTTGCCACACCAAATTTGTTTGAGAACGGTCAAGGGGTCTGGGAGAAAAACTACGAGCAGACAGATCATCATTAAAACACTGTTTGTTTTGTGCATTGTGTCACTCAAGGAACAGAATATATATACACATATTCCCTCTTGTCTTGGCGACAGAAATAGGACACTCATTTTAAAGGCCTCCAGAAAAAGTTGCCCAAGGTATTCAATTTAGCCTAACAAATCTTGGTTTCGTATACGTCAGACGATTGGCGACCAAAGAAACCAAAACATTAGTGGTACACCACTTCCGAGGTATCCCTCCCCAAATACAGGTTCTGCTACCCGACTAATACACGTTAACACTTTGATAGCGGGAGCAGCGCTGGTGGAGCATTAGAAATCATGCGCCAGTGCATTCTCTTATATATGCGAGTCTCCCATGTGGAGCCTAGCATATATAAGAGAATGCACTGGCTTACAAGGTGAAGGTAACTATTGTTAGGCCAGCGTATTATCTTATATATGCGAGGCTCCCTAAGAGAATGGATTTGCACAGGGTTTTCACAAAATTTCAGGAAGCTCCAGTTATGTAAGGGTTATATACGGCATTACCTCTGAGCGTTCTTGTCCAAACCACACCAATGTCCCTATATCATGAATTCCAGCGTGACGGAATCACCAAATTTTACGGAATTTCACGTTTCTGTGGCCTATAAAATCTAAAATTATGACCAGTAGGGTACCGCTTAAAATAAAAAAACATTGTACATACTATACTAAGTTGTTTGATTATATACAACTATATGTGTATTTAAGTATCATCTCACTCTGGGTCAAATTGTGTCCGTGACGGAATCACCAAAAAAGTGCCATCAATATAAGGGTAGGTCCGTACTATTGAAGAACCCTGCTCATTCAGCCAAGCTGACCTGGAAAAAGTTCCCTATTAGTAAAGTAGATACATTATACTTGCAGAAAAAAGCCGCATTGTCACACACTTGTGTGTATATTACTAGTTAACTCGGTTTGTTCGCCGTGACGGAATCACACAACGGGCGTGACGGAATCACCGTGCGATTTTTTTTGGTATAGTTTTTTGTGTAACAAGTGCGGACATTGTCATAAAAGCATAAAACTTGGCACATGTGTATATTAGGTCCCACGTATTATTTTCAGATATGGGGGCAATCACGAAAATACTTTCCATGGCAACGGTTGCTATGCGACTGTTTTTACCTTAGAAACGGGTTGTTGGTAGGGGTTAAACCGTCATAGTACTAAAATATATGTGCAAAAAGGGGATACTATGGTAATTGAGGCAGATTGTGATTTGGGAAATGTGACAATCATAACATTTCCACACATGCCTCACTATTAACATAGAATGACTCTTGAGCTGCTTGAAAATGATATTTTGGTTCATTTGACCTTATTTGGCCAAATCTGAAAATATGCGTTGACTGCGCATGCGCGCATCATTGATCCCCAGTCACACAATATCTGGTGTTTAAGAGATTGTATAGTGAGGGCAATGACCATTCCAAAATATATTCATTGGATAGTAATAATGAAATACAGAAGAAGCAACAACATTCCCCGATGACATGCTAATGATGCAAATACCCATTATCGGTATCCATGGCCGCCTTTTCGTGGAATTCATGATATATGTTCTGCGTTAATTACCATTTCTTTACTAAATACTCATTGACGAGTATAGTTTCCTTAGGAAATGTTCAGATTATAAGTTCAACAAGCGTTGAACTTATTGTCTGAACATTTCCCACCATGGGATAGGAATCCTTCTGCAAGTGTATTTTCATTGCGCCTGTTTGTCGTTAACATCCCTCCAAATGAATAACAGACGATTCCAATATATACGTTTATAACTTAAATGGAGATCCATTGAAATGGTTAAGTAAAATATGACGTCACATGTGTACAGCAGGTCATTAAGCTCTGGTGCGATATCGCTGTAACCATGGTTACTCGCCATAAAAAAAGCAATCCCGACCATGTTTTCTAATTTCAGACCCGTATATGGGATGTAATCATCATATTACACACTGGGGCAACAACCCGTATCCGAAGTTTACACTCCGTCAAATAATGCTGGATAATCGTGAGTAAAGTCAGTATATGCGACGGAGGTCGCGATTGATCCTTCCTGGTGGATGCCTTGTGGTCGTTAGTCACAATTTATGTCTCACAAAAAAGATACTCAAAATATTACTTCGACTCGCCTGCAATCAGCGTAGTCTAGTCGTAGGCTCAATAACATATAAAAATCACCACCCACGTTATTGGCAGTCACCAACACGCGGTCAGTGCGCATCCTTTTTGGGGGTATCTTTAATCGGAATTCGTCCGAAAATATTCTTTTTCATGGATCCGATCCACTTTATAAATATCTTTAAATGACTATTTTGTGCAATGTTCACATTATCTTACGACTATATCTGATCAAATATTGCTAACGACCAGGTTACAGACATCCACGGCTGTTACAATTCATGTTAAAACACGGGTTATGCAGTAATGTGTAGTAGTACAATGTCAGAACATTCCGTAAATGCACCCCGTAAAAGCACCCGTGTATTGGTCTAAATTATCATACGCGGCCATTACGGTGGAATTTATCGTGACCCGTGTAAGCACCAGGCTTGGGGCAATTACTTGTGAATGTAATTAATTACAATTACAATTACTTCAACATTTTTCAATTACAATTCCCATTACATCTATTTCACAATGTAATTAATTACAATTACAATTACTTTGAAATGTAATTCAATTACAATTACAATTACATTTCAGCACATCATTGAAGAAGGAACACTTTTTATTTATATAAACTCTATTTGATAACAAAACATAAATTTAATACAAGCAAGATGAAATACACAGTGAAGCACACTTGGTACAGAGCAGCCAATGTACTGAGTCCAGTATAGGTGTTCATGGAACTGAGCGAATCATGATTTATAGCTGGTAATTCCAGCGTGTTGCATTGGCAGCTTGTAGTCGGGGTTGATCTTCTAGAAATTGGAATGATATCAGAGATTTATGAACTTTGCTAACTATCTTCAATGCTTTGGCATTCTTGACCGATGTTTTTGCATACTGAAAGATCCTAGTAGGTTGTTGATCACTTGCTGATGGTGATTGTGTGACTGTGGATTCATAGACATCTTGATGCTTTCGCTATAAAATGAAAATAATAGAGTATTGTAGTAACACACATGTATCCATCATTTAATTATTAAGGGAATAAGACTATCTCAGTAAGTCAGACACACAGCAGGCCAATTGTAAAGGACAATGAGATAATCAACACTCTGATTGTTAATTAGAGTCATAAACTTAATTAGCCTTTGTGGCCACCAGCTTACTGGTAACACAATGCCTCCACTAGACAGTGCTAATTGGGGGATTATTGAGGCAGATGTTTGTCCCCGCTTAGCCATTCAGTTGCAAATTAGAAGGGAAAGAAACAATGCATATACCAATACCACCATATGACTGAAGTTATATGTCAATGGAATTAAACAAAACTAATACATAGAAATGGAAACTTACCTTCAGATGTGTCACAAAGTTGGAGGTTACTTTTTTGGAACTGGATATTGTAGTTGGGCAAAGTTTGCACTTCGCTTTCATAGGACACGATGTGTCTTTCTGCAAATTAAAATGCTGCCAGATTTTTTGTAGACATGTTGATAGCATTAGCAATGGTTGGTATGAATTTCTACCATAGCATATATACCATAACAGGTGGAGATAATGAAACATGATCATAAGAGTGATATATTATTGTGATCTATTGTCAATTATTTGAAGTTGGTTTCTCATTGTATTTATCAAAACAAGCCTTCTACCTCAAAGGTTAACCAATGCTTAAGCAAACAAACAGGAGGTGTCAACAGAATTCACCATTGAGACACAGTGGATAAAAACTCAGTGTTGTGACAACATAGTGATAGCCAGTCACCAGTCTAACACTTTGAAATTTGGAAAAAAAACATTTGAAGAAACCATTGGATGAATCATGAAAGAGAACTTTGAGAAGAAACAAGTACCTGTGATTTTGAAGTAATTGAAATTAGACCCTAATTACAATTACAATTACATCCTAACCAATTACAATTGCAATTACATGTAATTGAGAATAAACTCAATTACCAATTACATGCAATTACTTGAAAAAATGTAATTAATTACAATCAATTACAATTACAAATTACAATTACCCCATCCCTGGTAAGCACCACAGACTCGATTCCGGAGATGATACATGTGTAGCTCGTGCTTAGAAGTTTCGATTAGTTTGATAATGAATTGGTTTTCTAGCGCTGAAATCTTGTTTATTTGATTCGTACATCATATCTAAATAATTTAAACTGGTGAATTAATGGGGGAATGGATTTTTGTGAGTGGGAAATTTATTTAACTAGCTGCTGTAGTTCTGGGTTTTTCCAGATAAATTTTGGCTGTGGGATAAAACGTAAACACATGACATGATTTTCTTGCATTTCCGTGATCAACTGGTGTTGATCTAACTGGGTAAACATCACTGGAGTGGCCTGCAAGCTTAAATTCAGTGAATTTCAAGTCGATAGCTCCACCCGTTTCCGAGATCTGGTCTGCGCATGCGCGAAGCTGGCATCGCACGGGCTCGGCGACCCGATAAAATTCGTATCCGGGCCAAGATACATTCACATACCAAATTTCAAGTCGATAGCTCCACCCGTTTCCGAGATCTGGTCTGCGCATGCGCGAAGCTGGCGTCGCACGGGCTCGGCGACCCGATAAAATTCGTATCCGGGGCAAGATACATTCACGTACGAAATTTCAAGTCGATAGCTCCACCCGTTTCTATATATTAGATGTTCCCGTATATCTCTCTGCAGATGCTATAATAACGTTGAATGGTAAACTAACGCTCTTTATAGCGATGCGTCAAAAAACAAACGCTCATTAAATTATCACTTGATTAACCACCGCAGTGCCGTTTTTGTGACTGAGATTGGAGAACGGGTGCTCTGAGCTTCTCCAAAACGCGACGCCGACGGTGTCCGTGGGATTTTACCTTTGGGTAGGAAGTTTGGTCTCGATCGGTCAACCAGTTTTCGATTTTATAAAGGACAGACAGACAAACAGAGGTCTTCAAAATATATATGAGACTAGCCGATGAACCCGACGTTGTCCGTGCTATTCAAAAACCAAATTTCAAGTCGATAGCTCTACCCAGCCCGACGTCCGGGCTATTCAAAAACCAAATTTCAAGTCGATAGCTCTATCCGTTTCCGAGATCTGGTCTGCGCATGCGCGAAGCTGGCGTCGCACGGGCTCGGCGACCCGATAAAATTCGTATCCGGGGCAAGATACATTCACATAGCAAATTTCAAGTCGATAGCTCCACCCGTTTCCGAGATCTCGTCTGCGCATGCACGAAGCTGGCGTCGCACGGGCTCGGCGACCCAATAAAATTCGTATCCGAGGCAAGATACATTCACATACCAAATTTCAAGTCGATAGCTCCACCCGTTTCCGAGATCTCGTCTGCGCATGCGCGAATCTGGCGTCGCACGGGCTCGGCGACCCGATAAAATTCGTATCCGGGGCAAGATACATTCACATAGCAAATTTCAAGTCGATAGCTCCACCCGTTTCCGAGATCTCGTCTGCGCATGCGCGAAGCGGGCGCCACACGGGCTCGCCAATACGACAACGTCGACCGCCTGGTCAAACTACACCCACGTACCAAGTTTCGTCCCGATCGGTCGAGAATCGTAGATTTGTATAAATGACTGACAAACATACAGACAAACAGACAGACAAACAAACAGAGGTCTTCAAAATATATATGAGATTGGCGACAAGGACTAAAATGTATCGAAATGGCCAGTATGATACCCGATTTTCAAGAATTTTATCCGAATCCTGATGCAGGTGCTGTCGATATACGGCGGGAAAAATGGTCGCGACAAAAAACACCGATTAAACACGGATGCATTTCATACAAATGACAACAAGATGCATTTCGTGTCAAAGGAATAGGACATTAAAACAGTTGCTCGATAAATCGAGACCTGAGATGAGAAAGTTTCTATCAAACATATATACCAAAGACATCGAATCTTCACAAGATGTCAACTATGTGTCACAAAATCAGAAAAAAAATCAAACAAAGGACCACATTTGCAATATGTATTATCAAAGTACTAACAATATCAACGCTATGTTTTATGCGGTGACAATTATCTACATACAGGTGGTAAAACGGCTTGTCCTGCACATGGTAAACAGTGTACGGCGTGTTCGGGTTTCAATAATTTTCAGAAAATCTACATCTCAAACGACCGACAACATGACCGATACCGTGGTGAACATGACCGACACTGTGATCACAATCGTAATCACCAACAAAAACAGGAAGCTGGGGACCCCATATCGAACAAGTGATGTAAACGCATTTCACTCTTGAGAAAATATCGATTCTATCTCGACAGAGCAGCTCTCGAAAAAAATTATTTTACAATGATAAGGTCAATCCTCGAATATTCTTGTGGTTGTTTGGGATGGTTGTAGCCAGCAAGAATCTGACAACATCGAAGATATACAATACGATGCAGCTCGTATTGTGACAGGCGCGACTATAGGTCTGTCAGTAATGGATCTCTTCTTAGAGAAACTAGTTGGGAAACCCTTAAATCACGACGGAACAAACATAAACTAAAATTATTTTATAAAATGGTAAAAGGTCAATCACCTGTCTATCTCAGAAACCTAGTTCCTCCTACTCACGGGCAGATATCACAACGTGAAACTAGACTGTCTAGCAAGCTTATGGTCCCTAGTTTTGACTATGACTATTACAAAAAAATCGTTTCTCCCATCAACAACAATTTTGTGGAATAACCTAGACACAAACAAGGTATACCATGGACTCCCTGGCAACTTTCTCAAATTCTCTGGAACCAAAACGACAGATGGCCCCTAAATGGTTATTCCACGCTAACACGCGCGAAGCGCACATTTTGCATTCACGCCTCAGATTAAACTGTAGCAATCTGAATTACCACAAATATTCTAACTTCATTGCCGACCAACCCATGTGTACATGTGGTGAAGTAGAGGACACAGAACATTATCTAATTGAATGCCAATTATACAATGCACAGCGATTGTTATTTATGAACGAGGTATCTGATATATGCTGTAACATCACCACCAATATACTTCTACATGGTTCTAATGAACTATCTCAGGAAGATAACATAACGATTTTCCGAGAAGATTCAAATAAAATCTCGACCACAACCAAGGACTTCCTCTTGAACCACGCACATGCATATCATCTATCACCTAACAGTTATCAAATCGACTCATATCGTCAAAAATCGCGTAAGAAATAGAAATATTAATGTTGATGTTATTAGATATTCGTACAAATCCAATTGATAGTGGTGTCGGCTCGGATGCAAACATGCTAGGTCGAAACACAAAATTAGTGCAGAAATTAAAAGCAATAACTTATCATTTACACTCCCCACCTCCCCTCCCTATACTGCATATCAGACTCACACAAACGTTTGATATGTCACCTCACACTCTTGTCTATACCGATCTATACTTCGTTCCGCTATACTAAATCTATTTTCAATCAATTTCTTTCTATTATTCCAATAGAAAGAAAAAAAATCTCATTTTGATATAACTATCGATCCAGCCCACACTGTGAGTAGCTGAGTAACATAGATACCAACAACGATTTTCTAAAATTAGTATGAACACAATTGCCTAATATTATGTTATCATTCTCACAGTGTGGGCTTATTCACACGTAATCGGAAACGACCCCCATAAGCTTTATGCCTGATGTCGGATCCCCTCCATAAACCAATATTCATGATTCATATTTGTTGTTACATACACTGTATTTGAATTATATGGAATAAATACTGTTTACAGCAATCACCAACATAAAGTTAAGTCGCTGACATAAAAAATTGTAGATGTTAATATCGATGATCAGCAATCTAAGGAAAGTGATGCAGAGTATGTTTTCTCAATGAACACCACAAAACACTAAATGTTATTATTTGACATCAAAATAAATGAAACCCTGATCAGGCTGAAATCTGACTCAGGTGCTGGTATAAATATGTTCGATGAACGTGACTTTAAGAACATTCTCCGCAACCATTTGTTAAGAACTCAGACGCAAAATATTCCCGTATGGATCAACACAACCGATAAGTACGCCTTGACAATTTATGGCTAAACTGAAATGTTGTGACCGAGAACTCTCAGACGTTTTTACGTTTTCTCCGGGAAGTGAGATTGATTCCTTTCACATGACCCAGCAATCAAACTCGGACTGATAACATTTGCTAAAATGGTACCGCTGTTTCAACTGACACATACAATAACATCAGTTCCGTCGCCAAATAACATTTATTCACCGGAGTTGGATAAATACAGGAATACAAAGTGAAATTACAACAATTATGCCAATTCAAATGTTTTACCTAAACATACATTTGAGTTATACATGTGATAGCTACAGCCTTTGTTCCTTTATGTTTTAAAAGGGGAGGCTGGATGGAGTGGATTCGTGTATTTTAGAATGGTCGAAAATAGTATTACTCGTAGTTGAAAAGCTCATATAAAATAAATGTTTTAGAATATAGAAGAAGTTAGTATGTATGTGCATGGTCAATGGATAATTCAACCATGTATCACATTACATTTGTTTTCATTTAACTCTTATTGATACATATACTAGTACACACACGTATTAAATTGATCTATTAAGAGTTTTGTGATATTGATGTTTGATTTGTTTTGTTTGAACATATTTATTGTGACCCACAAATACATGGAATAATTTACAAACAGAATATATGGATGATGTTGTGGGTGCACAGGGGATCGGAGCACAAGCTACGAAACTTAGTGAAGATCCTCTCCCCTGGCGTTCAGCTGCTGATGAATTCAAGTCGATGGTTTTGCAGGAATGAAAGTTTTGTTGTCATTTGTGTGGGAGACGGTGTCCCATGTGATCGGCTATGTATACATAGGGGAACCGGCTCCCAATCAAAAACATGTAGGTTGTAGTTGTGGCTATGGCAGTGGCAGTGGGCGGAGTCAATGGAATAATGATTACTGAAATCGGTCTGTGGAAATGATGAATGATTGTACTGTCTCGAATAATCGCCTGTTCAAGGTGTCGCTAATTTCGGGTATGCCAAAGAGATATTGATTGTAATTGCCCTCTGTACTCTGCTATAAGGCATGCCCCATCACTCAGCATACATGTATGTGTGTAGGCCTACAATATACTGGATATACTTAGATGAAATAGCATATTTAAAGATTGCATTAATCAAGCAACAGACAACAAAGATAAAATACCTACCCAGAATTACCAACCTGCATATTTATCATATTTATTGAGCTGTTCAACGATGTGTAACCTCAATTTGACCAATGTACAATTGCATGCGTAATTTGTTTGTTCATCAATTGGAAACGTATATTAATGTATATTAAACAGTTAATGTCCGACCAGGGAATTTGTCCTCTACATATGTATTGGATTCGATAGAGCCTCCCCAATAGATGCAAAAATCCCCCTCACGGACATAAAAAGTTTTATGAATTTTATGAGATAATTAACTTCAACCACGATTATGGGGGATAGTGATATTTACAGAAATTCTCATTGTTAACAGAAATACCGCTAGTGTATTGTGCCGAAATAGATTTACTCGGAAATAATACAATTTACTGTAGGAATTTACCGTTCAATTATATAAACGGATTTACCGTAAAAGTTATACGGCCGGTTCCAACGGTATCATAGCTGCGGCACTTCATGCCGTAAAGTTTTACAGGATTTTTTTCAGTGTACATTGATTGTGGCTACTTGCATAGCACAGATGCATATATCGAAAGTAATGTGGAACGTGTGTATTGGACATCTAGCTTGAGTGTCCGGATACCAATCTCGATTAATAATCATCGACTGGTGCTATCTATGTTTACGGCTTTTATGGTTTATTCACGATATTATATCTCTCTCGAAAATCATGATCATAATCATAGTGACAGAATCAAGTTGTTTTTGGCCACAATCGTCTCCCTCACAAGGTGGCCCGGTGTGAACAGTCATATTGATCGGAGGTCAAGAAAGAGCCCACAATACACTATACGCCCACGGTTTTTACGAGATTTTCACCCAACCTATGTTATTTGCTATTATAACGGATATGCAATATCCTGTCATGGACGGCTAGTTGGATAATCCTGGCAATTTCCCACAACGTTTGCATCAATTCCCTTCCCATTCGTTATCCGGTTAAATTACAATTGGTATGTTCTTCGACATAAAACGCATTATTTCTTTGTGGCCGTTGAAGGTGATAGGGCACCCACGGGCGTGTATTATGCTTGGATACATCGCATCATGAATCCCGACTTGTGGACATGTCACCATATCATCATCCGGAAATGGCCACCACTTTCACGCGGTGTCGTAATTACAGATGAAGGCCTATATCGCGAGCCGTGATATTTGACTTCATTCTGTTAATAAATGACAGACTGCCAGTCGATAACCCAGAAGAACTCAGCCCCAAGGGAAATAGTACGGCATGACATCGACCCCGAACGCTGCCAGACTCTCAATCAACAGCATGTTCGTTAGAACAAGGCCATTCCATACCCACGCCAGACATGATCGTCGTTATGATAAACGCTTCGAAAGACGAAACGCCATCGTTGTCTGTTTCAAACTATGAAGTCTTTAAATTACTTCGGGCCTCGTTTGCATTATTGTGTAAATATGGCGATCACGTACGACCATACTAAATCTATTCAAAGTGGATAAGATAAATTGTATTTAAAGTGGGAGATACAAACATCATAAAGCACAAGTTGTGAACAGCTTTTGACCAACTGTTATTCAGAAGTTAATTTGAACCGACCATATTGTTCACTCGGACAGCATTGAAGGTTAGATCCATTTCCGTCTCCGTCACTCTCCAAAATCGTAAATGACGGAAAATTACGAGTAAACGCACTGCAGGCCGCATCAAATTAGAACTCGATCACTCATAATTACTATACGTGCGTTAGACGCTTTGATTCGATCGGTGTTCTTGCTCCTTGCGTGCGTCGCAAGTTGCGACGCCCACAAAGCTCAATGCGCAGGGACATCGATCGACGCAACGCACGTGACGCCGTGTGATTTTTCTAAGCCAACGCCAATGAATTTTCAGTCCGGTGAATTATGTTGAGATGTTTCCGTGTGAACCAGGAGTTTATCTTGACCGATACCACTGGTTGGTCAAAAATGCAACAAATGCCAGTCACATTTTCGCATATGCTCCAACAGGATATTTGTGATAAATTGAAATATCGATCGAAGGTCTGGTTTACGCAGTAACATGTCAACAATATTTTCCATTGGCATCATATTAACTGTTTTATTAAACAGTCCACGTTCTCGTCTTTGCAGAATTGTGCGCATTAATTTTGCAATTAAGATAACAACAACCAATCGTTATGAGGCTCAGTCGATCAAGCCCATCATTACAGCATGCAATCGGTTAGGGACCCAAAATGGCTCTGGCTGGGCACGTAGATCATGAAACGTAACATGAATATTTTGGGTTTTTTTCTGTTCCGAATGTATCCGCCGATGGCTAACATGTGTTAGAAGTTTAGTTAATCTGGCCTGTTATGGGGTTATTCTGTATTTGAGTGAATTCGTACATTATTTTGAAAATGAACCAACTAACAACATGTTCCTCGAAAGATTTGAGGGTACGTTTGTACAATCAATGTTTCGCGTATATGCGGATATATCATGTGTAGTTTGTACCCTTACCGACCGCGATCCTGGGTAATCTCATCAGCGAAACAGTGTGGTCAGTGACACTGAGAGACAATGCGGAATTTCAAGCATATATACATCGAGAATACTCTGTTAACATAAGTGAAGGAATTCACGAAACACGTATCCAATTGATGCTCACAACTTTCAACCAGAGTGCCGATGACGTCATGCGAACAATCCGACATACATTGTGTATTTCAATGTCCACGTGCAGGCTGTCCGGATTATGTTTGTAATCGAATCCGTTAATGTACGCTGCGAATCGAGTAATGTACTTCCTCATGACTCGACGACCGAGAGCAGACTAAGAACAATGACGCTATGTGCTCCCTCTTTATGTTGGAGTTGAGGTTCGGCCGAGCAGGTGGTGATACACGTAAGAGGGACGCTTCGCCGAACGCCGAGCCATATGCAGTCCCCACGCACAAACGAGTGTAAATCACGGTCAGGAACGCGGATTCAAAAACATGTCCAGGGATCGCACCGAAGTTCTAAGTCTCACACAGAACTAACGTACTGAACATCGTCTCGGTCAAACTTTTTTCTGATGTAACGGTAACCGCAACAACCGTTGGTTTTGATGTCACCATGGAGCCTAATGTTTTTGATTCCCTTATTGTTCACTTTACACTTCTCCCGATTAACCGAATTAATATGGTTAGCTCCTTGGCTTGAAACGGAAACATTGAGGCTAGAATGAGAAGACGCACTTGACTTGCGACCAGTCAATGTGGTACCATTTGCTCGTACGTTTCCTCTTCCAACAGAGTCATACTGGCTACTAAAAGTGGAATTCTCGTGCTGGTGCGTAGCCTGAGCAGAGCCCCTTCCATTTGTTCGACAGGCGCATTTGAAAACTCTGGCCACTGAGCGAATATGTTGGATTTTCAGAGTGAACAACCCGTATAAAATCGGATTCAGCGCACTGTGCGTCATAAATATGTTCTGGGCAACAAATCTTGCAGCCTTAAGTTTAATGTTATAATCGCTGATTATTCTGATCATACTGATTATGAAATAAGGAGTAAGGCACACGAGAAACCCAATTATAACTGTCAGCGTCATTATGATCGCTTTCCGTTTCGCAGCGGTGAATTTATTATGTTTGACTGATATGCGAGGCGAACATGTAGTTCCTTTGGAGTCTTTGTGGCTGCTGCCGCGTGTCCAGACAACTTTGATGATATTGACGTAGCAAAATATCATTACCACGGCGGGGATAACGTAGGCGTATATAGTCACAAACACGAAATTAACTTTCCTCTGCCACTGAGCAGTGTATCCAGCACTCTTGCAAATTTTTAGCACCGACCCATGAGGTGTGATAAAATCCACTTCCAGGAAGATGAACAGTTGAGGTATGCAGAAAATAAAGGCCATAACCCACGCCATGATAACCTTTTGCCCAATGCTAGGATGTTTGGCTAAGGATTTCATTGGACGAACTATCACCTGGTATCTATCTATGCTCATCCCAGTCAGCAGAAATGTGGCGCTCGCCAGGGAAACGGCCTGCACGTATAGCGTCAACTTACACACAACTGGTCCGAGAACCCACTCTCCCAAAGATTCGAACACTATTTCCATTGGCATTGTAAAACAGGCAACCGCTAGGTCACCTATTGCCAAATTAACAAGGAACACATTAACCCTCCGAATGCGGCGTTTCTTTCGATAACATATGATACCGATGAGCGACACATTTCCTATGAACGTACACAACATAACTGCACATATTATCGTTATTTTTGTCACGATTTCGTCGTTCCATTGGAATATAGATTTCTCTATACCGACCGTATAGTTTGTGCCTGTTTCATTTCCCAACGAGGCAACGGATACCACTCTCGTTGCCATCCGAATATCAGGTGTTTTCGTCGTTGAACAGTATACCCAGATTCGTATTCATACATATGATCGTATTTGTGTTACTCCTCAAGCTGACTGCATCCATTTACCACAGCACTCCGTACCTGCAAAAGATGTTAATTATTAACGACTGTGTCAGGGTGTTTCAATGTATTTATATACTGTCCTATGTAGCGTTATCATATATGTTGGTTACACTTTCCCCTCAACATACATGTACTGATTCATAGATGAACGTACACATGGGCGGACGCACGGAGGATGACGCTTGGTATAGTGTAGATATGCATGTGATTCCACTGGAAACTCTGAATGAGATAACGAGAGGCCGATCACGATCGGCAGATGTTTAACCCATACCTTGGCGATAGTGATTAGCTATTTTCAGCTTGGAATCTAAAATCCATAACATTCAATGTTAATCTTCAAAGATTAGCACATTTTTTTAATAGGCCCATAACTCTGTTAAAATCGGATCAAATCCATATTCGAATTATATCTATTTTGGTTTGATTTCAGATATATTTTTTTTAGTTATTGCAGCATGCGTGAATTCTAAGTCGAAGAAGGGCCATAACTCCATTAAAAAAAAACTTGGATCAAACCCATATTTTAACTCGATCTGTATTTTGGGCTCAGAAACAGATATACAAAATTTGGTTCCGATCGAATAAATTTTTTTTTGAGTTATCGCACCAAGCGTAGTGTCTACCGGACGGACGACAGGTGGTCAATCCGAACATCAACAATAATAATACTATGGTATGGGTACGCATAAAAATACAAATAAATTAATCAATCAATAGGGGCAAAGAGTGTGTAAAAATAAACCAATATAAAATGAGACATATCAGATGAAAGTATCAGGAATGTTGAGAAGTGTTAATTTTTTAATTTTTATGCAAGTGAATGAGGAGAAACCTGGAGATATAATAGAAGAATGATTAATTGAAAAATATAATGAGAACAACAGACTATTCCAATTAAAACTTTTAGAACTGAATGGGAGAGTCCACTGAATCATGAATGGGTTACAGCTTAACTGCTATGTGGTATATATATATATATATATATATATATATATGCTAAAAATTACTCTAATTCAATAAGACAACATTATCGCTGGTCTCTCTATTGAGTTAAGCTTGTATTACCGGTAATTAATGGTAGGCTACTTGGGTTATTATCAAACCCCAAATCTGTTCAATTCTTAGTTGAAAAAGGGCCATAACTCTGGTATAGCAAATTGGATCTAACCCATATTCGAACTCGATCTGTATGTTGGGCTGAGAAACTCATATACAAAATTTGGTTTCAATCAAATAAACAATGTTTGAGTTATGGCAGAATGCACGAATTCTAAGTCGAAAAAGGGCCATAACTCTGTTAACAAAAAATTTGGCATGAGAAACCCATATACAAAATTTGGTTCAGATCGGATAGAAAATGTTTGAGTTATCGCATTATGCGTAAAGTGTCTACAGACAGACGGACAGACAGACGACGAGTTGTCAATCCGGACGTCGGCATTATGTGTACCATACTATGGCATGGGTATGGTACACATACAAACACTAATCATAATAACAAGCGCCGATTAGGTTCGCAACTAACGACTGTAATATTTGCTAGTCGACTGCTTTCACAAATATTTATGCTGGCGTGTATCAATCGAGTTATATTCAGTGCTAGTTAGGTTCGATACTGATGCTAGAATTGTCAGTTTCAGACAGGACAATTCTTATTTTCAGCACATTATCGACTCAACATGGGTTATTCTAAGCAGATTATCTACCTAAAACAAGTTCTATTATAAGCATATAATGTGCTATTTTATGAAGATCAGGCTGGCAAGTATGTATGCGTACTTTTGGAAGGAGGGATATGATACATGTACGTCGATATGACTCGATAAATATGATCTAATTGCTTTATATACTCTGAAGAATTGCAAAATTTTATATGCAATTCGTCATATAATACAGCAAATAGATCGATATTTATCGACGTATCATAACAGTTGTGACAATTATCCCGATTAGTCAGTGTTTCGCTCTGAAGTGAGGCAATCACTCTAGTTTTACCATATACGGGGATAGACTAACAAGAAACTCTCTTTATCGTTCAATGCTGAACAAGTCGGGGCATTAGTTTTCTAAATTACATGACTTCAATCAGTTAGTTCTGTAGCATATGAAGTCCGTGTATAAGTATTTAACATATCTGTCAACCTATTTCGATCTCAGAACCTGACTGGAATGTAACAAAGGCGAGCGTAATTCGAGGCTTAAACTGTCAGGTTGTTTTAAACCGATCACAGTCAGCACTGAATTGGTCTATACTACGGAATCTGATTGGTCTCGATCCAGTCCCGACCAACACCAATTAGTTTTGACACCGAATCTGGATTGTTTCGATCCGGTAATAATCTTCACCAATTAGGTTTCTACCGACGAAGAACTCCTCGCTGGTACTTGTCAAGCAATTTTCTAAGAACGAGAAGGGTATTGCATGCAACAGAGGAGACACCTGATGGCAGAAAGTCAATAATTATTCACATTTGCTGCATTTCAATATCCTCTCTTGTCAAAACGATGTCCGGTGGCGGCTCAAATGGCGCAATGGAAATGCCATCTTAAGGTCGCCAGTATAGATTATATTCGGAAATGATTGTATGAGTAGGAAAATTCAAATCAAGGAGGTGTAAATAGAAGATGCCCTACCCAAATTGTCACTGAGTAAGTTGAAATTTCCACGATCGCCAACACACATGCAACCAATAGTATACGCACACGAATGCATATCGAAAGATACTTAACCCTTTGAGTGCCAGGGGCCGATCTCATCGGCCCTAAACCTACAAAATAAGTCTGTTAAAGAATATAAGAATAAATTATTAAAATTGTAAAAAATTGTAAAAATAAATAAATAAATAAATAAATTGTTAGGCCAATGCATTCTCTTATATATGCGAGGCGACCTATGGTCGACTCGCATATATAAGAGAATGCACAGGGTATATGGGTTGATACAAAAATAGACCTGGCACTCAAAGGGTTAATAGGAGTTCACCACTATATATTGCGATTTATATTAAATCGAAATAACACGTGCCACACGAGGAAAGGATTGAGGCTAGGATAACATGTTTGAATAAGTGCTTTTAAAGAGTCACTACGCAAACGATTGGATAGCGAAATGGACTTAATCTGGTTCGCGATTATATAGCGATTGGTATTAAATCGCAACAACACGTGCCACGCGAGGTTAGGATTGAGGCTAGAATTATTAGTCTGTTGGTCAACATAACGTGACCACGAAATTGAGGTTTCTCAACTTACGGATAAAGTGACGACTACGTTTAACTATTCGTATCCGTAAACTCAGACTCCGTGAAAACAATTTTGAAGCAGTCCAGACATACATTATAAGAATACAAATATTCCCCTGATATATAATAATATAATAATCTCTTCTGATCCAAAAATCCAAATACCACGGTCCACACCGATAACATCAACCAATTCCTGAAAGGTGTATATGTTTAAGGGCATTAATATTTTGCATTATTACACCAACTCTGTTCCTTTCCCAGCCTCTCTTTCTCTATCTCTCCTTCTCACCCACACTGACCCTCTCTCGACATTATATTTCCAGTCATTCCCGTCCGACCCAACCCTCCTCAACACAAGGGAAACAAACTTTAATAATATCAGCCTACTTTAATCCCCGTGCCAATCATTCCGCTTATGTATATAGATGAATTTTTTTATTTATTTGTGTTTGAACTGATGTTATTTAGTTTCATTTATGCAATTATAGGATTGGAAATATATAGCTGTGCACCAATTAATGTAAATGTAATGACGTAAGGGTACGACGTAATGGTGCGACGTGATAACTATCACACCCGACACACGATAATTAATGGTCCGAGACAGACATCTCCAGAGACTGGATGCATTCGTTTTCTCGTATTTCACCCGCGGAATTATCGTTTTATCCTGGTCGACCAAAATAACATTTGCACCGCAATAACTCGGATGGCACATTATAAAACACGCGTTTCTGTCTGATCCGTGACAACTTTAGTGGCGTGTATCATCATGAGGTTTAGTTTTATCACTCACTGCTGCTGGGCATGTTTCCAGACTCTTCGACTTGGACTTGTTGCATTCCAGCTTGTTCTCCAGAAAAACCGGAAACTGTCTGCTTATAATATAATTTGGTTTAGGTCTTCTTAGTCCGTGGGCCAAACAAGATATTTTCGAGTTGGTTGCACCCCCCTCCAACAAAGGTTGCTATATATCAAATTAAAGATTTTGCTTGTTGCCCGTTTCAGAAAGTGTCCCAAAATCGATTTTTCAGGGAAGACAACTCTTACCCCTAAAATAAACTGAGAATTTTCTGGAGTACAAGTGTCAGAGCATAAACGGAATATTGCAGTTATAAACTGCACAATATATCGTTTATATTAATAAGAAATGATCATAAAATGACACGAGATACAAAAATAGACCAATTTATAAGCTAGTTATAAAAAATTGCGATAAATATTTTGAAATCGCGAAAAATGACTTGGATTTTGAAAAAAAACGTCACATGTAAATGGCTATAACTTGTGAACCACATAGGCTATTGACCGGCAACATGGCTAAAAAATTACCCTAATGAAATATCAAAACGATTTAAATAATGGAATGCCAAGAGTATTGCTGTGAAAATGTGATATGAGCGTAAACTTAACCCCACCCCCTAAAATATCACTTTTGCAGAAAAACGAATTATTTAGTTTACACTTAGAATGCTGCATGTCAAGTTGGGTTTAGAAGCATAAACTGAAACAGTGTAGAGAGTGATGAAGGGAATTATAAATAACGGTGTCTGAACGTGATCTAAGATTAAAATTTGAAAACAATTGTGAAAAATGAGAATTTTTACTAATTTCTGTAAATTGTGATTAAATTTTGATAGGCTATGGTATAACCTCATGAGAACACTGGTCTGGAATTAGTAAGTTCGTAAAAGCTCACACAATTACTTTTCTGGCAACTATTTCGTATATTTTTCAATTTTTACTTGAATTTTTATTGTTAAGATTATATCTCATATATATTTTGAAGACCTCTGTTTGTTTGTCTGTATGTATGTCATTTATACAAATCTACGATTCTCAACCGATCGGGACGAAACTTGGTACGTGTGTGTAGTTTGACCAGGCGGTCGTCGTTGTCGTATTGGTTACACTGGTGTAAATGTTTTCCATAGGCCTCAGTGCTAACGTTTTAGCGTATAGTGTTGGCAATATAAATGTTGGGTCCAAAATTTTCTTTAAATCTGAAAAATTGACATTTTGGGAAACTTTTTACACAAAAAAATCATGTCTGTCTAGCAGGGAATTCGCCTTTAAATCTTATGTTTTCGTAACTAGTGTCAGAACCGCATAACAAAATACAGTCATATTTTAGACCACACCAAAAAATTCAAACTTCACTACAAAGGGTTAATTCCTGTGCCAATGGTTATTTTACCTATGGGAAATCATAGGGAAGAGGTGTGATGATTTTGTTATGTGAAAAGCACACAAGGCTATTGACCAATCAGGGCCCAGTGTCTATTTTATTCTCTCCTATATATTCCTCCCGCATCCGCTAGATGTCACTCGGAACCTTATTTACACCGGTGTAACCTAAAGCGATAGCCCGCCTTTTCGCGGAATAATTGTAACTCCCTACATTTCTTCAGAATTGCCCATCAATGGAAAAAATGTGTTCAAAAACAATATCACTTCTGTGGTTCTTTATTTATCACACACAATTTAACCCCACCCCCTTTAACAAATTATTCATCAAAAAAGCACAATTTTCCACCACCAGTCATGTTCAGGCCCCATTTTCACTCAGTTTTAGGGGTCTGGTGTTGCAAACTTGGATCAGCTATGGAAGACTGTTCAATATTCTTTCCATGAGAGAACTTCTGGTGATGTGAGGTCATTGAGTCCAGATCTGATCAGCTGAGCATCAAGCGCATGACTTTATCAGCACATTGAAGAATAAAATATGACATTTTCAGGTCTGCAAGGGTGATCCAAGATAACTGGATGTGGGTGTATATTGAATTAGTTGAATAAAGATATGCTCTCTTTGAATTGCTGAAACATTTTCTTAAATGTGTCCAAGTTTTAGTGCTATTAACCTTCAAATGGCCATACCCACCAGTGGAAATGACACACTTTTATGATATATATCTGTATATCACTGGCTATCAAATCCAAAATACTTGTTAAATTAGGTTCTTATAACAATTGATATATGTGTCGTTGACATGCCCATGTTATGGGTCATTTGCATCATGTGACTATTACCACCTTGAAAATACCTTGAAAAATTGGCATTTTTTTTGAAAAATCTTACTATTTTTTTGGCTGATGTAAGTGAAAGAAGACATCAGCAGCAAGAATAGCCACATCAACCATGATATATTCATTGGACTGAAAGACCAGGCTCTGTAAAATGCATTAAAATGCTTTAAAGTGACTCCCAGGAATCAAAAATGATAAAAAGCTATTTTTTCCCTTTAGGTTACACTGGTGTAAATGTTTTCCATAGGCCTCAGTGCTAACGTTTTAGCGTTTAGTGTTGGCAATATAAATGTTGGGTCCAAAATTTTCTTTAAATCTGAAAAATTGACATTTTGGGAAACTTTTTACACAAAAAAATCATGTCTGTCTAGCAGGGAATTCGCCTTTAAATCTTATGTTTTCGTAACTAGTGTCAGAACCGCATAACAAAATACAGTCATATTTTAGACCACACCAAAAAATTCAAACTTCACTACAAAGGGTTAATTCCTGTGCCAATGGTTATTTTA
This sequence comes from Siphonodentalium dalli, assembly GCA_032622095.1. Classification (NCBI taxonomy): domain Eukaryota; kingdom Metazoa; phylum Mollusca; class Scaphopoda; order Gadilida; family Siphonodentaliidae; genus Siphonodentalium; species Siphonodentalium dalli. Next base: position 56,078,864 of record CP136067.1, read on the forward strand.
CCTATGGGAAATCATAGGGAAGAGGTGTGATGATTTTTTTATGTGAAAAGCACACAATGCTATTGACCAATCAAGGCCCAGTGTCTATTTTATTCTCTCCTATATATTCCTCCCGCATCCGCTAGATGTCACTCGGAACCTTATTTACACCGGTGTAACCTAAAGCGATAGCCCGCTTTTTCGCGGAATAATTGTAACTCCCTACATTTCTTCAGAATTGCCCATCAATGGAAAAAATGTGTTCAAAAACAATATCACTTCTGTGGTTCTTTATTTATCACACACAATTTAACCCCACCCCCTTTAACAAATTATTCATCAAAAAAGCACAATTTTCCACCACCAGTCATGTTCAGGCCCAATTTTCACTCAGTTTTAGGGGTCTGGTGTTGCAAACTTGGATCAGCTATGGAAGACTGTTCAATATTCTTTCCATGAGAGAACTTCTGGTGATGTGAGGTCATTGAGTCCAGATCTGATCAGCTGAGCATCAAGCGCATGACTTTATCAGCACATTGAAGAATAAAATATGACATTTTCAGGTCTGCAAGGGTGATCCAAGATAACTGGATGTGGGTGTATATTGAATTAGTTGAATAAAGATATGCTCTCTTTGAATTGCTGAAGCATTTTCTTAAATGTGTCCAAGTTTTAGTGCTATTAACCTTCAAATGACCATACCCACCAGTGGAAATGACACACTTTTATGATATATATCTGTATACCACTGGCTATAAAAAAATCCAAAATACTTGTTAAATTAGGTTCTTATAACAATTGATATATGTGTCGTTGACATGCCCATGTTATGGGTCATTTGCATTATCATGTGACTATTACCACCTTGAAATTTTTTTAAATACCTTGAAAAATTGGCATTTTTTATGAAATATCTTACTATTTTTTTGGCTGATGTAAGTGAAAGAAGACATCAGCAGCAAGAATAGCCACATCAAGCATGAGATATTCATTGGACTGAAAGACCAGGCTCTGTAAAATGCATTAAAATGCTTTAAAGTGACTCCCAGGAATCAAAAATGATAAAAAGCTATGTTTTCCCTTTAGGTTACACTGGTGTAAATGTTTTCCATAGGCCTCAGTGCTAACGTTTTAGCGTATAGTGTTGGCAATATAAATGTTGGGTCCAAGATTTTCTTTAAATCTGAAAAATTGACATTTTGGGAAACTTTTTACACAAAAAAATCATGTCTGTCTAGCCTTTAAATCTTATGTTTTCGTAACTAGTGTCAGAACCGCATAAAAAAATACAGTCATATTTTAGACCACACCAAAAAATTCAAACTTCACTACAAAGGGTTAATTCCTGTGCCAATGGTTATTTTACCTATGGGAAATCATAGGGAAGAGGTGTGATGATTTTTTTATGTGAAAAGCACACAAGGCTATTGACCAATCAGGGCCCAGTGTCTATTTTATTCTCTCCTATATATTCCTCCCGCATCCGCTAGATGTCACTCGGAACCTTATTTACACCGGTGTAACCTATTGGCGAGCCCGTGCGACGCCCGTGCAGCGCATGCGAAGACGAGATCTCGGAAACTGGTGGAGCTATCGACTTGAAATTTGCTATGTGAATGTATCTTGCCCCGGATACGAATTTTATCGGGTCGCCGAGCCCGTGCGACGCCAGCTTCGCGCATGCGCAGACCAGATCTCGGAAAACGGGTGGAGCTATCGACTTGAAATTTGGTTTACAGACCAGATATCGGAAACGGGTGGAGCTATCGACTTTGGTTTTTGAATAGCCCGGACAACGTCGGGCTCATCGGCTAGTCTATTATATATTTTGGGAAATCTGTGTGTCTGTCTGTCTGTTCGCGATGGACTCGAGAACGGCCGACCCGATTTCGATGAAACTTGGTATGTGGGAGTACTTTCGGCCGGGGACTGGCATGGGCCTATTAATTTGCCCGTGCGACGTGACCTTGACCTTGAAATCGGGTCATTTCAAGGTCAAACGCCCGAGTATAACGGGATTTCGATGAAAATTAGTGTCTAGGGATACTTTCGTATGGGGAGTGTCGTAAGCCTATTCGTTTGCCCGTGCGACGTGACCTTGACCTTGTAATCGGGTCAATTCAAGGTCAAATCGCGAATTTTTATGGGATTTCGACGAAATTTGATACATATGGTTACTTATCTCCACTGAGTGTTTTGGACGGGTCAAATCGTGACCCCGACCTGACCTTGACCTTCAAAATGATCAATTCGAGGTCAAATCGGGTAAAACCGGATGGATTTCGACGGGTACTTTTGTCGGGTACTTTTGTCCGGGCAATGTTTTTGACGGGTCAAATCGTGACCCCACCTGACCTTGACCTTGAAAATGGACAATTCAAGGTCAAATCGCGCAATTCGCCAAAAAGCAGAGGGGAAACAGCCCGGACGAAGTCGGGTCCACCTGCTAGTCTATTATATATTTTGGGAAATATGTGTGTGTGTGTGTGTGTGTCTGTTCGCGATGGACTCGAAAACGGCCGAGCCGATTTCGATGAAACTTGGTATGTGGGGATACTTTCGGCCGGGGAGTGGCATGGGCCTATTAATGTGCCCGTGCGACGTGACCTTGACCTTGAAATCGGGTCATTTCAAGGTCGAACGCCCGAGTATCACGGGATTTCGATGAAAATTAGTGTCTAGGCATACTTTCGTATGGGGAGTGTCGTAAGCCTATTCGTTTGCCCGTGCGACTTGACCTTGAAATCGGGTCAATTCAAGGTCAAATCGCCAATTTTTATGTGATTTCGACGAAATTTGATACTTCAAAATGATCAATTCAAGGTCAAATCGGGTAAAACCGGATGGATTTCGACGGGTACTTTTGTCGGGTACTTTTGTCCGGGCAGTGTTTTGGACGGGTCAAATCGTGACCCCACCTGACCTTGACCTTCAAAATGGACAATTCAAGGTCAAATCGCGCAATTCGCCGAAAAGCAGAGGGGAAACAGCCCCGTCGAAGTCCGTTCCACCAGCTAGAAAATATATATTTCAACTGAACTCATATGACTACAAAGGCTTATGATTGAGACTTACGTTATACAAAACGGTATTTTCTTATTTGTGCCACGCATGTCAGGACAGTGATCACAACTGACAATAGATACGGCATTACATGCGCTGCATATTTGACATTAAGTTTAGGATGGCATCCAAAACGGTCAACAAAATCGAAGTTTCTCACACTTTCCGCCAAGAACGTGATTGAGTTCGTTATCTGGGGACAAGGGGATTGTTAATCACGAGTTCACTGGTAACCATAAACAAACAGAAGAACCCTACTATTGTTTCAATTAACTGAAGGCTTAAGCTAATGAATAATTGATTGTCTTAAGGACTATAGATACTCTATGCAAGTTGGGCTCCATATATAGCCCTACGTTGTGTGGCATATATAACCATAGCCCGGTCTATAGCGCACGATATATATGTTGATGGTTATATGATAACAACACTAGGCATAGTGGCATGAGGTGTTCCTAAAGTATAACATAAAGGGAATAGTCAGCACCCAGATGCGCATGCATTAGAGCGAATCAATAGCCAATGACGAAGCAAGATTCAGACATAATCATGATCGGCCAGTCCACTCTCTTTGTCCCTTTCATACCCGTCGGGTTCATAGCATAGATCAATATCGTGCTAATATTATCATCTTCGTATTGTTAAGTTATTAAATTTTCTTACATGCATTCAAACTAACGCATAATATTTATGAAAATATCACCAGAAACAATTATAAATTATTTGCATGTTCTGTTAGATTCAATACCTAACACAATGAAGATACCACTAAGATTTATTTGTTGATCATCCATTGTTAATCCTGATGAGGATTAAATGAGGCTTAACTCCATGAGTGCAGTAAATGACAAACCAGCTAATTAGGTCTACCGATGTACATCACACCTGCTTTGTTCAGTTAATTAGCCCTATTGTACCAGTGTGACTCTACAACCATTGTCTGCAGCAGTCCCAATTCAATTTAATCATAATTGAAGTTGGCTAGCCTATTTATTCATATTGGAATATTTCATTGTCTGTATCACAAAATGATTGCCATTCATGTTGCATTCAACAAATGTGTGTTGTTATGAGTGTCCACTGCCAGAATATACATACACACTGTACCACTAACATAACACATGACATAATTGTACTAACTTTCTAATATGTTCTGTGTATCTTTGCACACTCCACAGTATGAGACTATGAGTATCCAATAGCCATCATATGGATATTTTAGTAAAAGTAATCAAAAAGTAATCAAATGTAATCATGATTACAGGTACATTTGAAAGTAATCGATTACGATTACTTGTAATCAAGAAATGTCATGATTACTGATTACAGACGATTACTCCAAATTTTGTAATCGATTACTTTGATTACGATTACTGATTACGATTACCCCAACCCTGTTGTTAACAAAACCAAATTATTTCCGTTGACCCAGAATATATACCCACAAGCTGGGCAGAAACATAACTAAATAGAGTTAAAAAAAAAATCCTAAAAATCCTGAAGTACTGAACCTTTTGACATGCAGTGTATCGGATCGCCCCGGGGTCCCCCCCCCCCCCAGCGCTAATATATAATTAAGCCATGCGACTCTGCTTGTCTCCACCAAGGAATGAAAATAGGTCTGGCTAAAAATGACACCACAACAGAAGTACAGGTATATAAAGCATAGTTATCGTGCATGAGATATGTGGGTCCATGAGATTATATGGGATTGGTTTTCCATGACGGCCATCGGTGGTCGCTGCGTGAGGGGCGCGGAAGTCCTACATATCAACAACGCATTGATGGCACTTCATGCCTATCCAAATGCAGTTATGTAATTACTGCGATTTGCAATTTGGTTACAAAGATTCACGCGAATTGTTGTTATTTGACCGCCCACGTGTGGGGATGTACTGGTGTATGAATGTGAGGATATATGCATGGAATAACCGAAGTAGTGCCAATTTTGACGTAATTGCTACCATGAGGATGAGCAGAGTTATTTGGGCATTTTCATCAATCAATTACTCATTACAATGAAAGTGTCAATGACACTGTAGCTCAACTTAGGTAGGGGAATAATTTAATGGTTGACAGTAAATGAGGGGAATAGGAAAGGTGCTAATTGAAATGTCTAACCTGCGCCAAAGGATTTAGTGATGCAAAGAGTAAAATACAAGATGGCTGCTGGTGGCCATTTTGTTTGGCCAATTGACCCCAAAAGGACTCGTTCCCATCTACGTATAATTGTTAACATCCATGACAAATTTTATGAAGATCTGACCAAAGCTACGACCTACAAATTTCATGATGATCAGACGAACAGTACGACCTGTAGACCGCGCCAATGGATTGAATTTTGAAATCCAAGATGGCCACTGGCAGCCATGTTTTATGGCCGAATGACCCCACAATGATTCATTCCCATCTACATGTCAATGTCAACATTCATGACAAATTTCATAAAGATTAGACCAAAGGTACAACCTGTAGCCCGTGCCAAAGGATTTAGTCATGCAAAGAGTAAAGTCCAAGATGGCTGCTGGCGGCCATGTTTTTTGGCCGAACGACTCCAAAATCACTCGTTCCCATCTACATGTCAGTGTTAACATCCATGACAAATTTAATAAAGATCAGACCAAAGGTATGACCTGTAGCCCACGCCAAAGGATTTAGTCATGCAAAGAGTAAAATGCTGGTGGCCATGTTTTTTGACCGAATGACCCCAAAACGACTCGTTCCCATCTACATGTCATTGTTATAATTCATGACAAATTTCATGACCATCTGACCAAAGCTACGACCTGTAGGCCGCACCAAAGGATTTAGTCATGCAAAGAGTAAAATCCAAGATGGCTGCTGGCGGCCATATTTTTTGACCGAATGACCCCAAAATCACTCGTTCCCATCTACATGTCATAATTAACATCAATGACAAATTTCATGATGATCAGACGAACAGTACGACCTGTAGCCCGCGCCAATGGATTGAATCTTGAAATCCAAGATGGCTGCCAGCGGCCATGTTTTTTGGCCGAATGACCCCAAAATGACTCGTTCCCATCTACATGTCAATGTCAACATTCATGACAAATCTCATAAGTATTAAGAAGTGAGAGATATGTGAGTCAAGGAAACCAGTAACGAAAGGCAATATTAACATGATTTGTCAGAGAATAATTGTTTACGTTCCAATGAATATGTACTGGAAACAAACTGTCTGTACCAGACTTTCATAAACACAAATTATGTATTAATGATCATTAATGGTGTAACGACATATTTCGTTCTTTAATGTCTCAAATGAAAGTGTCAATGACACTGTAGCTCAACTTTGAGAAGAAGTTAAATTTGTGTGATGAGCAATGAATGGAAAGATTTAGAATTGAATTTGGAAATCCAAGATGGCCGCTGGCAGCCATGTTTTATTGTCGGAATGTCCCCAAAATGACTCATTCTCATCTACATTCCAATTTCAACAGCCATGAAAAATTTCATGATGATCAGACTAAAGGTACGACCTGTAGCCCGTGCTAAAGGATTTAGTCATACAAAGAGTAAAATCCAAGATGGCTGCTGGCAGCCATGTTTTTTGGCCGAATGACCCCAAAATGACTCGTTCCCATCTACATGTCATTATTAACATTCTTGACAAATTTTATGATGATCAGACTAAAAGTACGACCTGTAGCCTGTGATAAAGAATTTAGTCATACAAAGATTAAAATCCAAGATGGCTGCTGGCGGCCATGTTTTTGGGTCAAATGATCCCAAAATGACTCGTTCCCATCTACATGTCATTATTAACATTCTTGACAAATTTTATGATGATCAGACTGAAAGTACGACCTGTAGCCCGTGCTAAAGAATTTAGTCATACAAAGAGTAAAATCCAAGATGGCTGCTGGCGGCCATGTTTTTGGGTCAAATGATCCCAAAATGACTCGTTCCCATCTGCATGTCATTATTAACATTCTTGACAATTTTTATGATGATCAGACTGAAAGTACGACCTGTAGCCCGTGCTAAAGAATTTAGTCATGCAAATAGTAAAATCCAAGATGGCTGCTGGCGGCCATGTTTTTTGGCCGAACGACCCCAAAATCACTTGTTCCCATCTACTTGTCATTGTTAACATCCATGACAAATTTCATGATGTTCCGATCAAAGCTACGACCTGTAGCCAGCGCCAAAGGATTTAGTCATGCAAAGAGTAAAATCCAAGATGGCGGCTGGCAGCAATGTTTATTGGCCGAACGACCCCAAAATGACTCGTTCCCATCTACATGTCAATATTAACATCAATGACAAATTTTATGATGATCAGACGAACAGTACGACCTGTAGCCCGCGCCAATGGATTGAATTTTGAAATCTAAGATGGCCGCCAGCAGCCATGTTTTTTGGCCGAATGAGCCCACAACGATTCGTTCCCATCTACATGTCAATGTCAACATTCATGACAAATTTCATAAAGATTAGACCAAAGGTACAACCTGTAGCCCGCGCCAAAGGATTTAGTCATGCAAAGAGTAAAATCCAAGATGGCTGTTGGCGGCCATGTTTTTTGGCCGAACGACACCAAAATCACTCGTTCCCATCTACATGTCATTATTAACATCAATGACAAATTTCATGATGATCAGGCGAACAGTACGATCTGTAGCCCGCGCCAATGGATTGAATCTTGAAATCCAAGATGGCTGCCAGCGGCCATGCTTTTTAGCCGAATGACCCCAAAATGACTCGTTCCCATCTACATGTCAATGTCAACATTCATGACAAATTTCATAAAGATCAGATCAAAGGTACGACCTGTAGCCCGGGCCAAAGGATTTAGTCATGCAAAGAGTAAAATCCAAGATGGCTGCTGGCGGCCATCTTTTTCGGCCGAATGACCCCAAAATGACTCGTTCCCATCTACATGTCATTGTTAACATCCATGACAAATTTCATGATGTTCCGATCGAAGCTACGACATGTAGCCCGCGCCAAAGGATTTAGTCATGCAAAGAGTAAAATCCAAGATGGCTGCTGGTGGCCATGTTTATTGGCCGAACAACCTCAAAATCACTCGTTCCCATCTACATGTCAATATTAACATCCATGACAAATTTCATGATGATCAGACGAACAGTACGACATGTAGCCCGCGCCAATGGATTGAATTTTGAAATCTAAGATGGCCGCCAGCGGCCATGTTTTTTGACCGAATGACCCCACAATGATTCGTTCCCATCTACATGTCAATGTCAACAATCATGACAAATTTCATAAAGATTAGACCAAAGGTACAACCTGTAGCCTGCGCCAAAGGATTTAGTCATGCAAAGAGTAAAATCCAAGATGGCTGCTGGCGGCCATGTTTTTTGGCCGAACAACTCCAAAATCACTCGTTCCCATCTACATGACATTGTTAACATCCGTGACAAATTTCATAAACTTCCGACCAAAACAACGACCTGTAGCCCGCGCCAAAGGATTTAGTCATGCAAAGTGTAAAATCCAAGATGGCTGCTGGCAGCCATGTTTTTTGGCCGAACGACCCCAAAATGACTCGTTCCCATCTACATGTCATAATTAACACCAATGACAAATTTCATGATGATCAGATGAACAGTACGACCTGTAGGCCGCGCCAATGGATTGAATCTTGAAATCCAAGATGGCTGCCAGCGGCCATGTTTTTTGGCCGAATAACCCCAAAATGACTCGTTCCCATCTACATGTCAATGTCAACATTCATGACAAATTTCATGAAGATCAGACCGAAGGTACAACCTGTAGCCCGCGCCAAAGGAAATTGTTGACGGACACACGGACACACGGACACACGGACACACGGACACACGGACGACGGACGCCAAACCATGGCAATAGCTCAAACTTACAAAAGTAAGTTGAGCTAATAAATGAGTTGAGACAATATATTAGAGTTCTTTATTTTGTTGAGGAGCATCAGTGAATGCATTTCTTAATGAAAAATTCCCTTATCCCGATATGACGAAACCAGTTAAATATGTGAGGGTAAGTTTGAAAATCTTCGATGTTGGTGGCCGTTTTGGACGCCACCTTAAAACAATTATCAAATATGAAGTGTCCGATGCTGTATATATCGTCATTTCTGTATAGTGTCACAACATACGCCACAAAATAAGAAAATAACTCCCTGTGAAATGTGAATCTCACTCATCAGCCTTTGTTAGTCATATGAGACCAGTTGAAATCTCATATATATTTTGAAGACCTCTGTCTGTATGTTTGTTTGTTTGTCATGCGCAGACGAGATCTCGGAAACGGGTGGAGCTATCGACTTGAAATTTGCTATGTGAATGTATCTTGCCCCGGATACGAATTTTATCGGGTCGCCGAGCCCGTGCGACACCAGCTTCGCGCATGCGCAGACGAGATCTCGGAAACGGGTGCTATCGACTTGAAATTTGGTTTTTGAAACGGGTGGAGCTATCGACTTGAAATTTGGTTTTTGAATAGCCCGGACAACGTCGGGCTCATCGTCCGTCCGTCCGTCCGTCCGTCCGTCCGTCCGTCCGTCCGTCCGTCCGTCCGTCCGTCCGTCCGTCCGTCCGTCCGTCCGTCCGTCCGTCCGTCCGTCCGTCCGTCCGTCCGTCCGTCCGTCCGTCCGTCCGTCCGTCCGTCCGTCCGTCCGTCCGTCCGTCCGTCCGTCCGTCCGTCCGTCCGTCCGTCCGTCCGTCCGTCCGTCCGTCCGTCCGTCATTTATACAAATCTACGATTCTCGACCGATCGGGACGAAACTTGGTACGTGTGTGTAGTTTGACCAGGCGGTGAACGTTGTCGTATTGGCGAGCCCGTGCGGCGCCCGCTTCGCACATGCGCAGACGAGATCTCGGAAACGGGTGGAGCTATCGACTTGAAATTTGCTATGTGAATGTATCTTGCCCCGGATACGAATTTTATCGGGTCGCCGAGCCCGTGCGACACCAGCTTCGCGCATGCGCAGACGAGATCTCGGAAACGGGTGGAGCTATCGACTTGAAATTTGCTATGTGAATGTATCTTGCCCCGGATACGAATTTTATCGGGTCGCCGAGCCCGTGCGACGCCAGCTTCGCGCATGCGCAGACCAGATCTCGGAAACGGGTAGAGCTATCGACTTGAAATTCGGGCTGGGTAGAGCTATCGACTTGAAATTTGGTTTTTGAATAGCCCGGACAACGTCGGGCTCATCGGCTAGTCTCATATATATTTTGAAGACCTCTGTCTGTATGTATGTTTGTTTGTTTGTTTGTTTGTCTGTCTGTCTGTCATTTATACAAATCTACAATTCTCGACCGATCTGGACGAAACTTGGTACGTGTGTGTAGTTTGACCAGGCGGTGAACGTTGTCGTATTGGCGAGCCCGTGCGGCGGCCGCTTCGCGCATGCGCAGACGAGATCTCGGAAACGGGTGGAGCTATCGACTTGAAATTTGCTATGTGAATGTATCTTGCCCCGGATACGAATTGTATCGGGTCGCCGAGCCCGTGCGACACCAGCTTCGCGCATGTGCAGACGAGATCTCGGAAACGGGTGGAGCTATCGACTTGAAATTTGCTATGTGAATGTATCTTGCCCCGGATACGAATTTTATCGGGTCGCCGAGCCCGTGCGACGCCAACTTCGCGCATGCGCAGACCAGATCTCGGAATCGGGTAGAGCTATCGTCTTGAAATTTGGTTTTTGACCAGATCTCGGAAACGGGTGAAGCTATCGATTTGAAATTTGGTTTTTGAATAGCCCGGACAACGTCGGGCTCATCGGCTAGTCTCATATATATATTTTGAAGACCTCTGTTTGTTTGTTTGTCTGTCATTAATACAAATCTACGATTCTCGACCGATCGGGACGAAACTTGGTACGTGAGTGTAGTTTGACCAGGCGGTCGTCGTTGTCATATTGGTGAGCCCGTGCGGAGCCCGCTTCGCGCATGCGCAGACGAGATATCGGAAACGGGTGGAGCTATCGACTTGAAATTTGCTATGTGAATGTATCTTGCCCCGGATGCGAATTTTATCGGGTCGCCGAGCCCGTGCGGCGCCCGCTTCGCGCATGCGCAGACGAGATCTCGGAAACGGGTGTAGCTATCGACTTGAAATTTGGTTTTTGAATAGCTATCGACTTGAAATTTGATTTTTTGAATAGCCCGGACAACGTCGGGCTCATCGGCTAGTCTCATATATATTTTGAAGACCTCTGTCTGTATGTATGTTTGTTTGTTTGTTTGTCTGTCATTAATACAAATCTACGATTTTTGACCGATCGGGACGAAACTTGGTACGTGTGTGTAGTTTGACCAGGCGGTGAACGTTGTCGTGTTGGCGAGCCCGTGCGGCGCCCGCTTCGCGCATGCGCAGACGAGATCTCGGAAACGGGTGGAGCTATCGACTTGAAATTTGCTATGTGAATGTATCTTGCCCCGGATACGAATTTTATCGGGTCGCCGAGCCCATGCGACACCAGCTTCGCGCATGCGCAGACGAGATCTCGAAAACGGGTGGAGCTATCGACTTGAAATTTGTTATGTGAATGTATCTTGCCCCGGATACGAATATTATCGGGTCGCCGAGCCCGTGCGACGCCAGCTTCGCGCATGCGCAGACCAGATCTAGGAAACGGGTAGAGCTATCGACTTGAAATTTTGTTTTTGAATAGCCCGAAGAACGTCGGGCTCATCGGCTAGTCTCATATATATTTTGAAGACCTCTGTCTGTATGTTTGTTTGTCTGTCTGTCTGTCTGTCTGTCATTAATACAAATCTACGATTCTCGACCGATCGGGACGAAACTTGGTACGTGTGTGTAGTTTGACCAGGCGGTGAACGTTGTCGTATTGGCGAGCCCGTGCGGCGCCCGCTTCGCGCATGCGCAGACGAGATCTCGGAAACGGGTGGAGCTATCGACTTGAAATTTGCTATGTGAATGTATCTTGCCCCGGATACGAATTTGATCGGGTCGCCGAGCCCGTGCGACACCAGCTTCGCGCATGCGCAGACGAGATCTCGGAAACGGGTGGAGCTATCGACTTGAAATTTGCTATGTGAATGTATCTTGCCCCGGATACGAATTCTATCGGGTCGCCGAGTCCATGCGACGCCAGCTTCGCGCATGCGCAGACCAGATCTCGGAAACGGGTAGAGCTATCGACTTGAAATTTTGTTTTCGAATAGCCCGGACAACGTCGGGCTCATCGGCTAGTCTCATATATATTTTGAAGACCTCTGTCTGTATGTTTGTTTGTCTGTCTGTCTGTCTGTCTGTCATTAATACAAATCTACGATTCTCGACCGATCGGGACGAAACTTGGTACGTGTGTGTAGTTTGACCAGGCGGTGAACGTTGTCGTATTGGCGAGCCCGTGCGGCGCCCGCTTCGCGCATGCGCAGACGAGATATCGGAAACGGGTGGAGCTATCGACTTGAAATTTGCTATGTGAATGTATCTTGCCCCGGATACGAATTTGATCGGGTCGCCGAGCCCGTGCGACACCAGCTTCGCGCATGCGCAGACGAGATCTCGGAAACGGGTGGAGCTATCGACTTGAAATTTGCTATGTGAATGTATCTTGCCCCGGATACGAATTTTATCGGGTCGCCGAGTCCGTGCGACGCCAGCTTCGCGCATGCGCAGACCAGATCTCGGAAACGGGTAGAGCTATCGACTTGAAATTTTGTTTTCGAATAGCCCGGACAACGTCGGGCTCATCGGCTAGTCTATTATATATTTTGAAAGATCTGTGTGTGTGTGTGTTTGTCTGTGTGTGTGTGTAATCGATGAACTCAAAAACGACAGACCCGATTTCGATGAAACTTGGTACGTGGGGTTATTTGCCCGTGCGACGTGACCTTGACCTTGAAATCGGGTCATTTCAAGGTCAAACGCCCGAATATCACGGGATTTCGATGAAACTTGGTATGTGGGGGTACTTTCTTATGACGAGTCTCATAAGCATATTCATTTGCCCGTGCGACGTGACCTTGACCTTTAAATCGGTTAACTTCAAGGTCAAATCGCCAATTTTGATGGGATTTCGACGAAATTTGATACGTGGGGTTACTTTTGTTCACCGATTGTTTTGGACGGGTCCAATCGTGACCCCGACCAGACCTTGACCTTCAAAATGATCAATTCAAGGTCACATCGGGTAAAACCGGATGGATTTCGACGGGCACGTTTGTCGGGTACTTTTGTCCGGGCAGTGTTTTTGGACTGGTCAAATCGTGACCCCACTTGACCTTGACCTTCAAAATGGACAATTCAAGGTCAAAGCCCGGACGAAGTCGGGTCACCTTCTAGTATATATATATAATCGGCTTTGTACAAAAATAAAAATAAAAATTGAAAAAATATGAAATAGTTGACAAAAAGTGATCATGTGAGGTTTTCTGAATTTCCAAATTCTGGACCAGTATCCTCGTGTGATTTTCCATACCACTATCAAAATTTAATCACAATGTTGTAATATTTTAAGAAATTAGTAAAAATTACCAATTTTCACCATTTTTCAAAAAGTTTTCATCTTAGAACACGTTCGTACAAGGTTGTTTATAATTCCCCTTCATCATTCTCTACACTGTTTCATTTTATGCCCATAAAGCCTTCTTCCCATGCGGCATTTTAAGTGTAAACTATGCAATTAATATTTCTGAGAAAATTATATTTTAGGGGGTTGGGTTAAGTTTATGCCCACAGCGCATTGTCACAGAAATATAATTTACATTTACATAGATATGTTGCGCGTCAATGGCCCATGTATTTCACAAGTTATAGCCAATTATATGTGACACTATTTTTCAAAATCCAAGTAATATTTTGCAATTTCAAAATATTTATCTCAATTTTTTTGAATTACTTATACATTTGTCTAGTGTTGTATCTCATGTTGTTTTTATGGTGACCTATAATTAAAATAAATGATGTCCTGTTCACTTTATAACAGCAGTTATGTTTTTAAATTACCTTTAATTTGATATATAAAAACATTTGTTGGAGGGGGGGGGGGTGCAGCCAACTTCTAAACTAGAGGCCTCATTTTGAGTCGATAATGAACTGAAAATGTATTTATTGGCGTTTTATTCACATTATCAACTTCAATATAGGTTAATTAAGTGCGGACCATGACATAAATCAGTCAACTTACGACTTATCAGGTGTACGTTATTTACAATTTGTCTTCACTGTGACCTGCGCCATAAACCGGAATAACGGGTATAAGTCCATTATCTTCTTATTTCCGAATGAAATAATCAAATGTGAACCTATTTGCACACTCTACATGTAGGTCGATTATGAGCGTATTTGCGCGAGGATGTGTTTTGCATTCAGGTAGCGCCCATGTTACCATATTTTCCAACCTCACGGAAATCTCATTTCATCTCAGCTGGAAATTAAAAAGGCGATTTCTTGAATCTGCTGCACACACATTTACACGATATCCCTGACATTGATTTTTTTAAATACTGCATTCGATATCTTATAGGTACTGTTGATTTCCAATGGCATACCCCTTTAAAAAGTAGAATGTTTATTGAGCAGACAAAACACTAAAAGATTAATTATATAATGTATAAAACTTTCTATACTAAATACTTATTGGCGAGTAGTTATCCCTTAGGAAATATTCAGATAATAAGTTACCACGAACAACATTTCCCTCCATTGAATACTTGTATTATTTTTATTCTGTATTGTGTGATCTGAAAACCCCTCCAGATGAATAAATAGACCATTCTAATGCATACTTTTATAACTGAGTGGGAAAATTCATTTAGTATAGAAAGGGTTAAGTATACAAACTATATCTAATACACTATTTTATACTAACTCAGAAAACGCATTGTGCGGAAATTTGGATACGTCATGTCATATGGATACGTCATGTCATATAATCATAATATTGCAACTCGTACATGTAGTTGATACAACAACAATAGTTAAGGGTGTTTTCTCACCTTCCCAAATAAGGAATTGTGAATGTTTGCCTGTCAGATGCTTACATGTATATTATATTTATCACACATCCATTCGCTTATTTTTGCGAAATACAGAAGATTTCAAAACGTTCAATAAAACACTTTCTACTGCCTTGAACAATAAAATCGATTACGTCATTTGCGACGTTAATTTTAACAGACAATTTCTTCAATAAATTATGAGGTATTGTCTACATAAAGCACACATTTGTTCAATTATATAAAACTAGCAGATTAGCCCGCCACTGGCGGGATTGGTCCCATGGCTTTGGTCGATCCATTAATATTTGTTTTTCAAGGTAATCCCGTACAGGCACGCCGACAGCATGCTATCATTTGCGGGTGCCCGTTTCAGGGTCAAGGTCATGTTGGGTGGACAAAATAACCTGACAAAAATATTCCCCGTCCCGAGTTGACCATACATAACAAATTTCACATCTCGGTCACCGCTGATAGACATCGCCCAAGGTCATTTGTGGGTACCCGTTTCAAGGTCAAGGTCACCTCAGGCGGACAAACTGACCCGACGAAAATCTCCCCCGTCCCTTGGAAGCCCTAAGTACGAAATTTCGTCTCAATATCTCCCAGTTTCCATTGAGCCGTATTTATACTCGTGTATACAAACGCTCTTTAACAATGACACAGCAGAAACAAACGCTCTTTATCATTCACTTCATTAACCCATAAATTCCAAGGACGGTTGGACGGCGAAGGGTGAAGGAGTGCTCGGACGTTCTCAGAAGCGGTGCGATGACACTTCCCGTTTGTTTTTACCCTAGGTGGCAAGTTTGGGTTCAATCGGTCGAGCCGTTCTCGAGTCTATAAAGGATATACACACATACACACATATATATATAGGGAAGTCTTAAAATAAATAGTAGACTACATTGACCTAAATTTCAGTATATTTAAGCTAAATCCTTCAGAGTGTGAAATAAATATAGAACAACACAGTTGTGTGAATATGTTACCATTACATTATTGCACGCGTGTGTCTTGCAATGTCAATAAGTAAAATTCGAACCTACAGACTGTTCTCATTTTGCCATCGCGTCACAACAAACTCGTCACGGTGCAATAACGTTACTCAGTTCACACACTTGTGTAGCTCTATCTATGTATCTCAACATCGCAGAAAAAGACGAATAAGCCATCCCAGTGCACTATTTTCTCGAAACTACTCCAGACACATTTACAGATTTATAGTGATGCCAGTGTTCGATAACTACCAATATCACGGTATCAGACGAGGTTTCACAATGGTATATAATGATTCAGTCCACGCCTATTGGTTTATGTTTGCGAAATACAGCAAAATACAGAAGATTTCAAAACATTCAATAAGATATTTGTCTTGTCCTTGAACAATGCAAACCGATTACGATGACAACGTCATTGACGACATCAACTTTAACCGTGAAAGTCTTCACTATATTATGAGGATCAGGGATGTGGCTAGAGGGTCTCCGCTGGGGGGGTGTCCACCTTGGGAATTTCCAACTGCACCCCCCCCCCTTGAGTCGGAATCACACCAACATAATTCCATTTGCACCCCCCCCTTGAGTCGCAATAATTCCATTTGCACCCCCCCCCCCTTGAGTCGCAATAATTCCATTTGCACCCCCCCCTTGTACCTCATGCTCAGGCCTAATTTCCTATATATTCATAAGCCATGCTTCTATTTTCCCAGTATGAGAACATTAAGATATTTTAACCTGAAAATTGCCCCCCCCAAAAAACAACTAGTGATCTAATTCCAGACAAATGCACACAACTACCGACAACAGACCATGAAACACTGGGCCGACCATGGTTGTTTGGCCCGGTGTGAAATTTTTTTGAAAACTATATACAAGAAAATCGCAAATCCTAGCATCTAGACTGGCCTCAACTGAAGTTTTCCTAGTGTTGGAAATTTCAAACCTCATGCTCCCCCTCAGGTTGGAAAATTCTTCAACTGATGACCATTTATGTCTACAAGATTGACCAAATGTAGTAAAATATTGTTTTGCTAAACTAATTAGCAGTTTTGTATTGGCCATATGTGGATGGGGCAATGACACACCGGGCCGACCATGGTTCGGCCCGGTGTGCGAAAATTTTGAAATCTGAACAAGAAAATCGCAAAATCCTAACATCTAGACTAACCTCAAGCCTTCCTACTGTTGGAAATTTCAAACCCTACACCCCACTTAGTTGGAAAATTTCCAACTGATGACAATTCCAATGACAATGTTGACCAATTGTATGACAATATTGTTTTCTTAAATTAACTAGAAGTTTTTGACTGGCCACGGGGGAGGGACCAGGACACAAGCTTTCCAAATGTTGGAAATTTCCAACCTGTCACCCCCCCTAAGGTTGGAAAATTTCCAACTGATGTCCATTTCTGTCAAAATTTTTAACCAAAAATAGGAACATATGCAAATATTGGTCGAAAAACAATAAATTCCCCCCAATAAATTGTTTTATAATCAAACTACAAGAACATTTTCAACCTATTGTTGGTGTGAAATTTCGTTGTGGCAGGTATGAAATTTCCAACTATTGAAAATATAGCTCTCTGCTGGGGGGGGGGGGGGGGTGAGACACCCCCCCACACACCCCCTCTAGCCACATCCCTGATGAGGATATAGTCTACATAAATCACACGGTTGTTCAATTAAATAAAGCAACATTCAATATACAACAAGCTCAAATCTTAAAAGCGTGCAATAAGCACAGAACACCACATTTGTGTGAACAAGTTAACGTTATAGCTCTCGTATGTCGTGCCGCGAGGTAAAACTCGAACCTACGAGTTTTACAATCGTGTCACAACAAACTCGTGCAATAACGTTAACCCTTTACCCAACAAACCGTCCAAATAAAGCTTCAACAGCCTAAAATATCTTCGGTCTGTCTCAATAGAACCATACAAATATGGATATCATTGGAACCGGCTCCTTGACCACATTGTGATAGTTACAGTTATGCCCTGTGCCAATGCATTCTCTTATATATGCGAGTCGACCATAGGTCGCCTCGCATATATAAGAGAATGCATTGGCCTAAAAAAAATCTTTTTTTACCATTTTTTCTTACATTCTTTAACAATTTTATAATTTTTAATGTGCTAAGCCAATGCATTCTCTTATATATGCGAGGCGACCTATGGTCGACTCGCATATATAAGAGAATGCATTGGCACAGGGCCCTTCTGTTGGGTAAAGGGTTAACCGGCTCACACACTTTAGTCGTTCTATCAATGTTACTCTGCTCTATTTCTCGAAGGTAATTACCATAGGCCCTCGTGAAAAACTAAAATACCAGATATACATATTATTTAGTCTATATGGTAAAGTATATATTGGTACATTTGTGCTCCAGGGATCTGTGAGTTTGCGAAGGGCAGTCTGTTTTGTGTGTGCGTGGAGATGTTTGCCAGTATAGGTGGGGTCGAATTTTACAACATGTACGTGTACATGTGCTTATTGTGAAGTATTTAAATTAGCCAAGATGCATGCTCACAGTGATTTGACACATTTGATGGACGGTTATAAGTGTTTTTGGGGTCAGTGGCTCAGTCGTAAAATACACAGCACAACAGGTAAACAAAAGCTGTCCAGCGGCGAGAAAGCTTGTTCAAAACCAACGGATTTGGGGAGGGTATCTTATTTTGTGTGTTGAAAACTCATACCATTCAAATTCTTCAGAGTTCCAGGAAGAGATACACTATCTTGAAACGAGAAGCATAAAAGTAACCAGACTCTTGCCAGAATTAAGAACCATCAAACTATGTTGTTTTATATTAAGACTTACATGTAACTCACATATCTATACTGTAATACATGTGACTCCCATATCTATACTAAAATACATGTAACTCACATATCAATACTGTAATACATGTAACTCACTCCCATGCAAACGAGCATGAGGTTACCCAGGAGCTACCAAAAGGGGCATTTCTGGGTGCAATGCTCGTCTGAACATAACCGCGCCTGGTATCTGACTGAATGGGCTGTTAAAGATGCACTGTCCGTGTTGATGCCATAAATCCACCATATGTACGTTTTCGATACCAGAAAATAATTAATCACAAACCATTTATTTGAGGTTTGATGGCCATCTATCAACTTTCGATTGATGAATAGATTAGTTTTGTCAGCTTAGCAAACATTCCAATGATTGTCTTTGATAAAGAGCGTAAATTCTTCGACCGTCTAAAAGTGTCAGATAATAAAGATCATTCTCAATTATGTTAACTTGTTAGTTTTCAACGTAAAAGCTAATAAAATGCTTTTGTATATTTTCGCGATGCATGTGAGTCTTATGCGAATGGTTGTGATTGCAGTGTTTTTTTTCCTTTCGTGTAGTAAGCTGAACATTAACTCGGGATATTTTAACTAATTTGGTATCAAAACGGAGAGTGCATGTTTAAAGTTAATTGTACACAACCCCACCCCTCGCGGTAATGGTAACATCGTGATATGGCGTAGTGGTTGAATCAAGCACATACAAGATTCAAGCACATACAAGAAAACCATAGTCAGAAATGGTAACGCGCTCAAGATAATATATTATATACCCATGATTGTAATCATAGAATATAAAATATATTGGTTTCACGAATAACCAACTCATAGAATTAATCGTCTTTCACTTCTTGGCATCCGAATAATAATTGAAATTGAAATTGAAATCACCAACTACACCTTTTACCGGACGCGGCCCCCTATACATAAAACGCCCATGCGCCCACTGTATACCAAGAAACAGCGAAACATTATACACGCGGGGCGCGGAATAAACCAAGCCGAGCACGTTATCGGCATCGCTGTTCGAGTGCGATGTATCTGACCGACAATGATATAAGATTACTCAAGAATTACCTTCGAGAATAAAGAGCCGACGGACACGATTACAGACAATTGCCTGATATCGTGACATTGAAAGTTACTGAACAATACCATTAATACATTTGTCTGGAGTAGTTCCGAGAAAAAGAACAATGGGCGTGATGGAATTGTTCATCACTAACTACAGGGACATTATCGGGAGTAACATCGGAAATGGCTGACCCCATAACAAGACAAACAAAACAAGACACCAATAAGTTTTCGGATTATGGTCAGACATGTTAGCTTACGAACATTTACGGGGGAATATAATTTCTCCTATACCGGGGGGGGGGGGGGGGGGGGGCATTTTTTACAGGCACGTTTTAATCAAAACTTTTACATAAAAATAAATTTTAAATAAATTACCCATACAGCAATATATAGGATTAAAAACTATGTGTGTTAGTTCATACATTAGCTTGTTTGGCATTGTCCAGTGTTAGACACTTCAAATGGAGTCACAGGGTGCACATCTATTTGTGAGTGCCACAATCCAAAATCGAGAACTGTACAGTCAGCACTTTCAACAATGACTTATCAATATAGGAGATTCTACCACACCCTGATTTCTACAATCCCTGCATACATACAATACTGATATACATAATGCGACTACAGTTATACCATGATGGTTATCAAGTGTGTATAAAGGGGTGGCACAAGGCTTGTATGGTCCGTTACCAGCTACAAGAGTCTGTCTGTTATACGGTGTGTAGGGTTTCTACGAGTGTTTACTTAGCAACTGTGTACTACGTACACATTCGTGTGTATCATATGGATGAGGCTAGATGTCGTTGATTTGACTTTAAATTCGCGTGAAAGACGAAACACAAGTTTCAATAAAACAGAGTGAAAGCAATACATTTCTTGAATTATTGACCGTTTGGTAAGCCTCCGCAACGGTTGGGGTTATAGGCAGATGTGACATCAATTTAATCCAGTAAGGGATTTTCAAGTTTGTATAGCTTAACATATTTATGTAAATATCTTCTATAAGAATAAAATAAATGGAAACAAACTTCTGTGACACATTTGAAGGCTATGCTATATATGCATATATCAGCGTTTATTCTTCTAAATAATGGACGGTGTCTAAAATAACGAATACAAAGATAAAGGGATATATGGGTAACCGAAACGTGTAGTAAAACAATTATAAAATAGTAGAAAATGGGGTGGTGGGTCCCGAGAGTGACAAAAAAAATAAATATATATATATCCTTTTATTGCCTCCACTATCGGAGAGTTAAATTTAAATAACATAGTTACAAACAATTCTAATACAAAATGAAAGTGTCAATGACACTGTAGCTCAACTTGGAAAGGGAATAATTTAATATATTACAGTCAATGGAGCGATTAGGAATGTGGAAAGTTGAATGTCTAATACTAGTTTATAGACATGAAGAGAAAAGTAAAATCCAAGATGGCTGCTGGCGGCCATGTTTTCAGCCGAATGACCCCAAAATGAGTCGTTCCCATCTACATGTCATCGTTAACATCAATGACAAATTTTATGACGATCAGACTAAAGGTACGACCTGTGGCCCGTGCTAATGGATTAAATTTTGAAATCCAAGATGGCCACTGGCGGCCATGTTTTTTGTCCGAATGACCCCGACATCAGACTAAATGTACGACATGTAGCCCGTGGTAAAGGATTTAGTCATACAAAGAGTAAAATCCAAGTTGGCTGCTGGCGGCCATGTTTTTTGGCCAAATGACCCCAAAATGACTCGTTCCCATCTACATGTCATTATTAACATTCATGACAAATTTTATGATGATCAGACTAAAGGTACGACCTGTAGCCCGTGCTAAAGAATTTAGTCATACAAAGAGTAAAATACAAGATGGCTGCTGGCGGCCATGTTTTGGCCAAATGACACCCAAAATTACTCGTTCCCATCTACATGTCAATATTAACATCCATGACAAATTTCATGATGATCAGACGAACAGTACGACCTGTGGCCCGTGCTAATGGATTAAATTTTGAAATCCAAGATGGCTGCTAGCGGCCATGTTTTTTGTCCGAATGACCCCAAAATGACTCGTTCCCATTTACATTCCAATTTCAACAGCCATGACATTTTTTATGATGATCAGACTAAAGGTACGACCTGTAGCCCGTGCTAAAGGATTTAGTCATACAAAGAGTAAAATCCAAGATGGCTGCTGGCGGCCATGTTTTTTGGGCCGAATGACCCCAAAACGACTCGTTCCCATCTACATGTCATTATTAACATTCATAACAAATTGTATGATGATCAGACTAAAGATACCAACCTGTAGCCCGTGCTAAAGGATTTAGTCATACAAAGAGTGAAATCCAAGATGGCTGCTGGCGGCCATGTTTTTCGGCCAAATGACCCCAAAAGTACTCGTTCCCATCTACATGTCAAGATTAACATCCGTGACAAATTTCATGATGATCAGACGAACAGTACTAACTGTGGCCCGTGCTAATGGATTAAATTTTTAAATGCAAGATGGCTGCTGGCGGCCATGTTTTTTGTCCGAATGACCCCAAAATGACTCGTTCCCATCTACATTCCAATTTCAACAGCCATGACAAATTTTATGATGATCAGACTAAATGTACGGCCTGTAGCCTGTGCTAAAGGATTTAGTCATACAAAGAGTAAAATCCAAGATGGCTGCTGGCGACCATGTTTTTATGCCGAATGACCCCAAAATAACTCGTTCCCATCTACATGTCAATATTAACATCCATGACAAATTTCATGATGATCAGACGAACAGTGCGACCTGTGGCCCGTGCTAAATGGATTGAATTTTGAAACAAAGATGGCCACTGGCGGCCATGTTTTTTGTCCGAATGACCCCAAAATGACTCGTTCCCATCTACATTCCAATTTCAACAGCCATGACAAATTTTATGATTATCAGACTAAAGGTACGACCTGTAGCCCGTGCTAAAGGATTTAGTCATACAAAGAGTAAAATCCAAGATGGCTGCTGGCGGCCATGTTTTTTGCCCGAATAACCCAAAAATGACTCATTCCCATCTACATGTCATTGTTAACATCCATGACAAATTTTATGATGATCTGACTAAAGGTACGACCTGTAGCCCGTGCTAAAGGATTTAGTCATGCAAAGAGTAAAATCGAAGATGGCTGCTGGCGGCCATGTTTTTTGGCCGAATGACCCCAAAATGACTCGTTCCCATCTACATGTCAATATTAACATCCATGACAAATTTCATGACGATCAGACGAACAGTACGACCTGTAGCCCGTGCTGATGGATTGAATTTTGAAATCTAAGATGGCCGCTGGCGGCCATGTTTTTTTTCCGAATGACCCCAAAATGAATCATTCCGGTACAAATGTTGATGTCAACAGCTATGACAAATTTCATAATGATCCGATCAAAGGTACGACCTGTAGCCTCTATTGTTGACGCCTTACGTACACACGCACACACGCACACACGCACACACGCGCACACGCACACACGCACACACGGACGACGGACGACAAAGCCATGGCAATAGCTCAAACTTTACAAAGTAAAGTTGAGCTAAAAATGACAGTGGAATATATGCACATTTAATGAATATGAAAACACAAAATATATATGTATCTTGGTTATAGTCAACATTTTTCAGACTAGTGTGATTTGGTTATCGATATAAATTCCAGCTCACTCACCTACATGTGCCCATGTGTGTGTTACACCTTGTCGTATTGAATGGTGTCACATAATTTATCCATGAGCTAAAATTCATGCTGCTGAACCATCCACATACCCATCGTGTTTTAGAATATCGAAAGCTGTGGGATCTCTTCTGGGACGTGACTATAGAGGGTCTTCGCTGTGGTGTCCACCTTGAAATTTCCTTTTGCACCCCTTAAGTTTGACCTTTCCAACCTCAGACTTTCCCACCGACATCCTCCTAAGGTTGGATAATTTCAGACCAAATTTGGACAAAAATCAGGCAAATATGCTGCTCTTGGAGTAAACAACATTAATTACTGGTCGGAAAATCAGACAATGAGAATAATTTCAATCTATATGTAGTGTAAAATTTCCAACTAATGTTGCGTCGGGCATGCAATTTCCGATTGTTGATCATTTTGACCCCCCTCCCCGTCGCCGCGTCCCCGGATCTCTTACCTCTAATATGAAGCTGAACCTCTCTAATTGTGTACGCCAAGATGATGAAAGTTGATATCTAGAATTTTCAATACAACTAAGTAAATATAATTCCAATGGATAAGCGTCGTTGGACGAGACACAGACCAACATAACTGTTTGTTCCTTGTTGCAAACAAACGTCGGGATGACTAGGATCGCAAGAAAGAGTATTCTTTCCCGATGAGCGATTGTATTTATTCTGATTCAAATTCGAGTAGGCATAGTACATACATTATCGCTAGCGTTTAGTTTCACGCCCACGTGTACACACCTAATGCAATATGCATTGGTGGTTGCACTGGGAGGGATGGGACACCATGGGACAAACTGCAGTTATATCTCCGACTCATTTTCCCATCATATCTTAAGAATAAAGGAGTGTACAGAAAAGGAAAACATAATTATACAGTTCATCAGTACCACAACCTCGTGGTAATACCGCATGTCTGGGTTTGAGTGTCGAGCCATCCTATCAATCATGCTATAATGTCGGCGGTTATGGCAAAAGTAATCCGGATAAAGCGTTATTCCAAGGGTTAGACGTTATAATAGCATACTTTTCCAATAAATTCTCTACCAAACTAGTGTTACAATTACTATCAGAAGTGAAGATCATGTATGAACTACGCACTGCTTGCATGTATGCCACACACACGCTATTTGTTCCAGGAAACATTATTCGTCCTAATTACTCCACAAAACGACCAACACAATATACAAAAAGAACTATTGGCGCAGCCGCATGGATCCGATACTTCAGCAAATGATGGCTTATTTGAAACGGTCCCGTGGCCTGCCAGAAACTTCCATCATGTGACAACAGTAAATCAGCGGTTGTGTTGCAACATTATCATATTTAGGCTCAAACAAACTTGCTGTCAAATTAGTTATTGCTTCCACTGACCACTGTCCCTCTCGACAAAATCGAAGATACACTTCCCGACTGCCATATCATTGAATTCATATCAGATCAAGCGACGTGCGGTTGAGTACCCAGCTCAATATTTCTTGCGGTCGAGTACCTAGCTGAACGAATCCGTGCGATTGAGTACCTCGCTTAAAGAAATCTCGGACCAGGATCACATTTTATGAATTGCAAACCCAATGCAAATATACTTTATGATGGATAGTTTATATACCATCGAATTATTAGGTGCGTCTTTAGACTTTATGTCGCACCATGCAAATTGTATTTTCATTTTGTTTTGGACATTGGATTTCTCCAAAAAATAAAAGCAATTTAGCAGACGATATCAGGAATCTCGTTTTGCTGTGATATTTCGTTAAGCTGGATACCCAACCGCACTGACTCGTTAAGCGAGATATTCGACCGTACGATATTTAAGCTGGGTACTCAACCACACGTCGTGTGATGATAGTGACACCTTCAGCCAAACTAGGTCGATCTTGTGGTATCCAGACATTTCCAAATTGTTTAATTTATTAAACGTGATTCGCTAATTACCAATTTTATAAGTTGCCAGATCTTCATAATACTATATTTTATAAGTTGAGATTTTCATAATACCATATTTGGTGGATAATGCAATGATTTAGAATCACTTAATGTACATTATGGATCCCCTAAAGCTCTAGAATATGTAATTCTCGGTGTGAAATATGCATCAAGTTTTAAGTTACGACCAGTTGAAAAGCTTGAGGTAGCCGATGGAAATTTCCAACTCTATAGAGTTGCAACTGAAGTTTCCTTCACACATATGGATCTATCAAACATCAGTCTTTTCATTGATCTACAAAATCCTACACACACACACCCACAAGTACCATATCACAAATCGTTGAAGCAAATATATTTTCTACATTTGTATGCATAATTTGATTGTATTTGGAGAGGGGCTTAATAAGCTGATAACACGTGTGCCACATTCCCTTTTGTATTATTTTATACACAAAAATATGTATCAAGTCAAGCAGGACTGGTGGCAACGTCACATGGTACAGGCTGTTTATTATCTACAACTAATGGAACTAGAAGTGACCTTCTCCGCGAGCTGTCGCCTTGAAAGCATCCTGGCAGATTGATGTGAGTTAGGGTTCAGAGCGTAGGTTTTCTGTGAGAATATAACTGATTAGAACGGAACAATGAAATTACATTTCGCTGTCGACTTTGAACAGAGCAGTCCCATACTAGGAAGATCGAACATTCATTGAGGATCTAATGAATTCTACGGCCATCGATTGATCGACATTGCTCGTGTTATATCTCAATAAATTGGTTTGGGCTTTGTGCTTTACAGGCGACTATATTACTAATACTCGCGATCATTTTAATAAAGTAAGGTATTAAGTCTGACTGAGAAGAGATTGATCAGATCCCAGTGTGGGAATTCATTGGCATGTATCTTCGTTTCGGTCGCTGGGCACAATGTGACAACCGGTCCTTTAATAAAATAAATCCAAAATACACTCATTTCGTAAATAATTTCAAGATGGATGTCAAGACGGCGACCGGTAAACCATTCTATTCTGTAGGAATAGTGACCATCGCCAATGCCAGTCTAATCGGTATGCACTCGTGCTCACTTCTACCACACAAGAGGATTACACGATTTGCATTACGTTGATATATATGGCTGTGTCTATATGCATATAATCACACTACTATACATCATATTCTGTCAGAATATATGATGGTTGAGCCAATATGTGTTTAGTTTAAACATATCTATTTACCAACATGATATGGTGACGGCATTACATGTGTTATTTACCATGATCCCGATAATATATTATTATTCGTCTACACATCTCACAGATTCTGCATGAATGCTAAACGCGACTCGCAATGTTCACGATTACGCTGAAGCTTACAGTAATTTACCACTTAAAAACTCATTGAACTTGTCAACGATGGTCCATTTATTTTCGTCGGCGTGAAACAACAAAGAGCCTTCCATAATAGGCATTTCCTGATATGGCAAAACATAATAAAACTATTTGTATTACTTATGGGTGGAAAATTGAAAAAAAAAAGGCTCATCTCATAGATTTCTATGACCACGGATGTCGTTTCCCAAGTGCTAATACATGAGGTATGTGTTAGTATTTCGTGTATTTATCCATGAAGGAATCTACACCATCAATCTTCTGAACCCAAAGCGGTTTTGATTTTAAATTTGTTTTTAAACATATATAAACGTTGTCTGACGGCCAAACGCATGGGCTGTGGAAATTCACAATGCACATTCAAAAATCAGTAATCGTTAAAAATCTGAAATCTGAAGTTTTAAAGAAAAATATGTATCGATTGTGCCCCGATTTTGAACATCGCACACACACCTCAAACATTTAGTAGATGTTCGTAAAATGCACAACCCACTTCACTCGTAAGTACAATAACTCCTGCAACACATGACGTCACACATATCTAGACCATTCTTTACATGAGTTCCAGTTAGCAGCATTCCGATCGTATGAAGCGACGGTTTAGATATTCCGATAGTGACATAGGTTCATGGTCCTGTATTTTAATCCCGGTTTTTTCTGCATGTGAGAAATTACTATGGCGAAATAAGAGGCCTGACCATTACGAGATGTCGGACGACGGCATAATAGCTATATCGTGGATGCAATCAATTCCAAAGCCGGGTGACGATTCGTCGACAAAGTCAGCAAATGTGTAACGAGAGCTAATTTCAAATTTTAGATTAATTACAAACTCCCGAAATCCCATCTCATCCACTCGCAAAAAAAAGATGAAGGATGGTAATCTTAATATTGCTGTGTCTAAGAGGCCGATGGTTTCCATGTCAAGTGGAGTGAACCCGAGTGATTTCCCCATAACATCAACGTGTTGTGGACCTTTCCTGCCCAAGCAAACTGATAACGTCGTGATATGTAGTTACCGTAGTTAGATTTCAACCCATACTCCCATTTACGTGCAATGGGTTGTCCGCCCCATGCAGGGTCCGCTTTGTCAACTGAAGATAATGTTTGCCAAATGATTTTAGAAGTTGCAAATTTTATTAGTTTCTGCAACAGTGAGTGTTATATTTCGACAAAGTAATTATTGATAATTATCGCCACTCCACTGTGGTTTAGCATAAAACAATAAACCGATCATCGAACAATACAATTCCAGAAGGGTTGCTTCACCAAGGCATCGCGTCGAAACAGAGAGGACCAGCCACGTAAACACCAGCACCACACATACTAGTATTCCCTCCGCCGTCGATGTTAATGCTATCAGACATACAACATCTTGACAGATGTGTTACATTTTCCCAACCTTATAACACACCACTAATTGTAATGTTTCCTGAAATGAGTGGTATTTAGTGACAAGTAGTTTCAACTGTCTTGAGGAATTGAAAAGTAGCTTGCTGAAACTTTTGCCAAATGAAAATATGCTTTGCAAATGTGAATTATTTTTTTCATTTTTGTAAACGGCAGATCGAACCCTGGCTCCAGGTAATAATTAATAAGTAACTCAAATGCACAAACGTCTTTCCGAATACTCAATACAGCAACACAAGGGTCTATTTGAGGACCTCTACTAATTAATTATGTACACAAAATGTTATATTGAGTTATGAATAAATAATCAGTCATAGTCAAACAATCTATGAAATATTAGCGACATATACCTCTGTGTCATAAGAGATTCTGCAAACTGTGTTTTGTACTTTAATTATAACATTGGTTGATAGATATTAACACGCATGTGGGGCGTTGAAATATAATCAACAGCAATTACGTGGAATGATTATTTGTATTTGGGTTCGAAGGGCGACGTCGTGCATTCAATTAAACCTCTGATTGGTCAAAACATTCTCGTCGGAGAGTTTTGTTTATTAAGGTTTTCTATCAGAATGCGGAACTTCCCAGCCCCGATGAAGCAATAGACGTGGAAGGTGCGATAAATTATAAAACTAGTTTTTATGTTGTCGTGAAAATGAAGAAACATTTCCCGGATCATTTACTTCTGGGGCTTGATATAATACAGTGTCCAAACCCAGTCGGCAGTCCTGTATCACGCAAATGATTCCTGGCTAACTATCAACACATTACATGGCCTCAGGTGCCACCCCTAGCGTGTACACATGTCAGGGAGTTGCAATGTAACTAGTCAAAACGGCTGAAACGTTTACGACGCTAAACCAAACAAGCCAACCATTGTATTTGGATGGGTTATGAAATTAAGGCAGCCGAACTGCTTCCGTAAGTGTTATATTACTTTGAAGAATATAAATTCAAAGGGATCTCATAACAATTTATTTTAAAATACCGATCTTGTATCAATCTACAACCGTAATATGTTCGCGGTCGTCCCACTATGTAATGAATTCATATATGATAATATAGACTCAATGTCGTAGCCGAGCTCATTTTGCTGAACCTTTCTTTGAAGTTTGCATTCAGGCTTTGATTTCTGCATTTTAGCGTGATGCTATTTCATGTTGGCAAGAAGAAAGGGATCATTTTTAACGATGTCACGTTCTTGTCTTCAGAACACGCAAGAGGATAAAGACTATCTCGGCGTAAAGTCTTGTCGAAGATAGATTAATAATGTTTACTGGCATTTTTCGTTTGGATATTAAGACCCATTATTATTATCTGGTTTTCTGTATATTTGCTCTATATTGCATTCTATATATAATGCTGAACCACGCGTTCAAGGGGCTTGCGGAAGTGTCGATAAGTTTTGGAGCTATCTCACCTCTCCCCAACGTTGTTAAAATGTGCAACAGTTTTTAATAATTCTCATACTTGACACATCAATTTGTAATTTCAGACCAAAAATAGTTATAATTGTTGGAGTTTCCAACCAGTATTTAATGTAATTTCAGACCAAAAAGTAGAATAATTTCCTACTATCGGTCAACTTTTTAAAGTGAAATGGCTATCAGTTGGAAAACTTCCAACCATACGGGTTGCTAACTTGGACATTACCAACAGTTGGAAAGTTCAAGGTTCTGGTTGACAGTGTTTACCAACACAGGGTTGCAACGATATGTCCCTACTTGGATCGGGTTCAGTGTAATATGAAATATGTTTATTTGCACAATAATCAATGAAACATTAACAAAACATCTAACAGTGTTATATTATTGCACATGACTGATAGGAGGCGCATGACCTAGCTGTCTGTCATCCTGTTGCCCCTAAATAAATGTTGCAATATGAAATATGATGGCGCATTTCATGGGGAAGGTTGGAAATCCTAAGTTGGACACAGCCAAACGGAGTCCCTGCCTACATAGACAGATACAATCGAATGAATACCGATGACTATTTGTTGGTAAACTATAATGAATATGTTCTACATAAATGTTAATATGCAGTATATTGTTATATTTACACTACCACATGCATTCGCGCTGTGGAACATGAATGCAGGACGTTGGTTGGTAAAAATTACGTCACATGACGTCACATGCTGACCCCTACTTGCTTCCAGTTTTGTGTAGACGCAACTTGCAACGAACTATGAGAATAAAAGCCATCTCTTAAATGTATCCTCTTTACATATATTTGCAACTGTCCATTTGTTGTATTTTGCATTAAATCTTGTCATAGTTAAATCACAAGACTCGTGTAGCCATGTCGCGTAATAACTGGAAATACGACCGTTGATTTATGTGAAAAAGCAATGGGCACGCACAGGGCTGTCTACCCGGTCCCAGACAGCAATATCCGCTGGGATATCCCGTCCATTGTACGAATATCCGAATATGTGATATACGATGTATATTCAATTTCCTAGATGATATAAACATGTCGTTAACAAAATTATTTGCGCAAATGTGGCATGTTCTTGGACAGGAATTACGCAGTTACATTACATTTATGTGACCCCACAACACCGTGCTCGTGTACTTGTGAGCTTTTATATGATTATGTAGACGAAAAAAATACGCTTATGTATACTAGTGAGCCACAAACGTTGAGTTTGTGCTGTGTATATATGACTTCACAAACAACGCTATAGAGGTAATGTATACACCGGTTTCAAATTGTGCATATTCAGTTTATATTGAAACTGTGCATTATATAAGAAAGGATCGGCGGTTTCAATGTGGTCATGGGATTTTTGACCGCGAGAAAAATTCAGCAAACTGCATGAACCCCGAAAGTTTGTGGAATTTTTATCGCGGTCAAAACCCATGACCACGTTGAATCCGCCGCTTATTATTTATATTTATATGCTTAAATTCATTATCAACTAGGATTGTCTGTCTTTCACACTACTTATTCAACTTTGAATGAACGTATGGAGTTCATTTCGGACAGTTCGAAACCTCGCTTTTATAAAACCAAACATTGTGAGAATCCGTTGACGGAGAGCGGAAAAACGCAATTTCACAGTAAAGTATACACATATGACGAAATGTCTTGTTCAGCTTGTAAGGAATGAAGCCGTGTTGATTTCAAGAATTATAATATCTGAAACTAACAATTAAGTTTCGGTTGTGCATGGATGATAAGAAATTGACAACACGCCGCTCTACCATAATGATATATTTGTGAGGTCGTGGGTTGTGTAATAGTCAAGCAGTCGTTCATGTCCGACAATCCCCGGTGATTTCCGGAATCAATGTGGTCATAAACCTATGAACGACATTGAAAGTGACGTCACGCTACGTTCATATGTGTATGAACACACTGATTCAGGGGCGTGTCTACCGTAACGCTATGGGGAAATCGAAAGCGACATTATATATATATATATATATATATATATATATATATATATATATATATATATATATACGGTAATTTCAAATTCACAGCAGATAGTTCTATTCCGATTGCTGCTGTTTGGTTAAACCCAACCAAATCCCCATCCCCAGGTCTGTCAACCCACATGGATTGATAAAGTTAATACGGTCAACCCACATGGATTGATAAAGTTAATACTGTCAACCCACATGGATTGATAAAGTTAATCGGGTTAACCCACATGGATTTATAAAGTGAATCGGTATCTTCACAGGTCTGTCAATCCACATGGATTGATAAAGTGAATCGGGTATCTCCACATGTGTCTATCAATCCACATGGATTGATAAAGTGAATCGGGTATCCCCACATGTCTGTCAAATTTCATGAAACTTAAGTGATAATACGACCATATTGTGTTGAACAAAATGTTGATAAATAACCAGTTTTGGGAAATTTGGTACCATATTTGACAGTGGTTAGCATTATGTCGTTGCAATAAATATATTCTGATATGTAAAGCCTATTTTTAAGGTATGATATTGTTGTTGTATCTTGATGATATGGGGACCGTCTGATCGGATTGAGTAACTTTTGAAGCTTTTGAACAGTTTCTTTACTATATATTCATTGATAGGCATACTTCAGCTCTTGTATTATCTTCATTGTCTGTCGCCTGCTGATAACGACATACATACATACACACATGCACACATACAGATAGACAGAAGTTCCAAAATATATAATAGATAACTGGTGGGGGAGAACCCATTTAGTAAAGAAATTATTAAAAGTTTCACGCTGCATATAGTAAATGGTAATAAATGAAGTAAATAAAGTTGAACACTTTCTTTGCTAAATAGTCCGTGGGCCAATTCTCAGAAAGCCTCTAGTTTAGAAGTTGGCTGCACCCCCCTCCAACAAAGGTTTTATATATCAAATTAAAGGTAATTATAAGATGCATCCGATTATGCTTGTTGCCCGCTTCAGAATGTGTCCCAAAATAGATTTTCAGGGAAGACAACTCCTACCCCTAAAATAAAATAAAAATTATCAGCATATAAAAACATAACTGCTGTTATAAAGTGAACAGGACATAATTTATTTTGATTATAGGTCACCATAACACAACATGAGATACAACACTAGACCAATGTATAAGCTAGTTCGAAAAAATTGAGATAAATATTTTGAAATTGCAAAAAATTACTTGGATTTTGAAAAATAGTGTCACATATAATTGGCTATAACTTGTGAAATACATGGGCTATTGACGTGCAACATATCTCAAAAATTGCCCCAAAGACCTTGCAAAAGAATTTGGTTGATGGAATGTAAATTATATTTCTGTAAAAATGCGCTGTGGGCGTAAACTTAACCCAACCCCCTAAAATATAATAAAAAATGAATTGCATAGTTTACACTTAGAATGCGGCATACACAGAAGGCTTTAGGGGCATAAAATGAAACAGTGTAGAGATTGATGAAGGTGAATTATAAACAACCTTGTCCGAACGTGTTCTAAGATGAAAACGTTTGGAAAAATGACAGAAATGACGATATATACAGCATCGGACACTTCATATTTGATAATTGTTTTAAGATGGCGTCCAAAACTGCCACCAACATCGAAGATTTTCAAACTTACCCTCACAAATTTAACTGGGTTCGTCATATGGGGATAAGATAATTTTTCATTAAGAAATGCATTCACTGATGCTCCTCAACAAAATAAAGAACTCTAATATCTTGTCTCAACTCATTTATTGTAATGAGTAATTGATTGACGAAAATAACTCTGCTCATCCTCAGGGTAGCGATTACGTCAAAATTGGCACTACTTCGGTTATTCCAAGCATATATCCTCGCATTCCATACACCAGTACATCCTCACATGTGGACGGCCAAATAACAACAAGTCGCATGAATCTTTGTAAGCAAATTGCAAATCGCAGTAATTACATAACTGCATTTGGATAGGCATGAAGTGCCATCAGTGCGTTGTTGATATGTAGGACTTCCGCGCCCCTCACGCAGCGACCACCGATGGCCGTCATGGAAAACCAATCCCATATAATCTCATGCACCCACATATCCCATGCACGATAACTATGCTTTATATACCTGTACTTCTGCTGTGGTGTCATTTGTAGCCAGACCTATTTTCATTCCTTGATGGAGACAAGCAGAACTCGCATGGCTTAATTATATATTAGCGCTGGGGGACCCCGGTGCGATCCGATACACTGCATGTCAAAAGGTTCAGTACTTCAGGATTTTTAGGAATGTTTTTACTCTATTTAGTTATGTTTCTGCCCAGCTTGTGGGTATATATTCTGGGTCAACGGAAATCATTTGGTTTTGTTAACAATACGAAGATGATAATATTAGCACGATGTTGATCTATGCTATGAACCCGACGGGTATGAAAGGGACAACGAGAGTGGACTGGCCGATCATGATTATGCCTGAATCTTGCTTCGTCATTGGCTATTGATTCGCTCTAATGCATGCGCATCTGGGTGCTGAATATTCCCTTTATGTTATACTTTAGGAACACCTCATGTCACTACACCTATTGTTGTTATCATATAACCATCAACATATATATATCGTGCGCTATAGACAGGGCTATGGTTATATATGCCACACAACGTAGGGCTATATATGGAGCACAAATTGCATAGGGTTATAAGGGCATGGCATTACAGAATGTGTGTGAGTTATTGTGCCAAGTAATTGCCTGATAGTTTGCATGAAAAACATGTTGCTTATGAAATCTGCATTTGGTGTTATTGTTCTCGTTTTAAAACAGGAGAACATTTATCATAATTCACCGACTTGAATACATGTCGGCTTATCACAAAGCACATACACATTCTTGGCAGGATGTAAGTAGGTCATCATCGATATTAGTATATTGTTGTAGTTTTTGCATAGTATGATACATTGCACTTATTTTTCAGAATAAGTCATTATGCTACCTTTTTCCTGTAAGCCGAGAATACAATCCTGGTATTCAGGCAAGGCTTCACATACCCTGTGTCCATGACACAGTTCCAGACAATGCTGAATATTTATCAGGTGGTGATAACAAAGATTCATTGACAGGCTTCTATTATTTCGCGAATGGTCGAGTACAGAATCTACACGCTGTTTCAAAACCACTGAATTATATATTTGCCAGGGGTCGACTGTCACGTGATACGGTCCGTGAATGGCGACGTTCGCTTATAGGTAGTTCCTGATCTCGTGCTAGTATGTTACCATGAGGAAGCGTATACATGTATGCTGTTACATACAGCCAATGCAGCACGCCTCTGTCGGAAGCTAGTTATTGTTTTATTCCCCTGACGTACATATCGAAATACTAGAATGATATGTATCTCGATGAAAAAGGAGCTAGGATAATTCTTCATACTGAAACCAAAAATAGGTCATGTGTCATTTCCATGAACGACATAGCGGACAGTTTTGTCCAAGAGGGGTGTGAAACTTTGCCTCAAATTCACGCGTTGATGGGCTATGACATTCACAAACATCTATAAAATGAAGCCGTTTGACTTAGTAGTCAAAAGCAGTAAACTGTGATCGACTTTCCACCAATCTGTGCAATCTAATAATGTTGACGATGGCACTATATATGCTACCAATAGTTGTCATGTGGGCTATATTATATAATGTCGTCAATTCGACAAATTAACGCACACGTATTGTGTTGTATAACCGAACACTGGAACACATATTCTACCACCAGCAGCCACAGACTCCTTAAGAAATCACATTAACACATCTTCGTGCGAACTATATCAGTTAATTGGCACATCATACTAACTCCCCAGCCTTGGTGTACCGTGTCCTGGCAGCCATGGCTTGTGACTTGTCGCTCTTTCATTGAGTCCTACAAACCATACGGATTATACTTCCTCCCGATCTACTGTGACTACTGAGCTTTGGCTGCAAAGATTCATGTGAATCTAACAAATGATCTTGTTTCATCGCAGACTAACCATGTAACGAAGTATGTGATAATGTATACACTAACTGAAATAGTGTATATTTTGACGAATCATAGGACGCGCACAGTGAGAGAACATTTAAGGACTTTAGATACTCAAATTATAGAACAGGAAGTAGTAGCATGCCTTGAAGAGAACTGTTTGGCAACACAATATTATTTACTGCAAAAGCCATTTCTTTATTGACAAAAAAGTCCTCTGTATCACAACTAATTTCATTAATATAAAACATTTCACCTGAACCCATGTTTACATCAGAGATAGGCAACTTGAAATTGGAGGCTGGTAATTTTGGGCATGCAATTTCAATTTTCTTCAGAAAAATTATATAGACTGATATTACTTATCTAAACTGATCGAAAAGGCACATGTTAGTGATCATTGTTTTAATCTTTCTATACACTGACTTGTATGAAGTATTCCCCCAATAAATGAGTATCTATAGTCCTTAAGGCACGCGATGCCTTAGTTGTCGAAAAGATTCATATTTGTTCTAATCACCGTAAACAGAAAAACATTAAAACGCATAGTTTCGTTCATATATACCATGACCATCACGTAAACAGCATGTTATAATAAAGACCTACTATATTTTATATAAGCAATGTCACAGGAGACAGCACAATGCTACTGGCTAATCACACACAAATGGCATACACGCTCTTTATTAGTTCCATATCAGGAATTCACCAACAAAGAACGCTCTTTATGTTTACCATCATAATATAAACAAACACCAGAAAAGTTACTTTTTATGCTTTTGTTTACATAACAATGGTCAAACATTTGACAATAACATACTGTTTATGCGATATTTCTTATTTCTATACGGACAAAGTCTGTCTACATTTTGATGTTCTTTCTGTTTGTGGCGGTTTTTGACGGGTGGAAATATTTCCACAGGATACCCACCGCCAAGGCCAACCGTACCTTTAAGACAATTAATTACTCATTAGCTTAAGCCTTATGTTAATTGAAACAATAGTAGGGTTCTTCTGTTTGTTTATGGTTACCAGTGAACTCATGATTAACAATACCCTTGTCCCCGGATAACGAACTCAGTCACGTTCTTGGCGGAAAGTGTGAGAAACTTCGATTTTGTTGGCCGTTTTGGATGCCATCCTAAACTTATGGTCAAATATGCAGCGCATGTAATGCCGTATCTATTGTCAGTTGTGATCACTGTCCTGACATGCGCGGCACAAATAAGAAAATACCGTTCTGTATAACGTAAGTCTCACTCATAAGCCTTTGTAGCCATATGAGTTCAGTTGAAATATATATATATATATATATATATAATCTTAACAATAAAAATTCAAGTAAAAAATTAAAAATATACGAAATAGTTGCCAGAAAAGTAATCGTGTGAGGTTTTACGAACTTACTAATTCCAGACCAGTGTTCTCATGAGGTTATGCCTATCAAAATTTAATCACAATTTACAGAATTAGTAAAAATTCTCATTTTTCACAATATTTTTCAAATTTTAATCTTAGATCACGTTCATACACCGTTATTTATAATTCACTTCATCACACTCTACACTGTTTCAGTTTATGCTTCTAAACCCAACTTGACATGCAGCATTCTAAGTGTAAACTAAATAATAAATCGTTTTGATATTTTACTAGGGTAATTTTTGAGCCATGTTGCCGGCCAATAGCCTGTGTGGTTCACAAGTTATAGCCATTTACATGTGACCATTTTTTCAAAATCCAAGTAATTTTTCGTGATTTCAAAATATTTATCGCAAGTTTTTCTAACTAGCTCATAAATTGGTCTATTTTTGTATCTCGTGTCATTTTATGATAATTTATTATTAATATAAACGATACATTGTGCAGTTTATAACCGCAATATTCCGTTTATGCTCTGACACTTGTACTACAGAAAATTCTCATTTTATTTTAGGGGTAAGAGTTGTCTTCCCTGAAAAATCTATTTTGGGACACTTTCTGAAACGGACAACAAGCAAAATCTGATGCGCCATGTATTGATCTTTACTTATATAGAATATATATATAAACCTTTGTTGGAGGGGGGGGGTGCAGCCAACTCGAAAATATCTTGTTTGGCCCACGGACTAAAATACTCATTCGTGAGTATAGCTCCCATACGAAATATTCATATAATAAGTTCAACAAACGGCCTATCGGCCATATGCTAAACTTATTATCCGAACATTTCCCAAATTAATATGAATACTTCTGCACTTGTGGTATCTTTTTCTCTGTTTGTCGTCTGCTTATATTAACTGATCACCCCTTCAGATGAATAATAGACCGTGCCAATGTATCATTGTTTAACTCATGGGAGAATCAATTTAGTATAGAAAGAGTTAATGTGTGATAAAAAGATTATACCGTGATATAATTCCGACCTAACTATTAGATAGGCTAGGACTTATCGGGCCAATTATAACTGAGGTTCGAACCCACTGTTTCCACGTTCCAGTTCTAACTAGCCCTGTCAGATTCAAGCGACGTGCCATGATGGCATACTATCCTGTATTTTCAGCCTGTTCTCCCGAATATCCGCACGTTACCTGCTTATACAGAACTTGTTTTGGTAGATTACCTTCTTAGAATCGCTTAATTTTGAGTCGATAATGTCCTGTAAATTAGAGCATTTTACTCAACTTATCGACTCATAATGAGGCGATTATAAGAAGATTATGTGCGCACAATGACACAAATTAGCCAACCCACGACTTTCAAGGTGTACGCTCTTTAACGTGTGTTTTCAATGTGGCGCGCGCCATAAAATGAAATAACGGCTATGACTCCATTATCTGCTTATTTCAGAATCAAAAGATCACAGTATGTACATATTTCACATTATAGGTCGATTATGTGCGTATTTGCGCGAGGATATTGGTATTTTTCATAACCCACTAAATGCTAATTTCTCTCCAGTAAGCCATACCGGACTTTCATTATACGCATAGGTGGAATTAGTTGTTTCTGTGTATAATGTTGTATATGCCGATATGGTTGGCATTACACACATCTCATAGTAGTTAGAATCACATTGCAACTGATATTTTCGTTCCAAGAATAAATTAATTCTGCCCTGCTGATATCACTTTGTTACAATACAACAAATAACCGGTATTTTGCTAGCACGTGCAGTAAAGTTCAAAAGCTGATAAATGTCAGCACGGTGTTCTACTGTTTGTCCATTATCGAAGCAAATATTTGCAGTTTGTAGATGCGAAAATGGAAACAGCGACGGGGGTTCTTGTTATCCGCAACCCTTTTAGACATAGCTGACTTCTCATTGAGTGGGAGTTACAAGCATATCGCTTAAATGTGTCCCTGGTATCGACCGGCGATGACTAATATTAAATATAAGCGCATATTATGCATAAAAATGCCGTAAACGAGAGGTGATTTCGATCCAGCACTTAACTAATGGACCAGAGTCTTATGAGGTTAATTGCAACTCGAACGGAAATAATGCCAATCGACGCTTGTTTGGAAGCAGCAACGATACAGTGTTACTGTGTCAACGTTCGTTGTCAGCCTGCGACCTCGACCGCAATATACTGATACATATAGACGTCATCGTCCAGCGCGACAAATAAACCAATGTATCGTGGCGAAGAGAACTACATATATATGTATGTCCAATACTTTGTCTGAGATGTCACCCGGTACATATGTTGAATTTACATGTATACTCCATGAAGATTAACCGACCTGATAGAAGTTTTTCGTTTCAGAAAAAGAATCATCGGTACCCTGGATTCTCCATTATCGAAGTTTTAGTTTTATTATTTTATAATTCAACTAGCAGGTTAGCCCGCCACTGGCGGCGATCGTCAGAAACATGACAAATTTTAATTTTTGTAAATAATTTTTTTAATTAATTTTTTAATTTAATTTTTGGTTTTTCAATGAGTTAATTGTGCCTTTTGAATTTTTTAATTAAATTTTTTTTTTTTCAATTTTACCCGATTTTTTTAATTTAATTTTTTGTATTGAATTGATCATTTTCAAGATCAAGGTCAGGTCGTGGTCACAATTTAACCCGTCCATGACACTTCCCGTAGGTAGCAAGTTTGAGCTCAATCGGTTCGAGTCTATAAAGGACACACGCATATATATGACACTTCCCGTAGGTAGCAAGTTTGAGCTCAGTTTAATGCGAGTGTTGTGATCGATGGTAATTTAATACAATTGTTCCCTGAATAATGTGGCTTTATCTGACCGGTGGCTTTAAAAAAAAAAAAATCGGCAAATTCTAAGTCGACAAGAGCCATAAGTCCGGTTAAAATGGACATACCACACCCATATTCTAATTTGATCTATATTTTTATGTGGGTAATCCACATACACAATTTGAAATTAATCAGATAACTAAAACTAAAGTGACCATTCGGAAACCAATATAATCGGAAAATTCTAAGTCGACAAGGAACATACATATAACTCCAATAAAATGGGCAGACCTCACCCATATTCGAACTTGACCTACATAATGAGCTCACGTACCAACTATTGTTTAAGTCCATTTATTATTGCTGAACCTTGGGTGGACGCAGGAACTGTGGTGATTTCTATAGTCCTCATATCGTTTTCTTGTTCAGGGGACATATATGGTTTGGGTTGAGTGGTATATAGTGTTGTATCCTAAGGTCATGAGACACATCTACCGAAACTATGCGCCCATTCTGTTCGATGCCTATTATATTTGAGGATAGCTATCAGCTATCAAGAAAGAGACAAACCATCGAGTAACCAATAATCGATTTATCTAGACGTATATCCTCCATGTATATATAATCCAGTTAAATGCAACCATTGTGAGATACATAATTATTTAGCCGTGCATTGTAAAATGAACTCCTGACCGCCTATCGTAACATCTTTTCGTGTTTAAGGGGGCGGCAGTAAGACAGTCTAGCCTGACTATGCCACCCCCTCGAATATACAATGTAATATTTGTCAAATGTATCATGTATTAATATGTGTATATTGAAATAAAATATCCTATCCTATCAGCAGCGACATAGGCAGCATTATACTTATGATATACATGAATAGCGATGTTATAACGAAACAAAGCTTTGTTTCGTAAATACATAGGTTATCTGATTGTATGACGTCACCCATATTTCACATATCACGAAGAACGATTTCTTTTAAATGCGACCACTTTTGTGATAAAGTAGAACGGTGCATGGCTTACAGCATTAATGTCGTAATAGGCAGTCAAGAGGCCAACCCAAATCGGTCGACGTGCAGCCTCTAATGACCATCGGCAACCGCCATCATTTCAATATTTAAAAAATAAACTAACATAACTTGACCCACATTTCTACTATATAGCCCTACTTGATGCTATAGCAAGATTTGATTAAGCTTTATTTTCGCACCGGTGGAGATGTCTCATCGTGACAGTCACCACACGATCTATGTATATCTCAAAGCTTTATTTTACAACTGCTACACAGCAGTAATGTTGATACTGCATGGTACTGTAGAGACTACTGTACAAAAGGAAATATAATATTTCATATGGAATTGTTATCATAGTACATACATGCATCTGATAATCAATATATATCCTGCTATCTTCTTGAATGGAATGAAACACGTACTATTGAACAAAGAAGAATATACATTAAGTTCCACGCGAATTCGGTCAATGCGGAAAGTTACACGATGACGTTGTTTGTCGACTTTAGTTGAAATCGAAATGATGACATCTTACGAATGATATGAACATTATGAAATGGAATCGCTTCTCCATCTTGCCTGAGTATCTCAAGCGGAGAGATCCCCCAGCGCGCCACGTAATATAATGGTTAATTTCAGTTCCACTCTCGACAACAAAGAACTATTTTCACTTTTGAGTACTTTGATGTTGGTAGTTTTATTGGGGTTTAAAAACTCCAGGCGGTGAACCCGTTTGTTTGCAGCTTGGATTTCTCAGATACCCAGATATATATATATATATTAACGAAATTACGATTAGGGTCCATTCTTTTGACGAGTCGTTGTGTACGGATGTAATCAATAATAATTACCCCACGAAATAAGCCTTATGTGAATCTTATTTGGTGGGAATCTATAAAGATGATTTTGAAAAGAGTTGTTTAAACGCTACATATACTCTTATGTGAGTAGTTTATCTTTGGTTCGTTAATTACGTATTATAATCATAACTGAGCCTCTGGAGTCTTATAATTACGTATTTATAATAATTAATTACGTATTATAATTATAATCATAATGGTACACTGAGCATCGGGAGTCTTATATAAATATCATGAGCGGCGTTAGCGGCGTGCGGGATCTACGTTATACCTTTGCTCACATTCCAGTGACCAAAAAGGTGGATAAACACGTGAACTATTTTATATACAATGTACAGACAGGGGTAAACGAAATTTATCCGCTGTTCGCTGAGCTATTTTCACCATTTCTCAAAGTGACAAACATGGTCTTTATTATCACCCATATCAGGAAAAGAGTAACGCGGAACGCCCCTTAATGGTCCACACAGAAGAAACAAGGCTTCTTTGATTCTGCATGATAATTTATATGATTCAAGTGATTGTAGAGTGTGCCTTAAATACCACGTGTATTTATCTGGTTATTTGCATCGCGAAACGCAACTACACATATAATTCAGTTATATGCATTATATTTACACTTAACGGAATATTTACATTTGTTTCTGACGAATGTATTGATTTATTACTTAGTTATGTAAACACAACTGTTAGCAACTCATTATATAACAATGGATATAAAATTCGCCTATTCCCTTCCCCGAGGAGCAGTAGCTGTTTACGTAAAAGACAGCTAAACTACTCAAGCATGACTGGTCTCGCGAGGCACTCAACAACAGCTGTAAACGTTAAAAGTCCATAGTCATTCAGAAGGCAAATCACAGATTGTTAAAAACGTTAATGTTAAAATTGATTGTCATGATGTCCAACAATCCATTGAAAATTATTAAAGCTCCAAAACAGAAGTCAACATATTCTGTTTAACAGACACAGGCAAGCAAATGAGAATCATCAAAATCACTGCCACTGACACACGTTTCATTGACAGATGTCTGTTAAACGGTGTTGTCATTCTTGGTAAACTTTATCAATTCGAACAATACAATAAAATCAAACCTATTGTACTTCAAATGTTAACGTGTTGGTCACATATCAGCTCTGCATGAACGAACCCACATGTGCAAATAGTGCGAGCATTTCTCATGATATCAAAGATTGTAACCAACCTTTTCCCATATTGCATAAACTGTCCCGGAAAACATGACGCACATTCGAGGATTTGCACTAAATTTACAGATTATCAAAACTTATTACTGAAACAGCCAACTCTGCATCTCCAAGTCAGCCAATAATGAAAATTGTACATATTAACATTAACTCATACAACAAGAGCAATATGTCATGACGCATAAGGTTGACATATTTGCATCCGGGAAACGTGGAGTAAAACAGGTACATTAACTACTTAAATTGGAACACTGTTTTTCACAATATGACAATGGATAAGCGTGGTGGTGGGGTAGCACATTTATCAGGCCATGAAGTTCATTCAAATGTACAATCCCCAACTCAGCATTGAATTTATTTGGACTGAAATAGTGCACCCGTCAAGAAGTTTTATCCTTGCAAATGTATACATCCCACCAAAACAAAAAGGATGTCCTTAAACTTAACCTAACTCTGGATAAATATCGCAACTGTAAACTTATTGTTCTTGCAGATTTTAATTGTAGGAACATTGCCCGGGAAACACAAAATGATATATGCAAGATGAAATCTCAATTTGCACGAATGGGTGGAGATCTGCTTAATGAGATAGAAAGCCACAACATTATATCACACAATTGTGGTTCATACACTGGACTAAAATTAATACCATAGCACTATCGATATAACTTTCTCATGTGCTTTAAATAACATAGATACCACTTGGTTCATCGATCGTGATGGGAATGTTCAAACAGACAACTCCATAATCAACTTTGAGCTGAACAAATCAGAATAATCTGAAAAAACATGGGATTACAACAACTGCAACTGGACGGCATGGAACACTGCAATCAACGAAGAACTAAATAAGTGATAATATGAAAGTTTCTGCGAAGTAATTCTCAACACAGCTGAGACCCACATTGGTAAGAAACACGAAACAAAGCACTCAAAACATAGATTGTATGTAAAAGAGCGAATAAACAATTCCACAAACGTTCTGATCCACACAATTCTTGACAATGCTATTTGTGAACTCAGGTCAGCTATAGAGAACGATAAATCAACTCACTGGGACCAATCATGTGATTGATTAGCAGAGCTCATCAACATGATTTCTGGAAACTTTTCAACTGAATAGCAATAAACAATATAGTCACGACAACACCCTTCAG
Organism: Siphonodentalium dalli; assembly: GCA_032622095.1. Classification (NCBI taxonomy): domain Eukaryota; kingdom Metazoa; phylum Mollusca; class Scaphopoda; order Gadilida; family Siphonodentaliidae; genus Siphonodentalium; species Siphonodentalium dalli. The sequence continues at coordinate 56,123,036 of CP136067.1, forward strand.
CCAATTAAAATTAAAATTCAGAATGCTGATAAAGATTATGCACGTTCTAATGAGGATATATCTAAACGATGTGCACTGCGATCGTAAACACGCTGATACATCAGGATTCGACATTCAGTGGAAAGAAGATATAGATTCTTCAGTAATAACGAACATTATTGACGACAATATTCTCCATAACAACATAGAGGAACTAGAGACATAAGTGAAAGTGAAGTACTGAGAGCTCTGAAAGCCATAAACAATAGCTATGTCCCTGGACTTGACAATATTAATCCTTTAATGGTCAGTAAATCTGGGGACATTATGGATAAATGCCTTCATATGTTGTTTCAATCTTTCTGGGAACATAGTGCTACTCCCACAGCCTTCACAAAGGACAACAACATTTACATTAAAAAAGTCAGGAACACCTGTGTATGACTCGGAAAAGTTATAACGTCTAATAAGTCTGAGCTCTATTATTTGTAAACTCTTAAAATCGTAACTTGGAGATTGATATAAAAAAGCGAGACTAGCGAATGGCTGAATGACGCCCAATGTGGTTATCGTTTCTGGTCATGATCATAAGGATTGTACGAATCTTTAAAATATTCAAAACTGTCAAGGTTCACATGCTGCAATGGATTGTTCATGTCCATTGTGGGACTATGAATTCAAGATCCAACTATGTAAAGCTGAGCAGCATCTGTCATATATAAATGATAAGAAAATAGTTGATAGTCGACCACCCATTCCACATGTCACATACTCAGCAACCGCGCGTCTCTACAAAAATAAGTGTGTTGACAGAGTCAAACCAAACTCGTCAGTATATCGCTAGCAACACAAGTTGAGGCGACTGATATTATTCCTGTCCCAGAACCTGCAGCGCAGGTAATGGACACAGTTTCTGCCATTGAGACATTTCCCCCGAAGCAATCTATGCGAGTTGATCCTATTGTCCCAAAAACATAAATCGCCTGTTACTTGGAAACAAAACTCGCCCAAGTCACTCCAAACTTTCGACTCTCAGAAGGAGAGGTACTTCTTTGAGCTTTCAAAGTTTGATTAGACGCTTGATGAGAAACAATTAACTCTTAATGACAAAAACAGTATTTGTGGGTAGAAGCTGTCGGTTGGGTGAAGGATGACATTCTGTCTCACCCACCCGACCGTTCATGCGCGATTCATCAAATATTATAAATACCCTATCAATGCAAAATCTGATTTTAAAAGCTACTTAACATATTTCGATGTGCAGACTTGGTAATTTCGTGTTATTTATGATATATTATTGTACTACTATATTATTTATACGATTTATAGTATGATTGCACACTAATAAGTTCTTCAATTTATTTTCATGACTCCAAGTGGATACATTCCTTTTGGGTGCTTTTATTGGGACATAGCTGATTTATCTACACAGTTGCTTCGCTGCAATCGTTTTTGATACCTGAGTTTGCTCTTGGTCTGATATGGACTAGCAGATAAAACGACGCTAAACGCTCAACCAATCAATCGAGAATGTATACCACGATTGTGGTTTATGTATATATATAATTTGCCGTACATGTGACATGAACACTAAATGGGTGTATTCGAATCCGCGTTTTTCTGTGTTCGCAGAATAAGACAAACAATAAGTATCTCGGGGCCATTACTTAGGTAGATACATCATGGGGAACACAGAATGACAATATCCGACAATTGAGTATTTATTGGAACATGAAATTTCAATTTCATCGGTTGCAATCCCAGTCAAACCAAACAAGATAAAATCAGGTTCGTCACATACAAGGGAACACTATCGGGAGATCCACATACCCTGTCTATATAAACACAATACAACCAACTGGCGCGGATGTTACGGCTCGAACATCAAGTAGACCAGGAGTAGACCAAGAACATGAGAGAGGATGTACACATAATTGACACCAGCACGTGTCCCCCAATCCCACTATATGTAATACCTGTTTGTGTTCACCGTGTTCTCTCGAAAATTATCTGCTTGTAAAGAACTTCTTTTAGGTAGATAATCTGCTCAGAATCGCATCATTTCGAGTCGATGTGTTGTAATGAGAGCATTTTAGTCACATTATCGACTCATAATGACGCGATTCTGAGCAGATTATGTGCGGACAATGACACAAATAAGCCAACCCACAACTTGTTCAGATCTACGGTCTTCAACATTTGTTTTCAATGTTGCCCGCGCCATAAAACGAAATAATCAGCCAGTTCTCTCGAAAAACCGCGCATTATCTGCTTATAAATAACTTGATTTAGGTAGATAATCTGCTTAAAATCGCCTCAGTTTGAATCGATAATGTGCTGATAATGAGAGCATTTTAGTCACAATGAGGCGATTCTGAGCAGATCTCAGTACATTATCGACTCAAAATGAGACGATTCTAAGCAAATTATCTACCTAAACCAGTTCTATTATAAGCAGATAATGTGATCGTTTTCGGGAGAACAGGCTAATGTATTAGTTTATTCCGTCAGACAATTGTGTTTTAGACAAATTTTAAATCAAAACCGATTTAGTCTAGAGACTTGATTGGTGACGTAGGTTCCTGGACCTGATAACGGAGACGACTTTCCGACATGTCACTCCATTAATGAATAATACGTTGTGTAAACATTTCCGGGTATAGTTGGTTGTTGTAAATGATCGAAGGCGACATCGGGCTCATCAGCCCATCGTAATTCCCAGATAATTAATATCAATCAACGATGACGTTATCTCAAACAATCATCTTCCTGCAGATATGAATGGTATGTTTAACGCGGAATGCAACTGATTGTGGGAATCCATGGGAAGGATGCTTGACACAAGAATGAAGGATCAACGTGGGAATTAGCTCAATATCCCAGCGTATGTTTCAACATATCGTCGTGCAAATACGCACGTAATCGACCTACGTGTATAATGTGAAATAAGTACATAATGCGATTATTTGATTGTGAAATATGCAGATAATGGATCATACCCGCCGTTATTTCGTTCTATGGCGCGGGTAACAGTGAAAACTCGTGTTAAAGAGCGTTCACCTGGTGAGTTGGCTTAGTTGTGTCATTGTCCGAACATAATCTGCTTAGTCGAAATGTGACTAAAACGCTCTCATTTTCAGCAAATTATCGACTACAAATGAGAGGCGATTCTAAGCAGATTATCTACCTAAGATAAGTTCTATTATAAGCAGATAATGTGCGGATTTTTTGTTTAAAAAACGATTATATCTGATATAAAAATAACCATGGTCGCATCCGAGGAAAACCGGACCAACGATTCAAAGGTCTGACGCCTAAAATTATACTCGCTTTTGCTACATTCCGGTCCGGTTCCGGGGATTATTAAAATGACATAATATTCAACAACAACAGAGCTTTATCGTTCGGTCCAAGGTTTTCAGAGCATCATTCATTATCACAACTTTGGAAGTTGAAAGTCCAAATGTTGAAACAACAATCTCGTGCGTGTGGTAGAGTTCATGTGGATAGATCGGAGATATTATGGATGCATTAAGTTATTTCTCAATGCCCCTCTCAAATATGTAAGGTTCCACTTGGATATTCTGAGCTGAAAATTCTTATTTATTGGCAATCAATACTGTCTTAATATTTTGTCCACAACAGATGAGTCTTATTTTCCAGACGAAAAATGAAGTGGCACTCGATATATTGTCGAATAAAATATGCTATAGTTATACCAATCCCAAGTCATCCCGGTGATCGATCTGTTGAACCGTCAAATAAAACCATAATTTTAGCCATTAAATTGCGTGTTACTATCGATAATTTCCGCTTTCCATCAAACTGGTTGACTAGATGTTCACCGGGAACGGTTCGGACGATATTTGTCTCCATTGGAACGGCATTAAGCTGTTATGAAATTTATAGTTCACAACGACTCGTTGTAATTACGCCACATTAACAACAACGCAATGAGACATAATAACATAAAGTTTGCTGCAGGGCGTCAAGCTAACCACCCACTTCAATTTTTCATCTTAAAAAAATATTAAATGTTTCAAAAATGTTTGTAATGGCTTCGTACAGGATGCATACACTGGATACGGAATGGAGTGGGCTGCAAATTTCGAAACTTATTAACCCCGATCCGTACTAAATGACTAATAAAATTAAGTCAGCATGCTCATAGCTCTGGTAAGCTGATATTTCATGCACGCAATTAGAAAATTGACAGCTGTTTGAGCGCAATTGTTTCAATTATCGATAACAACCACAAACAACCAATGCTGAATACTAGTACTTACATGCGCATCGAGCCGGGAGTAAACCGGTAAACCTGGATAATTCATTAGGCCAAATAATTCTTGTTTGGGGTCACATGTTAAAAAAATTATGGTAAACTTTTTTATTCTTTCAATATTTATTTCTTCTTCTGTTACAAACTATTTGAAAGTCAAAAGGCTCAACTGTTTTGATGTTCTGTACAATATTCACATGCAAGGAACTTGAGCTCCAATTTAAGTTGTTAAGGAATTTGTATATCTGGGGTGTAATGTTTTTATAAGGTACTGACAGATTGTTCAACTCCATAAAGCGTATAGTTAAAATTGCCACACATACAATGTACGGGCTGCTAAATAAAGTTAGACACCTTTCTCTGCCGCCTGGTTTGATGCTGAAGCTTTTTGATACCATGGTAACACCGGTTATCTTATACGGTAGTGAAATATAGTCACTGGGGATACATCAGAGGCTAGAAACAATACATATGCAATTGTGTAACTGTCTTTATGCACCGACCATCCGAAGGAGGATTCGCGGGTATATAGCTGAGTTTTGGAGAAGCTCAGAGCACCCGTTCTCCACTCTCAGTCACAAAAACGGCACTGCGGTGGATAATCAAGTGATAATTTAATGAGCGTTTGTTTTTGACGCGTCGCTATTAAAGACACGGTTGGCCTTGGCGGTGGGTGTCCTGTGAAAATATCTCCACCCGTCAAAAACCGCCACAAACAGAAAGAACATCAAAATGTAGATAGACTTTGTCCGTATACAAATAAGAAATATCACACAAACAGTATGGTATGGTCATTTGTTTGACCATTGTTATGTAAACAAAAGAATAAAAAGTTACTTTTCTGGTGTTTGTTTATATTATGATGGTAAACATAAAGAGCGTTATTTGTTGGTGAATACCTGATATGGAACTAATAAAGAGCGTTTATGCCATTTGTGTGTGATTAGCCAGTAGCATTGTGCTGTCTTCTGTAACACAATCAGGCTCTTGCTTAGGTAAAATATAGTAGGTCTTTATGATAACATGCTGTTTACGCGATGGTCATGGTATATATGAACGGAACTGTATGCGTTTTAATGTTTTTCTGTTTACGGTGTTTGGAACAAATATGAATATTTTTGACAATTAAGGCCGCACGTGCCTTTAAAGAGCGTTTATTTACAATTCAATGCAACGTTATCGCTCGAAATTTAGCATCGAAAAAATTTATTATGCAGAGAGATATACTGGAACAATACTTTTGAGAGCTTTCCTATGCGGAGAGATTTATTGGAAGTCATAGTACTTTTACAATTGGATCAGACGCAGTTGATTTACAATTCTTTGTGAATAGCTAGACTGCCATTCGTAAGGGTGGACAACCTCTGTCAGGGGCTGCTCAATGGCCACGGGCAGGTTAAAAACAATCATACCTCTTTTAGGGACGGGTATCATAATTTCTCTTGATTAAAAAGTCTGTCGTTCCTAGAAACGGGGAAGTTTAGGACGGGTACCATGAATTAACTCATTGAAAAACAAAGAATGCGTTGTCTGTCGTTCCTAGGAAGGGGGGATTTCATCGGGTCAATTTTTTCCGCCAGAAAAAGGCACAATTAACTCATTGAAAAAAAAATTAATTAAAACAATTTAAAATTAAAAAAAGAATTAAATTAAATTAAAAAAAAAAATTAAATAAATATTAAAAAATTCAAAAAAACATAAATTAAATATTCAAAAAAACATTCAAAAAAACATATTAAATTAAAAAAACATTAAATTAATATTAAAAAATTAAAAGCAAATTAAATATATGTCATGTTTCTGACCAACCACGCTAGTGGCGGGCTAGGCTAACCTGCTAGTAATATATAAATTCCCAAATTCCTTAAATTACTGTTCGGTCGTATATAATATCATTGAAGAAGTGCGTCGCACCCCGAATAAAAAAAAAAACGGAGATGGCTCACTATTGAGGCATACTAATTTGATGAAACAGCTTATAACTTATAATTAGAAACATTTCTTCACCGAGGAGACAGACTCTACCGTGGTTAGCGGGAACTTCGTATGTCATTCGAATCCATCATATAATGACCACTGAGGTACAGAGATAAGAAATTGCTACGAATATACAGAGCAATGCATAAATTTACACTTCACGTGCCATAACGTTAGAAAGTATAGGACAAAGTGTGTTTAGACGAATAAACCGAAGATCAATCACACCGACCATATTACTTGTCCATAATTATGCATGTGTGTTAGCTTTACTTATACATAAAACGCACGATTAATGAACATAGCTGATGCTGATCTATACCTAAAAAGATAATATCTTCAGAGTAGATCCATATACCAAAAACACTAGAACCTAAATGGGAAGGAAAATGTGTGTACATCTTTTGTGAAACTTAGCCTTTGAGAATATTTGTAAGTCAAAATTTCGTTATCTGGTGGAGTTTCCAATTTACTCGCCGATAGCCATTGGTTTGCCGCACATGGTCGACGAGTTTATCAGCCGTAATTTAAATCACTGTTAGATTAGCTGTAAGTGTGAGTATTTCCTCCGCCACTAAAACTGGCAATGCCTTGATATGGCCTTAGTTGCTGAAAGCGACATTAACAGCAACCAATCAACCAACTATTAACATGTGACAATCATGTGACCGCGCCGATCACGCGACTTCGTCTACGACTCAAAATCTTCACACGTATTAGATTATATGAACAACATGGATATTTTAAGTATATAGTATCGGTATAATGAAATAAAATACTCATATTTGTTCATGGTCCCAATTCTTTGTTATTCGGGTCAATCCACTAGTCGGAAAGTCGGGATTGTTGTGTTGGATGTGATAAACTTGTGAAGGATTTTATGAAGCAGTGATTCGGGCCTGCCAATAACAAACGATCAACGACATTAGCAGTGTTTGCAAGTATTCGCTTCGTTGTTATTAATAGTAAGCACATAAATAATAAAATGTCATCTTAGTTGTAATACGCTATCTCATATGCCAGTATGGAATACATAGTGTGTGGTTGAATACGGGGAACATGTGGAAGGTTGATATCGTAACACTCAGTTGTCTTTTCGAACAAGTCAGGGGGGAATGGAGGTACTAAAAGTGAAATATGTCCTGTTCGATGCACGATATTATCGCTCAGTATAATGATTGAAGCATGCATTGTCGTTGACATCGCTAATTAAGTGCACCTCGTGAGAGATGTAGTTCCCTCCGCTTCCCACGCGGAACTACATTATACATGGGCACTACATAGACGTATACGTAGTCTTCTCCAATCCACTGTTATTGAGTAGATCATGGCTAGGAGTTGATTGCGACAATTTAGTGCCGAGATTGATGTAGAGTGAAATATGGAAACGCGGTCCGTAACGCAAACCTTATCAAACGATCAAAGGCCATAGAAGACATCCAAAGAAGGGACGCCAAACAAGGTCCTGCTCTAAAGAAACTATCATTATGGAGATCGCCTTGTTGGGCCCTTATGTCTCTCAAATATAGACGTGTGCGAGGCGATTTAATCGAAACATTCAAACTAATGCACGGACTATATAATGTCGACAACAACTTTCTATTCAGTACAGCCATCGGCTCAAGAATTCATGGTCACGAGTATAAAATAAAAATGAACCAGTGCCACAAGGATGCGATTGAACTTCTTTTCCTTGGGGATATCAAACCTGGAACAATCTTCCTAATGTTTGTTCTTGTGAAAGAAATGAAAGATTTCAAAGAATGCCCAGATACGTACATGTACGATCAAAGATACATGTATGGTGGGTGTGACTAAACACCGCCCGGACCAGCCCGGACCCCCCATATGGACAATATGAGTGATTTTAAGGGCAATATAAGTGCAGGGGTGTCATGGAAACCCACACAGGGTCGTTATTAACCCTCAAAATGCCGGCATCGGCGAAAATGTTCGCCGCGAAATGAAGCTAACAGCCCGGACCGCCCCTGCGGCGTCCAGGTATGATTTTAGTATTCATATCTGTGCGAGGGTGTCAATGAAACCCAAATACGCACTGAGGGTGGTCAAGGTCAAACGGAAGTGCCGCTTATTAACCCCTAAACTTCCCAGATTCAGCCAGAATTACAAAATTGTGCCCGCAATAAACAAACTCACAGCCCGGATCCCCTTAATGTCCTCGTACTTCTAATAACTCCTTACATATGTGTTGTGGAACTACCCTTAGACTACACTCACGAAGATACAAGGGCGAGTCACCCACAAATTCCTGGCAATTAACCCCCAAAATGCCGCCATCGACTATTATGTTTACCCATAACGACGCTGACAGCCCGGACCATCCCGGTCCAGCCCGGACCCCCCATATGGACTATATGAGTGATTTTAAGGCCAATATAAGTGCAGGGTGTCATGGAAACACACTCAGGGTCGCTATTAACCCTCAAAATGCCGGCATCGGCGAAAATGTTCGCCGCGAAATGAAGCTAACAGCCCGGACCGCCCCTGCTGCGTCCAGGTGTGATTTTAGTATCCATATCTGTGCGAGGGTGTTAATGAAACCCAAATACGCGCGGAGAGTGGTCAAGGTCAAACGGAAATGCCGTTTATTAACCCCTAAACTTCCCAGATTCATCTAGAATTACAAAATTGCTCCCCCAATAAACAAACTCACAGCCCGGACCCACTTAAGGCCCTCGACTACACTCACGAAGATACAAGGGCGAGCCGCCCACAAATGCCTGACAATTAACCCCCAAAATGCCACCATCGACTATTATGTTTACCCATAATGACGCTAACGATGAATGACAATAGGCTTACTAACCACGAACTTTCAGGCCAAATTTATCATTGGATATAAGTCATTGGGACTTACACATACCTATATATTTTCTGATTTATGAGAGTAATGTAGCTTTCCGAATGAAATATGACGTTTATATGAGCTCACCTGATCTTGTTAACCACGTCGAGTTTACTACAACGGAACACGAAATAAATCCCTCATCGACCGTACATAGATATCCATCACTGACACTATTTGTACAAGTCAGAATAATACCTCGCGAATTCCTCAGTTAATAATAAGTGAAGAGCTCGCTGCTTCATTTTCTTGGACTGTTTACAGAGTCTGAAAAAGTCAAAGAGAAAAACAACTCTATTAGCAAGAAGCGTTGATGTGAACTACGCCAAATATCTTGCAGGTGACAGCGGTGTAATAGATTGATTCATTGGTTCGATATATCAGTAGCACAAACACTGCCGCACCGTAACTAATCACTCTGCTGGATGCTTTGTGTACTACAGTATGTGGAGTTTCTTATGTGGGCAGCTGACGTCGATTGAGGAGACCAGTTGGACATTTAGAAGCGTTTTTGACAATTGCGTGGTTGGAATTATTGCAATAGTAGATGATTACCACATTTTCTATTTGCAGTTATGTTTTTGTCAATACTGTTGGTGTACCACCCCGCCTTAATTGCAATGGTAGTTCTTGTCATGAGTCTCCAGTCTGGCTACGTCCGTAGATATATGATATTCCACCCGTTCAAAACCCTCGAACTTTGTTTTTGTTATTCCAACGTGCTATGGCGGGAATCTGTATCACATTGAACAAACAACGCAGGGAGTATAACTATTTCAATGTCAATACTTGTTACTTCATGATCAATTTCACAGTAGTGGTTGTCCCAACTCGAGATTGGATGAATTTTGTGAGCCGATACCGCAATAAACATTGAATGTATGGATATACATGTTTGTATATATGTTCGTTCTAACTAACATGTGTTCTGGTTTGTATCTTCGCCAGTCAAATTATACAACCCTGTATCTTATATAGCCATATTCTTGATGTATATATAATGGAATAGAATATAATATTTATCAACATAAAATAAGTTCCCAGGATTTAAACTGGTGGAGTACATGTAGATGTATGCCATCTAAGGCGTAGCCAGAGTTGATTCGTGACTTGATCTACTGCGGATTATTTGACTAAGGTGGGTCGACAAATACACGAAAAGCCGGCCAACAGTGGGGATGCGAACCGGACCGACTTGGGCCGGTCTGCGGACCGCAGCCGCTGAAACATCGTCGTTGGACAGGACCAACCTTCCACGGTCCGGTACTTTCCGGTCCGGTCCAATTTTCCCCTTTTGTTAATGGATATCGGATGAAATCGGAAACGATTCATTGTGACTATATATATATCTTATTTGCGAACACGGTTGATTGATCAGTATCGTAGATAACACACTTACAGATAGATGTGCTGATTAAAGTGAATAATGTCCCGTAGCGAGCATAATTGGACTTTAATTGACACATGTCAGGTGTAGGACCAGGCCTATATATCTTTCGAAAATTGTCAACCTGAACATCATCGAACGTTAAATCGCCTGCGCGTTTTCCCGATGAGAAATATATCTTGGCAGACTGCCAGTATATAATTCGGTATTGTACGAATATTAGTTTAAGATACATAATAAATTAGAAACATGCTTTTGACGTTGTTGTTGTTGGGATATCTTAAAACCAGTGGAAAATACGGAAACAAAGTTACACGATTAAAACACAATCCTACCTATATTATACAAGGACCGAGTATGTTGTTATTTCGACTGTATTTGAAGATCATTTTTCAACAGCATTGCGTGAAATGGGAGGTATTGGACTGGACTGGACTAGACCGCCTTGTTGTTGGTCCGGTCCGAACCCCTAATCAACATGCTTTATATATAAAGTGTGACGCAACCTGTTAATCCTATATAAATATTCGAGTTGTACTCAGTTTAGATTTCCCGCAAAAATAAACGCTCTTTATTTACATCATTAATAGACCATATTTACATACTAAGTGTGATTATCACTAAATCCAGCATTCTGATTGGTCGGCGCCCACGTGGCTAGTTGCAATTATTTCTCGGTGAACGCGCAACAGCTGATAACTGCAGCCTCATAATTACACCGACGCGTCATTAGGTTTGGGAAAGACGAACGCGTAATGTTTTGGGCGCATTTGGACTCGCGCAGGATTGACTCAATAAATCATCGGGTTTCAATATAAAGAGAAATTGTTCCTGTTAACTTTTGACAAGGGTGCTATGGGATATTTTGGGCTGGTTTTGTCACGATACACTTTTCGATTTAAATACATTTACAAAAGTGGCTTTTTCGCTAAATGTATATAAATATAAGGATTAACTGCCATGTGGACTGTTTTTATGGAGATGTAACCGCGAGGTGAGTGGTCATAATTTATGACATATACAAGTTATGACCGCTCACCTCGCGGTTACATCTCCATAAAAACAGTCCACATGACAGTTAATCCTTATATGAACGCTATTTATTATTTCCGCTCTCTTGGACTGCTTATAGAATTTGAAAAAATATATATCAAAGAATCAAAGAGAAAACAAATCTGTTAACAAGATGTGTTGCGGTGAACCACGCCGAATATCCGGCAGGGGACAACAGATTGCAATTCAATGATTCAGTGATTAAATCTATCAGTATCATAAAGCTATTTTAATCATCCTGTTTGATCTCTCTGAAAGCTGATCAAGTTCTCATGAAAGCGGTGATATGCTATAAGGTGTGGAGCTTCTCATGTCGTCAGCTGTCGCAGTTTGGAGAGAGCAGTTATACTCCGCAGTGTTTTGAAAATTGCCTCAAGGTGCATGGCTTTTATATATCGTATCTGAACTGTCTCTGGTGAGTTAGATAATTATTCAAACTAATTCCGAGGACCAGTCAACAGAAGATGATTCCATGCACTAGTAACTACTATTTTCCCTTTCTTCTCAACGCACTGGACAGCACAACCTCGCGCACATACACACATAATCGACATATAATTTGAAATAGGTACATAATGTGACTAATGGTTCTGAAATAAGCATGTAATGGAGTCATATCCGTTATTTCGTTTTATGGCGCGGGCCAGAGTGAAAACACGTCAAAGAGCATACACCTTAACAGTCGTTATCTTGGTTATTTGTGTCATTGTCCGCACATAATCTTCTTAGAATAGCCTCATTATGAGTCGATAACGGGATTACAGCGCTCTCATTTTCAGCACATTATCGACTCAAAGTGATGCGACTCTAAGCACACTATCAACCTAAATCAAGTGCTATTATAAGCAGAAAAATGTGTGGGTTTTCGGAATACCAGTCTGCCCTGGAATAGGAGTTGCCACTGTTTTGGAATATAACAACAATATTTGATTAAAATCTATCTTTTAGCATTTTAACAGTGTTTTAAGTGAAAATATGTGTAAAACAAATGTTTCTCAGGTGTTTTGGGGAATACAAATGGAAATATTTCATAAAAAGATTGTGTCCTTGTTGTTGTAAGAGTGAACTAGTTATGTATTGTAGTTAGTGTTTTCGGGAATAGATACATATAGCGCATCTTTAGAATAAGTATTTTATGGTATAAACTGCATAGGATTTTCTTTTGCCTCCTTGATATCTTGTTAGGCATGTGGACGTTTCGGCACCTGAATTTTCGTCACTTTGGACGTTTCAGCACCTTGTTATTTTGGCACCAACGGAACTATCAGTGATGACTAGAAAAATATGGGATACAAAGTCAGCGATGACTCCACTGGAATTTAACCCATATCGCCAGCGCTGGAATGCGAGTCTGTCTGGAGCAGAGCCCATTATGGACTGAGCCACCGAACCCCCAAAACATGTGTTACGGACATATATAGTTTATTTACTCAGACACAATATGTGCAACATGAGACAAGAATAAGATAAATAACATGGATAAATTAACTCACATGTAGCAATATCTCTAAGTGTGGAGGGGGCCTCTAGTCTGGTCGCCAAACCCCCGAAATTCACGGATGCGTGTTTTGGCGTATAAAGTTTTTTTCTCTGCGGATTTTGTTAATTCAGGCATCCGACATCAATATTTTATCGGCTGGCCATCTTTCAGCCTTGAGCAATTTTTTTTATAGCGACCTAAAAAGTATACCCCCACCCCCAATTTTTTCCCCAGACGTGAAACCAGTTACTTGGAATTTGTTTCAAATTCACATGACTAATCTGGAAAATGTATATATTTTCATTAAGCTAAGACATAATGACACTATTTCGTGCCAAAATTGAAACTCAGCATCCAAGATGGCTACCAAAATGGCCACCGGAAGTTAAAATATGACATTTTTTCACAAATATCTTCTAGATCAGTTCATGCTGTTTGGAACTGGTTGAGTAATATGACTTTATTTTGTATTTTGTATATTAACTGATCATTGGATAAATTAAATATACAATTATTGGGGTCCTACCCGCTTGTGATCCCTCAAAAATTCGATTTTACAGAACACGGTATAAAATTTCACAAAAAAATCACAACTCGGATTCTAGTCATATTTCAACAAGAAATAAACAGAAGGTTGCAATTAAGTAAGGCATACTATTACCTATGAATATTCCAACTAAGTGAAACCAAAATTCTTACTTTGGCTCAAAATGGCTGCCAAAATGGCCGCCAAAATATGGAAAATGGTAAATATTGCCCTAGGGTGTCCTGCAATCGCTTACAAGTTGTGGTTGATGTACAAAATTGGCTATTATGCCTTCTATACACTGAATACTAACATGTCTGCTGCATCATGGTTAATTGTTACTGTTGTCATCACTGACATCACCAAAAATATTGGACTTTTCTCACAAAAACTTGACATAAATATCGGCAAAAATTAACTTTTCGGGTTTGGACAATTTTTTCTAGTAATATTGTAACTATCTTTGAATTGAAAGGTGTATATTGTATTGGTCTATCTTAAATGTGTCACATTACGGTGTTTATAGAACAAATTTCTCAAGATGGCTTCCAAAATGGCAACCAAATTGGTAATAAGATATTTTTTGACATATATCATTATAACATTATATATATATAATTATTCTCTGCGTTATCCGAAAATGTAGCAAATTGTGACCCATTTGGTTATTATATGTGTTAGTTAATTAACTGACAATTAAATGTTCTATTATGGCTGTACCAGTTCCGCGTGGGGCATGACAAATTCATTTTAAATTATGGAATTTTGCGGAGAACTTCTTTTGTGATTCTGACCATATTATTGGAAGGAAATGGGCAGAACTTTGAGACGGAACTGAGATGAACCATAATATGTGACTCTTCTGGTCCATTATGATAAAAAAATATCAACTGGATACAGGATGGATGCCAAGATGGTAGCCAGGGAGTTACTCTATGATCATAGGTGAGGTGAATAGGTATACATGGAGTTAGTGTATGTCATGAATGATGTGAATATGCATACAATGAGTGCCTATATGGCTATGAGTGTGTTGTCCATAGTGAGATGTATAGGTATACAGGGAGAGGTCATGGTCAGGTGGGTGGTGAATCGGTATGAATGGAGTTGACTGTATGGTGTACCCCGCTCGACAAAACAAGCGTCCGTTGGCACCGCGGTGTATTTGCCGTTCGGCCGCGGTGTCAGCGTTTGTAACAGCGGTTGAGCACTGCGGCCGAAAGCAAGTACACTGAAGCCGAACGGCAAGTACACCATGACCGAAAGGCAACTACAACGCGGCCGAATGGCATGTGCACCGTGGTTAGATTTCTGATTTTTATCATCTTTTTTCAGTTTAATGAACGTACACCGCAGCAACTACACCATGGCCGAATGGCAAGTACACTGCGGCCCAACTGTAGTTAGCCGGTGAGCCGCAGTGTTGTTGCATTTCGGCCACGGTGGCAACGCTAACCGCACCGTGGTTAAGTGGACACTTGTTTGTGTGTATACTGTACGGGTGCACCGGTGTGCCTGTATGGACATTGATGTGGTGTATGGATATAGCTACATGGTCATGGGTGGAATGTACATGTGTTTCTGTATGATCACGGATGGGGTGTGTGGATAAATAGTGAGTGATTTTATGGCTACGGGTAATGTGTATGGTATACATATTTACCTCACCATTGGCCATGTCACTCACTGTATCCCTATTTGTCACACCATAGCCGAATAGCCACTCAATATATACTAATACACCCCAGCCATGTCAGTATAGTCACTCCATATGTGCATATGCATATAGCCACTCGCTATATACACATACACCTCGCACATGACCATATAGCAACATCATTGTATATCCGCATAACCTACACATAACCATACCGCCACGAGTCGCCAAGCAGGAACACCAGGTATACTCACACATCTGACACATGACCATTTAGTCACTCCCGGCATAGATATTCATTACATTGATGTCACTCCTTGTATACCTACATGTACTCTTTTCACCATTGACCATACAGTCACTACCTGTATACATATTCCACACACAGTCATATACATGTAACCACTCGATATATACATATGAAGCCCACCCTACACTATAGAGTCACTCCAGGTATACATATGCACCTCACCACTGGTCATTCAGTCCTTCCAGATATACAAAAAACCCGCACACACGACCACTCATACCATCCATACTTGCATATATACATCACACATGACAGTTCAGCAACGTACTGTATAATCATACACGCCATCCATGATCATACAGCTAATCCCTACACACATACCAATGATAATGCATCCACGAGATATAAACATATACATCCCATCCGTTACCACAAGGACACTCCCACACGATAATGTCCACCAGCTTACTCCACTTATACATATACACTTCTATCATGACAGTACAGTCATTCCACGTATACCACACACATTGTCCGTAACCATAAACTCACTCACAATTTATCCACACATCCCATCCATGATCATACAGAAAACACATGTACATCCCACCCATGACCTTACAGTCACTCCATATATACATAATCAATACATAGATGGCCATGTAGCTATAACCATACACCACGTCAATGTCCATACAGGCACACCGGGTGCACCAGTACAAGATACACACAACCATACACCATACAGTCACTCCATTCATACCGATTCACCCCACACCTGACCATGACATCTCCCTGTATACCTATACTTCTCACTATGGACAACACACTCATAACCATATAGTCACTCATTGTATGCATATTCACATCATCCAAGACATACACTAACTACATGCATACCTATTCACCTCAAATATTCATAGAGTAACTCCCTGGCTACCATCTTGGCATCCATCCTGTATCCAGTTGATATTGGTTTATCATCATGGAACAGAAGAGCCACATACCTGCTGGACAAAACAAGTGTCCACTTAACCGAGGTGTGGTTAGCGTTGCCACCGCGGCCAAAATGCTACTACACCGCAGCTCCACCGGCTAACTACAGTTGGGCCGCTGTGTACCTCCCATTCAGCCATAGTGTAGTTGCCACGGTGTACGTTCATTAAACTGATACAAACCAGAAATCTAACCACGATGTGCATGCCATTCGGCCGCGTTGTAGTTGCCTTTCGGCCAAGGTGTACTTGCCGTTTGGCCGCAGTGTACATGCCGTTCGGCCGCGGTGCTCAACTGCAGTTACAAACTCTGACACCGCGGCTGAACGGCAAATACACAACGGTGAAGGGTATTATGGTTCATCTCAGTTCCGTCTCAAAGTTCTGCCCATTTCCTTTCAATAATATGGTCAGAATCACAAAAGAGGTTCTCCGCAAAATTCCATACTTTAAAATAAATTTGTCATGCCCCATACGGAACTGGGACAACCATAATAGAACATTTAGTTGTCAGTTAATTAACTAACACGTATAATAACCAAGTGAGTCACAATTTGCTACATTTTCGGATAACGCAGAGAATAATGTTATATATATAATGTTATAATGATATATGTAAAACAAATAACTTATTACCAATTTGGTTGCCATATTGGAAGCCATGTTGAGCAATTTGTTCTATAAACACCGTAGTGTGACACATTTAAGATAGACCAATACAATAAACACCTTTAAATCCAAAGATAATTACATTACTAGAAAAATGGTCCAAACCTGAAGAGTAAATGTTTGCCGATATTTATGTCAAGTTTTTGAGAGAAACGTCCAATAGTTTTGGTGATGTCAGTGGTGGCAACAGTAACAATTAACCATGGTGCAGCAGACATGTTAGTATTCAATGTATAGAAGGCATAATAGCCAATTTTGTACATCAACCATAACTTGTAAGCGATTGCAGGACACCCTAGGGCGATATTTACCATTTTTCCATATTTTGGCGGCCATTTTGGCAGCCATTTTGAGCCAAAGTAAGAATTTTGGTTCCAGTGAGTTGGAATATTCATAGGTAATGGTATGCCTCACTTAATTGCAACCTTCTGTTCATTTCTTGTTGAAATATGACTAGAATCCCAGTTTTGATTTTTTGGTGAAATTTTATAACGAGTTCTGTAAAATCGAATTTTTGAGGGACCACAAGTGGATAGGACCCCAATAATTGCATATTTAATTGCTCCAATGATCAGTTTATATACAAAATACAAAATAAAGTCATTTTACTGAACCAGTTCCAAACAGCATGAACTGATCTAGAAGATATTTGTGAAAAAATGTCAAATTTTCAACTTCCGGCGGCCATTTTGGTGGCCATCTTGGATGGTGAGTTTCAATTTTGGCCCAAACTAGTGTCATTATGTCTTAGCTTCATGAAAATATATACACTTTACTAGATTAGTCATGTGAATTTGCAACAAATTCCAAGTTACTGGTTTTACGTCTGGGAAAAAATTGGGGGGGGGGGGGGTATACTTTTTAGGGCGCTATAAAAAAATTGCTCAAGGCTGACAGATGGCCAGCCGATTAAATCTTGATGTTGGATACCTGAATTTACAAAATCCGCAGAGAAAAAAACTTTATACGCCAAAACACACATCCGTGACCTGGCGGCCGGACTACTCGGTGGCCCAGTCAGTAAGGGGTACAACTCCATACTACAGACAGCCGATAAGGGTTCAAATCCACAGGTTTTCATCGTGGACAATGTAACTCAAAATCTTTATCTGGCGGAGTTGCCGATTGCGGTGGTTTGCCGCACATGCATGGTCGACGAATTTATCAGCCATTGAAATAAATTTTAGATTAGCCGTAAGTGTGTGGATTTCCTCCACCAATAAAAATGGCAATGTCGTGTTATGGCCTCAGTTGCTAAAAGCGACATTAAAATCCCAATCAATCAATCTTCAAGTGTGGATATATGTGAAAAGAACACTGAGAAACAATTGCTGAACCGTCTTCAATGGAGTGCCGAAACATCCAAGTAGCGAAACGTCGTGAAAACCAGCTGTAGGTGTCGAAATTCCATGCACATATCTTGACTATCCAACTAATAAGTGAGTTAGGTACCATAACCCTGATACAATGTGGTCGGTTCTGTATTACTGAAGCGTTATATACAGTATACCTCAAACAGAAGTTCTTCAATCAGATCAGGGAGTTATCCCCTTTATCGCATGGATAATTGATGAGAATAATAAAACCTCCACGCTTCACGCTCAAGGACCAGACTATATATTGCATAATTAAAGATATATTCGGGGTTATTGATATTGCGGAACAATTCTTGCTGTTGATAACAACAATACCACATAAACGAACACGTTTAAGCTGGGAATTTGTTTTCAGTCAAGTCAATATAATTCACGTGATTTAAATGGACACTTAAGGGACAATTAAATTGACAGAAATAATTAAGTTTGCTACTTTTTTAACCTTTATTTTGTATTTGTTTTATTGGAATAAACAGACATCAGTGAAGGAATGTAAATGCAAACAGAGGTACATGCTATTATAGATCAAGGGACATTCTTCCAGTTCGCTCACGTCTCGCTCACTTCATTTACACGTGTTTCATACAACATGCATAGACTTGTCTAAAAGGAACCACTTTTTTTCGAAAATTCTTGTTTCGATTGGTATCGTGCGGTATACTTCTCACATTGGTATCTATAATTCAACTGTTTTATGAAAACATTTAGCGATAAGTTAATTGGCTTGAATTTAGTCCTATAAATGTATTGTTTAATTAGAAGCCATAGCATGTTTGTTGTGAAGTTCGGTTCCGTTGGTAACGAACCGAGAATCATTGTCATTTGTTGGTGACAGAAATCAATGCTGTTAATTTTACCCCAATCGCGGAGTTCTTTTATGAATACTTGAACGAGAACACAATTCCAAAATATGTGGGAGATGTCTTCTGTCTCGCTTTTACATCTGTCACATTTATCATCCTGTCGTAAATTGAACATTATGAGAAACTTGTTAGTTGATAATATTCGTGAATTTATTCGGTATACTTTTAGAGCCTGGTAATGTGTCGTCTATTCCAGTGAAACAAAAAAAGACTTTATGAACCATATTGTTGCTGTGACTAGAGGTATCGAACCATGAATACATCATTAAATTGAACCGCCATTCCTTGTTTTTATACAATATTTCAGGGACAACATGAAGACGATAAACCATGGTCATGCTGCTCCGGTATAATACGTATCATATACTTGTCCGTCATTTCTGTTGTTATATGTCGTTTGCTATTGTGCGAAATAAAATCAATCAATCAAACCTTAGGTGTGATGTGGGAGCCAATACTCCTACGGCTGATAAAGCAGATGTGTAGCATACTGACAGATAACACGTTGCTCCAAATGAGGTTATCCGGTCCAGCATGTCTCTCTATTTGATAATCCAAATGACGACCGAACCCGAGCGATCAATATTATTTGACAGGACAATCTGTTGTTTCTCTTCCTATGAACAGATTAGCTTATGCATGTGGTCCGTCTTTGTGTGTTTTTGTATCACTTATACCAAACAGATTCGTGTTCGAATTGAATATTTCATTCACTTCCAGAGCTTTGCGATTTAGACAGAGTAAACATTAAAAATGTAATCTTCACTATCTAGGTCGTCCTAAAGATCAACATGTCAGTACTCACTAAGAGTGTTAAACACTCTTTACACAAAATTCACACATAATTAAGAGCGTTCTTACTTATACACGTGTATATTATTGTTATGATAGTTGTCGCTCTAGTAATTTATATTCTGTTTTATTTGCTTGATGTCTGTGTGCAATGCATTGCGCTTACGAAAAGATCGGCATTCAAGTGTCAAGTTAGATGAACATTGACTTATAGAATGTTCATTAGGATGTCTCAATACACATCAGATATAATATGTTCAAACTGGCTATTATCGCGCAGCTTGTATAGAGACACATGGCATTTTTATTAATGCTAAACCTGGCTCTTCTTGGTCCATAACAACTTCGGATATCGGTTTGATTGATGCTGTTTTGGACCGAGTCCCATCCCGTTACTCTTTCATAACGGACTTTACGCCCATAATCGTGGGCGGGCGTTATCTTGCTTGTACGTCTTCGGATTAGGTAAAGTGGAAGCTTTGTGCGTATAATGAGTATAGATGGCAGCCATTCCCAGGCATGATATCAAACATATCAGAGGTCCGTTAACTGTCAAAGCAACGAGGTTTATAAGCAAATAACGTCTTGTTTTCCAGAGAATTTCGGTTTGTCGCGCTATCAGAAAATGCATATAAACAATACAATAAACGATCCTATCAACCCTTTTCGATCAATGTACGGTAAATGATATATCATTTTAAATACAGATTTATCGCGGACAAGATTAATCATGTTTACGTGAATGCCCGGGCTCCGCGTGTACATGTACTACGTCTGTTGAATGGAAGTCCGTTATGGAAGTGCGACGGGCGGGACTCGGTCCAAAACAGCATCACCCCCACCGAGATCCCAAGTTGTTGTTGACCGAGAAGACTTGGTCTAAAACAAGAGGTGACGATTGCATCACTTGGAACTGTCCCTCGAGTTTAAACAACAGTTTTAACCCTTTACCCAACAAACCGGCCAAAACCGGCCAAAGAAAGCTTCAACAGCCTAAAATATCTTCGGTCTGTCTCAATAGAACCATACAAATATGGATATCATTGGAACCGGCTCCTTGACCACATTGTGATAGTTACAGTTAGCCCTGTGCCAATGCATTCTCTTATATATGCGAGTCGACCATAGGTCGCCTCGCATATATAAGAGAATGCATTGGCCTAAAAAAAATCTTTTTTTAACACTTTTTACCATTTTTTCTTACATTCTTTAACAATTTTATAATTTTTAATGTGTTAAGCCAATGCATTCTCTTATATATGCGAGGCGACCTATGGTCGACTCGCATATATAAGAGAATGCATTGGCACAGGGTAAAAAAGGCCCGTTCTGTTGGGTAAAGGGTTAACAGCCAAACAAGGAATTAAACCCAGAGCTTTCCGTAAACAAGGTTTAAACTGGAGATAACGAATTCGGCCATGCAATGTGGCCAAAGGATTTTAGTGACGATTCGTTATATGTATCTCTTATATTTAGATATGTAAATATAGTGCGATAAATTATATACATGTACGAGGCTCGGTCATATACAGTATATAGCCACGTGATTTCCACCAGCAATGATTACGTATCACAAACAGTCAAATCGCTATAATTATTATAAGGGTGGGAATTTTTACGACATGTCACCTCTTATGTCAATACACCTGTGCATGTCAAAAAACGGGGTCATTCAGTTCATTTCTATAAGTATTAAGAGAATCGATATTGCTACTCATAATCCGGTTAAACGAAGTGATAAGCGATTAGCTGAATGTGACACATGGTATATATCTCCGTCATGGTTTAATCGAGGACATATTTATTCCGGTAAAATAAATAACACTACAGAGAGTCACACAACACTTGCATGTAGACAACTCGAGACTAATAATGTTTTTGTGTGCTTTCGTTACTTATTTTTGTGTCTTCCTATTTATATCATTTATGCGGCCTTGAACATATTTCTTCTTCCTCACACTCTGTAATTACCGTAGTAAATAATATATACGACTGAAACAGCATCATTATTGGTTCCCGTGTACACTCAAATGCGACAATTAAGACAGCGGGTCAGGTGAAATCATGCGAGAATGCTAGTTTAATATCCCCTATTTCCGAAAGCCTTCCGGGGTGTTGGTTGATAATGGGTATCACATAGATGGACTATTCTGGTCGCGTTGTGTCCGACCACTGACTCTTCTGAGTAAGCAGAACTATTTTATCTACGCTGATTACACCGTTGTCCAATGTCTGGCGGGAGTTCATGGAGCTAATTTAGCCGTTTACTCTTGGGATTTTATCTCAGCAGCAGGGCCCCTGGCTCTCATCGCGGGACATGATTAGGATACGAGCGGAAACATCGATCAGTCACTCACTCTTTGGTTTCGTCGTAAATCGCGATCTACCAGGTTTGGGGTCTTCTGGGTTATAATCAGCGATACGTTGCTTTAATCAGGTTACCACTTAGTAGATATAATTTGTGCACAGCCGAAGGCAGATAAACAGTTCCAAGTTTTATAGATATTTGGTACATGTATACGGCAAATAAACCTTTCCTCTAAGTTTAATAGATATTTGGTATACGGAAAATGTCAGCACCGAACCTACGTGTAAGCTGATCCACCGTACCACGTGTACATTAACCTCATTATTAGGATGTTTTCATGGTTCCCTACTAATTGTATGCCAAACTAACTCACTTTTAAATTAGATTCAATATTGGGCTTGGACATGTCAGTGAAAGAAGTACAGGCACCATGTGTGCTACATGTATATAGATTGTTTAATTAATATATTTTATACATTCTCGATGAGTCGTAGGAATGCTAACAATTGATTTTTCAATGTAGCATTTCATCCCGTATTCACACTCTAGATTAGAAAGGTATACTAGCGAGCAGCGGGAATACTATTTCGTGGTTCGAAGTTGTTCCAATAATAATGTGTGACATTGCCGTAGAGTGGCATCATTGATGTCACTGTCAACATGCTGAATCGTGGTTCCCGTCCATATCAACGACTCGGCATGAACATTTTCTGATTATGATGAAAATGATGATCATGATGGTGATGCCGATGATAATGATGATGATGACGACGACGCTGATGATATATGGACGCCGGTTATGATGATGCTGCCGACGAAGATGATATTTCGATTTCGCGAATGTGTGAATGTCGTTGATCCAAATATTTCTCGCCAATGATACAATCGGTCCGGAAAAGAAAGTCCCGATGCATTGACGAGCGTATTTCGACTTAACTGGATTACGTGTCACAACAAAATTGGAAGCAATTTCAGGAGAAAATCTTCATCAGCGGACAGAAGCCAGGTTCATGACATGCCTGTCGATCGTGGGATTATTCTGAGTTATTTCCCCCTTTTGATTGAAAGGTTGCCTCCAGGGAATCAAGTCGGTGCAAAAAGTACAATCTATCATGCCATTGTTATCACGATAATTTCTGCCGCCAGATACTACAGCGATAATAAAATCAGTTTTATGTTTCGCTTACACTGGTCGTAAGTTGTCACAGTGTGGATGGTTTGTTTTGGCTTATCGTCATTCATCGTTGCTACTGTATATCTGGGTCATATCATGTCAATTTTATTGCTGGAGGGAAAACATCTCAGATGGTTACATCTGTAGCATCAGTTAGAAACCGCCCTAATCCACGTATAATCTACCAGAGTGTACCACACACGTGGCTTTCATTGCTTGTTTCCCATATTTAATATCGATTTTCTCGCCCAAATTTTAGTATACATGTATATACATGTAGTATACCGATCATTTCACTCTGATACACAAAAATAATGCTCACAAAAGAGGAAGTCATATCTAGTGTATTTAAATTTATGAAAGTCGTATATACTATAACCATTTGTCACATCAGTATTGTCAACTGAAATGTTTCCCCTAGTCGCGTCTCATTGGTAATGTGATATTTCCGATACAGCAACTCGTCCCCCACGATCTCAGCTCAACTCGACGTAGTATGGATACAGAGATAACTTCAGTCTGGTCCACTCAAGCAGGGAGCAATCGACTGACAATGAGTCACATTAAATATATGGTGGTCAGCTGATATTTGGTTATGTACCTGTGACTTATAACTCATCTCGACAAAACGTTCCATATATCAAAAGACACGACTCGAGAAGTCCCAAACATAATCCTCGGATTAGTCGACCATCTGAGCACGATATAGTTAAACCAGAGTCAAAGGGGGCGTTTTGATCGTTCGGTGACCAATTGATTAACAACGCTGTTCAGTGAGAGAGAGAGGGAGATTGAGAGTAGAAGTATGAGAGAGAGAGAGAGAGAGAGAGAGAGAGAGAGAGAGAGAGAGAGAGAGGGGGGGAGACACACACACACAGAACATGCACTCAAACTGTCCAGTGATACAGACAACAAAACACAAGCCAACATAATGCTTCTCAACACATCGGTTGACGTGAATTGCGCAGCTCTTGCACGGTTGTCATCGCCTAGCTGAACTAAATTTGGCAAAACTAAATCGAAGACGACACTCGCTGGATAGGCATGCCCTCAATCAACATTTACAGCTCCGCTCATTGATCTGATTAAACAGCCTATTTTCGTGGATCATGAGCTCAATATGAACCTATCCGGAGATCGGAATAAGTCCAATCTTGCACTATTTGGTTGTATAAAAGCCAATTTACCGCGGTAATGTGTTTTCACTGGGGTCCGCGCCATTCAACGAAATAGCAGGTATAAGTTCACTATGTGCTTATATCAGTCCAATCTGAACTTATGTGAATATTTAGGTTTTCACGAGAATGTTGGATTGAAATGCACTGTCAGTGATGCATGTGTTATATACGATATGAATACCCATATGAATCGTCAGTGATACATGTGTTATATACGATATGAATACCCATATAAATTCTCAGTGATGCATGTGTTATATACGATATGAATACCCATATGAATTGTAGGTGATGCAAGTACTATATACTGTTCAGATATATGAATACCCATATGAATTGTCATTGATGCATGTGTTATATACGACATGAATACCCATATGAATTGTCAGTGACGCATGTGTTATATACTGTTCAGATATGTGAATACCCATATGAATTGTAGGTGATGCATGTGTTATATACGATATGAATACCCATATGAATTGTCAGTGATGCATGTGTTATATACGATATGAATACTCATATGAATTGTCAGTGACGCATGTGTTATATATTGTTCAGATATATGAATACCCATATGAATTGTCAGTGATGCATGTGTTGTATACGATATGAATACCCATATGAATTGTCAGTGATGCATGTGTTAATATACTGTTCAGATATATGAATACCCGTATGAATTGTAGGTGATGCATGTGTTATATACGATATGAATACCCATATTAATTGTCAGTGATGCATGTGTTATATACTGTTCAGATATATGAATACCCATATGAATTGTCAGTGATGCATGTGTTATATACGATATGAATACCCATATGAATTGTCAGTGATTCACGTGTTATATACTCTTCAGATATATGAATACCCATATGAATTATCAGTGATGCATGTGTTATATACGATATTAATACCCATATGAATTGTCAGTGATGCATGTGTTATATACTGTTCAGATATATGAATACCCATATGAATTGTCAGTGATGCATGTGTTATATACGATATGAATACCATATGAATCGTCAGTTATGCATGTGTCATATACTGTTTAGATATATGAATACCCATATGAATTGTAGGTGATGCATGTGTTATATACGATATGAATACCCATATGAATTGTCAATGATGCATGTGATACATACTGTTCAGATATATGAATACCCATATGAATTGTCAGTGATGCATGTGTTATATACGATATGAATACTCATATGAATTGTCAGTGACGCATGTGTTATATATTGTTCAGATATATGAATACCCATATGAATTGTCAGTGATGCATGTGTTGTATACGATATGAATACCCATGTGAATTGTACGTGGTGCATGTGTTATATACTGTTCAGATATATCAATACCCATATGAATTGTCAGTGATGCATGTGTTATATACGATATGAATACCCATATGAATTGTCAGTAATTCATGTGTTATATACTGTTCAGATATATGAATACCCATATGAATTGTCAGTGATGCATGTGTTATATACGATATGAATACCCATATGAATTGTCAGTGATGCATGTGTTATATACTGTTCAGATATATGAATACCCATATGAATTGTCAGTGATGCATGTGTTATATACGATATGAATACCCATATGAATTGTCAGTAATTCATGTGTTATATACTGTTCAGATATATGAATACCCATATGAATTGTCAGTGATGCATGTGTTATATACGATATGAATACCCATATGAATTGTCAGTGATGCATGTGTTATATACGATATGCATACCCATATGAATTGTAGGTGATGCGTGTGTTATATGCGATATGAATAACCATATGAATTGTCAGTGATGCATGTGTTATATACGATATGAATACCCATATGAATTGTCAGTGATGCATGTGTTATATACGATATGAATACCCATATGAATTGTCAGTGCTGCATGCGTTATATACGATGTGAATACCCATATGAATTGTCAGTGATGCATGTGTTATATGCGAAGTGAATACCCATATGAATTGTCAGTGATGCATGTGTTATATACGATATGAATACCCATATAAATTGTCAGTGATGCATGTGTTATATACTGTTCAGATATATGAATACCCATATGAATTGTAGGTGATGCATGTGTTATATACGATATGAATACCCATATGAATTGTCAGTGACGCATGTGTTATATACTGTTCAGATATATGAATACCCATTTGAATTGTCAGTGATACGTGTGTTTTATACGATATGCATACCCATATGAATTGTCAGTGATGCATGTGTTATATATTGTTCAGATATATGAATACCCATATTAATTGTCAGTGATGCATGTGTTATATACGATATGAATACCCATATGAATTGTCAGTGATGCATGTGTTATATACTGTTCAGATATATGAATACCCATATGAATTGTCAGTGATACGTGTGTTTTATACGATATGCATACCCATATGAATTGTCAGTGATGCATGTGTTATATATTGTTCAGATATATGAATACCCATATTAATTGTCAGTGATGCATGTGTTATATACGATATGAATACCCATATGAATTGTCAGTGATGCATGTGTTATATACTGTTCAGATATATGAATACCCATATGAATTGTCAGTGATGCATGTGTTATATACGATATGAATACCCATATGAATTGTCAGTGATGCATGTGTTATATACGATATGAATACTCATATTAATTGTCAGTGATGCATGTGTTATATACTGTTCAGATATATGAATACCCATATGAATTGTCAGTGATGCATGTGTTATATACGATATGAATACCCATATGAATTGTAGGTGATGCAAGTACTATATACTGTTCAGATATATGAATACCCATATGAATTGTAGGTGATGCATGTGTTATATACGATATGAATACCCATATGAATTGTCAGTGATGCATGTGTTATATACGATACGAATACCCATATAAATTGTCAGTGATGCATGTGTTATATGCGATATGAATACCCATATGAATTGTAGGTGATGCAAGTACTATATACTGTTCAGATATATGAATACCCATATGAATTGTCAGTGATGCATGTGTTATATACGATATGAATACCCATATGAATTGTAGGTGATGCAAGTACTATATACTGTTCAGATATATGAATACCCATATGAATTGTAGGTGATGCATGTGTTATATACGATATGAATACCCATATGAATTGTCAGT
Organism: Siphonodentalium dalli; assembly: GCA_032622095.1. Lineage (NCBI taxonomy): Eukaryota > Metazoa > Mollusca > Scaphopoda > Gadilida > Siphonodentaliidae > Siphonodentalium > Siphonodentalium dalli. Next base: position 56,151,041 of record CP136067.1, read on the forward strand.
GATGCATGTGATACATACTTTTCAGATATATGAATACCCATATGAATTGTCAGTGATGCATGTGTTATATACGATATGAATACTCATATGAATTGTCAGTGACGCATGTGTTATATATTGTTCAGATATATGAATACCCATATGAATTGTCAGTGATGCATGTGTTGTATACGATATGAATACCCATATGAATTGTAAGTGGTGCATGTGTTATATACTGTTCAGATATATGAATACCCATATGAATTGTAGGTGATGCATGTGTTATATACGATATAAATACCCATATTAATTGTCAGTGATCCATGTGTTATATACTGTTCAGATATATGAATACCCATATGAATTGTCAGTGATGCATGTGTTATATACGATATGAATACCCATATGAATTGTCAGTGATTCATGTGTTATATACTCTTCAGATATATGAATACCCATATGAATTATCAGTGATGCATGTGTTATATACGACATGAATACCCATATGAATTGTCAGTGATGCATGTGTTATATACTGTTCAGATATATGAATACCCATATGAATTGTCAGTGATGCATGTGTTGTATACGATATGAATACCCATATGAATTGTCAGTGATGCATGTGTTATATACGATATGCATACCCATATGAATTGTAGGTGATGCGTGTGTTATATGCGATATGAATACCCATATGAATTGTCAGTGATGCATGTGTTATATACGATATGAATACCCATATGAATTGTCAGTGATGCATGTGTTATATACGATATGAATACCCATATGAATTGTCAGTGCTGCATGCGTTATATACGATGTGAATACCCATATGAATTGTCAGTGATGCATGTGTTATATGCGATGTGAATACCCATATGAATTGTCAGTGATGCATGTGTTATATACGATATGATTACCCATATAAATTGTCAGTGATGCATGTGTTATATACTGTTCAGATATATGAATACCCATATGAATTGTAGGTGATGCATGTGTTATATACGATATGAATACCCATATGAATTGTCAGTGACGCATATGTTATATACTGTTCGGATATATAAATACCCATATGAATTGTCAGTGGTACGTGTGTTTTATACGATATGCATACCCATATGAATTGTCAGTGATGCATGTGTTATATATTGTTCAGATATATGAATACCCATATTAATTGTCAGTGATGCATGTGTTATATACGATATGAATACCCATATGAATTGTCAGTGATGCATGTGTTATATACTGTTCAGATATATGAATACCCATATGAATTGTCAGTGATACGTGTGTTTTATACGATATGCATACCCATATGAATTGTCAGTGATGCATGTCTTATATATTGTTCAGATATATGAATACCCATATTAATTGTCAGTGATGCATGTGTTATATACGATATGAATACCCATATGAATTGTCAGTGATGCATGTGTTATATACTCTTCAGATATATGAATACCCATATGAATTGTCAGTGATGCATGTGTTATATACGATATGAATACCCATATGAATTGTCAGTGATGCATGTGTTATATACGATATGAATACTCATATGAATTGTCAGTGATGCATGTGTTATATACTGTTCAGATATATGAATACCCATATGAATTGTAGGTGATGCATGTGTTATATACGATATGAATACCCATATGAATTCTCAGTGATGCATGTGTTATATACTGTTCAGATATATGAATACCCATATGAATTGTCAGTGATGCGTGTGTTTTATACGATATGCATACCCATATGAATTGCCAGTGATGCATGTGTTATATATTGTTCAGATATATGAATACCCATATGAATTGTCAGTGATGCATGAGTTATATACGATATGAATACCCATATGAATTGTCAGTGATGCATGTGTTATATACTGTTCAGATATATGAATACCCATATGAAGTGTCAGTGATGCATGTGTTATATACTGTTCAGATATATGAATACCCATATGAAGTGTAGGTGATGCATGTGTTATACTGTAAAATCCTTTTTATTCGTGGGGGTCCATTATTCGTTGATTTCGTGGTTCGACCCAACCACGAAATCAAAACCCAACGAAATAATTGACTCAGAGTGAATCAGAGAAAATCTCAATTGAAGAGATCGAAATGAATATCGGCAAATGAAGTCTGTTTTATGACATGTCGTAAAATGGGTCAACAAAAAATATACGGAAGACGAGATGAAACGAAATTAATTTTATTCAGATATCAGTCATGTTCATAAACAATATTTACATTTATAACATTTCACATTTAACACATATTTATGATTTGGCACTAGAAAGTCCAGCTTTTGTGAAGCCAGATATTATTAATTCCTTCCGTTGTGACACGGCCTGGACAGCAGTGATGAACCACTTGGCGTGAACGGGTTTTAGAATTGACGTTCTCAAGTCCAATGGTTTAAACGAAGATGCTTCTTCGCCTGTTAAGTCCTCGCACTCATCCAAACTCAGCATGACTTGTTGCACATACCAGTCATGGAAACGGGCTTTATGCTGTTCTTTAAACTCATAGTTCACAGTTAAGTCCAAAGGCTGAAGTCTGTCCGTACACGCTGCAGGAACGAATAACGGAACAATACCGTTCTCTTTCAGATGACCGAGCAGTTTTTCACCACGATGTGCTTTGAATACATCAAATAGTGCAATGGCCTTTTTATCACATGACTTCAATGGTAGGGAATCACGAATTGAATTAACGTATGGGATCATGACTTTGTCAACGTATTGGATCATAGATCCTCATTCGACCAGTGTGATTCCGTGTGATTCACATCCAATCCATCTGGAAAATCCACATTTTTTGGGAGACACCTGGCCGTCTTCCCAGCGTAAATCAGCTGTGGAGGTAGCATCTCGCCGCTTTTGGTCACCGCTACAAGGCATGTGATCTGACGTTTGTCGTCCAGACCGCAGATAGCCACCTGTTGCTCCCCTCTTTCTCCATGAAATGAAGCCAATAGCTATTAGTACATGGATAGCGTGATGCCTTTCGGCACCAGAATACCGGTGGTGTAGATTTCTCAATAATGTCTACTCAAACATGTATTTGTATAGGACCTGTTGATGTGCATACATATGATGCCTGATCCACAAATTTACGTCCCAACGAAATAGCCTTTTTATAAGAAACCACGAAAATTGAGGCCCACGAAATTAAAGCCAATCACAGTATACGATATGAATACCCATATTAATTGTCAGTGATGCAATGCAGATGCATGTGTTATATACTGTTCAGATATGTGAATACCCATGTGAATTGTCAGTGATGCATGTGTGATATACGATATGAATACCCATATGAATTGTCAGCGATGCATGTGTTATATACGATATGGATACCCATATGAATTGTCAGTGATGCATGTGTTATATACTGTTCAGATATATGAATACCCATATGAATTGTCAGTGATGCATGTGTTTTATATTGTTCAGATATATGAATACCCATATGAATTGTCAGTGATGCATGTGTTATATATGATATGAATACCCATATGAATTGTCAGTTATGCATGTGTTAGATATTGTTCAGATATATGAATACCCATATGAATTGTCAGTGATGCATGTGTTATATAAGAAATGAACGGCGGTTTCAATGTGGTCATGGGATTTTGACCGCGAGAAAATTTCAGCAAACTGCATGAACCCCGAAGGGGTTCATGCAAAGTTTGCTGAAATTTTCTCGCGGTCAAAACCCATGACCATGTTGAAACTGCCGTTCACTTTTTATATTTACATAGGCCTACTGGTATAATTAATTGTTCGATTTGTTATCATTTAGATGGTTTTAAACATGCCGACTTGGGTACGATAATGTTTAGCTTTGCCGAAATGCGAAATCAGCCCAAACGCTCGATTCTCTCAGTTCATCTGTAATCTAATTTTAGAAAATGAAAGTCGGTCAAACGTACACACTTCCGCTTCGAGAATTCCATGGCGGGATGAAAATATTGAAAGTTTGATTTTATTTAATTTATAACGACATAATTCAATTAACAAGTTAAACACATGGTGAGAATAAACATTAATAACATTTGGTTACACAAATATTGAACTTCGTGAACTTTTTTCGTGGAAAGAGAATTAAATGACATGATAATTGTAATTATCGTTCAAATTTTATGGTCAGCCAGTGTCAGCTGGTGACTGATGATAGAAAACTAACAGCTAACTAATACTGAGAAATTCACATTTGGATAGTGAAGTCAGTTTTTGTGAAGAGTCTATTAATTTGTGTTGGCTTGGTTACTGCCTCCAAAAGAAATGTTACAGTTTTTGAAACTAAGCTTGCAGTTGCTCATCAAACCATGGGCTAAAATGTTTGCAGCCTGTGAATTTTTCTCGATGCATGTTAGAGACGTTTCGATGTGGGCTGTAGCCGTAGGTGCCATTTCCTTTGCTTCGATTGTTGGTAATGCTTGATTTGCAGGAATTTCAGCAGCATTTTCACTGACGACCAAATTGTTGATATCTGCGATTGCGGAAGACGTTGCCGCAGCTGGATTTGTTTGAGCATAACGCTGCTCTGTCGAGGTTAGATGCTCATGAGTTTCACATTGGGGATTTTTACTCACAGTGCTGTTGCCTAATTCTGCGAGCGAATCACTTAACTGTTGCTTTTGTTTTGATGTGAATTCCCGGTTGTAACTTCGGATTGATGACTCATTTCTATGCCCGCTCATGAACATAATGTTACGTAGTTCAAACCCAGCATCATTGAGATGTTGAATCGCTGTCGCACGAAGACAATGCGATGTGTATCTTTCGCTCGTACCTGCAGATTTTGAGATGTCGGTCATGAAATTGGAAAATGTCCGTTTTTTTAAAGGTGCGTCCTGGTACCATATGCTAACATTCTTGGGGTTTATTGACTTTGTAATTTCAACGTTTATTTTATTGAACAAGAATTCAGCGCTGGGATCTGTTTTCTGTATTAGAAGTTTCAGGGCAGTCACGGGACAGCATGAATCTGATGTTGCATACATACGCTTGTCCTGAGCAGTGCTCTCTCTTGAATCCAGACCACCTTGATATGTTTTTTCGTGCGTTTCGTGATTAATGGAAGCATAAAGTCTTCCATTCTCATCTTGCAGGAACTCAAATGAGTTCAATTTCAGTTGAACATGGAATTCAAGTCCTCTTGAAACATAGTGAATGGCAATTAGGTACCAGACTCTTTGGCGGAGTGTAATAGGGGAGTCTTTATGAGAAAGGTATGTCACTATTTTCTTCAGATCTTGATCTGTTATGACCGCCTTGTGTTTTGTAGGCCGCGAGACTCCAGTTTGCACCATATGTTTCAACTTTGCGGACAGGATTTTGTTACTTTCCTTAAACTCCTTATCTTTGATGATGTCGATATCGCGTTTTAAATCTGAAAGATGGCGATTCAGTGCTGCTCGGAGATTAATCAGAGTGTTTTTGTGGTACTCGCCAGCAAGATTTTCCGGCATCACTTTAGCTCGTTGGGTGGTGTTAATTGGTTTCGCTTCACAGTAGAAGTGCCTGAGGTGTGTATTGAGAGATTGTTTATCAATAGTTTCAAAATTAATGTGATGACCCATGGCCGTGCACCACTCCGTGAACAATTTCACACCCCATTTGGTATTCTTTTTTGTGGATTTGGATTGCGCGAATTGTTCTAATGCGGCAATGTCGGATTCAGATTTTTTGTCAAATCTGGATTTCTTCAAAGAACTCTCAGCTAATTCTGTTTTTGCAGTGGGCCTTGTGGGAGAAGTAGTCATTGTGATTGAATTGGTTGTGTTTATACTGTCAGGGTTAATACTGCCAGTGCCAGTCCTACTGCTAGACTTCATCTCACTATCTCCTGGTCTCATTGGAATGTCTAGAGCTTCCATGACTTCCTCAAAACTAACTGATTGGTATTCAGCAGATGATAAATCAATTGCCATCAATAAGTCGTCGTCGTCGTCACTCATTTCATCGTTTGAAAAGAGTATATTAAAATCATTTGGATCCATGTTGTTATTTTTTTGTGTCGTCTGTTTGTTTACAAAATATAGGCCTACTTACTCAGTGCAACAAAGTTACTTATTGGTAATAAATACATAATTATCTACATTTTAGTGTGATTATACTATAAAATAACGATAGTGTTTCCAATGTTTCGCTTTATTTTCGGTATTTTTAATGCAAAACCACCGTATTATGTAAGGTAATTGGGATTATTTCGTTTCATATTTGCGTCCAATTAGTAGGTCACTGGAGCAAGTACACTGCGAGTACTTTGTTCGCTTATCGGTACTTTAACTTCTATAATAGAACTGTCACGAGTCTTTAGTGCATGTGTACATTTTGTTTGTATTGGGGAATTGTGTTACTATGTGGTATTTTGGAAGACAATTCATGTGTCGGGCGCAATTGTATTGAAACTAGGCCAAGAAATGTTGCGTTGGAATGCATCGGCTCTGGGACATAAATAAATACCGGCTGATCGACCTAAATGCGTGTTTGCGCAAATGCGCCCAATTATTTTCGCCGGCGCTTCTGCTTGAAATTTCACGCGATCGTCCTCGGCTATGTTCGGTGATTTCCGGGACCAATGTGTTCATAAACCTATGAACGACATTGGAAGTGACGTCACGTTACGTTCATAGGTTTATGAACGCATTGAATAAGGGGGCGTGTCTACCGTAACGCTATGGGGAAATCGGAAGAGATATTAGGGGTATGTAAATATATATGATATGAATACTCATATGAATGTCAGTGATGCATGTGTTATAAACTGTTCAGATATATGAATACCCATATGAATTGTCAGTGATGCATGTGTTATATACGATATGAATACCCATATGAATTGTCAGTGATGCATGTGTTATATACGATATGGATACCCATATGAATTGTCAGTGATGCATGTGTTATATACTGTTCAGATATATGAATACCCATATGAATTGTCAGTGATGCATGTGTTATATATGATATGAATACCCATATGAATTGTCAGTGATGCATGTGTTATATATTGTTCAGATATATGAATACCCATATGAATTGTCAGTGATGCATGTGTTATATATGATATGAATACCCATATGAATTGTCAGTGATGCATGTGTTATATACTGTTCAGATATATGAATACCCATATGAATTGTCAGTGATGCATGTGTTATATATGATATGAATACCCATATGAATTGTCAGTGATGCATGTGTTAGATATTGTTCAGATATATGAATACCCATATGAATTGTCAGTGATGCATGTGTTATATATGATATGAATACCAATATGAATTGTCAGTGATGCATGTGTTATATACTGTTCAGATATATGAATACCCATATGAATTGTCAGTGATGCATGTGTTATATACGATATGAATACTCATATGAATTGTCAGTGATGCATGTGTTATATAGTGTTCAGATATATGAATACCCATATGAATTGTCAGTGATATATGAATACCCATATGAATTGTCAGTGATGCAGTGATATATGAATACCCATATGAATTGTCAGCGATGCAGTGATATATGGATACCCATATGAATTGTCAGTGACGCATGTGCTATACGAACCTCTTTCACATTTTTCTAACTTTCTTCATGTGGACCCCACCACATGCGTGAATATAACAATAAGACTCCAATGATATAATTGATAATAATGTAATATTTTTACAACTACCGGTATTACTCTTTACAGAAATGTGTGTAATTATTAGTACCGTGTATGCTTTTATAATCATAATTGTTTTTAATTGGTATATTGTGTGTATCACCTATAATTCACTGCCTGTGACGGCGCTTATACTATATAGGCAAATAAAGTTATCCTATTGTAGGCGGATAAAGGGACTTTTCTTGGACGCTGATTGGTGCACAGAAAATATGGGTATCCTCTTTTAGTCACTAGACCATATCAGTTTTATTGGTGGAGGAAAGGCCGCATATGTGGTTAATTCAGTGATAAATGACGCCATTGTATGCGGAACGAGCTTCGCTGTCACTGCCCTAATACACAATGCACCTTACCAACTGAGCCACTGGGGCCCCGAAATAGACAATGGCGTATTCCATGCCTCTGCGATAAATCATACATCTAACGAGTTGAAATAAAACACATCTCAAAACACACTATGCTGTTGTTGTATTTATCTTATGCCAACTGACACTATCATTTGTTGTCAAATTAAGCCAAATTTATGACAGTTTTCAGACGAAAACAACCTACATTTTAGTCATTTGGAAGAGTAATTTGGTAATTTCGAAGAGCAACTCCCGTTACGCATGAATACGCAGTTACAGTACATGTGATAAGGTCGCGAATTTATGGAACATTGGGGTGATTTGTCAGCAATAAACAAGATATAAGTCCTGATTTCATATGAATCCATGTACATAAATCTGAACTGTGAATTTTTTTCAATAAAATATCAATGTTCTCAAACAAAAAGCAATGTCATTCAAATTGTTATAGTTCCGAATTCGCTAGATTGAAAATAACCATGCACGTAAGTTCTGAGAAAATTTAGCAAATTTTGTGCGGTGCAAGCTGTCTAAAATGACGGGAACAGAATGGTGAAAGCTAAAATTTAGTCCTATTAGAGATATTTAATCATGTTGCATCGAATATGTAGCTACATTACTATGTTATTCCACTTGTGTGCATTCATTTATTCATTTAAACCATCCAAAAACGCTAAAGTAGATTTGACCCAATTTCGAGGCGAGAGTTTTTGTTGATACGTCGCCAAGGCAGCAACGCCGTGAGGTGAAAGGTCACGTTGCGCATAGTCATTTCTTGGAGTATAATACACATGTAAGATATAGCTAAACTTTAATACACAGTATAACATCAAACCGGTATAAGATAAAACATGGATCGTGTCTGTTAATGGCCTCGTGACTGGGAATATAATTATATTTCCGAATGCCAGTAACAAGTCCATTAACCACTATACATAGTTGTTAGCTCTTCCTGAATGGTTGATCTCCTCATTTGCTCGATTCTCATAGCTTGTCCTAGCATGAAATCGTGACCTGTTCGTAATTCGAGTGGTATTTATGAGTAAGATATTGTTTTTTTATTTTCGCAGGCCTTCATCTGTCACGAACATAGCTCTTAAGGTTTTATGTTACTAACTATGTTCTCGCTAATATTCAGTAAAGACCGCGAATTAACAAAACTATTTTTGTCAGTGTTGATGAACGCAGGTGATATCTTCGAGTGTAACAGATTTCTTCCCTTCAGATGTTATAACGGACGTGCCAAATCTGGCGAATGCGTTAAACGGCCGAACCAATAATTAAGATAAAAGTAGTTAATCTACCAATGCCAAAGTTCCCGACTATAATATACATAAAATATTTGCTGTAAACGCAATTCACAACATACATGCCTCACGAAGACCCCAACAAGAACATAAAGACATGCATAACAATTAACCAATGAATGAATAAAAGCTTGAACAAAACTATGTGTGACCCAGTACATTTCTGAGTCAAGAGAGGCGAATAACTACTAAAATAAATCATACAGACCTCTCAATCTCAGATGCACATGCTCCACGGTCGTAAATATCTGTGCCATCGCAAGTTTCAAAAACAAAAATGAATGACCGCAAACTGCAGGAACATACGCTCGGGTAAATTTGCATCCACGGACGGTCAAACTGGCAAACAGACGGACTGACAAGCAGATTACAGCGTACTACCCAACAATTTCGTGGTGGAGTACATAAATAACATAACGAAGCTAAATCTTCAATATAGTTGATTCACAGAAAAACTATTGCAATATATCTAGTGTAAATATTGGTTTATGTTCTGGTTTAAAATGGTTTGAAGGTGTTCCATTAGAAAAAACGTCTTTCCTAACAGAATAAATATACTTGAAATAATAAATCAATAAATGGTAAGATCAGATTTTAGTTATTGCGAATTTAGAAACGACTAACTACAACACAACAGAATTATGTTTTTGAAAAACATGTCACCAAATTCTCATTAATGTAATGTCTCGCTTCGAATTTCAACATCACTTATATCTGAGGAAATATTTCGAGTTGACCATGACTATCAAATATTTTGGATTTCCAGCTAAATAGAACTGACATTTCTGCAAGTGTGACAACATAGGATAACAAGAAAACTAAGATGCATGCATCAGGTCGCCCGTGAATTATCTACCATAGAATTGTTGTAGCTATCGATTATACATTTTGGAACACCTGTCTGTATGTACGTGTGTATGTATGAATGCATGTGTGTATGTGTTATAGACTCTAACACTGCTCTACCGATCCGACTCGGATTTGGTATTTAACGTGTCAACTTGACCTCGCTCATAGGCATGTTTCTGGACCTTGACCGATCCGACTAAAAATGTGTGTGTGTGTGACTACTTCGATCCCGGGAGCAATATGGACGGGTCCAATTTCACGTGGGACCATGTCACCGAACGTGCTGATATAGGCATGTTTCTGGACCAATTGAACAATAGTTTGGCCAGACGCTGTATATACTGGGTCTGTCCAGATAGAGGCGATCACAAAAAAATCCCTAAATAGCCCGAACGAAGTCGAGTACATCAGCTAGTCTAATATACATTTTGGACATTTGTCTGTCTGTTTGTCTGTTAGCTATGACCGGGAAAACTGCCGGACAGATTTGACGAAATTTGATACCTAGGGGAAATTATTTCCAGGGAGTATTTTGGACGGGTCAAATCTTTATCCCGACCTGACTTTGACATTCAAAAAGATCAATTCAAGGTCAAATCTGGTAAAACGGAAGGATTTCAACGAAATTTTATACCTACCGTTACGTTTGTCCCAGGAGTGTTTCGAATGGGTCAAATCATGACCCCGACCTGATCTTGACATTCAAAATTGTCAATTCAAGGTCAAATCGGGTAAAGCCGGGCGGATTTCGACGGGTACTTTTGTCGGGAACTTTTGTCCGGGGAGTATTTAGGACGGGTCAAATCGTGACCCCGACATGACCTTCACCTTTAAAATGGTCAATTCAGAGTGGAACATCCCGGACGAAGTCGGGTCCACCAGCTACTATTATATATTTCTAGATTTAGTTACAAACGAAATACCTGTATATTGTACAAAGAAATGTTTGACAAATATATCTATATCAATATTACCATACGAGTCATTAAAATAGATATGACGAAACAAATTTTGGAGAGTGCATGTATCAGGTAAATTTTTATATTTCAAATGATGACAGGAATGCGGAAAGTTGAAGTACCTACGTAATACTGGCTATCCGCATGAAGAGATATACATGTATATAAAAACCAAAATAGAAGATGACTGCTGGCGACAATGTTTTCCAAAAAAATTCAAAGCATTCGATAGCTACCATCTAGTTTTCAGCCCGAAGATCAATATGAAGTTTGGTGACTATCAGATGAGGGATATGTCTGTACAGTTGCTAAACAATTCAGTCATGCAAAAGAGTAAGATACCAAATTGCTGCCTGTGGTAATGTTTTTAACGAAATTCGGGAAAATTAGATTACTCTCACCCTGGTTATCCAGAAGATCATTGTGGAATCTGGTGACGATCGGACGAGGGGTGTCATCTGTAGGATCAACCAAATTATTTAGCCATAAAAATAGTAAAATTCAAGATCACCGCTGGCAGTGATGTTTTCACAAGGAATGTTTGAGAACAAAATATGGCTCACATCTAGCGGTGACCCAAAATATCCACATGAGAAAAAGTTCTCCAATAAAAGCTGGCTGCAGGGTGCGCCAATTGATTCAAATTTGAAAGCAGGGTGTACTGCTGGTGGCCATGTTTTGATAGACTGATGGACAAAACCACTGAATCCGTTGAATCAATATACATGTATACATGGATTCATTTATATGCATTGTTATACACAGTACCGGTATATAAAGGTACCGAAAATAACTATTTTACTATAGTATACACAAAATAAACCATATATCATGGCTATGGGTTCTAATATCCGAACATGACAACTGAGAACTTGGTGTGAATTGAAGAGTGGTGGTGCCTCAAGCATATCTAACCATCCACGTTAGAAACATGCCATTAAATGGCATAAGTATAATCTAGCTTGATGGCAGAAGTGATCCACACACCCCCTTAATTCAATCAGGTCCTCGCGCGCGATGTATGGTCGATCACATGATGATCTAGGGGGGATTAGAATTGTTGTATAAAACAGCACAACATGTAAATATAAAATAAAATAGTGCTACATCTTATTACAGACTATTGACACATATAATCAGTGACTATACATACAGTCTGACAAAATAAAGTTTCAGTGACACTCTATCCGAAGAGGGGAATAATTTCATCTGTTACATTCAATGGAGCAATTATGAATCTGGAAAGGTGAAATTTCTAAGTAATACTAGATATCGACATGACGCGATAACATATAACGTAAATGCAATATGGTCGCTGGCGACCATTTTTTCCTATGAAATTCAAAAAATATTTGATAGCTCTCATCTGATAGATCAATATCAAGATAAATATGAAGTTTGGTGATGATCGGATGAGTGAAGTGGACTGTGGTCTGTGCTAAACGGTTTAGTAATGCTTAAACAGATTCTTACCTTAATATTTTTTTGTTCACTTTATAAACTTCACTGAGTCGTCTTTGTCATGTATTGAATTTGATATCTTTTGTTAACAGTTTATAAATTATGTATGTCTCGTGTTCGTTATTATATTGTATGTGTTTATTATCATTAAATAAAGTTATCATTTAAAATAAATGTATTCACGTCCTCAATTATTATTTCACAAAAAGCTCAAATACCCCAAAACACAATAGTTTAGAGTAGCCAATTAGTTAATCCGATTACCTATAACACTAAGCACATAAGCCGCTTAACTTTTAAATGGGGCCGACCGTTTTCACTTTATAGAATGAAAGAACAAAAAGTTGAATAAAATCAACAAATTTGTGAATTTAAGAACAATTCAAACGTTAATGTTGTCCATGTCATAACCCGGACATATGTACTATATTTCAGTATTGTCCATTTATAAACAAAGAAGATAATGCGACATCAAGTCCGCTCACACCTTTTATTTTGGAGCCAGTCGCATACACTTTATAGTGTGTTTCAGAACGAAAAAAATTAATAAAATCAACAAATTTGTAAATTTAAAAACAATTCAAACGTTGTTGTATTCCATGTCCCAACCCGGACATATACACCAAATTTCAAAAAATATTCATTGAGAAACAACGGACAAAACGCTATATAACACTCCGTATACACCTTGTATTCCAAGCCGGACTCAGCCTCGGGTACATTTTTAGTGTGTACCGAATTGGCACACGTCGACTGGGGCGAGTTGGCCCTGGGGAGATTTGACCGATTCCTTCTATAATTTACAGTATGTACCCGTTTAGGCGTAGTTTACTTTAGAAAGTTCCGCAATTAATACCGTAAATAGAGCGACTGTGTTTGACAGATAATGCCTCTGTTATTGATTATCAAGTTGCTATACATTAAAAACGACAAATTCACATGCTCGTTCAAGCACAGTAGTCTATTTTCCCCATGTTAAAGGACATCCACAAATACTAAATAACGCTAACCTACTGCAAATGTTTTACACGACAACTGTTAACATAATTGGGCTGAATTCATCTGATGCGGTATTATTCCTCAAAATAAACAACAAAACCATCGTTACTTGGAAATGTAGTTTGGGCTAACATTTACATAAATCCTCCACATGATTTATCCCGACACACACGTCATATGAAAAACAGCCACCAGAGAAACGCCCAAATTGGGCGAAACTAGGCGTCACGTTAATCAGACTACGAAACTTTACGCAGTTCACTGCAGTCAGATTGTTGATGTTCATAAATAACGGTTGGGAAACCGAATTTATCTCCGTTCTAACACTAATAAGTAGTTAATTCTAGGCGTCTGCTTGTGAGTCCGCCAGGAAGCGGAGGTAATTGGTCGTTAGTGATTACTTTCACGGAATGGTCCCCTGGGCTTAGGTCTAATATAATCGAAGTACGTGGTGATAGGATGAAGCCACGAATTGACTCGTAGCACTATCGATCATCTCAAACCGATAGTGGGGCATCAATTACACAGGGCAGTATCACTTAATTGGATAATTTGAAGCAAAGTTGACCAAAGAATATCAAGAGTCTACACATCATACCTATATGTTATATGAAATTGTTCGCACCTGAACATATCGTAGACTTATTTGTTGCACATTTTACGAAATGGATACATATAGACGAGATCTGGTGTTAACATATGAACCTCTGCATTGCTAAATTACGTCGCGATAATGTGTACCGAATCGTTTATGTTATGACATATCAGATTTATGGAGGCACTGACTAAGTGATCATTGCATCAATTTGCGTGAACAAATTCTCATTTCTTATCGAAATATGTGATGGGCCAATTAGTCTACAAAGTAATGAATTACCATTACCAGCCCCTTTCAATTTACGTGTTACAACTACCATTACTATTAAAATAAGAAGTAGTGCATTACCATTACCAACACCTTTTATTTTACGTATTACAACTACCATTACTATTAAAATAAGAAGTAATGCATTACCATTACCAACACCTTCCAGTTTACGTATTACAACTACCATTACTATTAAAATAAGAAGTAATGCATTACCATTACCAACACCTTCCAGTTTACGTATTACAACTACCATGACTATTAAAATAAGAAGTAATGCATTACCATTACCAACGCCTTTCATTTTACGTGTTACAACTACCATTACTATTAAAATAATCAGTTATGCATTACCATTACCAACACCTTCCAGTTTACGTATTACAACTACCATTACTATTAAAATAAGTAGTGCATTACCATTACTAACACCTTCCAGTTTACGTATTACAACTACCATTACTATTAAAATAATCAGTTATGCATTACCATTACCAACACCTTCCAGTTTACGTATTACAACTACCATTACTATTAAAATAATAAGTAATGCATTATCATTACCAACACCTTTCATTTTACGTATTACAACTACCATTACTATTAAAATAAGAAGTAGTGCTTTACCATTACCAACACCTTTCATTTTACGTATTACAACTACCATTACTATTAAAATAAGAAGTAATGCATTACCATTACCAACACCTTTTATTTTACGTGTTACAACTACCATTACTATTAAAATAATCAGTTATGCATTACCATTACCAACACCTTCCAGTTTACGTATTACAACTACCATTACTATTAAAATAATAAGTAATGCATTATCATTACCAACACCTTTCATTTTACGTATTACAACTACCATGACTATTAAAATAAGAAGTAGTGCTTTACCATTACCAACACCTTCCAGTTTACGTATTACATATACCATTACTATTAAAATAAGAAGTAATGCATTACCATTACCAACACCTTTTATTTTACGTGTTACAACTACCATGACTATTAAAATAATCAGTTATGCATTACCATTACCAACACCTTCCAGTTTACGTATTACAACTACCATTACTATTAAAATAAGAAGTAATGCATTACCATTACCAACACCTTTTATTTTACGTGTTACAACTACCATTACTATTAAAATAATAAGTAATGCATTATCATTACCAACACCTTTCATTTTACGTATTACAACTACCATTACTATTAAAATAAGAAGTAGTGCTTTACCATTACCAACACCTTTCATTTTACGTATTACAACTACCATTACTATTAAAATGAAAGTGTCAATGACACTGTAGCTCAACTTGGAAAGGGAATAATTTAATGTATTACATTCAATGGAGCGATTAGGAATGTGGTAAGTTGAATGTCTAATACTAGTTTATAGACATTGAAGAGAAAAGTAAAATCCAAGATGGCTGCTGACAGCCATGTCTTCGGCCGGATGACCCCAAAATGATTATATCCCATCCACATGTCATTGTTAACATCCAGGACAAATTTTATGATGATCAGACTAAAGGTACGACCTGTAGCCCGTGCTAAAGGATTTAGTCATACAAAGAGTAAAATCCAAGATGGCTGCTGGTGGCCATGTTTTTTGTCCGAATGACCCCAACATTAATCGTTCCCATCTACATGTCAATATTAACATCCATGATAAATTTTATGATGATCAGACGAACAGTACGACCTGTAGCCTGTGCTAATGAATTGAATTTTGAAATCAAAGATGGCCGCTGGCGGCCATGTTTTTCATCCAAATGACCCCAAAATGACTCGTTCCCATCTACATTCCAATTTCAACAGCCACGAAAAATTTCATGACGATCAGACTCAAGGTACGACCTGTAGTCCGTGCTAAAGGATTTAGTCATACAAAGAGTAAAATCCAAGATGGCTTCTGGTGGCCATGTTTTTTGGCCGAATGACCCCTAAATGACTCGTTCCCATCTACATGTCATTATTAACATTCATGACAAATTTTATGATGATCAGACTAAAAGTACGACCTGTAGCCCGTGCTAAATGATTTAGTCATACAAAGAGTAAAATCCAAGATGGCTTCTGGCGGCCATGTTTTTTTGATCAGACCAAAGGTACGACCTGTAGCCTGTGCTAAAGGATGGCTGCTGGCGGCCATGTTTTTTGGCCGAATGACCTCAAAATGACTCGTTCCCATCTACATGTCATTGTTAACATCCATGACAAATTTCATGATGATCAGACTAAAGGTACGACCTGTAGCCTGTGCTAATGGATTGAATTTTTAAATCAAAGATGGCCACTGGCGGCCATGTTTTTCATCCGAATGACCCCAAAATGATTCGTTCCCATCTACATTACAATTTCAACAGCCATAAAAAATTTCATGATGATCAGACTCAAGGTACGACCTGTAATCCGTGCTAAAGGATTTAGTCATACAAAGAGTAAAATCCAAGATGGCTGCTGGCGGCCATGTTTTTTGGCCGAATGACCCCAAAATTAATCGTTCCCATCTACATGTCAATATTAACATCCATGACAAATTTCATGATGATCAGACGAACAGTACGACCTTTAACCCGTGCTAATGGATTGAATTTTGAAATCAAAGATGGCCACTGGCGGCCATGTTTTTTATCCGAATGACCCCAAAATGACTCGTTCCCATCTACATTACAATTTCAACAGCCATAAAAATATTTATGATGATCAGACTAAAAGTACGACCTGTAGCCCGTGCTAAATGATTTAGTCATACAAAGAGTAAAATCCAAGATGGCTTCTGGTGGCCATATTTTTTGGCCGAATGACCCCAAAATGACTCGTTCCCATCTACATGTCATTTATATTAACATTCATGACAAATTTTATGATGATCAGACTAAAATTAGGACCTGTAACCCGTGCTAAATGATTTAGTCATACAAAGAGTAAAATCCAAGATGGCTGCTGGCGGCCATGTTTTTTGGCCGAATGACCCCAAAATGACTCGTTCCCATCTACATGTCATTGTTAACATCCATGACAAATTTTATGATGATCAGACTAAAGGTACGACATGTAGCCTGTGCTAAAGAATTTAGTCATACAAAGAGTAAAATCCAAGATGGCTGCTGGCGGCCATGTTTTTTGGCCGAATGACCCCAAAATTACTCGTTCCCATCTACATGTCAATATTAACATCCATGACAAATTTCATGATGATCAGACGAACAGTACGACCTGTGGCCTGTGCTAATGGATTAAATTTTGAAATCAGAGATGGATGCTGGTGGCCATGTTTTTTGTCCGAATGACCCCAAAAACGACTCGTTCCCATCTACATTCTAATTTCAACAGCCATTACAAATTTCATGATGATCAGACTAAAGGTACGACCTGTAGCCCGTGCTAAAGGATTTAGTCATACAAAGAGTAAAATCCAAGATGGCTGCTGGCGGCCATGTTTTTTGCCCGAATGACCCAAAAAAAGACTCGTTCCCATCCACATGTCATTGTTAACATCCATGACAAATTTTATGATGATCTGACCAAAGGTACGACCTGTAGCCCGTGTCAAAGGATTTAGTCATGCAAAGAGTAAAATCTAAGATGGCTGCCGGCGGCCATGTTTTTTGGCCAAATGACCCAAAAATTACTCGTTCCCATCTACATGTCAATATTAACATCCGTGACAAATTTCATGACAATAAGACAAACGGTACGGCCTGTAGCCAGTGCTAATGGATTGAATTTTGAAATCCAAGATGGCCACTGGCGGCCATGTTTTTTTTCCGAATGACCCCAAAATGACTCGTTCCCATCTACATGTCAATGTCAATATCCATGACAAATTTCATAATAATCGGATCAAAGGTACGAACTGTAGCCCGTGCTAAAGGAAATTGTTGACGCATCACGCACACACACACGCACACACGCACACACGGACGACGGATACCGAGCCATGGCAATAGCTCAAACTTTACAAAGTAAAGTTGAGCTAATAAGAAGTAATGCATTACCATTACCAACACCTTTTATTTTACGTGTTACAACTACCATTACTATTAAAATAATCAGTTATGCATTACCATTACCAACACCTTCCAGTTTACGTATTACAACTACCATTACTATTAAAATAATAAGTAATGCATTACCATTACCAACACCTTTCATTTTACGTATTACAACTACCATTACTATTAAAATAAGAAGTAGTGCATTACCATTACCAACACCTTTCATTTTACGTGTTAAAACTACCATTACTATTAAAATAAGAAGTAGTGCATTATCGTTACCAACACCTTTCATTTTACGTATTACAACTACCATGACTATTAAAATAAGAAGTAATGAATTACCATTACCAACACCTTTCATTTTACGTATTACAACTACCATTACTATTAAAATAATCAGTTATGCATTACCATTACCAACACCTTTTATTTTACGTGTTACAACTACCATGACTATTAAAATAAGAAGTAATGCATTACCATTACCAATACCTTTCATGTAACGTGTTACAAATACCATTACTCCGAATGAATGATATATCATTCCACTATAAACTGGTATAGCCGAATGTCTGAATTCGGTAAACAAATGGTTAACTTTGACTCCATGCACATCTTAAATATTTTTTTAAACTACGACATATCCTCTTGATAACATATTCAATTTATAATACTCAACATAAGTAGCAAATGACTACGGCAGATTACGTTGTAGTATATCCGTACTCAGTTTATCATAATGGCTACGGCGGATTACGTTGTAGTATATCCCTACTCAGTTTATCATAATGGCTGTATCAACTTGTGAACTTATTTGACACTTCAGCATGTAGTTAGAAGTAATGCTCCATTAAGACACAGCGCATTTGGTTTTACAGAAAGAAGTTAAACAGTTGCCAAGACTCGAGGTGGAGAAAGGAAACCATCACACATATTCACCGCTTCTCACCCGACATCTCATCCATGGCGTGAGTTTAATTGTACAACGTTATGGAGAAAGCAATATAATAGTATGGCATACTGACTTTTACATGACATATTTTCAATTATCAATGTAATCTTCTGGTAATAGTACAATTCCTCAGGCTTCCCAGTTCGTGGAAAAATAGGGGAAATGTTTTATACATACAGAAACCCCTGTTGTCTGCTCAATAGTATATGTTATACATCGGGTTCAGTTAAAAGTCACGTCATCTTTGTGACAGTTTGTGTGTGCTTTGACGAAATGTCATCCATATATTTAAAACTCGTTGAGCGGATTCATTATTTCCAGTTTAACCCTAAGAGTAACAAGTTATCGCTGAGTTTTTCTGACACTTTTGATTATTAGCTTGACACAGTGACATCCCGAGTACATTATTAGGAACAGATGGGCACTGCCATGGCCAGTATTCCTATCAACCTAGATAATGATCAAGCAAACATCTTTGATTGTACAAACTCAAACATTAGTCCTCATAAAGGTTATAAGTAAGTGCACTCACTTAGTGCAACGTACAGAGCAGCCATTTATTTTCGGCCGTTTTTGAAAATAATTTTCAATCGGGTTCACAACACACTGGCAATAGATTCTTTCCGCAATGGTCTCGATTTGGAATAGTCTTTGTAAGATAGCCAAAAATTGTACCTCACAAATCATATGCTTCAAATTCAAAAACCGCTTAATTTTTACATAGTGGTGGAAGAGAAAGCAAAATTGTATTGTTCGGTCTTCGCTAGAATTGTAGCGACAAATTTCTAGTCCAAATTGTGCGTGTGATTTCCATGATAATGTCTCAATATTTCTTCGCCTGTCCTTATTATTCCATAGAAAGAGCAACTCTAGAAAGAAAAATAGCAAAGAAAAATAGCAAAAACTGGACTGCAAAGAGCTATTATGCCGATCAACCCGAGTTACCAATGAAGCATACTTTATTGTATATTCAGCTGTTCTAAACTATATCATATTATTGAAACGTTTCGGCAACGATTAAATAATTTGGATAAATGCAACTGAACAGAGCTATACACGCATTATATTATTATTGTCTGTGATTCCATTATACTCTTACCTCCGAACCAGCCTAACTTTTACTAATCATTATGCAATTTGTTTCAGTAATGAACAATCTCTTTGATTACTTTGTGCAATCATTTAAATTATGCCTCAGTTCGAATACGTTTTTGGTAATTCGTCAACAATTAGAGGAGAAGAGAATTTTCTAAGTTGCATAACTTGTGGTCCCATCCCATTGTTTGTCCTAATGTCTATCTCTCTCACAAAAATAACTATGCATGTATGTATCTTCGTGTATCTTCCATATATATATAGAGTATGGATGCAAGTTGGTCTGACATTTTGTGTTGAACGCGAAAACTGGCAGATTAAAAGAGCACTTAGCGCCAAGTTCCAACGATATTCTGGTAGAGAGTTGCAAGAGTCTGCAACAATACAAAATAAGTAGCGTTCTCCGTGCGACGTCACGTGACGTCCTTTCGACTAACCAGCATCGTGCGGGTTTATGTTTGAGTTTAAATACGGCTTTTGGGAAACACGTTAGATTTCTGGTTTCTTTGAACAATGGGCGTGAAATTTGGTGAAATATCTTCTAAAATAAATATCTGCAGGACGTGGTCCACATTTGGGACAAATCGGACGCTTGGGTGATATGCTATTTTATATTGACTAAACTAAACAATGTGACTACGTTAGTTACTTTTAAAGTCAATGCGATGAAATTTCATTCTATACCGTATACGATCTCCCATCGTGTGAGGAAACCATATCACTACTGAATTAAGATTGTGGATAATGGTGTTGAAAGCCATGAGTATAATACTAATGGACAGTGTATTAGTGGGTTCATGCGAATATTCAAAATGGTCCTAGTTATTGTAGAATTAGATGACATAGTTCTAGTGCTTCTCCATCTGAGCGAAGATATTCGGACTAATCCTGATCATTATACAATATACCGGAGGTTTAAAAGGTTCTTATCTCCTCTTTGTATAAAAGGATTCCCTAATCTTTCAGATGAAGTTCCCATTTATTTAAAACAACTTGAAGTGTCTGAAATCACTCTCACATGATGGACCTGATCACAAGTCAACCGGAAACGACATCCGGAAGCGTAAAGCTTGTCGAATCCCTTTCATGTTATCAATGTTAATACTTGGTTTATAATATGTAAATAATAACTAATATTATATCAATACTGTTTTCACCAATATTTCAGAATTTTTAGAAAATCAGGACGTATGCACTAAAAAGTTTGCACTGAGGTCGATGGGAAATACTTAAGCGATTGTAACAAAGGGCGCTACACTGCAGCTCAATACATGGTTTATCTGATAAAAATATTCTAGACACAGTATGAAAGTGATAATATACTAGGTAATTTGCCACTTATTGAATTATGGTAAACTCTTCTGCATTCCAGCCTATAGAGAATCTTTAAAGGCACGGGCGGCGTTCGTTGCAGAAATATTAATATTTGTTCAAATCGCCACCAACAGAAGGAATATTAAAATATATGTAGTTTTGTTCATATGCCAAACATAATCAGAGCGTAAATAGTATATTGTCAAGACGTACGATGGTGTATGTAAACAATAGCCTGCTCGTGTTACAGAAGTTTTGCTTCTGTTTACATAACACAGCGCAATTATATTGGTTAATCACACACAAATGATATAAACGCTCTTTATTATTTCCATATGAGGAAATCAGTTACAAATAACGCTCTTTATGTTTACCATATCCGGATCTAACAAAAGCCAGGTTCTGTAACGTTTTTTGCTTTTGTTTACATAACAAATGAAAAACATGAAGAACAAGGTATGTCTATATTTTACTGTTATTTCTGTTTATGGCGGTTTTTGACGGAGGTGAATATTTTAACAGCATACCCACCGCCAACGCCGCCCGTATCTTTAAATGTTCTGACTGTCTGTGTTGAAACACCTGACATGTAGCTAGATGTAGGTTCTGCGTATTTGATGGCTGTGTCTGCATATTAAATTTGAGACACTTAATTCGTGCAAGTATTGTTCGAAAGTGTAAGATTGCTTACCAAAATGTGATATGAATTTTCACCGAGAATATCAATAAGTTTGGGTTCTAACATGCAGTAAATGCAGCAAGTCCGCATTGCACAATAGTCTCCATCGCTTGAGTGAGACACGGCAGCCTGTTATTAGCGAAATAAGCGTTATTTAACCTCAAAATACGCTCTATATGGACCTAGAACGAAGTTTTTAAAACAGTTCAATATGGGACTATTTCCATTGCTAATCTACCTTTTTTTCACCGACAAGACCAGCCTGTTCTCGTGATAATAATCACATAATATGCGTATTTTAATGAGCGAAATACGCACATATTGTGATTATTTGATCTCAACATCGGCTCTATGTGGACGTAAAACGAAATCACTATGGGCTTATTTCAGAATAAAATCCGTCCAATATGAACCTACGCGAAAATTTACGTCCATTATGAACCTATATGCACAATGATATGTTGACGCAACTTACCACATGTACATATACGCTCTTTATAACGTGTGTTGACTGTGGACCGCGCCATAAAACGGAGTAACCGGTATACACTCACTATGGTCTTATTTCAGAATCAAATCCGTCCAATATGAACATATGTGACCCGCCATATCAAATCCAGTCGGAAGTCGGGATTTTTTTTACCCTGTGCCAATGCATTCTCTTATATTTGCGAGTCGACCATAGGTCGCCTCGCATATATAAGAGAATGCATTGGCCTAACAATTTTTTACAATTTTAATAATTTGTTCTTGTATTCTTTAACAATTTTATAATTTCACCCATACAGAGCCCCAGACAAACGTGAGCAGACGACACTCTTCTAGGTGCTTCTATATATGTGTGGGGCTCCCTGCAGGGTAATGGGTGTTTTTTAATTTTATGTCCTCAAAATTGTAAGAAACATTTATTTAAAAAACATGATAAAAAATTGTTAGGCCAATGCATTCTCTTATATATGCGAGGCGACATATGGTCGACTCCCATATATAAGAGAATGCATTGGCACAGGGTACAAAAATCCCAACTTCCGACTGGATTTGATATGGCGGGTCACATATGTGTATATATTTACGTCCACAATAACCCATTGTCATGAGGATATGTTGACACAACTTACCAGATGTACGCTCTTTATACTGTGTTCACTGTGGCCCCCGCCTTAAAACGGAATAACGGGTATAAGTCCTCTATGAACACATGTGATTATTTAGGTCCAATATGAGCCTATTTGCACGAGGATATGTTGGACACGGACATGTTGCCGCCCAGCCTAAACCACCGACTCGTTGAATATCGCACAGTTATATAAGGATTAACTGTCATGTGGACTGTTTTTATGGAGATGTAACGGTGAGGTAAGTGGACATAACTTGTGTAAAATCCGTTTTACATACAAGTTATGTCCACTTACCTCACCGTTACATCTCCATAAAAATAGTCCACATGACAGTTAATCCTTATATTTATATACATTTAGCGAAAAGGCCACTTTTGTAAATATATTTAAATCGAAAAGTGTATCGTGACAAGATCAGCCCAAAATACCCTATAGCACCCTTGGCAAACGTTAATAGGAACAATTTCTCTTCATGTTGAAACCCGATGATGTATTAAGTCAATCCTGTGCCAGTCAAAATGCGCCCAAAGCATTACGCGTTCGTCTTTCCAAACATAATGACGTATCGATGGTGTTATTAGCTTGGTGTTATGAGGCGTTGCACATTCACCGAGAAATAACTGCAACTAGCCACGTGGGCGCCGACCAATCAGAATGCTGGATTTAGTGATGACAACACTTAGTGTGTAAATATTTCGACATGAAGATAATGAAAGACTGAACATAGTACATAGTAACTTTCCGATAAAAGTGTGAAGTGAAGAGTTCAAATATTTGCGTCATGATCTAAATATATGCAAATTAGCCAACTTCACAAATTGTGTTTTTTTTGCGGACCGATGAGGTACATGTATATACACTTGATGCTTTTACAATATAGTACATATTTGTGATGTGAAATTGCGTAGTTAATGAACTATGTGCGCATGTGTGTCGTTTATGCTGGTTAATTTCTGAATAGAGAGCTATGAACGACACAAAAACCATCAATTTCAACTTTAGCGGATAAATTTGCATACGTTTAAGTGCTTCGGATTGGTGCTTCTTTTCCAAAGATTCCTACGGGCTTATTACAGGATTTGTTCTCTGAAATTTGGTAGGCGACGCACCAAGACAAAATGGCCGAAAAGTTTGTTGACAGCACAGAACTCGACTCGAAAATGACACCCAAATATATCGGAAGCGATCTACGAGGGCCTCACGACGATCGTTAACGGTGCCCCAAACTAACGAAGACACAATAATATCCAAACAAATTGACTATAGTCCCCAACCGCAGTACTAATGCATATGTTTCATCAACTATACCAATCAAACTATGTAACGGATTAGATCTGGTCAATGTCACGCCCAACAATTCGGTGGGTGATTGCACTGTAGTACAAATGTCACAGAGTGATGATTACAACCAGCGGTTTCTAACGGGTTATACATTCCTAGCTTATATCTCAAACATTCAGATATGACGCCACAACACCGCGGCATTTTCTCTACATAACCTACGAGTACCAACGGAAATAATACTGTATTATCAATGCGGGACATAACAGTTAATGTTAATCAAGGATGTTAAGAGCGAGGTCACCGCGATAAACCATCAACTTTCAAATATGCACTTTACGGTCGGGGATCTACAAAGTTGAGTCAGCTGGCTTGAATCCAAACGAAAAGTTTTCAGACGACGTGGCCGCTCTGTTCGAATTCAAAGCCAATATCACGAAAACATTTGCACAATGTAAAAAGAAAAAATGCCAAGCTCGACTTTTTAGAGGAACGTGCCAAATTCCTTTCTGGAGAAAGTTACGCACGTTTCAAACTAAAGTGATGAGAGACGAGCTCGTTTTCAAAGGAAACCACACGATGGGATCCAGAACAGATATGACACCTAGGACGATTTCATTGGTGATAACCAATTATATGCGGTCAGATGCTCGTACACGTTTATATATAACCATGGGTATATGCCAGATATAACCGCAAAAAAAAAAACGCTGTGCTTTTGACTGTGTATTTATCCATGGTGTGTGTGCCTGTGGTTGTCCGTAACCTGGTGCCCGGTGTTATTGCTTTGATAAGTATTCATGTTCGACAGGTGTTGTTAGATTGGTAATGCGATTAGCTGTTTCTATGTATTGTCTGGTCATATTTACTGTTTGAACTTTGTCTGAAATAGACGCTTTTTTATACTAGAATTTGCGCAACAGGAGCGCAGGGAAATCGCACGTCAAATTGGTTTAAGGGGTTTTTTGTTGAAGAAAAAGTATTTATATGACATAGAGATGCCAACAGAACGATACCATATATATTATATGCGACTGCTTCCAATTTGGGTTTATTAGGATGTCTATAGTGTAGTTTTGTGGTTATGAGAGCTGATAAATTTACCCCCTGATTTCGGCTCCATATGAACAATTTGTCTTTTGTGATATGTGCCAGTAATTACTTGCTAATTAATTTAAGAAAATATAAATCGGGGTGTAAATTTGTCTGGCGTCCAAATTGAATGATCCAAACTTTTGAGTTTGGTGTGGTTCAATGGGGTGGGTGCAGTTGGAAATTCCAAGGTGGAGACCCACCCCCAACGAAAACCATCTAGACAAGTCTCGCGTGCCATATATCCCATACTCAACCAGGGGTGCCCCTCGTGACTTAGTTTCTGCTTTCGGCACAGGCCCATTTGTTTTCTATCCGAGAATGCACTGCACCGGCGGCAATATATTAACCATACTCTAAATGAAAACGAGTCAGTGGCGATCACACGGTAACGTCGTGCTGCAAGTAAGACGATAATTGTGTTGTAGAAATGATACGGAAGACTGATTGTCAAAAACCGCAATATCAAAATACACAGGGCACGGCTTATCGATCCAAACTATGGAGTGTGTTTTCTATGTGTATTTCTCGCATATACCCATGGTTATATATAAACGGGCTACGAGCATCTGACCGATGGATTTTCACTTGGAAACCCTAACATGTACCACATGGCAATTCGTGGTAAATTTGTCCGACAAAAAGATCTGGATATGGTGCAAAGAAGCAAGTTGTTCGCTTCGTAGGACAGACTCCCAGAGGTCATCAACACGTATATACAATTACCATTAAAACCACTAGCAGAGGAAGCTCGCAACAAGGGACCAAAAGCACATATCACAAAAGACAAGTTGTTCATAGACAACAAGCTCGTTAAGCCAAAAAAACCCTCCGCCCTAAAGGAGAGCGAATACTCTTGAGTAAGGAGGGAATAGACAACCTCGTGTCAACAAAAGCCAGAACCACACAAGGCGCGGGGCATCTTGCCGAGACAGAACCGATGGAAGGAAGATGCATCAACACTCAACTGTTTTTAAACCGCAATTTCCTTACCCAGATTATGCAACACATGTACACCGACAACAATCAATGAGAAACCCTCCTTCCACCCCCTCACCACTCTCCACATCGTCGCCATCATTCCGGGCAGACCAGCTTCCCACCACCCCCACCACGCCCCTTCTGGACAGCCCAATTTTCCACTACATCCACTCCACACCCCTCCCAGTCCGCACTCCGACCACCTATCTCAAACGGGGGCACTGCCGGCGGATCGTACATGGACACACCCTATTCCATGAGGAAACCATCTTCCTGAAAATCAGATTGATAAAATTCATTCATTCGTTGGATGACAAGCAGCAGGTTGACTCGGGGTAGGCGTGACCGGGAGGGTTCCGCATTAAAGTACTGTCCCTAAGGTACGTGGACTATCGTCCAGGCGAAATGACCCGGAATATTATGAGCTATAAACAAGCTTTGACATACTATTGTTCCAAGAAATTAAAACGGATAGCATCGACATAATTTCAATACCAAATTTCCATATCATCAGCATCAAAAACTGTTCAAAAACGTCGATGAAACGTAGATCAGACGGGCTGAGTATAGCTATAAAAAACGCGTACACAGACCATTTCACCCCTATGAATGACGAAAGTGAAACCATTCTCCGTTGCAATTACCAAGTAGAAAAAGCACACTCATATGCAATTGGAAATGTTTATGTACCTTGTGAAACCTCAAAATACCACAATAAAACACTTTCGATTATACTCAAAACATTTCAATATTAGACAATATATCGTTGGATAACGTCAATGCAGCAGGCGATATTAACTTGAGAACCGGTACACTGGATGGTAATACACACGTACATGCAAAAAGGCTAACCAGAGAGCATTCCGTTAAATCAGACCACCACAAAAGGTAGAGCCCTGATACTTCCCGGGTCAAATTCTAACACCTATGTAATGGTATTGGTATCCTTATTCTAATAGCAGGAAAGATGACATTCATACAAACGCGAGATATACGACGACAAACAATAGCGTTAGTGATGATCTAGTATGCAGCCCAAAAGTAAATAGTAAATCTCCTGCATATGTCTATATTATGACTACAACATACATGTATATGATGGCTTGAGATTAATTAAATTATGATTGTGCACGGCGTGTGTATTCTTGGACTGGAGAAGGATTCAGGTGGGCGAGAAAACAATGTTACCCGGGCGGTCGGGCGAAAGACCGATTTGTGAACCTGCACGTGACGGGACATAGATAAATCAGAATCGGTTTAAATAGGGTGACGTGTAACGATATCTTACATGTATACAGAAGTCGCGTATTTATTGCCACCCAAATGATTAGATAGACATCATCCTTTTGGTTCGTCAAACGTCGCATCTGTGTCTCAGCGTGTCAGCTACAATCGATCGCAACAAATCGAATTAATACAGCTGCTCAACGGGATTGACAACGACGCGTTATCTCGCCCCTGGCGGGACTGTGGAGAGAATCCAAGATTATAAAGCTTCGTAAACAGATGTACCAACATAAGTCCCGTATTCCCGCGGGATGTCGTTTTACTTGTCACATGGCTTCACTTGTAGGATTCCGTATTATGACGAAGATGTTAATTGGCCCTGGCTAGGTTTCTCATAACGGTTTTATTGATCAGATTATCCAGGTTCCAAATATGGTGACAGAGTTATCCACGGTGGAGACAACCTTGCTTATGGTATCAAGACTCACCAGCTTGCGTATTGCCCGAGATTGGTAAATAGTTAAAGTAAGTTTCAGAAGATCATCTTATTTGAAACATTGCTGGCAGTTTTATTCCTGTGCGGGCGGAGCGAAACAGCTATACACATTTCGCATGTGTTTTGAGTACGTTGTAATTAAGCTCAGTCGATGTATCCTTCACTATAGGAACATTTTATAACAATAGATAACCCATATGCAACACATGGTGCATGCTCATTAATATGTTCTAAAACGAGCAATACTTAGTATTTATCTCCGCTACTGATAACATAAAAGACGAAACATATGCGGAGGTACTCAAACGCTGAACCCGTAAACTGCATGCAATTCCTGTAAATCTGCATCACAATGTACATGTATGCACTTTTTTTCCAAGAAATCACCTCTCTGCAATGCAGATATTTGTTTCTAAATATTATCTCACGTGACGTTTGCGTTGACAGTAACGTTTCTTTAAGAAAAAGTGCGAGCATGGAGTCGATCAGTTGAATTAATACTTGTACCAACGCCAACGGAGCACATATCTGCTCTGTTACACAAGCTGTGCATATATGTACATGTACCTGTGGGGTGCAAGATAAAGAATAGGTGGACCCTATATCGCATTAGGCTAAGTTATCGGAGAAAAGACGAGAAACTCTTGCTAAACATTGCCAATTAGCTGAACGGACATCTTGTCCATTGCACAAAGGAACCGCTTATTTGTCTACCTTATCATTAGATGGCAAACGAGGACACACACCTGTCAGTTCACGCAGTACCGCTGACCCACTAATGCTATTTCTGACATGACGGTTGATTCATACATGTACATGTATCAATGGCCGGTATACTGTCTGACTCTCAACGCTAATGGGGCGCTGCTGGCGTCTTAACCTCTTCACTGATAATGGCGTCGAGTGCTGGGACGATGACGTTATGGCCATTTTCCAGTGGAAAATATAACGGGGATATCACGAAGCCATAACATTGACTCAGTTGATATCCTATTATCATTCACGATCGTGGAATACCATACACTGTTTGAAACATTGAGATACAGTTGTTTCTCTGCGTTCCAGTTATGCATAATGGTCAACTACTATAGTGTGCTTGTTGACGTAGGTCCGTGCTCAATTCGGACATATAACACCCAGCATGACATTTCGCGTCCGTACTCAGCACTGACGTATAGCACACAGCATGACATTTTACGTCCGTACTCAGCACTGACGTATATGTGACCGATGAGGGTCCGGATGGGCAGTTTTAAGACATGGGAACGTATTTGTCGGTATAATTTATTCACAAACGGAAAGCAATGGTATGGATCGACCTGAAATGACACAGAACAATCCAACATTTAGCACATGATTAAAGAGATACAGTGTTCGCACAATATGGAGGTACCTTGATCAGCATCAACATAATGTAGCACTTGACATACTATATACATGTATAACATTAACATATAACTAAACTGGACTCTTAGTTAGATATATATGTCTATTCCAAATGTATGTGGATGAAGCAATAGTACATAATATATAGTGCTGACGCACCATTATGTAAATAATCAACGTTTGCAACCCATACGCTTATTAGATAATGACACACATGAAATATAGCCACTATGGTTAATATGGTTAATACCAGTAAAAGTAATCCAAAATCTGCGCGCACATGTGGTAGAAACTTCCCATGATGTGCATAATGTTACTTTATAAAATAGTACTAAATAGCACTATAAAATAGTTAAGAATAAAACCCCCTCCCGAAGTTATATTATTACGTACCTTATTTATTCATTACTAGATTATAAAGTCCTCGTTCCCTCTCGTTCACTAACAATGTATATATAATTTCACTTCTTCTGCTGATTTATTCACTTCTTCCTCTCTCCTCACTTCCCTTCACAACTTCTCCTTATATCCTCAACTCACTTCTGCATCCCTTCTCTCCGTGCGCACACCCTGTAGACAGGATCAGGCAAAGTATCCCATTTTCGTCAAATCTCATTTCAAAACGCCAAGGATCAACGGGGTTGACTTATACACGTACCTCCTCTGACAGGAGTCGAGCACGGTCTTCAGATGGAGTTTGATCACAGTTCATGTTAGAAAGGAAACAAATTTACATTCGGATACATGTACAAATGTTCTGATCAGTGTATGTATCCGATTTGTTCGCGACAATTGTGCAGGTGTCCCTTGTGCGTATTGTCAATGCTATACCATCACAATGTGACGTCGATTTGAGTCAGCAGTGACGAATAAGGTATTTCCTGCCTACAGGAAAACGGCTAATTGGTTTACATTGCAGTTAAGGAATTTGAAACTTTAAATATACACGTATGTCGAATTGAGTCAGTAATGACAACAAACAAGGTATATGCTGATTCTGCCTTCAGTAAGGAATACGGTTAATTGTTTTACAATTCATTGAAGGAATTGGAAACATTACATATGTACACGTAGATGCACATACACTGAAAAATCAAGTGTTTAACTTCTACACACAAAGCTAAAAACTTTTTTGTCCCACTTTATAAACACATTATCATGTGTGCATGCTAAACGAGGTGTTTATAATCTAAGTGAGGTGTTTATGTAAACTAAACACATGTATGTGTTTAGATAAATAAACGAGGTAAACTATACACATGCATGTGTTTAGATAAATAAACACCTAGCTTTTTAAGTAACTAAACACATCAAATGTTTAGATAATAAACGATGTGTTTAGGGTTAACTAAACACGGTGTTTAGAAAGTAAACACCTCAATATGTTTATTAAATAAATGGATCCAAGTGTATATGGCTTGTCCCACTTTATAAACACAACCAGGTGTTTAGTTTCTATACATGTTTATTAATTTGTAATCATAAACTGTAAAACATAATATACATAGAGTTCATACAGATTTCAATTGAACATAATCCTGGTAATATACAAAGGATATAACATGTTATTATGGATTTTTGTGTAAAATGGAGAAAAGTAGTACCAAATGCCAAAATTGAAACTATATACCTCTTATGTATATTGCAACAAAAAAAAGGTGACATAATTAATTTATTAAATTGCATGCCAGTAAAGTGTAATGGCTGTAAGAATGTTAAGGAGGAATTAAAAAAAAATCTCAATTTCAAACTAGAAAATTGAAGGGGAAAATCATTATAATCTATAACCAATATGTGCTATACATGTAGTACTAGAACACTTTCGAGATCCAATTTTAAAAAGCGGTTTAAAAACATTAAAATATTTTTTGGGGTAGGTCGATAAGAGAGTTCGAATGAAATATTTGCAAAAATACACTACATTAGCTGGCTTATGAACCAAACTATAGGGTATGTGCTCAGTTTACCAATCATGCACATGAATTAATTGGGAACACCACGAATAACTGCATATGCAAATCAAACAAACCCACGATTGGCAGACTACATTTACAAGGTATGGGATCAATGTGTTAAAACATCTACAAAAAAAAACCAAATCATCGTAAACCCGAAGAAGTCAAATAGTGAAATATACTTTGACATGCGCATTATTAAACTTCGCAAAATTTCGCAATCTTGGTGGCATATTCTCCACAAAGGATTAAGTTGAATTATTCCCACATCACCCAGTGGGAGGATAATGCAATTGAAAATAGTATAAAAGATTCGGGCGGCGTTGGCAGTAGGTATGCTGTTAATATATTCACCTCCGTCAAAAACCGCTCTTTAAAAAATTCTCCAAATATGCCCGTTATTTCGTCAAAAACATTTCTTCAAATATCTCCGTTATTTAGTTAATAAAAATAATTTCTTATTTCATAATTCGCGCTATTTCGTCATTTCGATGCATTTTTTATTCCGCAATTTCGCTGTATTTTCCTATTTCGCTTTTTCGTGGTATTTCATATTTCGATAATTCGCTATATTTGACATATTATGGGATATTGGCATGCATCAACGGCTGGCGTGGCATGCCACATACCCTTTATCACTGAGGAATTTTAACTAATAGTTTTGTATTACTACAGAGTAACATTGGTCTGTATCAGGTGGTTATGTAAACAAAAGCAAAACAACGTTACAGAACCTGGCTTTTGTTTGGATCCGGATATGGTAAACATAAAGAGCATTATTTGCAGGGACGTGGCTAGAGGGTCTCCGTTGGGGGCGGTGTCCACCTTGATAATTCCAACTGCACCCCCTTAAATCAGACCAGAGACAAGGTTTTGCATAATTCCATTTGCACCCCCCCCCCTTGAATCAATTGAATCAAACCAAACACCCCTAGCCTATTTATAAACCCATGGTTCTGTCTACCCGGTATAATAATATTTATTTATTTTGAACCTGAAAATTGCACAAATCCTAACATCTAGTGGTCTAACTCCAGACAAATGCACAATTGCAAAATCCTAGCATCTAGACTGACCTCAAGCTTTCATGGTGTTGGAAATTTCAAACCTCATACTCTCCCTTAGTTTGGAAATTTTCCAACTTATGCTGACTTAAGACCATTTCAGTCAACAATTTTAACCAAATGTAGTAAAATATTGTTTACTTAAACTCATTAGTATAATTTTATTGGCCACGGGAAGGGACCAGGACACACCGGGCCGACCATGGTTCCGGCTAGTGTGCGAATTTTTTTTAATCTGAACAAGAAAATCGCAAAATCCTAGCATCTAGACTAGCCTCAAGCATTCATAGAGTTGGAAATTTCAAACCTGACACCCCAACTTAGGTTGGAAAATTTCCAACTGATGACCAATACCAGTGACAATTTTGACCAAATGTAGGATAATAATGTTTTCTTAAATTAACTAGAAGTTTTTGACTGACCAGGGGGGGGGGGGCAGGAAACAAGCGTTCCAAGTGTTTGAAATTTCAAACCTGACACCTCCAAAAACAATACCCCCCCCCCCAATACAATGTTTGAAAATCAAACTACAAGAACATTTTCAACCTGTTGTTGGTGTGAAATTTCCAACTATTGTTGTGTCAGGTATGAAATTTCCAACTGTTTTGACCAAAGTTGGGGGGGGGGGGGTGAGACAAACAAACTTTAATGCCTTTAATCACTTTTGTAATTCATGATTATTTTGATGAGGGCCACTTGACACGTCAACAGCACGAAGACTACCATATATACTGATGATTTGGTGCAAAATTTACACCATGTACTTTCAAATTATCAAGGCGAAAATATTTCGAAATACTCGGCCTTGAACATATATGGTTAGAAATCTTCACGCATACGAACAGTTTCCTTTTTGGAACCTTCTATAGACCTCCGAATTCACCCGTAGAACTCTGGGATGAAATATACACTTCACTTGATGGAGCGATGGACACAACAGAATCCAGAAATCACACAATTATTACCGGAGATTTCAATTGTAACCAACTGTGCACTGAACCAAAACAAACAAGATATATATGTGGGAAGTTTGGTATGAAACAGCTTACAGAACAACCAACCTACTTCACTGAAAATTCCCGATCACTCTTAGACCTGTTTTTCTCAAATAAACCGGATTTTGTACAGTCGTGTGAGATTTATTATCCTTTTTTTTGCAGAATTGGTTCGATATCACTGCCCAATCGTACTTACTTTAAATATTTGTAAAGCGACATCGAACCGATTCAGTAAAAGAAGAATATGGAAATACAACGAGGCAAATTTCAGTGCAATGAATGAAGAATTGCAAACGTGGGGCTCCGAGAATCCGTTGAAACATGTGAATTATACAGAACTTGCGACGGTGGTAACTAACAAAATAAATGAAGTCGCAATAAAACACATTCCAAACAAATTTGTTACAATTAGAGCAGATGAACCCGAATGGACGCCAGCTCACATTCGTCTCCTTATGAGGCAACGCAAACGATTATATGACAAAGCAAAAAATAATACGACATTAAAGGTACGGTTGGCCTTGGCGGTGGGTATCCTGTGAAAATATTTCCACCCGTCAAAAACCGCCACAAACAGAAATAATGAAATGTAGACAGACTTTGTCCGTATACAAATAAGAAATATCGCATAAACAGTATGTTATTGTCAAATGTTTGACCATTGTTATGTAAACAAAAACATAAAAAGTAACTTTTCTGGTGTTTGTTTATATTATGATGGTAAACATAAAGAGCGTTCTTTGTTGGTGAATTCCTGATATGGAACTAATAAATAGCGTTTATGCCATTCGTGTGTGATTAGCCAGTAGCATTGTGCTGTCTTCTGTAACACAATCAGGCTCTTGCTTAGGTAAAATATAGTAGGTCTTTATGATAACATGCTGTTTACGTGATGGTCATGATATATATGAACGAAACTGTATGCGTTTTAATGTTTTTCTGTTTACGGTGATTAGAACAAATATGAATGTTTTCGACAACTAAGGCCTCACGTGCCTTTGAATGCATGGGCTAAATATAAAACCAAGCGAAATGAAGTAATATCATCTATCAGAACTGCCAAGCGACTGGAAATGGAAACAAAAATAAAAATCCTCGGCAGTTCTTTTACTGATTCCTCGGTGTGGTGGAAAACTCTTAATAGACTCATGGCCCCGGACCACAAACCTATTCCGGCACTTTGCGAGGACAACAACGTATACACAGATAACAATTCTAAATCAGAAATATTAAATAATTACATCGTCCCTGCCCGAATCTGACAAAAAAGAACCACCGCTATTATCTAGATCTAAAAAATTTACCTTGAAACTTATTAAGATTACACACAAAGATGTGTTGGAATCCCTGACAAGCGTTAAAGTAGCAAAGGCCAGTGGCGATGACGGTATCAGCCCAAAAATTATAAAGAACTGCGCAACGGCCCTAGCAAGTCCTATGTGCTATATATTTAACGAATTGTTAAAACATTCATATTACCCTGATGAGTGGAAGAGAGCAAACGTTTGTCCCATCTTTAAAAAAGGAGACCCAAGTATGCCATCGAATTATCGTCCGATTTCATTGCTACGTTGCCTCTCAAATATATTTGAGAAATGTATCTTTCGACATTTATCAAAATACTTATACGAAAATAAGCTCCTAACATATTTACAATCGGGTTTCACTCCAAATGACAGTACCGTATTCCAACTAACAGACATATATCATTATCTTATTTCATCTTTAGACGAAGGAAAAGAAATAAGGTGCCTTTTCTATGACATCAGCAAAGCTTTTGATAAAGTTTGGCATAAGGGATTATTGTCCAAACTAAGTAACCTAGGTGTGTGTGAAAACACATACGACATTTTGAAAAATTATTTGGAAAATCGACAACAAAGAGTCATTTTGGAAACTACCCAGTCGTCTTGGAAATATGTAGAATCTGGTGTCCCCCAGGGGTTAATACTGGGTCCCCTACTATTCTTGATATACATCAATGATATAGCAGACGATATAACAAGTAATATCCGACTTTGTGCAGACGATACCTCCCTTTATCTAGCAGTAGAATATCCGCTGACGTTCTACACGATTGGTCTAACAAATGGCTCGTTAAATGTAACCCATCCAAAACTGAATCCCTCTTAGTTAGCAGGAAAGAAATTAAACCTAGCCACCCCATCTCAAAATGGCAAATAAGCCAATATGCGAAGTAGCTACACATAAACACCTAGGTCTAACCTTTAGTTCCGATGGTAAATGGAAAGACCATATCGCATATATTGAAAAACG
Organism: Siphonodentalium dalli; assembly: GCA_032622095.1. Classification (NCBI taxonomy): domain Eukaryota; kingdom Metazoa; phylum Mollusca; class Scaphopoda; order Gadilida; family Siphonodentaliidae; genus Siphonodentalium; species Siphonodentalium dalli. Next base: position 56,187,459 of record CP136067.1, read on the forward strand.
AGCTTATAGTAGGTTGTCCCTGCTGAGGAGGCATACATTTAACCTTGACAGGAGGTCACTAGAAAGAATATATTTATCGTTTGTTCGTCCTGTCCTGGAGTATGCCTCCTCAGTTTGGGACAACTGCAGCAACGAAGAAGCTAATGAATTAGAAGAAATCCAATACGAAGCCGCAAGAATCGTAACTGGCGCGACAAGAAGTTGTAGTAAAGAGGGATTGCTCCACAAAACTGGATGGGATACACTTATGAATCGACGCCGAAAAACCAAGCTAACCCAATTTTTCAAAATGGTGAAAAAGTCAACACCCGCCTACCTATACATATATGTTCCCCCTATATCAGGGAGTCTAACAAATTACGACTTCAGACCTAAAGACATGAAACCGGTTTTGTGTAATACTGAATCATATAAAAAATCCTGTTTACCTACAGCTGTGAGTCTATGGAATGATCTACCACCGGAGGCCAAAAATTGTGCAACCATATCGGACTTCAAATCTGTTCTTAATACTGACCTCGTCGTGAGCCCCCGTTACATGGAATTTGCTTACACAAGACGAAGTAAAATTTGTCATTGTCGACTACGACAAGGGTGTAGCAATCTGAACTACAACCTATATCTCAATCATTTGCAAGACAATCAATATTGTATTTGTGGCGAAGTTGAAACAGTATCACACTTCTTGCACTATTGTCCAGTCTTTGAAGCCGAGAGAGATATATGTCTCAGCAATCTTAATAATTTGGATACAAAAACACTCTTAGAAGGTTCAAAATCATTTCCCTTATCAAAAAAACATTGAGATATTCGCTAATATTCAGAAATATATGGAACTAACTGGCAGATATGTGGATTAGTTAAACCTTTCACGAAAGGAGCTGCGCTGGTGCTGCATTAAAGATAATGTGCCAGTGCATTATCTTATATATGTGAATCTCCCATAGGGAGCCTCACATATATAAGAGAATGCACTGTCTTGCAAGGTCAATGTAAATAATGTTAGTTTGGTTGATGTTGTTTTGGACCAAGTTCAGTTACTTACTCTTCTATACAAGACATACTACATTTACCCCGGGCATTCTAATGAATCCCTGAATCTGACATGTCTGAGATTAATCTGTCTTCAAAATAATATATCATTTATCGTGATAGAAAAAAAGGTAAAGTGATGATACAGTGTCCATCTGACCTACAAGACATACAAGCAAGATAACCCCCTCCCACGATTCGGGACATACAGTCTGTTATAGAAGAGTAACGGTACTGGACTCGGTCCAAAAACAGCATCAATCTGACCGACATCCAAAGCTGTTGTGGACAGAGAAGACTTGGTTGGTTTAGTAATTGCACATGGGCATGGTAATTCAATAGATAACATCACAGGCTGCAATTGATACATTCAGGTTCCTCTTTGTGATATAATGCTGAACCAGATATCAAAAGTACAAACTTTTTGAATGTATCAAGAATTGACAAGTTACTGTTGATCAGTTAGAATGGTTTTTCCTCACAAGAATACACCAACAATGATCGGACTGCCATACAATTTAGCAATGGTTTTAAACTTCACAAATTTACTGAGTGCATAACAACATTAGGATATGCTGATGGAAAACTTGGTGAAGAATGTCTCGCATTCAATTATGTGATTTAATCACTCGTGTCATGTGTATAAATCCCAGAAATATAAATTACTTGTTTATATTGAGAAGGGAGTGCAGCATTATTCGTGTTCTCTGCCTCATTTTGAACAATGGGAATTCCACATGCTATGCATGATTAACACAATTGATAAACTACATACTGTGGTATATATAGCAACACTAGTAATCAACAGAAAACTGACTCGCCACTTCCATTTTTCTGGCCACAAGATGTCGAACCAGTCATCGAAAGTGGATTGTATCAATTGCAGCCTCTGAACAGTCAGTTTTATTTCAAAGTCAGCTCATTTTCATATTTTTACGAATTTTGTTAAGTTTGCGGATCTCTCTTGTGTAAATTGCTGAAGTAGTCCAAGATATGCAGTGATATACTTTAGGATATGATAAATCAGCAGCATAATATGTTCCAATGAGTGCAAGTACACCCCTATATATGTCCGTGGATTGTGAAAGCACCTTTACACCGTCCCCAACAACCACAGCTTCTTCCAAATTCCCGTTGGCGATCATTAGCACTAGTTTTGGAGCAGAGCCTTTCTCCGATTCAGTCGCAGCCTCGACTTGTGATGCCATAACATCCTTAAAATAACAGTGTGGGTTAGAAAAATTCATAGACCTGCATCAATACAAGTCACATGCCCCAATGTGCTTTAACGGACTTCGTACCTCTTTAATCCTTTCATGACAGGAGCTCCGCTGGTGCAGCATTAAAGATCCTATGCAACTGCGCATGCATTCTCTTATATATGAGAGTCTCCCATGCATGGGGAGCCTCGCATATATAAGAGAATGCTCAGGCTGACAAGGTGAAGGGAAATATTGATAGGCCAATGTCTCCTATATGTGTCTCCCTATGGGAGACTTGGGAATACTTTGGCACAGGGTTTTAGCAAAATGACATTAATTTCTACTTCAGCTTAAACGAAGAGATCATACTCCATTGGTAAAAAACATAGGAATTTTGTTGTGTTCTGACATAATAATATTAAACAAACAATGCTTGGAATATATATTTTTGTTAATACTTGTTCCTCAATAATGAAGTTCACAGTATAGGGGTGGTCTAAGCTTGAGACTATAATATTTGTGAGCAAATATCGCAATAGACATTGACCCATGGAGAAATTCCATAATTGTAAGTGGTGCAAATCAAAAATCGCTCACAAAGTCACTTTTAGGTTTGATATTTGGAAAATTTGTTTCATCGCTATAATAATTCAGTTACCCCATCTGAACAAATGAATCTGAAATGTCATATATATCAGTTATTACCTCCTTCACACATATCACATATTTTGACTTCAGGCCCTTCCTTCGGTTATAGCTGGTCTCCTTCTCCAGGAAATAGCACACCTTCAGAAATACTTCTGTCTCCGTACCCTGCATAGAAATTAATAAGTTAGTGAACTGAGATGTTGAGGTCTTCAACGTTGTTTTTCACGATTCAATTATATTCTGAAAAGTGCCCAATATTTTCAATTTCACCAATATGCATGAACATGTAATTTCTTATGTGGTTTCTGAAATGAATATTGATGTAGGCATTGTGAAACACATAGACTTGAGAAACCCCTGGCCGCCATCGGTTCATGTCTTTTATGGCAAAATGCATTAATAATTACAGACACACAGTTGAGTGTATTGGTGGCAATGAGTAAGTACATAGACTTGATTTGACATATGATATCATAGACCAAGTCTTCTCCATCCACAACAACGCGAAATATCGGCTGGGTTTATGCTGTTGGACAGAGTCCCGCTCTGTTAGAGGGTAGCCTTTCCCCATGCATGATGATACCAGAGGTCCATTCCATGTCAAAGCAATGATATGTATAAGTAAACAAGGCCTTGTTTTCCAGAGAAATTCTCATTGTCACGCTATCAGTTATTACATGTACGCGATTTAAATAATATATTAAACAATCGCATCATCACTTTATCCTTTTTATTTAATGTCAGATAAGTAATCACATTCAGGGTTTTTCAATGAAAGTATTTTGTAGCAGAGTAACGAGACTCTGTTCAAAACCATATATCCCAAAAGCTGTTGTGGACAGAGAAGATTTGGTCTAATGATATCAGTGACAGCTCTTGTTATGTATATGCTAATATTACTTAGCAAATGAGTGATTTTCATGATTGCAACACACATAGTCCAGTTATTCACATAGTGATTTCAATTGTTTTACAAATCAAGCTCTATCATATACAGATCAGGGGGATGTCAATGTTCATTTAATATTCCTACATTTGACCAATAACTTTGATTATTTGATGATTAGGCCAAATAAAAAATGTTTGTGTTTGGGGTCTCCTTACCTACCCTACATCTGTATCTTAAAGGTGACTACCCTAAACTGTTTATTGGGCCTCCAGTAAATTTACATCACCTCTATGTCCAGATATTGGGCTTTTGTCAAATAAAATTACAAAATTAATATATTTTGACCACTGTTAATAACTGCACTGTGAATGTGTGTGAAGGAGAATGACTCAATTATATAGCTATTCCTAACAATATATAAGAAGAATGTGTCAGAAAAAGTACCAAACACGTAGGTGGGGGTGGGTGCATGTCCAAAAGCAGTTTTTTCCGCAAGATAAAACAAAGTTTTAAAGACTTTAAAGACATATTATGGACTTGTTCGAGATTGTGAAACTGATAAATTAGGTGTTATGCCAACCTGGGGAATGTAGCATTCTACTAACATCGGCGATAATTTCAAGGAAATTGACAATACCACTACATAGAAACATCGTTTGATCTATGCTCAATTGAAAATATTTACATCTCGATTCATAACGCAACTATTGGCTATAAACTAAAACAAATGATTTCGATATCGACATCGAGTCATTACATTTAATTAATACATAAGAATGGCAGTATCAGTATGTGTTGTCAATTTGGATTAATATTAATTAAAAATAACAACTTTTTCCACTTCTATTTGATCACCCTACCGGAGTGTTTCACATCACTTTAATAGCCAAATCATTATAAAATTTGACCAAAAAAAATTTGAATTAAAACAATACATGATAGGTGCCAAGAGATGTCACAATGAAAAAATCGCATACGTGTCTGGAACTACATGTGTATTTTTTTACTCATCCCCTGACTTATAAATTATACATAGCAATTAAGTTAGAAATTAAAGAACACTAACTCTCCGATGAAAAGAAATGCACTGATAACATATACAATAAAGTCCAAGATAACAATGAAGTGTTTCTGTAATAAACTGAATTGAGTAGATATGAGTTACGGTCACATCTATAATCAGAAGATATGTCCAATCAAATATGTTTCTGGTAAAGCCATAACATTGGCAATGTCTGTTGAGAAAACATCTAAATGCATGAGGTAATTTTACCCCTGTTGTAAATAGTGCCAAAGCTTGTCAATTGAATTACAAATGACACTTTGACCAGCTGTACAGGTTATTGCAGGAAATTCAATGCATATGACACTGACCCTGAAACTTCATTAGAAGATACTTTGAAAAGTAGCAAATGATTAGCAATTTATATTCCATTAGGACCATTAAATTTATGGTATAACTTTCCACCAATTTGAATGTTTTCCAACCATTTGTTTACATAATTTCATTGGTTGTCTCAATATAAGGTGCTAAGCAGAATGAGGTCAACACTCAACAGAGGGTGAATTTGGTGATGCTAGCCCGCAGACTAAATTAACCACTGGACACCTCATTATGCATATGTCCAACACTATATTCTGACAGTCCTGTTCAAATAATATAATAATTTTGCCTTTAAATCATATTTCTGAACACCATCACTTCCACAAATTACAAAACCAACTGTGTTGAAAAGGTGTTAAATTGGTTACTAATTATATTTTACATAATGTGACAGCAATCATTTTATTTTATCATCACGCGATATGAGGTTAAGTACCCAGCTTAATATTTCATGCGGTTGAGTACCTCGCTTAACAAATCAGTGCGGTTGAGTACATCGCTTTAAGAAATCTCACAGCTAAAGGAGATTCCGATATAGTCTGCTAAATTGCTTTTAATTGTTATTTCCCTTTGTATCATCTGTTATCCCAGTCCGAGATTTTCATTAAGCGAGGTAGTCGACCACATGACATATTAAGCTGGTTACTCAACCGCATGTGGTGTGATGATAGTGACCCCTTCAGCTAGTGAAATATTGATTTATATATGTTAAGACTTATAAGTGACACATCTAAATACATTGTGAGAGCTAAAATTGGATGAGAAATGAAAATGCATGTTAGTCGAGCCTACAAACTATCTTCCTACCAAATACATGTATTAATACATACATAGAAATTTGATCATGTGAACATAAGGCCAAACTTTGTTATTTTTCTGCTTTACGGAATTTTTTAACCTTGTTTTGGTAGGGTCGGTCGGAAAAAAAAATAAAAATGTTTGAATCATTTTTTGTTGTTGACATTCGCTAAGGTGGTAATTGTGTCTTCATAATTCTGTGAGTCACTTACAGAGAAAGTGATTCGTATGTATATCACAAAATTCTAATCCAGTACTTTTATTTGAAACCTAGCTCAGATTATTGAATATTGAAAAAATCCACAAAGAGTTTGTTTAACATTTTATTTTCTAAAACAAAAATAGACTCCCGCATTCAGTTACATGTATAATGTATACATTGAAAAAGTCCATTATTCATCTGGAGGGATGTCATGGAAAAATAAGTAGCCGACAGATAATACATGTGCAGAAGGATTCCTATTAATTGGTGGGAAATGTTCAGATAATAAGTTTAAAAAAATGTCTATGGCCGTTTGTTGAACTTAATATCTTAACATTTCCTAAGGGATCTACTTGTCTGTTTTTATTTCCTTGTCGGGTCACAGAGAACTTGGTCGGCGCATCCATAAAGCAGTAAAATAAAAAGGCTTTGGCCTAAGTTTGGTTATGACACTCAAGTGCATTTTCTCAGTGAGGAATCTTGATGCTCATATAAGACATAAATTTGAAACCAGGTGGTGGAAAAGGTGTCAAATTGGTGGTTATCCAATTCCTTCTCAGCATGTAAGTTTCCCTGAGGGTCCTGGGTAGCCACCATGAAACTTTATCAAGAAATAAGACACCAGACAAGTGGTTTTAGAATTGCAATAAATTAGTTACCTGTGGTGTGTTGTAGTGCCGGTAACCGGTAACTGTATAGCTCTCAAACCCCCACATACGTGTAAAAGTTGATGGTAGAAATGCATACTTTTATCAGATCTGGAATAAGATATGATTAAACCAGTATTGACTTTTAAAATCTTTTTACCTATGAAAATATATCATGTAATTTCTGAAGATGGGCATGTTTAAAACAGCAAAACCTGCAATGTTCTCTCAAGTTTCCATGTCTATTAAAAATATATTAAACTGTATTTTAGCTTTAAAAAAAAAATGAACTCGATCTCCATTTATAATTTAGGTGATTCTGATATATCATGTGGTAAATCATGTGAGAACACAATTTATCATATCATGATAAGTATGGTAATGTTGATCATGTATTGATATATGTATGGTATTGTGACCATTATTACTGACCAAGTGTATCGTTACAGCCCTACTAGTACATGATAAATCCTTGAAAATTCTGGTTATGTTCATGAGTCAGTGGAGTAACTTGACAGTGGAAAGCAAGGATTTGTGATGGCAAATCAAACTGCCCCCAAGTTTAAAGTGATATTGTCTCACAAAATTGTCAGTTTATACAGTACATATTCCAGGGCGACTTGTCTGAGGTGTGAAACTTAATTAGTTTCATCCAATTAGAGTGATTGGTATAATAACCTTGTTAATTAAGGTGCCAACTTAAAACCTTGTCAGGTATATTGTGTTTATACAAAATTTTGCCGTAAACACTGCCAGAGCTAAGGCATTTAATTGTGCTTGTACAACATTGTGCCATAAAACCACTGTCTCATCAAGGAAGTTACTGTATTCCGGCACACAATATGACACCTGAATTAAATTGAATTGATAATGAACATCAGAATAATTTAATATAATTTGTTATAAATACAAATAAAAAACCCATAAAAAAAGAACTATCATAATGTTTGGTCATCCACCTGAGACAAGTCGACCTGGAAACGTATGACAAGTCGACCCGAAGTCGGCCCAAAATTGCCGTTTGGCCGAGGTGTATCTGGCGGCATTCTGGCCCGAGTCGTCACAGATCCAATCGGCCGGGCTATTATACTAGTCTATAGATTCATAGATTGATTGGTGCCATGGTGGTTCACACCACATAAACTCTGATCATATCTCCCCTGGCCTCTTATATATAATGTACGATAATTATAGTATACATGTAGTGTGTTTTGAGATGGACGATATCTCAATGAGTTGAAAGTGCCTTAGTGTAATATTTCGTGATGCTCTGCCGAGCGAAATATTCAAATTTCAATGAGCTGAGATATCACCCATCTCAAAACACACTAGGCTATTGTTGTATAAATTTATCTTATGCCGACTTTTTTATTTATTTCTGGATTTTAGGCTGACATTTTTGGGGTTTTTTTCTGAGTGAAACTACGTTTTCGCAATTTATTTACAAAAATGGTAATTGCGCATATATACATGTGATGAGCCAGGAATAGCAGTTATTGCGTAATAACTTACCGTTATTAAGTTTCAGTTGAAGAATTTAGTTCACGCCAAATTCTATTGACTTGGAAATCAGTTCTATAGGTTATACAAGATATTTTTTTGTCATATCAACATTTAAACACAGGAATTTGTTCTACTATAATGTCTATAAATATACAACCATTTCAACTAATTATAATTTTGTTTACTTCCTGTAACCTACTTTCGATGTGACTAGATAATGCATGTGTTATATATTAAGTATAATCAATGTATAATAATAACCGGTATACATGTAAGACAATAATATATAAGGCTTACAGTAAATAACAGGCCGGGGGAGATATTATTCAAGTTTCCAGTGCAAATTTTATTCCTGTTAAAGTATTTTATCTGATATTTCAGATTGTGTTTACTCATTCATGTTCCTTTGTTATTTTACTCTATTAATGTATGTTGAATAAATAATTGAAGTGAATTGAATTGTTTCTGTGGTTCACCAGCTATTTACAATCACATATACCTGGTGAAGTCTGACTCTAAGTACAGTTACTGGACATTAACAGGTCTGGCAAATGTGAGAATACGGCTACAATATCTGTAAGAAGAATAGATGCCTCGTTGGATTCACATCTAAAAATAGAATCTTTGGGGTCTAAAATTGGTTGTGGGTGTCTCGTTACCTTCACATCTAAAAATAGAATCTTTGGGTCTAAAAATTGTTTGAGGGTAAAATTGTTTGAGGGTAAAATTGGTTGTACTAAAATATTCCCAAAATATCAAAACCCAAAAAAAAAATTTCAAAACCCAAAACTTCCAAAATTTCAAAAACTTCCAAAATTTCAAAAACTTTCAAATATTTCAAAAATTTCAAAAACTTCCAAAATTTCCAGAATTTCCAAAACTTCCAAAATTTCAAAAACTTCCAAAATTTCCAAAACTTACAAAATTTCCAAAACTCCAAAAATTTCAAAAACTTCCAAAATTTCCAAAATTTCCAAAACTTCCAAAATTTCAAAAACTCCAAAAATTTCCAAAACTTCCAAAATTTCCAAACCCAGAATGAACTGTCATATTGAATGAATGATGATTTAATCTCAGCCATTTTTACATGGAACATGAGCGATGTACACGCAATCACACACGCCACATTGGTGGTAACAATGTGTCTTTCACACCTTTGCTTTACCAAATGAATTCTATTATTTCCCCGGTCACAGCTATATGGTATTCAGAAAACATATCGATTTGAGCAGAAATAGTTGTTTAACGGGTTAGTATCAATTAAGGTTGATAAACTGTGTCATTCACACGATAATTAGTTATCCAAAACATGCATACATATTACGTCAGATCGTGAGACACTCAATTATAGAAATTGCTTTGATGACATTGTTATAACAACATTACGTAATAACCCCTTATCACTCCAGTCACACTTACGATCATATACCGAAACTACAGGTAGCACCGATGATGTAACATTATATCACTGCTATTGTACCAATGAGAGGTTCAGACATGTTCGATGACTTATCGCCCCACATTCATACTTACGCTTTGGACATTTTATCAGTTTATCACGTGATCACTAAATGTGGCAATCAGGTATCCATCGATGTATTGTTAACATTCATTCATAATGAGTGCCCCCTTTAGAGTGTCTTGTGTTCCTTTAAGATTCAACCACCAATATTACATCACGTCCCTTGTTTCGTGTCACTTTAACTCCTTGAGTGGATTGTCCTCCTTTAATGATTTCATAGCGTGTGTACATGCAAGACAGTATAGCACTATGATTATGTCTGTAGCGGTTGTTGGTAAGATGTGAAATATAAATTTTAAGGTTCAATTCATTCGTGTAGTAATTTCGTATATGTTCAACGCTCTTCATTCGTGTGCTTGTATTGTTAACATTCATTCATAATGAATGTCCCTTTAGAGTGTCTTGTAATTTTGTATATGTTCAACGCTCTTCATTCGTGTGCTTGTATTGTTAACATTAATTCATAATGAATGTCCCTTTAGAGTGTCTTGTGTTCCTTTAAGATTCAAACACCAATATTACATCACGTCCCTTGTTTCGTGTCGCATTAACTCCTTGAGTGTATTGCCCCTTCGAATGATGTCATAGCGTGTGTACATGTAAGATAGTATAACACTATGACTATGTCTGTATCTGTTGTTGGTAAGATGTGAAATATAAATTTCAGTTCATTCGTGTAGTAATTTCGTATATGTTCAACGCTCTTCATTCGTGTGCTTGTATTGTTAACATTCATTCATAATGAATGTCCCTTTAGAGTGTCTTGTAATTTTGTATATGTTCAACGCTCTTCATTCGTGTGCTTGTATTGTTAACATTCATTCATAATGAATGTCCCTTTAGAGTGTCTTGTGTTCCTTTAAGATTCAAACACCAATATTACATCACGTCCCTTGTTTCGTGTCACATTAACTCCTTGAGTGTATTGCCCCTTCGAATGATGTCATAGCGTGTGTACATGTAAGATAGTATAACACTATGACTATGTCTGTATCTGTTGTTGGTAAGATGTGAAATATAAATTTCAGTTCATTCGTGTAGTAATTTCGTATATGTTCAACGCTCTTCATTCGTGTGCTTGTATTGTTAACATTCATTCATAATGAATGTCCCTTTAGAGTGTCTTGTAATTTTGTATATGTTCAACGCTCTTCATTCGTGTGCTTGTATTGTTAACATTCATTCATAATGAATGTCCCTTTAGAGTGTCTTGTGTTCCTTTAAGATTCAAACACCAATATTACATCACGTCCCTTGTTTCGTGTCACATTAACTCCTTGAGTGTATTGCCCCTTCGAATGATGTCATAGCGTGTGTACATGTAAGATAGTATAACACTATGACTATGTCTGTATCTGTTGTTGGTAAGATGTGAAATATAAATTTCAGTTCATTCGTGTAGTAATTTCGTATATGTTCAACGCTCTCCATTCGTGTGCTTGTATTGTTAACATTCATTCATAATGAATGTCCCTTTAGAGTGTCTTGTAATTTTGTATATGTTCAACGCTCTTCATTCGTGTGCTTGTATTGTTAACATTCATTCATAATGAATGTCCCTTTAGAGTGTCTTGTGTTCCTTTAAGATTCAAACACCAATATTACATCACGTCCCTTGTTTCGTGTCACATTAACTCCTTGAGTGTATTGCCCCCTTCGAATGATGTCATAGCGTGTGTACATGTAAGATAGTATAACACTATGCCTATGTCTGTATCTGTTGTCACACCGTGAGTGGATTGTCCGCCTTTAATGATGTCATAGCGTGTGTACATGCAAGACAGTATAACCCTATGATAATGCCTGTAGCTGTTTTTGGTAAGATGTGAAATATAAATTTCAAGGTTCAATTCATTCGTGTAGTAATTTTGTATATGTTCAACGCTCTTCATTCGTAAGAGTAATTACCAACTGGAAGTTGTACTATTTTTGATAAACATCGGATTTGCTCATCAGACGATAAGCTGACAATATTTACGTATGGTCTAATTAGATTCATGCATAAATGTAAGGTAATTTTTGTTATGGTCAAGTTTTTTGTTAAGACCATGTCTTAACATAGATCGATAAATAAGTTAAAGGTCATTATATTCCACAGTCAAATCTATTGATGATCGAATTTGATAACTATTTTATTGGAACAACTAAGAGTATTATTTACGTGAGATCAATGAGTCCAATTATTATAAATAATAAATTGCAGGCATCGGTGGATACCCGATTGCCACATTTAGTGATCACGTGATAAACTGATAAAATGTCCAAGTGACGTACTATAATGAGCAAAAAAAAAATGAGTTGACCTTCGGCTTCGTCCCGATTGGGTACTGAGATGACACCGGGGATAAATTGACCAATGACTGCTATTGTATCCTTTTGACAGATATGCGTGCGCAGACTCGTTTGATGTTCGCTATCGCATTACTATGTTTTAATAGCCGAGCCTTCACTTCTCGTCTGACTCTCTTACCGGCAAGACCTGTCTACACAGTACTTCTCCGACAGACTATTCATCCACTGGTAGGCCTGCATACAGGTATGCCCCATTTTTTTGCTCATTTGCTCATTTTTATTGCTCATTTGCTCATTTTTATTGCTCATTTGCTCATTTTCTTGCTCATTTGCTCATTTTCTTGATCATTTGCTCATTTTTTTGCTCATTTGCTCATTTTTATTGCTCATTTGCTCATTTTCTTGCTCATTTTCTTGCTCATTTGCTCATTTATTTGCTCATTTGCTCATTTTTATTGCTCATTTGCTCATTTTCTTGCTCATTTGCTCATTTTTTTGCTCATTTGCTCATTTTTATTGCTCATTTATTTGCTCATTTGCTCATTTTTATTGCTCATTTGCTCATTTTCTTGCTCATTTGCTCATTTTTTTGCTCATTTGCTCATTTTTATTGCTCATTTGCTCATTTATTTGCTCATTTGCTCATTTTCTTGCTCATTTGCTCATTTATTTGCTCATTTGCTCATTTTCTTGCTCATTTGCTCATTTTTTTGCTCATTTGCTCATTTTTATTGCTCATTTATTTGCTCATTTGCTCATTTTTATTGCTCATTTGCTCATTTTCTTGCTCATTTGCTCATTTTTTTGCTCATTTGCTCATTTTTATTGCTCATTTGCTCATTTATTTGCTCATTTGCTCATTTTTATTGCTCATTTGCTCATTTTCTTGCTCATTTGCTCATTTTTTTTGCTCATTTGCTCATTTTTATTGCTCATTTGCTCATTTTCTTGCTCATTTGCTCATTTTCTTGCTCATTTGCTCATTTTCTTGCTCATTTGCTCATTTTTATGCTCATTTGCTCATTTTTATTGCTCATTTGCTCATTTTCTTGCTCATTTGCTCATTTTCTTGCTCATTTGCTCATTTTCTTGCTCATTTTTATGCTCATTTGCTCATTTTTATTGCTCATTTGCTCATTTTCTTGCTCATTTGCTCATTTTCTTGCTCATTTGCTCATTTTCTTGCTCATTTGCTCATTTTTATTGCTCATTTGCTCATTTTCTTGCTCATTTGCTCATTTTCTTGCTCATTTGCTCATTTTTTGCTCATTTGCTCAGTTTTTGCTCATTTGCTCATTGATTGGTGCATACTCAAGAGTCATATACCTAACATCCAATGTACGTTAATGGTGTCATAGCGTGGGTACATAGAAGACTGTATAACACTATGCCTATGTCCGTATCTGTTGCCACACCGTGAGTGGATTGTCCACCTTTAATGATGTCATAGCGTGTGTACATTCAAGACAGTATAATACTATGATTATGTCTGTAGCTGTTGTTGGTAAGATGTGAAATATAAATTTCAAGGTTCAATTCATTCGTGTAGTAATTTCGTATATGTTCAACGCTCTTCATTCGTGCGCTTGTATTGTTAACATTCATTCATAATGAGTGTCCCTTTAGATCGATAAATAAGTTAAAGGTCATTACATTCCACAGTCAAATCTATTGGTGATCGAATTTGATAACTATTTTATTGGAACAACTAAGAGTATTATTCACGTGAGATCAATGAGTCCCAATTATTATAAATAATATACTGCAGGCATCGATGGATACCTGATTGCCACATTTAGTGATCACGTGATAAACTGATAAAATGTCCAAAGCGTAAGTATGAATGTGGGGCGATAAGTCATCGAACATGTCTGAACCTCTCATTGGTACAATAGCAGTGATATAATGTTACATCATCGGTGCTACCTGTAGTTTCGGTATATGATCGTAAGTGTGACTGGAGTGATAAGGGGTTATTACGTAATGTTGTTATAACAATGTCATCAAAGCAATTTCTATAATTGAGTGTCTCACGATCTGACGTAATATGTATGCATGTTTTGGATAACTAATTATCGTGTGAATGACACAGTTTATCAGCCTTAATTGATACTAACCCGTTAAACAACTATTTCTGCTCAAATCGATATGTTTTCTGAATACCATATAGCTGTGACCGGGGAAATAATAGAATTCATTTGGTAAAGCAAAGGTGTGAAAGACACATTGTTACCACCAATGTGGCGTGTGTGATTGCGTGTACATCGCTCATGTTCCATGTAAAAATGGCTGAGATTAAATCATCATTCATTCAATATGACAGTTCATTCTGGGTTTGGAAATTTTGGAAGTTTTGGAAATTTTTGGAGTTTTGGAAATTTTGGAAATTTTGGAAATTTTGGAAATTTTGGAAGTTTTGGAAATTTTTGGAGTTTTGGAAATTTTGTAAGTTTTGGAAATTTTGGAAGTTTTTGAAATTTTGGAAGTTTTGGAAATTCTGGAAATTTTGGAAGTTTTTGAAATTTTGTGAAATATTTGAAAGTTTTTGAAATTTTGGAAGTTTTTGAAATTTTGGAAGTTTTGGGTTTTGAAATTTTTTTTTTGGGTTTTGATATTTTGGGAATATTTTAGTACAACCAATTTTACCCTCAAACAATTTTACCCTCAAACAATTTTTAGACCCAAAGATTCTATTTTTAGATGTGAAGGTAACGAGACACCCACAACCAATTTTAGACCCCAAAGATTCTATTTTTAGATGTGAATCCAACGAGGCATCTATTCTTCTTCTGTATTCAGCTAACCTAGCTGAATTCAGCTATATATTCTACTCTCAAACTGGCTGTTTTTCGATAATTAACTCGAAACGATAATTTGTGCATAAAAACTATGTTACGCCAGTCTCCAATCCATTTCAAACAAATCAAAACGGTCACTTGTTTTGTGACACAAGTGTTGTGTTTTGTCGATGTCGATTATGTGTGAAAACTCACTACGGCGATCGATGTCAGTCATAGCGATGTAATAACTCTCTAATGCATTGCGGAATAATTTGACTATATTTAATACAATATTCAACGCCGAAGATTTTATTGGTGCTCTAAAAGTATTAAATAGTTGAAATGGGGGACATCTCTAGCCCGAGATTAACTGAGTGAGCACAGCTCACCACTTTAGCTTACCGCACACTATGTGTATTAAATACCGTTGTAAACAAATAGTTATCAGTATCGCTCACAACCAGTTAGTGGTGTGAGTGTTCAAATTATTGAGGGTATGTATACCATTCTAAGGCTACTTTCCGTTTTAGCAGCGGGGTACAGGAGTGTCTTCGATGGGTAGATCTTTGTTTTACAAGTGATTTAGTTATGTTTTCACAGAATATAATCCCCAGGATATTTACGTTCACCTCCCATCGTAGTAAGTTTTCACAAAGTCGAAATCGCTGTGTCGTTAAATTGCAACATTTTCATTTTGTCACAATACAAGTGACGCTGTATATTTACCAGTTTGAAAGTAACCGGATAACAGGGTGACCTAAATTTGTTGTGCAAATTAGCGCTTCTAGTTTATTATTGAAAAACAGCCGGTTCAAGAGCAGAATATTTAATATATAGCTGAATAGACTGATTATTCACAATAATTCAGCTAGGTTGTACTTGTAATTCAGCTAGGTTGTACTTGTAAGTTGTAGCTGTATCTGTATGACAATATTCTCACATTTGTCAGAGCTGATAAAGTCCCAAAAAAAAACCAAGTTTTAATTTAATTTCTAAATGGTACCAATAAGAGCAATAGCGAAAGCAGTTATCATTATTAGTAATACCATTTAGAAATTCAATTAAAACCTGCTTTTTGGATGCAGTGACTCGACTCTCGGGTGAGGATGTGACGGTCGAAATTTTGTAAGCATAAATATATCGCATCGTTGCTGCGTGAATTTGAGGAACTATATCAAATATCAAATGGATGTTACACTGGACATAAATGTATATAACAGTTATAAAGCGGAATACAGTATATTCACTTACTGTGATGTGACGACTCTTGAAAAATGCATTTTGGCAGCTAGTTAATTTCAAAAAAAAATTCTTTGTCGTTGGAAAAAAATGTCGAAAACGATTTGCGCATGCGCCACTTTCGGTCGCTGATCCTTATAATATTCGATAGAGTTATCTCCTCTGATTGTTTCTCCATTCTCCGGACGGCAATAACTAAACACCTAACTAAACACCGTGTTTAGATTCACCCAAACAGTCAGTGTTTTAATGTTAGAGCCTCATGGAAAATTGATATTATATAGAAGTATTGTATATATACTTAAACAAACTCAGTCTGACTGACATACTTATTTATTATACTATAAGCATATGATCTTCCCTTATACTTGCATGCAAGCATACTATATTTTTCGGAACTTGGTTTACTGTGATATTCACATTGAGTGTCACTATAATGTAAATAACATGTATAGAACATAGTTTGTGCATATTCTATGATTAATAGTTATATGTTTATAGACTATGATTAAATAACGCATACCGTAATGATATATATGTTGTTGCTCATTGCATGAATATAAGTACCTCGATACATTGGAAACTAAACACCTTATACCTAAACACATTGCAAGAAACATCTATACACAAAACCTAAACGAGATGTTTACTATCTATACGTGGTGTGTAGAAAATAAACACCTACACGGAAAGTTACACGCGTCAACACGACTCTGTTTTTTCAGTGTAGCTTCAGAACTCATCGAACAAACCACCAGATAGACTAAGTAAATTACCCCCGCCCCTTTTGATTTTCTTCCCAAAAAAGTTTGGTACAATTAACAAAACGAATTCCTACATCGCAAGATATTTCGTCCCGATGATTTCAGTATGTGCGCTACTCTGCGTTTCTCTGTGCTAGTTAGAGCTCTATAATTTAAATAATTTTCACTGACAATTGTCACGAAAGTCACGTAATTTCTTTCACCAATGTAAATTATCTTGATTACAATTTCGATTCGAAATCATGTAGACGCTCGTGTGTAGTCGCATATATAGGCTAACCGCGGCCTGCTGATGAGCAACCGCATTTGCTGGCGGTTGAGCATGTATACACTAAGGTCCATGTCACTCGACAACCATAATCTTGTGTGATAGACACGCCGACGATATACTGTCTCCAAACACGGATCTCTCAGGCGATTCGATCGGGCATCAATTTCACACATTTTAAATTACACCACTACTTTATATCGCATCCCAACATACATGTATCCTCGCCCAATAGGTTCATCATACTCGATCTATAATATTGACATAGGTTCATTTTGGATTATTTTATTCTGAAATAAGCCGACAGTGGACTCATATCCGTTATTCCATTTTAAGGCGCGGACCACTGTGAAAACACATTTCAAAGAGCGTGCATCTGGTAAATCGTGAGGTGGTTTATTCGTGTTATTATTTAAGGAATAATCTCGGTTTCCTAATTTAATTACACAGTCTAAAGGCATATGCCGAATCGCAAACCTATAAATCGCGAAGTGATTTATAAGAGTTTGTGATTCGGTATATGCCTTTAGACTGTGTGATTACATTATGAAACCGAGATTATTCCTTATAATTATACCATCGATTGTTAAATATTGATTTAAAAAACATATTCGCCCTTGAAATACGATTGAAACAAGGAACTGTATGTTCTCAAATAACGGACCGAAAGAGATTCAGTGTCCGAATAGGATCTGTGACGACTTGCACCGAAAACAACTCGCCCCATTCCCGTCCGAATAATATCGACCCATCTGTAGATCGAGCGGGTTTTTCCCGAACGTATGTCAAGGACGAAACAAAACATTAATAAACTTTTGATGAAAAGTATACATTATTAGCAGAATGTGGGAAGAGGAAAACATTTAGTTAGTCTCCATGTCAACTGGGAATCATGAACATGCGATAATCAATAAGTTTAGTGAGCATTTTCTTACAGGAATTCTCCTATCAATCGGCAGTGAGCCAAATACTTTTCAATTTCGATTTTTCCCACAGTCATTTTGTGTCATTGTGATTTTACCGAGAAACAAGTTTTCAGAAGAATTAAATCATCATGGCATTTAAGGAATTTTAAGATGATTTATATTTCAAAAACTAATATATTTGGTAAAATTTAAAGTGATTATTAAAACACTTGTGTCCAGATAATTCAGACACGTAAACCTTTGTAACACTTTTTAACATATCGTTACACTGAGACCAGTAGAAGAACTATCATGCCGTTTTCTCGCAGGGACGTAATTAGCGCCCTCGTGTGTATACTGTCCTAGACATTCTAGATAGCTATGGTTCGCTGGGCGTTTTATTTATAAATAATGGGTTTTCCGGTTGTGACAATTCGCAGTAGGTCCCTATTTGCGGAGGTCCCCTAATTCGCGGAAGTCCCCTAAAATGGTCGAAATATGTTGATTTTAATGAGGGAACGGGTGCATATATGTCAACAGCTATACACATTTCGAATGTGTTTTGAGTACATTGTAATTAAGCTCAGTCGAAGTATCCTTCACTATAGGAAATTTTTATAATAATAGATAACCCATACAACACACGGTGCTCATTAATATGTTCTAAAACAAATATAGTCTATTAGTTTTTTAAAGACAACGAGCGATACTTAGTATTCATCTCCGCTACTGATAACATAACAGACGAAACATATTCGGAGGTACACAAACGCTGAACCCGTAAACTGCATGCAATTCCTGTAAATCTGCATCATAATGTACATCACCTCTCCGCAATGCAGATATTTGTTTCTAAATTAGATATCACGTGACGTTTGCGATGGCAGTAACGTTTCTTTAAGAAAAGGTGCGAGTATGGAGTCGATCAGTTGCATTAATACTTGTACCAACGCCAACGGAGCATATATCTGCTCTTTTACACACGCTGTGCATATATGTATACATGTGGCGTGCAAGATAAAGAATAGGTGTGACCCTATAGGCTAAGTTATCGCAGAAATGACGGGAAACTCATGCTAAACATTGTCAATTAGCTGAAAGGATATCATGTCCATTGCACAAAGGAACCGCTTATTTGTGTACCTTATCATTAGATGGCAAACGAGCCTGAGGACACACACATGTCAGTTCACACTGTACCGCTGACCCACTAATGTTATTTCTTACATGACGGTTGATTCATGCATGTACATGTATCAATGGCCGGTATAATGTCTGACTCTCAACGCTAATGGTGCGCTTCTGGCGTCTTAACCTCTTCCCTGCTAATGGCGTCGAGTGCTGGGCCGATGACGTTATGGCCATTTTCCAGTGGAAAATATAACGGGAATATTGACTCAGTTGATATGCTATTATCATTCACAGTCGTGGAACACCATACAGTGTTTGAAACATTTAGATACAGTTGTTTCGATACACATATCTCTGCGTTCCAGTTATGAATAATGGTCAACTACTAGTGTGCTTTTTGAAGGTCCGTACTCAATTCGACATATAGCACACACCGTGACATTTTACGTCCGTACTCAGCATTGACGTATATATCAGCCAATATGTTAACGTAAAACTCGTGCGTTGTCATCTCGCGAATGTTGTGTCGCGTAATTTATTGTGTCTCAATTCTCAGAGTAAACAGAGTGGTTTCTGGTCCGAAGCCACACGTGACAGCCCCAAAGCGTAGCAAAGAGACAGGATCAGACAAAGTATCCCATTTGCGGAAAATCTCATTTCAAAACCCCAAGGATCAACGGGATTGACTTATACATGTACCTCCTCTGACAGGAGTCGAGCACGGTCTTCAGATGGAGTTCGTTCACAGTTCATGTTCGAAAGGAAACAAATTTACATTCGGATACATGTACAAATGTTCTGATCAGTGTATCCGATTTGTTCGCGACAATTGGGCAGGTGTCCCGTGTGCGTATTGTCACTGCTATACCATCACAATGTGAGGTCGATTTGAGTCAGCAGTGATGAATAAGGTATTTCCTGCCTACAGGAAAACGGTTAATTGGCTTACATTGCAGTTAAGGAATTTGAAACTTTAAATATACACGTAGGTCGAATTGAGTCAGTAATGACAACAAACAAGGTACATGCTGATTCTGCCTTCACTAAGGAATACGGTTAATTGGTTTACAATTCATTGAATGAATTGGAAACATTACATATGTACACGTAGATGTACATAGCTTCAGAACTCATCGAACATACGACCAGATGGACTAAGTAAATTACTCCCTACCCCTTTTTATTTTCTTCTCAAAAAGTTTGGTATAATTAACAAAACGAATTCCTACATCGCAAGTTATTTCGCCCCGAGGATTTCAATATGTGCGCTACACTGCGTTCTCTGTGATATTTAGAGCTCTATAATTTAAATAATTTACACTGACAATTGTCACGAAAGTCAAGTAATTTCTTTCACCAATGTAAATTATCTTGATTACAGTTCGATACGAAGTCACGTATGCGTTCGTGTGTAGTCTCATATATAGGTTAACCGCGGCCTGCTGATGAGCAACCGCATTTGCTGGCGGGTGAGCATGTATACACTAAGGTCCATGTCACTCGAAAACCATAATCTTGTGTGATAGACGATATACTGTCTCCAAACACGGATCTCTCACGGGCATCAATTTCACACATATTAAATTACACCACTACTTTATATCGCATCCGACATACATGTATCCTCGCGCAAATATGTTCATACTCGACCTATAATATTCACATAGGTTCATTTTGGATTATTTGATTCTGAAATAAGCCGACAGTGGACTCATATCCGTTATTCCATTTTAAGGCACGGACCACAGTGAAAACACATTTTAAAGCGCGTACATCTGGTAAGTCGTGTGTTGGTTTATTCGTGTTATTATCCGCCCATAACGAACTTATAATAAGTTATTATTAGTCGACAATAGCACTAAAACACTGTCATTTTCAGTTGGTCGGACTCAAAATGAGGCGATTTTACTCCGATTATGAACCTTAAACAAATCCTATTACAGTATATAAGCCGATAATGTGCTGCTTTCCGGGAGAACAGGCTGCGCATCCATAATCCTAAATGTATCTTCTGAATTGTCATTACCAAGTGTTAATTGTTTGGGTATCGCTACAAAATCCATGTAAGCCTATGTGCATGTACATGTAGTTTAATCAGCGGCAGAGCCATACAAATCCAAGATAATACTGAAATCGGGTTAGACATACATGTACGCGGTAAGACAAAACCAGTCTGCCTCGGGTTTCTATTTTTTTTTGTCGCTGGCTCAGTTTAAACTGACTCTCTTCGGCTATACTTCTCTGACCCGGATGTGAAGTGCGATGGATATTTCGGTCTGTGCAACAGATCTAGTTTTCAATCGATTGGTAATCTTTAGGCCTCAAATCAAACCAAAAGTAAATCACCGCTCTTAACTCGTCCCGATGAGCACAGTATATGTCGATAAATACCAAAATACATGTACATGCACGTTGCGCATGCTACATGACCCGGGTGGGGTGGATTGTAATACTGCCATGGTAAAATACAAATAGCTTGTCTCATATTTTGTGCGGAACGTCGAAAAGTCTTTTCAGAGTACAAACATATGAATCAATCGGCCTATTTCAGTGAAAGCAACGTGACAAATTAGGGATACTACTATATTTTAAGATTAGTTTAAGCATATGGTCATTGATGACCATATATTGTTCACAGTATGAATGTGGAATCAAAAACCAACTCTGATATACATATGAAATAATGAATGCATTGTAACTGTAGCATGCTGACATTATAGAATGTATACAATTCGATGTACATGTATATGCATCTGTATGTCTATATCAAATTATTATTGTTAATAGGGATGCGCCTGGTGACCACCTCCTCATCGAAGTAAGTTTTTGGCAAGGTACATTTGGGATATTCAACAGTATTTGGTATTTTGGTTTTGATTTGTTTTCTCTATTCTTAAGTATGATTGCATAATGACACAATATGTAGCCTAGGCGTGTATAACTCATGTCAGTGCAAAAATAAGACTGAATCTACCAGTTAATTATATATACTTTTGAAATGTAGCGAGTATCTTATTGTTGTTGAATATGGGAGGTGATTGAAGAAAAACTTCCAGGATTATTTTTGTTTCCAAGTTGGCTTCAAAGTTGCTGAGATATCGGTCTCTTTCGACATTAAAAACTGTAGCTATTACAAGAATTGTGGTACATGTACTGTCGGAAGATTACGAGTTGCTTTGAATGTGCTTGATTCTCTACAGTTGTTACGAGCTATATGTAGGTTATTGCCAGATATTCGAAGAGGGCGTTTCCAAGGAAACATCACGACTGCGCGGAATGACGTTCGCTGACTATTATGGACAACCTTCAATCATCTGCCGCCCTTGAGCTTGTTTATCGCGCGGACGTCACGTGGCGTATTAAGTTCAGGTTAACTAGGTTGAAAATAGTTCACTATTATATCTTGGATCACGTCAGTATGCCATCAATACCATGTGCCGTACGATCGGTATATAAACGACCATTAGAGGATACCATACGACTGATTGGCGTAAAGGCGGAATCCCTTATCTAATTTCCTCAGAACATTAATGGCATTAGAGGGTAATCCCAAACAAATATGAGCGGACTTTTTATAGCCATGTGCGATCGCCGGCCGTCATTCTTTACGATCTTGTTTCATCGATTGTGTATATATTGGCCTACATAAGTCAACGGTATTGGTTGCTTATATGGGAACATATCTCATTTGAATTACATTGACCGTCATCTTTGGCCGTCATCTCCAGTTTGAACCCGGTTCAATGAAACCCCTCGGTTCCTATGTCCAGCCATACCTCGTAGTGTCTTCACATCGTTGAGCAAAACAATGGTACACTACTACCGTGCGAACCGCCGCGCGTTCTATCGACAGTGAAATTCTTATCATAAAACAGACGAAGCTCATTCGAACCTCCAATTTTTTTTTCGGCGTAATTTGGAGCGACGGATACGATATGTCGATAAATAAACGAACTATTGATATACCGGCTTCGTGTGCTCTGAAAAACAATTGCCAAAGTCACAGCCATTTTCAGCCGTTTTCAACTTTTCGTCAGAAGTCAGACAAACGCTCTTTATTACTACCGTATCAGGAATAGACTACCACGGAACGATCTTTTCTGTTCCATTTCGTGAAAATGGCTGTTTTGTGTTTGGAACCCAAACACCGTTTTCACTGTTGCATTTTTCATTACTTCAATACGTCTTTTTTGGTTGCAGAATTCTCGTAGAAAGGTAGTTCGGGTATTAATCGACCTATTTCGATACTGAGAAAAATTCAAAAGCGAATAATAGTATGTGTATTTTGGAGCGCAAACCGTCATGTGGCTTTAAGACAACAAGGAAATTTTTATTGGAGCTTCTACAAACGAGAATTGCTCTTACTTGTAAATTGATTGGGGATAAGCTATTTGTAAATTTCGATAATATTTTCAATTTTTATAACATTAAAACGGCATCCTAACCTAACAGTATAATATAAATTGACGATTTATCAAAATCCGGTATACTTAGGCTGGACATGAGATGACGACTCAATCCTTTTTTAACCGTGGATTTTAATTCGTATATACAATCAATTCAATGGACAAATTTGTTAATATTGAGTGTGTCTCTCATTGGAGTATTTTGTCTTGCCACAATTATTAAGTGCATGCTCTCCTCTTCTCTCCTCTCTCTCGTTTAAAAGAGTTGTTGCCAATTAACTGATCACGGACCGACCACAAACGGCCCCTTAAACTCCGCTCAACTAGACAGCTGATGTAGGTTTAAACACGGAGTTTTAACGGACTTGCATGGCTCGTTCGAATCCTAAAACTATGTAAGAGGTACATGTACATTGTGTCACAAAGCAAAAATACACGGACGACTTCCGAATGAACGATCTATATGTCGTTGAATTTGATTCTTATATTTTTCCGTAAATTTGAAATCTTTCCGTTTGTGTCGGTTAAATATTTTTTAATTAACGGTCGCGTGAAAGTTGAACATGCAGGCCGTGGGATGAAAGTCCAGAGCTGTCATCGCTCTGCAACTTTTGTGGTACTATATAACTTTGTCGATTTAGATTTCAGTTAAGGTAACGCAATACACATTTTCTAGGCAGCAAATGAACATCAGTGAATCGGAATGTCGCATTATATGATTACGGGACGCGCTATTAGTTTCTGAAGTTGAATTTGTTATGACTTCACTACGTCTTTCTTGGATATACAGTGTCCGTATGAAGGTATTTCAAGTATTTATCGACTGTTATACGCGGAGATACAAAAGGAATAAAATTAAGTGTAATATGGAAATGACGAATCGGCCTAATATGGTCATATATCTCCTTGGCTAGAAATTTTATAGTTCTGAGAATATGTTGAGAAAAATCATACTCAACACAGACGAATATAACACACACGTGCGGCTATGAGATTTAACCACCGTTAAGTACAATTACGCAACTTTCATTAAAGATATATTACATACGTACGTACTTATTTCAATACAGAAAAATGGCAAGTATACTTGTAAGTACCCAGGAATTATGTAATAAAACATACAGCATTCAACTAATATTACCGAAAATTCCAGCCGCACCTATTGTAAAATTAGAGAACGCACAACGCCGAAACTACGTAGACTTGTTAATACATGTCCTTGTGATCTCAACTAGCATCAGTATCGCGGTATATACATGATGAAATATGATTTTATACATGAGCCCGGGGAGCTTTGAGGGATGCGATGACCTTGACATACAGGCCGGATTCGTCATCTCAGGTTTAAACCTGGTCTACGTAAGTGCCACCGCAGACGCTACGATTAAAATCGTAAGTGCGGAAAATCGTAGGTGGAGAAATCGTAGCTTGCCCGCAGACGCTACGGTGATGCGATCTTTGCAGCTACGATTTTATCAACGTGATCGATCACATGATAGCAAAATGTTATACCACATTCTCCGCATTATGCAACTGAATACATATGGCATGTATCTCAATGTTCTAAACTAACAAGTTGATGTTGAAAGTTCAAGTGAAATTGAATATTTTTTTAATTTTGACATTTTTGTACCTGTCAACTCAACAGGCTCAGCTGCCCCAATTGAATTTCAACAAGTGCGGCAGCCCTCTACTCCTTGCCTGATATGTGGTATAGGCCTGCACTCCCTGTCGTGCCACATCTCCACCATGTGGCATCGTTGTTGTAAGTGCAAGAAGTTTGTAAACTTTGCGTCATTTTTGAATGTTTTCTTTTCGTGGTATTTACAACATGACCAGTGCGACAGTGGTCATGTGACAGCTACGATCGCGCGCGTTGCCAAGGTCACGCCACGATTTTCCTGGTAAAATCAAACAGTGCTTGATTGCTACGATTTGGCTACGATATTGTCGTGGGCATGCGCATTGGATGCTTCCTCCTGCGATTTCCCCCACTTACGATTTTAATCGCAGCGTGTGCGGTGGCACTTAACCTCTAGGTTTAAACCGCCGTGAGTCAGCAAAATCCGTGGTTTAAACCCGAGACCGTAGGTCTAAGTGACGCATTCGTCATCTCTGGTTTAAACCTGGTCCAGCCAGACCAGTGGTTTAGCAGTAGTGTTTCTGTATTGTCGAGATAATTAAACGTACTTTCCTACTGCGAACCGCATCGTGTTATTGATTGCGAAACTAAATAATTACGACAGCGGTCATATTTTGATTGGAAATTTATAATCGAGAAGCAGTCACACATATAAAGCGTATGGGGATAAGTTTTTGTCAATTTCAATATTGATTTTGCGTTTTATAAGCTTAAACCGGCAACTAAACCATCTAATTCGGCGGTCCAGCTAAACCAGCTTTATCGAGGCTAAACTTGAGATGACGAATCCGTCTTTTCTTCATCGCGGTTTAGAATTGTCAATCAATCAGTCAAATGGTGGAGCTGTAAATAATCTCGAGTGAGGGCGTGTCTAAGTGGCGACTGCCGACTGGTGTCATCCTGTCACAGTTGATTCATTCGCACGCGAGCTTTGCTCAGATATGGACATGTTCCTAAATATATGATTTTAACAACTATTTTATGGGTTTTTTGTTTGGCATGTTGCAATCACAAATACTGGTGTTTTCTACGAATTCATTTGAAGAGTTCAACGTTTTAATTTTGACACCAAAAACGATGCTACTGCATGACCAGATATGCTATACAGATAGTTTGCAATCCCAAACTTATATTGCTATATAAGTCAAATTTGATAACTTATTTTGATGTAGATCATGCCACAAATCTCTACTCTGGCTACGCCCATAAATTAACATAATATTTTACCAGTCCAAAACCTGGGAACCTTTTTGATTTTCTGCATGACTGGACATTTATTATGTTGGAAAAAAAAATCAATGCATGTAATATATTTCTTTGTTAAAAGCTGTCCCTCTGCATGGTTGCCCACTTCCAACAGTTCAGTAGCCACTTATATATGGTGTGCACTCATAAGGAAATTGCCTTTACTTGACTGGCCTCTCGGTCCAGGATTGACTCGATTTTGGAGATTTTATTCAGCGCCAGAGGGGCTTTGCGCACATTTTGATCATTTGAACATTTTAATTAAAAAAAATTTGTTTTAATTAAATTTAAAACAAATGTTAATTTAAATTTTAAATTTTGTTTCTGTTTAGATTCAACTCCTTACTCAATTTAACACAATTTTTTAATTTTTTTAAAATTATATTTTCTTATTTTTAAATCAAATTTTTTTAAACCTAACGCCGTTATACCACTCGAATCACCACACCCCTAATTTAATTGAAATCGGTCCAGGGGTATTGGAGAACAGTTGCGAACGGACATACAGATAGACAGATCCTATACCCTTTAATATATACAGATATACATGTAAATACACAAAATTTTGTCTTTGCGAGTGAAGCATCTTGCATAAATCTATCACAAACAAAGTGATGAACAGAGCGTGAAACTCGTGTTGAGAGACATGCCCTTTGTTAAACTGATTAAACACCGAATGAGATCGGATTAATAGTCAATGAGCGATACTTGTTTCTCAATGAATAAATCCATTGAGCGTGCACGCGGTCACAATAATTTATGACTTCTCAATAACCATTATATCGGCTTATCTTTTGGCCCGATTGGTAAGAGGGTAGTTTGATTGCTTAGTCATATCACCGAATCGTGTTGTCAATTAGCTGGCAACTGAACGACAAAAACGCCCCCTTAGACCCGGTTTGGCTGGATCGCCAATGCAGGTTTAAACCAGGTTTAAACTCGGAGGTTTAAACCGGAGATGACAAATCCGGCCACAGTCAATAGTCATATATCCAGATAATGGGATGTGTAATAGTATCCGATACGCAAAGCGGAAATGCAAAATTATCCAATCCGGATATATCGTACTAAGTTAGATTACATTCTTAAATGCCGTTTACTTGGGTAATGTACATGTATATATACATCGATTTTAATGTACGATACCGTGTGTTATTATCATAAGCGAATGCATGCGGAGTGAATTATTTGAAATCAAGACATATCGAGAAATTTATGATGAAAAATCGTCGAGAGCAAATAATCTCCGTACGTATAGATCCTTTAAGGATAGATATATAATTGAGCCTTTCCTCGAACATACACGATGCCACGAAGCGCGAGAAATGTCTACAAGACTTCGTATTAGTAATCATAATTTGGAAATAGATAAAGTTAGACATAAACAACGGAAAACTCCATGCAGTTAAAAACAGATTGTGTACAATGCGCGATCAGGCACGTTTTGAAACTGAATATCATTTTGTTGACGAGTGTAGTGCATATACCCTGATCTCAGTGCAAGACTATATCGAGATATTCAAGAAAATAAGGGTGAATTCTCAAAAATGAGCGATAGTGAACATTTTCAAACAATAATGAGTAATGGTGATGCAAAGATTAATATGACCATACGCTAGCGTAAACACACGCATAAGCTAGGATATATCTGTGTCTTTTTAATCCTATAAAATAACTTCATAGATGCGTATTCCCATCAATTAATATTAACTTATGCCTTATATCGTGGTGTGATTATGATATATTACATTTCAGACATGCACATGGGTTCATCGACAGAGTGGGTCCTATAGCAATTTCGTGTATAAATTAGGTCAATCATATCACATATCAAGGCATGTGAGAAATCAGAGATTCATAATGCAAACAGACTACGAGCTCACCGACTCAGACTTAAAACCTAAATACAAAACTTCTAAAAGCCGTTCCTTTTGCACAAATTATTATAGAATATAAACTACCAACATCAAACTGAAAGTATTAAAAAGTCAAGACTGTTGGTTGTTGTCTAGAGGGGAGTATTTTACTGAAATTAACCATTATATTATTGACGCTGTGCCCGCAATCCGATTGAGATGTGTACTATACGAAGAAGCTTGTCGATTTCATTAATAAAATGTCATCATGTCGATTTCAACGAAACTCGACGAACAATGTCATCATGTAGCTTTCACCATCGACCGAATTTGCGATAACCTGGATGTATCTTCTGCTTTGTTCATAAGTATGTGTTTCTTGTCGATTCATGAAAATAGAAGGATATCTGAGGATTATCAGATTCACGTATGTACTATGTAATATTCGGATAATTTAAACGCGATATAATAACGTTTGCTTGCATCAGGAATTTCGATTTATATTCCAGTATTGTCTCCAGCCCAGCCAGAGTGATTGAGATTTTCCCATTGCACGCGACATTTATATTTTAAGCCACTCCAATGCAAATATTTGACAGTACACAATATGTTATAATTATGTTCTCAATGAAATGTAAACCGCGGCTACGAATGAACTTCACTGTGCATAATTCCGATAGTAACTCCCCTCATTTTGGAACGCCGGCCATTGAAAGACGCACACGTTTATTTCAGATTACATTAATGCATTTAAGCCCACCGATCTACTGTGCGACAAAAGCGCTCGCAAAAATTCAAAACAGCAGTGTCGTATTAGATAATAATTAGTGACGTCATTTAAATGTTCTAAGTTTTAACTCATAATTGCAACTTGCAACTGCCTATATATCTGGTGCATTGCAATAAATATTATATTTTATTCTATTCTATATTAAGAACGGCCTTCAACAAGTTCGTCATAGACACATGTTCCCATTGTATGTTTAAATGGACTCATGGCATTAGCGGGTTTATGAGAAATAACATTAATGTTTATAAAAGTATGTAAAACAACTATAATCAAAGACTAGATGTAAAAATAGAACGACTGTGTTCTTATTTTGATTAGTAATAACTCTCCAGTAACCAGATTTCGCATATCGAAACCAATGTTATGTAAACATTGCCGCTATAGTGTCATTGCCAATGGAAGTTGAAATTAGATGCCAAATATTAACCAAAACTTAATCATGTTAATGCAACATTTGGAAAATGTCAAAGCATGCGGACAAATATTCTGAAAATCATATTAGACTAAACTATTTGAAAATACTACACGATTAGCAATGTTTGTTTAATAATCACTGTGGCAGTTTTGTTTAGGTAACAATGGTTTCAACACCCGAAATTTCGTTATTAAAATAACAGAACAAAGTTTATCTATTTCTCCATGCATGTTCTTCTTGGCGGTGATGTTTTTACGGACTTTTATAATTTTTGCACATTTGCCCACTCGAGTGCCTAATGTCCCTTTAAGTTGGCTGATTTGTTTATTTGGAGTTCGTCGCCGATTCATCCGCTAAGCCATGCCACGACGCGTCAGTTTTACGGGTGGGTGAAAGACAGAATAGAGGGTTAATTTCACGGGTAGCCACTCCACTGCACGCACAGTAACCATCTATCACAGGAATGGAACTGTAATATTGCCTAGATACACGAATTTGATTCAGCTGGGTTTCTTTAATGTGAGCGAATAACACTGCAACATATCCTCGCACAAATACGTATATATATCGACCTATAAAGTGAAATATGTATACACACTGATTATTTGATTCGGAAATAAGCAGATAAAGCATGGAGTCATGTCAGTTATTTCGTTTTATGCCGTGGGCCACAGCGAAAACACATGTTAAAGAGCGTGCACCTGAACAGTCGTGAGTTTGATCATAATTGTGCGCACATAATCTGCTTAGTATCGTCTTATTTTATGAGTCGATAATGTGACTAAACTGCTCTAATTTTCAGCACATTATATCGACTCAAAATAAAATGATTCTCAGCAGATTATCAACCTACAACATGTTCTATTGTAAGCAGATGATGTGCGGATATGAGGACAGACTGAATAACAAAACGGGGCTTATCGGGGTTAGAACCAGCATCACCGTCGATTTCCAGAACAAAATATATCTGAACTGGGGACAGTAAAAGTGTATCGAATGTTTACACCTCTGTTTCTTTCTGGAAATAGCATTGGACAAAAGTAGTCAAAAAGTTTATAGAAATACTGATGTTGACGAAGCAAGTACTACCGGGAAGCTATAAATCATCTTGTTGTTCTTTTTGCATTTGCAATTGCAACCACTTTATTTCATCATCTGCATATTCAATTGTTAATTATTGCAATTTATTGCCACGTAATGAATCTTTGTTACATGTCGGAGCGGGTCAAGCCTAAGTGGCTATTCGTAATAAAAATATTTATCTAAATTCACAATCGATGGCACGGGTTATGTACTCCTATAGTGCGCCACATACCTTACATAATTCTAACGTCTAGAAAACTCATGCTAACAGTCAACCAACAGAGTAAGGAAATTCGCCAATCTCACCCACACTAAGTGGTAAAAGGCATCGTGTCCCCCGACGCGACATTGCAAATTCATGCATATAATACATTGATCGACATATATAATTATACGAGTATAGTTTTGAAATTATCTTCTGGCAATGCGAAATTTCTAAGTCCAACAAGTTTGAATATGGGCGTGGATAACATAACATTCGCTAAATTTCTAAGTAGAAATATTCAAACTTGACCTGAATAATATGATAGATACCCCTCATATCAAGTTTAAATCGTATCTGGATTTATAATCCAGACAACAAACACGATAATAGCAATTTTAAGTCGCAAATGGGCGATAACAAATCATCGGACCTGGAACATATTATAACTTGACCTGAATAATGTGATGGATATTCCTCATATCATCAAGTTTCGTTCCGATGGGATATACTCACCGGATTTGTTTTTATCCGTATAGCATGAAAATCGCAATTTCTAAGTAAAAAAAGGTCCATATATCTGACAAAAATCATCGGACCGAAACCATAATCGAACTTGACCTCGATATATAATGTGATTGTTATTCTTAATGCATGTACCATGTTTCGTTACGATCGGATAATTTGAACTGGAGTTAACGTCCGGACAAGGTATCGGATGAGCATACACATGACCATACACTTGTGTGGTGATTATATTATGCTCTTACTTGTGGGGTTAACCCACAAGTCGAGAACCTGTTTTGAAAGAGCTTTCAAGTGGTAACTTTCATCAAATGTCTACCACATTCCTGCGACTAAGATGTCATGTCCAACTTGACACCATATAACTAACATATGCACGTTTCATTTGCCGGAAAATAATTAGAACGTACACATGAGCCCATTGATATGAGGCTTTTATGGCCAGATAAATGGTAGGTTACTATACATTTAGTCGGAACTTAACGGTTGTGGCAGGTGAATATACCTTAGGGTATTTCACAATATATATCCAGTCGTTGAAAGTCATACTTCATAAATGCATCATAACTCACCATTCCGAATAGAACAAGGTATTCGGCAAGTGTTCGTGTTATCTTCTTTCCTATACCTTATGTTTATTGACGATCTTGTAAGTTCCCTGGCAGGCAATCCAGGTGGTTGTCGCATCATAGTTCCCCGACGTGCTTGTCGCCTCAGACTACAGCTGGCATTACTGTCTCGTAATTCAATTATGGTGGCCTTCACATACTTTCGAAGATATGATACGAACACAGTATCAAATTTCGATTCTAATGTTCAATGGAAAATCATAAGATTTTGGTTTTCTACACTGGAACCAAGGCGCTCTACTCAGTAGATCTATGGTCAAGTTCTTTATATGTAGCCAAACAATTTACGCACTTCGGCATCATCCTAGAGTCAGGGTACTCTCTCGTCCCCAACATAGAACGGGCTTCACATATATACCCTACGTAAATGTTACTTGGCTGCCTATCGATCCATAAACTCCAACGGACGTCAGCCCCTAACCAGCCTGAATGTCCTTACCCACGCCGTAACTAGTACTCCCATGTACAAACAATCAGATACCAGAAAGAACATACTATTTATATATAATATTATATATATAATATTAAAACATTTCGCAAAGGATTAGCACAATTTTCACCACTTTCCCGGCTTGGTATACAGCCAACCCAATATGAACTTGAGCGCCGAAAATGGCATTTCCTACAATCATTGATACATTTATCGAGCAATCATAGACATTGGTCAACCTACATGTTAGTTTTCTTTATTGTCGCCAAACGAAGGGTTCTTCAAAGAAATATCCGAAAACCTCAGAAAATAAAATTGGTATGAAATTCACGTAACGTTTGCCAAATCCGATATCTTCCCATCACTATCGTCATGGCAACCACGATTTAAAAGCGACTTGTTGACCATCACTCGCGTGATATATAATATATATATATATATATATATATATATATTACTAGAAGGTGACCCGACTTCGTCCGGACTTTGACCTTGAATTGTCCATTTTGAAGGTCAATGTCAAGTGGGGTCACGATTTACCCAGTCCAAAACACTGCCCGGACAAAAGTACCCGACAAACGTGCCCGTCGAAATCCATCCGGTTTTACCCGATTTGACCTTGAATTGATCATTTTGAAGGTCAAGGTCAGGTCGGGGTCACGATTTGACCCGCCCAAAACACCCAGTGGACAAAAGTAACCCAATGTATAAAATTTCGTCGAAATACCATCAAAATTGACGATTTGACCTTGAAATAACCCGATTTCAAGGTCAAGGTCACGTCGCACGGGCAAATTAATATACTTATGAGACTCCCCATACGAAAGTACCCCCACATACCAAGTTTCATCGAAATCCCGTGATATTCGGGCGTTTGACCTTGAAATTACCCGATTTCAAGGTCAAGGTCACGTCGCACGGGTAAATTAATAGGCCCATGTCACTCCCCAGCCGAAAATACCCACACATGCAAAGTTTCATCGAAATCGGCTCGGTCGTTTTTGAGTCCATCGATTACAAACAGACACACACACACACAGACACACACACATATCTTCCAAAATATATAATAGACTAGAAGGTGACCCGACTTCGTCTGGGCTTTGACCTTGAATTGTCTATTTTGAAGGCCAAGGTCAAGTGGGGTCACGATTTGACCCGTCCAAAACACTGCCCCGAACAAAAGTACCCGACAAAAGTACCCGTCGAAATCCATCCGGTTTTACCCGATTTGACCTTCAATTGATCATTTTGAAGGTCAAGGTCAGGTCGGGGTCACGATTTCACCCGTCCACAACACCCAGTGGACAAAAGTAACCCTATGTATAAAATTTCGTCGAAATACCATCAATATTGGCGATTTGACCTTGAATTGACCCGATTTCAAGGTCAAGGTCACACGGGCAAATGAATATGCTTATGAGACTCCCCATACGAAAGTACCCCCACATACCAAGTTTCATCGAAATCCCGTGATATTCGGGCGTTTGACCTTGAAATGACCCGATTTCAAGGCCAAGGTCACATCGCACTGGCAAATTAATATACTTATGAGACTCCCCATACGAAAGTACCCCCACATACCAAGTTTCATCAAAATCCCGTGATATTTGGGCGTTTGACCTTGAAATGACCCTATTTCAAGGTCAAGGTCACACGGGCAAATTAATAGGTTTATGCCACACCCCGGCCGAAAATACACCCACATACCAAGTTTCATCGAAATCCCGTGATATTCGGGCGTTTGACCTTGAAATTACCCGATTTCAAGGTCAAGGTTACGTCGCACGGGCAAATTAATAGGCCCATGTCACTCCCCGGCTGAAAATACCCACACATACCAAGTTTCATCGAAATCGGCTCGGCCGTTTTTGAGTCCATCGATTACAGACAGACACACAGATCTTCCAAAATATATAATAGACTAGAAGGTGACCCGACTTCGTCTGGGCTTTGACCTTGAATTGTCTATTTTGAAGGCCAAGGTCAAGTGGGGTCACGATTTGACCCGTCCAAAACACTGCCCGAACAAAAGTACCCGACAAAAGTACCCGTCGAAATCCATCCGGTTTTACCCGATTTGACCTTGAATTAATAATTTTGAAGGTCAAGGTCAGGTCGGGGTCACGATTTCACCCGTCCAAAACACCCAGTGGACAACAGTAACCCTATGTATAAAATTTCGTCGAAATACCATCAAAATTGGCGATTTGACCTTGAATTGACCCGATTTCAAGGTCAAGGTCACACGGGCAAATGAATATGCTTATGAGACTCCCCATACGAAAGTAACCCCACATACCAAGTTTCATCGAAATCCCGTGATATTCGGGCGTATGACCTTGAAATGACCCGATTTCAAGGCCAAGGTCACATCGCACGGGCAAATTAATATACTTATGAGACTCCCCATACGAAAGTATCCCCACATACCAAGTTTCATCAAAATCCCGTGATATTCGGGCGTTTGACCTTGAAATGACCCTATTTCAAGGTCAAGGTCACGTCGCACGGGCAAATTAATAGGTTTATGCCACACCCCGGCTGAAAATACCCACACATACCAAGTTTCATCGAAATCGGCTCGGCCGTTTTCGAGTCCATCGATTACAGACAGACACACAGACACACAGATCTTCCAAAATATATCATAGATAATGTACAATGGGATATGCTCTTATTTTAAGTTAGACCCGACCCTGTTAGCACACGGAGACTTGTGCGGTCCATGTCGCGAAGAGCAGTCCTTCTCCACCTTCTCCACATACGACTCACTGTGCCGTCATTTCCAACGAGCGTTCTCCTTTTGTTCCACATATGTACAATGGATGCACTTCCGAATTCGCAAAGACAACGCGAAACATATTTTGGTACTCCATCATTGATCTTGATCCATTAGATGTATACAACGTGTTGGAAGCAATGAGGGGCGGAATATCTCCAGCATGCTACTTTTCAGACAACGTATCCAACATGTACTGGCAGAAATACGCACATAAGCGACCTATATTGTAAAATAGGTATATAATGTGATTGTTTGATTCTGAAATAAGGAGATATTGGATTCTTACCCGTTATTTCGTTTTTATGGCGCGGGCGCACAGTGAAACACCTGTTCAAGAGCGTATACACATGAAAAGCGGCGAGTTGGCTTATTTGTGTCATTGTCCGCTCATAATCTACTTATATTATGAGTCGATAATGTGACTAAATGCTCCCATTTTCAGCAGATATATCGACTCAAAATGAGGCGATTCTAAGTTGATTCTCTACCTAAAACAACTTCTATTTATAAGCAGATAATGTGCTGATGTGCATATGTGTTTTGCACGTTATGCGGAGGCAGTCCACCCACACGGTTGAGTGTACGACTACTGTGGTGAACTATCAATATCGTGTACGTATTTTATGACACTATGTATATACATATGTGTATATATATTGTCTGAAACATAATTATTTTCTGATATGGAGAAATAAAATTGTCTCTCTCTATCTCTCTTATAGATGACACTAGTCATCCACTATGACACTATAGTCATCCACTTAGCATTTGTATCGAGTTCGCGATAAATATCTGTGCACATATCAGTTGATCTACTACATGTATATATCTATTACGTCTGTAATACACACACAAACTCACGCACACACCAAACATGTTATTGCCGAAGGTCGCACAGTCCTTGCTCAATTGAACCAGCCGTCTGATATGATTAACCTGACCATATCAGCCATAATGACCCGTGCATCCCCGTGGCAACGTTCCTGTCCACAGTACCTATTCTTTATAGTCAGACGATTGCAATAGATGGAAGTACGCATGCTGTTCGGGAGTACCTCATAGCCCAATAAGTATAAAGAATGGACGTGTCTTTTAATGAATTGCCCCCCCGCCAGACATTATGTGGCAATTCGGGGAATTGTCTTGGAGCAATGAGTATAGAGATTTTCTGATTGTTCATAGTAGACTGTGATCCCAGACAATATATCAGGCGGGATTCTCTGGTATTATCTTTTTATTATTCGACATTTGGGTGCCTTCGTGGTTCTAGCGGCAATAAATTAGGATCCTTTGGGAGAATTCGTATGAAAGATTATCCTATAATGCTTAGGGCAGGTTGACAGATATATTACCGATGTGTACTACACACTATAATCAGTCTTATCTCCATTCCTTCAGTTTCAGATTATTTGTCTGAATATCGAATGAATACTGTTCATGTTCTATACTTGGCATCTACAGTTTCAACATATATATTCTCGCGCAAATACGCACGTAATCGACATATAAAGTTAAAATAGGTGCATGATGAGATTATTTGATTCTGAAATAAGCAGATAATGGTGAAATTTCCGTTATTTCTTTTTATGGCGGGGGCCTCGGTGAAAATTAATGTTAAAGAGCCCACACCGTAAAAGTGAGTTGGCTTATTTGTACCATTATTCGCACATAATCTGCTTAGAATCGCCTCATTATTAGTTGACAATGTAACTAAAACGCTCGTGTTCAGCACATTATCGACTCAAAATGAGGCGATTCCAAGCAGATTATCTACTTAAAATAAGTTCTATTATAAGCAGATAATATGCGGGTTTTCGGGAGAACAGGCTGACAGTTTACGTTCTGCATACTTTATTCCAAACCAAAATTGATATACAAAATAAATCAAGTTAACCCTTTCTACACTTAATGGATTCTCAAACTCAGTTGCAAAAATATACAGTGGAATGGTATATTATTCTATTGGGTGTTAAGGGTATATGAGCAGAGAAAGCCTGACGAAATGATAATCTAAGTGCAGAATGATTTGTATTCATCGGTGGAAACTGTTCGGATAATAAGTTCATGGTCGTTTGTTGAACTTATTATCTGAACATGTTCCAAGGGAACTACTCGTCAATGAGTATATAAAGGGTTGTTCCAAGGGAACTACTCGTCAATGAGTATATAAAGGGTTGTTCCAAGGGAACTACTCGTCAATGAGTATATAAGGGTTAATGAAACATTCTATATGCACAAGAGTAGTGGTCATTATAAATATGTGTGTCCTTTATATTTTCCTAACTTTAAAAAAAAAAAAATTAATTTCATCATCTCATTAATCTTCTCGTCATGTTCTGTATTTCTTCTTCTCACTCAATTTTTGTCTTCCACTTCTTACTTACCGTCATGTATACATTTTGTTATTCTGAGGCGATGGCTCTATATATAAGAGTCTATAATGCGTGTTGCAAAATCCTCTTCCCTATTCAATCCGCTATATTCATATTGGTGTCATGCTGCATAATCATATCGTTGGGAAGATATACATATTGTTTACACCAGAGATCGCCAAGAGCATCGCTAGGGCATGGCAAAATACCACCGCCTAAGAATATCGAACCCGCCGTTGACACCAGTGATTATCTTATTGAAAGTATACATACGTTGCAACAAGAATTATCTATTTTACATAAGACATACGTTTTCTCAAGAATGGGTGTGATGGAATCCATGTTCAAACTGACACCGTATGTTGAGGCGGTGGGAAGAGTTGGAACAGTCGATGGCGTCAGTTGGAAAACCGGTGTTCGAAGTGCATGTCGTAGCCATGACAATGTTTTCGATTGCCACATACATTTGGTACTTTCATAACGCGCAAAAAATTACAGTGCGAACGTCGCTTGGGTTGTGAAAACTG
Source organism: Siphonodentalium dalli (assembly GCA_032622095.1). Taxonomy (NCBI): domain Eukaryota; kingdom Metazoa; phylum Mollusca; class Scaphopoda; order Gadilida; family Siphonodentaliidae; genus Siphonodentalium; species Siphonodentalium dalli. The sequence continues at coordinate 56,225,572 of CP136067.1, forward strand.
ATCCATTGGTTTTGAATATAGGTTGCTAGTTGAAATGCGGTGAGCTTTTTTTCTGAGGACAAGTTCCTGTACATCAATTACGCATAATAACGTCAAATACACTGGGCGGGTAGCGTGTTCCAACTAGCCCCGAATATGGTTGCCTGAAATCATGTTATCACATTCCAGTATTATGAGTGATCTACTTGCGATTCTTGGTTTTTATGACTCATAAAAAAGAAGGCGAATAAAATGACATAATAGCTGATCTATTTTACTGTGTGGTTAGTTTTGTACATTCCCACCAAACACCACGTGAACAGAACTTATCACATTGATTGGCGGGATTTTATCATATGTATATAGGTGTGTCCAATGTACCAAACTGTCCCCGAATTGCATTTCAGTTTTAACCCTTTACCCAACAAACCGGCCAAAACCGGCCAAATAAAGCTTCAACAGCCTAAAATATCTTCGGTCTGTCTGAATAGAACCATACAAATATGGATATCATTAGAACCGGCTCATTGACCACATTGTGATGGTTATAGTTATGCCCTGTGCCAATGCATTCTCTTATATATTCGAGTCGACCATAGGTCGCCTCGCATATATAATAGAATGCATTGGCCTAAAAAAAAAAACTTTTTTTTAACACTTTTTACCATTTTTTCTTACATTCTTTAACAATTTTATAATTTTTAATGTGTTAAGCCAATGCATTCTCTTATATATGCGAGGCGACCTATGGTCGACTCGCATATATAAGAGAATGCATTGGCACAGGGCCCTTCTGTTGGTTAAAGGGTTAAACCACATCAACACGACTGGCCAGAAAACGCTTTAAAATAAACCCTCCATATTAAATAGTGCGGTCATTTGACATCAGTAATATATAGTTGGAGCGTTGACGGCGCTACATATATATATAGAGCTTGATTTAGAACAAACGGGACTTCTTCAGCACCGAACAATAAAGAGCGTTCCCTGTTATATGTTAAAATAAAGAGCGCTTATCTCAATTCTAATTTTAAAAATTAAAATAGCTGAATGATTGCTGATGTTGTTCAGAGTGTATGATGCCTCTCGGTATATATCCACATGATCCCTCCTTCCAAAAATACGTTTACATTCTTTGAGGGGTTCAAACGAGATCAGGCCAAATTCGTTTAAGTGATCCTGAATAACGTGGTCGGGTTTCTACACGGTCGCATTACACGTAATTCGTTACATAGCCGATGGGAAGCACTAACTAATTTCATAACGCGCAAGACAATACACGGTAGGCCATTAACTTACTCATTCGTCAGCCGTCAAAAAGAATCACAGGGAGCCACGATTCCATCTGATTCTCAATAATAAAAAACACGTTGTCGGCGAGTTATCTCATAAAGAACGAGAACGCGGAACTAGATATTACACGGATATACTGTATTGGGCCGACTGGGAGACGAGCTCAGATTATACCATACGATCCAATCAGATATATTACACGAATATTAATATCCGCCGATAATAGTGACCCGGCTGTTTTTCACAGACGTCCTATACTCAAAGAGCATATTTCACCACAATGAACAATCCCTTTCGTTGTCTTTAAAATAGTTTCATATTGTATATGTGGCGTCGTTTCCAAACAACAACGACTCATTTTCTGGCTGATTTGATAAAATCATTGAATTGTCTGAGAAAAGATTGGAACGGCAGCTCACTTTTTATACATTACTTGTCTTCTCGCTTCGAAAAGGAAAGAAAATGTGCGTTGACAATAACAAAATATTTCCACAATTCCTAGTTTATAGTACTTGCATAAAATTCGCACCTACTGTTTCGATTGACGCAACGCCTCGTAGTACATATATTCCATGCTCATAATTGCTATGAGTTACTGTATCTTATATACAGCGCAACCCAGAGCAGACATAATAACTATCATCCAAGTCTATTGAACCCATTGACTTGGGGATCAGGCACAAATCCAAATCCATTTTCTCATTGTTGTTTTTGTTTGTAATATTATGTATCGTGAATGTACAACTGGGAGATAAAATATGTTTACTCTAACGCGCAAACTATTGCAATTGGCACCGATTAGATGCTGGGTCAAGCACAAGCATAATCATAGTACTAAACAAGCGCCATGGATCTACAGTGACGACTTTGACCAAAAGGATGTCAACATGACTGTTGTAATATGCCACACATAACATTATCAAATTATTGCAACCTCTGATAACTTTCCCCTGACCTGGCCCTTTGTGCGAACTGAAATAACACTTATCTATGTTACTATGATATGAGTTTGAATCTCGCCGTCTGACTGCTGAGTTGAACAACAGTGGCTATATGTTTTGAGTTATGCGGAGTGTGTATGTGGAGCTATTATAAAAACGTTATTCAAATCTCGCGCCTATAGTAGTGGCTCTTGATAAAGGTCGCTCGTGTTGTGACGGCTTCGTTGTACCAGCCATATTGTGATAATGGTATCATATAATGATCTGATCAAACTAGAGAATCTCTTGTACAAATGCCTGCAGTAGGTTCATTGGTTGCCTTGCACACATGACTAGGATAATAGTGTTCAAAGGAATGTATAATAGCTTAGTAACAGGTATCTCAAAACATTCATATGCCGAAGATTTCCGAAAAATTCGTCGATATAGCAGTGCGTGCATTTTTTAAAAATTGTTTCATGTTAAGATAACGCAATAATTTTTTCCTGAAGTTACAGGGGGGGGGGGTCGCGGAAAAAATTTACATCTATAGGGCGAAAAAAATGTTTTTGCACCTCTCGGGGACCCACCACCCCTCTACCTGCAATTTTTTTCTTTTTTTTCCGCACAAATTTTTGGGACCCACCCCCCAAAATCTTACAAAAAACATAAAATGTAAACCAAATCATAGCCTAGCAAAGAATTGTTCCGTTTCTTATTATTTAATACTATTCCCAGCATTTTAATAAACCTCTAAACTGCTCTAAAGGGAGATAATTATATTAGTATAAAATGTGGAAATGCTGAATGCATGCACTTAAAAACATTGGGCATAATGCCATAAAACATAATAATTATGAGGTAATACACATCCTGATATCCTCAATAACCAAGGCCCACTAGAAATACTGTAGTAATAGGGGTAGAACAAATTTCATCTCCCCTATTTATGTGATATATATCTGCACATGGGTATGATGGGACCCAAGGAAAGTCACACTCACAGCAGCTCGCAGTCTAAATACATGTATGTATGTCATGTTGGTGTGCAGATTGACATATACCAATATTAGTGAAGAATTGGTAGTATTATTAACTTATTATCAGAGTATAAAGTTTAGTTTAAAGCCAGCGGAGATATCACATGGAAACCCATTATAAGAACAAGCATCCTGGATCAGACTGTCTAGTTAAGATATGTGACTCTAAGAAAGTTCGCACGAAGAGAGTTGCATAGATTACCTGTGCAGTTTGATCCTGGTTAGTATGATTTATAATTAGTTTCAAGAACAAAGTTCATATTAGTCATGTTTATATTCTAACTTTATGTTGCATATGGAATAAGTTGAGACTTTAATACCAAAAGCTACTTTTATAGTTACATTGCTCTGTCCTGCTATATCCTAAATTGAATATCAAAGCAACCAATAGTGAACAAGCAACTAATAATTACAATACCATATGTATTGGCAGTCAAATAACTGGAACTCCAAGATATACTACCTTACTACATGTATCTGTACAGTATGTAACTGCTTAGACTTGTGAATAATTGTGGTCGAATTAATATCACAAAAGGCTAAGCTTTCATATTGTTATCCAAATAGTATGAATTTTTTGTATGAGTTATTTTGTTTTATAGTTTTAAACCAGTGGAATATAGTGGAATTGTTATTTTTGTTTGTATCAAGATAATATCATCAAGTTTATCTTGATAACAAATAATATCCATTATGTGGATTAAGAACAGAAGATGGTAATCATTTCATAATTATGCTTATATGTAAGCATTGTCGACTGATCGTGTCTGAGCATATAATTATGTTATATCAGTAAACAAATTTGTCAAAAGTAATTGCAAAATTCATCACAGAATTCATCAATATAAACTCAGCTTTATATTTTGTTCAAACCCTTAAAGGGATACACATGTGTGTATATGTATAGCTATAACATACACTTTGACATCCAATTGAAAGGCTATCTTGGATATGCATATTATAAATGTTTGTTCTTGTGTTTTAATGTTTGTTATATGATTTGTTTATATATATATAATATATCTTTCATCCGTCGAAATCTGGTACATTAATTTTGACATACATCAGCATACATACACCCCTAAATGGTAGTTAGTTCTGGTTAGTATGTTTTAAATAGCCTAGTGTGTCATATGGTTGATATTAACAGATTACATGAGCACAAAAACAGTGATTTTAAGTGGAGGAAAAAATTTGCATTTTTTGTCATTCACGCATTTTTTCCGGGTCCAAATGACCCACCCACCCCCGCCCTATATATGGAATTTTTGTGCGCGACCCCCCCCCCTGGAAGTTACGCCTTATTCCGTTTACAAAATTGCAATGAATACAAATGCCGAAACATTTCATTGGGACCCAATCATCGTGTTCGAAGTTGTATTTTTTATGACTCCAATTTGTCTTTCTGGGAAATATAATGCTCACATAATGGTAGTTCAGATATATATCGACCTATGTCGATACGGGAAAAATTCAAATGGCTTTAAGCCCTTATATATAGCGCTATATAAAACCGTCATTATTATTAGTACTATAAATTTATTTTGTCCAGGAAATCCGTTCAGATATATCCGAATGCTCTTGACTCAGTCAGTAAAGTACACATGAGGTTGGCACACAATGCGCCGCCAATTGGGGTTCAACTCACAATAAGCGTGTATCTGTGATTCAAATGCCATGGGTGTTAACCTAATGTTGTATAGCGTGATTCTGACAATTACTGTGTAGGTTTCTTACCGATGGGGAGTGGTTTCTACGTGCCGTGAATTGATTTTACAGTAACCATAACTTTATGTGCACACGTGCCCAATATTTCCCACACCAATAAATGATAACATCGGAGTATTCTAGCGACAGATCCAAAAGCAATACTACAGTACAAAAGTAAACAAAAATAATGCATTCGGTCAATTATTTAGGACAACGAAGCTTGTCTTGGGAGATGATTCCTGTTTTCACATGAATTGGTCGCAGAAATAGAACACAAGCTTACATATACCGTAGCGGGAGATAATGCACATAATTATACGCTTTTTATTGTTTCGCCAAGGAGAATTGACATGACCGTTAAAACTTATAGAATAAAAAAAATAAAATAACTTAGGTAATGCTTTCCACAGACCATGCAAGTCCGTACATGAGTATATTTGTCGACCGCTGGTAATACATGTACATGTAGTACAAACCCGTTGCTACTTAAAATATGGTTGACTATACACTCTTAGAAAATACTGTCGGTTTGGCGGTGTCTGACCGTCGTAACCCGACGGTCCCATACCGTTTCATCAGTTGAACGGTGAATCACCGTTGTTTTATGCGCCCCCTCAAAGTTAAAAATGTGCGTGTTTCCAAGTTCATGACGTCAAAATTCAACAATATATTTATCGGCGACCAAATTATATAGTGACCCCATACAGTATGACTGAATCTGACTCTGCTGATATTTATTATCTATTATTAATTGTTTGTATTCAGTGCAATGATTCGGTATATTTATTATGTGCAATGAACAGACCCGTCTTGTCTTGCGTCCGCAATTACGTTATTTTCATGAGCTGTTATTTTTATCACTCACGAATTTCTTTCTCCGTGTCATCGTCACGCTGAAAAAAAACATTGTTTTTTTTGGAAAAATGTGATCTCTAAAGTTGTGGACTAATGTTAAAACTGTCTGACTTCGGTTCCGATATGAACGGACAAGTTCCAAATCTGCGAAGACCGGCTTAATATTTGATATTTTCGACTAAATTGTGACAACTGGGTTGTCTTCGAGGTGCCATTTCGAGCTGTCGGCTATTACTTGTCTAAATTTCGTCTCAGTGTTCATGTTGAAATTGACGGTACTATGACTAAGTGTTGTTATACTAGTATACACAGTTTGATGTATCACGCTAATAAATTTCATCGAAAAATGTGGGACTATATAGAAGAACGTTGTCGCCAAATCATCACGCATAGTTATTACGGGCTTTGCTGTTGTCTTGAAGGTTTCAATCCCAACTAGCTGTGATATATTGTCGTGATGTATGCACTCACCTGTTAAAGGTACGGTTGGCCTTGGCGGTGGGTATCCTGTGAAAATATTTCCACCCGTCAAAAACCGCCACAAACAGAAAAACATCAAAATGTAGACAGACTTTGTCCGTATACAAATAAGAAATATCGCATAAACAGTATGTTATTGTCAAATGTTTGACAATTGTTATGTAAACAAAAGCATAAAAAGTAACTTTTCTGGTGTTTGTTTATATTATGATGGTAAACATAAAGAGCGTTCTTTGTGGTCGAATTCCTTATATGGAACTAATAAAGAGCGTTCATGCCGTTTGTGTGTGATTAGCCAGTAGCATCGTGCTGTTTTCTGTAACACAATCAGGCTCTTGCTTAGGTAAAATATATTAGGTCTTTATGATAACATGCTGTTTACGTGATGGTCATGGTATATATGAACGAAACTGTATGCGTTTTAATGTTTTTCTGTTTACGGTGATTAGAACAAATATGAATATTTTCGACAACTAAGGCCTCACGTGCCTTTAAAACAGAACCCGTGTTTCCAAGTGACTGGACAATTTCGCGCCTTTCATGTTACCAAAAAGTATGCCATTAAGATGTTTTACTTTTACAGGTACATACATTTGAGTTTTAACTGTGATACATGTATCTTTCTTCCTTTGTGTCTTAAAAGGGCATACACAATTCATATGTTAGAATGGTCGCAATTAGTATTACTCTTAATTGAAGGATGGGCTTTTCAGCTACATGTTGTATTATCGTTTTTTATTTACAGCCATATTTATACAGTAGTCAGTGAAAGGTGAACACATCACACACTCTTTTTCTGGATTAAATTCCACGAGCCAGATAACAAGTTTGATCCTCTTCAAATTTCAAAGTTTCATAAGTAGTGTCTGTCACATTATGCATTGAGGAGAACTAAGATGTATTTTTCAGTTACGAATAATACTAATTTCGACCATTCTAAAACATATGAATCGTAATGCCTATCGGGAAATCATATTGTCCCCATGGGCTAATACTACGGTAAATTAGCATATTAAGAGCAAAAAATTGGTGGTGGTACCCGTCAAAAATTCCATTCATCTGAGTCGTCTGACCGTTAAACGGTCTGACTGCTACTGGTTACAGTCTTCCAGTTACTTGAACATATGGTACAAATAAAGTGGCTTGTGTGGAAAGTTGAACACCGCCGAGAACGATCTGTCGCATCGGCAGGCTTCCCATAGAGCAAGGTTTATGGAACAACGTTGAAATAACTCAACGATTATGCACGCTATGCCGTGCCGAGATTGGTACCACAAAATTTTACACCTCGGTGAACTTAGAGAACTAAGAGAAAAGTATCTTAAGCCATATTTCTATAAGAGGCTAAATGTATTGAAATTAGCCACTCTGTTCAGAACCCACAACGAGAAAACATTGAGAAAACTATCATTAGGCATACGACATGCGGTTTAATTCCTATAACCATTCAAAATGCATAGCCAACGACCGAACACGAAACCAATAACACCGAACTCAATATCAATATAACCTGATATATCTATCAGATAAATATAATTATATACAGATAAAAAAAATATTGCTATATACTATATATATTATCCACATTAACAACTATGCAACAATTTATATTTGCATCGATATTTGCAAAATGTTTATGTTATATCTATTTTGATGATCAGATTTACTGATAAATTGAAATTGAAATTGGGTTAGTGTAAAGATCATTGGGTCCGCAAATAAGAATTTACGCAACAAATCAATTCCTACTAATGTGTTAGTTCATCGCACAAGACGTCCAAAGTATAGGCTACAGTGCTTTTGATAACTACATTTTGTCAATATCTGTTATTTCCAATACGGTGTAATATCAATGTGTCAATCGAATGTCACATCCATAATTTACACATCTGAATATGCAATTTTAGTTATTGTTGAAACTTGGTCGTATACTTTGTTTGGAAACTCCGTCGGAGTAACCAGTTATTTTGTGGAAACATGAAACTATACCGGAGGGTCCCATTGTTAAATACTGCAAATAATAGCTAATTTTCCACAACTCAATTCTCAAACATTCTTCAAGCCGAAATAATCCCTATACCAGAGGTGTACGCATCCAGTGAGAAAGTTCGCTGCATGAAGGCCAGCCGGGATGGACATGGACTTATACAGTGTCAAGCGGCTGAGAGGAGATATTTGAAGTGACATGGCTGTAGTTCGGTGTTTTGCAACAAGTAAACATGTTTACAATAATACAGCTATAATTATGTGTATTATATCAATGATAAACAAAAGTATTTCTATCACTCTTGATTTTAGCAATCCTGAGACATCGAACACCCCATGTGGCTACATGTAATTCACTGGTACTAGAACCGGAATTAATTTAATTCATTTATAATTCATATAAACTTCTGACATATAGTTACAATGAGGGAGAAAAGGGTAGTTATCGGTAACATTTGGGTTACCTCCATTTGTTCCCATTGGACTGCACAATTCATCACGCGATATAATAAATAATGTATAGCCACTGGGGCGCGTCACGAAAAATCATGAGGATAATCGTCCATTCCTCATCATTGCGAAGAGTTGTTTATTTACTCACCTGAAATATAAGAAATCTACCCTTGTTTGTGAGCATTAGAATTCAATTGGAACCATGATCCGTCGTTCGAATGACTGCACTGTCCTTTCGGGATTATAGTTTTCATTCATTCGCTAAACATCTACGATCTCATGTGGTGCATGTCGTGTGTCTGTCAAAGTGGATATGATGAGCAGAACGTATGAACACTTCCAGTTTGGTAATCCACTAACTAAATTGAGAGATTATTAAATGTTACGCATCCGATCCAATTTGACACCGCGAGGGATGGCATTTCGCGAATGAAAAAATAACACGTTATGGCAAGGCGATAACGCACTGTCCTCGATGGAATCGCTCACACCACAACTACCTTATCATCAGCGAATTATGACGCGAGCCGGCGACCGTTGGTCTATCGTGAGTATATCATACGACGCGTGGTGCCGATACTAGGTCCTTCATCAAGAGCCGAAGCAGATACTAGTGATGGGCCAATCATCTGCAGTCGATCTGTGTCGCTTGTTTCGAAGGTTCAATATCTTGAGCTCGATCACAGTTTCTAATGGCAATATACGAGTGTGTTGATATGATTTATTTGGGGTTTATGGTCCTTTCAGACGTGTTTTAGTTTAAACATATTTATTAAAAGCTAAACTCAGTTTAAGGAATCGGCTCACAAGTTACAGAACTTACAGTTGATCCTCTCCCAGCAAATGTTACAAATGATAGAAATACAGAAGATGAGATTTACAGCGCAATACAAATACAATCTAAACAAATACATTTGGAGAAAAACCGTCATCTGGCGACAGGAAGAGATTCTCTACCACATTTCCATCTGATTTGTAAAAGCTCCAATTCAGCCGTTATGCCATATCCTGATGTGGACAGTTTATCGGTGGAGGAAAGCAGCCCATGAGCTGCATGTAGAAATCACTGACGCCCGGAATGGAACTGAGAAATGATGAAGTATGTAAATCTACTATGAATTAACACTTACTAAACGCTTTTTTAACGCTACAAATAAAATTGTGGGTGCAAGTATAAAGAGGATTTTAACTTTAATGTATTGATATTATGTCTACGGGTCGTCGCTATCTGGCCGGTGTGTTGGCAGTAATTCTAATTAGATGCACCAACAGAATACGTAGCAACATCCTCACGAATTAATGGATTTAGTGTTTTTTTCACAGGATGGTATTCTCTGGCCATTATATTTCCATTATAGGCCGACCTTACGTGTGGGCAAATGTCAGGTGTGAAAGGTAATGGTAGATGCTGTCGATGGGATACTCACACCAAACTGGTTAAGACATCAGCAGTCACACTGAGCACTAGCTCATTAGTGCTCATAACATGATTATGGCGTCTGGGTTTCTTCGTTTGATGCTCATCGTGCGTGGATGGTTTTTGTACGCGGGGGTATCCTTGTACATTCTAGTGATTTCCACTAATATAGAAACTTCCTCATATAGCATAGCCTTTGCAGCAATGCTAAAACTCAACCCGCCAAGTTCTCATATTAATATGATTCTTCAAAAACGTTTACCAACATATCCTCGCGCAAATACGCATATAATCGACCTATAATGTGAAGCAGGTACATGTGTTATTTTATTCTGAAATAAGCAGATAATGGACTCATACCGGTTATTTAGTTTTATGGCGCGAGCCACAGTGAACACACGAGTTAAATGGCATACACCTTAAAAGTCGTGAGTTGGTATTTTTTGTCATTATCAGCGCATAATCTGCTTAGTATCTCCTCATTATGAGCCGATAGTGTAACTAAAACGCCCTCATTTTTAGCATATTATCGACTCAAAATGAGGCAATTCTAAGCACATTATCTACCTAAAATAAGTTTTATTATAATCAGATAGTGTGCGAGTTTTCGAGAAAACAGGCTGACTTTTACAGAATTTTTCATGAAATTATGGTATAGACTTTTGATTTACAGAACAGAATAACCGAATGCTACAGAGATTACTACTTTGTTTCATTCACTTATACTAAAACACAAGTTTGCTGCTATAAAGTATATTATCTGAGACAATAATACAATGTACTCACAGATGCCCAACCCTTTCTTTACTAAATACTCATTGACGAGTAGTTCCCTTTTGGAAATGTGTTAAACTTGTTATCTGAACATTTCCCAACAATGCATATGAATCCCTCTGCATTTGCATTATCTTTTGTCTGTCGGCTCATTTTCCATGAACACCCCTCCAAATGAATAACGTACCATTCCAATATATACCTTTATAACTAGTTGAGAGATTCCATTTAGTAAAGACAAAGGAAAATCCGGCATCACTGTTCTAACAGTGTAACGCTTGAAATGAAAAGAAACTGGCGTCTGACATTTAACAACGAATAATGGATCTCAGAAGAGATACATAAAGTAAACATAAAGTAATCTTGGCGATGTGATACAGTGCACGTCCTGATAAATAATTTTGTTCTACTCGCAAGGAAAATTGTTAGTAACAGGCATTCGTATTTTATCGTTAGCATTGCACCGAGGGGAAGTATTCATTCATCTGATCATTCTCGGTTGAAAATTAAAAGTAATTGCGTTCAGCAGATGCATACCAGGACACCCCACGAAGTTGCTTCGAAGAAGCAGGCAATCGGAACATATATAGGCGCGATACTCGATTTGAACTATTTCGAGCGCCCTTTTGTTATAGGCAGATTTGATATGTATAATTCAACATCACGACATAATATATACATTTCACTTGTCTGGTACATAGATGTGCGTATAAGGTATTGAGATACAGGTATGGATGAAGGGTGAGTACTCTGCTATTGCTTTAGAATATACATTGGTTTGTTTTATTTGACTTTGCATCCGACCAACGAGACGGTCATTTTAAAGTTTTAAGAAAATTTAGCTAACGAAGTTGGTCCTACTAGAATGGCATTCCGTTAGAGTTGATGTACACGTGCGCTCGACTTGGAGTCCTTAGCTACGAAGTCGACTTATCTTTGATAAACCTTTTGGTTCTGAAATATAAATCGTTTCAACAGGACAGCTGGAGACGTGTACAATTAATGTTCAAATTGAAAACTTCTGCAAAGAAAACTTAAAATGGCTAGCGGCTGCACCGGCGATAAATCACAATAAACTTTTCTTCAAAGAAAAATGAAATCACTCAAAGTGAGTCATCATTATTATGATCATGCCCACTGGGGCTCAGTCGTTTCATCGTAAAACGTACTTCTCCGATAAATGACTTCAGTGCGCAGTCGCGAAGCTTCGACGCGTTCCCGGTTTTTCAAAGTCACCAACGCTGCAAAATTGGAAAACGGGATAAGATGAAGATGGATAAGTGAGTATACAGATAAATTTATAGAACACACCCATATTAGCCGAGAGTACCGACTTTTCACCACGGGTAGAATTATGGTTTTTCCCACGAGCTTTTTGGCGAGTGGTTGAATCCACAATACCGAGTGGTGAACAATTGGTACTCTCGGCTACTATGGGTGTAAGTGTGCGGATTTCCTCCGCCACTAAAGCTGGCAATGTATTAATATGGCCTTAGTTTCTGAAAGCGACATTAACCCCCAATCAATCAATCAATACATCATGGACCGAATTCGACATCAAGGTCCGAATCGGCATGTCCAGTTTATACCTAGTTTAAACTACTAGTTTAAACTGGGTTTTAGTAGTAAAACCAAGTTTTTCTCCACCGCTGGGACGGCATAGATTTGGTCGATTGCGCTACATGTGGGCCACACTTGTCCAATTGCAAGGATAGGAGGCGTGGTCAGTCTGCTTATTATCGCTACTTATCAATGCATTGTCCGGTCACGCGACCTGTTGTCGCTATCTAATCTCCTAACCAGGCGAATAACCCGTGCGCTTTGATAAATCACGACGAATGCACGGTCTGTTGCATAGCGGTTAGATATTATCTAATATCATGGACGAACATGACTTTTGGAACTCAAAAATATCTCTTGAGGGCATGGGCGGGGCCCCGCCACAAATACCCCATATAAACACCACCACCCCGGGGGAACCATCCGGACGGGTGAAAATGGGGTATGTACCATTTTCGAGAACGGGAAGGATTTCGGCGAATTTGACTGTATGAATGGGTGGCCCGCCCGAAATACGCGATAGAAACATCACCCCTCACCCCGGGATAATTGGGGTATGGACCATTTTCGAGAACTGTAAGGATTTAGGCTAATAAATTTGGCAGCAGGAGTGGGTGGCCCGATCAAAATACATCATAGAACACCCCCCCCCCCCCCATCCATCACCCGGGGGTGCCACCCGAGGAGGTGGAAATTGGGTACGCCCAAATATCGAATAGAAACACCCAAGCCCTCACCCCCGGGGAAGGGTACCTCAAATTACCCCTATAAACACCCCACATCCGGGCGGGGTGGGTTGGTTACCACCCGAGGGGTGAAGATGGGATATGAACCATGTTCGAGAACGGTAAGAATTTCGGCCAATTTGCGACAGGGGTGTGTGGCCCGCTCCAAATATCCCCTAGAAACACCATACCCTCATGGGTTAAAATGGGATCTGGAGCATTTTATTCATTATTCGCAAAAAACATGCCTCTGTCGGTCAATATTACGGCATGTGTAGGTGGCCCGCCCCACCCCTACCCCTCACCCGGCTGTCGGAATGGGGTATGGACCGTTATCGAGAATGGTAAGGATTTCAGCCAATATGACAGCATTGGTGTGCGGCCCGCCCTCAAATATAGTCCACAGAAACACCCTCACCGCGGGTGGTTCTACCCGAGCGGGTGAAAATGGGGTATGGATCCCGGGATGCGGGTTGGGGTGTTTCTATGGGGGGCATTTGGGATGTGCCACCCATCGTTCTCTAAAATGGTCCATACCCCATTTCACCCCCCTCAGGGTGGTACCCCCGGGTGAGGTGTTTCTAGGGGGTAGTTGGAGCGAAATTGGCCGAAAGCCTTACAGTTCTCCAAAATAGTCCATACTCCATCATATAGCGATAAATGCGGTTACTTGTTAACAAACAATTAAGTTGTTATGGCCTTATACTGTAAAAGACAGCCTATTTGCTGTTAGATCACGATTGAGTGATATAGTGTGTATCACAATTTGTCATGATATGTGCCGCGGTTGCTTTGGTTTGTGCGCATTTTTGTGTGAAAATCGTGTACCCTTTTCCCTCATATAGCGATAAATGGGATTACTTGTTAACAAACAATTAAGTTGTTATGGCCTTATACGGTAAAATAAAGCCTATTTGCAGTTAGATCATGATAGAGTGATACAATGTGTATCACAATGTGTCATGACAGGAGCCGCGGTTGCTCTAGTTTGTGCGCATTTTTTATTGAGAATCCGGTACCCTTTTCCCGCATATAGCGATAAATGCGGTTACGTATTAACAGACAATTAAGTTATTATGGCCTTATACGGTAAAAGACAGCCTATTTGCAGTTAGATCATGATAGAGTGATATATTGTGTATCACACCATGCCGTTATAGGTGCCGCATGTGCTTTACTTTGTGCGCATTTCTGTGTGAAAATCGGGCACCCTTTTCCTCCATATAGCGATAAATGCGGTTACTTGTTAACAAACAATTAAGTTGTTATGGCCTTATATGATAAAGGACAGCCTATTTGCAGTTATATCATGATAGAGTGATATAGTATGTATCACAATGTTTCATCATATGTGCCGCGGTTGCTTTGGTTTGTGCGCATTTTTGTGTGAAAATGGGGCACCCTTTTCCCTCATATAGCGATAAATGCGGTTACTTGTTAACAAACAATTAAGTTGTTATGGCCTTATACGGTAAAATACAGCCTATTTGCAGTTAGATCATGATAGAGTGATATAATGTGTATCACAATGTGTGATGATAGGAGCCGCGGTTGATCTAGTTTGTGCACATTTTTTATTGAGAATCGGGTACCCTTTTCCCGCATATAGCGATAAATGCGGTTACGTATTAACAAACAATTAAGTTGTTATGCCATTATAGGGGCCGTGGGTGCTTTACTTTGTGCGCATTTGTGTGAGAAAATCGGGCACCCTTTTCCCTCATATAGCGATAAATGCGGTTACTTGTTAACAAACAATTAAGTTGTTATGGCTTATACGGTAAAATACAGCCTATGTGCAGTTAGATCATTATAGAGTGATATACTGTGTATCACAATGTGTCATGATAGGAGCCGCGGTTGCTTTAGTTTGTGCATTTTTTATTGAGAATCGGGTACCCTTTTCCCGCATATAGCGATAAATGCGGTTACGTATTGGTTTAAACATATTTATTACCAATAAGTATATAACAATACAGATTGGCATTGGGATTGGAGGACAAGTGCGATCCACTTATACATAACACCCTCTCCCAATTGCCGTTATAACACTGATACATAATAATTTGGGTTGTCAACACAATAGGTATAACATATTTACAAGTGTATACATACAGTATATCATTGTATATTATTTGAAAAATAGTTTGTATAGTCTCACCACCCCACCAATTCTAAATAATTTGAATAATGATTTCAAGTAGCTGTTTTAAATGTGATACATGTACCTCATGGTGCATTGTTAAATTTTTTACAATTTGCATTCAAATGATGCGAGCGTCTTAATAGATCTTTGTCGGATTTTCCTCTTGAGTTGTATCTCGTAAGTAATTTTGCACAGCTTTAAAGATATGTTCATTTTCTAATTGTTTTAAGTTCGGGTCCCCAAATATTAGTGTCTTAACTGAATGTATATTAAAGCGCAGAAGATTATTATGAAGTGTAATTCTTTCTTCAAAGTGAAGGTGGCATTCAAAAAAATAGTGGAAAGCATTTTCTACAGAATGTCCACACCTAAATGTAGCAGAAATTGCTATATAATTTTGAAGTTTATCAGCTTGTAGATTACTACATTCACACCTCAGTTTACAATGAAGGGTGTTTAATAGCCGTTTACCATATGAAAAAATATGTTGGTGGTTTTAATGGCTTAGTTACTAGTGCTTTCTTGAACCTATCGAGTGGAATGTTTTTTTGTTTTTTTTTTCATCCAATTTGTTCCAATCCATAACGCATGTGGGTAAGAAAGTTTTATCTGTTCTTTTGCTATTTGAAATGGGACGATTTAAATTTGATGCATTTCTCAGTTCGTAATCACATTTATCCTTAACCTTTGCCGGAAGAAGCTGAGTTAAGTAGGCGGGGGCTTTGCCGTTTGCAATATTGTAAAATATACTCATTCGTTTAACATACCGCCTACTTTCCAGCTTCTCCCATCCGAGTTCAAAGAGCAACCTATCATGGGGGACCGATTTTGTACAACCTGTAACTATACGCGCAGCTTCGATCTGTATATCATCCAGTCTTTTTAATAGATAGTCAGGTGCTCCAAACCATACACAACTAGCATACTCCATTAATGGACGGACGTGAGATAAATATAATATTTCGAGAGTCTGACGGTTAAAGGCACGTGCGGCCTTTGTTGTTGAAAATATTAATATGTGTTCCAATCACCGTAAACAGAAAAACATTAAAACGCATACAGTTTCGTTCATATATACCATGACCATCGCGTAAACAGCATGTTATCATCAAGACCTACTATATTTTACCTAAGCAAGAGTATGATTGTGTCACAGAAGACAGCAGAATGCTACTGGCTAATCACACATAAATGGCATAAACGCTCTTTATTAATTCCATATCAGGAATTCACCAACAAAGAACGCTCTTTATGTTTACCATCATAATATAAACAAACACCAGTAAAGTAACTTTTTATGCTGTTGTTTACATAACCATGGTCAAACATATGTCAATACCACACAGTTTATGCGATATTTCTTATTTGTATACGGACAAAGTCTGTCCACATTTTGATGTTGTTTCTGTTTGTGGCGGTTTTTGACGGGTGGAAATATTTTCACAGGATACCCACCGCCAAGGCCAACCGTATCTTTAAGAAGATATTTCAGTATTCTCATTTGGGAAAGTCTTGCATAGGCTTTAGTACATATATTTTCGATATAAATATTCCATGATAAATCTTCTGAGATGTCAAAACACAGGTGTGTGTGACTGTGCGAATAATCAAGGGTAGCTCCATTGAAAACTATATCTGGTTTTATAATATTTCCTATACTTGTAAACAGCAGTACTTTAGTTTTGGCACTATTAAATTTGACTATCCACGTTTCAGCCCATTCATTGATTTTCCGCATGTCATTATTTATCGACGATTCTAAAGTTTGTACATCATAGTTTGCATTCATGAGACATATATCATCGGCAAATAGTCTAGCTCGGGATTCTAAATTGTCCGAAATGTCATTTATATATATGAGAAACATAAGAGGCCCGATTACGGATCCTTGAGGGACTCCTGCTGTTATAGGTGCGTATTTGGACAAACTGGAGTTAATTCGTACGCGTTGTTTGCGATTTTCAAGGTAGTTCACAGACCATTTAAGAGTATCTCCTTTAATACCATATTTATCGAGCTTATGTATACGACCACGATGCCACACTTTGTCAAAGGCTTTGGAAATATCACAGAATACTGCACATGTCGTATCACCTTTATCAAGCGCTTCTACTATATTATGAATAATTTCTATCAGTTGTAGTTCCGTTCCATGACCGGGAATAAAACCAGACTGGTGCGAATATAGGAGATCTCTGGATTGCAAATGTGTAAACATTTTATTGTGAACGATTCTTTCGAGAACTTTTCCAACACAACTGAGAAGTTAAATGGGTGTGTAATTATTTGGATCTTGTGATTTTCCTTTTTTGAACAATGGTATGACATCAGCACGTTTCCATGTGTCCGGAAAACAACAGCTATTAAGCGATTTATTAAAAATGATTTTGAGTGGTTTGCATACTGAGCTGTGGTTTTTCTTTAACATTTTGTTACTGATACCATCCGGACCATTGGCTTTATTTATGGATAAAGATTTGAGAATAGTTGAAATTTCATCTTCGGATGTTTCTATCGAGCTTATATTTGATGCTGTTCTATTTGCGAAATTGGGAATGTCATATTACGAACTGTCTATGGTGCTATTCATTATAAACATTTTGTTCAACAGTTCAGCCTTTTCTTCATCAGAATCATAAAATGAGTTGTCAAACTCTAGAGTTGGGATTTTACTCTTATTAGAAAAATTACTTGTTAACAAACAATTAAGTTATTATGGCCTTATACGGTAAAAGACAGCCTATTTGCAGTTAGATCATGATAGAGTGATATAGTGTGTATCACAATGTGTCATGACATGTGCCGCGGTTGCTTTAGTTTGTGCGCATTTTTGTGTGAAAATCGGGCACCCTTTTCCCTAATATAGCGATAAATGCGGTTACTTGTTAACAAACAATTACGTTGTTATGGCCTTATACGGTAAAATAAAGCCTATTTGCAGTTAGATCATGATAGAGTGATATATTGTGTATCACACCATGCCATAATAGGTGCCGCGGGTGCTGTACTTTGTGCGCATTTTTGTGTGAACATCGGGCACCCTTTTCCCTCATAGAGCGATAAATGCGGTTACTTGTTAACAAACAAGTAAGTTGTTATGGCCTTATACGATAAAAGACAGCCTATTTGCAGTTATATCATGATAGAGTGATATAGTGTGTATCACAATGTGTCATGATATGTGCCGCGGTTGCTTTGGTTTGTGCGCATTTTTGTGTGAAAATCGGGCACCCTTTTCCCTCAAATAGCGATAAATGCGGTTACTTGTTAACAAACAATTAAGTTGTTATGGCCTTATACGGTAAAATACAGCCTATTTGCAGTTAGATCATGATAGAGTGATATATTGTGTATCACAATGTGTCACAAGAAAACTAAGATGCATGCATCAGGTCGCCCGTGAACTATCTACCATAGCATTGTTGTAGCTATCGATTATACATTTTGGAACACCTGTCTGTATGTGTGTATGTATTAATGCATGTGTGTATGTGTTATATACTCTAACACTGCTCGACCGATCCGACTCGGATTTGGCATTTAACGTGTCAACTTGACCTCGCTCATAGGCATGCTTCTGGACCTTGACCGATCCGACTAAAAATTTGTGTGTAGGACTACTTCGATCCCTGGAGCAATATGGACGGGTCCAATTTCACGTGGGACCATGTCCTCGAACGTGCTGATATAGGCATGTTTCTGGACCAATTGAACAATAGTTTGGCCAGACACTGTATATACTGGGTACTGTCCAGAAGGATACGATCACATAAAATCCCTAAATAGCCCGAACGAAGTCGAGTACATCTCTAATCTAGTCATCTATAGTCTAATATATATTTTGGACATTTGTCTGTCTGTTTGTCTGTTAGCTATGGCCGGGAAAACTGCCGGACAGATTTGACGAAATTTGATACCTAGGGGAGATTATTTCCAGGGAGTATTTTGGACGGGTCAAATCTTTATCCCGACCTGACTTTGACATTCAAGGTCAAATCTGGTAAAACGGAAGGATTTCAACGAAATTTGATACCTACCGTTACTTTTGTCCCAGGAGTGTTTCGGATGGGTCAAATGATGACCCCGACCTGATCTTGACATTCAAAATTGTCAATTCAAGGTCAAATCGGGTAAAGCCGGGCGGATTTCGACGGGTACTTTTGTCGGGAACTTTTGTCCGGGGAGTGTTTTGGACGGGTCAAATCGTGACCCCGACATGACCTTCATCTTTAAAATTGTCAATTCAAGGTTAAATCGCGCAATTCTCCGAAAATCAGAGGGGAACATCCCGGACGAAGTCGGGTCCACCTGTTACTATTATATATTTCTAGATTTAGTTACAAACTAAATACCTGTATATTGTACAAGGAAATGTTTGACAAATATATCTATATCAATATTACCATACGGGTCATTAAAATAGATACGACAAAACAAATTTTGAACGGTGCATGTATCAGGTAAATTTTTATATTTCAAATTATGACAGGAATGCGGAAAGTTGAAGTACCTACGTAATACTGGCTATCCGCATGAAGAGATATACATGTATATAAAAACCAAAATAGAAGATGACTGCTGGCGACAATGTTTTCCAAAAAAATTCATAGCATTCGATAGCTACCACCTAGTTGTCAACCGAAGATCAATATGAAGTTTGGTGACTATCAGGTGAGGGATATGTCTGTATAGTTGCTAAACAATTCAGTCATGCAAAAGAGTAAGATACCAAATTGCTGCCTGTGGTAATGTTTTTTAACGAAATTCGGGAAATTAGATTACTCTCACCCTGGTTATCCAGAAGATCATTGTGGAATCTGGTGACGATCGGACAAGGGGTGTCGTCTGTAGGATCAACCAAATTATTTAGCCATAAAAATAGTAAAATTCAAGATCACCGCTGGCAGTGATGTTTTCACAAGGAAAGTTTGAGAACAAAATATGGCTCACATCCAGCGTTGACCCAAAATATCCACATGAGAAAAAGTTCTCCAATAAAAGCTGGCTGCAGGGTGCGCCAATTGATTCAAATTTGAAATTTAGCAGGGTGTACTGCTGGTGGCCATGTTTTCCCCGCAAATTTGATAGACTGGTGGACAAAACCACTGAATCCGTTGAATCAATATACATGTATACATGGATTCATTTATATGCATTGTTATACACAGTACCGGTATATAAAGGTGCTGAAAATAACTATATTACTGGTATATTATTGGTAAGGAGACTATCAGCACTGAAAAGAGAAGGGTCTGTTCATTCTTTCTGGACGAAGGATGGAAAGATCTTCTACAAACTACTTGAAAACTCTAAAAAATCCATGATAAATATGATGCTGAGAATTGACTCACAACTGCCTAAACCAAGACTGGACAAAAGTCAGAAATAGAGTGTCCTCATGAACTCAACCTTTGTATATATGTTGATTTATTGGTACAAACCAGCAGAATAACTTCCATATATGAATTTTTTGAAACATTACATCCAAACCCATACTAGAAATAGAGCAAATTATCCAATTATTCTAGTATGTGTGCT
The DNA here is from genome assembly GCA_032622095.1 of Siphonodentalium dalli. Lineage (NCBI taxonomy): Eukaryota > Metazoa > Mollusca > Scaphopoda > Gadilida > Siphonodentaliidae > Siphonodentalium > Siphonodentalium dalli. Next base: position 56,246,448 of record CP136067.1, read on the forward strand.
CTAGATGTGGCAGAAGTATATTTTGTAAATAATAAATATCTGAAAATAGTGAACATAAAATCAGAAATACATCTTTATACTGATTGCCAAAAGTATAAATATAAAAATGTAATTTCTGTCTGAATCATATGTCCCCACAACAGATTTATGCCCAATTTATTATCCAGAGAGCACAAGCCAAAAGTATAAAATTGAAAATTCTGTCTGAAAATGTTGAACCTAAATCAGAAATACATTGCCAAAAGTATAAATAAAAAAATATAATTTATGTCTGAAAATGTTAAACAGCAATCAGTAATACATATTTATACTGATTACTATTTGTCCTACTACTATTCACCAAAGTATTACTATCAGTTTTGAATATGTCCAAAAGTTTATAAGCTCTATAATATGGCAGCACTATGCTCAACAATTTAGTACTATCAGTTTTGAATATGTCCAAAAAGTTTATAAGCTCTACAATATGGCAGAACTATATTCTTCAAAAGCATTACTATTAGTTTTGAATAGGTCAAAATCTGATAATAACCCAAAATACTTCTTTAACTGTGTTAATACAGACAACTATACACTTATGCCAAGCATGCAACATGTATTTATTATACAATATACATGTCCTCATCTCATTGTTGGTGTATGTTTTCTCAATATGTGTTTCCAGGAAATGTTATTTAAATTGAATATCTATAACTGTTGGAGACAAGACAAGTGGTACCAAATTATAGGTCCCCACAACAGATTTATGCCCAATGTATTATCCAGAGAGCACATGCCAAAAGTATAAAATTGAAATTTATGTTTCCAGGAAATGTTATTTAAATTGAATATCTATAACTGTTGGAGACAAGACAAGTGTTACCAAATTATAGGTCCCCACAACAGATTTATGCCCCATGTATTATCCAGAGAGCACATGCCAAAAGTATAAAATTGAAATTTATGTCTGAAAATGTTGAATATAAATCAGAATTATATCTTTATACCGATTGCCAAAAGTACAAATATAAAAATGTAATTTCTGCCTGAAAATGTTAAACATCAATCAGTAATACATCTTTATACTGTTACTATCTATCCTACTACTATTCACCAAAGTAGTACTATCAGTTTTGAATATGTCAAAAAGTTTACAAGCTCTAAAACATGGCAGCCCTATATTCATCAAAGTATTGCTATCAGTTTTGAATATGCTCAACAAGTTTATAAGCTCTATAGTATGGCAGCACTATATCCATCAAAGCATTACTATCAGTTTTGAATATGGCAAAATCTGAAACTAACCCAAAATACTTCTTTAACTGTGTTAGCACAGACAACTATTCACTTATGCCAAGTATTAACATGCCAAATGTATTTATTATACCATATACACGTCCTCATCTAATTGTTGGTGTATGTTTCTCAGTTGTGTTTCCAGGAAATGTAATTTATATTGAATATCTATAACTGTTGGAGACAAGATAAGTGGTAATAAATTATGGGTCCCTACAACAGATTTATGCCAATTTATTATCCAGAGAGCACATGCCAAAAGTATAAAATTGAAATTTCTGTCTGAAAATGTTGAACATAAATCAGAAATACAACTTTATACTGATTGCCAAAAGTATAAATAAAAAAATGAAATTTCTGCCTGAAAATGTTAAAGATCAATCAGTAATACATCTTTATACTGTTTACTATTTATCCTACTATTATTCACCAAAGTAGTAATATCAGTTTTGAATATGTCAAAAAGTTTACAAGCTCTATAATATGGAAGCACTTTATTCATCAAAGTAGTACTATCAGTTTTGAATATGTCCAAAAGTTATAAGCTCCATAATATGGCAGCACTATACTCAACAATGTAGTACGATCAGTTTTGAACATGTCCAAAAAGTTTATAAGCTCTATAATATGGCAGAACTATATTCCTCAAAAGCATTACTATTAGTTTTGAATAGGTCCAAATCTGATAATAACCCAAAATACTTCTTTAACTGTGTTAATACAGACAACTATGCACTAATGCAAAGCATGCAAAATGTATTTATTATACAATATACATGTCCTCATCTCATTGTTGGTGTATGTTTTCTCAATATGTGTTTCCAGTAAATGTAATTTAAATTGAATATCTATAACTGTTGGAGACAAGACAAGTGGTACCAAATTATAGGTCCCCACAACAGATTTATGCCCAATTTATTATCCAGCAGCACTAATTTCATCAAAAGCATTATTATCAGTTTTGAATATTTCCAAATCTGAAACTAACCCAAATATACTTCCTTAACTGTGTTCATACAGACAACTATTCACTTATGCCAAGCATCAACATGCCAAATGCATGTATTATTCCATATACATGTCCTCATCTCATTGTTGGTGTATGTTTTCTCAATATGTGTTTTCAGGAAATGTAATTTAAATTGAATATCCATAACTGTTTGAGACAAGACAAGTGGTACCAAATTATGGGTCCCTACAACAGACTTATGCCCAATATATTATCCAGAGAACACATGCTAAAAGTATAAAATTGAAACTTCTGTCTGAAAATGTTGAACATAAATCAGAAATACATCTTTATACTGATTGCCAAAAGTATAAATATAAATCGGAAAATGTTAAACATTAATCAGTAATACATCTTTATACTGATTACTATTTGTCCTATTAATTTTCACCAAAGTAGTACTATCAGTTCTGAATATATCAAAAAGTTTACAAGTTCTATAATATGGCAGCCCTATATTCATCAAAGTATTACTATCAGTTTTGAATATGCCCAAAAAGTTTATAAGCTCTATAAAATGGCAGCACTATATTCATCAAAGCATTACTATCAGTTTTGAATATGGCAAAATCTGAAAATAAACCAAAATACTTCTTTAACTGTGTTAACACAGACAACTATTCACTTATGCCAAGCATTAACATGCCAAATGTATTTTTTATACCATATACACGTCCTCATCTAATTGTTGGTGTATGTTTTCTCAGTATGTGTTTCCAGGAAATGTAATTTATATTGAATATCTATAACTGTTGGAGACAAGATAAGTGGTAATAAATTATGGGTCCCTACAACAGATTTATGCCAATTTATTATCCAGAGAGCACATGCCAAAAGTATAAAATTGAAATTTCTGTCTGAAAATGTTGAACATAAATCAGAAATACATCTTTATACTGATTGCCAAAAGTATAAATAAAAAATGAAATTTCTGCCTGAAAATGTTAAAGATCAATCAGTAATACATCTTTATACTGTTTAATATTTATCCTACTATTATTCACCAAAGTAGTAATATCAGTTTTGAATATGTCAAAAAGTTTACAAGCTCTCTAATATGGAAGCACTATATTCATCAAAGTAGTACTATCAGTTTTGAATATGTCCAAAAGTTATAAGCTCCATAATATGGCAGCACTATACTCAACAATGTAGTACGATCAGTTTTGAATATGTCCAAAAAGTTTATAAGCTCTATAATATGGCAGAACTATATTCCTCAAAAGCATTACTATTAGTTTTGAATAGGTCCAAATCTGATAATAACCCAAAATACTTCTTTAACTGTGTTAATACAGACAACTATGCACTAATGCCAAGCATGCAAAATGTATTTATTATACAATATACATGTCCTCATCTCATTGTTGGTGTATGTTTTCTCAATATGTGTTTCCAGTAAATGTAATTTAAATTGAATATCTATAACTGTTGGAGACAAGACAAGTGGTATCAAATTATAGGTCCCCACAACAGATTTATGCCCAATTTATTATCCAGCAGCACTATATTCATCAAAAGCATTATTATCAGTTTTGAATATGTCCAAATCTGAAACTAACCCAAATATACTTCCTTAACTGTGTTCATACAGACAACTATTCACTTATGCCAAGCATCAACATGCCAAATGCATGTATTATTCCATATACATGTCCTCATCTCATTGTTGGTGTATGTTTTCTCAATATGTGTTTTCAGGAAATGTAATTTAAATTGAATATCCATAACTGTTTGAGACAAGACAAGTGGTACCAAATTATGGGTCCCTACAACAGACTTATGCCCAATATATTATCCAGAGAACACATGCTAAAAGTATAAAATTGAAATTTCTGTCTGAAAATGTTGAACATAAATCAGAAATACATCTTTATACTGATTGCCAAAAGTGATACTGATTACTATTTGTCCTATTAATTTTCACCAAAGTAGTACTATCAGTTCTGAATATATCAAAAAGTTTACAAGTTCTATAATATGGCAGCCCTATATTCATCAAAGTATTACTATCAGTTTTGAATATGCCCAAAAAGTTTATAAGCTCTATAATATGGCAGCACTATATTCATCAAAGCATTACTATCAGTTTTGAATATGGCAAAATCTGAAAATAAACCAAAATACTTCTTTAACTGTGTTAATACAGACAACTATTCACTTATGCCAAGCATTAACATGCCAAATGTATTTTTTATACCATATACACGTCCTCATCTAATTGTTGGTGTAAGTTTTCTCAGTATGTGTTTCCAGTAAATGTAATTTGAATATCTATAACTGTTGGGGACAAGATAAGTGGTACCAAATTATGAGTCCCTACAACAGATTTATGCCAATTTATTATCCAGAGAGCACATGCCAAAAGTATAAAATTGAAATTTCTGTCTGAAAATGTTGAACATAAATCAGAAATACGTCTTTATACTGATTGCCAAAAGTATAAATATAAAAATGTAATTACTGTCTGAAAATGTTAAAGATCAACCAGTAGTACATCTTTATACAGTTTATATACAACTTTATAAAGTAGTAATATCAGTTTTGAATATGTGCAAACAGTTTATAAGCTCTATAACATGGCAGCACTATATTCATCAAAAGCATTACTATCAGTTTTGAATATGTCCAAATCTGAAACCAACCCAATTATTCTTCCTTAACTGTGGTCATACAGACAACTATTCACTTATGCCAAGCATCACCATGCCAAATGTATTTATTATATCATATACATGTCCTCATCTCATTGTTGGTGCATGTTTTCTCAATATGTGTTTTCAGGAAATGTAATTTAAATTGAATATCTATAACTGTTTGAGACAAGACAAGTGGTACCAAATTATGAGTCCATACAACAGACTTATGCCCAATTTATTTTCCAGAGAGCACATGCTAAAAGTATAAAATTGAAACTTCTGTCTGAAAATGTTGAACATAAATCAGAAATACATCTTTATACTGATTGCCAAAATTAGAAATATAAAAATGTAATTCCTGTCTGAAAATGTTCAAATCTGAAACTAACCAAAATTACTTCTTTAACCTTGTTAATACAGACAACTATTCAATTATGCCAAGCTTCAACATGCCAAATGTATTTATTGTTGGTGTATATTTGTTTCCAAGAAATGTAATTTAAATTCAATATCTATAACTGTTGGAGACAAGACATGTGGTACCAAATATTCGTCCCTACAACACTTTTATGCCCAAATTATTATTCAGAGAGCACATGCCAAAAGTATAAAATTGAAATTTTTGTCTGAAAATGTAGAATATAAATCAGAAATACATCTTTATACTGATTGCCAAAAGTATAAATATAAAAATATAATCTCTCTCTGGAAATGTTAAACATCAATCAGTAATACATCTTTATACTGATTTCTATCTGTCCTTAGCAATGCTAAATACGGATACCTGTTTGAAGCTTTATAAAGTAATGTAAATAACGGCGAATAACGTCGAAACTTTTGATTAAAACTCACCGAGAATGCACATTATTAATCCAGTCTTCCAATTCTCCATTTTGTGCATGAACATTTAGACACGTAAGTTCTGGTTGGATATCTATTATATATTTTGAAAGATCTGTGTATGTGTTTGTGTGTAAGTTTATGTGTAAGTTTGTGTGTTTGAAATCGATGGACTCGAAAACGACTAAGCCAATTTCAATGAAATTTGGTATTTTATGGTATTTTCGGCCGGAGACGAACATAGGCATATTTATTTGTCCGTGCGAGGTCAACTTTTCACGTGCGGAGGTCAAATCTATTTTTACGCCGTTTTGCGCTAATATATTTCAGTTCGGTGCTCACAAATCGATTCGATATAGCGCGAATAATAAATTGCCAGTCATATAATTTGCACGGTTAGAATCTGTGTGGCTTCATCTTTCCAACGATATATAATATGTATGTATCCGTTTTAGTTATCTGCCTCAATTATTAGGGACAAGTGGACGTACGATCTTTTATCAGGATAAAATCAATGCGTAACTTCTATGACGTCGTCCGAGGTCATAAAATTAGATTACGATAACTCTCACCCTGCCGATGCATTTGACTGTGTCGCGTTAACTCATCACCGGCCGAGGTATCCGCAAATGACATTGGGCTATATATCTCGGAAACGGGTGTAGCTATCGACTTGAAATTTGGTATGTGAATGTATCTTGCCCCGGATACGAATTTTATCGGGTCGCCGAGCACGTGCGACACCAGCTTCGCGCATGCGCAGACCAGATCTAGGAAACGGGTGGAGCAATCGACTTGAAATTTGGTTTTTGAATAGCCCGGACGAAGTCGGGTCACCTTCTAGTATATATATATGCAAGGCAATACACACATCAAATTTCAAATGAATGATTGCCATATGCGCGCGAATGAATCTGACCTATTTTAGCGAACGCGTCTATCTTGCTTTCCATGAGCGTAAAATTTTCAACGTTTCCCCTTCCCGAAATATTATAACCCGTCAGTTGACCCACTGACCATAACACCAATAAGAGCAGATTGGTCCACAGTCAACGCGATTCTATTCCGAACACAACAGGCCGAATTATTCAAAGCAATAAACGAGACAAGGCTGAGATCTTCGCTGTGCCCGCACGGTTCATGTCGCGATCGACACCTGCGATGTATTGGTCAACTGTTAATCCGCTAATAATTCCGCAATATTCAGGAGATTGAGCTAGATGCATAGCGCGTACATGTAACAGACCGAAGCTCTTGGGTGCAGTTGTCTCGCACATTTATATACGCATTGCATGATCCTAAATAAAATATGTGTCTTTGGATTTTGGATGAATTGCTAAAGGCATACACACCAATTTTAAACCTAAGTTATTTATTTATGCAGAATTATGTAATTTCCATTGTAAAATGGTTAACATTACACAATTAATGTTATTTCTTCACCTCTTCATGTTTATATCTCACACCTCTTATCTGAAATATTCTTGTAAACATATATGCTTCACCATCCGTCGGCCAAAGTTCTTGAGCAGCCTACATCATCTATGTTTTCCTGTTAGCCTATCGTGCGCCTTACTGACTTTCTGTACAACTAGTCATGGGAGTTAGTGTGGCTCAATATAGGCTAACAATTGGAATATTTCAAGGCATATATCTACACATAACATGCCGATGTAACATGTATAAACATACTACACATAAGCCAATTCGGTTGCGTTTACTAGCTTTTCATAATGTGATAGTAGCATTTCTGGCGTTCACTCTTCTTGCTCTCGCTGGGGATATACACCCGAACCCAGGTCAATTAGACGCCCCGGTTACCACTTCAATTTCTATTATCCATTGCAACGTAAGAAGCATAAGAAACAAAATTCAAAAGATTTCAGATATTATCGATGATTACGATATTCTATGCTTTACTGAATCTCATCTTGACGATAATTATCCAAATGAAAACTTGCTTATCTCAGGTTTCCAACACCCAGTACGTAAAGATCGAAATAAGTATGGCGGTGGAATCATAGTATACTTTTCAGATAAAATTCCATACCGAGAAATGTCAGGTTTGCAGTTTAATGATGACATCCTTTGGTTTGAAGTTGGATCTGTAGACAAGTTTTTACTATGTGTTACCTATAGGTCCGATAGGGAATGTTTAAATAACTTCTGGGAACTACTTGATGACAAAATTGGAGAAGCATTAGATATTAACCCATCAGTTGTTGTCATTGGTGACTTGAATTGTAATATGTTGATAAGCGATAACCCACTACAGTCCATAATTAATAAATATGTCGGCATGTCTAACGTAATCAAAGAACCAACACGAGTAACGTCAAAGTCACAAACGCTCTTAGACCCTATTATTATCTCTGAAGCGTTAACAGCGATGAACCCCTCCGTTGTTGACCTTGAAGTTTCTGATCACTATGCCACGTCTGTTGAACTAAAAACGACACCCCGGGTGACACAATCCTACAAAAGAATAGTGTGGAACTATTCTTCTGCCGACTTTATATGTTTAAATAGAGTAGTAAAAGAAACTAACTGGTCCGCTTGTCTTAATAATGAAGTAAACCGTTTTAACATCAACAAATCTGTTGAGCATTTCAGATACATGTTTCTGGAGATGGCCGAATCTTTCATACCACGCCGAGATATATTGGTACGTAGATATGATAAACCATGGTTTGATACCACAGTCAGAAGACTAATCCGCCAACGCGATCGCTATAGAAGAAAAGCTCTAAAATGTAATACGAGTTTCACGTGGTCGAAATACAAGAAAGCTCGAAATCAAGTAAATAATGCCAAGAAACACGCAAAAAATGAGTATATGACTCACTTGGACGAATCCCTTGTTATGAATAATAACCCAAAACAGTTTTGGCATGTTGTTAAAACATTTATGGGTAACAATTCTAACCAAGGAATCCCGCCTCTCTCATATCAAAATAAAATGTTCTGCGATGATAAAGACAAAGCTGAAATTTTAAATAGTATTTTTGTTGCCAATAGTTCATTAGGAATGAAAGCGAAATTTCTGCCGAATTTTGTTGCACGAACAGATGAAGTCATCACTGAAATACCGATCAGTGAATCACAAATTTCTCAAATTCTGAAAGATCTACCAACGAAAAAAGCCTATGGGTCAGATGGTATTAGTAATCACATGCTTAAAGAAACACATGCTACTGTATGTAAACCACTTAGTATATTATTTCAGAAATCGATAGACCTTTGTCAGTTCCCAGATGAATGGAAAAACCTCTATTTAAAAAAGGTGACCAAAAAGATCCAAATAATAAGCGTTCCCGGTAAAATATTAGAAAAAATGATCCATAATACATTACTTCAGCATTTACAAGAAAATAACTTGTTGTATGATTATCAGTCTGGGTTCCTTCCTAAACATAGTACCGAATATCAGCTTATTGAAATAGTTCATAGTATAGCAGAAGCACTAGATGAAGGATGTAACACTTGTGCGGTTTTCTGTGATGTGTCCAAAGCGTTCGATAAAGTTTGGCATGACGGACTTTTACACAAAATGGAAAAATATGGGATTAAAGGAAAACTTCTTTTATGGTTTAAGAGTTATCTTAGTGATCGACATCAAAGGGTTAGGATCAACGCCTGCGTCTCAAAGTGTGATTGTTTAGATTCTGGAGTGACCCAGGGGTCCGTTATCGGTCCTCTCCTATTTCTGCTCTACATTAACGATATAGCCCATATTATGGAATCCAAAACGTGTCTCTACGCAGATGACACCTGTCTAATGAAGAGTAGTTCTGACCTAAACACACTTGAAATTTCACTGAATAATGATATGATTAAGCTGAGCAATTGGTCAAGGCAATGGGTGGTGAAATTCAATCCATAAAAAACCAATCTAATGTTTTTTGGAAGTTTCCCTGAAAACACTAGGCCCGTGGTTAAATTCAATGGTGAAGTCCTGGAATACACCGAAAACCACAATCATTTAGGCGTTGACCTGCAGAGTGATCTCAAATGGAATATGTGTATTGACAACACGTGTAAACGTGCTAATGCGAGATTGTCCCAAATAAGGAAACTTAAATGCATACTAAGCAGAAAGACTTTAGAAACAATGTACTTGACATACGTGAGACCGCTTCTCGAATATGCAAGCCCAGTGTGGTTTGGAGCTCCGAATTACCTCCTTAAAAACCTTAATGATATTCAGCTAGATGCAGCCATAATCGTGACGGGTTGCACTCGTTCTGTATCAGATGTCAGATTAATGACTGATATAGGCTGGGATAGTCTAGAGGACAGAAGAACCGTTAAACGGTTATCCACCCTTCACAAGATAATAAATAATAATGCACCTCGTTACTTAAGCACAATCCTGCCCGAACGTTTCAGAGACAGGACTGATCGAGAATCAAAATATGCTTCTGATTTCATTATCATTCGCTGTGACTCTGCAAGGTTAAAATCCACTTTTATCCCTGCCTGTACAAAGGAATGGAACTCCATTAAATTAACTATTCGCAATCTTGCCCATGATGAATTCGTGAAGCAATTGAAACATATGCACTACGCAGGGACAAGGCTGAAGCCACCTTTGTATTTCACAAATGGGAGTCGTTATTATAATATTATTCACACGCAACTTCTATGTAAATGTAGTGCCCTACAATCCGATAAATTACGTGATCATATCTCAGATTCCGCAACATGCTCGTGTGGCTTCCGGGATGAAAATGCTAACCATTTTTTCTTTGAATGTAACCATTATGCGGAATCTCGGCAAAAACTCAATAATAATCTTATGCAACATAATATTAACTCTGTAGACATACTTCTTTATGGGAAACCCGAACTTACTTGTACTGAGAATAGTTATATCTTTAAGGCTGTACACTCGTATATTAGAGATTCCGGCCGTTTTGAGAGAACCTAACACTTTGACCATGCCATTCTACACCAAATCTACTTATAATATAATATTCTAAGTTTGTACCTTGTTTCCTATGTACAAATATATCCCAGTTATGCACTCAATAATTTGATATATGCCTGTACTATCGTATTTTTACTTGTTGCAAGGGAATGATCACCGACGGGTTGATGACGCATACTCACACTCATCCCATATCTCCACTGTAAACCGACCCTCCAATTCTCCTCCGCAATCGCCATTCTGTTTATTTACTTATATTTTTCATTATATGTATGTATATAATATACCTTGTGTTTTGTTCGTCTTTAGTGTCATAAAATTTGTCAGTGTATCATACTAGGGAGAGGAGGGTATTCTAAGTGATTTAGCACTTGTCCTCCAATCCCTTTTGTCATAAACTAATTTAATTTAAGAACAAATAAAATATGTTTAAACAAAAAAACAAACTATATTACTATAGTATACACAAAATAAACCATATATCATGGCTATGGGTTCTAATATCCGAACATGATACTGAGAACTTGGTGTGAATTGAAGAGTGGTGGTGTCTTAAGCCTCCACGTTAGAAACATGCCATTAAATGGCATAAGTATAATCTAGCTTGAGGACAGAAGTGATCCATAAAACCCCCCTTAATTCAATCAGGTCCTCGGGCGCGATGTATGGTCGATCACATGATGATCTAGGGGGTATTAGAATTGTTGTATAAAAACAGCACTACATGTAAATATAAAATAAAATAGTGCTACATCTTATTACAGATTATTGTCACATATAACCAGTGACTATACAGACAGTCTGACAAAATTAAGTTTCAGTGACACTCTATCCGAAGAGGGGAATAATTTCATCTGTTACAGTCAATGGAGCAATTATGAATCTGGAAAGGTTAAATTTCTAAGTAATACTAGATATCGACATGACGCTACAAAATATAACGTAAATGCAATATGGTCGCTGGCGACCATTTTTTCCTATGAAATTCAAAAAATATTTGATAGCTCTCATCTGATAGATCAATATCAAGATAAATATGAAGTTTGGTGATGATCGGATGAGTGAAGTGGACTGTGGTCTGTGCTAAACGGTTTAGTAACGCTTAAACAGATTCTTACCTTAATGTTTTTATGTTCACGTTATAAACTTCACTGAGTCATCTTTGTCATGTATTGAATTTGATATCTTTTGTTAACAGTTTATAAATTATGTATGTCTCGTGTTCGTTATTTATTGTATGTGTTTATTATCATTAAATAAAGTTATTATTTAAAATAAATGTATTCACGTCCTCAATTATTATTTCACAAAAAAAGCTCAAATACCCCAAAACACAATAGTTTAGAGTCGCCAATTAGTTAATCCGATTACCTATACCACTAAGCACATAAGCCGCTTAACTTTTAAATGGGGCCGACCGTTTACACTTTATAGAATGAAAGAACGAAAAGTTGAATAAAATCAACAACTTTGTGAATTTAAGAACAATTCAAACGTTAATGTTGTCCATGTCATAACCCGGACATATGTACTATATTTCAGTCTTGTCCATTTATAAACAAAGAAGATAATGCGACATCAAGTCCGCTCACACCTTTTATTTTGGAGCCGGTCGCATACACTTTATAGTGTGTTTCAGAACGAAAAAAAATGAATAAAATCAACAAATTTTTAAATTTAAAAACAATTCAAACGTTGTATTCCATGTCCCAGCCCGGACATATACACCAAATTTCAATAATATTCATTGAGAAACAACGGACCAAACGCTATATAACACTCCGTATACACCTTTTATTCCGAGCCGAACTCAGCCTCGGCCGCGGGTAAATTTTTAGTGTGTACCGAATTGGCACACGTCGACTGGGGCGAGTTGTCCCTGGGGCGATTTGACCGATTCCGACACCTTCTATAATTTACAGTATGTACCTGTTTACGCGTAGTTTACTTTAGAAAGTTCCGCAATTAATACCGTAAATAGAGCGACTGTATTTGACAGAGAATGCCTCTGTTATTGATTATCAAGTGACTATACATTAAAAACGACAAATTCACATGCTCGTTCAAGCGCAGTAGTCTATTTTCCCCATGTTAAAGGACATCCACAAATACTAAATAACGCTAACCTACTGCAAATGTTTTACACGACAACTGTTAACATAATTGGGCTGAATGCATCTGATGCGGTATTATTCCTCAAAATAAACAACAAAACCATCGTCACTTGGAAATGTAGTTTGGGCTAACATTTACATAAATCCTCCACATCATTTATCCCGACACACACGTCAGATGAAAAACAGCCACCAGAGAAACGCCCAAATTGGGCGAAATGATAGGAGCAGCGATTTCTTTAGTTTGTGTGCATTTTTTATTGAGAATCGGGTACCCTTTTCCCGCATATAGCGATAAATGCGGTTACGTATTAACAAACAATTAAGTTGTTATGGCCTTATACGGTAAAAGACAGCCTATTTGCAGTTAGATCACGATAGAGTAGTTTATTGTGTATCACACCAGGCCATGATAGGTGCCGCGGGTGCTTTACTTTGTGCGCATTTATGTGTGATAATTGGGCACCCTTTTCCCTCATATAGCGATAAATGCGGTTACTTGATAACAAACAATTAAGTTGTTATGGCCTTATACGGTAAAATACAGCCTATTTGCAGTTAGATCATGATAGAGTGATACAATGTGTATCACAATGTGTGATGATAGGAGCCGCGGTTGCTCTAGTTTGTGCGCATTTTTTATTGAGAATCGGGTACCCTTTTCCCGCATATAGCGATAAATGCGGTTACGTATTAACAAACAATTAAGAATGGCGGCCACGCAAACGGGAGACTCGGAACGACAGGACGACTAAACCGGAAAGCAGGTGTAAAATAGCTTTTAAATTTTCAGATTCCCCCACATATGTGAGAATGGTGTGCGAGATGTATGGATGTAAATTGTTAAATTTGTGTTTGTCAATCCTCAATATACTCAATCGTCTTATGTGTTGCACTTATGTTTATGTTCATGTTTAGTTCTGTCGTGAAACCTTGTCGCTGATATATCTTTTTCAGTCTCGCATGCATGAATGTATGGAAATTGTGGTGGCTTCGCCTTGTCTAGGACGAGTTAGTGTCGACTATTTTAATGTCAACTCTTAATGTTATCTCTGTCAACTGTCGAGGGCTAAACGAAAATAAGAAGCGACGCGACGTCCTCAACTATCTAAAGTCCTTAGATGCTTCAATTTACTGTATTCAAGATTCTCACTTTACCACAGATCTCCAAAATATTGTCAGATCTGAATGGGGGTTCGAATGTCGATTCGCCAGCTATAATTCACAATCTAGAGGTGTGGCGGTTCTGTTCCGAAATAATTTTCAGTTCAAGATAAATGAGACGTTTTCGGATAAAAATGGCATTTTTTTAATACTTGACATTACAATTGAGGATTTTCGGCTCACATTGGTTGTTATATATGGACCCAATAAAGATGAACCAAAATTTTACAAAGATCTAAACGACAAAATATTCGAGATTGGCAATACTCAAATTTTAATCTGTGGTGACTGGAATTTAGTCCAGGACAACTCGATCGATACAAAAAATTACGTTAACGTCAACAATCCTAAAGCGAAAGCCGAAATTGAAAATTTAAAGAGTAGACACGATTTAGTAGATCCATGGCGATTGACCCACACCTCCACCAGACGGTACACATGGCGAAGAACCTCTCCTCTTAAGATGGCTCGACTTGATTACTTCCTTATATCGTCCGATCTTATAAGTCTTATATCAGATAATCCTGATATTCTTCCTGGCTATCGTACCGACCACTCCATCATCAAACTGAATCTCCAATTTAATAAAATCAAACATGGTCGTGGGTTGTGGAAATTTAATAATTCGCTTCTTTTGAAAAAGGAATATCAGGAATTAGTCAAACAAACAATTAAAGAAAATGTGGAACGGTACAGTAAGAAAAACACAGAAGGCTCACTTACTGTGTCACCATCTTTGTTTCTCGATGCATTGTTGTTAGATATCAGAGGCAAAAGCATTAAGTTTTCCACCCGCGTTAAGAAGGACCAAATAAGTAATGAAAAACAGCCGATTCTAAATAAAACAGAAACCGAAAAAAAAACTGCGCGATTCAGATAGCACAGATCCGACCGATATATTGGGGAAAATTAGAGATATCGACACAGAACTGGACAAAATTCGGAAAGATAAAATGAACGGCCTCCTTGTCCGAACGAGACTTTAATATATGGAGGAGGGGGAGAAACCTACAAAATATTTCCTTAACATGGAAAAACGAAATTTCATTTAAAAAACAATTAAAGAAGTTATAGACAATAGCGGTCAACACATTTATGAACCCACCGGAATTATTGAATGTACCAAAAACTTTTACACAGAGTTGTACACCGAAAAGCCTTTGTCGGCCAATCACGATACAAAAAAAAATCCACATAAGATTAGAGTTACCCCGCTTACCCCACACCAAACATCGTCTATTGAAGGCGAATTATCTCTCTCAGAACTAACAGAAGCTCTTAGAAACATGAAAAATGGAAAATCACCTGGTCCCGATGGGTTTACGATCGAATTTTATAAACTATTTTGGCCAGAAATAGGTCCATACGTATTAGAATCATTGAATCATTGTTTTCAAAAAGGCGAACTGTCCATAATGCAAAAACAAGGAGTTATAACCATGATCCCCAAAACAACAAAGATAGGAAATACCTAAAGAACTGGCGCCCAATTACACTACTGAATGTTTCTTACAAACTGGCATCCGCTTGTATTGCTAGCCGCATGAAGAAAACACTCCCTTTCATTATAAACGTAGATCAGTCAGGATTTATCCCGGGCCGTTTCATCGGTGACAGTACACGCATAATATATGATATTTTATATGAAACGGACAAACGGAACATGTCTGGTATGTTTTTACTTATTGATTTCGAGAAAGCATTTGATACAGTCTCCTGGTCTTTCATCGAACAATGCTTAGAAAAATTAAATTATGAAGAAACGATCAAAAGTTGGATCAAAACATTTTACAATGATATTCAATCAGCCGTCTTAGTTAATGGCAATTTGTCTTCATTTTTCAAGCCAGCCAGAGGCTGTAGGCAAGGCGGCCCGTTATCACCGTATATTTTTCTCTTATGCGCCGAGATATTTGCTGAAATGATAAGAGGAAATAAGAAAATAATAGGTGTTACCCTCGACGAGACAGAGTACAAAATAAACCAATATGCAGATGACACTACACTTGTACTAGATGGGAGCCAAGTTAGCCTCAGAGAATCTCTATCCGTGCTTAAATCATTTGCTACTATGTCGGGCCTGAAGGCTAATCTAGACAAATGCGAAATAGTCTGGTTGGGCTCTCAGAAAATGAACACATCAGTTCCTTCAGAATGCAAACTTAAAGTTTCGAATATATTCACAGCCCTCGGAATTAAATACAGCACCAACATGTCCGAAATACCAGATATTAATTTCAGAGACAAGATCGACAACATGAAAAAGATAATAGACAAATGGAAACATAGACATATCTCACCATCGGTAGAATAACAATTATCAAGTCTATTCTCATTCCAAATATTGTACACCTTCTCCAATCCCCCCCCCAAATCCAAAGCAAGATATCCGTGACGAAATCAATAGAATTCCATTCAAATTTGTATGGAACAATAAACGCGACAGGGTCAGTCGTACACAACTTTGCAGGGGTTATGAATATGGCGGACTAAAAATGATTAATATAAAACATTTCAACGATGCTCTAAAAATAACCTGGATGCGCAGATGTATCACGAACATAACACCCCGAGAAATTTCAGATCCCTTACTAGCGACTTATGGCTCAAAATACATCAACACTGTTCT
Organism: Siphonodentalium dalli; assembly: GCA_032622095.1. Lineage (NCBI taxonomy): Eukaryota > Metazoa > Mollusca > Scaphopoda > Gadilida > Siphonodentaliidae > Siphonodentalium > Siphonodentalium dalli. The sequence goes on from CP136067.1 coordinate 56,263,048, forward strand.
ATAAAAACTGGGAACCCTTTCTGGCGCGACGTTCTTATGGCTTGGAAGAGTTGCTTGAAAAATATGCTAAACGATAACTCACCCCCAGTGACTCAGACTGTTTGGAACCACGATGAACTCCGAATGAATAAAGACGCAATAAATAGTAGCGAGTGGAAGGAAAATGGCATCTTATTTATAAACGATCTTATCACACCAGGAAAAAAACTGCACACACTCGAAAGTTTCACCGCCAAATTTGACATACCCACCACTTTCTTGACATTGCAAAGTGTCAACACGCAGCTCCGCATTTTATCAAAACAGACGAAAAAAGATCTCGCTAGCACTGAGACCCCCTTCATTCCAAACAATATTCACCTGCTAACAAAAAGTAAACATGGATGTAAGGATTTTTACAACCTCCTTATCTCAGACAACAGTCAATTCCCACTGTGTGTATCAAAATGGAAAAGAGATACGGGACCTAATACAACCACAAGTTCGTGGTCTCATATATAATCATCGCCATTCAATTATCTGCGAGACTATAGATTACAATGGTTTCAATATCGGATAAATACACGTATTTTTGGGAACCAAAAGGTTGCTATTTCTTACGAAAATATCTGTAGACGATTACTGTAACCGGTGTAATTTACCTGAGAACATTACCCACATATTCTATGAATGCTCTGGCGTAAAACTATTCATAAATGACACACAAAAATGGCTGGATGAACACAAGCTGGACATCTCTCTATCAGTCGTATCAATATCATTTTCGGGCCCTCCCCGCCAGTAAAATTTCAGTGTCAAAAAATTTATTTCTGACATTGCTTAAATATTACATATACAAAACCAAATTTGACCCCGATACCTTATCCCTGAAATCATTTCTACGTGAACTTGATGAGAGATACCGCTTAGAGAAATATATAGCACTAAAGAGAGATATCCTTAACGACTTCGAATTTGAAGGGGTGTGAGATATACCTTGCCCTGTCAAGTACTTTGAGGACAAATAACTATTTGTGCTTATGTTCGTTTTTTCACTTGTTGATGGTTGGTCGAATTAACGCTATATAAATACCGGGCACGGATAGAGGCATTTTTTTATCATATCGGAGACTATAAATTACATGTATATTTAAAAGCATACAAAACGATTTCTGATGACATTCCAGTCATAAACATAGTCTGTGTAATCAAAACACGCATGAGGTGTCTTCGAATTTGAACGTGTGTAAGTCGTGTGTGAGTTGCGAGCGAAAGTCCCCCCTCCCGAAAATACCAGGACATTAATTTTGTTATTGTCATTATGCTGTATTTTAAACATATGAATATGTCCATGTATATATTGTCAATAAAGAATTAAAAACAAAACAAACAAAACAAAAAACAAACAATTAACTTGTTATGCCTTATACGGTAAAAGATAGCCTATTTGCAGTTAGATCATGATAGAGTGATATAGTGTGTATCGCTATGTGTCATGACATGTGCCGCGGTTGCTTTAGTTTGTGCGCATTTTTGTGTGAAAATCGGGCACCCTTTTCTCTCATATAGCGATAAATCCGGTTACTTGTTAACAAACAATTAAGTTGTTATGGCCTTATACGGTAAAAGACAGCCTATATGCAGTTAGATCATGATAGAGTGATATATTGTGTTTCACAATGTGTCATGATATGTGCCGCGGTTGCTTTAGTTTGTGCGCATTTATGTGTGAGAATCGGGCACACTTTTCCCGCATATGGCGATAAATTCGGTTACTTAGTTTTTATGGCCTTTTCGGTAAAATACACCTATTTGCAGTTAGGTCGTGATAGTGTATTGAATTGTGTATCACAATGTGTCATGATAGGTGCCGCGGTTGCTTTAGTTTGTGCGCATTTATGATTGAGAATCGGGTACCCTTTTCTCGCATATAACGATAAATGCGGTTACTTATTAACCAACAATTAAGTTGTTATGGCCTTATACAATAAACGGTAGCTTATTTGCATTTAGATCATGATAGAGTGATATATCCCCGAATATATAGCGATAAATGCGGTTACGTATTAACAAACAATTAAATTGTTATGGCCTTATACGGTAAAAGACAGCCTATTTGCAGTTAGGTCATGATAGAGTGGAGCATTATGTGTCAGAATAGGTCACGATATGTGCCCGGGTGTTTTACTTTGTGCGCATTTATGTGTGAGAATCGGGTACTCTTTTCCCGTATATGTTGTTATTTATTAACACACAAATGTGAAGTTTGTATGGCCTTATACGGAAAAAGGAAGCATATTTGCAGTTAGATCGCGATAGAGTATGATATTATGTATCACAATATGTCATGATAGGTGCCACGGGTGCTTAATTTGTGCGCATTTATGTTTGAGAATCGGGTACCTTTTCCCGCATATAGCGATAAATGCGGTTACTTATTCACAATTGTTAAGTTGTTATGGCCTTATACGGTAAAAGGCAGCCTATTTGCAGTTAGATCACAATAGAGTAGTATATTGTGTATCTTACCAGGCAATGATAGGTGCCCTGGTCTTTTAGTTCGTGCGCATTTCTGTGTGAAAAACTGATACCATTTGGCGGCATATAGCGACATTAGCACGCAAGTGGTTAAATTTAGATGACCTTATAGGCAAAGTTTCAGTCTAATTTAGATTGCGATAGAGTAGTCTATGTTGTTTCAATATAGAACATGAGGGGTGACCTGATTTCTTCCAATTGTGCGCATCTCTGTTTGAGACTCGGGTACCCTACCCCCGCATATAGCGATGAATCCGGTTGCTTGTTACTACAAAAGCGGCACAAAAGGGGTTAACTGTGTGATTTTTTTAATATTTCAAGGTGAAGTTCATCAGAATATCGTTTGGAGAATAAATATTTGAAATTTGCATCCATTTCAAGCTAACGTAGGTAACGCGTCGCGGGTACCTATCAAAAATATGTTGAGCTGTTGGACTAATCCATACACACCACCCGGACGCCCCATCATCAGCGACGTGGGCTCGGAGTCATACCACATTTCGGAGTTTATTGATTTCTATTTGAAACCAATTGCTACCCGCCATCCGAGCTATCTAAAAGACACGGAGGACTTCCTCATTAAATTGTCGAAAATTGAAGTTCCATCTTCTGCTTACCTAATTAGTCTCGACGTGGAATCTATGTATACAAATATTGGAATCGATGCCGGATTAAAGTCAATTAAGAATGCATTTGATTTCCACCATGATCCTCATAGACCTGGAGATGAACTACTTCAATTATTAGAACTTTCTCTTAACCCTTTGAACCCTGGCTCCCCACAACGATCGACACCCTGACCCTGGGCTCCCAGTGGTATTTTTTATATTGTGGCCAGTGTTTAGATGTATGGTGTTGTTTATGTTGAAGTGGTGTGACATTTCTGAAACTTTAGATGTATGTTCCCCATGGACCACTGATTATTTTACGATCTGGTTACATTGCCACGTGGTCACTCCCTGGTAACGGTTGCTATGCATCTACCCGATATTGAAAGTAAAATACAATTATAGCTTTTACGGTCGTAATTCAGCCCAAGGAACTTGCGTTTTTGATGCAGTCAACACCCTATTGTGAAATTTGAGATATATCTGGCCAGAAGTCTGATCCTAACTAGTATTTAAGGGTAGCAACGGTTACTAAGCAAATACCCCAAATGATCGATTGACACCATTGCCCTGTGAATCCAATTGTATTATGCCCCAATTTAGACATTATTGGCATGCACATGCTGATGGTTATGTTCAAATGGTGCTACAGGTCTGAAATTATACAGGTATGTTCCCATGGGCCACTGTGTATATTTTTTAGAACGGAATACTTTGCCACACGATCACTCCCTGGTAACGGTTTCTAAGCCACTACCCGGAACTGAAAGTATAATGCAATTATAGCTTATAGCGTCGTATAATTCCGCGCTAAGAAACGGCATTTTCTATGCAGTCAATACCCTATTGTGAAACTGGAGATACATCAGGTCAGAAGATTGAACCTACATGTTGTTTGTATTTAACGGTATCAATGGTTGCTAAGCATATGGCCCAAGTGATCGAATGACACCACTTCCCTGTGCATTCAATGGCATTACGTCCCGTTTTAGACATCGCCTATAGGGCACGGTGATGGTCATGTTCAAATGGTGCCACGAGTCTTAAACTTTACATAATTGCTCAATAATGCACGATTTGACCAATTGTTTGTAATGTGCACGCGCAAGTAGATCGGACTAGATGGTATTGTGACCATGCAACCCATGTCCACAGTACTACTCTGGTGCAATGTCAAAACGTGCAGCTGTATAACGCAAATTTATGTACTATGGATATCCTTGATGTGATTGTATCATTTCACAAAAATCCATACATTTATCATTTTATCCTATGCGCATGCGCGAAACAAATCGACTCACATAAGAAACTGCGTGCGCCTTCCTCACATATGACAGAACACTGATTATGTATGCAATACTAATTTAAACCAAAAAGAGTGATCGAAATGGTGTCTTTATACAATCCTGCGAACCGCGCAACAATGTAGAGCTTTACCCGAATCGCTTCAAATAATGTACGTTTGTTGAATTCTGCGCTGTGCGCATGCGCATGTTTTTCTACCCCAACTAGTCGGCAACAAACTCATACACATGCACCATGGCACTGCTGACGTTCCTTGGGATCATTTACATAGATATAAGTGGATATACCAATGGTTATAATATGTATACACATGCTACATAGGTTTATGATGTCACTGAATGCTGCTGGCCGCTTTTGCGGCCAGTCGGGTGTATGAACGTTTTCTGGCTGGCCGCTTTTGCGGCCAGTCGGGTTCAAAGGGTTAAAGGGAATGACTTTGAATTTAATGGACATTATGCAACATTTTAGATACGAAAACTTTTTACGAAACCAACGGACTCTCACCAGCTTCTTCATCGTAAATCTTTCCATCCGCCAAAACTTTTCAATGGATTGATTAAATCTCAAATCATTCGATACCACCGGAACTGCACGAACAGAAGCGACCTAAATCAAGCTTGTTCAGTGCTGTTCCAGGCTTTACGACCGCGCGGCTACTCTAGTAGATTACTGCGCCAAGTAAAGTCCGAAACTCTCAGATAATTGGAATCGTTACGCCATGACCCAACATCGACTGAGCCAACAAGGATACGGCACAACCGGCCGGTGTTTGGTAAAGGTTCAGCCTCATTTTGTCACAAAAAACGATGTTACATCAATACAATAGGATATATCAATACTAGTAACACTTTCACCAGCGAACAAACACGCATATCGTATCAAATGCATAGCGAACTTAATTGTGATTCTAAAAATGTAATTTACTTAATCACATGCAAAAGATGCCGTATACAATATGTTGGACAAACAAAAACCTCTCTCAAAGTTAGAATGTCTAATCATCTTTCCAGTGTTCGCAAAAAACTCGACATGCAAATTTCCGATCATTTCAACTCATCTAATCATGACATTAAATCCCATTTCAGCTTTCAGCCAATAGAACAGACACCAATTCTAGCCGACGAAGACCAAACCGATTCAATACGCCTATAACGCGAAAATCATTGGATGGGCGTACTTAAAACATATCTTCCGTTCGGACTTAACATTGACTACAAAGGTGTTTCTCGAAATTTCTTGTGCTTTCCTCTGATCTACAATCGTAGAAATGTTGAAATCGCAAACATTTTCAGAAAAAACTTTGAATTATTAAACACTAAATTGACCGAGCCTCTCGACAAACGGGTTATTATTGCCTACAAGAAAAATCCCAGTTTGAGAGATATGCTCGTTCGATCTAGACTCAGACCTTGATTAACACGCAGTTCAATTAGCTTTTTAGCAATTTCAACATCATTATCCTTTGTTTGTGCTCAACACAATATTTTATGTCAATTTCCGACACAACCTAACAAAATTTAGCTAGTTCCATAGAAATAATTACATAAGAAATCGGATAACCGACATGTGCCAGCGCTCTCCACACTTTCCAAATATATATATATATATATATGTATGTGTGGGGGTGTGTGTGTGTGAGGGTGTATGAGGGTGTGTGTGTGTGTGTGTAAATAGAAATAGATGCATATCATTATATCCATACCTTTATTAGGGGAATGAGAAATATATAAATTGAATATAATTGCTGGGACACATATAGACATGATAATTAAAATCTCTTCTACAAGCTTTTGTAACGCTTGTCACGATTTGCCCCAAGACATTCTACAAAAACATACCCCCATAACTTTCTGCTCACGTTTCTTCCATATCAAATTAGATCTTTGTAATTAATTTTGCCTCAAGAGTGTCTTCGAATATCTGTCAAAAAACAGACGTGCAATAACTCATGGTATTTTATAACACTAAACACATGTTCAACAATCAAAGGCATAATATACACTTCGTAATTCCGGAGTTGATCACGCACACCTATTAATAAAAGATAATCACCAGACATTCATTTGCGAATAATTCCATGAACAGTTGGCATCGTGACAGCGTACCAAACACATATATGGTCGAATTGTAGCAAGTGTAAGATCTATAACATAATAGCGAAGTCTTGTTTCTCTTGCAATAATTTCGTCTCGAGTGGTGACCAATGTCTTGTCAATGTACGGAATAAGTACATATATTAGGAGATTATACCTATCAGTTCCAGTAAGTCGAACAGACAGATGTGATGATTCAATCAATCTCGCGAGAGGCTAATATTTGATTGTGTAAACAGCAAGTCGCCCGTACTGGACGAGCTAATATCATTTGAGGAGCGGCTGGTCGGCATATGACGACACCAGTTAGAGAAGTGATTGTCTTAATGAGCTATTGATGTCATTTGCGCAGACTAACAGGGATAGGGAGAGGACTGAGATGTAAGATATAAATCGATACTGAAAAACGAAGTAATGTATCATAAGCAAGATTGATGAAAATCTGAGACCTGAAGTATATCCGTTCTGGCATTCTCATTTGGAGTTCATATCAACGGTTTCATATCTCTATATCAACATTAATGTTGCCGTCTAGACAGCATAGAATGGCAGCCACTCTTTACGTTTATCAACTAGTGTGTGGCACAAGACTAAAATATCTCAATTTCGTAAGCGTCATTATTGCTTCAATGCCTCAAGATTCAATATTCAAGATTCAATAGCGTTTATTTGATATCAAATTTCATAATAATAATAATGTGAAAACAGGACCCTGCAAAAGTTCAACTTATCAAGGCACGGCCTTTTATGGTAATATGTTCAGATAACATTTTATCAACGTATATCATGAGGTGCAGTGCTTATGTACAAGAGGTACAGTTGAAATGAATACAGGGACTGTGTTGGGATGTGGGGTGGGGTGGGAAGGGGGATGAACATAGTATATAGTCATTTGTCACTTGTTTCAATGGAGTAAAATATTGATTTACTTTCAAGTCTCACGCTGTGACCTGTTTTGCCAACATGGACCCATAATCCACACTGGTCTTTGGTAGCCAGTATGGACCATGGGGGCATGTCAGTGTGATATGTGGTATCAATCTTAGTCACCTGTCAATCAATATGTGGTAGGGAAAATGTGCTTTTGTGATGTGCGTTAATAGTTTGTAATGTTTACATGGAGAATTGGAGATAATATTTATATAGTTTTATTTGATTATAGCACAGCACTAGTTAAGCATTTTACCATATAATTTGCACGAGGATGTGTTGGAATATTTATTGTGAGTGTTCTCGAAACTGAACTGGATGATATATCTAGAATCAGAGACTAAATCAGAATTGGTAATATTGAGAAATTTATGAAAGCCACATGGCGGTTTGCACTCCAAAAAACACATAATATTATTCGCTTTTGAATGTTTATCAGTATCGAAATAGGTCGATAAATATCTGAACTACCTTTCTACGAGCATTACTTAACCCAAAAAGACGCATTGAAGTAATGAAAAATACAACAGTGAATAAGGTGTTTGGGTCCCAAACACAAACCAGCCAGTTGCACGACATGGAACAGAAAAGAGCGTTACGTGGTAGTCTTTTCCTGATATGGTAGCAATACAGAACGGTTTTGTCTTACTTCCGGCGAAGTAAGTCAAGCGAAAGAGAGAGACAGACAGACAGACTGTCTTGGTAAAGTGAGAATGTGATTCAGTTGGAGCTGATTGGTTACAATGCTGTACATATAATATTGTTTATGTCATCGCTATGCCCGTCACCGTGGGATGTCAGACGACCTGACATGGTTTTGATAATAAAGAGCGTTTATATAATTGTGTGTGATTAACCAATATAATTGCGCTGTGTAGCCTGTGTTATGCAAACATAATCACATCTTATGTAACACGAACAGGTTCTTGTTTACGTACAACATCGTACGTCTTGACGACAATATAGTTCATTTTCAACAACTAATACAACCAGTATTAAAAATATTTCGCGCGTAATCAGCGCGTAAATAGTATATTTTCGTCAATACGTATGATGGTATACGTAAACAAGAGCCTGCTCGTGTTACAGAAAACAGTAACAAACAACGCTCTTTATGTTTACCATATCCGGATTGTTTACATAACAAAGGGGAAAAGTCGACAATAACATACTGTTTATGCCATATTTCTGATTGGCATAAGAACAGTCTGTCTATATCTTATTTTTCCTTCTGTTTGTGGCGGTTTTTGACGGAGGTGAATATTTTAACAGCATACCCACCGCCAACGTCGCCCGTATCTTTAACAGCATAAGTTTGCCCTAACATCATCAGAGCAATTCAGCAGGACCCAACCGCATCATAGTATATTAGCAGAACCACTTGACCAGGGTGATACATGTATATATTTTTTCTAGTCCAAATTGTCTAACTTTGATGTAAAATAGTTGTTATTACATTAAACAAATTCCACCCACCGTCTGTTCGTATTATCCCTATGATCATTGTAATCACAGAACACTGTTCAGTTTCTCAATTTATTGATTAGTCACACCAATTCGACATTCCGGTGTGTCAGCAAGCGGAGTACACACCAAGCAATGATTCCTGATTGTTATGACAATACCTGGGGAATATTTTAATATTCCACAGTTATTGTTAAAATAATCCACAGTCATTGTTTAAATAATGCACAGTTATTGTTACCAGTGGGCAATCGGCTGGATATTGTGCAAGGGAGAACAATAGAAAATATGGCGACTGTGGTTTAAATGAAATTAGAACCTCGTCATCGAAATGTTTACTCTTTAATGATTTCGTGGGTCCGAATCAGCTTCCCCATGTCTGGTCGTTGAAGCATTAGAACTAGAACAATTTTTGTTGTTGTCATTTTGTCGGGCAGATGTTTGGGAATAACATATCCAAAATCTGCTAAAATCCGCTTTGGGGAAAACTTTCTGGAGTTCTACGAAAAAAAGTCAAATTTATTGTTTTTATTGTATAATTTGTCGTTCATTGTGGAATATACACTTGAATATAATTGAAATTTAAGTTATAAGCAGAAACATGCAACATAAACAAACTATTATTTTCACGACAGACATATATTCATTTCGTCTACAATTCGATAGTCAAAATGGTGGATAAAATGACGACCGAAAGTTGTAATTTTTTTAATTTTCGCTGAATTTCACCAAAACCATTTATATAAAACAAACTTTTGGTTTAAATTGCCATTTATGTCAACATATACCATTTTAAATTAATGTCTGATAATTGTGATCCATATCATGAGGATTGGCCCCTCAGTGTCCCCACCAATTCGAAATAGATGTTCTCAAATTTCGAAGAAAAATCAATTATTATTTTAATGCCAAGAATATACTTAATCGAACACACCAGTGTACTGACTACTCGTTAGATGTCATATAAAACATGCACAACTAGTGCCAATTTTAGCAGAAATGATGCCATCACTTCCAAAAATAGGGACAAAATGACAATCGAAAGTAGTAATATTGGGCAATGTTCTCTAAACTACAGCAGATTGTTTCCATTTAGAAGAAAACCATTGACATAAAATATGGCTAGTTGCACCATCGTAAATAATGTCCAATCATAATCTGATACTAATCAACTATGTAACGAGAATTTGACCTTCGGACCCAAATGGCGACGAAAATTAGTCCAGGCACATTAGGTTCCACTAGTGCAAAAAATCCGGGAAAGCTGAATTTTTCAGTGATTAATAAGAACATGTTTATGAACAACTTGGCAAAAGTCCCCTAGAATCCGAGTTGAGCTTTTTGAGATATCATGATTTTTCGTAATGGTACAAATTCTGACGAAATTCCATTAGACCATATGCGAATGCAGTCATATGTAGGCTAATTTATGGACTCAATCTTCACACATACCCGTCCATCATGGAGCAGGTATCGATAGATATGCGTAATTGATGCTAGAGCTTCCTAACAGTCGATATTCCATAATTGTGATGACATTTATTGGCGAAGAGATCAAAATTTTCCTAACAAAAGAGGGCGAGTAAAGATATTCAGACGACAATGAGCTAAAATATGAACCATTATGATAGAAATGTGATTAGTTCAGAACAGGAAAGTGATGAGATATATCGAACCATCACCATCCTTAAGATTTTATAGCCGAAAACATAACACTACCCCCTAAAACGTACGCCATGGCTTTGAGTGTCTGAAAGGCAAAAATACCACCTAATAATCCTGGCGTTTAACGTAACAATTGTGCAAATGGTGATAATACTATGAAACTAGGCACATAGGTTCCTTATACACTATTTATCATTTTCAGATGTGTAGACATCTCGGCAGGTCCTTCCTTGGCAACGGTTGCTAGGCAACTATCCCAAATCGAAGAAATACATATATGACTGATATTATGGCAGTTTTAACATTCTAACCTACTTCATGCAGCATTTTTATGGTGAAAATAATATTAGTTGTTGTTCGAGTGAATCTGGCTGGAAAATTACCATAGTTCTGACTTACAGGGGTGGTAACTTTTGCTAGGGACATACCCGAAATCGAAAAATGCCGAGCTGACTGATATTATGGTAGTTTTGACAAACTAATATAAACTGCGTCATTATCAATTTATGGTGAAACAATTGTAATAGTTATTGTGGGTTCGACTTTAAAAATTACTATATACTTCTGTTAACGGTTGCTAGGGACATACCAGCCATCGAAAAATGCACACATGACTGATATTATGGTAGTTTTAACAAACTAAACTACGTCATGTAACATTTTTATATTGAAAACTATTATTATAATTGTTGTTAGTGTGAACATGGCAGTAGAGTTGCCACATTCGTTACCTAACGGGGGTGTAATGGTTGCTATGGACATACCCACCTTTGAAAGCATACCATATGTATGAGTTTCTGGTAATTTAACTGATATAACTGTTTCATAATATGGTATGAGTTTCGGGAAATTTGCATGATATAATTGTTTCATAATATGCCATATAATGCTTATATTGACAATAATGCATAACTAAAGATTGTTGTGTTGTGTACTGATGCATTCTCGTGTGATTCTCGTGTGGCAAATTGGTATTGAGCTTTCATTGTTGCTAGGTAACCACCTGCAATTGACAAATCTTCTTTAAACTGACAGACTATTCAGTTAGTTTTATCAGAATCACATTCCTGTGTGGAGTTTATTATTGTTTCTTCCATCAATCGATTGTTGGAATACATTTTAATGAGACATGTAAAAATATTGACCCACATTTATGTAGATACCACATGAACCCCCCCCCCCCCCCCCCAATGGAATCAGACATTCGCACTACATTTGACAATGCCATCCATGCAGAACACTCTACCACGGTGTGGTACCAATTGCTATACGGTATGAACTAACTGTGTTTCCTTCCTATCCTTGCCATGACTACATATATGTCAATACATGGTCATGAGTCATTTACAAGTCTATATGAGCGTGGCCTATATATTTCAGACTGAGATACCATGAACTACCCTTTGAAACCGGTGACCAATACCCATTTACATGGGCAGCCATGTGCCCATTACCAACTCATAGTTACTAAGGAACAGCATCCAATGACTTGTCTTAACTACTGTGTCCATGTCATCGAAAGGGGCCTGGACCGATGATATACTATTTAGGGTTGGTTCTATTGATTTGCCGTATAAACCTGGGTACATGCCATGCGTTCATAACTATAGACACCTGTGTATTTGCACTACATGTGGTGTCCATATGGGTCCATGGCGTATGCGTGGCTGTGGTTATAACCTAGATAGTCATGTAATTGTACATTCATGGGATGGGTTCATGTCTTCCATATAAATGTCTGGTAATAAGGTCATAACTAAATCAGCATGGATACATGGGCTGTCCATAGTGGTCCGTCTCATTTTCCTACCCGAATGAGCCTGGGTCCATAGCCAAGCTATGGTGGTGCACACGGCCAATCGATATGGACCTCCATCCTATAGGGCGTTGGTCGAATGTCTGAAAACAGACGTACGTATATAGTATGCATTTTGGTCCATGACTTACCCGTAGGCATAGGGTCAACGTGTCTCCTATATATGTGGATCAGTCCATTGCCTACAAGCATATATGTGAATCTATGAAATGATTAATAACGCCGGTGCCGTAGCTTTTATTTAGGGACCTGTGTCCATGTCCCACATATATGCACCTGTATCCACTGCATACATCATTATAGTCACCTGTGTATTAGCACTATTTAAACTTTCTTGGGACTTTGGTGTAGATATATCACGTATAAGGGGTGGGTCCATATCCTACATATAGACAGACACCTGCCTATGCCTGGGTACAATGCAATATGGCATACATATATCGGTCTTGGACCATGGCCTACACGTATCGGTATGTGTCCATAGCCAACCTACAGTGCCATATGTGTATGGGCTGTTTATAAGCCCCCCATCCTTAACTTTCGTATATGTGGCATCGGTCCAATATCTATATATAGGTTGGTCTGTCACAAAACTGTCTCATATGTTCATACCATATATAGGGTCCTGAATCCATGGTGCACTAATGTATTGTGCATCGGACTTGGTCTATTGTATCTTAGTACATGGTCTATCTGTGGGCACTTGGGTATTTGCACCATGTAACAGTGTCACGGTCATATATACCATACATCTATGCTTATACGAAGCGGTCTGGTTCATGGACTATACATATCCTACATCCATAGTCTATATGTATGGACATGGGTCCTGTGACTATATATGTGCCTGTGTTCCTAACCTAACTATTGTAGGCTAGGCCCATGGCTAACATATTGGTGGCTGACCCTACCCTTCATATATAGTAGAGTGGGTCCGTGACTTACATTATACAACTAGCTGTGTGAGTCTATGGCTTATACAACTATTATGGCCATGCCTCATATTAAATATAAGCAACAACTTTTCATCACTCACTTTGAATTCCCGATATCTAAACTGATGGAGCATAACGGATAATGGTACCCATATTCTGGTTAGGCTCACACTAACAACATTTATAGTTGTTTTCACATCAAAAACGTTAACACTACCATAATATCAGTCATGTGTGCATTTTTGTATTTCTGTTATGACCCTGGCAACAGTTACCACTCATATAAGTAAGAATTATATGGTATTTTTTTCAGCCAGCTCAACACTAACAACAACTATTCTAATTGTTTTCAACACAAAAGTGCTATTAGGTGTAGTTTAGTTTGTTAAAGCTACCATAATATCAGTCATATGTGCATTTTTAGATTATGTGTGTGTCCCTAGCAACCGTCACCACTTGTAAGTAAGAAATATGGTAATTTGTCCGTCAGGTCAAAACTGACAACAATTATTTTCACCATAAAAATGCTACACGACGTAGTTTAGTTTGTTAGAACACATATAATATCAGTCATATGCATTAATCCGATGCCGGGTTGTTGCCTAGCAACCGTTGCTAAGAAGAGCATGTCGCAAATGTCACCACATGTGAAAATGAGCAGTAGCGTATAAGGAACATATGTGCCAAGTTTCATGCCTTTATCGCCCTTTTCACAGTTGGTGTGTTTTCTACAAACAAGCACTTGGACTATCGGAAGAGCAAAATGTGACGAGAGCCTGTTTAGGGGGTAGGGTTATGGTTTTACAAGTATTGACCACTTATCATAGGTATAGTTGCTAATCCCGCATATTATATTGCAGGAGTGATGTCTGTACAGTTTTTTAAATAAATTGCTTGCGCTTACGTAATGAATAGCCTGAGAAATTTGACATCGAATAGAACAGTTTGTCTGAAAAAAATCGTCATTTGTTGGGGTCATTATGTTATTTTATATCCATATCTGCGAAATTCTTTCAAATCCCCCCGTTGAATTTGTATCTCTAGTTCGAGAATTGTGTACTGAACAATATTGAGTACATTTGGTATATGTTACGGCTGAAAATTGTTTATATCATCCCAGTATTCCTATGATTGTGAAAAAAATATAAAAAAATAAAATTTATGGAAAAAATTGGTTAACTCCGAAAGCTCAACTCCGATTTTAGGGGACTTGACGCATCCGCGATGGTATGGCCTAAATAATATAAAAAAATCAGCTTTCCCGGTTTTATTTCCTTACTTTTCCCCATTCACGCCTAATGTGCCTGGACTAAATGGCGATGGGAAAGTAAAAAAATAAGTTTTTTTTACTAATTTGTAACTAAATCTTCTCATATCGAATATGATTTATTGCCTATATGCCATCAGATGAGTGTCCAAATCAACCAAGCTACTATCCGAATACATTAAATGAACGCCCAAAACCACTTAACGATCGATTGTCACAAACCAACTAAGCAGCGTAACCCAACGCAAGGGGTGTCTCAAACTACCTTCTTAATCGTATACAAAATTAACCGATGAGTGTCCTAGACCACAGAGCGGGCGTTCCAAGTCAGACAACTAGGCCTGATTCGTCATCTCAGGTTTAAACCTCCGAGTTTAAACCTGGTTTAAACCTACATTGGCGGTCCAGCCAAACCGAGTCTAAGGGGGGGGGGGGGCGTTTTTGTCGTTCAGTTTCCAGCTAATTGACAACTCGATTCGATGATATGAGCAAGCAGTCAAACTACCCTCTTTATAATTACCAATCGGACCAAAAGACAAGCCGATACAATGGTTATTGACATGTCATAAATTATCACGAACACGTGCACGGCACTGCACGCTCATTGGATTTATTCATTGAGAAATGAGTATCGCTCATGGACCATTAATCCGATCTCATTCTGGGTTTAAATCATCTGACAAAGGGCATGTCTATCAGCACGAGTTTCACGCGCTGTTTATCACTTTGTTTGTGATATATTTTCTACACGATGCTTTACCCACAAAGACAAACTTTGGTGTATTTACATTTATATCTGTATATATTAAAGGCACGTGCGGCCTTAATTGTCAAAAATATTCATATTTGTTCCAAACACCGTAAACAACAGAAAAACATTAAAACGCATACAGTTCCGTTCATATATACCATGACCATCGCGTAAACAGCATGTTATCATAAAGACCTACTATATTTTACCTAAGCAAGAGCCTGATTGTGTTACAGAAGACAGCACAATGCTACTGGCTAATCACACACAAATGGCATAAACGCTCTTTATTAGTTCCATATCAGGTATTCACCAACAAATAAGGCTCTTTATGTTTACCATCATAATATAAACAAACACCAGAAAAGTAACTTTTTATTCTTTTGTTTACATAACAATGGTCAAACAAATGACCATAACATACTGTTTATGTGATATTTCTTATTTGTATGCGGACAAAGTCTATCTACATTTTGATGTTCTTTCAGTTTGTGGCGGTTTTTGACGGGTGGAGATATTTTCACAGGACACCCACCGCCAAGGCCAACCGTGTCTTTAAAGGGTATAGGAGCTGTATGTCCGTTTGTCTGTTCGCAACTATTCTAAAACTGATTTGAAAATAAGAACATTTAATTAAAAAAAAAATGAACAAATTGTGTTGTTAAATTGAGTAAGGAGTTGTATCTAACAGGAAACAATATTTAAAATTTATATTAATATTTGTTTTAAATTTAATTAAATATTTTTTTTAATTAAAATGATCAAATGATCAAAGTGTGCGCAAATTTGACACAGGCTCCTTTTGCACGAAGGGGCCGCATGCAGGCCCATCTGGCGCTGAATAAATGCTCCATAATCGAGTCAATACTGGACCTAGATGTCAGTCAAGTAAAAGCAATTTGCTTATGAGTGCACACCAGAAGCGGCATCTGAACTGTTTGAAGTGGGCAACCATATTACATGCGTTGCTTTTTTCAATGTAATAAATATTCCGTCGTGCAGAAAATCAAAATGTTCCCAGGTTTTGAACTGGTGGAATATTATGGGAATTTATGGGCGGAGCCAGAATAGAGCTTTGTGGCATGATCTACATCAAAATATGTTATCAAATTTGACTCATATTGCAATATAAGTTTAGGATTGCAAACTGTGTATAGCATATCTGGTCATGCAGTAGCACGGTTTTGGTGTCAAAATTAAAACGTTGAACCATTCAAATTAATTCGTAGAAAACACCAGTATTTGTGATTGCCACAAGCCAAAAAAAACCACACACAAGATAGTTGTAAAAATCATATTGAAGGAACATGTCCATATCTGAGCAAAGCTCGCGTGCGAATGAATCAACTGTGACATGATAACACCAATCGGCAGCCGCCACTTAGACACGCCCTCACTCGAGATAACTTACAGCTCCACCATTTGATTGATTGTTTGACAATTCTAAACCGCGATGAAGAAAAGAGGGATTCGTCATCTCAAGTTTAGCCTCGGTAAAGCTGGTTTAGCTGGACCGCCGAATTAGATGGTTCAGTTGCCGGTTTTAGCTTATAAAACAAAAATAAAATATCGAAATTGACAAAAAATTATCCCCAAATGCTTTATAGGTGTGAGTGCTTCTCGATTATAAATTTCCAATCAAAATATGGTCGCTGTCGTAATTATTGATTTTCGCAATCAATAAAATGAGGCGGTCCGCATTAGGAAAGTACGATTAATTATATCAATGACACAGAGATACTACTGCTAAACCACTGGTCTGGCTGGACCAGGTTTAAACCAGAGATGACGAATGCGTCACTTAGACCTTTAAACCACGGATTTTGCTGACTCACGGCGGTTTAAACCTAGAGGTTTACGTAGACCAGGTTTAAACGAGATGACGAATCGGGCCCTAGTGTCCGAAACCGCACAATAAGTAACAGTCCAAAAAAATAGTGACCCAAGCCATCCACACGTTGTCCAAACCATCCCACGATTGCCATATGTCACCCATCGAGTGTCCCGTCCTAAATCATGCATGTGGTGTCCCAAACCATTAATTTAGTACAATAAGTCATCCAATTGGTGTTCCAAAATAACCAATGAGTGTGAGATTGTCTCAAACAACCATGCAGGAGTGTTTAAAACGTCCAATTAGTGTGTCAAACCACCCTCCAATGTCCCACACCATTTAATGAGTGTCCCAAAGTAGTGTATAAAACCATCCAACAAATATGTCAAAACATCCAGCGAGTGTACCATGGTTTGGTAAACTCACTGGATGGTTTGGTAAACTCATTGGATGATTTGGTATACTCACTGGATGGTTTGGTAAACTCATTGGATGATTTGGTAAACTCATTAGATGGTTTGGTAAACTCATTTGATGGTTTAGTAAACTCGTTTGCTCGTCTTAAATACTCTATGACGGGTTTTATACACTATTGTGGATGTATTGAGATGACAGTTGGCAGATGATTTGTGATACATTCAAGTTGGATGGATTTAGAACTCGTTGGATGGTTTGTGATTCTAGTTTTATGGTTTGGGTCACCCACTGGGGGATTTGTGACCCGTTGGATGGTTTGGAACACCAGTTGAGTGGTTATGACACACCAATTGGATGGTTTGGAAAATGAGACACTGGTTGGTGCATTTGGGACACTGAATGTTCGATTGGGTAATGTATGTGTAAAGGTGAAACAACTAGCCGCCCTTGACAAGGACGTTTTGTTAAACAATCCAACATCAGAATTGTCATTTGTAATGAGCAAAACTATTTGTAAGTTAACATGTTAAAATGGTTAACGGTGAATGAAACTTTCCTGGTTAAACAACAGAAAATAGCCCGCTACAACATAATCTGGACGTTCATATGAACACTAAATCGATAATTTTGAAGAACAAAATTACTGAATAGTATATTAGTCTAAGCACCAAGGGAGGCGGGTGCCCCCCTCAGCGAATTCATGGGACCACGATTTTCATGAGGCTGAACTATTCCCATTTTAGAATCGGGATGTTTCCTACCCCTAACGGGACGCAAAATAAAATTATTTTGACTCTTACAAAATTGTACCACCCGACAATTTAGCATTTTTAGATGACACCACGCCATTTCATATTCAATGTAGAACACATAATACGTTCACACAAAATGCAAACCTGGTGTTCTTCCGTTTGCCCGATTGTCGCCAGATTCGATAAATTTATGACGTCACGAATGCAAGCTTTGAGATGCGTCATGCAATTGTATTCATCGATCCAGTCAAATGGTCTCCTTTCTACACCCTCACGATTATTTTTGCACATGATATGACCACATGTTTGGTATCACTGTAAACTACAGCCAATATCCAATCGAATGGTTCACTGAGGATATGTAATTTTTGGTACTCGAACTGTATCCAAAAATGTAACCCTCCCCAATGTACCTATTTTGACTGGAACACAGATCGAGAATTTCCCGACCGCACGATTAAGACGTATCTACTGAATGCGTATATATTATTATTCATATACCAACCGCACGATTAAGACGTATCTACTGAATGCGTATATAGTATTTATTCATATGCCGACCGCACGATTAAGACGTATCTGCTGAATGCGTATATATTATTATTCCTATCCACTAAGGCCACAATTAAAAAATATTTGTGTTTGTCCACTCCCGACCCTAGATTTTGGAAGTGGGTAGGTAAATATTTTTATTTTTTTCATTAGACCTGATATTTAAACTATGTTATAATTTTTCCATAAAACATAACACAGATATCATGATTTGGCATTCTTTATTTGACTAGTTATATTTAATATCATTAGGACTTTTATCTAACTCGGACTCCTTTTTGGGATATCTTTGTGCATTTCAGTAAGTTGGTGCACACAGGCAGCACCACCGTGTACTTCTTTAGTATGTCTGGGTCTCGTGTACAGTTGGGGTCACAGCAGTGACAGCAGATGTCCAGACTCTCTGTTGACGAGTAGAATGCAAACTCAATATGAGCTTCACAGGATTGTTGTAAACGCACAAACACCTTGCCATCAAGTGCATCTCCTGGAATGGAGCAGAAGTAGGCAAACAAATTAAAATCTGGAAGCCATTAAAAGTATAACAGTATGACGTTGAACAAATATTGAATACTTTACTTACAATTAGACATGATTCCATATTGTGATACCTGTCAGATGTAGACATAGATATATATAGAAAATTGTTTCTAAAACTTCAAACAACCCATTGAACCTCAAAACAAGTGTAACAATATTAGCATTACAATATCTGCAATACAGCAATTTGAGAAAAGAGATGCATATCATATAGACCCTAGTTTATGTGAACAAACATCTTTAGAGAGATTATCATGAAGTACAATGGCAAACCTTCTGATGTGATGTTGGCTCCACAGCTGAAGTCGTATTTCCCTTTCAGGTGTTTAGGGACCTCTTCTCTCGGTCAGTTAGTTTAGTTTTTGAGTATATGCATCTCGGTTTCTTGCATTCATATCATGGTATTGTGGCCCGTACATTCTGTGCTACCAATAGTGTATTTTTACATCCCTGTTGAGAAAACACATGCTTCATATTAAAATAAGAGTTTAATATGTCATTGAATATGCAACGAGTTAAATTATAATTTATGATTTTTTTTATCAATATAATATTGAACCTTTTTATTGTAGAGAAAACTTCTTACAGACATAAGTTCACAGAATATCCCCTCTGACAGAGATGACACTTCACAATGAGTACCAAATCTGTTTTCTCCAAATTGAATAGCCCTGCATCAGAGCCCTGGCATTGAATAGCCCTGCATCAGAGACCTGGCATTGACATTTCTGCACTTCATGAATGAAATAATTCCCAGATAATAAAACTCTTGTCCATATTTACAAAGGTCGACACTCAGTGGAGTATATATACTTAGTACTGAGAATAAAGTATTATTTGAAATTATATGTCAAATGAGTCATATTTATTTTCTGGAAGTGCCACTGCAGAATGGGTGGGGGTTGTCAACATGTATATATATATATATATATATATATTATATATATATATATATATATATATATAGCTATATATATATATATATATATTATATATATATATATATATATATTTATATGCACCTGCTGTAGTTGGCAAGCGTTATCAGACGGCCTGGCATCTGTAGTGTGTACTCCCAGCAGTAATATGAAGGCCTTGTAGTGATTCCCAGTCGAGTCCACCTGCGGGTCAGGAAGCCAAGGCCAAACCTGTGACGGTGGCTTACAGCACTCTTTGTCGCTACATCTGTGAATTTGGAAACAGTAATGTCACTCTCTGGAGTGTTTCTCTGAAAAAATTGAATGTATAACAAGTAAAGATCTAGAATGAATATAATTTTAATAATATTATTTAAAAGAGACTAAATCAATTGGTTCTGAAAATTCTGTGAAATGAATTCAAGAGAAACAAGAAGACGTGGGTAGAACCACATGTACTATGAGATACTATTAAAATCAGTTACGGTTGCATCACTTTTATCTTTGCACCCAATTCAATGACAGAACACCATATTTTAAATTAATACATACCGAGAAACAATTTGTATTGTTCTGCATATGCTAAATGTAGCTGCTGGTAGCTGCCAATATTGATGTTTGGATCGATCAGTGATTGAACTTCGCCCTCGGTTTTGGTAACATCGGCATTGGGAGCATGGGGTGAACATTGGGACAGTTTATACTTAAGCATAACCCGTTTGATTCTTCCGTCCAAAGTTCTATCACCGGTTGCACCGACTTTAGCCACTCATCCTTTAACCCTTCTATTTTGATTGCCCTCTGCCTCACGTCGACCATGGAACTGCACGCTTTCAGATGTTGTTCAGTTCTGCTAGAGCATTCATTTCGAGAAAGAGCTGTATTTTGCAATGCAATGTTTATGAGCGACATAATTCTTTCAGCAGGGTTTGCCCATGAATGGCCAGGGGCTCTCCTACATGCGATCAAACACCCAAGGTCCAGATGTTTGAAGAGAATTATGAGTGACAGTTTCACTGAATGATATGTCTGTCTGTGATCTGGCCCGCCATCACTATACAACATGAGCAGTGGCATCTCTTGTGAAGTTCTGGCAATCACTTGTTGAAGCTCAACAATATGTCGAAAGGCTGAGCTAGGTTGGAAGATACTGTCTTTAATTGAGACTGTAACTTGACCCTGATAAAAGGATGCAGATGGTTCTTCAGGGATTTCAACATCAATGTATACAGATGGGGTTAGAAACCCTTTGTTCTGTACGTCGTGATCAAGGCAAGGCACCAATGACTTTTTACCACGAACTCCTGATTGGGGGAACATACCCGGTTCTCCAAAGTCCACTTTGGCCTTATCATACATACATACAAATCGACATTTGTCTCTGTATTTAACTGCATACTCTCTGGAATTCTCCCTTTATAGAGCTTTGCAACATTGGCATCAGAGTTTTTCGGCACAAACCCGAAGAAAACAGTGGATTCACTCGGAATTGGCACATCTTCCGGAATCTTCTCTTTCACTTGTTGAATCAAGTCACGAACACTGATATATTTTGAAATATGTTCAATATTATGACGTCTCATCTGCTGCTGTGACCTCATTGATCTCTTTTTCGAGTTGTTTGATGAACACATCGAAGGTATCATTAGGCCGTCCTTTGTTTAAATGTCGAAGGTCAACAACTATGTCTGGATCTGGTCCAAGGACCGCCATTCTCATTCTCTGATCAATGTCATGAATATTGATATCAGATGCATCATTTGTCAGAGTGGTGTAAATGGACCACAGTACGTGAGCAGGAATCTTAAAACCTGCAATGTTCTCATATGCCTGGAAGAATTCTTTACGCATCCTCCTAGTGTGGAATTCCGGGAGTTTTGAACGCAACGAGCTAAGTACTTTGTTATCACTTGAGAGAAGTTCAGCCATTGACATATCTTCCATTTTGGGCACTTTCCAAATAAACACAGAATAACTGAAACCTCCTCCAGGACAATATCGAAGCATGTGAACATCAAACGAAAGAGCAAGGTTAGTTAAAAACTTGTATCGTTGGTCACAGTTTTTGAAACCATCTTGTTTGTTAAGATGTTGGAACTCATCAAAGATAAGAGGCTGAAAGTCCCGAAGTTCACTTATAACATCATCCAATTTATTGTATTTTTCATCATGCTGGATGTTATGTGGTATGCTCTGGATAGAGATGGTGTCATCTATCTCCCTAACTGGCACAGTTTGGTTCTGTCTGTATTTTACTAGACTCATCCAGATAGGCTGCGTAAGAGCTCATAATAGCAGCTAATTGTTCAAGATCGGCAAAGATTGACATACTACACATGTACGTCTTGTTGCACAGATTAAAGATAGCCTGGCTTTGTTGCTTAATATCTGCAGATATGAGTGTGGGGTTTTTCTTCTTTTTCTTCTTATAATCATTCACATCGTTGTACTTCATGAACCTGGAAATAACATTTATGGGATACGGTTAAAGCCATATTATTAAAGGTACGGTTGGCCTTGGCGGTGGGTATCCTGTGAAAATATTTCCACCCGTCAAAAACCGCCACAAACAGAAAGAACATCAAAATGTATACAGACTTTGTCCGTATACAAATAAGAAACATCGCATAAACAGTATCTTATTGTCAAATGATTGACCATTGTTATGTAACCAAAAGCATAAAAAGTAACTTTTCTGGTGTTTGTTTATATTTTGATGGTAAACATAAAGAGCGTTCTTTGTTGGTGAATTCCTGATATGGAACTAATAAAGAGCGTTTATGCCATTTGTGTGTGATTAGCCAGTAGCATTGTGCTGTCTTCTGTAACACAATCAGGCTCTTGATTAGGTAAAATATAGTAGGTCTTTATGATAACATGCTGTTTACGTGATGGTCATGGTATATATGAACTAAACTGTATGCGTTTTAATGTTTTTCTGTTTACGGTGATTAGAACAAATATGAATATTTTCGACAACTAAGGCCTCACGTGCCTTTAAACACACTCATTTCACACTAGCTTTGCGAACATGAATGAAAAAAAAAGCAACACCTGGCATTCAGATCTTTCGGTCAAATCGAAAGTTAATTTCGACCTAGCTGTATTCTAGCTGCAGAATCAATGATATAAAACAATTCATGATGTAAATTTGAAGTTTTGAACTAATGCTGTAAAATTCAATAGCTTTCATCTTTATTATTGAAATTACGCTGATATATTATTTTGAAAGCCAAAACAAAAAAACATTAGCCACTTTTTGTTTAGCAAATTGTGATTTTCTTTTATATATATTTAACTTGAGGCACTTTTTATTTTTTTTTAGCAATTTGCTAAAGTACCTAACAACAACACAAGCACTGTGTATATTATGAGCACTGTGTATATTACCATCAAACTCACTTTTCATGCACACTGCTGATGGTATCAGAGTGTTTTGACCTCTCATTGATAGTTTGCATATTGCCACTGAGGTACCATATAGCGTTGACGATGATCATCATGTTTTGTTTTATCGCGTGTCAGGAAGGATCCTTGGATATTTGTCACCAGCATCGATGAACTCCTGCACTAGCTGATTGTACAGTTCTTCTTTGGCTGTTGAAAATGAATAGAGTTTGTCTATTGCTGACATCTATATGTATTATGAATAAAGCACACCTCGCTCACAAATATTTGTATGCCATTCTGGTTTTATTACACACCTTGTTGCCCCATACTAAGGAAATGTTCATATAATAAGTTCAACAAATGACCAACGGGTCGTTTGTTGAACTTATTATCTGAACATTTCCCTCAATACATTTGACTCAATCTTAGACAGAATTCTGTTTCGAAGGCCCTTGCCAGGATATCTTGCCCCACCCGTTCCCAAATAAAATCACCCCCCCCCAAATTTCACATAATTCGGTATCCTAGTAGGCCCCAAAAAATAAATGGACAGCATTTTGTTTCCTAGGCGCTTGCCAGGATATCTTGCCCCACCATTTCCCAAACAAAATCACACCCCCCCCCAAATGACATAATTCTGTATCCTAATAGGACCCAAAAAATAAATGAACAGCATTTTGTTTCCTATGCGCTTGCCAGGATATCTTGCCCCACCCGTTCTCAAATAAAATCACCCCACCCCCCTCATGGGGCGGGGGGGGGGGGGGTCGATTGACACATTTTTAATGACGATTTCAATCCAAGATCTCCGGATCACTATTTAAAGTGGCAACTGAATTTGCGTACAAATCTTTATTTGTCTGACAGACTCGGAACTTGTTTAATGGTCATGTTCCCATTTTTCGTTAAATTTTTTATTGACTTTTAGTTAAATCTCATATATATTTTGAAGACCTCTGTTTCTTTGTTTGTCTGTTTGTTTGTCTGTATGTATGTCATTTATACAAATCTACGATTCTCGACCGATCGGGACGAAACTTGGTACGTGTGTGTAGTTTGACCAGGCGGTCGTCCTTGTCGTATTAGCGAGCCCGTGCGACGCCCGTGCAGCGCATGCGCAGACGAGATCTCGGAAACGGTTGGAGCTATCGACTTGAAATTTGGTATGTGAATGTATCTTGCCCCGGATACGAATTTTATCGGGTCGTCGAGCCCGTGCGACGCCAGCTTCGCGCATGCGCAGACGAGATCTCGGAAACGGGTGGAGCTATCGACTTCAAATTTGGTATGTGAATGTATCTTGCCCCGGATACGAATTTCATCGGGTCGCCGAGCCCGTGCGACGCCAGCTTCGCGCATGCGCAGACCAGATCTCGGAAACGGGTGCAACTATCGACTTGAAATTTGGTTTTTGAATAGCCCGGACAACGTCGGGCTCATCGGCTAGTATATCATATATTGTGATATCATTGACAAATTTCTAAATAAAATTATAGGGAAACTTTTTTAATTCGCCTTGTTATTCTTTAAATACTGTGGCTTAAGATAGTTATCCCCTCGCTGTCGGGCATTCGTCCAAATATCAACCTCGGCTTCGCCTCGGTGAATTATTTTTCCGAATGCCCGACAGCTCGGGGGATATCCTATACGTAAGCCAGAAAGCAAATTTAATGCCATAAGCTCGGGCTTTGAACCGACACTAATGGGAGATTTTACACGTAACCCGATTAATATATGGCGATCACTTCCGAATACAAGTAATCTACTTTTGTATGAACATAACAGGAAGAGATTATATATATATATACTACAATTAAGAATATAAAGAGATGAGGATAAACTATTGAGTAATCTCTCACCGGTCAGGCAGCCAGGTTGATTTGCTTCTGACGCACCGGGTTAAACCGACACGGTCCTCATCAGGACCTTCTGCCGGCCGCAACACGGCAGCTGGAGACCGCCAGCTACCTGTGGACGAAGGAGCGAAGAAAAAGAGGCAGAAAAGCAAGAAGACCTCCTCCCACAAAAGAAGAGATGCAGACAGGAAGGCCAAGTGGAAACAGGGGAGAGCTGAGAGACGCCCAGCTCCCCCCTCGGCCTCAACCCGACGATACCACCACCAGAAGGAGAGACGCCGATGTCACCCCTGATGTCTCTGCTATCGTCACCGAGGTCAACGGAGACAGGAACGCGGATATCACCCCGACGCTCCTGCCGCTGACTTCGAGGTAGAGATGGACACATTCACACCTGCGACACCGGGGTACCAACACATACCAGTGTCCTCCATTTAAAAACACTTCTTCGAATATTTCCGTTATTTCGTCAAAAACACTTCTTCTCATATACAAATCACCGTTATTTAGTAAATTAACATTCTTTATAGAGTTATTGCCCTTCATATTAAATATGAAGCTAACATGCAGGATTAACTATACATGTCTTCATTTAGTGGACAATCACAAGCTCGTGTGCCACGCGTGGTTGGATTGTCCATTTATTAATGACCATTTTAGGTAAGGATTGTCCGTTTATAAGTGGACAATCCTTGAAGAATTGCCTGGTATAGTGACCTAATGTATAGCATAGTGACCTCATATATAGTATAGTGACCTCATTATATAACGTATAGTTACCTCATTATATACAGTATAGACTAAATTACAAAATATCCTTTTGTCACTCATGCCTCAGCCCATTTTAGGCCCTTATATGGGAAAATTTATCCATTTCAACACTCCCGTGTGACTGCAATGCCAGGCTTGCCAGCAAGGCTATACTAGGGCAGAACTATTTTATCTCATGAATATTTTCGAGTCCATCTTGTACATCGTAAACAGATAATATTGTCGACATCGGCTTATTTTTTTTAATAGGTTCCATATGAGCTTATTTTCGGGAGAACAGGCTGGATACATTGACGGTATATATTGGAAAAGGTCAAAGCATTGACAATTATTCAGCAAATCGTATTCAAACTAAAAGCGATGTTTGTTGACAAATTACTGTAACAGGTTTGTTTACATAACAATTGTTTCAACTTGCGATATTTCGTTATTGGAGAAGTATCAATAATGAATATAAGAATAAAGTTGATCTATTTCTCCATGTTCTTATTAATGGTGATTTTTTTACAGAATTTGTGTAAATGTTTTGCACATTTACGCCCTGCACGATCCTAGGGTCCCTTTAAATGTTTGAAATAAACTTTACTTAGAAAACATTATCGTAACGATATAACTTTGCCTCTGCTCACGTCATCAAGAGAGAACTGCGTGGATGCTCCTCGTGCAATAATGATAGGCAACCTACCCAAGAGGGATAATCCAATTCTGATATAAAACCTATCGGGAATATCCCCGAGAACATTTTCAACAATCCTGGTGGTTGGTGACTTCGAATGTGCATGTTGTGATCCCACGCTCGCTGCCGCACCCTGTCCCACAAACACCGAAACGACAATAACGTTTACATAGGATGAAAATCAGCAATTGAAAGAGAGCAAATTGGAGCTTTAAGCATAATACTCAACTATACCGTCACACATATATGGGCTGATATATAAAGGCATGTGTATTTTGACATTAAGTGCATATCCGAGTATTTATAAGGATATCAACAACATACACGCAATAAATGCAATGTAACGCACAATGTACATGTACATTTAACGTACATTATGGACTTGTCCTTGGAATTTCACCCCATTTTTTTTCACCAGCATACCATGTTGACCAAAATTGAAAATCATTCCCAATTTTCGATCAAGTCGGGGTTCGAAGCCACAACATCATCGCCTAGCTCAGATCACGACCTAAGCACATCGGCTAATGGACATATTTGGAAAGGATACTCTTCCACGAAGATTTGTCATATTGCATACATGTATATTGTTCTTTCTATGGGTGTGCTATAGTGGCGAAATAATTCACTGTGTCAAGATGTCGATTTGTCGGAACAAAGACTCGGCTATAATAAAATGTGTTCGTCCTTACAAACAGGACAAATTCCGACATATTGATCAAGTTCAGCTTGTATACAAATGACTCAGTGTTAGTCTCAATAATGTTGTTGTGAACGTTTAAACTGTTCTTTGTTCCTGAACTGAAATATAGACAGGGAATATTCTTAACTCTCCAAAACAAGCCATGTTGATGGCAGATCTACTAACACCAAGAACAAATTTCATGAATTTAATTTGAATTTTATGCTAATGAGACAAAGTATCGATTTATTTGTTGACAGTTTTTGTCTTCCCTTTTGTATCAAGCCCATGTTTTCGGCAATCCGCCAAAGAATCCATTAACTCAGACAATTGCCTATATGTTGTATAGTGTTCTAGCAGGCCGATTGGTTTTGCATTGCCGGTCGTAAGTCTTCACTATAAATATATTGATTTAATTTGAGAAATTAAATATACAGAATGATGTATATGTGCACCATTGCGCATGTTGACAAAACACTCGGATTAGCAGGTATATATAGAACGATGGACCATGCAGTCGTGACGTTTTACAATATATCGACATCGCAAGCGTTTTGCACCAAGTCTGAATCAAAATGTCCAACTGACAGGTGGTACTATTTTTATTCGGGGATACGGCTAACACATTCCAAGTTTCGGGATATTGAATGAGGTAATTGTTATATCAGTGTTTGAATTCTCGATATATTAACCCTTTACCCAACAGAAGGGCCCTGTGCCAATGCATTCTCTTATATATGCGAGTCGACCATAGGTCGCCTCGCATATATAAGAGAATGCATTGGCTTAACACATTAAAAATTATAAAATTGTTAAAGAATGTAAGAAAAAATGATAAAAAGTGTTAAAAAAAGTTTTTTTTTAGGCCAATGCATTCTCTTATATATGCGAGGCGACCTATGGTCGACTCGCATATATAAGAGAATGCATTGGCACAGGGCATAAATGTAACCATCACAATGTGGTCAATGAGCCGGTTCCAATGATATCCATATTTGTATGGTTCTATTGAGACAGACCGAAGATATTTTAGGCTGGTGAAGCTTTATTTGGCCGGTTTTGGCCGGTTTGTTGGGTAAAGGGTTAAGTGAACCTCGCGAGTGATCTTGTTTTCCACCAAAAAAGATGACGTTACTTCAACTTACCTATCACATGATAATATCACCCACCTCCAACACGAGCGTCTTTTGAGACCCAGGAAGAAGATATGCGGACCAAGAACATAACCTTATACAACAACACAATGCAACCGAATTAAAGGAATATGACCTCTTCCGTTTTGGAAAAAAGCGATCGTCGACGACATTATGCACTTGACTTGAAACTTTTTTTTTCATATAAAAGCATTTGGGCCACACGGTTTTGAAACTGATGAAGTCCCCATCCCGTCAAGATTACGGTAATATAATATTATTGGGGTACAGTGGTTTGGTGCAGCATTGTTATACATGACAAAAAGAGTGTGCAAGTGAGAAATAATACCTTTTAATAATACAGCAATGAAATAATACGATGTTGTCAATGAGAAGTTCTGGATTCGAGTGCCGGTCTTCATTCGCCTGGTCATCTCGTGAGCTTCCGGGTATCTTCGGTCATCCTCGGTGGTTTCCGGATTTCCCCGTATCTTCGCTTCAATATAGCTATATTGGTGCCGTTGACCGAGACGTATATATATTTGGTACAGATTTTATTCTATCAGACCTAACTATGAAAACCCATAAATACAACACTCTTCCCCATTTTAATAAAAAGAACGACCAACCTACTCTAAAATTGAGGGAAGATGGATATACCAATACCTCTTGGCCCAAAATGAGGCAGCAAAGTTCTCAGAGACATGGTTAACACCTCCCTTAGACCTCTCAATGAGCACCACTCTGATGGGTTCCAAAAACCCATGTTACAAACCCACGAGCCAAAACAGGGTTAATTGCTTATGTTAAACCCTTAACAAATTCCAGTTAATGAATTTTGAACTACATAATTTTGAACTACATAATTTTGAACTTCGATCATAGGATTAGGCTATATTACCATCAGCTGATGGTAATATGAGGTACCAGTGATTGTCATGAGATAGTTTAGAATCAGACATTGTTTTCGTGTGCTGAGATTTCTCTCACATGGTGCGTGTTTTGCGTCAAAAGAACAGCAGTCCTCTTCATCGGGAACTTATCAAATCACTGACTTTAGCATTCATTAAAACTAATGCATCTGTATGAGACAAGCTGTCGTTTGACTCTTATTTCTTGCTAGGTTTAATTTGATATATTGCCCCGATCCTCATCATATATTCAGTTGAAGAGCATCATATTCTGACTGCCGCTGCAGTCTAACCAGCTTATATATTTATGCGATTATTCAAACAATATCGTAGACCATTGAGCTGATCAACTATATGTGCGACGCTTGGTATTTAGTTTTTTGTTTTAGAGTTATTGTTCCTTTGTTAAATGTTACTGTTAACGATTCTTGAGTTCTCACAATTGGATGACAATACGATTGGAAACTATCGTGTGATTGAGTGGATATAATGGAATATGTGTCAAACATATATACATTCCCAAACAATGTACTGTTACCAGAAAGTAGGAATACAACAACTTGTGGATCGACGGGTGCCTATAACTGCCAGTAAAAAGACGGTGCAGACTTCACAACATAAACAACCCCCTACTCTCATATCCAATCGGGACCAATGGGTGATTGTGTTAGTTGTCTCTATACTACTGGGTGATAGTGTTATCTTCAGCAAAGAGTGCCGACTCCCGTGCACTTATAATGATACACATACAAATGAAGGCACTGTTAGTGGTGAATTAGTCCGGCCGCCAGGTCACGGATGCGTGTTTTGGCGTATAAAGTTTTTTTCTCTGCGGATTTTGTAAATTCAGGTATCCGACATCAAGATTTTATCGGCTGGCCATCTGTCAGCCTTGAGCAATTTTTTTTATAGTGCCCTAAAAAGTATACCCCCCCCCCAATTTTTTTCACAGACGTAAAACCAGTTACTTGGAATTTATTGCAAACTCACATGACTAATCTAGTAAAATATATATTTTTTCATGAAGCTAAGGTATAATGACACTATTTTGGCCCAAAATTGAAACTCACCATCCAAGATGGCCACCAAAATGGCCGCCGGAAGTTGAAAATATGACATTTTTTCACAAATATCTTCTAGATCAGTTCATGATGTTTGGAACTGGTTGAGTAATATGACGTTATTTTGTATTTTTTATATTAACTGATCATTGGAGCAATTATATATGCCATTATTGGGGTCCTATCCCCTTGTAATCCCTCAAAAATTCGATTTTACAGAACGCGTTATAAAATTTTACAAAAAAATCACAACTGGGATTCTAGTCATATTTCAACAAGACATGAACAGAAGGTTGCAAATAAGTGAGGCATACCATTACCTATGAATATTCCAACTCACTGGAACCAAAATTCTTACTTTGGCTCAAAATGGCTGCCAAAAAGGCCGACAAAATATGGAAAATGGTAAATATTGCCCTGGGGTGTCCTGCAATCGCTTACAAGTTGTGGTTGATGTACATAATTGGCTATTATGCCTTCTATACATTGAATACTAACATGTCTGCTGCACCATGGTTAATTGTTACTGTTATCACCACTGACATCACCAAAAATATTGGACTTTTCTCTCAAAAACTTGACATAAATATCGGCAAAAATTAACTTTTCAGGTTTGGATCATTTTTTCTAGTAATATGTAACTATCTTTAGATTGATAGGTGTTTATTGTATTGGTC
This sequence comes from Siphonodentalium dalli, assembly GCA_032622095.1. Classification (NCBI taxonomy): domain Eukaryota; kingdom Metazoa; phylum Mollusca; class Scaphopoda; order Gadilida; family Siphonodentaliidae; genus Siphonodentalium; species Siphonodentalium dalli. The sequence goes on from CP136067.1 coordinate 56,294,568, forward strand.
TATCTTAAATGTGCACACTACGGTGTTTATAGACCAAATTGCCCAAGATGGCTTCCAAAATGGCAACCAAATTGGTAAAAGTCATTTCTTTTACATATATCATTATAACATTATACATATAACATTATTCTCTGCGTTATCCGAAAATGTAGCAAATTGTGACACACTTGGTTATTATACGTGTTAGGTAATTAACTGACAACTAAATGTTCTATTATGGTTGTCCCAGTTCCGTATGGGGCATGGCAAATTAATTTTAAAGTATGGATATTTGCGGAGAACCTCTTTTGTGATTCTGACCATATTATTGAAAGGAAATGGGCAGAACTTTGAGACGGAACTGATATGAACCATAATATGTGGCTCTTCTGGTCCATTATGATAAACCAATATCAACTGGATACAGGATGGTTGCCAAGATGGTAGCCAGGGAGTTACTCTATGTGAAGTGGATAGGTATACATGGAGTTAATGTATGTCATGAATGATGTGAATATGTATACAATGAGTGACTATCTGGTTATGAGTGTGTTGTCCATAGTGAGATGTATGGGTATACAGGGAGGGGTCATGGTCATGTGTGGGGTGAATCGGTATGAATTGAGTGACTGTATTGTGTATGGTGTATCCTGTACGGTGCACCTTGTGTGCCTGTATGGACATTGATGTGGTGTATGGATGTAGCTACATGGTCATCTATGTATTGATTATGTATATATGGAGTGACTGTAAGGTCATGGGTGGGATGTACATGTGTTTCTGTATGCTCATGAATGGGGTGTGTGGATAAATAGTGAGTGATTTTATGGTTAGGGGTAATGTGTATGGTATACATATTCACCTCACCATTGGCCATATCACTCACTGTATCCTTATTTGTCACACCATAGCCGAACAGCCACTAAAGATATACTAATACACCCCAGCCATGTCAGTATAGTCACTCCATGTGAGCATATGCACATCATCCATGGCCATATAGGCACTCGCTATATACACATACACCTCGCCCATGACCATATAGCAACACGATTGTATATCCGCATAACCTACACATGACCATACTGCCACGAGTCGCCAAGCATGAACACCAGGTATACTCACACACCTGACACATGACCATTTAGTCACTTCCTGCATAGATATTCATTACATTGATGACATACAGTCACTCCTTGTATACCTACTCATCTCACCATTGACCATACAGTCACTACATGTATACATATTCCACATACAGTCATATAACCACTCGATATATACATATGAAGCTCATCCTAGACCATAGAGTCACTCCAGGTATACATATGCACCTCACCACTGGCCATTCAGTCCTTCCAGATATACAAAAACCCGCACACACGACCACTCATACCATCCATACTTGCATATACACCTAACACATGACAATTCAGCAACGCACTATATAACCATACACGCCATCCATTATCATACAGCTAATCCCTACACACCCACCAATGATAATACATCCACGATATATATACATATACATCCCATCCGTTACTACAAGGACACTTCATATATACCCACACGATAATGTCCACCAGCTTACTCCAGGTATGAATATATACTTCAATCATGACAGTACAGTCATTCCGTGTATACCACACACATTACCCGTAACCATAAAATTACTCACTATTTATCCACACACCCCATCCATGATCATACAGAAAACACATGTACATCCCACCCATGCCCTTACAGTCACTCCATATATACATAATCAATACATAGATGACCATGTAGCTATATCCATACACCACATCAATGTCCATACAGGCACACCGGGTGCACCCGTACGGGATAGACACAACCATACACCATACAGTGACTCCATGCATACCGATACACCCAACAACTGACCATGACCTCTCCCTGTATACCTATAAATATCACTATGGACAACACAAGCATAACCATATAGTCACTCATTGTATACATATTCACATCATTCGTGACATACACTAACTCCATGTATACCTATTCACCTCACCTATGATCATAAAGTAACTCCCTGTCTACCATCTTGTTATCCATCCTGTATCCAGTTGATATTGGCTTATCGTAATGGACCAGAAGAGCCATATATTATGTTTCATCTCAGTTCCGTCTCAAAGTTCTGCCCATTTCCTTTCAATAATATGGTCAGAATCACAAAAGAGGTTCTCCGCAAATTGCCATACTTTAAAATTAATTTGCCATGCCCCATACGGAACTGGGACAACCATAATAGAACATTTAGTTGTCAGTTAATTACCTAACACGTATAATAACCAAGTGTGTCACAATTTGCTACATTTTCGGATAACGCAGAGAATAATGTTGTATATATAATGTTATAATGATATATGTAAAAAAAATGACTTTTACCAATTTGGTTGCCATTTTGGAAGCCATCTTGAGCAATTTGGTCTATAAACACCATAGTGTGACACATTTAAGATAAACCAATACAATAAACAGCTTTCAATCCAAAGATAGTTACATATTACAAGACAAAATGGTCCAAACCTGAAAAGTTATTTTTTGCCGATATTTATGTCAAGTTTTTGAGAGAAAAGTCCAATATTTTTGGTGATGTCAGTGGTGGCAACAGTAACAATTAACCATGGTGCAGCAGACATGTTAGTATTCAATGTATAGAAGGCATAATAGCTAATTTTGTACATCAACCGCAACTTGTAAGCGATTGCAGGACACCCTAGGGCAATATTGATCATTTTCCATATTTTGGCGGCCATTTTGGCAGCCATTTTGAGCCAAAGTAAGAATTTTGGTTCCAGTGAGTTGGAATATTCATACGTAATGGTATGCCTCACTTAAATGCAACCTTCTGTTCATTTCTTGTTGAAATATGACTAGAATCCCAGTTGTGATTTTTTGTAAAATTTTATACCGCATTCTGTAAAATCGAATTTTTGAGGGATCACAAGCGGATAGGACCCCAATAATTGCATATTTAATTGCTCCAATGATCAGTTAATATACAAAATACAAAATAAAGTCATATTACTCAAGTAGTTCCAAACAGCATGAACTGATCTAGAAGATATTTGAGAAAAAATGTCATATTTTCAACTTCCGGCGGCCATTTTGGTGGCCATCTTGGATGGTGAGTTTCAATTTTAGCCCAAAATAGTGTCATTATGTCTTAGCTTCATGAAAATATATACATTTTACTAGATTAGTCACGTGAATTTGCAACAAATTTCAAGTAACTGGTTTTACGTCTGGGGAAATCTGGGGGGGGGGGTATACTTTTTAGGGCGCTATAAAAAAATTTGCTCAAGGCTGACAGATGGCCAGCCGATAAAATCTTGATGTCGGATACCTGAATTTACAAAATCCGCAGAGAAAAAAACTTTATACGCGAAAACAAGCATTCGTGAATTCCGGGTGTTTGGCGACCGGACTAAATTGGAAGAAACACAGAAATTAGTTAATCCCTATTTAATTTCTACCGAACGCCAATCCACTAGACACGACACAAGAAAGGTATATAGTAACATAAGATATAAAAAGAAACTCTTTGGTAAGGTTCGAGCCTTAGCAGCCCGTAATCGTTTTCATAATGGTCATGTTGCTTAAACGCTCTTTATTGTCTCTTCAGCAGAACAGAATGGAGGTTAGCATACTGTGGTAACTATATTGCAATTAGACACTCTCGGAATAACATAAAGTCCATATGTTCATTCTGGTTCATCTCAATTCTTGTAAACATTACTTTCTGTTGCTATATAATTCTGTTCTGGCAATATGCAACTCCGCTGCAATGCATATACACCTTTAACAATAGCTTGCGTATTCCCGTCTGAACAGCAGGTCAAAAGAGACTTGGTGCTTGGGAGCGTGTGTGATCATTACAATATCAAGCCTACATTGTGTTCTATGAAATAACATTCAGCCCCTGCTGAAGAGAATCTGGTCACAAAGACGAAGGTGACCTTGACCTCGGTATATAATTAGGTTCACCTTGGTGGAATACATAGAAAATACAATCGCTTTTAATTCAATTCAATATGTTTATTTCCCATTAAACTGTAAAAACAGTGTTTGAGAATATAATACATAATATAACAGGCGGGATATACATTGAGATATATAATATATACATAATTGTTACGAGGTTACAAAACGAAAGTGGATTCTCTCTCCTTTAAGTATTAGTATATAACTTCGACTTACAAGTAATTAACAAAACAATTTGGAGATGACCAATTTTCATTTCATCCCGACAGAGTTATTATTAATAATTTCAATAACAAGCATATTGGTCCACTTTATTATTGGATATGGTCAACACATTTTGCTGGTATAATCATAATATCAATACAATTTCTGGTATAATGGGAAAACTTCAGATAACTTATTTTTTTCCGACACCGTCGTTTTATAATACATATATGCTGCTTTATAAAGAACAAGGAGAGAGAGACCACATTTTTAGAGTAAATTCATCAATATATAATCACACACGTAAAATTTCTATAATTCAGATTTCACAATGAAATATTTACCCCGGGTGAAAAAGGAATTTGGTAGGGGTCACTCCCACTGGTGTATATACGGTATGTTTCTGATCGAAAAGGGGCATTACATGCAATTGACTTAATTTATCGATGAGGGAGGTATCACCATACATAGTAAGTTTAGTTAAAGGGACACCAGGCCATTCGACGTGGGTTCAAACGAAATAAAATAAAGTTTATAAAAGTCTGTGAAATAAGTATTTCCAAGTATACATGTAACACCAGACATCAGCAATAATTTATCCAGATAACTCTACATACTCTACAGTTCAGTGCCGATAGACTTCTATGTTTGTTTGCACCTCGTGAACCACTGCGAATGTGTCAGGTCCCTTTAAAATATTTTGTTATGTAGTCAATAGAGTTATCGCTCCTCCTACACACCGTGGACTCCTTATTCGTCCGACTTAAAGTTGTGCTCTGTAAATTTATGAGGAGGAATGAATTTGTTAATCGAACCAATTAGGGTAGTGACGCACGTTCCAAATTAGTTGAAGGAGGGGATCGTTCTGCATTTTATACAGAACGGTTTAAATTTTGTCTCACGCTAGAGACAATTAATACATGGTGATATACACCATTGTCTGATGGGGGGGGGGGGGGGGTCCACTGTTAAGTGGTCTGTTGCTGGATAGCTATGTTCATTTGAACGATAAATTTATATACGTTATGTAACACTTGATGTTTCTTATTTCTTAACAGTAAAGATGCCTTATGTGCACTCGGCCGTGTATAGTAAAATTTGGCTATGAATTTTTCGCGTACATGTTGAAGAACCGGACAAACTAGTAATGTATGGATTTCATCTCCCACTTGTTCGTTACAAAGTGTACATAGTCGGTCTCTAATTGAAATTTCGGTGTTACTCCATGATTTAGTTTCGATCGCCAAGTAATGATTACGCGTTCAGAAGCGCATTATAGTTTGTGCCTCTGCTGTCGTAAGCTTGAAAATGTAAGTCTCAGTTTCAAACACTTCTTTAATTTCTCTGTAAAATAGATATTTATTGGACGATGCCATCGTTCTTCGCCAGTGGTTTATATACATATCTCTGAGTCCTGTTTTTGTCGTTTCTCGAAACCAGTTGAGGCTTACTATATTATGATAAAGCCAGACATGCATAAGGCCCATTTCATATAGAGTATTTTTGACGAGACTTAACCAAGGGTGGGTGTATTCATTTCCAGGGCTGTTAAAATCGTTATATATTGTATGATACAAGACGAATGATAATTTAGATTTAGGTCCACTAACAAGCCTCGCCCAGTAATTTAAAATTCTATGTTTAATTTTAAACCCAACCGGTAGAAGGCCCAACTCGCCATATACACAAATAGTCGGTGTCGAACTTTTTAACTTTAAGATATACTTCCAAAACCATAGTTCCGTTTTTCCAATCTGGTCAATATTTTCCGTACCCCAAATTTCACATCCATATATAAGCACTGGTACCACCGTTTTTTCATATAATTCAATTATGGTAGACAGGCTGAGTTTAAGTTTTCGCGTCTTCCATATGAGGGAAAACATTGATCGCTTCGCTTCCTCGCACCTACGTTTAATTTCGGAGTTTTTTAAGGAATGCACGTCACTATAATTAGATGCGGTAGATTGAGAACGAGAGCAACAGCTCTCTGTATCTTGTGTCTCCTTGTGTTATACGCCCCTGTTCTGTGTTACGACTGATTTTTATTGTTACTTAAATATATAGGCGTGGATTGAACCGTGTGAATATTGCACGATTCGTCAACTTCCGAATCATCGGACTCTGGTATATAACTCTTTGCTATGAACCCCAAATCGCTACTTTGGTGCACTGGTAAAGTCTAATGTGTCATTATGGCTCCATTCCCCCGTTCCATTAAGAGGCAGGTAATAGTGTGAAAACAGCAGTTGTCACCAAAAACACTAATGCAGCCATTATATGTGCATGTGATAGAATTACTGGAGCCCATTCTGCTGAATGGGTGCAGTGTTTGAGGTTGGATGCGTCCCTGTGCTGGAAAACGCATATTAGCTGGGGGTCCTTTTACGGTGTGACATTATATGACTCCATTTCCCCTTTTTCCATTAAGACGCAGTGCATCATGTGAACAGCAGTTGTCACCAAAACAATGCAGCCATTGTATATGTGGAATAGAATTACCGAAAATAATTTAGTAATTATTATCCAGCAAGCACTTGACTAAATTAACGCCAACAAATCCGCAAAATTGACGCAGAATACACAAAACATGTGACGATATACTCGTGGACGTAGTTAACAACATAATATTATGCAGACGGTTATTGGATACATCTGTAATTATCTACCTGTGTGGCCAAAACCCAGCTGGCTTTGGTGATTCAAAATTTTGTATAAAAAAAACAGGCCATATATCTATCATACACTTTTTAATAACTCTATCCACCCGTTTTGAATAGAAAAAAGCATTTTCCTATGAGATCAAAACTTAATTATTGTCGCGATCGTGTACGGTATCCGTGTATTACATGGAGAGTGTTAGTGTAAGAAGCTTTTTGCTTTCTTTCGCCATAACAATGTGAACATCCATAATGACGAAAATGGTGTGATTACCGCCCTGGCAACTAGTTCATTAATAGTGTAACGTTTCAATGATCTGTGCAAGAAACAGCGAGAACCATTCATTTTGGTTGACTTTTTGCAAATTTGTTTTTCATTAGTTTGTTTGACTGTTTCAGTATTTGAACAGATTGAAAGTACAGAGTTAGTGCGCCTTGTTTCTTTCTTGGTTGCGCCATGCCCTCCTCTGATAATATGTGTTTCTGGTATGTCAGTACTGGGCAACTTTTTATCACTCTGGTGTGATTCGACAACTTTAGCCCGGTTCCGGGCGATTTTGTATTATTTGTGACGTCACAATGTGATCGCATTTCGAGCACCAGATTGATATATTCTAGGCGATCCGACACATTACTCAAACAAGTGGCCAATTTACTCACTTCAGAAATCGAAGGGTGGGGTTCTGTTGATTTAGATCGCGACTGTGTGTCCCACGATGGTGATATAGAAATGATCGTTTTGGATTTTGTACAACAGTTGGCATGTTTCTTCGCTAGAAGTCTGTCATACTTGCAAAACGCGAACCATTTTGATGTTATCAAGTCCATTTTGTCATTTAAACAGAACACGTCACTTGTTTGCAATAAAAATTGGCGACAGGGAGAGGAAACACTGATCGGAGATCCCACTTAAATTTGATGTATTTGATTGTGATTTCAGCAGAAATCGTTCGTTAGATTCTTCATTATTTAGTGTGTTCGATTGCGATTCCCGCCGTAGAAATCTTTCACGAGATACATCCCCATTTGATGTGTTCGATTGTGATTTCAGCAGAAATCGTTCACGAGATTCATCATTGGATGTGTTTGATTTTGATAGCGATTTCAGTAGAAATCGTTCATTAGATGCATCATTACTTCTCCAGTTGTTACATTGAGGTGATGATATGGATTTATCTACAAAATGTATAGCGCTGGTTCGCGGCGGACTGTCGTTTCCGATTCAAAAGAATCACACGATAAATCTATCAAATCTTGGTTCGTAATATTGGCATCGCCAAAAATTACGTTTCGGTTAAATTTGTGGAATCGAACATGTTCTATAGTAGCAGCCATAGACTCTGTTGAAGTAGACGCTTCTCGAAACTTTAGTTCTTCGACTTGCGGCAGATCATTATCACCGAACCTATTCTCCAGTTCAATAAGGATTTCTTCGAACGTCATATGCGGCCTATTTGCTTTGAACGACTTGTAATAGTCGAGGGTGGAATCCTCCTGACAAGATAACAGCACAACTTTACATTCAGCGTTATTCCAACGTTGAAATTCAGTAAATGAACGAAATTTGAAGTCAAAAGGCTGCCAGGTTACTTTACTGTCGTATGAAAATGGTATTTGCGGCGGTAATGAGTAGGAATATTTTGGGCTGGTTTGGCATTAACTTGCTCGCCCCCGGATGTTACTGAAACTCGACTGATTGTTGTCCCTGGCTTAGGTTTCGGTTAGGACAATTATTTTGTCTGGGCCCTACGTCAGCATACGCAGGAATATTTTGGGCTGGTTTGGCATTAATCTGCTCGCCCCCGGATGTTACTGAAATTCGACTGATTGTTGGTTCCTGTAATGAGTTTTGATCAGACCGACGTTGATATGTTTTGTCAAAATTACCCATTTCTGGCGATTGGGTTAGATTTTCTGTTGTAACAGTTTGCATTGGCCTTTGCTGATACGATTGTTGACTAACAACCTGAGTCTGCCGAGTGTTTGGTGGTGGTTGAACCGTTATAGGAATATAAGGCACCTTTTGACCATAGGCATTCGTGAGAATCCGAACAGTTTGCTGGTTGGGGCCATTCCCACACGAAGGCGCTGTGACAAAATGTTGACTCATTGGAACAGGACTATTCGTCGGATGATTGATTGTCGTCCCCAGGTGAAACCGTCTGGGTAGAGGTGATTGCTCCTGCAATCATGCTTGTCACTACCGATGTATTTGCCTGATTAACCCCCGGTTGTGAAGGCATGGTCACTGCAGGGTTAACCTGCTGTGTCAGAGCATTTTGTGTTGCTCTGTGTTGGTTTACCACCGGTATGCTAACTGGTAGGACCGGAACTGATGACATTGATATTGTATAAGTCCCAGCCTGAGGTACATATTGAGGCATAGGACCCTATACAGAGTTCCCAGGCCAAAATTGATTCGCCCCAACATTGCTTTGCATTGCCCAATGTGATCCAGTTGTTGGCCCTGATGTTGTGCACGCATTTATGGTAGGCATACCCCAATTGCTTGTGCCCCCTGGCATTGTATTTGGAACATAACCATGCGGTAATGACATTGTGGGCATGGGCCAAGATGTCGGCTGTACTGTCGGTGTATGTACAGGAAGAGACATTTGTTTGAATGTCGGATCGCCAAATAGAGCATAAGTTGTAGTAGCTACATTATACTGAGTCCTATTCAACTTAATGGGTGCAGTTACCAATCTGGATATCGGATACGTCCCTGTACTGGAACATGTGTAAGTAGACATTGGTAGTTGTGTGCCGTTCCAACCCAGTAAGTCGCACCTGTTTGGATACGGTTTCCACCCGTTTGAAACTGGTTTCCCCTTCCTCGTGGTCCCCACGATTGGTTACCTTATCAAAATTGTTAGTCCCCTCCATTTGCTTTGGTCTAACGACCTCATGGCTTCCCAGTGGTTGTTGTGGGCTCACTTGATTTGTGACTACCGGAGCGCCATAATTAAGGTAAGGCGAACCAAACATTTGCATGTTACATGTATGTGGATTGAATACCAGCGGATTCCAATATGGCGGTGGTACATGTGAGTGACACCAAATTTGTGGCATGCACGGTTGCACGTCTCTGGGTTGATAAGAGATATATGAACCATTTGTTGTCGGATCTGGTATCAAATTTGTGTCAGATTGTGGGATTGTTGCAGTCGTTTCTGGAATTGTGGACATCAGTAGATTTCCCATCCCATTTCCCGATAAGTAACTGGACATATTTTGCACATTGGTAACTTGGGCCCCTGAATCTGAAATTATGCCATCAACAGCAGTTGAGTACAATGGCTGTTGGTATGTCATGATTGAATTCGTTCCAACGGCCATTTGTTCTGTATTGGGGGTTTGGACATTGTTAGCCTGCCAAGCGTTAATTTCAGTTGACAATAATTACGGCGCATTAAAACTGTTATTTGATGCCCCATCACCGTTACTCACTTGCGAATATCTTTTTTTGCAATGATTAGTATCACTCTCGATAACCCTGCATCGAATAATCACTGAGAGATATACTTTAGTCAGCATTAAGGGTGATGACAAAACAGTTTCAATTGTCAACATATTACTAAAAAAAAAAAACTCTAAGTGTACAAATCATGGGAAAAGGGGGTGAGTCCCAAATTTGTCGGGGAAACAAATAAATTTTTTTGCGCGTAGGGGAGTGGTCGGTCCCTAGTTGGGTGGCATTTTTATTTTCAGCCCTTTGTACGGAATTATTTTTTTCAGACCCCTCTGTCTATGTGAACCTAAAACTCGGGTTTTAAAACAGTCCAATGTGGGACTATATCCATACGAAAGAAGCTCATATTGGCATTATTTAGTCAACCTTTTATCGTCGACACGACTGACCAGATTCACGCTCTTTGCAATGTGTTTTCACTGCGGCCCGCGCCATTCAACGGAATAACGGGGCGTAAGCTCAATATATATAGGCCTATTTCAGAATAAAATCCGGTTTGTACCAAATCCGTGCGATGAAGCATATAAAAGGGGAAATGCAAAAAAAGTGTTCAGCATCTTCAATAGGGCTTCCACAATCGCACATGGCGTTATCAGCGATGTGGTTAGTAAGTTTATCATAATTCAGGTCGCTACAATTGTTTCTGATTCGACAATGTATGATATTAATCTTACGGTCGCCGAGATGAACGTGTAACGGAATCTTGGTCTTTGGGAACAATTGTAATTTTAAAAGCGTCATGTTTTACTTTTTATTTCGTCTGACAGGACATTCCAGACACCAATCGTGCTCGGGAAGACTGTTTTCTTGAAAGCTTCGATATAACAAAATAGTTTTCTAAATCATCTGAATATCTCCGACACGAGGTAGGAGCAGTTCGGTTAGAAATAGGGGGGGGGGGATTTGTTGTTAACTATTTTATGCATTAGACATAGTTTTTGTGCATCTCTACGTCGCTGTATAGCGGTTACTATCCAAGTTCCTTTAACAATGTCGCATTTGACGAAGATCTCGTTAGGCCTGAACCCACTCGGGCTGCATCGTTGTAAAGTTTGTCCAATGTTGAATTAATACTGTCAGGGGCATAATCCCATACACAGTTGCCATATTCTAATATAGGTAATACGTGACATTTAAACATGGTATCGAGGGTTTTTCTTGATAACAAATATTTAATTTGCGTATTTGTGAGAGCTCAGGTAATGAAATATTTCCAATAATTGGTGGGTAGTGCTGTGTACTGGGCGGAAACCAGATTGATACTTATACAGTATGCTGTTCTCCATAAAGTAGTCGTACGTTTTCTGAAAAACAATCTTTTCTAGTATTTTGCTCACACACGATAAAAGTGATATTGGTCTGTAATTGCATGGGTCGGTTTTCTCACCTTTTTTAAATATTGGAATTACTGTAGCAACTTTCCATTGAGATGGAAAAGTGCATGTTTCCAGGGGGTGTTTGGAGAGAATATACAGCGGCAACGAGAGTGTTTTGTGACAACATTGTAAAATTGTATTGCTTATACCATCTGGGCCAGTTGATTTGTTAGTATTCAATTCCCTGAGAATTTTCTCCACATCATTCGCAGTAACTTTCAACTTTCCGTATAAACGCTCTTTATTAAAACCATATATGTATACATATTGACGAACGTTCTTTATTGCTACATGCTGTGGAGAACAGGTACCATTTTTCATTCTGGGCCGATACTCTGTCACCCAGAAGCATAATTAATCAGTATATTATGTCCGTATGTACATGTCTGCCTAGTGTTTTACTACCCGGAACATGATAAAAGCAAACAATTGCTAGGTTAATTGAGTTGTTGGAACGCACCGCTGGAAGGACGAATGGTTACAACAATGCGACACGTTTATCCGTGGGCGTGGCCAACCATTATCATTGATGCAATACAACATGAAGAATGTATAGTCTCTTCTATATCCATCGCCGTACCAGCATCGCGCGACACCTTATACTATTGACGTCATTTTTAATAGTTTAAGTGAAATGACGTGAGAATTTCCGCCATGAAATTAATAGGAAATTACTCTCCGAGATTAAATTGGATGGTGTCGTTTCAGTTAATCCACACACTATGTGCACATATAAACGGGAGAGACTACAAGCTATTTGTGCGGAGAGTCATACTGTGTGACATTTACGCATATAATTATTCCTACTGTTATATTGCCCTATTGAAATTCAACGCATGGCTAGGTCCTTTACGAAACGCTTGCGGTAAGAACACGTATCCGGATTTAGAATACACGTTCGGTCTGTATTCATGTACCGTGATAAATGACTAGCGCAGTGACTTGAGTGTAACTCGGCTGTCCAATGACACAACTTCTATTGTGATACGGAAGTAAACACGTACATAACACATATACTGAATTTCTTTCACGGAGAGTTTGGAACACATCTGGCCTTGGGCCGGACAAAACCTGGGACGAAGTTTGCAGAATGATCACGGATGGAAGGTTTGTCAACACTACTTTCATATAATAATTTCTCTCGAATGGTATAATTCGTCATATGCAAATCTTTTATGCAAACATGTTTAAAAAATAGAAAGATATATAGGGCAACGCATTAATCGAACATATGTTGACACCTCAACTGAAAGGAGAGAAGGGTTCCCAGTTGTCAGGTAACTGCGGTGAATCAGATCTGAAAAATCACTTTTTATATCGATAATAGTCACATGTATTATATCTAGATTTGGGTGAATGTGATCAAAGGGAGATAATCCAATACAAACAAATATTTCGATGAATGTAAAAATTTAATAACAAAATTTTACTTCGGTTATATATATATATATATATATATATATATATATATATAGAGATGTACGATTCTGTTAGCCAACCGCGTACCGCGATCGCGCCCCGCGATCGCGATCGTAAATCGCGATCAGATCGTATATACCAACCGACATCATAAATATGTCATTGTGGTCAGCGCACCAGTGGTAATTAAAATAACACCCTACAGAGCCCAGACTTATCAGAACGAGCTCAGCACTAGTCCCGACATTAGCCTTGACCTTGACCTCGCTCATATATGCTCATATAGGCATGTTTCTGGACCTCGACCGATCCGACTAAAATTTAATATGTAGGCATACTTTGATCCCGGGAACAATACGGGTGGGTCAAATTTCACATGCGATCGCGTCCTTGACCTTGACCTCTCTCATATATGCTCATCTAGGCATGTTTCTGGACCTTGACCGATCCCACTCAAATTTGGTATATATGCCTACTTTGATCCCGGGAACAATTAGTTGATGCATATGTGTAGACAGTGTGACCTCTGGTAGTGGAAAACCGCTACACGCAGTTGAAATTTGGTAAAAACAGGTCATCACGGACTTCAATACGTCTATGTACAAACCCGAACATTATCGCTATTATGGCCCGTTTTTAGGGCTCCTAGACACCCCACACGCATAACCCACGAACATAACAGGTATGTCATTGTGGTCGACACATCAGCCCTAATTACAATTTATCCCCACGCAGCTGGATTTCTAGAGCACGAGGTCAGCACGGGTCCCGACATATTCTTCGTGATTTCATATAAATTGGCATTTCTACCTAATTTCGAGGTACCAGGACACTCTACAGAGATATCCCTCCACATTAGTTGATGCATATTTGTATAGAGTGTGACCGCTGGTAGTGGAAAACCACCCACGCAGTTGAAATTTGGCAAAAGCAGGTCATTACGGAATTCAATACTTCTATGTACAAACCGAACATGCATGATCGCTATTATGGCCCGTTTTTAGGGCTCCAGGACACGACACAGGCATAACCCACGAATATAGCAGGTATGTCATTGTGGTCAACACATCAGCCCTAATTACAATTTAACCCCACGCAGCTGAATTTCTAGAGCACGAGGTCAGCACGGGTCCCGACATATTCGTCGTGATTTCATATAAATTGGCATTTCTACCTAATTTCGAGGTACCCAGGACACTCTACAGAGATAACCCTCCACATTAGTTGATTCATATGTGTAGACAGTGTGACCGCTGGTAGTGTAAAGCCGCCCCACGCAGTTGAAATTTGGTAAAAACAGGTCATCACGGACTTCAATACGTCTATGTACAAACCGAACATTATCGCTATTATGGCCCGTTTTTAGGGCTCCAGGACACCACACAAGCATAACCCACGAACATATCAGGCATGTCATTGTGGTCAACACATCATCCCTATTTAAAATTTAACCCCACGCAGCTGGATTTCTAGAGCACGAGGTCAGCACGGGTCCCGACATATTCGTCGTGATTTCATATAAATTGTCATTTCTACCTAATTTCGAGGTACCAGGACACTCTACAGAGATAACCCTCCACATTAGTTGATTCATATGTGTAGACAGTGTGACCGCTGGTAGTGTAAAGCCGCCCCACGCAGTTGAAATTTGGTAAAAACAGGTCATCACGGACTTCAATACGTCTATGTACAAACCGAACATTATCGCTATTATGGCCCGTTTTTAGGGCTCCAGGACACCACACACGCATAACCCACGAACATATCAGGCATGTCATTGTGGTCAACACATCATCCCTATTTACAATTTAACCCCAGGCAGCTGGATTTCTAGAGCACGAGGTCAGCACGGGTCCCGACATATTCGTCGTGATTTCATATAAATTGGGATTTCTACCTAATTTCGAGGTACCAGGACACTCTACAGAGATATCCCTCCACATTAGTCGATGCATATGTGTAGAGAGTGTGACCGCTGGTAGTGGAAAACCACCCCACGCAGTTGAAATTTGGTAAAAGCAGGTCATCACGGACTTCAATACGTCTATGTACAAACCGAACATTATCGCTAGTATGGCCCGTTTTTAGGGCTCCAGGACACCACACACGCATAACCCACGAACATAACAGGCATGTCATTGTGGTCAACACATCATCCCTATTTACAATTTAACCCCACGCAGCTGGATTTCTAGAGCACGAGGTCAGCACGGGTCCCGACATATTCGTCGTGATTTCATATAAATTGGCATTTCTACCTAATTTCGAGGTACCAGGACACTCTACAGAGATAACCCTCCACATTAGTTGATTCATATGTGTAGACAGTGTGACCGCTGGTAGTGTAAAGCCGCCCCACGCAGTTGAAATTTGGTAAAAACAGGTCATCACGGACTTCAATACGTCTATGTACAAACCGAACATTATCGCTATTATGGCCCGTTTTTAGGGCTCCAGGACACCACACACGCATAACCCACGAACATACCAGGTATGTCATTGTGGTCAACACATCATCCCTATTTACAATTTAACCCCACGCAGCTGGATTTCTAGAGCACGAGGTCAGCACGGGTCCCGACATATTCGTCGTGATTTCATATAAATTGGCATTTCTACCTAATTTCGAGGTACCAGGACACTCTACAGAGATAACCCTCCACATAGGTTGATTCATATGTGTAGACAGTGTGACCGCTGGTAGTGTAAAGCCGCCCCACGCAGTTGAAATTTGGTAAAAACAGGTCATCACGGACTTCAATACGTCTATGTACAAACCGAACATTATCGCTATTATGGCCCGTTTTTAGGGCTCCAGGACACCACACACGCATAACCCACGAACATATCAGGCATGTCATTGTGGTCAACACATCATCCCTATTTACAATTTAACCCCACGCAGCTGGATTTCTAGAGCACGAGGTCAGCACGGGTCCCGACATATTCGTCGTGATTTCATATAAATTGGCATTTCTACCTAATTTCGAGGTACCAGGACACTCTACAGAGATATCCCTCCACATTAGTTGATGCATATGTGTAGAGAGTGTGACCGCTGGTAGTGGAAAACCACCCCACGCAGTTGAAATTTGGTAAAAACAGGTCATCACGGACTTCAATACGTCTATGTACAAACCGAACATTATCGCTAGTATGGCCCGTTTTTAGGGCTCCAGGACACCACACACGCATAACCCACGAACATAACAGGCATGTCATTGTGGTCAACACATCATCCCTATTTACAATTTAACCCCACGCAGCTGGATTTCTAGAGCACGAGGTCAGCACGGGTCCCGACATATTCGTCGTGATTTCATATAAATTGGCATTTCTACCTAATTTCGAGGTACCAGGACACTCTACAGAGATAACCCTCCACATTAGTTGATTCATATGTGTAGACAGTGTGACCGCTGGTAGTGTAAAGCCGCCCCACGCAGTTGAAATTTGGTAAAAACAGGTCATCACGGACTTCAATACGTCTATGTACAAACCGAACATTATCGCTATTATGGCCCGTTTTTAGGGCTCCAGGACACCACACAAGCATAACCCACGAACATATCAGGCATGTCATTGTGGTCAACACATCATCCCTATTTAAAATTTAACCCCACGCAGCTGGATTTCTAGAGCACGAGGTCAGCACGGGTCCCGACATATTCGTCGTGATTTCATATAAATTGTCATTTCTACCTAATTTCGAGGTACCAGGACACTCTACAGAGATAACCCTCCACATTAGTTGATTCATATGTGTAGACAGTGTGACCGCTGGTAGTGTAAAGCCGCCCCACGCAGTTGAAATTTGGTAAAAACAGGTCATCACGGACTTCAATACGTCTATGTACAAACCGAACATTATCGCTATTATGGCCCGTTTTTAGGGCTCCAGGACACCACACACGCATAACCCACGAACATATCAGGCATGTCATTGTGGTCAACACATCATCCCTATTTACAATTTAACCCCAGGCAGCTGGATTTCTAGAGCACGAGGTCAGCACGGGTCCCGACATATTCGTCGTGATTTCATATAAATTGGGATTTCTACCTAATTTCGAGGTACCAGGACACTCTACAGAGATATCCCTCCACATTAGTCGATGCATATGTGTAGAGAGTGTGACCGCTGGTAGTGGAAAACCACCCCACGCAGTTGAAATTTGGTAAAAGCAGGTCATCACGGACTTCAATACGTCTATGTACAAACCGAACATTATCGCTAGTATGGCCCGTTTTTAGGGCTCCAGGACACCACACACGCATAACCCACGAACATAACAGGCATGTCATTGTGGTCAACACATCATCCCTATTTACAATTTAACCCCACGCAGCTGGATTTCTAGAGCACGAGGTCAGCACGGGTCGCGACATATTCGTCGTGATTTCATATAAATTGGCATTTCTACCTAATTTCGAGGTACCAGGACACTCTACAGAGATAACCCTCCACATAGGTTGATTCATATGTGTAGACAGTGTGACCGCTGGTAGTGTAAAGCCGCCCCACGCAGTTGAAATTTGGTAAAAACAGGTCATCACGGACTTCAATACGTCTATGTACAAACCGAACATTATCGCTATTATGGCCCGTTTTTAGGGCTCCAGGACACCACACACGCATAACCCACGAACATATCAGGCATGTCATTGTGGTCAACACATCATCCCTATTTACAATTTAACCCCACGCAGCTGGATTTCTAGAGCACGAGGTCAGCACGGGTCCCGACATATTCGTCGTGATTTCATATAAATTGGCATTTCTACCTAATTTCGAGGTACCAGGACACTCTACAGAGATATCCCTCCACATTAGTTGATGCATATGTGTAGAGAGTGTGACCGCTGGTAGTGGAAAACCACCCCACGCAGTTGAAATTTGGTAAAAACAGGTCATCACGGACTTCAATACGTCTATGTACAAACCGAACATTATCGCTAGTATGGCCCGTTTTTAGGGCTCCAGGACACCACACACGCATAACCCACGAACATAACAGGCATGTCATTGTGGTCAACACATCATCCCTATTTACAATTTAACCCCACGCAGCTGGATTTCTAGAGCACGAGGTCAGCACGGGTCCCGACATATTCGTCGTGATTTCATATAAATTGGCATTTCTACCTAATTTCGAGGTACCAGGACACTCTACAGAGATAACCCTCCACATTAGTTGATTCATATGTGTAGACAGTGTGACCGCTGGTAGTGTAAAGCCGCCCCACGCAGTTGAAATTTGGTAAAAACAGGTCATCACGGACTTCAATACGTCTATGTACAAACCGAACATTATCGCTATTATGGCCCGTTTTTAGGGCTCCAGGACACCACACAAGCATAACCCACGAACATATCAGGCATGTCATTGTGGTCAACACATCATCCCTATTTAAAATTTAACCCCACGCAGCTGGATTTCTAGAGCACGAGGTCAGCACGGGTCCCGACATATTCGTCGTGATTTCATATAAATTGGCATTTCTACCTAATTTCGAGGTACCAGGGACACTCTACAGAGATATCCCTCCACATTAGTTGATGCATATGTGTAGAGAGTGTGACCGCTGGTAGTGGAAAACCACCCCACGCAGTTGAAATTTGGTAAAAACAGGTCATCACGGACTTCAATACGTCTATGTACAAACCGAACATTATCGCTAGTATGGCCCGTTTTTAGGGCTCCAGGACACCACACACGCATAACCCACGAACATAACAGGCATGTCATTGTGGTCAACACATCATCCCTATTTACAATTTAACCCCACGCAGCTGGATTTCTAGAGCACGAGGTCAGCACGGGTCCCGACATATTCGTCGTGATTTCATATAAATTGGCATTTCTACCTAATTTCGAGGTACCAGGACACTCTACAGAGATAACCCTCCACATTAGTTGATTCATATGTGTAGACAGTGTGACCGCTGGTAGTGTAAAGCCGCCCCACGCAGTTGAAATTTGGTAAAAACAGGTCATCACGGACTTCAATACGTCTATGTACAAACCGAACATTATCGCTATTATGGCCCGTTTTTAGGGCTCCAGGACACCACACAAGCATAACCCACGAACATATCAGGCATGTCATTGTGGTCAACACATCATCCCTATTTAAAATTTAACCCCACGCAGCTGGATTTCTAGAGCACGAGGTCAGCACGGGTCCCGACATATTCGTCGTGATTTCATATAAATTGTCATTTCTACCTAATTTCGAGGTACCAGGACACTCTACAGAGATAACCCTCCACATTAGTTGATTCATATGTGTAGACAGTGTGACCGCTGGTAGTGTAAAGCCGCCCCACGCAGTTGAAATTTGGTAAAAACAGGTCATCACGGACTTCAATACGTCTATGTACAAACCGAACATTATCGCTATTATGGCCCGTTTTTAGGGCTCCAGGACACCACACACGCATAACCCACGAACATATCAGGCATGTCATTGTGGTCAACACATCATCCCTATTTACAATTTAACCCCAGGCAGCTGGATTTCTAGAGCACGAGGTCAGCACGGGTCCCGACATATTCGTCGTGATTTCATATAAATTGGGATTTCTACCTAATTTCGAGGTACCAGGACACTCTACAGAGATATCCCTCCACATTAGTCGATGCATATGTGTAGAGAGTGTGACCGCTGGTAGTGGAAAACCACCCCACGCAGTTGAAATTTGGTAAAAGCAGGTCATCACGGACTTCAATACGTCTATGTACAAACCGAACATTATCGCTAGTATGGCCCGTTTTTAGGGCTCCAGGACACCACACACGCATAACCCACGAACATAACAGGCATGTCATTGTGGTCAACACATCATCCCTATTTACAATTTAACCCCACGCAGCTGGATTTCTAGAGCACGAGGTCAGCACGGGTCGCGACATATTCGTCGTGATTTCATATAAATTGGCATTTCTACCTAATTTCGAGGTACCAGGACACTCTACAGAGATAACCCTCCACATAGGTTGATTCATATGTGTAGACAGTGTGACCGCTGGTAGTGTAAAGCCGCCCCACGCAGTTGAAATTTGGTAAAAACAGGTCATCACGGACTTCAATACGTCTATGTACAAACCGAACATTATCGCTATTATGGCCCGTTTTTAGGGCTCCAGGACACCACACACGCATAACCCACGAACATATCAGGCATGTCATTGTGGTCAACACATCATCCCTATTTACAATTTAACCCCACGCAGCTGGATTTCTAGAGCACGAGGTCAGCACGGGTCCCGACATATTCGTCGTGATTTCATATAAATTGGCATTTCTACCTAATTTCGAGGTACCAGGACACTCTACAGAGATATCCCTCCACATTAGTTGATGCATATGTGTAGAGAGTGTGACCGCTGGTAGTGGAAAACCACCCCACGCAGTTGAAATTTGGTAAAAACAGGTCATCACGGACTTCAATACGTCTATGTACAAACCGAACATTATCGCTAGTATGGCCCGTTTTTAGGGCTCCAGGACACCACACACACGCATAACCCACGAACATAACAGGCATGTCATTGTGGTCAACACATCATCCCTATTTACAATTTAACCCCACGCAGCTGGATTTCTAGAGCACGAGGTCAGCACGGGTCCCGACATATTCGTCGTGATTTCATATAAATTGGCATTTCTACCTAATTTCGAGGTACCAGGACACTCTACAGAGATAACCCTCCACATTAGTTGATTCATATGTGTAGACAGTGTGACCGCTGGTAGTGTAAAGCCGCCCCACGCAGTTGAAATTTGGTAAAAACAGGTCATCACGGACTTCAATACGTCTATGTACAAACCGAACATTATCGCTATTATGGCCCGTTTTTTAGGGCTCCAGGACACCACACAAGCATAACCCACGAACATATCAGGCATGTCATTGTGGTCAACACATCATCCCTATTTAAAATTTAACCCCACGCAGCTGGATTTCTAGAGCACGAGGTCAGCACGGGTCCCGACATATTCGTCGTGATTTCATATAAATTGTCATTTCTACCTAATTTCGAGGTACCAGGACACTCTACAGAGATAACCCTCCACATTAGTTGATTCATATGTGTAGACAGTGTGACCGCTGGTAGTGTAAAGCCGCCCCACGCAGTTGAAATTTGGTAAAAACAGGTCATCACGGACTTCAATACGTCTATGTACAAACCGAACATTATCGCTATTATGGCCCGTTTTTAGGGCTCCAGGACACCACACACGCATAACCCACGAACATATCAGGCATGTCATTGTGGTCAACACATCATCCCTATTTACAATTTAACCCCAGGCAGCTGGATTTCTAGAGCACGAGGTCAGCACGGGTCCCGACATATTCGTCGTGATTTCATATAAATTGGGATTTCTACCTAATTTCGAGGTACCAGGACACTCTACAGAGATATCCCTCCACATTAGTCGATGCATATGTGTAGAGAGTGTGACCGCTGGTAGTGGAAAACCACCCCACGCAGTTGAAATTTGGTAAAAGCAGGTCATCACGGACTTCAATACGTCTATGTACAAACCGAACATTATCGCTAGTATGGCCCGTTTTTAGGGCTCCAGGACACCACACACGCATAACCCACGAACATAACAGGCATGTCATTGTGGTCAACACATCATCCCTATTTACAATTTAACCCCACGCAGCTGGATTTCTAGAGCACGAGGTCAGCACGGGTCGCGACATATTCGTCGTGATTTCATATAAATTGGCATTTCTACCTAATTTCGAGGTACCAGGACACTCTACAGAGATAACCCTCCACATTAGTTGATTCATATGTGTAGACAGTGTGACCGCTGGTAGTGTAAAGCCGCCCCACGCAGTTGAAATTTGGTAAAAACAGGTCATCACGGACTTCAATACGTCTATGTACAAACCGAACATTATCGCTATTATGGCCCGTTTTTAGGGCTCCAGGACACCACACACGCATAACCCACGAACATACCAGGTATGTCATTGTGGTCAACACATCATCCCTATTTACAATTTAACCCCACGCAGCTGGATTTCTAGAGCACGAGGTCAGCACGGGTCCCGACATATTCGTCGTGATTTCATATAAATTGGCATTTCTACCTAATTTCGAGGTACCAGGACACTCTACAGAGATAACCCTCCACATAGGTTGATTCATATGTGTAGACAGTGTGACCGCTGGTAGTGTAAAGCCGCCCCACGCAGTTGAAATTTGGTAAAAACAGGTCATCACGGACTTCAATACGTCTATGTACAAACCGAACATTATCGCTATTATGGCCCGTTTTTAGGGCTCCAGGACACCACACACGCATAACCCACGAACATATCAGGCATGTCATTGTGGTCAACACATCATCCCTATTTACAATTTAACCCCACGCAGCTGGATTTCTAGAGCACGAGGTCAGCACGGGTCCCGACATATTCGTCGTGATTTCATATAAATTGGCATTTCTACCTAATTTCGAGGTACCAGGACACTCTACAGAGATATCCCTCCACATTAGTTGATGCATATGTGTAGAGAGTGTGACCGCTGGTAGTGGAAAACCACCCCACGCAGTTGAAATTTGGTAAAAACAGGTCATCACGGACTTCAATACGTCTATGTACAAACCGAACATTATCGCTAGTATGGCCCGTTTTTAGGGCTCCAGGACACCACACACGCATAACCCACGAACATAACAGGCATGTCATTGTGGTCAACACATCATCCCTATTTACAATTTAACCCCACGCAGCTGGATTTCTAGAGCACGAGGTCAGCACGGGTCCCGACATATTCGTCGTGATTTCATATAAATTGGCATTTCTACCTAATTTCGAGGTACCAGGACACTCTACAGAGATATCCCTCCACATTAGTTGATGCATATGTGTAGAGAGTGTGACAGCTGGTAGTGGAAAACCACCCCACGCAGTTGAAATTTGGTAAAAACAGGTCATCACGGACTTCAATACGTCTATGTACAAACCGAACATTATCGCTAGTATGGCCCGTTTTTAGGGCTCCAGGACACCACACACGCATAACCCACGAACATAACAGGCATGTCATTGTGGTCAACACATCATCCCTATTTACAATTTAACCCCACGCAGCTGGATTTCTAGAGCACGAGGTCTGCACGGGTCCCGACATATTCGTCGTGATTTAATATAAATGGGCATTTCTACCTAATTTCGAGGTACCAGGACACTCTACAGAGATATCCCTCCACATTAGTTGATGCATATGTGTAGAGAGTGTGACCGCTGGTAGTGGAAAACCACCCCACGCAGTTGAAATTTGGTAAAAACAGGTCATCACGGACTTTGATCAATACGTCTATGTACAAACCGAACATTATCGCTAGTATGGCCCGTTTTTAGGGCTCCAGGACACCACATACGCATAACCCACGAACATAACATGCATGTCATTGTGGTCAACACATCATCCCTATTTACAATTTAACCGCACGCAGCTGGATTTCTAGAGCACGAGGTCAGCACGGGTCCCGACATATTCGTCGTGATTTCATATAAATTGGCATTTCTACCTAATTTCGAGGTACCAGGACACTCTACAGAGATAACCCTCCACATTAGTTGATTCATATGTGTAGACAGTGTGACCGCTGGTAGTGTAAAGCCGCCCCACGCAGTTGAAATTTGGTAAAAACAGGTCATCACGGACTTCAATACGTCTATGTACAAACCGAACATTATCGCTATTATGGCCCGTTTTTAGGGCTCCAGGACACCACACACGCATAACCCACGAACATATCAGGCATGTCATTGTGGTCAACACATCATCCCTATTTACAATTTAACCCCACGCAGCTGGATTTCTAGAGCACGAGGTCAGCACGGGTCCCGACATATTGGTCGTGATTTCATATAAATTGGCATTTCTACCTAATTTCGAGGTACCAGGACACTCTACAGAGATAACCCTCCACATTAGTTGATTCATATGTGTAGACAGTGTGACCGCTGGTAGTGTAAAGCCGCCCCACGCAGTTGAAATTTGGTAAAAACAGGTCATCACGGACTTCAATACGTCTATGTACAAACCGAACATTATCGCTATTATGGCCCGTTTTTAGGGCTCCAGGACACCACACACGCATAACCCACGAACATATCAGGCATGTCATTGTGGTCAACACATCATCCCTATTTACAATTTAACCCCACGCAGCTGGATTTCTAGAGCACGAGGTCAGCACGGGTCCCGACATATTCGTCGTGATTTCATATAAATTGGCATTTCTACCTAATTTCGAGGTACCAGGACACTCTACAGAGATATCCCTCCACATTAGTTGATGCATATGTGTAGAGAGTGTGACCGCTGGTAGTGGAAAACCACCCCACGCAGTTGAAATTTGGTAAAAACAGGTCATCACGGACTTCAATACGTCTATGTACAAACCGAACATTATCGCTAGTATGGCCCGTTTTTAGGGCTCCAGGACACCACACACGCATAACCCACTAACATAACAGGCATGTCATTGTGGTCAACACATCATCCCTATTTACAATTTAACCCCACGCAGCTGGATTTCTAGAGCACGAGGTCAGCACGGGTCCCGACATATTCGTCGTGATTTAATATAAATTGGCATTTCTACCTAATTTCGAGGTACCAGGACACTCTACAGAGATATCCCTCCACATTAGTTGATGCATATGTGTAGAGAGTGTGACCGCTGGTAGTGGAAAACCACCCCACGCAGTTGAAATTTGGTAAAAACAGGTCATCACGGACTTCAATACGTCTATGTACAAACCGAACATTATCGCTAGTATGGCCCGTTTTTAGGGCTCCAGGACACCACACACGCATAACCCACGAACATAACAGGCATGTCCTTGTGGTCACCACATCATCCCTATTTACAATTTAACCCCACGCAGCTGGATTTCTAGAGCACGAGGTCAGCACGGGTCCCGACATATTCGTCGTGATTTCATATAAATTGGCATTTCTACCTAATTTCGAGGTACCAGGACACTCTACAGAGATAACCCTCCACATTAGTTGATTCATATGTGTAGACAGTGTGACCGCTGGTAGTGTAAAGCCGCCCCACGCAGTTGAAATTTGGTAAAAACAGGTCATCACGGACTTCAATACGTCTATGTACAAACCGAACATTATCGCTAGTATGGCCCGTTTTTAGGGCTCCAGGACACCACACACGCATAACCCACGAACATATCAGGCATGTCATTGTGGTCAACACATCATCCATATTTACAATTTAACCCCACGCAGCTGGATTTCTAGAGCACGAGGTCAGCACGGGTCCCGACATATTGGTCGTGATTTCATATAAATTGGCATTTCTACCTAATTTCGAGGTACCAGGACACTCTACAGAGATATCCCTCCACATTAGTTGATGCATATGTGTAGAGAGTGTGACCGCTGGTAGTGGAAAACCACCCCACCCAGTTGAAATTTGGTAAAAACAGGTCATCACGGACTTCAATACGTCTATGTACAAACCGAACATTATCGCTAGTATGGCCCGTTTTTAGGGCTCCAGGACACCACACACGCATAACCCACGAACATAACAGGCATGTCATTGTGGTCAACACATCATCCCTATTTACAATTTAACCCCACGCAGCTGGATTTCTAGAGCACGAGGTCAGCACGGGTCCCGACATATTCGTCGTGATTTCATATAAATTGGCATTTCTACCTAATTTCGAGGTACCAGGACACTCTACAGAGATATCCCTCCACATTAGTTGATTCATATGTGTAGACAGTGTGACCGCTGGTAGTGGAAAACCACCCCACGCAGTTGAAATTTGGTAAAAACAGGTCATCACGGACTTCAATACGTCTATGTACAAACCGAACATTATCGCTATTATGGCCCGTTTTTAGGGCTCCAGGACACCACACACGCATAACCCACGAACATATCAGGCATATCATTGTGGTCAACACATCATCCCTATTTACAATTTAACCCCACGCAGCTGGATTTCTAGAGCACGAGGTCAGCACGGGTCCCAACATATTCGTCGTGATTTCATATCAATTGGCATTTCTACCTAATTTCGAGGTACCAGGACACTCTACAGAGATATCCCTCCACATTAGTTGATGCATATGTGTAGAGAGTGTGACCGCTGGTAGTGGAAAACCACCCCACGCAGTTGAAATTTGGTAAAAACAGGTCATCACGGACTTCAATACGTCTATGTACAAACCGAACATTATCGCTAGTATGGCCCGTTTTTAGGGCTCCAGGACACCACATACGCATAACCCACGAACATAACAGGCATGTCTTTGTGGTCAACACATCATCCCTATTTACAATTTAACCCCACGCAGCTGGATTTCTAGAGCACGAGGTCAGCACGGGTCCCGACATATTCGTCGTGATTTCATATAAATTGGCATTTCTACCTAATTTCGAGGTACCAGGACACTCTACAGAGATAACCCTCCACATTAGTTGATTCATATGTGTAGACAGTGTGACTGCTGGTAGTGTAAAGCCGCCCCACGCAGTTGAAATTTGGTAAAAACAGGTCATCACGGACTTCAATACGTCTATGTACAAACCGAACATTATCGCTATTATGGCCCGTTTTTAGGGCTCCAGGACACCACACACGCATAACCCACGAACATATCAGGCATGTCATTGTGGTCAACACATCATCTTTATTTACAATTTAACCCCACGCAGCTGGATTTCTAGAGCACGAGGTCAGCACGGGTCCCTCCACATTGGTCGTGATTTCATATAAATTGGCATTTCTACCTAATTTCGAGGTACCAGGACACTCTACAGAGATAACCCTCCACATTAGTTGATTCATATGTGTAGACAGTGTGGCCGCTGGTAGTGTAAAGCCGCCCCACGCAGTTGAAATTTGGTAAAAACAGGTCATCACGGACTTCAATACGTCTATGTACAAACCGAACATTATCGCTAGTATGGCGCGTTTTTAGGGCGCCAGGACACCACGCACGCATAACCCACGAACATAACAGGCATGTCATTGTGGTCAACACATCATCCCTATTTACAATTTAACCCCACGCAGCTGGATTTCTAGAGCACGAGGTCAGCACGGGTCCCGACATATTCGTCGTGATTTCATATAAATTGGCATTTCTACCTAATTTCGAGGTACCAGGACACTCTACAGAGATAACCCTCCACATTAGTTGATTCATATGTGTAGACAGTGTGACCGCTGGTAGTGTAAAGCCGCCCCACGCAGTTGAAATTTGGTAAAAACAGGTCATCACGGACTTCAATACGTCTATGTACAAACCGAACATTATCGCTATTATGGCCCGTTTTTAGGGCTCCAGGACACCACACACGCATAACCCACGAACATATCAGGCATGTCATTGTGGTCAACACATCAGCCATATTTACAATTTAACCCCACGCAGCTGGATTTCTAGAGCACGAGGTCAGCACGGGTCCGGACATATTCGTCGTGATTTCATATAGATTGGCATTTCTACCTAATTTCGAGGTACCAGGACACTCTACAGAGATATCCCTCCACATTAGTTGATGCATATTTGTAGAGAGTGTGACCGCTGGTAGTGGAAAACCACCCACGCAGTTGAAATTTGGCAAAAGCAGGTCATCACGGAATTCAATACTTCTATGTACAAACCGAACATGATCGCTATTATGGCCCGTTTTTAGGGCTCCAGGACACCACACACGCATAACCCGCGAACATAACAGGCATGTCATTGTGGTCAACACATCAGCCATATTTACAATTTAACCCCACGCAGCTGGATTTCTAGAGCACGAGGTCAGCACGGGTCCCGACATATTCTTCGTGATTTCATATAAATTGGCATTTCTACCTAATTTCGAGGTACCAGGACACTCTACAGAGATATCCCTCCACATTAGTTGATGCATATGTGTAGAGAGTGTGACCGCTGGTAGTGGAAAACCACCCCACGCAGTTGAAATTTGGTAAAAACAGGTCATCACGGACTTCAATACGTCTATTTACAAACCGAACATTATCGCTAGTATGGCCCGTTTTTAGGGCTCCAGGACACCACACACGCATAACCCACGAACATAGCAGGCATGTCATTGTGGTCAACACATCATCCCTATTTACAATTTAACCCCACGCAGCTGGATTTCTAGAGCACGAGGTCAGCACGGGTCCCGACATATTCGTCGTGATTTCATATAAATTGGCATTTCTACCTAATTTCGAGGTACCAGGACACTCTACAGAGATAACCCTCCACATTAGTCGATTCATATTTGTAGAGAGTGTGACCGCTGGTAGTGGAAAACCACCCACGCAGTTGAAATTTGGCAAAAGCAGGTCATCACGGAATTCAATACTTCTATGTACAAACCGAACATGATCGCTATTATGGCCCGTTTTTAGGGCTCCAGGACACCACACACGCATAACCCGCGAACATAACAGGCATGTCATTGTGGTCAACACATCAGCCATATTTACAATTTAACCCCACGCAGCTGGATTTCTAGAGCACGAGGTCAGCACGGGTCCCGACATATTCTTCGTGATTTCATATAAATTGGCATTTCTACCTAATTTCGAGGTACCAGGACACTCTACAGAGATATCCCTCCATATTAATTGATGCATATTTGTAGAGAGTGTGACCGCTGGTAGTGGAAAACCACCCACGCAGTTGAAATTTGGCAAAAGCAGGTCATCACGGAATTCAATACTTCTATGTACAAACCGAACATGATCGCTATTATGGCCCGTTTTTAGGGCTCCAGGACACCACACACGCATAACCCACGAACATAGCAGGTATGTCATTGTGGTCAACACATCAGCCCTAATTACAATTTAACCCCACGCAGCTGGATTTCTAGTGCACGAGGTCAGCACGGGTCCCGACATATTCGTCGTGATTTCATATAGATTGGCATTTCTACCTAATTTCGAGGTACCAGGACACTCTACAGAGATATCCCTCCACATTAGTTGACTCATATTTGTAGAGAGTGTGACCGCTGGTATTGGAAAACCACCCCACGCAGTTGAAATTTGGTAAAAGTAGGTCATCACGTACTTCAATACGTCTATGTACAAACCGAACATTATCGCTATTATAGCCCGTTTTTAGGGCTCCAGGACACTCCACACGCATAACCCACGAACATAGCAGGTATGTCATTGTGGTCAACACATCAGCCCTAATTACAATTTAACCCCACGCAGCTGGATTTCTAGTGCACGAGGTCAGCACGGGTCCCGACATATTCGTCGTGATTTCATATAGATTGGCATTTCTACCTAATTTCGAGGTACCAGGACACTCTACAGAGATATCCCTCCACATTAGTTGATGCATATGTGTAGAGAGTGTGACCGCTGGTATACAGTGGAAAACCACCCCACGCAGTTGAAATTTGGTAAAAAATGTCATCACGGACTTCAATACGTCTATGTACAAACCAAAAATTATCGCTTTTATGGCCCGTGTTTAGGGCTCAAGGACACTCCACACGCATAATCCACGAACATAACAGGTATATCATTGTGGTCAACACATCAACCCTAATTACAATTTAACCCCACGTAGTCGGATTTCTAGAGCATGAGGTCAGCACTGGTCCCGACATATTCGTCGTGATTTCATATAAATTTGCATTTCTACCTAATTTCGAGGTACCAGGACAATCTTCAGAGATATCCCTCAACATTAGTTGATGCAAATGTGTAGACAGTGTGACCGCTGGTAGTGGAAAACCACCGCACGCAGTTGAAATTTGGGAAAAGTATAATAGGTAATCACGGACTTCAATACTTCAGTGTACAGACCGAACATTATCGTTATTATGGCCCGATTTTAGAGCTCCAGGTCACTCCACACGCATATCCCACGAACATGGTTAGTCTTTAGTGGTGGTCACCACATCAGTCCTAATTACAGTTTAACCCCGCGCAGCCTGATATCTAGAGCCGATGTCAGCACGGGTCCCGACATATTCGTCGTGGTTTAATATAAATTGTCATTTTTACCTAATTTCGAGGTGCCATGACTCTTTGGAGATGTCCGTCCACATTAGTGATTTCGCATCAATTGCCGTGTTTACCTAATTGCGAGGTACCGGGACTCGCTGTGGAGATGTACATGCGCCCTCAAATTTTGGTTATTAGTAGTGCGTTTCTCATTACCTCTGATAATGGGAAACCACCTCACACAGTTACATGAAGTTTGGCAAAAGTATGTCATCATGGACCCTTGATATTTACACAACAAACTCATCTGATAACCAGCCGATAAATAAGTTATTCCAGTAGTAATCTCTATACTATAGTGACCGTTACAAATGAACACACGCAGCTCAAGGACGATGTCAACACGAGCCAGGGCATAAATGTCGTGATTTCAAATAAATCGTCATTTGAGTCCAATTTCAGGATGCTCAGCGTTATTTGGTAATGGAGTGAAGTATATTTTTAGAGATCGAAGAAGTTATCGACTCTATACAGCTGAGGATGTGAAGAATACGCCATGTCACTAACTCGCGGCCATATTGGAACCACAGGCTCGGTTCAGCGGTTATAGTGCTATACATGTCAAAGTTCTGGAGTAGCATTTCCGTATATGGAAACCGGAATAATCCATAACTTCGTTATCTGATCTGGAAAGCTACTCCAAAACATTGACCTTTATCACTAAAACCACGAAACCTGAGCTGGATAAATCTCGGAAATCACGGATCGGAGCTGGATTAATCCAAAACGGCAGCGACTCAGTGATCTCGCTTATCATCACAGAATCTGATACCGGTATGTATATCAGACATTTATATCAGAGCGCATATGTCCCGCTTTTAGAGTTGATGACCACTAAAGATGTATAAATCGCTAGCAAATTCGCAAGATTGTCAAGATGTAGAAAAATTCAAATGGTTACGAGAATATAGTGGGGCTCGTTAGGTTCAATCGTAAAAGTGGGCATAAGTGTATTTTGAGTATGTTAGTACTATAGTACTATATCTTTGAGAATCGTTGATAAAAATGGGCGTAAGTATATTTTCGACAGAGCAGGGCGTCATATTTGAGCGTCATGTTTGTGTATATTTTTGACTAACGATTGAACCTAACGAGCCCCCTATCTTATGTTACGGGTGCGGGTGTACTCCATCGATGCCCCGTTTGTGCGGAGTTAGAAAAGACGGGAAAAGTCGCGTGCGGCGATCTGAATAAACCGATTGTTTTCGTGGTACAATTGGAAAAAGTAGAATTGTACCACAAAACTGGAACGATATAGCCATGGTAACTCGGGCCACTGGCCAATCAGGACATGGCTTTTAAGCATAGTTAGGCAAGGTCGTAAATTACAATATAATATGTATGACACAGTGGCCATCACACTGATGTCCATTATAAATTTATCCCAAGCTGCCGGAATTCATTCGAACGAAGTCCACAAGAAGATCGATATTTATAAACGTCGATATTCCATATAGCCTACATTGACGCTTTGACATAAATTCATTGTGTTGCACAATCTGTTTAGATGGTTTTCCATGTGCATTGTAGTATCTTATTAGAAGAAATCGACCCAACGATAGGAGGGGCGGGTATTTTCGGGACACCGGGATCGACCCTTTTTATTTTTCGGGAATTGGGATCGTCAGATTTAATTTTCCGGGAATCGGGAACAGAATTCCACCGGGACCCGGGAAAGGTTGAAATTATTTTCCGGGACCCGGGAAATTATCCCCAATTAATCGGGATTTCCATTTTTATTCACCACATGAATTTGCATACATCACCTGGACATTTAGGGAATACCTGGTTTGCAGTGGTGTAGATCAGTGTAAAGAGTGATCTGTTGATTCTGTTCAATGGATTTGCATATAGGTTCGCATTTTATGTCATGTAAAATGATGTAATTGACCAGACAGTAGCCAACAAATCAAAATATAGCATAAAAATACAATATATGTAGGCTACATTGATCTACATTACTTGTGAATATTGTATGTTTTGTCGATACTCTATGTAATATTTTAATTCCTGGGAACTGGCTTTTTTTTACTGGGAACTGGGATTTGCTTTTAATTCCTGGGAGCTGGGA
The DNA here is from genome assembly GCA_032622095.1 of Siphonodentalium dalli. NCBI lineage: Eukaryota > Metazoa > Mollusca > Scaphopoda > Gadilida > Siphonodentaliidae > Siphonodentalium > Siphonodentalium dalli. The sequence continues at coordinate 56,326,834 of CP136067.1, forward strand.
AATGGCATATTTTTTTCCTGGGAACTGGGATTTGCTGATTTATTTCCTGGGAATCTGGGATTGGACCCCCCCCCCCTCAAATAGGACTGTAATTTTTATATTTTATACGCATAAGATGTCTGTCGCCACTAATCTGTCCCAATTATTGAGCTGAATGATACTCAGCAATAAATAAATTAGACCACTATAAATGGAATGTGTTCCGTCCGGATTCTTTACAAATTTACATTTTAAGCCGATAATTATATTATAGGCCGTGAAGTTCTGTTGTGATGCCATATTAACATATACAGAGTATTCGTAGATAATTTGTTAACACAGTGCAAAAGTAACAGACACCATATCGAATGATCTGGCGGAAATATTCAGATTGAAACTTGGTATTATGTCCAAGTCATAATTTTAACATTCAATGAAACATATAATGAAAACATTTTCACAACGTTCTTGTTTGGTTGCTGTCCTGACAGACCAGAATTCTACAGTTTACTTATTAAATACAGTAGAATAAGCGCGAAATTTTAATAACAAATAGTGCTTGGAAATCAGCGATGTTGTCAATTTGAAATAACTATGGTAATTGAAGTTATTAGCCATACTTTATATTTTTTATTGAGGGACACCGGTCGACCAATTTTTAAATGGGGATCACCACCTATATATATACCATTAGCAATGGCATCTCTGTGGATTCTCTTGATACTTTTATATCAATGATATAATCAGTATAAATAATAAGGGGCAGATATAACAAAATGCTGCAAAAATTAAAAAAAAATGCAACATTTCAGATCCTTTCTTTAGTGATTGGATTCTCACATTCACTTAGAATCATAATTATACCGGTACATTAAAGGTACTCAATCCGATAAAACTCCTCTCAACTACTATTTCAATGTCTTCGCGGGTCAAAAATATTTTATTCGAGTTGAGGAAGTCACCCATCAAAGCTCAGATTTGTTAGATATCGATTTTAGAAATATATTATTTTTCATTATCGGGAATACTATCTGGCCCAGAACTCAGTCAAAATTGCGTTAAAATTACCACTTGATTTTAGAGTTATCCATCCTTGTCTGTTTGAATAGATTTGGAGTACACATCCAGAGCATATTACGGCAGTTATTAGTACTCATTTCGAGTTAATAAGAAATTTCAACTGCGTGGGGCGGCTTTACACTACCAGCGGTCACACTGTCTAGACATATGAATCAACTAATGTGGAGCGTTATCTCTGTAGAGTGTCCTGGTACCTCGAAATTAGGTAGAAATGCCAATTTATATGAAATCACGACGAATATGTCCAGACCCGTGCTGACCTCGTGCTCTAGAAATCCAGCTGCGTGGGGTTAAATTGTAATTAGGGCGGATGTGTTGACCACAATGACATACCTGCTATGTTCGTGGGTTATGCGTGTGTGGTGTCCTGGAGCCCTAAAAACGGGCAATAATAGCGATCATGTTCGGTTTGTACATAGAAGTATTGAATTCCGTGATGACCTGCTTTTGCCAAATTTCAACTGCGTGGGTGGTTTTCCACTACCAGCGGTCACACTCTCTACAAATATGAATCAACTAATGTGGAGGGTTATCTCTGTAGAGTGTCCTTGTACCTCGAAATTAGGTAGAAATGCCAATTTATATGAAATGACGACGAATATGTCGGGACCCGTGCTGACCTCGTGCTCTAGAAATCCAGCTGCGTGGGGTTAAATTGTAAATAGGGATGATGTGTTGACCACAATGACATGCCTGATATGTTCGTGGATTATGCGTGTGTGGTGTCCTGGAGCCCTAAAAACGGGCCATAATAGCGATAATGTTCGGTTTGTACATAGACGTATTGAAGTCCGTGATGACCTGTTTTTACCAAATTTCAACTGCGTGGGGCGGCTTTACACTACCATCGGTCACACTCTCTACACATATGAATCAACTAATGTGGAGGGTTATCTCTGTAGAGTGTCCTGGTACCTCGAAATTAGGTAGAAATGCCAATTTATATGAAATCACGAAGAATATGTCGGGACCCGTGCTGACCTCGTGCTCTAGAAATCCAGCTGCGTGGGGTTAAATTGTAAATATGGCTGATGTGTTGACCACAATGACATGCCTGTTATGTTCGCGGGTTATGCGTGTGTGGTGTCCTGGAGCCCTAAATACGGGCCATAATAGCGATCATGTTCGGTTTGTACATAGAAGTATTGAAGTCCGTGATGACCTGCTTTTGCCAAATTTCAACTGCGTGGGTGGTTTTCCACTACCAGCGGTCACACTCTCTACAAATATGCATCAACTAATGTGGAGGGATATGTCTGTAGAGTGTCCTGGTACCTCGAAATTAGGTAGAAATGCCAATCTATATGAAATCACGACGAATATGTCCGGACCCGTGCTGACCTCCTGCTCTAGAAATCCAGCTGCTTGGGGTTAAATTGTAATTAGGGCTGATGTGTTGACCACAATGACATACCTGATATGTTCGTGGGTTATGCGTGTGTGGTGTCATGGAGCCCTAAAAACGGGCCATAATAGCGATAATGTTCGGTTTGTACATAGACGTATTGAAGTCCGTGATGACCTGTTTTAAAAAAATTTCAACTGCGTGGGGCGGCTTTACACTACCAGCGGTCACACTGTCTACACATATGAATCAACTAATGTGGAGGGTTATCTCTGTAGAGTGTCCTTGTACCTCGAAATTAGGTAGAAATGCCAATTTATATGAAATGACGACGAATATGTCGGGACCCGTGCTGACCTCGTGCTCTAGAAATCCAGCTGCGTGGGGTTAAATTGTAAATAGGGATGATGTGTTGACCACAATGACATGCCTGATATGTTCGTGGGGTATGCGTGTGTGGTGTCCTGGAGCCCTAAAAACGGGCCATAATAGCGATAATGTTCGGTTTGTACATAGACGTATTGAAGTCCATGATGACCTGTTTTTACCAAATTTCAACTGCGTGGGGCGGCTTTACACTACCAGCGGTCACACTGTCTACACATATGAATCAACTAATGTGGAGGGTTATCTTTGTAGAGTGTCCTGGTACCTCGAAATTAGGTAGAAATGCCAATTTATATGAAATGACGACGAATATGTCGGGACCCGTGCTGACCTCGTGCTCTAGAAATCCAGCTGCGTGGGGTTAAATTGTAAATAGGGATGATGTGTTGAACACAATGACATGCCTGTTATGTTCGTGGGTTATGCGTGTGTTGTGTCCTGGAGCCCTAAATACGGGCCATACTAGCGATAATGTTCGGTTTGTACATAGACGTATTGAAGTCCGTGATGACCTGTTTTTACCAAATTTCAACTGCGTGGGGTGGTTTTCCACTACCAGCGGTCACACTCTCTACACATATGCATCAACTAATGTGGAGGGATATGTCTGTAGAGTGTCCTGGTACCTCGAAATTAGGTAGAAATGCCAATTTATATGAAATCACGAAGAATATGTCGGGACCCGTGCTGACCTCGTGCTCTAGAAATCCAGCTGCGTGGGGTTAAATTGTAAATATGGCTGATGTGTTGACCACAATTATATACCTGTTATGTTCGTGGGTTATGCGTGTGGAGTGTCCTGGAGCCCTAAAAACGGGCCATAATAGCGATAATGTTTGGTTTGTACATAGACGTATTGAAGTCCGTGATGACCTGTTTTTACCAAATTTCAACTACGTGGGGTGGTTTTCTACTACCAGCGGTCACACTCTCTACACATATGCATCAACTAATATGGAGGGATATCTCTGTAGAGTGTCCTGGTACCTCGAAATTAGGTAGAAATGCCAATTTATATGAAATCACGACGAATATGTCCAGACCCGTGCTGACCTCGTGCTCTAGAAATCCAGCTGCGTGGGGTTAAATTGTAAATAGGGCTGATGTGTTGACCACAATGACATGCCTGTTATGTTCGCGGGTTATGCGTGTGTGGTGTCCTGGAGCCCTAAAAACGGGCCATAATAGCGATCATGTTCGGTTTGTACATAGACGTATTGAAGTCCGTGATGACCTGCTTTTGCCAAATTTCAACTGCGTGGGTGGTTTTCCACTACCAGCGGTCACACTCTCTACAAATATGCATCAACTAATGTGGAGGGATATGTCTGTAGAGTGTCCTGGTACCTCCAAATTAGGTAGAAATGCCAATTTATATGAAATCACGACGAATATGTCGGGACCCGTGCTGACCTCGTGCTCTAGAAATCCAGCTGCGTGGGGTTAAATTGTAAATAGGGATGATGAGTTGACCACAATTACATGCCTGATATGTTCGTGGGTTATGCGTGTGTGGTGTCCTGGAGCCCTAAAAACGGGCCATAATATAGCGATAATGTTCGGTTTGTACATAGACGTATTGAAGTCCGTGATGACCTGTTTTTACCAAATTTCAACTGCGTGGGGCGGCTTTACACTACCAGCGGTCACACTGTCTACACATATGAATCAACTAATGTGGAGGGTTATCTCTGTAGAGTGTCCTGGTACCTCGAAATTAGGTAGAAATGCCAATTTATATGAAATCACGACGAATATGTCGGGACCCGTGCTGACCTCGTGCTCTAGAAATCCAGCTGCGTGGGGTTAAATTGTAAATAGGGATGATGTGTTGACCACAATGACATGCCTGATATGTTCGTGGGTTATGCGTGTGTGGTGTCCTGGAGCCCTAAAAACGGGCCATAATAGCGATAATGTTCGGTTTGTACATAGACGTATTGAAGTCCGTGATGACCTGTTTTTACCAAATTTCAACTGCGTGGGGCGGCTTTACACTACCAGCGGTCACACTGTCTACACATATGAATCAACTGATGTGGAGGGTTATCTATGTAGAGTGTCCTGGTACCTCGAAATTAGGTAGAAATGCCAATTTATATGAAATCACGACGAATATGTCGGGACCCGTGCTGACCTCGTGCTCTAGAAATCCAGCTGCGTGGGGTTAAATTGTAAATAGGGATGATGTGTTGACCACAATGACATGCCTGTTATGTTCGTGGGTTATGCGTGTGTGGTGTCCTGGAGCCCTAAACACGGGCCATAATAGCGATAATGTTCGGTTTGTACATAGACGTATTGAAGTCCGTGATGACCTGTTTTTACCAAATTTCAACTGCGTGGGGTGGTTTTCCACTACCAGCGGTCACACTCTCTACACATATGCATCAACTAATGTGGAGGGATATCTCTGTAGAGTGTCCTGGTACCTCGAAATTAGGTAGAAATGCCAATTTATATGAAATCACGACGAATATGTCGGGACCCGTGCTGACCTCGTGCTCTAGAAATCCAGCTGCGTGGGGTTAAATTGTAAATACGGCTGATGTGTTGACCACAATGACATGCCTGTTATGTTCGCGGGTTATGCGTGTGTGGTGTCCTGGAGCCCTAAAAACGGGCCATAATAGCGATCATGTTCGGTTTGTACATAGACGTATTGAAGTCCGTGATGACCTGCTTTTGCCAAATTTCAACTGCGTGGGTGGTTTTCCACTACCAGCGGTCACACTCTCTACAAATATGCATCAACTAATGTGGAGGGATATGTCTGTAGAGTGTCCTGGTACCTCCAAATTAGGTAGAAATGCCAATTTATATGAAATCACGACGAATATGTCGGGACCCGTGCTGACCTCGTGCTCTAGAAATCCAGCTGCGTGGGGTTAAATTGTAAATAGGGATGACGTGTTGACCACAATGACATGCCTGATATGTTCGTGGGTTATGCGTGTGTGGTGTCCTGGAGCCCTAAAAACGGGCCATAATAGCGATAATGTTCGGTTTGTACATAGACGTATTGAAGTCCGTGATGACCTGTTTTTACCAAATTTCAACTGCGTGGGGCGGCTTTACACTACCAGCGGTCACACTGTCTACACATATGAATCAACTGATGTGGAGGGTTATCTATGTAGAGTGTCCTGGTACCTCGAAATTAGGTAGAAATGCCAATTTATATGAAATCACGACGAATATGTCGGGACCCGTGCTGACCTCGTGCTCTAGAAATCCAGCTGCGTGGGGTTAAATTGTAAATAGGGATGACGTGTTGACCACAATGACATGCCTGATATGTTCGTGGGTTATGCGTGTGTGGTGTCCTGGAGCCCTAAAAACGGGCCATAATAGCGATAATGTTCGGTTTGTACATAGACGTATTGAAGTCCGTGATGACCTGTTTTTACCAAATTTCAACTGCGTGGGGCGGCTTTACACTACCAGCGGTCACACTGTCTACACATATGAATCAACTGATGTGGAGGGTTATCTATGTAGAGTGTCCTGGTACCTCGAAATTAGGTAGAAATGCCAATTTATATGAAATCACGACGAATATGTCGGGACCCGTGCTGACCTCGTGCTCTAGAAATCCAGCTGCGTGGGGTTAAATTGTAAATAGGGATGATGTGTTGACCACAATGACATGCCTGTTATGTTCGTGGGTTATGCGTGTGTGGTGTCCTGGAGCCCTAAACACGGGCCATAATAGCGATAATGTTCGGTTTGTACATAGACGTATTGAAGTCCGTGATGACCTGTTTTTACCAAATTTCAACTGCGTGGGGTGGTTTTCCACTACCAGCGGTCACACTCTCTACACATATGCATCAACTAATGTGGAGGGATATCTCTGTAGAGTGTCCTGGTACCTCGAAATTAGGTAGAAATGCCAATTTATATGAAATCACGACGAATATGTCGGGACCCGTGCTGACCTCGTGCTCTAGAAATCCAGCTGCGTGGGGTTAAATTGTAAATACGGCTGATGTGTTGACCACAATGACATGCCTGTTATGTTCGTGGGTTATGCGTGTTTGGTGTCCTGGAACCCTAAAAACGGGCCATAATAGCGATAATGTTCGGTTTGTACATAGACGTATTGAAGTACGTGATGACATACTTTTACCAAATTTCAACTGCGTGGGGTGGTTTTCCACTACCAGCGGTCACACTGTCTACACATATGAATCAAGTAATGTGGAGGGTTATCTCTGTAGAGTGTCCTGGTACCTCGAAATTAGGTAGAAATGCCAATTTATATGAAATCACGACGAATATGTCGGGACCCGTGCTGACCTCGTGCTCTAGAAATCCAGCTGCGTGGGGTTAAATTGTAAATAGGGATGATGTGTTGACCACAATGACATGCCTGATATGTTCGTGGGTTATGCGTGTGTGGTGTCCTGGAGCCCTAAAAACGGGCCATAATAGCGATAATGTTCGGTTTGTACATAGACGTATTGAAGTCCGTGATGACCTGCTTTTGCCAAATTTCAACTGCGTGGGTGGTTTTCCACTACCAGCGGTCACACTCTCTACACATATGCATCAACTAATGTGGAGGGATATCTCTGTAGAGTGTCCTGGTACCTCGAAATTAGGTAGAAATGCCAATTTATATGAAATCACGACGAATATGTCGGGACCCGTGCTGACCTCGTGCTCTAGAAATCCAGCTGCGTGGGGTTAAATTGTAAATACGGCTGATGTGTTGACCACAATGACATGCCTGTTATGTTCGTGGGTTATGCGTGTTTGGTGTCCTGGAACCCTAAAAACGGGCCATAATAGCGATAATGTTCGGTTTGTACATAGACGTATTGAAGTACGTGATGACATACTTTTACCAAATTTCAACTGCGTGGGGTGGTTTTCCACTACCAGCGGTCACACTGTCTACACATATGAATCAACTAATGTGGAGGGTTATCTCTGTAGAGTGTCCTGGTACCTCGAAATTAGGTAGAAATGCCAATTTATATGAAATCACGACGAATATGTCGGGACCCGTGCTGACCTCGTGCTCTAGAAATCCAGCTGCGTGGGGTTAAATTGTAAATAGGGATGATGTGTTGACCACAATGACATGCCTGATATGTTCGTGGGTTATGCGTGTGTGGTGTCCTGGAGCCCTAAAAACGGGCCATAATAGCGATAATGTTCGGTTTGTACATAGACGTATTGAAGTCCGTGATGACCTGTTTTTACCAAATTTCAACTGCGTGGGGCGGCTTTACACTACCAGCGGTCACACTGTCTACACATATGAATCAACTGATGTGGAGGGTTATCTATGTAGAGTGTCCTGGTACCTCGAAATTAGGTAGAAATGCCAATTTATATGAAATCACGACGAATATGTCGGGACCCGTGCTGACCTCGTGCTCTAGAAATCCAGCTGCGTGGGGTTAAATTGTAAATAGGGATGATGTGTTGACCACAATGACATGCCTGTTATGTTCGTGGGTTATGCGTGTGTGGTGTCCTGGAGCCCTAAACACGGGCCATAATAGCGATAATGTTCGGTTTGTACATAGACGTATTGAAGTCCGTGATGACCTGTTTTTACCAAATTTCAACTGCGTGGGGTGGTTTTCCACTACCAGCGGTCACACTCTCTACACATATGCATCAACTAATGTGGAGGGATATCTATGTAGAGTGTCCTGGTACCTCGAAATTAGGTAGAAATGCCAATTTATATGAAATCACGACGAATATGTCGGGACCCGTGCTGACCTCGTGCTCTAGAAATCCAGCTGCGTGGGGTTAAATTGTAAATACGGCTGATGTGTTGACCACAATGACATGCCTGTTATGTTCGCGGGTTATGCGTGTGTGGCGTCCTGGAGCCCTAAAAACGGGCCATAATAGCGATCATGTTCGGTTTGTACATAGACGTATTGAAGTCCGTGATGACCTGCTTTTGCCAAATTTCAACTGCGTGGGTGGTTTTCCACTACCAGCGGTCACACTCTCTACAAATATGCATCAACTAATGTGGAGGGATATGTCTGTAGAGTGTCCTGGTACCTCCAAATTAGGTAGAAATGCCAATTTATATGAAATCACGACGAATATGTCGGGACCCGTGCTGACCTCGTGCTCTAGAAATCCAGCTGCGTGGGGTTAAATTGTAAATAGGGATGATGAGTTGACCACAATGACATGCCTGATATGTTCGTGGGTTATGCGTGTGTGGTGTCCTGGAGCCCTAAAAACGGGCCATAATATAGCGATAATGTTCGGTTTGTACATAGACGTATTGAAGTCCGTGATGACCTGTTTTTACCAAATTTCAACTGCGTGGGGCGGCTTTACACTACCAGCGGTCACACTGTCTACACATATGAATCAACTAATGTGGAGGGTTGTCTCTGTAGAGTGTCCTGGTACCTCGAAATTAGGTAGAAATGCCAATTTATATGAAATCACGACGAATATGTCGGGACCCGTGCTGACCTCGTGCTCTAGAAATCCAGCTGCGTGGGGTTAAATTGTAAATAGGGATGATGTGTTGAACACAATGACATGCCTGTTATGTTCGTGGGTTATGCGTGTGTTGTGTCCTGGAGCCCTAAATACGGGCCATACTAGCGATAATGTTCGGTTTGTACATAGACGTATTGAAGTCCGTGATGACCTGTTTTTACCAAATTTCAACTGCGTGGGGTGGTTTTCCACTACCAGCGGTCACACTCTCTACACATATGCATCAACTAATGTGGAGGGATATGTCTGTAGAGTGTCCTGGTACCTCGAAATTAGGTAGAAATGCCAATTTATATGAAATCACGAAGAATATGTCGGGACCCGTGCTGACCTCGTGCTCTAGAAATCCAGCTGCGTGGGGTTAAATTGTAAATATGGCTGATGTGTTGACCACAATTATATACCTGTTATGTTCGTGGGTTATGCGTGTGGAGTGTCCTGGAGCCCTAAAAACGGGCCATAATAGCGATAATGTTTGGTTTGTACATAGACGTATTGAAGTCCGTGATGACCTGTTTTTACCAAATTTCAACTACGTGGGGTGGTTTTCTACTACCAGCGGTCACACTCTCTACACATATGCATCAACTAATATGGAGGGATATCTCTGTAGAGTGTCCTGGTACCTCGAAATTAGGTAGAAATGCCAATTTATATGAAATCACGACGAATATGTCCAGACCCGTGCTGACCTCGTGCTCTAGAAATCCAGCTGCGTGGGGTTAAATTGTAAATAGGGCTGATGTGTTGACCACAATGACATGCCTGTTATGTTCGCGGGTTATGCGTGTGTGGTGTCCTGGAGCCCTAAAAACGGGCCATAATAGCGATCATGTTCGGTTTGTACATAGACGTATTGAAGTCCGTGATGACCTGCTTTTGCCAAATTTCAACTGCGTGGGTGGTTTTCCACTACCAGCGGTCACACTCTCTACAAATATGCATCAACTAATGTGGAGGGATATGTCTGTAGAGTGTCCTGGTACCTCCAAATTAGGTAGAAATGCCAATTTATATGAAATCACGACGAATATGTCGGGACCCGTGCTGACCTCGTGCTCTAGAAATCCAGCTGCGTGGAGTTAAATTGTAAATAGGGATGATGAGTTGACCACAATTACATGCCTGATATGTTCGTGGGTTATGCGTGTGTGGTGTCCTGGAGCCCTAAAAACGGGCCATAATATAGCGATAATGTTCGGTTTGTACATAGACGTATTGAAGTCCGTGATGACCTGTTTTTACCAAATTTCAACTGCGTGGGGCGGCTTTACACTACCAGCGGTCACACTGTCTACACATATGAATCAACTAATGTGGAGGGTTATCTATGTAGAGTGTCCTGGTACCTCGAAATTAGGTAGAAATGCCAATTTATATGAAATCACGACGAATATGTCGGGACCCGTGCTGACCTCGTGCTCTAGAAATCCAGCTGCGTGGGGTTAAATTGTAAATAGGGATGATGTGTTGACCACAATGACATGCCTGTTATGTTCGTGGGTTATGCGTGTGTGGTGTTCTGGAGCCCTAAACACGGGCCATAATAGCGATAATGTTCGGTTTGTACATAGACGTATTGAAGTCCGTGATGACCTGTTTTTACCAAATTTCAACTGCGTGGGGTGGTTTTCCACTACCAGCGGTCACACTCTCTACACATATGCATCAACTAATGTGGAGGGATATCTCTGTAGAGTGTCCTGGTACCTCGAAATTAGGTAGAAATGCCAATTTATATGAAATCACGACGAATATGTCGGGACCCGTGCTGACCTCGTGCTCTAGAAATCCAGCTGCGTGGGGTTAAATTGTAAATACGGCTGATGTGTTGACCACAATGACATGCCTGTTATGTTCGTGGGTTATGCGTGTTTGGTGTCCTGGAACCCTAAAAACGGGCCATAATAGCGATAATGTTCGGTTTGTACATAGACGTATTGAAGTACGTGATGACATACTTTTACCAAATTTCAACTGCGTGGGGTGGTTTTCCACTACCAGCGGTCACACTCTCTACAAATATGAATCAACTAATGTGGAGGGATATCTCTGTAGAGTGTCCTGGTACCTCGAAATTAGGTAGAAATGCCAATCTATATGAAATCACGACGAATATGTCGGGACCCGTGCTGACCTCGTGCACTAGAAATCCAGCTGCGTGGGGTTAAATTGTAATTAGGGCGGATGTGTTGACTACAATGACATACCTGCTATGTTCGTGGGTTATGCGTGTGTGGTGTCCTGGAGCCCTAAAAACGGGCAATAATAGCGATCATGTTCGGTTTGTACATAGAAGTATTGAATTCCGTGATGACCTGCTTTTGCCAAATTTCAACTGCGTGGGTGGTTTTCCACTACCAGCGGTCACACTCTCTACAAATATGAATCAACTAATGTGGAGGGTTATCTCTGTAGAGTGTCCTTGTACCTCGAAATTAGGTAGAAATGCCAATTTATATGAAATGACGACGAATATGTCGGGACCCGTGCTGACCTCGTGCTCTAGAAATCCAGCTGCGTGGGGTTAAATTGTAAATAGGGATGATGTGTTGACCACAATGACATGCCTGATATGTTCGTGGATTATGCGTGTGTGGTGTCCTGGAGCCCTAAAAACGGGCCATAATAGCGATAATGTTCGGTTTGTACATAGACGTATTGAAGTCCGTGATGACCTGTTTTTACCAAATTTCAACTGCGTGGGGCGGCTTTACACTACCATCGGTCACACTGTCTACACATATGAATCAACTAATGTGGAGGGTTATCTCTGTAGAGTGTCCTGGTACCTCGAAATTAGGTAGAAATGCCAATTTATATGAAATCACGAAGAATATGTCCGGACCCGTGCTGACCTCGTGCTCTAGAAATCCAGCTGCGTGGGGTTAAATTGTAAATATGGCTGATGTGTTGACCACAATGACATGCCTGTTATGTTCGCGGGTTATGCGTGTGTGGTGTCCTGGAGCCCTAAATACGGGCCATAATAGCGATCATGTTCGGTTTGTACATAGAAGTATTGAAGTCCGTGATGACATGCTTTCGCCAAATTTCAACTGCGTGGGTGGTTTTCCACTACCAGTGGTCACACTCTCTACAAATATGCATCAACTAATGTGGAGGGATATGTCTGTAGAGTGTCCTGGTACCTCGAAATTAGGTAGAAATGCCAATCTATATGAAATCACGACGAATATGTCCGGACCCGTGCTGACCTCCTGCTCTAGAAATCCAGCTGCTTGGGGTTAAATTGTAATTAGGGCTGATGTGTTGACCACAATGACATACCTGATATGTTCGTGGGTTATGCGTGTGTGGTGTCATGGAGCCCTAAAAACGGGCCATAATAGCGATAATGTTCGGTTTGTACATAGACGTATTGAAGTCCGTGATGACCTGTTTTAAAAAAATTTCAACTGCGTGGGGCGGCTTTACACTACCAGCGGTCACACTGTCTACACATATGAATCAACTAATGTGGAGGGTTATCTCTGTAGAGTGTCCTTGTACCTCGAAATTAGGTAGAAATGCCAATTTATATGAAATGACGACGAATATGTCGGGACCCGTGCTGACCTCGTGCTCTAGAAATCCAGCTGCGTGGGGTTAAATTGTAAATAGGGATGATGTGTTGACCACAATGACATGCCTGATATGTTCGTGGGTTATGCGTGTGTGGTGTCCTGGAGCCCTAAAAACAGGCCATAATAGCGATAATGTTCGGTTTGTACATAGACGTATTGAAGTCCGTGATGACCTGTTTTTACCAAATTTCAACTGCGTGGGGCGGCTTTACACTACCAGCGGTCACACTGTCTACACATATGAATCAACTAATGTGGAGGGTTATCTCTGTAGAGTGTCCTGGTACCTCGAAATTAGGTAGAAATGCCAATTTATATGAAATCACGACGAATATGTCGGGACCCGTGCTGACCTCGTGCTCTAGAAATCCAGCTGCGTGGGGTTAAATTGTAAATAGGGATGATGTGTTGACCACAATGACATGCCTGTTATGTTCGTGGGTTATGCGTGTGTGGTGTCCTGGAGCCCTAAAAACGGGCCATAATAGCGATAATGTTCGGTTTGTACATAGACGTATTGAAGTCCGTGATGACCTGTTTTTACCAAATTTTAACTGCGTGGGGTAGTTTTCCACTACCAGCGGTCACACTCTCTACACATATGCATCAACTAATGTGGAGGGATATCTCTGTAGAGTGTCCTGGTACCTCGAAATTAGGTAGAAATGCCAATTTATATGAAATCAAGACGAATATGTCGGGACCCGTGCTGACCTCGTGCTCTAGAAATCCAGCTGCGTGGGGTTAAATTGTAAATAGGGATGATGTGTTGACCACAATGACATGCCTGATATGTTCGTGGGTTATGCGTGCGTGGTGTCCTGGAGCCCTAAAAACGGGCCATAATATAGCGATAATGTTCGGTTTGTACATAGACGTATTGAAGTCCGTGATGACCTGTTTTTACCAAATTTAAACTGCGTGGGGCGGCTTTACACTACCAGCGGTCACACTCTCTACACATATGAATCAACTAATGTGGAGGGTTATCTCTGTAGAGTGTCCTGGTACCTCGAAATTAGGTAGAAATGCCAATTTATATGAAATCACGACGAATATGTCGGGACCCGTGCTGACCTCGTGCTCTAGAAATCCAACTGCGTGGGGTTAAATTGTAAATAGGGATGATGTGTTGACCACAATGACATGCCTGTTATGTTCGTGGGTTATGCGTGTGTGGTGTCCTGGAGCCCTAAAAACGGGCCATACTAGCGATAATGTTCGGTTTGTACATAGACGTATTGAAGTCCGTGATGACCTGTTTTTACCAAATTTCAACTGCGTGGGGTGGTTTTCCATTACCAGCGGTCACACTCTCTACACATATGCATCAACTAATGTGGAGGGATATCTCTGTAGAGTGTCCTGGTACCTCGAAATTAGGTAGAAATGCCAATTTATATGAAATCACGACGAATATGTCGGGACCCGTGCTGACCTCGTGCTCTAGAAATCCAGCTGCGTGGGGTTAAATTGTAAATAGGGATGATGTGTTGTCCACAATGACATGCCTGATATGTTCGTGGGTTATGCGTGTGTGGTGTCCTGGAGCCCTAAAAACGGGCCATAATATAGCGATAATGTTCGGTTTGTACATAGACGTATTGAAGTCCGTGATGACCTGTTTTTACCAAATTTCAACTGCGTGGGGCGGCTTTACACTACCAGCGGTCACACTGTCTACACATATGCATCAACTAATGTGGAGGGATATCTCTGTAGAGTGTCCTGGTACCTCGAAATTAGGTAGAAATGCCAATTTATATGAAATCACGACGAATATGTCGGGACCCGTGCTGACCTCGTGCTCTAGAAATCCAGCTGCGTGGGGTTAAATTGTAAATAGGGATGATGTGTTGACCACAATGACATGCCTGTTATGTTCGTGGGTTATGCGTGTGTGGTGTCCTGGAGCCCTAAAAACGGGCCATAATAGCGATAATGTTCGGTTTGTACATAGACGTATTGAAGTCCGTGATGACCTGTTTTTACCAAATTTCAACTGCGTGGGGCGGCTTTACACTACCAGCGGTCACACTTTCTACACATATGAATCAACTAATGTGGAGGGTTATCTCTGTAGAGTGTCCTGGTACCTCGAAATTAGGTAGAAATGCCAATTTATATGAAATCACGACGAATATGTCGGGACCCGTGCTGACCTCGTGCTCTAGAAATCCAGCTGCGTGGGGTTAAATTGCAAATAGGGATGATGTGTTGACCACAATGACATGCCTGATATGTTCGTGGGTTATGCGTGCGTGGTGTCCTGGAGCCCTAAAAACGGGCCATAATATAGCGATAATGTTCGGTTTGTACATAGACGTATTGAAGTCCGTGATGACCTGTTTTTACCAAATTTCAACTGCGTGGGGCGGCTTTACACTACCAGCGGTCACACTGTCTACACATATGAATCAACTAATGTGGAGGGTTATCTCTGTAGAGTGTCCTGGTACCTCGAAATTAGGTAGAAATGCCAATTTATATGAAATCACGACGAATATGTCGGGACCCGTGCTGACCTCGTGCTCTAGAAATCCAGCTGCGTGGGGTTAAATTGTAAATAGGGATGATGTGTTGACCACAATGACATGCCTGTTATGTTCGTGGGTTATGCGTGTGTGGTGTCCTGGAGCCCTAAAAACGGGCCATAATAGCGATAATGTTCGGTTTGTACATAGACGTATTGAAGTCCGTGATGACCTGTTTTTACCAAATTTTAACTGCGTGGGGTGGTTTTCCACTACCAGCGGTCACACTCTCTACACATATGCATCAACTAATGTGGAGGGATATCTCTGTAGAGTGTCCTGGTACCTCGAAATTAGGTAGAAATGCCAATTTATATGAAATCACGACGAATATGTCGGGACCCGTGCTGACCTCGTGCTCTAGAAATCCAGCTGCGTGGGGTTAAATTGTAAATAGGGATGATGTGTTGACCACAATGACATGCCTGATATGTTCGTGGGTTATGCGTGCGTGGTGTCCTGGAGCCCTAAAAACGGGCCATAATATAGCGATAATGTTCGGTTTGTACATAGACGTATTGAAGTCCGTGATGACCTGTTTTTACCAAATTTCAACTGCGTGGGGCGGCTTTACACTACCAGCGGTCACACTGTCTACACATATGAATCAACTAATGTGAAGGGTTATCTCTGTAGAGTGTCCTGGTACCTCGAAATTAGGTAGAAATGCCAATTTATATGAAATCACGACGAATATGTCGGGACCCGTGCTGACCTCGTGCTCTAGAAATCCAGCTGCGTGGGGTTAAATTGTAAATAGGGATGATGTGTTGACCACAATGACATGCCTGTTATGTTCGTGGGTTATGCGTGTGTGGTGTCCTGGAGCCCTAAAAACGGGCCATACTTGCGATAATGTTCGGTTTGTACATAGACGTATTGAAGTCCGTGATGACCTGTTTTTACCAAATTTCAACTGCGTGGGGTGGTTTTCCACTACCAGCGGTCACACTCTCTACACATATGCATCAACTAATGTGGAGGGATATCTCTGTAGAGTGTCCTGGTACCTCGAAATTAGGTAGAAATGCCAATTTATATGAAATCACGACGAATATGTCGGGACCCGTGCTGACCTCGTGCTCTAGAAATCCAGCTGCGTGGGGTTAAATTGTAAATAGGGATGATGTGTTGACCACAATGACATGCCTGATATGTTCGTGGGTTATGCGTGTGTGGTGTCCTGGAGCCCTAAAAACGGGCCATAATATAGCGATAATGTTCGGTTTGTACATAGACGTATTGAAGTCCGTGATGACCTGTTTTTACCAAATTTCAACTGCGTGGGGCGGCTTTACACTACCAGCGGTCACACTGTCTACACATATGAATCAACTAATGTGGAGGGTTATCTCTGTAGAGTGTCCTGGTACCTCGAAATTAGGTAGAAATGCCAATTTATATGAAATCACGACGAATATGTCGGGACCCGTGCTGACCTCGTGCTCTAGAAATCCAGCTGCGTGGGGTTAAATTGTAAATAGGGATGATGTGTTGACCACAATGACATGCCTGATATGTTCGTGGGTTATGCGTGTGTGGTGTCCTGGAGCCCTAAAAACGGGCCATAATAGCGATAATGTTCGGTTTGTACATAGACGTATTGAAGTCCGTGATGACCTGTTTTTACCAAATTTCAACTGCGTGGGGCGGCTTTACACTACCAGCGGTCACACTGTCTACACATATGAATCAACTAATGTGGAGGGTTATCTCTGTAGAGTGTCCTGGTACCTCGCAATTAGGTAGAAATGCCAATTTATATGAAATCACGACGAATATGTCGGGACCCGTGCTGACCTCGTGCTCTAGAAATCCAGCTGCGTGGGGTTAAATTGTTAAATAAGGATGATGTGTTGACCACAATGACATGCCTGTTATGTTCGTGGGTTATGCGTGTGTGGTGTCATGGAGCCCTAAAACGGGCCATAATAGCGATAATGTTCGTTTTGTACATAGACGTATTGAAGTCCGTGATGACCTGTTTTTACCAAATTTCAACTGCGTGGGGTGGTTTTCCACTACCAGCGGTCACACTCTCTACACATATGCATCAACTAATGTGGAGGGATATCTCTGTAGAGTGTCCTGGTACCTCGAAATTAGGTAGAAATGCCAATTTATATGAAATCACGACGAATATGTCGGGACCCGTGCTGACCTCGTGCTCTAGAAATCCAGCTGCGTGGGGTTAAATTGTAAATACGGCTGATGTGTTGACCACAATGACATGCCTGTTATGTTCGTGGGTTATGCGTGTTTGGTGTCCTGGAACCCTAAAAACGGGCCATAATAGCGATAATGTTCGGTTTGTACATAGACGTATTGAAGTACGTGATGACATACTTTTACCAAATTTCAACTGCGTGGGGTGGTTTTCCACTACCAGCGGTCACACTCTCTACAAATATGAATCAACTATTGTGGAGGGATATCTCTGTAGAGTGTCCTGGTACCTCGAAATTAGGTAGAAATGCCAATCTATATGAAATCACGACGAATATGTCGGGACCCGTGCTGACCTCGTGCACTAGAAATCCAGCTGCGTGGGGTTAAATTGTAATTAGGGCTGATGTGTTGACCACAATGACATACCTGCTATGTTCGTGGGTTATGCGTGTGTGGTGTCCTGGAGCCCTAAAAACGGGCAATAATAGCGATCATGTTCGGTTTGTACATAGAAGTATTGAATTCCGTGATGACCCGCTTTTGCCAAATTTCAACTGCGTGGGTGGTTTTCCACTACCAGCGGTCACACTCTATACAAATATGCATCAACTAATGTGGAGGGATATCTCTGTAGAGTGTCCTGGTACCTCGAAATTAGGTAGAAATGCCAATTTATATGAAATCACGAAGAATATGTCGGGACCCGTGCTGACCTCGTGCTCTAGAAATCCAGCTGCGTGGGGATAAATTGTAATTAGGGCTGATGTGTCGACCACAATGACATACCTGTTATGTTCGTGGGTTATGCGTGTGGGGTGTCTAGGAGCCCTAAAAACGGGCCATAATAGCAATAATGTTCGGGTTTGTACATAGACGTATTGAAGTCCGTGATGACCTGTTTTTACCAAATTTCAACTGCGTGGAGCGGTTTTCCACTACCAGAGGTCACACTGTCTACACATATGCATCAACTAATTGTTCCCGGGATCAAAGTAGGCATATATACCAAATTTGAGTGGGATCGGTCAAGGTCCAGAAACATGCCTAGATGAGCATATATGAGAGAGGTCAAGGTCAAGGACGCGATCGCATGTGAAATTTGACCCACCCGTATTGTTCCCGGGATCAAAGTATGCCTACATATTAAATTTTAGTCGGATCGGTCGAGGTCCAGAAACATGCCTATATGAGCATATATGAGCGAGGTCAAGGTCAAGGCTAATGTCGGGACTAGTGCTGAGCTCGTTCTGATAAGTCTGGGCTCTGTAGGGTGTTATTTTAATTACCACTGGTGCGCTGACCACAATGACATATTTATGATGTCGGTGGGTATATACGATCTGATCGCGATTTACGATCACGATCGCGGGGCGCGATCGCGGTACGCGGTTGGCTAACAGAATCGTACATCTCTATATATATATAGCTATATATATATATATATATATATATATATCCTGGACAGTCCAGGTCTTTTTCTAGAAAGTTTTCGAGAACTACAGATCTGATCAGATCTGATTCACACCAGTTACCTGACAACTGGTTTCACATATCGGGAAATATTAAAGAAATCGCCAAAATTGCATCCGGCTCTGTGCTATATTACACTTGAACATGTCTGTACAACTTGTGAGGATGTCACCCCCCCTTCTGGTACGCGGGTTTGTTATGAGTTTGAAGTGGTACGCATGATTCACACCCTCTGTTAAAGGTACGGTTGGCCTTGGCGGTGGGTATCCTGTGAAAATATTTCCACCCGTCAAAAACCGCCACAAACAGAAAGAACATCAAAATGTAGACAGACTTTGTCCGTATACAAATAAGAAATATCGCATAAACAGTATGTTATTGTCAAATGTTTGACCATTGTTATGTAAACAAAAGCATAAAAAGTTACTTTTCTGGTGTTTGTTTATATTATGATGGTAAACATAAAGAGCGTTCTATGTTGGTGAATTCCTGATATGGAACTAATAAAGAGCGTTTATGCCATTTGTGTGTGATTAGCCAGTAGCATTGTGCTGTCTTCTGTAACACAATCAGGCTCTTGCTTAGGTAAAATATAGTAGGTCTTTATGATAACATGCTGTTTACGTGATGGTCATGGCATATATGAACGAAACTATGCGTTTTAATGTTTTTCTGTTTACGGTGATTAGAACAAATATGAATATTTTCGACAACTAAGGCCTCACGTGCCTCTAATTAGAACCGATATTCACGATTCAACAACAAGACTGGCACGCAGCTTCTATAGCATGAAATTGGTCATATTGTGATTATTTCTTGGCCAAAATAACATATTTTGATGCTATTCAATATCAACCCCCTTGATGTATTGCAGTTTTGGACATTACTTCAGAAAATGCCTGTGTGAAATAACAATGACTTGTATTCTATATTTTCTAAACCGGTATAGGCAGGATTCACCCGTCTCTGTTAACTGGTGTTCAGGATTATTGTGTGGGGCAGGGTATCACCACGTCACGGGTTGAAGCCTAATTGTAGCGTGAGATAGGTCGACAAATCGGGGGCGGCGGTTATCTGGAAGGTAACGCGGGGTTGCTGGGTGTTCGAAATGGCGAGAAACATGTAAACTGCAAAAAAAGAGAACATATTTATATTTTTAGGATCACATTTATGCCTCAGTGGTGTTTTTATGGACCACATGCAGTCATCTCGAATCTGGAACCATAATAGAGCAACCATCATATATCTTTCCGAGAAGTTACTTTAAATTTATTATATAACTGAGAGGGACCTGCATGATACCATGTTGTATATTTTATCAAAACGATTGTGATCCGTGCAACGTATAGGGAGTGTAATCTGATGCACGTGTCTGTTTAATTTTGTCAGTTGCTTTTGGGAGAGGGGAGGCAGTGGTTTATATGTGAAATATAAATTATTTCACAGTGAAATTAACCCTGTGCGTGGTCTTCCTTCTACCAATCAAACAGTTTTTATCGCCATAAAATTGTTGAAATATCTAACCAAAATAATTTCGGTTTATCTTATAAAACTGAATACTAGTATATTATTATAACGCAACGAAAAACACAACATACTTCAAAAGTCTTGTAGAAATGAAAAATTACACAAAATGTGGAAATAAAACAAATTTAAATCTTTCCCCCAAATTCAATTTTCAATTTATTAGTGAACTTAATGGCATCAGGACAGATAGCACAAGAAACGGAAAGTTAAACTGATAATATGATAATAAGCCAGGCATATGACCCCGGCATGGTGTATATAGTCGTGGAACTACTACACGTATATGACTATGCCTAACACATGTCAACCACGCGAATGCTTGATTAGTCTTGATCGTTTTCGATGCGAGTAGACTTCGATAATTATACCTATAAAATAACCTATGGTTTAGACATCGACCTTTGATAATGAGGCGTATTATACATTTATATTATTTCGAGGTTGGCATGAGGATTTATCAACCCGAGGAAGTCAAAAATTAACTGAATTCCTATTCCTATTAATAACTCATGACGTCCTGTGAGCTTGTTATTAACCCATCAGTCCTATTTATAGGAATATCGTGTTTTATCTGGGATTCATTAAAGGCACGGGTGGCGTTCGTTGTATATATATATATATATATAGTATAGTATATTGTCTTCAAGGCGTACGAAAACAAGTGCCTGTTCGTGTTACAGAAGTTTAGCTACTGCGCCAACACCGCCAGTATATTTAAGCTATTAAACGACATTGATATAATAAGAACCTATTTATTTATAATAAATAAATACACGAATTGTTGATTGTCACATATATGAGGTAGTGAAGTCACTGGTGAAGTAGCAAATTTTCTTTTAGTCCATTGTTGATTCCGCGCTTTTGTGCAATCACTGCCAGAAGTCACGTGATTTTTCTCGAAAAAAGAAATGATGTTTTAGAAAATTTCATCAACACGATATACCGTAAATTATGTGTGACAATCAGACTCTGAAACTCTGCTCAATCGGTCATATTTATAAACTTAAATGTATAAATGTGTTACTCATAAAATGTATAACACTGGTAACTGCATGTTTGCCTGAGATGAATGGTTCTCCGATGGGTGATCAAATTGATATGAGTTGATGCTAGATGGTGGACTGTTTGAGAGTTTACTTAGGAATAGTTTTGTAATTGTACTATCTGATTCCTACACATTGATTTAAACTTGATACTGTTTAAAGATGTTAGTTGTTGGTATGTCAATGTTTGCCTCCGTGACAGCCATGTAGTCTGAGGAAAGTCAAATTAAAGAACAATATAGTGTTGCAGTTTGGGGTGGTGCCCCCCCCCCCAACGGCATACCTTCCTGTAACTTGTATTACACACAATGGATACGTTAAAATTCATATATATGGATCCCAGATACCTCAGAAAGACTTTTTCAAGTCAAGACTTGTTCAAGAGAACATTAAAGTCGTTACTTCGTTGCCTGTTCTTGATATGTTAAAAATAAAGATAGTTTCTCTCCCGGCCGTATATACGGAAATAATGAAAACATCTAAGCAATTACCACAGTGGATCAACGGACACGAACCAAAACCGGAAGTCGTAGATTTCGAGGTGGAGAAATATCTGTCGACAAATATTTGTTGACATTTTTTGACGGTTTTTTGGGAAAATAAACGCTTGAATAGCATATCTGACCAACTGAAGGTGAGTGAATATTTCTTCGCTGATGTTCGGACACCGACGATCAATTTAAGTCAGTTGCCATTGTTCGATCGCGGAAAAAATGTCATTTAATCATCGCCGCGAGACGATTTCTTCCCCAAAATATCCCAGAAAATCATACTTTTCACATTCATCGCAGACAGCTGTCGCAACAACCTATATACCGGTCGAAAGGCCTGTTTCCCCCCCCCCCCCCAAATGCATATTTTGAGTATTTTCACGGACTGTCTCAAAATTCCAAATTTCATCTTCTGATGCAGGTACCCACCTCGAAAATACTGTCCGGTTAGTCCTGTACACCCCGGAATCTAGTTGCAATCCACCAGACCCGGCGGACAGTTTTTGTTGTTCAATCAAGAGTCGAAATGGATTAGTTGATTGGCTGCCTTTCGTTAACAGTGGCACGTTTTGGGGCAACTGCTTTTCTGTTGCAACTATAGTATACTGATCAAGTTTAGTTACCGAGTACAGTTTGCAATTTGTTCTCATATATTCGTTCAGATCGTGTAAGGTCATTAATCAAAGAATCATTTATGGAAATATTGTTAGAACAAGATATAACAATGCCCTCCATGACCAAGGCCGTAGCAACAGGATTGTTTTGATGGTGGGAGGTGTAGATGTATTTTCCAATAGTTTGATATTTCAGCCAGTATATAGCGTGAAATTTGATACTTAAAAAACAATTAAAATTCGATTAATTTCAGAAAAAACAAATCGGGACCCATGGCTGTTCTTTTTCATTATGGCCACTTTCGGGACTCACCACCCGAGTTTTGATTACGATTGTATAAAGTTTTAACTACATTTTTCGGGTATATATACACCCCTTTATTTTTATGTTTTAAACTACAGGAACCCACCCATATTTCGGAGAATTTTCGCTAATATTACATATTATAGAATAGCAATCAAATATGCAGATGTTTATTTCCATTTCTATGAGAGGCCAAATTCACATTTCATAATTAATTGCAGTTAAGCAATAGCACTTAAGCATAATTATTTGCGATTAAGCGCAATTCATGGTTATACTGTGTGTAACTATCTACCCCTGGTGAATAAATAGGTGAATCTATAACTAAACCTGAACTCATATTGACATATCACCTCCTTGGTCCGGTGGTTAGCGCGTCGGACTTGTGTTGCTGTCAACACATCGGCATGCGTTCGCGCCTCCAGCTGGCCAAAGTGAGTTGATTGATTGATTGATTTATTGCATAAGTCACATAACAGTGAAACAAGCAAAACATATATACACTATGTACACAACTTTGAATATCACATTAGTCATTGTTCATTTCATATACACAGCAGTAATTAAATTAGATTACACAATAATAGGCGATAAACTTAACAAGTATGATAATTACATGTGTTCACCCATAACAATAAATGATTTCGATTATATAGTATAAGACACCTTCTTAAAGGCACACCTTAGGAATATGCATAGTCTTTTTATGAGGCTTATATTTTGAAGAGATAGGAGAACATGGAATTTCTCTCTCGTAGGGTTCTTCCAAAAGTACTCAGGGATATATTGTTTTCTGATTTCATCCAAATGACTGCATATAATAACTAAATGGTATTCGTCTCCTAAATATTCTCCACATATGGTGCATATCCTATTGTCGTTATCATTCTGAGATTTCTTCCATCTTGAGCATTCTATAGGCAGTTTATGATTTGCAGTTCTGAGCTTCAAGAGGTATATCGATAGATTAGACGGCAAAATCTTCAAGTAATTTGGGTAACCGTAGTCAGTTTTAATAAAACTATAAAATTGGGCCCTCGATGAAGCAGATGTGTTTATGTCAACGAGTAGTGCGTCCCAATGACGTTGTTTGAGAACAGTTTTTGCATTTCTCAGTTCAATAGCGGTCAGGCCCGTCTGGGTGATCCACTTTGATTGCAATTTCAAATCATAAAGAGCATTTTTGACAAAACATAACCATTTGGAGTTATTTTTGTCTGCTGTCTGTGAGTTCATCTCATGCGTCTGATAAATTAAGGTATAAATATTCTTAGCTAGCTCAGAGCCGTTACTCGATACGAGCTTTGACCAATATGTCAGAGCTCGGCATGTTATTTATATAGAGACGGGGTGTCGTGCGAATTCTGCATAAACTATGTAATTGGGGGTACTCATTTTGATGGACGCAACCATCTTACAAAATTTTAGATGTAGTGTCTCTACACTTTGAATGCGTTCAAAACACCATATCTCACTCCCATACAGTAAAATAGGTAAAATCATCTTATCGAATAAATCAAGCATAATATCAATGGGTAAGTTTAGTTTTCGGACCTTATTAAGCAGTCCGTACATGGCTCTCGTTGCAGAATTAACTGTTTTCTTTATGTTCTGGCAGAAGCGACCATTATAAAATAATTTAACCCCTAAATAAGTGAATTCTTTAACTATTTCTAGAACATAGCCTCTATACATGAATGTGGGAAGATTTTTTGACCACTTCTTCGTGAAAATCATTAATTTGGTCTTTTTTGTATTGACTTGAAGTTTCCAAGCTTCTGCATAATCGGCAAAGGCGAGGAGAGCCCTATGCATATTATCTTCGTCGTCAGAAAATAGAACTGTATCGTCGGCATATAAAATACATAACAATTTAATAAAGCAGCCAACATTTTGCATATATGATTCATCTAGAAATTTCAGAGGGTCTATTGCACAATCATACAAAAAACTTTGTAAATCATTTACATAGAGAGAAAATAAGAAAGGTGACATTATTTCACCTTGAAATAGGCCCATATTACTTACAAAAAAGTCAGACATAGAGTTGTTGTCTCTGACACAAATTTTAATTTTGCCATACATATCCTTTATAATATTTAGGACTTTACCATTAATGTCATAGTTCATCATTTTTAGCCACAATGCGTCCCTCCAAATCGTATCAAATGCTTTTCTAAAGTCTATAAAGATACAATAAAGTTTCTTGCCACTTGATAAATAGAGATCTATTATACTCTGTAATATGAATATGTTATCTATCGTGGAGTGTCCTTTTCTAAATCCGGTTTGTGTTTTCAAGATAATCTCGAATTCTTCGGAAAAAGCTACTAGTCCACACAACAGTGGCTTGTCCAAAAATCGATTAGCGGGCAATTGTGAGATCGCACGCTGTTCGAATTTCGCGCCAAGTTGTGACCCCTGAGCAAGGTCACTCGTACTGTGTCTGTTTCGCTCCACCCAAGCGTTAACACGGGTACCCGATTATGAGCAGTGAAAGATCTTGTCAGTATGCTAGTCACATTGTGACTACCTCCCCCTGTCCCGGGGAGCAGTAGATGGATTACTGAATGTTCAGGCTCATCGGGGTAATAATTGTCCAACGCATTGAAACTAATGCCATGTCTAATGCGTGTAATTAAATGTATGATGATTATTATTATTATTATTATTTTCATTGCTTTGGATAGTTGTGATTGTGAACTAGCCTGAATTCTTTATCAAAATGGGTGACTCGCGACAGTATTACCTTCTGTTTTAGTCGAGTCGAGGAACCAACCCATCAAAGCTCAAGTGTGATCAGATATCGATTATTGAAGTTTGTTATTTCAATTGATTGCTGCCCAGAAACACGCCGTGAAAAGGGTGGTTTCGGTCAAAATTGCGGATGAAGATGGATAACTCTAAAACAGGTGGTAATACGGTAAAATTTCGTGATACTTTAGTAATTATACGGCCATATTTTGTTGAACAAAATGTTTATAAATCACACGTTTTTTGGGAAATTTGATACCATAGTTGACAGTGGTCAGCATTATTTTTTGCAGTTAATCGATTCTGATAACTAAAGCTTATTTTGAAGAAATATTGTTGTTGTTGTTGTTGTATCTTTATAATATGGGTCTTTCTGATCGGATTGAGGACCTTTAGTTTAAATTAGCCAAATGCAGATACACCCGGTCATGCTAATAGTTAGGTTATATGGGTAGTTACACTTACTCTCAAGCAACTCATAGCGCTTAATCGGAATTAATTGCACTTAAGCGCAATTCATTTCAATTATGCGCAAATGCCATATGTGTGCTTCAGCGCGATGTGTGGTATATGCGCTTAAGCGCAATTCATTATTAAATGTGAATTTGACCTCCCATACAGTTAATTTTTTGTCTATATATATGAACGAGTAGGGTCTGTCTGCATGTCTTCTGTCCGCTTAAATTTGAATATATAAGCGACAATTTGCGTTAAAAACTTCCCAACCAAATTATCCAGTGTGTGAATCAATGTGGAAACAATTAATTATGGCGCGATTTGAATACAACAGGACAAAAATCACGTGCCTATATATTTACAAAAGTAACTTGCATCTGGTTCCACATTCAGTGATACGCTATAGATTGGAATTTTACCCGCTATATACATGTAGGAAACACAACACTTCTACATTAATGGACAGCCAAGGTGGGATTAAGAATACAACAACTCGAAAGAACACTGGAGTTTTCCTGGTGATGTTTCTATTCTCTATATCAACCGAGAGTACCAATGTTTCGTATAGTATTGTATAGTATAGTATTGTATAGTATTTTATTATAAATAATTTTTATATTTTTTATTTTCAATAATTTTATTTTCAAACATTCATTCGGGTGTTGTAAAATCCCATCGTCGATTGCCTCAGCGAAGCCGCAAGCCTTTGCCGCACAGTGGTTACATATATGAAGGCAGGCATGCGATCCTATCGTCAGTAGCACCTGGAATTATAAAATAATATCGCTTAGTGGACTTGAACTTAAGCTAATATTAGTAACAGATATAGCTGTACACCCCTCCGACTGTATGTTTTAGTCCCCTCCACATTATTGTTTTAACCATTGCTGAATATTGAAAACAATAATTTTCTAAGTCGAAAAATGTCATAACTCCAAACAAAAAGGTCTGACATATTTCATAATCATATATGTTCGCATGTTCCCATGGTACTAAATATATATATGCCAAGCCAAAAAAACAAATGACCGCAAAACTTAGCAATAAAAACTCGGAAAATTGCATCCACGAAAGGACGAACAAGCTGCCCCCTGTATAACCCCACAAATTGTGGGCCACAACTCGTTGCGAGTGTATAATCAAATATATTTACACACTAAGTGTTGTCATCACTAAATCCAGCATTCTGATTGGTCGGCGCCCACGTGGCTAGTTGCAGTTATTTCTCGGTGAATGCGTAACGCCTCATAACACCAAGCTAATAACACCATCGATACGTCATTAGGTTTGGAAAGACGAACGCGTAATGCTTTGGGCGCATTTTGACTCGCGCAGGATTGACTTAATACATCATCGGGTTTCAACATGAAGAGAAATTGTTCCTATTAACTTTTGCCAAGGGTGCTATTGGGTATTTTGGGCTGATCTTGTCACGATACACTTTTCGATTTAAATATATTTACAAAAGCGGCTTTTTCGCTAAATGTATATAAATATAAGGATTAACTGTCATGTGGACTATTTTTATGGAGATGTAACGGTGAGGTAAGTGGACATAACTTGTATGTAAAACCCTTCGGGTTTTACACAAGTTATGTCCACTTACCTCACCGTTACATCTCCATAAAAACAGTCCACATGACAGTTAATCCTTATATAAAGGGTAAAAATCGGCACACCGCTGCATTTTTCTGAAAAAAAGTTGGATGTAAATCATTTTTTTTTATGTCGGCCTTCCGAGAGTGATGACATGTCAGAGTTAGCAATATGACATACATCAAAAGTTATATGTTTACCAAACATGTACTTCGTAGTTGGATTTCAGTTACAGGTTACAGTTCAGTTATATATATAAGTCACCGCCTCATGGATGTTATGTTGTACCAGGAGACATATACAACATTATGAACACCCAGAACCACTGTGGCCACGCAAAAGTCAAATGAAACGCCCATCATCTGCGGCAAAATTGCTTTTTCGACCATAAATTGAAGATGGCAGACCTCAGCAAAATTACGACTAAGCGGACAGATTTTTTACAACGAATGATTAAATTTTTCGGGACTAACCGGACAGTATTTTCGAGGTGGGTACCTACATCAAAAGATGAAATTTGGAATTTTGAGACAGTCCGTGAAAATACTCAAAATATGCATTTGGGGGGGGGGGGGAAACAGGCCTTTCGATCGGTGTATAGGTTGTTGCGACAGTTGTCTGCGATGCATGTGAAAAGTATGATTTTCTGGGATATTTTGGGGAAGAAATCGTCTCGCGGCGATGATTAAATGACATTTTTTCCGCGATCGAACAATGGCAACTGACTTAAATTGATCGTCGGTGTCCGAGCATTAGCGAAGAAATATTTACTCACCTTCAGTTGGTCAGATAAGGTATCCAATCGTTTATTTTCCCAAAAAATGTCAACAAATATTTGTCGACAGATATTTCTCCACCTCGAAATCTACGACTTCCGGTTTTGGTTCGTGTCCGTTGATCCACTGTGATTACTATGACTTTGGCAAGTTGTTATCACATTATATAAAGCCTGTACATGTATATCGATTAATTTTTACATTTATTGACCTACCTTACCCCTTCTTCCATATTACAGACACAATTTATAGTTGAATGAGCCATTTAACTAATCAGGAATGCAATTTCAATTTATAGCGGGAATTTATCAGGGAATGAATTAGAATACTAATACTAACGAACACATAGGACATTCAAACCAGTTGAAGACCACGGCAGTCGCAATCGGAGCTTACATAATTGTCTCCCCAGATATTATCTGGACAGGTCTGTCAGATGCTATTCTTGATCTACGGAAATTGTTCGGATGCCATTAGTGTAGATTAAATCAGCCATCATCATGCTGCTGAACAGGTCAGCAACTCTATATTGTGAAAGGCTATATAGCTCAGACGATAAGCTCTTTTGTGGTATTATTAATTTCATGCCATTCGAGGGCAGTACCCCGTTTGGTTATACGTGGGAAGATTGTTTTTCTTATATGGGTGGGCCATGCAGCCAGTATAGATATGCGTATCCAAATACTAATTGTTCTGTATTCTTAGGATCTGAATATCCTGGAAGGTAAGTTTCAAGCAAGTATACTTTGAATTTTCTCCCTGGTTAAGTGGTCCTTCGAATTTGCTATGCTGTTGGTGTGTCCTGCTGAATTGCTGTGATGATGGTAGGACACACTGATGCTGTTAATAAAAAGTACACCCGTTATTGTATCTAAAGTTGTCATTTTTGTGCAAGATGTAAGACAATAATTGAGACGGCTATTCCTATCGTTTTGCAAGCACCAGCGCAGCTATTGTCGATCTTTAAAGGTACTCAATCCGATCAGAGGGTACCCATTCATCAAGATACAACAACATGTATTCAAAATACGCTTTAGTTATCAGAATCGATTAATTGCAACAAAATAATGCTATTTTGCGGTCAACTATGGTATCAAAGTTTCCCAAAACGTGTTATTTATCAACATTTTGTTCAACGAAATGCCGTATTGCCGTATTATCACTTGAGTATTCACGAAATTTGGCCGTATTGCCAATCGTTTTTAGAGTTATCCACCTTCATCCGCAATTTTGTCGGAGACCGTCCGTTTGATGACGTGTTTCTGTGGCACAAATAATTGTACATCTCGAGAAATAACCAATCTTCAAAAATCGATATCTGATCACTCTGAGCCTCGATGGGTGGGTTCCTCGACTCGAATAAAATATGTTTTACCCCCGAAGCCAAAGAAATAGTAATTTAGGAGCCTTAATTCGGATAATGCATCTTTAAATAAGCATTGCATCCGTTTTATAAACGAAATAAATATCACAAGCTCCCTCCTGTTGTTAAGCCATGCTTAAAACATATTTATGACACCCAATACAAAATTACCATCAGTGATGAATTTCCGTTACCAATTAATTACTGTTGTAGTGACTAATACAGTGGTTTTGAGATTGCGACCAGTGGACAGCGCCCAGGTGTGTACAGATGGAGTATGGAGTCACCTGCTGTAAATTCATTGTCCAGATTCTATTATGGAACTTGCGAACATCCACTAATTTCACTTACATGTTGCTAATAACGATCATAAATGACGCACCGGCTGTACAACTGATTCAACTGAAGTTTTCCGTTAAATTTGGATTAAAAATAATAGCAATTCTTCCGAGGAGCCATTTTGTTTTTGCATTATTCCTGCTGATCGGTTTTATGTATAACACGCATTCTAATGCGGATGTATAATACCAACAGCAGCTCTCTACCAACGTAAGCTGTCGAATGAGGTCCCGTTACCGACCTTTATTGTAAATATATGTAGTCCTTGCCTCCGCTGTAAAGCGGTCTGTCGTCATTACATTTGCGTATTGCTTGGGGGCAACTACCACATGTGCAACGGTTCAGGAAAGCAGATGCAGGATATCGGAGAAAGAGCAAATGCGAAACTTTGGACTAGAATAATTCCCATCCATGCAGGGAGGGTCTTGATCGTCCAAATACCCCCCCCCCCCGATTTGGATTATTGTTCCAATGTAACTCAGAATTTTCATAACCAAATCTTATGTAATTAATCCTCCGAGTTTTGTAAGATATTTGTCTGATTTCTGATCTATCCATATAGAGTGTCAAATTGATTGACACTGTTCGCAATTATTGAATTATTCCCATCCAAAGAAATCCATTCAAACACCGTAACTAGTCCACTATATCCCAGTATGACGTGCTCGACATCACAAACCGATTCAGATGAGTTATTCGGAGTGTATAATTGGCCAATCAAGGCGCGTGGCGTGAATACAATGCCTGGGACTAGTGTAATCACGACCTACCTTTTTACAGCCTATGGGTGGATACACACATGCATGTAATGTCTGTATGTAAAATACATGTATTTTACATGGCCACACCAATAATTGACAAAATTAATCACCTGCGCGCGAGAGGTCAATTTCCCCAGTGAGTAGTTATAAGCCATTATCAAACAAACTGCCATCAAGAAATTTCAGGCCAGTCATAAACATGTCTTCTTTCATGGATGCCGAAATGAGTAATTCTTGTCTGATATATGTTGCTGTTTTTCACGAGTTATAATTCATTTCGAAAAGTGGATTAGAGCCGGTCGATTTTATACTTGATTTGTTTCTGTCATTTCTTGGAAACAGGGTCATCCAAAACAAAAATAAAATATGCAGAATTCTTTTATAGGATGATCCCGGCTTGTTGAGATTTCTCTGATAATTTGAGAGCGAGCTCATGTGATAACATTAATTCAATTGGGATTGCAAATATTCATTATAGCGCAAAAAAATAATGCAGATACAGCGTTGAAATTAAAAAGAGTGACACCCCCCCCCCCCCACCCATTTATATATATTTTTTTCTCAAGCCAAAGGTTGAACAAGCTCCTAACTGTCACAAGCTTGAATTATAACATTTTCGACCATAATCCATTATTGGGGGAGGGGCTGGTTCTCGAAAGGTTCCAATAACTAAGGGAGTTAATTGAATGTATCAGCCGGGATTATCTGGGCAAGAATTACAATATAATGTTTTACTTAAATATTCCATAGTTGTAAATTTTGCGTATACATGTATAACTGTATAACACAAGAGAGGAAAGGTGACGTAGTTGGGAACTCGTAGCCAGGCAACCCTTTCCCGAATGAAGACAAACAGCAACACCATGCATTCAAATTTAAAGCTGTATAATATGTTCATAATTATATGAATAGCATAAATTGCTGCATATTAGATTAATCACTCGTAGAAAAACAGACACGACAGACATGACTACGATATTTATAAAGCAGGGTGTCAGGACTCAGGGTGCTGCATGCACACCCCCCGTCGAGGAAATATGCAATGGTGAATTCGGTAGCTTCTGGGATAATATAGCTCCCCGTGCATGTTGGGGGTCATAGCCCCCTGCGTTGGGGAAAATGCCATCACTGGTATGATTTAAACAGAATGTCGACCATTTGAGTTATCGCGCGAATAATTATTTTAAGCGGCCTGACGACTTCGTCCGATTCAACGGCTCTTCAGCGGTTCAGAGTTTAACTCATTGTGGTCAAACACAGTCGCAATGATTGGGTTGTCAGCGGACACATATTACACGGTGTGTATGATCCATGTAAAACGCCAAATACACGATATTTACAGAGATTACATGCATGTGTGTATCCACCCTATAACGTATTTAGGAAGAGATACTCCAATTTTAAGCTCCTGTGAATACGTCGTTCTCACATTATTTGTCTGATAGCTTGCATTTGCTACCAACATTGAGCGTAATGTTTGTTTTTGTTCTATCCGACCAAATTCGCATATATGTTCCTACATTCAGTCAACATATCGGATTTCAAGTGCTATCTGATGAGAAATTCTTACCACTGAATATGTGTTAGATTGGGATTTGTCCGAGAGTTGGAATGTTTGAAGAATCAGTCGGACGATTCCAACTCATGGAGGGGTGTATAAATGTATGATGTCACAATGGGGAAATTCGTAAAAGGATGGTGCAGTTGAAAATTTTAAGTTGGATACCATTTCTACGAACCCTCTTATCACATCCCTGAACAAACCCGAGCGATTACGTGTTTTATTTGAGGCTTAAAGATCATGCTGCCACGTTAGTCTTTGTCAAATGGATTATTTCATTTAGTTATACAAGTATATGTTGGAATGGTCCATTAAATATACGGGCGGTCTTCGCGGTGGGTATAGCTTTTAAAATAATCAGATCCGCTAAAATAAACAGAAATAATATTATATAATAGACATATACGGCTGAATTCTGGTCTCAGGTCTAGACCACCCTAATAATCACGGTGTTCCATGTCAGGACTTGGTCTCGCGAAACCACCTGGTCTCAAGCTGGGATCGGCGGATTGTTGTACAATCAACGACAATCAATGACAATCTGTGGACAAAAGCGTGCTGAGCGCTGCATCGAGATTGGTGTGTTGGTGTCTCCAAGCCTGAGCATGCACATGAAAGCGGCTTATATCCGTGTTGTATGGGTGTGACTAAACACAGCCCGGACCAGCCCGGACCAGCCCGGAAAAAGGTATTCTCGTCTCAGGTTCAAGTCTCGGTTTATACAAAAATCTCAGACCAGGGGGGGTACTAGGTCTCAGTTGTAGACTATTACCCCTATAACACACATAATTATCGATAATATAACATTTTGTCCAGTTCATATATAATTATAATCTTTCTTCAACACGGCATATCAATAAAACAAAATTCCTATTTGGTTAACATAAAGAAAATGCTTCCAAAAAATACATATGTTTCTGTTACCAGAACTTGTACGTTACCACATGGTTCGAATTATGAACAGACCGACACAGGATTGAATGACAATAAGAAGGCAAACCATGGTTTACGTAAACCTGAGTTTCAAAAGGACGAGAATAGGGACCTGTGCTGACCAATAATCCCAGCTTACTCGCCTCGAAGCTGGGTAACACATGGCGATCACCGTGGTTTCGGCCTGGTCTAGACTGTAGTTTACATGAAACCCTGGTCTAGACCAGGGACCAGAATTCGGCCGATATTGTTCTTATACCAATAATATTTATCGCGTACATTGCATGATATTGTCACGTTGCACATTTTGTTATGTAAACGAACATCAAAAAGTTACAGAACCATTTATTTATAGACAAACATTCGGAACTACCGGATCGTCCAATGAAAATGTTCCGTTGCGCTGTGGAAGGCGAATATAAAATTTCTGGTGCTATCAACAATCGCATTCAAATCACACCAAATTTGAGTTCAAAATCCAGCTAATCCTCGTTACTTTATGATTGGGAAATGATCAGATAGAAAACGTGTACATAATATAATTGTTCTTGCAAAGAGATGAATATTTTCAATCCAGTTAGAATTTTCTCCTAACCTATATTTGGTAACACATACCAAATGAGGAATTTACTATGATAGAATTGTAAGTTTTAGACACTAATATCGCATTCATATCATCATTATGCTATACTATTAGTATATTCTTGAGGAAATTATCATAATTTGATCAATGTTATTTCTAAATTATAACCTACAACGAAGGCGCCGGTCCCTTTAATATGGAGGGTCCTTTGTTGAACTTACCATTTGGACATTTCCTAATGGAACTACTCGTCAATGAGTATTTAGTAAAGAAAAGATTAAGTAAGAAATTAACAACTTATTGTATCTCGGTATCTTACACTGTACATATACATGTATATATTTCGGAGCTTCCATGAACCGTAAAGAGTGTGCTATGTGGGATGAATTGTTTGGGGTTTTTAAAGACAAATGTATATATGTAATTTTTGTTACCTCTGCAACTTATCATTTCATTCCAAATACAATACATTTGCTAAAAAGTATCGGTATGTGGTTTCCGCCAGTTGAACAATAAAGATGAATCACAATGTAAGTGAATTTTGACATCGAAAGATCCGTGACATATCTCCATAACACCCGCCTTTGTCATTATGTGACTCAGGAGATGTTATTTTTTCTGATCACGAATTTAATTCTACCTCAAACACTGCGTCAATGATATATTTAGGCTAATTCTGACATTATTCCCCCGAGTCTCTGCGATGAAATATTTCATTAGAAGCTTCCAATGCTTATATAGTACATCCCCCACATACACCTCCATTTCACATTATTTGTAATGCCATGCCATATTTGGGATGAAATGAATAGTGTTTAACCCAAGGCTCTACTGTAAGAAGATGTATTGTGTGTGAAACAGCCTTTCTGTTGTGTAGCATTATGCATATTGTTATTCTCAGTAACAGATGCTAGCCGTAGATATACTGTTGTTCAATTTACACTTCAGAACTTTCGAGATATAGACAAGACTGTAACACCGGAGGGCAAAATTGTTACCTGGTGTGGAAACAATTGGTATACAAAGGGAACAGGTGTAACAGTTGTTAATTTGAGCTTCATTTGAAGAAACATATATGGTTTGGATACGAGCGGATTAAACTGTTTAGTGATAATTGATTTATAATTCATCGACTGATGCTACATCGTATATGTGTATGTATGTTTGGTAATATTTCCATCGCATCTATTTGGGTGTTGATGTGGTAAATGTATCGTTGTTGTGTGTGTTTTATGAGTGGCGTTCATTGGAATGGATTTTCATGTTTAATACCTTGGAAACTTATTAACTTAATAGTAAAAGGAAAATTGGCTTGACTTATGACTAATTATGTGTGCATTCAGATTGGACGTCTTGAATTCCAGACTCGAAGATTGTATTTAGCTTAAAGGTACGGTTGGCCATGGCGGTGGTTATCCTGCGAAAATATTTCCACCCGTCAAAAACCGCCACAAACAGAAAGAACATCAAAATGTAGACAGACGTTGTCCGTATACAAATAAGAAATATCGCATAAACAGTATGTTATTGTCAAATGTTTGACCATTGTTATGTAAACAAAAGCATAAAAAGTTACTTTTCTGGTGTTTGTTTATATTATGATGGTAAACAAAAAGAGCGTTCTTTGTTGGTGAATTCGTTATATGGAACTAATAAAGAGCGTTTATGCCATTTGTGTGTGATTAGCCAGTAGCACTGTGCTGTATTATGTAACACAATCAGGCTCTTGCTTAGGTAAAATATAGTACGTCTTTATGATAACATGCTGTTTACGTGATGGTCATGGTATATATGAACGAAACTGTATGCGTTTTAATGTTTTTTCTGTTTACGGTGATTAGAACAAATATGAATATTTTCGACAACTAAGGCCTCACGTGCCTTTAAATGGACGGCTTATTTGGAAATAAAATAGTGTTTATATGTAATTTGGAACGAGGGATAATATAGGTCTACAAATACTCGAAATACCGTTCCACACTTTATATCATCTATAAGCGGCTTGCCGAAGTCATAGTCATATATTCCAGCTGCTTTCTATCAGTTGCACGTGAGTGAGAGAAACGCTCTTTATCCAGTTCCAGATCATGAATATTATAACGAAAACTATCTTTATTGTTTGAAGCATGGTTTGAAGCGGAAAATGATATGGGTACGATTTAAAAAAAAACTAGTTGCCTTTAATTAGTCTTCCGTAATAATAAAGTCCGTAGAACGATATTTAATGGTTTTACCGATCAGGATAGGTCGAGTTGTAACATAGAATGTTAGGTGTAATATTGGACAATAAGAGAACATTTAAACTTCAGAACATGCCCACAATATATACCTAGTAATTTAATTAAATGTAATCGTTTTTTTTTTCAGATAGCGCATTCCTTGGAAATGCTCGTCGTTTGTTTTCTCGTGTCTGCCCTCGCGTGCAGACTCGGGTATACATATCAATATCCGCATAAGTCCCCATCAAACACAATAGACGAACTGGACGTCATATTACGGAAATGGAAATGCAACAAAGAAGGTATGGTATCTATATTAGGAAGATATAAAAAGATTATCTTCCAAAATAGTTATATCTATATCCCGGTATACTGTTTAGTGTTCCATAGTGTATCTGCATTAATTGAACTATATATAGACGCTTTAATATGTCTTTAATAATATTCACGACTTTGGTCGAAATATCACACAATATCAGTTACATGTATGTCGTGTGGCAGATTGCCAAGGGATTGACTCAGAACTTCCGATACTAGACGTTGTCAATTACAAATTAACTCATAATGGCCAAGCATAATGAAAACACCATGATGTATCATTGATACATAGAAACTAACAAGCTGGTTTCTTCGTTACATGCATGCTATACGCCGGTTACACGCCCATTTGAAAATAAAACGGTGGTATTATGTAATAAATCTAGCCGTCCATCCGTCCGTCCATCCGTTAACATTCTTGGTTTCCGACCGATAACCCCACTTTGAATTATTTTATCTGAACGAAAGTTGGTATATGTGTATTTCCCAGTTAAAAGTTCAGGCCACGTTCTAATATGGGTTCTCTCCAATTATTTTCACGGCCAATTTTCGACTTAGAATTTGACCGCATTTTGGCATTGAAATTAGAGGTATATCGGATATTCTTTGTAAGCTAAAATTATTATTGCATTCAGCGGTATTACAATTCGAAATGGCTACACCCTGGCGTTGCTCTTGTTTCTTCTTGACGCGAGATTTCAATGAACCTTCGGAAAAAATAGTTTAAACACAGTTATTACCAATTAGTATTACAATACAAATTGGCATTTGAATTGGAGGAAGAGTGAGAACCGTTTTATAAACACTGACAATGTCGACAGTACAATATTTGTGTATATGTCGCTGTTGTCTCATCAACCCACCCATTCTTCCTAATGATATGAAACTTACTGTTTAGCTGTCATAAATGAGATACCACAATGACTGGTTTACTACATGTATGTATTTTTATTAGATAACGAGCGTCTTGTATCTCATATGTAATTTTGCACAGCCTTAAAGATATCTTCATTGCCTCGATTTTAAAGGTTCGGTCCCCCAGATATCGGAAACCATCAACATAATAATAATAACTGCTCGTGTATGTACCGACAGAACATCACCAAAGTGAGCCATGATTAGGTCTAATTTGTGATCTTGGGATAATACGTGAATGTTGGTTTTCAACTTATTAGATACTCTCATCGTATAGCAATACATATTGAGAAGAAAGGTGTTTGTGCATGCAATTCTGAATGATATGTATGAATATATGAACTTTATTCTATTCATATGCTATGAACGTGTGTACATGGTTATTTTCTTTCCATTCTAAGCTGTGAATCTAGAGTCCGACGAAGTCACCGTGAGGAAGAATCTCCAACAGTTCAACGAAATATTCAGAGAAAACCAAGCGAGAGAGGCGGAGGCGGAGTGGAATTATGAAACGGACGTCACGCCTGAGAAGTCACAAAAGGTACATCCGTCACTATGTTCTATTTTCTTCCCGACAACAACTTCAATTTTTATGAAAGTAACTTCGAAGATACGTTTGCTCTATTTTCCCACAAAACACAAGCGAAACATTCGGTGTTGATCATATTCCGCATAAAAGTGTTTTAAAATATATATTTTCAATAAAAAATGTTGTAATGTTCTATAATGGTAACATTTCCTGTATCCCAGTTAGTGGGGAGAATATTTTCTAGTGAAATAATTGTTGTTAACTGGTTTCTTTGACTCAACATTATTTTATACATGAAGATGAGAGAAGATATATATACACGTCTTTAACCTTTCCGTTTCTATAATTACTCCTTAACGTATATATTCCCTTCGGGCATGTTCATATAATAAGTTCAACAAACTACCATAGACCGTTTGTTGAACTTATTATCATAGGGAAGATGTGTGATGATTTTTTATGCAAAAACCACACAAGGCTATTGACCAATCAGGGCCCAGTGTCTATTGTGTTATCTCCTATATATTCCTCCCGCATCCGCTAGATGTCATTCCGTACCCTATTTACATGGTACAATGTTTTAGTTTTGCCTGTTCCTGGAAAAAACACATGTATCACCACCACTGTTAGCATCCGTAAACATACCGATGACCATTACCAGGACATCTGTGTCAACAATCCGAACACGGATGGTCATCAGCCCACAAAATAAGCGCATGGATAATGTGCGGCACAATTCTAATATCAGCTTCCTCCTGACAACAGTTTCTCAAGATTTACTAGGAAGAATTTGCTATTTTGAGAGTTGACGAACATTCTGTCATGTTTAACACTTTATCATCATGTTCTGACGCATTACGTGTCAGTAATACAAAAAGTTCAAGCTTATTGTCAGAATGACGGAGGAAGTCGTTCCATTTTTTTGGAACCTTAGTTTGGCCACCAACTTTTCATCCAAGACCAATACCACGATTCTCATCAGTGCTGCCTTTTGTGCTGCCTTCAAAATACATATCCCACACAACACACACGACATTAACACTTCTTAGTTTGTAGAGTAGAAACTTCATTGGTGACTGTGTAATCATTAAAAGTACATGTAGATCCTATCGCAGGCACAATTATATGCACAAGAACGCCTTCATCAAATATCTTGCACGTACTTCCAATATTTTATTTCTTGTAATAGTGTGTTCGAACAACATTTGGGCAGTTCAAAAAACCCGAAATCGCTTCTCCGCTATTCCAAACGATCCAGTGCAGGAACAGGATAACATCAAATTGAAAGGAAATGGAAGGTTGATAGGTTTAACAGAGAGCTCATCAACAATAACGAGATGGCTAGAACTCCCCGAACCAGACGTGTTTTTCTCTCATGAGAGTCGGCTATTTCCCCCGCCTTATCAACGGGAGGTAAATTCAAGGGGATCACAATCTAATTTGCTGGGATGTATCCGGGAAGCAATTGGAGATATATCGGACCCACCTAAAAATGTTCAGTGCAAGATATTTGACGGAGGCGTTCTTGTAGATATGATTGTACCTGCGATATAGTATCTACTTTTAATGATTACGCCCAGTCACTAATGAAGTTTCTACTCTACAGACTAAGAAGTGTTACTGTCATATATATGTGGTGTGGGACATATGAAACGAGCGGCCTACCAGGTAGGATTGTGGTACACTTGTCATGCCAAGCTGCAGCTGTGTGCTCAGAACTCATTAAGTGTTGTTGCAAATCTCAAACTTGTAACAGATGCAAATGTGCAAACGCTGATTTACCATACACAGAGTTATGTAGATGTAATTGTGTGCTTAAAATATTTGTTCAACGTATAAATACAGGCAGTGGTGATTATAACATGTCAATCTATGAGTTGCTATCTATCGGCTGATATTATCAATCTGTGAACATTATAGTTATATAACATAACAAACATGAATTTAAGAACACAGTATAAACAAAGATAGGCCATCTTTATGTGTATTATTGATTGACAATTTAAAGTTGTGACCTGAAATGCATATATATATATATATATATATATATATATATATATATATATATATACACCCCTCTTGAATGCTAGATTACATAAGTCAATGATATTGGGTCAAATATATCCATTAATGGTATTATAGATTCTTTTATTTTTATTTTATTTCACCAAAACATTACATGTATATACCATTATATGTGTTGTATTTATATTCGATGTTCATTTTCGAAACTTTTTAGACCGCATATTGTATATTATTGCATATTGCCATTCTATTGGTTGAACATATTTGAAATGATCAAATAAATTGTTATTAGGCATACAATTGTTAATTGCAACAGTATACTGACAGTGAGATTGTTACATTATAATATATGACGAATTGCGATCGACAAACTCACTTTATAAGATTTAACCAAAGATTTATTGAATCCTTACAACAAGTCACATTTTCGTGATTTTTGGGGTGAGGGGTAACATAAACCAAGTTTTCTGAAACGTTGTTACATATTAAACACATACAATATATTCATCGTTTTCGGTATATATGTCGAAAACATATAAGACCGAACATTGTGAACGATCGCAAATATCCTATGAGTAAATTACTATTTATTGGACCAAAAAATCGTCAGTTGTGGGTTGCACCCCACAAATTACTCAAACAAAAGATCGCAACCCACAAGTATTATCTGACCAGTGCGGTCACCCCACAACTATACTCTGATCAGTACGTCCGTCCGTCCGTCCGTTAACCTGTTGTCCGGATGATAACTTTAGTTAGAGTGAACCAAAATTACTAAAATTTGGTATGTGGGTTTATTAGCCGAAAAGTAAGTTCAAGTTCGAATTTGGGTTCCGCCCGCCAATTTTCACCGGAGTTATGCCCCTTATTTAACGTTTTTTTACTTAGAAAATCCTTGAAATTTGTTGTCCGGATGATAACTTTAGTATAGTTTATCGGAATGAATCCAAATTTGGTGTATTACTTTCTCCCACCAAAACACAGGTCAAGTTCGAACTTGGGTTCTGTCCGACCATTTTTGGCAGAGTTATGCCCCTTTTTCGACTCAGAAAATTCAGTTTTTCTTATGTTTTTTGGTTTCCGGATGATAACTCGATTTTGGAATGTTTATACGCGAAACCCGTTTTTTTGTGGATTACATATATCGAAATACAGCTCAAGTCCGAATTTCGTTTTAATACGATTATGTTTGCGAGAGTTGTGGCCCCTTTTTTTAACGTAATTTGACTTAGAAAATCCCTGAAATTTGTTGTCCGGATGATAACTTTAGTTAGAATGAACCGATTTCAATCAAATTTTGTATGTGGGTTTATTAGGAGAAAAGACAGCTCAAGTTCGAATTTGGGTTCCGTCCGCCAATATTCACCGGAGTTATGCCCCTTATTTGACGTAATTTGACTTAGAAAATCCCTGAAATTTGTTGTCCGGATGATAACTTTACTAGAGCTTATCGGATTCAATGATAATTTGGTATATTACTTTCTCCCACCAAAACACAGGTCAAGTTCAAATTTGAGTTCCGTCCGCCAATTTTTACCAGAGTTATGCCCCTTTTTTTACCAGTTTCCGCCGACCCAAGAGAGGGCGTATATTGCACGCCCAGCGTAGCTCTTGTTTTATATTATTTAGGCCATACCATCGCGGATGCGTCACGAAAAGTCCCCTAAAATCGGAGTTGAGCTTTCGGAGTTAACCAATTTTTTCCATAAATTTTATTTTTTTTATATATTTTTCACAATCATAGGAATAATGGGATGATATAAACAATTTTCAGCCGAAACATATACCAAATGTACTCAATATTGTTCAATACACAATTCTCGAACTAGAGATACAAATTCATTGGGGGGATTTGAAAGAATTTCGCAGATATGGATATAAAATAACATAATGACCCCAAAAAATGACGATTTTTTCAGACAAACTGTCCTATTCGATGTCAAATTTCTCGGGCTATTCATTACGTAGGCGCAAGCAATTTATTTTAAAAACTTCACAGACATCACACCTGCAATATAATTTGCGGGATTAGCAACTATACCTATGATAAGTGATCAATACTTGTAAAAACATAACCCTACCCCCTAAACTGGCTCTCGTCACATTTTGCTCTTCCGCTAGTCCAAGTGCTTGTTGTAGAAAACACACCAACTGTGAATAGGTCTATAACAGCATGAAACTTGGCACATTTGTTCCTTATACGTTACTGCTCATGTTCACATGTGGCGACATTTGCGACAGGCTCTTCTTAGCAACGGTTGCTAGGCAACTACCCGGCATCGGATTAATGCATATGACTGATATTATATGTGTTCTAACAAACTAAACTACGTCGTGTAGCATTTTTATGGTGAAAATAATTGTTGT
Organism: Siphonodentalium dalli; assembly: GCA_032622095.1. NCBI lineage: Eukaryota > Metazoa > Mollusca > Scaphopoda > Gadilida > Siphonodentaliidae > Siphonodentalium > Siphonodentalium dalli. The sequence continues at coordinate 56,369,357 of CP136067.1, forward strand.
CAGTTTTGACCTGACGGACAAATTACCATATTTCTTACTTACAAGGGGCGACGGTTGCTAGGGGCACACACAATCTAAACATGCACATATGACTGATATTATGGTAGCTTTAACAAACTAAACTACACCTAATAGCACTTTTATGTTGAAAACAATTAGAATAGTTGTTGTTAGTGTTGAGCTGGCTGAAAAAAATACCATATAATTCTTACTTATATGAGTGGTAACTGTTGCCAAGGTCATACCAAAAATACAAAAATGCACATATGACTGATATTATGGTAGTATTAACGTTTTTGTGGTGAAAACAATTATAAATGTTGTTAGTGTGAGCCTAACCAGAATATGGGTACCATTATCCGCTATGCTCCATCAGTTTAGATATCGGGAATTCAAAGTGAGTGTTGAAAAGTTGTTGCTTATATTTAATATGAGGCATGGCCATAATAGTTATATAAGCCATAGACCCACACAGCTAGTTGTATAATGTAAGTCACGGACCCACTCTACTATATATGAAGAACATAGCTAGGGTCAGCCACCAATATGTTAGCCATGGGCCTAGCCTACAATAGTTAGGTTAGGAACCCAGGCACATATATAGTCACAGAACCCATGTCCATACATATATACTATGGATGTAGGGTATGTATAGTCCATGAACCAGACCGCTTCATTTAAGCATACATGTATGGTATCTATGACCATGACCATGGCACTGTTACATGGTGCAAATACCCAAGTGCCCACAGATAGACCATGTATTAAGATACCATAGACCAAGTCCGATGCACAATACATTAGTGCACCATGGATTCAGGACCCTATATATGGTATGAACATATGAGACAGTTTTGTGACAGACCAACCTATATATAGATATTGGACCGATGCCACATATACGAAAGTTAAGGATGTGGGGACTTATAAATATCCCATACACATATGGCACTGTTGGTTGGCCATGGACACATACCGATACGTGTAGGCCATGGACCAAGACCGATATATGTATGCCATATTGCATTGTACCCAGACATAGGCAGCAAGTGTCTGTCTATATGCAGGATATGGACCCACCCCTTATAGTGATATATCTACACCAAAGACCTAAGAAAGTTTAAATAGTGCTAATACACAGGTGACTATAATGATGTATGCAGTGGGTACAGGTGCATATATGTGGGACATGGACACAGGTCCCTAAATAAAAGCTACGGCACCGGCGTTATTAATCATTTCATAGATTCACATATATGCTTGTAGGCAATGGACTGATCCACATATATAGGAGACACGTGGACCCCATGCCTATCCATATGGGTCCATGGCTTATGCGTGGCTGTGGTTATAACTTAGATAGTCATGTAACATGTACATTCATGGGATGGGTTCATGTCTTCCATATAAATGTCTGGTAATAAGGTCATAACTAAATCAGCATGGATACATGGACTGTCCATAGTGGCCCGTATCATTTTCCTACCTAAATGAGCCTGGGTCCATAGCCAAGCTATGGTGGTGCACACGGCCAATCGATAGGGACCTCCATCCTATAGGGCGTTGGTCGAATGGCTGAAAACAGACGTACGTATATGGTATGCATTTTGGTCCATGACTTACCCGTATACGGGTAAGTCATGGACCAAAATGCATACTACTGTTTCTACTCTTCTAGTATAATGGTTCATATTTTAGCTCATTGTCGTCTGAATATCTTTACTCGCCCTCTTTTGTTAGGAAAAATTTGAATCGCCATGCGATTTATACGCTCTCTTCGCATATAAATGTCATCACAAATATGGAATATCGACTGTTAGTAAGCTCTAGCATCAATCACGCATATCTATCGACACCTGCTCCATGATGGACGGGTATGTGTGAAGATTGAGTCCATAAATTAGCCTACATATGACTGCATTCGCATATGGTCTAATGGAATTTCGTCAGAATTTGTACCATTACGAAAAATCATGATATCTCAAAAAGCTCAACTCGGATTCTAGGGGACTTTTGCCAAGTTGTTCATAAACATGTTCGTATTAATCCCTGAAAAATTCAGCTTTCCCGGATTTTTTGCACTAGTGAAACCTAATGTGCCTGGACTATAAGACCTTAACCTTTGATCTACACTGAAACATTTTTGAGAAATTGTCTGTTTATTATTCCGAAATAATTGAAACGAGAATGATTATATGACAAAGTTGCATGTTTTTGGTACAAAAAGTGATAAATTTCCAATTTGGTCAGCCTGGGTTGCTACTATCTTCAAAATATGACAATGTCAGGTTGAATGACGCCTTTATTATGCATGCGCCTCAAATTTTATACCAGTTGGAACGTCAGGGTGAAATAATGATTGAATTTGACCGCCATCTTGGATTTATACTGGAAACAAGGGTTAATATTGATCAGAAACCTGTTTCTAGTTCACTTTCTGAAAGAGCACACATAACTTGACAAAATATAAAAAAAATGGCCCCGTTCCAAAAAAAAACGCTAAGTCACTACACTAACACCAGTGTAACCTAATACAACATCACGTTCAAATCTCCATACCCCGTCACCGTTGATAGTGTGCTAGAACGTCGGTGGTATATTAGGGGTATATGAGCCCGTGAAACATCTGGGGTACATGAACTTTGACTGACAGTTTCGACCAATGGTAATGCTGCACTAGCATACTTGTTTGACGTCACATGACGTACGATCCATAGGTTGGCTACTGGAAATCACACCAAACCGGAGGTTGTAAGCCTATTCTCGAAGGGACAAAATCGTTACCCCCGGTATACAGTACCAGTCAAAAGAAGTGGTATATTACTATATTAAGTGCGCTATTTTCGCGCACAATATCGCAATACTCTTACAAGTGGAAACGCTTATAAGCGCGCCGCTTGCGATATTATTGCAATATTTCGCGCTTAATATTGCGATATCGCGCGCTTAAAGGTACGGTTGGCCTTGGCGGTGGTTATCCTGCGAAAATATTTCCACCCGTCAAAAACCGCCACAAACAGAAAGAACATCAAAATGTAGACAGACGTTGTCCGTATACAAATAAGAAATATCGCATAAACAGTATGTTATTGTCAAATGTTTGACCATTGTTATGTAAACAAAAGCATAAAAGGTTACTTTTCTGGTGTTTGTTTATATTATGATGGTAAACAAAAAGAGCGTTCTTTGTTGGTGAATTCGTTATATGGAACTATTAAAGAGCATTTATGCCATTTGTGTGTGATTAGCCAGTAGCACTGTGCTGTATTATGTAACACAATCAGGCTCTTGCTTAGGTAAAATATAGTACGTCTTTATGATAACATGCTGTTTACGTGATGGTCATGGTATATATGAACGAAACTGTATGCGTTTTAATGTTTTTTCTGTTTACGGTGATTAGAACAAATATGAATATTTTCGACAACTAAGGCCTCACGTGCCTTTAATATTGCAACATAAAATTTTGAAACTATCCGTTTGGCATAAATAGGGACAATGTTTTAGATTTGTATATAATTATAGTTGTAAATGCTATATGTACACTATATGCAAGTATTTATCTAATATAAATAGAACACTGTCGGATCTGTATGAAATTTTGTCGCGTTCAATATTGCGACAATTCACGCTTAATATCGCAATATTCTACGCCCAATATCGCAATAATAACCACGACACATTTTTGGTATTGCGATATAATCGCGAATTTTTCGAAATTAAGCGTGCTCAATATCGCAATAAAGGCGCGTCTCAATATACCACTTCTTCTGACTGGTACTGTACATCGTAGATATATGTGATGCATGTACCTGGATGTCTCTTTTTTAACTCGACATCCATGGATCAAATCTCCATGTGCCCCGATGTTGCCGGAGATAACTTAAAATAAATTTATAAAATTAACATTTTTAAAGACCTCGAAGGTTTGAAGCTCGAAGTTGTTCCATTCTGCATGGTATACGTCCCGAGGGTCAAAATAGGTCGACACATACGTGTACATGTACGTTATTGGAACAATAGTATGACATTATTGTTGGTATAACATTTTTTATACGATACAACTATACATGTATAGCACTTTTTCTCACTCATGCTGTGTAAAGACAAACTGAAAACGGCTGGAAAACTGCCATGTAAACTATATTCGAGTAATTAAAGCTTGCTGATACATATTCCCTGTATGTATTGGTCTATCCATCCTTTAAAAGTACGTAGACATACTATGAAGGTTCAATGAGCCATGCCCGTTTAAATGATGATTTTAATAAATTTAAAGATCTTTTATCATGGAATGGATTACAACCATTTATTTCACATCGATATAATGTTCGCGAATTTACCCATCCACAAGACCTCAATTTATAGCCATACTATACGTGATTTTGACGACAGAAACTTGTTGGCAGTGTGTCAAGTTCGATAGTATATGGATTGGGGTATATATGATGTCCGGTGATTTTTGAGAATATGACGGTTCACGCAATGTGGTCATCGGTTTAATACCACACTAACAGTCGATGATGCTTTCGTCACGTCAATATGTTTCGGGGAAAAATGAATGCAATCGTGTGTGTGTATAATTATAACAAATATTGCGAATTCTGGAGCTCTATATTTGGTATAATTAATTCCGTAAATAGCTCATCGTAGTGCTGACACTCTCCCTAGATTACAACTTAGTCTGTGCTTATGGCATATAGCTCAAATCGGTTAATGAAGTAGTTATTACCAGTAATTTTCTTTGCTCGGCCTGTGTGAATAATGTCAGCTAACAACGGTGCTATATAGATATAATGTAGATATAACTACGATGTCACGACTCGCGGGCGTTTTTATCGCCAGCTGCTGTCGATATGTAACTTAAAGCATATACACACATAATAATATGCATGCGTTGCCTATACCAATGTACCACTTGTTCTACTCAGATTGCAGGTCCGATTGGTACAATTGTCGATTAATTACCCAGATCGACTTTATTTTAGTGTTCGCTCCGAATATTCGAACATTCACTCGAATGATGCTGGCTTCAGTATATTCGAATGTGTCTCAGAACATTGGAATATTCGACAAATAAATGGCCATATCCGTGGTTCGTATTTGGCAGTTTCGTCCTGAAATAAAATTAATGTTCACTCAGCGATAGCAGAATAATTTATATCGTTTCTGGTTAACTCTGCGAACTCAATTGGTCTCTGGTTTGACGAGTGACGAATTCCGACTAATGCTGATATACATGATAAACGCTTCGTCGAAGGTATCGAAGACTATATATTGTAGGAAGAATATTATATATGATTGAAACTTCCTGGTATTACATGCTTTATTGATGTTGCATATTGGTCGGTGGGATACACGGTCATATAATGTCTCTTAGAATTGCACATGTAAAGATGGCTTCAGGTCATACAGATTTGACATTTGGGGTAATTTTACTCTCGACAAGCAAAACAAGAAAGTCACTTGCATGCCAAACCCAACCATGTTCTAAAGTATTGTGGACCAACCACTAATATGTGGAACCCTAAAGTAAGCACGAGACCACTCGATCACCGTATATACTGTATTCGTAGCGATGGTGTCATATATGGCCCCTTTTGATAAATTGTAAATTAGAAACTAAGAATTATACACGTCGTCAAAGTTTCAAATGGTATGCACAGTATAGAAGTGAGTATGTAACTCTATACATACTAATATCACAAAATCGGTCTATGAAAAAGAGTCTGTGATAACCACTTAAATTGCATTTATAAATTACCACATATATTTGTTTACAAAAATCAGGGACCGATTCCGAAAAATAAAGAATACTCAAACGTAATACTTGATATTGACATTGGGCTATATTTCAATGGATTATTACAACGCCACGTGATAAGTATACTATGGGTAAGGATTTTGATAAATGGTATCTTTGTAAATTGTAAGCGATTATACACGGCCATATCCAACTATACACGGAAGGTATATAGCTAATTCGACCAAAACATTTCGGTAACACATTACATTTGCAACACATCACGACATAATGAACGCCTCATACTGTGCAATTTACTTGCATATAATTATTGTAATGCATTTTATAATCTAACATTATTTGTATGTTATACGCAGGTGGTCGATGTCCAAGTAAAAAATGCAAAATCAATTCGTATGATGTCACAGTATGCTCAAGGGGTGATGGAAAGAACAAATTTCCATTGTTACAGCGACGATACCAGGCATCAAATCGAGCTGTTTAGTGTATCGGCGACGTCATCAGATCCAAGTGTCACCAGGTAAAAAAAAATATTCATTCATATACTAGCTGTCATTATTGATAGTTTCATGGTTACATGCTAATTTTCAAGAAATACATATTGCTATATTTTATTATTTAAACTGAAATTGGATACGTCATACCATCTATTATATATTTTGGAACTTCTGTATGTATGTTTGTATGTATGTGTGGTATAGATACGAACACTGATCGACTGGTATGTAGGCCTACTTTGATCCCGGGAACAATATGGGCGGGTCCAATTTCACGTGCGACCGTGTCCTTGACCTCGCTCATATAGTAAAGTTTCTGGACCGACTCCGTAAATATCATGGACGTAGTCGGGCACACCAGCTAGTATTTAATATATATTATATTTTAGCAAGACCATCCGCTCAGAATGTTTCTGGTTCACAATCTGAAGCACCATTGGTTGTGATATATAGCATGTACGGTTCATGTCCAGGAAATAGATATGGATATACATTCAGATGTGGACAACCTTACTAAATTAACGATTCGTATTAACCTTAGGGCTAGATAATTGTGTGTAAAGGGCTCTAAACGTGAATACCCACACTTAAAGGGACACGACTTATTAAAACCAAATATTGGAATCGTATGGGTGACCCAATAATCAGAGGGGCGATGTAGTTAAATCAGCATTTAATATAATAGCTGCTCAATATAAGTCAAGACATTCGGCCACTGGCCTTCCTCATTTATGTTTGTTATATTAGGCGGGTGAGCGAGTTGAACAACAAGATGACTGGGATATACAGCAAGGAAAAGTTTTGTAATAAGAAGAAATGTTACACAATAGAACCAGACCTGGAAGGCATCGCGTCGAAGAGTCGGAATCCAGATGATTTACTTGAAGCTTGGTCGGGCGCCAGAGATGCGGTTGGTCGTAAAATCGGGAAGCTATATCCAGAATTTGTCGAGAAGATAAACACTGGAGCAAAGGAAAACGGTTCGTTATATAGCCTTATAGCCTTAACATCACAAGATACATGTATTATATACTTTATAAGATTAGTATTGTCAATGGTATAGGGGATTGTTTCAATTTACGTCAACCGAATTCGCTAAGACAATGAGTTAGAAGCATGCACTATACACACGCATGTATATGTCGATTTCACACAAACACATTTGGATAATTAATCTTTAATGTAGGTTTGTGATATTACCGATTACACCGACACAAAACACCCGGACCGATAGCCGCACACAACAAACAAATTCAACTGACTCACCCGATGTGCGTAGTTAATACGTGTACGTACATGTAACTGTACCTGTCTAGTGTTGTTCCGAGAATATATAACACCTAATTGACTACAACAGCTAAAAGTAAATTGTGTTGACATGCACTGATGGAGTCGGGTGTAGATTCCACACATATCTTAATTGACATGTAGATGAATGTTAATATTAAGAAGTTACATAAAACTGGCATATCGTTTGAACACAAAACAAAATGTCCATTTTCCCATCAAAAAATAAAAAACGCGAGAATTTATATGTTGCAATAAATCATAAACAATTAAAGGTTGTGGTTCCAGTTGTATCTGTTTTTCACTAAACATTGATGCATATATTAAATTTTCAACTTGGATTGTTGTTGATTACTGCCAAAGAGCCACGCATGTCTTTTGTTTGGTAACGGCATACATGTTGCTACTGCTTTTCAAGTGCAAGTTCTGTATAATAAACAGCTTATGATTCTTGTAGGATTCGACGATTTTGGAGACTACTGGAGGGCCGAGCAATTCGGGAACACCGACGGATTAGTGGAAATGCTGGAAGGATTGTGGGATGAAATAAAACCCATTTATGAACAGCTACATGCTTACGTACACCGGAAGCTGATTAGCCGCTACGGATCACGCGTGGCTGGACAGGAAGGCCACGGAATACCGGCACATCTTCTCGGTGAGGAATGAACATGGTCCCATAAAACTACATACTTGTGCCCATCAGTACGGAGTCTACTGACTCTCTCGTCTACACCTATGCTAATATTGCATTTGTTGTTGACAGATAACATAAATGAAATGCAGCAGTGAATGTCGATTGTAGAACTTTAGTAACATCACTGAACAATCACAGATATTTTGAACGTCGTTATTGTTCATCCATCTCCAGGTCCTCTGTCCCCAGGTCCTCTGTCCCCAGGTCCTCTGTCCCCAATGTGATGTACGGCGTGATATTATCAGTTATATATGTGGGAACAAATTGTTTCGCGTATATCGTGATGCTATATACAGTTAAACGCACGTATATTCAGGAATAATCTTTGTTTTCTAATACATGTATGTCAGCATGCATACACGTCAGTTACCAAATCACAAGCCTATGTTGGTGATCCGCTCCATTAATCACTGCTGAAGTTTCAATTGATTCACAATTTCATGTTAATATATTTCTTGGTTTGATCTCAAAATATTGCATACATGTATCAAATAATGGTCGACTGTCATATATTGTTCCGGCGAATGGTGTGTGCATGTCTACTGGTAAAAGACATTTGCGAACAATTTCCTAGATTTAAACTAAACTTATTCTGTGAATCAATTATACTTGTCATTTGCATTCCATGTAGCGTCGGTGCATATGGCAGTATACAAACAAAGTATCAAGGCGTGATAACAACTTGTTCTAATTCATCTATGGTGATATCAGTTTGTTTTGTAGAGTAGGGACAGTTTAACCCTTTACCCAACAGACCGGCCCTGTGCCAATGCATTCTCTTATATATGCGAGTCGACCATAGGTCGCCTCGCATATATAAGAGAATGCATTGGCTTAACACATTAAAAATTATAAAATTGTTAAAGAATGTAAGAAAAAATGGTAAAAAGTGTTAAAAAAAGATTTTTTTTAGGCCAATGCATTCTCTTATATATGCGAGGCGACCTATGGTCGACTCGCATATATAAGAGAATGCATTGGCACAGGGCTAACTGTAACTATCACAATGTGGTCAAGGAGCCGGTTCCAATGATATCCATATTTGTATGGTTCTATTGAGACAGACCGAAGATATTTTAGGCTGTTGAAGCTTTACTTGGCCGGTTTTGGCCGGTTTGTTGGGTAAAGGGTTAATGCGTATACAGCTGTATTTTGCTAGCTGCCTGAACTACTTTTATCATCATGAATCATGATAATTATTTTACAGGGAACCTGTGGGCGCAATTATGGGGAGATATATATGATATCGTCGCTCCCTTTCCTGGTGTGGAAGATGTAAACATAACCCTAGCACTGGAGAAAAATAACTTTGACGTGGACAGAATTTTTAGAGAAGCTGAGAGTTTCTTCACGTCAATTGGTCTCTATCCAATGACAGATAAATTCTGGAAGAAAAGTATTCGTACCAAACCAACGGATGGACGGGACTTTGTTTGCCATGGATCGGCTTCCGACTTGTTTACAAAGGGTGATTTCCGGTAAGGTCATCGTCGACAATTTATTCCATACATGATACAAGCATTCGATATGTCAATTGTCGAACACTTTCGTTACTAACTGGATTCTCCCATTCAGGTATTAACATATAGATTGAAATGATATGTTATTTATCTGAAGTGATCATCTGGAAATATAAGCAGATGACATATGTTACAAGTACAGACATTATTATTCACTGGTGGGAAATGTTCAGATAATAAGTTTAAAAAACGGTTATATATGAACATGCATGTCCTAAGGTAACTACCAATCAGTGCGCATTTCGTATAGAAAGGGGTAATCAATGTAATTAATTATAATTCATTCTCCAAGCGTATGATACAATTAAAGTTACTTGAATTAATTTGCCCAAACAAAACCGCTCAAATGAATACTATAAAGTTATTATATAATGTTGTGTACAGTATGTGTTTTTGCTTGTACAAGTCCAGGTTGTGGTGAAGAGTCAAATATGACTTTTCAATACAGCCTGGACGTTGGACTCGTCCACGTTGTATTGAAAAGTCATATTGGACTCGACACTCCGTGTCGTCCAATATGACTTTTCACCACAATCTGGACTCGTACAAGAAAAACACATACTGTACACAACAGTGTATAATGACATTTTTAATTATCCATCTCTATGTTTATCCAACTTTTGGGAATACAATTGTTTTGGTTATTTTTGGTATTTGTCAGCACTTGATTCTCTATAAAAGCTGTTATTTGATCACCAGAAAGGATGATTTGGAACAGTAAACACGGAAGTGAAAAAAAACTCAATGCGGAAGTGAAACGTCTGCTAAATCGACCAGAGTATTGCGCGCGCATCACAATTTTACCAATTCATTTGGCGATAGATTTACTTCGTGACGTCACGGAGTCCCGATAAAAAAAATCACATTGGACTCGATTGAGTTCAATATAACTTTCGGGAGTCCAATATGTCTTTCCCCGGATTATCATGTGACGGCTTTTGCCCAATCAGAAAGAATGTTAGTTAAGGGATGGATAATACTATTACATCAATTGTTTGCAGATCGTCCCTCCATGTATAAATGGGAAATGATAGACTGCTTCACGAGGAACCGTATTACCAAACGAAAGAGATCAAATTATCATGCATATGTGCACATGCAATAAGTACGCATAGTACGTAATGCACTTTTATGTTCACTCCTCAAATTTATACTTATATTTGTTGTGGTGTCGTTGGGAAACATAATTTGCACGTGTTGTATTTGCACGCTATATAAAGCTGTATACATTTGCAGAATAAAGATGTGCACAAAAGTCGACGCGGAAAATTTCGAAGTGGTTCATCATGAGATGGGACACATTGAATACTTCATGGCATACGAAGACCAACCAACCGCATATAGAACAGGAGCTAACTCGGGGTTCCACGAAGCCGTCGGCGATACAATCAGCCTCTCTGTCAGCTCGCAGAAGCATCTGCGACGAATCGGATTGGTTCGTGGAGAAACAACTGATGACAGAATTACATCGAAAAGTAAGTTAATGAATATGAACCATGCAGGGCCTTTTGATTCCGCGAGTACAAATCCGTGTCCCCTTTGGACGTTTTAATAGTTGTAATATTTTCAGTTCAAATTGAATATCGATAATATTCCGCCAAAATTATTTTACCATCAATCAAATCACATAATACCTTTTATCATATGATTAGCACTATTTCCCGATGTAATATTCGAGCGTAATAGACACGTGTAATATCGTCGCGTGCAATGACGTCACGCTGCTCTTTGGGACAATGGTCGCTGGCTGCAGTTAATTGTTGTTTTCGATAAAATTTTAGCAATTATATGATCATGTGATAAAAAGTATCTCAAACTCGTTCTATTTTATACGTAATTTATCAACCTCGTCCACTAAATTATATTTGAGCCTCGGTAAACCTCGGCTCAAATCGAATTTAGTGAACTCGGTTGATAAATTCCGTATAAAATAGTAACTCGTTTGAGATCCTCTATATACATACATTATACATAGTCAGTGTTCTGTTTATGTATGCGCCAACTTCATTCTGCGCGTACATAAGCACTATAATGTTCTTATGATATATTTGATTTTATCACATAATTAGCCCCTAAACCAGGCCTCATGTGTTTAACAAGACACGTGTGTTATCGGCACGCACAGTGACACAAGAGCTTAGCGCAATGGTATCGATCAATGTTATTATGTTAATTAGAATATAATTATGCTATTCAGTCTGTGTTGAATTATCACAGGTTCTGTGATATGAACATGCGTGGTAAGGGCGGTTGAACAATTTAGTCAACATGAAGAGACAAATTTAAAATGGAACATTAATTTTTCTTTAAGGTGTTTTTACTTCCTCTTTAGTTTTGAAAAGGAAATCAATAGTAATGTGTTTTAACCCAGCCTATTAGAGATCGTTTTTCCTTGCTAAAATGTAATTATGTGATAAAAAGGATTTCAAATTTGTCGCAGTACTATATGAAATTGATTAACCTCATCCAATAATTCGACTCGAATTTAGTGCACTCGGTTAAAAAATGTCGTATAGAATTGCGGCTCATTAGAGACCCTCTATACACGTCTATATAGTGTTTGCACTGGAGAAACAACGATTGTCTTCCAGTCAATATAAGCGTGTCAATGGTGGTCACGCAAGTCTCCCACCACCGTTAAGGCTTCGGTGACTCACGGTGAACATATTTTACCGTTTGTTGAACCTATTATCTGAACATGCCCTCCAAAATACTGAATATAAATCATATATGTGCAATTGTATTATAAACGCACCCCTCCAAATGTATTATAGACCACCCCGGTGATACAATTGAACGGATTAATCCATTCAGTTATTAAAGGGTTGCGGTTGCACTCACTTCACCTTTATTATGAGCTCCTTGCGTTTTGGAAATATTCGACAGTCTTGAAAACAGTGTCTTGCCTTCGTTGTAAGCTAGACATGTTTGTTGAACAATTTCATGGTACTGTTGGATTTCAAAAGAAGACAATTTATGAATAATAATTAAATGGCACGTTTCGAGTAGAACAAATAGTTATAGAGATTCGTACATTTAAATCTACTTAAAACATTAAATAATATGAAAATTAGTGAAACTAATAAAACAATTTAACATGTGTTATCTTCCATGCACAGAGCGAGAGATCAACACACTTATGAAAATGGCGCTGAACAAAATAGCGTTTCTCCCCTTTGGTTACATGATCGATAAATGGAGATGGGGTATATTCAGTGGCGAAATCAAGCCGCATGATTACAACAGGAATTGGTGGGAAATGAGGTCAGTATCTTCTTAATTCAATTCAAACCCAACAGGTCTCATTTATAACTTGGTGTGGTTTTGTCACTCTTCCTCCGCACTGAACAGTCATTGTTTCGATTTTCGAATTTATCCACAAAATTAACATCCAAAATAAAAATACAAATCAATTTCAGCAATGTTGTCATCTGCACAAGTACATCCGATTAACTGGTCCTGTAAGTGTGCGGTCATTGACTAATGGTGATATTGAATATATTCATGGCATGTGCAGTAAGAATATATACATTTGACAACAACAATGGATGTATTGGTTGTTCAAACTTCAAAGACGACCAGAACTGTTGACTTATATATGTGACGTAGGGACGTTTTACATGTATGTTATACCATTTTAAAATCTAAATTAATGTTATAGAATATTCGAATCTAACGTCAATGCATAACCGTCATGCTGTGTTATATTTCTGGAGATAAATAATGCTATAGTTATGGAAATTACTATATCTATAAATTAATGCGTGATAATATATCAAGTGTATTGATGCCATTCTACATATAAATATATCGTGGACAAGATCCCATGTGACGTGTCCATTGGCACGATCATAGAAATAGTTGTTATGCATTAAACTATCTTCGTGGCATTATCTGAACTCTGCCCATTTTCAGATTAAAATACCAAGGAGTTGTGGCCCCAATCCCTCGGAGCGCGGATGATTTTGATCCAGGATCTAAGTTCCACATACCTGACAACGACTATTATATTGCGTGAGTATTGTATCAAACAAAACTCTAAATTCAATTGGCCCATACAGTAATGCTCTAATTAATCGACCTCTTACCCATAATTATGTTGTGGTTAAGAGGTCGATTAATTAGAGCATTACTGTACCTCTTGCCATGGTAATAACCATAAACATGTACATTTCGCAGGGTCGCATCCGTCTCAATGGTCTGAGGAGAAATGCTAAAATAGTTCCGTCTACAATACTTCATTGCCAACGTTGTCGTGTTTCGGTGTTACTGCACAATAATGTAACCGCAACACTGCTGACTATTAGTTGAACTTTACAAAAATATAGACATTTAGTCATTTGTTCGTTCCGATGTAATCACTCATAAACAAACTGGAATGTTTCCACAAACAAGAGCTATTCGATATGATTTACAGTTTGCTTTCCACGTATCGATATTACGATATATAAGTTATATTTATATGGCATTTTTCTCCTGAAACGGATACGAACTCTGATGAGGCCAACGACGAACATCCTGAGTTCGCGCAAACGAGTACAAAGATTTCAAACAGCTAGTCGCCAGTGTCTCGGCATAAAATCATACCGAACCCAGGCTCTATAAAAGACCTTCAATTCAATTGAGTTTATTCTGGTCGCCAATAATACACGTGAATACAATACATATATGAGCAACACAGGTATACACGTATATGTATGACATGGAAATAGCAATGGGGTCGATATTCCTTAGCTACACTTAGTTTCAGTTCGATAGGCTGGTGGTGGTAAGCCTCAGGGGGGAGGCTAAATATTTCAATGAGCTTCTTAATAAATACTGACACGTTTTCAACTGTCTTGTAATTTCGGGAGTTAAAGTGATGTGAAACACTCCGGTATGGTGATCAAATTAAAATGGAGAATAATCTTGTTCAAAGTAGTCATTTTTACAAATAGTATATCCAAATTGACAACACACACCGTCATTCTTATATAGGAATTAAATGCAGTGACTCTCGACGGCGAAATCGTTTTCGTTAGTTTATCGCGGAAGATGCGTCCCGAATCGAAAAGTAAATATTTACAATTGAGCGTAGTTCTGACGTTGTTTTCTATGGGGTGGTAGGGTTGATTTGCGTGAAATTTTGGCAATGTTATTAGAATGTTACATTCCTCTAGTTGTCATAGCAACTGTATACCAACTTATCAGTTTAACGCACCCGATCAAGTACATAATATGTCTTTAAATAGAGCAGCTAGTTTATAAGTGTTGGGTCTCTGGTAGTAGTAGGGTTATCACTATAGTGACGCATATCTGTTTAAATTTGAATGACTTTATTGTTGTAACTTCATAAAATCGTTCTCCGGTGACCGGGTGTTATGGTCCCCTTATCCGACAGTATAATAACACTTCGTCTCGAATTACAGTAGGCCTACTACCAAAACGTGTTCAGGTTACAAACGACTACCTATATTCCATAGGTGACAGTGTTAGCTGTAAATCACGCCTGTGATGGGTTAAGTCTATTTGAACTTCAAGTGGTCAATGTTCCTTATTGAAAGTCACCGCTACTCCATTCAGTGACAACAAATGCACCCCTTTACGGTATTTAAAAGAAATGAAAAAATCTTGCATTTCCAAAATTGACCCATTTACTGCACACAGATCAGCAGTATAAAAATACCCAGACCCCTTCCGTAACTTCGGAACCACACCAGGCTCTTCTTGGCCATTTAAAGACAAATGATCGCCATATTTACGTAGGCTATGCTTTTTTGTTCCCGCTCAAGGAATTTGCCATCAAAGATAATCAAACAATCAGCAGCCAGAATAGTTTTTGTACGGACTCGAGTCCCCCCTCCCAATACAAATCTAAGAAGCGTAACTCTATATAATTAGTTGCGTGTAACCTACAAATAATTACTTCTGTTCATCAGCGGAGTGTCTCACTTTAGTGTTGTCTCATTTCACGTTTCAGATACTTCGTCAGCTTCCTTCTTCAATTCCAATTTTACGAATCAATGTGCAAGATCAGCGGTCACGAAGGTCCTCTGCATGAGTGCGATTTCTACGAATCAAAAGAAGCGGGTGGAAAATTAAAGTAAGCATGTTGCATTTATTACATACGACGTCGTTGATCTATATGTATATTATAACAATACCATGATTTTCGATTACCTTACATAGGGTTTATTAACGGCCCGACAGCAATTGTGAAAAGCCCAACATCATATTAATAGTATGGATCGAGGGCTGTTAGATAGTTATGAAGGTCCTCTAATATACCAATAACTTGATTTTGAAGGGCGTTTTGGTTTATTAACCATCGATCATTTCTGGAGGGCCGTTAATAAAACATGACGTCCGACAAGATCATGTTATCAACATTATTACCAATCCGTCTTCATGTGATCACGTGATCGGTGACAACCGAAAGCGGGCGCCGGGCGATAACGAAAACAAAGATTCATTAACGCCCTTCCGTCCGCTTCCGGTCAACTTTGCCTCAAAATTATGGAATTTTACCCTGCGGTTAAAATACAGTTACTCTACCAGAGAATGCCCTCTAAAGCGGTAATAATAAACCGTAATAGCAGTAATAAAACTCAACCATGTTATTACTCTTGGTACTACTCGTGTACCATGACCGAAATTATGTCATGTGTATAACGCATGTCATTTGTTCCTGAGAAATTAGTAGAATATTCCATCAGAACTATTTTATCGTTATTGTTTACATACGAAGAAAACATTGAAGTGTGATCCAGGCGCCGGGTGCGGCGTACCTTTTGGTGAGATAATTCCAGTTGTTACACCAGTTATGTCATCGTTAAAGTGGCTGGCCGTTCTTAACCGAAAATTATCGACCCGCCACTGTATGGTGGGCGTTATCATGTAGATTAAAAATGAAAAATGTCTCACTTTCGTTCAAATATATATTATTATCCATCCCTTAACTAACATTATTTCTGATTGGGCAAAAGCTGTCACATGATAATCCTGGAAAAAGTCATATTGGAGTCCGGAAAGTCATATATCGAGTCCAATATGACTTTCGGGAGTCCAATGTGACTTTTTTTATCGGGACTCCGTGACGTCTTGAAGTAACTCTATTGCCAAATTAATCGGTTAAATTTCGATGCGCGCAATACTGGTGGATTTAGCAGACGTTTCAGTTCCGCTTTGAGTTTTTTTTCCCCACTTCCGTGTTTACTGTTCCAAATCATGCTTTCTGATGATCAAATACAGGCTTTTATAGAGAAACAAGTGCCGATAAATACCAACAATAACCACAACAAATTTATTCCCAAAATTTGGATAAAACACAGATGGATAATACAAAAATTCATTATACAATGTTGTGTACAGTATGTGCTTTTCTTGTACTCGTCCAGGTTGTGGTAAAAAGTCATATTGGACTTGTCCAATATGACTTTTCACCACAACATGGACTCATACAAGAAAAACACATACTGTGCAAAACATTATATAATAACTTTATAATATATTACACTTACCAGACCATCTAGTTGGAGATTTATAACTTAATTAATACTGCACTTGGTATCATTTAAATATATACACGTTACTGGTCCATATATCCTGAACCGTGAGTCCCACATGACCTCTGTCGTTATTGCAATATGTTTAGTAATGGCAGACAATTAAGCGGAGCTTCATTTCGTTCAAAAATAGAGTTATGCATCTTAGTAAACTAAGACTCGATTGCATACTTCGGTTTCTGTTAAATGGTCCCTAATGGAATCAGGGAGCTAAATGTGTTCTAGAGTCGGGGAGCGAGTACACCGTGGAACCCTAAAGGTGAAGGTAACTGAAGAATGACCTTCACCTGATACATGCGACACGTTATTAAAGGATGACATCGCGTTTATTTGGTTTGTACATAATATCTAAATAATTTAAACTGGTGAATGAATGGGGGAACGGATTTTTGTGAGCGGGAAATGTATTTAACTAGCTGTTGTAGATCTGGGTTTTTCCAGATCAAATTTGGCTGTGAGATAGCCCTGTCGTACACTAGGGGATTTATTTTAAAAAGTAAACACATGACCTATGATTTTTCTTGCATTTTCGTGATCAACTGGTGTCAATCTAGCTGGGTAAACATCACTGGTATGGCCTGCAGGCTTCAATTCAGCGAATTTGGCCGAAACGTTAACACTGTCGCCTATGGGAAACCATTTAGTTCCGTGATTCCTAATTCACAGGCTAGTTACATTATTTGCTGCCATTCAAAGGTTAGTGGCATGGAGTCGAGTTTCAATTATACCCATGTATTATAGACCCGTGGCACACACACGATCGAGTTATTTAACACTTACAATATGACTCATTGGAAGGCATTTAACAATTAACAAAATCGGTGGGCACATGGTATAATTGTATGGTTTTATTCTGCAATATAATCTATATAAATAAAAATACAATACAATGATTTAATTATACATTGCATGGATCTGACATGGTCTCGAGGATATTAACGGGACGTGATGCATTCGCGATAGTTATATATTTGAGAAATCAGAAAAGTCTTTAAATCGATCATGACCAGGAATAACATTCGAAAATATATATTTCGCATGTTGAAACCATTCTTATGTAAATATTACTGTTACAGCAATTTGTCAAAAAACATCACCGAGCGTCCAGGTAATGCAACTAATTCTACATCTGTTTTTCATTATATTTTTTCAATGCTTTGACCTCCGTTACGTTTTGATTGGACTAACTGAAATGTGTTCGGTAATGTGGCAGTAACAGCAACTTGTTTACATAACAACGGTTCTGACATGAGAAATCTTGTTATTGGGGAATTATTGGTAATAATAAGAAGAGAAAGGTTGATCTATTTTTAAGGTTATACTTAATAAAGTTTGAGTGTCTTATTGAATGGTATAATTGTCCCCCCCCCCCCGAAATTTTCGGAGGACTATTGTAATGAGCCGCGTCCGTCCGTCCGTCCGGAGTTATAACTCCAGTAATGATAATCCGATTTGATTGAAACTTGGTATGTAGGTGTCTTAACCAAGAACACAGGTGGCTGCAATTCCGATGTTCTTTTATGGAGTCATTTCCCTTTTTTGCAACTTTTTTTTACTTTATTTCTCAATTTTTAGGTTTCCGGATGATATTTCAAGTTCGGATCCTTTAATTGCAAATACCGTTTTTATGTGGATCAGTCATATCAAGATACAGGTTGAGTTCGAATTTGAGTTTGATCCGATAATTTTTCCTTAGAAAATTAAATTTTACTTCTTTTTCTTTGGTTTCCGGATGATAACTCAAGTTTGGACTGTTCAGTTGAAAATTCCGTTTTTTTGTTAGTCATTGATATTAAAATACATGTCAAGTTCGAATTTGAGTTTGATCTGATGATTTTTCTCAGAGTTATGAGCTTTTCGACTTAGAAATTAAATTTTTCTTGTTTTTTCTTTGGTTTCCGGATGATAACTCAAGTTTGGATTGTTTAATTGGGTCATTCATATCAAAATACAGGTCAAGTTCGAATTTGACTTTGATTCAATGATTTTTCCCAGAGTTATGGACCTTTCGACTATGAAAACATTTTTTCATATTTTCTGTATAAGTGTACCTTCATGGTGTAATCAACTCCTCCAACAGTTTTGATCGTAGATATTTGAAACTTCAGAGTGTTGTTACCCACATATTGGAGATGTGCAACATGTATATAGATGACGGATTTTTTTTTTTTACAGAGTTATTAACCCTTTTCGACATTTTTTTTAATTTCTTTAACAAAGCGGCATCGACTTGCCACGTTTACGGGGTGACACTGTGGTCGGCAGACCTTTTATTATTGCTGTGCCCCAACGATCAAAGCGACATAGTCCTCAATAAAACGCACTCAAACTACATGAACTTCTTACATTTATATATCTTTTTCTTTAACAAGTTCTACAAACTCATCTGAATTGTTTTCTGACCTTTGTCTGCAGTTTGGGTATTATTCCATGCAGGAGTGTAAATTATCCAAATATTCTACCTGTGAGTTATCGGTCGATTGGTATGTGGCCGCTCAATCGATAAACATGCCCAGTTATTCTATATACCGCATTTAGTCTTATACATGTAGATAAACAAGATATGACGTTGGTTCGTATTGTTGTGTGTTTTATTGGGATATGAATGGCATGACCCAATTGGCAGTTGCCCAATCACCAATCATGATTTACTGTTTAGTGTAACAAACGCAGGCTATGTGAATATTTGTTGATGACAGTTGTTTCACCGATGTTCATGTTCCTTTTTGCCATCGAAAAGTCATCGAGTCCTTTTAATGGCGCTCTTTCTGCAGGTTCGTCTGCACAATTATTTATAGAAGCACATCGGAGAACATCTCATGTTGCACATATTTCATGTAAACGTGTTTTAAACGTTAGGTATTCAACAATCTTTCTGAAATAAAAACAATTCATGTTCCTGTTCATGGAAGAAATCAGATAAGCTACCCTCACACCATAGCGATCACCAGTTGCGTATGGTTGCGAATAAAAAATAGTGGTCATAAGTTCCGAACGCAACTCACACGCAACTAATAAGTTTTATAGGTTTGAAGTACGCAACAAGCACGCAGGTGATCGCAGACACACGCAGAGTAAGTTCGAAATTTTGAACATGTTCAATAATTCTCTGCGAATGCCTGCGATCAATTTATACGCACCAGGGACGCAACAGGTACGCTAAGCACGCAACACGATCGCAACAGGTACGCAACTCATAAGTTATGAACGCAGGTGATCGCAGGTCCAAATTTGAGGTATCTGGCCAGGTTTTGGTACCGTACATGTTGCGAATGTGTTGCGTACCTGTTGCGATCATTTTGCGATCGTGTTGCGTGCCTGTTGCGATCCTTGTGCGTGTGTAGCGTACCCCCAAACTATTGTGCTTATTCCCAGCGTATCCCCAACCTATGCCCTGCGTATCCAACCTATTAGTTGCGTGTGAGTTGCGTGTTAGTTGCGTACTACATGCGTGTTGAGAAAAGGTATAAATAGTGGGCCTTTTCTAGATCCGTGTCAGTTGTTGGTGGATCTCCGAGGTGACAACATGGAGCTACCTCTTGCTGTTATTGGACATCAGTTTAATCTGGTCAATTTAGCACTCCAACACATACAGAATAGAATAAACAGAAGGGAGAGAAGAAGAAGAAGAAGAAGAGTGTGGGTTAGACCATGGATTAGCAGGCGCCTTGACTTTGGTCTCTACGACCAGCTTCTGGTGGAGCTCCGGAACGAGGACCAAGGTGCATTCAAGAACTTCATGAGGATGCCTCCCGATATGTACGATGAGCTGCTACGGAGAGTTGGTTCTCGCATCACCAAGCAAAACACCAAGTACAGGTTGCCCCTGGACCCTGGCCTGAAGATGGCAGTCACTTTGCGGCACCTGGCCGCGGGCACCCAGTACTCCGACATGCAGTATGGATGGAGGGTACCAGACAAGACCATCTCAGTCGTGGTCCGTGAGGTCTGCCAAGCCATCATTGCTGAGTACCTGGACGAGGTGATGACCTGCCCCACCACTCCTGAGGGATGGCGTGCCATATCAGACAACTTCATGAACAGGTGGAACTTTCCCCATACATGTGGGGCACTAGATGGGAAGCACGTGGCATGCAGGTGTCCCCCCAACAGTGGATCCATGTATTACAATTACAAGGGGTTCTACTCTGTTGTGCTCCTGGCCCTCGTAGATGGTGATTACAAATTTATCTGGGCAGACTTGGGTGGTTTAGGTTCTTCATCAGACGCCCAAATCTACAACAACTGCGAGTTGAAGGAATATGTGGAAGGGGATAACATCGGATTTCCAAGACCTGAGCCTCTGCCCAATGACACCCAGGATGTACCCTACTACTTCATCGGAGACGATGCATTCGCCCTCAGAGAGACCATGATGAAGCCCTACGCACTCCGTGGTCTGGGTGATAACCACAGGATCTTCAATTACCGGCTTTCCCGTGCCAGAAGGGTTGTGGAAAATGCCTTTGGCATCCTAGCCAACAGGTTCCAGGTTATGCTTGGCACCATGCAGCATCTTCCAGAAAATGTCAAGCTCGTAACCAAAACCTGCATTTGCCTACACAATCTCATGAGGATACGCTACCCTGGTCTACAGAATCAGCAGCTCGACCGTGTGGAGAACAACGGTGACATCATCGCTGGAGCCTGGAGAGATGGAAGGGATATGCTGGACACCCAGGTAGTTGTTGGGCCAAACACTGCAACCAACAAAGGAAAGAAGCAGAGGAACCTCCTCAAGCACTGGGTCAACTCAGAGGCAGGTGCTGTTCCCTGGCAAAACAGCATGATCTAGAGGAACCTATGTTGTTGTAGTGACTTGTTGTAGTGAGATTGGTGTATATACTGTATTGTTGTTCCATAACATGTTATATTTACAAACTAAGTGTGATCATCACTAAATCTAGCATTCCGATTGGTCGGCGCCCACGTGGCTAGTTGCAATTATATCTCGGTGAATGCGCAACAGCTAATAACTGCAAGCTCATAACAACATCGATACTTCATTTGGGTTTGGAAAAAACGAACGCGTAATGTTTTGGGCGCATTTGGATTGACTTAATAAATCATCGGGTTTCAATATAAAGAGAAATTGTTCCTGTTAACTTTTGCCGAGGGTGCTATGGGATATTTTGGGCTGGTTTTGTACATTAACAAAAGTGGCTTTTTCGCTAAATGTATATAAATATAAGGATGAACTGTCATGTAGACTGTTTCTATGGAGATGTAACCGTGATGTAAGTGGTCATAACTTGTAAAACCCTTCGGGTTTTACACAAGTTATGACCACTTACCTCACGGTTACATCTCCATAAATACAGTCCACATGACAGTTAATCCTTATATAAATTTGTATTTATATCATCAACTGAAACATAACACAACATAACACAACACTGCCAAAAACACACAAGTAGATAACTAAAGCAGTCCTAAGACACTAAGTAATCCTAGAGCAAGCAGTCCTGAATCCTAAAGCAGTCCTAGTTCGGTGTATCTGGTGCCTTTGTTACTGGAGTGTTCAGCAGATCACCATCCTCCTGATCCTTAGCAGCTGCAATCGGAACTTGAGACCCTCCGATGAGTGAGGACTTGTTGGAGAGGTTGCACAGGCTGGTGTCTGTCTGCTGCTGCTGCTGCTTGTGCTGTTCCTGCTGTTTGCGCTGTTCATGCTGTTGCTGCTGCTGTGAGAAGACTGTCTGTGCATAATAGCTGCTCATGTAGTCATTGCTCATGGAGTCCCAGACACTGCCTTGTGGAGGGTTGGATTGCCACTGGTGGGGAGGAGGCTGGTAGTTAGGGTACATACACGCACCAAAGGAGCCGGGGGCTGGTGTTGACATCGGTCGACCTGGTAAGTGGGTGCTGGTGCTGGCTCCCTGGTCACCGGGTCGGCGATCAGACGTCGACTGCATGTCATCTACCTCCTCCTCTTCCTCCTCCGACGACTCGGCAGCATCTTCCTCCATGAACTGTGTGCGCAGCTTGTTTATCACCAGCCTGGTCTTCTTGAAGCGGGCCTTAGGCATGGTGAGGAGGCTGTTGTGGACATACTGTCCAAACACCTCTCTCTCGTTGGTGGGCTGGTCCTTTGGCCTGGCGGCGAGCTCCTTCAGAACTTCAGTGGAGTCCGTGACCTTCTTCTGGAGGGCTTCTACAGCTGCCCTGTAATAATAATAATATAATATAATATTCATTTATTTCAGATAAACTATACATAGTATAAATATCCATACAACTAGTAAAATATATAAACAATATGTACAAATAAGGTTTGATATGCATACCTGTCTGCGGCGTCGAGTCTGCGCTTGGTTACCACCCTGGAGGTGCCCGTGAGTTCCAGGTGAGGGGTGGTATCACTGGTGGCTCCATCTGCAGCTTCTTCGGCGCACGCAGCCTCGGCATCCGTTAGGTCTCCTGTGGTGTTCTGGAGAGCTGTCCGGACACTGACGAGGGGCTCACGGCGGTGCCGAATGATGCTCTTCAGGAAGGTGAATTGGGTCTTGATCCACGTCTCCCTCTCGGTCATTGCAGTAAGGTCCCTGGCACCAGCACCGCTCTTTAAATCTTTATCAAGCTTCACATGGATGTCACGCAAGGACCGGAACCATCGCTGCAAGTGGGCGCCATCTTTGATCTCACCGTGTGAGGGGTCCAGCACCTGGGCCTGATCTTCCCACCTCTTCAGCCTCTTGGCAGTGTCTTTGTAGGCGTTGAGTTTTGGATTCCACACCATTGGGTTCTCCCTCAGCCACTCAACCATCAGAATCTCTCTGGCCTCGCTGATAGTAGCAGATTCTTTGATTTTCCTGGGCTTGGTGGGGTTGGTCACCTTCTTCTTCTTGGATTTGGGTGGAGAACCAGAGCCATGTTCATCAGAAGCAATGCCTGCTACATTCTTTGAATGCTGTGATGAAATGGAGGAGTCACGAGTCAATGGTTCTGTAGGCGGGTGAGTTGGAGACCGTCCTCTTGCTGGTTGTTTTCGGCCACGGCCACGGCCACGGGAAGCTGTTTCGGTAGTTTTGACATCACTGTTATCTGATTTCTTTGTAGATTTCCTCATGTTGACCTCGATGACCAAATCAGTACTGAAGAAAATAATGAATCGGCTCAGCTTTTATAGGTTTTTATCACGTGACAGATATTCGCAAATACCACGCAACTAGCACGCAGGTCAAACGCAACTTGTAAGTTTTTAACGCAACTCAAACGCAACTCGTAAGTTCTGCACGCAACTCACCCGCAACTCGCACGCAACTCGCACGCAACTCGTACGCCGGTGATCGCAGATATTGGGGGATCATAAGTTCAGTTCGCAACCCACACGCAACTCGCACGCAACTCGTACGCCGGTGATCGCAGATATTGGGGGATCATAAGTTCAGTTCGTAACCCACACGCAACCCACACGCAACTCACACGCAACCCATAGGTCGAATAGGTTACAAATTGACAAAATTGTTGATTTCGCTTGCGTTTGGTGCGTATACAAATATTTTTTACACGCAACTCATAGGTTTCAGCATACGCTATGGTGTGAGGGTACCTTAAGAAATATTATTTGGAAGTTGGAGTGCGTTCTTCGGTTTAACAGAATCAACCCATGGTGACATCTAGGTGCGAGCCATCAATTTTATCCGAAATTTGTAGAAAAACATGGCTGCCAGCGAACATCTTGGATTTTACTCTTTGCATGACTAAATACTTCGGCACAGCCTACAGGCCACACCCCTCATCCGATTGTCACCACACTCCATATGAATCTTCGGTGTGACCTCTAGATGGGATCCATCGATTATTTTTTATTACTAAAACTCTTTGGCTTTCCTGTTCTTTATCATTCTATTCATTGATTATTTCCGAAATTCGATAAAAAACATGGCTGCAAGCGGCCATCTTGTATTTTACTCTTTGCCTGACTAAATCCTTGGGCACACTCTACATGCCACATCCCTCTTCCAATCGTCATAAATCTCCATATGGATCTTCAAAGTGACCTCTGGATTCGAGCCATCGATTATTATTATTAAATATTTTTGGCTTTCCTTCTGTATCGTTCTATTCATTGATCAGCAAATAATAAACTCCTTCCCAAGTTGAGCTACAGTGTCATTGACACTTTCGTTTATGAAAACATGGCTGTCGGCAGTCATCTTATATTTACTCTTTGCATGAATAAATACTTTGGAACACCCTACAACCAATATTTTTATACAAATGATCCCAAATTTATAATGGCTCTCGTTTCAGTGACCTCTCGTATTTCTTAAACATATAAACTTTCCGCATTCCATATCGCCCATTGACTGTTATGTGTGACATTACCCATTGAGCTTGTTGAGCTAAAGTGTAATTGACACTTTCATTTAAAATAAAAAATAATCTTTTTTTTTCTCTCAGAGAACTGTTAAGTCTTGGAGCCAGTAAGCCGTGGCCCGAAGCACTAAAGATTATGACAGGGAAGGACAAGATCGATACAGGTTCCATCCGAAGATATTTCAAACCTCTAATAGACTGGTTAGAAGAAGTCAACAGAGACCAGACCGTTGGATGGGACAACGCTACTGTCAATTGGAAGGAGTCGTGATGTAATTTTTATAATATTCATGACTCAAGTGGAAATGGTGGCAATATTTGGCGTGAGCAATGTTCGTCATGCATTATGTATAATTTTCACATAATAGACACCTTCCGCACAATGAACTACTACTAATAAGAATTACGAATAGCTAATAGTAGTCCTATAATGAACTACTACTGATAAGTAATACGAATAGTGAATGTTTCGGAAGGTCCAAAACGATTTCGCAAATTGACGAATACGAGTTCGTTTGTGAGAAAATCCTGCCGTTCAAACTACTTGCCACTCGCAGTAAAGTGAAATGGTTCTGTTGTTCGTGATTATTGTAAATGTTTAATAAGAGCCTTATTACTTTATACTTAATTGTGTTGTTATCAGGACATAGTGAGTAGTCTCGATGATTGCATGCATGGCGTCGAATGATTTTATTGCCACAAACAAATATAAATTAAGGCCACATGGCGATGGACATAATCTCAGAGTTAACTCCCACATTAAGGAACAGGAAAAGAAGAGAAGAGAAATGATTTCGAACTTATTACTATATGATGTATTTGTGAGTTCATTTTCAAAATCAGAAACCGCAATCGTAACTGCGATATTACAAAACGACAACTCATAGAAATAACACACATTCTAACGACGTAGTACATGTACTCTAATCGCAATTCTTACCAGTAGTAATTCAATAGGTGTCTATTGTCCAGGCGTAGTTATGCACACTAACCATATATGACGTATACATGGACGTGTCGGTACGGAGATTTGGGGTGCCTCGGCCCATACTTTTGTCAAATTTGTCAATTTTTGAAACAATAACAATGGAAGTTGAATTCAGACTGATATATAAGTTGCAATTGTTTAATTTTCCAATTACAATTTAGTATATGATCCTACCTTTATTCCATCAAACCCATTCTATAAATTGTGATATTAAACGTTCGTTTACAAGAAATAGTGCCAGATGAGCTTTTACTTCCGGTCAAAATACGATGGCTTCCAATATTTTCCCAACAAACTATAATTAATGAAGAGTTCGAAAAGTTATGTCATTAAATATATGCCATTAAGCACAGGCCAAAGGGTCTATTTATCTGGGACTATTTCTTTACGTGGGCAAACAACGCATAGTTACATGAAACGTCATCGCATGTCTTGTAGAAGCCGATGTTAGTTTCGCGTCCCATTTGTTGATTTAAGTATGTTTTGTCGAGGTTTTGGATCATGTAATAAATATAATCTACAACTTGTCCCCAATTGATAGCGGAATTTAAAAAACTCGTCCAGTAAATTAGGTCTGGACCTCGCAATGGCTCGGTCCAGACCAAATTGACTGGACTCGTTTTGTAAATTTCGCTATAAACTGCGGACACGTTGTAGATCCTCTATTTTTGTAAAATATATTATTTGCATGGACCAAAAGTTTAACAATTTCTTGTTATCAGACACAATTTAGACTGGAGTTGTCATCAGTTGGAAATTGATCCACATTATAGGGAGGTGTTAAGTTGGGCTTATCCAGTAGTCAGAAATGTTAATTCACTATTTCGGTCTATTTAAAGTGGGATACTATCATACTAATGAAAATTCGAAGTTGCGCACCCATGCCTCACACACAGCAACATAGTCCGGCTACACGATCTAACAACGTCCATGGAAGGTTGTGGTGATTTCTTGGTGTATATTGTCACCAATTATATTTGAATGAATGTGGTGCACACATGACTGCATGCTACTTTAAACAACCCAATATCAGAAGAGGTTGTAAATCAAATGATGTCCACATACGAAGTTAATTAGGTTTTGACTCACTGATAACAATTACCACATTTGATTAATATTGTTTCGAAGACACCTGTGTATGGCTATCTTCAAATAACACATGAAACGTCATCTGCCGTATTCGCGAGGTCCGACAAATTATATAAACCGGATGGTCCTAAAGTATATTATACCGTACAGGATCAATACACGTTATATGCAATACCTGACCTAGATTAACCAGCCGGACTTTAAAATAGTCTCCTGCTATCACACATGCATGGTTGTATTTACCCTTTCTACACTGAATGGATTCTCCCATTGGGTCATAAACGTATACATTGGAACGATATATTATTAATTTGGAGTGGTGGTCAGGCAGTGAAAACAGACGGCAGGCATACGAAAAGATAATACAAAGCAGAGTTAAATGGTGGGAAATGTCCAGATAATAAGTTAAACGAACGAGCCAATGGAACTACTCATCAATAAGTATTTAGTATAGAAAGGGTTAAAGTTATTAGAAAAATCAAATTTTTTTTACCGAAGATTGCTTTTAATGCACAGCTTTGTCGAAATGTGTTGTTGAGTATGAGAAACTTATGAATCAATGTACATATGATTAAAACTTGTATGAGGTCATCTGGGCACCACTTTCAACAACGGCACATTTTTCCAAAATGCCATTGCTGGTGAATGTATTTATGTCATTACAGTGATCGGAAAAAAATATTTGCTCAATCATATTGTCTCAAATGTCGTACACGTTCAAAATTCCGTAAGGTTGTTTAAACCTTTCCTTGCTAAATGGATTCTCCCGCCAGTTATAAAAGTATACATTCGAATGGTCTATTATTCATCTGGGGACGTTCAGTAAACAGAAGCAGACCAACGAAGATATAATAATAATGTGGAAGGACTGCTAGTTATTGGTGGGAACTGTTCAAATAATAAGTTGAACAGTTTGTTTCACTGAACATTTCCTAAGGGATCTACTCTCAATGGGTATTTAGTATAGAAAGTGTTAAAGGTACTCAGTCCGATCAGACGGTCCCCATATCATCAAGATACAACAACAACAACATTTCTTCAAAATACGCTTTAGTTATCAGAATCGATTAATTGCAACAAAATAATGCTAACCACTGTCAACTATGGTATCAAATTTCCCAACACATGTTATTTATCAGCTTTTGTTCAACGAAATATGGCATATTATCTCTTCAGTATTCACGAACTTTGGCCGTATTACCCCTTGTTTTTAGAGTGATCCACCCTCATCCGCAATTTTGACCGAGACCATCCATTTGACGGCTTGTTTCTGGGCCACACATAATTGAAATAACAAACTTCAAAAATCGATATCTGATCACTCTGAGCTTTGATTGGTAGGTTCTTCGACTTGAATCAAATACCACAGAAGCCAAAGAAATCGTAATTCAGGGGTGTTTAATCGGATTTAGTACCTTTAATATGTGCCATATTTATAAACGCGAACAAGTTGCACACAGCTCACGTGTGCAGATTATTTTGTTAATAATGATATACGCCTTAACCCGTATACTATCCTAAATTATCCCCACTGGACTTTAACGACCCACATACGCTTCGCTCGAGTTTAGTTTGATTTTGTGTAACAGCCTTCGTCAAATTCTGTTTTATATCATTATAGAACATAGTATATTTGAAAACATGTCAACTGGGTGCGTTGGTTGTTCGAACCCCACCATATTGCGTGATATGACCATACAACATTTTAAACATATATCTACTGTACTTAGATAGATAAATGCTTCAAAACGAAACTAACTTTGTTTGGATTTTCTACTTGCGCCAACAATGATACTCTAATCATTTAATAGATAACATGCATTGGTACATAAACTTTCTGTTGATATGATTAATATTTCTCACGTAAATATAGTGCCAGCCTGCCATGATGCAGGAACCTATAGCTATATGTATTAAGTAAGTGGGGTATCCACATCCAGAATTCCGTTTTTAATTCTCAGATCGTCAAAGATCACCATATTATGTCAGTATATTTCGTAATTTCGAACATCGAGCGAACTTATTTGGAATTCTCATCTATATATAATATTGGGTGTAGTCACAGTTTTTGTTTTACTCGTTTTCCTTCTTTATTTCTCAAATGAAACAATATTACGAAGGTGGTTGGTTACCTTGGTAAGGATTTGTTGGGTTTATTTTTGTTCCAATTTTGTTCGAGGGTTATTTCATCTGTGATAATAAAACATTCTACGAAATTGTATTGCTAAATTTATTGGACACCAAAAAAAAATCCTTCATACCATATCGACGCTGGTGAGTGTCATGTAATGACCTACCTATATTTTTGCATAGATACATTCGTAGCTAGCTAGCTTTTCAAATCTCGTCATTGGATCACGTGATGTGCTGTCTGTTTACGTTGGCGACAAAATGGCGTCCAGTGCTGTCGTACCACTGGCGAAATTTGAGGTGGAGCTAGGCCAAGTATTAGATAAATACACATGGCAGCTAGCGCTCCAAAATACACTTAATAAAATTTGAAATTATCCCGGTATCGAAATACGTCGATATATACATGAACTACATTTCTATTATTATTAGGTCCAAGACGCATTGAAGTCATACAAATACCACTATACTTTGAATGCGGTGATTGGGTGCCCAAAAAAAAAATAGTAATTTGTATTTATCGGAATTCCGGAATCGGTAACGGAATGTCCGGAAAAGATATATTGTGTTATCTTAACACGAACCGATTTAAAAACTTCACGCAATAATGTATCTTCAATTTAGTCATCAAAATTATGCAGTACCATAAACGTTTCAGAGCGGTCGACGGGAGTTCTGGGTTTTCTTTCCATTGTCTACTGTGTCAATTTTTACGCGACCGCCGACGAACATTTGAACCGCTACTTGAACGAAATTATCTCAAATTTATCGAAAAATATAAAAATAAAAACACGTATTTTCAGCGCTATATATCGACGAATTTGTTCGGTATGTTTTGAGATACCTCTTATCAAATTGTGTAACATAGTTGTTGGTTTAGAACTAGTCATGTCCGTTTAAATCTTTGAATGGTTATGATGCATATAGATTGCCATTAAAGCCACCATGGGAGCTCATGGAGGCATAGTTACATGTAATTCGTGGATAGAGAAGGCAAAAGGCACATATGAGCTCGGGAAGGTTGTCTGGTTTATTTCGTCTACTCGAAATGCTATCTATAATTAGTCTCGTTCTATGCGAGAAATATGAAAAGCTGGCTACGAATGTAATCGTCAGCGATAAGCGGGCTACACTTTCCGTGACCATTTTGTAAATCTGGCTACGAATATGATCGATGTATCGTGGCAATTGCCCCATCAGCATACCGCAAGGAAACGGAATGAGTAAATTCTATGCCATATATATGTTATTCTCCAATATGGTAAACAATGACTTTGGTAAACAAAAACGTGTATTCATGTGTATAAAGTGTCACGTGATCTGTCCTGACAGTTGCAATACACAATTGCTCATCGGAGGGGGCTCGAAACCAAAAGCTTGTGCGTTGAACAGAGAGCTTTCATTTGTGAGTGCAAGGCAGAAAAACAATTGAATATTTTCGTTCGCGCGTCCATGTAGCTATGTAGGACCAGTGCTATAATTATTTCATAAACGTAAAGGACAACCGACAAGAGAGTCTAGAACTACAGTAATGCCATAAATAATCGACTTATTAACCACATCAGAATTATTGGTAATTCTTCAGGATTTAGTCGGAAATATGGCTTGTTACAATTCATTGGAAAGCTCTCACTGAGAGCTTTCCGATGAATGGCAACAAGCCATATTTCCGACTACATCACCTGACTAAATCCTGAAAAATACCCATAATTTTGCTGTGGTTAAGGAGTCGATTTATTTAGGGCATTACTGTACATGTATGTATAATCGAATAAATCATAACCATAAACTATTACAGCTTTGTTTCTATTTATAAAGACGGGTTAATATTCACAACAGCTGGATAGTGCATGAGCTTGTGAATTGTTACCGATTTTAGAAAATGCATTTTATATATATCGTTTACCTTGTCTTGAAATTATTTTTTCTAAAAAAAATCATAAGTACGAAAGATACCAAGAAGATGTAAGGTTAACCGTTAACGATATAATGAATCGAGTTCTTGCTTCTAGAACGTCTCATTTTATAGCCACAGAGTAGATCACAATTGGTTGGCAGAATTCTTCATCACGATGTCTATTTGGTACATTTATGTATCACGACCAGTGTCCATTACGCCTACGTGGGTAGAAGGTCATCGGATTAGTTGTGTAAACATTATTTAGGTGTTTCCATCCAGATACACTGTAGTAATCAATGATCGCTGATGCTGATCTAATGATGGCTCAATTTATCCGAATCTTCTCAATCCAGAGTTACCATCATACCACCCCACTTGTCTGGCAAATCAATTACTGTCGTGTCTCTTCCAGTACTCCATCGCTGGACTATTAGAATGTTTATCGGCCGCTGCTACTAAATATTAGATTATCGAGTAGCGATAAGTGGTATAAGAATTTTAGTGATACTTACAATCGCACACCCTCTGCCTGGTGGTTGAGTTGGTAAGATAAACTTCAATAAATCAGATAGTACTCAATCGCTGGACTATTTTTTTTGTTTTTCTGATTGAAATATGACACCCCATTTCAGCTTAACATCTTTGCTATTGAAACACAACATAACCTACAGTCCAGAAATACGTTTACGATGGATGTAAATACTGAACTACCGTCTTGTTTTTGAGTTTCCAGTTGGGAGAAACTTTTATCCGGCAGTTGAAAGTCGTTGAATAACCGCTGCTGTTATCAGTGGTACCTGTATATTGGAGTACACCGACTGAGCAGGTAGTTAGTATACAAAGCATGTTCCAAACAATTGCCACACCTTTGAAAAAACGAAAGCATGGGAATACTCATAAAGAGTAACCATTTTGGGGGTAGAAATGTCAGATAGATAGATAATTTGTAATGGCTAATAGATGCATAACAAGTAGACATGTGAGCATAAGCAGAGTCAACGCACCACAGCTTAGCACCAACGCAGAAGTTCGATCGTGTTTGGTCGATTAAAACTACTCTTATATTTAAGACACATAACACGAAAATGTGTTGAGGTTTTGGACAGCATCCATATTTGAGTATTATCGCACATTGCACAACACTTGTATAGTCATCATTGTTAAAAACATGTCGACCCATTTAGATCGAGAACTTCTAGTTTCAGACATCAGTCACTGCTAACTACCTGAAGTCACTGGATTGACTCCCTCACCAGGACTTTCCGGATACGGATAAATGTATGATCAATCTTTGTTGATATACGGCAACGCATTTTTTGAAGCTGACAGCGCCTGCAGTTTGAAGTTAGTTCTCAGTGTAAACGTGTCTATTATCTACATGTATGTTACATGTATGTCCTCAACGTTGAGAGACATATCCACCGTTTGAGTGGGGTAACGAAATATCGGCCCACTTGAACGACTGCATGCATACCCAGAGCAATCATCCATCTTACAACAAGTACCATAATTTGACGATATCCAATGGTGGTTCTCGAAGATTTCCAATTTCTATACAAATAGAGTGGGATCGAATTTCACTCTTCAAGAGAAAAATTATTCGAACAATCCCCTACTTGCCCCTGCAGGCTCCGATATCTGAGTAATGGACATGCGTCCGATCGATGCTTCGATAGAGCATGTGCGCGACAATTAACGACCAAAGAAGTATGATGTATTCCGACCCCGATGACGAAGAGCAGCTGAATCACAAGTACTTTGGGCACGGTTCAAGGGTCTTGACTGGAGGTCTGACATAACCGCCATTAGCAGCGACGGAAACAGTTGGCGAGCCGACTTCCGGAGTAATAGTTGGAATCCAAGCTTTATACAGCTGTAGGGGAACGAAGCCATTTCTGGTTCGTGTTTTGAAGTGGCTTCCTAATGGGGCTGGATTGTCGGCGGCGTCGCAAGATGATACTTCTCATGTGGTGCTGAAATCAATGAACACTAACGAGTTTTTGTATCAGAGTGTGCATTAAAGAGGTAATGGGTGAGAGTTTGACAAGCCGGTTTTATCTGCGAATTCAGAGTTCTTCTGCTTCAGAATTACATCTTATATTGAAGATAGGAAACCTTCTAATAAATGAGTATAACTACTATATGCATTCAGACAGTGTTGGGATATACAATGTCGTTCGCTGGTTCCCCGATCCGTCGAGCAAAATATTCCTCATACACGTTTCCACAATCACATGTGTGAATCTAATGATGATGATGTAACTGCTATTGTTCAATTGTTTAGGTATTTAAATATGTCTAAATCAAATATATAGTAACTTCACCCAATATCTCGTTTCATGATGTAAAAGACGTCGACAAAAAATTATGATCAAATACGTTCATATGCAGCCATATTCACCAGCAAGGTTTATGTAATAAGCGATATTGTTTATTCCGTATCGGCTCAACGAAGTGATATCTGCTTTCGTCGATAACGTTTATAGCGACACGCATTGTCAAATCACCTTTATTGAATAGTCATAAAGCGCAGCGATATTTATCAAATGGAAGACCACAGGTACCCTAGCTAGTGAGCATCTAACATTACCAATCACTTGATTTATTCAATAAACCCGATTGGTGAATACTGATGTTCAATATCCAAATTATCCTACATGTATATAGCAATTGTTTGCTGTTATACCATAGTCCATGGATAAACAACATGGAACATTCATCAACTATATGTACTTATATGGGGTTTGTACGCCGCGGAAAAGTGATTTATTACATTCCAATGTGTGATCTACCTTGATTTATCTAGTGATTATAAACGATAATTTCACAAGTTAATTATGTCACTTTAACTAGCGCCTTATGTATTCATACGCGTAATATGTGGCATGTGTATAATGACAGTATTATTAGGATTTCTAGTAAATCAGATGTTTATAGTGGAACATACTCAACAGAATAATCACTTGATTGAACTGGTGACGTGAAATAATTCATTTGAACAGGGACTATTTTCTAAAACACTCGACCGCAATGCACTCTCGTGTTTGTACAACGTCACAGCCTCTGGTGAATTATTTCACGTCACCAGTTCAATCAAGTGATTATTCTCTATATAACTGTTGTGCCTCAGACCAATCTATTCTCCGGTCGTTTCTATATTAACATAATCCGTGGAAAGAGACTTCTTGTTGATACTTTATGAATGGACCAGGTCGTAGTTAACCATGCCGGCGCCAATATAATTTATACACTTTAACGTACAGTGATTGAAACACCATTTAGATTATCACATCACATGCAGGCTATCAAGATCCAACTTATCCTTGAGCGATGTACGGATCCTACGGTGAAGGTAATTGAGTGAAAGCAGAGACTGTAGAACCACCGTTAAAATGGCTGCGCACAGGTGCGTTATAATTATAATTTCGTGAGTATAGGAACCATATTATTGTATATCAAATTATGAATTTACTGAAGAATGCAGACTGCAGAGAATACAACTCATACCTGATACTGGATTCGTCTTCATTAATGAGCTCAATTTAAAATAGCTGAAAACTTCGTTGTTTTCAGACAATTTGCATAATTGGACAATGGTGGAACTCACGCGTGCGCGTATAATGGCTGTGTATAGATGCTATCGAAGACTAGCAACACGTGGGACGTGCATCCAAATAGTTTTTCGATGTCTCAAAATTCCACGAATCAGATTGCATTTATAATTATGTGAACTTTTGACCATTTCTTGTGTTGTCTTGAAAGCCATGTTGGTGATTGGACTATGTAGTAAGTTTTCGAAATCAGAGTATATGACTTCAGGTTTGCACATAATCATGAAAACGACAAGTCATTGTTCAACAAACTAGTCGCTATGCGATATGTCTCTGTTTCATGTGGGCTGAAGGCACATTTAGCAAATTGTTCAATAACAAAATGATGTTTTTTACCATTATTAGCGGAACAGAGCAACAGCCAATGAAAGTGTCAATGACACTAGCTCACTTGGGAAGAAGTTAACTTTCTGCTGACCAATGAGTAGAATGATAAAGAAAAAGGAAAGTTATAGTTACAGTACAGGTCTTGTATTGTGTAGATGAAATTATTTTCATTTCAAACATTTTCAACGAATGTTGGAAATAATCGAAGGCTACAATCTAGCGATCACCCCGAAGATCCATGTGGAATTTCGTGTTGATTAGAAGAGGGGTGTGGCCTGAAGGGTGTGCCGAAGAATTTAGTCATGCAAAGAGTAAACTCCAAGATGGCCACTGGCAGCCATGTTTTTCTACAAATTTCCGAAAAAATCGATGGCTCTCACCTAGCAGTCACCCGGAAGATCAAATTACAGTTTGGTGATGATCGGATAGTCTGTAGTGTGTGCCAAAGGATTTAGTCATGCAAAGATTACAATTCAAGATGGCTGCCGGCGGCCATATTTTTCATTGAAAACTTTTCAAATTCAATGGCTCCCATCTAGAGGTGACCATAAACATGGCTGCAAATTTCAAAACAATCCTCCAATAATTGCGGACTGAAGGCTGTGCCGATGGATTCGAATTTGAAATCCATGATATCTATAGATGGCGGTTGTTTATTTTTATCGAATTACGAACAAAATAGAGGGCTCCCATTTAGAGGTCACTCCGAAGATCCATATGTAGTTTTGTGATGATCGGATGAGAGATGTGACCTGTACAGTGTGCCACAGGATTTAGTCACACAAAGAGTATAATACAAGATGGCTGGTGGCGGCTATGTTTTTCGGAATTCGGAAAAAGCTGATGGCTCCAATCTGGTGGTCACCCAAAATATCCGTATGAAGTTTGGTGACGATCGGATGAGTTACATGGTTTGTATGGTGTGCCAAATGATAGTCATGCAAAGAGTAAAATCCAAGATGGTTGCCGGCGCACATTTTTTCCATAAAAAATCTTTCAGATTCGATAGCTCTCATCTAGAGGTGATCATAATCATGGCTGTTAATTTACAAAACATTTCTTCGATATGAGCCGGTCCCAGGGTGTGCCGATGAATACAAATTTGAAATCCAAGATGGCTGGTGGCAGACATGTTTGTAACGAATTTAAGAAATAATGGATTGCTCCCATCTGGAGGTCATCCCGAAAATCCGTATGCAGTTTGGTGATGATCGGATGAGGGATGTGTCCTGTATGGTGTGCCTAAGAAGTTAGTCTTTGCAAATAGTAAAATCCAAGATGGCTGCTGGCGGCCATGTTATTTTTATCGAATTCCGGAAATAATCGATGGCTCCCATCTAGAGGTCACCCCGAAGATCAATATGAAGTTTGGTGGTGATCGGATTAGGGATGTGGCCTATAGGGTGTGCCAAAGTATTTAGTCATGCAAAGAGTAAAATTCAAGATGGCTGTTGGTGGCCATGTTTTTCATCGAAAAATCGCTCAAATTCGATATCTGCCATCTAGAGGTGATCCTAAACATGCCTGTAAATTTTCAAATCATTTATCTAATAAATGTGGGCTGCAGTGTGTGCCGATGGATTCAAAATTGAATTCAAAAATAGCCTCCGGTGGCTATGTTTTTTGTCGAATTATGGAACAAATATATGGCACCCATCTAGAGGCCACCTCGAAGATCAATATGAAGTTTGGGGATGATCGGATGAGGGATGCGACCCATAGGGCGAGCCAAAGGAAATTGTTGACGGACGCACGCACCCACGCCCCTACACGGACATGGCAAAAGCTCAAGCATGACTTCGTCAAGTTAAAACTTCATCGAGGTGGTTTAAGCTTTATATATATGGTGTTATAGCATACATGTACATAATAACCGTATACATATAAGTAGAAAAAAGACGCATGGTTACCGATGACAGCCAAGACATCGGTGAGCATATACCACGAAGAAAGTTAATTGCATTTACAATTGGACTGTGGACGCACAGCACCAGTACGCTTATACTGTAGTTCAAACTCGCCCGGTTTCTTCTCGGAAAACCTGATAAGTGCATAACCATTGGAAATTGTATTTTTTTTTTCGAAATTAAATTGCAGAATAGAAATCAATCACGTGCCTGGTTTTGTATAAACCAAGCAATGTTGTCATATTCGAATCACTCGCGGTGCACTGAATTTGATTTAGTTCTCCTCAATCTGCGGTGATTGAATTCACGTGGCTACACGGGAAGGCGGAAAATGAAATCAGCAGGAATTCATAGCTAACATCGAGGAATGCCTTAAATCTGATTAGTATGATAGATTAATGTGTCGATTCGACAGGGTCGAGAGGGAATATGAGAAAACCATTTGTAGAACGCGACTGGAGACGTGCTTACCAGAGGCAGAATTATAGTACTTATCCCAGGGTACCACTTTCAACAGCGTTCTAAGTCAATTTTAGTGCGGAAATGATATATTGGTTTCATTAGATTCAGGAAAAGTTCCACTCCAATGAAATTTATGCACGATTCTTGGCTTTTATTGTTCGCGAAAAAATAGTCGAACCGGAACCATATATAAAAGCTGCGCGTGAAATTTTGCATAGTTATACGGCACATGCTAGCCTTACTCGCGAGACGACCTGATATGCCACGGTTCTCGGCGACAAAGAAACAGAGTACCAAATAAAACGCACCATGTCACATACTGCTTGTCGAAAATAAGGCTCCTACCACATTTGATAACAGGTCAGTCGATGGGACAATCGCCAAACTAAATGCAATCATGCAGGAGTATACCTTTAGAGATGTAGGAGTATACCTTTAGAGATGTAGGAGTATACCTTTAGAGATGTAGGAGTATACCTTTAGAGATGTAGGAGTATACCTTTAGAGATGTAGGAGTATACCTTTAGAGATGTAGGAGTATACCTTTAGAGATGTAGGAGTATACCTTTAGAGATGTAGGAGTATACCTTTAGAGATGTATACCGTTTGTAAGTTAAATCACCTGGGATATTGCTCGCAACAAACTGACAATTCATGAAACGATGTGCATCTTAATATATATAGCAACTAATGTATTAATAATTCCCATCACATGGTTATTGCAATCGAACAAATACCACCCTGTGTATATTTTTTTAGAACGCTGAAAGATTCACCTTTCTGGTGGATTGAACAATATCTTGTCAGATTCAATGAAATGATGTTTTAAAATCGCCAATTAGTGAGATCAGGGATTACAAGGCAATTGCTGTAGCACCAATGATAAAACTACATGCACGCCATGGTATTCTGAGCGAAAAATAGTACGACTCCTGAGTTTATACCAGACCACAGAGAAACAAGGCTATACATGTTGATGAGTTACATATACACATTACGGAATGATGGTATTGTCATGTCAATGGAACGTAAGATTCTTACTATACACATGCACGTGGTATTTGGTATTTCAGGTACGTTTTACACATTTGTTCCAGACACCAACACTTTCCAATTGAATATAACATATATGTGCATAATATTATAACACATCAGGGTTTCACAAGACTGGTTGTCTCTGGCATATACTATTTCCATCAACTCATGTTGAGACTCTATTTCTTTCGATTGAAGATCCCATATTTGCCGCAGAAGTTATTAACAGCGACATCATGTTGATTTTCGATTGGTGGCAAACATCATGGCAAGTTAAGTTCAATCCCGTCAAAACAGAATCGCTTCTAACATCCTGGAAACCCTCTTGAGATGTGTGGGCAGAATATTAAAGAAGTTGCAACATTTTGGTCTAACATTTAATGGGGACTGTACTTTGAATGATACTATACAGGATATTTATGTGCATGACTAACTTCATATGTGTTTACATAATTACGATTGTGCTCATATGATATACTATTTACATTGTTCCAATGAATATAAATCCTTCTGAAAATAAGTGACGTATACGTGCGTATGTGGGTGTGACAAAGAACTGATATTATTTGAACATAATATAGTTTCCATATAAGAACCCCTCACAGACCTCTTCCTATTCACATAATATTCATTAGTCAATTCTGAAATGTGAAATATAATTTATGTTCAATATCTCTATCAAACAAAATTGCATATGTATATTTATTACAAAATCCTACCCTTATTCCATTCAACAAACCCGTTCTATAAATTGTGATATTAAAAGTTCGTTGAAAACAGGAAATAGTGCCAGTTGACCATTGACTTCCGGTTTGTCGTCTGTTTACATTCCGTACATTTATACGTCTGAAAATACTATATTCCAATATTTTCCAACAATCTATAATAAACGAAGAGTTTTAAAAGTTAATTCATTAAATACATCAAAGTGTCTTTATTTATCTGGGACTATTTCTTTACGCGGGCAAACAACGCATATTTACGTGAAACGTCATCCCAGGTCTTGTTGAAGCCAATGTTAGTTTTACGTCCCATTTGTTGATTCAAGTATGTTTTATCTAGGTTTTGGATTATAAATAAATAAATAAATATAGATAATAAATAGAATCTTCTACTCGTCCCCAGTATATAGCAGAATTTACAGAACTTGTCCAGTAAATTATGTCTGAACCTCGCCTCAGACCTAATTTACTGGACTCGTTTTGTAAATTCCGCTATAAACTGGGGACTCGTTGTAGATCCTCTATATTGTTGTGTGTTAATAAAAATATTAAAAAAAAATAATAATATAAATGATATTGAAAATCGAGCTGCAACTCGCCAGTGTAAATTGAGGAACTATAAAGTCACACAGGACAGGAGAACCCTAGAACAACGAATATACTTTTATCACATAATTTGGCCATAAAAGCAGTTTCATAATTATCGGTAATAGACACGTTTAATATCAGCGCGTGCGATGACGTCACGGCGTTCTTCAAATAACTTGCGATCGCTGTAGTTTATGATTGTTGTTTTCGATGAATATTGCGCGTTGCTTCGGGTTTATTTGATCATGTGATAAAAGGTATCTCACACTCGTCCTATTTTATACGTAATTTATCAACCTCGTCCTCTAAATTCTATTTGAGCCTCGGTAAACCTCGGCTCAAATCGAATTTAGTGAACTCGGTTGATAAATTCCGTATAAAATAGAAACTCATGTGAGATCCTCTATATATCACATGAATAATAAGCGCGGGCTTCCCGCCAGCTTGGCAGCGCGCCAACAAATGACTTTACATTGAATCAGGCGGATTAATACTATTTCGTAATGACGCACATAGGAACAACAACAGTCAATGCAAAATGATTGCTTTGTTCATTAAAGTTAAATTATTGTCCAAATTCGTTGCACTAATCAAAATAGACACAAAACAGAGGAAACTTGAGGTACTATATTTTCCGTCGGCAGCTCGAGCGCGCAATACTGTCGTATACGGTTGTGGAGCGTCTCAGCCAACAATGGAAATGTGTGCATTTTTAAGTTTCTGTTGAGGATTTTGATTTGTTAAAAAGGCAAAAAGCTCTAGTTTTTTCATGTAATATACAAGATCTTCATCTCGTTACGTTTGGAAATAAGATTTTATGAAACTCGTTTGATAAATTTGATTCACAACTCGTTTACGACTCGTTGTGAATCAAATTTATCAAACTCGTTTCATAAAATATTATCTCAACATTACTCGTTGGAGAACCTCTATATCATATATCCGTATAGTAATGGAATATGCTTCCTCAGTTTGGGATAGTTGTACAGATGATGATACAATCTCTCTTGAAGACATCCAATTGAAGTTGTATAGGAAGTAATCGTTGTTCAGAGAAACGGGCACGGACATACTTTCGAGCAGAAGAGAACACACACAATTCCTTCATTTTTTAAATGTTTTAGCGAGAGAGAGACACATCCTTATTGATATACCCTTTTCCCTCGCTATCTGGAACTAGAAGTCAAACCACATACGACTTCAGACAAAAACGATGCCCTCGAATTCTTGCGACAAGATATAAAGAAAACACATTCCTGCCACCCACTGTAAAATTGTGGAATAGACTTCAACCAGAATCGAAAAGTCGTCATTCAGTATCAGATTTCAAGAGATTTATCTCCAAAGATCTTATACTGTCCTATCGTTATATGAGGTTCACAAGACCAAATCAAAGTTACCACTGTCTTCTGAGAACGTACTGCAGTGCCCTGAACTATGACCTGTTTTGTCTATCACCTAAATATTGTGCATAAGTCTACATGCATATGGGGACATCGGTTATATTTGAAAGAAATGCACACGCAGTAGTATACCTATATAGCATCTTATGTTTGATTCAGGGGGGGGGGGGGTCGGACAAAATTTCCAGGCACGTATGATCATTTTAATTTTTTCCGGCCTCGGACCACCCACCCACCCAATTTCTTCCGTTTCCGGCCTTTTTTTCCAAGCAATTTTGGACACCCACCCTTTTTTTTCCGTTTCAGAACAGTTTTGGACACACACCCCCTAAATAGTTGATTGCGCGAGATTTTAATAGAACAGTGCATAATGAAGATAACGATGCTATTTGAATTATCATATAAGTGTCATTAATCAAGAAATGTGTCAACATAATCACATTTCTAGGGATAGACAGAGTGCCAAAGTTTTTATTAACATTCATTTTCATAATATATAGTCACATGATCTAGTCACATAATCACATTTGAGTATTCTACAGACTACATGGTACAACACATTTCAGATTATTTGATATTTTGATATTTGCTATGTGATATATTGCTTGAACCAAATTGTTTATCAAAACATGTAGAAATACAACTGTTCGTCCCAGTTCATCCTAGTTTGAAGAATAATGCTAATACCAAACATAACCATGATATAACCGCATGACTCTCCTTGGGGCATCTCAGAAACCAGAACTGAGGAAACATGTTATAGCGTGTAATGGCAGGCTGGTAGCCACTGCCTGAAGTAATAGGCTTCGTAATAATTGGGAATAACATATGGATGGATCTCACTTCTTTTTTGCTCGCGATATCAGTGACGATAAAATCTTTGTTACTGTGATTAACATTACAAGCTGATCCACTTTACCTTGGAAAACAATTTGAAATTGTTCAAGCTGGCCCGGCTGGCCTTCAATTTATATGTTAAGATTTTATGTTTTACGTTGTCAAAAGTCAATTTTATTCCATTATTTATTATATCTTTATTTCCATGTCACATATGGTCAAGTGTGCTTTCATTTTATTGTTTATTTTCAGCTGAGTTCTGCATAGTTATTCTTATTTTGTTGTATCAGTAGATGGAATCCTGATTAAATTTTATTTTTCCAATAGCGCAGTTTCTTGTTCTATCAAGTTGAATTTGGGTTATTGTTGGCCATTGTGCAACTGATCCAACTTCTGATAACCTCTATATATAGTATAGCATTGCTATTAACTATATATGACCTGTTTCTGTTCAAAACACATCAAAATAAGACTCAATAGCAAAAATGGAAGAAAAAAATTGGCACATGGAAAAAACTGATTTTCGGACCCAAGTACTCTAGTAGCTCATGGTGGTTTTGTATGCACTTGTATGTTCAGAGCAAAACTCTTCATGAATCCACTAATTGAAGGTACACAAACAATATTTGGTTGGTAACACATTTCCCATTGACGGCGAAATGGGTCAAATGGCCACGCCCCTTTTTGCGCGAAGTACTACCACCCGTCGTGACTATATCTCCAGAACCGTTGGACATAGGGGGTCGTGTGACCACTCAAAATGTGCGGAATAGCCACATTATGGGGGGTCAGTAATACATTTTCATATCCAAAAGTCAATGGTTTTTAAGATAATTGCCAAAAACCCAAAAAAAATCCATTTTTGAGGGCCTGAACCCCAATTTTGGGATTCAGCACTTTTATCTCAAAGTTGAGCCCCCAATTAGAATTTTATTGACCTATATCCATCGGTGCCACATACAGGTATCATTTCTGATATTTTCTGTACCATTATCGGATGGGATTGACCTTCAGGG
Source organism: Siphonodentalium dalli (assembly GCA_032622095.1). Classification (NCBI taxonomy): domain Eukaryota; kingdom Metazoa; phylum Mollusca; class Scaphopoda; order Gadilida; family Siphonodentaliidae; genus Siphonodentalium; species Siphonodentalium dalli. The sequence continues at coordinate 56,413,003 of CP136067.1, forward strand.
AGCTCTTGACCCTGAAAATAAGGTTTTTGGATGGAATATATTGGGGTTCAGCACTTTTATCTCAAAGCTGAGCCCCCAATTAGAATTTTATTTATCTATATCCATCGGTGCCACATATAGGTATAATTTCTGTACCATTATCGGATGGGATTGACCTTCAAGGAGCTTTTGACCCGGAAAATCCACATTATGGGGGGTCAGTAATACATTTTCATATCCAAAAGTCAATGTTTTTTAAGATAATTGCCAAAAACCGATTTCAGCATGTAATGCACCACAAGTATACAATACCACAAGGACACTTTTTAAAAGAACTATCCACATTCTCTGATCAACTTAAGAGCACAATTGACCACACACAATGGGATTAGCTGGAAATTGCTGCTGAGGATGTGTTGACTCCGACACACAACATGAGCTCTTCCCGACTGAACATGCCTTGGAAACTGGTGTGCTTTACCAAAAACCAGGTAACAATTGTGCTCTAATCAACATAAATGTACAGATTGAACAAAACAGGTTTTCAAAATTTGTTATCAACATTTAACAGACGATCTGATTTAAGTGACCAAGCTATGAAAAATGCTAAACACTTTTACTAAATGGAATGACCAGCTGTTTGCTTCATGCAGCAGCCACATGTTGCGATCTTAAAATGGGTATTGCATCTGGGCATAGTAAAACATGATGTAATCAGATGAGAGATGACCATATATACCAGTATATATTTTAGAAGTAATCAATTCTTCCAAAAGGACACCTCATCTCACAAAAAGTTTTAGGAAATGATGGATTCATCACTATTCAATCAATAGTAGAATGAGCCTTTGTCGGTCCCACATTAGTTTTCATTGGCCATGATAGTTTCAGGTTGGAGAAGATGAGGGTGTATAATTTCACTAACATAATTCTTCATAATAGCTAATAGCCCTCATAACTTACCATGTTAAAGATATTTTCATTTTCAATACCACCCCAGGTTAAGTGGTCCTGCTAATTTTATATTTTGCTGATGGGTACTGCTGGATTGCTATGATCGATGTTTGTAGGTCAAGGCGATTCTGTTAAGAAATAGTACCATCATTTTACCTAAAGTTTGTTCTTTTTGCATTGTTTGGCTAATCCGAGCAATTTGTGCAAAAGTCAGTGTCTGTATGAAACATTCAAGAACATATATACTTCAAAATATTTAATGTGTACGCTGATGTTTGGTAAACAACAGGAATAGTCATCTCAATTATGGCCAGTTTGTAAAAACCAGCACCCATTATTAAAATATTTCACAATATACATGTTTTTTAATGTACACTACACATAGTGGCTTATCCTTGATTTGTTCAGATCGCTTTGCTCTACCTGACTATCATACAAAATTTATTAGTATCACCACTAAACTTGGGATGAATGCTGCCAAATGAATATATTGTGATATATAGGGTAATGGAAAAATAATGGTTGAGTCTTTTCTAAATATAATTCTAGTAAAACCTACACAATACCGTCTTGGTCTGATAAGACTCAGAGTCATGTTTATTTAGGAGTATAGACATGAAGTCCACCAGTCTCATGAAAATTAAATGGGCTCTGCACTAGTAACATCTGGGCTCCTGGGACCCATTAATATTGACAAATGCAACACAAATAAAAAATACATAGTAACTTTCCTCAAACATAGATTATAACCTGACAATCATTGTGTTAGAATCAGTGTACATATACATGTATATGTAGGCATGACCATAGCATGTTTTTGAAATACTGCAGAGTGCAGACCATAAATTTCACTAGATTATACATGTAGTTACTGCATGTACATCACACACATAAGGCGACTGACACACATACACGTACCTGCAGAGTTCACAATATTTGACATGTAAAGTATATATATCTCCTGTGCCTATAACATCAAACCGAACGGTTTACAGTACTTTTACTGACATTTTTGGAGTGGCACATATACATACATAAAAAATAAAAGTCAATTTAAAGGGACGAAATGAAAAATAAATTTGTGCAACTATAATTGAGATCTATATTGCAGTACAACATCCACAAATCTACAAAATCTACAACATCCACAAATCTACAAAATCTACAAAAGCATCTGACTATCATAGTCATTGGTAATGTGATAATTTTTCCTTGATAAGTTGAAACATGAGGGAGGATTGCATAGCATGCATGGCTACCTGCAGAATGTAGATTTGTATGTATTTATATCTGCATATCAACTGATGCTTGTATTTTTCTTCTAACTCACTCTGAGCTCACAACGCAACAGGATTGCATTCGGAATTTCAAGTCCATAAAGCTAGACACTTTAGAATCAAGCTTGCCAAATAAATTTCCATGAACCTCACATGAACTCACTCAGTTGAACACAAGGAACGATTGTCAAGTTGGAAAATATTCTGTATGTATGGAAGCCCTATATTTTTAATGTGTGGATTTATTATAACTGGACTAAAGCCCTTATAAAATAATCTGAAGGATTATTTTAGTCTTTATTACTGAATATCACACCAAAAATCAATAGACATGTATTTGTTAGTTTTGAACAGGACAATATATTTTAATATTACTGCAACTGCATCTTTCTTATAACTTATTTTCTTACAAACTCCCAAATTTGAACCAGAAACAATTTAGGGCAAATATACATCTACGTGTACATATACATATATCAGGATATAAATATAGGCGATCATGCCAGACTAGCCATTATTTGTTCTAAAATAATGTACGTGTTAGGTAAATTGTAGAACCTTTATACAAAATGGTGATGCAGCCAATCAAAATTGATGTGGGACTGATAAAGACGCAACCTGCTCGACTACCGAATCATACTGATTGATCAAATTGTAGTAACTCAACATCACTAAACCTGCTTGTGAGCTGAGTATAATTCAATTCAACATTAGAATACCATAAAAACACCCTGTTCTCCCATAAGTTTAAAGAAAATACCACATTGAACTCATTTACATGTATATTGCTAATGTGATACATGTATATGTCATTCCATTTATAACCATTTTGGCAACCATCTCACATCAAAGGCCATGAAATCTAGATAATAAAAGATGAACTACATTCAAATTATATCACCAGGTAACCTTTTTGTATGAGTTTTAGGTTACTGATCAAATACCCTGTAATTGATGATTTCCTCAACATCTTTGTTATTGGGAAAATGTCTGTTTTTCATTCTACGACCAATATATTCCATCCAAAAACCTTATTTTCAGGGTCAAGAGCTCCCTGAAGGTCAATCCCATCCGATAATGGTACAGAAAATATCAGAAATGATACCTGTATGTGGCACCGATGGATATAGGTCAATAAAATTCTAATTGGGGGCTCAACTTTGAGATAAAAGTGCTGAATCCCAAAATTGGGGTTCAGGCCCTCAAAAATGGATTTTTTTTGGGTTTTTGGCAATTATCTTAAAAACCATTGACTTTTGGATATGAAAATGTATTACTGCCCCCCCCATAATGTGGCCATTCCGCACATTTTGAGTGGTCACACGACCCCCTATATGTCCAACGGTTCTGGAGATATAGTCACGACGGGTGGTAGTACTTCGCGCAAAAATGGGCGTGGCCATTTGACCCATTTCGCCGTCAATGGGAAATGTGTTACCAACCAAATATTGTTTGTGTACCTTCAATTAGTGGATTCATGAAGAGTTTTGCTCTGGACATACAAGTGCATACAAAACCACCATGAGCTACTCTAGTAAAGAGACACCCACCACCCCATCATACGTGCCTGGAATTTTTTCCCGACCCCCCCCCCCCTGTTTGATTGTTTGATTTAAATATATATTTAAATGTAAACACCTTTATATCGTATATATGTATGCACATGCACTATGTCTGTCATCCATTATGTATATAGTGTATATATGTTTAGTTTGTTCCACATGTACTGTGGCTTCGCAATAAATTCATTCGTTCATTCACCAAACTCTCATTTCTAAAATTGTTTCTTCTTAGATTTCATCGCAGAAAAACTTCTGTTTAAGCAATTGCATCTTTTAGTTTGCATTGCATTGCTCTTTTCGTGGGTATTAATTCTGCGATTATTACTGACGTTTGGTTTACGGTTAGCTTCAATTTGAAATGTTCCTTTTAATAATCTTAAAGGTTGTCTCCACCAGTTGTGTGAGACATATTTGAATACACTGTCCTTGCACTTCACTTCTTGTAGTTGATGGACTCTAAACTAAAACAATTATACGTGGATTCTTATTATTCAATGGTATAATGTTCGATAACAGATTTTTGTATTTGAAAGAATAAAGGAAAATCGGAAATTGAATGAAAAATCTTGTTTCCGCAAATGTCGCATGCATGCGTCCGTGATGTCTTATGACTCCCCAACCCAACTCCTCGACACATTTCAACCTGTTAATTATAGCTGTATAACCTCTACATTATATATGCAATAATGTTCACTTATATCTATTATATATTTTGGAAGATCTGTGTGTGTGTGTGTGTGTGTGTGTGTGAGTGAGGGTGTGTGAGGGTGTGTCTGCGTGTGTGTTCGCGATGAACTCGAAAACAGCCGACCCGATTTCGATGAAACTTGGTATGTGGGGGTATTTTCGGCCGTGGGGTGGCATGGGCCTATTAATTTGTCCGCGCGACGTGACCTTGACCTTGAAATCGGGTCATTTCAAGGTCAAACGCCCGAATATCACGGGATTTCGATGAAACTTGGTATGTGGGGATACGTTCGGCCGTGGAGTGACATAGGCCTATTAATTTGCCCGTGCGACGTGACCTTGACCTTGAAATCGGGTCATTTCAAGGTCAAACGATCGAATATCACGGGATTTCGATGAAACTTGGTATGTGGGGGTCCTTTCGTATGGGGAGTCTCATAAGCATATTCATTTGCCCGTGCGACGTGACCTTGACCTTGAAGTCGGGTAACTTCAAGGTAAAATCGCCAATTTTGATGGGATTTCGACGAAATTTGATACGTGGGGTTACTTTTGTCCACTGATTGTTTTGGACGGGTCATATCGTGACCCCGACCTGACCTTGAACTTCAAAATGATTAATTCAAGGTCAAATCGGGTAAAACCGGATGGATTTCGACGGGCACGTTTGTCGGGTACTTTTGTCCGGGTAGTGTTTTGGACTGGTCAAATCGTGACCCCACTTGACCTTGAAATTCAAAATAGACAATTCAAGGTCAAAGCCCGGACGAAGTCGGGTCACCTTCTAGTATATATATGTACTAGAAGGTGACCCGCCTTCGTCCGGGCTTTGACCTTGAATTGTCCATTTTGAAGATCAAGTGGGGTCACGATTTGACCAGTCCAAAACACTGCCCGGACAAAAGTACCCGACAAACGTGCCCGTCGAAATCCATCCGGTTTTACCCGATTTGACCTCGAATTGATCATTTTGACGGTCAATGTCAGGTCGGGGTTACGATTTGACCCGTCCAAAACACACAGTGGACAAAAGTAACCCTATGTATAAAATTTCGTCGAAATCCCATCAAAATTGGCGATTTGACATTGAATTGACCCGATTTCAAGGTCAAGGTCATGTCACACGGGCAATGAATATGCTTATGAGATTCCCCATACGAAAGTAGCCCCACATACCAAGTTTCATCGAAATCCCGTGATATTCGGGCGTTTGATTTTGAAATGACCCCCACATACCAAGTTTCATCGAAATCGGGTCGGCCGTTTTCGAGTTCATCGTGAACACACACCCTCACACACACAGACACACAGATCTTCCAAAATATATAATAGATATATATATATGCGAATGTTTCTGTGCCTTGATTTGCCACCTGCCGTACTGTTATATCGACAAACTGGATGAAAATGAAAGTGCGTTCATATTTCTTCAGAAAATAAATATCTCCAATACAGAGGTGTAATCCATGAGGCGTTACGTCTGACCAAACGCAGACGCCTGATAATTCCCGCCAAGCCCCCAGTATTGTATAACACTAATTCCCACTATGTTGACATTGCTTGGTATTTATACACGTTCCATCGTGTACAGAAATTATCCCCGTATTTATGTAAGGCACTTCCCGCACGCGTCGAAAAACAACCAGTCTGTTCTCACTTTACAACCAAAGCACCCTTCAGCGTAGATTTCCGAACCATCAGGCTGCCGGTAAATGCTACAAAAACTAATAGAACTGTACATTTTTGATTGATAGAATAAATTATTTTATACAGCTGTAGTGTGAATAGGTCAGTAATTTGGGATATTTGTATGAACTAGGCTTACCTTTACTTTTAATGTAAATAATTTATCATATAGGTAACATCTGCGTGGCTCCAAATAAACGAAGGTTATTTTTAAGTCACCTGGTCGTCCCGAACCCATACAATGCAGTCCGACTGAATCATATGGTGTTTTACACAGCAACATAATGAATATGTATACGACTCGACATGGCGTCAAGATTGAGATGACGGGTGTCCAGTCCTGCATATCCCAGTGTCGGTTGCATGTTATATGTATATAATGTCTCAACAGGTGAATGTTCACATTAAAGTAAACAGTTTCTGGCGTTCGAAATACCAAGAGAAACGAATGAAATTGTCCAGATTCGAGCCCAGTGCGTGGTAGTGGGTAGTTGCAGATTTGAAGGTGATCCGACATATGCTAATAGATAAATTTCATTCGAATGTGCACGTATAGGTTGCTTGTTCGCTCAGCGTATAGATGCAGCAACATGTGGTATCAAACCCAATTATGGACTGAATCTTCAACACGAGTTAAATTCCAACCGCGGAGCAATAACTTCAGACCAATAATATATGTATAGAGGTACATGTAAAAATGTAAGTTGACATTGTTCGGACCATTTAGTTTTCGAGGCATCAATTCCGTGTAAATTGAGTAGTTCTTGGGGGAAACGCCGCTTATTTTTAGTTCCTTTCAGTCATAGTTTAGACAAGTTCAGACCATATACAAAGTACAACTTTAGGGGGCGTTTGGACGATTTTTTCAGCAACTAGAATATTGAGGCGTAACAAATTTCTAACCCGAGTGGTGTATTACCACGCAGTTACATCTATAAACGAGAGATATATTGAGGGTGCAGTTGAAAACACTACATTCAATGTATCATATATCAGTTTTGAAATAAATATTTCACCCATGTTCATATATATGAATCTGCCCTGCAACCGTACCATGAACACAGAACACAATATTGAGTTTAATCGTGTAAATTATAAATGTTCATTTTGCAATGAATTCGGCACATTGTCCTTGACACCAGTCAGAATGAAATGTTCTCATGGCAGCGCGCCGAGGTAGCTTTACAAACTGGTGTCGTCTTGTAAAGTCGGGATATATAAAACCAAATTTGGGTTTTTCATTCGGTCATTGGGTGCAATAAATGTGGTTGAAAATGTCTCACCGGCCAGGTCCATTAGAACATATATGCATCGATGATAACGGTCTAAACCGATCGACACATTTGGCCGACGAACGGTCAAACATTACCTCGGTTTGTGCGCAATATTGTTGCAATTGATCAAATGATATTTATCCCGTCAGTAGAAGGCTCCTCACTCACGAAACAACGCCCATTAATCGGCCATCAGCCATCGGAGATTTATAGCATAAACCATAAATTAGCAACTCATCTGACACCGATGCGTCGTTTCCCATTCCACGGTCTGCAGTGAATACACTTTCTTGTGAATAATTACATAGCCGATGGCATCGCACGTCAATCTTATCGATTCAGATATTTTTCGTCGATAGTGATGTTCACAGCACATTTATCTGTCATTATTTACCACGAACATATATGTTTAAGTGGCGATTATGTACAGGAAAGTTAGGATATTCGTGACATAAATTATTACACATTCTGTGCTTTTGACGAGTATCTTACTTACCACATAGTTATATTAAAACATAGTCTTCGGCAATGATTGTGATATCAGCTGAATCATATACCTACAAGCGACATATACTCAAAAGTGAGATTGCTTCCGAGAATAAGAAAGACGAGAGAGTGATACTCAAATCGACATATAACATGCCAACCCAAATTGTATTATGCAGTATACACGTAAGGGTTAGAGCACAAGAATTGTTCTTTACCAGAATCAATCGAGTTGAAGACGAGATTTATTCTGGTGAAGAACTATTCGCGTGCTCTGACCGTCTTATAGCACAATTGATCCTACATAATGCTATCAACTGGAAATGTGCCATTGAGCGTGTTTTGACCACGACGCACAATCTGGTCCCACTTTAAAGCACCCGTGCGATTTGTCTGTTATGAGTTGCGTGTGCCTAACAATGGGATAATCACTGAAGTATTCCTTTGCCAGCATTGGGAATTGGTGTGCTTTACCTAAAATCAGGGAACGATTGTAACAATGGGAATGTGCTCTAATGTTAAACAATTGTCGTAATTTTACGGACAATAGATACTGTTCCTGTCATAACATTTGCTATAAAATACGGAATGCCTGTGCATAATTTAAATATTTTCCGTAAAATAAAATTGATCTAAATTAACGGAATTTACGTTTAAATTCTAATGGCAAAGTTAGTAATATACCGTGAATTGAACAGTACACCGTATTGTTCTATACTGTAGATATAACGGTTTATATGACGCAAACAAATACAGTACACTGTATTTCCCTGTACCAAAGAACAGATTACACCGCATATGTTATGCACGACTGTACAGATTAGGTTACAGATTAATGTTAGATTGTTTGGGAGAAGGACGAACGCATTTATTTCATTCCGCAGACATCTTTTAATCCTCGTGAAGCATCTTGGGTATTTCCCATTACACAAACGGTGCTCCAAATACAATACATAAACTAAATAATAACCGGGAGAATATAGAACATTACATCTCTCCCTTCTTTACCAAAACAAAATGAATAACTATTAATGCTCACGAATGCATATATACACATAACGAGATTATGATCATTATAACTGACAAGTTGCACATCTCATATGTAAGTAACAAATATCATAATCCTTTAGATACAAAGGCTTCGACCTCATCCTAACAGGATATCGGGCACATTCAACAGGTTCATCTTCATGAATATCAGATTGAGGCATATCATTCTGTGAGCTTATGGTATTGGATTTATCGACTGGAGTAGGATCAAAATCAAAATCATCTGCTACTTGTTTAGGTTCCCGCTGAATTTTGACCAGTTTGAAATGAGAACTATTTCTAGCTTTCATTTCGCTCCCACTCTTAGCTATTACCATTGAACCCCTCGTCTCCACAACATAAAATGGCAGTGGGTCAAACCGGGGTTGGAATTTTGAAGTTTTTTTGTAATTCTTTATTAGAACCTTGTCACCCACTCTGATATGCGAAGATTTGATATTTCTCCTACGCTCTGCCCTTTCTTTGATTTTTTGCTTTGAACATTTATCATTTAAATCAATATTTGTTTTCATGGAACGTTTGCCTGGAAGCTGTGGTAATTTTGAAGTTACTGGGCGACCATATAACACTTCGGCCGGGGCCACTCCAGTTGTACAATGGGGAGTAGATCTATAATTTCTAAGGAAGGCGTACATCACTTGCTTCCACGGTTTATGTTCAAGTTGAGCAGTGATACATGCCTTCTTTAGAGGTTTCATAAACGACTCTACCTCGCCATTGGCTTCTGGCCATAAAGGCGTTACCTTCCGGTGCTGAAACCCCAAACTTTCAGCAAACTTCCGAAACTCTCTACTTTGAAATGGACTTCCATTGTCACTTTTGACGATATTTGGAATTCCATGAGAACTAAAAATTCGATCAAGTTTTGGAATGGTGCACATTGCAGATGTACTGGCACAAACTTCAATTTCAGGAAACCGACTACGATCGTCTATAACCACTAAGATGTAGCTTCCATCGGTTAACGGACCAAAAAAATCAATACTGACCTCCGACCATGGATGAGCTGGTAACTTTGTCATTTTAATTGGTTCACGAACAGGATGGTTGACAACTGCCTGGCATGGTGTACATGCCTCTATTGTGTCGGATACCAACTTGTTCATGCCACTAAACCAAACCTTTTCACGCAGCAGCATTTTTGTTTTGTTTATGCCTTGGTGCCCTTCGTGGGCAAGATCTACAGCACGCTGGTGCAATTTGACTGGTAGAACAATTTGACTGCTCTTTAAAAGTACATTTCCATTAAAAACAGCCAGCTCATCCTTAATTTTCTCAAATGAGGCTACATCTACACTTTGGTGATTTGAACGCCACACACCGGACATTAAATTATCAATAACACATTTTAATACATTATCAGATTCGGTTGCGGATCCTATTTCACTCAATGTCATGGCTTTAGGTACTGCATCGCTTACCAGATAGTGCACAAACTGTTCGGTGTGATGCTCAATTTCATTGTTTGTTATCGGATCAGGGTGACGAGAAAGATAGTCAGCTGGATTGTCTACACCTTTCTGATACTTAAGTTCAAAATCATATGTTTGTAATCGCAATGACCAGCGTTCCAACCGAACAGGGAGTTTTGAATTTGGCTTGCCATAAAGCCCAAGTAGAGGGAGATGGTCTGTAAACACTGTTACATGTAACCCATGAACATACAAATTAAAATGCTCAAGGGCCCAAACGACTGCAAATGCCTCCCTTTCTAACTGTGATTACCGTTGTTGGACAGACGTTAATGACCTACTGCCGAAAGATACCACATGGTCATTCTGAACTAGAATGCCGGCTACACCTACAGGTGATGCGTCCACATATAGTTCGGTTGGCTGGTCAATCATAAAATATGAAAGAGTTACTGAATTGGCTACTTTTTCTTTTAATTGATAAAATGCTTGTTCTTGATTTACACCCCATTCAAAGATTGCATTCTTGTGCGTGAGTTCACGGAGTGGGGCTGTAAGAGTGGAATAATTTTCAATAAATCTGGCACTGAAATTGAGCATCCCCAGAACACTTTGCACCTCCTTACGACACTTTGGGCTTTCTAGCTGCTGAAAAGCTCGAACTTTGTTCGGGTCAATTGACATACCCTCAGCAGAAAATTGAAGTACATAGAACTCAATGCAAGGTTTGTTGAATTCACATTTGTCAAAATTTGCAGTCAGACCATTTTTCCTCAAACATTCAAAAATTGCCAACACATCTCTCTCATGTTCGGTCTGACTAGTGCTGTACACTAAAATATCATCACAATAATTGATAGCATTAGGGACAGACGCAATTGCTTCTTGAAGAAGCTTTTGGAATATCTCACTGGCTGTGTTTATGCCAAAGAAAAGGCGTGTATATTGAAAATTTCCCACATGTGTGGCAAATGCTGTGATTTCTCTGGATTTGTTATCTAATTCTGCCTGATAAAACGCCTTTCGAAGATCAATTTTACTGAACACTTTAGCGCCATTTAACCGATTGACAATATCATCAACTGTTGGTGTGTCATGACGTTCCCGTTTGATGGCCAGATTGGGAACCCTCATGTCCACGCAGATTCTGACATTATCAGGGTCTTTGGGTTTTGGGACCACAGCAATGGGAGAAAGCCATTTAGTAGGTCCAGTTACTGGCTGAATAACACCAGCGGCGCACAGTTCCGTTAATTCTTGTTCGACTTTTTTTCTTGTATGAAAAGGTATGCGTCTACATCTTTGGATACATGGCTCAACATCTGAATCAATATGCAAAGTTACTGTTTTGTTTTTGAACTTTCCAACACCCTGAAACACCTCAGGATGTTCATGGACATAGTTTTTAATTGCAGGACATTGTTCAAACTGATCGGATCGACTTGTATCATCATTGGGTTTAATTGTGCTCGACTCGGGTGTACCACAAGGGTCTATCTTTGAACCATTTGGTTTATCTATGCCTACTTCTGACTGGCACTGGTCAGCATAATGAGCAATGGGTTGAGATACTTTTTTGAGCCCCAATATTTGAGAAACTTGGCAACTTAGAAGTGTCGAGTGACCTTCTTGACTAACAAACATAGTTTCTGAAACCTCACACTCCCCATACTGGAATTTAGCAAAGAATGTGCCAAAAAGTTTAAGTTTATTATTACCGTAGGCTTTGATTGAGGTTTCAGTTTGAGATATCTCCGGTTTTGGATTCAAATGTGAGTATGTTGAAAAACCCATGATGCAACAAGTCGCTCCTGTGTCAGCTATTACTTTTTCTACACACCCACTGATTTTTACAGCAAATATAGGTTTTTCTACAGAAACATGCGAATAACACGAAAATACATATTCATCATCATGATCATTATTTGCATATGTTGTATTATTGCATGTGTGCTTTTTTTTAGCACAATCACAAGCCTGATCGTAGTGATCAGCGTTTCTTTGAGGTGAGGTGTCCGTTTGGTTCGCATGGTGCGATCGAACTGATCTCGAGACCGAATGTCGATTTTGAAAACGACCCCTTTGCGGCGCACGACCTCGGTTCGCTGCAGACCTTGAAGTACAACAGCCAGGAATGTGGTTCTTCTTTAAACACCGTGCGCAAGTGACTCCGAACGCAGGACAGTTCTTTTGTCCACCTTGATGTGGCCAGCTTTCTCCGCAGTTAAAACATGAGGCACTAGCCTGGCTGCTAGTAGGCCTAGCGGTACGGGTACTGGAATTATTGGCTTGAATAGCGTTTATTCGATCGGATGTTATTTTCATCGATTCACTGTGTGCATCGGTCAGTTCCATTGTTCTCGCATAGTCGATTAATTTATCGAGTGTCATTTCGGTATCACACAGACCTTTTTTTGTGACCTTGGTGTTGGCGCTTCCGGAAATGATCTGCGACTTCAACTCTGCGGCATCACCGTGGAAGCCACATGTGCTTGCTAAAAGTTTTAGTCTCGCATAATATTGGCCCATGGTTTCATCGGCTTCTTGATTAGAATGTCTGAATTTATATCTTTGGAATTCCATATTTTCTTTAGGATTGAAAATAATAGTCAGGGCTGCCACAGCTTTCGTGTAAACATCCTCTGGCTCTCCGTCCTCTTCCTCTGGTTCAACTATTTCCAACGCTTCTGGAGGGATGGTGTCAAAAACATCGTTAAGTTCATCGCCCCCATAACTTAGCATTAGAGCCCGTTTTCGGGTTGGGTCATCGATGGCGTACGCAACGAAGACAGTTTCGTTCAATCGCCTAATCCACTTTTTCCAACGAGTTGCAACCATATCGCCGGTGCAGACAAATCTTGGATATGTTGGCATTGATAAAGCCATATTTTCGTCGCCAAATGTACAGATTAGGTTACAGATTAATGTTAGATTGTTTGAGAGAAGGACGAACGCATTTATTTCATTCCGCAGACATCTTTTAATCCTCGTGAAGCATCTTGGGTATTTCCCATTACACAAACGGTGCTCCAAATACAATACATAAACTAAATAATAACCGGGAGAATATAGAACATTACAACGACCGATACCGAATGGCGCACACACCTGGTATCACAGACATTTCCATAAATATATGATGGGTGTATGATTGGAGTAAGATTCGACTTCATAATTCTACGAACTTAGGTTTCATTGTTTTAGTAAAAAAGTCTTGGCCGAATTCCCAATTTATCGACAATAAAATTACACATGCAATTGTGCATTGGTCAAACTGAGGTTACACATCATTAAACAACTAACTAAAATATGACAATTATTCAGGTTGGTAATCCTAGGCATTTGATCATTGTTGAATGATACTTGGTTCATTAAATGTTCAAATATGTTATTTATCTGAGGCAAACAAGAGCGCAACCGATCATCTGTTGACATATGCAGCAATAGTCAGCAGTAGCCAGTACGCCTATACCATCTCTGCCTATACGCTGAATAATGGGGCACGCACTATAGCAGAGTGCAGACAGATGGCAATTTCAATAAATATAAAAAACTCAGAAGTGATCAATGTAATGCATGTGTGTATAACTTTAGCTAAATGAAAACAGATAAGTAATGTTATGCATGATTGAAAGATCAATTGACCACATACCTATAAACTGCATCTATATTCTAAATACAATTATTTCATGTGACATTTCAATGACGAGTAAAACTAATTTCGGCCAATCTAAATCATACGAATCGGGCCTCTCATTGTAGGACACAAAGGGACAAATCTATCACAGTTATCACTCAAATATATATATATAAGTAAAACATTTGAAATGAAAAGCTAAGTAGCATTAATAACATAAACGCCACTAACTTGACTGCATATATAGAACACATCTATTACTATTACTATTATTATTATTACCATCTATGAAAGCAACAAGCATAAACAGTACTATATGTTTCATATATACACTCTTATATATTATAACGCATGTACATGCATATACATGTATGTATCTCATCTGACATAATCTGTAATATTACTATATGATAACCAGAATAGAATGGAATTGAATTGAAATGACTGCGCGAATACAAACACAGTGCCACATTTCGATGGAAATATCAATCATTATATAGCCATCGGCCGGTTTTCGAAGATGAATGTATTGTGTCCGGTTCACATATAATCCTAACCAGACAGTGCCGACATATTCCAGCACCGTGTAAGTACCTATTTCCAATAGTTTTGCCACTATTTTATGAAAATAAATGTGAGATTTTCCAATCGATAGAACAAAAGGTCGTATGGAGGAAGAACTTATAGCTAATTACAGGATGACATACAAAAGCCGTAACCCAGAATAATGCAGCCGGAATGCATTTTGCGCTGCATGAATACAAGCATAACATGTCAGTTAATAGAATAAATATCCGCGGAGTATATTCTTAACAGTTGTATCCATTGTTTCACTTACGTGCTCACAGATACAGGAACACTCGCTGCGTGGCTGGCTTTGATTGGTCAACTTTTCCCAAAGCGGGAATATCGAGAAGATTTGATTACACCGTGATGTTAAATTACAACTATTTCATGCAGGGGGTCGGATAAAAAGTGCGATACACAATGTCACCCCGGGTGGGTGGGTGCCCGAATGCCAAAAACATGTATTCTTCTAGATCTTGCAATTTTTATCCAAATACAATATTTTACTGTGTTTTTAGTTTAAAACAGCTTGTATGTGTTCCAGTCTTCTCTGTTGACTAGAAATGAAGCACTTAAAGTAGTTTCCACTCCCCTGATATGTGATAACATTGGTGAAATTCGCTAAAAAACAATGTTGAAACCCGGTAGGTGCCTATATGATATGTAAACAAACTATGGTTATTTTCTGGTTATTTCTCACAACTGTAAGGACAAGGGTATAATGTTAGAATAGTACAGCCAGCCATTCAGTTGACAGTTACCGATTCATGCGAATAAAGCGTTACATTTGGAATTGCACTGCTTTGTGCAATAGAACCCCAAAAGCCCATGTTCTCAAAATTTGTATCAGTAACTTTAAACCTTCAGAGCTATTGTAAGATTATGCAAGGACAAGAGTGTAGCTTATATATTTATAGAAAAAATTAGGTTGATTAAAATGTATAATCATATCAAAATAATACAAAAGACCAGCCATTTTGTTTCATATCAGCTATTATAAGATCTTGTTCAGTGTCTTGTTTTTTGTTTTTTTTATTATAAAACTACTAGCTTGCCAGGCAGAACAGAAGTAATATATATATATAGACTCATTTTGGTATTCAGAGTCATTCATGGGTTAAGAAAGCAGCAGTGGCAATAAAACTGAATGAAACTTTTGTATTGACTGGGGAATGACGTCCCAGATGATAGACATAATTGCATACTCAGATCTCCTCCGATATGCTTAACCCTTTACCCAACAAACCGGCCAAAACCGGCCAAATAAAGCTTCAACAGCCTAAAATATCTTCGGTCTGTCTCAATAAAACCATACAAATATGGATATCATTGGAACCGGCTCCTTGACCACATTGTGATAGTTACAGTTATGCCCTGTGCCAATGCATTCTCTTATATATGCGAGTCGACCATAGGTCGCCTCGCATATATAAGAGAATGCATTGGCCTAAAAAAATCTTTTTTAACACTTTTTACCATTTTTTCTTACATTCTTTAACAATTTTATAATTTTTAATTTGCTAAGCCAATGCATTCTCTTATATATGCGAGGCGACCTATGGTCGACTCGCATATATAAGAGAATGCATTGGCACAGGGCCGTTCTGTTGGGTAAAGGGTTAATGATGCACGTCGAGAGTTAGAGCACTTTCGAAGCGCGCAAGTTTTGCTTGAATGGCCTTGTACACTTAAATTATTAAGACCAGACTGGATCAGATCGAGAACTCCATCCACTGCAGTTGTCCAGTGTACGAATTTTGGTAGGACAATCAACATATACATTTTAAAGACTCTGGAAGAGTGAGAGAAAAATAAACGATATGAAAGGTGCAGAATTCCTCATAGCCTTAGAACACACGTGGACACTGCATAGGACATAGGAATAACAACCTGGCTAGAATGGAAGGCGGACGCTAAATGGACCGAATTTGGAGATGGTTAGGGGTGGGTGTCAAAAATTTGATGGATCAAAATTACATGGAATGGTGGGTGGGTCCCAATATTCTGAAAAAAAAATCAACCTTGTGTATGAACGTTTTATCCGACCAACCCCTGTTTCATGTAAAGATATATTACGTAGCGTCATTCAAAAACAATACATCACATTGTGCTGTAGGAATATGGTATTTGTTCACAGTGTACAATGTATATGTGTGTTTGTAGATCAAATGTGACAGATGGATGTTTCATAATTGGCATTTTCATCAACAAAGAAGTTTATTTTGAGCGCAATTATACTGTAAATATATATGTGTATAAAGGGCAATGAGTCCCTTTGTTAATTTCTCCCCTATGTGTAGCAAGACATGTTCTGACATTACGCGGTTCACGCATCCAGTGAAAAACATTCTGATGTCATTTTTATCACTACAGTATACGACTTTCAATGGCATATGAATTCGGAATGTAATCGTATATATTACATCATATCTGGTCTCAGAAACAGGCAGAGGGAGCACACACAATAGACTTAAAGGTGTCTTAATTAATTGGAAATGTCCTAATCGAATTGACCGCTTACCAGGCGAATACAATTCAAAATTTAACAAACATACAACATTCGGTGAGAATGAGAAGAAACATATTTTAAAAACTATATTTAAATGGGTACTGTACGCCATTTTCAATAAATTCCAGGTAATACCAGCGATCTAATATCGATTATATATAGAAAAATAAGTAATTTGAGTCGCAGATGTATTCTGTATTCTGGAGCTATAAATTAAATTACGAATTTCAGTGTACAAGACGTAATCAAATTAACTGACGGATAGTGGATTGGGAAACGCGTGGCACACATGATTGTGTACACAAATATGTTGATACGGGGCGTAAGCTCAAGCCACTCAGTGACGCTGAATAGGTCACTCTCATCGGTTTTCTGTGATAAAGTTACCCAGGTTCCTGAAATTGTGATAAAGTTACACAGGTTGGAGAGAATTGTGATAAAGTTACCCAGGTTAAGCAAATCTCACAATAAAACTTGATTTAAAAGTGACTGAGGGAAATACTGTTCAGTTTTGGCAAGTAAAAGCACCGATTAAGCACACATTAAGATTTATAGTAGTACTGTAGCTCGTCATTTTTATCGCAAAAATGAATAATTTGTTGCTAAACATGAAATATTCTTAACCTGGGTAACTTTATCACAATTTCAAGGACCTGGGTAACTTTATCACAGAAAACCGATGAGAGTGACCTATTGAGCCTCACTGACTTGAGACTATAACTTAAAGGGGTACGTGGGACCAGTATGCATATAATATAGCATTTAATGATACATTTGCTTGAAAACTGTACACAAATTACTCGACAACGACAATTTGTATTTTCGCATTCCGGATAATCTGCCATCCGTAACATCTTCGTACTCAACAGACTTTCAAATAATGGAAATCTGGTTACCTTATTCCACGACTCAGAGACTATATAAACCAGCAACAACATTTGAGTACAGTATCCATTTAAGAAGTACCATTAAGGGGGAATGAGCTATAAATGCTCTTTCAAATATCATAGATGACCCATTGCATTGATAACAGAGTCTCTTCGAAAAAGGTTCCTTGGCACGAAAACCGTATCATGAATGGGGTGCTATGTTTGATCTCAATATAGCATACACGTATGTGTAGTACTGTTATGTGGTGTCATACCGAATGGGGCATCTTCAAACTTAACATACAATAGTATATGCCGTTTTAAGAGAAAGTCTCGATAATATGATCCCGACGACAATGTTGATGGTGACTACCACACGCCCTACCAGTACAGTAGTTCGACACATATTCCAGGTTACGAGTGTTGGCTATAGACTCGATGGTGTCCATATAGACGAACTCGATCGACCAGCTTCGCTCCATAGGACAGCTCAATAGTCTCTACATAGAATCCCCATCTTAGCGGCGGGCGTCCTGACAGAATCACGACAAGGACGTCGTGTCCCGCGTCCTCGAGGCGACACAGATACCGATCATTTCAATTATTGCGAGAAATAAGATGACACCCAGCCCTGCCGACTGACAGACCTTAACGCGACTTATCTGATACCTTAATTTCCTGAATGCATTATCTAGACACCGAATCGTTCACGGTGTTTCATTCAGAATTTGAAGCGTATTTTAGTGTTGATTGTTCATTCATCAAGTCTTCGTGCATGTTTTTTTCTTTTCCCCGAAATATAATTCGAGACGATATGTCATATACAATGAATGCATGTCAGATTTATGGAGGTACGGACTCAGTTTGGGTGATCAGTGCTTCAAATGTGCTTGCTTCCATGAGCGTAAACAAATTCTCATTTCTTCTCGTGATACCATGCGTCGATAGGGATGGGACATGAATATAAGATCAAGCTTGAAAATAGGTCTCGAGTTTCGCCCATGTCGGGGTTAGAACCCGCGCCAACCTTGTCTTGCAGGTTAAACGTACATTCCATACCAATAAAGCTGCGCATATACAAGTAGTTTTGCGAATCTTAATAACATCGCTTCACATCTGCATGTCAATGGACATGGTTTATTTAAACCTAAACAATATGTATACATAATTTGGTAGAGAGACACTATAGGCTGATACATTTATATACGCAATACCGTTAAACAAACTCCATATGCCATAAACTTAACAAGTTAGTTATTAAGAATTATCAGGTGTTTTCAGTTATCCGCACATAAGTGAGATAAATGCTATTTATTTCACCAGATCAGCAACACACCATGAACAGTTTTAGTTTAACTTGACGAAAGTTTGAGCTATTTCTACGGACTGGCGTCCGTCGTCATGCAGTCCGTCAGTCAACAATTTTCTTTGACATACCCTCATTCGATCATCACCAAACTCCATATGGATCTTCGGGGTGACATCTAGATGTGAGTCATCGACCCCCCCCCCGACATTCGTTTAAAAATGAGCCATCTTAGATTTTAAATTTGAATCCATCGGCACACCGTGCAGCCAGCATTTATCGGAGAAATGTTTTTGCATATTTAGGGTCAACTCTAGATGGGAGCTATCGAATTCAAGATTTTCGATGAAAATACATCGCCGCTGACAGCCATCTATAGTAACTAAATCCTGTGGCACACCTTACATACCATAATTATCTCTTTACCGATCATCACCGAAATTCAGATGGATCTTCAGGGTGACCTTTAGATGGGAGCAATCGATTTCCCCCGAAATTCGTTAAAAAACATGGCTGCCAGCACCCATCTTGGATTTAAATTTGAATCCATTGGCATACCCATGTGGCTCACTTTTATCGGAACAAAAATATGTT
The DNA here is from genome assembly GCA_032622095.1 of Siphonodentalium dalli. Taxonomy (NCBI): domain Eukaryota; kingdom Metazoa; phylum Mollusca; class Scaphopoda; order Gadilida; family Siphonodentaliidae; genus Siphonodentalium; species Siphonodentalium dalli. The sequence goes on from CP136067.1 coordinate 56,432,852, forward strand.
TTTAAATGTACAGGCGTGTTTAGGATGAACTCTAGATGGGAGCTGTTCTTTTCGAATTCCGTTGAAAAACATGGCGGCTGGCAGTCATTTTGGATTTTACTCTTTGCACGCTCTTCCGTCCACACCCTTCATATGATCGTCACCGAACTTATCTTCTGGGTGACAACTTGATGGGAGCCATTAAATTTTTCCTAACTTCATTAAGAAACATAGCACCAGCAGCCATTTTTTATTTCACATGTGAATCACACCATGCAGCCCACATTTTTATTGGTGAAATGTTTGAAATTAAAATAATGTCATGTACCGGTACACAATACTTACTGTAACTGTTTGACTTCCCTTCTTCTATATCATTCTATTGACTGCCCCGCATACAATTAATACCACCAGTATCTTTGAAAAGCCGACGAACTCCTATCGGATGTATACGTCTCTAGATATCTCTATCAAAATTAGTTTCCCTCCATTTCATTGGAGAGTGGCACAGACCATGCACGATTTCATTGGTTTATGGCATAACAGATCACTTCACTGATCAATGACGTGTAGACAATTTCCCACGCATTGTCGAACTCGACTCGTGTTGGAAAACTGAATACATGCCATACATCCATAGTTCATTTTACTCATCGCAATATAGGAGACATCACCTTCGAGTTTTTATCAGTCAACGATATTCATGACTGACTATTCCTTCGCATCTTGTTGTATTTATAACTATTTCTAAATACTACGATTCTCACAAACATTTACTACACCAGGAATTAGCTCCATATTTGGAAACGGTGTATTACGTCATGTCGTCGTAAAAAATAAATATAATGGACACATCTAGAGACGTACATCCGATTTCGTTGGCTTTTCAAAGAGACTGATGCCACCCCAAATTGAACTAGAGTGTCATTGACATTTTTATTCTTTCTCGATTTTCCAGCCATATGCAGTGATATCAAGACCGCATAACAATATTCCACGTACATGTCGACTTATCTTGATATCCGGAGAAACCGGGCCGTATATAATGTAATGATGTTGAACATTGCTTACCTATCGCAATGATACACGTGATTTGAGACTTCGAAATACCAAGTACCTTTAATCATCTATCAAATAGTCAGAACGTTAACGTAATTGAAGAGTGTCAGTCCCCGATAGCACTTCTGGAAATCATTGCCAATATTTACTAATCCGATTCGTCATATTGAGTTTAAAACACAGGGATATCGTTCCGAAAATGCGATATCTGGAGAAGGGGAAACTGATGCAATCATATCGACACAAACAGATATTGTAATATTACGACAGAACCCCAGTCTGCAAGCATTCACACAGGATGAATCAATGTGAAATTTCGGATAGCCGGTGTAAACTATAACATATACCAAAAACCCACACATTATCGGCTTATAATATAGCTTGTTTTAGGTACCTCATTTTTAGTCGATAATGTTCTGAACACGAGAGCGTTTTGGTAACATTATCTTCTCATATTGAGGCGATTCTAAGCAGATTATGTGTGGACAACGACACAAACAAGTCAACTCACGACTTTTCAGGAGTACGCTCTTTAACATATGTTATCACTTTGTTTCAAAGAAATCGACCATACCACTCCATAGAAAACATCGTCTGAACTATGCCCAATTGTAAATATTTACATCTCGATTCGCCATAAAACGCTTATTTCAGAATCAAATAATCACATCATATAACTATTTCACATTATAGGCCGATTGTGTGCGTATTTGCGCGAGAATATGTTGCATAAACCGTGTCTCGAGTTAGTCAGGTAACAGTCATATTCCTAAGTTCACCGAGGCGAATTAATTCGGCCACGATTCATTCATTCATTATCCGCTAATCCGCGGCATCGGGCGTATATCAGGGGTGTTAATGTGGCAATAATGAAAAGTAACCGTTGAACTTCGACTTTAAATCCTATATATGGCGAATTGGGTCTTAGTGAAAGCTCAGACGACCACGACTCAATCGTGAGAGGAGGAATCGGGCCCGAAAAAATCGTGTTGGGCTGTTCACACGATTGCGATGTAGTCGCATATATGAGCATATTGTGGAATGTTCGTAAACCATGGCTAACTACGTGATTGACTATACCCTACGATATTTCCATCTACGATGTTCATGTACTCTCGATCGAATGCGATGGAATCACAAGCGGAGGTAACCAAGGATACACCGCGATTTCGTATCTAAAATGAAACAGTGATTGGTATTCATTTTATTCTCACGATCTTGCCGTGAGCATGCGCACTCCAACTAGCGGTTACTACCCACGACGTAAACTTTCCACGTACGATTGAATCGTGGTCGTCTGAACGTTCACTTGGGAGAGGGGGTACCCATAAGTGAGTCAGCACTTGTCCTCCAATCCCATTGTATGTATAAACGAATTTATGTGTTATACATCTTGTATTATATATATTAGACAAATAAGACATAGTATGGACCTGAGAAATGTTGTATTCTACTAACATAGCCGAAAATTTCAAAGAAATCGACCATACCACTCCATAGAAAACATCGTCTGAACTATGCCCAATTGTAAATATTTACATCTCGATTCGGGACGCAACCATCGGCGATAATCTAACACAAATGATTTCGCCATTTAGAGTCATTGCATTTAATTAATATATAAGAATGACGGTGTGTATCGTCAATTTGGATTAATATTCATAACAAATAACTACTTTGAGCAATATTATTCTCAAGTTCTGTTTGATCACCCTATCAGAGTGTTTCACATCACTTTAAACTAACGTTCACTTATATATGCAATGGACGAAGCCATAAACTTTTGTTATGGTCAATAAGGATACTATTTCCGCCGTCATGATCCATCTATCTATAATAGTGAAGCTCGTGTGTCAACTATAACGTGACTAACAACAGTCTCTCTCTTGAATCAGAACAAAATTTCGTTTGCATCCCTTGTGTATAATTTAAAAATTGGTACCTCGCTATTTCCAATTATTAAATAATTCCAACTATAACCCTCCTATATACGGTTGACTAACTATATGAATGACTTTACATTAGATACTTCTTCTGAAATTAAACTATAAGCATCAATTAACAATCTTGACATTCATCAGCATTATGTAATCTGAAATTTCCAGCTATTGTTTTTTTTAAACAAGAAATGTTCAACAGTTGATCAATTTGACCAAAAAAATGGCAGGATCGTAAAGCACCCCCCCCCCCCCACGTCCGGGTGGCATCCCCCGTCCCGCGAGTGCAGTTACGCGTACGTCCATAATTGAATGTATTGCATGTTCATATTGCCTGTATAATCCTGAACGTCGACACTAATTCCTAGCAAATACGGTCGATCCTGCTATAGGAATGAAGATCGCGTGTCCCTTCCCATCTGTGCATGCTTCCGCTCTGAAGAGAAATTAATTATTCATTATGTCAATACATCGGTCGGCGTCGAGGTGCAAATTCAATACAAACGTCGTCGGTCTGTCTTTAAATGCCAACTATCCACGATGGCATTATGATATGGGCCATTGAGGTATCGTTCCGATCTATTGGACGCGGAAGTGAAACAATGACAATAGATCGCGTAAAACGAACTGTCCTATTGTCATAAAACATTTTCTACGATATGTAGACACAATATATACAAACATTATCGATAAGACGAGCATTCACCGGAAATTGTATGAGCGGGGATGTGTTCCCGTTTATGAGTGCCTATATAAGTGAATCTTTGTTGGACAGTTCTCGATATATGGCCTACTAAACGTTGACTTTCCTGCGTGAGTCTCACGGTGCCAGGTGAGTGTTTTTGTGGGTGTTAAACGTGTCTTGATCGAGAACTGTTAACTTCAAACGCCATTCACTGTTAACTGTACAGTCACTTGATTGACACCATCGCTATACATGTACGTATACATCATGTAATCATTTTCATTAACTTTCAACTAGAATTTATTACCAGAGACGTGACCAGGCTGTCATCGTTTCGAAATGTCCACCATTTAAGCGAACATGGCTCATTCGAGCTTCCAAAGTTTATTTACGTAATTTGGAAGGGGGTATGATATAGGTTGAAAAATACACGAAATATTGATATACCGGCTTCATATTATTATATTCAAATGAAATGAAATTTTTATTAGCCAAATTCGAAAAACATTAGCCATTGGCTAATTTGGCTACCGACAGCGCGAACACTGTAATCTTATACTCTGAAAAATACTTGCCACGGTCACAGTCATTTTCCAGCTGTTTTCAAATTTTCGCACAGTACTGTAGTGAAACAATCGCTAATACAGAACGATCTGTTCTGTTTCATGCCGTGCACATGGCTGTGGTCAAAGTTGTATTTTTTATGACTTCAATGCATCTCTTTCTGTGACATAAAATGTCCGTAGAATGGTAGTTCAAGTATTTATCGACCTATTTTGATACTGGGAAAAAATTCTAAATAGAATATTATTAGGTGTATTTTGCTGCGCAAACCGCCATATATGGCTTTAGTATCCAACAACACCATCCTTGAACACTAAAATTCTCAAATCAGGGAAACTTCATTCGCGCATACTTGAGTTGAAAGTTTAAAACAGATAGTTCGAACATTCCGTAGAAAGTAGGAAAATATTCCAATCATATTCTGAAAAACCGACAAAGTCTTGTCAATGTGATAAAATGTACGACTAAGAGATAAATAAGGTTCGGGCATGTACCAATACAGAACTTTCTGTTAGTTCCCCTGTGTTATGAAGAACATATTCAAATTCACGTATTCGTCCTCTTGAACACTATTGTGATAAAGGAGGTACAAAATTAAATTTGAGTGTAGAAATCGTCTTATAAAAGATTCATGCAAAGTTGACTTCGTCTCCAATAGCCTTGGTGTTGCATATTTTTTTTCCGACATTCTTCCAAGAACCAGTCTCGATGGGTAGCGAATGAGTTCTGCATCTAAACCTGGCTAAAGTAACAACATATTTCTGTGTTAGCGTTTTTAGATAAATCTCAGTAACGAACTCAGATTTGAAAATTCTATAATCGGAGCAGTTTCCCATTGTATCGAGTTTTTATTTCCATACAGAGTTCCTCTCACTGTTATGCAGAAAGGCGTTATTAAATTTATTAGCACGCCCGCGTGTATACTGTTCGGCAAATATTAGAAAGATGTGGTCCGATGGGGGTTTTATAAATAGAAAATTGTTTTTTCCGGTTTACTTAAAAGTCGAACTGCGCGACCAGGAGGCCGAGTCCGGTAAAAGGTGTAGTTGGGAATTTCAATTTCGTTTATTGTCCTTTACATTATTATGTCAATAATGTTGATTTTTGGTTTGTGACAAGCTATGTCAATTACCAATAAAAGAATTTTAAAAGATAATTTGTAAGTCTTATATTTCAACTTTTATAGATATTTTTCGTTCTGCAGCCCATTAGTGGTTGTGGTCGGAGACGGCCGAGTCGGCCGCCGGTTCGTTAATTATGTGCTGGTTGTTATTGTTTAACGGAATTCCGAGTTGGTCATTCGCGAAACCGATATATTTTATATTCTATAATTAAAATCATGGGTATATAATGTATTATCTTGTTTATGGATATTGTAGGAAGGCTAATCTGGCCGCGTCAAATTGAGCTATAGCGATGGGATTTCTCACAGGACAACATATTTCGGGTTTCCGTGGGGTGTGTATCCGCTGGATGTCTGACCGCGTTAATTGCTTTCGATGTTTAGGTATGAACAATGGCTGGGCCATGCACTCTTGGCGGGAACACAATACCTCCGACTTTTGATCCGCATTTAGAAGCTTTCTGGTGTGGTGAATGAGAAACCTGCAGTAAAAAGCCGTATTTTTTTGTAATAATTTGAAGGATTAATTGTTTTCACGAATTCTGAATATTCATGTAACCAATATATTTTATATTATAATTTATATTTATGGCTAATAATATGATCTTGAGGGCGTTACCATTTCTGATTATGGTTTTCTTGTATTAATTGAGTGAGTCGTTCTGTGCCATGCAACATCCACGAAATACAGCTGCGCATGATATCCACATAAAACTATCTTTACATTAATGTCGACATGTATAATTCCGTAGATTGGTGCGTGGGAGGGGGTGAGTTGATCTTCGCCGCCGTAAATCATTTCAAGCGAGACGATCTTCGCTGATACACGTCGACGCTCTAAAGACATCGATACATCATGAACACGAGTCTAAGTAATTTTATACATCAGAAGATTGCTTTAACATAAGCTGGTTCCTGATTTCTAAACACCGCACGTATAGATAAGAACGGCTTTCAATTTGTCTATGGTGCATTTACATCCTTGTTGGCAATACACGAATCGCGATTCTATTAAAATCGATCCGAATGTTCCTTCCTGAAGTACAGTATATATGACATTGTTAGAAGTGGTGTCTGGCTTGGTAATAATGAAATACACCATCACAAATGAAAGTGCCATGTCGGTTTCAAACGATACATATTCTTAATGTTATGTTCATCCTGTTCTGAAAATAAGAAGAACATATATTGAGAGGATATTACTTGATTTGTTTGATATTAGACCAGATAGCAGCCCGAGGTAACCTCATATCAGTCTGAGACCGAAGGTCGAAGGCTAATATGAGATTACCGAGGGCTAATATCTGGCCAATAATATAAAACCAAGCAAGTAATATCCTATTTATTAATTAAATCGCCTCTTAGTAACTGACAACTATTTCATACGAGTGACGTTGTAAAATGGATACCTACACGTTATGTTATAGCATTGAAGTACATTTTCGGCATATCGTAAATCCAGATTACTCTGATTGGAGAGGTCGAAAATTGATATTACTCGGTTTAAGGATATTAACCTACATGTATATTATTTCCATTGATTCCAATGATTGATAAAACTGCCCCGTCACAGGCCGTCAGTATTGTGCAGAAAGGGTCAGGTTACAATTCTAAATTGCTAATAAGCTGTCTTATGTCATTGTTTCTGCGACAATTATGGCTGTTTATTTGCGCGCACTCAATGTCTCTTGTTGAATAGACGGGTTCTTGATCAAATACTTCTGAAACAATTCTGAAAACGTAATAACCTGACCCCTCGAGCATCACTAGTCTCGTTTAATCCTGAATTTAAATGTAGCGAAATATAGATTGGACGCAACTCAACACTTATTTAATTTATACCACCACTGCGACATTGGTGTTTACTGAACTCTTTGGATCCCATGTTTGAGGGGGTGTGTATACATTACCCGGCGAAGATCGCATTCGCTTTAGCCGGCAGCGATAACAATAGAGTGTTTATACTTCGCCGGATAAGAATTACGGCTATCCGGATACTCAGCTATACGGTTTTCAACTTTTGGATAAAATGATTTAGTACAAGCACCTGATTGTCGTATGGATTCTAATTCGCTCTGCGGTTAAGTTAGATATTTATCTGGGGTCATGCCGTCATGGGTGATTTCCTTTCAACAATTAACTCGAACAATAGTATTGATAGACCAGCCCGCTTTTCACCTGTGTATATATTGGTCAGTGTGCCAGTTTGATTGTCTCTAATCAGCTGTCAGGTCGGTGGTCACGCACCTTGGTTATAAGCTATTATTATAAATACTAATCGATGATGGTACACGTACTCTGCATGTGCATGGTACATTTGTTGCGCATTCGAGGGAATTAATTCATGTACATTTTTGTCCATATATATATATGGAAGAAATGGGATGGCACGTTTCTGTGGATTCAAACTTAATGGACAATTAGTTCAATAATCTAAATATGAGTGCGCCATGGACATATTTACACAGGGACGGGTCTAGATGGCCTGATTTGGAGGTGTGGGACTGTTCATCCTTGGAATTTATCGACCGACCGTGGTTATGGCCAGGTGTGAGAATTTGTTTTAATCTGAACCCTGAAAATTGCAAAATCCTAGCATCCAGCCTTAAGATTTCCAATTGTTGAACATTTTGAAAACTTGACGCACCTCTAATAAGGTTGGATCATTTCCAACTGATGGTCATTTCAGTCCAACAATTTGGTAAAAAAATAAGCAAATGTTGCCTAAAGAAATCACCAATAACAAATTGTTGAAAATAAAACTACGAGAACAATTTCAACATGTTGCTGATGTCAAATGTCCAACTATTGCCGTGTCAGGTATGAAATTTCCAGCTTTTGAATATTTTGATTAAAGTTGGGATGAGACACCCCCATCGCCACGGCCCTATATACATGGACATGGTGAACGCCCGAGTAAAATGAAAAACATATTTTATTGTATAATGTGCAAACGGAAAATTTGTCACATTTGATTCGCGATGTTGAAACTTATATATATAATATAAAATCCAATCCGAATGATTAGACACCAATTTGTAAATGTATGCGACGAAAAGATCTCAAAACTGACAATGGCCATGCTTTTGGTGCGACACTCACTTCACAGGCTGTATGTGAACCCAAACAAACTATTAACAATGTTTTTTAAATATCTATAAAATTACCAATAGCAATACCTGAAAGTTTGAGTTGGATATTAATAATTTCGGCATTTCCATTTCTAAAAAGTTTCATTTCACTATACTGCCCAACCATATCTCTAACAGGAAGCGGCTAGATGTTTACAGGTGTACAGCAATATCATATTGCAGTTCAGTGAGAACTAAAACGAAAACTATTAACAAGTAAAGGAGACACATGAATATATGCGTATCTTCGCCGGCGATGTGTAAACACTCTGCCCAACCTTCGCCGGCTAACGGGTTCGCCGGGTAACGGCTTCACCGGCTATGTGTAAACATCACCTGAGACAACAGAGATCGTTGGGACTAAAACCAACAGCCGGTGTGTGGTCTTTGGGATGTCTGGACCAGTCGACGAGATACTGATAATTACAACTTTGGCAAGTTATGGGTTAATAGCCTCATTTCTTTATAGTTGGGACGAATATTCATAGGAAGATTGGGCTTCTGAGATACCCACTTACCTTTCTGTCTGTCGAATTTAGCCTAGCTCATAGATAATCTGTGTTGCGGGCATGCCCTGGCGGGTCCGGTGGGGTTTTGGCACACCCATAACGAGCAATTACCAGGTTTACTATTATATACACTGTTTGAACTAACCACAACGTGTACCTTCTCGTTGCATTTCGTGGAAATGTATGTACATGTACCCGCCGTACACATTCTTATCATATACCCAACGCAATAGCAGACATTGACTGTGATACTAACATATCAATAACCGCCGCCGAGTGCATATTATAAACACATCAACATACTATGCAGTAAATGAGGCTACATCTGGCGAGATATATTAGAAATAAACGAATTTTAATGGGACATGTATACGCGTCGGCATGAATCGATGAAACACCATTCCGTGCTCACATCACATCCAGTGTGTTCTCCGGTCTAAAATGATGTTTAATGTTAAAGATGTATTTAGGGCCCCAGACATTAGACATTAAAGGTGTATTTAGGGCCCCAGACATTAGACATTAAAGATGTATTTAGGGCCCCAGACATTAGCCATTAAAGATGTATTTAGGGCCCCAGATATTAGACATTAAAGATGTATTTAGGGCCCCAGACATTAGACATTAAAGATGTATTTAGGGCCCCAGATATTAGACATTAAAGATGTATTTAAGGCCCCAGACATTAAACATTAAATATGTATTTAGGGCCCCAGACATTAGACATTAAAGATGTATTTAGGGCCCCAGATATTAGACATTAAAGATGTATTTAGCGCCCATACATTAGACATTAAAGATGCATTTAGGGCCCCAGACATTAGACATTAAATATGTATTTAGGGCCCCAGACATTAGACATTAAAGATGTATTTAGGGCCCCAGACATTAGACATTAAAGATGTATTTAGGGCCCCAGACATTAGACATTAAAGATGTATTTAGGGCCCCAGACATTAAAGATGCATTTAGGGCCCCAGACATTAGACATTAAAGATGTATTTAGGGCCCCAGACATTAGACATTAAAGATGTATTTAGGGCCCCAGACATTAGACATTAAAGATGTATTTAGGGCCCCAGACATTAGACATTAAAGATGTATTTAGGGCCCCAGACATTATACATTAAAGATGTATTTAGGGCCCCATACATTAGACATTAAAGATGTATTTAGGGCCCCAGACATTAGACATTAAAGATGTATTTAGGGCCCCAGACATTAGACATTAAAGATGTATTTAGGGCCCCAGACATTAGACATTAAAGATGTATTTATGGCCCCAGACATTAGACATTAAAGATGTATTTAGGGCCCCAGACATTAGACATTAAAGATGTATTTAGGGCCCCATGCATTAGACATTAAAGATGTATTTAGGGCCCCAGACATTAGACATTAAATATGTATTTAGGGCCCCAGATATTAGACATTAAAGATGTATTTAGGGCCCAGACATTAGACATTAAAGATGCATTTAGGGCCCCAGACATTAGACATTAAAGATGTATTTAGGGCCCCAGACATTAGACATTAAAGATGTATTTAGGGCCCTAGACATTAGACATTAAAGATGTATTTAGGGCCCCAGATATTAGACATTAAAGATGTATTTAGGGCCCCAGACATTAGACATTAAAGATGTATTTAGGGCCCCAGACATTAGACATTAAAGATGTATTTAGGGCCCCAGACATTAGATATTAAAGATGTATTTAGGGCCCCAGACATTAGACATTAAAGATGTATTTAGGGCCCAGACATTAGACATTAAAGATGTATTTAGGGCCCCAGACGTTAGACATTAAAGATGTATTTAGGGCCCCAGATATTAGACATTAAAGATGTATTTAGGGTCCCAGACATTAAACATTAGACATAAGACATTAAACATAAGACATTAGACCTCATACATCAGACATTAGACTTTATACATCAGACATTAGACATTATCATCAGACATTAGACATCAGACATTAGACATAAGTTATTAGACATTAGACATAAGACATTAGACATTATACTTTATACATCAGACATTAGACATTAGCATCAGACATTAGACATCAGACATAAGACATTAGACATCAGACATCAGACATTAGACTTTATACATCAGACATTAGACATTATCATCAGACATTAGACATCAGACATTAGACATCAGACATCAGACATTAGACATTAGACTTTATACATCAGACATTAGACATTAGCATCAGACATTAGACATTAGACATAAGATATTAGACATTAGACATAAGACATTAGACATTAGACTTTATACATCAGACATTAGACATTAGCTATCAGACATTAGACATCAGACATAAAACATTAAACATTAGACCCCAGACATCAGACATAAGACATTAGACCTCATACATCAGACATTAGACATTAGACTTTATACATCAGACATTAGACATTAGCATCAGGCATTAGACATCAGACATAAGCTATTAGACATAAGACATTAGCATCAGACATTAGACATAAGATATTAGACATTAGACATAAGACATTAGACTTTATACATCAGACATTAGATATTAGCTATCAGACATTAGACATCAGACATAAAACATTATACATCAGACATAAGACATTAGACATTACACTTTATACATCAGACATTAGACATTAGCATCAGACATTAGACATCCGACATTAGACATAAGATATTAGACATTCAAAAACTAATTTAACATCACTTTTCGGATTGTTCCGCTGAAACATATTCAGGACCAGATGCGACGTACGTGTTTATATACTACATGTAACTATAGACTCATAAATAGAAAAGAAATTCATTCTGTTTTTGAAAACTTCGTAATAGTCTAGTCGTAATTCTCAGAAAAGACATTTCTAGAAACATTTCCGCGGAAAAGTGTCAAAACCAACTTTTTTACCATAATTCGAAGGTGCCGAACACGAATAGACTGCCTGTCGCCCGATTGGATGAACATATGGTTCAATAAAAGGCTTTTAAAATCTTCGTGTTTTCTTCGCTGGAGGGTTGTTGATACAGCACCGCACAACGTCATATGAAATCACGTAACTGGCCTTGAACATACTCAAACTTATATACTCCTCGCGAAACGTTTAAAGCCGAGTTGTATCATGATACTATCATCACAGTAATAATTCTGAAACATTAACATCATATTAATCAGGTACCTACGGTAAGACATTGCTGTTTTGTATATCTATCGACGATTCTCGTAAGAATCAATTCTCTTATAGTCCGGGAGCCAATAGGGGTACCCTTGCACCCGCCCCATGAGACTTAACTTCACCCCACTCATTTTGTTCCTTATTATGTCCTTCAACTTTTCAGCAATGTTAATAAGAAAAGAAAAGGGGCCGTGTAAACTTCAGACAAGATGGCGTCCATCCTGGCCGCCATTTTTCAGATCAGACCATAAGTCAGTTTTATGAAAATTATCGCGGGAAAATATAGTAAAATGTATACAAATGTATATATTTTCGTGAAGCTAAGACATAATGACACTTTTTGGGCGCAAAATTGAAACTCACCCTCCAATATGGCCGCCAAAATGGCCGCCGGAAGTTGTATATTAACTGATCATTGGAGTGGCGTGTATGCATACAGTATACAGTTAATTGTTGAATTGTCATGTGTGAGGTGTATATGCAAGTACGGAAGGTATAAGTGGTCGTGTGTGTGGGTATTCGTATATCTGAAAGGGCTCACCATTGGTGAGGTGTATATGTATACCTGGATTGACCCTATGGTCATGGGTATGGCGAATACGTATACATGTAGTGGCTGTATGGTCCATAGTGAGATAAATATGTATGCACTGAGTGAATGTATGATCGTGAATGTGGTGCATATGTATACATAGAGTGACTATGTGGTCATGTGCCAGGTGTAGGGGTACACATGGTGTTCATGCATGGTGAATCGTGGCTGTATCGTCTTTTGTGGTATGTATGGGTATAACCAAGTATGGCTGTATGGTCAGGTGTACGTGTATAAAGTGGGTGACTATATTGTCATTTGTGTGGTGTTTATGTACATACGGAGTGACTGAGGTCATGGGTGGGTTATACATGTGTACCTTGGGTGGCTATCGCTTTCCACAATAACTCAAGGATATGTTAATCAATAGAGAGGTAATGTCAGAGAGTTCTCCATCTTGATGGTGTTTATGTACATGGGGGAAACGTTAAACGTGGAATGCGTTAGCCACCCATTATCACACAGTCATTCCATATATACATAAACACCACAGACATAACAATATAGTGACCCAATGTTTATACGTACACCTGACCCATTACCACGGATGACCATACATCCATGAGTCACAATGGAGGCCCACCGGGTATACTCCTAAACATGATCCATAACCATATAGTCACTCCGTGTATACCCATGCATTCACCTCACGATTGGCCATACGGTAATCCCCTGTATACCTATTCTCCACACAGATGGTCAAATAGACATTCAGTATATACATCAACACCACAAAAATGACCATTGAGTCACTCCAGGTATACATATGCACCTCACCAATGGCTATATAGCCACTCGCTTCATACACATATATACCCTCACCCATGCCACCTGGTATACTCCTTCACCTGACATATGTCCATATAGTCACCCCGTGTGTACCTATTCAAAACATTCATACATGATCATGGTCAATCCTTGTATACATATTCACCTCACAATTGGCCATGTCACTCCATGTATCCCTATGTGTCGCACCATAGCCGAATAGCGACACAAGATATACTAATACACCCCAGCTATGTCAGAAAAGTCACTCCATGTATGCATATGCACCTCACCCATGGCCATATAGCCACTCGCTATATACACATACCCATCGCCCATGACCATATAGCAACACGTGTGTATGCCCGTATAACCTACACATGACCATACCGCCACGAGTCACCAAGCAGGAACACCAGGTATACTCATACACCTGACACATGACAATTTAGTCACTCCCTGTATAGATACTCATTACATTTATGACCATACAGTCACTCCTTCTATACCTACATGTACCCATATCACCATTGACCATACAGTCACTACGTGTATACCTATTCGACACACATAGTCATATAACCACTCGATATATACATATGCAGCCCACCCTAGACCATAGAGTCACTCCAGGTATACATATACACCCCACCAACGGCCATTCAGCCCTTCCAGATATACAAAAAACCTGCACACACGACCACCCATACCTTCCACACTTGCATATACACCTCACGCATGACAATTCAGCAACTCACTGTATAATCATACACGCAATCCATGATCATACAGCTAATCCCTATACACCCACAATGATAATACATCCACGAGATATATAAATATATACAACAAGGACAATCCCTATATACCCACACGCTCGATAATGTCCACCCAGCTTACTCCAGGTATGCATATACACTTCAATCATGACCGTACAGTCACTCATTGTATACCTATTCACATCATTCATGACATACGATAACTCCCTGTATACATATTCACATCAACTATGATCATAGAGTAACTCCCTGACTACCATCTTGGCATCCACCCTGCATCCAGTTGATATTTTTTGTTACCATAATGGACCAGAATAGCCACAGATTATCGTTCATCTCGGTTCCGTCTCAACGTTCTGCCCATTTCCATTCAATAATATGGCCAGAATCACAAAAGAGGTTCTCGGCAAAATTCCATACTTTAAAATGAATTTGTCATGCCCCATACGGAACTGGGACAACCAGAATAGAACATATGGTTGTCAGTTAATAAACTAACACGTATAATAACCAAGTGAGTCACAATTTACTACCTTTCGGATAACACAGAGAATAAATGTTCAGGATATATGTAAAAAAAACTTTTTACAAATTTGGTTACCATTTTGGAAGCCATCTTGAGTAATTTGGTGTATATATACCGTAGTGTGATACATTTAAGATAGACCAAAACATTAAACACCTTTGAATCCAGAGACAGTTACATTTTACCAATGATAGTTGCATTTTACTTGAACAAATGGTCTATACCTGAAAAGTTAATTTTTGCCGATATTTATGTCCAGTTTTTGAGAGAAAAGTCCAATATGTTTGGTGATGTCAGTGGTAACAATAGTAACAATTAACCATGGTGCATCAGATATGTTAGTATTCAATGTATAGGAGGCAGAATAGCCAATTTTATACATCAACCACAACTTGTAAGCGATTGCAGTACACGCTGGGGCAATATTTACCATTTTCCATATTTTGGTGGCCATTTTGGCAGCCATTTTGAGCCAAAGTAAGAATTTTTGTTCCAATGAGTTGGAATATTCATAGGGAATGATATGCCTCACTTACATTACAAAGTTCTGTTCATTTCTTGTTGAAATATGACTAAAATCCCAATTTTTATTTTTTGTGAAATTTTATACCGTGTTCCAATAATTACATATTTAATTGCTCCAATGATCAGTTAATATACAAAACACAATATAAAGTCATATTACTCAAGCAGTTCCAAACAGCATGAACTGGTCTAGAAGATATTTGTGAAAAAACGTCATATTTTCAACTTAATCCTGATTCACAGAACTTTCAACCGGGTGTGATTTTATTAAGTACGTTCATTTATTAAATAACATACTTGTCCATATATGTATAGCAGATGATGAGATAGTTATGACAGAAAGGTCACGAGGGGTGATTCAAATAACAAAGTATTCCCATGTTCATGAGATTATATGTATAACGAGTGTGATATCAGGATATATGTCTCGATATTGACTTACTGTATTTTCGCGGCAATAACAACAGTATGTGACTTTAAGTTGATTTTATGGGTGAAATATGGGCCACAGTCAGCGACGGGCACCCTCATTGGATTCAGCATACTTGAATTATGCTAGAAAAGTTAGTTTCATGCTTTTCCCCAAAAATGCCTCTAGGTTTCTAGTATTCCACAAATGTAGCTTTTCCGACCAGACTATGATTACTATCTCCGATAAGGTCTGTATATCTATCGTCTATATAACATTTATGATTGAATTGAACTAAAATAAACAATTACAATTTTATTATAATAACTGTTTACCTAATTTGCATATAACACTTGCTGTTATTATGTCCCAACTTCGAGGACGTCGGAAGTGTGATAAACAATCATTTATTTGAATTTTATGTGAATAACGGAATTCAACAATGGATACCCACAACCACACTGCCAGTGACTATACACTCACGGAGCTGACTAATGCTACAGGTGTATCGACAAACGATTATGCTAGCCGTCAATTGAGTATGGCCAAATTGAATACCGTGAGCGCTGATATGAAGGAATTGCATGACCATACAGTTAATTACTTCTCCAATCCACCGAGAGAACAGTGGTCCGCATGTGAACAATTGTTATCAGTCACTATGCTTCACACTAACAGTGTTACAAAAGACCCGTTCATTGGTGCTATTCTCGACGCAGTAAAACATGACGAAGAACCCCTTAAGACAATTCGTGAATACCGTTTTCTCCATGATAAGCGCTGAGTTTGGACACATATCCGTTCGACTAATCACTGGATATGAAAACTAGAATTACAAACAGAAACAGCTCACCTATTAAGGATAGGCTAGCTTCTGACATATACAATTTAATTATTTTCAATGTTGATGGTAATGCTGAATGTATATCGGAACTCATAAGTAAAAGTGTTCTAAGGAAATCTGTATCGCAAACATGTATTCCAGGATTGTTGGAAAATCAGACACATCAAACTAACTCACATATTTCCATAAATGTTCCGCTAGCCATAATTCAAATTCAAAAGGATATTTCTGCAATAAAAACTGAATATATGACAACAATGGACTCAATAAACGAACAGTTACCCAAAATCAATGGTTTCATTGCAAACATAGAGGCAAGAATTACAAAGTTGGAGTCCCTTAATCCAGAGGAAATAACCAAACCAGTAAATGAAAAGATTGCTATTCTCGAGGAAAGACTTAATGACTTAACATATGTTACTGAATTTAACAGTCAACGAGTGAAAAGTGACAAACCTGATTCAATAGCGAAGATCAAGACAAACATAAAGACTGTTGAAACGGACATGTCTACATTACTAGATAGAACAGAGGAATACATTGAAGGAACAAAACGCCATGAAAATCAAATATCAACCCTTAAAGACGTTATTACGAAACAAAATTCCAAACAAGGATAGAACGCAAATAACGACACACTCATCAATAGTGAAATGAAACGTAATAATGTAATGGTGCAACAGGAACTCAGACATTTTACTACTGAAACTACGAATAAACTCCAGAACTTGATTGATTGATTGATTGATTGGGGTTTATTGTCGCTTTAGCCACTAAGGCCATATCACGACAATGCCAGTTTTAGTGGTGGGGGAAATCCGCACACTTGCGACTAATCTAACAGTGATTTCAATGGCTGATAAACTCGTCAACCATGTGCGGCAAACCACCGGCCATCGGCGAGTAACTGGTAACTCCAGCAGATAACGATTTCGAATTACAAAGTCCACGATGGAAACATGTAGATTTGAACCCTAATCGCCAGCGCTGGAGGGCGAAACGGCTTGGAGTTGTACCCCTAACCGATTGAGCCACCGAGGCCCCCAGAACTTAATTGAAAATGTATCGTTCTGGTTGACTAAATCAATAAACACACAGACAAAAATTCTTGCCGGTATACAAAAAATGTGCGCATCAAATAATTCTCACTGGGATTTTGACAGAAAGCCACAATTTGAAGAGAAAGATGACTCTCGTGTAAGCGATCGACACTCAAATGACCGACGTTCAAATGATCGTGAAGATAATGATATGCGCTATGATCAGCGTGACAAATCTCTCAACGTGAATAATATTTCTGTTGTTGTTGCACACGAGGAATGAAGATGAAGATGAATATGAATATGATAACGATGAACGTAGGTAGGCATGACTTTGGAAAAGTTCGTGTTTTGAAGAATAGACTCTCAGAACCCGTAAAAAAAAGACATTGGAGATTATCTTTACAAAAAGGACATTAAGTTCACGAAAATTATCATGTTGACACAAAATTCTGCTCGAATCAATGTTGACGAATCAGAAGTCGATAAAGTTACCAGTAGAGCCTTCTGGGCAAATCGAATTTATTGCCGAAAATGGGTCGTTCTGGCTGAACATCTGGCTAATCTTGACGCTACGCGCCACTACCAATCAGAGACACGTGTATAACACTTATATGTACACTTATATATGCATTTGTAAAACCAAGTGATATTTTCAGATATGGTGTCACATAATTCAACTATCTTCTTACTGTTAATTATAGTGACAGTGAGTCGCAACATATTTATTCTTGATCATGTATATACAAATCACAAATCTTACTTTGAACATGATCTATATATACATGTACCAAATTATATATCCGCTACGTCGTGATGCCTAATAACTGTAGTCTGATATCACGGTCATTTTTAACACGGAACGCGACTGGTATAGTGTCGTCTGCAACATATCTCACTAAACTCTTGAACAATACCCATATAGATGTTGTTGGTGTAAGTGAATACTGGCTGAGTACGCATAATACCCCATTCGTTGAGTAAATCAGTGATTATTATGATTATCATATAATATGCATGATACCTCGCAGCGTCTACCGTCTCAACGGGGCCATATACCAGGGGAGTGTTCCTCACGTGGCGGAAGAAACATTCAAGGTGCATAACTCCATTGCAAGTGGACGATGACAGGATAATTGGAATCCAAATGCAAATAAGTCGCACCCAATATAGGTATACCTATACATTATACAAGTGTATCTGTCATCGATTAATTATTCTGATGAATTTTATAGTGAATACCTAGTAAATGTTAAAAATGTCGAAGATACCTTCAGAGCACTATGTAGAGTGGTTGTTATGGGTGATATGAATGGGAACCTCGATAAGTCCAATTCGGGGAATATTGAGTTTCAGAAATTTGTTGATAATTGCAATTATATTCTCTGTTAACAACACAATGTTTACCGGTTCAATGCGAGCAACATGTGTACCATATAACTGTGATCGTGATGCCGGCACAATTATTGATCATGTTTTAATTCCAAGTGAAGATACAAGTTTGGTATCCAATGTTGAAGTAATCGACGACGATTCTCTAAATGTATAGAATCATCGACCGATTGCTTTCTCATTGCAGATACCTTCCGCGCATGAAATAAGTTCCGCAAATCTCACTTCACTTAACTCTAAAATAAACTGAACCAAAATTAAATTTGACCCGTCTACTTTAAAATCGTATCACTATTATCTTGATATAACTTTGTCATCGTGCATGGATGACATAAAAAAATGAAGATGATCTGAACAAAACATACAATAGTATCGTCGAGGCAATAAATTGCGCTTCAAACAAGTGCCTGCCACGGAAAAAAATCCAATAGGATCTCAAACCTTTTTGGGACGATCATCTGAATGATCTACACAAAGAAATGAAACGTCTCCGTTCTTTGTGGTTAGCCGGTGGTCGCCCCAGGCAAGGTTCGGGGAATCTAAGTTACACAAATTACAAAGAAGCTAAAGCAAAATTCTGAAGAATATACCGACAAATGTCGTGTAAATACACGCAGCAAATTGACAATGAAATAGACGAGAAAGCAGAAGTTGATCAAGATTCGTTTTTCAGATTATTTAATCGAAGGCGTTCTGAACGTAAAGGTTCCAGTAATAACATGTTCAATTACAATGGCACATTGCTAAGAGATCCTGAAGAAATAGTGAATGCATGGGGGACTATTTTGAACGGTTGTATACGCCATTGGTATCGGATGACTTTGATGAACAGCACTTCACAATGGTTAATGATTTTGTACAACGTAACATATCTGAGAAGTCACCATCATCTATTGGTAAAATACTGCTATTTCCAGTTAAATCTGAAGAGTTGTTATTAAGTTACAAGTCACTTAGTTCCAACAAAGCTTCCGATTGGGACAATATATCGTATGAACATATAATTTATGGTACGGAATTATTAAACCAAATAATTGCAAAATGCATTACTGCAATGTTCAATTTTAGCTCCGTCCCTATAAGTGCAAAGAAGGGCGTTATCGTAACTCTTTACAAAGGCGGTTCTAAATCTAGAAGCGATTTTAATAGTTATAGAGCTATAACACTCATGCCAGTATTATACAAAATAACAGAGCGCATACTTCAGAGACGAATTGAGCAATACTCACCGACATTATTCACGGTTGATCCATTACAACATGGTTTTCAGAAGAAATTGAGCTCCAACATGGTATCATACATAACAAGAGAATGCATTGATTATACAAGAGAAAAGGGGCACAAATTATATGCTTGTTTCTCGACGTCATGAAGGCCTTCGACATGGTGTGGGTCAACGGGTTGCTACATAAACTTCACAATCATGGCATTCAAGGCCACACATTTTACTTCATACACGATCTTATATCGGGAGTAAAATGTTCAGTTAAATATAATGGTTTGACATCCCGTTGGTTCACAGTATGTCAGGGGACAAGACAGGGAGGTATTCTTTCACCTGTATTTTATATGATCTATGTAAATGATGTTATCTTAGAATTAAGAAAATCACAATGTGGTCTATACATGCATGATGTAAACCCAAGCGGATGACATGTTACTCCCATTGTTAACAATGAATGGATTACTACAACTATGTGAAATATGTTATTCATATAGCAAACAGTGGTGGTACTTATATAATCCTTCAAAATGCTGTATGGTTGTATTTAATGAATCCAAACATACTGGTAACAGGTACATGAGCAATAGGACGCTATGTATGGGATCTACAACTATCCGCAAAAGATAGAAGTCACTCATCTGGGAATTCCACTGAACAAATACGATTTATATAATACTATTGTAAAACATGTTTGTGATAAGATAAGAGGTACATATTTAATGTTATCAAATGCATGATTATATGCAGGTGGAATTACCCTGATGAGCTGTAAAACTATATATGAGTCCATAGTTTTGCCAAGAGCCCTTTATGGTACAGAAATATTATGGAACCTTAATATGAAAAATACTGAAATGCTCGAGAAATGTCACCGATTCTGCTTGAAACAAATCCAGGGTTTACCTGTACGTGCCAGGACTGACGTAGTACTGGGTCACCTTGGAATATATCCACTATTATATTACACAGATAAACGAAAACTTTCATTCTTGAGATCAATGTGCAATCTTGACAGGATAAAGACTGCCAAAGAAGTGTTTATCCTGAGAATCCACCAACATGGATTTGAGGGCCAATACTCTCAGTTATGACATCATTTACGACGGATATAATTTCCACTCTGGATAAGTATGGCCTGAATGCATATCTTAATGTGTATATGGATGAAACGTGTTTTCCATACAAACTAGAGTGGAAGTCTATTATTAGAAATAATATGTCTGAGGTTGAGAACTCAGGTTGGATGACCCGGATTAACTCTGAAAGAACACTGAGTAGATTCCAAAATATCCAACCTGAGTTCTACACTTCACGACTTTGAAAAACTTGTAGAAGATATCCAACCGATAAACATTACTTCATCAGAGTTGGTAAAATCATTAATTTTTCATGTATGCAGTATGAGCAGAGGGTATGTGGAAAGTGCTCTCGGGTGTATAATGACTATGTGAAACATATTTTAATTGAATGCCCGGATGTAAGCAATATAAGAAATTAATTTGAGTTCTCTCTCCTTACCAACTTTGATATAAATCTCTACATTTATTATGATTCTCTATCGGACGACGAAAAACTTATATTTTTCTTGACTGGTGGTCTGAATGAATTGAACTCATTTATTGATGATTTGAATATATTTATATACTTTATAGTGAAAAATACGTGTAAAATATGGGAAGCATACCACCATGTGAAAACGTAATATGCTAATTATTAGTAGCATTACTATTATGCAAAACATAACCTGGTCATTATTTTCAGAAGTCTTGAATGTCATATGTGAGTAACATGTACATGGGCTACGCGTGCTTATACTAGATTCCACATTAACCTGAAGCAGTCCTGATTATCAATTCCTGTCTGACATTAATATAATACATAGGTGATCCAAAAGCTTCCGATTCTAGGTAAATTATTAATCACTCTCCCTGTGATTCGAGTCATTTAAAATTTAAACTTTAGTATAGTGCTCACGCATATCAAATGTACATAATAATACCCATTATATGTTATGTATATATATATGTTGATTTGGTTACTTTGTACTTCTATGTATAATATCCACCTTTTTTGTCATGTTTATATATGTTCTCAATATACTGTCCCATGGAGGAGGAATAAAAGGATATAATAACAATGATATCAATGTTATTCTTTGAGTTCTTATGCAACTGACAATTGCCCGAATTTAGCCGTCAAATATCGGACAAGAATCAATCGTGCATAACTCGTAGCAACCGTCGCTCTCATAAGAGATAAAACAATCGAAGAAATATTCTTTGATTCAAAAAGTTATCATTCTGAACGTAGCGGTAAGAAATGAGATGACAATTGGAGACACAAATAATTTAACCCTTTATTTACTAAATGGATTATCCCGGCCATATGTAAATGTATATATTGGATTGTATCTATTATTCATTTTGGAGGGGACGTCCAGGGAAATGAGCTGGCGACAGACAGGCAAAACGATAATACAATTGCAGAAGGATTCCTATTCACGTGCGGGCAATGTTCTGATAAAACATTCAACAAACGGCCATATTTGTTGAACTTGTTATCAGAACTCTTCCCGCCAATGAATGATAATCTTGCTGCACTGTCTTGTGATATCCGTCGTCAGCTTAAGTCCTGTTCATTTCCCGAGGGAACTACTCGCCAATGTGTATTTAATAAAGGAATGATTATGAAAGCAAAATAATAATTTCTTTGCAGGCAATTTAAACGGTTGCTGTACACTAAATCCGGCCATTTATGGGACCATCTCCTTTTTATGACTCGAGTCATAAACTCATTTTCTTTATAATTACCATGTTATTTGCATCGTTCATAGAGCACATGAGTGTATTTTTGCACTAATCCATGGTTCAAATCCATTCGTTTGTTGCATATATTGTATTGAGTATACAAGGAGATGGTCCCACAAATGGCCGGATTTAGTGTAGAGTCCCCCTTCAAATTAGTCGTTGAGTTAGTCGCTAAAGATAGGGAAAATAAATGACTGATCATAACTGAAATGTTGAAAATATTAATGATATAATGAAGTCTTTGGGCTTACAACATGTCCAATGTTATAGAAGCTAAGTTCACATGTGCGAATCAGACAGGTGCAAATGGCTATGTGTACATCCTTTCTGAAGACGGAACCTTAAATTATGAATCAAACCCAATCATAGACCGCAGTGTAATAAAATGTATAAAATGTGTGCTCAACAATAAACAAATTTTGTTATTCAAACTTTCGCATGGTACAAAAGTGCATTAAACCAGTAACGAAATGACAGATGCGATTATAGTATAAACTCTTAAAAGTTAGACGAGTTCTCGAGTAAAATTGATCAAAGGGTCGTATAATGTCTCTCAAAGATGCGTAAATAAATTATCATGACAGATACAAAAGTAACTTGATTGTATGAGCGATGTCGTATAACATCGAGGCTGATTTGTATATATATTTCAAACAAAGTTTAAGCAGTCCTAGTGTTAAATCATTCGTAAGTGTACCATCAAGGCCAATGACTGACCCAAAATACAACATCAAGAGTGAATGGTACAGTTGATTCAGGGACGTAGCTAGAATATCGCCGTCGGTGTGTCCAACTTATTATTTCGAATTGCATCCCCAACCTAGACAAAATATGAAGTACGGGTCATTCCATTTGCACCCACAATTTTCAAACTGCTACCTCAGCAGTTCCTACAACAGGAAATGTTCAACCTAACACAACACCGCCCATTGGTTGGTAATTTTGACTAATGGCCATCTAAGTCCAAAAAGTTGACTGCATGTAGGAACATATATGACTGTTGATACAAAACAACAACTATTACACTAAATACTGGTCCGAGACACACAATATCAGGAAAATATCAACCTATATTTGGTCTAAAATTTCCAATCGATTTGTGTCAGACATGCAATTTGCAACTGTTGGACATTTTGACAAAAGTTAGATCGACGCTCTTTATGTTCAACATATCAGGAATATCCTTACCATGAACGCTCTTTATTGTTTCGTGCCGAAGAAACAATCGCGCACTGTTTTCAAATTGTTTTACTCAGAATCTTTTGCTATACAAATATTGATATCGACTCGTTCGATTAACGTAAGTGGACAGTAATGCGACAAAAGTGAGAATTTGTCTTGAGGATTTGTTCTAAAGGTCAAGTTTCAGCCTTGGCATCCTTTTACATGTAGAGTCCACGTCGAAGTTTTGTCGTTAAAGATAGGGGAAATAAATAACTGGTTATGACTGAAATGTTGAATGAAATGTTGAATATATATCCGTAAATAGGAGCAATATCCACTGATTTTGACTTTCATAATTCAGGGTTTTTGTTGGTCATAATAAATTGAGTAGGGCATAGTAATAGATGATACATCAATGAGTAGTACGGGACTTTTTCCTAAAGTTGACCAACGGGTCACATTCAGAGGCATTTTGCGGAGGATGAAATTTTTCAACTTTCCGAAAAATGACTAATTCAAGTCCCAAAGGCATTCTGCTGTGACAGCTGCATAGATCTCACACTGCATGAAATGAGTTTGTTGTGATCCTCTGACGTGGCAATCCAGCATGTCTATGGCAGTTATGGGTCCAACAACGTTACATTTTCCAGGCGGAAATAATTAAAATGGTCATCTTTCTATCTTGTACTCCACATAACTCTGCAAAAAAAAAAACACAATAGAAGCCTCAATGTAATGGATATGAACAATATTTGGAATTTGATTAACAATATTAAGAGATTAACATATAATGTTATGACTCGGAAGTCATATTGTTCCAATTTACATAATTTACATAGCCGAAAATCAGTTCAAATTACTAATGCCCTCTCTCTTTGGCTTTAGTTACTTTATTGCTTTAGTTACTTTATTTAAATTGTAAATATTGAAACAGATAAACATGAGTAGGATATTGAATTTGCAGAAGAAACATCCAGTGAGCTGACCATTTAACCTGTGAAAATACACGAAACAGTTCTCAGAAGAGTCAGAACATATGATGAATAACCCGTGAATGATATCTTGAGCTGGGATTTCAGCAAACAGGAATGCTTAATTTGAGACAACTCACACATAAAATAAACCCTAGAGGCTGCAGTACATGTATATCAGATCCTTTCGGCCATCAACAAACAAATTCGAAAATCGGACTGAGTTGAAACCGCTATGAAGTAGAGTGTCTTAGATTAAATTTGCAGAAAGCAGTACATTACGAGTTTCTTTCTTACACGTAGAAGCAGCACCAGAGTCCTAACTCAAAGGATTGTGAAAAGCACCAAAGGTTTCCTTATGTTCTGTCTACGTGGTGGCAGTGTTTAGAACAGTATGGTGGGGGGGACTGATTTATTCTAAGTTGGTAAACATGCTTCCAAACAAAGACCCACTAGCTACGTCCCTATGTGTAATGCGTGAAATGATGAGAGAGGAAATGCCTGCTCGAAAGTATACACCAAAGTACATGTATCATCCTCACATAATCCTATTCTTGACCGTCATGGCTTCATGGAGCGACAACGATCGCCTATCACATCAAAAGGACACCACACTGGGTGTTAATGGGCAGTGCACCGGGGCAAAGCCATAATTGGAAAACAGAACCACGCGTATAGCGAGATCATCACGTCGGCGTCCCGATGTTCTGACGGTTTCAGTGGATTACTATATTTATTTCATGACAAATACCAGAACCTGACACGAATCATTAAATTTCCCCATGTCGCTACTTCTTGCGATAAAATTGGTTTTTCGTGTTAAAAGGCTGTTGATCGCGTTTTTGGTATATTAGACTATTTTAATGGATGGTATTGATTTATTGTCTTGTCGGCGAGTGATATCTCATTGGAAGTATAACGTTTTTATTATAAAAGCTCGTGTTGATTTGATAAGGATTTCAATCTCAATGTTCACTAATTCCGGAATGGCAGGTTAGTAGTATCACTTGTCTGTATTATGCCTTGTTTGTGACGTTATGGTTGTTTGCACATGTCATTGATCAACAGAAGGGAAGTAGATGTGGGGTAATATTATTGGGGGGGAGGGTTAGTGGTGTGGATAGGGCAACTGCACGCTTCAATTAACTGCACCATGCCTTTAACTACACGAAACCCCAACTTTGGGAAATTTAAATTGCACACTTGGCATGTTACAACTGTTACCTCAAATTTTCCAACCTAGCAAACATGAATAGCTCGATTGTTTTTATCGAATGGTTGGCAATTACTGTCTAAGTGTTAAATGATAGTGGGAATATATTCGACTCTAGGTTTTAACCCTTTGTATACTAAAACTTTATTGGCGAGAAATTAACCCATAGGAAATATTCAGATAATAAGTTTGTAATAACTTTCAATTTTCCTTCAGTCGCTTGTCAGTTACAGTTAAAGTGTTGAATGAAAGTGGGAAAATATTCGATCTAGGTTTAACCCTTTCTATTCTATACTGAAGCCATATTGACGAGAAGTTATTCCAATGAAATGTTCAGATAATAAGTTTGATTAAATATCTTATTATCTGAACATTTCCCTCAATAAATAGGACTCCGTCTGTACTTTTGTTTAACTGTATGTCGTCTGTTTATATAACCTGTACAATGCGTACAATTTACAATTTATGTATTACTATTTGTAAACATATATGTCAATGCTCCAATGTCATACTTTGACCACATGAGTGAATAAATATGTATCTGTATCTGTACATCCCTGAACATCGATAATAGACTATATTCACGTTATACGTTATAGTACACGTTTTTTATACGCCCGTTTGAAAAAAACGGTCGTATTATATAAATGGGTTGTCCGTCCGTCGTCCGTCCGTCCGTCCGTCTGCATTTCGTTTCCGAATGATAACTTTAGATTGAATCGAGTGAACTAAACCAAATTTGGTATGTTAGTTTACCACACCAAAATACAGATCAAGTTCGAATAGGGGTTTCGTCCGCATGATTTTGACTGAGTTATGCCCCTTTTTCGACTTATATTTTACCCGATATGCGGTTTCCAGATGCTAACTTTAGATTGAATCGAGTGAACTGAACCAAATTTGGTATACAGATCAAGTTCAATTATTATTTCGTCTTAAGTCAAAGGTTTCAAACAAATGAATTAAACCTTGCCCCACTCTACTCCAGAAACGGGCGTATTGTGCCACGCCCCGACGGCGTGCTCTTGTTCGTTCGTGTGGTGTGCAGAACCCACGACTCGTGGATTCTGAGCCCGAAATGGACGGATATCTGGTCGACCTATGACAGAGGACAATAAATAAATAAATCAATATGTTTATTTCCCTCCTTCCATATATTGGAAGTGGAGCTTTTAAGAACTTAGTATATGATATATATGTAAACATATAATATAATGTAATGAATCAAGAATGTATTTGGTAAAAATTGTCATACCATTGATTTGTCAATAACTTGCACGCCTTGTTCAGGATGGGAGGTTATTGAATTTCATGTCGTTCAACGTAGATAATGACCGATAGTCTACGGTACTGGATGTGTATAGTTGGCCGACGGGAAGTCAAAGCTGATCAACCGGTTGGATACTTGTGCCTAACTTTGGTCGCTATTTGGCTGATTTCACACTCGATGTCAACCACAATTCACGTTTCATTCGAGAGAACACGTTATGTGTCTACGGCGTCCGCTAATTAGAGTACCATAAGATTGGAATTGTTGATGAAATGAGCTCTAACAACATATAGCTAACTGATTTACTCGCCATTTCTCGTGAAATGTCGAATCTCCCGAGACCCTCGGCGTCTGCGGGACTGCAATTAGCGCCTCCAAGCGACGACAGTTATTGCCCCTCAAAGATGTTTATCATTGTTATGGATAATAATATTATGGTGGAGGTTTTTAGGTTATCGAAATGTTGGGATAACTCACCACAAGTTGGCGATCAATTACAGCGCAACACGTAAAGTTAACCCTTTCTATTCTCAATTGATTCCCCCAAACAGTTATAAAAGTATACATATTGGAATGGTCTATATGGTTCATTTGGATGGGTGTTCAAGAAAAACGAGCAGACTGCAGACAGACTAACACATAATACAAGTCCAGAATGATTCATATTCATTGGTGCGACATGTTAAGAAAACAATTTCAATAAATCTATTATCTGAACATTTCTTAAAGCCACATGGCGGTTTGCGTTCCAAAATACAAATAATATTATTCGCTTTTGAATGTTTCCCGGTATCGAAATAGTCGATAAATATCATAGCTACCTCTCTATACGAGCATTATACATTATAAATGTCTGAACTACCTCTATACGAGCATGCTGTAACCCAAAAAAGACCCATTGAAGTCATGACAAATGCAACTATGAACAAGGTGTTTGGGTCCTAAAACACCCAACCATTTGCACGACATGGAACAGAAAAGAGCGTTCCGTGTTTTTCAATTTCTGATATGGTAGCAATAAAGAGAGTTTGTCTGACTTCGGGCGAAAAATTGAAAACGGCTGGAAAAATGCGGTGACTTTGGCACATGTTTTTCAAAGCACGCGAAGCCGGCATATCATTATTTCGTGTATTTATCGACCTATCGTATCCGTTCCTCCAAATTACGTAGGCACAATTTGGAGGGTCGAATGAGCCATGTCCGTTTAAGGACACGACTCGTCCACGAGTATTCGACTATATATTTTGAGAACTACGTATATATATATGTGTGTGTATATTTGTCCTCTATAGACTCGATTGAGCTCAAACTTCCCATCTAAGGGTAAAAACCCACGGGAATCGTCGTCGCGGCGTTTTGGAGAAGCTCTGAGCACTCATTATCCACTCCCAATCATCAAAATAACCGTCCTCGGCACTTATGTCTGTCGTACCTAGGAACGGGGGAGATTTTCATCGAATCATGCCTCTTTTAGGGACGGGGGAGAATTTCATCGGGTCAGTTTTTCCGCTCTAGGGACGGGTACCATCATTTCTCTTGATTAAAAAGGCAGAATTAACTCATTGAAAAACAAAAAATTTAATTAAAACAAAAAATGCGTGTTGTGTGATTCTTATATCTGTCGTTCATGGGAAGGGGGAGATTTTCATCGGGTCAGTTTTTCCGCCCGATGTACCGTAAATCATACCTCTTTTAGGGACGGGTACCATCATTTCTCTTGATTAAAAAGGCAGAATTAACTCATTGAATTTTTTTTTTAAATGTCATGTTTCTGACCAACCATGCCAGTGGCGGGCTAACCTGCTAGTTAGTATATAAATGGCTAAAGATGCAACATCCGATTGAAACCATTCAACTATTGAAGCGCGGTTTCTATCCACCACAAATAATGAAATAGAACATACGAGTTAATTCGAGAAAGGATGTGGTGGCCAGATGTCGACCTTAAACATATATTATATCACATTTTGACTTTTTGTAGAGCGTCCAACTGTTCAAAGATTATACCTTTGATGGCTTTGATGTAGGGTGTTTTCGTTGCACAAAAAAATCATTATCAAAAAGCGTTTGTAACTAAATACACCAATACTTATTTTCATCGTATTTTCTGTGGGCTCTTGAATGTCTTCGTGATGTGTTACGTAAATGACCCCATAAACCAAGCCATGGCGACTTCGCTGGTTTTCATTAAGCTAACCACGAAATTGGCCTAAATAAAACTAATATGCCAAGGCCTAAATGACATGGGGGAATTCTTCAGAACTTGTGAAGCAGCCAATTTGATTTACATATCGCTGGTCCATTACCGATTCCGCGCTTTAGCAATATCACATTATCCGCTCTCCGATTTTGCCTGACCATATAGGACAAAAATCATATGACGCCATTCGTGGAACATGTCCGTAACGTATATAGGCCGTGCTTGTGGTTGCTAATAATATCATGTTTATTTATATGATAACATGTATAAATATATCTGCACTCTTTTACATATAGGCTCTGCTAATGTGAAGGGTACTAATACGAGTTCGGTCGCGAATCTTCAACAACCAATATAAGAACATCGATGTAGAGTAATTACCGACCAACACAACGGTGAGACAAACAATGCCCAATTATCGGATAACGATGGCACAGCAACCCCCAAAATCAATGGTGTCCATTGACACTAAACTTTAAAATGATCGCAAGGATCTACTCCCGTAAACATCTCGAATATTAATTGGTCGACCGATCAATGATTGCCTCCACCCAATTTGACCAGACGGTGTTATTATCGGCTATGTTGTATATGTTGATTCCATAGAATAGCTCCTCCTCGCTTAATGAGATATCGGGATTCAAAGATCGCGATAGTCAGCATAATTCAGCATAAGTGCCATGTCAGCTCGTATTAGTTTGGTGGACTTCTAATGCCGGATGCATCATCTCCAGTTTAAACCTGGTTTACTGAAACTGCTATGCTCAAACAGCCGTTCGAAAGCTTACTTGGCACCATGCATAGTTCAAACTCGAGACCGTATTTCTAACTGGCGCATTCGTCATCATTAAACCAGGTCTAGCCAGTCCATTGTTAAGCAGTAGTGTCTGTTATATCGCAGAACCAAACAATCGCACTACATAATACGGACCGCCGCGTTCTAACGACAGCGATAATCGACACTTAAGGGTGGATACACACATGCATGTAATCTCTGTATGTAAAATACATGTATTTTACATGGCCACACCAATAATTGACAACTTTAATCGCCTGCGCGCGAGCGGTTCATTGTTAACAGACCAGACAAGTGAGTAGTCATAAGCGAAGTCGAACTCTCTGCTATCAGGACATTTAAGGCCAGTCAAAAACATGTCTTCTCTTACGGGTGTGGAAATTAGTTATAAGTCTGTGTGATATCTGGCATTTTCTTAATGCACGGACACCATAAGCGACACATCTGGTGTATACAGGCTTGATATAGAACATTTTCGACAATGATGCTTGCTTGGCGTGGAGTTGCGAAAGCTTCAAATCGCCAAGGGACTTAGTTGAATGTATCAGTCGGAATAATCTGGGCAAGAAGGTACAATATAATATGTTTTACTTAAATAGCGCAGAGTTAGCCACCCCACCTGGTAAATTTCGGGATCATATATAGCCCCAAGTCGGTGATCATATAGCCCCTGCGTAAGGAATTCCTGATAATTTGGGTTATGGCGCGAACAATTATTTTAAGCGGTCTAACTACTTTGTTCAGTCAACGGCTATCTGCACGATCAGAGCTTGGCTCACTGTGGTCAAACATGGCCGCAATGATTGGGTTGTCAACGGACCAATATTACATGGTCTGTATGATCAATGTAAAACGCCAAATACACGATAATTACAGAGATTACATGCATGTGTGTATCCACCCTAAGACAGCGAGCATATTTTGGTTGAAATGTATAAGCGATAAGCACTTACATCTGTACAGCGTGTGTGGACAATGTTTTGTCAATTGCGAACATGTTTTGCATTTCCTAATCTCGAACCGACAACTAAACCATACCATTCGTCGGTCCGGCAAAACGGGATTTAGGGAGGCTAGACTTGACATGGCGAATCCGTCTTTTCTGGACCGCGGTTTACAATTATTACTCAATCAGTTAAATGGTGGAGCTTAAAATGTTCTCACGTACATGTACAGATTCTTTATTCTCACCAACTTTGATAAAAAAAATTCGATTAGCCTCTGAGGTGAGGGTGGTGACTTGTGTGGTATCATGCCACAATAGATTCATTGATAGTTGTTATACAAGCGTGCACTTGTTTCTTGTTAATTGAGGGCGTGTCGATAACCACTCTAACTACTTGTTTGTGGTCCACATGGTACATGTAACTGGACCGTTGGATTGCGTGTTCATCTCACAGAATAGAGTTGTTCAATCAGGTCACCAAACGACAAAAACACCCCATTAGACCCGGTTTTGCTGGGAGATCAATGTAGGTTTAAACCCTGTTTAAATTCGGATGCTTAAACTGGAGATGATGAATCTGGCATAAGGTAGTACATTCAGGTTGTATACAAATAGGGACAATTGGGTGTCCGCGAACAGCCGGTCTCCAAGATTCGAAAACCGATACCTATTCCAGGAAAACAATGACACCACGCTCGAAAATCAAGAACTGAAAATTCAAATACGAGAACATTGCGTCACGGGGTTCCTGGCCGGCATTCGAATAATCGAATATTATAGGTGGTTTGCGCGATGATACGCACAAGAACGCTGATCCAAACACACACCGTTATGTTATGCGTTAGAGAGTGTATATAGGCATGCATGGTGGGTACATTGAAATGTACATTCCGGTATATTTTCTTCTCGTGATACAGGTAGATATTATATAGGATAAAACTATATCAGCGATGGTATTTGAGATGTTGCTTATATTTCCGAACAACTAACTCCGCGGACAGTGTTTGTTCACAGCAGGACTGTGTCGGTTCTGGGAATTAATAATTAATAAATCACGCTTGTTATTTGCTAAATTCTGGTTTTCGAGTATAATGTCGGTTCCGGATACGACGCGGACGAAAGTGTCACAAAAATAACATAATGGACATGCAATATAACTGAATATACATATACAAGTGTGTGTGTGACCATGTGTAAATTGTTTACGTCTTCACGGTCGTAAAGACAAGTTACACGTGCGTTGAACTGTTGACAGGACCTTGGTGAATACCGCGTTCAGTTGATCGATAACAATGGGATGATATTATTCCTGTGGAGCCGATGGTTATCACGCCAAAAACAATTATTGGCTTGTTTTGTGTGAAGAAAACAATAAAAATACACAAGGGTCTGAAATGTTGAGTTGATTTATTGAATATACATAAATCGATAGACGTATAGCAATGACGGACGAGCTTGTTCAGAAGAGAAAATCACACCTCGGAGAACCATCAAGTCGTTGAAAATAAGCTGCCCTGGCCATCCAGACAGCCATACGAAGAACGCAGCTTCAATTGGATTCATAAAAAGGGCATCAAATCTGTTTCAATGTTCAAATGGGTGGCGTGACCATCCATTTTCATCACCGGTACTGATCGTTACTGCAAGATCTTGGAAATTGAGAGAGAGTTCGTAATCGTCATGCCCAAACTAAACCAATAGTACTTGTCAGTATATGGCACCATGGACATTATGCCTATATACAGAGCAAAATTTATCAAATTAAATTAACTTATGAACGGAATAATAATCTTCAGGCTGCAGATCATGCACGTGCATGAAGCGCATTGTTGTCCGAAACCCAGATATTCACCCCTCTATATTGAATTATAAATGAAGACATTGTTACTTTCAACCCAAGTTGCAAGTTAGCGCCACCAAGTGAATCTAAGATATCTTGTAACACCGTGGCGGCGGTATGAGATTAACGCTCGCGATACTTTTTATAACTAATACTGACACGATAAAGACGTATTAAAACGAGGTGTGTTAACATTCATAGTTTATAGAGGCGACTGGTCCTGATTCTAATACAGTAATGCCCTAATTAATCGACTCCCTAATTAACCACAGCAGAATTATGGGTAACTTTTCAGGATTTAGTCGGAAATATGGCTTGTTGTCATTCATCGGAAAGCTCTCCCCGATGAATGGCAACAAGCCATATTTCCGACTAAATCCTGAAAAGTTACCCATAATTCTGCTGTGTTTAGGGAGTCGACTAATTAGGGCATTACGGTATGCTGCAATGGTGTTGGTTCCTGCTGATTTAGCTTTCATATTGGTTGAACAAACCGAGTGCATTTGACAGACCACTCGAAGTCTGATCTATGTATGACATGCGTTAAAGATACGGGCGGTCTTGGTGGTGGGTATGCTTTTAAAATATTCACCTCCGTCAAAAATCGCCATAAGCAGAAATAATAGTAAAATATAGACATACTTTGTTCTTACACCAATCAGAAATATGGCATAAACAGTATGGTATTGCCAATTTTGTTTGCTTTGTTATGTAAACAAAGGCAAAAAACGTTACGTTTCTTGGCTTTTGTTTAGATCCGGATATGGTAAACATAAAGAGCGTTATTTGCTACTGTTTTCCTGATATGGAAAAAAATTTCAGGCACGTATGGCATTTTTTCCCTTTCGATGATTTTTTGTACCCACCCACCCCCACCGCCAAATTTTTTTCCGTTTTCGACAGTTTTTTCCGACCATTTTTTGACACCCACCCCCTTTTAACACTAAAACAGAGATTTGCGGGGGGAAATTCACTGTAAACAGGTGTATATGAATTTCTGTGCATACTATTTATCATGGATGTTAACATGGACATGTAAATAGGAATGAGTCATTTTGAGGTCATTCGGCCAAAAAAACATGGCTGCCAGCGGCCATCTTGGATTTCAAAATTTGCAACAAAATACAACACGATAACTGCCTGCAGTCAGTTTACCAGTTAGAATTACATTATTTCTCTCATTCAAAGTGGTTTTGAAGCCCAACTCATTGCCAAAACACTAAAAAACAAGCAGGAAATTTTTGTTTTAGTTGCGGAAAAAATTGCTTGTTGCTGGCTTTGACCACCCACCCACCCCGGCATACGTGCCTGAATTTTTTGTTCACCCCCCCCCCCCTGATTGGGCTGGAATATTTGTGACTGCTTTATTCTTCATTATAATATATGGGGGTGTGATACTATATTACGCAATTAAAAATCTAACTCAACATTATGATACAAATGAAGCCTCCTCTCATAGAGCCAAGACAATACGCTATTTGATTATTGGAGTTTTGTGTGAAATTACTAATTATTCTATCAGTTCTTGGTACCGAAAGGGGCAAAAAATAAAATGATATTTTCAACCTCTCAAATGTATTAAAATCCATTGTTTTTGTTGTCTCTTGACAATTGCTCTGATTCTACATACAATGAAGTTGATGATATGTGAAATTCTAAATAATTTTGCCAGACAGATCTAGAGAAATTCTTTGTTGAAAATCTCTTGCCCATTTTTGGCTGGATTTATGCAAAACGTGCGTCTCCCCCTTAAATAGTTTGCACAGTCACTTCATTGTTATTGCAATGGTGATTATTCGTACTCTCACTTTTTGGACATGGGTCGATTATAACAGTGTTAAAAGTCAATGCGCAGTTTTCAGTTCCACGCCCTGCGTCTTGCCTATTGGGGCTATTCTCCACTATGATACTGTTCATGTTGTTGGTAATATTTAACAGATTGTCCGAACAACATGTCTGACTTTAATCTAACACAAACCAGTATCTCGTTTCAAATACGGATATTTCACAAGTCGTGAGTAAACGCTCGACCTACATGTACGCACACGACAAAACGTATCCAGTAGTTTGAAACTAGGACAAAGCATGGCGATAAAACACCTACACAGTGAAATATATCGTATTTTAGCAATTTTTGAGACACGCCATCAAAATTGCTTATATCGATTTTCGAAATATCGATTTATTGACTGGATATAGTGGCGGCCGTTTAGATTTAATTAATGGTGAATTGAAACGTCATTAATAAATAATGTCCTTCCGAGATGCATATACGATATTCTCCTATCGAGCGAGCACATGACATTATGTTATACTCTGTTCAATTTCTTGCATCAATTATATCGTGTGCGCGACCTTGGTATCCTTTAATGAGAAAACGGCAGAAAAAGGACCATGCACTTATTCAATTGAAACGATCCAATGCACAAATGAAGGGTTTGCAAATTATATCATATATACAATGATTATACGTTCCGATCGGTTGTATGACGAATATCTTCGTTCAATAAATGTGTCGTATCGTATTGCAAGTAGATGGTGCACGGGTATGGATGTGCTCTGTGTAATGCAGTTCAATTACGTAGAATTAAATTCATTCCAGTCTAAAATATAATGAAATTTTATTACAATGAGATCGCGAGGAATAATCGGCCCCGGCTTCCTGGCTCGCTACGATCCATAACAATATGCATGTGGCGAATCTTTTCCCTTTCTGTACTGAGTCGGGGTATATGGATAATAGTTTAAAGTCTATGCATTGACTAAAAACACTTTTAAAAAATGTTATAGACACTTACAATGTATAACACCAGATGGTTATGTTGCGAGTTTTTAGATTAATAATGTAAACACGTCTTCATTCTCTCTTCAAACGATTTCATATAAATTCGTGTTGCTTCATTGTTAAGTGTTTATCCAACCAATGACTTCCATTGAAATATCAAACGATGGTGAAATTGTTTAATGGCGAAACAATGAAACTTTCAACATATTTTCTATTTTATTATTATGTAAGTGTTCGGTCACGGTAATTGTCCGAACCAAAACATGAAGCGACCGACTAGATCGAGTTTGGGTTTGACAGTTTTACCGAAGTTTAATTTCCTCTGATCTAAGTAAGTATATATAGCTGTGGTGAAAGACTGACCCAAAGAGATACTATATTGTTTTGCCTTTAAAAAAGTTCATCTTCATTTCGTGACTCTCGAACTTAGCGATTATTATTGTACCACATCGAGATATTGACCCTGACTATTCCGCTACATGTAATTCGCGGAATAGACATTCCAAAGTTTGTGATAGTCAAAGGCTGAAGGTATATGAAATAAAATGCATAACATTACGGCATTTTTCAACAAGAAAGCTAAGAAACCAATACCACGCCGCGTTTACCTGATAATGACAACGCAATCATGCTACAAAATTAGAATCAGAAATAAAATGAGGGGGACCTGATAGCAATGGTGTAAATAATATGGTTTCTTACAGTTACCAAGGGACGAAATTAATTTCTGATACATTGCAATCATAAATATCGGACCTTCTTCAAATCAATATATTGTATGTGAAAATAATTTCACAGGGCTTCTATTTGCGATTCGGTGATGCCACACTCATTGAAAATATTTATCGTTTGCCGAGCACTGAGGCATGGAAACCTTTGACGGAACATGTTAGCGTAAGTAACAACACTCAATCAGACAGACTCAGCCAAATTGGAATTTTACTGACCCAGAGTTGACTGAACTCAACTTTTTGGTAAATTCAGACCAACTGGAGAGGTACGGGTGTAAGTTATACTCAATCTGACACTGACAAGTTCTACACAATATACAATTGCATATCTGAATCCTGGTGGTGCAAATAGCTACCTCAATACATGGGATTATCTGTTGGAATCAGTACGACGTTAGGACTTGGTCAACATCCTAATATCAGTAGAATTATTGTATATATTACATTACCATTGTCTAATGTCAAATTGAGGGCGGAGAACCTATGTCACCAATACAATCTCTAATTCAAAGCGGTTTTTATTTTTAATTTGTTTAAAATATATATACACGTTTGTCTGGCGGGATAAAATAGTAGAGATGAGCTGCGAAAATGCACATTCATACCTCAGTAATCGTTAAAGTCATACTTATAACTGAAATTTACAATATGTATCGATTCTGCCACGATCTTGAACATCAACAAACACACCTCAACCATTAAATAGATATTCGTAAAATGCACATAATCCATTTCACCCGTAAGTATAATAACTCCAGCAACAAATATCTAGCGCGTCCACAGCTTATATCTAGCGCGTCCACATCTTATATCTAGCGCGTCCACAGCTTATATCTAGCGCGTCCACATCTTATATCTAGCGCGTCCACATCTTATATCTAGCGCGTCCACATCTTATATCTAGCGCGTCCACATCTTATATCTAGCGCGTCCACATCTTATATCTAGCACGTCCACAGCTTATATCTAGCGCGTCCACATCTTATATCTAGCGCGTCCACATCTTATATCTAGCGCGTCCACATCTTATATCTAGCGCGTCCACATCTTATATCTAGCGCGTCCACATCTTATATCTAGCGCGTCCACAGCTTATATCTAGCGCGTCCACAGCTTATATCTAGCGCGTCCACAGCTTATATCTAGCGCGTCCACATCTTATATCTAGCGCGTCCACATCTTATATCTAGCGCGTCCACATCTTATATCTAGCGCGTCCACATCTTATATCTAGCACGTCCACAGCTTATATCTAGCGCGTCCACAGCTTATATCTAGCGCGTCCACAGCTTATATCTAGCGCGTCCACATCTTATATCTAGCGCGTCCACAGCTTATATCTAGCGCGTCCACATCTTATATCTAGCGCGTCCACAGCTTATATCTAGCGCGTCCACAGCTTATATCTAGCGCGTCCACATCTTATATCTAGCGCGTCCACAGCTTATATCTAGCGCGTCCACAGCTTATATCTAGCGCGTCCACATCTTATATCTAGCGCGTCCACATCTTATATCTAGCGCGTCCACAGCTTATATCTAGCGCGTCCACATCTTATATCTAGCGCGTCCACATCTTATATCTAGCGCGTCCACAGCTTATATCTAGCGCGTCCACAGCTTATATCTAGCGCGTCCACAGCTTATATCTAGCGCGTCCACAGCTTATATCTAGCGCGTCCACATCTTATATCTAGCGCGTCCACAGCTTATATCTAGCGCGTCCACAGCTTATATCTAGCGCGTCCACAGCTTATATCTAGCGCGTCCACATCTTATATCTAGCGCGTCCACATCTTATATCTAGCGCGTCCACAGCTTATATCTAGCGCGTCCACAGCTTATATCTAGCGCGTCCACATCTTATATCTAGCGCGTCCACATCTTATATCTAGCGCGTCCACAGCTTA
The DNA here is from genome assembly GCA_032622095.1 of Siphonodentalium dalli. Taxonomy (NCBI): domain Eukaryota; kingdom Metazoa; phylum Mollusca; class Scaphopoda; order Gadilida; family Siphonodentaliidae; genus Siphonodentalium; species Siphonodentalium dalli. The sequence continues at coordinate 56,471,748 of CP136067.1, forward strand.
TATCTAGCGCGTCCAAATCTTATATCTAGCGCGTCCACATCTTATATCTAGCGCGTCCACATCTTATATCTAGCGCGTCCACAGCTTATATCTAGCGCGTCCACATCTTATATCTAGCGCGTCCACAGCTTATATCTAGCGCGTCCACAGCTTATATCTAGCGCGTCCACAGCTTATATCTAGCGCGTCCACAGCTTATATCTAGCGCGTCCACATCTTATATCTAGCGCGTCCACAGCTTATATCTAGCGCGTCCACATCTTATATCTAGCGCGTCCACAGCTTATATCTAGCGCGTCCACATCTTATATCTAGCGCGTCCACATCTTATATCTAGCGCGTCCACATCTTATATCTAGCGCGTCCACAGCTTATATCTAGCGCGTCCACAGCTTATATCTAGCGCGTCCACATCTTATATCTAGCGCGTCCACATCTTATATCTAGCGCGTCCACAGCTTATATCTAGCGCGTCCACATCTTATATCTAGCGCGTCCACAGCTTATATCTAGCGCGTCCACATCTTATATCTAGCGCGTCCACATCTTATATCTAGCGCGTCCACATCTTATATCTAGCGCGTCCACATCTTATATCTAGCGCGTCCACATCTTATATCTAGCGCGTCCACAGCTTATATCTAGCGCGTCCACATCTTATATCTAGCGCGTCCACAGCTTATATCTAGCGCGTCCACATCTTATATCTAGCGCGTCCACATCTTATATCTAGCGCGTCCACAGCTTATATCTAGCGCGTCCACATCTTATATCTAGCGCGTCCACATCTTATATCTAGCGCGTCCACATCTTATATCTAGCGCGTCCACATCTTATATCTAGCGCGTCCACAGCTTATATCTAGCGCGTCCACATCTTATATCTAGCGCGTCCACATCTTATATCTAGCGCGTCCACATCTTATATCTAGCGCGTCCACATCTTATATCTAGCGCGTCCACATCTTATATCTAGCGCGTCCACATCTTATATCTAGCGCGTCCACATCTTATATCTAGCGCGTCCACATCTTATATCTAGCGCGTCCACATCTTATATCTAGCGCGTCCACATCTTATATCTAGCGCGTCCACATCTTATATCTAGCGCGTCCACATCTTATATCTAGCGCGTCCACATCTTATATCTAGCGCGTCCACAGCCTGAGATCCAAATAGCAGCTATCCGAACGCCTGGAGCGACGGCCTAGTGATTACATTAGTGACGTTGGTTCCTGACACTGAAATTAGAAATATTCTTTTCCAAGCGAAAAAGAACAAAAGCTTAATCACGCTGTTAACTTGGTGAGTCATGTATTGCACATTGTGGAAATTGCACATTGTGGAAGAATGTCTTTGTATTGGGTCATTTGATCTTAGCCCTGTGGTAGAACACTGGACGGAAAAGAAGTTCAGGACTCAAAAGAAAAAAAAGTATCAGAAACGTGTTATCAAGACCAAATATCGACAAGAAACATCAAATAACTCAGGATTAACATCAAATCAGTTTGTGACTTGTGGTAACACACATGAGACAGTTGATCATCTACATAATCTGACTCTGATTCCAGCTCATTCGATATTCATGGGGTTTTGAGTAAAATTCTGATTATGATAACTATTGTCAGAATGTCAAGTTCTGAGACTAATATTTCAAAGTGAAAGTGATGAGTCTGCTTTTTAGGTAAATGTTAATTAAATGACCCATTAACAACAATCACATTATCACAATGCATCACTGATTTGGAATGACTTTAAATTTTCTTTAACATACCTTAATTGTTAAATTGTTACATAAGTTATTTAAACAACATTCACAAGACTTGGTCAATGGTTTAGAGATAAAAATTACAATGATATCTACATTATAATTAAGATTGATAACAATTTCCACTGGCGGCTTCTGACTTGTTGGTCTAACTTAATAAGTTAATATAACACAGCAATAGTCGTCATAACTCATCATAAATTCATGCCCATACAATCGCAGTATGATTAACGTTTCTCTATCTATTGGTTGGTATTATGGAGATATCGATTAAACGAATTGATTTAGAAATTGACTAAAACCAGTCCAATCTATTGAATGAGTGTGTGGTGCGGGCAATAATCTAGAGCCGTTTTTGTAAGTACTTATATGTTTGGTTGTCGAAACTCTGGAAACCCAAACTTCCAAATATCCTCAAACTCCAGTCCTAGTGGATACTTGATAGTATTTACTAAATCTTAAATTTCAAAAATGTAAGCGCAACTTTCCCTATTGCAACATCATGCAAATTAGACCATCAATACATAGCCTTCAATTGCACAATCAAGTGGCCAGTCAGCTATATTATACCATGCCGAGTTATATGAGGATATTATCAAATACAGAACAGATTTGCCAAACAGAAACAACCTCTTGATTCTTCCCTGCTGTGGAGTACAGACTTTTGGCACTAGAAGTACGTTATTCTGTTCACCTGTTGGATTGAGTCAATGAGTGATATTGGTATATCCACCTGGAGGCACCAGTAACATTAAACACACTGATGGTACATACACATGTGACAATGTTGAGCAACAATAACCCACTTGTTGCTGAATGTTACCTTTTAAAGGCACGTGCGGCCTTGGCGGTGGGTATCCTGTGAAAATATATCCACCTGTCAAATACCGCCACAAACAGAAAGAACATCAAAATGTAGATAGACTTTGTCCGTATACAAATAAGAAATATCGCATAAACAGTATGTTATGGTCATATGTTTGACCATTGTTATGTAAACAACAGCATAAAAAGTTACTTTTCTGGTGTTTGTTTATATTATGATGGTAAACATAAAGAGCGTTCTTTGTGTGTGAATTCCTGATATGGAACGAATAAAGAGCGTTTATGCCATTTGTGTGTGATTAGCCAGCAGCATTGTGTTGTCTTCTGTAACACAATCAGGCTCTTGCTTAGGTAAAATATAGTAAATCTTTATGATAATATGCTGTTTACGCGATGGTCATGGTATATATGAACGGAACTGTATGCGTTTTAATGTTTTTCTGTTTACGGTGTTTGGAACAAATATGAATATTTTCGACAATTAAGGCCGCACGTGCCTTTAACTAGGATGTACCCCTCCACTAAGAAGACTCACGTTCGGTATAAGCTTTACACGGACCATGATGGTATCACGTCCACTGTCGGAATAGGCACCCATCGTGAGATGACCATGATTTATTAACTAATATATATAGTCTATGGTATTAACTATATCAATGTTTCTGTTCGTATTCTTTAACTATGTTTTCTGGGCAACAAATTAGGCAATATTAGGCATACACCTGACAGGCACACGATACACAGCATGCAATAATACATATAAAGTAAAGATAATTATCTTAAAATATTAATGTTAATTTATTGCTTTAAGCTTCTAATCATTTTCCAATTGTTTGACATATCCACGTTCAAAACGATATACCCAATCACATTAATGCAGGTCATTTTGAAAATTACATTCAGGCTTGATTCTCAGACACTATTAAATTGAATTGTGTATGGTTGGTAAACGGAAGGATTAGAACATTAATTAAAGACACCATACAGCCGAATTATCTTGCATGTGATAACAATGGATTGGACAGGTTAGATAAATAAAACGCAATCTCATCCCGTCCGCGCCAGGTTGCAACAGTCTGTACTATTCCATATTATATGGCGGAATATCGTGCCCAATGGTAGTTGGAATCACGGAACTAAATGGTTTCCCATATGCGACAGTGTTAACGTTTCGGCCAAATTCACTGAATTGAAGCCTGCATGCAATATCAGTGATGTTTACCCGGCTAGATTGACACCAGTTGATCACGAAAATGGTAGAAAAATCATAGGTCATGTGTTTACTTTTTAAAATAAATCCCCAAGGATACGACAAGGCTATTCCACAGCCAAATTTGATCTGGAAAAATCCAGAACTACATCAGCTAGTTAAATAAATTTCCCGCTCACAAAAATCCATTCCCCCATTCATTCACCAGTTTAAATTATTTAGATATGATGTACAAATCAAATAAACGCGATGTCATCCTTTAATAACGTGTCGCATGTATCAGGTGAAGGTCATTCTTCAGTTACCTTCACCTTTAGCATTCCACGGTGTACTCGTTTCCCGACTCTAGAACACATTTAGCTCCCTGATTCCTATATATATGTATATGTGTAAAACACAGCGTTTCTTATAGTATTTTATCCAAATATAGATCTTACTGAAACCAAAAATGGATTATATCGGGCAGTAGTGGTTTATTTTTTCAATATGAGGCATTCTGAAAATTTGTGTCCATCATCAAAATAAAGCCAAATTGTTTTTATTTTTTTTTCAATTTTACTAGCTGATGCATCTCGTATAACTGAAGTATGCCCTTATATACCATAATATCACTAAATTGAAGAGGAAATGTTAATATACATTTCGAGAGGGATATTTTGTCCAATTTTAACCCTTTTCGTGCAGAATTGGCAATTTATAATGAAGATTATAATAAAGATTTACCAAAATTAACAGAAAATTTAAATTAAAAATACTTTAATAGCAATATAAAGCAACAATAAGTCAATTGAAATATCTAAACATAATGATACAACATCAGACAAAGCCTCAGGCATGAAATTTGACCAGATGACAGGGCATACTGTCTGTTTAACAAACCTACCATGGCAGTCTTGCACGACAGTAACTCTAGTGGTGATGCCATGATCACCCCCCACCCCCCGACTTGGGGTGGGGCTACGATCCCCGATAAGGCTACTGGGTGCCGGAAGCTTAATTAGGTCAACTGCCACCTTTTCCCAATGGGGGGGGGGGGCTAACACTCCTCAAAATTGTGGGGAGGGGGACTTTAGACCCTCTGACCCCCTAATGGTACTTGATATCCATGCAAAACTCCCATATTTATCACTTTCTTTACTATCTACAGGCGAATCCATGCGTTTCTTCTTTAAATCTGTCCAAAATGTGGTCATTATCATTTGAAAATAAGAAAATATGAAATTAACAACTTATCATGGCGAAACGTGAAATTTCGTAAAATTCTAATTTTTCTTATAGGAATCACGGAACTAAATGGTTTCCCATAGGCGACAGTATAACGTTTCGGGGCCAAATTCACTGAATTGAAGCCTGCAGGCCATATCAGTGATGTTTACCCGGCTAGATTGACACAAGTTGATCACGAAAATGGTAGAAAAATCATAGGTCATGTGTTTACTTTTTAAAATTAATCCCCAAGTATACGACAGGGCTAATCCACAGCCAAATTTGATCTGGAAAAATCCAGAACTACAGCAGCTAGTTAAATAAATTTCCCGCTCACAAAAATTCATTCCCCCATTCATTCACCAGTTTAAATTATTTAGATATGATGTACAAATCAAATAATCGCGATGTCATCCTTTAATAACGTGTCGCATGTATCAGGTGAAGGTCATTCTTCAGTTACCTTCACCTTTAGCATTCCACGGTGTACTCGTTTCCCGACTCTAGAACACATTTAACTCCCTGATTCCAGTTGCGCTACAATTTGTTGAAAACATTAAAACTTTGTATATATTGTAACGAGTAACGACCCCATTTAATACTGGTTATATTGTGGTACGTTTCATCTCCCGCATGCTACTTAATACACTCGTGGACTGTGCACTCACTTTGGAAATATAAATTAGCTGGCTTACAGTTGGATAATGTTGTCGCGTCAGACATAGTGTGTTATAGTATGCGGGTGCATGACGGGCAGGGTTAGTCGCTTGTCAATCTAAATCTCGCAATTATGATATTAATTGGAATTTTAGCAATGTATGTGCACCCAAAAGTATAGAACTTTGAGCATTGAGATATATAAAGACTGTTTATCACTAGAAACGACTTTTGTTATGAAAGTGACATCATGAATCCGGAGTATGGTAATTATGTTCCGTGTTCATAGTCATTATCACTGGGTTACCGAGTTCGATCAATCCAGTCTTCGCCATGCGGTGAATTATTAGTACTATAATCTTCAAACAGACTGGGTGCACACGATTTATAATACGTTATTTGTCGGGGGATCACCTATGAGCGTAACAAGAATGGCTTTCGTTGGATTATAGAACGATATAAAATGATCCTTGGTAATGAAATAATGCGGGCTAATCTGGCACAATGTATAATACAGGCTATACATGTATTATTGTTGAATCTCACGTGACATGCGATGGCGTCACTTCCATCGATATGAGCGTGTCTAGATCACGCCACGGGTACCGACAACAACATGTTTGCTGTCTAGTAAATGAAGTTGAAGGTCGGCCAGACGGCCACTGGGTTGTCCACCATGCATGGTCTACATGTATTTGGATGATATCATCGTGCCAGCCGCTATGTCGTCGGCCAAAGAGTACACATGCGGTTAAAATGTGTTACATGATTTACATCATGGTCTGGGTCCATGGACCAACATAGTTCGATAAATGTGCTTAATATTCTTATAGGGACTCTTTATGTATGCTACATACAGACTTAATTCACGTGGTCGATTTCAGAACGTTCGAGACCGGACTTTCTTCGAAATGTAACAAAAAAGTTATTCTTGTTATATATCTATTCCTGAAATGGTAGCAATAGAGTGTTTTTTTCACTTCTGTCTGAAAAAATTAACAACTGGAACATAACTTTGACCTAATGCGAGTAATGTTCTGAACATATGACGCCCGTATATCAATAGTTTATGCTCTTGTTAACCTATCTTATATTTCCTTCCAAATTACGTAAACACAAGTTGGATGTTTGAATGAACCATGTCCGCATAAAGTCTCATGTTGATTTTAAGCGTCAAATTATACCCATAGCAGCAATGTTCTCGTTTTGCACAAAGTCTACCAATAAAGCGGACTTTAAATGCCGCGCAATACTCATTCGTGTCATTCATGTATAACCAATCGCCACAGAAAGGGAACAACCTTACTTTTTCATCACGAAACAATAAAATTCATTCATTGTCAGCTTAATTAATCATAATATAGCAAATCTAAAGAGCGTTTGTGTCACTGTTATGCGAAAGTTTGAAAACACCTGATAATCTCGGATTATATCTGTCCGTATATCGGTACTTCGTGTATTCGTCGACCTACCTTTACCAGAATAACGTATTCAGAAGAAATATTGAGGTCCAAATGGGCTATGTTCGTTTAATTAAACTTATTCAAATGCGCGAATATCACTTATATATATACTCTAAGCAGGCGCTTGTCGTTACGAAACACGAGAGCAAAACCGAATAAATAAAATAACACATGCATATATCATGACATAACTTGCATTATAGATCTGTATTTAAAGCGGCACACAATTTTATTTTATTTATATGATTTGCTTCTTTTATTTTACAATCCAGATATAAGGCACATCTCCTTTTATACTCAACATAATATATGCAACAAATGGATAAAATTGAGCCATAGATTAGTGCTAAAATACACTCATGTGCTCTGTGAACGATTCAAACAACAAGGTAATTATAATGGAAATTAATTTATGACTGGAGTCATTAATTCTTCAGAGTTAAAGAATTGTTTTCACACTTCACTAAACATGAACATTTCAATTTTTCTGAAGTCGACGTGTTGAGAAATTGTCAGAATCTGCATTTTCACATGTATATACTTGAAACATCATCTCTATATATACAACTAGAAGGTGACCCGACTTCGTCCGGGCTATTAAAAAACCAAATTTCAAGTCGATTGCTCCACCCGTTTCCTAGATCTGGTCTGCGCATGCGCGAAGCTGGTGTCGCACGTGCTCGGCGACCCGATAAAATTCGTATCCGGGGCAAGATACATTCACATACCAAATTTAAAGTCAATATCTCAACCCGTTTCCGAGATCTCGTCTGCGCATGCGCGAAGCTGGCGTCGCACGTGCTCGGCGACCCGATAAAATTCGTATCCGGGGCAAGATACATTCACATACCAAATTTCAAGTCGATAGCTACACCCGTTTCCGAGATATATAGCCCAATGTCATTTGCGGATACCTCGGCCGGTGATGAGTTAACGCGACACAGTCAAATGCATCGGCAGGGTGAGAGTTAACGTAATCTAACTTTATGACCTCTGACGACGTCATAGAATTTACGCATTGATTTTATCCTGATAAAAGATCGCACCACTTGTACCTAATAATTGAGGCAGATAACTAAAACGGATACATACATATTATATATCGTTGGAAAGATGAAGCCACACAGATTCTAACCGTGCAAATTATATGACTGGCAATTTATTATTCGCGCTATATCGTATCGATTTGTGAGCACCGAACTGAAATATATTAGCGCAAAACGGCGTAAAAACAGATTTGACCTCCGCACGTGAAAAGTTGACCTCGCACGGACAAATAAATATGCCTATGTTCGTCTCCGGCCGAAAACACATCCAAATACCAAATTTCATCGAAATTGGCTTAGCCGTTTTTGAGTCCATCGATTTCAAACACACACACACACCTACACACACACAGATCTTTCAAAATATATAATAGATTAACAATCGAGTTATTAAATGTAGTGTGAGATTGGTTTCTCAGCTATCAAAGCTAATATATCAATTTTGCATAAGAAACATTGCTGACGGTTGAAGGTGTAGTAAATGTGCTTGTCTGGGACTTCAGAGAAATTTCAGTTTGGACTGAGAAAGTGTCAACTTTTATCTGTGTACGTCCGACACATGAGTATGTACAGCAGCAGTGGGGAAAACTAAGCGCCATCATGTGTTTTGAAAAGGGATTTTAGAAGAATTAGCTGAAAATAAAAAAGATCCTGCGACGACTTTAAGTCTGTCTGATCTTTTGTGTGTTCTCTCCAAACGAAACATCTCCGATCGACGGTTTAAGATCTCAATGTCGATGAATGCTTCCTCCATACAGAAATGACGGTATTTTTCTTAACAGCATCGCTTCATCTCACCAAGATAGCACAGGGTCAACCAGGTCAACCACAGGGTCAACCACAGGGTCCGCGCTGGACAGAAATTTACTTTTGCCAAATTATTTGCCAAATGAAAATATTTTTTGCCAAATTCTTTTAGAATTTGCCAAATGTTATCCCTGATAGTATCATTTTCTGCAACCTTGATTTGATCCCTCCACGCATCAATACCAATGCTATCAGATTAATTCATCTTAATAGAGGTGTTAACTGTTCCTAAACCAAATAAACACCACTAATATAATTATATCGTATAAGAGTTTCCTGAAATGAATGATATTGATTAACCAATATTTTTTCAGCTTTCATCAAGAATTAAAAAGTGACTTGCCAAAACTTTTGCCAAACGAAAATATTTTTTGCCAAATGTTAATTATTTTTACCATTGGCAAATTTGGCAAGTGGCAGCGCGAACCCTGGTCAACCAGCGTTATACACGTAATATTATACATGTACATGTAGGACGACATGCGTGCTTGGATCACATATATAAATGTACATAATGTGTGAGCACGTACACTCTTTATTGTGGTTCAATATGTTTGTGTATGTTAGGTATGTATATTTTAACATCGCGGTTGCGGATTTCTAGGTTATTCCCATAACCTCCTCAGCGAAGCAATATAGAAGCATCAAGATAGTAGTTGTGTAAGCATGAACCTCTCGTCGTGTATAATTGGATAACACGAATCTGGACGCGGATCACACTGATAATAATCAGATAACATTTATACAACACCTCGCATCTATTTGAATAACATGAATCATGTATCGGCAGAATTCTTCCCAACATTGTTCGCAAAGAGGCGTAGTGAATGCACAGACGGAAGAATTGTGTTTGTTCTTAGTTCAAAGACTGGGAATGAGCACGCTCCGATAGAATAATTCATCCACTGTCGTAAGAGAGCGCTGTTGAGTATGCATTAATATCGAACTCCCGGCAAATACAAGGTGTTTTATCGCGCGGTCCACACGGAGACACGAAAGAAGGGGAATTCCGAGGATAGACCATCAAAACATCCACTAATCATTTCAGAATGTTTTCGCTATACACTTTCGCACGGTAATATTGAAACATATTCAATTATATCCTCAGATATGCGGCAAACGCTGATGGAGTAATATTGGTGCCACGTGGAGATTAAGTGTGGAGAAGTTTTCTGTGGAATTAAATGGCACTCGCCGGTTAAAGAACGTGCCCGACAGGGGAGCAAACCACACGATAGCAGGGCAACGGTTATCTCACAGATGTCTCGAGATGATACTGGCCAGTTTAATCTGTTTTGTGACAATTCTGACTCGGGTACTAACGTTCGCCGGTAAGTACATATACATTTACTTTAATATAAACCTATCAAAATTAAAGAGACTCAAGGCCTTCAATGTGGGTTTATTTGAAATAACATATAGTCTGCAAAAATAAATACCACAATAAGTACATGAAAAAATAGATTGACTTTGTTCTTGTTTTCATTATTAATAACTATCCAGTAATGATATTCGCATGTAAAAAAAACTGTTACGTAAACATTGCTGTTATAAATTAATTACCGATAACACAACAATAGGTCAAAGATACCAAAGTGTGATCAAAATTTGACAATAAACATTGGAAAAGGTCAAAGCAATTAAAAATATTCTGAAAATCATTTTCAAACTAAAATATTTGAACTTACTACACGTTTAACGATGTTTGTTGACACATCACTGTAACATATATTTGTGTACATACATGTAACCATTTTATACATGCGACATATTTTTATTGGAGAATTATCAATAATGAATGTAAGAACAAAGTTTATATATTTCCCAATGTTCTTCTAATCTAGAAGATTATGAGATATTTAATAACACAACATGTTCTTGGTCGGTATTTAAAAAGATCAATGTTCCGATTTGACACCCAATTTGTCAAACTTTCATAAGGTATTGTTCAGCTTTCCAGTCAAAACAAAACCAAATACTTTCAATCGCCATCATTCGTATTACACATGCATAGCGAAACTACACAAAATCATCTATACGTAATACGTCGAAAACGAGAAATAAAAACTCATAATTGATTATGCTCTTGTATTATCTACCGCGTTTTAGGGCCAGGAGAATGTGCGCTCTTTATCAGAGGCGATCCTTGGACTTTTGCTAGACTGAAAACAATGGAAACGGGTTTAAACACAGTCGGTACAGTATCTGCCACCAAACCCCTATTAATGGGCATATGCAGTTATGGGGATATAATTATTCGCTGGTGTTGAAATCGTACGGTTAGTGGTTTTGTGATATCAAATCAGACAGGGCATTTCCATGGGCGATTGTACTTAGCATCTAATGTAGAACAAAATATGGCCGCGCTTCTTCTTCAGCATGAATTGGTAAAGAGCGTTCCTTATTTTTCTAGTTCTGTTTACGTGTGAATTAAGGAGTTTATCTCACTGGTAAGCAAACAACTCGAAAATAGCCATACATTCTTTAAATACTTAATTCTCTGATCAAATATGCAGAAATAGAATATAAATGGAGATAATATATAAAATATAGAAAGAGAAAAAATGGGATAAGCATGTATATACATGTATGTACACAATTTACATCGAACGCCGGTTGACACGCAGCCTCGTGGTTCCATATTAGTACAAATAAGTAATGTAATATAATCACCATCACATTCATCATCATCAGCATCCTCAATATTTTCCGGAGTTATTGTCCTTGTCGACTTAGAATATGCCGATTATTTTGGTTTCCATGTGATAACTTTAGTTGTAGTTATTTGTTTGTTTTCAAATTTGGTATATGGATTACTCATATGAAAATACAGGTGTAGTTGGAATTTGGGTTCCGTCTGCCTTTTGTACGGGAGTTTTTCCGGGGTTAAGGTTCTTGTTGACATTGAATTTGACGATTATTTTGGTTTCCGGGTAACAGGTTTAGTTATAGTTATCTGATTGTTTTCAGATTTGGTATATGAATTACTCATGAAGATATAAATAAAGTTCGAATATATGTTTGGTCCGCCCATTTTAAACACAGTTATGGTCCTTGTTGACTTATAATTTGAGAATATGGGCGCGCGTAACGAATTATAATTTGAGAATACATGATTGCGTGATTCAGAAATAGTTAACATAGACAGTTGGAAGGAAAGTTGATTCAACGGTTTTTCCCAGAATCAAACTTTTCATTTCTAAAAAAGCAACCGCTCAAATAAAGCCACCTTATTCGGGGGACTTGTGGCATAGCAACCTTTTATTTTTTGGAGATTTGCGGTGTAACATCGACAATTTTACGGCAGGGGAATATCTCATCGATTTCTAGACATCCATAATGAGTGTGTCACACAGCCCTTTTGGGTAAGCGTGATCCAGGCCATTTCATGTTGTATATACGCGGGGTTCACATCCTCTGTTAGCCACTATTCAGAATTCTTACCCCCGTCTTTAGTGGCATTATCGATTCAAATATAGATATATATGGTGACAAATTGTGGTATTGGATGCAAGAATGGGCTTTATTCCTTTTATTTATTTATTTATTTATATTTTTAGTTATTTCTAACCCTTTTTTTCGGGTCTCGTTCTTGTAATCGTGCTAGTTTTCCCGTGACAGCCATTCAAAGATCGACCGATTGGCCTGCCGCCATCACTGTGACTAACTAATATATGGAGCTCCATGATAAATAAGCTGAATAAGTATACGATATGAATTGCTTCCAGCATGCAACGTTGAGTTATGTAAAACAAAAAGAAGACAAAATAAAGAGATCACATGTGGTTTTCGGGACAATGTGTGGTCATATATATGACTCATAGCTGTAATGTGTGGTGCCAGTTGAATCAAATTTGCCGCCAGCCGTATAGTTCCCGATACACAGGGGCATGCACTACAGACAAGCATATTAGTTAATCATTGCCGGCAGTGATCGTATGGTTATTTGATGGTGCTTAAAGAAACAACTTCATTAATAATATGCATAATAATGAGCTTGCCTGGCAGACGAATACAATGCTACACCAGGGAATCACTGGAACGATGTGTTATTTATCGCAAATTACTCATATCGGGCACCCATTCTGTATAATTAAGCCGTTCGGAGGTAAGCCTTCGATTGTATGTCAGGTTTTATTGCGGAAGATACACGAGGGCAAACTTGCATCATTAATGTCATGTGGAACGTACTATAGCTGATTGCGTTTAGAGTCAGAATAGCATTTTTTCTAGTCAGGTAATTTTGAGCGAAACTAGACCGAATTCCAACCGAATATAGATTCTAATAGATCGTTGTCTGTGATCCCATGTACTTCACGCGTTCCGCTTTGCGAATATACGGAGCAATCCATGAAGCCTTTGATTTACTACTTTATGGTATCCTCATCCGTCACTCCGAATTATAATTACATGTATGTCTGGCATGAGTTCCTCAGTCGCTGGGATTTACCATTTAGCAATCAGTCCAACGACGACAATCGACACAAGGACGATACTACGATTACCACCCCCGCACAATACGAGTCAATTGTTAAAGAGATGCTATGTGCGTCAAAAATTATATGACTCAGCCACTACACCCGTTTGAAGAATGTATCATCACACCTTTATTGTCGAAAAAATCAACAAATGATTGTACCATTTCGTAAACACAACATCGGAACAAATAGTCCGCCATTCGTTCCGAACAAATACACATTCGGCAATGATTTCGCTAGCAAGAATCATTATATATTTCATTTCTATGATAAAATGGCGTATGCTGCATTTTCAACATGTCATCGCGGAAATACGCACAAAATCGACCTATAATGTGAAATAGGAACATAATGTGATTATTTGATTCTGAAATAAGCACTGAGATAATGGACTTTTACCAGTTATTTCGTTTTATGGCGCGGGCCACACTGAAAACACATGTTAAAGAGTGCAACATGAAAATTATAATTTGTGTCATTGTCTGCACATAATCTGATTAGAATCGTCTCATAATAAGTCGATAAATTATCGATAAGTCGATAAATTATCGACTCAAAATGAGGCGATTCTAAGCAGATTATTTACCTATAAACAAGTTCCTTTATAAGCAGGTAATGCGTTGAATTTCGGGAGAACAGCAGGAAATCGTTTGACGTTTCCTTCAAGATGTTCATTATCCTGAAATGTGTTATCGGTTACAACGAAGAGACGGTTGATACGTACTACCCCGAATAGACATTAAGTAAAAGGACCCATTCACGATAAACATTACCAGTGAAAACTTGAATGTCATTTGATTGATTGATTGATTGTTTTTGAACAACATGAGTAGATTGTTTGGAAGCAAGTGTATGGACACCAGTTTATGTGTTTATGGCTGTGTTACAGGTTATGGAACAGAAACTAATATACCTCGTCAATATAAGTTTGCTAGTGACACACATGATGACGTTGGTTTTACTCTATGTCTGAGTTCTTGTATAAACACACAGCCGCAGAAAATGAAAGATGACCATGGCAGATGGCGGTCGATGTCCAGTACTTTGTTGAGCGTTTGGATATTAGAGTTGTTTCTCAACTTTCTGAGCCTGAAATTCATTTGACATGAGCGATACATTGCTGAGTTTGGTTGGGAGAAATTCTTGTGTTCATGGCCTGGGGCAGACCACCGTGCACATGACCATGCTACCTTTGTTCTTACACTTATCTTGGTCATGGTCACACTTTTGACATTTAAAACTCAACAAAGGGGGTGATACAAATGTGGTTACTGAACGTTTCATTTATCCAACATTTAACTCCGGTGGGTGTGGAAACCTGCTGACGGTCAGGCGATAGTTGTTAATAATACTTTCCTACCGTCAACTGTTTTGACATCCTATTGTCAGTTATGACTCCCTGTGGCGACAGCTGAACTGATACTGATACCTCTGATACAGACGAATCTGATATATAGCGGGTTCTCGACACAGTCTTACTGCCACTCAAGGTCTGGTGAGTCTGAGGAGTAACCGATACGGCTGTTTATGCGTCACATTGAACTCTCTTTGAAAATCCAATAATAGAAAGCCATCTACTGGTCCAGTCCTGATTGGCTCGACATATTTCAGTTGTCCAGCAATGTTTTGCAGCGTATTGTCAATACACAGAGCAGATTTCGTAACATTCGGATCAAAACAAATTATATAACTCAGCATCATTGAGACTTAGCAAGTCATCACTCTTACGTCCATTGCGTTTTTTGTTAGTTTGAGTTGCCATATTAAAGAGCAAATGGTCAACAACTAGCCCGGCAGCTGCGTCTGTCTACCCTTCGAATTGTGGTCGGGCCAAGGACTGGTACATAGTTGACTCGGTGACCCGTTTAGCAACTGCATCTAGCAGCCTCTCGGTACCCCACCCCCATATTGAGACAGACAGTACTCGATTCAAACATTTTACAATGTTAAACATCATCAATGTTAAATATTCAAACAAACATAATCGACATCCATGAATAAACAGAAACTGCGAAAATCAGAAAGAAAACAAAAACGATACAACAGATAACATGAATGTAATCTGAAACACTGTGAAGAGGCGTGACTCTATAGCCTATCTATTGAGCCGGGTCAATTCAACCACCCGTCTTGAAGAAATGAAATACAGAAGTGGACCATGATCTAAACATTACCCGCATGTCGATTCCTCACGTGATACGGCCGTCCCAATACAACCAGGTTTCCTACACCGCATCTCACGACAACGAGAGTGCCACATTAAGGGATTCTTACCCTTCGTAGTTTGGCGGTAGGCCTATTCTACCAGGGCCCATACGGGGGATTATCATTTGTGTGATTAGTTTTATTTATGTACATCAATACGTGTTGCTCTTTTATTCAATTATATATGACCGTGTGCACTTACCGCACTGATACGATGAACTCCCTATACAAGTGTATATATTATATTTAATATATATAGTAATAACATTGGGTGTAATAACAATTTCCACAAATAAATCGGCAGCGCCAAACTTTCATGATATCGAATCCGCATTACAAATGGAAACGGAAAAAAGTGGTCCTACTGGCAGAGATCAAGGAGGCAGTCTTTGATTACAGAATCAAACGCAATGAAATTCAATTACGAACTCAATAGGTCTGACTGAGATCATTTCTCCGCGCACAAACGATTCCGAGTAATTCTGGTGAGTTTCTATTGAGAAACGAGACTTAACTTCAAACGTACATTAACTTTTATTAGTTCAATTTCCTCTAAAGCGTCAACTCCCGTGTTCTTTATATATTGCGGTCGCGACAAAACATGCCAACAGCGCGGAGTAGACAGGGATGTGGCGACAGAGGTGGGGTGTCTTTTCTGTCAAAATTATTAACAGTTGGAAATTTCATGCCTGATACAACATAAGCTGGAAATTTTACAGCGCTTATATGTTGAAATTGTTCTCATTGTTTGATTTTCCAACCAGAAACTATATAGTGGGATATTTGTTGTTTTTTTGAAAAAAAAGAGCATAATTTTCTACGTTTTGTCCAACATTTGGTCTGAGATGGCAATCAGTTGAAAAAATGTCCAACGTTAGGAGGGTGTCAGGTCGCATATTATGCAAGAATTGGAAAGCTTGAGGTACCAATTTGAAATTTCCAACACTTGGTTGTGGGGTTCAAATGAAATTCCGCGAACCCGGGAGTTTTGTTTTTCCTCGAGCCACATCCCTGTGAGTAAGCTTATATATACTGTCAGGATAGCCACAAAAAATAACCACAACTCACTAATGTTTCGAGTTAACCCTTTACCCAACAGAACGGCCCTGTGCCAATGCATTCTCTTATATATGCGAGTCGACCATAGGTCGCCTCGCATATATAAGAGAATGCATTGGCTTAACACATTAAAAATTATAAAATTGTTAAAGAATGTAAGAAAAAATGGTAAAAAGTGTTAAAAAAAGACTTTTTTTTAGGCCAATGCATTCTCTTATATATGCGAGGCGACCTATGGTCGACTCGCATATATAAGAGAATGCATTGGCACATGGCATAACTGTAACCATCACAATGTGGTCAAGGAGCCGGTTCCAATGATATCCATATTTGTATGGTTCTATTGAGACAGACCGAAGATATTTTAGGCTGTTGAAGCTTTATTTGGCCGGTTTTGGCCGGTTTGTTGGGTAAAGGGTTAACTAATGAGACAGGAAGGTCCTGCAAGTTTAATTGCATTCTAGTTTATTCATGTTGCATGATAATTTGATGTCTAAACTCAAGAGTACTACAACAAAATGTGTATGCATATGTAAAGTATATTTGGACTATTTATTTTTGTGAGGTTACCGACAAAGTCCGTCAACGAAAGTAATGTATAACCGCAATACTCAAAATTGAAAGTACAATATATCGGCAGATATATAGAAAATTTACCCATCTGCATATGTTCAATTATAGGTTTTCATGTTGGCCCATTCGTTTGCATCTGGCGCCACGATTATGCAGACAATATATCAAACACGATATAGATATACAACTCGCATAGGTGGATTTATATAGTTATGCGAGCATCCGAATTCTGATCAAGCAATACAATATTGCAGTTTTATCAAATACTAGCAGGGTTACCCGGCGTTGCCCAGGTTAATGCGATGTGAAACCATCTGTATGCTGTGCATATTTGTTGGGAATAGAGAATACTCTTGCTTAAAGTGTTATACGTTTTCTCATAAATTGTATATTCAAATAGCATCACAAAACATGATTATTACAGTCATGGAATATAAGTAGTGGCACACCTTGTCAATTGTCATTCTGTTTGTCGCGATTAATCCGTTCCCCCAATAATGAATTATTCATGTATTTACAACTGCGTATACGTCAGACGTTATAATATGACGCATGTACATCATAAAGACATTAGTTCGCATAAATAAAAGATGACAATTGGGTTTTACATATTGAGATGTATCAAGCAATCTAGTGGGTTGGAATAAGATCTCGAGGATACCTGGCTATCATATCTCCATGAAGATACAGATGTTTCAAAGAAATTCCCAGGTGCTCATGGTGCTATATATTGGCTAAATTGTCTCAGTTTCAACGATATGTTGCTGCGCATGTATATCAGCTACATTTGCCAGACAAAGAGCGAGATTTTGAGTTGTTTATGTCAGTTGATGAGTCTGTTCTAAACCCCTTGTCAGATGTCAGTATTGGGAGGATCCTGAAAAGTCATGTGCTACTTACTGCATTTTATTGTATATCAGAAGAAACTATATATGACTGCACACTGTGACCACTATTTTTGAACAGGCCTTCCATATCTCCTGACAAATTGTAACTTTTTTTGTGGAAACTATATTGAATGAACAGACTCAATTTTGTTATAATATATATGCAATCATCTGACGGTTCGAGGTCTCTCAATTTGCACGAATATATGTATCTCTTCAATAGAATGATAAATATACATTTAATGCTTATTCTGTGTATATATTTTGCTAGCTCATTGTGTGAATGTCCTGATTGACATCCCCATATAAATATGACAGTTAAGAAGATATAATTGTTCAAGTGACTTATAAGTGGGTTACCATTTGTCGGGATTGTGAAATGTGAACGCCCAAATCTCCTTAAAATGATATGGAGATGGCCTGGGTGACTATATATAACTTATATGTGAATATCGGCGAATAGCAAACTTATCTATGATAGTGCATATCCGCTCGCCATCCGTGACGCAAACGACACCAAAATGTGATTTAATTCATAGTATATCATTAGATAAAAACATGTATGAATTTGTTGGAAATTAGTTCCAAATATATTTGTATCAGCTTTTGCCTCTTTTGACATATTTAAACCAAGCCCATTAGACTCATGGATGCATGCTATACTGGCGATGATTGTATATATGTTGGTGGTAATACGCAATTAAACAAATTATGAGAATAGTTATGAACACATCTCTCACCGAAACGACAGCAATTTGCCGTCACTAAATCACACGATGATATTCCTCGTATCATAGAGAAGAATAGTATATCAATTTGGTGGACATCTGGGCTAAAAATAGTTTATTAAATCAATTGTTGATGCAACGCTGACTCGAACAACGCCATATTGCGGAGGTGATGTATTCGTTTGGTGGAAATCGGCGACAAAACTAATTCATCATATTTGTTTAATTTTGCCGACCTCCCCCTTTTCTTCCCCTGACACCACCAACAGCACCATTTAATTTAAATTTAGACCCGCACCATTATGTTCCTTGTTAAAAGTTACCCCTCTTAGAACGCCTTGGTGCCATCTCGATTGTACCGCGTGAAGTTATATATAGAACACACAGACAGACAGAAAGACAGACAGACAGCACAATTTGATTTCTTGTATCATTTGAGAAGCATATATATGAAATTGGTGAAAATTGGCGAGTATACAATTTCGTATCGGATTGAAGGTCCCCATACACCAATTTGGTGTATCTAAACCACACGATAAGATTCCTCGTATCACGGAGAAAAATATGTATCAATCTGGTGGAAATCGGCACTAAACATATAGATATAACTGTTTGTGTCCCTCTCATCTGTCATCTCTATACACAATTTATATACAATCTTTTTATCAAATTTGGTGCCAATCCCTCCCTCCCCGTCTCTCACCTAAACAGCACCACTATGGCGTCTTTAAATCACACGATTAGATTCCTCGTATCATGGATAAGAACGTGTATCAATTTGGTGGAAATTGGCGCCAAAATAATTGTGCATCAATTTTGAGCCCCTGTCCCTTTCAATACACCCCTGAATCGAATGAGGCCACATTTGACAGATATAAGCCACATCATTAGACTCCTCATACCACGGGGATGCTTTTGCATAAGTGTGGTGGCAATCGGCGACTAAACCAATTATTATCAAATTTAGTGCACACCCCCTCCCAATATCTCATCGTTTGGACAACAATTTAGTGTTCTTAAATCGCACAATTAAATTCCTTGTATCATGAAGAAGAATATATATCAATTTGGTGGAAATGAGCGCTAAAATTAGTTTTATCAATTTTGGTGCCCCTCTCCCCTTTCGTGCAACCCTGACTCGAACGACGCCACTTTTGACATATTTAAACCACACCATCGGATTCTTCATATCATGGGGATGATTATATATAAGTTTCGTGGCAATCGCCGACAATTTTTTTTTCTGCCCCTTCCCCTTTTCTGCCCCTGGCAACAACGGCGTCACTTTAGAAAATTCTAACCCCGACCATTATCTTTCTCGTAAAAAGCTACTCCCAGTAGACCCCTTTGGCATCATCTAGATGGTCCCCTGTGAATTTCTATAGAACACAGACAGACAGACAGACAGACAGACATTCGCAAATATAGATATAGATATTGATTTAGGTTTGTATACATGCATTCGTCGTATCAAATACAGTCGAGGCGAGTGGAGCATGTATATGCGATAGTTCGAATTACAACACCCATTGGTAAACTCTCTCTAGCATGTGACGATTGATGCCACTATACAATGCACATAAAGGTCGGTATAATGGTGGGATTGTTACTTGAAACTAATATCAAATGTCCGAAGATAATAATATTGACCACGGGAAACTATGCATATAACATGTTTAGTAATGTTTTATGTTTACAGTCCTAAATGCAATGTTGAACCTGAATGGAAGACGTTGGTTGAAATCACGCGCAGGCCCCAACATATTTTCATATTGTATGGACGCAATATGCAACGCGTACTAGAATGCAAGATGATCTGACATTTGTGTGGAACTTACATCCATACTCTATGGAACGCAAGCAACATCAATTTCTTAAATAAACTCGGACGGGAAGCTTTAGACTAATAGGGCTAATAAAAACTGACGGCATGTGCACGTGTTCTTATTGTGGCGGCTGTTGGGCATATGGGCATCGTGATTGTTTCGTTCAATTCAGAAAACTTAAACGATTGCAATATAGGCACCCGCTCAGTGTGGTGTGTGCATTGTTTCATATTCAACGATGGTATATGTCAACGACCCAACTACCTCGGTGTGGGGGACATCCTTAAAGGGAAGACCTTTGGTCGAGAATTGAGCTGCCTAATTAGTCTGACTGTGGATTCGAAGTGTGGTGAAGGAACGTCAAAATGCATTTCCTTCGAAATTGCGTATACTGTAACCATTCAAATCGTATACGTTACACATAATACTTGGTTGTCAAAACTCTGAATCAAACATGCACACACTTTAGCTTTTCCTATATGCACCCTCTACAGTTTCTCTGTACTGGAATAATGCATATATGTATAGCAGCTGATGAAAGTTCTGCGCCGAATACCCTCCGCCATACGGCACCATTCTGTCCCGCTGATGGGGACTTATCATACGTTGCGAATTATTGGACGTAAACAGGCCGCAGATAACCTAATCATCTGGCTAGATTAAGAAGCGCAACAAGGCATATGTCACGAGTCATCACGCACCTCTTATATCAACGTATGAATAAGATCGCCCGCTGTGCGGCGCATGTTGCTTATCAAAAACAGTCAGCATGCATCAGCGTTCCCAAATTTAATTTCATAAATATACCCAACTTTTGAATCTTACACGCGTGACTCAGTGTGCACACTTTGGGATCAAAGTCGTCTGATAAATTGTGCTGTATACTACAATTTACACCGATAACTGATAATAATAACTAGAAACGATATTCGACCGGGCGGGCATTAATGGACACCTTTCGCATAATGAACTACTATTTACTACTTATGAATATAGGCAACAGTAGTCGTATTTTTTTTTCGCACAGTCCAAAAATGTGTTCGTAGAATTTACTCAGCCTGTTCTACCAAAATCCCGCGCATTATCTGCTTATTATAAGCCAATCCACGATTTAGGTAGATATGATTTAGATTTATGATTTAGGTAGATAATCTGCTTAGAGTCGATAATGTGCTGAAAATGAGAGCATTTAGTCACATTTTCAACTCATAATGAGGCGATTCTAAGCAGATTATGTGCGGACAATGACACAAATAAGCCAATCCACGACTTTTTAGGCGTACGCTCTTTAACAAGTGTTTTTCACTGTTGCTCGCGCCATAGAACATATAAAAGCTATGACTCCATTATATGCTTATTTCAGAATAATCACATTATGTACATATTTCACATTATAGGTCGATTATGTGCGGATTTGTGGCGAGGATATGTTGAATTTACTATTCGACGAGTTAGAAAATAGTGCCCTTCAAACTGTGCTTCAGTCAGTAGGCTCGATGCTTGCATGCAAAGCTCGTGTGCCCATGATTTACGTCTCGAAACCACAACCGTAACTACGGATATGGCGAAGCAAAATATCTTGAAAGAACATGCCCAATTCTAGTGACGTACACTATTTGTAATTCATATCAGTAGTAGTTCATTTATATGCGAGGTGTCCATTTAATGCATGGATTATGCACTGACTGGAAACGGGATTACATCTTGCCACACTGTCTCGCATACCATCACCTGGGATGAGATGAAGAAAAGTGGTATGCATGCATATTACATATTCGCGTGTGGTTTTCCAACCGTGCCAATGTATCAAATGCAGAAGGTTGTCTTTGTGATGAATAAAGTCATTCAATTTCTTGAATCCAGATAAGTGAGTTCCCTTTCATAAACTTTATATATGTGAGTATATATAATTATTACACTACTGGAACACCCGTATATCATAATTATTCGACAGTTTGATGGGCATTGATACTATAATGTTCCTGAATTCAGTGTATATTAAACCAAAGAAGAAGTACAAACCGACAGCGTGATAAATCTTTTAATCTTGATCTTCAACAGTGGCAACATGTCATCGTGCAAAGGAACGTTGAAGTTCATGTTTTAAGATTTAA
This sequence comes from Siphonodentalium dalli, assembly GCA_032622095.1. Classification (NCBI taxonomy): domain Eukaryota; kingdom Metazoa; phylum Mollusca; class Scaphopoda; order Gadilida; family Siphonodentaliidae; genus Siphonodentalium; species Siphonodentalium dalli. The sequence continues at coordinate 56,494,599 of CP136067.1, forward strand.
TTTGTGTTATTATTAGTGCTATAATTATAGTGTCCATCAACATCTCTTATCTCCAATATGACACGAATACAAATATTGTTTGATGAGTAATTACCACATATGTTTTTCCTTGTCGGCAAAAGTATCGAAATTTAACAGAAATTGAATTAATGATTTTTATTACCAGTTCGTATAGTTAATTATATCTGCATATTCCCACGTGTTTTAATGAGTACAACTTTAGTTGTTGTTATATATAACAAGGTCCACCAATAACAAATAATACCTAACTTTAAAATAATACAATAATGTTATCCCTTCCATGTCTGGAGCTTCCTGAAATGTTGCGAAAACCCTGTGCCAATGCATTCTCTGATATATGCGAGTCTCCCATGGGGAGCCTCGCATATATAAGAGAATACATTGGCCTAACGATATTTGCGTTGACCATGTGAGCCAGTGCATTCTCTTATGGGAGACTGGCATATATAAGATAAAGTACTGGCACATGGTCTTTAATGCTGCATCAGCGCATCTCCCGTCATGAAATGAGCTCCTTTAGCTGCTTTGTTATCGAAAATCAGAAGGTCTTTCAATTATTTGAGTTTTTATCATCGTTTCAGCCCAAGGTTGTGAGTATAATTGGTGGAGTAAAGATCACCCATGTGCAGAGGGTTAATTCCACTACAAAAATCACTCAAATGCACGTAGAAATTACCGATTTCCGAAAAGCAACTGACAAACTTTCCCAAATACACGAATCAGAATAATGTTACATGCATCTTCCTTTCTGCTTTTATCTGGTTAGAAACTAGCTTCGTCATGCATTGCAGGACGGCTTTTCTTTGCATGCCTAAATGTTCCACACACCTTACCAACTGAGACACCGGGTTCCCCGCTATAGTGAATGGATAAACACAGATGGGAAAGTCATTGTCCCATGACGTGATATATACACATATATATAGATATACAGCTGGACATGTACCAACTTTTGGTATTTTCTGGTAGCACATTACAAATCACCGCGCTGAGAGCAATCGAAGTTCCGCTGCCCAGCCACTTCTCCGTGGCATTATACACAGGTACTATAGTTATTATGCTGGTATTGGTATACAACTTACTGTCCATCGTCGACACTTCATACCTCTAACCTGACATGAAGATAATTCTTGTTAGATTGGTACAGACCTACTGTTTTTCTTCTTGTCAGTGAACCGATTCCGATCAGGCGCCGACAGGTGGGAACGAGTTTGTTTTGTGAGTTAACACGAATACTACTATTTCTTTTATCCAATATGCAACAACACGTCGAATCTTGCATTCCCCCACGATCACACGCGCCGGTCTACTCGCATCGTTAGTGGCATGAAGACCGCTTCAAAGGCGTCCAACCTATCATCAACCGCTCCGTAAATATTTTTGTGTCGACAGGAAGGTTATGGTCGATATCTTGGTTCCTTTGTAGGTATGTCCAATGTGGAAGGGGATATGTTATCGATAATAACAATGGCTCGCGAACATCCAAAATATACAAGCATGTGCATTGGAAATATATTGAAAGATCATGTATACATGTATATAGTTACATGTAGTATGATATATTGCGTGTAACTTATTCTGGTACACAAATATATTCACCTTCCCTAGGAATGGCTTATCGGGATTTAAACCAGCTCCGCTATCGCTGGGCGTCTTCTGTTTGCAAAACGAGCCATGCACCTTATAAGCCCACTGGCTCACAGATGACCTTTAAGTTAGAGAAAACCCATATTAATAAAGTCTTTCACAATATCGTAAAACACAACGCGACATTTCCTCTTAGAAATACGCACATATATATAATCGACTTATTATGTGCAACGACGCCTCATTATGAGTCGATAATATGACTAAAATGTTCTCTATTTTAGTACATTATCGACTCAAAATGAGGCAATTATAAGCCGATTATCTACCTAAAACAAGTTATATAATAAGCAGATAATGTGCTGGTTTTCGGAAGAACAGGCTGCTCAAAGTTAGTGAGGTATATATGCATCAAAAATTTCAAGAACCAAATGCTACTAAAAGTGTATGGAATATTGTAGCCACATGTCTCAAGCCCACCAACTACTTATGAAACAAGTAGTAAATGTATAGGTTTTACATATTAATAGCAAAACACTTATAACACTTATCACTGGGCGTCTTCTGTTGGCCTAACGTGCACATTAAAATACCCACTGGCTCACCGTCGCCCTTTAAGTTAGAGAGAACTCATATTAATTATAGCCATCCACAATATCTTAATACTCAACGGGTTAGTGATGTATAGGCATATATAAGTTTCATAAGTTTCAAGCAAAGAACCAAGTATTAAAGATCTACTAAAAGTGTATCGAATTATGTAACCAACGGTCTCTAACCCACCAACTACTTACGAAACAAGTAGTCAATGAATAGGTTTTACATCTTAATTGGAAAATACTTATACCTACGTATATTAAGCCTAATTCATTGCAGAAAAAAGAAACTCAAAGCTCTTTGTCAGCAAAAGAAATCTAAATCGTGAGAAAGCAGCTGTCAGTCTCGGACCCTGCGTTCACGCAATGTTCACGAGACTTTGATAAGGGGACTCTATCCATAACGCGTTGCGAACCATCCGGAAAAGCTCATAAAAACTCTCATCACAAGTGGTTTATGAAATAATGGCGAAGGATGATTCGATATGTCAGCCATCAAGAGCTCGTTACTACATCTTGATCTGAAGGATTCTCCCAATTAGCGCCAAATAGATAGCCACACCAGCCATTTCAATTATGATCCTAGATAGCAGCATTTAGGAACTGTGCTAATACCATCTGACACTACAGTGGATCCTTATCCAATTATCGACCAGTACGTTAACCCAAAATGAAACTCAGTTCTGGTGGTTTCCGAAATCGTATGTCTCTTTTGTCATTTTCGCCATGATTGAGCAATATTTCAGAAAAATTGGCGACTATACATCCACCGCTGCTTGGGCTTACATATTACTTAGAATATATCTGTATTGCCTCCTTCTAAGGAGATATTGAATATATTACATTAATATATTCAGAGGACAGTAAAAATATTGATGTGGGTTTTGAGAAAAATAACAGGAATATTGAATATGATGGAAGCTCAGAATGCTTTCTTGTGAATCAAATTGTAGCAGGCTATGCTAATCTTACACGCGACCGACTATATGACTGGTATGTTAAAGTGAGTGATAAGTAGATAAACAACAAATTGTGGCACGTGCGAAAAACGTCTAGGAAAGGTAAATGGAATCTATGTTGTTGTGAAGATCGAGTAAGCAAGATGTTAATTTCGGCATGATTGAGCAATATTTAGGAAATATAGGCGACTATACATTCACCGCCTGTTGGGCTTATATAATTACTGATAATATAGGTGTATTGTGTCACTTCGTTATAGCCCTGGCAGATATATTTATTTCTTATACCATACATCAATGGTTGAAAGAAAACATGTTTACATATGTATACATAATATCAGAGGCAGTGTTGGGCGAATAAGGAATATATCAATTCAATACAAATATATTGTTCTGGCTGTAATCTATCAGGGGCAGGGTAAACCAGTCACTGGATAAGACCAACGAGTACCCCCACACCATACCAATCCAAGGCACAGCCGTGTGGAGGCATAGTATGCGGCCTCTTCCTGACCTCATCAAGTAACTAGTCGACTCTCCATAATCTTGACAAATTTACAGAGTCTCCTAGCTATCGATGGTTTTCTCGTGGAGAACAAGATTCTTAGTTTCATTGGACTTGGGTAATTCCAATATGACTTGTGCAACAGCATTTTTCGCTCTGTTGATCATGATTGACAGTAAAACATATAGGTGTATTGTGTCACTTCGTTATAGCCCTGACACACGCGTGGAAACGACGCACATATGTCGTGTTAACACACTGCTATTTCTTGCAGACATTTAATCATAGAAAACCGTATGGTGGCATAATTTATTACATACACATTGTTGTATTATCACTAAAAGCAATGGCTTTCAACTGAGTGGTAATTTTCAACAGAAAGCCATAGAGCGATCCAGACGTTGTTGTGTGGCAAGCTACGTTGCTATAGAGGCGACATAACGATAATTTCTTATTTTTGTGATGCCGAATTGTTGCAAAAAATTAATTTCATCAAAAACACTTATTATAATTAACAATTTCATTTGTGATTGGGGTATGTAATACATAGAACCGCACAATTTTGGGCCGGTAAGTGATTATCGAACTCGAGCCCCGTCCCCAAACTGTGTGGCTCTATCTATAAGTACGGCAGCATGATATGAAGTTCATCTTTATTGCAAAGCTGTAAAATGATTTCTTGCGGGATAGTTGAAGGCTATTTTCAGCAGCAACGTTACAGGTGGAACTACTGAGTATTTACTTGTCATGCAGTTAACTGTGGTATAACTGCATTGTATATGTATACGAAATATTATTTCGTTTTCTGGCACACTATAACTATCTGCGTCGAATGCATGCAAGAAACTGTTAGGCAAAATTGCGACTGAGTGAACGCAGGCTTTCGCAGCCTAAATGGTCTGTATACACTGATCATCGATCATTGATGTCAGATGACCTTTAACCCTTCCATGACTGGAGCTTCCTGAAATTTTACTAAAAAAACCTGTGCCAATGCATTTTCTTATATGTATGCGAGTCTCACATACATAGGGAGCCGCGCATATATCATATAATGCACTGGCCTAACAATATTTACCTTGACCTTGTAAGCACGTTTATTCTCTAATATATGAGAGGCTCCCTATGGCCATCTATGTCCCTATGTACTGGTATATAATCTTTAGTGTTGCACAAGCGTAGGTCACGCCATGAAAGTGTTAACCATTTCTGTACTAAATGCATTCCGTTTGTTGAAAACTAAATATATCCCACCAATGAAAAGGAACCCTCCTGCACCTGTGTAATCTTTCGTCAGCTTATTTCATACGACCATTCGTCCAGATGAATAATATATTCAATTTCTATGAAGTGTGTTATAACTGGACGGAGGAATGCATTTATTAAAGTAAGGGACACCCGCAATGGCTAAAAGTGTGAACAATATAAAAGTATGTAAAGAGTAATTAACTACTAAATCATCACCACTAAGAAGAACATGGAGAAATAGATAAAGTTTGTTATTATATTCATTATTGATAGTTCTCCAATAACGAAATTTCGCGTGTTGAAACCCGATGATTGTTATGTAAACAAAGCTGGCACAGTGATGTTAACAAACATCGCTAATCGTGCAGGAAGTTCAATTATTTCAGTATGAATAGATTCTTGTTATAGTTTTCAATGCTTTGACCTTTTCCATTGTTTACAATCAAATTGTAATTGAACTTTGGTATCTTATTGGACAAATTGAACTTGTATCGGTAATTCCACTGTAACATTAATGTTTACATTATGATTTTGACATGCGAAATTACATTATTGGAGAGTTATCAATAAAAAACAGTATATTTATATCCAATACTCATCTTAATGATGATAGTATTAAAACCGTTTTTGATTTTCAACTTTTACCAACTTCGATTTGCTTATGTCCATTCCAATTATCACCATTCTATATTGTTACGACTGGAATCTTGGCGAAGGTCAATCCTCGTGTCTGGAATCTCCACTTCACCATAAGTAGTAGACTATCATTAAGGACATGGCCAAATCCGGTGCGAAACACATCTCGATTCTCTGAAACAGAACAATCTCACTTCGAGCGCAATTGCATAAACCGAATTATTTTGTTATTATAAATTTGACTGGGTGTAGTTATATACATATTCACCTCTAACTTCAGTTCGAAGTTCACTTTGTCTATATATCATAGTATTTTACAGTGTTCAAAGATAGTCCGTGTGATTGATTATATATGATTCTCTGTTAGTATTGCGTTTTGGCATAATAGTGTCACCGAACAATTAGCATTTTCCACTAAACGGCGAGCCACGACAGAAAGAATGTCCAACAGAAAGAAACTTGCGTTAATGCAGAATGATGAAGCTAAACTACATGTGCACGTAGGGTAAATTTAAAATCACAAAACATCACGAACAGCGACGATGCATAAACTACATGTGCACGTAGGGTAAATTTAAAATCACAAAACATCACGAACAGCGACGATGCAACAAATGTCGTAGTTTCGATATATACTCACATTGTCTTGTTCATTTCAGAAATACTGAAATTCCACAAACATATGAAAGGTTTGATGGGATCACAGATCAGACTGGAATGCAACTACACAGGGGCTGATTGGGTTGTTGTGCAATGGAGGAGGAAAACATTCGACAATCTGGAATTTCAGACTCTGTTAACCATAAAAGACAGCAGCGACCCGATATATTCCCGAGGTTTGCCGAGTGATTTGAGGCTGAAAATTCACAGTGGAGTGGCGAGGTTCCCGGATAAAACTGTGTTTTCCCTAGATATGTCACCTGTTGAGTGTTCGGACAAGGGTGTGTACAGATGTGATATAACGACCCTTCAGGGACCATTCAGAGGACAAACCCATCTCCAGCTGCAAGGTGAGAGGTTTATTTCCATATGCTTGGCACACAACATGTATCATTAACGATGCTTGATGCAATTCTTCCCTAATCATTTCATAGAAAGTCAGCCAGACCAGTCAACATCATCATCAGTACAGTAGGATTAAGTGTATCTCCCACTGTCTTCCGCTGCACTGTCCAGCTGTTAATTGTCTACGTTTTTGGTTGAAGATATATCTTTTTAACACACGATGTGACGTCATATGGGGTATCCTCTTTTTTTTTTAATTTTCATGCAACTAGATGTATGTCTTGGATCAGTGTTTCATAAAACTTGATCCTGCTATTGCTGACTTTTAGCGCGATCTCAAACTCAAGGAGTGCGTCATAGTTATATATTATACTGCCAATAAAAAAAAATGCCAATACAGATGGTAGACTATGAGTTTTAAGAGAATAAACTAACTGATTTGTCATTGGTCAAATCAACTGGGGAATTACGCTCTAATAACCGTAACTGACATATTTTCGTTAAATACACGTTGGCATAACTTGAGTCAGCCGCCATAATACAGGGTTCACGTTGTATGTTGCCAAATTCAAAAATAATTCGCATTTAGCAAACTATATTTACATTTGGCAAAAGTTTTGGCAAGCAACTATTCAATTCCTCAAGAATTTGAAACTATTGGTCGCTCATTACTATTCATCCCGGAAAGCCTCATACTTAATGGTGATGTATTTTAGTAAAATTATTGGCACCTCCGTCTATCAAGATTAAAGCTATATGGCGGTTTGGGCTCCAACTTACACTTACTAGTATTCGCTTTTGAATTTTTCCCAGTATCGAAATAGGTCGATAAATACTTTATACCTTTCTACGGGCATAATATGTCCCAGCAACACGCATTGAAGTAATGAGAAATACAACTTTGAACACGTAACGGTATTGGGGTCCCAAACAAACAACAGCGATGTGCACGACATGGAACAGAAAATAACGTTCCGTGTTAGTCTATTCCTGATATGAAAATGGCTGATCCAGAGAATATGAAGCCAGTATATATCAATATTTCGTGTATTTATAATTTTTTCTTATACATCCTTCCAAATTTCGTAGACAAATTTTTTAAGCTCGAATTAGCCACGTCCGTTTAAGTTAATCGGATGGAATTATTGTAAACAATGTGGTGGGATTACACCGGGTAGTGTCGTTTACATTTGCTAACAATCTTATACGGGGTGATGTCGTTTACATTTGCTAACAACCTTTTTTATGTGCCCCTGCCACGAAGCAGCCCTTCTTCAGTGTTTTATTACTGCATTCAGATCGATATCACTGCAATTATCGATTGCATAATTGTCATTGTTCAGAATGACAGAACAATTTAGCGAGTTCACGAGCTTTAAAAAAGTTACCGTCGAAACATAAGAATAAATATTGTAGAAACCGATAACAGTTGTGAAATTTTAATAGCATTTATTTTGCACCAAAAAAAAGTTTTCATTTTGTAGAACATTTGGCAAAGTAAATTTCAGGCAAGCGCTGGCCCAGTCTGCCATGAAGTTTATGAAGTCGGGTTAGCTGTATCGGAATTTATCAATTGCTCGATCTGTCGTATCTCGTCTCCGCTTCATCTGCCACATATCATTGACGCGTGTATAGTTCCGGTGCTGTGTGCGCAGACATTTCGTACCATACACTCAGTTAGCATTCCTATGATTTCTCTGGGGGACGCTGCACTTGGAAGTGAGTTTCACTCACCCTGAATAATTACATTTGTTCATAATTATACTTCTCTAATGTGGTTTTCTCGGCGAACAAACAATATCAATACTTTTTTATTTTGTTTACGAAACGATGATCAAAATGAAATTGAATAGCTCAGATGCGTTAGTTGTAAGCGTAATGTGATACCCTTTGTGCATAATTGCGTATCTCCGCTAACATGAAAACATTCGCGTGGATCGAAATGTTCATAACTAGCTACAAGCATCCGACCATTGGCATGTCCGCTGTGATTCCCACTAATGCATGCCTATAATAGCTCACTACTGTGGACATCTTACAATGAACTCATGCCCACGCCCACATTGCCCGTTTAAATATGCTTAGTTCGGGTTCCTTTATTCAGCGTCGATGGGACTTCATGCACAATCTGATCTTAGAGACAGATACCTTACCCAGCGGTGGCCGATACGTAGCATTTGCTCATATTTTGATCGTTTAAACATTTTAAAACGATGTAAATTAAAAAAAATATAGGAATTATTTTGTTTTAATTCTGTTTAGATTGAACTCATTGTTCAATTTAACAAAACATATGTGTTTTGTTTTCAAATTTAATTCATTTTGTTTTAATTCAAAATCTGGAAAAACTTACATCGTATAACATCCGCGATCACGTGTTAAATAGTAGTGTACAACAATTGTCTGCCTTTGGGTACAATAACGATAAATATGTTTCCGAGCTGGTGTCTGAACAGCAAGTACGTCATAGTACGTCATGCCTGCTTCTCAGAAGAGGCCATTATGGGGAATAGTTCTCGCTATTCCACACCAAGGCAAGCAATGCGTGTTTTATCAGATTATGACACAATTCCCGCCGCGCGCCTCCGTGGCATCAGCAGGCGGATAAATAGTTCGAAGACTATAGCGTGGGCGATAGCTCGCTTGCCAAAAGTTATAGCCTCGTGCCAAGCGTGACGTGTCAGCAGGCTAAATTCTGGCCTCGCGTCAAGTTAGTAATCATAGGGACAAACGTTTGACTAACATGAGATAGTCATATTTACTAACTTTTTTCTTCAGTGCTGTTGAATTGTTCCCAATATATGCACCAGCTCAGCTGATATACCATACACGTGCAAAATAACATAGGCGGTCTCTTTTGCAAATATTTCCATGTCTTATCAGGGTCACCACATGGATGTGTGGCCATGTTATCGTGTGGAGTATCGTATGTCTCGTCGAGGTATAGCAGAATATGTGAATGATATAATTATGTATATGTATCTCACAAGCTCGTTGGTTATCGCCTGCATCGATTCTCGTATGTCTCACCGGGGCACCCGACTGAGTTTATGATATATATCACACGTTAGCGGACAGTCTCATGTGTTGAGTCGCTTAATATGTCTCGTCAGGGCACCCGTCTAAGTGTACGATATATATCACAGGTTAGCGGAAAGTCTCCTGTGTGGAGTCGCTTAATATGTCTCTTCTGGGCACCCGACTCAGTGTACGATACATATCACAGGTTAGCGGAAAGTCTCCTGTGTGGAGTCGCTTAATATGTCTCGTCAGGGCACCCGACTGAGTGTACGATATATGTCACACGTTAGCCGACGGTCTCGTGTGTGGAGTCGCTTGATATGTCTTGTCGTGGCACCCGGCTGAGTGTACGATATATATCACAGGTTAGCGGAAAGTCTCCTGTGTGGAGTCGCTTAATATGTCTCGTCAGGGCACCCGACTGAGTGTACGATATATGTCACACGTTAGCCGACGGTCTCATGTGTGGAGTCGCTTGATATGTCTCGTCAGGGCACCCGACTGATTGTATGATATATGTCGAACGGATACGAAAGGTCTCATGTGTGGATTTGCTTATGTCTCATCGGGGCACCCGACTGACTGTATGGTATCCCATATATGTAGAGTTTTGTTATGTCTCGCCGTGCAGTTTAGCAGACTATGTGAATGGTATAATAAGTTATAGTCGGCAGCATCTGGGGTACCTGAAGATTTGTATTCCTGGATGTCAATTTTGAACCTCCAGGCGCTAGCCTAAAAGTTGAGAACAGACATAACATTTCACGTTCGGTGTGATATATATCGTGGATATCATACACTCAATCGTGTGCTCTATAATGTTATATAAGATATTCCACATTGGAGATCGCCCTTATCGGTGTGATATATGTGGGGAAACATATACTGAGTCTCATCAGGTGTAAGTGTATGTTATCACATATACATCACAACCATATGGATGGTCTCGTGCGTGGATTCTATATCTGGCTGCATTGAATAATCTATATACTGACATCATTTAGAATACACATTCGTGATGGGTATGAATCGGTATAATTTACATCTCATGCTGGTCCCAATAATATGCAAGCACATATCCCTGAGCCTACATGCATATGTTATTCCTCATACTCCATAACCAATTAGTCAAATAATAATCATTCGTTGCTACAGGATGATTCATACAGTAGAGGATATCGGGACCGGTAATCAACTCACCAACCACATATCAGTAGTCATCATCAACATTATATTTCATGTACATTATCAATTTCAATTCATTTATTTCAATTTATTTATTTGTCTTCATCAAATAATTGAAAAAAAAGACAACTTAATACATCAGATAAACAAAATAGTTATGTACAAATGTACCGGTCCCCGACAGTCTGACTCAGTATACAAGAATTGTATAAATATGTATTAATCTTAAAATCATAAGTATATGCCATGCATTCGCACACCTGTACAGGCTCTGTTATTCATGTTATCTTGTTTAAACATGTGTGTATACCTTGTCGGGAGAGGGGCCCCATTAATTTGACATAACTTGTGCTCAATCTTTTTTGTTACCATAAATATGTTTAAACCAACTAACTATTAGTAAAGCGCTTCGAATACCATTTAAAATATATTGTAACAGCTCTTCGTTAACGGAGGAAATAAAGGATATATATACATGCTCTCTCTCTCTCTCTCTCTCTCTCTCTCTCTCTCTATCTCTATCTCTCTCTCTCTCTATCTCTCTCTCTCTCTAGCTCTCCTCATCCCTCTCTCACTGAATTTTGCGTTGTCCCTTCTCTTTTATTTCGACGGCCAAGATATATCCCAAGAGGTAATGACGGAGATAATGATCACAAGAGTCCACTTCTGTAAGCAGGACACACACTAATGAAGGGGATATCTGATTCCATTCATAATCTTGTACTCCTGTGAATCTCATCGTGCGGCTAATTGAGCAAAGTGGCACTCAAGAAGCTTCGACTGTGACAAACAAAATATTCCCTTGGTTCCCACTGAAGGAAAAGCTCGTCGGAATGTAATATGCGTGGAATTTCTTAGCTCTCTGCGGGGAAAATACGAGATTTGTGAATACAATAATATAATTACCTACCAATCGTGAGAATTCACACAGAATACCAATATATCAACTTGCATTCGCTCCTGTCTTACAAGTCACACCCGTTGGTGTCTACATGGAAAGCAACATATTTACATTAACATACATTGTAGTGCCATATACTGAACCTATATATTCATAACTGCGCGCTTAAATGTATTTCATTTTCAAGTGTTATATAGAAGTGCATCCATAGTATAATATATGTTCTTTATTCCGTCAAATGACACCGGCAACAGTTAACACATACATGTATACTTATAAACGCATATGAATAGTGTGACGAAGAACTTGTTTTCTTTCTCTGTGATGCCACATCGGACGTAATGCCCTCTATGTTGAACCAATATCGAAATTAAAATAGGTTAATCTTGATTTATACTCATAGGAACACTTTGTTTAAAGGCATGGATGGCCTTCGTGGTGGGCATGCTATTAAGATAGTCACACCGTTAAGACTGTCATAAAAGAATATAAAAATATATACATGTACATTATGTTGTTCTCATACAAATATATAAATATCGCGTAAATAGTATGTTATTATCAAGTTCGTACGCTGTGTTATGTGAACAAAAGCAAGGTTATGTAACAGTTTAGCTTTTGTTTACATAACAAAGCGTATGAACTTGACAATAATATACTGTCTAATATAGACACTGTCTATATTGAAATATTCTTTCTGTTATGACTGTTTTAATTGCTGTGACTGTTGTAACAGTATTACCCAACGCGAAGGCCACAGTCATACCAACAATTTGTCAACAAAGCAGGTTATAGAATGGGATTGTCAGACTGTCAGTATTTTGTTATGTTCAACGGTGTTGCATACATTCATGACTGAAAAAATGATCATGCAGTGCAATTTGACAAGCCGCTTGTTAGCATACACATTTGTCTTGGTCGCCACCCATGCGATAATTTTCGGTATTCATCCATAAATACGAGACATATACTCTATTTATTTTGACTGTATAAAATAACACATTCGGAACGAGTAATGCCACCTGAACGAAAGTATATTGTTTGATATAAAACAAAATGTGCATTTATTTCATATATATATTTGATGATATAGAGGAACAGCAGTAATTATTTTGTTAAATTATCCAATGGCAAAATGACATTCTGTGGTATTTATAAGCTGTCTTAGTTCACGTGTCACATTTGGATTTCAGAATTTTTATAAAGCAAAGGTTGATGTTGTTACATTAATTTGTGTGTGGAGGTCTTTGAATCGCACAACAATTTCATTGTCACTGGCGAAGTAGCATAACCATTTTGACCAAATATGATATGATTTTATTAATAATTTTGAACATAAATTTTGAACATAAATCAAGGTGAAGTGGTGCGCTCGATATTCCACGTTTTTGGAACATCGTACAAATCCATTATCTGAATTCAGCATGTGTTTCAATACAAACTTTAACTTCGGTTAAGCTGACTCACCTAGATTAATTTCTCGAATCTGGGGAACCGATAGCGTTTATTTAGAATACATATCACTTTAATACGAAGTGCACATGTCGCTGAGTGTGGCGTACCGATATCGCGGAGATCTTACACGTCTGACATGGGTAATTTATCTTAACTGTGCGTATCTCCAGATTAAACTTAATAGTGATATCAAGCATAAGGGAGCCTTTGAAATAAAAAGTTTATTTTCTGAAGCCCGCGCTTTCTGGGGGCGTTAGATACACCGCACAAATATTGCATTGTCACTGGCGGATTAGTGAAAAGAAATAAGGAAAGGGTATTTCCCATTTAACACTATATTCACAACATGGTCGCATCTGTCAAAATTCAGAATAAGAAAACACCAAAGAAACAGACTCTTATATACAAGATGTGAGTGTCACTTTTCACGTGTGTACACATTGACGTGCATTCACATACATGTATCACTAGACGAATACAAGGTCGCCAACCTCACATCTTTTTGGAGGGTTAGATTTTTAAGAACAAAGAAGTCAAATGCGGGACAAAATTATTCAGATTGACGACCTGCATATATAAAAAGGTGCACAACACCAAACTTGGCCTGCGTCTTCTCAAATGTGAACCACGTACCAAATATCATGAAATTCTGTTGAATATTTCTCAAGTTAACTTCCGGACACCCCAAAAACTGCGATTTCTAAGTAATAAAAACGGGCATAACTTATCATAATTCATCGGATCGTGTCCATAATCGAACTTGACCTCAATAATGTGATTAAAATTCCTCATACAATGTTTCATTTCGAACCGATAAATTTAACTGGATCGGACGTCCGGACGCACGGCTTGGCGGACGTATTGGGATGACCCTACATATATAGTTATACAAACACGGGCAATAAAAATGAGGATGTCCTGAATACTTTTATATAAATAGATGCATGTAACAAAACTGTTGGTATTTCAGACTATGTCAAAACACAGTATGTGAATCGTGGCCTACTGAAGTTATATAACATAGCATTGAAAAATAATCAGGTCAGAATAAAACGTTCACCAAACTCGCTTTCCGAGAGAATATGCATTTCATATACACGTGCCATTCAATCAAGGTTTGGAGACTCTAGCTAACTCAATCAACGTTTTTGGAGAATATGGACACCGTAATTAAGGAGGCGTCCATTCGTGAATTTTCAAAAATCTCAATTTCAAACTGTCAGTTTGAAGGACAAAATCATTATTCTTAAAAAAGTACGATAACAACACCTGTTCACCCTCACCATGTGAGAGATACGTTCTTATTATGTAACAAAGTAGTTTAAATAAACTAAAAACAACAGATTTCAAGGCTGATCAATAGAGAGTTTGACATGTATAATATTTGCAACAAACACACTACATTTTCTATCTTATGAATCCAACTGTAGGGTATATATGCGCTCAGTTTACTATCTGAACTCATGAATGAATGCGAGAAAATAAATTAAAAAAAATTCATTGCATATTTTATAGATATACTCTGATACCACAAGAACCAATCTATCCTTATAATATTCACTTTTGATTCGCCTGTCCGTCGTTTGGATTTAAAATTTTCCTTGAGGTACCTCTTACACCCCTGATTACAAGTCCGTCGTTATTACGGTCACCCCGTGCCTTCATAAAATATTGTGCAGTGTTCTACAAACGTTAAAACAAACTGCCATCACGCACTCCAACGATAACAAAAGGCTGACATCCGTTTTGTGATTTGTCCTTCAGTGTCACTAATATTTGTTCCGTGCCGAGCAACTCATGCCATCTCAAGACGGTCACGAATCCTCTTCAAAATCGATGAATGTTCTTAAAAACCAGCCTCTCAGTCGACTGCATCCAAGAAACGAAGGGCAACATAGCGCAATATCCATAGCGATGACATGTTTGCTTGCGGTGTCAATGTGATTTTAGCAATATCAAATGTTTGTCTGAACCACTATTCGTTGCCGTACTGATTACGTATACGAATGAATTAGTTGTTCATTCCTCTTCAAAAGTGGGCAAGTTAAAAAATAGTTGAGTTGGTCATCGGGGTATGTTCCTTATTGAGTTTTCGTTCGATATCCGAATGAGGGGACTTGCGAGAACACATTAATATATAGTGTGCGGATCGACCGTAGCGGTGTTATGCCACGATCGGGTTTCGAATTGCACTCCATACCATCTGACTGAAGAAGTCTGTTCACACTGCCCTTCTATGACAGAACGGTAAAAGTGACAACACACACCCATGTAACCATACTTGTTTACAACTATATGGACCATGGACAGTTCAATTTATATATTGCCGACGAGGAAACAAGGTTTCATTCGTTCATAATAATTTCACTGTTAACAGATGTCACTTTTTGATACAAAAACAAGTAATTCCTATATTCAGTTATCGTACACGAATGTGTAGTGGTGCTTAAACGCGGGTCTTAAAAGCAGAGGGTGCATTTAGTGATCCTATCCCACACAGCGGGCTAGCATCACCAAATTCACCACTTGAGGAACTCATTCTGCTTATGACTCATCTTCTGGGTAGTACATGTATCTAGAGTCTCAAATTAACATTGTTTTTATTTAATTTTTACCTTCTGGGAAGTTTCTATATCCCCTAATTTTCAGAAGATAAAATGCACAATCGAGGTGACTATTGGGTGATCATCACCAACTTCAACTGGGGAACTTCAATCTGATCCTATAGGGTCTCCCATAGCAGTTGAGGCCTAACCAGAACGAGGCTCCTAGAGGGTGAAATTGGTGACGCTAGTCCGCCGTGAGGGATAACATCACTAAATTCACCGTCTGGTTACCTCATTCTGCAAATAACAGACACACTATTTGCAGGCTTGGCGTCAAACTTTACTATTTAAGAGTATAATTTCTTAACTGTGATCTGTTCTGTGCTACGGGGAAAGATGTGGTGACAATATATACGGCATATATGGAGTTTGACAGCCAACTGCGATGTTGCGAACAGCTGACAAATCGGCATGGTCAAGTTCTTGCATGGTCAACAGGATTACCATTCTGGCACCATGTTCTTAGAGTTCGGCCACGACTTTGACCGACATTGGTGTATACATTCGCGGCATCCTCGCCCTTGTTGGGTGACCAATTTCGCCGGCGGAGTATCGATCGCGTGTTTGAAGACACCTGTTGTATAGAGTACGTCTCTCAGACATCATACAGAACGAATAAATAATTAATCATACCAATCTTCTTAGTTGCGTGACCCATCTTTGATGCCGTGGGAGGGTACTTTAAAATGGCCGGGAGCATGTCATATATGCAACACACATGACCTTCAGTGACGTACATTATGCCTATACATAGGGGTTTCTTCGGGATCTAGAACTGCCAATTTACTACCCGCTCCCATTGATAGCCATTTCGTGTCTATTATTTATAATTATTTATAATGAAAAGCTAGCTAACAAACCACCACACGCAAATTAGTCCAAATATAGTAATTAATTTTTTGTTTGCGACATTGGACCTTGTATTCTATTGGCCAGAATAAGTCTGACAATTTAAAATAAAACTGAAACACTCAACTCGAAATCTGAATTACGCGTATTTGAAATTTAAACTTGATAACCATGCAACACGCACATAACATGGTATATGGGTAGTATGTCCGTGTCCATAGATGATATGCCTGTGATAATGGCGCACCCATTGCAAACTTGCCCATATCGGGTGGGGGGGGGGCTGAGAAAATCCAGCGTATTGGCGCACACGATTGGATAGCGAAATAAACTGGAGATTCACAATTTGTTTTTTTAAAGGTGCTTTTAAAGAGCGTTTTAATTTATGACAGATTCTGTTCTTGAACAATTCGCATTACTATATCAGTGTTGAAACAAGCCACATCTACGCCAACTTAATACACTTGTGATAGCTTCAATAGTTAGTGTGCCTAACTCCTTTGAATATCTCGATATACGCACATCGGGGAGCATCTCGTTAGCGTGCTCAACCTTTCATACAGTCGATACACTGCGTAATACAATATCCACGCGATACCCCACTGAGAGGCACAAAGAACCCCAATTAGGCCAGACAGATTTCCCGTGACATCTTCAATGGATATCCATCGCAGGACAATACGAAGTGGTCCGAGTCGATCCATCAAAAAGACTTCTTTCAAGTTTCTCGTCGATTCATCGAGTGCCTCTATTATAATAGCAAGACCCTGTGCGCATGCTTGCGTTATCTGAGGATGTAACCAGTGGGGACGCGTGTCGATATTGGGTGTGGAGATGTCTCGCCCATGTACCCACTATACCTACAAGTAGAAACCAGCTAATTAATCAAATGTCAAGTTTCCTTCGTATTTGCTGGCCAGTGGCTTGGTTTTATTTGTAGTCGTTTCAGCCACAAGGTCATATCATGACGTCAGTACTAGTTTTACGGGTGGAGAAGAGACAACGTTCAGGTTTATTTTCTACTGAAACTCACTTCACTCCACGAATAATTGATAATAATTATTCCATTTCATCTCATTTAGAACATCAATCATGACTGTGTGTTGTGGCGTAAAACGAGAGTCGGCAAGCTCGAGTTGTAACTGGCGGCAAAAAAAAAAACGAATGAGATAAAGGCGCTATCAATCACGGGCCTCGTTGGTTCTGTGTTTATCACACACCGACAGTCACTATATTTTACCATCATATAACTGCTTGTGTTTGGTTTCCATGCTAGTTAGTAATCCACTTCCCACAATACGAGGTTGAATTATTGTAGTACCGACTGGGGGTTGTGTGGCATGACTTCGTTGACGTCGCGCAAGCTAATGGGGTAGCTCTATATATATGTGAAATTACCACACAGGCTGTAGTAACGTAATCAACTGATAGGTGTGTAATAATCGACCGCAAATCGTGTATGACAAACCTCCACCATGTTGGCAAGCATTTGTTCAGGTACATGCATAATGAGCCTGTTATTAGTAACTCTTCAATCGGCGATTATTCAGACGTTGTCTTAAAGTGTGTACCGACAGATGGCAGCGTCTCATTCACACGACTACAGCTATACATCTGTTCAGTACAATACACTTTTGACAAACGGGGTGACTAATGAGTACTGTATAGCCAAGAATTTCAGCACGTACAGTCAATTGTTACTTCAATTAAAAAATTCCATTGCAGGTGTGTTGCCGGGAATATTAGGAAACAAAATAATATCTCCCGCATGGTACTCCATAACAAATGGTCTGGAATTTACATAGTGGTGTAACATGTAGGATCCATTCTTGCTCGAATTGAGCTATGAATATTTAATGACACTATCAGTATTTGAATCGTAGTATGCTAGCATCTGATGTGGCCAGGTGGTATTTCTACCGAATATCACCGATCGATGGCGAAACTCGCGATGTTTAACACATTATCGATCAGGATGGTCAGTGCATTCGTGTTTTAAAAATGCTGACCAGACATGTGTCGTATTTTGTGACTTACCTAACAGTATGCTTACTTATTTGAATCATAAAGTGAGTAAAATTAAGTGTATACCACCAATCCACGCCGTACATAATCACGCTAAGTAAATATACCAAATTTTAAGGCTGTAGCTCGATGCTAACACTAATTAATAATCCCTCAATGTTAATATTAATATTTTGCATTATGTAATTAGCATATATATATACTTAATAACGTGAGGGACTAAATAATACATATACCCAATATTTCATTTTCTTTATATTTATTTTTATAACTAATGGAAATTTAATATAACTAAATAACACAACATTCATAAAACCATTCACTCCACACTCTTTTTTCTCTTCTACCTTTCTACAGTCTCAAAAAAAAAAAACGAACGAGACAAAAACTGTTTTATTACCAACCATTAACTGTAATATACTACATGTATTATCATAATGTATTTGTTTTTTTTTTCAAATAAAAATTTATAAAAAAACAAAACAAAAACAGTCAGTGCATGGGCACCACACACAATTCCCATTAGACTTGTTGGTTTACCCCTTTGAATATTAAATCGACTTTCCCAGTTAGTTCCATAATATATATGGTGGAATTGTCCAGTTTTCGTGTGCAGGGACGTTTAAAGATAGCGTATAAGCTGACGACATGCAGAGAAACACGCTAAGGATCCATCCGTGGGGATATTCAGCTAATAAGTTCAACAATCAGTTTGTTGAACTTCTTCGCCGAACATCACTGTATATGATTAAATAGGGACAGAACGTCTATCATTCTTAATGTATAGGTGATAGGGACATTGAGGTTTTTTTTTTACCATGGAATAGTTAGATTCATGTGTATGTAATAATATATGATGGCAAATGGTCAATCACTGCAGTTACATTGCATGCGTTGCACCCATCTCATTACAAACACCGCTAAGAGTTTACCACGGGGTACACAAGAACACTTATGCTTGTTTGGTTTTTTATCATCGAGGACGCATGAAGCAACTTCGCCAATTCAGGTGTGTGTGCGGGGGGGGGGGGGGCTTTGGAGCATCACATGGTTACTCCACTATTGTTGTTAAATTTTCCTATATAGGGTCTATCCGGCCCGAGACGCAGTATAATATATATAGCTTGATACTTTAATTATTACTCTACGGTGTTAGTTTATCTACTTTCAGTCTATTAAACTCTGCGAGTATACATGTATATATATGCCGCGTGTGAATGCAATATAGTAAATGACAAACAATGAACACCCCAAAGCAGGGGCGGCGGATCAGGGGATAGTCAAAAGTGACCTTTGGACGGGTTTGTCCCCATTTCTTCCGTTCAAAGAGTTCGCATGACCATGCACTTCAAAATTGTATACAATGCAAATATAGAACATGCGAAGGTGGTTAACAGTGAACATTTGTATCAACCGCTGTCAAATATTCGTGGAGATTTCGCAATTCACTGGTATAGTAAGGACGTTTATCTATGGTAGTCGTAAAATTCAACATATCCTCGTGCAATACGCACATAATCGACATATGAAGTGAAATAGCTACATAATGTGATTATTTGATTCCGAAATAAGCAGATAATGGAGTCGTGTCAGTTATTTCTTTCTATTGCGCGGGCCGCAGTGAAAACACATGTTAAAGAGCGTACACCTGAAACGTCGTGAGTTGGCATAGTGTTTCATTGTGCGCAGATAATCTGCATATAATCATCTCATTATTAGTGACTGAACGCTCTCATTTTTAGCACATTATCGACTCAAAACGAGGTGATTCTCAGCAGATTATCAACGTGGAACAAGTTGTATTGTAAGCAGATAATGTGCGGATTTTTGGGAAAACAGGCTGTAAAATTCTTCAGAGCCAAACAATTCGTTTCGCAAAATATAACGACGAAGATTATGATTTCTGATCTCGACAATGCGTTGACTCCTTGAGATATTCTGTGTACGAAGCTTGATAAGTGATGACTATGTGATACAACAAAAATAATTGACTGAGTGACTGTATCACTAAATCAAGTAATATATATACAAACCGAAGAAATTAATAGTCTACCCGCAATGACGGTTAGGACATCACGGCAACACTGTTAGAACATGGGCTGACTTTGATGAGATCCTGCACATAACTACATGACATAATACCCTAAAGGTGTTCGCAAATCTATCCGCGTTTTGCGAAACGTCAGTAATCCTAATCGTCGTCATTATCTTTTGTGAAACGAATTTTATTTCACCTCACGTGAATTTTACGGATATGAATAGTTACCCAATCCGCGAGTTGCGAAACCTACCTACTATTTCGTTTCGCAAAACAAATGGCGGAGAGGATTAGGACTACTGGACAGCACATGGCGCATGGCTAATCGTGCGCATTAATATGTTTGCTTGCTTGCACGATCTTACACATTAAGCACAGCGTGTACAGTACTTTTATATTCATCGGCCAATTTGAGGTTATATTATATAGATGTCTGATGCTTCATAACTGATGGCTGTATGATAAAATACAATTAATTGACTGTTTGTATCTTTACATAAAGTGCGCATAATTTTATGACATAATCGCACAATATGATGACGTAATGCCCTAAATGATTGATTGAGGGTTTAACGTCGTTTTAGCCGTTAGACCATATCACGACCAAGAACAGAATCAGGTACACAAAGATCGTAGCGAAGCAACTATGTGCATATCAGATAGTGGATTAGATTAAAACAATGCAATGAGCTGTGTACAAACAAAAACACACAAGAACAATGTTTCCATTTGGAGTCAGGAATATAAATTCAAGAACTGACTAGTGTGTAATCATCATACAAACGTATACGAGAAGTACAAGCATATATAATGAATAGCAAATAAATAACACAAAATTACCAAGGATCGAAATATGTAAAGTAGCTTTTAATATCAGATTTTGCATTGATAAGATATTTATAATATTTTATGATTCGCGCATGAACCTTTTCCAATGCATGAAGCTGACGGTCGGGTCACTCGGGTGGGAAAGGCAGAATGTCATCCTTCACCCAACCAACAGCTTCAATCAACAAATACTGTTTTTTTTAAGAGTTAATCGTTTCTGATCAATAATCTGGTCAAACTGTACCTCTTTTTCTGAGAGTCGAAACGTTGGGGTGACTTTGGCGAGTTTTGTTTCGAAGCAACATGCGATTGTTGATTTGGAACAATAGGATCAACTTGCATATATTGTTTCGGAGGAAATGTCTCAACGGCAGAAGCCGTATACATTACCTGGGTCTGGAACAGGAAAAATATCAGTCGCCTCAACTTGTGTTCCTAGTTATATACAGGCGAGTTTGGTTTGACTGTGTCTGAGGGCTGGCATCAACTCACTTTTTTGTAGACACGATTGATGAGTATGTGACCTCTGGAATGGATTGTCGAGAACCAACTATTTGCTAGGCATCTATATATGACAGATGCTTCTCAGCTTTACATCGTTGAATCTTGAATTCATAGTCCCAAATGGGACACGAACGATCCATTGCAGCATGTGAACCTTGACTGTTTGAAATTTTTAAAGATTTGTGCAATCCTTATGATTATGACCAGAAATAGAACATCGTACACCTATTATTTCTTTATTTTTTCAATGGCCATACACGTGACTGACATTTAAAACATCGCAATGGGTTTGGAACATATATGCTTAAATCCGTCTTCATATAACCAACCTTCAATGTCGGTGAATGTTCGCAACGATTGAAAGTCAGAATAAAACTATTCAAAATGTTTGTTTATCCATCAACTGTCTTTGTAAATATACGGACTTCTGTAACTCCCTCTGGTGTTAAAGGCACGTGAGGCCTTAGTTGTCGAAAATATTCATATTTGTTCTAATCACCGTAAACAGAAAAACATTAAAACGCATACAGTTTCGTTCATATATACCATGACCATCACGTAAACAGCATGTTATCATAAAGACATACTATATTTTACCTAGGCAAGAGTCTGATTGTGTTACATAAGACAGCACAATGCTACTGTCTAATCACAAACACATGGCATAAGTGCTCTTTATTAGTTCCATATCAGGAATTCACCAACAAATAACGCCCTTTATGTTTACCATCATAATATAAACAAACACCAGAAAAGTTACTTTTTATGCTTTTGTTTACATAACAATGGTCAAACATTTGACAATAACATACTGTTTATGCGATATTTCTTATTTGTATACGGACAAAGTCTGTCTACATTTTGATGTTCTTTCTGTTTGTGGCGGTTTTTGACGGGTGGAAATATTTTCACTGGATACCCACCGCCAAGGCCAACCGTACCTGTAACTCAGCCAATATATCTGACTCAGAAGAATAAGATATATCACGAGTTCTCAACATAACTCTGCTGCTGTTCAATGTATTGTGATTAGTAATCATCACTGTTGTTTGTGCAATAGATGTTAATAGCATAAGAGCGTCAAAAATGAATGTTTCTTTTACATTCGATCAGAAGAAGCTTAGTGGCCCAGTCCTGATCGGTTTGACATATTTTAATTGTCCGGCTATGCTTTGTGGCGTTTTATCAATCACAAATACAGAAGTTCTCTTTACATCTGGATCAAAACCAAGGTACCAAGTACTCAGGATAGACATCAGCATCAGTGGAACTTGGCGAGTGGTCAATCTTACGTTTTTTGTTTGTTATGGGTTGCCATAATTATGAAAAGCAAATAATCGACAACTAGCCCAGCAGCCGCTTCGGAATACCCTTGGAATTATGGTCGGGCCGAAGACTGGTACATAGCTGAAGCAGTGACCCGTTTAGTCACTACATATAGCAGCTTCCACGTACCTCCCCACGATGAGGCAGACGTGAACAGTACGATGTTGAAACATTTAACAGTCATCAAGACGAAACGCAAAGAGACAACACACCATACATGAGAAACAGATCAGACAAATAGACACCAAAAACAAACAAAAAACAACAGAGAGCAGAACTGTAATCCGAAACACTGTGGACATGCGCGACTAGGTATTGGTTGAGCCGGGTCAACCCGACCACCCGTCTTGAAGAGATGCAGGACCACAGAGGACCATGAGCTGAGCCGTATCCGCAGATCGAGGCCTCACGTGATGCGGCCGCCCTAATAACCCCAGGACGTATACACTTCACCTCATGGGATGCAACCCACGGCAAACAGAGTGCCACATTTTGGGATTCTTACCCCTCGCAGTAGGGCCTATTCTACCCAGGCCCATACGGGGTCCTAATGCCCTAAACGTAGTCATAACTCTATCGGTACGTTTTGCGAAAACTCTTTTAACCGAATAACCATAAATATGTATCATATGCCCGTTATGTGTGGTAAACCGACAAAGCAAACAAAGTGCGCGCAGTTGTGATAACCGTAAGCGATGTCACTCTATTTCTGATGCCACCCGCCGGTTGGCAGTTGTTTCTGGTTCTCGTGCTCAAAATGAAGAGTTAGTGCACTTATATATATATAATTGTTGCAGCAATGTGTCCTGGGATGTTTATCGAAAACTTAATCTTCAAAAATGAAGCTAAATCTTCCGCATATAGTGTATTTAACCAAAAACAGAATAAACCAATAAGCGTACAAGATCACAGTATTAGTTCGATATAGTTCTGTTCTTTTTATGAGCGTTCAATTATAGTTTTTTTTTATTTAATTTAAAGAATTTACCTGTTAAAAACGAGTCACCAAGTTATGATATACCATTGATCTCCCTTGTAATATAATTGTAGACACAATTCAATATGGATGTCCTGTTTACTATAGATGCAAATAAGTGAGCAAGTCTTCATAATTTCATGTGTAAAGAACTTATATTTCTATTAATGTGGTAAAACAATTGTCAACTCAGCGCCACATGAAACGTACATGCAATTCCTGTGCGAACTCATTGCACTATATATTTCAATTGAACACTGCATTTCTTTGTAATTGACAATGTACACTAATTGCGAAAATGTATTGAGTGCTTCACGTGCTTTTGACATATTCCGTGAAAGGATAAGTAAATGTTCAATAATGTCATATACATGATCCAACGGACCCTTTTGAGAGCCGTTATTTGACAATGTTCCGTAAACCTCCGGCGAATGGTTTCTGAGACCTTTTTGATTTATGTATATGATCATATATGAAGTATGCACCCGTTTTGGTGCCAAATCAGGTAAGGCAGCATAATTATATATAAGCATGAAATTATTTAGAAAAGGAAATTGATTGTGTGTCGTTCCATTGAGAATGGCTGCAAGTTAGTTCGATATTTTGTCAGGAACTCGACACATAAACTGTCCGACAAACACGCGCCCCAACTACATGGAGCGCAACACAATATTGCCGGAAATATTCAACCAACATTCATGTATATTGCTGTTCATGTTATTTTTATTCTCATATCTACAACATGTAAGTTTCACACATATATTAGCTACAAAAAACTGCCTGCTATCAACCCCTTAGGTCCTTTGGGCCACACCAGCATCATGCTATTAGGATTGATCGTGTATAGCCCAAGACTTGCCCTTAATGTGTCTGATTCTTGGATACGGATTTTTATTCCGTGTTCATATTGTAATGATTAGTCTGGAAACATATAGGGCAAGAATTGGGTCGTACTACGGTAGAGCTTTCAAGGGGACAAGAGACAAACCATTAAGCCCATTGCATCTTTGAATTTACTTTCATATATTACATTAAGGGCGCGAGGTATATCTCAGGAAATTGCGTTTTTGACAGTTGTAATGCACTTTATGCTTGATCTCAATTGCACACTGCCTTACCAAATTGCGTATAAATTTGAAATGATGTCGGAAAACTCAGGCATAACTGAAAGTATCGTGCGAAATACTATTGTTTTTGCATTGCATCTAAAACAACTATTAAAAACTAAATATTCCAAAATGAAAAATAAAACATATAGGGCGTTACTTCAGAAATACATGCGAAGGAAACATCGCGATGTTACAAATAGTATAACAAATCTTTCCAGAACTATTGCACTTACCATAATTGGATTAATAAGGCGAGCATTTGATATAAAAATTAATCCAGGTCCTACCGCAGATAACTATGAACAGACATTCTCCATTATGTGTTTGAATATACAAAGTTTGCTTCCAAAATTAGACGTTGTGGCGATAGAAGCATCTAGTTACGATATTGTCTCATTCACTGAAACCTGGCTCACTGAACAAACTTCGAATGCAGAACTGAGCATACTCGGGTTCCATGCCCCAGAGAGATTAAATAGACCCACATTAGGAGGAGGAGTGGCTGTGTATATAAAGGATTCGTACTATTTTAGGAGACGTGCTGATCTAGAAACTCCGGAAATCGAATGTATCTGGGTGGAAGTCATGCTTTCGTCGTCAACAAAGTTTCTACTTGGTACATTATATAAACCTCCAAATCTACCAGTAGATACATGGGAGAAAATATATTCAAATATAGATATGGCCCTTGGAGACAGGAAAGTTATTCGTCACGTGATTCTAACTGGCGACTTCAATTCCAATCAACTTCCATCTGAATCAAAATATGTTAAATATATTCGTAATCGATTCGGAATGGAACAGTTAATCAAAGATCCAACTCATTTTACAGAGAGTTCATCTTCTCTCATAGACTTATTTTTAACAAATCAAGGACAATTTGTTAAACATAGCGAAGTTATTGACCCTTTCTTCTCAGATTTGACTCGATTTCACTGTCCAATAGTGATGTATTTGAATTTTCGTATAGAGAAATCGAGTGGAATCGTGAAAAGGAAGGTATGGGACTACTCAAGAGCAGATTATAATGCAATGAATGCCGAATTTGAAAATTGGAATTACAAGAAAGAACTATCTAATACCCCATACATCGAATTAGCGAATATATTGACAAATAAAATAAATGAAATAACATTGCAATATATACCAAACAAACAAGTAACTACTCGCCAAAATGAAAAAGAATGGATGAATAACGAAATCCGTGGTATGATAAGGCAGAGAAAACGATTATACAAGGCAGCCAAACGGAAATGTTCTCATGATGCTTGGGCAAAATATAAATCACAACGAAATTCTGCTATTTCGGCTATCAGACGGGCCAAACAATCTTATTGCGCCAAAACCCAAAGTATATTGGGAAGTTGCTTCACTGAATCCTCACTTTGGTGGAAAACTTTGAATAAATTAATGAAACCGGAACCTAAGCCTATTATACCAGCACTCATATTTAACGATGAATTGATAAATGACAACTTACAAAAAGCCAACACCTTCAACAAATACTTTTGTTCTATATCGTCATTGCCAAACGAAAGGGAGATAGAGTTACCTCGCTTTGACCAGTTAACAGAAAGCGAACTAAGTGACATAGAAATCGACGACGAACTTGTTCACAAATGCCTACGGTCAATTAAGACGTCAAAAGCCTCCGGTTATGATGGCATAAGCCCAAAAGTATTGAAAAACTGTGCCTCTTCCTTAACTGCACCATTAAGATTTATTTTTAATATTTTTTTAAAACATGCATACTTTCCCATTGAGTGGAAGAAGGCAAATGTATGTCCAATCTTTAAAAAAGATGACCCTTGTATACCGTCAAACTATCGCCCTGTTTCCCTTCTGAGTTGTCTCTCTAAAATCTTTGAAAAATGCATATACCGTCGCCTGTCAGACTATTTGCGTGAACACAAATTGTTGTCCGATCTGCAATCAGGGTTTACTCCCAACGACAGTACTGTGTTTCAATTAATCGACATATACCACTATATCATATCATCACTAGATGAGGGGAAAGAAATAAGATATGTCTTTTGCGATATTAGTAAAGCTTTTGATAAGGTCTGGCATCGAGGACTGCTCTTTAAATTGAAAGGAATGGGAATAACAGGAAATATGTATAAACTTCTTGAGAATTACTTGGAATCCAGAGAGCAGAGAGTTACAATCAATGGTGTGAGCTCTAATTGGATGCCTGTTTCAGCTGGAGTCCCCCAGGGGTCCTTACTCGGCCCTCTGCTATTTTTGGTCTACATAAATGATATTGTTGGAGGGATAACTACCAATATTCGCCTATTTGCGGATGATACTTCCCTTTTTCTTGCCGTTGAAGACCCCACCCTTGCTGCCAATGTAATGAACCAAGATATACAGCGAATATATGAATGGTCGCAAATCTGGGCCGTTAAATTTAATCCATTGAAAACAGAGTCTATCTTAGTATCACGGAAGAATATTATTGAAGATCATCCACCCCTTAGGATGGCAGGTGAAGATATCATAGAGGTGACTGAACATAAGCACCTAGGACTGACATTTAACGATGAAGGGAAGTGGAAAAATCACATCGAAGATATTGAAGAGCGAGCCTCACAACGATTATACATACTTAGGAAGAATAAATATGCCCTAGATAGGAGAACATTAGAACGAATTTATCTATCATTTATACGCCCCGTCTTGGAATATGCTTCCCCTGTGTGGGACAATTGCACGGCTGAAGAATCACAATTATTAGAAGATATACAATATGAAGCAGCACGTATAATAACTGGGGCTACTAGGAGTTGTAATAGGGATGAATTATTGGTAGAAATTGGATGGCGGAAACTATCGAAAAGGAGAGAAAAATCAAAACTTGCTCAATTATATAAAATGACGAGAAAATCAACCCCACAATATCTATATAACTATGTCCCAAGGGATTCAACAACTTCAAGTGGATACCCATTCAGGCACGATAACTTAAGACGTCCCTTTTGCTTTTCTACCTCTTTACAAAAATCATTCATACCACATGCTATTAAACTTTGGA
The DNA here is from genome assembly GCA_032622095.1 of Siphonodentalium dalli. Lineage (NCBI taxonomy): Eukaryota > Metazoa > Mollusca > Scaphopoda > Gadilida > Siphonodentaliidae > Siphonodentalium > Siphonodentalium dalli. Next base: position 56,523,013 of record CP136067.1, read on the forward strand.
ATGAATTATCAGACGAAGCGAAAATGTGCGAAACGGTTTCCGAATTTAAACAATTCCTGAATAAAGATTGTATAGAACCTCCACAATTCTACGAGTATGCATATACACGGCAAAGTCAAGTAATCCACTGTCGAATACGTCTCGAATGCAGTAATCTGAATGATCACTTGCACCAAAATCACTTACAGGATAATTCCGATTGTACTTATTGTGGCCTGACAGAGACAACTGAACACTTCTTCTTATACTGTCGAAAGTTCACGAACGAACGAACGATATGCTTCCAAGGTCTTCATAACAGACCATGTTTAAATGATCTTATTAAAGGATCTCAGTCATTAACACTAGATCAAAACATCGATATCTTCGCAGAAATATATTCTACTTACAAAAAGATTCGCGACTAACTGAGAGAAAACAAACTATGCTATCAACAATGCGGCAACCCTTGTCTCATTGAACGGGTTGGTGGGGACCATATGGGCGCCGAGGGTGGGCAGGCAGGAAGCTATATATATCCATTATTAATTCGCAGTCAACATAACTCATTTAGATATTAATGATAAACCAGTTATCACCCATGTGAATATCCAATGGGGAAATGACAAATATAAGCTTACAAAGCTTACAGTCAGATCCTTTTCTCATCTCTTATATGCTGGGACACACGTGTAAACATTTTGTAATAAATATATGTGTTGTAATTAAAATTGTATATGTATGTACACACTTGCTATTGAGAATAAAATATTGTTTACACTAACACAATGGCAATCTTGTTTATATTAATTTATACTCAAAAAGGCTCAACTGACATATCACTATTCATTCATATGTTGCAACTTGCTTCCATACCATACTGAATCAAGGTTTTTGGGTCTGCGCGTGGATGCCACTTAAACCAAACACGACCTGCGTTCAAGCTTCACAGAAATATAGCATTGCATATATCTTCATAACTCCTAACGTTCTTTTTATTATTTTGCAGCGTATCCACTTAAGCCGGATATCTACTATGAAGTGTTAGTATCGAAGCCGAACACCACGCACGAACTTTATTGTGAAGGCAACGTAGGCTTACCGCCCGGAAGTCTTCAGTGGTATTACCGGCCTCCAAGCAAAGACTTCTTCCGATTGGTTGATAATCAACCGCAGGCACATTTGAAGATGGACAACCATATGTGTTCGTACAACGCCGTGACGTATTATAACGTGTCGGTCAGTGATAGTTCTAACGGAACAGTGTACAGGTGCTCCATAAACAGTTTGTTCACTTCTTCGGCAGATCCAAAGTTCTATGACGAGGTCACGGTCATGTTGCCCAGTAAGTATACTAATGATAATGATCGGTATGTATTGTCCAAGGACAAGGTGATTTTATATTGAATGTTCTGAAACCTCCTATAATTACAACTACGTATACTGTCTCCTTCCCTTAAATGCCTGCGACTGGTAATACTTGGTATCGATAATCTCTATCATCGTATGAAAGTCTCGCTTCCCGCATCATAACGCGCAGTGATACTGTACTATAAGAAATTGGGCGACTCAAACAGTCGCCCCATACCATCACGTCACTTGAAAGTAGCGTCCAAATATATAGTTACCATACCGCGAAAACTAAATTACGTAAAAGTAATCAGCATCGCTTTCGAAAACCAATGGGTTTGCGATAAATAGTTTTGTTTCTTGTATGTGTTATATCACGCATTTCAGTATAATACAGGATTTCAAGGATAAAGCATGCCGATAAAGTAGCTTTTATAATAGTCGAGAATTGTATTGAAAATATATATGTATTATCTTACATTCAAAGTACATTACATGCGATTTGTAATTCAAAGAAAGTTTTACTTTTCATTTTCAGAAGATCCCACACGCAAGCTGTTCACTACAAACTATTCTAAGAAATACATAAGTTTCACACAAATAGGTAAGCACATAACACAATCAAGGCAACCTGCACGTTATAATGTAGTACTAGTATGATGTTAAGTGGCTCCCTGGAGCATTACCATTGACTCATGCGTCGAAACATTCAAGATTTCGTTCCACTGCTCACAGCAATATCCAACGATATCGTGGCCGAGTGAAATGTACACCATGACCGAAAGCATATCGACTCAACGCGCTAATCTCAGTCCTACACTGAAAAATGAAAGTGTGGGACTTCTACTCTTAATGACTAAAGTTTAATCCAATACTTATTTGTGTAGAAACAAAGTCATTGCTGTTTCTTATTCGACAACCATACAATGACACAGGGTAGCAGCAACATGTATGCGTCTTATGTTAGCCGCATTCTTGTTTAAATCGATTCGAAACACTCTGGTAAGGTGATCAAATATAAATTGAGAATAATCTTGCTCAAAGTAGTTCATTTTTATGAATATTAATCCAAATACTTAGTGACAACACATACCGTCATTCTTTTATATTAATTTAATGCAATGCCCTCTCGATGGCGAAATCATTTGTGTTAGTTTATCGCCTATATATAGTTGCATCCCGGATCGAGATGTAAATATTTACACTTTAGCATAGTTCAGACGATGTTTTCTATGGAGTGGTATCGTCGATTTCTTCGAAAATTTCGGCGATGTTAGTGGTAAACTATAAACAATATTATAAATACCACCATATTACCGAATATGATCACTATTACTTAAGTACTACCACACACTACAATATTATAAATACCACAATATTACCGAATATGATCACTATTACTTAAGTACTACCACACATTACAATATTATCAATACCACCACATTACCGAATATGATCACTATTACTTAAGTACTACCACACACTACAATATTATAAATACCACCATATTACCGAATATGATCACTATTACTTAAGTACTACCACACACTACAATATTATAAATACCACCATATTACCGAATATGATCACTATTACTTAAGTACTACCACACACTACAATATTATAAATACCACCATATTATATACCGAATATGATAACTATTACTTAAGTACTACCACACACTACAATATTATCAATACCACCATATCACCGCATATGATCACTATTACTTAAGTACTACCACACACTACAATAGTATAAATACCACCATATTACCGAATATGATCACTATTAATTAAGTACTACCACACACTACAATATTATAAATACCACCATAGTACCGAATATGATCACTATTGCTTAAGTACTACCACACACTACAATATTATAATACCACCATATTACCTAATATGATTACTATTACTTAAGTACTACCACACACTACAATATTATAAATACCACCATATTACCGAATATGATCACTATTGCTTAAGTACTACCACACACTACAATATTATAATACCACCATATTACCTAATATGATTACTATTACTTAAGTACTACCACACACTACAATATTATAAATACCACCATATTACCGAATATGATCACTATTACTTAAGTACTACCACACACTACAATATATTATAAATACCACAATATTACCGAATATGATAAATGTTACTACCACACACTACAAATGTGTAGTAAACATTGTCAAGAGACAACTTTCGCATAATGAACGATGACAAGTAATTACTACGAATAGGGTACTACGTCAATATAATTTGTGTTCTTTCTTTTCGTTGTCGTTTCCCCCTATCGGTTGTTACGAATACGGCTTTAGATTATCAACAAAACTCACAAATAAATCACATAGTAATAAGTTCGCGATAGTTTCTCAGCTCATCAATGTGGGAGATGACTCGGAGATTACCATATCATTCACGGCAAAATGTCCGGCAGTACGATATCCTCTGGTGTGACTTGAAGATTCCTCATTCTACGAAAAACAAATTGAAGAAGAAAGAATTGGTTCCAACTTTACTCTATCATAATAGAATTATTTTTAACGTTGGGGGCCTCGGTGGCTCAATCGGTAAAGGGTACAACTCCAAGCCGTCTCGCCCTGCAGCGCTGTTAATACGGGTTCAAATCCACAAGTTTCCTTCGTGGACTTTGTAATTCGAAAGAGTTATCTAGTGGAGTTGTGAGTTACTCGCCGATGGCGGTGGTTTGCCGCACATGGTTGACGAGTTTATCAGCCACTGAAATCAGTGTAAGATTAGCCGTAGGTGTACGTATTTTCTCCACCGCTAAAACTGGCAAATGTCGTGATATGACCTTAGTTGATGAAAGCTACATTGAACCCCAATCAATCAATCAATCCTACACGTTCGGTTTTTCAGCGTACATCTTGCGTTAGGCAATCTACACAATTCCCAATTTGAGCACAAAGAAAATTTGTCGCACAGAATATCCCTATGCCTGTTGACAGGAGAGTCGATACTCGATGCGTGCTAGTTCGCATCCGTACAAACAGTTATTTGAATTAACGTGAGGATAGAAATATTTGTGACCTGAGCGCAACCTAAAATAAGTTTGTTTGATTCATGTTCCAGTCGAACTCGAAGAGGCATAACTCTATATGCTATTTAATTCATTGCAACTATAAAGTGACAACAGCGTCAATGACATGCCATCTGAAAATGACACAAATCGGTCCCTGGACTCTTCACATTTGAAAATAAAATACAAAATCTCTATCCATGACTTTGTTTTCGTCTTATTAACCCTTTCCTGACCCCACCCCTGTTTACATTTGCAACACAAAATATCTTAAAATGAACACGAAAAGTCACCATGTGAGGTCCATGTCGATAAAGTAAACAATGGTAGCATATTTACCCATCATTGGTGTTATGACCGATTTCTCTCTGAGAAAATATGGACGATGGTTCGCATGATAAACATGGACACGCATGAGCTTGAATTGGGCGCACTTGACAAATTCTGAGTCCTGGTAAACGAAATTTTGGCATAAAACTGAAGTTTTGAGTGCAGCAGAATTATTCTGTGCCTACATGTATGTGCATGGAAACAGCCACATCACTCAAACACACCGCCGTGTTACACCTTTTGTCGACAAGCCACCTCAAGCAGACTAATTGGCTGCCATTTAACCCTGAACTGGTCATGTTTTACATCAAATTTGATAGACCTGCCACAGATAGCGATGCAGTTTGCTCTCATGGCTAGTCGAACAGCCTTTATTTCAGTTGTGTACTGACCCTCGATGTTCAGTGCGTGATTTGTTACCATGCCATTCATTAAAGGTACACATATGGGCTCATAACGGACAAAAAAGGGAGATTTTCGAGGTGAACATTTGAAGCAAAAATTGTCCCAGATGGGTTAATATTGGCTTCTCATTGATTACCACCGACTCAAATAATATAATATGCCACGTGCTACAAGTTCCCTAATTGTTTGTTGGTCAGTATTGATAGGAAACCCACCACTGGGCCCAAATGAGAAAAATGATTATTTTTGTGCTTTAGGTTACAGTGAAGTAATTATTTCCCATAGGCCTCAGTGTTAACATATAATGGCCTGCAGCCCTGACTATCCACGAATTGTGATAAATGAGTACATGGTCACCAGGATTGGCATCTGCGCAAAGTTTCTGCATGAAAAAAAAATCATATCGTCGAGCATGGAATGTACCTTTAAATTTGGGATTTATAATCGAGAGTCAGAATTGCATTAAATTTTTTTTGACATTTTTTACCTCACACCAAAAAAATTAAATCTAGGAACCACGTGCTTTACAATGTGCCAATGTTTTGTTTGGAGTCTGAAATCTCAAGAGGACTGATTGCATGTATTTTATATGTTTAAATATCGAAAGTACTATTAACCAACCAGAGCCTAGCATTAATTCTCTCCTGCATCTTGGTCCAAAATCCGTTGGAGGGCGCTACCAATCGAATTACTTCACTGTAACCTATACACTTCAGTGATATTAAACCACGTTGGACAATTTTACAAACCATCACATTTGTTGTTTGGTAGAGGTATAACTATGGAATCTCGTCGCATATCACTAGACACTATATCGCTAGTCGCGATAGTTATGCGCCGGTGTGATTCAATATCTTTGACTGGGTTATATTTGTGTTCGCCGTGAATGCGAGCGACGACCACATAATTATGCCCATGTTGTTGGATCTAGTCCCGTATAAACCACCTGAAGTTTACTGTAGTAACACCTGGTTAATACGACCGAGCTCTTTTATGCAAATGAAAGGAAGAGAAGAAAACTCAGGGGACTGTACACAGTTGCCGATATTGGGCTCAAACTTATATGTCCATACGGCAGAATCATCATACGCCAGAATCATCATACGCGTGGTAACACCAAGGTTCAGCACAGACACCCCTTGCTGATTGGGTGTGTAGTATTTGAACAAAGAAACTGACAAGGAAGTGGGAGACGTCCTCTGTCACCCCGCTGCCGGAACTGCTAAGGAGGCTAATTTCAGCAGTAGGTACATGTACTAACAGTGTATGTCCGTGAAAACATCACCACCAAGATGAACTTGGAGAAATAAATAAACTTTGTTGTTATACTTGTTATCAATAACTCTCTAATAACGAGTTTTAGAATCATGACACCACTGTTATGTATATATTACAGTCACAGTATCATTTTATCAATAAACATCGCTGATAGAAATTAAAATTTAAATGTAGTGTTTTTGGAAATCTGTTTTGCAGAACATTTTTCAATGCTCTGAACTTTTCTGGTGTTTACCAACAAGACCAACTGTTGACGGGTAAAATGACTTGCACTGTACCACTAATGTATACATAACAATTGTTTCGCCATCTGAAATTTCATTATCACATAATTGTCGGAATTAAAAAAAATATTATGGACTTGTTCGGGTGCGTGAAACTGATAAATTAGTTCGCAAGTGCTATGTCAACTGGGGGAATGTATCAGTGTACTAACATCGCAGAAATCGGCCATACCACTCCACAGAAAACATCGTCTTAACTACGCTCAATTGTCAATATTTACATCTCGATTCGGGACGCAACAATGGGCGGTAAACTAACGCAAATGAGTTCGCCATCGAGACTCATTGCATTTAATTAATATATACGAATGACGATGTGTGTTGTAAATTTGGATTAATATTCGTAAAAATAACTACTTTCATCACAGAGTATTCTCCATTTCTATTTGATCACCCTTCCGGGGTGTTTCACTTCACTTTAAGAACAAAATTCAATAATCTATTTTCCATTGTTTTCTTGTTGACGAACTTTTTACAAACTTTTATTATTATTAATATAACCAAATACGAGGGCCTTATGTGTCTATAATGCAAACTTTAAAAAAACTAAATCTTCCACAAATGAAGATACATCTTCAATATAATGGATTCATTGAAAAGCTACCTCACTAAACTAGTGCAAGTATTGATTTATTTTCTGGCGAAGGATGCCGTATATGTATATGCAATATGGCACATTTGTTTTCCAGAACGACACTGCTTTGTTTTTTAAGACAAAGACAATTGTTCCTACCAAAAATAATCCGTTTTAACTGAACAACCAATACGCGTACCAGGTCACAATATTATCATTCCTGTTATGTGCTTTTATTAAAGATTCAATGACAGTGTTATTTAATGTAGCTTTCAGAAATATCAGTTTCTGTCCAAAACGTGTCGCCTATAATTCGGTGGTATGAATGATATCCCTTTGAAGGGTAATCGTTGCTATACTTCCGAAACGATCACCAGTTTACTACACATGCACGTTATTGGCACCAAGTCTTTCAGAGTTTCAGTTGTGGGGAACTAAACTTGAATTAACGTGAGGGTGGAAATATTTGTCACTGAGCGCAACCTAAAACAAGTTTGTTTGCTCCATTTACCACTTCGAACTCTAAAGGAATATGATCCTGAAATTTTTTTAATATTTTCTTTCAATATACCGATAATATATACATAAAATGTCCATTATGCGCATGTAATCTAATATTCGGCCGCTAATCGTTATTTTTATAACGATTAAAAAAAATTCCGAAGTTAGCCGAAGATTTTGTGTTGTAGACGAGTCACGTGATCATCGGCCACATCACATGATTGTCACGTGTAAACAGAAGCATAGTCACATAATCGACCACGTGGTAACTCATTGAGAACGCATAGATATTCAACGCGGCTCTTTACGTTTGTCGCATAATGGGAGAACACAGCGAATGCAAATACATCGTGTTCTCACAATTAAACGCCTTTAGCGTGTTATTATTATATGTATCGCGATGTGTTGTTATTATAAAGCCATGCCGCATTTTACGTAGGATCTGGACACTGGAATGTTTACGATATGATAATTGTCTATTAGTATTAACTTTGCAATTCTTGGCATATATGCAATCTTTATATGATTATATAATATAATTTGACTATTCCGGTAACGAAAAATAGAGAAACACGAGCACATGTTTATATAGATAACTGACCGTAAAACCGAAATAATATAAGATAATTTATTTATACATCGTGGTAGCATATACTTATTAATATATCAAAGTCTTCATCTGTGATTTATTTACAGTGAACGCTCTTTATTTAGTCATGGTAAAGGAAAATTGGGACTCGACTTAGAACAGTTGTCATCGAGATTATTTACTGTTTACACCAATACACGTAAATACATGCACACGAACTTGCGATATACATGCTTTATACATCCGTCAAAGTCGTAGCAATTCCGGTTTATTAAACTCTTTTTATTCGCACCATATAAGGAATACTCTTAACATGGAACGCTCTTTATTGAGTCATAGTGAAGGAAAATGGGGACTCGAGTTGTCATCGTGAATACTTTACTAAATTATTCATCAATATACTCCCCACTTTAACTGCAATGGTATGTATTCGTAACCATGACTGACTCGTCAAATGAAACGCTCTTTATTTGGTATATGTATTGGCTTTTTAGCGATAGGTTCGATTGGATATACTCACGACTGGAAGCTCCGGCAAATTTATATTTTTTACGGGAGTTGACGTTTTTCTGGGGATGGCATTCTCGTCGGTGGTCCATTTGTTTAACGTGGGGGTTGCATTTCCTCTGAGTTGTCGTCGGTAGCCACTGTTCGGGCTAAGTGTATTCGCGTTATGCTCAAAACACATTTTTTCGAAGTGGACGGAACAAATTCAGGACTATTTCGTTGGCAACTACTTCGATAGTTTCTGATTTTGAGTAACGGGTTTCCCACAGAAATCCCACCAAATGTCACGTAAACGAAAGTCGTTTGGAAATGAATGCAGAATTATACCTAATTGAGAGTCACTTTACCGGCCACAGCCGAAAACACTGCATTTATTTGGCATTGTCACGAATGAATTGTAAATACGGGACAATCGGGGCATATATATGGAAAATTAAAACAACATCGTGAACACGCACCCGAATAGAGTTCACATGTCGGCTCGTGTTTTTATAAGCCTTATTTTTGACACGAAAGTGTTATCTACCCCGCTCAATTGGCCTTCTATATTTCTTGTCAAAACAATAACTTTCCAAGCAGCACTTATGACAAATGCCAAGTGAAGATAACTCACCGGGCGTTGAAAATTCACCACGTGTACACAATGTTATTGACATGCCATGCCCCGCAGTAATTCCATTACACTCACACGCTCGATTCCGCATTTTCCATCGCCACTCATATGACGTCATATAGGTAGACACAATTAACTCCGACTCCGATTCCGTGTTTTTAATTAGTTTACTCATTTGACGTCATATGAGGATTTGCGACGGAGATAGCCGACAACCGGTGGGGGTATTAATTATTTATTTCTAGGCTTATTTATTACGCGATTGTTATGGGACTTGGATCATTGTGATCACAATAGGGGTGGCTTTCCGGTAGTGTTTTGTTGTTTCATCAGGATAGCAATCCTTTAACTCTAAGCGGCATAACTCTATATACTATTTAATTTATTGCAACTATGTGATACAGTGATATTAAACCAAATTGGACAATTTTACAAACCATCACATTTGTTGTTTGGTAGAGGTATAACTATGCCATCTCGTCGCATATCACTAGTCACTGTATCACTAGTCACTATATCACTAGTCACCATATAACTAGTCGCTATATCACTAGTCACTATATCACTAGTCACTATATCACTAGTTACTATATCACTAGTCACTATATCACTAGTCACCACATCACTAGTCAGTATATCACTAGTCACTATATCACTGGTAACTATATCACTAGTCGCGATAGTTAGGCGCCGGTTTGATTAATTATCTTTGACAGGTTAATATTTGTGTTTCACCGCGAATGCGAGTGACGACCACATGTTGTTGGATCTAGTCCCGTATAAACCACCTGAAGTTTATTGTATTAAAGACACGGTTGGCCTTGGCGGTGGGTATCCTGTGAAAATATCTCCACCCGTCAAAAACCGCCACAAACAGAAAGAACATCAAAATGTAGATAGACTTTGTCCGTATACAAATAAGAAATATCGCATAAACAGTATGTTATGGTCATTTGTTTGACCATTGTTATGTAAACAAAGGCATAAAAAGTTACTTTTCTGGTGTTTGTTTATATTATGATGGTAAACATAAAGAGCGTTATTTGTTGTTGAATACCTGATATGGAACTAATAAAGAGCGTTTATGCCATTTGTGTGTGATTAGCCAGTAGCATTGTGTTGTCTTCTGTAACACAATCAGGCTCTTGCTTAGGTAAAATATAGTAAATCTTTATGATAACATGCTGTTTACGCGATGGTCATGGTATATATGAACGGAACTGTATACGTTTTAATGTTTTTCTGTTTACGGTGTTTGGAACAAATATGAATATTTTCGACAATTAAGGCCGCACGTGCCTTTAAAACCTGTTTAATACGACCGAGCTCTTTTATGCAAATGAAAGGGAAAGAAGAATACACAGGGAACTTTGACACTCTGAACATTTTAAGTTAAATATAAGCCAATTCGGGGAATGCAAGTTATGCAATATATGCATCAAGCAAACAGTTTGGAATTTATCACATAAATACAGTATCAATTTGAATGCTATAAAAATAAAACTATAAAGGAAACAGGCACAGTCGGTCGCCTTATTTGGGAACATGAATATCTGCGTAAATGAAGTTTGGTTTATTCAGTGATCGCTAGTATATATGTGTAGACAACTACACTTATTTTTATGCGCACATGCCATGTTCTCCCGAAAAGCCGCACAATGTCTGCTTATAATATAACTTGTTTTAGATTTTAAGTCTGCCTAGAATCGCTCTATTTTGAGTCGATAACGTGATGAAAATGAGAGCGCTTTAGTTACATTAGCGACTCACAATGAGGTGATTCTAAGCAGATTATGCGTGGACAATGACACAAATAAGCGAACTCACAACTTTGAAGGTGTACGCTCTTTAACGCGTGGTTTAATTGTGGCCCGCGTCATAAAACAAAATAACGGACATGAATCCATTATTTTGCTTATTTAAGAATCAAATAATCACATTATGTACCTATTTCATATTATGTACCTATTTCACATTATAGGTCGATTATGTGCGTATTTGTTCGAGGATATGTTGCACATGCAGATCAAGCATAATCGTGTATACATGTATGATAGCGGCAAAGAATTTTGATGAAATGTATATTATTTGACATTCAGCACAACTGCATGGGCTAAGTGTGCACATGAATTATACTTAAACTGTGCAAATAATTCAAGCTATGCATGTAACTGTCCTTGGTCAAGACCCGAGCCATTAGCGCCGCGCAACATAGCATCGCTACCTCTGACTTATGGTATTCATGACGTGATCAAACGTGGCACTTCAATCCGCAAATTGACTCATTTTATTGGAAGTTATGAATGATATACACGTAACGACTACTAGTATATACATTTAGCGAACTAATTCATATCAGGAGGATACAATAATTATTGTTGAGCCTCTGTAGTCTGGTTCTATATAGTCTATAGCCATGTAGTATATAGAGGATCTCCAACGAGTTATGTTGGGATATAAGATTTTATGAAACGAGTTTGATAAATTTGATTCACAACGAGTCGCAGACGAGTCGTGAATGAAATTTATGAAACGAGTTTCATAAAATCTTATATCCCAACATTACGAGTCGAAGATCTGGTATAGCACATTAAAAAACTAGAGCTTTATACCTTTTTAACAAATCACATCTTTAAAAGAAGCTGAAAATTTCATATAAAATGCATACATGCAGGCGTTGGCTGAGAGACTCACAACCGTATATGACAGTATTGCGCGCTCTGCCTTGCGACGAAACATATAGTCCCCCAATTTGCCTCTTTGTTTTTGTGCCTCTTTTCGCTAGTGCAACTAAGATGGACAATAATTGCACTTTATTGACTAAAGCAATCATTTTGCAATGTCTGGTATTGGTAGCAAGTGCGACTTTTTAAAATAGTATTAATCCGCGCGGTAATGTACTTGGCGCGGTGCCAAGTATCCAGGGAAGCACGCTGAGATTGGCCACTAGTGACAGATAAGACAATATCTAATGGATTTTTCAATGATAGTATAGGGGTTCCATGTGATATATAACATTATGCGTACACCCATATACATATATACATGCATGTAACATAATAATTTGCGAAAACATGCCAACATGAACCGTGATTGGATAGTTCAATTTATTGGATAATTCATCGTCGTTTAGTGACATATAGAGTGAGAAAATTTATTGCAATTAAATAACTAAATAGCATATTGCATGGCACATGCGTGGTATGCATTTACATAGGTATAGAGTATTTGAACATATAGTACATGTATGTGTATATAATTTGGATAGGAGTATGAAAATGGTAGTCATTAAATGTGTTGTTGGTTTTTACATGCATCAACACTGGTCCTGATCGATTCTCATTCTTGATTTCAGACCCCGTTTCGGACCAAACAGATAATGCTGTTAGATGCCTACCAGGAGTTATGGTGGTGACTCTGCTCATGTTCCTCCAAATGGCCACGTGATGGTAACGTGACGTTTGACAAATGCGACTATATATAGGAGTTGGCCATCCGCCGACACGCAATTATGGGATGCTTGTGATAACTGGACTCGGCCAATACAAATTGCACGGTTTCGTTCGGTACAATAACTGAGCTACTCGTGTAGTATTTGGACTACACCAGTGAATGCCTGACGCGGGCATGACAATGATGTAAAACTGTACACCGACTTGAAGATTCTCTAACAGTAGCTGGTAATATACAGGGACCAATTGCAACACCAATACCTCTGGTTTTATAGTATTTCGCCACGTCAATACGCTGGACTAATCATGGAAGGAGTCAAGTGATACCACTGTACATGTATTCCTGTGTCATTTTGCTTCCCAAGAGTTACAATACTCTATTAGTCATGCTTCAATCATAACGCATTTGTGAAGTGAATGTTCGAATTGTCTAATTCCTTTCTAAATCAAGTTAATACTCAATATAGAGTCATGTTATCAAAGAAATAAATATACCACATCCGATTTATTACCAAAAAACTTGTTATATATCATAAAATAATTAGATCTTAACGACGAGGGTCATGATCACATTATACAAGAGCTTTGGTGGTCAGATATCGACTATAAAAGGGAAGGTTTAACAAGTTTTTATTTTTTTCTGGTAGCAAAAAGTCCAATGATCCCAAGAGCGACCATTCTTTCTTCGCCCAAAATGCGGTAGTCAACAACGAACCTTCTTAACTATGATCGTTTGTACTCACTTTCTATACGTTTATTGTTTGTGGATGATTTTATGGATATTTTCGCAATGCATGTGTCATACGAATGGAGTGGTTGTACGTACATTTGATTTTGCTTGGTGATAATTTGCTTAAAATAGTTAATGCAAAAAACATATTGAAACAGATAAATAACGAAAGCACACAAGAGACAAAACTGCAGTAGGAATCAACACGAAAGAGAAACAGGTTATCCGAGCAGATCGCTCGAAAGGTAATCGGGTAGAGGAATCTAATACTTTCAATATGCGCAGAATTATTGTGATGTTAAAGCGTAAATGGTCAGTATGTATTAACTGGATCTACAGGAGTAAAGAGACTCGCTCCCACTTTAAGATAATGAGGACATGCTGTCTGATGTTATTAAAACAGACAGGGCATGCATCTCTAAATATACCTGCATGAATAGGGACATATCGTTGCTGTACATTGCATCAACTTGCATCAGCTGGTACATGTTCCTTCTGTGAGCGGAGCATATAGTTGGATGAAGTTGGCAGTGGGGTGATCATGTGATGCTACATGTATAATGTGCGTGATAAATTATGTGAAACTGTAAATATCATACATGTATATCTTCAACGACAAATTATTAAAATTAAAAAAATTATTTATTGAATAAGTTCGCCAATTTCTCAATATTGTAAGCGTGATCATTCGTTATATAAAATGATGGTGATACATGTACGTGTTTTCTTGTTCTTCACTAGCATGGAAACTGGGCATGATCATAATGTTCGTTTGTTGCTCAATGGGTCGACGTTTACATTGCGGATATATGGCATGGTATTTCCCATCAGACTATTGTCAGAAGGTCGATACTATAGCCCAGTCACAAAGAAATTTGCTTAATAATATCAACGCTTTCATCAACCTGCATCTAGTTGAAACATCTTGTTGAATAAAATTGCAACGATTAAAGGGACGTGAAATCTTTAAATTCATTTTAAAGGCCACTCCCATGCATCACACAAACCTTCCAAGTTCACAGATTTCCATTTGCAGCCCGTGTGACTTCAAGATTTACATACGTAGGCATTTATAACCTGATAACTAAATTTCCAGCTGAACTGATGGTCATTTCAGTCCAAACTATTGACGGACATTAGGAACATTAGTTCAAAATATGCAACAGCAACAAGTTCCCTAATAATTGCGGTCTAAAATAGGTCTAAATTTTTTTACGAGGAAGATAATGGTGCAGGTTAAATTTTGAGCAAGTAACGCTGTCGTGTCAGATACAGAAAAAGGGAGCCGGGCAACAACATTTTCTCCAAGATTATACAAAATCATCTCCATGATGTGATGAGTATGACGGCGTTGGTCAAGTTACTAAAAAGTGGCGCCGTTCTGGTCAGGGATTGGATAGTGGAGGGCACCAAACTTATTATTACCACAAATTAGTGTATATTGTGCATGATACGGAAAGAGGAGCTCACTATAGATATAGAGACTTGCATGATGAACGTACTAGTTGGACACATCGTCCTTCTACAGTTTGTCGGCTTTAAAATTGGAGAGTGAGTCCGCCATAACCGGTACCTTTGTGAACATACAAACTTAATAAGAGAAATCGACAATGGCTGCGGACACACGTACCACAGTAGCTATGGCATAGTATGTGTGACAATTTATTATGGTGAAATTGGAAGATATCCACTGAGCATTAAATGCAAGTTACGCATGCTATCCTACTGGAAGCGGATTCTAGATGGTAAATGCTCTAAAGTCGTGCAAAAATTGTATACGTTTTCGCTACAAATGGATAATTCCGGTAAAACAAACAAACGCACGACTTGGCTATCCTGTATTAAGGGACTAATAGATTCTTCCGGACATAATCACATTTGGAATGAACAGAACATTTCTAATCATGACATTAAGAATATTGAGAACACTTTCAGAGATTAATTTATTCAGAAATGGTGGTACGACATCGATAACTCATCACGGGGTCTTTTTTATCGAAATTTCAAAATGAAGTTTGGCTATGAGACTTTCTTTTTTAATTTACCTCGTGATCTATCTCAAAATATTATGCGATTGAGAACTGCCAATCACAGACTAGGTGTTGAAACTAGTAGATGGGGCAATGCAAGCAAACGCAGCAATGAATGCACTATATGTAGACAGGCCGATGCGAATGATGAATATCACCTTGTATCCATTTGTAAATCATTGGATGGGGCGAGGCAGAAATATTTACCACGATATTATTGTGAAGAACCATCTAGATGGAAATTCTATAAACTATTAGCTACCAGCAACCCCGAACTTCAGAAATGTCTAGGTATTTTAATTAAAATAGGACTGAAAAGGATCGACAAATAACGACAGCGGTGATGATATTGAGGATGATGAGGACGATTACGATAATAATGACGATGATGATGATAACAAAGGCGATGCTGATAATGACGACGATGATGATGGTGACGATGAGGATGAGGACGATGGTGATGAATGACGATGATGAAATGACGAGTAGTTGACGATTATGATGATTGCATGATATTGGTGATGATAATGATGATGATGGTGATGATGATGATGATGCGACGATGATGATGACTGCATGACTATGTTGTAAATAGTGTATATATGTTCACATTCATCTCTAATTTCATGTTTATTCATGATTGAGTAAATAAAGCATTCAAACTAAGTTTGGTGACAATTGGTCGTCACAATCAATATGCCATAGCTAGCCATGTCGCCCGCTGCATATTCGCACAATGAGTCATCCAAAGTTCGTTATGATCAGACTTTTTCTTGTTTTGGTCCTTGTATCTATTGTTCGCTTGTTTATTCCAGATACTTTCTCTCAGCTGCATTTCCCGCAACAGTTCCGACACAGCTTCATCGGCCCACATGGTAATGTTGGCGGAATTATGCATAGAACTAAATGTCGCAAAATTAAAAACGCAATTGGGGAACTGTCTTATAATACGCATCAAATTATTATAAGTAGATAAACATGCAGTGAGATCATGCATATCAATAAAATACTACATGTACGTGCATGATATGTGAGTGAATGAGGGATTGCCACGGTCAAACACATTTCTGGCCGATCGATCCTGCAATTATATATATCGTAGAGAATACAGTGTAGCAAAATGTAATGAGCAGAGATCAACATTGGTGAAACGCAATGTGTTAATTGGACCGATCGACTCATTGTGCGGAAACTCAGCGGGCAACATGGCTTGCTATGGCACATAATTATGACGACAATTGTCACCAAACTCCACCATAATAAATGTTCACACCTACTATGCCATCGCTCCTATGGTACGTGTGTCCGCAGCCAATATCCCACTGTTGGACGCACATCAATACTTTGCGAGAATGGTTCCCGGCAATCGCAGTATATTGAAACAGAATCCCTGCCCTGCAGTGCAGAGAATGCTTATAACAGCGTGATCTAATAGACACAGGTTACAGAACCGCTTGCTATCAAATAACGCTTTCAGTATGCCTGCAATGCAGTCGCTGTGGTGTATTGTTGTAGGTATTTTGCGAAAATGCGTCAATTATCTATACCACATTTCTCATATTGACCGTTTGAAGTCTCTACAAAGAGTGTTGCTTGATTTAAAACTCACCACCAATGGACAACACAATAATTGTACTTTAAGGTATGGTATGGCTCTCAGCTGAGCTATCAAGAGCAAATGTTCACTATTATGTTAACCCCTTGATCAGTCAGTTAAAAAGAATGCGGTGCTACTTCCTAAAATAAAGAGTATGATATATCGCTGCGTTAAAGCAATCGAAGTATTATATCCATTCCTGTCAAGACGACCATGAGATACTCATAATATTGTGTCTCACATGTTGCAGCTGCCTTGCTGTAATTTTAGTCTATATTATCGATAATAATGATAATGATAATTAGTTCATGCACATGTGAAGCAATGAAGACATACTGAGCCACTGCATCCACTCATTCTGAGTTACATGTATATTTATGTCAGAGTTATGGAGGCACGGACTCAGTATATATATATATATTAGTCCATGAGCCAGGACCGAGAATGGTACCATTTTGGTGGACAAATTCTATCAACATTTTTCTCAAAGCTTATAATCTGAAGTTTATCTGAGTGCTGGGGCGCACTGTGGCAGTGTAGCTTAGTGTGCAAAATTTGTGTTTCCATGGCCTATACAGAGGGTGTTTTTGGCCAGTATAAACAAATATGCCTATAATGGTCTACAACTAGAAAGTTTAAAGCAGTAACTCTAACTTTGCATTGATATGGGGTAAAACCCTTTGTGGACTTTCTTTTGGCACGGGGGATTTCATCGCTAGAGGTCAAGGTCATACGCAAAGGTCAAGGTCATTCACCAAAATATTAGCTTTTTTCATATCGGGTCATATATTTTCTACCCACAGATTTTTTATATTTGTTCTGAATACGTTATCTTTGTCCCTAAATAAGCTGTAGCGTATATGCTATATGGAGAACTGCGTTATTGTTGAAACTGACATGTCAGTCACGAGATATAGGCCTTTAACTCGTTTAGGACGGGACACGGATATATTAAAAGAAGTTTCCATTCACCTGTTACACGTGTACTAGTTTAGAATTTTACTTGGAGTAATTGGAATATATCCGTTTCCCAAAACATTACCTACAGGACGGGCAACGGATATATCCGTTTCCCACTTCATGCACTTGTTATCAGCGAATGAATTTTTTATAATTAAATGTTTTGCGCATTGTATCATGTATTCAATATACATATACATATACATATATGCTGTGATTCGTGACGTCATTGTTCCAAAATGGCGGCGCCCATTATCATAAGCCGAAGACGCGTAGAGAAGTTTTCGGTTGGCAATCACCAAGGCAGGTGAATCTTGACCCCTTCAGTGGAAGGAACAAGAAGTGAGAGCAATTTAAGTATATTCCTGGATCCTATTTAAAAAAAATTAATTACATTTGATTCAAAATGTTGCATGCAGACATCTCGTATAGCGAAATTACAGCCCCAAACGCATAATGTTCCGAAAATCGGTTGACATGTCAACCGGTCGCAATTTGGTGGTATATACCCAAATTTGTTGGAAGATTTATAGACCACGGATGATTACCCATATATTATGAGTTGTCACGTGGAGAATTCTGTCATGACAAATGGTCTGACCCAGCATTAAATTAGCGCATCTATATTGCTATAAAATGATATAAAAGTAAGCACTTTAACGTTAGAAAACGGGGGGGGGGGGGTTGATGGCAATTTTAAATGGCGCCCTCTGTCGGTGATGGGTGATTTTTGTGCAAGGCTAGTTCCAGATGTTGGCAAAATATTCCTGGATCATTTAACTTTGGAAATAATTTATATTTGATTCAAAATGTCCCACACATATCTTCATATAGCGAAATTACAGCCCCCAAACGCATACATTTCCGAAAATACGTTGCTATAGCAACCGGTCGCAATTGATGGTATCTACCCAAAATTTCGAGAAGATTTATATACTACGGATGATCACCAATATAGTATGAGTTGTCACGCGGAGAATTCTGCCATGGCAAATTGTCTGACCCAACATTGAATAAACGCACAAATTGCTATAAAATTATATAAAAGTAAGCATTTCTGCAAACAATCTCGTCTGTGAGTAATATTTTCTCAAAATAATCACGTCCAAAACGAGTTAAACTTGGTGACCATTTTCCAAAATGGGTCAAAGTCAGTTATTTCCCAATATATCATGCTTCTGTATGCAGTCCAGACCTCAGTGCATGGAAATGTAAGAATTGCAGAAATTATGGTAAAAGCATGAAACTTCCAACATATGTTCCTTAGACATAATCGTGTCATTTTCAGATATAGACCCCATCAAGATATGGCTCTGCTTAGCAACGGTTGCTAGGCAACTACCCAAAAGTATTAAATGCTCATATAAGGATGTATTACAGTATTCCATTCAACTTTAGTTTTGTGGATTGCATATTTGAGGTCTGTGTACATTTTTACATATGCTAACACATCACATATTGTATGTTTATAGGGATGGATAGTTTTTACGGTTGGAAGGTGTCATTGCGACCGTTTTAAAGAGACCAACCCATATTATTTTAAAATTTTAAAAGCATCGATGATCATAACGCAAGTTGTGGCTGATGAACAAAATTGACTATGCTGTCTTATATACATGGAATACTAACATTTCTGATGCACCTTGCTTCGTTGCTACTGTTTTAATCACTGACATAATAGAATTATTGGATTTTTATATCACAGATTTGGCATCAAAATCGGCAAAAATTTACTTTTCGGGTCTGGACCATTTTTTCAAGTAAAATGTAACTATAGTTGGTATCAAAGGTGCTTATGTTTTTTTTCTGTCATAAATGTGTCACACTGATGTGTTTGTAGATGGCTTACAAAATGGAAACTCAAGATGGCTTACAAAATGGAAACCAGATTTGGTAAAAAAAAAGAGTTGATTTTCCACATATATCCGAACATTATTCTCTGCTGTTCCGAAAGTGTAGCAAATTGTGACTCTGTTGGTTTTTAACCATGTTACTTAATCAACTCACAACTAAACTTAATGTGCTATTCTGGTTGCCCCAGTACCTTCTGAGATATGATAAATTCATTTTAAAAGATGCAGTGTGGAATTTTGCCAAAAACGTCTCATATTTTGAATGGAAATGCGCAGAAACGGAACTGAGCGGGACCATATTATTTGGCTACTGTCGCACATTAGCATAAACAACGATTGACTTAATACATGGTGTATGTCGAAATGGTAGACAGGGAGTGACTGTTGTGATGTGAGGTGAATAGTAAAACAAGGAGTGGCTATATGGTAATGGGTAGGGTTCACAGTGAGATGCATGGGAATATAAGGAGTGGTCATGTGCGAGGTGGATGTGTATACATATACATGGAGTGGATATATGGTCATTGATGTGGTGTATGTGTAAAACAAGAGTAGCTACACAGTTATCTGTGTTGTCTATGTGTATATAGAGTGACTGTATGGTCATGTCTGGGATGCACATGTGTACATTGGGGGCTGTATTGACATGTGTGAGGTGTATATGCCAGTCTGGAGTGCACGAATGACCGTATGTACAGGGAATAAGTATATGTTGAAGGGCTGTATCGCCATGGGTGTGGCAAATAGGACCTTAATCGGTACATGAATACAGGGAGTGGCCATATGGCCCAATTGTGGAGTGAATAGGTATACACGGAGTGACTGTATAGAAATACATTTGGTGTATGATTGTCATGGGTGATGTGTACATATTCAAGCATGGAGTGTATGAATGGCCGAGGGTGTGGGGTATTGGTATATATATATAGAAGGGCTGTATGACCATTGGCGGGGTGTATACTTGGAGTTAATATATGGTTATGGGTGTGGTGTATACACGGTAGGCCTATGTATATCTTGAGTGGCTATATGGCCATGTGTGTGGAGACTAGGTATACAGGGAGTGACATAATATTTTTGAACAATAGTGGAGTGAATAGGAATACAAGGAGTGACTGTATGGTAGTACATTGTGTGTCTGATTGCCACGTGTGAGGTGTATATTCAAGCATGGAGTGTATGAATGGCCGAGTGTGTGGGGTATTGGTATATATAGAAGGGTTGTATGGCCATTGGTGGGGTGTATATATATACTTGCAGTGACTCTATGGTTATTGGTGTGGTGTATATGTATATCTTGATATATATATTTATTATGTAAGCTCTTGCAGTTAGCCAATCAGCGTCGATATATAGTGACGGTATATGAACCCATATTAGGTCGGCGACCTAAAATGAAATCAATATTAGGTGCTTATCCGCCATCTTGTTTTTTAAGAAACTCAGTCGTCTCGGGAATATTTTTGGTGTATTTTGTTGCCAAGAAAGGGGATATCTGTCGTAAATAATTTTCTGTGAATTAAAAGACATAGTACCATAACCTGCATACGATATATTTGAGGAATTCTAAAGACTCATAAATTAACTATAAAACTCAACAAGTTGTCCTACTTCTGGCAATTAGCCATTGACCCAATGCGTTGACGTTCAACGCCCATGACGCGTCACTGTGACGCTACATAAGTTAATGGCCAAAGCCGACACATTATCTGACCAAATTACAATAAATTACAGCGACGATTAATTGAAGGGATATGCTGGATTTTGTCCACTGACATAATAAAAACGTTACGGGACGCTTATGGGTATGGTGTCATTTGAGGCTCAGCGAGATCAATATTAGGCTCGGCCTCACATGACACCATATCCGACCACTAACCGTCCCGTAGCTTAACGTATATATACTAGGAGTGACACCAACTTTGTTATGAATGTGGTGTATATGTATATTTTGAGTGGCTATATGGGCAATGGTGTGGCAACTAGGTATACAGGGAGTGACCTTTGGCCAATGGTGAAGTGAATAGGTATACAAGGGGTGACTGTGTGGTCATAAATGTGGTGCATGGTTGTCATGGTGAGGTGTATATTCAAGCCTGAGTATATGAATGGCCGTGTGTGCGGGGTATTGGTATATATAGAAGGGCTGTATGGTTATTAGTGGGGTATGTATATATATATTGGTTATGAGTGTGGTGTATATGTCTATCTTGAGTGGCTATATGGCCAAGGATGTGGCGACTAGGTATACGGAGTGACCTTTGGCCAATGGTGAAGTCAATAGGTATACAAGGGGTGACTGTGTGCATGGTCATAAATTTGGTGTATGATTGTCATGGGTGAGGTGTATATTCAAGCCTGGGGTGTATGGATGGCCGAACATATGGGGCATTGGAATATAGAATAATCATTCAGCCCACTACCTCGCCGGTACCAAATCGGCGGGCAAATTTTGGCCTATATATATATATATATATATATATATAGCCAGTAAGGGTACTAAATATGTAATACAACTAGGGTTGATAGCAATTTCAAATCGGTAGTTTTACTTGTATAAATAAACCCAGTATAAATATTGTATGCAATTATCTGCTGATGTATGCTTCCATAGATGATTCAGTTGACGTTACAAGAGCAGCACGCGATGCGGAGACGACAAAACTATGGAAGGCCGTTGAACGTCTTCACAATCAACGTAATTGGTCACATTGGTGATATCAGTGCTTCTGCATTATTATTGGTGTCCGGTTACAATCTGATCAATGGCAGTTCCAGCTGGACTGTATGTAGCTGACAATTATTAACTTTATCCCGGCTATTCTGCAGACAATGCTAATAATGTTGGCAGATTTCAACACACATCGTTTGTGTAGGTATAGGCTTTATATACATGTATAAGCTATATAATACATGGAGCTTTTGTGACATTTCGTTTACAAACACCGGGCCCAAAACAGAAACAGCACTGTATGTGCGAGTGGACATTATATTATTTATTGCCTCCTTCTTGGGAGAGGATATGTATATGTCATATAACGATGCGTATCAGTGTGCCCCAGATTACAGTATATATAATGATATTGAATATAGCATCACACAGTATATAAAACGGCGTGCGTGTATGAATGGCCCACACACTATCTGGGAAGTTGGGAGTCATTGGCGTTTTCCGTATGATCATATATAATTACAATGAACCTATAAATATTGACCTAACAGGGGCTGATCACTTTCTTTTAGTTTGAATTACACGCTTCACGTGCAAATTTACAACAACAAAATGGTCCATATGCATATCACTCGTAAATTGAATTTGAATATATTTGAATTCATGTAGATACAAGTAGACCTGTGCTTTTTATTCTAGTCAACATGGTGCAATCAATGCACAAGTGTATGCATATATTACATTATCATATGCATTGTGGTGTTCTAGTCCACAATAATATAGTAGGGTAAGCCATCCTGGTGCTAATAGATTGATTCGTTAAACGATCTTCACGCAGAAGCGAAGCGTGTGAGTGCAACTTCATCTATGAGCTACCTGATACGACGACTTTTTAAATTTGGATAACCACATTAAAAGTGTACTTATATATATATATGTGTAGGAGCAACATGTGCACAACGAAGCATTGCTAACTGGACGCTTAAGTTGTTTTTAAACTTGTGTCTTTACCCCTCTAGCTTTTGCTAATAAAATATGTTTAAACCAACTGATCGCTTTGTTTTTGGTAAGATCGGCTACGAAAGCCAAGTAGTCGATGATACATTTCATACGTAGAATTAATCTGCGTGACTTGAATTAAGATGACGTGGAATACTCTAAAATATATTGAAATATTGAGATAACTAATTTCGCCAATCGATTGACCAATCATTTATTTACATATACAAACAAACGCTTCAAAACAATAATTTCACACGAACTCACGAAGATAACACCACGAAGATAACAGCACGTAAATTGCTGTCGGCAATTGGTCGTTCGAATGTGTCCTTGACGTTTAAATAATGATAGTAAGTTTCCATCTCACAACGAAGCATTGCTAACTGATCGCTTAAGTTGTTTTTAAACTTGTGTCTTTACCCCTCTAGCTTTTTGCTAATAAAATATGTTTAAACCAACTGATCGCTTTGTTTTAGTAAGATCAGCTATGAAAGCCAAGTACACACTAAATCTCGAGTAGCTAAATTTGGGTGGTTAGAATATTCCAACGACTTTTATAGCATTATAAGCTACTTAAATATGCTATTTTTGCTACTTGAGAAGTGGTTACACGATGGAACGGGGATAGTTAAGCGATGTCTATTCGTGATTGGTTCTATAACTGCACGTGACAACCTATTCAAATGGCGGCTTCCCAGTCGAGTCGAGAAAAGGCACAAGAACTGTTTCTGTCAATCCAGCTAGACTAAAATTTGAAAGGCGTAAAATGTATAACTTCTGTGTGACAAGTCATGGTTATTTATAATCTTAGGTACATGCAGGACATCCGGTAACGAATTTACCAATTATTGATACGACATTTAGACGTCACCAAATTCCCAATTCAGAATAGTTTATTTTTGAAATTTGAATCTGTGACAAGGAGAGGTAATATTTGCGCTCATGTCGCTTTTGTTTCTATATTGACGTATATCTATATGTTCTGTGTTCACATTGTAGCCTACTGGTAACTGTAATCATATAAACATAATTCCACTAGTAGAAACCTATAGATAGATAGTTGTATAAAAAATCCGCGACAATAGGTGAAATCAGCTATAGGGCCTACTGATTCCAGTCTGTATAATATTTATGTCCCAATGTTTCCCAAAATCATGCCAAATGGCCTCACCAGGCCAGATAGCATCCCTATGTTGATCCAATGTAAAGACTAAAGTAAACGGTTGTCTCAAATTTTGTTTCAACGTTGAATTTGAAATAACGTTGGCGATTGTTCCAGTTTGCTCGTTGAAGTGAACATAGAAATATTAGAATATACATTTGAGACAACATTGAAAAACTAACTTTGAACATTGGAATAATATTGGGAAGCTAACGTTGAATTTTTGACATTCGCTCAACGTTAAAATAATATTGGAATAAAAAAAGTATTTTTTTTGTTATGTTCGCTCGATATGATCAACAACATTGAATTGAAAATGGGATAATTTTGGAAAACTAATGTTGAATATTGGGACGATCACTCGATTTTGAAATAGCATTGGAATCCTAATGTTGATTTTGTTTTATGTTCGCTCAGCGTTGAAATAACGCTGGAAGCCTAATGTTTAATTTCTGGACATTAATTTAGCGTTGAATCGACATTGGGATTACGTTTGAAAGCTAATGTTCACTTTTGTCAAGTTTTGTGATGTTCGATCAACATTGAAATAATGTTAGAAATCTAACAGTTTAAATTTGGACAATCGTTCAACAATGAATCAATGTTGAAATAAAGTTGGAAACCTAATGTTGAACATCGAGATGTTATCTAATGTTGAATTAAAGGTACTCAATCCGATTCGACGGTCCCCATATCATCAGATTCCAACAACAACACCATTTTTTTAAATGCCATTTCAGTTATCAGAAAAGATTAATTGCCCAAAACAATGCTTTAGAACCACAGTCAACTATAAAATTGCCCAAAACCTGTTATTTATCAAAGTTTTTTTCAAAATTTTGTTATTGGTTGTCAAATATCTGACACAAAAAGCCACTCGATTTGAGAGTTATCGATCTTCATCCGCTATCTTGTCAGATAAGTTCTTCTCGCCGACAGTTTACT
The DNA here is from genome assembly GCA_032622095.1 of Siphonodentalium dalli. Lineage (NCBI taxonomy): Eukaryota > Metazoa > Mollusca > Scaphopoda > Gadilida > Siphonodentaliidae > Siphonodentalium > Siphonodentalium dalli. The sequence goes on from CP136067.1 coordinate 56,548,894, forward strand.
GGGCCACTAATAATTAAAATACTAGATTTAAAATATCGATATCTGATTACTCCTACTGTACCTTGATGGGTGGGTTCCTCGACTCAAGTTAAATATTTTGTACCCCCGAAGCCAATGATATTGTAATTCGTGAGCGTTAATTCGGATTGAGTACCTTTAATGTGGGAAACCTAACACTGAATGTTGATACATGCTGTACGTTAATCTAAGTTGAAATATCAATTATCATGCCCTGACCGAGACGTTGCATGAAATTTTTTTATATGCACGATTTACTTTGCATTATACACAAAATTATAGTCCATTGTAATTGTTATAAACCACTATCTGGTAGTTTGATGAAACTTTTAATTTCCGATTCGATTCCTTTATTTAGGAACCACCGGCGGTCCATCGTACATTCCTACTTTTATATTGTTTGTATATATTTGGCTATTCATAACACTGAAATTAATCGCTATGTTCATTTTAATGAACTCACAAATATTATAACCATAACATTGCTGAGAACTGTGATGCTAATGGTATTCAATACATTGTGCTCATTATACCCCCTGCAACAATGTTGGGGTGGTATAGTGAAATCAGCTCGTCCATCGTTCGTGTGTGGACACAAATTTGTCCGGAGTTTTTCTCAGACAGTCGTTTTTTTTATCAATTTCCGTGAAACTGGGCAGAGACATCAACCACCATGGAAACCTGAGCACCTGCGATTATGGCGTCTGTCAGACTTTTTTGGTGGAGTTATCCCCCTTTTTCGACTTTAAACATATGGGGCACCGTTTGAGAGTCGTGTGGTCAAAAATTGCACAACATTCTCAATCTGTCAATTAAGCCATGTTCCGATAATTGGAATCGGCTGCCAATGGTCGATAATAGCCCATCGAATATTAATCGTTACTCGCAATCAAATCGATTGCCAAAATAAAATATCTGTTATATCAAAGCGCAATATGCACGCTTCAATGAAGCGTATACACAATACAACCATTGTATTGACTGTAGAAAACATTTACATGTATAACAGTCTTAAAAGAATCATTACTAAATTCACCCTATGAGAATCTCATTCTGAAAATGCCAGACAAATTATACTCAGGCTTGGTTAATAATAACCCACTACATTCATGAGATAATAAACAACCAGATCATACATTCGATCATGTGTGGTGGTAGTAATTGCTCTACCGTACATGTAAGTGATAAAAACAGAAGTTGCATGACTAATATATTTATGGCCTGCTTCATTGCAATGATATCGATATCATAATGTACAACGACATCACAATCGTCTGAACAAACTGCATGATCTCGTCGGGCCTGATTCTTCCACTTACGAATGAATCGTAGTCGTCTGACCGTTCACTTAAGGAACTCAATATTAATTGTTTTTAACCAAAGTTGTTTCCACATTGTTATTTCCTTGCTAAAATGTGATTATGTGATCAAAAGGATCTCTATATGAAATTATTGACCTTGTCCACTAAATTTGATTCGACTTTTGATAAAGCACTCGGTTAGTAGATTTTGTGTAAATTTCTGACTCATTACATATCCTCTAAAACTATATAGAATTCTCTATACCTTACTCATATTTAAATTCGATCAGTACCCTCAGGTGCCAGATAAACGTGATGGCTGAATAAACGTGCTGGTTTACATTTACCCCTAAAATTATTAATAGTGCTGGCATTTTCACTTTTATATATATCATGACCAAATAATAGTGATGGCCCGCATATTCTTCCAAAATTAATAAGCGTGCCAGCACGTTTATTTGGTACCCAAGAGTACTATTTTTTGCGCACCCAATATCATCCGATTTACATGGAAAAAATCTTGTTTGGTACGTCTGTATTATCAGTGCTATCTTCTGTAATTTTTGTGTGAATAGAACTGAAGAAATCTGTCAATTATTTCGACATGACAACAAGCACAATGCTGACATCTGACAGCATTACCGGCATTTCCAAAACCTACATCGTATAACACTGCCTGTTATTAGTCTCACGATCCACTGTGAGGAATGAAGAAAATTACTACACCTATGGCTGATAAACACAAGTTTTACGCAACAAAATTCATTTGATAAGATTTTCAGACAATGCCACGACATTAACCCCCGATCAAAAAATATCTTTTACCTTCCGCCATATTCCGGTTTTTAAAACTGTTTTTTCCAGATATTATTTTTATCGCCGGGAAACGCAGCACCCACACAGAAAAATAATTTCGATTTATAGTGCCGGTATTCTTGCAAAAAGAAGTCGCTCAACGCGACAATAAAGGCTACCCAAACAACCACATATAAAAACTGTTCAAATATAACAGATGAGCATCACGACCAGCGTATTCAGATTTGCGTCGGGGAAATAATAATGGCAATATTGAATATACAGTGTCAGCGCTCAGGTGCTTAATAGCCAATGCAATTTCCGTCCAGGACAAAACAGAAGTACATGAGAAGGTACAGGTATTGCAAGTCACCCCGACTAATACGAAGGTATCACCCCTCCCCCTGAATTGGTATCGCAAGCCACCCGACTAATACAGAAGGTAATGCTATCGCGAGGGGCCCTGATTAAAACAGAACATAATGCTATTGCAAGTCGCCATGACTAATCAATCCATCGACAGTAGCACAAACAAATAAAGAAGATAATCCAAAAGTGAATCACCCCATATAATACAGAAGATAATGCTATCGCGAGTCGGCCCAACTAAAACAGAAGATAATGCTATTATGAGTAGCCCTGACTAAAACAGAAGCTATTAAATTCTATTGCGAGTCTTCACGATTAATAGAGAATGTAATGCTATCACGAGTAGCACAGACTAAAACAGAAGGAAATATGCTATTGTGAGTCCTCCTGATTAATACAGAAGGCAATGGCCATACTGAGTCGGCCCGATTCATACAGATTATAAAAATTAATGCTTTCATGAGAAGCCCCGACTAAAACAGAAGGTACTGGTTTCGCCCCGAATAATACATAAGGTAATATATATATATCTTTATTGCCTCCTTCTATGGAGATATTGAATATATTACACTAATATGTACAGAAGACAGTATATTTTGTGATATGGTTTCTTAGAGAAGAACATTAATATTGAAGGTATTTAAGATCAGAATGCTTGCCTATGCGTCAGAGTGTAAAAGGAAATACTCACGATGGATGCGACCCACAGTCATTGGTAGGACGAATTGAGTTATATACTTCGGTAAGCAAATAACCTCATAATAACATAATTAGATAGCATTGTTCTGAAATCATATAAAATTCATACCAAATTGCATAGCTATTATCTAAATTTGGGTAGCAAATTGCGATGCGATACCAGTTAATTTTCTCCATGCACCTATTCAACCTAACTTTAATAATAATAATAATAATTGCGCTGAAGCACAATTGGTGGTTATCCCATATGAATTGATAATGGAATAACCTATCTATTCAGGGGTGTAAGCTTGTAAAAGAATTGCGCAATTGACATGAATCAAGCTGGATTGCGCTGAAGCGCAATTGAATTGCACTTCAGCGCAATTGGATTGTGCTTCAGTGCAATTGGATTGCAATTCAGCGCAATTGAATTGCGCTTCAGCAATCGGCCCAACTAAAACATAAGGTACCAGTAATGCTATCGAGAGTCGCACCGACTAAACTTAGCGCAATTGAATTGTGCTTCAGCGCAATTAATAATAAATGTGAATTTGGCCTCCCATATAACCGGTCATGAATATCCCGTACGTACCGTACAGTAATGCCCTAATTAATCGACTCCATAATCACAGCAGAATTATGGGTAACTTTTCAGGATTTAGTCGGAAATATGGCTTGCTGCCATTCACCGGAAAGCTTTCGCCGAGAGCTTTCCGATGAATGGCCGCAAGCCATATTTCCGACTAAATCCTGAAAAGTTACCCATAATTCTGCTGTGGTTATGGAGTCGATTAATTAGGGCATTAAGTACTGTAGGCCCAAACCATTTCAGCCCTACAAATACATCTTTTTCTTTTCACTTGTTGCGACATAAATTATAATTGCATTCATGTCTTCGAATATTGTGTTGTCACATATTACTTAGTAGTTTTAACTGGTAATGGGCCTACCTCGAATCGATTCATCACTACCATTCCATATAGTAATGATAGTAGTATGTATATAATATTCAGGGTTGTGGTGCATTTAACACACTGTATACTTATATCTGGTTCTATTTTATGGTACTAAGAATACGAACATTATGTTGCATGAGATTATCTAAATTGTACCCTCAGACTATCACCCCATGCCATCACTATTATAAGGCACCATCACTATAATTTTTTTGGAGCTAAAATACCACCTATCTATGATTTCAGTTGTTTTCTATTTCTCTGTTGGCATCTTCTGAGACATAGATTTTTTCAAATGGTGATATTATAGTGTTTTAATCATATGTTATGGCATAGATTGTTATTAACCGTATATGAAGGCTCTATAAAAACAAAACAAATAATTAGTGGCTCCAAAATTAGATGGGCCTTTAAAGTCACAATGTCACAATTGCTGTTCATCTCATACCGGTCTATCCAGCTACCGGTATATTCTGCTAATCAGGATGTTATGGCACTCCAGTATTCATTATATATCACAACTGTTATAACCCATAATGACATTAAATTGCATGGAAACAGTAATTTATGGGCTGCGTGACGTAAATATCTATTGAGAAATAACATCATAATGTAATTGCGAAAACCAATAAAAATCAAATTTTTTGTTTTAATGTATTAAGTTATTTCCTTCATAAAAGGACTTTGTGATAAAGAATCCTCTCAATACTAGTTTAGAATATAGAATTAACTTTTAAAATAACAAAAACCTTCGGAATAGCGAATCTTTGGAACAGTGAACCTTCAGAATAGTGAACCTTTGGAATAGCGAACATTCATAATAGCTAGAGAACCTTTGAAATAGTGAACTTTCAGAATAGCAACCTTGGAATAAAGAATGTCCCCAATATGGCCTACATGTATCACTAAAGTATCATGACATTTAACCGCATTACCACTTGATTTAGAGTTATCCATCTACATCCACAATTTTGCCCAAGACCCTCCGTTTGATGACGTGTGTCTGCGACACATTATTACACCTCTCGAGAAATAACAACCTTCAAAAATTGATATCTGTTCAATCGGAGCTTTGATGGGTGTGTTCCAAGACTGGATTAAAGTATTTTTACCCCCGAAGCTAAGAAATGGTATTTGATTGTATGGAGTACCTTTAACTTACATTCTATTGGGGGGAAGGATACGCAAACCGATGAATAGAGCTGTGTTTCAGGCCAAGTCGAATTTGGTCAGGGTCCAATGATATTTGACAGAGTTATGTCAATTTTTCGACTTAGAAATTTTTACATGTATTTCATGCCATAAAAGTTTAGTAAATTTGATTATAATTTCAAACTAGTTGGAAGTTCGTACATATATTGTGTGACAATAGTCGCTTGTACCAAATTAAAAAAAATATCTTCCAGATAGATTTTGCGAAATTCCATTTTGAAATATAATTTTGGCAAAACATGCGCCTGACCCATAATTGGGTCACATGGTGTGTTTTTGGTTAACCCATTGCTTGTTCACACCGGATAAAATTGTTAACCAAATGTTTTATATGCCAGTTCGGTTGTATTATGTTATTTGTCTGTCAGTCCATTTGTTCATCCATGCTAACATTTGGCAACTATGGGGTAATTATGGTATTTTGTCCAGCCCGTCATGGTTTTTTTTATTGTTAAGCTTAGCTCTACTAGGGCCCTGCGAATCTGAGTTTACAGTCAAATCAAATTTTGAATTCAATTGGGGATGAGGTTCGCGAATCAAATCTCAATTCGAATATATACAGCTACATGTATGCGCAAAATAATTGACCCCTTTAACGTGGATGTAGGCCGGTAATTACCGTTCGTACCACCAGTAAACCACAATCAAGTGGTATTACGTCGAATAATAGCGACTGACTTATGGTGTCCATCGGTAGTCTTACCACGGTAATGATTTTTAACTGCGATAACCCAGTAAATAAACGCCAAATACATTTTTTGTGACTGCAATAACGGTAAATTCAATCTAGAAATTTTTAAACTCATCCACATTTGACCTACTAGTATGCCATGTTCAATCGCAAAGTATTTAGTTCACAAATACCATATCAGGGTATCTTTATTTTCATGTTAACTAAACACCTAGTAATTCAGTTAATACATGTACATTGTTTATTCAGCATAAATGTATATGTATGAGGTTAGTCACTGCAACATTGCAATTGCATCAACAGTGCAGCTACGATTGTCCGTGTCTTTGAATATGGCAGTGGCTTGAAAGACATCTGACATTCAATTTGGCAGGTGTAGAAAAGTCATACCCACTCGCTTTTTTAAGCCTATTTTTATGAGTTGTATTGCTATCTGTTGTTAGGAGCATACCACCATGTGTGGCCAGGCTATAATCACAGTATAAAGGGTGCAGGTCTTATATTTCGGCGAGAATCCAATTCTAGATTCTCGTAAATATTCTCGCAAATTACCCTGGATTCTCATGGAAAAGTATGTATAGATTCTCACAAAATCAGATGAAATATATGCCCTGGGGTGATTGTGTTAAATTTGACACATACTAGTACCAGTACCTGTCCATTCTGTTTTTATTGATTTAAATGCCCGCAGCCTTATGAAACAAAAAGTTCTGGCCATAGAGGTGGCCTTGTATGCCAGAGACTGGTCTTGTCAGCCAGAGAGGCAGCACATCGAATGGTAGGTGTGGTACTACCATGTGGAATTAGCTCAGTTAAATTAACCCATAAATACCAAATGTTGGTTCATCCGTCCATATGTTCGCTTTTGGTTGATAACATTAGATAGTCTCAACTGAAGGGAATGAAATTTGGTATGTGGGTTGTGTCCACAAATTTTAACGCAGGTAAGTCCCTTTTTGTTCAAATTCGCAATAAATTTTCATCTCTCTAGCCCAAAAATACAAGTCAAGTTTAAATATTTGGGTTTTGACCACCAATTTTCACCAAGGATATGCCATTTGTTGGAATTGCCACGACCAAGTCTAAATCGCCTGAGATAACTTGAGCAACACTTTTGAAAAACATTTCAACTATCACATAACATTGCACAGTGAGTTTATGTGGTCAGCCATTCAAAATGTATCCACATGGCACATATTACTAATTAGCCCCTTCTAGATTTCAGTCAATGCTCAAAGGGGCTCGAGAAACAAATGATGAATAAATTTGCCAATAATATAAAAGTCCATATAACCATTAGTACATCTCATATAAAAGTAATAATACCCTGTATCTCCTACGATATGTGCCCGATTGGGTTAACATTTTTAACATACATGTATGTGGTAAATCCAGTACATGGAGTGAGTAAATTATCCAATTTGATTTTCTAACTTTCTTCTAAATGTCGCTTCATTTGAATTTTTGCCATTATCAAAAACAAGTCTGGAAAATGTTTGTCATTGCTCCCTATGGGAGACTCGCATATATAAGATAATGCATTGGCACAGGGTTTTTTGTAAAATTTCAAGAAGCTCCATTCATGGAAGGGTTGTACAGTAAAGTCATTGAGACAATTTCGTTTTTTGATGATCGGTTGTCCGTATCATTTCTACAACACAATTATCACCTTATATTTACTTGGCTACACAATTTTAATGTGTGATCGCCACAGAACATTTTTTTTAAGAGTACATATATATATGTCCATATTTTGCTGTGGGTGTAGAGTATTCTCGGATAGAATAAATATACCCAAAGCAAAAACTAAGCGAGGGGCACCTAATGGTTGAGTCTGGAATATTTGGCACTTAGAACGTGGCTAGATGGTTTGGTGGGGAGGGTCGACATCTTGGTACTTCCAACTGAAGCCCCCCCCGGAAATATGACTTGTTGTCATTCATTGGAAAGCTCTCGGAGAGCTTTCTGGTGAATGGCAACAAGCCACATTTCCGACTAAATCCTGAAAGTTACCAATAGTTCTGCTGTGGTTACGGAGTCGATTAATTAGGGCATTACTGTAAATGGTAGCATATTCTAAATGGATCAGTAGTCTTGTGGCCACTATCCATGCAGGGGATGAAAAGGATGGTTCGGCCCAGTATGCGAATTTATTTAGATCTGAACCTGAAAATTACAACACCTAATTGTCTGTGATATTGATGAATGCCAGGAAAATTCGCACCCCAATTTATTGTGTTTTAAAAAATTAATTAACAGCTTTAACTGGCCACTGAGAACATCACAAGACAAATAGGTCGGACGGCCCGGTGGTTCTGAATATGAAAATTGTTCATTCTTTAATAGCATCTAGACTGGCCTCAAGATGTTCAAATTGGGGGAAATTTCCAACCTGATACCCACCCAAATGTTGGAAAATTGCCAACTAATGGCCATTTGAGTCCAAAGTTTTGCAAATGAAAGGAATATATGCAAATGTTCTAAAATAAAAAAATATGTCACTAATAAATTGAACACTGGAAAATCAAACCTAATTTTGGTATAATTTCCAACTAAATGTTGTGTGAGGTTTGGCTATAGGGGGGGGGGGTAAGACCCCTGCATAACCAGCCCATGTCATCATGCCCTTGTCTGGCACCCCATGACAAAGGTGTGGTCTTGCATTCGCTGATGATGAGAAATCATCAATATTAGATTTTGTTGGAAAACATCCCAATCGGGGAGATCTGCAGTAGTCTGCCCGGTAGATATAATTGGGAGATATCCTGGTGCCACCCATATTGGAAAAGATATATTTTTAAAGTAGACAACATACAGAAATCAAGGGGACAATAAGAATGTGCTCTCATAACCACAAAACTACACGAAAGTCATCACAATCAACTCAAATACTATATACCGGTACATATATAATTTCATTATCTCTATATAATATATATTCGGTCTCTAAAAGCCCTTAAAGTGATGTGAAACACTCCGGTAGGGTGGTCATATAGAAGTGGAGAATAATCTTGTTGAAAGTAGTTATTTTTACAAATGTTATATCTAAATTGACAACAAACACTGTCATTCTTATATACTAATTCAATGCAGTGACTGCCGATGGCGAAATCATTTTCGTTAGTTTACCGCCGATAGATGCGTCCCGATTCTAGTAGTAAATATTTAAAATTTAGCCCAGTTCAGACGATGTTTTCAATGGAGTGGTACGGTAGATTTGCTTGAGATTTTCGATGTTAGTAGAATGTTACATTCCTCCAGTTGGTGTAGCACCTGCATACTAACTTATCAGTTTCACGCACCCGAACAAGTACATAATATGTCTTTAAACACACTGGACATGCGATGTCCTTGCGCTCCTGTTGCGCAAATTCTAATATAAAAAGTGTTTTCTATTTCAGACAAAGCTCAAACATACCGGTAACATCTGACCACACAAAACATAGAAACCGCTAAACTAATTACCAGTCAAACAAGATAACCCTTCAAAATATAAGATAACACGGCCAACCACAGCAACATACACCATGGATAAATACACTGTCAAAAGCACAGCATTTTTTTTTTAACGGTAAAATCTGGCATATACCCATAGTTATATATAAACAGGCTACGGGCATCTGACCACAGGTCATTTGCATAAAAAAATTATATAATTCTTTCATTCTTTCATTCCATCAAGGTACAAGTATCTTCAAAGGATTAAGTTGAAGTTTTGGGGCTGAGTAAGATTCTAAGAGAGGTGGAATATTGACTTGAGAGCATAAAATATTACAAGAAAATGACAATCATGGCCCAAATTGCGAAAAGTTATTTTGACACCACATGTGCTGTAAGTATAGCTACATAGGCCTAAAACAAAATTTTGTTGTTTCCGGTAACATATGGTAGAGAAGTAGGGCAGGTGGAATTCAATTGTTTCATTGTTTTTTGGAAACGACCACAATAAGATCATATGTGGATTGTGGAATATATTCATTCTGAAAAATATGCCCATGGCAGCACAAAGTATATAACGGGACACAATTGGGCTGAATGGGCATATCGCACATGTATTGGGAGGAATAAATGAAACCTATTATTTTTAATCAAAAATGATTGCGACATCAACCTCAGATTGAACCAGGCCTATCAGTATGGCACCACTGTAATTAAAACACTGACTGTCAGAGTAAATAATATAGATGATGACTGATCGGCACATGTATTAAGTACTTCGATCTGAGATATTTTGCACCAACATCGTAAGGATCTCCTGGGCATTATCTCTAGTTGTGAGCGAATGATAGCTTCCGAAATTTGTTAAAGAATATGGTCGCCAGTGGCCATCTTGGATTTTACTCTTTTCATGACTAAATTCATTGGCACACCCAACAAGCCACATCCCTCATCACTCATTTACTACAACACACATAATTATTCTCCTCATAGTCATACTTGAAACCATTTTAATTCAGCCCTTTCTATACTAAATATTCACTAGCTACTAGTAGTAGTTTCCTCATATTATGTTTCAACAAAATTTCAACAAGTTGGAGTTTTTAAAATTACAAAGAAGTAGATGAGTTGGGTGCCAAATGGTACATGCTTACCTCCCCAGTCAAGAATCAAATTATATGGCACGAATTTGTGTCAAGATGGAAAACACATACCCTCATTCAATCAGGTTTGAATATTTTCAATTTATAGTGAGAAATAGTAGGAAGTGACAATTAAAAAATAGAGTAGTTTCTATGGTGTTGAATTGAAGGGGGAATTTGAAGAGTGCGAAATGTTTGAATGTTTGACCTTTGTTATTTCCAGGAGAAAGGACACATGTGCTATATCCCTAGTTGTTCCAAAATTGAAGCTGCGTGCAATTTAAAGAATGTGATCAAAGGATTGTAGACTTGTTTTTGAGTTTCCATACAGTAAGTATACATTTATACTTTACCATTGGGACAGGCACACCACCGGTAGCTTTACCTCTTTTTATACTAAATACTCATTGATGAATAGTTCCCTTAGAAAATATACAGATAATAAGGTCAATAAACAACATCTGGTTTGTTGGAACTTATTATTAGTGTGGTCGTGGTACGCAAAAAAAGGGGTCAACCCAGAATAAATTGGTATAGAAGCGATCTCGGTGTCATTCAACGCGGGAGAATCTCTGCTACAACATATCCAAAATCCGCTAAAATCCACTTTGGGCAAAATCCAGGATCCAAGATGGCGTCCAACATGGCCGCCTTTAGTCAAAAGAGATTCTGACTGAGATTAATTCGACATAATGAGAACAAATGTTGCCATATTAATACAAATGTATACATTTTTGCGAAGGTAAAGTATTATGCCACATATCTATAGAAAAAATGGAACCCCTCGCCCCAGATGGCTGCCAAAATGGTGGCCTAAACTCGAAAATTTGAAATTTTTGCCTAATATCTTAAAGATCAATTCCTGTTGTTTGATAATGGTTCAGACTGGCGACAATGATTAGTCATATTCATGTTAATTCATCATTGGAGCAATGAAAGATACCATAAATCGGGTCCCAGCCTCATATACACCCTAAAAAATTTGATTTTACAGAACGCGGTATAAAATTCCACAAAAATCGCCATTGGGATTCCAGTCGTATATCAACAAGAAATGGACAGAACTGTACAATGTAAGTTGGGCATACCATTATCTATAATTACTCCAATTCAATGAAACCCAAATTGGCGCTTTGTCTTAAAATGGCTGCCAAAATGGCGGTCAAAATATGGAAAATGGCAGATATTTAGAATGGTCGTCAGAGGGTTAGACCCAGAAGGAATTGGTAAAGAAACGGTTTTGTTGTCATTCGACGCGGGAGAATCGTGTATAACATGTATGTGATTGTGTTATTTCACTAAAGCGTAATGTTTTACGACAAGACCTCGTTTGGGTTCCTGCGATCAACATGTGTTGATACGTACGTTAAATGCATCTTCTTGTAATTTCCCTGTGGCGTGAAGATTGCCAATTGTGCATAGGAACTTGATCTTTGTTGAATCTGGCTTTCAGCAGTCGAAGTAAGGACGGTCCGAATATGTGGATGATGACATGGTAATATAAATATAAATTAAAAAGTTAAGTCGAGTTGCTGAGAAGGGATACACCGTTGGACTGCTATGCTTCTTTTGTGGACTGTTACTGTCTCAATGGAAGGGATAAGTCACTTGACTATAACACCTGGCAACTTGTATGCCAACGGACACTAACCAGAGAAAACACAAGCCTACAGTATGTGTGTCCTACTTCCTTCTAATGCTCATTGTCCTCATTGGATCGGATGAAGTTAATAAGGAAATATTACACACTGAAACTATGATTGGTGGCAATTGAACACAAATGTGTCACACATGCATGTATATTATCCAACAATCTGCATTGTCCCGGGAGTGTTCATATGTAACTTTGCAATAGCATATATGGGACATTTTGATATGTAGAAAACATACAGCCATTTGTTCCGTATTGTTACGCCGGGCTCGTTGTTTACAACCCTAGATTGTCACTCAATTGGTGTATGTTTATTACATTTACAGGGGTTGTAAATTAGTATAGCGAATGTTTTCTAATGTGTGCACAATGTACCATGTTACCCTGGGATTTATAGGAATACAAACAATAAAAGTAAACAATGTAACATTAGTTGGTAAGTAAGGTAAAGAGATAGCCATGTGTACCCATGCGGCTGAATTCTGATCTCTGGTCTAGACCACCCTAATAATCACGGTGTTCCATGTCTGGACCTGGGGCCTATACTATGGAACTACAATTGCCGTGTTTCTCCACGTGTACAGCGTTAGTCGGTAATTTCCCAGTCTTGTAAAGCTAGACTTGTGTTCTATAGTACTCGAGCAATTGTGTTCTTGTAAATTCCTTGCATTGGATATTGGAATTTAACAATAGGCGATTACCCTTTTTCACACCATACATCGTTGTGAACTGACTTATATAATGTTCTGGGAGAGCCATTCTGTAACTGGGATTCATTTCAGCAGCAAGCTGCTCGGTTGTTGTGGTGTTTGGAGTGTCCCAACGCTGCATCTTTTTGTTATTCTATAGTACTCGAATTGTCTAACTTGGGGAAAAACAAGAACTCGCTTGACGGGCTGACAAATTACCAACATAGGGAGTTCCATAGTACAGACATAACACAAATCGGGTAGAACACGGTGTTAGCATTACAAGTATACGAGGCTGAATTAGTGGTTGTCACCGCAATGAAACGCGTGCGAATGTCGATATTTCGGATTATCGCTTTGTGTATTGCGCACTCATGCATTAACCCTTTCTCGACGTGCGAAGTTTCACCGTGTAAATACAATCGTAGTCATATTGGGATGATGGGTTCAAATTACGCATGATGTAGATAGATATATTTTGAGATGGGGTTCATAAACATAGACAAATTGGCTTTGAGAAATAAGGGATTCCACATAAATTATGTTGTGACGGGGGCGATTCTCAGCATGCAGCGACGTTCAATGGGTGTTGGCGCATCACAATAATCTTCGTCCCAAAGTTAGTGATGATTGATTTATGGGGGTAAATGGCAACGGTTGAGAAGTTTCGATCGGTTGGAATTGTTGGTTTGGGGATTTCTAACAGTTGGAAATCTTGAGTAACCATTGCAGAATTTCAACCGAATGGGGTGCAAATATAGTTTTCTGGTTCAGGGAGGAGGTGTACTCGGGCAGAGGAGACCTTATACGTGAATGTTACCGCGATTCCATGGTAGAAAATGGCACTGAATTTAAAAATTAAGACTGGAGAATAGGTTATAATCATTACAATGACTAAATTTTCCAGCCAATGTAACTGCAAATTATAATTTATACCACTAGCATGATGTTTTCCTACATTCAGTGTAATTTTGGTTGTTAAATCTAAGTTTCTACTTAAACAAAAAGTTACACCGACCCTTTGGAAAATATACTTGAAATATATATGTTCACCCTTTTAACTTGGAAATATTTTTATCAGTATATTATCTCCGGCAATTCAGTTTGTTTTCAATTACATTGTACATGTATCGAAATCGTACGTATACGACAACCAGTTAAAATTTCCCTGCTCAATTTGACACTATAATCACCATGTGTAGGTTTTTCTGTCGATGGGGTTTATTTGTGATCACTCTATCCGTCTCTATCCCTTTGTGTTCGTACATACATCGTTAAATATATTTGACCATGAACCATGTAAATACAAGGAAAGACATGAAAAGCTATATATTGTCTTCTATGATGTAGGTCAATAAAACATCTATCTCTTATAACGAGCGTTCTCGCTTACGATATTTTGTACTCGTGTTCAGCGTAAAATGTTGTAATCGTTTGTGTATTTTCGCGATGCTTGTGCCATTGGGATTATGGTGCACGCAAGTAGTTTTCGTGTTCCCCATTGCCTATCATAACATTGACTTTATACATCCACTAAACCACTCGCCAAATGACTCAAATATATATATAGGCATTACTATATCCATTTATGTATAATATTAGAGTAAGTTCCCTTTACCCATTAACAAGCGTTCGTCTCCACGCGCAGATAAACGGAGATCCATAGTACTGGATTTTATCTGTTCTTGTAAATGACGGGGAATCGCACACACTTGTAAATTATCGTATCCATAGTATTCGACAGTTTGTCCACGTGGAGAAACACGGCAATTGTAATTCTATAGTATAGGCCCCTGGTATCGCGAAACCCCTGGTCTCGATTTAGATTAGGCGGATTAGGGTTCAATCAACGACGATCGGTGTATAGATGGACAAAGGCACGATTGGTGCTCCGACAATATGATTGTGTTCACGTCGCGAATACTTGAGCATTAATGTAACGGGTTATCACCGAACACATGCGGTGTGTCGTCTTTACAGGGATGTGATTAGAGTGTCTCCGTGTGGATGGTGGGGAGGTTTTGTTCATATTTCCAATGCGCTCCATCCTATGCAGACCAAAATTTCTAACTTTTCATGGGAAACTTCATTGGCACCATAATTTCCAATTGTTGAAAATTCTGACCAACATTGGCCGTCACCAGTTGGAAAGCTCCAACCAGGCAAATTTTTTACTGAAGACCTTTTGTGCCCTTATATGACATTTGTAAAAGTTTAAAACAAATTATAAGAATTTATAACTGCAAAAACATCATATTTATGTTACTGGGACCTTATATGGGCCTTAGTAGAGATGACATTAAGCTATATGGCATGCTGCATATGGGGCGGTGGGGTGAAAAAATTCCTTCCCGACACCCTTCGGAAAGAAGCTTCGAGAAATGTAAAATTGAAATATATAAAGTTGTCTTGATGTAACTAAAGCCAAGATCACTGTGTGCATGGAAAAAGAGCAACTGCATGCCTCAAACATTAATGTGACTACCAATGGCTAGAATATAACAGTCATCACACTGTTAATCATTGCATCAAGCCAATCAGTGAAATATTTGCATGGCTATCAACTCATATGATCTGTTACTCTTACAACACCTAAAATATCCAAGTCTGGCATAGTGACTGTTTGTCATTTATTTTAAAATACACATTGATATACAGACAAACTTGTTTATCGCGTAACTGTGGTGTAAGCGAACGTTATACCTGACAAAATTTGGCGCCTAACGAAAAGTGGCGGGAAAACTTACAGGTGAAAGACGCCCCATGCATAATTATGTAGCTTCTATGTTTGGCGCGTCTTTCTCCTGTAAGTTTTCCCGCCACTTTTCATTTGGCGCCAAATTTTGTCAGGTAACGCTCCTTTAGGTCAGAGTTACGCGATAAACAAGTTTGTCTGTATATCAATGTTTATTTTCAAATGATTGTTCATTCATGTACCCGACGAAATTATAAAAGAATAATATATATAAAAGAGTAGGATATATCTGTCTGTCTGATCACGATTTTTCGCGCAAACCCCTGGACCGTTTTCACCAAATTTGGCGTGGTTACTCGGAGTACCCCGGGGGGTGTTATAACGCTTTTAGTTTGTCAAATTATTGAAAACAAAATTAATGAAATATAAAGAAGGACTGTTCACTAAATCCGGCCATTTAATGGACCATATTATTTTATACTCCACATAATATATGCAATAAATGAATGAATTTGAGCCATGCATATGGATTATTGCAAATACACTCATGTGCTCTCTGACTCGTCTCGAGTCATTAACTCATTTTCATTCATTTGTTGCATATATTCCTTGAGTATAAAAGGAAATGGTCCCATAAATGGCCGGATTTAGTGTATAGTACACATTTAAACACAATTTTTGTTGTTGATTTAATTGATGAGCAAGAATTTAAATATAAAAAATGCGCTAATCGCACAGATGGGCGCTGGCCCCTGTAGCACACAAATAGGCCGCGTGCCCTTTGTGTGTGTGGGGGGGGGGCGCATGCAGGCTTCTCCCCCGAAGGGAGCCTGTTTCAGCAAGTGAACATATATATATTAAAGGTACTCAATCGGATCAGACGCTCCTAAATTACAATTTATTTGGCTTCGGGGGGGGGGGTAAAACATATTTGATTCGAGTCGAGGAACCCACCCATCAAAGCTCAGAGTGATCAGATATCGATTTTTGAAGTTTGTTAATTTCTCGAGATGTGGTCCAGAATGGTTTGTTAGAATCTCCCATATTGAGAAGTCATTGATAAAATTGTTGACGGTTCTCAATTTGTGCTTGTGGCAATCACAAATATAGTGGTGCAGACTGTGATTCCACGCGAATGGTCAAATATTGGATTTTGAAGCCAAACAAAGCTACACTCCGGCCATCTATGCTACACAGTTTTCAATCATTTATGCAGGGACGTGGCTAGATGGCTTGAGGGTCTCAGTTGGGGGTGTCCACGTTGGATAATTCCAACTGCACCCCCCCCCCTTAAATCAGACCAAATACATGTTATACATAATTCCATTTGCACCCCCTTGCTCAGGCCTAATAGCCTACAGTGTATATATTCATAAACCATGGTTCTCTATACCAGGGTATGAGAACATTCAGATATTTGAACCTGAAAATTGCATAAATCCTAAAATCTAGTTCTCTAACTCCAGACAAATGCGCGAGGCTACGGGCAAGCGATCACAACACACTGGGCCGACTATGGTGTGAGAAAAATTTGGAAACTAAACAAGAATATCACAAAATCCTAGCATCTAGACTGGCCTCAAGCTTTCCTAGTATTGGAAATTTCAAACCTCATCCTTTCCCTTGGGTGGGAAATTCCACAACTGATGGTCATTTCATTCCACAATTTTGACTAAATGTAGCAAAAATATTGTTTTCTTAAACTAATTAGCAGTTTTTTTTATTGGCCACGGGCCGACCATGGTTCGAACCGGTGTGCGAAAATTTTGAAATCTGATCAAGAAAATCGCAAAAATCCTAGCATCTAGAATAGCCTCAAGCCTTCCTAGGGTTGGAAATTTCAAACCACTTATGTTGGAAAATTTCCAACTGATGACAATTCCAATGACAATGTTGACCAAATGTAGGACAATATTGTTTTCTTAAATTAACTAGCAGTTTTTGACTGGCCATGTGGGAGGGACCAGGACACAAGCTTTCGAAGTGGAAATTTCCAACCTGAAATACCCCCTAAAGTTGGAAAATTTGATGACCATTTTAGTACAAAATTTTGACCAAAAGAAGGAAAATAAGCAAATATTGGTCCAAATTGCCCCAAATAAATTGTTTGAAAATCAAACTACAAGAACAGTTTCAACCTATTGTTGTGAAATTTCCAACTATTGAAAATTTTGACCAAAGTTGGGGGGGGGTGAGACACCCCCAAACCCCCATGTCGCCACGACCCTACATTTATGTTTATTTATTATGATAACCTATTTTGATGTCAGCGGTTTGAGTAAATGTTTTTAGTTAAGTAAAAAAAACTTGTTTCACGACCGATGGAACCACCCATGGCCTATACGTGGCTATACATTGTTTATACCAACTCCCCATGCACACCAATTAAATTTTCATCGCAACATTTTTGAGCCATGTGGCCAGATATGCTTATTGGTTTACGATCTCCTATTTGTTCCCCGAATAATCAGTCTCAGAGACCACCCTTTTAAATCTCGACCCAAACATATAATTGGCTACACAAAATTGCGCCCATCATTTCAGTTGCCACCGTTCCAATTTCCAAGAATCCAAATGGTAAGACATAATTGGAACAAGGACGATTAACGAAATTTGCGTTAAAATAAGATTTTTTCAGAGATTTCTATGCACAAGATAGTAAATTCCATTATTGTATTTCTTTTTCAGCAAATGCGTTTAAATAAAAGAATCCTAAATTTATATATTTTGAATTTTTTTCTTCTATTTTTCATTTTATTTTAATGTTTTAAAATTGAAAAAACAAATTTGTTTTCTTTTGTTTTTTGGTTTTCGCTTTTTGTTTTTTTAATTTTTGTTTTTGCTTTACGTTTAAAATAAAATTACTCAAGAACATCAGTATTATTCTTCTTCAAAATACTGGAATAATCTACGTGAATGGCGGTACGAGTATTCCCCATTAAGAAGCATTCCAACGTCAATTCTATGAATACGCCAGGAAAGCCCCGATTCCCGCCCATGCGATGTAAGACGAAAACGAAAATCCGATGTGCCATTCACTGTTATGCCGGGTCGCCCATGCTCATCCACAGCAAATCGCCGGGACACACGCATGCATTATTGTTACAGTTATGATAGGTGACATTATATAAAACACAGTTACACTAGATTATTTCTAATGTCCAGTTAAAAGCCACCTTGTGATTGCTCAAACTAATCACCATCGTGCAAATGACTGGCTTACAATCAAACTAATAATCCGTATTAGCGTTCTGCACCATAAATATATTCTCGAAACCAGACTTCGCTATTCTCGTCTCAGGATCAAGTCTCGGTTTATACAAAAATATCAGACCAGGGGGGGGGGAACTAGGTCTCAGTTGCAGATTATTACCTATAACACAAATAATTATGGATTATATCAAATCTTGTCCAGTTCATATATAATTATAATCTTTCCTCTACACGACATAGCAATATAACACTATTCCTATTTGGTTAACATAAAGATATATTATTAAGAAAAATACATATGTTTCTGTTACCAGAACGGGTACGTTACCACATGGTACGAATTATGAACAGACCCAACACAGGCTTGAATGACAAGGAGGCAAACCATGGTTTACGTAAACCTGAGTTTCAAAAAGACGAGAATACGGACCAGTGCTGACCAATAATCCCAGCTTACTCGCCTCGAAGCTGGGTAACACATGGCGATCACCGTGATTTCGGCCTGGTCTAGACTATAGTTTACATGAAACCCTGGTCTAGACCAGGGACCAGAATTCGGCCGATGGTGTGTACATTAGTTCAATGAATGTTTTCTAATTGTCCAAATGTGTACTTCTCAAATGTAAACAATATGAACCATGCTTACTCGTGGACTGTACAGTAGTTCAGGGAATGTTTTCTAATTTTCTAAATTTGTACTTCTCAAATGTAACCAATGTACCGGACATAAAACAGGGTACAAATGTGCAAACTAATTGGTGTATAACACTATTATAAATATATATTCAACGGATCATCAACCTCCAATGCCTATCCAGAAAACGTGTTCGTGGGCCAGATACCTTTAGGAACTTGTTCGACACTTATATGTAAGATTATGTAATCACATGCATATGTATTGGTTTACCAACAAAAAGTACCATAATCTCGAGAAGAATGTCTATTTTGCGAGCACAAACTTGTTGACAGTCCAAGATATCCTCGCGCAAATACGCACACAATCGACCTATAATGTGAAATAGGTACATAATACTACTACTACTATGGGGGGTTTGGGATTTGACCCGGGAAGATTTGAAAGGGGCGGCACCCCTTTCCTACAACCCACTGTTGAATTTAATGAGATACATGTTATGGTAATACATAAGCATGAATTGGTGAAGGTGAAATGGAAATGATCTAGACATAATTATTTCTTTTTCTTGGCTTTTTTTTTCTGTGTTGGAGTTCTGTTTGTTGTTGTTGTTGGAGTTCTATTTGCTGTAGTTGTTGTTGGAGTGCTTCTCTCCGTTCTGTGGCTTGTGCTTCTTGTACTGTCTGCCGCCGTTGGGACTCTAAGTTGTCAGCCCTTATGTCTGCCATGATTTTTTCGATATCAGCGACGTAGATCTCTTCCACAGAACGGGTGGAGGCTGCACTGGTGTTGTTGCTGGTGATGGTACAGCTGGGGGACACCGGGATGTGATGGTAATCCGGTGTCCGAGGTGTAAAGCTGTCCAGTTCTACGTCGAAGCTGGCGGCAGGAACATCTGGGGTGGTATCCACGTCCCTGTCTCCGCAAGCCTCGACGACGACAGCAGGGACCTCCGGCAGATCCACGGAATCCCTGCTAGCTGGTATGATGTCGTCAGTCTCCATACAGGTCGGGTCGTCTGGGCGTCTCTCAGACAACTCCGGCCTGCCGGCTATGACTCTAGACGACTGAACCACACGGGGAGGGGCGACTGGCCGATCTACAGTCACCCCCTTCTGCTTCTTCCATTTAGCCCGTCTGGCAGCGTCCCTTCTTTTCTGTGAGGGTGTCTTTCTCTTGGGAGGCCCCTTCTTCATGTTACAGCGGGTCTTGGCGTTCCTGTTCACAGCAGAAGATTTCTGGGTGCCAGCATCTTCTGTCCGGAATTCTACACAGAGAACCAGAGAGCCCCTGTTAGCTTAGAGAGACCAACTAACAGCGTCCACTAACCGGCTTCTCTGTATAGCAGCCAACGCGGCGTCAGGGATTAGCTCCATAATCCGTCCTGAGCCTAATCCAAAATCATCTCAGTCTGGCGTCCCCACGAGGGCAGTTACAACCGAAGTCGCGACCGCACAACTCACTCGTGTAGACGCTCTGACAACAAGGAACTAATTGAGCCAAATAAAATCTGACTTGTTCGCTCCACTTGCTGCCAGAGTAGGTACATAATTGTTTTTTTTTGTTTTTATTGGGTTGGTTTGGGGTAGCTAGCCCCGGGATTGTCGAAAGGGCCGAAGGGCCCTTTCCTTAATCCCTCATGTTTTTGCTTTTATTAGAAATACGAGGGGGGAAAGGATAGCATTTTTCTGTTTGGATTAGGGTTTCTTTTTTCTCTTCTTCTTAGAGTTAGGATTTTCTGTCGAAGATTGTGGAGATTTCAGTTGTTGTTGTTGGTGTTGTGTGTGTTGTTGGATGATATCTGCAATTCTTTGTTCTTGTTCTTTTTGAATTCGGTCTAGTTCTCTTTTTTGTTTTTTGTTCTTCTCTCAGGCGTTCTTCATCTTTTTCTCTCCATTTCTTTTCTTGTTCTTTTTTCCAATCTTCGAAAAGGTTGTTGTTGGTGCTGGTGGAGCTGTGGGACACCGGGATGTGCTGGTAATCCGGTGTCCGAGGTGTATAACTATCCAGTTCCACGTCGAAGCTGGCGGCAGGAACATCTGGGGTGGTTTCCACGTCCCTGTCTCCGCAAGCTTCGACGACGACAGCAGGGACCTCCGGCAGATCTACGGAATCCCTGCTAGCTGGTGTTATGTCGTCAGTCTCCATGCAGGTCGAATCGTCTGGGCGTCTATCAGACAACTTCGACCCGCCGGCTTTGACTCTAGACGGCTGAACCACACGGGGAGGGGCGACTGGCCGATCTACAGTCACCCTCTTCTGCTTCTTCCATTTAGCCCGTCTGGCAGCGTCCCTTCTTTTCTGTGAGGGTGTCTTTCTCTTGGGAGGCCCCTTCTTCATTGTACAGCGGGTCTTGGCGTTCCTGTTCGCAGCAGAAGATTTCTGGGTGCCAGCATCTTCTGTCCGGAATTCTACACAGAGAACCAGAGAGCCCCTGTTAGCTCGGAGAGTCCAACTAACAGCGTCAACTAACCGGCTTTTCTGTATAGCGGCCAACGCGGCTTCAGGGATTAGCTCCATAATCCGTCCTGAGCCTAATCCAAAACCATCTCAGTCTGGCGTCTCCACGAGGGCAGTTACAACCGGGGTCGCGACCGCACAACTCACTCGTGTGGACGCTCTGTCAACAAGGAACTAATGGAGCCAACTAAAATTTGACTTGTTCGCTCCACTTGCTGCCAGAGAGTAGGTACATAATGTGATTATTTTATTCTGAAATAAGCAGATAGTGGATCATATCTGTTATTTCGTTTTGTAGCGCGGACCACTGTGAAAACACATGTTAAAGAGCGTACGCCAGAAAAGTCGTGAGTTGGCTTATTTGTGTCATTGTCCGCACAAAATTTGCTTAGAAATGCCTAGTTATGAGTCGATAATGTGACTAAATCATTCTAATTTTCAGCACATTATCGACTCAAAATGAAGCAATTCTAAGCATATTAACTGCCTAAAACAAGTTATATTATAAGCAGATAATGTGCGGATATTTTGGAAAACAGGCTCTGTTGACTGTAGACAATTTGGAAACATTTTAGAATGACGATACATAGCGGGCTAGAATCACCAAATTTCCCCTCTGTGAATCTCTGGAAAGTTTTTTTTATTGCAAAATTTCTATAGAAACTGCTTCACATAGATTCTATTTATTTTTAGTTTAGTTTCTCTATATCCCCAAATTGCCAGACGACACATTGCATAATCGAGGTTCCCAATGGGTGTACATCACATTTTTGGAACTTCAATCCGAGTTTATTAGCAGATGAGACCATGCAGAATAAGTTCCCCAGAGGGTGAGTTTAGCGATGCTAGCCCGCTGTGAGGGATAGCGTCACTAAATTCACTCTCTGTGACCTCATTCTGCAAATTACAGGCACATTAAACTCAGGTTTGTATGCTTACATGTATGTGAGACACTCTTTGCACTGATAGGCCGCGAGTCAGTCGTGTTTAGTTGTCGGCTGTTTCAGTTATGGCACACATGCCTTATCTCGATCCCGTCTCGTAAATGGTCTTCTTGTATAAAAAGTTTCCTGTACATGTTGTGTCGATTTCAGATTTACTGGCCGTATATGTGAATTGGTCCAATTATGATCACGTACATTTTTACAAACGCTATATATATTTATGTGAAGGCTTGATAGATCACGGCTTTAGGCATAATTTTCAGCAACATGTTGATAAAAAGGAGATTTTGTCGTCATTTTAATCTGTAAGCAACTCGTAGCCTTCATTGTTCACATCAAACTATCTGTTCACGTGTTGGCGATCAAAATAGCTGGATACATACTTGGAACACTTACCCTCATCGTATCTCCTTAAAACGCTCACAAGTTATACTCCATAGTATTTACCGCATCAAGAGAAAAAAGTTTCTTCTCTGTTGATCATTAAACAGCTTTTGCTAATGATCTTGTTATTTGGTAAAATGAAGAGTGTCTATACCACTTATATGCAGAAAGTAGAACAGTTTTTCTAGAGTACCCATAATCTGTATATTCATATTTCGTGTATTTATCAACATATTTTTGGCCACTGGAAGGTGACAAATGTGACATATTTTACATGGTTATTTTTTTGATGAATAACGCAAATATTCTGATGGTATGATATGTCAGTGTCCTTTGTCGGTTCCCGATAATCGATACGCACAAATTGTTCTGGTAGAGCTACATGTAATTTCTTTATTATTTACTACATCAGAAATTGTTGTTCATGTATGTCATGGTTGAACAAGTTGGAGTCCGCTCTAAATACAAATAAGTCGATAAGTGCATGTGTACTTATGTATCCAATTGTCTGTAAGTGTGCGTGTATATGTGCGTGTATCTGTGTGTTTATCTGTCACGATTGTGGCACATTTAATAGTATATCAGCCTCATGTCCGATTGCGCCCAAATTTTTACCTTGTCCTGAGACACATCATCTTATAATACGACAAGCAAAATTTCAAGCTAATCGCCATAAGACAATCTTAGTTAAATATAAGGCGTTTCCCAAAGGTTATCAATGCGATATTTTTACTGATATAATGCGTTACCTTCTCTAATAAAAGACGAATGTGGTTTCAGCGGCGTCCGTGATCAATTCCGGACAAACTCCGCGCACCGTTTAACGGCTTTCTTTATATCGTTATCAGCGGTGACTTTATTTTCCTGTATATCATGCTTGTCGCCCGTCATTTTGACGATGAGCATATATATGATTAGAATATAAGTAGGAAATTGGTACACATTGATTACATGGCCAGGGGAATGTCATAGGATAGGCGCCTTTGATCGCAGATGACTTTAAGGCGGACTGACAAATTACATGATTAATGAGAACGTTTATTATCTCAGAAAATATGTCGGGAAATTGGTGCACAGAGGTAACATGACACGGGAAATGTCACGGATAGGTGACGTTGTCCTCAAATTACTTAAAGAGTAACAACTAATTAGCAATAACGAGTGATTATTATCAGTTTAAACTTAATTTTACTAAATTATACTAGTGTATACCTAATTTTGGGTTCCGAACGAACCATGTCGGTTTAAAAAACAGTGTCGATGATCGAGACCACATTCTGCTACACATTTACGTGAACTTCACAAACCGGAAACAGTTCACTATATATGCACTCTGATTTATAACAACATTGTGTAAGGCAAGTGTACATATAGGACACCACGCGAAGAATCTAGGTTTGTCATCAAAGTCTGGCTCATTAACACCAAGGTCGCCAAAATATTGGCTGCAAGCCACCGAAGGTTAGTTTATTGACCAATGCCAACACACGGAAAGGGTTGCAGGCAACACACATGAACAGGCAATTACCGAATTAATACTGTTTGTCGATGAATTTTCAGGTAGTTCTGAGTATAGAGAAGTATTTTTATATGAAAGCCCAGAATATCCTTCAACTCGTAAATGGATTTTTCCCGAGATATATTTACATTTGGTGCGTCGCCAAATGAATAATTAATTTGTATTTTTAAACGACGTTTGAGCATAATCCCATTGTTACAATCTTCCCCCGCTTTTTGGTAAAGCACACCAATTTCTAAAGCGTGTTCAATGTTGTCGAGCGCACGGGTTGCGTGTCGTGATAATACATGCTCAAGGCGATACCTAGCTAATCCCATTGTGTGCACTCAATTGTGCTCTTAGTAGGTCAGAGCATTCGAAAAAGTTCTTTACCAGAATAAATCTCGTCATCGACTCGATTGATTCTGGTAAAGAACTATTCTTATATGCTCTACCCCCTAACACAGAACGAGAATATACCGTATCGATATAATACCTTCAAGTGAACACGTGAATATTCACCACCAATGCCCTAACAATTAGGTGGAGGATGACCGACTAAATGGCAAATGATTGCACATCAGCTGCGACGTGCTAAGGAAAAATAAAATTCTTATAGAAGCCGATGTTAGTTTGACGTCCAATGTGTTGATTTAAATATATTTTACTCGTCCGGTAAATTATGTCTGGACCTCCCCACAGGATCGGTCCAGACCTAATTTACGGGACACGTTTTGTAAATTCCGCTATAAACTGGGGACTCGTTGTAGATCCTCTATATATTACCAGCGTTGCTTTTTTTCCTTGTTATAAATTTCTCGTCATGCAGAACATCAAAAAGTTCCCAGGTTTTGAACTGGTGGACTATTATATCCATGGGCGTAGCCAGAGTAGAGCTTCGTGGTATGATCTACTTCAAAATAAGTGACACATGAAGCAATATAATTTTAGGATCGCAAACTATGTATATAGAATATCTGGTCATGTAGCTTGGTTTGGTGTCAACATTAAAACGTTGGATCCCTCAAATGAATTCCGAGAAATATCAGTATCTGTGATTGCCACAAGCCAAAAAAGCCACATGATAGTTGTGCACATCATACCGAAGGAACATAATCAGAATACTTTATTTCATGACGTAACATAGTATATACAACATAAACATAATAACATAGACATAATACGAAAAAGAAGTGAGATGGCATGTAGATGCATGTAGAGGCAATATGACCTATCCAGGTCGTCGTCCTGTTGCCACCATCAATAACAAAACAATTTGGCTGATTCTAGGTTTATTTGATAATATAAACGGTCATATGACACGTGCGAGCTAGATTAATTATGTTATAATCCTTGTTCAATACTAAAAGCTAATAAAATGACAAATAGATTTAGAAATCATGTGAAACTACATAAGATTGGTTAAATAGACCATGTTTTATAAATCAATTAATCGATTATTTAATTATTAGCACTAATCAACAAATTAATGAATTAATTAGCACTGAATATGCACGCTACCAGACAGAGAAGAAACAATAATTGAAAATGTGATTGAAACAAAAATTAAATATAAATGAAATAAACATATAAATATATGTCAGGCATTATGAAAAGTTCATTTTACTACTGAGGGAAGGTCGTCAAATAGTCAGTAACAGTTTATTTCCTTTGAACTCGTTCATTGAAAGTTAGAATTAAGTATATATTGTTTGTACAATCTGGAAAAAACTAATTTTTTCACTTATAAATAGAATAATTATCAATAACGGATTTTGTAAATTGGCTCTTCAAAGCTGACTTCGGTCGAATACTCTATCTTTGTATCCAGTAAGTTCCATTATTTTTGGAAACGCATTCAGAGGTAGTTCTTCAGTATATTTAATGGCACGGGCGGCGTTCGTTGCAGAAATATTCATATTTGTTCAAATCGCCATCAACAGACGGAATATTATAAGTTATTGTGGTTGATTGACGGTAACATGGTGTGACATTGACGGCTTGGAGCCTATGTTCAACCGAGTCGCGCTAGCGACGAGGTTGAACATAGGCTCCAAGCCGTCAATGTCACACCATGTTACCGTCAATCAACCACAATAACGTATATGTTCCATTGACAGCCCTTTAATTTTGTGGTGACAGCTAGAATCAGTTTCATACTGGAACCGATGCGTCATATTATATAGCATTCTCATGTTTACTCTATAAACCCGTTGCGCCCCCAGTGAATGACGTCACGAAAAAATCAATGATGTAGTTTTATAAATAGAACAAGTAAATCACAGGAAGTTTTGAATGATCGTAGCACAATTTGTAAGTGGATTTCTCTTGATTTCTCATCAATTATGTGGAGGACTGCCGAAGTGAATGTTGTGAATGGTACATCCACTAAACATTGGAGCTCTCATGTAATGGCCAGTGCTGTCGAGGGACATTTGGACGTTTTCAATGGATAGGCCTACTTTGTCCAAAACACCACCGCCATTTCCTGCAAATTTTTCAATTTGTTGTGTTGTTGTTGAACATTTTTGCAGTATTTGCCGAGTTATTTGGGTTCCCGACATTACTGGTCGAACTTGAGGAATGTTCATGTCATCATGAGGCGGACACGCAGATCTCGGATTTACGGGCGGATTGTATGGCACAAGTGAGTCACGTGAAACACTACCACCGATGGCCTCACCCATCGCCATTTTCTCCCTGTCAGAAACTCGTTGATACACAGAGAGGGACGAGACTGACTTATGCCCTGTTACAGCCATTATTTGTGATGGGCTGAAATTTACCCTGCCCAGAATTGTAACTCCTGTAACACGGATACTGTGATTGGTGTAACGTTTGGATATGAGGATTTTTTCGCTCAGATTTGGCATGAAAATACGGAGTTTATCACGCCCTACTGGCTTATTTTGGTACCATATTTCACCAGGATAATCGTCGAAACTGTCTTTAGGATACTGCCAGAGACGCCCACATGCCGGATTTAATTTCCTGAGGTAAGTTTCAAATGTTTTTACTGGACAGTTGTATCTAAGTCTGCGGGCATGTGACCAGAAAAAGTCTCTTTGTCGCCACCTCGGTGATTTTTTGTCAATTCGTCCTTTTTTTAAAGACATATTTTCTGCCATCAGGATATTGGTGTATGGAAAATGAATCTTTGGTCATGAGTTCCATGTTTTCGTTTGCACGACGACAAAAGTATAATCTGATGTTCATTTGCACTCGATTGAATAACCCGTATGGTGTTCTCGGTGATAAATACAGGCTGTTATATATTTGTTTCAAATCATCATCTTCAATTTGGTCATGGTGTGTGATTTCCCCTTTCCCGTGTAGCTTTATTTCAGACATGGCCGTTTTGAAACACTCATTAGCTTCAGCAAATTCAGCATTGGTAATGATGTCGATTTTTGTCATCTGTGGTGGCGACTTTGAATATCTATTCAAAGCATGTCTTATGTTTTCAAACGTGCTTGCCTTATACATCTCCCCCTTTTTCGAGCGAGCGTCCATGTAAAAATGACACAAGTGCTCATTCAACTTTACAGCATCAAACGTTTCGAAATTAGTGTCCTGCTTTTTTTCTTGCAAATACTCCCTTAGTGTTCTGGCAGCTACCTCATTTGAACTCTGTGTATTTTTAGGAATATTATTCGCACGTTTGGAAATTATTTCATCCATCGAATGATCGGCGAAGCGCTTCATTTTGTCGTATTTTGTTACTAAATGCAGACGACGTAATTTGTTTACATCACCTATAGGCTATACAACAGGTGCGAATACTAACACCCCCAAGAGTGAGTAGAACCACCCAACTTGACAAACGATGAACACTACAATTTGGATTAATCCATTAAAGTTAGGGACCGCTTAGTATAAGAAAAAACGTTCATTTCTATAATCAATGATTTTATAGTGAACCTATTACATAAAACAGATCGATCGCCGTCAATTGTTATCTGAATTGTCAAACAAATTATTTGCAACACGGTCTTACACGTTTACGTGCCGGTAACGTTATTCCCCCAGATGGAGCCTCTTGCTCTATGCAAATTAGATGACGTCACCCGCCAACATAAGAACCTTCGCACGCGCGAAAGCCGTAAACATGGGATATGTTGCGCGAGCGTTAACCAATTGAATGCCGAGGATTTAGCTGGAAATGGAACATTAAAATATATATAGTTTTGTTCATATGCCAAACATAATCAGCGCGCAAATAGTATATTGTCGTCAAGACGTACGATGGTGTACGTAAACAAGAGCCTGCTCGTGTTACAGAAGTTTTGCTTCTGTTCACATAACACAGCGCAATTATATTGGTTAATCACACACAAATGATACAAATGCTCTTTATTATTTCCATATCAGGAAAACAGTACCAAATAACGCTCTTTATCTTTACCATACCCGGATCTGAACAAAAGCCAGGATCTGTAATGTTTTTTGCTTTTGTTTACATAACAAATGAAAAACATTTGACAATAGAATATTGTTTATGCCATATTTCTGATAGGTATAAGAACAAGGTCTATCTATATTTTACTATTCTTTCTGTTTATGATTGTTTTTGACGGAGGTGAATATTTTAACAGCATACCCACCGCCAACACCGCCCGTATCTTTAATGCGAGCTCTTTATTCCTTCATTTTACATGAGTACCCAGTAATCATACTGGGATTTTTATATATTTTAAAACTATTAATAAAAGATTTGGGTGCATTTGCACATGTCCAGTCATGCATAGACATATCCGTTGTCTGTATTTATCCTGTAATTTTAAGATGTTATTAGTTTTAAATAAGGGTTCGGTGTGACTATTGTATAGTTCGAATTGATTTTTTGCTGTATCACTACAACTTAATTTTTAGTACTCGTATTCCTCCATAGAGAATATGAGAATGCACTAAAGTAAAATATAGCATTCAAAGACAATCAAAGGGTATAGGACATTCTTTACTAGATTTATAGCATACAGAGAATTAAGACATGTTTGCACAAACGGTTTTCACATGGAATTCAAATGTCAAATGTTCATCCATGTGTATTCCCAGAAATTTGAAAGATTTATCTTTACAGTCCAATCCTATTCTTTCAACATGTTGTCCATTTATGTTCAACCTTCGATTCGCAACTACATAAGGACCATTTTTGGGTTTTATCACCATATATTTAGTTTTGTTTGTGTTCAATGATAGTTTATTTGCTCTACACCAAATGCTCAATTTCTCAAGTTCCTTGTTGAAGTAGTCGTACAGATAATCCAACGTACACAGTTGTGTCATCAGCAAAGGATAAAGAGATAGAGTAGTAGATTTGTGCATATCGTTAACATAAACTAAACACAGAATCGGCCCAGCAACATATCCCTGAGGGACTCCGCATGTAATTGGGAGTTTGGAAGATACCATACCTTCCAAATCCAAACATTGAGATTTATTGGTAAAGTAATTTCTAAACCACTCATTGGCTTTGTCTTTTGCTCCATACGATTCAAGTTTACTCAGCAGAATTTCATGATTTAATGTGTCAAAGGCTCTAGAAAAAATAAATAAATGCAGATAAAGTACAATTTTTGTTCTTCCTATCATTGTTCAAACTCACACCATAAAGTAGCTTCAAAATTGGATAAATTGTTGAGTGGTCTTTTCTAAAACCATACTGATCATGATAGAGAATGTCATGTTTGTTTAAAATATCAACTAGTCTGTAACACACAATTCTTTCTAAAAAGTTTAGAAAAAATGGGAAGAAGTTTCCCATTATCTTTGAATCGCCTGATTTAAAGAGAGGGATAATACTGGCTATCTTCATCGGGAATAATTCCTGTTTCCATGGAAAGATTGAAGATATGACATAGCGGTTGTTGAGAAATTTCATTGATAACTTTCTTCATAATGAAAGAATTAAGACCATCCTTATCAATGCTGTGCTTTACTTTACTGGAAGAAGTTGTAGTTTCAATTTCTTCCACTGTAGTGGGGCGAATAAACAGTGTTTCACTACAAGGTGTAGGTAAGTTAGAAGACACGATAAATGTCGCCTGACAATTATACTGTTGTAAGTCCATTTGTCCATTTTCCGAGAAAATTGAGCTTGAAATTTTGGTAAGTCAGTTTCTGTATATAAACAGTTCGTACATATTGGACAATGCTACAATATTATGGATCACATCGATATCTACTCTAATGGGAAATTTAATTACCAGCTGTTCACGCGGTTGCGAGTAAATGACGAAAACGTGTTTGGAGATACGACATTTTGTGTAAATAATAATCTTCGGGCTTCTGGATCACAATGTCGAAGGAGATACGTCACTTTTTGCATAGTATATCTCCTCTGTATGAAATACTCTCTAATGGTATAATACTGTTGGCTTTTACTGTTGCGTAAGAATCATATACCGGTCGCAAAAAAATACCTGGAATCCTGCTTATATTTCTAAATAAAGAGAAACAGCGTTGGTGACAACACATTGTAACATATATATATATATATACTAGCAGATTAGCCCGCCACTGGCTGGATTGGTCCCATGGCTTTGGTCGATCCATTAATATTTGTTTTGTTCAAGGTAACCCCATACGTCGCTGCCACCGCTGATGCCCGAAATATCGCCCAAGGTCATTTGCGGGTACCCGTGTCAAGGTCATATTGGGTGGACAAAATAACTGAGAAAAATATTTCCCGTCCCGAGTTGACCATACATAACAAATTTCACATCGATGTCACCGCTGACTACCGAGATATCACCAAGGTCATTTGTGGGTACCCGTTTCAATGTCACTTCGGGCGGACAAACTGACTCGACGAAAATCTCCCCCGTCCCTTGGAACCCCTAAGTACGAAATTTCGTCTCAATATCCCCAGTTTCCGAGCGAGACGGTCAAATGCTGTATTTTCACAAAAGTAGATAAACGCTCTTTACTAGCGACGCTCGAACGTTCTCAGAAGCGGTGCGATGACAATTCCCGTGGTTTTTACCCTTATATAGCAAGTTTGGGCTCAATGAGCCGAGCCGTTTTCGAGTCTATAAAGGACATAATTATACACATATATATACATATATACGTTTGTCTCAACATATATAGCTCGATATCCCCAGTTTCCGAGCGAGACGGTAAAATGCCGAAGGAGTGGTCGCACGTGCTCGCGAATGGTCCGAGTGCACTGCCTGTGGCTTTTTACCCTTACACAGCAAGTTTGGGTTCAATCGGCCCAGCAGTTTTCGTCTCGATATCCCCAGTTTCCGAGACGGTCAAATGCCGTATATTTTCACTGAAGTAGATAAACGCTCTTTAATAGCGACGCGTCATATACAAACGCTCATTAATTATCACGCGATTAACCCATCAATGTCCACTGCGGTGGCAGTTGAAGGGTGAAGGAGTGGTCACACGGGCTCGCGAATTGTCCGATGACACTTCCCGTTGTTTTTACCCTTTTCCGAGACGGTCAAATGCCGTATATTTTCACTAAAGTAGATAAACGCTCTTTAATAGCGACGCCTCATATACAAACGCTCATTAATTATCACGCGATTAACCCAATAATCCCCATTACTGTGGCAGTTGAAGAGTGAAGGAGTGGTCGCATGGGTTCGCGAATGGTCCGAGTACACTGCCTGTGGCTTTTTACCCTTACGCAGCAAGTTTGGGTTCAATCGACCCAGCAGTTTTCGTCTCGATATCCCCAGTTTCCGAGACGGTCAAATGCCGTATATTTTCACTAAAGTAGATAAACGCTCTTTAATAGCGACGCGTCATATACAAACGCTCATTAATTATCACGCGATTAACCCATCAATCCCCATTGCGGTGGCAGTTGAAGGGCGAATGAGTAGTCGCACGGGCTCGCGAATGGTCCGATGACACTTCCCGTTGTTTTTACCCTTAGATAGGAAGTTTGGGCTCAATCGGTCGAGCCGTTTTCGAGTCTATAAAGGATATACACACGGAAGTCTCAATATATATATAGAGATAAGTAATACACGGCGGATTCAATGTGGTCATGAGTTTTGACTGCATATATATACACATTCAGAAGACTTTGTATGAATCCTCTGGGGGTTCACGATGTTTTGTTGATTTTCTCGCTAACCAAATCCCGTGACCTCATTGAACTCTCGTTCATTTCTGCAATAAACGGTAGACCCGTTTTATGTAATAAAACTCCACCCTCTGTGCTTCCGAAGAACTTTGATGGAACAATCTCTTCTAGCAGAATAATATATGAATAAATGGCATTAAAGAGCAACAGAATCCCCACATGCAAGGGCGTGCACACACCGGAAATAAAATATATACATAATATATAATTGTGTAAGAATATAATGTCTGCTTGTTGTTTGATATGTGAACTAGAGGTTTATAATTCCATCAATGATTGCACAGCTGGAAATTTTCAGAAGTTAGCTTCCACATATCGATCCAGTGCGAATCAATCGTGAAATTATTCAGTACAACCAGGGGTCAATACTATGAAGCGTTTTCTTTGTAAGAATCTACAATTGTTTGTAAGAAATAACAATTTATCATTCCGCTAATACTATGAACCTACGATTACAAACATAAATCACAAATAGTACGTGTTCTTTGTATTTACAAACATCTCCCAAGCACAAAGAAAAAGAATGTTCGAGTACTATGAAAGTTAATTAAAAGTTATAACGTTAAGGAACGTGATTAGAAGGTCTTCCTATTGTGTGTCCAACATAATTTTTCAGTTTTCGCACCCTTAACCCGGATAATATACCCATCTATGATACGCAGGGACGTGGCGACAATGGGTCGATTCACCCCCTTGTGAAAATGTTTTGTCTGCTGGAAATCTCAAGTACAACCCACAGGGACGTCGCGACAAGGGGTTGGGTTATTTTTTATCGCCCCCAAACATTTTAATCAATCAATCAATTTTATCAATCAATTTTATCAACATGTTCAACAGTTGCAAATTTGATACCTGAAACAACATGAATTGGAAATTTTACAACAACAATAGGTTGAATTTGTTCTCTTATTTTGTTTTTCCAATAAATGTGTTTGTTTTAGACCAATATTTGCATATTTACCTCCTTTCGAAAAAAGTTTGGATTGAAATGGCCTATATTTAGAAATTGTCAAACCTTAGGGGGTGTCAGCTTGGATGTGAGGTAGCAGTATGTATTGATTGTAACTACTAAAATTACCCAATTTATTTAAAGTTACAACGTTAAGGAACT
Organism: Siphonodentalium dalli; assembly: GCA_032622095.1. NCBI lineage: Eukaryota > Metazoa > Mollusca > Scaphopoda > Gadilida > Siphonodentaliidae > Siphonodentalium > Siphonodentalium dalli. The sequence continues at coordinate 56,582,886 of CP136067.1, forward strand.
TGTCTAGAAGGTCTATATAGGGTGTCAAACATAAATTGTCGATTGTCACACCCTTAAACCGGACCATATAACCATCTCTGATTCGCATGGACGTAGCGCCCCCCCCCTTATGAAAATGTTTTATCAATGGAAATCTCATAAACATGGACAGGGCGATAGTGGTCTTGGGAACACGATGCCTGGAACATTACAGCTGTTCAGAATAAGAAGGGGTGAGTCGCCGCCAAATGTGTTGATATACGATTCCATCGCTATGTGGAATGTATAGGTATTGTTTTTTATTCAAAGGGTACATATTGAAATTATAGGCTGGACACCCCATCATCAAGCGGAGCCCATATAGCCACGTTCCTATCTCGATATATTATAAAAAATCGGAGCAGTTTGAAATTATTAAATGACCACCCCTCCTATAACTGAGAGCCTTAGCACGTCCCTGCTTCGATACTGTGATGGACACCCCCTGATAAAAAATATACCATCACAATAATATTTTGTTTTCACAAACTGAATGGTTGTAATTTGTGTAAACAATGATACCAAATTGGTTGTAGTACTCGATATTACACTGACTTGTACTTACATACACACTCTACAAACGAACAGTTTATTAGTTAACTTTGCGCAGACAAGTGGTCATCAACTTAGCAATCCGTGTACCGATTGGATAGCTCTGATAAGCGATCAACCTCTCAACTTATGATTGGTTAATTCTTTTGTAACTTTGGCTTGCCGTGATTCAATATATTGTGAATCACTCACAGGTAACGGTTTGCCCGTAAGCAATCTACAATAATCAACAGTTTATCTTTGTGAAATTTGCGAGATTTTATTAGCTCATCGTTTCATAGTACCGGCGATATCACTAATCACAAAATAATAGCACGCATTGTAACTTTCCCATATAAATTGTTGTCAGTTATTTTAGTTCTACATGTCCGTCTTATTTGAACTAGGTATTGATAAAACACTGATAACGGGTGAATGGGAGCAGAGTGGTGAGTTAGTTTTTTCTACGTTTTATGGGTTTCACCCCTCGCCCAGTCTAAGGTGTTACAATAATTTATATCCCTAACACTCGCAGCATATCGGGTGCATATTAAATTTAGATGCGGACACTCCTCCCCTCAACTGAAAAAGTAACAACATATTCGGACACAGGGACATGACGATTGAGTGTGCATGGGCTGGGCTGTCCACCTTTAATTTCCCAACTGCATCCCGGCATTGAACAAGTTATATCTGATGGCCCTTTAGACCATAATTGTCAACAAAAGTCAAAAATATGCAAGTGAATCAGACTGAATGGTCCCCAAACACAGTTCTAACTTATTATTGGTTGTGAAATTAAACAATAATGACAACTTGAGCTTGTATGTGGTGTAAAATGTTTGTGTCAACCTATCGGTATGAAATTTCCAACTGTTGAGAGATATTTTGACTAAAGTTGGGGCACCCACCAAGCCGCCCACAACCCCACATGTCACACCCCGCGTCGTCGTGTCCCTATTAGGACGAAATGTATGGTCGGTTACGATAACAATTAAGTATGAAACTATTAATAATATGATTTTTGAGACAGTGCAAATGTTTTTTGATTGGGTGGGATACGAATCCCGGCCCGACGGCGAGCTCGCCTTGCGACTCAAAGTCCGACGTCAATACCACACGGCCACCGAAGCAACCCCAAAAAAAGGAAGCTCGAATAGCCGCTGTATTCTGATGTCGCACTTAGGACACTATATGCACACTTTAAGGTCTCTATAGTATATATATGTATATAGGAGGTAGAGCACAGTAGCAATGTTATATATTCTATGCCTCCGAAACATGGCGAGCATTGCTCTTAGAACACGCTTGGGACTATACAACACACCAGGTGCCTATTTTTAGAAGCAAATTTGATTTTTTTTTGATTGGGTGGGATACTGTGCTGTACCTCCTATATACATATTAATAATATGTTTGTATATTCATAATTTAGTTTACAAATAATTCGGCTAAATCTTCCCTGTACTATGAAACCACTGTGATAGTTAACACAAATTTGTAATTACAAATTAATAAATACTATTTGTATTTACAGGTATAAAATTGTTCATAGTATTGACCCCTGGTCGTTGTTGTGATCACAAATGTAATATTTAGTGCTCTTAAAGCGACTTGGTAACTTTTCGATGGTCTGATGGTTAAACATGTTACAGTCGCAGACAATCCAGAAACAGCGAGAAAATGAAAAAAAACTAGACATATTTTGTTCTTATATTCATAGCCCCCAATTTGGATATTTTGGCGATTGTAGTCATTCTTTATAAACAAACCCTGGATTTTATTGAAATTGGATCTCGTTTACTCAGAAACAAACATAAAATGTCAGCATCAGATTATCGTAACTTGAACAATACAAATAATCAATCAAGGTATGCCTATATCGTCATGTTCTTGCCATGTAAGTACAAACTTTAACCCTCCGACCAATCGCGAATTAAGGCATCAAGTCGCTTTAATTTGTGATATTTGTAATACCAAATGAAGAACCAAATTTACCCCCGACTGAGAATCAAAAGTTGATAGTTCAGCACAATCAATGACCAGAAAGCTGAAAATAAGAAACTCAATAACATCGATGTGTTGGTGGAAGCTGACATCAGTGTAAAAATATATGTCCGACCCTGTTCAATTTTCTTTTTCGGACTAAACTTACAACGGTCATCGCGACTATGAAAACCAAATGCAGTTATCTGGAATGCTACGGGATGACAACAGAGTACAATAAAATAGAGGTTTTCCTATTTATGGGCGGTAACTCTTCAGGGAAAGCGCGGACACAAGTTTTGATGCCCGTGGGTAGTAGGGCATACCGAGGTGTGCATACGGTCCAATTTTCGATGCTCTGCTCCTTATAATTTCCGAGATAATAAAGTGACATGTTTTCATATAAAGGGAGATAACTCCGCGGGGTAAATGCGGACAATATTCGTTATGCACCAAAGGCATAAAACTCATTGACCCCAACATACTTACCAATCTTGAATTGTCTACTACTAATACTTTCAGAGATTAAGGAGTTGAAAAATAAGGTTAAGTATAATAATAGTGAAAATAATCGTAAAAGGGCCATAACTCTGTCAAGAAACATTGGGCCGAAATCCGGATACCTTAATTTTTAGTAGACCTCAGATGCCTATATTCGCTATAGATTTCGCGTTCCTACTGCAATTAGTTTCAGAGTATTTCCAAATAAACGGAAAACGACCCCAATAGAAAAACAATATACTTCCTTGGTTACACCATGGAAGTATAATAACTTCACAAAACAGGGAAAATTTTACACAATTATATATCCAACTTGGACTCTAAAAAACACCTGGTCAAACAGAAACACAAGGACATTTGAACTGGTAATCACGATAAACAATGAGATCGGGACAAGCCTATTAACTTCGAAATCGGCAACAATATAATACCTCATGTAATATTGGGCTCACAAAGGCTCATAAATATATTTTATCTTTATCTTTAAAGGTGAACCGATTAGATAATACTGCACAAGTATGCCAAACTCGATAAAACATTGGAAATATATGACTGTAACAAATTCAATTACATGTATGTACGCTATTTAGTGAACAACAAAGCGAATTATGTTCTAGAACATAACTTAAAATCACAACAAAGATATGAAACTTTCAATTAAAGACGACAGTCAATGTTCAAATCTTAGCGAGTTCGTTTCATTTTTGACCAATAATAATAGTTGAACAAAACTATACCAAACACGAACTATTCTCTGAAAATTGTTTCATAAAATAGTCTGTCCACCACTGGCATCCAATGTATCATGATTCGTATGTCGACAACGTTCTCCTTGGATAGGTCTCACATAACTCAATGATCAAACTAGAACTGTGCTGAAGATTTCCGAGATATTTATTTTTTCGGTTTATGGACGAGTATACATTGTCCACCACCTGGACGTATATGTGGCCTGGATCTATACGTGTTTTGTTGGTGACTTTCATGAACATATTTAATGCCATTGACATGTGTTAAGTAATTAAGTCTTGACCGAATTCCGACGCTGAGAATATTATCTAACTTAAAACCCACCCATTGAATTGTCATTGGAGCCAACTATCTATTTGGTCTGGTCCACAGCTCTGTCTTCATTACCCGAGTATACGCCCACAGTTCAGCGCGGACAGGTATTGTTGTCCACGACGAAAAGCAACACGTTTCAATTATTATTTAATTCGAATTAGGACTCGCCAGTTGAGGGACGTTTCCTCCGAAGTGTGCCGTTGCGCTATGGATTCGGCCAGTGTATGTAAGCAATATATTTCTATCCAATTGTATTTGTTTAATTTTGTTTCTTTCTTGTTTTAAAGATGCCCCATCCAATTCGACATCAAATAAGTTAAAATTCCATAAAACTTTATCAGGCAATAAAACATGAAAAATAATGGTCGTTATGCAATCGCGTAAATAGTGCCTATATATCGTTCAATATATAGTTGATGAGGGCTCCGGGAATTTTCCGGCTGCATCCCGCCCTTTTTAACCAGGCCGACCTCGCAATGTTGCGTAATTTCATTTGCTTCCCATCCCGTGGGTTGGAATTTCCTAACTGTACCTATTGTGGGGAGGAATCATGAAATAATTTGAAATATGAGCCTGAACACTATAACATCCTAGCATCTATATAAAAGTCTAACTCCATGAAAACTCAGGCCTCGATTTGTTTTTTGTTTTAAACATTTTTTAAATCCGACTGAAATATGTAGTCTTAGAGTATATATGTACAGGTCTAACTATAGATAAATTCAGGCAACCATTTTGTTTTAGTTTGATTTATTAGTAATTTGTAATTGATTAGCATGTTTTGACTGGCCAACGATTAGTGAGATGGGAGAACAATTAATTTTTTTACTGGCCTCAAGATTTCCAAACTGACACTAAGATAGGAAAATTCCTGTCAAATGTTTTGACCGAATGTAGGAAATTCCCCGCTAATTACTAATTACCCCCACCCCCACATTAACGCCCGAGTCCCTGTTACGACAGACGGTGTGTGTATAGTTTAATTCTATTTTCTCGACTCGCGACAGGTGTATGACCAACTCTTGATCGCGATGACCTGAAGAATTATAGGCATGTTTCGAACTTATCATACGTCTCCAAGCTTATCGAGCGCACTGTCGTCAAACAAATAAATGACCACCTCAACACAGAAGCCTTGAGAGAAACGTTTCAGTCTGCATACACATCGCACTCAAGTACAGAGACTGCAATTATTCGAGTTCAGAATGACATCCTTTCAGCAATGGACTCACAACGCTGTATAATTCTGATTCTCCTAGACTTGTCTGCTGCGTTCGACACGGTTGATCATACCATCCTCTTGCGTCGTCTCGAACGCAGACTTGGTATCACGGACAGCGCTCTGAAGTGGCTGACATCATACCTTGACAACAGAACTCAGTCAGTGAAAATGGGACCATGTCAGTCAAGGAGAGTCCCTCTCAAGTGTGGTGTTCCTCGGGGATCCTCTCTCGGCCCTGTTTTCTTTGTATGCTACATACTGCCGCTAGGAGATATTATCCGCCGCTATGGTCTCATGTTTCACCTATACGCAGACGATTGCCAGCTATATGTGTCATTCTCCGCTGGCAGTCAGGAATCTGTCGTTGACGCCGTTGGAACTGTGGAACAATGTATTTCGGAAGTGAAAGATTGGATGTTTCAAAATAAATTAAAACTAAATGATGATAAAACAGAAATGATAGTTATAGGAACCAGACATCAGCTAGCAAAACTTGATTCTCCTCTTCTTATTAAGATCGATTCCAATTCCATCATGTCAAGTGAATCCATTCGCAACCTCGGAGCTATGTTCGATACCAACATGTCTATGGACGCTCATGTAAATAATGTATGTCGAGCATGTAATTATCATTTGAGAAATATTGTTAAAATAAGAAAATACTTGACAGTTTCGGCAACTAAATAAATTATCCAGTCACTTGTGAGCAGCAAGCTAGATTACATGAACGGTTGCTTGTTCGGCATTACTAGCTCACTCATCGCGGAAATTGGAGCGAGTTCAAAAAACTGCTGCTAGAATTGTCGCGAGGGTACCGAGAAGGACAGAGATGAGTCCAGTCTTGCAAAATCTCCACTGGCTGCACATCCAATACAGGATCCAATTCAAGATCATATTGATCACATTTCATGCTCTTGAAGGAACGGCGCCGGACTACATCAAAGAGCTAGTATGTTTAAAGACTTCAGGTATGATGCAGCGAACACAACTAGTTATCTGGTGCTTTAACTGTTAACATCTCTCCTTGTTCAACCGATTTAGGTTGTCTTTTGTCTATAAAATGATGGGACTGTAAAAAATGTTTGTTAAGGGTATTTCAGCCCCGATAATTTTGAGACATGTATATTCTGTCGATATACAGTTTCATGATTGTGCGGTCGAAACATCCACAGCGGTCTTGAAAAAATAAACTTGTCTGATTTTGCATTTTTTATGTATAGGATGCAGCAAAAAAGAAGATAACTGGCCAAATGTCATTAAAACATCGAGATATTTGGTGTATACATCGAAATTGAGTACAAATTTCGGGATTGAAAAAATACCGCATAATGATGAATCTATATATCGATCGAATATACATGTCTCAAAATTACCGGGTCTGAAATGCCCTTTATCGACAATTTTTTTAATCCCATCATTTTATAGACATAAGACAACATAAATCCCTTGAACAAGGAGAGGTGTTAACAATTGAAGCACCAGATAACTAGTTGTGACTGGCATGCAAAAATTAGGCAGACCGGATTTCGTCTGCATAAAGTCGCGGTCTGCCTAATGATGGTCAATGGTCCTCCTAATGCTTACTCTACATAGCTATATATATATATATATATATATATTTTTTTTTTTATCACATATTTTATGCAACAGCGCCTATGAACACAACTCTGTAGTGATATAGGCGCTCTACAAATAATAATAATAATAATAATAATAATAATAATACAAAATAATAATAATAATATAGCATCAAATAATCCCTTTCGTATTCTTAAAGAATGCCCACGGGTATTCTTAAAGAATGCCACGGGCATTCTTAAAAAAGAATGCCACGGGCATTCTTAAAGGAATTACGGTGGGCGTTAAATAACACTCATGCGATCAAAAAACTTGAGCATTCTGCTGGATAAGAGCTGTGTCAGGACAAAGGGATAACACGTCGGTGTGTTTTAAGTTTTGTTATGTGGCACGCATATAAGTCAGACCACAACATTGAATGTTTAACGTTAGTCCGTGATTATTGCGTCTGATGTCTTACACAGAGCACTGGATATCGCGTTGCCACCCCTACCAGCAACATATTGGTCCCACATAGCATTATTCGCATTTGTATTGACAGAGCAATTAAATATAGTGAACTTCCTTTTGTAAAAAAAAAAGTTAGATATATTGGCTTTTGATAGCGAAATCCCTGAAAGCGCGACGTGCCGGTTAGCAACACAGTGGGGGTCAAATTTCGTAGAGTTAGAACATTTTAGTATGGTCTGGTTCAAGAGAGTGCAATTGGAAATTATTGTGTGGGAACCACCCCCTCCCCGACAAAAATCACCCACGTCCCATTATTTTTAAATATAGTTGTCTGATAACGTTTCTACCGTAAACGTAACAAAAATCAATCACATTAAAAGTAAAAATTGGAATGTGAATTTGAGTGATATGAAGGATGTGAAGATTTACGTTTGGGTGGCCCATCAATAATATAGCTAAATATACATAATTTATGTATCAGAAAATCTTGGACAAATACGTGCTTTAATGTCGTATCTCAATAACATCATAACGAGCCACCGATAGCATGCATTCATGTCAGGGCAAGAATGTTGTATCTCCAGTATCACACCTATTAATATGCTTCACATCTCATGACATTCGTTTAAACAAGCCTATTTAGTTGTCTAAACATTTGCGAAGAAAACATGGCAAACCACTAATTAACAAGTATGAGAATATAATGAAACAATGTTATTTTCTTGCGAAACCATTTCTTCCAAATTCCAGAATCCGCCATTCGTCACAGTTTTTCCATGTGACTATTTTGGGTGATGCAATTGGCCAAGTAAGTACGACATTATAGCACGGAGAAATTTTGCACTCATGGACATACAACAAGATTGCACAGCATTTATCGTGGGGATTGTGGGGCGTTTGTACGTTTCATGGGCATCAAACGAAAGAAAATTTCGCGTCGATTCCAACGATACCAATATCTCATTTTCCCGCCAAAATGGAATTACGACATTATAGTTCTCAGGCGACGTAATTTAAGGGGGAGACGCACGTTTGCCCAATTTGTTTCCAATTTTGGGTGGGTCAGGTAATTTGGCAATATCTAGATAAATCCACAACCATACGCAATGGAACTTCACAGGGATGTAGGAATGCATACCATGTATTAAAAGTTTTGAAATATGAACATCATAAGAGTAATGAAGAGAGATTTGTAACATTTTATAATAAGTTCACTTTAGGTACCGAGAACTTTTATCTACTTCCACTTTCATCGTTAAACTGTGGTGACAGATGTAGCATCATATCTGTTTTCCATGAGAGGAGCCGTCTTTCTGCAGAAGAAGGAACACCATTCTTATAAATGAAGTCAAATTATGAGTACCCTATTCTGAAAAATGACAATAATTAACCAGACATTTGCAATTGGGACTATTTTGAAATGTATGGAGGACAGGATGGACAAATAACAAATCAATTGAACTTGTAAAAAAAAGCCTGTTTATTTGGATATTAAATGGAAATAATCATAATACAATAATACAATGATATATGTATCAATGTATTATTATTAATTAATAATTAATTTAATAATTAATTATTAGTTATTATTTAATTTTTAATTAAACAAAATTATTTTTTGAACTCTCAAAAGATAGTACTCTCATTCAGCTTTTCCAATGCATGATATCTCTCAATATATGACAGATTGTCATTGATATCATACTTAACTGAACTGATCAAATAAATACACATGAATAAATCATAAATTTTGCTTCTGACATTCTGTGGTTTTATCACAGGAGACTGAGGTATCCCAATGATGCAAGTATTCCCACAATATCAAAGTAATCAATCTCACTATGCCATTGAATATTGGTGATACGTCTGTTGAAATACAGTTTATATTGACCTCAAATGTGTCAGTCACTGTGACTTTCTGTAAGGTAATGTATTTGTCATATGATGGACCATGGGTAATGGGTTATACCAAAAATCGCTCATACCTGTTGTGCAGTATTGACGCTAAATTAAATTACATACCTGCTCATTTCCTCATTGTAGCACCACTGTTATTAGCAGGGCAACCTCACAGTTAGTCGGCATTGCCAATAACTACAGATGGCAAGGATTCCATTACTTTGATTCCAGATTATTTCAATCACCTATAACGGACAGACAAATTTTAATATAAATTTTCTTAACTTTCAATTTCGCACCACCAATGTATAACAGCATTAGCTTTCTGTGGGGTTGCGTTGAGTTGAGTGGTCAATCTCAATGCCTTGTTAAATGCGTTATGGGGGGGACTACAAATTAGATTTAACGATCACCTCAAATGGGTTCCAGCAACTGTTGGGAGGTTTCATTTAATTACTTGATAGTTTCATGTTGATCTGAATTGCCCTATACTGGTACTAATTGAACTATTTGGAAAAAAAACTAACATATAACTATGGTTTTGTTTTCATACAAGCTCAACTCAATTTTATTATTTTAAAATTCATATAAAATGTCAGAGATCCTGAATGTCAGCGACATGATAAAATAAAACAAAAGATATTTTGATAATACACATTTATTTTAGATTGAACTTAACAAAGACCCCAGTTCACATGACAACTCCTGTGGTTCATTAACTCTGGTGCGAGCATAACAGAGATATACTACAGATACAGATGGAGACACACTCGCAACTGTTATTTAATGCTATTAACTGCGATGGGATGTTCAAAACATTTGTTTCCAGCTGATTGTGGTAGCTGTCTTAATGAATTGAAATTATCTATCTCAACTTACCTGTAAATATTGACAGTTACAGGTAATCAGGAATTAACCTCTCATTTCCCATCTCCTATCAGGTACAGGACAACCCCAAACCTCTCATTGCACTTCTCCTACCGGACAAAGGACAACCCCATGACAATCCAATGTGTTAGTGTTCAGTCAACTGTAATAAAGACAAAACATTTTGCAGGTTAACAAATCCAAGAGAAATATTTTATGAAAAATAAGATAACACTGAGTGAGTTAAAATATTGCTTGAGGGTTAATTTACTTAATTAATTAGTACCATGTAACCAGTACACCCAGCTAGAGGATCTATGTTGAGTGTGGGGTGTCCACTGTCTGAAATTTCCAAAAGCAGCACCCCTTGACCCAGACCAAGTTAACTCCCTACCAGTCCCAAATTTGCAAAATATAATTTGCACCCCTCTATGTTGGGTTATAATTTTTTGTTATCTCAACGTTTCAAATTCCCCACTAATTACTGGTTGCAAAATTAAAACTATAAGAACAATTTCTAAATATTATTGTTGTGATTTTTCCAACGATTAATATTTCGTGAGACTTAACACATTTATTTCCGACTGTTTGGACCAAATTTGTTTTGTGGGGGGGGGGGGTACATAATACTCCAGCATTATATATCAATGAATGGTAGCTCTTTCACTACCTGTTCACAAAATGTTGATCATGTACACAAGTTGAGTAGCTATACCTGTAACATGACAACCAGGTTTTGGCACATCCTACATTTGACTAAATATAAATAGTTAAATATGACGACATCGAACCAGTTTTCTTCCCATATATGCATAAGTTATGAGGTCCTTGAAAATGCAGCCACATTGAAGTGTAACAATATTAATATAGTAAATGCACAGGCATTAGATGAAATTTTATCCATGCAGCCTGAATCATTTGTGTGATGTTAGATCATGCCATGAATCTCTAATTGGATTATTTCCCTTGACGTTGTTTTTATTTGAAGATCCATGAAACCGTAATACATATACATATTCAACTAGTATAGTTGAATTACTATCAGGTCATTCGGGTGCTTGGTAAAACATGATTATTAATTTGGAGAAAATTCCCAATGATCACTTGTATTATTTGGCATTGAGGCAGAGTAAAATTGCCATGTGATGTGACACTATTAAATTAATATTATAATTATTAATTTCACTTTCAGCCTAAACCCCACCATCACTAAAGTAACGACACGATTATTAGGAACTTGATAGTATTATAAAATCAACTATTTTAATTGGTTACAACCAAAATAGGACAAAATATCTGGACGTTGGGCCTCCAAGTTGTAAAAAAAAAAATTGTGGTATGTTCACTCTGGTCAGCAATACAAAATAGCATGTGACCAGAACTTGGCAACATGATTCATTTTTTAATGAGAAATAGCCCAAGAAAAAATACATTGCGACCATGATTATTATGATAAAAATAACATATATATGACTAGCGTTTCAAACGTTGTGTGTTGTATGTTTTTTGTTTGAAATTCACGTCGGTCAGCCATTTTGTAAACAAATTTTACAAGTCGTCAACAATTTATCAAACTTACATCGAAGTCCAAAATCATGCATGCGATCGTTGGTACCACCAGTGCTGACACGCTCCCAATTACTCTTCCTTAAATATGGGTCGTTATTGAGAGCGATCGGACATGCAATGCGTAATTTCACAAATTTGAAGAGAAAATCAAGTTTCGGTTTTCACTTCCCCAAATTTACCGGAAATGGTTTCATAACTCACTTGAGTATGCCGCAATATATAGTTCCCATTATTTTACACAGAAAACGTATATTTTCGTATTATGTTGGAAAACTAATGTAACTAAACATAAATATTACTAACTATGTGCAATTTTGATACTTTTAAGAGATGAATTATATCGTTTTAATATTGTCGCAATGATATCAAGCTTATTTTCGATAGATGTGCGAAATTTGTTTTTTTTACTTTAAATTTCCATCAAATGTTTTCTTCTGTTTTTTTCTCAATAAAAGTAGCTAGATTGGAAGTCAGTAATGTCAATATGACTTCTCCTGATAGTTATACAGATAACCCACTGGAGATCGGGTACGCACATTGTGATATTTGCCTTTTTCAGCTGTTTTTTGTCAGCAAACGAACAGAATAAATTTTGACTTACGTTTTCAATGGCGGCCATTGATAGTGCAGATTGTCGTCATCTTGGAATCCGTCTCTGATGGCAAAGCAGCTCATTTTACGAAAAAAACATGGCTCCTCTCATGTAAACCAGATACCATAGCACACCATGGTCAATTCTTCGGTCAAATATTTTTAGTTATTTAAAAGTTCTCGGTACCTAAAGACATGTTATTTTTTCCCAATATATCCCACATTTGTCAAACCAAAGTGCTTTTTAAAGGAAACCACATGTCCAGCATACTATAACAATTCACCAACACATTCTATGTATAAAGCTGAGCTATATGAAATCTGGTTACTATGCATTTTTTTTTTTTCCATTGTTGTTTTTGGCTCATACAACAGTGATGTTTTCAATTATTTCAGCCATATTTTGGGCAAACGTGCATCTGACCCTTAATGTACGGTAGAAAAATATTCATTAAAGGCTTCAGCAGCTTCTTTTCTATTTTTTTTTTGACACCTCCAATGCTGAATGACACAGGATATTCCATTTATTTTAGATCTTTGTTGCATTATCTCACCAATAAGTATCAAAGTTTTTTTATATTATGTTTATATTCATTTACCTCATGTATATAGTACAAAATTCTTTGTATTTTAAGACATTAATTTCAGAGGAATCCTTGAGGTTTTTTTATAAAAAAAAGTTTAGCTTTATGTTCGAGGAAATCATCAGTACCTTAGAAATCCGTGGTTTCTGTTTAGTAGATTTTTGTCTCAATCGCTTCAGTGGAAAATCTATTTCAAAGGCATTTGAATAAATTTCCATAAGTGATTTATATGATTACTGAGGACACTTTCTTTATACAACACTATTATAGTTAGCAGACATTAAAAGTCGTTTGAATCAGGATGTATTTTCACCATTAAAGTTCCGCTGATATTCCGTTTTTGATTTTTTTATAAGATTTATTTTGTTTACTATTGCAACAGGAAAGTGCCAAAGTGGTCAGATATATCACGTAGTATAATACCACTTTCATAATCAATAGTTGAATCATTTATTAAAATTTAATCAATCAGAGTAGCAGTAAATTCGGTCAATCTAGTAGGTTGTATTATTGTTGGGAGGAAACGAGAGGCAAAGACATAGTTAAGAAATGTATTAGTTTTTATGTTCTTCTGACTCTACAGCCTATGTATAGGGACAAGATGGGAACTCGTAGGATGAGCTTGTTGATTGACAACAAACACTGTAGTTCAGATTCAATTGGGCTGTTTATTATTCTAAACATAAACAACCAATAATAACTTAAACAAAATATATTGTCAAGAAGGTGGAGGCCAATAACCGCCTTCTGATGATACCGACCCTGTTTGGCCCCCAGATCAGGAACGATAACTCTATTCTCTGCAGTACTACCGTTGGAGTTTGACCTATATTCTCCGCCCACGCGTCGGTCTACTTGTACCGGTTGGACATGTCCGGACATGACCCGCTGGTTATATCCAGACTTTTCCATATGAATGGTATAGTATCTACATGTATATCACGTGATGATCTCGGTGGGGTAGCTTCAGTCTTTAATTTTAAAGGGACACTAGGCTCTCACTGGGGATGATTATTAAAGTGACACTCACTATGGATGAATGTTAAAGTAACGCATGGCGCACACTGTGGGATAATGTTAAAGTGACACTCGCATTGAAAACTTCAAAAAGTTCAAAAAGTTCAAAAAGTTCAAAAAGTTCAAAAAGTTCAAAAATTTCAAAAACTTACAAAAGTTCAAAAATTTCGAAAAACTTCAAAAACTTAAAAAAAATTCAAAAACTTAAAAAACTTCACAAATTTCACAAATTTCAAAAAACTTCAAAAATTAAACAAAATTCAGGATTTAGTCATAAATGTGACCCGCTATATCAAATCCAGTCGGAAGTCGGGATTTTTTTTATCCTGTGCCAATGCATTCTCTTATATATGCGAGTCAACCAGCCGCCGCCGGCGGCGGCGGCGGCGGCGGCGGCGGCCGTAATGCGCATGTCAACGCCGCGCCGCCGCCGGCGGCGGCGGCGGCAACTACATAATCCTATGGCATGCAAAGAAATTGGCGGCGGCGCTGCCGCCGGCGGTTCAGGATTTAGTCAAAAATATGGCTTGTTTCCATTCATCGGAAAGCTATGGGGGTACGGTGGTGAGCGCCACTGAAAAAAGCAAGTGAGCGAGGGAAAAAAGAGAAAAATAACATGACAAGTAGTACATAGTACAATTTATTATATTAACTATTCACAGTCACTTTCGTCCGAATTGTCATCACTTTCGTCAGATGTGTCATTTGTTTCGTCCATGAACTTTTCTAGCAATGGTCTGTACTTTAATATTGACATTTTCACTGCATCACGATCTTCAAAACCATTCTTCATATATTTCTCCACTTTATCCATGACACTGTTGTGCAGAGTACCATTGCGCAGCCACATATTCTTTATTATTGTCCAAGCATAAACATTCATAAATAGCCTCATGCCTTCAGTTTTAAGATCTGTACTTTTAAGGTCCTTGTCAGCTTGTACTTTTGCCTCTTTTTCTGTCGAGCCATTTTCCATATACGTTTCCACGTTATCACTCCATGCTTCTTGTGCTTTATCTCTACTCTCATCACACAAACTTTTGAAGTATTCATCTTCATTCGATTTAATTTTCTTATTCTGACTATCATCCGTGTCCTCAGTTAATTTTCGTTTTAACTTATTTTCTTGACACCAGTTTTTTACGTGTCTCTGGACATCATGCTGATCTTCGAACAAAAGCCCACAGTCATTGCAAGGGTACGACATGTCTTCTCGAATGCCTATGTTTTTATGGTTTTCTTTATTAATTTCATTGATCTCACCAGGTGTCCTTATGTCCTTAGTATAGCCATTATGTTGACCCTGGGGCACAATATAATTATATGTCATGCACTCCCGTTGACCAGGGAGATCTCTGTCATCATATTTCATCTCATTCCGTTGATCCGGGCTATTGTTGTCATCACATTTCACCACATTTTGTTCATCTGGGTGCTCGCTGTCCTTATGGAGATTATATTTCATGCCATTCCATTCACCCATATGTTTGTTCGTGTCCTCTTTTAGCACATTCTGTCGCAGCCGTAATGTGTCCGGGGTTGCGGCTTTTAAATCCACCAGTAGGTAACCGTACGGTTCACTCGTCGCTTCCGAAAACTCTCGCATCATACGTTGAGGGCATTCAGGATACATCTGTCTTGATAATGTTGAAATTAAACCCTTGTCAATTGGATTATTGAACAATACCAAATATTGACAATTTCGTCGTTGCGTCGGATCCTTGTTGTAGTAGAAATTCTGGTTCAAACTTATCAAAGATAAGTTCAAATGGTGACTTCCTTCGGAATGTAAATCATTAACTCTCTGGTCTTTTGATGAAGTTTGCATCAAGTCATCGAGTACAACTAGATTTTTATACTGGGGGTTGATAAGAGAATCCAAGTTTGCTGGTATTCCCCGTATAAAGTTGACCTGAGGGGTGACGGTATACTTTATGTCATCATATAGGGGCTGTCAATATTTATAAAACCATATTATTCTGTCAGGTGCGGGTGATATTTTTGAGGCAGACTTTTGTAGCAAGGTTTTCACGAAGTACGTCTTCCCACTAGATGTCGGTCCACTTACACATGCCGTGAATGGATGCTTGAAAATAAAATCTTCTTGGACATTGGCCATTGAATCATCAAAGCAGGATGTTATGTCACTTTGTTGCTGTTTCCCCTGCTGGTGTTGTAGTATCTGGTGTTGCTGTAATGGCGGTTGTTGTGGCTGATGATGCTGCTGCCTGTTGCTGCTGCTGCTGTTTGTTGCTGCTGCTTGGTGGTGCTGCTGGGGGTGTCGGTTAACAAACTCAGTGTGCTTAGATTGTACATGTCTTATCAAATCATGGTTCCGCACATACTCACTAGAGCAAATTGAACACTGGTGCTTCATTTATACTTGACTAAAATATCTCGGGGGTATATGGCTTTCCTTTATACAAATGTTCCTTATAACCTCAAATCTGTCCTGTATTAACGGCGGCGGCGTTTGCCGACGGCGTTTTTTCCACCGGCCTTTCAATAGCCTTCGAAAATTTTGGTAAATTACTCATTTTAGTTCAGTGAATATGTCGTTTGGAGTTTTCTTTTTAACTTTTCCAATGTTTGTCTTCTTCGCTCTTCCTCCTTTTATCTCTTTAACTTTTATCTTCTTAGATCCGGGTTTCCTTATAAGTTTTTCAGGTTTCACTTCAGTCTTGGGTAGGTACTTCGAGTCATCGTAGGGTACATATTTATTAAGATCAAAGTCATAATAGTGCGGAGTCCCCATTCCGGCTAAAGTTCAAAGTGTACTCTGAAGTAGTAATTTTTATATACGCCAAAATACCATCCAAGACGTATACCCTTATAAACTGCGGGTCAGTCCTAGTAACGCGCACGTCAACGCCGCCGGCGGCGGCGGCGGCGGCGGCGGCGTATGCGGCGGCGGCGTTTGCGGCGGCGTCTGTTGTTGTAGTTGTTGTTGTTGTTCACATGTTCGAACTTCCTGCATTATATACAAGGACGACAGGGACGTGGCGACAGGGGGCTGGGATGTCTGCCCCCACCCTCAACTTTGATAGCAATAAGTTGAAAATGTCATGCCCGACACATTAGTTGGAATTTTACCGCACGCGCGCCAATTTTTTTACAACAACAAAGAACAATGTCGGCACATTTAACATCTAAAATTAGAAATGAAACATGTCGGAACACGTTAATATCATGCATTTTGATTGGTTAGCTGACTCAACATAATAAAGGGACTGTTGATATTTTATGTCTGACGTAGAAGGGAAAAAAATAATAATGGATACACAGCTCAAGAAATTGAACAGTATGGAAGTTGGCGCAGTTACGAAATATTTGATGAAAAGTTATGTCAGGCATATCATTCTGAGAAACGGCTTTCATTACCCAGACACTAATAACTTTTATTTATCAGAGTTAGATGAAATACGTGACTGCACAAGAAGAATACTTCAACAGCTGGAAAATTATAACATGTGGCTGTTAAATGAGCTGACAGGGAAATTGGACAATTACGATAGGGATCATTTTCCCTATATATTTAGTGACTTGTTGGACAATATATTTCGGGAAGATGGCCCCTACACATGGGAGAGAATAATGGCTGCATTCCTGTTCACAGTAAAAATGTGTTTAAAAGCATACAAAGACAACGACTTCTCATTGGTCAGCGAAATTGTGCAATGGGCACACACTATCGTGACATTATACACTGACCAATGGGTCGAACGGGAAGGCAGTTGGGATAATTTCTTCCAGGAATGTCTAAATATTGACAACTACTCGTCAAAAATGTTGACAATGAACCATAATGTTTTCAGATCGATTCATGGATGTGTAAATTATTGGCAAACATATTAATATCAATTGTGTGTATATATATATATATATATATATATTAAAGTACAGACCATTGCTAGAAAAGTTCATGGACGAAACAAATGACACATCTGACGAAAGTGATGACAATTCGGACGAAAGTGACAGTGAATAGTTAATATAATAAATTGTACTATGTACCACTTGTCATGTTATTTTTATCTTTTTTCCCTCGCTCACTTGCTTTTTTCGGTGGCGCTCACCACCTTACCCCCATAGTTTTCCGATGAATGGAAACAAGCCATATTTGTGACTAAATCCTTAACCGCCGCCGCCGCCGCCGCCGCCGGCGGCGCGGCGTTGACATGCGCATTACGGCCGCCGCCGAAAACGACCAGATTTTAATTGTATTGTTTCAAGTTGCACAGACACAATCATGTGCATATGTTTACTGATTCAAACTAACTGTACATCAGAGGAAGCAATTGTCCATTCTGCCTTCAGCTGGATATATAGGACGTACCCACTGAACCTCAACATAATTATTACGCAATTTGGAAAGAGAAGTAAGATATTTCGATAGATTCACGAGATGTCGATACAAATGCTTATATATATATATACTCTCATATTGAATTCACTCATAATTGCATTGACATTTGGATAGGTAGGTTGTATTGTAGCCAATGTGATAAATTTGTATCCAGTACAAACAACACTAAGAGACGTTGTGAACGACAGCCTGAACTAGTTAACTAGTCCACCACGTTTCCCTTGTTTCTGTTCTATATAAATATAGGTGCATAGAAGAACGCTCGATTTCACTGATTATATAGGAAAATGAAGTATCAATGTGAAGAGTGCTTAAGTGTCTATGCTTGGCAAGATAGTTTGAAGCGTCATATCAAAGTTAAACACACGCCTTCAGAACAACAACAACAACAACAACAGTATCATCAGCCACAACAACAACAACAACACCAACAACACCAACAACAACAACAACAACAACAGTATCATCACTGACTAAATCCTTAACCGCCGCCGCCGCCGCCGCCGCCGGCGGCGGCCGCCAATTTCTTTGCATGCCATAGGATTATGTAGTTGCCGCCGCCGCCACCGCCGCCGCCGGCGGCGCGGCGTTGACATGCGCATTACAGCCGCCGCCGCCGCCGCCGCCGCCGCCGCCGCCGCCGCGGGCGACTCGCATATATAAGAGAATGCATTGGCACAGGATAAAAAAAACCGACTTCCGACTGGATTTGATATAGCGGGTCACATTTATGACTAAATCCTGAATTTTGTTTAATTTTTGAAGTTTTTTGAAATTTGTGAAATTTGTGAAATTTGTGAAGTTTTTGAAGTTTTTGAAGTTTTTCGAAATTTTTGAAATTTTGTAAGTTTTTGAAATTTTTGAACTTTTTGAAATTTTTGAACTTTTTGAACTTTTTGACCTTTTTGAACTTTTTGAACTTTTTGAACTTTTTGAACTTTTTGAACTTTTTGACCATTTTGAACTTTTTGAACTTTTTGGAAGTTTTCAATGCGAGTGTCACTTTAACATTATCCCACAGTGTGCGCCATGTGTTACTTTAACATTCATCCATAGTGAGTGTCACTTTAATAATCATCCCCCCGTGAGAGACTAGTATCCCTTTAATATTCAAGACTGAAGCTACCCCACCGAGATCATCACGTGATATACATGTAGATAATATACCATTCATATGGAGAAATCTGGATATAACCAGCGGGTCATGTCCGGACATGTCCAACCGGTACAAATAGACCGACGCGTGGGCGGAGAATATAGGTCAAACTCCAACGGGAGTACTGCGGAGAATGTAGGTCAAACTGTCTAGACTGCCACCAACTGGGGTGGGTATCATCAGCCTTCCAACCTGTTGATATATAACAATGTTCCATAAACATACAAATCATCATAAACTAGCTATTGCCTTAGTAATAGTGGTAACATATGTAGCCATAATAACAGTTTTGGAATTTCAAGAGACGGATAAGTGATAGATGAAACCTAAATCTCAAGCTGCTAACATAATATTGGGGTGGGAGGGTGGGAAAATGAATTCTGATATCAAAGGAATTACGGGAATTACGTTTGGACAAAATAAATATTGATGCTATTCCCGATAAATGGTGGACAAAGAGACTGCGCATGACCGTATATAAAATGTACATCCTGTTGTTAAAGGGGTACCGGAGTCCCGGACCTATTTAATTTAGTACGCTCCCTAGAAAATAAAATTGGTTATGATGACAGCGATTTAACCATCTACATGTATAAGATGTATAATAACATGTATAAATTCGAGATTCGTCAATTGCTATCGCCGACGTATCCACCATGATAGGCACACAAGCGCACACTTTAACCGTGCCCTGATAACGCATAGGTTTTTGCTTGGTCCCAAAAGGGACGTAATTCGCATGGTTCGACGACCCCAAACGGAACAGAAGTAATTGATGGTTCGCGGTTCTTGGTATACCGTGGGCGCGTTTGCGTTTTGTTTATAAAATGGGTTACAATCGTTGTACGAATGCCAAGAAGTGCAAAGCGATTAATTCTATGAGTTTGTCATTCGGAAGCCAATATACGTTCTATTCCATAATTACAACGGTGGTTATATAATATATGATCGTGAGTGTGGTACCATTACGGACTATGATTTTCTGGTTATAATATGATGGCAGAGATATCGCAAATCATTATCATTTGGAATGTGAAGAATTGAATTATGAACCAAATTTATGGTAAACCACGAAACGAGTAATACTTTAAATATTAACTGGTAATAAAACAAATAGCGGTACGCTGAAAGAATATAGGTAGTAAAATTATTAAGGATTTAAAGTAATATTAGGTACTCGATAGCTACATGTACTACTAACAACATGTGATAAAATGTCAGTATTCCTGTAAGAATGGTTGAATGGATTGAAACTCAAGAAGGCTATTAACTAGTCCATGAAAATCCATGTAATAATGTTCCCGGGCATTAAGTCACCAATGAGAATAAAATCTTAAGGCGGCTACCTGCAATAAATATTTAGCAAGCCACCTGCTAAATCAGGCAAAATACTGAGAACACCACCTGCAAAATAATATGTAAAGAGGGCAGCCTGTGAAATATGCATATATAGAATGCCACCTAAAAAAACTTCATATGTAGAGAACCACCCGTAAAGTAATATTTTTGGAGCAAACAAAACTATGTAAAATAGTATATATTTAACATGCAACCTGTAAACCAATATAGTTAGAAAGCCTCCTGTAAAATAATATACATAGAAAGAGCCTGTAAAATAGTATATTCTCAAAGCTACCGTAAAGCGGGCATACTTAGGCCCACTTTTTTACTATCCAGTTTGATAACATACAACTAAGGAGACTTGTCACTTTTGGTTTTGGGTCAAAGTTACCCCACTGGGCCAAAGTAAACCCGTTTTACGGTACCTGTATTAGAGCAACAGCTCCAAGGTACAAAATTGAGCATTCCTATGAGCAAACATGCCTAACCCGTAAACAGGCTTAATAACACAACCAGTGTACGTACATGTATGTATAGGAAAATTGGAGGTATATGACGTGTTCACAAGAATCAAAGAGTTATACACATACGTATGTATAACATCCACTGTCGTAATGTGTGCATAAGACCATCGTTCATCAACATAAAGTTATATGAGTGCACAATGACCAAGATGTCCGAAACAGACATGTATGCATATAATAACCGAACCGTTATAAATGTATGTACCATAAGTTCATCACCAGTCATAAACGTGTGCCCAATAACCACATATTTATAAACTTCCAGCAACAATTATGTGCACGATAACCGAAGAGTTATGTGCACGTACCATACAGGCATAAACATAATTACCCCCTCAGCAACAGACAATTACATAATAACCAGTTCGTTATAACCATATAATGGATTTGGAAAAGCTCCCGTGAAAGAATATGTATTTAGGAAGCCGGAGCCTGTAAGGTAATATATTTATAAATCCACCTGTAAATTAAAGCAACAATCGCAAACCACTTCCACAAATTTGGAACGATAAACGCATGTATAGAGCCAAATGTTTATAAACGATAATAATAACCGCCTGGTTATAAACCATTGCACAATAACCCGATGGCTATACAGCAACGCGAGCACTGACAAGTTAGCATTAGCTATACATTAATAAACAACCAATACCAGTATACACCTCGTGACAAGTATAATTGTGTATCCGTGTTTTAAACCGAAAATTGTAATAATGCTGACTGAAAAGGCAGAGTAAAATTTTCATACAAATTGTGTCACCATCAAGTCGAGGCCTCAATGTTCCCGGAAGAAACATGCCCTAAGAGAAAACATATATTATAACTGCATTAGCTATAAATTCTTTTAAATTTAATAAACTACATTTATATATATTGTAGCATACACGTAGATATAGTGGTGTGTCCCGTCCTGCAAGGTGAAGAATTAAATATCAACTGATCAGGTGAAATTAATGTTCATGAGTACTGGTAATATGTATAAGGAATAATAAGGTTGATCAATATATACATGTGTTAATTCTAATGTAGTAAAATATCATTACCAATATGACGAAAAGATTTGAAAAGCTAATGGTTTGTCAAAACGGCTTTATGTGCAAGAAACTACCCATAGTCCCGCAAACAGCCTAATAAGTAACCAAGCGACGAATTTACCATAACTCCAGCAAATCTGAAGAAATATTTTAGGGATAAAACTAAACGCAAAATAGTTGTCAAAACGCCAACCATATTGTTCTATTTGCCCCAAAAGAACACTGTTCGACAATGTCTCAACAGCCTTAAGTACTAGAAAACTGTCTATGTAATTTTAAAATTTTAATGTATGTGTGATTACTTATCTATGTCAAAATCGCCAGAATACAGCCAAGCCAACATTGACCAACCACCCTGGAATAATACCACCGATGGGCAAATCAAATATGTGCCAACGAGCTCATGTGAGTTAATTGACCAATGCACTTGAACATCTGGATGCATGTAGAAGCTCTCTAAGAAGTATAGAATAAGTGGGTATGAGCAACTCAAGCGCTCATCGAGATATGTCCAATTGCAAAAGAATATTCCATCGTGATAGTACCGTTTGCTATTGTTAAATATATGCCAGTGTCCACAATGTCTTAATCCCTTTGTACGTACAAATCACCTTGTGGGACAGCAGCACATGTTTGTTGCCCCAACACACACTTTACTCATTTATACCAAGCGCTGAAGTCACTTGGTGTAACATTAAAAGGAAATCCAAGTCATTTGATCTGTACCTTTTTTATGAAAGATAACCCGGTTTGTGTGTTGTAACTCGCAACAAAGTTGAGTCCAGCTCAATGTAGGCAATCTCACCTGTACTAATAGTTAGGAGAACCCTGAACACACATGACATGGCAGGTTAAAATTAAGAATAAACATAAATTACATAAGTTAACTTAAACTTGTGTAGTTGTTACGTCCTGACTCCAAGTGACCAAAGCTGGCATTTACAGGACGGTAAAACTTAAGTTACAAGATCCATGTAATTGTAAATACCACAGTCTTATAGAGTAGATATCACTCTGTAGTAGTTGTGCCCTGATCACTGTTATTTTTGGAGTAAAATAGTAGCTTTCTCGTAAAGAATGTGAAATATGGCTTATTTGTCCCAATCCGGAAACATAGAGTAAACCGAGCTAACAATTCGCCGTTCCTTATCAGGGAATTCCCTGTTCCTTATTCACGAATACTGCCAAAAGTAGGAATGCATGGATAAAACGGGTATCCAACAAAACGGAACAACGATGTGACAAATGTCCGGAAGTGGTAGCGGTACCATTTTTCCCAATTTCGTGCAAAAATTAGCATTAGCCAATTGTTCATTTGTGCAACATAATTAAAGTATTGCACTGATAACAAAATCTATGTATAAAGCCCCGAGGCGAATTAAGAAAGATAATAGTAACTAAATAGAAGAAAAATTGTACTGGGACGTGTCTGACGCCGAACATTGAAATATCGAAACACGTGTTCCCGTAAATAAACAGTGAATTT
Organism: Siphonodentalium dalli; assembly: GCA_032622095.1. Taxonomy (NCBI): domain Eukaryota; kingdom Metazoa; phylum Mollusca; class Scaphopoda; order Gadilida; family Siphonodentaliidae; genus Siphonodentalium; species Siphonodentalium dalli. Next base: position 56,606,671 of record CP136067.1, read on the forward strand.
TTTACTTATAGAAGTTGAAAAAAGATGTTATTGACTATTATGTCGCGACAAATAACACAACCAACGGGACGTTAAAATGAATTCTGATATAAAAGGAATTACGGGAATTATGTTTGGACAAAATAAATACCCGATCAATGGTGGACAAGAGACTGCGCATGACCGTATATAAAATGTACATCCTGTTGTTAAAGGGGTACCGGAGTCCCGGACCTATTTAATTTAGTACGCTCCTTAGAAAATAAAATTGATTATTTCATGATCAAGGTTTTATCATAACTACTTATTTTAATAAGTCAATATTGAAATCTCCTATCAAAATTATTTTGTTATGATCTCGATTAAACGAACCATCTTCTCTTAATAATTATTATGTTCTACACATTGCATTTCAATCTCTTCAAAAGAGTAAGATCTAACTGAAATCTGCGATTACCTGTCATCAATCATTCAGGCAGAAAGTGTTTAATATGAAAGTATTATGATTATATACCAACACTGTAGTCTCAATAATCAGTCATTGTGAGTATACGCGAAAATTGAAGTCTATCAGATGTGTCGACAACGGGTACCATAAACTGTTATGAAAAATATAGCAATTATATACCAATGTTGAGGTCTAATGACCGTGTTGACAACAGGCGACAAGGAAATATAAAAATAATTTGGAAATTAAAATAATTTGCCATTACCATTAACTACTGCTATTTTAAAATAATTATCAGTGTGATATTAAAAAAAAATTCAGAGTGAGCAAGATGGATACATGTATATGTAGTGAATATTAAGATGAAAGTCAAGGACAGTTGACAGGACAGAAACCACATTCATGAAAACAGAACACAGAACTGGCCTTGAGGTAAGACGTATCTGCAGGTCGATGCCTCGCGGTATATATACTGCCGCCCTTGTACCACCGTGATTCCTTTACCACACCTTTTTGGATACACACAGCGGCAAACAAAGTTCAAATGTTTATTTCTCAAGTAAATCATGTTACATGATATTATGAGAAGATAATACATAATTATACCATACAATACATGGTGTGCAACAGTGGAAAAGGGTTTTTCAGTGTGAGGGGGGGGGGGGAGCTATTAAATATTTATATTATATTATAGGGCATCACAATGTTGTTTGATGACATGCATCACTAAATCGCGCTATCTCCTCGAAACTGTTGGAGATATCGTGACTGAGTGCAGATATCATGCATTATTCGTAATTAACTCTTGCGTTTTGTATAAATGTGGAGAGTTTAATCAATATATTCTTGTTTTTGGAGTTAAACAATTTAGTAAAATTAACTAAATTCGGATAATTTCGAAAGAATTTGGGAATATATTTTTTTCTCAGATAATCAAGCGAAGAGCATTGTAAAATACAATGATATTCATCTCCAAGTAACCCTGTATTACATCTCGAACATACTCTATCTTTCCGATTGGTATCATTCCATGATCCAGTTTCAATGGGAAGTCTATGATTGGACATTCGAAATCTAGTAAGGATAATTGCATCCTTGCGATTCAAAATTTTCAGATAGTCTTCAAGGCCAAATATTGTTTTCAATGTTTTGTATGTGGTACATTTACTTGATTGTTCCATATTAATTTTCCATTGCAGTACATAGTGGTCCTTCAGTGTTTGTTGGACAATATTATTCATATTAACAACATCAATGGTAATATTATCCTGGTCCCACCATAGAGACGGTAGCCCCGATTCAATTAGAATTTTATGGATATACATGTATGATAGCCATGGATGCTTATATTCACCATTTCTATACCATTTTAACAGAAGGGAGTACATCATCCTACTCATTCTGCTATCATTACAATTAACTAATTTTGCTCAGTATGATACCATTCGACATTTTACATCCAGCTCTAATGGGAACATTCCTGTCTCGCCATATACCATTAGCGATGTTGTACTTGTTTTTACATTTAGGATAAATTTAAAAAAATTTAATTGTAATTTTTCTAGGGATTCTAGACATCCATAACCCCATGTTTCTGTCCCATATAGTAGGATAGGTTTGACAGTTTTATTGAACATGTCTAACTGACATTCGAATGGCAAGGACAATTGGCGTATTTTATGGATAAGACCATACATAGATCGGGTAGCTCTTGTAATCAGGTCATTTTTTGCTTTGGTAAACGTGTTTAATTTGGTAAAAATAATTCCAAGATATTTGTAATGAGTGACATATTCAATATGTGTTCCATTAATGTATACCTTACGTCTTGGGGTACGCCCTTTTCCGAATACCATAATTTTTGTTTTCGACGTATTGACATTTAATTTCCAAAATGAACAATAGTCGTCAAAAATGCTCAAATATTTTTTCATATCATTTGTACTTTCTGCAAATATTACAGTATCATCAGCATAAAGCATTAAATAAAGTTTTACATACGTTTTAAGTTCATCAGTAATTATCGTTTGCAATCGGTGTATGCCTGGGACATTATTAGTTTCAAAGAAACTCTCTAAATCATTGAGGTAGATCGAAAATAAAAAAGATGATAAATTTGCGTGCCACATTATGGGACTCTTGTCGCTAGCAGTGGGGCAGTAGGCCAATTCTACCCCGGACCCAAACAGGGGAGGCAACCATGAAAACGTGCATTTTGAAGCACACATATTTAATAAGTTATGCATACATTGTACTTTCTTATAGTTTACCGCTTCCATTCTCGGTGATCCGATCATGAGTTTCAGAGCTATATACATATATATATCTTTTCTGCTGTAACTTTCCAGCGAAATGGAGAATTTGTATTCGTGTGTTGTTTTGGGTACACATAGCAAAACATTAAACAAACAAAACGTCTAGTAAAGTAGTAACTCTTTTATAATGCAACAGGTGTCTACCAAAACTGGAATTAAACAACCTGTTGTCTCAAATGGATATAATTTGGTGACATGATTGTCTTTTTGTCATTTGCCTCCCGCATTACCACGGTTCAAATATGGAGTCAGTTTCCTAAAAATAGGTGAAATCAAGTAACAATCGTTGGTACATGTATAAGCAATGTACAGTGTTGTGAGGGGGAGCTCAAATATATTTTACACTTTCAAAGTTTCAACATCCGTTGTTTTTCTCTTTATTTATCATTTTATAAATGGATACAGATGCACCAAATGTCATTATGGGAAAAGAGTCAAGACCAAGGATTCGTAGGGCCATAAGCTAAGTTACTTAACCAATGAAATTCCTTCACAATTTGGTCATTATTGTATACTTAATATGCTACGAGAAAAGAATGCATATGGACAATACATTATTTAGTTGCATGACGTTACATGTGGCATTTCATAACGCAAGTTATGTTTGTGTAATGTTGTTACACATTTCTAAAACTGTGAAAACATTGGCTTATTTCGTAAAATTGAGGCTCCGAAATCAGAAAAACTCCCATTTGTAAGGCACATATCTCGAAAAATATTTTCTGTTCTGATATCAGGACAGCAATATCTACGTATGGACATGCAACTGATAGGACTTATAAATTTGAATTTTTTATACACACGAATTGATGATTTTACCAAATTTATTTCACAAATTTCACCAATTCCCTTTGTTGATTTTTAGTGTGTTGTTTAGAAATGGTTTATGTAGTTAGTCATGCAAATAAAAAAATTGTTGCAATTAGTTCCGGGTAATGCACTGGACTATATATACAAATAAGCGGTGTCCAACGGAACCGTTTTGTTTAAGCAGTATTTATTCCATGAAAATTTTTACACTCTGTGGAAATATAACAGATTTACAAAAAGTATGTTATCATGGAACAGATTCGACATTCAGAACCGTTTGCGTCCTGATGATTTATACTATTTAAACGGACATGGCTCATTCGAGCTTCCAAAGTATGTCTACGTAATTAAGAAGGAGGTGTACGATAGCTTGAGAAATACATGAAATGTTGATATACCGGCTCCGTATACTCTGCAAAATACTTTTTATGATCCAGCTATTTTAAATTTTTCGCACATAAGTTAAATAAACGCTCTTTATGTCTACCATATCATCAATAGACGAACTCGGGAGGCTCTTTTCTGTTGCATGCCGTGCAAATGGCCATTTTTGTTGGGGACTCAAACATCGTGTTCAAGATTGTATTTTGTATTACTTCAATGCGTCTTTATTGTGATATATGGTGCTCGTAGAAGGGTAGTTGTATCGACCTATTTCGAAACCGGGAACAATTCGAAAGTGAATAGTTTTAGGAGTATTTTGGACCAACAAGTGGCTTTAATGGACGATTATAATTCTGATATATATTAGTGGTCAACATGTGGAAGTCCCGGTGATGAATCTGGGTGTGGCCTGACCATTTCTATTGGAGTTATAAATCCTCCTTTTCGACTCGAGATGATTGTGTTGTCCGGATGATAACTCAAGTTATAGTTATAGAATTGCTTTCAAGTTTGGCACGTGGATTGCTCACATGGACATGCAGTCACGCTCGAATGTGGAACCAGCCCATTTCCTTTTAACATAATTATGCCTGTTATCGACTTAAACTTTGCTAATTATTTTTATGTCAGGATGATGCGTGTAACTTTATTTATGGTTGTCTATTCTCTATAAACTTTGGAATGTAGTTTATTTACATTTCAGTATATATCAAGTTTAAACGTGGTTCCGGTCCAACCATAGTTGCCAGTTTCTCTTTTGTTGCCGTGTAATAATATAAATTAAGTTTATCGAATTACTCTCAAATTATTCACGTGGATTACTGACATGGAAGTGCAGGTCTCGTTCGAATGTGAGTCCGGTCCGATATATGAGTCATCATACAGGTCGGCTCTCAATGATATTTGGAATACGTGTGAATCAAACTAGAGATATCCTCTATTAAGTAATTGTATTTAGCTATATCATAACACAACGCCATTATGTAACAACCAAATTGCTCTTAATAGGTGATGGGGACATGCATGACCTTAACCAACCCATATAAATAAATGTTTAAATATAACCTCGAATAGCATCCCTATCTCATTTACAGCTGAATAGCAGCCATGGGTGTTCTGTCTGTGCTGATTCTCACGGCAACGATTTCCGTGGGATCTCAAGGTAAGACACGAGGACATGAAACAAACCATTTAATCGTTTAACTTATTACCATATACTACATTACGGGCGCGCAGCATTTGTCTGTAAATGGCATTTTTTTTAGTTTTAAAGCACTTGATTCGTCATTTATATTACATTCCCTTACCTAATTACCTATGCATTTATATCATGTCGGCACTCAACCATAGTTGAGTTGAAAATATCACGCGAAATACTCTCTTTTAGCAGTGTATCTAAAACAACTACTAAAAACTAAAGATGAAAAAACGCTAAACAAAATAAATAGGGAGTCACTTCAGAAATACATGCGACTTTCCAGTGTCAATTTTACAAATAGTATAACAAATCTCTCCAGAATTATTACACTTACCATAATTTGACTAATAAGGCAATCATTCGATATACAAATTCATCCAGGTCCTATCGCAGATAATTAGTATCATACAATTTCCAGCATGTGTTTGAATATACAAAGTTTGCTTTCAAAGCTTGATAGTATGCTGTTGAACATTTTTAGATGTTGTCATTCATGATTTCATTGTTCAACAGAGCAGGAAACCCCCGTCGATTTTGACAGACACTACGACCACATGTAATAGGCTTGTGTCTTGAAGAAATACATACATACCTGATAATGCCAAGACCAACGTAGATATACCCATAAACTGTAAATGAATGTGTCATATATTAATACGCGGAATGTATATTAATGTTTTATCACATTTTATTGAATAAAAAATTACTAAGTGCCGAAAGGTCCAGGTGCCGAAAAGTCCAGTATTCTTTAGTAAGATAACTGAATGCGAACTTATAGTGACATAAATTTATGACAAACTCGTCACAAATGCCTACATGTCAATTAAGATGGCAAAAGCCCACCGCTATGATAACACAATCCCCAAAGTATTGAAAAATTGTGCCTCGTCTTAAAAACTCCCCATTATGATCTATTTTATATATTTTCTTAGAACATGCATATTTTTCCATTGAACGGAAGGCAAATATATGTCCAATCTGAAAAAAGATGACCCACATATAACGTCAAACTGTCGCCCTGTGTCCCTTCACGCCCGTGGTAATTTCAACAAAGGGCCATAACTCTGGTGAAAATTGGCGTGCGGAACCCAAATTCAAACTTGACCTGTAGTTTTGGGTAGTAAACTCACATACATGTACCAAATTTCATACATTCAGTTCAGACTTACTAAAGTTAACATCCGGAAAAAAAATTGAGTGCAAATTCTAACAACAAGGGCCGTAACTCGGGTGGAAATTGGCGGGCGGAACCATAATTCGAATTTGACCTGTATGTTGTTCTAGTAAACCCATATAGAAATTGCATTCCATTCAATTCATACTAACTAAAGTTATCATCCGGAAACGAACACAAGCGAATGGACGGGCAGATGGATAGCCAGTGACATAATACGTCACGTTTTTTTTCTTCTCAAAACTGGCGTATACAATGTGTTTTAACCTCATTTGTCAGAATATCAGCGTGATAGCAATCGGGATTGTCTCCCAATGGCAGTATTGAGTTTTTTAATTAATCGTCATATATCACAATATCACACATCTGAGGGAAAAGAAATAAGATATGTTTTGCGAGATTAATAAGCATTTGACAATGTCTGGCATCGATTATACTGCTATTTAAATTGAAAAGAATGGGAATAACAGACAATATGTATAAACTTATTGAGAATTACCTTGATTCTAGAGTTTAGAGAGTCACAATCAATGGGACGAGCTCAAATTGGATGCCTTTTTCAACAGGAGTCCCCACGTGTCCTTACTCGGCTTCTGCTCTTGTTGGTTTACATAAATTATATTTTTGGAGGGGTAAGTAGCTACATTCGCCTATTCGTGGACGAGGGTTACCCTTTTATCGCTGGTTAACACCCTACCATTGCTGCAAATGTACTTAACCAAGATATACAGCGATTATTTGAATGGTCGCATAATATGGTCCGTTAAATTTACCCGAGCAACGTCGGCTATCCCACCTAGTGTTACGTCTACAACCATAATTAGCAATACTGAGTGAATGCATGGGCAACGATGAACTAATAGCTTGACACACTGAAATAATAGTTTGAAACGCTGACCACCTGATATTATCACAATTTCGAGGTGGTATTGATAATATATGTTCAAACAACATGATACTGAAACGAATAGTGTGCATCGCGTTGTTGCATGTTCCATATGTAAATTGCCGACTGGAGTAATTTGAATTTTTTTTACTAAGAAACTGGTTTGGTAGCAGCATGCACATTAAGACTTCCATTAAATGCACGATATTCCGTCTCTTTGATCTGATGAGATGGGATGCTAATCTATTGACGAGATGAGTGTTTCATTACAGTATAGTAAAGCATTGCATGCGACATACGTATATGGTTTGTTATCACGGAGAGTGTTGAAAATTCCGATAAGGTAACTAGTATTTATAACGCATGGGTGTGCACTTTTGTTTCTGAGTTACATTAAATTAGTAATCATCATGCCTAATGAATCAAAGACGCACTGTCTGGCGAAACATTACTTCCTGTGTTGCATGCAATTACAATTGTTGGCCGGACTGTTGGATGTATCCTAAGCATAACACCAGAACTTTCAATACGTAAAGCATTGGCTTTGACTTGCGTTGCGGTGCCCGATAAATAAATAAATAAATAAAATAGTTATATATGTACGTTTACAATGTATTCGCAACAGACCAAATAGTAATGACCATTCCAAAGGATCAAAGTCACTACCAATAGATCAGAACATTCATATCTGCTCAAGAAGACAAAAATATATATTCTACTATCAAAACGATATCCGAATTCATTACCGACAAAAACATTTAGAGAAAAAGTATATTAACTAGTAGTCTAGGCGAAAGGAACTATTGGGAGTAGCGTTTTATTATGATATATTATAACTGATTCCGAATCAGCCAAATATGAATTTCGGTCCTATTTCCAATGTCACCCCTCCAAATTTGTCTTACAACGGACGAATACACCATGTGTTGATGTTCTTAATATAAATATCGATTTCTCTAAACTGTCATGACGACTTATGTGATGTCGCATTTTATTTTCTTGACGGTTCGAAGAAATGTGCCCCACACGCGACCTTTATAGCCCGGAAGCTATCTTGACCACCGTCATGGCCGTAACTTGTTAGGGTTCGATGGGTTCGGACGAACCCGTCCTGGGAAGGAGAATGCTCTATTGCCCGACCACGCGCTGTCTACACTATGCACATTCTCGCAACGTATATGGCATTGGGTGTTACCAAAATTAATTTAATACTGGCCACATTTGAAAAAAGTAGCAAATAAAGGTTTGATATAGCGCTTAACCTTGGTCTATAAACATTACACTCCTGTCCCAGTCATTTGTATAAGTCATCCAATGAACCGGCTGCAGCCATTATATTGTGTATATGCGCTGCCCTAGTTTTGTCAGCACGAGATATGATACTCACCGTATGACAAGCGGACTGGTACTGATACTCGTTTAATGCATGAATGGTGCGAATTCAACACCATACGAGCTACCTTTCACGTCACTCAAATCGTTCAAGCCACCATTGTGAGAAAACTCACATTAAACCACCGGCGGGCTGCGAACTCATCTCGCTGTGTTGACAACGAAGACAAATCTGATATGCTAAACACTGGACCACGGAGCTCCACGTGTCATAATTGCGATTTACATAAGAGACAAAAAGACTATACAAGTTCGAAGCAGTTGGAATCTACTTTTAGGACGCTTACGCTTAGCAGGGAATCGCGTTATTTAACCCTTGCAGTGCCAAATCCGATTTTTGTATCAACCCATATTTCCTTGATAATTTTTCAAATTTATTGATTATAATAATGTGATACATTGATGGAAAGAGCTCTAAGAGCTCTAAAAATTATCAAGGAAATATGGGTTGATACAAAAATCGGACTTGGCACTAAAAGGGTTAAAATATGTTTGGTTCTCGAACGGAAGAATCGACAAGCCTCCAGAACCTTTCGTACCGAACTATATATTGGACAAGAAGTATCCAAGTTAGAAGCAGTTGGAGTCTACTCTTATGACGCATGCGCTTAGCAGGGGATCGCGCTATTTTAAGTCTTATATTTGTTTCTTCAACTGGAGAATAGACAGGCGTCCAGAACCATTCGTACTGAACTAATGACGTTAATCTACTTGGACAATACTTGCACAGTATGTCCATGTGTCGTACACGAACCACCCGTGCAGCGGTTCGATTAGCCGTCCGTGTCCAGGTTAAGTGATGTGCTGTGCTAATATCGCCCTATCTACATGCCGCCTCCGCATCAATTATGCTCTTGCAATCAACCGACGGACCCGCCTTAGGGGAGAAATTGGCTACGCCCATGACCACCGTGTATCTTGGATTAAACTTCACACAATTGTTGATGTTCGTTATGATGTCTGCTTAAACTGTTCGATGTAAACACGAAACAAAAATTGGAATGTAGGTACCACTGGTATATCTGTCACTTCGTGTGAAATTAGATTGTAAAAAATAAAAATGGCTGTCAAAATGACGACCGGTAGTAAAATTGGGAAATATCAAATTTAATCTCTATTTATACAAACCCTATTCGATCAAATGACGAGTGCGCCACCGTATATGATGTCCAATCCAAATCCGATTAGTATATGCCATATACCTTGTGTGTCTCTCAACATCTAAGTTCGAAGTATATGTGTACAAATTATCAATATTTATGTCCAGAATAGAGCACACGAATGTACATACTACTAAGTGAGTGTCAGATATGGACTAAGGTGCCCATTTGAGTAGAAATGAAGCCATCATTATCCAAAATAGAAAACAAATTGGGGACCAAAATTATCACAATTTGGCAAGGTTTCGCCAAATGTCACCATGTCATGTTCATTTATACGAAAACTATTTTCAAGTCACCATCACCCGCTTTCGACAGAGTCCCAAGCCATATAACGAGTGTTACAAACCAGCTAATGAGTGCCCAACCTACCAATTCAACGGGTGTATCAAATCATACAAAGTGTTCCAACGTGCCAAACAGCAGGTGTCCCTATTTCCAAACCACCCTACTGTTGTCTAATTCTGTCCAACTGGTATCCCAAACCACCAAAATTTGTCCCATCCATCCATTCAACTATGGTCACAGACCATCAAACGGGTGTCCCAAAGCAACACGCCAAGTTCCCCAAACCAACAATGAGTGTCCCAAACTAAGTAAAGCAAGGGATACCAAAAAAAACACCTAATTAATAATTTAAACCACCATTAATGTCTAAATCAATTTATAAAATCAAACCTTATACAGTACTTAGTGCTCCGAAGCAGACAATCTACCGAGATGTAACATTATAACATCTGGTCGCCGTGAGTATCATACATCTCATTTATTTCTCATTGTTAAACCGATATTTACCACTATCCTGGCAAGAAGGATATCGGATTTCGACAACTCGCTTGATTCCAAAACAAAACGTTCATATAACCAATTAAAATTCGTAAAAATAATATATGCGTGTGCTACGAACGTAAAATAATCAGTACTTAGTTCAATAAAGTTGAATAAATGTGGAGACAGGACCGAGAAAACTAAATAACCCACCAAACATGTATTGGAATCCGAAAAGTAACGAACGATACACATTGTTTACAGCGCGCACGAATACGGACTATTTTGACAATTTCTATTTTAGCGAAGAAGGGAATTCCCCGTAATTCATTCATTACGGTCTTGATCAAAAGCTACTAATCACATTTTTAATTCGATAAAATACAGAAGGGTAAGGGTGGATACACACATGCATGTAATCTCTGTAATTATCGTGTACTAGCAGGGTTACCCGGCGTTGCCCAGGTTAATGCGATGTGAAACCATCTGTATGCTGTGCATATTTGTTGGGAATAGAGAATACTCTTGCTTAAAGTGTTATACGTTTTCTCATAAATTCTATATTCAAATAGCATCACAAAACATGATTATTACAGTCATGGAATATAAGTAGTGGCCCACCTTGTCAATTGTCATTCTGTTTGTCGCGATTAATCCGTTCCCCCAATAATGAATTATTCATGTATTTACAACTGCGTATACGTCAGACGTTATAATATGACGCATGGACATCATAAAGACATTAGTTCGCATAAATAAAAGATGACAATTGGGTTTTACATATTGAGATGTATCAATCAATCTAGTGGGTTGGAATAAGATCTCGAGGATACCTGGTTATCATATCTCCATGAAGATACAGATAGATAGATAGATAGATAGATAGATTTTATTTGTACAATAAACATAGCATATTACAGTTAAACTAAAGATACAAAATTAATGATATTGTACAGGGACTGCATGGCCAATACTGACCGTCTTCCTGCAGTCCCTTAAATAAATAACAAATTATCCACTACCTGGCGGTAATTGTCAAATAATAAGTATATATATATATATAATATATATAATATAATATGATATAATATAGAATAATATCCGCAGACCAGATTCAATTGTACATGTAGGCATCGAATGTTGACTATATAGATTGAATGTAAATAAATAAATAAGGACGGAAAGTCAGTGAACGTTAATACTAGTCATATTATAGTCATGGGCTATGTTCAATGGGTGTCATTATAGTAGCTGGTCACATCGAGTTCATTACGATATTTTTAAGTGATACGTGTGCAAATTGATTGAACTTGTTATGACCAGACGGGTGAAATATCCAGAAAGAATGACATCAATATCAATAAGTATAATTATAATATTTAGTTATAGGATATAGTTATAATATTTAGTTATAACATTTAGTTCCCGGGGTTATTTTGTAATGAGCAACTGTAACAGTTTTTATTTTTGCAATCGACAATGTATTTGGATATTATTTGATGTGATAGAGTTTTCTTGAACGTAGCTCTAAATTTACATCCTCTTGATGTTTTATCAATTGAATTCCAAATGTCTGGGGAGGAGTGTTTTGGGAGGGATGCTGAAAATGATGATTTCGGTGTTATCAGACGTATATTATTCGCATTTCTCGTATTTTTCGCGAGAGAATAAGAGTAGCACGTTTTAAATGATTTCGGTAAGTTATTTCTAGTCCAATCATACATAAAGCAAGCTGCATTAACTCTAAATATGTCATTGAGGTTCAGGATTCCTTCTTGTTTGAACAGAGGTTCGGTGTGAGCTCTATAACTGGCATTGCAAAAAATACGTATTGCCCTTTTCTGCTGTTTTAAAAGTGAATCGAAGGATGCGTGCCCCCAAATATGTATGCCGTATGTTAAGCGACTATGTACTAGGGCATAGTAAAGAGTTTTTTGTGCATTTTTCGGAAGAATTCGTTTAACTTTGTTCAGGAGGTAGAGCGTGTGACATAGTTTATTATGGACCATATCAATATGGTATTTAAATGTAAGGTTTTCATCGATTGAGATGCCAAGAAATTTCAGTGAAGTTTCCTGAATATTATTTCCAACTCGAGTTAATGCTTTCCCATTTAGCATAACTTTGAATTTTCTCCACTTTGATTCATTGTTTTTAGGATGCATCAATATAAATTTACTTTTGGATACATTTATTGCAAGTCTGTTGCAGCAGCACCATATAAAGACATTTCTTAGTTCTTCGTTGATTTTTTTTTTAAGGCGGTCGTGTTTATGGTCTGATGTATATATAGTGGTATCATCGGCGAATGAAAGTAATTTTAATGATGTACTGCGGGGCATATCGTTAACGTACAAGAGGAAAATTGTCGGTGCGAGGATGGACCCCTGGGGCACTCCACAAGTGATAGGGTTAAAGTGCGATTTTGAACCAAGAAATTCAACATATTGTCGTCTGTCCCTGAGATAGCTTGAAAACCATTCGTTCGCTATCCCACGAATTCCATAGTGATTGAGTTTGGCTAAAAGTATTTCATGACTTATTGTGTCAAAGGCTTTAGACAGATCGATAAATAGTCCCACAGTTGAATCTCTAGTTGGCTGATCATTTTTCTCAGCCACGTAATGTAAAAGTTGCATTAGTGGATGGATGGTAGAGTGTTTTTTTCGAAAACCAAACTGGTTATTATGTAGAATGTTATGTTTGGACAAGAAAGAGAATAATCTATTCTGAATAATTTTCTCGATTAATTTTGAGAAGACTGGTAATATGCTAATAGGTCTATAATTTGCAATATTTTCTTTACTGTCGCCTTTATGTATAGGGACAATTTTTGCGGTTTTCATTTTTTCGGGGAATGTGCCGTCTTTAAATGAAAGATTGAATATATGTGTAAGGACTGTTGCCGTTTCGTGAATAGTATTTTTCATTAATTTTGTTGAGAGATCATCGATGTCGGTGCTACCTTTGCGGGCGATGCTTTCGCTTACTTTTATAATTTCTTCAAGATCGGTTGGGAATATGAACATATTTTTAGGGTTTTCTTTGCATAGGTATGACGAAAACGTTTTTCCATTGCCGATTGGAACGCTATCACTCGTTGTTTGACCAATGTTGGCAAAATAGTCATTTAACTCTTTCGCGATTGACTCTGGTGTTGTGAATTCTTTGTTGTTATGCATAAGTTTCTGTGGAATCTGTGAAAAGCTCGTTGATAGTTTAAGTGATTTTTTCAAAATAACCCAAGTTCGCTTCATATTACATCGGTGTTCTGATAAAGTTTTGGCATAGTACTCTGCTTTGCTTTTTCTCTTCAATTTGTTAAATTGTTTACAATATTCTTTGTATTCAGTTATATTATATTCAGTTGGATTTTTGAGTTTTTTTGCATATAATTTATTCTTTTTGATAGAAGAGCAGATCATACCGTTGGTCATCCACGGTTCTTTTTTACATATTTTTTCGGTGTAGTGGATAGTTTGAGTGGAAAAGCTGCATTGAATGCAGTTGTATATATGTTTATAAAGTTGTCATACGCTTCATTTGTCGACTGTGAATTATATATACTAGTGAAGTCATGATCAGCCAGAATTTGTTTAAATTTCATGAGGTTACTTCTATTCATTATTCTTTCCCAAGTTTTCTGTGGTCTCGTATTCGTAGGTATCGAATTTCTTTTTTCAGCATAAAAAGTTGCAAAATGATCTGAAACATCAGTTAAAATAATTTCTGAATGAGCTTCTGATACAAGATTGTTGGTGTAGATGTGGTCAATTAGAGTAGCTGAGTATTCGGTAACTCGTGTGGGTTTTGTTATTACCGGCATAAATCCCTTGTCGAACATAGTGTCGATAAAATTGCTAGTTTTTTTATGACTCGATATGTTGAGTAAATCAAGATTAAAGTCACCTAAAATGTAAGCCTTCTTCCCCGATTCACTTATTTGTCCAACAATTTCAGTCATTTTAGTTATAAATATATCAAGATCCGCTAACGGGGCTGTGTTTGGCCTATACACTGATCCCATAATATAGGAAGCATTTTTACCAGTGTCGATTTCTACAAATAGTGATTCGATCACGTGGGGGATGAAGATTGACAGGTCTGTACGTATTCTATACGATAAATCATCTTTTAAGAATATGCCCACCCCACCCCTACCGTCATCATCAACTGGTCGTGTATTGTAAATTAATTCGTGATATCCAGGAAGAGTGAACTTAGTTTTAATTTTGAATATTTCACTTAAGGCTATCGCAGTGGTATATTTTCCCGATTGCTGAATGTCGGATAAAAGATCTACAAATGTATCCCAATTCGCCGTTAAACTTCGACAATTAAGTCCTAAAAATGATAGGGTATTTTCGCGAGAAGTAATATTTTCTCTCTGTAATTATCGTGTACTAGCAGGGTTACCCGGCGTTGCCCAGGTTAATGCGATGTGAAACCATCTGTATGCTGTGCATATTTGTTGGGAATAGAGAATACTCTTGCTTAAAGTGTTATACGTTTTCTCATAAATTCTATATTCAAATAGCATCACAAAACATGATTATTACAGTCATGGAATATAAGTAGTGGCCCACCTTGTCAATTGTCATTCTGTTTGTCGCGATTAATCCGTTCCCCCAATAATGAATTATTCATGTATTTACAACTGCGTATACGTCAGACGTTATAATATGACGCATGGACATCATAAAGACATTAGTTCGCATAAATAAAAGATGACAATTGGGTTTTACATATTGAGATGTATCAATCAATCTAGTGGGTTGGAATAAGATCTCGAGGATACCTGGCTATCATATCTCCATGAAGATACAGATGTTTCAAAGAAATTCCCAGGTGCTCATGGTGCTATATATTGGCTAAATTGTCTCAGTTTCAACGATATGTTGCTGCGCATGTATATCAGCTACATTTGCCAGACAAAGAGCGATATTTTGAGTTGTTTATGTCAGTTGATGAGTCTGTTCTAAACCCCTTGTCAGGTGTCAGTATTGGGAGGATCCTGAAAAGTCATGTGCTACTTACTGCATTTCATTGTATATCAGAAGAAACTATATATGACTGCACACTGTGACCACTATTTTTGAACAGGCCTTCCATATCTCCCGACAAATTGTAACTTTTTTTGTGGAAACTATATTGAATGGAACAGACTCAATTTTGTTATAATATATATGCAATCATCTGACGGTTCGAGGTCTCTCAATTTGCACGAATATATGTATCTCTTCAATATAATGATAAATATACATTTAATGCTTATTCTGTGTATATCTTTTGCTAGCTCATTGTGTGAATGTCCGGATTGCCATCCCCATATAAATATGACAGTTAAGAAGATATAATTGTTCAAGTGACTTATAAGTGGGTTACCATTTGTCGGGATTGTGAAATGTGAACGCCCAAATCTCCTTAAAATGATATGGAGATGGCCTGGGTGACTATATATATAACTTATATGTGAATATCGGCGAATAGCAAACTTATCTATGATAGTGCATATCCGCTCGCCATCCGTGACGCAAACGACACCAAAATGTGATTTAATTCATAGTATATCATTAGATAAAAACATGTATGAATTTGTTGGAAATTAGTTCCAAATATATTTGTATCAGCTTTTGCCTCTTTTGACATATTTAAACCAAGCCCATTAGACTCATGGATGCATGCTATACTGGCGATGATTGTTGGTGGTAATACGCAATTAAACAAATTATGAGAATAGTTATGAACACATCTCTCACCGAAACGACAGCAATTTGCCGTCACTAAATCACACGATGATATTCCTCGTATCATAGAGAAGAATAATATATCAATTTGGTGGACATCTGGCCTAAAAATAGTTTATTAAATCAATTGTTGATGCAACGCTGACTCGAACAACGCCATATTGCCGAGTTGATGTATTCGTTTGGTGGAAATCGGCGACAAAACTAATTCATCATATTTGTTTAATTTTGCCGACCTCCCCCTTTTCTTCCCCTGACACCAACAGCACCATTTAATTTAAATTTAAACCCGCACCATTATGTTCCTTGTTAAAAGTTACCCCTCTTAGAACGCCTTGGTGCCATCTCGATTGTACCGCGTGAAGTTATATATAGAACACACAGACAGACAGAAAGACAGACAGACAGCACAATTTGATTTCTTGTATCATTTGAGAAGCATATATATGAAATTGGTGAAAATTGGCGAGTATACAATTTCGTATCGAATTGAAGGTACCCATACACCAATTTGATGTATCTAAACCACACGATAAGATTCCTCGTATCACGGAGAAAAATATGTATCAATCTGGTGGAAATCGGCACTAAACATATAGATATAACTGTTTGTGTCCCTCTCATCTGTCATCTCTATACACAATTTATATACAATCTTTTTTATCAAATTTGGTGCCAATCCCTCCCTCCCCGTCTCTCACCTAAACAGCACCACTATGGCGTCTTTAAATCACACGATTAGATTCCTCGTATCATGGATAAGAACGTGTATCAATTTGGTGGAAATTGACGCCAAAATAATTGTGCATCAATTTTGTGCCCCTGTCCCTTTCAATAAACCCCTGAATCGAATGAGGCCACATTTGACAGATATAAGCCACATCATTAGACTCCTCATACCACGGGGATGCTTTTGCATAAGTGTGGTGGCAATCGGCGACTAAACCAATTATTATCAAATTTAGTGCCCACCCCCTCCCAATATCTCATCGTTTGGACAACAATTTAGCGTTCTTAAATCGCACAATTAAATTCCTTGTATCATGAAGAAGAATATATATCAATTTGGTGGAAATGAGCGCTAAAATTAGTTTTTATCAATTTTGGTGCCCCTCTCCCCTTTCGTGCAACCCTGACTCGAACGACGCCACTTTTGACATATTTAAACCACACCATCGGATTCTTCATATCATGGGGATGATTATATGTAAGTTTCGTGGCAATCGGCGACAGAAAAAAATTCGGCTCTCCCCCTTCCGGGCACCCCTGACGCGAACGGCGCGACTTTTGCCATATTTAAAACACACAATTGTATTCCTCATATTATGGGGATGATTATATATAAGTTTCGTGGCAATCGCCGACAATTTGTTCCCCCTTTTCTGCCCCTGGCAACAACGGCGTCACTTTAGAAAATTCTAACCCCGACCATTATCTTTCTCGTAAACAGCTACTCCTAGTAGACCCCTTTGGCATCATCTAGATGGTCCCCTGTGAATTTCTATAGAACACAGACAGACAGACAGACAGACAGACATTCGCAAATATAGATATAGATTTGTCGTTTTACATGGATCATACAGACCATGTAATATGTGTCCGTTGACAACCCAATCATTACGGCTATGTTTGACCACAGTGAGTCAAGCTCTGAGCGTGCAGAGAGCCGTTGACTGACCGAAGTCGTCAGGTCACTTAAAATAATTGTTCGCGCGATAACCCAAATGTTGGACTTTCTGTTTAAATCATTGTCAGTCTTCTCTTGATTGTATACAGGTGATGGCACCAGGATTTCCCCAACGCAGGGGCTATGATCCCCAACATGGGGGGCAATATTATCAGGATTTCCTTACGCAGGGCTATATGATCCCCGACTTGGGGCTATATATGATCCCGATAGCTACCATCGGGCGGGGTGGCTAACTCTGAGCTATTTAAGTAAAACATATTATATTGTACCTTCTTGCACAAATTATTCCGGCCGATACATTCAACTAAGTCCCTTAAGTAGCGACTTGAAGCTTTCGAAACCCCACTCCAAGCAAGCATCATAGTCGAAAATGATCTATATCAAGCCTGTATACACCAGCTGTGTCGCTGCTGGTGTTCGTATCTTAATAACATGCCAGATATCACACAGACTTAACTAATTTCCACATCCGTAAGAGAAGACCTGTTTTGGACTGGCCTTAAATGTCTTGATAACAGAGAGTTTGACTTTGCTTATGACTACTCACTTGTCTGGCCTGTTAACAATGAACCGCTCACGCGCAGGTGATCAATGTTGTCAATTATTGGTGCGGCCATGTTACATACAGAGGTTACATGCATGTGTCTATCCACCCTAAGTCAAATGTATGTTATATTATGTTAAGGAAAAAGACAGAATACTTACGAAATGTCCGTAATTTACAAATCGAATTCCGTTTCAACAAGAATTGTTGATACTACGACACAAAGAGTGAGATTGCGAGTCAGAAATCAATTACTGAAGTGTCGGAAACTTCGAAATTCATTAAACTGAATGGACGGTCATCTCCTACAATTCCTCTCGCCAACACTATTTATAATTCACGAAGATTGCACCATAAAATATTACAATTATCCTGTCAAAAGTCACAATTATGTCGAACATTCGAAACGGAAATATCGTCGCCTCATCGTTGAATCAGATTCCAGCCAAAGCGATGTTGAATAGTCACGTGACGTGAATTTCTCAGAATTTTACTTCTCACGACGTCGCGTGCTGAGATTTGTGTACGTTTTGTGTTGCGCGTAATAAAATAGTTCCTGTTTTAAATTCAGTTTTATTGCATTTTTATGGGACGAATTGTAAGATAAATTGGTTACCACCACCCTGTGGCCGGATTCGTCATCTCCGGTTTAAACCTCTGAGTTTAAACCTGGTTTAAACCTACATTGGCGGTTCAGCCAAACCGGGTCTAAGGGGGCGTTTTTGTAGTTCAGTTACCAACTAATTGACAACTCGATTTGGTGACATGAGCATACAGTCAAACTACCCTCTTACCTATCGGACCAAAAGACAAGCCGATATAATTGTTATTGACATGTCATAAATCACAGCGAACGCGTGCACGATTTATTCATTGAGAAATGAGTATCGCTCATGGACCATTAATCCGATATGTTTGTGGGTTTAAATCAATCTGACAAAGGGCTTGTCTCTCAACACGAGCTTCACGCGCTGTTTATCATTTTGTTTGTGATTGACTTTCTACAATATGCTTTACCCGCAAAGACAAAATTTTGTGTATTTACATGTATATCTGTATATATCAAAGGGTATAGGAGCTGTATATATGTATGTCCGTTTGTCTGTTCGCAACTGTTCTAAAACTGATTTAAAGATAAGAAAAATTTAATTTAATAAACAAAATGAAAAAATTGTGTTGTTAAATTGAGTAAACAATATTTAAAATTTATATTAATATTTGTTTGTTTTAAAGTTAATTAATTTTTTTTTAAATTTAAAATGTTCAAATGATCAAAATGTGCGCAAACGTGACGCAGGCTCCTGTCACACACGACTGCGGCCCCTCTGACGCTGAATAATTAAAGGCTCCATAATCGAGTCAATCCTGGACTAAGAGGTCAGTCAAGTAAAGAAATGTGCATATGAGTACACACCAGAAGCGGTATCTGAACTGTTTGAATTGGGCAACTATACAGAGGCACAGCTTTTAATAAAGAAATATATTACATGCGTTGCATTTTTTCAATGTAATAAATTTTCCGTAATGCAGAAAATCAAAAAGTTCCCAGGTTTTGAACTGGTGGAATATTATGGGAATTTATGGGCGGAGCCAGAGTAGAGCTTTGTGGCCTGATCTACATCAAAATAAGTTAACAAATTTGACTCATATAGCAATAGAAGTTTAGGATTGCAAACTATGTGTATAGCATATCTGGTCATGCAGTAGCATCATTTTGGTGTCAAAATTAAAACGTTGAACAATTCAAATGAATTCGTAGAAAACACCAGTATTTGTGATTGCCACAAGCCCAAAAAAAAAACCCCACAATTTAGTCGTAAAAATCATACTGAAGGAACATGTCCATATCTGAGCAAAGCTCGCGTGCGAATTAATTAACTGTGACAGGATAACACCAGTCGGCAGCCGCCACTTAGACACGCCCTCACTCGAGATAATTTACAGCTCCACCCTTTGATTGATTGTTTGACAATTCTAAACCGCGATGAAGAAAAGACGGATTCGTCATCTCAAGTTTAGCCTCGGTAAAGCTGGTTTAGCTGGACCGCCTAATTAGATGGTTTAGTTGCCGGTTTAAGCTTATAAAACGCAAACAAAATATCGAAATCGACAAAAACATATCCCCATACGCTTTATAGGTGTGAGTGCTTCTCGCTTATAAATTTCCAATCAAAATATGGTCGCTGTCGTAATTATTGATTTTCGCAATAAATAAAACGAGGCGGTCCGCATTAGGAAAGTACGATTAATTGTCTCGACGATACAGAGACACTACTGCTAAACCACTGGTCTGGCTGGACCAGGTTTAAACCAGAGATGACGAATGCGTCACTTAGACCTGCGGTCGCGGGTTTAAACCACGGATTTTGCTGACTCACGGCGGCTTAGACCTAGATGTTTACGTAGACCAGGTTTAAACCTGAGATGACGAATCGGGCCATTGTGTTTCCGAGATCCGTAGTCAAGTCTCGCTGCCTTCTCTGTGCTCTCTATCGACTCGTCCTACGGACTCGTCGATAGACTGCAGAGAGAATGCAGCTTGACTTGAATACGGATCTCCGAAACACACATGGTGGTAATAACCTATATACATGTATATCGAGTATATCATGCGAAATACTCTCTTATAGAAGTGCATCTAAAACAACTACTAAAAACTAAAGATAAAAAACGCAAAACAAAACAAATAGGGAGTCACTTCAGAAATACATGCAACTTTCCAGTGTCAATTTTACAAATAGTATAACAAATCTCTCCAGAATAACTACACTTACCACAATCGGACTAATAAGGCAAATATTCGATACACAAATTCATCCTACCACAGATACTTAGTATCATACAATTTCCATCATGTGTTTGAATATACAAAGTTTTCTTTCAAATCTTGATGTAGAAATCAGCTTTGTTGAGAACCAAGGTTGCCAAAATATCCTCTCCCATCCATACTTCCAGAACGGTTGTAACTCATTAATGTCTGTGACTGCTCGTACTTGCTCGTATACATATTACTTGTTGTACAAAATAAATATCTAGGAGTTCTTAGTTAGTGAAAGTAAACAAAGTACTATAAGTCTTCTAAAACACCCAACCAATTACCTAACCACGTTGGATGGTTTAGTGAACTCATTTGATAATTTGGGACACTCGGTTGATCATGTGGTATACTCGACGAAAAGCTTTAGACACTCATGTGGTTATGACACGCATTAGATGGTTTAGACATTCAATGGATGGTTTCAGACACTGGTCTAGTTTGACGGTCTTTCAAACCTACGATGAACTGAAACACTCGCTGTGTGGTTTGGGGCATTCTTTGAGTGGCTTGGGACACTGCTAGGATGGTTTGGGACACCCGCCGTATACCCGACACCCGTTGGGTAGTATGGGACACCACGTGGGTAGTGTGAGACACTCATTGCGTGGTTTGGGACACTAGCTGGGTGGTTGGTCTGTTCACCCGTGTGAATATCTGATGGGGATATCACAACATTGATATAAGCGCATATACAACTTTCTTTCAGATCCCCTTCTCATCTCACGTATGACGGGACACACGTGTTAACATTTTGTAACATGTGTGTTGTATGTCAAATTATATAATTATGTATGTATAAACGTGTTCTTGAGAATAAATTAGTGTTTACACCAAGGTAAGAAGACTACGAAGGACCAGTGGTGGATCAACAAAATCAGTCGATCATAAGGTGGGACATTCCAAACCAATGTGTCGAGATCAATCAATCGACATTTAAGCCAATACACATGTACATGCTGGAACACATTTTGTAGACGATACGGCTCCATTGTTTTCGATATCCCCAAAACTGTTTTGATTATTCTGCAGACTTGAAAGCATTTATCAGACCGAACAACATGGGGAGGCCATTTCTGGACTAATTAGGATTTAGAATGCTTACACCCAAAATATATTTGAATGACAGAAACATTAATGCATACATACACGTACTAAACATTACTATACAATTCAATTCAATTCTTTATTTTCTCCGTCCACTAATATGTGGAACTGGAGGTGGACATATATAGCGTCATATATAATGTCAACAAAAGTTTAAAAATAATAGAGATAAATAAAGTAGGGAAACTCACACAAAAAAAGATAACAAATTCGAGATAATAATATAGAGAAATATAATTAAATTAAATACACACTTAGCTGGGAAAGCTGCACTGGGACCATGTTTATATACGTACAGACTTACTATATAATACAGTATTTGTTTGTGTCGTATGTGTTAATTCTTCGAAACATTGTCTTACGTGTGATTTTGGAAGATTGCAGTATCAAGTTCATTCAATTATTAATAAAAGGACGTATAATAATCTAGCACAATTGGGGAGTCATACAAACCGTTGTATGCTCAACTTACAATCCAAAATCAAATACTTTCGAAATCACGTGTATAATGTGTGTTGTTATAAGTATATTGTATGTATATTATGTATGTTGTATTATTGTTAGCATAATTAAAGCCTTCCAACGTTTTGTCCAGCATATAAATTTTACAATATGTGATTGCGTTTCAGTTTTAGGGAAAGTCGTGGAAATGTTCACCAACCAAAGTTTATTCATTGTGCGCGTCGATTGCATTATATTACAGGAGAGACCTGCGATTCTGCAGCGCTGTTTCGCCAAGGATTCGTTTACTGTTCAACGGCGCACCTTACCGTTGAAAGTCAGTTGAGGAGGGGACTTATCACAGGGGATTCTATGCGCGCCGTCTTTCAGGAATACTGCAGGTAAGAACAACTCAGTCCTTTACACCGTACGGGATAATTGTCCCCCGTAAAATTTATTTTCGGGGTACTATTGTAATCAGCTCCGTCCGTCTTCCGCCCGTGCGTCCGTCCGTCCGTGTGTCCGTGCGTGCGTCCGTCCGGAGTTATAACTCCAGTAATGATAATCCGATTTGATTGAAACTTGGTATGTAGGTGTCTCAACAAAGAACACATGTGCTCTGCAATTCTGGGTTTGATCCGATGTTCTTTTTTGGAGTTATTTCCCTATTTTCAACTTTTTTTTTACTTAGAAAATTTCTCACTTTTTCGGTTTCCGGATGATATCTCAAGTTTGGATCCTTTAGTTGCAAATACCGTTTTTATGTGGATCAGTCATATCAAGATACAGGTTGAGTTCGAATTTGAGGATGATCCAATGATTTTTCTCAGAGTTATGGGCTTTTCGACTTAGAAAATTCAATTTTTCTTGTTTTTTCTTTGGTTTCCGGATGATAACTCATGTTTGGATTGTTTAATTGGAAATTATTTCTTTTGTGGGTCGCTCATATCAAAATACAGGTCAAGTTCGAATTTGAGTTTGATCCAATGATTTTTCCCAGAGTTATGGGCCTTTCGACTTTGAAATGTTTTTTTTTTAATTTTCTGTATGAGCCTATGAGGGTACCTTCATGGTGTAATCAACTCCTCCTACAGTTTTGATCGTAGATATTTGAAACTTCAGAGTATTGTTACCCACATATTGGAGATGTGCAACATGTATATAGATGACGGAAAAATTATTTTTTTACGGAATTATTAACCCTTTCGACTTAGAACTTTTCAACATTTGTGGTCGGCCGATCTTTTATTTTCTTTGGGGTAATTTAGCCAATCTGTACGGGCTTCCAAACTTGCGTGGTTCTTGGTGTCAGATACACGTGCAAGTTTATCGCTTGCCAAATTCCTTTCCTGTTAACTGTTCACAGTTCTGGTGTCCATTTCAAAATTAGTTATTAGAATCACAACAAACATATGGGGCTCATCAATAGAAGTCACCTTTCACAATTCATGTTTAAGTATTTCCACGCTAAGTCGGTCACCAATTATATCCCTTATCCTTGCATTCTTGTGTATCTAGTGCAATAACGAACTCAGATGTTGTATAACTTAGAATTACTGGGGCCACTGGACACTACCAGGACGGATTTTTCATGTTTTACTATAACATTATTAGATCGTAGCGTATTAAGTGCATGGTTTCCAATGCATATACATGTGGTCGAGAATTACAAGACAAGTGCAGTCATAACCCATGCAAGACAGCAATGAGAAGATCGGACTTTGTGTCATGTCCCAGTGACGTTTCTACCTTGAGTGCATTTCGTCCAAATATGTGCTTGGTGTAGAATGTGTCATAAGACTTGGTGTAAACAATATTTCATTCAACCACAATATTCTGTCTTGGAAACTAGGCTACGATTGAATTAAGGAGGACACAGTGCACTCATCTCGGGATGTAACAACACACGTTTAGAATCAACAACTCCAAAGGTTTGATCATTTCTTGCAAAATAAGTGGAACATTGTAAATATACATGTGGGGAAAACGGACCACTGAGAATCCAATATATCTTAGCAGAAATACGCACATAATCGACCTATAATATTATGTAATTGTGAGTACTTGAAATTGCAATAAGCAGACAATGAACTCTTACCCGTTATTTCGTTATTTTAACACCTGTTAAAGAGGGTACACCTGGAAAATCGTGAGTTGGCTTATTTTTGTCATTGTGCGTTTCCATATGTATTATCCATTGTGAGTCGATGTGACTAAAATGTTCTCATTTTCAGCACATTATGGACATAAATTGAAGCAATTCTCAGCAGATTATCTACCAAAAAATAAGTTCTATTATAATCGGATCTGTGCTGGTTTTCGGGAGAACGGGCTGGAGAATCATGTTTAAATGATGAAATCATTTAATTGTTTAAAGCACACTTACAATGATTAAAAAACATTTAAACTTAAAGTTTGTTCATTCTCAAATACTATAACTTGGAACCTTTTCTTAATGACTACTCAGAATATTGTTTGGAAAAGGATATTGGAAAACGCAGTGAGGATACATTATATGTCTTCGTTGCGTCATTTGTTTCAAGTAACACCAATATCACGGTCCTCCGCGAGGTCATCAATGATCCATTCTATGGATAATACATATGGAAACGCATGCGTTCGAATCCATCCTTTGTCGCAAAATATAAAAATCTTGCCATATACTTCTCAACTCGACTACACACAACACTAATCCCACGTGTAAACAGTGTGTCTCTGTGTTCAAGAACGAACCTCGCCACATGTTGATCACTTGCACCTTTCATCTCATCATCAGCATGGTGACAAACATTTAATGTTCACCAACTTCAAGGACAGTGAAAGAAAGTTTTTATTTTAAACCTTTCGAACGTCGAATCGGTTTAAGAGAGATGGCTGACAACTAATTATCCGCATAATACAACGTATAACTTTTTACAAGGTGTCTGTGTTTGGTAGTGTTTTGGCTCGGATTGTCAGTGGCTTCAAAGCACTGTGCATGGAGTTATGGAACTACAATGGAGAGTACCTTCTGTACTGTGCAGATAGCTTATACTGTCAATTAGGCTCAAAACAGGAGAAAACACTTACCATCTTTTTGAAAGAAATATGTTTGTTTAACCTTTGTTTATTTATTTAATGGCAATTTCTTAATTTATTTACCAGCATCGGTATGCTTAAATGACTCCTCATCGTAGCATTTCAATCAGCCATCAAGCAAACACGAGGGGTGACTCACATTTAATGTCGCTTTATACGACATTATATTAGGAACTGACTATCCGATCCATATGGATGATATCGGTCATTGTAGGGATGCACTCATCGACACATTATCTGCATATGGTTGTCATGTGAACCTTTTTCAAGACAAGATAATTATTATTTGGAAACATTGCCATTTTTGCAATCATCTCGCCCACGCAGGTGCGACTCGCCACTATTACATCTGTGAACCGGGGGGGGGGGGGGTAGTAAGAAAATTTGCAGGAAGGTATGCCGTTCTTTTTCACATGTGCCATTTTCGGGAACCCACCACCCCAAACCTGCCAAAAAAAAACCATGTTTTACTCCCAATATTTAGACACCCCCCCCCCCCCCACAAAATTTCACTAATTTTGGTCTAAAACCGCAAAAATAACGTACTGATATCACTCATATGACTGGGAAATTATCTCCTTTAATTCAAATGACAGTTTAACCTGTTTCAGAAGCTGTTTAGTTAAATGTTTTAATACAGGAAAATATGTTTTTAAATACTGGCTGATGGGCAATTTGTCCCCCAACATACACATATTCATGCAATAATGTATTGGAGTTTCCTATGCGTATTCTAGGTCTACCTAGGTAGTCGAATTGGACACTGCTAAATGGCAATTCTAATGAATCTATGAAGTGGACAAATACTGTATTAACCCACCATACGCTGAAAGGTGCACAAAACACTAGTATAAATTACTGTATAAAGGTATAACTTATAAAAATGGAGCATTTCTAACTAAAAGGTATATGCATTCAGTTTTCCAAAATAAATTATATATTTCCCAGCATATCTCCTGCATATCCAGTGAGATATCATTTCCCACTGCAAGCTATTTCATGATCCAAACATGAGATTGGCTATTTTGGCTGTAAACATTTTAAGCTGAGAACATCTCAGGACAGTGAACTCAATCTTCACTTTCGAGTCATTGTTGACATTTTGTAGACATATCTATGCCATATCAGTCGTTAAGCTCCTATTCAACTAGAGTTGACATATTTTGAAAATAAATACGCAGAGAGGACATTTACCAGGCTGCAATTGGAAATATTACTCTATAAATTGCTAATATCAGCAAACCTAGTTCATTGTGCATTATACACATAATTCCCTAATTTCTAACTATTTCCTGATTAGTCGGTCAACCAGCCCATTATCTAGCATTATTCCATACCACTTTTGTTAGTCTGGTGGAGGAACTTCAATTATATTAAATGACAGGCAGTCACTATCCTGGACTTGAATACGTTAGTTGTTGTGATAGTAAGAGATAATCTGAATTTATACACATGCAAATAATTCACTGATTAGTTGGATACACTGATGACAGTTATGTTCAAGCCATTGATGCTCTTGGTCTAGGCTTTAATGTCTTAGTTACATCAGGACAAGTTTACTTATTTCAATTTTCTCGAAGCATCTTTCCAAAGGGTGTGGGAAGGAAGTTTTTCACCTCCATCACCGTCCCATATGCAACACATGGGACAGTGAGGTGAGGTGGAGTGAGCTAGAAAGCCGTGCGCGCATTGGACCGGGGCGATTATTCCTCGCGATATCATGGTAGTAAGACTCTGCGGAATATGGTACTAAGACTCTGCAACATATGGGACGTGAGGTGAAGTGAATGAGGTGAAGTTTTTCACCTCACCTTCCCATATGTTAAATGTCATATCCACTAAGGCCCATATGAGGTCCCAATAACATACACATGTTTTTTTTTTTTTTTACAGTTATAATATGTTTTAACCGTTCAAATGTCAAATATGGGCACAGAAGGTCGTTAGTAAAACAAATAGCATGATGTTGTAAACAATGCGTTTTATTGCCTCACGGACCACCAACCCACCCGGCATACCTTCCTGCAGATTTTGTGTTACCCCTGATATATGAGGCATAAGACAACCTCGATTGCTTTATTTCCATGCAGTTCATGGCACGATCGTGAGGTGAGGTGTGCTGAACTGACTGGTTGTTTCAGCAGTGAAGACGTGGATCGTGGCATATGTGGACCCGGAGGTCATGGCATCGCAGGATGGTTAGACGCCAGTGAGTTCTTTGTACTCGCTATACAATCGTGAATACCTATATTGTTAAACGGCTTTCTGCAATTTTACTGAGTTAAGGGCTGACATAATATATGTAAAATAGCGAACTCGGGAATGACTGCGTGCATCTAACTAGCAATATATCTACATTACGTAGTTACGTTATTTTCGGAATAATAACTGCTCTGAGGCATAGCAAGTGTGTGTATTTCATGTATTTGTCGACCCGTTTTCACATTCGGGGCGAAACTGATCTAGGTCAGTATATATAACATTCAAATAGTCTTGTAGGGAGGCACATGCCGGGAAATACTGCTAGATTTTGTGCTTGTCAGATTTAGGGTAATCGTTTACAACAAATATGAGTTCATGTGCCTTGACGGAAACAGTTATCTTTATTATGTTACAGTCATTGATCGACTTGACAATATCGACGAATATTGCCTAGGTTATTGGAATACGGCAACGATATATGCATGCAGCCGTGAAGTTACCATCCAAACCCACCACCGGTTAGCCAGTCAAACAGCAAAGGAATCTGTGAAGACGACATCCGGGTAATTAAATGTTTAGTTTATAGCAACATGGCGGATTGGAGCCCAAAAGTATATCTATAACTATTCGATTGTACATGTCATATTCCAGGGATCAAAATGTTTCTGTAAATACGTGAAGTACTTGTGTGCGAACTTTATTTATATCACTTGAAAAGACGTATTACAGGGCCGGCAACAAATGTCATTGAATGCATAAGTAACCATGCATACATGTAAACAAGTCATGCATGGCAACTTCATCAGTAATTTTTCTTTTATATTCTATTGAATAATTAAGATATCAACTTGAGGAAGGCTGATGAGCTATCACAACAACCAATCATGGAATACCGATAGTGCATAAACCGTACATCGAACAGAATTTAAGGAGATTTTGGCGTTAACATTTCACAATATTGAACATGATGATGGAAGTCACTTGGATGCCTAAATTTTCTCAACAGTCTATGTATATGAGGACATGACCTCATTGATAGCAAACACATTAATATATACATGTAGCTCATTCTCTATCTTTTTGGTTGAGTTATGTGTTTGTGGCGAAAACGGTGAATAATCATTACGCACTTGGAAGTGAAACACATTGCCGCCATTTCAGAGCAAATTATGACGCAGAGACCCGCAGTTGTTGTGCTAAGATCCAACGAAAACAGTCGAACGTGATATAGGCGGAATAACTCTAAAGTTAAAGAAATTGACAAAACTCAATGCCCCAAACGTCGTCGCTTTTTGCGAAATGTCCCTATAAAGGTTTCGAAAAACTCACGGACATATTATGACTACGTTTTGGGCACTGGGTCATAAGTTTAGGGTATTACATGTACGTCATGCAAACGTTCTAACTGTAAAACGGATTGATTTTCAATGTATTCGGTTGTCACTAACAACGGACATGCACCCAGTCAATTACTATTGTAGTATAATAAAGCCCAATTGGCCTATTAATAGAAGATTATCGTAAGCGTTGTACTTAAAGACGCATAATCCGATAAAGCGTCCCTCAATTATTATTTATTTGAATTCGGGGTAAACAATATTTTATTCGAGTCGAGGAACCCACCTATAGAAGTTCAGAGTTATTAGATATCGATTTTTTAAATCTATTATTTTTCGCCTTCGAGACTTAAAAAAGTAGAAAGTCGACGAGCCCACGGTCTAGGCCCAAATTGCGGACGAAGATGGATAACACTAAAATCAAGAGTTTTGTGTTGCTAATAAGGCCAAATTTCGTCGAACAACGTTGATAAATAACACGTTTCGGGAAATTTTATACTGTAGTACCGACTTAAGCGGCATTTCTAAAAATGTTGTTCTTGTTGGAGTCTGATTATATGGGTACCATCGAATCGAATTGAGTACATTTAATCCGGTTAATCGTGCAAATCTAAAATCATACTGCGTATGAGTATCCATGTATTGCCGTATTGTGCAATCATAATCGTCGACGTTATTTTTGTGAAAAGATTGTTTTGCTCTGCATGATTTTACGACTACGAATGTTAAACGTAGTCGTAATTCTGTCGGTGATTTGCGAAACATCCATAGTGTTACAAATCATTTCAATATAAGACTGACAAAAACTCGTTTCTATCTGCAGATTTTACGAGCAGGTGATGCGTTGCAGCATGTCGAGCGCAGAATTATCGGACACCAGTGACTGTCCAAAGAGAACAGTCCTTCTCATCGAATTAATTCCGCGGATCATCAGGGGTGCGCCTGGCGCAAGGTTCACCCCAAATATGATAAATGAATTCCAGGTGAGCGATTGTCAGAGGATACCCCTCAACACGACTTGGCTAACTCACAGTTGATGCTATCCAGTTTTACTTTGTTTAATTTTCTTCAAAATTTTCTTGAATTCTGTGACTCACATTTTTCTCATGAAGGTGGTCTTGTGCTTGGACCGCGTTTCCTATTTCCAGAATTCCTTGTGCATAGGCATTTTCATATTTCCAAAATAACGCTGACTGTGAACAACGTATATCGACAATGATATAACAACACATATTTAATTGTAATACGATCTTGCCTAAACCTGCACATAAGACTCGTCCTGATTGGTCAGTAGCCTGTATTCCCATGGATACTTCAACGTCGTTTTGTGGAACAATTTTAGATATTCTGAATTGTACCACAAACAATGTGGTACAATCAGTGCAATGATGCCAATGCCTCAAACTTGCAGAACGCTCATAATTCACACCACATCTGAATTGGTTAATATATATCGTGCTATATATAAATATATATATAGACCGAAGAAAGAGACATGGATGCCTAATGACTAGCTCCTAATATTGAATTTTATTTAAGATAGAAAACAAATGTTTCCCAGAGTAGTCAAGGAAAATGGGTCGCCGTTCAATAGTGATGTCATGTTTGACGGTATAGGGGTAATGAACTATACTCGACCTTCACATCAGAATAGGCAGTCACCAGAGAGGTAGAGGTAAACACTGGACTATTATATAGCAGGCTGCACGTCTGTCACTACAATTTCGTCCAAAACATTACACAATTACATTCTCTTTTAAATCCAATTATATGTGTTCCAGGAGATGTTCAATGTAAATAGCAAACTGCTACAAACAAGAGGCTTCGCAGAATTCTGGATTCCACAGAGAAAAGAGAATAATGACACAACAGTCATAAACTATATTTTCAAGGACAATACTACCAGTACCGTATATGAATGGAGTTACGGAACTTAAACATTTGATGACTGGAGATTCCTGAATTTTTGCGAAAACCCAGAATGTGCCAATGCATTATCTTATATATGAGGGCGACTTGCATATATACGAGAATGCATTGGCCAAACGATATTTACCTTGATCTTGTAAGCCAGTTCATTCTCTTATATATGCGCGGCTCCCTATGGAGGACAGATATGCGAGACTCCCTATGGGTGTTTTATTGACTTGTCCGTCAACTCATATTTTTTAAATATGCAATACAGCTTCGATTCCGAGGAAAAATGGCATTGATGCACAACTTCTTGTTGTATGTGTTCCATGTTAGAATTCCTAACCTCCCGGGACAAATAGCCAGATGCTCGATCTCGTAGAACATATTATATTCGATATCTGTTTATTGTGCTAAAGGCCCACATCATTTTCGAACTACCAGATCACATTATATACAATATATTCCATAATATATACCATTTGAAAAAGGAAGCTCCAAAAAATTGTATTATCAACTGATCCGGTCGAATAAACTGGAACATATTGTTTTTGTCGAGGTACTGAGGTGTGTTCTGTGATTAATTTTGATCCAGACTGTACTATAAAGTATATTATTCTCAATGGAAGGGGAATAACTCTATCTCTTAGTTTTAATTATGATGCATTCTGGGCTGACAAAGGGTGGAAGTCTTGGAATGAATCTGAGAATGTGGTGGACACTCCAAGACCACAGCTGTTCCGTATCATGGTGGAATATATACATGTATATGTTTGGTTCCTCTTCCACTGGTATATAATATGGGATATGTTGTGTATAATGTAATCTGGTCATTCGTATATTAAGTGGGCCTTTACCTACCACTAACAAAGCGACATGCCTTTGTACATGTATATTTAGACCTAGTATATGTATCTCACTGCAATGCACACATTTCGGTCGTCTATATATTTATCACATAGTTAGCCCCTAAACCTGGCCTCATATTTTCAGTAAGATACATAATTATGTATTATCGGTACGCGCATGCAGTGACGTAAGAGCTTAGCGCAATGATGTCGATGCCAATGCCGGAACTTTATTGTTATGTTAATACGAATATAATTATGATATATGGGTTATTTAATGCTGACTGTGAGATAAACATGGGTGAAAAGGGTGCCGTGTGTGGTTGAACAATTTTGTTAAAACACATTTAAAATGGAACTATAATTTTTCTTGAAGGTGTCTCAGACTACTTCCTCTTTAGTTGTGATAAGGAAATAAATATTAATGTTTTAAACCCAGCCGTTTCGATATCGTTTTTCCTTGCTAAATGTGATTATGTGATAAGATGGATCTCAAATTCGTCGCAATTCTATACGAAATTTATTAACCTCCTCCGCAATTCTATACGAAATTTATTAACCTCCTCCGCTAAATTCGATTAGAGCCTCGCCAAAGCTCGGCTCAAATCGAATTTAGTACACTCGGTTAAAAACTTTCGTATAGAATTGCGACTCAATAGATAGCCTCCATATATGTTTGATTTTTTATACAGAGTCACATGTATCAATCTGGCTGCAAATTCCATTTGTATTATAGAGTTACTTCTCTTCACATGAGTGTCGATATAGTATCATAGTGGATCAAATGAACAACATATTATACCACTGGACGAATAATCTTTTTTCGATTTATAATATGAACATTAGGCAACTGTTTATTAAAGAGCAACGTCCATGACCCTTACGTTTGGATAAATGTTAGTGTAAACTGAGTAAAACACTAACCATAAAATCAACATAAGAGTTCGGTTAAGGCCTAGATGTATGTTTTGTCTAAAGTATTCGGCAGATTTCTACATGGATTATGGATTTTTAAATGTGTACATGAGACTAAATGGGCTCACAATTTAAGAATCGTCACTCCGTTGGGAGTTTTAAAGCACGTTTTTTGTCATATCTTTCTTTCTGCTCTTCGGTAATTAGCATTTCATCTTGAACGCTAGATAAGATAATATAAGTTTAATTGGCAAAACATCCTTATAAGGACAGTATTCAAACATAATAACATATAATTGTACAGTGTACATTGAACAATATAATAAATCATATTATTAAAGGCACGTGCGGCCTTTGTTGTCGAAAATATTCATATTTGTTCAAATCACCGTAAACAGAAAAACATTAAAACGCATACAGTTTCGTCCATATATACCATGACCATCGCGTAAACAGCATGTTATCATAAAGACCTACTATATTTTACCTAAACAAGAGCCTGATTGTGTTACAGAAGATAGCACAATGCTACTGGCTAATCACGCACAAATGGCACAAACGCTCTTTATTAATTCCATATCAGGAATTCTCCAACAAAGAACGCTCTTTATGTTTACCATCATAATATAAACAAACACCAGAAAAGTAACTTTTTAAGCTTTTGTTTACATAACAATGGTAATATATGACAATAACATACTGTTTATGCGATAATTCTTATTTGTATACGGACAAAGTCTGTCTACATTTTGATGTTCTTTCTGTTTGTGGCGGTTTTTGATGGGTGGAAATATTTTCACAGGATACCCACCAACAAGGCCAACCGTATCTTTATATAACCTCAGTAAAGCTGAATGTGCATAGGGTTGTCTCGTCTTCATTTATTCATTGATTTATGATACGAAGCTCATTGCGTGCGGAAAATAATCTTCGGATTATATGACAAATTCAAGTGCATGAATTTGAAATATTGTTGGACAGGATTTTGATAAGCTGTTCGGTTTGGGTCATGTTTTCAAAGTCTGGGAACTGTGTCTTCATAATATTTATGAGTTCGAGCCTTGGTGTGCGGTAAGTACTACATTCTAAAAGAAAGTGATTTTCGTCTTCAATGGCATCATCGGAACAGAATATACACAGTCTTTGTTCCAGTGCCGTCGGCGGTTGAGTGTGTCGTCCCTTTTCAATAGCCAATTTATGATTACTTATTCGCGGTCGAGCGAATTTTTTTCTATTTTCTATCGATGTTGTGTGAAGAAGTTAAGGTTCTATTTCGTACTTAAGTTTGAAAAGTCGGTATGTTCGTAATTTATTATTTCCCCGTTTTTGAACATTCATCAGTGAGACTCTGTCTGAAATATATATAACCTTTTTGAAGGTCAAGTCCCTGGAAAAAATGACCCCTAGGTATCAAATTTCGTCAAAATCCGTCTGGCAGTTTTCCCGGCCATAGCTAACACACAGACAATCAAACAGACAGACAGACAGAAGTCCCAAAATATATATTAGATAATCTTCAATAAGATTTCTTTTGAATTGACTCAGAACGGGCCCATGATTTTTGAGGTCTGCAATAATCCATCCCAGTGATTCTGCCGTTTTAAAGATTGATTTCTTAACCGATGCCACTTGCTGTTCCAACGCAGCACTGCGGAACAGACTACAGTCCGACCGTGACATTATCTTAATTACATAAGATGAAAGTCTGCATGCCACGTCAATGAATAGTTGTTGCAAGCAATGATACATATTTGGTCTAAATATTAAAATGAAGCTGATTCTTACTTTATGACAATTCTTTGAACCTGTGTGTAGTTTTGAAGCATCGTGAACTTATTGGACAATATGCTATCATTGCTATATTGATGAGAGGCAACTTAATTGTTCGTGATGAGCTAAGCTATATGTCATGTGACCATAACAAAACTTCAGCTTAACAACATCTTCAACTCCCTGGTTTCGTGTCTAGGTAATGGCGTCATCATCTGGTGGACATACTTACAATTTCGTCACGTAATTGGGTTATATTTTTTCTTTATTCTTGATGTAAACATATGTTATAATTCCAAATAAATAAATAAAGAATATGTAACAATGGTTGGCCAGAAGTTGGTGGAATAACTGGATTTGGCATAAAGCATGCAAACGAAACTGAATTAAAGCCATATCCATTATTGTCGTGATACCCCAGTCATTTTGGGATTTTAAGTGTATATATTACCCGGTGCGGGTTGATCCGTCACACGGGTCTATTCGGGGGGGGGGTGAGCGGATGTCTATGCGCATGGATTTGGAATGTGTATACATGTACATTAATATGTGTCTCGGATATAAATACGTCGTGTTCCTATGCGCATGGATTTGGAATGTGTATACATGTACATTTATATATGTCTCGGATAGATACGTCGTGTTCCTATACGCATGGATTTGGAATGTGTATACATGTACATTTATATATGTCTCGGATAGATACGTCGTGTTCCTATTCGCATGGATTTGGAATGTGTATACATGTACATTTATATATGTCTCGGATATAAATACGTCGTGTTCCTATACGCATGGATTTGGAATGTGTATATATGTACATTTATATATGTCTCGGATATAGATACGTCGTGTTCCTATGCGCATGGGTTTGGAATGTGTATACATGTACATTATATATGTCTCGGATATAGTAGACACGTCGTGTTCCCATGCGCATGGATTTGGAATATGTATACATGTACATTTATATATGTCTCTGATATAGATACGTCGTGTTTTTATGCGCATGGATTTGGAATGTGTATACATGTACATTTATATATGTCTCGGATAGATACGTCGTGTTCCTATACGCATGGATTTGGAATGTGTATACATGTACATTTATATATGTCTCGGATATAGATACGTCGTGTTCCTGTCAGACCTGCCTGACTATATATATATTATAATTTTTGAATATATATATAGGTAACGGCAACGTGCATCAACATGACGATTAGTTAAGTTACATGATACTTTTCGCTAGACCCAGTGAAAAGTTTTGGCCGGAGTTTGGATTATGAATTTTTGGACAGCCATAACATTTTTCTAACATACTAAGGCTCGCAGATCAATTGAGTAGTGTATTTATAGTATATGAAGTTTGAATATCACAGAAGCAATTCGGTATACTTTTCCGCGTATAGGGACATTCGATTAAGAAGTGATTTGGGGTCTCCGATTCACCACATTCACACCTGGTGTCGTCACGAATATGACTTGTTGTGAGGTCGGCGTATACAGCCTGTTCTCTTCAAAACCCGCACATTATATGCTTATAATAGAAACTTTGTTTAGGTAGATTATCTGCTTAGAATGTCCATATAATGTGTTGAAAATGAGAGCAGTTTAGTCACATTATCGACTCATAATGAGCCGACTCTAAGCAGATTATACGACAACAATAACACAATTTTTTTTTTACGCTGACATATTACGGACTGCCTGGAACTGATAAGTTAGTAATCAGGCGCTATGCCATCTGTGGGAATGTAACAGTTTACTAACATCGCCGAAATCTCAAAGAAATCGACCTTACCACTCCATAGATATCGTCGTTTGAACTACGCATAATTGTAAATATTAACATCTCGATTATGGACGCAACAATCAGTTATAAACTAACACAAATGATTTCGCCGTCGAGAGTCATTGCATTTAATTAATATATAAGAATGACGGTGTGTGCTATAAATTTGGATTAATATTCGTAATAATAACTACTTTGAGCAAGAGTATTCTCCATTTCGATTTGACACCCAACCGGAGCGTTTCACACCACTTTAACATGTGTTTTCACCAGCCTGTTCTCTCAAAAACCAACACATTATCTGCTTATATAAGAGAACTTGTTTTAGTTAGATAATGTGCTGAAAATTAGAGCGTTTTAATCATATTATCGACTGATAATGCAGATTATGCGCGGCCAATGAAAAGCCAACTCACGAATTTTCAGGTGTATACGTGCCATAAAACGAAATAACAGGAATGCGTCCATGATCTGCTTATTTCAGAATAAAATAATAACATTATGTACCTGTTTCACACTATAGGTCGATTATATATGTGCGTATCTGCACGAGGATATGGCTACAACCAGACGGCGTCTGCAGTGGTATATCTGGGCAGGTCGATTGTATATGTTTTGAACATAGCTTGGCTCGGATAATAGGTTTTCGTTTAAATTAGTTTTGAGTTGACTTAACGAGTCGATATTTGTTATATATTCTGTGACAAATTGTTCCATAGGTCGATCGACGATGGTATAAGAATGATTTCTTGTAAATGACGGTGTTCAAAGAAAGATATATCATATAATTTTATACACAAAAAAAGATGCACGATAAAAATTTAATGAGGTATATGCATTACACTTGTAGGCCATGTGCATTTGTGTTTTCACGAAACACTTCAAATGGATAATTATGCGAGTATGTTTATCTCTCGAACGGGACAAGACGGAGTTGTCTGTGGCAGCCTTAGATTCGAGCCGGATCCGATCCTCATACATGTTCCACAGTTTGAATTTATTCCGAACAAGAAGGTGAATTGCTTAATAAAACTTACGGGGTCCCGAATGGGTGGCAGGGTGCATACAAGAAATATCATCAACTGATCTATGGGGTTCAAGTTGTCAATATGCATGTATAAGAAACATCGTATACCGAAATCCTCTATGATGTTGAACCATATTTCGATTCTTGTTTCGGCTAAGGCGGAACATAGAAGGATTGCATGTTCGATTTCGTTTTCAAATAGTTTATGACATATCTGACACTTCCCGTGTTCTGAGGACAAAGCCCGGCCAGGGTTTTTGCTATTTCTAGAAATTGAAGTTTGTGTTAAGTATAGCTTCCACATGCTAGCCAATTAGGTGATATTGACAGTGAGCTATGATTGTTCGCGAATGGGACTAGGGAATGCATAATCTGGTCTGCCGTGCCTGCTCGTTTGATAGTTTGATTTGTGTTACTATGGGGGATTGCCATGCCTCCTTGGATGGGAAGTGTCCTTCTAAAAACGATGTTAGATAAGGTGTGAGGTATTAGTTGTCAAGAATTCTAATGATTTCTTAACCCTTTACCCAACAGAACGGCCCTGTGCCAATGCATTCTCTTATATATGCGAGTCGACCATAGGTCGCCTCGCATATATAAGAGAATGCATTGGCTTAACACATTAAAAATTATAAAATTGTTAAAGAATGTAAGAAAAAATGGTAAAAAGTGTTAAAAAAAGATTTTTTTTAGGCCAATGCATTCTCTTATATATGCGAGGCGACCTATGGTCGACTCGCATATATAAGAGAATGCATTGGCACAGGGCATAACTGTAACTATCACAATGTGGTCAAGGAGCCGGTTCCAATGATACCCATATTTGTATGGTTTTATTGAGACAGACCGAAGATAGTTTAGGCTGTTGAAGCTTTATTTGGCCGGTTTTGGCCGGTTTGTTGGGTAAAGGGTTAAAGAAACGATGCATAATAATTAGATTGTTGAAGGCGACTCGTAAGACGGAACATGAAAATCGTTTTCGATGTCTTTTCATGTGCCGTCCCGCAAAGACACACAAGCAGACTAAGTTTTCTCTTGTAAATAACTGCTGATAGAAGGCATAGTCATCACAAGCCCTGTACCACATCTGTGTGCGCCCTATATATGGGAGTCCTTGAATTAGTTTTAAGCAAAATCTATGAACTTTTGCAACGAGTTTTCATTTGTCAAAGATATTCCACAAAGGAATTCAGAACCGTATAGGCCTTTGGGTAAAACTACAGTGTTGTACAAAGTGTTTGAACCGGAGGGGGTGTTGTGTTACCGGCATACATGCCAGCGTTACTTAACATGAGATGCATAGAGCGTATACATTTTGTGGCATATGTGATCAGTTAGATGGTTGCCCATGTTGATATTTTGTAATGGGATACCAAGGTGTGTGACCTGATCTGATTCCGACACGTGTTCATCAGTTATAATCCATACAACTGTTTCTCGGAATTTGTGTATGGAAGATGGTTAATTAAAAATGACTACTTTGCATTTATCCTGGTTGTATTTGAATATGAGCTGCATAGGTATGGAGTATGGAGGCCAGATGAGGTTAGAGACAAGGGAGTCATGTGTTCGGCTTGGGTTGGAGATGCGCAACACCGTTGAATTGAACAGAGAATTTTATTCCACTTAACAAATAACTGATAATATGCCATATTTTACCAGTGAATCCATGTTGATAGAGCTAAGGACGGAGACCATGCATGAAACCAAACTGTCAAATGCTTTACGAACCTCTAAAAAGAACCAGGCAAACAGTGG
Source organism: Siphonodentalium dalli (assembly GCA_032622095.1). NCBI lineage: Eukaryota > Metazoa > Mollusca > Scaphopoda > Gadilida > Siphonodentaliidae > Siphonodentalium > Siphonodentalium dalli. Next base: position 56,646,170 of record CP136067.1, read on the forward strand.
GCTATGATTTTTGGCCGTGAAGGCGATACTTTCCTGGATTATGAAGGTAGACGTGAGGCAGCTATCACCTTTTTGAAATCCATGCTGCAATGGATGTAATTTGATACTATCTGCTGATTTCAGGACGGTTCAAAATAATTTTCTCAAAAACTGTGTACAGAACGGGGAGCAGTGTAATAGTACGATAGTTATCGAATTGTTTTTTAGATTTATTGCCTCCTTTGAAAAGCAGTGCCATAAGGCCGATTTTGACAATTTTATGCAACTTAGCGTATAAATGAAACTCCCTTGTATTGAACCAAGATAATAAGCTATTTTTGATGGTCTGCCTGTGATGTCATATTATCAATGCTAGGAATTCCTGGTCCACAAATAGTAAAAAGGAAAAAGAAACAACCCCTCAAAATAAATTATAATCCATTGTTTTCTCCAGATAAACATATTCTAAAACAAGACATGCAGGGCGTGTAGTTTATCGTCTGCATGATGATACAATCCGTTGTTGTTGATACTGTCTACTGGTTCTATCGTCCGTTATTTTAACTAACAAAACCAGAGAGTGAGAGAGCGTGGCTTCTGAGAGGAAGTGTGTGTGATACTAGTCCCAGGATAGATGGAGAGAGCAAAGCATATAGAGAATTGCACGCAGTTCAACATATGATTGTCAGATAATAATTTATCAGCAGAATAGTTAAAATGTTTGAAGGAAATCAAACGGTCGATACTTGGATTATTATTTAACTTACATTACATTCAATTTGGTAGTTGGAACAACACACACAACGTAAGTCGATACATGTACACGAAGTGCCTATATACCGAATTTATTCAGGCTGAAAGAATTAAAATTGCGTGTCACTGTTGTGTGAAGACTAAAGAAATTAATACGCCATATTACCGCAATTCGTAAAATATTCTTACAACACCCGTGTCAACAGGGACGTTGGTGGTGGGAATGACTAGAGTTGACGACCGTTGTAGCAACCTCGACTAAGGAGTGATATACAGTTCTGTTATCAAGTGTGAGGGCTATGCAGCTAATCAGCATTATACCGCTCTTTGACCGCGAATGCTAATAATGGCATACCGCTCTTAAGCTGCCGATGTTTAGCACCGGACGCCAAAAGAGCGGTGTATAGCCATTTAGTTATATATACACGCGTCGCATGACCGAAGAGCGGTATCGGTTACGATGGTAAACATTTTCAATTGGCATCTTTACAAAATTATTAGTCTCCAGTATAACATATGTGTGTGAACTGTCTTAAAGTGTGAAAGATTGACATTTTCGATGACTGTTGATGCGAACAAAGAAAGTAATGTCTATCATGATATCTCCCTTTAAATCGTGTGTTTCGCAGCTGGGATCAGAACCGCACTAAAAGTTGGTGGTCATTTTCACATCACACAACAAAATAAAAACTTAAGTATAAACGTATAGTTGGTATTCTCTCGACATTCATCCGCGAAAAACATTTTCCTTGTTGTGTAATATATCACCTTTCAGTTGCAAATACTAAATAGCGCACTTTAGCCACCTCAACTTTCTGGCTGTTTTCAACCTTCCACAAGAGTGAACCAATCGATCTTTATTATCCAATTAAAGGCATGGATTCGTGGGTGATTTTCATGTCTATAATTGGAGTATATTTGGTGTACACAAAATTGAAGTTTCTGGTTTTGTGCCCCCTAACAAAAAAAAGCTGTTATCTAATTTAGTTCTTTATTGCGGGGAAACGTCTAAAAGAGCATTCGTGTAAATAAGCTATGATATGGTCATCATTCCAACAATTTCTTTACTGGCTAACGTTATACGTCAAAGCCACCATTACATGTAGAAACTTGTGCACCAAGCTGCATATTCTCTTGAAGCGCTCATCTACATCGTATCCGTTCGTCAGAACGACATATAAACATTATATATGTATATATTATTATATAGTTCGAGTGGTATCCGTGGCGGCGTATATGAGCTCGTTATATGCAGATCGGCTAGTCATTAGATAAAATTGTCATTCTGATCGCGAAATCTTCCTCTTCATATGAGTGATCAGCCGGAAGCGATGACATTGCACTCCTGTAATCTCACGTCTGCCCTCGCATCGATATGGCACAATTACAGTAATCAAACGCTCATCTCTTCGAGAGAAGGACCCGCTAATCTGTAAGAATTCGATAAGTAGCGATCATTGGGTCAAGTCTATGGTGATTATTGCCATCTAGGTATATTCGCCATATAGGACAACATACATGTAATAAACCGGTCGACATAACAAAACTGGCATACATACAATGTAGTATACATTCAGTGTAATACAATCCATTACAGTTGTACATAATATTGTGGGTTATAATAGTATATACTTGGTTAATTCTAGGTCCGCGAACATTAAGTAATTGTGATTCATCTAATTTCTATATGCATGTATCTACGCATCTATAACAATATGATACGTGATTGTTACCTTGTTTCGTATGCTTGCAAATTATTCGGTAACCGTATTTTGTATTGTATATATAATTATAAATTTCGAAGTAAGAGTATTTTATCTGCAATTTCGAATTCGAGAATAACTTATGTGAATCTAATTGGGAAACACTGGCTATTTCAGAATAATTGTCATTACAATTTATATAAATGTGAAAACCTCTTGCAAATTTAATTTTGATTCTCTGATTTTCCTAAACACTTTTTTCAATATGATCGATTTGAAAATGAATAAAACTGGGGTTGCTTGCATTTTTGATAGCAATAGCCGCCTCATATACCACACGCACTTGCGATTTTAAATTAGTGGTAGCAATTTTTTTACGATTTATTCCCCTTTATGACTTAGACCCTTTCGTCGTAGGAAATTAGCTCTGTCCGATCTCCAACTCAGTAATTTCCTGTAACGTCCAGTATTCCGCAGTACATTAACCAGACGGAGTTCAGAATCATTCAACGTGGATGCCGAGTTTGATTGCAATGGTTATAGCTTCCCGATATCAAATGATAACAGCGAAGGCCAAATAATGATGTTTGCCCAATTCATTCGTGTTATTTGCAGTCGAGACACACGGTCCTATTATACTACGATAGCTATAGTTCGATTGCATTAATGATACGTTGGTTTGGTCCCACAAATACGCGGTTATGGCTTGATATATGATTGTGGTATCGCGTGTTTGGTGGATATCATATGACTGCCGTCTCTATTGCGACCATTAGACTGTCTGGAGTGATCATAACGCCATTATTTCTGAATCAGTTTGATTAATATTAGAACTATAAGTGTTCGGTAGAATATGTTCGATCGAACTAATAATAATCGGTTATCTAATGTGGTTGAAACATACGCTTACTGATATTAACTCAGCCGCAGTACTCCGTTTTACGCCCTTTATTATGACCCCGTCCCCCGAATGTGGTTTTGGCGCAGATGGCCTGGATGTTATTGTTATTTACTTGCAATATTGCTGCATTATTGTTATTTTTCTCTGTACGAACATTTCAGCCTGTAACTCGGGCATAGATCATCAAATTCGGTTGTGCTTTGGACGATGATAGTCCGGCGTGCGGTAAAGGATACCCACATACTATATATACGGGTTTCTTTCATTCATTTATAACAGATTTATGGTCCTTGTTTGACTTGGCAATTTCATTATTTTGGTTGGCGTTGCACTTGTTTTTACCATACCAGAATTGTAAAGACAAGGAAAAAGCAAGGAACGCCCTTTATTGGTCCACACTGGCGAAAAGATTATAATTTTATCTTGCTTGGTGTTAGCACATCTTTGGGAAGATGATGCCCATATACTACGGGTTTCGTCAATTGTTTTTACCAGAGTTACGGTCCTTCTTTGGCTTGGACATTTGTGAATTTTGTGTCCAAAAGAACATTTCAGCTTATAACTTGGGCAAGTATCATCATATTCAGTTGTGCTTTGTCATGGTGATAGCACAGCTCACTGTATGTTTCTGTTTCGGCCATTCGTTTTACAAGACTTACGGCCCTTACTTGAATTGCAAATTTTGTGAATTGTTTCGCTGTATACGAACATTTCAGCCTGTAACTCGGGCATAGATCATCAAATTCGGTTGTGCTTTGGACGATGAAAGTCCAGCATGCGATAAACAATACCCACATACTACGGGTTTCGTCCATTCATTTCTACCAGATATACGGACCTTGTTTGACTTGGGAATTTCTTAATTTTGTGTTTTATGAACATTTCAGCTCGTAACTTTGGTACATGTTGATAGCCCAGGGGGAGAAAGGATACTGACTTGCTATGGGGTTCGTCCATTCATTGTTGCCATAAGTTATGCCCCTTGTTTGACTTAGGTTTATATTGAATTGTCTGTACGTACATTTAGCGTTGTATAGCTCCAATTGGAATAGTCATACTTGAATGTTATTTGGAATGGTTATAATATACCAGGAGTGATTGAAGGATACTGACATGTTTTGTTCATGTATTTTTCTCAGGGTTATTGCCCTTGTTGGAAATAACACTATTCTCAATCATATAGCATTGTTACTCAAGTAACAACAGATGGAATCGAATATCTTTGGAATAGTGCAAGGTCAAAAAGAGTGAAAGGATACACTGTGTTTTATCCGTTTATTTCCTCAGAATGATGGGCCTTCTTGGATTTAGAAAATAACAAAACTGTCCATCCACACAAATAATAGAACTGCCCACGCTTTATACCGAGCGTCGGGGGTACACGCCATGCTTGGCGTTGCACTTGTTTCGCCATACCATGAACAGACAAGGAACTCCCTTTATTTGTCCACACTGGCGAAATGATCATGACCAGCTTTCACTTGGTCTTTCTCTGGCATTTATAAAATCCGCATACAAGTATTTAACTTACATATCGACCAATCTGGGTAATCAGAACCGAACTAAGATGTAAACGCGAGAAAAAATGTTTCAAGCCGTCACGGGGCTTTAAATATCCAATACATATAAGGAGATATAATCTAGTTCACCGAGTGTCCTAAGAACAGTTTATAGAGTTACACCCCGTGTATGTTCCCCGACTGTAGCAATCGACAGTAAGCTATGTTAGGCGCGCATTCGTGAATTTTCAAAATATCTCAATTTCAAACTATCAATTTGAAGGGGAAAATAATTATCCGTTTTAACCAATGTATGATATAGTACTAGAACAACACCCGTTGACCCTAAAAATATTAGAGATATGGCACCCATCACAGATTGTTTGCAGTTCATTTTAATTTTCTCTGAAACGTAAACAATTAATCTGTGATGGGCGCCATATATTAGAGATATGGCGCCCATCACAGATTGTTGCAGTTCATTTTAATTTTCTCTGAAACGTAAACAATTAATCTCTAACAGAAACAGTGGCAGACGCGAAAACGAACGTCATTTCGAAAGAGAGTTCAAAACCTGTTTACCTTCCAGCACATTTTCTAAACATGTGAACCATCCAGGCCTTTTTGTTTTTGGCGAGAGTGACAAATTCAGCCATAGTGGCCGTGTGTTAAGAAAATTCACGAAAAAGTGCGTTTAGTATTTGAATATTATACAAAACATTCTTTTGATTTCAAAAGTACGTACGATACATATCGTCACTAATACTTGCTGACAATGCCATTGCCTTGTGGGGTCCTCTAGGACGGTTCTGCATGTATGGGATCATGGAAGGTATTTGCCGGTAGTATCTACTCATAATTCGGATGTCTTACAGCAGCAGAGGTCAAACAAAAGCATACGTTTCAAACAAATACCTTACAAGAATTCTAGAAAACAATCTTTTGAATGTTTCACAAAGTAAAATGTAATAGTGCTTATTATAACAATAAATCACCATCTCCATGAAATGCAAGTTCGTTTGATAATCACCAGAGTAATAACCGAATATTGATGATGAAAAATTGACATTTTGACGGCCATCTTGGATTTTGTGGAGATTCTCAAACCTGTCCATTCGTGGCTTGACTTGCAGCTAAAAAGTGGATAGTTCTAGTGACGAATTCTACTTCCATTTCTTCTCAACATGTGAGAAATATTGAGATATAATTATTGTACTAAATTACCAATGCGGTTTCCATGGATCAGTCTTGCCCACTGTTAAAGGTACGGTTGGCCTTGGCGGTGGGTATCCTGTGAAAATATTTCCACCCGTCAAAAACCGCCACAAACAGAAAGAACATCAAAATGTAGACAGACTTTGTCCGTATACAAATAAGAAATATCGCATAAACAGTATGTCATTGTCAAATGTTTGACCATTGTTATGTAAACAAAAGCATAAAAAGTTACTTTTCTGGTGTTTGTTTATATTATGATGGTAAACATAAAGAGCGTTCATTGTTGGTGAATTCCTGATATGGAATTAATAAAGAGCGTTTATGTCATTTGTGTGTGATTAGCCAGTAGCATTGTGCTATCTTCTGTAACACAATCAGGCTCATGCTTAGGTAAAATATAGTAGGTCTTTATGATAACATGCTGTTTACGTGATGGTCATGGTATATATGAACGAAACTGTACGCGTTTTAATGTTTTTCTGTTTACGGTGATTAGAACAAATATGAATATTTTCGACAACTAACGCCTCACGTGCCTTTAAACGGACATTTTGGTGGCCATCTTAGATTTTGTGGAAATCCTGAAATGCTTAATCATGTCACCTTGCCAGCAATTCTTCATAAGGACATGAGAAACTATAATTATCCATTGGGCAAACAAAACACTCCGTAAGCCATGCATGTCTCTGTGGCCATATATATATACTATTGGCGAACACGGATTTTTGAAATAACTTTAAATATTTTTAGCCTCCAATTATTTTCTGCAAATGTGACAAATGTCAAGTTCTTAGCACATAACGTTGTGTCATCCAATGGCCAGCGGAATAACAATCTACTTATCTTTTTTTAACTACACCTCAACAACTGTATGATTCATGTATGCTTTTAAATTATTGTCGCCTGTGAGAAAGTGGCCCAAGTGAAATTCACTTGGGAGCCTACAAAAGTGAGTTCAAGAATATAATATGTCTCAATGTATCGCTACTCTAATATTTGTGCTTTACGTCTGTCTGTTTGTTTGTCTCATCTTTTTTGTTATATTTATTTCATAAAATAAAAAGAATAAAAAGCTATTAGCACATATTGTAACAATAAATCACCATATGGTACGAATAATGGATTTTGCTTTACATTTCTATAGTCGACAATGTTGAAAACATCTCTAAATAATTCAATCCTGTCAGGTGAGCAGTAAAGATATTCCGTATGGCGACACCCGAAACACAAAAGCTACCCATGAATAGCATACTAGGGAGTCCCTAGTGAGGAATGTGAATGTCGCCTGATACGGACCTTGACAGATGACAATGGACAAGAAGGACCATATTTACGGACTATAGCCTGATCCTGGCTTATAGGATCCTACCTGTCAGCAGCATGCCCGAAGTACAGATCACTAACAGCGCAACTCCTGTGATACTTTAAAATAGCCGGACAAAAACACGATCGAAAGGTTATCCATGATCAATTGGCAATAGGCTGTGTATTGTGTCGAGGGTGAGCCAATTAGGGGACCGACGGCGACACATTATCTCTGTCAGGATCTGTCTTAAACGTTTTAGAATCGACCGTTCATCGCTATCGGATTCTGGCCGGCCGATGTGCATTAATAATTCAGCATATTAAACACTGTTAATTGCATAAATCGTATATGTTTAATAGAAAGAAACGGTGGTCGAGCGACCAAAGTCTGCGAATATCATCAATTCATCATCAATCACCTCTTGATTGTGAAACGGTTACTTGCCACTGTTACCCACTTACCGGCTATACTGGGACCAATACGTTCACTTCTAGGACAGAGGCGGTCTTAAGAAGCATACACAAGTTACTACTCCCGATCCAGTGATATACTGTATTGTGTAGGCATTCCACACTGTCGGTAAGTGTATCATGCATGCACTATGGTGTCAATTTTGTCGACCCTTTTGTCTTCGTTGCCTTGAGCACAGACACCACTTAAACGATTTTGGGCGCCTCGGTGCCTTATAAAAGAATTGTGTTGCAATTTGACAATGCCGACGAAGTCACACCATCCTTAGCTTTAAACTTTACCTCTATTATTTTTGTAATAACATGATCAAGGAAGGTTGGATAATAACATTTCTACGTGTATGTCAGTCATAATCGCCCGATGCCAAGTTCTTCAGGGGAAGATGTTACATGTACGTGTGTATGAAACAGAAACACAGTGCGCATCAAATCATAAATATATATATGGGTGGGTTATTGGCAAATTTCTCGAATTGGTTGCATGCATGGGCAATGCGGCACGTTGTAAACGGCAATACAGTATATATGCGCTAATTTTGATACGAAACCTGCGTTGAGCCAGTTTATTCGCGATCAGCGTTTGGACACCCACAATTGAGCGGTTGTCAATACTAATGGCGTGCTGTCAACTCTCATTGGCGTTTGTTGTCTATATATACATGTCCCATCCCATTTTATCGAAAACAATTTCTGAGCAGCAGTTGAATAAAACATGGGTAATAATTGCATTTGACGTCATTGGTAAGACAGGGAATCTGAACCATAAAACTTAATATTTTGACAGTCTATATATTTCGCTATATATCAAACATGGATTGGCGCATACTGTATGTTAGATCTCAATATTATTGGCTATAGAAGACGAACAAAGAGTAGTCATGTGGTCTCATATCGAGGAGGGGAATATTTAAACGGTACATGTAGCTTCACAAATAAAGAATTTATATTCGAAGAATATCTTGAAATCTGAGGTGTCATATTCTTACGACAGCCCTTTCGTGACAAATATTTCATGAACTAGACGGTTTGTGATTGCCCCCTCATTGTTCGATAAATCCATCCAGTTCCATTCAGCTTCGCATCGAATTATAAACACACAATCCGCCGTTTACAGTCCCACGAAGTTTGCGTCGATTCACAAATGGAGCCTGCGATTCACCGTTCGTGCCTTCTCTCGACAAACTGTTTGCATGCACCCTATTAATGGCTCAAGTGGCCACCGTACTCGCAAATATATCATAAATAACTAATCTAACACTCATATCATGTACACATACACTGGGTAAATAAAAACAAACTAATTGATTCGCAGGTAAATTTACTATTCCGATGTGTGCAACTTTGCGAGAACGCTATAATTAATTTAAAGCATGCAAGCGGCATGATCTAAAATAACTGCACCAGAGAACATCGGATAAAACAAGATCTTTCGCAATGGGATTCATGTTTTGAAAGCGAAAATATTGTAAAGCGGTTTTCGGATCTTGTACAGACCACACCTGCGAATGCGGTTCCCGCTGAGCGATTCTAATATAGTGTTAAAAGTCACATGCACATATATATAACATATTACACGCATTTCGTGTCTTTGGTATCTTCTTGGCTTCGTTATATATTATGAAAATTATGACATATACATGTATACATACAAGACACGCGTCGATAATTGTTTGAGAGGCGAACATTCAAAACCGGGCACCACCGAGACCAACTATCGAAAGGTTTTTGTTTTTGGTGGGAAGTTGATATAATGTATCAATGATATCAGAAATAAGTATTTATCTATTACTGCTCATCTGGATTCGCCTGATTATTATTTATTTCGGTGCTGAGTTTTCTCTGATGCTGGTGACGTTTTGAAGTTTTGTCAGCCATCCAAACATTCCAATGATCGCCTCTTATAAAGAGTGTCCATGCTTCCACATTATGCGTGGGTAGCCTGTTCTCCAAACAATAGCCCCGTCTGGGCCTGGGGTCGAATAGGCCTAAGAATATCTTAATGTAGCACCCTGATAGCCGGGGTGTTGCGTGGGAGTAATGTAGGTACTAAGGCGGTCGTATCATGGTCCTAGGTCCTACATCTCTCAAAGACTGGTGTCTGAGATGACCCGGCTCAATCAATAGGCTAGTCTCGCGTCTCCACAGTGATTCAGATTACATTTCTGTCATCTGTGTTATTTTGTTTCTGGTGTCTAGTAGTGTGTTCTGGTTTTCATGTATGTGTTTCGTTCGTGCCATGTCTTTGCATTTCGTTTTCATGACTGTTAAATGTTTCAATCTTGTAATGTTTACGACTGTCTCAATGGGGGCTGGTACCGAGAGACTGCTATATATGCAGTGGCTAAAGGGGTTACCGCTTCAGCCATATGTACCAGTCTTCGGTCCGACCATAATTCGAAGGGTATTCCTAGACGGCTGCTGAGCTAGTTGCCGATTATTTGCTTTTCGTATGGCAACTCAAAACAAACAAAAACGTAAGATTGACCACAGCTAAGTTCCACTGATGCTGCTGATGGCTATTCTCAGTACTTGGTACTTGGTTTTGAACCGAATCAAGAGACCTTCTGTATTTGTGATTGATTAAACGCTACAAAGCATAGCTGGACAATTAAAATATGTCAAATCGATCAGGGCTGGGCCACTAAATGGGCCACTTCTGATCGAATATTCAAGAAACATTCAAGCTGACGCTCTTATGCGATTAACATCTATTAGTACAGTAGCCAAGACCAAAATTGTGAGGGAATCGTGCACTTTTTGAGTAGAAGCATGAAACTTTGTATACACATTCAGGGATATACACGAAACTAATTATGATATGGACCCAATTCAAATAACCACTTTGTTGGTCGTAACAACGACTTTCGGAAACCACCCGATTTTTTTGACAAAATAAAAAACAAACATTTTCATAAGATGATCACTGTGCATGGAAAATTTGTATTTAGAAGGTGTTTTGCAGTTTTGATCAATATTACTGTTTACATATGCATTCAGTGTTCCAAACCTCCAATTACAACAACCATATTTTACATGAAACTCGTTGACTCATACCAGTTCATGTTCGTGGGCTGGTAGGACCCAACATATACCCCCACCACTACTCAAATTCTTTGGTATTTTCATGTGCCTGTATCGTTCAGGAAAAATTATGTTACCAGCAAATGTTTTGGGTCCTAGTGTACCTACTGGATCAAAGTTACTCAGTTTCCTTTTGTTTTTGATCATGATGGGGAAATGGAAACGGTAATCCCATATAATTGATGTCATTGTGATTGGATCTTAACAGCTGATGTGTCATTTTGTAGGTATTTGTTACTCTATCTACTGGTAGCAAAATCATTATTATGTTGCCATTGATGACATCACCGAGTCCAAAAGGTCAAGCAACAGCGATGACAACACAATAATATCTGGGAGCCGATGACGTACCCATCCACCCTCGTCCCATGACTTAACTTCGTCCACTCATTTCCTTCCTTATTATGTCCGTCAACCTCTAAGCAATGTTAACACAAAACTTGAAAAGGTGGCTGTGTAGACACAAGACAAGATGGCGTCAGACAAGGCCGCCCTTTCAGTCAGTTTGGTGCAAATTATTGAGAGAAAATCTTGTCAAATGTGTACAAATATATGAATTTATATGAAGCTACGAAATAATGCCCCCTTTTTATTGGAACTCCCCGTCTAATATGACCACCAATATGGCCGACGGCAGTGGAAGTATGATCATTTGCAGTCGTTTACAAGTTGATTAATAAAATTTACTAATATGCCTTCTATAACATTGAATACTAACATTGCTTATGCACCTTGTTAATTTGTACCAATATTGTAACCGCTGACATTACCAGAAATATATGATTTTTCTCTCAGATTCTAGATAAAAAAATCAACAAAATTCTCTTTTCAGGTTTAAGTCTGGACCATTTTTGGTATAAAATGTGTTTATTTTTTGTATCTCTCTCAATTCACATTGAGGTGTTTTAGACAAAATTACTCAAAGATGGCTCAATATGAATTTTGACGAAAACTTCTTTTCGGATTCTGGCCATGTTTTTGAAAGGAAATGGGCATTTGAAACGGAACTGAGAGGGATCATAATATGTGGCTACTCAGGTCGTTTAGCATCAACAATCACACTGTCCAATCGTGAACGTCAGAATACCAGTGCTGTACAGGAGAATACCAGTGTTTTTAAGCGATATGATTGTACCATAATTAGAACTGGACGGCTAAATAACATGACAAAAGACAATAGAAAGGTATATACAATCTATTTTACATTTACCTGGTGATGTTCAGTTCGACTTTTAGCGATCTGGCCTTTGTTTAAAGCAGAAAGATAGGATGTACAAACTCGTTGGGTGGAGTTCAAATTTTGCCCTAATCGGTGTTCTAGTGCGTTTTGGTTCAATTTCTGAGCATAACTTGTGGAATCTTTTATAAAATTCCGACAGCCGAATCTATTGGCAAAACGTGCACATCGAAATCACTGGCGTGTATCGGTCGGAAATACACGAAAATAAATCCAAACGAGGGACGGTGATCACAGAAAATGGCACGGCGAAGTACCAGTGCATGCCAACGAGGGCTACCAGTGCCAAATTTTCTCTATATGGTAAGTTATATCGGGTATATGTCGATAAACGCATCATATAGATCATCGGGCACCCGAAATGCCTTACCATTCCCAAAATAACGACAAAGTTGATCTAGAAGGGTAAATATGTGGATCTATAATAAGAAAGTACGAAACTTCAACTATATACGTCGATACTTAAAGTTAGTGTAAAATATAGAACAAATTTCATGATGTCCAGGTCAGAATATGGCGTCGTTGTAGAATTGTTCTTAAAACTATTGGGATACGTCGGTTTAAATGCAATTTTCCAAATTTGTACAGTAGCTGAATAATTACATGATAAAATGCCAAAATCTGTTTGGCCTAATGGTGAGTGGCGAATAAATCAATTGCTTTAAATATAATCCGTGGTGATTGGCTGCGACATCTATCAGTTATGTTGCCTTGTTTATACGCAAGTTGAATTTTTCTCCAAAATGCCTGTCCTGTTTTCCAGAATGCCCGGCCGTTGTCTCCGCGGAGTATCTCATTTGCGTGGTTGAATTTAGGGAAAACCACCGAACTGTCTCGATAAATACACGGAATGAAATGTTCTCCATCGAGAATTTTCCTTTAGCAATCAGATCGAAAAAAGTTTTTATGTCTTTCAAGTAGCCAGTTCATTTTAAGGTGGCTGTTGCTTTGGCTGGTATTGAATAACCATCGTGCATTCCTTGTTGAAAAAAGCACTCTCCTTGATCGGATGATCCCGCTGTTATAGGTCGCTCTCTTAAAGGCCGCCCATGAAAGTTGCTTGCTGGGCACACCTGACTGTGACCCCGGTGTTACTGGCCCAGCCACATCAGGCTCCGCATTTTCACTGTCGTGTCTGTTTCCGCTGTCGCGTTTTTTTCTTCAAATTTTATTCTTTTCCTCTTGTCCTATTGATTGCCGCGCTTTCTTTTTCTGAAAAGTGAAAAATAAAGAGAAAATTAGATATACATAAAATAAACCCCTAGATTTATCCATATGCACACGCAGTCATAAAAAATATTAATCTATCTGTACACGTATCCATAACATACGTCCAATCACCACGCAACGATCCACCAAACATTATCCAGCCAACCATCGATTTGCCAATCACTCACTGATTTATCAGCACAGCCATATCCAACTCATTCTCCCATCACTCCAGCTCAGAAACATATCATATCCATGCATTCAACAATTAATATATTTGACACCAGTCCATCCATCGATATATATAAATACACATTCGTCTACTCGCATGTTCATCCATATATACATATACACACACATATGTATATAACTCATCCATCTAGTTAAGACATCCAACCCATCAAATAATGACACACACATCCCTGCATGCATACGACAACGCCTTAAAAGCGACGAAGAACTCAACATATAGGCAAAGATATGCATGCCCCAATATCAATTACTTTCTAAATTTTGGGAACAAGTCTACCCCATATATGCAACATTTGCTGGGATAATTAAAAATATCATTCCATTAGAATTAGAACGTCTTCTTTATTTAATGATAGACTTATTTGCAAATGTTAAACATTAGTTTGAATCCAATTAACATGGAACTAACTGTTTGAATCCAATTGATATGGAACTAACTCAGTGCCAATACCGAATAAAGGGAAATTTAAACTCTTGTCAACTAAATTGTTACTTTATGTTCCACCAATGTTGAGTATCGCCGTACTTAAAATTTTGAACTCTCATAATATTGGACCCACACATGCATGTACCATTCTAGATCGATTGTGCCCAAATTTGATGAGGGGATGATACATTCCTAGTAGCTTAAACCGAATCTAAAACGTCCCCCGACATATACCCGATATAACTTACCATATAAAGAAAATTTGGCACTGGTAGCCCTCGTTGGCATGCACCGGTAGTTCGCCGTGCCATTTTCTGTAATCACCGCCCCTCGTTTCGATTTATTTTCGTGTATTTCCAACCGATACACGCCAGTGATTTCGATGTGCACGTTTTGCCAATAGATTCCGCTGTCGGAGTTTTATAAAAGATTCCGTAAGTTATGCTCAGGAATTAAACAAAACGCACTAGAATACCGATTAGGGCAAAATTTGACCTCCCCCTACGAGTTTGTACACCCTATTTTTCTGCTTTAAACGAAGGCCAGATCACCCAGAGTCGAACTGAACATCACCAGGTGACCCCTCCACTGGGTAAATGCAAAATTGATCGTATATACCTTTCCATTGTCTTTTGTCTTGTATTTAGCCGTCCAGTTCTAATTATGGTACCATCATATCGCTTTAAAACACTGGTATTCTCCTGTACAGCACTGTTATTCTGACGTTCACACTGGTATTCCGCAAGCCGATTGGACAGTGTGAATAAGCTATGTGGTGATTGGATTCCTGCGTGAAATTATTAATTATTGTAACAGTTGTTGGTGCCGAAAGAGATAAAAAAAAACTAAATAGTATTTTCAACTCGTCAAATGTATTAAAATAAAATCCATTGTTTTTGTTTTTCTTAATACTTCTTCGGATTCTATGTACATTGAAGACGAGGAAATATGAAACTCAAGTTTTTTTTACAGATATAGATCCAAAGAAATTCTTTCGTGAATGTTCCTGATTTTGAGCAAAACGTGCGTCTGGTCCTTAACTTATAAATTGCCATTTGAAGTGGGCACAAAAACATTCATATAATAATACACGTCTAATATCCGGCCATGTATGCCATGATGATAAATGACTCAAACTAAGTCCGCAATGAGACCGAGCTGATGTGAGGCCCAGCATGAGGGTAATGGGGAATTCCTATAAACCAAGTTCACTTGAAAATATATCAGATTTATCGGGACAGATAACCGTAACCATGTGCAATACCCGCTAGCTGCATGCGTATGTAGTTTGGGCTATCGATAGTCAAAATAATCAAAAGTATCGGTTTGCAGATATATGTATGTCCTGGAAATATACAACTCGGAATAAATGCTTAAGACATAAAGTTTGGGACTATGGATTGGGTGTCCACAACGCGAACACTTTACAGTCAGTAAAATGTGGGGAAGAAGCAAACACTATCGACGTAAACCACCTTTTACCATTTATAAGAACAAAACATCAGCATCATTGAACATCGCGGATAGTATACAAGATTGATCAGAGCACGACGCATTCCAACATAAGTAGCCAATCTCCATATACCTTCATACATAGCCTGAGTACGTGTCACAACATTGAAGTTCGTGAATTATGAATAAGTACGAACATAAATTTAATCAGATATTCTAAAGAATTGAACAATTTTGCTTATTGAAAAGACGGCCTGGTCTTACTTCACACTCTTATTTTCCCGGTGGATCGTGATCTATTTAAGAAATAAACTGTGGATCAGCGTGTATAGTATAATTTGACCACAAAGAAACTGATTGTAGGACAACGCGAAGTACTCCAGGTTTATAAACTGGTCCAAGCAGCGAACATTTGTATGGCGTGTTCACATGAAGAAGCAAGAAAATGACTTTGATAAACTATAAGGTTCCAATGTGGCCTGACATTTTATTGCTGACAAGATTATACCCATGTGCTCCTGGACTGATTACCAATGAATTATTGGGGTTGTTCAGAAATGCATTCACTGCGGCGTCCACGCAATTTGCTTGAGGCCGAAAATCTAAAGGTTGTATTAAGAGTATTGAACCGATGTATAACATTCATGTGTTGACATGAATATAGAGGTTATCAGTTGGAGTGTGCAAATAGACCATCATTCGACTATCAGAACAATTAAATCTATTGTTTGGTCTGAAATGTCCAACCAAAGTTAGGTCAGTCATAAAATTGAAAAATGAGACAACCAAATACCCCCTATCACAATGTCCCTGAACTCATGTACTCGTATAAATATCTTCCAGTTGAGTGAAATCAGGAGAAAACGGTCACGTTATTTCTCACACGCATGCTATATTTTAATTGTACATGCATGTACATAATGGGATGGCAGAATTGTTAGGTGTTTTCTTGGCAAATCGATGGACCCTTCCACTATCGAGACCCCATATGATTAATCACGATTAGTTGCCGAATATGGAGTCATGTGAGGCGAAGTGGGATTGATATAGAACGTGGCGCTAGCTGATCCCGATATTAATCTCGCTGCGCCTCACATGTCACCGCAACCGGCAACTAAGAGTCATGTACTGCTTTTATCATGCTCTACATGTGAGATATTGAATTACTGGTACGAAGTTTATTAGATACTGGTAAGCCAAACGTGCAGCCTATATTGATGTTAAAGTATGAAACATCACAGTGACGTACCATGGACGTAGAACGTCAACACACTCACCCTATGGCTCATATCCAGTAACAAATTGAGTTTGATAGTAAATTTATTTGTATTTAAAAATCGTTAAATATATCAGGTACATGTATTATAGTACATGGTACATGTACTATGTTCTTAAAGTCGTAGAACATGATTTCCGAGATATATTCATTTGTTGTGCCAAAACACACACTGTTATGGCCGAGGTAGCAGAGTTCCAAAAAAAACAACAAGCACATATGAATCACATCCTCCCGGGGTTTTCAATGTCGGTGTCAATCAATGTGATCATCATACCCCTCATCTTACGTTAGTATATCTCCATTCCCATTGGTCAATCTGGCAGGCCAGCATGATAATACAGAGCGATGAGTTGCCGGTTATGGTGTCACGTGAAGCGAAGTGAGAAAAGAGGGAGACGCACGTTGATGATAAAATGTTATATAATTTGTGACTTGGTTGGCTATTGGTGCGGCAATCCTAATAGATATGTAATTACGACATGACGTCACAATAGACGACGCAATCGGAAAAGTGTTCTCTCCATAAAAAAAACCCCATAAAAAACCCTTAAAACAATGGAATAACGCATATAAAATTCCACAAAAGAACACAAATAAAGCATCGGATGTGATCAATTAAAATTCCGAAGGATATGTGCTGTAAATTATCTTAACAATTACATTATGATTGCGACATTCTTTCGTCAATGGAGATGACAATCATGGACACATGGCAACAGCGAAACGGAAGCACCAATAGACTGTTATAACAAGAGAAAATGTCTGGACAAACAAAGTATAAGCTGGAACCAGAACAGAAAAATTGTTTTTCATGCAAGTTTAAACATAGAACAAACTATATCGTTTGTGACTTGTGTCATGAAAACCTTCCACTTTAGCTGCCAAGGCCTGTGTGCTGAAGATGCAAAAGACTTAACAAACAGATCAAGTTCACTGTTATGGCCATGCAAGCGTTGCCGAGAAAACACACACAAAACCAGGCAAACTGGGAGTAAAATCCAACCAACAACACACATCCCTGCATGCATACATACGGCAACGCCTTAACATCGACGAAGAACTCAACATATAGGCAAAGATATGCATGCCCCAATATCAGTTACTTTCTAAATTTTGGGAACAAGTCTACCCCATATATGCAACATTTGCTGGGATAATTAAAAATATCATTCCATTAGAATTAGAACGTCTTCTTTATTTAATGATAGACTTATTTGCAAATGTTAAACATTAGTTTGAATCCAATTGACATGGAACTAACTGTTTGAATCCAATTTATATGGAACTAACTCAGTGCCAATACCGAATAAAGGGAAATTTAAACTCTTGTCAACTAAATTGTTACTTTATGTTCCACCAATGTTGAGTATGGCCGTACTAAAATTTCGAACTCTCATAATTTTGGACCCACACATGCATGTACCATTCTAGATCGATTGTGCCCAAATGTGATGAGGGGATGATACATTCCTAGTAGCTTAAACCGAATCTAAAACGTCCCCTGACATATACCCGATATAACTTACCATATAAAGAAAATTTGGCACTGGTAGCCCTCGTTGGCATGCACCGGTAGTTCGCCGTGCCATTTTCTGTATTCACCGCCCCTCGTTTCGATTTATTTTCGTGTATTTCCAACTAATACACGCCAGTGATTTCGATGTGCACGTTTTGCCAATAGATTCCGCTGTCGGAATTTTATAAAAGATTCCGTAAGTTATGCTCAGGAATTAAACAAAACGCACTAGAATATCGATTAGGGCAAAATTTTACCCCCCCCCCCTACGAGTTTGTACACCCTATTTTTCTGCTTTAAACGAAGGCCAGATCACCCAGAGTCGAACTGAACATCACCAGGTGACCCCTCCACTGGGTAAATGAAAAATTGATCGTATATACCTTTCCATTGTCTTTTGTCTTGTATTTAGCCGTCCAGTTCTAATTATGGTACCATCATATCGCTTTAAAACACTGGTATTCTCCTGTACAGCACTGGTATTCTGACGTTCACACTGGTATTCCGCAAGCCGATTGGACAGTGTGAATAAGCTATGTGGTGATTGGATTCCTGCGTGAAATTATTAATTATTGTAACAGTTGTTGGTGCCGAAAGAGATAAAACAAAAATAGTATTTTCAACTCGTCAAATATATTAAAATAAAATCCATTGTTTTTGTTTTCTCCTAATACTTCTTCGGATTCTATGTACATTGAAGACGAGGAAATATGAAACTCAAGTTTTTTTTACAGATATAGATCCAAAGAAATTCTTTCGTGAATGTTCCTGATTTTGAGCAAAACGTGCGTCGGGTCCTTAATAAATTGCCATTTGAAGAGGGCACAAAAACATTCATATAATAATACAAGTCTAATATCCGGCCATGTATGCCATGATGATAAATGACTCAAACTAAGTCCGCAATGAAGCCGGTATTATCCTGTACAGCACTGGTATTCTGACGTTCACATATAGTGACATAAGGTATACATATACACCTTACCAATGGTACAGCCCTTCCAGATATACCAACACCCCGCACACATGGCCATTCGCCCAATCCAGACTTCCATATACACCTCACCATGATAATTCCGTCAGGTGCAGTATACTCATACACCCCATCCGTGAGCATACAGCTACTCCTTGTATACATATATACCCACCAATGACTACAGCCATCACATATACATATATGCATCCCACCACAACAGCCGATTGGACAGTGTGACAATGGTCAACATAATACATGCTGTCTGTCAATATGGCAACCTGGGATTGACTGTATGGTCATGTGTGAGGTGAATGTGCGTGCAGGGAGTTGTTGTATGATTATGAATTATGTGAATAGGTATACTAAGAGTGACTTTATGGTCATGGGTGGGTGTCCATGGTGGTATGCATGTGCATACAAGGAGTCGCTGTATGGTCATGTCTGAGGTGAATATGTACACAGGGGGTGATTATTGTCATGTGTTCGTGTGCGGATATACCCGATGTAACTATGGTCATTGATACGGTGTTGGTGTAATGAGAATAGCTACATGGTCAAATATGTGTTGCTTGTGTATAAATGGAGTGACTGTATGGTCATGGTGGGTTTACAGGTGTAACTTTTGTATTGTCTGTATTATCACGGGTGGGTGTATACATATATGTACTGTTGTTGGTTATATGGTCATGGGTGGGGGTGTTATGGATAAATATGGAGTGGTTGTATTGTTTAGGTGTACATGGGGTGAATGTACATTCATGGTTGAAGTGTATATGCATACATGGATTATAGCTGGATGGCCATTGGCAGATGTGTGGGTATATAGTGATTGTCCTTGCTGTTGTGGTGGGATGCATATATGTATATGTGATGGCTGTAGTCATTGGTGGGTATATATGTA
This sequence comes from Siphonodentalium dalli, assembly GCA_032622095.1. NCBI lineage: Eukaryota > Metazoa > Mollusca > Scaphopoda > Gadilida > Siphonodentaliidae > Siphonodentalium > Siphonodentalium dalli. The sequence continues at coordinate 56,666,329 of CP136067.1, forward strand.
TACAAGGAGTAGCTGTATGCTCACGGATGGGGTGTATGAGTATACTGCACCTGACGGAATTATCATGGTGAGGTGTATATGGAAGTCTGGATTGGGCGAATGACCATGTGTGCGGGGTGTTGGTATATCTGGAAGGGCTGTACCATTGGTAAGGTGTATATGTATACCTTATGTCACTATATGGCCATGGATGTGGCGAATATGTATACAGGGAGTGACCGTATGGCCAATGGTGATGTGAATTGGTATAGAGTGAGTGACTGTATTATCATGAATGTGGTGAACAGCTATACAGGGGATAGTGACTGTATGGTGATGGGTGAGGTGTAGGGGTATACCTGGTGTGCCTGCATGGTGAATCATGGCTGCATCGTCATGCGTGTTGTACATGTACGGGTATATCAAAGTGTGGCTGTATGGTCACACTTAGTTCCGTTTCTACGTTCTGCCCATTTCCTTTCAAAACATGGTCATACTAGTAGCGTAATTATATTTGGTCGTACAAACATTTTTTTGGCATTTGTAACAGTTATAATTAACAGAAGCCACCACAACCTCACCACACACACTTACAACCCGCCACTACCACAGTCCCCACTTTCTACAAACGTGACAGTATTACATGATCACCGACATGCGTTCAATAAGTCGTGTATACATCAATTTATAATAAGTTCTTTTGGTTTGATTCAGAAAATTAACCATATATCCGATAATCATTAAGTAACTTTCGCACACTGCAGTCCATGAAAACCACAACGAAACGGCTTTCCGTAGAATGTAGAACGGGTTTCCGTATGTGATCGTGCAGTTCAGCAGTACTTGTTAGTTTTGTTTATCGTCTTTTACAAAAGTAATTTGCCAATATTTATCGATTATGTTCATAAATATTGCATATTAGCTTAACTATATTGACTTAGCGTTGTATTGCGACTATAAATTGTATCAAACACGGCGAATATAGTTCAAAAGCAAACGAAAGATTGACGGAAAAAATGTCAATAATCATTGCGTAAGGTTGTGGCAATTGTGACGAATAACAGGGGGTATGGTGTAGTTGTTTTTGTTTTACCGTTGGTATTTATTTGGTATTCGATCATTGATTGTAATGAGCAAGTTAGGCGCAACAAGTGAAGACAATTCGTATTTTTTCAAGTAAACCATGTACCTTTATCCAGATTATCTGGATTAACGTACTTGAGTAAACATTAATCTCACGCGCGGTTTATTAAAAATGTGGAATGACATTGAACGTGGAAACATCTTTCTACCCAACCTTGCAATATTTGCGTGAATATAGGGAAATTTTTAGATGTCCATATCAGAAATAATTACCTTGGTTCATAGTATCTATATAGTATGGGACTAATTACCTTGGTTCATAGTATCTATATAGTATGGGACTTCTATTCAAAAGTGCATGATTTTATATATATATATATATATATATATATATATATACTATATTGCACAAACACCAGTGTTGATTACTCATTACAAGACATTAACCAGTTGCAGAGCTGTGCTGATAATTCGTGATATATCTGATTCTTCTGAGTCAGATATTGGCCGAGCTAGCATCACAGGGAATTACATACGTCCGTAGGTTTACACATTTGATGGACAAAATGTTCTTTTGAATAGCTATCTTCTGACCTTCAATCGGTGCGAACATCCACATTGAAGGTTGTGTATATGAAGAAGGATTTAAGCACATATGATTATGATCCAAACCCATTGTAAAAGTAAAGAAAATATATTTGCACGATGTTCTATTTTTGGATATGATCATAAAGATTGTACGAATCTTAACAAATGTTCAAACTGTCGAGGTTCACATTCTGCAATGGATCGTTTATGTCCCATTTGGGACTATAAATTCAAGATTCGACAACGTAAAGCTGAGAAGCATCTGTCATATAGACGCTAAGAAAATAGTTGGTCCTCGACCATCCATTCCACAGGTCACATACTCAGCAATCGAGTCTACAAAAAAGTGTGCTGATTACAGCACTCAGACACAGAGTAAATCTAAACTTGTCAGTATATCACTAGCAACACAAGTTGAGGCGACTGATATTATTCCTGTTCCAGAACCTGTAGCGCAGGAAATGGACACAGCTTCTCCGTTGAGACATTTCCTCTGAAACAATCTATGCAAGTTGATCCTATTGTTGCAAAACAATAATCGCATCGAAACAAAACTCACCAAAATCACTCCAATATTTCGATTCTCAGAAAGAAAGGAACATCTTTGTGCTTTGACAAGATGCTTGACGAGAAACGATTAAATCTTAAAGAAAAAAAGTATTTGGGATTGAAGCTGTCGGTTGGGTGAAGGGTGACATTTTGTCTCACCTATACCCGACCGTCAGCTTGACGCATAGATAACGGTTCATGCGCGATTCATCAAACATTATTTATACCTTATCAATGCAAACTCTGATTTTAAAAGCTATACTTGATGTGCAAACTTGGTAATTTCGTGTTATTTATTTTCTATGAATTATATATTCTTGTACTATATTTATCAGTTTTCTAGTATGATTGCACACTTGTCAGTTCTTGAATTTATATTCCTGACTCCAAGCCGAAATATTCTTCTTGTGTACTTTTATTTGTACATAGTTTATTTAGGAGATAAACATACCCTGTTGAGTTGTACATTCTGGGATTCGAGAATGAAAACAGTTTGTGAACGAGCCGGCTTGCCGGCGAGTTCACAAACTGTTTTCATGCTCGAATCCCAGAATGTACAACGAAACAGGGTGCGTTTATCTCCATTGTAATTCAATATAGCAAGGAATTTGCAAAAAAAAATGTATAAAAAGTATCATTTAGTCATTTTCATGACACGAATCGAGACTTTCATTTCGTTTCGTCAATGGGAATAAACATCTGAGACTGATACGTGAAGACCATTGGATATCAAAGTTGAAAACCCGGACTGGCCACGGATTCAACGCCAGAAGAAATGGCGCCAACTTCTGGATGTCGATGCTGCGATAGCGTTGCTTGGTGTTTGACGTTCTCTGACGAAAGACCTTTAACGTCGTTGTGTAATATCCGCCATTATTATTTGTTTGTATGTTTATCTGAATGCCATCATGTGATTTTGTCTCAATAATATCAACTGACGAAGGCCTGAGGCCGAAAGCTTTTGAAGAGCGAGTTATTTAATTTATTAGCCTACAGGATCCCTCATCTCCTGGACCATTTTTACACTAAAATATAATGGTTGTATTTGTTTGTGTAAGCTGACCTGTTACTCATGTTAGAGGTTGTGTTTGTGAACTTTTTGCAGAGGCCGTGCACATTTTCCATCCTATCATTTGGGGGGAAAACAAATTGGGAAATGTTCTGTCCGGAAGAACAGAATCGAATTCAGATCCTATTATTTTTTATTTTACGATATAGCGTTTTCTTTAAGATACATCATTAATTAGGCTGAGGACACTGTTCCACTTTTTTTCAAAACTGCTTACTAAACTGTTATTCCATTGGGTTGCTAATTTTTCTATTTTGAACTCATGATTTAGGAAATTTAAAAGGGATGATTTTGACACGTTTTCTTTATTGCATCGTGTTATATAAATATAACGATTTGTTAACAGTATTAAATTATTTATTGCTAAAAAATGTTGGTTTTTCTCAATTCCAAAAAGTATTTAATCCGTTGTCAATGCAGAGTTTATATTAAAGCAATCATCCAGAATGCCTGACACATAATTCCATAATGGGAGTACCTTGCAGCAGTTTGCTAGCAGGTGCTCAGTAGTTTCTCTTTCATTGTTACATAAAGTACACATACTAGTTGATATGATTTTACATTTTTCCAGGAATATATTTGTGACCAAGGTATTATGATTTATTTGGAACTGGAAGGCTTGCAATTTCGTACTTTTTGTAATTTTGAAACACCTCATATATATATTTTTCCAGTCTAGTTGTTGTGACTCAAGATTTAGTCTGTTGCACCATCCAATTTGGGCACATGGCTTATTTGGTACTAAAATATTTATGAAATTCCAATAGAGGTAATTGTTTAACCTTTCCTCTCTTTGAATGTCTTGTTGGATCTTATTTTTTTTAATCTCATCGAGTGTATTCTGACTAGATCTTATTATTTTTCTCCAATTTATAGGGATTGAAATCACTATTCCTTGCAATGTTAGGTAATTCACTTTAAGTCTATATTTTAGAAAAAATTCTTCAGTATTCATAAAAGAATTGTCTTCATTTAAAATATCGTTGACACACAAAATTTGTTTTTCTATCCATGTCTTTAGATAAATAGGTTTATTTTCCATTTTCAATGCTAAATTATGACAAATTGTTTGTGACTTGAAGTCTTCCACTGACGAAGGCTCATTGGTGAGCAGAGCATATGCTGTTAATACTTCTTTCCAGAATGGATTGAAATTTTGTGCTATTTTTATTATGCTAGGCTTATTTAAATTGAACATTATCGTTCCTCCATATTTTTCTATTTTATCTAGTAGAATTAATTTCCATTCTGAGTAGTTGAAAGGGTCCAAAACTTTTTTGAGCCATGTAACTTTTAACGATTTTGAGAAACAGCTAAGGTCAGGAATCTTGAGTCCTCCATTTTCTATGCTTTGAATTAATGTATCTCTTTTTATCCTGTCTCTTTTCCCATTCCAGAAAAATTGAAATAGCAAGCCCTGCATTTCCTTCATAATTTGTTTTGGGGGTTCAGGTAATACTGTCATTATTTGGATAATAATTGGTAGTATTATGGTTTTTATTACTGTCACTTTGCCCATGTGGGACAGTGTCCTCAATGCCCAGTTCTTTAATATGTTGTTCATGCTTTCCTTCTTGTTTTCCCAGTTTTCCTGCACTAGGAGGGGATCTTCTAGATTAAATATAATTCCTAGAGTTTTGAATCTGCCTTTAAAATTCCATTTCAAGTTTATATTTGTTTTTAATGATTTTGTATAGCCTCTTCGAGTTCCAAACCACACCGCTTCTGTTTTATCAAAATTTTCTTTTAAACCAGATATCCTTTCAAATGCTTTAATTAAATTTATTGTTTCTTGTAGAGAGCTTTGACTACCATCGAGCCATATTATTGAGTCATCTGCATATTGACTAATTTTATATTCCCTTTCTTTTACTTTAACCCCTACAATGTTACTTTCTAATTTTAATGCAGCTGCGAAGGGTTCTATGCAAAGAATAAACAAATAAGGTGACAATGGAGCACCTTGTCTGACCCCTCTTTCTATGTTAAATGATTGTGATAGATGGCCATTGTTTATAATGAGGCTGTATGCCTCATTATAGAGCGTTGTCACCCAATTACACAATGACACTCCAAAACCAAAAAATCTCAATGTTTTCTGTATGAAATTCCAACTTATAGAATCAAAAGCTTTCTCATAATCCAATAAGAGCATTAATCCAGGTATATTTTCACATTCTAAAAGCAAGTCATATGTCAAACGTGTGCATTCCCCAATGGAACGCCCTTTAATAAAACATTTTTGTGTGTCACTAATCATTGAATTAATCTGTTTTTTTATTCTATTTGCTATAACTGAAGCTGCTAATTTATAATCTATATTTAAGAGGGTGATTGGTCTTAAATATTTTATTAATGATTTATCCTTGCCAGGTTTTGGCAAGCAGGTAATCATTCCTTGGCGTTGTATCACTGACATTGAGCCTTTTCTATATGCATCATTAATGGAATTTAAAACAAAAACTGCTATATCTTTCCAAAAGAATTTATAGAACTCGGCAGTATACCCGTCAATACCTGGTGATTTATTGTTTTTCATTGTTTTTAAAGTTGGTAGTAGTTCATATTCGTTTACAAGTCCTTCACAATTTTTAGTCTTTTCTTCAGTTTTAATTTCAATAAAAGGATTATTTTTATCTAAGAATTTTTCAAACTGTGCTTCCTCAGATTTATTGTCATTTATTTTATATAAGTTTTTATAAAATTTCCTTTGTTCTTCTAGTATTTCATTTATGTCTGTCGTGGTGCTGTTATCATCTCTTATAACTTTAGGAATTAATATTTCTGTATAATTTCTTTTTTCTAGATATGCAAAATATTTTGTGTTTTTTTCTCCCTCTGCTTACCATTGGGCCTTAGCCCTGGTTATTAAACCCTTAACCTGAGATTGTCTCAGCAGGGTAAGTTCCTTTTCAAGGAATTCTATTGTAGTCCGATATTTCTCCTCCTTTGTTTCATCTAATTTTTTCTGATTTTCTAAAATATCTGCTTCCACTTGTTTTTGCCTTTCTATTTGAATTTTCTTTTTGTTTGCAGAGTACGCAATTGTTTTTCCTCTTATTTCTAATTTTAACATTTCCCACAGCATTTGATCATCAATAGTATACCTAGTTTCAGTGTTTGATATTTTTGTGTATTGGTCTACTGTCTTTATAATAATTTCTTTAATCTGTTCCACATAGTTAGGATCGTTTAGAAGGGAATTGTTAAATTTCCATGTCCCCTTCCCTTTTTGTTGGTCATTAAATGACAGTCCTAAGTTAATTGAAGCATGGTCTGATTTATATTTTGTGCAGATATTCTGCGATATGACATATGGTTCTAAGTCTTTGGATACTAAAAAATAGTCCAATCTACTATATTTTGTATTGGGACCGTACCAGGTATATCTGGTTTTATTTGGATTACATTGTCTCCATATATCAACTAATTCCATTTCAGTCATTATACTCTTTACCTTTTCTCTATTTTTTGGGTTGTTGTGTCAACTATAGTTATATGTGTCAAGATCATAGTGTTGTACCACATTCCAATCACCAACCCAGATAGTTGACAGGTTGCCGAGTTCCATAACAATCTTTTAATTTTTTTCAAAAAATTCAGGGTTTTCTTTGTTTGGACCATATAATGCAATTAGAGTGTTTCTGTGACTTTGTATTGTGATGTCCATTATTATATAATTGCCCTCACGGTCTGCTTGTTGGTTGTTTATTTTAAACTCAAACGAGTTTTTAAAGCCAATCGCCAGCCCTCTGCTACTGCTATTAAAGGAAGAAAATTTCATCTCATAACCCCATTCATTTTTCCAGATTTGTTCAGTTTGCGTTGTGGAGTGGGTATCAACGAAGATACTTATATCATACTTATTGCGAAACATATTGAAAAAATCTTTTCTTTTAGCGTTATCTGATGCAAGGCCTCTACAGTTCACCATACCTATATTGACTACCATTTTCTATTTTCCTTTTTAATTAACCCCCCCCCCCCATCCCAAAATATATTGCAATAAGTAAAATTGTGATACAATTGTGCGTTTTCCACACATGTTTCTGTTATTGTATCCAATAGTGATCTACAAGCTTCTTTGTGATATTTTACATCTATGATTAAATTAAAAAAAATTATAGTAGTACATGTATATAAAGAAAAAAACAAAAAAAACTTTTCCCTTCTTTTAGTCCTAGGGCAACATCCGATTAAGCGACACACCAATATAACATGTCAAAAACAATAGTTCTGTGCTGCTGTACTTACTAAGCTGCACACACCTAGATATAACTCTCAAATGTTGTCTTTATGTCGAGATCGACTTGTTTATATTTACTCTTGTGCTCAGCAGCAGATCTCCCCGCAACTGCATGGGCCCTGACCAAGGCTGCTGCTGGATTCTTCATCAAAGTTTCCTCCAACAATAACCCTGTCACCACCCCATACCATCAGGTGGAGAACCTCTGCCATGCAACACAGTACCTAATAACTTTATATTATGTATTATAGTCAGTATAACTACACGTAGAAAAAAATAATATATAATTAACATAAACAAATGAATAGTTTGTTCACCCTGAGATTAAGTCTGTTGACATACATGTACAATGAATTGTCACTTAGAAATTATTGTCAAATTTTTCTGATGTCAGTCTATCTTCTGTCTCTTTTCTTTTCCAATTTAAGAAAGGGTTCTTTTTTCAGGTAGACAAGTTCTAGCCTCTTTTTTTCTTCCAGTGGAAGTTCTGCACGTTGTTTCAGCAGTTGACCTCTAACTTTCGACAAAACTGGTGGAAGGTCTATTGCGATACCGTACCCTGTTCCGGGAGTCAGTTGAGTTGCCTTTTCCATAATGAAATCACGATCGCACAAGTTCACAAACCTAATAATAATATCAGGGGTCCCTGGCTTTCCTGTTGGCAATCGATGACATGCCGCGAACAACATTCTCCCGATTTCTTCATCTTGAATTTTTAGGTTTACCTTGAATGAATTGATTGTTTTTCGAAGTGTTTCTGCTGGTGTTTCTTTGTTGTTCCCTTTTATTCCTTTTACCACTAAATTCCATTTTCGGCCCCACAAGTCAATTTTTTTTTGGAGCACTTTCTGTCCTGTCGGCTTTTTCTTCTAAAATGTTGTTGCTTTCTTTCATTTCATCTAACCTTTCTTCTATATCCAATATTTTCGATTCATACACAGATTTCATTTCGTCAAACCTACACTCTAGTTCCGAAATTCGGCAGTCTATCTTAGGAACAGTCGTTGTTTCTATTGTGGACACTTTTTCATTAGCTTCTTCAGCGACTTTTTCCACGATATCAACTTTTTTTGTCAAAGTTTCTAATTTTGTCTCCACCTCGTTGAATTGAATATTTATAGAAGCGTGGAGTTGCTGGAAACACTTGGAAATGTCTGCGAAACTACTGCATTCATACATTTTGTCTGTCGGTTTCTCATTTTTTGATCTCGTTTCCATTTTCAATTTGGTTACGAAGCTTTTGTCTTCCCTATTTTCGCGATATAGAAATAGAGCGTTATCGAAGCCTGTAAAAAATGCGACTTCACTCCGCCTTTGTCATACCGGAAGTCTTTAAGTATACTTAACTTAATATTATATTATATAAAGTCTGTAGAATGATTTTTTTGTATGTATCGACTATCGTGTTCCTGCTTCCAAATTACGTATACGTATTTTGGATGTACAAATGAGCCATTCCAATTTATTAATAAAGGCACGTGAGGCCTTAGTTGTCGAAAATATTCATATTTGTTCCAATCACCGTAAACAGAAAAAACAGTAAAACGCATACAGTTTCGTTCATATATACCATGACCATCGCGTAAACAGCATGTTATCATAAAGACCTACTATATTGTACCTTAGCAAGAGCCTGATTGTGTTACATAAGAGAGCACAAGGCTACTGGCTAATCACACACAAATGGCATAAACGCTCTTTATTAGTTCCATATCAGGAATCCACACACAAAGAACGCTCTTTATGTTTACCATCATAATATAAACAAACATCAGAAAAGTAACTTTTTATGCTTTTGTTTGCATAACAATGGTCAACCATATGACAATAACATACTGTTTATGCGATATTTCTTATTTATATACGGACAAAGTCTGTCTACATTTTGATGCTCTTTCGGTTTGTGGCGGTTGGAATATTTTCACAGGATACCCACCGCCAAGGCGAACCGTACTTTTAACATCCAGTGTCAGAGTTTTTCTGCCCTGCCGATCGTTTCAAGTTTTGCCGGGGCAATTGGAAGAATATATGTTTATCCGCAATTAACCAGCCTTACCTTAGTCTAAACTGATTTAGCGCAGAACGCTACCTGCACGCATACGTATGAGGGTGATTCTTGGATACTACTGACTGGATGCTTGTTACATTTGCGTTCATATCTCTGCGTGGAAGATACTACTACAGGTGTAACTCTCAAGTTAATTGCGTTCCTTTGTAATAAACTGAACATTCCTCAGGTGTTCTGGAGAAAATTATCGCGCGAACCTCACTCGTTATCAGGTATAATGGTCGAACTTTTGTTAATATAACAAAGATGACTTTTCTGAACTGCTTACATAAGGAAATAGATAGATTATTATTTATACTATATAGCATATAGACGTAAGACGTTCCAACAGCTTAGGAAAATGCCAAACTTACGAGTCGTGCACAGCGCAATGTATCAATAGATATGGCGCGGGTTGGTAGTCTGCAATGTTGATACATATGAATATAGTATACATGCTATACAGCGGGTTAGAGCTATATTTGTGAAAATCAAATGCTCCTGATGTTTTTCTAAAATGTGCGGGGGGGGGGGGTGAACTCAGTGACTTAGTTTTGGTATCGAGACATATCGAATGTCAAGCGAACAGGCGGGTTCGATGGGTGCACATGGTTGTGAACGGATTTCGAGATAACTTTGTATTTACTTATGACCGTCTCATAACGATTCATGGGACCCTTAAGTTATAGATGACATATCTGATACCAGGACATACGGGTAAAGATACAAAAGCATTGATATGTACTTCGTTGTAATAAATTAAACTCTCCGTTCAAAGTGTGCCTTGTTGTTTGACCTCTTTAGGACAACAAAAGCATGTTCGATCATTGTTTGCTCGCCCGAAAAAAGTCAAACGTGATAAAATCACCTTTTTAACGCCGATTCTAATCATCAAAAACTTCGTATTAATGGGATTTTGGGTACGATTTAATTATTTTCCGGTAGAATTGGAAACGTATCAAAAACTGTTCCATTTTATCAAAGCGGATGGGCCACCAAGAGTTGAATATGTTTCTAACATGAAATTGTTATTAATTACAAAAGAGTGAACTTCACAATCCTATACGAATGTGGCCTCGACATATTTGTCACATCGCTAAACATGCATGCGTCACATCAACTACTCTATCGTGTGATTCGGATGGTCAATATATGTGCCCTCTACCGATACACGGTACCTGATTATTTTACAGCAATCATATCCTTCGAGGACTTAATTACAACATAAATGCCATATAATTCCTCAGCAAGATCACTCCATTGTGCCCCAGTCTGTAATTCATCGACTCAAGTAGTTACTGAAAGACGGGAAACGCTTAATAGCGGTGTAAATGACTCGGGCAAATTTGTCCGGTGACAACAACGCAGCACAATTAGGTATCGGAAAACCAATATCTGCAGAATCACAGACTATCCGCGCCTGCAGATACCTACTTGCATGAGATTCAAGGTCTATTGAAAGCGTGGAAAATTCGCAGGTGACGACGTAGTTTTATATTGGTGATTTGCTGCCACTCCGGGGGTCATCGATACGGTTGGAATCTCGAACGTTCCATGACAGCTTCTCATCCCCGATCGAGTAAATTTTGCTACGTGAACATGTATGCATAGTCGCCATGCGGTGCGGGTAGCAATTCGATAGGAATCATCGCATTAACTATACACTGCAATGCGTATAAATATATAGTATCAGGAAGAGTATGATATTCATTATACTCTTGGTGCTAGAATTAAAGTATTCCTGCATGATTTTCAATATTTACAAATCCCTACGAAACACGAGTTCCAAGCGCATCCTTTGACGTAAACGATGTTCGTTTCAATCATGAAACCGGAACTCTAAATTAAAAGCCTCAGCACACATGACAAAACAAGCCATTAACATATAGCTGATTAAAGGCACGGGCGGCGTTCGTTGCAGAAATATTCATATTTGTTCAAATCGCCATCAACGGAAGGAATATTAAAAAATATATAGTTTTGTTCATATGCCAAACATAATCAGAGCGTAAATAGTATATTGTCGTCAAGACGTACGATGGTGTGCGTAAACAAGAACCTGCTCGTTTTTCAGAAGTGTTGCTTCTGTTTACATAAAACAGTGCAATTATATTGGTTAATCACACACAAATGATATAAACGCTCTTTATTATTTCCATATCAGGAAAACAGTAAAAAAAACGCTCTTTATGTTTACCATATCCGGATCTAAACAAAAGCCAGGTAACGTAACGTTTTTTTGGTTTTGTTTACAAAACAAAGGAAAAATAATTGACAATAACATACTGCCCGTATCTTTAATTATACACTGCAATGCGTATAAATATATACTATCAGGAAGTGTATGATATTCATTATACCTTACTCGTATTTAAATTCGCGCAGTACTATTTTTCGCTCAGTTTTGAATTCGCGCACCATGACTTGCATATGAATAATGATGTTGAGAATGCATGTCCGTATGTCAATCTAATTGTCTATAATTATACTTAGTCCAACTGTCTGTAATGTATGTACATGTAACTCAATATAGCTGATTTCCCCTGTGATTTGGTATAAACTCAGGAATCGTACTATGTTTCGCTCTGTTTTAAATTCGCGCTCCCACCGGTGCGCGAAAAATAGCACTGCGCGAATTTAAATACGAGTAAGGTACTCTTGTTGCTAGAATTATAGTGTTCCTGCATGATTTTCAATATTTACACATCCCTACGGAACACGAGTTCCAAACGCATCCTTTGGCGTCACGTTGACGTATAAACGATGTTCGTTTCAATCATGAAACCGGAACTCTAAATTAAAAGCATCACAACACATGACAAAACAAGCCATGTATTGTGCCTGACAGTCTCTTTAAATAGTCGACGAATATTTTACCATATTTAAAATGGTAAAACATTCGTCGGCTTTGTAAAGAGACAGTGTGCCCGAATAGACATTGTAAGTGTGCTGTTTTAATTCATGGATTCTAGGACGGGCGCATGGCGTGTAATAAGCACATCACGACACGTATATTAATGGGTTTGTCGATACGCCACTTGTGCTATCGCAGAAGGACAGCACTCGAGTTCATATTGGAACTATACCTGTATTTCCATGCGGGTAATCTATATACATACAAAATTTGATAACAATCATATGACTAAAACTAAAGTTGTTATCCGGAAAACAAAATTGTCTGCAAATTCTAAGTCGACAAGGACCTTAACTCCGTAAAACTGGACAGTCATCACCTATGTTCGAAGCTCACACAGATAAGTTAGCAATTATTGCTGAATATATATGATTTGAAAACCACATGCGACGGAGACACGGACGACTCGACGGACAATCAGATCGAACACGTGAACCCATTAGTATGTTCTGGTCACCAGATATCCACTTACAAACTACGAAGTTTTAACGTTTTGAACTTTTTCAGCCCATAGCAAATATTCAAATGTCGCGTCTTATAAGGAGCCCGCATATATACTTCCGTCCCCAAGATCGGCAGATAATAAAGAACGCTCACAATTATATTTTGTTAATCCCGTTATCGACCTATTAGATGTATATGGATGATTGTGTTTATTATTTCGATGCCTGTGTGATACGAATGATAGTGATTGCATATATCATTTCATTTTCTTTTTCCTGGTATAAGCTAAAATTGACTTAGGACATTCTGCACCATGTATCTTTAAAGGAATTGTTATATGGAAAAGTACTCAAATGTACATTTTTAAAATCCAAATATAATAAGAATATCAAAGCAAACAAGAGATACGCTGGGCGTGCAAAATACGCCCTCTCTGGGGAAAATTGGCGGATGGAACCCAAATTCGAATTTGACCTGGATTTTCTCCTAATAAACCCACATACAAAATTTGATTGAAATCGGTTCACTCTAACTAAAGTTATCATCCGGAATTACGTCAAATAAGGGGCATAACTCCGGTGAAAATTGGCGGACGGAACCCAAATTCGAACTTGAGCTGTCTTTTCTCCTAATAAACCCACATACCAAATTTGATTGAAATCGGTTCACTCTAACTAAAGTTATCATCCGGACAACAATTTTCAGGGATTTTCTAAGTCAAATTACGTCAAAAAAGGGGCCATAACATTATCGGATTAAAACGAAATTCGGACTTGAGCTGTATTTCGATATATGTAATCCACAAAAAAACGGGTTTTGCGTATAAACATTCCGTTTTTCTTATGTTTTTTGGTTTCCGGATGATAATCCGGAAACCAAAAAACATAAGAAAAACTGAATTTTCTGAGTCGAAAACGGGGCATAACTCTGCCAGAACCCAAGTTCGAACTTGACCTGTGTTTTGGTGGGAGAAAGTAATGTACCAAATTTGGATTCATTCCGATAAACTATACTAAAGTTATCATCCGGACAACAAATTTCAATGATTTTATAAGTCAAAAAACGTCAAATAAGGGGCATAACTCCGGTGAAAATTGGCGGGCGGAACCCAAATTCGAACTTGAACTTACTTTTCGGCTAATAAACCCACATACCAAATTGTATTAAATTTGGTTCCTCTAACTAAAGTTATCATACGGAAACCAGGTTAACGGACGCCCGGACGGACGGACGGACGGACCAATACTATAATACGGCCGTTTTTTCAAACGGGCGTATAAAAACATATCAATTTGTATATTTCGAGTCAATACGCCAGACATGTTATAAGAATTTACACTTGCCGCTTTTCGCATAACGAACTACTATATATATTGATAAGAATTACGAATAGATTAGATATATAGTAGTCATATATATTTCGGACAGTCCTAAACCCTTTTCACAGAATTGACGAATACGAGTCCATTTGTGAATATACATAGTGTTGTTCAAACTGCTTGCTATATATACTCACAGTATACAAGTATCTCGAGTCCCTGGCACATGTGTCAGTATGTAACTATTTGTCCATAATCGAAAAGCCCAATAAACTTGACATCCACCTTATAAATGATACCCCCCCCCCCCCCCATGCAGATAATTTCTATATAACGCTATCGACGTACACGTAAAGTTGATGGTTTCGCCATAGAAGAACCGTGTTATCACCTCGTCTCGTCTGGGGAGCCAACACATAGAATAGAGGCGTAGTATGAGGGGAGTAACCAAATTTATTGCACTCCAAAATCCAGTTAGATCCCTTACAGAAAGTCTCGGTTATGTAATTAAGTTTGTTCCGTTCAACATTTGCATTGTGTGCTTAAATTAATTACGCCCAAGTTTGATCAAGGGGAAATCGATTTGATTCGAACTTTAGCATACGAAATGTTACTGCGTCAACACCCAGGAGATAATTGATCATTGTAACCCCTCTCTCGAGGTTGATTTCATCAACCGCCTCGGCGATTAGGTTTACTGCTGTTTCCGGTCGGGTTATTTCACAGTACTTCTCCCATATAAGAAATGACAGGACTGTAATCGTAATGTTACCAACATGGAACTATTCTGTGTTTCAGCCGACATTAACTCACGTGAAACTCCAAACCACCTTTAAGTCATTATGGAAGGAGGGATACGATAGTCGACAACTATACGAAATAACTACAAGACAAAAAAACTTTACAAAACCAAAACAAACAACAAACATTTTTTTAAATGTTTGTTCACACAACATTCAGACATACGCTCTTTATTTGTACCCTGTCCGGAATATAGACTAACAATTAACGCTCTGTATTATTGAAGCTGAAGAAAAATCAGAATCCGATTCCACGAGACATCTTTAATTCGGTGGCATATATAACGTATGCATTCTAGAATTTTAACGTTGTTCAAATGTGACCGTTGTCATGTATGACATTAATGGAACAACAATAGTGTATGCATGCACCTTGTATATATACGTGTACCGCACAACTTAAAGCCACGTGCATGGTTGTTTGCGCTCCAAAATACACATAATATTTATTATTCGCGTTTTAATTGTTCGATACATATCTGAACTACCTTTCTACAAACATTCTGCCCCCCCCCCCAAAAAAGACTGATTGAAGTAATGAAAAATACAACCATGAACATCAGCTATTTTCACGACATGGAATAGAAAAGAGCGTTCCGTGTTAGTATGTTCCGGGTATGGTAGAAATAGAGATCGTTTGTCTGACTTTTGGCGAAAAATTGAAAACGTCTGTAAAATGGCTGTGACTTTGGCAAGTATTTGTTCAGAGCATATGAAGCCGGTATATCAATATTTCGTGTAGTTATCGACCTATTGCATCCGTCTCTTCAAAAATACTTAGACAAAATTTGGAGGTTCGAATGAGTCATGTCAGTTTAAGCCCACGTCTGGGGCCATAGATTCCATGATTTGAATTGTTTTTCTGTGGGATCAAAATAGGTCGAGAACAGCTGTACATGTGTACGCTAAACACGGACGCTCCAAAGCGTCATGGACCTTTAAGCCAATTTCGAATAACCTGTAGGCGCTCTGACCGCATATTTCGGACCGGAAGTTTTGATTCCGCAGCAGATCATTCACAACATAATATAGCCACAGGGAATGTGTTTATTGTGTTATTTAATTATCGATCGTGGACATTCGCGGTGTAAATAGTACTTAGACAATTTCCTTAAATTTAATAACCGTGAAATGTATTTGTTTAGGGAGAATTTTAACGGCCTGGAACGACGTGCAGTTCAAGCTGTTGTTGAAACCATCTGTTAACGTGCAGGAATTAGTATACGAAGAAATTCGATACACAAACATCTTTTGGTTCACTGATCAGGGTAGTAGAACATTCTCCTCATTCGATCAGATGCACACGCAACATAACATGCAAGATCGTTCATACGTGTACATGTATAGTTAACCCCGCGGGGTGGGGGTCCCATATATTCAAAACTTTGTGTAACTTCGAATACCTGTTTTGTAGCTTCTCGGGTTCCCGTGGTTATAACCTTTGAACAATATTATAACGCTATCTTCTATTCGGTTCGAAACGCTGATTTATACCATAATGTCTGTTGTGTGTGTATAACATATATTTCTAACTTTCATTAGCCATCCCTTAACTAACAATATTTCTGATTGGGCAAAAACGTCACATGATAATTCACGAAAAAGTCATATTGCACTCCCGAAAAATGTCACCGATTCATTTGGCAACTACGTCGTAGTTAGCAAAATAGTTCTTCTGTTACTTCGATTTAAAATTGGAAGTTGTTATGTTTGATATCAATGAAATATAAAGAAAATTGCCCGCATAAGAACAAACAAATCAACATGGTTAAATGATCTAAATGTAAAGCGAAGCGCACAAAGGGGCCGTTGAATAAAGACTTTGTCTATAAGATAAAAATATGTGCAAGGCCCCTTAGTGCAGGGGCTGAAGGCCCCTCTGACGCCCATGAAATGTTCCTTTTTTTATCATACATGCACGGATGCATATTATTCAGATAATAAGTTTAACTAACTGTCGAACTTAGTGCCTGATCGTACATCAGTTTTCGAAGGGTTAAGACAAATCCGTGCACACACGAAATACGTTTATACTGAAATACTTGTACATGACTCGAATATTGTCACTTCGTGATAAGGAAACACAGTTGAACTTACTGTCTGAACATTTCCCATGCACCAATGAATAGGAATCCACCTGCACTTGGATAATTTGTTCGACTGTGTGTTGTTGTCTCTATTTCTTGAACATCCCTCCAGGTGAAGAATAGATCATTCTCGTGCATGTATACTTTTATATAAGGATGTGATTATCAATTTAGTAAAGAAAGGGTTTTAGAACATTTGTCTTACTTTCTAGCGCTTCGGTAAATTATTCCACTGAACATAACCAGTACATGCACACATATTGATACATGTACCAATTATTATCAATTTATTTCTGAACAAGTCTATTGACTTTTAGTTCCGATATTGATTTATCTGCCATGTGAGTTTCATCCGTCACAGCATTAGTATTTTTCAATTGTAATCCTTGTCACAGTTGATGCTATAAAAGAATGCATCAATTATTTTTTTTTAAATGTTCTTCAAATTCAGCACCAACAATGACGTCCGGCAATTGTTCCAATGTTGTGATTTCGAGCTTCATCGGATTTGATGGACATTTTAATTTGCAATAATTCATTCCGATCATAATCTTTGCAATTGGCTGTCACCTAAAAGTTCTTGGCCAAACTCATGCGCGTGTAGAACTATTTCAAAATACCCCTGCAATTGTCACGGTGGGGAATCACGTGGTTTCGAATTGATGAGTACCACGCATTTAAAATGGCCGAGGCGATCGCAAACACGAACAGAAACGAGGAAAAGGGTAATAAACTAGGATAATGATATATTACCTAGTATTTTGGCAGCTACGAGCATATGCATGCTATACTATTTTTCAAACAAGCTGATACCTCATTTGTGTCCAAACTCACAGTTGTTTGTTCTAACATTCTGACCAAAGTTGTCACTCGAAGGATTCTCCTAGATGTATATATGGACTGGTGTATTCCATGAACGTCCACATGGCACCTTTGGTCAGAATGTTATAAAAAAACAGCTCAGTATTTCCGAACAAATAAGGTATCAACATGTTTTTAAAATAAACAACCATATGCTCGTAACAGTCAAAATGCTATGTTTTGTGTCAGTTCCTCATATATTATGTTTTTGTATGTTTGTACATTTTGAATGCATGGTACTCACCAACCTCGAAACCACGTGATTCTCCGTGACTTGGTGACTTAGAAGCGAGTCCATGCGCTGTTCCCAACATTCATAAATGGACACACTAACAACAATATGTCAGACACGTTACTAATAATTTAATCATTTACCTAAAGTTTCAATAATTTGTGTTTTGTTCAATGAAAACGTTCGAACATGGTGGAAAAGTTCGACGTAAACATGAATGCATTGGAAAAGAACCAGACACTATAAGCCCTCTAAAATCTACGTTCAAACGCCAAATGATACATGTACATTCACAATCAGATACTGAGTGAAATATAAATCGACGTTGTTCTAAATGTAATATCGAATTAAAACAACTGTGTATTGTTACAACATGAATTCATTATCAGCGATAATATTCCTGACTTTACTTGGAAGTCAACAAACTTGCAGGTTGATTGACTTTAGTGACAGTTGCCATGGCGATGAGATAGTGTGCACCATTGTGTTACCATTATACATGTAACATCGGGCATATAGAGCAACGCACGTGCAAAATAAGCACATTACATTTATGCTATATTTCACTACAGATATCAAAATTTCATTAAAAAAATGGGGTTTCGGACCATGACATATTGCATTGTTATGATAAAACATGTATATTTGGGGATGCGGCTGCGCAATACCTCACCGTGTGACCCGTATAAATGTACGTGTATATTAGGCATATATATATATATATATATATATATATATATATATATATATATATATATATATATATCAGTTGACGCGTATGCAAATGCAACAATTCGTATTACATTTCAATCCAAATACAATGTACAAATGTCAAAATTTCACAAATAAATGCGTTTATGTGGAGCTCGCGTATAGGAATCAACTTTGGTTAATTTGTGCTGCTAATATGCTATGATGGTGGTGGATCCTGCTGAATTGTTATGATGTTGGGGCAAAACGAAAAAGTACCATTATCTTTTCTAAAGTTGTCAATTTCGCGGCGTTTGGCTAATCCGAGCGATTTTAGAGGAGGCCAGGTCTGTATATGAAACATTCAAGAACATTCCTGTTTAATATTTTGGTGCGAGTCCGTTTGTTAAAATTCGCGGATACCGCAATCGGCTAAGTATTCACTCACATGCACTCAAATCGGTGGAGTACTGCATGCGTGGATTGGACAACACATGCCCCATTACCATGTGTCCGAGTTGCCCATGTAGATTTCGCGCATGCAACGTCTGTTATAAGTTATCTCAATAAATATTATCGGTGTGGTTATATTGCCATAGATCGCTATCTGACTAAACGATGGCGGCATTACAAAGCAATGAGGAGCAAAGGGCACGTGGTGAAAATTAGCGATCCACCTTAATAATAGGCTAAATGATAATATTTATGCTATAACCTGCTGGCGGTACGATTAGTGTGTATTTATCTTGGAAGAGTGTCTGTAGATCACACTTCCTTCCAAGTTCTATCACAAAATAACGTTTTGCTATACCCACCAGTCCGTATTATCAAGGAAATTCACACCCATCCACATATATATAGTTGGTATAATACTATATGTTTTAGATGAAATATCTAGTTCAGTCGTTTAGCATACCAAACCATGTTGTAAATAAACGTACAGTACATATACACGCACATCGCTGGTGTGTGAATTGAATTTATTTTGCATAAACTCGGACTATATACATATGTACATTTAGATACATCAACACAGTACCAGTCAGAATAAGTTGTATATTGAGGCGCGCCTTTATTTCGATATTGAGCGCGCTTAATTTCGAAAAAGGCGCGATTGTAGCATCAATACCAACAATCTGTCGCGCTTATTGTTGCGATAATGAGCGCAAAAAATTGCGATATTAAGCGATATTAAATCTAAAATATTGTCGCTATGTATGCAATAATCAATATAGAAGCAATAATTTGCTTTAAATGTCACAATTTTGCGATATTGGGCGCGAAAATAGCGCTCTTAATACACCACTTCTTTTTATTTGTACTGTATGTTGCTTTCCAAGGGTGACGGGTCTGTACTACGGTTTCTGCGTAGTTGGTACGATTTCCTGGTGAAGTTAACTGCTTCGTGACTGGTCTTTCCCCCTCACCATTAAAACTGACAACGTCGTGGTATGAAATCATAGTGACCCGTATAAACGAAATAACGATAAACCTCAATATACCAATCTTCTATACTTGAGAAAATAATATACGTTTCATTCAGGGAATATCCATTATCCCCTACGATGCATACTCAGGGCGGTGCTTGCATTATGGATACGCTTGCCCATTGATATTAACCACAAATGTATACCAATAGACGCAGAACATACCATATTGATACCGAAACACCGTGGTCCGAATCGGCATCTGCAGTTTAGACCTAGTTTAAACTACCAGTTTAAACTGGGTTTTAGTAGTAAAACCAAGTTTTTCTCCACCGCTGGGACGACATAGATTTGGTCGATTGCGTCACCGGTGGGCCACACTTGTCCAATTGCAAGGATAGGAGGCGTGGTCTGTCTGTTTATTATCGTTACTTGTCAATGCATTGTCCGGTCACGCGACCTGTTGTCGCTACATAATCTTCTAATCAGGCGAACAACCCGTGCGCTTTGAGAAATAACGACGAATGCACGGTCTGTTGAAAAGCGGTTAGATATTATCAAATATCATGGACGAACATGACTTTCGGAACTCAAAAATATCTCTTGAGGGCATGGGTTGGGGCCCGCCATAAATACCCCATAGAAACACCACCATCCCTCCCCGGGGGTACCATCCGGACGGGTGAAAATGGGGTATGGACCATTTTCGAGAACGGGAATGATTTCGGCGAATTTGACGGCATGAATCGGTGGCCCGCCCAAAATACCCGATAGAAACATCACCCCTCACCCCGGAGAACTGGGGTATGGACCATTTTCGAGAACGTTAAGGATTTAGGCTAATTAATTTGGCAGCAGGAGTGTGTGGTCGATCAAAATACACCATAGAACCCCACACCACCCACCACCCACCCGAGGGAAGGAGTGCCACTCGAGGAGGTGGGAATGGGGTACGCCCAAATACCGAATAGAAACACCCCAGCCCTCACCCCCGGGGAAGGGTACCTCAAATAAACCCCGTAAACACCCCACCCCTCACATCCGGACTATGTTCGAGAACGATAAGGATTTCGGCCAATTTGACGGCAGGGGTGTGTGGCCCACTCCAAATATCCCCTAGAAACACCCTACCCTCATCCCTGGAGGGTACCACCCTGATTGGTGAAAATGGGGTATGGAGCATTTTATTCCTTATTCTAAAAAAAAACATGCCTCTGTCGGTCAATATTACGGCATGTGTAGGTGGCCCGCCCCAAATACCCCATAGAAACACCCCACCCTCACCCGGGTGTCGGAAAGCGGTATGGACCGTTATCGAGAACGGTAAGGATTTCGGCCAATATGACGGCATTGGTGGGCGGCCCGCCCTCCAATATAGTCCACATAAACACACCCACCCTCACCGCGGGTGGTTCTCCCGAGTGGGTGAAAATCGGGTATGGACCCGGGGTGCGGGTTGGGGTGTTTCTAGGGGGGGGGGCATTTGGGGTGTGACACCCACCGTTCTCGAAAATGATCGCTACCCCATTTCACCCATCGGGGTGGTACCCCCGAGTGAGGGTGCTTCTAGGGGGTAGTTGGAGCGGGATACCCACTCATGACGTCAAATTGACCGAAATCCTTACCGTTCTCGAAAATGGTCCATACCCCATGTCCACCTCCTGGGGTGGTTCCCCCAGGGTTGAGGGGTGGGATGTTTTCTATGGGACATTTGAGCGGCCATCGATCCATGTCGTCAAATCGGCCATAAATCCTTACCGGTCTCGAAAATGGCTCATATCCCATGTCCACCCCCCCCCCCCGGATGTGAGGGGTGTTGTGTTTCTATGGGTTATTTGGGGCGGGCCACCCACCATACCATCAAATTGGCCGAAATCCTTACAGTTCTCCAAAATGGTCCATACTCCTTCTCCCTCAGGGTGGTCGTTACCCTCCCCCGGGTGAGGGCTGTGGTGTCTCTGGTGGGTATTTAGGCGGGCCACCAACCCATGCATCAAATTGACCGAAAGAGTCCTTTTTGTGAATAAGGAGTCAGTTTCAAAAGTTATGTTCGTGTCTAACGTGTCAAACTGATCAGTCCGATCCACCCATGCTCTCAGTCGCCAAAGCGACATCCGAACGAGCGAATTGCAAACAAACATATATAGCAAGAAATCATCCATCACACAAGTACCGACATCGCCTCCCCGAATTCCACTAAGACTCTCCTGCATGTACATTGAGTGACAAACGTCCAAGCATAAACGCCTCCCCCAATTCAAAATAAACACTCCCATATACGCGAAGAAACAACATCAATACTGGGCGAAAAAATCGACCGAATAATTAAACCCACAAAACTAGATTTTAGTAAAACCTGGGGTATAGGGTGGTTTAACTTAGATGTTTTTTCAAAGTATATTTAATGGTATATTTTCGAGACGAAAAGTATGGTACGTATATATCATATATACAGACGCTTATACTGGTGATTATATAGCCAATTCACCACAAACAATTAGTAATATTACCATAACTTTATCACTTTAATAAAACCTAGTTTAAATTGAGATTGAATTCCACAAACTTAAACTGAGTTTATCACAAAACTGGGTTTAACTACACTAAAACCCAGTTTTACTCACATAAAACCTAGTTTAACTACAGTAAAACCAAGTTTAAATCCTACTTAAACCTAGTTTAAACTGGAGCTAAACCTAGTCTATAATAAAAACCTAGTCTAAACCAGAGATGCCGATTCGGACCACTTGCGTTGGTCTATGCAGCCGCCTATACATGTATGCTGAGCTACACGTGTATACCTGTATAGTGGTTCCATGTTTCGGAGACTATCCAGAATGTGGTTTTGACGTCGACTATGGTAGATGCCCAACCTTTATGCTTGTGCAGAATGCATACACACATTCCATCTGCGCATTCATCGAATAATTAACCAGTCAGTAAAACAATTGCCATTGTGGTTCGCGGCATCTGTCGACAATAGAGAGTTATCAAGATCAAATGTTATTTGGTTTGTCCGAATCACTCACCGCCCCTCGATAGAGATAACGACAACAAATAGTAAGACAACACAGACAGACGTTCATTATTTGGTCAAGACTAGCGGTGCGGAACTCGTAGGTTCGTCATAATCGCATGAGGCTTCTGTCCCTGGGTAAATTGTATCACAGGATTCAACTGGATCGCGGCGTGCTCGAAATATCAATAGATAACTGGATTATTGGGAAACTGTTGTATCAACAGCGGGATTTACAACAACTGATAAAATGCGTTATGATATTAAAGCTCTTGAAGGATTTTATCTCCAACCAATTAGTCCATAATGATCGATGAATTCACAGGCAATGTGATGATGGTGTCCGATCCATTATGGCCTTGAGTGACAGTTCGCTAAGTACTGGAACTAACGTCATTTGGTCATGCTGTGTGTACACCTCGAATATGGGACTCCAGTACAACTGTCCACAATATGGCAGTGACATCTGTGGCCCATAAGCGTTCTATGTGCATGCTACCCGTGATAATGTGACAATATTCCAACATTTGCGCCATATTTAATCGTATCTGTTCGGATAACATATTTGTATCAATATTTATATTCATATCTATGTATTTTTGTCAACCAAACAATTCTTAGGACTTTTATAATTATGTCTATGCGTGCGTGCGTCCATCCGGGTGATAACTTGAGCAATATGCAACACCATTTCTTGATATTTGATACGTGGTTCTCATTTGAGAAGATGCATGCCAAGTTCTATTTTGGTCATATGATATTTGACGGAGTTATGGCCCTTTTTTCTTAGCAATGGGAGTTTTTGGGTTGTCCGGATGATAACTTGAGCATTATTCATATACAATGTATTGATGTTTGGCTCGTTGTTCACATTTGAGAAGACGCAGACCTTGGTTCGATTTTCTACGACTTGGAAATAATAATATTTGTGTTTTCTAAATCACCTGCTTGTTTTCTTGTCTAATTATCTTATTTCGTCCAGCCCCAGTCTTACAAATAAGATGTAAATCACGACTGGGACTGCCAAGCTATTCACATCCATGATCTTATGTTTGGCATTCAATTCTTTTGTATTCTGCTATTATTTTGTTTTCATTTTGCATGTTCTATACTCAGTCTTGCAATGTGTGAATGGAATGTTGCAAACTTGTTGAACCAATGTATATTGTCTGTTCTAGATCCGTTGTTAGTTTTCTGAACATTACTGTTATCCGTAATTTCCGCATTTCTCCCAACCTCTCTTGTGATCCATTCAGCTTCAGCATAATGTTTCTCGTTCCTCTCCCATATACGTTTCCAGAATGTTAATACGTTATCGGGAAGCAGTGTACATGTAACTGTTATTTTAGTTTCTGTATTTTAGCATCTGTAAACATTCTTTGTGTTAATTGCACATGTCTTGTTCTGTCCAAATAGCACTGGCATTCTTTCATGTCTACGTATACGCTGTGACTGTTACTGTATTGTTTTCTTTGACTGTTTAAATCACTTTTTCCAGTGTTCTGTCGTTATTCATTACACATTTCCTAGGTACATTCCTCTGGTTCATTTAATTTTCCATTCTTCACCTATATAAGTTAGTGTTGATAAATCTGCCCAAAATGCAATTGTTTTCATAATTTGCACTTTCCACATTGGTGTTTTACTTTTCTTGTGACAGACTTGCTTTCTAACAACATTATTCCTAGACAACTTAGGCAGGGAATCACTGCCTTCTATACCTTTCTGAAGCTCACAATTGAGTCTTGAATTGATCTCTTGAACATAATTCAGTACCTGTTTTGTCGTGTTGTTATTGGGCGTTTTACCGTAACACAATATACCTGATATTCAGACTGTACATCCACGCTCTGTGATAAGCCTTTCTGTGGTAGATATCAAGTCTGCAAAAAAGAAGCATTTCATGTAAAACTATTTATCGACCTATTTTATTCCAGACCAGGCTTCAATCATTCAAGCACCGTTAAATCATTATGTGAACAGAAAATACATTCAGCTCACCATGTCGCCGTTTTACCATAACACAATATACCTGATATTCAGACTGTACTTCGATCCTCTGGGATAAGCCTTTCTGTGGTAGATATTAAGTCTGCAAAAAAGAAGCATTTCATGTAAAACTATTTATGACCTATTTTATTCCAGTACAGGCTTCAATCAGTCAAGCACCTTTAAATCATTATGTGAACAGAAGATACCTTCAGCTCACCAGTGGGTTAGAACACCTACAAGTACTCAAGAGCTACTGGGAATGAATAAATTATTTTCAAAGGAATCAATTATATTCAAATCAGAGAATTTATTACGACAAATTATTTCCAATTATTGCCTCTCAGATCACAACACGGTGACACTTAGACGGGTTTCATCGTATAATGAAAACTTAATGACAGCAATTTTAAACGTAATACATGTTAGACTGCGATAAGGATTTTCATTTCATGTACATTCTGGTGCTAATCAGCTCGTAATTCTTATCTTAGACTGTCTGATCAAATTTACTGCTTCTGCGTAGTATATACTCATTCTGCGTATGCCAGAATATCTCTGGTGATACCAGAATATCTCTGGTGATACTGTCGGGAATAACGTCGCCTTCAGCAGGAGGGATGTTACGCCGAGTTATGTAGTAACTGACGAGTTTTGTGGTAGCTCACGAGTTATGTAGTAACAATCGACGAGTTTTGTGGTAGCTCACGAGTTTTGTAGTAAAATCGACGAGTTATGTAGTAATTTGGGTTACGAGTTTTGTAGTAAAATATCGACGAGTTTTGTAGTAAAAAACAAGCTAACGAGTTTTGTAGTAATACTCGTCGAATTTTGTAGCAACATTTTTAAGTCAGTTTCAAAGGCGGGTTTGGACTTAATAAAATCTTATATAGTAAATGTTTTCTTGTGTAAGTGTTTGTGTGGTGGACGTTAATGACGTTGTATCTCAACTTGATGTTGGTCCCTCGTCACTGCTGCGTCGTTTCTCATAAGATCTGAGCCAAACTTCGTACCTAGAAGTACTATAACCATGTTATTAACTTGAACATGTCCCCCATTACGTCAAACGTCGCGTCCTGACGTTAATGACATTGTAGCTCAATCTGATGGTGGCCCATCGTCATTCATCCGCTGTTTATCGGCAGATCGGGACGAAACTTGATATATAGACGTATTGTGGCAATGTTATTTATGTGGACCTGGTCCCGATTACCTCATACGTCGCGTTCTGACCTTAATGACGTTGTAGCTCAACTTGATATTGGTCCCTCGTCACTGCTGTGCCGTTTTTCGGCAGATGTGAGCGAAGCTTGGCACATAGAAGTGCTGTGGCCATGTTAGTAACTTGGGCATGGTCGCGATAACATCGGATGTCGCGTTCTGGCGTTAATGATATTGGTCCCTCGTCACTGCTGTGCCGTTTTTCGGCAGATGTGAGCGAAACTTCGTACCTAGAAGTACTATGGCAATGTTATTAATTTGGACCTGGTCCCCATTACACCACACGTCGCGTTCTGACGTTAATGTCGTTGCAGCTCAACTCGATGGTGGTCCCTCGTCACTCCTCCGCAGTTTATCGGCAGATCAGTTCGAAACTTGGTACATAGACGTATTGTGGCAATGCTATTTATGTTGACCTGGTCCGATTACCTCAGACGCCGCGTTCTTACCTTAATGACGCTGTAGCTCAACTTGATATTGGTCCCTCGTCATTGCTGTGCCGTTTTTCGACAGATATGAGCGAAACTTCGTACCTAGAAGTACTATGGCCGTGTTATTAACTTGGACCTGGTGCCCATTACGTCAGATGTCGCGTTCTGACGTAATGACGTTGTAGCTCAACCTGATGGTGGTCCATCGTCACTCATCCGCTGTTTATCGGCAGATCGGGACGAAACTTGGTGCATAGACGTATTGTTGCCATGTTATTGATGTGGACCAGGTCCCGATTACGTTAGCCGTCGCGCCATGGCGGCAATGGTGTTGTAGCTCAACCTGATGGTGATCCACCGTCACTCATCCGCTGTTTCTCGGCAGATCTGAGCTAAACTTCGTACCTAGAAGTACTATGGCCATGTTATTAACCTGGACCTGGTCACCATTACACCAAATTTCGCGTTCTGACGTTAATGACGTTGTAGCTCAACTCGATGATGGTCCCTCGTCACTCCTCCGCAGTTTATCGGCAGATCAGTTCGGAACTTGGTACATAGACGTATTGTGGCAATGTTATTTATGTGGACCTGGTCCCGATTACCTCAGACGTCGCGTTCTGACGTAATGACGGTGTAGCTCAACTTGATATCGGTCCCTCGTCACTGCTGTGCCGTGTTTTATGCAGATATGAGCGAAACATCGTACCTAGAAGTACTATGACCATGTTATGAACTTGGTCCTAGTCACCATTACGTCAGATGTCGCGTTCTGACGTTAATGACGTTGTAGCTCAACTGGGTGATGGTCCCTCGTCACTCCTCCGCAGTCTATCGGCAGATCAGTTCGAAACTTTGTACATAGACGTATTGTGGCAATGCTATGTATGTTGACCTGGTCCCGATTACCTCAGACGCCGCGTTCTTACCTTAATGACGCTTTAGCTCAACTTGATATTGGTCCATCGTCATTGCTGTGCCGTTTTTCGGCAGATATGAGCGAAACTTCGTACCTAGAAGTATTATGGCCATGTTATTAATTGTGACCTGGTCCCCATTACGTCAGATGTCGCGTTCTGACGTTAATGACGTTGTTACATAGCTCAACGTGATGGTGGTCCATCGTCACTAATCCGCTGTTTATCGGCAGATCGGGACGAAACTTGGTACATAAACGTATTGTGGCCATGTTATTGATGTGGACCAGGTCCCGATTACGTTAGCCGTCACGTCCTGGTGGCAATGACGTTCTAGCTCAACCTGATGGTGATCCATCGTCACTCATCCGCTGTTTCTCGGCAGATCGAGGCGAAACTTCGTACCTAGAAGTACTATGGCCATGTTATTAACTTGGACCTGGTCTCCTTTACACCAGGCGACGCGTTCTGACGTTAATGACGTTGTAGCTCAACTCGATGATGGTCCCTCATCACTCCTCCGCAGTTTATCGGCAGATCCGTTCGAAACTTGGTACATAGACGTATTGTGGCCATGTTATTTATATGGACCTGGTCCCGATTACCTCAGACGTCGCGTTCTGACCTTAATGACGTTGTAGCTCAACTTGATATTGGTCCCTCGTCACTGCTGTACCGTTTTTCGGCAGATATGAGCGAAACTTCGTACCTAGAAGAATTATGGCCATGTTATTAACTTGGATCTGGTCCCCATTACACCAGACGTTGCGTTCTGACATCAATGACGGTGTAGCTCAACCCGATGATGGTCCCTCGCCATTCCTTCGCAGTTTATCGGCAGATCAGTTCGAAACTTGGTACATAGACGTATTGTGGCCATGTTATTTATGTGGACCTGGTCCCGATTACCTCAGTCGTCGCGTTCTGACGTTAATGACGTTGTAGGTCAACTTGATATTGGTCCCTCGTCACTGCTGTTTTTCGGCAGATATGAGCGAAGCTTGGCACATAGAAGTGCTGTGGCCATGTTAGTAACTTGGGCATGGTCGCGATAACATCGGATGTCGCGTTCTGGCGTTAATGACATTGCGCATCAACTTGACAGACCGGGGAGAAACGTCGTATCTAGAAGTAGCATGGTCCACCAAGATAGATAGTTTATTCTATTTCACCAATACAACATGGTATTAAGAAATACATACAATACATGTACATGAATAAATGAATGACAGAGTATATAATATAAGGTTGTCATGGCACTTAGGTGGTTCCGGGGATTTGGTATCGAAACCACCATTGTCGTACACCCTGGTTGAATGGAATATACCGGGTGCACGACTCTGATTGTTTTGGCGCCGGGGCTCCGGTGTCATACAAGTATCTAAATGGTTGTGATGTACTGCTCAGTTAGGAAAACAACGAACTGTTTCATTTAAAAATCTGATAAATTTGCACAGGTTTGTCCATATACTAGGTTTATCATTACATAGGAGAATAGATAATTTACGTTGGCTGGGGTAATTCCAATGTGATCTTTTTACGTAAAGTTTCCTTTTATCTGAGAAGTATAGACAATGCAATAGTGTATGATATTCATGTGTTACAAAATGTACAAGTTCTGTTATTTATCGGGGTATTGTTCCATCTCCCAACTTCAACTGGCAAATAATGATTGGCTGTTCTAAATCTCACAGTCGTTAAAATGTCTTTATCTGGGGCTGATTTCAAATAACTTTCTTCACCAAATTATGGTTTCAAAGTACGATAAAATGATCCTTTACTAGCTGTGGCTGTTAATGATAGCCATTGTTGAATAAATTGGTCTTTCAAGTTTTTTTTTAATTTGGAGCATAGTCGTTTTCCATCAATGCTAGGGTTCTGATTAGCCCATGTGCCTGACATTCCTGACTGGTTAAGTATATTTGTAACATATGTGATCTATGGTAGTTCTAATGTGGTGCCATTTACGATAGATACCGATACATTATATATCTGACTGCTTATTTTATTGTTTGAATGTATAAGCCTACTCCAGTAACTAATCATTCGGAGCTTGATGTCTATCTCAACATGGAATCGACCTAGCTCACCATATACCATATAACTGGGTGTGGAAATCTTGAGGCGAAGCAATATTTTACAGAATTTGAGATGTACACTTTCTATAATAGAGTTGTCCCCCGCCCCATACTTCACAACCGTACAAAAGAATTGGTTTCACGGGCATATCAAAAAGTCTAAGTTGCGTTCTGATAGATAGAGAATTTCGTCGTCCTATCTTTATTACCTCATACATGGCTTTTCTAGCTTTCATTACTACATGTTTCTTCATTGTTAAAAAGGATCCCGATCTACAAAATATTACACCAAGATAATTGAATGACTTTACTTTTTCTATTTCCTGACCATTGGATCTGAACAATAAATGTTTCGGTTGTCTACCCTTCGAGAAACATTAAGATGTAACTGACTGGTCGAAAAATTTAGTTCTGTTGTGTCAACCCAATTGTTTGTGGTGACAATTGGAGTACTGCGATGCTGCAGCCGAAGATGTATCGTCGATAATCAACTCCGAGACATGTAAGTACTTGGATGGGTGGCCACAGAGCTCGAGGACACATCGCCAAACATCGGTTAGAAAAACAAACACCACCTCACATAATGACCCACTGAGTAGATATCAAGGGTGAAACTAGTGATCACACCATTAAATAAACATGTCGGAAACAATCAAAACTAACATATACAGTCATCATAATGAAATATATAATTAAAAATAACAATTTCAAGTGCCGAAAAGTCTGAACCTAAGTGCCGAAAGGTCCAGGTGCCGAATCAATAAGTAGAGAAAAGTCAAAGGGAACAAGTGCCGACAAGTCCAGGTGCAAATTAGAGCCATACATGGGATATTTTTTTTATTAACTCCACACGGGCATACACAATTGAATTAAAACATTTCTACTACAAAACTCGTCAATTGTCACCACAAGACTCGTCAATTTTACCACAAATCTCGTCGATTTTACTACAAAACTCGTCAATGTTACTAAAAAAAACTCGTCAATTGTTACTACAAAACTCGTCAATTTTACCACAAAACTCGTCGATTGGTTAGTAATAATCGACGAGATTTGTGGTAAAATTGACGAGTTTTGTGGTAACATCGACGAGTTTTGTAGTAGCAATTTTTTAATTCAATTGTGTATGCCCGTGTGGACTTAATAAAAAAATGTATGGCTCTAATTTGCACCTGGACTTTTCGGCACTTGTTCCCTTGGACTTTTCGGTACTTATTGATTCGGTACCTGGACCTTTCGGCACTTATGTTCAGACTTTTCGGCATTTGTCGTCGATGTTACTACAAAACTCGTCGATTGTTACTACAAAACTCGTCAATTTAACAACAAAACTCGTCAAGTCAACGTCAAGTTGAGTTACAACGTCATTACTTCAGAACGCGACGTCCGAGGTAACACGACCAGGTCCAAGTTAATAACATAGTCATGATTCCTCTAGGTCCGAAGTTTCGCCCCGATACGTCGAGAAACGACGGATGAGTGCCGACGGACCACCATTATATTGAGATACAACGCCATTAACGTCAGGATGCGACGTTTGACGTAATGGGGGCCAGACTCAAGTTAATAACATGGCCATAGTACTTCTACGAAGTTTCGCTCATATCTGCCGAAAAACGGTACAGCAGTGACGAGGGACCAATATCAAGTTGAGCTACAATGACATTAACGTCAGAACACGACGTCTGAGGTAATCGGGACCAGGTCCATATAAATAACCTGGCCACAATACGTCTATGTATCAAGTTTCGTCCCGATCTGCCGATAAACAGCGGACGAATGATGATGGACCACCATCAGATTGAGCTACAATGTCATTAACGTCAGGACGCGATGTTTGACATAATGTGGGCCAGGTTCAAGTTAATAACATGGCCATAGTACTTCTAGGTACGAAGTTTCGCTCATATCTGTCGAAAAACGGCACAGCAGTGACGAGGGACCAATATCAAGTTGAGCTACAATCTCATTAACGTCAGAACGCAACGTCTGAGGTGACCGGGACCAGGTTCACATAAATAACATGGCCACAATACGTCTATGTACCAAGTTTCGAACTGATCTGCCGATAAACTGCGGTTGAGTGACGAGGGACCATCATCGAGTTGAGCTACAACGTCATTAACGTCAGAACGCGACATCTGACGCAATGCGGACTAGGTCCAAGTTAATAACATGGCCATAGTACTTCTAGGTACGAAGATTTGCTCATATCTGCCGAAAAACGGCACAGCAGTGACGAGGGACCAATATCAAGTTGAGCTACAACGTCATTAACGTCAGAACACGACGTCTGAGGTAATCGGGACCAGGTCCATATAAATAACCTGGCCACAATACGTCTATGTATCAAGTTTCGTCCCGATCTACCGATAAACAGCGGACGAATGATGATGGACCACCATCAGATTGAGCTACAATGTCATTAACGTCAGGACGCGATGTTTGACATAATGTGGGCCAGGTTCAAGTTAATAACATGGCCATAGTACTTCTAGGTACGAAGTTTCGCTCATATCTGTCGAAAAACGGCACAGCAGTGACGAGGGACCAATATCAAGTTGAGCTACAATGTCATTAACGTCAGAACGCGACGTCTGAGGTGATCGGGACCAGGTTCACATAAATAACATGGCCACAATCGGTATATGTACCAAGTTTCCAACTGATCTGCCTATAAACTGCGGTGGACACGACATCTGACGCAATGGGGCCTAGGACCAAGTTAATAACATGGCCATAGTACTTCTAGGTACGAAGTTTCGCTCATATGTGCCGATAAACGGCACCGCAGTGACGAGGGACCAATATCAAGTTGAGCTACAACGTCAATAACGTCAGAACGCGACGTCTGAGGTAATCGGGACCAGGTCCACATAAATAGCATGGCCACAATCGGTATATGTACCAAGTTTCCAACTGATCTGCCTATAAACTGCGGTGGACACCGTGGAGTGACGAGCTAGGGACCATCATCGAGTTGAGCCACATCGTCATAACGTCAGAACTCGACATCTAACGTAATGGGGACTAGGACCAAGTTAATAACATGACCATGGTACTTCTAGGTACGAAGTTTCGCTCATATCTGCAGAAAAACGGCACAGCAGTGACGAGGGACCAATAACAAGTTGAGCTACAACGTCATTAACGTCAGAACGCGACGACTGAGGTAATCGGGACCAGGTCCACCTAAATAACATGGCCACAATACGTCTATGTATCAAGTTTCGTCCCGATCTGCCGATAAACAGCGGATGAATGACGATGGACCACCATCAGATTGAGCTACAATGTCATTAACGTCAGGACGCGACGTTTGACGTAATATGGGACATGTTCAAGTTAATAACATAGCTATAGTACTTCTAGGTACGAAGTTTAGCTCATATCTGCCGAGAAACGGCGCCGCAGTGACGAGGGACCAACATCAAGTTGAGATACAGTGTCATTAACGTCCACCACACAAACAATTACACAAAAAACATTTCATTTACTATATAAGATTTTATTAAGTTCAATCCCGCCTTTGAAACTGACTAAAAATTGTTGCTACAAAACTCGACGAGTATTACTACAAAACTCGTTAGCTTGTTTTCTACTACAAAACTCGTCGATATTTTACTACAAAACTCGTAACCTGAAATTACTACATAACTCGTCGATTTTACTACAAAACTCGTGAGCTACCACAAAACTCGTCGATTGTTACTACATAACTCGTGAGCTACCACAAAACTCGTCAGTTACTACATAACTCGGCGTAACAAGGGAATTAACAAATATATACGTACTCTTGGCGGCGTCCAAAATGTATACTAAACTCACTCCACGAGGCAGAGAGAGATACTGGGAATTAATCAATTACTATCAATAATAAGCACATACCTTGCCTTTAAAAGCGACCGCATTTACACTAAATTTACACTAAATTTGTTAGAAAATCAAACTATCAGAATAATAGACACCTTTCGCATAATGAACTACTTCAGTTAAAAAAATTTGAAAAATGTACTTTATGTCACTAGAATTTGTGTTAATTCTAGCAGGTGTCATTTCGCCATGTCCGTGGTTACGGTTATTCTGTTTTCAACACAAACTCACAAATGCATCATATAGTACACATGTAGTTCGAGATTGTTTCTCTGATCCTTAAAGGTACTCAATCCGATTCGATGGACCCTATATCAGCAGATTCCAACAACATGTGTACAAAGACTGAAATGTCACTATATATAATTTTTACAGTCGAAGATATTCTTGTTTGTATATTTGTGTGTTTATATTATGTTATTTATAAATACTGATCGATATACTGTATCGTGTGCAAGGAGAGTGAATGGTGAGTGTACAAGAACACCCGCCCGCCCCATATGTGATGTCACTATAATTATTAATATTATTTGTTTGATTGCATAAATATGACATCATTGTATATCGTGTAAATAACTTATATCAATAAAAAAATAAAAAAATAAAAAATTCCAACAACAATATTTTTTTAAATACCGCTTCATTTAACATAATCGAGTAATTGCACAAAAAATAATGCTAACCACCATCAACTATAGTATAAAATTGTCCAAAACCTGTTATTTATCAACAACGGTTTGTCAAATATCTGACACAAAAAAGCCACATTATTTCAGAGTTATCCATCTTCATCCGCAATTTGATCCGAGACCGTCTTCTCGTCGACTGTTTACTGGAAACTATAAATGATCGGTGGTGAAAAATAATAGATTTCAAAAATCGATATCTGATCACTCTCATGCAGCTTTGATGGGTGGGATCGTCGACTCGAATCAAATATGTTTTATCCCCGAAGCCAAGGAAATGGTAATTTGCGAGTGTTGATTCAGCTTATGCAACTTTAATGTTGGAGTTAGAACTGAGATTGCATGTGTCCTTATATTGTAATCGGCATGTGGCTTTAATTGTCCCGCGAAATTTCGGATGACTACTTCAGTCAGTCGCGTCCGAGGTTGCGTCGGGGTATGGGCGCGTTCGTTCCAGTCCTTGTCCTGCTTGTTAATTCCAGTTCAAATTATCCGATCGAAACGAAACTTGGTATGAGGGATAACCATCACATTACTGAGGCCCATTTGGTCATGGTCCGATGTTATTTGACGGAGTTAGGCCCCCCTTTGTTTTTTTACGTATATATGAGTTGTGGCGCTGTTCTGATGATAAATTCAGCATTATTCAACAAAATGTCTTGATTGACGCAAGCCAAGTTTGGTTATGGTCACAGTCCGATGATTTGTGACGGAGTTGTGTCCCTTTTTTCGACTGACGCCACTTTTCGGGGGACATGGTGTCTATGATCTTTTTAGTTCAACATGTATCTCTTATTAGCAATCAAACTATTAATTGCCGTGAAATACGAGCATATTGCGAACGAAACACAAAGCACAAAGGTATAGCAATACACGATTTCCAGCAATTTTGCCAACCTGGGAGGGGGTACTGTACTTCAAATCAATGCTGAGCCATTATCTTTGGCATAGGTCCCATCAAGCATGCTTTAATTTCCACAGAATTTTTAGGTTTAATCATTTGTCTGTACTTTAGCTTCTTCGTACAATTTGTCATTGAGGTTATGACCCTTGGTTTTCACACACAAAACGCTCAATGTACCCATTTTTTAAACTCAAATTGACCATTTTCAACCCAAAAACATACCATGATAGAGCGAATGTCAGTAAATAAGCTTCTTCCAACTGGTAGAGCTATGTTTGACGTGAGAAATATTTGAAATAGAAAAAAAGTTATCGTATCAATTAAAACAAAATGTTTTGCGAGCCCAGATGACAGAATTCAGGGGAGAGAAATCGGGCTACTTTCCTGTAACCAATAACACAGGGTTGGCCTTCACTGAATACGAAAACCCTGTTGCGAATCCAAATTTTTTAACTTTTTTGAGAACTTTCCCAGTTTTGTGAAATAATTAAACCTTCAAACCAGCAATGACACAGTTAACACAGGCTACACTGTCTGTTATGCCCCCCAGATACTTATTTTTCTATTGTTCAGACCCCCTACAACCCGTGAAATCGTGTACTGCTACCTAATCTATGAACTGATACTAACATAATTAAGTACAAAATAACCAGAACCATCACATTACAGTGAGCTGAGTGAGGGTAATAAGTAATCAATTCTGCGAAAATGTATTGGTCCATCAGAACAAATTACGAATAATATTAGCTATTCGTAATTCTTATCAGTAGTAGTTCATTATGTGAAAGGTGTCTAATGTCAACGAAAAATCGCCAGTTTGAAACTTTAAGATGATGTCGTTTCAAGTACAGATTGTCCACCTACCTCTTTGAAATGTTGATGATTATGATAACCATCACTCTCCCACCGTGTAAGTGGTGTAACCACGTCCTTGTGTGGAACATTGACCAGTCTGTATAGTTGCTTAATTTACAAGCTGCTGACATTGGATGATCAAGCAGATTATGTGTACAAAGCATAACATCATAAATTATGTGTTTCAAACATTCGTATAATCGCGCGTGTAAAACTTTCATTCTTCTCCGTTGGCTCTAGTTCGTAATCCACGCTGGTGTGGAATATGTGTCGAACCGTGCCTTTACCAATTCACATTCATGTAGCACACTATAATTATATTCTCATAATATAGTGCAAATTGGTGCAGTTTATATTCTTCCACCTTCCTCTGACATAACTATATGTAAAAGTTCAAGGATTACTTGGCAGACCTCGATCCGGCAACATCTGATTCCCAGTGCTGTTCCCAACTGCGTTTATTTTGAATTCGTATGCCAGCTATATATATATAGACTCGTATGCCAGCTATATAGACTCGTATGCCAGTTATAAAGACTCGTATGCCAGTTATCTAGACTCGAATTTACTTGCATGGTTTATGCGTTATCGGTCCATGAACACGAACTTGAAATAGCAATTGGGAACAATTTAAGCACGTTTTGGCCTTCCTTTTGAATCTAAATTTCAATTTTTGCGTGATATAGCTGGATACAAATTGCGATTTCTGGGAGACGCCTATATATATATCTAAGAACTTGAGTGCGAAGTTGAGGTTGTAAGTGTTCTAAACACATTCATTACCGGACAGCAGAGCATTCAGCGCATTCTAAAAAACTTTTATGAATAGGATATCTCGTAATAATCATGTTGATGAATGATGCTGTATCCCACGAAACACCAAACCCGCACAAATGTAAACACCGCTTCTGTGTTGAGGCGATTATTTTGATAGGGTGATACTTACGAGTTCTTTTAATAATAATCCCACTCTCCATCTGAAGTCCCGGATCAAAGCTGTGGAAACTTTACACCTATTGTGCAAAGACCGTATGGCGCTCGTGTCGAACGATTAAGATGACATTATAGCACAATATAGCTTTCCCAACAAGACGGAGCCACTTAAGACACAAACGAATACTGGTGCATATATACACTGCATAATCCTGCTTGCTGAATGTTGATGGTTGTATGTGGCAGTATGGTATAGAATACGACACGCAGGGTCGTAGCGATAGTAGCGTCTCATCCTTTTATTTGAATTATAGCTCGACTGTCCGGACCATGAAACTTGTAACTGATGAGTACATGGTAGATTCATTTGCATGGTTTTATTATATTTCAGGATTTAAGTTATCTGAAACTAGGGTGTAGAATAAACACAGAACACAACTTGCATTATAACCTCGAATCTTTTATCGAACGGCGCATAGTTACATTTCGCTCGACCTACACTCTCTGGAAATAAATGCTTGCGCCATCCGCAACTCATTCGATAGAAGGTTGTCGATTAAGATGCGAGCTGTGTTCTGTGTATGTATTTCTCGACAGACTGTTTCTCATAATTTTCATATCATACGTTTTTTTCTTACTCCCTAATGCGATACCAAACATCCACATTCAACAACAACGTTTACAGTGCGTCTGAGGGGGTTGATTACTTGACCCAAAGTATATCCTGGTCACCGTTCTCCAGACGAATTCAATACCATGCATAATACTTTCAGAACCCATCTCTTAAATGCATAGCAAGGGTGTGATGGGGTGGGGGGCTTGGATAAAATCGACAGCTTGTACTCAGATCCGCTGTGTTCACACACACATATATGAAACTATCAACTAATTGAAACTTAATTGTATTGTATATATAATGGGGCATATCATATATGTTCGACATATACACTAATTTTAGAGATAGAATTTGACCAATTTCGAGTAAAGACTCGCATGCGAAGTTGACAACTGGATGGCTCCCAAAGTGTATGAACACATGCAGTTAAAGTTGGGAATTCTGAGGGGGCACACATGATCCATTTGAGACACTTAGCTGCGTCACTGTATCCTTATTCCTATCCATAGTTGTGTATCTAAACTGCACATTTATATGAAACTAGCAGGGTCACCCGGCGTTTATTGGGTAAAGACGATTGGAAAGAAATTGAGTGTTTTGACATACATTTACATAATTTCAAAAAACTTCACTGTACACCACATTGGTGGTTTTCCCTTCTGCTGCACGGATGAAGAGGTTGACTTTTTATTTATTCCTAATATGGTATGGGTAAATAGCGTTCTGGTAGCTTGTGCTATTCGAGGCGGTATGAGATGTTGCGTGTGCGTGGTATATGTGTAGACTAACGGCAAAGTTCCCTGTTGGTATGAATAAATATCGTTCTGATCTCTTATGCACATAACGTGTTACACATGCAACGACACCCTGCGCGGAGTCTCGTTTTGTCTTTTTAAAACATCTGAGGTAAACGGAGCTATCTATTAATGCTCACCGAGTCAAATTACCTATATATACACATTTTCAGCGATGATGGTCCAGCCGTTTTATCGTCTTTTAGCGGACAAACAAACAAACAAACAAAATTTGGTTTCATTAGTATATATAAATAGATAGATAGATGGGGCCAAAGTGGCTGAGTTGGTAATGTGCAATAATGAGTCATAATTAGACGAGCATAAGCCAACCTACTAAAGCGAATCTTGTTCTAAATGTGTGATCCACGCACATGAAATTTAAACCTGATTCGTGTATCTGGGTAAATTTAAACCTGATTCGTGTATCTGGGTAAATTTAAACCTGATTCGTGTATCTGTGTAAATTTAAACCTGATTCGTGTATCTGGGTAAATTTAAACCTGATTCGTGTATCTGGGAAAATTTAAACCTGATTCGTGTATCTGGGTAAATTTGTTAGCTGCTTTACGGATGTCTGTTTCGTGCAGCGGAGTAATTTCCTGGTTTCTGCAGTCTTTAACCAACCTTAAAACTAACAGCGTCGTGACATGGACAATAGCGACTGAAATGGTGTGAGATATTCAGATTAACTTTATCACTGAATTGCACTGACAATGTGAATATTTCATAAACAATAATCTCCTATCTCATCTTGGAATGAATATTATTGTCGCAATGATCTTTACAGACATATTATGGGCTTATTTCAGTGAATAAAACAAATAAATTAGGACCCATGGGTACACTCACTATCTCTCCTGGAGGAAATCAGTAATCAACTAAGATTTTCAAAAATTCCAACAACATCGACTGTACAGTCTGTCCTCTCGGAAAATGCACATTATCCGCTTATAATATAATTTATTTTAAGTAGATAATCTGCTTAGAATAGCCTCATTTTAAGTCGATAATGTGCTGAAATTGAGAGCATTTTAGTCACATTATTGACTCATAATGAGTTGATTCTAAGCATATTATGTGCGAACAATGACACAAATAAGCCAACTCACGACTTTTCAGGTGTTCACTCTTTAACATGTGTTGTTACTGTGGCCCGCGCCATAAAACGGAATAACGGATACGATCATTTATCTGCTTATTTCAGAATTAAATAATCACATTATGTACCTATTTCACATAATAAGTCGATTATATGTGAGTATTTGCGCAAGGATATGTTGGATACATACGTCAATAATTCCGCCAACAAAGGTCACTGCGTGTAATTCATTTGTAACAATCAAGCCGTTTTCTGCCAACTTGGATATACTATTTATGAAAACAAACATTTTTGGCATGATTAATTGCTATTCCACTCTGAAAACCTCAGTGGAGTGTTCCACATCATTATAAACTGGCAAGAACTTTATTAGTTGGATTGAAATATGTTATAGAAATATATATTTTGTAAATTTCAAATGGATTGGTGCACAAATGTGCGCGATTTCAATCATAACCGCGCGAAAATATTTATCTTTCAATTTACAACTATAGTAAGGTAAACTCGTCGGTTTGTGCCACTTGTTTCTGTGTGCTTCAAAAGATTATTAGTTGGGAGGTGCATGTGGTGATTCTACAACAGATGGTATATATAGATACATGTACTGACAGATACTTATACATACTCTATACATGTACCCACACTTAGAGGTCGTGCCTTTAATCTCGCTACTGTTTCCTTTGTGTTAATCGTGTTCTTCTATGTTGAATCTCATTTGCCACTAGGATACAATTGTGTGTGAGATCAAGCTGCGGGCTGACTACCATTATCATAAGAGGTTCGTGTGAGTTTTAAAGTTCCTATACTTATATCTGCTTTGATAGAGGGCAGTGTATCTTTTTCGGATCGGAACGAATTATCAAGCTATAAGGAAAGGGATATCAAAGCAGCGCCGGCATGGCTGGGTTGAAGTAGAGATAAGAATTATTATAACTACAGTAATGCCCTAAATAATCAACTACTTAACCACAGCATAATTATAGGTATTTTTTCAGGATTTAGTCGGAAATATGGCTTGTTGTCATATTGTTACTCAGTGAAAGCTTTCCGATGAATGGCAACAAGCCATATTTCCGACTAAATCCTGAAAAAGTACCCATAATTATGATGTGGTTACGGAGTCGATTATTTAGGGCATTACTGTATACTGTTTCTTCTTGTTCTTCTTAACCACATGCAGCTGGCGAACTGGTCCTCAATGGACTTTTTTCTCCAGCACGTGGTGACAGGAAAAGGGAGATTATGAATTCTATCCACTTCACATTTTAACCCTTTGAACCCGAGAGACCGGAATACCGGTCCAATCCTTATATTCCTACATGTATATCCCGGGAGACCGGAATACCGGTCCATAAATCAGACGATATTTCACACGAAATTACAGCTCAATAAACCCACATATCAACTAGAGTTGTACTTCTACTTTGCACACATGTGTCACATGCTTACCCACGTGACTTTGATCGACAAACTGACGACAGAGGGTTTGTTTCTTTGCGCACGCGCAGAGGCCTATTTCGAGAAAAAAAAACGCTTTTTATCGTCGGAAAAGTGGAAGTATTTCGTTAGAAATTTCGCGATCAAAGCCCAAATTAACTAGAATAGTGCTTCTATACTTTTCGCGAATGAGTCACATGTTCATACCTCTGATTGTACCAGTCAAATTGGAAACAGGGGGTCTGTTTCTTCGCGCAAGCACACCTACAGTCAAATTGGAAACAGGGGGGTCTGTTTCTTCGCGCAAGAACACCTAGGTGCATTTTGAGAAATGTCTTCTATATTGTAGGTAAAGTGTAAGAATTTCGTTATAAATATATAGCGCGACCAAAGGAAGCCGCAATATATCTATGTACATGTACATGTATATTGAACGTGGAATAGACTGTCTGGTTGAAATACATTGTGACATATTTCACCGCACACTTGTTCAGTTAGCATAGTCGATTGCCGTATAGTTGAGCGTGTATACATGTATATACGTCCCAATTAAGAGCTTTATGAGTTACGTCGTCGGAACACTATATAACTTCAGGCGCCTCGGGTTGGGGTCATTTAACGTTCAGGACGTCAGGGTTCAAAGGGTTAAGACGGGAACCATGCGAGATGCATATTTCGACATGTATGTCAGATGGTCGTATATATCTCAAACACACATACAATTGAGAATCAACATGCTATCAGGCAATTGTGTACACGAGTGCGTACACTGGATTCCACACGCGAAAAATAAATACTTATTTAAAGGGGTAATGTACACTAAATCCGGCCATTTGTCGGACCATCTATTATATATACTCAACATAATATATTCAACAAATGAATGAAACCGAGCCATGAACGAGTGCAACATACACTTATATGTGTTCTATGAACAATGTGAAGAATATGGTAATTATTATAAAACTGAGTTAATAACTCGAGTCATAACTCATTCTCATTATAATTACTATGTTGTTTTATGTCGTTCATAAAGTAAATGTGTGGCTCAAACTCATTCATTTGTTGCATTTATTCTGTTGTGTATAATAGGAGATGGTCCCATAAATGGCCGGATTTAGTGTACAGTCCCCATATAAAGACATGTTGTTTATGCAAGAAATCCGGAGAGCCTCCAATTGCAATAATCACCAATCCAGTCGGGTTTAGAGCTAACTATACTGTGCATGATGCGGCTTCGTACGGTATTTATACATTACGGGCGAATTGATATAGGGATTTATTATCGCTCCAATCATCAAGCCATATCAATCCACTGTACGAAGAAACAACTGACAAAAACAAATTAAATAAAAACAGACACAAGAATAATGTGACCCTCCCTGTGTGTGTATCACTAATAATCGACTATTGGGATTAGAACCCGCTTCACCGTCGCTGGACGGATGACGAAGGCCCAATGCACCATGCACCTTAATAATCCAGCCCTGACCGACAATTGATCCAATCACTATATACGGATACCATGTCCATAATATGAGAGGTCCAATTTCAGACAACATGTTCCATATAATCGCCGAAATTCATATAGGTTTTGGTAACATCGATTGTTTGCTGCTAACATAAAGGGCAGTTTATCATTGTTTTAATGGCAATTGTCATAGTTTCACCTAGTTATAGTTATAGCCTATTATATGTGACCTTTAAAAAAAATCCAATTAACGTTTCGCATCTTTTTCGAACTAGATAATACATATGTCGTTTTATGATTGTTTCTAATTAAATAAGGATATCTTGTTCATCCGCAGTTTATAATTTTGCTGTGCACTGACACCTGTACTCGAGGAATTTTAATTTAATCGTATGTGTGTGCACTGACACCTGTACTCGAGGAATTTTAATTTAATTTTATGGGTATAAGAGTTGTCGTCCCTAAACAATCTATTTTGTGACACTTTCTGAAGCAGACAGCAAGAAAAATGAGATGTTTCATACATAAACTTTTAACATCTTCGCTGCTATATGACGTATTATCGACATAAAAGAGCGTCGTGTGCCTTTTTTTGTCCGAAGTACCCACGGACCTACTTCAGCACACTAGCAGTAGACCATTA
Organism: Siphonodentalium dalli; assembly: GCA_032622095.1. Classification (NCBI taxonomy): domain Eukaryota; kingdom Metazoa; phylum Mollusca; class Scaphopoda; order Gadilida; family Siphonodentaliidae; genus Siphonodentalium; species Siphonodentalium dalli. Next base: position 56,709,630 of record CP136067.1, read on the forward strand.
TTGATAACTGGAACTGAGAGATTGTGCATCGGAATAACGGTATCTCGAAGTTCCAAACAGTGTGTGATGTTCCACGATTCTGAACGATAATAGCCTTTCTGGTACTCGTGATATTCTAGTTATATTTTTCCACTGGAAAATGGCAATAACGTCAACGGCATAGCACACATTGTCATAACGTCATTTAGCAGCGAAGGGGTAGATGTATTGAAACCTTATTTGGAGTGGGGTGCAGTCAACTCACTCGAATAGAGGTTTTCTGGGAATTAACACACGTAAAGTGTACATGACATACATGTATATTTGTCAACTATTCGTGCGTGCACGGACCAAAGTCAAATGAACGCATCAAATGTGGAAATGGTTTCATCAAATCTGGCGAAAACATGCACATTCTGTTTCAAAATGACGACGTGACGAATGTTTGAAGTCTGTTACAGAAGTATACAATACACGGAATTGATCGATTTGAGAAATTGAGACAATTCTTTGGGAATGAATGTATACCGTCGGAACACATCCGCACGACACCCATAACCAAGACACATGTGCGAAGTCTGATATAAATCAGCTAGACTCGATATAATAAATCGTTTTTTGTGTAACACATGAGACAATCGGTCGATTTCTCCATCTACAAAGACATTAGCTCGACTTCAATTACAGTTCCCAGCGCGACCGCACCACCTGTCTTTCCCCGCTCCAGACCCCGACCGATGATCCAATATATTGTATGAACGACCGTACACATGTCACAGTGTCAACTGGGGTTAGCATGTTTTCTTGAATATTTGGCATGGACGATAATAAACTATGCCACTATAATTCTGGTGTAGCATTTCAAGCAGAGCAGTGGCTCCAGCTCTACTATGCGCTCTCCTAAAATCAAAACAAGGATGGCAACCATTTCCATTTAATTATTTGAGTTAGGGGAGAGGGGAGTAGTTTTTGAATTGTAAGGATGTTGTCACTTACGATGAAAGGGATGTGAGAAGAGGTGACAACGGATAATATAGAGTGATATGGTGATATATCGTGTGGCTTTAGAAGGGATTTTGATTATAGGCGGATAAGCTGATGGTGTGTGTTAAAATACAGACTCGACAGCCATTCAGTATTGAGTCTGGAGTATTGTTTGTGGGGATTCCATTACCACCAGCATATTTACATCAGTGTCACCCCAAATCACAACATCTATCAAGAAAGTGACGTTTCCTATCATATCAGGCGATTGTTGGAATGGTTCACAGTGGTAGATTCGTCACATTCATGTACCTAAAATAGCGCTATAAACATTGTCTTCCACAATGTCATATTGCATGCATTCAACCGAGGAATTGTTTTTAGCGACAGAGAGCTTACGCTTGCTGGTGCTAATATATACCCCCAAATACGCCAGACACAGTACTGCATAGCTGTCGAGTCTGTTTTAACTGATATTATATATGCAATGGTTTGGGTATCTAGCGAATGTGTCATGTATTCCATTCTCGTTTCCTGTTACTGAAAATCATTCATTCATTCGATGTGCATTTAAAGTGATGTGAAACTATCCATAATATGTCTTTAAATTGTTTTATTCGAATGATACATTTTTGGATGTTTTTAATTGTTTTTATATATGAGTAGTCTTACAGTGAAAATTCAGAGGATGTCCACAATATCGTATCGGTCCAAGCATGAGGTATAACGTAGTACTTGTAGTGCTCGTCTTGTCGCGCGCTCGATTCATAGTTATCGGCGGGTAAACCTAAAGTGAATACCTAAAGCGACTTCTACCCAAATTTGTATCCATTATAGATACAATTGAAACAACGAAGATATCAGGCTGTTCATTTAGATTGCTGTTGCGCTTCCACTATCCCCAGAAGAAGTAAACCATATGACGAGTGCTCATGATTAATGAACCAGGATAACATTTCGGTCCCAAATAATTAACCACATACATAAAACGGAACCAGACGAAGGTTGCCGAAGACGCCCAAAATTAACAAAAACGGGCAATTTTAGCCTAAAGTAAGATTATTTTACTTAGGTCTAACATAGTTTTCATAAAACGACATCGCCATAACAAATTTAAATGTAAATAAATTTGTTTACAACCGTGACGCATATGAGCTAAGCTCACCCAGCGTAAATAAAGATACCAAGCTACAGATAATTCAGTTTCACGCACTTTCAAAATCTATGGAATAGCCTAATTCAGCTGTGAGATGCACACAATCAAATGATACACTTATACATTTTGTTTGTTCCTTTTGTATTTAGTGTTGTCATATTTACTATTAAACTATATTATTGATAATAAAAGATAAAACAAATAACTATACATACAGGTTCAATTTTCCTTAAACTTAGAATAAAATACCAAATGGGACCTTGTTTATACACGCAGGGTTGCTTGCGCCCACCCCTCCGCTGTTCGTGATAGGTTGTCGCTATATATATACTGTATGTCGTGTGCAGAGGCGAACAGAGTAACATTATATTGTATGACTAACCGGTCCAAGCTGGGTTTGGCACGATTCGTCTGACTGTCTCTGACGCCCTCTTGTGAAACGAATGGGACGCGGGCGAACAATACGAGTACGCAATTGAGACGTGGCTACTACACGATTCTTTGGAAGATAAATGATGTATTAGACCACACTAGAATGAGCGAGATATGAGAGTCTGGGCTGATTGGAATCAAGCAAACGCATTTTATTGTAAAGGGAAATGAATGTCTTATTGATTGTGTTTGGTGCTAAAGTTCCGGCGCAAAATTGTACAGACATCCTTGTTGAAAGCTGATACATCTGTCTAACAAAGCTCTTTTCCAGTAGAAAGTAAAACTGTTTAAAGAGGCATACGATCTTCAAACCTCACACTAACCCTTGTGATTACTCTCGCTTTCGCACACGCTCTTGGCACCAAACTTGGTCAGTAAACACACGACATGTGACGTGACTATTGGGAGATAATTCAGGTGTGTGAATAGAATTTCCCGAAGTTGGATTTTCGGCGACAAGGAACTATATGAAGAGGTATAATAGGCAATGCAGATATGAATGCCTCTCACTTGAGATCCTATTGCTACGTACATGTGTACCAACCAACGACGAGCCATCGTACTCGTCATACCCCAAGTTGTTCTACATGTAGCAGATCTGCGCAAGAGATGCCTCTCTTGTTAGGATGTGCATGGCGGCGATGACTTTCCAATGAAATATGAAGACATGTGAAAACGACAACAAATGCATCGAAGGGAAGATCACGTTGATATGTCGTTTCTTATTCTGACATTTTTGTTATAAACCTCTCCAGTTAAGAGATCAATATTTTTGATTAATGTCGGTATAATGTATTAAATACCTCAAGAAAGTAAAATCACATATTGCACTGTACATCGAGAACAACCAATCCAACGAGCGTGTTGTAGCTATAATAAGTATCAAAAGCCCGCCGATGACAATGTTAACCCGTTGAGTTGTGGCATTCTTGAGTGAGTACTTTTTTACTGCAGGGGGTATTGTTCAGGTAAAACATCACAGAACAATTATGGACGTATATATGTGCTTCATTTAAACTTATTGTGAATAACAACCCACGCAGTAATGTGAGACATATTTCTGCACCAACAATCGGTTGCACCGTGACCTCGTTGCATTGGCGAGACGGTTGACTCGGTACTTTGAGGTGGTTTCCCAATACTTTTGTTTGCAGCAGCTGGGGGAAATTTCAAGTATATTTCAGCATACCATCCACTCGTTTGCGAACTGGTTGCTTAATTTCTGTGACATACGTTCCAGCAGTTTACGATAAGGCCCCTCGACAAATATCAATCGATTGTGCAGTTAATTTCTCATAACTTAAACATAACATATATATAATACACTAGCTTGTGGACCCGACTTCGTCCGGGCTGTTTCCCCTCTGCTTTTCGGCGAATTGCGCGATTTGACCTTGAATTGACCATTTTGAAGGTCAAGGTCAGGTCGGGGTTACGATTTGACCCGTCCAAAACACTCCCTGGACAAAAGTACCCGACAAAAGTACCCGTCGAAATCCGTCCGGTTTTACCCGATCTGACCTTGAATTGACCATTTTGAAGGTCAAGGTCAGGTCGGGGTAACGATTTGACGGTTTTGACACGTCCAAAACAAAGCAGCACCCTTAGAAGGCATCGCAAGGGACGAATTGACGCCGAAGTGATTTCGAGTGACAAAAATGACGATGTCGGAAATAATAACATATCTCGAACCCGGTGGTCATAGAATTCGATTTAATTGTATTAGGCAATTATCGAAGAGACATAAACGCATTTATTAACAATTTTGCCAGCCTTGGGAAGATTCGTAGAAGCGAGTTCTATGCAATAGAAATGCATGCATATGTCATGTGTAACGGTTTAACAGTGTCTAAACGCTCTTTATCAACGACACTGTGGATACGAACGCTCTTTAACTATCACGCGATTAGCCCATGAACTACCCATTGCGGTGGCGGGGGGTTGGAGAATGAGTGCTCTGACGTTCTCAGAAGCGGTGCGGTGACATTCCATCTGGAATTTTACCCTTAGATAGGAAGTTTGGGCTCAATCCGTCCGACAGTTTTCCCGGCCATAGCTAACAGACAAACAACAAACAAACAGACAGAAGTCCCAAAATATATAGTAGATTATACATATAACATTTCTGTTTTGTATTTACCATAAATCATTATATTGTACTATGATCCGAACTTTTTAAAGTTGTGTTTCTAGATGGACAATAATTAAATATGACGAACGTCAAAGACAAACTCAAATCCTTTGAATCCTACAATTGATTGACACGATGTGACGACTGACTAATATTCAAAGTGCTCGCTGTTCACCGGCACCATAGTGACTGGGCGGTATACGTTGTCCTCTATTAGAGAAGTACACGGACAATGAGGAACAGGCACACCAAATGATGTACCGCCTTCTGTAAATGACATTGTTTTGTGGACTGCTGCGTAAAGATATCAATGGCATGCTTCATTTGTGATTGTTACGTGCGCTAGCGCAATAGTATTGCGATCAGACAGATTCGTAGGTAGGTACGTGTCACCCTACTCCGTTTCACGTACTCCATGACGTCACCAAAAACGACGTAAAACCTCGTGGCGTTCTGATATTTTTACTGTTCCGCGTTTTTGCTATGTTTATTTTATGTGTTGTTTTCGATTATTTGTTTGTCGCCGATATCGCCATTTGTCGGGATTCCCTGTTTCTATATTTAAAACTGGCATGCTCGTAGTGAACTTCGATTTCGATTTTTTCTCCCAGGTCAAAATACGTCAGAGTAATGACAAAATAGACCGACCTACGTTTTCTCCGTCAGAACTCTACATCAAAGAGTCTATAGACTCCTTCGGGACCTACATAGACTCCTTCATTTGGGTATTTTTACTTATAATTTGGGAAGTTTTATCATTTTTGGTTCGTGCGAAGACCTCTTTTTATCGTGTGGGAAAAGAGAGACATTCAAAACCCGATTTCGTAATTCGACGCAATAGGCTGAATAGCCTAACCTTCAGCCGAGTTCCGGGTCAAATACGACGAATAACACAAAACAAAACGCATTCGTTGACACAAACACCGTTTGAAGAGTTTATTATTACATAAACTGATCGTTATTGATTAATTATTGATTGGTTTAAACATATTTATTTATCAAAATGATATGGTGACGGGATTGGAGGACAATTGCTAGCCACTTAGATGTACCTCCTCTCCATATGACAACACTCAATACAACTTTACAATTATAGCAGCATAGTAACAGTGCATACACATATATAAGAAATATACAACAAAAGTTTTGTGTTTGTGCTAGTCCCCCCTTAACCCAAGTCTGTGATATCAGTTTTTTTCTCTCATATAAATCACTTTCTCACTCACTCCTTCTCCGAGCTTGTTTCAATGATTGACATGCAGGGTTTTGGAAGAGTCGAAGTCCTTCAGACATATCTCATTCCAATCTCAGGTAAGTTGAAAGTTTGTTGTATCTGTGAAAGTAGTGTCTCTTAAAAAGTCTTGGACAGCTTTGAAAATGGACTCATTTTCATTATTCTTTAGATCAGGGTCTCCAAATAGCAAACATTTTACCGAATAAATGTTGAAGGGTAAGAGTTTATTGTATAGACTTATTCTGGCATAAAAATGAACAGGACATTCAAAATAAAATGAAATGCATTCTCTTCATGATATCCGCATATGCATGCTTTAGTATCAGCGATATAATTTAGCTTTTTATCAGCTTGTAAGTTGCTACATTGATTTCTCAGTCTGCAGTGAGAAATATTTAGTAAACGTTTACCAACATTGAAGTATTTTGGTGGTTTGATTGGTTTCCGTTTGATTGATTCCTTAAAGATGTCTTTCCCAAGAGCGTTCCATTTGTTAATGCAAGTAGGAAAGAAGGTCACGTCAGTTCTCTTACTTCCGGTTTTTGGTGGGACAAAGTCGGATGAGTTACGTAGGTCTTTGTCACACCTTTCGCGGAATGTGGGTGGGAGGAGTTCAACGAGATAGTTGGGGGGCCTTTTTAACAATATTATGGAATATCGTCATTCGTCTGGTATATCGTCGATTTTCTAGATTCTCACATCCAAGTTCGAAAAGAAGCCTATCATTCGGAACAGATCGAGTACACCCTGTGACTATTCTGGCTGCCTCGAATTGAATATCATCCAATTGTTTTAGCAAGTAAGCAGGTGCCCCGAACCAGACGGTGCTACCATACTCAATTAGAGAGCGTACATATGATAAATATAAAGTTTCAAGTGTTTCACGATTTTTCGAATCTGAGACAATCTGGCATAAGCCTTCTGACATATAGCATCTATATGTGTGTGTTCCAAGTGAGATCGTCATCAATTTCCAGACCTAAATGTTTGTGTTTGTGAGTATTCCAGTCGCACACCATCAAAAAATATTATTGGTTTAATTATTTTTTGTTTAGATGTGAATAACATTAAGTCTGTTTTGTACGGCAGCGTAGAAGCGCCACCTCCTCTTTTGTTACTAACTTGATTAAACAAGTTACTAACTTGTTTAATCAAGTTACTAACTTTTTTAATCCATTTAGCTAACTTGTTTAATCAAGTTAGCTAACTTGTTTAATCAAGTTAGCTAACTTGTTTAATCAAGTTACTAACTTGTTTAATCCATTTAGCTAACTTGTTTAATCAAGTTACTAACTTGTTTAATCAAGTTAGCTAACTTGTTTAATCAAGTTAGCTAACTTGTTTAATCAAGTTACTAACTTGTTTAATCCAGTTAGCTAACTTGTTTAATCAAGTTAGCTATCTTGTTTAATCAATCACCAATAGCCATTTTATGTCGGGTTATTATATTGGTTGAAACATACTGATTTCTGATTTTATTGTTGAAAATATTTATACGGTGTTGATAGTAACAAGATGGCAGCCGCTGTGCGTTTTATTCAGCTGTACTTCTATCTTGGTTTTTCACAAAAAAGGGCCGTATATCTACCCGTACTTCCAATGTACTTCCAATGTACTTCCACTAATATATTTCCAATGTACTTACAATGTACTTACAATGTACTTCCAATATACTTCGAATGTACTTCCACAATGTACTTTTGCAATGTACTTCCAGTGTACTTCCACAATGTACTTCCAATGTACTTCCACTAATGTACTTCCAATGTACTTCCAATGTACTTATAATGTACTTCCACAATGTACTTCCACAATATACTTACAATGTACTTCCACAATGTACTTTACAATGTACTTCCAATGTACTTCCAATGTACTTCCACTAATGTACTTCCAATGTACTTCCACAATGTACTTTTACAATATACTTTTACAATGTATTTCCAATTTACTTCCAGTGTACTTCCACAATGTACTTCCAATGTACTTCCACTAATATACTTCCAATGTACTTCCAATGTACTTCCAATGTACTTCCATAATATACTTCCACAATGTACTTACAATGTACTTCCACAATGTACTTTTACAATATACTTTTACAATGTACTTCCAATGTACTTCCAATGTACTTCCACTAATGTACTTCCACTAATGTACTTCCAATGTACTTCCAATGTACTTCCAATGTACTTCCACAATGTACTTTTACCCCCCAAACCGGCCGGTATGCAGCAGCAGTAACTTGATTAATCAAGTTAGCTAACTTGATTAAACAAGTTAGCTAACTTGATTAAACAAGTTAGTAACTGGATTAATCAAGTTAGTAACTTGATTAATCAAGTTAGCTAACTTGATTAAACAAGTTAGTAACTTGATTAAGCAAGTTAGCTAACTTGATTAAACAAGTTAGCTAACTGGATTAAACAAGTTAGCTAACTGGATTAAACAAGTTAGTAACTGGATTAAACAAGTTAGTAACTTGTTTAAACAAGTTAGCTAACTTGATTAAACAAGTTAGCTAACTTGATTAATCAAGTTAATAACTTAATTAATCAAGTTAGCTAACTGATTAAACAAGTTAGCTAACTTGATTAAACAAGTTACTAACTGGATTAATCAAGTTAGTAACTTGATTAATCAAGTTAGCTAACTTGATTAAACAAGTTAGCTAACTTGATTAAACAAGTTAGTAACTTGTTTAATCAAGTTAGTAACAAAAGAAGAGGTGGCGGTTCTACACTGCCGTAGTTTTGGAACTATTGAATTTTACCTTCCATGTGTCTGCCCAAAATTTCATTTCCTAATTATTGATTAATTATTAATATTTATTGTTGCATATTGGCTGCTATCAATATTTACACAAATGGTATTAATTATTTCTTATAATTGTTCCTTTGGTCAACTTTGACTATCGGAAAATAAAAATAAAAATATGCGGCTGAAAAAAATGTAATCGATATTAAAGTCTCATCCTTTCGGCAACATGGAATGGGTTTTAATTACTTAAATGATTAATATAGTAATTTGCCTTTTATCTGTGATGATATGAGAAATGGTAATTGTCTTTTTTTGCTAACATTAAATTAATTTTTAAATAAATTAAGTAATATACAGTGAAATTATTTGTTTAATTATTGTTTATTACATTTTTGCGCACGTTGGCATCTCTCTGAGTGCATTCTAGTTCAATTTGCGTTGTTTTCTATTCTAGTAAGTAGGCTTTCCGAATATTATGAATAAAATGGGGCCTATATATGTGTCGTACTCATTGTGGCCACACCGTTCCTAACACTCGACTTATGTGAAAGATAGTGAACAAAGGTAAGAAAATGGCAATGCATATCAATGTGTTATTACTGTTTTCTAGGGTTTACTTTTATCTTATATTTCTATATGAGTTTTATTTTCTCCCTATATTCCGTTCAATCTAGATACAAAACCAGAAGCTCCTAACGCCCATGGATACTCCAAGTAGATTTCGCGATTTTCGACAATCGGCTCCCTTTTTCGATGGCTGCTCATTGAAGCCATCTCCTTACCCATGATCCTAAGATATACAACTAATTGATTTACCCAAAAAGACTGATCATATTGCGAATGTCACGTGTGAATATTATGAAAATACCATCAGTGAGTCTGCTTTGCGTGTTTGTATATACGGGCTTTGTGGTGAAGGAATAAAAGGTATCAATTCGTTGAACGACAAGGGTTAACCCACGTATACCAGCTGATGACCGTAATCGATTCGAGCACATACGAAACAAATCAAGCACTTAAGAATGGGATATATTTATGACAAAAAATAATGTAGCGAATCGTAAACCTCGGCAATAAAATTACTTTATTGTATTCTCCCTGCGGTCTCCTGAGCAGAAAATTGCTTGGAACTATTATCCGATGCGTTTAACGATACACGCTGAAAGGCCTGATGATTTTTAATGCCTGTCGGTGGGACACCAAACATCGTTAGATGTTTCTGTCTGATAAAAACACCTATGGTCGATAGAACTGGTAATTCGCTGTCCAGAGATACATAGACCATTGCGTATCGCTGAAGCTCGAGAGGATGATTTGGGATTGTGTATCGATGATGTACGTTCAGTGCGTCGTAATGATGAATCGGTATGTTGGCCAGTCAATAACAGAAAACCATGCATCAAATCATAAAGTCCAAGATACTTCTCCGCTAATCAGTAGTATTATCAAACTAAATAGAGATGTAGGCCAATGTTTTTTCAATCACCAATAACACTCGAAATGATATACAATCGTTGATATCAAATTTAGGCCTAATTATTTCTCTCGCTGTGTTGCTTTTCTATTGCCGAAGTATGCTGGTAACATTCAATGTAAAGACAAAAGATAATGATGGGCATCAATGTTTTAGTACCTTTAATATATTGAATGCGAAATCGATATTATTAAACTAAAAGACAAAGCGAATAGATGTTCTTTATTTATTCATATAACATATCAGGGAAACATAGCGATTACCGTTATATGTGCACGTATATACGGTGCAAGACAAATGAACCCATTCAGTCGATTTTCATATGTAGAGCCGTGTTAAATTAACCTTCTGACACTAAATTTCCACCGTCGTGAGGTGGCCCTAACGCAATTTCGTCTATCAATATTCGCGATTATATTGTATACATTTGATTGAAAACTATTTTACATGTACATTTACGTTCACTTCATTCGTGACAACAGAATAGTTTAACATTATATATTATATGAACTTCATGACTGTAACTGAGTTCCAATGCCCTATCTGTCGTGACATAATAGTGGTTATTACTAACATACCTATTTCTAAAATGTGACTATTCACATACACTATTTGGTTTTAGTCTATCAAACCACCCTGTCTCCACATCCCTTGTATGCAATCCTGAAATTATTCCTCATTGATTAACAACCGGACCACCCCATCCCGAGCCGTACTCTAAATGTCCAGTGTTATCGGAAATTGTCGATCGTCTATAGTCAGACCATACAGTATAGACCATTTATCAATAAACGATAACCGGGCATCTGTATGCATTGACTGACCATCTCTGATGCTTATATCACTCCGATTAATGGGTTCTTCAGACATTAATTCAATGAATCACCACCGCGGGTATATATATGCATGCCTCAGCCACGTCACACGTCAATGTCTGCGATTGCGCATGCAGTTCCTACGTATATATGAATGAATGAAGGGATTTGAATATTGAGACTGTACCTTTACTAATTCCAATGGGCACATGTCCGTGTGAAGGAAAGTCCACGCGAAGAGTTCGGATATTGTAACCCCCAGAGGATTTCAATTTCAAGCTTTTAAGGCTACTTAACGTTTTAAACTCCATTTTATGCCGGATAGTCGTCTTGCTATGTAGAACTTGAGTATCTTAAATGCTATCTATACTACTTCCATTGTCTACTGATACTGCTGTTGATATACAGATCTCAGACACGGTTCCATCTTCCAATGTCAAAATCACATGCAATCATGTATAGACACCAAACGGCCCAAATAAATTGCCACATATAACGGTTGAATTTCGATAAGTATTCTTAATAATGTATGGTACTATATTACCTTCCGGGGGGGGGGGTCTTACGAAATATTACACAGGGCCGGGTGGGTGAATGGTCCGGAGCCAAGCCTATTTTTCCAGTGTTTGCAAATTTGTTCCTGTTGGCTTGTTTTATTATTTACAAACACCAAGTCTTTTATATTGCACATCAGCCTAAATAACACCAGTTTGGTAGGAGGGTGAATATATGCTTTAATTCGCCTTCGATTGACCCATGTCTCAAGTATGTTTAGTACCATTCGCCATAACATGGACAATAACACCAGTTTTGAGGGAATAATTTATAATTAACTGGAGAAATATTTAGCAACAGATATATTATCATATATATACAACTTAAATTGGTTCATATCCTGTCACGGTTAATATAGAATTAACAGGGTACCAGTTGTCGTGATATAACTAGATATATGTTCCTCTCATTAGTGACCCAATTGACGCAGTCGATGCATATGCTAAATGTCCAATGGCCCATGACATTAATGATCCACATCCAGGTATCATCAAGAAGTTTTATATAACAGAATAGAAAAGGGCAGAATAACCTCTTCAAATGTGCAGACATTGGCTATCAACTTAATGGTGGTAAATTGCATCCAGATGTACAAAATATACATATTACGTACCACTTTGAAATCATAGAAAAATACATAGAACAATCACATTCCCGGGCGCCATGGGTTTTTATGCAAATGATTGTTACTATCACTTGAAATCGTCACAGGTGTACCGCCAAAGTGCGTCATACATTTCAATCAAAATGTTAATCAAATCTTGGTCATCTGGCTATACATGTATATATAAGTCAGGTACGCTGACAAGTGTGATATCCGCTACACGGTTAACAGAGAGACAATATATATGTATCCGCTATACACTGAGGGATTTGTACTGTATACATTAAGCAACATTAATGTGATGCATAAATGGTCCAATTTGGAGTGACTTCATTTTTTTTAAAGTGGAAAAAGAGTAGGGTCCCTAATTTGTCGGATGAAAACAAATTTGCACGTAGGGTGGTGTGCATGGTGGGTCATTGACCCCGTGTTCTGATTTTTCCCCTGTAGAGCCCCCCCCCCCCCCCGGCTTCAGTTTATTCTCATTACATAAGTCGAGCACATTCATTGGAAGAATTTATAGACACGAACGTCACCACCGTTTGTGGGTTTCAAATTGCACTTCAGAAGGACAGACAGTGCATAACAGTTGTAGATGCATGTGTTATTCGAAAATTAAGAACATTAAAAGGACTAAGTAAAAATACCCATAATTCTGTCGGAAATCATTGAAGCAATCACCGATTCAAACGAAGCTTATATCTGAAGACAATTTAGCAACATACATAACCAGATTTTGGTGTTGTTCTAGCAAGCCTAACTGGAGTTATCACCCCACATTGTGGCACCATAGCAATGGAACTGCACCGCCGCTGACCGCCTCATCCAGTCTGACCCACTGTCGCGTTAATGGTGATAACATGACACTCTATCAGGTTTCTTCTTCTGGCGAAGCAATATTTCGATTAATCGAATGATTTAATGCCCGGAGGATGACAGCATATATCACCGAATATAAGGAACTAAATTGAGTTAAGTCAAGCAACGTCTTTAGAGAAGATTACTCCGCCGACGGGAGTAATCATCGTGCTGAGTTATCTGGACACAATGGTGATACGAATGCAGCGCCTGCTCCTGGACCCCTCCCGACGGGATATCTTCTCGGACTCACATTAACTTCATATGGCTTCGTATCCCAATCTGAGAATGGTGTTGTAATTGAGATACCATATATATACAAGGAAAACCTACATGTAGTTATATGCAACCGATATGTGAACACATGCATGTAGTATAATAGTAAAGACGAACTGTTGCAAGACGACACTGGTCATGATGATCCAGTGAGTATTCAATTTGCTAAAAGCTACACGATTGTCAAATACGTTCAAGAATCCTTCGTATATAATGTTAAGGTCCCGGTGGACCTAATTATATCAGTCTGTATATCGAAGGCACCACCTATATCTTTTATCAACGATATCTCGAAAATAATATATGTGTATTAGAATAATTGCGAGGTTTTGTGCGGAGTTTATCAATAGATTATAGTAGGACGACGATTGGACACAATGTGAAATGCGATTTTTATATTAAAGACATAATCATCCGAACTGTTTGAGATACTCCAATCAACCTGTTCTGTGTCGAAATCACCCGCGGATGGAACATCATTTTGGAGAGCAGTGAAAATATGTTCTTTAGAATTAATAGATAAGCTATAGGTGATCCGCACAATAATAACACTATACATTTACTATTTACTTAATTGTTCGCCATGGAGTCGTTCCTGGATGGTTAAGTCACATAGAAAATATTATGAACAACACGGGTTTATCGTATGATTGGATAATACAGATTACCGAAGAAGTCGAACGAAGAATTCAATTCAGTTACATTTATTGTATAACTCACCGTCGTATATTGACACCCCGAGTAATATAATTAATACAAATCAGATAGTCTAAATTATTGCATGGCACATGCGTGGTGTATACACTTAGAAATATAATTATAGATTATTTGACCATATATATATACATGTGTGTATATTATACCGATATGAGTACGAAAACAATCATTTAAATTTGTTTGTTAGTTTTAATTCGGGTGGGAGGATAAAACACAAGTGATGATGGGTGTGATGAATGTTAAAGAATCCGTATATGTATTCATGTACATCTATATATGTCATACTATGACCGACGAATGGGAATAAACGAATTTGAATTATAATTTTATGGTGTCAACTTGGATGGGTCACCTTCAATGAAAGTGCCAATGACACTGAAGCTCAACTTGGAGAGGAACTAATATTAAATGTTACAGTTAAAGCAGGGATTAAGGAATGCGGAAAGTTGGTATGGCTATGTATTCTAGATTATCACTCCGATGATCATATGAAGTTTGGCAACGATCGGACGAGGAGTTTGGCCTTGTATGTGCCAATGGATTTAGTGATGCAATCAGTAAAATCCAAAATGGCTGCCAGCGGCCATGTTTTTAATCTAAAATAGTACAAATTCATTGGCTCATACCGAGAGATGATACCAAACATGCCCGTACATTTTCAAAAAATGTTGCCACTAATTGTGGGCTGCATGGTATGCCGATGGATACAAATGTGAAATCCAATATGGCCGCTGACGGCCATGTTTTTTAACGGAAAAAAAATATGGTAAGCTCCCATGTAGATGTCACCCCCGAAGATCCAAAGGAAGTTCGGTGAGAATCGACTGAGAGATGTGACCTGTATGTGCTATTATAGGATTTAGTCAAACAAAGATTAAAATTCAAGATGGTCGCTGGCAAACAGGTTTTTAAGAGAATTCGGAAAAACATGGTAAGCTCCCACCTAGAGGTCACTCCGAATATGCATATGACGTTTGGCGACGATCGGACGATGCATTTGACCTATAGGGTGTGCCAATGATTTAGAGATCCAAACAGTAAAATCCATTATGGCTCCCAGCGTCCATGTTTTTCATCGAAAATCGTTCAAATCCAATAGCTCCCAACTAGATGTGATCCCAAGCATGCCTGTGCATTTAAAAAAAAACGCTAATGTGGGCTTCATGGTGTGCTAATGGATTCAAAAGTGAAATCCAAGATGGCCGCTGGTGGCTGTTTTTTTAAAGGAAATTCGGGAACAAAATGGTAGGTCCCATTTAGAGGTCACCTCGATGATCCTTATGAAGTTTGGTGATGATCGGATGAGGGATGCAATTTGCTGCTCTCTTTAATACATAGATACATGTAAATGAATAGGACCAACCAAAGTTTACCGCGAAAGTACGGCATCACGGTTTGTCAGGTGTTGTCACACACACTATACGCTTATTTGCGTTGACGTCACATTTAAATAAACTTCGGTATCGGCGGCACTATTAAAGAAATTTGGTCGGCGATGCATGTTGATCAGTATTGCCGATATCACACCGTTCATAAAACACCGTTGGTTCTTCCCACCTCATATATTGGACAAGCTTGAGTAATTGGGATATACCTTCAAGGTATATAGCACATATTCTAACTGTTTCATCACATCACAAATATCATACTGACACAATGGTCAACACGCTTTCGATGAGGTGTGAACAAAGTGTACGGAGCGAAGAAGTGCTTCAAAGCGAGGCGAGAGGATTCCCTCAGGGCGCATTTCGGGGTTTTACAATAGGCCGTTAATCCATTCTTAGCTGCCGAACTGGAACACAATATACAACATCCATACATCTATGACACGAAGCGGTTTGTCTTTTAAAAACGTCGATGAATATATTAATAGAATTATATATATATACGTGTTGCCCGACAAACGATCCCAATGTTGGCAAATGTACACGTGTACACGTATACACATCGTTCTTATTCGCGGTTGAATTCAACGCCTATTAAATGATTCCGAAGTAAAATATGAACATTACCCAGTTTTAGTCAGAATTTCCAACTTGCAAGACCAAATCGTGACAAAAACGGGATATTTTTATTGTCATTTTTATAAAGTTGCTTGCGTATTGCATTAGACGAGGAAACCTTTGGCGGAGTTCAATTCGACTGATGCTAAGTTGTTGGATTTGGGTGGAAACGTCCCCATGCATGCACCATGAGCACCGAACACGACAAGATACGTCTTGCGTCAGAGTTCTGTCCACGAATAGAATCGCGTGATATTAACTATTAAGTCTGTCAACATTATTCCAACACTACTCGATTTGGTATTGAATAGGTTGAATTTGATCCGGAGAACATAACATCCTAACGAATGTTTCAACAGCAATTTATCCCAAATGACGACATTCGAAGCCCAGAAACCGATAAGCTATATTGGTTCGGCGGATTTAATTTGTTATATTGAATGGATGTGCATTCCAACCAATTTAATAGAAACACTAAAAGTAAGGTCAATATCGGTTATGGATTCTGTCCGTGACGAGAAGCCTTATTTCTTCAAAATGCCATATCATGGTTAATATGTGGCGTTTATCTTCCTATACATCATTTCATAACGAATTGGTTATCATGCCAGCACAGGCGCCTCCACGTGCGGGGATTTAGCATGACTGGCCAATGCAATCTGTTGCATGGAAGCGCTGTATTGATGTGTCTCTGACAAATTATAGGGAGTGTGTGTCACGACAAACCCCACACATGTGTGTATATTATACCGATATGAGTACGAAAACAATCATTTAAATTTGTTTGTTAGTTTTAATTCGGGTGGGAGGATAAAACACAAGTGATGATGGGTGTGATGAATGTTAAAGAATCCGTATATGTATTCATGTACATCTATATATGTCATACTATGACCGACGAATGGGAATAAACGAATTTGAATTATAATTTTATGGTGTCAACTTGGATGGGTCACCTTCAATGAAAGTGCCAATGACACTGAAGCTCAACTTGGAGAGGAACTAATATTAAATGTTACAGTTAAAGCAGGGATTAAGGAATGCGGAAAGTTGGTATGGCTATGTATTCTAGATTATCACTCCGATGATCATATGAAGTTTGGCAACGATCGGACGAGGAGTTTGGCCTTGTATGTGCCAATGGATTTAGTGATGCAATCAGTAAAATCCAAAATGGCTGCCAGCGGCCATGTTTTTAATCTAAAATAGTACAAATTCATTGGCTCATACCGAGAGATGATACCAAACATGCCCGTACATTTTCAAAAAATGTTGCCACTAATTGTGGGCTGCATGGTATGCCGATGGATACAAATGTGAAATCCAATATGGCCGCTGACGGCCATGTTTTTTAACGGAAAAAAAATATGGTAAGCTCCCATGTAGATGTCACCCCGAAGATCCAAAGGAAGTTCGGTGAGAATCGACTGAGAGATGTGACCTGTATGTGCTATTATAGGATTTAGTCAAACAAAGATTAAAATTCAAGATGGTCGCTGGCAAACAGGTTTTTAAGAGAATTCGGAAAAACATGGTAAGCTCCCACCTAGAGGTCACTCCGAATATGCATATGACGTTTGGCGACGATCGGACGATGCATTTGACCTATAGGGTGTGCCAATGATTTAGAGATCCAAACAGTAAAATCCATTATGGCTCCCAGCGTCCATGTTTTTCATCGAAAATCGTTCAAATCCAATAGCTCCCAGCTAGATGTGATCCCAAGCATGCCTGTGCATTTAAAAAAAAACGCTAATGTGGGCTTCATGGTGTGCTAATGGATTCAAAAGTGAAATCCAAGATGGCCGCTGGTGGCTGTTTTTTTTAAGGAAATTCGGGAACAAAATGGTAGGTCCCATTTAGAGGTCACCTCGATGATCCTTATGAAGTTTGGTGATGATCGGATGAGGGATGCAATTTGCTGCTCTCTTTAATACATAGATACATGTAAATGAATAGGACCAACCAAAGTTTACCGCGAAAGTACGGCATCACGGTTTGTCAGGTGTTGTCACACACACTATACGCTTATTTGCGTTGACGTCACATTTAAATAAACTTCGGTATCGGCGGCACTATTAAAGAAATTTGGTCGGCGATGCATGTTGATCAGTATTGCCGATATCACACCGTTCATAAAACACCGTTGGTTCTTCCCACCTCATATATTGGACAAGCTTGAGTAATTGGGATATACCTTCAAGGTATATAGCACATATTCTAACTGTTTCATCACATCACAAATATCATACTGACACAATGGTCAACACGCTTTCGATGAGGTGTGAACAAAGTGTACGGAGCGAAGAAGTGCTTCAAAGCGAGGCGAGAGGATTCCCTCAGGGCGCATTTCGGGGTTTTACAATAGGCCGTTAATCCATTCTTAGCTGCCGAACTGGAACACAATATACAACATCCATACATCTATGACACGAAGCGGTTTGTCTTTTAAAAACGTCGATGAATATATTAATAGAATTATATATATATACGTGTTGCCCGACAAACGATCCCAATGTTGGCAAATGTACACGTGTACACGTATACACATCGTTCTTATTCGCGGTTGAATTCAACGCCTATTAAATGATTCCGAAGTAAAATATGAACATTACCCAGTTTTAGTCAGAATTTCCAACTTGCAAGACCAAATCGTGACAAAAACGGGATATTTTTATTGTCATTTTTATAAAGTTGCTTGCGTATTGCATTAGACGAGGAAACCTTTGGCGGAGTTCAATTCGACTGATGCTAAGTTGTTGGATTTGGGTGGAAACGTCCCCATGCATGCACCATGAGCACCGAACACGACAAGATACGTCTTGCGTCAGAGTTCTGTCCACGAATAGAATCGCGTGATATTAACTATTAAGTCTGTCAACATTATTCCAACACTACTCGATTTGGTATTGAATAGGTTGAATTTGATCCGGAGAACATAACATCCTAACGAATGTTTCAACAGCAATTTATCCCAAATGACGACATTCGAAGCCCAGAAACCGATAAGCTATATTGGTTCGGCGGATTTAATTTGTTATATTGAATGGATGTGCATTCCAACCAATTTAATAGAAACACTAAAAGTAAGGTCAATATCGGTTATGGATTCTGTCCGTGACGAGAAGCCTTATTTCTTCAAAATGCCATATCATGGTTAATATGTGGCGTTTATCTTCCTATACATCATTTCATAACGAATTGGTTATCATGCCAGCACAGGCGCCTCCACGTGCGGGGATTTAGCATGACTGGCCAATGCAATCTGTTGCATGGAAGCGCTGTATTGATGTGTCTCTGACAAATTATAGGGAGTGTGTGTCACGACAAACCCCACACAGGCACTATCCTCAAATTTGGTTAAGTGATCCTGCGATATACGGCTCTGATATAGATGGGTCATTTTTATTTTCTAACCAGAAACAGTTCCGTTATTTTTCTAAATTGTCCTTCTCGTGGTCATTGACACATCCCAACTATTCGAAGTAACGACAGCATCTGAATGGAACATTATTAAATATATATATTTTATATTTCAGACCTCGAATAGAAATCACAGATACACATATAACACCGAAATTTGACTGCCAACTAATATTGATGTCACAAGTACATGTAGGAGAGTATATATTCCTGGATAGAGAAGTTGACATCTCTACTCTGTCTGGGATAGTGAACATGGACATGCGAAATGACACTGTCACTTCCCTTTTGTTATTTTAAAGTTAGATATTCTGAAATATTTCCATAATGGCTACCTTGGTCGTTGCAAAATGATTGGAGGAGACATCTTGTTGGAATCAAATCCATTGTTAAAATATTTTTAAGTTTGTACTTAATATCACATGCTTATAATGGTCTTTGTTGAGAATTACTAGGGCTCTTAAAGGTGGCAATTACATTTTACATGATATAGAAGAACAACGATACCTATTCTTAGAGATTTTCTCCGACGTCATTTTAACTATCATGACACGACAAATTAAGTCGACCGGACTCAAAATATTCCACATTCCCGGCTCAGGTTGTCCATGGCTCGGGTGGTCACACTTCCTTTCAGCCATGATGTTGTTTGGGCAATGCAATGCTGTTTAGACACATGCTTTGCTGGTTTTATAAAATTGGCATTTTCGATATTTCTAAAAAGTCTGAATAACGGGAACTCGTGTTTCAAAAGAATACAATCACTGAAACAAAACGCCGCGAATTAAATTTACCGATAAAAATCGCTCTGGTAACGACAAAGTGACGGAGTCTAACGGACCCTTACGTAAGCATATTTGAAGTAAAATAAAGCCCATAACTTAGGACCACTTATCTTCAACACCATCAACAATGAATATTAACTTGGCGGTACGAGAATGCCAACTTGACAGGCCTTGACATAAGCGCACTGCCGAATATAAACTTGGCACTGGAAGGCATCTATGTCTGTTAGCATTTCAAAGAAAAAAATTAGACTTTGTCACACCTAATTTCACACTGTTGTCATTCGCAATATGAACAAAAGATCGGTTTTATGTAGCAATTGCGAAACAACAGCTGTATCGTATATCTAAGTAAGCATATACCATGCATGGCTAACTTCAGATGTGTTCTTTCCGGTACCACGGCTTCTGTTGTAGTATATCTTTGAGCGGTACATGCGCGAGGTATACTGCTTCATACCAATGACATCCTCTGCACTTGCGCGATGTAATTTCTACCATCTGGTTGGAATAACACACCCACATAGACACTAAATAACTGCAGTCGGACTCGGCACAACGAAACTAATTCCGAACATCTTGTCTAGAATCAGCTGCTAAGATCAAGAGTTATGTTAACACGTTCATATCATCAGCTAGTTCCGGGTAACAAGATTCCATCGTCAACTGATCTCAGGAAGCCATTCGAGAACTCGAATCATTACAGGAATGTTTTAATGGTGATTAGAATGTTTCGTCTAGCATGTTGCACTGTACTAGGTCATCCATTCAATAATAAAGTGAGTTTGCGCATGATAATGCTGTGGCCCTGGGTCCTGGTGGTCATTTGTATATGGTACATCTACATGTAACTAAAGTCAACACATTGAAGCACTGAGGAGGTTTGAAGCCCGGTGATAGAAATTAGTAATTATTTACATATTCCTATACGGAGTCGAACTTTATGTGCATCAGAAGTACTTATACTAGTCATGGAATTTAACAGAAATCGCGCGTCTGATTTTCCTTCGGCAGTGAAAAATAAAGAGCGTTCTTTTTAGTCTATTCCTTATGTATGACGAACGATTGAAAACAGGAGAAAATGCTATAATTTTGATAAATAAAATTCTTCATATTATATAACGCCTGTATATCCGTAGCTCGTGTATGTATCGAGATTCGTGTAGCTGACCCACCCCTTCCAAATTATGTAGAGGCTCAAATCAGTTTTGTTTTGCCAGTTTTACTTTAATTTGATAATGGGTACGTGGATATACACTGTATGTTGTAATATTGTTTCTTGCATGGTTTAACATCTATGGACCTCGTTCACAATAAGCTGATTTGAGGAAATGAACCATTACTGTGCTATGTATATGTAGCTGCTCTCAGGGAAAACGTCCCATCGATATGACAAATTGCATAAACTTAATTCCGAATCAAAAATTGTCGCCCTGTGTGGCCAACATATCCTCGCTCAAATAATTAAGTGAAATGGTTACATAATGTGATGATTTTATTCGGAAATAAGCAGATAATGGAGACAATGGAGTCATGTCCGTTATTTCATTTTATGGCGCGGGTCACAATGGAAACACACGTTACATAGCTTTAACATGAACAGTAAGGAGTTGTCTTATTTGTGTCATTGTCCGCACATAATCTGCTTAGAATTGTCTCAGGAGTTGATCATGTGAGTGAAACGCTCTCATTTCCGGCACATTATCGACTCAAAGTGAGGCCATTCTCAGCAGACTATCTACCTGAAACAAGTTATATTATAAGCAGATAATGTGCGTATTTTTGGGAGAACATGCTGGGTGGCTCTCTGAATCTGTTTGAGACATACACTCAATCTCACAGCATCTTCTGGAATTTTCTGTGAACGAAATGTGTGGTGTCAAAAAGATCAAACCATTCCTCTGTGTATGCGAAGCATTTGTCTTTAAATAATCTAGACGTGATGTTTATATGTGCATTTGCGATGATCATAAATCTTTGAAAATGCTCTTTAATGGCACGGGCGGCGTTCGTTGCAGAAATGTTCATATTTGTTCAAATCGCCATCAACAAAAGGAAAATTAAAACATATATAGTTTTGTCCATATGCCAAACATAATATAGTATATTGTCGTCAAGACGTACGATGGTGTACGTAAACAAGAACCTGCTCGTGTTACAGAAGTTTTGCTTCTTTTTACATAACACAGCGCAATTATATTGGTTAATCACACACAGATGATATAAACGCTCTTTATTATTTCCATATCAGGAAAACAGTAACAAATAACGCTCTTTATGTTTACCATATCAGGATCTAAACAAAAGCCAGGTTGTGTAACGTTTTTTGCTTTTGTTTACATAACAAAGGAAACACATTTGACAATAACATACTGTTTATGCCATATTTCTGATTGGTATAAGAACAAAGTCTGTCTATATTTTACTATTCTTTCTGTTTATGGCGGTTTTTGACGGAGCTGAATATCTTAACAGCATACCCACCGCCAACACCGCCCGTATCTTTAATCGTTGCCGCTATTGGGCAACAAAAACATAGACGCTCTTTATCATATGGGGTATTTTGAGCCGAACAAAAAGTCGAAACCGATGACACCTCGTCTTTTGAACATGCTCATGAAAGTGCTCGCATGTTCCATCTGATTACGTCGATGTGAAGAAAACGTAAGAATGGTAGTTTCGTAGTATCAAATCGGAATATCATTAAACTAATAATATATAGAAGCACGCTAGATAATTGTTATCTCAAACGGTTGTGGTGTGAAAAAAACAACATGTTTAATTAGATATTGTCTGAACGCCGATTGCTTGGCATTAAGTCTGGGGGAACCAGATGTGAAGAAAGATTAATTTGTTTTAGTAAATGAAGGCAATACACTTAACTGCAATGAAATCAGACATCGAGGTAAATTCCTCTGAAATTCTCTCATCGGGTGGGCTGTTCTGAGCGTTTGCGGTAGACTCATATGATGACGCATGCGATTTGACGCCTGCAATCACATGCATCGAAAACGTCATAATCTTCCAACTGGAACTCGTCTACTTATCCATATGTTGACAGGTCGTGAAAATTAGCTCAAAGGAGTATAGAAAACAGATGTTTGAAAACCGGCTGTCTGTTATTCAATGGTTATATCAAGTCACGTGGAAGCAGATCTACGCTGCCATCGTTATTCTCCCAGTACAAGTAAAACGAAACTCTTGTTGATCACCGTTTGATTGTCAAACAGATCATGAACCCGGATGTGTACAGAAACCCTCAACAACCACGCGGAATTACAAACAATCGTCAAAGAGTCTGGAAATTCAGTGGTAATAATTTGTGGGTGGATGGTCCGAGTGTTAAAAGATACGGGCGGCGTTGGCGGTGGGAATGCTGTTAAAATATTCACCTCCGTCAAAAACCGCCATAAACAGAAGGAATAGTAATATATAGACATACTTTGTTCTTATGCCAATCAGAAATATGGCATAAATAGAATATTATTGTCAATTTGTCCCCTTTGTTATGTAAACAAAATAAAAAAACGTTACGTTTCCTGGCTTTTGTTTAGATCCGGATATGGTAAACATAAAGAGCGTTAGGGCCTATTTGTTACTGTTTTCCTGATATGGAAATAATAAAGAGCGTTTATATCATTGTTGTGTGATTAACCAATAGAATTGCGCTGTGTTATGTAAACAGAAGCACAACTTCTGTAACGCGAGCAGTCTCTAGTTTACGTACACCATTGGACGTCTTGGCGACTATATACTATTTACGCGCTGATTAAGTTTGGCATATGAGCGGAACTGTATATATTTTGGTGTTCCTTCTGTTGATGGCGATTTTAACAAATATAAATATTTCTGCAATGAACGCCGCCCGTGCCTTTAATGGGTGGATGCATGGTCCGAGCCCCTATAGCTGATTTTTTCCACTGCCACTTAATTTGTTTCTAAATCCATGTTTAAAGACAAATTATGACTACTGAAATGAATAGAAATGATCAGGCTCATATATACTGGAACAAAATAGACCATTAACCAAAGCACAGAGGGACCCAAATTTCAATAACGGTTATTTTATAACACAATATTAAGTGGCGGGGCTGGCTTCTGGCGAGGAAAAAAATGCAATAAAAAATCAATTTCATCAGTTATCACAGGTAGTCGTTGTGTTTTTTTTACCTTCACCAACAGATGGGAATTGGCTATCCCTGGTCTGTCTTTTTTACAGGGAAACACATACCTATACTTTGGTTCAGATCTAACACTGGAGTTATCGGTTCGAAACAAAAACTGTTATAACTGACGGGTGGGCGGACATATACTATAATTACACAATGCGACCTAATTACTTAATAATTGAACAAAACTGTCTCATTATCACAAAACAAGTACCCATCTTTGTAAGCATAACAACATTTGATTTCGGGATTACCGTCTCTGCCATTGAATGAATACCTGCATTTTGTCGGTGTGTTCTTCAATGGTAAACACACCGTTGTTATTTGTTATTGGAACAAACTGCAGATGGAAAATTATATAATTGAAACATAGACTGCGCGACCATTTGGTCAACTAGTTGGGATAGTCACCTCGTAGAGAATGCCTTTTTGTCTCATACATATACATGTATATACATGTATTCGTATAAAATATCGAAATCCACCATTATCACTTCTTTCAAAAGAGGTGCACATGACGTTGTTCACGTTTTTCATTTTAGAGATATCCTGCTTTGTTTATCTGGAATTTATTTTTGTCCGTTCGAGCAGATATCTCAGCCATGTGTCTTCAGATCTGAAAGAAATTTGGTATGGAGGTTTGCCGTCAGGAATGTTTTCAAACTCGTGCTCAATGGCGTTGTTTGCATTTTCATTGTGCCTGAGTTATCGGCCCTAGTTTGTCAATTTTTCGCGATTTTGGTCTGTCCGGGTTGATAACTCAATCAATTATGAACCGATTTCAATAATTTGTTGTATTTATGCAGGCTTTGTTCCGTCATCACAGACCAGAATACGAATTAAGCCACATCAGAAAATTAGCGGAAAGCCATCTTTGTGGGGGATACTCTCGGCCGTGCATTTGTTTCCATAGATGTATAGCTACGATCGTCTGTGTGGTCTTCGCTGGTTGTGGTTGCGACATGTGGACGAAACAAGTGATACCGGTGCCAGAATACATGAATGTAATTATATGAAATATTGGGTGTTGGCTTTAGTCAGTAGGACTCTGTCGGAGTCTCTCGTTAATTTCGCGCCTTCTATTTCAAGTAATATTTCGCTCGATTCATGCACAGCCCATAGGAAATTGTTTGCCGTACCTGTGTAGCTATATGCAAAGTTAATTCAGCACGTGTCGTGGATTTTTTCAATTTGACTACCACGTTGAAGACTCGCAACTGCCAATTCTAAGTAGTACTCGATATGATCCTTCAAATATGACGTCTTATAGGTATGCCACCAGATGTCATGGTACAGACAATACCACTACACTACAGACATATGCCCGTGGTATACGATGTATAATGATGTAGTGGTGTCACCTTTCGGTTTGGAGATTAATCATATAAAAGTAGGGCTTCCATAAAACATCACAATTCACAATATACAGACAAAACACGCGACAACGCTTATACAAATGTTATCGTTTTGTCATATTTTCGATTAAAACTCTAAAAAGTGGCAAGCGTCGCCAAATGACCCCATCCATCAAACGCGACAATATACTCTCAGTGAACCAACAAATTTGTTGCGATATTAACACGCCAAGGCTTTAAAAAACCACACAACACATAATGATATTGCAGCAAAACATGATGACAAATTGACTACTTTGTATCGACATTGTATTGTAAGTTAGTGCCGCAGGGGACATTGTTCAGCGCTGCAGCCCGCTGATGTTGTTAGATATTTATTATGTTTCATCTTGTTACTCGCTACCTGAACATTCGAGTTGTCATATTACGAAGCTTCACTGCGGGAGATCCCTCTATAAATCTCATTTAAATTACGCGCGCAGGAAAATGGCATCACAACTCCCGGCGAGATAAGGTTCGCAGTAAGCACGAGCTCATCGCATTATCCACTTTGGTTCACATGTGGGACATTGGGAATTACTAACGGAAATCGCATAGGGTGAGTTTATATATTCATTAAAGCCTTGTCGAATTGAAACCTACTAGTATTTTATAGATATGCTCGCTCTGGTTGCGGGGATCAAAATATGTCGATAAATATGTGAAATACATTTGTACGGACTTTATATGCATATGAAGAACATATAAATTGCAGAATATATCGCAATCGCATACAAATAATATAATTTAGTCATGCTGATATAATTTAAGTGTTTCCTAATCTGGTAAAAATAAAGAACGTTGTCCCTATTCTGTGCGAACAATTGAAAGCAGTTGACAAATATTTATGACTATAGTACGTGTGTTCTACGTTTAAAATATATAGACTATAAATATAGTTCATATATTAATCGATCTCTATTCCACACCCATTGACGCGAGTCACATGTATTCAACGGAATCCCAGCCATTGAATATATATTAGTGTATAGGCCTACCTCTAGTGGAATACAAGCCGGAACTATTCTTGTTGACGTTGTAGCCAAGAAAGATGACGTACATTACGTCGATCATCCGCCTCCGGTGACACCCCCCCCCCCATAATTACTGGTATTTGCTCTCGCGAAATATATCCTTGCGCCATCCGCAGCTCATTCGATAAAACAGTCTCGATTAAGATGCGCGTTGTGTTCTGTCTATATACATCATCCCTCCTCCAAAATTACTGCACATAATTTCGAAGTCTGCATGAATGAGCCGTGGAAGACCATATACCGACTTAGATATTATAGCTATATAATTATATACTACAAATACCTATCAAAATGGCCGAGATTCATGAGTAGCTTTCAAACGACAAACGCTGACAATTCAATGAGTTATCAGAATCATAAGTATTCCGAATATCATGTACATGGTCGCCAACCTTGATCATTGAAGAAACGAATATAGCTTCAGTATGTCTTATTGAAGGGTGTTGTGCTGTGGCTCTTGAGCACTCACTAAATGTACTCCAACGGCCACAATGATATACCCCTCGATAAAACACACACAATATACATTCATTCATTATATGTATATAGCTTTTCCATTATTAATTTCTATAAACTCAGCTGATTTTTTGCAGTTTACACTATGATACGATGCAACACGGTAAATTATTCCCATAAACTAACATGTAAATTATCGATCGATTAGCTAATTATCCTATTTTATGCTTTAAAAAACACGCCTATTTAGTATAACTACCACTAAATAGTCATCTATGTGACCAGTCATCTATGTGACACGATGTGACGTCGTTTCGTGTTATGGTGTGTTGGATTGTGATATAAAACGCATGATACAATTGGCAGTCGACCAATCACGGAACATGATTAGTGTAACTTGCGATCTTTGTATATATATATACTGCAAGTTTGCGGATCTTATTTGAATTTGCTTAAACGTGGATAAATTGTGACTTGCAATCAATGGTCGGTGCCGGTGTAGTTGGAACTCGGAAGCTATACACATGCACCGCCAAATGAACAACCACCATATGCGTCAATCTCTCTGTGGGTGAATAGCATCCAACCTCCAAATAAAACCGTTCACCCACTGTCATCATTATAATAATGCTCAAATGCCACACGTTTCATCGGAGTTCAATGTTATTTTCAAAAATTATAGAAAGATTGCAGCTTCAATTGTGAACATATAATACAATACATTTATAATACTCTTTGTCCTTCTGCAGTAACTCAAATTAAGCAGGAAATAATATTCCACAGAAAAATTTAGATAAACACTTGTCTATAATTAAGAGGTTTATCGTTTCTACTCCCACTGTCATAACAAGGCGTCTCAAGTTCTCGTCAAATTCCGACACGAGGCGGCGGCGACAACGAAGTATTTCCACTTTCACGATTAATAACACCTGTGGCCATTCGAATGTGCTAATATGTCCGGAGATAAGACCACAACTCTTACTTGATTTTAGCTTTTATGGAAATATGTTGACTCTCCAAACACAATTTCGTAAACAGTGTTTGTGTAGAGCCCGAAATAGGTGGTCACTTCCTGGAGTTATCCTAAGATAAACACAGACCATCAATTAATTAAATTGGACTGGTCACCAACTGTCCTCAAGCTGTGACTTAGCGCCACAAGGTTGTATTTTCACTCCCATTTCATTGTCTAGCTCCTGGGTGGTATGTTGAACTATCGTATTAAGACACGTTCTTTGTCGGATTTTATTGCCTTCAATTCTTGACCACGTGCAGCTAATAGTGTCTTTCAAAAGGTGTGTTCTTCATCAAAATCGGTAGTATACACAAGTGTTTGCCTTTCGCTTTTCGGGTATATATAGTGGGAGAAAGGAACAAATTCCATGCTACATCGAGATACTCATTCCGTTATTTTTCTGCTAAACGTTGAAAAAATTGCCCATCCTATCAGGGGGAGGGGAAAACACTTCAGGATACAAAGTTGAATTGTTTGTTATTTGAATTTTTGGGACCCACCACCCCGGGAACGCAAGTTCTTTTTCATTTTCCTATCTCGGACAGCCACCCCGCCAACACGAGTTTGTATTAGCCAAGGTCTGGTTATAAACTGTTAAAATAGTAGGATAAGGCAGACAGAGGGTGTGAAATTTTTTAAATAATCATCCGGATAAACATAATGAAAAGCATCAAAAATCTCAGAAAATCACAAAACACTAATTAACTAAACTTGTCTCTCTCATGGTGTGACTAGGTTATCTTTCAATATTCATAAAATTTTGGGGCAAATTGAAGATATTTTAGGTAAAATTCGAGTAATTTGAATGGTATTTAAGGTGGAATTTTTGGCAAATTGCAGTATACGACCCATATTTAAGGTTAATTTAAATCGATGTCGTTATACTATTTATATGTAGTTGTACATACAAGGTATATTCTACAAAAACTGTGTTACAACCATATATATAGCATGTAAACACATTCGGGCAAAACATATGCAGCCCACTAAAAAATATGGGCGCTGTACGCGCGGCTATGCACGTGGACACCATCCATACACCTTGTACTTCTCTCTGCTTCGTGCTCCAGTAGATTTTCTCACGATAGCCATATCGGTCGATGAGCCCCCAGCTGACACGAGCCACGCGCGCCAGAGTGATTAACAATATATAGATTTAACATATCAATAGGACCACCTCCCCCTCCACTTGACGTGAAGGACCTCAAACCCATCTGAGCCGTATAAACATTCTAAAGTGTTACTTATCTGGCGCGACCTGCAGGTCTGTAACCGATGAGATCATGAGAGCAGGGCGAATGTTTGCATTTCTGCACACGCGGGATTTAACCCATGAGTTGGTAGCCTATGGTGCATTCACACACTGGCATATTTGCCTGACAAAGAATCTCGCAATGCATGCATCGCACGGGAATATATGCAGATTTTTTAGAAATGACTATGGAATTATACCGACTGCACGGCATGCATTACCTTCCGGTATATTATATGTGATTTGAGTTATATCAATATTTATCAAATGTCAGTTTTACAAAATATAATACATGGGGATGTGCATAGACCATATAGTGTTCATGTATTATACGGTGATGTATCTGCATTTTATACGCCTTATACAATTCACATTGAAGCACGCCAAAAATACCCTGCGAGGAGTTGCCTCAAATTGCATGGCTGAAAATGTTTGAACTGTAATACAACCGAACCAATAATGTAGATACACCATGTATGTCACAATCAAGATATATCCACTGTATAAAAACAGATCACTCACATTATAATGACATATATCACGGCTGATAACAGCCCATGCACATAAGTGCCAGTGCAGCTGTGTCACTGGCACTTATTTATAACATCAGGGTTTTGTTCAACTAATACAATGGTAATCAGGCTGTTATAGAATATCCGTCGAAATGGTTAAACATTCGCTTCAAATCCAAAGGGGGAATTTCAAATGTCACCATATTTCATTCTCCTTTGAGAATAATAAACTTGATTTTGTGACTCATTTAATGTTGTTTCCAATGATGACTATATATCATATATATCGTGTACATTATTAGAGTCTGCTAAATACACACAAATACCACCAACCACGATTATAAATATGATACATGTAAACAACGTGTACCATAATCATAATCGTCAGTGGTATTTATGGGTATTTAGCAGACTCTAATAATGTAAACGACATTTGAAGAGATGTCGTTGTTGTTGTTGTAGTAAACTGTGTGATATGGAGACCGTCGTGGCGGACGAAGGATCTTTTAGTAATATCGCGCACAAATTGAATAATCCTCAAATCTGAGCTCATCCCCCATTATTAAGACATCTCTTCCATTACACAGTGATGGCTCAGTGTTTTGACGAAAGTGGTTATGCCGAGGCACATTAGGTCATGCATTTTTCAGCAAAGAAACACCCAATGATAATGTGGCGGTGCAGGCCCATCAAGTCTCTCATGCAAACACATCTTGCCTTTCAACTACCGACTCGGCAATAATCAGGATTCATCAATACATGTGCACTGGCAGGCCAGTGGATGCAGTCCGTTGAACGTGTCACTAAATTTCAATCCTCAATCAAACACATTATACGAACCAGCAAACCGATGTATATGTATGGATGATAGCGTGTTTTTGCCTGCACGACAACTCATGTATCGTTTAAAGATCCATGGACGGTCAGATATGACACCAAATAATTCGCAATTTCTTCAGCCAATTGTTTCAAGACAAAAGTACCTGAAGTATATACTTAAAATCACAGCCATATATATGTATATCGCAAAAATCCGCAATAGCATCCATAATTAATATGACGAAAACGATACAAGGGCTCAGAATTTTGAATGCTATATCGCTACCGAAATTATCTACCGCTTTTGAGCGACGGACGCATGGACACTCTGCATGGCGATAATTTGATTTTTAGCTATTGACTGCATGATACAATTCAAAACCTGTTGAAACATCTGTTGAAATGCGATATCTGGCCATCATCATTCAACAAGTCATATTAATGGGCTGATGGACCCGAACTAATTATTGTCTGGTATATAATACGTACAGATGGTGGTTTTATGGTGTCAAATCGGACAGAGAATCTTTAAGACACACTTTGCGGTTTGACCTCACATTATCCTTATAGTAATACTCACCGTTCTTACACTTCGGTCCAGTTCTGGGAACCCAATAAAGGCTATAGTATACATGTTATGTAAATGTGATGCTCATGGTCTACACGTCGAGTTTAGAAAAATATGGGCCATGGTACACCAAAGAACGTTCCTTTTCATTCCATTCTTGGTATATATGGTAAAGATATAGAGCGTTTGTCGCAATTGTATATGTGAGCGAAATATTAATAAAACTGCTGCAAACAATAAACAAATATGACTTTACAAGTTTTTTCAGAGCCTACACGTACGTGTAAATCTAGATCGATATATCGTGTTTATCGACCTATCTTATCCTTCAAACTTAGGTTCAATGAGCCACGTCAGTTTAGTAAATGTGCATACACTGAACGTGGTCATCAAGAGAAATATCAGGCATGGCTGTGGTAAAGATGTTCAACCGAAGTCTTCTTACTTTCTATCACAGCTGATTTTTAAAAATGTTATCTCAGTCAAAGTGGGAATTATCGACTCAATCCGTTTCAGATTAGATACATTCACATGTTCTCTTAAATGTTCTGCAACGCATGTCTGAATTGACTATATATAGGCGAATTTGATAAACATATAGCCGTATGTGTTTCAAGACCTCACTCGTAAATGAATGTAGTTGTATATATATGCGTCTTATCGTAACCCACGAATAATGTCTCAGAATACAGCATTACTTGTACCAAATGCTCAACTGTATATAGCACAGCGAAGCTACGTATTTTGGTGTATTTACGTACATGTACACGGCGCATACCACGTTAATGACCGGCTGCATGGTCATTGGAGTTTTAATATTAGAGGAATATCTGCCAGACGAAAGTGAAATATATATGTCTATATATGGACAAATATCAGAAATCAATGGCGTAGCTGGCTAGAATTCTTTCGGTTGATATCCTGGGGCGTGAGTTCAACTTATTCGAGCGATGTATAAGGCAACTCTGAATTAATTCTGTGTCTCGATACATGTGGAATCGACAAATTAGAGTCTTATGCATGACCTAAATGCCCAAACGACCAAGCATAGGGGAAGACGTATAGTGGATGCATTGTGCTTGGCAATATAGAGATAAATACTGAAGAGTTCCTTCTGGTTCTCGTCTGTGTTAATATTTCAGCCTGTTATCACGAAAACCAGCTCATTATCTGATTATAATAGAGCCTGATTTAGATAGATAATCTGCTTAGAATCGACACATTTGTGTCGAAAATGTGCTAAAAATGAGAAAACTTTAGTCAAAATATGGATTCTAAGCAGATTCTAAGCAGATTATGTGCGGACAATGACATAAAAACTTACGAAATGACGGGTAAGAGTACATTATCTGCTGATTTCAGAATCAAATAATCACATTATGTACCTATTTCACATTATAGGTCGATTGTGTGCGTATTTGCTCAAGGATATGTTAAATAATATCCATTAAGGTGTGTTTTCGCGAAATACATTAACTTTGAGTTTTTAATGTTGAGCAAAAGATAAGAGTTGACTGCTGAAGAGTGTATTACATTCTGGCAATCTTGGAAGCATAGGTTTCAAATGAGACAGGGTATATATGTAAACTGTGATAACCCTTTCTACATGTACATATATATATATATATAGGAAATGTTCAGGTCGTTTGTTAAACTATGGCAACATATCATCGTGAAAATAGGTTCATATTGGACATAAATATTCACATATAGGTTCTTATTTGATTCTGAATGTTAGCTTATACTCGTTATTCCGTTGAATGGTGCGGAGCGCATTGAAAATGCCTTGAAAATAGCGTGGATCTGGTAAGTCGTGTCGATGAATAAGGTAGATTAATGCCAGTATATATGGGCTTACTTCGTATGGAAATATATATAGTCCAATATTGGACCCTTTTAAAAACCGTGGTTTAGGACCATATAGGGCGTATATTGAGGTTAAATAATGCCATTATGAGCATATTTCGCTCATCAAAATAAGCCCGGTATGTATTTATTTTCACGCGAACTGACTGATATGTATATATATATATATGAATATTTCCCTCCAATAAATAGGCTTCTTCTGGACTTGCATTATCTTGTCGTCTGCCTATATGTTTCTCAAAAAACCCTCCAAATGTATAATAGAATATGGCAATGAATACTTTTATAACTGAGTGGGAGAATCCATTTAGTATAGAAAGTGTAAACATATTCAGTCCAACACTTACTGTGACTTCCTAACACCGGCACACCTTCATCCAAACTCCCCCTGTCTAATCGCGATGCTGTTGTGATAATAGCTACATATAAAGGAGATGTTTTGTAGGCGATCAATTAAGAAAAGCCATGAAAATTGACCTATATACAGGGACCAAAGTTAAGTATTCCACGGTCAGTGTTGTGAAATAACTTAAACTGGGATTGCAGCTGTCGCTATCACTAGCATAGTAATAAAATGGTAAACACTCCATGGTGGTTTTCTTCACAGGTGCTAGAAAAGTAGCAAAAAATACGCAATTGTCCGAGAGATAGTAGATAGAGCGTATCAAAGTAATAAACTTTCCATTTCATGACACCTGTGGCTTCTAGTGTTATTCTACCGACAGTACGTTCGACGTACTATCAGACGGGTTGGCACTCATTAAAAGCACATTGTTTTGCTTGGATATCTCGTAAGCCACACACAGAATGTAACAATTGTCTGGGCAGCTAATTGTTGTTTCAATCAAAATTGACAGATATGCGTGGTAATAAATTCAAGCTTGATAACATACTGCGTTGGCATAATTCAGTAAAGATAACCAGATATAATATTGTGCAGGAGATCCTTACCGAACTCCCATAAAATCCCTCCACCCTCCCCAGAATGGACTCCATTTGCCTCGTCGATCAGAAATTTCCGAGTGGTGCATATCCAGTTTACCCCTGGTGATCTACCGTATATATGTACTGCCTCCCAGAGTAGCTGACTAACACTTGACTAACATATATATAGTGAAAATACCCTTTTGAACAAAACCCTGCTCCGACATTTTTTAAAACGAACAAAGAATCGCACAATCTCAACCAAATGTTATAGCTACCAAATCAACCATAACCCTTATAGCAATATGCTCTGGAAGGCACTACACCAACTAACTGAAGCGCCATAAAATCACAAAATTATGCATGTAAATATGTTCAGCTGTCATCTTGTAAACATTGTGTATCCTTAACTGTTCGTATTGGGAGAGAGACTTGTGCCCCGATCCCTTTTATATTATTATATGCAAATAAAATACGTTTCGTCACAAGTACCCCTGGTGGAAATTAAACCGAACACAGTCGATATCTGGAAGTACAATTTCGAACTTAGAGCCTAATGAGTCAGACCTGTGAATGAAAGTAAGAAAGAGTCAATTTTTTTACTAAAAACACATTTGACACAAATAATAGTGCTGGTAAATTTCCATTCTATTTCCTGAACAAACTCGAATTATTTGCAGGTCATAAATTTCCAACTGCTGTTGTTGTTAATACACGATTAGTACAGCTCGAAATTTAAGGCACAGCAACAAGTACCTCAAATGGCGCATGCTAAAACTATGTTTCCGGTATTGTGTTGGAAATATAATGAATATCCGATGTTAAGCTCAGAATGATATTCATTTTTACCAGACTGTTGCTTAAATCTCATAACAAAATCAGCTATTCTCTGTGCGCACATACAGCTTTCACAGCTGTGTCAAATTTACCGCAGTAATGTTTATACCGATGATTCTGTGAGTGGATTCGAATGATCGCGTAAAACAAACAAAACTCTCAGAGAAAATAAACGGGGCTTATGATCCTCTCCCTCAACAATCCGGATATAATAGCTTATATTTTTTTACCTCGCCTTGAGACTACAATAGGCCACGGAGCTGTTTGGCCACACCGCCTGCCTGCTCGAGTAATAGCTGGCTAACTGTATTATTGAATTGTGCCCGCCGTCGCGTCGGGACTTCACACGCGTACGGTTCAGATACCTATATTACCCCCGGCTGATTAGCCACAGAACAGTGCACAGTGATACTTCACAAGGACCGCCGATATACGCCGGATTTCATTAATCGTCTTTTTTATTTCCAGACTCTTAGTTTATTGATATCGGATTGTCAGCTGTTACGAGAGAAGGGACATGGATAGATTCTTGTTACTAGATATCTCATAACATCGTCACCTACGTGGAAATCATCTGGAAGTGTTGCGTGATTGATGCTTAGAGCATTTATCATCGGTGACATCATGTTAGCTTCATACGAAGTTTGGAGTTATGCCATGAAGATTCGTGTGTCATTTCTGGTGATTTGAGGAACACCGAAGAAAGTATGGATAACTGCTGGAAAACTTCGCTTTACTTCATTTTTATTGGACATATATCTTACGTCGCAGGTAAAGTATTATGCATAAAAATATATGCTTCGTGTGCTTGTTTGATAATTATAGAACAGTATGGAACGTGAGATGAAAAATCATGTAGTTTTTTGTTCCTTAATTAAAAAAAACGACCCATCCGATTTGTCACAAATATCCGTACCAGAAAATGAGATAGAACATATGCGCCTAGTCACAGGAATGTTTGGTCAGAATGTGTCGACTTTCAAAAGATTTAATCTCGCTTCATTTTGACTTTTACGGCGTCTGATTGTTAGATGACCAGCGATCACTAATTGTGGGAAAGAACATATAGTAGCTATCGCCCTCAACAAGCGGCATATATTGAAGAGCGTTATTATGAATATCTATAAACTTTGATACTTATAACTTTGGACGTTTTTTATGCTTTTCTTGATGTCTTCACCTGTGTGACTAATGACAAGGTGAGGTATGATGGTCGGTCTCTCTATATATCCCTGGTATTTTGACCATGCCGGCGATCTAAAGCGACTCGCAATCAGCGTTTAATGCATGCCTATTAATTATTCTCTTTCGTCTCATTCCGGTGATTAAACGAGCTTGATACATACACGAAATACACTTACGCATACAAATAGTTTATGTGTCTCGGGAAAACCCCATGAAATGTTAAACTGATCGCCTTGGAAGAATTCTGCTATAAACATCGAAGAGCGTTATGTGTTAGTCTGTCTCTGAAATAAAAACAACCCCATTCATATCAGTTTTGTGCACAAATCTGATAAATTTCAATGAGTTTGGTAAGTTGATTCATGGGTATATATATAGTTTAATATTAAATGGACATGGTTCAATTTTTTTTCTACGTAAGTCACAGCCATTTTTCAGCCGTTTTCAACTTTTCCCCAGAAGTCAGACAAACACTCTTTATTGCTACCATATCAGGAATGGACTACCACGGAACGCTCTTTTCTGTTCCATGTCGCGCAAATGGCGGTTTTTTGTTTGGGACCAAAACACCTTATTCACGGTTGTATTTTTTCATTACTTCAATGCCTCTTTTTGGGTTACATAATGCTCATAGAAAGGTAGTTCAGATATTAATCGACCTATTTCCATACTGAGAAAAATTCAAAAGCGAATAATATTATGTGTGTTTTGGAGCGCAAACCGCCATGTGGCTTTAACCCTTTCTATTCAAAATTCATGCTCAGTGGTGAGTAGTTCCATTACAGGAAATGTTCAGGTAATGCATTCAACATCGTTTGTTGAACTTATTATCTGAACATGTCGCACCAATTAATATGAATCCTTCTGCATGTGCACTATATGTTCCTCTGTCTGCCGTCTGCTTTTATTACCCTATAACATCCCTCCAGATGAATACTAGCTTTCTCCGGTGTATACTTTTATAACTAAATGGGAGAATTTAGTTTAGAAAGGGTTAACGTTTTACCGTGTATTCATTTCCCTATATATATATATTTGTTTTTATCATCGGGACGAGATGTGATACATTACTATGTTTAAAGTAGTACTGTACACTAAATCTGGTCATGTATAGGACCATCGCATTTTATACTCAACAGAATATATGCAACAAATTAATGAATTTGAACCATGAATTAGTGCAAAATACACTCATTATAGTGAACATGATTTACGACTAGAGTCATAATCTTATTTATTACACGATAAATATAAATAGAATCTACAACTCGTCCCCAGTTTATAGCGGAAATTACAAAACTCGTCCAGTAAATTAGGTCTGGACCTCGCCAAAGGCTCGGACCAGACCTAATTTACTGGACTCGTTTTGTAAATTCCGCTATAAACTGGGGACTCGTTGTAGATCCTCTATTTATTACACGATCCTACCATTGTTCCATTCAATAAACCCATTCTATAAATTGTGATATTAAACGTTCGTTTAATAACAGGAAATAGTGCCAGGTGACCTTTGACTTCCGGTTTACCGTCTTTTAACATTCCGTACGCTACGTCTCAAAAATACTATGACTTCCAATATTTTTCCAACAAACTATCATGACTGAAGAATTTGAAAAGTTATGTTAATAAATATACGCCATTAAAAGCGCCAAATAGTCTTTACTTATCTGGGACTATTTCTTTACGCGGGCAAACAACGAATAGTTACGTGAAACGTCATCGCATGTCTTATAGAAGCCGATGTTAGTTTCTCGTTCCATTTGTTGATTTAAGTATGTTTTGTCGATGTTTTGGATCATGTAATAAATAGAATCTACAACTCGTCCCCAGTTTATAGCGGAAATTACAAAACTCGTCCAGTAAATTAGGTCTGGACCTCGCCAAAGGCTCGGACCAGACCTAATTTACTGGACTCGTTTTGTAAATTCCGCTATAAACTGGGGACTCGTTGTAGATCCTCTATTTTCAGTATGATTACCATGTTGTTTGCATTGTTCATAGAGCACATGGGTGTATTTTGCACAAATTATAAATTCATTCATTTGTTTCATATATTTTGTTGAGTATAAAAGGAGATGGTCCAACAATGGCCGGATTTAGTGTACAGTACCCCTTTAATTTGATGAAATAAAATTTCAAGTCGCTTTAATCCATCGTTGCTTACTCTGAGTGGAGATAAAATGTAAATTGCTGTGCATGCCCTTAGTGAATACGAAGTTGCATGCAACATCCGATCTTACAACTCGGGTCACGTGGCTTGTATAATATATGTACGTCGTTGTTGACCCGTGCTATGGTGCATGCCTTTCTGAGATTATGTAAATCGGATAGATGACTGCGACATCGCGCAAATGTTTTTATTTTAACGACAGTCTGATGCCAACGATCGATTTGGCTTCTCCAGTTTCAATACCAACGGCATGGCGACATGTGCAGCTGACGTGTGCACGGGCGATGCATACCTTAATGACCAGCGTCAAGACGCCCCAACCGTTTTTTCGGTAAATTTCATGAATAAATTATCCGCTTATACATGTACCATTCATGTGAATATAATATGTTACTATTATTCAATAGAAATATACATGCATCACGGTGACCCCACAAGCTCACCCAGAATAATGCGATGAGAATAAGATTACAAACGTAATCTATATATATATGAAGGCCCATTCCCATTCGATCGCCATTATTTGGCAAGCGAATCATAAACGCTCTTTGTCGTGAGTGATCTTTAATTTTTTTGGAGCCGACCAAAATGCAAAACTTGATTGCCTTTATTTCCTGCGATTTTTGATGTAAACTAGAATCGATGAACTTGAAAATCAGAAAGTCAGAGGACATATGTATATAATATATGTATATATTTGTTATGCCACATTACTAGCTTTAGAATGGGAGCAGTTTATTTGTGTACATGACAGTTTTGATACAATATGTTTTCTGACGACACTGTACACACATGCTGAATTATCCATTATAACAAATTAACTTATTCATTATATTTGAAAATATAATAAATATAACTTGAAAAGGATGGCAAGTTGTTGGTTTAAATGTTAAATATCGTGATGTGTACATGTATTTTAACATTAAGGTTTGATTAAGTTGCTGTTACAACTAAACTGCAATGCTAATCTAATATTGGGCTTTAGTAAAAAATCAATTCCATTTCCACGATGCCTTCGTGTTTTTCCAGTGCTTCCTTGCCTAACAATCACTCACCATGGTAGTAGATCATGTATGTGGTTGTAGTGATGATTTACGCAGTCATTGTTATTTGCGTGACGTGTGATGAAGTGCTTTCTGTCGCGAATTAGCAAAAGATGAACTAAGTCCTACAGAGATGCAAACAACATGTGTTATCAGTATGCAATCTGTAGTAACTTTGCACCCCGCTTGCCAAAATTATTCGCATCCAACGATCGCTGTTCCATGCATGATTTGCTGTGGATTGTTTCTTGGAATCCTAAGGATATTACCACCTTGCATCGATTCTAAACTCACGTTATGGAGGAGTGGGGATTCAGTTCGACAAGCCAGAGCGATTTTCTCCAGTCCGCCATTATCCTGACCTCAGTGGCGTAGCCGTTGGGGGGGGGGTGGTGGGAGTAAGATGGGGTGGGATGGGGTGTCTACCGTACCACCCTTGAACCATGCAGACCAATTTCCCAAATTTGCGTAATTCCATTTGCACCCATCTCCTATTGGATTAGACTTTCCCAACTGGTACCTCATAGGCTTCAGATTTTGTTTTTTGAAATCATGGGTTCATACTCGACCTATAATATTCACATAGGTTCATATTCGATTATTTGATTCTGAAAAAAACCAATAGTGGACTTATATCCGTTTTTCCGCTTTATGGGGTGGGCCACAGTGAAAAGCATTTTAAAGAGCGTACATCTGGTATGTTGTGAGTTTGTTATTCGTGTTATTGTCCGCCAATTATGAACTTATAATAAGTTATATATATATATAATTATATAAGACGATAATGGCCCAAAACATTCTCATTTTCAGTTCGTTGTGGAATCAAAGCGATGCGATTCTACGCTGATTATGAACCTAAAACAAATCCTATTATAAGCTCATAATGTGCTGATTTTTGGGAGAACAGACTGGACTAACATATTTTGACTCGCCGCCGGGGCATGGATCGGCCCGGTGTGAGCAAATGTTTAAACCTCAATTTGGAAAGTGAAAAATCTTAGCATCTAGACTTACTCTGTTGGAAATTTCCAAACTGACACCCCCTATAATTAAGGTTGGCAATTTCAGTCCAACATTTTGTCAAAAAGTAGGAACATACTTATGCAACTTGATCTAAAAACAACAAATTCCCTACTACTAGTAATTAGGTAGTAATTAGGAAAATCTAACAACGAAAACAGTGTTGGTGTCAAATTTCCAGCTAATGTTTTGTCATGTATATATATTGAAT
Organism: Siphonodentalium dalli; assembly: GCA_032622095.1. NCBI lineage: Eukaryota > Metazoa > Mollusca > Scaphopoda > Gadilida > Siphonodentaliidae > Siphonodentalium > Siphonodentalium dalli. The sequence goes on from CP136067.1 coordinate 56,750,291, forward strand.
TTCAAACTGTTAACTGTTAACCAAAGATGGGGATGTGAGACACCCCAAATCATCCCTGTCGCTACGTTCCTGTCTGACGTTTCCGCTACAGGCCCACGTCCCATTTTAAACATTTCTTTACTAAATACTAATTGACGAGTTAGGAAATGTTCAGATATTAAAACTTATTGTCTGAACATTTCCAACCAATGAATATGAATACTTCTGCACTTTATTATTTGTCGTCTGCGTCTGCTTATATTTCTTGAACACCCTCCATATGAATAATAGACCATTCCCATATCAGTAAAAAAACATGTATATTATATAAACTTGATACACCCAAATTTACGGCGGAAGTTTCAGGTATATATATTTCTCGAATGCAGATAAGATTACTAGTGCATCGTCTTCAATTTCTGTGCAAAACAAAGAAGTAGCCATCACAATGGAATTGATGTTAAGTTCCCATGCATGTCAGTTAACTAGCCACATTTACTTAATTAAAGAATGTGCCGCTTATTTACTGTAGAGAAATTCCATGTGAATTCTCCATTAAATCAACCCGGTGCATTGTGAATCCATCGAACTCAGATCACTTCGCAACAAAAATGTTGGACGAGACATTTAGCCAGGGTATAGATCAATCGCCCTGATGGGATAATCTGGTAGTTTTCTTTGTGTGTGCATCGTATCTGTCAGTGGTGAGGGGGCTTTTGTGCATCACGTAAAAAATCCATCACGGAATGCCAATTCATGATCGCGATGTCATAATGGCTGTTTACACGTTCTGGAATGTACAAATGGGAGTCTTGAACTAACGTTCGTCAAACTGATTAATTCCCCAGCAATTTCCTTGTCCGTCCGATGAACGGTTTCCGTATTCAGAATGAATTCACTTTGCTGAAAGAGCCCCAAAATGCATGGTATATATTAACAGCGAACTTGCTCACCTCATTTTCAAGATTACTGGATACAAACAGTGAACAGCGTATACGGTGACAGTATAGGGGTTGGGCTTTCTAATTTAGAATATGCATGACATTGGAAGAGCAATTGATACGATTATAAGAACTTGAGCCATAGGGCGGATGGGACTCTTTTCCAGAGTGATGTTTTCTAAGTTTAAAGCCATTACTGCATGTAATCAAAACAATTACAGGAAAGCTGCAAGTTCACAACATTAAGCAATAGAAAAGAGCCCCATATACATGTACATGTACCTACAATAACAGCTAGTAAATATCAGTATATTTATGGACTGTATATGTTGTGTTTCGTACAATTAAACATGTATTGAGGGTTCCAGTCTATTGCTTATGAATCCTATATTTTACTTTTTATTTGGGTTCTAGTGCAGATAATAACATGTTTGGAACGAAATGTGCTACACGATTTAATATGAAATTGTCTATTTAATTATTTTATATCGTTTGAATGTTTTAGAGGTACACCAACAATTAATTTGTTGATTTTTCAATAACAATGTTATGATCTTTCGTGTCGTTATGTTTTACAGAACAAAGCACAAACATGATGTTAACTTAAATGTTTTATATTGTTGTAACTGGAGGGCTGGAACCATGACTACATCTTTAATGTGCGTTTAAAAGTTGTAATGTCATACTGAAATGGCCGTGTTGGCATAGGATTGGCACATTGGGATACGCATTAACTCGAATCAAGCTTGAAAATCAGTTCTTAAATGGTCTATTGTGGAATATTCTACTCTGATAAGTACAACTTCGTTCCCTGGACATCATGCAATTTGATTCATCGTGATTCCCCGTGTGAGCGAATTTATTCTCACGCGGCATATCTTGGCCATCTTTTTTCCACTGTAAACACATATCAACAGATACTTGAGTCACAACTCAACAGGTGTGTTGGGGTCGATAAGGCCAGGAGCAACGGACTGTAATAGTTCGAGTCATTTGATATTATTGTCCGACTCATTAAGAATGTGGGAAAACTTAAAACTACAACAGTAACAGTCATTCGATACCGAGTAGCTGTATTTATATAGCCTTTAGTCAAGTGATTTTACACAAAAAGTCGAGAATAAAATCGGATAAATTACCTGCATGCTTCATCGCATGCTTTGGTGTATTGCTGAGGGCCACAACGTGTATAGTTCATGTTATGAGTCACACAGAAGAGAGGTTAGATTTGATTACATACAAGCAAATGCTGAACGTATATATTAATCAGTAAGTTAGAATAAAGTTTCTTCAAAATTTGCGAAAATAATATGCGTTGTGGTCAAAAACAAGCTATTATTTCATTGAACATATTGAGGTTCCCAGGTGTTTTTAATAACTTTTATACGTGTAGTATATATAGCAACCAAATCGTTGAAGGTGTATTCGACACTGAAACCGTCATTTCAATTCGATTAAATGGTGCATGGTTGTCTCGTCGCCACAAATAAAACATATATTGCTATCTCTGAACACTGAATAATGTCATTGATCGTTTTCGTGGTGAAGAAATATAAATCATCGTAATTGTGTTAAATCTGTGTACCTCCACATGAGATTCCAAGAATGACAATAACTCGGCGTTAATAGTCATAAACCAAAACATGGCAAGCATGGGTTATCAGTTGTGACCATTTCACCCGGGAGATATATGTGTTTGTAAATTGCCACGTACGTTTTTGTCAAATAAAACAGCACCCTGAAATATTTGTTTCTTTGGAAAAAGAGAAGCTCATGCTGAGACGATCTCCCGCCGACTTCAGATCCGGGTGAATTCCTCTTATGTTTTGCATATACTTCATTAGTAGTCTGTCTCTTCTTGTAAATCTTGGCAGTTCCCATCGACCATGTTTACAATTTGAGTTTAATTAGTACAAAGCACGTGGATATCTTCCAAGCCTGCAGGTATATGTTCTGAGACCTCCGCCTATCAACATTATCAATTAGACCCATAAAACTGTTTACCCACACAGCCGGAATCAATGCGGGATATTGGCCATAATTCATCCTTAATCGACAGGAAAGTTAAAATATTAATTTATTTTCATTTAGGTAAATATATTTATTTACAAACTCCACATGGCGCATGAAGTGTGTAATTTTCGAGATACCTGTTCTTCTACAAGAGATATAGGGTATCGTCATCCTCGCTTCAGAAATACACGCCCCGCGGTTTATAGGCACCGAACTCATATCGGTCTTATCATGTTTTAGCCCGTTCCATACTAAATTGATTCTATCATTCAGTTATAACAGTAAATGTTTGAATGGTTTATTATTCATTTTGAGGGATGTTCGGGGAAAATGAGCAGGCAGACGAAATTATAATACAAGTGCAGAAGTTATTCATATTCTTTTAGATAATAAGTTCAACAAACGATCAACGATTGTTATTATCTGAACATTTCTTACGGGATAACTATACTCATCAATGAGTGTTTATAGTTGGGGAGCCCGCATATGTTCTATTTACACTTTTGCGTACAAAAGGTTTGACCCCCTAAAGTTGGTACCAATAATGGAACATTCTGAAAAACCGATTTCTTAAGTTGCGCATTCCTGGGGTTTAGGGGCCGCTGAACCCCAAAAAGTGCCAAAAATCACTTCTATTTACACTTCCGCGTACATCGATGAATTTTGGTTTGTTGACACTCCTAAGTGTACTGATTAAGAAAACACAACTTAAGAAAGGGATTTTCCTGGGGTTTTCAGATAAGAAAGGGGTCCCATGCTGAACCCCAAAACGTGATTTTTCACTTTTTTTTACACTTTCGCGTACATCTATAATTTTTGGTCTCAAAGTACTTTGATAGATACTAATTATAAAAACACAACTTAAGAAGCAACTTTTCTTGGGGTTTTAAGATAAGAAGGGGATCATCGGGTCACGTAAAAAATCACTTTTATTTACATGATTGCATTCGTCCAACGTGTGTGTATGTGCGTAAACCCCTGGAACGTTGCACTATTACAACCAATGACACTTTTTTTGGCCAAAATTGAAACTCACCATCCAAGATGGCCGCCAAAATGGCCGCCGGAAGTTGAAAATATGACATTTTTTCACAAATATCTTCTAGATCAATTCATGCTGTTTGGAACTGGTTGAGTAATGCAACTTTATTTTGTGTTTTTATATTAACTGATCATTGGAGCAATTAAATATGCATTTATTGGGGTCCTAACCCCTTCCAATCCCTCAAAAATTCGATTTTACAGAACGCAGTACAAAATTTTACAAAAAATCACAATTGGGATTCAAGTCATATTTCAACAAAAAATGAAAAGAACATTGTAATCTAAGTGAGGCATATCATTACCTATGAATATTCCAAATCTCTGGAACCATAAATCTTACCTTGGCTCAAAATGGCTGCGAAAATGGCCGCCAAAATATAGAAAATGGTAAATATTGCCCCAGGGTGTCCTGCAATCGCTTACAAGTTGTGGTTGATATACACAATTGGCTAATCTCTTTTCTATACATTGCATACTAACATGTCTGATGTACCAAGGATCATTTTTACTATTGTCACCACTGACATTTACCAGAAATATTGGACATAAATATCGGCAAGAATTCACTTTTCAGGGTTCGACCATTTGTTCAAGTAAAATGTAACTATCTTTGGATTGAAAGGTGTTTATTGTTTTGGTCTATCTTAAATGTGTCACACTGCGGTGTTTATAGACTAAATTGCTCAAGATGGCTTCCAAAATGGCAACCAAATTTGTAAAAAGTTAAAAGTTAACATCCCGAACATTATTCTCTGCGTTATCCGAAAAAAGTGGCAAATTGTGACTCACTTGGTTATTGTACGTCTTAGTTACAATGTAATTAACTGACAACTACGTTCTATTATGTTTGTCCCAGTTCCGTATGTGGCATGACAAATTCATTTTAAAGTTGCAGTATGGAATTTTGCGGAGAACCATATTATTGAAAGGAAATGGGCAGAACTTTGAGACTGAACTGAGATGAACCATGATATGTGGGTATTTTGGCCCATTATGATAAAAATTTATCAACTGGATACAGGGTGGAAGCCAAGATGGTAGCCAGGGAGTTATGATCATAGATGAGGATAATAGGTATACAGGGAGTTATTGTATGGTCATGAATGATGTGTGGGTATATAGGGAGTGCCCCATTGGTAGCGGTGGGACGTATATTTATATATGTTGTGGATGTGTTATCATTGGTGGTGTATGGGGAGTAGATTTATTGTCATGGATGGCGTGTATGAGTATGGCAAGTATGGAACTTATGAGTGGTCGTATGTGCGGATATTGGTATATCTGGAAGGGCTCACCATTGGTGATGTGCATCTGTATACCTGGATTGACTCCATGGTCATGGGTTTGGCGAATAGGTATACATGTAGTGGCTGTATGGTCCATGTTGAGTTGAATATGTATACAATGAGTGACTGTGTGATCGTGAATGTAGTGAATATGTATACATAGAGTGACTATATGGTCGGGTGTAGGTGTATACCTGGTGTTCATGCATGGTGACTCGTGGCTGTATCGTCATTTGTGGTATGTACGGGTATAACCAAGTATGGTTGTATGATCAGGTGTACTAGTACATGTACGTGTATAAAGTGGGTGACTATGTTGTCATTTGTGTGGTGTTCATGTACATATGGAGTGACTGGGGTAATGGGTGGGTTGTACATGTGTACCTTGGGTGGCTATCGCTTTCCACAATAACCCAAGGATATGTTAATCAATAGAGAGGTCGTGTCATATCGTGGAAAGCGATAGCCACCCATTATCACACAGTCATTACATATATACATAAACACCACAGACATGACAATATAGTTACCCACTGCATACATGTACACCTGACCCATGACCACGGATGACCATACAGCCACGCGTCACAATGCTGGCACACCGGGTATACTCCTAAACATGACCCATAACCATATAGTCACTCCATGTATACCCATTCATCTCACCATTGGCCATAAGGTCATCCCCTGTATACCTATTCTCCAAACGCATGGTCAAATGGACAATCAAACGACTCCCAAAAGCTTAAAGCTTGTTGTCGAATCCCCTTCATATCATCACTGTTAATCTTTGTCTTGTTTTTTGTAATATACGAATAATATGGAATAAATACTGTTCACACCAATCAATATATACATCAACACCACAACAATGACCATAAAGTCATTCCGGTATACATATGCACATCACCAATGGCCGTATAGTCACTCACTTCATACACATACCCTCACCCATGTTACCTGGTATACTCCTTCACCTGACCTATGGCCATATAGTCACCCCGTGTGTACCTATTCAAAACATTCACACACGATCATGGTCAATCCTTGTATTTTATATTCACCCCAACATTGGCCATGTCAATCCCTGTATCCCTATTTGTCACACCGTAGCCGAATAGCCACTCAATATATACTAATACACCCCAGCCATGTCAGTATAGTCACTCCATGTATGCATATGCACCTCACCCATGGCCATATAGCCACTCGCTATATACACATATCCCTCGCCCATGACAATAAAGCAACACGTGTGTGTACTGGTATAACCTACACATGACGATACCGACACGAGTCACCAAACAGGAACACCAGGTACATGTATACTCATACGCCTGCCACCCCCTATATAGATGTTCATTACAGTTATGATCATACAGTCACTACTTGTATACCTACATGTACTCATCTCACCATTAACCATACAGTCACTACCTGTATATATATTCGACACACATAGTCATATAACCACTCGATATACATATGCAGCCCACCCTAGACCATAGATTCACTACAGGTATACATGTAACTCTCACTAATGGCCATTCAGCCCTTCCAGATATACAAAAAAACCCGCACATACGACCACTCAAACAATCCATACATGCATATACACCTCACACATGACAATTCAGCAATTCACTGTATAATCATACACGCCATCCATGATAATACAGCTAAGCCCTATACACCCACCAATGATAATACATCCACGATATATATAAATATACATCCACCCGTTACCACAAGGACACTCCCTATGTACCCACACGCTCGATAATGTCCACCCAGCTTACTCCATGTATTAATATTCAATCATGACCGTACAGTCATTCCATGTATACCTATACACATTACCCGTAACCATAAAATCACTACCTATTTATCCACACACCCCATCCATGATCACACAGACAACACATGTACATCCCACCCACGACCTTACAGTCACTCCATATATACATAATCAACACATAGATGACCATGTAGCTATATCCATACACCACACCAATGACCATACAGGCACACCGGATGCACCCGTACTGGATATACACAATCATACACCATACAGTCACTCCATGCATACAGATTCACCTCACACCTGGCCATGACCTCTCCCTGTATACCTAGATGCATCTTACCATGGACAACCCACTTATAACCATATAGTCACTCATTGTATACCTACTCACATCAGTCATGACATACAATAACTCCCTGTATACCTATTCACCTCACATATGATCACAGAGTAACTCCATGGCTACGATCTTGGCATCCACACTGTATCCTGTAGACATTTTTTTTTTATCACAATGGACCAGAATAGCCAAAGATTATGGTCCATCTCAGTTCTGTCTCAAAGTTCTGCCCATTTCCTTTCAATAAATATGGCCAAAATCACAAAAGAGGTTCTCGGCAAAATTACATACATTAAAATGAATTTGTCATGCCCCATACGGAACTGGGACAACTGGGAATAGAACATGTAGTTGTCAGTTAATTAACTAACACGTATAATAACCAAGTGAGTCACAATTTGCTACCTTTTCGGATAATGCAGAGAATGTTAGGGATATATGTAAAAAATTAGCATTTTACAAATTTGGTTGCCATTTTGGAAGCCATCTTGAAAAATTTGGTTTATAAACACCGTAGTGTGACACATTTAAGATAGACCAAAACAATAAACACCTTTCAATCCAAAGATAGTTATATTTTACCTGAAAAAATGGTCCCAACCTGAAAACTGAATTTTTGCCAATATTTATGTCAAGTTTTTTAGAGAAAAGTCCAATATTTTTGACGATGTCAGTGGTGAAAATAGTAAAAATGATCCATGGTGCATCAGACATGTTAGTATTCAATGTATAGAATGCAGAATGGCCAATTTTATACATCAACACAACTTGTAAGCGATTGCAGGACACGCTGGTGTAATATTTACCATTTTCCATATTTTGGCGGCCATATTGGCAGCCATTTTGAGCCAAAGTAAGAATTTTGGTTCCAGTGATTTGGAATATGCATAGGTAATGATATGCCTCACTCACATTACAAAGTTCTGTACATTTCTTGTTGAAATATGACTAGAATCCCAATTGTGATTTTTGTGTGTGAAATTTTATACCGCATTCTGTACAATCAAATTGTTGAGGGATCGGAAGGGGTTAGGACCCCAATAATTGCATATTTAATTGCTCCAATGATCAGTTTAATATACGAAACACAAAATAAAGTTGCATTACTCAACCAGTTCCAAACAGCATGAATTGATCTAGAAGATATTTGTGAAAAAATGTCATATTTTCAACTTCCGGCGGCCATTTTGGCCCAAAAAAGTGTTAATATGTCTTAGCTTCACGAAAATATATACATTTGTATACATTCTACAAGATTTTCCCGCTATAATTTTCATAAAACTGGCTCACTTATAGTTTTAGAAAATGGATCGTGTTGTGGGGGGGGGGGGGGGTAACAAGTCTCGTTCTTATCAGAAAACGACATGAATATATATTTCTTAAGTTGATCGTATCGATTTAGGGATGTATTGGTTGTAATAGTTTAACGTTCCAGGGGTGTACGCATATACACACACGTTGGACGAATGCAATCATGTAAATAAAAGTGATTTTTTACGTTTTGAGGGGTGACCCGATGACCCCCTTCTTATCTTAAAACCCCAGGAAAAGTTGTTTCTTAAGTTGTGTTTTTATAATTAGTATATATCAAAGTACTTTGAGACCAAAAATTATGGATGTACGCGAAAGTGTAAACAAAAGTGAAAAATCACGTTTTGGGGTTCAGCATGGGACCCCCTTTCTTATCTGAAAACCCCAGGAAAATCCCTTTCTTAAGTTGTGTTTTCTTAATCAGTACACTTTGGAGTATCATCAAACCAAAATTCATCGATGTACGCGGAAGTGTAAATAGAAGTGATTTTTGGCACTTTTTGGGGTTCAGCAGCCCCTAAACCCCAGGAATGCGCAACTTAAGAAATCGGGTTTTCAGAATGTTCCATTATTGGTACAAACTTTAGGGGGTCAAACCTTTTGTACGCAAAAGTGTAAATAGAACATATGCGGGCTCCCTAACTATTAGTATATATGGAAGATAGGGTTAATATGTTGTTCGTGTTGCACATATATAGACGTATCCTACTGGTTGCATTTTGTGACTCCGATACATATTTATTTCTCAATAGCTAATGTGCTGTATTATATATAGGTCCCATCTTATAGTTACTTATATGATAGATTATAGATTGTCATTTATCTTAAAGGAATATTCCTAATTCTGAACATCTATGCAGCGGGGACCTATTCTTAAACAATTCTATAGATGTGTTGCAAATTTTAAAGTAGCCAATATATAAAGATTACACGTTATTTGTTTAAATGCCAGTCAGTGGCTGTTTTAAAGCGACATAATGACTATAAACCGACTTCATATACCACGAAAAGACATTGTAGTTGAAAGAATTACTGAGACAAAATTATACAACTGCATGCATGGCCCCGTCTTCTCTACATAATGTAGCATGTATATAAGAAAGACCGTTCTCCCTATATATCATACCTCTAATTTGCGGAATGTTGACAGTAGTGCATATGCATGTTCATTGTAACAGATTGTTGCTTTGGGGTATATGTAAGTACGACATAAATTACCTGTATTTTGGAGCTACAATTATAGACCACGGAAACTGTTAATTTACATGTCCATGTCACCCAGGAGAAACTCGGGAAATTTGGCGAGTTGTTGTCTCCAGAATATTTATAATTATGTGTAATAATGTGCTTTGTAATATGAGTTAATATAAAATAACTTATAAGTGGTCGGATAGCAAACCTTAATTCTCCGAACACTATATAGGGATTATGCCTTTTATTGAAGCTTATATTCGACATCGCATCAATTGAAAACACCGACGGATCAGACGTTGGAACTTTGTATATAGCGGAGATGAGCCATTCAATATTACGGCAAATTATAATCGACTCCATGGACGGGTCGTGGGTTTTTGTGAAGACAAATGTTATAGTCATGTATATAGTGGCATTGAAAGCCTACAAGTACTTTTATTTTCTTCTCATTTACATATTCAGTTCATGTTTTTCAGCTCAAGTTGGCGACGCACTAACTAAGACGGGACTGGTCGGGTCCGAGGTATCATTCCAGTGTAACTATTCGGGTCGTGACCCATGGTTTCTTGTCCAATGGCGGAGAAGACTGCAAGGTTCTGAAAAGGTGGAAACCATTCTCACAGTCTCAGCGTTTGACATTCACAGCCCGGTTTTCTCTCGGAACGTCGATCCTAACTTTAAGCAAAAAATAATTCATAAGACTATAAAAAGGAACGGGAACTCAACGTTTGTGTTCAAAATTCTCGCCATTAGTTGTGCAGATGTCGGAGATTATATGTGTGATATAAGTACAACTGAGGGTATTGTACCGCACAAAGAATCCTTCAAATTAATATGTGAGTATATATATAGACTCGTCCAGGCAACAGTTCAGCTATACGTTAAATGTTAGTTTCGTACTATACAGCCATGCAGGAGTTGGCACTGCACCATTTCACAAGTAACAACAGGCGAACACGATGACTATACAATATAAATTCACCCAGTTGAATTGTCCTTTTTATATTATCTCTCATGGTGAAGTGGTCCAGCTAATTTCCTATGATGCTGAACCTGCTATGCTATATGTAAATTTCTGATTTTCAAGGCCGTTGGTAGTCTAAAGTTCTAAACGAATGGAAGTCCAATATGTTTATAAAACATTTGCAAAAAAAATAAAATAATAATTGTAAACTACTTAAATAATGACAATTTTGGTTGTTGCAAATCGACCTTAATCCAAATGGCAATTGCTGAGTAGCCATGAGTAAAATTTTCGACAAATATATATATATATATATATCTTCATTAATGTTACATGCAGACACTAGCATTTTCTCAAATCGCTCATATTTGCTAAACAACGCATCATGACAACTTTAGAATAAATACCGGTACATTTTCTTGACAGCATCAGTTTTCCCTACCAGCATAATAGCAATTCAGCAGGACCCACCATCATCATGGCAAATTAGTAGGACTACTTAAGCAGGGCTGATATGCGCTGTGAATGAGCGTTCACCTTCAGGAATGAAAATGGAACGCATCCTGGGTCGTGTTTTGTTGCATTTTAAAGCCACATGGCGGTTTGCGCTCAAAAAGACACCTAATAACATTCAATTTTTAATTGTTCCCGGTATCGAAATATGTGGATAACTACTTGAATTACCTTTCTACGGGCATTATAAGTCTCAGAAAGACGTATTGAAGTTATAAAACATTCAACTTTGAACATGGTTTTTGGGACCCAAACAAACAACAGCCATGCATGTGTGCGGCACGGCATGGAACAGAAAAGAGCGTTCCGTGTTATTCTATTCCCGATATGGTAGAGAGCGTTTTTTTTACTTATGTGCGAAAAATTAAAAACAGCTGGAATATGGCTGTGACCATGGCATGTATTTTTCAGAGCATACAAAGCCGGTATATCAATATTTCATGTATGTGTCAGCCTATCTTATGCCACCTTCAAAGTATATAGACCAAATTGGGAAGTTTGAATGAGCCTTGTCCGTTTAATGACCACATCGAGCAACTCCTGTGGAATCAGAGAGGACCGAGTGACATTAATCAAGAATCGTGCTCGTGTCATCTGATTGACATGCACCGGGTACTCTGCGTTGTTATTGTACAATAATAGTGCACACATGTTACGAATCTGAGTATACGACCCCATAGCTTTCCCATCAATACGTACTGACTGTTTTTCAATGTCATGAACTTTCATGTCACAACATCAAAGAGTTTACAGGTTTTGAACTGGTTGATTATGATCTCTTCCGACGTTGCTATATATAGAGTAGATATTCATGGCAAATGTGATCTACCACCTTGGAAGCTGCCAAACTGTACTGCCATTCAACCCTATGCTGTTATTCGGTTTGGCAAAATTATCCACCCTGCATGCACTCTTATGTCGAACCATATGCTTATTTGAACCCCTAGACAATGCGTCTTTTAAAATTCCCGTCAACGTTGTTCAAATATTTCCCATTTTCTTCCAGCATATCCCAAAAGACCAAGTATCAATTATAAGATTTTAGTTGTGGCGCTGAATCAGCCCAAGCTGATAGATTGTGAAGGAGACATTGGCATCCCCGCGGGAAAACTACAGTGGTACTATAGGACAGTGAATGATGATTACTTCCGGTTGGTGGAAGATGAACCATCTCAGAGGATAATATCCACATATGACTGTTTTATGCGTGCAGTTTCCACGTTGAATATAACTATAACAGAAAGGAACAATGGGAATATTTACCGCTGTTTCGTGAAACATTCTCTGACGTCATCGGCAGATTCAAAGTATTATGACGAGGTCACGGTGAGGTTACCTGGTAAGTTAGAAGCACTTCCGATCTGCGTATATATATATAACTATGTGCGCGTTGTTTGATTTCATTCGAAGCCTGCTAATAAGTAAGGGAAACAGACAGATGGTTGAACTATCATCGACGAAAAATGGTTTCACCAGTCAGTCAGTCATATTTAACTGGTTAAGCAATTGTACGTGTATAGAGCAAGTGATTTGTTGGACAAAGCGCAACAGCCAGGGTATATTTTGTTGCTTGCGTTGACAGAGGCGCGCTGTGATTATCCAGCCTAGGGGATTTGGTAATACGTGCGTGCATTTGTCCCCGCCAAGTTTAAAGGGACTAAAGACCTTCATATAAGAAGAACATCGAGAAATATATCATCTTTGTTCCTCTATTCATTATGTATAGTTCTCCAATAACGATATTTCGCGTGTTTAAACCATAAGTATGTAAACAATAATTACACTTTGGAATCTTAATTTCACTTCGATCTGTAGTGCCACTGCATGTACCAGTAATGTTTATATAAAAATCGTTTCGATATATATGCAACTCGTTATTCGAGAGTTATTAAAATGAAAATAAGAACAAAGTCGATCTATTTTCAGATGTACTTGTTTGTTGATGATAGTTTCTTCACAAACTTCTATTTCGCATGAACCCACTTCGTAGGCCTTGAGTTAACGGGCATCCTGACCACTGAACTTGCACTGCATGTCGTGTAGTCTACCAAATAAACTGATAAGCTAATAAAATAGACGATAAATAGACGATGAATATGTGTTATGATACGTTAAGGGTCAGGCACGCATTAATATATCATGCAGGAAATAATTGCAAGACAGTTTAACCCTTTCAGTGCCAAGTACGATTTTTGTATCAACCCATATTTCCTTGATCATTTTTCAAATTTATTGATTATTATAATGTGATACATTGATGGAAAGAGCTCTTAGAGCTTACTAAATACTCTTTGACGAGAGGTTTCATTAGGATAATATGTTTATACACACTGCCATTTGTTGAATTTATCATCATCTGAACATTCTCGCAATTAAATAAGACCCCTTCTGCACTTGTCTTATCTTTTCGTCTGTCTGTTATGAACACCCCTCCAGATAAATAATAGGCATTTCAACCTGTCCAACAATTCATCATTCATGCGAGCATGGTCGGCAAATGTTATGAATAATATATTAGATAGAATCTGAGTCAGACATTCGCCTTGTTTGGTCAAGACTTTTCGCTTACTCGTACTATAATGACAACATTTGTATATTGAATATATCCAATTTAGTATTGGACCATTGGTATAATTTAGATTGTTTGCCTTAAGGAAATAGTAAGGATTCATGATAGTTTTTTATGAACCCTATTTTCGTAGTGTATAAAATAATATCTGGAAAAAGAAGCGCAACAAGAAAGTTGCTATGTTGTTTGATATCGAATTTTATATGCGTTTATTTCATATCACTTCAATGTTTTGGATAGACCACAAAATAATGTTATTAATCGTTCAATAAAAAAAAATTAATCTTTGGAATTGATATATGTCCAGTGTATACATTATATTTGGTTTCCATCATTTTTTCAACAGAACAAAGCATAAAACGACGTTATATTAAATTGTTATGTCGTTTTAACTGGAGGCCTGGAACCCTAATGCATCGTTATGAATATATAGTGTCTGTTCGGTAGTTGTCACTGATCTCGTGCAATTGCATACGTTACTAAAATGGGTAAATATTGATAGTACATCAATGATAGCAGATTTACTATGTTTTTTCAGAGATTCCCAGTTCAGCACTGTCAAGTAAAGGCGAATTGGGTAAAGACATAACGTACAAAACAGGTAAATATTTGTTGATGACGTTTAAATTTCTCCGTTTATCATATTTCAATACATAACGTGCAGTAAAGTAGTCAACTTCAATCGACCCCACCCCCACAGCAGTGCCCCACCAGATATCCCTACCAGCTGCAGATGGCTTTCCCTTTAGAATGTGTCAGTCCCATCCGCTGTCAGTAAACATTCACCCCTATGGCTATTCCATGATTATTGCATCAACTTGTTGACGTCACTCGGGTCAGAGATATTATCGATCGCTGATTGGGAATCAAGAACTGTTCATCACAGATGACAGATGCATAATACGCGAAACTAGATTTGTCATCATGGCAAATGCTTCGGTGACAGCGCATCTCAACCTGCAGCCGCGTGCGAAATCGTGCCGTGGGCTCGTGTCATAAATCATGGCAAAATAACTGATTAGAATGTGTATAAATAATGTTTATGTCACAGTTTATTTCTATACAGACACATTAATATAGATGTTATTGACAGGAGGAACTATATACATTGCACCGAGATGAGGAACAGCCATTGCCAGTATAGCCTATAGGTCTCCTCCATTTAATATAAAACAACTCGAACACACACCCTTTCTCAGCGATAATATTAGACGTCACGTACTTAAATACCTACAACGTAGATACATGTAGTGTTGTCTCGCTTGATCGCATTCAAAACAAGTAGAGAACTTCTCCACCAAAAACATTTTTACTTAGACAATAATATATACATCGTATAAATACATGACGTTGTTTCCAACAGAAAAAAATTTGGACGTATACATGTAAATCAGTTACCTGTATGTATTAACTTAAAGACTCATATTTCCACTGGTATATACATTATAGAATATGATCCACTTATCTTATATTTAGAACATCATTTGGGCATTTAAGTGACATATAGTAATGACTTCTTAAACTCATACTAAACCGTATACTGAGAACAGAGGGACGCGAACAGATGATGCACGAGTTTCAATACAAAATAAAGCATTTAATTATTATTCGAGTTATCATTCTGAAAGATATCTTGAAAATACAACAGCTTTCCCTCCATTGTCCGAAGATTCCCGATCTGGGTGACTGGTATCAAAGGAAGTCCAAAACGAGGTTGAGACAGGATAAAAAAAACTAAAGCAGATTGCTGTATGGGAAGGTGTGTCAACGGGTGTGGTACTCACGGGTAACCCCCCTCGCCCACATCTTTATACTAAATGTACTGGTTTATCATCATTGATATAAACATATTTTTGATAGCAAACAAACACTATGCTAGTGGGGTCAAATCACAAGGTTTAAACAATTTACCAATGCCCCTCTCCCATTGTCGAGATAATGTTCTGACTTGCTAGTTGTCGCCCAACCTTGATTTCGCCAATGTTAGGAGTGTTCAGTACATGTTGTTGGCTGCATAATAAAACATTCGTCAATTTCTCCCGCTTCCCGTCCCGTCCCGTCCCGTCCCGTCATGTCCCCAGCGATCGCAGCGAGTACTTCGCCGCCACCCCCACTAGCTAACGTAAAGGTGGAACACGGGACATTTCATTTATAATCACGTACGATACGGTTGTATGGTGAAAACTAAATATTTTTGTAACAGGATTTGTTTGCACAGAATATTCAGGCAAACCATATCTGTCGTCGGCTATCAATGCTTGCATAATCCATAATCCAATCCAAAGCTTGCTAGCATTGTTAACCCTTTCTTAACTAAATGGATTGTCAAATTCAGTTATAAAATGTTATATTGGAATGGTCTATGATATAGCTGGAGTGGTTTTCGTGAAATATAAGCAGACGAGATATAATGAAAGTGCAGAAAGAGGGTCATACAAATTTCATGATTTTGTGTGGTCATAACACATCACACCACGCAATTGAATCTGACCAACGAAGTGAAGGCATCCTGCTGGTGGCTATCTCACATAATGCAATTATACAAGATGCTGAGTTCCATACATGTATGTAATGTGTTAGATCGAATATATCCTGTCATTTATCTCTACTCTGGCTACGCACGTAGTCATCACACTCCACCCTTCAAAACATGGGAACTTAATCATATTTACCTGCAATGTTTTTTCAACGTTATAAAATTTCCTGTCAGAACATGTTTTGAACTGGTGGATTATGATCACTTTGGGCGCAGCCAGTGCAGAGGTGCATGACCTAATCTATATTCATACTACTGATTGAAATTCAATTGATGCGATTGGATCTCCTTTGTAGGGAACATGGTAATTACTAAGTGATATATACTTGTGCTCCGATTGTATTTGATCAGGATATGAACTGGTGGAGTATGATATATACGGGCGTAGATAGCGTAGAGATCCATGACAAGGTCTAGCAATGTGTGAAAATAAGATATCTATTTAAACTATTTACCATGCAATCAGAGCACCATTCACCAAATGTTAACATAATTGCAGTCAAATGCATGTCACTAGAGAGGTGTCTCAAATTTACAACTACAATTAAACGGACATAAGACATTCGCAGAGGGTAAAATGTGAAGAAAAAAAAATAACAATTTGTACAGCCATCGTCACAAAGAAGAACAAGGAAACTAGACATACTTTGTTCTTATTGCTACTATTGATACCTCTTCAATGACGAGACATCGCATGTTCAAGTCTGTGTTATGTAAACATTATTGTTACAGTGCCAGTCATTTACACATTAAGGGAGCAATGGAAAATATCACATAAAAACATATTTTCAACTTTATCATATCATTTGCAATTACATTTAGTGATGTGTGTTGATAATTCGACGGTCTTGAACATGTTAGAGCCAATTTTTTTCAACGTCTTTGATGTAAAATGTCAAAGCAGCAGTGACACGTTTTCTTCGTGGTTGGACATTGTCTGGTAGCGCTCGAATGTTGAAGCTCGGGGAGACTAAAATAATCATGACTGTTAACTGTAATCACGGATTGCGAAAGATCTTTATATGTGTATTTTATGCTACATTTTATATATTGCAGGTGTTGGCAGCAGCGGAAGTTGCCGGACAAAAATGGCGTTGTGGTTGGCAATAGCAGGATCTGTTCTAGTGCGACTTCAGCCCTATATATAGAGCGTGATGTGGAATTGAGGCACAATACACGTTGTCTATACATGGCCTTCCGTAGATCAGCAGTACCAGAGAGCGTGATATCAGCGAACAGCAGGACACATTGTCATATTGGGGGGATACATTACTTTGACGAAGCTGATAAAAGTAACTTCATACTACACGCAGTCTAAGGGACGTAGCTCTATACTCTTTATACAAAGCGTGGACAAAATCTCGGAAGATTCTCGGGTTAGCAGACTACCCCTTTTGCAATCTGATTTCAACTGGCATGTGAGATTTCATCGCCATTCTATATATATCTATATTTTGCAGAACAATCGATGACGATTATATATCGTCGAAGAATCGCCACGTAATGTGTTGTTGTCCTCACATCTCGTTCATTTGACATTAACCTTGATCGTTCTCTTCTCGGCTGTTGTTATCAGAACGACTCCAGAATATATCATACATGCATAGTGCTAAATACATTAACTTCATATTCCAATATGGAAACTGATTTCAGCTATATATAATTGTGGAACAAATTGTCTCATATATATAATTGCTAGTCCGCGAACGTCACATTGTATGTTGTGCATATCAACCTTGTGGGTATGAATATTGTCGTACACAGAGTAGACAGCCTTGTGCGTAGATAGCCTTGTGTGTATACATATTATCATTCACAGAGTAGACAGCATTGTGCGTATACATATTATCGTTCACAGAGTATACAGCCCCGTGCGTATACATATTATCATTCATAGAGTAGAGAGCGGTTGATTGTCTTAAAGTTGTTCTATCTCTTCCCGGCAGTGCACTTCCAACAAAAACTCCAAAAGTTCTAAGGAACTCCTTTTCAGTTTTAAGGCAGGCTTCAACTCTAATTATTACAAAAGGCACAAGAGCAACATCTGCTGTTGCACATATTTAACTTAAAGGTGTTTCTGAAGATCGATTTATAATTAAAATGATGTAATTCTCTAAAAAAAAATAGCCACATTTTTCTGTCCCGGTTCATAGAAAATAATTGGAGAAAAAAGAAAATAAGTGTTGCCTAGTAACAGAAGCTCCTGTTTTCTGTTCTCTCTGACTAAAATTAATATTTTATACCACCAAGTATATACATAATGTTCAGGGAAGAGATGTACCATCTGTATTTACCAAACATTATTGTAAACATGTGTCATAACTTATTCACTATACGTGTAATCATGTGGAACATGCTTGATTCACATAGAAACATACATAATCAGTTCACAAGTCATAAAACATTCCCTTTCGTAGTAGATTCATAAAATCTTGGATACAACTTCAATGACACCTTTCGCATAATGAACTACTACGTATGAGAATTACGAATAGGGTACTGCGTCACTAGAATTTGTGTTCGTTCTATCATTTGTCATTTTGACGTATCCGTATTTACGATTACGGTTTAAAGACACTCAGCATGGGAACGGAAGATTTGTGTGCAATCATCGAGGCTACCACTGGCTGTGCTCTGATAACAAAAACAATTCAGTATACCAACTATAACCACAGCACACATAATTATATCACCTTACCGCGAGTGGCAATAAGTTTGTACGGCACTATTTTCTCACAAACGGACTTGCATAGTCGTCAATTCTACGAAAAGGATCTCGGACCCTATACGAGAACTTTACGGCTACAATCTCAATAATTATAAGATATTCGTAATTTTGATCAGTAGTAGTTCATTCTGCGAAAGTTGTGAAATATATGAAATAAATTGTTGTTCGGATAGCTTTATTTATAGAGTTTATGCTGTGAATTGTGGAACGAACGTGTACTATTTTCGATCACACTGCAGATTTAAAAGGGCACCGGTTGGAAACTTACCGACCATATTTGCTGTTTTGTTTACATTTTCCAAGATAAAGATAATATGACCAGAATTTCAAAGGCGAATTCATTCCCTGAATGGACGATATTCATAACAACCCCACCACCAATGGTCGACTGGATAAGGCAGTCAAAAACTATTATACTGTTGTTTATTTCGTTGTTTAATCCTCAATATCATCATATTACCTTTTGTTTTTATTAAATGGATTATCATATTCAATTGTACAAATTTACTGTGGAATGATATATTATTCATTTTGATGGATGTCCAGGTAATATCAGGAGACGACAGACCATACAGTATAATGACATTGCAGAAGGAGTCATATTCATAGACGAGAAATGTTCAGGTACTAATTGTTAAGGAAATAAGTTCAACAAACGACCAAGTTTGTTGACCTTATTATCAGAACTATTCCTGAGTCCAGTAAGGGTACTACTCTCATCATAATAAATGAGTATTTAGTAAAGAAAGGGTTAATAACTATATATATATTACTATGTGGACATGACTGGTGAATTCCCACGAAACGGTCGTATCGTCTTCTCACGTAGATAATCACCCCTGGTCAAATGGTCCTGCTAATGATGATCATGGGTCGTTCTGAATTACTATGGTGTTGTTACGGCAAACTGATGCTGTTATGAAAAAGTACCGTTCTCATTTTCGCGGTGTTCGAATAATCTGCATATATCTGGGAAATCTATTATATATGTGTATTAAACTTTCAACAACATATATATTGCGAAATATTTTAATACTGGTTGCATTAGTTTTTGCAAATCGAATATAATCAAGGCTGGTATTAACCTCGTTTTTCAAACAGCAGCGCATCCATTATATAATTTTTCAAAAATAACTATGAATGTTTCATACAGACACTGGCTTATTTCAGTCAAATCGCTCGGAATAGCCAATCACCGCGAATACGACAACTTTAGAACACATAAGGGTAGGCCTACTTGGCAACGGAAACGGCATCAGTTTGCAATACCAGCATCATAGCAATTCAGAAGGACCACCATAATCGAAGCATACTACCAGGACCACGTGACCTGGGATGAGAATGTTCTCTAAGGATTTTACATGCAAGCGGATATCTTGAATGGTGATATACGTGCAATATGCTTATTATTATGTCGAATTGAATTCATTTGTTTTGATGAGTCTGTATTATATATATATATGTTATACATGTTAACACGATTATTGATGATAAAGTACTTGTATCACATATTTTTCTCTTATTGTCTTTCTTAAATAGACATGGGCATACAAAGTTCAGCTGTGAATTACGATAGGAATATCGTATATATGGGCGAGGATTCGTAGATGTAACAGAGCATACCATTTAGTTACATGTATACACATAGGCCGTGTGTGTTACGATAAATCATGTTCGGTGAAACTGGTTGGTCAACTGCCAATCGGGTCATGCGTTTCACATCCCAATAAAACACACAATAACACGAACCGGCGTCACACAATGCTGTCACAGATGACTGAAAGCAGTAGATATATAGATTAACTGGGCGTGTTTTAAACGGACAACCAATCAGATGCAAAGGTCATAGCAAGATTTAGAACCAGAAACCATAGACTCCCTATAGAAACTGGTGATTGGGAGGAATTGGATCTCTCAAAGAGAATTTGTAAAGCCTGTAATGAAGGTATAGGTGATGAATATCATGCTATTTTAGTGTGCAAAAAACTCAAAACACTCCGAATGAAATGTATGGATAAGTACTTCTATGAAAGACCAAGTGTGTTCAAACTAAATGAGTTATTTAATTTGAACACTGATAAATTAAAGCCAATTGTAAGACTTATCAGAGAAATACCTAAGATTTTATGTGCTTAGAAACACTAATGATTTACAATTTAGCAGCCCCAACCCCTATCAAATGAAATGTGAATTTACCGCATGCACAATACCCACTTATATGAAGTGAGAATGACATAACCCGGGAATTAAGGCCCACTATATGTACTAGTGCTTCGGGCACTAAACATTACAAACCCGACTATACATGTTGCTGCATATGGCAACACCATCGATATTGATGGAATTATAGCTAACCGTGATGGCATGGCGGCCATGTAAGACTAGCACCAGACTGAATTGACCTCTCATATGGAGAGTATACTTAATTGTATAAATTGTGTATATATTTTCATTATAAATTACAAATCAAATCCAAAATAATTATTATTTGATTTGTATAAAAATGTATATGATGTTTAATCATAAATTTGATAAATAATAATCATCATGTCTGAACATAAAACCTCTCACTCTGGCTCAACTACATTAGTAATACTGATAGTAATGGGTAAGCACTTGCACAAATAAATTGCTGCTTTCTCTCAGACTATAAATGTTAAAATCTACATATGACTTTAATTTAAGATGTTACAATTTACATCTGACACTTAAATGAGACAGCCAATTCCAATGATTTTGATGTACCGCACTTTCCATGTAGGTACCGGTATTAAACATCATAAATATCATAAATTCAGATGGACAGCTGTCAGCAGCTCCTAAGTAGCAAAAGGCTAACCATGTAACTATATAGATAAAAAGTGTACCATTAATTAGTTGCTGAGAATGGTGGAACAGAGTGAGAGGTGTTAAACGAAGTTCCTTGACACTTGGGCTGAAATTGTATTTAATGGCCGATTGTGCCATTTGTGGATGAGTTAGGTATATTCCAGTGTAATCTATAATATAATTTATTATTTAAAATTAAGGAATCTGCATATACTTTTGTGAATAAATCATTAACAAGTGTCTGGAAACTGTAGAGCATACTTGTAAACCGTACCACTAGTATCAAGTGGACTATACTCACCCTTTGAGCAGCATAGATATTAGTCCTTCAATCTATCATGAATTCCCTTGTGACTAATTGCCATTAAAAAGCACTGCGGTGTGAACTGAGCTGAATCTGACACAATGTATCAATACTACCATGTTTCAATATATATCCGAATGTGCGAACATATTGAATTTAATACCGGTAACAATTGAATTTGATTTATTATTATTGACGGAACTTCGGAAGTAAAATATAAGTTGAACGTTCTCCGTATAGCAATTAACACAAATGTCGAGTTTCCACAGCATAAATCCACATTGGATGATAGGAAATAAAATCCTGATGAAAAACTAAACATTCCGACCACTTTTGTCGCACTGGTTAAGATAATCACTAGGTCACTGAAGCGACTCGCCCAGACACCGCATTCCATTTATAAGCAGGTCAGCACGACGTGCTGACCTAATTACACGACCTTGACACAAGTGAGGCTAACTACCCGGTATGCCCAAAGACCAATAAAGAGGGACATGAGTTAAATTGCCACTGATCTGGTGGTCCGATGACCCGAATATATTAATATAATTTAAAATATACCATGCCAAATCGTAATTATCACAGATATATTGCTGACCAAAAATATTATTCCATGCCCTATTTATGACCTATATGCCGTATATGGACCATTACATTATATGAAATGATTGCTTCTAAAAGTTAGTTGAAACCTGTAAAACACGTAAAATTTAAGCTTAATGTAATATGTTCTCCTATGAATGAGAGGTGTAAGGCGAGTAAGACAGTGAGTAACACCACACACCACCCTATTACAGATACATGTACGAATACACCCTTTCAATGATAGGCTTAATTAACTAAGATAATCCGTACAAATTCAAAATATGATAATATGTATCTATAGAGCAATAATTGTAATCCGTATTCAATTAATGTATTTAAAAATGAATTGCTAGTGGTGGTGGGTGGTTTTAAGTGCGCATGTGATGGCACTGGGCCCTACCTGATTATCAGCTGCCATGTGTCGCACCACGACACTGGACGGGATAGTCAGTGGGGGCCCAGATCATTTTTTGGAAAGTCAGGATGCGTGGTGTGATCGTTATGGTGGCGCGTGCGTGATGTATATTGTATTTTGATTTTGTATTTTGTATTTTGTCTTGTATGTCATATATTTTCTTGACGAAGGCAATAAAACTATTGAAATGAAACTATTGAAATTTTCGACATAATTTGGAGCGACGGATACGATAGGTTGATAAATAAACGAAATATTGATATAGCGGCTTCATTGTGCTCTGAAAAACACTTGCCAAAGTCACATCCATTTTTCAGCCGTTTTCCACTTTTCGCCAGAAGTCAGACAAACGCCCTTTGTTGCTACCATATCAGGAATAGACTACAACGGAACGCTCTTTTTGTTCCATGTCGTGCAAATGGCTGTTTTGTGTTTGGGTCTATTTACAGTTGTATTTTTCATTACTTCAGTGCCTCTTTTTTGATTACATAATGCTCGTAGAGGGGTAGTTCACATAGTTATCGACCTATTTCGATACTGAGAAATTTCAAAAGCGATTAATATTTTGTGTATTTTGGAGCGCAAACCGCCATGTGGCTTTAAAGTGGGCGGTAATAAACTAATAGATCGATGTTTCACATGTAGAATAGTGTGGAGTATGAAGATGACTGCTTGGCAAAAAGCATTTATGGTACCCACAGCTACTCATTTCAATACCTCTCAAATTAATAAAATGAACACATTCCATAAGTTCAGTTGGCTGTCAGATTGTAACAAAGCCAACAGAGAAGCTCATTAGGCAATGCAGACAACTTATCTGATCTTATAATGTATAAAGTAGCTAGTGGCATTATAAAAAAGCCATTACACTTATTTACTGAAACGCAAACAGTAAAGATGTGTAAAATCAATAAACATATTTCAGTGATTTCGCGTAGTCCCTGGCCACTATTAGTGGTTTCATGAAATTGCTGAAACTTTCGGTAATAACGTGTAATCTCTGGACCTGTTACTGATTTCACGTAATCCCTAGGGATTTCACGTAATAACTTATTTCACTGATTTATTATAACACTGGGCAACATTTCTGAACTGTAGCTACTGTTTCAAAGGGGGGGGGGTCTCCATTCCTCGTAGTTAGCTGACGTATATATATTTCTGAACAGAAAAATTTCGAAAAAGTAAAATAATCAATTTGTAGTTGAATCTTATGACAATCACAATAGAAAAACAGAAAGCAAATATTGTCTACCTGGTACAATCACTGGTTCAAATAGATTCACTTTGGTAGAGAACGCGGATTCTCTTTTAAAACCCATGCATGTGATGTTGTTATGAAGGAAGTTTCCAATATTGCTTTATAGATGGTGTATCTCTTTCCCTGTCAGTGTTCAGACAAGCGTAGCGAGGGGACTGATATCTGCTTAAAATATTAGGACCCACCACCTAGGGTCCTGCGAATATTCGATATTCGATTCGAGATTCGATTCGAAAGTCAAATTCGATTCGAAATTGCCAAATCGAAATTTCGAATATACACTGATGGAAAAGTAGGCTGTTTACGGGCAGGTACACACGTCGATCTTAGCTGTTTTGTGCCATTTATTACAGAAAATGATGTATATATGTACCTTATAATTCTCATTGTACATCGCGATTATATATATTAAATATAAGTATAGACAGCAATTAGCCACTATAGGACAACTAAATACGTCTGATTTATATCTTTTAACATGGTAGCCAAAAGCTCGGAGATCGCCGATGGACCGACGACGCGCGTAAATTATAATAGCTATGAGACTGATCAACCGCTAGCGTTATCCGCGGTATATCTGTCTCAGATTCCGCGTTATGTTATATAGCTCAGAATTTAAACAACACGTGTTCCCGGCATCGAAAACTGCATTATTTTTTTTTAAGTTTACTTTCAATTTCGGAGCTTCCTTTGACACTTAACAAACCGTCATCCGTTATTCATGTTTATTTTAAACATGATAAAGCTGCAGGCTTACATATGTGATGAATGCAACATGGTGTATAAATCGTAAGCATCTGGGACCCACCTATGGAATCATCTGTCCAAGAAGCACCCAGCACTACATAAACAGGCTACACTGCGACTGTTGTTGCATCTTCAAGTGTATAACTACGGGTGATTCCGAATGTTGATTTGCAATTTTTCATGCACATGCAATCTGTACAAATTTTGCGTGATTTTAGTTCCAATAATCCGTTTAGTGTTTATATATTAATCGTCGTGACGGCCGCTTGGACGTTTTAATCAATTATCAATTGAAGTTAATAGTATTACAAATGACAGTTCGTCGCCACATAAGTTATGATTTAACTTCGTGCATGTAGTTCATGGAATGTTTTACAAATCGTCTAATCGTTGACAAAACATGCCCAATTGAGAATACAACATACAGATATGATTCGAATCGATATTCGATTCGATATTCGATTCGATTTCCTGAATTCGATTCGATATTCGATTCGATCAAAATATCCAATTCGCAGGACCCTACCACCACCACTGGAACCCACGTTTTGCCTGTAATCCACCCATCCGACGCAAGTTTTTTTTCCAAGAGCAATTGGGAACCGACACCTTAATGATCGATAAAACCATTAACATACTGAGACTGTAGGCAGAAAGGTCAGCGAATGGTTTCAATAAAAGTTCACGGGAAATACAAAATTTACCAATCAAGTAAACATAATGAAGTCCATAAAATTCGCTCAAAAGTCACTGATAAAGTTATTTATAAAGGTGCAACAGCCATATCCAGAGGTTACCCCAGCCAATATCACCAGTATATATGTGCATGGCATATAACTGGACAGCAGAGCTTAAGTAGTGTCTGTATGTGAACAAGTTATCATTATCTATAATGGCTCCCAACAATGGTGAAGCTGGTTCTAATCCGATACATCTGGGCAAGTCTGCCGGTGGCTTTCCAGGTGTGTGGGTGGTGTCTGCATATTACACGTGGCGGCGTGATTTCGTTGTGAAAGTAACATTTTGTGCGGTCTTACGTCAAAACTGAAGATATGGCACAGCTACTGGAACGACGACAATTACCCAAAACTATAACTAATCGAAGGTTTCGATAAGCTTAGGCCGAATTTTAAGGTTTAACGAAAGCAGTTCAATATGGCCTCCATGCACACGCTTACCAAATTTTAAAATTGGCAGGAAATCAACTAAAACTATATCATAATTATGTTGTATATCAAGAACACTATACTAGTGGCACGATTTTAATTTATATGGCGATTACATACCAAGCAACATATGACTTTTTGGGCACGTACATACATAAGAATAAGCTATTTTCCATAAATGAAATTACATCCTGATTCAAGTGAACTCCATACGAAAATGTCTTATTGAGAAATCCACGTTTTATGGTTCAAAAACATCTAATTTCCGTTTTCACCAGAAAGTCAGACGACAGTAGTCACACAGGTTCGTGTTCTCTCATCGAGTCAAGTATATAATTGAACATAGCCATGCAGTCGGCTCCAAATCAGGATGAATTCAATGTATGTCCACTACAAACTTCAGAAAGGATGCAGTCGTATTCAAAACCCAGCTGTGTGATATATGGTTGTGTTATTTCAATTCAATCACTCGCCCCAAAGACATGGTAATTCAAGCATAGTATGTGGTATAAAATATGGATTTCTCAACATAACATTCTTGACAGAGAACTCCCCAATCAGGATTTAATTTTAGTTACATGTATTATAAGGAAAATTCCGAACAACAGACCCTGTACGTGCGCACAAAGTCATATTTCAGTTAGGAAGAAAGTATCACATGTTTCCAATTTCTGTCACATGTAAAGTGTTACTATTTACTGAGGATGTGTGAAATTCACAATTTTTCACATCCAGAGAAACTGTCTTGCGATTTTTGCCTGGATTTATGCGCGCCTGGCCCTTAAACTCATTGTAGTAGCAATAATGAGTTTTTTTTTACAACGGTGATTTAAATAAAATTACATGTATGACTCTGAAAAACACTGCATCTCGGGGCATTAACACGTATTGCGTTGTTCAGCAGCACGGGCTAGTGTACTGTGTATAACAAGCAGACCTCAAATATTATAATGTCCTTCTGACAAGTATATATATTTTCCATTATAGGCGACAGTGTTAACAGTCAGTCCCGCCGGCGATGCGTTAAGACTATTTGAACTTCACGTGATCAATGTTCATCACTATTCGGTGACAACGAACGCACCCTTTTAGTATTGTTTTAAGACTAAAATTTAGCATTTTCACAACTATCCCATTTACTGCAGAAACATCAGCAGCATAAAATATACTCAGATCCCTTCCATAACTCCGGGGCCCCACCCGACTCATCCTGGCCATCTAAACTAAAATGATCGAAATATCCACGTAGACTGAGTTTGGCTACTATCTGTGACATCAACTGTCCAACACAAACTTTTTGAGGTCATGGTATTTACACTATCCTGTCGATAATAATAATAATGCGAGTTGACATTCTACCACCGCAATAATAGCGCCATTGTTATTTCTGCAAAAGTTTGGACTTACCTGTTTGTTACAGGGAACAGCAAACGCTGTCCTTGTTGGATCGCCATCGATTCCCAACTTTTGAAGTGCAAAATTATTGCTCCCATCCAGAAATGTAACTCTAAATGGCATCCTACAACTTTTCGACATTGCTTACGATATATTTTCAAACAACCAATTATTTTCAGTGTTAACTGTAAGTCCAGCCGGCGATGCGATAAGCCTATTTGAAAATCTAAAGTGGTCAATTTTCATTTAGAACGTCATCCGAATCACCATTCGGTGACAGCGAACGCACCCTTTTCAGAAGTTTTGTTTTAATACGGCGTCTAGTTTCCCTGTGCACCAATTAAAGAAGCGTAACTCTATATAATTAGCTGCTTGGTATACCGTAATGTGACATCCCAGTGCAAGTGAAATAACTCTATTGTGCCTTTTTTTCGTGGGTGTGTTAATTGATTTCATTTCATGAGGGGTAACTCTACAAGGTATATCTTTATTTACAGCCGTCCTCCAGTCGACGTTTGTTGTGAAGTATATATCGGATAGGTTCAAATCAGGCAACTACAAACTTCGAACGTCAATTACATCGATCAAGATTACTAATTACCGCCCGGGACCGCCCGGGCGCCCCCACGGGCCCGTGGACACTATATCTCTACGTTATAAAGTAGCGACATACCACCTCGTTAACGCGTCCACGGTCGATGTTACTAACCCCTCAAAATCCGGTAAAATACCATATAAACAAAAAGAGCCCGGGACCGCCCGGGCGTCCACATGGGCCCGTGGACACTAACTCTCGACGTTATAACACGAGCTCAACCTAGAAAATTTACTAGCTCGCTCGTCTCCGGCCGGTGTTATTAACCCCGCAAATGCCGATATTGGTTAAGAGAGCCCTGGGGAGCCCGGCTGTTTTAGTTTGTTTTCGGACAGTATATTTTGGCGATGTGTGGTAGTGCAATACACCTGAGTGTGAATTCCATATGTTGACTCGTTGACGCGCCAACGGCCGATGTTATTAACCACTCAAAATATTTAGGATTATATTTTATTTTTAAATCACACACGATTATATATAATATACCCCATAACGTAATGTCGTGTGATTGGTCGGTAAGCAAATTAAGTACACGAGTTTCCAGAATCACAAATACTCTCTTCGTCATCTTGATCGTTATTGTCTAGCACCAAGAATATTATGGGATTACGACCATTTTCGATTGCAATAAAAACACGGAAACCTCATCGCAAATCTCCACTGTTGTCACGAGATTCCCTGTTCGTCTTTCCCAAGTGTTATGAAAACACAGTTTCGCTTTAAATCCGCCAATATGTCTTCTAATTATTGTGAAGTTGTCAATGTATACAATATAACAATTGCGATACCGTTTTATTGCTGATTGATATTAACACTTTCTCCCATCTGCCGCGGCTCTCTTCAGACAAGCAGTTGCTGTCGAAATCAACATAATTACACCCGCTCGTGTCAAAATATAAAAATTATAGGTGTAAAGTTCTTAATTTTCATTGGAAACTTTCAACAAAATTGCGATATTTACGATCAGACGAATATTTATGATGATACGGTATTTTGCCGAATTTTTTGTGGGTTAATAACATCGGCCGTGCACGCGTCAGCGAGTCAATAGTTGGAAGTCACACTCAGGTGGTATTGCACTAACATGCATCAACAAAATATAGTGTCAGAAATCACACGAAGACACCCGGGCTCCCCCGGAATCTCTTAGGCAATATCGGCATTTGCGGGGTTAATAACACCGGCCGGAGTCGAGCGTATATATATATATATATATATATATATATATATATTGACTAGCCGATGAGCCCGACGTTGTCCGGGATATTCAAAAACCAAATTTCAAGTCGATAGCTCTACCCGTTTCCGAGATCTGGTCTGCGCATGCACGAAGCTGGCGTCGCACGGGCTCGGCGACCCGATAAAATTCGTATCCGGGGCAAGATACATTCACATAGCAAATTTCAAGTCGATAGCTCCACCCGTTTCCGAGATCTCGTCTGCGCATGCACTGCACGGGCGTCGCACGGGCTCGTCAATACGACAACGACGACCGCCTGGTCAAACTACACACACATACCAAGCTTCGAGTCGATAGCTCCACCCGTTTCCGAGATCTCGTCTGCGCATGCGCTGCACGGGTGTCGCACGGGCTCGCCAATACGACAACGACGACCGCCTGGTCAAACTACAAGTTTCGTCCCGATCGGTCGAGAATCGTAGATTTGTATAAATGACAAACAAACAGACAAACAGACAAACAGACAGAGGTCTTCAAAATATATATGAGACTAGCCGGTGAGCCCGACGTTGTCCGGGCTATTCAAAAACCAAATTTCAAGTCGATAGCTCCACCCGTTTCCGAGATCTGGTCTGCGCATGCGCGAAGCTGGCGTCGCACGGGCTCGGCGACCCGATAAAATTCGTATCCGGGGCAAGATACATTCACATACCAAATTTCAAGTCGATAGCATCACCCGTTTCCGAGATCTCGTCTGCGCATGCGCGAAGCTGGCGTCGCACGGACTCGGCGACCCGATAAAATTCGTATCCGGGGCAAGATACATTCACATACCAAATTTCAAGTCGATAGCTCCACCCGTTTCCGAGATCTCGTCTGCGCATGCGCGAAGCGGGCGCCGCACGGGGTCGCCAATACGACAACGTCCACCGCCTGGTCAAACTACACACACGTTCCAAGTTTCGTCCCGATCGGTCGAGAATCGTAGATTTGTATAAATGACAAACAGACAAACAGACAGACAGAGGTCTTCAAAATATATATGAGACTAGCCGATAAGCCCGACGTTGTCCGGGCTACGTTGTCCGGGCTATTCAAAAACCAAATTTCAAGTCGATAGCTCTACCCGTTTCCGAGACCTGGTCTGCGCATGCGCGAAGCTGGCGTCCGATAAAATTCGTATCCGGGGCAAGATACATTCACATACCAAATTTCAAGTCGATAGCTCTACCCGTTTCAAAGATCTCGTCTGCGCATGCGCGAAGTTGGAGTCGCACGGGCTCGGCGACCCGATAAAATTCGTATCCGGGGCAAGATACATTCACATACCAAATTTCAAGTTGATAGCTCCACCCGTTTCCGAGATCTCGTCTGCGCATGCGCGAAGCTGGCGTCGCACGGGGTCGGCGACCCGATAAAATTCGTATCCGGGGCAAGATACATTCACATAGCAAATTTCAAGTCGATAGCTCTACCCGTTTCCGAGATCTCGTCTGCGCATGCGCGACGCGGGCGCCGCATGGGCTCGCCAATACGACAACGTCCACCGCCTGGTCAAACTACACACACGTACCAAGTTTCGCCCCGATCGGTCGAGAATCGTAGATTTGTATTAATGACAAACAAGCATACAAACAAACATACAGACAGAGGTCTTCAAAATATATATGAGAATATAGATATAGTGTCCACGGGCCCATGGGGGCGCCCGGGTGGTCTCGGGCTCTTTTTGTTTATATGGTATTTTACCGGATTTTGAGGGGTTCTAAATATTGGCCGTGGACGCGTCAACGAGTCAATATATGGAATTCACACTGTGAGGAGGACGGTCTTTTGTCGCCGCCGGGGGGGGGGGGCGATGGGCCTAGAGTCGTTCGGCCCTTCTTTTTTCCCCTCTGCGGGGGAAGCCTACCCATCCGGGTCTGGCCTCCCAGCAAAGACTCATGTGTATTGCACTACCACGCATCACCAAAATATACTGTATGAAAACACATGAAGACACCCGGGCACCACCCGGGCTCTCGTATATAGCCAATATCGGTATTTGCTGGGTTAATAATACCGGCCGGAGTCGAGCGAGCGAGTAAAAATTTCTAGGTTGACCTCGTGGGGTATGTCGCTCCGTTATAACGTCGAGATATAGTGCCCACGGGCCCATGGGGGCGCCCGGGCGGTCCCGTGCTCTTTTTGTTTATATGGTATTTTACCGGATTTTGAGGGCCGTGAACGCGTCAACGAGTCAATATATGTAATTCACACTCACGTGTATTGCACTACCACGCATCACCAGAATATACTGTCCGAAAACACACGAATATAGGACTTAACAAAAGCCCCCAAGCTTGTTGCTCAATCCTCTTTTGAACAATTTGAGATTATATGTTATGTATTTTTTGTTTGTATTTCTGTTCTGTTTAGTGTTCAAATAAAATATTGTTTAAACCAAAACACACGAAGACACCCGGGCTCTCTTAGCCAATATAGGCATTTGTGGGGTTAATAACACCGACCGGAGACGAGCGAGCGAGTAAAATCCTCTAGGTTGCCCTCATGTGGTATGTCGCTACCTTATAACGAGATATAGTGTCCACGGGCCCGTGGGGGCGCCCGGGGGGTCCCGGGCTGTAATTAGTCACACCGGACGAGATGCTATAACACTCCGCGTATATGGCGGATAATTCATTCCAATTATATATAGTAGTGATCATGTACTTTTTGAAAATGCAGTAACCGTCATCTACAGTGATCAAAGTGACGTTCACATATTTTGGTCCAAGATCAAATTGACACTACCACACTTTTCATTCACTCCATATGTATTCCAAATCACAAGACACAAGATCATTTGATTATTTATTACATGATCCTACACTTATTCCATTCAACTCATTCTATAAATTGTGATATGCAACGTTCGTTGCATAACAGGAAATAGTGCTAGGTGACCGTTGACTTCCGGGGTTGAGTGCGCTAAGTCTCAAAATACTATGGCTTCCAGTATTTTCCAACAATCTCTAATGATTGAAAAGTTTGAAAAGGTATTTCATTAAATATACGCCATTAAATAAGTAAAAGAGTCTTTATTTATCTGGGACTATTTCTTTAAGCGGACAAACAACGCATAGGTACGTGAAACGTCCACGTATGCCTTATAAACGCCGATGTTAGTTTCACGTCACATTAATTGATTTAAGTATGCTTTATCGAGGTTTTGGATCATGTAATAGATAAAATCTACAACACGTCCCCAGTTTATAGCAGAATTTACAAAATTGGACCAGTAAATTAGGTTTGGACCTAGCCAAAGGCTCGACCCGGACCTAATTTACTGGACTCGTTCTGTAAATTCAGTTATAAACTATAGGGACTCGTTGTAGATTCTATTTATTACGACGCGTGAGTGTTGAAATGTTCTATCTCCCATTTTTGCTTTTGTTGAGAAATCGACTTTGAAATTTTGGACCCTTTGTTCGTGCATTTCTAGACATATCAGACGGAAGATAACAATGAATTTGAGTTTATTTATCTTTCCATTTAGAAACTTACAAAAGCGACGGACAGCACGATGCAAATTTATTTCTTATGCGGAAGCGATTTCTGAGGAAAACTAAAATTAGTTTCACGTCACATTAATTGATTCAAGTATGCTTTATCGAGGTTTTGGATCATGTAATAGATCAAATCTACAACACGTCCCCAGTTTGTAGCAGAATTTACAAAATTGGACCAGTAAATTATGTTTTGACCTAGCCAAAGGCTCGACCCGGACCTAATTTACTGGACTCGTTCTGTAAATTCAGTTATAAACTATAGGGACTCGTTGTAGATTCTATTTATTACGACGCGTGAGTGTTGAAATGTTCTATCTCCCATTTTTGCTTTTGTTGAGAAATCGACTTTGAAATTTTGGACCCTTGTTCGTGCATTTCTAGACATATCAGACGGAAGATAACAATAAATTTGAGTTTATTTATCTTTCCATTTAGAAATTTACAAAAGCGACGGACAGTACGATGCAAATTTATTTCTTATGCGGAAGCTATTTCTGAGGTAAACTAAAATGGCAGCACTGTTGTGAAAAGTTTGTTATTAATCGACCGGAATTACGGCTTCAGAAAATCACTTGCTTCGCACACCCAGCAGAACAACAACACACAAAAGTTAGACAATGCAGTCAGCTAACGTAGATAGTAGAACTAAAAAATATCGTGCCTTTCAAATGCATAAGAGTGCGCAAAGCCGAGACGTGCTAAATATAGCCGGGACTACATGGTCGGAGATAGGTGTCGACCATCCCACAATAGAACTATACACGAAATATGTTAGGAAATCACGTGATATACAATATTAGTTTCTAGAGCATTTGTGGAACTGTACTTTTGTAAATGGACTTATGTTGAAGATCCCACAAGAAGAATACAAACCGGAACTACTTTGTGCTAAGAGCGATGACGAACGTAACATCAGCGATTCACTCCAGTTGGTGTACAGATAATCACGGAGATTTGTTTTGTTAATCAAACTTAAATCACGATAAAGGTAGTTATAGTGTCAATAATGGTGGACTCAGTCAATGATTAAACTTATCCGACACAAGGGTGTGGAATAAATGCAGAACACAAATTGCATCATAATATAGAATCTCTTATCGAACTCGTTGCGGACGGAGCATAGTCAATTACACTCAAGCTCCGATTTCGTGAAATATATCATTCTGCCGTCCGCAACTTATTCGATAAAAGATTCTAGATTATAAGATTCGGGTTGTATTATGTCTATATATTTCGAACTAAGCCACGTCAGAGAATAATCAACCTTAACGAAAGGCCACCTTTACGGAGCATCCTCCTCAGTGCACTTTTAAAGATACGGGCGGCGTTGGCGGTGGGTATGCTGTTAAAATATTCAGCTCCGTCAAAAACCGCCATAAACAGAAAGAATAGTAAAATATAGACATACCTTGTTCTTATACCAATTAGAAATATGGCATAAACAATATGTTATTGTCATATGTTTTCCTTTGATATGTAAACAAAAGCGAAAAACGTCATAGAACCTGGATTTTGTTTAGATCCGGATATGGTAAACATAAAGAGCATTATTTGTTACTGTTTTCCTGATATGGAAATAACAAAGAGCGTTTATATAATTTGTGTGTGATTAACCAATAGAATTGCGCTGTGTTATGTAAACAGAAGCAAAACTTCTGTAACACGGGGAGGTTCTTGTTTACGTACACCATCGTACGTCTTGACGACAATATACTATTTACGAGCTGATTATGTTTGGCATATGAACAAAACTATATATATTTCATTCCGTTGATGGCGATTTGAACAAATATAAATATTTCTGCAACGAACGCCGCCGTGCCTTTAAGTATGGACATGTAATTCTGTCGTAATGTGACGTTTGGTCTCAGTGAGTTAACCATTGTTACTTGAGACTTGGATACCAGTAATCCACCCGTCAGCAGTACATTGTTGTTATCCAAATCCATTGTCTATAAAAACAGAAGATCGTTTTATTTGCTTCTGTATTCATTATATTGGGGTTGTCGCGCCGATGTCTATATATCGTTTGATGAGAAATCGATGATCAGGCCCATCTTAATTGTAATAACAAGTGTAGCGTAAGTCAACAAACAAGGACACGGAGAATATAAAGTCTATCATGAAGTGCGCCGTTTCAGATGCTATCACAATCGAATAGACCATCTCTCCGGCGATCACAATCGAATACGCCATCTCTCTCCTGCGAAATCGATATGTCGACGACTGTTTGGCCGCCATTCTGTAATTCACCTTGTCAAGTTTCCCGCACCTGATTGAAGTAGCGTGCTACAAACTCATCTCGACGGCACCCTGCATCCACGACATCAGCATGAATGTGAAGAGATCGATTTATAAACCAATTCAATAAAATAAACCCACACTGTGTGAATTATTCGCACAACTACTTTCACGGAAGCGCGTGCGTTCTCAGTCGGAATTCTAGAAGTGGCAGACAAAAGAGCATTATTCAGGTAAGTTCCGTTTCGCTGTTTGAAATATGACTTTTCGCGCCAAATTTAATCATCATCATCATCAATGTTTGGGGAGTAAGTAGCCATGACTGTTACCCCTTTCACATAATAACATACATGTATAGAATACATTAAATTAAATAATTCAGTTTTAAAGCTATCCATGACGTTTAGTCGTACATATACCGCTCGTTATAACAGTTATTTCGAATAGCTCCTTGAACGGTTGAACCGATTCATTGGAAACAATGTAATCTGATAAACTATTCCAGTTTGTAATCACTCTCTGTGAAAAGAAATATTTTCGCACATCTTTGACAAGTATGTTCTTTGCATCTTATGGAATGACTTGTTCACACACTAGAACGTTTGCCTGGTATTTTTTACAGGTATTTCGTCATAGAAAACCATATAGTGCCCAGTGTGGTGCCATGATGTGAACGAAAAAATTGGTATAAAATGCATCTTTACCAAATCTAACGACATGAGAAGTGAAATTTATGTAGTTCCACGTGCAACAGTGCTACCCACATTTGCCTTCAAATACATGTACCAGTATGATTCATTCTTGTAAGATAATTCCATGTTATTCACAAGCACATTTCGGCAACAATCCTGCAGATGTATACAGATATCTTACTACTCACATAGTTAGCTGTGGTGCATATACAGTTTTGAGTTCGTTGTCTGACACATAATAGCTTTCTGCATCGATATGACTAAAAATAAATGCCAGGCAAATTTGCCAGGCATTCTTTTGCAGGCAATTCGGAAATAGAAAGTTACATTGAGCTAGAAACCAAATGCAACAAGGGCTTCTAAAATGCATCTGTACCACAGCTAACTATACATGAGAAGTTAAACCCATGTATAGTTCCATCAATAGCGATGTTATCGAAATTTGCCAGTAAATAACATGCAATTATCTCGAAAGAATTAACCATACTGGTATGTTAAGGCAATGTGCTAGTTGCACCGTTACAAGTTGAACTACCGAAATGTTAATTATCATGTCGTTAGCTTTGGTAAATATACATTTTATATGCGTGTTGTGCCGTTCATATACTGGCACCATACGGATTACGATTATGAGCAAATGCCTGGAAAAACTGCCGTGCAAACTTGCCCGTGTATGAACGTACCCTTAGCATCTAGTTCCATGTTTAATAATCAATATAGTTATGTACAAATGAACCAGTCTCCGACAGTCTGTCCCTCGGTATGCAATACTTTTATAAATATGTACATGTATTAATATTAAAATCGCATATTTTGTTAATATACTTCTCCCCATAAAAGGATGTCAACTGGCAGCTACTGGTTGTTTGCTATTGATTTTTTGTATCTGTTTGTTTCAGTTTTTTTATGACGGCAATAATGATTTTGTGATGTTTAAATAGCAAATTCACTTTTTGCATTTGTAAACTCCTAGTTTAGATGTCACATTTGGTTATCAACAGTTTTGGAGTGAAACAAAGCGGAAAGTGATGTACATGTAGAATTACACTGTTGTAACTGTGAGTGTGGAACCTGAATACAAGTTTAATCCGTCTTTACTAAATACTTATTGACGACTATACATGTAGTTCTCTGTGGAAATTTCAGATAATAAGTTCAACAAACTTATTATCTGAACATTTCCAACCAATGATAAGGAATCCTCCTGCACCTGTATCATCATTTTATTTGTCTGTCGTCTGCTTACATTTCCTGAACATCCCTCCAGATGAATCAGAGAGATAATAGAGATGAAGCGGCCTATAATGTTCGAGGTTGCATGAAGTATCATCCCTTTATATAATATTGTCTTGTGTTCACAGTCTTTGAGATAGGTTGAATTTACAATCATATACGGAATTGTAATCCTGAATTCAACGTGTGGCTTTCGTGAATTGAAATGAGTCCCTTAACATATATAACGCAATGACCATCATTTACAAAATTAACCTTTATCGAGTACTTTGTGAATGACATGTGGATTTCGGGTGTTCGGTTTGTTGCATGAAGAGGCACAAAACTAGGGAACAGAAATATGTGTTGTGTGTCTACGAGGCTGAAAATAGAGTCTGCATCTAAATGCAAAAACATTTTTATTCACTTGCTATAATTGTCGCCGAAATGTTGAGCTCCAAATTAAACATATTTCTAAACTGCATGCACATGGAAACCCACAACTAATTAATATAACATTTGGAATAGGAAGCGTGACAGCAGGGGTAATGCAAATTTGGATTAAATGGTGTGGACATGGAAAGTCACATAAACGTGGCATCTTGGAAATTATAAAGTGGAGAAATCAATCCTACTTTCCACCAACATATATATACCTGTTTACCATATTTGTTCATTTATATGTCACCCCGACCGACTGTAGATTGCAGTGTTCTCGAAAGTCTCATCTACCTCACTCCACCAGCACTGTTCAAAACTTGACTAAAAAGTGTGACATGTTCAAATGATCATGCATGTTTTCTTTTATTATATTTATGGTCATCAAATAACAGACGTCGTCTATTTATTGCGCATTACACATATAATTTCAAAACTCGTTTTATGTGGATTAATCACAATCCGCTCCAACAATTCCGGAGATATATGCCCTTTTCCGACTTTGATTGTGCTGATTCAAGTTGTCTGGAAGATAACTTGAATAGTATTTCACAGAATTTCATGAAACTTTGCATATTATCTTCATATGAGAAAGTCCCGGTCAAGTTAGAATTTTGATTCGGTTCGACCATGTTTGGCGGACTTATGATGTCCCTTTTTAACCTAGAATGTACTAATTATTTTGTTTTCCGGTTATACCTTAAATTAAACTATAATATGTGGTTTAATTAAATGGAAATACAAGATTTCGAATTTGGTCTTAGTCTCTACATAATGTGCCCCTTTTCCACCTAGAATTTTCCTGTTATTTTGATGGTGGTCAATAGTTACTGTTGAAGTTCGGCCGAATATGTATTTGTCTCCATTTCCAATCTGCAGAGGAAATATCATGAATATATCAAGTTTCATCTTCTCCTGATAACAATTGACTATATTCGTGTCTATATAATAAACTGTTTAACTTTGTAGTTAAAATCTCATCTCTTTTGAATTTCAACACTGAATTTGTCGGACGACGTGAGCACACATCTTCCACTTTCGGCCGCGGTTAATTACCCGCCGGCTTGATAAACTTTTCCACACAAAATATCAAATCATGTGCAAGATCTTTTATAATTACCGACATAAAACAATGATCTTTCGCCACAGAGTTATATTATTGTAATTAGATTCTTGACATGGTTCATGCATGGAAAATAAATTCGACGCGTTTTTTTTAAAGGTACGGTTGGCCTTGGCGGTGGGTATCCTGTGAAAATATTTGCACCCGTCAAAAACCGCCACAATCAGAAAGAACATCAAAATGTAGACAGACTTTGTCCGTATACAAATAAGAAATATCGCATAAACAGTATGTTATTGTCAAATGTTTGACCATTGTTATGTAAACAAAAGCATAAAAAGTTACTTTTCTGGTGTTTGTTTATATTATGATGGTAAACATAAAGAGCGTTCTTTGTTGGTGAATTCCTGATATGGAACTAATAAAGAGTGTTCATGCCATTTGTGTGTGATTAGCCAGTAGCATTGTGCTGTCTTCTGTAACACAATCAGGCTCTTGCTTAGGTAAATATAGTAGGTCTTTATGATGACATGCTGTTTACGTGATGGTCATGGTGTATATGAACGAAACTGTATGCGTTTTAATGTTTTTCTGTTTACGGTGATTAGAACAAATATTAATATTTTCGACAACTAAGGCCTCACGTACGTGCCTTTAACCGATAGAGAATTTCCGTGCCATATATATCGCAATTCTTCGATTATTTTCGACGCAGTGAAATGTAAAAATCAACATAAGATATACGCATTTGCATACATGTACAAGGCAACTGTATCATGGGATGACGTACGCAGGACATTTAGAATGAATTGATTTGTCCTAAAGTTGCTTAGAAGCCAAAACGTCCATCGAGTATGTCATTGAAGTCGTACATCCTAAATTGTTCCCAACATGATGGTTAAAGTAATGGGGTCAAATTTACTATACTGATGCGACTACATTACTCTTAGTACTCCGGCCATTAAACATATTAAAGATATAACTCTTGTTTCGATAACGGTTATCCCATTATAACGAATTCGGAAACGCGCCTATGCTATTTCGTATACAAATTTGTTCTTTAAAATTATTGGTCATAAATCATAACCTTAATCGAAGAAAGAGTTATTCTTATTATTTATTCCAAGTATTGGTAAAAGAGAGAGAGAGAGAGACAGAGAGAGAGAGAGAGAGAGAGAGAGAGAGAGAGAGAGAGAGAGAGAGAGAGAGAGGGGGGGGAGAGAGAGAGAGAGAGAGAGAGCTTGTTTATTCCTCCACGCACGGGAGACGTAGTGTGCAACGAAAATACAACTATACATAATACAAAAACAAGAATAATATGGCGTTACGTGTATGTTATCAGAACAGACACGAATGTATCGTGTGAATTATAAGCAATTACTGCACTATATATACGTGTATATATAACTACAATACTATACTATATACACAGGTATATATAAGAACTTGTACGGCGATTGCAATCACAGAAGTCATATATCTTCAAATTATAATTGTGGGATATTCAATCAACTTCAATGTCTATAATTGGGATATAATATTTTAGACATCGCCATATGGTGGCATTCCATATAATATACAGAGATGCGATGTTATCATTTCATTGTGATATTTGTATACTTTAGTATACTGTAGACAGTAATAATATAATTGTATTATTACATTTGCTATATTCTTTCCCGACAAATTGGGGATATTAAAGATCAGAAGTATGCATGATGGATGTATCTATCTATCTATATATGAGTCGCCACTCGCAAACAATCATATGTGACATAATACACTTATGAACGAGAAGCAATCTGTGAATAAATTATTTTCATTGGGAATATTTGAGGGATGAAGTCCGCCCAGCGACTGGCATCCGAATGCATACATTAGAAATTCGTAGCATGACAATTGATCCATTGTGACAAAGATAGGGATAGGAATGAAGTCAGTTCAATAAAGAATGTGTATTTATTTACATCTTGGTTCAAGTTGGTCCTATTACCATTGACATACATGCAGGTGTAACGCCTTGTTAGTTGATGGCGGATTTGAAGTACAGACTACGCAATAAAATATGCGAGTTTTGTCAGTTGTCCGTCCCTGTCGTTTTCGCAACACTGTGCGTCAGAATGGGTCAGAAGTGAGCAACAATACTTCTATATTAATACTTCTACTAAACGGACATGGCTCACATCTCAGTTCGCGATCGTATCTCGGCTCGCATCTCAGTTCGCGATCGTATCTCAGCTCGCATGTCAGTATCTCAGATGACTCTGAGATTATGTCCTTAAATTGTGATCGCCGTGATTGTGTCCTTAAGTATTATCTCGTAGTGGCCATCAAATCATTCGTCGTCGAGAAAAACGAGACTCGATCTTGCGAAACACAAAGAGCTAAGCTATGACCTGTTAACAGCATAATTAAGTACCAAATAATCACGGCACGCAGAACCATAATCCCCTTACTGCGAGTGGCAAGCATGAATGTCTCACAAACGGACTCGTAATCGTCAATTCTGCGAAAAGTTTTTGGACCATGCAAACAAATTACGACTACAAATAGCTATTCGTAATAATTATCTGTCGTCGTTAATTGTGCTAAAGGTGTCTCTGTTTTGCAATCGACATGAAAGACAAGACTTCTGTATATTATCAACATTAACATGACACATTCTCATGTTTTATATGGCATCAGCAAATATAGTGTATATACTGTTCGTATCAATTCTGATGTGCAGA
Source organism: Siphonodentalium dalli (assembly GCA_032622095.1). Lineage (NCBI taxonomy): Eukaryota > Metazoa > Mollusca > Scaphopoda > Gadilida > Siphonodentaliidae > Siphonodentalium > Siphonodentalium dalli. The sequence goes on from CP136067.1 coordinate 56,791,913, forward strand.
GTTGCAAACACGCATTGAGACAATCGAACGCATCCATATTAATTGTTCATCAAGCGGGCGTTATTGTGTTCCATCCTTCTACTCCGGGAAAACGGAATCAGAAATACGTCCTGTCTGGACGAGTTTCTGTTGGGCATAAAGTGGGATTTACATTTTAAAGATACATCTATTATCTACAATCAGATTGTATGATGCCTGTATGTCATCAAATATTCATGGGCGACGACCCCTAGAGGGAAGGGTCATTTAGTTCTTGGATTGTCTTGGAAACTAGATTCATCGACGAATGAAGTGCAATGAGCAAGAAACAATCAATTGTCTACTCCTGAAAATACGACGTTAATTACTTATACAATTAACCCTTTGATTTATTAATTGATATTTCTAAAAGTGCACAATGGAGTGGCCTACGTGTTCTAGGTGTTCGGATACGAGCAGTCGGTATATAGTCGGATAAACACACTATGTTTTTATTCGAGCATGTTGGGTTAACCACATACCAACTATATAGTATTATAGTAAGAACAAAATATGTCTATATTTTAATATTCTTTCTGTTAATGGCGGTTTTAACGGCTGTGATTATTTTAACAGCAATACTCATCGCGAAGACCATCCGCATCTTTAGCTCACCGGAGGCACACGAATAATCAAAATTAACACACAAAGAACCAAAGTATTCAGCATAGATCCATCATATATCTATATGTACGCCGAGTACATTTACAATATAGCTAGTTAGCTACACATATCGACCCACTTTGAACGTGATAAAAGCTGGTAACTACTTGATTTAATTCGAGGTTTGAAAGTCACCATTCTGTTTCCGAAGATTTAACCCTTTCTATATTAAATTCATTCTCCCACTCAGTTTTAAACTTATACATTGGAATGTTCTATTATTCGTCTGGAGGGGTGTTCTTGAAAACAAAGGAGACAACAGATGCAAGTGCTGAAGAAGTCCTATCTATTAGTTGGAAATGTTAATTTACAGAGCTATTATGGACTTGTTCGGGTGCGATAAACTGATAAGTTAGTATTCAGGCGCTATGCTAACTGTTGGGAATATAGCATTCTACTAGCATCACCGAAAATCTCAAAGACATCGACCATACCACTCCATAGATATCATCGTCTGAACTATACGCTTAAAGGTACGGTTGGCCTTGTCGGTGGTTATCCTGGTATTTCCACCCGTCAAAAACCGCCACAAACAGAAAGAACATCAAAATGTAGACAGACGTTGTCCGTATACAAATAAGAAATATCGCATAAACAGTATGTTATTGTCAAATGTTTGACCATTGTTATGTAAACAAAAGCATAAAAAGTTACTTTTCTGGTGTTTGTTTATATTATGATGGTAAACAAAAAGAGCGTTCTTTGTTGGTGAATTCGTTATATGGAACTAATAAAGAGCGTTTATGCCATTTGTGTGTGATTAGCCAGTAGCACTGTGCTGTATTATGTAACACAATCAGGCTCTTGCTTAGGTAAAATATAGTAGGTCTTTATGATAACATGCTGTTTACGTGATGGTCATGGTATATATGAACGAAACTGATGTATGCGTTTTAATGTTTTTTCTGTTTACGGCGATTAGAACAAATATGAATATTTTCGACAACTAAGGCCTCACGTGCCTTTAATTGTAAATATAACGCAAATTATTTCGCCGTCGAGTGACGGTCTGTGTACGGTAACGTTGTATTAATATTCGTAAAAATAACTACTTTGAGCAAGACTATTCTCCATTTCTATTTGATTAAAAACCCGGTGTGTTTCACATCACTTTAATAAGTTCAAACAACTGTTGTTAGTTGAACATATCATCTGAACATTTGTTAATGGATAACTACTAATCAATGAGTATTTAGTATATAAAAGGTTAAAGTATATAAGATATAGGTTGGTCATACTTTGTGTAGTCAATATATTCGCTGCATGGTAATCGATTTCGTAAACTGTGGACAGCAACAAATTATGTACCAAAATGGAGACCAGCATCACTCATAATTGTTAAATACGATGGTTACTAACTGAACTTTAGATACACATAAATGCATCATAAGCGAAATGTAACTAACTTTATACACCAGGATGAAAATATTATGTATGTGGGTTTACATTGTTCTAGATAGACCACTTAACACGCATTAACTGTGATCGAAGACTGGTTCTATACAGCAACCTTGTACAGGCGGACGATGAAAGGGGGCATGAAGGGGAACTATCTCCTGTTTGCATCTGCTGCGATCAGAGGACAAAACAGTATGTCTGCCGAGATGACCCCTGATTGGTGCGTTGATAACAACATGAGAAACGAAAATCAATGGTTTTGCCGAAGCGACGTTGTTGTCGCTAAAGATGCACCGGCGGTCATTTTTATTGGCAATATAATAAGAGTCACTGGGAGACGACTGTATGTGGCTTAAATAACATTGTACATTCATTCGGATCGGTCCTACTAAAACCCGACCGCACCCGACCGCATCCGACCGGACCGCCCCCAGGGGTCCGAACGAGATGGGGTTTGCAGTATCGTGTAGAATGGACCTGAATGTACTAAAGTTCCAATCCCCAAGTCGATAGCTCGAGCGAACATGGCACTGTTAACCCCTAACTTGCGGCCGTTTCCGCCAGGTACGCAAAATCCAAAAAGGCACCGACCGCACCTCCCTTGGCTGCCTGACCACGGAAATGGATATTATATCATGAAGTGAATACCCATATGCATCCATGTGCGATCGGACAAGTCGCTAGCTGCAGCGGAAGTGAATAAATTAACCCATACGCTGCTGCCGAATTCGCTATGAAATTAACACCCGCCGACCGCACCAACCTCATGGGTCTGAGCAGAAACGGCAGCAAGTTAGGGGTTAACAGTGCCGAGCTATCGACTTGGGGATTGGAACTTTAGTACATTCAGGTCCATTCTACACGATTGTGCAAACCCCATCTCGCTCGGATCCCTGGGTGCGGTCCGGTCGGGTGCGGTCGGTGCGGTCGGGTTTTAGTAGGACCCATTCGGATTACACATATTAAAGGCCCAACATTTTAAGGGTCATGCGCACGTTTTATCAAAATGTCTTCATTTTTCAAAATGTAATTTCTCAAGCAATTATTGTGAAACAATTAATATTCAAAAACCGCCAACTCGTTGGAAATTATAATCCCATTTACTGTACTTTAGTGAATCGAAAATGTCACTGTGTTCAGCCTGAGGTGCCAAGAACTTCTGTAAAATATAATTGTTTTCAAAAGTACAGTTTATATATTCATGATATCCTATCAATATACAGTTGTTGCTCGATGTCGAGGGAGACATTGAGATTTGTCACCCGCTCGAGAACGGAATGTCTCCCGAGGAGCACAGCTCCGATGGAGACATTCCGTTCTCGAGCGGGTGACAAATCTCGATGTCTCCCGAGAAGAAGGACAACAACTGTTTTGTTATCCGATTATACCACAGAAAAAAATCCTTGCCATCCACACACACGATGTTGCACTGAGTCACGAGTTCTTTCTTTCCCGATTATGTATATTTTCAGTAACAACTTATCGTTCTGTTCCATAAACGATAGTCAAGCCGTTAATCGTTTGATAATCAGCGTTTATTTACGATCATTTTGGTGGTTAAATCGTCAATATCGGTCCATGCAATGTAAACCAATAAGCCATATAGGTATGTTATCACCTTCTGCAATGTGGAATATTCAATGTCGCCTTGCGCGCGGAATTTACTCGCGATGTTCATTTCATAACGGTCTTCCCCGAAAGCTATTGCATGGGAGTTGTCGATTTCATTAATGTAAATGTGTATGTGTCAGTGCCCCCAAGTATATGGCGATCCTCATACAAAATACTTCTATGATCACATTGCAGACATCGCGGAGAGGTCTGATATCATGGATAAGTGTACTGTACCATTCATTCGCGACAAACGTATGCATTACGTTGTCTACCAGCAAACATTTATAACCAACCAACCTGAAGGGATCCACTCTTTCAATCTTGCACCATAATGTCGACATGAACATATTGAATCACCGATATGTTTCGATGTAAAACGTACATAATAACGCTTGTCCGATAAAAGTATCAACTTAAAAGTTCGAATATTAGTGTTCACCAAATATATGCAAATTAGCAAACACCACAACTGGTGTGTTTTGCGAATCCGTGGGGTATATAACATATATGATTTTTAGTACATTATAGTGATGTGAAATAGATGAGTTACTGCAGTGTGTGTTTGGAGATATTCTCGCATTATAACATCAGGCGGGCGGCAGTGTGATTTGTCGCCCGGCACGTGACAGGACATGGGCCAATCAGAAGGGTGGAAAGGTGGAAAATAGGGAGGAGGGTAACAATATACAGTTGTCGCCCGTTGTCGATGGAGACATTGAGATTGTCTCCCGAGAAGAAGGGCAACAACTGTTTTGTTATCCGATTTTACCACAGAAAATAGACTTGCCGTCCACACGCACGATGTTGCACTGAGTTTTGAGTGCTTTCTTTCCCGATTATGTATATTTTCAGTAACTACTTATCGTCCCATAGGATTTCTGTTCCATAAACGATAGTCAAGCTGTTACGCGTTTGATAATCCGCGTTTATTTACGATCATTTTGGTGGTCAATATCGGTCCATGCAATGTAAACCTATAAGCCATATAGGTATGTTCTCGTCTTCTGCGAGGCATATTCAATGTCGTCTTGTGCGCGCAATTTACTCGCGATGTTCATTTCATAACGGTCTTCCCCGAAAGCTATTGGGAAGTTGCCAATTTCATTAATGTACATTCATATGTGTCAGTGCTCATGGCGATCCTCACATAAAATACTTCTATGATCACATTGCAGACATCGCGGAGGATAAGTGTACAGTACCATTCATTCGCGACAAACGTATGCATTACGTTGTCTACCAGCGAACATTTATAACCAACCAACCTAAAGGGATCCTCTATTTCAATCTTGCATCATAATGTCGACATGAACAAATTGAATCACCGAGATGTTTCGATGTAAAAAGTAAATAATAACGCTTGTCCGATAAAAGTATCAACTTAAAACTTAAGAATATTAGTGTTCACTAAATATATGCAAATTAGCAAACACCACAACTGGTGTGTTTTGCGAATCCGTGGGGTACATAAGATCTATGATTTTATAGTACGTTATAGTGATTCGAAGTAGATGAGTTACTGCAGTGTGTGTTTGGAGTTATTCTTGCAATATAACATCAGGCGGGCGACAAAAACAATGTCTCCCGGGTCAGCGGGCGACAGTGTGATTTGTCGCCCGGCACGAGACAGCACATGGGCCAATCAGAAGGGTGGAAAATAGGGAGGAGGATAAGAATTGTTTATAATTATCTTCATTTAGAAAGACAGCCTGCCATCAATAATGTTCAGTATTTGAAAACTGTCATATCATGCCTGCTGATCAATGAAACATTGGGTTGAAATGAGTATTATGTCACATGTCCATAGGCAAATCCCCAGTTGACCAAGTATCTCTAATATTGTATTTCCAGTTTATTGGTCCTTGTTTGAGTGGACCAGCTATACACACCAACATTTGGCTGAGATATTTGTGGCTGCTTTATTATGCTTTGTATATACGGGCGTATGATGTTATATCATGCAATTACAAATTTAACTCAACTTTATGACACACATGAATCTACTAAAATGGCAAGTTATTTGTTGATTGGATTGGTGTGTGAAATTAGTAATTATTCTAGCAGTTCTTGGTACCTAACGGGACAAAATATTGACAGAATATTTTCAACCTCTTAAATGTATTAAAAGATGAGGATGTGTGAAATCAAGATTTGCCTGGATTTATGCAAAAACAAGTGTCTGGTCCTTAAAGACAGATTTGGTACTTATTTCGTCACTTCACACTGACAGTATATTAGTTGGCAACTACGCATGTTGAAGAACGTAAGTTATGTAACATTCAAATAGCATTGTCGACATCTTCACCAACATCGGTTGTATATATCCTATTGTAACAAGCGACATCTGAACTACGCAAAAACAGTTAACAGTTAGTCCTTAATTCCTTCAACGAGAGATACGTCATAATGTATAAGTAAAAGAATTACGTTGTTTGCTGACAATTATGATGCAACAGTTATGCAAATACATGCTCTCCGCAATCTTATTCGGCATGCATGTTTGAATCCCCAACCGAATGCTTCACTTCAATTTAAATTTGAGTAGTATAAGCAAGTTGCAAAATGCAAGATGTGTGCACTCAGGTGCAATTAATTGTCATTGGGATATATACGTTGACCTACACTGTATACACGTCGACTCGGTGACAATAATATAAATGTATACCATTCTCTCGTCGAGAGTCGAACATTGTCCCGTGGTTATTAAATTGGTATGACATTGGAGATAGAAGGCTGGTCGACAAAAGTAAACTACAGTCAAATCTATCAAAGTAATAAAAGTTAGAGTTAAATATATTTTTAGTTAGAAATTATAAAAAGGAACATGTTATTTACAACTTCCGGCGAAGAATTTATATAGCCTTGTGAACCAATAAGTATGCTTTTTAAACTCTGGACATTTTGCCACACTCTATATGGTTCTTAATATGTGGTTCCATATGGCTAACTGATATCGGGGTCGCCTATGGCTATACTGCGGGCATATCAGAATTGCTGGAGCCATCACTCGGACCACCCAGACAGCTGACATGGTGATCACTCTAAAATGTTCAAAATTTTCGATGAGTATGTCCTGTAGATATTTTTCAAGTTGAGGTCATATAACTTTTTGAAACGGTCGAGCATTTGTAATCTTATTTTGGAGAACTATAGATGATTGATGGTATATAGTATGTCACAGAGGACTCACTTAATTCCATGAATGCTGTACGTTGCCACCCTGCATTGGTTACTCCTCATGGTATTCGTATTGGCTTCATCAGAGTTGTCCACCATGAACTTTCCGCACGTTACGCTTATGTTTTATCATGAGCTTGGGTTGGTATATCAACATAATGATTGTAGACTATCCCAAATTGGTAAGCTTTTTTTTTTTTAAAGAGATCGACAAATGGGTCATCGGCTCCAATGTATAATATTGCGTCTGTTCTTTTTCACTTTAACCTCACAAAGATGATCAAACATAGCGGGGCAAATTGCAACGATATGTAGCAAATCGATAGCCAAGTACACACGAATGTATGGGCACTCGATTTAGTATGCCTTGTTCTTAGCTTTCTGTGTTTCGCTGTGTAAACTATTCTCAGGAACGACATATATTGTCGACTATTTGAGATATTGACTCTGAAGATGAAACCACATTGGAAGACAAAGTAAATGGAACAAATCTGAGATATTGTCGAGTGCTCATTATGCATCTACTTGTAGGTCGAAGCAAATCAGAGGGAGAAATGTACAGACAAAACCAAGAAGACACAAATCACAAAAACTATCGCCACAATGATAGAATGTTTCACACTGTAAAGATAGATCCATCTATATAGCGCATTATACCGTGAATTAGTTCCAATGCTCTTTGCATCAATTATTACGGTCATATGGTACGTGACATCATTTACACAATTGCCACTCACATCCGCAACGAGGAGGCAACCCCAAACAAATTCGTGCGCATGTCCAGGTTAACCTACTTGCAAGATCTACCGATACCCAAACAGAGTAATCTTTTAACACATGAGTGGTGCGAAGCAGTCACTGTACGAGCGACATAGCTCAATGTTCACACACTTATGTCACAGCACGAGCGACATCGCTCACTGTTCACACACTTACGTCACAGCACGAGCGACATCGCTCAGTGTTCACACACTTACGTGATAGTTGAACAGAATACAATCGGAGAATCGCGTGTCGCTTAATTCGACAATCCACTGTTGTGTGAAACTTACAGTTATCCACTGTCTGGATGCGTGCGAATTCATCTCGATGTTTTGACAGCGGAGACGCTAACCAAACCACTCGACCACGGAGCTCCACATATAAAATCCTTACAAGTCATTACAAGTAAACGAGCCATCTATGCATATACAAGCGAAATCGGTTCGGTGGTGTAAACTATACTAATTACTCGTTTTTTTGCGTTCCAGACAGGACGACGAATACACGGAATACTTCGGACTCAATATGTTCTGACAATGTTTATACAGAGGTTATACAAATGATTACTGTTATCATATTTCCACACAAACACTGTTCGGTTTATCATATCAGAAAAACAACGAGCCAGTGGTACCGGAATCAATAAAAAAGATCTTCGCATGACTACAAAACAGGGCATGATTGTTAGTCAGACGCAGCCTATAAGCGCCAAACAATTTCACCTAAGCATCATGCATTTGGGAGCAATAATTGAGATAACATTGATACATCCGAGCAAATACACTGCCATGTGAAGCTATGCCATGTTACTAAACCTGAATTTTGACCACCATCTTGAAAACGCTGTATTCTGTTCAGATTCGAGTTTTAAAATGTCTATGTTTTGTAAATAATTATGTCAGAATGCCCAACTATATATCTATAGATATCACGCTCTCCTTACTGCAACACTGTTTCCGATGTTAGTTGCGATCATTCCCAGTTCAACAATGGAATGTTTACGTCATGGTATTTTAGCTGCAATTTGGAGAAACATATAAATGTAAGGATTAAATTAACAAGCTCACACGTGTGTCCTATATAAAATGATAATGTAACTATTTGCACTTTAATTTTATCAGATTACAAACAGATTTGGCGGTGAATGTCATTGTATGAGTTTAAATTACACTGTTGAACGCAAGTAATTATCTTGATACAATAAGTCTGAACGGTGAGTATAATTATTTTATTTTCTCGCAACCTCTGAAAGTTGCTTTTCTCGTATCGATGATACGATAAGATCTATAATAGACTCAGTTATCACCCGCGAAGTATAGACGTTGAAATCGGCACAGATTTGTTGTTAACACTTCATAAAATAGTTTTTGTGTGTGTGACCGTGTGTTGTCGGCCACTGTACCGACAGTATAATAACACTCCGCATCAAATTGCATTACTAAGAAAACGCGTACATTATTACTTCAGAATATTTTATCATATTTCAAGCCAAACAATTCGTTGGAATTCAAACTCGCAATCAGAACATTGTGTCCAATCGGTTAGAGAACATTATAGTCGACATGTTATCCTTCGCGTCCGGTGGTATGGTTCCACCTCGACTGGTTGTAAGCTGTAAAATTTAACTGGATACACCGTACGTAACTTATAACACTGTTGCTGCATGTTGATATGTTAAGGTGTTATGTTCTTGTCTTTCATCGCACGAATTTCGGTGGAGGTAATCGACTACCGATATGAAAATCTCATCAGTATTTCAAAACTGAAAATCACTTCATAACAGCAACATTCCAGCAGGTTCATATTCGTCCCGTCCCAATTATTCATTTTGTAAATACTATACGCCCAACTCTATCGCCAGATACCCTCCTGTATTGATATTAGCCAAGTTTAGCAATATGTACGTATAATTACACCCACTTCATTTTCTATAGTAAATTGCCGTTGAGTTTATCAAAGCTAATGTAATTATATCGGATAATTACATTAGGTCGAGATTTTATCAGTGCAACAAAAACGACCCAAAAGAACTTGCGCGCAATGATATTTGTAGTCCGTTGCATAGTAACTAAGGACGCTATTTTATTCGCACTCGCTTCGCAGTACACATTTTTTTTCACGAACGCTATGAAAGCTAATAAAAGAATAATAAATAACTATCCAAATAAAGACAATGCCCCAATATAATAAACATTCCCAAGCTGTTTACAGAGTGTAAATTTGGTCGTAAATTTGCGACGTTTCGTTACGAAATGCATGACTAAACATACACAACTTTTTAGTTTTCGTTTCATTTATAATTTTATTTACATTTTCCCAGCAGGCACCACTTGTCATTTTGTAAGACCACAGGAGTGTGGAACTTGATTAATAATTGCATTAATTAGCCTAATTACCATTTTTTCGGCCATAATGCTGGGCCAAAAAAAATGCTAATTAGCATAATTAAGGCAGTTAGTGATAAAGTTCCAAGCTCCTGTGGTAACTTAGGTAAGAGTATTAAATTTAGTGGTTATATTCTGGGCACTACAATTTATATTATAGGATGAAATTTTTAATTACTGTTTACAGATGTCCCCAAACATTGTACCAGTCCCGTGAGAAAACTGCAACATATTTTTTCCCTTCGTCTCAGTGTAACGATATGTTACAAAGCGTTTCATGATTTCTGAGATTCCACAGAGACTGGACCTACAAACTGAAACTTACAAAGTCCCCGTAAAAAAAAAAATGCAGCATTCAATGTTTCTTCACCTCCTTTTATTGTAGCGATATGTTGCAAAGTGTTATGAGGCGTTACCGGTACATTTTACAAATGATATTAAGTCACCCCCCCCCCCCCCCCCAAAACAAACGCAGCATATTATTAAAACTCATCTCAATGCAGCGATATGTTACAAAGTGTTACGAATCGTTATATGATTTCAGAGATCCACAGTGACCGCTCGTAGGCAGGACTGTGTTACAAATTATATAAAGTGATTAAAGTCCCTGTGAGAAAACTGCAGTATATTTTTTCAACTCGTCTCAGTGTAGCGATAAATTGTTACGAAGCATTATGTTACATGTACAACAGAACGAGAGAGAGAGAGTGAGAGAGAAGTCTGGGAGTCGCACCGAAAGTTGGTAGCACCCGGAATCCCAAGCCGGTCACACATCAATGGAATAACCGCGCCCGATGTTGCTTAACTTTGGTTATCACACAAAGCGTGTAACGACCGTGTCCTATCGATCAGAGAAGTCATCGGCCTTCTATATTTACAACGCGACCGCTATACACATGATTCCTGAGATCCACAGAGACCACTCGTTGATTGGTGTTACAAATAATGTAACGTCCCTGTGCGGGATATTTCTTCTACTCGTCTCAGTGTACCGATATGTTAAAAAGTGTTACAAAGGTTTACGTGTCTGCATTATCTGGACACAAGCTATTTATAAATAATCACTTTAAATTTTACCAAATATATTAGTTTTTGAAAAATAAATCATCTTAAAATTCCTTAAATGCCATGATGATTTAATTCTTCTGAAAACTTGTTTCTCGGTAAAATCACAATGACACAAAATGACTGTGAAAAATCGAAAATTGAAAAGTATTTGGCTCACTGCCGATAGATAGGAGGATTCCTGTAAGAAAATTCTCACTAAACTTTTTGATCGCATGTTCATGATTCCCAGTTGACATGGAGACTAACTGTATATTTTCCTCTTCCAAAATTCTGCTAATAATGTTTAATTTTGATCAAAAGTTTATTAATGTTTTGTTTCGTCCTTGACATACGTTCGAGAAAAACCCACTCGATCTACAGATCTGCAGATCGATCGATATTATTCGGACGGGAATGCAGCGAGTTGTTTTCGGCTCAAGTCTTGTCTGTTATTTGAGAACATATAGTTCCTTGTTTCAATCGTATTTTAAGGGCGAATATGTCTTTAAAATCAATATTTAACAATCGATGGCATAATTATAAGGAATAATCTCGGTTTCCTAATGTAATTACACAGTCTAAAGGCATATGCCGAATCACAAACTCTTATAAATCGCTTCGCGATTTATAGGTTTGTGATTCGGCATATGCCTTTAGACTGTGTAATTACATTAGGAAACCGAGATTATTCCTTAAGTAAGATGTAACGTGTGTTATATGGTACGTGTATATCTATGGGTATGCATTTAGCGGTAAAAGTCGATGAAATGATTTTACGGCGGCGAACCCGCACGTTTATATATATCGGCCCAGCGTGTATATAGGGCAGAACTTGCATACAGTAGTGGAGTGGTGTGTACACACTGCACTGATACCACCGATACGCTTAATTGGCTTAAATTAAAATTAAAATCTTGAATTTGAATTTGTTTAATCTCAATAAAAACCGTACATATTATACAGTATTTGAGATAAAATAGTAAAACAAGCATACATGTGAAATTAATATTTACAAGTGATCAAGCAGATTACATATATACAAGAAACACAACCAATTCTCGCCATTGACATCGGCATTTATTATCATGTATTCGCCCTATACGATGCGACGGAGTCGGTTTAATAGGCCCTTCTTAGAAAATGGCTAACACAGATAATCCCTAGAATATAGTCATGTACGTGGAACAAATATATAGCTTAACAGCTCTGTCTTCAATCAGTATTTGTAGTGTTCTAAAATAGTAGAATTTCTGTCCCAGTTATTGGAAGCGAGAGCAATATATATATATTTCTTATAATGATATGCTATTAGAACTCTCTGGCTAAAAAATATTATTTTTTATATGTATATACTTATCGGTTAGTGTAGAGTGTTCATGTGCTATATGCAATCAGTAAGGGGTCGATAATAAAGAAATGTAATTGATTCAATTAAATCCTGTTCGTATACATTTATAGGCCGACTGGTTCCGTCGCATCGTATGTTGGCGAAAAAAAATATCAAACAATGCCTGTATATCCTCAGAGAGGGATTTCTCGCATGCATTCTGTGATCACGTATGTGGTGTTCGTGCATACGCCAGGACGTCGTATAGGTTATAGCGATCCCGTTATGATTTGTCACGTGATATTAAATTCACCCGTGCGCTAACAATGGGTCAATCGTTGATGCGAAATGGTTGAGTACGATGCAAGTTTGTTCTGTTGATTTCCGTTGATTGTCCATTCTGGATACATTACTCGGATTATTACATGTACATAGGTGAGCTTTATATGCGATTATTATATAATTGAGAATTAAGATATGCGTTTTACAACCATGCATGATGTAGAAAGGAGAATGCTATGTGTACGTTTCTTTTCTTTAGCCATGTATGTGGCTTTGTATTTTGGTTAAAATAATGTATCGATATTCATCGAGAATACTATACCATACATGTGCATGCGTGCATGTGAATGATTATATGTTTTGATTCATGCACTTTTCAGGGTTAATTTAAGTGTAAATTCTGAGTATATATACGGACATGGCATATACACATATTATAAAGTTATTATACAATGTTGTGTATACATTATGGGTTTCTTACGGTGGCTGATTTGCGACATGCACACAACATATATTATCTCGAGATCTCGACATAATTATCTCGAGATCTCGAGATAATATATGTTGTGTGCATGTCGCAAATCAGCCACCGTAGTTTCTCTTGTATGAGTCCAGGTTGTGGTGAAAAGTCAGATTGGACGAGACAGGCAGTGTCGAGTCCAATATCACCTTTTCACCACAACCTGCCCAATCAGTAATAGTGTTAGTTGACGGATGGATAATAATATATGTTATATTTATGTATACATATAGTACACGCATCGACCCATATCAGGTATTTGTCACGGCGGGTTGGTGGGGGGGGGGGGTAGGACTCCAAAACTGTAATACCGGGTGTAATACGGTGTCGTCTGCATACAGTAAACAAACGAGTTTAATGTGGTCGTGGAAAGTAGTCTCATTTAAATTCTTTTTTGGTTGGAAGTTATGAGAACATTTCGAGATCATTTAGGTAGATAGAAAAGATGATGGGTGATATATTTCCTCCTTGCCTGACACCCATATCACAAGAGAAATGGGGGGGGGGCAGCTCTGTTTCAGAGGTTACACAAGATTGTATATTACGATACATGTTCATTATAACATTTAAAATTCTACCGGATATTCCAATTTCAAATAATGTTTGCCACAATCCAGCTCTCCAGACACTATGAAAGGTTTTTGATAAGTCTATAAATGTACAATATAGGTTACGTTTACTCTTATTTTTTGTCAATTCGATTAAGCCATGAAGTGAAAAAATGTGGTCAATAGTATAGTAGTCTTGGCGAAAACCCGCCTGGTTTTCAGAGAGTAGGTTATTTGCCTGAAGAAAGCCATATATTCTGTTACTTAGGATAGACGAGAACAATTTTGCCACACAGCTGACTAACGTAATCGGGCGGTAGTTTACCGGCTGCTTTGGGTTTTTGGATTTGTATATTGGGTGTATAATTCCGACACCCCACTCGCTGGGTATAACACCGGTTCTTGGAATCAGGTTGAAGAGTCGAAAATACACAGGTGCCAGTTGATCAAATGTGGTTTTTATATACTCATTTCGTATGTTATCTATACCAGGGGATTTCCCTAATTTTAAACTAATTGCGGCTTCCTCTATTTCTATTATTGCAATATCATAATTGAGTGGCGAAGTGTCAGTTACACAAAGATTAAAATTTTCTGGATTATCGGTCTCCAAAATACATTCATTTTTGTTTTTAAAATATTCATAGAATTCTGAAAGTAAGGGTTTGTTTTGTGGTTTTACGTCATCTCGGGATGAATTTAAAACTTTCCAGTATTCCTGGACGTTTTGAGATCTAAGACTTTTAATTTTATTACACAGGTATAGATTATGTTTCCGCTTACTCGCGTGTAATGATCGTTTATATTGATTTAGTGCCTTTATCATATCAGTTTCTCGTTCTGGACAGGGCCCTTTTCTAAATGAGGTTCTAGCTTTCCGATATAAACTTTTTAACATGTTTCGTGTTCCTTTGTACGACGCGTCGCGTTCCGAGTGTATTGACGGCAGTTCCGTTAAAACCCGTTTTTAATAGTTCATCTGAATCCGATATATCTTTCTGTGACTCAGCCTTCGGTCAAGCACATTCTGTGTCAGCTATAATCCGATAGAGATTGTTCCGTGCACATCAGATAAACAGCTGCCGTCTTTGCCGACTGCGAAATCTCGGATATGGGTCAGTGCGCTTTCGCTAAACAACATATAGTCTACGACACTTACATTTATACAGGTCACTTGACCAATACCATTATCGAATCCCAGCCTATCATTCGCAATGTATAAATCTGTGGACTTGCAGAGATCAATGAGTTGGTACCCAAAATTATTCGTTTTAGGGTCTTGAGATGCCCTCTTTGGGAGAGTTTTAGAAAAGTCATTTTCTGATGGAAGGTGATCAATGAGTTTTGCCGTCCTGGTATTAAATTCCCCTACCAGTAATATATTTTCGCCGAGATTTTTTACATCTGCTATTGAAGTGTAAATATCAACAAAACAATTACTTGAACTATGAGTAGTTCCCTCGGGGGGCACATATACATTGCCAATGAACACTCTTACGAAAACTGCAATTCCACCGGATCTATACCTTGCCAAAGTTTGCCGATTTTGTATATTTAATAATTTAAAACCTGATATTTTAACATCGTCGGCATCATCAGTCTTGCATTCTTGGAAACATAAAATGTCATATGTTGATACATAATTAATAAATTCTGGATCAATAAGTTTTGAAATAATACCACCAACATTCAATGACAGAATATGTAATTTTGTAGGGTGACTATTAAAAGTCCCACAGGCCCCTGTATCCTATGACATCTCATCGTCATCAAGAGCCATACACATCCCCTCGGTATATCGATATGAAGGCTTCACATTTGGTTCAACCTGTTGATTGTTTATAAATAATCTGTCCCCTACCACTCTGGCCTCTTTCCAGCTTGTTTGGCATCCTTTCTCATGGGAAGAAGAACATTTTTTCTATAATCCTGGTATTCCTTAGGATATTGCTGTGATACGAAGAATGGTGGCTTCAATGTAAAAATACCGCGCAGCAAATACCATTCTCCAACTATAGCTGTACAGAGCAAGAACCATTCTCCCACTATATATACCTAGCGTATATAGCGTTGGTTGCTCGTTCGATTATTAGAATAAACGATTATTCCGCTTTGTTACAAGTTTCGTATGCAATACACGTTGGGCACAAACTTCTAAATGAAATGGCTGTGTACATGTAAGCGGAATGGTCACGGGAGACATGGATAAGAATACATTCGTTGACAGTGGCAACAGGCGCTACAAGTTACAAGCATATGTGGCTAAACATTGCTTATATAATGGGTACGGAGTTCAGAGATTGCGATAACTGTCTGTTTCGTATATCCAGGACAACAGTTAGCATGCATTATGGGAACTATATATCCGGAAGAACATAAACAAAGAGCATAGAGGGTAAACAACTGTAGATTGTTTCCCTGTATACTGTTTCGCCTTATCATATGATTTATATAATGTACAGTACATGCACATAACTACACGTACACGTAACTGAACCTGACTATTATTCATTCGCAACTCTTCAGATGCTAAACTGTCAAGCACAAATAAGACCTGTGCGTCTCGTGACTTAGTGACAACATCCGGATCGAGTAGCAAAATGAGATGGTCTTAATGGAAATCGATCGTGATATTTCAAGACTATATTGCTATCCGAATCAATTAGGCACACAAAACAGGCACGAACGATTGAGGAAAGTGTCAATTCTTCACTTAGTTAAGACACGGAACCGGTAGGTCCATGTCCGGCCCATTGTCTCATATTGACAGTGTCCATAACAATAAACTTTACATAATAACGGGGTGCCTGTCTCCTATAGTGTCGTGGATTCAATAACGCCTGTTTATATTGCCTATTTAATGCAAGGGGAAGTCTTGGCTCTGAAAGCACAACATATCGCGCACACAGTCGTATTGATACCGTCGTATGGCTGAACAATGAGGATGGATACGCCATGATACCAACCCGGGTTAAGTGGTCCTGCTAATTTTCTATGACGCTGGTTGGTCCTGCTGAATTTCTACGATGCCAGTAGTGCAAACTGGTGCTGTTAAGAAAATGTACCGTTATTTGTTTCTGGAATTGATACTATTTAATGGTGGCTGCTCATGTGTTTTCAAAACGTTATGAATAGCCATTTTGATTGTAGTCGATTAGCAACAAACATATTTTAAAAATATTAATATTTTTTCAATGTTTTGTAAACATAATGGCTTATTCTCCATTCGTTTAGATTATCAAATGGCCGTCAAATTGAAACATTTAGAAAAAACAACGGTACATTTTCTTCAAAAGCCTCAATTTGTCCTATACCAACATCATAGCAATTCAGCAGGATCCACCAGCATCATAGCCAATTAGCTGGACTACTCAAACCATGCATGGGTCACCGATATGGACCCTGGGATTTTCGAACAATCGGCTGCCACGACAGACTGGAAATTACTTCCAACTTCCAAATTCGTCTTAACATAATATCCATGTATTTGCATTATTAAGATAACATGAAATCCCTATTATATCACTAAAAAGTCATTACACATTTCCTTACCGGTATATCTCACTAGTGATAAATAGGCACGTGCTTCCCGGGATACTTGGCATCGCGCCACAAAATTACCGCGCGGATTAATACTGCTTGGAAAGGCCGCGCATGACACCAAACCAGACATTGCAAAATGATTGCTTTGTTCGTTAAAGTTAAATACTTGTCCAACTTCATTGCACTAACGAAAATAGGCACAAAAACGAAGAGGCAAATTTGGGGACTCTATTTTTTTGTCGCCAGCCAAAGCGCAATACTGCCATATACAGTTGTGAAGCGTCTCCGCCAACGCCGTGCATGCATGCATTTTTCAGCTTCTCTTAAAGATTTTGATTTGTTAAAAAGGGATAAAGCTCTAGTGTTTTTCATGTGATATACAAGATCTTCAACTCGTTATGTCGGAATTTAAGATTTTATGAAAATCGTCTGCGACTCGTTGTGAATCAAATTTATAATAAAACTCGTTTCATAAAATCTTATATCCCAACATAACTCGTTGGAGATCTTCTATATCACATGACAAAAAACTGGATACATACATTTGGTTACGCTTTGGATAATAAGTACGAGTCACTTATATAATACTTCTATCCAGAAAACAAGTACATATACATTAAAGAAAAAAATTAACATTAACATTAAACAATGGATATGTATATATATAGCTTGTCTTATCAAGTTATCAAATACATGGAATTATGAATTGAATAATGTATTGAATGTTCATAAGTTTAATGTTGCTATTATCTCCATACTCGATCCTGTCACTTGGATCAGCTTGTGTTCAATGCTTGTGATCAAACAATTATTGCGTATAGCTCTGTATGTTTCAACAGCTCAAAGTGTAATTCATATTGGCTATGTGTTGGGTAAACGTGCATTCTGATTGGTCGAGAGGTGCATGTTGACATTAGTTTTCGAATCATCAGCATCACCCGCTGACGGGTGAACAAATTTGATTGTAATACGACCCTGCCTAACTATGCTTAAAAGCCATGTCCTGATTGGCCAGTGGCCCGAGTTACCATGGCTATCTCGTTCCAGTTTTGTGGTACAATTCTACTTTTTCCAATTGTACCACGAAAAAATCGGTTTATTCAGATCGCCGCACGCGACTTTTCCCGTCTTTTCTAACTCCGCGCAAACGAGGCATCAACGGAGTACACCCGCACCCGTAACTCTTTGAATTAATTTGCTACATCTTGACAATCTTGCGAATTTTCTAGCGATTTTTCGCTTGAAACCAGTTTGGTTGCCAATGAATATGGTCCAAATGATGTTATTATATACTGATATATGTTACGACCAAAGAAAGTTACTTAATAAGTATATTA
Source organism: Siphonodentalium dalli (assembly GCA_032622095.1). Lineage (NCBI taxonomy): Eukaryota > Metazoa > Mollusca > Scaphopoda > Gadilida > Siphonodentaliidae > Siphonodentalium > Siphonodentalium dalli. The sequence goes on from CP136067.1 coordinate 56,810,533, forward strand.
AATGACAAAATAAATCCATGGGGCCGGGCTGTGCATTCGTCGATTCGAATCTCGATCATATTCGATATTTCGGAATCAAGTTGAAAATGAAAGCGCTTGTTCACCAGTACAGAAGGGGAATAAGATTAGTTTAGTAAACTAGATCATTTAGATCGCTTTGTGTAAGGAAAATGGTCCATAGTCGATGATAATATTCATGTTGTCCCAACAACGTTCAACACAGAAATGACAGCAATCGTATTTCCTGTACAATTTAAATGAAAGACACGGGCGCCGCTGAAAACACATCGTTTTTTAGCCAATCACAACGATTATTCACGCAAACAAATTACTGGAGTACTCCATGCAAAGAATCTAGTACGCCCAATACGAATTACACCACGAAATGTTTTCTCACCTGAGACCGAAAAAGCGCAGTATTTCGTTGACTATTCAGTCGAATTGTGACCATAAACTTTCAGTCGTATTACAAAAGAAATAAATACACGGTGTATCGGTGTGTATGGTCAAGTTGTACCACAAAAAACTTATTGTAGGACTCCGCTACGCGTCGTCCTACAATCAGTTTTTTGTGGTACAACTTGACCATACACACCTCTACACCGTGTATTTATTTCTTAAATAGAACACGTTGCGATTGACGGGTGAATTTTGTTTAATAGAACACGTTGCGATTGGCGTCGCGTCAAATACGTCAGGGGTGGGGTAATTGAGGTCAACTTTGTTAACTATATAGATACGATTAACATATACAGTTGTTGTTGGGGCGCAGTTGTGCCGATAAAACGTGCTGTTCTTGCAGTTTATTTAAATTTTGGAGGATTTTATTGGAATGGAGATCATCGTGCCATATTGCAAGTTGACTCATTCACAAACTGAGAATGCTTATCTCACAATTAACGCAGTTGAAACAAACATACGAGCATAGTTTATATAAACGGGTAAATTCTATAGTAAGTATTCAGTTTAAACCAAATATTTTAACGAAACTATATATAGTTGCGTTATGAGAGGTGGGGAAATTGTCGATTGAACGTTTAATAATATATACAGACGTCGAACAATTCAATATCTAAACAGTAATTTCTCAACTATTTGACTCTATAGTGACTGAGAAGAGATAGTATAATGATATTTTTGATCCAAGCTGTTGCCATTGTCGTGAATGAGAACATTCAAGCTATGGAGACATGTAAAATTTACAATGCAATCAATGCATGGTTTAATCCATGTGTGAATATTAAAATAAAATTATCCTATCCTACCTTGATAAGGGGCACAAGTTTTTTGAGGATTATTCCACCTTAATTTAAGAAACTGATTAGCCTGCATCTACCTCAATGAATCGTATATCAGTGAGACTGAATTTGTTCTTATAGCCTTGTATGTTGTGATTAGGTCGAGGTGTGACTGTTGTGTGGGAATCAAATGTTGTATTGCAGGGTTGGGTGTTTAAATATTTTCCAATTTTTAAAAGTCATTTTACAAATTTCTATTTCCTATGCCTTTGGTTTCTGCGATGGAGTAAGTGATCACTAGTATTGCGTTATAATTTATACGACGATAAGTTGGCGCTCGCCATAACATTCCTAAATCGGCTGAAACTTCACAGAACCCACAGACTTTCCAGAGGATAGAATCACATGTTATAGATGTTACAAGTATAATAATTCGTCAAAAATTCGCTGGTTAATACACGTACATTACTGACACAACTCCGATGATATAAAGAAACCATCTTCTATTTTGAAGGTCACACCTTTCTATATTCGGAAAAAGTAGAGGAATTCCATAACCAATATGCACTGCGTGTCCAGCGAAGTATCGGGGTGAAACTGTGTACAATACTTGATCTTTCTTATCAATGAAATGCAGACCATCTGGCACAAACGTTCGCTGATCGCTATCTTAGATTGCCTATTTTCCAACTGATCAAACACGATTGGCGATGCTTTCATCGTATCGATATTAACATTGATTCCTTCATTTCACGGACATTGCTTTTGTCGACTTGGTAGAAGACGGGTGTTGATTCCACGGACGAGCACATCTCGCAGGGTTCTGAGAATCATTGGGTAAAGTAAGCAACACTGGAATCACGCTGAAATATCCACGCCCATGCACAATGACACGATAAAATTTCGCCCACGCGAATTTAGCCAACAAATACCACCCATGTTGCGATGGCGAAGCTGGTTTTAATCCCAGCAAGCACTGGTGTTTGGTCCACGCAAAAAGAAGATATACGCTGATTCGTGTATCTCGGCAGGTTTGTCAGTTACTTTCCGATGTCTTAATTTCCTCGATCCATCCGTAAATATTCACGACATCATCGTGATAATTGACACCTTTCTCATAATGAACTGTCACTGATAACAATTACGAATAGCAGTCGTAATTTTAGCAAACAGTGCAAAACCCTTTTAGCAGATTTGACGACTGACTAACGTTCCGCTTGTGTGAATACACTGTTAGAAAAAATACCGTCGCTTTAACGGTATGAGACCGCGCGCAACATCGCTGCCAACCTTTGACCGTTAAACGGCATACGGTCAGGTGGTAGCATGTTCCAGGGTATAAAACCGTTTAAGTAACTGGCAGACCGTAACCAGTAACTGTCAGACCGTTGTATTTTTTACGGTTCAGCACCATTTAATTAATATCAAGACCGTAACTAATAAAGGTCAGACCAATGGTATTTTTCATGGGTCAACACCAATGTTTTGCTCTTAATTTGCTAATTTACCATAGAATTAGCCAGGTTCCCATGGTGACAATATGATTTCCCAGTAGGCATTACGATTCATATGTTTTTTAATGGTCGAAACTAGTATTATTCGTAACTTAAAAATACATCTTAGTTCTTATGTTACGATCATAGTTTTGATGAAATGTAAATCCTCAATGCATAAAGTGATAGACAATACTTATGAAACTTTGCAGTTTGCAGAGGATCAAGCTTGTCATTTGCCTCGTAGAATTTAATACGGGAAAAGGCTGCGCACGCGTAATGTGTTCGCCTTTCGCTAACTACTGTATAAATATGGCTGTAAATAAAAAAAACGATACTAGTAATAGCTGACAAGCCAACCCATCACTATTCAGTTATGAGTAATACTAATTTCGACCATTCTAAAACACGAATCGGCATGCCCTTTTAAGCCATAAAAAGAACAAAGATACATGTTTCACAGTTAAAACTCAAATTTATGAACATGTAAAAGTAAAATATCTTAATGGCATACTTTTTGGTAACATGTAAGGCGTGAAATTGTCCAGTCACTTGTAAACACAGTTTTTGTTTTAACAGGTGAATCCGTACATCATGACAATATAATACCAGTCAGAAGAAGTGGTATTTTTAGGCGCACCTTTATTGCGATATTGAGCGTGCATAATTTAGAAAAAGGCGTGATTATAGCACAATACCAAAAATCTGTCGCGCTTATTATTGCAACATTGAACGAAAAAATTTGCGATACTAAGCGCGCTAAATTTCATACAGACCCGATAATATATTAGATAAATACTGTGCATATAGTGTACATATAGTGTACATATAGCATTTACAACTATAATTATATACATATCTAAAACATTGTCTCTATTCATACAATAAACAATATAGAAGAAGCAATAATTTGATTTAAATGTCACAATTTTGAGAGCAAGATGTCGCAATATTAAGCGCAAAATATTGAGATATTAAGCACAAAATATTGCAATAATATCACAAGCAACATGCTTATAAGCGTTTCCACTTGCAATATTATTGCGATATTGGGCGCGAAAATAGTGCGCTTAAAATACCACTTCTTTTGACTGGTACTGTATATCAATAACAGCTAGTTGGGATTGGAACCTTCAAGACAACAGCAGATCCCATAATAACTGTGCGCAATGACTTGGCGACAATGTTCTACTGTAGTCGCACATTTTCCATGAAATTTTAAAGCATGATGCATCAAACTGTATAGGGCATCACACCACTTAGTATCAATATCAGTGAGTAAGCCAAAGATTGTTTGATAAGAACGTCCAACATTGATGAACACGGGATGAATTGGTCCGTGTGACTGTAAATTTGGAATTGTAAATATGTGATCATCCGTCACTGCGCGGCGTCAGTTCATTGTTTGCGGTGTTGTTGTTGTTGTTGTTGTTGTTGACATTGAAGCTCTTGTGAATTACACCTGGTGCGTACAGTACATGTACATGTATATCATCTCCTGTAAATGTACATGCATGTGCATTGAAACAATCCGATTCAGAACACTGTCAACTGGATTGTAACATTCTAATAGTAATAGCTGCTCGTTGTTGTTATTATTGTCACTATTGGTTGACATCGAAGCTTGTGTTAATTGTACCTGTATCCTCCTGTGTCAGTAAATGCGCCAGTGTTTTGATACTAAGTCACAACACTGTCAATTTCACCATCAGCACTGAGTCGAATGAAGTCAGACCCCGGATCACGCCATGATTGATTCTCTACTCTCGAATTTAGTGGAAATTGTCAATGATTAAGCCGGTTTTCGCATAATTTAAACTTGTCCGGTTATCAAAGGAACCGAAATTAGACCGTCTTAACAACTGTCCACAATAGAAAAGGTAACAGTTTCCAAAAAAAACAATGGTTTGCGATCAAATACGCAACGATAAATTGCGATGAGTGCTAAAGCGGGAACTTAACCCCGGAATGAGAATAACGTACCGTACTCATCAATATACGTACCGACCCGCATAACACAGATTTCAGTGCGTGCCCACCCGCTGTTCCATATTATCCGAAAAGCTGAGGAAATCTTATTTCAGTTTGGCTGGCAAAAGTTTATTCAAAATGTGCACGCCAATAACGATGACAAGTCTGCTACAATCAGTAGCACTAACCAAAGCCCTATATGGGTGTGAACTGATGGAACTCCCGAACATAAATGTCATGTACACAATGGAGAAATTTTATCGAGTGTGCGTGACACACATCCAGTCTCTCCCATCGAGTACTTCTACATGCATTTCCCTGAGCTTGCTTGGACTTCTGCCTCTCGAGAGACAAATTCACATCAAGAAAGTTTCGTTGTTATGTACACTGATTTATTTACCACAGGATCGCCAGGTTGCCCTCAGAATATTTCTTCAAATGTTCTTCCAATTCACTCTCTTTGCTCGCCGGACAAAAGGGACTGCTTTTGAACAAAACGACATACAAAAACAACCTTGTGTGTTATGCTTGTCAGAAGTGCCATGACAACGAACTTCTGAATATGATGCGCTACGTACTGCACTTCCGATCACATCACCTGCATGATGAATGGTCATTTCGACCACATACTTAACCACTATGGAATAGCAACATACCTATATCTTGACACAATCAGTGACTCTACACGATGTGCTTTTCTTCTTGGATCAGATGTCGTTACCCCTCCTGACGAAGTATTGCATCAGATGGAGGTTATTATTCTCGATTCATCAACCTACCTGCTCACCATGTGTCGTTTTATTCGTGGGAACTCAATTTCATATTAGTGTAGCTAGTATAATATTGTCACAAATACTCGCCATAATATCGAATAGAACTCGCATAATATCATGTTATAACTGCTACATTATAGACATGCACTCTCGCCTCACACTCATGTGGCTACTTTAAAACCATATACCGCAGCTGTGTGTTGTCAACTACGTTGTGATAACCATGTACTTGTGTATATATCATATTGTAACCGTTCTGTATATACTCTTCTCCACATAGGATGCATACAATAAATATATAACCCCGTAATGAGAATAACGTACCGTACTCATCAATATACGTATACTGATCCGCATAACACAGAATGAATGCCGGATTAATAACACATATTAAATATCAGCAGAGTAAGATTCAGTCATACTGTATGGAGTCATTGCCGTATATAATATGGTCGCCGTTAAATATACGATTGAATTTTGACGGCATGACTTTGAATCACGAAAATATTTCATTTAGACAATTTTCATGGGCACATAAAATAACGGTAAAAAACCGTCAACCTGATGAAACGGTATGAGACCGTCGATTATGACGGCCCGAAACCGTCCAACCGACAGTAATTTCTAACAGTGTAGTACCGTTCAAACTTCTTGGCATTCACTCACGGTACTTAATATGAAATGGTTCTGTTGTCGTGATTATTTTGTATATACTTATGTATGTTATTATCAGGTCATAGTCAATTATACACATATTATCGTCATTATATAAAAAGTTGTATATTTCTCCTGTCTGTTGATAATCATTAAGTCGAGTCACACAAGTTTTGGCGAATGAGCAAGGTTTTCCTCTGTATTAAGGCAACCCTCACATAGGTGTCCGTTATTCTGTGATTCCGTCACGGCCATTCAACATGTGGCTACGACATTAAAATTATGAGTGTGAATGGCATGCAAAGCTCGCGCGCGCGTTCCCATGCTGGGCTTCTCGAAAACGTAATCGTACCTATACGGATATGGCAAAACGACAACTGATATATAGAAAGAACACAAATTCTATGACGTATAGTATACCATATTTGTAATTCTTATCATTATGGAACAATTCCATTGTTACAATCGTTCCTTGGGTTTTGTAAAGCAAACCAATGTCCAAGGAATGTCCAATGCATGATGTTGGTCAGTGCACGGGATGTGTGTCGTGGTAAACACGCGCTCAATTGCGATTTCCAGATGTGACCACTGTGATGTGAATTGTGTTCTATAGGTCGGTGAGAACACGCGAATAGTTTACCAGATTAAATCACGTCTTCGACTCGATTGATTCTGGTAAAGAACTAGTCTTATGCGTTACCCCTTACGTAGTAGTTCATTATGCGAAAGGTATCAATTGCATAGGGACCGAACCGACGATAAATTCAAATAAACCAATAAACCAAACGTGTATGGATGAGCAACACTATATGATGTTACGCCACAATACATTGTGTTCGACGTATGTCTTGCTGAGCAATGCAAATGGTTTCCATCGACTATATTCCGTCGATACTCCAACATCCGTTCCCAGCTGATTTCTTAACAATTTTGCACGAAGTTTCCCCTTGAAATGATCTATTGCCGGACATGATATTTTCTAACCAGACAAAACGCCACATGTTTCGCAATAGCTTATCTCGATAAGTTTTGTAAGATGAATCTGAATGGTCTTGTCGCCAATCGAAAACTCATCGCGGATCCTGGAGGTTGATTACACTGAACACAAAATGCGTCCTCAATATGGTCGTAGAACACTCATCTCTTCAAATTATGCTGTGAGTTTAGCTAGCTTTATGTGGTGTGGTGACAATCATAGACTTTAATTGTTGTATTATATGTGTTTTGTGTAGGATTTTTATATTCTGTACATACTACAATATCGTTACGTCTTAGCGGCTAACAGGCTTAATCAAGGACAAAATGATATTCTGTTTTTGTGTAGAATTTTTCTACATTTTGTAAGCGCATTGTAAACTAATTGATTGTGGAATGCGTTTGAAATGAATTTTATAATAATAATAATAGTATCGCACCATACCAACTACAGAAAGCAGCTTTGTTAGGCACGGCATATATACTGAGAAGAATCACGAATATAAAGACAGTAACATAAAGGAAGAAACAACAAAAGGTCGATTGCATGGTTGCTCACATCACAAAGTTGATGATAAGTAAACAGTAGCATAATAATAATAATAATCATAGTACATGGCCGGTGTAAATTAACAGTGGAAAATTGGTCACTGGCGCTGGCACGACCTCATAATATATCACACGTATATATATACGTGTTATAAATTATAAAATATAAACAATTAATCAACACGTTGCAATTCTCATATGGAAGAACGGAAATTTGGTAAAACAATTAAGTAATTTGTCATTTCGTGTTGAACTATTCACAACTGTATTTAAGGTGGGTTATTCACTTTATGGTGAAATCATCTGACCCATATTTCAGTATCAAACTAAATGATGAATTACCAATTGTATGTGCAATTTGGTCTTTCGCGTTCGAAAAAAATCCGCGACATATATGTTTATATTTTACACAAATCGTGATATAGCTTGACAATTGTAACAAAGTCGTTCATCGAAACTTTCTTTCGGTTGTGCCTGTCATCTATCCTCAACTACCAGCTTGGGATTAATTTAAACAATGCTTTTATCTGTCAAACGGCGGTTTATACCTAGAGATTTATGTAGACCAGGTTTAAACTAAGATTACGAATCCCGCCATAACATTTCTGAGCTACTCTTATTACTGGCATGATATTTTCTCTTGTATTGGTACTATAGTGTATGTGTTTGTTTCTATCTCAAATCATAGTTTAACTTTGTAAAATGCACGTGAGAATAACGGTCAGAATTCCTTTGTGACACCTTACAGTATATCTTTCCTGAGCTTTCTGTAAAGTTTCGTTGTGTATATAATAATAACATAACACCGAAATACCGGAACAAGTCATTGACTCATTGTCCCGGAAAACTGACTGTTTTATAGGAATTTGAATTTTGTATAAACATGTGTATACTTCAATAACTTTCCCAAGCGTTTTTCACGATGTCTCCTGATGTGATGGTTACTTTAACTAGTCTGATTTTATTTTCATATTTCGTCCTGAGGTTATTATAATGTAACATTATATAAATGTGAAACAGAGAGACATTTTTGTCTGTAATTAATTTATATGCACCGGGACAGACACAACGGCTACCTTTAGTACATTACTACATTTTTCATTTTTTTGAATAATCTTTTTTAAAGTGATTTAATTGTAACACCATGCAGATATTTCTTGTGTGTTTGTTTAGGAAAATTACAAACGTGCCTTCAAAACAAGTTTCATAGCAAAATTTCCTTTGTTGTTGGAAATGCATGGCGCCAGGAAGAGATATGCAAAGAAAAATAAATTCTTATAATGGGAAAGGCTCATTTTTACGGTAGAGAAATTGTGATTCATGTCACAAACCAAGCAATTTACGACACGTCGAGCACAAAACTATTCCTTTGAAAAGAAAAACTTTTGGTTAATCGGCTAATTTCCGGACCACCCGGTGCCGTGCGCCACAGATCCTGTCCGGCTGAACGCGCGAAACATAATAAATCACTCTTGTGACGATTGCTGTTGCATCGATATACGGCATTATGTGGATTTGCGCTATCGGGAAACTGGCTTTCATAATCCCTTTAATGGCAGAATCAACGATAGCAATTCTTCACGATAATTGTCACCGCGGGTTGTTCGTTGGCAAATCCATCTTCTGGGCAGTAAATCTAATTATTTCTCTAGTTCCCCGTGTACAGGGTCAGTTGTATACACAGGCCATACCAAGACGCCTTGTGATATATTGTCGTAGTCGCGTTGGCAATCAGAAGTGATTATAAGTAATAATTTTTACCAATATTTCATTGCTCCCAGTCTTGATTCAAACCTCAACCTTTCCTTCAACGTCTTGAGAATCAATCGATAAGAAAATTGCCTTAAAGGGGTACTGTACGCCATTTTCAATAAATTTCCGGTGATAGCAACGATCTAATATCGATAATATATAGAAACATAAGTAATTTGAGTCGAAGATGTATTCTGTAAACGCTCAGGTTAATAGGCTATCTTAAAATCAAAGTTAATAATTTGATATAAATTTCATTTATGACTGGAGCCATAAAATGGCGTAAAGTAAATTACGAATTTCCGTGTGCAAGACGTAATCAAATTAATTAAGGGATACTGGATTGGTAAACGGATGGCACACGCGATCGTTTAAAACATTATGATGATACGGGGAGAAAGCCCAAGCCACTCACTGACTAGTGACGATACAATAACTTAATTGTGTATATGGGACTAGTATGCATATAATATAACTTTTATTTGATACATTTGGTTGAAAAATGTACAAAAATTACTCGACAACGACAATTTGTATTTTTGCATTCCGGCAAATTTGTCATCCGTAACACTACTTCGTACTCAACAGACTTTCAAATAATGAAAAAATTGTTACCTTATTCTCCGACTCGGAGACTATATATAGAAACCAACAACAAGATTTTGCGTACAGTACCCCTTTAATTTGACTGCGCCTTTATTGATAATGTCGCATGTTACATGTACATGTAAAAGCCGGTTTGTGATTTTTGAGATACTCTTAAATGTCGTATGGTAATTATACCCCCACTTTCGAAGAAAATGGGGGGTATACTGGATTGACTGCGTCCGTCCGTCCATCCGTCCGTCTGTCCGACTTTTTTTTTTCAAGTTACGCCTCTTTTTCGACTTATTTTGACTTAGAAAATTCTGTCCGACTTAATAACTTTAACAAATATGAACCGATTTCAACAATTTACGGATAATGCGGGTTTAAATTTGCCACGGTGGGGGTATGCTAGCACTCGAGTGCACATCTCTTGTTGCATACGTCATGGCGTCGTTAGTGCAACCTATATTTGAACTTGCACGGGTTGCTATTCGGTGGTTCAGTCGGTAAGGGTTACAACTCCAATCCGACTCGCTCCCCAGCGCTGGCGATAAGGGTTCAAATCCACATGTTACCATCGTGGACTTTGAAACTCGAAATCGTTATAGGGTATATACGTGGAGTTGCCTGTTACTCGCCGATGGCCGATGGTTTGCCCCACATGGTCGACGAGTTTACCGCCATTGAAATCACTGTTAGTTTAGCCGTAAGTGTGCGGATTTCCCCCACCACTAAACTGGCAATATCGTGATATGGCCTTAGTTGCTGAAAGCGACATCAATCCCCTATCAATCAATCAATTAATCTATTCGTTGGAATTTTTCTTACAGCAACATGTGAAAACCATTTTATTGTGCTACCTATTGGTGGCCGTTTCCTCGGTATATAAGTTACACCATGATTTGCTTTCGTCTGAATGATGAATTGCTTACTCCACATGCACCCGCGAGCTAGTCCGTGGTCTCTGGATACATGCCCGGACACCAACCCATTCATATAGTTGTAACATGTGTGTGAGAGCACTGTTTTGGGGTATATGGTTCACAACTATATATAGGTTACTTGATTTAATGTGCGTGTCAACAAAATGTCAGCATTTAATTACAACGCATAACCATGCAGATTCTGTCATTCCAAATATTTTGGTTACGTCAATAAACATGTGTACTGCACTGAAACTGTCTGCATTTTATATATGTTAGATCTATATATCCATGCATGTAGTAATATTTTGACATCTAGGTTCACAAATATAGTAACAAAACAATTAACTCTTTCACGTTCGAATGTTGACAGCGAAGTTAGAACTGTCAGACAGTTTCTAGTTCTCCACAGTCGCAAAATGTACTACAATTTAAATAATCGTTTGTGGTTGATAACTAAATGTTCATTTTCTATAGAGAATAAATTTCGACTCTTGTTAAAAATATACAAACATATAACAAATGTTGAGACATATACATTTGTATCTCGTCAGATTTATAATAAATATTTTCATCTATTCTGCCCCTTGTAATATCACACGTAAATCATCCCAGCTTTAAACATAAACGCCTTTATTATAGTGTTGCCAAACCCATTAAACTCATACGAAGCGCTCAACTGGGTAAGCCGCTTATTCACCTCGTTCAGTATAGAGGCTGTAACAAGAGCACGAGGAGTGTTATGGACTTTATTTGGGAGAGGGAGCAAAGTGTTGCCCGACTTCGAATTACCATCTGTATTCCTTCCCTTGAACGATCTAAATTTTACAACTCTTGGGTTCAGAATTTCTCATCGTACCCAAATCCCTCGAACTGCTGGAAAATTTCAACCGAATAACCATATGACTAAATATTCTCTAGCTAAGGACCATTTCAGTCTTTTATTTAATTGGCAATAGGAAAATGTTGACTCTCGGTCTAAACATAATATACTCTACTTCAAATATTGGTCACCTGGAAAATTAAACTGTTTAAAAAAACAATCATGCCGAGAGCAACTGGTAATCCACTCAGTCTTCTATTTCTCTCGAATAAGCCATTTACAATTTCTCTGTATTCTGTGTTCAATTGTATTCCACTCGGCTCACCGTATACACATTTCCCGTATTTTTCGTAATCAATTTGTATATTGTAATGACCAAACGTATTCGAGTACAGGTAGCAACCCGTATACATGTATCCGTACCGGTTTGAAATCGCAAAGTCGTTAATTAATATGTGAATAACATACAATCGACACACGCACGCGAGGCGTTGTGGAACCATAATATTGTCAGACCATGCACTGATGCAATATGTCGCGAACACCAGGGAGATTAATAGTCTGTACGCCGTTAATAAGCAGACTGCCATATGTTCGAGTACTTGCTGATTATTCCAATGCGGACTTCAAAATGAATGGCTCACTTGGCCTCGAGTTTATTAGCATCATTGTGGGCATCGCCCGACTTCCCTAATTGGATCGATGTATTATATCCTTGCACCACAATTCGACATCAATTAACACAATAAGGTATATATCCACAATGCTTGGATGATCAAATTGCTTCTGTTATCGACAATCGATTGCTCATTTAATGAAGAATTAGTAAGCTCGTTGGAAAAGGCAGCCGCCTTTTCTACACACCATGGTGTCCAGGAAACGTTGAAACGTTTTCTGTAACTGTTTCAACCATAGCAAGAAATGCAGCTGAAACATGCGCATTGACTTTGTCACTGTTATAAAAATCGGTATCTCGGTATATTTAATATCGATACGACATGCATGCGTTCACGACATTGGCAATTCAAGAAAACGATATCAAGGTTTAATTGTAGTTCAGTGCATTTAAATGTCTAACAACATATATTGGTATTGAGATAAAATTAATCTTTACTTGGCCTATACCTGATACCCATGGTAGTCGTCCCGTAGCTTCGACAACTCAAATCAAATGACACTGCATTCACAGACTGAAATACGAGACTCATTGACCCAACTAAAGAACGACATGTTATGGGAAACATGGTATGATATAGATACATGTAGTTGTGATACAGTGGACCGGCATATATAGTATGATATAAGAAATATGTACAATATATAGATATCAAATATACCGTAGTACAACAAGTACAACACATGTACATGCAAATGGAATATATATTATAGAATACTTGGTGTTAGTATTCAGATAGTTGTCCCATTGTCCAATCCGAGATACCGACCTCGTCGTCATCTCTATCCGTATCACATTACGTGTCGATTACGTTTGGAGTCAACACCACGCCAATGTTATGCCACTTTCCAGACACGAAGACAATTTATTCCTCAAATCTACCATTTGAAGTTCCGTCAAGCAATATTAAACCAGAAAATCATATATATGAATCTGAACAAACTATCCATATTTAGCACGATAACTTAAAGAAATCAAGTAATGTATTTGCGTTTTAAAATATGAATTCTACATTTCAAAGAAATATGAAGAAAAATGTTGCCTGGGATGTGGCCTGAAGGTTGTGCGGAATGATTGAGGCATGCAACAGTAAAATCCAAGGTGGGTGCTGGCGGCAATGTGTTTAACGTATTTCGGAAACAATCGATGGCTCCCATTTAGAGGTCACTCCGAAGATCCATATGAAATTTGCTGGCGATCATGCAGATGAGGGATGTTGTCTGTATGGTGTGTCAAAGATAGGATTGAGTCATGCAAAGAGTAATATTCAAGATGGCTGCCGGCGGCCATATTTGTCATTGAAATTCGTTCAAATTCGATAGCTCTCATGAATCTAGAGGTGATCCTAAACATAAATTTAAAATTTCAAAATATTTCTCCAATAAATGCGGGCTGCAGGGTGTGCCGATGGATTTAAATTTGGAAACCAAGATGGATGCTGACGGATTTCGAAAAAAAATATCGATGGCTCCCATCTAGAGGTCACCCCGAAGATTCGTGTGAAGTTTGGTGATGATCGAATGGTGGAAGTGGCCTATAGGGTGTACCAAAGGAAATTGTTTACGGCCGCACGGACGGAACATTTCGACAGACGTATCTGCGAGACTTGGAGGAAAAGAGATGGTCAGAAAATGCCCATCGGCTCTGCTGTACCGTGATGTAACACTTGTGGCCAGACTGGCAAATCACAACTGACCGCGGCTGTTGATGAAATGAATGTTATTTTATTTGTCTCGTCGAATATGGGTTCACATTTTCTTCGGCGGTGACATTTCCGACATTTTCCTATTATATTTCAAGCCCCCGTCACCATGACGACGATACCTAATTATTATCTGTTTTGTTTGACGATTTCCGCCAACTGGCGTGATTGCATAGACCATTTGTTTTTTCTGGCAATTAACAATTAATTTAATAGAACATTTCGCCACAAAATAATTGGCATGAAAAGTTGCACGTCGATGTTAGAAGAATGCGAGCGACTTTATGACTGTGATTATGAAGCTGTCATTCGGTTTTCCGCGCAATTGTTCGGCGCCAGATCGATGCGCAACGTTGTTCGCATACTAATTATCTTATAGAATAACGCTCATTAACAAAATGGCCTCCCGACGTAGCCTGACTGTTTATTTTGTATTTATTTCCTGGTTTACTTCTATGCGCGAACACGCCCGCGAGGTCGATGAATAATCCTTCTGGTTTCAGGAGTGTTATAGGTTAATCCATACTGTCTGCATTTCGCAGAGGTCCGGAAACGTCACCAATCAAAGTTATCAAGCATGCACTATTGTTAAACGAAACAAAGATTACATTGCAAGTTGCAGCTATATGCTTGATTAACAACAAAGACATAACGGGGTCATATCACCCTCATCTATACTTAATTAATTGGGCGGTGTTTTGTTTAAAAATTCCGCATCCATCCGATTTGACACAATAAATCTACCGGTTTTCTATACCGCGTTTTAAAGACAAAAATCTACTCGTTTTCTATACCAGAACATATTGAGACAATTCCTGGAATACCATAATGGTCATATTTCGGCACTATTTGAGCATTGATTTGGCGAGTTAATGTGTTTTCACTGTGGCCTGCGAAATTCAAAGGAATAATGGGTATATAAGTTCACTATCTGCTTATTTGAGAATAAAGTAAGTCCAAAGTGAACCTATGTTAATATTTAGGTTCAATGTATTTGCATGAGAATATATTTTAAAATCTGGCTGAATTTAAACTAGGAATATACTCGAATCCTTTGGTTAGGAAAAAAACTATCATAACAGTCTTATCCCAAATGTTGTTGATCTAGTTATGAAAAGACCATCATGGTCGAATGGACAACGGAAACTTGTTAGTCAACCTTCATCCATTCCTCTATTTCTGTTTCGATAGAAGCAAGAATCCACCGTTCAACAGACTGGGTCGTTCATGATGGCGGGGCTTGAAATTGATTACCGTTCTTTGTCGACGTATAATGACAGGGGGCACTGTACTGAGGATATATAATTATCAGCGAACCAAACTGGAACCAATCCTATTTAAACAGTGATTGATTGTCTGTTACTTCCAAACGCGATCCGGTGACTGAGATCGGAACACATGAGTTCGGCGCCACCATGTGGACTAGGCCGTACTGGTTTCCCTACAACAGTGACTTTGTATCTAATGTGGCGCGCATATATACACTCGCAAGTTTGCATTGCATTTTTTGCAGGCATTTCGATACAACGAGCTATAATGTGCAAGAAAACTAACGCAAACAAAACATATGCATATGTATATATATAGTCTGAACCGCAGGCAACTACGTAAGAAATAAAAAAAACTCTGTAGTTCCACATTTGGCGATACTATACCGAAATTGTTCTGTAAATAACATGGAATTATATCGCAAGAATTAATCATATACAGGTATGTATCACCAAATGTCAAAGTATATAGCGCTATAACTGTGGAACTATATACATTTTACTTCTCATGTCGTTACATAATTTTGGTAACATTGTATTTTACGCATGTTGTAGTTAATATTATGCCACCATATGGTTTTCTATGACGAAATACTTGCAAGAAATACCAGTGTGTAAATGTGTGAAATCCGAGCCTGTTCTCGCGGATCACAATTAGCTCAATATGAACATGTTAAGAGATCGTATACCAAATAAGTCCAATATGAACATGTTAAGAGATCGTATACCAAATAAGTCCAATATGAACATGTTAAGAGATCGTATACCAAATAAGTCCAATATGAACATGTTAAGAGATCGTATACCAAATAAGTCCAATATGAACATGTTAAGAGATCGTATACCAAATAAGTCCAATATGAACATGTTAAGAGATCGTATACCAAATAAGTCCAATATGAACATGTTAAGAGATCGTATACCAAATAAGTCCAATATGAACATGTTAAGAGATCGTATACCAAATAAGTCCAATATGAACATGTTAAGAGATCGTATACCAAATAAGTCCAATATGAACATGTTAAGAGATCGTATACCAAATAAGTCCAATATGAACATGTTAAGAGATCGTATACCAAATAAGTCCAATATGAACATGTTAAGAGATCGTATACCAAATAAGTCCAATATGAACATGTTAAGAGATCGTATACCAAATAAGTCCAATATGAACATGTTAAGAGATCGTATACCAAATAAGTCCAATGTGGAACTGTTTGAGCAATAGGTTATATTATACAAGCCTATTTATCGTGGTAATAAAGTGCCCCGTGCCATTCAACGAAATAAAAGTCATAAGTCCACTATTGGCTTATATCATAATCAAATAAGTCCAATGTGCACATGTTTTACTCGTATTTAAATTCGGGCAGTACCATTTTTTCGCGCACTAATCGGTGCGCGAATTTAAAACTGATCGAAAAATAATAAGTATATACCAATTAACAATAGGAAAATAAGAGGGCTATTTTAGATAGAAAACAGACACTTATATATTTACATGCGGGCAATCGATTTCTACGCCGTTATCCATGTGAATTAAGGCTTTACATGTAAAGCGATTAATCATGGTTAGATCTTTTATGTTGAAATGCTTATAAGAAATACATATATTCTAGGCTGAAGGTGCACGGAAGCACGTTCCCGTATTCACAACCCTGGGGTGACACTGTAGTCAAACAGTATGAATTATTTGTGCATTTAAAATGGACGCAAACAAGAGTTGATTCTTTCTGAAGTCAGCAGCCAATATGCGGTGGTGGTATTACTTTCAGTTCAATTCCAGGATTTCCATAAATATTTATTAAATATCAGAATGTTATATTGTACCATGCATATGTAATCACTCATCTTCACAATAACATTGTGACGGAGTTGTGTTATATGATCTTATATTCTATGTATATATTACTCCAAGTTGTCTTTTATGTATAAACATGTATCATCAGTGAATCTACATTCCTTTGTTGAAAGTTTTTAGCATGATGCGTCGGAATAATGTGTGTTTTTCAGAAACAGTCTTATAATGAACCATATGTTCTTATATGACATGAAACCCCTATAATGTCATTGAAAAATCCATTAGATATGTTCTTATCTCTCACTAGTGGGTAATCGCCGAGATACTTGGCATCGCGCCAAGTAAATTACCGCGTAGATTAAAACTATATTTAGAAAAGCCGTTCTTGGCACCAATACCAGACATTGCAAAATGATTGCTTTGTTAATTACAGTTCAATTATTGTCCAACTTCGTTGCACTAACGAAAACAGGCACAAAACAAAGAGGCAGATTGGGGGACTATACATGTATGTTTCGTCGCAAGGGAGAGAGCGCAATACTGTCGCAAACGGTTGTGAATCGTCTCAGCCAACGCCGTGCATGTGTGTATTTTACATGCATTTTTCAGCTTCTTTTAAAGATTTTGATTTTGTTAAAAAGGCATAAACCTCTAGTTTTTTTTTATGTTATATACAAGATCTTCAACTCGTAATGTTGGGATATAAGATTTTATGAAAATCGCTTGATAAATTTGATTCACAACTCGTCTACGACTCGTCTGCGACTCGTTGTGAATCAAATTTATCAAACTCGTGTCATAAAATCTTATATCCCAACATAACTCGTTCGAGATCTTCTATATATGTATAACGATATATGCACGTCTTTAAATTTGCGAAAAATGCTTTAAAAACATGCTCGCATGCAGACGCAAGACCAAAGTGCTTGAACGAATCATCTACGTTCTGTTGTCGGATTCACAACGAGAAGCTACAATACTGTATAAGATAATTGTTACTTGATCGTATTAGAGACATGAGAAGTAAGATTTGTGCCCTAATCAGTTAGTAATTACAGCCCGTTGGGAGCTCGTGATATATTTAGCGCTTTTCTTTTATGATTTCTGTTTTTCTATCGATTGTGTAATGAAAAATTAATGGGAAGAACGATAAATCATTACTATTTAATTTACATGAGGTCTTCACTCAGCATAATTCATAAATGGTTAGAATGACTGTAGGTATCGACGTCTATATATGCGTCGAGTACAAGACGGTCACGGGAGTATTACGATTACACAGTGTCTTCAATTTGCTTAACTTCTCGGTTTGCATGTCCATTTTCGAGAAAATCTTTTCTATTTTTTCGACTTGTGCCATGGTTACCGCTCATTTATGTATGACTATCTGATCGCATCGCCAAAGTCTATCATGAAATGTTAATGGTATATTGAACGTTTGATGCTCAATTCTACACATAGCCAACCCACCTATATTCGAGCCACTATGCACTATCAATCAATTTATATCACCGAACTTTGACAAATAATTTCCACGAATGGATAGAAAACCGATTACGCACTTCGGGTTTCATCACTAAAACCCTTAAGAAATAAATACACGGTGTAGAGGTGTGTATGGTCAAGTTGTACCACAAAAAACTGATTGTAGGACGACGCGTAGCGGAGTCCTACAATCAGTTTTTTGTGGTACAACTTGACCATACACACCGATACACCGTGTATTTATTTCTTTTGTAATACGACTGAAAGTTTATGGTCACAATTCGACTGAATAGTCAACGAAATACTGCGCTTTTTCGGTCTCAGGTGAGAAAACATTTCGTGGTGTAATTCGTGTTGGGCGTACTCGATTTCTTTGAATGGAGTACTCTAGTAATGTCTTGTCTTGTTATGAAATTCCCCCGTTGACTTTTCGAGGCACCTCTTCTAGAAATAATCGTTGTGATTGGCTAAAAAACGATGTGTTTTCAGCGGCGCCCGTGCGTTTCATTTAAATTGTATAGGACATACGATTGCGGTCATTTCTGTTTTGAACGTTGTTGGGACAACATGAATATATGATCATCGACTATGGACCAATTTCCTTACACAAAGCGATCTAAATGATCTAGTTTACTAGACTAATCTTATTCCCCTTATGTACTTATTCCCCTTCTGTACTGGTGAACAAACGCTTTCATTTTCAACTTGATTCCGAAATATCGAATATGATCGAGATTCGAATCGACGAATGCACAGCCCGGCCCCATGGATTTATTTTGTCATTTAATATACTTATTAAGTAACTTTCTTTGGTCGTAACATATATCAATATACCATAACATCATTTGGACCATATTCATTGGCAACCAAACTGGTTTCAAGCGACAAATCGCTAGAAAATTCGCAAGATTGTCAAGATGTAGCAAAATTCAAAGGGTTACGGGTGCGGGTGTACTCCGTTGGTGCCCCGTTTGCGCGGAGTTAGAAAAGACGGGAAAAGTCGCGTGCGCGATCTGAATAAACCGATTTTTTTCGTGGTACAATTGGAAAAAGTAGAATTGTACCACAAAACTGGAACGAGATAGCCATGGTAACTCGGGCCACTGGCCAATCAGGACATGGCTTTTAAGCATAGTTAGGCAGGGTCGTATTACAATTCTATATAACCCATAAATAAGTATTGCGTATACGGAACAACAAAGCGCGTAATCGGATGATGTATGGCACTTTCCTGCTATATATGCTACACTACAGAGCATTTTATCTCTGAGTGGTTTAGTTGGTACATATGTCTATATGAGTTATGTAAGACTTTATGGCATCCACATGCAATCAGAGTATTAACATACATTATGTTTCGATGTATACGTATATTTATTGCCGGAATGTCACATATGTATATATGCTTATATTATATATGTGTTTAGCCAATACGCACACAATTAGATAGCGAAAGATACTTAATCCGGGTTCACGATTAGATAGCGTTTGGTATTCAGTCACAGTAACATGTACCACGCGAGGTTAGTATTGAATTAATTATTTATTATTAATCAAGAAACGTAAACTCAAGCGTAGAATATACACGCAGCTTCGATGCCCAGAGAAAATTAAATGACAAACATACCTATAACAGTATAACCACTTTCATTTTTCCTCGGAATCGACCTTGAGGACTGACAATGATTACCGGCAGATACATTTTAATAAAGTTCTTGAGCAAAAACATTGTTTTCAGTATAATCATACCCAACAAGGATTGGTCACGCGTTGACTGTACTATTACCGTTCGCATAATGAACCGCGACAGATAATTATTACGAATAGCTAATTGCGTTTTCGGATTGTCCAAAAACTTTTTCGCAGAATTGACGACTTGGAGTCCGTTTGTGAGAAATCGTACCGTTCAAACTTCGTACCACTTGCAATAAGATGATATTGTTCTTTTTGCCATGTTTATTCGCTTATTTGTTTAATTTGTGTTTACATCAATTTAAGCCTAAGCTCACATCACGGCATCACAGGGGCACACATTCGTTGATGTTTCTGTTCCACTTTCAGAGAGACTTACTTCAGACTAGTGATGCGGACCGGACCGCTTTGGACCGGTCCGGTCCGCGGTCCAGGGGACCGCGGTCCGATCCGGACCGGGTGTCACTGGACTGGACCGGACCGGACCGCTTTTTGCCACCGGTCCGGTACTCTCCGGTCCGGTCCACTATTTTACTTCAGTTATAATAAACTATCGCGAATATTATTGCGTATTTGCCGTCATATCAATTAGCAATGATGTATTGACGCATTCAAGTGGTTAATATCTATTAAACGTTTGATGCCACGAAAACAATGTATAGATGTACTTTCCTTATAAAGTATTAATGTAACACTGGCCAACACTATGTAGCAGCAGCACCCTATAAATGTGACAAACAAGCAACTGAATGAGTATGGAACTATTTGTCATAAACAGTGTAACATGGCATCAACTAATCAATTTGGATGGATATCGAATCGAGTATTTTTCACAGTTATAATTATCGAAGAAACATGCAAACCACATTACATAGTACATACACAAGACAGTCACATTAATCCAATAGTAGTTGTACTTAGGTATATAACTGTAATTGTCAGGACTATACAATCAGCCATCACAATCGCCAAGACCCCAATATTAATGTAGTAGCCGTATTAGTACACATTTGTATAATTGTCATCAGTATAGTTATTGGTTATAAGACATTCTGGCCCTAGCTATATATATGTCCAATACATTTAATTAGTGCATGTTCGCATTACTAGAAATACTATTACCATGCATCGTTCCCAGTATATCCCACCAGAGACAGACAATGATGAATACAGTCGGCAACAATGTAAGTTTTAACATATATGGACTCATTGCAATGCACTGAACTCAGCAACTTTATAGTTTGTACTATACAGAGTAAAAACTTTGAGAAAACGGAGAATTCATTAACATAAGGCCTATTATAGGTGGACCGGACCGTTTTTGACCGGTCCAGGCATGTGTACCGGACCGGAATGGCCTGGACCGGACCGGACTGGACCGCCTTGGCAGTGGACCGGTCCGCATCACTACTTCAGTCAGTGGTTGCGTTATATTACCATATATGCCCAAATCAATAGGTACGTACTGACATCTCACCGGGATTATTTTGCACTTAATTATGTGGTTATCAGGTCATAGTTGGTGGTCGGCACAATGATTCCATTCAAGCTCGCTTTAATGAGAACACTAACTGTCTTCCTGTGTGCGATTACGACTTTAGATGATCATTTATATTACAGCATCCACGATTCTTCCACATTTGTCCTTTTTAGATTTAGCGTTCAAGGATTGTGATGTCGGTGCCTCTGCTAAATATTCTTTCAGACACGAAGTCCAGTTCTATATTGTATTTCTTCGTTGTTTGCTTCATGGCAATATATATATATATATTGGCTAACTGCGAGCAGTGTCTATAGCCGTCCTCACACTTAGTGCTTTGTGTTTCGCAAGCGTCTCGTGTTTCACGACGACGAAGCATTTGATTACCACTAATAGCAGGGATGCCGGAAGCACCAAAGGGCAAGGGGACAAACCAGTCAGGAGGGCACTTTTCTGGTACCCACTGGACTCCCCTGTGCCAGGGCAGGGGGGGGGGGGGGCAAGTGCCCCCGCATGCCCCCTTCTCTGGCGTCCCTGACTAATAGGTCATATGTCGATCACAATTTAAGGACATAATCTCTGAATCATCTCCAACATTGAGGAGCTTAGAAACGATCGCGAATTTATTACTATTTGATGTATTTGTGAGTTTTGTTGAAAACCCGAAACCGCAATCGTAACAGCGAATAGAAAGAACACAAATTAAAGTGACGTAGTACCCTACTTATAATTATATGTCGTAGTTCATGATGAGAAGGGTGTCTATTCAAAATTTAGCGAGTGTAATTTACACAACGATTTGTTCTGACATCTCCCGGCAGCTCTAGCATTTTTCTCCACTGAAAGTTTGTGTATGACAGAATAGACTAGCTCGGTTGAACAGCACTATACTGTATACCATCCGCCGAGTACTGTGTGTTAGTGTTGGCGTTCACCCAGCACTACACTCTTATTACTAATGTGTAAACACGATTACACATCAAATGTGTAAACCCGGTTAATACACATAGCAATGTGTAGTTTTACATACAAATACATTGACAAGTGCCGTTCTACACATAATGTGTATATTTTGTTACACACAAGTGTGTAAGAACGTAGACATGCGCATTGCGGTGCATTCAGTTTCATAGTCTGCTACGTGACGGCCATATTGTTTGAGTATATTTTTTGGAATACTATCTACAGCGATCGTAGACAAGGACATAAGTTTAGAATTCCAATTTGTGGGTTTAGTATTAATAGTATATGAGGATTTATTTGTTAAAACTTTCATGGCGATTACTGCCCTTAGACTCTTGTTATGATTGTTGTAAAAAATACTAATATTATGCAATCACGCCTCGACTCTGGTTTGTTCATTCAAAGCAAAAACTCACAGTGCAGAACAAAATACTACATACCACTATGTGCCATGAAAGTTTTAACATATAAATCTGCATATATCTTTAATACTATACCCACAGGTCGGACTACTGAACTTGCATTTCTTGTCTACAAACTGTGTATGTAAGAACCTACACAAAATGTGTAAGGGATATGTGTTGATTTTATACACACAGTTGTGTATAAATGTGTAAAAAATTACCCATTTATGTGTAAAAATTGTTACACAATTTGTGTACGAATATGAAACTACACATATACTACACAAATTTTGTTTAAGATCAAAATTGAATAATGATTGTGTAGCAGGGCTACACATTTTGTGTAGAAAACCTACACATTAGTCGTAAGAGTGTATGCTGTAGACCATCCACCGAGTACTGCGGGTTAGTGTTGGCGCTCACCTTCTGTTTGGTGTGATCAAATCAGAGGATGGGGTAATCGATTAAACGGCTCGTAATTGGTCGGTGATAATAAAAACTTCCCGCACAATTACGACTCCATGTGCCCATGGCTATCTAGTACTTCACTTGTCAGTCGGTGCCATTCCAAGCCATGGTCAGTAAACGTTGTTGGTTGCTTCCCTTAGTTCTGGAGAAAAAAGCCAACCACTATGTTTGCTGACTTAACATATATGTGCATATTTTACGTGATATAAGACCTTAAACGTCCTAGTTTCAGAATTCGTTAAAATGTGAGTATTGCATCCGATCTGGCATATGTGAATATGTCAACTGGGAATATCCCACCAGAGAAAAGTTCCACGATCAGCTAAATCTTGAAAACATGTTCAGCAAACTAGATTCCGGAGATTAGTAATAGTTCGACTCGCGGTAAAATTGTCCTGTCCGATATGACAGCATACGTATTTTATACCAGAAAATAATTATATCGTACCCATGAGACCATTAATATGAGGTTTTGTTGACCAGCTGTCGTCCTTAAAAAGGGCAAGTTTTAAAGTGATGTGAAACACTCCGGTAGGGTGATCAAATATAATGGAGAATAATCTTGTTCAAAGTAGTTTTTACAAATATTATATCTAAATTGACAACACACACCGTCATTCTTATATCTATATCTATAATTGCGAATGTCTGTCTGTCTGTCTGTGTTCTATAGAAATTCACAGGGAACCATCTAGATGATACCAAATGGGTCTACTAGGGGTAACTTTTTACGAGAAAGATAATGGTGGGGGTTAGAATTTTCAAAAGTGACGCCGTTGTTGTCAGGGGCCGAAAAAGGGGATGGGCAGAATTTTGTTTTGTCGGCGATTGCCATGAAACTTACATATAATCATCCCAATGATAAGAATTTGTTTAGTCGCCGATTAGAACCAAACTTATAAATAATCATCTCCATGTTATCATGGGTGTAATTGTGTGGTCTAAGGATATCACACGTGGGGCCAGTCGAGTCAGTGGTGCATAGAGGTCAGAGGGACACACAAAATTATAACAATATGTGCAGTGTCGATTTCCACCAGATTGATACATATTCTTCTCCGTATTACAAGGAATCTAATCGTTTGGTTTAGATACGCCAAATTGGTTCCCTTTGTGTGAGAGATATGGGGACCTTCAATTTGATTCAAATTTGTATACTCGCCAATTTTCACCAATTTTATATATATGCATCTCCATAATGAGTATAAGTGTGTATTTTAATGGTGACAAAAGTGGCGTCGCTTGAGTCCGAAATAGGGACGGGAGGGTCACCAAAACTGATAAAAAAATACTTGTATTACCAATTACGGTTGAATTACCATCAAATTCATACACGTTCTTCGCCGATATCCACCTATAAATTATATATAGTCACCCAGGCCATCTCCATATCGTTTTAATGAGATTTTTGGTGTTCAAATTTCACAATCTCGACAAACGGTGACCCAATTAAGTCGCTCGAACAATTATATCTTCTCAACTGTCATATTTATATGTATCGACGGCCTGTTCAAAAATAGTGGCCACAGTGTGCATTCAAATATATTTTCTTCTGATATAAAAGAAAACGCAGTCAGTAGCACGTGGCTTTTCAGGATCCTCCAATACTGACATCTGACAAGGGTATATCTGCCCGATACAGCGGATTTTTTAGAACAGACTCATCGACTAACATGAACAACTCAAAATCTCGCTCTGTGTCGAAAACGTGTGGCTGATATACTTGCGCAGCAACACTTCTTTTAAACTGAGGATATTTAGCCAATATATAGCACCATGAACAGATGAGCACCTGGACATTTCTTTAAAAGATTTGTATCTTCGAGCCAGGTGATCTCAAGATCTTAGTCCAACCCACTAGATTGATTGATACATCTCTATATGTAAAACCCAATTGTCGTCTTTTATTTGTGTGAATTAATGTGTTTATGATGTTCATGTATCATGTTATAACGTCTGAACTATACGCAGTTGTAAATAAATAAATACTTCTTTATTGGTGGAACGGATTAATCGCGATAAACAAAATGACAACCGACAAGGTGAGCCACTACTTATATTCTATGACTGTGTAAGAATCATGTTTTGTGATGCTATTTGAATATACAATTTATGAGAATAGATGTAACACTTTGAGCATGAGTATTCTCTATTCCCAACAAATATCCGCAGCGTGCAGAGGGTTTCACATCACTTTAACCTGGGCAACGCCGGGTAACCCTGCTAGTACTAATTAAATGCAGTGACTGCCGATGGCGAAATCGTTTTAGTTTATCGCCGATATCAGCGTCCCGATTCGAGTAGGAAATATTTACAATTTAGCGTAGTTCAGACGATGTTTTCTATGGATTAGATTCCTTGTAATACGGAGAAGAATATGTATCAATCTGGTGGAAATCGACACTGCACATATTGTTATAATTTTGTGTGTCCCTCTGACCTCTATGCACCACTGACTCGACTGACCCCACGTGTGATATCCTTAGACCACACAATTACACCCATGATAACATGGAGATGATTATTTAGTTTAGTTTGGTTCTAATCGGCGACTAAACAAATTCTTATCATTGGGATGATTATATGTAAGTTTCATGGCAATCGCCGACAAAACAAAATTCTGCCCATCCCCTTTTTCGGCCCCTGACAACAACGGCGTCACTTTTGAAAATTCTAACCCCCCACCATTATCTTTCTCGTAAAAAGTTACCCCTAGTAGACCCATTTGGTCGATTTGCTTGAGATTTTCGGTGATGTTAGTAGAATGCTACATTCCTCCAGTTGGCACAGCACCTGAATACTAACTTATGAGTTTCACGCACCCGAACAAGTACATAATATGCCTTTAACACGTTTTGAATCTTTGTCAGGCTAGCACACAATATAACGACGTGTCTCTGATAAAAACGTCAAATAGAACGTTCCAAAAACAGTATTGATATTGTAGAGGTTTCTCATTTGTACACTATTGTGAACATTTTCGACGTATTACATTATATGTAATTTACATATAGATAATTTCGTGGATTTATGCGATACATGCATGTGTGATACAAATGATTGTGAGTACAAGTATTTTTCATACCTTTGAATGGTAAGCGGTAGACAATTAGCTTATGAAATTGCGAATTATTTGGGGTCAAAACGGATTGTTAACCTTCCATGAGTGGAGCTTCCTGAAATTTTACGAAAACCACGTGAATGCCAATGCATTCTCATATATATGCGAGTCTCCCATGGATGGGTAGCCTTGTATATATGATACTAGAAGGTGACCCGACTTCGTCCGGGCTTTGACCTTGAATTGACCATTTTAAAGGTCAAGGTCAGGTGGGGTCAAACACCAACACCCAAAAAATGGTGGAAATCGGCCCAGCTGATACCGGGAAATCGGCCCAGCGGATACCGAGATACCCTGTGCATCAAATTTCGTCCGTAAACATCCGCCAGTTTAACCCGATTTGATTTCCACTCAAGTATATAAGTATATAAACGCGCCTCATATACACACGCTCATTAATTATCAAGTTTCAACGTAAAGATAAATTACCATCGGTGCCCGAGATATCGCCAAGACGTCTGAAACAGTCAAATGCATCGGCCGGTTAAGCGTTAACGTGATCTAACGTTATGACATCTAACGACGTCATAGAAGTTACGCATTGTTTTTATCCTGATGGAAGATAGTACCACTTCTTCTTGATAATTGAGGCAGATAACTAAAACGGATACATACGCATTATATATCGTTGGAAAGAGGAAGCACGAAAGATTCTCACAGTGTCATTATTATGACTGGCATTTTATTATTCGCGCTGTTTCGAATCGATTTGTAAGCACCGAACTAAAATGAAAGTCCCGTAACACAGCGTAAAAACAGATTTGACCTCGGCACGTGAAAAGTTGATCTCGGATCTGAAAATTAATAGGCCCATGCCACCCCCCTGTCGAAAATACCCCCACACACCAAGTTTCATCGAAATCGGCTCGGCCGTTTTCGAGTCCATCGCGATCACACAGACACACACACCCTCACACATACACACACAGATCTTCCAAAATATATAATAGACTAGAAGGTGACCCGACTTCGTCCGGGCTTTGACCTTGAATTGTCCATTTTTAAGGTCAAGGTCAAGTGGGGTCACGATATGACCAGTCCAAAAACACTGCCCGGACAAAAGTACCCGACAAACGTGCCCGTCGAAATCCATCCGGTTTTACCCGACTTGAATTGATCATTTTGAAGGTCAATGTCTGGTCGGGGTCACGATTGGACCCGTCCAAAACAATCAGTGGACAAAACTAACCCCACGTATCAAATTTCGTCGAAATTCCATCAAAATTGCCGATTTGACCTTGAAATTACCCGATTTCAACGTCAAGGTCACGTCGCACGGGCAAATGAATATGATTATGAGACTCGCCATAAGAAAGTACCCCCACATACAAAGTTTCATCGAAATCTCGTGATATTCGGGCGTTTGACCTTGAAATTACCCGATTTCAAGGTCAAGGTCACGTCGCACGGACAAATTAATAGGCCTATGCCAGTTCTCGGCCGAAAATACCCCCACATACCAAGTTTTATCGAAATCTGTTCTGCCGTTTTCGAGTCCATCGCGAACACACAGACAGACACACAGACAGACACACTTTTTGAAGGTCAAGGTCAAGTGGGGGTCACGATTTGACCAGTCCAAAACACTGCCCGGACAAAAGTACCCGACAAACGTGCCCGTCGAAATCCATCCGGTTTTACCCGATTTGACCTTGAATTGTTTATTTTGAAGGTCAAGGTCAGGTCGGGGTCACGATTTGACCCGTCCAAAACACTCAGTGGACAAAAGTAACCCTATGTATAAAATTTCATCGAAATCCCATCACAATTGGCGATTTGACCTTGAATTGACCCGATTTCAAGGTCAAGGTCACGTCGCACGGGCAAATGAATATGGTTATGAGACTCCCCGTACGAATGTACCCCCACATACCAAGTTTTATCAAAATCCCGTAATATTCGGGCGTTTGACATTGAAATGACCCGATTTCAAGGTCAAGGTCACGTCGCACGGACAAATTAATAGGCCTATGCCAGTTCTCGGCCGAAAATACCCCCACGTACCAAATTTCATCGAAATCGCTTTGGCCGTTTTCGAGTCCATCGCGAACACACAGACAGACACACAGACACACAGACAGATCTTCCAAAATATATAATAGACTAGCCGATGAGCCCGACGTTGTCCGGGCGACGTTGTCCGGGCTATTCAAAAACCAAATTTCAAGTCGATAGCTCCACCCGTTTCCGAGATCTAGTCTGCGCATGCGCGAAGCTGGTGTCGCACGGGCTCGGCGACCCGATAAAATTCGTATCCGGGGCAAGATAGATTCACATAGCAAATTTCAAGTCGATAGCTCCACCCGTTTCCGAAATCTCGTCTGCGCATGCGCGAAGCTGGCGTCGCACGGGCTCGGCGACCCGATAAAATTCGTATCCGGGGCAAGATACATTCACATAGCAAATTTCAAGTCGATAGCTCCACCCGTTCCCGAGATCTCGTCTGCGCATGCGCGAAGCGGGCACCGCACGGGCTCGCCAATACGACAACGTTCACCGCCTGGTCAAACTACACACACGTTCCAAGTTTCGTCCCGATCGGTCGAGAATCGTAGATTTGTATTAATGACAGACAAACAAACAAACATACATACAGACAGAGGTCTTCAAAATATATATGAGACTAGAAGGTGATCCGACTTCGTCCGGGCTATTCAAAAACCAAATTTCAAGTCGATAGCTCCACCCGTTTGCGAGATCTGGTCTGCGCATGCGCGAAGCTGGCGTCGCACGGGCTCGGCGACCCGATAAAATTTGTATCCGGGGCAAGATACATACACATACCAAATTTCAAGTCGATAGCTCCACCCGTTTCCGAGATATATAGCACAATGTCATTTGCGGATACCTCGGCAGGTGATGAGTTAACGCGACATCGGCCGGTTAAGAGTTAACGCGATCACGTCACGATCTGTTGATGGCGTAATATATTTACGCAATGTTTTTCGATGAGCGAAGCATGGTCCTGTGTTCTTCCCGATAATTAAGGTAGAAACTTTAAACGTACACAGGCGTGTGATACATCATTGGAAAGATGAAGCGCCACAGATTCTAACCGTGCAAATTATATGACTGGCAATTTATTATTCGCGCTATATCGAATCGATTTGTGAGCACCGAACTGAAATATATTAGCGCAAAACGGCGTAAAAACAGATTTGACCTCGGCACGTGAAAAGTTGAGCTCGGATCTGAAAATTAATAGGCCTATGCCCGTTCCCGGTCGAAAATACCACCACATACCAAGTTTCATCGAAATCGGCTCGGTCGTTTTCGAGTTCATCGCGAACACACAGACCACACACACACACACACACCCTCACACAGATCTTCCAAAATATATAATAGATAATAATAAATTGACCTAACAATATTTACCTTGACCTCATAGGCATCATCGCATATACAAGAGAATGCAATGGCACTGGATATTTAATGCTGCACCAGCGCAACTCCTGTCATGAAAGGGTTAATGTCCACATGTGTTTTGGGTCAATGTTTATGTTCACGCCTGTATACCGCGGATCTTGTTGTTTGAGAAAGATCATTTGAAATCTGAAGATGAATTGCTCTCTCCCCAAACGTACATACGTCTCCTGTTCGTGTCGTGGTGAAACTGAGAACGAACAAAATATGAAAAACCACAGTTCTAGATATGCTATCGATTGAAAGTCAACACGAGTTTATGTTATTGTATGTATATACTTCTTTGATTCGTCCAATACTGCAATTTTCGCGAGAACGCCCAATGAATACTAACGTCGTCGCTTTCAATTCATTATGCCTAAATACCAATAGATTTGTCATTTCAGGAATCCTTCTATTTCCGGGCTGGGCGGGATTACGGCGGAATGCCGACGACATGCTAACTGATGCGTTCACGGATTAGCTTACTAAGCACATGAATATCGACGGGGTCCAAGAGGCGTGAAATTCTGCTAAGAATCCACGACTACATCAATTCTCTACATCAATTCTTCATTAGATGCGTTGCTGTGACTAATGTGGGATACGTGTAATTATTCTGGTCAGGAATATTGTAACCCGAAAATATGGTCAATGTTTATATGTGCTCGAGTGGAGGAGACATCGTAGACTGTAGAACTTTAGCTCGTATAGATATTGCTGATTTTGCTGTTATTGCTGAACTTGAAGCTGCTCGATTTTGATACTGGATCTTTGTGCGGATGTGACGATGTGGCCTTTCCAACATATAGTTCTTATTTGGACATTATGCGAACAAATTCTACAGACGTCAGGTAAGGCCAATGAAGAAAATATTTGTGGTTGTCGTTTACATTTAATTAGACCCCCCATGGCGTGCACGTTGAAGATAATATAATAATATACAATATTAACATATCGCCTTATATATGTACCAGAAGGCCCAAAAGGTACGTTCTTTCCCGCTATTACTTGAGGTCTCTCAAAAATAGATATACCGCATCATTCAACGTAATAATGTGTGTAAGCTCACTTTGTCACATCAGTCCAATATGAACATAATTATGTAAATATTTAGTCCCAATATGAACCTATTTGCACGAGGATATGTTGCATACACATATTCATACTATATCATCCCCATCACTGGTTAAGTGTACCTCCTGATTGGCTATGTTGCTGATGGGTCCTATTGCATTATTATGCTTCTGATTGGAAAATTGTCATAATTAAAATCATTTTCGAATGTTTGGCGATTTGAGAAAAGCCATTATGTGTATAAAACATTCAAATACATAATTATATATTACAAGATATTTTAATTATGGCTCTGTTGGTTGTTGAAAACCGACAATAATGCAGATGGCCATTTTTCCAAGACACCAGGGCAGCCATTGTTAAAATATTTGAAAAAATGTATGCTTTTAAATGTTTCGTACATACACTGACTTTTTCTCAAAACGATTGGATTAGCCAAATAAAGCCAAATGACAACTTTAGAAAAATAAAGATACTGTTTCTTAATAGCATAAATATTGCTCCACCAGCATCATAGCAATTCAACAGGAGCCAACAACATCATGGTAAATTAGCAGGACCACTTAAACGGGTGCATGTATATATATAGTCCATATAAGAATAGATAATTAAACCTACTAAGTATGCCAATCTGGAATTAAAGTGATTCGAAACACCCTGCTGTTTTTTTTTTAATAAAGTGACTCTCGTTGTTTTTGAGCAGTTCAGACGGCATGTTCTATGTAAAGGTACTGCCAATGTTGTTGACGTTTGATTAGTTCAGACGTCATGTTCTATGAAAAGGTACTGCCAATGTTGTTGACGTTTGAGTAGTTCGGACGTCATGTTCTATAAAAAAGATACTGCCAATGTTGTTGACGTTTGAGTAGTTCAGACGTCATGTTCTATGAAAAGGTACTGCCAATGTTGTTGAATATTTTGACAATATTAGTTTAATGGTGCATTTTTCACTCGTAAAGTTTCAGTTTGAAAAAAGTTAAATAAGCTTAAGCACTTAATATGTTTCTAAATTGAATTTAGAGCCAAACTATCAATCCACATCGCGCGTTGATGCTTCATATACTTAGTAATGGCCATTGTTTGTTTGTCACTCTCATTGGATCATAATATGTGGAGGTCGATAAGTATGCCACACATAGAGGATCTACAACTCGTCCCCAGTTTATAGCGGAACTTACAAAACTGTCCAGACCTAATTTACTGGACGAGTTTCGTAATTCCGCTATAGACTTGGGACGAGTTGTAAATTATATTTATTACGTGAACCAAAGCCTCGGCAAAACATACTTAAATCAACAAATGGGACGCGAAATTAACATCGGCATGCGATGACGTTTCGCGTAACTATGCGTACTTTGCCCGCGCAAAGAAATAGTCCCAGATAAATAAAGACTCTTGGACGTATTGTATGGCGTATATTTAATGACATAACTTTTCAATCTCTTCATTCATTATAGTTTGTTGGAAGCCATAGTATTTTGAGACGTAGCGTCCAGAATGTAAATAGACAACAAACCGGAAGTCAAACGTCACCTGGCATTATTTCCTGTTATTAAACGAACGTTTAATATCACAATTTATAGAATGAGATTATTGAATGGAATAAGGGTAGGATCATGTAATAAAATGAATTATTAAAGTTATCTACATGCAATATATCGTCTGATAAAGACATGGGTTCCTATAATCTTCTCCGGCACGAACGAATAAATATAGCATCCACGGACAGCCTATATTCCTGATACGATAACATTAAAGAGCGTCTGTATGCGTGGATTATTAAAAATTAAAAAAACAGCTCATTAAAGTCTTTTTTCTTAAATTGTACACTATCTGTATATTGGTAGTTATTGTACATGTATTTGTCGACCTGTGTTATCCTTCCCTCAAAATTGCGTAGATTCTAGTACTATGATAACTTAGATGTGAAAATGAGCCATGTTCGTTTAAACTAAGACTTCAAATAAAATATAAAATAAAATAAAAAACTCATATATACGCGTACACTTACCAATGCTATACGTGTGTGTCATGCAACACCAACTAGATATTCCATCTTATTAATTAGATATGAATTTTTTCTCCATAACGGCCTGTAATCGAACTGTGTGAATATCGCTTCAATTTGCCCTTAAACCGAGTAATATCATTTTACGACATGACCAATGCGAGTAATATCATCCTACGACATCACAAATCCGAGTAATATGGTTTTACGACATGTCGAAATCTACTTCAATGCTAAATAACGTGTATATTTTTTCGGTCTCAGGCTGATATGAGATTACCTCGGCTTATTTGGCATTTGTGACCACGCAGATACGATGACAAAGATGACCAATCCGATGTGATCAACACAATCAATCGCATCGTATCCAGTGATAGAACACATTGTATACTAAGTATTGGGGAAATTGAGATTGACTTTCAAAACAGTCACTTTTATACCAGACTTGGATTTGTATATGAGCTCGCCATGAAATTCAAATTTCATGAACATCTCTCTTAAAGCGTATTTGGATCGTAAGCATATTGTGATAATTATAGAATACACACGTAATGTTTCTGACTATACGTAATTTACACCACTCGTGGGATTGATGATTTAGCGCACACACTAAAGCTCGGCGGTAAATCATCAATCCCACTCGTGGTGTAAATTTGGTAGTCATTCAGAAACACGACGTGTGTATTTTGATTATACCACTGTACTACGATAAAATAATGTTGGAAAGTTAGAACTTAAAATATCGAAGAAATTTGTCAACACTTCTACCCTCCGTCGACCATGCCAGCGGAAACACAGTACTGTTACCAGGCGAAGGGAAACACAGTACTGTTTTCCGGCGAAGGGATATGAAACCTGAGGGAATTGTGAAAGTGTATAAAAAGCTATTGAAATTTATGATAACATTGTTTTGGTCATATAATATCACATAATATCAAAGATTTATGAAAGTACAACAAACGTTTTGTTTATAAACTTGTCAACTTGGGACTATATTTCCACACGAGTATTGTAGGTATGCCACTTTGCTGTTCAAAACGTATTGGAAACGTGTATACATACAACGTGCATTTATACCCACAGTGGCGATTAACAACTTTTTTCCACAATGACCTTTGATACTGTATAGTAGAGTACGTGATAATGATATAAATACTTTTATACATATTTTATATACTCCTGTGCGAAAAAATGAAAACAGCTGGAACACGATTTCGGTCAGTTTTTTATTGATTTAATAAGATTACAAGTATATAATTTATGGATATCGTTTTTGTGTTCATTTATCGACCTACCTTGTCTATATTTTCAAAAAGATATGTTTACATGATTTGGAGGTTCAATTACTGTTCAATGCGATGGTTCGTTATAACATTCAAATTGCACGGTTTTGTTCAACTATGTGCACATGTTTTTGGGTCTATTATACAGTTGTTGTTACTATACCCTAATAGACAGTGTGGTATATACAATGATATTATAACATGGCTGAGATCCTCTTTGGAATATACTTTATCTATATATCATCTCCTCTGTCTCTATGCTTTGCATAATAACGCCACCTGCACTTGGATACGGTGTATTTAGTATCATATACGTATGTACTCGCATCAAGAGTAGACGTGTTATGTGTAGTTAATATCGATCAAGATGGGACAAGTATTTGATATCACACTTAAACGTGTCGTACCACCAATATCAGAGCTGAGATAAGTACATACGATACCTTAACATGATGTGGTGTATAGAATCGCACGAAATTCAAGCTAAATGTCTTCCTATTTTTGTACATATGAGTTCGAGTAAACAGTTTGTCCACGTTATAAAGTGTTTGGTCTCAGGGCACCATGCAACTACACACACATCAAATCTTTGGACGTCATACAGATATCGACAACGCACTATATATATGTCTATACATTTAAAGGCACGTGAGGCCTTAATTGTCGAAAATATTCATATTTGTTCCAAACACCGTAAACAGAAAAACATTAAAACGCATACAGTTTCGTTCATATATATCATGACCATCGCGTAAACAGCATGTTATCATAAAGACCTACTATATTTTACCTAAGCAAGAGCCTGATTGTGTTACAGAATACAGCACAATGCTATTGGCTAATCACACACAAATGGCATAAACGCTCTTTATTAGTTCCATATCAGGAATTCACCCACAGAGAACGCTTTTTATGTTTACCATCATAATATAAACAAACACCAGAAAAGTAACTTTTTATGCTTTTGTTTACATAACAATAGTCAAGTATGTCGACATTTTTATGTTCTTTCTGTTTGTGGCGGTTTTTGACGGGTGGAAATATTTTTACAGGATACGCACCGCCAAGGCCAACCGTACGTTTAAAGACCATAAGTCTGAACAAATAATTTATTGAAGTCCAACGAAGAATTACGTCGATAGAAAGTGGTTAACATATAAATTGCTGGATCTGCATATGTGTCAGGTATATTATACATGAATATGCTGCATACTATGCAGTATGCACACGGAACCTATATACGTTTATCCCTCTTTCTATATTTAACCCTTTCAAACTGGATAACACCTTGGGGCATGTTATAACTCAAAACTATCACCAAGTATTCATAGTAATAATTTTGGTGTCCATGAAAAACGTAAGATTCCCTGGACTATAAACCTACAAAATAAGTCTGGCACTGAAATAGTTAAAGAATATAAGAAAAAATTATTAAAATTGTTAAAAATTGTAAAAAATAATAACAAATGATGAAATATTGTTAGGCCAATGCATTCTCTTATAATATGGTCGACTCGCATATATAAGAGAATGCATTGGCACAGGGTATATGGGTTGATACAAAAATCGGTCTTGGCACTGAAAGGGTTAAACTTCGTTGTTAGAATTCGTAGTTGTTATTCTATACATAATTGATGTTTGTTCGAGTGAAACGAGTTAAACACAATTGGTACTATCGCTGTATACCAGAAAATAATGAGACCGTAATTATGACTCTATTCATGTCAGTTGTTGATGGTCATATATCGACTTTCAACGATGCAGTTTTATCAGCTAGGGTTTGATTGATGGTCGGGTGCCAAGCATTCAAATTAGCTCATATTTGAAAAATAACGTTTAGGGTTTCCTTTCCATAAAAACTTATTCATCACTATGAATGTTTTATTCTTAGTTGTATCGTTGCGGTTGTTTTTGTTGGGTTAAAGGCACGTGAGGCCTTAGTTGTCGAAAATATTCATATTTGTTCTAATCACCGTAAACAGAAAAAACATTAAAACGCATACAGTTTCGTTCATATATACCATGACCATCACGTAAACAGCATGTTATCATAAAGACCTACTATATTTTACCTAAGCAAGAGCCTGATTGTGTTACAGAAGACAACAAAATGCTACTGGCTAATCACACACAAATGGCATAAACGCTCTTTATTAGTTCCATATCAGGAATTCACCAACAAAGAACGCTCTTTATGTTTACCATCATAATATAAACAAACACCAGAAAAGTAACTTTTTATGCTTTTGTTTACATAACAATGGTCAAGCATTTGACAATAACATACTGTTTATGCGATATTTCTTATTTGTATACGGACAAAGTCTGTCTACATTTTGATGTTCTTTCTGTTTGTGGCGGTTTTTGACGGGTGGAAATATTTTCACAGGCTACCCACCGCCAAGGCCAATCGTACCTTTAATATCTACATCAAAAGATATCACTCAGTTCTCCATTCTCCAATTCAATTCGTTTAATCTTGTCGACCCATACATATAATACATAGGTATTAAGATAACATATAATATATGTATGTACATGGCTTACATAATAAATATTCAAATGATATACATCATGTTATAGAACAGTATTTACAATATAAATAATATACCTTTTTGCCGTAGGAGTATTCCGCTAACGCTTAATGCTATGGTGTCATATGATTGATCAATCCAAAGTGCATAGACACCCTCAATTATGTTACCAGCGAGGTAATATAATTAAGAGTATGTATCCACCCTGGTTTAGTCGCTTGTGCACGTTATTTCTCGTTAGCTTCATATGAATGCAGTGCCATTTACTATCATTTTCAGTATCTACCCAAGATTATCCGAATTTATAAGTTCACGATTGATTATTTTAATAAAATCACACAATTTCCGTATGTCTGTTGAATTGTTCTGGTTAAGTATTTCACTCATTGTGATAGTATTTTGTTTTCTGTTAGTAAATTTTGACAGTAATCGCTGTCGCTCGGGTGACAGTCTCTCGCATTCGAGAAGATAATGAAATTCATCTCCAATCTTTCTGGAGTTACAGAGTGGACATAGTCGGTCAGTTTGTTCAGGTTTTCGTCATCGTCCTGTTTCAATCGGTAATGGTGATTACTGGTTCTAAATTTACATAATGTAATCCGGTTTACTACGTTCAACGTTAGATACTTTTCAAAAGATAAGTCATGTTTAAAAATTTGGTATATCTTACCACGACTGGAGTTGTTCATATCAGTTTCCCATGTATCTGTGAATTGTGAAATTAAACTACATTTTATATACGAAACGAATTGGACAGTATCCGGTATGCGCTCCATGTGCCATGCATGTAATTGGTTACAGTGTTCTAATAAATCATGGATTCTGTGTAACAAAGGGAAATTATTAGCGTTGATATCAAACATAGTCTGTGCTAATTTCAGAAATATTCTGGGATATCTTACCTCCGCACTGTTCATAATTTTACACCAATATTTTATTAATCTCGTGTTTATATACACGTCAATTGGTAGCCTCCCGCATTCCCCATACAGCATGAAGTTGGGAGTAGATGGCCTGAGGTTAAGAACATGCTTCATAAATTTTCGATGAACTTTTTCCAAAAAATCATTGTTACCGAAACGCCAAATCTCGCAACCATATAATAAAATTGGCACAAATACAAAGCGTTTCCTACTCAAGTGAATCGCAGTAAATATATGGTCAAAAATGATTAAAATTGGTATTACAATTACGTATAATATTAGTAATATCACAAGAATTGTCCTGATGAACTTGTGTTACGAATTACTGTCTCTGTTTTACCCGCCAGAAAATCGAAAAGTTAGCTTTTAAACCGGAAAATTTACTGTCAAATCGAACGGGAAATATTTAGAGGTCCTCCATCCGATCGGTTCTACCAGGTAACTGAACATCAAACGACTTCCGAAGTCACATTGGCGCTACTGAAGTGAAATCCCGCGGTTCGGGAAATAGAAAGACTAAGACAGGTAATCAGTCCCACTATTATATGTGTCTGTATAGTTAACTGATACTGGGGACATGTAGTTGATGCGATCTTGTCGGGAATTTAAACTATATAGGGGCATTAATAAAATCAATCTGGACTCCAAGCAGTGTTCTTAGTCTGAAGACTGTAATTTCGGTGGTAGGGAATGTTCGAATGTCAATAGCCTCCAATCTAATACGTTTCAAAGGTTATCATCAAATATGCGCTACGGGGTTTTTAAAGTAAGGTCTGGCGAATATATCATTAGAGATCTTCTCACATTTGCGATCGATATAGAGCCACGGATTTGACTTTAGAAACATAGCTATAGTAACATGACAGAGTAATGACAGTCCAATACACAAGTGCTCCCATGCAGTTAGGCAACTCTAACAACTATAGACATTCCAATAAGAAGATAACCGGTCTCGTGTACTCAGACAGTTTTAGCTCGTCGGTTGTTAGCCAGAGCTCGGTGGTTTTCGAAGCGCAGCATACAAATTATATTAGTGTGGCCGGTTGTAATATTTTGTTATTGTTGTAATAAATTCTCGCTATAATATGGATAAGTACTCGCTTATTATGTTTTAACTGCTACAGTATAGCCATGCACTCTCGCCTCACATGCATATGGCTAATTTAAAAACCATATAGTTAAGTGTTGGTGTTTTATAACGACGTTGCGATAATCATGTACATGTATATACCATACTGTAAACTATCTGTACATGTTCTTCTCCACATAGGAGGCATGCAATAAATCTATAGCTATAGTAACACGACATAGTAATGACTGCCCAATACATAAGTGACTCTACATAGGCAACTCTAACAACCATAGACATCCTAATAAGAAGATAACCGGTCTCGTGTACTGATATCATTTTAGATCGTCGGTTGTTTGCCAGCTCTCGGTGGTTTCGAAGTGCAGTAGAAAATTAACCCTCCCGGTTGCCACTTTGCAAGTTAACGTCGTTCCTGTGAAAAAAACATTTTCATATTAATTTTTTTTTAAATCATTAGGACACGCTTTAGTAAATTGGTGGACACATTTATGTATATGTGTTCTCGATATTGTTGCCTCTGTTCATTACATTTTACATGCGTGTTTGCCATAGTAGTGTGCTACATTCAGCACGATACTGTACGAGTATAGTAGTGTGCTAAATATAGCACAACACTACACCAGCTCTCGACCAATACGAAAACGATATGTCTGGGTGTGGTGAAATATCGTAATTGAATATGGATATTGTTTGTGGACGCCAAGTCGCCGCGCTTTTTGTTTTTGGAAAGTGGAGGATGGAACCGTTGCTGTTTAGACAATTATGGCTGTGTTAGCTCTTTAATTACAGTGTTAGCAATGTCTCTGTTAACCCTTTATATACTAAGTACTCATTCGCTCTTAGGTTTTCGCCTGTCTGTCGTCTGCTCAATTTTCTTGAATATCCCCCCAGATGAATAATAGACTATTCCAATGTATACGTTTATAACTGGATGGGAGAATCAATTCAGTATAGAAAGGGTTTATGTCCTTAATGTGTGTTGTCGATAGACGTGAAGTGTTCCCACTTCGTCATTCCATTGCATTGTTTTGCTGCAGGTCGCCTGAAGATAACACAGCCCGTATCAAAGAGAATAGGAGATAGCATGGTCCTACAATGCATATATAGTGGAACAGATGATTGGCTTCTCATGCAGTGGAAAAAAATGGGAACTTCGCCTAAGGATACTAATTATGTAACGATGGTTTCCACGTCGCCAGCAGCTATGAACGTTGCGATCCACAACGTCAACAGAAAGGCTGTACATGCTGACGTTAGCAATGCAACTGGTGAAGTTGTGTTCAACTTGTATATAACGGAAGTTTGGTGCTCTGACTCCGGCAAATATAAATGTGATATAACCACAATCAGACACTTCCTGTCTGGCGTCACTAGACTCATTGTTGAATGTAAGTTTATCAACTTACGGCAACCTTATGTACAGAATCAAAACAGAAATTTGCTCCATATCGTTAAAGGTGTTTTATACAACGATCGCCTATCTTCCTATATAAATAAAGTCATCTGTTTAAATTTTACATTTAATCTGTTGATTAAACGTGCCTACTAGTACTGTTGATTAAATTTCGCAGAGTGGATTAAACTTTCTCCATACAATTTGAACGGAAAAGTGTTTATCCATCGCATTGTAAAGATCGTGGCATAAACTTCGCAGAGTGGATTAAACTTTCTCCATACAATTTGAACGGAAAAGTGTTTATCCATCGCATTGTAAAGATCGCGGCATAAACAAAATATACGCATAGTGTTTCTGAATAACAAATTTAATCCACGAGTGGGATTGGCGATTGAAGCTCTTGGTGTAAATCGCCAATCCCACTCGTGGTTTAATTTGTTATTCAGAAACACTTTACGTATATTATATATACATACGGGTTTACATTATACACCCGCTTATGTACGTTGTCTATATCAGCAAATAATTAGATCGGAACGATGAGGTCATTAATATATGAGCGGCGGTCATGGAGACAACGTCTTTAACACGTTTTGCGCTTTTGTCAGGCTAGCAAAAAAGTCAATGATCGTCTCTTATAAAGAGCATGCTTCCGACACTAAAAGTGGTAGATAATAATAAAAACTCAATTATGAGTTTTTGTGATCATTTTCAACGTATTACTTATGAACAATTTTGTGGGCTTTCTCGATGCCTGTGCCATGCTTTGTGAAATGAATGAAGGTGATCGCAAGTATTCCCCAATTTTTCCTGAAATTTGCTTAAGACATTTTGACTAATTTGGTGTGAAATAGGACGGTGCACCTTTAATAGATGTACATTAGTTACAATGTAATTTCCTTATTTTCAGCAGTTTATTCTGGTGTCTTATTTAAACATAGCTGTTTCAAGTAGTTATGGCATGTTTGGAACACGGTCAATGTGTACGCGTATTACCTTAATCCTTTCTATTCTAAATACTCATTGATGAGTGGTTTCCTCAGGAAATGTTCAGATAATAAGTTCAACACACGACCGTAGAACTTATTATTTCTCTCAAAAGAATATGATCTTTCTGCAGTTTTGTAGTTTAGCATAGTGTCGTCAGCTCATGAACATCCCTCCAAATAAGTAATGGTCTAATCC
Organism: Siphonodentalium dalli; assembly: GCA_032622095.1. Classification (NCBI taxonomy): domain Eukaryota; kingdom Metazoa; phylum Mollusca; class Scaphopoda; order Gadilida; family Siphonodentaliidae; genus Siphonodentalium; species Siphonodentalium dalli. The sequence continues at coordinate 56,852,236 of CP136067.1, forward strand.
AATGAATACATTGCTGAATTAGTTATTGTATTTTGTATCCAAATAGACAGAAAACAGCGTCATTGGTTTAACTGAATTACACGCAGTGACGTTTGTTGGAAGAATCATTACAGTATGTTTGTTTGTCACACAATAATTCGTCCAGAATAAAGTAGTACAAATTTACATATTCGCGTAGTTCAAAAGTTGTGTTCTCTGAAATGGTACATTCGATTTAGTTGGAATTTTCGATCATCTAATAGTTTATGGCCATATTCTTGCATTGGAGATAGTGTTTAGACACTAACTTATCTGTTTTATTCACTGACATAAGTTCACATGATGTCTTCAAAATGTGTCTTCTTTTTCTTCTTTTACAGATCCACCCGAGAGGCCCCAGATCCACTATGACACTCTTGTGATAGAACCGAATAACACATTCACGCTTCCGTGCAAAAGCAATGTGGGAAATCCGCCTGGACGCTTAGAGTGGTACGCTCGCAGCAAGCACGGCGACGCCTATCGGTTGGTTGAGAACCATGATATTATAAGTGAAAAAACTGAAGAAACATGTTCGTCAATTGTGATAAGTTTCATAAATATTTCAATGTCCAGAGAACTAGATGGTAGTGTGTTCCGGTGTGTTCTCAGGGCCGTTCATGAGGTCGACTTAGAGACTAGTTATTATGATGACGTCATTCTGAAAACTCCAGGTATGTTTCAACTTCTGGCAAAGTGATTTGAATCACTATGCTGTGCTCACTGCGAACAAGCTTAGGTATTTCAATAAATTTTGTATTAAAATTGCTAGACCACAACGCCGTTTTTTTTCAGATAAATTAAATAAAGTGACTCTCGTAGACGAAATCATTCTCGTTTGTATATCGTTGAGTTGTTCGGGACGAATGAAGGACTGTTTGTTAACATGGGACGAATGAAGGACTGTTTGTTTACATTTTTTGCGTAGTTCAGGCGTCATATCCTATGAAAAGGCGTAGTCGATGTTGTTGAATATTTTGACATTAGGCTATTAGTTTAACGGTGTATTTTTCGACTTAATGCAGTGCCTGGGTTACAACATTTCAGTTTGAAATAGTGGAATAAGCTCTTGCTATGACGTTGAATACGCCACAACTACTTCTTTATCTTCTAATTCTTTAATCCCATTTAACCAGAAAAAACCACATGGTATGTTAGATACATATGTACACTTTATGACACATTATACACATGAATATACAACGTATTTTATATTCGAGGTAATAATATCAACCATATATTCGCCAATCCATGGGACGTTTAGATGGTTAACCCTTTCTATACTAAATGGATTCCCCCACTTAACAAAAGTTTACTATGGAATGGTATATTATTCATCTGGAGGGGATATGAGTATGTCGTGTATTTATCTGACTGGTCATGTAGCTTCTTTAAATTCAAACGAGCCATATCCGTATGATACACGTTTGAATAAACCTTTGGATATTTCCTGATGCATCCGTCTTCAAAGTTAATAGACGTATTTTAGCGACGAATAACCTCCAAACCTAAACCTAAGATGAGTAATTTCTTCAAATTGTCACGTTATTATATATAGCTGCTATTAAAACTCCTCAAAGTGTCAAGACCGCTCTTATATTCCTATCATACCAGGAATAAAATAGCAGACGTCGCTCTTTATGTCACATGCTGGAGAAGGGATCCTTCCATGGTATTACATTTGAGGCGATAATATATTCATATATCACTCCGAAAAGTCTTTGAAAGTATGCATTATTTTGATCTCCAGAACGCGACAGGGGTGAGCAATTGCTATGTATAATTTTAGGACTCTGAGTAACTTTAAAAATTTCATTTTAGTTGTATTTTACTAACCCGCCTGATTTATCTTACAGTTTTACCACCCTATGCAGTGGAACCAGCCGATGCAATAGTACGCTACACATCAATTTCTGGTAAGGGTATACTGTTGCTCATGTATGTATATGACTTTCCAAATTGCTCGACTCTCCCCACACTCCGTGAGTCTTTTTGGTCCGTAAGGTACATGTACGTTTTTTAACCGTCACAGATCGCCAAACAACGGACACCTTTAGCATAATCAACTACTACTGATAAGAATTACGAACAGGGTACTACGTCACTACAATTTGTGTTCTTTCTTCAATTGTATTATCATTACGATTATTGTTTCGAGAAGCCATGCATGGGCACGCGAGCTTTGCGTGCATTCATCAAACAACCATTTACTGATAACATAATTAAGTACAGAATAATAACGACAAACAGAACATAACCACCTTACTGTGAGTGGCAAGTAGTTTGAACGGCACTTTTTTTCTCACAAACTGATCGACTGGCAGTCGTCAATTCTGCGAACAGATATTTGGATCGTCTGCAAAAAAACAATATATATAGTTTAGTTGTATACGTTATTTTTATTGATTTATTTTGTGGATTTCGATATTTAATTAAGATTTATTTCATATTTACACAGTCCCGCTGGTGTCCGTTTGTGTTTTATAGAAGCTTGTTTCAATCGCAACGACTCGTCCATTTACGTTTTCGTGTGGAAATAACCTCTCCCATAAATAGACCCCATATCTGCCGGACTATTTCGATCACGTGACTGAAAATCCGCATACTATACCGGGGAAACTCGTATGGTGAACTTGAACTACTTATTGCTATTATTACAATTTATCACTAGTTATTGCTATTTATTGAGTTATTGATTTATTAATTTACTGTAATTAGCCTCTGCATTCTCCCAAATTGTGCTACATGTACATACTAATAATGAGTCAATGTCATCGCCTTATTACCAGTACCAATGTACATGTAGCCTTATTGCCAGTACCAATGTACATGTAGCCTTATTACGAGTACCAATGTACATGTAGCCTTATTACCAGTACCAATGTACATGTAGCCTTATTACCAGTACCAATGTACATGCAGCCTTATTGCCAGTACCAATGTACATGTAGCCTTATTGCGAGTACCAATGTACATGTAGCCTTATTACCAGTACCAATGTACATGTAGCCGTATTACCAGTACCAATGTACATGTAGCCTTATTACCAGTACCAATGTACATGTAGCCTTATTACCAGTACCAATGTACATGCAGCCTTATTACCCGTACCAATGTACATGTAGCCTTATTACCAGTACCAATGTACATGTAGCCTTATTACCAGTACCAATGTACATGCAGCCTTATTACCAGTACCAATGTACATGTAGCCTTATTACCAGTACCAATGTACATGCAGCCTTATTACCAGTACCAATGTACATGTAGCCTTATTACCAGTACCAATGTACATGCAGCCTTATTACCAGTACCAATGTACATGTAGCCTTATTACCAGTACCAATGTACATGTAGCCTTACGCGATTAAGGTTTATATTTGTGGAAATGGCCAATCCGTTGATATTGAAGCTTGTGGTTAATCGAGACAGTCAAGCTCACACAGCATCGCTAATCTCTCACTGATTTCTGGTGGGCTGAACAACTATTTTGGTAGAGATATGGTGACAATATGATGCTTCGAATCGATCGAAGCCATGTATCAAATACTTAAGAAGATAAGTATTTAAAATGTGTTAAAATATTGGCGTTGGTTGTGACAAAGCGACCAGAATCAATGCCTACATGTTTCGTGTAGACACTTATTTTTCATCGAATCGCTCTGAATAACCAAAGAACGCGACAATGATCGATCACTTTGACCACGTATATCGTACCCGATATAGCACGACCACTTGACCACGATGGTATCGATACTAACCACGCGTCTCAGTGTGTTCTACTAGTTTGACCGGGCCAGTTTTTAACATCAAGTCTTTCAGGTGTAAATTGACACTGTTTAATATTAATTACTTAATGGCTGCTTCATTTCTTGTCCCCAGAATATAGAAGAGCGGACGGAATCGATTTCTGAAAGTTTAGTCCATCGGCACCACAAACAGGCTTTTAAAATATATCATTTTGATTTTTGAAGGTTGTGACATTGTGCACCAGATAGGACCCGGTGTGAAATATAAAATGATGCAAAAGATGATTTTTAGAGGTTTAAGAGCCAAAATGCAGCAAACATCAATGTTTTTTTTGTAAAATGCGGCAAAATGAGACAAATAAGTAGACAAACACATTGCGTTTGGCTAACATATTGCAATATACATACTTCTAGATATTTAGTATGATAGTGTCACGATTTTGTTTTTGATAGATAGCAAGATTTCTGAGATTTATTGTAAGAATAGACAAAAAACGCTATTTTTCATTTGTTTTGCCCCGCCGCTTATAATGGGCTATAAATCAATATTGCCTTAATCTGGGATCTCGGATATAGTCTAGAAAACGGTGGCGATATATCTCACATATAATATTAGGCTGAATATTTCAGTCTCTGCAATACGTGTTGTATTATATAAGATCATTTCACACCTCACCCCAAAATTCACTGTTTTTGGGAAAATTCGACAGGGCGGACTAAAAGAGCACATGATATCGGGATATGTATGTGCTAAGATATAGAAGTATACATAGTTATATATATATATATAAGTATGTTAATGCCATGATTTCGTTGATAGACGGCAAGATTTCTGAGATTTATTATGAAAATAGACCAAACAATCGGTAATTTTCGATTGTTTTGCCCATGATCTCGTGAACAATCTAAAATATTGTGAAAATGTATACCGCAAACAATAGACTAAAAATGTCATCCTCTGCAATAGGTGCTGTGATCGTTAAGATCATGTCACACCTTGCCCCAAAATTCAACAGGCAGTCAGTTTTTTCTTTTTTAGAAAATTCGGCAGGATGGAATACAAAAGCGCAAATATTCGGATTATGTTGTGCTATGATATAGCAGTCTGTATCTCGAAGAATGTATACATACTTCGAGATACACAATATGATAACGCCTGATATCGTTGACGTACTTGTAACGTACACGCGCACGGTAAAATCGTTTAGAATTTAGTGTTGTGTCAAACGTGTAGCAATACGAAACATGTAGCATGCAGAGAGGAGTAATCCAATATTCAGGTCAATCGGCGAACATATTTTTTGTTAATTTTTTCAGCACTGTGTGATCCAGCAGTTACTTTTTCCAAAAGGATTGTTGGCGTTTTACATAGCGTTGGTCTACTGCCTCCTGGAACCTTGTGGTGAAGGAGAAGTACACTCGTTTTCACATGTGCTATGATCCCTTTGTGCATGGTATACTCATTCCAATACAATCAAAAAGCAAAGGATTGAATACTATATACAACCATACATTGCTGTCGTTTCAGATTCACCGTCGAGTGCAAGCCTCAACGTGGATTGGCCAATTCTATCACGTGCCTTGACGTTAATAGTAATATATGTTCACATGACTTTCTCTTGATGTGATTGTGTTCCTGTGTTCAAACGTTTACTGTCGTACTGCACGCCAGGATGAGAGAGATCCAGCAAAATTCCAGGATTCTTTCTCATTTCCATGTATACCAGAAGAAGTATGGAGGTGGACACGTCGTATGATATGTGTTCAAATTCATCAATACGGGGATTGGAGAGAGATAACTCTATAGCGTCGTATTAATACCATTACGCGGCTGGCGCCATAATAAAAACCACGCACCGGTCTGGCTTAAATCGCGTGCAGTTATTTGATACAAATGTTATTCTTAGAGTGCGCCCAGTCTGTGGTCCTCCGGGGTGGATTAACAGTCGGTGTATGCTTTGGTGTACATTCTGATTGATGTCAGTATACAATTTCCCATATGTAATACGTCAATAAAACTCTGATAATAATTTAACAGTCATAAATTACTAACCATTAATCCAAAGACTTCCAGACACTGTAATCTATAAAACTAATAATCGAGAAAGTATATTAATAACGCCAACACGGTTCTTTCGAACGTCGAAATTATGTCTACATAATTTGGAAAGGGGTATAATATATGTCGATTAACTCTTTCTATACTGAACACTCAGATAATAAGTACAATAAACGACCACAGATGAATGTGAATTCTTCTGCACTTGTATTATCATTGCGTATGTCTGTCGTCTGTACATATATCTTTAACATACCTCCAAATGAATAATAGACAATTCCAATGTATACTTATTACTAAGAGGGAGAATCCATTTAGTATAGAAGGGGTTAATATACAAAATATCAACAAACAAGCTTTATTTGGTCTGACAACAAATTGGCAGTCACATCAATTGTCCAGCTCTTCAATATTTCAAAGAAGTGAGATAGGCGTTCTTTAGTATTGCCATATATATAGCACGTGGAAATAACCTGTCCCATAGATAGACACCATACCTGCCTGACTATTTGAATCACGTGATTGATCATGTGTATTACTCCCTGGAAATATTTTTACTGTGAGAATCGTCTATTAAATTTGAACTAATTATTGCTATTCATCACTTATTAATGTAGTATTAAGATTGGTATAACGCAATGCATGCATTGAACAAATTCTGCGCCAGTCACATTTATCAGTCAACAAGTCATTGCCTGATCACCGAGGCTATGTATTGTACAGGATTGCGAGAATATCGTTCCTAATTATGGAAGAGGTTATTTCCGAGCGAAGCGGAAATGGCCGAGTCGTTGAGAATGAGCGCGAATGGACCAACAAGTAACACTCTTTGTAACTCCACATTGGAGGAGCTAGATTGGAGACTGACTTTTCTAAATGCTATGCCTTGAATAAGTCTTTTCGAGACATATTTTATTCCCCTGAATCTGCCTGGAATTTAACGAAAGGGAACATATATCCACGTAAATTACAACTACTTTCGCTTAAATGCATGCATTTGATTGGTCAATGTCATTAGATACGCTTGGTAGCGACAATCTCTATCAGCTGAGGGAAATGTCGTTTCCCGCTTCACAACGCGCAGTGATACTTTAAGAAATTGGGCGACATGAACAACGGTCGCCCCACATCATGACACCATTTCCTAAAGGAGTCCATAGCTACCATACCGTGAAAACAAAATTAACGAATTAGACTGATCAGTGAAACTATGAAATGCGATAATTTTGTTGGGGTAAAAGGAATGTGTTCCATAACTATTCAACCATTAGTATTAGCAAATTTAATTTTTGAGACAGTGCAATTTTTGTTGGGATTGGTGGGATTCGAACCCCGGCCCATGACGGCGAGCGTCGCTTCGGTGGCCGTGTTCTATTGACATCGGACTTTGAGTCGCAAGGCGCGCTCGCCGTCATGGGCCGGGGTTCGAATCCCATGCACCCAATACCAAAAATAAATGCACTGTCTCAAAAATTAAATTTGCTTCTAAAATAGGCTCCTGGTGTGTTGTATAGTCCCAAGCATGTTCAAAGATCAATGCTCGGCATGTTTCGGAGGCATAAAATATAACATTGCTATTGTGCTATATCTCCTATATTAGTATTAGCATTTATCCAGCTTCGTGCCAATTCTAATATGACATGACAGTGGTCATGAGAGCATAGAATGCACCTTTGTAGCGATTGTTTACTATTTGAGGTTGTCACCGAAGACCGACAAATTCGGTGGGAAAGTTTGGGAACACCGCTTCGGAATTGCTATCGACTCTGAGTGTCTTGATGGCAATAGATGTTCTAGAATCGTTTTAAATAAGTGAAATTTACACCAGCAAGTATACAGTTTAATGGTTTACGGTGGGCTGTCCTGCTTTTGCGTAGTTGGAAAGTTGGAAACAGAGATCGAATTGTGTGTGTGAACTTCCGTTCGGTCGCCCAATTTATTCTGGACGCTATATTCACATTTGAAGAGCAGATTAAGTCCAGGCACAAGTATCACTTGGGTAGTTTTACTATTTTAGTGTTTTTAGTATAGTTTCTTCATAAAACAAGTTTAATCACCAAATAATGATTGTCGTAATTATAAGAATCAACGTCGTTTTCGATGCATCTGTCGGCGAATAGAAGTGTCTGATGCCGAACTACATACTTAGTAAAATATCGCAACGCGAGATTATACAGTATGTAATTCGGCATCAGACACTTCTATTCGCCGACAGATGCATCGAAAACGACGTTGATTGCATATTTCAAGTCGCCAACTCAATTCAATGTATTGTGTAACTCATCATCGTATAGTGACATACCAAGCGAGTAAATTTATACAATTCAAATAATCCAAATACATGTAGGTTATTGTTTGCATGCATAGCACATGCGTGGCATACATTTAGAAATATAGGTATACCGTAGTTGGACAGATATTAGCCTATATTTATGTGTATATAACTTGGATAGGCGTATGAACATAGATAGTCATTAAATTGGTTATTAGTTTGACATTATTCAGACCAAAAACAGATAACGATGGGTGTAATTATGAGCATCGGGAATTAGACGTTATATTTTGTATTTTGAGTTTTTTAAATATAAAACTCGAGATTTACCGGTGTTCGTATATTGCCACGATTCAACAAATATGCTAGTTTTAACAGATTCGGTCTTCTGTAGTAATATGGTTTCAACTATTTAAATCTCAGTTGATTCAGGCATGGGCAGACTAGAATAAAATTAAATTCATCCTATAAAGCATCTTTACACGAAGTATATATATATTCAAGGAGTATGATATGCAATAACCTATTTGGATTATATTTTTGTAGTTTTGTTGAAGAAGCTAAATGGGCATATACATGTGTGTTGTCGGCGATAACTCATTTCTGTGAGACTTGATTTCTATTTGCTTCTCAGATATCATCAAACCGTGTCTGCACTGTTCCACAAAATTGGGCTAATCTAAAAATGTATCTGGTCATGGATAACCATTTTGGGCAATTTATTTTAGAAAACAGAAGACTGCTATACTTGTGAATAAGCTCTGCGCCAATGAACATACTGATATATGCAAATCAGTGTAAAATTTTTGCCAATATACGCATTTCTGTCAACATGCAATGTTCATAAAAATCATGAACGCAGCGTCATTTAAAAAAAAACTTTAATTTGGAATACGACAATGTTAAACGTTTCCAACTTGTAAATGCAGATTGAGTCGTTCTATTGAGGAACAGAGCAGACTCCGAACAGTTCATCGAACTGAACCATCGATTTCCTCTATCGTCTCCTGGCTGCATTTTAAGTCCAGTCCACTGGGCTTTATTGTTGTGTTGGCAGCTATAGATATTCTCGTTGTCTTCTTCTTGAAACATCCCGCTACCAGTGAGAATACTGTCGCCGCTAAGAAAAATAATCCTGAAGAAGAAAATGTGTGTTGTATGATTATCGCTTTCTTTCATGAAATGGCTTCGCCTACTCAGTTATAAAAGTATACATTGGAAAGGTCTATTATTCCTCTGGATGGTGTTCAGGAATAACGAGAAGACGACAGAAGTTCAGAAGGAACCCTATCCATTCGTGGGGAATGTTCATATATATAGTAAGTTGAACAACATACGTTATACTAATCCCGTATATATACATGGTATCAACAACCCGGAAGGTATCACAAAACCGGATCAATGGATTTAAATAATGAACATATCCTCCCTCAGATGAATGTATACTTATCGCCCAGTTGAATGTTGATATCCACTATTAAAAACAAACTTTCGTTAAGCGGAATGTTCCCTCAATGGGACAGCAACTATAGCTTGCTCTCATCCCGCTATACATTTAATGGAAATTTCGACTCATTTCCGATTTTATCATAAATAACAGACACTTTTTGCCGCCACTGGCGGCGGAGAATACCAATATCAATTGAAAAATATTTGCACATATGAATGGTAATTCAGTTCACAAATTGGAAGGAATATGCGGCTTTTTGTCTGAAAACAACAATTTTCACACTACATACTGATTGGAAAGTCAGATTATTAGAACAATCTAACCTATTTTTTCTCTGGAATTGCCAACTTAGGTATTGTCGGGCAAAAGATTTCCACACTGTTGAAAATGTTGACAAACGTATGCATGGGTGTATGACACACCAACACACCACTGCCATACCCATGTTAGAGTATTAGTGGATCCTACTAAGAGAAGAGTTGAGCTTCAGATGTATAGCCCGGTGGATAGAGCACGAATAATTATTTCTATTTTCTGTCTATATTTCTATTAAGTTTTGTACCGGGAGATCCGACTGACTTCGGGTGCTTCGTACGGACGCATACATATGTTGCCCGTTGCCTGTTTACACTTATTCGCATATATTATATGTGAACATTTCTTTCAGGCCATTCAATCCGGTGCTGGTGATACCTTCCGGGTTGATGATATATCAGGTATACGGGGTGGTGCTACCCGCGCCAATGTGTATTTAGTAAAGAAATTGGAGAACAAATTAAGTTCACACACGATGTATAAACCGTCTCCTTTTACGCCGGATTCACGCTTGAAAATATAGATATTAACGTAATGGAAGCACATTAGGGTAGATCAATTGAGTCTCATGCTATGTCGATGCGCGATTGATGCATGCCGATCGGACTATTCATAATGTGCATATAACGTCGTAAGATTTCGCAGATTCTATATAATATACAGTGATAAATTGTATGTATCGTTCATAATTTAATGAAATTTTCAGAAGCAATCAGTAGAACAGTCAATGCTTAGAAATTGGGATAAAATTTAATTCATATTCATGTGTATATATGTTATTTAATGTATGTCATATATATATGTTAATGTTGAAATCACACGAACAATTTAAATATCCGATGATCGTTAACAGGTCTATTGTAAATTCACGAAAAGGAAAATTGTATATTAACTATAGATTTGAGTATTGAAAGACTCCGCTCTATCTCCGATGGCCGCGGAATACTTATATTTATATAATACTTATATTTATATAATTCCGATGTTTAAAGTTCTCAATTCAGACACACACAGCGTGTGCTATTCGTCGTGGAATGCACAGGGTCTTGTAAATAAAGTAAAAGATCTTGAATTCACTGCACTTTTAAATCGTTATAACTTTATTACAATAACTGAAACATGGCACAACGATGCTGCATTGATACAAATCCCTAACTATAGATGTATAGAACTATGTCGCGATACACACAAAAATGCAAGAGGCGGCGTAGCTTTCTATTGTCGCTTGAAATATGAAAAGTTCATAAAACGTACTGAATACATTAACGATGTGGCTTTATCAATAGAATTTGATGGTAAGATGTTCAATATTGACGAGAATATTGTATTTATATCCGTTTACATTCCACCAGAAAATTCTAGTTATTGGAAAACAAACGATAAGAAAGAACTTGTTTTTACTAACATTGAAGAGTATATCGCTAGTTTGGAGCCTAATCAGTTAGTTATAATTGGGGGTGATTTCAATGCACGCACATGTGAACGACCGGACTATGTTGCACAGGACGATGATTCTCATGTCACACTTTCTGAAAACTATATTTTAGATACAGTTAGAGATAGGTTGAGCTTAGATAAAGATTGTAACGGTTTTGGAAAGCAGCTCCTGTCGATGTGCCAATCGACCGGAATGCGAATATTAAATGGAAGGAAATTTGGTGATTTGCTTGGCAATTTCACGAGTTACCATTACAATGGAACTAGCGTCGTTGATTACATACTTATTAAAGAGCGCCATTTGTCTGATATAAGCTATTTTTGTGTCAAATCACCAACAGAATATTCAGATCATTGCCAGCTGGCAATGCACATAAAATTAAGTAAAAATTATCCGAATAAAAAGCGACTAAAATATAAGTATAACGTGTGTTCAACACAGACGAAATGGTACAAAGAAAGTAGTGAAAGAGCAAATCAAGCTGTTTTTCAACCGCACGTGCGAAGTAAACTTATGAAGTTCCAAATGTCTTCGTACGGGCTAGATCCCACAGATACGGAAATGGCGATTCGAGATTTAAATGAAATAAATAATGCATCAACAAAAGTATTTTCCCTTAATAAACATAGGTGCAGACGTAAACGACTATGGTTTGATAATGAATGCAAAAGTCTTAAAAAGACATGGAAAATGTCATTGAGGAAATGAAAAGAAAACCACATGATAGATCTCTGACATCGAAATTTTTCACAGCAAAAAAAGCATATAAACGGGAGACAAAAAGAAAATCTCGCATTTTCCACCAAAATATTGTTGACGAGCTATCAAATCTCGAAACCAGTGACCCCTCGAAATATTGGAGAATCGTGAATAATATGCGACCGAAGAAGGAAAACTCTAATAATTTAGACCCGGGTGAAACAATCGATTTTTTCGATAAACTTCTATGTCCAAAAATCGAATCAACTGAAAAGCAATTAAAATCCGTGAAACAAAATACCGTTGTGACAAATTTCAACAATGATGATATAACTAAAGGCGAGATATTAGATAACCTGTATCAACTTAAAAATAACAAAGCTAGTGGACCAGATAACATTTCAAATGAATTATTAAAATCAGTAATTCCATTTATGTTGGACGAGGTCACAAAATTTTTCAACACAGTTTTACACTCAGGTCATTACCCTGTATGCTGGAGCGAGTCAACAATCAAAACCCTATATAAAAAGGGCAATAGACATGACCCTAACAATTATAGACCTATTGCTTTAAGTAGTAATTTTGGTCAGTTATTCAACAAAGTTATAAACACACGAATAAACTCTTATCTTGAAGCAAATGACTTAATTAGTGACAAGCAATTCGGATTTAGGAAAAATCGGAGTACAATTGATAGCGCTTTTATATTGTGAACTATCGTTAATAGGTATAAAGAAAACAAAAAACCTATATATGCAGCTTTTGTTGATTTTCAGAAAGCATTTGATTCAGTTGATAGATCGTTGTTATTTGAAAAATTGCAACGTGTAGGAATTAATGGTCATATATATGACGCGTTATCTTCTCTTTACAAATCAAGTTACTATTCTGTTAAAACAACGGCGGGAATTGGTCCCCCTATATTGTCTACAATAGGTGTCCGTCAAGGGTGTTCTCTATCCCCTACGGTGTGTGCAAGATTTTCATTGATGATATAGCTAATATTTTTGACGAAACATGTGACCCCGTACACGTTCATGATCATAACCTCAATCATTTGCTTTTCGCAGACGATCTGGTGATATTATCTGAATCACCAACAGGTTTACAATCGGGAATTAAGAAGTTAGAGCAATACGCGCTTGACAATGGACTATCTGTTAATGTAAGCAAAACAAAATGTATGATCTTTCGTTCAAGGAAAACAAAACATGGTCCTGTATTTAACATTAATGATACACCAATAGAAGTAGTGGATGAATATAAATATTTAGGACTAATTTTCACATCTAATGGAAAAATGAAAAAAATACAGGATAATCTGAGCGCAAAAGCATCAAAAGCCATGTTCTTTTTAACAAATTTAACAAAAACAACACCGGTGTTACCTATCGCCATTAAATGCAAATTATTCGATAAACTAATTAAGCCTATTTTATTGTATGGATGTGAGATATGGTCCACTGACCTTAATTTGCCGTTCAAAGATACCATACCATGTGAACAAACACATCTAAAGTTTTGTAAACGGGCTCTATGTTTGAATAGAAAGGCCTCAAATCACGCTTCTAGAGCAGAGTTAGGCCGTTTCCCTATCGCGAATGATGCCATTTTACAACTCTTCAGGCACATGCTAAAAATATCAAAAGTAGATGACCATAATATCTTATCCGCATGCTACAAAGAATCTCTTAATTGTAAATTACCTTTAACATGGCTCACCCAATTGTCGCGTTATAACATTGTAATCAATAACGCAGGCCAACTATCAGGGCAGCGTGAACAGATGCTGACTAAGACATTGAAATCAGAACACATGGAAGTGTTTCGCAATGATATATTCAATGACGATAGACCGACAGGGAAAAATAAACTACGAACCTATCGGATATTTAAAGATGAATACAAAATTGAGCCATATGTCATTCACACACGATCACAAATTGCTTGCGAAATGTTTTCTAGATTGCGAGTGAGCAACCACATATTGGCAACAGAAAAAGGGAGGCATAGACAACCAGTAATACCATTAGAAAATCGGCTGTGTTCCATGTGTGACAAACAATGTGTCGAATCTGAAATGCATTTTATCACTTAATGTAACGCATACGATGATTTAAGATCTAATTTATTCAGCGAAATTGAGAAACACGATAGTGAATTCAATAATTTGAATGATGCAGATAAATTTGCACTGATTATGAGAAATGATAACATTAAATTAATTAACAAGGTTTGCAACATACATGTAGTCCGGCTATTCTTCCTTCGGCGGAATAATAAAACTTGAAGAAATTGTTGAGGGAATGTTGATAAGAACTGTGTTTGTTATAATAATTTTGTTATGTATTGCTTATTTATGTATATGATATTCATCAGTATCTTGCAACTGCCCATTGGGGTGTTTCGCAATAAATTCTTGTATATTGTATCTTGTATAATTGTCGGGCATACAGTAGATCACTACATGTGTGTAGCATCAATACTGTTCAGTGTCGTTTCTGAAACATGCGTTGGAGCTCTAGATGCTTCACATGGCTCCCCAATATCAATACGTTTCCCGAAACCACGAACAGCGTATTTGTCGCGGGTACGTACCTGAAACCAGAAATGATCTTTCGTATGGCTCCCCAGAATCAACAATTACACCTGGTGAAGAGAAATTGTATACCCAGGATATTACATATCTGTAGGTGATCATAAGATACATATACACCTAAAAAAAAAGTAAGTTCCCCAAAATACATTGGTACATGTTTCCCTATAAATTGGTCCGATTGCTATGAAATTTCGCACACACAACCTGTATGCTCATCAATTAGAGGCGGTTTAATTTTCACATAGACTAGACCCAGGGACAATAGTGTTTGGTGTCTCACCCCCCCCCCCCCCCAAATTGAGTCAAAATTTCCAACAGTTGAAAATTTCATGCCTGCACATGACAAAACATTATAGTTGGAAATGTCACACCACATATAGGTTGAACTTGTTTTCATAGTTTGATTTTCCAACCATTAATTAGTGGGGATTTCACTTTATATCTGTGTTTATGAAAAATTTAGTTGCCATGGCTACCGATACTGAAACAAGCCATCTCTGTGCCACATTAATGGCTGCATGCGTATCGCGGGAGCAAACTCAATCGGACAAGAAATTTGTTGTATACAATGTTTTAAACAAGAGAGGGGAGGAAACAATTTAAATCAACATCCGAATCTTTATGCATGATTGCATGTATTTATATATACGTGCATGCGGTGAGATACTTTTTCTGCATGTCTGTGATCGTCGGTTGTGATTCTCATAGAGTTGATTCCAATGATTGGTGGAGTAATATAACATACCGACAATAAGTGGTCCAATGGTCCATCCAACACCAATAACCATGAAGGCAACCCCTAAAGCTAACGAAATTAGCTCTTTATCCACAATCGCCACAGACAGTGAGAAATATTGCACATATATCCCCGAGCTATACACACCCAGCAAACTCATAAACACAGCTTGGCCAATGTATGTATGCATATAGAACTGAAACGACAGGGTCAAAATTGTCAATAGGCCGAGATTGCCAATATACACAGAAAACATGTCCGCATCAGAATTAACGAGAACCCCGAATAGAATTCTAGAAAACGTGCTGGTAATACCCATCAGGACAAGGAGGAACGACGCTTCTTGTTTGGTGGCGCCGGTGATTGTTGCATACTCTGCCATATGAATAATCATCATGGCGTGTCCTATAAAAGCCATACATAGAGCTGCCATCACACTGATATAAACCGGCGAGCTCAACAGAACTGAGATTTTGTGTAGCTGAGTTTTAAAACCAGGTCTTTCCTTCACGGCATTTCTTTCACAAATCGTGCCTTCGAGTGAAGTCGTCCTTACAACTCGACCTTCATATGTGGTGGGTTTCATGAGCATGCCGCACATAGTTATGTTGAAGAATATTGCTCCAGATATGAGAAATGTTCCATGTAATGAATAATGCGTCGTCAGTACCTCGAACAAGGCAGGTCCTATGAAAGAACCTATTCCGCCACCGGCGGCGTAGATCCCAGTAGCTAGAGGAAGGTTTTCCTGGAAATTGTAACCGATTGCAACTGCTGATGCCAGAAGTGACAATCCTGATCCGATACCTGTAAATGTATACAGATTCAAATTTACAAATGAACAAGATTGGTCACACATTCTCCACGACGTAACCGATCGCGTTTTGTGTCAAACGATAACAAACAATCTAGTAAGCCAACCAAACTAAGCCGGTTCAACTTATGCCATATAAACAGTATGGCACTTTCCCTTCGGTTGAGAAACATCTGTTAATATATTATTTATGTACTGTGTGTTTCGTTATACGATTGGTCGATACCTACATATATGGGGCAATATTCGTTGAAGCTCACGATATCTCAACAACAGAACAAGTGAAAATCTCTTGTATCTTTGTTTTAGCTTCGTTCCGGAAATTACAACTCCCAAAGAATTTGTTTCAGTATCTTATAAATACAGTACCAGTCAAAAGAAGTGGTATATCAAGCGCGCTATTTTCGCTCACAATCTCGCAATAATATTGCAAGTGGAAACGCTTATTAAGCGCGCCGCTTGCGATATTATTGCAATATTTTGCGTTTAATATCGCAACATTTCGTGCTTAATATTGCGATATCGCGCGCTTAATATTGCGCTCAAAATTATGACATTTAAAGCAAATTATTGCTTCTGCTATATATTGTTTGACATAAATAGAGGCAATGTTTTAGATTTGTATATAATTATAGGTGTAAATGCTATACATGTATGTTTACTATATGCACACTATATGCACATTATTTATCTAATATAAATATAACACTATCTGGTCTGTATGAAATTTTGTCGCGCTCATTATTGCTACAATGCGCGCTTAATATCGCAATATTCTGCGCTCAATATCGTAATAATAAGCCCGACAGATTTTTGGTATTGCACTATAATATACCACTTACTCTGACTGGTATACTGTAGGAGCCTGTTCTGGAAGATCAATTTTCCGAACTACGACTTTCTATAAAATGCGGGTTTGGCATGGGATGAAATATGATGCCAAATTTGACAGTCAAGTGTCATGATATCTTCTTTTAAAGAACTGACGAGAACGGAATGTCAGTATATATATTGGTTATATGGCATTTGTCTGTTCGCGTATTGGGTTTTATTATGTCTGCTCTTGCGATTAGCCAATCAGCGTCGATAAATAGTGACGGTATATGAACCCATAGCAGGTCAGTGACCCCATGCATATGAAATCAATATTAGGTGCTTATCCACCATCTTGTTTCAGAAACTCTGTCGCGTCGAGAATTTTTGTTTGTGTGTATTTCGTGCCAAAACATGCATGCGATATATTTGAGGAATTCTAAAGATTCATAAATTAAATATCAAACTCAAGAAATTGTCCTGCTTCTGGTGATTAGCCATTGACTCAATGCGTTGACGTTCAACGCCCATGGCGCGTCAGTGCGACGTTACATAAGTTAATGGCCACAGACAACACATTTAACTTACCTGATTAAAATAAATTACAGCGACGATTAATTAAAGGGATATGCTGGAGTATGTCCACTGACATAATAAATACGTTACGGGATGCTTAGTGGTCGGATATGGTGTCATGTGAGGCTCAGCGAGATCAATATTAGGCTCAGCCTACGGCCTCGCCTTATATTGATCTCACTTCTCCTCACACGACACCATATCCGACTTTTATTATCTGTACACTCTGCCTGCCGTACCAATGTCAGAAATGGTAACGCGCTCAAGATCATATATTATAAACCCAAGAATGTAATTGTAGAATATAAAATATATTGGTTTTGCGAATGACCAACTCAGAATTCCGTTAAATAACAAAAACAACCAGCACCTAATTAACGAACCGGTGGCCGACTCGACAGTCTCCAACCACAACCCCCAGTGGGCTGCAGAAATTTCTTTCATTTGTAATTGACATATAGTTCATCACAAACCAAAAATCAACATTAATCAACGTTGATTAACACAATAAACGAAATTGAATTTCCCCAACTACATGCACCTTTTACGGGACTCGCCTCCAGCTCGCAGTTTGACTTTTAATCGTCCCAAAAATTCCCATCATCGCGCTCTTTGTACGACCCATTGCGTTCCTGCCTTGTCAAGCCTCACGCTCTCACACGCTCTCACTGCGTTTCATCCACGCCGTAAACGCTCTTAATGCGTTCAAGTCGTTGTCAATGCGTTGTTAGTACGCTTTGTGCTGTCATGGCGACGGTACTACGCCTGGTCAGAACGCCGAACCTCTGCGCTTGTTTTGTACATGCACAAAACAAGCGCGGCGCTCTGGCGCTCTGGGGCGATCACGGAGACCCTCTCCCGTCCTAGCCAGTGTCCACTGCGTCACCAATACGTTATTGGATACCTTACTGCGCTTTGCTTGGCGCTTTGATTATTTTTTCAGCGCAATGCAAGCGCTGGCATGATCGCAGCGGAGTGTGACAGTAGTTTAATCGAACAGCTAATCTATTGCGGAGTGTTCGGTATTTTCCCCACAACCTAAAAACTGTCTATGACTGGAGAACGCAGGAGGCGCTATCTATACTCTCCGCGCCCGCGCAGAGAACGTTTTGCGAACTTATTGTGAACGTACTAGAATCACAATAACAGCGACTTGAACGCACTAAGAGCGTGAGACTTGACAAAGTAGGAACGCAATAGGAGCATATATACTTTGTTTTAAAAGTTTGACAATTTTCGACAGTTTTCGGCGCTCCTCCTGCGTGTTACTCATATTTTGGTACTTTTGCAGCGCAGTGAGAACGCCGGCCTGAGTGTGACAGGGGTTTTACTGTAGGTCACTAAACGAAATACTCCTTTATATGACCTAATATGCTAAATGAATACCATCTAATTATTGGGTATACAACATGTTCACAAAGGACCATATGTTCGCGGGATCGGTTGTACAATAATGATATCGGAAACTACTAAAAACACACAAGTATAATTATGGATGCCTAATCCGTTCCATGACAACACATTATAATCATTTGTTGTACTTCACATATTGTAGGCAACTGTTTTGTGTGGAGTAAATACTGTTTAAGCTTAGCTGATGAAATATCCAGATAATATACAGGGGCCTTGTCAAAATTAATTAAGGCTTCGCTCTTTTATCGATTGACCAGCCTGTCTGCACCGGAATGTAAAGTCACTGTTTTCAATAGTGTATATTGGTTCGAAAGGACCAAAATTATATGTGGGTATAACAATGCACCATGTCAAGTATAGTATACATGTATGTATGAGTTTATTGTACGGATCAGAGAGGTTGTCGAAGTGTTTACTTACCGCCACAATGTGACACTAAATATGTTGATGTAGTCAGGAACGATGTGAGGGCGACGTCTTTGCCGAAGACACGCAGAAGTTCAATCTGGATCATTCCCTCAGAAAAACTAAGCGCCGTTGTCATCAAATTTACAAAGAAAGATGCCGCTAAAATCACCCATTTCCATTCCATAACTCTGAGGTGAACACGTTTCTTAAATCACAATCACACGTCAATGAAACGTAATTGGCGGTCCACTTAAATAATATTTATTTTAAAATATTCGTTTTATTTCTTTACATTTAATAAGCCATCTTCAACAAACCCATTACAGAATATAACACCTCAGGTGACACGCTCCGGCTTTTTGGGTCACCGGGGCATGCTAAAATAATTGAAAGTCGAGCGTCATATTCTCATTTTAATTGGGGTTACTTTTGCCATACGTATAAAGTTGACGACATGTAACTCTGTCAGTTAAAATGTATTGTCCCCACATCCGGTTGTAACTAGCAATCTGATTGGCTATAACGCCACGTTTAAATCACCATGTCCCCCGGCCGCCACCCTTGACAGCGGGGTATAAGAGAACGTGCGCCAAACATCGGGGGTATGTGAGCACGTGAAACATCGGGGGTATATGAATGACCCTTGAACTGGCAGTTTCCACCAATCGTGATGTTGCTCTCGCACGCCAAATTTGACGTCACCTGACGCCGGATCCTTAGGTCACCTACTGAATTATTCTTATTGGTGTGAATTAATCGTAAAACCTATGAAAAACACACTTAAATTAAGGAGACATGGTTATTTTGTGGGGACAAAATCGTTATCTTCGGCAACATCGTGGTGTACATGGAGATTTAATACCTGGATGTCTCTCCGCCTCGGGGTTCAAAATCGACATCCAGGTATTAAATCTCCATGTACCCCCGATGTTGCCGAAGATAACTAATAATATCCATAGGCTAGATAGAAAGCGTTTGTAATGTACATCAATAACACTAAGAGGAAATCGGAGAAATTACTTTTTTGTTCACGTCAATAACACACGGCGAATTGGTCGGGTGATTGGGAGGGCGCATCCCAGCAAATATGTAGGCGCCGGAACGGTGCTTGATAGGTACCGGTTTGTGCCGGTTTGTGCTTTACCGATATCCCGATGCCGGCCCGGAAGCAAACCGGTACCCATTGACCAATACTTTTCCTGAGTCGGATACCCGGCACCAGATCGGTACTAATCTGATACCGAGAAACATAAAGTATTATATTTTATTGCAAATTGAGTTATGAAAAATAACCAATTTCATTCATGTCACCTTCAAGTACCGGTATCTGATCAATATTGTGTGGAAAAAAATCAGATGTCCAAACATCTGAATAACGGTGGCGTACAGATGCCGGAAATTCGGTTTCCAAGAGTTTACATATGAGTTGTGAACTTTTGCCAAGTTATTGTAATAATCTATCTATAGTATATAAATATTTTTTTACGATGTTATTCGTTGCAATTAACTGATGCAAATTATCAAAACTGACCTTTGATAATTCAGCACATCGTGCCGTTATAGTGCCGTATGCAAGGCACCGATTCGGTGACAAAATATCAATGCCTGACCGGCATCGGAATTTCAATGCAGTGCAGTCATTAATTTATAAAAGTAATGAAATGCTTACCACTGCATGATTATATGTCCATAACACGTTCACTGCTCACTACGAGTTATCTCATACTTTTTGCATGTAATTGAATGGGCGTTGGCAGATAACATGGTAAAACTTGACACAGAAACTGTTGTTTTCAGTCCTTTAGGTATTGTTTTTCGACAACGGGTCGGCACCGAAAATACGATACTGAGACGGCACTGTAATAACATTTCTTGCCGGTTCCACACCGAATATCTGGTGACGGTACGGCACTGTACTTAGGCAACGGTTCGACACCGAATATCCGGTGACAGAACGGCACCGTACTTAGCACTATTAAGATGGTATCATGAAACCAATCATTCTGATTGACATGATAGCCTCTGAATGGGAACACAGTCTATAGATGTCAGCTGTTTGAGAAAACGTGTTTTGTGTGGCTCGAAATGGAGAAATAGAACATGTGTCAGTGTGAACTTCATCTTCCATTCAATATTTACCTGATCGACTGCCTGCACGATACCTTGCTGAATAAGAACTTAATACATATCTAATTCATTCTGGTCCCATTCTCTTTTATTAAGGGTTAACAAGATATTTCAATAAGTTAAAACCCACCGGCGTGTTATCCCTTTGTCCGGACAGGGCTCTTATCTGGCAGAACGCTCAAGCGTTTTGATCGCATGAACATTATTTTAACGCCAACAGTCATTCTTTTTTAAGAATGCCCGTGGGCATTATTTTTTAAGAATGCCCGTGGGCATTATTTTTTACGAATACACGAGGGATTAAATCGACTGAGTGACGTCATAGAGTGGCTCCTCCCCCAATCATGTAAGTTGAGTCAATATAGCGTGTCGGCAAGCTGCACTAAATATCGGAACACTTAAAGGTACTCAATCCGATCAGGCCCTCATAAATTACTATTTCTTTGGCTTCGGGGATAAACAATAATTGATTCGAGACGAGTAACTTACCTATCAACGCTCATAGTGATCAGATTGTTTTTTGAAGTTTTGTTATTTCTATTGTTTCTGGCCCAGAAACACGCCGTCAAAATGATGGTCTCAGTCAAAATTGCGTTTTTAATATACTTGATTTTAGAGTTATCCAGCTTCGCCTGTTTGAATAAGTGTTTCTGTGAAAATTATACATCTCGAGAAAATTACAAAATTACAAAATTATTAGTACGCATAATTTCAAACTTCAAAAAGTAATATCTAATAACTCTGAGCTTTGATGGGTGGGTTACTCGACTCGAATCAAATTTTTGTTTACCCCTGAAATCACAGAAATAGTAATTTAGGGGTGCTTAAT
Organism: Siphonodentalium dalli; assembly: GCA_032622095.1. Classification (NCBI taxonomy): domain Eukaryota; kingdom Metazoa; phylum Mollusca; class Scaphopoda; order Gadilida; family Siphonodentaliidae; genus Siphonodentalium; species Siphonodentalium dalli. The sequence continues at coordinate 56,874,554 of CP136067.1, forward strand.
CGGATTGAGTACCTTTAATTTGCTGAGCTAATTAAAACTCACATATATTTAGCGATTTTTATTTTATATTGCCAAGCCAAAAAATCAAATAATATTTCTTCAAACTTTGATACAAAAACACCAACAGCTATTTAGAAAAGTCCGCAGACAGGCTAAAACACATATAGATAACATCTAAATACGTCCCTACGTCGGTCAAATAAACACAAAACCGTTTAACACAGATTTTAACTATACGTTACTTATTGAACGAGAAAGTGCTCACATGGTTATTTTTAATACAATGGTGAAGCATAGAAACAATATAACATTTCCAGTATCAAATTGAAACAGAATAGCGTATATCCATGTGTATAGACATATCATGCATATCTACTCTGGCTTCGCCAATATATCATACTCCACTAGTTCAAAACATGGTAACTTTCTGTTGCTCTGACAGGGAAGTTTTATGACATTGAAAAAAAAATGCAGTTAACATATAATGCTCGGTTATAACTGTTCTGTAATAACATTGTATTTTATAGCAGGTAAAGGTCCTAACTCGAGTTTGCATGGTTTGGGGGACTTGAATTAATCGATTGTACTATGCGTCGCTTGGAATTTCATTGATGTTGGCTCACAAAGCTACACAAATCTTGTAACCTCGAGCTGGGAATTTATATTCAAGGAACAAGTATTAACACAGAAATATATTCCCTGCATGGTTTGTTCAATCTTCAACCCCATCAGAAGATAATAGAAAAGGTTCCCAGGGTTTGAACATATGGAAAATGATATATACAGGGGTATATAGCCAGAGTAAAGATTCATGGCATGATCTAACACGTGTGCCGAACTTGAACATTTTAGGGAGAACATTATAGGTACGTAAGGCGTTCGCATTGGTCTGTAAAATCATTATCACCAAGAGAAAATGTTGAACAATGGATTGGTTTTGTTCTTGTGTTGATTGTCGATAAGACATGGATAACGCGATCATGCGTTGTTTTTTTTAACTTTTCTTGAAGCACGAGTCGTTTTACATTCGATACAATCTCAAGGGGTAAATGATCAACAGAACCGAGATTCAAGCAATATTTGGCGATAAAATGACTGTCAGTGTTACAGTACTGTTCACATAAGTATGCAAAATGCATTGAAAGTGTCGTTGTTGAACATCAGCAATCCAGTTAAAACGAGGTTTTGGTGTTTGAAAAAAAAATTGTGTGCACATTTACTCACTGCGAAAATCCCATGGTTAATGCTAGCATACCACATTCCATTATTAACTGAATTAAAAAAAAAAATCTAGACATGAGTTTTCATGGAGTTAGACTTTTTTTTATAGATGCTAGGATTTTACAGGTTTCAGGCTCATATTTCAAATTGTTTCATGATTCCTCCCCACAATTGGTACAGTTAGGAAATTCCAAACCACGGGGTGGGAAGCAAATGAAATTACACGACATTGCGAGCTCGGTCTTGTTAAAAGGGGCGGGATGCAGCCGGGAAATCACAGGAGCCCTCTAGCCACGTCGCTGATGACTAATCAATTATATATTGGAACGATATATATAGTTACTATTTACGCGATTGTATGCCGTTTCGAAGAAAATATAATACATGTTATACATTTGCGCACTAACCATTTGCAAACTTCTGTGGGTGACACTTAAAGGTACATGTAAGGTCATCGTGGTGAGTGAATATTTGGAAATCATGCATATACGATGGGAAATTGCTAACAACGGGGGTGGCCCATGTCATGTAAGAATTGTCCAATAACTGGAAATGTTATGATACCTTTTGAAACATCATGCGAAACTAAACTGTCATGTTGTTCTGAGTCACGTCAAGCCACGCCCATGTGTATAAACCATAGGATGATACTTAAAATTCAAGCAAGTACATCATGTAGGTTTCCTTCTGATAATAATTGAAAATTCAAAATACCCCATACGATTGAACACTAAAATACCTCTATTCATGCGTATTCTACACAAGACAACAATGAGAAATAATCAGTAAACCCATTTATGCAAGATTCTTGTGTGCTTTCGACTTATTAATAATAAGACAGTTTTACCAGGTATCGTGTTGTTTGGCGCCAGAATATTCGAAAAATCACATTTTATAAATAGCGTTTTTACATCATTACCATTATTTTTCATGTTTTATTGCCCGATAAATTATTATGGAATGTTATCGTATTTGATGTCGAATTAGATGGGGCATCTTTAAATCAAGAAAGAAATATAGTAATATATTGCTCACATACACTGTCCTAATCCATAGCGCAACGACAAACTTCGGAAGAAACGTCCCTCAACTGGCGAGTCCTAATTCGAATTAAATAATAATTGAAATGTGTTGCTTTTCATCGTGGACAACACGGACATCACAAACTGTCCGTGCTGAACTGTGGGCGTGTACTCAGGTAATCAAGGCAGAGCTGTGGGTCAGACACAATTGATAGTAACTGTGGCTCCAACAACAATTCAATGAGTGGGTTTTAAGTCAGATAATATTCTCAGGGTCGGGAATTCGGTAAAGAATAGACTCGGGCAAGCCCTCGTCTATTCTTTTACCGAATTCCCTCTGCTTCGAACATTATCCTTTACATAAAATGATATATGGAGGATTCGGGGACATGTGTATGGTCATCGAGCTTTTGGGTTGGAGTGTTTTTGTGCATTTTATTTCATACTGGACATGCGCTAACTCCTATACGACTAACGTATAATAATATCATTGACCATGGCAGTTAAATAAATATCAACAATTTATCTTAGTGTAAACATATTTTATTCCAATCATAATAACATATATACATTTGACAAAAGTTTTGACAATAAAATAGAATAGCATAGATGATCGATTAATTGGAAAAGGGATTAAACAACAATTTATCTTTTGCCCATAGCTTGGGTCGAATAAGACATGCACGACTTTACAGATCCCACAATGTACGATGAAATCTCGATCGAAAACATTCACACTTTTGGGTATATATACTTCAGTTCACAACTATCAGGATACTGGCACTCAATTATAGGAGTAGGTTTGAGAAAATCAAACAATCAACTGACAAATGGCAACATAGATTACTAACACCCTTGAGGATAATTGTGGGGATAGAATCATACCTTTGTCCAGTTATACTTATCATTCGCAAACCCCGATAAGAAATTCATAGATGACTCACTACTAATAATATATTGTTCCATTTTGTGTGGAATGAGAAACGTGGCAGAATAAAACGCGCACAACTTTGCCAAGTTTATGAACATGGTGTCTGCGATTGATTAACCTGAAATTATTCATAGATTCCATGAAATATAATGTGGGTCCGTAGATGTATAATTAACAAACCGATATATGCACCGATATATGCACTGAATTAAAAAAAAAAATCTAGGCATGAGTTTTCATGGAGTTAGACTTTTTTTTATAGATGCTAGGATTTTACAGGTTTCAGGCTCATATTTCAAATTGTTTCATGATTCCTCCCCACAATTGGTACAGTTAGGAAATTCCAAACCACGGGGTGGGAAGCAAATGAAATTACACGACATTGCGAGCTCGGTCTTGTTAAAAGGGGCGGGATGCAGCCGGGAAATCACAGGAGCCCTCTAGCCACGTCGCTGATGACTAATCAATTATATATTGGAACGATATATATAGTTACTATTTACGCGATTGTATGCCGTTTCGAAGAAAATATAATACATGTTATACATTTGCGCACTAACCATTTGCAAACTTCTGTGGGTGACACTTAAAGGTACATGTAAGGTCATCGTGGTGAGTGAATATTTGGAAATCATGCATATACGATGGGAAATTGCTAACAACGGGGGTGGCCCATGTCATGTAAGAATTGTCCAATAACTGGAAATGTTATGATACCTTTTGAAACATCATGCGAAACTAAACTGTCATGTTGTTCTGAGTCACGTCAAGCCACGCCCATGTGTATAAACCATAGGATGATACTTAAAATTCAAGCAAGTACATCATGTAGGTTTCCTTCTGATAATAATTGAAAATTCAAAATACCCCATACGATTGAACACTAAAATACCTCTATTCATGCGTATTCTACACAAGACAACAATGAGAAATAATCAGTAAACCCATTTATGCAAGATTCTTGTGTGCTTTCGACTTATTAATAATAAGACAGTTTTACCAGGTATCGTGTTGTTTGGCGCCAGAATATTCGAAAAATCACATTTTATAAATAGCGTTTTTACATCATTACCATTATTTTTCATGTTTTATTGCCCGATAAATTATTATGGAATGTTATCGTATTTGATGTCGAATTAGATGGGGCATCTTTAAATCAAGAAAGAAATATAGTAATATATTGCTCACATACACTGTCCTAATCCATAGCGCAACGACAAACTTCGGAAGAAACGTCCCTCAACTGGCGAGTCCTAATTCGAATTAAATAATAATTGAAATGTGTTGCTTTTCATCGTGGACAACACGGACATCACAAACTGTCCGTGCTGAACTGTGGGCGTGTACTCAGGTAATCAAGGCAGAGCTGTGGGTCAGACACAATTGATAGTAACTGTGGCTCCAACAACAATTCAATGAGTGGGTTTTAAGTCAGATAATATTCTCAGGGTCGGGAATTCGGTAAAGAATAGACTCGGGCAAGCCCTCGTCTATTCTTTTACCGAATTCCCTCTGCTTCGAACATTATCCTTTACATAAAATGATATATGGAGGATTCGGGGACATGTGTATGGTCATCGAGCTTTTGGGTTGGAGTGTTTTTGTGCATTTTATTTCATACTGGACATGCGCTAACTCCTATACGACTAACGTATAATAATATCATTGACCATGGCAGTTAAATAAATATCAACAATTTATCTTAGTGTAAACATATTTTATTCCAATCATAATAACATATATACATTTGACAAAAGTTTTGACAATAAAATAGAATAGCATAGATGATCGATTAATTGGAAAAGGGATTAAACAACAATTTATCTTTTGCCCATAGCTTGGGTCGAATAAGACATGCACGACTTTACAGATCCCACAATGTACGATGAAATCTCGATCGAAAACATTCACACTTTTGGGTATATATACTTCAGTTCACAACTATCAGGATACTGGCACTCAATTATAGGAGTAGGTTTGAGAAAATCAAACAATCAACTGACAAATGGCAACATAGATTACTAACACCCTTGAGGATAATTGTGGGGATAGAATCATACCTTTGTCCAGTTATACTTATCATTCGCAAACCCCGATAAGAAATTCATAGATGACTCACTACTAATAATATATTGTTCCATTTTGTGTGGAATGAGAAACGTGGCAGAATAAAACGCGCACAACTTTGCCAAGTTTATGAACATGGTGTCTGCGATTGATTAACCTGAAATTATTCATAGATTCCATGAAATATAATGTGGGTCCGTAGATGTATAATTAACAAACCGATATATGCACCGATATATGCACTGAATTAAAAAAAAAAATCTAGGCATGAGTTTTCATGGAGTTAGACTTTTTTTTATAGATGCTAGGATTTTACAGGTTTCAGGCTCATATTTCAAATTGTTTCATGATTCCTCCCCACAATTGGTACAGTTAGGAAATTCCAAACCACGGGGTGGGAAGCAAATGAAATTACACGACATTGCGAGCTCGGTCTTGTTAAAAGGGGCGGGATGCAGCCGGGAAATCACAGGAGCCCTCTAGCCACGTCGCTGATGACTAATCAATTATATATTGGAACGATATATATAGTTACTATTTACGCGATTGTATGCCGTTTCGAAGAAAATATAATACATGTTATACATTTGCGCACTAACCATTTGCAAACTTCTGTGGGTGACACTTAAAGGTACATGTAAGGTCATCGTGGTGAGTGAATATTTGGAAATCATGCATATACGATGGGAAATTGCTAACAACGGGGGTGGCCCATGTCATGTAAGAATTGTCCAATAACTGGAAATGTTATGATACCTTTTGAAACATCATGCGAAACTAAACTGTCATGTTGTTCTGAGTCACGTCAAGCCACGCCCATGTGTATAAACCATAGGATGATACTTAAAATTCAAGCAAGTACATCATGTAGGTTTCCTTCTGATAATAATTGAAAATTCAAAATACCCCATACGATTGAACACTAAAATACCTCTATTCATGTGTATTCTACACAAGACAACAATGAGAAATAATCAGTAAACCCATTTATGCAAGATTCTTGTGTGCTTTCGACTTATTAATAATAAGACAGTTTTACCAGGTATCGTGTTGTTTGGCGCCAGAATATTCGAAAAATCACATTTTATAAATAGCGTTTTTACATCATTACCATTATTTTTCATGTTTTATTGCCCGATAAATTATTATGGAATGTTATCGTATTTGATGTCGAATTAGATGGGGCATCTTTAAATCAAGAAAGAAATATAGTAATATATTGCTCACATACACTGTCCTAATCCATAGCGCAACGACAAACTTCGGAAGAAACGTCCCTCAACTGGCGAGTCCTAATTCGAATTAAATAATAATTGAAATGTGTTGCTTTTCATCGTGGACAACACGGACATCACAAACTGTCCGTGCTGAACTGTGGGCGTGTACTCAGGTAATCAAGGCAGAGCTGTGGGTCAGACACAATTGATAGTAACTGTGGCTCCAACAACAATTCAATGAGTGGGTTTTAAGTCAGATAATATTCTCAGGGTCGGGAATTCGGTAAAGAATAGACTCGGGCAAGCCCTCGTCTATTCTTTTACCGAATTCCCTCTGCTTCGAACATTATCCTTTACATAAAATGATATATGGAGGATTCGGGGACATGTGTATGGTCATCGAGCTTTTGGGTTGGAGTGTTTTTGTGCATTTTATTTCATACTGGACATGCGCTAACTCCTATACGACTAACGTATAATAATATCATTGACCATGGCAGTTAAATAAATATCAACAATTTATCTTAGTGTAAACATATTTTATTCCAATCATAATAACATATATACATTTGACAAAAGTTTTGACAATAAAATAGAATAGCATAGATGATCGATTAATTGGAAAAGGGATTAAACAACAATTTATCTTTTGCCCATAGCTTGGGTCGAATAAGATATGCACGACTTTACAGATCCCACAATGTACGATGAAATCTCGATCGAAAACATTCACACTTTTGGGTATATATACTTCAGTTCACAACTATCAGGATACTGGCACTCAATTATAGGAGTAGGTTTGAGAAAATCAAACAATCAACTGACAAATGGCAACATAGATTACTAACACCCTTGAGGATAATTGTGGGGATAGAATCATACCTTTGTCCAGTTATACTTATCATTCGCAAACCCCGATAAGAAATTCATAGATGACTCACTACTAATAATATATTGTTCCATTTTGTGTGGAATGAGAAACGTGGCAGAATAAAACGCGCACAACTTTGCCAAGTTTATGAACATGGTGTCTGCGATTGATTAACCTGAAATTATTCATAGATTCCATGAAATATAATGTGGGTCCGTAGATGTATAATTAACAAACCGATATATGCACCGATATATGCACCGATAGATCAGGTCGCGCGCTAGCCTCTCGACCAATCGAATACCCCCATTCCAATGTAATCGAAAGTATTTGGAATTATATATGCGTGGGGGAGGGGTGTACAATGTCAAGAAAATAAATTATTTCCGATCGCGACCAAACTTACATTGCAGGTATAGATGCCCGATAACGATGCCGTACACATTTTGTAAATCGATGGAAAATTTACCGAGTTACCGGCCCCTGAATGTTGAAAAATGTCGTAAAATAGCTTGTGAACTCAACTCCTCCCAGACCGACGTTCGGATGATGGAGATTGTACTGAATCAACGGTCTATATGCATGAGCGACGTGGCCCATAGAAACGGTGAAACCAAACCGGGGTGATGTGACAGACCGGGTGGTGAGACCATGCAATCATGTGGCGGATGTATACATCAGGTTTAACAAAACAAAAGTCCGGCGAAAAATAATTTATATAGCTTTTTTTCCGAATGGGATGAGCGATTGTGACCGGAATAGACAATTTAAATGTTTTTTTGTCCCAGGGGCCATCGATATATGGCGAAGGGCGAAAATTTCCCGCCAAATCCAAAAACGGAGTAATGAAGGAGCGATGTTAATACAGGAAGCACATATGTATACTTTATGTATGCCCCCAAAGATTGACCGCTCTACTATAAAATCAACTTTAGTGCGATTGTTTAATATTTAGAGTGGACGGTTTACTTCTGCATGCATGGTAGCATATGACGTAGTTAACAGGTGATCTGTTTTCCCCGCCATATCCGTCTAATGAAGCAGCGAGGCTAACGCATTATCAGGTACATCGATATACCCTAGGTACGCCCCCAAAGTTTAACAGCTCTACCATGAAAGCAACATGCCAACGGAAAGCGCGCGTCGCCCCGGTGGTGGGTTGAGGCTTTTGGCAAAGTTGCTAGACAACTACCCGATATTGAAAGTAAAATACAATTATAGCTTTTATCGTTGTAATTCAGCCCAAGGAAATGGCGTTTTTGATGCAGTCAATACCCTAAATGTGAAATTGTAGATATATATGGCCAGAAGAGTGAGCCTAACTTGTATTTAATGATAGCAACGGTTGTTAAGCAAATACCCCAAATGATCGAATGACACCATTGCCCTGTGTATTCAATTGTATTATGCCGCAATTTAGACATTCCTTGGCATGCCTTGTTGATGGTTATGTTCAAATGGTGCCAAAGGTGATGGTTATGTTCAAATGGTGCCAAAGGTCTGAAACTGTACAGGTATGTCCCCAAGGACCATGGAGTATTTTTAAGATTGGTATACTTTGCCACACGACCACTCCCTGGTAACGGTTTCTATACAACTACTCGGAATTGAAAGTAATATGCATTTCTAGCTTATAGCGTCGTAATTCCGCGCCAATAAACTGCATTTTCTGTGCAGTCAATTCCTATTGTGAAATTTGAGATATACCTGTTCAGAAGAGTGACCCAGCTTGTATTTAACGGTATCAATGGTTGCTAAGCATATACCCCAAGCGATCGAATGACACCACTTCCCTGTGTATTCAATGGCATTCTGTCCCATTTAGACATCGCCTAGGGCACGGTACTGGCCATGTTCAAATGGTGCCACAGGTATTAAACTTTACAGAATTGCTCAATAATGCACGATTTGACACGTGTTTATAATGCGCATGCGCAAGTAGATATGACTAGATGGTATTGTGACCATGCAACCCTTTCCATAGGACTACTCTGGTGCAATGTCGAAACGTGCAACTGTATAATGCAAATTGATACACTATGGGGATACGCAAAAACCCATACATTTATTATTATATCCTATGCGCATGCGCGAACAAGTTGACTCAAATAAGTGACTGCGCCATCCTCACATATACCAGAACACTGATTATGTATACAAGAATAATTTAAACCCAGAAGAGTGATCGAAATGGTGTCTTTCTACAATCCCGCGAACCGCGCAACAATGTAGAGCTTTACGCTTCAAATATGGTACGTTTGTGGAATTCTGCACTGTGCGAATGCGCATACTTTCCTACCCCAACTAGTCGGCAACAAACCCATATGCATGCACCCATGGCACTTCTGAAGTTCCTGTGGATCATTTACATAGACATAAGTGGATATACCAATGGTTGTAACACATACAAACATGATACATATGTTTATGACGTCACTGGATGGTCATGGCCGCAAAAGCGGCCAGCCGGGTGGATGAACGTTTTCTGGCTGGCCGCTTTTGCGATCAGTCTGGTTCAAAGGGTTACGCACCATCTAGCACACGTTCAACGCTATACACCACACAGTGTATCATCATCTGATTTGTTTAGTCTGATTTATTGTGGCTTAGCCTTATATCAGCCGTTAAACCGACATCACGATGTTCACAGTCTTATATGTGGAGGAAAAGCCGTACAGAGGGTCAATTTGTTTTATATTTATCGCGTAGTCCAACGCGAAAAAAAGTAAGATCATATCTATGTTTATCAACTCGCCGTACTCGATCTGATGATTCGGAATGCGCATGTGTGATTCGCAGGACGGCAATCGAGGGTTCGAATATCTCAATATATAGTCAATCTTTGATGTCAGTGGATAGTAATTATACGTCATATATCGACGGCCCTATACATATGTGAAAACTCCACTGATATAATTCAAACTCCACTGATATAATTCAAACTCCACTGATATAATTCACATTTATCTATATTTACTCTGATATCAGAACTGTTAGCAGATATGTCACGCTCAATCAATGACACCCGTAGGCTAGCTTTGTCTTGTCATTGTAGCGAACACTTCTGCCGAGAGCAAAACAAATGTACTTCCCGTCGGCAGCGTCTCAAAGGTTTAAAAACAAGTGGAGATGTAACTATTCGTAGCAGACTGTATATTAATATAGAAAGTTTTTATCCAACGCTTAATATCTCCCAAAATTGAATTTTGTCAAACAAAACTCTCATTGAAAGACCAGGATCCGGAATCGAAAGCTTTCTTAAAGTCTACCAGGAGGAGCATTCCGGTTTCAGGTGCATGTTAGTCGCATGAATAGGGTAATTTATTGTATGGTAAGCTATCAAATAGTAGTATTTTCGCATCAGGTAAAAACCGTTATCCGTCTAGGGAGATATCGATATCTCACTCGTATCCATTAAAAGTGATTCGGTACTACATTAGTTAACATCGCTTCGCCATTGAGTGTTCAGGTTAAACAAATTGTAATATGTGATCAATTAAATCTGTGTGTTAAACATACTACAAGAAAACTAGGATGCATGCATCAGGTCGGCCGTGAACTATCTAACATAGAATTGTTGTAGCTATCGATTATACATTTTGAAACACCTGTCTGTATGTATGTATGTGTGTATGCATGAATGCATGTGTGTATGTGTTATAGACTCTAACACTGCTCGAATTTGGTATTTAACGTGTCAACTTGACCTCGCTCATAGGCATGTTTCTGGACCTTGACCGATCCGACTAAATATTTGTGTGTAGGACTACTTCGATCCCGGGAGCAATATGGACGGGTCCAATTTCACGTGGGACCATGTTCTCGAACGTGCTGATATAGGCATGTTTCTGGACCAATAGTTTGGCCAGACGCTGTATATACTGGGTACTGTCCAGATGGAGGCGATCACAAAAAAATCCCTAACTAGCCCGAACGAAGTCGAGTACATCAGCTAGTCTAATATATATTTTGGACATTTGTCTGTCTGTTTGTCTGTTAGCTATGGCCGGGAAAACTGCCTGACAGATTTGACGAAATTTGATACCTAGGGGAAATTATTTCCAGGGAGTATTTTGGACGGGTCAAATGTTGATCCCGACCTGACTTTGACATTCAAAAAGATCAATTCAAAGTCAAATCTGGTAAAACGGAAGTATTTCAACGAAATTTGATACCTACTGTTACTTTTGTCCCAGGAGTGTTTCGGGTGGGTCAAATCATGACCCTGACCTGATCTTGACATTCAAAATTGTCAATTCAAGGTCAAATCGGGTAAAGCCGGGCGGATTTCGACGGGTACTTTTGTCGTGACTTTTGTCCGGGGAGTGTTTTGGACGGGTCAAATCGTGACCCCGACATGACCTTCACCGTTAAAATAGTCAATTCAAGGTTAAATCGCGCAATTCTCCGAAAATCAGAGGGGAACATCCCGGACGAAGTCGGGTCCACCAGCTACTATTATATATTTCTAGATTTAGTTACAAACTAAATACCTGTATATTGTACAAAGAAATATTTGACAAATATATCTGTATCAATATTAGCATGCGGGTCATTAAAATAGATACGACGAACAAAAAATTGAAGGGTGCATGTATCAGGTAAATTTTTATATTTCAAATGATGACAGGAATGCGGAAAGTTGAAGTACCTACGTAATACTGGCTATCCGCATGAAGAGATATACATGTATATAAAAACCAAAATAGAAGATGACTGCTGGCGACAATGTTTTCCAAAAAAAATTCAAAGCATTCGATAGCTCCCATCTAGTTGTCAGCCCGAAGATCATATGAAGTTTGGTGACTATCAGATGAGTGATATGTCTGTACAGTTGCTAAACAATTCAGTCATGCAAAAGAGGATCAAAGAGTAAGATACCAAATTGCTGCCTGTGGTAATGTTTTTTAACGAAATTCGGGAAAATTAGATTACTCTCACGCTGGTTATCCAGAAGATCATTGTGGAATCTGGTGACGATCGGACAAGGGGTGTCGTCTGTAAGATCAACCAAATTATTTAGCCATAAAAATAGTAAAATTGAAGATCACCGCTGGCAGTGATGTCTTCACAAGGACAGTTTGAGAACAAAATATGGCTCACATCTAGCGGTGACCAAAAATATCCACATGAGAAAAAGTTCTCCAATAAAAGCTGGCTGCAGGGTGCGCCAATTGATTCAAATTCGAAATTTAGCAGGGTGTACTGCTTGTGGCCATGTTTTCCCCGCAAATTTGATAGACTGATGGACAAAACCACTGAATCCGTTGAATCAATATACATGTATACATGGATTAATTTATATGCATGGCTATACACAGTACTGGTATATAAAGGTACTGAAAATAACTATATTACTAGTATACATAAAATAAACCATATATCATGGCTATGGGTTCATGACAGCTGAGAACTTGGTGTGAATTAAAGAGTGGTGGTTTCTCAAGCATATCTAACCCTCCACGTTAGAAACATGCCATTAAATGTCATAAGTATAATCTAGCTTGAGGACAGAAGTGATCCATAAAACCCCCCTTAATTCAACCAGGTCCTCGCGCGATGTATGGTCGATCACATGATGATCTAGGGGGGATTAGAATTGTTGTATAAAAACAGCACTGCGTGTAAATATAAAATAAAATAGTGCTACATCTTATTACAGATTATTGCCATATATAATCAGTGATTATACAGACAGTCTGACAAAATAAAGTTTCAGTGACACTCTATCCGAAGAGGGGAATAATTTCACCTGTTACAGTCAATGGAGCAATTATGAATCTGGAAAGGTGAAATTTCTAAGTAATACTAGATATCGACATAACGCGATAACATATAACGTAAATGCAATATGGCCGCTGGCGACCATTTTTTCCTATGAAATTAAAAAAATATTTGATGGCTCTCATCTGATAGATCAATATCAAGATAAATATGAAGTTTGGTGATGATCGGATGAGTGAAGTGGACTGTGGTCTGTGCTAAACGGTTTGGTAATGCTTAAAAAGATTCTTACCTTAATATTTTTATGTTCACTTTATAAACTTCACTGAGTCATCTTTGTCATGTATTGAGTTTGATATCTTTTGTTAACAGTTTATAAATTATGTATGTCTCATGTTTGTTATTTTAATTTATGTGTTTATTATCATTAAATAAAGTTGCATCTTTGTCATGTATTGAATTTGATATCTTTTGTTAACAGTTTATAAATTATGTATGTCTCGTGTTCGTTATTATATTATATACACTTTATAGTGTGTTTTCAGAACGAAAACAAAAATGAATAAAATCAACAAATTTGTAAATTTAAAAACAATTCAAACGTTGTTGTATTCCATGTCCCAGCCCGGACATATACACCAAATTTCAATAATATTCATTGAGAAACAACGGACAAAACGCTATATAACACCCGTAAACATATTTTATTCCGAGCCATACTCATCCTCTGGTACATGTTATAGTAGGTACCGAATTGACACACTTCGACTGGGGCGAGTTGGCCCTGGGGCGATTAGGCCGATTCCGACACCTTCTATTATTTACCGTATGTATCCGTTTACGCGTAGTTTACTTTAGAAAGTTCCGCAATTAATACCGTAAATAGAGCGACCATATTTGACAGAGAATGCCTCTGTTATTGATTATCAAGTTGCTATACATTAAAAACGACAAATTCACATGCTCGTTCAAGCGCAGTAGTCTATTTTCCCCATGTTAAAGGACATCCACAAATACTAAATAACGCTAACCTACTGCCGAATGTTTTACACGACAACTGTTAACATATTTGGGCTGAATTCATCTGACGCGGTATTATTCCTCAAAATAAACAACAAAACCATCGTTACTTGGAAATGTAGTTTGGGCTAACATTTACATAAATCCTCCACATCATTTATTCGACACACACGTCAGATGAAAAAAAGACATGAAGTAACCGGCAAAATTGGCCGAAATGATGTTAGCCCCTTTATCACTCAACCAATCTGGAACTAGTTTGTATGCACAAGTTCATTACCATGACTTTCTACTCTTCTTTCGAGTTCAGCCATGGGCCAACTGAGCGGAACATATAACAAACAGAACATCTATACTTTTTGGTTGGATATGGTAATTATTTCATTCTTGATGTAAGCTTTGTTTTGTCATCACTTATGAGATAATTACCATATCCAACCATAAAGTGCAGATATCTTCTATACATTATAAGCCTCGTTCGTGTAGTATCTTCTATACTACCTTATATATTCCACCCGTTCAAAACGTCGATGTTTTGATATTCCGACATGTTCTGAAGGGGGAACCTTCTAACATTGAAAAAATAACACAGGGCATATATGTCTTTGTTAATACGTGTTCCTTAATACTATATTTATCAGTAAGGGGTGGTCCCAGCTCGATATTGCACGATTTTGTCACTTTTATGATTCGGTATCGAAATAATTCCCGGAAGAAATTTCATGATTGTAAGGAAAGCAAATCAAAATTGGCTCAACAAACTTTGAACAAAGTCACCTAAATCATACAATATCCAGCTGCGACTTTCACCTATTGTGAAATACGTTATTAATGAACAGGTATTAACTGAGACACGTTTTCCCTGCACTGTCTTTTCAATGTTATAAACTACACTGTCTGAACATCTCTGAAATAATTTCAAAATAGTCCGACCACCCACATTCCAACTGTTTAGCAACGATAGTAGATTGGGGATGACCACATATACATGCTTATACATATATATAACTAAATTGAACAAATGGCTATTTTTTATTGTCAACTTGGGTCCAAAGAACCTTGGCGTGTAGACAGTACCGGCTCTCCTTTCAAATTGCGTCGTGATGCCATGCAGGTTCCAAGAACTCCAGAGCCCTTTCAATGCAAAGTGATCAGACTTCACATACGTAGCCTCGATTCTCCACCCTTGTGCATTCGATATCATTCATGTACATGTTGTAATCCCGGTATAGTTCCATGCAATTCTGATTGGACGAACGTTCATTTGGCTGACCAGGCGCCCATGAAATCCACGGCAGTGGGATGCCGCTGTGGTCGGTGAATGTGGTTGACAACTTACGACCACCGATGAAATAACCCAGTATGCCGGCTTGTCCTACAACGATATCGTGTACATTGCATTATCGAGTGGATGTCAACACAAGATGCATCGGTTAAGGGTACGTTCATACACTGGCAAGTTTGCACGGTATGGTTTGCAGGCATTTTGTCGTAGAAAACGATATGGCGCCATGATATGAATGGAAAAAAACACATACAGTGCATCTGTGCCATAGCTAACTACATGCGAAGTAAACTCTGCGTAGTTCCACTAGTAACGATGCTATTGGAATTTGCCTGTAAAAATCGTGCAATTATCTTGCAAAAATTAATCATACAGGTATTTGAAGGCAAATTCCAGTAGCACTGTTACAAGTGGAACAAGATAAATGTTACTTCTCATGTCTTTCGCTTTAGTAAAGATGCATGTTATGTGCACGTTTCCGTTCATATTCTGACACCATGTGGTTTTCTATGACGAAATGCCCGCAGAAACATACCGTGCAAACTTGCCAGCGTATGAACGTACCCTAACTGTTTGTTTGCTAACAATCCAGATAATTTAATGCAAAGAATAATATTGACAAATTAGTTGGTTGTGTATATGCAGAATGGCAGCGCAATTTGATGCAAACATGGGCACCGCTCGAGTCAATGTGTATTCAGAGCGAGCCAACTGTATTGGCAGAAGGGACGTTTCGCAACTGACGGATAGATTTACGAGTACGTGTAGCTATTCGTAATTGTAAAATTCATGTAGAGTCAACCAAAAATTCTTTTCGCAAAAATAACGACGGGGATTAGGATAACTGAAAACTAGGATAATCGGACGCAGTGTAATTTTCGCTTTGCCCGATCTACCAGATTAACCCTTTACCCAACAAACCGGCCAAAACCGGCCAAGTAAAGCTTCAACAGCCTAAAATATCTTCGGTCTGTCTCAATAGAACCATACAAATATGGATATCATTGGAACCGGCTCCTTGACCACATTGTGATAGTTACAGTTATGCCCTGTGCCAATGCATTCTCTTATATATGCGAGTCGACCATAGGTCGCCTCGCATATATAAGAGAATGCATTGGCCTTTTTTAAACACTTTTTACCATTTTTTCTTACATTCTTTAACAATTTTATAATTTTTAATGTGTTAAGCCAATGCATTCTCTTATATATGCGAGGCGACCTATGGTCGACTCGCATATATAAGAGAATGCATTGGCACAGGGCCCTTCTGTTGGGTAAAGGGTTAATAACATTACTGCGTACATTAATCTTCTATTCAATCGGCCAATTGAGGTTAGTTGCCCGAGGCGTGATCACAGGCCCCTCGGGAAAATTAATAAAATACCAATATAGACTATACCAGTGTAAAGGTTCCAATCATCGATTTTGGCTAAAACCACACCCAACGATCAAAACCCTAAAAATTGTAGAAATCGATAGGTCGCAGACACGTCTAGTTTCTGGAATTCGTTTCATGAATAAGTTGAAAATATCGAGCACAAACACACCGGGTGAAATACAAGAGGTATTGGTGCCTTCGGAATGACTTTTAGAATATATATGAGCCGGTTGTTTGTTCGCTGTTCGCGTTGCCTGTTTAATAAATCTCGTTGCTCTTCTATGCGTATAGTCCATAGCGGATGTGACTAGTGATATGTAGTTGGTTTCCTAAGTTCTTGTGAGCTGTGTTTGAGATTTCTTTAGAAGAAGTTCAGGGGATAAGATGCTTTTTCGTGACGTTCGTGATGTGTTTGCTTCAAGGTTATGATGTGCAGATCATTCCTTTACTAAGTCGTTATTTAGTAATCATCAGAAGGTCGTTGATTTGTTCATTGATATGGTGAATGTCATTCCCCAGGTGGTTGCCCATTTACCGAGTACCAAGAACTGCTAGAATAATTCATAATTTCTCACAAAGCTACAATCACCAAATAGCTTATTGTCTTGGCTCCATGGGAAGAGTCTTCATGTGTATCAAAATGTTGGATTCAATTGATTAATATAGCACCATACCCCCATATGTTATAATGAAGAATAAAGCAGTCACAAATATTCCACCCCAATGAAACAAATGTTGATATGCAGTGTTGTCCACTCAAGCAAGGAGCAATCAACTGGAATTAAGCCACAGTGTTAAGAGATATATGATGGTCAACTTTAAATTGGGTATGAACGCACGAGCCACGACTCATCTCAGCCCAATGTTTCATTGATCAACAGGCATGACATGATAATTCTCAAATATAAAAAAATTATATATGTGTCGTTGCCTTTCTTAATAAAAATAATTATCAAATTTCACAAATCAAGAATTAAGTCTCAACTCGTGATAATGATATATGAACTTCATTTTAAAAACAAATAGTTTATAAAAGTTCTTGGTACCTGAAAACAGTGAAATATTAAATATTGTTCATGCCATGAAAGTAAAGTAAATGAGGTATAATATCCCATTGGTCGATGGTTCTTAAATATTGTGTCACAATAATCGCTAGTACCAAATTTCACAAAGAAATTCCTGACAGATTTTGAGAAAAAAATCCTTTTTAAAAAACCAGGAAATTTTGGCAAAACGTGCGTCTGATCCTTAGTATACTAAAATACCAAAATACCATACTGTACCTGCTGTCTATCGCGGCGAATTGCCGGTTTATGCTGAAAATCACAGATTGTCGCCGCGCGCACACACACATATATGTTTTACTTTTGTTTTAAATAAATCTGAATAAATATGAACATGTTTAAAGCAATTGATCGCAAATGATGAGACCTCACGGTGCGAACACCAAATTCCGCGTTGACTGGTCCCACAAACTCAATCGTATTGGTATATGATATGTACCTTGTGCAATAGCACGAAGTTCCGCCCATACGAGATCAAAGTGAGGCTGATTCTTTACTACAAGAAGATGTGCGTCATCACTTGAACAGCGGTCAGACGCCTGTTCCCAATTGACATCGACCACGTTGTGAATTTTGTGGCAGGAGCCGAATTGTTTGTGGTACTTGTATCCTGGTCTACTGAAGCAATCTTTCAATTCTGCAATGTGAAAGTACATTATATGAGGGCCATATCAATGCAGAGTGTGCATCATTCCACAGATCGCTGTACAAAACTTATCGATAACATAGCACGAAATATTCCCAAATACTGAGCAAGTGCATCCACCCATTCTGATATATATGGGAAATTAGTTAAAAGCTTTATAACTCCTATAATTAAGAATTTCCGCGTGTCCCCAAAACGTTCCAAATATTCATGTGCGATGGCATAATTATGCGCATTCCCTGAATAATTAATTCCATATTATATAGAGAGAGATGTGTATGCATAATCAGATACAACATAATAAGAATAATACAATAAACACCTGGCATATAAAGCCAATAATTATGTCATGCATAATTAATTTTTTTCGCATATACGTATAAAGAATATTTTGCGTATCGATTCCTGCAAATAAAAATTGCCAAAAGATAATCATTAATATAAACGGTAGCTTTTCTATCTATATACAAAAAATCGTTCTTTTGCTAAATGAGTCGGAGATATATTTAGACGAGTGTCGTGGATTAGATATTATTTCTATTAATGCGTCATCGAACTTTCCTTCCGAAATCAGTTAAGAAATTCTTTCAGGTATAGAGTGTTTAATATGGCTCAGATCTCAGATCATGATAACAAGGTCAACGCATCAGATCTTGGATCATCACAATAATGGAAATGCTAGAGGAAATGAGTTTCATCTTAAATCTCTTTTAAGTGACATTTAACACAAATGCGTTCATGGAGCTTCTCATTTTGAAACGCAGGGGCCACCATGCAGGGAACAGCGAAATAAGTAAATTGTTGGCAAACAAGAATCTGTCCTCTGATCTCGCGGCGAACAACAATGGCAATACAATATGAGAAAAATACCATGTTTCGATAGGACAATGGTATTCCATGTTCAGCTAGTCGCAGCGGAGATACTTTACTTCGAACCACGAGATATATACCGGCGGAGAAATTGTCCGGTATTTGTCACGAGACCATGCAGATATGATTGTCTTGTTCAACTTATTGTTGTTGCCGGTCTGAGATGAAACATGTATATATGACGACGATGGTGATGATGACAATAACTATGACGATGATGACGATGTTGATGTTGACGATTAGTATGACCAGATATATGGCGATGACAATTTTGATGATGATGGTGAAGACAATTATGATGACGATAATGATGGCGATGATGGTGATAATTACGATTATAATTATGACGATGATGATGATGATGATGAGCACGAGAACAATGATGCTGATGATGATTATCAAGGTGATAATGACGGCGACGACGATCATGACGACGACGATAATGATGATGACGTATACGTAGGTAATGACAAATATATTTTAAATAATCTGCATATGTCCCTGAACTCTTATTTCACGTTAATTCCTGATTGAGTCATTATAGCATTAAATCTAACCTGCTGGGTAATAATGCCGTGTCCCATTTTCTGAAATTCTTGACATTCGGACGACGGTATTGTGCAGTTGACATCTTCTTGAAGGTTTTGTGTAAAATATCGCGACACATGTCGCATGCAAGACACATTCGGAATAACACCGGAGCATAGATGTGTCATCGATAGCCATCAAGAGACCGTCGGTTGATATTTTGTTGTCCATCTCTTCTACGACGACTCCGTGTGACGTCACTATATCACTTAAATGTGCGCTACCCTTCAGCAGAGTCGATAGCACGAGACACTTAAAAATGTAACCTGAAATATAGATAAGTCGTGAAAAGCATAGAGCCGCGTCTATGCATCAATTGAAAATGATGTTAACCCTTTCTATAATAATTTCTCATTGACGAATAGTTCCCTACTTAGAAAATGTTCAGATAATAATTCAACAAACGACAATAGGTCGTTTGTATTGGTCGTGTGTTCAATCTAATATCTGAACATTTCCCGCCAGCGAATATGAATCATTCGGCACTTGTACTATGTCTGTCTTTCTGTCTTTCATGTTTTTTCTGGACACCCCTCCAAATGAATGATGGACTATTCCAATGTATATATACTATTATAACTGATGAGATAATCCATTTCTTATAGACAGGGTTAACTCGCATGCACATGCCTCCGTTTCTTTGACGAAATTGTAAACCGCAAGTTTACTAATATGAATGATACTAAAAATTTCACTTTCATACTACGAAACGATAAAACAGAAAAGTGAACACCATCTGCAATATGGTGCGTCTCTTTTTCCACAAAAGGTGTGACACCAGATTTTCAACAATAAACATGATAAATGTATTAAATACTGATTACAGTTGTGTATGGTTAGTGTTTCTTATATATTTATGGTTATTTATGGTGTGACATCGACCCCGTGTGGGTATAATTATCAATAATCTTATCTTATCTCCAGAATTTCCGAGGCCCATTTTTCACTCATACAAAACAATAGACAATGAAACATAAAGCACCAGTGAACGTATCGCGAAAAAAAAAAAATCGTTCAGCAGTAATACGAGTACGTCGAGAATGACTATAAATGCTCAAAACGCTAAGCATAATTTATGTAACATCATGCAGTGGTCACGACGGAGACGACATGCCAAATTGACAAGACGTGTCGTGGATTGTAACATCTTGTCTGGATTATCGTCATGACTTCTTCATTTTTCGTTTTCATTAAACTGACCAACGAAATTGGTCTAAATGAAATTAATAGACTAAAATCACATGTGAATTCTTCGTAAGTTTTGAAGTAGTTACTTTCATTTTTATCGCGATGCTTCATTTCCAATTCCGCGTTTTTTGCAATCTCCACACGGTTGCTAACCGGAAGTCACTTGACAATTTCTCCAAAATCTATACCCGCGATATAGAAAAAATTATATGACGTCATTCACCTGCCTTAGGTATAAACACCTTGGTGGTTGCTAATATATATATAGGTTCATGAATGAACGAAACACACATATCTAAATGCTTTATCTACTTTGACAAATGTTGCCAATGAAATAGCAATTTTATTATTTTTATCATATCAGGAATAGACTAACAAGGAACCATATTTGTGTTCCATGCCGAAAGAAAGTCGTGGCCTTTTATATTTATGACTCCTTTAATATAAATTCCACACAAGAGTATTTCAGATATTTATCGACTTGTGTTAATCGCCGGAACCGGACGATGTAACAAAATCGAACGCAATTTTGGGTTTCAAACCACCACGGCGCTTTTACCGCTATAGAACCTAACTGGAACCATTAATGCGCATTGATCCGTCAGATTCAAAGGGCTACTACAAAGAACGATGGGATAAAATTGATGTCAGGGAATATCATACCCAAATAACAGATTGTAACATTTTATGGAAATATTCTGCAATTTACAGTTCATTTATATAAAATTAGCAACGTTTTAGATTACTAATATGGGCCAATAAGAAACGATTTGTATTGTTTCATGTGACATATCAATTCCATCTAAAAATACCAACATGTTTATCGACCTGAACCAGACCAACACAAGCGATCATAATTGCAGATTTCAAACAACCATGTGACTTAAAGGAAACCGACAAAAACCACCACGTAGCTTCAAGGAAACCGACAAAAACCACCATGTGACTGCAAGGAAACCGACAAAAACCACCATGGGACTTAAATGGAACCGACAAAAACCAAAATAATTAACCCTTTCTATTTATTTATGAGCATATTTTTATTACCAATGTAAGACAATATGGATTAGGGCACAAGTTCTAGCCACTAAGGCTTGCCCAGCTCCGACATGCAACACAAATTCATTACGTGACAATAAATAACAACGATTAACAATGGGCCTATCCGTAACTGTGCGGTCGAAAATTTAAAGTATCTCGATGAACTATTTTTTGACAATTTGAAATGCTTTGTGGGTATATTATGTTTGTTATATGCGGATGATACCGTACTAATGACAGACGACGACAACTATGCACAGAGCGATTCAGGCATTTAGTGATTATGCGGACGCATGGGGTCTAGAAGTTAATGCATCAAAAACAAAAGTTGTGATTTTCTGTAAAAGATTACCTAAGATTGTACCGACATTTATATTCAATGGTAAACCTTTGGAAACGGTAAAGGAATTTGTGTATCTGGGTGTGAATTTTTTCTTTAATGGAAGATTTTGTAGATCTATTAAGAAAACGTGCAAACTTGGCACGAAGGCGATGTATGCACTGTTGAATAAAGTAAGAAAATAAGAACTACCTGTGGATATCATGCTTCATCTTTTTGATACGATGGTAGCACCCATATTATTATATGGCAGTGAAGTTTGGGGGTTTGAACCCTGTAAATCAATCGAAAGTGTACATCTCAAATTCTGCAAGATAATCATGGGTATGAAAGAAAGTACACCAAACTATATGGTATACGGAGAATTAGGTCGCCATCCTTTAATAATTGAAATAAAATGTAGAATCTTAACGTATTGGTCGAAATTAATGTCGAATGAGGGCTCGATTATCGCCAAAAATATGTGTACATTAATACTGACCGTTTATCGAAATCAGCCTAGCAGTGGAGACCTCAAATGGCTCCGGTTTATAGAGCAGACATTCCAAGATACTGGAAAGAACTCCATGTTCACGAGCAGAAGGGATCTAATACACTCGGATGTAAAACGAATAAAGGTCACACTTATTGATCAGTTTAACCAGAAATGGTTGGGAAATGTAGCTACATCATCAAGGGGTGGTTTCTATGGTGGTATTTCTGTACGTCCGGAGATAAGAAGATATCTAACTGAACTTCCATGGTATTTAGCCGAATGCATTGTTAAAATTAGGACATCAAATCATCGATTACCAATTGAAAGTGGACGGTGGAAAAAATCAAAACGGAATGACAGTGTTTGTACATTATGTAATGACGGAATAGGAGATGAATACCACTTTGTAATTACATGTTCACACCTTAATGATATCCGAATCAAATATATCCCGGAATATTACTGGAAATATCACAGCGAAGAAAAGTTTTATAGACTTCTGTCGATTGAAAACATTAGTATATTGCGGAGATTGGCATTATATCTTAAGTGTGCATTTAAGGAACTGCCCAAACTCTGAGACACTGAAGACCCCACCCGCCTGGGCAAAAACTCCCCATTTCAAAACACATCCCATTTGTTGAGACCGGGGGTAAATATAACTGCTGTTCCCCCTGCATTATTCGATGTGGGTTACAAAACGGGAATGGGCGTGCCTTCACCCAGCGGGATTAAGATATATAAATATTATATGGTATTATGACTGTGGCATGAGTATAAGATTATAGCCAATATATAGTTTCCTGCTATTGTACATATATGTATATATATTTGCATGTTCTGTGTTCAATCATAGCTTTGCAATAAACTGATAAACTGATCGTAAGTACCGCCCCATTTTCAATTATAGCCAATGAGCTGATATCTTAATCGTCGATGCGACATGTGTCTGTCTATCGATATGGAATACACCATAATAAGCGACTCCATAACAATCATTACAAGAAAACCATAGTCAGAAATGGTAACGCCACCAAGATCATATTATTAGCCATAAATATAAATTATGATATAATTATAATATAAAATATTATTCATTAGTTAGCGCTAATATAGGCGCTAACTAATGACTTGTTAAATACCATCTAATAAATATTCATCTTATTCACAACTTTAAGGAGTCCTTCTGGCACACGAGAATATTTATCGCCGTTTGATTTGCACCAAGTGAACTCGGCGCATATATAATTGATAGAACTGACCTTTATTATGATGATCGTGTCGTTATTTGTTTAAGATACGTATCAATTGACTTATACGCACCCGTTCCCTATTAAAATCTATATATATCGCCCATTTTAGAGGATCTCCGCGAATTCGGGGACATCCGCAAAGTGATCTCCACAAATCGGGACCTACTGCAAATCGTCGCACCCAATGCAATTTGTAAACAAATACGATTGACATGCGTTTTAACGAGGTGAGCTTTAATTAAACGAAAGAAGCATTCTACATAAACTATTTGTCATGGACTCAGCCAGTGTGCCATATATATGTGTCAACTAAGGTCGCTTTGCGTGGTAAAAGTGAAAAGTGAAAGTGGAAAATCCTATTGAAAATGAAAGTAGCCTACAATTTTGGGAAATTCCGCGGCAGATTGCAGTGAATCTATACTATTGGAAGTGAATGTACAATTCCTGGAATTCTATCAGATATCCCGACTCTGCTCGTTTTCGTGATCATAGGTTATATAGGCCCTATATGACCACGAAAACGAGTCGAGTCGCGATACATCCATCGGTACAAACACATTGTGTATACGATACAATTTTGACTTGATGACCAGAAAATAAAAGATGGTGGTTAATCCAAGTCTCCAACAGAACAGACATGCGCGCTCCAATTAAAATTACCCATAATTCACTTCACTACACAGGGGTTCCCAAAGGGTTATACATTATTTTCAGGCTATCAGAGTATTTATATTTTCAACAACATATTATTACACAGGTGACTTTAAGTTTACAATTTCAGCCTGTCCTGACCCTATGGATACGATTTATGATATTTTCAAAAACGTATTATACACCGGTGCCGTTAACTTTACAATTTCAGCATATACGTGATTCTATTGGTACGATTGAGTAAGGTACAAACAAAAAATATCCAAGAATATATTCCCTCCATTCGACCATGAGTCTATACAGATCTGTACACTAGTGTCCACCACTTCGTGGCGGGAATAATCAGTAGGGAGTTTACAAACACGAGAGCAAAACAGTAGTCCCGATCGATGATGTGTTATGAAGATATTAGTGCAGCGACCAAACTGAAAAAGAGCTCTATTTTTCGAGATACCCCCTACCCACGGTAGAACAAGTTGAAACCAACTTTTTTTGAAGGAGAAACGTATACTGTTGACGAAATTCATAGTGAAAAATAACGGAATTGGTTGTGGCTATTGTCAAATCGACGATCAACGATACCCACCAGTCACTTTTTCCAGAAATTAACGATTTTGGTGAAGCGAGCCATGTGGCTATGTCCTAACCTATTTGACAATAATGTTGGGGTTAACATTACTATATCATGCCATACCTCTACTTG
Organism: Siphonodentalium dalli; assembly: GCA_032622095.1. Lineage (NCBI taxonomy): Eukaryota > Metazoa > Mollusca > Scaphopoda > Gadilida > Siphonodentaliidae > Siphonodentalium > Siphonodentalium dalli. Next base: position 56,900,112 of record CP136067.1, read on the forward strand.
ATATGAAAAAAAGTGTTGGTTAATTTAGATTGTCCTGCCATTTAGAGCCGAAACATTTGTTTTGCTGAAAAATCGCTCTTTTTCACAAAAAATATTATTTTCAAACATTATCATTCAAATGGGTATTGCTATAATGCCAAAATATTTAATTCATATGGTGTAGCTAGCAGTTATCATACAAGCATATGTAGAAAGAAGTTAACAGAAATTTGGAACGGTTTGCGAAATAATGGCTTTTAGTTACCCCTCCCCCAAAGACGATTTTGGTGGAAAAATTACATATTTTTGTTAAGAACTTTACCAAATATCCCAATTGATCATAATGGGACCCAACATAACTCGTTTGCTGAAAATTGAGCCCGGGGACATTGCTTAAGTGATTAAAGACGTGTTCGGGCTTCCAACCCCCAAATTACAACAATAGCACATTTTATTTACTATTACCGCAGTAAGTATCGCATATCACAAATACTCAATTCGCTCTTAAGATTGAAATGCAGTAGTTTGAAATATGACCTATTGGGTAATCACAATAAAGCGTCCCCTCTCTGTCATTGTGGCAAAATAGAAATAGCACATCATTACTTGTTGGAATGTCATGAATACATGCTCCTAGGACTGAACTTCTATACGCCATACCGAATGTTATTTTATCAGAAATACTCTATTATTTGGAGCACAGGAACTCAGTCATCGTCAAAATATTAAAATATTTGACGCTGTTCAAACATTTATCTCGAAAACAAAGCGATTTCCATAACGCTGTCATTTGTGGAAACTTCGTGAAACGCATTGAAACCCTGCTGAGCGCGAAAATTAGCCCACCAGATCGTCTGTCATCTCACGGCGACGGACGCACCAATGACATAAACAACAGTATTTGTATATCATTGTATCTAATCAGCTCCAACGAAATTATATATTTATCATTGTATCCAATCAGCTCCAACTGGATTACATCCTCACTTTTCCCATGCAGTCTCTCTCTCATATGCATTATTTACCTCCTGAGAGAACTACCCTATGTCCACAGCCTCAGTTAAAACCGACAGCATATCCATCGAGTTCGTGGTGTTTTCATGTATTAAAATAGCGTATGTGTCACATAAACAGTTAAAATTCCATTTTTGTTATTTGCCAGCCGCTTTTTGTAAAGTGTCACATACTGTCGGAAACCAATACAGTCTTATATATCGCATAGTGTCGGATAGAATAGCCATTCGACCACAATAAATATGTTGCATAATCCCTTCAGTGCACAATGTGTTCAAGACCTCAAATAGGGTATGTTATATAAAACAGTGAATATTTGCTAACCGCTTGATGTGAATATGCACACTGTGCAGACTTTCGGGAACCAACACATGTGTATATCCTGATAAAAATTAACCTGTGTTCAAACCATCGGTTAATATTGAGAACATATCATTTCATCATGTGGCGTCTTCAAGACTTCAAATAAAGTAGGGAGTCCTCAAAATTGTGCCTTTCTTATTTTCCAGCCACTTTTCTTTAAGTGCTCATGCATTCTGAACCCATTCCTATAAATTACATACGTCATTATACAACTCTCAATTGTCCATACATTCAGTCAGTGAGGATATCGTTCCAGTTCGCGGTGTGTTCTGGTCTTCAAATTGGGTAGGGGGTAATACACACTGAAAAATCACATTATGTATTGTCCAGTCGCTTTTTGTAAAGTCTCCTTGAATGTCGGGTACCAACCCATCTACAACAATTTTGTATTTCCTGCTAGAATAGCCATTTGTCCAGATCGTCGTTTGACATTGAGAGCACATTCATTTAGTTCGTGATGGGTTCAATGGTTTCGGGGTCCCTTAAAATTCGCCTTTATCGTTTGCCCTCTGCTTTGTGTAAGGTGCCGCGGTGTTTACGCGAACGGTTGGTTCGCGAGAGCATTGCATCTTTTCTAACAGCCATTCGGCCACAATCTCGGGTGATATTCATAGCATATGCCTTCAGCTGGTGGTGTGATTAAGACTTCAAATAGGGATTGGAGTCTCATAAGACAGTGGAAATAGTCATTTTCGTTTGCCGGCCGCTTGTTGTAAAGTGCCAGAGTCTTTCGGGAACCATCTCATTCATTACAGATTCGTATTTGCCGATAATATTACCATTTGTCCACGCCGTTAGTTAACACTGAGAGCATATTATTTGTTTAAGACTTCAAGTGGGATAGTGGGGTCCTAAAAACGTAAAAACATTCGCCTTTCGTATTTGCCAGCAGCTTTTTGTAAAGTGCCTCAGGATCTCGGGGGAACCAAACAACCCATATCAATTGATAATTCCGTGATAGTGCTACCTGTCGTTCACACACTCAGTTAAAGTATGAGAGCATATAACTTCAGCCCATTCTGTGTTCAAGATATTAAATGGGTTAAGGACTACCTTTCGTTCACCGTCAGTTAATAAGAGAATATATATTCGGCGCATGTTGTGTTCAAGAGTTTAAATGGGTTTATAAAGGGGTCCCACCAAACAAAATATATTCGCCTTTGGCGTTTGTCATCCGATTTTTGTAAAGTTCCAAAGGCTTCGGGAACCAAACCATCCATAAACATTGTGTATGTCCTGATATTTCTATCATTTGCTCACATCCTCAGTCAATATTTAGAGCAAACCTTTCAGTTCGTGGTTTGTTCAACTTAAACACTTCAAGTCTTCAATTGTGCAGGGGGAGTCCCCAAAAGCATACGTCTGTCTTATTTATCAACCACTTTTTGTAAAGCACAAGCCGCCCATACAAATTGTGTACTCTCTGATAGCACCACCTTCCAGTCACACTCTCTGTTAATATAGAGAGCATACAGCTGCAGTTCGTATTGTGTTCAAGACTTGAAATCGGGTGGAGTAATCTCGAAAAATAGAAAATTCGCCTTTCATATTCGCCACGCAGCCGCGTTTTGTAAAGCGCTACACTATTTCGGGAGCCAACCCATCCATAAACATTGTGTATTTCCTTATATAACTATCCTGTGTACACACCCTCAGTTAATAATGAGATCACATTCTGTTAGATCGTGTATTCAAGACTTCTAATAGTGTAGGTACCTCGAAGCATAGAACATATTTGAACTAACGTTTGCCACCTTGGTCAGACTAGTTTGAGATATAAAATACAATATCCATTGTTTCTATATTTTGGTCGATTTAGAGGGACTATAACAATCACTATGGCAGCAACAATGATTTTGTTCTGTATATGTTAGTCTATATTATGTGTCGTTAAGAACATATACTTTAGTTCTACAAAGTCGCTATATATTAATATACAATTACATGCATGTTATAAATAACATGTGTTGTTGTAACTGGGGGGTTTGGAAGCATGAGGATATCTTTAACCACGCTCGCGGTGTCTACGGATCGGGTTTTCTTGTCGTTATCATAAATATGTATTTTTTGTACCAAAAACGCGTTCGGGGGAGCGGTACCTAAATCCAATATCTGGCAAACCATTCACAATTTCTGTCAAATAATTTCTACTTGTGATGTCCATATCACTACTGAGCCGCATGCATTATATCGGTGGTCCTGTGTTGTTTATAACAACTATTTTTGTACTATAAAAATCGATGTTAATGCATGCAGAATTACATCTAAGACTTATCAATAAAATATGTTGTTGTTGTAATTGGGGGTCTGGAAGCCTGAACACATCTGTAATCAATTAAACGGTATATGTGGACAAAACTTTCAGTACAAGATTCATATAGGGTCCCATTAAGATCAATTAGAAAATGTTTGTAAAGTCGTTATTACAAATATGTATTTTGTAGGGGTAGTTAAAATCCAGTATCTCGCAAACCATTCAGAATTTCTGTTAACTTCTTTCTTCATATGGTGTTCAGATAACTACTACACCATATGGATTAAATATTTCGGCATTATTGCAATATCCGTTTGAATGATAATGTTTGAAAAATAATATTTTTGTGAAAAAGAGCGATTTTTCAGCAAAATATAAATGTTTCGGCTCCATATAGCAGGAAAATCTAAATTAACCAACACTTTTTGCATATCAGCTAGAGACATTGTACGATGTAGTAATGTTAACACCAACAATGTGGTCAATTAATTTAGGACATAGCCGCAGGGCTCGCTTAACCAAAATCGTTGATTTCTGGAAAAAAGTGAATGGTGGGTATCGTTCATCGTCGATTTGACAATAGCCACCACCAATTCCATTATTTTTCAATATCATTTTCGTCAACAGTTTATATTTCTCCTTTAAAAAAAATTTGTTTCAACTTGTTCTACCGTGGGTATGGGCACCTGACCACTTTTGGCGTTTGGCCGCTGCACTATATATGCAGATGCCGAAATACAGTGCTTGCAATTGCAGATGCAAAAAGAACTAAAGAACGAGGGCGCTGCTTTCGGTTTCAGACAATGGAACGGCTGTCTTAAAAATTGTTGGCGAATCGAGACGTAAACGTGCGATTTATTACGCGGTTTTCTGGCCAATCAAAGACGCCGTTTCTGACTGGAGGCGGGTGTTATATAGGTCGATGCATGTATACAATTTAAATACTCAGAACAAACCGAATCATATATTTTGTTCAAATGTTTACAAATTTCGCACACAAGTTAGACAAAGTTTATTTTTTCAGAATATATCAAGCCTGTTATCGAACATTGTTATCCCTCATTCGAAATTACGCAGGCATAATTTTAAAGTTTAAGCAAGTCATATCGGTTTAAAGGTGTTCTACCTCTTCTATGTACCACTTTCGACAACAACAGCGACACAATTGTACACACACAGAATTATGAAACACGTTTTGATGTACATTTAAATTATTCAAACACACTCGAGAAACAGCTGACGAAACAAATAATTCATTTAAAGTGTTTAAAGATAAATTTTCAATCGAAACACATAGACATCACAATTGAAAAGTAATAAAGGCACAAGTTCTGACCCACTTCGTGGGGAAACAAATATTATTTTTCCCTGTTTATCTTTTCCCTGTTATAGAGATATGCCATATACTGAATCAGTATACTCACTTGATTTCATTCTACACATATTCTATTCCAGAGATTCATGCACCACAACCAGAACTCTTTAGAGAAATGATAACAAATTGTGATAACAGAAAGCATTCAACTCACAACGGTCCAAATAGTGTTTGTGCATCGTATATATTTTCTGCTGGAACAGGAAACCAGCATAATGTTGCCGGAAGCTGTTGAAGTACACGAGGATTATATGCACTTTGCAGAGTTTAGTCTTGCCGAGATAATAATGGTGGTGGAACATCAGAGTTTGTAGAGTATTAGGAGTGTTTGTACATTGTCCGTCAAGGATTGCCACAAAGCCAACTCAATAAAATGGTTCGATTTTTTAGGACAATATTTGTCCACTTCAGCACTCTCCCTGGTGGTCGCTTTTTAGTAGCACGTTCTCTTGACAGTGCATTTTCACTGATTATATAGGATAGAAAGCGTCTCAAAAACGCCATCCGGTGCTACCGTCGCTTAATGATAAAGAAATACCAGTCAATATATAAACTTGAGTGTCTGATATTCACTTTATGCGACATACCACATGAATGTTGCAGGGAGGATCTGAAAGTTTTGTTGTACAGACAGGATGCCGGGTGGGTGGGCCGAAAATGATCCAAGAAAGATATACTCCGACATTGGAATAGTCTACTATTCATTTTTGAGTCCATTTATTTAGAATGAAGTGGAATGTTTGGATACTAACGTCAAGAAACAATATTGTTTGATAGACGTCACTACAATGAATAAGCTGGAATTGTTTGACTGGAAGTGGACACAAGAAGTTAAATGGCATTGTCATAGATAAATCTGCTTTAAAATTCATAGTCTGCTCAAGGCAACGTTCTTTTACACTTATTACTTTGCATGCGCTTCAGTGTACATCATTTGAACTAAAGTACGAATTATTTACACTGAAGCGCGAATAATTTATACTGAAACACAATCATTTGCACTAAAGCGCAAATGCCTAACACTATACCACCCCAGTCAAGTCCGAACGAGATGACGCACGTACAATCGTGCAGAATAAACCTGTAAGTACCAAAGTTCCATTCCCCAAGTCGGTGGCTCGAGCGGAACCGACATTTTTAAAGGGGCACTGTACACTAAATCCGGCCATTTATGGGACCATCTCATTTTATATTCAACAGAATATATGCAACATCACATGAATGCATTTGAGCCATAGATTAGTGCTACATACATACGATGCAAAGAACATGGCAATTATAATGAAAATGTGTTTATGACTCTAGTCATAAACTCATTTTATAAGTCTATTCTTCGATCACGATTGTGCAATGCAACATCTCGTTCCGACTACTGGGGGCGGTGGTACCGTCGGCGGGTGTTACCCTTTGTGTTTATGCGTACATGAATAACGAATCCGACCATAGCGTATGGGTTGATATATTGACTTCCGCCTTAGCTAGCACTTGCCCGATCGCACATGGATACAGAGACGTGTTCACTGCATGATATGACACCCTTTACCGTGGTCATATAGCTAGATGTGGTTCAGAAAAATTCCAATCGTAGGGGGTGTTGTGGTTGGAATTTATTATCAGTTGAAAGGTTTTAGGCACCATGTGAACATTTCTAATTTAATCAGGGGAGGGGGTAGTAAAAAATTTGCAGGAAGGCATGCCGTTTTTTTTTGCATCTGGCATTTTCGGGGACCCACCACCCCCAAACCTGCAAAAAAAAAAAAAATTAGTCCCAATTTTTTTACACCCACCCCCCCCCCCAAATTTCACTAAAATTTGTCTAAAATCGCATAAAACTCTACTGATATCACTCAGATGACTGGGAATGATCTCAATTAGTTCAAATAACAGTTTAACCTGTTTCAGAAGCTGTTTTAATTGAGAAAAAAATGTTTTATAAATTGCTGATCATCTGTAAACCTAGGTCATTGTGCAGAATACACAAAATTTCATACTTTCTAACTATTTCCTGATTAGTCTGTCAACCAGCCCATTATCTAACATATTCCATACCACTTATGTTAGTCTACTGGAGCAACTTACTTCTATTATACTAAACTAGCTGAAATGAAGGCTCTGTCTAAGATCAAAATGTTGGCGAAGTCCCACAAAGGGGGCCACAGGTATCTCCGATGCTGAATATAGGCTCCCAAAGGGAGCCTGTTAACAGGCTCCCTTTGGGAGCCTATATTCGGCATCGGAGATACCTGTGGCCCCCTTTGTGGGACTTCGCCAACATTTTGATCTTAGACAGAGCCTTCATTTAGTGGCGGCCCATTTGTGCGCTTCAAGCACATTTGGTCATTGAACAATTTTGATATATATATATTGTTTTAATATAATTTTTTTAAAGATTGAATTCCTTGCTCAAATTAACAAAACCAATTTTATTATTTTATTTGTTTTAATTAAAATGTTTGAAAAACTAACACCATTAGAACATCCGCCAGGGTACCCCAAGTCACCAGCGCTATACCAGACTTGGGATACGTTCGGTCTTGTGAGAGATCATCTGAGTTGAAAGACATGCAAATAATTCACTGATTGGCTTGGTGCACTGATGACAGATATGTTCTACCCATTGATAGTCACATTAATGTTTGAGACAGTTGCTCGCTCTTTTTACATGCATACAATGATCTAGGCATTAGTTACATCAGGACAAGTTTACTTATATATGAAAATTAGGTCATTGTACAGGATACACACAATTCCTTAAGTTCTAACCATTTCCCGATTAGTCTGTCAACTAGCCCATTATCTAGCATTATGCCTTAACACTTGTGTTAGTCTACTGGAGCAACCTATGTAATCATAAATGACAAACAGTCACAATGCATGTCGTTAATAAAAAAAAAAAAAAATAGGATAGGACCCAATACTGACCCTTGGGTGACTCCTGCGGTTACCCCCCCCCCCCCCCCTGTTGATTGGCCAGAGCGTAGAACTTCGTTTTGAATTGTTTTATATTTGCTCCATGAATCGGATGTATTTCTTCTTTTTGACGATTTATGAATCGTTTTTCGTTGTCTAATTACATATTTAATCCGTTGGTTCATCCAATCGGGCTCGTCTGGCTTTCAGCTCATAAACTTGTGGGGAATGTTTATGCATAAGCTCAATTATTTTGTGCGTCAGAGTGCCACATACATCCTCAAGTGGTAAATTGTTAGATGCCTGGGTCCAATCAGATTATTTTATTTGGTTGTTTATTGTGGAGAGAAATCTGCTATTTCAAACATGTATACAGTGCGTCTGTTATGTACTTTCGGTCTAGTTGTTTCACAAGTTTCAATTTTAATGTAAACATGGGCGAGGTAGCGAACTAAGTCACAAAATAAGGGTTATAATGTTCCATTTCCCTTTCGTGTCCAGTTACCGTTGGTTAATACAACATCAATGAGTGTTTCTGAGAAATCAGTAAATTTTCTCGAGTCGTCGATAACTTGCTGGAGGGAGAAATATGCTGAAATGGAGGATACTTTGGAATTTGCTGGATTAAACTGGTTTTCATTCAAATCTCCACATACAGCTATTCTATGGGATGGATGGGCATTGACTACCTCACCAATATTCCCAGCATTGTACATTTGGTGGGCGATAAAAGGTACCGACTAGAACGTGTTTTCTATTCAACAGAATTTCGATCCATATATTTTCTAAATTACTTATTTCTATTGTCATGTCTACATTTAAATGCTATATTGTTCGTGACATAGACAATAACACCGCCCCTATTGTATCTTGAACCGGGTTTAAACTGGAGTTGACTAATCGGCCCTCCACGTGTGTTCATTTGGATGTTAATGGTTAATAATTCCATGACTAGAGCTTCCTGAAACTTAGCGAAAACCCTGTGCTAATGTATTTACATGGAGACTCGCATATATAAGAGAATACATTGGCCTGACACTATATACATTGACATTGTAAGCCAGTGCAATTTCTTATATATGCAAGGCTCCATATGTGTGACTCATATATAAGAGAATGCATTGTCAGTGTTTTCGCAATATTTCAGGACGCTCCAGTCATGGGAGGGTTAAACGTGGATTGGAGGTTTAAGTGACAAAGATTTAGTTAATAGTAGCCTGTACTTCAAACAAGTCAAAATGCTGAATCTCACAATAATCATACAATGTATCTCTAATGCAGATTATGTAATCATTTCTGCCAACTCTTGTTGGTTTATAATAAATAATACTATTTTATAATTAGTTTGTTGATTGTTACTAAAGCCCAATGGCGGTTTGTAATTATGCTCGTTTTCGTTATACATCCAGACCCGAGGGTGAAATACTTTCATTCGGATTTTCGGTTCCACAGATTTTTCTTCAGGATGGAGCAATAAATAAGCGTTCCTTGCTATTCTATTCCTGATACTGCCTGATAGGGTAAATTTAAAAAAGTGTTATTGACTCACTCGCATATACATATAAGACAAGATAATATAAGAGAGTTTTAATTAATAATAATGTGTATAATAAATGAAGCATTCAGGCAGTTGCAAAGAACAGAAAATTAAACATATACATAATATTATGTGCATTTTACAATCAACAAGCGTATAACTATCCTTTACATATTATTCTTAATTAAACATAGGTATATGTATACCTCAGTCGCAGCAAAGTATGTTTATATGGTATACATGTAGACAGATGGCAGAAAACATTACACGCAGGCAGTCACATGTATATATTGTGTATTTTACTACTGGTGCGTTATAATAAATTATTATTATCATTTAATTTTACCTTCTAAAATCCCATACTAATGACTATCATATAAACACAATCATTACATTCTTTACATTGCATGGCGTCATTTCTATTATCTTTGAAAACTGAACAGGTTACATAAGATTCCGCGGACATTTTTGTGCCTGTGACACCCAAAATAAAGTTTAGTCAAAATTGCTGGCCATGGGTTATCCAAAGTTGAGTTAACCCTTTACCCAACAGAAGGGCCCTGTGCCAATGCATTCTCTTATATATGCGAGTCGACCATAGGTCGCCTCGCATATATAAGAGAATGCATTGGCTTAACACATTAAAAATTATAAAATTGTTAAAGAATGTAAGAAAAAATGGTAAAAAGTGTTAAAAAAAGATCTTTTTTAGGCCAATGCATTCTCTTATATATGCGAGGCGACCTATGGTCGACTCGCATATATAAGAGAATGCATTGGCACAGGGCATAACTGTAACTATCACAATGTGGCCAAGGAGCCGGTTCCAATGATATCCATATTTGTATGGTTCTATTGAGACAGACCGAAGATATTTTAGGCTGTTGAAGCTTTATTTGGCCGGTTTTGGCCGGTTTGTTGGATAAAGGGTTAATGGTTGTGGGCTCTCTTTGTCATATGTTCTTCTCTTCGCTGGTATCAAACTCAAATACATACACGGTGGAGGCATCTGTTTTATCGCTGTACTGTTTTAGTATTGCTAGTGTCTTTGGTACAAGTATTCTTTTCTAGATTGTTAAGTTATTCCCGTAAGGGAAGTCATTGTATGTTGGACCTCGTTTCGGACTTTCAAATTACACACTAGGTTCAATGTCTGGATTATTTCAATATCTCTCCTCTATTCAGACAATAGGATCCGAAATGAATCCATTTATTGGACATACTTTTGGGAAACTTGATTAATGATCAGAATCTCAGATTATATGGTAAAAACTCATCCATTGAGGTTAACTATTTATTATATATCGACAAAGATTTTCTCTAACCTCAAGACGACATGCTTAGATACTTCAAACCGAATATTTGGTTAATTTAACCCAACGTTTGGTTATATATAGTTTGGCTTGAAGCGATCGACCAAGCGGTTCAATCATCGGAGCTGAAATTTTTCACATATGGGTAATTTGACTCGGGGACCTTATTAAGATTATGAAAACAAAAGCCATGTTGTTTAACATTTTGTTTAACAAGTTCTGTATATTTTAATATACTTTCTGTTTATGGTGATTTTAACGGGTGTGACTATCTTAACAGCAATACCCACTGCGAAGGCCATCATTGTCCTTTAAGTCACACGTTCACTTTTATTTACAAGCGAGGCGCAGGAATTCGTTAGCGGGTGTTTACATATGACGTCATTGTGCGTGCGTTGCTCGACAACTTAACCATCGACAGCGCAACGGCGTTTTCATCCATGCATTGATAGGACGAACGTCTAAATTCCACTTCCACCTGAATCCCGTTATGTTATTGGACGATATCCGATAGCTGTGATAATTAACTTCGTTAATTGGAATTCTAAATTGTCGAATGCAAACAATCAGCATTTTATTATGAACTGTGCTGATGTTATTGCTAGATGAATCTTGATGGCCAATATAATTTAATTTTGCAATCAAAGTTAAAAGAAGTTCATGATGATTTCGATGTGATGTGGTTAATCTATATCTAGTGGATTCTAACTATAATTGGTCTGAAAGGGTTTGCTTTTTGTTTGAGAACATTGACATTTGATTGAGAACATTTCACAGTTCTCATTTCTGAACATGGATACTTATCAAATCAGGAACTATTTTTTGTCTATGACTGACATTATCACTCATGACAAAAAATGTAGGTTATTTTGTCTCTAAACTGACATAAATTTCCCCAAAAATGATAATGTCGGTCGGCATAAGTTATATATACAGCAATAATGTAGTATGTTTTAAGAGCCTCGCGAAAAATCATACTTCTAACTCACTGAGATAACAGACATCTCAAAACAAACAATGCTATTATCATATACGTATTCAATATATGTCACTGATCTAATATATATTTTGGGACTTCTGTGTGTCTGTCTGTCTGTTAGCTATATGGCCGGGAAAACTGCCGGACGGATTTAGCCCAAACTTGCTATATAAGGGTAAAAAATTCCACGGGAATGGTCATCGGACCGCTTCTGAGAACGTCAGAGCACTCATTCTCCAATCCCCCGCCACCACAATGGGTAGTTCATGGGTTAATTGCGTGATAGTTAAAGAGCGTTCGTAACCGCAGTGTCGTTGATAAAGAGCGTATATGTGTCCAGACATGAGCGTGTTGTGTCTGTGTACAGACATGAGCGTGTTGTGTGATTCTGTGTTCGTACTTAGGGGTTCCTGGGAATGGGGGAGATTTTCATCGGGTCAGTTTTCCGCCCGAGGTGACCTTCACCATGAAACGGGTACCCACAAATGATATAATATATATTTTGGGACTTCTGTATGTTTGTTTGTCTGTTAGCTATGGCAGGGAAAACTGCTGGACGGATTTCGACGACATTTGATACATACGGGTAATTTTGTCCGGGGAGTGTTTTGGACGGGTCAAATCGTGACTCCGACCTGACCTTGACCTTCAAAATGGTCAATTCAAAGTCAAAACCCGAAATAAGTCGGGTTACCTGCTAGTACTATATACATGAGGTGTTGAACGCCATAGGATAATAGGATAATATTTTATTTCACAATACAATATGTTAATACATTATAATGTAAGTGAATTGATATTCGACCATGAACTATGACGTCCGACTACTCGGCACCCCCGACTGACAGAATACAATCAATAATGGCTACATAAATAACTTAAATATATCACTATAATTATATATGCCAACTCAGTGCTTGTGAATTGTCGCCCTATATAGAACAATGTATACATATTTCGAACCGACGTGTCTACGCATCGTTTACATACACGTTTATAAGGACAATGGTGGAACGAATCCTAAAATGATTATTGTTTGTGGTCTAGTCATTGTCACAACGAAACCATATCTATGTAGTTGTTTTCTTCGCGTGTTTACTGTTCAATTCATCATGACTGATAAACTAGAACATGGATGCAACAAAAGCAGCAAATCTCAGAACGTTCTTGGTGGAGACGATATGAATACAGAATCGTGTAGGAGAGAAACGGCATATTCAAGACAATTGCAGGTATGACCAACCACTCTCAACTTCAATCGGGTGAGAAGTTGATTAGTTCGCGGACCACTATAGGGACATATAATAATCAGTCATCAAAGTATACCAAGTTATTTCACATTTATGTAGTGCTCCGGAGCACAGATCCCCAGAAAACAAAATACCCCCCCCCCCAGTAATAGTTAATCCTATAGAAAGGTGGTCAACTTCGTCCGGCTATCATTTGTTAACGCCCACAACTAGTTAAAAATACACAAATATAATATTTGTCACATAAACGCCTCATATAATTAAAGGTAGAAAGATATTTTATTTCCCTTCAATGTCATTTATCTCGTGTAACTATTGGTTCAGAAGAACTCCGGTTGCATGTGTGCACCTCTCGGACGCCGATCGTCTGTTTTTCTACCCGTTCGACATGATGTCCGCTCAGAGAATCGGATTTTATACAGACTCGAGCCTCATAGACGGTATAACGGTAAGTAGAATATTATATACTACTATATATTATAAATACTATATATATGTTTTACACCATTAGAAGCGGAATGGTTTACTGACACACCCAGACCAATCACGCCACATAACGGCCCCATACATCTCGTATTTATTAAAAATATCACTTCCAGGATCCTGAAGTGTTTTTTTCTAATTCATCATGACGGCCAGTTTGTTAAATGTTGTGATAATCGGTCGGGAGTACTATTTCTATTCATACGCAATAAAATAAATATTTATAAAAAGCAAAAAGAAACACACATATGTTGAATTAACACGAATGCAGATTTGTAAACGTCCATATGGACAAGAATGTTATTCCATTCATTATTACAGCGTAAATTCATTACTTCTTCGACATATATTTTCGTGGCAATATTCATTTTTGTTGTCATCACTCATGAGATAATTTCCATATCTAACCAAAAAGTGTAAATATCCTCTATGTATTATATTTATATTTGACCAATGACAAATTTGTGTTACGTCATTTCAGCTTACATTCAAAATTTGACAAAATGACCGTCGTGATTAATTCGAAAAAGAACTTCCTGGTTCTAGAAGTGATATATATTCCCGTGACGTTGGCCACCTTTTATATTTCTATAGGATTAAGTATTACTGAAGGTGGGGTAAACTTTTGTTCTGGTGACCTGTGTGACTGTGTCCCTATGTTAAACAATTACCGTTGTTTCATTCCTCATGTTATAGTTGTCTACGTTGCTAAATTGCCAAAGTCTACTGAGTGAAAAGGCAGGAAGGACTCAACATGACGAGATGTTATTCATCATCGTACATCAATGTGAGTACATTCATCAAAGCATTTACAACTCCCCCGCACAATATGTCTCTGAAAGGATATGCCGTTAAATGTGGGTATTCAATCTTAGTAATCAAAATACCAGAAGTGGCAAATGTGTACAAAATTGACCTATATACGGCTCGGATGTGTAAATGTCTTAAAGATACGGGCGGCGTTGGCGATGGGTATGCTGTTAAAATATTCAGCTCCGTCAAAATTAAACCGCCATAAACATAAAGAATAGTTAAATATAGACCAGCTATGTTCTTATACCAATAAGAAATATAGCATAAAGAGTATATTATTGTCAATGGTTTTCCATTGTTATGTAAACAAAAGCAAAAAACGTTACATAACCTGGCTTTTGTTTAGATCCGGATATGGTAAACATAAAGAGCGTTATTTGTTACTGTTTTCCTGGTATGGAAATAATAAAGAGCGTTTATATCATTTGTGTGTGATTAACCAATATAATTGCGCTGTGTTATGTAAACAGAAGCAAAACTTCTGTAACACGAGCAGGTTCTTGTTTACGTACACCACCGTTCGTCTTGACGACAATATAATATTTACGCGCTGATTATGTTTGGCATATGAGCAAAACTATATATATTTTTAATATTCCTTCTGTTGATGGCGATTTGAACAAATATGAATATTTCTGCAACGAACGCCGCCCGTGCCTTTAAATGCTATCTAATTTGGTAAGAGAAATCAACATATTTACGAAACATTGTTCAGATCGCGAAACCTCACAACAGTATATAACTAGAATGGTAAATCCGAACAAAACGATGGAACCCTCTATTGAATTTCATCATGAGACTCCGCACGGAATGTAGTTAACATTCCAGTTCCGTAGGCACATGCGAGCGTTTAGCAACGCCGATGACAATAAAGAGCGTTAGTCGGTTAACAACTCCAAATATGGTCAATATAAAGATCGTGCCTGCCTTAACCCCTGATGTGCCGTTTGCGGTGATTTTGATGATTGGGAGTGGAGAATGAGTGCTCAGAGCTTGTCCAAAATGCGACGTTGACCATTCCCGTGGGTTTATCTGGACAAACTATTTTTCAATTGGTCCAGAAACATGCCTATATCATCACGTTTCAAGTCGATAGCTCCACTCGTTTCCGAGATCTGGTATGCGCATGCGCGAAGCTGGCGTCGCACGGGCTCGGCGACCCGATAAAATTCGTATCCGGGGCAAGATACATTCACATACCAAATTTCAAGTGGATAGCTCCACCCGTTTCCGAGATCTCGTCTGCGCATGCTCGAAGCTGGCGTCGCACGGGCTCGGCGACCCGTTAAAATTCGTATCCGGGGCAAGATACATTCACATACCAAATTTCAAGTCGATAGTTCCACCCGTTTCCGAGATCTCGTCTGCACATGCGCGAAGCTGACGTCGCACGGGCTCGACGACCCGATAAAATTCGTATCCGGGGCAAGATACACTCACATAGCAAATTTCAAGTCGATAGCTCAACCAGTTTCCGAGATCTCGTCTGCACATGCGCGAAGCTGACGTCGCACGGGCTCGACGACCCGATAAAATTCGTATCCGGGGCAAGATACATTCGCATAGCAAATTTCAAGTCGATAGCTCCACCAGTTTCCGAGATCTCGTCTGCGCATGCGCGAAGCGGGCTCGCCAATACGAGAAGACCGCCTGGTCAAACTACATACACGTACCAAGTTTCGTCCCAATCGGTTGAGAATCGTAGATTTGTATAAATGACATACAGACATACATACACACAGACAGACAGACAGACAAACAGAGGTCTTCAAAAAAAAAAAGCCGATGAGCCCGACGTTGTCTGGGCTATTCAAAAACCAAATTTCAAGTCGATAGCTCCACCCGTTTCCGAGATCTGGTCTGCGCATGCGCGAAGCTGGCGTCGCACGGGCTCGGCGACCCGATAAAATTCGTATACGGGGCAAGATACATTCACATAGCAAATTTCAAGTCGATAGCTCCACCCGTTTCCGAGATCTGGTCTGCGCATGCGCGGAGCTGGCGTCGCACGGGCTCGGCGACCCGATAAAATTCGTATCCGGGGCAAGAAACATTCACATAGCAAATTACAAGTCGATAGCTCCACCCGTTTCCGAGATCTCGTCTGCGCATGCGCGAAGGTGGCGTCGCACGGGCTCGACGACCCGATAAAATTCGTATCCGGGGCAATATACATTCACATAGCAAATTTCAAGTCGATAGCTCCACCCGTTTCCGAGATCTGGTCTGCGCATGCGCGAAGCGGGTGCCGCACTGGCTCGCCAATACGACAACGTCGACCGCCTGGTCAAACTACACACACGTACCAAGTTTCGTCCCGATCGGTCGAGAATCGTAGATTTGTATAAATGACATACAGACAGACATACAGATAGACAGACAGACAAACAAACAGAGGTCTTCAAAATATATATGAGATTTCACCAGAATACGGAACAGCTGTGGCATAGGAGTGTCCACAAAGTGATATATTCACAGATTATTTCCAAGACTTCCCCCGTTGTCAACCCATAATGCATCAGAATTCATAATAAGAGATAAAGTTATTTCCCTTCGATTGAGAATAAAAGACTACAGTATAGTCCGTATCAAAACTAAGCACAGAACACACCTCGGTAGCTAACTCGGCAAAGTCAACGTGTTCCCAGTCTATTCGACCGGATAAGTTGATAACACAATATTTTTGGAGCTTCCTCTTTCAAAAGGTATATAATATGGAATATGTTGTATAAAATGTGATTCGAATATTAAGTGGGTCTTTACTATCGTCATGTTTCTCCCATGGCCAGCTCTACGTTGGGTGCTCGAGTGTTGGGTCATCACAACACCGATTCATCCACACAGCAGAATGGAAGCACCAATGTGGTCAAGCCTTGAAATAGCGTGTCTGTCATTTGCAGAATGAGGTCCCCAGAGGGTGAATTTAGTGATGCTACCCCGCATAGCGGGCTAGCATCACCAAATTCACCCTCTGGGGACCTCATTCTGCTTACATCTAAGAAAAATCCCCATTTCTTAGTCGTTATGACTAACATCACCCTAGTAATTTTGATTAATGTTATGCCTCAGTCATGTTGGCTGAACTAAGTCAGTCATCCTGAGGAAAAACGTTTGACTAACATATGTTAGTCATATTGACTAAGTTTTGTTATCAGTGTAGAAAAATTAAAATACTTTCCTCTTGATATACGATTCCATCGTTATGTGGAATTTATAGGCACTTTTTTGTTCAAAGGGTGCATATGGAAATTATAGGATGGACACCCCGTCGCCAAACTGAGCCCATATAGCCACGTCCCTATCTAGATATATTATAAGATATCGGAGCAGTTTGAAATTATAAAATGACACTCCTATTGGTTTGGTTTGGTTTATTAGGGTTTATCGTCGTTCTAGCCGCTAGGCCACACACGACGTTGTCAATTTTACGGGTGGAGGAAAGACCACGCAGAGGCTTGATTTCACCGAGAAATCGACCCACTGCGTGTAGAAACCACCGACCCCCGGATAGCAACTGACAAACTTGCCCAGATACACGATTCCGGTCACCCTCCATATGACGGGGTTAGAACCACCTTCGTCAGCGCTGGACGGCCTGTAACGGTGTAATGCACATGGAATTCTACCGACTCGCACTCTACCGCACCAATCCTATAACCGAGACCATGATAACGTCCCTGCTTCGATACACCCCCTCCCGATAAAATGGAGCCACGTTACTGCCTCGATGTGTTATGATAACAGTAGCGGATCAGTTTGAAATAATAGGATGGTCACAATATATATAATGCTATACCATCAAAATAATATTTTATTTTCACAAACTTAATGGTTGTAAATTTGTAATTAGTAAAAACAATGATACCAAATTGTTTGTAGTACTCGTTATTACACTGACTTGTACTTACATGCACACACTACAAACGAACCGTTTAATTGTTAACTTGCGCAGACAAGTGGTCATCAACTTGGCAATCCGTGAACCGATTGGATAGCTCTGATAAGCGTTCACCTCTCAACTTATGATTGGTTATTTCTTTTGTAACTTTGGCCCGCCGTGTTTCAATATATTGTTAATCACTCACAGGTAAAGGTTTGTCCGTAAGCAACCTACAATAATCAACAGTATAGTCTGGTCGGAAAAGCTACATTTGTGGAATACTAAAACCCAAGAGGCATTTTTGGGGAAAAGCATGAAACTAAGTTTTCTAGCATAATTCAAGTATGCTGAATCCAATGAGGGTGCCTGTCGCTGCCTGTGACCCATATTTCACCCATAAAATCAACTTAAAGTCACATACTGTTTTATTGCCGCGAAAATACAGTAAGTCAATATCGAGACATATATCACACTCGTTATACATATAATATCATGAACATGGGAATACTTTGTTATTTGAATCACCCCTCGTGACCTTTCTGTCATAACTATATCATCATCTGCTATACAAATATGGACAAGTATGTTATTTAATAAATAAACGCTCTTCATGAAATCACACCCGGTTGAAAGTTCTGTGAATCAGGATTAAGTTGAAAATATGACGTTTTTTCACAAATATCTAGACCAGTTCATGCTGTTTGGAACTGCTTGAGTAATGTGACTTTATATTGTGTTTTGTATATTAACTGATCATTGGAGCAATTAAATATGCAATTATTGGAACACGGTATAAAATTTCACAAAAAAATCACAATTGGGATTTTAGTCATATTTCAACAAGAAATGAACAGAACTTTGTAATGTAAGTGAGGCATATCATTACCTATGAATATTCCAACTCATTTGAACAAAAATTCTTACTTTGGCTCAAAATGGCTGCCAAAATGGCCGCCAAAATATGGAAAATGGTAAATATTGCCCCAGCGTGTCCTGCAATCGCTTACAAGTTGTGGTTGATGTATAAAATGGGCTATTCTGCCTCCTATACATTGAATACTAACATATCTGATGCCATGGTTAATTGTTACTAGTGTTACCACTGATATTACCAAAAATATTGGACTTTTCTCCCAAAAACTTGACAAAAATATCGGCAAAAATTAACTTTTCAGGTATAGACCATTTTTTCAAGTAAAATGCAACTATCATTGGTAAAATGTAACTGTCTCGGGATTCAAATGTGTTTATTGTTTTGGTCTATCTTAAATGTGTCACACTACGGTATCTATAGACCAAATTGCTCAAGATGGCTTCCAAAATGGCAACCAAATTTGTAAAAAGTTTTTTTTTACATATATCCTGAACATTATTCTCTGTGTTATCCGAAAAGGTAGTAAATTGTGACTCACTTGGTTATTATACGTGTTAGTTAATTAACTGACAACTATATGTTCTATTCTGGTTGTCCCAGTTCCGTATGGGGCATGACAAATTCATTTTAAAGTATGGAATTTTGCCGAGAACCTCTTTTGTGATTCTGGCCATATTATTGAATGGAAATGGGCAGAACGTTGAGACGGAACCGAGATGAATCATAATCTGTGGCTATTCTGGTCCATTATGGTAACACAAAATATCAACTGGATGCAGGGTGGATGCCAAGATGGTAGTCAGGGGGTTACTCTATGATCATAGTTGAGGTGAATAGGTATACATGGAGTTATTGTATGTCATGAATGATGTGAATATGTATACAAGGAGTGACTATATGGTTATGTGTGGGTTGTCCATTGTAAGATGTATAGGTATACAGGGAGAGGTCATGGTCATGTGTGAGGTGAATCGGTATGAATGGAGTGACTGTATGTTGTATGGTTGTGTATATCCAGTACGGGTGCACACGATGCGCCTGTATGGACATTGATGTGGTGTATGAATATAATTACATGGTCATCTATGTGTTGATTATGTATATATGGAGTGACTGTAAGGTCTTGGGTGGGATGTACATGTGTTGTCTGTATGATCATGGATGGGGTGTGTGGATAAATAGGGAGTTATTTTATGGTTACGGGTAATGTGTATAGGTATACATGGAATGACTGTACGGTCATGATTGAAGTGTATATGCATACCTGGTGTAAGCTGGTGGACATTATCGAGCGTGTGGGTATATAGGGAGTGTCCTTGTGGTATATATTTATATATCTCGTGGGTGTATTATCATTGTTGGGTGTATAGGGATTAGCTGTATGATCATGGATGGCGTGTATGATTATACAGTGAGTTACTGAATTGTCATGTGTGAGGTGTATATGCAAGTATGGAAGGTATGAGTAGTATACCTGGGGTGCTATTCACCGGCTGGGTTTATAATATAGTCCAGGTAGTTTTACGAGGAGACGCTCAATGCGAAGCTATCGGTGGACATATCGACGGGAAGACATCGCCGCGCCATATAGGATTATCCAATCAAGGTGATTGGCGTCAATCATAGATTGACCACCGGTCACATAAACATGCCGCGTGTAACAGTACACGTTTGTACATATTTCAACAATGAGCAACCGAGGAAAAGGACGTGGGACAAAATATACCACCGACGACATGAGGGGGTCTACCAAAAAAAATCCGTATATAGGGTCGGGGTGGGTGGGTGGTCCAGAGGCCGAAACAATCGTGCTTGTAATTTTTTTTCCAAAATGTTTTTTTTTTCAAACAATTTACAAGTACTGACCATGTAATGTTGTTTGTAAGCATGTTGGTATCGTGTTTGTTGGAATATGGCTATATAGACAGCTATATTGACTATTTAGCCTCAGATTTAGTAACATTCTGGATTTCACAGCATCCCGTCCCACTTCTCAGTGGAAAACCGTAATTTGTAAAAAAAAAAATAATGTATTACCCAGTTGTATTACCCGAATAAAAGTAATAAAATAAAAAAAACTGTATCACAAATACTACATGGTGAATACTCAATGATGACTATATATCATTGACCCGATTGTTGCATAACATGAAATTGAAAAGAGTATCTCATAAATTCTAATGTCTGAAATACTGTCTTGTTCTGGCATGCAATCAAATTCATTCCTTCTGGTTATTTCTGATCTTTTTAATGATTGCAAGTAATGTTAATTTGCAGCACTTATCCAAATAAAACTGAATTGGTTATGATGAATGGCCGTTACTGTTTATTGTTTATATGCATCCAGATGCTTTGAGAAATGACAATCTTCAAATGTCTTCAAAGTTCAAACTAAAATCAAGAATAAAATCTGACTGAGACTATACTGCAGACTCTAGTGCACAAATATACATACAAATGGTTGAGTTATAATAATGCAAAATGTGTTTACGTATGGAACCAAGTTGGTAGCTCTGGTATGCATCGACGGGCAAACCCTGTGATATGCAGTAATATCTGCAAACATCCTTCCCGTATCATTCAGGTCTATCACCATACCAAACCACTTCAAAATTCGACAACCGACACTTCAACTTATATGGCAAAAACTTTGTACGGATTGAATTTCATAAACAGGGCCCATGGATAACTCTGGTAAGCATTGGTACTCACAATCCGTGATATTATGCATATTCGTTCCCCATTTCTGGTCCGTCACATATCATAGAGCATCAAAATATGACAACCGACTCTTGAGTTATGATGCAAAATGTTTGTACGGACGGACGCACGGACGGCTCGAGACGTCGACTATATACCCGCCGACTAATATCGGGGGTATAATAACCATATATCTATGTGTATACCTAACCAAAACAATTCCCCTTCTCACCCACCCCGGTGGATAAGACTAAAGAGTTCTTTGATCATGCACAAATAATTGTAGAACCCTTGACCTGTTTACCACTATTTACACTGGCCAGTGTTCTCTGTCAGACTAAATACGCTCGATATATTAAGGCTATAATGCGGTCTAGGGCAATTTGTGACATACAGTGTAACTACATAATGCTTTATTATTGTTGTTAGATACTGGAAACACCAGGAAACACCTGGAAATACAGTTTATTTTTCGTTTTTCTGACCTGTGCTTTACCGATTAAGGATGTTATTGCTTGAGTCTTAATTTTACACACTTTGCACCAAAAAAGGATAGTAGAATGGGATTGAAAGGCAGTTAACACAGTTATTGAAGAACGGCTAAAAAACTCTGAAATTTTTATAAAAACATGAGAAAGGGGGTGGGTCCCAAACATTTGGAGGAACACATTTCCACAAATGGGGTGGTGGGTCCCTCGGGGTCGGAAAAAAACTTTTTGGGCCCCATATGTGCAATTGTTTTCCAGACCCCCCCCCCCCCCCCCCCCCCCACTGCCGACGAGCGTAACACTTTTTTGGGCATTGTGGAGAGAAGAAACAAAATATTAAAGAACAAAGAAACCGGCACCATTCACCAGCGCCGGAAAAATGATGCATGGAAAGAAATTTCTTTGGAAATAGCAGGGAAATATCCAAACAGAACCAAAACACAAAAAAAATTCTTCTGAGACGTTATCTTCTTGGCTCTTCATTTTCACACTGTGCTAATTAAAAAACCTCATTAATATCATTGAAACTCATTCTGCAGATATATAAACGCAAGCATGAGTCTCCACACAATTATACCCAAAAATTATACAAGCTATACATGCCGATTGTGGCCGGTGAGTGTTCATGAATTAGTCGTAAGACGGCGTCAATTGACAGGTGACAAATCTGATAGATTGGATCAATCACACCATCGACAGCGTGTGTCGTTTGCGCTAAAGCAAAGATACCTTTGCGTTCAGCCGCTACCATATAAACTACCTGGTTTATAAAATAGTCTCGCTTGGTGAATAGCACCCCTGGTGTTCCTGCTTGGTGACTCGTGGCGGTATGGTCATGTGTAGGTTATACGGGTATACACACGTGTTGCTATATGGTCATGGGCGAGGGGTATGTGTATATAGCGAGTGGCTATATTGCCATGGGTGAGGTGCATATGCATACATGGAATGACTTTTCTGACATAGCTGGGTTGTATTAGTATATCTTGTGTCGCTATTCGGCTATGGTGCGACACATAGGGATACATGGAGTGACATGGCCAATGGTGATGTGAATATGTATACAAGGATTGACCATGATCATGTATGAATGTTTTGAATAGGTACACACGCGGTGACTATATGGACATATGTCAGGTGAAGGAGTATACCAGGTGGCATGGGTGATGGTATGTGTATGAAGCGAGTGGCTATATGGCCATTGGTGAGCTGCATATGTATACCTGGAGTGACACTATGGTCATTCTTGTGGTGTTGATGTATATATTGGATGTCTATTTGACCATCTGTGTGGATAATAGGTATACAGGGGATTACCGTATGGCCAATCGTGAGGTGAATGCATCGGTATACACGGAGTGTCTATATGGTTATGGGTCATGTTTAGGAGTATACCCGGTGGGCCTCCATTGTGACTCATGGATGTATGGTCATCCGTGGTAATTGGTCAGGTGTACGTATACACATTGGGTCACTATATTGTTGTGTCTGTGGTGTTTATGTATATATGGAATGACTGTGTAACGCTTTCCACGTTTAACGTTTCCCCCATGTACATAAACACCATCAAGATGGAGAACTCTCTGACATGACCTCTCTATTGATTAACATATCCTTGAGTTATTGTGGAAAGCGATAGCCACCCAAGGTACACATGTACAACCCACCCATTACATCAGTCACTCCATATATACATAAACACCACACAAATGACAATATAGTCACCCACTTTATACACGTACACCTGACCATACAGCCATACTTGGTTATAACCGTACATACCACAAATGACGATACAGCCACGATTCACCATGCATGAACACCAGGTGTACCCCTACACCTGGCACATGACCATATAGTCTCTCTATGTATACATATGCACCACATTCACGATCATACATTCACTCAGTGCATGCATATTCATCTCACTATGGACCATACAGCCACTACATGTATACCTATTCGCCATACCCATGACCATAGGGTCAATCCAGGTATACATATACACGTCACCAATGGTGAGCCCTTCCATATATACGAATACCCACATACACGACCACTTATACCTTCCGTACTTGCATATACACCTCACACATGACAATTCAGCAACTCACTGTATACTGTATTCATACACGCCGCTCTAATGATCAGTTAATACACAAAACACAAAATAAAGTCACATTACTCAACCAGTTCCAAACAATATGAACTGATCTAGAAGATATTTGTGAAAAAAACGTCATATTTTCAACTTCCGGCGGCCATTTTGGCGGCCATCTTGGAGGGTGAGTTTCAATTTTGCGCCATTGCTTAAAAGTTGAAGGACATAATAAGGAACAAAATGAGTGGGGTGAAGTTAAGTCCCATGGGGCGGGTGCAAGGGTACCCCATATTGGCTTCCGGACTATACGAGAATTCTTATGAGAATCGTCGATAAATATACAAAACAGCAATGTCTTACCGTAGGTACCTGATTAATATGATGTTAATGTTTCAGAATTATTACTGTGATGATAGTATCATGATACAACGCGGCTTTGAACGTTCCGCGAGGAGTATATAAGTTTGAGTATGTTCAATGCCAGTTACGTGATTTCATATGACGTTGTACGTTGCCGTATCAACAACCCTCCAGCGAAGAAAACACGAAGATTTTAAAAGCCTTTTATTGAACCCTATGTTCATCCAATCGGGCGACAGGCAGTCTATTCGTGTTCGGCACCTTCGAATTATGGTAAAAAAGTTGTTTTGACACTTTTCCGCGGAAATGCTTCTAGAAATGTCTTTTCTGAGAATTACGACTAGACTAGTAGATCTTTGTGAAATTTGCGAGATTTTGTTAGTTCATCGTTTCATAGTACCGGCGTTCTCACTAATCACAATATGATAACACGCATTGTAACTTCCCCATATAAATTGTTGTCAGTTATTTTAGCTCTATATACATGTCCGTCTAATTTGAACTGGTATTCAGATAACACCGATAACAGGTGCATGGGAGCAGAGTGGGGAGTTAGTTTTTTCTAAGTTTTACAGCTGCCTTTTAGGGGTTTCACCTCTCGCCCAGTCTAAGGTATTACAATAATACGGCTAAATTTTCCCTGTACTATGAAACCACTGTGATAGTTAACACAAATTTGTAATTACAAATTAATAAATACAATTTGTATTTACAGGTATAAAATTGTTCATAGTATTGACCCCAGATGTGTATAGATTAACACAGAAACACAATATGGCGTCTCACAAAACATTATATAGTTTCGTCTTATACATAAAATATTTTATGTAAAGTTCTTTCAAAGGCACAAAAACATATTTGTATGTGAACACTGGCGCGGATGTAATTTTCGTAATTTGGTCCAGCTGTTAGCTTACGGTGCACTGCATGAATTGTTCTATAACGTATAGATGTTGATTGACTGACATTGAAAACGAGCTAAATGTATGAATTTATAAATTTAATGAACATGGCTCACACATGAGCGGCAATTAGTACCCCATGTTTTTTTTATTTACTAGACCTATATTCACACTCTATATTTCCATCTTTTTTCACACAGAACTGAGATAAACGCTCTTTGTTCGTTCAATATTTGGAATATACTAACAATGAACGCTCTTAATTTCTCCATGATCAAGAAAGAAATATTTGTTACTGGTATGTCTATTCTTTCGTGTTATAATCTCCAAAACTAGAGGTCATGCTCGAAGTTGTTTATCGTAGATGGAAACTTGATTTTGCTACAGTATCCAGTGTATATCGACCTTTTCATTGGCTACTATACATGCAACAACAACAAATTATGCTCACATTTCGTGGCTAATAAATATACGACGTTGTGAAAAGACGTCTCAAAGGTAATGGAAATTGTCAGCTCAAAATGAGAAACGAATTCCCTTGTTCTTTTTAGTAGCACACAGGGCAAATGTTACTAGATTTCCCCGAAGCAATGTCAAGTTAACTGTTAATATATTTTTACTATTTATTTTAGTCTTTTCGAAGTAAATGAAGCATGAAGTTGATCAATAATATATTTATTCACCACATATACTTCGACAACGCACAGAAATGGTCGAATATTAACTCAGAAGATCGTATTAATCTTCAATAATAATATTATACTTTTTCCACAGCTCACGAAATGTGGTTCAAGCAGATACTCTATGAGACCGACTCAATCATGGGATTTATGTCAAAACAGGTAGGTCATCTACACGGTACACCCCACGCTATGTCCGGTAGCTTTTGTACAATGATCTTGTTTTCTGTATAAGTTTTGGTTATATAATTATAATAAAATGCATGCGAACATAAAAGAATCCCCAACCAGGGAGAAATTAACAACTGGACATATTTGATTCGTTTAGTATCCGTATTATTCTAGAATCGAAACATTGAAGCGATATGCATATATGTAATGATTATATCAGGAAAGTATTCGCCTTTTTTTTCGTGTCTACATTTAAAACTGTACCCATCGCAAAGCGGTATTATAGCCGGACACCATGCAATGCCATTTCAAAATGCTTATAGAAAAGGAAGAACAATATTCGAAAAAACAACATTAAATTGTATTGTCATCTTCTTTTCTATTTTAGAAATACCATTCAGATATATAGTCAAGGCCGTAGCTATCTTCTTAAAGTGGGGCTCAAGATATGATGTGGTGTGGTGTGACCGGGTTGGATAGGTTTATCGGCAGTATATACATGTGAATCTTATTTCAGTGGCTGCCATCCCCTATACCAATGTTATACAATTTACCAATGCACTACTATTGTTATTGGGTTCTGTTGCAGCAATAAACAAATAAATAAAACATTCAGTCATTATGTGTCTATAGATGCGAGATGGTGTTTCTGTTGATCTACTTTGATGCTCAAGTCGGTAATTGTGTAGATTCTGATACTCATCCATTTTCTATCCACAGCCGCTCGACGAAAAGGTCCTGATGATACTCATCAATCGATTGAAACGAATCAACGTGATATTTGAGGTAATTACAAGCTCGACAATAAACACCTGAACTGATCAATGGTCTTCCATACGTACAAGAGAGGCGATAACTAATGTTTTTAAATTGTGCTCCAATTATTATTGTATTTATATTATAAACATACTTTTAAAGTAAATCCATAATATATACCCACCAATAATCACCGATAAATTTTAAGCGAAATGCGCTATATTATAATCGCAATAAATTCTCCTGCATGCTTGCCTTACACGTATATGCTTTAATTCGTGGTAAATTTTCTTACTTGTAGTTGATTACATCTGAGCTCCCCCTCATTGAGTCAATCGGACCGGCCGGCTTCGTTGGATTCAGGTGAGGTATCATTGCTTGCGGATGATTTTGAAGTTCCAAATTTGCTGGTTGAGATGAGGTCGATTATGTGCATTATTATGTAACAATGGTCGGAGGTTGTTTAGGTTTACTGGTGTGTTTCGCCGTTTCAGCCACTATGCCATATCACAACATTGTCAGTTTTAAGAAACTTTCATCGGGAGATCAGTCTACTGCACGTAGAAACCACCGACCGAGATACACGAATCTCGTCACCTTCCCGGAGCGTGGATCACATTTACACCGTTATTGCAATGGGTTTCGAAATAGCTTCGCAATCGCTGAACATTGTGAGGGACATTCTCATACATTGCATAATAGCAAGACCACACAAAGGGTCAAGATCAGTGGGGAATAACTATACTGATAGAGACTACATACCACAGACACGCCTTGTCAACATGCAGCACCTAGTGGTTGGTGAAATGGTCATTCTCATCGGATTCACACCCTTCATATTCTAATATATGTGTTCCCATCCCCACGTTTGGGTGAGAGTGACCAATTCATAGCGAGTTACATGTAAATGGGAAGTGGGGTTCTTTCACCCGAAGACCGGTGCAATGCTTCCTTAATGGTTCTGACTAATATTGAATTTCCACTCGTTCTGTTTACGTAGTCGGTCTTCAGCTCTATACTATATATGAAGCTTTTTTTTAGTTTATGCAAGCCTTCGACTAGTATGGTAGTATGTCACGGTATGCCACTTTAAACATTAAATAACCCATTTTCTTCGCAGAAGCTGTATCTAAAAACAAAAACACTGGTCTGCTCATTGGCTCTCATTCGTCTGGAATATGTAGTCCTTTCTTTCTTTTTTTGGACAACCTGAAAAAAACAAATCATCCTATTTCAAATAATTCAGAATATTTACGTAGCGTGTATCAGTGCAAAAACATAAACAATACACTCACATATCAGAAACCCTTGAACATCTGCACTCACTGGCAACCTATATATAAATATAAATATTATCTATAAAATTACAACTTTTTGTCATCGGTACATGGAATTTCTCAGTAATTTCAACATATCCGAACTGAATGCACTCCTGCGTGGATGTATACCGTCCAACGCAGGACCTCAGGTCTGGAATGAAGAAACTATTGAGGGATCCCGAGCCCAATTAAAAACATTTACGGCCAACGTGCTTTCACTTTCACTATATCTGCTCCGTAGAACTCTCTTCCTTTCGAAGTTCGTTATTCATTCTACATCGATCATTTAAAACGGATCTCAAGAGACACATATTCACTATGCACTATACTCATACCAACGTTAATATGAAGACCGGAAACAGTAACATTACTGTGTCTTTTTCATAACCATGCTGTTTTTGTTTACATGTGTATTACATGCATGTCCATCCCCTTGAGAATTGGATAGACGCTTTATAAATATTATATTATAATTATAATTATTCTATAAACAACTCATTCATTTGCAGAGATCTCTACTATCCAGGATCCGGCTTTCAGAGCTTGCAGTTTCGTCTCATTGAAGTGAAACTCGGTATCAAAGACGTGAGTGAATTTCGGTACACCGTAATGTTAAGAGGGGAACGCACGTTTTGTATAAATCCAGCCAAAAATGACAAGAGATTTTCACCAGAGAATTTCGCTGGATCTATCAAGCGAAAGATCTTGAATTTCGCATGTCATCATCTTTATTGTATGTAGAATATGAGCTATTTTTAAGAGACGACAAAACAATGGATTTTAATACATTTGAGAGGTTGAAAATAATATTTTCTGTTTGTCCATTTTTTTTAGTATTTAATTAGTAATTTTACACAATACTCTAATCACCAAACAGTTATTGTCTTGGCTCTATGAGAGGAGGCTTCATTTGTATAATAAAGCTTAGATAGAGTTTTAGCCCCATATATTATAACGAAGAAGAAAGCAGTCACAAATATTCCAGCCCAATGCCAACAAATGTTGATATGCAGTGTGGTTCATTCAAGCATGGAGCAATCAACTGGAATTTGGCCACATTGTTAAGGGATATGATGCCTGCTTTAACTTGGTTATAGACCCATGGCCAATAACCCATCTCAGCCCAATTTTTCATTGATCAACAGGCAAGACATGAAAATTCTCAAATTTAGAAAATGTGTTATGGTTAGTTTCCTTTCTGAATGAAAATAATAATTAAATTCCACGAATAAAGAATAATTAAGTCTCCTCTCGTGATCTTTAGAAATGATACCATGGATATATGAAGTGCATTTTTGAAAAACAATCCATTTTACAGAAGTTCTTGGTACCGGAAAACAGTGAAATTTTAGATATATTTCATGTCATAACAGTGAAGTAAATGCGGTTATAATATCCAATGGGTCGATGGTTCTTAAATATCGTATCACAATATATAATCGCTTGTACCAAAATGCGTGACAGATTTTGAGAAATCCATTTTGTAATATATACCAGGATATTTACGTCTATGGGCTTTCTTTAACCAGGATCGTCGAACCAATGCCGACAATAATTCTTGCATGAGGCCATTTACTGATGTCGGGGATACACATTCTGCAGACATATTGGTGGACGCCAGCAAAGCCGACTCTCTTTTTTCGCTTATAGAGGTAACGTATAGCTTAAACACATAATACAAATACATATATTCGCCACTCATCTTTTTTATATACAGTATGGTCTGTTTGTCTGTCTATCTGTCTGTCTGTGTCTATCTTTGTATATATGTCTGCCCGTCTGTCGGTTCGATGTTTTCTCCTAAACCCCTCAATCGAGTTCAACCAAATTTGTGTGGTGACTCGGGGTACCCTAGCTGTTATAAAGGCGTTAGATTTTCCAAAAACTGGGTTTGTTATATTGAGCAAGTAGTTCAATAAAAACAATTTAAAAATTAAATAACTTTATTTGTTTTTCAATATCAAAGGGGATGCCGCTGAATAAAGGCTCCGTCTGAGATCAAGTGTGCGCTACTCTGAAAAAAGGCTCCAAAATGGAGCCTGTTTCAGCTAGTTCCATGCATATACAAGGAACACATCGATGAATATATGTATACGCTTCGCTACTTACAAGGCAGGGGGAAATAGCTGATTCACATGAGAGAAAAACATGTCTGGGTCCCCTATCCGTACGTCCCGCCCCAATTTCAATTATAGCCAATGAGCCGATAGCTTAAACCCGGAAGCGACATATGCCTGCCTAGTGATATGAATCGCACCACAAGCCGGTCCCTAATTACCATAGTAAGCTATAGGGAAATTACGAACACGAGAGCAAAATATGTCTTTAAAAGCTACAATCGTGTTGAAATGTGCATGGGGAACATGTCCGGTTGACGAACGATATTTATACAAATATCCCGGAGTGTTTTTAGTTAGGTTTCCTAAACCAGGACATACTAAAGCCAAGTGTTTACGCTGGATTAACCAATGTCATCGACCCACTCGGATCTTAATATTGATATGATAAACAGTCACAGAGCTCATTTAGTATTTAATTTGTTGACCAGATGTGTCCAGGAGTAATATATATGTTGTGTTATGTTATTAAAACATTTCATCACCTTGAGATATTGGTATAACTTGCCATAGGGAGAATGGGAAGTTAGCAAAAGAAACCATAACACGCCAGCTAGGGGCTCGATTACAAAATACCAACAGCCCCTTGAATGTTCACACTTCCTGTACTGTATGGGGTCTGTTGTTTCACAATGCTTCGTCGGTATGATAAAGGTGATGACAGGAAGTATGCTATTATTAATTACACTGTGTGCTTGCGTAAATTTATACTAATCACTGGTTTGTCGTGGGACATGCCATTTTTGAGAACACATGTGCAACTAAGATGTTCGGAAGCAGATGAAATATTGTGTATAACTTCAAACCCAGAAGTGTTTTTATCGATCCAATAACATGAGAGCACCTTCCAACTAACCTAAAATAAAAGAGACAGAGATATCCACTGTAAAATGGTGTACGAACAAAATAAATTAGGATCCATTTTACCGATAATCGGAGGACATGTTCATGTGAGTATTAATTCTATACTTTTCGGAAATACATGCACGTGCACTAATATCATTCAAAAAGTTATCAATGCATGTTAAATTTGTCTAATATTGCGTTGTTCATTGACTATATTTACACGTGTAGCGTAAATGTATGGCACCCAGGACGGACCAAATTGTTCGAAAATACTGGGAGCACCAATTTAACACGAATATTATCCATCTTATTTGGAAAAAAACAACGCAGATTTCTATATGTATTCGGTGTGGTGGTTGTGACTTTGACATCGACCTATAACACTTCGAGTCAACCCTAGTACATTGGGTCACTTCGCTCGTTCTAATGTCATGAATATATCCCTGGATATAATAATTAAGCCCCTTTTCTTGTGCCAGCTTTGATAATTTATCAATGTCGGGTAAATAACAAACGTTGATATCGTCTGGAACATTTAAAAGCGAACTTGAAACACTATATCCATTCTCATCGGAAGCCATTTTAGCACTGAAGAGATAGCGAAATTGAGATGGCTTGTGGTGCGTAGTAACAGTAACCATGCATTATACTGGTGGGCGGGACGTACGGATAGGTCCATTGGTTCGAGTAAACAACTAGCCATCCCGTTGTTGTTGCTGAACTCTCTGTTAAACATATCAACCCTCCATTTCCTTTCATTTTGATGTTCTCCTGTTCGTGCACTTGATCGATTGGAATAGCGGAGAAGCAATTTCGGGTTTTTTGAACTGCCCTATATTGCTTGAACATACTACCAGAAATAACATATTGGACGTACGTGCAAAATATTCGATGGAGGCGCTCTTGTGCATATAATTGTACCTGCGATAGGATCTACTTTTGATGACACAGTCACTAATTAAGTTTCAACTCCACGAACTGTTAATGTCATATATGTTGTGTGGGGCAGGTATTTTGAAGGCAACACAAAAGGCAGCACTCATAAGAATCGTGGTACACGTCTTGGACGAAAAGTTGGTGGCCAAACTAAGATTCCGAACAAATTGAACGACTTCCTCCGTGAATCTGACAATAAGCTTGAACTATTTGAATTCTTGACAAATAATGACAGAAGGTTCGTCAACTCTCAAAATAGCAAATTCTTCCGAGTACATCTTGAGAAACTGATATTAGAATTGTGACGCACGTTATTCGCGCGCTTTCTCGTGGTCTGACGACAATCCATTTTTGGACTGTCGACACAGATGTCTAGGTAATTCTCCTCGGTCAATTTTCAAAGTTTACCGATGCTAACAGTGGTGCTGATATATGGGTTTCTCTAGGAACAGGCAAAATAAAATACTGTACCATTTTCCGCTCTGGGCGACGACAATTGTTTATATCTACCATTTTTCATTCGATACCTGGTTATGATACCACTTCCTTCTTCCATGGAAAGGGCAGAAAAAGTTTCTGGATGTCATTGAAATATTAACCCGCGATCACAGATACATGTACATTTCTTCTATTGACGAATCAACATTTTATTCAACTAGATTTGTCCTCAGATATTTTCAAAAAACTCGAACGTTTCATTTTCATTAATTATAATAAAGGTTGTCAAAGGTTGCTGATTAACGAGGCATGAAGAGAATTCTCCAAAACTTGTCGGACCAAAGGGGCCCTAATACAGCATATGCAATGAGCCGTCTACCAGGCAGGTTTGTGGTGCACTTGTCACGACATAACAATTCCAATACCTGAACCCCGTGACTGGGGATGGACAGTTGAAAACTATGGATATAAACCATTTTGGGCTACATTAACAGAAGCTGCAGCTCTGTGTTCAGTACTCATCGAGTGTTGTTGCAAATCCCAAACTTGTAACAGGTGCAAATATGCAAAAGCTGATTTACCATGCACATAGCTATGTAGATGTAATTGTGATATTAAGAATGCCTAAAATATTTGTTCAAAGTACCAACACGGTCACCGGTGATTATAACATGACAATCTAAGAGTTGCTATCTATCGGTTGGTATGATCAGAATGTGAACATTATAGTTATACATGTATAACATAACACACATGAACTTAAGAGTATAACCATCTTTATGTTATGTGTATTATTGATGGACAAATTACAGTTGTGATCTGAAATACATGTCCATATATACACACCCTCTTGTATGCTACATGTGTATTGATGGTATAATATATTTTTAGATTTGTATTATATTTCACCAAGATATGACATGTATACACCTTTAAATGTATTGTATTCGACAGTCATTTTCAAATTTTTTAAGACCGCATATTGTATATTATCTTGAGAAATGTTCGACAAATTGCCCTTATATTGGTTGAAAATATTATATTTGATGGGTATTTTACCATCAAATATAATTGTTTTAGGCAAACAATTGTAAAATTCAACAGTATACTGACAATGAGGTTGTTAAATTATCATATATGACGAACTGGGTTCAACAAACTCACTTCATAAGATTTAACCAAAGATTTATTGAATCCTTACAACAAAGTCACATTTTCGTGATTTTTGGGGTGAGGGGTAACATAAACCAAATTTTCTGAAACGTTGTTACATATTAGCCACATAAGATGTATTCATTGTTTTCAGTATATCTATCCAAAACATATAAGACCAACCATTGTGAACTAACGCAAATATCCTGTGAGTAAATGACCATTTATTTGACCAAAATATTTGAAATGATGAGGATTTTCTTACAAAATTGTATGTTTTAGACGAAAAAGATGAAAATTTCAACTTTGGTCATTATGTATGTAATTGCAATTAAAGTATTTAGAAATGTGATTCAATAGTGTCCTTTATAGATTCTCATCCATGTTCTATTGGATGTTTTATCACAAAAACAAAATTTCCAGATTTTTGGGGTGAGGGGTAACATAATCAAAATTTCTAACATATAGTTACGAATTTGTCCTAGATGTTGTATGTGTTGTTTGCAGTATACATTTCCGAAATTTTTAAGATCTTAACATGTGATCTGCACTGAAACAGTTTTGAGAAATTGTCCGTTTATTATTCCGAAATAATTGAAACGAGAATGATTTTATGACAAAATTTCAGGTTTTTGGTCAAAAAGTGACAAATTTCAAATTTAGTCAGCCTGGGTTGCCAATATCTTCAATATGTGACAATGCCGAGTGGAATTAAGCCTTATTAGGCGTGTGCCTTAAATTTTATACCAGCTGAAACATCATGGTGAAATAATGATTGAATTTGGCGGCCATCTTGGATTAATACTGGAAATAAGGGTTAATATTTATCAGAAACCTGTTTCTAGTTCATTTTCTGAAAGAGCGCACATAACTTGACATTATATAAAAAAATGGCACTTTTGGCCAGTCCGTTCCAATATGACAATTGTTTTTTTCGCTATGTCACCACACTACATCCGATCATAACGTGTATGGCTCTTGTGGTATAAAGATATTCGTGTTGTCTTGCGACATATCCGTGGACACTGTTACCACACAAACATTTAGCTGCTGTATTTTTTTATTATTATTTTTTTATTTGCGAGGATGACTAATCTTTCATGAACTTCGAGCCATATGTTCGTTTGCAGCCCCAACTTATATACGTAGTTAGCAAAGATAATGTGTGTCACATTACATCCGGGTTACGGTGATGGAAATTGTCCAATAAATGGGTGACATGCGTTTATACGGACTCTATATATATATGCCACGGAACTGTTTGTTTATAACTTAAAACAATACCGATTGTGTATATATATAGTTATAGTTAGTTTATTTCTGATATATTGAGCATAAAGAGCGCTTGTCTGAGTTATGTGGGGGGGGGGGTATATCAACTCAATTCATCATTATCATCATCATCATTTATTTTGATAACGAGTCTGCTGACTCGCATGCAGTTCCCGGTCATTACATTGAATATACCAACAACATATATTGTTCGTTCTGCGATATGTTTTCCGTGTATATGATAGCATTTATTTGGATTTGCATCTCTTTTCTTCTCAGATCTCAGCTTATATTAATTCCACTTTGTTTGAGCACTCCTCGTGGTATGTTTATTCGTTTTTGTTTTGCATTTCTTCTCTACATTTCCAATGGTCTTGTCTACTTGAATAAAAGAAAACAAAAATAGAAAACGTACATTTAACATTCGAAGAAATAATAAAGTACCGGTCCCTAATCCATTCTCCATTCGTGGTTTCTTCTGACGCTTGTGCATGTGTTTTGTTTTACACACCAACTTTTGCCATTTTGATCGTAAATGTTCCCACAGTTTGGTATAATGCTCACATGATGCAGACATATTTACATCAGAGTGTCTGCATCATTTGATTCGATTCCCTGACAGCCGAAATGATCAAGTATATACAAAATCGCACTTGATTTTATTTTTTTTTTCTCGGAAATACCATCTGCATTTGTTGCATTTTCTCATGTTGTTTGCACCGACATGCACTTTTGAAGTTTGTGTTCCCTTTGTCAGACATTTTTTTAGGAAAAAGGATTAGAATAATCTTGTGTATGTATTTTCCTTGCTACGGGCAATTGATTGATTTAATTGTCGTGAACATTTCAGATCCTTAATACGACGAAATGATTCCGATACACTGCTCACACATCCAGAATTAAACACCTTCTTGTTCTGTGTAGGTCTCCAAATCACATGTGGAAAGTTTCTTGGCATTGTGCTTCTTTTTTTTTCCTTCTTTTTTTTTAGCCGCCGCTCTCTCAAAAATCAGTCGCTTATGAACAGTGATCGTGATATTTGGCGCTATATAGAGTAACATGTATACAGTCACCCACACAAGCACAATCGCTTGAAGCGGAATCTCTCTGTTTACAATTTATACTAAATATGCCATGTTACTTCGATCAACGCTTAGAGACTGCAATACTGAACCCTTTATAATTTATAACTTGCACACAAAACTAATGCAATACTTGTTCAATACCGTGTACTAAGCAGCGTGTGCGATTATATGGTCGTACCATGAACCATACCATGAACTTCGACATTTATTGCTATGACTCACTCATATATGTTAAGAGGTTATTAAGAGGTTTTTTTCTTCAGAAATGGTTGGAACGCCTACCGGGCAAGACGTATAGGGATAAAGATTTCGTATGCAACTTCAAAGAGGCACTGGAAATGTGGTCAGAAGAGCGCACGAAGTTACTGGTAAACTATTTTGTTTTCTATGATGATATGGCAATTTTAAAGCCTTTCTATGGAATAAAGTGCATCATATTGCAGGAAGATGACACCAAACTGTTAAATACAACCTTATTTCCTGACAGTTCTTAAGATGGTAATTATGTCCATGCGCATGTCAACCATACAAAATATAACATATACGCTACCGATATGGAGAAAAGGGAATAGCCTCTCCTAATCTTATCGGCGATAGAAACCACGTCTGTCGGTTCTAGAGCTGACTCACCTTGGTATTCGTGGACCTGATAACACTTTGATTTAATTGTGATATATACCGTTCTCAAAACAGAATGTGTTTACGCCATGTTTTCACTTGTTGTCAACAGCAGAGGCTCCAGTCGTCGAGAATATTAAAATATCAAAATTTATTTAAAATGAAGCGAAAAGAAGAGCATTCCCGATTAAAGCGACTCAAAATCTTAAGTAATCAAATTTGTCATTCGTAATCTACATGTAATCAAGCAGTGTACAGCATGACAGAGTTATGTCCCCTCGCTACGCTGGTCATACCACTGCCATCATTTACACAATAAAAGCTTTTCCGCATCGCAACGCTTATCACATCACTGCCATCACGTACACAATGAGGGCTTTTCCGCATCGCAACGCTGATCATATCACTACCAGCACGTAATGTAAGCTGATAACTCCTATGCCGATTGGCCATGGGTAAATAAAAATATGTTTCTGATACGAGCTTGGTGTACCTTCCGCTAAATCCCTTCAACAACTTCAACTTATAAAAAATGGAGTCTTTGGTGCGCTTATGCTGATTGAGCTTCGATCACCAGGATATGTCAGAAGTTTGACAAGAACACAGCATTATGAAGGACACACGTGAATCGTGGTGACATCCAGTTCTATTGGTTTTTATATCCAATATCGACACGAGCACATGCTGGCAGTGGTCTGACCAGCGTGTAACGATAGGACAGAACTCTGCCTTGCAGTTTTGTAATCACGTTCCGGTGATCAGAATAGTTCGACAAAACACGAAATATTAATGAAGATACATCATATACTTCAAAATAATTTACTGGAATCATACAATATCACGATAGAAAGCGGTAGTATATCTACATAACTTCATGGGGTTTCATCATGTTTCACTTCATAGACATGTCATATATAGAGGATATCCACACTTTTTCAGTGGATATGGGTTATATCTCATGAGTGATGACAAAACATTGAATTTCCACGAGTGGCTTTAGCTACGAGTGGAAATTCAAATGTTTTGTCATCACGAATGAGATTTAACCCATATCCACTGAAAAAGTGTGGATATTCTGTTTATTATATACTTTAGTTACTTGCCTATGGCCCCCAATGAATGTCAATACATCAGAAATTTCACCAGTGGGATATCACTTATATCTCACTAGTGGGATATCACTTATATCTCACTGCTAAAACCTTATAATTCATGGGAAAGTATATAATAAAACTTAATACATACAATGCATCTCAGTATCATCGTCATCCTGCATGTAAGTTTATACCAGTTGACAATAGCTTTCTTCAATTCACTGCGGTACGTGGACCCGGAAAACATTCAGGGGTAATTTATCCAGTATACATTGGAATGGTGTGCTATTCATCTGGAAGGACTTTCAGGAAATCAAAGCCGACGGCAGACATACATCCATATAATAGTAATACAAATGCAGAGATATTCGTATGCGTAGGTGGGTATTTTTCGGATAATAATTTAAAAAAATAGCGTGCAAATTTCTTGAACTAATTATCTGAATATTTCGTAAGAGAACTACTCATCAATGCATATTTGATAACGAAAGGGTGATGTGCTCTTTTAAGCACTGGGTTATACCAGCCCAATGATGTGACTTGGTATATGCTGGGTTCAGGTTGAAAGAGGAAATCCAGTACAATATAATTTGATTTGACCATCAGTAGAAGTGACCTATAGATCGGGGGTGATACCTCCTGTTTGATGATCTGTTGTATGATGCGCCTCTTGTAGAAAACAGGAAACTCTACCTCGCGACGGATATGCATGGTTTCTTGTACATATGCACAATGTTTGTATTACAGGAAGAACGATCAGAATGTAGATCTGTGTCTGATGCACTCACAACAAACACAAAACACAAGGTATCGGAAATTATCAACTTATGTTCTTACCACAACGAAGATACAGAGCTTGGTGCAGACAAACAACATTTTACTTTTGTTTATATAGATTGGTTTTACTTACCTTAAGATATTTTATAGTACATTTGAAATTACAATTGGATTTAGGTGCATGTATACATGTTACAAGTTACAATAACTTACATAACTTATTCAAAGGTTGGATTACAATATTTATAATTTTGTGTATTAGACTTTTAGAAACTATGGTAAGAGTGTGATGTTTCCTGTTTTGTTTTGCCAGCCGTATCTCTAGGTATATCTCAAAAGAGAACGGGACCGGAAGCCTATTCTGCATATGTTAATAATTTAATCAAAACTGTCAATCCATGGATTACTATAAAACAATTGGTTGTCACACATTTAGCCATTTAGACTGTTCTTTCTCGATAGCACAAATTTCTTGATTGCTTATCGCTACAACACAAATGTCTTGATTACTTCTCGCTACAGCCTGTCAAGCAATTAACCCAGAACTCGACAGCAACATCGAATGATATGACCACGCCCATACCGCGTGCATAAAAATGTAAATGAAAACTATTCAATACTTTCTACTATTCAAAAGTGAATATCAATGCTGCATCAGAATTCCTTCGGATATTACTACACCTGGCAATAACCGTACTGCTAACACTCAGTACTCAAGTACATAGAGACACTAAAACAGACACACGCTAACATTAGCAAAGAAATGAAACTAACATCCTCAGAAATATATCAGGAATACATGCAACGCAATCAAAATAATGAATTGGTGACACCACTTTATCAATCGATAATTATATGTCTGGGTGACAGCGTGTCGTGTTTCAACTTCATGTGTGGCTTTCTGTCAGGGTTAATGGACGAGCTACTGGACATTCGTAAATTGGAATGGCCGAGGTCGTAGGCCGAGACCATTCAGTTTACGAATATCCAGTTGCGAGTCCATTAACTGACTTGAAACATTGTTTTATAATATACCAGGAGAAATTACATGTCTACATATGAAACATGCTGTGAAATCTCGATAAAAGAGACGCTTGTGTATGTTTTTCTAGGAAAAAATATAGTCCTCGGTTGACAACAAAACCACAGCTATAGGAACAAAAATAAGCGATTTACTTCCATTTATTAGCTGATTGATCAATGTGATCATAACTCCGTTTTTTTTCTTCTTTTTTTTTTTTCTTTGGAATGTTTCGTTTTCTTTTTTAGTTTAGTTTCTCTATATCCATGCACAAATTTGAAAGGCGACATATTGCATAATCGAGATGTCAATTGTCATGTATTGATCTGGGCTTCCGTACTTTTGTACTGAGTTTGTGACGTCATCGAGCTGGTTGTATGTTATGAGCTGTATAGAATAAATAGATGTCTTTCACTTTAAACTGTGTCGCTGTCAACATGTCCAACAATCACATCAGGGACCCAATATGTAACAGTTTTTTTTTTTTTTTTTTTTTTAAAACATATTTTATTTGTAGTATAATACAAAATGGATTGGGGCACAAGTTACAAAACTTAATGAGCCCCTCTCCGGTATACATTGATACAAACAATTTGTTTAACAAAATGGCACAATAAGTAACTTATTTACAGCTGCACGTGGTGAATGAGAAAGGTGATGATGGCAGATTGTAACAATTCATTGAGGAAGGATGAGAGTGAGTCAGTGAGAGTGATTGGTGGGGGGGGGGGTGCCAACGCCGAGTTGCATTCTATGGTGAGGCGAAAGGAAAAGGAAAACATGTGATAATTGATAAACTAATTTCTTATCTTGAAATTTAACTAGAAACGTTTAGTCTCCGCGATAAAATGCTGCACTATTTTGAACAATTTCACATTTTGTTTGTTATGAGCATTCGGGAGGCCAGCAAGTAGATTGTTCATGTGCGTTAATTTAATTCCTTCTCTGTGTAGCATATGAAACATCTCAGTTCGTTCTGACTGGTAGTGGGGACACATAAAGAAGTAGTGATAGGCATCTTCACACTGGTTGCCACACGTACAACGTGGGCTTCCTGCAATATAATTCTGAAATTCGTCAGACTGAAGATCACTACAATAGTTTCTTAGTCTGGCGTGCAATACATTATATTTCCTACGACCTGTATAGAAATATATTGGAGGTCTAGCGGTGGGATCAATTATTCTAAGATAATCTTTAAAATCGAAAATCGTCGGAGCTTCTGTTATTGCGGAAGGCATGTCGTTCCACGCTTTTATTGTTGAGGGAAAAAATGACTTTTTGTAGTGCTCGGTATTGCTGAAGTATGTGTAAAAATTTTCGGGGTTTCTGAATTCATACTCGGATATATCGGCTATCCTGGGTGGTATTATTTTAGTGAGGTAAGTAGGGGCCCTCTGATTTACAATGTTATACATAGTTTGTAATTTATGAAGTTCGCGCCTTTTTCTTAGCGAGGGCCAGCCGACTTCTGTCATAATGTCTGTATCTGATACTGAACGCGTGAGGCCGCTGACAATTCTGGCTGCATCAATGTGTAATCGGTCAAGTTTATCCAATTGATATTTTGGCGCGCATGCCCAGACTACATCCGAGTAATCATATAGAGGCAGTATATATGTTTTATATATATTTTCTAATGTCTTCCTGTCGAGTTGGAATTTAAATTTTCTAAGTTGTGCTAAGCGGGATGCTACTCTCTTTATTGTTGCATTTATATGATTGTTCCACGACATATTTGATTGGAGCTCAAGACCAAGGTGTTTGTGTGTCTCAACAAATGATATTTTGTCACTATTAAAAGTTAAATTAGGGATATCACCAGAGGTGCCAATCAATGTAACAGTTTGGCGACGAGGATGGGATTCAGCTAAGTGAACGTATTCGCTGAATGTCGCTAGAGCAGAATACTAGCGGAATGTGTATTTAGTTGGCCGAATTAATTGACAATTGATCAAGAAATAAAAAAAAATGGCCGCTGCTTATTTTGGCAAAATCGAAGAATTTGACGAACGTGTGGAAGACGTTTCGTCTTATAAAAAACTATTTGAACAATTCATAAAGTTCAACGAAATCAAAGACGAGATTGTCGTTCCGGCATTCTTGAGTTCACTTGGAGGAAAAACATATAGTTTGTTGAAAACTTTATTGACTCCAGATAAACCAGGAGACAAAACTTTCGTCGAAATTACAACGAAATTAGAAAATTACTTTTCTCCTAAACCACTACTGATTGCTGAACGATTTAGATTTCACAACCGAAGACAAATGTCAAATGAATCTGTTTCTGAATACATATGTGCATTAAAGAAATGTGCTCAACACTGTGAATTTGGCGGAAATTTGAACGATGCTTTACGAGATCGTTTTGTTTGCGGGTTAAAATATGTATTGGTACAAAAGCGATTACTAACTGAAGCCGAGTAGTTATCATTCGATAAAGGAAATAAAATTGTTGTAGCAATGGAAAAAGCGTCAAAACATACGCAGCAACTTCATGACAGTTTTCCAGTTCAAGTTCATGCAATGTCGATAAATTCTGAAAAATTTCGAAAAGTGGAGAATTTTGGAAAATTCCGTAAATTTCCATCGTGTTCCAGATGTGGTAAAAACATCATTCTAGTGATAAATGCTTTTTCAAGGATCGGGATTGCGTGGGATGTTCAAAACGCGGACATCACGTTCGCATGTGTAGAAATAAGAAGAAGAAATATCCGAACATACATAAAGTTTCAAAAGTAGACTCGGAAAGTTCATGTTTAAGTCTATCGTCAGATGAATCGGATGATTTTTACATATGACTGTCACAATTTGGCTGTATTATCCATGGAACATTCTCAGGGTTCAATTAAACCTATTATAGTTAAACCAATGGTTCAAGACCGTCAACTCAGAATGGAACTGGACACCGGTTCATCGTTATCAATAATTATGCACACATTATATGAACAAGAATTTTATGATGTTCCTTTAGTGAAGACAAATGTCAAAATGTCAACATATACAGGCGAAATTATTAAGCCTAAGGGTAAAATTATGGTGAATGTGCTTATGAAAAAACAACAATGTGAAGCAGAATTATATGTTGTTGACAGCATGACAGGTGTTCGCCCTCTGTTTGGCCGTCAGTGGTTACACAAGATTCGGTTACCTTGGCACAAACTAAATAGTCTGTCTGTGGCCAAAGAAAATAAGGTAAAACCTATAAATCTTGTGCATCCACTGATGAGCAATCAGGTATTCAACACGTGACGTCACCTGTACATGTTGAAAATGATTTTGATATTGAAACATTATTACAGAAATATGAAATACTGTTTGATGGCAAATTAGGGACTGTTGAGAATATGGAAGCCAAATTGAGTATTAAAGATGGCTGTAAGCTAGATTTTTGAAAGCTCGTCCTGTTCCGTATTCAATTAGAGATAAAGTAGAACAATCACTGGAGAAAATGGTAAAAGATGGTGTTTTAACTCCAGTGGATCATAGTGAATGGGTTACCCCTATAGTTCCAGTGGTGAAGAAGAATGGTAAAGATATTAGAATTTGTGGGGATTATAAAGTTACAGTAAATCCAGTTTTGAATGTAGATAGGTATCCAATTCCTCGTATTGAGGAACTTTTCAATCAATTAGAGGGAGGTCACAAAGGTCAGACTTTTACAAAAATTGATCTGGCTAATGCGTATCTTCAATTGAAATGTGATGTAGAGAGTAGTAAGTTATTGACACTCAATACACACAAGGGTCTATATAAAGTTAATAGATTAGCTTTTGGTGTTGCTTCTAGTCCAGCTATTTGGCAAAAGACTATGGATCAAGTGTTGCAAGGGCTAAATGGTGTACAGTGTTATTTGGATGAAAAAAAATTGGTTTGCGAGTAAAAAAAAAACAATATGAATTCAATTTGAAACAAGTAGAATATTTGGGTCATATTATTGACGAAAATGGATTACATCAGTCACCAGAGAAGGAAAGAGCTATAAAGGAAGCACCAATTCCAAAGAATGTAGCACAACTAAGATCTTTCTTAAGGTACCCTCACACCATAGCGTATGCTGAAACATATGAGTTGCGTGTAAAAAATATTTGTATACGCACCAAACGCAAGCGAAATCAACATTTTTGTCAATTTGTAACCTATTCGACCTATGGGTTGCGTGTGAGTTGCGTGTGGGTTGCATGTGGGTTGCGTGTGGGTTGCGTGCGAGTTGCGTGTGAGTTGCGTGCAGAACTTACGAGTTGCGTTTGAGTTGCGTTCAAAACTTACAAGTTGCGTTTGACCTGCGTGCTAGTTGCGTGGTATTTGCGAATATCTG
Organism: Siphonodentalium dalli; assembly: GCA_032622095.1. Lineage (NCBI taxonomy): Eukaryota > Metazoa > Mollusca > Scaphopoda > Gadilida > Siphonodentaliidae > Siphonodentalium > Siphonodentalium dalli. The sequence continues at coordinate 56,944,287 of CP136067.1, forward strand.
TCACGTGATAAAAACCTATAAAAATTGCTGATTCATTATTTTCTCCAGTACTGATTTGGTCATCGAAGAGTCAACATGTGGAAATCTACCAAGAAATCAGATAAAAGTGACCCCAAAAGTTTATTTATACCATTTCTCAACACGCATGTAGTACGCAACTAACACGCAACTCACACGCAACTAATATGTTGGATACGCAGGGCATAGGTTGGGGATACGCTGGGAATAAGCACAATAGGTTGGGGGTACGCTATACACGCAACATGATCGCAACAGGCACGCAACACGATCGCAAAATGATCGCAACAGGTACGCAACACATTCGCAACATGTACGGTACCAAAACCTGGCCAGATACCTCAAATTTGGACCTGCGATCACCTGCGTTCATAACTTATGAGTTGAGTACCTGTTGCGATCGTGTTGCGTGCGTAGCGTACCTGTTGCGTCCCTGTTGCGTATAAATTGATCGCAGGCATTCGCAGAGAATTATTGAACATGTTCAAAATTTCCGAACTTACTCTGCGTGTGTCTGCGTTTGTCTGCGATCACCTGCGTGCTTGTTGCGTACTTCAAGCCTATGAAACTTATTAGTTGCGTGTGAGTTGCGTTCGGAACTTATGACCACTATTTTTTATTCGCAACCATACGCAACTGGTGATCGCTATGGTGTGAGGGTAACTTTAGGATTGTTGAATTATTATGGTAAACTTCTGCCAAATTTGTCAACTGTGATTGCTCCATTAAATCATCTCTTGTCAAAACAAGTAGAGTGGAATTGGTGTACTGAATGTGACAAAGCTTTTAAAGCAACAAAATCATTGATTTTGTCGTCAAATGTGTTGATACTATATCAAACGGATCTGCCACTTAAAATGGCGTCCGATGCAAGTGCCTATGGCGTTGGCGCTGTAATTTCACATGTTATGCCAAATGGCAATGAACGCCCAATAGCCTTTGCATCCAGATCATTGAGTGTGTCTGAAATCAAGTACTCACAAATCGAAAAAGAAGCGTTAAGTATAATATTTGGCATAAAGAAGTTCCATCAATATTTATTCAATAGATCGTGGGTTTTAATTACAGATCATCAACCTTTAGTATCCATTTTTGGTTCAAAGTCTGCCATTCCTTCATTAGCCGCAGCTAGATTGCAAAGATGGGCCTTGCTTTTGGCAGCACATGATTATACCATACAATATAGAAACACTAAACAGCATTGTAATGCTGATGGTCTTTCTAGGTTGCCATTGGAAAGTTCAGATTCTAAAGGCGAAGAATGTGGTCAATTGGATACTATTTTTGCAGTATCTCAAATGGAAGTTTTACCAGTTACTTCAAAAGTTGTAAAGAAGGAAACACGGAATGATCCAATTCTGTCAAAGGTTGTCGGTAAAGTTTTGTCTGGGTGGTTTCTTAATTCTGAAAGTGAATTAAATCCTTATTATTTGCGTCGAAATGAAATCACCATACAACAGGGTTGTTTAATGTGGGGTATTAGAGTTATTTTACCTGTGTCATTACAGTCTAAGATATTGACGGAACTTCATCAAGGCCATGTTGGTATTGTTAGAATGAAATCCTTGGCCAGATCATACGTATGGTGGTCATGATTAGATAATGATATTGAAAATATGGTCAAACAGTGTGATATATGTCAACAGAATCAAAACAATGTAGCAACTGTGCCTTTACATCCATGGATGTGGCCAGAAAAAATATTGGCAGAGGATTCATGTGGATTTATTGTGAAGAAATTGGGGCCTGTAACTTATAAAGTTAAAGTGGCTAACAATGTAATTTGGAAGCGTCATGCAGATCAAATACGTAGTTCTGGTAAATGTGTGGAAACTGTTGTAACGCATTCAGCGGATAATTATATAATATATGAACAAATAAATGAACAGTGTAACACAAAGACAAATGAAGTGGTGAGTGAAAGAGCTCTCTCTGAACCAGTAGTAACTACAGAGACCAGGGATCCTAAACTGAGTGGTAAAGAAAGTGAGCCAGAAACCAATGTTTCTGGGCATATATCTGACCAAAGTAGTATTGTACAGTTACAGGATAGAATCCCTTTAACTTCTTAGTTAAGTTCTGTTTCAGAGAGAAAATATCCAAAGAGGAATACTCGACCACCAAGTAGATTGATTGAGCAGATGTAGAAATGTAATACTTAGCAATATATATTATGTGTGTGTGTTTGTTTGTATTGTATATATGTTTGTTTTGTTGTGGAGGGGAAATAGAGGAAATTTTCATGTATTGATCTGGGCTTCCGTACTTTTGTACTGAGTTTGTGACGTCATCGAGCTGGTTGTATGTTATGAGCTGTATAGAATAAATCGATCTCTTTCGCTTTAAACTGTGTCGCTGTCAACATGTCCAACAATCACATCAGGGACCCAATATGTAACATCAATGGGTTCACATCACCATCTGAGGATGAATTTGGTGACGTTAGCCCGTTGTGTTGGCTATCGTCACTAAATTCACCTCTGGGGACATCATTCTGCAAATATATCTAGTACGGTTAAGCCAGAAAATTTTCACATTTTTGCGTAAAGGCAAAATATTTACTTGTATGTGCAATGTGCAAATATTTATTTCCAGGAGATATATGAGGCTGTTATCAACGAGGATGTGTACAATGACATGAAGAAAAGAGGTATATTGATGGTCACTTCCCAAATAATGTTAGCCATACCATTATATTTACATACTAAGTGTGATTATCACTAAATCCAGCATTCTGATTGGTCGGCGCCCACGTAGCTACTTGCAATTATTTCTCGGTGAACACGCAACAGCTCATAACTGCAGCCTCATAATTACATCGACGCGTCATAGGTTTTGGAAAGACGAACGCGTAATGTTTTGGACGCATTTGGACTCGCGCAGGATTGACTTAATAAATCATCGGGTTTCAATATAAAGGGAAATTGTTCCTGTTAACTTTTGCCAAGGGTGCTAAGGGTACTTTGGGCTGGTTTTGTCACGATACACTTTTCGATTTAAATACATTTTAAAAAGTGGCTTTTTCGCTAAATGTATATAAATATAAGGATTAACTGTCATGTGGACTGTTTTTATGGAGATGTAACCGCGAGGTGAGTGGTCATAACTTGTATGTAAAACCATTCGGGTTTTACACAAGTTATGACCACTCACCTCGCGGTAACATTTCCATAAAAACAGTCCCTATGACAGTTAATCCTTATATCAATTCAGTACATTGGTCAAATTGCTTGGTTGTTGTTCACTGCGGACAAAATCAGTGTTTCACCTTTAAAGGTGCACGACCCCCTGTAATATATGGGAGGCCAAATTCACATTTAATAATTAATTGCGCTTAAGCGCAATTCCTGGTTATATGTAGCTAAACACCCTGGTGAATAAATAGATTTATCCATAACTTAACCTTAACTCCTTTTGACATATCACCTCTTGTTTTCATTGATTTAGATGGGTAGGGAGCTAGCCTAACTGCTTTATCAAAATGGCTGACTCGCAATAGTATTACCTTCTGTTTTAGTTGGGGCGACTCGTGATAGCATTATATTATCTTCTGTATATAAGAGTTGGGGCTACTCGCGATAGCATTACCTTCTGTCAGGGCGACTGATTTTCAATTTTCAAGTATACAGGCACACAAGTATACAGTAAAACCCTCTATGACACCACTTTCACGCTATATGTCCATGGAAATACTATAGATCTGTGCAATAGATGCTGATTTAATAATAAAAAACACTTGAGCACGAGGACTGAGACACCAAAGATCCAGGAATGAGACACCAACTTTTGGGACAGGGATGCTGATAAAATGAAAATAGGGTTTTTCCCCTGATTTAAGTCAATACGTAAACCATCACGATATGAGGTAAGCAAGCCCTCATGCAGTGACACCACATATATGCTATAGTATATGACCATACTAATAGCCCAAATCTGTGCAAAACTACATTAAAAACATAAAAAATTACTAGAGTTCCGGGAAGGAGACATCAATTCTTTGGATATAGGGATGCTGATAATATGCAAGTAGGGATTGTCATTGTTGAATACATACTCACAGTTGACTGTTGAGTACTCCGGCTAAATTACAGAACTGGGCTGACCTATATGACACAGCTAGTAGATATCTGATTTTTAAGATATACCAAATTATTGAGTCATGTAACTCGAGTCTTGGAATTCGTTCTGCTAATATTGGGTCAGAGAGATAAACACAAATACCTTGACCGTTTGAATCTCGGTCGTTATAGGAAGTCCGTATCCTTCAATCATGTGTTATGTTGATGCAACAAGGATTCAAGGTGTGTTTCGGTGAGACACAGAATGTCGAAATCGCTGATTATATCAGCATGTTTTGTTAATTTATATGTTATGCTCCTTAAATTATACTGAAATATAGCCACAACATTTTCATTGTTACGACCAATCGTGCCAGGATTCGGGTGTACATCTGACGATATTAAAATTGCCAGCGCAGCGAGAAAAAGAATTGTGTTGTACATAGTAGTTCATACTAAAGGCCAATGCGTAACAACTTGTATGTACATCTGGTCATGGATTCCTATGCCAATACGGTAGGCCATAATCTTAATCGTCATTGGGGCTGATCAGTTCAATGAGAAAAGATTCAGTACCATTGGAATCCATTAGATATGTAATGAAAAAATTTCACAACTACTATGTAGATATAAACCATGAAATTCAGTTTCCAAAGAAATGGTATACACATGTATAATTGATATTATACATACAAATAATTTTTTTTTTTTTTTTTTTTTTTTTTTTTTTTGTGTGAATATTTAATTTTTTCATTATAATACACATTTATGTTATGTACAGAACAATATCTGATAACAACGATTGCATAAATATATAGACGGGAATGGTGGGGGGGGTCGACATTCGTACACAACTTACACACTCCTTGCACACACATTGATATATTAATAACATTGTATGCGTACATGTATACACGTATATATATATATATTTATGCCAGTTATATTCTGTCTCAAATTTGTTCATGAACTTTGAACTGGTTTGCCGAATGTCAGATTGTAAACTCGGACTATTTACTATTCAAGATGATTATGTTCCCTGCTAAGTTAGTTATGTGTGTGCCCTGTTGTTTGTTGCATGGCTTTCATTAGGTCCCCCCACTCGAGTTGGAAATTGTTCAGATCGTCGGATTTCAGTGCAATATATCGATACGATTTATATCGTAATTCAAATTCTCGAATGAGTAATTTCAGAGAGAGTTCGTCGGGGTTAAATTTTGTTTTATACAGATAATATTTCAGAATTGATAGTATAAGAAAGTTTAGTTTGTTGTTTTTATTGTGAGCACCAATCCCAAAAAGAATGTTTTTCCGAGAAAGCGAGATGCCCAGTTGATAGCGATCTAGCCAGGCCTGAGTGGTATTTACAAACGTTCTTACAAATGGACAGTCAAAGAAAATATGCGAAATTGATTCATTTGCGACGTTGCATCTGAGACATAGACCGTCTGACCGAATTCGCATTATGTTCAAAAGTCTGTTCGTGCCTATAATTCTAGTCAGTATTCGGTATTGAAACCAGCGTAGTTTTGTGTCGACTAATAGTTTGAAGGGTGATGAAAATATATGTTTCCAGTGAAGGGAACATCTTAATTCATTTTCCCATTTCATTTGCGACGATGATTGTCCTATTTTAGTCGCTTTTATGAATTCATCGTAAAAATTTCTGCAACCTCGCTCATTCTGAAGAAGTGATACTATATTTTCAGGAATGATTGGATTTTGAACCCCGACGATAGTTCGATCGGTCCGTTTTAATAACCTATTAATTTGTCTGTTTAAGCCGTGTAAAGTGATAAAGTTTGTGTTGATGTTGTTCTTAGTTCTAAGAGTTTCGATGGAATGTAGCTTATTGTCTTCGGTGAACATATCATTTATGAATGTTATGCCTTTGTCCTTCCACTCAGCGACGTCTATCATTGAGTCGTCGATCAACAATTCATCATTGTTCCAGATTGTCTGCGTCATGCCGTATCGAGGCTCTTTACTTTTTATGTCCAGAAAATTACGCCAGGCTACAAAGACGTCACGCCAGAAAGGATTCCCAATAGTCGACTCGCATCTTTTTATATATATTGAACCATATGTCGCAAATAGAGGGTCATTTATTATTTGTTTTGGTGCCAAATTTCTCCATTGAGTTGTTTTCGTTATGCACCTTCGAATCCATGTTATTTTTAATGAGTCGATGAAATATTTTAGGTGCACCATTCTTAAACCACCGTTTTCATATTCTTCGCACAGTTGCATTCTTTTTATTCTATCACGCTTTCCATTCCAAATGAATCTGAACAATATGGTATTCATTTCGTCTATGAACTTTTTATCTGGATTTGGCAAAGCTATAAATAAGTGAACAAATTTTGGTATTAGAATAGATTTTATCAAAGTAATTTTACCAAGTGGTGTTAAGAGTCTATATTTCCATTTATTTATCGATTTCTTTAATTCATCAATCTTCCCCATGTAGTTGAGTTGCAGAGTCTCTGTCGGATTAGTGCAAAATTTTATACCTAACAACGTGAAAGAATTTGATACCTTAATGTGACAATTTGGGATTGGTGCCAATCCACAGTTCTTTTTTGTCCCCAACCAAACAATTTCACATTTATCAATATTAACTTTCAAACCAGACATTCTGGCAAACAAGTCCAATACATTAAGAACTTCCCGGAAGCTAGTATCGCTCCCATCAAGAATTAGTGTGGTGTCGTCAGCATATTGGTTAATCTTGTACTCTGCCCTACCGAGTGTTACACTGTGAATACTTGTGTTCTGTCTTATGATAGTGGCCAGTAAATAAAATATTTAGACATTTAAAACTGTTAGGGTAGATGCTCATAGGCTGATCATATCTCTCAAATGGGCGGGGGCAAAACAAGGTGTGCCATAAAAGGGCACCCATCCTCAACGAGCACTAGATTGACCACCCAGCACCGGTGCTGAAGTAGTGTGACAGGACCATATTACTGTAGGCTGACAGGAATGGCATACGTATACCTGTACATGATTCCCGGCCTTATAAGCATTTAAACGTTTAGAGGATACCTCTAGGACTGGCTATTTTATCTAAAAGGTGTTCTTTATATTGTCGAGTTAATTAAAGTTGTCAATCAGCATAAAGTGTAACCGACAAAGGTCTTGGTAAAAATGGTGTATATAATTACGACAGTGATCAAACCAGCGCAGCGAGGCGACTCATCTCCGGTTTGTAGTTTGGATCCCTCACAATAGTTGTAGTTACCGTGTCGGTGCGGATGGTGGTTGAAGAGGAAGCGCGCTAATTAAAGTTTCTGTGAGTTTTGTCTGAAATACATGTTTTGAAATTACTTTGTTTTGTATGTGGGGTCAAACAGTATGCTTCATTCCAGATGTTTTGTGTTCTTCTAGGGTCGGTCAGAATGAGTTATGACGCATTCAAAGCATTACTGTTCGTCACGATGTACCGTTATGAACCACAGTTGTCTTTACCATATCAACTTGTTGAATCGCTGATCGACCTGGACCGCGTCCTGATGAAATGGAGAGGTTAGCCAATACTATACCAATATTTCCAATGACATGGAAAACATCTGAATATTTCATTGAGAAAAAATATAGTGTTCAATTTTGTTATTAATTCGTAAGAAATAACATGTTTGATGCAATGTCCTGAAACTTTCAAAGATATTTGCTCATATAATTGTGCTCATAGTTTTATTTAGACCAAGTGCCGAATTGAGTTGTTCCGATTCTTTGGTTTAAACGCTATTTATTTGAACCAGGATTTACAATGATGACTACAACAGTTTGATGGTGAAAACATGAGAACAAAAAACGGGAGGGATATAGCAATTTCCTATGCTGTATATATTATAGTATATATACTTGACTGTATAGACAATACCTTATACATATATACATACCAGATTTCGTTCTGTTGGTTTTTCAATATATATATAATATATACCAGATTTCGTTCCGTTGGTTTTTCAATATATATATAATACATACCAGATTTCGTTCTGTTGGTTTTTCAATATATATATAATACATACCAGAGTTCGTTCTGTTGGTTTTTCAATATATATATAATACATACCGTAGTTCGGTCTGTTGGTTTTTCAATATATATATAATACATACCGTAGTTCGGTCTGTTGGTTATTCAATATATATATAATACGTATACCAGAGTTCGTTCTGTTGGTTTTTCAATAGATATATAATACATACCAGAGTTCGTTCTGTTGGTTTTTCAATATATATATAATATATACCATAGTTCGTTCTGTTGGTTTTTCAATATATATATAATACATACCAGAGTTCGTTCTGTTGATTTTCAATTCGCAGTGTTCTCTTCCCGCTCTGCAGGTAGCCACCACAGTACAGTTGCCAGAATGATTGGCAGAAAAGTGGGAATGCAAGGCGCTGGTGTACATTACCTACGATCGACCACAAGGTGTGTTCACGTTCAGAATATTTCGTTCATGCAATGCCTAGAATTTCATGTCCACTGGAAAACTTTGGGTAATCTGCAGCTAAAAATATCACAAGATAATTTCCACCTCGGTATCTTTATAAATCATATGATCATTATATCCGTTTGATTGTTAACATTGGTTAACGGGTCCAGTAATGCATGTCTGTTCATGTGTTTTCGCAGTACATTGTTCTAGTACCTTCATCGGTGTTGCGTGTCTCTTTATTACGTAGTGAACATCGTACTCATTTTTTAAATTATAGCTAGACAACTTATAGCGATGACGACCTAGCTCTCTTTAGACTCCACTGAAATCCAGGTAACATAAACAGACGAGAACATATAATACAGATGAGTAGTTCACAAGAAATGTGCCTGCTTGAAGTTGTGCTACATACATGTGTTGATTTAAAATTAAAAGATGAATCCGGACGTGGTGTGGAGCAAATAGTTATGGGACAATTACTTAGACATTGCGTAGCCTGTGTTGAATGGTGCTAATTTCGGAATTTGTGTAGATACAATGACACTCTATATAGTTAATTGAGTGTTTTGGAATTATCCAAGTCCAGAGTAAGAAAATAAATACGAAATTTATCGATCTATGCATATGACTTCATGCTACATTATATGAAAATGAGATGAAATGAGTAATGCTGAACGTAATGGTTACGAATATTTAGTCAACTATAGGTGGCAAGATAGTTACTTCAGTTGCTTGTTGATAAACCATCGTTATACGAACAACTAGTAAGTATATATAACTGACAATTTAAGTTGGAGGACTACGGTAAAACTGGTTAGTTATTACCAGCCCCTAACTATAAGGCCTTCTCCATATATACAGCACATCTGATGAGATACTGACAAAACTGTTTTATTATATGAAATCCAGCCCGATACGGCGAATTGATAGGCCCGGGGCCTGTACTATAGATTTACAATTGCCGTGTTTGAACACGTGTACAATGTTATGTGTGGCACACAGAAGATGTCGATTACAATAGACCTCCACTCTTATTCTTACAGTGAAAAGGCGACTTCTTGCAACGCCTCGTTTACATGCATAGTGACCAATAAAATAATAGGTTTACCACATGTGACTTGATTGACCAATGAAAAAAATATTCATCGGAGATACTCATTGATATGTTATCGCTAGTGCATGGGTAATCCGTGTATTAGTGGTAATCGGTATCCTTTAAATAATCGCTCAGTGAGTACGCCGCAACCTTTCGTGCATTGTGTTATATGTCATCAATGGTTATCGTCTGTTCCAACAATTCAAGTTTTAAGATGTATTTCAATTTCTAGTTGGGGTGTCATGCAAAATCACTGGAGTATTATATTAAATACCATTCTGATCAAACCCAATCACCCATCGGTAATGAGCACACGGGTATAATCTACTCTATTACAATGCAGTGTTCTATTGCACTTCGCGCCTCCTGTGTACCTCCCATAACCTTGTACACCTGTTCAAACAAGGCAATTGTAAATCTATAGTACAGACCCCGGGTTTGAAGTTTGAAAACCCCAGTCTATTCACTCAAAAAATGGGCTGGATATAAATAAAGTTTCGGCAGACTCCAACCTAACCTTTAGTCAACCGAATCCGAGTGCACGTTGGGTCAGAGCTGTTAACTAAACTAGTTTCGTTAGAAAAAAGTAACCAAACGTTGGGTTAAATTAACCGAACATTGGGTTTGAAGTAACTAAACATGGGATTAGAGAAAACCTATGTCAATATATAATTATATATCATCTCAATGTATGGGTTTTGACCATATAATCTGAGATTCTGATCAATAATATCTGCTAACTCGTGATAGCAATTGTTTGGATAATACAAGAATTGACCAGATACACCGCAATCTGCCATTTGCTCGTATGATTGTCATAGTGTATAAACTTGTTGACCTAAAACTGCACTTCTGTTCATTTTCAGTGACAAATACCGAGTATTCGGCGACTTAGCAAACGTTGCGAACTATGTTCTACCTGCCGATTACATTCCATCATTACCAGCACGATTGGAGCAAGAGCTGAACTTTACAAAGGTGATGGAATAAATGACGTGAATGTAGTCTAAATATATCTGCATTGGTGATTTTCCGAAGAGTGTTAATATATATATATCTGCATGTATAACTGTCGCTTGTTATTTTCAATAAATTTAACTGATGTTTTAAGTGTAAATTCTAGAAGACGTAAAGAATAGAGAGCTATCAAATGATAGGAGACTCAAACGGCGGGGTTCGTGCTGCAACTTGCCAATGGATTTTCATTCGGCAAACACTTGGGTTTTTTAATATTTTTCTTTCTTTCGAAAGTCGCTGAAAAACCGACACAATAGACAAAACGGACATTCAAAGACAGTGTATTAACTAATTATAAGTCTTTGTTGGATTAATTCTATTCATGTGACGTTGCTTCCTGCTAAATTTTCCACAAATTAGCACTTCATACCTATTCCTAATCTAATCTTTTTAAATGGCAAACATTGAGTTATGGTGCTTTTAAAGAATATTTCTGCTTTAATTGTTATGTATTCCAACGTACTAGCGTGTATATTTCTGAATTGCTTGTCAACTGTGGTTAAGATATGACTCTCAGGGGAAAAAAAACAATGTTCAGTAAAGTTTGTATAGAGGCTGGCACAAATAGTTGGTTTATAACAGGCTGTTCATTTTTCAAGAAAGATTACTTCACTTTGCACGAAACAGAAAATGATAGCAATAACACTGTTTTACTGATCATCTCTCGGTCTATTCAGGCCATGAAGCTAATGCTCCATAATTGCTGCCAACTCAAAGGAAAACAGGAACAATAACGTAATACATTTTTATAATTACAAACATGACATACATTTGGATTTGTATATTTATAGGTATATCCACATGTATGTCACAATTGACAGGCAAAATACCTTGTTCTTTATTTCAATACAAATCATAAAACACATAATATTTGCTGCCAGCAAACTTGGCTGTTAAAACGTGATATGGCCGGACGATTTGGAAAAGAACACAGCGAACAAGACTCGTGGTTTACGACCTATTTCAAATAACAATTACAATTTACACGTCAAAAGAGAAACTCTCTAACGTCCAACGGAGAATGGACTGCACACTACAGTGAATCTCTGCGGAGATATGTTAACCTATAGGGCTACGTTAAATACCGTTTTGATGAGTTGTTCCATTAGGAAATATTCAGATAATAAGTTCAACAAACGACTATTACTTATTATCTGAATATTTCCCACAAAGCGAAATGTAACTATGCGCCGTCCGCAATGAGTTCGATAAAAGATTCTAGATTATGATGCAAGTTGTGTTCTGTATTTATTCTACACTGTTGTGTCAGATAAATTAAATCCATTACTGTCATCTTCATTGATACTATGACTACCTTTATTGTGATTTAACTCTGATGAATAACCAGTAATTTTCGGGGCATCACCCGAATCGGATCATTGACGTAATGTACGTCATCTTTCTTGGCGACAACGTCAACAAGAATAGTTCCGGCTTGTATTCCACTAGAGGTATACACTAATATGTATTCAATGGCTCGTATTCCGTTGAATACATGTGCCTCGCGTCGATGGGTGTGGAATACAAATTCTTCTGCACTTGTACTATTTGTTTTCGTGTCTGTCGTCTGCTTTGATTTTCTGAAGATCCCTATATTATAAAATAGACTATTCCGATGTATACTTTCGTAACTGGGTGGGAGAATCTATTTAGTGAAGAAAGGGTTAAACGGACAAGCCTCATTAGAACCTCCAAATAATGTCTATCTAATTTGGAGGGTTGGATCAGACAGGTCGATCTTGCTAAATCATAGCAATTTAGAGCATTTTCCAATTTCCATACATACATATGTTTAATTAAAAATAATATGTAAAGGATAGTTAAATGCTTGTTGACTGTTATATGCACATATATTATATATATGTTTAATTTACTTGTACTTTCTGTTTATTTACAACTGCCTGCTTGTTTACGTTATTATTGTGCGAATAAACATTATTAAAATACTATCTTATATTGTCTTATTTTATATTAAGGTGAGAGTGAGACAACAACACTCTTTTAACATTACCATATCAGGTAGTATCAGGAATAGAATAGCGGTGAACACGTTTTTATCGCTCCGTCCTGAAGAAAAATCGGGAACCGAAAAACGAATGAAAGTATTTCAAGTACATATGTACATGTATCTATCGATATATTTTTATCCTGGATGTATAACAAACATGAAAGTATCAATGACACTGTAGCTCAACTTGGGGAGGAGTTAATTTTTTCTGAGCAATGAAAAGAATGATAAAGAAGAAATCATGCTGAAGATTCACATAAAGCTTGATCATGATTCGGGTGAGGGATGTGGTCTGTAGGGTGTGCTGAAGGATTTAGTCATGGAAAGAGTAAAATCCAAGATGGCTGCCGGTGGCCATGTTTCACTCTCGAAAATCGTTCAAATTCGATAGCTCCCATCTACAGGTGATCACAATCGTACCTGCAAAATTAAAAACATCTGGCCATAAATACGGCTGCATGGTGAGTAGTAGTATTGGCGGTCACTCTGGCCCACCCCCTCGCTCGATGGCAGTCTGGCCCATGGGCCAGAGTGCCCGCCCCCAGGTTTGTTTACCCGGGGCGGGCACTCTGGCCTATGTGTCATCGAGCGAGGGGGTGGGACCAGAGTGACCCGCCCAGGGTCGGTCCAGAGGTTATGTTATATTCCAAAGAGTAAGGTCAGCGCTTCGAAGTGTTGTTTTTTTTACAGAAAAGAGCACAATTTACCAATGTATCGATTTTTTCTCGGATTCTAATGCCAGTGTGGTAAGCGAAGGGCGCTCCCCTTCGATGTACACATTGAACTTAGAATAATACCGAGAAAAAATAGATGTGTTGGTAAATTATGCTACTTTACCAGTGCATATTTTAACAAAAGCGAAAGTCTTCGAATAAATTCGAAGACGCTAGCGCTGTGAAAATGTGCATGTAAGAGCCATCTGATAGCAGGTTTTGGGTTGCCCTGAAAAGGGCCGTTTTACGTTAGATCACAAGAAAAGTGGATAAGCGGTCTTTAGGAACTCAAATCCTCTTGATTCAACTCCCGAAACACAAGCGAACCCTCGATGCGAGGTGGAAATATACCTTGCGGTATACTCCCACCCTTCAATGGAGGTACGTCTAATCTGTACTCCGGGTCCTTCTTCTGTCTCCAAAACACGAGCTTTCTCTGCAGAAGGGTTGCCGCCACCGTAAGCAAGACACTTGTTGTCCCAAGCCATTCGATGTTCTCTGTCGCCTGTCCACTGAACAGTGTAGGATTGCGAGCCCAAGTTGCATTGACAAAAGTGAATAGTTCAAAGAACTTTTCACGTGTACCATACACTGCCCAGGAAAGGGTCTCCCACACCGCAATGTCCCTCGGGGCCGATACACGGATGGCTCTGACATAAGATCCGAGATCAGTTTTAGGGTATTCCATCGTGGAGAAAATGATATAGTCTAAATGGGGTTTTGTTATATGTAAAACGCGCGGACGTCATTGGCGACGTCATTGTGTTTTTTCTACCAAATTTCCCGAACGTCATTTCAAATGTGTTTCTTTTTTGGTGAATTAAGATCTTCATCGACATTGCCGAAGACGATCATTAAAAACAGACACTGTTTTTCAATAACATAACTTTTATTTTTGAATTAAGAATCAACATATTTACAACTGATCTTGAAATTATCATATTTACAATCAATAATTGGTAATGCAATGAACATAATTTACATTTGGTAACTCATTTCATCATTAACAATCAACATATTTACAAAATGATTATGATTTTAACATGTTTAAACAATTGGTAATGAACACATTTTATCAACACTGAAATTCACAGTAAGTCTTACAAGTTTGTGAAATACATGTTTTGGGTAATGTTTCTGATTCTTTTCGTAAGGGCTCATTGTTTCTATGAAACCAATCAAATACTTTTCTATCATTTTTGAAGTAGTCACCATCAAAATTCATTTCAACTAATACTTTATACCATATCCGCTTTTCAAGAAATGTAAAGCAAATATGCAGTAGATACCACACACGTTTGTACCGTGATGTTGAAACCGCCCAACGTTTATTTTACATTCGATCGAATTTCTTTGAATAAATGATTTGACATATTTATCAATAACTGGTATCCCAAACGAATCGAAATATGTTGCAATGTTTCCATTGAAGAAAATTGCAACCTAGTGTTCTCCTGGCTTTTCTGACGTATGTGTATTTACAATGTATGCTTTTACATGATGAGGTTCCTCGTGTGGTAACTGATCTTTTGCACACACCACACCATACAATGAACAGATGTAGGATGATTTGTCTAGTATATGCTGAAGTTCGCTAGTGTTCATCTTCCTAGTTTTTTTTTACTTTTTCACACCACAAGTCAACAAAAACCGAATTAACTTGGATACAGTTTGCATGAACAACTTCCTTTATATCTTTCCAAAGTTTGAATGCCTCAAATTTCTCTTGTGGTGTAATGATTCTATTTCTGGATACCATTGTTCCATAACTCGGTAGATGTTCAATTTAAGTAGTGCTATATCAATGAACATATCTACCCATTGTATAGGTGGTGTCCAAAGACAAAGTAAATGTCGTGTCTGACTTGGATGATCTATTTTACATCCTTCACAATTGAGTGTCACTTCTTTTGAAATTTGATTTTGTATTTCATGAACGAAACATTTCTCGAAAGTTTTCCGAACTTTGTCAAGGATAGAAACTTATGGAATGAAATCGAGTCCTCCAACTTCCAGTCTCAATTTTTCCTCCAAATGCAATCCATCCATGTTTTTAATAATCTGTTATTATTTCTCGCAAACTGTTGAATTCAACTTGATTATCGAACTCAGCATAGACTATCACGTTGGTCACTGAAGCTAGAGCTGCAGCAAACTGAAGCTCTAACCGTATGTTACAGGTTTTTATAGGATGCAAATGTCTTTCCTCGGCTCCTTGGTCAGGTGTGAGGTCGTAACCCCAGAAACAATAACCATTCATGTATTTTTCGAGATTCAAACCAAAGGATTTGTTTTGTCCAAACATACCCGAAGACTGATTCAGTGATAAATAAGATCTTAGGCATTGTTCTGATTCAAAGTTTGGTTCAAATGGTCGGTTATGGATGGTATGTCCGTCCTGACTAACTTCAAGTTTTCTCAGATTGAAGTGTTGGAAATGAAATGGGTTCGTTTCAATATCGCCATTCATATCTTTGTTTGATATCAAGCCTATGAAAAGTCTCTTTGGCAATTGTCCTTGAAAAAGGTGATCTTCAATTTTTTATCTAAGCCCTGCACCAATAGTGAATGTTTTTACTTCAACTCTTCTAATCGGTATTTTCATATTTTTCTGTATTATTGTTTAGTTCAAGTTATTTGCTACTAGTGGCATCAGCGTAATTGTACGAATATTGAAAACTGCCGTTTCAAATACTATTTTTCCGTTGGCCTGACCAATTAAAGAGAATTTTGGATTCGCTCTATTGAGACGAATTCTTATCTCAATTCCATTTGGTAAGTCATGACTTGAAATCCGTCACACTCCCCCTCCTTAGACTAGAGTATATAATTCATACGATAGGATTGATTTCAGTTACTAATTAAATGTTAAATTTTTTAATTGCCAGTTTTTCTTCACCCGGGTTGATGTTGTAAACTACAATATCCTAATGGTAAACTACAATAACCTAATGGTAAACTACAATAACCTAATGGTAAACTACTATATCCTAATGGTAAACTAGTTTCTAAAATACATGTGAACGCGGGTCATTTCCAAGACGTGTACCTGGCACATAAATATATAAGGCCTATCGGAACAAAATTATACCTGACATGTATACATTGTTTCCGTATAAATAAGAAATACAATCAATAAAACGACCACACAATTCTACCGTTTTACTACCTGCTATGATTGCTTGGCGAGATTTCAATCCATCATTACCACCAGCTTTAGTGTTTTCTGTGAACTGTTTAGCGGTGTCGTGGTACCACATTTCTAGTGCGCAAGTTGATTTTCTTTACATTCACCAGAGTAAGCCAAGAGATTTTCCATGTATGCTCGATAAGGATAGGTATCTCCGTTTGCCGTTACAAGTTTGTTATTTAGGTAAATATCGATACTACTGAACATGCTATGGAAAAAGTTGTTAATAGGCGCAATTTCATCAGTACCATCAACCAAGTTTGTTCCATCTGCTTTTGTGATTTTGAATTTCAGGTACAAATATGATTGATTTACATCTGTCCATTTTTCAGTTTGAGGCGGAATTACAAATTCTATCGGTGCGGAATTATTCAAAGAGCTAATCGGGTGATGTTCTATCCATTGTGATTCCAACATCGTTGTCGTTGTTGGTGGAACATCAGAAGCATCTAACTCGGACTTGCTGCATTCGCATGATCCATTTTGCATCATCATGATTATTCAAATATATCGAGAGATCGTTTTGATTTCTTTACATGCGTTTTAATGGACTTACTTCTAACTCGTTTGCGAGAAGAATGATTTTTCAAAGGTCGCGATGATCTATTTATGCCATTTGGTGTTGATATTTTCTTTATTGTTTCCCTTCCAAAAGATTTCAATGCTTCTTTACCTTGTTTCAAAAATACTTCTTTTGGACTTTTACCACGATGAATGATATCTTCGACTGCAGCAAGTCCATGCTTGAATACTTGTTGTTTAGCAATCTGACCAATAGTTTTAGAAACGGTATTACTGTTCTCATTGCAGATTTGAATAGTGAACCAATTCCATTTCCATACTGTCTATATACGCCTCTATACACGGGAATCATCATAAATACAAATTACTTCGGCGTCGGAATTGCAACTTTACCATAGACTTTCCACCAATAAACTGAATTGGTTTGCCAGTATCACCAGTTATATATACATATATGGTGTCAAAGCTAGACGTTGATACTGGCACATAAAGTAAGTTTTTGAATTCATGCCTAATATGTTTACCATCAGGTATTCTTTTACTCTCGAATGATGTCACTCGTAATATCGGTGCTTCAACATCACTAAGAATTGTATAATCAGCAATGTCAGAATAAACAAACAATTGATTATGCTCCGCATTTAAATCAACTCCATATGGAAATGTTATCGAAGGAGTAGCAAATGTGACAGTGTTTGATTCTGTTCTGTAACCAAGTTTATCCAAAAGAGCTCTGGGGAGTACAAGACCTACTTTGGTATAACTATTGGTTGAAATTTTAACTCGTTGTTGTGCTTTGGAATATCCGATTTCGAATTCCAATTCTGGAATCATTCTGCTTACTGTACTATCAATTACACCTTGAATTGTATCTGTCAAATGTGATCCACCAGAATATGCTCCTTCTGGTATTTTTAATTCTATACCATTTTCTGGTTTTGAAATTACTACTTCACTTATTGGTAACTTGTGCAGGTATTGTAAAATTCTTGGAATAGAAGTTTTTATTTTTATTTTGCAGGCATCTCCAATAATGTTGTATGTTTCTGATGGTACAATTAGTTCAACCATTGCAACTTCCCAAAGCTCTTTATCAATATGTATGGTTTTTGGTAATTTCACTATGAAACAACATTGTGAGTTGGCTGGGTAAAGTGACATTGAACTATCACTCATGAGAGTTATGTAGAATAAATTCATTTTTTCTCAGTATTTTTCAATAATTTCAGTCCAGGTGTTGGTAGAATATAACCTAGAGAACTACTTAGAAGAATAAGCCACAATTCTTTGTTTGCGCTCTGGATGCTAACGTGTACAATAGATGTAATTATTATGATATAAATAATAATTATCTGCGTGAAGTAGGTGACTTGGTTCTTAGCAACTTTTTCACCACAGAACTTAAATTGTGATGGTTCATCGAGATTAATTGAATCTGAATGATTTTCCAACATGGTAAATTCTGTTTTATACTAAATTTGAAGCTGGGATCCAACTGTCAAACTTTTTTGGATATCCAAGCCAATGAACTTTAATTTCTTTTACTGTTTTACCATCCACTCTTCTCGTTCTTTTATCAATAACTGATTCTATTTCATACACCTTACTGTCTTTTATATGCTGGATTTCATGTTTGTAGAATGATCCATCAATCTCTTCACCATCAAGATCAGAAACTTTGTATGTTACTGGATTAGTTTTACAAATTTTATCAACTTTGAAAATTTCACGAGTCCAGTTTGGTAAATAACCCTTTTCAAATGTTCTTTTGGTTTTGTTGATACGAACCAAGTCACCCACTTTCAGTGTAGATTTTCCTTTTTTATTCCCTGTTCCATATAGATTTTTGGAAATTTCAGTTTCAGTTTTCAAAGTAACTGCCGACGGTTTCGATTTTATGCTGCGGTGATAACTATTGTAAGAATCGACTAGGGGCTGTAAAACATCAATATATCTTGAAGTTTTATTGTGTGTGAAATACTTCCACATACGAGTTTTTAAAGTTCTTTGAAATCGTTCGACAATACTTGCTTTAGTCTCTGGATTCTCAGTTGTGAAGAAATGAATGTTTTCTGATCGCAGAAATTTCAAAAACTTTTCATTTTTGAATTCAGAACCTTTATCAGCTTGAAACGATTTTGGTTTACGTTTTGAAGATTTCAAAATTTTCCTGAATGATTCGATCAAAGTTTGTCCAGATTTATCGTGGATTGGCACTACCCACGCAAATTTTGAAAAAACGTCGATCACACACAACAGATATCTGTAATTATCATTATGTTTTTTTCAAATTCTGAAGATCTGCTAAATCTGCCTGCCATTGAATATCAATCCCAGCCACAATAGTCTTTCTATGTTGGAATTTTCGAATTATTGGTTTGTGTAAAGTATATGTCGACTGACCTTGCAACCATTTCTTCACATCTATGAGTTTAATTTTTTTATTTTGCTTTTTCGCTCATAAAAAAGCTTCTTTACACCGCCATAACTTCCAACTTTCTTCGGATTATAGAAAATTTTAGATAACTGCTCATCTAGTATGGATCCCATTGTGTTTTTTCTGTTTTAATACCCTTTGGTGTCAACCTATCTGCTATTTTAGTTTTTGAATGTCTTGCTTTTATACCTTTCATTGGTGTGAATCGATGAGAATCAAATCGTTTTGGTGTTATGCTTTGTACCGGAGTTTCAAAATCATCATCTGAATCATCTTTCAAATGTTTTTTAATCCAAAGCCAGCGGTTTCTGTTCCCTACAAAATCTTGAGGTACATTAAGCTCGCTCAATCCTTGTGAAAAGGTTTGCCAACCTGTTGGTTCGAAACCTGTTCTTTGTCGTACAATATCATTGAGGAGATCAACAATATTTGATCTCTAATAACTTTTTCACCATATTTTAATTGTCCATGTTCATCAAACTTCATTTGTGGATGTTTTGAAATCAGTTGTAAAAGTTGTTCAGCTTTTTTTCTCATCTTTAACGGAATACTTTCTATCACATCCCTATGATGATGATTAAATGGTTGTTCTGTTTTCGGGGCTGAAATAGCTCTAACTGATTTTTGAGAAGTTTTCAATTTGTGTAAAGTTGTACCATATAATTGAACCTTCTCAGATTCTGACAAATTTTGATCAGAAACTGAATTCAATGCTCTGTTTAGTTTTGAAACATTCGTAATTTCAGGATTAGGTGGTAATTTCGGATTAGTTAGACTCATTCTCCATTTTTTAATGTCATCCAACATTTTGAAGGGAACAGCGACCATTTTCTTCATGTTTAACCGCGAAGTATTCCAGCGACTGCTTTACCAAGCAACGGTGCTAGCATAAGAAGTGGTAAAAAACCTCCTTTCTGGTTTAAAATTTGTTTTTTTCGTTTCAAAGATGTTGATTTACTTGCAAGTTTTCTGAGGTGTCTACACCTCGGACGAAGTTTGCGCTTCTGAGCTTCTGTTAGTTTTACATTGCCTTTTAAAATATTTTTACAGCATTCTGACATGCAATCAATCACTCCCTTTGGGGCATCTTTTATCATTTTTTTCCAAAAATGTGCGGGTGCCTGATTCATAGCCATTACAAAACTACCATATTTTTTAATCAGTGGAGTTTTTTTCGCCATCTTTACTCTTCAACAGTTGAATGTCAAATGACTGAATTACTTTTTACTTTTACGTTTATTAAAATTACGATCAAATGCCATCAAAGCTAATTTCGATGGGTTTGAAAGATTCATAATTTTTGAGTATCGTTGAACCAACGGGTAATGTTCTGCTTCTTGAATTGATGGAATTGGTTGCGGACCATTATCGTTGAGTGGTTGAAATCTAGCAAATGTAGAATTTAATCCAGTAGAATTTACTCTAGCTGGAGTAGTTCGCTGTGCAATTGTAGAATTTACTCTGACTGGACTAGCTTGCTGTGCAATCGTAGAATTTACTCGAGTATCATTTACTCTATTTGATCTAACTCGTGCAATTGATTTATTTTCTTTTTGTCTGAGAAGACTTCTGATCAAAACTCCACCGAGAAAACCACCTCCACCAGTTTTTAAAAGTATTTTCTTTTTTGAATCGATATGAGTTCTACTGTCAGTTATTTTCTTCAGCTCTTTTCTGTGTTTTTGCAGGAATGTTCGTGTCTGCTTTGGAAGCTTTAAGTGATCATCAAGTATTAATTTAGCGATAGTCGAAAATACACTCAAGACTGCTTCATGCGACTCCATGATTGGAAATGAAATATTATGTTGATACACTTATCTTTACCTCGATCGTCATTTGTGAGCCAGCGATGAAAAATATCAGTTCTAAGTCTCAACGATTTATCCGTTTTTGGGTGATAATCGAGTAGTAAATAACCATGATTGGTTGAAGTTGCATCATCATATGCTTGCATTAAATGAGGTATTTGCATTTGAGAGGCAAGAATTTTTATTTGGCCTTTATCACGCACACTTTGAAATAATACCATGTAATGTGCATTCAAACTCAAAGTTCTACTCGCTTTAGATTTCTGAAACATGTTTTGGGTTATGTAAATAACAGACGAATTTATGTGATGTCCTTTTCTTGTAAACCACAACATAATTTTTTCTTCATCTTTATCACCTAACATGTCATCAAAAACGATGAGGTGCGGTAAGTCTGTGTCATCGACAAGTTCATTGTCATCATCCGGTATTCCATTTATAAATTGAATATTGTTAAATTCTTGCATCTGACTATAGGTATTTTGCCATTCTTTGTAACACAAACGACTTTGTATTGGAACAGGTTTGAACAAGTCATCTTTATATTCGATTAATTTCTTAACAAATTCTGTTTTACCACAACCACTTGGTCCCGATATGAAAATGTTACAGGGATGTTTCAACAACAATGATTCGTCCATCTTTACCCTGAGACAGATCATGTAAGACTGATTAGGATTGTTCGGAATCAACCTTTTTTATTTTTAATGAAGAATCACCATAACTCCATACTATTCCAAATGTCCATACGAGTTCATAATCTAAATCTGAAATAGGTCTAGTGGTGTTTACAATATAATCCAAAGACACCTTTTCTTCAAATAACTTTTCAGCAGTGAAAATTGTACATGGTTCTCGGAGAATAATGTATCCATATATTCTCGTCACCTCTTCGAATTTCAAAGTTTTTTCATTGAGAATCCTGTCTTGATATTCAGCAAAGCGAGTAAAATTATTTCCAACTAATTCACGAATTTCGTTTATTTCGTTTTTAGGAACACCATGAAATATCCAATAATCTGAAAACTGTTGATCCAATATATCCATTAAGAAATCAGTTTCAAATTCTGAGCTCTCAATCAAACATCTCAGTCGACTCTGTCTCTCAGAGAAATGTCCGTTCAGCAAAGTTTCCATTATAATTCTACTTTCCCTCAAAAACCAAACTTGCTTAAGTTCTTGTTTGATTTCTTGATCCATTTTTGACATTTCGATCAAATTATTATAAATTTTCAAAAGCATCTCTGCTGGTAACACATCAATTCCATCCATAAGGAATTGTGTTGTATTCACCCACAACAAGTCGTTTGGTGTACACATATCGGAATGTTTTTGTTTGCTCTTCACTAATTACTTCTCGGTTCTTTGTGCGTTTAATTCTGCATGGATAGTTTATGACACGTTGAAAATTTAACCGGTCGTTAACACATTTAATCATTGAATGAAAATTTATTTGCTGTTTAGTTTTATAATCCAGAGTGATACCCTTGACCTTACATACAGATTTTATGACATCATCTTTCATGTACTGATATCCATAATTTTTCGGTCCTAACCCTACAAATTTCATGATTTTAGCATCTGGATGCTCATCAGTCCATTTACCAAGGTAGCTGTCTTCGGTTTTGATATTTTCTTTTTCTGGATCAAAAATATACATGCAGCTATCAGTGTCGAAATACAACACCCTATCTTGGAGTTTTTCTAAAACTTTATACAACTCCAAGCGTGCATATGCTGTGACAAATGATGCAACAACTACTTTGCAGATGGATGTGGTTCTATAATATCGGTTTTATTTTCATAGCTGAATAATATGAATTTATCCTGTTCAAAAATTTCAACTGCTTTGACGGTGATATTTTTTATCAGTTAATAGTTCAAAATGTCTGGATGGTTCTGAGATATATTCAGTTTTAGTAAGAATATTATTTTGTGCATTTTTTCCCCATATGCAATTTATCATTAATTTTGCGCACTGGCGGAGTCCTGGGTTTTTTTCGATTTTTTCTTTTTCAAGTTTTATACCTTCAACCTCATAATAATCTTTAATGTATTTATCTTTATCTTCTTCACCTTTAACAGAATTTGGATATCCACTTGCTTCTTGTTTAATTTTGAGGTATTTATCAATGTAATCCCTGTATACTTTGTCCGACCACTCAGTCCAATGCCAAACTTGATACACTTCCAGAATTTGGTAACCCAATTCTATTGCTTTGAATAATTCTACATGTGTCCAAACTCCAACTAAAACACGCTGTTCGGTTTTATGATTACACTGTCCACTTTCATTTTCTGCACAAGTTTTACACAATGTATATATCATTTTGTTATTACAGTGGATCGGTAGCACTGGAATGTACAATTTATTTGGAGGTTATACTTTGCATTTAATGAGTCCTTTGTAAGATTTGATGTCTCCTATTTGTTCCTGACTTAGAATTGTTGGATGACAAAGTGGGTACTCCTTATATTTATTTACACTAGGATACAAACTGCATATATCAATATATTTTATTTCCTGTTTAGATGTTGGTTCTATTTCATGATATAATTTTAGAGCATTAGTCCTGCCACCAAATAATGCTTCCCTTGGTTTAATTGGGTCTTGATGCAAATAGAATTGATCCATAGTTTGTTTAAATTTTTTGTCTGCTTTACATTTATTGTCCAGGTCATGTTCCCAGATGCATATTAATTTGCACCCCAAGCTTTTGATTTCAGTTTCCGTTTTTATTGTTTTTTCATACAATTCATGCATTGTTATATTACTGTATAGGTTTCGGCGATTTCTATCTGTATAGCAAGTAGGACAGCCATGAAAAAACACCCATACATTTCATACACTGTGTTTGATTCTGCATGATAACCATCAACAAAATGTGTGCCTATTTTAACTTCACCACCATTTAAAGCATGCTTTATGTTTATATTTTGTTTTGTAGCAATGTACTGTAGCCATCGAATTGCCTTCATTGAAAATTTACGCGCTTGTGGATATCCAGCGTCTGAATTTATACCTAGAGAATTCTCTGGTAATGAATTTTTTCTCCATGCAAGGTTACAGGTTTGAGCTAAAGTTATTGCTTCCCGAAATGGATCTATTTGATCAGTTTCCATTACACATAGTCTGAATTTGCCACATCCACGTCTTAAAATGTCTACATCTGATTTACAATACTTTTGAATTTCTTTTTGAAAATCAAAAATATCATCACCCCTAGCTTCGTACCATTTCAGAAATGAATCTCTATTTTCCTCAGACATGATTTCAGGTTTATAGTATTTTTTGTCTAGATATCGTCCTACATAATTCTGAAAGTCCTGTGTATTTGCCCAATGTGGAAAATAACCTTTAGCCATTTCTTCAAGTTGGAATGTTTTTGGAAATTTAGATAATGCCATAGGGATGAAACTCAATGAATCGATTACTTTAACACCATTGCATTGTAAACTAAGTATTTTGTTGCCATTCATAATAACATTAGGTTTTGAATTTCCATTGTTCACGAGGTAATGTAAGAGGAACTGACTATCGTAACCTCTTGCATTGTGAGCAATACATGTTGTACCTTTATGATCGTTGGTGTAAAACAACCATTTGCAAAATATTTCCAATACATTCTCTCCTTTAAAAATATATTCTCTGTTTGACAATACAGAATCACATGAAATGCATATTTCATCAATGGGTTTACATATACAATTGGGTATATGAACACCAGTATCTTGTTGACATTCAAAATCCAAAAATATGAATGGTACCTTTACTTCTTTCTGTGTTTCTCTCTTTTGGTACTGCTGGATATGACATCTGTGATCTGATGTGACAATTTCCTTACAGTATTTGCACTTCTTTGTTCCCGAACATATATGTCTTTTCTCCTTTCGTGTGACGATTTCAACCCCACATTTCAGGCATGTGTGTATCATATCACAAATAGTTTTGTCATGTTTTGGTGATTTTTTTTTCAAATGATTGTCGAGACATCGTTTACTTCTAAAAGTCCTCTTACATTTGATGCATTGTATCCATCGTTCAAAGGTTCATATCTGATCCTCGAAACACATACACTTGTATGGACATATATGATCACCTCTGCTTTTCGAACCGACATCACAGTGTTCACAGTAATAGCTACATCCAAGGAATCCCGTGACAGTTGTGATCACATCGTAGTGGTTGTCATTGAAATATAGATGAACAACTTTACCTTCTTTCCCAACTGGTGGTGGTTGAAAAAGAAAGCCTTCGTCAGCAAATTGCTTATGTATTTTTATAACATACTCAGGATATAGTTGTTCCTGAATAATTTTGTATTCCTCAACCCCGCAACTGGTGTCGTGTGATAACCCCACTTTATCCAACAATGACTTTGCAGCTTCCCGTTGTGGAGCTCTTGCTGGTCTCGTAATCCGTTTCCATTGTTGCTTCCATTCAGCTGTATCTTTTTTGTCAACATTACACATACCAACAACGACAGCCCTCGCAAAACACATGTTATCTTCTGCGTTCTGAATCAGAAGAATACTTTTCTTTACTGTTTTCATTTGATTTTGTTCACCGAATGCTCCATAATGTAAGGTATGTCTTCCGGTCCCTGTAGGCATATGCGTGACAGTGATGTCAAATGTCATCTGTCCGTCATGAATTTTGAATTTTTTGTTCGATTGTGCAACTTTTTCTATGTTGTCAAGCAATAATTCACCCGTCAGGTCTTTTGCTTCAGTGAACGGGACGTGAATCCCTAGATCTAACCCTGGATGAAAGATGGAAATTCTCATTTGATCTTTTGGTCCTGCATCACACTCATCTTTCAAACTGTTCACCAGATCTTTGAAAATTCTGTGAACAGTTTGAAATGGTTGATGAAATTCTTGAAATGTGACGTTGAATTTCTTTGATGCTGTTTTAAATTTCCTCGAGTATTTATCGGTCAGATTTTTTATAGTATAATATTTACAGTCATCATCCAGTCGCACTCTCTTTCTATTATCTCGTTCGCTTTCGCTATCTGAATATGGCACAAGGCGCTTCATCGTTAAATGTCGACGTGATGAAAATTCGCGTCGCTTTTATGCTCTGATGCGGACATGCGCAGTCATCGTCCGTGTCAGAGCATAAAAGCGACGTGAATTTTCATCACGTCGTCATTCCACTGACGATTGAATAACACACCGTACGCTCACAATGGATCCAAGATTACAGAGTAACAACCTACAACATTTACGAAAATTTGCATTAGAAGTTTTAAAGAATACAAAGTGGGTTCCACCATACGGTAACTGTTTTAGGTGCAACTCGAGTTCACATTGGGCTTTTCAATGTAAGAAAAAGAAGATTGATCAGATGAAAAAATCATCATTGACGCTGAGTGAATCTACTCCTGTGAAGTCTACTTGGACGCACACATCAGACAACGATGATCTCACACCATGTGATGTAATGGACATTGATCAAACTGAGACACCAACTAACTCAACCGCGATATCAATTAACGAGATCGCGGATGTGAAAACTGAGAGTGATGAATTATACGCCTCAACCGAGGTATCAAATGATGAAATCACTATTCTAAACACGGAGGATTCGCAGATGGAAGTGATAAATGCTGTAGCCAAAAGCGCTAACGATACTGAAATTAAGCAGACCACTTTGCCTAGCAGAAAGAGAAAAAGACGTTTATCGCGATCATCTTCCAAGAAAGTTATGTTATTTAAAAATAGTGAATAAAATATTATTGATTTTATTTGTTTCGTTTTTTAGCAATTTCAGAGCATATCTTTTGAAAAAATTGGGTGGCCCTGAAAAGGGCCGTTTAAATTGTTTGCCGAGTCAATAAAATTCAGACAAATCCGGATAAAGCCCACCCTTGTTGTATGTGGGTCTCCAGTGTGGATTCCACACGTATTTCGCTGCCTCAGTGGTAATCCACTTTGGTAGTGGCCTTGGAGGATTAAATTCAGACAAATCTGGATATAATGCCCCCTCCTTATACGTAGGGTTCCACTCTGGAGTTTCCACATACACCTTGGGAGGACTGGGTCTCCGTCTTTGCAGGAATTCTTGAACTCCAGCTCTAATGGCTATCTTATGGCTCTCCGAATCTCTAACATTCTTCTGCCAATGCTTTAATCGAGCATTGGCAGAGAATTTTAGCAAAATTTTCTCTTTTAGTTTAGAGAACATTTTGAAGATAAAAAAAAATCGATACACTGCTGTCCATATTATATGAAACGCGCGGACGCCGCTGACGACGTCATCGCATATTTCACCAAATTTTCCCGAACGTCAATTCAAGTGTGTTTCTTTTAACAAAAAGAAACACACTTGTTTTGACGTTCGGTAAAATTTGGTGAAATATGCGATGACGTCGTCAGTGGCGCCCGCGCGTTTTCAATAAAAAACCCAGATATTCCGGCCATTCTTCATTCATACCGAAATGGATTACCGAGATCTGTATCGGAGCTATTTGGAGGATGGGATGCTGGTGCGAGGTGTGTTTGGGGATGAACCACATATGCTATGGAAGGCTTTGAGTTTAGCCGAAACGGGAACTATAGATAACTGTTTTGATATCTATAGGTACACCGTTATGTTGATGACGGACAACAGAGATCGGGTGTTTGGACTGCCACCACGGTGGTTCCGACATACCAGATTACTGGGGACATCAAGATTGATGGTACGACTTGCGGCTACATCACTACAGCGGTCTATCATAATCTTCTCAGGGCAACGGGTTTACGAATTCGCACCGCTCCGGGGGATACAGACAGGCCAGCCATGCAATTGTGCCATTTGGTTGCGACATTCCCAAGACAACTTTCAGCTGTATTCAAACCCAAACATATCATGCGGTTTCTTTTTGAAACCATCCAAAACGGCCCTTTTCAGGGCCTCACAATTTTTTTAAAAGATACGCTCTGAAATTGCTACTGTACAATTTGTTCATTCTTCCTGGAGATAATGTTCATATAATTGCTTCAAAACCAAATTCATTCATCATGAACTTGGAGAGAATGTTCACATAAATTATCAAAGAATACTTCCCTAACAATAAAAAAAACCCACTACCACCCTTCATATCTATAATACGCTCATCATATAGCATAATACAGAGCGTATCTTTCGTGAATTTTAAGTGGCCCTGAAAAGGGCCGTTTAAAATAATATAAATAGTTATCCAAATGTTGCTCGTTTCGTAGGTTCTTTCTGGAAACCATGTACCTCAATTGGTATGTCAATCGTGTGAGGTTTCAAGTTGATTGTACATTCAGTCGGTTTTTGTGTTAATTGCTTTCGTAAATCCTTCATTTCCAGCCAAATATTCCGTAACAATTTTGTCTGTTCTTCCCATTGTGAACTGTTGATAACTTGGTATATAACAGGTTGAGTCATTTGTTGTGTTTTCACCAGCGGTGTATACACTGGTTGTTGATCCGTTCGCGGATACACCAATGGTACCTGTTGCTGTTCCACACGTGGCGTCACATTTCCTGCATACTGTGGAGTCGACATTTGCGTTGTTGCAGGAACATGATCGTACTGTACATCAATAGTCTTGAGAAATTCCGTTACTGGATCCATGTTTCAAAATAACGCTAACGTTACAATTTACGCATCTAATGACGTTAACATTTTTCGAGGATCAAGTATATGGGACGCGCGGGCCTCGTTGACGACGTCATGCGTATTTCACCAAATTTCTCCGAACGTCAAATCAGATGTGTTTCTTTTTTGTCAAAAACATATTTCTATGAATAAAACACCGATTTGACTCGGGAAAATTTTATCTGTACCATTTTACCATTATCTTATAACATATTTCACTGAAAGGTAACTTCTGCAAGTGCATTTTACAACGCTATCGTCTTCGAATTTATTCGAAGACTTTCGCTTTTGTTAAAATATGCACTGGTAAAGTAGCATAATTTACCAACACATCTATTTTATCCCGGTATTATTCTAAGTTCAATATGTACATCGAATGGGAGCGCCCTTCGCTTACCACACTGGCATTGGAATCCGAGAAAAACAAATCGATACGTTGGTAAATTGTGCTCTTTTCTGTCAAAAAAACCACTTCGAAGCGCTCACCTTACTCTTTGGAATATAACATAACCTCTGGACCTACCCTGGGCGGGTCACTCTGGTCCCACCCGTCGCTCGATGGCAGTCTGGCCCATGGGCCAGAGTGCCCGCCCCGGGTAAACAAACCTGGGGGCGGGCACTCTGGCCCGAGGGGGTGGGCCAGAGTGACCGCCAATACTACTATGGTGTGCCGATGGATTCAAATTTGGAACCCAAGATGGCTGCTGGTGGCCATGTTTTTTATCGAAATTCGGAAAAATTCTATAGCTCCCATATATAGGTCACACTGAAGCTACATATGAAGTTTGGTGAAGATCTGGTGGGGATGCGGGCTGTAGGGACACCAACCCATGACAATAGCTTAAACTTTACGTTGTTAAGTTGAGCTAACGAGCATAATTACAAACCGCCATTGGGCTTTAGTAACAATCAACAAACTGTTTATAAAATAGTAATATTTATTATAAATCAACAAGTGTCAACTGGCATAAATGATTAACAAGGAAAAATAATGTACATTAGAAATACATTGTATGATCATTGTGAGATTTAAAATTTTGACTTGTTTGAATTACCGGCCACTATTAAGTAAATCTTTGTCACTTTACCCCCAAATCCGCATCAAATTTAACCCTTCCATGATTGGGGCTTACTGAAATTTTTAGATAACCCTGTGCCACTGGATTCTTTTATATATGAGAGTCTCTCAATGGAGCCTCGCATATATAAAACAATACAAAACTGGCTTGCAAGGTCAATGTAAATATTTTTGGCCAATGTATTCTCTTATATATGCGAGGCTCCCCGTGGGAGACTCGCATATATAAGAAAATGCATTAGCACAGGTCGCAATATTTCAGGGAGTTCAGTCTTGGAAGGTTTAACATCCAAAATGAGCACAGATGGCCGATTCGTCAACTTAAGCCCGGTTCAAGGAAACCCAATCGGGGTAACCGCCATTTGAGAGCTAAATCCGTAGTTCAAATGCACGGATGGCCTTCGTTGAATAGGTTATAATATAGAAATAACAGTATGACAATATCAAAAAAATACAAATAAAATAGTATAATGATAGTATGAATGCGATATTATCCACAAAACACTTTGTGGGAGCCCAGCGTTTGTTTATATATAGCACGTAAATAGTGAGCGATAAGCAAAACACTCAACACAGTGGCGATTTTTAGGAGAGTATTCACGGTGATCAATTCAACATCGAAATCTTGAAAGGCGAGGATTGGCAAACGCTGTACACCGGTATGTTGTAAACAATTTGGTAGCATTTCTAACCAAATTTCCTTTAGTGGGGTCTCACCGGTGTTGAGTGTTTTGCTTATCGCATACTCGTTACGCATTGTTTGTGTACTTACCAAAGAGTACTAACATGACAATACCATGGAATTTACGCGGCATGTCTATCGTGCTAAGTTCGGCTTGGATTTTGTCTTTTCGCAATTGAGTTCAGGTATGGGATGACAATCGTGCACGGGTTATACAATTCACGTTAACTGACTGGTTGTTCAGAACCATTATGTTGACTTGTGTTTGTCCTCTGGTCCACTGGGTAGTTTGAGTGTATGTTCTCCGTCCATCGAATAAAGTTGTCAATCAACTGGTCACTGAACGACCGCCTTATACTAGGTTTTAACTAGACCCTTGGTCTGGATTTATGTTCCAGTTTTAACTGAAGATGATTAATACAACAATAAGGTGCATGGTCCAATGGAAATTTAGATCTTCCAGATCACAAGAAATGTTTGGAACAAAGAAGTCATTACAAATCGCCTAACATATTTTGTGAGTAGAATTTTCTAGATTAGTAAGTGAATGAAACGTGTCAAATATTTGTATACAAATGAATAGATAATAAAGCTCGTAAAATTATGCAGATTATATCATTACATGGTAAACTGTTTCACAAAGGTAAGGAATTAAAATAGTGATAAACACAGTGTAATTTTCAGTGATAGAAGCAATGTCTAAAAATTGTCGATGGACGAACAAATGCATATTACAAAGCACAATATGAAATTATCACAAATGATCAGAAATACAAATCGTCAAAGACAAATAGAGACACTTAGCGGGAAGCGATATAAACATGTAGCTATAATGCACTATATGGCTCGTATTCACCAACTGGGTTTCTATATAGTCCCGATGGTTTATATCGGGCGAAGTTATATATGGTCGTCGATCGGATAGACACATCCACTGTATATCATTATTCAATCAAGTGGATTTGCCGGCGAACGAGATTGACTACCAATGATGATCGCCGGTTGCATACGACTTCGCATAGCAGAACATGCTTGGTTCATTTGAATTATGAGCAACCTTTGGACAGTTCGTGGAACGAAATATACCACGAACGAAAGGAACGGGGGAGTCGTGAATCGAAGTCCACATTCTGGAATAAAAATAGACGGGATTCCATATATTCAACACCCAATACCGCACATTTATTCGTGAGGCAGTGTCTACTGACACATGGCAAATCTGATAGATTGGGTCAATCAAATCGGCGACTGTGTGTGTCGTAAACGTTAGCGAAGATACATTGTGCTTTCGGCCTCTACCTAATAAACTCCGGGTTTATGAAATAACTCATTTGGTGAATACGAGCCTGTTAGTTATCTGCCATTCAATATTACATAACATGGGAAAGGACAAAATAAGAGGAAAACTACCCTGGGAAAAGCAGTAACCCATTTTCGTATAGCTCTGTATATGTCTTACAGTGAGGTGTACATATTTGTACCATAAGAATGCAACCCGCTCTAGGTTTCGAACATTAACCACCAATCATCTGTTCAGCTTGTTGATTAGTATATAGTCATGATTCAACCATCACCGGTCTCATTTCAGCGTGTCGGTATATTTTTTTAAGTCCGCACGGATTTAAAGATGGTCTATCTCTCCTCACAAATTTTACATTGGGTCTTGTTAGCACTCTCCGTCAAGGCAAAATGCCATTTCGATTCAGATATTTTGCAGAAATAAACGACTTATACTATAGTATGCAATCATATATAGACAAATAATATACCCAATCTACAGTTCAAAGTTAATAAGCGTATTGTTTCCAATAGCACAGGTCACAAACCGACTAAAACTGTTCTGACCCAATTGACAGTAAGACACTTATCGAACTTTGAATGACATTTTTAATTACGACAGAGTTTTGTGCGCGAACAAATTAATGACCTACCGTTTAGTGAAACATCATTACGTTCAAGAACCGAAACTGAATATCGTAAAAAAGAATCAGTAATCATTGTTTAAAAATTGAAAATAAACGGCATAGACAGCAAAATGTACAAGTCGGAGAAAGAATTTGAAGGAAATGAAATTATGGAAATTTAAACCGCAGTGCATTTCCTTTTTCTTTGGACGCATACACTAGTTTACGCACTCATTTCTTCGATGAAATTGGAAAAAATTATGATATATTTTCGGGGAATGACTGATAGGCGACAGTTTCTATTCTAAATGACAAATAATGAGTAAAAAACATGCAACATAATCTGCAAGATGGTCCGGACATTAATTGTTTTTAAAGAAAAGTCGAATGTGACTAACATATGACATATACATGAATGCGTATATTGTATTTGTTAATTACGTTGTATTAATTTGTTGATTTTTGGTCTCGTGTGGACGTTTTATGTCACAAAACTATTGTATTATAACAATTGCGAATTTTAAATCTGGTTCGTTGGTGTCAGTTCAAAGATGAAAACGTTATGTCTCAGATTATACTTAAGCAAGCCCCTTTGGTTGTCAATAAATATGTTTGCGAACCCCCGCCTTGTGACGTACGAGACACGAATCAATGACACGGATTAGTATCACCACTGCGACCATCGCAACTTTTAGAGCGTTCATGCTAACGTGATGTCAAGTTCAAAGTCTTCTGTTCAATCATTTAATGCATCTCCGAACAAATGAGTAAAATCGTACTGCAGCAGTTGTAATATCAGAGAAGACGAGAACAGAAACCACAACCAACACGCAGATCACTCCAGCACTACCTAGTGCCCGGGCTGTTGGTCGGTTATCTGAAGCGCTCGTAAGCTTCCTGCGTGTTGATGACAACGAATCCTTGGGAATAATAAGTTTGGCCACAACATCTCTCTCGAAATCAGCCATTGTTGTGTTTACTGTCATCGAACAGCGGCAATTCATCAACGGTGTACTCTTGTATGTCTCCATTTCTGTTGAATATGTTGATATCGATGTGATGTCTTCTTCCGTTGAGTCAGACGTTGTGACGTTATATCCTGTTGGATATGTGTTATTGTCTCTGTATTCCGGATACGGATTTTCTGCATCATCGACACCTATAAAAGAGAGGAATTGACCCGTTTATGAAAATATTATATTAGTTCATTGGGGTTTAAGTTGCATTCAGTAACAATGGTCATAATAGTGCGCTATCTGTTTTAGCAGTTGAGTAGCAACTAAATATACTCCAAATATAAAGTACATATCCGACCGAAACTTTACCATACCATTTAGAAAACAAAAACAAGCTTGAATATTTAACACTTTCATACTCCGTTTCGGGTGTTAATCTCATTAATGATAAACGGAGAAAATTTGATTTATTTTGGAGTGAATTAATAAGTTAGGACAGTTAGGGAACGACATAAGAGCAAGGTCAGCCCATGCCGATCTGACCATTTGAGTATAGAAGTTATGCGGTACCGGAACTCATTACCTCTAAATCGATATTTTTATATACGTTATCAGGTCAAAATGTGTCCAACAAAAATGATCTTATCTTTATTTTCATATCACTAAATCGATTTAATACTACAATAAGCTTTTGATTCAAATGACGAAGCTGAAGGTCTGTAAATTTGTCAGTATATGTAAATGAAATAAAATCGTTACATATATTTGTCGGTATATGCAAATGAAATAAATTCGTTACATATATTTGTCGGTACATGTAAATAAAATAAATTCGTTACATATATTTGTCGTTACATGTAAACGAAATAAATTCGTTACATATATGTGTCGGTATATATAAATGAGATAAAATCGTTAATATTTGTCGGTATATGTAAATGAAATAAATTCGTTACATATATTAATTTTGTCGGTACATGTAAGTGAAATAAATTCGTTACATTTATTTGTCGGTACATGTAAATGAAATAAATTCGTTAAATATATTTGTCAGTACATGTAAATGAAATAAATTCGTTACATATATTTGTCGGTATATGTAAATGAAATAAATTCGTTACATATATTTGTCGGTATATGTAAATAAAATAAATTCGTTACATATATTTGTCGGTACATGTAAATGAAATAAATTCGTTACATATATGTGTCGGTACATGTAAATGAAATAAATTCGTTACATATATCTGTCGTAATTGTAAATGAAATAAATTCGTTACATATATGTGTCGGTACATGTAAATGAAATAAATTCGTTACATATATATTTCGAGCGAAAACAATTCTTATTTTTGAATGTTCAACTTCCAACACTGAGATAATGGTCGGTGTCACACGAACCACACAGGCTATGCAATTATATGAGCGCTGGTTTACTGTAGGGCAGTTTGGTGACAATTTTTCACCATAGTTACTGTGGACATAGTTAGTATGTCGCTCGTCACGAACTGATGGGTCCAGTCAGGCTCATTGGGCGAGTAGAAGAGCAAACGACATATTTAACTACGTCATAATAACGCTGAAGGGGTCACTCTAACCAAAAACGTGAGAGATACACAGGTTTTGAAAATGTACTTATGGGTTTGTGATTGGCATTAACACAGTTACTTCAGCTGTGTTCCAGAAAGTCTGGCACCCATTAGCAGTTTCAGTTTATTTTAAAAATCACTGGAATGTAAACAATTATTCTCTAACAGACATCATGGCAGACACGAAAACTAAAGGTCATCTAGAACGATATTTCAAAACTTGTGCACCCTTCAGCATATTTTCAAAACCTGTGTACCCTTCAGCAGTTTTTGGTGAGAGTGACCACTTCAGCCATAATAACTATGGTGGATAATTGTCTCCGAATTGCACCAAAGTACTCCGCTGTGTAGAATTGGAGGTAATATGCTTTATTCTCACGAATATTGACAGACAAACAATAAGCAATAGTCACTTAGCAAATTACAAAAAGATATAATTATGACAGATAGCAGGTTGGATTTACTAACAATCAATTTTTAAAGCCACTGTACCAGCTCATCAACTTGAGTGAACAAGCCCAGATATCTGCGCCATGCAATGTATGCCACTCTCGCTTGTTTGTATCGTAAATATATCGTAATTACCAGAAAGTGGATGTTTTCTTCTGAAATGTGCTTATAAATTGTTATTTGCAGACATGCCAGCAATAATTGCTCATAAAACAATATATCAAATTACGATAATTCCACAACATCAAATAGATAGAGGTTTTTTTTTCAAATATATTTTTGCATTGAATTATGGCTATAACTTCGATAATAACTTTTTTTTTATGATTTCAAGATCGATCATCATACAAATAAATACCTCTAATTGTATATGCCGTATTGGTTCGAAGATTACAATAAATAGTTTTTCTTCTTCTATTCTATTACATGGCATTAAAGTCAACTTACATGTGAAACATATCCGGATCTCGGATACACAGTCACTACAATCTGATGTGTCTCCGTTGTATTTGAACATCTGGAATATAGTTGACATGTACAACACACAACTGTTCACTACCCGATGAAAGGTGAACGCAATGCACGGCATATCTGTCTCATCGCTGCTGCACAAATTGCGACATCCGTCTGTTGAAGACGCCGATGAATTCTGTATTGTCGGGTATGACTCACGATCATGTGGTATGTACTTCCCCTCGCTCAAAGTCTCATATCTACAACGCCCTGTGAAGTGGAAGGACAACTGTCTTATATATCCCATCCTATGCTTCTCAGTTTTGACTTGATTCGCGTCATCACAAATCGGTGTATCTTAATGCTTTGTATGATTCTGCGTGCAAACTGTATAATTATGCTTGTAGCAATCTCAACACCTCACTGTTATTACAGCGTTATATAATTTCTCTGTGACGGGCTAGCCAGCCATTCACACAAAAATGTACAGCGACATATGACTAGGGGCTAAATTGTAGGAGGATCAAGATCTATAGTTGTGGACCGCTGCGGAGCTATACCTATGTGTGACATCTCTTGTGTGGTACCGGAGGCTGGTTCGTGCTTCATCTATGTACCAATCATTGGCCCGATCATAATTAAAAGGGTATTCCGAGGCGATTGCTGGACTAATTGTCGATTATATGCTTTTAATGTGGCAACTCAAACTAAAAACAACGTATTTGATGAGGTATATCCTCAGTAC
Organism: Siphonodentalium dalli; assembly: GCA_032622095.1. Lineage (NCBI taxonomy): Eukaryota > Metazoa > Mollusca > Scaphopoda > Gadilida > Siphonodentaliidae > Siphonodentalium > Siphonodentalium dalli. The sequence continues at coordinate 56,981,080 of CP136067.1, forward strand.
ATGATTCTTAGTTTTGATCTCAATGTCAATTATGATCGTCATTGACAAAACGATGCAAAGAAGAGTTGGGCAGTTGGGATATGTCAAACTAATCAGTACTGGGTCCCTCCTGATTATGTTAAAAAAAAGTTCAATCTGAAGTTCTTATTCGGATAACATCTCTTGCACTAGCTCCTGTTTTGGTTACATCTAATTACACCTTGAATAGCATCAGGGTGGGTTGAAAACCGTGATATACCTGGTTCGTCTAAACCAGAGATATTGACTGACTCATAGAACGTCAAAAACAATTGATGGTAAGAAAGTTCTATTAAACAGCTATATTCTGGTCATTAACCGACTTCAATATCCAGGTTGGATATATGAAAGTTCCAGTGACTACATGTGTACCATCCCCTTTGTGGTATATTGAGTGTCAAAACAACGCCCACGGCCAAGATAATTGCACGAACAAAGACATAATTTTTGCACGGTGTTTTGCACCAGGCCATAAAGACACGGATTGCTCAAAACATGTTCAAACACAGCAATGGAACATTCAAGTGCCATTTGGGACTATGAATTCAAGATACAGAAAATAAAAGACGAGAAACAATTCTCATATCCAGATGCTCCGATATTTGCTGGACCTCGCAAGTCAGATGGACATGGCACATTTTATGCGGTTGTGTCTGTAGGAAATGCGTCGATGCCATCAGCCAGACAGAGTCAACACAAGGTCGACAGAGTATCACTATCAAAGCAAGTTGAAGATACCGATATAATAATTTCTTATGTTCCAAATTACGTATCACTGGCCATGGACACATCTACTCAAGTAAATTGGGACAGCTTCTCCAAAACAATCAACTCATCCACCTATGATAATGACTATGTGGGCAAAGAATGTAAATAGTGAAGGATTATGGTGGAGTCAGCGTGTATACACTCTGACTGAGCAGTATCGGTTACGACATGTGTATCATATATCCCACTCTTTAAATACAAAATGCTGTTTAAATTGTACCATTTCCTGTCAAGGATAGGGAAATGGCTTATTTACTTGGCTTAGGGACGTGACTAGGTACGTAGTGGGTTTTTTTTTTCGCTTTCGGTGGCGTCCAACTCAAAATGTCCAACTGAAACACCCAAATTGAATAAATTGCGAGCACAAGCATTACTAACTGATGCTTCTCCTTAGTTGTCCGGGTTATCATTCGACAACATTACAATGTAAAAGACTGGATATCCCAAAAGACGTTCCATTCACCGTTGTTATTTTGTCTGTGTGGATATTTGTGTTGTAAATATAAATTGACGTGTATATCCACACATATATAGCAATTCAGTGTGGAATCAAATAAATCTGAATACATCACATTGTCATTTAGAAGGACCTATATACGCAGGTCAATTCGTTGTTTATAACAATTCGTTGAACTGTCGATATGAGCGTCGAGACTATCCCATTGAGAGACCCCGTGCAGTTTCAGACATTTTTTGTGTATTCACTTTTCGGTCGCCACCTCTCAGTTTCTTTTAGAAATATCATAAAAGCATGACCTAATGATCTTATTCTGTGTTGAAGAAATAGTCCGCTTATTTTCAAATGGTACATGCTGCAAAAACATGTTTTTACATCCGCAAGTATATTTTTATTTAAGAATCTAAAAGTCAAAATATAACCAATGTAACAGCTTTAAACATGCCTTAATATAACTGCCAAATAGCCTCCTTATTTATCCTAGTAGCGATAATCACACGGTGTAATCAATCGGAAGATGTTTCGGGCCAACGCAGATGTTTTTGACAGACAACGAAGGTGCGACGTGTTTTTGGTCATTTCCATGCGTTGATTCTTGAGTGGACATGCTCTAGACAGCACAGGAAGAGAATGGAAAGGTATGTATAGGATGCAGCAGAAAAGAAGATAACAGGTCAAATGTCATTAAAAAATCGAAAAATCTGGTGTATACATCGAAATTGAGTACAAATTTCGGGATTGAAAAAAGACCGCACAATGATGAAACTGTATATCGATCGAATATACATGTCTCAAAATTATCGGGGCGGAAATGCTCTTATATGAACTGGGACATTCAAATCACAAATATGTGCAAGAAAGTTGCATCTCGACTGGCTCAGCTCAGAAAGATGAAATATACTTGTGCTCCGATCTGCTCCGATCCCCATTGTACACCCATCATCTTTTTCTGTTGTTACAACTTGTGTATTATTGGTATATTATTTTAATGATTGGGATGTTCAATAAAAATATGGAATGGAATGAATGACTGTGAGCAATAATCAATTAAATTGAGAGTGTATATAAAGGTCCATAGATGCATGCATCCAATTCTTCAACAATGAATTCCTTCTCTGTGACTCGAATTATCTTTTCCGTTTTGTTTTCATTATTATGACAAGCCGGCATCACGTGCTCTATCATTTCAACACAAATTTGCTATGTGAATGTATCTTGCCCCGGATACGAATTTTATCGGGTCGCCGAGCTCGTTCGACGCCAGCTTCGCGCATGCGCAGACGAGATCACGGAAACGGGTTGAGCTATCGACTTGAAATTTGCTATGTGAATGTACCTTGCCCCGGATACGAATTTTATCGGGTCGCCGAGCCCGTGCGACGCCAGCTTCGCGCATGCGCAGACGAGATCTCGGAAACGGGTGGAGCTATCGACTTGAAATTTGGTATGTGAATGTATCTTGCCCCGGATACGAATTTTATCGAGTCGCCGAGCCCGTGCGACGCCAGCTTCGCGGGTTACCGAGCCCGTGCGACGCCAGCTTCGCGCATGCGCAGACGAGATCTTGGAAACGGGTAGAGCTATCGACTTGAAATTTGGTATGTGAATGTACCTTGCCCCGGATACGAATTTCCATCGGGTCGCCGAGTCCGTGCGACGCCAGCTTCGCGCATGCGCAGACTAGATCTAGGAAACGGGTAGAGCTATGGACTTGAAATTTGGTTTTTTAATAGCCCGGACAACGTCGGGCTGGGTAGAGCTATCGACTTGAAATTTTGTTTTTGAATAGCCCGGACAACGTCGGGCTCATCGGCTAGTCTCATATATATTTTGAAGACCTCTGTCTGTCTGTCTGTTTGTTTGTCTGTCTGTCTGTCTGTCTGTCATTAATACAAATCTACGATTCTCGACCGATCCGGACGAAACTTGGTATGTGTGTATAGTTTGACCAGGCGGTCGTCGTTGTCATATTGGCGAGCCCGTGCGGCGCCCGCTTCGCGCATGCGCAGACGAGATCTCGGAAACGGGTGGAGCTATCGACTTGAAATTTGATATGTGAATGTATCTTGCCCCGGATACGAATTTTATCGGTTCGCCGAGCCCGTGCGACGCCAGCTTCGCGCATGCGCAGACCAGATCTCGGAAACGGGTGGAGCTATCGACTTGAAATTTTGTTTTTGAATAGCCCGGACCAGATCTCGGAAACGGGTGGAGCTATCGACTTGCAATTTGGTTTTTGAACAGCTATCGACTTGAAATTTGGTTTTTGAATAGCCCGGACCAGATCTCGGAAACGGGTGGAGCTATCGACTTGCAATTTGGTTTTTGAATAGCTATCGACTTGAAATTTGGTTTTTGAATAGCCCGGACAACGTCGGGCTCATCGGCTAGTCTCATATATATTTTGAAGACCTCTGTCTGTTTGTTTGTATGTTTGTCTGTATGTTTGTATGTTTGTCATTTATACAAATCTACGATTCTCGACCGATCGGGACCAAACTTGGTACGTGTGTGTAGTTTGACCAGGCGGTGGACGTTGTCGTGTTGGCGAGCCCGTGCGGCGCCCGCTTCGCGCATGCGCAGACGAGATCTCGGAAACGGGTGGAGCTATCGACTTGATATTTGGTATGTGAATGTATATTGCCCCGGATACGAATTTTATCGGGTCGCCGAGCCCGTGCGACGCCAGCTTCGCGCATGCGCAGACCAGATCTCGGAAACGGGTAGAGCTATCGACTTGAAATTTGGTTTTTGAATAGCCCGGACAACGTCGGGCTGGGTAGAGCTATCGACTTGAAATTTGGTTTTTGAATAGCCCGGACAACGTCGGGCTCATCGGCTAGTCTCATATATATTTTGAAGACCTCTGTTTGTATGTTTGTATGTCTGTCTGTCTGTCATTAATACAAATCTACGATTCTCGACCGATCGGGACGAAACTTGGTACGTGTGTGTAGTTTGATCAGGCGGTCGTCGTTGTCGTATTGGCGAGCCCGTGCGGCGCCCGCTTCGCGCATGCGCAGACGAGATCTCGGAAACGGGTGGAGCTATCGACTTGAAATTTGCTATGTGAATGTATCTTGCCCCGGATACGAATTTTATCGGACCTTTTGTCCGGGGAGTGTTTTGGACGGGTCAAATCGTGACCCCGACATGACCTTGACCTTCAAAATTGTCAATTCAAGGTCAAATCGCGAATTTTGACGAGATTTCGACGAAATTTGATACCTAGGGTTACTTTTGTCCGAGGATTGTTTTGAGCGTGTCGAATCGTGACCCCGACCTGACATTGACCTTCAAAATGGTCAATTCAAGGTCAAATCTGGTAAAACCGGACGGATTTCGACGGTTACTTTTGTCGGGTACTTTTGTCCGGGGAGTGTTTTGGACGGGTCAAATCGTTACCCCGAACTGACCTTGACCTTCAAAGTGGTCAATTCAAGGTCAAATCGCGCAATTCGCAGAAAAGTAGAGGGGAAACAGCCCGGACGAAGTCGGGTCCACCAGCTAGTCTCATATATATTTGGAAGACCTCTGTCTGTCTGTCTGTCTGTTTGTCTGTCTGCCTGTCATTAATACAAATCTACGATTCTCGACCGATCGGGACGAAACTTGGTACGTGTGTGTAGTTTGACCAGGCGGTGGTCGTTGTCGTATTGGCGAGCAGCCCGTGCGACACCCGTGCATGTGAATGTATCTTGCCCCGGATACGAATTTTATCGGGTCGCCGAGCCCGTGCGACGCCAGCTTCGCGCATGCGCAGACGAGATCTCGGAAACGGGTGGAGCTATCGACTTGAAATTTGGTATGTTAATGTATCTTGCCCCGGATACGAATTTGATCGGGTCGCCGAGCCCGTGTGACGCCAGCTTCGCGCATGCGCAGACCAGATCTCGGAAACGGGTAGAGCTATCGACTTGAAATTTGGTTTTTGAATAGCCCGGACAACGTCGGGCTGGGTAGATCTATCGACTTGAAATTTGGTTTTTGAATAGCCCGGACAACGTCGGGCTCATCGGCTAGTCTAATATATATTTTGGGACTTCTGTCTGTGCGTTAGCTATGGCCGGGGAAACGGCTGGACCGATTGAGCTCAAACTTCCAATCTAAGGTTAAAAAATCCGCGGGCAGTGTTTACCGCCGTTTTGGAAAAGCTCCGAGCACCCCTTCTCCACACTCAGTCACCAAAATGACCGTCCTTGGCACTGTGGAGTTAATCGCGTTGATAATTAAAGATCGTTCGTGTCCGCAGTGTCGTTGATAAAGCGCGTATGCGTGTAGTGTGATTATTATGTCTGGGGCCAGACGTGAATGTGTCTGTATCCAGAAATGAGCGTGTTGTGTGATTATTATGTCTGTCTTCGTACTTAGGGGTTCCAAGGAACGGGGGAGATTGTAATCGGGTAAGTGTCTCCGCCCAAGGTGACTTCACCTTGAAACGGGTACGCAGTGATCGCGTTTGGCTAACGAAAACGACCTTCTCATCTCATATATATTTTGAAGACCTCTGTTTGTCTGTTCGTCTGTTTGTCTGTCTGTCATTTATACAAATCTACGATTCTCGACCGATCGGGACGAAACTTGGCACGAGTTTGTAGTTTGACCAGGCGGTCGTCGTTGTCGTATTGGCGAGCGCGTGCGACGCCCGTGCAGCGCATGCGCAGACGAGATCTCGGAAACGGGTGGAGCTATCGACTTGAAATTTGCTATGTGAATGTATCTTGCCCCGGATACGAATTTTATCGGGTCGCCGAGCTCGTTCGACGCCAGCTTCGCGCATGCGCAGACGAGATCACGGAAACGGTTTGAGCTATCGACTTGAAATTTGCTATGTGAATGTACCTTGCCCCGGATACGAATTTTATCGGGTCGCCGAGCCCGTGCGACGCCAACTTCGCGCATGCGCAGACGAGATCTCGGAAACGGGTGGAGCTATCGACTTGAAATTTGGTATGTGAATGTATCTTGCCCCGGATACGAATTTTATCGAGTCGCCGAGCCCGTGCGACGCCAGCTTCGCGGGTTACCGAGCCCGTGCGACGCCAGCTTCGCGCATGCGCAGACGAGATCTTGGAAACGGGTAGAGCTATCGACTTGAAATTTGGTATGTGAATGTACCTTGCCCCGGATACGAATTTCCATCGGGTCGCCGAGTCCGTGCGACGCCAGCTTCGCGCATGCGCAGACTAGATCTAGGAAACGGGTAGAGCTATGGACTTGAAATTTGGTTTTTTAATAGCCCGGACAACGTCGGGCTGGGTAGAGCTATCGACTTGAAATTTTGTTTTTGAATAGCCCGGATAACATCTCTTGCACTAGCTCCTGTTTTGGTTACATCTAATTACACCTTGAATAGCATCAGGGTGGGTTGAGAACCGTGATATACCTGGTTCGTCTAAACCAGAGATATTGACTGACTCATAGAACGTCAAAAACAATTGATGGTAAGAAAGTTCTATTAAACAGCTATATTCTGGTCATTAACCGACTTCAATATCCAGGTTGGATATATGAAAGTTCCAGTGACTACATGTGTACCATCCCCTTTGTGGTATATTGAGTGTCAAAACAACGCCCACGGCCAAGATAATTGCACGAACAAAGACATAAATAATCAGAAAAATGAGATCCCACCCACCACCCCATCCCGCCACCCATAGTATCTTATGCGCCGCAGGCGCCCGTATAGAGGCTACTGCCCACATAAATAATCAGAAAAATGAGATCCCACCCACCACCCCATCCCGCCACCCATAGTATCTTATGCGCCGCAGGCGCCCGTATAGAGGCTACTGCCCACATAAATAATCAGAAAAATGAGATCCCACCCACCACCCCATCCCGCCACCCATAGTATCTTATGCGCCGCAGGCGCCCGTATAGAGGCTACTGCCCACATAAATAATCAGAAAAATGAGATCCCACCCACCACCCCATCCCGCCACCCATAGTATCTTATGCGCCGCAGGCGCCCGTATAGAGGCTACTGCCCACATAAATAATCAGAAAAATGAGATCCCACCCACCACCCCATCCCGCCACCCATAGTATCTTATGCGCCGCAGGCGCCCGTATAGAGGCTACTGCCCACATAAATAATCAGAAAAATGAGATCCCACCCACCACCCCATCCCGCCACCCATAGTATCTTATGCGCCGCAGGCGCCCGTATAGAGGCTACTGTCCACATAAATAATCAGAAAAATGAGACCAGGCCATAAACACACGGATTGCTCAAAACATGTTCAAACACAGCAATGGAACATTCAAGTGCCATTTGGGACTATGAATTCAAGATACAGAAAATAAAAGACGAGAAACAATTCTCATATCCAGATGCTCCGATATTTGCTGGACCTCGCAAGTCAGATGGACATGGCACATTTTATGCGGTTGTGTCTGTAGGAAATGCGTCGATGCCATCAGCCAGACAGAGTCAACACAAGGTCGACAGAGTATCACTATCAAATCAAGTTGAAGATACCGATATAATAATTTCTTATGTTCCAAATTACGTATCACTGGCCATGGACACATCTACTCAAGTAAATTGGGACAGCTTCTCCAAAACAATCAACTCATCCACCTATGATAATGACTATGTGAGCAAAGAATGTAAATAGTGAAGGATTATGGTGGAGTCAGCGTGTATACACTCTGACTGAGCAGTATCGGTTACGACATGTGTATCATATATCCCACTCTTTAAATACAAAATGCTGTTTAAATTGTACCATTTCCTGTCAAGGATAGGGAAATGGCTTATTTACTTGGCTTAGGGACGTGACTAGGTACGTATTGGGTTTTTTTCGCTTTCGGTGGCGTCTAACTCAAAATGTCCAACTGAAACACCCAAAGTGAATAAATTGCGAGCACAAGCATTACTAACTGATACTTCTCCTTAGTTTTCCGGGTTATCATTCGACAACATTACAATGTAAAAGACTGGATATCCCAAAAGACGTTCCATTCACCGTTGTTATTTTGTCTGTGTGGATATTTGTGTTGTAAATATAAATTGACGTGTATATCCACACATGTATAGTAATTCAGTGTGAAATCAAATACATCTGAATACATCACATTGTCATTCAGAAGGACCTATGCAGGTCAATTAGTTGTTTATAACAATTCGTTGAACTGTCGATATGAGCGTCGAGACTATCCCATTGAGAGACCCCGTGCAGTTTCAGACATTTTTTGTGTATTCACTTTTCGGTCGCCACCTCTCAGTTTCTTTTAGAAATATCATAAAAGCATGACCTAATGATCTTAGTTTGGGTTGAAGAAATAGTCCGCTTATTTTCAAATTATGTTTTTACATCCGCAAGTATATTTTTATTTAAGAATCTAAAAGTCAAAATATAACCAATGTAACAGCTTTAAACATGCCTTAATATAACTGCCAAATAGCCTCCTTATTTATCCTAGTAGCGATAATCACACGGTGTAATCAATCGGAAGATGTTTCGGGCCAACGCGGATGTTTTTGACAGACAACGAAGGTGCGACGTGTTTTTTTTTCATTTTCATGCGTTGATTTTTGAGTGGACATGCTCCAGACAGCACAGGAAGAGAATGGAAAGGTATATTTGCATTATTCCTCGATTGCCCAGTGTGGGGACCATTTCCACACACGTGTAAAGTATTAGGGGGTGTAGGAGGTGCACACTGTATATTTTTGAGCTGTACAAAACAGGTATCCCCGACAGCAAAATCCGCCCAGTTGACGAAACATACAGTTATTTCAATTAAATTGGCACCAACCGGTCAATGTGTTCACTTATTAATGTAGCGGAATGTCTTGGCAACTACCATTGCGAATTTTAGTTAATAATTTCCCGAAATGACCGATCGTAGGTATAAAATGTAAGGCATGGTGTAGAGAACATTGACAACGCGGATGTGTCGGGAGTGACAACACGGGTGCGACGTGCAGAGGAATTTGGGCTGAGTTCCTGGAATCGCGCTGTTGTCATTTTATACACTTTAAAGAGCTCCGGAAGTAGCCACGCGTATTCAACCGTGCACCATGGCTCCTGTGACATTTTTACGCAATAAACGAGATCACTGAGTCTTATTTTTCGCGCACTGAGCGAAAAATGGTACTACTCCTGAGTGTATACCCTAACAACAGGGAACCTAGAGGACTGTACATGTATATGAGTTACATATTATGTTATGGAAGTTTGGACTGAATAGACGACTATCTTTATATATGAGGGCGTGATATGCAATCTAAAGAAACCACGATTAAGTAATATTACTCTGTTTAATCGTGTGCGTATTAGGTGGATAGTTTCGCATCATGCAACGGCTCGTGCATGAGATAACCACACAATTTCAGTCGATATTTAACGCTCGTTATGGCATAGTGTGGCCAGAGCAGGCACAATTTTTACTAACAACAACTCGCAAGAACACTATTTGTTGTAAGATATTGAAAACTTTCCGTGAACAAATTTCAATATTACATAGTATCATGCCTGAACTCGTGAAGCGTGTCTCACTCTACAGGTTATTTAAGAAATGAATGTCGTGGTAGTGTGTGTTATTTGGTGATACGACGATGTGGTGGTTCGGGGTACACTTCGCGGTTTACACTAAATGTACCCAGAACCACCACATCGTCGTATATCCCAATAACACACACTACCACGACATTCATATCTTATATTTATATAACGTTTTGATTATTTATTCCCATAAATCCAAATCCAATCATATTTAACTAGCCGATGAGCCCGACGTTGTCCGGGCTATTCAAAAACAAAATTTCAAGTCGATAGCTCTACCCGTTTCCGAGATCTGGTCTGCGCATGCGCGAAGCTGGCGTCGCACGGGCTCGGCGACCCGATAAAATTCGTATCCGGGGCAAGATACATTCACATACCAAATTTCAAGTCGATAGCTCCACCCGTTTCAGAGATCTCGTCTGCGCATGCGCCGCACGGGCGCCGCACGGGCTCGCCAATACGACGTTGACGACCGCCTGGTCAAACTACACACACGTACCAAGTTTCGTCCCGATCGGTCGAGAATCGTAGATTTGTATAAATGACATACAGACATACAGACATACAGACAGACAGAGGTCTTCAAAATATATAGGAGATAACCTATAGTCAGCTAGCTTGCAATATGACCCAGCAATAGTGACATTTTTATGTAGACATGTCATGCATGGTAATATGTACTATTTTCACGTAAAGTCTTTATATTTCACATGTTGAATTGTTAGAAATTATGTCTTCATGTGAATCACTCGAATTCCCCACTAAAATATCTGCTATGGGCACTCTAAATGCAGATTGAGAATTCAATATATCATTTGATTCGTAAAACATGGGTGTTTGTTCTTCTCGTATACCACTGGTGGAATTGGGTATCACTATATATATCTCGCTATACATGTATATGATGTTTTATATGTCAAATACGACCAATTCACTCTTATGTTATTGTTTTCAGGAACAGGAAAGTGCATGGTAAAGGGTGGGACTCCAGGAAAAGGATCGGTCACCGCGCAGGACATCGAACAGCCCATACAGAGACAACGACGCCGGTGGATCAAGGAATTGACCATTGTACAGTGAAGTAGTGGAAGTTAGATATGGCGCCAGAAAAATAGGGTGCACGGAGGCGGCCATTGGGAGCGAGACGATCTCTTTTCAGTACTTCACAGGGTGGGGCTAGCTGTATCCAGCTACCAGAAGGTGTTGCAGCATTGTTCAAGAAGGAACATTTATTGGATGATATGCTGAACTTCTTCAGCCTGGTACAGAACAAAAAGTTCGCATTGGACAACCTATCATTTCGTTTGTTCATGGAAACTGTTCGCTGGTTTTCGTTGTCAACTACAACGTGTATGCGATATTCCGACCAGACAACATAATTTTGGAAGACTGGCTATCGATTGTTTGGGGATAGATTTATACTGAGTCACGAGTGGACAGAAGAATACTGGGCAGGTGGTTACAGGTGAGACAACAAGGGGGCAATATGATCCAGTTGATTCGTGCATTAACTTCGCCGTGTCTTCCCTTTCGACATTGAACACGTTCAATAAGGAGAAATTCCCTGCAAATATATCTCCTGGGATCATCGAACAAACACTAAATATTAGACAGGAAGAGAGCACAGACTACAATATATGTGTGAATGGGAAGAAGTTGGTCCCAGGACTGAACGAAAGCTTTGGCGATGTTGACCTACAGTAGTGTGACATTCGAAATCCGCGAGATCATAGTGAAACTTGGACACATGTTGCATAATGTTAGGTCCACCAGACAGAAACAAAGTTCCATGCTTGACCGACTATAAGAGAGAGGTAAACACAGCACTACGCACAACCCATTTGCATATGCGATGAGCACAATTCGGGCAAATATACACATGATTGATGAAACTGTCAAGATGACACTCGAAACGATCGACCAAATTTCCGATGGTCTCAGCTGCACACAGGTGTACACAAGTTTTGTCCCCAATCGTGTCGTCGATAAGTCTTCTCAACATAACTGGATATCTTTGAAAATGCCAGAATTACTCAGTGCGGATAACAGCACTGATTTGCGATTCATCCAACAACGAAGTGATAAATGGTTTGCTGAAAGATCTAAGTTTTGGAAAAGGCACGAAGGCGGAGGCACTTCCGGTTTGTGGAATATGTTGTAAGACAGGGCAGTCGCCAACAAAATAGATTTTATTCTTTCAACAATGTGACAAATTGCTAGTCGATACGGCACATGATCCGTGTCATTGAGTTATCTGTCGTTTCGCACGAATGTAAAATATCACCATATATACACATGTTATACACATAAAGGCATGTAATAATATAGGACCAGGAGGCCGATTATATTGTTCAGTAGCAAATGTTTAAAAACAAACTCAAGTTTAAAGGTTACTATGCGTACACACGTTAATTGTGCTCACCACGTTCATTCCGGTTGTTGTCGGTGAGAAATTGGCCTGAATTAGCCATGGTATGTCCCAATGAAAGTTTAATAAAGATTTACATTGTCCAGAAATATCCTAGATCGAGACTTACCCAGCTATATATGTTTAAGTGTTACGGGTCAGAGTTCTGGAGGTGTCGTATTTGAATTCGTGCAGTACTGTTTTTCGCTCAGTTTTAAATTCGTGCACTTTGAATTCGCACACCGTGCTGCGCGATTTAAAAACTTACATACATATGTTCGTGAAATACTTGTATACCTCGTGATAGTTTCTGTAGTTAATTTCCCCGAAGGCACGTACGTCTATATTAAAGACAAAGCATGAGTCTGCATGGCGAACATTGCATCCAGCGGATTGAAACTTCATTAACATTTTGTTGAACAATGGGTGGCTATATGCTCCGAACAATCATTATAATATTTAAATTCATGGTTATGGATATCATTGAAATGATCTCGATAAAAGTAAAACCACAACTGTGTAGGTTGTTGGCTTTGAGAAAATCATTGTATTGCTGCGTGTATGTCAAATTGTTGGGTTGCCATACGTGTATTTATCTCGAGTTGTATTGAACACGGTGTCACTCCAGTGATGTGGATATGTAGACGTGATTTTGTGTCCCTTTGCAATGGAATGTGTATATTTCTTACAAGCATTGCAACATCGAAGATGCTACAATGATTTACATATGAATAATGGTCTTCAGATTGCATATTACGCGCTCATGTATACAGCTAGTCGTCTATTCAGTCCAACCGTCCATAACATAATATGTGACAAATATACATGTACAGCCCTCTAAGTTCCCTTTTGTTAGGGTATAAACTCAGGAGTGCGCGACAAATAAGACTCAGTGATCTCGTTTATTGAGTACAAATGTCACAGGAGCCATGGTGCACGGTTGAATACGCGTGGCTACTTCAGGGGCGCATTAAATTGTCTAAAAATGACAACAGCGTGAATCCAGGAACTCAACCCAAATTCCTCTGCACGTCGCACCCGTGTTGTCACTCCCGACACATCCGCGTTGTCAATGTTCTCTACACCATGCCTTACATTTTATACCTACGATCGGTCATTTCGGGAAATTATGAACTGAAATTCGCAATGGTAGTTGCCAAAACATTCCGCTACATTAATAAGTGAACATATTGACCGGCTGGTGCCAATTTAATTGAAATAACTGTATGTTTCGTCACCTGGACGGATTTTGCTGTCGGGGGTATACCTGTTTTGTACAGCCCAAAAATATATAGTGTGCACCTCCTACACACCCTAATACTTTACACGTGTGTGGAAATGGTCCCCACACTGGGCAATCGAGGAATAATGCAAATATACCTTTCCATTCTCTTCCTGTGCGTCTAGAGCATGTCCACTCCAGAATCAACGCATGAAAATGACAAAAAACACGTCGCACCTTCGTTGTCTGTCAAAAACATCCGCGTTGGCCCGAAACATCTTCCGATTGATTACACCGTGTAATAATGGGACAATTATTATAGTTGTCATTCACGCCAGCCATGACCTACGTCGCTAATACCTGAGTGGAATCGCAAATAATAGATTTTAGTCTGGCTGAGATTTGTAATCATAAACAGTTTTCCCAGTATCAAACTAAAATTGGGCCTTTTCTTATAAAACTGAACATAACAGTTTATGGAAACAGTCTTGTAAACATGAACAGTTTTATAACTTATAAATAAATTAGTTCTTATTCTGTTAGAACTTATATCAAAATATGTATCACTTGTCCAATTCTTAAATCGCATAAGTTCTAAAAATAATTAATTAATTAATTAACTAATTATCCAGTGTGTGTAAAATATACAACTGTATTGACGTCTGTATATATTTACACTCTCAATTATCCAGTATGTGGAAATATACAAATGTATTAACCAGCGATTGATGGATCTCCAGCGGAAGATCGAGGTTTTTAACCATATCAGTTGATGCTAGATGATGCATTGATAGACTAATTAGATTTTGTGACAATCTTGAATCCGACCCATTGATTTGCGCTTAACAATATGTTTGTAGTTATATCCGATAGATATACATGTTTTGCGTCTAAATCTGCAATGTGGACTGACGGTAATCATCAACATGTATGAGTTCCATACTTGGCAAGGGGCATATCCTTATACCTTAAGGCAGTGGAGGTGTCTAAAAATCGGGTGTATATATTTTTTTTCAGTTTTGAGGGTGGTGGGCGTCTGAAATGGACAGATGCAAAACCAAACGGCATACACTTCTACAAAATGTAATACCTCGTAGAGTCAGTATACATTAGAGTGACATTCACAGTGAACCCGTTTGTGTTGAAATGATAGAGCACGTGATGCCGGCTTGTCATAATAATGAAAACAAAACGGAAAAGTTAATTCGAGTCACAGAGAAGGAATTCATTGTTGAAGAATTGGATGCATGCATCTATGGACCTTTATATACACTCTCAATTTAATTGATTATTGCTCACAGTCATTCATTCCATTCCATATTTTTATTGAACATCCCAAACATTAAAATAATATACCAATAATACACAAGTTGTAACAACAGAAAAAGATGATGGGTGTACAATGGGGATCGGAGCAGATCGGAGCACAAGTATATTTCATCTTTCTGAGCTGAGCCAGTCGAGATGCAACTTTCTTGCACATATTTGTGATTTGAATGTCCCAGTTCATATAAGAGCATTTCCGCCCCGATAATTTTGAGACATGTATATTCGATCGATATACAGTTTCATCATTGTGCGGTCTTTTTTCAATCCCGAAATTTGTACTCAATTTCGATGTATACACCAGATTTTTCGATTTTTTAATGACATTTGACCTGTTATCTTCTTTTCTGCTGCATCCTATACATAAAAATGCAAAAACCAGAAAAGTTTATTTTTTCAAGACCGCTGTGGATGTTTCGACCACACAATGATGAAATTATATATCGACAGAATATACATGTCTCAAAACAAACGGGGCTGAAATGCCTTTAACAAATTTTTTTTTCAATCCCATCCTTTTATAGACAAAAGACAACCTAAATCGGTTGAACAAGGAGAGGTGTTAACAATTAAAGCACCAGATAACTAGTTGTGACTGACATGCAAAAAATAGGCAGACCGGATTTAAATAAAGAGGACAAGCAAACAGAAAGTGATCAGCATCTTCGATTTTGTATCCACAGTTACATTTAGGACTTAATCTCATATTTTGAAGGCCTCTGTCTGTCTGTCTGTTTGTTTGTCTGTCTGTCTGTCTGTCTGTCTGTCATTAATACAAATCTACGATTCTCGACCGATCGGGACGAAACTTGGTATGTGTGTGTAGTTTGACCAGGCGGTCGTCACGTCGTATTGGCGAGTCCGTGCGGCGCCCGCTTCGCGCATGCGCAGACGAGATCTCTGAAACGGGTGGAGCTATCGACTTGAAATTTGGTATGTGAATGTATCTTGCCCCGGATACGAATTTTATCGGGTCGCCGAGCCCGTGCGACGCCAGCTTCGCGCATGCGCAGACCAGATCTCGGAAACGGGTGGAGCTATCGACTTGAAATTTGATATGTGAATGTATCTTGCCCCGGATACGAATTTTATCGGTTCGCCGAGCCCGTGCGACGCCAGCATCGCGCATGCGCAGACCAGATCTCGGAAACGGGTGGAGCTATTGACTTGAAATTTGGTTTTTGAATAGCCCGGACCAGATCTCGGAAACGGGTGGACCTATCGACTTGCAATTTGGTTTTTGAATAGCCATCGACTTGAAATATGGTTTTCGAATAGCCCGGACAACGTCGGGCTCATCGGCTAGTCTCATATATATTTTGAAGACCTCTGTTTGTATGTTTGTATGTCTGTCTGTCTGTCATTAATACAAATCTATGATTCTCGACCGATCGGGACGAAACTTGGTAAGTGTGTGTAGTTTGACCAGGCGGTCGTCGTTGTCGTATTGGCGAGCCCGTGCGGCGCCCGCTTCGCGCATGCGCAGACGAGATCTCGGAAACGGGTGGAGCTATCGACTTGAAATTTGCTATGTGAATGTATCTTGCCCCGGATACGAATTTTATCGGGTCGCCGGGCCCGTGCGACGCCAGCTTCGCGCATGCGCAGACCAGATCTCGGAAACGGGTGGAGCTATCGACTTGAAATTTGGTTTTTAAATAGCCAGGACAACGTCGGGTTCATCGGCTAGTCGCATATATATTTTGAAGACCTTTGTCTGTATGTTTGTATGTATGTCATTTATACAAATCTACGATTCTCGACCGATCGGGACGAAACTTGGTACGTGTGTGTAGTTTGACCAGGCAGTCGTCGTTGTCGTATTGGCGAGCCCGTGCGACGCCCGTGCAGCGCATGTGCAGACGAGATCTCGGAAACGGGTGGAGCTATCGACTTGAAATTTGCTATGTGAATGTATCTTGCCCTGGATACGAATTTTATCGGGTCGCCGAGCCCGTGCGGCGCCCGCTTCGCGCATGCGCAGACGAGATCTCTGAAACGGGTGGAGCTATCGACTTGAAATTTTCTATGTGAATGTATCTTGCCCCGGATACGAATTTTATCGGGTCGCCGAGCCCGTGCGATGCCATCTTCGCGCATGCGCAGACCAGATCTCGGAAACCGATGGAGCTATCAACTTGAAATTTGCTATGTGAATGTATCTTGCCCCGGATACGAATTTTATCGGTTCGCCGAGCCCGTGCGACGCCAGCATCGCGCATGCGCAGACCAGATCTGGGAAACGGGTGGAGCTATCGACTTGAAATTTGGTTTTCGAATAGCCCGGACAACGTCGGGCTCATCGGCTAGTCTAATATATATTTTGGGACTTCTGTCTGTCTGTGTGTGTGTGTGTGTTAGCCATGGCCGGGAAAACTGCCAGACGGATTTTGACGAAATTTGATACCTAGATGTGATTTTGTCCAGGGAGTGTTTTGGACGGGTCAAATCGTGACCCCAACCTGACCTTGACCTTCAAAAAGGTCAATTCAAGGTCAAATCGGGTAAAACGGACGGATTTCGACGAAATTTGATACCTAGAGATACTTTTGTCCGGGGAGTCTATTGGACGGGTCAAATCGTTACCCCGACCTGACCTTGACCTTCCAAAAGGTCAATTCAAGGTCAAATCGGGTAAAACGGACGGATTTCGACGAAATTTGATACCTAGGGAAACTTTAGTCCGGGGAGTGTTTTGGACGGGTCAAATCGTGACCCCGACATGACCTTGACCTTCAAAATTGTCAATTCAAGGTCAAATTGCAAATTTTGACCGGATTTCGACGCAATTTGATACCTAGGGTTACTTTTGTCCGAGGATTGTTTTGGGCGTGTCGAATCGTGACCCCGACCTGACATTGACCTTCAAAATGGTCAATTCAAGGTCAAATCTGGTAAAACCGGACGGATTTCGACGGGTACTTTTGTCGTTACTTTTGTCCGGGGTGTGTTTTGGGCGGGTCAAATCGTTACTCCGAACTGACCTTGACCTTCAAAGTGGTCAATTCAAGGTCAAATCGCGCAATTCGCAGAAAAGTAGAGGTCTGTTTGTCTGTCTGTCTGTCATTAATACAAATCTACGATTCTCGACCGATCGGGACGAAACTTGGTACGTGTGTGTAGTTTGACCAGGCGGTGGTCGTTTTCGTATTGGCGAGCAGCCCGTGCGACACCCGTGCAGCGCATGCGCAGACGAGATCTCGGAAACGGGTGGAGCTATCGACTTGAAATTTGGTATGTGAATGTATCTTGCCCCGAATACGAATTTTATCGGGTCGCCGAGCCCGTGCGACGCCAGCTTCGCGCATGCGCAGACGAGATCTCGGAAACGGGTGGAGCCATCGACTTGAAATTTGGTATGTGAATGTATCTTGCCCCGGATACGAATTTTATCGGGTCGCCGAGCCCGTGCGACGCCAGCTTCGCGCATGCGCAGACCAGATCTCGGAAACGGGTGGAGCTATCGACTTGAAATTTGGTATGTTAATGTATCTTGCCCCGGATACGAATTTTATCGGGTCGCCGAGCCCGTGCGACGCCAGCTTCGCGCATGCGCAGACCAGATCTCGGAAACGGGTAGAGCTATCGACTTGAAATTTGGTTTTTGAATAGCCCGGACAACGTCGGGCTGGGTAGAGCTATCGACTTGAAATTTGGTTTTTGAATAGCCCGGACAACGTCGGGCTCATCGGCTAGTCTAATATATATTTTGGGACTTCTGTCTGTGTGTTAGCTATGGCCGGGGAAACGGCTGGACCGATTGAGCTCAAACTACCAATCTAAGGTTAAAAAATCCACGGGCAGTGTTTACCGACGTTTTGGAAAAGCTCCGAGCACTCCTTCTCCACACTCAGTCACCAAAATGACCGTCCTTGGCACTGTGGAGTTAATCGCGTTGATAATTAAAGATCGTTCGTGTCCGCAGTGTCGTTGATAAAGCGCGTATGCGTGTGGTGTGATTATTATGTCTGGGGCCAGACGTGAATGTGTCTGTATCCAGACATGAGCGTATTGTGTGATTATTATGTCTGTCTTCGTACTTAGGGGTTCCAAGGAACGGGGGAGATTTTAATCGGGTAAGTGTCTCCGCCCAAGGTGATCTTCACCTTGAAACGGGTACGCAGTGATCGCGTTTGGCTAACGAAAACGACCTTCTCATCTCATATATATTTTGAAGACCTCTGTTTGTCTGTTCGTCTGTTTGTCTGTCTGTCATTTATACAAATCTACGATTCTCGACCGATCGGGACGAAACTTGGTACGAGTGTGTAGTTTGACCAGGCGGTCGTCGTTGTCGTATTGGCGAGCCCGTGCGACGCCCGTGCAGCGCATGCGCAGACGAGATCTCGGAAACGGGTGGAGCTATCGACTTGAAATTTGCTATGTGAATGTACCTTGCCCCGGATACGAATTTTATCGGGTCGCCGAGCCAGTGCGACGCCAGCTTCGCGCATGCGCAGACCAGATCTCGGAAACGGGTGGAGCTATCGACTTGAAATTTGGTATGTGAATGTACCATGCCCCGGATACGCCAGCTTCGCGGGTTACCGAGCCCGTGCGACGCCAGCTTCGCGCATGCGCAGATGAGATCTTGGAAACGGGTAGAGCTATCGACTTGAAATTTGGTATGTGAATGTACCTTGCCCCGGATACGAATTTCCATCGGGTCGCCGAGTCCGTGCGACGCCAGCTTCGCGCATGCGCAGACTAGATCTAGGAAACGGGTATATCTATGGACTTGAAATTTGGTTTTTTAATAGCCCGGACAACGTCGGGCTGGGTAGAGCTATCGACTTGAAATTTGGTTTTTGAATAGCCCGGACAACGTCGGGCTCATCGGCTAGTCTACTATATATTTTGAGAACTCCGTATATATATATATATATATATATATATATATATATATATATATATATATATATATATGTGTGTGTCCTCTATAGACTCGAAAACGGCTGGACCGATCGAGACCAAACTTCCCATCTAAGGGTAAAAAAACGCACAGGAATGGTCGTCGCGGCGTTTTGGAGAAGCTCCGAGCACCCGTTCTTCACTCTCAGTCACAAAAAAATGGCACTGAGGAGTTAATCGCGTTGATAGTTAAAGAGCGTTCCTATCCGCAGTGTCGTTCGTTGATAAAGAGCGTACCCGCGTAATGTGATTCGTATGTCTGTACACGGGCGTCAGCGTCGGTATCCAGACACGAGCGCCTCGTGTGACTCTTATGTCTGTCCACGTACTTACGGGTTCCTAGGAACGGGGGAGATTTTCATCGGATCAGTTTTTCTGCCCGATGTACCGTAAAACATTTTAGGGACGGGTACCTCCAAACCCCAAGTTAAGTCAAATGGTTGGTTGGTATAAATTGGACGTTGCTAAACGATCACCTACGTACGAAATTACGGACGCAAAACGCAGCGGAATGTAATGTTCAAATATTTCGGCAAGGCATGCAAACAGGACAGTAATATGGTGCGTATTGGCGATGTGTATGCTGGTTTAATATAATAGTATTTGAAGTTTTTATGGCTAGCATGTATAGTTACTATAGTTTAGATGGATAAATATTTAAATATATATCTCATATATATTTTGAAGACCTCTGTCTGTCTGTTTGTCTGTCTGTTTGTCTGTCATTTATACAAATCTACGATTCTCGACCGATCGGATAAATATTTAAATATATATCTCATATATATTTTGAAGACCTCTGTCTGTCTGTTTGTCTGTCTGTTTGTCTGTCATGTATACAAATCTACGATTCTCGACCGATCGGGACGAAACTTGGTACGTGTGTGTAGTTTGACCAGGCGGTGGACGTTGTCGTATTGGCGAGCCAGTGCGGCGCCCGCTTCGCGCATGCGCAGACCAGATCTCGGAAACGGGTGGAGCTATCGACTTGAATTTTGGTATGTGAATGTATCTTGCCCCGGATACGAATTTTATCGGGTCGCCGAGCCAGTGCGACGCCAGCTTCGCGCATGCGCAGACGAGATCTCGGAAACGGTGGAGCTATCGACTTGAAATTTGGTATGTGAATGTATCTTACCCCGGATACGAATGTTATCGGGTCGTCGAGTCCGTGCGACGCCAGCTTCGCGCATGCGCAGACCAGATCTCGGAAACGGGTAGAGCTATCGACTTGAAATTTGGTTTTTGAATAGCCCGGGCAACGTCGGGCTCATCGGCTATCTCATATATATTTGAGACCTCTGTCTGTCTGTCTGTTTGTCTGTTTGTCTGTCATTTATACAAATCTACGATTCTCGCCCGATCGGGACGAAACTTGGTACGTGTGTGTAGTTTGACCAGGCGTTCGACGTTGTCGTATTGGCGAGCCCGTGCGGCGCCCACTTCGCGCATGCGCAGATGAGATCTCGGAAACGGGTGGAGCTATCGATTTGAAATTTGGAACGTCGGGCTCATCGGCTAGTCTGTTATATATTTTGGGAAATCTGTGTGTGTGTCTGTCTGTCTGTGTGTTCGCGATGGACTCGAAAACGGTCGAGCCGATTTCGATGAAAATTTGTATGTGGGGGTGCTTTCGGTCGGGGAGTGGCATGTGCCTATTAATTTGCCCGTGCGACCTGACCTTGACCTTGTAATCGGGTCATTTCAAGGTCAAACGCCCGAGTATCACGGGATTTCGATGAAAATTATTTCGTATGGGGGAGTGTCGTAAGCCTATTCATTTGCCCGTGCGACGTGACCTTGACCTTGAAATCGGGTCAATTCAAGGTCACATCGCGAATTTTTATGGGATTTCGACGAAATTTGATACATAGGGTTACTTTTGTCCACTGAGTGTTTTGGACGGGTCAAATCGTGACCCCGACCTGACCTTGACCTTCAAAATGATCAATTCAAGGTCAAATCGGGTAAACCCGGATTGATTTCGACGGGTACTTTTGTCGGGTACTTTTGTCCGGGCTGTGTTTTGGACGGGTCAAATCGTGACCCCACCTGACCTTGACTTCAAATGGGCAATTCAAGGTCAAATCGCGCAATTCGCCGAAAAGCAGAGGGGAAACAGCCCGGACGAAGTCGGGTCCACCTGCTAGTCTAATATATATCTTGGGACTTCTGTCTGTGTGTTAGCTATGGCCGGGAAAACTGCCAGACGGATTTTGACGAAATTTGATAGCTAGAGGTACTTTTGTCCGGGTAGTCTTTTGGACGGGTCAAATCGTGACCCCGACCTGACATTGACCTTCAAAATGGTCAATTCAAGATCAAATCGCGAATTTTGACGGGATTTCGACGAATTTGATACCTAGGGTTACTTTTGTCCGAGGAGTGTTTTGGACGGGTCTAATCAAGGTCAAATCGGGTAAAACCGGATTGATTTCGACGGGTACTTTTGTCGGGTACTTTTGTCCGGGCTGTGTTTTGGACGGGTCAAATCGTGACCCCGACCTGACCTTGACCTTCAAAATTGTCAATTCAAGGTCAAATCGCGCATTTCGCCGGAAAGCAGAGGCGAAACAGCCCGGACGAAGTCGGGTCCACCAGCTAGTGTTAAATAATTTGTGAGTTTATCTCCGTTCAAATCACTACATCTGTTTCGAAGTCTACTTAGTAAAATGTTGTCTCTTCTTCCTGTACAGTATGCATTTGGTGGTTTCAATGTCTTCATTAGGGGGTTTACAATATTTGAAATATGGAGATCGAGGTACATTGTTGAGCTAATTTCTCCAGACTATTCCAGATCGAAACCATTGAAGGGAAGAAACTACAGTTTATGTGTTGAGAACCAGGGATAAAATTTCGAACGTAACTAGGGTTTCTAAATTCATATCTATGTTTAGTTATTTCTCCTGTTGTTTGGGGGATTTTATCCAATATATATGGGGTGTGTTTCGTGTCATTATTCGGTATGTATATAAGCCGTAACTTGTGCCATTCTCGGCGTTGTGAGAGGGTGTTCCATCCGAGTTCACGTAGTACATTAACGTTTGAGACAGATTTGGTAAGGCCACTAACAATTCGTGCTGCATCATAATTTAGATCATCCAGATGTTTGAGGAGGTATACGCGGGTGCATTATCCCATATGATATCACCATAGTCCATTAATGGTAAAACAAAAGTATTATACATCAAATCTAAGGTACGTCTATTTAAAGTATATTTCATCTTTCTGACCTGAGCCAGTCAAGATGCAACTTTCTTGCACATATTTGTGATTTGAATGTCCCAGTTCATATTAGACTGAATGACGATGCCCAAATGTTGATGTGATGTATCAATTTCGATGTCAGCGCCGTTGAATTTCAATGTCATTGGATTCTCAGATAAAACAGCTTCTGCTCTGTAAGGTTTATAAGAAAACAACATTGCTTTTGTTTTGTCAGGATTAAATTTCACTAGCCATTGTGATACGATTTAAATCAGTAGATAAGTTTGAGCGCGTCTCTTCTATGGTTTGTGATGCATTTGTAAAACAATGTCGTCTGCGTACATACGCGTGAAAGAATGTATAATATCTGACAGATCGTTAATATAGATTAGAATTTAAAAAAAGGTCCAAAAATTGAGCCCCTTTCGGGGCACCCCTTCTCTAAGATACATATAGTCGTATCTTACACCGGAGACAACCACACCCTGTTTACGGTTCGAAATATAATCGCAGAGCCACATTAACAGGTTACCATCGATTCCGTACTGTTTCAGTGTATGTATCAGTCGTGTGTGCCAAACTCTCTCAAAAGCTTTAGAAATATCATAAAATATTGAGCAGGTAACTAGTTTACTATCGAGAGATTGGCACAAGGAATGGTACAAGTCAATTAGTTGGAAAGTAGTCGAGTAGCCTGGGACAAAACCCGATTGATGTTTATATAATAAATCATTAGTATGAAAATGTAGCATTAAATGGTTCAAAACTACCTTCTCAACAACTTTTGCCAAGTATGGCAGTAATGATATTGGCCTATAATTTCCTGGATTAGAGCGATCATCTTTCTTGTGGATCGGTATAACATTTGCTATTTTCCATTCGGATCAGGGGGGGGGGGGTGAACAAAAATTTGCCGGGGTGAGTGGGTGGTCAAAGCCACCAACAAGCAATTTTTTCCACGACTAAAACAAAAATTTCCTACTTGTTTTTTTGTGTTTTGGCAATGAGTTGGGCTTCAAAACCACTTTGAATGAGAGAAATAATGTAATTCTAACTGGTAAACTGACTGCAGGCAGTTATCGTGTTGTATTTTGTTGCAAATATTGAAATCCAAGATGGCCGCTGGCAGCCATGTTTTTTTGGCCGAATGACCTCAAAATGACTCATTCCTATTTACATGTCCATGTTAACATCCATGATAAATAGTATGCACAGAAATTCATATACAGCTGTTTACAGTGAATTTCCCCCCGAAAATCTCTGTTTTAGTGTTAAAAGGGGGGTGGGTGTCAAAAAATGGTCGGAAAAAACTGCCGAAAACGGAAAAAAAAATTTGGCGGTGGGGTGGGTGGGTACAAAAAATGATCGAAAGGGAAAAAATGCCATACGTGCCTGAATTTTTTTTCCGACCCCCCCCCCCCCCCTCCCCCCCCCCCCCCCCCCCTGTTCGGATGGAAAATATTTAATAGCAAAGGATCTTTTGATGATTATTTTTAGTGACTGAAACACCGTATATACCGTTTCTTGGAGCATTTTAGATGTTATGCCATCATGGAAGTTCGCTTTGCCTACCTGTATAGGCTTTGTATAGCATCTATAATGTCCTCGTCTTTAAACACGATGTATGACAACGTATCCGAGCATTTATATATAAGGCTTGGTAATATACAGTTTGTGTCGTCAAGAAAAGAGTTCTTTAGAAAAGTTTCATTAAATAAGTTGGCTTTCTCGTAGTCCTCGGTTATTAAGTTACCATCAGATGCTTTAAGTGGAGGGATCACGCTGTTTGTATTTTTATTTAATATCTCTTTAACAGTCTGCCAGATATATTTAGGATTGTTATTTAATGAAAACGTAGTTTCTAATTTATTTTCATAATTAATTTTAGCATCCTTCTTCATATTGTTAACTTTATTTCTCATCAATTGTATTTAGTCAAAGCATTTGTTTTATTTGTTTGTATGGCGTTACGTCTCAGTCGATCACGTTTGCGGATAGCAGTTCTCAGTTCTGAAGTAAACCAGTGCTTATCACTACGCCTGAGGATCACTTCTCGGTGTGGGATACAGATCGTCATTGTGTTCATATAACAGTTATAACTGTCGGTAAAAATTCGAACTGTTTGTTCAATATCTGCGAAAACAGTTCACTTGACTGTTTACAATTGACAAATTGTATGTTACTTGAAAATAACTGGATTATGCCTATAATCTCAACAAGTGTTACATCGCTAATACATTGGCCAGATTCTTCGGCATATGGTAGGCGAGTTTATTTTCCACAGGCTGAATCCACTGATTTTTGGTAGCCAAGATCTCCAAAATGATGATTTGGATATCTCATCGAATCCTTGATTGCGGAGATCGTCAGACGGCAATTATTCAAATTCTTTGAAGAACTGACAATTGATTCCAATTACGAATCGCCAGGTCCATATATCACTGATAAAATATTCAGTACCTTAAAGTGTTGAGAAAGAAAGGTTAAGACGCTGTAAGTTAGAACAATTCGAGTCTCCGAGCTAGAGTTATTTGTAAAAAGTAGACCTTTAGAAAATATCCCGCCTCTAAGTCTATAGTGCAGCGGCCAAATCGAAAAAGAGCTCTAGTTTTCGAGATACCCCTACCCACGGTAGAACAAGTTGAAACTAACTTTTTTTAAAGGAGAAATATATACTCTTTACGAAAATGATAGTGAAAAATAACGGAATTGGTGGTGGCTATTCTCAAATTGACGATGAACGATACCCACCAGTGACTTTTCCCAGAAATTAACGATTTTGGTAAAGTGAGCCCTGCGGCTATGTCCTAAGTTATTTGCCCACATTGTTTGTGTTAAAATGACTACAGCGTACCATATTTGTACCTGATATGCAAGAAGTGTTGGTTAATTTGGATTTTCGTGCCATTTGGAGCCGAAACATTTATTTTTTGTTGAAAAATCACTCTTTTTCAAAACAATTATATTTTTCGAACATTATCATTCAAATGTATATTGCAATAATATTGAAATATTTACGTCATATGGTGTAGTAGTTATCTACCAAGCATATGAAGAAAGAAGTTAACAACAATTTTGAACGGTTTGCGAGATATTGGATTTTAGCTACCCCTCCCCCAAACACGTTTTTGGTCGAAAAAAATACATATTTTTGATAATGTCATTACACACATTTTTGAATTGATCTGAATGGGACCCAATATGAATATTGCACTGAAAGTGTTGTCCAGAGATGCCGTTTAATCGATTACAGATGTGTTCAGGCTTTCAGACCCCCAGTTACAACAACAACAATTATTTTATTGATAACAGTTAATTTTGCATGCATTAACATCGATGTTAAGTACTAAAACCTTTGTTATAAACAACGTGACCAACTATATAACATATGGCTCAGTAGTTATCTTGACAACACAAGTAGAAAGAATTTGACAGAAATTGAAAAATAACGGAATAGGTGGTGGCTATTTTCAAATCGACGATTAGCGATACCCTCCAGTGACTTTTTCCAGAAATTAACTATTTTGGTAAAGCGAGCCCTGTGGCTATGTCCTAGCCTATTTGCCCATATTGTTGGGGTTAAAATTACTACATCATACCATACTTCTACCTGATATGAAAAAAAGTGTTGGTTAATTTAGATTTTCCTGCCATTTGGAGCCAAAATATTTATTTTTTGCTGAAAAATCGCACTTTTTCACAAAAATATTATTTTTCGAACATTATCATTCAAATGGATATTGTTATAATGCCCAAATATTTAATTCCTATGGTGATGCAGTTATTTGCCAAGCATATGCAGAAAGAAGTTAACAGAAATTTAGAACAATTTGCGAAATAATGGATTTTAGCTACACCTCCCCCAAACACGTTTTTGGTCGAAATATTACATATTTTGGTTCAGAACTTTACCAAACTTCCCAATTGATCATACTGGGACCCAACATAATTCTTTTGCTGAAAATTGAGCCCGGGGACATTGCTTAAGTGATTAAAGACGTGTTCAGGCATCCAGACCCCAAATTACAACAACAACAACAACGCATTTTATTTGCTATTACATACAATAAGTGTCGCATATCAATCAACCAATCAATAGTTTATTCTCAAAAAAACAATAATGGTATACAGAGATTACAATAATTGCACAGCTGGAGAACCCAGCATTTCCGACGTATAGATGCACAAGTACTCCATTCGCGTTTAAGATTGAAATGCAGTAGTTTGAACTATGGCCAATTGAGTAATCACATTAAAACGTCCCCTCTCTGTCATTGTGGCAAATAGAAAAAGCATATCATTACTTTTTGGAATACAGTGGTCCTAAGACTGAACTTCTATGCGCCATACTGAATGTAATTTTATCAGAAATACTCTTTTTATGTACAGCAACTCAGTCAGCGCGAAAATATTAAAATAGTTGACGGGGTTCAGACATTTATCTCGAAAACAAAGCGATTTCCATAATGCTGCCATTTGTTAAAACTTCGTGAAAAGCATTGAAACCCTGCTGAGCGCGAAATTTACCACCTCCAGATCGTCTGCAATCTCACGGCGACGGGCGTATCAATGACGAAAACAACATTATCTGTGTAGCATTCCGTCCAATCAGCTCCAACGAAACTATGTGTATATCATTGTATCCAATCAGTTCCAACTGGATTACATCCTAATTTTCCCCATACAGTCTCCCTCCCAGATAAATTGTTTACCTCCGGATAGAACTACCACATACTTATATATCGCATAGTTTCGGCCACAATATATGTTGATATTGAATTCATAATCCCTTCAGTACATGATGTGTTCAAGACCTCAAATAGGGTAGGGGTACATACAACAGTGAACATTTGCCAGCCGCTTGTTGTGGAGTGCCACATGATGCAGACTTTCTGGAACCAACACATATGTATATTCTGATAAAAACTAACCTTTGGTCAAGCCCTCAATTTATATTGGGGTCATATCATTTCACCATGTGGTGTCTTCCAAGACTTCAAATAAAGTAGGGGTCCTCAAAAATTTTCCTTTCTTATTTTCCAGTCACTTTTCGTTAAGTGCTCATTCTTTCAGAACCCAAATCCATATATTTACATTGTTTACGTCCTTGTACAATTAACTCGCCATTGTCCATACACGTAGTCAATGATGATATCGTTCCAATCCGTGGTGTGTTCTAGTCTTCAAATTAATTGAAGGGGGTAATACAAACATTGAAAAATCGCATTATTTATTTTTCAGTCGCTTTTTGTAAAGTGTTCCTGACGTTCGGGTATTAACCCATCAATAACAATTGTGTATTTCTTTATAGAATAGCCATTTGTCCATATCGTCGTTTGACCATGAGGGCACATCCATTCAGTTCGTGGTAGGTTCAATGGTTTACATGGGGTAGGGGTCCCTTAAAATTCGCCTTCATCGTTTGCCATCTGCTTTGTGTAAGGTGCCACGGTGTTCTCGCGAACGGCGGGCTCGCGAGACCATTGCCATTCGGCCACAATCTCGGGTAATATGGATAGCTTATGCCTTGAGCTAGTGTTGTGTTCAATACTTCAGATAGGGATGGACTCCCCTGAGATTAAAATTTAGCCCTTTCATTTGCTGACCATTTGTTGTAAAGTGCCATAGGCTATCGGGAACCATCTCATCCACAACAGATTCGTATTGCCAGATAATAATCCCATTTGTCCACAACTTCAGTTAACATTGAGAGCATATCATTCTGTTAAGACTTCAAGTTGGATAGTGGGGTCCTCAAGACATAGAAAATTCGCCTTCTTGTTTGCCAGCCGCTTTTTTAAAAGTGTTCCAGGATTTCGAGGGAACCAAATCACCCATATATCAATTAATAATTCCATGACAGCAATACCTTTCGACCACACACTCAGCTAAGTATGATAAAATATAACTTCAGTTCATGCTCTGATCAAGATATTAAATGGGTTAATGGGGTCCCCCCCAAAGAGTGAGTATTCGCCTTTCTCTTTCATCAACAACTTTTTGTAAAGTGACCCAGACATTCAAGACCCTGGTATACTATACTCTTTATATAGCGTCCATTTCTCTACACACGCAGTTGATAATGGGAGCACATCCGTTCGGTTCATTGTGTGTCCCAAGACTGCAAATGGGGTAGTGTGGCCCAACACATTACATTTCGTATTTGCCAGCCGCCTTTTGTAAAGTGTTCCAGGATTTCGATAACAAAACCACCCATACAAATTGTAAATAATACATGAGAGCATATATATTCGGTTCAGTGTGTGCTAAAGAGTTTAGAAGGGTATGGGTACCCAAAACAGTGAGATTTCGCCTTCTCTTTGCTAGCCACTTTTTGTAAAGTGCCCCAGACATTGGGAAGCCAGCCAACCCACCCATCGTGCAACGAAGAGGTATATTTCCTGAATTACATACCATTTGTCCACACCCCAGTTAATATTGAGAACATGTCCATCCATTAGTGTGTTTAAGACTTTAAATGGGGTAGGATGCTCAAAGAAAATATTCAGCTTTGGTTTTTGCCAGCCGCCTTTTGTAAAGTACCCTAGGATTTTGGGAACCAAACTACCCATATAACATGTATATTCCCTGATAGCACTACTTTTCGTTCACACTGATTTAATAATAAAACCATGAATATTCGGCGCATGGTGTGTTCAAGAGTTTAAATGGGCATATAAAGGGGTCCCACAAAACAAAAAAATATTCGCCTTTGGAGTTTGCCATCCGATTTTCGTAAAGTGCTAAAGGCTTTCGGGATCCAACCAACCCATCCATCAACACCATGTATGCGCCCCGATATTACTATTTTTGCACATATCCTCAGTTAATATTTACAGCAATCATTTCAGTTCGTGAGTTGTTCAACTTTAACACTTTAACAGCAAATTCGTCTTTCTTATTTATCAGCCACTTTGTGTAAAGCGACACATGCACAACCCATCCATACAAATTATGTATTCTCTGATAGAACTACATTCCCGTCACACTCTCGGTTAATATAGAGAATTAGAGATCATATAGCTTAAATTCGATCGTATTGCGTTGAAGTCTTTAAATTGGGTAGAGTGTTCTTGAAAAATATAGCAAATTCGTCCTTCATATTTGCCAAGCAAAGTGCCACACTGTTTCGGGAACAAACCCATCCATAAACATTGTATATTTCCTTATGTAATTGTCCTTTATAATTACATGATTCTTAATACTGAGATCATATTTTGTTCAGTTCGTGGTGTGTTCAGGACGTCTAATAGGGCGGGGGGAGCAACAATGATTTTGTTCTGTATGATTATGTTAGTCTATATTATGTGTCGTTTAGAACAAATACTTCATTTGCTCAAAGTCGATATGTGTTAATATAAAATTACATGTCATAAATAAAATATTGTGTTGTTGTTGTTGTAACTGGGGGGTTTAATTGGAAACCTGAGTTCATCTAAAACCAGACTCGCGGTGTCTACGGATCAGGTTTTCATCACACGAATAATGATTAGATGCTCATTAGAATAATTTAGAAAGGTCTGTATTGTTATCATAAATATGTAGTTTTTCTACCAAATCGCGTCCCGGGGAGCGGTACCTAATTCCAATATCTTGAAAACCGTTGACAATTTCTGTCAAATTCTTTCTACTTGTGATGTCCAGATAACTACTGAGCCATATGAATTATATATTTGGTCACGTATTGTTTATAACAAAGGTTTTAGTACTTAACATCGATGTTAATGCATGCAAATTGAACTGTTATCAATAAAATAATTGTTGTTGTTGTAACTGGGGGTCTGAAAGCCTGAACACATCTGTAATCGATTAAACGGCATCTCTGGACAACACTTTCAGTACAAGATTCATATTGGGTCCCATTCAGATCAATTCGAAAATGTTTGTAATGTCATTATCAAAAATATGTATTTTTTTCGACCAAAAACGTGTTTGGGGGAGGGGTAGCTAAAATCCAATATCTCGTAAACCGTTCAAAATTTGTGTTAACTTCTTTCTTCATGTGCTTGGTAGATAACTACTACACCATATGGACTAAATATTTCAATATTATTGCAATATCCGTTTGAATGATAATGTTCGAAAAATATAATTGATTTGAAAAAGAGCGATTTTTCAACAAAAAATAAATGTTTCGGCTCCAAATGGCACGAAAATCCAAATTAACCAACACTTCTTGCATATCCGGTACAGATATGGTATGCTGTAGTCATTTTGACGCCTACAATGTGGGCTAATAACTTAGGACATAGCAGCAGGGCTCACTTTACCAAAATCGTTAATTTCTGGGAAAAGTCACTGGTGGGTATCGTTCATCGTCGATTTGAGAATAGCCACCACCAATTCCGTTATTTTTCACTATCATTTTCGTCTACAGTATATATTTCTCCTTTAAACAAAATTGGTTTTAACTTGTTCTACCGTGGGTAGGGGTACCCGACCACTTTTGGCGTTTGGCCGCTGTACTACTACGACTTCCTGTTTTCGTTATAGTCCGATGATCCAATGTGGGTGAGTGTGAAAATGCTTTAAACTGACATGGCTCATGTGAACCTCCCAAATAGTATGCGTCAACGTAGTTTGGAAGGAAATATGATATTGTCTATGAATATATACAATATTGATATACAGGAGCTATACACTATATATGACAATACGTAACCAAGACATAGGCATTTTCCAGCTGGTTTAAAGGCACGGGCAGCGTTCGTTGCAGAAATATTTATATTTGTTCAAATCGCCATCAACAGAAGGAACACCAAAAATATATACAGTTCCGCTCATATGCCAAACATAATCAGCGCGTTAATAGTATAGTGTCGTCAAGACGTACGATGGTGTACGTAAACAAGAGACTGCTCGGGTTACAGACGTTGTGCTTCTGTTTACATAACACAGCGCAATTCTATTGCTTAAAGGTACGGTTGGCCTTGGCGGTGGGTATCCTGTGAAAATATTTCCACCCGTCAAAAACCGCCACAAACAGAAATAACATCAAAATGTAGACAGACTTTGTCCATATACAAATAAGAAATATCGCATAAACAGTATGTTATTGTCAAATGTTTGACCATTGTTATGTAAACAAAAGCATAAAAAGTTACTTTTCTGGTGTTTGTTTATATTATGATGGTAAACATAAAGAGCGTTCTTTGTTGGTGAATTCCTGATATGGAACTAATAAAGAGCGTTTATGCTATTTGTGTGTGATTAGCCAGTAGCATTGTGCTGTCTTCTGTAACACAATCAGGCTCTTGCTTAGGTAAAATATAGTAGGCCTTTATGATAACATGCTGTTTACGCGATGGTCATGATATATATGAACGGAACTGTATGGGTGTTACTGTTTTTCTGTTTACGGTGTTTGGAACAAATATGAATATTTTCGACAATTAAGGCCGCACGTGCCTTTAATCACAGAATAATGATAAAAACGCTCTTTATTATTTCCATATCAGGAAAACAGTAACAATAACGCTCTTTATGTTTACCATATCCGGATCTAAATCTGATTGGCATAAGAACAAAGTCTGTCTATATCTTAATATTCCTTCTGTTTGTGGCGGTGTTTTACGGAGGTGAATATTTTAACAGCATACCCACCGCCAACGCCGCCCGTATCTTTAAATTTATCACACATAAGTGAGACATTTTATATGCGCTATGTTAGGAATATACTAACAAGTACGCCATTTATCCAGGTTTGAAGGAAAATGTTCATGAAGCCGTTGTTACTAAATCGTGTGAACAGAATAACTATGTGTGTGACTTTACTTATGGAAGCATTTAAGGTATATAAAACAGTTCACGTATAACATATTTATCGATCAAATTGGCTCGCCGGAACTGGACCGGGATTTAACAAAGGCGATGATATATGTTCAAGATTTGAACCGCCATGGAGCTATAAATATATGCCATATTGGTGTATACGCACCGTTTGACTTTTGGCATATGTATTTCCGTGACTGGCTGCAGTCCGCTTTATTCCATAGTGCAATGGATCCTGCGAACACGCACATATCTGAACCGAATGCATCTGTGTCAGGATACAGCCAGTACAAATCACCAGTTTGGCGGCCATCAATCCAATAGAATTCCGTTGATCCGTTGTCTTGCACACGTACGCTGTATCCAATCCATGGGCTGACGTGAACGAACAGATTCAATTATTATTAAATGGGGTACGTTAAGTATAGCATAATGGCTTCAAACTGTACATTATTTCAGGGAATGGATCGATCGAGACCGCAGGTCGAGATCGTTCCATTCGCTGAAATAATGTACAGTTTGAAGCTATTATCTGACTTAAAACATGGCCGAGTCCATTTGTTTGATGCATCACCTCTTATCATAATGGATTAACCCGAAATTGGGTCAAGACACCTGAGTTGTACCATGCGTTCGATCCTATCCACTCGCTCATTGGCTGCACGGATGGCGTGACATCTTAACCCATTGTCAACTTAACGGACAAGCAGCACACCATTGCGTTTCCGGCCGTTGAATGAACACGACGTACCGACACTGAGTTCCTTTTGCCTTACATTTCGGCATTTGTATTAAATTAATTATGCGGCATATTTCGGATTTTGCGGAGAATTATACATTGAATGGCAGATTGGTGCGAGCGGTGTGCAAAATCGGATATTTGGCGATCTTCTGGTTTGAGATCGCGGGCAATACTGAAGATCGAAGGACTACATTTACATGTAAATTACTATATATATTTTACGTTTTACAACATGCTACCCTGGAACGGAATCAGATTCGAGAAATTTTAACAGTTGCAAATTCAATGCCTATTCATGAAACGACATTTATGGAATTTGAAGTTGTATGCCCCCCCCCCCCCATTTCACCCCAACCTGAGTTACGAAGCTATATATTATAGGTCTATATCCCCTGTCCTGTTCTAGCAATCAATCAGAGAAATATTATACTTGAAAACTGTTGTATATAGACAGCTACGTGCATACATTATGGTATCATACATGCACGTCATATAAAATGAAATCGCCCGCAGCAAAATAACCGTTCATTAAATTGGATACTGAGCGTCCGATATTAAAATAATGAATCGTTGTTTGAAAAATAATGTATGATCTCGGCAATAACTATCCATTATCCTATAAACTGGACTCGATGAACAAACGAGTGACGTCATAGCCATGTTTTAAATGTGTGTTAATGCAAATTTTGCGGCAGTTTATATTGCCACGCATATTTAGTCATTATATTGCTTAGTCCATTATTTTACTTGATATATTGAATATGAATAGTCATGAGCTTTATGAATCAACATTATTGTATCGGTTTATCAACTTAACTCACCAAATTAGTCAACTTTCTTGAAAACTGTGCTATCTACGTTAGCTATCTCCATTATTCGCGCAGATATCATGATTTCCAACTGAGCCTACCCCTCAAATCCAAAATGGGAAAATGGTTAACACTGAAATTACAGTTAATGTTTCTAATATCTCTTGTTATTAGTTGTGATTATCAACTATTGCAAATGTTCAGGAATTAACCCGCAACACTGATAGTTGCATAATCCGAATTAACGCTTCTAAATTACTATTTGTTTGGCTTCGGGGGTAAACAAATATGCGAATCGAGTCGAGGAAACCACCCATCAAAGCTTAGAGTTATCAGATATCGATTTTTGAAATATATTATTTTTCATCACCTGGAATAGTTGGCGGACTGGCAAATATTCGACGACTGCCGACCGACATAATTATACTGTCAATACAAAATTGCGTTGAACAAAATGTCGATATATAACACTAAGTACTAAGTACACGTTATCTGGTCAATTGGTAGTGTACATATGCAGCCACTCAGATGCTGGCGTATCTGTCCGCACTCACCTTAGCTTGGCATTGAAGTCAATTCTAGCCGGGTCAATGCCCTTTATTTGTATGCATTTCTGGTGAGCTTCCTTGAGAACGTCCGTTCTCGGAGTAACCAAACTACCTCCCGTCTCCTCGCAGATATGAGCGGCTTCGTTCCACGTTCGTGGTGTAGTGTAGAAGGTGAAGTCAGTCATTCTATTCGCAAAGCCCCAAGCTATAAAATAATATCGAATAAAACGGTATTGAACTACATCAGCAAATTGCAAGGCAGCGTTCAGTCACCTCGCTACGCTGGTCTCACCACTGCAATCACGTATCTGACATTGTTTATTTAAGAACTATGTCCGTTATAATTCATTCTACATGAACTGAACTAAACTGTCTATAAATTGACCAGATCATGTCAGAACGAAATGTAATCTAAATAAGTCTCAACTAAAAATAAAACATGTAAGATGTTCTTACACGCTGTCTATATGAGATCAGACATGCGTAGCTAGGGGGGGGGGGCTGATCTCTGATTTTCTTGTTTTACGTAACAATAGAGTATACGAGTACTCCCCCACTTTCCAGAGAACGGTTTGGAATTCTACCAGACCAAAATTTCAAAGAGCAAATAAGCTGCTTAGTCACACAAACTGGGATGATCTCCAATACGCGCCCGACATAGATACGACTGTTAACAGTTTCCATTATACTTTTATCTCTATCACGAATGAATTGAAATGTGGTTTATTTCTGAGAGTAGAACAGATGTTAACAAACGAGAAAAAATAAGAAACAAAGCACTAAAAAACAATAGCGCCCTGACAACAGTATAAGGATATCAGGAACAAAATTAATAACATGAAAATATCCGGATAAAGATTCATCGTCCCTCGCGATTTTTGGCAAATAATAAATTCCCTACTAAGTAAAAAGAAAATAAATAGAATTCCACCCTATATACTCACAGCCCCCGCACCCCAGCTCGATCAACAATATTAATAGAATTCCACCCCTATATACTCACAGCCCCCGCACCCCAGCTCGATCAACAATATTAATAGAATTCCACCCCTATATACTCACAGCCCCCGCACCCCAGCTCGATCAACAATATTAATAGAATTCCACCCCTATATACTCACAGACCCCGCACCCCAGCTCGATCAACAATATTAATAGAATTCCACCCCTATATACTCACAGCCCCCGCACCCCAGCTCGATCAACAATATTAATAGAATTCCACCCCTATATACTCACAGCCCCCGCACCCCAGCTCGATCAACAATATTAATAGAATTCCACCCCTATATACTCACAGACCCCGCACCCCAGCTCGATCAACAATATTAATGTTAATGGACGACTGTACGTGACTGACGATCTTCATGACAAAGGCCAACTTGCTCAATAATAGTTTCGTTTCCAATTTATCAATAAACGATTCTTTTCACAATATACTATCATTCTATTAGCGTTGTAAAATAAGAGCTAACAGAATTGGAATTTACTCAGAAATAATTTTGAAATTCAAATCGCTCAAACTGAATAACGCCCATGGTCACTTTACGAAATAAGTGCGAAAATTTTAAATTCAACTGCTGAATCCATCGCATGTATATATCCACTATCATTAATTTCCACGAAATCCCTCAACATAAAATATGTTCATCTACCTGCGAAAATGCTAACGTAGTCCCAATTAAAAAACATTATGACCCTGCCGACACAAAAACTATCCACCAATCTCTCTTCTCCCGTGCCTTGGAAAGTATTCCAAAAAAGTACTAAATTAAATAAGTCCGCTTTTACGACTATAAACTACTTTTGTTCCAACCAATTGGCTTTCATACCTGGTCACAGCACGTCCCACAAACTCGTCCACCTCTACAATCACCTGTGCTGATCTCTCTATAAAAGTCTATATATACATGGTCTTATTTTGTTTTCTGTGATATCTCTAAAGTCTTCGACAGAATTTGACACAGGTGACTGATACATATGCTTAATTGCTATGTAGTTCGCCGGAATACTTAGAGAGGGATCGATGAATACCTTTGTAAACGAAAGCAAAGAACTCTAGTAAATAACACATTTTCCCGAGTATGAGATCATCCCAGCCGGTGTACCACATGTCTGCATTCTATGACTTTTCTCTCCCATGTCTACAAGAATGACTTGCCAGCTAATATACTGTATTTTACGTGGATGTATGTATGCCGAACACACAATGTCATCATTTATTGTCATGGCTTACAAATAGTCACTATGACCTAAATGAATTAGGCCGCGTCACGAACAGTGACCTCCACACAGAGTGGTCCGAAAACTGGTTAGTAAATTTAATATAAACCCTTCAGTTCACATATGGATGACCTATGCACGACGGGAATTTCTGCCGAGACTCCTGACTTAACATTAAAACTGGATCCAATTTCATTTGTAGAAACACATGTAACAGGTCGGGAACTCCAAACCAACTAAAAATCACATGAACGGAATCAGTAACATAATAGCTTCAAGCTTAGCACAGCTCCGAAGATTTAAGAATCAGCTCGCGCCCGAAGATCGCTTCAAAGCATTTATAAAACTTGTATTCTACCCCCGTTTTGAATACTCAGAACTAGTCTGGTTTTGCGCTCTCAGATACCTCACTTAGAAGCTCGACCGATTACATTGCGACGCCGCCCGAACAGTTAGTGGCCTCACGTGATCGGTTCCGAAATAAGCCTCCTAACTGAAGTTGGCTGGCCAATATTGAGAAAGAGACGAGATCCCTAAATTTAAAACAATGTACAAAATAGTAAATTCTAATGCCCTGAATACCTGCAAGATCTTCTAATACCTAGAACATCTGAAATATATGCATGGATATAACTTGAGAAAACCTAGAAATTTCTTCTCAAATTGTATCTCGAACTAATAGATCAAAGTAAATACATAGTAAAACCACCACCATAGTTCTCTAGGGTCGTAGAAAGCTTAACGTTATCCATGGCAAGTTGTTGTACAAACGCAGTATCATGCATGAATACAATGAATACATCATAGTACATGGTGTTTTACATAATATTTCAAGCTGTTTCATGGCGGTGTAATAAGATGTCGCGATGGTATTACGTTTTGTTTTTTTGCCATTTGGAAACGCCATAATTATTAACATGCTATTGTCGGACAATGATTTTCGTCAGGCTACTTAGATGTCTCAGCAACAAAACATGGATATATATAATAAAATAACATCTTCAAACTGTCATGCTTATAGTGATTATTGGTGATTAGAACCATCAACCAATAATCATCAAGAATCAACTCATACATATTTTGAACATCCATGCACTGGAGATTCATTCATGACAGGTTAACAAGCAGTTATAAGTGCAAATGTTCACACATTGGAAGAGTAGCAAATGTATTCTTCCGAATTAATTATAATGAATATTGCAATATGAGCAAAATCTGTTTGCGTACATGCACTCAACAAACTAAAGTGTTAAAATACATACACCAACCAAGTGTTACGTTTTCCCAACCGTAAAGTGCTGCATCTGACACTTGAAATACAAATGGCAACACCTTCACATAATTCTTAAATCGGAATGCCACCCTTTAGGAGTAGTATATGACGTTTCTGTGGCACGCCATTTGATTGGTGCTTCGTTGTGGAATTATCTGTACGGAGTAAAACTTTTTTTAAATGTCCGCAATTGTTTAAAGTATTGATCAGGCCTATACATGTTAGCAATGCATGTTTTTGTTTTTAACTCTTCCACATGCATGTCCTACATGAGTCTTGGCTCTTGCCAAGGGTGGAATTACCACCAATATTTGATCAATTGATCAATTTTCATCTTGATTTATCATTTGCCGTTTAACGTCGGACCACTGAGTGATGACTGACACGACACTGACAGTCCACACTCCACGGTTTCAAGTGATAAAAAAAGATGCAATTTGATCAATTAGTCAATAATGGTGGTGATTCTACCTGAATAAGAGTCAAGCTCATGTATGATATGTGGAAGAGAAAAAAATACGTTGCTATGATGTATTTCAGTAGTTTAGTCCTCGAAACAGCAGAAACCTGACAATTCAACACCAGCAAACACATCTATGGAATACAAACTAACACCACCAGCATGACTACTAAAATAAATTAACCCTGTATTGCAGAGAGTAGACAGGCTTGAGGAGATGCGTTTGCTACTAGCCGATAGAAAGAAATAGCTGGGTATTAAAACCAAAACATTCCACACAAAACATGGATATTTGACTACTACAGAGGTTGTAGACGCAAATTTTTCAAAGAACTTAAGCTTGATATCTCCCGAAGTTATTATGCAATTTGAACAGCAAATCGTTGAATCAATTAACTCGTCGAGTGATGACGCCAGGAAGGCGCTTGATCACTTATGTACAGATGTATCTCGACTGGGAGTGGAAGTGAGTAAAATACTTGTCGGCTTAGAGAACATCAACAAAGTTGGAACAAGAGCTACGCTGGGCGTGCAAAATACGCCCTCTCTGGGGAAAATTGACGGATGGAACCCAAATTCTAACTTGAGCTGTCTTTTCTCCTAATAAACCCACATACCAAATATGATTGAAATCGGTTCACTCTAACTAAAGTTATCATCCGGAATTGCGTCAAATAAGGGGCATAACACCGGTGGAAATTGGCGGACGTAACCCAAATTCGA
The DNA here is from genome assembly GCA_032622095.1 of Siphonodentalium dalli. NCBI lineage: Eukaryota > Metazoa > Mollusca > Scaphopoda > Gadilida > Siphonodentaliidae > Siphonodentalium > Siphonodentalium dalli. The sequence goes on from CP136067.1 coordinate 57,020,461, forward strand.
ACTTGAGCTGTCTTTTCTCCTAATAAACCCACGTACCAAACTTGATTGAAATCGGTTCACTCTAACTAAAGTTATCATCCGGACAACAAATTTCAGGGATTTTCTAAGTCAAATTACGTCAAAAAAGGGGCCATAACTCTCGCAAAAATTATCTGATTAAAACGAAATTCGGACTTGAGCTGTATTTCGATATATGTAATCCACGAAAAAACGGGTTTTGCATATAAACATTCCAAAATCGAGTTATCATCCGGAAACCAAAAAACATAAGAAAAACTGAATTTTCTGAGTCGAAAAAGGGGCATAACTCTGCCAAAACTCGGACAGAAGCCAAGTTCGAACTTGACCTGTGTTTTTGTGGGAGAAAGTAATATACCAAATTTGGATTCATTCCGATAAACTATACTAAAGTTATCATCCGGACAACAAATTTCAAGGATTTTCTAAGTCAAAAAACGTCAAATAAGGGGCATAACTCCGGTGAAAATTGGCGGGCGGAACCCAAATTCGAAATTGAACTTACTTTTCGGCTAATAAACCCATATACCAAATTTTAATACCTGTACAGGACCACAATAAATACAAGATCGCTCTAAACCAGGCTTTATTAGATATTGAACTACTACTGAAGAGCAAAAAACATAGTAACGAGGAAATACTGAAAGTACGACTGGAGGAGCAGAATAAGGAAACAGAATATTTGAAGAAAAGGATAGGTATTCTTGAGAATGAAAGCAATCACCGCTCAACTGAACTTGAGGAATTGAACGCTAAATGTGGGGCTTACAGATTACAAATTGGGCAGCTTGTGAATCGTGATTTATCCCTTAAAACAAATTCAGGAAAAGTGGCAGAAAGTCAAATGACAGTTACGCGTAATCAACAGGGAGAACAACAAAACATTAGCAGTTATACAGATTATAGTATATGCACAGGTTCAGAGGAGAAGGAGACTCAATTATTGCCATACATTGACTTATTGTTAATGGGAAGTTCACAGTTAAAATATGTTGATGCCAATAAGATTTCTAAGGAGATGGTTTGTAAAAAAAACAACAACATGCACCATTAAGGAGGTAAAGGACCAGATACTTTCCATTCCACGACTTGAAGCTCCAACGTGCTTATCAGTGCATGTGATGTCCAATGATATTAAAACCAAATCGCCTAGTCCTGTTCGGAGGAATTCAACCAGGTTATTAAGGAATCAGTCGAACATTGGCCCGATACTAAATTCATCATATCACAACCAACAGTCCTGACTAACAAAAGAATTGACCTCGATATGGCCAATCTACAAGTATAATATGTGTGTGGGTCTATTCCTAATGTGGAGATTATATATAACAAAGGCCTGAAAAACATAAAAGAGTTATTTGACAGCGACCTGAAGCACCCAAACTTTAATGGTTCTAGGATTATTGCTGGTGGGACCAAATCAGCAACCCTTAAATTACTGGGGCTTATACATATACAACAAGATTTTCAGCCAAGAGGTTACCAAGGCGGAAATGACGACTACAGGTTCTCGCACCGCAGCAATGGTCAAAGTAGCAGACGACCCAATAACAGTTTCCGCCATAAATTTTATCCAAGGAACAATAACAATCGCCCTTTCCAGAACAATAATAAGTACAACAGTTCCGATTATCATGGGCTCTCTTTTTCCAATGGTACTTATGTCGGGCATCGGTTTGGTCGAAATTCCACTTATTGGTCTAATAAATACTAAAGTCATTAAGTTAGATATATATTTGATCTAATCGTGTATCTATCTTGTGTGAATTGGTTTAATTAATATTTCTATCGAGAATGTTTAACTTAAAGGTTGGATCGTGGAACATTCATGGTCTGGTTGAAAATGTTGCCGGTGATCGGAACTCTAAAATTTGTCATTCTGAAGTTGTCAATTTGATAAAGGATCACGACATATTTGCAATGATTGAGACACATTTAACTCCGCAATTGGCCAATTTAGTGAACTGTAATGGATATTCTTGTAATAACAAATTTAGACCGAAAAGGTATAAAAAGTGTCGGTACTCCGGTGGAATATCAATTTCCATTAATAAAAAGATTAGAGCAGGTGTTCAATATATGCCAAATAAATGCTGTGATTACCAATGGATTAAACTAACCAAATCTGTTTTCCATACTGACAAAGACATTTTCATTTGTTTTGTATATGACAGCGCCGAAAAGTCAACACATTCTTCAGAAATTGACATATTAACTGCAATTGAAAATGATCTGGCTGATTTTTCACAGAAGGGTAGCTGTTTATTAATGGGCGATTTTAATGGACACACAGGAAATCTTCCTGATTTCAGCTTAGACAGTGAAAAAGATGTTAACTATATTTCTTTGCCAAATAATTATTCCTGTGCCGTACATTCTTATAGAAACAATTCAGATACTCGTCCCCAGATGAAGGGGGGAAACGTTTGCTTCAATTATGCATATCAAGTAAATTAAAAATATTAAATGGTAGAAAACTTGGAGACATTCTCGAAAAAGTAAGATGCTATCAAATGAATGCAAACTCATCCTCAACAGTCGATTATTGTTTAGCTGACCAAGACTTATTTAATATAATTACTAGTTTTAATGTAGGCAATTTCACAATTTACTGAGACCATTGCCCTCTGTCGTGGACAATGACGATTAATAAACTTCGCTTTAATACTTCTGATGATAGAGAGTATAAACTCTCTCTCTGTTAGCAGGAAAAATTATCTGGGATATTAAGAATGAAAACAAATTCAAAAGAGCCTTGGATTGCCACAAAATAAATACATGAATGAATGATTCATACACAGCTGACCAATTTGGTGTCGACCAAGCAGTTGATTCATTCAATACTATTTTAATGTCAGCAGCTAAATCAACCATGAAATACAAATTACCTTAAAAACACAGTGCATCTCGTGATAAAATATCATCTTAAAATCACCATATGAAGAAAACTAAGCAAGAGATTGTAGATAAAATTCTCTGCATGGCGGGAAAAGACCCAAAAACTTATTGGGATCTCATTTCAAAACTACAAAATAAGGCATCACAAGAAACTCTTTATAACATTGATGGACCCACTTGGGTAGAGTTCTTTAAACAATTACTTAATCCATCGAACAATAAATGTACTGAACAAAACAAATCCAGCTTAGAACAGAGTGCTAAAATATTCAATGAATTTGCTATTAAAAATGAAGAAATCAGTGTGATCATAAAAAAAACTATCAAATAATAAAAGTAGTGGTTTGGACTGTATTTTAAACGAAATGCTAAAGTGTGGCTCTAGTGTTTTTTTGTTACCACTCTTGAATAAATTATTTAACCTTATCCTCAATACATGTGTTTATCCAAAACTATGGAGTTCCAGTGTACTACATAATTTTTTTAAGTGGAGATTGTGAGGGTCCAGGAAATTATAGAGGTATATCAATAATTAGTTGTGTAGGGAAGTTATTTGGATCTATATTAAATGAGAGATTAATGAGATTCAGGGGAAAAGTAAATCAGTATATCAAATTGGATTTGAAAAGGTAACCGACCTTCTGATCACGTGTTTACTCTTAAATCACTTATAGATAAGTATGTGATGGAAAAAAAGAGTATAAAATCTGAGCCTCTATTTGTTTGTTTTATTGACTTAAAAAAACCATTTGACAGTGTTTGGCGTGATGGACTTTGTAGAAAGGTGTACAGCAACAACATCAGTTCTCAAGTAATCAATATGATCAAAAGTATGCATAGTAACACTCAAACAGCTATAAAACTACCAAAGGGCTTAATATAATTCATACCATCTTCTACTGGTGTGAGGCAGGGCTATAATCTGAGTCCTACGTTATTTAATCTGTATGTAGATGGTGATATTGCAGACATATTCAGTGGTCAATCTAAATTTGATGGCCTTGCCTCTTAAAAAAAACAAGTTAGTTGTCTAATGTATGCCGATGATATGATCTTAATTAGTAGATCTCCTAAAGGTCTGAAACATTGTTTAGCGTCATTCGTCATTCGTGGTGTCTTGACGTTAACCCCAAGAAATCAAAAGTAATGCAAATTTCTAAAGGGGGTCAATTAATTAAGGAATCATTTATGATAAACGGAAGAGTTCTTGACTGTTCATGAATACAATTACCTCGGTCTAACTATTTCCTCCTCCGGCACTTATTCAAAAGCAATTTATAGTCTTAAAAACAAGGCCAATAAGGCAATATTTGCTTTAAAACAGTGTGTTTTCAGTAATAACTTACCTCCAAAATTAAGCTTAGAGCTTTTTGACAAACTATTATACCTATTTTAACTTATGGTTGTGAAGTTTGGGGGGGTCTTACTGTGACAATATTGGTGACAGGTTAAATCCTACTTCCTTAACTAATCACTATGATAAAGATGTATATGAAAAATTAGCATTAAGATTCTACAAAAATGTATTGGGTATTAATTTAAAAGCATGCAACCTGGCGGCTAGGGGTGAACTAGGCCGGTTTCCAATTACATTTGACATTTTCAGACGTGTAATACGGTATTTTTTCCGTTTATGTAGTAGTTCACATGACAGCCTCATTCATGAGGCATATTTATGTAATAATACTATAAATAAAGGGCATATTACCGGTTTAAAAACAATCCTAATCAATTGTAATCTGGATGAAGTATGGCATAACCAATATTCTAAAATGCCCCCAAAAAACGGAGAATGACATTATAAAGAATTTTAAATCATGTTTTGTTAAGCAGTGGCAATGCCAAACAGCTAACTCAGACAAACTCAACAGAACATATGGTGTAATAAAAAAAAGAATTTAAATTAGAAAATTATCTATCTCAAATGAAACCGCAATGTAGACGGTCATTGTCCAAAATAAGGACAATTGCTCACTCATTACATATTGAAACTGGAAGAAATAAGAGGCCAAATAAAACTGCGGAAGATAAAAGGACATGTGATTTATGTACAAATGACATTGAAGATGAACAACATCAAATTTTGTCTTGTAAAAAATATTCATATGACAGGAACATTATGTTCAACTCATTAAATGATTTTATACCTGATTTAATAGCATGTCTTATATTGAAAAGATGATATTAATCTTATCAAGTAATGATGCTGATATATGTATCATTGTTGAAAAATTGATTGAAAAGATAATAGATCTCAGAGGTCATATTTGAAGCCCATTGCATGTACATGTAATTAATGTGACAATTGGATAATTATTACTTATACACGTTCACATTTCAATGACTTTGTTTTATTTTTGTTTTTGTTTTTTGTTTGTGTGCACATGTGTTTATCACCAAAAAAAAGGGAAAAAAGAGAAGTTGATATGACATTTATCAATCTAGATTTCCGATCACCTGTCACTCGCATGTTGTATTTACATTTAATTACGATTTCATCATCATTGTTATTATTATAATTTATAGCCAAATATGATATGTATGTTTCGTCATGAGCTATTAATAAAATTTCAAACTTTAAACTTCAAAACAAACAGAAACCTGACCCTTCAACACGGAGTAACCAATTCACTACGTAGACGCCAAAAGCCAGCCTAGAATGGGCACTCAATCACCTTGAGTTCCACTCAGCGCCACATTGAGTTCCACATGGTCCACATGGTCCACAGTGTTGAGTGGGTCCACAGTGTTGAGTGGGTCCACAGTGTTGAGTGGGTCCACAGTTCCACTCAGCGCCACGTTGAGTTCCATTACCATGCCACTGTAAGCAGCCACAGCCACATGGTCCACAGTGTTGACCTTCTCCGTGCCCGGAAGAATTGCCTGTTGCCGACACAACACTTCCAGGAATAAAATCCGTCGCAACTGACAAGAATGTAGACCCTCCAAATATTAAGGAACGAAAAACATCCAGAGCAGAATCATTTGCCAGATCATTGCCGCATGATCGGGGGGGGGGGTTCCGACACGAATGCTGGGGTGGTGGTGTCAAAATAAGCCCAAAGCAATTTTTTTTTCCTTCACAACTTTTATTGGATTTTTACTAGTTTGTACTGGTTTGTAACACTAAGAAATCAATAATAAGGAACTGTAGCAACACTAAATACGCTAGGGCCATTGGATGTTGGTTTGTGCCTCTTTAGGACAAGGGAGAGTATTCTTAATGCAGCTGAATCGCCCATGCAGTATTCTATGTAAGGATAACTCCAAAGAAATAAATTTAATGCCAAATCTGGTCAAACATGGACATTAAACACTGATGTATACACTGATGTATAAAGAAAAAAACATGTAACATACCTAGACTTGTGAGTGGATAACACAATTATCTCATATGTGACAAAAGAGATAGAAATGGTAATAATTCACAATCTCTTGTAGTCATGAATGAGTTAATACAGGTTTCTACTAAAAGTGTAGGTTTGTTTTTTAGTATATGCTTTACTCTCACATGCTACACTTGAGCAGTCCAATAGAAATAATGCCTTTTCTGAACTCATACAAGATTCCTGATTTTCATACAAGATAAACTGTGAACGTTACAAAATTCCTAACCAATCCTAAATCAATTGGAATCAATCGTAACATTAACTTTCTTTGATTTCCCATTGTGCTTCTGGGTGCTCTAGTGTATTGCTATATGTGCGATAAACATGTTTTAGTAATGTCTAATGAGTCTGGGTGGCACGTAGCATATAATAAGTCAACCTATCTGATATAATACAATCACCTATCTGGTGTAAAACAATATCACCTATCTGGTGTAAAACAAAATCACCTATCTGGTGTAGAGCAATATCACCTACCTGGTGTATAGACATAATATCTTTATAAATTTCCATAAAAAGTAACAAAACACAAAAACTAAAAAGGTCTCTAAAAAGGACTACCACACATATTTTGGCACTAAAACAGTGACCATCAATTAAGATTAACCATGCGCGCTGTGTCAGTGGCCGGTTACCCACTCAGGCATAGCTGCTATTCACAATAGCAAGAAAGCTGCTTTATAGGTTTTGTGACGATAAGGAAATTGAATGCAACCTGGACACAATACAATGACTTCAGTTTAGCAATAAAATGTTCGATGGTATATAAATATTAGAACGTCAGTTTGTCTATAAATGTTCGATATAATATAATGATTAGAGCATATCTTGTCGTTGACTACGCGAATGTAGTGGCCAGTGGAATTGTGTAGTTCACTCGCCTTCGGCTCGTGAACTACACCCTTCCCACTGGCCACTACATTCGCGTAGTCAACTCCAAGCCATGCTCTATTCATATACTAAGCTTTAAAATAAATTGACTGCAGAGCTGTGGAAATATGATATTTAACAAAAACGATTAAAAATCCACTGCAGTCAAGAATATACTGCTAGAGACCAGTCCTGCTGTTCATTACTAGATTCACTGAATCTCAATGTAGGAGGTTTGGTCCTGGTTTCTCTGTATGTTTGTGTTTTGCGTACCACAAGTGGGTGGGTGTCAAAACATGGCTGGAAAAAATTCTATGAAATTGAAAAAAAATTGGGGTCGGGGGTGGGTGGGTCCAAAAAGTGGTCATCGGCAAAAAAGTAGCATACGTGTCTGGAAATTTTTTCCGACCCCCCCCCCCCCCCCCTGGCATGATAAGCAAAATATGCGGCCGAAAATCACCAATCCGCGAATGTGGCGAGTAATGCTACGAACACAAAAACCTGACACTCAACAACGAACGATCACACCAGTGTTGTCTAATCCCAGAGCTTTCGGAGAAAAAAAATATATATAACTGTATGTCCGTCCCAAATGACACGAAAATAAGCTAAACACCGCTCGAAGGATATAAACAACTTAAGATATTCAGAAAACTGCCATAACAAATTAGTAAAACGTCACTGAAATCGTAACCATAGGTGTTAAAACCTTTATTTGTCCGGAAATTCACGATGAATGTCACAAGCGGAAAATTTATGAAAATCGAAAAATTATTATTAAAATGAAAAATTTACTTTGTTGTGGCCAACAGAATTATCCGCGTGACAACTCCCACTGTATGGTTGATCATTCGTCATATATCCGTTTCCCAAAACATTGCATATAGGACGGGAAACGGATATTTTTGGCGTCACGTGGGGGTCCTGTGCGCAATTCGTGACGTCATTGTTCCAAAATGGCGGCGCCCATGCAGTAAGCCGCAGACACGTAGACAATTTTTTCGGTTGGCACTCACTCTTATTGCTGCACATTCTATCGCTGGGCTTGATTACCCAGAAATACGGCGCCATTTGACCGCATGCACTCGGGAAGTAAATATAAATTTATGAATCACACAAACGCAGCCATAGTATGTGCTTAGTTAATTTAGAGTTACTTCCCACTGAGTGCATGTGACCAAATGGCGCCGAAGGTTACGTAGCGTTTTTCCGAAGACCCATAACTCCGAAGGTCCGATTCTCCGAAGGTCAGATTCTCCGACGCCCCGATTCTCCGAAAGCCCATAACTCCGAAGTCCCGATTCTCCGAAATCCCATAACTCCGAAGACCCATAACTCCGAAAGCCCATAACTCCGAAGGCCTATAACTCCGAACGCCCATAACTCCGAACGCCCATAACTCCGAAGGTCTATAACTCCGAAGGGCCGATTCTCCGAAGATAATGTTTTATCGCTTATTAAATAGCGTACAGTCCAGTGGCGGAGTCAATTGGGCCCTAGGGGAGACCGCCCCCAAAAAACATGTCAAATGTCATGTAAACGTCCGGAAATCCCTCCTAGGCATTCAAATATTCACAGTGTTCCTGCCCAGGGGAGCCCCCGGACCAACGATTGGGGGCGACCCCTCCCATGCATGCGCTCCCCAAATCAGGCCTTCGTGATATGCTTTCGGCATATCATATGCATGATATATCCCCCACATATCCCCCACATATGCTAATTAATGTGCACCCCTAACTGGGTACCCTGGCTCCGCCACTGGTGTGCACCGGGTATATTATAACGAAACGCTGCAAGAATGTCAGAGTAGCCTAACATGCACATGGGCGAACGGGGGCCAAAGGGGCAGAACTCGCCCTTTTTTCTCGCCCCTGTACATTTTACTCTGGCATCTCATGGGCCAACGTAACGTTATAGTATCTGGTGTATAGTCAGTGGCGTGCCAGGATTCCCATTTAGGTGGGGGCAGTAGAAAAGGTTTGAATATTTTGATGCCCCATGAACGATTTCCGGGCGTTTACATGACATTGGATATGTTTTGGTAGGGGCCCATATTGTCTGAAATAGCAAGTAGAGGTTTAATGGGGGCAGTAGGAATTTTGGGACCCCTTGGTTTCGCCACTGGACTGTACACTATTTAGTAAACGATAATACCCCGATAAAACAAAATCTTCGGAGAATCGGACCTTCGGAGAATCGGACCTTCTGAGTTATGGGCCGTCGGAGAATCGGGCCTTCGGAGTCATAGGTCTTCGGAGAATCGGCCCTTCGGAGTTATAGATCTTCGGAGTTATGGGCCGTCGGAGAATCGGATCTTCGGAGTTATGGGCCGTCGGAGAATCGGGTCTTCGGAGTTGTGGGCCGTCGGATAATCGGGTCTTCGGAGTTGTGGGCCTTCGTAGTAATAGGTCTTCGGAAAATCGGTCTGACACCGGCGCCGAATGCCCTCGAATTGCTGGGTAATCAAACCAAATGGCTCCGACCTGAGTAACGCATTTGCTTTGTGTTTACTAGTATTACATCTTATCTAGCGTTGCACGTCGTTTCTTTGCTTTGTTACAATGTCATGGGCATTGGTTGTTAACCACCACATTCAAAGAACACGCGCGCCAGACTACACGCCTGTAATCAACTTGTACGCGCCAGGACAATAAATATAAGCGCCAATTGTACGTTGGCGACTTTCTAGTTTGATCCATGGCAGGTATATATTGACCCCTTCAGCGGAAGGAACCAGAAACGAGAACAATTTAAATATTTCCTGAATCATATTACTTTGGAAATTAATTACGTTTGATTCAAAATGTAGCAAACATCTCGTAACATGGCGAATTTACAGCGCCCAAACGCATAATTTTCCGAAATCGGCTGCTATGGCAACCGGTCGCAATTTGTTGGTATCTACCCAAAATTTCTGGAAGATTTATAGACCACGAATGATCAACCATACAGTAGGAGTTGTCTGACCCAGCATTAAATAAACGCATAAATTCCTATACAATGATATAAAAGTAACCATTTTTACGAAAGAAAACGGGGGTTTGGCGGTCATTTTATATGGCGCCCACTGTCGGTGATGGGTGATTTTCGAGCAAGGCTGATTCTAGATGTTGGCAAAATATTCCTGGATCATTTAACTTTGGAAACAATTTATATTTGATTCAAAATGTCGTAAACATCTCGTCATGTAGGGAAATTACAGCCCCAAACGCATACATTTCCGAAAGTCGGTTGCGATGGCAACCGGTCGCAATTTGGTGGTATCTACCCAAAATCTACCACAACTTGTAATCGATTGCGGGGCACGCTGGGGCAATATCTAGAAGATATTAGTGAAAAAATAGTCATATTTTCCACTTCCGGCGGCCATTTTGGTGGCCATCTTAGATGAGAAGTTCCAATTTTGCCCTAGAAAGGTAGCATTGTGTCTTGTCTTCGCGATAATATATACATTTATATACACAAACGTGACAAGATTTTATCTCTATAATTTGCATCAAACTAACTTATAGTGCCTCATGGTCATCTAAAGAACGGCGACCATGTTGGGCGCCATCTTGTCTAGTGTCTATACGGTCACATTTCTTCGTGTTAACATTGCTTGAAAGTTTTTGATGGACGTAATAAGGAAAACAATTAGAGGGATGGTTAAGGCCTGGGGATGGATGCAGACTATTATATTTGTGTTTGCCGCCGTTGCGTGACCTTTTTACCTCTGGTAACGTCACCAATGCCAAGGTCATATTTTTTATACAAGTGGATAGAGTAATCAGATACCTACAAAATGATACATCAACAGTTAAAATCAAATCTCAGAGACATCCCTCATATGGTATTACCATTTCCTCCACCCCATCATGTTTGGGAAAAATGGAAACTGTCGCTAAACTTTGACCCAGTAGGTATGCTAGGACTCAAAATATTTGCTGTTAACATCATATTTCCTGAACACATTAGGGTACATGAAAATACCAAAGAGTTGAGTAGTGGGGGCATGAGGGGTCATACCAGCCCATGGACTCAATTGATATCCGTGCAATATTATTTTGAACATTTGGGCGAGAAATAACTTCCAGTGCGGGTTACAGAATTATCGCATGCTTGAACTGTCAATTTGTGAATTTGTCAACCATTTTAATATGTTTGCCAAGCTCCTTGAAACCTCTGAGATATGTGCGCTATACAAATATATGATATATAATATCATATACATATATTGAATGCTTTAATAACTGTATCATGAATTAACATGAAATAAGAGATGAAGAAGAAAATTATACACGTATGCATGCACTATTTACAACATATATAGTCATCTTCAATTTGTCCTCATCGTCATCATCATCGTCGACTTCGTCATCATTACAACCGTCAGCTTTATTATGATAATCATCGTTATCATTATCATGATCACAACAATTATCATCACCATCATCATTATCATCATCATCACCATCAGCATTGCCCTCCGCATTGAATCTCGGAAAGAGACGCACATTGTTACCTTATGGTTCTATATAAGCGATAGCTGCATTTGGGTCAATGACATCTCCACGAGTAAGGTATATATGCTATCTCAATAGCATAGATATGGTGATTTTAAAATCAAGACATACTTAAATATATCACATGGCTTACATATGGGGTTTTAAAGTTGTTTAAAAAACATGAAGGTGTAAAATTTTGTCTGCTATTTTCATGTCGTTTTTGTTTTTGATCGTCTATTTTGCTGAACATTGGAGGACTAACGTACACGCTCACATGCACACCTAATTCCTGCATAATTTTATCCCCAGAAAAGTGGGTCAAACGCTCTTTATTATTCACTATATCGGGAATTTAGTAACATGACACTCTCTTTTGTGCTCCATTCGAGACCTGTTAACTTCTAAATTCTATGACATACATAAGTCTTTCCGTGACATATGAAGTACTCTACGTGTAGACATAGCTCCCCAGAACTGGGCCGGTTATGAAAAAGCGAGCATGATAATTTCAGGCTTCATACTGCCACGAGGCTTCGTAAAATACAAATACCTTGAGGAAACAGAGCAACTAACATCGGTACCAAGCTCAACAAGATATTCTCCGAATGTCCCCCAATAATCATCGCTGGAGAACGTTATGTTCACGAATATGAACCATCCCAGACGTATAATTATCGTGTATCTCCTGAATACAGTCTACGCTTCTTTAAATAAATTACTACACCAAGAAACAAGAGCGGAACGTCCTGCATCGCGAAGGGATGTGTGTCTCATCTCGATGTATTGTTCGTTGCCTGTGTCACAGTGGTTATGTTTTTGATGGACTCAGACTTTATTGGCATGGTCTTGAGGTTTATCATCTCTATTGGCATAGCCTTCGATCAGCTGGTTACAAGATATTATTTACACTAGCACGGGGATTGTGGCATTTTACATTATCAGTCCTGGTAGAGATATCGTGTGGTCATCTCCCTTGAGTAAACCGTGATCTTAGTCGTTCCTGTGAGTATTAAATTCCCGCGCACGTTAATGGTATGTACACCAATAAGGACGCTGCGCAAACACTTCGTGGAATTTCCTCTAATTGAAGTATTGGAAAACACGAGGACCTTGCATTATTGTTTCCTTCCCAGGTAGTTTTTTTTTATTGGGGACATGCTCGGATATCACGTCAGCATCACGCTGCTTCACAATATTCATAAAGCGTGTCGACTCGTGCCGAGTCAAATTCGTGGTTAAAATCGATGTGTGTCTCTCAGACACATATGTATGCGTGTACTTCTGGCGTGTTGCAATATTGTATGACAAACTCCGCACTTGGGTCGATAGAAAATATGATTGAAGACGAGTTAGGTATCTATATGAAATTGCTTGTGCTTCTATATGCTGATGATACGTTATATTTTCCGATTCTATGCAACAAATGAGACGAAATCTTAATTATTTTTTTCAGATTATTGTTCGTTTTGGAAACTTACTGTTAATATAACAAAAATGAAATTATGGTACTCGGTTCTGGGCCCAAAACCAAATCTCATCTTTCCCTAAATGGTAACTCAATAGAAGCAGTAGATGAATATACATATCTGGAAATACCTTTAACGAACGCGAAATTTTTTAGTAAAGCTCGAAAACACATACTCGCCAAAGCAACTCATGCCATGATTGTATAGCTTGATTTATAAATCACGGGAAATGAATAACGCAATGGCACAACAGATTTAATTGTTTTGGGAAGGTAGTTAAACCTATTACAGTGTACGGCTGTGAAATATGGGATTATCAAAATATTCGGGATTTCGACAAAATCCAATTGAAATTTTTGAAATACGTTTAAATTTAAAACCGGAGTACACCATATGTTGCGGTATATGGTAAAACTGGAATTTATCCAACAAGAATAGATATGGATGTTCATATGATTGCATACTGGGTGAGTGTTACCAATTCCTGAAGTGTGAATATTAATGCTATTGTTTATAGATTGTTACTACAGTTGTATACGACGAACCAGTATATATGGACCCATGGCTGAAGCATGTCGAAAATATGTTTATAGAACACATATTAATACTATATATGGATTATAAAAGGCACTTTGCAAATTGGCCCCACGTGGGTCAAAACATATGTTAAACAAGACAGTAATGGGGTTGATCACCAGACTGTAAAGACTGAGATGACTGGAACTCTGAAGACTACAATGGTCAGTACCTGTCAAACAGTAGAGAGTCTTCGTTGAAGGGTGGTAGGGCATATGGGGGTGTTCACCTTGTAATTTCTAACTGCACACCCGACCCCTCCCCCAATAGATCATTGCCCATTACCTCCCAAATGGACCAAACTAAATTACAACTGGTACTTCAAGCTATCCAACTGTTGGAAATTTATCAAAACCTTATTATTATATGTAATATAGGAATATGTATACAAGTACCAGACATGAATTCATAGTATAGATAGGGTGGCTGCGGGAGTGTTAAATCTCATATATCTGCCCTTATTTAACATAACATAACATAACATAACATAACATCAAGATACACAGAACGAGTCGAATGTCTCTTAGTTCCGGATTATGTCAAAAGTTATTTTACTGCATGGCAATCCATCCCTTCTGTATCATATTCGTACCGTATTGGGCGGAAGTGATTGTCCAATAGAGGTTTTAATTCTGCTAGCGTTTGCGATTGTACAATATAATCAGGCAGGGCATTCCAGCTGGAAACAATTCGGTTGCAGAAGAAGAACATCCCGATATCCTTCGACGATCTCGAATATGCCAATTTCATAGTGTTACCTCTTGTTCGTGTGTACACTGCTCGCTTGAACAGTTTACTCTCGTCCACGTTGTATAACTCACTCTGGTATTGGAACCAAATGTAAATCCCAATCTATGAGATTCATAGATCTAGTAATTTCAAAGGGTATATTATAGAAGTTGAAGTGAGTTCATTTTCCTTAAAATAAGTTACACAATTTAGGGAAGGGTTATAAATAAAACACATCATTATCACAGATGAAAATGAGTTAATAGTCTATATAAACATAATATTGTAACACCTGCCTCTACAACTGCATAGAACACAGTACATTTAAATTGAAATGAGTGACACAAATAAACATTATTCAGGCGTTATTTGTTTATCAAACACTGTCAGATAAGATACGATCTCATTGCATACACACGAAACATTAGATAGAATGGCTGGCAGACAAGCTTTATGTTGTTGTCAATGAAATAGATGACTTCTCAAATAATATTCTGGCATTAGGAATGTGAAAGAACAGCATTCGTGACAGGGGTACACGCACTTACTTGACCCTTCTATTGGCAAAGGTAACGGTCTGTCTGTTCACGGTTTCTCTCCCAGACCCCTTGACCGATTTCAACTAAATTTGGTGAGGTGAGTCGGTGTACACTGGTGGATTTTATAACGTGGTCAGTTTTTCTAAATTTAAATTTAAAATTTGAAATTACATTATCATGAAAAAACAAATTGAGCAAGTAGTAGAGGCTCTTATGTACTCCCGTGTGCACTTTGTGAAGAAATATAGCGACTATGCCAATGACGCTGCTTGATATCTCAGGCACCAGAAAAAAAATGTTAGACACCTTGGGGTCGCGACTGGGTGGATTTATGACGTCATCAAGATGGCCGCCATACACAATTTCACAGTATGCACTTAGTCAGTTTGATTAATATCTACTTGTAAATTTATTATAGAAATTTGATTATCTCACCACTGACGTGAAACTAATACCCCATACTTCCATATGACAGAAAAAGTGGCCACCAAAAAACCAAGATGGCCGCCAAAATGGCGACCGAAATTCGGAAAATTGATGATTTTTTCTCACTTTCCTCTTGAATCATTAACCGATGTTTGAAATTTGTAACGAATAAAGACCTAAATTTGAATAAATTCTAGTATCCAACCATTTCTACAACATAATATGTCATATTTCGGATCTCATTCCTGCCAGCTATCTTTAAAATGTGAATTCAAAAATGTGCTATGAAAGTTAACCAAAATTCAATTATATGATTCTAGCCAAGAGTTGAACAGAAAATAACTGAATTTGATGAAGATAATGTAAAAATGTTTTAAATATGTAAATTGCCATATAGTTACACTGAAAATAATGCATTTTCGTTTAAGATGGAGAAATCACCAAAATGGAGAAATCACCAAAATCTGTCCAATTTTTATTAATATCACTCATGTGTTGGGGAAAAGTAAATATATGTGAATATGTGCTACTTTTTCGCGGACATCCATGGACTTATGGAATGATTTGTAAATTTGGTGAACCATACAGCTGCTTATACCCGAGAATTCAACAGAATTATACCACGAAAATTAAGTCAAACCATCTTCATGGCAGCCACACAAATTTGCAGAATGGGCACTGAGTGAGGAAGAAAATTTAACACAGAAAATGAAAAATATTTCTACGGCAATGATAAAATTGCACCAAGCTTTCTTTTGAAAGAACAAGATTGATAAAAAAAAACCCAGAAGGCTGTCAAAATGGCGACCGAAATATAGAAATATAGAAATGTGTTGAATTATTACACATGCCACTTACATCATTTTCGGTTATTACGTGCGCTCGCGCAACAGTATGGCGATCAGACAGATTCGTAGGTTGGTGTCACTCTGCTCCGTTTCACTCCATGACGTCACCAAAAACGACGTAAAACCTCGTGGCGTTCTGACATTTTTACTGTGCCGCGTTTTTGGTATGTTTATTTTATGTGTTGTTTTCGATTATTTGTTTGTCGCCAATATCGCCATTTGTCGGGATTACCTGTTTCCATATTTAAAACTGGCATGCTCGTAGTGAGCCTCGATTTCGATTTTTTCTCCCAGGTCAAAATACGTCAGAGTTATGACAAAAATAGATCGACCTACATTTTCTCCATCATAACTCTACATCAAAGAGTCTATAGACTCCGTCGGGACCTACATAGACTCCTTCATTGTTGGGTATTTTTACTTATAATTGGGAAGTTTTATCATTTTTGGTTTGTGCGAAGACCTCTTTTTATCGTGCGGGAAAAGAGAGACATTCAAAACGCGATTTCGTAATTCGACGCAATAGGCTGAATAGCCTAACCTTCAGCCGAGTTCCGGGTCAAATACGACGAATGACGTAACACAAAACAAAACGCATTTGTTGACACAAACACCGTTTGAAGAGTTTATTATTACATAAAATGATCGTTATTGATTAATTATTGATTAATTATTTATATGTATTGTTGCATATTGGCTGCTATCAATATTTACACACAATCATGGTATCTTATAATTGCTCCTTTGGTCAACTTTGACTATCGGAAAATGAAAATGAAAATATGCCGCTGAAAAAATTGTAATCGATATTAAAGTCTCATCCTTTCGGCAACATGGAATTGGTTTTAATTACTTAAATGATTAATATAGTAATTAGCCTTTTATCTGTGATGAAATGAGAAATGTCTTTTGCTAACATTAAATAAAATAAAATAAATTAAGTAAAATACAGTGAAATTATTTTTTTAATTATTTTTTATTACATTTTTGCGCACGTTGGCATCTCTCTGAGTGCATTCTAGTTTGTAAACTGTGGCGAGTAGGAATTGTCTTTGTTTTTATCAGTCATGACACCAAGTACTTTGGAAAACATATTATGCTGTAATTTGTGTCTAATTGTTGTCCATACTCCGAAAAAAGCAAATTAAATAATTCGCTATGTAATTTCACAAATAAACTTGCTTCTCGAGGTTCTAGATTAACATTGGACATAAATAGCCATAATAAAACAAACAAAAGTGTACACAGTTTTAAATATCGTTAGTGTCATTCAATTACACTCGACATTGATCTATTTGACCCAAGATGGTCGCCAGAATGGCCGCCAAAACTCACAGTTATAAAATGTGACAAATGTTTATATTCTCAAACGGCATTTAGCAAAGGAGTTGGATATATTCGCCCAATCTAAATTAGATACTATCATGTTAAGGTATATTGTGACTATGTTTGACCAAACATAGTTTGTTTATAATCGAGAATATATCAGAATGGACTCTTAGAAACCTAACATGAAATTGCCCAATATAATTTAAACGATCCTGCCCGTTTCCTGGGAAGGAAGTCAAACCAGATATGTGCTGACTATCATTATAAGGTCATAACGAGTACTCGAACGCAAAAGAATCCCTGCAGTCATAATACAGACAGAAATCCAACTTTATGGCTATATTATTTCGTTTGGGGCAGATCTGCTTTATTCGTTGCCTATTCTTGATTAATTGTTGACCACGTTGATTTCGCACGGCCGCAAAAATTTAGAAGATTCAGGAAAAATATCACACCTTGACTTCATCGAAGTCGAAGTTGCATTGCTATCATACCGCCACCGGGAAATATAATTGCTCAACTTAGAAATACACAGGCATTACATGTTAGTGCAAATATTATTTCGTATCTAATTATGAAACAGTTGTGTCTAATAAGATACAATAAGGGGAGATTGCATTGTTCAGTTTCTTGTTTTTGGCATCTCTGTGTTCATCACCCGAAATTCGTTTGAATGGTTGAGACATTGTCACACTTCTCAAGACGTGAGTCAGCACATGTACCAATCTTGTTACTTCGTCCAATAGATGGTCACATTGATGGTAGCCTAACTACAACCAACTCACCCCAGCAACTACAGTTGAATTACAAACTCATCTCGCAAGCTAACAGAGCTCACCACAAAACTCTCCGACTGCATATCAGAGACTCCATATAGAATGTTTTTTTCGGTTGTGGAATGGAGAGTCCATAATACAGATTTAATAAATAAATGTCAATACGGCCGCTGACCTCATAGCAGATACATTGCATATTCACTTCGATGTAGTCTAACAGAACTGTGCACCTAACCGAGTTAATGCTTGTCAGTTTATTTTAGAATATGTCAAAACATCAGTATCGGGCAAAAATAGCCTAAGGTTTGTCATTCTCCATGTCGAGTCCAGCAAGTGACAATAACGGCACCTCAACTTCTTCCTGGTTGTCAACGAAACAATATCGTGAAATCAAAATGCCTATGCATAGTGCCTGGATATTTAGTGATGAAATACCTCATCGAAACACCAGAAGCTCATCTTTGGTACATGCCATATGATGGTGAATCGAACTAATGAATACATTGACGGGTCATCAAGATAATTTAATGGAACGTTTATTAAGATTTCTTGCAAAACGTCCACATGGGGACATTCATTAGCATTATACATCAACTGTTAGTTCACAGAAAGTAAAGATCTTCGAATCACAGAAACCCCGCAATCTCGAACGAAATCCTTTAATTGTCCATCGAACAAATGTAGTTTATAGAATTTGTTGGCAAACCGTACAACCATAATAGTCGGATCCACAAGTAGGCCAATAACAAGCTTGGAATATAGATACTGCGCAAAAGTTGGAAGTAATAGATAACAATGTTATTCTTGAATTGAGAGAATATTGTGGATTGTTAGCTATTTGAAGAGTCCATAACTGAAATATACTTCAACTATTGCTCAGGAAGGTATAATATTACAACGTTTAACGACCTGAGTTTTCTGCAGACCTGATTTCATTGTAGTGGGATATCAAATGTTCCTGTATAAAACATCTGGAAAGAATACTACAAACTTTCCACCCAATAATAATACATGTACCCCAACATGTCGGTGAGTTGAATTGCCTCTACAGCCAAGTCGAACTGTGCATTGGTGCGAAAATTATTATCAATTTTATCTGGAACATTGCCGATAGCCGATACAATTACAGAAATGCAGGCATTTAAAGAAAATTTGGTGTGAATATATTTCTTGTATGACATTTTGATGAGACCGCATAACGCAAGCATGAAAGAACTTCGATAACACATGTGACAAATATGACATAAGTGCATAAGTTCTGCACAGGAAGACGGGGATCATACACGGAACGAACTTGTAGTATATGCGATATCCAGAAAACTATCTCTGTGGAACTCAATACACATGTATACCAATTGAACTCATTATATGAGGCTATCTTCCTATCATAGCTCGATCAAAATCAGCCACGCTTTCGCAAATCTTGGGTCTGGAGTCAGTGAGTTGACATATGAGCTGTCCAGAGCTCCACAACAGTTTCTGTTTTGGTACGAACCTGAACATAATTTATCACTAGTCGCTACATATCGCATGTAATAAGCAGAGGTCTGGTAGAAATCCGCCGATGCGATTCTTCTTCGCAGAAGACAGATATAGCTCACATCTGAACGCTCTCGTTTGGTAGTCTGCGACAAAGCAATTACTGTCATATAATCCCCTGATGCACACACAATATGAACTAGATGTTATTCAAGGACGAGCAATTGTAAAAAAAATTCAGTTTCACAAAAGTATACCCTGTGTTTTCGTATATGTATATTAATAAGAACGAATCACACAAATATTAGCTCCTATTCTTATATTTGGACTTAGTATACACTAATTGTTAAGCTTGTTAACATGGAAGATGTCTGTAATGTCAACGCATTATATGCCGCTACTGTTTTGGGGTACTGCATTGTGTGATGTCCATTCAATTAATTTCCGTGAGCAGCTGAATTTCGGTAGAATTGACTTAGTACGATGGCATTACATGAGCAATACGGGAGTCAAGTGAAAAATTGTTAGCCAAGCCCCATAATGGGGGCGATATCAAGGGGAAGTAATTAAAGTATTGCTCAATACCGACAGCCTTATAGTTGAGGTAGGGATTTTTCTCCAGTCGAGTCACCCAAATCAGGACATTTCCGCTGTACATGTAATGATGGATGTAATCAGCATATATTCAGATTTGGATATTTTCAAATAGGTCAACATCAGATGAATTTATCTACTTTTCATGGTTTCTGTTTCCATTCTCATGAAATCTCGGATATAAACAGCTACTGTTCGCAAAATATTCATATTGTATCAGATTGTATCAGCATTCCTGGCACTTTTGTCAACAGGGGAACAAATGTGTTTACCAGTAGTCACTGAAACCCACATTATGAGCGTTATCAATGAAAACTAGCAAATTTGGATGATTTCTCCATTTTGGTAACCATCTGAGTCACCATCCTGAATTTAGATTCATGTGGATAATAATATCTTAATCTAACATATCATGGTTGTCGAATGATTAGATAGTATAATTCATTCAAAATAAGGTTGCTAGTAGCCACCGATTTCAAACCGCTGTGAATAATTTAAGAGGCGAGTGTGAAAAATCATCAATTATTAGAATTTCGGTCGCCGTTTTTGGAGCCATCTTGGATTTTTAGGTCCAAATTGCACCGTCAAGAGGAAGTGTGATCCAATGGTATTATTGGTCGCGAAACATAATCATTTCACTATCTAAATTTTCCTCCCAGACTCAATGCCAACTCTGAAATTGTTCATGGTTGCCATTTTGATGATTTCATCTCATTTTCGTCGTTTCATTCTCTCGAATTCTTGAGTATAAACAGCCATTGTTCACAAACTATTCATATTGTTTCATATCTCCATGTTATTACGCCAACACGGAGCAAATATATTCACCTATATTAACTAAATCGCACATTAGGAGTGATATCAAAGAAAAATTGACAAATTTTAGTGATTTATCAATATTGGCAACCATTTTGGTCGCCATCTTGAATACAGATGCACTTTTTTGGTTGTAATTATATGGCAATCTATATGTTCAAACCTGTTGCAAATGTTTGTCATCAAAATCAGCTATTTTCTGGGTAACACTTGGCTTGAATTACAAAATCGATATTTGGTAAAATTTCATAGCATATTTATGAATTCACATTTTGACGACATTTTGTAGGAATAAGACACAAACTATGACATATTATCATGTCCAAATGGTTAGGTGTTCAAATGTATTTTAAATTAAGTTGCTATTAGCCACAGATTTCAAACAACCGTGAATGTTTTAAGAGAAATGTGTGAAAATTCATCATTTTCCCGAACTTCGGTCGCCATTTTGGCGGCCATCTTGGTTAAATGTGGTCAATTTTTCTGTCAAAGAGAAGCCTGTTATCATAGTATCACAACAGTAGATAAATATTATATTTCCTACCATAAATTCACTACCAGCTATTAATCAAACTGATTCAGTGCCTACTCTGAAATGCTGGATGGCGGTCATCTTGATGACGTCATAAAACCACCCAGTCGCGACCCCCAGGTGTCTAACATTTGTTTTCTGGTGCCCCAGATATCAAGCAACATCATGAGCATAGTGGCTATATTTCTTCACAAAATGCACACGGTAGCCAAAAAATGGACATAAGAGCCTCTACTAAAGGAGTAAAATGTAAAATCTAAAAAAAAAAAATCCATTTCATTTTGTTTATGTGATATGAAACACTCCGGTAGGATGATCAAATATAATTGAAGAATAATCTTACTCAACGTATTTATTTTAACAATTACTATATCCAAATTGACAACACACACCGTCATTCTTATATATTCGGTGACTCAATTCAATGTTTATTTCGCATTAAACTGTAATTACAGTATTTGAGAGTATTTGAGAGTAGTACACACTATATCATGCAGACGCAGATAATTATGTATAAGTTTGGGGGAAATCCGCGACAAATTGTGTTCTTGTCCCTTCCCTTTTCTGCCCCTGACAACAACAGCGTCGTTTTAGAAAATTCTAACCCGCACCATTATCTTCCTCGTAAAAAGTTACCCTCGTGAATAGAACACAGACAGACATACAGACCGACAGACACACATTCGCAAATATAGATATAGATGTCACCATAAGCGATTATGCCACTATACAACAGAATCTAATTCTTTAAAATATTGAAATGTGTGCCACCTCATTGAGTTAGTTTGATAGTGCATGTTTATATGAGTATTAACATGTTCATATTTTGCAAACATAAATCTTCCTTTTGTGTCGAATGTTGGGGTATTCCAATACACTTGTCATAAATGGAGTTACACCGCCTTCCATGCTAGGATCTATATTCGCACTCCATTTCTGTGTCGGTTATGGAAGTTGCAATTTTAATGCACCCATCATAAGGTGCCTTCTCCGCTGGTGATCTCTACCCGAAAATGATTTGACGCGGAGAGTATATCCACGTGGTTCTCGCATTCACGCAGTGCATAGCTTGAGCTGCATGTAGACCCCCCCCCTATGCGGATTTTTGGTGGTTATTATATCTTTGTAGAACTATATCGGTCCTTCAATTTGCCGGTTGTTTGCCATCTGGCGATGGGGGCTTTATAGAGTTATCGGTCTTTGAATCCAAGATGGCCGCCAATGTTGAATATCTATAGGAATCACGGAACTAAATGGTTTCCCATAGGCGACAGTGTTAACGTTTCGGCCAAATTCACTGAATTGAAGCCTGCATGCCATATCAGTGATGTTTACCCGGCTAGATTGACACCAGTTGATCACGAAAATGGTAGAAAAATCATAGGTCATGTGTTTACTTTTTAAAATAAATCCCCAAGTGTACGACAGGGCTATCCCACAGCCAAATTTGATCTGGACAAATCCAGAACTACAGCAGCTAATTAAATAAATTTCCCGCTCACAAAAATCCATTCCCCCATGCATTCACCAGTTTAAATTATTTAGATATGATGTACAAATCAAATAAACGCGATGTCATCCTTTAATAACGTGTCGCATGTATCATGATGCAGGTGAAGGTCATTCTTCAGTTACCTTCACCTTTAGAACACATTTAGCTCCCTGATTCCTAACCAGGTAAATTTCAATTCGCAATTACTCAGGAAGTTTATGAGGTATTACGTCGTGCAATATGCCATTCTATTGATAATTAAGTAGTCCTTATTTGTAGCTATTTTGAGAGAAATATTTCCCCTACCCCCAATAAGGATTTTATCGCAAAAAATCACAGTAGTTTTATAAAAATCGCTATAAAATGAAAAAGCCCCCACGCCCGAGTGGCAAACAAGCAGATACATGTGTGAAATACATCCCTCTATCTGAAAAAACATAGTCGGCAAAAATCCGCACAGGGGGAGGGTGGCCATATGGTAGCTCAAGGTCTAGTGTGCTTCCAACCCAACTACAACAGACGTAATTGGGGAAATTGGTTTTGACGACCCTTTGTCAGTCTCAAAACCCAGTCCGTTTCTTCTACCTTCCACAAGAGCACTTTGCGCTTCTGACGAATCTACACTCCAGCATGTTCACACCAAGAACATTTATCTAGAGCTTTAATGAACAAAGTACGCAATTGTTTTACTTAACGGTGCGTGCAAGTCACGTGCACGCCAGCGTGTAACACATATTGTGCACGCTAACCTGTAAGAGTACATGTGCTGCAGCAATAGAGTTACTGTTCTTCTGCTAGAGTTGCAACGTGCGTTGTTCGAATATTTTTATACGCAAATAATTGCCCAAAATATACAGATAAGCGCGCCCAGTGTATAAATTACCTATATAAATATACAAATGTATTGTATACAGCGCAAAACTAATGTTTTATGTTTGTTTTTAACAGAGTTGTTTAGGAATACACGCATATGTGTTAACGGCGAAGTGTACAAACCCCAATAACTTGAACCGTGTCATGGGGTGTGGTTTCGTTGTAATATTTTTTTTAACAGAACAAAAGCATCGCTAGGGCGTGCCAAAATACCCAAGTGGTAATTCCGACAAAGGGCAATAACTCTGGTTACAATTCGAACTTGACCTGTAAGTTGGGCTATAGTATAAACTCACATATAGAATACAAAATGTCATGCCATTCAGTAAGATTTACTAAATTAGTTATCATCCTGAAACGAAAATTGAGTGCAAATTCCAACAAAAAGAGTCATAACTCTAGTGAAATTGGCGGGTGGAACTCGAATTATAACTTGACATATTTTGTGCTATAGTAAACCCACATACCAAATTTCATTCCATTGAGTTGCGAATAACTAAAGTTATCATTCGTAAACCAAAAGCGAACGGACGGACGGGGGAGAGATGGATGGATGGACAGGCCAATAACATAAGACGTCCAGTTTTTTTATTTACAAACATTAGTACGTATATATATGTGTATACATGTAATAACTATGTCTCATTTATCGAGATATATGTAATTTTCATCTGCATAAAAGTAGTTTTTACCTCTATATTTTAAAATTGTGTTTATGTCAATGAATGGCCTCGTGACTGGGCATTCGGCACTCGCTCATTATCCCTGACTTAATTAATGGACAAGCTTTAATAAGGCAGTGTGAAAATATTGGAATTGCTGCCTCCAACTTTAAGTTCCTGGAAGATTTCCAATCTGTTAAATTCGAAGCGAATGAAGTATTACAGAAAAAATAGTCAGACGACTATATTTAATATTAACAACTGGAAAACCTCGTCCTGAGATGTTAACACATCTGACTCTTATGCAGTATTTATGGAGCAACAAACAGGTGTAGTACGGTCGATTTGTTTTTGATTTGTTTTTTGGCGTTCTTTTCGTCGTACGAGTACTTTAATAATATATATGAATTGTGATATTTGTGTGTAGTATTGTTGTGTTAGCATTCGCTTGGTTCCTTGCACAACTATTGTAACTGCATGTGTAAATGGGATAAACCTCCACATTGTTATATTTCAATCTGAGCACTAACTCCCACGCTTGTCATCATTACTAAATATGATAACGAATTTGATGTATGGTTGTGTTTTATTGTCTAAAATGTGATATCTATTTTTATTGGATGATCCAAACTTTATTCCATTCAATAAACCCATTAAATAAATTGTGATATTAAACGCTCGTTTAATAACAGAAAATAGTGCCAGGTGACATTTGACTTTCGGTTTGTCGTCTGTTTACATTTCGTTAGATACGTCTCAAAATACGGTGGCTTCCAATATTTTTCCAATAATAACTATTCCAACTATAATGAATGAAGAGTTTGAAAATTTGTGTCATTGCAAATAATAACTGAAATCCACGATTCAGAAAGACAATTTTAGAGTCATGTCTGACCTAACTAAATAACACAGGTCTTGTTGGGCCGTCGAGTTATATGGTCTGGGTGTCGTTTCGTTGTTATTTATTGCTCAAATTATGGTATTATCGCCATTATCAGCTGTTCGCTGTCGATAGAACGCGCTGGTTCGCATTTTGCATGAACGATTTTTTTAGACGATATAGAGATGCTAGTGCTGAACCTGGTCTGTGGTTTTACCTATACGCTAACACCGAAGATGCCGAATCTCACTCAGACCATATACTCGCGTGTATATGTGCGAACAATTGAAAACTGGCTGAAAAGATGATGAGACTTGGACAAGTTTGTCCCAGTATGGACGTAAAGTAAAGACTAGATTACGGAAACATAATTTGTTTCGTACAGGTAGGTACGCTCTCACAAAAGTACATGTGCTCTCAAACAATGACAAATGAGCCGTTAATTGTGCGACATGCTAAAACAGATTCATTTACGACGTAAACGTTTTGATTCAGACATGTGAATTATACGAGGTGATCACCACGTAAATCAATCAAATCCTCCTCTCAATTGACCCCGCTAGTTGCATGGCACGCGCTATATAAACAAAATATATCATGCCACGAATCTCTACTCTTAGGTACGTACGTAGAGATCATATTCCACAAGTGCAAAACAATTGAAGTTTTTGAAGTTTTGACAGGGAACCTTATAAAGTCGAAAACATAAAGCCGCTTACACATGGAATCGGCGCGGCCGGCGCGGTTATCTAGCGAATAAACTTGTTGTCATCGCCGCGAGAGTGTGTCGCTTTCACATGGCCGCGGCAGAATTATTATAAACGCCCGAAGTATTGTGTTTCATAACATTAGTTTCTAGAATGGAGGCAGTGTCTGATGACACACTTGTTATAATAGCACTGGCATATTTGTATCGACAACGAAAAAAGAAGAGAAATAGAAGGTTTTGGGTACACCCAATTAATAAGAAGAGAGATTTACATGGTGTATTTAATCATTTATACCGTGCATGAACTCTATTCAGATGAGGACAAATTTATACAATTTAGAACGTCAAGGGAACAGTTCGCACGGACACTTTTCTTCATCGAAGATGATATAAAGAAAGAATACAGGTCGCGGAAGCCAATCAGCCCACAACAAAGACTTGCGATATGCTTGAGGTGGGATGACCCGATGAATATGTGTGGAATTCTTTGATCTGACAGTGATTCGTCGATCGATCGCTCTGCAAAATGGCTCACGGTTCCATTGAAAATAATCGCGCCACTCATTAAAAATGTCGCCGCGCGTCGATTGGCCGCGCCGCACCAATCTGTAAAGCCCCTGTCACACTCAGGCCGGCGCTCTCATTGCGGTGCAAAAGTACCAAAGCGGCCACCTAAACGCACTAAGGTCTCCAAGAACCGATTGGTGACGCAGTGGACACTGGCTACAACGGGCGAGGATCTCCATGGTCGCCCATAGGTGCCAGAGCGCCCCGCTTGTTTTATGCATGCACAAAACAAGCGCAGAGGCTCGGCGTTCTGGCCAGGACGTAGAACTGTCGCCGTGACAGCGCAAAGCAAAGCGCCAAGCGAGCGACGTGAGCGTTGTGTGAACGTAGCAAGAGCGCATATTAGCTTCTCGTGATCGCAGCAAGAAATTAATCTTGTCTTTTTTGACTACAGTAAGCTTAATCAAATTCTCACTACGTGCCTTTCCCGTCTTTAATACGCGCAATGAGGCTCTGTCCAAAACTTATTGCGCTGTCATGGGGTGTTATGGACTGGTTCCCGCTCATCTAACGTCCACATTGTGCTGCCACTGCGACTCTGGCGCTAGCTTTACGCCCAAGCGTTATACATGGCGTTCTTCCGGCGTTTACAGCAGGTTTACAGTACAATCCCACTTTGAAATGCGGTCTGCTCATACCACTGTCACACTCCGCTGCGATCAGGCTGGCTTTTGCTTTGAGTTGAAAAAGTATCAAAATACGAGTAACGCACAGTGGAAGCGCTGAAAATTGTCAGAAATTTTCAATCTGTTAAAACAAGAGAACAAATGTCAGAAATGGTAACGCGCTCAAGATCATATATTATAAACCCAAGAATGTAAATGTAAAATATAAAATATACTGGTTTTTGCGAACCAGAATTCCGTTAAATAACAATAACAACCAGCACCTAATTAACGAACCGGTGGCCGACTCGATCGTCTCCGCCCACAACCCCCAGTGGGCTGCATGAATTTCTTTCATTTGTAATTGACATATAGTTTATCACAAACCAAAAATATACATTACTCAACGTTGATTAACACAATGTTGAATTTCCCCAACTACATGCACCTTTTACGGGACTCGGCCTCCAGCTCGCAGTTTGACTTTTAATCATCCCAAAAATTCCCATTCTATAAATCAAACTAATAAAACACCCATTGATAATGTCAGCCCGCACGCGAAAGAGAAACTCCCCACCAGTTATACATGCAGCGCGCGTGAAAAGCTATGCTCCTATCCCGCTTATCACGTTCATCGCGCTCTGTGTACGCAGAGACGTGGCGACGTGGGGGGGGGGGGGTTGGGGTGTACCACCCCCCCCCCCAACTTTGGTCAAAATTTTCAACAGTTGGAAATTTCATACCTGCAAAAACATTAGTTGGAAATTTCACACCAACAATAGGTTGAAATGTTCTTGTAGTTTGATTTTCAAACAATTTATTGGGGGGAATTAATTGTTTTTGGACCAATATTTGCATATTTTCCTATTTTTGTCAAAATTTTGGAATGAAATGGTCATCAGTTGGAAATTTTCCAACCTCAGGGAGGTGACAGGTTGGAAATTTCCAACACTTGGAAATCTTGTGTCGTGGTCCCTCCCCCCGTGGCCAGTCAAAAACTGCTAGTTAATTTAAGAAAACAATATTCTCATACATTTGGTCAACATTGTCATTGGAATTGTCATCAGTTGTAAATTTTCCAACCTAAGTGGGGTGTCAGGTTTGAAATTTCCAACTCTAAGAATGCTTGACGCTAGTCTAGATGCTAGGATTTTGCGATTTTCTTGTTCAGATTACAAAATTTTCGCACACCGGACCGAACCATGATCGGCCTGGTGTGTCATTGCCTCTCCCCTGTGGCCAATACAAAAATGCTAATAAGTTTAACAATATTTTACTTCATTTGGTCAAACTTGTGGTCATCAGTTGGAGAATTTTACAACCTGAGGGGGGTATGAGGTTTGATGTTTGGCATCGCGATGACCCAATAAGAGCATCGAAAATGGGCATTAACTCATTTTAGCTCTTCAATATTGACCGTAAACATATGCAGGGTCTTTATCATAAGCAATCGTTTGACATGTTGTAGGCGCCCGACCAATATTCAAAACCTGGTTGTTTTTTTTTAAACCAACAAACAATTTTTTCCGCAACTCAAACCTTTCCCTGCAAGTCTTTTTGACTGTTTTTGAAATGAGTTTGGCTTAAAACACCTTAGAATGTCAATATTAACATAAATGAAAAAATTCATGATGATCAGACAAACAGTATAGCATGTAGCCCATGCTAATGGATTGAATTTTGAAATCCAAGATGGCCGCTGGCAGCCATGTTTTTTTGGCCGAATGACCCCAAAATGACTTGTTCCTATTTACATGTCAATGTTAACATCCATGACAAATAGTATGCACATAAATTCATATACAGCTGTTTACAGTGAACCCCCATTTTCGATGCTCTTATTGGGTCATCGCGATGCCAATTAATGTGTCACGAATGACAAACACTATATAGAAAAGCTTTAGTTGAGGCCAGTCTGGATGCTAGGATTTGCGATTTTCTTGTTCGAATTTCAAAATTTTCTCACACCGGCCGAACAACGATGGTCAGCTCAGTGGTGTCGTGGTCTCTTGTCCGTAGCCGTGTGCAATTGTATGGAGTTAGACCACTAGATATTAGGATTTATGCAATGTTTCAGGTTAAAATATCTGAATGTTCTCATACCCACGCTGGTCATCCGTGTAACGAGGACCCGGATAAGTAACGACGGACGCGACTAGTCCCTCGTGATTTCCATGAGCGATGACTTCAGGTAGGTACACACATATCGTTATTATAATACCTTGTCGGTTTAAGCAGACGATTTTGTTCTATTATTATCGTTAACAATAGTTGGTTCTCCAATTACAACTTGTTATGTCATGCTGGATTAGATATTTTAGCATCATTGGTGACACTAAACTATGAGGTTTCGATTTATCGAAGAAAATATGTTCAAATAACTAATGAAAATTCAGAAATACGAAACCTCCTCTCTAATATATGTTGTCATGCCGGATGATGTGTGTATATATACCGTTCACATATATAACATACCGTAGAAATTTCAGGATTGCTATAGATGCAAGTAAAATGGACTTTTATTCGCGTTTCCAGCAACTTTGGAAAGTAACGAGGACCCGTTGAATTTTCTGTGGGAAAGTAACTGGACGCGAAAATTTGTAACGACGGACGCGTTTTTGTTTCTCAGAAATATCTACCTTCACATGATATGTCATGGGCATATATGGTAATGTTTGAAAAACAATAAAGGTAAAATATTTAGGATATGTCCAATTAATAATCAGATTTTATTTTTGCACAACATATTGAGAAATATACTATAACACACCGGGGCGTGTCCTTATCGTCTCCTTTCGGGCGGGTGATGCATGTCGATCTGGATTTTTCCAACTGTACCCCCTTGAAACAAACCAAACACTCCTAAAAGTTCTCAAAATTACATTTGCACCCATTACATAAACAATAGCCATGAATGAGACGGCGCGTCTTGTTATTTATAAATTCCTATTTTTCATTTGCAGGCGGAGAAATATTAGTGCCTATTGAAGGCGAATTCCTGGAAGTCGATGACAGGGGTGCATGACGTTTCGGCACCTGGACGTTTCGGCACCTGGTTTTCTGGACGTTTCGGCACCTGAATTTTCTGCACTTGTTTGTGTCGGCCCAGGTTTTTGGACGGTTTGGCCTTTCTAGAGGCCAACGCCCATGAATTCTCTCAGATCGACGTCCACTGCACCGAGACAAGCAGACGAGACGACTGCTATTCAGTGCTCCGAGCCACAGACAAACGATGTACCATCCAACATCAGACTCGATCGATTTGTCTTAGACTTCGATCGAGGCTGGAATGTGGCAGGCCATTCGACAGCGTTTTCCGGGGTACCCGATTCAAGGTTGTTCCTTCCACTGGTCATAAGCTGTGTTCAAGATGATTGACAATAATTGTTCAAAGAATACCAAACAAAACAGAGAAGAAAACTCATGTATTCGCTCTGACAAATACTGTTTTCAAATAAACGCTCTTTATTTATACCATATCAGGAATAGACTAACATGGAACGCTCTTTTCCTGAAAGCTTCTGTTGGCTTGTATATCCACACCTGGAGACAGTGCTACATGCATGTTCATGACATGTTGTGATAACAGTGCTATTCCGTTGAGTATTCGTTCCTTGTACGACTTGTGCATTTTATACGTTCACAATCGCTACCATCCATTCCACCCAGTGTTTGATTTTGTTACCATGTTACATGTTTATCACATTTTATTGAAATAAAGAATACAAAAAAAAATTTAGTCTTTAATTTCGTTGGTCCGATAATTAGCAGCCTAGCTTCCCGGTGACACCGCCTTCTTGTGCTGGTAACCATCAGTGCCACGAATGTGGAAGAAATATATAAACCTGCAATAATTACGGCAACATTCACTTTCTCATATAAAAGACAAGCCAATGTCGTGTATAACTATCTTGTCATAAACGTTTCCGGTCGAGTGACGAATACAGGGCTCACAGATCTGGCCACCACCATAATGTTCTCTGCGAGAAGTGTGTGATACAGATCCTCTATCGTCAGGGTTGTCTAAAATGCACCGAGACCCCCTACACCCAGACATCAACCTCAGAAATTTGCCACGAAAAAGGCGATATGCAGTCTGCCAGAATATCCGGATATCTCATCTGAGATGTATTGGAGCACTGGAACCAACGGACAACGTCAAGTAGAAGGTTGTATGCTACGCTGCTCGTTGGAAATGTTCCCCATGCTATTAGTTGACAAACAACTTTAAATATATGTGTGTGTCCACACTCAGTCAGTCGGCGATATAATGTTTGTAATACGTTATCAAGCTGCATACGGAAGGTGTCGAAATCCAGTGACTCTGGTTCTTTATCAGGGCTGGTGTTGTTGCCACTGTTGATGTTAGTGATCTCGGCACTGTCCGAGTTGCAGCTGCTGCAGTGTACATGACTAACGACGTTGTCGATGTTGTTGTTGCTGTTTGTGTTGCTATTATTGGTGGTCTTATGGTCGTAGGTGTTGTTTATTTCATACTGATGGTCCTGTTTGTTCGTTGTAATTTTTCTTTTCTTTATGGCATTTGTATGTCGGTGAATGATGTTATTGTCGCTGGATAATATTATTTCTTTGCTGTTGTCCGATGGAATTATTCCTGGGTGGCTTATTTTTTTATATACAAACTTTCCTGTTTTATTGTTGAGATTGAATTCCGTGTTCGGGTGTGATGTGGTGGCATGGTCAACCGTATCAGCCAAAGTGGTGAATGTCAGTTTGCAGGTGTAACATCGGAATGGGGTAGCTGTTGTGTTGTCCATTCCTGTAGAATAAGAGAATGCAAGCGTTAGACTGTATTTCATTTGCGACCCCTTGGAATTTTCCATCTAATCTCTCAAATCTCACACTGGTTATAATAAATCGATAACTTAACAAGTCTTATATGGTTTGGACATTCTATAAGGCCTGAAATGTTCAACAACACATTTACTGTTTCAGTATCACAACATGCCTGCTGGCATGGTTAGTTATCTCCACACACGTGTAAATTGCATCAGGGTCCCATATTAGCTTGAGTGATAATATGTCGCCGACGGCTAGGGTCCGAAATCCACCCAGCCACGTGTCTATCGATAGAAAACATTCATATACACTCTTAGTTGTGCAACGAGAAACAGAATAATGGTGAGAGGAAGCACCAAAGTCTCCTGAAAACGTTTCGTCTGTTTAAAATTTGCTGCGAAACAGATGGTTAACAATGTGACAAATAATGGTAAAACACATAAACATGTGATTCCTTATACATTCAAAACATTCATGTTTCTAAATAAATTGTTTGTCGGAATATTCGCGTCTGCGGTTACTCAATGTGATTTCTAAAGCGCGTCCAACGTTACAGGATAACGGGTCCTCGTTACTCGTTGATAATGTTAAATAGTCGAATTGCTAGAAACTGGTTGCTTGGCGATGGTTGTGTTGCTTATATTTCAATGACAGGGATCCCGGCGATACCTGAACGTCATGAATTGTTCAGATTTGCACGTGATAACATTATATATTGGGTCAATTTGCGTGCAATTTCAGGATTTTGCAATAACTTTCCTCTTTATACATTAATTGTGGACACGTTGACATCAATTTAGCACGCACCGATTTAGACTAATATTGTCCCAAAACACTACGCACACTAACACATAGGTAGATTAATTTTAAAGGCATTTAATCACCGTTTTTCTTGACCAGCCCGAGACCATTTCTTCACATGGAAGTCGCGTCCGTCGTTACTTATCCGGGTCCTCGTTACACGGATGACCAGCGTGATACCGGGAATATAGAACCATGGTTTATGAAGATATAGGATATTAGGCCTAAACACTAAGGTGCAAGGGGGTGCAAATGGAAGAATGCAAAACTTGTGGTCGGTCTGATTCTAACTCAAGGGGGTGCAGTTGGAATTTCCCAAGGTTGACACCCCCAACGGAAACCCTCTAGCCACGTCTCTGTGTGTACGACCCATTTCGTTCCTGCTTTGTCAGGTCTCACGCTCTCACACGCTCTCACTGCGTTTCCTCCACGCCGTACACGCTCTTAACGCGTTCAAGTCGTTGTCATTGCGTTGTTAGTACGCTTTGCGCTGTCATGGCGACGGTAATACGCCTGGTCAGAACGCCGAACCTCTGCGCTTGTTTTGTGCCCCTCTCCCGTCCTATCCAGTGTCCACTGCGTCACCAATACGTTCTTGGATACCTTACTGCGCTTTGCTTGGCGCTTTGATTATTTTTCAGCGCAATGCAAGCGCCGGCCTGATCGCAGCGGAGTGTGACAGTAGTTTAATCGGACAGGTAATTTATTGCGGAGTGTTGGGTATTTTCCCCACAACCTAAAAACTGACTATGACTGGAGAACGCAGGAGGCGCTATCTATACTCTCCGCGCCCGCGCAGAGAGCGTTTTACGAACTTATTGAGAACGTACTAGCATCACAATGACAGCGACTTGACCGCACTAAGAGCGTGAGACTTGACAAAGTAGGAACGCAATAGGAGCATACTTTGTTTTAAAAGTTTGACAATTTTCTACAGTTTTCGGCGCTCCTCCTGCGTGTTAGTCATATGTTGGTACTTTTGCAGCGCAATGAGAGCGCCGGCCTGAGTGTGACAGGGGTTTAAGGTCCCGTGCTTCATGACTGTACAAACTCGATCGTCCGGCCGCATCCGCCGCGCCGCGTTGGCCGCGCCGCGCCCATGTATAAGCAGCTTAATTATAACACAGGGAATATATTTCTTAGTTAGTATCTGTTCCTTAGTAATGTACTTCACTGTAGGTGAAGGTTCAAACTCGAAATTTTGCGTCGCTAACAGTTATGGAATTTATCATGGGTAATTAATTCAATGTGTATTGCGATATCGGCTCACAAAAGTAATAGAAAAACATGCAATTTTGAGTTGGGACCTTCACTTACAGTGAAATACACTATTAAGGAACAGATAATAACTAAGAAATATATTCCCCGAGTTATTTTTTCGACTTTATATACAGAACTTCAAAAAGTTCTCAGGTGGAATATTATCTCTACTGGCGGTAGTCAGAGTAGAGATTCCTGGCATGATCTATAAACTAAAGTACCCTCAGTGGATAAGCGGACGCTTTAATAAACCGGAAATTGCGGAACGCGAGGCTGTGAATTCTATGTTTAGACAAATGTTTTTACTGCACTCGCTTTGGAAGGTCAGATGTTAAAACTCGAATCGAATAACCATGCAGTTTCAATTGCAGACACGTAATTGTGTGACATTTGACTTATTAGCAAAGCATAGCATGTCACAACTGTTCAGTATTCATGATTTAAAGACGAAAACGCCATCTGATCCTCGATGGAATTACATTTCTGCCGACCTATATAACGCGGCTTCAGATGTAATTTTTATACCCGATGGACTTCTTTTTTATTATTACTGGGGATGTTTTCCCGAATGTCACTCTCTTGGATGTATATAAATGTTGTACTGACGGCTGAGCCACAGCCATAGCAATACTCATTAGTCAGTATATATATATATACTAGCCGATGAGCCCGACGTTGTCCGGGCTATTCAAACCAAATTTCAAATCGATAGCTTCACCCGTTTCCGAGATCTGGTCAAAAACCAAATTTCAAGTCGATAGCTCTACCCGTTTCCGAGATCTCGTCTGCGCATGCGCGAAGCTGGCGTCGCACGGGCTCGGCGACCCGATGAAATTCCTATCCGGGGCAAGATACATTCACATAGCAAATTTCAAGTCGATAGCTCCACCCGTTTCCGAGATATCGTCTGCTAATGCGCGAAGCGGGCTCCGCACGGGATCGCCAATACGACAACGTCGACCGCCTGGTCAAACTACACACAAGTACCAAGTTTCGTCCCGATCGGTCGAGAATCGTAGATTTGTATTAATGACAGACAGACAAACAAACAGACAGACAGACAGACAGAGGTCTTCAAAATATATATGAGACTAGCCGATGAGCCCGACGTTGTCCGGGCTATTCAAAAACCAAATTTCCAAGTCGATAGCTCCACCCGTTTCCGATATCTGGTCTGCGCATGCGCGAAGCTCGCGTCGCACGGGCTCGGCGACCCGATAAAATTCGTATCCGGGGCAAGATACATTCACATAGCAAATTTCAAGTCGATAGCTCCACCCGTTTCCGAGATCTCGTCTGCGCATGCGCGAAGCTGGCGTCGCACGGGCTCGGCGACCCGATAAAATTCGTATCCGGGGCAAGATACATTCACATAGCAAATTTCAAGTCGATAGCTCCACCCGTTTCCGAGATCTCGTCTGCGCATGCGCTGCACGGGCGTCGCACGGGCTCGCCAATACGACAACGACCACCGCTTGGTCAAACTACACACACGTACCAAGTTTCGTCCCGATCGGTCGAGAATCGTAGATTTGTATTAAGGACAGACAGACAGACAGACAGACATACAAACAGACAGACAGAGGTCTTCAAAATATATATGAGATATGTATTTTGCGCAGTATTCTGGCAGTGCCAAGAAGTGCAATTTTCTATAGGTGAGCACTTATATAGGGCTAACCATTTACCAATGGCGTTGCGCACTATACCCAGTTGCACCAATCATTATAGGTATGATTGAAGTTTTTTTCGTTTGCCACATACAACTCACCTCTATGTGTAAATCAGTATACTTCCGTACCTTTTCTGTTTATTTTTGGAAGACATTATAGTCACTTGGGATCGAAACCTCCATGAGCAGACACGCGTTATCGCCCCTGTTCTGTGCGATTATGTCTGGTCTGCTACAGTGTGAACCTGGTTGCCCATGCAAATGACTGTAATGTTGTCTCTATACATTCTGAGGAGAGTGTTAATATTGCATGGTTATAATGCTAATAGACGGACCAATGAACATATCGCCCAACGTTATTGTGGCGTTTAAGGTAATCTGAACTACACTGTAAAAACAAGTGTTTAGATTTGTGACAAATTATAAACACCTTTAAATAATTCTGTTAAGAGTTCAAATACGCGTGCTGACTTTTAAAACCTGAACACATGTATTAAGGATAAAGCCAGCGTTTAGGTTACAAACACGTTGACATGTTTAAAACATAAACACAACGTTTATATTACAAACGCATCCATGTGTTTAGCTAATTTAATACATGCACGCGGTTTTGGGCCTGTAACAGATCAGTAACGCATTGATATGCTTATAATATAACACAAACCGTTCATAATCATGTCAATGTGTATAGTTAAACGTGTTAAGGTAAATGTGTTTAGACAAATGTGTTTAGGCGTAATTGTTTTTGACAAATGTGGTTAGGTAAATGTGTTTATAACTATATAACCCGCTGCAGTGGAATTATTTGCAATAATGGTATAACGCGACATATATTATAGCTAGTATATATACATACACGGTCACGGGATGCGATCAGTTTTAGTCGATGGGTAACGGAACGTGTTTAAACTACGAGTATAGGGCCTATATAATACCACAGTGGATAAACGGACGCTTCAATAAACAGGAAGTTGCGAGGCAGCGGTTGATCTTAATATCAGGAATAGCAGTGATGCGTACATAAAATGCTTCAAATACATGAACAAATAACAAAAAAGAAATATTCCATAACTAAACAGGCAATATATAGTTCAGAACAGAATTAGGTATCGAGACACGAGTATCGGGAATGAACAAGAAACTGAGGAGGCAAACAAGTTGAAACAAGAACTGAAGAAAAATATGGAAGACAAATGGACAGAGCGAGACGAACTGAAACAAAATCTAATGCACGGGCAACATGCCAGAAAAATAAAAGAACAAGAGTCTATGATAGCACTGCGACATTCAGATGGTTGCGGTATGCAGGCTTGAAGTCTCAAACCGAGTCCCTTCTTATCGCAGCTCAAGATCAGGCCATTAGTATCCGTTACTACCAGAACAAGATCATTCGGAAGAATATTGACCCTATTGACGACAGCTAAACTGTGGTCTGGGTGGACCGGATGCTATTAAACCAGATATGACCAATGCGTCGCGTAGACTTGACATGTGGTGTCGGATTTAAACTATATATATAGATTTAAACTGGTCTTAGCTGTCAATTGCGGCGGTTTAAACCTAGAGCTTTACGCATTCCAGAGATGACGAATCCGGCCACAGTGATGTCAGTGATCAATACTCGTAACTAACGTGTAAAGTATGTATCGCCTATATACATGCGCTCATATGGATGTCTGGTATAAACGTCGATATATATAGCGGCGTCTACTCCAATTATTTAGTCATGAGTCCTTATCGTGGAATTTCAGGGAGTATAACACCCACAAATTTCAACAAGGATCCTGGTGCATGATATTAATTCGAAGTCAAATATGAAACTGTTTATGTATGGGTACCACCTATACGACGTATCGCATTTGTGCATTGAAGTCATACACCCAGTGAACCGCTGGCGAACAGAAGCCATACCTCATATGTACACGATTCATAAACATGCTTTAAAAAAATTCACATTAAATCAACACTACACAGAGCTATTCAGTTCCTCATTGAAGATATATTTAATGTATAGGTGACGGTCGGTGTTTTTGGTCGCAGTTGCGAATAAAGCCAACTCTATATAGATACCCGTAATGCTAAATCGTGTACTTTACTTGGTTATGTGTCTGGGTTTCCAGTAATGAGATATAATACATTATGCAAATGTTGTGTCATGTCACGCAGAGGCTGAACGAAACATCCACCTGACATCGAATACAACACATTTTACTACGCTCGTTAAACATACACTGAGCGCGCACATGTGCTGGCGGAGTAACAAAGTGGTTGCGTGTATTTTTACTTTATTTGGAGAAAACTGGATAAATTTTACCCGCCACTCACCTGCGGATACCTGTTAGTGGATATAGATTTTTTTCTACCTGCGGATAATCGTGTTAACAATATTGCTGATTGACTGATATACTCGTGATGGCGACCAGAAAAATACCGTAAGTTCTCTTCGATGGTATGTCCATATATATAGATGTAGATAATGCATATCTCCTATAAATTGTGCGTGATGGGAAATAAATTACTCTGCGAGAGGCTTGGAGCGGTATATAATAGTCAAGCTACAAATTAAAGGGACCCATGGCCCTCGCAGGTGGTAAATGTACAAAACAAAATATATAAGTCTGTAAAAATATCACCACTAAGAGGAACATGGAGAAATAGAAACTTTGTTCTTATATTCAATATTACGGAAGCCCATTGTGGTCACATATAACCCTATAGAAAAATATTGTATTGCGTATATTGTGGTGGACAATTATGAACAATGCATGTTCTCACCTTTCAGCATGGAACCTGAGCCCAATCAACTTTGAAAACAGGCGGTGTCAGCATACTTTGACCATTGTCGGAGTCCAAAATTTCATATATCTGCTGTTTCTAAAATAAAATATACGGTGTTGCTTATTTTTGGCATGCTATTTTTGGATGTTCTTACAGTTTGTCCTGATGTTGACATCAATTAAATTCAAGTTGTATTCGAAAGTTGTAAGCGAAAATTTGGCTTGGTGCTGTTTGGCTAATATTGGTGTTAATTGGTTGCGATACATTTAATAGGTTTAATTTGTAGTATGAGATGTCACAAAATCGTCGATATTCCATGTGTTACGTTTCCGCTTAAATTGCATTCAGAGTTCCAGACCTATATTGTCATGACAGTATACGCAATCCGAATCTAGTATTATAGTATGTGCTCCGTTCCACTGAAAATAGACGACCTACATACATATATGGCCCAAAATTCCTTATAGCGAAAAAATGGCAAATACGTGTCCGAGGGGTGTATCTCATGCATGTCTCGACCGCCATCTCAATGGCAACACATCATTAAACAGTGGTCTTATGGCGAATATATATCACATAGAAAAATCCGGTTGGCTTCCTTATATTTCACAAATGGGAGGTTTGAGTGACAAAATTGGCTGTTTTTGGGATGTCCGTTATTGGGTATCCAATTTCATGAGCTCAGAAACTTGAGTAATCCGTTACTATATTATACAAGTCCTATGTAATTATCTCACTTGTATGACCGATTCTCGCATTAAAAACCGATTATTCTATAACGTTACTATATTTGGAAGCAGTCCACCATGGTATGTTGTCCGTGAAAACGGTGTTTTCTCCGTTACCATCAATTTAAATCGTCATAACTGACAGATACAACTTGCTGTACGTGCCTAATTTTATACAATGAAACGCAGTATCACGTGTAACCTGGGGAACATATAGCTCTAAATGCAAATGAATCATATGTAGAAATAACGAGAGATGAGTTGCCGCTCCCAAAACAGTTTATTTAAGGATGTTTTCTCCGTTACCACCATAAAACATAGAAAATCGACGAGTTAACTCCAACTGCTAAACTCATCTGACGGAACGTCTATCAAGCCCAAGATATCACGTGAGCATGTTGAAATTAATACCACAAGACTTTTGTATATGGTTGTAAACAATATGCGGTTTTCTCCGTTACCGTTTTCTCCGTTACCAGCGAACACCAGAAGGTCATTCTTTAGGCACATATGAACCCCTTTGGCGATACTATATCGGCAGTCTGGGTTTGTTTGACTCAGATCAACACAAAAAACTAACCAGGTTAATTACAAATAGGGGACAAATAGGGCAAAGCGGGACACCAAATGTTTTCAAGGAATTTTAGATAGGATTTTCGCCGGAAAAAAATGGAAAGCCGTTGATTTGTATATACTTCATCGGCGCATATAATCGGCTGATTATTGATACCAAACACCATCTCGGTATGTCCCTTTTGGAACCTCTTTTTTTGTCCACTTTGCCCGTGCCTTTGGGCAAATCGGGACACCGCACTGGGCAAAGTGGTACAATGTGCCATGCTATCCGGGCAAAATTGGACAGCAAAATCAAAGAGACAGTGCGGGTTGCCATTGCTCATACTGCTACAGACAGACGGGCTCTGATTGGCAGATGAGTTTCTGTTGGGTTATGTAGGATGGATTTCTTGTCTGGCGACCAGAGTTATCTATCTTAACGATATATTCACCCCGTTACAGTACCGATTAAAACGAAGGTGACTTCCATTCCTTATTACTTATTCGAAATGTTTATAATTATGTCAAACAAAGGGTTTTGTATGGTGCCCCCCCCCCCCCCGCCACATATATTCTATCCACGCACCCATCCAGATCCAAAGTGGCCGCCGTCCAGAAGGGTTCAAATAGGGCACCATGCCTTTTCTCAGCCGATTTAGGTCAAACAAAAGGTGTGTGTAGGGAGCCAATCTAAATATCCCCTTCACCACACCACGATATAAAATGGACACCATCCAGAGATGTTCAAATAGGGCACCCATGGCATTTCTCGACCCCTTGGGCGATTTAGGTAAAACAAAGGGTGCCCCAAGATAATATAAATATTCACCCCTTTCACACTACCCCGATCCAAAATGGCCGCCGACCAGAAGGGTTCAAATAGGACATCCATGCCATTTCTCGCCCTGTTGACCGATTTAGGTCAAACAAAGGGTGTTGTAGGGTGCGCCTCCCCAAGCACTCTTTCCAAACACCTCACACACCTCAACCTGATCCAAAATTGTCGCTGTCCAGAGGGGTTCAAAATAGGACACCCATGCTATCTCTCAGCCCCTTGGCCGATTTAGGTCAAACAAAGGGTGTTATATATATTGTTCTTGGTGTCAAATACATCCACTTTACATTTCGGATTCACCCACCAGCCAATATCGAAACAGACATATCTTCAACCTTGTCAGTAATCATTCTAAGATGGGCGTGAAAGCTACCTGGAAATATTTGGAATCAGGTCATGAAAGGGGCCGTGTGACGAGTTGGAGGGACCTCCAAGAGGTTGGCTGACGTTGCAGTGAACACCGGTAAATGTGTGATACAGAACG
Source organism: Siphonodentalium dalli (assembly GCA_032622095.1). Taxonomy (NCBI): domain Eukaryota; kingdom Metazoa; phylum Mollusca; class Scaphopoda; order Gadilida; family Siphonodentaliidae; genus Siphonodentalium; species Siphonodentalium dalli. The sequence continues at coordinate 57,061,934 of CP136067.1, forward strand.
CCGCCGCATTTTGTGATTGGGGCAATCACGCCAATGTTAATGTCGCATTTATTCACCTCAACGAAAGCGCCATGAAATTGGTTTTCCCGATGTCCTACCCGTTCCAGGAACACTCCAGGTACACGCGGTTATTCCTACCGAACACGCAAACGGCATCGCTACACGAGAAACGTCATGTTTCTGTGCCAATTGTTTAAAGTTTCTAACTTCAAATGGTGAATCCGACCTGAAATGCAATTGGAAGTTCACAACGATGTCTGCACCACATGTTCGCGAGTATAATGGTTCTCGGTCAACGGTCATCAAAGGCAAGCGAGCTTCAAAAAAGAGTGCGGGAAATAACTGTCAAGATGCGTATTCTTGTGGGAAGTGTGGATGGGTTTATGATGATCCACTCGACCCCAGTAAACGCGACGAATGGGTGTTGTGCTCAGATTGTGGCAAGTGGTTTCATGAAGGTTGCGGAGAGGATGGTCTTTGACGACGGTGATAATTTCACGTGTTTGTCATGTTTAGACATATAGACTCAATGTGATGACACTAGTAACGATGACATTTATTAAATTGATTTATATAGGCAGGAAATTAATTGAAGGTTACTAGCTATTTAAAATTAATTTCGAATTTTAATCATATTGCATACTAGTACCAATCCATGAATAAAACAATGCATTTTGTTTTGGTAGTTTTTAGCTCACCTGAGACGAAGTCTCCGGTGGAGCTATAGTCATCACTTCTCGTCCGTCGTCCGTCCATCCGTCAGTCCGTCAATCCGTCAACAATTCTTTAAACATCTTCTCCTCTGGAACCTATAAACCTATGGCTGTTCCCTAGGTGACTCTCATTCAGATTTGTTCAAATGAAGTCACTGTGTCGAATAGTTGCGAGCCAGGGCCATAACTCTTTCCCTCCATAGTAATTCTTTTAAACATCTTCTCAAATACCAGCAGGCCAAATGGGTTCATATTTGGTGTGGCTGTTCCCTAGGTGACTCACATTCAGATTTGTTCAAATGAGGTCACTGTGTCAAATAGTTGCGAAGCCAGGGCCATAACTCTTTCCCTCCATAGTATTTCTTAAAACGACTTCTTCTCTTGTACCATCAGGTCAAATGGATTCATATTTGATACGGAGGGACCTTGTGTGCTTGGGGTTCAGATTTGTTCAAATGGGGGTCACTGGGTCAAATAGGGGCGGGGCCAGGGACATAACTCTAAAAACAAACAATTACATTTTTGCATTTTGACCTTTAATTTTTAGCTCACCTGAGACGAAGTCTCCGGTGGAGCGAAAGTCATCACTCCTCGTTCATTAGCAAAATATTCCTCATTCATAAATTTCATACAGGTCGTATATAACTATATATAGGTTTTTTTCTCCGTTACCATCATGTCCATGCTAATATTACATCGGGCGTTTGAATTGTCAGGTATTCCTTGTTCGACATATATTAACCCATTCTTATATTTATGTAATCAAATAAAATATTGAATGGCATGATTACGCAGGTCTTATTTTTAGATGTACAGAATTGTGCGCACCAGCATATATCAATGATATGGGTTTACTGGAAACACATACACATTCAAATTACATGGGACTGCATGTAGTTTCAAATAATAGTTAATACGTTTACAGCGAAGTTATAAATTCAACCAAACACGTTTGTGTTACATATTATATAAAATTTAGTGTGTATCAACGATTCCCAATATTTAGGAATATAAAGACCCAAAATGTGTTTTCTCCGTTACCACGCCCACTGTAGTATATGTGTGTCGCATATCACAAACGCCACATCAATATTTTCCACATGTTTTGTTTTCGAAAACGTATATATCCCCACATAAGAAATTGGTCCATTTCGTCTGTCTATACACCAGATAGAGTGATAGAGAGTGTTCGATTCGGAATGAACTTTTAATTGCACGGTAATCCTAAGATATACGGGTAGCCATTGACCCTAAACATCTGGCTAGTGACAGCTCGAATCATGAGTATTTTATAAAATTGCATGCATGTGACTATAGCCACCATTGTGTATTGATTGTGACAATATAAAACTGTTGCCACATGTATGTTTAAATGGACTGTACGTACCCATATGCTACCTTTTCGGGTTGGTAACTGAGAACACATGCATAAAAGTGCCTACCGTTTTCATGGCAGCTGAAAAATAGGAACATGATCCTCCGGTGCTCATTTTAACGAGACACATTCCACACATACTATATTTTCATATCATAATGATGATAACCGTCATACCGAAAATTTATTTTTCGATTTGATTGCAAACTACATGTCGATTTAAGGAATTTTAGGCCATATACCAAACAATATAAAACATACATGGTCTGTGTCATATGTGATCATTTGAATTGTTGAAATCCTAACAATATTCAAAACATGGGGAAACGTTGATGTATACCTCCCACGTATGAGTGGGCGCTCATACATGTATGCAAGGTTGTATCTAACAATGTTATGCTATACGAATTGATACGAAACCTACATACATCAGTTTTATTTGTCCAATCATTAAATGTGTAGTACATATAGATGCATGTAATCTCTATGCTGTACAGATCATGAACATAAGATGTGCTAGTATATAATGTATAATCTATAATCTCGAACCTCCTCAACATTAACATCATCGTCACCATCAGCATCTTTAGCATCATCATCTATATATGATGATGATGATGATCATCATCATTATCACCATCATCATCTTCTTCTTCTTCTTCACCATCATCACCATCATCATCGTCATAATCATCATCACCATAATCATAATCATCGTCATTATCATCATCATCATCATCATCATCACCACCATCATCATCATCATCATCACCATAACCATATAATCATCATCATCATCATCATCATCGCACGTGTAATATATATACAAGCTTCCGTCGCTTCGTGTAAAAAGATAACATGACACTGTTTATTTGCACTGGATCAATCTATGAGGGTGCCACCCACTCCCCCTGAATCCTGAATACCAGTACAAAGAGGGTGTACTGAATGATAGTTAACATGCATGCATGGGGTGAATTCTGGATAACAGTTAAGAACATATAATATGCGACGAAGGATCCAGACTTCATACTTCAACAATCTTAGAACAAATGTGTATAAATTCTACACAATATGTGTTACATTTTATCTTAAACAATTTATGAGAATGTGAGTGCATGTATCATAGTTATTAGAAGAGATTTGTTCTATTTGAGACACAAAACTCGTAAAGGCTACCACAGAACACCAAAAAATGGCAGCAGCCTTAAAGTGTGTGTCACACTGCATGTTTGTGTCAAAACTAAACAGCACATAATTGTGTAGCACAAAGTTTTAAATACTCACATAATCCCTCGTATTCAATGTTGAGAAAATTCCATCGACACGCATGTCATGTGTCATTCCTGCACAATTTTGTTTAAGACAAATTGTAACACATATTGTGAAGAATTTATACACATTTGAACTAAGGGTGCATGCCATCTATTTGCATCACTTTTCTCAATATTAATCTGCCAAACTGTACCACATCAAGAGAAAAAGTCCTGATAGCTACATATTATTAGGCCCTCTAGGGTGTATACTGCGAAGCTGATCTGGCGATGTCAAAGGAGCTATGAGGTAACTTTGATTAATAATGTACTCGATATAGTGCGTACCGGTTCGACTTTTTTTCAGGATGCATGTATTCGTGGATGTGTCTTTGCGGATGTTTCATTGTTGCAGTATGTAACTTTTATGACCGCGTTAAATTGCGGTTAATTGCTTTCGATATTTAGGTGTGAACAATGGCCACGCTTGAAGATTTTATTGCGGGAACACAATGCATAATACAACAGCTAACATTGATAAAGTATGTCACAGTTGGAATGTATACTAAATGTCGTATAGCGAAGAATCGGGGGTGTATTTAATCCGATTAGTAGCATTTTAGTCCGCGTGCAGTTAGAGGTTTCTGGTGTGGTGAATGAGAAACATGCAGTGATAAGCCGTAGTTGTTGTAATCATTTGAAGGATTAGTTGTTTTTACTGGAATTCTGAGGTGGTGCATTCATGAAACCCGTATATTTTATATTTTGTATATTGCTAATAATATGATCTTGAAGGCGTTACCATTTCTGACTATGGTTTTCTTGGTCCATAGCGTACGGCACAATGATGACAGAGATGGGATCGGTTGAACTGTGAATCGCGAGCAAACGAGCGATTGATTAACACAACGAGACCCGAAAAGGGAAAACAACGGATAAAAATGTCCACTCTAGCCATCAAATACTACAATCTGTCGCCATCAAAGTCGCATACCACATGATACCAGGCTTTTATTTGAACCCCGAACACCATTAAATTTTAAGACGGTGATTTGAATCCCGCGTACCGTTTTAATTTGGCGTCACAGTGAATCCCGCGTACCAAAGGGGCTGTTGAGACCCCCATATACAGCAGACATGTGACATGAACGACACAAGCTATAGTTTTTATGTTAGATACTCTTATCTTAGTGACATCCCGGGACAATGTGCAGGAAAACAAACATAAGTAATCACATAATGTGTCTACATGTTATTCTGACACACCTTTCTGCGTGACGTATCGCTTGCTAACTATCAGTGTATTGCCCAGTTCTCTGTTTATAGATAAGTCTGATAAGTCAAACAAGGATTTCACAAATATTTATAAAAAGTATTAATGCGATAATAGATTTACTTCGCATCTCTCCCGAGTCTGTTAACGTGATCTTCAACTCGTTATGTTGGGATATAAGATTTTATGAAACTCGTTTCATAAAATCTTATATCCCAACATAACTCGTTGCAGATCCTCTATATATCAGGGATAATCTAAAAATAAAATTATCTTTATTGGTTCGTGCTGAAGGAAAATCGGGACCGGATTTTTTGTAAATGCGATATGCCATATAAAATCCGTATACAAGTTGTTCACCTATTTATCGGCCTGTTTTGATCATCGTGACCTGGCCGAAGTGTGACATATATATATATATATATATATATATCTTTATTGCCTCCATTAAGGAGAGTGGTTGTTTATACAATTCTATTTACATTTGGATAATCAAAATACTACACAATACAGTTATATACATTTGAGACGATGGATATGACTAATGCGCTAATTGCAGACAGTCGACGATAAAGTTTTATACCCTCACAAGTTGGCACAAGTGATACAAAAACAAGGCAGTGTCGATGATAACGCTGTCCAGTGACACTGCTATTTCTGTGTGAATGGGCACAGGTTGACCTCCCAGTATGAGGGCCATCAGTTGCTGCATAGATAATGAGTCCAGGACGAGGTATGATGCCATATTTATCAATAATCAGATGCCAGTAACAGTTTCGAATTTGGACTATAACATCAGCTTGGCAGGACCAAAGTACATGCGAAAGCTCATAGTCAAACCGTGAATCGCACAATCTGCATACAGAGTTGTTGTCGTAGGTTGGCTTGTTAAGTAGCCAGGCAAGATTTCTTAGCGACATCGATAGAAGTCGGTTTGATTTTAATATCCGCCATATGTTCCACATATCGTTAGGGTAAGGATGACATCGAAGAACAAGAGCGAAATTTGGATTGTCTCTAGCTGATTGATGCCAGAAAGCACAATAGTCCGCCTCGACACTGGAATGGACGAGTTTCTTCCAGACATCATTCCAGATATCCACATATAAGCGCATATGGTCAAACAGTTTATATTTCTCCAACAGGGGAATTATATCAGAGACGAATCCGGACATTACATTTCCGTACAAAAGATGCTGGTATACCCTGCAGAGGAAGAGCTTGAGAGGCACCTGATGGTGTGTCGGTAGATGGATGAGTTTTTCCAAGAAGCACAACTTGCGAATGTGGATTTGTCGTTCGATTGGTAACACTCCTAAGAGGCCAAGTGACATATTAGTTGAAGCACGGGAATGTAAAGACTGTGCGTGTTTTACACAGTTCCGGAATGAACGCTCTAGATTGAGAAGAGCAGTGTTGTTGTTCATGGGAAGTAACTCGCATCCATATAGTGCCTTTGGTAGCACAACACATTTTAACAGTTTTGATATGACTGCTGGGGAACACGACTTGACAGCTTCCTTTCCTGCTATCGCGAAATATGTGTTCCTAAGTTTGTTCGACATAGCTGCGACCTGACTGTGGCACCGTTGAGTTTGCTTTGAAGGATTCCTAGGTGCATGCATTCCTGCTCCTCGGATAGAACGTTTTTTCCAATGGTCCATACCATAGGCGGATTAATACTATTTTGAAAAGCCACACATGACACCAAAGCCAGATAATATAAAATGATTGATTTGTTCATTAAAGTAAAATTCTTGTCCAACTTCGTTGCCCTAACGAAAAATAGACACAAAAACAAAGAGGCAAATTGGGGGACTCTATTTTTCGTTGCAATCCTGAGTGCGCAATACTGTCATATACGCATGTGAAGCGCCTCGGCCAACGATTTAAATGTGTGCATATTGGCTTCTTTTAAGGATTTTGTTTTGTTAAAAAGGCATAAAGCTCTAGTTTTTTCATGTGATATACAAGATCTTCAACTTGTTATGTTGGGATATAAGATTTGATGAAACTCGTTTCATAAAATCTTATATCCCAACATAACTCGTTGCAGATCCTCTATATATCAGGGATAATCTAAAAATAAAATTATCTTATTGGTTCGTGCTGAAGGAAAGTCGGGACCGGATTTTTTGTAAATGCGATATGCCATATAAAATCCGTATACAAGTAGTTCACCTATTTATCGGCCTGTTTTGATCATCGTGACCTGGCCGAAGTGTGACATAAGCTAGCATTACTATAGGTGTAGCCTCTCTTATTGCGGGTATTTCGGAGGCATACCTGATAAGTTATAGATATATGTAACACATCCGCCTATTAATTATATGCCTCCGTATGGTAAGGCAGGCTGATACGGCTATATATGGCAAAATAGTCACACATAGCATTTCCAACAGCCCCATTGTGGTGTCATTGTGGTGTCATAATTATGCGTATTATGAAAGTTATTGTTTGACATTTTATTTCGGTTTGACACAATTAAACTAAACATTTTACGTTTCTATAACATAAAATGATCGGTTGCAAGTCCATTCAAATGACCATTTGCAATGCGTGACGAAGAGCGTTTATTGTGTTCTTGTCCATTGACGGCGAATAATAAAGAACATTCATTCAATGGGTTTATAATCGTATTGTTTTAATGTTAGAGTGGGTCTTCGCTCGTGTGAATGGCAATGATTGTAATTATTGTTCGATTATATGTGCTTGTATACATGTAGTATGGTGGAACCTGACTAGGAAATTTCAACTAATTTATTGTAAAGTTGGATGTTGTATCTTTGCATATTTGAACCATTCGTACTCTGTAAACAGTTGATAATTTATCCCTTGTTCACCCATGCATGCGTGTAACTCAATATGCCACTCACTCTTATCTTGAGTGCGGTTGAAAACTATTTCCCGCGGAAACTGTTCTGCATAATAAACGACCATATATCGATCGACATGCAGGCATTATATATGGCGCAGCATGAAACATACTGTATAAATGTAAACGAAATGCCACTTGGCGGTTTCAATCAAGTGTTTGACATCGCGTGTTTAAAACATATCATTCACAATCAACAATATTGAATTATCGACCCCTCGATATCAAACGAAACAAGAATGGATATTGATTCTGCATGTTAATTGATTGTGTACGTTCAAACATACCGTAACTTTGATACAAGTCAATTCTGACCAGACCTTTAAACCTTTCTTTACTACATGTAATTACTAAGTGACGCGTATAGATCCCTTATGAAGTGTTCAGATAATAAGTTCAACAAACGGCCGTTGTTGAACTTATTATCTGAACATAGACTCTTTCTGTATTTGTACTATCATATATTAATATTCTATCTATCGTCTGCTCATATTTCACGGATATACAGAGAGATTATCACTACAGTGAAGTGATCTGAGTCGTGAATCAAGTGACTGTCTATTAAATAACCTTTTCGCCAACTAAAAAAAACAAATGTCCGGTAATACACTTCGTAGCATAATACCTGGCGTCCACAAGCAGTATATTATTGATACTATTACCAGATTAGTGCGACAATATATGTTTTAGAAGTAAAATTAATCTCCACTTCTGTGGCACTTTTTGACGCATAGAACTCTCACCAGCGCAAACCTTTCATTACACGTGTGATAAGGACTCTATTACTCATCAATTACAAGAACCACACCCGCTTGATCTCTTAGGATAATGCCGAAGAAATTCAATTTCCATTTTAATAATTATCTCAACAAAAAGGATAACATAGTTGTTGTGGATACCATGATTGTGCCCATGGAACGATAATATTGTGCGCAGTTCGATAACATGTGCGCAGATTAATGTATAATATTTTACACAATTCAGGATTGATATTGAGACGTCTCTGGTCTCGTGGATGAACATCCATTCTAGAATCAACACGAGAGGAGTACACAACTATGCAAAATAAGTGCCTCTCATTGTAGCTGTTCAATGAGATTTGACAATCCAGATTCAGATTTACATGTAGACTATTTTTCAACTCATTCAGTCGCACCCTCCATCGAAATGAATTGGACTGCATGTGGTACGAACCCAAACATTAACTGCATATTAATGAATAGGCTGCACATTATAGTTGGGTCAAATTCTTCGCACTAAACTTCAGCCAAGCTATAGGCAATTTGCATGACAAGGTAAAATTTGAAAAATGATTTCAGGAAAGCCGTTATCTTTTCCTGTCTGTATTTTTCTGTGCGAACAGAATTAATGAATAATCGTTGTGAACAACTTTACTAAATTGCATACTTTACTTAATGTTCTGCTATATCTATATCACAATTCAAAACCCTCAATGTAAGCACATTTGAGACACATACTTGTACCCGGGACTTTATTTAGCTAACAATATGTAAAAAGTTCAAAATGGTATTAACCCTCTCTATACTAAATACTCATTGGCAAGTAGTTCTCATAAAAAATGTACATATAGTGGGGGGGATAATTACAGGAAAACATAAAAATCGTTCACTTTGTGATAGAAGCGCCAAACTTTCAGAATTTGTTAAGTGGTTGGTGAGTATCACTAAACTGGCTGGTTCCAGATTTTGGAGGTCACCTTGACCTTCAATTTGACCTTGACCTTTTTGAAAATCTCAGTTTTTGGGTTGGGTGGTTTATGCTATCCTTTTCTTGTGAAAATCGCATCTTCTCACAGATTTCTCAATACAATTATAGTTGGGAGGTGACCACGGTTCATTTGGGCCAAAACATATCTAAATTATCATAAGATGGCCGCCAATATGGCCGCCGGAAGTTGAAAATATGACATTTTTTCACAAATATCTTCTAGTTCATTTCCTGCTGTTTGGAACTGGTTGAGTAATGCAACTTTATTTTCTGTTTTGTATATTAACCGATCATTGGAGCAATTAAATATGCAATTATTGGGGCCCTAACCCCTTCCAATCCGTCAAAAATTCGATTTTACAGAACGCGGTACAAAATTTTACAAAAATATCACAATTGGGATTCTAGTCATATTTCAACTAGAAATGAAAAGAAAATTGTAATGCAAGTGAGGCATATCATTACCTATGAATATTCCAATTCTCTGGAACCAAAAATCTTACCTTGGCTCAAAATGGCTGCCAAAATGGCCGCCAAAATATGGAAAATTGTAAATATTGCACCAGGGTGTCATGCAATTGCTTACAAGTTGTGGTTGATGTATAACATTGGCTAATCTGTATTCTATATATTGAATACTAACATGTCTGATACACCATGTGTCATTGTTACTATTGTCACCACTGACATCACCAGGTATATTGGATTTTTCTCTCACAAACTTGACATATATATCGGCAAAAAAATCACTTTTCAAGGTTCGACCATTTTTTCAAATAAAATGCAACTACCTTTGGTATCAAATGTGTTTATTGTTTTGACCTATCTTAAATGTGTCACACTATGGTGTTTATAGACTAAATTGCTCAAGATGGCTTCCAAAATGGCAACCAAATTTGTAAAAAGTAAATTTTTTACACATATCCAGAAAATTATTCTCTGCGTTATCCGAAAAGGTAGCAAATTGTGACTCACTTGGTTATTATACCTGTTAGTTAATTAACTGACAACTATGTTCTATTATGTTTATCCTAGTTCCGTATGGGGCATGACAAATTCATTTTAAAGTTGCAGTATGGAATTTTGCGGATAACCTCTTTTGTGATTATGGCCATATTATTGAAAGGAAATGGGCAGAACTTTGAGACGGAACTGAGATGAACCATGAGATGTGGGTATAGTCTGGCCCATTATGATAAACATTTATCAACTGGATACAGGGTGGAAGCCAAGATGACAGCCAGGGAGTTACTCTATGATCGTTGATGAGGATAATAGGTATACCGCGAGTTATTGTATGGTCATGGATGATGTGTGGGTATATGGGGAGTGCCCTGTTGGCAACGGTGGGTTGTATATTTATATATGTTGTGGATGTGTTATCATTGATGGTGTATGGGTAGTAGATGCATGATCATGAGTATGGCAAGTGTGGAACTTATGAGATGTTGTATGTGCGGGTATTGGTATATCTGGAAGGGCTCACCATATAACAAGTTCAACATAAGGTTGAACTTTTTATTTGAAAATTTCCCACAAATAAATAACAATCCTTCTACACTTGTATTATCTTTTTGTTTGTCTGTCTTTTTTAACTGACTGGGAGTATCCAGTTACTATTGAAAGGGTTAAATCCGCATTGTGTGTGTCGCTTTATGAAGGCAATTATATTTCTAAATTGAATCATGTCGCAGAAAACTAAGAGTAATATAAAGTTATTATACAATGTTGTGTACAGTATGTGTTTTTCTTGTACGAGTCCAGGTTGTGGTGAAAACATTGTATAATGACATTTTTATTATCCATCTGTATGTTTATCCAAATTTTGGAAATAAAACTTTTGTGGTTATTTTTGGTATTTGTCGGCACTTTATTCTCTATAAAAGCCTGTACCGTATATTGATCATCAGAAAGCATGATTTGGAAAAGTAAACACGGAAGTGAGAAAAAAAACTCAATGCGGAAGTGAAACGTCTGCTAAAATCCATCAATGTTGCGCGCGCATCACAATTTCACCAATTCATTTCGCAATAGAGTTAATTCGTGACGTCACGGAGTCCTATATGAAAAGTCATATTGTACAGTCGGGAGTCCAATATGACTTTCGGGAGTCCAATATGACTTTTTCCAGGACTATCACGTGGCGGCTTTTGCCCAATCGGAAATGGTGTTAGTTAAGTGATGGATAATAATATTATATACAAAGTGTTTGTTCGGTTGTATGTCAGCCTTATGTGAGGAATATATAAACTTAGTTAGCTGTAGCAAGAAACAGATTTTTTGTCAGCTGAGATTTAGGGGAAAAATTTGTAAATAAAATCAGTGAAATGGAATCCAGATTTTGTTGTCCCATTTGATAAATGGGGAATCAATTGAATGTATAGTATATGGTCACTTTCATATGTTGTAATTTGTGTGGTAATAACAGGTTCTGTGGTTAATTTATTGTGACCACCATCACATCTTTGGTGAAAGTTTAACGGATCTAAAGTTTTGATACGCCCACGGACAGAAAGGTACTCAAAACTATAAAGCCAACTATATTTCACAAACTAGACTTTCAGTCAGCATATCGATTGAAAATCTAAACCGTAAATTGCCGTTGGTACAGTAATGCTCTAAGTAATCGACTTCTTAACCACAGCACCCCGAGAGCTTTCCGATGAATGGCAACAAGCCATATTTCCGACTAAATCCTGAAAAATTACCCATAATTCTGCGGTGGTTAAGAAGTCGATTACTCAGAGCATTACTGTATTTGCTTTCCTCAATTATGTACAGGTCGTGTGCAATTTCGCTTATCGGTATTGTTCCAGGTCATTTTGAACTTCCGAACATTGCAGTTCATTCGTACTAAGATACTGTTTTATTTACTGATCTCATTCACATTATTAATGCATATGTTTTCCTCTTTTAAATCGGCATACCTGGATGTCAGTTCGCCGCCCTAATTTGCATGCCCGGTAACAAATGGGTATAATTTATAACTTCCTGAACGAATAGGTCTGTCTATGTTTGTGAAATGGCGGTCGTGAATGAAGGTCGCCCGTTGAACATAATAATGATTCGCCTGCTTCGTTCGCGCGTAAATTAATCTGAATTGATTCGAAATAATCTACTAGATTTTACAATCACTGTCATCATCGCCGAATGGAGATTAGGTCTCCAGAACGTTTACTCCGTTATACAAAATGTCCTCAGGCTTCGTATATACATGTAACAGTTAGTTAATGATAGCAATTAGCCATGGCCAATATATATTTATCGCGATTATCATGGTCGCTCTACTGCCAGTGTCATAGGTATACGTGGCGGCAGGGGAGTGGGCCATCTCGGATCACTGGAACATTTCATACTTAAAGCCGAGCTCTCACAGCGTCGGTAACGTCTCTCACGTCATCATAAGAGACACCATTAGTAGAGATTGACTTAAAGGGGGACTGTACACAAATCCGGCCATTTATGGGACCATCTCCTTTAATACTCAACATAATATATGCAACAAATCTATGAACGATGCTAACGACATGGTAGTTATAATGAAATTAATTTTCATTATAATTACCATGACTATATTTTGCACTAACCAATGGCTCAATTCATTCCTTTGTTGAATAGGCCTATATTCCATTGAGATGGTCCCATACATGGTCGATTTAGTGTACAGTCCACTTTTAAAACAACTGCAGTTGGGCAATTGAGACAGTTAAAGTGGCACACGTCGTTCGCGGTGGTACAGCTGGATAAACTAGAGGTGGGGTGTCACAATAGGATTAAGGATATATATAGCCCCATGCCAGCCCGTCTTCTGCATGTTGTGAACATTTTAAAGTCGAGATATGGTGATAACTCCACACAAAAAGTCGGACGGACCTCATTATCGCAGGTGCACAAGTTCCCATGGTAAAAATTTAGGAATAAAAGCTCTGACAATATTATGCATCTTTGGAAAAACACTCGGACAAAGTTACGTCTACGCCCCGACGGACAGACGGACGGATAAGCTTATTTCTGTATCCCCACATAACTCGTTACGGGGGTATAATAACACAATGTTCTTTAAATAATTATCACAAAGAAAAACGTCAACATACAGAGAATGAACTTGTTCTTAAGTTCAGTATCATAAATGATCCAGTGACGAGATTGTTCACGTTAAAACCATTGTTTGTAAACCTTTACTATAACAGTGCAGTCAGTGTTATGTTTTCCGCACACGAACTCAAAAATGCATGCAAACAATGTTGATTATCCTCAGTTACGGGGCGCGTATTATTTTCTCAAAATGGAATAAGCAGCAATAACAAAGGAAAACATGACATGTAACTCTTTGTATAAATTTCTGGCAAATTACTGTAATGAGTAATGTTGATACGTTGAGAAGCAGATATGTTTCAGTGATATACACTAATATGGCACTCTGACAGGCTGATAATTATTGTTAGGTCTTCGGAAATTCATAGATCAGTATATGTTGATAGAAATTCAATAACATTGAAGTCACCTTGCGAGTGCCTTGATGGCTTTTAAGAAGTCCAAGGGGCCTCGGTGGCTGAGTCGTTTAGGGGTACAAATCCAGATGTTTTCATCTCGAAATCGTTATCTGGTGTAGTTGCCAGTTACTTGCCGATGGCCGGTGGTTTGTCGCACATAGTCGACGAGTTTATCAGCCTTTGAAATCACTGTTAGATTAGCCGTAAGTGTGCGAATTTCTTCCATCACCAAAACTGGCAATGTCATGATATGGCCTTAGTTGCTGATAGCGACATTAAACCCCAGTCAATCAATCGATTTAAGAAGTTCAAGAATGAACTACAAACCTCCTTATATCTCACTAGTGGTGAATAGGCGCGTGTTTCCCGGGATACTTGGCATCGCGCCAACAAAATGACTGCGCGGATTAATACTATTTCGACACTTACGCCAGACATTGCAAAATGATTGCTTTGTTCATTAAAGTAAAATTCTTGTCCAACTTCGTTGCACTAACGAAAATAGATACAAAAACAAAGAGGCATAAAGGGGGGCTATACCTTTCGGTGCCAGCCAGAGCGCGCAATACCGTCGTATACGGTTGAGAAGCGTATCAGCCAACGCCGTAAATGTATGCATTTTGCATGCATTTTTTCAGCTTCTTTTAAGGATTTTGATTTGTTAAAAAGGCATAAAACTCTAGATATTTCCATCTGATATACAATATCTTCAACTCGTTATATTATCAAACTCGTTTCATAAATAGAGGATCTACAACGAGTCCCCAGTTTATAGCGGAATTTACAAAACGATTCCAGTAAATTAGGTCTGGATCGAGCCTTTGGCGAGGACCAGACCTAATTTACTGGACGAGTTTTGTAATTGCCGCTATAAACTGGGGACGAGTTGTAGATTCTATTTATTACATGATCCAAAACATCGACAAAACATACTTAAATTAACAAATGGGACGCGAAACTAACATCGACTTCTATAAGGCATACGATGACGTTTCACGTAACTATTCCTTGTTTGACCGCGTAAAGAAATAGTCCCATATAAATAAAGACTCTTTGGCGCATTTAATAGCGTATATTTAATGACATAACTTTTCAAACTCTTCATTCATGCTAGATTGTTGGAAAAGTATTGGAATCCGTAGTATTTTGAGACGTAGCGTACGGAATGTTAACAGACGAGAAACCGGAAGTCAAAGGTCACCTGGCACTATTTCCTGTTATTAAACGAACGTTTAATATCACAATTTATAGAATGGGTTTATTGAATGGAATAAGAGTAGGATCATGTAATAAATTGTATTCACAACTCGTCTACGACTCGTGGTGAATCAAATTTATCAAAACTCGTTTCATAAAATCTTATTTCCCAACATAACTCGTTGGAAGTCCTCTATATATCCAGGTATATGTTTTGCAGCTAAGACCGCCATATATACACTGAGGCTTATCCATGTGTATCCATGAGCTCCGCATTTCGGGGAATATAATGAACTTAGACTAAGACTTACAATAGACTAAGTTAGTTAGAAGTTATCGGTGAATTTAGGGGGTTGTATTCAAAGCTTCTTCCTTTCTTCCTTTGAGAGATCGCTGTCGTTTACTATACGAAAGCTCATTAGGGCCATCCGAAACACCACCGCACCCAAGACAACTATTTTTATTGAATGTTTTGAAATCTTCTTTTCTGTATTTTTGCAAAAATAAACCAATGGTTGAGCAATAACGTTTTTTATTTTTGTTTTTATGATTGATTTTGTTTGTATTTCATGGTATTAAAAAAGATAAAACATATTCAAAGCTGTAGTGACTATTTATCTTCTCTTTTTTGGGTCTATATGAGAGCCGTCACTTGAATGTTTTATTTATCTTCACCCGTGCTTGTGGGGGTGGTTAGCTCGGTATGTAGATAGTTGATTGTTTATAATTGTATGGAAAACTGCTAACCTGGTATTAACGGCATTCTTATAACATTCTTGCCTGAAGCATGTCATTTGTCGAGCTGATGAAGCTGTTCATAACATAACACTCATCTCGTCTTTGTACTGCGTCAAGCTGCCTGAATTGTGTATCTGTATGTTGGTCCCAGATAGAGGTACATTAATCTAGGGTGGGTCTTACTAGAGATTGGTATGCCCTCTTGTTGATTTTCGGTTGGCACGGTGACCTTGAGGTTGTGTTTGAGAAGAGAATAATATTTCCCCCAAAATGTTCACTCAGTTTAAACTGACATAACTCATATGAACGTCCATATAATTGTACGCGGATGGATAGGAGATGTAGATGTTTCTCAAAATGTTCACTCAATTTAAACAGACATGCATGACTCATATGAACCTCCACATGAACATGAAAGGGTGGATAAGAAATGTCGAGGGTTTGGTTTGATTTGCAAGTGTTGTTGTCAATGTGTTCATCCCAATTGAGATCGTGCTGTAGTGTTACAGTTTTAACAATATTTTAGCGTCTTTATTGCAATGGTTTGAGTGACTCTTTTTGTTAAAAAGCTCTAAGATGTCGGGCGAGTCTTTATGAGAAGTACTTACTTGGCTTTTGTTTAGATCTGGGTATGGTAAACATAAAGAGCGTCATTTGTTACTGTTTTCCTGATATGGAAATAATAAAGAGCGTTTATATCATTTGTGGGTGATTACAACTTCTGTAACACGACCAGGCTCTTGTTTATGTACACCATCGTACGTCTTGACGACAATATACTATTTACGCGCTGATTATGTTTGGCAAATGAACAAAACTAAACATATTTTAATATTCCTTCTGTTGATGGCGATTTGAACAAATATGAAAATTAATGTAATATTGGATTATGTCTGATTATTCTTTTCATTATTTATGTACATGTATACATTTAATGATTGTATAAGTTGAAATATTCTGAACAAACAACTGGAGCGTTCTCATTTGTGAATAATGTATTATTATACATTTTCTCATATCCCGTGAATAATGGCTGATAATAAAGCACCATTCACTTATACTTACATCCACGGACATACGATCATGGTCATTAACGTCGTTTTTCGATTGATCTATGAGCGTATAGATAGCTCAGTGGGCGAACTACATACTGCATCATTGCCATACAATTCCGTTTAGTCTTGATTCTGTGACCGTGCTATTTCAAATGTGAATACTATATATATTTTGATACGTACACACGAATGTATAAATATTATGTATCATATTTATGGAGGCACGAATCAGTGCGAGTATTCATTGCTTCAAATCTGCTTGCTTCAGTGAGCGCGAACAAATTTTCATTTCTTATCGAAATGGCCATGTATCGATCGGAATGTCGTATTGCATAATTTATGTTGACTTTTTCGAACTATGACGGCATGTGTATTTTGATCCTCGGCGCGTCTTCGCTCGGACTGTTAATGAGTGTATGTAAATGATAGGTGTATTTAGGCGATGAGATCGTCATAGCTTTGTCGTGTCGGCATACTTCGGCGCCCCGCACTTTGGTACATACTCATTATAAGGTACAGAAAACTTGTCTCATAGTCAACATGTTTACCTCCGATGTAGGGCAAGACATTTTTGAAAGAAACATGAGTGAAATGGTGTTTTCTTTCTCGAATGGCATTTACATGTCAGAAAGCATAGCTCATCGCTTCTTTAATGGTCAGGGGACATCAACTGCTATAAAACTGGGGAAAAGTTTCTGTCCATCTACAATTTACATTTAATTGCACACAAGTTGACCCATCTTTGAGAGACGCAGAAAAACATTGTAGATGGCAATTGTATAACAAACAAAAAACAAAAAATTTACCTTGAAAATTTGTCAGCAGAATTTCTTGTTTCTTGATTCCATGTATAAACATGTGCTCGTGCAGACTAAAATTTCAAATAATTATCAAATGTTCTATTCTTAAACTAAAATTATTACCCCATTCAGCAAATAAAAGTGATGATAAGGTAAGTGAATCTTCTAAAAAAAATACATATTTTGCAGCAAATAATTTCAAGTTGCCGATGCCCATGGTCAACATGTGGTTCTGGCCATGTCAAGTGAGGTCCCGTGATCCTCAACCCTTCCATGACTGGAGCTTCCTGAAAATATTGGAATACCCTGTCTCTTAGATATGCGAGTATCACATATAGAGGAGCGGCCAAACGCCAAAAGTGGTCGGATACCCCTACCCTCGGTAGAACAAGTTGAAACCAACCTTTTCTGGAAGGTAAATATATATCATTTATGGAAATGATTCTTGGCCTTGCCGGAATTGGTGGCAGCTATGTATGGTAAGACTATTTGTGGAGGTACCCTACCGAAAAATTAGCCTGTTTTCAGCGGTTGGCCAGCTATACACAATTGGTTAAAAGTTAAGCACATCACAAAAAAACAGAACGTTTTATTTGTTATTATGTGGTACATGGTGATACTAGATTGGAACGTTCTTATTTTTTCTGGTTTGTTTGAGATTTCACGACGTCATGGTAGAGAATGTAACGTTATGCGTCAAAAAATCATGACGATTCAGAGAAACTGTCGCCCGTCATCTCTGTACAAAACTAGCACGCTGGATTGAGCTTATCTTCTCATATATGTTTGGTAGGAATGGAGTATTTTCTACCCGAAGGTATTAATTGTATTACCCTATCCCTACAAATATTGTAATTAATTGAAAAATACTTACCCCTCCCCCACTGTCATAAAATGCTGAGTATAGCCATCGCCTAGGATTGGATCCCAGAATGATAGAATAGTGCGTAGTATTTCCTTTTATTTCGTGTAGAACACACATAACAAATGTAAAATTCGAATTTCCAACCATACTCACCATTAGAAGAGTATCAAAATCCAAGATGGCGTCCAATATGGCCTTCAGTTTTTATTTTAAGATTCTGTGGAGCGACATACGAAAAATCCCGAAAAGGAAAGTCCCCAGTGGTAAAATCTATATTATTGTAGTGACTACATAGAATAACATTTCATATCAAACATTAATTTGACCATTAATACATCTTTTCAATTGGTAAGCTAATAGGTAGAACTGTATCCCTCCATCCAATGTCATAAAATTTGAAATAAAGTTATCGACTGGGATTGGAACCACGGGTGATAGCATTATGCACAGTATGTTGTTTTATTTAATGTACAACACACATAAGAAGTGAGAGGTATGAATTTCCATCCATATTCACTATTAGAAGAGTATGATACAACAAAATGGCGTCCAATGTGGCGTCCAATTTTAATTGTACCACTTAGCGAACGCACATACAAACGAACTAAATGGAACGTCCCATGTGGCATATTGTATATCATTGAAGTGACTACATAGACGATATCTCATAGGGTATACAGTAGTTTCACCGTTAGTCTATCTTATCAGTTGGAGAATTAGTAAACAAAAACGTAATCAACACCCAGTCACAAACGTCCACATAATGGCGGCACTTGTGACTATAGTCCAGAATGCAAAGTATTAAGCAAATCGTTCGGAATTACTTTGTGTTGAATACAACGAAGAAACATAAAATGTAAAATTTGCATCCACATCTGGTCTTAGTAGACAATCAAAATCCAAGATGACGCCCAATATGACGGCTAATTTTAATGCCAACACGCTGCGAACAATGAATACGGAAGTCGGTCAAAATGTATCATACGGCAGTTTGAAGCGATATATTGTTTAGATTGTGTGATTATATTAGACGTCGATATGTTGCGTTTGAGTGATGTTGGTAAGACAACATTTTTTTCAGATAAAGCTTTGACGTGATTGTCTCAAATTAACTTCCATAATTGGTCGATCAGCTCCGTAAGGGCGGGTAAGCCGTGTCTTTCCATTGGTTTGGTGGTATCCTACATCAGGTTCCAAATGTCACACCCTTAGCTATGACGCAGGCGTGACGCCAGGATTAATACTGGATGGAAATTTGAATTTGTTGAATGTTTAGGGTGTTTTGTTTAACAATTATCAGGAACTTTATATCAAATATTTGGAGAAAGACAAACCTACCAAAAATAAAAAACACTTAGTGAAATTCCGAGAATGACTTAAATAGTTTAATTTGCCTAATCGTGTATCGTGTATTGATCTCCAATGCACATTTGACTATAATAGTTTGACACATTTGATGTCATTTTGGGACGTTAAGTAAGTAAAGAATAAACAATATGTAGACAACTGGTAATAATAGATGATGGCCATTGACCGTTACAAATAATCATGCACTCTATGTGGTACGAAGTGATGTTGTGATGTTCAATACTAACATATTGCTATCATTAATATATTGTGATAATCTTGAATGTGCAGTCCTCCTTAACGTGTCCTTTTGAATTTTGACCAACATTTTCAGAGAGCCTTGCAACAGTTTTGGCCACATGAAACATTAAATAACAGAATCACCATCTGTTGTTTTATGCAGTAACGCAAAAAACAAAAATGGCATACATTTTGAAATCCAGTAAATAAGATATCTTATCGATCTCTGGTTTTGCCAAAGTTGGATATGAGTCCACGAGCAATCAAAGTTCACACATCATAGTAACTACCTATTAACGATACACGAAATTCATCATCGCACAAACAAAATGCTCTTTAGTGACATAACATGGGACCACAATGTCCATATAATGCAATCAGCGTATAATGGTTTATAAATAGGCGTTATAGTGATCGAGAGGTTGCTGCTTTGTATAATCGTTCGAGTTTCGGCTCAGCGTCAAACAAGAAAGCAACACCGCATACCTATGAATATAAGTTGTTCTCGCCATATGTTGCTTGATGTGCATGTTTTTCCGTACATTGATATTTAGGTCCCGACTAATTTGTGAGTTAAATGGTTGTGAATGTCAATCGGATTCACATATGTTACAAACAGAAGATATTGAGTTTCCGGGCAAGACTAATTAAAATTCAATATTCTATATCTCCGGCGGATATCATATCTGTATTAGTTCTTAGGGACGTGAGTCCTGACTATACATGTATAGCAATCTCTCATGCTAATACATTTTATTGATACATAGGTCATAGTGCGATAATCTCCATTGAACATGCACATTGGTGTTGCATTTATGATTGCGGTTAGATTCTAATCATAATAATGCAACTCACAAGAAAACCAGAATGTCACTAAAACGTTTGTTTTACCCACGGTTCTTTTGAGTCTGGTGGCATTTGAAATGGATAAAATGGTAAGTAATGAAAATCAGTAGGCTATTAACACAATTGAAATGGCGACAGGCATAAGGCAATTCACAATAGACACTCGTCATTAGTCTTGATATATAGATATCCAAATTGTGTTTACGGTTTGGTCTATGGCGACTAGGCCATATCACGACATACATTGTATTCTTATGGGTGACGGAAAGACAGCGCCGATCTTACCGCGGAAGCAATATACTCAGTCCATACATAAGCCACCTACCCCCAAACTGGCAGATATTCGAAAGTTGTTTTCACTTAACATGGACCTCATATCAGTGTTACTGATCGGGATTTATAACACCTTCGTCGTCGATCTGGTGTGTTATGGGGATACACGTAACTGAGTGTAAGTCAATGTGATGTAATCAACTAAAAATCACTGGTGTATAGTGTTGTGTTCTTGTTCACCAAGAATAGTCATTTTTGTTTCTCAAGAAAACCTGGACATGCCATGCTCAAGTGCCCATTGCTGTGAATGCATAGAATCACATTGTATGACTCATTAAATGAAAATATGGGAATAATAATTGTATTTCTCAGATCCATCTGTCTCTATAAACATGTCGTCACTGGAGTCATGGTTAACCTTTAGTCACTGAACGTTAATTGAATGGTAAGCCATCAGAGCCATGTAATTTTTATGATTGATAAAAGCAAATGTTGCTCATCTTTATGAAGATAACATATATGTTAATGTTATTCTATTCCAAAATAGTATTATTGAAAAGTTAACTTATCGACTATCGGCACCAGAGCAAACCATTTGAATGGTTGTTGAAAACAACTGGCACTTCAACAACAAATCCAGCGCAAAGCATCACAAAAGGAAGTCTTTTTTCTGGCTGTTGTACTTCTTCGCAAAATTGAAATGACATCTAAATTATGGGATGCCATCTTGTATTTTGAGATCCATCTTATAGCGAGTGTGGTTCTAACATAATTATGTCGCACTAAACGATACGATACGATTTATTTGCATAAACACCATTATGTTAACAATACAATTCATAATAAAACAATAACAATTAATAGTAAAAAAAATACATGTGAACACTAAATGACATCTACAACTGCGAATTTGTTGTTTTATTCTTGGTTATGATTCTCAGAGATAACTTTGTGCACATTGTTTTAACTTTCGATATGAGGAATGTTGTGTTTTGTGTTTATTATTTCGCAAATTAAAAGATATGTTGATAACAGAACTACTACTTCATATGACTATTGTAATGAAATGAATGTGATGAATCGACACAATATATATACAACTGGAGACGTCATTTGTCCTGATTTCCCGTATTTGTTTTCACGAAGTATTATAAATTCGAGACATGACAAAGCTCGTCTGATTTTTTGTTTCTATAGTTGACCACCACATTTTGGTCTCCGTCATCACGCAAACAATAAATTGCCATGTAATAATGGAAACATACACATAAGTAATAACACATGAGACGTTTATTTGCCCGCATATCGTACTAGTTGTTTACAAAGTGTTGACATTAAACTTAAATGCCATATTGGCCGCCATTATGGTGCAATAGTGGGTGTGACTTCAAACTTTTTGTTTCTTTATCGTATTCAGCACAAATGAAATCCAAAATGTATGCTCATTTGTTTTTGGCCTGTACTACAATCCACAGTGGCCCATTTGTGTGGAAGTTTGTGACTGTAGGGGTGATCAAGTTTTTGTCTAATTATTTCATCAATTGATAATAAAGATCAATGCTGAATCTAATGTTTGATATGAAATGTTCTATGTAGTCGGTATAATTATATATAATATACCACTGGGGACATTTCTTTTCTGAATTTGTCGTATGTCCGTTCACTAAGTCTTGAATTTAAAATTGGCCGCCACATTGAACGCCATCTGCGATTATGATACTCTTTTAATAACAAATTTGGATGGCAATTTCTCTGGCTAATTTGCATGTGTATTCTACATTTAATAAAACAAAATACTGCGCATTATGCGATCATTCGTGGTTCCAATCCAAAGCGACAACTTTGGTTCGAATTTTATGACATTGAACGGCGGAATAAATTTTTTACTTTTATTTTTCCAATTGATAAGATGTATTATTGGTGAAACTAATGTTTCATATGAAATACTATTCTATATGGTCATTAAAATAATATACATTTTACCACTTGGGACGTTCCTTTTCAGGATTTTTCGTATATCGCTTCACTAAAGTCTTAAAATAAAAACTGAAGGCCATATTGGACGCCATCTTGGAGTTTGATACTTATCTAATAGTGAATATGGTTGGAAATTTGCATTTTACACTTGTTATGCGTGTTCTACACTAAGTAAAAGGAAATACTACGCATTATTCTATCATTCTGGGATCCAATTCCCGGCTATGGCTATATTTAGCATTTTATGACATTGGGGGAGGGTTAAGTTTTTGCCTATTATTGATAAATTTGTAGGGTCAGGAAAATAAACTTAATACCTCCGGGTAGAAAATTCTCCTTTCTTTCCAAATATATATGATAAGATAAGCTCAATCCAGCGTGCTAGTTTTGTACAGAGTTGACGGGCGACAGTTTCTCTGAATCGTCATGATTTTTTGACGCATAACGTTACATTCTCCACCATGACGTCGTGAAATCTCAAACAAACCAGAAAAAATAACAACGCTCAGATCTAGTATCACCATGTACCCCATAATAACAAATAGAATATTTTGTTTTTGGTGATGTGCTTAACTTTTAACCAATTGTGTATAGCTGGCCAACCGCTGAAAACAGGCTTATTTTTCGGTAGGCACCTTCACAAATAGTCTTGCCATACATAGCTGCCACCAATTCCGGCAAGGCCAAGACTCATTTTCACAAATGATATATATTTACCTTTCAGACAAAGTTGGTTTCAACTTGTTCTACCGAGGGTATGGGTATCTCGAAAACTAAGGCCCTTTTTGGATTTGGCCGCTCCTCTAATAGGCAGCCTCTCATACAACATGTATATAAGAGAATGCATTTGTCCTTACAATATTTACATTCACATTGCAAGCCAGTGCATTCTCTTATATATGCGAGCCTCCATGTAGGAGACTCGCATATATAAGAGAATTATGCAGACACGAGGTCTTTATTGCTGCATCAGCGCAGCTACCGTGATACAGACACACAAAAACCTGCTGTCGGGGAAGAGGTTCTCCGGCCTCTAGCCGACAGGAGTTATTTCTGGGGTATATAGGCCTAGGTGCTATAATCCGCATCATAAAATGGTTGCCGCTTATAGTCTATATCTGGAGTTGTGAAGGTTGTTTGTGGAAAATTATACTGCTGGGATTATTTTCTGAAGATTCAAGCATGGCCCCAAAGAACATTTGCATAACTTATTCGGAAACATGTAAGTCTATATATACACACATAAATTATCCAACAAATTCTTGAGCATTGTCATCGTGTTTGGGACCCCCCCCCCCCCATTTTGCAAACACACAGGGGCTTTAAAACGCGTACAAACGACGAGTTACGTGCCTTGTTCCATGGTTCAAAGGCGCTATTCGTACCATGATAGAATGGTTATTTTGGACTTAATGTCCCTCAAGTACAGACTTTTCTGCAAGGGCATCTCCTCGAAGTTTTCAAAACTTTCAAAGTTTTTTATAATGTCGGTTTACTATAAAGCAACTTGCTCATACCAAACAGCCATTTGCACGCCATACATGGAAGAGAAACGAGCGTTCCGTGTTAGTCTATTTCGGATATGGTATAAATAAAGAGCGTTTATTTCACTTTTGTGCTGGAAAATGGCTGAGTGTGGAAAGTATATATTTTTTTCAGAGCATATGAAACCGATTAATTATTAATCTACAGTTGTATTAATACACTGTGCCACAAGAGGGGACTTTAGCCATGACTATAAAGATTGTTTCGGTGTAGAATATATGCTGAATATATGCCATGGTTGCTGAACAAGTATTTATTGCTTCAACCATTGGACACAACAGAAGTAAGTTTCAAGAATGATTAACCCATTTCCTCGCGATATCAGCAATGACTTGTGATGTATAAACGACCGAAGTGTGTAACATATATGGACTGTCACATCAACATGTATAAGTGTGTATACATGTAATAGACACGTGCAAGCAACATAGCACTGAACAAACCAAATAAAAAGAAAATAAGTGTATTAATCTATATGCCTATATACACGAGAAAGACAATTTGTGGAGGTATGACATTCTCCGAAGCCCGATGGGATCTACCACTTTTCCCGGTGAGACTTAATCCTTCCATGAATGGAGCTTCCTGAAGTTTTACGAAAACTCTGTGCCAATGCTCTCTCTTATATATATGCGAGTATTTTTTTGGAGTTTCCAGCTGTTTTTTAAATCGTTCCCACACAAATGAGACAAACGCGCTTTTTGTTTACCGTATCAGGGATGCACTGGTAAACAATGAACGCCCTTTATTGTAGAAAACATGTGTAACAATCATAGTTATTATATACAGACACTGTATGTGCTTATTTCATCACTCCATTAAATTCATTACATCAACCACTACTCGCGTTTGAAGAATTCATAATTAAATTAATACTGTCAAAATATTCTGAAATACGTAACACAAGACGTCTGAAATACGAAAATCAAGACGTCTGAAATACGTAAAACAAGACGTCTGAAATACGTAAAACAAGACGTCTGATATACGTAAAACAAGACGTCTGAAATACGTAAAACAAGACATCTGAAATACGTAAAACAAGACGTCTGAAATACGTAACACAAGACGTCTGAAATACGAAAATCAAGACGTCTGAAATACGTAAAACAAGACGTCTGAAATACGTAAAACAAGACGTCTGATATACGTAAAACAAGACGTCTGAAATACGTAAAACAAGACATCTGAAATACGTAAAACAAGACGTCTGAAATACGTAAAACAAGACGTCTGAAATACGTAAAACAAGACGTCTTAAATACGTAAAACAAGACGTCTTAAATATGTAAAACAAGACGTCTGAAATACGAAAATCAAGACGTCTGAAATACGTAACACAAGACGTCTGAAATACGAAAATCAAGACGTCTGAAATACGTAAAACAAGACGTCTGAAATACGTAAAACAAGACGTCTTAAATATGTAAAACAAGACGTCTGAAATACGAAAATCAAGACGTCTGAAATACGTAACACAAGACGTCTGAAATACGAAAATCAAGACATCTGAAATACGTAAAACAAGACGTCTGAAATACGTAAAACAAGACGTCTTAAATACGTAAAACAAGACGTCTTAAATATGTAAAACAAGACGTCTGAAATACGAAAATCAAGACGTCTGAAATACGTAACACAAGACGTCTGAAATACGAAAATCAAGACGTCTGAAATACGTAAAACAAGACGTCTTAAATACGTAAAACAAGACGTCTTAAATATGTAAAACAAGACGTCTGAAATACGAAAATCAAGACGTCTGAAATACGTAACACAAGACGTCTGAAATACGAAAATCAAGACGTATGAAATACGTAAAACAAGACGTCTGAAATACGTAAAACAAGACGTCTGAAATACGTAAAACAAGACATCTGAAATACGTAAAACAAGACGTCTGAAATGCGTAAAACAAGACGTCTGAAATACGTAAAACAAGACATCTGAAATACGTAAAACAAGACGTCTGAAATGCGTAAAACAAGACGTCTGAAATGCGTAATACAAGACGTCTGATATACGTAAAACAAGACGTCTGAAATGCGTAAATCAAGACGTCTGAAATACGTAAAACAAGACGTCTTAAATATGTAAAACAAGACGTCTGAAATACGTAACACAAGACGTCTGAAATACGTAACACAAGACGTCTGAAATGCGTAAAACAAGACGTCTGAAATACGAAAAACAAGACGTCTGAAATACGTAAAACAAGACGTCTGAAATACGTAACACAAGACGTGAACAAACAGTGCTTCGTCCCAAACGATGCACAATAAACAAACGAGAAATATTTCGACAACGCGAGAGCCACTTTATTTAATTTATATGAAATAATGGCGTTGTGTTGGCAATTTTGAAACCATATGGATTGAAGCAAATTTACTTGCCACTAACCGCAAAAGAGTGTTTAAAATAACTTTAAGATTCCAACCAAATACCCCCTGATGGCCATTTCAGTCCATACGATTGACAGAAAGAACGAAAATATTCCGATTTTTGTCAAAAACATATTTAACACTAAATCAAAATATCACAACAATTTCCAATTATTATTGGTCTGATATTCCAACTAATGTTCTGTAATGTGTGAAATTTAAACTGTTGAACATTTATCCAAAGTCGGGGGTGAGACACCCAATCTCAAACTGACAATTGCCAATCATGTACACATAATGTAAGGAAATCTCTATTTCTTTAGCTCAACTAGTCATTTTTTAGCTATAATCATGGGTTGGCGTCCGTCCACTCGTCAACAATTTCCGCTAGCACACCCTTCAGATCACATTATTATTTTCTCATCCGATCGCGCCAATCTTCATATGGATCTTCGGGGTGACTTCTAGATGGGAGCCATCGATTCCCCACCCCGAAATTCGTTAAAAAACATGGCCGCCCGCAGCCATATTGGATTTCAAATTTGAATCCATCGGCACAACCGTATTTATTGGAGAATTAATTTAAATTTACATGCATGTTTAGGATCACCTCTAAATGGGAGCTATCGAATTTGAAAAATTTTCGATGAAAAACATAGCCGGCAGCCATCTTGATTTTCTCTTTCCGTGAATAAATCCTTTGGCACTACAGACCACATCCCTCATCCGATAGTCATCAAAATTTCATATAAATATTTTTAGTGAACACTAGATGGGAGCCATCAATGTTTTTTTTAAAGAATTTCGTTGAAAAACATCGCCGCCAGCGGCCATCTCGGATCTTACTCTTTGTATGATTACATTATTCGGCACACCCAACAGGCCACCTCCCTCATCCGATCATCACCAATATCCATAATGACATTCGGGGTTACCTCTAAATGGGAGCCATCGATTTTTTTTTCTTCCGAAATTCGTTTAAAAACATGGCCGCTAGAGCCATTTTGGATTTCACAATTGAATCCATCGGAACACCCCTGCATCCGACATTTTATTAGAGAAATGTTTTTTAATTCACAGACATGTTCAGTACTGATCATTTCTAGATGGGAACTCGATCAAAAACATTGTTGCCAGCAGTCATCTTGGATTTTACTTTTTGAATTACTAAATACTTCGGCATACCCTACACCCAACAATTTTATCCAATTGACCACAAACTTCATTAGGCTCTTCGGGTTGAACTTGTATTACTTGAATATTAACACTTTCCGCATTTCTTATCGCTCTTGTTTTCACTGTAGTATAAATGCATAGCAGTATCCTCTCTGTTAGTTGAGCTACAGTGTCATTGACACTGTCATTTACTGAAGACTCTGCTCGGACGCAATTCATTCTGCATTATACTGAGAAACCGAAGTGTACATATTCAATTGGAAATTGGTTAGATCAAATCAGAATGAATTGTAACCGGCAAACTCTTAAATAAACATATGTTATATTTAATTTCGTATATACACGTGATGTCAGACCAGCGAATTGAGGGGGCTGAACTTTGCCCCAACCAATGTCGACACTGCCCTGTGTGCCCATATGCACGGCGCGTCCGATTTTCAAACTGCGCCCATTGGGAGACTAGGAAACTAAATCTACCCCTCCCCTGTATCTTGTATGCAGTGAATGGGTTAGAATCAACTTGCAATGCGCTACCACTCTTTGATACCATAATGTATAATAATCGGACATTCAGAGGTGAACACGACGAAAGTTGTTGTAAATTTCGAACATGGATAAATAAGCAGTTCTTTTTCTCTGAAAGCCATTTACTGCAAATTTAGTTTATTCCAAGTCACGGTGGAAAATCTATAATTCACGGGTTATTGGAAATCTAGAGGTATTATCGGTCCAAATTGTTACTGACGGTAGTAAAATATGGAACGTTTGTATACATGTGCAAATTAACATTCATTCAATAAAACTATTCAGAACCAGTTGGATCCAAAGTTGTTTATATCCCAGAGCCGAATGTCTTTGATTTGCACGAAGGGCCTATAGCGTTCGGAGATATTCTAAGAACCAAATTGTTCCAGAATGAATCATCGGAAAGAACCAAATGGGCAACAGCCAGGTTCTTCAAATGCACGAAGAACCAAATTCGGGCTGCTTTGCGTGCAGTATGTAAAGAGTGTGCGATAAGCAAAACACTCAATAACGTGGATAATGTATTATGAGTGCTAGTTAAGTGCCGAAAAGGATAAACATGGCAACCGTTTAGGAAGTCATGAATCAAGCGCTAGCAACTGATGACGCTTCCGGTGTCATTTCAACCTTTCCAAAATATGGGAACTCTCTGTTAACGTTCAAAATTATCTATTTTGGCTATTCAACTTTACTTTGGTATGTACGTTCCAAATCTTTTCAAAATTTCTGTAAACCGCTCCTGGATCATGCCTCACAAATCTTGTATCATGATGGAAGGGGAAACCTGTATCTGTACAAATTGGGCAACAGAACCATAAACCACCCCCATATCTTTAGTATGCTTTGCAGCTACGTTCTTTTTCCATCATGATATGCACACACCCGTTTTATGCACATATCACATGAAAAATTATATTTATAGCGACAGAATTATCAGTCATTTTACTATTCTATATCCTTTGTTGACTTATAGATAGCCGAGGGTTCGCCCTCGGTTACCAGTCGATCCTTCATACTAGTATTTTCCTGCTAGTCCGTGGGGTCGGTGTGGTGCTATCCACCCAGTTTGTAGTTACTAGGTCTTGACATCCCCTTTGCCATTTGGCATAAACCATAAAGCAAAACACTCAATAACGTGGCGATTTATTTTTTGTGAGAGTGATTCAAGTACTCAACACTGAACATATATATGAGTGGCGAGCATGCATTTATATAATGAGCGCTTTGGTGTAAGCAATATAGTGGTGTTTTATGTCAGTTTTAACAAACATTCACTACATACGACAATGAATTCGATGGTGGGGTGACTTAGGTTCCAACTACGGACAAACTTGTTCAACAAAACGAATACATTGAATACAATGAATTGGTTTATTTAATCTCTTCTATATATTTTGAGAACTCCTTGTATTCGAGAAATAGTCCACACCCTCCGGACCTCAATGATATGATCGTGAATGAGTATTGATATACCCCACTAAACTTTGACAAACACCAGTAATGGTGTGTAGATCATTTACATATCTCTCCTATATATTTTGATACAATCTATCTAATTTACATATCTCTCTTATATATTTATGTCTGTGTGTGTGTTGTACTTCATACAAATCTACGATTCTCGACCGATCGGGACGAAACTTGGTACGTGTGTGTAGTTTGACCAGGCGGTGGTCGTTGTCGTATTGGCGAGCCCGTGCGACGCCCGTGCAGCGCATGCGCAGACGAGATATCGGAAACGGGTGGAGTTATCGACTTGAAATTTGCTATGTGAATGTATCTTGCGCCGGGTACAAATGTTATCGGGTCGCCGAGCCCGTGCGACGCCCGTGCAGCGCATGCGCAGACGAGATCTCGGAAACGGGTGGAGCTATCGACTTGAAATTTGCTATGTGAATGTATCTTGCGCCGGGTACAAATTTTATCGGGTCGCCGAGCCCGTGCGACGCCCGTGCAGCGCATGCGCAGACGAGATCTCGGAAACGGGTGGAGCTATCGACTTGAAATTTGGCATGTGAATGTATCTTGCGCCGAGTACAAATTTTCATGCGCAGACCAGATCTCGGAAACTGGTGGAGCTACCGGGTACAAATTTTTCTGATTGAAACGCGTGGAGCTAAAAATTTAAAAAATATATATAAAAATGTCATGTTTCGGACAAGCCGCCGGTGGCGGGCTAACCTGCTAGTCTATTATATATTTTGGAACTTCTGCCTGTCGGTCTGTGTGTGTGTATGTGTCTTATAGACTCGAAAACTGGTCGACCGATCCGACTCAAATTTGGTATGTAGGCCTACTTTGATCCCGGGAACAATATGGACGGGTCCAATTTCACGCGCGACTGTGTCCTTGACCTTGACCTCGCTCATATAGGCATGTTTCTGGACCGATCGAACAATACTTTTGTTCTTTCTCCTGACGGAGGCGATCACAAAGAAATCCCTAAATAGCCCGGACGAAGTCGGGCACATCAGCTATAGTATATATATAATTTTAGATAAATAGTCTAAAAATTGGTTTAAATGTTTTCTGATTATATATACATCCAATCAATAGCTAGTGCACAATTCGACTTTAGGATCAAGTGTTGCATAATTATATCACTGTAGCTTCGTACAAAATGTAAATTTGGATACTTTCGGACCATACTAATATCTTTGGTCGAATTATACCATCATTTGGAAAGCTTGAGAGGGAATACTCGAACATACGTCGGTGTATACATCCTTCTATCATGTACATGCCATGTTAACAAAGCAGGCTCGGTGACCACTGGGAATGTTCTTTCGAGTTACGGATTACAGGTGAATGGTTACACCATGTTTAAATTCCCGCATCCAGATCAGATACTGAAGTTACCCAGGCAACCTGCATTCCACACCACCTTGATATCGCCGTCGGGTAACTAATGAGGATACTTAATTTATTTTGTGTACTTACCTATTACCCGATTTAGCATATATACCTATTTGTTCCACACGATGAATGTGTTTGAATCGGCGAACGTCGCTTCAGGGCCCGGTATGTGATTAGTAGCAAGGGGTTGATTCATTGATCGCGTCAAGCTTGGCACATGACAGTGTTATGCACACCAACGAGTTAAGGGTCAAATGCACAATTTTGCATAAATCCAGCAAAAAATGCCAAATGCTTTTGAACAGAGAATTTCTCAGGATCTATCCGTTGAAAAATCTTGAATTTCACATATCTTCATTGTATATAGAATCTGAATAACTATTAAAAGAGGACAAACAGTTGATTTTAATACATGAGAGGTTGAGAATATTATTTTCTGCATGTTTGACCCTTTAGGTACCAAGAACTGCTAAAATAGTTAATAATGTATGGGTGGCTGCAGCCTGTCTGTTAATAATGTACGCGTGGTTGCAGCCTGTCTGTTAATAATGTATGGGTAGTTGCAGCCTGTCTGTTAATAATGTATGGGTGACTGCAGCCTGTCTGTTAATAATGTATGGGTGGCTGTAGCCTGTCTGTTAATAATGTATGGGTGGCTGCAGCATGTCTGTTAATAATGAATGGGTGGCTGCAGCCTGTCTGTTAATAATGTATGGGTGGCTGTATCCTGTATGTTAATGTATGGGTGGCTGCAGCCTGTCTGTTAATAATGTATGGGTGGCTGTAGCCTGTCTGTTAATAATGTATGGGTTGCCGCAGCATGTATGTTAATAATGTATGGGTGCTGCAGCCTGGCTGTTAATAATGTATGGGTGGCTGCAGCCTGTCTGTTTGTCTTTCTAAATGAGAATGATTGTGAAAGTGTGCGTCACGGCCGCATATAAGCTTGACAGAACACTATTTTCCTCTCTCTAGAATATATTTAGAACTAGAAACGACCGGCGTGGACACAGATGCTTGTAACGCAGTCCTCTGAACGCCCATATAAGGTCATAGGTTTTGTTGAACTTATTATTTGAACATTTCCCACCAATTAAAATTAATCATATTATCGGTTCATCTGTATCTCCATCGGCTGCTTATAGTTCTTAACATTCCTCCAGATTAGTAATTGGTCGTCTGCTTATATTTCTTAACATTCCACCAGATAGGTAATAGTTTATACACCAATATATATTTTATACCTGTATGGGTGAATCCATTTAGTAAATAAATTGTTAGTTGCTTGGTTTTATGCTAAAGTTCATTCAAAACAATGACATTTCCAGAATGGTTTTCTATTGTTTCCCTTGCACGCTCTATCTGTACTAGCCCGCCCCTCCCCACAACCACCACCATTGGCGACAATAGATGGATATTGTTTTTAACCCTAAAGTGCGGAATATGGAAAAATATTCCCCAGATATTGTTCAGATAATCACCAGTTCCCGTTGGCCTACCGGGCCCGCCAGTTAACTCTCTCTCTCTCTCTCTCTCTCTCTCTCTCTCTCTCTCTCTCTCTCTCTCTCTCTCTCTCTCTCTCTCTCTCTCTCTCTCTCTCTCTCTCTGTGTGTGTGTGTGTGTGTGTGTGGATTATTTCCTCGAACAACCCCCCTACCACGCATTCATGGAATATCCTTTACTTAAGCATGCACCCATTTTCATTGCATGGAATTATTTTTCCTCAATCACCTTGATTAGTTCTCTTATCGAACAAACCAAGCTAATTAGTATGATTGAGAATATCAAATCTCTTACAGTTTAAGTGAGTGTTGGATATACATGTATCAGTTACAGTTAAAGTGGTTTAATGTACGACTTCAATGGCTGGCATTGGATCAACTTATGATCAAATCCTCTGAGCCACGGATGGGGCAAGAAGTCGGATGACCTATACGGTACCATATAATATAGAATATTTCTTTTCAATGTCGGTGTTTTCTAATTTCAGAGCCGAAGGGCAAAAGATTTTCGACAAATATTGCAAAAATTTTGTTCGAAGATTGAAGAGGGAAGATGCACTCAAAATGTTCCAAGATGATTTTAATCTGACTACAAACCAATCTATAGAAATGTTTGATATTTTCGACAAGGATAGAAACGGGACACTCAGCATATGGGAGTATCAACAATTCTACACGTGTATTGGCACCAGGTTAGTTATCCGTTGCTTCACTAAATACTCATTGATGAGTAGTCCCCTACGGAAATGTTGATAATAAGTTCAAACAAGAGGATCGCTAGGGCATGGCAAAATACCACATTTCGCCATTTTGAATTGTACTTCTTCAAAATAAAATAACCATAGGTCGCCTCGCATATATAAGAGAATACATAGGCCTAACAATTTTTTTTATAATTATTTATAAATTTTTATTACATTCTTTAATAATTTTTATCATTTTTTTATAATTTTTTCTTATATTCTTTAACAATTTTTATCATTTTTTATACTTTTATTTTAATTCTATAACAATTTTTATCATTTTTTCTCATATTCTTTAACAATTTTATAATTACTTGTGGAAATCAATGGAATCAAAGAAAATACATGTTTAACCCTTTCGTTACTAATCGGATTGTCAGTTTCATGTTATGAAAGAGTACATTGGAACATTTCATTACTGAATTGGAGGGTATTCGTGAAATGTACGCAGATGACAGAAAGACGAACACATAATACAAGTGCAGGGGGATTTCAATTCATATGTGGGAAATGTTCATATAGTAAGTTCAACAAACGACCTATTATATTATATAAACATGATCAAAGGGTTAAAGATGCTCTGTCTCTTTCTGTTAATATTCACAACAACAACAACAACACAAAACAAATATGAAACTTTTTGAAGACATATGTTTGCAATTTTTCCAAAGACACATGATAAACACAATTATGGTGTTGCACATATTTCATTTACGAGAGTTAGTACAGTCGATCTAGATTAAAAAGACCCCTAACCCCTAACTAATTGCAATAGAAGCTTTTTTGGTGTCAATCGTTCCAGCATAGCTTCCACAACAACATACTAAAACCCCCATGAATCCCCAATGTAGAAAGTCTCCATTTTTGGGGAAAAGTGAAATAATAACGAAATATCGGAGAAATGTGGAATATCTACTTTATGTGGCGCCTGTTGTAGACTGAAGCTATATTTTCCACCACATTGTCAAATCATACTACATCAAATGCATGTTACAATAAAAGTTAGGATATCATCTGATAAAGGTTGCATTTTTGGGTAAAATATGCGAAAAATATTTTTTTAATCGGAGAAATGTGGAATATCGACTTTCTGTGGCGCTTGTTGTAGTTTGAAGCTATATTTTTCGCGTCACATTGTCAAATCATGCTACATCAATTGCATATTACAATAAAAGTGAGGATATCATCTGATAAAGGTTGCATTTTTGGGGTAAAATATGCAAAAAATATTTTTAAAATCGGAGAAATGTGGAATATCGAATTTCTGTGGCGCCTGTTGTAGACTGAAGCTATATTTTACGTCACATTGTCAAACCATACAACATCAATTGCATGTTACAATAACAGTGAGGATATCATCTGATAAAGGTAGCATTTTTGGGTAAAATATGCAAATAATATTTAAAAAATCGGTAAAATATGGAATCTCTCACTTCTAGTGCATATGCTAGCATTCTCGGGCTCTTCTGGATCAGTAAGTCATTCCCAGGGCGGTACTCATATGAGGACTCAGTCAAATCGCTTTCGTACCTCCCAGAGACATTACAACTATTGCTATCTAAAAATTTCTCAGGACAAGACACAGACAAGCAACGGGCAGCAATAGGACAGTGTACCATACAATTGACTCGTCCGCGATATGTTATTGCCCCTTTGCAGATATGATTGGCAATCCAATTGCATCATCAATTCCGTTCGAAGTTTCTGATTGACACGTTATATTCAATGTGTTCCTCGTCGTCATATGATGAAACTATACGATTTGAGAAAAACGCAGCGTTGTGTTCTGTTGGCGAGTTACCACCAACTGGGAATGGTGCTACGGTTATAATGTCTGCCGACAATGTTCACCATAATACGTGTACTTTGGATGGGAAACACACTCTTCGTGGCATGGGCATGATTGCTTCAATTAGCCCACCTGTTAGGAAGCTGGACCGGGTCCCGCGGAAATATGTGAAAAACGCCGAGTTGTGTGATCTTGCTGAAATTAAACTGTTCAACTACACACCAAGTAGTATAAGTCAAAACAAGTTTTGTTTGACAAGTTGGAGATTTCTCGCCCTGACTATCACATCAATGGAAATCAGGTTGATTTGATGTGGCGTCTTAACTGGCACGTTCAAACCACCCGCCCTAACTGGAGTGGTGCCAAGCAGGTGTTATATGCGAACTCCACTGATTATACTCCAGATTCGTCTTCTATGACATTTCTACCAATCATAGATGTTAGTCCTTCTGACATGTCGTGCGTTTTGTCAACACTCAGTTTTCTTCATAATACAGCGAGAAAACATGACATTCCAGCAATAATAACATTCGACCAGCCACTATTCTTGAAAGCATCTGTTGTGATAAACAATTATCCAGAACTAAGAGATGTGTGGTTATTATTAGGCGGCTTTCACACAGTGATGAACATTCTGTGAGCCATAGGAACATTGATGGAAGGATCTGGGTTCGCGAGATAATGGAGAGAGTGTACGCCGAAAATGCAGTGAATCATATCTTCTCAGGAAAGGCGTGTTCCAGGGCAATGCGAGCCCATTCCTTAGTGGACACAGCGCTTGGTGCGTTGGTGTCTTCCGAAGTTCTTGGGTGCGGAACCGATGCCACTCTTCCGGTTAGTGAATGTCTCTCGCATGCTGGTCTCCTTTATGATAATATTCTGAATGGCGATCTGACTGTTGATGACGTATCCCGCGACAACATTTTACCAGGCGTGGCAGTTCTTCTGGAGGCAGACATGGAAGTGCTGTGCAGCCTATCAGCTAGACCCCGAAGCCACGACAAATAGTTTTCATGGCTGGCTCAACCGATTTTCGTGGCTGGTTAGCTAGCTAAGCCGGCTCAGTCACGACGTTCGTGGCTGACGAAATATGGCGACTCAGCGGCTGAGATGTTATCATTCAGCGTATTTCCGTTTCCGAAATGTTCCTAATCCCCTGTTATCGGTTATAGATGCCGTTTTTTTTAGCGTTTGTGGTGAACCCGTAGAATTCCAGACCACAAGTAATCTTTTGATGTTGGGCTTTTCCATTACGGCGAAATTCACGAAGGACTGGCATGGATATACTATGTAGTTTCCCATCTAATCGGTATAAGTAGTTACATTGGGACTTCTGTCGACTTCAGACTGCTATCATCACTGCCATCTTGCGATATATGCATGCATCATTGAATGATGAACCGGATAGTAATGATATATACTATTTCAAACTATTTTCTATTCTTATGTGTATATATTTACAAATGCCAGTGATGTCTGAGACTGGGTGTTGTCGATATAAACAATTTATATTTTAACCCTTTCAATACCGAATGGATGCGCCCATTCAGTTATATGAAAGCATGCATTGGGATAGTCTATTCCACATTAAGGGGCCAGGTGTTCTGATAATATAACAACCATGCGAGTATGCCAATATTAGGCAATGCGGTTTAGTTATTTGCGATTCACAGTACAGTTGTGCTTGACATATAAGCCCATGCACATGGCTCAGCCATTTTACAATTCCGGCGGCGGAGATTTTTAAATGTGGCTGGCGTTATAAATAATATGGCTGGCGGCGGCTTGTGGCCAATATGGCTGGCGGCGGCGGCGTACGATGGCGGCTTCGGGCTCTACTATCAGCCACCAGTAAATACTGGTTGCAATATCAGCAAATGTTCTCTGTATGAACTGTGTGCATACCCACCGTCACTCTTCGAGTCGGATGGTGTCATGCGGAAAGCTGACAAACCACATCTCGCCAAAGCTATATTTCGTCGTTCAAATGAGGCCACACCAACAGATACAGAGACACGTTCAGTTATGTCAGATTGCCATTATGTCTTGGATGGTGGATCACTTCTAATGAGATTGCCTTGGAAAAACTGCGCCACATACAAAGACATTGCCCAGGTATATGCATCTTTCGTACACGGGAAATATAGTGCAGCAGCGACCGTTACTGTTGTGTTCGACGGTTACAACCAAGTACGTTAATCCAGTACGTTCGACGGTTACAACCAAGTACGTTAATACGTTAAAATGAAGGTACATGCCATAATGATCGGTGAAGATACGGATCTGCTTGTTCTACTTTTGTATTGGGCAAGCGATATCACCTTCGACATTACTTTCCGGAGCGATAAGATGCAGAATAAACAAGTATATCAGATTCGACAGGCTTTGAGAGAAGACTTGTGTCGGAGCCTTCTATTTTTTCATTCTATAACTGGATGTGACACAACATCCACATCATCTCATCATATCGTGTTCCGACCGCTGACGAGAGAGGACGTCCTGTGTTGAGCGCTCCAGGACTTGGCTAGCTCGCTCAGCGATCGGATTACTGACTTCGGCCGGACAATGGATTCGTCTTTAATCCCCGCCGAAGTCAGACACGCACTCAGCTCACTCCACGTGGACCCCTGCCTGGCCTGGACTTTACGCAGGTCAGGTAGCCACGTGGAGCTTTTTTCTGGATTCCGCCATCACGGTCCTTTTCAGGACCCTCTGTTGGAGGTAACCCGAATGCTGGAACCCACCAGCATCACACCACCACCACCACCAGAGAGGGGAGGAAGAAGAGCAAGAGGAAAACTCCATCGTGCCAGGTGCCAGGTGCCAGGTGGATCAAGAGGACGGCTGAGAGACGCCCAGCTACCTCCCACCTGGACAGGACCTACAACCAGCGGTGACAACCACTGCCAGACCACCTTCGAGACAGACTGCGACCATCCAGACAGCCTCCGCAGTGGACACAGTACAGGGGGTGACTGATGTTATCCGGGCTCCCCCTGCGGACTCGGATATGGAGATAGAACCACCACCACCGTCTCCACCGAGGACACCGAGATACGAGGAGCATCCGGTATCTCCACCACCCAGGGAGAGGGAGTCACACAGCGATCGCCTTAGCCGAATGCACAGCGCCCTGTTTCTCACACTCCAACAGGCCCGAGGAAGCTACCAATTTTCAAAAGCAGACCAAGTCCTCATCCTCAGCAAACAAATCTACGAGGGTGCAGATGCGGCCGATCCAGCAGCACGAAAGATCAAGTATTATATCCGCAATGGTTATCTCCCATCACCCACTCCCTTGGAACCAACATCAGCATCACTTCCACAAAAGAAGACAACCTGAACATTTTGAAATTTATGTTCCTCCCCCCTTGTTGTTCTCAATAAAGGCAAAAACATGAGGGATTAAAGAAAGGACCTCTCGACAATCCCGGGGTTAGCCACCCCAAACCACCCACCTCATCCAGAATGTTTGGAATTGGGGAAACAGAAGTGCTTTGATAAACTAATGTCGTGATACTTACCTTCAAGCAATCGGATATAAATTATTGGTCAAAGATCTCTCCGTTGAAGAAGTTGGGGTGGACATTAGATGGGGATGTAATGCACCCGCTGATGACAGACTTACCACCAGCCCCGGAAGGGTTATTCCCGTTCACCCAACAGCCAGCAGTTACATAATTAACAAGCCTCAGTTATAGTCCATATCAACTTAAGAGTATGTTTAGTTCCCACTTGCCCGGCAGTGTCGAGTACCGTTGTTGTTTCAGTCGCAATTTACATTTCCCCTATCGCAATGTAAATTGCGACTGAAACAACAACGGTATATATATATATATATATATATATATATATATATATATATATACTCATGGCTCAACCTTGATATGCTATCACTGTGTTTGTTCACTATATATGAATTGTGGTCAGTAATATGCTATATAAGATGAAATAGTTCTCATTTTAAATCATCTTATTTCATCGTGGTTATAATGCGCAAGTAAATGTGCATTACATTTCAAATGGTAGAACTTTAAATATCTTATATTTGATAGTTATATAAGTTCAGTATGAAGTCCCGTATAAATGAACGATTTTGTTCATTGGCGCTGCTGCAAGAAAGAGTTAACTCGATTAACGACTTGATCATAACAATCAGTGTGCAACATAACCAAACATCCGACATTGGCCAGGTTGCCGTAGATGCAGTCATTGCAGAGCTTAAGTAGAACGTTACGTGCGACTCAAAACCAATTACTTGCATATACCAGGAATAAATATCGAGTAAGTATTTAATATAATATTTAAACTAATATGGCTCATTCGAACCTCCAAATTCTGTCTATCGGGTACGATAGGTAGATAAATACACGAAATATTGGTATGCCGGCTTCACAACCATTTTCTAGCCATTTTCAATTTTTCGCCCGAAGTCAGAAAAACGCTCTTTATTGCTACCACACCAGGAATAGAATAACACAGAACGCTCTTTTCTGTTCCATATGCAAATGGCTGTTTTTATATATTTTTTTGGGACCCAAACACCTTGTTCGTAGTTGCATTTTTCATTACTTCAATGCGTCTGTTTTAGGTTAGAGAATGCTCTTATATAGAAAGGAAGTTAAGATATTTATCGACCTATTTCGATACCGGGAAACATTCAAAAGCGAATAACATTATTCGTATTTTGGAGCGCAAACCGCCATGTGGCTTTAATAGTAACATATATCAAATATATTCTATGAGACAAAGAAGAGGCAAACTAATGTAACAATAAAACGCTCTTTGAGTATAAGACAAAGCATGTGTCTTATTTCATTTCAAAACCTAGAAATAATAATTATATTTAACGCTATATTTAAAGGTACTCAATCAGTAAAGAGGGTCCCCATCTCAACAGATTCCAACAACAACAATCCGATCAGAGGGTCCTATATTACTATTTCTTTGGCTTTGGGGGTAAAAAATATTTTATTCGAGTCGAGGAACCCATCAAACAAAGCTCAGAGTTATTAGATATTGATTTTTGAAATTTGTTAATTGCTCGAGATGAGTACTAATAACTGCCGTCAATTTGGTAACCTGCTCGAGATTTTACGCCAAAACTC
Source organism: Siphonodentalium dalli (assembly GCA_032622095.1). Classification (NCBI taxonomy): domain Eukaryota; kingdom Metazoa; phylum Mollusca; class Scaphopoda; order Gadilida; family Siphonodentaliidae; genus Siphonodentalium; species Siphonodentalium dalli. The sequence continues at coordinate 57,102,607 of CP136067.1, forward strand.
TATTCAAACAGACAAGGATGGATAACTCTATAATCAAGTGGTAATAATAACGAAATTTTGACTGTCTTCTGGGCCAGAAAGAATTCCCGATAATGAAAAATAATAGATTTCTAAAATCGATATCTAACAAATCTGAGCTTTGATGGGTGACTTCCTCGACTCGAATCAAATATTTTTGACCCCCGAAGCCATTGAAATAGTAATTGAGAGGAGTTTTATCGGATTGAGTACCTTTAAGTAAATTTTTTTAGCTTTCCATTGCTGGTTCCCATCCGAACATATAAAACATGATAGACTTCATCCGAAAAGAGCAAGCATACCTTGAAGCCATGCATGCTGATCATTCAGCTACGTGTTGGTGGTCGACGTGTGCCGTAGAACATGAGGAAGAAGTACATGAAAATTGACAATTCACTGAGACATTTCAAACGTGTTTTCAGAGAGGGGGAACACAAGTTATTACGCCATGTTCTCTTGTCTATTAATTAAAATGTGCGAAATTGAAATTGTCACGTCGCCGACAATTTTGTCGGGTGACTGGGAATTCTCCACCAAACTAAGATATAAACTATAGTCGGCATCTCTATGATGTACCCGATTATGACACCTTGACCCGAAACAATACCTGCCGGGTGAACGGGAAGACCCCCCCCCCCCGGAATCACTCCCCAAAATGATAAGATGCAATTGTTCTTCTGGCTGTAACAACATGAAGTGTGGGTGCAAGCGTCAAGGGCTGAGTTGTTCAGCAGTGTGTGGAAAGTGCCAGGATATGGGTTGTTCGAATTCAAACATAGAAAGTGACGATACAGCAGCATAATATATTGAATGCGCCACAGAAAGTCGATATTCCACATTTCTCCGATTAAAAAAATATTTTTCGCATATTTTACCCAAAAATGCAACCTTTATCAGATGTTATCCTCACTTTTATTGTAACATGCATTTGATGTAGTATGATTTGACAATGTGGTGGAAAATATAATTCAGAGTAGATATTCCACATTTCTCCGATTTTTCGTTATTTTTTTACTTTTCCCCCCAAAATGGAGACTTTCTACATTGGGTATTAATGGGGGGTTTTAGTATGTTGTTGTGGAAGCTATGCTGGAACGATTGACACCAAAAAAGCTTCTATTGCAATTAGTTAGGGGTTCAACCATAGATCGACTGTACTAAGTTTTAAAAGAGAGATGTGCACTAAAAATATTGTCATGTTCTGAAAAACTCTGATCAATACAGAGAATTGTGGGAAGCGATACACAATTTTAAAATTGAATTGGTCAAGTTTTCAAGTTGACAGTAAGAACATTAGACCACATTAACCCTTCCATGGCTGGAGCTTCCTGAAATTTTGTAAAAACCCTGTACCAATGCATTCTCTTGTATATGCGAGTCTCCCATAGGCAGCCTCACATATATAAGAGAATGCTATGGCCTAACAATATTTACCTTGTCCTTGTAAGCGAGTGCATTCTCTTATATATGCAAGGCTCCTATAGTAAGTCAGTGCATTCTTTTATATATGCGAGACTCCCTATGGGAGATTCGCATATATAAGCGACTGAGTACACTGGCACATGATCTTTAATACTGCACCAGCGTAACTCCCATTACGAAAGGGTTAATATCGACCATACATGGGTTAATAATATACCAATTAATAGCACAATTGCATGGGAGCCAAACATATCACGTTGCAGAGTGAACAGTTGTGAACATGAGCGAGTCTTGATGAGCATATTCTTACTTGACTTACCCATGGGATCAGACAAAATTGGCATACCATGAAACATGGAGCCAATGTATTAAAGGGAACATACTGTTTTAGTTATTTATCAGTAAATGATGATTTTTGAGTGGGTTGAAATTGTTTGCAATTTTTCCAAAGACACATGTTAAACACAATTATGGTACCGGTGTTGTAGATATTTCATTTACAAGAGTTTTAAAAGAGAGATATGCACTAAAAATATTGTCATGTTCTGAAAAACTGATCAAAACAGAGAATTGTGGGAAGCGATACACAATTTTAAAATTGAATTGGTCAAGTTTTCAAGTTGACAGTAAGAACATTAGACCACATTAACCCTTCCATGACTGGAGCTTCCTGAAATTTTGTAAAAACCCTGTACCAATGCATTCTCTTGTATATGCGAGTCTCCCATAGGGAGCCTCACATATATAAGAGAATGCTATGGCCTAACAATATTTACCTTGTCCTTGTAAGCGAGGGCATTCTCTTATATATGCGAGGCTCCTATAGTAAGTCAGTGCATTCTTTTATATATGCGAGACTCCCTATGGGAGATTCGCATATATAAGCTAGTACACTGGCACATAATCTTTAATGCTGCACCAGCGCAACTCCCATTATGAAAGGGTTAATATCGACCATGCATGGGTTAACAATATACCAATTAATAGTACAATTGCATGGGAGCCAAACATATCACGTTGCAGAGTGAACAGTTGTGAACATGAGCGAGTCTTGATGAGCATATTCTTACTTGACTTACCCATGGGATCAGACAAAATTGGCATACCATGAAACATGGAGCCAATGTATTAAAGGGAACATACTGTTTTAGTTGTTTATGAGTGAATGATGAGTTTTGAGTGGGTTGAAATTTTGTCTTGTTTTCCACCATCAGCATGAGTTGCCATTCTATCGGCCATTGCATGCATGTCATATTTCGTAGTTGTTATCCCATATTTCCTCTCTTTTACAGCGGCCATGATATATATGAGATGTATAACTCGAATAAAGATGACAATGGGAATGTTGATGTTTCCAAGGCCTGGGACTCTATGAAAAAAGTACCAACAGCAAACGGAGGACAAGTAGGCGATGAACAATTACTCATGTTCATGAAGACGGCTGCTGGCGAAGAGAAGGCTATTGACTTTCCTAAATTTGTTAATCTGGTTTGCAGGATAAAAATTAGCAAATAAACCCAAATTAATTACCATGACAGTGCACTGATTTTGGGGATGTGGCTATAGGGTCTGTTTGGGGGGTGTACACCTTGAAATTTCGAACTGCAGTTAAATCTAGCTATTGTGGATCTAGATGATTGTTTGTGAATAGAGTTATATCTTTTTGATCAGTATCTCCCATTAGTAATCACCACTTACATGTATAGAAATCATGGGTAAATATAACCATAACAGCCATAACTAGGGTTTGCCGAACCTGTTTACTACTAAATGCTTACACAATGTGTCTATAATTGTGACCATAAATGTGGTTGCTTCCAACATGTACACAGGGGTGTTTGTAGATCATGTCATGAATCTCTACTCTTAGCTACGCATGTAAAGATGATATTCCACCAGTACAAAACCTGGCACCTTTTTGAAGTTTTGACAGGGAACCTTATAAAGTCGAAAAAATAACTCTGAGAATATATTCTTAGTTATTATGTGCCTTAATAATATACTTCACTGTAGGTGAGAGTCCCAACTCGAAATTGAATGTTTTTCTGTGACTTTTGTGAGCCAATATCGCAATAGACATTGAATTAATTGTCCAGGAGAAATTCCATAATTGTACTTGACACAAAGCAAAATCGCTCACAAAGTCGTGAAATACATTATTAAGGAACAGATCATAACAAAGAAATATATTCCCCATGTTATTTTGTCTACTGTATAAGGTTCCCTGTCAAAACTTCAAAAAGTTCCAAGGTTTTGTACTAGTGGAATATGATATCTACAGGCGTTAGCCCGAGTAGAGATTCCTGGCATGATCTACCCCCCTCCACCTCGTAGACAAAGCAGTCAGGAAAATTCCATTATCTTTGCAACTGATGGTCATTTCAGAGAGAGAAAGTACAACAATTTCTGCCTTGGTTCTGAAAATAAGTTAAACAACAAATTTAAAATTTCACACTATATACTGGTTGGTATATCAAACTATCTGAATAAATTCAACCTAATATCTGAAATTTCCAACTAATATTGTTTCAGACATGACATTTCTGGAAAAAAATTGGCTAAAGTTGGCATCCCTGCATGTACATATTTGTGGGAAAATCATCATAGCCCAGATAAATAAAGTTATTCATATAGCCTAGATTTTGACATTGTGGACATTTGGATAGTTACTGTATACTATGACTTTTAAAACCCTTTCATAACGGGAGCTGTGCTCGTGCAGCATTAAAGATCCTGTGCCAGTGTATTCTCTTTCATATGTGAGTCTCTCATATGGAGCCTCACATATATAAGAGAATGCACTGGCTAACAAGTTCAAGGTAAATATTGTTAGGCCAATGTATTCTCTTATATATGCGAGGCTCGAATATATAAGAGAATGCAATGGCACAGTCATGGAAGGGTTAAGTGACTCTTATCACTTTTGAAACTCATACAGGCATAAAGGGACCGAAGGCACTCACAGAGGGTAAATGTGCAATAAAATATAAAAGTTTGTAAAAACATCAACACTGAGAAGATGGAGAAATGGATAAACTTTGTTCTTATATTGATAGTTCTCCAATAACAAAATTTTGCATGTTGAAACCATTGTTATGTAAACAAAACTGTTACAAGTGATTTGTCAACAAATATCACTCATTGTGTAGCAAGTTAAAATATTTTAGTCAGAATATGATTTTCAGAATATCTTTCAATGATTACTGTAAAGTTTTGATTATCTTTGGACTAATTGGACTTCTATCAGTAAATCCACTGTAACAGTAACGTTTACATAACAATGGTTTTGATATGCAAAGTCTTGTTATTGGAGAGTTATTAATAATAAAAATAAGAAGAAAATCTATCCATTTTTGCATGTACTTGTTAATGATAGTTGTTTTACAGGCTTTGATAAAATTGATGTTATGTCGCACAGGCCCTCTTTGAATGTTTTGGGATCCCTTTAACCCTTTACCCAACAGAACGGCCCTGTGCCAATGCATTCTCTTATATATGCGAGTCGACCATAGGTCGCCTCGCATATATAAGAGAATGCATTGGCTTAACACATTAAAAATTATAAAATTGTTAAAGAATGTAAGAAAAAATGGTAAAAAGTGTTAAAAAAAGATGTTTTTTAGGCCAATGCATTCTCTTATATATGCGAGACGACCTATGGTCGACTCGCATATATAAGAGAATGCATTGGCACAGGGCATAACTGTAACTATCACAATGTGGTCAAGGAGCCGGTTCCAATGATATCCATATTTGTATGGTTCTATTGAGACAGACCGAAGATATTTTAGGCTGTTGAAGCTTTATTTGGCCGGTTTTGGCCGGTTTGTTGGGTAAAGGGTTAACCACATGTCACTGATCCTATCTATTATAAAAGTTGGCATCTGAGGAATTAATGGATGCAAGGCATTCACGGTGGGTTGTGGTGAGAAATTATAGAAGTCTGTAAATTGGTCATCAGCAAGAATGTGGGAAAATAGATCAACATTGTTCTCATGTTGATTATAAATAATAAATAAACTAAATAATTACCCAACAACAATATTTCACATGTTGGAACTAATGTTATGTAATCATTACTGTTACAGTAATTTGTCAACAAACATCGCTGATCGTGCAAAGTAATAATTATAATATTCAAATCTAAATCTATTTTTTAGAGTATTTTTCAAAGCTTGTACAATTTACCTTTCTGTTTTCATTGAAATAATTGGAATTTGATCACTAATCTTGCTGTAAAAGTAATGTTTACATAACAATGGTTTTGATATACAAAATCTTGTTACTGGAGAATTATCATTAACCCATTCATGATGGGAGCTGCACTGGTTCAGCATTAAAGATCATGTGCCAGTGCATTCTCTTATATATGCGAGTCTCCCATAGGGAGCCTTTATAAATATATATAATGGTGCTAAGGGTGCATAACGTGATGTGAGCCTTTATAAATATATGTAATGGTACTAAGGATGAGTAATGCAATGTGAGCCTTTATAAATATATGTAATGGTACTAAGGATGAGTAATGCAATGTGAGCCTTTATAAATATATCTAACGGTACTAAGGATGAGTAACTCTATAAGAGAATGCACTGGCTTACCAGTTCAAGGTAAATATTGTTAGGCCAATGTACTCTCATTGTATATGCGAGGCTTCCTATGGGAGGCATATATAAGAAAATGCATTGGCAAAGGGTTTTCGCAAAATTTCAGGAAGCTCCAGCCATGGAAGGGTTAATAATAACAAAGTTGGTCTCTTTTACATGCGCTTGATGGTAGCAAGGCTTGAAATAGCGTGTCTGTCAATTGCAGAATGAGGTCCCCAGAGGGTGAATTTAGTGATGCTATCCCGCATAGCGGGCTAGCATCACCAAATTGACCCTCTCGGGACCACATTCTGCTTACACCTCATTCTGCAAATGACAGGCTAACTATTTCAAGGCTTGGAATGTACAAACATTCAAGACTTTTCACATGTGACCATTGAAAATGTGTTGTGTTCCTTTACCTGGTTTCTATGCACTGATGTTTCTACATGTTCTTCTGTTCATGATATATAATTTGCACACAAATGTGTTAACCACTATGTGACCTGCAGTCATTCATCTCCGCCTCAAACATGCTATTATTTATATTTATAATGACATCAATTTATACTTCATGTCATATTTACATGTAACTCATAAATTGTAAATATACCAATTATGTGTTAACTGTACACATAACGCTTCTATATGGCTTTACATAAAACATTCCATGTCACACAGGCAGAGTTTCTCTCATTATATTCCTTCCTTGGCAAAGCAAACTACAGTAATGCCCGAAGTATATGACCCTTTAACCACAGCAGAATTATGGGAAATTTTTCAGGATTTAGTCAGAAATATCGCTTGTTGTCATTCATCGGAAAGCTCTCATTGAGAGCTTTCCGATGAATGGCAGCAAGCCATATTTCCGACTAAATCCTGAAAAATTTCCCATAATTCTGCTGTGGTTTAGGGGTCGATCATTTAGAACATTACTGTAGGTGTTAATGTCTGAGGATATATCACCTGAAAACTGGGCTTTCATGACAACACAATCTGTCGTGTCGTGTCAATTCGGGACCAAATCCGCAGATAATAAATGGTTCTTACTAACAGGTCAGCCACATCCTAATAGTTGAATTCAGGATGTGCCTGACCTGATTAGTCAAACAGGGACATCAATAGATCACCTGGGGAGTAAAAAATCCAAGTCTGGCCAAAGTGGCCTTGTGAATATTGTTGATTTATCATTATCTAGCTTGATGCGAGATCATTACCTTTGACTGCCCACCATTTCTTATAACTGCAGCCAGAATAATGTGCAAAAGAAACTGCAAGAAAATTACAAGAAAGTCAGTTCAGAGGGAACATTTATAGACAAAACTTGGTACTGTTAGGGGTAGCCCTTTCTTTACTAAAAACGCATCGATGAATAATTCACTAGGAAATGTTCAGATAATAAGTTTCTGCAATAATTATCAACTTTTGTTGAACATTTAATCTGCACATTTCCCACTAATAAATAGTAGTTGTTCTACAATTATATCATCTATTTGTCGATCTGCAATCTGCTTATATTTCCAGAACATCCAGAATAATAATAAACACCTCAAAAAATGAAAGTCCCCCCTAATATATTCGTTAATACTTTATGAAATATTGGATGGATTTTGACGAAACTTTACGCAAATGTTTAGTGGTATCTGATACACAACCTGTGTGAGGCACCATCCTGTAAGTTATGTTATGGCCAACTGAGCATGAATTGAATGGAAGAGGGGCGCTTTTCAAAAGTTGCAAAACACTGATGTAGAGTGGAGTCACTCCATTGTTCACACAGGTTGTTACTGGCTGTAAATGTGGTCTAAAAGTGACACTGTTAGTCCACGATAACATGAGTATCATCTTCGGGACACAATGTTCCTGCTGCATACCCAGGCCATTCAGTCTAACCACATTCCTTTCGAATGACACCTTGAAGTTTCATGCTGTGAGCAACAAAGTTATTGAAATCAGTCTCTTTGAAGCCATTTTTCAGTAAACCATGTTTCCCACCATGTAGGGCATTGAGGTACCAACAGATAATGATGTTCCAAGCCTGTGCGAGAAGTGGGGACCAAGTCACAGCTGAATGTCTGTGATCACTCTACCTGTGTTTTTGCAACTTTTGAAAATTTCCCCTCTTCCATTCAATTTGTGCTCACTCAGCCATAGTTCACCTCACAGCACAGTAATTAGCACCCTTGCTGTCTTTGGTACCACAAATCATTTGTGGAAAGTTTCATTAAAATCCATCCAATATCTCATAAAATATTACAGAAAAAATTAGGGGACTTTCTTTTATTGAGGTGTTTAGAACATCCCAATCTATACATTTATATTAACTGATGGGAGAATCCCATTTAATAGGGTTAAATCAAAGAATGTGCTAGTAGATGCATTTGTTGTATATTATCTTTGGCAGCATCTAGTAAGGGCATAGTGGGTAGTGGGTGTTAGAAACTAGCTCTACCCCCTCCCCCAACCCTATTTCTGAGCTCAGGTTATCCTCAATTTTTGTCCTGATAAAAATGTCGGTGAATTTACTCGACATGGAAATCATCTTTGCTTGCATCTATACAACTGGATTTAACCACCTGCACAATGTCCGCAGCACATATATTTCTGCATAGTTCCAACAAATGGCCATTGTTGAACTTATTATCTGAACATTTGCACTTTTATCTTTTTGTCTGTCTGGCATCTATTTTTATTTCCTGAACATCCATTCAAATGAATAATAGACAATCCTTTATGTATTATGCTATAAGTCACAGGGGCCTGTAACGCGCTCCGCTGTCCGCGCCCCCCTTTTGCGCTGCCCATATACGCCGCTTCTATATACGCGCCTGCTTCACGTTAATGGTAGTATGTCCTATTATACTACCATTAACGTGAAGCAGGCGCGTATATAGAAGCGGCGTATATGGGCAGTGCAAAAGGGGGGGCGGACAGAGGAGAGCGTTACAGGCCCCTGTGGTATTTTCGAGCAGATCAGGTTATTTTCGAACATGTCAGTAGATCAGGGTATTTTCAAACATGACAGCAGACCAGGGTATTTTCGAGTAGATGAGGGTATTTTCATGTAGATGAGGGTATTTTCGATCATGTCAGCAGATCAGGGTATTTTCGAGTAGATGAGGGTATTTTCAAACATGTCAGTTTATCAGGGTATTTTTGAATAAGAGTAATGATCGTTTGGATATTGTTTAAACTGGATTTAGGGGCTATATTCCCTTCTAATGTCGTGTAATGGCAAAAGAAAACAAATGTCAAACATAACAATTTATTGCTTCTGAATGCAAATGATCACAGCGTTGAGATGATAAGATAGATAAAATGATATATAATAATACATCTTTCACCAGTATGACATCAGATAGCAAGTTATTTGAAGATCTATGCATGGTTTCAGACCTTCAGTTAAACCTTCTATGACTGCAGCTTCCTGAAATTTTGTGTAAACCCTGTGCCAATGCTTTCTCTTATATATGCGAGTCTTCCATATGGATCTCGAGCCTCGGATACATAAGAGAATACATTGGCCTAACAGTAGTTAACTTGACCGTGTAAGCCAGTGCATTCTCTTATATATGCATGGCTCCCTATGGGAGACTTGCATATATAAGAGAATGCACTGGCACAGGATCTTCAATGCTGCACCAGAACAGCTACCATCATGGAAGAGTTAACAAAAACCACATGTGACATAAAAATACGCATTCAAATATCAATCAAAGGCATTTTTATCATAATGTAGCAATCCTCGACTAAAACAAGCCATTTTCTTTCTGCTATAATTCAAATCCAATGCAAAATAGTTTTCCTGGAAATTAGCTTGGAACCGTGAATACATCTTATAACTGATTCAGTATGTTGGGCATCAAAAACCATCTGCAATTGTTGGCAAAATGAGTAATACCATGTGGTTATGAATAGGTGTCACCAAGAAAGGTGCTATCAAATATCCAAATAAGTTCACTGGTAAATTGTATACTCATATATTTACACACTAAGTGTTGTCATCACTAAATCCAGCATTCTGATTGGTCGGCGCCCACGTGGCTAGTTGCAGTTATTTCTCGGTGAATGCGTAACGCCTCATAACACCAAGCTAATAACACGATCCATACGTCATTGTGTTTGGAAAGACGAACGCGTAATGCTTTGGGCGCATTTGAACTCGCGCAGGATTGACTTAATACATCATCGGGTTTCAATGTGAAGAGAAATTGTTCCTATTAACTTTTGCCAAGGGTGCTATTGGGTATTTTGGGCTGATCTTGCCACGATACACTTTTCGATTTAAATATATTTACAAGAGTGGCTTTTTCGCTAAATGTATATAAATATAAGGCTTCAACTGTCATGTGGACTATTTTTATGGAGATGTAACGGTGAGGTAAGTGGTCATAACTTGTATGTAAAACCCTTCGGGTTTTACACAAGTTATGTCCACTTACCTCACCGTTACATCTCCATAAAAACAGTCCACATGACAGTTAATCCTTATATGAATGCACATGCTTTAGCAGTATATTTTTCTAGAAAATAAGGGTTCAGCATCAATGATGGCCTCATCACATTTTTTTTTGTCTAAAAGTGTGGATCTGTTAGACAAAAATTCATATTGGTTGACATTTCGTTGGCTGAATGCTATAATGTTCTATGTCCATTTTGGTGGGAAAATGAGATATTGGTGACGTTCCGATTCATCTCACGGGATTTGTCGATTGCCACCAAGGATGCCTGTCCATGATGTGTCACGTGCTCACAATAATGGGATGAAGATTCAAATAGTGTTAAATATTGGTCAATGATATACCATTGTGGTATCACAAGATCACAAAATTTCATGTTTTCCGTGCTACAATGTTCCCTCTCAGGAGTTTCAATCACCCTCCCCCCCATGGATGTAGAATCCCCAAAAACAAATTTATTAGGGCCAAATGTTACATTTCTTTAACAGTGGCAAGATTGTTGGCAATTAATGCAAGAAAATTCATATTTAGTATTATCTCGACACCACCAACCAAACTAAATCAACATACAACTAAACTAATGCACTGGTATATGAGAACCGGCTGGTCAAATTTTCAAACTCAATATCCCACAAAAAGAGGAAATGAGACATAGAACATCATGTCGGCTTCAATGAAATCAACACCTACATGTATGGTACTTTCGGCACCTGTGTTGCTTAAAATAAAATGTGCCTTGGATTTTTAGTACATGAACACTTGTATAATATATTATTCCACACACATTGGCATGCAGCACACGGAAACCCAGCCATTGAATAAATGTCACTTGTCACCCACCAGTGGAATACAAATGTGAGACGCAGTTGACATTATTGAACAAGTTTGTTGTGACACATGGTGCAACGAGAAATGTAGGTCTCCTTTTTGATCATCATTCGTGAATGCAGTTAGTCTTTTCGAGACAAATATGGTCTATAAATGGCTTTCTTGCCTTCGGATTGGCTGAGAGTTGTAACTATATTTTTTTGTAGAATGCATCCATCTGGATGGTGGTCACTATATGGCATTCATGGCCTTGCCATTCTTGTTCTTAAAGCCAGTCACTTGTCCATTAATGCTGACATATCAGGTTATTTCCCAGCCAAATCCCATAGGCAAATACAGGCAAAACAGTCTTTCTGAATCCTAACACTAGTGTACTATTTATTGGGTGCCTACATACATCAAAGGACTGATCGACAACGATCAAGTACCTTACTCGTATCTAAATTCTCGCAATGCTATTTTTTTTTTCTCAGCCTTAGACCATGGGATGCAAATCCTAGGACGCTTAGAAAAAGTTTGTCTCCAACTTTTATGGTAATACAAGAACTTTATATTTTCATAACAATATCGTTTCCTTGTACAGAATGTAAACTGTTCTGTTTCGGGAGTTGCACATTCGCGAGAACAGCGTATTTTGTGTATAATCTCACTAAAGTAAAAAAAACTATTTTTCTATTTATGATTACAAGTTCAGTTGGGAACTTCGGTGATTATATTAAATGGAATATGTGGAAATCTTTCAGTAAACATGAAAATCTACCGACAGAACTGCATACCGTACCGGCCGGTGGATAAATCGCATCGTTGGATAAGTCGCATTGAATTTTGAAGCTTAAAATGTTGCCTTTTGGCTCTTTCTGTTGTATACGTCACACCTATTTCAGTGGCTTGTAAGGGAACATCAAAATGACAGATTGACCTGGATTTAGAGTTATTTAGAGCAGAGGAAGCATTTTTTTAAATAGAATTTATCACAGACGTAAAAATGAACGAACATTCCACCAATGCTTCCGGTATTCCCAATGTGATTTGGGGGAATTCCCAAGCAGGGGAGATAACATTGGTTCATTTTCATTAGGAGTGTGTGGGAACATGGATTATAAAACTTATTATTTTGACTTGAATGATGTTTGGACTAACTCTGGGTGGTTGAGAGTAAAATCAATGTATTAATTAACATTTATTCATCATCATTTCAACTTGTATAACATGTGTATAACTAAATATAAATAAAACAGAAACATTTGACTTCACTTTCACAAGTTCAGGCCAGAATGCAGCTTTGCCGCGATTTGCTCGTTTGTCTCTACGCATGGCAAAAATCATATATTTCTTTTTGAGCCAGTCCCTGATTATTTTCTCGCTAACACCAAACTCTCGTTCTGTGGGCCGATTACCATGTTCATTTGCGAATTTTATCACTTTCAACTTGTATGAACTTTCGTAACTTAGACGTTTCCTTTTGATGCCACGTTTATCCATTTTGAATTCGAAGAAAACTGATGGGTATAATGAAGCACGATGTCGTTTGAATAGTTTTAAGGTATGAGGAAAGACACAAAATATCCTATCATTTATAGGAATATAAAACTAAGACTCGGCTTACTGTTGTTTTAGGATAATGGCCTCGTTAATTTAGTTGTCGCCTAATTGTCGCGAAGCATGAATGAAAACGCTTTGGGCTAATAGTGATGTAATGCACTCTTCAGTATTAAGTGTCAACCACTCAACGTGGGGATTAAATGTTATGTGTACACAGTACAGCATAAACTAATGTTTATGTAATATAAACAGGAGTTCGCGGCTTCGCACATAAGCCTCATTAAAATATCAAAACACGCTGTCCAGACATGCATTTAGACACGGGCGCCTCATGGAGTTGATTTTTTTTCTCGGTCATCAATCGAGGTCGATTGCATGACCCACTTCTAACTGAGACCAATTAACCCCCCTCAACAGCAATATGCTAGTCATCCCTCCCATACTCACATATGTATCGTAGAATTCCCATGCAGTCAGCTACCTTTAATTACAAGATCAGTAGTAGAGAAAAACTTAAATGAACTAACACAAACTGTTTGGTATCATAAATAATACATTTAGTAAAAACAAATAAACAAAAATAAAATGAAGTCAAAATTACTAACACACATTCCGAAAATTCAATGAATCAAATTGGCATGAGAATTTATTGTGTTTTGTTGTGATTTTATTTTGTTTCTTGCTGTGAAATTATCATGTTTATGTATTGTATAACTTCCTAGTTAAGTGTTAATTGTGTTGGGACATATCCACGCAGATTTAATATTTGTTTATTAACGATTGATTGTTTTGATGAAAAAAGGTTTCATAAATCTCAGAATATAATGATGAAACGAGCCGCGTCAGTCAGCGATATATTTTCAGATAAACTTTTGCTCTGTATTCGAAAATGTGCAACTCCTGAGTTTTGCTAAATATCTTTACGGTCACATAAACTTCCAACATCTACCAAAATTATATGGTCCCATTGTCTACTTTGAAATTGTGCACTTTGAATAGACGCACCATGTGTGTGACCATGGCTACACTACTGAGTTGTGAGAGACAAACTTTCACCTTCAACCTTGAAAATGCATAGTTGTTACAGGCATTGCCCTGCATGTATCTTTTATGTCTCTTGTGGATTCGCTAAACACAGGAGCAGTACAATTTTTCACTCAATATTAAATTTGTGCACCGATGGGTGTGAAAAAAATAGTTATTTGTGAATTTAAATATGAGTAAGGTACACAGACTACGATTTCACTCAGATCATAATGCCAGATAAATAAAATTGTTTGATTCTCAGGGAAAGCGTCATCCCCAAAAACCTTCAGATCTTACATATTTATGACTTGCTACAAGTAAATAAATATATAAATAATGCCAATACCAAAACATCTGACAGAATCCTTCATGGTAAAACTCGACCACACAAGATACAGCAACTCTTCATTTCTATTTATATAAAGCACAATTTCATAAAACATTGTTTTTCATATTTAGCAATTAATGTATATTGATTATATAGAAATTACGGATGAAGTTTCAAACTCTTCATGATTAAGAGACTGAATCCACAAAACTTTATTACAAATCTGTGGATTTGAAATTATTTTAAAGGGTAAACGTCATAGAGATCAGTCCTATGTTAAATATAAATATCTGCCTCCTCACATAAATAATTCTAAATTATTAATAAACAAAAATATCTGCCTTCCCCTATTACTTTGAAAAAAATATTCCCTGAGAAACAAACCATTGTTTTTATGTGGCCTAAATAATTACTACGTAAAGCCAGGGTCATCTGTGTCGTCTCACCAAATCTTCGCTGATCCCCAGATGCTTGTTCGTGAGGAAGTGGAATTGAGGATTGGATCGCAGCATGCTGTAGACATCATCAGCCATCACGCTTGTTTGGCATCTAAGAAGAAAACATGATGCACCTTTATTATACACTCATCAATGGATTATCAAACAAATAACAACAAGCAGTCGCAGACGGCGGTATCCCCCGCCGAAATGTGCAGTTGGGGAAGTGCATTATCAATAATGTTTGCGTTCTCAGTATGTGCTAAATAAGGCCATAATATCTCAATATCCTAACAAAAATTGGTATAGTTGTCCTGCCTTTTATTAACGACACTGCTTGGCGCACAGGCCTAGCTTGGATTGTCTATAGGTAACGGGATTACCTATGTGTGACATCACACAATTTAAGATATACCATAGCATTGAAATGTTCGACCCTGAACACTTTTTCAAGAACAAAATCGCATGACTTTGGGTAGTGCTTGCACAAAATCATGTGACTTTGGGTAGTGGTCACACAAAGCATGTAATTAGCAAAGGAGGAATGCAATGAAAAGAAGATTTATTACTTCACCACTTATTTAAACAGTTTATAATAATTTCATCTCAGAACAATTTGGTTGGTTAGCTTAACGGAAACCAATTACGAAGTCATGACATCAAAATATCATTTCGGTTAGCGGGCCAGAATCCAGACAAGACTGCACTTGTCATATCGTCTCAGGACAACATATTTTATTGGTACGGCTGGAAAATTAAGTTTGTTGAACCATTATTACCAAAAAGAACATGAAATTAAAGTGTCAACGACACTGTAGCTCAACTTGGAGAGGGGATAATTTCATACATTATAGTCAATGGAGCGATAAGGAATATGAAAAGTATTAATGTTTAAGTAATATGCCAGAGGTCAACTGAAAGAGCCATATGAAGTTTGGGATCAAGTGGATGAAAAAGGATGGCAGTAGGGCACGCCAAAGTATTTAGTGATGCAAAGAGTAAATCCATGATGGCTGCCGGAGGCCATGTTTTTGAATGAATATCGTTCAAATTTGATAGCTCCCATCTGGAAGTTATCCTGAAGATGCATGTAAATTTTAAAAACATTTCTCCAATAAATGTTGGCTGCAGGGTGTGCAGATGGATTCATTTGTGAAATCCAAGATGAGGGATGTGGCCTGTAGGGTATCGCGCAGAATTTAGTCATGCCCAGACTAAAATTGAAGATGGTCGCCAGTGGCCATGTTTTCAACTATATTTGGAAATATTTGATAGCTCCAATTTAGATGTCACCCAGAAGATCCATATGAAGTTTGGTGACGATTGGATGAGGGATATAGTCTGTAGCAAAATATTTAGTCATGCACAGAATAAAATTAAAGATGGTTGCTGGTGGCCATGTTTTTCATCGAAAATAATTCAAATATGATAGCTCCGATCTAGATGTGACCCTAAACATGCCTATTAATTTTCAAAACAATTGTCTGATAAATGCAGGCTGCAGCATGTGCTGATGGATTCAAATTTTAAATTGAAGATGGCTGCTGGCAGCCGTGTTTTTTAATAAATTTTGGGCATCATGGCTCCCATCTGGAGGTCAGCCCGAAGAACTGTATGCAGTTTGATGACAAACAGACGAGGGATGTGGCCTGTAAGGTTTGCCAAGAGATTTAGTCATGCAAAGAGTAAAATCACAAGACTGCCACTGGCAGCCATGTTTTTCAAAGAAAATTATTTATGTTTTACATCGAAAATCATTCAATGGTTCCCATCTAGAGGTGATCCTAAACATGCCTATAATTTTTCAAAACAATTCTCCAACTAGAGGTGGGCTGTTCCAATGGGATTAAGGATACCCCCATGGCAGCCAGTGGTGGATATGTTTTACTCTGGAAAGGTAAGTCAGACACACACATAGATGGACAGACTGACATACCGATTTGAGTAGTTCCCAACAAAATTGCCCAATCGGTTTCTGTGCCAAGGTTTTAAAATATTAACCAGAGGATGTAGGAATACAATTTCGGACAGAATTCTGCATGTTGCGAAAAATTAATAAGTCGAAAAAGGAACACAAAAATAAGTTGGATGGACCCCATAATCGCAGGTGCACAGGTTCCAATGATATTAAATAGATGTGCCAAGCTTCAAAAGAAATATGTAGGAACAAAGGTCGGACAAAGTTGTGTCAATGGACAAACAGTAAGATAACTAGAATCCAGAGGTGAGACTGTCCCAGTAGGAATAATAATACACCCCACAGTGCAATTGGGTCACATTAAGGGCAGATATATTAATAAGTAATGTATGCTCGGACATAACAATGCATGTTGCGAAAAAATTCTACGTAAAAAAGTGGGATAACTCCACTAAATGAAAGCCGATTGGAGCTCATAATCATAGGTGCACAGGTTCTCATGGTACTAAATATCTGTGCCAAGTTTGTTTTTTAAAAGACTGAAAAATATAGCTCTACGAGCTCGGACAAAGTTGCATCCACAGATGGATGGATGGACAAGCTGATTGCTATATACCTCACACCCAAAAAATGTTTATGAGAGTTGTTCTGCTGAAAAACAATTGCCTGAGAAACAGAACTTATCTGTGTGGCCTTTAAGTTTTTTGTCTTAACAAGAAAATAGACCTACCCAGTGTCGCTATGACTAGAAGCAAATGTTTCCCTAAGTAAGTCCTCCATCAAATTCAGCATTGCCTGTAAACAAAATATACTGGTAAGTAGGATATCAAAAGTAGATCTTTCAAAATCAATACAATTTAAGGTACTGTGGCTTTCTGATGTTATGAGGGTCCGGACTGACAAAATACAATTTGTTTGACATTGCTTTGGCCATTTCTGAATTTGGTTGAACATTTTTCAGATTTAAAAACCAAAATACAGGATAAAGTTGAATCTAAAAAAAAATTAAATATTGCAACTAAGAGCATAATTCGCCAACTGACAGAACCCAAAATTGAACTTGACCTGTATTGTATGATCGTAAGCCTGAATACCAAATTGTTTTCCATTCAGTTAGCATTAGAAAGTCGAAAAAGGTAATTCTAGGTAAGCCGACAGAACCCAAAATCGAACTTATCTGTATTTAATGGCTGTCATCATGCATACCGTATTACATTCCATTCAGTTAGCATTAACAAAAGTTATCATCAGGAAACAAAAATTGAGCCAAAATTTAAACAAAGGGCGGTATCTCTGGTAAAAATGGGGGACCGGACCCCAAAATCAAGCTTGACCTTTAACATATGGTGGTGAACCTACATAACAAATTTCATGCCATTTAGTTCAGTAGAACTAAAGTTAATATCAGCCGGAAATGAAATATTAATATAACAGACAGACCAAAACATAATATGTCCTATTATTAAAATGGGTGTATAAATGGTAAAACAAGAGAATAAAATGCATGCCAAGAAACAAAATAGCTGACAAATTATGAATGAAGAAATCGACACTGCACAGGTGCACCAATGCAGGCCTCAGCTTACCAGGCAAGTAGGGCGAAATAGTCACCCTCGACGCCTCAAAGTCGCCTTAGCGCCGCGCCAGGGAGAAGTGAAGTCGCCCTCCGATTTTCCCAAAATTATCCTACGGCTGTAGCAAGCGATAAGCCATGCATGCTATAGTGTTACAAATCAATTATGAATATATCGCCTGCGAATCAAACAGTGACAAAATGTTGACACAAGGTTGACTCCTTTTGTTTAACAGTGTTGAGTAAGTAAATGCGGTCTTCAATGTCCAGACAAGGATTATAATATATCAAACAAAGAAGCCTTCCGTTTTGGCCATACTTAATTAAGTTTTGGTTTCTGCTCGTCCCGAACGACTGCTTTAAAACCGCCGACTCAAATTATTATTATATTGCCGATTTAAACGTTTTGTTTGTTTTAGTTCCGTTTCCGTCTTTGTGGTATTCCGTGTTTTTACGCAATAACAGAATGCGAATCGAACGGACATCAAATAATTCTATTGAATCCGTACTCCCTTTAAATTATCCGATGTTACCTGATGTTACTGAATATATTTGGCGACAACATTATCCGACAGCACCATTTTATAGTGTGCAAATAAAGTTTTAATCGTTGTATTGCCTTGTTCAAAATAAAACGTGATCCATAACCGGAAAATCGTAATTCTATTCCCAATGATTCAGTGATTTTAGAGACACTCGGCAGTCGATGTCAAGACTCAAGGCCGTTAATTGTGGCATATATATGCAAACCAAATGCAACAAACAATCTATATTACATTTAATTGAAAAATATGAATTTTTTTCCATGATAATGTTTTTTCTGTTTGTTTAACCTATACATATTAAATAAATTAGCAGATGAAACTATTCTCCAGTCTCTCACTTCACCCTATTTTTCTCTCACTTCTCCCTATTTCTGTCAGAGGGAGAAGTCACTTCTCCCTATTCTCAACCTGCAAGCTGAGGCCTGCACCAATGAGATTGGCAATTAAAGTGTCAATGACACTGTAGCTCAACTTGGAGAGGGGATAATTCCATGTCTTACAGTCAATGGGATGTCGTCTGCAGGGTGTGCCAAAGGATTTAGTCATGCAAAGAGTAAAAACCCAAGATGGCTACCAGCAGACATGTTTTTCATAAAAAAAATTTTTTAATTTGATAGCACACATCTAGAAGTGATCCTAAACATGCCTATAAATATTCAAAAACAATTCTTCAATAAATGCGGAAGCAGGGTGTGACGATGGATTCAAATTTGAAATCCAAGATGGCTGCTGACAGCCATGTCTTTTATGAATTTCGGGAAAAAATTGATGGCTCCCATCTAGAGGTCACCCCAAAGATCCATATGAAGTTTGGTGAAGACTGGATGAGAGGTGTAACCTGTAGAGTGTGCTAAAGGAAATTGTTGACAGATGGACGCATGGACGGACGGACCAACCCATGGCTATAGCTAAAGCTTCAATATTCAAATTTGAAATCCAAGATGGCTGCTGGCAGACATGTTTTTTAACAAATTTCGGTAAAAATAGGAGGCTGCCATCCAGAAGTCATCCCGATGATCCATATGAAGCTTGGTGATGATCAGATGAGAGATGTGACCTGTAGCGTGTGCTAACATAAATTGTTGGCGGACGCACGCAGGCATAGACTGATGAATGCCAACCCATGGCAATAGCTCAAACTTGACTTTGCCAAGTTGAGCTAAAATGAAGACATTTTAACAAAATGTAAATACTTATAATTTTCCAGTATCAATGCCAGACAACAAATGGAAATTATCTGCCATCTAATATATATTTTGGGACTTCTGTCTGTGTGTTAGCTATGGCCGGGAAAACGGCTGGACTGATTGAGCTCAAACTTCCAATCTAAGGTTAATGAAAAGTCAGCAGACCACAGTGTTCCCCGAAAAAGTGGCAAGTCGATGCCGCTTTGTTGAAGAAAATAATTTTTCCGTCATCTATATACATGTTGCACATCTCCAATATGTGGGTAACAATACTTTGAAGTTTCAAATATCTACGATCAAAACTGTAGGAGGAGTTGATTACACCACGAAGGTACCCTCATACAGAAAATTATAAAAAATGTTGAAATTTTCTAAGTCAAAAAGGGTTAATAACTCCCTCAAAAGAAAAAATTTCCGTCATCTATATACATGTTGCACATCTTCAATATATGGGCAACCATATTCTGAAGTTACAAATCTCTAGGATGAAAACTGTAGGAGTTGATTACACCACGAAGGTACCCTCATACAGAAAATTATAAAAAATGTTGAAATTTTCTAAGTCGAAAAGGGTTAATAACTCCGTCAAAAAATATTTTTTCCGTCATCTATATACATGTTGCACATCTTCAATATATGGGCAACAATATTCTGATGTTTCAAATCTCTGGGATGAAATCTGTAGGAGGAGATGATTACACCATGAAGGTACTCAAAAGTGTGACGGACGGACGAACGGACGGACGAACGGACAGACAGACGGACGGACAGACCCCGTTTCTATAGTCCCCCAAAAATAAATTTTTCGGGGGACGAAAATCCACGGGCAGTGATTACCGCCGTTTTGGAGAAGCTCCGAGCAGCCCTTCTCCACTCCCAGTCACCAAAATGACCGTCTTTGGCACTGTGGGGTTAATCCCGTTGATAGTTAAAGAGCGTTTGTATCCTCAGTGTCGTTGATAAAGAGCGTATGCGTGTAGTGTGATTCTTATGTTTGGGGCCAGATGTGAGTGTGTCTGTATCCAGACATGAGCGTGTTGTGTGATTCTTATGTCTGTCTTCGTACTTAGGGGTTCCAAGGAACGGGGGAGATTTTCGGGTAAGTTTTTCCGCCCGAGGTAATATTCACCTTGAAACGGGTACCCACCAACGTACCTCTTTTAGGGACGGGTACCATCACGGGACGGGTACCATCATTTCTCTTGATTAAATTAAAAAATTAACAAATTTCAACGAAATTTGATACCTAGGGAAACTTTTGTCGGGGGAGTATTTTCGGCGGGTTAAATCGTGATCTCGACCTGACCTTGACCTTCAAAATGGTCAATTCAAGGTCAAATCGGGTAAAACGGATGGATTTCGACGAAATTTTATACCTAGAGGTACTTTTGTCCGGGGAGTGTTTTGGATGGGTCAAATCGTTACCCAGACCTGACCTTGACCTTCAAAATGGTCAATTCAAGGTCAAAGCCCGGACGAAGTCGGGTCACCTGCTAGTTACATATAATATATAAATGAAAGTGTCAGCGACACTGAAGCTCAACTTGGATAGGGGCTGTTGTCAAATTTTACAGTTAATGGAGCGACAGGGATTGCAGAAAGTTTGTTTGTCTATGTAATACTTAACACCCAATGGAGGTATGACTCTGATAACTACTTGATCACTTCTATCCACTTTGTAAGAACCTCATCCGCAAGAGTTCTGTTTGAAACGTTAGACATCATTCATTACTTACCACAAATATCATATCACCGGCACAATTCACTGATATTGAACCAATTGCTGTAGTATGATCGAGGGAAATATCAACCTGCAATAGAGAGTCAGGTATAAACGAATTGATGCATGAAATCATCTCAAATCATTTAAAGCTAGCAAAAACAATGTCTCTCATAAAACAGCTCTTTCAAACGCGCATGGTTCTCACAGATCTCAACTAATCAAATTTTCTTACAAATTTTAAAGCCTGGTTATTCAATTCAAAGCTACTTCGACAAATTTCAAGTTTTCTAACATGAAATCATTCATCAGTGTTCAGCGATCGGTACATATAATGTCCAAATGTTATTCAATACCATCTAGAGCAAGTTTAGTACTTTCCAGGCCTTCAATGGACACAGATTCATGGCTATTTTATGCATCCAAGGCTCATTGGTAACAGGCCTCAAAATATGGTGCCGGACATTTGCAGAATGAGGTCCCTTGAAAGTGAATTTAGCATCACTAAATTCACCTTCTAGGAACCTCATATGGAATGGCATCATCGTCTCTGCAAAGTATTATCAAATTTAAAAAAAAATTAGTTTCTTTAGAAAGCTTCATTTTCTTATTTAGTTTAGTTTTCTCTATTTCCCAAAATTGGCAGACAACACAATGCATAATCAAGGTGCCCAGTGGGTGCATATCACCATCTTCACTGTCTGGGAACTTAAATCTGAGTTTAGGGCTCCAATAGTAGATGAGGCCATGCAGAATGAGGTCCCCACTGGATGAATTTGACAATGCTAGCCCAGCCGCTGTGCAGGGTAGCACCACTAAATTCACCCTCTGGGGGGGCCTCATTCTGCAATTGTACGGCACCATATTTTGAGGCCTGATTGGTACCCTGGAAATATCTTTTGAAGTTCAAAAGTTTTGTGTCGGGTCATATTGTCCGACCTCGCCTTGTATCATGCTATACCACAACTGGAGATACTGTAATGTATTTACTATGTCAACAATTCTAACCGATTGGAAATAATGCTTTGCATACAATCTTGCATGCCGAATTCGAACGAGGCAAAAAAAATTAAGTTTTGAACAAATGGTTTCACATGAAATCTGATAACACATCCAGGTTTATCGATGTGAGGTTAGGTATATACCAACCATTATGGATAACATTTCAGTAGATTCATAACCATACATCTGGGGAGAAATCTGAGGTGATATCTGTGATTATCGTTGATGAATTCGGTATATAGCATAGGTTTTTTGTTGGTGTGCCATGGCTTTAGTTTGGCACCATGACAAAATTATTTACAAAATACACATTTTTCAACTCGAAGCAAACAAAATACAGCACTGTCTCAAGATGGTAGTTACTCGATTAGTTCAGACTTTATTTAGACCAATTTATTAACATAGCCCCATACCAGTTCATTGGCATCAACCTCTGACTGGACTATTTAAATTGGAGAAGGTAAATGTTCTAACAGAGTGTGGTGCAATGCTATGAATGTAGTTACAAATAAAAGCTGATGATCTATTTTGAGACATCGATGTAGTCAATACGTATACGTATCCCTTTGATATTGAAGAGTCGCAAACTGCAATATATTTTATGCTATGCCATCAGTCAAAGTTGAAGTGTCACACTAACTAAGAACGTCAGACTGCTGTGCTTTTGTTTCTCAATAATAATGAGCAGGTCCAAAATATGTATAGTGTATATTTATACCAGTTGATATTAACAGCACCCACATCGTAACCATATGCATCAATAATTACAGTTGCATTGCCTCGACTGGAGCCCCAGCATTATTTCCTGAACAAAACCTGTGTAGCCACAGACACAGTTCCTGCCAAAATGTGCACGTTTCCATTACACAACTTTATATCATCAAACATCAAATTCTGTCACACCTAATTCAGTGTTCAGTAATCATTATTATCATTGTTAACCCTTTACCCAACAGAACGTCCCTGTGCCAATGCATTCTCTTATATATGCGAGTCGACCATAGGTCGCCTCGCATATATAAGAGAATGCATTGGCTTAACATATTAAAAATTATAAAATTGTTAAAGAATGTATGAAAAAATGGTAAAAAAAGATTTTTTTTAGGCCAATGCATTCTCTTATATATGCGAGGCGACCTATGGTTGACTCGCATATATAAGAGAATGCATTGGCACAGGGCATAACTGTAACTATCACAATGTGGTCAAGGAGCCGGTTCCAATGATATCCATATTTGTATGGTTCTATTGAGACAGTCCGAAGATATTTTAAGCTGTTGAAGCTTTATTTGGCCGGTTTTGGCTGGTTTGTTGGGTAAAGGGTTAATAGTCATGCGGATGACTTCGTTTTGGGTTTTTCCGACTGATTTACTTTCATAACAAATGTGGAATTTCATACTTTAATTAGCATCTTCACACCTTTTTCAAAATTTTGCAAAAATCTGGGAAATTTTGATATAAAGTGGTAGTATATTGATCCTAAAGCATAACCAAATTGAGAAAAAAATAAAATTATGTGACGTGATTTTTTTCTGAATTTTCGAAAAATTGACGTCAAATTTTTTTTTCTGCCAAAATGTTTAAGTCCATTCAAAGACATGCTCAAGGCAACAAATTGTTTGATACTTGTCATCGAGCTATTATTGGGCAAACAGAGACATTAAACTGCCACTAAACAATTGTTATCCAGAAATCACAAAGCATGTATCACCTGAAAACTAAACTGCATGTGCAGGGTTCATTGCCAACTAACCTGATTATCCTAAGTTAAACGAACCTGCCCCAAAACTTTATCTGGGTTATCTGGAGCCTGTAGACACTATATTGTATGGTACCACTTAACAAACTTACAAACATGTGGGGGGAGGGACTCCGAGGGAGAATTAACACAAATCTGCAGAGAGCAGCAATGTTCTGAAATTGATATTGTTTTAAAAAATAATGCCATTTGCATAATATACACTGCATTTTTGTGACTTGTTGGTCTGTCTTATCTTCTGTGTGTTGCGATAAGCTATATAAAGTACTGTACACACATGCCATTTTAATACAATATATGTTTATATGTTGAATTTAATTTGTTATTTCATCAATTTGAAATAAAAATAAGCACAGTTTATTATGAACCTGTCTCATGTTAATACTTTCCCAGTAAAGGTATCGGTACTACTTTGTACATGTAGTAGTAAATTTTCCAACCTTTGGGCTTGTGTCCTGGTTGGTCCCTTGTGGTCAGTCAAAAACTGTTAATTTAAGAACACAATATTTTCCTACATTTGGTTAAAATTGTGGGCTGAAATGGTCATCAGTTGGAAAATTTCCAAAGTAACAGGTGTATGAGGTTTGAAATTTTCCAACGCTGTAGGAAGGCTTGAGGCCAGTCTACAGATTCTAGGATTTATGGATTTTCTTGATCAGATTTCAAAATTGTCTCACACCGGGCCGAATCAATGGTCTATTCAGAATGTCCTGATTTCTCTCCTAGGCCCTGTGAATATGTCTGGAGACGGACCACCAGATGGTTAGGATTTATCCAATTTTCAGGTTCTGATCTATGAAATTTGTCATACCGGGTACCGGTATATAGAAACATGCTTCTGTTTCTCCATCTGACTAACCACAAGATAAGAACCATAATAATCAGTTGGGGAGGGGGTTTGAATGGAATTTCGGAAAACTTGTGTTTAGTCTGATTCAAGGGAGCTGCAATTGGAATTCACAATGTGGACACCCCTCTAGCCACGTCCCTGATTAGTACAGTATCAAGAAGAAAAAAGTATATGGTCCCTAAATGAAGGGGAGACTTGGAAGTTGCAAACCTGCATGAAACCCACAATTTTATAAACATGTGAATATCTGATCAGAAATTCACAGCACACCAACCTGACATCACCTCATCAGTCTTATTTTAATCTCATGATTCTTTGTTGCCATTTACAGCACAGTTCTCTATAATCACAGTTATTTACATGCATTATGCTTATCCACGTATTTACATATAACCAAGTAAAACATAGAATAACTGAGGCAGGTTGTTGTGACAGTTTGGGGCGGTTGTCCCTCGTTGGGTTGTCCTATTTATCTTGGTTATGATGATTAATTTATATCAAAGAAACAAAAAGGATGTTGATGGAAAATTTCTTCACATTGGTTTTTAATACCCACCAATATACTCTACTCGCATCGCTTAAATTTGAGCTACATGTACATCATCATTAATGTCACTTTCTTCATTGTTTATTGGCAACACAAAAAGTTAAATATATTAAAGTGAAAAAGTAAGGCCAAACAAAAAAAGGATTTTGATTCTCGGGCAATTTTTTTTGAGAATCGATGAGGGAGCGAGGGTTTTATTTTTATTTTTTATTTTTGTTATGGGGATAATGCCCATAGTTAGCATGGGTTATTATACCTTCCCAGGTTAAGAAAATGTAAGGAGAACATTGTTTTGTATAAACTAATGTATTCCACTATAAAGAATTACCAATTATCACATTGTACTGCCCGTACATCAAATCTAAATAAAGAATGACATAAATATGACATTGTACTATCCTACATCATATAGCCTATTATAGGATTTACCAGAATGATATATATATACAATGTATATTTCAAATTACTATTGTTGATATATTTGAAATATGTATTTACCTTTTATAGTATATATCTATTTATATATATCTATATACTTTAATATTTATCCATCTATACTATAGTAACTATACATGCTAGCCATAAAAACTTCAAATATTATTATATTAAACCAGCAAACACATCGCCAATACTTGGGGTTTGGGCAGCTTGTGGTGACAATATACCTGGTAGTTATCTTGCCTAGTGTCTGTTTTTTGAATACTAACACATACACCATTGTATGTCTATAATATTCGATGTTTGAAACAAATAATTTATGTTTTCTAGTTTCCTATTTTCGTGTTATCATTTGACAGCTTCGGTCAAATTGAAATTGGTAATAAAATGGTTCAACGAGGGCCATTTTTCCAGACGAGGCTATGCCCGAGAATCAAAATCCTTTTTTTTTTTGGCCTAATCAGAATAATTTAAAATTAGTTTCTTAAATTCACACAAATACATGTACTATTATGAAGAGCATCCATTTACAGGCAGTAGTGGAAATAGTTGCAGAATGATATGTTTGAGATGTTGATTTGTCACCTACGACAACGGTAGCACAAAACAGACAGTTTGACCACCCCCCCATTCACAGTCTGAGTCACAGGACCAAGGCAGGACATGGTACAGGGTGTGCTGATGAATCAAATATGCAATCCAAGATGCAATTCGGGGAAAATTATCACCCCAAGAATCCATATGAAGTTTGACAATTAAATGAGAGATTTGTTGCATATAGGGTATGCCAACAGCAATCATTGATGCACGCACGGATGAACAACAACCCATGACAACAGATGACAATAGCTTAAACTTTATTTTGTTCAGTTGAGCTTGAAATGTAGTATAAAAATATGTGTGAGGAGATGTGGTCGGCTTCCGTCAGCCTTGCAACATACCACATTTGACCCCCTGTATCACTTCGGAGTCAGCCTTGCAACACTTAGGAATGCCGTTCATCGAAAACTCCTTTGCAAAATGTATTATTGAACTGTGCTTTGCATTGATACAGATGATGAATGATAAGAGGCGATTCGTTCATTGTATTTTTAATTGACAAAGTTAGGCAAATTAAACCTAAGAAAACAAACCTTAAAAATCCGGAAAATGAAAACAAAATTGGCATACATATAAAACAAGTGCCTATTTTAATCTGTTACGTTAAATAATTAGCCCAAAATCATTTACAGTGAAGCAGTTTGATGTAGTTTAAATTTTAGACGAACGTCGAAAATAGGAAAAATTGGTACATGAAAAATAAAATTTTCCTGAATAACAAAATGTCAAGTCGAAATTAGCTGCTATCAAGTGTTATTGATACATGTTCCAAAAATTTATCGATATATATGTAGTTTTATTCTTCTTCTTACCGTGTAAATCAGTCATTTTATCTCGCAATGTTGCGTGTTTTAGTGAAAATGCAAATGGAGTTTTTCCGTTTCGACAGATGCAAAACGCGGAAAAACGAAACGATCTGAACATGCTACTTTAATACTTTGGATATCATGAAAAATATTGCACCCATGGAAATGGGATGAACCATAAAAATGCTAGAAAAGGCGTACAGGTCCAGGCTGAGCTGGAGTTATGTCATAGCTTTGGTTTTCTCTCTGATCCATCTCAAGTGCAATGAAATAGCTATTTTGCAGTGACAAAAACCCAAATTTTCTCACAACAGGGCAAACCATGGTTGTCTCACAAACAGCCTCATTTGTTTCTCCCTAGTCATTTAAATTATTAACCCTTTCATGACAGGATCTGTGCTGGTTCAGCATTAAAGATCCTATGCCAGTGCATTCTCTTATACAAGTGCGAGTCTACCATGACTAGGGAGAAAAAAATGAGGCTGATTGCCAGGTCAAGATAAATAATGTTAAGCCAATGTATTCTTTTATAGGGCGCCTCGCATATATAAGAGAATGCATTGGCATTGGGTTTTCGAAAAATTTCAGGAAGGTCCAGTCATGAAAGGGTTAAATAATCAGACTGACACCTAATAATGGGTCATTTTATCTATCTCACCTTCCCAGCGATGTCGTCAACTGCTGCAGCTTCTACTGAAGGAGGTATTAAATTACACAAAGTTTGTTCTGGTTCAGTTTTTATCTTCACTTTCACTCTGTTCTGAGGGATTTCTGCAAAGGTTTAATGATTGATGATTAATTTTGATGGTCATGAGAGGTGTTGAAACTTGAATTAGATCAGGTTATTTTGGTTTTTATATTTTTTAATCAGTTATGAATTTATTTTTCATTATACAATACTAGCAGATTAGCGAACCCCAAGGCAATAAAGAGCGTTATTCGGTTAACAAAACCAAATATGGAAAATTAAGGAGCGTTATTGCGTTAACCACTCCCTGCCAAGGACGGTGACAGGGGAAAGAGAGAATGGGTGATCGGTCCTTCTGAAAAGCGGTGTCATGACACTGTCCGTGGCTTTTTACCCTTAGATAGGAAGTTTGGGCTCAATCGATCCAGCCGTTTTCGAGTCTATAAAACATATACATATATATATACATATATATATACGGAAGTCTCAAAATATATAGTAGATAGAAATATATCTTGTGCTTAACTTTATTTGCAAAGAGAAAAACAAGTAGTCTCAGTTTTACATGTAGTATAATATGTTATGGTTGGTCATTGTAGTTCAGTTCAAAATTGTAACTTTGACTGCATTGTGACTTTTACGTTGCACATTTGAGAATATTTTGCCTCAATCACTGGCTTGTTTAATTATTCATTTTATAGACTATAACTATTACCACACTTTTCCTGTGTGCTTAAAATTAGCTTTTGTGAGTATAAGTATAATGAACAGATATCAGTATTTCTATAACTGCTGATGTATTTTGAATTGGATAAGTTAGTATTGTCTCATTAACTAGGGTATTCAGGACTTCCTAACACCAATGTATCTGACAAGGATCGCCGCAATATTGAATTAGTGTTCAGAATATTAAGCAGGATCTTATATTAAAACGTGATTATGATACCCAGAATCGCAAAACATTGGTTTCATTGTCGATGAAATCGGAAATTTTTGGGGGACAAAAAATGCACATGTTCGTCTACCTTATGTGTTTCTGAGAACAAAAACAAACAGCAATTGACACTCGTACTATTGATTGAAAATGTTCGGCCAATTAATTCCAATTATTCCATGGACATAGTTCCTGTTCAGGAGAATAACATCATGTTCAACAG
Source organism: Siphonodentalium dalli (assembly GCA_032622095.1). Lineage (NCBI taxonomy): Eukaryota > Metazoa > Mollusca > Scaphopoda > Gadilida > Siphonodentaliidae > Siphonodentalium > Siphonodentalium dalli. The sequence continues at coordinate 57,132,044 of CP136067.1, forward strand.
TCACAACAACAAATGAAAATGTGCAACTTCAACAAACTATGCATCTTGCAAATGCAATCACGGGCCTTCCTGTGATTCTAATACACGTGCTGACATTACATGGACAAATGGTGATATATCTATCATCTGTGTTTAGCAACAAACACATCCAAAACAACAACTTAAATATTCATTTACCACAGTGAATTTAAACATTGTGCATTGAATTAACCGAAAGGTTTCAAATTTCCTATGTTGAATTTGATGTAACAACAACCTTGTTTCTGAACATAAAAATACTTCCGATGTGCACTTAATGATTCGTTTGAAATTGTATGCTGTTGTGTTGCCATCTAAATATGAAAATAGTTATAGCATTTCCATCAAATATAGCTTGATACTGCTATCTTAAATGGAGAAAATCTGACTGTGAATATCAGCAGACTGATGGCTCAAAAACGCAGATCAACGAATAACCCAGAATGATGTATTGCTACGCGTGACACATATTCATCATAGCTTCAAATATTTTGTTTACAAGCAGCGGATATGGTATACTTTAAAAGTTACCAGCAGATTAGTAATACTAGTAGTTAATTTTGCGAAACAAGTAAAAATAATAATTATAGTATAAATAAAATACACTCATACTATTAATCAAGAATACAACATTTTCACAACGAGTGGTGAAAATTTTGTATTCTCGGCTACTATGGGTGTATTTTATATTTATTTGATGCAAAATGTCTGCTTGCCGAACTAAACATACAAAAACTATTTAAAAACACTGGATAACTCGGATGGTACACAAAATAATTAAAATTCATTGCTAAGTCTAATGATGTATCGATAGTGCAACAAGTTACTATACAACGTAGTTTAAGATTGGCTGTGTTTACAGATGTTATTTTGAATGAGCGAAGTATGTCTGTTACTATAAATAGCAGTATGATTCTATCGGATATAGTATAGCAGTATGCAGTCAATGACAACATAAGAAAGTCATGTGAGATATAATATATTATAATAGTAATCATACCAACAGAAAGAATGTCGAGATCATCGTCACTTTCGTCATCATATTTCGAGCAGGCTTCCGTAAGTGAGAGGAGTTTCAACGAAACCTCCCCCATGCCGCTCAGAGTGTTGTTAAGGTTGTATGGTTTATAGTTCGCTATTTGTTTACTGGATATATTTTCTTTGATTGATTTCTCTGGAAATAAGATGAAACAACTTTTTAAAGTGATGTGAAACACTGCGCTGGGGTATCCGAATGGGAATACACATAAAGTAGTTATTTTCATAAATGTTATGTCCAAATTGGCAGCATCCAACTTCATTCTTACGTTTGAATGCAGCGACTCTCATTTGAGTTATCATTGCCGTTTCTTTGTCGGAAAACAATTGACCCGAACTGAGGAATATTTGTACATTAATAGGTCTTTAAACAATGTAAATACTAAGACCATTAAACTGTTGATGATTGGGAGATTTTGATTTGAACTCATGTAATATTCTGGTGAATTTGCTAATTAAAACACCCTATTACTTCCCTTCATTTATTAACCATTTCTGTATTAAATGAATTCTCCCACAAACTTATAAAAAAGTATACATTGGAATGGTCTATTATTCATCTGAAGGATATTTCAGAAAAAAATAAGCAGACAAACAGATCATACAAGTACAGAAGGAGTCCTATTCATTGGAGGGAAATTTGTTGAACTTATTATCAGAACATTTCCAAAGGGAACTACTTGTCAATGAGTATTTAGTATAGAAAGTGTTAATTGAAATGTTCAGTTGATAAGCTCAACGGGCTAAGTTCAACAAACAGCTTTTTGAGCTTATTAGCTAAGCAACTCTACAAATGAAGAAATGGGATTCAATTTACTGTAAATACTCATCGTGAGCATCCAGTTGCTAAAGAATTAACTCTTTCTTCGCTAAATACTCATTGACGAGTAGTTCCCTCAAGAAATGTTCAGATAATAAGTTCAACAAATGGCAATCACACCAATGATTAGGACCCCTTTTCCACTTTGTCTATGTGTCATTTGCTTATATTTCCTGAACACCCTTCAAAATTAATAATAGACCATTCCAATGTATACTTTTATAACCTAATGGGAGACTCCATTAAGTAAAGAGAGGACTATAAAGGTTACTTACCTGCATAATGTGGACTGAAGGCATGCAGACGACACCATATCATGATCTGCTTTACAGACCATAGTTTGTTCCCTTTAAACATGCATGTGCTCCCAAGGGTTTGAGTAAGAAACTTCCGTACTGTAGATGCTCTCTGCCACTGAAAAAATAATGTAGCTATATAATGTAAATGATAAGAAAAGATTTTCAACAAAAACCACTACGGAAGATGACAATTTTGGAAAATGTTTGTAGGCATTTTTTTAACAATAATAATTCAAGGACTATCTATGAAATAAGCTCTTTTAGTGCTAGCGTTGAACAGATCAGAATTAAAACAAGAGGTTGCACATTGGGTGCTGGCATATCACCCACTGTGCCAAAATGAAACATGGGCAGGACGAAACCCAAATGTGAAATAAAAAATTCTGAATAAAAAGATAGGATATATAACTCAATTAAGGGAAAATGCGAACATCACCATCACTTTATTCAAAGGTTTTGCAATGGTAAATATCCTTCCTAAATTTCGTTGAGATCTAATAACCCATGGATGTGATACTCAGCCAAACAAGAAAACATTATTTCTAGGAAAACAAAGAAGGACAACTCTAAAACAGAAAATTCAAATGTAATTGGGCACTCTTTTGAATGCATTACCAATGGCGTATTGCCATACCGAGTTCCATTCAGATCTGATAACCAATGGCTGAGATACTCAAGTAGACAGACAAAACAAGAGATGGACTGTCATTCGGTGCATACCCCCTTGTGGCATACCGCCTAGTGTGGGTATACCTATAACGTGTGACTGATATACTCAGACAGATGGACCCAAAAATCAACATTTTGAAAACAAAGATGAACAATAGAAACTATAGAACAAAAAACCTAAACAAAACGATTGAACATGCCATTGGATGTCCCCATAGTGGTGAACACCAAATTTCATCGAGATCCGAGCATTACTGTTAAAGCTATGGCCTGAACAGGCATCGGACGGACCAAAAACCCAACATTTCCAGATAAAAAGAAATCAATAACTATAGAAAGGAAAACCAGGACAAAATGAATGAACCATCTATTGAATATCCAGGGCTCGATTCTGCTAAGCAATTTACAATGAAAAAACATGTATTGGTAGGGAATGCTATATAAAATCTACCCAGTGCAGCAAAATGCTAAACATATTTTAAAAATTGAATCAACCTCTGTGAATGTCCTCATAGTAGTGAACATCCATACCAAATTTCATTGAGATCCGAGCAATATTGCTCAAGTTATGACCTGAACAGACATTGGACGGACCAAAAAGCCAACATTTCCAGATAAACAAAGATGAATAACTGTAGAATGGACAATCCAAAGAAAATGATTGAATCCTCATTTAAATGTCCTCATAGTAGTGAGCATCCATACCACATTATATTGAGATCTGAGCACCACTGTTCCAAATTATGACATGAACAGACATCAGATGGATGGACGGCTAGAGAAACGAAAGGGTGTTTAAGTGGATAGTGGTTTCCAAGCTGAGGTCTGTCCATATTAAAGAGCTTAAACGAGGCATCAAAAAGTGCACCAACGAAAGAGGTTTAAGGGCTACTTTGAATATTGATATTAGCATACCACATATACAACATATATTATCTCTGTAAACTCAGTATTAGTAATTCAATGTGTACATGTCTATGTGTTACGTAAACTCTTCAGTACTGGTAAAAAAACAATATTTTCCTAAATAAGTAAAATATATATCTCCTAGAAGTATCTTGCCCACTGAACTATATGGTATATTATCCCAAGTAGGAGGGGTTAACTCTCCGAGTTGAAAAAACAGTACGAAATTCTATGGTACATATCCTGTCATGTTCATGATACGTGTAATCACGTGATTTCTGACACGTAGTGAAGAATTCGCCATATTTGTTATCCCCAGTAGGACATTCCTCGTGAGCGGGGTGGGTGCGAAACCCTGGGAGGGAGCTCAGCGTTCAGTGGGCAAGATACTTCTAGGAGATATATATTTGACTTATTTAGGAAAATATTGTATCTCCGTCAAAGGTATCTTGCCCACTGAACTATATGGTAAAGCATAGAATTTTCTAACAGGTGAAGGCCACGAGGAAACAAAAACACCGCTATGCATCTGAATCAAAGAACTGGATTGACCTGATAACCTACAATATATACATATACATGCACAGACATATAGATATATATGTATATACATATATATATATATACACATGCACAATAGGACCATAAGACAATGTAATATTCCATCCTAAAACTAATACCTGTCAGCAAGCTCAAACGAACAAAAAGTGGCCACTTAAGAGTTTAAGACCCCTGCAAGTAAAGTAAATAGCTTCAGAAGACATGGAGATGGATACGACATTCGCATCGGAACTTAGGGCTAATAATGTATCAGCCGAGTACTTGCCGGGAAAGGTACGGGTAACACCCCCCCCCCCCCCCCCCCCCCCCCCCCCCCCCGAAAGGGGAGAAGCATCCATGTTCTAAGGAAATAGAAAAATACCCGTTGACAAGAAATCCCCAGCCGGGTATTATAAACCCAGGGATGGCTAAATACTAATACCGCACCTAACAGGCTAACCCAGGCAGCAAAAGCCAAAAGTTATAAAGAAGACCCCCCTTAAAAACAATAGAACCAACCCCCGAACCAAATCTTGAGTGGGTTGGGCCGTGTCCCAGTACACGATGAGAGCCCGATGAAAAACCAGCTGCAAGCTCCCAAGAAAGGGCCCGACACCAACTACTTGGAGACATGCCATTGTCGATAAGGAGGAGGTATCATTGACCAATAGTCTGACCGGGAAGCGAATGGGTATTACACAGACATACATTGCAAGGCTCAGGCCGTATGAAGAACAGGGCTCCGAATTGGAGTTTCACAGCAGAAAACTTAGTTTGAAGTCTGGAGTTCGAGATATGACCGACTAAGATGCAATAAGCCATGTCATTTTTCCCTGATGACGTTCCCAAATGTGGAAATGCTCACCAACACAGTTAAACCCAACTGACAAATCACAGGCTACTGAATCCATGACAGAAAGGCAGCTAGGAACCGAAATTCCAATGTCGTTAAGGTGGAAATCCACAAAAACAAAAATTGGACTAACGATGCATCAGGATTGTGGCACAAGCCCAAAACCAGCAGAAACCGACAGCAGGTATGTAATGAAAAGCAGACCAAGGGCCACCGCGCCCCAACTCTTCGAGCTCTGCTGACTGGTCCCCGACGAGTCGATGGCGCAGGATATCCCTTCTGGTAAGGATGGGGTGCCCCTCCAATGGGACCCTGTTCTGGAGACAACCATCGCCCGAAGTGCGAATCGAGAGGGCGGATCATATGATCTGGCATCCGACACCCAATGCTAATGAATCTCGCACGAGGAGAAGCATCTGGCAAGAATTTTCATCCGGCTTTATGAAGTGTGCCCAACACGATTCATATGTTGCCCCACAGGTGCAACATTATCCTGCATGGGTAATCGCTGAGGTCAGCAAAGGACCTGGCTTAGTATGTTAAATGAGCACTAGGCGAATCAAGCACTATCAGGGAAAACAAAACCATTATGTACCAACAACCGAGCCCATAAGAAGAATGACGTATTAGACGCAAAGGCCGATATCACAGAAGCCATTTCGTTCTTCTTTTCCACGCTGCTAATACGCCGTGTTGCCCATTAAGCCCGAGTGGGGTGCTGAACTAGACCTCATGTCAACAGTGTTCTGAAATTGAGCATATGTCGAACCATGGATAATGGACTCATCTATGTATGACTGGACAACAAAAGTGAAATCCATGTTGAGTTAGCACTGAAAGCAACCTGAAGACAAAATATATGTCATTCGTATCTATTACGGAAACACAGCGAGGTCAGAGATAAAGCATGTATGCTTGTTTATCTCTGATTCTTGCGTCCCAAATCGAGATGTAAATATTTACCCTATCGAGCACCCGAACCAGTCCAGAACACGTCTTAAAAGTTAGGAAAATGAAAGGGTGAGAGTCATATACTAATCTAGTGATATGAATGAATATAGACATTCTCCAGCAAAGCCCGTGACCACAAAAGGCTGGATGGAACATGGAAAGAAGCAACAACTTATAAAGCAAGAAGTTGAACACATCCCAACCCGAGAACAGTAAAATGGTTGAATACCTCTCAGGATGGTCGAACCCAGGTCGCCAAGTGTGCAGTCCGATGGCATAACCACCCAGCTCTGACGACGTTAGGCAGGGTACAAATTGACCGGCATCACAGGGCAAGTTGCTACCCAAATGCTAACAAAAGCCATGCAACTTGGATCCTATTTCCTCATTTGACTGTCCCAGGGTATGCCAACAGTCGTCCCGAGTATCCGACTTGGAGTCCCTGTCGATAGTCCAGAAAGCCCACCAAATGCGGCCAATGGGTTCGATGGGTAGCCCCAACCCGCGACCTGTTTGGTGGGACTATCATCCTGAGTGCTAATTACGCCAATGAAGGGAACACTATACATTGACAAGTGACAGTGTCCTGGTCGTAAAGCCCTTTCACCTCGTGCTGGAGCGACTGCTCGATCTGATCCTGATCTCCATCCGTCGATGGGGTGTTAACAGCACAATACACCACGACAAGCTTCATTTCTAATTGCATGTGAGGTCTGGTCATTGGGGACCCCAGAGGAATGTCCAGAGCCTGTACATCTCGGGGTGGAGCAGCAGCTCGACCGATCCCGATATCCAACCGACCGAACTGGCAATGGGAGGTTAGTAGGTACCAGTTCCCAAGCAAGCTTCCTACTCTAATGGCGTCAGGGAATAAGATCTTTTGTTTTCATTTAAAATCAAACCCGAAGTTACTGGCAGCTGTCGGCCAGAATGCGGCCAGTAACCTGTCTGCCAAGCCCCCGGAAGTGGTGACTTATAATAAGGAGGAAACAAGCCTGTGAACTGTGATCCCATTCCAAGCCCAGCTGGGGCAGAAGGCATGGAGGATAATCTTTCAGGTGCCAAATAATAGCGTAAATGTATAATTTGAGAAAATGTCTCCTATTTGAATTGAGAAAAAGTAAAATGGCCATTCGACTAGTAATTTTAGCCCAAATTTCCACACACTATGGTCATAAGGCACCAGAGAGCATGGTCAGGGACCACTGAGGGTGTATCCCCCAGCCGCGCTGACCCCGAGATGACGACTTGTAGCGATGGACGGCGTGTGTCGAGTGTGTTAGTAGAGCTCAGTGGTCACAGCTGTCCGGGGCACGTCAACAGCCAACGGTCGACCCGAAGAAGCAGATTGACGTCCCGTTCGATAGTCCAGGGAGCGCACCAATGTGACTAATGGGTTCAATGGGTAGCCCCAACCCGCGCCCTGTTTGGTGTGACTATCACCCCGAGTGCTAATTACGCCAATTAGAGGAACACGATATATCGGCAAGTCAGAGAAGGATCCAGGGATGTTTTGATACCTGTTACAGGTTTGGGTGCCCAAACTATAGAGACCCAAATGTCCCAAATTCCATGTAGATAGTATTTATTCCAGTTGGATCTTCCATATTTTCAAGGAATTTTTCTACAATTCAACAAAATGTACTAGTAATGCAAATCATCAGCCCGCAAATGATATATAGTCTATAATATGGAGCCTTTATTTGCACAATCAAGTATCCAGTACTGAATATTTTAACATCCAAATTTATATGGGCACATACTCAAATACAGAACAGGTGTCCCCAAACAAAAATTCTCTGGATCCTTCCCCGCGAGTTTGTCCGTGTCCTAGGGGAAGCAACTCGTGTGAGCTACGGGTTCGATGGGTAGCCCCAACCCGCGTCCTGTGTGGTGTGAATATCGCTCCAAGTGCTAATTACGCCAATTAGAGGAACCCTATATATCGACTTTCGTTCTCTATACTTGGGACCTCGAAACGAGGGAAGCGACGTTAAGGGGAGCTACGGGGAAGGCGATTCATGAACCTGTTCTTACCTCGATGAGCAGTCCTGTGAAAGTAATTAATGTGATTACGAACAATCACAAATACACCTGTTGTGTTATGTGGCCAAAGAAAAAAGATAGTATGTTTCCGACAACGAAGTGAAAAAATTAGGGTAGGTAGGTAGGGAATTTTTTTTTTTTTTACTTTATTTTGATATTTTTTATCCAGCTGCAGAAATATTGAATTACCTCGACCGAAAATGACATAAAATGCCAACTTGTGTTGTGGGAAAGTATTACTTGATAAACACAGCACTAGGAAATATACATTAAGATTGATGAAAGATCAAACTTACTTCATGCTTTAATAAGGATGTTATTTATTTTTCAAATACCAAATTTTTTAAATTTGGCTATAAACTTGGTATGAGATTGATGTCACTAACTTTTATAAGAATTTTACCCATAATACCGCCATTATACCGTACTTGTATTGTGACAACAGCATCCCATTGTCTAGAGGTAGCCAGTGCACCCAACCTAGCATGCCTGGTTTTTGGAAACAGTAGCTGTACCCCTAACATTTGTGGTCATAACCTATATACATGTATATATACAGATACACACACGTCTGTTTATAGTGTTCCTACCGGTACTCTCAGGCTCCAAATAAAAGTTCAGGCCCAAATAATAGTGCACAGGAAAATTCCATTGAAAGTTAAAACAGTACAGACCCAAATAACTGAGCAAAACATCAACTATAGTTAAAAAATTTATTGTACATGTAGGTCAAGCATAGGAATCAACATAGTATGTGTCATGTAGAGTTTTATTCGATATTGACATGTTCACATGTATGCCACATACTTTTCATAGCCTCAAAATTCATAAACTTGCAGACTCAGATAAGCACTGTGCAGGGGGGGGGGGGGGGGGATTTCCCAAGAAAATAATAAATGGGCATGCATGTTTATTTGGAACTCATGAATATGTTCCATAAGTCCCAAACAAGGCATAATGGTAAAGCAGGCATGAGATCCACTCTCTTGAAATTAAAATTGCAAGATTCATGCCTATCAATCCACAACCCTTCACACACCTGTGGCTTTTGAGACAACTGTCCACACTTCATGTCACTTATCACAGGCTTATAGTATGTTAGAAACCATGTGTTTTGCACCTAATGATTATCAAATATTTATGAGCATTAGTGGTAAAAAACAGTAAATTTTGACTTTTCTCAAAATATCAATAAAAAGATTAGGGTCGGCGGGTTATTTTTAGGGTCGGTCGATGTACGGAAACATAGTATCTTTTTTCTTTGGCCTTAAATACCATGCCTGTGCCAACCAAGGCGAGTAACAGCTCCATTGTTGGTTAAAAAGGTTCAAATTGACATTCAGGATTTTACAATCCTATCAGCGTATTTCACAAGCGTTAAAACAGTGCTTTTGTCTTCAGTTTTACACCAGACGATGACTGTCAACGTCTAAATAAAGCCGTAAAATGAAAAAATGAACTCGAAAGTAAGTCACCTAATTTCGTGATACCTTTAACCACCGTCAACGCACGTGGTAACTTAAATTATACGTCACCTGTATGCCATAGATTTGTTATAAAGAAAACGATCAGCGTCTTTAGTCATATCCAATGGTGCTTCGAATGTTCTGTCGTTAATAGGCCAGAAACTCTGATATTGTCTGCATAGACAACGGATATTAAATCATTGACCGATTAAAATTATGGAAGACAAAGTCCGTTAAAACGAAACGAGTCATCCATTTCCGATCTTATATTCGGAACAAAACCGTGTAATCTTTATGTGAATTGTACATAATTTTCAACTATAAGCAAAGAAATAATGTTGTTTGTATAAAACAAAACTGTTTTTGCTATACAAACTGCAACTTAGCTTCGTATTCTTGGAGAGAATCTGTTTGCACCCGTCCCTGGTGAGGAGGGAAAAAAATATGGCGAATTCTTCACTACATGTCAGAAATCACGTGATTACACGTATCATGAACATGACAGGATATGTACCATAGAATTTTGTACCGTTTTTTCAACTCAGAGAGTTAACCCCTCCTACTTGGGATAATATACCATATAGTTCAGTGGGCAAGATACCTTTGACGGAGATAAATATTTGCAGATATATTATTATGAACGCCCAGGGTTAATGAGCTTAACTCTTTCAATCCATCAGCCCGCTAAAGCAGGCACGACGTAATTTACGTTCATCGCGGCAGCCCACTTTAGCGGGCAGAGCGCAATTTTCCGGAATAATACAATATTTCCAGAGATATACAAATGATTTTATTGTTTAGCGACTTGTATATCCTTTGGGTGATATTCGGTATCAATACTAATTTATTGGTGCGCACGAATACCTAGCATGTACGCCATTAAGAGAATTCCCGGGCCTAATTTTAGACAGCACCTGTATGACGTCACGATTACTATTTTGGGGTTTCCTAAAAATCGTTGAAGCAATACTGCCGACAGGTGTGGTATTTTGTGTCACATTTCGATTTTGGTTTATCGTTTATCACAAACACATGCTGATAACATTATTATTATTACGTTTAAGAAACAAAGAAGATGAATTTGACCTTTTTAACGATGTTTTATTTGTGGTATCCGTCTGATGTCTCCTATTTTCAACACAATGTTACGAAAATCACAGCGCGACTTTAATAATAATAGCTGCACGTGCATATTATAAACTTGACATCGACATTCATAATCATTTTGGGAATCCGATCAGGACATTGGCAGTTGTTTTGTTTGGAATGTTACTCATAATTGCTCAGCATACTGACAAGTAAATCCCTGTGGGTCTAAAATTGCTAAATGTGGGAGTATATGTCTATTTAGGTCAAATAGCGTCTTTTGTGCATACTAGGTAGGCTAGTACTGGTCTGCTCTTGCCTTTGATAAAGCAATTATGTTCAATGAACCAATTGGTAAAACATTTGAAACCATGCAGGGTGTTTTCACAACCACTTTTACACCACACTTACAAAGAATGACACATACATGTACGTATTTTTGGAAAACATTGTTATGCGAAGTTGATATCCCAGATACAGGTGATACATGCGACTATAGTATATATTGGAGTTCAATGTCCCTTCTCGGTTCTCACCTGCACACACCTGAGATATCATTTAGCTGTGATGCCCCCAACTGGTATATAACACAAATTGAAGGTCTCTTGTTAATGATCATAAAACATGCAGTTTGCCATACCCGACATCACTCTAAAGGTAGTGTTGCACCAATACATCAGGGACACATAATTTTACTTAGGCAAGCTGATAATCCAGAGTTCTGGGACATCTATATCTGTATATTCAGGGACGAAAGAATTAAGCCCTCAATCCTTGTCCTTGAATGCAAGGACAGCGTGGACATAAATTTTGTCCAAACTTTTGTGGTTTTTAGAAAGTTGTGTTAGAATGATTTATAGACCCAAAACAGTTAATATGGCATTTATAAAAAGGTTTAAGGGCTTAAGCTCTTCGTTTAATTCTATCAAGTTTTATATCAAACAAAAGGAAATTTGATGGCCAATATGCTACACAAGGTGATATTTTTGCTGGTTTGACCAATATTTTTAATTAATGAGGTTATTGGCAGACACCCGAGTTTTCCGGTAAATTTTGCATGTTTTCCTTTGATTAAGTTGAGTTATATGTCAAAAGATAAGTATTTTATGGCCAATTGTAGTAAGACACATTGGGTGTTACATTGGGCGATATTACTAATCAATAAATTTGAAAAATTATCAAGGAAATATGGGTTGATACAAAAATCGGACTTGGCACTGAAAGGGTTAAATGTTATTTATCAGTGCACATCAGGATGACGACATATTATTTAACTAATAAATCAATTTTATTTCATAATAAGTTGTTATTGATCTTGAAAATGGTGGATTGACATTTCATTCAAACATTTGGATCCACAATTGAGATGTGTGTTGCATTGAATCCATATTACACATGCATCCCTCCAAATTAGGAAAAATGTCCCACGGCAATTTTAATGCTGTGGCATTATAGATTCCACATGTTGCTATGGCATTCACCACGGCATTGCTTATTGCCATGGGAAATTTTGAGGACTGCACATGGACAGAATATATCATGACGGCAGTTAGCTACACTACATCATGCAAAGAGTATGTGATATAAAGCAAAACACCCAACACTGGGGGGACCCCACTCGGCCCACCAGTATTTACAGTGATTTTTTTTGTGGTAATCCAAATTGAACTTTGTGGAGCAGATTACTATGAATTAACAGAAATCCAGGAAACTGACCAGGGCTCACCAAGAATCACCGCGAACCACTGAGAATCGCCGCAAAACACCGAAAACTATTCTCTTAACTCATAGTACATTTTCATGAGTATTGAGAAATAATATGTACAATATTAACTAAATATTGATAATTGTCTTGTCTTGACTTTTGTTTAAACTTTTAATGACAGTGAAAACTAGATGTGTGACTGTCCCAATGGATTAAGGATACACCCCCCCATATTATTGTAAGGAAATGGGCAGAACTTTGAGACGGAACTGAGATTAATCATAATACACAATGTATGTGACTCTTCTGGTCCATTATAATAAACAAAATATCAACTGGATACAGGATGGATGCCAAGATGGTAGCCAGGGAGTTACTCTATTATCATAGGTGAGGTGAATAGGTATACATGGAGTTAGTGTATGTCATGAATGATGTGAATATGTATACAATGAGTGACTATATGGCTATGAGTGTGTTGTCCATAGTGAGATGTATAGGTATACAGGGAGAGGTCATGGTCAGGTGTGTGGTGAATCGGTATGAATGGAGTTGACTGTATGGTGTACCCCGCTCGACAAAACAAGTGTCCATTGGCACCGCGGTGTATTTGCCGTTCGGCTGCGGTGTCAGCGTTTGTAACTGCGGTTGAGCACTGCAGCCGAAAGCAAGTACACTGCGGCCGAACGGCAAGTACACCATGGCCGAAAGGCAACTACAACGCGGCCGAATGGCATGTTCAACGTGGTTAGATTTCTGGTTTGTATCATCTTTTTTCAGTTTAATGAACGTACACCGCAGCAACTACACCATGGCCGAATGGCAAGTACACTGCGGTCCAAGTGTAGTTAGCCGGTGGAGCCGCAGTGTTGTTGCATTTCGGCCGCGGGTGGCAACGATAACCGCACCGTGGTTAAGTGGAAACTTGTTTTGTCCAGCAGGGTATGGTTGTGTGTATACTGTACGGGTGCACCCGGTGTGCCTGTATTGACATTGATGTGGTGTATGGATATAGCTACATGGTCATGGGTGGGATGTACACGTGTTTCTGTATGATCACGGATGGGGTGTGTGGATAAATAGTGAGTGATTTTATGGCTACGGGTATGTGTATGGTATACATATTCACCTCACCATTGGCCATGTCACTCACTGTATCCCTATTTGTCACACCATACCCGAATAGCCACTCAATATATACTAATACACCCCAGCCATGTCAGTATAGTCACTCCATGTGTGCATATGCACATCATCCATGGTCGTATAGCCACTCGCTATATACACATACACCTCGCACATGACCATATAGCAACACCATTGTATACCCGCATAACCTACACATGACCATACCGCCACAAGTCGCCAAGCAGGAACACCAGGTATACTCACACACCTGACACATGACCATTTAGTCACTCCCGGCATAGATATTCATTACATTGATGTCACTCCTTGTATACCTACTCATTTCACCATTGACCATACAATCACTACCTGTATACATATTCCACACACAGTCATATACATGTAACCACTCAATATATACATATGAAGCCCACCCTAGACCATAGAGTCACTCCAGGTATACATATGCACCTCACCACTGGCCATTCAGTCCTTCCAGATATACAAAAAACCCGCACACACGACCACTCATACCATCCATACTTGCATATATACATCACACATGACAGTTCAGCAACGTACTGTATAATCATACACGCCATCCATGATCATACAGCTAATCCCTACACACATACCAATGATAATACATCCACGAGATATAAACATATACATCCCATCCGTTACCACAAGGACACTCCCTATATACGCACACGATAATGTCCACCAGCTTACTCCAGGTATGCATATACACTTCAATCATGACAGTAGAGTCATTCCACGTATACCACACACATTGCCCGTAACCATAAACTCACTCACGATTTATCCACACACCCCATCCATGATCATACAGAAAACACATGTACATCCCACCCATGACCTTACAGTCACTCCATATATACATAATCAATACATAGATGGCCATATAGCTATAACCATACACCACATCAATGTCCATACAGGCACACCGGGTGCACCTGTACAAGATACACACAACCATACACCATACAGTCACTCCATTCATACCGATTCACCCCACAACTGACCATGACCTCTCCCTGTATACCTATACATCTCACTATGGACAACACACTCATAACCATATAGTCACTCATTGTATACATATTCACATCATTCAAGACATACACTAACTCCATGCATACCTATTCACCTCAACTATGATCATAGAGTAACTCCCTGGCTACCATCTTGGCATCCATCCTGTATCCAGTTGATATTGGTTTATCATAATCGACCAGAAGAGCCACATACCTGCTGGACAAAACAAGTGTCCACTTAACCGAGGTGTGGTTAGGGTTGCCACCTCGGCCGAAATGCTACTACACCGCAGCTCCACCGGCTAACTACAGTTGGGCCGCGGTGTAACCTTCCATTCAGCCATGGTGTAGTTGCCACGGTGTACGTTCATTAAACGGAAAAAAGACTATACAAACCAGAAATCTAACCACGGTGTGCATGCCATTCGGCCGCGTTGTAGTTGCCTTTCGACCAAGGTGTACTTGCCGTTTGGCCGAAGTGTACATGCCGTTCGGCCGCGGTGCTCAACTGCAGTTACAAACTCTGACACCCTGGCTGAACGGCAAATACACCGCGGTGCCACTGGACACTTGTTTTGTCCAGCAGGGTATTATGGTTCATCTCAGTTCCGTCTCAAAGTTCTGCCCATTTCCTTTCAATAATATGGTCAGAATCACAAAAGAGGTTCTCCGCAAAATTCCATACCTTAAAATAAATTTGTCATGCCCCATACGGAACTGGGACAACCATAATAGAACATTTAGTTGTCAGTTAATTAACTAACACGTATAATAACCAAGTGAGTCACAATTTGCTACATTTTCGGATAACGCAGAGAATAATGTTATATATATAATGTTATAATGATATATGTTAAAAAAAATAACTTATTACCAATTTGGTTGCCATATTGGAAGCCATCTTGAGCAATTTGGTCTATAAACACCGTAGTGTGACACATTTAAGATAGACCAATACAATAAACACCTTTAAATCCAAAGATAATTACATATCACTAGAAAAATGGTCCAAACCTTAAAAGTACATTTTTGCCGATATTTATGTCAAGTCTTTGAGAGAAACGTCCAATAGTTTTGGTGATGTCAGTGGTGGCAACAGTAACAATCAACAATGGGGCAGCAGACATGTTAGTATTCAATGTATAGAAGGCATAATAGCCAATTTTGTACATCAACCACAACTTGTAAGCGATTGCAGGACACCCTAGGGCGATATTTACCATTTTTCCATATTTTGGCGGCCCCTTTTGCAGCCATTTTGACCCAAAGTAAGAATTTTGGTTCCAGTGAGTTGGAATATTCATAGGTAATGGTATGCCTCACATAATTGCAACCTTCTGTTCATTTCTTGTTGAAATATGACTAGAATCCCAGTTGTGATTTTTTTGTGAAATTTTATAACGCGTTCTGTAAAAACGAATTTTTGAGGGATCACAAGTGGATAGGACCCCAATAATTGCATATTTAATTGCTCCAATGATCAGTTAGTATAAAAAATACAAAATAAAGTCATTTTACTCAACCAGTTCCAAACAGCATGAACTGATCTAGAAGATATTTGTGAAAAAATGTCATATTTTCAACTTCCGGCGGCCATTTTGGTGGCCATCTTTGATGGTGAGTTTCAATTTTGGCCCAAACTAGTGTCATTATGTCTTAGCTTCATGAAAATATATACATTTTACTAGATTAGTCATGTGAATTTGCAACAAATTCCAAGCTACTGGTTTTACGTCTGGGAAAAATTGGGGGGGGGGGGGATACTTTTTAGGGCGCTATAAAAAAAATTGCTCAAGGCTGACAGATGGCCAGCCGATAAAATCTTGATGTCGGATACCTGAATTTACAAAATCCGCAGAGAAAAAAACTTTATACGCGAAAACAAGCATTCATGAATTCCGGGTGTTTGGTGACCGGACTGACAGAAAAACTCTGTGGACAAATTTCTGTCCACAGATGATGGACAGACAAGCTGATTCCAGTATACCCCCCACAAGGTTCGCAGTCAATATCTCTGATCCATGGTGTGTCATGGTGATTCATGGTTGTATATAGTGAGGGTTGGAAAACACCATGTTGATTACACCATAGCGCTTTCGATGTTAAGTGGATCACGGTGAATCACTCTCATAAAACAATCACCACAGTGTTGAGAGATTTGCTTACCGGTATACACACTCTTTACATACTAAAGGTGATTAAGATGATTACCTCAGATGATCTCCTCTTTCCTATGTTCCATTCTAGCCACTTTTCTCTTGAATTTGCACAGTAAGGAAAGCTGTTACGGTCTGAAAAAAACATATTCAGATGTTGCTAACTTGATTTTAGAACGAGAGGCCGATCACGATCGGCAGATGTTAACCCATCCCTTGGCGATAGTAAATTACTATGATTGGAATCATAAATGAGAGTTTTGGTGTTGAATTATAGAGTATACTTTTATGTACTATTATAGACAAATGTACATAACACATATTATTTGAATTTATGGGTCACTAGCATTTATATAAGAGAATGCACTGGCACAGCTAAACCACCACAGCCTTGGGTTAAATGTGAAAGGTGGCCAGGACATGGGATACTTGGGTTAAGAGAGTTTACAATAACCAGAGGAAGAGTGCAAATTAATTAGATAGAGCTACTGCCTGTAAGCCTGTGTGTGTCCTGTCCCTAAAAACATAGCTGATTTCTGACACTAATGTCTAAAAATAACTCTAATTATCAATAACTCAGATACTGCTTGTCTCTTACAGAGCTAAAGTTTTACTGCTGGTGCTGGTAATCAATTAGTTGTTGACTGCGATGGTTATCTGTTCAATTCTTAGTTGAAAAAGGGCCATAACTCTGGTATAAAATGTTGGATCTAACCCATATTCAATCTCGATTTGTATTTTGAGTTGAGAAACTCGCATACCAAATTTGGTTCTTATCAGTTGAAAAATGGTTGATTTATCAAAATATGCAGAAATTCTATGTCAAAGGGCCATAACTCCATTGAAAAATATCGGATCAAACCCATATTCGAACTCGATCTGTATTTTGGTCCGAGAATCTTGCATACCAAATTTGATTCTGATCAGATAAAAATATTTTGAGTTATGGTAGCATGCATGAATTCTAAGTCAAAAAAGGGCCATAACTCCGTGAAAAAAACACGGATCGAACCCATATTCGAACTCGATCTGTATTTGGTGCTGACAAATTCATATACAAAATTTGGTTCCGATCAGATATAAAATGTTTGAGTTATCGCACCATGCGTAAAGTGTCTACAGACAGACAGAAAGACAGACAGACGAACTAATGACGAGTGGTCAATCCGGACAACGACACTATGTTTACCATACTATGGTATGGGTAAACATAAAAACCCAACTAATTTCCTATGGTTTTTACTGGTCATTTGAACACTAAGATCTAATGGAACAAGAAACTCACCAACATCTGAAAGTATGATCGGGTGTCTTTTCACTGCAGCTCGAAGTAACGATGCCATATCTTGGTGATCTTCTGTCCTGTCGGTTGAAAATATAAGCTATGATTTGTATGGGATCATCAATGAGCGAATCATATTAGGAAAGCACGCAGAAATATAAAAATTTGGTACTGTTGAATACATGTATAATTGCCTACTCGCGAAGTCACATGATGTGATTTCATCCAACCAACATCCTCCATTGAGGTTCCACAGTGCGAATGCATGTAGGAGTGTAAATATACAGAAATATTTCCCTGATTCCTAAATAACATTGTAGCAATGGCAGAGAATATATATAATTTTTTTTCTATTTTTTTTTCAATTCAGGTCCCAATTCATATCATAACAAGATACAAAACATTTATATATATTGAGATAAGACGTTTACGTTTACAAACTGTTAGAATCATGCTGTAAAGTATGTTTGGGTTTATCTAGCTTTTATCTGTAAAAACTTCAAAGTTTGAGTTCAGGTTTGTTATCATTCAGCCTATTTCAATAAAATTCATGTGAAATTACACAATACAGTACAGAAACAGTGACAATTTGATAAAATCAACCTGGTTATCATGTGGTATCTCACAATACCAAATGAATATTGAATAGACATTGTTTCTGCACTACTAGTATATTATGTATGTGTCTCTCACTTGAATTTGAGAAAATCGCCTATTATATGAATTGGAGTGATAACGGTACTTAGTCTCATTTCAAGCAGGATAAGCATAATCCATTGAACCAAAAGATATCTGACAATAACTTTTTAGCATTTCCAATCCCATAAATATATACAAATTTCCAAAGTTACACTTGAAAAACTTGATCAAATTGACATCTCAGTAAAATTCAAAATACTGACACAGAGAGCCCTAGATTAGCTCTCAATGCAATGGATTTTCAAAAATTATCCAGGGGTAGAACCACTACCAGCAGGGGGAACACCCCCTCCCGTACCTCCCCCGCTCAGGCCTTCGGGATATGCCTTCGGCATATCATTGCCCGAAAACAGATGTCCCCAAAAAATCCCTGGATTCTTCACTGGATATCTTCAAGATATAACTCCTATTAATGCAGGCCTCAAGATATGGTGCCGGGACATTTGAAGAATGAGGTCCCAGCAGGCAGGCTAGCATCACTAAATTCACCCTCTGGGCACCTCATACAGCTTAGGCCTCATCTTTTCTGGAAAGTATCTTTCTTATAAAATTAACAATAATTTAGTACGTCTTTAGAAAGTTTCTTTTTCTTTTTTAGTTTAATTTCTCGATAGACCCAAATTGGAAGACGACACAATGCATTATCGATGTGCCCCATGGGTGCACATCACCACCTACACCATCTGGAAATCTAGGTCTCCCACAGCAGATGAGTCCATGCCAAATGAGATCCCCAGAGGATCAATTTGGTGACGGTAGCCGCTGTGCAGGGTAGTATCCCTAAATTCGCCCTCTGGGGACCTCATTCTGCCAATGTCCAGCACCATACTTTGAGGCCAGTCCAAAAGTATTGTTCACTATTTGAGAGATTATCACTTGGTAAATGTATTATTTTTTTCACAAGAATATATGTTTAAATTAACCCTTTCAGTGCCAAGTCCGATTTTTGTATCAACCCATATTTCCTTGATCATTTTTCAAATTTATTGATTATAATAATGTGATACATTGATGGAAAGAGCTCTAAAAATGATCAAGGAAATATGGGTTGATACAAAAATCGGACTTGGCACTGAAAGGGTTAAGATGCATGTTGTATTCCTTCTCTCTTACCCATGGACAGTTGAAAACAGGAATGTCTTGAGTAATGAAGGTTAAATCTGTGTGGCTAAACTGAATCAAAATAATTTTACCAGAATCCTTATAAGGCTCAGTGTATATGAAAGAATATGAGAAGGCAGAATCCATTTTTAAAATAGTAACTTAAGGACAAATGTCAATGTTCCGTTTCTCATGCCCATT
The DNA here is from genome assembly GCA_032622095.1 of Siphonodentalium dalli. Classification (NCBI taxonomy): domain Eukaryota; kingdom Metazoa; phylum Mollusca; class Scaphopoda; order Gadilida; family Siphonodentaliidae; genus Siphonodentalium; species Siphonodentalium dalli. Next base: position 57,152,066 of record CP136067.1, read on the forward strand.
TGCATTCTCACGAAAAGCCCGGCATGACTTTTTTTTAAATTTTGGTACCCTGCAGAAAACTCATGACAACCTACAGTATGATCCACATATCCAGTCATCAATCAAAAAAATATTGACGGGAACAAGAAATTTTACCAAAAAAGATAATAAACTGTAATATACATGTATCGGCAGATCAAAACAGTTCAGATTTTTTCCGAATTGTTTGAAATAAAAACTAAGCTTTTTCATTAATTTATGTTTAATTTATAACTCAAGTCCTGAGGAAAACGTTCATCTACAGCATATATAGAGAGTGAAAACGTTCATCTACAGCATATATAGAGAGTGAAAACGTTCATCTACAGCATATATAGAGTGAAAACATTCATCTACAGCATATGTAGAGAGTGAAAACATTCATCTACAGCATATATAGAGAGTGAAAACTTCACTTTTGATGATTTTCTCTAGAAAAAAGCTATACAATTTGCCGAAGTACCACCAAACATTTCTCACAAATTACACAACGTGGACACATGCTTTGTGTGGTCAAACTGGGACATAAATATTAACACAAACATAGATTGGTAAATTGCACTTGGTACTCTATACTTCATGAAGTTCCACAAGCATATCCTTGTTCTCCTTTGATGCAATATGTAGTGTATACTAGTATCTCACATGATAAAAGCTTATTCTTATTGCATTATATGAAAACACCAATTTTTTGATTCAAAGCGTATGCACAAACTGACCTATTTTGACACAGTGAATCATTGACGACGTATCCTTTGTAGTGATGCACAATGAATTCAAATGTGCAGTGTGCTATTTCATATACGAAACGAAATAGTTTCTCTGCCGAAGTACATTTTGTTAGATATTCTGTTGAATGAATTGTAAGATAAATTGGTTATCACCACCCTGTAGGCTCTGGAGATAGGCATTCAAGTCTAGTCCTTCTCTGGGCCGCAATCGACTCCTGGCAGACTTGTCAATATACAGCCTAGAGTAGGTAGGTCGACATGAAACACTCACATGGTGGTAATAACCTATATGTCTTATTATACTAACCTGATTGGTTTGATGACATATTCTACACTTCGTGTCACCACTGTATGACTAGATTTAACAACCACTATCTTCTTTTCTTTTTCTTCACTGGTCTTGATCTGCTTATTTTTTTTATCATCAGGCACATCTTTATTTGCACCACAGATGGAGAGGAAATCTCTGAAGCTGTCCAAGCTGTGAACGTGTTTGACAACCTTCATGTTATTTAAAACAAAGCCAGATCTGTTGGATGATCCATGATTGGCTGCTTTCAATCTGAGTTGCTCGGCCACTGTCATATGACTTGGATAGTAATGTTTTGGCCGGACTGTTCCATGTATGACCTTTTTTGTTTTACCGTGTAGGGTTTTCTCCTCGATTTGCCCAGAAGATGATTTATTTATCTTTGTAGCAACTGTTTCTTGTGTTTGCTGACCAAAGTTTTGAAGAGGTTGCAATGTAATCTTTGAGCTTGTGTTGTCCAGAGATTTGATGACATATGCTTGATTTCCAATCATCGCAATTTTACCAGGTGTCCATTTATTAGGATGAGAACTCTGGGATGGCAGCGATGTGCTGCTGGTTACAGCTGTATGGAGTGAGTTATTAGCAATCACGTTTGTAGCATTCATATTTATCACAGATGCAGCAGCAGTTGGCGTGTGGACTGAGCTTGATGAACAATTTTTTCCAACACTTATGAAAGATGAGTGATTTGAAGAACTTTGTGAAACTGAGGTGATGCCTGCTTCCTTGACACCCAATCCAGCTAAATTCAAGTTAGAACTCATGCTGACAAGTGATGAAGGAACAACAGATGATACTGGCTGAGGTCTGGTTACATTACCACCAGAACTACAATTATTGTTAGAATTAGCATCAAGTAGAAGAACAACTGGTGCTTTACTAGTAGTTTGACTAACACCAGCAAGCAGAGAATTCACAGCAAAAGGCATAACAGACTGAGGTGCCATGAAAGACTGATTCACGGCCATGGGCATTGCCTGAATCAGCTGTGTTGCAGCTGATACATTTGTCACTCCTGTCGATGTGGATTTACATAAAATATTCGAAATTTGAGCACTGGCACTGATAACAGATGAAGATGTCGAGACACTTGATGTGGATCCCAACTTTGATGCCTCGGGCTTCCTAATGCCTCCTGTAGTGTTCACTGCAGTCTTAATAACGGGCATGGTATCTCTTTTGTTGGATTTCGAAGCATTGGTAGTTTTCCCACTAAATGATTTATGTCCTATGATTGCAGTATTGCATAAATGTGGCTTCACTAATAGCGATTGTGATTTTTTACTTGTGGTTTTTGTCATCAAAACAGACTTCAACAATGATTTGTTGTCCTTTATCTGTTTGTTATTTTGATTTGCTTTCACATTTGAGGTTACGTTAGCTTGAGTATTGCTAACGAGTTTATCACTCATTACAGGCTGCTGTCCTTTGGTGACATCCAAATAATTTGTCATCACTAAACTTCCAGAACCAACGGCAAGTTGTGGATAATTAGATCCTGCTGCAGTTGAAGGTTTTGAAATTAACTTGCTGGGGCTCATAGTGACAGTGCCCTTTTTAACAGAGCTACTCATTGTTGATGCAGCACATACAGATATTTTACTGATAAGGCCCGAAGGCGAGTCAGCCGGTGTTCTTAATAGAGAAATCATCGGATTAACAACAGAAGTCGATGAATTAGACACTGTTGCCTTTGGTGACATTTTTGTTACATTTTTTAATGGCAAGAGATAAACACGACCGACACTGTCAACACATCGGACAAGTGTTGGCACTGGTTTAGTTTGTATGGCTAGTTGTGTATTGTCCATTCCGCTCACTGTTGTTGCCATTGGAATATCTAGGGAACTGTCTTGAGAAAACGCACCGGCTTGTGTTAAGACTGGTATTTCATTAACTTCATTCATCAATGATTGAGGCAGCGAACTTGTAACAGAAGCACTGTTGATCTGACCTGCAGAATCTCCTCCTATATTAAAAAGATTTAGAGAATTCAAAGAACTGTCTACAGTAACACCTCCAATGGTAGAAGTATTTGGCGAATCTGTAACACACAGAGAACCAGCACAAGGATCAGACTCACTCGGATTATTATCAGGTGTACAACATCGCTCCTCTCCATGAACGGAACGTGAGGATGCATTCAAGTTATCATGTAATTTTGAAGTTTCTGGGCATGCCTGGATATCAGTAATATCACCACTGATAGGATTGATGCTCGACTTATTAACATCCATATGCAGTTCATCGTGAATGCATGACTGTAGTTTAGGTGATATTTTGTTTGAATTTAAATTTTCCTGTATCACTATTTCTCTATTGTGATCACTCTCAGGGAATTCTCTGGATTGTGTTGATGATTGAGAATTGCTTAACAGACCGACAGTATAAGGACTGCCACTTCGGCTCTTGGAATTACTCGATACATCTCTCTCTATTTCTACCTTGATTACAGTCTCGGGAGCGAGGGTCTGCAAGCCAGTGTAAGTCTTGTCGAGCTTCACATTGTGGATTATATCAACACGTTTATTCCGGGCGTCCTTGAAGTGTAATTGAATTCTGGCAGGAAATTCTCCCCAACCCCTTCTAGATAAGTGGAATGGTGATTCACTGAAAAAAACACAAAATTATAGATTAGAACTATTTGTACTTGATGTTTGGAAATGATTAAAATGTAATTCTTCTGATAAAGGTCCAGTGCCATCATGGTTCAAATTTCCAACTTTCTTTGTTTGGGCACTTAAAGTTCTAAATTCAGAAATGTTTCCAATAAATATTCATAGAAGGAAACTTGTTGACTGACTAATATGACTTAACCGCTCTATGCCACATTTCTCGGTCTGAATTCTCAAGACTAAAAGCTCAACATTTAACTCTAATCGGAACATTGATCACATCAATTCTGCATTTATACTTAGAATAAAGTGACAAATAAACAAACCATAAGTACATATGCAGAATTGACATGATCATTGTTCCGATTAGATTTTCTGTGTCATTTGAGCATATGAGCATCATCAAATCAATATTATTGAATTACCCTGTATATGTTTTCCCAAAGATGCAGAAAATAGCAAGAGCATATTGTCTCCAACTCCAACACCCCACCCACCCAGTCATGTCAGTTCTGCTTATGTAGTCACCTTTACGCTCTTCACTGAGGTTTATTACATTTTTGATGGCAATGATTTAAATACAAATAAAAGGTCACAAATCAAAATGTCCCCCGAAGAAGGTGACAGGGAGGAGTTTATTACACTATTATGATACGAATTGCATAATCACTAAATATGTTGGATATCTTCAATATGTCAGTAACCATGTCCTGAAGTTTTAGGTATATAGAATATGAACTGTAGGAACAGTTGATTTCACAGTTAAGGCATCCAAATGCATATTCACTAAAAAAATTCTAAGTCGACAAAGGGTCAATAACTCTAAAATAATAAACATTTTCCGTCAACACAACACCTGTTGCATGTCTTCAATGTGTCAGTAACAATGTTCTGATGTTTTAGGTAAATAGGATATGAACTGTAGGAGGAGCTGATTTCACAGTTAAGGTACCGACAACAGGACACCCCAACACAAGGATGGACAGATGGACTCTGCTGATTTCAATAGTCCCAGCGAAAAAAAAATTCGGAAGAAAGAATGCTGTATCAATTATGAGATATTGTACCGATACTGTACAGTAGATTTTCCTACCTAATTTCTACCAAATCATTTGGTTTGTAGCTTGGATGCAGAAAAAACCAGACTTTGTCAATGAAAGAGTCAATCTTGGGGTTGTCCCGAGGTCCTCTAACATAAAGCATCCACTTGTGGGTCGCTGGGTCATTGTCTTCTCTGTGTTGAGGTGAAATATACCTGGAAAATGAATTTTCAAGTCCTAATTTAACACACTAGCATACAGACTCAGATATATTAGTATAAAGTACATATTATATCCATCTCAGGCAATTACTTAACCCTTTCAGTACAAAGTTTTTGTCAGTAGATATGCTCCCTCATAGCTGACTTTTTAAGGAAAATTTGTGATTTGTTTGGCACTTTAGAGGCACGGATGGCCTTCGTTATAGGTTATCATTTAGAAATAACAATTACCAAATTATGAAAATTTCCTCAAGAATATAGTAATGGTATAGTATAATGATAGTATGAAAGCGATAGTATCCACAAAACACACTTTGTGTGAGCAGAGCATTTGTTTATATAAAGCATGGAAATAATGAGCGATAATCTAAACACTCAACACTGTGGCGATGTTTTTAGGAGAGTGATTCAAGATGACCCACTCAACACCAAATTCTTGAGAGGCGAGGATTAGCAAACGCTATATCGATATGTTGTAAACAACTTGGTGGCATTTATAACCGAAGTTGACTTAGTGGGGTTATGCATACTCTTTATGTACTGTTTGTTTACATTACATTTTGTTTACATTAACATGGAGTATAAGAACAGAATTTGTCTATAATATAATATTCTTTCTGATTATGCTAGTTTTACAGGATGAACCTATTTTAACAGCAATACCCACCGCCAACACTTTTCATATCTTTAATAATGATACTTACAGGATCATGTCATGGTATCAAGGTAGATAGTCTAAATGAAAGTGTCCATGACACTGTAGCACAACTTGGGAAGGAGTTAATTATTTGCTGAGCAATGAATAGAATAATAATGCAGAAGGAAACTAATCCATAGGTCACCCCGAAGATCCATATGAAGTGTGGTGATGATCAGATGAGGGATGTGGTCAGTAGGGTGCGCCAAAGGATTCAGTCATACAAAGAGTAAATTCCAAGACATATGCTGGCGGCCATGTTTTTCAACGAATTTCGGTCAAAATAGGAGGATCCCATCAAGAGGTCACCACGAAGATCCATATGAAGTTTGGTGATCATCAGATGAGGGATGTGGTCTGTAGGGTGTGCCAAAGGATTTAGTCATGCAAAGAGTAAAATCCAAGATGGCGGCCATATTTTTCATCGAAAATCATTCAAATTTGATAGTGGGCCATCTAAAGGTGATCACAATCATGCCTGCAAAACTTAAAAATGATCCGGCCATAAATACGGGCTGTAGGGTGTGCCGATGGATTCAAATTTGAAATCCAAGATGGCTGCTGTCGCCAATGTTTTTCATAAAAATTTGATAGCTCCCATCTATAGGTCACCCTGAAGCTACATATCAAGTTTGGTGAAGATCGGATAAGGGATGTGTAGGGTGTGCCAAAGGAAATTGTTGATGCATGCACGGATGCACGCACGGGCGACGGATGCAAACCCATGGCAATAGCTCAAACTTTACATTGTAAAGTTAAGCTAAAAACATACTTGCAGAAGTAACAAGTATATTCAGGTGATATATTGATATCGGCGAATATGATCTTAAACTTCAGTAGTCAAATTATTCATAAGGTTGTTTATTTCTGAACATGAATTCTGAGGAAGACATTTCAACCAAACCAATACAACTCGGCAATTTTCCAGGAGCGATAACTCTACATTTTGTCGATCGAATGTCTTCGAGAATTTTTGGTTTGTTAAAACAGAGGGGATGGTCACAATGCATATCAATCACGCTGGCTGTTTATACATATAAGCAATGCTGGCAGACCTTACGCGTAGGGTTTAATCCCGGGACTGGGAATTCCCGGGTTCCCGGTTCCGACAGTCGGTCCCGATTCCCGGGAAATTCAATGAGCAGAACTGGGAATCAAAATCTCTATATAATTAGAGTAATACCGTCTAATACGTTCGATATTAGAGCCAATATATGATATCTTTTCATAGAACAAAACGTGAATATTAATGTCTGCCCTTACGGAAGCAGGGTCAACAAGAGTCATGATTGGCAAGTTTGTTAAATTTCAGCGGTGGTAAGTATTTGCTATCAGCTTGTAGTCTTAGTTGTAGACAATTTGTTGAGAACGCGGTAAACACATGAGTCGCTTCAAATAGCCACGCGGGTGCATAGCGCACCAGACCTGTCCAACAACCATACCGTAAAAACATATTGTTTGTGTTCAGTCAGCTAGGGTTCAGTGACAAGTTAGACAACGTCCACCGGTAGGTTCCGACATGTGGCCAAAGGCAAAGAACTGGGTTCCTGGTTGTGTAAACACACAGTGGGTATAATAATGGGGGAGAAGGGGAACTTGTCATTCAACAACCATGTCTTCCAAACTACGTCAACGTTATACACTCAAAACCAAATAAAGGTTGTCGACTTGCATTTTTTTCCCACGTTTTACAGTACAGACTATAGTATAAACATAATCTGTTTCAACTGTAAATATTCAAACACGTGCTTTTTCATACATTTTAGTAGAAATACATTGTCATGTCTTTTGTCAGTAGGCCTACTGTTAATTAATTACACCCACTGGCGTTTGTTAAACATGCAATTAGTCGCTATTGTAACATCCTCTGTAGACAACTTATCACGAATAAAGCGCGGGTTTATTATTTTCCTAACTGGATTAAGTCACCCTCTTATTTAATGCATAGACTACTATAGACTATAGATTTACCGAGCTGTCCAAAGTGGCGGAAATCTTAGCCCCCTTCCCGATAACCCACACTGCTTTACAAATAGTGTCATTTATGGGAATTTTGGGAAATAAAACAACAAGACTAGAAATGTTATTTTAATATTTTAATATTCACATTTAATTGAAAAATTACTTTCTCAAAGTAACTTATACTTACCTTTACTTAATCTGGAAGCTGCGTATATTTCCCGATACTCGGCGTTAGATTGGCTTTGATCTATTTCATCAGTTTTTCTGTCCCGATTTCTTGGGATTTTTGGTTTCAAGTTGCAAAGGGCCATATCACAGACTCGTGAACAGTTTAAGCCCACATGGGTTTTTGAGCTCAAATAAAACAAAGGCCACAAGGACCTCAACCTGGGTCAGTACGGTAGTTGTTTACGCCGCGAAATTATACGCGGTTGGAACTTCGGAAGTTAGGAACTTTGGAAGATGGTCTGCTTTTATTTGTTTATTTTGATGTATGTACCTGAAAATAAGTCTGACATAAGAATATAAAGAATATGTTATGTGCCCAATTTGTGTTTCTGTGTCTTTAAACCACGAAATAGTCAGTAGTCAGTCATTCCTGTTGGTCTGTAAATTACCCGGGAAAATTCCCGGTTCCCGGTTCTGATGACATTTTCAGTCCCGTTCCCGGTTCCGCAAAATCCGGGAATATATTAAACCCTACTTACGCGGTTCAATTATTTCAATTTGTTAATGTCAAATGCCAGTGAATATACATCTCTGGAAACTTATTTGTATCTTCTTAGGTGAAAGGAAATGAGGGATTTTCGAATACAAAATTTCAAAATTTGTGTGCAGTCCTATCCTAGGTCCTGCGGACCCTGCATTTAGACCCTAGTGGAAACATTGCTAAGACACTTACTTTGATACATTTCCAACAATAATGGTCTTCTTTATCTTGAATCTTGAACATCCATCAGTCTGCACATCTGTAATTTGTGCTAATGTGGATTTTACCTGAATTCAGATAATCCGATGTCAGTGCCCTGCATTTAGCAAGATATGGACAGGAATACAATTTATATCTACCTGGATATACCCTGATTAACCCTTTATATCTACCTGGATATACCCTGATTAACCCTTTGTTTACTAAATGGATTCTCCCACTCAGTTATAAAAGTATATGTTGGAATGGTCTATTATACAGGGACCAGCCTAGGGTCAAAATATAGGGAGAAGTGACTTCTCCCTCTTGGAAAAATAAGGAGAAGTGAGGGCTTACCAGGGAGAAGTGGAGCGTTAGTGCGACTATTTGTCACTAGTAATTATTCATTAGAACTGATTGTTTTAGCTGTTATTATTGTCCACAATAGATTTTCTACATGTGTGAGGATAAACTGGAAGTGTTAAGCTGAGCAGTAGATCATCCAGTCACCAATTCTTCAGGGAGATTAAAAATATTTTTTTTAGGGAGACATCCACTTCTCCCTGACGTCATTTCAGGGAGACTTGCGGCCACACAGGGCGACTATTTCGCCCACGTCGCCCCCTAGGCTGGTCCCTGCTATTATACATTTGGATATTCAGCAAATATAAGCAGATGACAGACAAACGAACAGATAACACAAGTGCCAATGCATTCCTGTTAATTGGTACGAAATATACAGTTTTGTATATTAATATATTTGAAGAATCCCTTTTCATATAACAGGGAAGTGCTTCAAAATTTTTAGTTATTAGTCCATAATAGAGTAACATTTAATAGTTCTATAATTCAAACCTGCTGTTTAAATGATACTGGTTGAGGTAAATCTGGTTGTAACTTGATATTGACGTCCTGATGTTTTGGTTCCTCTTGACTCACAGATGATTCCTCCACTAGTTTTCTAACCTCTGGATGGCCACACTTTGATGTTGATGCTATTGGCTGATTTATCTGTGAAAAGATGGATGTCAGTCTTGCATTTCAAGCTAGAGCATATACTGCCCTTATGGTACATGTAGTAGCATGTGTCAAAACATCAATAGCAAACAATCTCTCATGGTTTAATGGGTACTTACATACCAGTATAGTTAGTGTTTCACTTTCATAATTATTGGGCCATATTAACAAGATGTCATTAAGTCGCTTTCAGCAGCTACCATTAAATCTATATTATCATGATGCTCTCAGATATGAAGTGTACCATGCAGTGATAGAGAACTCATTGGCACTTATTGTACTGATCTGAGTTTCAGAGCAGGCCTCAATTAGGGGTTTTGCGGGCTAATACCAATTTGATTTGTTATACCCAGCACTATTGGTGCAAAGGTTGACTGTATTGGTGCAAACAAAGATAGTGAAAGGAAATTGATTGAACAATAAGGGTGATATCTATGCACCGTTTGTCAGATGTGACCCGCCAATGTGTAATGCCAGTGATTCTTGAATTACAATGTATATTTCGCCTAACGTACTAGCTGCTAGGGCCGTGCGAATCGATTTGATGCATTTCGGAATCGTTTGTCTGATTCGATTCTTTCAGGTGCATTGACTGCATTCACATGGTTCTATAGACTAGAGTACATACACCATTACTATTGTGTTAAGTCGATTTTTGTATCAACCCATATACCCTGTGCCAATGCATTCTCTTATATATGCGAGTCGACCATAGGTCGCCTCGCATATATAAGAGAATGCAATGGCGTAACATTTTTTTTTTTTTTTTTTTTTACAATTTTAATAATTTATTCTTATATTCTTTAACAGACTTATTTTGTAGGTTTAGGGCCGATGAGATCGACCCCTGGCACTCAAAGGGTTAACCCAAAAATGATGTGAATATTTTATATAAACCTTTGAGAATTTGTTCTGTCCAGCAGATGCAAAGTACGTCGCAACAATACAGGCCCTCAGTCGATCCATCACACTCCTTGCTTCGCTTAATCTCTGCAATTAATAATGATACTGTCGATGACAGTGATGCTAAACTTGCAGAGGGGATGTCATACATTGCAGTCAATGCAGAAATAAGGAAAGTGGAGGTCAACGTGAAAAGCCATATGAAGTTTGGGATCAATCAAATGGGAAATGATGGTTATACATGTAGTGTGTGGAGATTGATTTAGTCATGCAAAGTGTAAAATTCAAGATGGCTGCTGTTTTTATCAAAAATAGTTCAAATTTGATAGCTACCATCTAGAGGTGATCCTAAGCATGCCTATAAACTATCAAAATCATTTCTCCAAATAAATTTGGGCTGCAGGGTGTGCCGATGGATTTCAATATGAAATACTGGTAGAAGATGGCTGCTAATGGCCATGTTTTTCAACATAATTTGACAGCTTTCATCTAGAGGTCACCCCGAAGATTCATATGAAGTTTGGGATGAATCAGATAAAAATTATTCGTTGTAGGGCATGCCAAAGAATTTAGTTATGCAAAGAGTGAAATCCAAGAGTGCTGCCCGACATATCTTTTATCAAGAATCGTTCAAATTTGATATCTCTCATCCAGAGGTCACCCTGATGATCACTATGAAGTTTGGGATCAATTGGATCGAAAAAGATTAAGGGCGTGCCAAAGGATTTAGTAATGCGAAGAGTAAAGTACAAGATGCTGATGGCAGCCATGTTTTTTATTCAAATTTGATAGCTCCTATCTGGAGGTGATCCTAAACATGGCTGTAAATTTTTCAACACATTTCCTTGATGAATGTGGGCTGCATGATGTGCAGATGAAGTCAAATATGAAATCAAAGAAAGCTGCTGCAGCCAATTTATTTAACAAATTTCGAAAAAAATGTATATCTCCCATCTATTGTAGAGGTCACCCCAAAGATCCATATTAAGTTTGGGGATGATCGGATGAGGGATGTGGCCTGTAGGGTGTGCTGAATGAAATTGTTGACAGACACACAGACATAATGAAAATATATAAAAGTCAGCGACCAAAATGTCCCCCGACGAAGGTGGCAGGTTTGAAGGATTTATGGTTTCAGATCTGTATACTACAATCAGTAGGAGGAATTGATTACACCATTATGATACAAAGTGCATATTCACTAATTATGTTGCACGTCTTCTATGAGTCTATGATTCTATGATTGAAGGTACACCTTGAAATTTATAAATAAAACTTAGGTCTGTGACTAATTGACAAATAATTAAATTTCATCATTGTCCCAAATACATGATCATTGAACATTGATAACCTGTTGCAAAAAAAAAATAATATCTCTTAAAATAAAAACATAAAACATTTCTATGTCGAAAAATGTAAATAACTCTACCAAAATGACTCTGACTGAACTCAAAATCGCAGGTGTGCAGGTTTCCATGCTGGTTGATATATGTGCCAAGTTTTTTAAAAATTGACCAGAAAATAACAGAATACAGACTCGGACAAAGTCCCGGATGGACACACACACACTGAGACACACACCCTCACCCACACACGGACGGATGAGGGTCATTACTACAGTCCCACGATGAAATGTCGGGGAACAATAAGGGTCGCAGTCTGTCAAATGGTACTGAGCTGAAGACATGTAATGTACCTTTCTACATGTACTCATGTAGTAACTAAACTGATTGAAGGTTCACCTTGAAATTTATATATAAAAGTTAGGTCTGTGACTAACTGACAAATAATTAAATTGCATCATTGTCCCAAATACATGACCATTGAACATTGATAACCTGTTGCAAAACAAAATAATTTTGACCTAACCCTTACATCTCAAAATGGCAAACCAGGATAAGACCAAAAATTAAACGACTGGTTGGGATTACAAGTTAGAAGAAGAGTAGTGCATCAAAGATGACCTGGTCACAGTGGTCGAGTTTTATTTTGACTAGAACAGTGAATCTGTCGGAAACAAATTTAAAAGAATAGTCAACATTTATTCAAGTTATTGTTCTAACAAACTTACAAGTATACCAAATACGAATGATATCGGTTGATACTTGTTCAAGTTATTATTCCAAAGACCATAAGATTGCTATAAATAGAATAAGGTCCATAACTCTGGAAAGAAAGTTGTGGTGGGCCTAATATTCAGTTTGAAGATGTCACATATGGTTATGAGCCCACAGACCAAAAATTATCTGATTCAAAATACAGCTAGGTTATAAAGAATTACAGCTGCCTGCCAAGATGTCTGCTCACCAACCATCCCTCATCATATCATAAGTTTTTGAAAGAAAAATATGGGGTGTAAGGTTGGCTTAGACCAACAAAAAAAAAACTCTTTGTTTCCGATACCCTGCCTGGCTGAGATTTTCTTGCCTGCCTCATTATTTTTTTCAATTTTCTCCAGAAAGTTAGTCAATATAGTTACCTGTTAGAGTGTCAATGTGAATATTTATCGTGTTCCCAATCCCAAAATAAAAATTATGTGGGTTATTAAGCTCAACGTTGGTTGAGATCTTACTGCAGAGTGAATGAATTCAAGAGACATGCTTTTATCCAATGATTCATGCTTGGCTTATTTGCAATACACATGGATCTACCATATGCCATGGCACCATGACTACAGTATTATATTGCTTACAGCTGAAAGGTTTTAAAAATAAAAAATAAAAATTCCAAAAAATAAAAACCCCTGCCTGCCTGTCTGGACAATGTTCCCAATGTTATCGGAAACACTTGTATTTTGTTAATTAATCCTTTCCTGACATATTCTTTAATATGGCATTTCATGCATTATCTCCTATCTGCAAGATTAAGATAATATCAATTGTGATTGTCTTTGCAGTGTATCAACTATAATAGACACAATGCTTTGACTGAAAAATAAACCCATTTTAAGACATTAAAACAAATAATCTTACAACAAAAGATTCTCTTGAAAGCACAAAAAAACATTAGGCTTGGGTGTTTAATATATAGTGGACCAAAAAATTGTCTGGCCAAAAAAGTGGCCAGGCCAAAAAAGTGGCCAAATGAAATAATAGCGGCCAAATAACAAAAACTTTTGCCAAATTAAATCCTCATTTTCTGTGTTCACAATTGATGAGTAAATTATATTTTTAAAACATGCAACTCAACTGATCAAGTAATGAGATATGTCAGTTGTCATCGATATTTTCGCCGAAATAAAACAACAGTTCTGTACATTATTATCGTGAGGTGATAACTGTTGTATACCTATTCTTGTATTAATAAACTTTATGGTGTTAATCCCATTTGTTGTTATAAGACGGGAGGCAGTTTCGACACATTAGGCTACTTAACTGACATGTCGTCGCTGGTACATTGAATTATAGGACAATGCATTTAAGTATTTCATCTTACAGACCATCTAATCAACAAAACTAGTGCAGAGATTGAGGTTTTTGATGATTAGTAATCGCCTTTGTACAACCATCACCATTCAATCAAAGCTCCCCTTACAAAATAAATTTGGGTTGTCATCGTATGATGTATCCGAAGTACGAAAGCCGCGTGTCCAAAACCAGTGAAATTTTGTCGCCTAACTTCGTCGATCTATTCAGCGCCTTTGACTTAGATTTCTGTCTCCATTTTTGTGGTGAACAAAAAGTTTGGCCAATTGAATTTTTTTGTGGCCACTTTCGAAAAAATGTGGCCATTGGTCACTTTGGCCACCGACTGCGCGAACACTCTTAATATAGTATCCATAGGGAAACCCAACCACAAATATTTTGTTTTGGCCTCAAGTCACAAGGATGAAGACTAACCTCATCAACTCCATATATTTCTGCTTCCTTTGATTTTATTTCTTCTTTGAATTCTTTTTTAATTATGGCCCCTATTTTTGTTTCTGTGTTTCTTCTCGCTGCAAAATAGAACAGCAACGCAAGTGATAACAAACTATACATGTTTCTCTGTTTCAAAATAGAACAGCCGTAACACAAGGGTAACAAACTAATGTATGCATGTTTCAAATTGCATTAAGTTGACGAAACAGCCTTCTTTATTAATTTGTTTGGCGTCAGACATAGGGAGCCTTGCATATATATATATGTAAGAGAATGTATTGGCACAGGGTTTTCGCAAAATTTCAGGAAGCTCCAGTCATGAAAGTGTTAATAGTAATGCTAAATTAACAGTGTTCAATTTACATTAATCTTTTCCTAACTTGATCATCAAAAAGCCGGCAAGAATTTATCTGCGCCTAACTTTACTCTTTATATAACTGTATAACTGACACGCGTCATTAAATGCACAAACGTTGTGTCGCCAAATAGCCAACGGAAAAACAAACTATTTATCGCTTTACAATAACTACACCAAAAACAACTATATGATTCAAGCATGATTTTATTAATGACGCCAGTGAGAAAGTATAGCCCGAGTGAAATTCACTTGGGAGCGTGCAAAAGTGAGTGCAAGAATATAATATGTATCAATGTATCGTTAATGTAATGCTTGTGTGTATTTATGTCTGTCTCATTTTTTTGTTGTTATATCTACTTCACCAATAAAAAAAAAATTAAAAAATTAAAAAAAAAAAATTAAAAAAAAATTATAATAATTAACAGTGTTCATTACTTTTAGTTATTAACTGAACTTTTGTTATGCATGATACATTGAAACAAGTTCATGAGAAAATATGTCAAGTATCACAATTTGAGGGTTCTTCAAGAAAAGCTCACCATCTTCTTCTATAACTCTTCGCTTCTTTGCTTCATGGTGTGATACATCCTCATAATCTGGATCTTGATGTTGTCTCTTTGTAGCCATATTAATAGTCACATCCTAGGTAAGAAAATTACCTTTTAGAACGAACTACAGTGTAATTAATATTTAGATATTTTGGACTGAAATTGCTTGCCCCCTTTAATCTGTCAGCAAAGATTCGCCCACTTCTCTCTCAATACAGTATCATGGCATTAGTCCCCACATGGAGTGTAATCGTTTTGCTTGTCAAAATTGCAAGGCGATTGATTATGCAATGCTAAATGTACATACATGTAGCTCGTGGACAGATTGAGATATAATGGTCCTAGTAAAAATGTTTCTGAAGATCATAGCCCTCAATTTACAATACATGTAAATACAAAATTATCACAATGTAGGTCAAATCGTAAAAATATTCCCCTACATATAGTTGTAATCCTATTCTTTATTCTGTATATATATATATATATATTGTAAATATTTATTTATTATCGTTTATTGTCATTTTGTCTCCTGTCCTGTGTTCAGCCTACTGCCAAGTTAAGGCTGAAGTCAATGTGAAAATTAGTCAGAGGCTGACTTGGTTACGGACTCTTTGTCCTCCAAGTCAGAGCGGGGTTAATCTTCAGCATGATTTGGCTAGCTAACTTCTTATTAATATACATTTAATTTTGAGAAGCCAATGTTTCATGAATTATGAAGTTAACACTGAGTATGCTTGACATTTCCATAATGTAATCGAGTAGAGCCCGAAGCAGCCATCGCAAGCCGCTGCCAGCCATATTGGCCAGAAGCCGCCGCCAGCCATATTATCCTGACGTCAGCCATATGAAAAAAATCCGCCACCGGAATTGTAAAATGGCTTAGCCATGTGCATGGGCTTATATGTCAAGCACAACTGTACTGTGAATCGCAAAGAACTAAACCGCATTGCCTAATATCGGCATATATGCATGGACACTGCTTGGTTGTTATATTATCAGAACACTCAGGCCTCTCATTGTAAAATAGACTACTCCAATGCATGCTTTCATATAACTGAATGGGAGCATCCATTCAGTATTGAAACTTGAAAGGGTTCAAATATAAATAGTTTATTTCTACATGTGTCAGTCTCAGTCATTGCTGGCATGTGTCAATATATACACATGTATATATATCTATTATATATTTTGAAAGATCTGTGTGTGTATGTGTTTGTTTGTGTGTGTGTGTGTGTGTGTTTGAAATCGATGGACTCGAAAACGACTAAGCCAATTTCGATGAAATTTGGTATTTTAGGGTATTTTCGGCCGGAGACGAACATAGGCATATTTATTTGTCCGTGCGAGGTCAACTTTTCACGTGCGGAGGTCAAATCTATTTTTACGCCGTTTTTGCGCTAATATATTTCAGTTCGGTGCTCACAAATCGATTCGATATAGCGCGAATAATAAATTGCCAGTCATATAATTTGCACGGTTAGAATCTGTGTGGCTTCATCTTTCCAACGATATATAATATGTATGTATCCGTTTTAGTTATCTGCCTCAATTATTAGGTACAAGTGGTACGATGCTTTTATCAGGATAAAATCAATGCGTAATTTCTATGACGTCGTCAGAGGTCATAAAGTTAGATTACGTTAACTCTCACCCTGCCGATGCATTTGACTGTGTCGCGTTAACTCATCACCGGCCGAGGTATCCGCAAATGACATTGGGCTATATATCTCGGAAACGGGTGTAGCTATCGACTTGAAATTTGGTATGTGAATGTATCTTGCCCCGGATATGAATTTTATCGGGTCGCCGAGCACGTGCGACGCCAGCTTCGCGCATGCGCAGACGAGATCTCGGAAACGGGTTGAGATATTGACTTTAAATTTGGTATGTGAATGTATCTTGCCCCGGATACAAATTTTATCGGGTCGCCGAGCACGTGCGACACCAGCTTCGCGCATGCGCAGACCAGATCTAGGAAACGGGTGGAGCAATCGACTTGAAATTTGGTTTTTTAATAGCCCGGACGAAGTCGGGTCACCTTCTAGTATATATATATACTAGCCGATGAGCCCGACGTTGTCCGGGCTATTCAAAAACCAAATTTCAAGTCGATAGCTCTACCCAGCCCGACGTTGTCCGGGCTATTCAAAACCCAAATTTCAAGTTGATAGCTCTACCCGTTTCCGAGATCTGGTCTGCGCATGCGCGAAGCTGGCGTCGCACGGGCTCGGCAACCCGATAAAATTCGTATCCGGGGCAAGATACATTCACATACCAAATTTCGAAGTCGATAGCTCCACCCGTTTCCGAGATCTGGTCTGCGCATGCGCGAAGCTTGCATCGCACGGGCTCGGCGACCCGATAAAATTCGTATCCGGGGCAAGATACATTCACATAGCAAATTTCAAGTCGATAGCTCCACCCGTTTCCAAGATCTCGTCTGCGCATGCGTGAAGCGGGCGCCGCACGGGCTCGCCAATACGACGACGACCGCCTGGTCAAACTACACACACGTACCAAGTTTCGTCCCGATCGGTCGAGAATCGTAGATTTGTATAAATGACATACAGACAGACATACAGACAGAGGTCTTCAAAATATATAGGAGATATATTTGAAATATTATATATCTTTTACTATCGGATTCATCCTCAATGATGCATGCATATATCGCAAGATGCCAGTGATGATAGCAGTCTGAAGTCGACAGAAGTCTCAATGTAACTTATACCAATTAGGTGGGAAACTACATAGTACATCCATGCGTTTTTTTTTAGCGTTTGTGGTGAACCCATAGAATGCCAGACCACACGTATTATTTGGTGTTGGGCTTTTCCATAATGGCGAAAATAAACAAAGGACTTGTGGTCTATAACTGGGGATTGGGACAGTTTTGGAAACGAAAATACGCTGAATGATAACATCTCAGCCGGCTGAGCCGCCATATTTTGTCAGCCACGAAAGTCGCGACTGAGCCGGCTTAGCTAGCTAACCATCCACGAAATTGGTTGAGCCAGCCGCAAAAACTATTTGTCATGGCTTTAGGGTCTATAATCGAGGCACCTCACTGAAACACTTGTGGTTTATGTCATGGTTGTTATTGTGTTTTTCCGTACATGCCAACAGGTGCATTATGCATTAAAATGTCCTTAAGAACGTATAATTAAATCCGGACATAAATGCAGCCAATCAGATTTGAGCTTACAAACGGTGTTGTCTAAACAATAGGTCAACATGACTGCTTTCGCAACATGTGATTTGTCAACATTAAACTTTACCTATTGGAAATTGGGTTTTGGGTGTGATGTACCGGTATCTCCACTGCTGAACAGTGGTTATATCGCCCGTTATGACCCATGACATCAATATGGAGAACCGGATTTGTATATGTATGCATTCTACATTTTAGGAATGGGAGCTCTGTCCCCAGTTAGCAAATATGACCATATTTTGTTGGGCAGAACTAATTTTCAAGTATTGTTGTGGGCTGACAAGCTAAAAGCCCAACCATCTATTGCTCAATGGAGTAATGCTAAATAAGGCCTAACAAAAAAAGACCCGTGTTTGGGGTCACATGGTCTGAAAATATTAGGGTAGGTAGGGATTATCTTTTTCTTTTTTTTAATAATTAAACACACCGCATAATAATTTAACCTTGTAATGATATTGTGAATGTATTAATTCCCCCATGTACTCTGACAGCCATATAGTATATGAGATGTGACATATTTCACATCAACCAGGCCCAGATGGATAATAATTTACACATACCATATTCATTTTAATATATTAAAATAATTTGATATAATTTCAGAACAAACATCAATTCACAATACAAGTCATGGTCGGACGGAGGTCAATTCTATAATCCACAATTTTTTTCAGCAGACAATATTAAAGCACATTTTAACAACTTTTGCCAATTCATTTCAGAACAACAAACATCAATTCCCAATACAAGTCATGGAAAATACATGTAAAACAAAATGTAACACATTCAATTATTAATGCAAGTCTTTGGTTTGGCCATATCAAATATTCATTTAATATTGTACTAGTATGTGTTTCTATTCATATATTTAAATTTATTATACCGGCACTTGTTTCTATAGTATTTGAATGTCTTTAAATACTGAATGTATTATCTATTAAAAGCGTTTATATTTGTTGAATACATGTAAAAGTCAAATATTTATAATTGTATGTGTTTCTATTCATGTATTTAAATTTATTTCACCGGTAGTTGTTTCTATTGTATTTAAGTGTCTTTTTAATAAATATTGAATGTATTATCTATTAAAAGCGTTATATTTGTTGAATACAATTTATCGAATATGACAAACACCCTTGTTGATCAAACAGTAGGACTTATTTCCCAAAAGGACTTTGCGTAATCGCATTGAGACCATGTTGCTGACAGTCCTCACAAATTGGCAGCACTGTCTTGAACTTTCTTTTTAGTTCCAAATCCACAAGGGTGTCCTCTTGGCCACAGTATGAGCAAATGTCTTTTCGACCAATATCGGTAGAGGCATAATAAGGAATCTCGATCGCACAAGCACACATTAAACCAGGTCTAACCACGACACTTTTGGCTAGGATGTGGTCAGGCTCCAAGAGTGGGTCCCCACAATGAAACTCTATTTCGGACATTGCTAGAGCGAGATGGAGTTTTTGCCTGTCGGTGAGTTTATTCTTGCTGTATATGACCCGTGGTTTACGGCATTCACAACACTCGGTTGTCATTCTGGAATTCTGTGCAGAAAGAGGAATATCGCTCGTTGCCTCGGGCTCACATGGTACATCTGGATTGGGTTCATTTGGTGGATTGGGATTATTGGTCATTTTCTTCTTCTTTTTTTTCGGGTTTGACACCGCTTTATGTAAGAATGAAGGTCGGTCACTGCCCGTGGTCTCGGGCAAGTTCATAGCTTCTTCATATGGCATGAAGTGGTCACATGAATCATCAAGTACGGGGTCTGGCAGCCACGCTAGATCTTGTGGTTTATTCAATGTAGCTGAACAACATTCTCTATCCTGACATTTCTTTATTTGTAAAGCATACTGTCTGATGAGAGAGTGTTTTGTCAGGAATTCTTGGTAGGAGGCAATTTTGCTGGTGTGCGCTTTTTGAAGACAATTCATTTTCATTTCGGGAAACAATTTTAGAACTTGTGCCTCAATATCTGTATCATCACATTTGACAGACTCCATCACTTGTACTGTATTTTCCTTTAATTGCAGACGTGAAAATCGAGAAGAAATTACTTCTTTCACAGGGGTCACACATTGGCCCCATTCTTGTCGGAACCCTGCTTTGGAAACCTTTCGGATTTCTTTCATTGAATTTAATCCTTTGATTAATTTCTCGGTGTTGTCAGAACAGCTTTCACGTGCTAATGAACAATTCTGTAACCCAAGGTTCAACAGGGCCATGCAGCGCTCTGCTGGGTTGACCCAGCTTTGGCCAGGGGCGCACCGACATAGAATCATCATGTCCAGATCGAGGAGTTTGAATAATGCTATGTTTGTTACTTTTACACTTTCCAAGGTGTTTCTCTGGTCCGTTCCGCCATCAGAGAATTTCAGAAGTATTTTCTTGTGATCCATTGATTTTAATAATAATTGCTGTTGAGTTGCTGCGTGTCTGAGTGGTGAAGATGATTCGAATACAGAGTCATTAATGGTGACTTGCACGTTTCCACGATAGAACGATTTGTCTACAGACTTTGGAATGTCAACGTTGAAATACACGGATGGTGTCATCGAGCACCGCGTCATATCATGATTGAGAGCACTCAGTTCGGAACTCGCAAGAGAAATGGATTTCTTCCCTCGAACTCCAGTGGAAACATACACGCCAGGATCTCCAATCGGTATTTTGGCCTTATCATCACAACACATGAGGACACACTTATCGGCAAGCTCGACTGCACGGGTTTTGAGATATTTAAATTGCGCATTGCAGAAATGTTGATCTTGATGGTTGGCTTTTAATTGGCGTCTTTGAATTTTGTATTGTACAGGTAGCCGAGATGTAAAATTTAAGGCCGAATGAATGTACATGTACTTATTTCTGGGTGTGAATTGCAGGCGAACTAATGAATTTGATGGAACTGGAGTTTCCTTCGGTAACTGGTCAGCTGTTTGTTTCACCATCTCTTCCAGCGATATCCATTTTGATAGATGAGCCACACCATGGCGTCGTTCGTCTTCCGCAGTCATGTCGGCGATTGTTTCCTCCAATTTGGTGAAAAACACATCAAACTTGTTGGATGGTCTTCCAGCATTTAAATGTCTCAGGTCTTGCAACATACCATCATCACCAAGATATATCAGTCGAATGCGTTCCATGGTGTCGGGATGACTAGCAACGGACGCGTCAATGGCAAGAGTTTTATATATGAACTCTTTCGCTCTTCCACTGAGATTTCCCCGAGATGTTCGCAAATTGTTCACGGAAAGCCTGCCTCATTTGGCGAGTATGAAATACTTTGAGAACCGACGTTTCCCAGCAATTGTTTTCACCGCTGAATTCAGGATGTCACTTGATGTCCGGTGATGGTCCACTTTCTGTATAATGTGAGTCGTAAAGTGTGAACCGCCAGGACTATATTTGTATACGTCACATGCAGAGGAAAGTCGAAGCTCCTTGAAGAATAAATATCTCTGTTGACTTGAGGTGAAAGGTGATACTACATGTTCTTTCTCATCAAAAACGACCGCTTTGGATGTCGACATTACAGCCTGATTGATTAGGTTATATTTCGGAGAAACACTTTCAACACAAGCGCGAGATTCAACGACCACATCTTCCGCAGATCGATGCGGTTCAGTGCTCTCATGTAAAAACTTCATAGCGTTGATTTGTTGATCTAAAAAGTTACTATAGGCCACGATGCACTTCGCAAGCAATTCGATGTCATGGCGGAACGTTTTCCAAGATGTAGAACAGGACATGACTGGTTTCTGGCAGAGACTGATTACGGCTTCTGCATGCGATTTGAGAATGGTGGAAGACATTGGCTGCTCTTTTGTCCTTTTCCTTTTCACGTTGTTGAAACCTTGAAATTTGCTGAAGCAATCCAGTACTGGTATGACGTCACTGTGTCGATTGGCTCTTTCCGCGATGACCATGTGTTGGTTGGAGAGATACCAGTTGGCATTACAGATGATCTGAAAAAAGAATTAAAAAGTTCCTTAATAAATAGACTAGCCATAGTATACATAGAGGATCTCCAATGAGTCCCCATTGTGTATCAATTTTTACAACACGAGTTCAAGTTTAAGGGTAGAACGACCTATTTGTTGTTTTTTGTTGATTTTGCAGTGTCATGTTTGCCGCATATATTGCATCAGTAAATTGTTTATTGTCTATTATATTTTATAGCTATCATATAGAGTATTAAGTTCCAAAGTTTAATATTTTACAAATATAAACTATGAACACTTTGTTAAAAACATGTATAAGATGGCATTTGATACATATAAATGCAAATTTCATGACGTTACGTCATCAGTGACGTAACGTATCCGCCAAAGGGCTAAAGTTGGTACCACTTCCATTTGACAACACAATTAAGTACAGATGTTCAACAAATTTACTTTTATTTCAATAGGTTGTGTCAAATATTTCTCAATCCGACTGTATTCTGACATGATTATTATTTAATAAATTGAGGCAACTGGAGGTATATATTCTCAAGAAACACTTTGTTGGACATCTTTAATATTTAAAAGTTTAATAGTATGTGGCTTTTAATATTAAATTTAATTAAATTGATGGGGAAAATGTATACCTGGACAATATATGGACATTCATCCTTCATCGTCGACCGATGGAACCGCAGGTCCCGGTCTCTCATGTCATCAAGGACAGCATTATAGAGTTCATCTTTGGCATTTAGGCGGTTTTCAGACATTCCTGAACTGAAATATAAATGTATAAAATTGTTTTAATACTGGTACCATTTAACTGTGGGCATTTAATATATTAAATAAATAACAGTTTGTCATATTTGTTGTTTTAATATAATATAAAACAGATGCTTTCCTTTATTATATTTGGAAATTATAAGTGTCAAACCAAGGAGAGTAACTTTAATATTATAGTAAACAGTAGTAAAAACTTATAAATAACTGCGGAATTTCCCATTCAACGAACGATCCGATTGGTACTAGCACATAATTATTTAAAGCAGTCCAATGGGCGGAGATCTGACCAGAGTGATGCATTGGATGTCAGAAACACGGGGTCGTATTTTGTCACAATCATGTCGACAACTTTTCAGCACGAAAAGGTGTTTTGCGAAATATTCGTATTGACAACAATATGTAGATATGTACTAGATCATACATCCAACTGCATTCACACACAGCTTGGTAAAACACAGCGCCAGATTGCAGCAATATTGCCAATATGAAAGTGTCAATGACACTGTAGCTCAACTTAGGTAGGGGAATAATTTAATGGTTTACTGTTTACACTAAATGGAGAAATAGGAAAGATGCTGATTGAAATGTATTACCTGTGCCAAAGGATTTAGTCATGCAAATAGTAAAATCCAAGATGGCTGCTGGTGGCCATGTTGTTTGGCCGAATGACCCCAAAAGAACTCGTTCCCATCTACATGTCATTATTAACATCCATGACAAATTTTATGAAGATCCGACCAAAGCTAAAACCTGTAGCCTACTCCAAAGGATTTAGTCATGCAAAGAGTAAATCCAAGATGGTTGCTGGCGGCCATGTTTTTTGGCCGACTCGTTCCAATCTACATGTCAATATTAACATCCATGACAAATTTCATGATGATCAGACTAACAGTACAACCTTTAGCCCTCGCCAATGGATTTAATTTTGAAATCCAAGATGGCCACCAGCGGCCATGTTTTTTGGCCGAATGACTCCAAAATCACTCGTTCCCATCTACATGTCAATGTCAACATTCATGATAAATTGCATAAAGATCAGACAAAAGGTACGACCTGTAGCCCGCGCCAAAGGATTTAGTCATGCAAAGAGTAAATCCAAGATGGCTGCTGGTGGCCATGATTTTTGGCTGAACGACCCCAAGATGTTTAGTTCCCATCTACATGTCATTGTTAACATTCATGACAAATTTTATGAAGTTCCGATCAAAGCTACGACCTGTAGCCCACGGGGAAGGATTTAGTCATGCAAAGAGTAAAATCCAAGATGGCTGCTGGTGGCCATGTTTTTTGGCCGAACGACCCCAAAATCACTCATTCTCATCTACATGTCAATATTAACATCCATGACAAATTTCATGATGATCAGACTAACAGTACGACCTGTAGCCTGTGCTAATGGATTGAATTTTAAAATCAAAGATGGCCGCTGGCGACAATGTTTTTCGGCCGAATGACCCCAAAATGATTCGTTCCCATCTACATGCCATTGTTAACATCCATGACAAATTTTATGATGATCAGACTAAAGGTACGAACTTTAGCCCGTGCTAAAGGATTTAGTCATACAAAGAGTAAAATCTAAGATGGCTGCTGGCGGCCTTTTTTTTTTTGGCCGAATGACCCCAAAATGACCCGTTCCCATCTACATGTCATTATTAACTTTCATGACAAATTTTATGATGATCAGACTAAAGGTACGACCTGAAGCCCGTGTTAAAGGATTTAGTCATACAAAGAGTAAAATCCAAGATGGCTGCTGGCGGCCATGTTTTTCGGCTGAATAACCCCAAAATGACTCGTTCCCATCTACATGTCATTGTTAACATTCATGACAAATTTTATGATGATAGGACTAAAGGTATGACCTGAAGCCTGTGCTAAAGGATTTAGTCATACATAGAGTAAAATCAAAGATGGCTGCTGGCGGCCATGTTTATTGTCGGAATTACCCCAAAATGACTCGTTCCCATCTACATGCCATTGTTAACATCCATGACAAATTTCATGATGATCAGACGAACAATACGACCTGTGGCCCATGCTAATGAATTAAATTTTGAAATCAAAGATGGCTGCTGGCGGCCATGTTTTTCGGCCGAATGACCCCAAAATGACTCGTTCCCATCTACATGCCATTGTTAACATCCATGACAAATTTTATGATGATAAGACTAAAGGTATGAACTGTAGCCCGTGCTAAACGATTTAGTCATACAAAGAGTAAAATCCAAGATGGCTGCTGGCGGCCATGTTTTTTGGCCGAATGACCCCAAAATGACTCGTTCCCATCTACATGTCATTATTAACATTCACGACAAATTTTATAATGATCAGACTAAAGGTACGAACTGAAGCCCGTGCTAAAGGATTTAGTCATACAAAGAGTAAAATTCAAGATATCTGCTGGCGGCCATGTTTTTTGGCCGAATGACCCCAAAATGACTCGTTCCCATCTACATGTCATTGTTAACATTCATGACAGATTTTATGATGATCAAACTAAAGGTACAACCTGTATCCCGTGCTAAAGAATTTAGTCATACAAAGAGTAAAATCCAAGATGGCTGCTGGCGGCCATGTTTTTTGGCCGAATGACCCCAAAATGACTCGTTCCCATCTACATGTCAATATTAACATCCATGACAAATTTCATGATGATAAGACGAACAGTACGACCTGTGGCCCGTGCTAATGAATTAAATTTTGAAATCAAAGATGGCTGCTGGCGGCCATGTTTTTTGTCGGAATGACCCCAAAATGACTCGTTCCCATCTACATGCCATTGTTAACATCCATGACAAATTTCATGATGATCTGACCAAAGGTACGACCTGTAGCCCGTGTCAAAAGATTTAGTCATGCAAAGAGTAAAATCTAAGATGGCTGCCGGTGGCCATGTTTTTTGGCCGAATGACCCCAAAATTACTCGTTCCCATCTACATGTCAATATTAACATCCATGACAAATTTCATGACAATAAGACAAACAGTACGGCCTGTAGCCCGTGCTAATGGATTGAATTTTGAAATCCAAGATGGCCACTGGCGGCCATGTTTTTTTTCCAAATGACCCCAAAATGACTCGTTCCCATCTACATGTCAATATCAACATCCATAAAAAATTTCATAATAATCGGACCAAAGGTCAATGATTCTATACGATCATTTGTCCGACCATTCCACGTATGGATAAAGGGACGCAGGTTGTAAACAGTGTGACAGGAAACTCCTCTCGTGTGCCTCACTTTAGAGAAGCCGCGTTAGCAACACGTTAGCTACGCCGCATTGAATGGATTGGTTTATTATTTACTGGGGGTGAAAGCTATACACATGGTTTGTGAATGAATGTTACAGAACATCGCGGAACATGTTGTTGATGTTTAGAAATTCTCAAAATATGAACTATGCGGGCTGGATTAATTATTAAATGAAAGTGTCAATGACACTGTAGCTCAACTTGGAAAAGGAATAATTTAATGTGTTACTGTCGATGGAGTGATTAGGAATGTCGAAAGTTGAATGTCTAATACTAGTTTATCAACATGAAGAGATATATATATACATGTATATAAAAGTAAAATCTAAGATGGTTGCTGGCAGCTATGTTTTCCAACAATTCAAAAACATTTGATAGATTTAGTCATGCAAAGAGTAGAATCCAAGATGGCCGCTGGCAGCCATGTTTTAATGCCGGTTAACCCCAAAATGACTCGTTCCCATCAACATGTCAATGTCGCAAGTCAAGACAAATTTCATAATGATCCGACCAAAGGAACGACCTGTAGCCCATGCCAAAGAGTAAAATCCAAGATGGCTGCTGGCGGCCATGTTTTTTAGCCGAATGACCCCAAAATTACTTGTTCCCATCTACATGTCAATATTAACATCCATGACAAATTTCATGATGATCAGATGAACAGTACGACCTGTAGCCCGTGCTAATGGATTGAATTTTGAAATCCAAGATGGCCACTGACGGCCATGTTTATTGTCCAAATGACCCCAAAATGACTCGTTCCCATCTACATTCCAATTTCAACAGCCATGACAAATTTCATGATGATCAGACTAAAGGTACGACCTGTATCCCGTGCTAAAGGATTTAGTCATACAAAGAGTAAAATCCAAGATGGCTGCTGGCGGCCATGTTTTTTGGCCGAATGACCCCCAAAATGACTCGTTCCCATCTACATGTCAATATTAACATCCATGACAAATTTTATGATGATCAGACTGAAGGTACGACCTGTAGCCCGTGCTAAAGGATTTAGTCATACAAAGAGTAAAATCCAAGATGGCTGCTGGCGGCCATGTTTTTTGCCTGAATGACCCCCAAAATGACTCGTTCCCATCTACATGTCATTGTTAACATCCATAACAAATTTTATGATGATCAGACCAAAGGTACGACCTGTAGCCCGTGCTAAAGGATTTAGTCATACAAAGAGTAAAATTCAAGATGGCTGCTGGCGGCCATGTTTTTGGGCCGAATGACCCCAAAATGACTCGTTCCCATCTACATGTCAATATTAACATCCATGACAAATTTCATGATGATCAGATAAACAGTACGACCTGTGGCCCGTGCTAATGGATTGAATTTTGAAATCCAAGATGGCCACTGACGGCCATGTTTTTTTTCCAAATGACCCCAAAATGACTCGTTCCCATCTACATTCCAATTTCAACAGCCATGACAAATTTCATGATGATCAGAATCAGGTACAACCTGTAGCCCGTGCTAAACGATTTAGTCATACAATGAGTAAAATCCAAGATGGCTGCTGGCGACCATGTTTTTTGGCCGAATGACCCCAAAATGACTCGTTCCCATCTACATGTCAATATTAACATCCATGACAAATTTCATGATGATCTGACCAAAGGTACGACCTGTAGCCCGTGTCAAAGGATTTAGTCATGCAAAGAGTAAAATCTAAGATGGCTGCCGGTGGCCATGTTTTTTGGCCGAATGACCCCAAAATTACTCGTTCCCATCTACATGTCAATATTAACATCCATGACAAATTTCATGACAATAAGACAAACAGTACGGCCTGTAGCCCGTGCTAATGGATTGAATTTTGAAATCCAAGATGGCCACTGACGGCCATGTTTATTGTCCAAATGACCCCAAAATGACTCGTTCCCATCTACATTCCAATTTCAACAGCCATGACAAATTTCATGATGATCAGACTAAAGGTACAACCTGTAGCCCGTGCTAAACGATTTAGTCATACAAAGAGTTAAATCCAAGATGGCTGCTGGCGACCATGTTTTTTGGCCGAATGACCCCAAAATGACTCGTTCCCATCTACATGTCAATATTAACATCCATGACAAATTTCATGATGATCTGACCAAAGGTACGACCTGTAGCCCGTGTCAAAAGATTTAGTCATGCAAAGAGTAAAATCTAAGATGGCTGCCGGTGGCCATGTTTTTTGGCCGAATGACCCCAAAATTACTCGTTCCCATCTACATGTCAATATTAACATCCATGACAAATTTCATGACAATAAGACAAACAGTACGGCCTGTAGCCCGTGCTAATGGATTGAATTTTGAAATCCAAGATGGCCACTGGCGGCCATGTTTTTTTTCCAAATGGCCCCAAAATGACTCGTTCCCATCTACATGTCAATATCAACATCCATAAAAAATTTCATAATAATCGGACCAAAGGTCAATGATTCTATACGATCATTTGTCCGACCATTCCACGTATGGATAAAGGGACGCAGGTTGTAAACAGTGTGACAGGAAACTCCTCTCGTGTGCCTCACTTTAGAGAAGCCGCGTTAGCAACACGTTAGCTACGCCGCATTGAATGGATTGGTTTATTATTTACTGGGGGTGAAAGCTATACACATGGTTTGTGAATGAATGTTACAGAACATCGCGGAACATGTTGTTGATGTTTAGAAATTCTCAAAATATGAACTATGCGGGCTGGATTAATTATTAAATGAAAGTGTCAATGACACTGTAGCTCAACTTGGAAAAGGAATAATTTAATGTGTTACTGTCGATGGAGTGATTAGGAATGTCGAAAGTTGAATGTCTAATACTAGTTTATCAACATGAAGAGATATATATATACATGTATATAAAAGTAAAATCTAAGATGGTTGCTGGCAGCTATGTTTTCCAACAATTCAAAAACATTTGATAGATTTAGTCATGCAAAGAGTAGAATCCAAGATGGCTGCTGGCAGCCATGTTTTAATGCCGGTTAACCCCAAAATGACTCGTTCCCATCAACATGTCAATGTCGCAAGTCAAGACAAATTTCATAATGATCCGACCAAAGGAACGACCTGTAGCCCATGCCAAAGAGTAAAATCCAAGATGGCTGCTGGCGGCCATGTTTTTTAGCCGAATGACCCCAAAATTACTTGTTCCCATCTACATGTCAATATTAACATCCATGACAAATTTCATGATGATCAGATGAACAGTACGACCTGTAGCCCGTGCTAATGGATTGAATTTTGAAATCCAAGATGGCCACTGACGGCCATGTTTATTGTCCAAATGACCCCAAAATGACTCGTTCCCATCTACATTCCAATTTCAACAGCCATGACAAATTTCATGATGATCAGACTAAAGGTACGACCTGTATCCCGTGCTAAAGGATTTAGTCATACAAAGAGAAAAATCCAAGATGGCTGCTGGCGGCCATGTTTTTTGGCCGAATGACCCCCAAAATGACTCGTTCCCATCTACATGTCAATATTAACATCCATGACAAATTTTATGATGATCAGACTGAAGGTACGACCTGTAGCCCGTGCTAAAGGATTTAGTCATAC
Source organism: Siphonodentalium dalli (assembly GCA_032622095.1). Taxonomy (NCBI): domain Eukaryota; kingdom Metazoa; phylum Mollusca; class Scaphopoda; order Gadilida; family Siphonodentaliidae; genus Siphonodentalium; species Siphonodentalium dalli. Next base: position 57,182,011 of record CP136067.1, read on the forward strand.
AAAGAGTAAAATCCAAGATGGCTGCTGGCGGCCATGTTTTTTGCCTGAATGACCCCCAAAATGACTCGTTCCCATCTACATGTCATTGTTAACATCCATAACAAATTTTATGATGATCAGACCAAAGGTACGACCTGTAGCCCGTGCTAAAGGATTTAGTCATACAAAGAGTAAAATTCAAGATGGCTGCTGGCGGCCATGTTTTTGGGCCGAATGACCCCAAAATGACTCGTTCCCATCTACATGTCAATATTAACATCCATGACAAATTTCATGATGATCAGATAAACAGTACGACCTGTGGCCCGTGCTAATGGATTGAATTTTGAAATCCAAGATGGCCACTGACGGCCATGTTTTTTTTCCAAATGACCCCAAAATGACTCGTTCCCATCTACATTCCAATTTCAACAGCCATGACAAATTTCATGATGATCAGAATCAGGTACAACCTGTAGCCCGTGCTAAACGATTTAGTCATACAATGAGTAAAATCCAAGATGGCTGCTGGCGACCATGTTTTTTGGCCGAATGACCCCAAAATGACTCGTTCCCATCTACATGTCAATATTAACATCCATGACAAATTTCATGATGATCTGACCAAAGGTACGACCTGTAGCCCGTGTCAAAGGATTTAGTCATGCAAAGAGTAAAATCTAAGATGGCTGCCGGTGGCCATGTTTTTTGGCCGAATGACCCCAAAATTACTCGTTCCCATCTACATGTCAATATTAACATCCATGACAAATTTCATGACAATAAGACAAACAGTACGGCCTGTAGCCCGTGCTAATGGATTGAATTTTGAAATCCAAGATGGCCACTGACGGCCATGTTTATTGTCCAAATGACCCCAAAATGACTCGTTCCCATCTACATTCCAATTTCAACAGCCATGACAAATTTCATGATGATCAGACTAAAGGTACAACCTGTAGCCCGTGCTAAACGATTTAGTCATACAAAGAGTTAAATCCAAGATGGCTGCTGGCGACCATGTTTTTTGGCCGAATGACCCCAAAATGACTCGTTCCCATCTACATGTCAATATTAACATCCATGACAAATTTCATGATGATCTGACCAAAGGTACGACCTGTAGCCCGTGTCAAAAGATTTAGTCATGCAAAGAGTAAAATCTAAGATGGCTGCCGGTGGCCATGTTTTTTGGCCGAATGACCCCAAAATTACTCGTTCCCATCTACATGTCAATATTAACATCCATGACAAATTTCATGACAATAAGACAAACAGTACGGCCTGTAGCCCGTGCTAATGGATTGAATTTTGAAATCCAAGATGGCCACTGGCGGCCATGTTTTTTTTCCAAATGACCCCAAAATGACTCGTTCCCATCTACATGTCAATATCAACATCCATAAAAAATTTCATAATAATCGGACCAAAGGTCAATGATTCTATACGATCATTTGTCCGACCATTCCACGTATGGATAAAGGGACGCAGGTTGTAAACAGTGTGACAGGAAACTCCTCTCGTGTGCCTCACTTTAGAGAAGCCGCGTTAGCAACACGTTAGCTACGCCGCATTGAATGGATTGGTTTATTATTTACTGGGGGTGAAAGCTATACACATGGTTTGTGAATGAATGTTACAGAACATCGCGGAACATGTTGTTGATGTTTAGAAATTCTCAAAATATGAACTATGCGGGCTGGATTAATTATTAAATGAAAGTGTCAATGACACTGTAGCTCAACTTGGAAAAGGAATAATTTAATGTGTTACTGTCGATGGAGTGATTAGGAATGTCGAAAGTTGAATGTCTAATACTAGTTTATCAACATGAAGAGATATATATATACATGTATATAAAAGTAAAATCTAAGATGGTTGCTGGCAGCTATGTTTTCCAACAATTCAAAAACATTTGATAGATTTAGTCATGCAAAGAGTAGAATCCAAGATGGCCGCTGGCAGCCATGTTTTAATGCCGGTTAACCCCAAAATGACTCGTTCCCATCAACATGTCAATGTCGCAAGTCAAGACAAATTTCATAATGATCCGACCAAAGGAACGACCTGTAGCCCATGCCAAAGAGTAAAATCCAAGATGGCTGCTGGCGGCCATGTTTTTTAGCCGAATGACCCCAAAATTACTTGTTCCCATCTACATGTCAATATTAACATCCATGACAAATTTCATGATGATCAGATGAACAGTACGACCTGTAGCCCGTGCTAATGGATTGAATTTTGAAATCCAAGATGGCCACTGACGGCCATGTTTATTGTCCAAATGACCCCAAAATGACTCGTTCCCATCTACATTCCAATTTCAACAGCCATGACAAATTTCATGATGATCAGACTAAAGGTACGACCTGTATCCCGTGCTAAAGGATTTAGTCATACAAAGAGTAAAATCCAAGATGGCTGCTGGCGGCCATGTTTTTTGGCCGAATGACCCCCAAAATGACTCGTTCCCATCTACATGTCAATATTAACATCCATGACAAATTTTATGATGATCAGACTGAAGGTACGACCTGTAGCCCGTGCTAAAGGATTTAGTCATACAAAGAGTAAAATCCAAGATGGCTGCTGGCGGCCATGTTTTTTGCCTGAATGACCCCCAAAATGACTCGTTCCCATCTACATGTCATTGTTAACATCCATAACAAATTTTATGATGATCAGACCAAAGGTACGACCTGTAGCCCGTGCTAAAGGATTTAGTCATACAAAGAGTAAAATTCAAGATGGCTGCTGGCGGCCATGTTTTTGGGCCGAATGACCCCAAAATGACTCGTTCCCATCTACATGTCAATATTAACATCCATGACAAATTTCATGATGATCAGATAAACAGTACGACCTGTGGCCCGTGCTAATGGATTGAATTTTGAAATCCAAGATGGCCACTGACGGCCATGTTTTTTTTCCAAATGACCCCAAAATGACTCGTTCCCATCTACATTCCAATTTCAACAGCCATGACAAATTTCATGATGATCAGAATCAGGTACAACCTGTAGCCCGTGCTAAACGATTTAGTCATACAATGAGTAAAATCCAAGATGGCTGCTGGCGACCATGTTTTTTGGCCGAATGACCCCAAAATGACTCGTTCCCATCTACATGTCAATATTAACATCCATGACAAATTTCATGATGATCTGACCAAAGGTACGACCTGTAGCCCGTGTCAAAGGATTTAGTCATGCAAAGAGTAAAATCTAAGATGGCTGCCGGTGGCCATGTTTTTTGGCCGAATGACCCCAAAATTACTCGTTCCCATCTACATGTCAATATTAACATCCATGACAAATTTCATGACAATAAGACAAACAGTACGGCCTGTAGCCCGTGCTAATGGATTGAATTTTGAAATCCAAGATGGCCACTGACGGCCATGTTTATTGTCCAAATGACCCCAAAATGACTCGTTCCCATCTACATTCCAATTTCAACAGCCATGACAAATTTCATGATGATCAGACTAAAGGTACAACCTGTAGCCCGTGCTAAACGATTTAGTCATACAAAGAGTTAAATCCAAGATGGCTGCTGGCGACCATGTTTTTTGGCCGAATGACCCCAAAATGACTCGTTCCCATCTACATGTCAATATTAACATCCATGACAAATTTCATGATGATCTGACCAAAGGTACGACCTGTAGCCCGTGTCAAAAGATTTAGTCATGCAAAGAGTAAAATCTAAGATGGCTGCCGGTGGCCATGTTTTTTGGCCGAATGACCCCAAAATTACTCGTTCCCATCTACATGTCAATATTAACATCCATGACAAATTTCATGACAATAAGACAAACAGTACGGCCTGTAGCCCGTGCTAATGGATTGAATTTTGAAATCCAAGATGGCCACTGGCGGCCATGTTTTTTTTCCAAATGACCCCAAAATGACTCGTTCCCATCTACATGTCAATATCAACATCCATAAAAAAATTCATAATAATCGGACCAAAGGTCAATGATTCTATACGATCATTTGTCCGACCATTCCACGTATGGATAAAGGGACGCAGGAGGTTGTAAACAGTGTGACAGGAAACTCCTCTCGTGTGCCTCACTTTAGAGAAGCCGCGTTAGCAACACGTTAGCTACGCCGCATTGAATGGATTGGTTTATTATTTACTGGGGGTGAAAGCTATACACATGGTTTGTGAATGAATGTTACAGAACATCGCGGAACATGTTGTTGATGTTTAGAAATTCTCAAAATATGAACTATGCGGGCTGGATTAATTATTAAATGAAAGTGTCAATGACACTGTAGCTCAACTTGGAAAAGGAATAATTTAATGTGTTACTGTCGATGGAGTGATTAGGAATGTCGAAAGTTGAATGTCTAATACTAGTTTATCAACATGAAGAGATATATATATACATGTATATAAAAGTAAAATCTAAGATGGTTGCTGGCGGCTATGTTTTCCAACAATTCAAAAACATTTGATAGATTTAGTCATGCAAAGAGTAGAATCCAAGATGGCCGCTGGCAGCCATGTTTTAATGCCGGTTAACCCCAAAATGACTCGTTCCCATCAACATGTCAATGTCAAAAGTCAAGACAAATTTCATAATGATCCGACCAAAGGAACGACCTGTAGCCCATGCCAAAGAGTAAAATCCAAGATGGCTGCTGGCGGCCATGTTTTTTAGCCGAATGACCCCAAAATTACTTGTTCCCATCTACATGTCAATATTAACATCCATGACAAATTTCATGATGATCAGATGAACAGTACGACCTGTAGCCCGTGCTAATGGATTGAATTTTGAAATCCAAGATGGCCACTGACGGCCATGTTTATTGTCCAAATGACCCCAAAATGACTCGTTCCCATCTACATTCCAATTTCAACAGCCATGACAAATTTCATGATGATCAGACTAAAGGTACGACCTGTATCCCGTGCTAAAGGATTTAGTCATACAAAGAGTAAAATCCAAGATGGCTGCTGGCGGCCATGTTTTTTGGCCGAATGACCCCCAAAATGACTCGTTCCCATCTACATGTCAATATTAACATCCATGACAAATTTTATGATGATCAGACTGAAGGTACGACCTGTAGCCCGTGCTAAAGGATTTAGTCATACAAAGAGTAAAATGCAAGATGGCTGCTGGCGGCCATGTTTTTTGCCTGAATGACCCCCAAAATGACTCGTTCCCATCTACATGTCATTGTTAACATCCATAACAAATTTTATGATGATCAGACCAAAGGTACGACCTGTAGCCCGTGCTAAAGGATTTAGTCATACAAAGAGTAAAATTCAAGATGGCTGCTGGCGGCCATGTTTTTGGGCCGAATGACCCCAAAATGACTCGTTCCCATCTACATGTCAATATTAACATCCATGACAAATTTCATGATGATCAGATAAACAGTACGACCTGTGGCCCGTGCTAATGGATTGAATTTTGAAATCCAAGATGGCCACTGACGGCCATGTTTTTTTTCCAAATGACCCCAAAATGACTCGTTCCCATCTACATTCCAATTTCAACAGCCATGACAAATTTCATGATGATCAGACTAAAGGTACAACCTGTAGCCCGTGCTAAACGATTTAGTCATACAATGAGTAAAATCCAAGATGGCTGCTGGCGACCATGTTTTTTGGCCGAATGACCCCAAAATGACTCGTTCCCATCTACATGTCAATATTAACATCCATGACAAATTTCATGATGATCTGACCAAAGGTACGACCTGTAGCCCGTGTCAAAGGATTTAGTCATGCAAAGAGTAAAATCTAAGATGGCTGCCGGTGGCCATGTTTTTTGGCCGAATGACCCCAAAATTACTCGTTCCCATCTACATGTCAATATTAACATCCATGACAAATTTCATGACAATAAGACAAACAGTACGGCCTGTAGCCCGTGCTAATGGATTGAATTTTGAAATCCAAGATGGCCACTGACGGCCATGTTTATTGTCCAAATGACCCCAAAATGACTCGTTCCCATCTACATTCCAATTTCAACAGCCATGACAAATTTCATGATGATCAGACTAAAGGTACAACCTGTAGCCCGTGCTAAACGATTTAGTCATACAAAGAGTTAAATCCAAGATGGCTGCTGGCGACCATGTTTTTTGGCCGAATGACCCCAAAATTACTCGTTCCCATCTACATGTCAATATTAACATCCATGACAAATTTCATGACAATAAGACAAACAGTACGGCCTGTAGCCCGTGCTAATGGATTGAATTTTGAAATCCAAGATGGCCACTGGCGGCCATGTTTTTTTTCCAAATGACCCCAAAATGACTCGTTCCCATCTACATGTCAATATCAACATCCATAAAAAATTTCATAATAATCGGACCAAAGGTACGAACTGTAGCCCGTGCTAAAGGAAATTGTTGACGAATCACGCACACACACACGACGGATACCAAGCCATGGCAATAGCTCAAACTTTACAAAGTAAAGTTGAGCTAATAAACACTCTGTACAGCAGTGCCTACGTATGTTGGCCTATTCATGTTTTAAAATATATTTTTGGCATTGATTGTGTGAGTTTGAACAACAAAATGAATAGGCTAGGCTATTTATTTTTAAACGTACCTGGACGATTTTTTTAAAGTTGAATCCTCCGGGATGGTTGTGACAGAATTCGGCCCCATCATCAAATGGAAGGCATTTTGCTTTGAATGTGTTGACTGACTAGACTCCCCACTCGGTTTCTCTTCCTCCGTGGCATTTATAAAAGATATTTTGAATTTACAAACCGAAAACTTTTCCTCAAGTAAATTTAGAGGACACTCGAACGGAACTTCTAATTCCATGACTTCTCGGGAATTTGGTGAAAGTTGTGTCACGCCACGAATGTCGGCGGTGCAATTGTGCTTCAATGCACTATTCGTGGCGTCCAACACATCCCAGACCATCATAGCACCGTTGAACAGTTTCAAATGATGTGCCCCACTCTGGTGGGGGCACCTTTCGATGTCGACCGCAATTAGCAACATCGGAGTTGGAGTCTCCGACTCCGCCATTTTGTTTTAAATGTTTACATCCATTTGCGCGCATTGAACTTTATTAAACATCTTCTTCTGCACGCTCACATTATACAGAGCAACCTCTGGATGGAGTAGACAAAGCCGTATATAAAAGATGTAAGATTGGAATTCAAAATTTTTGGAAATCTCAATAAAAAGTTTAGGGTCGCATGGTTTTATTAGGCACGGTCGGGTGACCCCAAACACAGATATTTTTTTGTTAGGCCTAAGGTCCCATGGGATGTTTATATCTGTCTATGGCATAGGGCCTGCATAAGTGTGGCATGGTGTGGAAAGTGGGCTATGGCCCAGAGTTGGACTATTTACCCTCACAAGTCTATTTTGCTGCATACAAGTAGATGTACAGTACCTGCTAATTTATATGCATTTGTTTAGTTTATAGTGTATATATTATACATTTTTGGGGGTCATGGAGTACACCATACCCCGTTGATATAGCAATTTCGTGGTTTGTTGATCCATGTTTTATGGAATCAGCATACCAGTATGTCCTGTAAATAGGAGGGTTGTGTTTTTGGAATAATTGGATGCTACTCTGTCCTACTAGTTAGCATTGGTAACCACAGGAGTTTATAGTCATACAATCCTGAGTACATACAGGAATTGAAGATATGGAAGAAATGGCGGTGGGACCTGTGCGGGTCCCGATACGGGACCTTCGGAGGTCCCAATGCTTATGTTTATTTTATATAAGTTTATTTGTTATATATGTTTATATATCAATGCTAGTTATTGGGGGGGGGGGGGGGGCGGACATTTATAGTAATTCAAAAGACTTATAATAGTTTGAAGGATATTGAGTATTTGGGGGGGTGGACATTTTTTAACAAAGATATATTAATTGAAATAAAACCCCAAGCTGGCCAATGAAAACCCTAGTCCTTAAAAGGGGGGGCCCTTTGTTTGAAAACTTGGGGGATTTGTGGCATCTTTTGGACCCCATCCGACGCTGTGACAAAGTCACCGACGTCAATGGTCCTGAGCGAGTTGCCCGACAATTGAATATGACAGACCAAACTGGAAAGACGTACAATGAAGGAAGCAAACGCTGATAAAAGGACTTGCCGGCCAAATTGATACGGATCCAACTCAATGTAAGTAGATCTAGGATATGGCGGGCAAGCGTTGTGGTAAAAAGTACTACAACAGGTTTGTCACAACTTTTCTCCATTCTCATAATGTATATATAGGCACTCCCATGAAACATACATTTTTCAGTTTATAGATGGACGTGTTTTGGGTTGTCCATACGTACTGACATAATCATATTAAATGTGTTTTCAAATGTGCCAAAATGGATGACAGTGTAATTAACAACCGAAAAATTCGTTTTAGTAGCACCACAGTCCCTAGGAATCACTGTTAGTTGATTAAAATATTATTTAATAACATTAAATCAATATTTTATATTTAGTTATTATAGTTATATTAAGTACAGTTTGGAAAGTAAAAAGTTTGTATACTGCATTTTCATTGGCAGATGATATGCAAGAAAATACAGGGTACAAATTTTTATGCCACACAAACATTCGCGAATTCCGAGTTTATATCATAATATTCCGTATTTTTTTCTTGAAACGATGGTGTATTCAGATTGTTAGTATCTTTACCCACTTACGAGAAAATAGCTGTTAGTTACTCGAATATTCCTTCAGGTGCAAACTCGGTGGAATTCTTTACGATTTTGGAAAAACATGTCCATTCTATAAATACCATTTTACTTATTCGCACCCGGTGATAATCCGAATAAAAGGGATTACGGATGTGAGTAAACAGACGTCGGGTGTGGTAAAACTGGCTCTGCTGTACACTACTAAGTGCACATTTTAACTCATTCTCATTACTAGAGAAATGTAGAAATGATCATCTCAAACTAATATATCAATATATTTTCAAGTAGGGCCCTACTAGTAGGGGTGGTTGATACCTTGAGATGTGAAAGCAAATTTTATATTCCAAGCTCCCGTTTAGCTCCGCATCCCAAGAGCGGCAATGGGAGATAACTTGTACTGGGATTGACTGCAAATTTTAAATAAGTAATTGTAATAAGGAACTGAAGAGAGACACTACCGGGAGTTGCTGTGCGTCAGCAAAAATGATTTTCAACAATTCAATAAATGTGAATTTATGCTGATATTTGGATGGAAAATCACGATTTATGTACAACTCAGACCAGGTAGAGTTGATATGACCCAACGAGCGCATTAAGAACAATTAACTTAATTGTCACACGTCAATTGTGGGGAGATAAATGCAATTTTTTCGAACGAAAAATCCAATTGTTCGTTTTAGTGATAGAGCACAGGGGGTGGTCTCTAGCCAATGAGATGATGGTTTACATAATAACAAAATCTGAAGTTGCCCAACTGACCTGTAGTGTACCTGCTATCTGTATAGTAGAGGTAAGGCCAAAGCGAAAAATAGGTGTGTTTCCACTCCCATCCATAAAAAAAACAGGGGCGGGGGGGTGGCTTTTCACTTTATTATTTTTTTTCACTTTATTTTTTCGCGGGGAAATTCAAATATCATATTTGTGCTATCTTTCGAATAATTATGTCATTTATGAACTTATTGTGAAGGCTAACAATGTATGTACTGAATTTCAGTGCCTTGTATGTAATCTACATGTGCAAATTGTACATATGTTCATTAATATTCAATAAAACAACTAGTTTCAATATTTACAACAGTGTAGAATAACTTTCCACATAATTGGGCGTCAAGGCCTTTGGGGTGATTCTTTTCATAGACTTGAAAAAAGGTGTTGCAGTGGGGAACCTTTGTCATTTTGTTTCTGCCTTGCGCCATGTGTATGCATTTAAAAAACTTAAGTGCCAACACGCTGCTGGCACTTGTTTGGGACGACATGTTGACACTATTTCCCGGATGTTGGCAAAATTGTTTTAGATCTTCCGGTAAATATACACTCCGGCTTCCGTTCGGTAAATTACCGTAGGCCTATATCATCCGGTTGTTACAGTCCGTTCTTTTCAGACACCGTTGGAAGTTTTGGGACAGATGTATTCTTTGCGATTGCGTTCGCGTAAATATTGTGTAGCATTATTTTGCCGGTATATTTGACGTACATTAATAATGCGGTCATAAACTCATCACCCTAATGCCGCCATGGAGCTTCATTTTACAGTGTGTCTGAAAACCATGTGTGCGTTTGTTTTTGTTTACAATCTGTTGCTATATCGGTCACAACACGGAATTTTATTGTCAGTGGGTCGATTTAATAACCAAATAAGGAGACAATTTTAGTATGCTTGTTTATGTGAGAGGTCTATATATAACAATATAAATAGTGTAGTATTAATTGACGTGGAAATAGTAAATACATCGTATTTTATTTTTCGGGATTTGGAAAATAAATAAAGTGAGTTTCGTCGGGGGGTTTTGAGGTGGGGCGGGCGGGGGAGTGGAAACATGCCTATTTTTCGCTTTGGCCTAATGTATCTAGATCTATTTGTTATATTTTAATCAAATTTAATATTACATGGACAGTGATTCCTAGGACTGTGGTAGCACATTCGCAAATATACTCATCGCAGACGATTTTCCAGAAGCAAGATCGGGCAATAATAGCTACTTTTGGCTATAATTATATAATAATAGCTCCATTTCACGTTCACCCAGACCTGGGGACTACGCGAAAATTGGCTACTTAAATTTCAAGCAAGTCAGTGTGAATCAAATGACTAGTAATTCTCAAAAAATATTAACAAACATGTGCTATATACGTACTATCGGGATTCTAAACATGGGTTCAGTTAGATAATAACTTCTTAATACGAATTACATCGATGTTTGCACATGAACATTTCGAGAAAATCGTGGTTGCCGCCATTTTTTGGCATTGGATAAAACATGAGCCGCGACCATCACTTGAGTTATTTAAAGATACTCGATCCGATTCGATGGTCACTATATCATCAAATTCCAACAACATCAATATATTTTTTTAAATGCCGCTTCAGTTATCAGAATCGATTAATTGCCCAAAAAAAAACCACTGTCAACTATAGAATAAAATTGGCAAAAAACCTGTTATTTATCATCAACATTTTGTTCAACGAAATTTTTCCCGTTTGTCAAATATCTGACACAAACAAGACAGTCAATGACTGTGTGTCGCTCACCAGACTGTAATGACTGAGAAGACTGGGAGACTGAATACTACAAGAGTCAGTATGTGACAATATCACTTAAGACAAGTAGTTCTAAACATGAGCAGGGCTCTTCAACTTGAAATTTCAAATTGCACACCACTGACGAATCTCCAACCTCTTACCTTTTAAAGAAGACAACCATACCACAGTACTAAGTTCACAAAAATCATTTTGCACATCCCTCTTAGGTTGAATTTTACAACTGGTACCAGTACTTCAAGCTCTCAAACATTTGAAAAGTATTAACCCCATAAAGTTTAAATTTGTGGCCAATTTGGTCCAACAGTTTAACCTGAAGTAGGAACATATGGACTGTTAGTATAAAAACATACATGTTGGAAAATAAACCAAACTATGAGAACAATTCTAACCTATTTTTGATGTGAACATCTAATCTACATATAATGTTATACACATGTACCAGGCGTGAAATTTTCAACTGTTTAAATTTTGATCAAAGTAGGGAGCCAAAACCCCACCCCCTCTACACTCCTTCCCCATTGCCTCAAACATTGCCCCACCCAGGCTGCCTAGAAATCAATATTATTATACCAGTACCAAACAGGATTAGAGGAGAGTTATTAAATCGCTTAGCTCTGCCCCTATTAGAACAAATGTGAATCTCCACATATAAGATCCATTCATCTAGTATTATCAATATACCCCCCCCCCAATATTCAATAGGATATGATTTCACCTGGATAAGTGGTGGTTAAGAAAATAATATTGGAACAGCCATGGCAAGCCTGTATTTGGTATTTCTGATCTTTGCAGAATGAGGTCCCCAAAAGGTGAATTTAATGACACTATTCCCCAAGGTGGAATAGCATCAACGAATCTGAACCCGGTCACACAAGACCCATCCATACCAAATATATATAAGCTTAATGGTTCTTGAGAAGAAATTATTTTAAGATTTACTATGGAGGGAAAGAGTTATGGCCCTAGCTTTGCACCTATTTGATCTGATGAACTTATTTGAACAAATCTGATTGTGAATCACCTAGGGAACATGCACACTGAAATATATAAACATATTTGGTCGTTAATATGGAGAATAAAACAAATGTTGATAGACGGATCGATAGACATCCCAACAGACAAAAGGATGGAAGGACCGCCTGACAGACAGAAGACAAATTCAATCCAATATACCCCCCCCCCCCCAATGTTTCTTTGAAAAATCAGGGTATGATTTCATCCGGATAAGCGGTGGTTAAGAAAATAATATGCCAGCCAAGTCTGAATATAGTGTGTCTGACATTTGCAGAATGAGGTCCCCAGAAGGTAAATATTCTGCAAGGCGGGCTAGCATCACCAGATTCATCATCAGTCTGATTAGGCCTCACCAGCCATGGGAAACATAGGAACAGATTGAAGTTCTACAGTTGAAATTTCTAATGCACACCCATTGAGCACCTCAATTATGCATTTTATCTTCTGCAAATTAGGGGGACATAGAAACTGAACAGAATGGAACAACCGAACAAGTAAAAAATTAACTAAAACAAAACAATACTTAAGATACTTCCAAGAAGATGATGCCTAAGCAGAATTAGGTCCATGGAGGGTGTATTTGGTGATGCTAGCCTGCTGTACAGGGTACCAACACTAAATTCATCCTCTGGGGACCTCATTCTGCAAATGTCAGACACACTAAATCCAGGGAGTTTGTTTTAAATTGCTAGCAGTTACAATGTTTACACAAGCTGCTAGATGACATATTATTCTAATCTAGATTAATGACCTGTGTCTCTCTCCATCTATCCACAAAGTTAAATCTGCAACTTTAATAGAACCGGTATTAAAGTTATCAGCTGTAGATGATATCCGTTGGAAGGGATGTTGGTTGGGTGCATGCCACAGCAGGGTGGGGTGGGTGGGGTGGGTCTGGGCCACGTGGGACGGGGGCTGGGTAATGGAATATTTCTGTAATTTCATTAAAGATTAAAGTTTCATAACTCTGCAGATGTTATAATGGGGTCACTTTTTTTCAAATTTTATAACATGTTAAAAAAAAATTGTTTGTTTGTTAAATTGAGCGAGGTGAAAGTTCCCAAAATCTGAATTTAACCAAACAAAAATTGTTTGGAGTTATGTTTAAACTGGCTCCGCCCACATTCGACCCAGTGACCTCATTTGAACAATTCTGAATAACAGTCCCACAAGGACCCTTTGTACCAAATATGAACCCATTCGGCCCAATGAAATTTGAGAAGAAGTCGTTGTAAGAATTACTATGGTGGGAAAGAGTTATGGCCCTGGCTTCGCAACTATTTGACCCAGTGACCTTATTTGAACAAATCTGAATGAGAGTCACCTAGGGAACATCCATACCAAAAATGAACCCATTCGGTGTTATGGTTCCAGAGGAGAAGATGTTCAAAGAATTGTTGACGGATGGACGGACGGAAGATGGGCGGACGACGGACGAGGAGTGATGACTATAGCTCCACCGGAGACTTCGTCTCTGGTGAGCTAAAAGGCCACTTGATTTTAGAGTTTAAAATCCATCTTCATCCGCAAAAATTATCGGTGGTGAAAAATAATAGATTTCAAAAATTGATATCTGATCACTCTGAGATTTGATGGGTGGGTTCCTCGACTCGAATAAAATATTTTACCCCCCCCCCCCCCCACCGAAGCCAAGGAAATAGTAATTTGCCAGCGTTAATTCGGATTATGCATCTTTAATCAAACGGCAAATTTATCTTAAAGGTGAACAATTCGATGGTTCCCGTACGTATCATCTGATTCCAACAACATATATTTCTTTTAATAAAAAAAACGCTTTAGTAGTTATCAGAATCGATTAATTACCAAAAAAATAATGCTAACCACTGTCAATTCTAGTAAAAAAAAATAAACGTTTAGATATCAACATTTTGTTCAAACGCAATTTGGTATGTCCAGAGTCGGTCAGCTGGTCGAATATTTGCTAGGCCGCACAGATTCCAGGTGGTGAAAAATAACATGCAAATATCCATATTGGATCAAACTAAGCTTTGATGGGTGGATTCCTCGCGACTCGAATCAAATATGTGTTACCACCGAAGCCAAACTAAGAAATAGCATTCAGGGGAGAGTGAGGCACATTGGAACATATAGGGAGCCCTATATATTGAAACACCCCACCTATCTTCATAAAAAATAAAACAGCGCATACAATTTCCAATTATTTATGAAAAACACTCTTGCATGTACCAATAACACCAACATTTCTGAATAATTTGTGAATGGTGTACGACAATGGCAAATAGCTCATTTTTTTGGGGTCAAAATTAATTTACATCAAGGTTCGTGAAGAAAGCCTGGGACGTAGAATGTGCATGTAACTTATGACGGTGGACCCAGTTTCATTTCGTTTGAGGTATAAATTTGTGAGTTTTAATAACGATTAATTCAGGGGGGAGTCGGAAAAAATTTGCTGGCACGTATGCTGATTTTTTTTACTTTCGACCCTTGTTGGGACCCACCCACCCCCACGCCCAATTTTTTCTCCATTTTTGGCAGTTTTTTCCGACCATTTTTTGACACCCACCCCCCCCCCCCTTTTAACACTAAAACAGAGATTTGCGGGGGGAAATTCACTGTAAACAGCTGTATATTAATTTCTGTGCATACTATTAGTCATGGATGTTAAAGACATATTATGGACTTGATCGGGTGGGTGAAACATATAGGTTAGTACTCAGGCGCTATGCCAACTGTGTGAATATAGTATTCTACTAACATCGCCGAAAATCGACCAAACCACTCCATGCATAGATATCATCGTCTGAACTATGCATAATTGTAAATATTTACACCTCGATTCGGGACGCAACAATCGGCGATAAACTAACGCAAATTATTTCGCTATCCAGAGTCATTGCATTTAATTAACATAAAAAAATTACGGTGTGTGTGTTGGAAATTTGTGAATTAATATTCGTAAATATAACTACTTTGAGCAAGATTATTCTCCATTTCTATTTGATCACCCAACCAGAGTGTCTCACGTCACTTTAACATTGACATGTAAATAGGAACAAGTCATTTTGGGGTCATTCGGTCAAAAGAAAAACATGGCTGCCAGCAGCCATCTTGGATTTCAAAATTCAACCCATTAGCATGGGTTACAGGCTATACTGTTTGTCTGATCATCATGAAATTTGTCATTTATGTTAATATTGACATATAGATGTGTTTTAAGCCAAACTCATTGCAAAAACAGTCAAAAAGTCTTGCAGGAAAAATATTTTTGAGTTGCGGAAAAAACATTTTGTATCGACCAACCACCCACAACGGCATACGTGCCCGGAAAAAAACTTGTTTCCACCCCCCCCCCGATTAAGTAGTGCCTTTCTAAGACAATTTGGGGCACGTTGGAACACCCCATGTGGTCTCCATAGTCCCACTTTCACGAAAAAAACCTTCAAAATTGGGCATTCACGGAATATATTCAATAAAACTAACAATTATGGAAACATTCGGATGGAATTGCGGCTCAGTTGCTTTCAGTCATATCCTATATATGATTTAAAATATACGTTTTCGTTGATATATAATTGTTCGTATGGAAAAAAATCGGCAGGTTTATACATAGGGTACCACAATCATATCTTCTAAATTTGTCACCGCAACGTCACTTCTGTACGTGCCAGTGAAATGACGTTTTTATTGGCTAAGATACGTTCTCCAAATTTGACGATTTCTCAGCCCTATATAAATTCTTGCTCAGACTCCAGGTGTTATGTTTTAAATTAGCAATTTAAAGATATATTATGTACTTGTTCGGAGGAATATAGCATGCTACTAACATCTCCGAAAATCTCAAGCAAATCGACCGTACCACTCCGTAGAAAACATCTTCTGCATGAACTACGCTCAATTGTAAATATTTACTACTCGATTATGGACGCATCTATTGGCGATAAACTAACGAAAACGATTTCGCCATCAAGAGTCACTGCATTTAATTAATATATAAGAATGACGGTGTGTGTTGTCAATATGGATATAATATTTGTAACAAGACAGTCAAAGACTGTGGGGTCGCTCACCAGACTGCAAAGACTGATAAGACTGGGACTCTGGAGACCACAACAGTCATAACTTTTCATAATCAATTTAAAAGAAGTAGATCTAAACAGAATAGGTGGCTAGAGAGATTTCATGTATGTAGATCGGTGAATATCTACCTCGAATTTACCAACTGCTCACTACTGATCGGAGCTAAATAGACATGGTGGTTCTTTCAAAGAACACTTTTCAAGTTTGCCAATTATGTTCTAGTGAAGTGGTGGATGTGTTAAATGTCCTTATGAAAGATTTGAACAATACATATGATAAATTGTTGTTGTAATTGGGAATTAATGACCTCTAACAGATCTCCAGGGAATGTTTATAAAAATGTCAGATTTCACTTGACATGTGTAGTCATACCCCAAATACAATTAGAGCCAAAGTAAATGCTTCTTATTAATGATGCTCTGTCAAGAATTTTAGTAAATATTATTTTTGAAACCAGGGTGGCAGAAGCAGTGAACTTGAGTAAAGAGCCAATAAAATTTGTTTTTAATATTTTTTGGAGTTATGTCCCTGGCCCCGCCCACATTTGACCCAGTGACCTCATTTGAACAAATCTGAACCCCAGTCATCCAAGGATCCTTCATACCAAATATGAACCCATTTGGCCTGATGGTATTTGAGAAGATGTTTAAACGAATTACTATGGAGGGAAAGGGTTATGGCCCGCCTTTACGAATAGTGTCATTAAATTCACATTTTGGGGACCTTATTCTGCAAATGTCAGACACACTAAATTCAGTGCAACTATTTGACACAGTGACCTCATTTGAACAAATCTGAATATGAGTCGCCTAGGGAACATCCACACCAAATATGAACCCATTCGGTCCTATGGTTCCAGAGGAGAAGACGTTTAAAGAATTGTTGACGGATGGACAGATGGATGGATGGACGTACAAGGAGTGATGACTATAGCTCCACCGGAAGTCTCAGGTGAGCTAAAAATAAAAGGTTAAATAAAAAAAATAAATCAGAATTTTATTTTTCATTTTAAATTTGAATTTTTTTCCTTCTTTTTGTTTTTAAATTGAGCCAAGATTTCAATTTAACAACTTTTTTTTAAAAAGAGTTATGTCCCTGGTATGATTTCATTTGGATAAGTGGTGGTTAAGAAAATAATATGAAACCGCCAAGTCTGAATTTAGTGTGTCTGACATTTGCAGAATAAGGTCCCCAAAAGGTGAATTTAATGACACTATTTGGAAAGGCGGGCCAGCATCACCAATTCATCCTCGGTCTGATTATGCCTCAACGGCCAATAGAAACCTAGGATTGAAGTTCTACAGTTGACGTTGGTGATGCACAACCATTGAACACCTAGATTATGCATTTTATCTTCTGCAAAGTAGGGGGACATTGGAACTGAACAGTGGGAAAAAGTCAAAAAGTAACTAAAACAAAATTTGATACTTAGGATACTTTCCAGAAGATGAGGCCTAAGAAGAATTAGGTCACTGGAGGGTGTATTTGGTGATGCTAGCCTGCTGTACCGGGTATCATCACTAAATTCACCCTCTGGGGACCTCATTCTGCAAATGTCAGACACACTATGTCCAGGCTTGAGGAAATGAACAATAGACTTTTCCTATTTATCTTGCAGAATATGTGTTTAACTAAATGCCACAAACCTGTTTCAACAGGTGGATTAACTTAATATTGCACAGAGAACTGGAATACAGTGTCATCAATCAAAGCTTGACAGATGGTAAACATATGTATGCAACCAAATAGTCTCTCCCCATAGTAGCAAGTGTCCCTAGTGATAAATTGGCTTCCTCAATAATACAGCATTCAGTGGTGTGATGTTCTCTCTAAAATTCATGACTCTGTTAAAAAATACGGGATCAAACCCATATTTGAACTTGATATAGGTGTCAACAATTCATAAACCAAATTTGGTGTTGATCAGATGAAAAATGTTTGATTCATCCTTGGATGAATTCTATATAAAACAAGAGAGGAAAGGATTAAATAAATGATACAAAAATCCATACAGATGAAGAATGTGCTAAGAAAAATATAGGTAAGAAATGCAAAAATGTAATTTTTTGTTTTTAGAGTTATGTCCCTGGCTCTGCCCCTATTTGACCCAGTGACCCCATTTGAACAAATCTGAACCACAGTCACACAATGTCCCTCCATACCAAATATAAGCTAAATCAGCCCAATATTTGTTGAGAAGAAGTCATTCTAAGAATTACTATGATTTATGGCCCTGGTTTCTCAAATAATCAACCTGGTGACCTCATTTTAACAAATCTGAATGTGAATCACTTGGGGAACATCTACACCAAATATGAACCCATTGGGCCTTATAGTTCTGGAAAAGAAGTCGTTCTAAGAATTACTATGAAGGAATAGAGTTGTGGCCCTGCTTTCTGAACTAATTGACCTGATGACCTCATTTGAACAAATCTGAATGTGAATCACCTAGGGAACATCCACACCAAATATGAACCTGTTCAGTCTTACGGTTCTTGAGAAGATGATTCTTGACG
The DNA here is from genome assembly GCA_032622095.1 of Siphonodentalium dalli. Lineage (NCBI taxonomy): Eukaryota > Metazoa > Mollusca > Scaphopoda > Gadilida > Siphonodentaliidae > Siphonodentalium > Siphonodentalium dalli. Next base: position 57,200,785 of record CP136067.1, read on the forward strand.
GACGGACGGACAGACAGACATACAGACGGATGGACGGACGGACGACGGGTGATGACTCAGGTGAGCTAACTAACTACTTTGAACAATATTATTTTCCATTTATATTGTATCAACCTATCGGAGTGTTTCACATCACTTTAAAGGGACGGGCGGCCTTCGTTGTACAAGAAAGAAATAACAGTTATCAAATTATGATAATTTCTTAAAGAATATACTAATAGTAAAGCATAATGATGATATGGACGGGATATTATTCACAAAACTCGCTTTGTGTCAGAGAAAATGCAGGTCGATGGTTATTTAGTTTCTCGCAAAAAACAGAGAGAATTGTTTATAAGCAGAACATCACGACATTGCGTCATTTCCTTATTTGGATTCGCGCGCATTATACGTCGGTTGTAAAAACCCTAATTTGGTGCGTCTAAAAAAGACAACTCACAATACTATCATAGTAAATTCCTTATTTGGTATGTGACGTAATTACTATAGGTTAGGAGAAAATACTAACTGGATTGGAAAATATTCATCTCTTTGCAAGAACAATTATATTAAGTATCCGTTTTCTGTCTGATCATTTCCCAATCATGAAGTAACGTGGATTGGCTGGATTTTGAACTGACATCTGGTAGAAAGGGTCGATTAAAATAAAATTTTGTGTGATTTGAATGGATTAAAATAAAATTTTGTGTGATTTGAATGCGATTGTTGATGGTGTCGTGTTATAAAATAATAAATATTGGGTAAAATATTACAACTGGGAGCCCCTTCTCTTGATTTGTATTGGTCTAAAATTTTATATTCATTTTGGTATTTATAATTGGTTTTGGAAAAGAAATTAAATGTCATTGAAAATATATGCAACCAACTCGCCATCCCCCTCCCCTCCCATTTCGGCACATCCCTGCGAGAATAGGACATGTGGGATGTTGGATGCCTGACTACCACCCCATGTTCAATTTGAGTAAATACACGTGTGCCCCACCATTATGAGTACACATAAACATATAAATCAAGACTTTGAAAATAAAACAAATATACTAGTATGCGGGTTAAGACTACACTTGTAACCTCTGTCAAACAAGTATTTCATATAGCAATCAACAGTTGATTAAACTTTATTCATGCCACCAGTAGACCAGGCTTTGTTTCTGCTGTCTCTGCCAGATCAACTTTCAACATTGATCACTGTTAAATATTTTATAACTACCAGACAGCTGTGCTGCCATTATGTTGCGCTATTGACACATGGGCATATCAAATATAATACAGCCATTATGAGCTGTATGCAAAAGGCATTTAATGATACAATGACTGTATACAGTGTGGGGTGGGGTTCATGGGAGGGAAATGGGGGTATTAGTTTTTAAAGAGTTGTGTCCCTGACTCCGCCATATCTGACAGTGACCCCATTTTTTAAAACAAATCTGAACCCCAGTCACCCAATGGTTCTTGAGAAGAAATCGTTGTAAGAATGACTATGGAGGGAGTTATGGTCCTGGTTTTGCAACGATTTGATCCAGTGACCTTATTTTAACAAATCTGAATGTGAATCACATAGGGAACATCCACACCAAATATGAACCCATTCGGTCCTCTGGATCTGGAGATGTTAAAAAAATGTTGACTGATGGACAGACGGATGGATGGACGAAGAGAGATGACTATAATTACTTTATAACTACCAGACAGCTGTGCTACCAGTAGGTTGTGCTATTGACACATCAAGAAAACCATAGTCAGAAATGGTAACACCACCAAGATCATATTATAGCCATAAATAGAAATTATAATATAATTATAATATAAAATATTATTCATTAGTTAGCACTAATATAGGCGCTAACTAATGACTTGTTAAATAACATCTAATAAATATTCATCTTATTCACAACTTTAAGGAGTCCTTCTGGTACACGAGAATATTTATCGCCGTTTGATTTACACCAAGTGAACTCGGCGCATATATAATTGATAGAACATACCTCTATTATGATGATCGTGTCGTTATTTGTTTAAGATATGTATCAATTGACATATACACACCCGTTCCCTCATTAAAATCTATATATATCGCCCATTTTATGGGACCTCCGCGAATTCGGGGACTTCCGCAAAGTGACCTCCACAAATCGGGACCTACTGCAAATCGTCGCAACCAATGCAATTTGTAAACAAATACGATTGACATGAGTTTTAACGAGGTGAGCTTTAATTAAACGAAAGAAGCATTCTACATAAACTATTTGTCATGGACTCAGCCAGTGTGCCATATATATGTGTCAACTAAAGTCGCTTTGCGTGGTAAAAGTGAAAAGTGAAAGTGGAAAATCCTATTGAAAATGAAAGTAGCCTACAATTTTGGGATTTCCGCGGCAGATTGCAGTGAATCTATACTATTGGAAGTGAATGTACAATTCCTAGAATTCTATCAGATATCGAGACTCTGCTCGTTTTCGTGATCATAGGTTATATAGGGCCTATATGACCACGAAAACGAGTCGAGTCACGATACATCCATCGGTACAAACACATTGTGTATACGATACAATTTTGACTTGATGACCAGAACATAAAAGATGGCGGTTAATCTAAGTCTCCAACAGAACAGACATGCGCGCTCCAATTAAAATTACCCATAATTCACTTCACTGCACCAGGGGTTCCCAATGGGTTATACATTATTTTCAGGCTATCATATTATTTATATTTTCAAGAACATATTATTACACCGGTGACTGTAAGTTTACAATTTCAGCCTGTCCTGACTCTATCGGTATGTTTGAGTTATATTTTCAAGAACATATTATTTATGGTGGCGTTAACTTTACAATTTCAGCATTTACGTGTTTCTATCGGTACGACTGAGCAAGGTACAAAAACCTATTCTCCTACAATGTATTCGCTCACTGCTCCACAGATTATCAAAAACTCAAAAACAGCTTACACCACCTTGTGGCGTAATAATACATGAGCTGTATTCAAAATGCATTTAATGATACAATGATTGTACAGTGTGGGTGGGTTCATGGGAAGGACAGGGGGTATTATATCTGACCCAGTGACCCCATTTGAACAAATCTGAACCCCAGTCACCCAAGGACCCTCCATACCAAGCATAAACTAAACAGGCCCAATGGTTCTTGATAAGAAATCATTTTAAGAATTACTATGGATGGAAAGAGTTATGGCCCTGGTTTCACAACAATTTGACCCAGTGACCTCATTTGAACAAATCTGAATGTGAATCACGTGGGGAACATCCACACCAAATGTGAACCCAATCGGTCCTATGGATCTGGAAACGAAGATGTTCAAAGAATTGTTGATCGACGGACGGACGTAGAGTGATGACAAGCTAAAAAGTTAAATCCAAGATGGCCTGCAATGTTTTCCAATGAAATTCAAATACATTTGACAGCTCCAATCTACAGTGGTCATCCCGATCAATACAAAGTTTTGGGACGATCGGATGAGGGATGTGGTCTAGAGGGTGAAAACCACAGGCAGGTTTGTTTTGAGTGAATTTTGTTATTAATTTTTTTTTTTCGGACACAACTCAGATCCACGAGGTGCTTGATGAACACAATTTCAATTAAATGTCAACATTTCGACGAAAAAAGTTCCCATGCAGAAAGTGATGAAATGCTCAATGCATTGTGGGAATAAGCTTCCATGTTTAAATTTTGTGTGTTTTCTGCTCCAAGTTGAGTGTGTGGTGATAAATTGGGACAACATTGTCAACGTTCCATTGATACATGTATTCTATTGATAAGTACGAAACTAAATCTACATTCACACTCGAATTTGCTGCATGTAGCAAAATATTGACAATTGCTTGTGACACTGCGGTGTCGGAGTAAACTGCAACATGGGCACGATATCTGTCTGCGTCTCGGATTGGTTACGTAGCGTTTTTCCGAAGACCCATAACTCCGAAGGTCCGATTCTCCGAAGGTTCGATTCTCCGACGCCCCGATTCTCCGAAAGCCCATAACTCCGAAGTCCCGATTCTCCGAAATCCCATAACTCCGAAGACCCATAACTCCGAAATCCCATAACTCCGAAGGCCTATATCTCCGAACGCCCATAACTCCGAAGGTCTATAACTCCGAAAGGCCGATTCTCCGAAGGTCCGATTCTCCGAAGATCATGTTTTATCGCTTATTAAATAGTGTACAGTCCAGTGGCGGGGTCAATGGGGCCCTAGGGAAGACCGCCCCCAAAAAACATGTCAAATGTCATGTAAACATCCGGAAATCCCTCCTAGGCATTCAAATATTCACAGTGTTCCTGCCCAGGGGAGCCCCCGGACCAACGATTGGGGGCGACCCCTCCCATGCATGCGCCCCCAAATCAGGCCTTCGTGATATGCTTTCGGCATATATATCATATGCATGATATATCCTCCACATATCCCCCACATATGCTAATTAATGTGCCCCCTAAATGGGAACACTGGCTCCGCCACTGGTGTGCACCGGGTATATTACAACGAAATACTGTAAGAATGTCAGAGTAGCCCAACATGCACAGGGGCGAACGGGGGCAAAGGGGCAGAACTCGCCCTTTTTCTGGCGACTGAAAATACTTCAAAGAAATGCGTTCTGTTTGATCTCGGGATGCTGACAGAATGCTTAAATTTATGTAAGAAATACAATTATTTTGCCACGATGTACGTCTTAATACAATTAATATGATTAAACTGTGCACATCCGACTGCATTGGGGTGATTTGATGCAATCAAGTTCATTTTATATATGAAAAAGGACAAGTTCTTCCCCGTTCACCCCTGTACATTTTACTCTGGCATCTCATGGGCCAACGTAACGTTATAGTTATAGTATATGGTGTATAGTCAGTGGTGGGCCAGGATTCCCATTTAGGGGGGGGGGGTAGGAAAATTTTGAATATTTTGATGCCCCATGAACGATTTCCGGGCGTTTACATGACATTGGACATGTTTTGGTAGGGGCCCATATTGTCTGAAATAGCAAGTAGAGGTTTAATAGGGGCAGTAGGAATTTTGGGACCCCTTGGCTTCGCCACTAGACTGTACACTATTTAGTAAACAATAATACCCCGATAAAACAAAATCTTCGGAGAATCGGACCTTCGGAGTTATGGGCCGTCGGAGAATCGGGCCTTCGGAGTTATAGATCTTCGGAGAATCGGCCCTTCGGAGTTATAGGTCTTCGGAGTTATAGGTCTTCGGAAAATCGGCCCTTCGGAGTTATGGGCTTTCAGAGAATCGAATCTTCGGAGTTATGTGCCGTCGGAGAATCGGGTCTTCGGAGTGGTGGGCCGTCGGAGAATCGGGTCTTCGGAGTTGTGGGCCTTCGTAGTAATAGGTCTTTGGAAAATCGGTCTGACACCCTCGGATTACTCCTGCCCGCATTGTTTTACTTTATCGATATGTTTGGAAACATGTCTTAATTCCAGTTACTGAACAGGGATAGCCACTTGTTTTCAAAACAATTCTTGAGAATTGTCTGCAGTGAAAGTTTTGCTGAACGATCGAACTTCAATTTACACCGAAATTCCAAATGCGCTTGACTATATAATTGTGTTTTTCTCGAGAACTGATATATGAATTTTCTTTGAACTACTGTCACAGCATAAATATGCATTGCCTTCCATTGGTTGGTGTAAATGGACAAATAAGTTGAAAACTCTCACTGTTGTTGCCCGATGTGCGGTTTACTGATGCCCATATGCCGGTTTACTGACCACAGTGGGGATTATAGGATAACCATCGTGATCTAGAGGTGATCCTAAACATGCCTGAAATTATCAAAATAATTATCCAATAAATGCGGGCTGCCGGGTGTGCCAATTGATTCAAATTTGAAATCCAAGATGGTTGCTGGCAGCCATGTTTTCAACGAAATCCGGAAAAAATTGAGGGCTCCCATCTAGAGGCCACCCCGAATATCCATATGAAGTTTGGTGTTTTATAGGATGAGGGATGTAGTCTATAGGGTGTAGAAAAACATTTGCCAAAGTATTTAGTAATTCAAATAGTAAAATCTAAGATGGCTGCCGGCAGCCATGTTTTTAATGTTCAAATTTGCTAGCTCCAATCTAGAGGTGATTCTAAACACGTTAAATTTTCAAATCAATTCTACTACAAACGCGGGCTGCAGTGTGCCGATGAATTCCAATTATAAATCCCAAAAGATCCATATGAAGTTTGGTGACGATCGGACGAGGGATGTGGTCTGTTGGATGGCTGCCGACGGCCATGTTTTTTATCGAAAATATTTCAATTTGATACCTATAGAGGTGAATATGCCTATAATTTTCAAAACAATTCTCCAATAAATGCGGGCTGTAGGGTGCAGCGATGGATTCAAATTTGAAATCCAAGATGGCTGCTGGCAGCCATGTTTATTTTAACGACTTTCGGAAAAAATTGATAGCTCCCATCCAGAGGTCACCCCGAAGATCCATATGAAGTTTGGCGATGATCAAATGAGAGATGTTGCCTGTAGATCGAGTGTGCTTACGGAATATGTTGACAGATCACAGATGCATGCATCGACGGCGGATGCCAAGCCATGGCAATAGCTCAAACTTTACAAAGTAAAGTTGAGGTCAAAACGCAAAGTATATTTCGTAGAAATTATGCTGGAAAACTGAATATTTGTTGATGAAGAGGAATTGAAGAAATATAGGGCAATGTATATCTCGACCAATGTCACTGCCATGGCTGGTAAGGTGAAGGAATTCTCATTTGAAACAAGTGTTCACTCTTTATATTGCCTCAAGGTTGGTATACAACTGAAATACAGAGTGTGTTCAACCATTAAAGACATATTATGCACTTGTTCGGGTGTGTGAAACTGATAGGTTAGTATTCAGGCGCTATGCCAACTGGAGGAATGTAACAAGATTATAGACCGATTTTTTTTAAATTTGGTGTGGTGACTCAGGGTACCCTTGGTGGACTTATAATGGTGTTAGTTTTTCAAATTGTGTTAACTTAAAAAAAAAAAATATTATTTATATTTTTTGTTTATACTTTTTTTATTGGTTAAATTGAGCAAGGAATATAATCTTAAATTTTTTATTTTAAGAGTGAATACTTTTCGAAAAAGGGCCATAACAGTTCAAAATAGTCAGATCAAAAAATTATTTAAACTCGATCTGTCTTTTGGGCTGAGAAATTCATATACAAAATTTGGTTCCAATCAGATAGAAAATGTTTGAGTTATTGCACCATGCATAAAGTGTCTACGGACAGACGACTAGACAGATGGATGTACGGATGGGTGATGAGTGGTCAATCCGGACGTTGACACTATGTTTACCATACTATGGTATTGGTAAACATTAACATAATAAAACGAGAGGCCGATCACGATCGGCAGATGTTTAACCCATACCGTGGCGATAGCGTTTTGCTATTTTCATAAATCCTTACACCAATCTTTTCAACAATTCACACCTTACTATCCGATTAAGCACCCCACAGTTACTATTTATTTGGCTTCAGGGGGTAAAAAATATTTGATTTCAATCGAGGAACCCATTCATCAAAGCTCAGAGTGAGCAGAGATCAATTTTTTAAATCAATTATTTTTCACCACCTGGAATATTTAGTCGCCCAGCAAAAGTCGATGAGAAGACCAAATAGTAGATGAAGATGGATAACTCTAAAATCAAGTGGCCTTTTTGTGTCTGATATTTGTACAAAATGTTGATACACAACAGGTTTTGGGCAACTTTATACTATAGTGGACTGTGGATAGCATTATTTTTGGGCAATTAGTCGATTCTGATAACTGAAGCGGCATTTCAAAAAAATTGTTGTTGTTGGAATCTGATAATATGGGGACCATCGATTCGGATTAAGTACCTTTAAGTTCAAAAGTGGCATAAGACTTATTGGGCACCTTCCATATGAACATGGATATGGCATTCGATTTCAACCTATTAGGTCACTCAGACTCACTCTAAAATAGATATGTATTATAGAGTGATAAAGCTAATTAAGCTAAGTCCATAGTCAGGCAGAAGCACCATACATAACAGTTAAAGATAAAATAGTTATAATTTTGGTAAAATATTATTGATAATGATTGGATATAACATATTTTAATGCATAATTATGAGATAACTAGAGGTGAGGATGGTCAGATTGAAGATATTAGAGTCATTACATTGGATAGCATACTGTATGTCTATGGAATGGGTGGGTTAATTTTCTTCTAAGCTGATCATTGGAAAGATACAAGTCTATAAATAGCAGAAATATAATTAAAATTAGGGTTAATATTTTCAAAACCATTCAATCGATACCAAAATCTATAGTGAAGAGTGTGTCATGATTCACCTGGATGTGATTATAAGAGTGATTGGGTTAAAATTGTTTAGTTATCACATTGTGTCAACAGGAATTTTAGAGAATGTTAATATTTGAAAAGCAAATAAACCAAATGACCCTCTCAATGCAGGTTAGGGTGTGTTATCATAAACTATGACAATGAAATATAAACATAATCATTGACAAATATTTGAGTTATCAAATCAGATAGCAAGGGATTAATCTTAACCACACTAATGAACTGAGCAATACAAAATAGTCTATAAAAGCATGTAATTGGATTTAGAAGCCCATACAATAAGTCAGTCTCAAGAATACAAGCAATGTTATTATTATCCTGCACCCCAAATGCAATAGAGGGAATTTCAAAATAAGACATTTCCTCTATTGATGAGTATTCAATTGGTGGTTTTTAGAAATCCTTACTGAACCCGGCTCTAAGTGAAAGGTATAATTTAATATCTGCCTATCAGTTATCATGTGTCTATGGAATGGGTTAATTTTAATCCCAAAATCCATGCAAGTGAAAAGTGGATCACCATCAACCTGGATATAGATTAGAGAACGATCAAATGAAAAGCATCAAAACCATATGATGTGTGGAAACGGTTAATCATTTTCAATGACATCATACCGGTATGATGGAACTAGGGAATGGGTGGGTTAATTTTTTTATAATAGTGTTGATACTTATTCTATTTACCAAGTGAGTGCCTTTAGAGCCTTTAAAGTTGATATAAATAAAATAATGTTTGATGTTGTATAATATAGTTTTAATTGTCATTTTGACATATTCAGTAATAAATATATAATTTTGATAAAATATCCCCAATCAGTGAGACTAATATGTTTCAAACACATGTGAACAATATGTGCTTTTCAGTGGATATAATTGTAATCTGATAAAATTTTGGTTTCATAACAGTAGCAGCAAATTTCTTCTGTCGCATCAATTAAAATGGGTTACACATTTGTATTGACAACCTCCATATCGGTCTAACAAGTAAATAGAACAGGTAGACGAAAAAAGTTGTTTTAAAGGACTTAACCATATAGATATACATGTGTATACCAAGAATAACAACACATTTATTTACATTTGTAGGTATAAGACATTAGGCATTGACCCCAATGAACTTTGGCGAATCTGATTTGATGGCTGGCATAACAAATGTTGTACATAAACCACCAGACTTGTTTAATCATATAACTGTACATGTATGTGCCTCATTCACTACATTGCAAATTGCACATTGCACAGCTTGAGTAAGATGCATTCAGTGTTTCCTAAACTTTTATATTATATTATACAAATATCTTTAGTTCTCTCAGAAATTTAAGAGGGACTCTAAGACCATCTGAACTTTCCAAACAGTCAGGCTTGCAGTGGTCCAATGGTTTAGTATGGTAAATGCAACATTGCCAATCAGCACCAATATAGACCCGGTAATCTGAAGAATATGGCACCATATTTCATCTAACAGTACAATCATTTAATCAGATCAACTATTAATAAAAATTAATACAACTATGATAAACTATAATAGTCGTATTCAATTTTAATAATAGAACATGGATATTATTGTTTCGCAGATTTAAAACAAGATGCACACTTGTAATCCAAAAACAATTCCATGATACAAGGACCAGTAAGGCCCTGCACCTCCACAGGTGGGTGTGTGTTTTCTGAGCATTTTTCCAATGCCAAGTAATTTTTTTCCAAATCCATGTTTAAAGACAAATTATTATGACTGATAAAATGAATAAATGTACAGGCTTATAAACTGGACCAAAAGAAAGCATTAACCAAGAGAAGGGGGCTCCCAGTTTCACTATGTACAAATTATTTGTTCTTTTATAACATGATATCATGGTTCTGATGAGAAAATTACACTGAAAAAATGCAATTCCATCAGTGATCACAGGTTTTCATTGTTATTTGTTACCTTTAATTATCCCTGTGATGCCAATGTCAGCTGATTTAAACCTTCTTGTACTTTAAATGGTATGGATACTGAAAGATATACAGCTTTCCTGTATTACTGTCATGATATTCATCATTGGGTAGATAGGTATGGAATTTTTGGACAGGTCTACTCAAATAATAAAAAATTGAGTAGTTGAACATACGGTAGCCTGCTCATTATTACAAAACATCTGATCTTTGTGAAGATAATATCTTGGTTTCTGTTATTGCAAAGAGTACAGGTATTTTGTTGGTGTGTTCTTCAATATTCTACCATACAGTTATTGGAACACACTGCTGATGGAAAATTATATAATAAATACAGAGACTGGATGACCATTTAGTCATCTAGCCAGAGCTACTAGTAGTCTCCACGTTGGATAATGTCCTGCTGTGCATAGACATCTTTGTTGAATATACACTGATGATGCAGGTCCCCTGTGGGTATGCACGCTAAACCTTTTTTGACAAGTTTCATAAGTAATAGTAATTTGCTGGTGCTTTCCATTAAGCTTAAATGATTGGCATTTCATCTGCATGGTTATTTAAAACATGTCACACTCTTTGTCTATGTTATCCTGCTATTTTCTCATTGTTTCTCATTCAATTTCGGGGATGGGTACCCAGCTGACCTTGGAAAAAACGTGCATTGAAGGGGTTGGTGTCCGAGATCAGACAAGAAAAATATTATGTCGAAGGGTTAGTGGGTCCCAAAATTTTCAACCATGTATCTTGACATTGTTTTCCTGACCCCACCCCCTTTTATTATTTTTTGCAGTAATGTTAATATTTACTGGCAGATTATAGTGAACATTTTGAAAAAGCTGGTGCTTGTGACAATAACCCCTTTAATAGCTTGATATAACATCTTCAGCACAACCGTTAGAATATATTATGTATGTGGTCACTCTCTATAAGAGGCAGTTCCTGTCTCCATTCACCATCGTTCTTCACAAGTTTTGAGAATCTTACGCCACAGAGAATGGCAAAAGTCATTAAAACAACACATATGACGAAAATCATTCTGTTTCCATGTTGGAAGACGTCTTCATGTAATAACATGAGTACAACACACGAGATGATATTCAACGGGACTCTGAACCAGGCCACAATCCCTATCCTCTGCATATCTGGTATAATGTGACTGCGAAGGAAACCCATTGCTGGAAAGTATACTCCTACTGCAAACTGGAACAAAAGCAATGCAAGAAAAGACGCATTGGTATTTGATGATCCTGGATGAGTAGCTATCACACAGATGATATTAGCAAGAAGTCCACATCCCATTGAACCTATGATGATGTTTTGAACTGGAATGTGCCTTGAAGCGAGGATGTGGTATACCGCTTGGCCGATGAGAATGCATACCATGAAACATGAGAAGACTAACCCCAGTGATGGCTTTGCTGGAGTCAAAATTGGTGTCCAAAGAAAAATTATGATATAGATAACACTTTCGTATAAAGCTTCAATGGCTCCAATCATGAATATTTTTTCATCTGATAGAATACTTTTGAATCCGTCATGACACAGTTTCTTGACTTTGATATTCTGGCAGCTATAGTTCTCATTCCAGTGAGTTGCTACAACAATGCCAGCGAACAAAAGGAATGGAACAGCCAACATGTATGGAGACACTGGTCCAAGGTCAAAGCCCTCAGCAAATATGTTAGCTGTAATACCTGCGATCACAGCAAGCAGTCCATTCCATGTTGATGCTTTAGAAAATGTGACCTGTATCCATTCCTTAGGAAAGTCATGAGTTTCCAAATGTTCATGCACATACCAAGCTTCGAATGCTGAAAATAAAACAGATGTAGCAAGTCCACCCAACAGGCGCCCAATACAAAGTATTCCAAAACTCCTGCTCAGCTTCATAAAGCACGCCAAAGAATAAAGTACAGCGAAAGACATACATAACTTCTTCCGCCCAAAATGATCAGCAGCGATTGGTGTCCACAGTCCAAATATCACAGTAGATGCGAATCCGAAGACGTAGAGAATAGCTATCTGTTCCTCTTGAAAGCCATAGTGAGCATATAATTTATATAGGTAGGGTCCCTGCAACCAATCAGCAAACATGGCTGTAAGGTAGACAATGAAGTATCCTTTTTGAAATCGGAGAAACTGTGGATTGTTTCCAACATTATCGCCCTTTCGTATTTTATATGCTACCAATTGGACAATAACACATAAAGCTGCAAGTGAAAACAAGAGCGGGTATATCAGCGACAACATGATTCAAATGATCAGTCCTCGTATAAGTGATATGTTCTCTGTGTTGGATTGAGAATAAAACAAAATCTAATTTGCCGTAACAAATTAGTGTTCACTGAGCTGTTGAGGAGTGCCGTATCATGATTGTGCCATACAATCGCTACCAACTCACATGCATCTGGCAGGCTATTCTGTACATGTAGCTGTAAAAGAAGAAAAGACAAATGTTGGAACTTGGAAAACTTCAACCCATATACTATTTTGAACTGTATTTTAGGCAGATAAACACATACACCAACTTAAGTTTTGAGTGAGCAGAACCCATTCTGCATCTATCAGTCAGAAACCGGCACGTTATCAAATTAGATAGATTGTAAGTCGAAAAAGAGCCTGAAACTCACGCAAAAAATCACTGGACCAATCCCATAATGGAACCTGAGCTGTACATGTAGTTATGTTTGTGTATGAATTAGAAAATTTGACGGTTTTTTTTCACTAATAACTTCTATATCAGTTTCTGCTATTTGGAAATGGTTGAGAATTGTTAACTGATCATTGAAGCAATGACATATGCTATTCATGGGATCCCAACCCCTTCCGTTCCCTCAAAAATTAGATTTTACAGAATGCGGTATCAAATTTCACCAAAAATCACAATTGGGATTATACTCATATATCAACAAGAAATGAGCAGAACTGTGCAATGTATTAAAGTGAGGCATTCAATTACTTATGAATATTCAAACACAATGGAAAAAAATTGTGACTTTGGCTCAAAATGGTGGCCAAATTGTTGAAAATGGTAGATATTGCCCCAGCGTGCCCTGCAATTGCTTACAAGATATGGTTGCTGAATAAAATTGACTAATATGCATTCTATGCATTGATTACTAACATTGCTGATGCATTTTGATAAACTGATTTTACTGTAACTACTAACATTACCAGAAATATTGGATTTCAAGTTCCGTAACAAACTTGACATTAAAATCTGCAAAAATTAACTTTTTGGACCTTTTTTCAAGTAAAATAGAACCATCTTTGGGATAAAAGGTGTTATTATTTTTTTATTTGTCTTAAATATATCACACTGCTGTGTTGTTAGACAAAATTACTCAATATGGCTTGCAAAATGGCAAACAAATTTTGTAAAAAGTTGAATTGTCACATACCGGTATATTCCAAACATTATTTTCTGCTGTTCATAAAAGTTAGCAAATTGTGACTCACATGGTTACTAAACATGTTGCTTAATCAACTGACAACTAAATGTTATATTCTGAGGCATGACAAATTAATTTTAAGGGATTTAGTATTTTGCAGAAAACTTCTTTTGGGATTCTGGCCATATTTTTGAACAGCATGCACAAACTGTCGCAATTCTATCATTGTATATATCAGGTGACATCACATAAAAAATGTATCTATCTATCTATCATATAAACACACATAGAGGGAGCCTGTTTCGAGCAGCAAATCAGAACGTTTATTTCATTTTATCTTACGATAAAGCAGAAAGATGGGGGAGCGAAGCTGGCACGGAAAGATTTGCCGACTGATAAGTCAGTTATAATTAATATAAACTATTTTCTCTAAAGGAATTTAATGCAAACATATGGATAACATAACCCATTAAGCAAATATCACACAAAAGATTGAGACTGTTATTAGTATATGAGCAAAAGATGTTTTTGTGAAGAAAAATGTTTGGTCAATTCCTGCCGTGATAATTCACGGCATATGTTGAACTGAGGAAATGGACTTAAATAACATTAAACATTAGTGAACGTTCAGACGATCACGATAACCGGTAGTTGGACTTCTCAAGCTCACAGCAAATCTGGAGTAAAAAAATAATATCAAGAACTTTTTGAATCACAGTCCAGTGTATGTAAAAATCGTAGACGGAAAGATCATATGGTAGTCAATCACATGGTTAACCATGGCTTACAAACAACCCACAATATCCTTATCTGCATCACAACATCGCAAATTTCGCAATTGTGTGAACACACTATCCACGATTTTGTTGGGCCCGATCCCTCCTCTTACGACAGGTTGGGCATAGGTGCCAAATGAGCTAAATAACTAATATTGGCTCACTTACATGTAGCTAAATCGGGCTAAATTTTTAAAATGACTTAAGACCATTTCCACATTTCAACACATTCATCACATTATCACGAAGGGAATTGACTTTTTCTGGACCAACCTAACAATGAGCTTCACAAAAGCACCTTTTGCTCATCTATTCACAACAATCTTGATATATTTTACATGACATTTACTTCAACGATCTATCCATATGTTTTCATTAAAATCCTCAAGAGAAGATAGCGTTAATTGACTTTTCAGACAGTTTCAGACGGTAAATCTTGCCATGTCAAATTTGCATTGCCATCTTTAAGCTTACCCTTAGATAAAATGAAACAAACATTCTCAAATAGGCTACCTCTATGTGTTTATAAGTATGATTTTTAATTGAATTTCACCAGTTAGAACATATGGAAAGCCACGTGCTTAACCATATCGACTTAAGCTTAAGCGCAAATATGTGTCTATCAATTTATTTGCGCTTAAGTGCAAATAGGTGTCTATCAATTTATTTGCGCTTAAGCACAAATACCTAACACTCCCTTACTTCCCTCTGATTGTGAATGATTGAGTCCATCTCATAGTATATTATCATGGGCCCATAGTAATAGCCCCATACAGACTCGAAAGTTGAAGAAAAAACATATTTCCATATGCCTATCAGCATCTCTGTCCCTGGTGGCCCAAGAATTGGTGCCTCACTCCCAGAGCTCTAGTATGTTTTATTAAAGGGACATCTCATGCACAGATATATACCATTTCCATGGCCATAAATAGGGAATTAGGGGTTACTGGGGGCTTGCTTCCCTCATATGGTGTACTTATACCCCTATTTTCATATTATCAGCATCCCTGTCCCCAAGAATTTGTGTGTCTCCATCCCCGAGATCTAGTATATTTTATAAAAGAGACATGTCCTGCATAGATCTATACCATTTCCATGGTCATAAAAGGGATCATGTGGTTACTGGGGGATTGCTTCCCTCATATGGTGGGCCTACATGTATATAGATTTTAGTGATGTGTTTAGGCCTGTACCATTTAAAATTAATTCAGGGGGGGGGGGGAATCAATGCATATTAATTTTTATTTGCGCTTAAGCGCAAATCATTTGTGCTTAAGCGTAAAGGATTTGCTCTTATGCGCAAATGATTTGCGCTCAAACACAAATGATTGACGCTTAAGCGTAAATATTTGCGCTTAAGCATAAATAAATATTAAATGTGAAAAGGGCCTCCCATAATCGACATAATAGAAAACATAGTAAGTGATGCGTAAAATTATACAGTAGAATACCACTCGTATTTCTTTCTCTACTGATGGGAGTTCAGTCACTTTTTAAAAAATATTTCCCGTAAATGGATGCCAGCAGTTTATCCAATCGGACAAAACGTTGTAACCTTGTGTCCTTAACCTTCAGAAAAACATTACAGGTAAATTTATATGCAGAAGATTCATTTTTATGTACACAATTCATAAGTTTGATAAATCGTTTAATAAAATTCCTAAAAATGTTAAATCAAATCACCTTTGATCGCACCAGAGGTGTTTCTGTGAAGCTTGACGTGGGGTCTAACTAATGAAAGTCAATTTGCATTGCGATAATTCGCAGAATGTGTTTAACTGTGGAAATGGACTTAAATAACATTAAAAATTTAGCTCTATTTAGCTATGTGAGCTCAAATGAGCTATTTAGTTCATTTGGCACCTCTGAACGATTGAATCATGGTCGTCTGAACATTCACTTACTGTGACATAGTCATGTGAGCACAAATGAACTATTTCACTAATTAGTAATTTGCACCTGTGCCCAACCTGTTCAGGCAGATGTCAAATTATAAATGTCAATGTCAGTTTGCAACGAGTGGGGACAGGGTTCTGAATGACCAGCTTTCCAAACTTGTTTATTTATCGCCAATATAGATGGATTTTGATGGTCATATTTGAGCATGCATGCTGTAGCCAGCTGTGGCTTATAAGACATGCACAGTAGAAAGCTACAGCGGCCAGGGAAATAAATGGCGATTATCACTATAAAACATTGTAGTATGTACTCCGACTCTGATTGGGGAATTTCTTATCAGGGAGATATTTTTTTAATACTGATCTCTGGGAACCCATAATATTCATTCCCAATTTGTTGGCATCAAACTAGAGATTTTATATCTATGATATATTTCTTGTTAGGTAAATAATTAAAGATACGGGTGGTGTTGGCGGTGAGTATGCTGTCAAAATATTCACCTCCGTCAAAAACCGCCATATACAGAAGTAATAGTAAAATATAGACAGACCTTGTTCTTATACCAATCAGAAATATGGCATAAACAGTACGGTATGTTATTGTCAATTTGTTTTCCTTTGTTAATATGTAAACAAAAGCAAAAAACGTTATGTTACCTGGCTTTTGTTTAGATCCGGATATGGTAAACATAAAGAGCATTATTTGTTACTGTTTTCCTGATATGGAAATAATAAAGAGCGTTTATATCATGTGTGTGTGATTAACCAATAGAATTGCACTGTGTTATATATACAGAAGCAAAACTTCTGTAACACGAGCAGGCTCTTGTTTACGTACACCATCGTACGCCTTGACGACAATATACTATACACGCTGATTATGTTTGGCATATGAACAAAACTATATATATTTTAATATTCCTTCTGTTGATGGCGATTTGAACAAATATGAATATTTCTGCAATGAACGCTGCCATTGCCTTTAAACTTATTTTGTAAAAAATATATATAAGTAATAAAGTATATCTTGTTTATATATGCCTATTTAGAGAAAGAGAGAGAGAGTATATGATCACATATCCTACATGTACACTTTTAAATATCAGATTTATGGAGGCATGGAGGCCATGGACTCAGTAGGAGTGTTAATTGCTTCAAGTTCAAATGTGGTAGTCGAAAATCTACGGGATACTAAAGATATCCCTTCAATGTATAGTCAATTTTGGACTACAAATGTGGTTGCTTCAGTGAGCAAGACCATTGGTGAATAGATATAGCAACATTATGCCGATATAATATTGTCTATCATCCACCCTCCAAATTCTGAGTAGCGCCACCGGTACGATATTTAGTGACCACCAGCTGTGGCCGGCTGCAGCTTTCTGTTGCTTTCTACCAGGTCAGGGAGAACCCAAAATCGATGTACTAAACCTCGATTTGTGTAAAAAACCTCGTTCGAGATCATGTGGCCACTGGTCAAAATACTCACCCATGATATACATGTAAGGGGAAACACTCTAAACCAAATATGATACTAATGCCAGTAATGGAAGTAGTAATATAGTGTGGAGTATTTCATCTTGCACTATGACTATGGTAGTGAGTCCGTGTAACTGATCACATGATCTCGAAGAACCTCGATCAAGGTTTTTAACACAAATCGAGGTTTAGTAATAGTACATCGATTTGGGGTTCTCCCTGACCTGTCTACTGCGAATGCCTAGTCGGTTGTAACCTGTAATGCTCAAATACACCCGATAATAATTTCCCACACTCAAAAGAGTTGGAAATGCGGTTTTATAAAGTATAACTCTTAATGACTCCAGTGAGTCTAGAGTCTAGTCTAGTCTAACCTTCCACCCAAATGCGAAAACATCGGCAAACTGACAGTGACAGTGAATGGCGTCGAAGCCCTGCTGAAGAGGTTAAACCCAACCAAAGCCTCTGGCCCAGACGGTATCCCAAACTCCATCCTAAAGAAGTACGCAAAACAACTGGCACCTGCCTTCAGGCTCATATTCCAACTATCATTAGACACAGGCACATTGCCAAGGGACTGGCGCAGCGCCAACATAGCCTCAGTCTACAAAAAAGGAGACCGACATCAAGCGGAAAACTATCGTCCTGTGTCCCTAACATCAGTACCGTGCAAGCTACTAGAACACCTCATATGCCGCCATATCCATGAACATCTGGAGAAGCACAACATACTAACAAAGCTAAACCATGGCTTTCGAAGGGGATATTCCTGCGAAACACAACTAGCAGTGACAACACAAGACATCCTACAATCACTTGACAACAAGAAGCAGATCGACGTGGCCATCCTTGATTTCTCCAAAGCTTTCGACACTGTGCCACACGACAGCCTATTGACCAAACTAAATCACTACGGTATCACAGGCCCGGTCAACAGATGGCTAGCATCCTTTCTGAAAGAAAGAAAGATGAGAGTTGCACTCGAGGGATACTACTCAGAAGAAGTTGACGTGTTATCAGGAGTACCACAGGGAACAGTATTGGGACCGCTGCTCTTTCTCTGTCACATAAATGACCTACCGGACACAGTAACATCACAAGTCCGCCTATTCGCAGATGACTGCCTCCTGTACCGCCAGATAAACACCTACAAAGACCACGAAATATTGCAACAAGACCTACGCAAACTGGAACAATGGGCCACCAAATGGGGGATGCGCTTTAATCCAACTAAGTGCTACATTATGAGCCTAAAGCAGAAGACACAAAGATTTTACCAACTGGCAGGGCAGATACTCCAAGAAGTCACAAACAACCCGTACCTTGGCGTCCAATTCTCCAATGACATGCAGTGGCATCACCACATCGAGTCCACCACGAAGAAGGCAAACTCCACCCTCGGCTTCCTTCGGCGTAATCTCAGGTACTGCCAAATGGATCTTAGAAAAACGGCATACATAGCATTAGTCCGCCCTCAGCTAGAGTATGCAGCAACAATCTGGGATCCTCACTATGAAAAGGACAAGACAAAGCTGGAGAAGGTGCAACGCAAAGGAGCAAGATTTATAAAACAGGACTACCGAACGAGAGAGAAAGGCTGTGTAACATCAATGCTAAGTGAACTTCAACTACCATCCCTAGAAGCAAGAAGAAAGGAACAGAGACTGACACTATTTTACAAAGTGGTAAAGGGATCAGCCCCGGGTATCAACTCCGAACACTACCTAAGAAACTACCGCCCAAAGAGGAAAAAGAAACCCACAAAATTCAAGGATTTTGTTAGTGACAACATCGTGGAGAAACTAACCACAAATAACGAAAGTGCCTACGAACCAATTCATACAAACACAGACCAATACAGATATTCCTTCTTCCCGAGGACTGTACTTGACTGGAACAAACTGGACAACAGCACAGTCAATGCCGCCGACCTAGAAACATTCAAGGCGGCTCTGGAAGAACAAAAATAGCGCTCCTCACACCGTCCTGTAAAAGCCAGCTTTGGTCACTAGGACGTAACAACTACAGATACAGATACAGTCTTACTCTGAATCTGATCAATATCATGTTTTAACAACACGAATCACGATGACACGAAAATAAGCAATACATGTATGCGATGCAACTAATTATTATATTTCCAAGGCAAAAATTAGGCTAAAAATGCTAAAATAACCAAGGTGAAGTATAATCATACTCATAATTCCGTGTGTAGTTTTCTAAGTAATTCAAAAAATGTTCCTTCACACATTTTGGCAAATTTGACACATCAACATCTTGGGCAGATACAAAATCAAAACAACTTCCGGATCAAAACGTGAAGCGAACATATTACTGAATACCGGAACATTTAGGGTGATCTCTTCCTTTATGTCCGTAAAAATCTACGGTAGCTGATTTAGGACATAAAAACAATATTGTGACATGGATCCGATTTAAAAAAAAAAAATGCCAATCATGTACATGTAAGATTAAATTACCATAAAGCACCGGAAATATCAGAAAATAAAAAAAAACTAAATTAACACGTTGACTGCCACTAAGAGTTAACGCGCACGGTTGCATGCATGGAGACCGATACTACGAGTTAACTCATAGTGGTGTTCATACCACATACATAACCACATAAACTGAGAGCAATGTAAGTCTATGCGTCAATCCATGCCCACCTACCCCATTGGTCGATTGCAAATATATAATTACAATGGCTTGAGATAAAGGGCCATTCTCAGGTAACCGGGACCAAAGCAACAAAAAAAAATCGAACAATTAATTTTCGTAAACAGTTGTCAACATTATTTATTTGTGAAGTTGGGTATCCATTGTACATTTAACAGAAGTGGTTAACATATCGATGATATATTCCTATAAAATATGACTCCATGAAGATGGTACCCGCATTTTCAGGGTGCGACAGATACGTTACCACAGCATCATTCTAGATAACATCGGTTTTTCTATCTAAGAGGATTTCTGCTATGCACAATAAGATGTAATGCTCATATCAGTCCACAAGTTGCATATATTGACTGAAAAATCATATCTGGTATGGAATACTTTTTATTTATGGACCATATATACACGAATTCTACGCGAATCGTGACTTATTTTCAACCATTTCAGGAAAACATAACACACAGTTCGTGTGTCCTACATTATTATGAGCGTCGTGGACAAATGTTTCAATGTACATGTGATTCCACACACTGGGGTTTACAAGGAACCAAAATTATCTGAAATAGCTTTATTTTTCCCCAAGATATGCGTTGGTACATCGGCCAAGTTTTAGGTAACGTATCTGTCGCTATATAACAGAAAATTATATTTTCTCAGTTTCAAAACTGGCATTGTACTACATGAATATGCCACAGTATGTTTGCTTCCTTTGGTACATATTTGTAACAAAATAGCTTGTATTGGATGCAAAAGCAAACAGATAGATCAATATATTATATACATGCATGCACTCTATATTTAAATCTTCACTGATATATTGAATATTGAATAGTTTGTAAAAAGTCTGATTATCGACTTAATAGTAGGTATCCAAATAGTTCTAGGCCAGTATTGAACAACATAATAAATATTTCTAAATACCGGTATTTAAAAACGTCCGTCCGCGGGACACCCACCTAATGGAGTAGATTAGTAAACGAATTGTTCACTTCGTGACTAAAGCATGAAATTTTGACATACCAATTGATATTAGATATGGAGCCACGCTGAAATTTCACTTTAACCCCTCTTTTAAATTTAAAGAGCGTTTCGTGGTTATATAATTTAATAAATGTCACAATTAATCTTACCATGGAATCTGCGCTTGAAATTAGGCATATACAGTAAGAATGACTCAGCACGATATAATGGCACATTTTTAGGGCGAAATTGGAACTCCCCGTTCAAGAAGACTGTCAAAATGGCAGCCGTAAGTGGAACATTTGACGTTTTTTCACTGATATCTTTCAGACCAGTTTCTTCTGAATTGAACTGGTTCGGAAATGTGACTTTATTTTGTATTGTTCATGTTAATTGGTCACTGGAGCAATGAAATATGACATTCGTTGGATCCCAGCCCCTTCCGATCCCTCAATAATTTGATTTTACAGAACGCGGTATGAAATTTTACCAAAAATCGCCATTGGGATTCTAGTCATATTTCAACAAGAAATGAGCAGAACTGTGCAAATTAAGTGAGGCTTACCATTACTTATGAAAATTTCAACTCAATGGAACCAAAATTGTCACTTTGGCTAACAATGGCTGTCAAATGACGGCTAAAATATTATACAGGTAAATGGTAAATGGTAAATATTGTCCCGTCGTGCCACGCAATCGCTTGAATGTTGTGGATGATGAACAAAATAGGCTGTTCTGTCATATATACATTGAATACTAACATTTATGATGCATCTTGGATAAGTATTACTATTATATTACCAAAATTATTGAAATTTTCTCTCGAAATCGGGAAAACAAAAACTTTTCAGGTTTGCACCATTTTTTCAAGTAAAATGGAACTATCTTTTGTGTTTATTGTTTTGATCCGTCTTAAATGCGTAACACTGAAGTGTTTTTAGAAAAATATACTCAAGCTGGCTTTCAAAATGTCCACGAAATTTGGTAGAAAATTTGATATTTTCAAATGAGCAGAACTCTGAAACTGAACTGGCATAATTATGTGGCTACTCTGGCCCAATAACATGTGCAACCATTATAGGTAAGTGGATGTCAGACCAGGTAACACGTCTATCAGGATAGGTGTCTTAATACCTATTACTCTAGAATGACAGAGAAATAGCCAACTTAAAACACTGGCGGGTGGACCAGATTACTTTTTAGAAAGTCAAACAAAGAGATGAGTAAAAAACTGCTTAATAACATCAAATTCTGAGTCCTTGGCATCAAGATTGATTTACTAATGTCAGGAAAACAGATTCCTCCATTGTGCATATAAAAGGCCACCAAGATGAAGAACTCTCTGAAATTACATCCCAATCGATTAACATATGCTTATTATTATGGAAAGTGATAGCCACCAAAGGTCCAACTGCACTACTCTCCCCTGACCATACAACCATGTTATATATACATAAACACCACACAAATGACCATGCAGCCACTCGCTTTATACACACACACCTCACCCACGACCATACAAGGACACTTGGGTTTACCCGTAAACCACACACATGACTATACAGCCATGAGTCAACCATTCAGGTACACCAGATATACTCCTACACTTCACTCATGACTATACAGTCGTTCAATCGTGATCATACAATCACTTGTATACATATTCACCTCATCATTGGCTATACAATAACTCCCTGTATATATATTTGCCACATTTATGGCCATATATCCACTCAAGATATACATATACACTGCAACCATAACCATAGAGTAACTCCCGGTATGCATATACACATCGCCAATGGTCATACAGCCCTTGTATATATACAAATGCCCCGCACACATGGCCATTCACACACTCCAGGCTTGAATATACTCCCCACTCAAGACAATTCAGCACTCGTAGCATACCCATACACAACATTTGTGGTCATACAATCACTCCTTGTTTACCAACTTCACCTCACCATTGGCCATACGATCACTCCCTGTGTACATATTGACCACACCCATATAGCCAATAAATATATACAATGTACACACACACCCCACCAATGCCTATCATAGAATCACTCCAGGTATACATCGACACCTCACCATTGACCCTACATACCTTCTAGATATAGCAATACCTCGCATAGTACCTCACCATTGGCCATACAGTCACTCCTGTATACATTTTCTTTCCACCCATGACCATATACCCACTCAAGATATACATATACACCCCACTCATGACCATAAGGTCAATCCATGTATACATATACACCTCACCAATGAATATACCAATATCACGCACGACCATTCGTACACTCCAGATTTACATATATACATCGCCCATGACAATTCAGCCACTCGATGTATACTCAATCACCCCATTCATGATCATACAGCTATTCTCTGTATACATATACATCCACCAATGATAATACAGCCACGGCAGAGATGATTATACATCACATATACAACCATGACCACAAGGACACTCCATGTATACTCCAGGTATGCATATACACTTCAACAATCATTACCGTACTGTCATTCCATGTACACCTATACACATTGCACATAAGCATATATAAAATCACTGCCTATTTATTCATACACCTACAGTCCCACACGTGATCATACAGCCATCATATGTATAAATATACACCCTTCCTTGACAATAGTCACTCATGTATATCCCATGTATATCCCACACATGACCATACAGTCACTCTATATATACATAAACAACACACAGATGAACATACTGCTACTATCAGTATACACATAAACCACTTCAATAACCATACAAATAATCCTTGTATAGCTATTCACATTCACCTCACACATGACCATACAGTCACCCCTTGTATACCTATATAGTAGCAAAATTCCATATTACAGTGCATCATTTAAAATGAATTTGTCATGCCCCAGAAGGTACAGGGACAACGAGAATGAAACATGTAGTAGTCAGTAGATTAAGAAACATGGTTAATCACTAAGTGTTACAATTTTTTTGCTAACTCTTTGGAACAGAGAATACTGCTCTGGATATATGTAAAAAATAATTTTTTTTATCAAATGTGGTTGCCATTTTGGAAGCCATCTTGAGT
Source organism: Siphonodentalium dalli (assembly GCA_032622095.1). Lineage (NCBI taxonomy): Eukaryota > Metazoa > Mollusca > Scaphopoda > Gadilida > Siphonodentaliidae > Siphonodentalium > Siphonodentalium dalli. The sequence goes on from CP136067.1 coordinate 57,225,350, forward strand.
AATTTTGTATAAAAACACATTAGTGTGACGCATTTATTAAGACATATCAAGAACAATAAACATCTTTTATACCAAAGATAGTTCCATTTACTTGAATAAATGTCCAAGCCAGAATAGTAATTTTTTGCCGATATTGATTTGTGTCAAACTTGTGATAAAAAATCCAATAATTCTCGTAATGTCAGTGGTTACATTAGTAACACTTAACCAATGTGCATCAGAAATGTTAACATAAGACAGCATAGCCAATTGTATTCGCCAATCACAACTTGTAAGCGATTACATGGCATGATGGGGAAATATTTACCATTTTCCAGGTTTTGGCTGCCATTTTGGCAGCCATTTTCAGACAAAGTGACAATTTTTGTTCCATTGAGTTCAAATATTCATAAGTAATTGTATGCCTCGCTTAGTTCGCACAGTTCTGTCAATTTCTTGTTAAAATATGACCAGAATCCTAACGGTGATTTTTCGTGAAATTTCATACCGAGTTCTCTATAATCGAATTATTGGGGGATTGGAAGGGACTAGGATCACACGAATGGTATATTTCATTGCTCTAATGATAACTTAACACACACAATACCAAATAAAGTCACATTTCCGAACCAGTTCCATAAAGCAAAACCTGATCTAGAAGATATTTAGTGAAAAAACGTCAAATTTACTCTTTCAGCTGCCATTTTGATGGCCATCTTGGACGGGGAGTTCCAATTTTACCCTAAAAATGTGGCATTATATCTGTCAGAGTCATACTTACTGAATATGCCTAATTTTAAATCGCATATTTCATGGTAAGATTAATTGCGACATTTAATAAATTATATAATCACGAAACGCTCTTTAAATAAGGAAAACCCATTAAAAGGGGGGTTAAAGTGAAATTTCAGCGTGGCCCCATATCTAATATAAATAAGTATGTGAATATATACATGTGTGCAAAGTTTCATGCTTTAGTCACAATTTGAACAATTGCCTTGAAAATTTGACTTAATCTACTCCACTAACTCTATTGGGCCTACGAACAAGTGTCTGCAAATTTTTGTCCGACCCCACCCCCGCCCCCCCCCCCCCCTCAGGGCCCACGCAATTTTTAAAGACCACGTAGGCCTAATTGTATATTTCTGTGGCATTATATACCCTAAGGACCTATAATAATAACAATAGAACATTTAACTGTGTCAATTAAAACAATCCTAACAGTCATATTGATGTTTTCTTCGGCTTACGAACACGATTGCATAATCGGTAACGTATCTGTCGCGGTAACGTATCTGTCGAATCGAAACGTTTTTAGCAGCTGTGGCTATTGGTGAATACTAAAAGCTTCCAAACTATATTGTTAAATGATCCCAGCCGAACCTGTTATATGATAGAAAATACCAATCGGCAAGGTTTAAGACGTTTATTGAGATATGGCACTAAATGTTGGTAACGTATCTGTCGAAAAGTAACGTACCACTCCGTGGGCCGAGGCTATGTATCGCTAGCATTTCTTGCACAAATTGTCGAGCAAGTTTTCGATATTACATACTCAAAGACATCCATGGGACGGATGTATGGACACAACTTGCAAACCTGATACACATTTTACTTATTGACAAGGCGCAACTTTTGACTTGGTAACGTATCTGTCGCGACGATTTGCGACAACAACATATCGTGGTGTAAAATATACCGTTCCTGCTAAATTTATGCCACCAACTACGTTCTAACATTGTCACGACTACAGATACGTCGACAAACCCAATACAAGTCCAATGTAGCCATTTTTATGAGTTGTAGGATTAAATAAATTATTCCAACCGAGCTTGCGACAGGCTCTTTTGGTTGGATATGGGGTATATATCGCTACAGGGTGTCAAAATTATCATGGCGTTTTATCCACATTGTTTAAAATAAATCACAACTGGTTCGTTTCAACCGGAGAGGAACATTTTTGAACACGAAAATGGTAGTTTTTATGTTGAAAGTGGTGTGCGACAGGTAAAACCCGTATTGGTCCCTGTTATCTGAGAATGGCTCTACAACGATTCCCACATCCCGATCAAGGGGTGAAGTTTGAAATATTGCTAGGACACTCCAACTCACCAGGACCTCTTCTGTAGGGTAATGTGGGGCATAATGAGACACATTATAAGCACATTTAGACCCCACCATGCCACTAAATTATTAAACTAAAAGTTAGATAAATAATTCTAGTAGGCCTATACATGTTATTACTTACACTTGCCTGAGAAGCACCAATTTCTGAACACCATTACTCCCCGTCGACCTACCCAATCCGTCGCATTATGCCCCATACATGGGGTACAATGAGACACATTTGACATTACAACATCTGCATATATACCGAACTTAATAAATACAAGACCGCCAGCAGTATATTTTCTTTTGTGGATTGAAAGAATGTATAAGCGTTATTTAAAGTCATAGCAGCAGACCAATGGGACATTTTATTGATTTCTATGGCGGGTAAAAATAGCACCATAAAGTTTGATTTCAGGAAAATGGCCGGGGAGGGTTAACAATAAATATTTTTCTATATCATGTTTAAATGTTTGGGAAGGATCGAATATGTTTGTTTTTATTTATTTTCTTTTGAACTAAGGTTACGATAAGATTTATTTTTCCATGTTTGATTTGCGATATGCCTAATCAGATTTTTTTTTCTCGTACTGGTTGTACTCGAGTGTCGCATTATGCCCCACAACCAGACAACCTGCCTCTCCCCCAATATGAGTGAATGTGAATAACCGGTGTACATATAACTGATCAAATTACTATAGAACTTGTCTTACTTTACCAAAATACGCATGTAGTTTTGGTGGTAATGGTAAGATGTTTTCGTTTTTACATGTACAATACCTACCGAAAGTTAAAACAATTCAAAAATGGGGGTCACCAAATGTGGGTACCCCTACTCCGGCGTTTCGCATTTGAGATTAAACAGTCATAATGATGTCGGTCCAATTGGGATGTCCACTTCTATGATTGGTCTTACTAAAAATAATAAATATGCGATTCAACTTCAGTCATGGAAAAACATATGGCCTGTTAACGACCGTCTGTCGCATTATGCCCCGCGTCGCATTATGCCCCACATTACCCTACATCCATGACCCATGGTAGACAGGTGCAAATAGACATTTCTCGGACAACATAGAGGGCTTTCGTTGCATAAAACAATACTCAGCTAGCTCTAGATTGTTCAGGTTTCATTTGAAGCTTTTGGCCATAAAGTCATAATATAATACACCCTGGGGCATTGTTAGAGGCATGGGCATGCAAGCGACTGAAAGGTCCACAAAACATCTAAGCTTGGCTGTGTAACATGTAATAGAACAACATTTACATGTATGTTGAAATTAGTTAGAAATGAGCGCCCTGCTTCAGTGGTCTAATGTCTAAATTCTAACAAATCTTATTATCAGCTGTAGTTCTATATATGTTTACTAGCTGGTGGGCCCGACTTCGTCCGGGCTGTTTCCCCTTTGCTTTCCGGCGAAAGGCGCGATTTGACCTTTAATTGACCATTTTGAAGGTCAAGGTAAGGTCGGGGTCACGGTTTGACCCGTCCAAAACACTCCCCGGACAAAATTATCCCTAGGTATCAAATTTCGTCGAAATCCGTCCGTTTTACCCAATTTGACCTTGAATTTACCATTTTGAAGGTCAAGGTCGGGTCGGATACGATTTGACCCGTTCAAAATACTCCCCGGACAAAAGTACCACTAGGTATCAAATTTCGTCGAAATCCGTCCGTTTTACCCGATTTGACCTTGAATTGACCATTTTGGAGATCAAGGTCAGGTCGGGGTCACGATTTGACCCGTCCAAAACACTCCCTGGACAAAAGTATCCCTAGGTATCAAATTTCGTCGAAATCCGTCGGGCAGTTTTCCCGGCCATTGCTAACAAACAGACAGACAGACAGACAGACAAACAGACAGAAGTCCCAAAATATATATTAGATTACACATCTCATACTTATAACTGGATACATTTTGACAGTAGGATAATTCAGATATAGTGTCAGAGGCTGCTCGAAACTCGAGCTAGCCCTACATCAAGTGCATGCACAAGCGGATAAATGTGGCTTGTTTAATCATGCATACAAGTTTGTTTCCCTGGCTATGTGTGTACCAGTGTGTATATATAAATTCATTCATCATGTTTTATAGTATTTTAGTCAACCAAAATCTGGTTTTATGATGTTGAAACGTGATATAAAGCTACTACGAGATAACTCGTAGTTGGCACCTGAACGGAATTTACCAGTGGTCATCGCTGGGGCCAGCTACGAGTTATCTCGTAGGTAAATAAATATTACGTTTTCGACGTGTTAGGTGACGTAGATTGTACGTGTTCTTGTATATAAATTCATTTACCGTGTCTTATACACGATATTCTTGTACATGTGTAGCACTCTCGCTATCTAAGTCGTTGAAAACGTAATTGTATTTACCTACGAGATAACTCGTAGTAGCACCAGCGATAAAACACTGATTAATTCCATCTCAGTTACCGACTACGATGATTTTTTTTTGATTTTTTTTTTACTCGGGTCTAAACAAATAAATACATATAGACATGTGAGGAATCAAGGACACAATACATACACTTGGTTAAATCATAACAAAATTATTTCAAAGTTATTAATAGGAGCTAAAATATAAAGTGTTTTGTCATAGGCTGAAATAAAGATGTTCAAATAATTTTTTTTGAATGAGTATAGTATATAATATATGGTATAAGATATTGATCAATTCAGACTCTGCACCGTTGATACTTTTGTGTGTTTTTCATCTCTCACGTTTATGTTAAAAATAATTCATCAATTATATTCCATCTCTCTTGGAATAAAATATCTTTTTTGTGTGGAATAGCCCGGTAATGGCACAGTTTCAATTGTCTTATAAGTTTTTAACCATTCTGTAAAACCATGTGAATTATAGGGTTACTATAGTTCTTATCTACGAGTTATCTCGTAGTAGCCTTATGACATGTGTCAGCATCATATAACCCGATATTGGCCGAACCATCACTCCTACATACGTAATACATCACCTACTATCGGCTAAACATGCAATCCCATGTTGGCATATAATATATGGGATGGAATTACCCATTGCATGGTTTTCGGCAGTGAACGTACGTGTTAAATTAAACTTGTCAAATAAGGTTCAGAAATTCATTACACTGGTTACCCGCACCAGTAGGCTATATTATACATATGCAACAAAGATCACAGTGGTGCAAGGTTGGTGTAGCATACGGTGTTGCTAACGGTGTAGATATACACAAAATGACAGCTATTGTTATCATGATAATATATGGTATGGCATTTTGGTTTCTTGTGTGGAGTTTTGTAAAATTTATTTAATCGACAATAATTAAAACAACAATTTTCCGGTGTAGAATATTTTAATCACGGTACAAAATGTTGCGTGGATACCAAAATAACAAGACTATATGACGGTATGGATGCAAAACTCAATAGCGGTGTAGATTATATATAATCAAACAATTCAATATTTTTAGGATACTCATGAATACGAATTGTTTAAAAATCAATATACCGTCCAATCAAATTGTGAAAATCATGACTAATTTTAACAGATAGTATTAATAGTCCTTTTGTTAAATTATATAACTCTAATGCGTTCTTGATAGTGAGTTGACCTTCTGCATGACAAATATTTACATCCACAGGAACGCAAGGTATAAGTGTTACAATTGCTTGGTCAGTGCACGAATATCTGCAGACAGCAATGGATCACGGAGCAACATCACACAAGAATGACAATTTGAAAATTAGGACCATGGAGGTTGATTCGGCCACCTGTAAAACAGGATATCGCATTCAGAATTTCAACCTGATACCGTGATTTTTATCGGAGACGAACCAATGTCTGGAGCCTGAAAGTCCCAAAGACGGCAAATACTCTGTTCGGATCGAACGTAATATATTCTCCATGTTCTCCAATGAGCTACCAACAGGATTGTGGACTCAGCGATCTATCATTGTGCGATGAAAATCATATTTTGAGTCAAATACCAAAGCGACTTAGATATTCAACGCCGCTGAAAACTGGTGTCATTTTGACACCGACACCTGAACATGGGAATCTCACACGCGAAGATGCAGCTAACTTGGGGGATATGACCACCCAGCTCCCAAATGTACCGGTAACACAATAGCTTAGTAAAGTTGGGCAATTAGAAAACATTGCTTTCAATTTGTTTATGGATGCATGTATGCCGTTTTGTCTTATCAGTGTACGATGCGTACAATGAAGTTGTAAAACAATTTTGGAGAGTAGGATATAGGCTTTTCCATGAAAATTTCTAAGATTCATGGACGGACCGAAAAATCAAGGGCACACTTGTAACCGCTGGCGATACAGACAAATCCGAAATCAGTCCTCTCGATTCACGCATACATTTTGTTGTGCCGTTGTAGGTCTGTTATCTCTGTCAAGAACCCATGCCTGTTAACGACATAGTTCGTTCAAGGTGTGTCGGGTGGTATACTTGACGTCTTTATTTGAAGTGAACAACAACAAGACCTTCAAAATATGCACTGATGGAAAGAAGATCAATTGTGCCACGAGTTGTCGATCTTGTGATAAAGATCTTTTCGGTTTCGAAAAGTCACATACTTGAAAACTACATAATGTTATGTGCAAACATTTCCGTAATTTATTCCTCAGACATACTCACCTCGATATGCAAAGAAAGCCGAGTGATTACTCAGTCTATTTTGTGACTAAAATGGAGTCACGGCGCCGCCTCGTCGAATAGGCAAAACAAAACAGCCAAGTTTGATTGCGCTATGCGCTAATTAAACAAATAATCTAATTTTATTATCGAACGAGGTGGCCTATGTATTCTGGGATATATTTTGTACAATTATAACCAGACCTTGTGCTAAAAACAATGGTTAACAAACAGACAAACTGTGCCCGTAAAGTGCAAATGGATGGAGAAAGTGAAAGATATTCAAACAAAATATCGGCAGATTAATTTGTTAAAAGTGGGGTATATTACATGCTCAGAACAAATGGCACTTTATTTTAAATGTAGTCTGAATAATTAATTCCGTGGCAACTGATTATCGAACATTGAAAACTCTAGTCGAGGCAGTACTTATAAAATATTCAAACATGATATACATTGCGAAAAATACTTGCATGGACCATTTGGATACTATAGGAACGTAATAACTCTTTGTCAGTTCCGTACTTGTAATCATCGCTTGCCAACAGAGAAAGGTCGATGGAATGACACCAACATATTCCATAAACTATGTCCGCTGTTCACTAAAAGACATTGGAGATGAACTGCACTATTTATTAGAATGTGAATGTTTATGTGAGGCCAGACATCGCTTCTTGCCTAGCAAATATACCAGCATAGAACATGCAACTATTGATATGTTAGATGACATTCTGAATTTGGAAGATGTGGATTGCCTGCGCAGACTATGTGCATTCATCCGACTGATAAACCTTAAGTTAAATGATATTGACTAATATGCAGTGTGTTGTTGTTGTTGCTGTTGTTGTTGTTGTTGTTGGAGAAAATGATGATAATGATACTGGCGATTGTGACGACGAGTAGACGAAGACGATAACGTGATGACAACGAAGACGGTGATACTGACGACGAGGTTACAGTGATGATGTCTGGACGACGAGGACGACGAAAACGACTACCATGATGTTGATAATGATGACGATGATGGGAAGTTCGTGTATATATTGTACATATACTGCAACATTCTCAATCTTTTTGATAAGAGAATAAACGTATTATTAATAATTCAAAACTATAACAAGCATACCTTTTGTGACCTTGGTCCTCCGCCATATTGGATATTCTACACCGTATGCTACACCGGTCTTGCACCACTGTGAAAGATGTGCATGCATAGCGGAGTATTATCTCACTACTCCGACATGTCTGCATGTTCCATTTACAAATTACTGGTAATTGAATTATTTGCAAATGGCAGAAAAACAGGGAGTTTGTACATGCGTGCGTGCGTGTGTATGTGTACATGCTGATAGCATGTGGTTTTCCGTAGACTTGCGGACTTATAATGGTGTTAGTTTTTCAAATTGTGTTATCATTTGTTTTTATTCTTTTTTGTTTTGGTTAAATTGAGCAAGGAATATAATCTAAATTGTTTTTGTTGTTTTAAGAGTGAATTGTTTTTTCGAAAAAGGACCACAAACAGTTCAAAATAGTCAGATCAAACCCATATTCGAATTCGATCTGTCATTTGTGCTGAGAAATTCATATACAAAATTTGGTTCCAATCAGATAGAAAACGTTTGAGTTATTGCACCATGCGTAAAGTGTCTATGGACAGACGGACCGACATATGGCTAGACAGATGGATGGACGGACGAGTGACGAGTGGTCAATCCGAACGTCGACACTATGTTTACCATACTATGGGCAAACATAATAAAAAAGATTGCTGAATAAAGGCTCCCTAAAATAGCTTGTTTCAACTAATATTATATAATAGTGTTGATACTTATTCTATTTACCAAGTGAGTGCCTTTAGAGCATTTTAAAGTTGATATAAATAAAATAATGTTTGATGTTGTATAATATAGTTTTAATTGTCATTTTGACATATTCAGTAATAAATATATAATTTTGATAAAATATCCCCAATCAGTGAGACTAATATACTAACCCCAATCAGTGATGCAATAATATTTTAAACATATGTGAACAACATGTGCTTTTCAGTGGATATCATTGTAATCTGATAAAATTTTGGTTTCATAACAGTAGCAGCAAATTTCTTCTGTCGCATCAATTAAAATGGGTTACACATTTGTATTGACAACCTCCATATCGGTCTAACAAGTAAATAGAACATTTAGACGAAAAAACTCCTGGTTGTTTTGAAGGACTATACCATATACATACCAAGAATAACACAGCATGTATTTACATTTGTATGAATAAGACATTAGGCATCTACCCCCATGAACTTCGGCGAATCTGATTTGATGGCTGGCATTACAAATGTTGAGCATAATCCACCTGACTTGTTGGACCATAAACCTGTATATGTACGCGCCTCACTGCATTGCAAATTGCACAGTCTGAGTCAGATGCATTCAGTTTTCCCACAACTTTTATATTGTTTCTGAGTATTAATAGCCAATACATACATGTACATGTATATGAGACACCATCTGCTGACATTGTCAAAAACAATATTATTTTTAGATGTCAATATTTATACAAATATCTCTAGTTCTCACAGAAATTTAAGAGGGACTTTAAGACCATCTGAACTTTCCAAACAGTCAGGCTTGTAGTGGTCAATGTTTTAGTATGGTAAATGCAATATTGCCAAAATCATGTATGCCTACTAGCCAATCAGCGCCAATATATGACCCTGTAATCTGAAGAATATGGCACCAGATTTAATTTAACAGTACAAATGTTTAATCAGATCTTGCACATCCTAATTAATTCAATTATTGTAAACTATAATAGTTGTATTCAATTATAATAATTGAGCATGGATATTGCCGTTTCGTAGATTTAAAACAAGATGCACACATGTAACCGTAGTTAGGCCCCGGCATGCACCTCCACATGCGGGTGGGTTATTTTTTTCAATCAATCAGTTTATTTCTCATAAACCTATACATACATAGGTATGGAGATAATAACAGTTAAATATATACAATATGTACATAGGCATGTGAGCTTCCGGGTGACAAATGTTGTATACATGGATTACATTACATAACCTTCATCGCTACATATATGTATAACACTGTAACATGTATATGGATATTACTAATATATAAGCATATACAACTAAATAGATTTATTGTATATGCTTACATATACATATTTATAAATATATATTAATAACTGTGTGTATGCGTATATCGGTACTGTTCTTACACAAATTATGATAATGCTTGTTCGAGCTATTTTCTAGCTGAGTTATTCGGTCATTTCTCGATTTACAAGCTTAATAAATTCGCACAACTTGCGGAGGTGTGTTACATTGTCGTCATTGAGTAAATCACTCATCAATATTGTATTAGGACGTCGGCCAGTTAACCGCAATTTCCCACTTTCGCCATATATCATACAATTCGAAGCGCCTATCGCCAATTTTTCCAATGCCAATTATTTGTTTTCAAATCCATGCAACATGTTTAAAGACAGATAATGACAGCTAAGATGAATATAAATGTACAGGCTTATAAACTGGACCAAAAGAGAACATTAATCAAGAGAAGGGGGCTCCCAGTTTCACTATGTACAAATTATTTGTTCTTTTATAACATGATATCATGGTTCTGATGAGGGAAAAAATGCACTTAAAAAATGCAATTCCATCAGTCACCACAGGTTTTCATTGTTATTTGTTACCTTTAATTATCCCTGTGATGCCAAAGTCAGCTCATTTAATCCTTCTAAAATACTATAAATGTTATTAATATTAAAAGATATACAGCTTTCTTGTAGTACTGTCATGATGTTCATCTTTGGTATGGTATTTTTGGACCTGCTCAAATAATAAAAAAATTAGTAGTTGAAAGCAACTTGATCATTATTACAAAACAGGCACATGTACATGTACTCATCTTTGTGAAGATAACATCTTTTGATTTTGGATTGGATTCTGCTGTGGGTGTCCAAGATCTGACAGGAAAAATATTGTGTTGAAGGGGTGGTGGGTCCCAAAATGTTCAACCTTATATCATGAAATTGTTTCCATGACACCCCCCTTTTTCCATTTTCTGCAGTACTGTTAACATTTCAATGTGACCATGCAAGCTGAAGCGTGATCTTATAGTATCTGCATAAAGCAGGACAATGGTGGTTTGATTTTTTCCTATTTATAACTATAATAGTTGAATTTAGGATGTACCAGACCTGTTAATGGCCGGCCAATCATTTAGATACTGGTAGATTACAGTGAACAGTTTTAACAAGACAGTTAATGACTGTGGGGTAGCTCACCAGACTGTAAAGACGGAGAAGACTGGGACTGTGAAGACTACAATAGTCAGTACGCTGTAATAACGTAATTATTTTTTCAAAATTTAAATTTAAATATTTTTTTTTTAGCAAGGAGTAAAATCTGTATGTTTTTTTTTCATTTAAAATTAATTTTGTTTGTTAAATTAAGCAAGGAGTTAAATCTAAATTTTTTTATCTAAACCAAGGATCCCCATGCCAAATATAAGCTTAATGGTTCTTGAGAAGTTGTTTTAAGACTTACTCTGGAGGGAAAGTTTTGGCCCTGGCTTTGCAACTATTTGACTTGGTGACCTCATTTTAGTCACCTAGGGAACATCCACACCAAATATGAACCAATTCGGTCTTATGGGTCTGGAGAAGATGTTTAAAAAATTTTTGATGGAAGGACGGACGATGGACGAGGAGCTCCATATGAGATTTTGCCTCAGGTGGGCTTAAAACTATAATCACAGGAACCTATATATCAGTACCAAACTTGAACTCAACAACTCAATAAGTTTGTCCTATGGAGGGGTTAAAGTTTTTTGGAGTGAGTGGCTAATTCTTAAACATATAAAACTGTCTCTATTAGAAACAGTCTCAATCAACAAAACATGGTCCGCACAAACTACAGAACCATTCATATGGTAGAAATTAATTCAATGAAAGGAGTGTTAAAACTGTGTAAACGACATATTTTGACTGACCCACCACTGAGTTGAGATTAAGGCTCCTGGGAATACATTTGACATTCAATTTCAAAACTAATTACCAAAACAAAACCCTCTGGCTGGAGAGAGCTGTGTGTCCTTGTTGATACTAGCACTGTCAGATTTGACATGTGGATAATTATCATCAACAGAGCAGACTGGTATTATTTTCACTGTAAGAGATAATATTCTAGCATAGGCACAGGGTGTCTGGCATTATGACTGAAATATCTTTAAAACAAGTGTTTGATAACAGGTATGCTAGAAGCACCAATGGACAAGGGTGTGATTGGGGTTCTTTAATATTTGTGTCTTTAGTAATTAACTTAAAAAAAATATTTAATTTAAAATTATATATTCTTTTTAATTGATCAAGGGGTTTAATCTAAACAAAATTGAGTTATGTCCCTGGCTCCGCCCACATTTGACCCAGTGACCTCATTTGAACAAATCTGAACCCCAGTCACACAAGGACCCTTCATACCAAATATGAACCCATTCGACACGATGGTACAAGAGAAGAAGTCGTTTTAAGAAATACTATGGAGGGAAAGAGTTATGTCCCTGTCTTCGCAACTATTTGATCCAGTGACCCCATTTGAACAAATCTGAATGTTAGTCACCTAGGGAACATCCACACCAAATATGAACCCATTCGGTATTATGGATCGGGAGAAGATGTTTAAAGAATTGTTGACAGATGGACGGACGACGGACGAGGAGTGATGACTACAGCCTCACCGGATACTTGATATAATATCTTCAGCACAACCGTTAGAATATATTATGTATGTGGTCATGCACTCTCTATAAGAGGCGGTTGCTGTCTCCATCCACTGTCGTTCTTCACAAGTTTTGAGAATCTTACGCCACAGAGAATGGCAAAAGTCATTAAAACAACACATACGACGAAAATCATTCTGTTTCTGTGTTCGAAGACGTCTTCATGTAATAACATGAGTACAACACACGAGATGATATTCAACGGGACTCTGAACCAGGCCACAATCCCTATCCTCTGCATGTCTGGTATAATGTGACTGCGAAGGAAACCCATTGCTGGAAAGTATAATCCTACTGCAAACTGGAACAAAAGCAATGCCAGAAAAGACACATTGGTATTTGATGATTGTGGATGAGTAACTACCACACATATGATATTGGCAAGAAGTCCACATCCCATTGAAGCTATGATGATGTTTTGAACTGGAATGCGCCTTGAAGCGAGGATGTGGTATACCGCTTGGCCGATGAGAATGCATACCATGAAACATGAGAAGACTAACACCAGTGATGGCTTTGCTGGAGTCAAAATTGGTGTCCAAAGAAAAATTATGATATAGATAACGTTTTCGTATAAAGCTTCAATGGCTCCAATCATGAATATTTTTTCATCTGATAGAATACTTTTGAATCCGTCATGACACAGTTTCTCGACATTGTTATCCAGGTAATCATAGTTCCCAATCCAGAGAGGTGCTACAACAATGCCAGCGAACAAAATGAATGGAACAGCCAACATGTACGATAACAGTGGTGACAGTGGTCCAAGGTCAAAGCCCTCAGCAAATATGCCTGCGATCACAGCGAGCAGTCCATTCCATGTTGATGCTTTCGAAAATGTGACCTGTGTCCATTCCTTAGGAAAGTCATGAGTTTCCAAATGTTCTTGCACATACCAAGCTTCGAAAACTGAAAATAAAACAGACGTAGAAAGTCCACTCAACAGATGCCCAATACAAGATGGTCCAAAACTCCCCAGCCTCATACCGGACACCACTACATAAAATACAGCGAAAGCCATACATTCTCTAATTAACTTTTCCCGCCAAACATAACCAGCAGTGATTTTTGTCAACAGTCCACACACCACCTGACCTGCGAAAAAGAAGACGATGATAATAACCGCCTGTTCCTCGCCATACTGAGCATATAATTTATATAGGTAGGGTCCATGCAACCAATCAGTAAACATGACTGTAATGTAGACAATGACGTATCCTTTTTGAAATCGGAGAAATTGTGGATTGTTTCCAACATTATCACCCGTTCGTATCTTATATGCCACCAATTGGACAATGACACATAAAGCTGCGAGTGAAAACAAGAGCGGGTATATCAGCGATAACATGATTCAAATGACGAGTCCTCGTAGAAGTGATGTGTTCTGTGTGTTAGATTGAGAACAAAACAAAATCTAATTTGCCGTAACAAATTAGTGTTCACTGAGCTGTTGAGGAGTGCCGTATCATGATTGTGCCATACAATCGCTACCAACTCACATGCATCTGGCAGGCTATTCTGTACATGTAGCTGTAAAAGAAGAAAAGACAAATGTTGGAACTTGGAAAACTTCAAACCCATATTAAATTTTTAACTGTATTTTAGGCAGATAAACACACTCACCAATTTCAGTTTTGAGGAGCAAATAACCCAATATGTATCTATCAGTCAGAAACCGGCACATTATCAAATTGGATAGATTGTAAGTCGAAAGTGAGCCTAAAACTTATGGAGGGTTATTAGGGTCACAATCCTAACTTCACATTTTAATTTTAACTTAACATTTTAATTCTAATATTTTAATTCTAACTTAACATTTTAATTCTTATATTTTAATTCTTATATTTTAATTCTATTTACATTCTATTTACATTCTATTTACATTCTATTTACATTCCAGAAACATTCTATTAACTCTAACTTAATCTTTTAATTCTTATATTTTAATTCTAACTTAACATTTTAATTCTAACTTAACATTTTAATTCTTATATTTTATAAAATTCTATAATTGTTGAAATTGTAATGAGCATAAAACGGATCTCAGAATTGAAAGGCAAAAATTAAAACAAACATAAAATGGATTCTAGAAGTTGTAATTGTGACCCTAATAACGCGCCTGCACTTCTGTAACAATTATAACGAAAGGGGTCGCTGCGATCGGACGGCGGGACATAACAATCTGCGGAATGGGATGGAATATGGAATAGAACGACAATCTGCGGAACAGAATTTCAAATTGCGTGTAACGGCCGATATATCGAGGAATACAACACGTAGAAGGCTCCTGTTTGTGACTAACGAAAGGCCCACATTCGCCCTATCCACACATATTAACCCCGCCACTGACCGGACACCAGAAGTTGCATTATTTGGTCGACAACTGACTTAACATGAAATTGTCGAAATCAAGGCCGTGGAACAGCTGTAGAAATGCATTTTTACAGCGATAACGATATGCATAGAAGCAGCACAACAAGAGACATATTACCCACCCAAGTGAAGGTGCCATGAAACACGAAAAACTGCGTTCGACGTCAATGTTTAGAATTTAGATTTCTCGATGAATAAGCTAGCAAACAACAAGTGTTATGGCTGTTTTAGTACGAATAATGTAATGGCGAACTCATATAAGAACCTCCCCCACGTATGACTAGTGGATAATATGAGAACCTCCCTCGCATATGACCGGCGGGTAATGTGAACCTCCACCGCGTATGACCGGCGGATAATATGTTCATATGAGAACCTCCCCCCCCCCCCCGCGTATGACCGGCAGATAATATGAGAACCTCCACCGCGTTCATATTATTCACCGGTCATACGCGAGGGAGATTCTCATGTGGGGTAGGTTCTCATATTATCTGCCGGTCATAATTATGTGTGGGAGGTTCTCATATGAACATATTATCCGCCGGTCATATGCGGTGTAGGTTCATATTATCCGCCGGTCATACGCGAGGGAGGTTCTCATATTATCCGCCGGTCATACGCGGGGGAGCTTCTCTTATGAGAACCTCACCCGCGTATGACCGGCGAATAATATGAACCTCCACCGCATATGACCAGCGGATAATATGTTAATATGAGAACCTCCCCTGTATGACCGGAGAATAATATGAGAACCTCCCCCGCGGATAATATGAGAACCTCCACCGCGTATGACCGGTGGACAACATGTTCATATGAGAACCTCCCCTGCGTATGACCGGCAAATAATATGTTCATATGAGAACCTCCCCAGCGTATGACCGACAGATAATATGAGAACATCCACTGCGTATGACCGGCGGACACATAAGTTTTAAAGTCTATAAACACTATTTGATTTGAATATTCTTTCGAACAGTCTCACCATTGACATATTCATACGTTCAACCCAGTTAATCAATTTGTAACTTGGCTTGTAATCGCCGGACACCGGCTTCCGGCATCTGGGCTTTTAGTCACAACTGAAATAAAAAATAAGTGCGAATTATAACAAATGAAGAGCGCAAAGCCCTTAAAAAATCACATTTGATACGTCTTCTGATACATGGTGTATATTCGTATTTTGTTGATGAAGTGCTGCTAAGAACAGGCTCAGTTGGAACGATAAAACGGCTTCAGCCGGCCATTCTATTTTTTACGAGAAAAAGTAGCGCTCCTTCTTGGAGCGAATTTCTGCAACAATTTCACTGCGTATTGGACCCATTTGGACAAAATTACATTCCCTGTGTCTACTCCTACATTTTGATATACTACACGCCCCATTATATGGAATATATCAGCTGAAATCGATCATGTTAGTGTAAACATCGAGTCTATTTTAGCTGTTTTCATCGGCGCGTGTTTGCGAGTTCTCCATTACATTATTCGTACTAAAACAGCCATATTGTAGCTAAAAACGAATGCGCAGTATTCCACTGTGTCATTTGGTACCTAACACTTGTTGTTTGCTAGCATATTCATCGAGAAATCTAAATTCTAAACATTGCATGACGTCGAACGCAGTTTTTCGTGTTTCATGGCACCTTCGCATGGGTGGGTTAATCTGTCTCTTGTTGTGTAATAGATGATAAACTTCATTTTAATATCAAGTCTGATTGTGTGCATAGCGTTATCGCTGTAAAAATGCATTTCTACAGCTGTTCCACGGCCTTGAATTCGACAATTTCATGTTAGGTCAGTTGTCGACCAAATAATGCAACTTCTGGTCAGTGGCGGGGTTAATATGTGTGGATAGGGCGAATGTGGGCCATTCGTTAGTCACCAAAAGGAGCCTTCTACGTGTTGTATTCCTCGAGATATCGGCCGTTACACGCAATTTGAAATTCTGTTCCGCAGATTGTCGTTCTATTCCTTATAAACTGATTCGCACCCCTCGACCAATGAAATTGCTTGAATTGCTGAACAATAATCCTTGTATGAATCTGTATTTCTGCGGACCGAAAATATTAATCTGAACAATGGTGTCATTGGAAAACAATCAACGCTCAGGAATTAAACGCTTGCAAACATGGGGTAGGTGTGCAATCACACCGCGAATATATTGTAAGTGATCACGTGGCGTTGGGATTGGATTGTGAACTCGCTCCAGTGTACAGTAATTTCCAAATTTTGGCGGGGGTGGGGGGGGGGGGGGGTGGTCAGTAAAACGAAAATCTTAGAATCTTCAAATATATAGTATTCAAGATGTGATTCGGAATATAGTAGAAGTACAACACAATAATAATCCACAATGCGTTATTGTACATGTCAATTCACAGATCTTAGAACATCCACTCAGTTTAACCTATGTCACTTTACCCTTCCATGTGTACACAAATTCGTCAATGCAGTCCGGAATTTCCACACTCAGTCGTTTGCCGGTTTGACTAACCGTCAAATTATGTCCACCCACACAACACAAAGATGTCTCCTTCGGAATCAAAAGGGTGGGTTCCTCTGCCTTTACCGAACTTTCGGCAGTAACTTTTGTAGGTGGGGGCGCACTTACTTCTAGCTTTCGCTTCACGCTGACTCGTTTGTAGACGTCCACTGCATTCGAACGATGTCCACTGATCGATTTCACAGTTTTGTCATCAAAACCTTGGTCATATAAGGTAGTGACACAAGTAACTTTTCCTGAATGATTTGTGATATTTCTCCCTTCCATACTTATTCCAGAAGAAATAAAAAGAGTTTTCATCATTTTGGATAATGTGTTTTTACCAACCGGTTGCTGTCCAAAACGTGGTTTATTGTCCTCTGATAGTTTCACAAGTGGCTTCCTATAGAATGGTCCATTTTCAGGAATCGAAGATAAATACAATGACATTAACTTTACAAAACATCTGGGGTTTTCTTTCAACTCAAAATGTTCAATCTGTTTTGGTTTCACGCCACGCTTGTTCAAACCACCTTGAACATTTTTGGAACTTCGGCCCTGGAACATTATTTTATTCAGTTCAACTTCTGTGTCAAAGACAACTTTGAATTGTGATGAATCTAAATCACGGTGCTCATCCATAGCTCTCATTCCAAAACACTTGCAGTTATAAAAAAAACACTGCATTAAACAGTCCCTGTGCGCTATCCAAGCTAAACGTTCCGGTATCCCAAAATGCAAGTTCGTCCTTGGGTAAAATGGGATCAGCATGTTTCTGGGACACACCTACACCCTCGGCCGTCAACTTCTTCATTCGACAATCAATCGATTTTCTAAAGTTTACAAATGTTGTATCAGTCTTTGAAAACATACTTGTCTCCACGTGACCAACGTTCCGCAGTTCCCGCTGAATGCTGGAGGCAATATTCATGAGGGTAGATGACGGGTAATCACTTCCATCTTTTCTACGAATTTCAGTGATGAATCTTTCTAACCAAAAATCCATAACGGGTAACGGAATTTCAGATGTTATTTCCAGAGGCACCAGCGAATTCGCCTCTATCATTGTTGTCTCCAGTGAATTTCTATGCTCAGCCCACTCTCGCCAAACGTTTAATCCCCATGACGTTGAGTATCTAGTGTTTCGTGGGACACATTGGCGGTAACGGTTTTGGAGTTCATCGCCATCAACTGGTGCCGCAAATCTGCTATTTGCGATGGTCGGACTTCCATATGAAGCCATATCAACTGTCGTTAAATCCAAATCGTCCCAATGATTTTCAAGTGAAAAATCGCCAGTTGATAAATCCATTTTTTTTTTTTTAAATCCATTTGAAATAGTCGTGTTATACCAGTAATCAAAATAAGAAATGATATTGTGAGCGGACTGAAGCGTGATATACTAATATAAGGTGGCAAATTCATTGGGTCAATAGAATGAGTTTCTTTCAAATTGAGTACTCACGGTCGAGTATATAGTGAATATGTCGGTGCTAAATTAACTCTGCTCACATGTGATTGATCTGATAGGTTATCATACGTAATTGATATTTTCAATGACAATCTGTTCCTCGGGGTGCGAATCAGTTCATAAATATGTTATTACCCGCTTGGGTGTCTGTACAAGGAATATAGACCTCGGCAGCTCCGCTGCCTTGGTCTATATTCCTTGTACAGGCACCCAAGCGGGTAATAACCTATACTTATTCCATCCCATCCCGCAGATTGTCATGTCCCGCCGTCCGATCGCAGCGACCCCTTTCGTTATAATTGTTACAGAAGTGCAGGCGCGTTATTAGGGTCACAATTGCAACTTCCAGAATCCATTTTATGTTTGTTTTCATTTTTGCCTTTCAATTCTGAGATCCGTTTTATGCTCATTTCAATTTCAACTTTTTAAATGTAATATTTTAATTCCAACATTAGAGCTTTTTGTAGTAGATTTAAAATATTAAAATAAAACTATTAAGTAAGAATTGAAATATAGAGTTAGAGTTATAATTAAAATATAAGAATTAAAATATTAAGTAAGAATTAAAATATGAAGTTATAATTAAAATATGAAGTTAGAATTAAATTGTCAAGTTAGAATTAAAATATAAGAATTAAAATGTTAAGTTAGAATTAAAATATTAAGTAATAATTAAAAGATTAAGTTAGAGTTCAAATGTTAAGTTAGAATTAAATATAAGAATTAAAATGTTAAGTTTGAATTAACATGTAAAGTTATAATTAAAATATAAGAATTAAGCTGTTAAGTTAGAATTAAAATATAAGAATTAAAATGTTAAGTTAGAATTAAAATATTAAGTAATAATTAAAAGATTAAGTTAGAGTTAAACTGTTAAGTTAGAATTAAATATAAGAATTAAAATGTTAAGTTTGAATTAACATGTAAAGTTATAATTAAAATATAAGAATTAAACTGTTAAGTTAGAATTAAAATATTAAGTAAGAATTAAAATGTTAAGTTAGAATTAAAATGTGAAGTTAGGATTGTGACCCTAATAACCCTCCATAAAAACTCACCCAAAAAATCATTGGACCAATCTCATAATGGAACCTGGGGCCTGTTTCATGAAGCAAGGTCATAAGATTATCTTAAGATTGACTTAATCTAAGATCTAAGGTGGATCTTATGATGTAACTTTTCCGTTTCAAGAACGCGTTTCACAAAACAAGATTAAGTCCTACTTAAGTAGTAAGTTAAGTTCCCGCTCATTTAGATTGGTTATCGACAATTTTCTACAGTCCGGAACGAAAAAATGTGGGCTTGTGCAATCTTTATGTACGGTATTGAGAGGTTATCGAGAAAGAGCCGAGTCCGAGTTGACATTATTGTGTGACAGGGATGCTGGATAGCGGCTGGGGTGGGGTGGGCTTATCAGCGCATGTATCTTAGTGTCTATAGTCAATGCATGGCCTTATATTCTCATATGGATCTTAGACTTGTAGGAGTTCCACGATGTGAATTCGAACATGAGTACATCGCAGGCTTTTTAAATGACGAGCTTTGCGTTTACTGACGAGTGGCGGTGTCAGAAATAAGACAATATAATTATATTGGTCGATGCATGACTGCGACCATGCATTCACGCCGAGTTAATCGAATGAGAGCAATGATCAGGCGGCGATTTTTTTATGTGAGCCGACATAACTCGTATATTATCGACCACCGCTCTCTACGTGTATCAATAATTAAAATAAATCGGCGATGTCATCAGGACACACATAGGTCATTTTTCGATTCAAAGGGAAATGAAAAATATTTGTTAGAGTAACTTTTTTATTATTTTTATGCAGATGTTTTATGCGGTTATCATACCATGGATATATATATATAAAACTACGTTTTCGTTAGCACACTCGTATTAAGGGGTGTCATCGTTACGGGTGTGTATATCATATATACAGTATAATGTACAACGGTAATCCCACCCCTGCAAAAAAAACATGACAAAAATTTGGACAGCCTTGAAAATCACGACATATGGGAGTGGGCATAAACTCAATAAAAATAATATTCTCTATAGAAAATTTCTAAAACATATTTTGATAAAGAGCGTTTGTGTTACCTTTCCTATATGACATATCTGCTTTGTAAACAGCCGACGGAAATTTGGAAAAAGGAAAGAATCAATACATTAATTGATCTCATTTTACCCCATCTCCCATACACACATGGAATAACATAGAGGAGATTGTGAGCTTTGAGCTAGGCCATAATTCTTATCAAAAGTTTAATTCGTGGGTAATACAATTTTATAATATATATTATCTATAGGTCACATACACAGCTGATAGTTGACTATATCCTACATTCGACGAGGCTCGGGTGTCTATTTGGTCTCTGTGGGGGGGGGGTACATCGTGCAATTTCCAACTTAATTGAACCGGGCCAAACTTCAATGTTCGCAAATGACATGCCGCCCCACACGTTGGATTTAAACTTTCCAATTGGTATCTCAAATATTCCAACAGTTCGAAATTTCTAACCTGACGCCCCTAAAGTTGGTGATTTTCGGTTGATGCTGTTTGTCTAAAACAACACATTCCTTTACTAGTTAGAAATTCAAACAATTGAAACCTATATAGAGTGTACGAGTAATGTTCTTGTCAGGCATGAAATTTCCAATTGCTAAACATTTTGACCAAAGTGTGCGTGTGTGTGGTTGGGGGGGGGGGGGGGGGGGGGTAGACAACACACAAACCCCATTCGCCACGTCCCTGATGATAAGTCTGTACTCTGAATTGTTTTTACCAAATTAACCCTATGGTTATACGGTGGGGGGGGGGTGCCCTCTCCAAAGTTTGGTTTTGGAATGTTTGAGGTACCAGTTGGAATGTTTAAACCCAAAGAGAATTTGGTGTTGTTTAAGGGGGTGTAGTTGGACATTTCGAGGCGAACACCCCCTCTCACTCTGTAGCCACGACCCTGTATACCAGACGACGAATTGCCCACCTAGAGACAATGTACAGATATCTCCGTAATTGCAAAATAACATAGGCAGCCATACTTGTGATCGATATGCCACTTATCACGTGGGTCTTAACTTTAAGATTATCTTATGACACCTCACAACAGTCTTAAAGCTAGGACCAAAGTTAAGACCATCTTAAGTTAAGACCTTGTTCGTGAAACGCACGTATGACTGAAGTTTGAACTTATGACCATCTTAAGTCCCAACTATGTCATAAGTTGCTTTCATGAAACAGGGCCCAGGGCCCTGTTTCATGAAGGCAACTTATGACATAGTTGGGACTTAAGATGGTCATAAGTTCAAACTTCAGTCATAAGTGCGTTTCACGAACAAAGTCTTAACCTAAGATGGTCTTAGCTTTGGTCTTAACGTTAAGACTGGTGTGAGGTGTCATAAGATAATCTTAAAGTTAAGACATACGTTGTGATCCGCAGTTGGTCCGAAATGTGGATGGGATCTAGTTCATGTATATATTATTATAAACACATTTAACTGAATAACACCTTGCTAGCGCGGAGGGGTGTTTCAGAAATGGTAGTAATTAATAACCAACTGGTAAGCTATAGCAGTGACGTGGCCAGTGGTTGCAAGATTGGCGGGGTGTCCGCTATTAACTGTAAACCGCCACGACCGGACTATATATACATTTAATATAATTGCTGTAACAAAAAGAATATATTTACATAGAGTTGAACATCATTTGCGATTCAAATCACCCAATCGCACTGTAGACAATAATCATGTTGAGACAATTAGTCCCAACATTTTCACATCGAGGATAATAGTGAATGATTTATACTCATTTTTTTTTATAAATGCTTATGTCAGCTATTATTATTATTATTTACTTGCCTTTCTATATTATTATGTTTTATTACACACTTAGACGTGATTTATAAGGATTTCTTGGTGAGTTAAAAGTGATAATGTCACACCTGTGAATTACGTCACCGATGAGAGCACGCGATTTTGGACAGTTCCGCTCCAAGCCGGAACTATTTTCACTTTCTGCGGCTCAAACATGGTTGAAGTTGAACAGAAACGAACTGCTAACGATGATGCAGAAGCAGTTAATAAACTGGTAAAATGAAGAAGAATCTTACCTATTATCGACTCCGATGATTCGGACGATGTCATATATATTCCAGTCAAATGAACTATGAACAATTCCATGTCAACAATAAATGTATCCAGTTCCGAGCTGAATTTCCACGTGTTGCTCTTCGAGAGTTTGTTTACGTCGATGATTAAAATATCGTCACTTCGAAACTTATCTTTCAACTTTTAGCACGATTTCCAAACATTTCCTGTATGAACCAACATTATTTACACACACCATCAGAATCTTCACAATATCCCGTTCCAAGTGCCATGCTTGTTCGGTCAGAATAAACACAATTTTTACAGAAAATTTCCGAAACTTTAAAAAATAAATCGCATCAAATTATGAGGTCAATCGGTATCGTTACGTCACAATTATTTAAAGTATGTGTCCATCCTGCGTAACTGCACGCGCAACTGTACGTTGGGGTTCAAAATGGGAGAATCAGCTGATCTGGGCTTATTTTGTCACATCTTCTCTTTAGAATTAGCAACTTTTAGTGGTTGTGAACGTGTGTAATAAACAGAATAATCCATTGGTTTCGATGATTACGTGACATAATTCACTCGGGTAGCCGGTCCTATTGGTAAAATCCTCGTTCGCTCCGCTCACTCGGGTTTTACCAGGCCCGGCCCGGCTATGTCAAGTAATCATCGAAACCAATTGATTACTCTCTATATAATTTGATTGTAAAATGTATTGTATATGTACCCCTTATATATATCGGTAAGATAATAATACATAATATATGTTATTTTATTATTATTATGTATATTATCATAATCTATTAACTATGAAATAAAAAGATATATAGCATGTATATAGTATACGGACCGCGCGGGCACACCGGGATCCGCGAAAGAACATATAATATCACTGTGAACCGGCCCACAGACCCCTGGGGGAATTACTAAAATACCAATATAGACTATACCAGTGGTATAGTCTATATTGGCATTTTAGTAATTTTCCACCGGGGCCTGTGAACCGGCCGTCTGTTCACGTGTTGTTAATTATAAACGCTCTTTATTAGAAGTCGTTGATTTGGTTTTTATTAAAACATAATGACATGCAGAATGTCGTTCAACGTAACGTACTTTCGAAGTTCATACGCAGTTTGTTAATTATAACATACGTTTAGCACATTTGTCAACAGAACCAGAGCAAATGGCACTAACATCATTTATATATGGCTTCTACAAGTATGTCTCAGATTGGAAATAAGTCTATTTGGAGCACGATATGAAGTCATATTCACATTATAGCAATATAAATAAAGAGCGTTTTGTGTAAGTATTCCATGAATGTTGGCAATCAATAAAGAGCGTTTAGCTCAGTGCTTCCATTGTGGTGTATTGTATGTGTATGCCGTCGTGGCGACATATTCGGTTTCCTGGTATTATAGATGCTTCAAAGACGTATAATGCATTATAACCTAATATCAGCATTGAAAGGAGCGAACATAATTTATGTCTCGCGTCGCCGTTGTGGCATGTTATATGGGTGAAAGTTCACATTCTTAGTTACGATGTATAAGTCCCTTTAATAACTGAAATAATATATTTGAGCTCGTTACGTTTGTATAAAATAGGCATTGGAAGCATGCAGCTATGTGTGGATGGGGTCTGACGCGAAAACACAGTTAAACAGCGCGCTCGTGCAGTTAAGTATGCACCAGTCATTATACTGATTATCGCCCTTGCATTAAAATATCATAATTATTCTTAGACACGCCCTAGTATCTGTCACCAGACACTGTACCTAGGCATATAACATACACAGAACCAACATTTTCTGTGCATAGCTGTAATAAATTGTCGAGAGCCAGTCTAAAAGCGCGCGAACTTAAATTACTACTTAAGTAGGACTTAATCTTGTTTTGTGAAACGCGTTCTTGAAACGGAAAAGTTACATCATAAGATCCACCTTAGATCTTAGATTAAGTCCATCTTAAGATAATCTTATGACATTGCTTCATGAAACAGGCCCCAGAGCTGTAGTTATGTTTTAGAAAAACACATACCGCTTTAGTTCTGTCCAAATAACAAACTGGTGGTTGGAAACCATATATTATTGGGCTGATAACATCAGCCTTATTTTTAAAATCAATATATAAAAATATGTGTATTGCAATTAGAATGAGGTTCAACCATATATCCACAGCCATCCAAGAACCACCCATACCAAATATTAGCTAAATAAGCCTGATGGTTCCAAAGAAGATGTTTTGAAAATTACTATTAAGGGAAACAGCTGCATGTATTTGTCTGGCCGCCAAGTGCCAATATTTCATTGGACCGGGTTTTGGCATATAAAATTTCTGATAGGGTACACCTGCATGCACCCCCAGGATTTAACTTCACCCCACTCATATGCTTCCTTGTCGTGTTCCTCAACTTTTAAGAAATGTTAACACAACAACAGTGGCCATGTACATGTGGTCTCCAACATAGCCAGCATTTTTCAGATGACACTTAGTCAGTTTGATGCAAATTATAGTGATAAAATCTTGTCAAATGTATACGAATATAGATATTTTTGTGAAGTTCAGTTATAGTGCCACATTGTTAGGGCAAAATTCAAGATGGCCACCAAAATGGCCACCGGAATTAAAAAATTTGACGGTTTTTTTTTTCACTAATAACTTCTATATCAGTTTCTGCTATTTGGAAATGGTTGAGAATTGTGACTTTATTTTGCATGTTTCATATTAACTGATCATTGAAGCAATGACATATGCTATTGATGGGATCCCAACCCCTTCCGATCCCTCAAAAATATGATTTTACAGAATGCTGTATAAAATTTCACAAAAAATCACAATTATGATTCTAGTCATATTTCAACAAAGAAATGAGCAGAACTGTGCAATGTAGGTGAGGCATTCAATTACTTATGAATATTTAAACTCAATGGAACAAAAATTGTGACTTTGGCTTAAAATGGTGACCAAATTGTGGAAAATGGTACCGTAGATATTGCCCCAGCGTGCCCTGCAATTGCTTACAAGATGTTGTTGCTGAATAAAATTGACTAATATTCATTCTATACATTGATTACTAACATTGCTGATGCATTTTGATAAACTGTTATTACTGTAACTACTAACATTACCAGAAATATTGGATTTTTCTATCACAAACAACTTGACATTAAAATCTGCAAAAATTAACTTTTCAGATTTGGACATTTTTTAAAGTAAAATAAAACCATCTTTGGGATAAAAGGTGTTATTTTTTTATCTGTCTTAAATATATCACACTGCTGTTTTGTTATTTGTCACGTATATTCCAAATATTATTTTCTGCTGTTCATAAAAGTTAGCAAATTGTTACTCACATGGTTATTAAACATGTTGCTTAATCAACTGACAACTAAATGTTATATTCCGAGGCTTGACAAATTAATTTTAAGGGATGCAGTATTTTGCCGAAAACATCTTTTGGGATTCTGACCATATTTTTGAACAGCATGCACAAACTGTCGCAAAACTGTCATTGTATATATCAGGTGACATCACGTAAAACAATTATATATCTATCATATAAACACACAGAGGGAGCCTGTTTCGAGCAGCAAATCAGAACGTTTGTTCATTTCATCTTAGGATAAAGCTGAAATATGGTGGAGCGAATCTGGCACGGAAAGATTTACCGACTGAAAAGTCAGTTATAATTAATATAAACTATTTTCTCTTAAGAAATTTAATGCAAACATATGGATAAACCAATTAAGGAGCAAATATCACACAAAAGATTGAGACTGTTATGCGTAGATGAGCAAAATATATTTTTTGTGAAGAACAATGTTTGGTTAATTCCTGCGGTGATAATTCGCGGCATATGGACTTAAATAACATTACAAATTTAGCTAGATTTAGTGAACGTTCAGACGATCACGATAACCGGTAGTTGTACAGCTCATGCTCACGGCAAATCATGAGTAAAAAAAATCAAGAACTTTTTGAATCGCAGTCCAGTGTATGTAAAAATCGTAGACGGAAAGATCGTATGGTAGTCAATCACATGGTTAACCATGGCTTACGAACAACCCACAATATCCTTATCTGCATCACAACATCGCAATTGTGTGAACACACTATCCACGATTTTGTTGGGTCCGATCCCTCCACTTATTACGACATGTTGGGCATAGGTGCCAAATGAGCTAAATAGCTCATTTGGGTTCACGCACATGTAGCTAAATCGAGCTAAATTTTAAAATGACTTAATTCCATTTCCACATTTCAACACATTCATCACATTATCACGAAGGTAATTGGCTTTTACTGGACCAACCTAACAACGAGCTTCACAAAAGTACCCTTTGCTCATCTATTCGCAACAGTCTTGATATCATTTACATGATATTTGCTTAACGATTTATCCTGGTATATGCGTAGTGAAAGGATAGAATTAGCGAGCGGGAGGTAGGAAACAAAAGATATGAAGTGGAAAACAGAGACATGGATGGAGTAAAGGTCGAATTTAGAGAATGAAAAAAGAAACAAAACATTTAAAAAAATGAGATGATCGCTGCTCTGTATAAATATATCATTATAATTTATAAATTTGAAATTAACGTTTGATTCATTTTACTATTACTTATGGATTAGCCAAACGAATTGCCAGTCGAGAGGAGTCACTTGATCGTTATGCCTATAAAACACAGCTATTTTGCTCAGGTTGCATGATGCAATGATTCGATTCATTCAATTAGCAGATCGAGAGGATAACTTTGAAATGATAGTTAACGTTTGATAATAAGTTTATTTGAATCTATCTGACAGAGTTGCTTCGAATATGGTACGAGTACGAAGTGGATCCTTTCAATAGAATGTATGTTCTCCAAAGACTGCGATTTAAAACAGAGAAGGTTTCGTTTCTAATGCGCAAGTATTTGGGACAATACAGTAAGAAATGATCAGCGGTTTCGATTAGTCCACATGTGCACTTGTTCGTCTGAAGTAGGTGATTCTGGTAGAGATCATCATTAAGATTGCGACATTTGAAATTAGTTGTGTGTGAATTATATGAGCTTTACGGTTTTTGGAATAGCTATAATGTCGCACCTTCGCCTGTTTCTGGCGTAAGTCAGAGTTCAGTTTCTACTTAAAAATTTCCAAAGTATCGTCAGGGAGTGCATTCCATTCACGTGTAGTTGCGGGTAAGAACGAGTTGATATACGATGACGTTTCAGAAAATGGGGGTCTCAAGTCTATTCTTCTGAATTCATATCTGTCTTCTTCTGTATGATGACGGTTAACTGTGTTGTAGAGTAGAGGTGGTGCTTGGCGGTAGAACATTTTATAAAATTGGTGAAGTTTTGCTTTTCTTCTTCTTTCGAATAATTTTTCCCAACCTAATTCAGATAATATATTAAGGACATTTATGCTTCTTGTTCCACCAGTTATTATTCTGGCTACTTCGTACTGTATTTTCTCTATCAGTTCACTCTCTATTTCTGAGCAATTGTGCCATACGGATGAGGCATAATTATACTTCCATGGTGTAACCAAGGAAGTATATTGTTTTTCTGCTGAGGTCGTTTTCCGTTTATTTTGAAATACTCAGAAACTAATTGCAGTAGGAACGCGAAATCTCTAGCGAATGTAGGCATCCAAGGTCTACTAAAATTAAAGGTATCCACATACCGGTTCTAGGTTTCTAGACGGAGTTATGGCCCTTTTACGATTATTTTTCATTATTATTTGTTATTTTACTCGACACTTTTGCAACGCCTTAATATCTGAAAGTATGGGGAATATCGAACTCAAAGTTTGTACGTATGTTGGGGTCAATGAGTTCTAACCTATCGGCATACAACGAATATTGCCCGCGTTTACCCGGCGGAGTTATCTCCCTTGATATGAAAAAAATGTCATTTTATTATCTCGGAAATTATAAGGAGCAGAGCATCGAAAATTGGACCGTATGCACACTTCGATATGCCCTACTGCCCACGGGCATCAAAACTTGTGTCCGCGCTTTCCCTGAGGAGTTACCGCCCATAAATAGGGACACACTATGCACCAGGATTAATAAACCAAGGTTTTTTTGTATAAGTGCAGCGCTCTCAATTTTGTATTGCATATTCCGAATTGGACGAGTGATCCGGACCCGAATGTATCGCTTAAAAATGTTTTTTCCCAGAACTTTCCGCGTTACGGGGTACGGAAATATTGCACCTATTTTCCCCGCCAAATCCAAACCGGCTAATTAAAGAGCAAGATAATGTCGTAGCAGGTACGTTGACATACTGTATGTACGTCCAAAAAGTTTGACGGCTATACTTTAAAAGTAACCTGCCCAACTGAGAATGCGAGTCGGTGGGTTTTGACTTTAGGAAAATTGCAAGGGGGATTCAAACGGGAGCATCTCACTTTGCCGACGGCTATTGTTTCCGGGGGTACCTGCACGAGGTGGCAATAATCCCTTACTTCAATCATTTGCCGCTTATAGTCTATTCCTCTTTTCTTTTGGTGTTTTAATGGTTTGTCCTCTCTTTTTGTAGGTTTTTAATGATTTGTCAATTTGGGAACGAGGGTTTTGGAACCTTTGGTGCTGATTCAATGTTGATGTCAGGAAATAATCTATGTCATGTTTTATTTATTTATTGATACAAAATAATTAATAAAATACATACAAGGAGATAACAAACATACATATAACAAATACACGACAATACTTTAACAAAAAGCTCAATGGCGAACTAATTTAGCGATTGAATCTTAGTATTCTACAAGGTCGATCTCGTTTTCCCTGAATATTCTCTTGAAATGTCCAAGAGACGTGTTGACCGCCCGATATTTTCTTCTCTGCGGTGAACTCTGCCGCCACCAATCAGTTGAAGTATCGTCGATTCTGTATAGGCTTGTTCTTTTTTAATGTGTTCGATCATGTCGAATATATTTGGGTTTGAAGCTGCTATATAACCTTGAAGTTTTCTGTACCACCCTTCGACGTGGTTTGTGGTCCGGGGGCCGGTTGTATTATAGTGATTACACATGGTACGACCTTCGTCACCTTCAATCCACTGCATAGTCACATAATCGGAAACTTTGTCACG
The DNA here is from genome assembly GCA_032622095.1 of Siphonodentalium dalli. Classification (NCBI taxonomy): domain Eukaryota; kingdom Metazoa; phylum Mollusca; class Scaphopoda; order Gadilida; family Siphonodentaliidae; genus Siphonodentalium; species Siphonodentalium dalli. The sequence continues at coordinate 57,255,368 of CP136067.1, forward strand.
CGGTCGTCGATTGGGCGGTCTGTTGTTTCTATATATTCTTCCCATTCTTCTAGTACATTGAGCCAAGCATCGCTCAACTGGTCGACGGGGACGAATGGTAAGGCGATGGCACGTCGAATTAAGTTCCTTATCTCTGAATCTGGTTCGTCATACTCTGCCTTCATATGACACGTGACTGTAGCATACTTATATATGCACTGGCTGTAGTAAAACATGCACCCTTTGAGTTGCGTTGTTGGAAAAATGTCTTTAATCGCATTCTGTGCCGCTTTCTCGTAGTCTGTGAACACGGTTGGTGGATTAAGCTGGATGTTGAAATCGTTGGCCTTTTGTTTTAATGTCTGGAAGAATCTGGTGTATGTCGCCTGATTCTTGTTCGACAGGAATCCATACACAAGTGGCAACAGTGAGTGAACATGAAAATCGCTCATCTGATGAAGACTCATGTGAAATTCGTTTAGCGGCATGCTAAAACAACATTGCAAATGGAAGCCGGGAAAACTGTTATTTAATTAATACAGACTATAGGCGCGACGATCACACATTGCCGGCGATATTTTTTTCAGGCTCGTCGGCAAAGTGAGAACAAGAAAACCATAGTCAGAAATGTTAACGCCACCAATATTATGGTATTACATATAAATAGAAATTATAAAAAATACATAAAATATTTTGATAACAATTGCGTTTAAACAAGTAATCCTTCAAATTATTACTAACAAAGTAAACGACTGTGGGGTCACTCAACAGATTATAAAGACTTGGACATCGTATACTGTAAATACTAAAATTTAATTGAAATAATTAAAAGATAAAATTTAGCAAGTAGTAAAAGTTAATTTTCTCATTTTTGTTTTGGTTAAATAAAGCAATAATTTAAATGTAACATTTGGTTTTTAAAAAATTATTGACCGTGGCTCTTCCAATAATTGCGCGACTGACCTGGTCAATTGTTCTTAAGAAGTTGTTTTGAGAATTACTATGGAGGGAACTAGTTGTGGCTGTGGCTTCGCAAGTAATTACCTTGGTGACGTGATGTTAACAAATCTGAACTCCAGTTAACCAAGGACGCTTCATACCAAATATAAGGTGAATTATTAATTCTTTAGAAGTTGTTTTAAGATTTACTATGGAGGGAAAGAATTGTGGTGCTGGCTTCGCAACTATTTGACCTCATTGCAACAAATATAAATATTAGTCACTCAGGCAACAGATGTATCTATTCTGTATATTAACTTATTGGGTCTTACGTGTCTTGATATGTCTAAATAGTTTTCGATGGACAGATCGCGCAAGGGACCCACGCCAATCTTCTCTGTTGGGATTCCAATTGTTGGCTCATTAAATAGGCACATATGCTTAAGATACAGTCGCACGCTCCCGTAAGTCGGGTTTTGGATCCCAGTTAATGAAAATATCATTGAAATAATCGGTTTCCCCCAATAAACATCCATATATTGAATATACATGTTTTGGAGCAGAATTAGGCAGTCCATATTGGACGCCATCATGGAATTTATTTTGTTTTGTTTTAATTTTCACACATAATTATTAGTTATATGGATGGAGTTCTCATTAAACCTCACATCCTTGTATTGGTTACAGTAATACCCAAAGTAATTGGCCACTTAACCACATCAGAATTATTGGTAATTTTTCAGGATTTGAAATCCTGAAAATTTACCAATAATTTTGCTGTGGTCAAGTGGTCAATTACTTTGGACATTACTGTATGAGGATTGAGTTATCATTAAACCTCAAATCCTTATATTGGTTACAGTAATGCCCAAAGTAATTGACCACTTAACCACAGCAGAATTATGGGTATTTTTTCAGCATTTACAATCCTCAAATTACCCATTATTCTGCTGTGGTTAAGTGGTCAATTGCTTTGAACATTACTGTATGATGATTGAGTTATCATTAAACCTCAAATCCTTATATTGGTTACAGTAATGCGCAAAGTAATTGACCCTTTAACCACAGCATAATTATGGGTAATTTTTCAGGATTTAGAATCATGAAAAAATACACACAATTTTGCTGTGGTTAAGTGATCAATTACTTTGGACATTACTGTATGTAGATGGAGTTTAACCTCACATCAGTGTGTTGGGGATTTGGACCTTGACTTGGGACCTTTGGTTTTTAACGCAACAAATGCGCGTACACCTTATACACAAATTTTTTATGTAACCAGAGTTTTTCTTGGATAAGATGAGTCTGAAGCCTGTTTACATTTCAAAATGTTGTCAGTTTTGTATTGTCTGCAGCGGATCTCGACGCGTTGAAGCAAAAGTTACAAAAGATAAAATGTGTATGTGACGAGACTATAATACAAATGAAAAAATAAATTGAGGGAGGGGTGGGCGATACAGGGAACTAAGGGTTGAACCGATATAAATTTGTAGAGCAATAACGACCAATGTTGACATATTATGCATATCAACTCTACTGTTGCAACAAGGCTATAAAATAGGGGGGTGTCAGAATCTTAGTCATCTCTATATAGTGCCAGAATAGTCATTTATGGAGTTCTATAAGATGTTGGGTTGGTTATATGGACTCGGAGAAAAAAGGGGTTTGTACCGATGAAGTTGATGAACTGACATAAATTAGTGGATCGATGTTGCCATGTAATGCATCGTGACTGTACTAAAGCAGCAATTATATAAAATTGGGGGGGGGTCGGAAATTATCTCTATAGTTGGCACCAGGATTATATAGAAAGGAATAGAAATTGATATACATATACGGTATACTATAGTAATAACATAGACATATAAGTACAAGTATCACGAGATAAAATATTACGTAACATGACTATATACCGATGAAAGAAATAAATAAATTGGACCGGGATTAGAGGTTGGGTTGGTTATATGTGGATAATTGGATATGGAATTCATACCGATGAAACGATACAAATTAGTGGAGCGATAAAGACACTTAGTCAGGCTGCGTGGGGGAAATAGGGGTTGATACGATAGACCGAAATAAATTTGTCGAGTGATAATGACCAATGTTGACGTATAAAGTAACGCGACTGTACTGTCACACAATTATCAGGTAGAACCGGTCAAATATGACAGTGTACAGCACGTAATTATTTCCTAGATCGAAGAAATGATTTTTGTTTTTCGATGATAAAATTTAACATGGGATTTGCCATTAAAATCGATTTATGTCTATAAAACTGTCATTTTTCAAAATTTTGAGCTGAAACTTGGTGTGTATGTGTGTAATACTACTATATTCTTAAAATGACAGAGTTCAGCGCGTAATTATGTTTTAGATGGAAGAAAATTGAATTTGTTTTCGATAAAAAATTTACAGCGTGTACGGCCTACGGGTCATTGAGTATGCTCAATTTTTGTAAACAAACTTTTGTCAATAGCCGTTTTGGTCAAACTAAACCTTCTTCGACCGGGACAGCAGATCCGAATAGTAGCTAAGATGTATTTAGATAGAATTATCAAAAGAATATGACCGATCAGGGTACATTTTAAGAGAATAGAGTGGAGAAATCTTGGTGATAATTCCAGAAAATAAAGATGGAGGAGGAGAATCACAATTAAACTTCCCACAATGCACTTCACTAAACCATGGGTTCTCAATGGGTTACACATTATTTTCAGTCTATCAGATTATTTATATTTTCAACAACAAGTTACTTTAAGTTTACAATTTCAGCCTGTCCTGACTCTATCGATACGATTTAACACATTTTCAAAAACGTATTATACACCGGTGGCGTTAACTTTACAATTTAAGCATCTACGTGATTATATCGGTACGATTGAGTAAGGTACAAACAAGAATACATCAGGGGCTCCCAATGGGTTATATATTATTTTCAGTCTATCAAATTATTTATATTTTCAACAACATATTATTTCACCGGTGACTTTAAGTTTACAATTTCAGCCTGTCCTGACTCTATCGATACGATTTATCATATTTTCATAAACATATTATACACCGGTGGCGTTAACTTTACAATTTCGGCATCTACGTGATTCTATCGGTACGATTGGGTAAGGTACACAAAATCTCCAAGAATACATTCGCCCTGTACACCACGCAATATCAAAATCGCAGAAGCTAGATACACCACGGGTGCGTAATAAGCCATTCAAACATCGAGATAAATTACATCTGATGGGTAGTGTTCACGCGCATCTACAGTGCTATTTTCTAATTTTCAGATGGAACGGTTTACTCGTGACAACGCTATATAACATAAATATGTATACTTAAGTAGTCTATCACTAACCTATTTTTAGCCCCAAAATTCAAACGGGCTAATGAAGGAGCGAGTTTAATGCAGTGGCATATAAGCCGGTATACTTTAAGTACGCCTCCAAAATTTGACCTCTGTACTATAAACACAACCTGCTCAACGGAGTGTTTGTGTCGGGTGGGTTCTGATGGAAGAAACTGCAAGAAAAAACATAATAATATTTTTAAAATCGGCAACAACAACATTGAAACAGTGAAAAATTATACATACTTAGGAACTACCTTCCATAGAAATGGCTCCTTCTCTCTTGATAGAAACATGCGCTGCGAAAGAGCTAAAAAAGCGATGTACGCATTACTTAATAAGAAGAGATCCAATAGCTTAACTGTAGAGAGCACACTCGAAGTTTACGAAAAATCAATTGTCCCGATTCTAACATACGGAGCAAAGATTTGGTCATTCGAAAACCAATCCTGCTTCCAGAAAATAGAACTATGGTTTCTATAATTTTTGCTTAATCTGAAAAAATCTACACCTTCAGCATTCGTTTATGGGGAATTGGGAATATTCCCCATCACTATGAAAATCAAATTAAGAAATTTAACGTACTGGGGAAAACTTATACAAATGAAATGCAATAGGCTACCATTTATACTGTATTATATATTACTCACTTATTACAACTCATCTAACGTTAACAACCCATGGTATGGATTGCAAATGTGCATAACTGTTAAATGAACTTGGAATGGGGGGTATATGGATCAATCACACATTATCTAGTCTCGACAGATTTAAGAAGTCGGTCAAGTGTAGGCTGGAAGAACAATTCATTCAAGAATGGAGAGGTACAATGTGTAATTCAAATAAGTATGCCTTTTACAGAATTATAAAACACGACTTCACCAAAGAGAAATTCCTCTCTTTCGTGAAAAACGACACCGTCCAAATACTTCTGAAATTTCGTACCCGAAACCACCACTTACCAATCGAATCTGGTTCATGGATTAACTCAGATTATTCCGATAGACTATGTACTCTATGCGGTACAAATATATGGGACGAATTCCACGTAATATTGCAATGCCCGTGTTTAAAAGACCTGCGAGTCAAATACATACACAAATATTATTATTGTCGACCAAATACCATCAAATTAAGTGAACTTTTTAACTGTAAACGACATAAAACCTTGAAAAACCTATCTCTTTTCATTAGACGGGTCCTGATTTTATTCAAAAACTCCGGAGGCATACTATATACGTAATACATTAAAATCCGACATTTGCACAACCATGGGCTGTTCTCAATCAACTGTGTTGTTATAATATGTGTAATTTTCAACGCGCACCACTTTTGTAATTTGCACAGAAATTATATGCATTGTATTCCACCGAGCTCTATTGTGTCATATTTGACGATTTGAGTGAATAAATAATTGAATTGATTTGGCAAATTCCACCGAAAATCAAATGGGGAAAATAACTCCGAAAATTAGATATTGAATTAAACACTTTTCGACGAGTGGATGTGATTAGTAGTATCTAAACGCAAGATTAGTACGCTTTTCAAAGTTTCAGAGTGGACGGTTTAACCCTGGTAGCGTGTAACGTCGCATTCTTAACGGGTGATATATATTACTCAAATTCAAACCCACTCTTCATGACGCAAATGCAAACGGACTTATCAAGGAGCAAGCCAAATGCATGAATATGTTCACCGATATACTATAGGTATGTCCGCTCTACTATAAAAGTAACCTGTCCAACGGAGAAGTGGCGTACGCCCCGGGGAGGGTCGAGGCTTTTGGCAAATTCCGTCGAAACTCGTAAACGGGAAAAAATGGAAAATCGCGAATCAAGTGTATTATATTTTGAATACTGCATGTATTTGATAGTACATAAGGACAACATTAGTTTTAGAGCGGACGGATAAGCACTCAGCTAGCATTATCGATTTTGATATAGTTATATCTCGATTACAGTTAACTCTATTACAAATACGTTAATGACTATAGTGTAGTGATGACGCATTGAATACTAATTAATTAATTAACCAAGCGGTCTTTCCTCCGCCAATAAAAACTAAAAGATTCTGAATCCCAAACTGGAAGAACTATCCAATAAATGCGAAAAAACAGAGTTATGGTACGTTAATATGCTTTACACCCTTTTGATCTACATGTCAATTACGATATAATCAGACACGCCAAATTTCGTGACCGTTGAAAATGATATAGGCGTCCTGGGGAGGGGTTATAATTAGCTCTAAAATATATCCCTAGGAGAGGCCTATATAAATGTTTGTGGTATGGCACATTATTTATAGAAGCATCTGACATATAAAATCTTATTCCTGGTTCAAGTGAGACCATCAATTAACTGTTCTTTTGCAAGGGTATCTCTGACCTCTAAAGGTGCAGATCTATATGCCTGATCAGCGAGCCGTCTTATATTCTGCCCCATCTCGGGCAGTGTTTCACCAGCCCTTTGGCGTCGCTCTCTGATTTGAACACTAAACAACTCAGTTTGGTTAGCTGCGGCGAACATGTCTTCAATTGCAGCGATGAGAGCCTCATAATCCCGTTCGCCAGTGGCGTTTTTCTTGTTCATATCTGGGAGTATCCACTCCTCTGGGTGTTGAACAATACCTGTCCAGGTTTGTTGGTTGTTCCCTATAGGAACGTTTTGGATGGGAAGGTGGTGTTACCTTCTCCATATTGGGAGCAGAATTTTGTTGGGGCTTACTTGCCGCTCTACGGTTTGTTTCATATGTCTCCCAATTGCCATTGTGAGTTGCATTGCTACTCCATTCACAGTGTGAGTGAGTATGCGGTTCAGAAAATCCAGTTTCTATACTACTCAGGCGATACCCAAGATTATGTTCCGGTTGAGTTTTGTGACCCCCAGCGGTTCTGAGTTATGTTTATCTAAGAGGTAATCTCCGGTAATGGCAGAACTGGGTAGAGGTAATCGTTTAAAATTTCCAGTCAGTGACTGATAGTTGTCTTTTTGTTTGGAAAAGAATTCCTTTGTCTGAGGTGGTGTAACACGTTACCGTGCTAGCCAAGGTGTTATTGCAAGCACTTAAGGACATCCAGTCCAGGATGGACAAGCTGGATCTGTTTGAAGACAAACTAAATAAAATAGACAAAATAGACGAACTGGAACATAAAGTGAGCATTCTAGAGCGAGGCATTAATAAACAAAATGAAGCAGTTATTGAAAATAGACTTGCACAAACAGAAAATAAAATTAGAACGATGGAAGTAAATGAGGCTACCCAAAGCGTACACTATGAAGACATTAAAAAATCAATTGACTTCATGTCCACAAAATATGACCACGTAATGGAGAGTGTAACAGAGCTGCACAGGAAAGTCGATGAAATTACATGTAATTCGACAGTAGATATGCAAAATCTTATTGAAAGACTTGAACGGCGTGATGATGAAATCTATGAGATAGTGCTTTATCTCCAATCCCGAAGCATGAGAAACAATTTGATTTTCACTGGTATTCCAGAGGATCATCAGCGAAATACAGAACAAGTGTTGTTTAAATTCTTATACGATCGCCTCCAAATCACCGAAAATATCTCAATCGAACGTGTTCATAGAATTGGCGCATGGATATCAGGCCGCAATCGCTCAATCGTAGCCAATTTTACATATTATAAGGAAGGGAATTTGTCAAAAGCCGTAGTTCGCGTCTCAAAGGAAGCCATATATATATATTAGAGAACAGTTCCCTGATGACATCGAGCAAAGGAGGAAGGAACTCTACCCCAGAATGCGACAGGCACAGAAGTCTAACCATCACGTGAGGATGGTTAAGCACCGCTTGTTTATAGACCACAGGGAATTTCATAAATCGGCAAATTCTTTAGCTGATGGCACAAAACATCCAGAACATCAGCAACAACGAGACTTTCCGAGAACTAAACGAAATGTCAAGGGCAGTAGACTACCCACAGAAACATCTGGTCAGAAAGACAGCACACAGCAGAATCCTGGTAATAGTCCACATCATAGAGAACATCAAACACACAGGTCCGACTTTCGTGAAAGCTGTGTACCACCAGAAGTACCACAAACTGTTAGACTTGATGCTAAAAGTCATTCCAACCAATCACAGAGGGGTGACGCTGACGACGAAGAACCCATTGATCTAAGTATACATTCTGATCAGGTTACACCTAAGCAGATCAACAAGAGGCAACGCACCACTTCCACACCTATATAACACATAGGACAGGAGCGGTGAACCACAGTGGGGAAATGTGAACACTACAAATGAAACTGTCACTTCTACAAATAATTTGAAAATTCTATGTTTAAATGTGTGTGGTCTATCTAGCAAATTGAAATGTCCCGAATTCTGTAAACTTCTAAATGAGTATGATATCATTGGGTTGGTTGAGACAAAGACAGATGATGCAGATCTCTTAGTGTTACTGGTTATAAATTAACTTTTCGAAATCGTAAGACCCTTTCAAATGTAAAGTCCGGTGGATTGTGTCTATTCGTGAAATCATCTTTAATTCCACACGTTAAAATAATAGAAAATAAATCAAAGAGTGTTTTGTGGTTTAAGTTGTCGAAAAGTATTATGAAATCAACTGATGATCTTTATTTTGGTATAATATATATATACCCCCTGAAAACAGTGACTATTCGAGTGCCAGTCTATTCTCCGATATAGAGGAAGAAATGATCGACTCCTTCGGTAATTGTAGATATTTGTGATTGATGGGAGACTTTAACGCCCGAACAGGGTCGCTCAGTGATATACCCGAAGCGGACGACAAGTCCCAATCCCACACAATATATGTACTAGTGGTCATAGAGTTACCCCGCATGCACAGTATGATAGTGAGATGCATTCGCAGGACACCAAAGTAAATGCATATGGCAAAAAGCTCATCGAATCATGTAAGCTAAATGGACTGCGTATTCTAAATGGACGCATTGGCAGGGATATGAATGATGGAAAGGTGACTTGTAAAAATGTTAGCCTAATTGATTAATTCATATCCTCGCATGACTTATTTTACTTTGTTAAAGACATGAATGTTTCCGAGTTTTCAAATTTGTTCTCAGATAGTCATAGTTGTATTGAACTTACACTTGATATATCTGATCGCCATGCAAAACTTAATAGTGGTATGGAGAGGAAATCCATTGATAAAGAGATTAAGCTATGGTCACATAACGGAAGAGATACTTTTAGAGAAACAATTGATCACCAAGTTGTGAGTAAATTAATAGACATAGTCGATAATCACAAAAACTCGAGAAAACTGTATTCACAAGATTCTGCGAACTCAATAGCAGATGAAATTAGTAAACTGTTCACAACTACCGCTTTTAAATCTTTTGGACATAACCGTGTTATCTGTAAACGCGATAACGACAAACCTTGGTTTAACCAAGAGTGCAGGCAATCGAGAAAAAAATACTTAGATGCAAGAACGACCAACAGCTTATTTAAAACAGAACAAACTATTAATGATTTGAGATATTTGAGTCGGGAATATAAAAAAGTTTTGAGACACAGTGTGAGCAAGTAAAAAAGAAATTTTTGTAACCGCCTTAAAGCGACACGTGTTAATCAACCAAAACAATATTGGAACTTGCTGAGAGCAAATAAGAAAACTACAACAAATGTAAATATTGATGACATGTTTGTAGTTCTGAAGAATAATAATAATGAAAATCCAACCGAGATGCCTAACAATGCCAGCTACATGATACAAATGATACACTTGATAAGCCAATTTCTGAAAATGAAATTATAGAAGCCGCATATGTAATGAAAAATGGAAAAAGTAATGGGAATGATAGAATCAAAAATGAACATATAAAGAGCACTATTGATATTTTACTTCCTGTATATACACAATGGTTCAATCTAATCCTAGACACAGGTATAATACCAGATAGCTGGTTAACTGGAATTGTTATTCCAGTCTACAAAAATAAAGGGGACCCTTCTCTCCCAGAAAATTATCGACCTATTACTATTATGAGCTGTCTCGGGAAGCTTTTTACTAGAATTTTAAACAACAGATTGAATGAATATGCAGTATCCGAAGAAATTATTGATAAGAATCAAGCCGGATTTAGGAAAGGATTTTCAACGATGGACCACATAATGTCTTTACATTTTCTTTCGAGTTTGTACAAACAGTCCAAAAAGAAATTATTTTGCATGTTTATCGATTTTCAGTAGGCGTTTGACACGGTATGGACTATGGCAGAAATTGATAACTTCTGGCATAACAGGTCGATGTTTACAATTTATAATGAATATGTATAGTCGTGTCAAATCCTTGGTTAAAATAGGTAGTAATATTTCAGACACCTTTAAGTGTCACTCTGGGGTTTTGCAGGGAGAGAACTTATCATCTTTTTTATTTTCGCTGTACATCAACGACCTTGAAGGTTTTCTATCAGCCAATAACGCCCAAGGACTCAGTACCATTCAAAATGCTCTTTCAAATGAACTTGATGTGTATACCAAATTACTTGTTTTATTATATGCAGATGACACCGTTATTCTTGCAGAATCAATGAAGGATATGAGAAGAAACATGAAAATATTTTCGGTTTATTGTTCATTATGCAGACTGACCATAAATACATCGAAAACCAAAATGATGGTGCTTGGGTCGGGTAGGAAGCCTCGCACTCGAATAAATGTAAATGGACACGACATCGAAATTGTAAATAAATACACATACCTCGGAATTCCTATTACCAAAGCTAATAATTTTAGTAAAGCCCGTAAATATATGCTCTCGAAGGCAAATCGGGCAATGTATAGTTTAATTTACAAATCGAGAGAATTTAGTATACCTATACTACAGCAAATAGAACTTTTCTCCAAAACCGTTAAACCGATTCTCTTATATGGATGTGAGATTTGGGGTAACCAAGACATACACGAACTTGAGAGACTTCAAATTAAATACCTGAAGTTTATTTTGAATTTGAAACCGAGCACACCAGATGTCATGGTATATGGAGAAACAGGCGTTTGTCCCCTCCGTGTTGATATTGATACTAGGATGATAACCTACTGGGCAAATGTTGTTAACGCTGGAGAAAAAAAGATTAACGGAATTTTATATTCGTACTTACTACGCTTGTTTAGAAATATGTCATTTATGCACCCATGGATATCGCATGTTGAAAACATTTTACTGAAAACTGATTATTATTACCTGTGGGACATACAAATGTCCGAGCGTATCGAATCATCTTGGTTGAGAGAATCCGTTAAAAGTTCGTTAGTCACACATTATATAGCAGATTGGCACAAACGAGTAAATTCTATGAGTAAATGTTCTTTATATAAGGTTTTCAAAACCGATTTTAGAGCCGAACATTATTTAAATAGCACGTCTATGAAGGACGTCAAAACTATGGCTAGGTTCAGATGCAGAAGCCATCACTTACCCGTTGAGACTAGTACATGGAATGAATCCAGAAACACTCAATTCTGTAACTTGTGCAGTGGAGATAGAGTTGGAGACGAATACCACTATATGAATTGTGACGCTATATGTTCACTGAGAAGACGATTTGTACCTTTGTCGATAACAAGTTCCCCTAACTTGAAACAGTTTAAGATCATCATGGGAACAAAAGACGCTGTCTTAATACACAAAATGTATGACTTTATCAGAAACTAGCAGGGTTATCCGGCGTTGCCCAGGTTAATGCGATGCGAAACCCTCTGTATGTTGTGGATATTTGTTGGGAATAGAAAATGCTCTTGCTTAAAGTGTTATACGTTTTCTCATAAATTGTATATTCAAATAGCATCACAAAACATGATTATTACAGTCATGGAATATAAGTAGTGGCTCACCTTGTCAATTGTCATTCTGTTTATCGCGATTAATCCGTTCCACCAATAATGAAGTATTAATTTATTTACAACTGCGTATACATTAGATGATACATGGACATCATACACACATTAGTTCGATCATTGTGTGAATACCCTGATTGCCATCCCATATAAATATGACAGGTAAGAAGATATAATTGTTCAAGTGACTTAAGTGGGTCACCGTAATGTCGGGATTGTGAAATGTGAACGCCCAAAACTACTTAAAATGGTATGGAGATGGTCTGGGTGACTGTATATAACTTATATGTGGATACCGACGAATAGCAATCTTATCAATGATAGTGCATATCCGCTCGCCATCCGTGACGCAAACAACACCAAATGTGATTTAATGCATGGTATATCATTAGAGAACAACGTGTATGAATTTGGTGGAAATTGGTGCCAAATATATTTGTATCAGCTTTTGCCTCTTTTGACATATTTAAACCACGCCCATTAGACTCATGGATGCATGATATACTGGCGATGATTATATATATTTTTGGTGGTAATCAGCAACTAAATAAATTCTGAGAATAGTTATGACCCCACATCTCTCACCCAAACGACAGCAATTTGGCGTCTTTAAATCACACGATAATATTCCTCATATCATAAAGAAGAATAATATATCAATTTGGTGGAAATCTGGGCTAAAAATAGTTTATTAAATCAATTGTTGATGCAACGCTGACTCGAACAACGCCATATTGCGAAGGTGATTATGTATTCGTTTGGTGGAAATCGGCGACAAAATTATTTCACCATATTTTTTTATTTTGCCGACCTCCCCTTTTTCTTCCCCTGACACCAACAGCGTCATTTTAGAAAATTTTAACCCGCACCATTATCTTCCTTGTAAAAAGTTACCCCTCTTAGAATGCCTTGGTGCCATGTCGATTGTACCGCGTGAAGTTATATATAGAACGCACACAGACAGACAGAAAGAAAGACAGACAGACAGCACGATTTGATTTCTTGTATCATTTGAGAAGAACGTGTCTGAATTTGATGGTAATTGGTACTAAAAATATTTTGTATCAGTTTTTGGTGACCCTCCCGTCCCTATTTGGGACTCAAACTGCACACACTAAGACTCATTAGAGATTAGAGATGCATATATGGAATTGGTGAAAATTGACGAGTATACAAATTCGTATCAAATTTAAGGTCCCCATATTTCTCACCCATAGGGCACCAATTTGGTGTATCTAAACCACACGATAAGATTCCTCGTATCACGGAGAAGAATATGTATCAATCTAGTGGAAATCGGCACTAAACATATACATGTACATATATTTTTTTGTGTCCCTCTCATCTCTATACACCACTGACTCGAATGGCTCCACTTGTGACATCCTTAAACCACGCGATTACACTCCTGATATCATGGAGATGATTGTTTATAAGTTTGGTGATAATCGGCGACTAAACAATTTTTTTTATCAAATTTGATGCCAATCCCTCCCCTCCCCATCTCTCACCCAAACAGCACCACTATGGCGTCTTTAAATCACACGATTAGATTCCTCGTATAACGGATAAGAACGTGTATCAATTTGGTGGAAATTGGCGCTAAAAAAATTGTGCATCAATTTTGGTGCCCCTGTCCCTTTCAGTGCAACACTGACTCGAATGAGGCCACACTTGACAGATATAAGCCACACCATTAGACTCATCATACCATGGGGATGATTTTGTATAAGTGTGGTGGCAATCGGCGACTAAACCAATTATTATCAAATTTAGTGCCCACCCCCTCCCAATCTCTCATCAAAAAGACAACAATTTGGCGTTGTCAAATCGCACAATTAGATTCCTTGTATCATGAAGAAGAATATATATCAATTTGGTGGAAAATTGGCGCACTTGACATGTTTAAACCACACCGTTGTATTCTTCATATCATGGGAATGATTATATGTAAGTTTCATGGCAATCTGCCCCCCCTTCCGGGCACCCCTGACGCGAACGACGCGACTTTTGCCATATTTAAACCACACCAGTAGATTCTTCATATTATGGGGATGATTATGTATAAGTTTGGTGGGAATCGGCGACAAAAAAAATTCTGCCCCTCCCCCTTCTCTGCCCCTGACAACAACGGCGTCACTTTAGAAAATTCTACCCCCGACCATTATCTTTCTCGTAAAAAGCTACTCCTAGTAGACCCCTTTGGCATCATCTAGATGGTCCCCTGTGAATTTCTATAGAACACAGACAGACAGACAGACAGACAGACATTCGCAAATATAGATATATATATAGAAAAGCTAACGGGTTCACCGCCAAGACAATAAAAATAAAATATAGTTATGTTTATACATGTATTGACCGCCATCGTCATATATTGATTATGTTATGATATTTGTGGCCTCTCAGACGTGTCAATATTTTGATTTATAGAGAGTGAATAAAGAATTGAATTGAAATTATACCCAGTTTCATCGTCAGCACCATTCTTGTTTTCTGAGCAAGTATGTTGCTATGTCTTCACTTGGTGTTTTAAATGGAGGCGGTGTTTGATGGTGATATTCGTTTCCTTGCGTAATATCGGGAGTGGAAGAATTGGCTTCGTCTCCATAAGTGAGTTTCTTAGGAGGTCTACTAAATTGTATCATTCCATCCTCATCATCAGAATTATCATCTGAGTCAAGATCATGTTGGTCAAGTACCTCCTGTAAGAGTGTTCTTTCTTGGTGGAATGAGTCTCTTACATGTTTCATCTTTTCTGCAATGTCTGATACATCAGACGACATTTTTACAGCCATTTTGTATTACTTAGACAAGTATGTACAAAAAGCACGCCCAATTATTTAATGATGAACGTATGTAACATTCATTCAGTTCAGTTTTATCAAAGAAAACAAGAAAACCAATTCCAGCCAGGTCAATTTCTAGGACATCAATTGTGTTATCACAACATGCACTTGAATATTCAGATGCATAAGCAAATCCAATAAGCCCAACGGGGTTAATCTGATCAAATTGATCGCTATCTTCTAACATTTGGTTTATTTATAAATTTAAATTTTTAGGTTTTTCACCTTTAGGTGGCAAATTGTTTTATCCCACCGCTGCCACCAATTTTGTAACACGCAGGGGGTGGGGACTCAATTCCGGTAGCGATCGAGTGGTTTCACCCACGAGTCCCTGCGAGCCAAAAAGGATTTGAGTATTTAATTAAAGTTCAAGGCACGTGATGTAAGCATGGCTTAGTGTTTTAGTTATGCTGCCACCACCCTATTTTGGGCAGTAAATAGGAAACCAGTTTATGACTACTCGATGAGTAGTGCTTGTATCTATTTAAATGATGTTGCTCATTATTCAATGAGCAACAGTTTTAAGGATGTCACTTAAAGACACGGTTGGCCTTGGCGGTGGGTATCCTGTGAAAATATCTCCACCCGTCAAAAACCGCCACAAACAGAAAGAACATCAAAATGTAGATAGACTTTGTCCGTATACAAATAAGAAATATCACATAAACAGTACGTTATGGTCATATGTTTGACCATTGTTATGTAAACAAAGGCATAAAAAGTTACTTTTCTGGTGTTTGTTTATATTATGATGGTAAACATAAAGAGCGTTCTTTGTTGGTGAATACCTGATATGGAACTAATAAAGAGCGTTAATGCCATTTGTGTGTGATTAGCCAGTAGCATTGTGCTGTCTTCTGTAACACAATCAGTCTCTTCTTAGGTAAAATATAGTAGGTCTCTATGATAACATGCTGTTTACGCGATGGTCATGGTATATGTGAACGGAGCTGTATGCGTTTTACTGTTTTTCTGTTTACGGTGTTTGGAACAAAAATGAATATTTTCGACAATTAAGGCCGCACGTGCCTTTAACGAGTGACAGTTATGTAGATTCAGAGTTGTGTTGCTCATTTGTCAATGAGTAACAGTTTTAATAGTGTCGCTCAATGAGTGACGGTTATATGGTTTCAATGTTTTGTTGCTCCTTAGTCAACGAGTTTAAAGAGTGTCGCTCAATGATTGACAGTTATATTTTCAGAGTGTTATTGCTCATTGGTCAACGAGTAACAAGTTTAAAGAGTGTCGATCGCTCAACGAGTGACAATTAGATTAAAAGATTTGTTGCTCGTTAGTCAATGAGTAACAGTTTTAAGATTGTCTCTCATTAGTCACTGAGTGACGGTTTTGTTGCTCGCTGCTCACTCTGTGAGTAACAGCTTTTTGTTGCTCGCTGATGACTTTGTGAGTAATATGTTTTTGTTGCTCACTTTGTGAGTAACAGCTTTTAAAATTTGTTGCTCGTTGCTCACTTTGTGAGTAACAGCTTTTGTTGCTCGTTACTCTGTGAGTAACAGCGATGGCAGTGAGTGTTTATCCTGACTAGTTACATATAGTAGTACATTTCAAGAGCTCAGTCTGTCCAGATTCTGATTTGAGCCAGCCTTTTACAGCACTTTCTCAGACCTGGAGTATCAAGAAGCAGCCCATCAAATTGCAGCAGAATGCCCAACCAGAGTCTGAGATTGAAGGAACCAATCAGAAGCTGAGTAAAGTTTGGAAGGACCCGCATGCTTTATGATGTCCCCAAAAATAGCTATCCAAACATGGTTTTAATGTTTACTTTTATTTGTGACCTAGTTGTTTCTACTTTAGTGTACTTCTGTGTACGTATTTTAGAAGTTGTCTGTTTTGAAATAGGAGGAATGTGTACTGTTGACACACATAGATGGGAGAAATAAGCCAGGATGTTTGGATTTGCCCCTGACAAGGGTATTTGGGGAAGGGTTGATAGCTTATTTCCCATGGTGAAATCCCACAACGATTTATTCACGTTGCTTCCGTATACACATATTTTCTCCGTAGTTGTAAACACAACACAAGTCGGTTTATTTCTCATGTTCTTTTCATCATTAAATTTAAGGCCGTACAAATATTCTGAAAGGCGAATTTGATAACGAGAATACATTAGCAAAAGGTATCAATGATTGTTACCCGATATTATCACTGTTTGGGTGTTAAATCGTCAAATATATCTGGATGACGTATTGATTAAAATATGTTATGCCGGAATCGGAGCCGGAACGAAGTATACCGTTTGTAGGTAAACTGTTGAGAAAGAGCACTCATTCAGGTGACTTGTATTGGTCGTCTTGTCTGAGGGATATATATGTTGACCCCTCCCCCATCCGGACTGATCACAACTGGGACAGTACCCAGGTGTAGACTGTAGCAGCCTTCTTCTACTTAAAAGACGGTCCGAATATCGGCAATAGGCCTACTTTTACCGACTAGAATGGTGCTGACGATGAAACTGAGTATGATTGGCTAGCACGGTCACGTGTTACACCACCTCAGACGAAGGAATTCTTTTCCAAACAAAAAGACAACTATCAGTCACTGATGCTTCTTTCGGAGTGGAGTGCAAATGTACCATTTAATTATAGGAAATATACAATACTACAACTTCGCCTGTCAACACGAATATAAACAAATTGAATGATGCTATTTTAAGAATGGATTCGTTTTAATTATATACGTGTATATTATGTGCGAAGGAAATGGTGTGCCATTCCGTGACCACGCAATGGTTTGTGCAAACGAATTTATACTACACCGTGACAAAAAAAAACACATCTACACCGTTAGTATTATTGTCCAAACGATCATCTTCTACACCGCATAACAGCGCTTTTTTAAAATCATTATTACTCGAAATATTGAAAACTATATATTTTGATGTGCAAACAGGACGATAGTAGATCTTGTGTGGTGTTTACAAGCTGGGTTACACATGAGTGGCCATATCTAAATCCGTGGTTTCTATCAGTCAGTAGGTCGTCGCGGATGTACGTGTATACACAGGACGTGCTCTAGTTGCTTACATCATGTTGAAGTGAGTGACACTGCATGGTCTGTAGTTGGATGGTTGGTGAACGTCTCCTTTCTTATAAACTGGTGTTATGTTTGCGTTCAGCCAGTCTTCTGGGAGAGTGCCGGTCTCTATAGATTTATTGACTATGGTGGTGATAGGTTTCGCCAGTACGTTGGCCAGTATTTTGAGTACTGTGTTAGGGATGTTGTCTGGACCTGGTGCCTTTGATGGTTTAATATATTCCAGGAGTTTCTTTATTCCTTATTCTGTGATTTCCAGTGGCTTGATGTTTACACTGTTCTGTGGTATGGATGGTAGATCTTCGTTTGTGTCTATGGTGAATACCGACTGGAATTGCTTTAGTAGCTCCGCTTTCTCTTTTGTGTGGTTTGTGAGTGATGTTCCTGTTTTAGCGGTGGCGTACCCGTTCTTTCTTGTTTTCTGGCCTTCATGTACCTCCAGAAAGGTTTTGATGTTTTCTTTTCCCTCCCCTTCTTTATTATGGTGTTTGTGTGTTCTTGTACTGCTTTCCTCATTTCTCTTCTAATTTTTTCTGGTGGTATTTATACTCTTTCCAATATCCTGCTTCTTTAGCTTTCCTGTGTAATCTTGCTTTTTTCCTTAGAAGCAGTTTGAGTCTTCTATTTATCCATGGCAGTTGTTCGCGTCGACATCTTGGTGCTTTTGGCACTCTTTTTTCCACGACTTCTTTGATGGAATCGCGAAAGAAGTTCCTCACGGTGTCGATGTTGGTATCAGTGGGAAAATCTTCTATTTGCACAGCTATCTTCTCCACAACTGCAGCTATGTCAGTCCAATTTGCCTTGTGGAATGGATATCTAGTTCTCTGTACCGGTTTATTGTAGGATGGAGTTGGAGAACAGTCAGTAATAATCATATTGTGGTCTGATATGCCAGGTTTTGTAGTGGTGGATTTTAATAATGATGGATTATTTGTTATGATTAGGTCCAGTAGGTTTCCTTCCCTGTTTAGGTCACCCTGTACCTGTTTTAGTCATAATTTCGCACACACGTTGATGAGGTAATTCTGTATCTCTCGGTCTTGTGTCCCTGGCCGTACAGTCATTGTATCCCAGTCGATGTCAGGACAATTAAAGTCTCCTCCAAGGACGAAACTGGAGTCAGTCTTTTTCATCAGTGCTTTGATGGATTTTTCTAGATTTTCAACGTCTGATTTGGATCGATGTGCCATGTAGAAACTTCACACGTGTATATCATTGCCTCCTTGTATTGACAGTTTTATCCATTCAATTTCGCAGTTGGTGATAATTCCGTCTTCTCTATTGCAACTCCTCCACCCGTCGTATCTCGGTCGCCCCTATTGCCAGTATAATCTTCAGGAAAGACTTCGGCTGACTTGATGGCATTTTGGGCTGGTTCTTTTCCTGGTTTCTTTCCTTTTAGCCATGACTCTGTACCGATGGTAACATCAGGCTCTATGTAGGTGGTTGCGATTTCCAGTTCCGCTTTGTTGCTGACTAGGCTTCTACAATTAACAATTAGCAATCTGAGATTGTCTTTCCTTGGTGTGTTAAAGGTGATTTGAGATGCTAATCTGTTAGATCTTGATTCTGAGCCTTGGGTTGTGTCTGCTTTTGGACTGCTAGTATGGGTCGGTCGAAAATTGAGTTCATACTTCGGATGGAGCTGTCTTGATGGCTTAGTGTTTGGTAGTAGTTGGAGGTACTAACGTCATAGCTATGGAATTTGAAGCTCTCGATGTTGATTCGATGCTGTCACATTTCAAGCATTTCCATTCTTTGCTGGGTCTTACTTCTAGTGAGTGGACTTCTGCTGAATCTAGGTCGACGCATGAGTAGTGATGCCAGACATCACAGCTATCACATCATAATCCTACGTTGACCGTCCAGGTCACTGCTCCTTCGCATACTCCGCAAGGGTATACAGATTTTTCCTTTTGCTTTGTGGGAGTTTTTTTCTTCGCTTTTTGGGGTCCCGGGTTTTGTTCGATGTCAGCGATGACAATTCAATTCAATTCACTTCAATTAAGTTTATTCAGATCGTCAATATAGACATTACAGAAGAGTTGTATACATAAATACAATGTATATATATACAGCAATGCCCAAAGTAACCGACCACACAACCACAGCAGAACCATGGGCAGCCCCTCGGGACCCAGTCGGAAATACGGCCCGCCACCATCCATCGGAAAGCTCTCGGCGATAGCTTTCCGATGAATGGCAACAAGCCACACCCCGACCAAATCCCGAAAAACAACCCACCATCCCGCCCCGGTCAGGTGGTCAATCACTTGGTAATCACTGTATGGTCATTACAGGTATACATGTAGAAATGGGGTGGACGATATTCTTTACCTACACTGTTTAAGTTCGACAGGCTGCTGGTAGTAAGCCTCAGGGGGACCTAAATATCTCAAGGACCTTCCTAATAAATACTGACAAGTTTTTAACTGTCTTATTATTTCGGGAGTTAAATAGAGCGGCTAATTTATAAGTGTTTGGTCTCTGATAGAAGTAGGGTTTTAGATATTTTATTCTTAATTCGCTAAGTTCCCTACACTTCAGTACCATGTGATATTCATCGCCGATTTCGAGATTACATAGAGTGCAGATTCTGTCGGAAAAATCGGTATTCGTCCAAGCACCGAGTTCTATAGGGAGTTTGTGGTTTCTGGTGCGGAAAGCTAAAGTGTTTTGAACTGCTCTATTGTCATCAAGGGATAGATAATTCTCTCGTTCAAAATTTGACTTTATAATCCGATAAAATGCGAATTTGCTTGATTTCGATATTGTTGCCCACCATTCTTGAATGTATATGTCACGTAGCTTACCGGAAGTTGTGCGATTGAAGCTTTTCAAGCTTGGTACGTGTTGGTTGGTCCAGACACTACTCATACCTAGGCAGTTAAGGGTGTCCCGTATACCAATAATCAGTGAATTATTAAAAACATTATCACAATATAAATAATACATATAGCATAATACAAAATAAGAAGCAATCTATTGGTTGTCATGCAGATAAGCTTAGCCCAATACGAGAGGGAACGGGTTTTGATTCTCACCGTTATGGGGCATATTCCTAGTTCCCCATAAACAAAAGCATTGGGTGTTGATTTTTTCATTTTAAGGGAGAATTTCAAAAACCACAATTCAAGTTTTTCAAAGCATGTTAGGTTTTCAAAACCCCACACCTCAGCTCCGTATGTCATAATTGGTATGATCGATTTTTCATAGATCTCCAAGATGCTTTGTACAGAAAGTTTATGACAACGGGCTTTGTTGAGTAATGCGTACATCGCCGTTTTTGCGGAATGGCATATCAGATTCCTTTCCATAGCAAAAGACCCTCGTTTGTGAAACGTAGTTCCGAGATACTTAAAGTGATCTACCTGTTCAATAATTTGGTTGTTGATTGCGAAATCTTTTAGTTGATTCTTTGTTTTCGTCTTACGACCAAAGATGACAACTTTGGTGTTTAGCAATGTTAACATTCAGTTTCCAACTTATGCAATATGTAGAGAAAATATCTAAGGCGCTTTGTAGTCCTTCATGTGTGTTGGCCAGTAATACAGTATCATCGGCATATATGAGTAAATATAGCTTTAACATGATACCCGTTTCCACTCCACTAAGCTTATCTAACGCTATCCCACTGCTGCCATTAGATCCACCCGATTAGTGCTCCAACCAATTCAAGGAATGTTCCAAACCACACTGGTGGCGCCACAAACTATGCAACTGGTGTTCCAAAACCACACATGCTGTGTACCAAACTACCCAAAGAGTGTCCCTACCCATCCACTGGGTGATCCATACAACGAGCGCACAACGAGTGTGCCAAGTCATTCGATGAGCTCCCAAAGCCACAAAACGAGTGTCGCAATCCAATCAGTGGTTGTCCGAAACCACATAAAGAGTGTCAAATAGGCATCCATTATGTACCACATGCCACACATCTCGTGCCCCAAGCCAGCCGTGTAGTGTCCTATATATGTCATGCAACAGTTGTCCTAAACCACACAAATGTCGTCTCAATCCATTCAACTAGTGTCTCAAATGGCCCAATCAGTGACCAAATCAATGTCCTAAATCTAACCAATTGGTGAACCAAACCATAAAGCTAGTATCACAAACTATCCAAATTAGTTCCCAATCCATCCAACAGGCGCTACAAAACATTACTAACTGTCATCTAAACGCTTTCAAAATGTGTACACACCCTCCATCGAGTATTCCAGTCCATCAAATGAATGTTCCAAACCATCCAACGAGTTGACCAAACCACGGGACACTCGCTGGATGGATTGAGATATTCGATGGGTGGTTTTCAACACCAGTTTGTGACGCCCATTATACGATGTGGGATATTGAGGGTGGTTTGAGACACTAGTTGAATATTTTTAGACACTCCTATTGGTTTGAGGCAATCGTCGTGTGGCTTGGGACACTCGCTTGATGGTTATGGACACTCATTTTATGGTTTGGGACATCCATTTGGGTGGTTCAGGGTACTCTATTGATGGTTTGAGACACTCGTTGGGTGGTTTGTGACACCACGTGCAAGCATGATTTGGGCACTATGTTGGTGGTATATATGTATCTATGACAATCGGATGGTTTGGAACACTCAGCTGGTGGGTTTGGACACGTGGATGGTTTGGAACTCCAGCTGGGTCGATTGTGATACTTATTAGGTGGTTTGGGACACAATTTGGCTGATTTGGGACGCAAATTCTATGAACTGGGACATCGGTTGGTTTGGTAAACTATTAAGAATGTAGTTTGAAACACCCGTTAGTCTGATTAGTCGAAACATGATCATGCTATGAATCGCTACGCTACGTAGAAATAATATCATACCAGTAAAAAGCCCGGGCACTTTTTGATGTTGTGACAGAGGGGCGTATAGCATTGGGAAACAGTATAGGTAATGTATTTCTTACCTGTTCATGTTATTAGCTGTTCCTTAATAATGTACTTCGTTGTATATAGGTGAATGTCCTAACTCTAAATTGCAACGATTTAAGTTACTTTGTGACCGACTTTGCTTTGCATCGCTTAACCGAATTATCGCTCGCAAATTACTATTTCCTTGGCTTCGGGGATAAAAAATATTTGATTCGAGTCGAGGAACCCACCCATCAAAGCTCAGAGTGATCAGATATCGATGTTTGAAATCTATTATTTTTCACCACAGATAATTTTGAGTGGCCCAGTAAACAGTCGACGAGAAGACTGTATCTGACCAAATTGCGGATGAAGATGTGCTTTTTTTGTGTCAGATATTTGACAAACCGGCAAAATTCGTTGAACAAAATGTTGATAAATAACAGGTTTTGGGCAATTTTATACTATAGTTGACTGGTTAGCATTATTTTTGGGCAATTGCTCGATAACTGAAGCGGCATTTAAAAAAATGTGGTTGTTGTTGGAATCTGATGATATGGGGACCATCGAATCGGATTGAGTACCTTTAAAATTATGGAATTTCTCCCAGGTAATCACAAAATGCATGCAATTTTGAGCTGGGACCACCCCTTAATGTGAAGTAGATTTTTAAGGAACAAGTATTGAAGTTCCCCGTCAGAACATCAAAAAGTTCCCAGATTTTGTATCGGTGGAATATGATATATCTACGGGCGTTAGCCAAAATATAGATTCATGACATAATCTAACTCGAAACATGTGGATTAAATGTGGTCCAATTTGGGAAATGAGGGGTGGTACAAACAATATCCATTTAGCTGCATGTGTTTTTGAGACAGTGCAATTTTGTTTGTTTGTTTTTATCCCAGGCATGCACAAATGGCAATTTCTCCCGGGTGTTTTTTTTCAGTCCCGGGTATGTAAAAAGGTCAACACTCGGTATGTCTCGGTATATATAATATGCTTCTGTGCCATACATCTACTTAAATATTTTAAAATATCCATATAATTTCAATACTTTTGAAAAATGGGGGCCTCAGAGAGGTGCACATCGGGAAGCTATATATATGACTGGTGGTGCAATCTGAATTTCTTACGTGGGAACCCCTCCCAATTCAGGACACCTTCGCCACGCCCCTGCCGACGAACTAACTTGTATTATGGGTATGCTATTATGTAGTTTCGATTCATGTTAATTATGTGGTATGTATACAATATTTGTTGAATATATTATAATGCATGCAACATTGTGTATAATTCGGACGGAAATATGAAAAAATCCTGAAATTACGACAATTTCCCCGCCGAATCACCATACAAATTACCCGAATTTTACGCAATTTTCCCGAAAATACCCGATAATCAAACTTGCAAAATGTCTTGTGAGGGCTACATTCATCCCTGCCCCTGGCCCGTACGGATAATTTGTGATGCAGATGTCGATCACACTATACATGATGTAATTATGCTGATACGTTAGTAATAACAACCCAATTCAATTCCATGTTGTCCTATAATTACGTAACAATGTGCTTACCCATCACATGCAATTATGACAATTATATTTTGTTACAAGCATATATCTTCAATTCCACAATGCCACATGTCGTTAGTTCGGTACCTGGAAATCAGGTCGCGACTTAGTGTTGCTCACTGCCACCAAAGAACACAATGCAACACGGGTACGATATTAAATGGAATTCAATATCGAAGTCCTATCAATATGGATATTTGTTCATATTATAACACAGTGTTTGTGTAAAGACACTCGGGGTCAATCGCGTATGTTTCTTTAATGACAATCGCGTTCATGTAATGATCATCGCGTTTGAGTAACGGCAGTCACATTGGACACAAGACAGCTTTGCCATGTAACAATGTGGCATGAACAGAGAAATAAAAACTAATATAGTTCGTTATTGCTATTTTCCATCCAGAACTTGAAACTAGACATTTATTTATCTTCGAGGCTAATTTTACGTAACGTATATTAGATGCTCGACCATAGGGCTTGAGGATATTTTCTATGGTCAATACACAAACAAAATCAACGATACACAAACGCTCTTGAGACAAATTCTTCACATCAAGGACAAAAAAATCGATCACTTCCTGAAAATATAAATTTTCCGCG
The DNA here is from genome assembly GCA_032622095.1 of Siphonodentalium dalli. Taxonomy (NCBI): domain Eukaryota; kingdom Metazoa; phylum Mollusca; class Scaphopoda; order Gadilida; family Siphonodentaliidae; genus Siphonodentalium; species Siphonodentalium dalli. The sequence continues at coordinate 57,280,439 of CP136067.1, forward strand.
TCTATCTGGGTACTGTGGAAATTGGACCAGAGTATTTTATAATAAAAGGGTGGATGTTGTGTGATGACGATTAATGTGTTTGCTTTCTGTTCAGGTTGTTAATATGTCGAAATTCGGAAAATGTGATAACTTATACATCATATATCTTTTTGAATTACGTTTCTCCCAAAACAGGGAGCATGTGATACTGCTGTAAAACAAGTAATTTTTGCTGTCAGTGAATTCATGTGAGATTTGTCGTGTCGATGTGTGTGTAACGACGTCTAGGTCGGATTCACGCTAATTCTCGGCGATTTCTCAGAAGACGTTGGGTTATAGATGCATAAGACTATATTTTTTGGGGAAGATTGTACGAAATATATATAATATATATTCGAATCAAAATATACAAAAAATATGATCGAATGCGCCTTTGAAAAAGTTGGAAATCTTCCAGGAGCGAATATGGATATATCTGCATGAGGATATATTTAAGTAGCATAATAAATATTAGCTCTATATATAACAAGAATATATAGTAGGCCCCCTTTGTGCATGGGGCCGCAGGCCTCTCCGACGCTGAACAAAGGCTCCCGAATGAGCCGGTTTCTGCTAGTATACAAAAATACACGAAATCTATTTAGCTTTCAATATTCATAACATTTAAAGCATCAGACGAATTAAATGAGCCGACGTTGGCATCATCGTGATAATTAAAGGTCAAAAACAACAATGAAAACCTGTGAGAATACATGTAGATGAACTTGCTTTTTTTCCCAGCGCAATTTCCCCCTCATATATTAAGAAGTGGGACCCACCCCATGATATCGTGTTATACAATTAAAAATATAGATTGGGTAAATATTGAAACTAGGAACCCCCTTCTCTTGATTAATGCTCTATTTTGGTCGAGAATTATAAGCCGACACATTTAAAATAATTTTCGTATTCACGATTTGTCTTTAAACATGGAGTTGGGGGAAAGACATGGCCGCGATGGGGGCTCAGACCTCCCCACCCCTTGATTGAGAAGGAACAGAGAAGCTAGATCAAAACAACAATTTATGGAAGCTCTTTTACAACATACATAATTATGAGCATTATAGTTTCATTTGGATACTCGAAATTCAACTTGGACTAAATTTGGAAGTAGAAACATATCGGTGTGATTTTCACGTCATGCATATACAGAGAGCGGCATGCAAGTTCATTTTTTCTTGTGACTTTCCTTCTTCGCACGGCTGTCTTCTACCATTTCTTTGTCAACTTCAACATAATCCTCACCTGCTGACTACGGAAAAAAAAATTATAGATAGAAAATTGCTTATTATAGCATTTGCAAATGGAAAATAAAGAGCACTTATAATGAATCGTTATCGGATATGAAACTAATAAAGAGCGTTTGTCTAAACTTTGTCGGAAAGTTGATGAATTTCTACGGAATCGACAAGTCTTGTTATGGTCTAAATACTGCTCGTATTGCCGTAGTATATATCAAGTATTTCCGCATATTTTGACAACGGAATGTAACAACACGATAAGCTACTAGGTTTTGAGCAACCAGGTAAACCATGGTTTACATGGCTCTACTCTGGTAACATATTGTAAATTCAGGTAAACAATGATATACTCTGTTAAAAGTCATGTTAAAAGGATACCCTTGTAAATCTCAACTAAAGGCATGGTGTACATCACTTTACTCTCGTAAAATGCGGATGAAACAGGACATACATAAGTACACATATTCCAGAAGATATTGGTCGGCCTATGCACTCCCAGGACTCAACTAATTTCCTTCCTTAATGTCTCTTCTGATATTTTTCGGTTGTTAACAAGAAAAAAAAGTGGCCTAAGAGACTCCAGATAAGATGGCGTCCATCATATACCACGCTTACAAATTAAACAAAACTACGACACCAAAATCCAAAATGGCGGCCAAGATGGCGGCTGAAATGTGAAAATTTGCAAAATTGTTGACATTTCACCAACTATCGTTTAAATTACCTAAAATTGGATGAGACTTTAAGCAGGACAATTAGTGTGTATACTTTTAGTGTTATAAATAATATTCGTCCGGGACATGCGGACTAATTCAACATAACTATAATTATGTTTTCACACCGTTAAAGATAATCCGGTTAACTTCTTCTCTAGCAGAGCGACCACATGCGGGAATCCCATAGCTGAAATGTTCTTGATGATTTTCCTGACGAGTTCATTGTCTCCGACAATCTGAACCCAACGCTGTATGCGAGGGATTGTGGCGGCGGCGAACCTGAAATAGATGATACCTCACACTGTGGATAATCTGCAATATCATGTGATTCCGTTCTGTGCGATGGGCAGGGACGCTCGTAAAATGTTCAACAGTTAGTTTAATTTAAACATATATATCTGTCTAATTTGTGTAATACATGATATATAGATCACATACAATTTTATACAGGTAATTGTATTGGAGGACAAGTGCTTATGGGTACACCCTCTCCCACATGTTATTACACTGAAAAATAAATAAGGAGTAATGGCAAAGCGACATGACTATCAAAAACAAGTTGAACATATATACATATTACCGGTCACCCCTCCCCCGAGTCGTCACCAGTGTGTATATAAGTATTTGCTGAAAGTCTGGTTTGTTTGTTTCGTTTGCTGGCTTATACATATCATTATTTGCAAGAGTTTGTCAAAAGAATCTTGATTTGTCTTCACATCAATGACTGTACAGCTAAGGTTGATTGATTGACTGAGAGTTTAACGTCGTTTTAGCCGCTATGGCATATCACGACCAAAACCAGTATCAGGTATCAAATAGGATCGTAGCGAAGCAACTGTGTAGACAAATCAGACAGTGGATTAGATTAAAACAATAAGCTATGTACAAATAAAAGCACACAAGAGGAATGTTTCCACTTGGAGTCGGGGATATAAATTCAAGAACTGACAAGTGTGCAATCATACTATAAAACCTATAAAAGTAGTACAGGAATATATAATAAATAGCAAATGAATAACACGAAACTACCAAGTCTGCACATCGAACTATGTGACGTAGCTTTTAAAATCAGAGTGTGCATTGATATGGTATTTATTATATTTGATGAATCGCGCATGAACCTTTGTCAATGCGTCAAGCTGATGGTCTGGAGGGTGAGACAGAATGGCATCATTCACACAACCGACAGCTTCAATCCACAAATAATGATTTTTGTCTTTAAGAGTTAATCGTTTCTCATCAAGCTTATGGTCAAACTTTGAAAGCTCAAAGATGTACCTATAATTCTGAGAATCGAAACGTTGGAGTGACTTTGGCGAGTTTTTGGTGTAAACAGTATCTAATCCATATAATTCATAAAGTAATTACAATATAATAGCAAGTTATGTTAGCGTGCATCTGGTGCTGTAACATATCCTCGTGCAAATAGGTTCATATTGGACATAAATATTCTCATATATATATATAGATACATGTAGATACTATATGGTACTCCTTTGTCTTTTGATAAATTGTACGAATATGCATTGCCAGTGCACATTTCAATTTGTTACAAATTTGGCATTAATTGGTGCACCTACCGCAGAAATTCAGCACTTTCCGATACCAACTGCCATTTTGGACGCCATGTTGAATTGGGAATTTTCCCAAAGCGGATTTTATCGGATTTTGTATATGTTGTCCGCACATTTTTAGACCAAAATGGCTTTACCAATTTATACCAGGTCTAGCCGCCTAACGACCATCCTACTGAGGTAACTACTGTTTCTAAATTAGAACTATTATTCTCGACAGTGATCAGTGCGTACAAGTATTTTGTCAAATGAAAATATCTCTGAGTGTGCATTTATAAGGTAATAATATTTTATGAATCGCGCATGAACCTTTATCAATGCGTCAAGCTGGCCGTCGGGTGGATGAGACAGAACGTCACCCTTCACTGAACCGACTGCTTCAATCCAAAAATACTGTTTGGAAGCTCAAATCTGTACCTATCTTTCTCAGAGTCGAAACATTGGAGTGACTTTGGCGAGTTTTGTTTCGAAGCAACAGGCGATTTTTGTTTGGAACAATATGATAAACTTGTTTCGGAGGAAATGTCTCAACGACAGAAGCTGTATCCGTTACCTGCGCTACAGGTGCTGGAACAGGAATAATCAACTTGTGTTGCTCGTGATATACTGACGAGTTTGATTTGACTCTGTGTCCGAGTACTGGCATCAACACACTTTTTTGTAGACAAGATTGCTGAGTATGTGACCAGTGGAATGGACGGTCGATGAACAACTATTTTCTTAGCATAAATATATATGACAGATGCTTCTCAGTTTACATCGTTGAATCTTGAATTCATAGTCCCAAATGGGACATGAACGATCCATTGTGAACCTTGATAGTTTGAACAATCCTTATAATCATGATGAGAACTATAATATCGTGCACATATGGTGTATTTACTTTTACAATGTTCCTGGTAATGGTCATACCCATGACATTTAAAACATCGCAATGGGGTTGGAACATATATGCTTAAATCCATCTTCATATACCCAACCTTCAATGTCGGTGAGTGTTTGCATCGACTGAAGGTCAGAAGATAACTATTCCCAAGCACTTTTTGTCCGTCAACTGTCTTTGTAAATCTACCGACTTTTGTAACTCCCTGTGGCACTAACTCAGCCAATATATCTGGCTCAGAAGAATGCGTTATATCACGAGTTCTCAACAAAGTTCTGCAAAAGTTCAATGTCTTATGAGGAGTAATCAACACTGGTGTTTGTGCAATAGATGTTAATTGCATAAGAGTGTGAGCTTGAATTTTTCTTGAACATTTGATCAGAAGAGAGCCACTTAGTGACCCAGTCCTGATCGGTTTGACATATGTTAATTTTTCGGCTATGCTTTGCAGCATTTTATCAATCACAAATGCAGAAGGTATCTTAACTTTCGGATCAAAGTACTGAGGATAGACCGCAGCATCAGTGGAACTTAGCGGGTGGTCAATCTTACGTTTTGTTTGTTTTGAGTTGTCATATGAATAGCGAATAATCGACAACTAGCCCAGCAGCCGCCTCGGACTATCCTTCGAAATATGTTCGGGCCAAAGACTGGAACATAGCTGAAGCGGTGACCCGTTTAGCCACGGCATATGGCAGCTTGCCGATACCTCACCACAGTGAGACAGGCGTGCACATTACAAGAAGAAAAAAACATTTAACAGTCATGAAGACGAAATGCACAGAGAAATGATACTAAAGAAACGGACATAAAAACAGAACACACCAGAAACCAAATAAAACAGTTGGTAGAAATGTAATCTGAAACACCATGGAGAGGCGTGACTATCCGATTGATTGTGTCGGGTCAACCCAAACACCCGCCTTGAAGAGATGTGGGGCCAAAGAGGACCATGAGATGTATCCACAGGCCGTGTATTGCGTGATACGGCCGCCCTATATATAGTACACACAGGGCCCCTACATCAAACCTCACAGGATGCACCCCACGACAAACGGGGTGCCATATTAGGGGATTCTTACCACTCGCAGTGGGGCGGTAGGCCTATTCAACCCCAGGCCCACACGGGGGATGTACATCTAAGAAAATGTTCTCGTTTTTCACAATCAGATAGAGCAGAATCACCAAAAAAAGCTAAATTTTTAGTGAGTAAATATTGTAAGGAAGCAATTTATTTAATAGACGAATTCTCGGGACACCAGTATATTTAGTGTGAAGTGTGTTGTTTTATATGAACCAAAATTCGAACACTTTCCTTATACTTTCTGTCAAATTTATGGATTTGAATGGCAGTCAGTTGGAAACTTCCAACCATATAGAAGAATATTATGTTGGAAATGTCTAACAGTTACCTTGGAAAACTTCAACCCAAGGAGTGGACGGAAATGGAACTTATCGGACTTGGACATTTCGGTCTGGGGCATGTAGTTGGAAATTCCAAGGTGAGGCGGACACACACAGGAGAACCTCTGGCCACGCCATAGTTACAATGAGTGGGGTTGTGCGACCTATCCTTTTTGAATGCCGATGCTCGAATCTGGTACAGAGTAACATGAAATTTATAGATAAATCCGCCGACCCCATGGCGATATCAAAACAACTCCATAAAATAGAACACGATTATACATATAGCAACACATTAAACATATTATATTTTCATTTTCAATGTTGGTGATTCACGTTGTTATTTTATAGAGAGCTGGACCGTGCTGCAGATGACATTACAAGTTTTTGGTTCATCATTTCTCAAAATGAGTAAGAAATTCTGATGATCAATCATATTAGTAAAGGTTCCATTATTGACATTTATTTCTGCAAAGAACAACTATAAGATGTTTTATAAATGTGGCACCTAATATAATGAAAGATTCTTATGTTTCTACCCTTATACCACATTCTTTGCAAAATCTCTCATACTATGTGCTATAGGTTGTTTTTATGTCGGCCTTTCTCAGTGTGTAAACCGCCCGTTCTTCTATCCAGCCGATCGTATTCCCGACCACCCAAAACGTTTGTTGTCCGGATTATATTACGTCGTTTTTGGGGAAAAAACTCTAGTAAACAAGTTATGTGGTCTTCATATAAGAAGATGCTGGTAAATTGGGTCCAGTCCGACCATTTCTGACGGAGTTATGTCCCTTTTAATAAGACATCACAGTGCATGCATATAGTATTATAAGACATCTGCATGTCTTTGTTTTGCATAAATATTCCAAACCTAGTCTCATTTATTTTCTACCGGTTGTGCGAAACGGTGTTATATACTATAGTCTCAGCATGCCTTCTTCGATATATGGTTTCGAAAATCAGAACATATTTGAACAAAAAAAAAGTTTTTTTTTTTATTGCGGATGTGTTAATTTAGTCCTCGAGTAAATTTAAGTTGTGATATATCAAAAATTATCCACATTTTAAGCTACCTTGCACTTTCTCGATTTATTCTTTAAAGAGGTACACCACTGACTCATTTACCAGGTTCAATATTTGTTTTAATTCTTTCATCTCATCAAAGTATCGATGATCATGGTGTCTTTGAAACTATTGTTCCTATGTTTTAACATTATTTTGGCTACCTCTACAGGGGGGGGGGGGGGTCAGGAAAAAAATAAGGATACAAGGTGAAAATGTTGTGTTTTACAGTTTTGGGGACACTGTAGTCATGTATCGACATCGACCATGTACTTCGACCACGTGGTCACTGTATTTATCGTTTATTCAATATCTTGACTGATATCATTAATATAAACAAATGAGGCCAACGGTTTTTTCGGCTTTTTGACAGCTGGCCACATTGCTAAGTAAGTTGGTATATTTGAAATAAAGTTATCTGATATATTACGCACATTTGAAGCATGTGTATTGTGAGTTATCGACAGTATTTTATTCAACCACGTGGTCTCTGTTTGTTGTGCAGAAAATTGTATTGCCGATGTGAATCGGAATCAGTTCGATTTTGAATTAATTCCTCGATCTATTTTAGTAAATAGCGCATATAATAAAAAGAAGTAAATACCGGAATTAACCTTATTCGTGGTCACAGTGAGATACTGGAATAATCACTCGTGGCATTTAACTCGTGGCCTAAATGCCACTCGTGATGAATCCAGTATCTCAATGTGACCACTCATGAGATACTTCCGGTATTCACTCAAAACACGCAGGTATCCTCTATGTATAATAAGTTAAAAAGCCATGATAAACTATGAGAACAGATTTGTTTTCATTGCAATTTCTTTCCTCGACCAAAACCGGACCCACCCCATGGTTTCAACTGTTAAAGGGAGAAATTGTGGACAAAAAATTAAAATATAGCCCCCCTCACTTGTATAAGGCTATAGCATGCACTACTATATATTTACATACCCCTAATATCTCTTCCGATTTCCCCATAGCGTTACGGTAGACACGCCCCCTTATTCAATACGTTCATAAACATATGAACGTAACGTGACGTCACTTCCAATGTCGTTCATAGGTTTATGAACACATTGGTCCCGGAAATCACCGGGGTTTGTCGGACATTACCGACTGCTTGAGTATCTAGTCAGCCAATACGCCAAGGATTTGATAGCAAACAATATGTAATCGAGGTTCGAAAGATCACGATTGAATGGCTAGTGGCATCTAATCGCGAGCACGGGTGGCACGAGATGTTCGATTGACTATCATAATGTTGGTTATGATATAATCCCATATCCCATAATATGTCAAATATAGCGAATTATCGAAATATGAAATACAACGAAAAAGCGAAATATGAAAATACAGCGAAATAGTACGAAAAATTGAAATAGGAAAATACAACGAAATAGGGCGAAATATAGAGCGAAATAAAGAAATAGGAAATTATTTTTATAAACGAAATAACGGAGATATTTGAAAAAGTGTTTTTGACGAAATAACGGACATATTTGGAGAAGTGTTTTAAAGAGCGTAAATATATAAATATAAATAATAAACGGCGGATTCAACGTGGTCATGGGTTTTGACCGCGATAAAAAATCAGCAAACTCCGCATGAACCCCTTCGGGGTTCATGCAGTTTACTGAATTTTTCTCGCGGTAAAAATCCCATGACCACATTGAAACCGCCGTTCATTTCTTATATGAATCTGATTGTTTCAATTCATTTTGAAGCTGTAATTTGTCTTAGAAATAATTTTGGAAAAAATTTGCATGACATCAGAAAAAAATCTGCATTCCAGGCTCTGGGACACCCACCCACCCGGTCCTTGTATCCTGTAATTTTTTTTCCGCTCCCCCCTGACCTCTATTTTATTTATTATCTCATCCATATATACAGTATATATATATTTGTTTACATAAAGATCGTCCATATCCGCAACACATCTCTCTCAATCATTCCTTGCTCGCCAGCCCGGTCTGACATGTGCATGGTGGTGGTGAGCGACGCGCCAGCTCGGTCTGACATGTGCAGGGTGGTGGTGAGCGACGCGCCAGCTCGGTCTGCCATGTGCAGGGTGGTGGTGAGCGACGCGCCAGCTCGGTCTGACATGTGCAGGGTGGTGGTGAGCGACGCGCCAGCTCGGTCTGACATGTGCAGGGTGGTGGTGAGCGACTCGCCAGCTCGGTCTGACATGTGCAGGGTGGTGGTGAGCGACTCGCCAGCTCGGTCTGACATGTGCAGGGTGGTGGTGAGCGACTCGCCAGCTCGGTCTGACATGTGCAGGGTGGTGGTGAGCGACTCGCCAGCTCGGTCTAACATGTGCAGGGTGGTGGTGAGCGACGCGCCAGCTCGGTCTGACATGTGCAGGGTGGTGGTGAGCGACGCGCCAGCTCGATCTGACATGTGCAGGGTGGTGGTGAGCGACGCGCCAGCTCGGTCTGACATGTGCAGGGTGGTGGTGAGCGACGCGCCAGCTCGGTCTGACATGTGCAGGGTGTTGGTGAGCGACGCGTCAGCTCGGTCTGACATGTGCAGGGTGGTGGTGAGCGACGCGCCAGCTCGGTCTGACATGTGCAGGGTGGTGGTGAGCGAATCGCCAGCTCGGTCTGACATGTGCAGGGTGGTGGTGAGCGACGCGCCAGCTCGGTCTGACATGTGCAGGGTGGCGGTGAGCGACGCGCAAAAATCGCGCGGCTCAAGGGCGTTATCATCGAATTAGTCGCGAATTTCCGTGAAATTACGCTGCGGTTCGTCTGTTATTCATTATGTAAAATTTCAATTTTTTTAATACTTGGAATTATTTCTTTCTTTGGTTGAATGACATGTATTATATAAATTAATACCCACTGTACATATCTTCATTATTCGCCCATTTAAACGACGAAATCACGCGACCATTCGCGTATACAGGATTTGCCGCCAAATTACAGTATACAGGCAACTAATGCTGCGTTCACATGCTGGCAAGGTATTCTCACTCAACGTATTCCGCATAATATGTGCAGACGCGTACATACATACATACATACATAGGTCCTTGACACAAAATTTATCATATATACCTATAAGTACAAGTACCTATATATAATACAAGGTTCCCAACTCCCGAAATGTAGAATTACAACATGTCCTTAATACTGTGGCCCGAAATGCAGCAATATACGAAAACAAAACAAAACAACAAAACAGTTTGAAATCTGTTCGAACAAGTTCCGGTCACGCGACATACCATAATGGCAATGGTATTAGAAAATGGAATGTATCGATATAGAGCCATCGAATTTCTCGTATATTATTTCCCATACGGATCAACCATGTAGAGCTAGAACTTGTGGAGATACATAACCCCACGAAACCATCAGAATCTGGCGGGAAAAAGTGGTCGAACAAAACTCGATCCGGTATAACGCCATTTTTTGAGGGAAGACCTCTCCGATGAAGCTAACCCAAAATGGTTGGTCCATATAATATATAAAAATGTATATATAGAGGATATGAAATGAGTGTTTCTCTCATATGATATTTATGAAACGAGTCTTAGAATTTTTAGTTTTCTCGAGAAAACTGAAAATTCTTAGACTCGTTTCATAAATATCATATGAGAGAAACACTCATTTCATATCCTCTATATATATAAATATTATCTATATGAATACGATTAATCCCCCTTTCTAATTTATATAATCGACAGTATTGCACTTCTAGTCACATGTTAGGGACATATGGAAATTCTCGATTCGAAGAATCAGGAACCTTGTCTTATATATATAGGTGCTTTTAGTGTTATGACCAATTTTGTGCGAGGGACCTGTGCTTAAATATACGTCGCATGTTTGACGAACCTTTTTGCGTATCGTTTCGCAGCTGATATGTTGCGAGTTGTCACGCCCCGTGTTTTCACTAACAGTCTTCGCAGATTTGGTCGCCGAGGTTCTCGTTTATTCTGTTGCTTCATCGTCAAGCACATGGATTTGAGACTGGCTTATAGTTACAGGTCTGGTGGCTGGTTTCTGAAATGCAACTTTACCAGGGTAATTCCACGAACACGTCAGAATGAAAACCAAAGCTTCCACCCTTCTTTCTTTTAAAACCCCATGTAGATATAGACGACGAGATGATGCAGTTTTGTCACTACTGCTACAAATAGAGCAAGTACTCAGAGAAATAGAAAAGTTTAACCTTGTTCACATTTCTCATTTTTAGCATCTCAGAAGGTGATTTTAACACTTTAAAACTGAATATAGACAGTACATCAACATTGAATATGAAAATGAACATCAACGGCTTCGATAGCTCCATCCACTCAATTAATTCATCGGTGTCGGACGTATTTATTTTGGTGTCGGACATACATGTATACATCTCTGAACTTCAGAACAATGCATGGTGGTTACTTGATGGGTGAGAATAAAGTGAGAAATGTTCATGAGCATTCAGAAATTGCATATTACTAAAATTGTGTATCCCTATGCAATAAAATAAATTATATGCAAGAACTGTTGTTGGTTTTAACAAGATAATCTTTAAATTAGGTGAAATTTGCTGATTTTCACAAGTTTTATTGCGCAACTCATCTAATTATCGAAATTATATTTCCATCTTCTATGCTGTATAAACAAAATTATCAGGACTTTATTCTTGTTGGCTCTAATATGATTTGCTAAAGCTCAGAATCTCACAACCATCATGATCGTCTTACCGCGGATTGTGTGACTAATTCAATGCCATAACAGCCTGTAATGACCCAGAGTTACATTGGCGTGTAATTTCACATTACGGAATAATAACAAGTGAAGAAATTACAAGGCGATGAAAGCTATATTTGGTGTAAAACAGTATAATGAAAAGCACAGGCAAGTAACACGAGTCGTGTGTTTTGGGCAGATATATGAGGATACTTCGGATATATATCGAGAGCGAGGAAGAGAGAACCAGACACTGCGAGAGAGAGAGAGAGAGAGAGAGAGAGAGAGAGAGAGGAGAGAGAGAGAGAGAGAGAGAGAGAGAGAGAGAGAGAGAGAGAGAGAGAGGAGAGAGAGAGAGAGAGAGAGAGAGAGAGAGAGAGAGAGAGAGAGAGAGAGAGAGAGAGAGAGACAGACAGACAGACAGACAACGAGTGGTAGACGATAAAAAGATCGATCGATGAAGACTGCCCATTGCATGGGATATGTTGCATTCGACTATTATCCCCGAAAATTCAGACCATATAGGTTTTACAAAATCATAAAATACAACGCCAGAACTTAGCTCAATAATTTAGTCCATAATTAAAGAGCTGAATTACAACATATGTGTTAGGTCATTTTCCTATTTTAAATTGATTTTTTACCACTGAACAACTACTTCCATTTGCGAAACGAAATAATTAGCTCAAAAATGGCGGCAAGATGTCTCACATCGAATTGAGAATTCATAGAAAAACCACTATGTAAATAACTCAACCAAAACAAGATAGCGAATGAGCTATGTACCATTTTTGCTAGCGCACTATGAATCCCGTCTCTATACAAATGTAATCGTTGAGAAGATATAATTGTTCTTGTGACACCGCGGTCCCCATTTTCGAGGTTGTGACATTTATCATGTGAAAAATTACGTGGGTACTTGTATACTAGGGTATACTCTGGTATACCTGGGTACTTTCCTATGATATCAGCATATTATCCTAGTACCCCAGTATCACACCCACGTACCAAGCATGATGTACCAGAGTATACGGTGTGTTATCCCCAGACTGGGTTCGCGCTGCCACTTGCCAAATTTGCCAATGGCAAAAATATTTCACATTTGGCAAAATATATTTTCATTTGGCAAAAGTTTTGGCAAGTAACTTATTAATTTCTCAATAAAGTTGAAAAATATCGGTCAATCAATACCATTCATTTTAGGAAACTATTACATTATAATTATATTAGTGGTGTTTTATATGGTTTCGGAACACCTCCATTAAGATACAGCTAATCTGATATCATTAGTATCGATGGGTGGAGGGATTACCTGTATTTAGTGTGATGGTGGTGTTTATATAGCTATTTATCTTGTGCTTATTGTTGTATGATAAACCACCATAGAGATGCGAATATAATTATTAACAAACTGATTTTTCTTATCGATATCGTTCAAACCGCAAGTGTCGAAACGTAAGATCCAATCAATGTTGCAGAAAATGATACTATCAGGGATAAAATTTGGCAAATTCTAAAAGAATTTAGCAAAAAATAATATCATTTGGCAAATACTTTGGCAAAAGTAAATTTCGGTCCAGCGCGGACTCTGTCCCCATTACATGCATTTAGTGTGCACAATACCACAGTATACCACAGTAAACCGTGGTACATGACAAACAGCCTTGGTATACCTCGATGGAGGGTCTTGGTCCTCAGGAGTGTACCACGGTACACCCATGGTTTAAAACACCCAAATACCGAGTGTATTAACAGTTTGGGTAATACCCTTGGAAACTTAGTGTTTTATATTAAAACACCAATTATACATGCAAGGGTATTACCCAAGTATACGAGGGTATTAAAACACCCAAGTCTATGAGTGTATTAAACCACCTAGTATATGATGGTATTATAACAGCCACGTATACCAGAGTATTGAAACACCAAAATATACGAGGAAATTAAATCACCAAGTACACGAGTGTATTAAAACACCAAGTACACGAGGGTATTAAAACACCAAGTACACGAATGTATTTTTCAACTATACTACGGTATTTTCCAACTATACGCGGGAATTAAAACATCATATACACGATGGTATTAAAACACCACGTATAGGAGGGTATTGAAACACCCAAGTATACGAAGGTAGTAAAATATCCATTTATACTTGTTATCCAAGTATACCGTAACCCTTATAAAACGTACCACGGTACAAGCATGGTAGTACACAGTATACCAAGGTATACAACAGTAACATAACCAAAAAAAAAACCTTGGTATACCGCGGTGCATGGCCTTTGTCCTCGGGTGTATACCGCGGTAAACCATGGTGCATAGATGAAAACCTTGGTATCTAACGGTGCATGGTATTATATATATATAGGCCTCACACATGTACTGCAGTAAACCATAGTACGTAGCCAAAAACATTAGTATACCAAGGTGTATGGTTCGGACCTTATGTGTGTACCACGGTAAAACATTGTACACAACCAAAGAAACATGGTATACGACTGTGCATGGTATTTGTTCTCACTAAGGTACTGTGTTAGATCATAGTACATAGCCAACAACCTCGGTATACTACGATTCATGGTTTAGACATCAAGTGTTACCACGGTAACCATTGGTATACCATTAATGTACATTATCGGCCATCATGCGATGACCAGTAAACCGAGGTAGATAGTCTGAACGCATTGGAATACCGCGGTATAGTGTGTCGATATATGGTGTGAACCAAGGCTCGTCAAAACCATATAACTAAAAGATAAGATCTTCCGCCACGACCTTAATTAACCATAATCCAGTTCTTTCATCCAAAAGTATATGTATCAGTCTTAAAATAAATGCCATGAATAAAACCTAGACCTGTAAATTGGATGATTGGATCAATCGAATGTTCAATGAACCTTGGTATGTGTACAAAATTGGATGAAGTATTTGGGAATATTTGTTTACTGTGGTGTACAATACTAAATATTGGTATTGGTGACAATTTGATGTACACATACTGCCAAACATGTAGTCAATTATGGTATTTATACCAAGTAAGGTACACATTTATGAGTGGGCTCACATAATGTACATATACACATGTGCTATAATACAGGACGATTTGAAAGAGTATGGTACATTTACAATGGTTTACCCCAGTATAATTACCATGGTTTACCACGATACATTTACATGGTTAACCACTTCTTTACTAAAAATATTCTTTGACGAGCAGAATATTTCCAATCTGCAATTGTATTATCTCTTCGTGTGACTGTCGTCTGTCCATGTCCCTTTCATGCCCCCGAATGAATAATAGACCATTCCCATGTATATTTTTAAAGCTGAATAGGAGAATCCATTTAGTAAAGGATGGGTTAGTCGCCGATAAACAGAATGGCAATGCTTACACAGACGAGAGTCACTGCATATTCATGAGTATAATAGTATAATGTACAACGACGCTGTGAGATGCCAATTTAGATATGAATTTTATTAAAATAACCACTCTGAGCATTATCAATATCTATTCCCATTCGACCGCCCAGTGGAGTGCACATCACTTTAAATCATCCGAATGTATGCGGCACTGCGTGACTCGGTATGAGGTGACGTTGCTGCTAACTGGCTAGGGAAGTCTCTATCGTGTGTGCGTAATGGATATTGAGATTTGCCTGCTCTCAGATCAAGTTTGAAAATATGTCCCGGATTTCGCCACATGTCCCCAGAACAAAAATTTACCTCACCACAATAATACTGTATTCTATAGAAAGGTATAAAACTTTTTTTTTAAACA
Source organism: Siphonodentalium dalli (assembly GCA_032622095.1). Taxonomy (NCBI): domain Eukaryota; kingdom Metazoa; phylum Mollusca; class Scaphopoda; order Gadilida; family Siphonodentaliidae; genus Siphonodentalium; species Siphonodentalium dalli. The sequence goes on from CP136067.1 coordinate 57,295,803, forward strand.
TTGTAAGTCCACAAACTTGTTCAAAATACACAAAAATAATATTTATTGCATCAACGCCTCGTATATACTCTTCAATTTGATGTACCAAAGTGATTTGGTGTGACAGATAATCGACATATAGAAGTGATGACAAAGACATATTTTCATTTGACAAAATTGTACTGCATTGTCGAGAGTAATACAGTTCTAATTTAGAAACAGTAGTTGTCCCAGTAGGATGGTCGTTAGGCTGTTAGATCCTGAATAAATTGTTAAAGAAGGGGTTTGGTCTCAAAATGTGCGGACTGGTTTGTTTAACAACATTTACAAAATCCGCTAAAATCCGCTTTGGGGAAAATACCTAATTCAACAAAGCGTCCAAATTGGCTGTTGGTATCCGAAAATGTTTCATTTCTGCGGTAGATGCACAAATTAATGCCAAATTTGTAACAAATTGAAATATACACCGACAATGCTTAATCGTAAGCCATATTTTTAGAAATCTGTCCCAAAATGACCAAAATCGAATGAAATTTACAGTTTGTGCAAAATTGAATAGCTATAGTCGTATTATAGTGAACAACACGCTCGCATTATGCAAGGAATAATGATTAAAGAGTATAACAGAAACTTTTGGTGGTATACTATGAACGCAATTTATCAAAACAGAAAGGAGTACCATATAGTATATATCTATATATATGACTAGGATCTGTCTGCATGGCTGGAATTTTTGGAAATTTGGTGTGTTGGCTCGGGTACCCTGGCGGCGTTAGTTTTTCAAAATTTTGATTTAAAACGATTTAATTAAATAAAAAAAATTTAAAAGCTGACTATGGGCCTATTTCAGAATCAAATAAGTCCAATATGAACCTATGCGAATATTTTGGTCCAATATGAACCTAGTTACCCGAGGATATGTTGCAGCACCAGATGAACGCTCTTTATATAATTAGTGTTTCACTGGGGCCCGCGGCATCCAACGGAATAACGGGTATAATTCCACTATGGGCTTATTCCAGAATAAAATAAGTGCAATATGAACCAATGTCAATATTTACGTCCAATGTGAACCTATCTGCACAAGGATATATTGAAGTAGCATAATAAATATTATCTCTATATATAAAAGAAAAGGATCTGTCCGTCATATGCTGCAGGCTGTTGGCCCCTCCGACGCTGAATAAAGGCTCCCGACTTGAGCCTGTTTCGGCTAGTCTTCAATAAATTCTAAGCTTTGGTAGCAGTATCGGGTTGTAGGGGGTTTTAAAATAGAAAAATAAGTATCTGTGGGCCATAACAGTCAGTGTAGCCTGTGTTAAATGTGTCATTACTGGTTTGAAGGTTTAATTATTTTACAAAACTGGGAAAGTTCACAAAAAGGTGAAAAATTTGGATACCCAACAGGATTTTCGTATTCAGTGAAGGCCAACTCTGTGTTATTGGTTACAGGAAAATAGCCCGATTTCTCTCCTCTGAATTCTGTCATCTGCGCTTGAAAAACATATTTTTCAAATTAATACCTGTTGATACGATAACTTTTTTTCTATTTCAAATATTTCTCAGCCCTAACATAGCTCTATCAGGTGGAAGAAGCTTATTTTCTGATATTCGCTCGGTCATGGTCTTTTTTTTTAGTTGAAAATGGCAAAATTGAGCGTTTTATGCGTGCACACCAAGGGGCATAACTCAATGACAAGTTTTACAAAGAATCTAAAGTGCAGACATATGATTACACCTACAATTTCTGACGAAAGTAAAACATGCTTGAAGGAACCTATACCAAAGATAATGGCTCAGCATAGATTGGAGTACAGTACCCCCTCCCAGGTTCGCCAAAATTTGCTGGAAATCGTGTATTGCTACCTTGACCATAATTGCCTACATACTCTGTGACAGAGACTGTGTTTATATCTGGAAATTATATTTCGTTATATTCACTAAGACCACATATATACGGAAAATTTCTTCGTCTTCAGCAACCGCATAACCGCATTTACCCCTTCTCCATATGTTACACATATCTGCTGCGCACAAATCCATAAATAGCACCATTGCGAGTGAATCAATGCTGAAATAATGGCTTTAAATGCTGTTAACCTGATATATTTAGCACGAGTTTATGGGTGGTGTGGGAAAGAAATGTTCAGATAACAAGATACCGAAAACCAATATTGAAAATTCCGTGGTAGCAGTTATCAAGTGCCGAATGATTTAATTTGAACAAAATTGTCAGTTAAGAAACCGGTTTAGTAGTAGCATGAAAATTAGTCTTAAACAAAATATACGATGTAACTAATGTCTCTTTGATCTGGTGAGATGGGGTGCTAATCAATTGAAGAGATGAGAGTTTCATTACACTGTAATAAGCATTCCATCATACGTGTATGGTTTATTATCACGGAGTGTTGAAAAATTCGGAAATGTAACTAGTATTTATACCGAAAGGGTATGCACTTTAGTTTCTGCGTTACAGTCAACGATTTAATCATCACGCCGAATGAAACTACCACATAATGTGTGGCGAAACATTACTTCGTGTGTTGCATGCCCGAAATTAATAATAATTTTAAAAAATAAAAATAAAATTAATTATTTTTGGCCTGACTATTTGATGTATTCTACACAGAGAACCCGAACTTTAAATACGTAAATTATTGGATTTGACTTGCGTTGCAGTGACTGATGAATCCTTCCGATGGATATGTTTTAATGATCTGTGTACCTTTAAAGATATTTAAAAAGATAATTTTATTTTTTCACTCCTATGTGCTTATCCAATATGTTGTTTTCGTCGTGGCATGGCTTGATTTTGACAGCTATTTCATGTTCGCGACTCTATTATTGTCTGTCCGTATCACCCTATTCGCTTCCGTTGTCTAGTTTCACAACTGGTATAAATGCGTAATTACTATGCCATAATATATCGTATAATGACTTATTTCGAGAAATTATGTAATATAGACAGCCATTTTGGACGCCATCTTGGATTACAAATTTTCCCCAAAGCGGATTTTTGATATGTTATACTGAGGACTCTCCTGTGTCTTTTGACACCAAAATCGATTTTTACCAATTTATTCCGGGTTAACCCATCATTAAGCGTACCACGACCAAAATACAGTCGTGTTGGTCGACTGAAAACATTAATATCAATAGCAATTCTAGTAACCGAGCCTGTATTGAGTTAATTGCTGCCTCATATAGGGCTGCACGACGTGACTGTGTGGTCGGCATTGGAGCTCTTTTATTTAATGCAAGATCCATAGATGTCTGTTAAGTGAACAGTTTACTCTCCAATACATATGTTGCATAACTTCTAGTTTACAAAGTTCGCTATTTCAGATCTGACCCGAATAGCAACATCGACCCGAACAAGACAAAAACACCGCCAATCACATTGCCAATATAACAAACCCAGTATAGAAAATTATTACCAGTCCAGACAATAACGACGTGCAGATGATCAACCACCTGCAAACACGAAATTGCTAAATACACTGAAACAAATTGTACGATTATAGATTGTGAACACACGCATGCAAGTATATATAGACTAAACGGGATATCGGCATATCGCCGCACATCTCCAACATCTCACCCATACCTGGTTAGTTCGGCCTTTCACTGTGCACCTCCGTGTTCGATTTAAATGTTGTTTTCAAATTTAAAAACGTCCACGTAGCTAAAATTGGATCGATCAAAGTTCTAAACTGAGAAACTGATCGGATCAAGATGGAATTTTGAAGTGCTTTGCATGCCGCTATAAGCTGCTCAAACATGTACCATGAAATTTGATGACGCTCGTGAGTCGAGATATTTATGTACCCGAGACTTACAGTGTACCTACGTTTGACGCAAATGAATAATCGATGCGCGCGTTTGGCTTAGTCAGTGAGATGAACATGTATATGATACAGAGTGTCTTTTCTCAAAAGCAAGAGTTTGATCTTGCAAATATATACCAGATTATGTATACGTAGAACTTAGTATGGATGAAGGGGTCATTGTCGATATATTTTGGTGTGATGGGTACCCAGCTTTACGAAACGGAGTTTGGGTATACCCATCTTGACCTTTGCTGTATTTTCACTATACATTTGATACCAAATGCTTGCGTCCGATCACAGGCGCCTGGTTATTCATACTTAACTGTTATTCCTGCCACATATTTGCTTTATATTTTGGTGTGATGTGTACCCAGCTTTACGTAAAGGTGTTTGTGTATACCCAGCTTGACCTTTGCTGTGTTATCAGTGTACCTACGTTTGACGCAAATGAATAATCGATGCGCGCGTTTGGCTTAGTCGATGAGATGAACATGTATATGGTAGAGAGCGTCTTTTCCCAAAAGCAAGAGTTTGATCTTGCAAATATATACCAGATTATGTATACGTAGAACTTAGTATGGATGAAGGGGTCATTGTCGATATATTTTGGCTTTACCTTTGCTGTATTTTCACTATACATTTGATACCAAATGCTTGCGTCCGATCACATGCGCCTGGTTATTCATACTTACTGTTATTCCTGCACATATTTGCTTTATATCGGTGCCATAACGCTAAGAGATCTGATCATTTCTATAACATAAACCCACAATTCCACACGTCAAGTTGTGTATATATACTAAAAAACGATTCCAAAGGTGTGTGCCCAATGCTGCGACAATGACTCATTCAGCCTTATATAGGCTGCTATTATGATTTTATATAGGCATATCTTTACATGTATTTAAAAGAATACATGTCTGCTATTACTATTCCAATATATTTAACAAGTGCACTGCATGACGTATATCCAACAAAGGCGGCTTTTCGTTGAGGTTTAAGATAATTCCAACCCGTTTATGATGGCTGGGATAGGGGGTTTGAATGTTGCTATGAATATATTTTAATTAGTACACTTGTGTGGACGTTCAATCGGCGTCGGTTCGATTCTGGTCGGGAGTAATTTCAAAAGCGGACCCATGGCTCGGCTAGTCCTCCAACGAATGCGGGAGGGTAACATACATGAGAGAATAAAATAGATATTGGGCTCTGATTGGTCACACACACCTCTTCTCTGTAAATTCCCATCGGTCAAATAATTATATTGGTACGGAAATAAACCCTTTGTAGTGAAGTTTGAATTTTGTGGCCCTATATAGTTACGAATACACAAGATTTAAAAGCGAATTGCCAGCATGACATTTATATATATATATATATTAAAAAAAAAATTGCACAAAAAGTTACCCCAAATGTCAATCTTTCAGATTTTAAGAAAAATCCGTACATGTGCGTTATGCTGTAAACAGTGAACACTAAAACCTTTGCACCGAGACCTATGGAATCATTTACACAATTGTAATCTGCACATGCACCACAAGAGTTAAACAGAAGTCGCGAGCGATTATGATGATAATGTAGAGAGGAGCTGCAGGAGAAGCGAGCGCGCCAACGTACACTATAGTGTGTTAGAGAAGCCATGAAGCTTACAGAATGGAGACACTTGTGTGGATAGTTCCGCTGATTCTCATAGTCTTAGGTGAGCAATAGAATAGTGTTTATCTGCGGTAGCTGCACTATAATCTACTCATATAGTTTGTTATGCGTGCAAGGAGATTTGGAATGTGGAGGAAATTTTATGCCTGACAGTTTAAAAAGTTATACCGAAACTAAGTTAAGATTGTACGGATAGTTGTAAATTTCCAACCAATATTTAGCGCAGGGTTGTTGATTTTTTTAATTTTATTTTTATATATATTTATAAAATATTTTGTTAATTTAAATCGATTTTGTTCGAAATGTTATGGAAATGGATATGTAGATCTATACCCGACTTGTATTCGACATTAACTTTTAAATTTAAGCAGAAAACTGAATATACTACGAATAAAGTTAATATACTCTTAATGACCAATGATTACAGACACATCATAGCGTATAGACACATTGAGGGGTTTAGACGGCAGAATATATGGTAGAGTTACTGGGGTTACCATTTATCTATGTCTTGCAATCATATATATCAGAGGAAATGAAATCCAACCGAGTTGGTAGTGTTGAATGTTCTGAGTGTAGTTAGAACTTGCATGGAGACAATACTGACAATACCATATGCGCTGAACAGACTATTACTGGAACGGTGAATACCATACCATGCAACTGATGTAGTTGAACATTGACTGGAGTTGAAAATTACTGAACAATTTATCAATTATACAGTAACCATACGCATGTTATAGTTTACCAAAACCTTTAAATTGTTAGTTATTGTTGTTCTTGATGTTTTACCATCATTTCGAAAAACAATAACTGATTTAAATCTTTTTTTAAAACAATGATTTAAACCGAAAAACCCTTATGTTAAGTTATGTATAGGGTAAATTATTTATTTATCAGACCAAGGTTTTAATAGATTCTTCCTTTCAGTGAAAAGTAAGTCTTATTTGAAAATGTTTTCAGTTAAAGGAGTGTCATGTTGGACATTTCTTGCAAGTTCGAACGCTTGTGGTATCTGCTTGTTGGAAAATGCAAACCCAAGCGGGAATGAAAAGTTAGACGCCCCCAACAAATATCATCTAATAACGTCTCTGATCATCCTGGTGATCAGAAATGTACCTGCATATATAAGAGGAATATCAGACATGCGGCGTGCATGGATAGAGACCTTTCGCAAAAATCACTATTACGATTACGGATAGGATATATTGTCCTAGTAAGGTTGGCACCATCACAATTTACCTACGATGGCCAATTGGTGAGACGGCATATGCCCCACTATATTCAGTTACACATATATTTGATGGAAACAAGTAATATGTGTCTCTTTCAGATCCCATGTTCTTATCCGTGTGTAATACACCACACGGATAATGTTAGAGTGTCGCCACACCCCAAGCAGGACCGGCGGTAAATTCTTGACACATCTGCACATACAACTCAGTGGGGTATATTTCGTCTCACATAAGAAGTACCGTGTGTAAAGATTGAATTTTGGCCGTATACTGGCAGGATATTTCCATATCCGTCAGGGGGGAGTCTGGAAAAAATTGCACATATAGGGCCCAAAAAGTTTTTTTCCGACCCCGAGGGACCCACCACCCCATTTGTGCAAAAAAAAAAAAAAATTCCTCCAAAATTTTGGGGATCCACCCCCTTTCTCATGTTTTTATCAAAATTTCAGATTTTTTTTTAGTCGTTCTTCAATAACTGTGTTAACTGCCTTTCAATCCCATTCCACTATCATTTTTTGGTGCAAACTCTTGCTGTGTACCATTAAGTCTCAAGCAATAACATGCTTAATTGGTAAACACAGATCAGAAAAACGAAAAATAAACTGTATTTCCAGGTGTTTCCTGGTGTTTTCAGTATCTAACAACAATAATAAAGCATTGTGTAGGTGCACTATATGTCACAAATCGCCCTAGACCCCATTATAGCCTTAATATATCGAGTGTGTTGTGTCTGACAGAGAACACTGGCCAGTGTAAATAGTGGTAAACAGGTCAGGGGTTCCACAATTATTTGTGCAGGTATATGGTTGACGTCTCGAGCCGTCCGTGCGTCAGTCCGTACAAACATTTTGCATTATAACTCAAGAGTCGGTTGTCATATTTTGATGCCCTATGGCATGGTGACAGACCAGAAATGGGGAACGAATTTGCATAATATCACGGGTTGTGACCATCAATGCCTACCAGATTTATGGGCCCTGTTCGACTTAATGAAATTCAGTCCGTACAAAGTTTTTGCAATATAAGTTAAGTGTCAGTTGTCGAATTTTGATGTGGTTTGGTATGGTGATAGACCAGAATGATAGGGGAAGGATGTATGCACATATTACTGCATATCACAGGTTTCGCCTATCAATGCATACCAGAGTTACCGGCCTTGATCCATCCGTAAACACGTTTTCCATTATTATAACTCAACCATGGGTTAAGTTTCCTGAACGCTATTATGGTGGTCCACTGTGAAGTGGGCCGGGATCCTGTGAAATCCAGAATGTTGCTAAATCTGATGCTAAAGAGTCACTATAGCTGTATATATAACCCTATACCAACAAGCATGGTACTAACATGCTTACAAACAACATTACATGGTCATTACTTGTAAATTGTTTGAAATAAAACCATTTTGGAAAAAATTTACAAGCACGATTTTTTCGGCCTCTGGACCACCCACGTACCCCGGCCCTATATACGGATATTTTTTTTGCAGACCCCCCCCCCCCCTGTATCCGTAACCGTATTTGTGATATTGCGAAAGGTTTATATTGTAATTAATCAAACCGTCCTTGTCATGTGCACATTTCGACACTATACGACTAGCGAGGAACTCGAAAACTCAAAATACTCAGAGAGATTCAGTTAAACGTCAGTGTGATAAGTAACCTGTGTTGACATATTCTACCAATGGAAGTCGTTGCTATTGTACGGGCATTATGTTTCGATTTCGTGTGCAACTGTGCAGTTACATAAACATGGAAGATGCGATGACCGAATGCACATTTCTAGTAGATTGTGCGCGTAACAGTTTGGCGACAAAAAATAATGTCCGTCCGAATTGCTGTGGTCCCATAACATTACTGAGTAGTGACTATACACACCTAATATCAGATAGATATCATATTATAAGACTGTTACACTCATTTTGACATTTCAATGGAATTTAGAGTCACGGTTTGTGGTCTAAAATTCACTCAATATAATCCGTTTTTCCCCCGGTATCGAAATAGGTCGATAAATACTTGAACTACCTTTCAACGGGCATCATATATCCCAGAAAGACGCATTGTTGTCGTGAAAAGTACAACTTTGAACACAGTGTTTTGGTCACAAACAAACAACAGCCATGTGCACGACATGGAACAGTAAAGAGCGTTCCTTGTTAGTCTATTCATTGTATGGTAGACATAAAGAGCGTTCTGTGTTAGTTATTCTTGATATGGTAGAAATAAAGAACGTTAGAACGTTTATTTCACTTCTGTGCGAAAAATTGAAAATAGCTGAAAAATGATTGTGACCATGGCAAATATTTTTCAGAGCATATGAAGCCGGTATATCAATATCTGATGTATTTGTCAACCTAATGTATACATCATTAATTCCAAATTACGTAGACAAAATTTGGAAGCTCGAATGAGGCATTTCATCAAATGAAACTGGATTATATATCATGCTTTGTGAATCCTATTAGCACAACATAACTAATGGAAATTTAAGTGTGTACTTGCATGTAGATCTAAAATATTACTAACTGGAAATATCGATCTAACAAATATTAATATACAGACTTATTCATTTTAGTACAAAAGTTCATAGACGTATAACCAAAATATTTAAATGACAGAATATGGTTATGATTTTCAATTTAATGTTTGCTATACTAATAAACCCACATCATCAATGTATTAAAAGTGTGGCATCAAATCATCTCTGTCACGAAATGGCGTGGATGAGGGTGGGCCTCAACTAGCGATCGGCTACGGGTTAGCTTGCGAGTGCTTCTGGACAAAACAGTTCATCATTGGAAACAAAGTAATTCTTGATGTACAACTGTAAAAGTTATTTACCGATGAAATGGCCACTAATAAATCCAAAGAAATCTTTGCCATATCCCGTTTTCTTTTGCTTATTATATTGTGTATCTTGTAATGTGTGTCTGTGCTAATTGAGAATACTATATTGTTTATACTAATGAAAATCTTATAGGAGCAAGAAATGACGGTTCTCTAAAAAAAAAAAATAGAGCGAAAACATCATTCGTTTGGGCGTCGCCGTTTTTTCGATTACATTGTTGATGACGGACATGAATAATAAGCGCGTGACTTTCTATGGAAGACCGATATCAATCGGATATATAAATACAAAGGTAAGGGGTGCTATAAAACGCATAAAAAGCTAATTCTTTCATGAGCTACACCGCGAAATAAATCAGTAAACTTTGCTTTATACACAGTCGATACAAGGGACCTTCCCATAAGTAGGTATTTATGTCCACGGAAGACCAAACGCTGGAAGCCGTTAATTGGTATATTAGCAATTGAGATGGCCTTTATATAATATTAATACACATATAATAACCAACGAAATTACTGAAGCTACATGCATTTATCATCAATTGTACAATAGCCAGATTGTTCGCTGCTTCCGTCGCAATTAACGTTTTTGCTTATAGAAGGAATATATATATATACATTTATACCTATATATGCCACACATACATGACACTGTCCATCTGGCTTGTGCAGGCAAGTCCCAGGACCATTATGGTGTGGCTTGATTTTTTCGAATGCATACTGCCTACTTCGGCCCAGAACGGTTGTTCTCGGCTGTGGATTAGCCAATGAACGCAGGGTTAAGTGCCACCTATATGAACAATTCCAGGTTCTATTGCTTGGGGTTTATCGTTGTATCATAGTTTCACGGAGTTGTAACTTTTCCGGTGGAGGAAAGATCGCACAGAGTCAGGGGGGGGGGGTATTTTTACTTTCTTCAAGTTGAAGTTTCCATTTACATCTTGAAATCATCAGAGTTATTGTTTAATAGCAGGTAGACCGGTGAACACCATATTTCAATCAAAATTATCTGGAACATGAGAATATTTCTGCCGATTCTGACCAAATTCTTTCAGCCTATTTGCCATGCTTCCAGTAGTCAATGATATGTATGTATGTGCTGTTATTGACACTATTTTGTCTATTGAGGGTATTTCAGGATAATTTAAACACATATAAGCTCTATTTGTTATGGAATGACCCGAAAATAGACCAAGCAAAATGTCTGCACCCGAGCAAAAATTCCAATGATCGTCTCTTTATAAAGAGCGTCCATGCTTATGTTTCCCAAAAGCGGTAACATTAAAGAGCGTTTTCAATAAAAATAAAAAACGTATTTGTTACCTCCCTTTGGCCTGGATACCTGTGTTTCTGATCGCCCAGAGGTCAAGGATAACTGGAATAGCATGAAAATCTATCCCTTTCCTTGTATTGTGGCCACACCTGGCTCCTCTGTGGTGCTGGTATATTGCATGCTTTCCGTAATAATTTAAATGTGGTGTACCAGAGGATGTTCTGATCAAACTAGAGCAGCGCCTGTACAAATGGCTGTAGCCGGTTCATTTGTTGGTTTAAACATATTTATTGTAACACAAGTTACAAGGGATTGGGGCATAAGTTATAACAAGTTATGGTAGCCCCTCTCCCGGCTTCATTTACACAGTGTTTAAACAAGATGATGATGATGATGATCGGTGTCTGGTGATTGGGTGGATGGTGGTTACCGGACCTGAAATCTTTCTCTCTCTACTATTGTGAAAGCATACTCATCTAGTCTGTCATATAATTTAGTTCTTTGCGGTCCGAATAATGGACATTCGAAAAAGAAGTGTAAGGCATCCTCGATCTCTGCCACAATTGCACATTTGGCTTTCATCTATAAAGTTATCATACATATATCTAAGCGAACCGTTGCGAATATTGGAATGGATAATATTTTCTTTCCTACTCCCGGTTTGAAAATAAGGAGGTTATTTGATATAGTCATATCTTAAAACTAAGGTTGACCTTAAATTGTGTCAGATTAAACGCATCAGTTACGATCGTTGGAAGCTTATTCCATGATTGTAATGTGTCATAAAGGGCAGGAAAGATTTTTTTTAAATGTTCCGTGTGAAAGTGTGAAAGAAGTAGCACAAGAAGTTTCGAGGATTCAGCTGTGAGTATCTCGCGATATTGCCAGCACGAGCAGCACGAGGAGGTAAGATATTTACGCAGTTGGGTGCAAGACTGTTAGTAATTTTAAATATGTAATACTAGCTGATGTGCCCGACTTCGTCCGGCTATTTAGGGATTTCTTTTTGATCGCCTCCGCCTGGGTAAAATATACAGCGTCTGGACAAACTATTGTTCGATAGGTCCAGAAAAATGCCTATATGAGTATATGAGCGAGGTCAAGGAAACGGTCGCACGTGCAATTGGACAAACAACCCATACAGTTACGTGAAACGTCATCGCAGCTAGGCCTTATAGAAGGCTGTCATAGTTACGTGAAACGTCATCGCAGCTCGGCCTTATAGAAGGCTGTCATAGTTACGTGAAACGTCATCGCAGCTCGGCCTTATAGAAGGCTGTCATAGTTACGTGAAACGTCATCGCAGCTCGGCCTTATAGAAGGCTGTCATAGTTACGTGAAACGTCATCGCAGCTCGGCCTTATAGAAGGCTGTCATAGTTACGTGAAACGTCATCGCAGCTCGGCCTTATAGAAGGCTGTCATAGTTACGTGAAACGTCATCGCAGCTCGGCCTTATAGAAGGCTGTGTTAGTTTCACGCCCCATTTGTTGATTTAAGTATGTTTTATCGAGGTTTTGGATCATGTAATAAATATAATATACAACTCTCCCACAGTTTATAGCGGAATTTACAAAACGAGTCCAGTAAATGAGGTCTGGACAGAGACTTTGGCCAAATCCAGACCTAATTTACAGGTCGGTGTAGATCCTCTATATATCAGAAGCTTATTTACCGACATTCGTTCGACCATAGTCTGATTTGTGGCTGAAAATGGTCCATTTTAGTAAGCAAAAACTTTTTTTTAAATATGGTGTATTCAAACCGGGGGCATGCATTAAGTCAGTGGCTAATAGGTGTGAAGTATGCCAAAATAGCTGAAAATTGTGTACTCTTACCATACGACTCGACACTTTTGTCCGTGTATATAGCACGAAAACTTTATACCAACCAGCTGGCGTGCTGGTTTTATTTGTGAAACATCGGAGTTATTCACTTATTTTATTGCTTCATTCTAAAGGGCGTGGTTAGGTTTTCTTACAGTAACAGATTAAATAGTTGGAAATAACTCGCGTTTCGATTAAGTTTATGAGCTATAACCGTAAAATTTGAGCTACGCCCGTTATAAAATTTGTCTTCAAACGTAATGCTTGTAACTTCATAATTAATGTAGTTATAGCGAAACACGAGATAATACTGGCCCCATCATTGATCCCCGTAGGATTCGCATGCAGATGTGGAGAACTGATTATATGTCCATTCCAATGAGTAGGTCATATGCTTTCAAAAATAAATTGGGTGGGAATCTCACAAAGTTGCTCGGTTGTCATGGAACTATTTCCGAAAATGTCACATTTTTTACTTTTGACGAAAATTTCAGAGATTTTTCCGCGAAATGGCATCACATAGTATGGGGAATATAACATAAGATAAAAATCAGTCTTGGACGTTGTATATTTATTTGTTTACCATTAGTCTATTTGTATACCAATTTTAACAATGGTTTCTATAGACAATGGTGGGGCCTCGATGGCTCAATCGGTTAGGGTACAACTCCAAGCCATTTCGCCCTCCAGCGCTGGCGATAAGGGTTCAAATCCTCGAGTTTCCATCGTGGACTTTGTAACTCGAAATCGTTATCTGATGGAGTTGCCAGTTACTCGCCGATGACCGGTGGTTTGCCCACATGGTCGACGAGTTGACCAGCCATGGGAATCATTGTTAGATTAGCCGTAAGTGTGCGGATATCCTCCACCACTAAAACTCCCAATGTAGTGATATGGCCTTTGTTGCTGAAAGCGACAATAAACCCCAATCAATCAATCAATCTATGGGAAATGGTAAAAATGGGGGTTTTCAAAAATTTCATGCTGATTATACCCCGCAAACCACGCCGATATCAGTGTTTTGTGAATATGAACATGACTATATATAGCACGTTGACTGTGGTGTGTAATATCAATTTTCCCAGATAGTAAGTCGGTTACTTCTGTGAATTCAGTGTCCATGGCAACTAATATTGAAAATACTCCAAAAATTGGCCATTATCAATCTGACACGATAGATTGCAATTACCATGCTAAACACAAGATCTTCCGGCTGCTTTACAACAACATTTGGTAGACATTACACAAAGTTGGGTTGTTGCCATGGCAACATTTTTAGAATATTTAGAGAATTTTCATTGAATCTGATAGTTTCCTTCAGCGAGAACTGAATAAGAATCTCATATGGGAATATTTGAACATGGTATTGCACATGGATATCTTTCTATACGATGATGGATTCGAGTTACTTGTCATCTGGTAACCGTTTTCATGATTAATGGGAGAAAACAAGATTGTCTAAACTGTATTTCTTCCGCAAGTATTACCTATACATTTATACACATGTTACTATAGTATATGAACATGAACAATGGACTATCTTTTGTGACATTCAGATTGACGAGTAAGTTGCATTTTCTAAGATGTTAAGTGCGTCACTTATGTCAATAAATTTGTTTCCATGGCAACTGCTATAGAAAATACCACAATACCAGAATGACGATGTGGGTTAATAAAATTAAAATTATGAAAACAACGCTCTTTAAACCCTTTCTATACTAAATACTAAATACACGAGTGTTGAACATATTATCTGAGCATTTCCGACCAATGAATATGAATCATTGTGCTCTTGGATTATCAGTTCGGCTCTCTCTATCTCTCTCTCTCTCTCTCTCTCTCTCTCTCTCTCTCTCTCTCTCTCTCTCTCCTCTCTCTCTCTCTCTCTCCCCTCTCTCTCTCTCTCTCAACCTCGACTTCTCTCTCGACGAAGATAGACAAATACACAATTAATTTTCAATGTTTTTGATCGTTCAATTTTGGTTTCGCTGTGTCGGAGACAACCGACACCCTCGTCCGTTGGCGATCTTCATGCGAAAATATCTGCTGGAAAAACAGGACCCGGTTTTATGTATCTGACGATGGATTTCTTATGATATCAATACGTCTTTCTGGAACGTATAATGTCGGTAATTAAGATATTTCAAGTATTTATCGACCTATTTCAATTCCCGGAACGAAACAAAGGCGACTATTATTAGTGTTTTTTAGCACAAACCAACAAGTCGCTTTAATTAAACCAACCAATAATTGCCCAGATCGCTTATCATTTGTTAAAACTAAACACTCCATTGTGATGGCCTGATGCTTTAAACAAATTCATTTAATAACGGTGACCGTGTCGGCTAAACACTCAAATATCAGTTTAAACACTAAAATAAGAATGTGACTATAAATTTGCTGTTTGTTCTCTCAGTCTTTCATCTAGCGTGTTTTTCATTTATATTGCGCGTGCCGCTTGGCTTATATTATGTCCCTCGTAATCAGAAACATAATATAGACATATAGCTGCACGCAGATAATGAACCCAACGTTTTGCCTGTGTGTAATTTAGTAACATTTATCATATCAGCTTGTAATTATAAACTATCTGGTCAAAACTACATTCCCCGTATACACCATTTGATCGATTAAGGTGATATGTCAGCAGGGAAATTATAGAACACACCGATCTGACCACGAACTCTGATCTTAATCTCGTGTAGAATCACGACTGGAAGGCTGCCCTGGATATCACGCATGGGAACCCGTTGGCTGTACGTATCTGGGGACAGCTGGGGGTGCCAACTCAACATAGATCGTTTTCAACTGATATGTGCTCGCACATTATTGGCACGTCGAAAATCTCACCCCCATATCAAATAGTTTACTAATCTCGAATTCTTTCATAGAATACCCGGCACGTGCACGTGTCTACTATCTCGGTAAATACCTCTAGTTTTGTACGATACTACTTTCAGGGACGTAGCTATATTGGGTGGAGTGTCTCATCAGCTACCCCCTCTCAATGCGAGAACAAAATATTCGATCAACAGTTGAAAATTTCGTGTCTGAACTGCGTGAAGAACCCCAATTGAAAAAAAAAACTCCCAGAGGTAGACGTCCCGAATTGAAAATGCACTTGGTTGTTGTGGATGAATGCATACCAAGTAAGTAGATCCTGCTGATATAGATGGTAGTGATAGTGATAGTGCCTTGATATCCGTGAGACGAACAAGAAATGTTATCGTAAAAAATGCATTTTGCTGATCCCGGAGAAACGTACTCCAGCATTTTTATTTTTTTGTAAAGCACCCCCTCCCCAGAAGGCGGAATATAATAGATGTCATGGAACTCTCATAGAATATAATATATGTCATGGAACTCTCATAGAATATAATAGATGTCATGGAACTCTCATAGAATATTTGCACATCGAAAATCTCATCGAACAATTAAACATTTTACTAATCTCACATTATTTAATCCAGTATCCTCCACGTGTCTATGTATAGTCTATAGTATTTTTTTCATCACGGTAAATTATTTCTATAGTCATCTGATATACTATTTTTAGGGACGTGTTGTCTCTTTTCCGTGGTGTTTTAGAACCCATGCAGCTCAGATTCCTGACAAAAAGGAATTATGTTTAATATTGTCAATGTTATGATCCGGACGGACGTATGGACATGCTGGGTATACATGTATAAAAGTCCTCTGAAACTGTTTCGGTGGACAATACAATTATGCATTTATAGAGGATTCAATCCGGGGCATTCGAACTTGGAACTACAAGTTCTACTTGTATTACTTCTACGTAATAGTAAAAGGGGTGTCACTACAGGAGCGGTTTTAGTCTCAGACTTTTGCTTATAGAAGGGACTAAACGTTTTGCCACGCCCACACTAAATTCACAAGTTCCGAAGTGCGCAGCTCATGAGCTGGTGAAGCCCAACCCTTCCATCATATTTTGCCACAGAAGAATACTTTTCAAGCAACGCCTTTTTTTTTTTTACTTTTCAACATACGTTTCCCCACATCAATGCACATGCAAATTTGTTAAAGACTGACGAAAGTCAATACCCAGCCTCATTCTCTCGCCATTCCATTAATTAGACACGAACGCATTTCAGACTATAGGAAACACCCATAGTTTTACATGCCACCAGATGCCATGGGTATTATCTTTCTTGAAATTGTAAATTTATTTGAAATATTATACGCCAATCGCGTGTCAGATTTTTTTGTAACTCGCATTCGAGATACCACGTAAAACCAAAGGGACGTCATTCTAGTTATTTAGTTCCTTCTAACCTAACATGGCGTGGTACTGGTTTAAACAATATGTATTTATACCCTCAATCAACATATATAATGATTTTGACAAAAAAATTATATTCATGTAATGACATGATTTGTGGATAGATAGTATAGATTAACCCATTGAACGCCAGGTCTCCTGAGGGGAACCGATATCTGAGCGCCAGGTCTCCTGGGGAAAAAAGAACATTATTCACACTAACTATATATTAGTTTGACTATTCAATATAGGAAAGAATCGAATTGACAGCAGGCATTGCTAGTATAGACCATATCCATGAGCTGCTTTTAAACTCCATGTCCGTACTCGGGGGTCGTCATAGGTCAAAAATGTCATGTTGCCATGGCAACGAGGACTTAAAATTGACACCGATTCACTGAAATTACAAATTTGTTGTTTTGTGTGTCCATCTAAATAATTTATTCAGTGTAGGTTTAGACATTAATTTTGCTGGTGGATTAACATAGCATTTTAGTATGGCAATTAGGACCCCGGGGGGGGGGGGCGGGTAAACGGTGTGACTAAATAAATTTTCTGAATGGGATGAGGTTTACAATGAACAATCTCCGAGAAAAGCAGATTATTACATTGAAAACTATTTGGAAATGTATTGTGTAGTTCTTTTTGGCCTATACTAGTCGCACTTTCTGCGTTGGGGCGTACTTCCAGTTCGTACTGTATCTAGGTGTCAATGCCACATATTGGTACATCGGATTAACCCGGTGACGATTATATCCGATTCAGCGCATCGACCCCCCCCCCCCCCCATACCAAAATTCAGTGCGATATCGTAAACAATGTAAGAGCAATATACTGACAAATATTTTCTATAGTAAATTCTCATTGTAATTTGGCGAACCCCTTAAGGTACAGAGTTTGATTGACATAATGTGTACGTTGTCGACTTCAGCGTTCCTGTGTCGTTTTGTGTCAAACCAAGTTTACCATGGATCAGGGCATGTCCAGGTATCGACCTTTACGCAATTAAAAATCGTTTCCAATTACCAGATATGTACGCTGTATATACGTTGACCTCTTAGAGAGTTTGAACTCTGCATGTCTTAGTCACGCCCACAAAGCACATCAATTTTCACCACATGTTTTCATACGACTGTATCTCCTAAACGCCTAGACATGCGGAGTTGCCTGATGCGTCATTTGAACGGAGACATGCTCGGCTATACCACGATGTACAAGTTGAATATGCGCATGCGCGTATGTACACCCCCCCCCGTTGAAAATTAAACAGACACTTCTCCCAAAATGTGACTTGTAGTATGCAGGGTTCTAATCATATGCAAACATATTGAAATTGTGAGATTCGCTCAGAAGGCAGAATGTTATAAACGTGGTGTGTTGGGCGACGTGTTATCTCGTCGCCGGCGCTCAGATGGCGTATTTCGGACGACGAGATATCTCATCGCCGGCACTCAATGAGTTAAGGGGGAAGAGGATCTAACAACAAGCGAATCATCGCTTATGTTGAGTTATCTCCTCAGAAAAGAAGACAGATATGGAATATATATAAGACTAGCTGGTGGGCCCGAGTTCGCCCGGGCTGTTTCCCATCTGCTTTCATCCGGATCTAACATCGAAATCCGTCGAAAGGCGCGATTTGACCTTGAATTGACAATTTTGAAGGTCAATGTCAGGTCGGGGTCACGATTTGACCCGTCCAAAACACTCTCCGGACAGAGGTACCCCTAGGTATCAAATTTCGTCGAAATCCGTCCGTTTTGCCCGATTTGAACTTGAATTGACCATTTTGAAGGTCAAGGTCAGGTCGGGGTCATGATTTTACCCGTCCAAAACACTCCCCGAACAAAAGTATCCCTAGGTATCAAATTTCGTCGAAATCCGTCCGTTTTACCCGATTTGACCTTGAATTGACCATTTTGAAGGTCAGGTCAGGTCGGGGTCACGATTTGACCCGTCCAAAATACTCCCCGGACTAAAAGTAACCCTAGGTATCAAATTTCGTCGAAATCCGTCAGGCAGTTTTCCCGGCCATTGCTAACAGACAAACAGACAGAAGTCCCAAATTATATAGTAGAAGAAGAGTGAAGGGCAAGATGCCCAGTGTGATAATGCTGAACTGGTGAATCTGCTGAGTCAGAGGAAGACTGAGATATAGAGAGGGGAGAGAGAGAGAGGGTGAGAGATAGAGGGGGTATACGAGGGTTATACAACTGCTGTGTAGTTATGTTTACAGTGACATTTTCTCTATTGGATTTCTTTTCTTTTTGTTCTTTTTTAAGTGTTTAGAACTATACTGACGACGTCGGAAATTCAATGAATCCAACAAACAAACAACTATGCTAGTTGGTTAACAAAGTAGTAATTTGTGGATACAATATCGATTTATCATAATATTCCCTTCATTAAGACAAATAAAACCGACCACTCCTGGTTATAAACGTTTATTTAGCTTTAAAAATTGTGCAGTTTGTTTGAAGTGGGATATTGTTAGACCCATTCAGGATTATGTTACTGGTCATGCACGCCGTTTCTATTAACATGAAACATTCATTCCTGATTTGGTTGTATCTAGAACAAACTAATAGAAAGTGATCTGCACTCTCTATGACACCACATGTACACTTGTTGCTTTCTCTTAAATGGCGTCGCACTATGCCGATGGTAGACCGCTGAGGCGCCAGTAGCTTTTCCTAAGAAGTGGACAATGATTTATAGCTATATCACGAGGAGAAGGGCAGTAAAAAGTACTAAAATTGCGTCTTAGAGGCACCACCCAATCAAGCTATGTATAACGCTGAATACTAAATCACTAGTAGTTTTTTATATATTAATGGAAGTAACGATATGTTCCCCTCATCCCACCTATAAATCAAAACGACGCAATCATGATGAGTTGCTTCGCCGAAAGCTGTTACTGTGCGAACTATGTAACCTGTCATTACTCCCTATTACAACCCCTCGCGCCTGTTGCAGATAATTGAGTATATCTTATTCTGCACCAAAGAGCAATTTTATTTGCATCATATTTTCGCCAACGCGGACCAACTGTTGAATCTGTCAAGATTGTAAGCCAGCGTCGGCGTTTCCACCTGAATCTCACAGACGTATACATGAGTAACATGACAGATCGACACTCCCATAATATTTTTATATTCACGAATCATGCGAGATTTCGCATCAGAGTGATGAAAACACATGTATATATCGTGCATTATGCTTCCAAATACACAGCTCCCTGCAGAACATTAGTCATAGCACTAAAAGTATACCTAAATTGCGACTGTCCACATGTCCCCAAAACGTGGCACAATTGGTAATTTGTTTAAACATATTTATTACCAATAAGTATATTACAATCATAATTGGGATTGGAGGACAAGTGCGATTTACTTATGCACAACCTCCTCGCCCAATTGCCTGTATAACACTGATAATAATTTGGGTTGTCAACAGAATAGGTATAACAATAATGCATAACATATTTACACGTGTACATATATCATTGTACATGTACATAGTTTGTAAACAATTTGTTGACAAATTGTAGATAATTTGTAGTCTCACAACCCCGCCAATTCTGATTCCAATTATTACGCCCAATGCAACGGGTGTATACTTCTAGGTTGATCTGGCCATACCAATGGAGCTATGGGGATATCTCGCAGAACAACACGGGTTTCACTCGATGCGAGTTATTTTCATTGTTCGTTGAAACTTCACTCGCAAAACACGAAAAGTAATTGTTATAACAATAAAAAACTGACAACTAATTTAAAAGTTCGTTCTGATGAGATTTTGATATCATGGGTAACCTGATGAAATGCACATTTTAGAGATTCGGATAACATAGACAGCACATTTTGGAGATCCTATATATCCAACATCCCTGTGTATATCCTATAACACCCATACCCACCCGACAGTGATCGATACGGCGTTAATATTATCTACATGCATTATACCGAGAATATCTCGTATTGGTGTCATCTATATTTTAAGAGTTTACATCCTCAAAAAATTAAGCATGGTCTATAATTAGATCAGAATCCAGTCGCTATCCGTAGAAGTTGATTGATTTATTGTGCATTTAGTAGCTTGGCCATATCACAACGTCGTCAATTTTACAGGTGGATGAAATACATAGAATATTCATTGAAAAATCACTCCACTGTTCGGAGAAACCACCGTTCAGCAAAGTTCTGACAAACTTGCCCATTTATACGAAATTGGTTACCCTCCCCTTTTGTGTATGACAATCCGAGCCTCGTATATTTATACAAGAAAATGCATTTTCTTACAAGGTCAAGGTATAAATATTGCTAGGCCAATTTATTCTTTTAAGTAAGCTACCCCCTTGTGAGACTCGCATATATAAGAGAATGCATTAGCACAAGATTTTTGCAAAATTTCAAGAAAGTTGTTGAAACTGTTGGTTGATCAATATACTATTAATTTCAGGGAGATCTTACAACATTTCTGTTCACTTATAACAAACCAAAGCCGGACGCTTTGGTCGTATATAGACTACATCTGATTGTGTGACGTCACCAATTATTATCCAATACGACACTGCTGTTTTGAATTTTGCGAGCGTTTGTGTGGCACAGTAGATCGGTGGGCTTAAAGCATTAATGTCGTAATCTGAAATAAACGTGTGCGTCTTTCAATGCCGGCATTCCAAATTGAGGAAATTATGCACAGTGAAGTTCATTCGTAGCCGCGGTTTACATTTTATTGAGAACATAATATGGACTGTCAAATATTTGCAATGGAGTGGCCTAAAATATAAATGTCGCGTGCAATGGGAAAATCTCAATCACTCTGGCTGGGCTGGGGACAATACTGGAATCGAAGTCGATATTCGTGATGCAAGCAAACGTTATTATATCGCGTTTAAATTATTATAATATTACCTAGTACATACGTGAATATGATAATCCTTAGAAATCCTTCTATTTTCATGAATCGACAAGAAACACATATTTATTAACAAAGCAGAAGATACATTTAGGTTGTCGCAAATTCTGTCGATGGTGAAAGCTACATGATGACGTTGCTCGTCGAGTTTTGTGGAAATCGACATGATGACATTTTTATGGATGAAATAGACATGAAAAAATCGACAAGCTTCTTAGTATAGTACACATCTCACTCGGATTACGCACAGATGCAGCGTCAATAGTATAATGGTTAATTTCGGTAAAATACCCCTAGACAACAACAAACTATCTTGAATTTTGAATACTTTCAGTTTGATGTTGGTAGTTTATATTTTTTAGGTTTTAAGTCTGAGTCGGTGAGTTCGTCGTCTGTTTGCATTGTGAATCTCTGATTTCTCACATGCCTTGATGTATGATATGATTGACCTAATTTATACACGAAATTGCTATAGAATGGCCACTTTGTCGATGAACCCTTGTGCATGTATGGAGTGCTATATATCATAATCACACCACCATATAAGGCCTAAGTTAATATTATTTGAGGGGAATACGCATCTGTGAATTTATTTTTAGGATTAAAAAGACACAGATATATCATAGCTTATGCATGTGTTTTAGCTGTGGTTAGTTAATTGCGCTAGTGTATGGTCATTTTTTAGCTTAGAAAAGGTTGACACTTATATCAAGAGGCACTCAATGTCATTGCATGCATCAGTATTGAGCAGTGAATGGTTTATGAATGGTGATGGTGTTAGTTCTTTTTGTTTCGGTTGCCCTCTCGACGAACCATGCAGCCCTTCTACTGTGATTCGGTGAATGGTTTATGAATGGTGATAGTGTTAGTTCTTTTTGTTTCGGTTGCCCTCTCGACGAATCATGCAGCCCTTCTACTGTGATTCGGTGATTGGTTTACTGTTCTATTATATACACGAGAGGCAAGAATTATTAATAAATAACTGCTTCCAGTTCACTATCACGTACTGTATGAATTTATATCAGAGTGAAACAAAAAAAGCAAGCAAGTCGACGAAGATAACAAGATACTCAATATATTGCCAAAACAGATACAGCATGTGGCAGCTTCTAAACAAATTTGGCAAAATTTATTTTCAAATTTGAAACAAAATGCAAAAGAAACTCTGATATTTTATTACAGCATCGAACGTGGACTGTCTGATGTGTGCCAGATGTGCTTGGGGATATGAATCGGAAACGATGGACTGCCTAGATGCGCCGTATTCAGACCATTTCATAGAGCAATGTGAACGAGACCCTGTTGGAATGCATCACACCTGTCAGGTACTGTATCCCATCGAAACTATAACAAGAGGAAGGGTCCGAGTGTGGCAGAGAGGAAGATATGTGGTACAAACAGATGGATATTACAGTTAGGAAGTGGATTCGGCCTTAACCCTTTACCCAACAGAACGGCCCTGTGCCAATGCATTCTCTTATATATGCGAGTCGACCATAGGTCGCCTTGCATATATAAGAGAATGCATTGTCTTAACACATATTAAAAATGATAAAATTGTCAAAGAATGTAGAAAAATATTATAAAAATTGTTAAAGAATGTAAGAAAAAATGGTAAAAAGTGTTAAAAAAAGATTTGTTTTAGGCCAATGCATTCTCTTATATATGCGAGGCGACCTATGGTCGACTCGCATATATAAGAGAATGCATTTGCACAGGGCATAACTGTAACCATCACAATGTGGTCAATGAACCGGTTCCAATGATATCCATATTTGTATGGTGTTATTGAGACAGACCGAAGATATTTTAGGATGTTGAAGCTTTATTTGGGCGTTTTTGGCCGTTTTGTTGGGTAAAGGGTTAAGCGCATATGGTTTATAATTGCCTTCCCACGAGAGACCAAACCTCCTATATATGGGCGACATTGGGAACACATAACTATTTTTCACTTACTAGAATAATCAAGGGGGTAGACGCGCCACGGCAGCGGTTGTCTGAGTCAATTTTCAACCGCGGTGTTTTCGGTCTAAACACCCATAAAATATTCACCTCGAATTCTACTGGGTCATCGTTCAGTCTACATTTCACTCACTCACAATACACACTCATGTGTGACATGAGGTCATTCAAATGTAACAATTGTGAACAAAGGAATGGCGTTGGTGGTACTTGTATGCATTTCACAAATCAATATTTTGTTATATTTCGGTATAGAGGGCATGCATATCCAACGAATGGCAATGTTTGTAATGAACATATTAGGGCTGCGGTGAACCGAACATTGTATTACTGCTTGTATAAATTCGATTAGTTTGTGATGGTGTTTTCAGGTATTAACTATTTTTGTTAAGGTGTGTAAGCTTGTCGACCTAATCGGTGTTAGATATAATTAACGTATACTCAGTGATTCAGTGTTTTCGAATATAGATAAATAAAATTAAGATACGGATGGCGTTAGCAATGGGTATTGCTGTTAAAATAGTCTCATTTGTTAAAGCCACCATAACAGAAAGAATATTACATTATAGACAGACTTTGTTCTTAAATACCAATCATAAATATCGCGTAAATTGCACATGATATTGCCAAGATCTTATGCTGTGTTGTGTAAACAAAAGCCAAATTGTGTTACATAAAGTTAATTACAGGTAATTGTATATAAACAAAACGCTGGGAACCATGCTACCGAAGTCCGACGAAGATCACATTCATGGCGGCATGCCCATCAGTCTCATTAAAATCACACACATTTTAATCGACCCATATACTAACCGTTGTCAGTTCAAAATCCAACTAATGTACGTTGCTTCATGATTGGTCAATGACCAGACAGAAAAGTTGAGAAAAAGTGTACTTAATAGAATTGTTTTTGCAAAGAGATTAAATTGTATTATTACAGTTCGTATTGTCTCCTAACATATATAATTACGTCACGTGTGTACACGAAATAACGAATTTACTACGATAGTATAGTATGTAGTACGTAGTAAATTGCGCGAGCATGTTCAAAATAATGAGATGACACAATAGTATGTCATCTCAATAGCATAAGAACAAGAACAAATATATATACCTTGTTTATAATTTCTTTCATGCTTATTACACTTTTTTTGTTATGTCGCTACGTCGCAATTACCGTTTGAGTTTATGCTAAATCCTTTGAATTATATATGCTAAATTGGAGGTCTAAGCCTTGTGTTGTGTTGTTGTGTGAACACGTGTTTGTTGATTACGCGGAAGATTTGCGACAATATAGACGACGATTTTCGGAAATCTATGGATAACTTCGTGCTACCTGATGACAAACAAACCATCGTGCTTTTCGCGAAAACATAACACAATCGAACTGCATTTTCTCTACCTAAAAATATGATTTGTGGATAATATCGCATTCATACTATTATTATACTATATTATATATTAGTATATTATTGAGGAAATTTTCATAATTTGGTACCTATTATTTCTAAATTAAAACCTACAACCAACGCCAGTCGGAGCTTTGATGTGAACGCTCCAAATACCTGTAAATACGGAAAGATAGTTTTGAATACGAGACGATTGTGGATATATAGATACGATTCCTTGATGCAACGAGTTCAGATCAGTGCTTTGGGCAATGTGAATGAGACCCCGTTGGAATGAATCACATCTGCCAGCTATATATACTGTATACCTCGACCTCGTTGTTAGAATAATACAATTAAGTCATTTTTTTCCCCATTTTTTCATTAATAAAAAGAAAGGTTGCAAACAACATGGTTCGGGTCGTCGGATTGGGTTCTGGTAGGGCGAAGATGGCTGCTTCTTTTTGCGTGGAATTTAAATGGTATGCAATGCTTGTAAGAAATAGATGTACTTGTAGGCCAGAGGACCACACTAATGCGTTAACGCTTACACACACTGTGTTGTAATACCTTTTGCGTGAATGCAGAAGTAAGAAAGTCTACATGACCATAATTTCCTTTTGAGTTACAGCGTATATAATGACTCTTATGAGCGTACATTTGCGAAAATCAACGAGACGTATTGACAGAAAGATAAACCCCATAACACACCAAAGACCCCTATTATATATATACAAGCAAGATAACTCCCTCCCACGATTCTGAGCTTAAAGCATGTTAGAAAAGAGTAACGGGACGGGACTCGGTCCAAAAAGCATCAATCCAACCGATATCCCAAGCTGTTGTGGACCGAGAAGGCTGGGTCTACACCCACCTCTGTGGTTCGGGTCTATGAATAACACTGTCCGGGGTACCTTCTCAAGAAGAGCTAGGTTTAAATATTATTCATCTAATATCTTGATACGACACACAAGCAATCCGTGACGAGGGCACACTCGTTATTTCACTGACGTGGAACATATATATATATATATATATATATATATATATATATACTAGAAGGTGACCCGACTTCGTCCGGGCTTTGACCTTGAATTGTCTATTTTGAAGGCCAAGGTCAAGTGGGGTCACGATTTGACCCGTCCAAAACACAGTGCCCGAACAAAAGTACCCGACAAAAGTACCCGTCGAAATCCATCCGGTTTTACCCGATTTGACCTTGAATTGACCATTTTGAAGGTCAAGGTCAGGTGGGGTCAAACACCAACACCCCAAAAATGGTGGAAATCGGCCCAGCGGATACCGGGAAATCGGCCCAGCGGATACCGAGATACCCTATGCATCAAATTTCGTCCGTAAAAATCCGCCAGTTTAACCCGATTTGATTTCCACTCAAGTATATAAACGCGCCTCATATACACACGCTCATTAATTAGCAAGTTTCTACGTAAAGATAAATTACCATCGGTGCCCGAGATATCGCCAAGACGTCTGAAACAGTCAAATGCGTCGGCCGGTTAAGCGTTAACGTGATCTAACGTTATGACCTCTAACGACGTCATAGAAGTTACGCATTGTTTTTATCCTGATGGAAGATAGTACCACTTCTTCTTGATAATTGAGGCAGATAACTAAAACGGATACATACGCATTATATATCGTTGGAAAGAGGAAACACGAAAGATTCTCACAGTGTCATTATTATGACTGGCATTTTATTATTCGCGCTGTTTCGAATCGATTTGTAAGCACCGAACTCAAATGCAAGTCCCGTAACACAGCGTAAAAACAGATTTGACCTCGGCACGTGAAAAGTTGACCTCGGGTCTGAAAATCAATAGGCCTATGTTACTCCTGGCCCGAAAATACCCCCACATACCAAGTTTCATCGAAATCGGGTCGGCCGTTTTCGAGTTCATCGATTACACACAAACAAACAAACAAACAAACAGATCTTCCAGACACACAGACACACAGATCTTCCAAAATATATAATAGATAGAAGGTGACCCGACTTCGTCCGGGCTTTGACCTTGAATTGTCCATTTTGAAGGTCAAGTGGGGTCACGATTTGACCAGTCCAAAACACTGCCGGACAAAAGTACCCGACAAACGTGCCCGTCGAAATACATCCGGTTTTACCCGATTTGACCTTGAATTGATTATTTTGAAGGTCAAGGTCAGGTCGGGGTCACGATTTGACCCGTCCAAAACACCCAGTGGACAAAGGTAACCCTATGTATAAAATTTCGTCGAAATCCCATCAAAATTGGCGATTTGACCTTGAATTGGCCCGATTTCAAGGTCAAGGTCACGTCGCACGGGCAAATGAATATGCTTATGAGACCCCCCGGCCGAAAATACACCCACATACCAAGTTTCAACGAAATCCCGTGATATTCGGGCGTTTGACCTTGAAATGACCTGATTTCAAGGTCGAGGTCACGTCGCACGGGCAAATTAATAGGCCTATGTCACTCCCCGGCCGAAAATACCCACACATACCAAGTTTCGTCGAAATCGGCTCGGCCGTTTTCGAGTCCATCGATTACACTTACAGACACACAGACAGACACACACACAGACAGATCTTCCAACATATATAATATATATATATATATATATATATATATATATATATATATATATATACTAGAAGGTGACCCGACTTCGTCCGGGCTTTGACCTTGAATTGTCTATTTTGGAAGATCTGTTTGTTTGTTTGTTTGTTTGTTTGTGTGTAATCGATGAACTCGAAAACGACCGACCCGATTTCGATGAAACTTGGTATGTGGGGTAATTTTCGGGCCAGGAGTAACATAGGCCTATTGATTTTCAGATCTGAGGTCAACTTTTCACGTGCCGAAGTCAAATCTGTTTTTACGCTGTGTTACGGGACTTTCATTTGAGTTCGGTGCTTACAAATCGATTCGAAACAGCGCGAATAATAAAATGCCAGTCATAATAATGACACTGTGAGAATCTTTCGGGGTTCCTCTTTCCAACGATATATAATGCGTATGTATCCGTTTTAGTTATCTGCCTCAATTATCAAGAAGAAGTGGTACTATCTTCCATCAGGATAAAAACAATGCGTAACTTCTATGACGTCGTTAGAGGTCATAACGTTAGATCACGTTAACGCTTAACCGGCCGATGCATTTGACTGTTTCAGACGTCTTGGCGATATCTCGGGCACCGATGGTAATTTATCTTTACGTGAGCGTGTGTATATGAGGCGCGTTTATATACTTGAGTGGAAATCAAATCGGGTTAAACTGGCGGATTTTTACGGACGAAATTTGACGCATAGGGTATCTCGGTATCCGCTGGGCCGATTTCCCGGTATCCGCTGGGCCGATTTCCACCATTTTTGGGGTGTTGGTGTTTGACCCCACCTGACATTGACCTTCAAAATGGTCAATTCAAGGTCAAATCGGGTAAAACCGGATGAATTTCGACGGGTACTTTTGTCGGGTACTTTTGTTCGGGCACTGTGTTTTGGACGGGTCAAATCGTGACCCCACTTGACCTTGGCCTTCAAAATAGACAATTCAAGGTCAAAGCCCGGACGAAGTCGGGTCACCTTCTAGTATATATATATATACATATATATATATATATATATATATATATATATATATATATGTTCCACGTCAGTGAAATAACGAGTGTGCCCTCATCACGGATTGCGTGTGTGTCGTATCAAGATATTAGATGAATAATATTCAAACCTAGCTCTTCTTGAGAAGGTACCCCGGACAGTGTTATTCATAGACCTGAACCACAGAGGGCCATGGGTGTAGACCCAGCCTTCTCGGTCCACAACAGCTTGGGATATCGGTTGGATTGATGCTTTTTGGACCGAGTCCCGTCCCGTTACTCTTTTCTAACATGCTTTAAGCTCAGAATCGTGGGAGGGAGTTATCTTGATTGTGCGTTTTCGGATTACGTCACTGGACGCTAGGCTTGTATGGACATGCATAGAGGACAGCCTTCCCCAATCATGATTATATCAAACATGATTATATCAAGAGATCCGCTGAATGTCAAAGCAACGATTTATCAGTAAACAAAGCCTTGCTTTCCAGAGAATTTCGATCTGTTCACGTGTAAATGTAGTACGTCGATTCAATGGCAGTCTGTTGCAGAATAGTAACGGGACGGGATCGGTCCAAAAACAACATAAACCCAACCGATTCCCCGAGTTGCTGTGGGCCGAGAAGACTTGGTCTGATGAATGTGGTGGAAGTTATCGCACGAGTTTGACGTGGCGTGATGTAACGAGACAATAAACGAGTGCAATAAAGTTCACCTCCTTCACACAGCTTTGTGGTTCTGTATTTATTATACACCATCAGCCAATATTCTTTGGTATCAAATAATTGTTTACGTTGGTCTCCATGCTAGTTAGGCATTTAGTCAATACAATATGAGGTTGAATTTTTGTTGTAGTATATCGTTTGGTTTTTCGCGCGTGACGTCAGGCAAATTAATATTACCACACAGACTGAAGTAACGTAATAAACCTAAATATAGCAATATGTGTGTAATAAGTCAGATTATAACGCGCAACAACAAAATTCCAATTATCTTTAGAGCTGATAAATTTAGGTGGCAATAAACAATTTGTCAAATTTTTTTACACATGAAGCAGCTCGTAAACCGCCATTTCACACGCTTGTAAAAGATCAATCCTCGACGAAAGACCGATCCCCGATTTTCAACAAAATGAGCTTCAATAATTTAACCATCAATGTACGTCAACCGGTGTAGGAATCGTAAGACACTCCCGTGACTTTTCAAACACAGAAGCTATAGGACGGGAATGTTACCAAATTAATTTGGACATTGTGCAATGACACATTGAGCGTTAGTGACTGGTGGGCCAGAAGAGGACTAACTCTAAGCATGCACTTTTTATACTTTTAAAATTACGAACAATCATCTTTTTTCAGACTCATGTCCATTTTCAAGAAGGTAAGAACAGCTCACGAGAACTGAAATCTCTGAAGAGAGGGTGTTCTCTTGCTCACTCGATGTGCAACAAGCCATGTGAGAACCATGCTACTCAGTGCTGGCTTTGCTGCGACACAGACAAATGCAACACGTTTCCGTTCCAGTTCCCATTATCGGAAAATTCAACGAGATTTCACGATAATACAGATAAATCGCCGAACAAAGGCAACACTCTCGCCAGTTCTTCATTTGCCTCGATTTTTCTCCTGACGATGTGTTTTTGCTTCCGTTTCTTTCTTTGATTTCGATAACAGCTAGCATTTTGCGTTCATATAGTATATAATCGATTTTCCATGGGGTGGAGCAAGATGTTACAGGATCATGAGTCATGACACATCCTGGAATCGGGAGAGTTAATTATTTTACCGGCTATATATAGGACATTCGTATATATTTCAAATACGAAACTTCGGTAATCCATGACGTAAATATGTGGATCGGAATGTATTGATAATTTAGCAAAGGAATATCTTTTTGCAGCCGAATAATAAAAACAAACATATATTTGACAAAAGCAGTATTTTGATTCCGGTATTCTGGGAATTACGCTATGAGTCGTGTGTGATTTCCATGCACCTTTGTAACAGTTTGTTTAGTTTCACAAGGCCGCTATAGAGCTGGTTGTGTAAAATTAAATTCCGTGAATAAAATATGTTGTTGTATCTGGATGTCTGGAACCACGCATAATCTCATCTTTATGCTAGTCATACGAATATTCCCCCAAAAGTGGTGTGCAATTTGCGCCATATGTATTTGCCAAGTGAAGCAAATATATACAATGCATTTGCAAAATGTATAAAACAACATCACGTGCACATGTTTATCGTTTCTGTGGCCTATCTGAGATTCTTTTTTCAGAGTGGAGGGAATGTGTAACAGAATATTTACTGTTTCCAAAGGCGGAAGAAACACACGCAAATCCCTTATTCAGAAGGGGACGTTCTCAGGTGAAAACACACAGAACATTTGTACATGTATAAGGGCGCTCCTGTGGAGGTGGTTGAATCCCTCTCAATTATGTCGACAGTGTGTTTCGGTCTACGAGAATCACCACTGAATCATTTCAATAGTATTGGCTCATGAGATCGGAGAGATCTCGTATTCTAATTAGTAGAGGACGTTTCAAAGACGATATGGTATATCTTCTCGATTGAGCATTTCGGGACCAAATTAAAAATATATATATAACGTCAAATGGACCTGACCTGCTCGTGAAATAACTACCTTACTCGTATTTAAATTCGCGCAGTACTATTTATCGCGAACTTCATCGGTGCGCAAATTTAAAACTGAGCGAAAAATAGTACAACGTACTCCTGAGTTTATACCAAACAACAGGGAAACTCAGAGGTATGTACATGTATATATGGGTTACATACATTATGAAAGGTAGTGACTGAATAGAATTTTTTTAGATTCAGGCATATCTAATCTCAAAACCATTATTCATATGTAAATCACGGTAACATCTTCGATATTGCAATGCTTGTGAGAAATATACATATTCCATGACAAAGGGACACGAAACCGCATCTCCATATATCCACAACACCGGAGTGACACCGTGGTCATACAACCCGAGTCAAACACATGTATGTCAACCCAACTATTTGAAAAACTATTTGAAATACACACAGCTAAATAATTATTTTCTCAGAGTCAACCACCTACGCGGTTGTGGTTTTACTTCTTTAGAGATCATTTCAATAACCATGCATTTGAATATTATAATGATTGTTTGGAGCATATAACCCACCCATCTTCCAACAAAATGTTAATGCAGTTACAATCAACGTGATATCAATGTTCGTCATGCTTGGTCTTTAATATAGACATGTACCTTCAGGAACCATTAAGAACTGAAACCGTCACCAGATACAAGTCTGTCACGAAATTATGTTTGTCAATTTTGAATTCGCGCATAACTGTGCACGAATTCAAAGTGCGCGTATTCAGAACTGAGCAAAAAATAGTACTACGCGAATTATAAAACGAGTAAGGTATGCATATACTGCTATACATATTCTTCAGTTGTATCAGTGTGTGCAGTGATATTGTAAACAATACCACTGGTATGTGTCAGTAACATCAACACAATCCAATCACATCGGCAATTCCAGCGAGGGTAGAGTTATCATTCTTATTCTACTCGAGCTTTACAATGCAATTACGATTACGAGGGTTATCTTTCGTTTCAGCTGTTCTACGTAAATGATCAATTCCTACAAACAATTAATAAACGAACAAAAGATACTCACCATTCCACATAGCTGAGTAAATTTGTATTAAAACATATTTCGGACAATACCACCTGACTCCATGTGATTGGTCAACCCAACCAATCCAACCCGCCAACCCCACTCTGGGATAACCCTTTACCGTGTATGGCTCTAATTTTTCGATGCAGCGTGGATAGTGGGAGAGGGGCAAAAAAAATCTAGAGTTTGTTAAGTATACATGCACTACTCAGAAGCACACAACAGGACTATGCCTAAATAACGCGACTCGTAATGTTCAGGCCTCAATTCAATCCTGGTAATTGCTCGTTTTTGTAGTATTCTGGCGATGAAACTTGATCGATATACGATACTTATATTTATTACATGATCCGACCCGTATTCCATTCATTAAACCCATTCTATATAATAATGATATTCAACGGTCATTTTGTAACAGGAAATAGTGCCCAGTGTACCCAAATGTGTTATTGTGGCGCACACTTGACCTTTGACTTCCGGAATATACGGACGGGGAATGAAGAAGAATCGGTGTCTGTGATTGATATTGATATAGTTTGAAAAAGTTCTTTAATTAAATTTACGCCATTAAATACGTCAACTAATCGTATTTATCTGCATGGGACTATTTCTTTACGCGGACAAGCAACGCGTAGTTACACGAAACGTCATCACAGGGCTTATATAAGCTGATGTTACTTTCACGTCCCATTTATTGATGTAAGTATGTTTTATGGAGGTTTTGGATCAACTAATAGATATAATGTACAATTGGTCCCCAGTTTATAGCGAAATTTGCAAAACTCGTCCAGTAAATTTGGTCTGGACTCGTTTTTTTAATTTTGCTATAAACTGGGGACTAGTTGTATGTAAGATCCTCTATATTATATGAATTATGTATATATGATTCAGACCTATATCACTATACGTCTGTGGTGGATAGTTTGATGTGTAGAATAAATAACACATTTAAGAACTATTAACTGTTCTATTCACCAGTAAATTCAATTTACAATAGATGATTTTGTAAGTGTGGATTTCGTACTACATGTGGAATAGGAGTGTCCCGATAATTAGTCACTTTTCAAGGTCCATCTTCTTCTTGAAGTTCCGCACTGCCAACAATGTTGCTGTTTTCAGAACTGCAAAGAACACAAGGTCTGATTAACATCAATCACCATGCAGAATGTGTAGAAACTGTAGATGTATATACTCATAATCTTCAGTCACAGATCAAACCAAGTAATTTGGTCACGTTCATGTGAGCCAAAATGGCTCGATAAATACATGGAACACCTATATCAGAACTCAATATGTCTATGCAGAACTTGCTGAAGTAATATATTTATGATTATTAACTATACGTGTACAAAACTAAATTAAATCCTGTGATAAAGTGACCATCAAATCGTTTTAGGATGGAGGGAGGAGAGAGAGAGATAGAGAGAGAAAAAGATGCCCCATCTAATTGACACAAAGCAAAAACAGTATCATTTGTACGTTTTCTATTCCAGTTCCAGAACAGAAGGAGATCTTAAC
The DNA here is from genome assembly GCA_032622095.1 of Siphonodentalium dalli. Lineage (NCBI taxonomy): Eukaryota > Metazoa > Mollusca > Scaphopoda > Gadilida > Siphonodentaliidae > Siphonodentalium > Siphonodentalium dalli. Next base: position 57,329,788 of record CP136067.1, read on the forward strand.
CATGCATGAGCCCATTGATATCGGTTTTATTAGACTGGTGTCAACTTTCAAGTGAAAGATTTAACACGTTTGATGTTTTGTCAGACTAGTCCAATGAACATTTATTATAAAGAGCGTTCATGCGTTCGTAGCTCCAAACAGTAAATATATAAAGCGTTCTGAAATATTAGGATTTGTAAAAGTTTTATAGACGTAATACTCGATGAATTTTTTGTTGAATTTCGCGATGCCTAGATACATGTATGTGAAACATCTACGAATGATTGCGAGTATATATTTTTTTCGAGTTGGGTGCTGACCACAGGGGCCTGTAACGATCTCCACTGCCCGCCCCCTTTGTGCTGCCCATATACGCCGCCTCTATACACGCGCCTGCTTCACGTCCTTATTATACTACCATTAACGTGAATCAGGCGCGTATATAGAAGCGGCGTATATGGGCAGTGCAAACGGGGGGCGGGCAGCGGAGCGCGTTACAGGCCCCTGTGCACGTGCTGACTGTGGGATTGCAGTGTGGTACGAAAGACATTGAGTCCCAAGTATTTTGCTTATTATTTTTGTTTTTTTATTATTAGTATCAAATCATATATGGGACACCTTTAAATCCACAACGGACCGGACATCTCAATTGCATGGACGCCTCACATGTGACGGTCGACTGGGATGAATTGGATTTTCGTGGGGTAATACTATGGCAACTAACCAGTACACGAGTGTCACCAAGCACGGACCGTGTAATGACATGTCCCGTTTGATCTTTGATTGACTCGGGTACATATAGTGCACCTCTGATCTTCGATCAATCCTCCATTTAAAGAAATATTATCAATTTGCTCTCGGCTTAACAATCAATTCACCTCGAGACATTGGAGTACCACTTTCATTTCGCGAGCTGAGCGAATTCCGGCCACATTGTGTTGGCAAACAGTCTATTGTACGGGTAGAAATAACCAGCATAGAAAGAATGCGAGTCATACAGGATGTTTGGGGCGCAACAGATGTTCGCTTCGTTCAGCGATCCCACGAGAGAAGAATTTTTCGAGTTTCCCACGATCGTGAAGATTTTTACCTGTGTATTCGCGCACTTTGTCCTCGCACCTGTGTGGGACTGTTAATCGCGTGTGTACACTGCGCAGGAATACTCAATTTGAATCACTGTAATTGCCAGGATTATTGATATGTGACGGTCGATGAGACATATCTGATAGTTTATGTTACCTGTCAAGACCGGTACGAGATTGTATGTGAACAAACCTATATATAGCAATGATATTCGGGTGTCCACCACCCACACGTGCAACGCCATCCGAATTGACATAATTCCATTCAATTAGTTTATTGTCTGAACACACATATAGTATCATATATACAACTTAGAATCGCACAGTCGATTTTATATGAAAAACTACAATAGCTATTATCTATATACACAAGACTAACATATGTATGTTATTTATATTCCAACATAATATAATTTAACCAATGAGTCCGTTCCTGAAAGTCACCTTAAAGGGGGACTGTACACTAAATTCGGCCATTATGGGACAGTCTCCTTTTTTACCAAATAGAATATATGCAACAAATGAAAGAATTTGAGCCATGGGTTAGTGCAAAATACACTTTTGTGCTCTATGAACGATGCAAACAACATGGTAATTATAATGAAAATGGGTTTATGACTCTCAAATTCATTATTTTGTGCATATATTGAGTTAGAATAAAGGAGATGGTCACATAAATGACAGGATTTAGTGTAAAGTGCCCCTTTAAGGCCACCCACATAGCTGAAAAATAGCCAGGCAAATGTTCATGACATACTTCATATAGGTGGTTATCACTTGCACACTTCTAAATGATAAATTTTGGAATTACAAAATAAATGTGTTCGATTGTTTTATCGCTTATTATTGATCGATGAAATACCACGAGTTGTTGCGTGATTAATTCCGGTGAGATATTGAAGGGTAATTTCGGGTATATCTCAGTTGCATAATAGGTTGAATAATATAGATCTCACTGTGACTGTAGTATACGTACACACTGTTGGGCGTGCATTTCAGAAGCACTTTCATATATCCTGTAGCACATCCTGTAGTTGATGATTTGTGAAATTCAAGATTTTTCGCCAGATAGATCCAGAGAATTCTTTGTTGAAAATCTCTTGCCATCTTTGGCTGGATTTATGAAAAACGTACGTCTCCCCCTTAATGCTGTTGTTGGTTACAATTTCGTAATATCAACTCGTTAGATGTACAGATGAGAATGGCGGTTAGGCAAGTTCTGGCCATGCCATATATCAATGTCAGCAGCTTACACTTACCTTCAGTATTTCCATATTTTCGCATAACACTTTCCTGCAGTTTCTGTATGGTTTCCATTGTTCGCTTGAGTGTATCAATCTGCAGAAACAAGAAGATAAAATATATAACTTTCTGGTACTAAGTGTTTAATATATAACTTTCTGGTACTAAGTGTTTAATATATAACTTTCTGGTACTAAGTGTTTCGCCGAGGCAAGTGCAAAAAGTGCAATGACAGGATGCGAGCAGCAAACTTGACCCGTGTTTTCAATATACAATATCAGAAGATGCTTTGGCCTCCGTTGGTTTAGATTCATTTTCAATATTAACCCTTTCTTTACTAAATGGATTCTCCCTTCAGTTATACAAAAATACATTGGAATAGTATAATATTCATCTGGGGGGGGGGGGGGTTGGGGGTGTTCAAGAAAAACGAGAAGACGACAAGCAAATGAAAAGATAATACAATTGCAGAACGATACCTATATTTATTGGTGGGTAATTTTCGGATAATGAATTCAACAATCGACCATATTTAAACAGTGCCTGTACATTTCCTAAGTGAACTATTCGTTAATGAGTATGTTTGGTAAAGGCAGAGTTAAAAGGCCTAATACTATATACGTATATATAACTTCGTTTAAAGGTACTCAACCCGCAAAGAGGGTCCCCATCTCAACAGATTCCAACAACAACAATCCGATCAGAGGGTCATATATTACTATTTCTTTGGCTTTGGGGGTAAAAAATATTTGATTCGAGTCGAGGAACCCATCAAACAAAGCTCAGAGTTATTAGATATTGATTTTTCAAATTTGTTATGTTCTCGAGATGAGTACCAATAACTGCCGTAATCTGCTCTGGATGTGTACTCCAAATCTATTCAAACAGACAAGGATGAATAACTCTAAAATCAAGTGGTAATTTTAACGCAATTTTGACTGAGTTCTGGGCCAGATAGTATTCCCGATAATGAAAAATAATAGATTTCTAAAATCGATATCTAACAAATCTGAGCTGTGATGGGTGACTTCCTCGACTCGAAACAAATATTTTTGACCCCCGAAGCCATTGAAATAGTAATTGAGAGGAGTTTTATCGGGTTGAGTACCTTTAATGGTCAATGTTTTTGAAGCGTGGCACAATTGTTGACAATCATCGGAACCCGTGCACCGGTTTATTATGATATCCATCCGATCTTTTTCACTGTGCTTATCTCCCTTTTCTGTTCAGAGATGTTTAACAACGTACGTAAGTGTGTCACTTTGTGTAAGCTTGTACTCCTAAGTGTCCTGGTCGGACTTATTTTAGCAAAGTTCTTGCTCTGTTATCTCATTCATATTTGTTAATGGCACTTGGCGGTTTGAAGCCTCGAATTATACCTAGTAATGTTCACTTCTACCACAATACCGTCCTCTTCCAGCGATCAAAATAGGGTGAAGTAATTGGGCGCGAAGGGCTCGGGATAGTCGAAAAGATTGAGTGATCTTCTACTAAACCCCACGATTTGTTGTTTGATGTTATAACATGTATCTACAAGTAAAGCAAATCATCATGTCCGGTCGCGGCAAAGTTTGATTGGGGTAGATCCCACGAGCTTTAATACGGGGCATGGGGTGCCCGGGATGTCCACATGTCTATAAGTATGCAAAATAATTGCATACGTACTCTATACAGTTTCATAGATTTTTAAGCTAACTATGCAATCACCGTTTATCCGTCCTTGCTAAAATACCAAGATTATAAAAACAAGAGTATAGGCTTGTCTATCTACATGTCTGCCTGTCTGTCTGGTTGTTTGTGATTTTTATCCCAGACCCCTGGACCGATTTCAACCAAATTGAATATGGTGACTCGGGGTACCCCACTGGATGTTATAACGGCGTTAGTATGTCAAAAATTTGATTTTGATGTTTACCTATTTCATACTTAAAACAAATCCAGCCGATTATAATCTTTTGGCACATATTCCATAACCATGTTTGAAAAGAAACACGTGCATATATGCTTGAAACCTCCGCCTGTGGTTATACATTGACACATGCATACATGTGTCTTGGAAACTCTTAACATAATAGTATACCAATGCCTAGTTATGTTTAGATTAACATGGTTGCAATGTGTTTGTTTTGATGAAATAACGCACATGCTCACAAAGTAGGCGCACATTTGATAAAACGTGTATATTGCTTGTGTGAACATGCTGCCATGCAGTGTCGATCAATAACAAAATAATATTGAAAACGTATAATTTCGCACACAGGGTGACATTAATAGAGACCTTTCGCAAAATCACGAATACGATAACAGATATGGAAATATCCTGGCAGTATACGGCCAAAATTCGACTTTTACACACGGGGTTCTCATGTGAGACCAAATATACCCCACGCAGATTAATTATGAGCAGATGTGTCAAGGATGTGCCACCGACCCTGCTTTGGGGACGCTCTAACATTATCCGTGTGCATGGTGTATAACACACGGATACGAACATGGGATCTGAATGAGACACATATTACTTTTTCCATCAAATATATATGTAACTAAATGCAATGGGGCATATACCGTCTCACCAATTGGCCATCGTTGGTAAATTATGGTGGTGTCAACCTTATAGGACAATACATCCTATCCGTAATCGTAATAGTGATTTTTGCGAAAGGTCTCTAGTATTGAAAATGTTCGTTTACACTGTGTCAATAGATTTAACCTGGGTCTCGCGGTTTACCAACACGAGTAGAGTAGAATAGAATATTTATTGCAATACACTATATATATAGGCAGAAACTGTTGCAAGTTACATAATGAATTAAAACTTTAAACATGTTCAATATATTGTTTGATGCGATGCATCGTCATTCAACGACCACCAATAACTTCTCATTACCATTGCTTTTCTTTGTTATCATATGGAATCGCATTAAACCAGCCCCGAATCGCATAATATCAGCCTAAATATATTGACAGGGTGCCAGTTACCGGTGTGACTAAAAACCGCCGAGACCTGCCAGGACCAACACGGATACGGACCATCCCATGCAGACCGGCCCCATGGTGTCTAGGCGGGAGTTTAGATACCAGAACAGTGCGGGATCTCAGGAAAACCCTCACACGCACGGTTGGGGCCGCGGAACGAAGAGATCCCGATATTAACCGCTAACTTGCCAGAATTTCAATATGGTGTCTGCAATGACAAGACTTGCAGACGGGACCCCCATGTCGCCATCGTACCGCTATAGTAAGACCTACACACATATATGTAGCGGAACTACTGTCGAATGAAGCGAATGAAGCGAACCAGCCCGGACCGTCCATGGGGCGTCCGGTGTGATTTTAGTGGCCAGAACATTGGGATGGGTTCAACTGAAAACCCACACTCGTACAGACGAAGGCCGCGGCCACACAGAAGTGTCGATATTAACCATTAACATGCCAGAATTTCAATATTGTGCCTATATACGCATAATATTTGCCAAGTATACGTGATTAAATTTGGTAAAATAGTTCATGGGCGCGATCTGATTAGTGCATCTTTTTTGTTCTTGTATCTATCTATCGCATACACGCTTACGAGCATTACGGAGAGAGATAGAGAAGATCCATATTTTGAATTTGTCCCAGGGGTTTTGGGACCAACAAACAATTTTTTCCGCAGCTCATAATTGTTTTACCTGCAAGTTTTTTGACTGTTTTTGCAATGAGTTTGGCTTAAAACATCTTAGAATAAGAGCAATACTGTAATTCTAACTGCTAAACTGACTGCAGGCAGTTATCGTTTTGTATTTGTTGCAAATTTTGAAATCCAAGATGGCCGCTGGCAGCCATGTTTTTTTTTGGCCGAATGACCCCAAAATGACTCGTTCCTATTTGCATGTCAATGTTAACATCCATGACAAATAGTATGCACATAAATTCATATACAGCTGTTTACAGTGAATTTCCCCCCGCAAATCTCTGTTTTAGTGGGGGTGGGTGTCAAAAAATGGTCGGAAAAAAATGCCGAAATCGGAAAAAAAATTTGACGCGGGGGTGGGTGGGTCCCAACAAGGGTCGAAAGTCAAAAATCAGCATACGTGCCTGAAAAAAAATTCCGACCCCCCCCCCCCCCTGTTTGTCCAGGATTGTTTGCCACGCGTCCGTGTAATGTGACCTTTTACCACGGTAGAGAACTTTAACGTGGGCACACTGTTTCACACGGGACAGCCATTAGGTGTCCCATGCGTTGTGTCATCCCTGCAATGCATGATCATGACATTACGAGAGAAGCACACCCACCGAAGAATATGTATATACGTGAAGATAAAACAATTGAAATTTGGTAGCAGCACCTCATAATTGAAATTTGGTAGCAAGTCCCTTGTCTGTTGACTATAAAAATCGTGGCGATGAAAGAAATAACAAGAGGTACGCTGTCGCGTGGCATTTGCCCCCGACCGTAGCAATTCGGATTAAGCATGGACGAAACTGCGGATATCCGAGGAGGTCTATATGACCATTCCAAAAGAAGTTCGTACTAGAAATTCCGGAAACCCAAAAACAAGCACAAATTCAAATTTTCTAAGTTGAAAGAAGGGCCATAACTCTGGCAAAAATCATCAGATCATACCCAAATTCGCACTTGACATGTATTTTCATATAACTGATCCACAAAAATACGGGATTTGCAATCGTACCGCCAAAGCTCACGCTATCATTTGGAAACCCCAAAAACTAGAAAAAATTGAATTTTCTAAGTAAAAAAAGGGCCATAACTCTAGTGAAAATGGGTGGACGAACGAAACCCGTGCTATGCATATAGCTGTTCCCCCATGCTGCTCTATCACCATACCAAATATCAGCTAAATCTGCCCAGCGGTTGCTGAACAATAATGCAAAATGTTTGTACGGACGGACAAAATTGAATTTTCTAAGTCAAAAAAGGGCCATAACTCTGGTGAAAATGGGTGGACGAAACCTGCGCTATGCATGTAGCTGTTCCTCCATGCTGCTCTATCACCAAACCAAATATCAGCTAAATCGGCCCAGCGGTTGCTGAACAATAATGCAAAATGTTTGTACGGACGACGGACGTGTTGACGTACGGACGCACTGGCCAGAGTATACTTGTGGGGTGACCGCACATACCTATGAATACTTGTGGGATGCGATCTTTTGTTTGAGTAACTTGTGGGGTGCAACCCACAACTGACGATTTTTTAAAGAGCGTATTTTTAAAGAGCTATACGACTATATACCCGCCGACTTCAAGTCGGGGCATAACAATAGCAGTGCACATGAATGACAGGTGCGTAAATTTACTTTATTCCAAACTATTCTGAAACTGAATGCTGAAACTGTCAGCACCATAATGGTGCTAGATGACCTAACTAGCTGTGATACACGTAAACCATGCGTCAAAGAGGTATATGGCTAATTGTCGCGGAGAAGATATTATTTCTGTAAGGGCACATAAAAACTTTCAATTCAGTACCAATTTAGAAATTTCCTCATGAAGAGATTTAAAAAGACATAACTTAAGATCATTATAATGGGGACAATGCAAAGGGAACTGTATTCCTTCTTCGGTTTGTTTCGTATCACACATGATACAAAAATATTCAGGTAGTTTCTCTTTTTTTAAACGACCAGTTTCAACTCTTATATATAGGGAGAATGACATATCTGTATTGTGTTAAAATAGATCGATGCGGTCTGTATATGTTTCATATTACATATTTCTCAGTGTCATACATTATCTTAAATAGTTTATATGTACGTAATTGTAGTAAGTAATTCAGGTTCTGCAAACAGGTTTCCTCGTACTTACGTGAAGGCCTTTATTGAAAATCATACACAAAGTAAGTTTGTAAGTATTCGAAAGTATCAGTCATATTACTTCATGCAGCATACTTAGTACATTACCAAAGGATACACACCAACCATTTGAGTTTTCCATTAAGTACCAGAGATAAACACTTTTCACATGTTTATGTAACTAATTAACATAACTCTATTATTTTCCCTGTGGTTTGGTTATAAACACAGAAATCGTGCTATCATTCGCTCAGTTTAAAATTCGCGCATCGATGGGTGCGCGAAAAACAGTACTGCGCGAGTAAGGTGCGTATTTTCTGTATGTATCCACCTATTTTGACACAATAAAGACGTGCATGCTGATTTGAGTACTAACCTGAACAGATATCGTGTCATTTTTATCTTTGCTATCGGGGCTCCAGATAGTCCGATGGATCGGCAGTTGAATTTGATGTTTATCACCCATGGTCAACAGAAAGCTTCCGACCTGCAAATTAATTCGAACAAAAAATAAGAAAGACCAGGGACAAGGCTAGAGGATCTCCGTTGTGATGATCCAACTTGGGATTTCCAACCGCACCACCCCCCCCCCCCTGAACCAGACCAAATAACAAATTACATTTGCACCCTCCACTTGGGTTCTCCAACTGGTACCCATACATGCAGGCCATGATGATAGGCTATTCTGAATTGATCAGTATAGTCATAGTCTTTGACTGGCCACCGCCGGGCGGGGGGGGGGGGTGGCATTCAATACTCAAATGTGAGAACATTTTGAGATCTGAACCTGAAAATTGCGAAATTCTAACATCTAGTGGAAACTTTCAGGACATTTTGAAATCTGAACATGAAAATTGCAAAATGTGTCAGGTACGAAATTTCCAACTGTTGAAAGTTTTGACTAAAGTTTGGGTGGGGGGATAATTATATATATTAAAACACTTTTAAAGGGAAATACGTGTATAACACATGTAAGATAAGTCTCTTAAGTGTTTTGTCGAATATAATAATACAACTATCTTACAGAAATGGGTTGGTGCTGTTGTTATTTCGAACACGTTTACGAAAAGTTTCCAATCGAATCGATATATGATGAAGTCCATATTGTTGTTTTGCTTTTGTTTTCTATTTTCCTGATTTTTTTTAATTTAATCATCCTACTTGCTTCATGGGTAAGAAAATATACATCCTATTATTGCCTCACGGGTAAGATATGATTATTTTCTGGTATAGTATATGCAAAATAATGTGTACAATAAATTTAACTTGAGAAAGCTCATTTGAAGTAGATAGGCCGACCAAAATTTCGCAAGTGAGTGAATATCGGTTGGTATAGGCCGACTTAATTTCACAAATGAAGGATAATGATATCGAGTGGTCGACTGACTTGCCAATCACCCCATATAGAATACCAAAGAATAGTTTATATGTTACTCTATTTAATGTAAGAATCATTGTGGTAAATGTAATCTGGGAGGATGGTCAACATAGGTCTATGATTACATGAGATATCGATACATACTGAACATATATATAATGAAAAAGCTTAGAAATTTATCAGCTCTTTGCAATTTTCCACACAGAAGTGAGGCAATTAACAGGTCTATTTTTTTTAACCCTTTCATGACTGGGGCAGCGCTGGTGTAGCATTAAAGATCCTGTGCCAGTACTAGTGCAATTCTTATATATGCGAGTCTCCCATAGGGAGCCTCACATATATAAGAGAATACACAGGCTTACAAGGTCAAGGTAAATATTGTTAGACCAATGCGTCCTCGCATATGTGAGAGGCTCCCTATAATATGGGAGACTCGCATATATAAGAGAATTTATTGGCACACGGTTTTCGCAAAATTTCAGGAAGCTCCAGCATGGAATTGTTAAAGAAGCCCTGTCAGAATTGACACCGAATTAGTAAGAATTTTCTGAGACAATTTACTGCTTACCGGGAAAAAGAACAATGATAAATGCTTGCAATCACAATTTTAGCATCACGTGGTATAATCGAGAAAAAAAAAATCCACGAACTCATCCGTAAGTAAAACGTCGAAAACGAGTACATAATGTCGTAATTCAGAACGCTCGTTACTCAATCCCGCTTGTGGGCAATGAAGGCGTGCACGCTCTTTTTCAGAGACGATCGTTTTAAACGCGGTAAAGCTTCCTCTCGTGAAAGTCGATACCTGTCCAACACCTCATACTGATTGCCTCCATGTGTAAGATCTTATTATTTTATTGTATATAAAACATACAAATGGTAGTTAATGGTGTCGAATCGGACGGGACCTCTTTAATTTCATAATATCTGGAATAGACTATAACCATGGACGCTATTTATATTTAAACGGACATGGCTCATTCGAGCTTCCAAATTTTGTCTACGTGATTTGGAAGGATGTATAAGATATACGAAATGTTGATATACCGGCTTCATACTCTGTATAATACTTGCCATGGTCAGCCATTTATACCAGCTGTTTTAAATTTTTCGCACAAAAGTTAAACAAACGCTCTTTATTTGTATCATATCAAGAATATAAACTAACACGGAACGCTCTTTTCTGTTCCATGTCGTGCAAATGCCGTAACACGAACACGAGTTCAACTTTGTATTTTATTACTTCAATGCGTCTTTATGTGACATATAAATGACGCTCCCACGAGGAGGCAATAAACCATATCTCTCATATTCTCTGAAAAAATATTTTCCACGTCAGCCATTTAGCAGCTGTTTTAAATTTTTCGCACAGAAGTGAAACAAACGCTCTTTATTGGTATCATATCAAGAATAGACTAACACGGAACGCTCTTTTCTGTTCCATACCGTGCAAAGGGCTGTAACACAAATTCCATGTTCAGCGTTGTATGTTATGACTTCAGTGCGTCTCTCTGTGAGATACAATGCTCGTAGAAAGGTAGTTCGGGTATTTTTCGACTATTTCGAGACCGGGAACAATTAAAAGGTGAATATCATTAGGTGTATTCTGGGGCGCAAACCGCCAAGTTGCTTTAAAGGCACGGGCGACGTTCGTTGCAGAAATATTCATATTTGTTGAAATCACCATCAACAGAAGGAATATTAAAATATGTATAGTTTTGTTCATATGCCAAACATATACTCAGCGCGTAAGTAGTATATTGTCGTCAATACGTATGATGGTGTACGTAAACAAGAGCCTGCTCGTGTTACAGAAGTTGTGCTTCTGTTTACATAACACAGCGCATTTTTTTGGTTAATCACCCACAAATTATATAAATGCTCTTTATTATTTCCATATCAGGAAAACGGTAACAAATAACGCTCTTTATGTTTACCATATCCGGATCTAAACAAAAGCCAGGAAACGTAACGTTTTTTGCTTTATGGCGGTTTTTGACGGAGGTGAATATTTTAACAGCATACCGACCGCCAAGACCGCCCGTATCTTTAATGGTGGTTAAAACTCTGTATGGAAGTCGATTTGCACACAAGAGGGTGCAGTCGAAAAGTGGAGATGCGTCCAATAACCCTATCAAATATACACATATCATTGAGCAGAATTTGCGCGGGACCAGTGGACAATCCTTGATATGTATTGATGATTAACCATTTCTATACTAAATCGATTCTCCCACCCAGGATACATATAAGCAGACCACAGAGAGAACATTTTAAAACAAATAATTCAAGAGCAGAAATATTCATATTCTTTAGTGGGAAATATTGAGATAATAAGTTATGGTCAATTGCATGTGTGTTGAACTTATATTATCTGAACATTTCCCGAGGGAACTACTCGTCAATGAGTATTTAGTAAAGAAAGGGTTGAAGGTATACTCACCAATCTGAATGCACTTAGCTTCGAAATCAAAACATATGGTAGAAACACCCGCCGATATTGTGCATAATTTCATCTAGACGTGAACAAGCGAGGTTCTGTGAGATGGGGAACACTGAATCACAGAATGCCCGCTGGTATACAACCATTCGTATGGTGCCTTGTTGGTGATAGCAGCTTCTGATATACCGTGTTAAGATTGGAAGTCATTCATAAATTTTGAGAGTGGATGAGAACTCCCTTTGTTAAGAAAAACCCAGAAACCGCGGAGACGTACTTAATGACCCATAAATTTTGGAAGTCACGCGACCGTTCTGATATTTTAACCCCGAGGAAATAAAACTGAACCACTCTCTATATAGTTACATAAAATTTCGGCGCATTGAATGATACTACCTATAACAGATAGAACAATTAAATTGAGTTGGTTTCCATTGTAGACAAAGTATATATACTGAAACAAGTAAGAAATTTAGCAGAATTTGCTGAGTGTAAGTTTAGATAAACCGTGCCAGCCTCGTGTGGGCGGGGTTAAGTTCCACGGGAAGACTTATTGTCCATTCAAGAAATATTATCAATGGTTTCCTTATTCGATCAGCTCGCTTCCCATCTGTTGTTCCTTAACTTCTCTGACCCAGGTGACAATATTTGTTGCTTTTCTCTAAAAAAACGCAGCTTTAATGAAACTATACGCTGAAGGTTTATGTTGCATAACAATGAATGGGAAATTTGAAGTTATGAATGGAGCGCTGGGGGATACTCACGCGCACCTGCAGATATTAGATGCCCAGCGAAATTTATCGTTATTTGATGTGAACTACTTCGAAAGAATTAATTAACCCAAAATGGCATATTTTTTTTCATGTATTATTCTCAGAAGGAAGGTGAATTCGTTCTGTGATATCGGTGGTGCTCGCATGCGTATATATCTTATATACACTCACTACAGTTTGCTATGCCAGGTAGAAAACTTTCTGCAAATCCACAAGGTACATGTATAGCATTAAAATAGCTGACAATCAATATGGATCTCACCGACTGCTTGTCATAGCTCAGGACACAATCCGAGGCACACATGCATATACTCTGTAATTTCCATATTTCTCAATAAAAGCTGCATTAGACGGCCCTCGCTGTCGAATTTCATAAAAAAAGTTACCAGGCAATTTTATCAATATTTGATGGTATACACAGCCTAATGCTATATGCTAAGACACTGCCAAAACTTGTGCAACAAATGATGAGGCAATAATATGAGTGGTTAACATTGTATAAAATATGTATACATGTACATGTAGGAGCGTGGATTTTTCAAACGCACCCCCTCCCCCATTGAAGTGGATCTAAATTTCCAGGTCGGAATTACAACAAAGTTCGCACTATATACTGGTTTGAATATCAAACTATATATCACTCAACAAATTGAACCTACTTTTCGTCTGAATTTTCCGATATAGCCCTTTAACAAATTGTTGAAAGTTGAACACGCATTATACATATCAAGTGATTGTTCCATACAATGCGAGTCTCCATTTAGCTAATGCTGACCGACACAATACGCATGTGACCAAATAAGCCCTTTAGTCGTTCGGTTCACAGGGGGTGGGGTAGTAAAAAATATGCAGGAATATATGCCGTTTTTTTTTGCATCTGGCATTTTCGGGACCCACCACCCCCAAACCTGCAAAACAAAAATTGACACCCACCCCCAAATATCACTAAATTTGGTCTAAAACCGCATAAAACACAACTGATATCACTGGGAATTATCTCATTTAGTTCAAATAACAGTTTAACCTGTTTCAGAAGCTGTTTTAATTGAAAACAAAATGTTTTATAAATATCATAAATTCTAACTATTTCCTGAATAGACTCTCAACCAGCCCATTATCTAACATATTCCATACCACTTATTTTAGTGTACTGGAGCAACTTACGCTGAAGGGGTCACTTTCACCAAAAAAAGTGCTGAAGGGTACACAGATTTTGAAAATGTGCTGAAGGGTACACAGGGTTTGGGATCGACACTAAAACAGTTACTTCAACTGTGTTCCTGAAAGTCTGGCGCCCATCAGAAGTTTGTTTTCGGTTCATTTTAATGATCATTATAACGTAAACAATTATTCTCTAAAAGAAATCATGGCAGAAACGAAAACTAAATGTCATTTAGAACATAATTTTAAAACCTGCGTACCCTTCAGCACATTTTCAAAACCTGTGTACCCTTCAGCACTTTTTTTGGTGACAGTGACCCCTTCAGCACAACTTACTTCTATTCTATTAATTTCGGGAGCCTATATTCATCATCGGAGATACCTGTGAGACTTCGCACACAGTTTGATCTTAGACAGAGCCTTTATTTAGCGGCTGCCCATTTGTGCGCTTCAAGCACATTTTGATCACTGAAATATTTTGATTTATATATATTGTTTTAATTTAATTCTGTTTTAGATTGAATTCCTTGCTTTTAACAAAACCAATTTAAAAAAAAATTCAAAATATTGAAAAACTAACACAATTATAACATCTGCTAGGGTACCCCTGGTCACCACACCAAATTTGGTTGAACTCGGTCCAGGGGTCTGAGAGACAAATCCGGACAGATCGTCCTTGTTTATATATATAGATGACAAGCAGTCACAGCACTCTACCAGACTTGGATACTTTAGTCTTGTGAGAGATCATCTGAGTTGATAGACTGCAAATAATTCACTGATTGGCTTGATGCCCTGATGATAAATATTTTCTACCCATTGACAGTCACATTAAGGGTCAGACGCACGTTTGGCCAAAATTTCCTGGTATTTCAAAATGTATTTTCTCTAAATCTATCAGGAATATCTTTGTGAAATTTTGTATAAGAGATTATTGTGGTACCATACATAAGAACCATAGGACATTTGGTTATTATAATCTCATTTACTTTACTTTTATGGCATGAAAAATCTTTAAAATTTCACTGTGTTCAGGTACCGAGAACTATTGTAAAACAGATTTGTTTTGAAAGTGCATTTCATATATACATGATATCATATCTGAAGATCATGAGAGGAGACTTAATTTTTCTTGATTCATGAAATTTAATGATTATTTTCATTCAGAAAGACAACTACCATAAATAATTTTTTATTATTGAGAATTTTCATGCCATGCTTGTTGGTCATTGAAAAATTGGGCTCAGTTGAGTTCTGGGTCATGGGTTCATAACCAAGTTAAATCTGACCACCTTATCTCTTAACACTGTGGCCTAATTTCTGTTGATTGCTCCCTGCTTGAGTGGACAGCACCACATTTGAACATTTGTTTTCATTGGGCTGGCATATTTGTGCCTGCTTTATTCTTCATTATAATACATGGGGTATGATGCTATAATATGCAATTAAAAAGATAACTCAACATTATGATACAAATGAAGCCTCCTCTCATGGAGTCAAGACAATAAGTTATTTGATGGTTGACATGTTGTTTGAAATTATAAATTTTTCTGGCAGTTCTCGGTACCTAAAGGGACAGAAACGAAACAAATATTTTCAACCTCTCAAATGTATTAAAATCCATTATTGTTATTGTCTCTTTATAATTGCTCTGATTCTATATATAATGAAAATTATCATATGTAAAATTCCAAGATAGATCCAGAGAAATTCTTTGTTGAAAATCACTTGCCATTTCTGGCTGGATTTACTGTGATTTATGCAAAACGTGCGTCTCCCCCTTAATGTTTACATTTCTTAAAGCTTCTTTCCAAAGGGTGTCGGGAAGGAATTTTTTCACCCCACCGTCCCATATGCAACATGCCATATTTAATGTCATCTTCACTGAGGCCCATATGAGATCACATTTACATAAATATGGTGTTTTTGCTGTTATTAATTCTTATAATATGTTTTAAACTGTTACAAATGTCAAATAAGGGCACAAAATGTCTTTAGTAAAAAATATGCATGGGGTTGTCCAAAACGTGTTTTTTTCCTCGGGACGGCATATATACCTTCCTGCAAATTTTTTATTACCCCCCCCTCCCCCCCGCGGTTCACACGAATATTATTCTACTCAAATCATGTTGCGATGTTCTGTCGCCCAAAGGAACTGGAAGTGCTGATGCGTGAATGTGGTCTTATAAATTATATATAGTCGATGTGGCTACATCGCAGTCGCCGGTGCGTATATACGTGTTCTAACCACGACACGGGTGAGAATCGGAACGCGAGTTTAAACTCATCTGAGTTGAGGGACACCTCAATGTACCATTCCGATCCACCTGTCCATTTCAATAAGAAATGAGAATTTGTTCACGCACATTGAAGCAATGTACGCTTATATACTGAGTCAGTGCCTCGATAAATCTGACATGTATTATGCACGCCAGTATACCACTAATCGAATGGCCGCAGATATCAATATCTACAAGTGCTTTGTGTTGTTCCAATATAACGGGAGATCTATTATGTGTCAATATTGGAACCCATGTTCCGACTGGTACGCAGCTCAACTCTCGATGAAAGTGTTTCCTTATTAAGGATGTGCCGTATCCAAGGTGGTTATATATAATCTTTAATGCCTCCGCATGGGAGAGTAATATTTACATACACATTTATACAAATACATATATGATGATGGCGTGTGCGTTGAGAAGTATGGATGAAGATAGATGGAGCGATAGTGTGTAGTAGTATAGTGGTAGTAAGAATGTAGTGATGGTCGCAGGGGACTGTAGAAGAGTATAGTATATGGAAATAGTATAAAGTAGGCGAAATAGAAATGATCAGATAGAGCAATTGTTTCTATAACACGTTCATGACAGATGTCATTTGCAGACTATGTGAATCGTCAGATTGTTGTGTTGTTCCCCATATTAGCACAGGCATGCAGCAGAAATGTTGCTGAATCAAGGATTATATATTCGAGATTTTCTGCTGATCCCGCGAATGGCACTGACGGAGGTCCTCCGAGAATTAAAGCCATCAGTTTTGGTATGGATAGTGATGTGAGATACAGATATAGATCGATGCCATATTTGTTGAAGATCATAGTCCAGTAGATATCCCGCATTTGGATCATAACGTCAGCTCTGCATGTCGAAAGTGCGTGTTCAAATTCATGATCGTAATAGCGCGAACAATATTTACACAATAAATTGTTTGGGTAAGTTGACTTGTTCAACAATCTTCCTAGATTTTTGAGTGCACCAGTATATGGGCGATTTGTCCTGCACAACTCCCACAAGTTCCAAAGTCTATTTGGTTGAATGGCAATCGCGCAGTAACGAAAGTTCAGCTCTGTCTACTGTATAGATTGTCTCCAGTCTGCACAGTAGTCAGTCTCTATTCTCTCGCGAACAATTCTACTCCATTGGCATTTAGAAGGAAAGATGCCGTTCTCCATATATACAGTAAGGAACGAATACAGGTCATATTTCTTCAGAATGCAGATAATATCTTTGACAAATCCAGACACCTGCCGATTAAATAGCACGACTTGGTATGATTTGAAAAGAAATAATTTAAGTGGCGTTTGGTGGTCAATTGGCAGATGTACAAGTTTTTCCAGGAAACAGTTTTCGTAAATGAATTTCTCGTTCGGCTGGCATTATTCCTAAGAGACCTAGAGCTAGAATAGTTGGAGTCCGTGTCGGTAATGACTGGATTTGCTTTACGCAAACCCGGAATGATCTCTCGATGGTCAACATGGCAACACTGTTGTCTGATGGAAGTAACTCACATCCATAGAGAGCTTTCGGTAACACGATGCATTTGAACAATTTAGTCATGACAGCGGGCGAACATGACTGGATAGTTCGTTTTCCAGCTTAGGCACTACGCATCTTATGTGCAATGTTTTGAGAGCGTTTTAGCGTGTTACCAAATTTGCCCTGAAGAATTCCAAGATGTGTACAATCTGTGTCTTCTATCAATGCATCATCCCCAAGTTGCCAAGTTCTAGATTGTCCGTGCTGGCGAATGGTCTCATTGAAGACAACAACTTTACTTTTTGTGTTGGAGAACTTGAATCGCCGCTATCTGCTGCATTTGTGGCATATGGACAACATATTATCGAGTCCAGTCTTTGTTAGAGACATAATTGCAATATCATCCGCCGTTGTTGGAGCAGCACACGAAGCGTTATGAATCATCATACCGTCCTGTGAACCTGTTAGTTGTGAAAGCAGTTCGTTGATGTATAAAAGATACAGGAATGGTGAGCTGATGGCCCCTTGCCTGGTTCCTTGTGAAATAGTAAGGGGGTCGGATAAGGCACCATTATACACAACTCTGCTGGTGGCTTCCATATGCATGTTTTTCGTGACTCTCAGGAGCTTTCCTTGAATTCCGAACTCGTGCAGTTTCAATAGCAAACCAGCATGCCACACCCGATCAAACGCCTTCTGGGAATCCAGAAAGCAAACGAAGATACGAGATCCCATGTCTGATGCATACGAAACAGCCTCTTGCAATACGAATGATGTCATCGTGCAGCTTATATTTTGTTGGAATCCATTTTGTTGTTGGCTGGGGAAACACGAACATAGTGAACTCCGACGCACTCGATTCATTATAACACCTTCGAACACCTTGTATAATGCAGATAGGATCGTTATCGCACGGTAACTATCCGGCTTGTGATGTGGTTTTGGTTCTCCTTTGTATAAAGGCACAATCAGTCCAATCTTCATTTCTGGTGGTACATACTCTAAGTCTATAATTCCGTTGTATAGCACACATAACATTGTAAGAAGAGATTCAGTACTATGAATTATATGTTCATTGGTAACATTGGCAATGCCTCCAGATTTGTTAATCTTCAATGTTCTGATAACATCTTTGACTTCGTCTATAGTGATTGGTTGACACATGTTTTCGGATGAATAATGTTCATGTTCAGGGTCAAATATCTTCTTCAGTGAAGTGGTCACATAACTTTCGAACGGTGGGTCTTCGTGTGGAGATTCTTCATATAGAGCCGAGAAATAGTCTCTCCAATGCTAGGGTCACGCACAATATCCCCGTCGAATTTCATCTCGGAGGCAACGGTGCACTTCTTTTTGTCTGCATTAATCAGCTTCCAAAACGATTGCTGGTCGTTCCGAGCACAGTATTCTACGTTGTCGTAGACTTTCTGATCGTGATGGTGTGCAGCAAGACGAAGAGCACTGCGGAACTCGCGTTTCGCAGCCTTGTAATATGTGTATGACTGCATGGGAACTCATTAAATGAGGTTTGCCATCGATGATCCATTTATGCCAACACTTTTTCGACTGCTTGTGTATTAATTGAAGTTCTTTGCTCCAGAACGGTTTGAGATTCTTATTGAAGCTTTTTGCATTAATAGCAAAATCTGCAGCGGCACACAGCGCGCTCACAATATCACGATACACGTTACATAGTTCCAATTTATAGCGAATCCCAGGTACGGCTCGACAACATATTGAGTCCAAGAACGAGTGATATTTTTGAATGTCCAAGAGCTTCCAGTTGTATCGCTTTTTTACATGACGCCTTTTTGGGGGAGCGTATTCTTCTGGTATATGCAGACAGCAAGTTACTGGAACATGGCATGATGTGTTTGTTGGTTTATCGCAAGATATTTCACAAGCTAAGACGAGATCTTTTATTGAGTTCGGTATAACGATATGATCGATGAGAGTTGGCGATCCGATTGCAGCATGTGGGGAAAAAACTAAATTTCCCACCACGACATGTATTGGAAGCAGTTGTCGAAAATGAACCCTGTCTCTGCAAAAACATTCGAAATAGCTTAGATCGCTCGTCGTGGCCGGAAGGAGTGTTGTTAATTCTCGAGTCACCAATATGTGAATTAAAGTCACCGATCACCATCACGTAGCTTCCGTCAGCGTATGTGTTGATGTAGTCTTCTAGCGATTCAAGGCACTCACTAAAATAAGAATCATCATGGCTGGAGCTTGGAAGGTATACCTGAATGACAGTTAGATGCATGTTGGAGTTCAAACGAAAGCGGATCCCGATGAATCTCTGATCTGTTAATTGAAGATAGGTACAATTTTCCATCAGGCTGCGTCGCACGAATATAGCCACACCATCACGCGTGAAACAACCACCAGTTTTAGTTTTTATCTGCCTGCCAGGTTTCGAAATCGATACATAATCTTTGCACAGACTATCCAGGCGATATAGATCGTTGGTGTTTAACCAATGTTCTGATATACCTACGATATCAAGGTTCATCGCATTAAGGAGTTTTGATAAGTAGGCTGAGTTTATTATCACACCACTTGCATTCCACGTAAGTACTCTTAGTTCCTTCCGAAACCTATCCATGATCATAGTTGTCTGATGCTTGTGGTGGATCCCGTCCCCGAGGTCGCAGGGTGACACCAGGCGGAAGGAATCCGTGAGTCGTGAACGTTTTGGCATCTTTGGAGTGGATTATCACGCGAGCAGATTGGGTTCCTCGAATGGAGCTTTTAAACAATTTTATGAAAGTTGGAATCACACCTCGCTTGTTGAGGTAAGAGCGCACGCTCTCTTCAGTGAAAACTAAGTGAAATTTTTCCAAGGAAAAACTTTTTTGTCCGTTTTGAATTCTGACGCAGAACGCCCTTGAAACAATCAGACACGTCGTGATTTACAAAGTCATGTTCAGGGAGATTTCCGATACCGTAAGATTCACCTGCAGCTGAGATTTTGTCACCAGGTTCATCGTTTCGTTGCATGCGAGGTTCACATGAATCTGCTGTTGGTCCGTTGTGGATATTATCATCTTGATGAGAAATGGTCAGGAATGCGGCGATTTTGACATCGGTGTCTGATGCAGCGTGTGAGTTTTGATGAGGTTCCACGGTGTTATTTCTTGTATCTTTATCGTCGTTTCCATGTTGGATATCGCCCGTATCTCCATGCTCGTCACTGTGTGGCAGTGACTTTGTCATCTGGTTTGTGCTGGATGCAGCATTTTTGTATTTTGGATTCGGTGTTGACGCTAGTAGGGATTTGTCGACGAAGGTAGAAACATATTGATCAATCGTAGTCAATGTGCCGTTATCATCCTTGTCGTGGCTCAAGTTGGCACGTCTAGCAGAACTAGAGATAGCAGCAGGTGGACCAGAGTCCGCATCGCCGACTAGCCGTTGGAAAAATTCTTCCAACGAGGCATGTTGGAAACGGGACAATTTTCAAGCTTGAATTAGTTGCTCTGTTTGTGAATTGATCAAATTGTTGAAAGTCCGAATTTATAGTGAAAATTTTCTTCCGCAAAATCGACCAATCGACCACTGCGAAATCCCACATTGATTTCGGTCTGTAAACAGATCTACCGGAAGTCACATTTCCTGTCTGTAACCTTAATAATGGGCGAGAAACGGGACAATTTTCAAGCTTGAATTAGTTGCTCTGTTTATGAATTGATCAAATTGTTGAAAGTCCGAACTTATAGTGAAAATGTTCTTCCGCAAAATCGACCAATCGACCACTGTGAAATCCCACATTGATTTCGGTCAGTAAACAGATCTACCGGAAGTCACATTTCCTGTCTGTAACCTCGGAGAAATATTGACATGCGCAGACATCAATAGCGAATTCAAAGAAACGCGCATTTATAAAGCACATTAATGGATTTCCAAACTATATTATTGTTACAGCATTTTAGCGAAATATTGGATTTGTATCGAAATCTAATCTATTAGACGGAAGCATGTGGCAACATTCACACACTTGAACGTCATCACAGGTCACGGATGGGAGCGGAAACATATTTAGAAATATTTCTGAAAAACCAACAAAATTCTTCGCTATCAAAAGTGCTTCTGTTGATATGTTGGTTTATATGTGTGGATTAATTATCAGCAGATGAGCCAGAATTGAGCACTATATATGAGTTTGTTAAAAGTGCGTTATCAAGATAAGATAAGATCAGTTTATTGACAATTACACCCGCACGGGGCCGATGTCACAACATAATTAACAATAAATACATATATGATATAATAAGTATACACAATTGTAATCAGAATTAAAATGAAAACTTTAGCGTTTTTGTTGTTGAAAATCAGGTGTTTCAATCCTTTTGTGGAAAAAGAGACGGACCGTGTTACAGATGATATTGCACGTTTATGTTTTATCATTTCTCAGTATGAAAATGAATTTTTGTGTATCAGTCATATTAGTAAACTTGTGATTTACTTTATTTATTTCGTCAAAGAACGGAGACGAATGCTTTTGTAAATAGGACATTTTAAAATAAAATGTTCCTCGGTTTCCGTTTCCAATCCACTCTTTCTGAATATTCAATGACTCGAGGGGTGAAATATAGTGTTTAGTCAGCCATTTCATTTTGAGACTCATCAACATTTTAAAACTATAGTCTGAGAAAGACAATAATTGGTGTGCAAGATAAATCAGATATTATGGATAGAATAAAATTCCCGATACGACTTTTAGTATAGTTTTCGGATTGCAAAAGAACCTCGGTGGTTTCATTAACTGTCACATAACACGTATTTCATAGTTCTCTCACAGATAGTAGCCAATTTCAACATTGATTGCCATTGTAATTTGAATTTTACCAGATATTTAATCTTCCATAATTGAAGCTACATCTTCAAAACTTCGGATTCATCAGAAAGAATAGCACTTATATATAGTGCAAGTATTTGTTTATTTTGCTGGAAAAGTTACCATTAAGGCAATTCTGTCACTTCCTTCAAAACCTTTCTGGTTTTCAAAATAAGATATATGTTCTCTACCAAAGTGAATTTATTTCAACTAATAAACCAGTGCACTATAGATCACATTTTGTGATCTTTCTAAGGAATCAACTACAGGTTGATTTAATTAAGTTTTCAGAAATATTGTTTTTGTCCAAAACATGTCTGCCTAATTCTGAGGCATTTATTTTCTTCCTTTGAAATCCAACCTATATAGTTCAGAAAAGATGTTTAGTTTACTATTAAAGCATGCATGCAAATTAGTCATTCAGCCTTTCTGCTATGAGGAACTGATATATCTGTGATGTTGGAAATTTTGTCACCTCATCGCCATCTTAAGGATCCTTAAGTTGTTGAATATTCATCGAGTGGTATCATTAACCGACTATTAGTATTATTTATCCACTAAATATAAGTCACTTTGTTTGTAAAGGCTCGGCAATTTGCCAAAATATGCGCGGCTGTGAAAGACGACACTGAGAAACAAAGATAAATCGCGGACGGAGTGATAATACGATTACAGAGGTCATCTAACAAATGACCTTTTATTTGGGAAGTCACATATTTTCGATGAGGATCATCTTCTTCTGTCTAATTGTATAACAGACCTTTTGTTGACAGAACTAGCCTCGTTGCTCGGACATATGGCTGGAAATTTGACTATTGTGTGATATGGTGGGAATTTTAAATTTCTGATTGTGCAGATCCTTCCATCTGTCAGAATACACGACGATATTGTGCGGTGGTCTATTTGTTTCCAACAACGAAAGGGTCTCAATGCTTGTGTCAAATTTCAATGAAAAAATCATATTGCGCCGAGTCAAAAGATGAAATCAAACACAATTGGGTTGTGAATGGAACATGACAATTGTGGTTTGACCAGAGGCTATATAGTATTGCGAACTGAAATCGGTGTATCCGCTGTTTTGTAAATGTTAGTAACACGTGTGCATGCCCATCACGCGCGCTTGGATCCAGGTGGGCTCTTGAACCATCGTCACCCACGTCTATCATAAAGGCGGCAATGCGTCCGATTTGACACTATACAGTTTTATACACCAGAAAATGGTATTGAACCTTTGGGCCCATTCGTGGGAGGTTTTAATGGATTTAAAAAGGAACAGTTTTATCAGGTCGTGAATTTCGGTTGGACGCACAATTCAGACGGTCACATGTACAGATATGATAAAGATCATTTCGTGATTCCATTTAATTCGATTATGTCTTTCAACTTTTTTCTAATTGTATTATTTTGAATGTTGTTACTCGAGGGTTTTCGTAATGCCTGTGTATTAGTTATAATGTTAATGTTTTATTCACCTAGTAAGTTGTACGTTAATTGGTTTATGAATTGTTTATTAATTTGGTGTCAAATCGGATAGGTTATTTTGAAGTTGGCATTTTCTGCATCGGTTGTGGTGGGCGACGTATCGCGGACGATGATTTCTGTGGGCAGTTGAGTAAAATCGGAGTAACAATAACCCTATATGTACTCTTTCTTTCATCAATTGCCAGATTTAGCCACACATGCGTGTAACTTGTAACACGTGTTACCATTGACAACGGATGTAACTTGACTCACAATGTTGACCATTCCACCTATACATGTACTCGTTTAGAAATATTTTGCCCATACGGGGTAGCGCATAGGAATAATCCAACAATCAGGTAACCGACAACGCTATATATGCTGGCAGTGTGGTAATAGGAGTTGGCTGAGTGGGAAGAGCATATTGTGACTGGAGCATATTAAGCGTATCGCTGCAGCTTTCTTCGCCACGGACTATTGTTCTCGCGTCTGTTTACGCGTAAATGGGTCGATATCTATAAACGTGTACGTTTGGCATCGTAAAATCACGTGACTTTTCCCCGCTCATTGCATCTCCGTATAGAACCATAGTAACACATGTTACAACTTACAAGTACGTGTGGCTAAATCTGGCTAATATTGAACCGATAACGTGTTGTTGATGTATATTTATATATTCCGAAATGACGATAACCTCAAAATAGACAGGAACTATATCTCTTGTACAACTGCGCCAACGAACAATCAATGTGAGCGCATCGTGCCAAATAACGAAGTGAAAGGGACATATATAGGGTATCCACGTACAATGGCGTGGAGTTAACGACGTTTATATCTACATCATTTGTGCCAGGACATAGACAGACGCGTGGAACAGCGTTATTTCGCGCAATTCGGTCAATGTGTTGCCCACACGAAGTCGCTATTTCATCCCGGACTTAGAAACGTGAACCAATCTATGGGTCACGCGCGAGGTATAAGCCCAAAGAGAGATATCATCGACGTTATGACGACTTAAGTAGCCCTCATAGAACATGACTTGACGCATTATGCGTGCGCAGGCACAGCCCGCACTACTCGTGCTCCTTGCGACGCGTGGCCAGAACAACCTTTGAATAAGCCCCCGTGGTTTGGCAATATATCGCCGCGATATCAAATCTGTACATCTCTTTCGGAAACGACAGCCATGCGTTCTATGAAGTAAAATTAATTACTGTCCCTTCGGCTGATGGGCAAATAAAGGGTGGTGATTATCTTCAAATAAATTGGCAGCATTTAATATAGGCGTTCGTGAAATTTATAGCAAGTTTGCCATTGTGTTCTATGCTTGAAAAAAAAATCAAGACAGTTATATATACATATTCTAAAGGTGCGTAAAACAATTAAAGGGACCCAATGCACTCGCAGTGGGTAAATGTGTACAAAATGTTTAAGTCTGGAAAAGCATCACCAGAACACGGAGAAAGAGATACACTTTAATCTTATATTCATTATTGATAACGAAATTTCTGTGTTGAAACCATTGTTTTGTCAACAATTACTAACATTGCTAATTTTGTAGAAAGTTCAAATATTTTAGTCGGAATATGATTTTCAGAATATTTTCAAATGCTTATTAAGGTTTGGTACTTCATTAATTGCACTAAGGGTGTATACACACATGCATGTAATCTCTGTAAATGTCGTGTATTTGTCGTTTTACGTGGAACATACAGACCATGTAATATGTGTCCGCTGACAACCCAATCATTGCGGCTCTCTTTGACCACAGTGAGCCAAGCTCTGAACGCGCAGAGAGCCGTTGACTGAAATAATTGTTCGCACGATAACCCAAATGTTGGACTTTCTGATTAAATCATTGTCAGTCTTCTCTTGACTTTTATACCAGTGATGGTCCCTGGATTTCCCCAACGCAGGGGCTATGATCCCCAACATGGGGGGGGGGCTATATTATCCCGGAAGCTACCGGACTGACCATTGCATATTTCCCCGACATGTGGGGTGGGGGGGCATGCAGCACCCTAAGTCCTGACCCCCCCCCCCACCAATGAAGCCACGAAGCCACTTCTGACGTATATAAATATTGTAGTTGACAGTCATTTCTGAGGTGTCTGTTTGCTACGAGCGATTAATCTAATATTCAGCAATTTATGCTATTCATATAACTATGAACATAGTATTGCAGCTTTAAATTTGAGAGTATACAGAAGGTGGTGTTGCTGTGTGTCTTCATTCGGGGAGAAGGGTTGTCTAGCTTTACGAGTTCCCAACTACGTCACCTTTCCTCTCTTGTGTTATATATGTATACGCAAAATAAATTTACAACTATGCAATATTTAGGTTAAACATATTGTACATTCATGCCCAGATAATCCCGGCTGATACATTCAACTAAATCCCTTAGTTATTCGAAGCTTTCGAGAACCAGCCCCCTCCCCCCAATATTGGATTATGGTATTAAATGTTATAATTCAAGCGTGCACAAGCTAAAATTGTGACAGTTAGGAACTTGTTCAACCTTTGGTTTGAGAAACATATACTGTCATGTAAATTATGGGTGAAAATGGGGGGGGGGGTCACTCTTTTTACTTTCAACGCTGTACCTGCATTAATTTTTGGCGCTGTAATGGATATTTGCATGGAAATCCCAATTGAATGTTATCACAGGAGCTCGCTCTGAAACTATCCGAGGAATCTCAACGAACCGGTATTGTCTGTCTTAATTTTCCAATGCCTGTTATTCAAGGCACGAGAGCACCATATCGGATTGTTAATGGGACATTAAACACTCGTGTATCACAATCGCCCTAAAAGAGCTTCAAATTCTGCACATTTATTTTTATTTTTGATGACCCTGAAATGACGATAAACATATCAAGTATAAAATCGACGGACTCAATTCCACTTTTCAAAATGAATTAAAAACTCGTGAAAAACAGCAACATATATCAGACAGGATTTATTCATTTCGGCATCCATGAAATAATTTATGACTGGCCTGAAATGTCTTGATAGCGGTTAGTTTGATAATGGCTTATAACTGCTCACTTGTCTCGCCTGTTGAAATTGTCCGATCGCGTGCAGGCGACTAATGCTATCAATGATTGGTGTGACCATGTAAAATACATGGATTTTACATACAGAAATTACATGCATGTGTGTATCCATGTGTGTATCCACCCTAATCATGATTGGACTTAGTCGGTAATTCCATGTTTGCGTAACAATTGTCTTGACATGCAAAATCTCGTTATTGGAAAGTTATTAATAATTAAAATAAGATATATATAGTTGTTTTTGCAGAATGTTATGTAATTCCATGCATATGATCCTACTTCGAATGTATTGAGTCCCTTTAAAGTAGACAGCCCTGAATTTCTGAGATTGTAAGACATTTGTGGTTTATTGTCTCATAAGTTCACAAAGGATATAGAAATAGTTAACTGTTCTGAGTATATAGCGTACGGTTTTTAGCCTATAGTTTGAATGCGAGTGAGATGCGGAGGATTATTTTCAGAAGGCGCTATAGCCGAGTGAAAATAATCCTCGCATCTCACAACCCGTACGCTACTGAGAACAGTTGACTGCTGTGTGTATTACATTTTCGGTGCCAGTTTGTACCCCAGACCTCACTGAACCACACGGTTAGACTAATTGATATACGTTCTTAAGGCAACAATATCACCAGCCATTTAAGTTCAAATAACGTACAAGGATATCGATATACCATGCAAATGACGCACATGTTGACGTAATGACGCGGTGTTGAGAATAGGATAACATCTTGAGAGTAGGACAACACATTCGGTCTTCTGGAAGTGGGATATGATCTATATTTTGACGTAAGAAGTTGATAAAAATATAGTAAATAAGAGTTGACTGTTGTGTTTACTATATTTTCTATACCAGTTTTTTTTGCGACCCAGACAACAGGAATCACACGGTAAGATCTAACACGGTCTTACAGCTACAGCACCATGCACCAACCTGTTCTGATAAAATAACGCGCACGGATAACGAACGACGCAACAATATGACTTAGTGCTGAGCGTATATATAGGATAACATCTTAAGAGTGGTATGACTTAGTGCTGAGCGTATATATATAGGATAACATCTTAAGAGTGATATGACTTAGTGCTGAGCGTATATATATAGGATAACATCTTAAGAGTGGTATGACTTAGTGCTGAGCGTATATATATAGGATAACATCTTAAGAGTGGTATGACTTAGTGCTGAGCGTATATATATAGGATAACATCTTAAGAGTGGAATAACACGTCCGGTCTTCTGGTATACAATTTATACTTTGACGTACAAAGTTGAAGAAAATATTATAAATGGATCTATTCTCATTTCTTAACAAAGTTGCCATATTTCAATCGGATTGGCGCATTGGGATTTTTATCTATTTAAAGCACATTGGGTTCATTACGACTCAGTTCACAGAGTCTCCACGGAGAGTGAACGCCGGCAGCCATATATCTTATATTTTATTCTTTGCATGTCTAAATCCATTGACACACCCTACAGACCACATCCGTCATCCGATCATCACCAAACTTCATATGATCTTCGGGGTGACCACTAGATGGGAGCCTCCTATTATGACCGAAATATGTTGAAAAAAATGGCCGCGGACAGCCATCTTATATTTTACTCTTTGCATGACTAAATCCTTTGACACACCCTACATCCCTCATCCGATCATCACCAACCTTCATATGGATCTTCGGGGCGACCTCCTATTTTGACCGAAATCTGTTGAAAAACATGGCCGCGAGCCGCCATCTTGGAATTTACTCTTTGTATGACTAAATCCTTCCACACACCCTACAGGCCAAATCTCTCATCCGATCTTCACCAAACTTCATTTTGATCTTCAGGGTGAACTTTAGATGGGAGCCTCCTATGTTGACCGAAATGTGTTAAAAAATATGGCCGCCAGCAGCCATTTTGGATTTCAAATTTGAATCCATCGGAACACCCTGCAGCCAGCATTTATTGGAAAATCGATTTGAAAATTTACTGGCATGTTTACAATCACCTCTAGATGGGAGTTATCAAATTATTGAATGATTTTCGATTAAAAACATGGCCGCCGGCAGCCATCATGGAATTTACTCTTTGTATGATTAAATCCTTTGGCACACCCTACAGACCTCATGGATCTTCGTGGTGACCTCTAGATGGGAGCCTCCTGTTTTGACCGAAATTCGTTGAAAAACATGGCTGACAGCGGCCATCTTGGCACTCGGAATTCAATGTATTAGCGTTGGCTACAGGCCGTATTGTTTCATTGTTTATCACAACAATTTAACTTCTTCCCAAGTTGAGCATTGACACTTTCATTTTATTTTCTGTGGGGAAATGTGATCAAGGTACGCAACTCATTTAACAACAAGCCCAAATAAAAAAAAACGTGAACGTCACGAACCCCAGTATTTTGTAACTCATTGAAGCAAACTATAGGGATTGTAACAATAATAATAATGAGCGATATTATTAATTTTCATGATCACCAAGCTAGTCTTAAAACAGCTTATAAATCATGATCATCAGTAATGTCTTGTATATATGTTAGTCTATACCCCGAACACAGTAAACCTATAAGTCTAAATATAATCTTGAAAAACGTTACGACCCATTAAAGTTGACATAATAATGTTCATTGTTGGCAGTATATAATGTCATATACAAGACTAGCGCTTGCTCGGTTTTTGTCAAATGAATGAATGCTTGATTGCATGAGCTACTATTTAAAGTAGAACAATGCAGAACATGTATACAATATTTAATAATGATTGCTCCATGGTGTGATCATGCAAGTTACCTGAAACTAAATCACATATAAAGGGCTAAAGCAGACTCATTCAGTCAACATTTGCCATGTTCGTTCATCCATGGTTGTCAGCGTTTATATATTCCATCGCTGTGAATTTGTGATATATGGTGGTTTAAATTGCGCAGTGACAATGAAATGGACAAAATATCATCTGCCACATAAAAGCTATATCTTGCCGATACAATACGCTGATAATATTCGATTGTCTTCGAAAATCACAATCGGTGGATATCTTCTCGCTTCGATAATCCTTTGTGGCACGAAACAGTATGTTAATTACAGAGCATGCTTTGTTCCAAATCTAACATGCTTTGAAGTTCCGGAGACTTGGTTTCAGGAAAAACGTGACGGTGGGACAGGATATGAAAGGCAGCCTGTATCCGGTCCGTTCCGTCGAACGATTGTGCCAGATTCCGCGTTTTCGATTGGATCGAAGATCGGGTTCCTGCCTAAGAGGAATAATGATCGTTAACAATGACAGTAAAATTATTCAAGTTAGAGGGACACGTGTCCAATCTAAGGCCACATTAAACTAATGGTCGATGTGCGCAGGTGCACCCAATTAGGTCAGCGTGATCACGGTCTCGGGATTCGTGATACCATGGCAACGGCATGCATTTTGTCAGGTCACAAAAAATACAAGGGTTTTTTGGGGGCATCATATTGCGACACGTTGTACTGCATGACTTGGAACCATAAAACTGCTATTTGAGCGTTTTATTTTCCAAAATAGATATGAAATAGATAAGCCTATTCTCTGGAGATTTTGCAGATATCGACTTTAGAAATAGACGGTTTAATAAAAAAAATTGAACTCTATAATTTCTTTGTCCGCTTGAAGAGTGTTCAACCCCTGGTCAATTGGTCCTGCTAATGTGCTATGATGCGGTTGGGTCCTGCTGAATTGCTATGATGCTTTTAGGGCAAATTGATGCTGTTAACATAAAGTACCGTTATATGTTTTAAATGTCTTTTTCGCGGTGTTCGGATAATCTGAACATACAAAGGAAAAGCCATTATGCGTATCAAACATTAAAAACATGTTTATTGCGAAATATGTTTAATACTGGTTGTATTAGTTGTTGAAAATCCACTATAGTCAAGATGGTTATTCACGTCGTTTTAGAAACACCTGCGCAGGCATTATTATATTTTTCAAAAATATATATGCTCTTGAATGTTTCATACAATCACTTATTTTTTTTCTCAAATCGCTTAGCCAACACAGCGAAAATTACAACTTTAGAAAAAAAAAACGGTAATTTTTCGTAACGGCATCAGTTTGTCATACCCGCACCATAGCAATTCAGCAGGACTACCAACTTCATAGCATATTAGCAGGACCACTTGACCAGCGGTGTGTTCCTAAATATATATTTTAATGTTTATCACCGTATTATTTTTGGTTGATCTGGTGTGATATGAGTGAATTTGGAGCTAACCCAGCCAGTAGTTTTGGAATACAGCTAAATGTGTGGTAAAATAAAGATATTAAAAGTTAATATTAAAGTTACATAACATATCTATTTTTTTATAAAACAAATGTGAGTTTTGAGACAGTGCAATATATGCGCCTTGTGTGTTGTATAGTCCCAGACATGATGAAAGAGCAACGCTCGGCATGTTTCGGAGGCGAATATATAACATGCTACTGTGCCATAACTGCTATATATATTTTGTTATGACCAGGTCAGGGTTAACGTGGTGTATATTTGTTGTCTGGTTCACTAATCCCGAGCTGGGTTTGCTTTGCCTGGAGTGGACATAACCACAATTTGTCCATCGGAACGAGATAAAATCAATAAAAGAATATATAAAAGAGTAGGATCTGTCTATCTGGCTGGCCGGCTGTCTGTCTGTTCGGATTCCCCCAGAACCCTGGCTTATTCGGTGTGGTAACTACGCTGACTCGGGTTTGTTTTCTCTCACAATTTTGAGTTAAAAAAAGTTCATTAAAAAAAAAATATATATATATATTTATAACAATAATAATTTAAATTGAGCAAGAAGCACAATCTAAAAACAATTGCTGCACCCCCCCCCCCCCCCGTTTCAGCTTGTGAAATATAATGCCATAATGGACACTCGCGTATGCATCAAATGTTATGGTGAATGCAACAATTCCTGATTTTAAATTCACGAGGAGAAACCACACGAAAGTAAACGTAAAAAATGACGTTCTACACTTATATTATCTGTTATCTGCTCCAAATTCCTGAACATCCCTTCATGCAGATGAATAATAGAGGATTTCAATGCAGATATTTGTATAACTGAATGGGACAATTCATTTAGTAAAGAAAGGAGTAGAGTGACACAGTGCCTTCGAAGTTGGATCATGGGAATTATCATAAATTTTATAAATGTCTGTAAACAACTATTATCAACAGGTACATTAAAATAATATATAAATCGACCTTATTTTTATTAATTGTTAATAACTCTTCAATAATGAGATTTTGCATATCGAAACCATTGTTATGTAAATATTACTGTTACAGTGGCATTACCGATTAAAGTCCAAAAGATTCAAAAATTTAATAAAAACTCGACGGTAAACATTGGAAAAGGTTAAAGGTACTCAACCCGATAAAACTCCTCTCAATTACTATTTCAATGGCTTCGGGGGTCAAAAATATTTGATTCGAGTCGAGGAAGTCACCCATCAAAGCTCAGATTTGTTAGATATCGATTTTAGAAATCTATTATTTTTCATTATCGGGAATACTATCTGGCCCAGAACTCAGTCAAAATTGCGTTAAAATTACCACTTGATTTTAGAGTTATTCATCCTTGTCTGTTTGAATAGATTTGGAGTACACATCCAGAGCAGATTACGGCAGTTATTGGTACTCATCTCGAGAACATAACAAATTTGAAAAATCAATATCTAATAACTCTGAGCTTTGTTTGATGGGTTCCTCGACTCGAATCAAATATTTTTTACCCCCAAAGCCAAAGAAATAGTAATATAGGACCCTCTGATCGGATTGTTGTTGTTGGAATCTGTTGAGATGGGGACCCTCTTTACGGGTTGAGTACCTTTAAAGCATTGAAAACTATTATGAAAATCATCTTTAGACTAATATATTTTAACTTACTATACACGATCAGCGATATTTGTTTACACATCACTGTAACATTTCTGTTTACATAACAATCATCGGGTTTCAGCATGCCAATTTCGTTATTGGAGAACTATCAATAACGAATATGTGAACCAAGTTAATCTATTTCTCCATGTTTCTCCATGACGGTTATGTTTTTACAGACATTTATTTTTTTTGCAAATTTTGTCCCTGTGGGTGCCTTGAATTCCTTCAAGTTAATCCTGGAGATCATAGGTCGCTTTAAAATTACGAATTTAGGACTAACTCAGTAGACACTCTATTAATGATTCATCCTGTATTCCGAGCCTCTTGTCATTCTCCCCTGAACGTATCTAATAACATCTGCATTATCAAAGACAGAATCACGTCGATCATCAATTTCAAAACAGCGAGATTCTCAGAGATAAATCATCTCATCTGTTCAATCCGATTCAACCAAAGAATGACCCCACAAAAGCGAGATAAAACATTTATGGACACCGCAAGCAGTGTCAATTACAGTTTGAGTTTTATATGGAAAAATTAGAGACGGCGATGACAGTTAACTCTAAACGCCGTATTTTTTTTTATCTCCAGTCTGGATTTGAAATTGATGGAAAATTAGGATAACTATGGAATCGAACAATGGCTCGTCTGTAATGATGGTTCCACGAATTCAAGCCTGGTAAACTGGATCTGCTATCATGGTATGTTGTTGATGATGGGGCCTACTGATTATTCTACGACATTGGTAGAGCGAAGCGACGCGCTTTAACCATTTTTATACTAAATTGATTATTCGGCAGTTATAAAAGCATACATTGGAATGGTCTATTATTCAACTGGAGGGGTATGCATGCAGGAAATATAAGCATACGACAGAGAAACAAACATATACAGAAGGATGCCTATTCATTGCAGGGAAACGTTAATGGTTGTTTTTTTTAAAATTTATTATCTGAAGATGCATGTCCCAAGGGAACTACTCGTCAAATAAAGGGTAATTAGTATAGAAAGGGTTAGGTTAAAGGTAGGTCGTTAATATCCACAAATTGTCAATTTCGCTGTTAAATTCCAAAAAATCTCGATTTAGTGAAATTTTGCAATAATATGAGACAACGCCATCATCTTCATAAATAAGATACGTACAAAGGTATATGAAAATATTTGCTTCTGCAGATACTACTTATGACCCACCCGCTGTGGGTCCTGATTGCACACCCAACCCCGATATGCATAATACATAAAAACAGGAGAAAACTTATATCGGTAGAATTATAGTTTGCCACCAGCTGTATATATCACCTCTCGCATGCATCCAATTTGGTCGCTTTATCTGAACAATGATATCAAATATATCACTGAATGCCAAGAAACACATGTTATTGCTCATTCTCATAAGCGCCAGTTCGTAAACCTAAAAAAAAACAACAACAGCTCCAGTGCGCATTTTAAAACAGACTTTGGTAATACACGACTCAGAATCGAACAAATCAGCTTCAGTTTGAGTTCCCATGCACATACTGTCTTTACTTTTTTCGTGATTGTAACTCATTTCACTAAGATCCTGACCGCGATTGAATAGCCTATTGTAGTATTACACCAACTGAAGCGGATATTGTCTTGTATATATAAAACTGCTACCACTGTAAAACTGTAAAGAGAGCCAGAAAGATGCTCCATCATCTCCGGGAAAGTCACCCAGAACTGGACATGGCTATATATTAAAAACACCGACCAGACAGCAGAAACACAAGAAAGAGGCAATTCGTGTCTGCGGACTTTGGATATCGGACACGTTGGTGTTGAATGAGGCGGACATGACAATCATTAACACATCGGATCAACAGTTCACTCTTGAAGAAATTGTCAGCACTGATACACTGTAAATAAAAGTGTTCAAATTTGAACGCCAAAAATGCAACAGATAATGAACACTGTTCAGTGTTCAGTTTATAACAGATGTGTTCAATTACTCTGAACGGTCCCCGGTGTTCAGATTTGAACGCATGTGTTCAATGAATTGAATGGATGTGTTCAATTTATGAATGCATATAAGCGTTCAGTTTTGAACACATCATGTTCATATTTTGAACATGGGTGTTCGAAATATGTGAACGCTTGATGTGTTCCGAACACTGCAACAGCTTTTGAACACTTATATGTGTTCAAACACCAAAATCTGAACACACGTGTTCACAAAAGAATTAAATTTAAATACTAACATTCTTCATATACACGAAGACAAGGCTTCGCAAACGCGAGATCAAATTCAATATAAAATGGGTGAGAAATTGTGAACAGTCTGTAGTCACACTTTAACAGTCTTAGTCCCATTCTTCTCCTGTGTACATCTAATACAAATTAACTGGCCCAATACTTTTGTGGTTATTAATGTATGATACAGAAGCATGTATATTTTATGAAATGCTGATGTAATTGTTGGGGAATAAAGCCATTCAACCTAATTAAAATGTGAGTATTATATAGGTAAATAACATTTAATAAGACTGATAAACTGACGAATCAATGTCACAACAGTCTACACGTTTACTTGAATAATCCGTATCCAAAAACATCCATGCCGTGTTGGTCAGCATTGGCAACAGTATTTAATAATTTCGCACGAAATCCAGTTGGCCGAATGAACATCCTGAACATCTGGAATATCCTTCAACCACTGAATTAATAACAAACTGTCAACCTTATATCTCGGACAGTGCATCACAGTTACCATATTTTAGGTAAGGCTAGACGTGAGGTTTATCATCTTAGGTCCAATTCTTTGAACTATCGGAATTAGTCACACACATTAGTCCACAAATCTTTTAACATTGAATGTCCGATGTATTTCTGCGCCGGTTCCTGTTGAACTTTCTCGATTTTTGGCACCATGCAGCTGACACCATGCAGTAATGGCTTAACAGTCACTAGAATTTGTTGACGGTGCTAGCTAATAGCAATAGACATTTCTACGGTCACATAATTTCTGGTAGTTCAGCTAACCCAACGTGAGTAGTTTGTAGCATCCGTATATGTTGTGCCCAAAGTTTCCGCAGATATTCGATCGATGCTCAATATGCAGCTCCTGAAAGAAAGAACAATTTAATATACATGTATTATAATATTAGTTTTCCAATTCTTGATGCTATTAGGATTCGATCTTACCACCCAGCACTTTTTTCAGAGTTTCCCGGCTTTACAATCATATTATGATATCCTGATATTAATACCGTACCAATTCAAAGACACCGGTCAACACCGCTTCCGAATTTATAAAACATTATTTCTTTCAGTGTTTGGCCACACGCTAACATCACCAATTAAAATGGTGGAACAGCACACGTTACTAGTTTAGAAAATTTATTGGGCTATTTAGCAATGATCCATGTACGCATACCGCACATCAATATATTTTTATTGGAGATCTACTAATATAATCAAATTTAATATATATGTGACACCAAATATTCCCCAATGACCTCAAGTGTTTTTGTTTCGATTTTGCGAGAAAATAAACCGTGAGAATGCTTATGACAAAGTTCACAGAAGTTTTAAACAGTACATGCATGAATGAGACACTCACTTATTATAAACAAATCAAACGATATCAGCATATTCCCCACTAATAACTGGACGGAATATCAAACAAAACAAAATTGAACAATTTCAACCACAATTGGGTGCGAAATGTCCAACTAATTTCCTCAACTGAATTGTCAAAATTTTAACTTTGCATGTTTTTAGATAAATATATACATGAACACATATGCTGATAATTATGATGATGATACATTGGATTACATATACCGGTACTTACCATGCGGAGTGCAGGCTGATGTGATAAACTTGATCTTGTCTCCTGTCAGTAAAGACCCTATAAATACCAACTATGTTTCGAACCTTTATTCTAACGCCAAAGAATGGCACAACTGACTTGAGTCCATTAATGTGAAGGCTTTATCCACCCATATACATTAAACTACACAGATATTCAAACCTAAATTAATTAATGCCAGTTGCGTGGAACGATATCATGTTTCAAATGACGAAGCTACATGCTATTTTGTTAAGAGAACTCAATGCAGATAGTCCAGTGGGATCACATGCCATTAGCTATGCGCGAATGATTAATGAGCCCGTGGTCTCACCTTGAACACATATGTTCAAGAGAAGCGAACAGGGACTGAACGGCAGTGTTCAATACTGAAATTAGTGTAAAACAAAATAGCGTGGGGTCGTATTATATCCTGATTTTCTACACAAGTGATGAACCGGCAACATAAAAATATCGGTATCGATCAATAAATGAACACTATATATATATTCACGGATATGTGATACGGATTTGACTGAATGGGACAATTTGGGGAGGGGTGTAATTTTATATCCGGGATTTGAAATTTACAACTAACCCCCCCCCCCCCCCCCCCCCCCCCCCCCCGTGTCACCACCTCGTCCCTGATATGTTTTCTACCGATCTGGAAAATGCTCAAAACAAAACAAAACTCATCGTGAAGCAAAATATACCAGCGCATCTGCATTTAGTTTCACAATTGTTCAAAATAGAAGTCACAAGACATCATTTTCACAAACGAGTATTCATTAATCCCGTAATCATATGCGATATATATGTGAAGTAACTAAGTATACTAACACAAGCGGATCGACGTCCATGCAGGTTTGAACACTACCGTTAATAAATGAGTTTTCTGAACATATACGTTCAAAATTGAACACTTACTGTTCAGTAACTGAACACATCCGGGGCTGAACGCGTTCAAATATGAACACTCTTATTTGCAGTGTAGGAAAATTGTGCGTGAGAATATATCCGCGAAAGAAATACATCGTCGGAAAACCATTTTTCATGGAGAAAGTCATGTTAAAGTTACTGAATCCCTATCCGACCCGGAAAGTTACATGGACCACATCACCTCAAACGATATTAAAGAGCTGCTCCCGGCCATATTGTCACGCTTGCGGTGATGTTGATTGACTAATGTCGTTTCTACGACAGTTGGTATCAGGGAATTTTCCGCTTGACAACATCGCGTTCCAATTCTTCATGGAAGTTGTGAAATTTCTCTAATTTACACCAACAAGCTTTAAATACTGCAAGCCAAACCAGTTGGTTCTTTTGGCCTAGATATTTTCTGTGTATGTATATATACTGGCCTATAATGCACCGTTGTGCAGCTATACAATTCCTACCACAAAACTGCAGTGACATAGCCACCAGGCACATCTAATTTATGGATCAATTTTGAATGTGTCATTCACACAACCCCAACCGAAACAGACCCCTAAACTGGGTTTCCATACCCTACCACGCCTTTGCTAAACAAAATGCGTCAAAGCCTTTATATAGTTGATGCATTCCGTAAATGGGAGTTGTGAGTTTCGAAACTATTCAATACCACACTGAAAACGCGAAAGATTGTGATGTTAACTACGAAAGCGCACCACTTTGTGTAATGAGTTTTCGGAGCAGCAATGAAGCGTTTTGTCGTCGTTTTTAA
This sequence comes from Siphonodentalium dalli, assembly GCA_032622095.1. NCBI lineage: Eukaryota > Metazoa > Mollusca > Scaphopoda > Gadilida > Siphonodentaliidae > Siphonodentalium > Siphonodentalium dalli. The sequence continues at coordinate 57,368,151 of CP136067.1, forward strand.
TTGCATCCCAATGCTATTTACACAAAGCAACATACACAAAAAGCTAATGGTGATTGTTAATAGGTGGATTTTCATTGTAGATCATTCATTTTTCACTTAAATTATATTCTATAATTACTTGTACATTCACGCTCAAGAATTTTTTATATGAAAATACACTTGGAATTGACACTGTTTTGTGGGCTATTTTCGAATGCAGATCGGCTGCCATGGCGTTGTTGAGTCCCAGTGCAATTGCAAGAAGATAAACACAGATCATCGAGGGTACCAGTTGCTAGTTACCGAACACATAACAATTTAACAGCTGTTTGTGGTTTTCGCAATTGAAGGGGACAAACGCCCTTTGCTCATAACATAGTTATTAGCAATAGACTTACACAGCAGAGCCTTGACCATTAGATGCTCAAATCCCGATGCTAACATTATACTATAAGAACACTTGAGGCCCCGGGCTGCCAAATGTCTTTAAGTATTACGGTGTCGTCGTGACCACAACGCGATCGCCAACCTATATATATACAGACATACAGAACAGTTTGGAAAAAAAATTCAACGAAGAAAATTAAAAATAATGCATTGATTTTAGATCGCATTGAACACAAAAGCATTTTTTTTTTAATAGCGTAGACGCTGGTGCGTTCTTTAAGAGTTAGTAGCTCTTAAGGTGAACAACGCAAATATTAAATCTCCGGACAAGAACTTGGCTATGCGTGTCTCCATTGTTGTAATTTCACTCAATATATACTTGAGCCAATAACGATAATTCTGAAAAGTTTTCAATAATAAGATGAAACATACAGGTTGATTGACAGGTCCTTGAAAAGACACCGTGTGAGAAAAATGAGATAAAAGAGTATGAGTGAAACTTATTTTCTGAGAAACCATGTGACTTCGATAGTATTATTTCGCACCCCTATTGTCGCTGTATTGTATACTCCTCTTAGCGACATATGGGGCGGCTCACTCGCCATTGTAGCTGACAGAATAAATCCCCGAATAATATGTCCTTAAGTTGATCGTGATGTTGAATAACATCTTTATTAAACTGGGACCATCAGCTGTAACTCTGACAATTAGTAGAGGCCATTGTCCATGTCGTTATCTCCGGGCATCTTGTGTCCAAGGTAAATTGAGCGCGTCGTTGATTTTGATGAGTTCTCGGCCGAGTATTTGCATGAGAACTATCCCACATGTGACACATCGCAGCTAATAAAATCTGTCATATATGGGAAATAGCAATTCTCACACCATTGCAGCTGATGTCAGATAATATCGTCATAATCACGAAAATAACCCGAGGATATCAGCTGCCGACAGGGACGCGCGACGACATCAATTTGTTTTTGTCTGGGGGGGGGGGGGGGGGGGGTCAACAGTTGAAAATTGCATGAGTTTGAAATAGCGTTGTAATTGGTCTGATAATTTTCTTTTCAACCAGTTTTTATTGTGAAATGTAGTTTTATACCAAATGTAGAATATGTTTCTACTTTTGGCCATACTCTATTGCCATTGGAAATGTGTGTACCATTTGGAAATTCCAAATCAACAGCCCAGAGATGTAAATGGGATTTCCAGTGCATTGGTCAGTTCTAGGGTTGATCCCGATCTCCCACAACGTCGGGGCGGGGTTCCACCTTGAAATTTCCAATTTCCGACTGGTACATCAAACTGTCCAAACGTTGGAAATGTTCAACCTGACACCCCCACCCCCACCCCACCCCACCCCCACCCCCCACTAAGATAGGAAAATGTCCAACTGATAGCCATTTCAGACCAAACTTTTTTACAAAAATTAGAAATATATGTTGCTGTTTAAAATTCCAACTATAATTTTGGGTCATATGCATGAAATTTCCAACTGTTGAAAATGTTGACCACAGTTGGGGGGGGGGGGTGACACACCCCAATCCCATCTGTCGCCTTACACGTCCCTGGTCACTCAACTACTTCATGTTTGAAATGGTATATTCTTCACAGCTAATATATACACATGTACATGTAGCATTCCGGATAAACCATTTCTTACTAAATAATCATTGCCGTTCGCTCAGCTTAGGAAATGTTCAGGGAATAAGTTCAACAAACGACCGTTACAAACAACAGTTTGTTGAACTAATTATCTGAACATTTCCCACCAACCAATATGAACCTTTCTCACTTGTATGATCTTTTCGGCGTTTTTATTTTGTCTGCTTAAGTATCCATACCATCCATCAAAATGAATAATAGACCATTTGAATGAATAATAGACCATTTGAATGAATAATATTACAAGTTACAACTGAATGAGATAATCCATTTTGTAAATGAAGAGTTACAATTCGGGCCTATTTTATTTTTCGCTGTTGTCGTGTTCCTGGAGTCTTTAATTGGACTGATAAAAACATACTATACTCATATAAATACTAACCGATATGATTGAAATTTATTAACAACTTTCTACTCACACATTAAGCCTCATTAGCGCTCTTTAATTGTACCACATTCGAAAACAACTTACACTGCATGTACATGATTCATTATTATAACTCGAGCTAACATGCTTCAAGATATTTCTTGAATATACATGTATCATCTTCTGACAGACAAGTTAAATTACAATGAGATATACTAACATTTACGAAACATGCATAGTTATATAGTACAGCATATGCATCGTTACCATTTGACATTTCCTCTCCAATTTAACAACTCTCGGGCCAACCATATCTCCACCCATGCACCATCTTGCTTTTTTGGAAGTTTATAACAAAGAATTTTGGTTACCTTTAATTTAATATTGTTGGCTAGTAATATACGTTTCATCCGTGTTTGATTAATCTATATAATTATGTTTTCTTTGTATAATGAATGCGTAATAAAAATCACGAAGCCAGACCCCATTTTAGTTCCTTTAGCCGACATATCGGGCGAGTGTGCTGTTCGATTCCACAGAGAAACTCGATGGATGGACAAGCACTCGTCCACACAATGCTCCCATTAGTGACATCTCTGATATTGATACGCTGGACGCACACCTTGGCACGTGTCGCCCTTAATTCCGCATCTGTCCGAACCCGCATGCAACTGGCAGGAATCAATAGAGGTCACCTGCCCATCGTGGCTGCTGTTCATTAAAGCACCTGGTAAAGCGTCTGGCATGTAATTCACCGAAAAATATTAGACTGGCGTAAATTTAAAATTTACATAAAAGAGTAGCATGGATACTCTGTTATGTTTCAAAGTTGATTCAATCTACTAGTTTAAAAACGAAATTAGACAAAGTCACTTAAAATATCTGGCAAGAATTTATCGTGCAACTATACTCATGGCATTTTATCTATCTGATAAGCGATAAACACCAGTCAAAATTGTGCAATATACGGGATATATAAATTCCGTGAACATTTGCCATGCAGGCAATTTTACGAGCTGTGTGGACATTGCCTAAAGATTTACTCTTCTTGTGAAAATGTTTCACTGCACCTTTATATCACTAAAACGACGCATGATGTTCTGTCCTCATCTACAACGGGGGCCCACCGCTCCTGCTAAATCCGTCCGAAATCGTATAATCGTCCAGCGCGCATCGATAAATGCTAAGTTGCCCTCTCTGAAATTTTATAAAAATTAGCGTGACGGCACTTAATGGTAAGTATTTTCTTAAAAATCAAAATTATTCTTTCAAAATTGAATTGTGATTTTTCAATATCACCGTCTGTATCCGTGTGTGTTGAATTTGATTTGTAGCACTCACGGAAGATTGAACAATCAGGAGTTTATCACTTCGTTTTCGACATTTTACCTAACCTTCGGCGATAAAGTTTGTTTTTAGACCAGAAATGGGACATTCCAATGGGCAAACCATAGTTTTCTGATAAGTTTGTTATCTCCGCGGGACACAAATATGCAAAAATATACACGAAAAATCTGAACAGTGCTAAAAGGTGGCACATTAAAAGACAAGCACACGATGGCTCCAGTGCGAAATGTTTATGGCTCCAGTTCGAAAACGAGCAAAAATGATAAGCTCCAGTGCGCACCCACGATAAATAATTTCGATATTGCACATAATTCATCGATTATTTAGTAGATTATAGGCGTTATAGCCGAGCACAATGACATTTCATCTAATATTTGTGCACAAATGTGTCTCTTTGTGCTTTGCAGGGCAAACAATAGATGTTACCATTGCAAAATATATAAGGTGGCTAAGTGTCATTTGAATAGTAACAGAATCGTTCACTTTATGATGCAAACCTGAAAATTGGCATGAATGGCCAGTGTATGTCATATGAAGACTTATTTTTTTCCGACAAACCAATCGCAATGGTCGACATATTCAAAATGGCCGCCACTTTTACGAACTGGTCGCCGTTTTCAGCTTTTACTCAACGTATGACTTCTATTCCTTATTTGAAAATTTTAATATTTCACTCAAATAAAGGTTGTTGTATGATGACCGCAACACTCTATTTCCACACTCACACACATCCCACCCAATCCAATATGGCCGCCGTCCAGAGGGATTCAAATAGGGAACCCATGCCAGTTCTCGGCCCTTTACCGATTTAGGTCGAACAAAGAGTGATGGAGGGTTGCTGCCAATTTAAGACACCACATGCACATATTCACCAAACACATCCGATTCAAAATGGCCGCCGTCCAGAGGGGTCCAAATAGAGGACCACTGCATGGGTTTGAACTTCCCAACTGTTGGAAATTTCCAACCAATCTGACACTATCTATAATGATGGTATATTTCCAATTGATAGCAATTTCAGACCAACATTTGGACTAAATATAAAGAAAAGATTTGCTAGAGTTCATCTAAAACAACAAATATCCTACTAATTAGTTGCTGGAAAATCAACCATCTAACAATTTCAACATATAAGTGGGTGTAAAATTTCCAACAAATGCTGTGTGAGGCATGTTATAGTCCTCACTCAAACTCCCCTTGTCGCCACGTCCCTGTAATATCCCCGGTGCCACATCCCTTTATATTAGCAAAAATAGCTTCATGGAACCGTGAAGCATCGAAATCAACATGAAAGCACACTGAGGTGACGATTTCTGACTGGTGCACTTTCGCCGAATGCGCACTCGTTATATATGTAGCTTGTTATCGCAAAGGCAACGTATCATTTTGTGATATTCTATAAACCTTGTTTTAAAAAACTTACGATCCCCACATACCAATGATTTTGATCGGCAATATTAAAAACAATACCAAGATGACAATAAACTGATTATAATTGTAGTAAAATTCAGCACATGCTCCACTCAGAATGCTTTCGGATTTGTCATAGTAAAAAGCACTGGAAATGATGAGGTTGGGGAAAAATACAAAGAATTTCAGGTATATTGAATCATGCGGACCAAGAGCCGCTTTACATATAACATTGTAAAGAGCCGCTTTACATATAACATTGTAAAGATTTGAAAAGAATTATGGAGAATATAGTCAGCGAAATGAAAAAGAATCCTCTAGACAAAAGTCTACAATTAAAGTTTTTCAATGCCAAGAAATTATATAAAAGAGAAACGAAGCATAAGGCTAAATTATTTCGGCTACAAATGTCTGAAAAAATAGATAAGCTCGAAAGTTGTGACCCATCGGTATACTGCATGGAATATAATCAAAAGTTTACGTATTAACAAAGCACAAGAAAAGTCCGACGACCTTCACCCTGATGATGCGGTCGATTTCTTTGATAAATTACTTTGCTGCGATACCCGTGAAACGAACTTTGAATATCAAGCGTCGAAAGACAATGATCATCTTATAGACATAAACAATAGTGACATAACTGCAACAGAAGTACTTGATGCAATCAGGCAATTAAAAAATAGAAAAGCGACGGGTTTAGATAACAGTCCAAATGAATTACTAAAAACAGTTATTCCATTGGTAGTAGATGATGTGACAAAACTTTTTAACCATGTCTTGAAGTCAGGACATTATCCGTTATGTTGGAGTCATTCATTTATTAAAACATTGTACAAAAAAGGAAACAGACATGATCCAAACAATTACAGACCAATCGCTCTGAGTAGTAATTTTGGAAAACTGTTCAATAAAATTATTAATTCTAGAATAGACAATTATTTAGAAAAAAACGAACTAATAAGCGATAATCAATTCGGATTTAGAAAAAATCGCAGTACAGTCGACAGTGCATTCGTCCTGCGTACGTTAGTCAATAAGTACAAAGATATGAAAAAACCTCTGTATACGGCCTTTGTAGACTTCAAGAAAGCGTTCGACTCTGTAGATAGGTCTATTTTATTTAGAAAACTTCGAGGTATTGGCATTAACGGGTCGACACTCGCGATTTTACAGTCTATTTATAAGTCAAGTTATTATTCCGTTAAAACTTCAGTAGGATTTGGTCCCGCTTTATTGTCGAAAATAGGAGTAAGGCAGGGGTGCTCCCTATCACCCACTCTTTTCAAAATATTCATAGACGATATTGGCGGCAAATTAACTAACATGTCTAACCCGTGCTATTTGAACAATCGTCCGATTACGCATTTACTTTTCGCTGATGATCTCGTTTTACTATCTGAAACGCCTGATGGTTTGCAGAATTCTTTGCATGAATTGGAAAAATATAGTTTTCAAAATAATCTAACAGTTAATGCAGACAAAACAAAATGCATGATATTTAAATCAAATAAGCGGAAGTTAAATATAGACAATACATTTTATATCAACAATGAGTTGCTAGAAAGAGTTGACGAATATAAATACTTAGGTCTCGTCTTCACTTCTGACGGTAAAATGTCGAAAGCTTGTGAAAATTTAAGTGGGAGAGCTTCTAAGGCTATGTTTTTCATGACGAGCTCACTGAATTCACATATAGAATTGTCTCTCAATACTAAATGTAAGTTGTTTGACAAATTAATAATGCCTATATTGCTGTATGGTTCTGAAATATGGGCATCCGAGTTAAAAAATCCATTTATTGACACTAACCCACTTGAGCAAACACACTTGAAATTTTGTAAGAATATACTCAGGTTGAATAAAAAGGCCTCAAATCATGCTTCGAGGGCTGAACTGGGTCGATATCCCATAGCAATTAATGCTATTGGTAATATGTATAAATATCTAACTAAACTGCGTGCATTAAAATCAAGAACTTTAATGCATGATTCTTTTAGGGAATCCCTCATGTCTAATCAATCAACTTGGGACGCACAGTTAGTCAAAAGTGGTATCAATATATCACAATCTAATACAACAGTAAGAGTGACAGACAAACTAATAATTGAAAGGTTAAAATCAGAACATATAAATAAGTTCAAAAAAGACATTTTCGATGACGACAGACCAGGTGGTGCTAATAAATTGCGAACTTACAGAACTTTTAAAGACAATTATGACATAGAACCGTACCTGAGGCACGTTCGATCGTCCGCGGCAAGAGAGATGTTCACTAGACTACGTGTTAGCAATCATATTTTAGCTATAGAAAAGGGTCGACACACGCAACCGAAGACGCCATTAAAAGACCGAATTTGTCACATGTGTGATGAACGTAAAGTTGAAACAGAAAAACATTTTATTATGGAATGCAGTGCGTACGCTGACTCTAGAAAAGACTTGTTTAATATTGCTCAAAAGTATAGCATAGATTTCATAAACATGAGTGATGATAATAAGTTCATCTTTATAATGAAAAACAAAGACAAACAAATAATCAATTCCGTGTGCAACATGATCCGGTTATTCTTTCTAAAAAGACAGAATGTCAATATGGGGAAATAAAAGTTGAAAGTATTAATTTATAATACTAATGATCATTTATCGTACATATGCATAATTAAATGTATTTTATTTTAATGTGTAACTTTTCATGTATTAACTGTTATTTGCAACTGCCTCCATTTGGTGTATTGCAATAAATCATCTTATCTTATCTTATACATAATGTCCTTTTATTGAGGGGGGAAACATAATTTTCTTATTTAAACTTCTCACAATAACGCTCCCTGAGCTCAATTTCTGGGGATGGTAGACTTTCTCTCGCCCGAAACGCACAGGAGCCTCGCGATTGCGCACTGGACGATTATCCGATTTCGGACGGATTTAGCAGGAGCAGTGGGCCCCCATGCAGTGATCTATATAAACTTTTTTGCAGGCCTTTTGTCAAAGAAAACCATATGGTGCCAGAATATGAACGACAACATGCGTAAAATACATCTTTATCGCAGCTATGAATATAATGCTATAAGTACCATTTATGTAAAGCCACATGCAACGGTGTTACAAACAGTTGCTTTCACACACCTGTATTTTGATTCTTGTGAGATATATAATTTTCTTGGGCCAGCATCATGTAGAATCCGTACAAAAGTTCTCATTTACACCAGTGTTGTACACGTGTATAATATAACTAGCTGATGTGCCCGACTTCGTCCAGGCTAGTTAGTGATTCTTTGTGATCGCCTCCGTCTGGCAGAATATACAGCGTCTGGACAAACCATTGTTCGATCGGTCCAGAAACATGTCTATATGAGCGTAGATATGAGCAAGATCAAGGACACGGTCGCACGTGAAATTGGACCCGTCCATATTGTTCCCGGGACCAAATTAGGCATACATACCAAATTTGAGTCGGATCAGTCGAACATATACATACATACACACACAGACAGACAGAAGTTCCAAAAATATATAATCTAGATAAATAATGCATGTCTTGCCTTGACTGTGCCAAAATAGCGGTCCTCGGGGGAGGGGATGTAGTCAACTCGCCTGTGCCCCATGGACCATTCTTCCTCGAGGACCACTATTTTGGCATAGTAAAATCCAAACCATGTATTACCTATATAATAAACTCCATTGGTTCTACAATTATCTAGTGGATATACGTATCGTTTTCGATAAGCCGATGGGACGCCTTGATTGAGATTGGCCACATATTGTGGCATGTACATTTGATTTGGATATGTCGACACTGAACTAACAGGGGCATCGAAAAAATATTAGGGACCTTTATTCATATACCCAATTAGTACCAGAAATCTAATTTCGGTGACAGATGCTCTACCAAACTGAACGCGTGCCAATAAAATCATAACATAAATGAACCAACCACAGATACTCGCAGGTCGCTGGTCAATTCAAAACACGCGCGCGTGCAGGTCACGTGCCATCGCGCCACCATGGTCTATTATATGCTGTCCACTAAGAAATTAATCTATTCATGGAATAGTTTAAGAGTTTCAAGAAAGAATTTTGATGCAAAACAAAGTGTGATTAATGCTTCATTCGTTCACTCTACAAATGTTCCGTGGTAATGAATAAAAAAATCGCAGATTATGGCAATTTAAACAATATATCTCAGCCATGCGTTCCCCCTATATAGTTCGCGGCGCTGGGCTAGGGGCGTTGGAAGCTATAAATTCACAGGCTACAAGAAACGTGCATGTTGCTGTACCATATGTCACACTAGTTCTCATATGTAAGCATACACTGCATTTCGGCGCTCGCTTATCTGGTGGTAGTTTAAGGTTGCGTGAAGATGATTTATTTCACCATTGCATTTCGAAAACTAAATCTTTCAGAAACCAAACTGTCTATTCAAACTATAATGGATTCAATGAAAAGATTGAACAGTTAAAGGTGCTCAATCCGTAAAGAGGGTCCCCATCTCAACAGATTCCAACAACAACAATCCGATCAGAGGGTCCTATATTACTATTTCTTTGGCTTTGGGGGTAAAAAATATTTGATTCGAGTCGAGGAACCCATCAAACAAAGCTCAGAGTTATTAGATATTGATTTTTGAAATTTTGTATTAACTCGAGATGAGTACTAATAACTGTCGTAATCTGCTCTGGATGTGTACTCCAAATCTATTCAAACCGACAAGGATGGATAACTCTATAATCAAGTGGTAATTTTAACGCAATTTTGACTGAGTTCTGGGCCAGATAGTATTCCCGATAATGAAAAATAATAGATTTCTAAAATCGATATCTAACAAATCTGAGCTTTGATGGGTGACTTCCTCGACTCGAATCAAATATTTTTGACCCCCGAAGCCATTGAAATAGTAATTGAGAGGAGTTTTATCGGATTGAGTACCTTTAACTAGTACAAACATCCATTAAAGAAATTTTGAACATTTCTTTCAAAACGACACATCCTAGTTTTCAAAACAAAGTCATGCCTGACATGACAAGCGACACTAAAGTTTTAAATGCGCATATATTGCTCTCTTCGTTTCCATTCAATCTAAGGCGATTTGTAAAAACAAGCATGATTTTGACAGAAAGAAAATATTCGTTAACTTATTAAGTGAACTTTGACTAACAATTTGGCCCAATGTGTTGGGGATAATAAATCTCATTAGCTCAGATATTATCAGGACTCAGTCCCCCATCCATGGTGAAACTGTGCATGCATGGAATTGGCTTCCAATCGAAACGAGGAAACTAGAAGCAACAAATCAGCTCGTGTCTATAAGCTATGCGAGAAAAACAGTGCATGCATGGAATTCGCTTCCAGAAGAAACAAGGAAACTTGAAGCAACAAATCAGCTCGTGTCTAGAAGCTATGCGAGAATTTTTCAGTCATTAAACCGCCGAAATGGTTTAAAGATACGGGCGGCGTTGGCGGTGGGTATGCTGTTAAAATATTCACCCCTGTTACAAACCGCCATAAACAGAAGGAATAGTAAGATATAAATAGACATTGTTCTTATGCCAATAAGAAATTTGGCATAAACAGTATGTTATTGTCAATTTTCCCCCCTTTGTTATGTAAACAAAAGCAAAAATCATTACGTTTAGATCGGCTTTTGTTTAGATCGGGATATGGGGAAAACATAAGAAGCGTTATTTGTTACTGTTTTCCTGATATGGAAATAATAAAGAGCGTTTATATCATTTAAAACATTGTGTGATTAACCAATGGAATTCATTGTAGACTGCGAAATACTTTTTGACAGATATCATAATTATATTCACCAATCTCCTAGTTGTACTTGTGGATGCCAAGAAGAAACAGCATTTCATTTCATGTGCATGTGTCCTTGTTACAAAGACAAATCATGTTTGATCTGTTTGATCGCCATGGTATAAGAGTCCTAACAACTGAAAAAATACTTTTCGAAGACCCAAATGCTTCTTATGAAATTAATACTGAATTATTCAAGAGAGAGCAGTCATAATTCAAAGCTATATGAGATGAATAAAAATTGATTCCCGAAAACGACTCACACTTAATTGATGTCGAATCCGGTCCATGACAATATATACTAATTCTGATGTAATTTCTATTGTTGTATTATTCATGGCATATATACTGTTTTAACTAATTTGCACGAATTCGCCGTATGGCAAAGGGTTGTATGGTGTGTTAGGATAAGAAAGCCAAAGTACTTTTATAAATACCCAAAAAGTCTAATACATGCACAGTGTGATCTGCTTAATTCTTAAGGGTGGATACACACATGCATGTAATCTCTGTAAATATCGTGTATTTGGCGTTTTACATGGATCATACAGACCATGTAATATGTGTATGCTGATAACCCAATCATTGCGGCTATGTTTGACCACAGTGAGTAACGCTCTGAACGTGTAGAGTGTCGTTGACTGGACGAAGTCGTCAGGCCGCTTAAAATAATTGTTGGCGCGATAACCCAAATGTTGGACGTTCTGTTTAAATCATTGTCAGTCTTCTCTTGGTTGTATACCAGTGATGGTCCCAGGATTTCCACAACGCAGGGGCTATATTATACCGGAAGCTACCGGACTGACCATTACATATTTCATCGACCGGAGGTGGGGGCATGCAGCAACATGAGGCCTACCCCCCTGAAGCCACGAAGCCACTCCTGATTTGTAAATATTGTAGTTGACAGTCATATCTGCCGTGCCTGTTTGCTACGAGTGATTAATCTCATATGCAGCAATTGATGCTATTCATATAATTATGAACATATTATTACAGCTTTAAAGACACGGTTGGCCTTGGTTGTGGGTATCCTGTGAAAATATCTCCACCCGTCAAAAACCGCCACAAACAGAAAGTACATCAAAATGTAGATAGACTTTGTCCGTATACAAATAAGAAATATCGCATAAACAGTATGTTATGGTCATTTGTTTGACCATTGTTATGTAAACAAAAGCATAAAAAGTTACTTTTCTGTTGTTTGTTTATATTACCATTGTAAACATAAAGAGCGTTCCTTGTTGGTGAATACCTGATATGGAAATAATAAAGAGCGTTTATGCCATTTGTGTGTGATTAGCCAGTAGCATTGTGTTGTCTTCTGTAACACAATCAGGCTCTTGCTTAGGTAAAATATAGTAGGTCTTTATGATAACATGCTGTTTACGCGATGGTCATTGTATATATGAACGGAACTGCGTGCGTTTTAGTGTTTTTCTGTTTACGGTGTTTGGAACAAATATGAATATTTTCGACAATTAAGGCCGCACGTGCCTTTAAATTTGAAGGTATACAGAAGGTGGTGTTGCTGCATGTGTGTCTTCATTCGGGAAAAGGGTTGTCCAGCTACGAGTCCACAACTACGTCACCTTTCCTCTCTTGTGTTATATACACACAATTTACAACTATGGAATATTTAAGTAAAACATTATGTTGTACATTCTTGCCCAGATAATCCCGGCCGATATATTCAACTAAATCCCTTAATTATTCGAAACTTTCGAGAACCAGCCCCCTCCCCCAATCATGGAGTATAGTCCAAAATGTGATAATTCAAGCCTGTACAGGCTAAAATGGTGACAGTTAGGAACTTGTTCATCCTTTGGCCTGAGATTCTGGGTTAAAATGGGGGGGGGGGGGGTGACTCTTTTTTCTTTCAACGTTGTATCTGCATTAATGTTTTGGCGCTGTAATGGATATATGCAAAGAAATCCCAATTGAAAGTTATCACATGAGCTCGCCCTCAAATTATCCGAGCAATCTCAACAAACTGGTATTGTCTGTCTTAATGTTCCAATGCCTGTGTTCAAGGCATGGGAGCACCATATCGGATTGTTAAAATTTGAACTGAGGCCATGCATAGTCGAGGAACAAATATCCTTATCCTGACTCGATTCGGCGTTGTCCGATTAGGCTAAATCACTTTATAACATGGAATTCACAATGTATGAGTTAGTTGATTGCCATGTGTATTAATATAGCACTTCCAAAATGTGGAGCCAGAAAGCCGTTCGGGTTCTGCTGGACGAGATCAAATTGGGAGTCAGTGTGTGGGGCATTAAACACTCATGTATCACAATCGTCCTAAAATAGCTTCAAAAGTCTACACATTTATTTTTATTTTGGATGACCCTGTTTCCAAGAAATGACGAGAAACAAATCAAGTATAAAATCGACAGACTCAAATCCACTTTTCGAAATGAACTAAAACTCGTGAAAAACAGCAACATATATCAGACAGGATTTATTCATTTCGGCACCCATGAAAAAAGACATGTTTATGACTGGCCTGAAATCTCTTGATAACAGTTAGTTTGATTTTGGCTTATAACTACTCACCGGTCTCGCCTGTTGAAATGGAACGATCGCGCGCAGGCGATTAATGCTATCAATGATTGGTGTGACCATGTAAAATACATGTATTTTACATACAGACATTACATGCATGTGCGTATCCACCCTAAGGGTGGATACACACATGCATGTAATCTCTGTAAATATCGTGTATTTGGCGTTTTACATGGATCATACACACCGTGTAATATGTGTCCGCTGACAACCCAATCATTGCGACTGTGTTTGACCACAGTGAGTTAAACTCTGAACCGCTGAAGAGCCGTTGACTGGGACGAAGTCGTCAGGCCGCTTAAAATAATTATTCGCGCGATAACTCAAATGGTCGACGTTCTGTTTAAATCATTGTCAGTCTTTTATTGATGTTAAAACCAGTGATGGTCTCTTCCCCAACGCAGGGGACTATGACCCCCAACATGCACGGGGAGCTATATTATCCCAGAAGCTACCGAATTCACAATTGCATATTTCCTCGACGGGGGTGTGCATGCAGCACCCTGAGTCCTGACACCCTTCTTTATAAATATCGTAGTCATGTCTGTCGTGTCTGTTTTCTACGAGTGATTAATCTAATATGCAGCAATTTATGCTATTCATATAATTATGAACATATTATACAGCTTTAAATTTGAATGCATAGTGTTGCTGTTTGTCTTCATTCGGCGAAAGGGTTGCCTAGCTACGAGTTCCAAACTACGTCACCTTTCCTCTCTTGTGTTATACAGTTATACATGTATACGCAAAATTTACAACTATAGAATATTTAAGTAAAACATTATATTGTAACTCTTGCCCAGATAATCCCGGCTGATACATTTATTAACTCCCTTAGTTATTGAAGCTTTCGAAAACCAGCCCCTCCCCCAATCATGGATTATGGTCGAAAATGTTATAATTCAAGCTTGTGACAGTTAGGAGCTTGTTCAACCTTTGGCTTGAGAAACATATATATAAATGGGGGGGGGGGGTGGGTTCACTCTTTTTAATTTCAACGCTGTACTTGCATTATTTTTTGGCGCTATAATGAATATTTGCAATCCCAATTGAATTAATGTTATCACATGAGCTCGCTCTCAAATTATCAGAGAAATCTCAACAAGCCGGTATCATCATATAAAAGAATTCTGCATATTTTATTTTTGTTTTGGATGACCCTGTTTCCAAGAAATGACAGAAACAAATCAAGTATAAAATCGACCGGCTCTAATCCACTTTTCGAAATGAATGATAACTCGTGAAAAACAGCAACATATATCAGACAATAATTACTCATTTCGGCATACACGAAAGAAGACATGTTTATGACTGGCCTGAAATTTCTTGATGGCAGTTTGTTTGAAAATGGCTTATAACTACTCACTGGTGAAATTGACCTCTCGCGCGCAGGTGATTAATTTTGTCAATTATTGGTGTGGCCACGTAAAATACATGTATTTTACATACAGACATTACATGCATGTGTGTATCCACCCTAAGTAGTTATTCAACTGTCATTATTTTGTATTACTGAAACTATCCTTCAAATGTCTCGCAAGAATCAATCGTGCAATTATTCGTGTCATTTCGTCGCTCTATTTAATATATCTGTGAAGAAATTCATAATTATTCGTGTCATTTCATCGCTCTATTATTTAATATATCTATGAATAAAATTCACAATTTTGCCAGCTGTGTGAGCGTATCATTAGTCTTTGTACCGTTAATATCCGGTTCGTTGTCTGATTAATAACATCGAATCAGTCGCTGTCCACATGTGGCGATCATTATTGCTCATCAAAAGTTCACGCTGAAGAAATAAAGTTTAGGTCAGGAAGCCAATCAGACAACCCCTATTATATCTGTGCCTTTCGCGTAAAGTTTCGAGGGTTGGTCTTTCATTATTTTTCAGAGCGTATTTTCTTTGTATTTGACCATTATATAACGACCCTGTCTAAGTTAAATCCCCCCATTATCCAAGAATCGATTGTAACCTTGCTTGCATAATAACACGAGGGGGGCGAATCATGACAATGAGCGACCGTCATGGGACCAGATGGTTGCGGCTCGATTAGAGTGGAGTTCAAATTTGGATTTCGCGAACTGATCTAAACTAACGAATTAAAGATTGTATAATTTCTGGCCTTTTCAAAGTGAACGGAAACACTAATTTTTCGAAATGTGATATCCTAGGTCAAACTGTGACCGATGGTGGACCTCATTCATTATCGTCACCCGGCCACCAAGAACACATCAAATTAGTGAATTACAATACCACAACCTTGTTTGTTCGTTGATCTATATAAAGCCAAGTTATATAATGCACATACCAGTTTAAACAGTATTTACATGTATTCCCTGTAATTTCATTACATATACATAGTATCAAATTAGATTGTAGATTTGTAGAAAATAATTTTGTTCTGCATATAGACTTCGTGTGGTAGCCATGCAATTAAGAGAAACGTTTGGTATTCAATGTGTACTTTTGGACTTCTTTGGCGATGAGTGCCACTTATAAGAGGTGGGAATAATTTCTGTTGTTGTGATTTAAACATATTTTATTGTATATCAATTATATACATGGGGATTGGGACACAAGTTTTGTCAACTTAGTGACGTCCCCCCTCTCCCGCACAAAGGGTGTAACATAACATTTAAACATTCTGCTGTGTCGCATATATGTCTGAAAACGAATTAACAGATGTATAGAGTAGGCCTATATGTTCTGCCATACAGAAGAAAATGTTCGCTGTCCTCGAGATCACCGCATCCATAATTGTTGGTTAGGAAATTCGCATATTTGTGATAGTTTATGTTACTGCAATTTAAACTTAAACGTGTGTGCAGAAAATGAGAATGATGCGAATGTGAACATGCAGTTAAAGTGCACGAGAACTCCAGATCGGTTGGTCTCTAAAAAGTTTGTGAAAGAATTTTAGCGATTCCATATTTTCATTTTTGTCGAGGTTCGAGGGGGATCAAAGAGCGCCAATATGAGTCAAAGTCGGGGATTCTGAGAGCGTCTGCCTGTATGGTTTATCTGCCAGGTATTGCAATATTCGTGGGAGGAACATGATTTTGCAAATAGGTAGGAGACGGGGCATTAATCATTTTGTAGAAAGGCTGAAGTTTAGATTTTTCGCCGCCCGATTCGCACGATTCTATTTCTTATCACATGCCACCTGAAAGGCCCGTATATATGCAAAGTCCACATATATGTGATTTCAGTGATGTATTTTCTTGAGCTATGGAAGCAAAGATCAATTGTGAAATTGGATCTTGCCTGATATTTGGTAGTTTAAGTTTGAACGGCGAATGCCAGTTGTGCAAGTATATAACATGTAACAACAGTAACATCATGTTGATCAAACCACCGGCGTACTGCATCGGGCCTCGTCATTCTAGAGAGTATACTGTGTTCCGTATGTCCAGTAACCCATCCATTAACCCTGACATAATCATTCATATTGTAGGGGGCCATAACCCTCTGCGACGAGAGAAAACTTAACCGGAAAATTGCATCCAACGTGTGAACATAGCCTATCTAAGTTGTGTCAGTGAACCATGTGGCCGTTAACGAACAGTGTAATTGATAGTCATTCTGCCTGCGCTTGACAACGAATTAACGACCTTCCAAGCCATATACTCTATATAAGCAGATGGTGTAGTTTGGGGGTTAACTTGTGAGCTTTCATATTATAAGTTTCTTATGAATGAGACATCGTTGGTGCAACCGCCATTCATTCAAACTGTATCAATGGTTCTCGCCCACCAGCTGACGCAGAATGTCCAGGTGCAGTCGACAGTCGTAAAAAATAAAAGTGTCAATAACAATGTAGCTCAACTTGGGGAGGTGTTAATAATTTTATTCTGAGCAGTCAAAAGAATTATAAAAAAGACGGAAAGTCAAAAGTTACAGTAAATGGATTGTATTGTGTAAATGAATATATTTTCATTTCAAACATTTCTCCAATAAATGTGGGCTGCAGGGTGTGCCGATGGATTCCAATTTGAAATCCAAGATGGCTGCAGGCCGCATTTTTTGTTAAAAGAAATTTCGGACAAATTGGACAGCTTCCATCTAGATGCCACCCCGAAGAGCCATATGAAGTTTAGATGCGGGATGGGGATGTAGCATTTAGGGTGCGCCCAAAGATTTTAGGCATAACAGAGTATAAAATCCAAGATGGATGATGGCGACCATGTTTTTTAACGAAATTCGGACATTATCGTTGGCTCACATCTATATAGAGGCCACCCTGAAGATCCTTACGAAGTTTGGTCGCGATCGGATGGGGGTGTGGCCTGTCGGTAGTGCGAAAGGATTTAGTCATGTAAAGAGAACAACCGAAGGTGGCCGCTCACAGCAATGTTTTCAACAAATTAGGAAATATGGGTCCCATCTAGAGGTCACCCTGAAGAAGATGCATATATAGTTTGGTGATGATCGGACGAGGGATGTGATATGTAGAGTGAGCCAAATGATTTAATCATGCAAAGATTAAAATACAAGATGGCTGCCGGCGGCCATATTTTTCGTCGAAAATCGTTCAAATTCGATAGCTCTCATCTAGAGGTGATCCCAATAATGCCTGTAAATTTACAAAACATGTCATCGATCTATGCAGGCTTCGTCGTGTGCCGATGGATTCAAATTTGAAATCCAAGATGGCTGCTGGCGGCCATGATTTTAACGAATTTAGGAAATAATGGATGACTCCCGTCTAGAGATCACCCCGAAGATCCATATGAAGTTTTGAGATGATCGGATTAGGGGTGCGATCTGTATGGTGAGCCAAAGGAAATTGTTGACTGACGGGCGGACGGACGCACCGACAACAACACATGGCAATAGCTCAAGCTGGACTTTGTCAAGTTGAGCTAATAACAATCGAACAATAGGAAATTTTCCACTTTTGAACAAGCCAACGGCTATTTTACATGATATATTGGTTCAAAAATTTAAATGTATAAACATATGGGGGCAAAGATGCCTGTCGCGAATCCCCCAAAACAAACTGCTGGTGGGCGCCAGACTTTCAGAAACACAGTTAAAGTAACTGCATGTGTTAGAGCCGATCACAAACCATGTGTACCCTCCGGCACATTTTGAAACCCTGTGTAGCCCTTCGGCACTTTTTGGTGAGAGTGACCCCTTCAGCATTACTATGCTTCATCGTTATTCTGTGTTTGAATATATACTGTAAGGAGCGGAGGTTCAAATAAATTTATTCTTCCTCAAATCTCTTATGTTTCATGACTTTGCCATACATTATTTAACAATAAATTATGTGTTTAAATCATATCGCCGGAAAAGTAACAAATGAGAGAAGTTACTATATATCTAATAATATAAACTATTTAGATGTATGCGGCTCATAGATTGATGTATCCTATGTTTCAGCCTGCATTGTCCAACTTCATTGATTTAAAAAATTAAGTTATAACACTATTGCAATTATTTCGGCAATGTCCTGTAATAGTTGCTATGCCACAAATGGGGACGACGGACTGTTTGTGGTTAATCCAGCCTTTTACTCGACAGCTTTAAGATGAATGAAACATCGTTGATGTAACCGCCATTCATTCGAAACGTATCAATGATGAACGGGAGCTAGAGGCTGGTCGTTGTTCGCCGCACACCAGCTGACGCAGGAATGTCCAGGTGCTACTGTCAGAATAGAGAAAAACAAGTCAAATCTTATACAATAATTATAATCGAATGATATAATGAGGTTATCGCTCTCATCAAACATATTATTGAAATTAGTCACTATCGTCGCCTTCATTCAGTTCTGTTCAATGAGTAACAATAAAGAGTGTTCTATGTGTTAGCGTTTTCCAGGTACGGTAAAAATAAAGAGCGTTCACTTCACTTATGTGTGGAACATTTATGGCGTTTAAAGTACTAACACCGACTAAGCTTTATCGGAAAGTCGTGACACCAAGCAATACATCTAAGCTTTATCGGAATGCCCTGACACCAAGCAATAAAACTAAGCTTTATCGGAAACACTGACACCAAGCAATACAGCTAAGCTGTATCGGAATGCCCTGATACCAAGCAATACAGCTAAGCTTTATCGGAATGCCCTGATACCAAGCAATACAGCTAAGCTTTATCGGAATGCCCTGACACCAAGCAATACAACTAAGCTTTATCGGAATGCCCTGACACCAAGCAATACAACTAAGCTTTATCGGAATGCCCTGACACCAAGCAATACAGCTAAACTTTATCGGAATGCCCTGACACAAAGCAATACAACTAAGCTTTATCGGAACCCCTGACAAGCAATACAACTAATGTTAATCCGAATGCTCTGACACCAAGCAATACAACTAAGCTTTATCCGAATGCTCTGACACCAAGCAATACAACTAAGGTTAACCGGAAACCCTGACACCAAGCAATGCGACTAAGCTTTATCGGAATGCTCTGACACCAAGCAATACAACTAAGCTTTATTGGAAAGCTTGACACCAAGCAATACAACTAAGCTTTATCGGAATGCCTGACACCAAGAAATACAACTAAGTTTTATCGGAATGCTCTTGACACCAAGCAATACAACTAAGCTTTATCGGAAAGCCTGACACCAAGCAATACAACTAAGCTTTATCGGAATGCCCTGACACCAAGCAATAAAACTTATCTTCGCCGGAAAGCCCTGACACCAAGCAATACAATTTAAGCTTTATCGATATGCCCTGACACCAAGCAATACAACTAAGCTTTGTCGGAAACCCCTGACACCAAGCAATACAACTAAGCTTTATCGGAAACCCTGACACCAAGCAATACAACTAAGTTTTATCGGAATGCCCTGACACCAAGAAATACAACTAAGCTTTATCGGAATGCCCTGACACCAAGAAATACCACTAAGCTTTATCGGAATTCCCTGACAACAAGAATGCCCTGACACCAAGAAATAAAGAAATACAACTAAGCTTTATCGAAACACTGACACCAAGCAATACAACTAAGCTTTATCAAAATTCCCTGACACCAAGCAATACAACTAAGCTTTATCGGAAACGCTGACACCAAGCAATACAGCTACGCTTTATCGGAAACCCTGACACCAAGCAATACAACTAAGCTTTATCGGAATGCCCTGACACCAAGAAATGCAGCTAAGCTTTATCGGAAACACTGACACCAAGCAATACAGCTAAGCTTTATCGGAAACCCTGACACCAAGCAATACAGCTAAGCTTTATCGGAAGCCCTGACATCAAGCAATACAACTAAGCTTTATCGGAATGCCCTGACACCAATCAATACAACTAAGCTTTATCGGAAACCCTGACACCAAGCAATGCGACTAAGCTTTATCGGAATGCCCTGACACCAAGAAATACAACTAAGCTTTATCGGAATGCCCTGACACAAAGCAATGCGACTAAGCTTTATCGGAAACACTGATACCAAGCAATACAACTAAGCTTTATCGGAATTCCCGGATACCAAGCAATACAACTAAGCTTTATCGGAATTCCCGGACACCAAGCAATACAACTAAGCTTTATCGGAAAGCACTGGCGATTGTAAACCTAAAATGACCGGAGTTTAGCACGTCAGTATGTCGTCCTGATATCACTATATAAGTTTGATTCTCTGAAGAAATGGAAGATATATTACTAGGTTAATCAATTAGAAGTATGATTATAATATATCGCCTTAGTCTGAATTTGCTATTAGATTTCTAACATTCGTATATTCAGGAATAAAGTTTGTTGAGAATTGTTGGCCGGTAGTGTATGTTAATAGTTGCTCTTCAGAAACATGTCCATAAACACTTCTTATAGTGTGTAGATAATTGGTGGGTATATAGATTAGTCTTACAATCGAATGATATAATGGTCAAATTAAAAATAAATGTCAAGGAATATTGCCTGACATATCTGTGATATGTCTGGAGTAAAAGTACACACAAGGTGCTCAATAAAGACATAAACAAAACTTTAAGCAGTACATTACAAAATTCAGTAAATTGGCTATATCTGTGTTGTCCAGTTCTAAAAGACTGCTGGACAGGCTTGTCAAATTGATTTATGAAATTCATACTCTCCTACACCACTGTGTCAATTTGACATTAGAGACTTTATATGGCGCTTATAAAATGTCACTCATTAAAGGTTATCAATCGGATCAGATGATCCCCATATCATAAAGACACAACAATTCTTCAAAATAAGCTTTAGTTATCAGAATCGATTAATTGCAACAAAATAAATCTGACCACTGTCAACTATGGTGTCAAATTTCCCGAAACGTATTTTTTATGTCAACATTTTGTTCAACGAAATATGGCCCTATTATCACTTGAGTATTACGAAAATTTGCCGTTTTACCACTTGATTTTAGAGTTATCCATCTTCATCCGCAACTTTGTCCGAGGCCGTCCGTTTGAGGACTTTTTTCTAGGCCACAAATGATTGCACATCTCGATGAAAAACAAACTTCAAAAATGTATATCTGATCACTCTGAGCTTTGATGGGTGTGTTCCGCGACTCGAATCAAATATTACCACCCCCTCCGAAGCCAAACAAATAGTAATTTAGAAGCGCTAATTCGGATAATGCATCTTTAACCTCCTGCAGAGACAGTACCAGGATCTATCTAATCTAACTGACTGACAACTGGATTACGGGTGGGGACCTTTCAAATGTTTCAACAAAATCATTGAGTTATCCCAGATTAGTCACATATGGTAGTATAATTCAGCCCCACTTAATTTGGTATGTGATGGGAAGGAAAATAATCTTCATTCAAGAACTAATTAGTCTCTTGGTGTTCACAAAAGGGGCCCATAATTCTAAGAAATCAACACATTGGCAGAGTTCAATCTAATGTTGTGGGATTTAAGTAAATAGCAACCATTTCGAAAAAATAAACCACATCGAAACATGAACCAATGTTTCATATAACTCTAAAACTATAGCCTTGTTTAAAGATGTATAATTCGATTTAACACCCCTATAAAAAATATTAGATTTGTTTCGAGGAACCAACCAGTCAAATAAGTTATATTCACCACCTCGAATATTTGGTGGCCTGGCAAATATTCGACGAATACTATCGATACCAAATTATATTGAACAAAATTTTGATATAAAACACATTTTGAGAAATTGTATACTATAGTTCACTGTGGTTATCATTATGTTTTGGCAATTAATCGATTCTGATAACTGAAGGGGCATTTCAAGAAATGTTGTTGGAATCTGATGATATGAGGACCATCGAATCGGATTGAGTACCTTTAATTATTTTATATTATTGTTTACATGCAGTCTTTTTTATTATTAACTATGTACATACATATATACTTTTTTCATCCGCATAATGATCAAGATGTCCTGAGGGGACAAGTTTCTCTCGGAATATCGCCAACTCAGGCCTCTGGCCTTCGATATTTGTCTTCAGCAATTTGATGGTGACATCGGGCAAAGATACATTACACCTACTACAATTTTGAGGAAGTTATGGTTCTGTTACATTTACAGATGCTCTTCTGAAACATATCCACAAACAATTATCAGAATGTGGAGGATTGTGGGTAGTTTAGTCTTACTCGACAGTTTTCGGGTGAATGAAACATCGTTGATGTAACCGCCATTCATTCGAAACGTATCAATGAAGAACCGGAGCTAGAGGCTGGTCGTTATTCGCCGCACACCAGCTGATGCAGGAATGTCCAGGTGCTACTGCCAGAATAGAGAAAAAACAAGTCACATCTTATACAATTATGATAATCGAATGATATAACGAGGTTATCGAAGTAATTAAACACTCATTATCAAAAGTAGTCTCTATCGTTTCCTTCATTCGGGTTTTTTCCAATTTGAAAAGACAGGTGGTGCTTCGAACGCTTAAATTTAAATTTTGCCGCCTTCCGGTCATACGTCCTGGGTAAGCAACACACCTTGGCAGAAATTAAATAGCAGATATCGAATGACATCGAAGATCCTACCCGTGGCTTGAAAGGGGTTTAGTTCACTTGGGCCTACACAAAATATACTTGTTAATGTTAGGGTCAATTGGCACCTTCCGGTAATGAAACTACTATTGATACGGATCACGAATTAGGTACTATATACGTAGAATTTGTGTTCTTTCTATCAGTTGTCGTTTTGCCATATTGCCGTAGTTACGCTTATAGGAATTCGAAATGCCAAGCATGGGCACGCCAGCTTTTCATGCAGTTGCCGGGTCTACCACTGAATATGACCTGTTAAGAACAAAATTAAAAAATTAATCATGGCAAACAGAAATGTACCACCTTACTGTGAGTAGCACAAACATAAATCAGCACTATTGTTTCACAAACGGACTCGCAGTCGGAAATTCTGCGAAGAGCTTTTTGGACTTTACAACGAACTACTTACGACTATACACTAAACTGTTCGTAATTCTTATCCGTAGCAGTTCAATTTGCGAAAGTATTTCCATTATCTGTCCATATATACACGAAATACTGATTTACAATTTCATCCAGTGTGTTTGTGCCCAATTTTTATTCATCTTCTTTTCTTTCTTATTTTTGCAAAATGTTCGCAGAATTTTAATATTGTATCAAAGCAAATTCCAATTATTTAACTATACTTTCAAGTTCACTTCTGTTTTAAAATCAGATAAACTTCTTGGCACAGAGAAAATTAACTATAGGTGTGACTGTCCCAATGGGACTAATGATACCCCCCCCCCCCCCCGTGTCTTTAAAATACTAAGATGTTTCAAATTTCAGTAAACATTTAGTTAAAATAATAAAATAACAGATTCCAATTGCAGGTGCACAACCCTAACCCCTAACCCTAATCTTCAACATAAATGACCTAAACATCAAGGAATAAAAACTCGGACAAAATTATGCTATAATTTCTAAGTCGAAAAAGGGGGATAACTCCACCAAAAAATGTCGGACAGACGTCATAATCGCAGGTGCACAGGTACCCATGGTACTAAATATCTGTGCCAAGTTTAAGAAAAATTTAGCTAAAAATGTAGGAATAATAGCTTGGACAAATTTATACATGTTGCGACAATTTTCTAAGTCGAAAAAAGGGTGGTTGTTGTCTGAGCCAAGTTTCACGGAAAATGATCAAAACACGACTGAGAAAAACTCCGGACAAATTTGTGTCCACGGACGGACGGACGGACAAGCTGATTCCAGAATACCCACCCCCCCCCCCCCCCCCACACACACATCTTCGTTGCGGGGGTATAATAATTCAAGCGTTTCTTCAATACCCTACCGGATATCTATATGCATATTGGTTTTTTTTTCAAACCAACATTTGTGAACATCACTCTCGATTATTGTCAGTGAATCAGCAAGCCGGTCAAAAATTGCTGCCCGTCGCAGACACGTCTTGTTTTTGGAATTCGTTTGATGAATAAAGTTGGAAAATTGGACAGAAACATTTCTGATGAATTAAAAAAGGCAGCGGTGGCTTCAGAATGACACCCACTGTGGAATGGGGAATTATACATCATTTTAAAATATTGAGAACCGCGCATGCCATTCGGGACAAATCTTTTTGTAGAGTTTTAATCTCATTTTATATTTTGAAAAATGAAAGTCTCAATGACACTGTAGTTCAACTTGTGGAGGTGTTAATAATTTTATGCTGAGTAGTCAATATAATGATCAAGAAGGAAAGTCAAAAGTTTTAGTAAAGATATTGTATTGTGTATATGAAATTATTTTCTTTTCAAACATTTCTCCAATAAAATTAATGTGAGCTTTATGAATGAATGCATGTGGTTCAAATGTGAAATGCAAGATTACTAATGAATTTCGAAGAAATTTGACAGCTCACATCTGGAGGTTACCAAGAAGAACCATATGAATTTGGTGACGAAGGATTTAGTCACACAAACAGTAAAATCCAAAGTAGCCACTGGTGGCCATGTGTTGAATGCCATTCAGAAACAAATGGTGACTCACATCTATATATAGAGGTCACCGTGTGAAGTTTGATGACGATCGGGTGAGGGACGTGGCCTGTAGGGTGTGTCGAAGGATTTAATCATGCAAAGAGTAAAATACAAGATGTATCCCATAAATGCGGGCTGCAGGGTGTGCCGATGGATTCAAATTTGACATAAAAAATGGCTGCAGGCCATCATGTTTTTTTTTATCGAATTTCGGGGGGGAATGGATAGCTCATCCCGAATATCAATATGAAGTTTCGTGATGATCGGATGAGCGATGACGGACGACGGGCGCCAGCCCATGACAATAGCCCAAGCTTGACTTCGTCAAGTTAAGTTAAACAAAAACATCATATATATATAATCATAAATAGCAAGTTATAGTGTTAAGTTGTTTTAAATTTTTCACAGATGTGTGTGACAAAGGCTCTTTATTTCTATATATCATATCATGAATAGATAAACAAAAACGCTCTGTATAGCGCTGTGATGAACATTAGTCTGAACCATATATTTCTAAATGATGTCGTGATTTTAGTAAGTCTTGTTGTGCAGTGATTTGAAATACGCTCCGTATTTTATCATACAAAGAAGAGCGTCGCATTTTGCGATTGGATTGCGAGCTCAAGTTTGCGCATGGCTCATATACACGTGTTTTAGCTGAGTTTTAGTTTTCGATATCATTTCCTAATTTAATAAGTTTATCAGACACATGTTATATATGCTACATGTGTTACATATGTTGTGCCTACGGAGGAAGTTAGAAGTTTTATCAGTGTAAACATCTCCATTGTCCGTTTATCGTCTACTAATATTTTCTCAACATCCCTCTCGATGAATAATATGCCATTCAGACGTACACTTTTATAACTGATGGGAGGACCCCTTTAGTAATTAAAGGGTTAATATTGACGACCAGCTCACATACTTTGATTTCCCTTCGAGTTGTTGCTCCCAGTGGGTGCCTAATCCAATTGTCGTTCTATAAAGGTGGGTAGACTTTTGACGACCGGGTCTTTTGATCTTTCGGGTGAAATTATGCTTTCAATGTCAAAATCTCGATGTCCTTTAATTAATCCCATATTGAGCTTATTTCTTATAGATGTTACCTCTTAACACAAAGTAAATATTTATATGTTCGCCCTTATCGCCTAATCTTACCTTGTTATGTGACCCTGTTGTTTGCCAACCCGGGGTGTTAATTACACAAACAGCGTCTGTTCCCTGTCGGAATGTTACTCAACACTGAGTCAATACGTTAATGGACACTCTTCGGCGAGAGATCGGCTTGGGACCTTTCATAAATGTAACCACAAATTTCTGCTTACGTACGTGTTAAACATCAGACACCGATTACAACTATAGTCAACGCGAACATGAAGACCCCCCACCCCAAACAACAACATAAACAAAATCTAAAATAATACCGCATAATGTTAGCCACGCTCTTAATATTAAATGTATCAAGAAACCATAAGTGATATGATATTCATAGGTGATATTTTAAAGTCTCTTTGTAGTTTCCGCTACAAAATACAACTAATAATATTCGCTTTTGAATTTCTGGTATCGATAAATACTTGAACTACATTTCTACGAGCAATATATGTCACAGAAAGACGGTTTGAAATAATTTAAAATACAAATTTGAACACGATGTTTGGTTCTCAAATCAAAACACTTACACGGCGCAGAATAGAAAAGAGCGTTCTGTGCTAGTCTATTCCTGATATGGTAGAAATAAAGAGCGTATTTTAACTTCAGTGTGATAAATTGAAAACAGCTGTAAAATTACTGTGATCATGGGAACTATCTGAGTTCGCACAGATGGTACGAAACACATTTTTGGTATTCACTGATTGACATATTTGGAATTGAAACCTTTATCTTTTAATATTGACAACCTGAATTGGGATACATTCCTTGCGTACTGCCTTGGCGGGTGTATCCCAATGCAAATTGAATTGTTGTGTGATGAATATCGTCTTTTCAAGCGATGTGTGAGGTTTATTTTCATCCTATGCTCTGACTAAGTTCTATGATCAAATAATCATATTTGATACCTCATTAACGTATATATAATATCGGAAGAAACCCCTTAGCATATTGCATCGGTGCAGAAGATCACCTCATCTCATATATATGTATACGTATGTATGTATGTGTGTATGTATATATATATATATATATATATATATATACATATATATTTCAAAAGTATATATGTATGTATATGTATATATATATATATATATATGTATATATACTTGTCTCAAACTTCTTGTTTTGCGGTTTATTACTGCTACAATTTATTTATAGTGTTTCTTGAACTATTCTTCGGTCTTCGGTATGAGTTGGTTATCACTTATGGAATTAGATTGGCATACTCACACTTTGATGGATGAGCTTACTTTAAGTGAGCCTTCTCAAGTTAAATCGTATTGCATGTGTATATATGTCATCATTTAAATTTTGTGTGTCTGTATATATATATATTGTACCATAATGGTATCCATATTTGGAGGAATAAAACATCTCTCTCTCTCTCTCTCTCTCTCTCTCTCTCCATCCAAATTACGTAGATAATTGCAAAACTTGGAAGCATGAATGATCCATGTCGATCAGTTTAGCCAAAAGTTCAAAACCTAATTGGTGAAACTGCCTCTTGTGAATGCAGATGTCGACATGATAACCACCAAAGCCTATATTTGTTAGATATCCTTATAGTACTACCTTGGCATAGATGACGTAGTAGGTTATTGTATTTAATAATCGAACAACGACTTCTGCCAGATGGCACGCCAATCCAATAAAAAACAGAAAAGAAAAACAATATATGAACTACAAACAAGGGTATATATTGTCGGCATTTTACGCAATGGATGGGTTCTCTATCCATAAGACGTTTCATTAGAAATGAATTGCTCTAAAAACTGATATACATATTCGTGAACTACTTCTCTTTTCTTACTTGTAAATACCATCATCCTTCTCTACAACTTCTTCAATTCTCCTTCGGTCACTGAGTTGTATATACTTTAATATATGACCAATTTGTTTAAGCATGAATGATCACCGGATGAATTTAAACTAGAAACTATAAGCTTGGTTTAAACACTAGTTATTTGCCCCAAAATTTACAATAATGATTTAATACAACATTTTATGATGAAAACATGAGAAGAATAGAAAAGGAGTAGAGGGTCTACCAGCAAGTTGATATCCGGTTTTATTGAGCTACCTCCTCGGTGGACATGGAAATATTTAAGAAATAAAGAACGTTTTAAGCTTGATGTGGAATACCACAATAAAAAACTATTCTATTCTGTGTATAAATCTGACGGTAATGTATATAATTATGTTATATTATTGTGAAATAAATATGTTTACACCAAATAGGCATGTCAAATGATTGTTCAAATGTGAGTAGAGTTGTTGCTCCAGGGAAGGTTATTCGAAAGTAAATTAAATTCCAAACAGTAAAGGGTGTTAATTGTGCAACCTTCTATTCTACCTGTGTAATGATCACCATTGTTCAGCATAAAACCAATATTACATTTTCGCCCCGGGCCTAATTGGCTGGTGTAATTATCTCAATCAGGCTTTTATCTGGTGTTCTTTGGACAGAAGAAAGTCAATTTCTCAGAACAAAAAAGCAAATCTCGATAATAGCCTGGGTACCTTTCATGATAATAGCATGGGTGCCTTTCATCTTAATGGGTTTGCCATTGGATCAGAGAACTTCGCTCAACAGCCACAGATCAAACAATATGCAATGCTGCAATCACACAGGTATATTACCAATCCTCACCATGTAATGGTACTCACACGGTGGCATGCACCCCATACACAGCAGGCAAACATCTACTTACTACAAAACACTCACAACCCAAACCCAACAAACGCTCTTTAGCGGCATTATATCATACAAACGTGGGTTGTAGGAAAGGGCTTACAGCCCTTTCAAATCTTCCCGGGGACCATCCCAAACTCCAAACTCCTAATGGTACTCACGTTGCTGTGTCGGGCCAAGGCTCTCTGTGCATTCAATCAGGGCCACCAGTCTTCACATTCGTATAGCCTGACCTGTATATAGATGAGGAATATAGATGCATGTACATGTTATAGTTTATTTTCCTCAATCATAACCTCGTGCCTGTTCTGTAAAATCGAATTATATTAATAAACTAGTGCAACTTAACAAGCTAGCTATATACCTCGGTATAGATAATTCGATGCTGAATGTGTCCCATTCCAACAAAAAGGTTCATATTGGAACTAAATATTCACATATTTTTATATTGGACTTAACCGGAAATAAGCCCATAGTGGAATTATAACCGTTATTCAGTAGCCTGTTCTCATGGAAATGAGCTCATATATAGTGAACTTATTTCGTGGGTCTGAAATAAGCTCATAATTATGGGCATTATTTAGATGTGAAATAAGCCCTACATGATCTACTTATTGGTGCAATACTATGATAACAAGCTATATATAGCTAAATCGTTATAGATAATTCGATGTTCAATATGTCAAATGCTATTTGACACCATCAAAATGCTATATGTATGGTGTCTATACACCACAAAAATATGCGATCGGACCTAGCAATTTTTGCCGAATTGTTTTACATGATATATTCATGGTTGTAACAGAGTTTTTGTAATACATACTTTGTATATAGACAGAAATATAACAGAATAGATTCAAATTAACCTTAAATATGTATAATTAGGGCATAAATGTAAAAAATACTGTAATTTGCCACAAATTCCCCCTGAAATCCCATTTAAATTGACCGAATTTGACTGAATATATCTCCAATTTGCTCCAATATCTCAAAACGTTTGGGGCGGCAGCCCTCCCACCCCGGCACATACGGCTATGCGAAAATCCACAAAAGCATTCATCGTTTTACGTAGAAAACCAGAACAAACTGTATCATAATCGATAACGCTCTTTATCGTTTTGTGCTTTTGGGAAACGAAAGCAAGGACGCTCTTTATCATAATCCAAGAATGGACTTATTTTTACTAGGCTGCCAAAAATTTAAAACGTGTTCGAACTTCCCCTTTTCAGTGTCGATATTTGGACATTAAAACCTCATATTATTAATGGGCTGTTGGATCCGATTAATGTTCTATTGTATAGGAAACGTGTAGATGGTGGTGTGGTGTAAAATCTTTAAAGAAGCTAAAGTCAGCTTGCTGTTTGACCATCATTCTGAATCTTTATATACGCATGTACCTGTACGTCTATTATGTTTATGTTATGTGTTTGATTTGGAATAACCCCTATACGAAGATGGCCACCTTCGATGAACCTGGGACTAATGTTATATTAGTACAAGTATGTGTGTTGGACGTAGGTTTTAGAAAGTGTCCCACGTAAGTAATTTACATAAGACGTGAAATTCGCCGCAGGTGTGTTTGAATGTTTTCGTCGCAGATCAACACGCAGATGTTGTCCCATGACTGATCGATAAAATGAAGATGCGCTTTCCCGTGGCGAGCTATGCGCAGATGTTCAGTACAGCGTGGCGTGACAGCATTCATCGAGTGTGGCTGACACTAACTAGATAGCATTCATTCGGCGTCGGGTTCTGTGACATACCACCGCGTTACAGCCGTGTCACACTCCGTCTGTGTCTGTTTACTGCCAGCGTTACAATCTGGCGTTACATTACCGTCGGCGTTGTGACGCGCATATTGCATTGATGGGACTCGCTTGATGATTGACTTTATCTTGTGACACGGGGACGCGCAGACTTGGCATGGGCACATCGAGAACCATCTGTCTGGAGATATGTGACTTCACATCGCGGATGAATTCTGAAATATTTCTGAAATTTTGCACGGGCTTTGGATGTCGTTCGTAATACGAATTATGTGCCTGAGATCCACTGGCACATCTAAAAATACTAAGAATAACTATATAAACACACACAAAAATAAAAAATAAATACTCTTTAAAGTAAGCGACATTATATATATGTGCATATACTCATATAGTCCAATGCCATGTCCTGTCTAAATTCTGATATGTATAGTTAATCTGAACCGAGAACAGTCATTTGAAACAGCAATTATTGGTTTGAGTAAATTATAATCAAAGATGTAACTGATGTGGGAGCGATTCTATGTTTTAAAGATTTATTGCGTGCATTTTGAACACGCATAAAAATAATTCATTACATTTTAGTAGTATAACTGATCTGTCCATAGGTCGGGCGGTCGGTTGACCATTTTTTAATAAACTTGAGCATCGTTTGTCTGGTTTTAATATCCATAACCGAACGAAATCATGATCAAACTTAAAATAAGCCCTTGGGCTTGCTGCTTAATCCCCTTCCAATCATTCCGTTTATGTATATAAATGCACTATTATACAAATTATTTCTTTTCGTTTGAACTTATATATGTTTAATTACTTATACATGTGTGCTATTCTATAGGATTGAAAATAAATACTTAAGATGATAATTTTGTATACTCCTCATGCTCTATACCAATAAGTCGTACCGCGTGTAATATTTTGCTGAAATAAATGCATCAAAATACTCATATTTCTTTTTCAAGGGTAATATACCGCACATATAATAATATGCTAAATAAAATGAGCAAATCAAAGTTAATACAGATCCATAATGTGCATACCAGTGATATTGTAAACAATATCACTGGTGCATACGCATCATCGTCATATGAGTTCTCAATTTTTCAAAATTGATGATATATATAGTTTGAGGCAGGGTTGTTTGAGCCTTGTTTTGCCCACATTAAGAGCATATGTTTTCATTTATATGTCGTTTGTTTATTATTATTTGTGACAATCTCTTGCACCATGGCTATATGGATTACATGTCTGGTAAAACTTGGTGTTTAGCGTCGATCGTTTCGCCACGACTAAACCCGGCTCTATAACTGTCGTCTGGCTTGGGTGGCCAAGTGTCTGATAAGTTCGGGTCGGAAAGATTAAAAGAGGCCCACCCGAGGCTGCGCTTAATCATTGTGTCGGCAAATACACAACTCCTTGACTTCACAAACACTTAACTTGTGAGTTCCTGTCCGAGTCATCCCTTTTGTTTCATTCGTAAGAAATTGAAAATTGTGATATGCGTCCACAGAGCTATTCGTGAATATACCCACATCTATATATGCATCAGTAAGACTGTTGAAATGACCATTTCTTATCCATATATTGTCCAACGGCAAATACAATTTATATACACAAGATGTCACAGTTGCGACAAAAGATTTTTCATCGGTTAAAAAGTGGCGACAGTTAACATTGTGCTGGTCGGCTGGAACATATGAGCAATATGCATATTTTCATCATGTTCACACGCTGAGGTTGCCTATTATATCATGCCGTGCGTGCATGGGGGGGGGGGGTCATTTTATTATTATATCGGTTCTTGGTGAGAACATACACGCACATTTATATACACGTATAGCTCACACATATATATATGTGTCGATTATTTGCTCGTGTTTTTTTTTTTGGCGAATTAAAATTTATATTTAATTATAATAATAAAGTTTTGCACCCTGGGTGGGGGGGGGGGGGGGGGGCAAAATTAAATAATAAAAATATACCACGGGTTTTAAAGCTACATAATAAAAGGCTATGACCCATATTGTCAACTGAGTGACATCACCTTTAAAAGTAATTTTTCCTCTCGAGGTGATTCGGTACATGTGGGTTTGTGCAAGAAAATACGTGGTTGACAGGTGAACAGTGTCTTCGGTATTAGAAACGGAAATATTTTGTCTATGCAGGTCTACGTGTTGAAAGGAAGCTATTCGTCATCCCGGATAATCGCACAGCTGTTTGGCTTTTACAAATTGTGTCTCATTGACGAAAGAAATATAAAAGACGAGTAGAGATAATCAAATATTCACGAGTCCTGTTCGCAGCGGGTCATTGTTATTCATCGCCGAATAATTATCACTGACACCCACATCGGTTAGAGAACCACTTGGCTTGGAACTATATTTTATCGCGACAGCGATCTGTCGTCGACCGCGTCACACAGCCCATAGGATTTATATGGCCGGTGAATCGGAAAAATAATCAGATCTGTTTGACAAACGTGAGTGACTGTTGATTTCCACTGGGATATTTAATTCGTTATTCAAGGACAGCTTTATTCGTGTGATTTTACTAAACATAACAGGTATGTTTACAATACAACGTTTTGCGTTTAGTATGTCTACTCACATAACAATGCGCTATATATATGACAGATGTAGAAATAAACTTTACTGCTGTATTTTATAATAAAAACTGAGGTGTTTAAAGTAGAACACATGTCTTTCCATTCGTGTATGGATTGGGCTGCAAAAGGGATATGTATATATTTAAGAATTAAATTATCCTCTTCATTCGGGAATGACATTGAGTATGCAATAAAATTGTATCCTGATAAATATAATTATGAAGTAGTATTTAAAGTAAAAACTCACAACTTAAAGTAATGTAACCGGTAATATTTATTTGATCTGCAAGGTATGTTTGCCTCTAACGGCAAATATTTGCTTATCTTTCGCGAATTAGACCATACTAACTGAGAATACAAACAAGAAACAATTGACGAGACTGCAGTGATCTTACATTTGTTCCCAGTCTGGTTAGTCTTGGTCTACATGTAACTAAAATTATGACCCAGATCTTCTCAATTTCTTCAACTCATGTCAATCATTATGAAATAACTTTAGTGGTCTTTTACAGCATCTAAACAAATGTTATACTTCCATGGCATCGGGATGTCAAATATTAGTTATGCTGCGAACGTGTCAATTCGGATATATAAACCAATAGTGTGATGTTTTCTAAATTGTACCTGTATATATTGCAGAAACGAAAATGGTTTGCTCAAGATGTATCAAACCCCAAAGCAGCACACAGAAGGTCGCCAGACGACAAGTAAAACTGCACTTGAAAAGAATCCGAGACAGAGAGTATAAACGACTGAGGTCAATGGTGCCATCTATTGCCAACAAGGAGAAAGTTTCAAAGGTATATGCTCTTCTCACATGCAGAACCAACCCAAATCGCTTTAGTTGTCGTACCCCAGTGTAAAATATTAAACGGCTGTCATTTTTATAGTGAAAGACGTCTTCTCAAAACCAACTTCGAATAATCTTCATTTATACTCATTAACTGTTATGTACAATGCATGTACGAAACATACATCATACATTGATCAAAGCTGATTTTTTTTCAATATATAGGTTGGTACTTATTGATATATTAACCCTTTCTCTTCTAAATAGTAAATGACGAGTAGTTGCCTAAGGAAATGTTCAGATAATAAATGCAACAAACGACCATAGGCCATTTGTTGAACTTATAATCGGAACAGATCCCACAAATTCTTCTATAAAGTTGCATTTACCGCAATTATGCGTATAATCCATTAATAGAAATCCTCCTGCACGTGTTTCATATATTTGTCTTTCGGTCATCGGCTTACATTTCCTGAGCACCCCTGCATGTGAATAATATACCAGTCCAACGTATACTTGTATAACTGAATGGGAGAATCCATTTATTAAAAGAAAAAAGGTTTAAGCCAATAAAATATATGTAACAATTTATATCTTTAATATATTACATAATTTCGCGTGGTGAATCAATAATCTAATATCTAAATGATTGACCAAATAGACCAATATTCAACACCAGAAATTTAGTTTCCTCAAAATTGCAACAGAAGATTCTTCATTTTACTAACTTGCTATAATTTTTTACAGGTTACGGTTATCGAAGAGGCAGTTAAATACATCGACTACCTACACCTGGCCCTTATGAACAGATTCAACTCGCCTGCATATCAAGGTAAGCACTTCTTTTCACAACCCCAATATAGCTTGAGCAATTTTATTTCCTAAACAATGGAATAGTTATTCAGTTGGAATTGGCTTTCTGTTGTATAATTTCTGCTATTAAGATTAAATTAACTGCGGAGAGTTACCCTTTATTAAATTTGCATGTCAAGGAAGCACCCGGACATCATTATAGATCTCGATTAAAACGTCCACAATAATAGCAAACAAACAACCAAGATTGTACATTGGGGACTTCATCATGACAGTATTATAAAGCATGGTGCATTTCTGGTCTAATTCACATACGAACCGGGCCCAAATCAACCGGTTGATATCCATTATAGACCTATACAAGATTTATATGTATACATTTTAGGCCCTAGATAACACCAAACATGATTCGGATGATAAACACTAAGCTTTGAGAAATTTTAAATGCTATATTTGAATATGTCCATAGTCCGCACAAAACAATGCCTTGTATTGTACCGTGTATATAAGATGACACAACGAATGACGATGTTCGTGAGCATTCTCGATAATGCAATTTGTAAAGAACAGCTGATCTGTGTCCGCGGTGTCACACAGATCAACTGCAGATAACTTCCCAGCCAATAACAAAGTACATAATAAAAAGTTCTTTTCAAACCAAATAGAGGAGATAAAAATTGCGACAACCATGTGGATATGTTAACAATAGGGAGAGAGTAATAAGTCAGATTTTACCGTGGGAATATAGGATTGAATTTTGAATGCTAGACACCACCATATTATCGACCATCTGTTCATCTTGTATAGGATGGCTATATGGGAATCATTGAATTGAAATTGTTCACAAACCTGCTGGGCTATAGATCTCACAGTATTATGAATAACTTTAACTTTATTGTGTTTCATTACCCACCCAAAGTGACCTGCAACTTTAAATAAAGATCGACTGTATTGTGCTATTCGAAGAAACACAAATATTGATATGAACCCTGTCGCGCCGATCTTGTGTTAAAAGGAAGGGAATATCTCAAATTTTATCGCAATTCGGCGGGATAGTGGCCGAGTGTGTTGTATTTTTCCCGATCTTCTCGCCAATTTGTAAAACACTTTTGGTAACACAGAACTGTCGATGTAAACGCTGGGAAACTCCTATTAACTATTAAAGTTTGAAGCCGATCAATTATTAAATAAGATGCTCACACAAACCTTACTTAATTTTCCAGGTTCAGGCAAATGTGGTCTTGTCACAGAGGAGAAGTTGAAGAATTTCGTGCAATCTATGCTTGTCGACAACATGCTTAAACCATCGATTCCAACAAAGTCATACGAAAAACAACAGAAGGCACCGACCTACATCCTCAAACAGAAGAATCGACATATATAGTATAGGTAAGTGTACAACCCAGCCCTGGTTAAATCGTGTTGTAATGTTATGAAAGTTTTTGAATCATACTGTTACCCCTGTATACGTCGGTATATAAATCAGGATTTTAGGCGAATAATTGGGATATACATCAATTGCGGTATAGATCAAACTGGCGTTTACGAGGGACTCCTTTAAACAAAATAAAATTCTTTATCCGAATATTCTGACAAAACTTTAAGGCAAACTTCAGTCTCCTTGCTATGCTGGTCTGACTACTGCCATCAAGTATACATAATATACTAAGTATATAACATGTTTTATTCAAGACTTTTGTCTGTTACAATTCATTCTGATTTGATCTAGCCAATTTTCAAATGTATGTTGGCAGTTCAGTTTTTCAGAATAATACAGAATGAATTGTAGCCGACAGAAGCCTTGTCTAAAAGTGTGTAATGTTTCCTCACGTTATGTATATATACGTGATGGCAGTGTTAAGACCAGCGTAGCGATGAGACTGAACTCTGACTTGCAGTTTGATATCAAACATCGGTATTCTCGATTCTGGCATGAGTTCTTTTTTGAAAGGACACAGAACTCGGCTCAGTCAAACCAATCTACACGCTTAATTATCCGAGCTATATTGAAGTATAAATTATGTGTTTCCAATACTAAATTAAAATTTCCGGTTTTCAGATATCGATGAATGCTAATGTGCTGTGATATAAACGCAAGATATATTTGATGAAATGCAGTTGAAGCAACCACAATCGATGCTGTATATTGCGGCTGTAAATGGACCAAGATCCAGTCTCGTGTCGCCGGGATACCCGATATGTCGTTCAGAAATGTAAAGACAGGATGCACAATATGTCTGAGTGAAAGCCGAACTGCAAAGTTCCCAAGGCCCAGCCTCTCGTCTTTGAGGTGAGTTTCGTGTTTAGATATGGCAACTATATATGTCCAGATTCATGCAGTATTCTCAATTCATTACGTATAGACACAAACGGGGATTTGAATGCGCCTTACATATCAATCTGCTTCTCCCAAATGATTGCCAGTCCAATTTATAGCTGCCGGAGTTTATATCTGAACTGTCCAGATATTAAAATCTCTTACTTTAACTCTTGTAAAAATGTCAAACTCAAATGCAAATATTTGACCTTCTGACTGGTACATCATTATAGGTCTTCATTAATTTGTTATTAAAGGCACTTATTTCAACAGTTGTCCGGTATCTGAAAGAGTTCATGTAGAGTCATGCAACAGCAGACTGAGTCATTAACAAAAGTATATATTTAGTACTTGCATGTCACTCAACACATCAGAGATATCAAATATGGAGTGGATAATAGTCACCTTTCGCACAATGAACTACTATGCTGATTCCGAATACGTCACTAGAATTTGTGTTCTTGCTATCAGTTGTCGTTTTGCCATATCCGTAGTTACGATTACGGTTTCGTGTTTCTCAACTTAACTCGCAAATATATCATAGTAATACGTTCAATGTCGTTTCTCTTGTCCTCAATATGTGAGTTGACTCTGATATTGTGTCTTCAAATTGGAACTTGGAAGGTATAAGCTATAAGCTTATATCTTACAATTTAACAACATAATTAAGTAAAAAATAATTACGACAAACAGAACCACACCACCTCAGTGCGAGTGGAAAGATGTTTGAACGGCACAGTTTTCTCACAAACGGACTCGTAGCCGTCAATTCAAGGTTTTTGGACCGTCCCAAAATTTACGAATAGTATTAGCTATTCGCATTTCTTATCAATAGAAGTTCATTGTGCGAAAGGTGACTATTATAGTCACATTATAACGATATATGTTGCTATATTTATATACCCAGATGGTTTATTTATTTATTAATGTCACAATATAACGATATATATTGCTATATATATATATCCAGATGGTGTATTTATTCGACACACATCCATAACCCGTGTACTTAATATCGAATTCATGTTCATTTCAGGCAACACAGGAGGTATATATGTACTGGTGTTCGAGCTGCAGCTGTCTAATCCCAAAAGAACACTGTCAATCTCTCGTATCCGTCCTCACGCATGGCGCTAAGCTAACTTCCTGCTTCATACACGAACATCTACCACCAAACTACGACAGTCTTTTTATTACATTATAAATGATGATTATGTTTGTTGTTTATGTTAAATAAATTATATCATGTTAAATATTAATATTAGTATGTGATTATTACACACCCAGTATGCATCTGAGGTATATAGGCAGACGTCGGTAGATGGATGGGTGTCCTCAGACTGTCCTGTGGTATGCCTGTTCGGTTATAAGGACACGCTAAATGCAAATACAGTCTATTTGTTCTTCTTTCCACACTTTTATTTGAGACCACAAACTCAAGACATTCGATAGAATAACGCCCATGTCCAAACTTTACTGACAACAGTGTCATATACAGACATTTCCGACAGTTTCTAGTTCACATAGGAACGATCTTCACCTCACGCAGAAACAGGACACAGGACACGATGTGAGAAACTCCTATATATCAATATAGAGTAATGTACCCTGCATGGGGAATTTCAGCTGACATTGTACCCCGGACTTTTCCACATTATAGTACGGTTTAGGTCGAACCGTATAACTTCAAACTTCAGGCGACACTATAGTTACCAAATATCATGGGATACATGTGCATGGGAGCCATACTTTCTCACAAATGTGTAAAGATTGATAAAAACGTTTGGCGACGACGAGAATCAGTGGCTGAAGTTTGAAGTTAAACGTTCTCTATCTAAACTTGCTTATTGTAACGTTCTATTTTTAGCTCAAAACTTGAGCTGTTTCCATGGGTTGGTCGTCCCTGCGTCCATCAATAATTCCGTGTAGCACACCCTGCAGTTCACATCCCTCATCTGATCGTCATCAAACTTCACCTGGAAATCGGGGTGACCACTAGATGTGAGCTACCCATTTCTCCCCCAATTTCGTTGAAAAACATGGCCACCATTGGCCATCTTGGAGTTCATTTTTGAGTCCATTAGCCCATATTTATTGGCGAAATATTTTTGTAAATTCACAGGCATGTTAGGGATCACATCTAGATGGGAGCTATTGAATTTGAACGATTATCTATTTAAAATATGGCTGTCGGCAGAAATCTTGGATTTTGCTCTTTGCATCACTAAATCCGTTGGCACACCCTACAGGCCACATCCCTCCTCCGATCGTCACAAAATCTGTTATGGATCCTCGGGAAGAATCTAGATGGGAGATTAATCATTTTCCGAATTATGTTAAATAAATCATGGCTACCAGCGGCCATCTTGGTTTTTACTCTTTTGTATGACTAATATGTAAGCACACCCTACATGTAATATCTCTCATTAGATCGTCACCAAACTGCATATGGATCTTCGGGGTGACCTCTAGGTGGGAGATCACCATTTTGTTTCCGCATTTTGTTTAAAAACATGGCCCCAAGTGGCCATATTGGAATTTACATTGGAATACATCGGCACACCAAGCAGCCCACAATAATTGGCGAAATGCTTTCAAAATTTACAGGCATGTATGGGGTCACCTCTAGATGGGAGCTATTGAATTTGAACGATTTTCAATGAAAAACATGGCCGCTGGCAGCCATGTGTAATTTTACTCTTTGCCTCACTAATTCCTTTGGCACACCCCGCAGGCCACACCCCTCACCCGATCGTCACCAAACTTCACATGGGTCTTCGGGGTAACCTCTAGGTAGGAGCCTACCATTTTTCTGAATTC
This sequence comes from Siphonodentalium dalli, assembly GCA_032622095.1. Taxonomy (NCBI): domain Eukaryota; kingdom Metazoa; phylum Mollusca; class Scaphopoda; order Gadilida; family Siphonodentaliidae; genus Siphonodentalium; species Siphonodentalium dalli. The sequence goes on from CP136067.1 coordinate 57,408,573, forward strand.
TGATAAAAATCATGACTGCCATGCAGCGGCCATCTCTTTGTGTGACTAAATACTTTGGAACATGAGAATCCTAAGACGTGATTAAGTTATCCCAGACGAAGTCATGTTGTCGTGAAACCCCATGGAATATCCAATAATTCCATATCGTTGAAATATACAATCTTTCCGATGTGTATACGAAATGTGTGTAAGTGCATGAATGAATGAATACCGTCTGACTGCGATCATCTGTATACTATGTTTGGTCTGCATGGTTTATCGTCCTGTCAGCAGCCGCTATATATATATACGCCATATCACTCAGTTGTCGATCTTATGGATAAAGGAAAGACCGAACAAAGGGTAATTTCAACCGGAACACACCCCATTGTATGTACTGGGACTAATATAACATTATGTTATATTAGTCCCAGGTATGTATAAACCAGATAAAAGAATCAGATTACCCCCGTACCCGTAGATCACAAACCAGCGCTTATTGGATTTATAACCAGCTTGGCCATTGCTGAAATGCTTATATGTTGTCTTATGTGCCATGCACCTTACCAACTGAGTTATGCACAGCCACTAAACATATCCGCATTTTGATCCGTAAACAGTCCAGTGCACGTGGTACCGACATATATATATTGATACGAGCTGGAAAAGGCTCCATTCGGGAGCCTTTATTCAGCGTCGGAGGGGAATGTGGCCTCTTTGTGCCTTAGCAGCCTGCGACCCATGTGTGGGCTTCGCTTCTGTTATATATAGAGCTAATATTTATTATGCTACTTCAATATATCCTCGTGCAGATAGGTTCATATTATACCTAAATATTGACATTGGTTCTTATTGGACTTATTTTAAGCTGTATTAAGTCCATACTTAATTGTACCCGTTATTCCGTTAATGGCGCGGGCCACATTATTTGGAAATACATATATAAAGAGCGTATACTCTAGTGCTGCAACATATCCTCGTACAAATAGGTTCATATTGGACCTAAATATTTACATAGGTTCATATTGGACTCACGGCTTATTTTAATCTGAAATAGGCCAATGGTGAGCTTAGACACCAATAAAAAAAAACAGGAATATCATAAAAACGGAGCCATTTAACTATGATTTTGGGACATATACATATAGGTCAGAAGAGACAATGTCGGCATTCGCAAACTGCGCTCGCCATATCGCGAACCCGTGACTGTCGTTCTCCATGTTTTGTTGAGCGACAGAGCGCATGCGTGCATGTTATCATCGAAAATAAGCGCATGCGTGGATTGTCATTGTCGTCAGAGGCGCGGGGACTCCCATCGCGTAGCAAACCGTCTGATCCAACTGTGCAATTAAGACATGTTATTACGTTTTATGACCAATCAATTCTGACTTAAGTGCGATCAAGGAAATGCGCCTGATAATTACTGGAACGATTGTTCCACTGTCTTATTAAAATAACCGTCACCGCCCATGATATCGAACGCTGGGAACAGCACGTGACACACGGCGCGCCGCCATTGACGCACTGCGGCGGACACCACGCACCTCGGGCGCCTGTCACATCCATATTTTTATCATATGTTATAATTCTCATTTTTGTTCGTAACCATTATTGTTTATTAAAGACCCCGATAACTGAGTAGAGAAACTAAAGGCTTTTTATTATGAGAAAGTAAATAAACGCACGACATGTTCTATCCCATATTATTTGCTCTCGTGTATATATTTATAGTGCTAATTAAGGGGTCACTCACACCTAAATAAATGTGTACACAGGCACCCTTCAGCACATTTTCAAAATCGGTGTACCCTTCAGCACTTTTTTTTTTAGGTGAGAGTGACCCCTTCGGAAAAACTAGTATATATAGCCTGAGAAAACGAAATTAGACATTATAGGCGACTTGCATGAATACATGTATCGGCACATCATTATGGAGCGTGCACATGTCAAGGAATCTTATGAGGATTTACTACCTAATTCTTGATTTTCTTCAATATACATTATATTTGTACTAACAATTCTAATTTCCTAATTATATGTATAGTGTAACTGCACATATTACTCATTTGAAACTGATATAGGCTAACCGAAACGTCTCATGCAGGCTACATGCAGTTGAGATACTCTGCAGTAGCCAGTACACATATTAATTTTATCATTATTATTTTATAGCAACATTGGTGTTTTGTTAGTTTGTTATATTTATTTGAAAATCTATAGGCAGACAATGTTTACTCATGCAGAGTCTGGAAATTTAATGATTCAGTAAATTTATTTCTTAAAATCTGATTTCTTCAAGTTGGATTTGTAATCAAATTATAAATATTTGAAACAATCATATCAGAACACTAAATTTGAATGTATGATGAATGTATATGGGATGCTCTTATAAATAAGTAGCAATTCTACTGATGTCCCATCATGCATGGGGGCCTTGATCACGCATATTCCTTATTTGAGCTCCAGCGCATTTATTCATTAATATGACTTAATATCACATGCAAAATGGAAGAAGAATATATCTATTATATTAGACGTGTATACAGAATGTGTTGTCCTTGTTCGACTTTGTCTAGATTCTTATATCATATTGTGAGGTTATTTTGCGAAAAAATCGTGACCACCATACTTTTGCCCAAATAATATATCCCACACACAGTGATTGTTTTCAATATTATCAATATCGCTGGGGATATACGCGAATATGACCAAACTGGAAAGCTATTTCTTTAATAGAATACATAATATTTGTGTTAATCCCATATGTATCTGGATATGCAGCCATCGGATGGCCAGCGCATACGTGGCATTGTGGCCCGATAGTTATATGAGTATAAATGCAAGATAGAATCAGACGGGAGTTTGTATACTGGATGAAACATATACATATGTTTGGTAAAATTCCGTGTGTTCCGGGAGTTATTTTTTGTATGACGAATTACGAAAGTCATGCAAAAATCAAAAATAAATTAAACAAGTTTGGATTTCAGTTAATGGAATTTCAGAGGGAATACATATAGTTGGCAAATTTAGTATATATATAGTGGGTTGTGACAATTTGACGTCATAATGGGCCACAAATTTAGATGACACACAATGCATGCTGCAATCTTAGAACACATGTGTTAAATTCTACACAATAAGTTTTAAATTTCATCTTAAACAAAAGTGTGTAGAAATGACACATGACATATGCATTTACTCAACATTAAATATAAGTGAATATAATATAGTTAGCAGATGATATTTGTTCTATAAGTGATACAAACCTCGTCAAGCTACAATGTTAAAAGTCTCACAGCAGCTTTAAAACTTTGTGCTACACAATTATGTGCTTTTCAGTTTTGACACAAACACAGTGTGTATAATTATGTAACAAATTTTATAACTGCTGCCAATATTTTGTTCTGTGGTATATATAGACTTTGCAAGTTTTGTGTCTCCAATAGAACACATCTTATCTAATAGCTATGATACACTCACCTATTCACTGATAGTCAATATTAAGGAAATTCCACCAAAACATATGTCATATGTCATTGCTACACTATCTATTATATATTTTGGAAGATCTGTGTGTCTGTGTGTGTGTGTGTCTGTCTGTTTCCAATGGACTCGAAAACGGCCGAGCCGATTTCGATGAAACTTGCTACGTGGGGATATTTTCGGCCGGGGAGTGACATAGAATATCACGGGATTTCGATGAAACTTGGTATGTGGGGGTATTTTCGGCCGGGCAGTGCCATAGGCCTATTTATTTTCCCGTGCGACGTGACCTTGACCTTGAAATCGGGTCATTTGAAGGTCAAATGCCCGAATATCGCGGGATTTTTATGAAACTTGGTATGTGGGGGTACTTTCGTATGGGGAGTCTCATAAGCCTATTCATTTGCCCGTGCGACGTGACCTTGACCTTGAAATCGGGTCAATTCAAGGTCAAATCGCGAATTTTTATGGGATTTCGACGAAATTTGATACGTGGGGTTACTTTTGTCCACTGAGTGTATTGGACGGGTCGAGTCGTGACCCCGACCTGACCTTGACCTTCAAAATGATCAATTCGAGGTCAAATCGGGTAAAACCGGATGGATTTCGACGGGTACTTTTGTCCGGGCAGTGTTTTGGACGGGTCAAATCGTTACCCCACCTGACCTTGACCTTAAAAATGGTCAATTCAAGGTCAAAGCCCGGACGAAGTCGGGTCACCTTCTAGTTTTATATATAAGATCAAATTAAAAACATATTGTGTATAATGTATACACATTTGTTCTATGAGTGTGCAGTGCAATATATATATAATGTTCGCAACTGCAAAGTTTGAATCATGATATATTAGTATACTCTAGGCCTAGAGAGCAGTTATGTCAGAATTAAATCAAACTTATGATTTTAAAATGTCCATCCAAGTAAATATAAGGAACGTTATATTCTCAACAAATGTAACGTAGTTGCATGTGTATTTATATGTCTCGCTTTGAACGAACAGATGCATCTTATAGCCAGAATAATTTTGACAAAATAGCCGGATGGTTCGTTAGTCAATCACAAAATGTCCCAACGATTTCTTGAACGACGTAGACACATGGAGGTCACGTGTCGCATCCAATGAAGAAGGAATAACGTCGATCGAGTCGTGTGTCTGTCGCGTGCGATACCAATGGGCATTTATTGTGCGGGACCATCATGATTTTGAATTCAGAATGCTTGTTATGGTCAATGTATTGGAAGAGAAATGACACACGCTCCAGTTTGAAGTCTTTCTCCATAACAATAAAGGGGTGGCCAGGGCATATAAACACTTATGAATCACCATGCACGGAATTCGAAAGATGGAAAGCAGATTGTTGGAAAATATAATTAAAGTATCCATTGTTGGAAGTATCCATTCGAACAATATATCCATTGTTGGAAATACATCCATTCCATTCCAAATTGTTGGAAGTATCCATTCCAACAATAGCGGAGTTCTACCTCTACGTTCATAAACATTCATTACATGCATAGTATTATGCGAAATGTGCAACTTATTATAATATATTAATATGTCATATATATAACTTTGGATCACTCTCACGTTTATAGAGGGTAGAGCATATCGTCGCCAAAATATCGACATGTATATGGCGGCTAAAGCGACTAACCCTATATAACTAACTAAACAAGCAAACAATCGTCAATGTTAATGCTTGTTAAGGGCTTTGTGGACCCAATTTTTCCAAAATTTCCCTAAATTTTATAGAGTCAGAATAAAGGATTCTGTTCATGTATATTAGTAATAATAGAAACCATGCCCATTGATGCAGCATTTTGAGAGTATACTTCATGGTGGATTATGTTAGAAATACAAAATGTGAACTTTATTGAGATTTCAAAAAAAATAATTTAGAGGCAATGGTCCAAGAAAAACAAAGTCCAAATTTAAGAATCAAATATGGGAATATGTACTGAACACTGTGATGAATGATGTATTACAAAAAGAATATTATATTTCTTGAGTGTTCTTTGATAAAATGACTTTGAACCGGTTGTTGACAAATGATATACTAACTTCAGAATATGGTTGACTGAGAGGCAGCAGTTAATGGGTCAACCTTTCATGGCTGATGTCCATTCCGATTTGAATGGCTTTTTACCAGTGTCAACAGGTGTCAAACTACAACATGCCTGTTCACCCTGAGTGAGTGGTGACCTACTTACTAGAATTACTGTGGCTATGGCAGGGGTATGATTGAGGATTAGCATTCTATTGTCAACAGAGTCCAGAGCAGTTACAATGGCCAGCTGTTAACCCGTGCCTGCTACCACCCACATAGCCAACATGCAAGCAAGTATATATCATTTGTCAACAACCGGTTCAAAGTCATTTTATCAAAGAACACTCAAGAAATATAATATTATTTTTGTAATACATCATTCATCACAGTGTTCAGTACATATTCCCATATTTGATTCTTAAATTTGGACTTTGTTTTTCTTGGACCATTGCCTCTAAATTATTTTTTTTTAAATCTCAATAAAGTTCACATTTTGTATTTCTAACATAATCCACCATGAAGTATACTCTCAAAATGTTGTATCAATGGGCTCGGTTTATATTATGACTAATATACATGAACAGAATCCTTTATTCTGACTCTATAAAATTTAGGGAAATTTTGGAAAAATTGGGTCCACAAAGCCCTTAATATCCTATAATTTCATTTATCAGATGGCGGTGTGTGAGGCATAACTTGTCGTGTTGTTCGATCCAGGATAGATAACTCTAAATCACAACGATAGGAACATTGAGCTCTTAATAACGAAGGAAACGGGACCGCCCGCCCCTGGTACAACCAACCCAAATCGACCCGGGACAATCCGATCTGGGACAACCCGACCCTAATAAAGAACAGAGTGTGTGTTTGTTTAAAACTTTATTTAAAACAAATATAAAATATGGGAAACATGAGATGATATAGATACTTGTATTTCATGAATTCCACGAAAAGGCGGCCATGGATACCGATAATGGGTATTTGCATCATTGTCATGTCATCGGGGAATGTTGTTGCTTCTTCTGTATTTCATTATTACTATCCAATGAATATATTTTGGAATGGTCATTGCCCTCACTATACAATCTCTTAAACACCAGATATTGTGTGACTGGGGATCAATGATGCGCGCATGCGCAGTCAACGCATATTTTCATGTTTTGCCAAATAAGGTCAAATGAACCAAAATATCATTTTCAAGCAGCTCATGGTCATTCTAGGTTAATAGTGGGGCATGTGTGGAAATGTTATTTTTGTCACATTTCCCATATCACAATCTGCCTCAATTACCATAGTATCCCCTTTTTGCACATATATTTTAGTAAAATGACGGTTTAACCCCTACCAACAACCCGTTTCTAAGGTAAAAACAGTCGCATAGCAACCGTTGCCATGGAAAGTATGTTCGTGATTGCCCCCATATCTGAAAATAATACGTGGGACCTAATATACAAATGTGCCAAGTTTTATGCTTTTATGACAATGTCCGCATTTGTTACACAAAAAACTATACCTAAAAAAATCGCACGGTGATTCCGTCACGCCCGTTGTGTGATTCCGTCACGGCGAACAAACCGAGTTAACTAGTAATATACACATAAGTGTGTGACAATGCGGCTTTTTTCTGCAAGTATAATGTATCTACTTTACTAATTGGGAACTGTTTCCAGGTCAGCTTGGCTGAATGAGCAGGGTTCTTCAATAGTACGGACCTACCCTCATATTGATGGCACTTTTTTGGTGATTCCGTCACGGACACAATTTGACCCAGAGTGAGATGATACTTAAATACACATATAGTTGTATATAATCAAACAACTTTGTATAGTATGTACAATGTTTTTTATTTTAAGCGGTACCCTTCTGGTCATAATTTTAGATTTTATAGGCCACAGAAAAGTGAAATTCCGTAAAATTTGGTGATTCCGTCACGCTGGAATTCATGATTTGCGAATATCTGGCTATCTGTCTGTCTGTGTTCCTTCGAAATTCACGGGAACCATCTAGATGACACCAAAGGGGTCTAACAGGGGTAACTGTTTGCGAGGAAGATAATGGTGCGGGTTATAAAAGTTTATAAAATAACACTGTTGTTGTCAGGGGAGGGGGAGGGGTAGAAACCAAATTTGTCGCGGATTTCCTCCAAACTTATACATAATCATCTCCATGATATGCAGAATCTACTCATCTAGTGATGTGATTTAAGTATGTCAATAGTGTCGCCGTTCGAGTCAGTGGTGCACGGAGGGGGAGAGGGGCAGAAAAAATATATATAAATATTTAAGCACCGATTTCCTCAAAATTGGTACACATTAGATTCCTCACGGTACAAGCAATCTAATCATGTGATTTAAAGTCGCCAAATTGGTACCGTTTGGGTGAGAGATGGGGCGGGGGCCATTAATTTGTTAGAATTTGAGTAGTCGCCGATTACCACCAAACTTATACATAATCATCTCCATGATATCAGGAGTCTAATGGTGTGGCTTAATGGCACCAACAGCGGCGTCATTCGAGTCAGGGTGCACCGAATGGGAGAGGGGCGCCACAATATTAGATAAAAAATATGGTTAGCGCCGATTTCCACCAAATAGATAGACATTCTTCTCCGTGATAAAAGAAATCTAATCGTGTGATTTAAAGGTCACAAATGTGTGCTGTTTTTGTTTGAGATGGGGGGGGGGGGCACTGAATTTGATAAGAATTTGCTTAGTCGCCCATTACCACCAAACTTATAATTATAATCTCCGCCATATCAGGGGTCTAATTCTGCGGTTTAAAGATGACAAAAGTTGTGCCGTTGGAGTCAGGGGTTCGTGTATCCACGGGCAGAGGGACAGCAAAATTGATAAACGATATCTTTATAGCGCCGATTTCCACCAATTTTATACATATTTTTAATCTAATCGTGTGATTTAAAGACGACAAATTAGTGCCGTTTGGGTGAGAGATGGGAACACAAATATATGTTTATGGCGGTTTTAAATAGCGGATATGTGACTATTTTAACAGCTATACACCCACCACCGCGAAGCCCGCCCGTATCTTAAATTAAGCAGCAGAATAAAGAATTAATTAAATGAGCTGACGTTGGCATCGCAGCTATAATTGAATGTCAAAAACAGCAATGAGAACTGATGGAAAATCTGTTAATTTTTCAGTTAAATTTTTCCTCGTAGGAAGCTCATCCCAAAAAGGGAAATTGGTCGTCAGAATTGGGGAATCAGTGCTCATGCCTAATATCCTATATATTCATAAACCATGGTTCTATATTCCCGGTATGAGAACATTCAGATATTTTAACCTGAAAAAGTGCATAAATCCTAACATCTAGTGGTCTAACTCCAGACAAATGCACACGGCTACGGGCAAAAGACCAGGACACACCGGCCCGGACTGACCATGCTTGTTCGGCCCGGTGTGAGAAAATTTAGAAAAACTACACACGAAAATCGCAAATCCTAGCATCTACTACATCTAGACTGGCCGAGCTCAACTGAAGCTTTCCTAGTGTTGGAAATTTCAAACTTCATACTCAACCTCAGGCTGGAAAATTCTCCAACTGATGACGATTTCAGCCCACAAGTTTGACCAAATGTAGTAAATTGTTGTTTTGTTAAACTAATTAGCAGTTTTGTATTGGCCACGGGGGAGGGACAATGACCATGTTCGGCCCGGTGTCAGGTGTGCGAAAATTTCGAAATCTGAACAAGAAAATCGCAAAATCCTAGCCTCAAGCCTTCATGGAGTTGCAAATTTCAAACCTGTCACCCCCCCCCTAATGTTGAAAAATGTCCACCTGATGACCATCTCAATCCAAAATTTTGACAATAAATAGGAAAATATGCAAATATTGGTCCAAAAACAATTAATTCCCCCCAATAAATTGTTTGAAAATCAAACTACAATAACATTTTCAACCTATTGTCGGTGTGAAATTTCCAACTGTTGAAATTTTTTAACAAAGTTGGGGGGGGGGTGAGACCCCCCAAACCCCCTCCCCATGTCTGTTCACGAAAACTAATTTTGATCCACGTGGCTAATTATAATAATGTTAAAGTTAAACCGGAAGCAAATTGCCGACAATTCAGGCGCATGCTCTTGTTTTACTTCCTGTTTCAGAATTTTGTTTAGTTATGACTCAAACGAAACAAAACTGATGACATAACACGATTTATCCCTATTGTACACCCATAGAATGAGGAGACGTTGAAGAAAATACAATTAGGAAGATGGATGTCGACATTGATCTCGATGGGAAGCTTTTACAGCAGTTCAGTTCGATGGGAACTACAGATAAAGAAGTTCTGATTTCAGAATTCCAGAGGTTGTTGGGAACTGATCTGAACACCGAATGCTGCGCTTTCTTTCTCGATATGAATAACTGGTATGCTATTTTCTACACCGACAGTATGTGCTAGTGAACAGTTGATCGATACATGCATTGTGCTATTGCGAGGGGATAACCCAATTCAGTGATTCATCCGTACTTGTCTCTTGTCTAGGTTCTAACCTTGTTGAAAATCTACGAGATAAAGATATATCCCGTCGAAATTTCTGCGATGCCTGTAATGGGAAAGGTTGCTTCATCTGTAGATATTACAATGCAGGAACCAATTCTGGTTGTAGACGCACTGGTCCAGGTGCTACCATGGCTGAGTAACTTTATAACCCTGTGGTGACTCCAGTAGCCGAGTAGCGTTCTTTAACGTGCACACACCGATGCGTGTACGCGGGTCAGCCATTAATGTCCACGCCCGATCGGACAGCATACTGCACCCACGACAACATACCTGGACAAGTGTTGTAATGGGGGGAAGTCGACATTTTGCATTCGGATCTTTATTCAGTGATCTCGAAGTTCTGATTTTTGTCAGAATACCCTGACCAGGTTGCGATCCCAGGTCTGCTAGCACGAGAGACCAGTACACTACCTCTCGGCTACCAGCTTCAAATCTGGAAAGGAAGTGTATGACACGACCAAACCACGATGTTCCCCCAGCAATACTTATGCGTCACCTTGACATATCATTTACCAGGGTTTCCGCTATGGCGGCAGGGGATCCATTTTTGGGCCCCATTCCTCCAGCCAATTTTTCCCCTGCCATCGTACCACAGGACATATTCCATATGTGTACCGGTAGGCCTACAGGTATAAAGATGTTTACTTCTCAATTTCGTTGGGACAGTACTAAGAAATTTAAATAGTTGACAACTTTATTTGATTTATAGCGAGAATACACACTCGGACCGTTCTAACACGAACTGAGGAAGTGATCAAAACCGACATTGCTAGAACACATGCTTTGGAGCCCACTGGTTACGTTGCTGCGGTTAGGTTATGAAAAATGACCGCCGATAATTTAATCATGTTATATTCCGGTACGTTATGCGTCCGAACTTTCTGCCGAGTCTTGAATAGTGGTCGTTTAACTTCAACGGGCATGTTTCCGTATATACAGCAATTAATTTTTATCTAATAAATTTTCTATGTTCTAAAGTTATTGCGGTTGATAGCATACCGGTAGTAACTTAGGTAGAAAATGGATGCAAAATGATGAGCAAATCTACTCTCTTTTTCTTCTATTGGCCGATACAACAAAAGTACAATGTAGGTCCACTTAGTAGTGTTTCCACGACATTGACTGCATTTTCCCCTCGGCGGATATACAGGACCCGTTCCCCAAAACCTAGCGGAAAGCCTGCATTTACCTTCCTTTTCCAAAAAAAGAGACATTTAACAAGCCTTTTTTTAGTTTTACTCGATCAGGTGAACAACCTGCGAAGCATGTTGGCCATTTCGAGCTGTGGTCATACCGTGCAGTATCGAGTGGAAAATATGCCCTTAACCCGATCGAACAGAACCAAAAAATGGCTGTAATACTTTGCGGGTCGTTCGCCTGATCGCGTAAATGTCTCTTTTTTGGAAAAGGAAGGTACTAGTACCAGTAAATGGTATGTCAAGGTGACGCATGTGTTGTCTGCTTGGTCGTGTCTTGTGTTATATTCTTCCTTTCCGGACTTGAACAAAACCCTCCATTGCCAGTGGTGGGGAAAGTTGGACTATACATACAATGGACTACTAGTACTCTCAGGTGCCAAATAAACGTGCCGGCACGTTTATTAATTTGGAGCAAAAATACACACTATCACGCTTATTGTGACCCATCACGTTTATAATTGTTTTTGGTAAATCCATCCAGTGTGCTAATGTCAATACTAGAAGTCACAAACCACTAAATATAACTGTTTTTGGTAATGGGGAGAAGTCGGCATTTTGCAATCGGATCTTGAAATGATCTCGAATGAGACTTTTCAGTCTGACAAACTTGGTATATCACCGAGTTCTGATTTTTGTCAGAATTCCCTGACCAGGTTTCGAACCCTATCCCCTAGCACGAGTGACCAGTACGCTACTTCTGGACTACCGACTTACTCATAGACATAGTGACAGTGACATACTTATGATAGTTACATAGTGACATAGAGGGGTAGAGTATGCCTAATAGTCCGAGAATTCAATTGTATAAAATTAAATTAAATAACCAAAGACCCGAGCATTAAATAACCAGATATCCGAGCAATGATTCAATAAATAGTCGGTCATATATATATAGAGGATCTCACATGAGTTTCTATTTTATACGGAATTTATCAAGTTCACCTTTTATCACATGATCAAATAAACGCGAAGTATTCATCGAAAACAACAATCATAAACTTCAGCAATCCCAATATTACACTTGTGTCTTACCAACAATTATGAAGCTGGTTTTGTGGGTTAATTATGTGATAAATATATACATGTATATATAGGCCCCATGCAATGTGCAATTATTTGTGGTTGCCTGTTTAAAATTTGCTTGACAAGGGAGGCAAAATGACATTGACTATAGTAATCTGTGAGATGCCTCTTTGCATTCTCATACAAAATTTTATTTAGCAGGAAATTGAGCAAGAATCAGATACCTGAAACGCGAGTTTAACAACGAGACAAGAACGCTGGTACTAGTAGCATATTGGAACGTTGTCACGCATAGCATCGCCAACTACTGTAGGAAAGCAACATGTTTAACAGTTTTAAATGCTTGAGATGTCATAAGTCTTTATGTTCATATGTACACATGAACAAAGGTGAAATGATCGCTGTAATCTGTATAAATTTGATCTCTCATATGTCAATACATGCAATCTGCATTTCAGTTTTGTGATCCAGCTGTTGATAATGGTTACAAAGTTGGGAGTGTGACCCAAAACCCACTGCCCCTTCTATAGGACCCTCTGACTATCGGACTATAAACCCTTGACCTATGGAATCCTCTGCCTTTTGAACCCTCTGACTATTGGACCCTCAGTCTGTCGCTTTAGACTAACCCTTGGACTATCGAACCCTCTGAATATTGAACCCACAGACTAATGCACTGTCCCGACATAGTGTCAATAGTGAAGCTGACGGGGTCTTTGTCATAATTTTCTATATATAAACATGTCGGGCACACATCCAAAACAAGCTATTCAGCTCATTTGTCTTTCGTGTCAGCTACTTATCATAGTCTGCTTTTTAGCTCACCTGAGACAAAGTCTCCGGTGGAGCTATAGTCATCACTCCTCGCCCGTCCTTCCGTCCATCCATCCATCCGTCATCAATTCTTTAAACATCTTCTTCGGAACCATAATACCGAATAGGTTCTTATTTTGTGTGGATGTTCCCTTGATGACTCACATTCAGATTTATTCAAATGAGGTCACTGGGTCAAATAGTTGCGAAAGCAGGGCCATAACTCTATTTCTCCATGTAGTAATTCTTAGAATGACTTCTTCTCAAGAACCATTGGACCCATTTAGCTTATATTTGGTGTGTAGGGTCCTTGAGTGACTGGGGTTCAGATTTGTTCGAATGGGGTCACTGGGTCCAATAGGGGCAGAGCCATGGACACAACTCTTGTTCAATTGAACAAAAACAAAACAAATCGATTTGAAAACAAAAATGTGTTGTTTTTTTTTTCTTCAAATAATTTTTTTTTATTTTAATTGAGATAAATTTCTTGCTCAATTAAAAAAACAAACACCATTATAACATCCACCAGGGTGACTCAACCAAATTTGGTTTAAATCAGTCTAAAATCAAGAACATGCAAACATCAGATACTCAGAGCTCTATGAGATATGAGGAAGGTGCCTGCAATCACAGAATGTTTACTTAACACCATATAGAAGTCACATTGATTTATAAAGTAATAAATGAATTGGCAGTGTTAACAAAATCTGATTGGAATGACAGCTCCTTTGATTAATACCCTAAAATTATCTGCCTGTTAGACACTTTGTATATAAATGACCTATTGCTTATGATAACAAATTCCCAAGGCCAAGTGTGAATAATGAATCTGACAGTTAGGCCAGTTAAACTAAATACCTGTTTTCTCAGGCAATTACATACCGGTATGGGAAACTGGATGAGAAAGAAGGAGTCATTTTTCTTAGCTTACCTGAGATGAAGAATTGAGACATATTTTGGCTGGATGGTCCCTAGGTGGCTGGATTTAGTTCTGTTCAAATGGGGGTCACATGGTAAAAAAGTGGCATAGCTAGGGACCTAACTCTTTCCATCCATATAGTAATTCTTAAAACATCTTCTCAAGAATCATCGGGGCTATTTAGCTAATATAATTGGTATGGAAGGTCCTTGGGTAACAGGGATACAGATGTGTTAAAATGAGGTCACCTGGTCAAATAAGGGCGGAGCCAGGGACATAACTTGTCCATCCATTGTAATTCTTAAAATGTCTTCCTATCAAGAACCATCAGGCCTATTCAGCTTATATTTGGTATGGGTGACTAGGATTCAGATTTGATTCAGGATTGGATCACTGGGTCAAATAGGGTCAGAGCCACGGACATAATTTTTTCCCTCATTAGTTATTTTTAAAACATCTTCTCAAAGAACCATTTGGCATATTTAGCATACATTTGGGTACAGAGAGTACTTGGGTGACTGGGACTCAGATTTGTTGAAATGGGTTCACCAGGTCAGAAAGGGGTGCGACCAGGGACATAACTCTTCCCCCATAGCAATTCTTAAAATGGCTCCTCCTCAAGAGCCATCAGTCGTAGTTAGCTTATATGTATTAACTAGTATGGAGGGTCCTTGGGAATGGGTTACAGATTTGTTAAAATGGGTTCGGCCAATCAAGAAATGGCATTTGGTGTATGTGGCCTATGGAGAGTTGGGATCAAAATTTGTTTGAATGGGGTCCACCATTTAAAAAGGGGGCATGTCAGCTTGCCACAGTTAGGAAAGCTTGAGGCATCAGTTGTAAAATTCCAACATGTGCAAAGGAATTTTACGAACTTGGGAGTGTGTTTGCTTCAGTTGGGAAGGAGCAGACTATGGACTATGTGGGGTGGGGGGATCTGGAACATATTTTAAGGAGGACACCCCACTGCTCAAAGAAGTCCCTCTACGCTACGTCCCTCTTTAGGACTACTTGTTTTTAAGTCTTCCGAGTCCCAGTCTTCTCAGTTTTTACAGTCTGGTGAGCGTCTCCACCGTCATTGACTGTCTTGTTAATGTAATTTACACGCCTTTATGGTTTGTGGACTATAGTGCGAAAAAGCGATACTAGAATCTAATTTCATTAGTTGGGTACCACTCTGACGTCTCCAAAGAACAAAAAACGTAACGATCTGTCAGTCTAGACAGAAAATACCATATTTAGGTTGGGGCAATTTCCCACTATCTAATGGGGAAGCATATGATAAAACAATAAATTACACTACAATCTAATATTATCTACTTTAGACTGGTGCACGCCATATGGTGACTTACATTTTTTTACAATGAAGCTTTTCTCAGTTTTTAGCTCACCTGAGACGAAGTCTCTGGTGGAGCTATAGTCATCACTCCTCGTCCGTCCATCGTCCGTCCGTCAACAATTCTTTGAACATATTCTCCTCTGGAACCATAACACCGAATGGGTTCATATTTGGTGTGGATGTTCCCTAGGTGACTCTCATTCAGATTTGTTCAAATGAGGTCACTGGGTCAAACCGTTGTGAAGCCAGGGCCATAACTCTTTCCCTCCATAGTAATTCATTTAAACATCTTCTTCGCAAATACCATCAGGCCAAATGGGTTCATATTTGGTATGAAGGATCCTTGGGTGACTGGGGTTCAGATTTGTTCAAATGAGGTCACTGGGTCAAAAGTGGGCGGGGCCAGGTACATAACTCCAAAAAATATTTTTTTTTAATTTTTTTATTTAACTTCATGGTAAATTATATATATATATATATATTAGCAGGGTTTCCGTTAGTATGGCTCAGCGTCCGTAGGACGGCCTCATTCCCCTCGCAGATGATCTGTTTGATTCATACATGTACCAAAAGTCAGTAGCAATATTTCATCGGATGCAACGGGAGTTAAACAGTATACTGGTGGAAAAAGCGGGTCAATTGAGCACATTGTGTTACCGGTACATCGTAACCCTTTAAAATCAAAGCGCCAAAACTACAACGTAATGTTTGGTGTGTTGAAATAGCGACGTTATATACAGCGTAATAAATGTTGCAGTAACATCAAAGAATGTCGAACTGCTGAGTCAGGGTTTCCGCTATACCGGCAGGGGGTCCCCTTGACGGCCCCGTTCCCCTCGCCAAGTTTTCCCCTCCTGCCATACCCCAGGACATACTGCATGTCTATAACGGTATAAAGATGTTTAAAACTTCTGAATTTTGTTGGAATAGTACTAATGAATTTTAAAAGGTGAATTTATTTTATATCTTGTGAGTGTACACACTCTAAACGCGTTGTTATACAGAAAATTGAAACAGGAAGTTATCGGAACTGACATCGCTAGAAGCTATGCCTTTGAGGCTGGTTAGTTATGTTGCGGTTAGTACCTGGTTATGTTATGCAAAAATCATACCTGTCATGTTTTATACCGCAAAATATACTGTTCACTTTGTAATAGAGCGAGAGAGAAATGTGGGAGTAGCCGCACACCGGGCATCAAGGCATCTTACCACTGCCCACAAAGAATACTCATCGGCCAGATATGTAATCAGCCTTCTATATTTACACTGCAGAGCTCTGCTAAAATATATTCCGATTACGTTATGCATCCGAAATATCTGCTGGGTCTTCCACAGTGAGTCTTTTAACATTAACGAGCACGTTTAACTCGGGATCCAAATTACTGGTGTTCTGTACTTCGTAAATTAATTTATATCTAATAAATTTACTAGTTTTAAAGTTACAGGTACATGTATAAGGTTTGATAGCTTGGCACTTGGGCAGAAATGGAACAAAACAATCTGCCATTTCTACTCTCACACGATTCTATTGGCCAATATAACGAAAGTAGTTCAACCAGTGCTAAAACAGGCTACTTTTACCTGGATTTTTCCCCTTGACGGCTACCGGCCCCATTCCCCTACCCCCTAGCGGAAACCCTGGCTGAGTACGGACATTTTTTGCACAGGATTTCTGTGGTTGAAACTACTCATGCTCGGAGATCCCATGCTATAGTATGATTACATAATTTGATCAAAGAATGACGAATTGCTGAGTTAGGCAGAGTGGGGATCAACATACGCCAAAGGCGGTTCTCCAACCAAAGGAGGTATATATACCTCCGAGATCCCGTGCAGCCATGCTATCCTCTATTATAATACGGAACATTTCCCAAATCAGTCTTTATAGCGGGAATTCATAGTGACAACATCATTCATTTGACCCATATTACATGCACTGAGGATAACTCAAAAAAACACACCCTCCTGCCCCCCTCCCCAATATGGAGATAAAGTCAAAGTACGGTCAATAATACATGTAGTTTCATTGTCCCGTCTGGGTCTCCAAACACAAACAACGGTGCACATGTTACCATTTCCCGCCAAAACTCAATTATATTTTATAACACGTTTGCTAAAACTCAGCTGTTAGCAGCAGTCGTCAGTTGTTGGACTAGAACAGACTATTGACAAGCTACGCGTTCCGAGTTTGAAAGAATTCGCTACCATTCGTATTTTACCGCTATAAATATCTCCTGCAGACAAACCCTGCAGTATGATGTCACAGCGCACAAATAGTTTTACGATTGACAGAATATATGGAATATATCAGTTTCATTTTCACGGAAGCTACTTGAAATTCTAGGAAATACTTAATTAAATTCTCCAAGCTAGGTATTATTAGACAATGCATCGATGCTTTTTAGTGTTTAGTTTCATTATACAGGTCAGAATTTTATTGTAAGTTATAAATTTTCAAACACTGTAACTTGTTCATTTATATAGTCTTCAATCAGACGGCAGTCTTACGTGCGTAATTACATGTTTAATTATCTGGATACCATCATAATTAATGCACCCACAGAAAATGATCGACTTGCGTAATATATACGTAGCTTTGGATTGCTTTGTGAGACACCCAGGTGCAAGGAAATTGCTACTTTTCAGCGTCAAATAATTTTTGTTTCGCCCCACGGGATGTACCATGGTCGTCCCGTCGCGTTATTTGTTTCCCCAAATATGGACTCATTAATTACCCCTTGGTGGAAACCCTGATATTAGTGCCCCCTGGCCCTTTACTCAAGTTCACTGCTTCTGCCACCCTGGTCCCAAAAATAATATTTACTCAAATTCTTGACAGAGAATCATTAATAAGAAGCATTTACTTTGGCTCTAACTGTATGCCGGGTATGCCTACACATGTCAAGTGAAATCTGACATTTTTATAAACATTCCCTGGAGATCTGCTAGAGGTCATTAATTCCCAATTACAATAACAATCTATCTATGTATTGTTCAAATCTCTCAACATGACATTTAACACTCCCACATCCACTTGAAAAGTGTTCTTTGAAAGAACCACCAGCTCTATTTAGCTCATATTTAATATTGAGGCTCCTTTGGTTGTGACTCAGATTTGTTCAATCAGGGTCACCAGGTCAAGTAGGTGCAAGGCCAGCTACATTACTCTTTCTCTCCATATTAATTCATGATATGTCTTCTATGCAAGAATCAAATGGCCTATTTTGCTTATATTTGGTATCAAATTACATGTACCTTGGGTGACAGATTTGTGAAAATGGGATCACAAAGTCGAATAAGGGCAGAGCCAGAGTCATAACTATTTCACTACATAGTAATTCTTAAAATATGTTTGCAAGAGCCAAGAACTAGCTGGCTTATTTAGCATGGAATGTTCTTGTTTGACTGCAATTCAGATTTTTTAAAATGGGGGCACCTGGTCAAATAAGGGCCAAGCGAAGGACAGTTTTCCTCTTAATATGCTTCCTTCACAAGGACCATCAGGTCTATTTTACTGATATTTATCATATGTATGAAGGGTTCTTTGGTGTCTGGGATTCAAATTTATTCAGATGGGCGTCACCAGGTTAAATAGGGTGGGACCAGGGACATAACTGTATTTCTCGATAGTAATACTTAAAATGTCTTCTCAAGAGAGGTTGGATTATTTAGCTTACATATAGTATGGAGGATCCTTTAGTGACTGAGATTCAGATTTGTTAACATGAGGTCAACCTGTTAAGAAATGACGGGGCTATGGGGACTTAACTCGTTTGGGACGTGATTCTTTTGAGAAAACATTACTCACAGACGAGATTGTTTACAGAAATGCTTACTTTTATATAATTTTATAGCAATTTATGCGTTTATTCAATGTTGGGTCAGACCATTTGCCATGGCAGAATTCTCCGCGTGACAACTCATAATATATGGGTGTGCATCTGTAGTCTATAAATCTTCTAGGAATTTTGGGTAGATACCACCAAATTGCGACCGGTTGCCATAGCAACATATTTTCGGAAATCTATGATTTTGGGGGCTGTAATTTCGCTATATGACGATATGTTTGCGATATTTTGAATCAAATATAAATGGTTTCCAAGTTAAATGATCCAGGAATATTTTGCCAACATCTAGAACTAACCTTTCTCGAAAATCACCCATCACCGACAGAGGGCGCCATTCAAAATGGCCACCAAACCCCCGTTTTCTAACGTTAAAATGCTTACTTTTATATCATTTTATAGCAATGTATGCGTTAATTTAATGCTGGCCAGACTATTTGTCATGACATAATTCTCCACGTGACAACTCATAATATATGGGTGATCATCCGTGGTCTATAAATCTTCCAAAATTTTTGGGTAGATACATGTACCACCAACTTGCGACCGGTTGACATGGCAACCGTTTTTCGGAAAATTATGCGTTTGGGGGCTGTAATTTCGTATACGAGATGTCTGCATGCGACATTTTGAATCAAATGTAATTAATTTCCAAAAAATATGATCCAGGAATATACTTAAATTGCTCCCGCTTCTTTTTCCTTCCGCTGAAGGAGTCAAGATTCACCTGCCATGGTGATTACCAACCGAAAACTTGTCTACGCGTCTACGGCTTAGGCTACTGGGCGCCGACATTTTGGAACAATGACGTCACGAATCACGTCACGCGACCCCCACGTGACGCCAAAATTAGGTTACATCTTCCTGGACCCCTCACTGAGTGATCGGCCTATATTGAATACATGCTACTATGCTCAAAACATTTAATTATAAAAGATTCATGCGATGATAACAAGTGCATGAAGTGGGAAACGGATATATCCGTTTCCCGTCCTGTAGGTAATGTTTTGGGAAACGGATATATCCGTTTCCCGTCCTAAACGAGTTAACACTTTTTAGTCAAGTTTTTTTTCCAAAACTCGACTTATAGTGTGGCGGACGGGCGGCATGTTTTGCTTATAAAAAAAAAATTGATGTGTGAGTACATATCCATGCACGTAAGCTGCAGACAAAAAATCGGGTTCGTCCGCACATTTATTACAGAGTTATGGCCCTTTGCAATTTTTCACTGATTTTAGGCTCGTTAGCGCAACAACTTCAACAAACGTTATCTGATTCGATTGAAATTTGGGTGTCTCCCAAGAATATCTCGGTCGAGTTCGAAAACCGGCCAGGTCCGATAAAATTTGATGGAGTTATGGCCCTTAATTAGTCATTTTTCATGAATTTTCAGCTCGTTAGCGCGATAACTTCAACAAACGTTATCCGATTTGATTGAAATTTGGTATATAGGTGTCTCCCAAGATTATCTCGGTCGAGTTCGAAAACCGGCCAGGTCCGATAAAATTTGATAGAGTTATGACCCTTAATTAGTCATTTTTCGTGAATTTTTAGCTCGTTAGCGCGATAACTTCAACAAACGTCCTCCGATTTGTTTAAAATTTGGAATAGACGTACTTGCCAAGAATATTTCGGACGAGTTCGAAAACCAGCCTGGCCCATTAAAATTTGATAGAGTTATGGCCCTTAATTAGTCATTTTTCGATATTACCTATTAATTAGTCTACCGATACTGATGCACACCAATTGGCGGTAGCCACCGGCGGTAGCCACCGGCGGTAGCTACCGGCGGTAAGCCACCGAAAACGAGACACAGCATCTCTGATGCCACCTCTTGTGTGTCTAATAAAATCATTAAAATACAAAATTCATTAAAACATCTACCTTGGAACTACCTGACTGATTAATCTGACATACATGTATGGTGTTTTGAGTCCATGGATAATTGGGCTTCAAACATGTCTAAATGGTTTTATAAAAAGGCGCTTGTGAGATTGGAAATTTCCAATAATTGAGAAAGTTTGAGATGTCGGTTGTGAAATTCCAACCTAAGACTTGGGAGTCTGGAGTCCGGTCGGGAGGGGACTTGTTGAGAGGGGGGGGGGTGATCAGTAGTGTACAGTTGGTAATTTCAAGGTAGATATTCAGCGATCTACATACATGAAGCCTATCTAGCCACATATCCTGTTTAGATCTACTTCTTTTAAAGTGATTATGAAAAGTTCTGACTGTTGTGGTCTCCAGAGTCCCAGTCTTATCAGTCTTTGCAGTCTGGTGAGCGACACCACAGTCTTTGACTGTCTTGTTCTTGATCGTATGGGTTATTAAGAAAATAAAAAAGGGGGACCACCTTAAAAAGGGCCTAAAACTAAAATTAGGGGGCCGAAACTAAAAGCCACATTAGTTGCTGAATGTCGCATTTGCCATATTTTAGAAGGTCAAACAATAAATATTGGAGGTCCTAACAATACAATTGTTGGTGTTATCTTGTAGATTTCATATAGTAGACCATAGAACAGAAAACGTTTCGAAGATTGATCAACTATTTTTCGAATTACAAAATTTTTGTATTTATCAGTTTCAGGACAGGCTATTTTGTCAAAATGGGCTAAATTGCCCTTTTTGATAGTTAATATCTTAATATATCTCAAGTGCACCCGGCTTAAAATTTACAGTGAGCAGTACATGTATATAGTGCTCCTCCTGTTTTCAATATCGAAAGGCTGGCCAGAACCAAGGCTGATATGATCATCCAATCTGGGTGAAATCTAGAGCAGCTACTGGTACGTTCTCGATGGAACATATAACATGAAATCCCATTCCCATTCAAGAAATATTATTATTATTATTATGTCAGTGTCGGCGAACCAATAATAACGACATGGAAATTCCATGCTGTCATTTTCAGACATACATGAGTCACACACAATAGCAATTGGTAAATGATAGTTTCATTGAAATTTTTGGAAATATTAGCTCTAATAAATCTAGCAGAATTTCAGAAATACAACAGTACATGTACATTGACTATTACATGTACTGAATATGATGAACTGATTAGATTCACGAAGAATGCTAACCAGTATATTGTATTTCACACAGCACATTTGCCTCTGTTAGACACACATAAGTTCAGAATCACCCATCTACCAGTAAGCACTATGGAGACAATCTAACATACTACATGTACATACGTGATTACCTGTGATCTTCGGTCTTCTTTAAGCCTAGAGGCTTGTATTGCTTATAGCTTTTTCTGAGGCACCTTATAATGACCAATCTTTACACCTAAGCCTCCTATTTATGGGGACCGGGGCTAAATTTGTGAATTTTTTTCCTCGAATAAAAAATCTTGATTTCTTTCCGACTGACAGGTACTCTCAACTGCCGAATAATAGTGCATGCATGATCATTTAATTTCAGTCAAAAATACAACCCTGCACTATTATTTGGCAATGAGACATATAGTGAAATTGCCTGCACTATTATTAATTTCAGCCGAAAATACAGCCCTGCACTATAATTCGGCCTGCATTATTATTCGGCAGGTAAGAGTACACAAAAATTCACTAATATGTTCCCAAATAGTTATACATTTAACATACAACATGTAAAACTGGTATACATATTTGTGCAGCAGATATAAGATCTTTCAGATTTAATAAAATATCTATTTTTAACTATTCTTTCATGTTTCAGGAACTTGCAAGAAGCAATATGTTCATACTATGATTATGAACAGCCAAACATTCGACTTCCATTGATGACATTTGTAGAAGATGTCACTATTGGTGAAGGAGAATCTGTTCCTCCAAGTACATCCTTCATAAAAACCTGGCGAATAAAGAACTCAGGTATGCAAAGTGTACATTGTCACTCAAATCTGTCATGAATAGTTAGGTGCAATCTTTAGCTGTTGAACTTATTACAGTTGCTTAAAGGATTTATTTTTCAAAAAAGACATCGAATTTTTCTGCCCTCAGTATTAAACCCACTGATAATATGTTTATGATAAATGGCATTGTTATACTAAATGGATGCTCCCACTCAGTTATTAACATATACATTGGAATGGTCTATTATTCATTTAATGGGATTTTCAGGGAATATAGCAGCCGACAGACAGAAAAACAGATATATCAAGAGCAGAAATGATGATTCATATTTATTGGTGGGAAATTTTCAGATAATTTAAAAAACCCACCTTTTTTTTACCTTATCTGAACATTTCCTAAGCAACTACTTGCCAATGAGTATTTAATTTAGAAATAGTTAAATTATGAACTTGTGTTTAAAAAAATATTAAAATTCAAAGATATCTGAAAATTTCTGAAGATGTATTATGCATACAGAATCATGTTGTCAGTGCACACTAATGTCACATGAATGGTCATGTGATGAAACCATTGACACGTTTTCATGGACTTTTCTGCTATCATTTGTGCCCATCCCATAGTATGGTACACATTGTGTCAACGTCTGGATTGACCACTCTGTCATCCATCCACCGTCTGTCCATCTGTCTGTCCGTAGACAATTTACACATGGTACAATAACTCAAACATTTTCCATCTGATCAGAACTGAATTTTGTATATGAGTTTCTCGGCCAAAAATATAGATCATGTTCGAAAATGGGTTTGTTCCAATTTTTTATTTTTTTTGGCCCTTTTTTTCGAGAATTTTGTTTTTGTTTTTTCGATTGGATTCCTTGCTCAATTGTATAACACACAAAAAACTAAATTTAAAAAAAATGTATCTTCACTGAAATTACTGAGACTCAATTAAACATCTTCTTGGGAACCACCGTGCTGATTAACATATGGTGTGAAGGGGCCTTGGATGGTAGGTATTCTGATTGTTTAAATGTGACTGACCTGCCAAAAAGAGCCAGCGCTGGTGTCACTCTTTCCAAGTGACCCTCCCAGCTCCTACTCTCCCCCTCCTCTCTATCCTCCCCCAAATTATTGTTATATCTCTTTCTTGCTTTGACAACAATAAGCATGTTAAGGCACCATGAGTTAATTACCGACCACATGCTATGTCAGATTTGATCTTATCTGACTTATTTTATTAAACAAAGTTCCACAGAGTGATGGCATGTTTGTGTCCAAGGGTGTTTTCTTAACCACCACTTAGTCGGTGAATTAATTTAAATAAACCAATGGAACTCTAGGTCCTTGGATACTTGGACTTACATTGGATCAGACAGGGCCCATGTAAGATATTTAACACCCCACCCCACCCCACCCACTGCTCCACAAGAGAAATTATTTGTGATGTTAAATTTCAAGTTTGGTGTGTATATATAGATCCCTAGCACCATACAGTTGTTATTATACCCCCACTTTCGAAGAAAATGGGGGGTATACTGGATTGACTGCGTCCATCCGACCGTCCGTCTGTCTGTCACGCTTTCTCCCTCCGTGTGTCCATCCGTCAGTCCGTCCGACCTCATAACTCGAACAACTATGAACCGATTTCAATATTTTTTTGTATGCAATCTCCTTATGAAGGTCTCTCCGCATGATGCTAATTGCGGTTCGGTCCGACTTTTTTTTTTCAAGTTACGCCTCTTTTTCGACTTATTTTGACTTAGAAAATTCTGACCGACTTAATAACTTTAACAAATATGAACCGATTTCAATAATTTTTGGTATACATGCTTCTCACAATACCCTCTCTACATGATGCGGCTAGGGATTGGCTCAGACTGTTTTTCGTAATATTACACTTCATTTTCGACTTATTTTGACTTAGAAAATTCTGTCTGACTTAATAACTTTAACAAATATGAACCGATTTGAATAATTTTTTCTGTACAAGCTTCCTGTGACACCATATCGATATTATTAGTCCAAATTTTTATTTAAAGTTAAAAATCTTTTTTGTTGAGTTTACGGATAATGCTGGTTGAATTTGCCATGGTGGGGGTATGCTAGCACTCGATTGCACACCTCTTGTATATTACAGTTTATATAGGTGTTATGTTTTCTGCCGTTTGTCTCCTTTTAGCCAGAAAGCATAATGCATGTATCAACTAGAAACAGATTAATAATCTGATTTATATGCCTCCAGTCTCCCTAACCGATTATTGATGATTCAACATATTAGTTTCCTTTGTCTTAGATCAGCATGATGAGGAAATGATCAAGTAAATGTACATTATAAACCCAAGCTATCATATAGAATATTCCACCTTGGACATTGCTGGATTGCCCATTATGCTCTAAAGCACTATGCATGTTACCGACTAGACCACAGATGCACATATGTTTGCTGGAACCATTTAGAATCGTGGTTAAATGTAGTAATTGACATTGTGGTTGCTATTTTATATCGAAATCTTCTGGTAGGTATGTTTTGAGATACCTCTTAATAACAAATTATGTGTACATAATGAGCCATGATGAATGTTCAATGATGAATTGGTTAACCCTTTACCCAACAAACCGGCCACAACCGGCCAAATAAAGCTTCAACAGCCTAAAATATCTTCGGTCGGTCTCAATAGAACCATACAAATATGGATATCATTGGAACCGGCTCCTTGACCACATTGTGATAGTTACAGTTATGCCCTGTGCCAATGCATTCTCTTATATATGCGAGTCGACCATAGGTCGCCTCGCATATATAAGAGAATGCATTGGCCTAAAAAAAATCTTTTTTTAACACTTTTTACCATTTTTTCTTACATTCTTTAACAATTTTATAATTTTTAATGTGTTAAGCCAATGCATTCTCTTATATATGCGAGGCGACCTATGGTCGACTCGCATATATAAGAGAATGCATTGGCACAGGGCCGTTCTGTTGGGTAAAGGGTTAATTGGTGAATACATTTAAGAAATAGTCTAGCACAATGATCTACAGTAATGCCCTAAATAATCGACTCCTTAACCACAGCAGAATTATGGGTAATTTTTCAGGATTTAGTTGGATATATGGCTTGTTGCCATTCATCGGAAAGCTCTCACCCAACATCCTCACCATCCTCCAACCCCCAACCCCCAGATCAGACTGCATATTACAGTATGCAGTTGTACCATAGGACCATTACTAAGATGTAAATGTTGCATCTTGATTTTTCAGGTAATGATGGCTGGCCGCCGGGGTGCTGTTTGAAGTTCTGCAGTGGTGACAATCTCAGCCACAGAGACAGGGTTGTTGTAAATGCTCTTGGAGCAGGTGAAGTGACAGATGTCAGTGTAGATATGATCAGCCCTCACAGGGCAGGTGTTTATCAGGGACAATGGAGGATGTCTACTCCGACAGGAGTGTGTTACGGAGGTAAGTTTGTTAATTGTATAAGATGTACAGGTCTGTTTTGTTTTTGTCTCCCATTAATTATACCCCCACCCCATTTTTGAAGAACAACGGAGAGTATACTGGATTGAAATTGTCTGTCCATCTGGGCATATATCTCACCCACGGTTTATCGATTTCAATGAAAAGTGAAGCTGACGTCATGATATGTACTACATGGATGAAATGACGATAAGGCCAAAAGGAAGAATACCTGAGTTTAGGGTAACATGAGGGAAAAAAACAGGGGCGGGCGGTACTTCATTTTATTTAATTTTTTCATTTTATTTTTCACGGGGAATAATATTTAAGTATTCGTGCCTTCTAATCGTCTGCCAGTGTCACTCGTATATAGCTTGGGCAAGTCATTGTTACACTAATCAATGCCATGGTAGCTTTAATCAGTTTAATGGTGTTGCAGAAGTTCAATGACATGTATACAGCATGATATTAAATGATATTATATATAGAACTAGAAGGTGACCCGACTTCGTCCGGGCTTTGACCTTGAATTGACCATTTTGAAGGTCAAGGTCAGGTGGGGTAACGATTTGACCCGTCCAAAACACTGCTCGGACAAAAGTACCCGACAAAAGTACCCGTCGAAATCCATCCGGTTTTACCCGATTTGACCTCGATTGATCATTTTGAAGGTCAATGTCAGGTCGGGGTCACGACTCGACCCGTCCAATACCTTCAGTGGACAAAAGTAACCCTACGTATCAAATTTCGTCGAAATCCCATCAAAATTCGCGATTTGACCTTGAATCGACCCGATTTCAAGGTCAAGGTCACGTGGCGCGGGCAAATGAATAGTCTTATGAGACTCCCCATACGAAAGTATCCCCACATACCAAGTTTCATCAAAATCCCGTGATATTCGGCCATTTGACCTTGAAATGACCCGATGTCAAGGTCACGTCGCACGGGCAAATTAATAGGCCCATGTAACTCCCCGGCCGAAAATACCACCACATACCAAGTTTCATCGAAATCCCATGATATTTGTGCGTTTGACCTTGAAATGACCCGATTTGCTAGTTAATACATATTCCGGCACAAGTATCGCGTGTTTTCTGGTTTCCGCTTTCGAGAAATCGGCGAGGTTTGCCGAACAATGACGAGGGAATACGATTATACTACAACAACAATGGCGGCACTTCCGTTTTTCGACAATTGACGATATTTGCAAGGAAATGGTTTACTTGTTTAAGCTAATTCCGTAGTCGCGAATTCCTAATTATAAAAAAAATAAAATGAAGTCAGAGGAAATTTTTGAAAAACGATAAAATGGAATTTGGCGGCAGGTTTTGAGTAGGGGCGGGCAGGTTACCCTAAACACAGGTATTCTTCGTTTTGGCCTAAACCTCAAAGAACCCAACCCAACTCTTTGTCTATCTGGAAATAATGTTTTGTCTGTCCACTTAGATATTTCAGCCATGGATTATTGTAGCATTGAAATTTGGTATGGAGATTTGCCATCAGAGTGCTTTCAAAAGACTGCTATTGCCCAATGGCATTGTTTTGGAGTGTCAATTCTAGAGATCTCATTTTTTTTTTAGCTCACTTGAGACGAAGTCTCCGGTGGAGCTATAGTCATCACTCCTAGTCCGTCCGTCCATCAACAATTCTTTAATCATCTTCTTCGGAACCATAAGACCGAATGGGTTCATATTTGGTATGGATGTTTCCTAGGTGACACACATTCAGATTTGTTCAAATGAGGTCATTGGGTCAAATAGTTGCGAAAGCAGGGCCATAACTCTATTCCTCCATAGTAATTCTTAGAATGACTTCTTCTCAAGAACCATTGTGCCGATTTAGCTTATATTTGGTATGGAGGGTGCTTGGGTGACTGGGGTTCAGATTTGTTCAAATGGGGTCACTGGGTCAAATAGGGCAGAGCCAGGGATACAACTCTTAAAAAAAAAAATCCTTGTTCAATTTAACAAAACAAAACAAATTTATTTGGGGAAAAAAAACTAAATATTTTTTTTTTATTTTAATTGAAAAACCATTTCTTGCTCAATTAAAAAAAAAAACACCATTATAACATCCACCAGGGTGGCTCAACCAAATTTGGTTTAAATCAGTCTAACATCAAGAACATGCAAACAGCAGATATAGTCAGAGCTCTATGAGATATGAGGAAGGTGCCTGCAATCACAGAATGTTTACTTAACACCATATAGAAGTCACATTGATTATAAAGTGATAAATGAAATGGCAGTGTTAACAAAATCTGATTGGAATGACAGCTCCATTGATTAATACCCTAAAATTATCTGCCTGTTAGAGAGTTAGTATATAAATGACCTATGGCTTATGATAACAAACATAAAGTGTGAATGATGAATCTGATAGTTAGGCAAGTAAAACTAAATACCTGTTTTCTCAGGCAATTACATATGGGAAACTGGATGAGAAATAAGGAGGCATTTTTCTTAGCTTACCTGAGATGAAGAATTCAGACATATTTTGTGTGGATGGTCCCTAGGTGGCTGGGATTTAGTTCTGTTCAAATGGGGGTCACATGGTCAAAAAAGTGGCATAGCTTGGGACTAGAGCCTGAAGCCGCCATCGCACGCCGCCGCCGCCAGCCATATTGGCCACAAGCCGCCGCCAGCCATATTATCTCTGACGCCAGCCGCATGAACAAATCTCCGCCGCCGGAATTGTAAAATGGCTGAGCCGTGTGCATGGACTTATATGTTAACTTAAGGACAACTGCACTGCGAATCGCAAATAACTAAACCGCATTGCCTAATATTGGCATACTCGTATGGACACGGCATGGTTGTTACACTATCAGAACACCCGGGGCCTCTCATTGTGGAATAGACTATTCCAATGCATGCTTTCATATAACGGAGTGGGAGCATCCATTCAGTATTGACAGGGTTTAAAGTATAAATTGTTTATTTTGACACGACTCAGTCTCAGACATCGCTGACATTTGTCAATATATGCATAATACCTGCATATAGAAGAGAATAGAAAATAGTTTGAAATATTATATATCAATACTATCGAATTCAGCATTCAATGATGTATACATGTATATCGCAAGATGCCAGTGATGATAGCCGTCTGTAGTCGACAGAAGTCCCAATGTAACTTGTACCGATTTTATAGATGGGAAACTACATAGTACATCCCTGCCAGTCATTTACTGAGTCCTTAATTCGTGTATTTCGCCATAATAGAAAAGCCCAACACCAAAAGAATACGCGTAGTCTGGAATTATACGGGTTCAATACAAACGCCAATTAAAACAAGCGGGTGTCTATGACCGGGGATTAGGAAAATTTCGGAAACGAAATACGCTGAATAAAGCCTGAATTATAACGTCTCAGCCGGCTGAGCCGCCATATTTCGTCAGCCACGAACGTCGCGACTGAGCCGGCTTAGCTAGATAACCAGCCACGAAAATTGGTTCAGCCAGCCGTGAAAACTAGTTGTCGTGGCTTCGGGGTCTACTTGGGACCTAACTCTTTCCATCCAGAGTAATTCTTAAAACATCTTCTCAAGAATCATCGGGGCTTATAATTGGTATAGAAGGTCCTTGGGTGACAGGGATATGTACAGATGTGTTAAAATGAGGTCACCTGGTCAAATAAGGACGGAGCCACGGACATAACTTGTCCATCCATTGTAATTCTTAAAATGTCTTCCTATCAAGAACCATCAGGCCTATTCAGCTTATATTTGGTATGGGTGACTAGGATTCAGATTTGATTCAGAATTGGACCACTGTGTCAAATAGGGTCAGATCCATGGCATTTTTTCCCTTTCGATCATTTTTTGTGCCCACCCACCCCCACCGCCAAATTTTTTTCCGTTTTCGGCAGTTTTTTTCGACCATTTTTTTACACCCACCCCCCTTTTAACACTAAAACAGAGATTTGCGGGGGGAAATTCACTGTAAACAGCTGTATATGAATTTCTGTGCATACTATTTATCATGGATGTTAACATGGACATGTAAATAGGAATGAGTCATTTTGAGGTCATTCGGCCAAAAAAACATGGCTGCCAGCGGCCATTTTGGTGGTGGCTTTGAGTACCCACCCACCCCGGCATATATGCCGGAATTTTTTTTTTTCTCCCCCCCCCTGCCTCAATAGTTATTTTTAAAACATCCCAAGAACCATTTGGCATATTTAGCATACATTTTGGTATAGAGAGTCCTTGGGTGACTGGGATTCAGATTTGATGAAATGGGTTCACCAGTTCAAAAATGGGTGCGACCAGGGACATAACTCTTCCCCCATAGTAATTCTTAAAATGGCTCCACCTCAGTTCTATTTAGCTTATATGTAGTAACTAGTATGGAGGGACTAGGTTACAGATTTGTTAAAATGGGTTCGACCAATCAAGAAATGGCATTTGGTGTTTATGGCCTATGGAGAGTTGGGATCAAATTTGTTTTGAATGTAGTCCACCATTTAAAAAGGGGGGCATGTCAGGTTGTAACTTTGTTAGGAAAGCTTGAGGTATCAGTTGTAAAATTCCAACATGTGCAAAGGAATTTTGCGGACTTGGGAGTGTGTTTGCTTCAGTTGGGAGGGAGCAGACTATGTGGGGTGGGGGATCTGGACCATATTTTAAGGTGGACAACTGACTACTGCTCAACGGAGACCCTATAGGCTACGTCCCTCCTTAGGACTACTTGTTGTCCCCCGAAAAAAATAATTTCGGGGGACTATTAAAATAGCCAGTGTCCGTTCGTGTGTCCGTCCGTAAATGGTTTCCGGATGATAACTTTATTTTCGGTTATTAGATCAAAAGCAAATTTCACAGGTGCGTTTATCAGCCCTATGTACGGGTCAAGTTCGAATATGGGTATGCTCCGCCCATTTTTGCGAGAGTTGTGGCCCTTTTTCGACTTGTTTTACTTAGAAAATTTCTCACTTTTTCGGTTTCTGGATGATATCTCAAGTTTGGATCCTTTAATTGCAAATACCGATCATATCAAGATACAGGTCAAGTTCAAATTTGAGTTTGATCCGATGATTTTTCGCAGAGTTATGGGCTTTTCGACTTAGAAAATTCAATTTTTCTTGTAATTTTCTTCATTTTGTGCCAATTTGAGGTTATATTTTGACTTGACTTGAGTTTTTAGCTCAACTTACTTTTGTAAGTTTGAGCTATTGCCATGGTTTGGCGTCCGTCGTCCGTGTGTCCGTCAACAATTTCCTTTGGCGCGGGCTACAGGTTGTACCTTTGGTCTGATCTTCATGAAATTTGTCATGAATGTTGACATTGACATGTAGATGGGAACGAGTCATTTTGGGGTCAATCGGCCAAAAAACATGGCCGCTGGCAGCCATCTTGGATTTCTTACTCTTTGCATGACTAAATCCTTTGGCGCGGGCTACAGGTCGTTGTTTTGGTCGGAAGTTTATGAAATTTGTCATGGATGTTAACACTGTCATGTAGATGGGAACGAATGATTTTGGAGTTGTTCGGCCAAAAAACATGGCCGCCAGCAGCCATCTTGGATTTTACTCTTTGCATGACTAAATCCTTTGGCGCGGGCTACAGGTTGTACCTTTTGTCTAATCTTTATGAAATTTGTCATGAATGTTGAAATTGACATGTAGATGGGAACGAGTGATTTTGGGGTCGTTCGGCCGAAAAACATGGCCGCCAGCAGCCATCTTGGATTTTACTCTTTGCATGACTAAATCCTTTGGCCCGGGCTACAGGTTGTACCTTTGGTCTAATCTTTATGAAATTTGTCATGAATGTTGACATTGACATGTAGATGGGAACGAATCATTGTGGGGTCATTCGACCAAAAAACATGGCCGATGGCGGCCATCTTGGATTTCAAAATTCAATCCATTGGCGCGGGCTACAGGTCGTACTGTTCGTCTGATCATCATGAAATTTGTCATTGATGTTAATAATGACATTTAGATGGGAACGAGTGATTTTGGTGTCGTTCGGCCAAAAAACATGGCCGCCAGCAGCCATCTTGGATTTTACTCTTTGCATTACTAAATCCTTTGGCGCGGGCTACAGGTTGTACCTTTGGTCTAATCTTTATGAAATTTGTCATGAATGTTGACATTGACATGTAGATGGGAACGAATCATTGTGGGGTCATTCGACCAAAAAACATGGCCGATGGCGGCCATCTTGGATTTCAAAATTCAATCCATTGGCGCGGGCTACAGGTCGTACTGTTCGTCTGATCATCATGAAATTTGTAGGTCGTAGCTTTGGTCAGATCTTCATAAAATTTGTCATGGATGTTAACAATTATACGTAGATGGGAACGAGTTCTTTTGGGGTCAATTGGCCAAAAAAAATGGCCACCAGCAGCCATCTTGTATTTTACTCTTTGCATCACTAAATCCTTTGGCGCAGGTTAGACATTTCAATTAGCACCTTTCCTATTCCTCCATTTACTGTCAACCATTAAATTATTCCCCTACTCTCGGGATCCAAATAAGCGTACCCGTACGCTTAACTATTTTCAAGGAGAAATCCCCCCTGTACGCTGCTTATTTGGGACCCTACGTTTATTAATTTCTGGGGGTATAAAATTTACACCATGTTGTCAATATCACGACCATGAATCACAGGACTTATTCTACAATTAAAATGTTTTTTTTAACCCCAAAATCAGTTCCATAATCACAATTTATACTGAAAAAACGATGTGCCTCGAAAATAGGCAACGCGCAACCCCAAAAAAGCGCTAAAAGTTACCAGTGTTTTCTGCATACAAATAATTTCTTGAGAAGCATTAAAGTATATCCCTTTAATATTGAGATATTTAAAGAACACAATTTCATACTTTTTCTGTTTTAATGCAATATTTGGTGAGAGAAATGTAAAATAGATCGTAAAACTTCGAAAAAAATCGATAATTGATCAAATTAGGCTTAATGTCAAATTGTAAACTGAGTATGGTTCTGGACAAGAACGCTACTAGTACACAAGTTTCAACCTAAATATATTAATCATTTGAATTATACAGTGAGTGAATTACTAGAGTTAACTGTCACTCTTTGATTGATTTTATTGACAATGATAATAACACATATATCAATACCATAGATTGCTGAGTGATATATAACTTTAAAGGAGCAAACACATATCATTGTACATAGTTTGTTCTGCCTCAGATATCTTTTTATTTGTGATGTTAATAATGGGGTGTTTTGTGCAACACAACTGAAAATCATACTAGTAGTCACTTTTGAAATGTTACTTTGAAACATGTGTCTGGTATATAATCATATAGTTTCTTCCTTATGCAATAATGCTGCAAAGTAAATGATTTGTTAACCACTGCAGAATTATGGGAATTTTTTCTTACTGTAATTGATTTGAAAATCATGTGTCTTGCAATCATTTTATATCAGAGTTTTAAAAGCTAAAATCATGAACAAATTCCAATATTCTACTGTGGCTATTAAGGAACCATTCATTTTAAACATCAATGTATTATCCAAAAATCTGGGTGACACTTGGTATTAGTTCAAAATGAATTGACCAATTATTAGGTTAAATTTTTCTCCAATGATCTCTGTATGAGAACATATGAAACTAACCACAATTTTTTACCCATACTTAGTGTTGATTTGTGAAAATCCCCCGCCCTGTACTATTATTGCGCCCCCGTACTATTATTTATTTTAAAGGAAATTTCACCCCTGTACTATTATTCCGCCCCCTACTATTATTTGGATCCCGAGAGTACCTAAGTTGAGCTACAGTGCCATTGACACTTTCATTTAAAGATTTGGTTATTTGTATGCATGTCAGTAATGAGACAATGCACAAGTGTCTTATCCATATAGTATACTTGTACAAAGCCTCCGCTCCAAATGAAGCCACCGGTTCGGGGGACACTGTGGCCGAGCGGCCTTTTATTTTTAAGTGAATTTGACAAGTACCAACTCTTGACCGAGTCAATGTAAAGCTGAATTCTTTTTGGAAAAGCGTGTTACATGCCTGGTCTGAATTGAGCCAAGAATCCACCACAGATCCGATAGATATCTTATCGCAGCCTCTACATATGAATAGATATATAAAAATAAATCACAAAACTTTCTTAGATAAAAGATGGATCAAACATGGGATCTTTTTTGTCAATGATTTAATGAGTGACTCAGGTTTACTGGACTATAATTCTCTCTGCAACCACTATGACATCCAAATCCCATTTACAATTTATCAAGGAGTATTGGGTGCTCTCCCTCCATGGATATCATACATAAAGGAAAATACTAAATTAACTTCTGTATGTTCCCACTTAATCGAGATTGCCCAAAGTTCGAAAAAAAGTTGTAAAACCTTCTACCGTTTATTTTTTTTTAAATATACCACAAAATCTGAAACAAATCAGAAAAAGTGGGATAGCCTCCGTTAAAAAAATCTCAGTGACAAATGATTGGAAAGATATTTACTCCAATCCATATAAAGTAACCAATGATACAGGTCTCCAATCATTTCAATACAAAATCATTCATAATATCCTTTACACAAATGTAAAATGATTTTAATGCAAACTTTCAGAAACAGAACTATGTACCTTCTGTGGCAACATAAGGGAGACAACCTTACATCTTTTCTTTGAATGTATTATATCAAAATCTATCCTCCTTGAATTCTGTGACATTATTTTAAATAAGTGCAACATATCCACAAAGATCACCCCAGAATATATAATCCAAGGTTTAGGAACTGACAAATCAGACTTGGATATACTTGATATATGTTTTTTATTATATAAAAGATTTATATACTGTTGCAAAATAAGATCAATGAAACCTACAGTCCAAGGACTTCTGGAGCGCATCAAACAATACAAAATCATAGAAACTGAATTTTCCTCAACTTCTAAGTCCAAGAAAGAAATATGTTTTAAGGAAAGATGGGATAAGCTAAGCAACATCTACTCATGATAGACAATACTTATTTATAATATTTAATTTATAGCATTAATTTTGATCTTAGCACATACATCCCTGATAACACACAGACAATGAAAATGCCCTTTATATTTCACATAATGTATTACCCTTTGGGATAGTCAGACATAAGTCATGTCCTCTATGCTTATTGTGTAATAATTGTATTTTTGTTTTGAATGTTGTATATATCTGTTATACTTTGAAATCTGAAAAATATTAAAAAAACAAACAAACTCTTATATTCTTCCGAGTCCCAGTCTTCTCAGTCTGGTGAACATCTCCACAGTCATTGACTGTCTTGTTTTTTGTAAATGTTGATGTTCTGTCTTCAATTTGGGTTCCATGTTTCAATTTGGCACTGTAGGAATCAGTTGGATTTTTCCATCAACATTAAATTTTGTTTTCTGGTTGATAACTTTAGTTACAGTTATCTGAATGATAATTATCTCCCGCATTTCAAGTCTAGTGGGAGATCATATAGTAGTATGAATGTGTTCCATTCATGCTTCCACCATGAGTCCATCCATTCATTCGTAACAACTTTGGAGCTCTCTACCTCAGTCATCATTGGTCATATTTGAATGATCATTCATACCCTAATGAGCCACCATGGGGGAAAGGGTATCCACATGAAACGGATATCATCCATTCATTTGTTTTAGCGTTATGACTCATAGATTGAAAATGCAATGTCTGCTAAATTTGGATCTGTGTATCTCAAATTGATTGGTCTTTCGTATATTAATGAACAACAATAGGATGAAGGATACCCAAATGCAACCTGTTTTGGCCGGTCAATGCAGGCCAGATTAAGACATCTTTCAAGTTAATCTAGGTTCGGGCTGATGAATTTTGTCACATTTATGCCTTTTTATGACTTATAATTTATTGAGTATTCTGTTCCCCAATGATAACCTTAGTTATGGTTGATAAGACTATTGGACAATTGAAAGTGAAAAGGTCACCCCTGTCATATTGCCTGAGAACACCCGACTGTTTGAGCCATTCTATACTGAATACTTATTGACGAGTAGGTCCCTTAGGAAATGTTCAGATAATAAGTACAACAAACTACCATCAGTTTTGTTGAACTTATTTAATATATGAACATTTCACACCTAAGAATATGAATCCATTATCATTTCGTCTGTTTGTTGTCTGATTTTATTATTTGAACAACCATCCAAATGAATAGTAGACTGTTCCAAAATATATTTTTATAGCTGAATTGGAGAATCCATTCAGTCTAACATGTATTTGTATTCACAGATGTTATATGGGTGATCATTACTGTTGACGAGGGAGGTTTGTTGGGAGTTACACAGCAGCTATCCAAGTTTGGAGATGATTTGGTGAAGCACGGAAATTCTACAGACTGTCCAGTTAATCCTTTCGCTTCACCGCATAAGTTTGCAGACTCTGGGAGTGAATGTTCGTCACCACAGAACAACTATTTCTCATTGAATTCATCATTGATAGCTCAACACGGGAGTCCCTTCCAGTCACAAATAACGCCTCCATCGCCGCCCGCCTCACCTTCAGTACATCATACAAACCGGTCACTATTTAACAGCAATTTAGATGTAAGTCACTTATCAGAGACCATATAAAAACATGCCGTAAAGCCACAAAAAGTGAATTTCCAGTTTCTCCTGGTTTCTCAGGCCAATTTTTTTTTTAAAGCATGGGCACTCGCAAATTTTAGATTGAAAACTGATTATGAATGTTTGAAAGTGATAGTTCATTGCTAGAATATTATGCGCGATGAAAGACAAATATGAGGTTACACTGACAAACAGAAAATGTCATGTAGTTTTGGTTCCTATAGCATGCAATAGGGTATTCCCAAGTTTCCTTTGACGTAAACCAGCTAGCGAAATTGGCCGGGATAATACTGGTTTATGTAGAAGCATGGTTGCCTTACTAATCGATAGCGCACTTTTTGACCAGAACCAATGGTGAGATTTTTTGTCAGTTTTTAATTGACATACAAATCAGTACAAAATGCTACTTGCAGTCATATTGCTGTATTATATTCTAACTGTTGTGTTAAATTACACAAAAAATAAATATGCTGTCTAATTTTGAAGTAACCTCACATTTGATATGTTTGTTTACATCTAGAGAACACCCGAACTGTTACAAAGTATGCGAGGTCAAATGAGTTTGCATTCTTTTCAAATTATGTAAATATTTTGTTCACGTTAAATAAAGAAAGTTTCTTTTGGAGTTCAGAACAAATGTTTTCTATTAAATATTAAATCTGGATTATTTTCACAGTTGTGACCTGTGATTCAGATTTAGCAGTATGAATAAAAATAATTGCTTCTCCATGACTAATTATTCTATCCTTTCTGTATTCCAGCCAATACCAGACTCAAATATTACAGACTCTTCAGCAAACACAGATGACTCTGAAATGTTATAGCATTTCGACATTTGTTTCCTCGTTTGATCTCGACAGTTCATGGCCGAGTGGGTTGATGAAAGATTTTGATAGTCAGAGAGTGATTGACCATACTCATTTCTCTTGATCTGTTTCTGCTCATCCTCTGATGCAAAGAGTGAGTCTCAGAGTATCGCAAAACACTAAAACTAAAATATAGAATGAGTATCACTGTATCAGTCACATGGGTACTTACTTTCAGGGGACCTTCTTGTCTGTAAGACAATTTTTGGATTACCAAGGTTAATTCAGTGGACCTTGTAGGTTTTCAATAGTTAGGGAGTCCAGGTGAATCTGAATTTTTTTTATTTTTAATCAAGCACACA
The DNA here is from genome assembly GCA_032622095.1 of Siphonodentalium dalli. NCBI lineage: Eukaryota > Metazoa > Mollusca > Scaphopoda > Gadilida > Siphonodentaliidae > Siphonodentalium > Siphonodentalium dalli. The sequence continues at coordinate 57,446,762 of CP136067.1, forward strand.
AAATTTATATTGCAAACTTCCAGGGTATTGTTACTTTGGTAGTGTATTGAAGTGAAGCTAAATTTAACCATTATTTAGCTAAGGCATATTAGTAGGGGAAACTGGGGTGGAGTGGGACAGTGGGTATTGTGGGACAGTGGAGATAACTCCATAACATCGATGAGTTGCCTCATCTGTATGGATTCATTTGATGCTCATAAGATGTCCCATGCACATATGACATGAATCAAATGTGTCGCAAGCATATTAAATTTTTTATGTGAAAAAAAGGGTTTTTATGGAATCTGAGCAATTTTTTTCCGAACACAACTTTTTGAAATATTAAAAGTACATATGAGAGATATTTTCTTACCGACTCTGAACTCTGAAACAACTGTGTTTAAGCGTCAAATTGCATATCTGTTTCAATAGGTTAGCATAGGCATGTTGCTAGAATATTGAATCAACCGATACATGACCATGTCGGGGTAGAGTGGGACATATGGCTTGGTGTACATTGGGACGGTTAGTTACAGTAATGTAGAGTTGAGCAGATCTTTGGAAAATACCATTCCTGGTTGCTTTTATCTTCTACATGTAGACACGCAACAGAACGTTTTTTAATTATTTTATCAGATTAGAATTGGGCCCTATGGATCGACACTGTGTCCCACTCCTCCCCGATTGAGTGGAAGTATCAATAAAACCTTATGTTTCAACTATATAAATGTGTGTGACCACATAACGAATTTCCCTCTTTGGATGAATAACTGTTTCGGTTGTTGTTATGGGGTATGTTATTGAATTCCAATGGGTGACGACCCACTGTACCCCATGACCCGGGGAAGTGTGGGACATTTGGGTACCTTGTTTAAGTTGCCAGCATGGGAAATATATCAAGTTGGTAATGGTATACAGAGTCATATTAGTTGCGGTAATCAATTATGTATAAATCTTACACAAAACAACAGTTGGATATGTAGCACAAATTGAGTTCTGGGCCTTGGAAGAAAAAATGTCCCACTCCACCCCAGTTCCCCCTACTATCTTTTGATCTGATGAGTTCCCTATTGATCTTGGTGATTGTAAATCTCCCCCGTAATAAGTAGAAGTTGGCGGCATCCATGTTTCTGTGTGTCCATGTAGTATGGTACATGTAGTTCAAAGACTTTTAATATCACATTAGAGATTGTTTCCAAATTTTATGTCGGGCAAGTTTGACTTTCAGTGATGTTATACTCCTTAATATTTCAACTGAGAACATGAGGGATGTGGGATAAAGCTTATATTATAATTGAAAAAAAAAACTCAATTGATATCAAACCTGTTGAACTGCTTAGGGTGACTGACTACATTAATGCTATTGTTTTGTGAGGAAGAACAGCATCTGAGCTGCAGGAGCAGACTGCTAGTCTTCCAATAACGCTGGTCATTTGTCAGGTCTGGAATATGCAATTTATAACTATGGTAGTTATATATATATTATTATTATAGTTAACCTTTTGAACCCGTTTGCCAGTTTTCAGTTAACACACAAACCACTATAACCCGGTTGGCCAGAAAACAGGCCACCCGATGTATGTTATGTAAAACTGGAATGTGGCATGTTCAATATAGATTTCAGTGTTGTGTACGGAAACTGGTTATAACTTTTGCCGAGCATGGCATAGCAAGGCTATCTACTGAATACATGTATATCTCTGAGTCATTTATATATGATATGTGGCCCTTGTTATACAAATGACGTAAATAAATATACTGTTACTGTGTATTGGGATATCTGGTGATTCCTGTTATCGCGCATTTCATAGCAAGGATAACTACCGAATATATATATATACAATAAACAGTCCTATCTTTGATTAAAAACCAGAAAACCGTTCCACTGATGCCATCTGAAACATCTGACGTAATTACTGCAAACAGAGATAAAAAAATATAATGTTCCTTTGCATACAGTTGCATAGGGAAACCTGGGGATAACAGTTGGTGGGAATGACATAGCAAGTTCAACCACTGGACATAGAGTCATTTATAAATAAATCTTCATGTTTCAGGTATTAAGATTCAACGAGAATCACCGAATCGATTCTCGTTTTGATTCTCGCAAAACTTTTCAATTTTCAGTGCTTTATGACTAACTTGGTTCGGCATTTGATTCTCGCAAAATGAGCCCTGGTGTTTCTAAATCAGTGCATCCTAATTGATATAAACAATGAATTGTTTGATTCTGTTGTAAACGGGTTTAGATATCATTTGTAACGTCCCAATTATGTCCTACAGCCCAGGGAATGGTTCGTTGTACATATATATTAACCCAGGGAATGGGGCGTTTTACATATATATTCCAGGGTTCAAAGGGTTAAATATAACTATTGGTGATGAATCTGACTGAAGAGAGATAACCCAATTCACAAAACAATCACTTTAAAAGTGTAAGAGTCAGGTTTGAATCTTTAAAGGCCCATTTAATTTGATTTTTCTTACCTGAGTTATACCCCTTAGTTGATGATTTATTGCCATTTTTTTTATTGGTAGCGCAATAACTCGGAACAGATATTAACCTATTTCAAAAATTTTTTATGTGGATTAATTAATTTTATTCCTAACACTGCCAATCTCAGAGTTTGCCACCTTGGAGTAGCCATCTTGGAGTTAGCCACCATTTCGGGGGACACTGGTTGGCAACCTTTTATAACAGCTCCTGGCATGCTTACATGCAACATAATTAAATCATCGATGGGCTTCTAAAACTTGTATCTGCCAAAAATGAAATTTTACAGAGACACAACAGACAATTTATCTCTGAAAACATAAGTGGTATCTGACAATAACTTTTCACAATAATCCTTTATATCACAGTTGTTATAAAAGATAAACTTTCTTATTCATGTACGATGAGAAAAATGTGATTTTATGGTTTTATACGATGTTTTACATTTTAGAAGGAAATAGTATAAATCTGTGAGATATGACATTCTAGATTTGTTCCATGGCTTCGGTTAGTCCGTCACTCAGGAAAATGAGGAAATGTCCTCCGACTATTCCTCTTCAAAACTATTCAATCAGAATTCTCCTACCACGAACAATTTCGGAAATATAAATATGACATTTTAGAATTAATGAACAATTTCGGAAATATAAATATGACATTTTAGAATTAAAATGAACAATTTTGGAAATATAAATACAACATTTTAGAATTAAAATGTACAATTTTGGAAATATAAATATGACATTTTAGAATTAATGAACAATTTTGCAGGATACCCAGATACGACATTTTAGAACGCAATTTTCCCCGGAAAGTGGATTTATTCTTGAAATATTGACAAAGTTCACTGAGGAACTTATGTAATGGAACCTGTAGATTTAAAATATGCGAAAAAATATTTTGTGCCAAAAACAGCATATACAACATTATAGAAGCGCACTGACGAAATTTTGTTTGGCAATGGTCACATGTATTCAACTATAATAGTTATATATTAAACTATTATAGTTATAAATGGCAATTGCCTGACATGTTTATTCAACAAGCATTCCAGAACATTATTTGTTCTATGAGATATCTAACTTAAGGCAATGTTTCCAAAACTCCTTCTTTCATCACTTTTTGATAACCGGACTCACACAATTGACATATAAGATTCCTGTCAGAGATTACTTCCTTTTTCGCAACTGTAAAAGGACCAATCATATAAGATCAGATACACAAAATGGTTTTGAAATCAAGGAATCTTCTCTTTTTTTTACAAATGATGAGGGCAGCAGATATTTGTCTATTTTTCTCATCTTGTTTTGTTGAGATGGCAGGGACTTACGTATAATATATTTCTATAGATTTAATATTTAAAAGACATTGAAATGAGGTATTAAATCTGAATATTTTTACACTTTTGTTTTCATCTTAAAGTAATCACATCTGGAAGAACACCTTTTTGATAGAGTTTTACTGAAGGCAGAAGTCTCTGATAGTGCCCTCAAGAAACCAGGATTATGTCGACATGAAGCTTGGTAAAACACAAGATCCCTGGAGAAATTGTTAATATAAATCTGGTTTCTTGTTGTACAATTTGTCCAGTGTTCCTTGTGCTTTCAGGTTTCTTGTCACAACATTCAAGGTTTTTGCATGCTGTTCACCCCATGTGAGTTTGCAAGATATGTCCTGCTTATCAGCCGGCTGTATAGTGAATTAATGGTGTGAGTGAAGTTTGTTCTAGATTGCGAGATGTGTCCTGCTTATCAGCCGGCTGTATGATGAATTAATGGTGTGAATGAATGACACCATGCTTGTCTGTTTTTATTCCTGAGAGATATATCTGTATCATATTGTTAAAACTTTTGTGCAAATATGTAAATAAATGATTAATTCATATATATATATCTGTTGTTTTCAAATGCCCATTTTATTAGACAAGTTTCAGCTCCTGCTGTGGGTTGGCGTCCATCAACAATTTCCTTTTGCACATCCTACAGGTCACATCTCTCATCCAAGCATCACCAAATTTCATATGGAACTTGGGGTGACGTCTTAGATGGGAGCCTCCTATTTTCACTGAAATTAGTTAAAAACATGGCTGCTAGCAGCCATCTTTTACTCTGCATGACTAAATCCTTTTGCACACCCTACAGACAACATCCTTCATCCGATCACCACCGTCTTTATATGGATCTTCAAGGTGGCTACTAGATGGGAGCCTCTCTTCTTTTCTGAAATTTTGTTGGAAAAACATGGCTGCCAATGGCCATCTTGGATTTTACTCTTTGCATGACTAAAATTTCGGCATACCGTACGGTCACATCTCTCAAACAATCATCACCAAAATTCAAATGGATCTTCGGGGTGACCTCTAGATGGAAGCCTCCCTTTTTTTCTGAAATTCGATAAAAGACATGGCCGCCAGTAGCCATCTTTGATTTTAAATAGGAATCCATTGGCACACCCCGCATTTATTTAAGAATGGTTTTGAAAATTTAAAGGCCTGTTTAGAATCACTTCTAGACATGAGTAGGGTCATGCAAAGACTTGTTTGGGTGTCGACAAAATTTACAGACATGTTTAGGATCACCTATCAAATTTGACCTATTTTCGATGAAAACATTGCTGCTGGCAGCCATCTTGGATTTTACTCTTTGCATAAGAACAAAATCCTTTGGGATACCCTACAGGCGACATCCCTCATCCAAATATTGCCAAACTTAATGCGGATCTTCGGAGTGACCTAGATGAGAGCCATTAAATTTTTGCCAACAGGACACCCTGTCGACATCGGAGATTAGATTCACTATCAATACCAAATCAGCTCTCCGATTCATATATTTTCTAAGCGGTTCACCCTTTGCCATTTATGGTGACCAATAACTAATTGTTTATTTTATGGTTCTCAATTGATGAGGCAATTGCCACATCGAGCTATGTTTGCCCATCTGGAGGTCTCGTCGGCACCGTTGATGATGTACGTTACAGTTTACACCAGTTAAGCAATTATGTCGCCCTTTCGAGGATGTTAATAGGTGTAATCCTCGGTGGTTGTTACAGGTCTATACTACATGTGTATATATCAGATTTATGGAGACATGCACTCATTATGAGTGTTCTTTGCTTCAAATGTGCTTACTTCTGTCAGTGTGAACAAATTCTCATTTCTTATCGAAATGGCCACTGAGATATGCCTCTACTCAAGAGATCAAGCTTGAAAACCTCGTCCAGCGCAGAATGATGATCTTATCCATGAACTAACCACCTTGGCTGTACAGACATCCTTAAAGAGGAAGCCCTTTCACTTGGAGTTGGGAAGCATATCAGTCTCAACATGGGTTCAAATATTGACACAGAATTGATCTACCATTAGCTTTAGTTTTTAGCTCAACTTACTTTTGTAAGTTTGAGCTATTGCCATGGCTTGGTGTCCGTGTGTGCGTGTGTCCGTCAACAATTTCCTTTGGCGCGGGCTACAGGTCGTACCTTTGGTCTGATCTTTATGAAATTTTACATGAATGTTGACATTGACATGTAGCTGTGTAGATGGGAACGAGTCATTTTGGGGTCATTCGGCCAAAAAACATGGCCGCTGGTGGCCATCTTGGATATCAAAATTCAATCCATTGGTGCGGGCTACAGGTCGTACTGTTCGTTTGATCATCATTAAATTTGTTATGGATGTTAATATTGACATGTAGATGGGAACGAGTCATTTTGGGGTCGTTCGGCCAAAAAACATGGCCGTCAGCAGCCATCTTGGATTTTACTCTTTGCATGACTAAATCATTTGGCGCAGGCTACAGGTCGTAGTTTTGATCGGAACTTCATGAAATTTGTCATGGATGTTAACAATGACATGTAGACGGGAACGAGTCATTTTGGGGTCATTCGGCCAAAAAATATGGCCGCTGGTGGCCATTTTGGATTTCAAAATTCAATCCATTGGCGCGGGCTACAGGTCGTGCTGTTCGTCTGATCATCATGAAATTTGTCATGGATGTTAATATTGACATGTAGATGGGAACGAGTGATTTTGGGGTTGTTCAGCCAAAAAACATGGCCGCCAGCAGCCATCTTGGATTTTCTCTTTGCATGACTAAATTCTTTGGCGCGGGCTACAGGTTGTAGCTTTGGTCAGACCTTTATGAAATTTGCCATGAATATTCATATTGACATGTATATGGGAACGAGTCATTTTGGGGTCATACGGCCAAAAAACATGGCCGCTGGCAGCCATCTTGGATTTCAAAATTCAATCCATTGGCACGGGCTACAGGTCGTACTGTTTGTCTGATCATCATGATATTTATCATGGATGTTAATATTAACATGTAGATGGGATCGAGTCATTTTGGGGTCGTTTGGCTAAAAAACATGTCTGCCAGCAGCCATATTGGATTTTACTCTTTGCATGAATAAATCCTTTGGTGCGGGCTACAGGTCGTAGCTTTGGTCGGAACTTCATGAAATTTGTCATGTACATGTATGTTAACAATGACATGTAGATGGGAAACGAGTCATTTTGGGGTCGTTCAGCCGAAAAACATGGCCGCCAGCAGCCATCTTGGATTTTACTCTTTGCATGACTAACTCCATTGGCACAGGCTACAGGTCATACCTTTGATCAGATCATTATGAGATTTGTAAAGGCTGTAGATGGGAACAAGTCATTTTGGGGTAATTCGGAAAAAAACATGGCTGCCGGTGGCCATTTTAGAATTTACTCTTTGCATCAATAAATCCTTTGGTACACCATAATCACCACATCCCTGATCCGATCATTATGAAACCTGTTATGAATGTTGATATTGACATGTACATCTAGTCTTACTTAGACATTTCAATTAGCACTTTTCCTATTCCTCCATTTACTGTCGACCATTAAATTATTCCCCTACCTAAGTTGAGATACAGTGTCATTGACACTTTCATTTCAAATTGATGCACATGCAATGACATACACATGTACCTATGTGAGCTTGCCTAGTGTGTTTTATGCAAGTTTTTACTGAGTTGTATATTAAATAAATTTTAATTCCCCCACAATGTTAATATCTTGTCAACGATTCACCTCTATATTCAACAGGTTAAGATGGTGCCTTGCATAAATTAATTCCAATTGTCAAGAAAGCCGGGTGCCTGGGTAATGCTTTATTTTATTCAATTCAGGGAGCACTATGATTATATATGGAGTTACCTCCTGATGATCGGAATGCATTAATTAAAAGTCGACCATCTGAGTACTGAAGTGGCAGGTCATGCGCATCGATATGATCTTTATTATATAACATACATCAGTCCTGAAACCCTTAGAATAGTCATTGGCGATTATAAAATTAATAAACACTATTTCAAACACTCCACTAAAATGAGTAGTGTATTTTTAGTGGTATTTATTCATTATAGTCGATGGTCGCATATTATCCATACATACATGTATGTTCGATTGAAAATATTAAGGTTGAGGACGACGCCATTCGCAAAACGTTCTCTCTTGGTTTCATCTTAGAAAAAAAAGTCGTTGCTTTTGTGCCTAATTAGTGGAATTTTTTTTGAAGGATATCCAATGGTCAGCTATCATTTTTAGCTCAACTTATTTTGTAAGTTTGAGCTATTGCCATGGGTTGGCGTCCATCGTCCGTCAACAATTTCCTTTGGCGCGGGCTACAGGTGGTATCTTTGGTCTGATATTTATGAAATTTGTTATGAATGTTGACTGGATGGGGAACAAGTCATTTTGGGATCACTGGTGGCCATCTTGGATTGTACTCTTTGCATCACTAAATCCTTTGAAACATCCCTGATCTGATCATCACCAAACTTCATATGGATCATCCGGGCGACCTCTAGATGGGAACGAGTCATTTTGGGGTCATTTGGCCAAAAAACATGGCCACCGTCAGCCTTCTTGGATTTTACTCTTTGCATCACTAAATACTTTCCTGCGGGCTACAGGTCGTATCTTTGGTTGGATCTTTATGAAATTTGTCATGAATGTTGACATTGACATGTAGATGGGAACGAGTCATTTTGGGGTCATTCGGCCAAAAAACATGGCCGCTGGTGGCCATCTTGGATTTCAAATTTGAATCCATTGGCGCGGGCTACAGGCCGTACTGTTTGACTGATATCATAAAATTTGTCATGAATGTTGACATTTACATGTAGATGGGAACGGTTCCCGAGTCATTTTAGGATCAATCAGCCAAAAAACATGGCCGCTTGCAGCCATCTTGGAATTTACTCTTTGCATCACTAAATCCTTTGACACATCCTACAGACCACATCCCTGATCTGATCATCACCAAACTTCATATGGATCATCGGGATGACCTCTTGATGGGAACGAGTCATTTTGGGGTCATTTGGCAAAAAAATATGGCCACTAATTGCCATTTTGGATTTTACTCTTTGTATGACTAAATATTTCTACAAAATCCATTAGCATGGGTTATAGACCGATCTGTTTGTTTGATCTTCATGAAATTTGTCATGGATGTTGACATGTAGATGGGAACGAGTCATTTTGGGGTCATTCCTAAAAAAAAACATGGGCGCTGGTGGCCATTTTAGAATTTACTCTTTGCATCACTAAATCCTTGGGCACACCCTACAGACCACATCCCTCCATTTACTGTCAACCATTAAATTTTTATTCCCCTACCTAAGTTGAGCTACAGTGTAATTGACACTTTCATTCTCTGTCCGGTACTAGTCCCAATTTGGATTCAATGACGACATCGGACATTAGATTCAAGATTCGATACGGTTGCAGAACTACTGATTCGCAGGGCCCCAGATGGGAGCTATCAGATATGAACAATTTTCGATGAAAACATGGCCACCGGCAGCCTCTTTGCATAACTGATTCCTGATTCCTTATATGATCATCACCAAACTTCATATGGATCTTCGAGATGACGTCTATATGGGAGCGATTTTTTCCCGAAATTCATTAAAAACATGGCAGCCAGCAGCCATCTCAGATTTCACATTTGAATTAACCGGCACACCCTGTAGCCTACATTTATCAGAGAATTGTTTTGAAAATTTACAATTATGTTTAGGAACACCTTTTTATGGAAAACAGCCATCTTGGATTTTACTCTTTACTGCCATGGACTTTTTAAATCCGTTGGCACATTCTAAGACCACATCCCTCATCCAATTGTCACCAAACTTCATATGGATCTTCGGGGTGACCACTAAATAGGAGCTATCTGGGTCAAACATTTGGAGCGTACCTAATGAGGTATCGGCTTCTGCATTAGCCTCGCTCCTCCATTAGCTCGATTGCATTTGGCTGGAGAAAAGTTAAAATCCTCCATTTGCCATATTGAGACGGCGCTTGGACAATATGTTTGCTACATATAGCAGCCAAGAGGTTAACAATACTGAAGAAAATTTACAGTATCCAGATCAAATTTGTATTGCATCAAGGTATTAACTATTTTATTTAATATTCGTGCAAGTATACCTTTCTAAATGACATTGACATGGATACTAAATTGCTCCTCCATAACAGTACTAGTATATAGATCAATAGAATGTTAACTGACATCCGTATGTGCCATCATGACAAGTCATTCACATCGATCTAGACATCCTTATGTGCCATCATGACAAGTCATTCACATCGATCCACAAAAACAAACATGGTACAGATTTAGTATGACACTGTTATTGAATCATTTTTTGTGTGAAATACAATATTGGGTTCTGCCTCTTGTATTGAATTTACAAAACGATTATATCCATATTCACCTATTATATATAGAGAATACATGTACCTACAGTTTTAGTTTGAATACTGAAATATCTCATGAGTTACTGAAAAGAAATGTAAGCCACAAGTGAAAATTCAATATTTATTTCCGGACACGAAAGATGTTTCAGGTATTCAAACAACAAGACAGTCAATGACTGTGGGTCGCTCACCAGACTGTAAGGACTGAGAAGACGGGGACTCTGAAGACTACAAGAGTCAGTACTTGACAAAATCACTTAAGACAAGTAGTTCTAAACATGGACATAGCTGGATGTTCTCAGATGAGCAGGGCTCTTCACCTTGAAATTTCTAATTGCACATCACTGACAAATCTCCAACCTCTTACCTTTTAAAGATGACAACCATACCACAGTACTAAGTTCACAAAAATCCTTTTGTACATTCCTCTTAGGTTGAATTTTACGACTGGTACCAGTACTTCAAGCTCTCAAACATTTGAAAATTACCAATCTGGCACCCCTCATAAAGTTAAAATTTGTGGCCAATTGGGTCCAACAGTTTAACCTGAAGTAGGAACATATGGACTGATGGTTTAAAAACATACATGTTAGAAAATCAAAAACCAAACTACGAGAACAATTCAAACTTATTTTTGGTGTGAACATCTAATCTACAACTAATGTAGTATCAGGCATGAAATTTTTAACTGTTTAACTTTTGATCAAAGTAGGGGGTCAAATCTCCACCCCTCTACACTCCCTCCCCATTGCCTCAAACATTGCCCCCACCCAGGCTGTCTAGAAATCAATATTATTATACCAATACCAAACAGCATAGAGAGTTAAATCTCTTATCTATGCCCCTATTAGAACAAATGTGAATCCTCATCTATGAGATCCATTCATCTAGTAATATCAATATATCCCCCAATTTTTCTTTGAAAAATCAGGGTATGATTTCACCTGGATAAGTGGTGGTTAAGAAACTAATATTGGAACAGCCGAGTCTGTATTTAGTGTGTCTGACCTTTGCAGGTGAATTTAATGACAGTATTCCGCAAGGTGGACTAACATCACTGAATTCACCCTCTGGGGACCTCATTTCCTAAAAATCACCCCATTTGAAAAAATCTGAACCCCGGTCAGCCAAGGCCCCTCCATACCAAATATAAGCTATATAGGCCCAATGGTTCTTGAGAAAAAACTGTTTTTAAGAATTACTATGGAGGGAAAGAGTTATGGCCCTGGCTTCGCACCTACATGTATTTGATGTGATGAACTTAATTGAACAAATCTGATTGTTAGATACCTAGGGAACATGCACACTGAACTATATAAACACATTCCGTCTTTAATATGGAGAAGAAAACAATTGTTGATAGCAGGGTTTCCGCCAGGCCGGCTGCGGGTCCGTCACACGGACCCATTCCCCCCGTCGGTCGTTGCATGAAATCCCGCTCATACACAAATAATTGACGTTATTAAAAACTTTTTCAGTCTTGTCTGTGTCGACAGGCTATATATCTACACTTATTTTCATTAATATTGACAAAATGAAATCGACACAGTCCATCTCCCGAAAAAACAATAAGAAAGAGCGTGTCAAATAGCGACATTAGATACAGCATAATACATGTCGCAGTAACATCAAAGAATGCTGGACTGTTGAGTGCGGATATTTTTGTGCACGGAATTCCATGGATGAAACTACTCACGCTCGAAGACCCCGTGCTATCGTACGATTACATAATTGGATCAAAGAACACCCAATTGCTGAGTCGGGGGTATTTTTATTCACGTGATTTTCGTGTATGGATGAAACTACCCAATGTTGATCATTTATCTTATTGCTGTATTATCATTTGTTTTGAGTTTGATGTACCGGTAAGTGAAGTTCCTGAAAAATACATGTGATTCTCTACGCGTGTTGATTATTATGCGTATATTGCCATGCATACTTAACAAAATCCCAAAGTGATTTATTTCACAATAATACGGAACCTGTCCCAAATCAGTCTTTATAGCGGGAATTCATAGTGAGAACACCATTCATTTGAGCCATATTACATGCATGGAGGATAACACGAACACATACCCCCCCCCCCCCCAATAGATAAAGTCAAAGTACGCTCAATAATAGTTTTGTTAACCCCCCGCCTGGGCCCCAAGCACAATAATCAACGACGCACATGTTCGCATTTCCCGCCAAAATCTTGATTATATTTTATAAAACGTTGGCTAAAACTCTGTTCTATAGCTGCGGTCATCAGTTGTTGGACTAATACAGACTATTGAACAAGCCATGCGTTCCGGGTGAAAAATTTCGCTACCATTCGTATTTCGCCGCTATAAATATCTCCTGCAGACAAACCCTGCAGTATGACTTCACCGCGCACGAATAGTTTTACGATTGCCAGAATATATAATCCTGTCAGTTTCATTTTCACTGACGCTACCAGACGCTACTTGAAATTCTAAGAAATACTTTATTCAATTCTCCTTGCTATGTATTATTGGTCAATGCGTAGATGCTTTTCAGTGTTTAGATTCATTATACCTGTATAATCTTATTGTAAGTTATAAATTTGTAAACACTGTATTAAACTCGTAGCTCGTTCTTCAATCAGACGGCAGTCTTATACGTACGTAATTAAATGACTAACTATTTGGATACCATCGACAGAATTAATGCACCCACGGAAATGATCGACTTGCATAATATACGTAGCTTTGGATTGCTTTGTGGGATACTCAGGTGCAAGGAAATGGCTTCTTTTCAGTGTTAAATATTTTTTTTCGCCCGATAGGACAAACCATGGTCGTCCCGTCGCGTTATGTGTTTCCCCAATACGGACTCATTAATTCCCCCCTGGCGGAAACCCTATTGATAGATGGATGGATAGACATCCCAACAGGCAGACGGATGGAAGCCTGACAGATAGAAGACAAATTTAATCCAATATTTACCCCCCAATTTTTCTTTGAAAATTAGTGGTATGATTCCATCTGGATAAGTGGTGATTAAGAAAATAATATGAAATGGCCAAGCCTGAATTTAGTATGTCTGACATTTGCAGAATTAGGTCCCCAAGATGTGGATTTAATGACAATATTCCGTAAAGCAGGCTAGAATCACCGAATTCATCCTCAATCTGATTAGGCCTCAATGGTCAATAAAACCTAGGAACAGATTGAAGTCATACAGTCTGCAAATTAGGGGGACATTGAAACTGAACAGGTGGAAAAAAGTGACTAAAACAAACTGTCAATTTGATACTTAGGATACTTACCAGAAGATGAGGCCTAAGCAGAATTAGGTCCCTGGAGGGTGTATTTGGTGATGCTAGCATGCTGTATGGGGTAGCAACACTAAATTCACCATCTGGGGACCTCACTCTGTAAATGTCAGACACACTATTACCAGACTTGAAGAAATCTAAGCCATTCACAGTACCATTGAATGTCAGGGAAACCTATTATTCATCACCTAACCTTGAGAGCACCAGTTTATTTTTAAATTGCTACAGATATGTTTACATAAACTAGCCAGATGACATCTATTATTCTAATCTAAATTAATGACCTGTGTATTTGCAGATATATATGATTCTGTGGTGAGAAGAGGTATTAATTAAATTGAGAGGTGATATGGCTTGGAAGGGATGTTGGTTGATGGCAGAGTGGGGTGGGGTCTGGGCCATGTGGGAGGGGGTGGGTGGGGGGAGGGTGGAATGTTTCCATAATTTCATTAAAGAGTAAAGTTTCATAACTCTGCAGATGTTATAACAGTGTCACTTTTTTCCAATTTTATAACATGTTTAAAAAATATTTTTGTTATCCCAGAAGATGAGGCCTAAGCAGAATTAGGTCCTGGAGGGTGTATTTGGTGATGCTAGCCTGCTGTACGGGGTAGCAACACTAATTTCAGCATCTGGGGACCTCATTCTGCAAATGTCAGACACACTATGTCCAGGCTTGAAGAAATGAACAATGGACTATTCCTATTTATTCTTGTAGAATAGGTGTTTAACTAATGTCATGTCATGTAATGACAGATGGTAAACTAGCAAGCAAGCAGTCTTCAGCCAGTATCAGGTGTCCACACTGTGATAAATTGGCTTTTTCAATAATACAGGCTTCAGTGTTCTCTTAAAAATCATAGTGCATAGCAAAGAGGTGTGAATTATAAAGGGCCATAACTCTGTTAAAATATATCGGATCAAACCCATATTTGAACTTGATCTGTATATATGTGTCAAAAATTCATATACCAAATTTGGTGTCGATCAGATGAAAAACGTTTGAGTAATCCTGTCTTGGATGCATTCTATATAAAAACAAGAGTGGAAAGGGTTAAATAAACAATACCAAAATCCATACAGATGAAGAACGTGCTAAGAAAAATCTAGGTAAGAAATATGAGATGTGTCTAAAAAAAATTAATGGTCAAAATGCAAAAATTATAAATTTTTTGTTTTTAGAGTTATGTCCCTGGCTCTGCCCTAGGCTCCTGCGAATATTCGATATTCGATTCGAAAGTCAAATTCGATTCGAATTCAAGTCGAAATTGCCAACTCAAAATTTCGAATATACTATGACGGAAAAGTAGGCTGTTTCAGAACAAGTACACATGTCGATCTTAGCTGTTTGTGGCATTTAATTCCAGAAAATTATGTATATATGCACATTATAATTCTTATTGTACATAGCCAACAATTAGCCACGATAGGACGACTAAATACGTCTGAATTAAATAGCTTTAAAATGGTAGCAAAAGCTAGCAGATAGCCAATGGACCGACGACGCGGTAAATTATAATAACTATGAGACTGGGCTACCGATAGCGTTATCCATCGTCTATTCGATTCCGCGTTATGTAATATGGGTGAGAATGTAAACAACACATGTTCCTGGTGTCGAAAAGTGCATTTTGGCACTGTTCTCTTTTGATGTTGACTTTTAGTTTCGGAGTTTTCTTTTACAATGGACAAAATGTCGTCCATCATTCATGTTTATTTTAAACATGATAAAGCTGCACGTGTGATGAATGCAATATGCATGGTGTATAAATCGCAAGCATCTGGGACAATGACCCATCTATGGAATCATCTGTTCAAGAAGCATCAACCAATACATGAAGAGTCTACACTGCGACTGTTGTTGCGTCTTCAAGTTTATAACAACGGGTGTTTCCGAATGCCGATTTGCAATTTTGCATGTACATGCAAACTGTAGAAATTTTGTGTGATTTTAGTTCGATAATCCGTTTAGTGGTAATATATTAATCGTTGTGATGGCCGCAAGGACGTTTTAATCTGCTTTGTTTTCTTGACAATTATAAATTGAAGTTAATAGTATGCTTTCACATAAAGGGTTGCTTTTTTTATTGAGCAGGTTTTCTGCCTATAAGATAGAGGGAACATACTATGATATGCTAAATCTTACTCAGAATTACAGTTTGGTGGCTAGATATCCTACAAAAATTGCACCAATACTTTGCACTCCATTATTCTGCTAAAGGAGCTCTTATCAACCCTATTTTAACAAGTTTTCAGTGGACACAGAAATTTTCTATTTTTTCACAGACTTGTTATTCATTACTCTTTTGAGGTTTCCACGTATCCACTGCATATTGTGTGAGAGAGATCTAACATCTAGCAACTGTGAAAATTTCATGAGTCTATCATTGTTGGTTCTGGAGATATTCAGCATTATGCGTCACAGATTATATTCCGTCCAATCTTTTCCATGACCTCCTCATTCCAAATGCAGCATCACACAGTTACAAATTAAGGAAATATATAACCCATTTTGGTAGGCCTAATTCAGAACTTGAATGCAAATACATTTAAACATATAATTTTGCTTGAGAGATGAACTGTTTAGATACTATCTGTCCTCGACTGTCAGGCTAAAACTTTCCGTCCAAATGTGTCCTCTCCAGAACTATTGGAAAATTTTAATCTAATAGACAAGTAACTCAAAATGAATTTTTGGTTAGCCATAGCATCCCTATTCGATTAGCTTGACCAACCATTGCTAGCTGTTAGTTGGTTATTTTCCATGATATCTGTCAGATTGGTGTCCAAAACACATGTCCTCTCCAGAACCTATTTCATGACTGACATATTAAGAGCTATAGTTTTATGGAATTCATAGAAAATAATGTTTTATCCCACCAAGAAGGTGGATATGGCCCAGTAATCCTTATTTCTGGCCTCAATAAATAATTTCAGCACAATAATCTAATGAAATCTTCTCCCAACCAGAAAATTCTAATTCAAATGAGGAGTTAAGTTGGACAAATGAAGGTCGATGTTGGTCCATATGATATGAGAGCATTAGCAAAATACATAGAAATAACTTACCTGGAGTATATGGCCTTATTACACTAATACGGGACTGTCATCTAACTGATGTCCAATATTATTATGATATAGTATAAAGTTCTGGAGAGGACACTTTTTTTGGACAATGATTGAATTGAGTGACGCAACCTTTTGTTCCTAACTCCCAATCAAGAATAATGTCACCCTTCTTAATTCTGAAAGCATGAGTGAGATGATCTATCCAATTTAGATGAATGATGATTATATGATTCATGATTATATGTGATTCAGTATTCCTCACTGTCACTCTATTCGCCAAGCCATATTTCCAAAATGAATTCTGAATTTGGAAATTTTATCCCAGGAAATTACCTCAGACAACTTGATAAGGTATCGTTGGACAGTATTTTACGAGTATTTCTTAGACATTTTGGTGTGGTTGGGGGGTCACTAATTTGTCATGCCAAGAACGAGATGAGGTGCAAAGTGCCCAGTGGTTGCACACACAGACAACTCTACATCCAATCATGTTCTATGTAAATGCATCTGATACTTCAGGAAAGATTACCAACATTACATCACATGTTTTCGTGGCTGATGACTTAACCAACAACTGATGTCATATATCATTATCTGAAGCTTTCTTATGGAAGTTATGCTGACCTGAAAAAACAATATGCAATCCAGCATGTGGATAAATTTTTTGACTGTTGTACAGTACAAATCAAAAAGATCATTCTATTTTCTATCAAGAAGGCGATCTGAAAGTGAACTCACTATAAGCCATAACTATTTGGAGTCTCACAGGAAGAATGTTTCTGATGGTCTTGGTGCTATGGTTAATTACCACAGGGGCTAGAACGTGCTACGATGTCCACCCCCGTTAGCATTGCCCCTATATGCCAATGCTATATGTGCCTGAGCACTTCATGTTAATAGTACTATACAGTATACAAAGGACTGTGTATAGTACTATTAACATGAAGCAGGCACGTATAGCATTGGCATATAGGGGAATGCAAAAGGGTGGTGAACAGTGTAGCGCGTTACAGGCCCCTGTGATTCAAATAACATTAAATACTTGAATTCTGACAGGAAATTCTTTTATGTGTTGAAATAAACCGCGTGAAAATTTGTAGCATTAAGCCAGTTAAGGGAATCATGACCATGCACAATATTAAGGTTTTACATATGCATCATCCATCAAAGTCAGAGACCTTTCATGTTTCTGTGTAGCTTGTTTACAAAATGATTCGAAATCTTGCGAATAGGTTAACACCATTAGTAAATGGAAAATTGCATCACTGGAAATAGAAAAGGACGCTAGTGACAAAAACAAAATGGAAGTTACTGATGATCTAACTGATGAACATGACAATGATATTTCTGATGAACATGCTATATATATGTACTCTAGAAAACATTGAACCAGGACCCAATTGCTGGATTACCGCCACATAAGATGAAATGTGGTATACAGGAGAAGTGAAGGAAAAGAGTGATGAAAATCGAGATGTTTTGATAAATTTCATGAAAAATGCTGGTTCTAATAAGTTTGTCTGGACATCAAAATCAGACATGTGCTACATGTATGTAGAAGAAAACAAGATAATTTCTGCAATAAGTCCACCTTCCCTTGAGTCGAGCTCAGGCAGAAACTATGTTCTGCCGGAGAAAGTTTATGTGAAACAAATCTTTGTCCAAAAAATGTCCTCTCCATAAACATAAATTCCAATGTGTTGTACAATGTACACATTATAAATTCTTGAAATAAGACATAGTTATCAACTGGAACTGCTAATATGTTAAATGTTTGGAAATGTATGAGAGAATTTATTGCCTGTTCAATGTATAATGCCTGTCAAAGTACTTACAAGATGGAGGTCAGCGTTTGGTATGTTTCAAATCCACGCCTCAGTCTTTTCTGAGGAATCCTTGTCTATTCAAAGCAATATTTATATGAGCACTACCATCTACGTGTGTGCAACAATTGAACTACATTTATATTGTATGACTGTTAATTATAGGCCTCATTTTGATTGTCCAAAAATATGTCCCCTCCAGAACCTGACACTTAAAAATGGACTATTTTCAAGGACTGCCCATATCTCGAGAGGATACAATTGGATCAAGATTATTTTCTTTTCACATCTGTCCCATACACTGCTCTTTACCCAGAAGACATAATGTGTACAATAGCTTGCATTTTGCAAAAACTGTTGAGAACTATTGGTGGTAGATATGAGTTGAAAGAATTTTTTTTTCATTTATGGGCTTCATAGTGATTATTTTTCAAAATTAATCTGAAGAGCGGGTCGATAATTTTATAGCCCAATGTTAGTTTTAAGTAATATCCTGTTCCATTTTATGAAAATTGTTGTATTTTTATGTTCAGAAAATTCTTAACTAAAGTGTGGTTTCAATAATTTTTATTTATTTCTAATGCAAATATGACCAGAGCCAAAAAAATGTGTTATTTGTAGCCCTGAAACAATCTGAATATGATCTTTCAATGTTGGCTCCTTCAAAAAATCCAGAGAAAGTTTCCAAACTAGGAATTTTATTTTCACCCCATGTGGTCAGATTTTAGCAACCCTTTATGTGAAAGCACCCTATATCAAACGACGGTTTATCGCCACATAAGTTCTGATGGAACTTCATGCATGTAGTTCATAGAACGTTTCACAAATGATATAATCGTTGACTAAACATACCTAATTGAGAATGCAACACACGATATGATTCGATTCGATTTCGTGAATTCGATTCGATCAAAATATCCAATTCGCAGGACCCTACTCTGCCCCTATTTGACCCAGTGACCCCATTTGAACAAATCTGAACCCCAGTCAACCAAGGTCCTTCCATACCAAATATAAGCTAAATCGGCCCAATATTCCTTGAGAAGAAGTCATTGTAAGAATTACTATGAGTTATGGCGCTGGTTTCTCAACTAATCAACCTGGTGACCTCATTTGAACAAATCTGAATGGGAGTCACCTAGGGAACATCCATTAGGCCTTATAGTTCTGGAAAAGAAGTCGTTTTAAGAATTACTATGAAGGATTAGAGTTGTGGCCCTGCTTTTTCAACTAATTGACCTGATGACCTCATTTGAACAAATTTGAATGAGATTCACCTAGGGAACATCCACACCAAATATGAACTTGTTCCGTCTTACAGTTCTGGAGGAGAAGATGATTCTTGACGGATGGACAGATGGCTCGACAGACAGACGGACGGACGAGGAGTGATGACTATAGCTCCACCAGAGACTTCGTCTCAGGTGAGCTAAAAACTAGGTGCTCTTTTTATTATATGCACTTAATTAATGCTTAAAGTTGCTAAATTACGCAGCATTTTTTCATAGTACAAAAAAATTAAACAATACATGGAAAGCAACACCTGGTTGACCAAATTTCTGACACGATCAGCTGGTAGGTAGCAAACTGCTTTCAAGGGAAAAATCATTCGTTATTCGGCAAGCTACAGTGAACAAAAACGAAATACGAAATCGTATATCACTGTAGCTTCAAAGAGATACAAACGACAATCTACTTTTCGGTAATTTTCCGCTATTTTATGGGCTCAAGACACTTGAAACATATTATGACACTTGAAAACATAATGTTTGGTCCATAGTCATCTCAGCGGTACCAGCTGATTACATATAATTACATATGATAACATGATGTTTGTTTCCACAGTCATCTCAACTGAGCATGCTGATTACACAGACACATAATATGATGTTTTGGTCCCTTAGTCACCTCTGTAGAAAAGTTTGTATTTTACACATCAATCTCTATAAATATTGTTTGGCGACTCTTGTCAAACAGCCAACTCCATGGATATTTTTGGATGTGGTTTGTAGCCTATGATCTCAAAGTCATCAAATTTAAAGTCATCAATATCAGTGACATTTCTCTTGATGTGCAATGTTGGAAATTCTCTCGGTTCTCTTTTCATCTATGGAAGAAAATATAGAAAATACTCAAATAATGTGGACAGTTCCAATGGAATATACTTCATTCACAACCAAATATTTACATACCACAGAATTTCCAGAAATCAACGGAGAGAGTAGAAAATAAGTTAATTCGAGCAGTACTATTTTTCATACACCTATCGATGTGTGAACGATGTGTGAATTTAAAACTGAGTGAAAAATAATATGACTCCCAAGTCATGTAGAGGGAAAACGAGGTTTCACCACCGGTGTTAACATACTACACGGTGGCAAATTTAAACATGGGCAGATAGGAACTCCAATTCTACGGACCGCTGCAATTCTATTCTCCATAAGATCACTCACAAGGTCACTCAAATAATGGTTTATAAAAAACATCAGCAGAAGAGCTGGACGGATAAAAACAGTGAAAAATTGACAAAACATATTTGTTGGAGTTATCAAGCCAGATGGAAAAAAAATCAAAGAAAATTGACTCATGCCAAAAAATTCAAAAAAGGTCATTGGGGCACTTTTTTGAAAGCAGTCGTGATGACGAACTCCATAGCAAATTTTATTCAGATCCAATAACCCAATGCTGAGATATCTATGAGGAAGGACAAAAATAATACATGATTTCCAGATAAACAAATGATATTAAACTCTAGAACGGAAAACGTGAACCATGTCATTTTCCCCTCTTTGAAAGCAGTCATGATGGTGAACCTCCATACCAAATCTCATTCAGATCTGATATCCCATGGCTGATATATCTGCATGGATGGACAAAAAATAGTGATGAGCCGATTTGTCAAATAGATCCTTGCGCCGATTATTTGAGATCACAATCGGCCGATTCAGGTGCTGAATCCGATTATTGTAATAATTATTCCAGAATATGTTATATAATACTTACAATTAGAAGCAAACAACAACAGTAGTAATATGCCAGTACACAGTATACATAAGTATACGTTTGGGTAAGTATATAGGTAGGTATGGGCGGACTTGTGATCGAATACAGGCACATGTCCTGCAGAGGATGTGGTACGGGGCCTCAGTGTATTTGTTGTAATGTATTGTATCGACGAATCGACGATGCAATGCATTAACTTACCCATGTATTCTAAGCTATTCCACAACAAATTGTTTGAAAGTTTGATGTAGCCACGTGCATGACTACATATCCACTGCCCGTTTTTGATAACAATTCATCAAACGGCATTTTTCTTTGATCCCAATTCAAAGACATCACATCAAAGGAAATGAGCCGACTGAACTAGTGCAATTTACACCATGTTCATGTCAATTTCGCAGACACTATTTGATTGTCGATTTCGGCATGGTTATCAAAATAATCATTGGTGGTGACCTATACGTGACGTCACACGAGGCTGACTGGATGGAATGACATTGTCTTCGACTATTTAAAGTTAATCATTAATGGAAAGTTGTGTTGGGTGAAAGACTTTGAAAAGATTAATTACAGATAGTAAAATTAATAAATAAATTTCTTTAATTCTTTTTAATATCTGACTATTAATGCTTGTACAGTTTTTATTCCTGCGTCCTGACAACTGATCAATACACATGTTATAATATGCTCAATTTAATTGAACAAACAGTGAAGTCAGCTGTGCAATTAATTGTCACGTGACATGCACTTTCGGTTTCTACAGTTTATACCTGTTTTACGCTGTGTGTACTATATAGATAGATTTGTTATGCTGCGTATGCATACATTTTGATTTTTGATAGTCTGACATACATAAATCAAAATGTCTACATGTTGACGAACAATAAAGTTACATATCAGCATACATGAGTCCCATGAGATGTAATTTGTGTACATCATCATATAATTTATTATTACGCGCAATCACGGCGTCATCATCGCAGCCTGGCTCTAACCCAAAGTGTCACGTGCTTCCTGGTGATCCCCACTGTAATAAATTGTTCAAACATAGACCTAGGTACGGCCGGGGTATTGAAGAGGACATGGCTGTATATCAAGTTTGTGTTTGGTAAATCACTTTCCCCTTGTTTACTGGTCATTTATTCAACAAAACATTGTCATATTTAAAACAGTTTATTGAAGAAAAACAAGCACCTGATTTTTATTTAGACAATCGGAAATGCCGATGTTGAAACCCGAGTACCGATTGTCATCCGATGGGCCACAATCGGCCGATTCCGATTGTCGTTCCCGATTATCGGCTCATCACTATCAAAAAACCCACATTTCCAGATAAATAAAAAATAACTCAAGAACGGAAAATATGAATGTCATTTGCCCCTCTTTTGAAACCAGTCATGATGGTGAACATCCATACCAAATTTAATTCATATACGATATACCATAACTGATATATCTGCACGGATGGACAAAAAACCAACATTTCCAGATAAACAAAAAAGGATAATACGAACAAAGTCATTTGCCCCTCTTTTGAAAACAGTCATGACGGTGAACATCAATTCCAAATTTCATTCAGATACAATAACCCTAGGCTGAGATATATGCCCGGACAAACAGATGCAGTCAATCCAGTATACCCCCCCCCCCATTTTTCTTTGAAAAGTGGTAGTATGGTGGTATAATGAAAAGACTAAACTTATATGTTACATACATTAAGGACGGAAGAGAAAATTATATTTATCAGGCCAGTACGAGATTCTCAGAAAGCCTCTAGTTTTTTAGATACTCTGTACTTTAGAACCATCCAGAATATTATGCCATATGTTGTAAATAACATGGTTGGTGTATGTGGCATGGGTTATTGGATTGAGTGGCAGATTGTGGACTCATTCTTATTATCCAGATCATTTGAAATACAAAACATGTAATCTTTTTAGTACAATCCCGCACAAACACTGAATTGGAAGAAATTGGAATGGAATTTCACCTAAAAAATGCCATTTGCCCTTACAATAAAATGTTGCTGTGGCTTTTTTTGGCCAATGGCTTTTTTAGAAATGAAAGATAAGATTCTGGAAACAATTATTGAATCAAACTTTGCTTCCAACTGGCTATGTTGTTATTAAAGACACCTAGTTTTATTTGGTCAGACACCAGAATAATCAGCAAATTATAAGTATAAAGTGGCCATATATCTGGTAGAATTTATTAAACCAACCAAAATTCAATGTGATTAATCCACAAACTAAATATGAAAGTAATCAGATTAACTTTAGTTAACATCCATATAAAAATAAACAATAAATTCAACAAAAGGGGGCATAATTCTGACTTCCATATTCCAATAACTTGGGTTATCATCCAAACAACAGACTAGTACTCAGCAAATTCTAAGTTGAAAAGGGCAAATGGTCCAATCAGACAAAAATTTGAACTTGACTGGGACTTTCATGACAAACATGACTTACCTGTTCCTTTAGTGGTTCAATGTGGTTCACATAGACATGTGCATCTCCAAGAGTATGAACAAAATCACCAGGCTGAAATGTGAAAAATATGATAGTATATTGTATCTTACTGTACCGGTAGTCATAAAGTAGTGTTGAAACGATTAGTGAATTTCAGAGTCGACTAGTCGAGGCCCAAAAGTCGCGTTGCGTCGACTAGTCGGTACCCGACATAACATAACATTGTACGGAAAATTCATCGTACATGGCGTACACTGATGACTGATGCAATGACGGTCTATTGCGTTGCGCATTTCCCTGCATACACACCAATTTATTTGGGAAATAATACTGTAAACATCTTGATATTTATCCAACACACTGAATGTAATTATATAATTAGACATGTGGTGGATAATGATTCGAAACACGATCATTTATACAGGTTTTAAATTTAATATCAGCGTTCGAGATTATTTCGTTTAGTCACGTGATCACCAATAAACCGGTGCCAAGCGGTGTCACTATAAAATGTTAATGTTCCAACTAAATACGCCCTATAGTATAGGCTACGTTGTAGAATATGATAGCCAGTTCTTAATGTCAGTATCATTTATATACGGTAGCACCAATGACGTCACCTTAAGCGACCTTCACCCAGCGTCGCATCATAACCTGACGGTGCAAGATCAATTGAAATATACACAGTGTATATAAAAGCGGTCTCGGACAAACGACAAAGCTGCGTCAATCATTGCCATCATGTCTTTGACCTCAAACGACGAGTGAGACATTGTGTTGTCAATTTCATTCGTTCAATTAATAGTCGAGGTCACCGGTCCGTGTGTGTCTATACTAGTAACACTGTCAATTCCGGGTGCCACCAAACGTTATACTTACCATAACTTACGCGCAGTTAACACTGTTTATGCCGGAATTGATCTTGAAAACGTTATACATGCAACTAATACACTATATTCCGACTAGTCGACAGCAAAATTCAGAGTCGACGTTCTGACATTTCAGCGTCGTCTACGACTAGTCGATTAATCGTTTCAACCCTATCATAAAGACTTGCATAATTTTCTCAAACAAGTATTACCGTGAATGGCATTGATTTTGTCGGGCTCAGTTTTCGTGATCTCTCGTGAAAAGACCATTTCGCGGGGATGTGAAATCATGGATCAGATATCATATTTGTCCACGTCAACTCATCCAACAATAGCAGATTAATGACATAATTGAGTTTTGATTACCTGCAGGTGCTTCAGCGCCAAAAGGGCATCACACAATCAGCACACCAATTTTTGCTACCAGCTTTATTTCACACTTTGGTGAGGTCATAATTAATTTTATTATGCAACCTGCACGTGGTGAAACAATTAGACTTTATTAAGCAACCATTGCAATGTGAATTGTTTATACAAACTACAGTAATGCTCTAATTAATCGACCTCTTAACCACAGCAGAATTATGGGTAACTTTTCAGGATTTAGTCGGAAATATGGCTTGTTGCCATTCATCAGGGAGAGCTTTCCGATGAATGGAAACAAGCCATATTTCCGACTAAATCCTGAAAAGTTACCCATAATTCTGCTGTGGTTAAGAGGTCGATTAATTAGAGCATTACTGTATTATAGAAGGGATAAGACAACATAGAATATAAACAATAATTTATTAACAATTAGTTTATTTCGATAACGACTGATATATTATATAAAAAGATTATGTTTCATCTCGTCTTCCATCTGAAAAACAGACGTGATGCCCGATCTTAGTATGCATCTCGTGTATTGATAATTACTCTACTAACCTGAGACTCAAGTATTTTGTTGGATGTTGAGTTCGTGGTTGGGCCAAACCACCAAATAACGAATAATAGGCCCCCACAGATTTAAAGGTTTACAATATGTATTCTGGTATATGTTAGAACCAATTTGGAAGTTTTTTGACTATATATGCTTTTAAGAAATATAGGCGAGGATGGCCTCCAGGGCGTCGCCTCTTTATTATATATGCTTTTATCTCAAGGTTGTGAAACAGTACAGATTGAGTGCTTCTGGGTCATCAACTGAACGCTTTTCGTGTAGTTTCTTTTAAATTTTGGTGATTTGAATGATAATATACAATTTTTGTCCACGCTTAAATGAGACACAGGGATTTGTCACTCACTCGAGACCGGGAATGTCACTCGAGGAGCACCAGGCCCAAGGGTAACATCCCAGGTCAAGAGTGGCGACAATTGCCAACACATCTCACAAGAGCAAAGATGACAATTGTATGGTTATCTGCCAAATTTCTGCAAAGTTGCGCCAATAATAGTCGTACTGTTCAAGCGCTCTTGCATTCTTTAATCCTGTTCAGTTTTATGTTCGAATCTTTGCTTTTGAAACATCAAACATTTCATGGTGGAGACTGTTTCCAAGGAAATGAATACAGGCGTTTCAGTTTCCAGAACGTTACTATGTGAAACAACAAGTTTTTATTGTGGACAAGAAACTGACAACAGGAAGTTTACACCATAGAATGGATTTAGCTCAGTCGTAACAGCATTTATTTACAGAGCATTTTAATTATTATGCAAATTAGTCAAACACTACAGTTTGCAATTGTTAAGGTTGGGGTTTGAGTGTTGTCAGGAGACTTCTAGAATAGTGAGAGAATCTCTGCACTTCTCTTGATTGCTACACGTAGCCCGCATGTGCACCATGAACAGTTGATCAAAGCCCTATCCTTGGGTAAATTGTGTCTGTTAAGTCTCATTATTCTGGCATGAAGCTCATGATCTGACATCACACCTCATTTCATGTCCTTGTCGTCTTGAATGTAAATCCTATGATAGGCTCCCATTTGGGTTTATTATTAACAACACATGGATGCAAAGTGCAATCACCAAGCCTTATTCCATGGGGTTGCTCTTGAAACGGCGCTGTATTTATATATTTATTTAGAGAACGGTTTTTATTGAAGAAGCATTCCCTGAGAAACGAACAATTTTGTTTTTCTGGCCATAGAAATATTTTTTATAGATTTTGGACAAACATACATACCTTCAGTCCAGTAACATGAGCAATCATGTAGGTAAGTAAAGAGTAGCTGGCAATGTTAAATGGAACCCCAAGACCCTGAAATGCAAATGAAAGTGTCAATGATAGTGTTGAAACGATTAATCGACTAATCGAAATCGATGCGATTATTAAATTAGTCGATTCCGAAATCGGCTAGTCGGAACACACCCACCACCATTATCCCATCGCGAAAGCAGTGCCGTTGCTGCCGTTACCGAATTACTGAACAATCAGGCTATTGAAATACACAATCACAATTAGCTTGTTAATAGGGTCCTGCGAATTGGATATTTTGATCGAATCGAATATCGAATCGAATTCACGAAATCGAATCGAATATCGAATCGAATCATATCTGTGTGTTGCATTCTCAATTAGGTATGTTTTGTCAACGATTATATCATTTGTGAAACGTTCTATGAACTACATACTACATGCATGAAGTTCCATCAGAACTTATGTGGCGATAAACCGTCGTTTGATATACTATTAACTTCAATTTATAATTGTCAAGAAAACAAAGCAGATTAAAACGTCCTTGCGGCCATCACAACGATTAATATATTACCACTAAACGGATTATCAAACTAAAATCACACAAAATTTCTACAGTTTGCATGTACATGCAAAATTGCAAATCGGCATTCTGAAACACCCGTTGTTATAAACTTGAAGACGCAACAACAGTCGCAGTGTAGACTCTTCATGTATTGGTTGATGCTTCTTGAACAGATGATTCCATAGATGGGTCATTGTCCCAGATGCTTGCGATTTATACACCATGCATGTTGCATTTATCACACGTGCCTGCAGCTTTATCATGTTTAAAATAAACATGAATGATGGACGACATTTTGTCCATTGTAAAAGAAAACTCCGAAACTAAAAGTCAACATCAAAAGAGAACAGTGCCAAAATGCACTTTTCGACACCAGGAACATGTGTTGTTTACATTCTCACCCATATTACATAACGCGGAATCGAATAGACGATGGATAACGCTATCGGTAGCCCAGTCTCATAGTTATTATAATTTACCGTGTCGTCGGTCCATTGGCTATCTGCTAGCTTTTGCTACCATTTTAAAGCTATTTAATTCAGACGTATTTAGTCGTCCTATCGTGGCTAATTGTTGGCTATGTACAATAAGAATTATAATGTGCATATATACATAATTTTCTGGAATTAAATGCCACAAACAGCTAAGATCGACATGTGTACTTGTTCTGAAACAGCCTACTTTTCCGTCATAGTATATTCGAAATTTCGAGTTGGCAATTTCGACTCGAATTCGAATCGAATTTGACTTTCGAATCGAATCTCGAATCGAATATCGAATATTCGCAGGAGCCTACTTGTTAAAGCCTTTTTTGTTGTCCCTTTGATGCGATAACTGCTTTCAGTACTTGGTGGTCATGCACGAGCGCGAAACCCAATGACCTCAACTCAATGTATTTGTCGGCGCCGCGGCGGCTTATTCTATGAAGTTGAGACGGCCGGCTTTGATAATCAACTTCAAAGAATCAGCGCCTATCGCAACCCTGTCTATTTCGGCGTGACGGAATTGATCCGAGTGAGAACCGGTCAACGTGTTTGCAGGTGTGCAGGACTCAACTTCACTCAAGTGAGTTGCGAGGTGACATTATTAAGTTTTAAGTTTAATAACAAGTCCCATATATTATAGTTTATTGAAGCACTATGTCAGTATACCTTTAAAGTTAATTTGTCAAATTGTGTGATATTTTTTACAACCACCACATGCATCAACTGACGCATGGGTGAGCGTATACGATCGCACGTTCTAGATATATTGTATTCTAGATATAAATATAAAGCCAACCCGCGGTCGGCCATGCTATGCATCGAATAGCGTCGCGTATTTCCAAGTAAACTGGCAGGTCACTTCGGAAATCCCACGTCGTTTATGGGCCGTGTTTGTGAAAAATTACAATGTATTTTAGCACCTCAAACTTAAATCCTACGCGGAATTGGGCGGTGACAAAGCTGTTCCCAGAAACGTAATCTGGATGACGCAAATTCCTGGAATTGGGCTAAATATAGAACTTACGACATCGCATTGAAATGTATTATTAACATCGCCGGTCTGCGCAGTTTTATTTCTGAAACTGACACGATCGATTGTGTATTCGGGGACTCGCGAGTAAAATTGTATATATATACAATGTACCATACACGAGAGACAATTATGTACGCGATCAAATCAAACAGTGAAAACACGTGCGTTTTGGCGGGAAAATGACTGTCCGTGATTAAGCTATGTCATATCGTGACCTTGCAATGAATACAAGGAACAACATTATGAACGCAATGCATGGCCCATTTTTTAATATATGCGGACTCTATATATACAGGGAACTTTACCACATTCCGTGTCCGATATATTTACATGACATCTGCGAGCATAAAAGTCTTGTACGCACTACAGCTGTTGTAACATTTATTTTGTAACTATTTTGACTCTGTCGGAGATGAAGTTCGTTTCTCAAAATATCTTACATTTCTTCATGTACGCCCGTTTGTGAAGTCAATCAGTGACAAGCACACTGGGCAAGTTCGAAAACAACGATGTTCGTTTGTATATAAGAACCGATACGGCCCGGTAGACCACACCATATCAATTTTAAAGGAACATTTTTACACAAAACATATAGAATAATGCACCGGTTTCTGATTGTTGCACGCGCTTCCACTCCGTAATCCGTAGCGTTTCCATGATCGATCAGGTGTTTGTCATCACCGTTTAGATACATACATCAACTGGATGGTAATTTGATTATCATAAAACATCATATACCTGGGACAACTTAATAACCTATTAACCTTCAGTGATATTAAGCCAAATAATCATGGCAAATAATGTTAAATCACGTCTTGCTTTGCGTTCGAAAATGCAAAGTTGGTTACCGGTACTCAAAACAAACGGCAAATTATATACGTACACATATGGGCACAAAACGGTAAGTTTCGGAAGGGGTCCGACTAGTCGACTAGTAGTCGATTCCCTCTGGCGACTAGTCGATTCCTCAAAACCACTAATCGTTTCAACACTAGTCAATGACACAATAGCTGAATTAGAGAGGGGATAATGTCATACATTAGTCATTGGAGCGCGGACATGTTTAAGTAATACCAGAGGTCAACCCAAGAACCATATGAAGTTTGGGATCAATTGGATGAAAAATGATGGCAGTAGGGCATGCCAAAGTATTTGGTGATCCAAACAGTAAAATCCAAGATGGCAACCACGTTTTTGATTGAATATCGTTTAAATTTAATAACTACCATTCAGAAGTGATCCTGAACATGCCTGTAAATTTTTAAAACATTTCTCCAATAAATATCGGCTGCAGGAGTGCCGATGGATTCAAATGTGAAATCCATGTTTTTTACTGAAATTTGGAAATACGTGTTGACTCCCATCTAACGGTCACCCCGAAGAACAATATGAAGTATTTAGTGATATCAGATAATCAGATGTGGCCTGTAAGGTATGGCGAAGGGTTTAATTATGCAAAGAGTAAAATCCAAGATGTCCACTGGCTCATCTTTCTCTCTCTCAGTAATTTGAATTCATTTATTAACAAACCCTCTACATGGGACAAGCTCAACAACATTTAAGAGAATCTTCAGTTATATTATAACTTAAACAGACTGCCACTCACTGTGTGTCACAGGTAAGTAGTAAAGGTACTGTATGTAACTGCTGCAGATTTGAGAGAGTGCTCATGATTACATGTAGATGAACATATTTTCATTTGGTCATCATCATGTATGGTCAGGGAAATTTAATTAAAACAGTACTACTACAGTCTACAATGCAGTCATTTCATTCCGGGTTTGGAAGAATGCGATATACATGGATGTTAGTGTTGAAACGATTAGTGGTTTTGAGGAATCGACTAGTCGCCAGAGGGAATCGACTACTAGTCGGACCCCTTCCGAAACTTACCGTTTTGTGCTCATATACGTATATAATTTGCCGTTTGTTTTGAGTACCAGTAACCAACTTTGCATTGCATTTTCGAACGCAAAGCAAGACGTGATTTAACACTATTTGCCGTGATTATTTGGCTTAATATCACTGAAGGTTAATAGGTTATTAATTTGTCCCAGGTATATGTTTTATGACAAACAAATTACCATCCAGTTGATGTATGTATCTGAACGGTGGTGACAACACCTGATCGATCGCGGAAACGCTACGGATTACGGAGTGGAAGCGCGTGCAACAATCGGAAACCGGTGCATTATTCTATATGTTTTGTGTAAAAATGTTCCTTTAAAATTGATATGGTATCATTTGTATGGTCTACCGGGCCGTACCGGTTCTTACATACAATCGAACATCGTTGTTTTCGAACTTGCCCAGTGTGCGTGTCACCGATTGACTTCACAAACGGGCGTACATGAAGAAATGGAAGATATTTTGAGAAACGAACTTCATCTCCGACAGTCAAACAAAAGTTACAAAATAAATGTTATAACAGCTGTAGTGCGTACAAGCCTTTTATGCTCGCAGATGTCATGAACATATATCGGACACGGAATGTGGTAAAGTTCCCTGTATATATAGAGTCCGCATATATTAAAAATGGGCCATGCATTGCGTACATAATGTTGTTCCTTGTATTCATTGCAAGGTCACGATATGACATAGCTTAATCACGGACAGTCATTTTCCCGCCAAAACGCACGTGTTTTCACTGTTTGATTTGATCGCGTACATAATTGTCTCTCGTGCATGGTACATTGTAAATATATATACAATATATACAATTTTACTCGCGAGTCCCCGAATACACAATCGATCGTGTCAGTTTCAGAAATAAAACTGCGCAGACCGGCGATGTTAATATAATTATAGTACATGTCAATGCGATGTCGTAAGTTCTATATTTAGCCCGATTCCAGGAATTTGCGTCATCCAGATTACGTTTCTGGGAACAGCTTTGTCACCGCCCAATTCCGCGAAGGATTTAAGTTTGAGGTGCTAAAATACATTGTAATTTTTCACAAAGACAGCCCATAATAAACGACGTGGGATTTCCGAAGTGACTCGCCAGTTTAGTTCGAAATACGCGACGCTATTCGATGCATAGCATGGCCGACCGCGGGTTGGCTTTATATTTATATATATAATACAATATATCTAGAACGTGCGATCGTATACGCTCACCCATGCGTCAGTTGATGCATGTGGTGGTTGTAAAATATATCACACAATTTTACAAATAAACTTTAAAGGTATACTGACATAGTGCTTCAATAAACTATAATATATTGGACTTGTTATTAAACTTAAAACTTATTAATGTCACCTCGCAACTAACTTGATTGAAGTTGAGTCCTGCATACCTGCAAACACGTTGACCAGTTATCACTCATATCAATTCCGTCACGCCGAAATAGACAAGGTTGCGATAGGCGCTGATTCTTTGAAGTTGATTATCAAAGCCAGTCGTCTCAACTTCAAAGAATAAGCCGGCCGCGGCGCCGACAAATACATTGAGTTGAGGTCATTGGGTTTCGCGCTCGTGCATGACCACCAAGTACTGAAAGCAGTTATCGCATCAAAGGGACAACAAAGAAGGCTTTAACAAGCTAAGTGTGAGTGTGTATTTCGATAGCCTCATTGTTTAAATTGTCCAGTAATTCGGCAACGACAGCAACGGCACTGCTTTCGCGATGGCATAATGGTGGTGGGTGTGTTCCGACTAGTCGACTAGCCGATTTCGGAATCGACTAATTTAATAATCGCGTCGATTTCGATTAGTCGACTAATCGTTTCAACACTAATGGATGTAACTCTGGCAGACGCCATTTCGCACGTGGTAAAAAACAGCACCAGCTATCATACACATATTGACATAAATAGCACTGGGAAAACCCCCTTATCGATTGCATCATTTCCCAAGTTTCAATCGATCTCCGTGTTTGGCGCATATCAGACAGCATACTTCAGTCACATATTCAGAGCCATCAACTTATGTTGTCTCAAACCCAATTCGACCTTGCCTATTCCATTTGTTGTATGTATTCAGTTTAGCTTTGGCACCATTACGGTTGGTTTCGGAGTCCATGATTATAATCGAAACAGGAACAATCAAATGAAACTGAAACTACATGTACTTTCTGGCAAATTCCAGAAATGTATATCACTGTGCATGTATCAAAATTCTGCTAGTCATCAATTCAAAGCATGCGCCGCCTGACTGCTATACCGTATACGCAGAATTGCGACCGATGACAAGGAAGGAGGCTCCGAAAATACTCGGACCTAGCCAGTTTTCAAACTCGATCAAGGCATTGTTGAGCAGGTCTCATATACCGAATATCAACAAAATCATTTGATTTTATCGTGTTAACCCGATAAAAATCTCACGAAAATGAACTAATTGAGGGCCATAACTCCACCCACAATAGGCGGACCTGGCACGTTTTCAAACTCCAGATATTGTTGAGCAAGACTCATCTAACGAATATCAACAAAATTGATGTATGTTTAAGTTATCATGCTAACGTGGTCTGTGAGATCAGGGAGTCTCACAAAAATCAGTGAGGAATTGCTTGAGAAACTAATAATTTTGGATGGCCTTATACATTGCAACTTGTGATGCGAAAACAGCTAAAGCCACATTGAGGTTTGAGCTCCGAAATAATCTGATAATAATTGCTTTTGATTTTTTCCCAGTATCAAAATAGGTGGATAAATACCTGAACTACATTACTGCGAGCATAACATGTCCCAGAAAGATGCATTGAAATCATAAAAGATACAGTTTTGAACACAAAAACTGGACCACGAGAAAATACTGTGCCATTTGTATTTATTCAAATTCTGCATTCACAAATGGAATAACGAACAACTGTCCAGAAAAGGTATATTGCATTATCTGAACTATATAAAAACTTCATGCACTGCTGACTCTTCGTTATAGTTATCAAAATTATGTAGTGCCACAAATGTTTCAGAGCGAAGACAGCTCTAGATTCTCTTCCCATGGACTACAGGTGCAATTTTTATGTGGCCCCTAATAAAACAAATATGACCCAACACAAACAAATTGACCAAAAAATGAAAGACACAAAACAGTTATTTTCAGGGTTATATCAACAAATTTGTTTGGAAATATACTGTGTAGGTATGATTTGAGAAACCTCTTACCAAATTAGGTATACAGTAATGCCCTAAGTAATCGACTCTTTAACCACAGCAGTATTATGGGTAACTTTTCAGGATTTAGTCGGAAATATGGCTTGTTGCCATTCAAAGGAAAGCTCTCACTGAGAGCTCTCCGATGAATGGCAACAAGCCATATTTCCGACTAAATCCTGAAAAGTTACCCATAGTTCTGCTGTGGTTAAAGAGTCGATTACTTAGGGCAATACTGTACATAATTTGGGGGTTCAAATGTGAATGTGAATATTACCATGTCAGCAGATCTCTGATAAAGTTGACACGACAACTCGCCATCAGCAACAAAAAACTGAACAAATGCATGACAGGGTGGCAATGCCATTTTTCCGAGATCTGTAAAACAAAATGAAAGAGTCAATAACACTGTAACTCAACTTGGATAGGGGATAATAAATTATATACAGTCAATGGAGCGATAATGAATGCGGACAGCTTAAATGTTTAAGTAATACTAGAGGTCACCCCAAAGATCTGTATGCACTTTTGTGCTGATTGGTCAGGATGTCGCCTGTAGGGTGTGCCAATGGATTCAGTCATGCAAAGTCTAAAATCCAAACCATGTTTTCTTTAAAAAAATGGTAAAAATAGCTCCCATCTAGAGGTCACCCCGGAGATGCATAATGAAGTATGGTGAGGATCAGGGATCTGGCATGAAGGGTGTATGTATATTAAGGATTTAATCATGCAAAAAGTAAAATCCAAGATGGCAGCCAGTGGCCATGTCTTTCAATGAAATTAAGAACAAATACCTCCCATCAAGAAATCACCCCGATGATCTATATTAAGTTTGGCGACAATCAGATGATGGATGTGGCTTGTAGGGTGGGACAAAGGAGTTAGTCATGCAGTGTAAAATCCAAGATGGCTATGTTTCAAATTTGATAGCTCCCATCTAGAGGTGATCCTAATCATTCCAGTAAATATAGGGATGGGACGATACACCAACTTCATGATGCGATATGTATCGCGATACTGAGGTCAGAATACGATATATATCATGATACATTGAATAAGTTGTATTCAAGTCACAGTCAATTTTTTAACTGAACATCTTGCCATTTTGTGTACTCTATGGGGCTACAAAGGGACAGCAGCATGATAGATTGGGATATTTGGAAGATAACTGGAGTGAGGTCCAATCGGTGGAGATCGCATGTGACTATTTACCAGTACAGGACACAAAAGTGTTTTAGCAACAGATAAAAATTTAGGAACAGAACAAAGTACTATACAAACATCAAAGGGATTACCGCAGTCATGCAACAAGGTAGTGTAAAACGGTGCTGCATTCAAACACACTGTTACTTAATTAGGTCAAGGACATGCGTCATTGCACATTGGGGCTGTCAGACACTATTTCCGATAACTGGAGGCACAATCGGCCGATTTCCGATTCAGATGTTTATATATATTGTGTGTTTTTTTCCCATAATGGACCTATATACACTCATTGTACTCCAAGTTCAACGTGGAGCTAAGCATATTTCATTGCATATGCTTTAACTTGTACTGAGAGCATCACTATAACAATGGCGACTTGTGGAGCGAAAAAAAAAACCAAGTGCAATATGGGACAACTTCACCATATTATCCCATACAGACAAGAAAGCTAATTATGCCCCGCCTCAGGTTGGTAATTATTGAAGACAGTTCTGATCACGACTGTACTAATTCATTCAGTGTGTGCTTCAAATTATTGACATAGCATGTGATGTCACATGTCACGTGCTCAACAGGAAACTACAATGTAATTAGGTTAGCTCTTTAAAGCTTTCGTTGAACCTATTTTGTGTCCACGCAATTACAATAACTTCATATTACACGGGATATGTGGGGCAGGTGTATTGCCAATTTGCCATGCTTATATATAATCATATCAGACTGTTTGGATGATGCCAATAGCTTCTTTGTAGGCTGTTACAACTGCGTTTTACATTCAATACTACGGTTATTAAAGCCTGCATATTGGCTTAGAGACAAGAACATTTTTGTTTGTTTTGACAATCGGTAAAAGTCAATGTTCAACTGCGAGGTATGATTAATATCCGATGGGCTCTTATCGGCCATTGACCGATTCCGATTATCGGAACATCAATACTGTCTGCTTTGTTTGCAGGTGTTTAAGTTGACCTTTGTTGACCTGCTTACAGAACTGGATTCACATAAAAATAATAAAAACATTGGTGGGACTGATGGACAGAGGATAAATAGACACAATGAATATGGAAAACATTATTTCTGGAGCAGAGTTTACTTATATCAGGTGCTTTATATTATTTCTTGCCGACATCGGTAAAATTCTCTGTCCATATATATACAACCACTCAGAATTCACACCTGTGGTCACCGTAGGTTGGGCAATTTTCGGCTGGAATTCAGTCCTCTATTGACTTACCTATTAACTTTACCAATGTGAAAGTCGCAGGGAGAAATTTAAGGGAAATTTATATTCAAAAGTTCAAAACTTACACAATGACTGGTGCTTATCACGATGCGGCGATACTGCAGCTTGAGTATCGATACAAGTATTGGGAAT
This sequence comes from Siphonodentalium dalli, assembly GCA_032622095.1. Lineage (NCBI taxonomy): Eukaryota > Metazoa > Mollusca > Scaphopoda > Gadilida > Siphonodentaliidae > Siphonodentalium > Siphonodentalium dalli. The sequence goes on from CP136067.1 coordinate 57,483,422, forward strand.
GAGCGTATCATGATACATCGATGTATCGTCACATTCCTAAATTCTCAAGGTGTAACCATAGCTTACCAGGTGGGTTCCATGCAGACATTATAATCCTTCTATCATGTGGACTATTCTTTATTAGATCAATGACATTCTGTAGCTGGTCTACACCCTCATTGGTATAATCATCATGCATTGTCTTATATTCAGCACCAAAGTGTCGCCACTGGAAGCCATAGACTGGACCTAAATCACCTGGCAAAATTCACAGAGTGAAAAAAATCAGGCTGTATTTTTTATCTTGTGTAAGCTTACTACAATATCTTCAAAAGGCTGTTGATAATCTGTCAAATTAACACCTCTAAAAATTATGATTTCTCTATTACTAAAACCCATGCAAAAATGTGTTATAAAGCCTGCAAATAGTGTCTGTCATTTGCAGAGTAAGGTCCCAAGAGGGTGAATTTAGTTTGCTAGCATCACCAAATTCACCTTCTGTGAACCTCCTTCTGCTTAGGCCTCATCTTCTGAGAAGTATCTATAGTGTCAGATTAACATTGTTTTTAGGTGGCTAATGGGTGAACATCACCAACTTAAACTGGGGAACTTCAAACTAATCCTAGGTCTCCCATAGGCGTTGAGGCCTAAGCAGAATGAAAACACAGAGTGTGAATTTCGTGATGCTAGCCCACAGTGCAAGAGAGGGTCACCAAATTCACCCTCTGCGGACATCATTCTGCAAATGACAGACACACTATTTGCAGGCTTGTGTATGGTGTTGACTGTATTTATTGTTGACTACTGTACATATTTGGAAGCTAATACATGTGTATACAGAGAAAATAATATGTCAAATATTACATGTATGAGTCTCCATATTTGTCAATAGAAAAGAATATCCCCAATTTTTCTTCTAAAATTGTGGGTGTAATTAACAGAATTGGCTGAACATGGATTAGTATATAGTGTCAGCGACCATAGAAATAGTGTCAGCGACCATAGAAATAGTGTCAGCGACCATAGAAATAGCTCAAAACATCATGAACAACAAGCTGCGACCAAATTTTATAACATCTTTAGATATGGCAAATCCTATTAGAATATGGCAAATAAATTTACTCTGTGGCAAACATATTGTGAAAAGGATTTATCGGGCTCTATGGATATATTGAAAACCCTGCTGATGTAATATAACATTTACCTTCTTCTCGATCATCCAGACCTCTACTGGTGAGAAACTCCTTGGATCCATTGGCATCCCAGATATGCACACCTTTGTCTGACAGCTCTTTACCATTGGTACTCCCCTTAATGAACCAGAGTAGCTCCTCTGCCACACCCCTCCAGAAGACACGTTTTGTAGTTAACAAGGGAAAACCTGAAATCAATAATTAACCCTTTCAGTGCCAAGTCCGATTTTTGTATCAACCCATATTTCCTTGATCATTTTTCAAATTTATTGATTATAATAATGTGATACATTGATGGAAAGAGCTCTAACTTGATCATTTTTCAAATTTATTGATTATAATAATGTGATACATTGATGGAAAGAGCTCTAACTTGATCATTTTTCAAATTGATTGATTATAATAATGTGATACATGATGGAAAGAGCTCTTTCCATCAATGTATCACATTATTATAATCAATAAATTTGAAAAATGATCAAGGAAATATGGGTTGATACTGATTTGGCACTGAAAGGGTTAAAGATGCATGCAGCCGCAGAGGTACATGTAGTATACGAAAATGAAGTCACCAAATATACAAGTCACTAGTCTATAAATGTACCATGAAATTATCTGTAATGTATTGTTTTCCAGGGCACAACAAAAACCAAAATTGAGTACATGTGTATCATTATATTTTACGTCCTCTAGCATACAGATACTAATAATATATTATATATTAGCACTCGCCCAACCATACCAACATTCATAATGTAGTGAAATTCTTTAAACACAAATTTCCTCTCAACCAAAAAACAAACTCTACACTGATAACCTCTGGAAGGCAGTACATATTATCACCATGTAAATACATTTATACTTTCATCTTGATTACATGTGTGTTATTATATTGTATGTTATATATTATGCAAATAAAATATGTTTCAAGTCAAGTCAATACAGAGGGTTCATTTAGCAAATCAAATCAATATAACAGAACCTACTGACCAATGGAAAGAAACTGACATATTTGCCCCTGCATCCACAGGGGATAACAGTGTGGTGTTTTGTGATTTCGGAAAGGTACATGGCGAATATACTGTGGCAAATTTAGTTAATGGGCGACGGCGGAGCCAGAGCCCATTAACGGGTATTTGCCACAGTATATTCGCCATGTACCTTTCCGAAATCACAAAACACCACACTGTTATCCCCATTCTAATGCTCTTCGAACTTTAAAACGTTATTTAGACAAACAAATGCCTCGTAATTATCAACGAAATGTGCGGCCATAGAAAACACTCAGCCAATTCACGACTTTTTATTTTAAATTTAATTCGCTAGATAAAATATAGTCCCTCAATTACCATCGCTCTTATCGTTAAAAATGCTGATAAACATGAACAATTGCCACTTCAAATAGAAATAAATATGCACAACAATTAGTTTCTGCATGTACCTGATGTCTTTTTCAGATGTTTACCACTTTCAAATTGAAGTTTTGATTTTACCGCGAACTTGAAGTTGAATTGAAAAACAATGGGAAATTGTTTACTCAATGCGTTGTATTTCAAGCCGTATCTCGCGGTTTCATGTCAAGAAATTTGGTCAAAATGATATCGAGACACTGACATTGGTTGAATATAACGGTGTGGTGTTTTCTGAAAGTACATGTATACAGCGCGAATGTACTGACTGTCAATTTTCGACAAAAGAGGCATCGCTGGTTTGTTTATATAGCAACGAGCTAGTAACGGAAGTCAGTAGCAAGGGCGCCAACTCTATAATCTACTCCGTAACGTCGCCGGCGTGTATTGCGTAAGGGTGACGTCATGGAGTGAAACGGAACAGTGATCGGTGCTGGATTGGGCATGCATGTCCGAGATTAGGAATTCAGCTAATGGCAATATTGGAGTGTAGGAATATCTAACATTGAAGCGGTGAACCGGACTATACATTGCGACAGGTTATTGAATGAATAACCCCCCGCAAATATGTGGTGTTTCCGGGGGTATATTGGCCTAAGTGCATTAGAATGTATATTATACAAGTGACAAGGTTCACAAGTCCGATTTTGGAAAAAACACCATTTATCATATTACTCATAGATTCTTAAAATCATTCATTTCAGTCACAATATATTTCAATGTGTCTTATTGGCCATGAAATTTCCTTTCTTTTTATGTATAACCCGATAGTATCAATTGAAGGGAAGTTGAGACATCTTATCGAAAACTAGAGAATTCTACCGACAAAAAGCAGTCGTCAGTTTCCCTGTCCGATATGTAGTGATTATACATGGATACAAATTCAATTATTACAATCATAATTGCCAAACTTTCGATGTTCCCTGTATATGTCAAATTCACTTCAATTGACTCTGTCAAACGAATGGAACTATTATGCCCTATAACATACAGTGTTGCATATTTTGGCTGATTTGACAGTTTTATAGAATTATTGAGGATATTAGGCAGACATGGAAACTGACGACCCATTTTACTCCCAAATTTCCAGTAGATTTTGCAAGTTTTCTGTATGATATCTCAACTTCCTTTTGTTTGATACTATCGAATTATACATCAAATGAAAGGAAATTTCATGGCCAAAACAGCATATTGAAATATATTGTGACCGAGATGAACGTTTTTGAGAATCTATGAGGAATATGAGTCTATGACAGATGGTGTGTTTGTCCCAAAATCTGACTTGTGAACCTTGTGACTAGTTTAGTATACATAGGTATATCTGGTATATTTATTTCCCAGGGGCATGTGCATGAATCAGGTTATCAAATTTATCTTCCTTTTGCATTGATCACTAATCTGTGTTGATCGGGATTAAAACTAACTTTACCATTGCTGGAAGGCTTATATGTTGGCCTAATGTGCTATGCACCTTACCAATTGAGTCACTGGGGGCACATTCAACTTACTTTTCCTCAGGCTATACCGCATCTGCATTCCGAATATGGACAATGTGTCAATCCCTGTTCTGTTTTCTTTTCTTATCCCATGATCTATTATCTCTTTTATGGCATCAAGGTATTTGCGCTCATCATGGCTTAAAAATAAATAAAAGGTCAGCCAACAACAGTGTCCCCCGAAAACGTGGCAAGTCGACGCCGCTTTGTTAAAGAAATTAAAAAATGTTGAAATGTTCCAAGTCGAAAGGGTTAATAATTCCGTAAAGAAATAATTTTTCCATCATCAAAATACATGTTGCACATCTCCAATAAGTGGGTAACAATACTCTGAAGTTTCAAATATCTAAGATCAAAACTGTAGGAGGAGTTGATTACACCATGAAGGTACCCTCATACAGAAAATTATAAAAAAGTCGAAAAGCCCATAACTCTGAGAAAAATTATCGGATCAAACTCAAATTCGAACTTGACCTGTATTTTGATATCAATGACTCATTAAAAAACGGAATTTTCAATTGAACATTTCAAATTTGAGTTATCCGGAAACCAAAGAAAAAAGAAGTAAAATTAAATTTTCTAAGTCGAAAAAAGTCCACAACTCTAGGAAAAATCATCGGATCAAACTCAAATTCAAATTCAACCTGTATCTTGATATGACTGATCCACATAAAAACGGTGTTTGCAATTAAAGGATCCTAACTTGAGATATCATCCGGAAACCGAAAAAGTGAGAAATTTTCTAAGTAAAAAAAAAGTTTTAAAAAGGGAAATAACTCCATAATAGAACTGTGTTCTTGGTTGAGACACCTACATACCAAGTTTCAATCAAATCGGATGATCATTACTGGAGTTATAACTCCCGACGGACGGGACGTAACGCATGGACGGACGGACACGGCTGATTACAATAGTCCCCCAAAAATAAATTTTTCGGGGGACAAAAATGCTTCAGTTTGCCGAGTGAACATAATTACTAGTGTAATGACTTCCTTTGCTAGATTTCCATTTATTCTGAAGCTAAGAACTGGTTGCCTCACATCATGTTTTAACTCACCAGTTTGAACGAGGCTGATCAAGATCAGCAGATGTTTAATCCATACCTTCAATCATACCGACTTGAAATCAATGATCTAGAACTGAATATTATGTATATTGTAATTAGGGCACTTTTCTTATGAATAAGCTAGCTCTGATGATCATAGGAAACATAAAAATAATATGGTCTAATGGCCAGAAAAGATAATTGACATAATAATGACTCTAAAATACATTTTTTTTTTAATTAACCCTTTGAGTGCCAGGGGCCGATCTCATCGGCCCTAAACCTACAAAATAAGTCTGTTAAAGAATATAAGAATAAATTATTAAAATTGTAAAAAAACAAAAAATTGTTAGGCCAATGCATTCTCTTATATATGCGAGGCGACCTATGGTCGACTCGCATATATAAGAGAATGCATTGGCACAGGGTATATGGGTTGATACAAAAATCGACCTGGCACTCAAAGGGTTACCCGGTAAACAAAATGAAGATACATGTAGGTCAGAATGGTTAGAAATCCCTAAATTATAAGTTAGCAATCCCTAAATTATAAATATGTAATTACAAATTTGATCTCATGACATATGAAAGTTCTTTTGCTATTGGAACCTAAATAAACATTTAGAATCGATTAGTTCAATATTTTATGAAAGAAAAGTGTTAAAGTGATGTGAAACACTCCCGTAGGGTGATCCAATAGAAATGGAGAATAATCGTTCTCAAAGTAGTTCTTTTTACAAATATTAATCCAAATTGCCAACACGCATCGTCATTCTGATATATTAATTAAATGCCCTGACTCGGGATGGCGAAATCATTTGTGTTAGTTTGTCGACAATTGTTGCGTCCCGAATTCAGATGTAAATATTTACAATTGAGCGTAGTTTTGACGACGTTTTCTATTGAATGGTATAGTCGATTTCTTTGAAATATTTGACGATGTTAGTAGAATGCTACATTCTCCAGGTTGGCATAACGCCTGAATACCAACTTATCAGCTTCACGAACTCGAACAAGTCCATAATATGTCTTTAATATAATTATTGGATGAGAAGTTTTAAGTCCTATAAATACAACACCTTTAATATTGCCACGTCTCATTCAAGACAATCCACATCCGAATTAACCCTAGTGCCCTTTTATACAAATATGGTCTCACTCTGCCTTGTGCATGGTCTCTAATAACTTAGTAATAAGATGATGTTCCGTGACTTCACTTGAGGGTGGAGGTTAAGACCAACTCTGCCCCTATTTTGCAGGCAAACCCCATTTATACCAGTATTTGAATCTCACTATCCAAATATGATCCCGTTCAGTATTGTGGCTCTGGAGAACAAGAACTTTTAAGAATTACTATTATATGGAGGGAAAGAGTTTTGTCCCTGGTCCCACCCTTATTTTACTTGGTGACTCCATTTGAACAAATTTGAATCTCAGTCACCCATGGACCCTTCAAACCAAATATAAGCTATTTAAATAGACTTCATGGTTATTGAGAAGTAGTTTTAAGAATTACTTTAGAAGGAAAGAGTTATGTCCCTCATTTGCGTGGTAAAGGTTAATCTTCAATCAATGGTTACCAAAAACTACACAGGTGAGTCATGTCATCATAAACCTGCACATAAAATATGAACACGATCCGATAAACAAGGTAAAGAAATATGAGGAAGACCAGATGAAAAGTATTTGATTTATTGTATCGGATAGCATGTGTCTATGGAATGTGTTAGAAGGGTCAATTTTAATCCCAAATTCCATGCAAGTGAAAAGTGGATCATCATAACCTGGAGATAGTATAGAATATCGATCAAATGAAAAAGTATCACAAGAGCATATAATGTGTTGTTACATAACTCAACCAAAAATATTTATATCAGTGGGTAATCAGATTAAGACCAAACATGTTCCAGAAAAATATCATTGGTTCTATTTGTCCCTGTAGCCGAGGCGGTTAGCCTGTGGATACCATTCAGGGCATGAAATTTGGGCCGAACAGAAAAGTTATGCTGACCTGTCATCAGGTTGCCTTAAATTTCAGTGGCGATCCAATCATTAAAGTGAATGCCCCAGGGCACACCTTGTACCCAGAACATCAAGATGTAGCACCTTCGAATTAGAAGCAATCTCCGCATTTGTGGCCTGATCATTTTTTAGAATTTAGAATTTCTCTAAAAACTTAATGTTTTTTTTATCTGGAATGTTTTTCTCGATCATAATTGCCATTTGTTTTGAAGGTTCTGAATTCTGTTTAGTTTCCATTCACCCTATTAGTGCTACGGTGAACGGAAAATATATCCCCCACATTTTGATTTGTGTGAACAAGAAGTGAACAGAAAATCTGATCACCCCAAATTCCATTCCCTACTAGTACCATTATTGATGTCAGTGCTAGACGAGGTTGGCACATATTTGAACTATGGTCCTGTGTACATTTTGTTTCCATTCAAGCCAAATATCGATGTATTATTCAAATGGGACAGTCAACTACAGTAATGCCCTAATTAATCGACTGCTTAACCACAGCAGAATTGTGGGTAACTTTTCAGGATTTAGTCGGAAATATGTCTTGTTGCCATTCATCGGAAAGCTCTCCCCGAGAGCTTTCCGATGAATGGCAACAAGCCATAATTCTGCTGTGGTTAAGCAGTCGATTAATTAGGGCATTACTGTATTATTGTGTTCAACAGTGAAATACCAGTGAACCAACAATTCAATTGGAAATAGTGACTGCTTGGAATCGGAGTTGGAATCGGAGATTCAAAAAAATACTTCAAAGATATACACTGGTTGTCAAATGTTGTTTTATTGCTACAGAAGTTCAATACAAGCTTTTGGATATACACATACAATAGCATGTCAACATGTATAGTAGTAGTAATAGATGTGTTAAGGCCAAAAAAATATATACCTGTGTTTCTGGTGACATGCAAGAAAAAAATAGGGGCGGAGGGGTGGCTTTTCATTTTATTTTCATTTTTTTTATTTTATTTTCATTTTTGCTCAAAATAAATATGAATGCGACCCCCAAGCCAACTTTTTGTAATTGACTATAGCCAACTGTTTGTAATTGAGTATAAAATAATAAAACTAAGTAGATTCTATTAGAATATTGTGTAATTTATTGTTTTATTGAATAAAACATAGAAAAACATGATGTTTACAATAGATATCGATATTTGCCATGAAAAAGCTATTAATGTTCCCTGTTTGTGAACAATATTCAACCTGCTTAAAAGATTGCCACACTCCACAAATGCTCAATGTTTGCATCCATTATAGGGCCCAAACAAAAAACATCTCTGTTTCTGATAACACAGGGAATTTTTTCCAAGCAGGCAGGCAGGGGATTTTTTTTTTTACACTTTTTTTTTAACCAGCCATTTGAAAGCGATAAAATAATGTAGTACACCCCTTTAACATGCATTAAAGAGTTTTTAATATCACATACTTAGTATGAGGTATGTCATTTTCGTTTAAGCAGGTGTACACGTATATCAGTTCACTTGTTCCAAAACAGAGACAACTTCCAATGTATATATTGGCTACAAGAATGAGCTCCAGTGTGAATATCCAAGGTATTAGGCTATGACCATGGGTTTAGAGTTATTCCTCTTGCATGGAATATCTCTCTGATGTTTATGGGCTTGATGTTACACATTTTATGCCATTCTATTCATTTCTGCCTATGCAATTTTCCAGGTGGTGCTGGTGTAGAAAGGGAGATCTTTTTATGCAATAACTACTTGCCATTTCAATCAAACCTATTGTATGTTCATTTCCTCATATTTCTCTTCATAGAAGATCATTATTATGATATGACAACTTGTCCATATTATCAAATAACTAAATAGTACTGTTGTTTAAGGTCACATATTTCCGACCTATTTCGTTTCAATCCCGGAAAGTTTTATTTAGCAGAAATTATTACCTGCTATCTTTCAGTGCAATTAACAGCAAGTTATCATATATTCCTTACAGTACATGTACATGTTTGGACATCAGGAATGCGTGTTTAATATTTGCATACAGTGGGAGTTGTTTCTATCTTACTAGTGTTTGCTACTAAGTCGGTAACATTAAAGATTCTGCGGTAAATAGTTACGCTATGTTGATTCGCGTGACACGCAACGTGTTTGTTGTATGACACAGTGACCCAGTTAGTGTGTCCTTCTTTGCCGGCAGTTGATTATTTAAAATGGGTTAAGCTCTGGTTTCTGTGAATACTCCAGGATGCCTATGGATTTTATATTGGATACTGCTTTCTTCTGGTCAATGGTGACGGTGATTTTGGCTTTTACTCCGGCAATGTTGATTGCCGACGATAATTCCCAGGGCTGATTAAGGAATATGGACTGTCATTTTCCCGCCAAAACGCATATGCTTTTCACTGCTTAATTTTGTCGCGAACAGAGTTGTCTTTCAAGCAAGGTTTGTCCCCAATTCCGCGAAGGAATTCAAGGGAGCTACCGGTGTAATACATTGTATAATACACAGCACAATAAAAAGATAGGGGGATTTCCGAAGTGACTTGTCAGGGTATAGTTTGATTTATCATTTAAGCCATGCTATTCGCGGCGTTGTATGGCCGACATGGTTGTCTTATATTTATATCTAGAATGCGCGATGACTGCAACTAATAGAAAATGGGAGATGATTTTGCATATTTGTACATGGAATTTTTCCAGGTGGCATAAAAATAAAACGGGATGCGTACGAATTTTGCAAAATGAATAAAATGAAAACCGTCGGGAGCTCCGAAATAGGGGCGGGCTGGTCACCGGAAATACAGGTCTATTTTTTTTTGGCCTAATGGAAAATGCTCGGAAAACTCATTCTACTAGTATGTCATGAACCACAAACAATTCTATTTTTACTATTTTTTAGATAATTTCCTTTTAAACATTCAATACATTCTTCAGTCACTATGACCAAAATTCCACTTTATTTGTTGTCGTACCTGATACTTTCTTTGACACAATGGTCACCATTTGTTCCATTTGTTGAATTAAGTTTGCATATGTGGCTGTCTCCTGTCTCTCTCATGCCATTACCAATGACATTGCCGTTACTAATCACAGACGTCATTTCTGAAAGAAAACAAGAGCACTGCAAAAGGTTCACACAAGGAGAAAGCACCAAAATGATGGGCAGGGTAGACTCCGACGAAGATTTGAAATTCGATTCAATTCAAAATCTGTCGAAAGATTCATTTATATTATGAATGTTGGTTACAACATTAATTTCATCATTTAGTTTTGTGAAAATTTAGCAGAATTAAGCAAATATGCACATATTGCCCAGTTACTGACTCCAGTCAATACCCGAACACATGGCAAACTTCACGAATTAATGCAATAGAGTAATATAATTATCGCGCTTACAAAAAATACTTTTGTTCCATCGCCACTGTACTGTGAACACAATCTGGTGGCCACAATCAATGATGCAGGCTGTTGCATGTCTATCAAGTATAGAATCTATCCATTTACACAAACTGTACGAAACAGTAAGATTACATCATTTTTTATTACTTAGAATCTTATATATTTGTAGAGGTGCCACGATTATTGATTTTGATAATCGATCATCAATAATCGATTATAATCGATTAATCGTACCAAATATCAATAACAGTGCAAGTATTCCATAATATGGCCTATTGGCTGGGTGTTGGTTAAAAAACTTGGCTGATGTAATTTTTACGTTAATAATGTGCACCATAAACCACCGGTAATGACTAATGAGCACAATGTATTCAATACCAGCACATTTCTCGGCGATGTCATGGTTATAATAATTGTGAGTTCATTAGAACGAACATAGCCATTAATTTCAGTGTTATATGAATAGCCAAACATACAAACAATATAAAAGTAGGACCGCCGGCGGTTCCTAAAAAAAAAAGGAAACTAATGTTACGGAAACTGTAAGTTTCAGCAAACTTCCAGAGTGTGGATAACAATCACAAAGGTGGCACCCCATACAGAAATTCAGGACTCAGAACAAGTTAAGTAATTGATAATAGTGAGTGTCATACAGCAGTCACCACACGATAAGTGATAGCCTGTACGAGTAACATCTAAGTATACTCATGTTGTCGGAATCTCTCTGATGCATGATCAAAGGTTGTTAAACCTTCGGTTGTAGATTAAACTGTGTAAAACAAACACGGTATTCAATAAGACCCGGCACTTTCCGACGTCCGAAATAAATAATGGAGATTAATCGACGACGGAAATGGTAATCGATTATCGGCTTTATCAACAGTTCATCGATTTATATAAAATTAATCGTGGCACCCCTATATATTTGTCTCTGAAAATTCTTCTGAAGTTCAAATACAAAATATAACATTCTTAGTAATTGTCAGCGCATATGAAACAGGGTAAATGTCAAAATGTGAACACCATCCGGTTGTATACATAACATGGTAAAGCAATGCATCTCCAAACCAAACACCCTTCGGACTGGCCCTTCTATTCGGTTTAGAGAGGTTTTCAGTTTATAGAAAATTGCACTATGATCGGAATGTATTGACGTTGTTACTAAGAATTGTCAAAGCTCAACCAACTTGTTATTGATTAATTAAACTTTATTCAATAAAGTACCAAATAAAATATAAATAACAATAGATAAAACATGGTATAACAATAATTAACAAGAGCACGCCATCGGGGCGTGGCATAATACGCCCGTTTCTGGAGTAGAGTGGGTCATGTAGACAGAACCCATATTTGAACTTGATCTGTATATCAAATTTGGTTCAGTTCACTCGATTCAATCTAAAGTTATCATCTGGAAACTGCGTATCAGGTAAAATCAAAGTCGAATAAAAGGTCGGTAGTCTAGACCTCATGTCCGCCTCTAAGCGTTGGCTTGATGCGACCGTTGTTTGCGCATAAAAACCTGTCTTTAGTGCTAGTAAACCTACATACCAAATTTAATTTCATTCAGTACACATTTACTAAATTATCATCCGGAAACGTCAAATTGGCAAAAATTCTAAGTCAAAAAGGGACATAACTCTGGTGAAAATTGGCGGGCAGAACCCGAATTCGAACTTGTCCTGTGTTTAGCTGGGAGAAAGACACATACCAACTTTGGTTCAGATCAAATAATCCAAACTGGAGTTATCGGTTGGAAACCAAAAATGTTAAGACGGTCAAATTCTAAGTCGAAAAAGAGCCGTAACTCATGTAAAAATAATTGGACGGAACCCATATTCGAACTTGGCCTGTATCTTTAGCAATTGGCAAAAATTCTAAGTCAAAAAGGGACATAACTCTGGTGAAAATTGGCGGGCAGAACCCGAATTCGAACTTGTCCTGTGTTTAGCTGGGAGAAAGACACATACCAACTTTGGTTCAGATCAAATAATCCAAACTGGAGTTATCGGTCGGAAACCAAAAATGTTAACAGACGGTCAAATTCTAAGTCGAAAAGGGGGCATAACTCTGGTGAAAATTGGCGGACGTAACCAGAATTTGAACTTGACCTGTCTTTACTGCTAGTAAACCCACATACCAAATTTAATTTAATTTGGTTCACTCTAACTAAAGTTATCATCCGGAAACCTCGGACGCACGGACGGGCTGATTATAATAGTCCTCTGAACCCGTTGGGTCAGCGGACAATAAGGGGCATAACTCAGTCAAAATCATGCGGACGAAACCCATATTCGAACTTGATCTGTATTTTGGGGTTGTAAACTAATATACCAAATTTGGTTCAGTTCACTTGATTCAATCTAAAGTTATCATCCGGAAACCACAAATCAGGTAAAATTTAAGTCGAAAAAGGGAAATAACTCAGTCAAAATCAAGCGGACGAAACCCATATTCGAACTTGATCTGTATTTTGGGGTGGTAAACTAATATACCAAATTTGGTTCAGTTCACTCGATTCAATCTAAAGTTATCATCCGGAAACCGCAAATCAGGTAAAATTAGGTCGAATAAAAGGTCGGTAGTCTAGACCTCATGTCCGCCTCTAAGTGTCGGCTTGATATGACCGTTGTTTGCGCATAAAAACCTGTCTTTAGTGCTAGTAAACCTACATACCAAATTTAATTTCATTCAGTACACATTTACTAAAGTTATCATCCGGAAACCTCAAATTGGCAAAAATTATAAGTCAAAAAGGGACATAACTCTGGTGAAAATTGGCGGGCGGAACCCGAATTCGAACTTGACCTGTGTTTTGCTGGGAGAAAGACACATACCAAATTTGGTTTAAATCTGATTAACTCTACTAAAGTTATCATCCGGACACCAACTTTTGGGGTTTTATATGTCGGGTCGGCGGACAAAAAAGGGCCATAACTCTCGCAAAAATTATCGGATTAAACCGAATTCGAACTTGAGCTGTATTTTGATATAAGTAATCCACACAAAAAAAACGGGTTTTGCATACCGGTATAAACAATCCAAAATCAAGTTATCATCCGGAAACCAAAAAACAGAAGAAAAAATGAATTTTCTATGTCGCAAAAGGGGCATAACTCTGCCAAAAATGGTCGGGCAGAACCCAAGTTCGAATTTGACCTGTGTTTTGCTGGGAGAAAGTAATATACCAAATTTGGTTTGAATCCGATTAACTCTACTAAAGTTATCATCCGGAAACCAACTTTCAGGGGTTTTCTAAGTAAAAAAGGGGCATAACTCTGGTGAAAATTGGCGGACGGAACCAGAATTCGAACTTGACCTGTCTTTTCTGCTAGTAAACTCACATACCAAATTTAATTTAATTTGGTTCACTCTAACTAAAGTTATCATCCAGAAACCTCGGACGCACGCATGCACTGATTATAATAGTCCTCCGAACCCGTTGGGTCGGCGGACAAAAAGGGACATAACTCAGTCAAAATCAAGCGGACCATATTCGAACTTGATCTGTATTATGGTATGTTAAACTAACACACCAAATTTGGTTCAGTTCACTCGATTCAATCTAAAGTTATCATCCGGAAACCAAAAGCATACAGACGGACAACGGATGGACGGACAATCCATTTACATACATGTAATACACGTAGAGCCGTTTTTTGAAACGGGCATATAAAAATGATCCAGTTATACGTGCTTTAGGGTGTGCCAATGGATTCAAATTTGCAATCTAAGATCGGATCAGTGATGCGGCCTGTAGGACGTGCTGAAGGAAATTGTTGATGCACACACAATGGATGCCAACCCATGGCAATAGCTCAAACTTTACTAAAAAGCATTCCTAGTTAATATTGTCCTCATATGGTAGAAATAAAGAGCGTTTGTTTCACTTGTGTGAAAATTGAATACAGCTTGAAAATAGCTCTGACATTAGAAGTTTGATTGAGTCATGTCCATTTAAACTATTGTAATATACAACTGTTACATCGCATCAAACTGTCACTTCGCATTGCAACATACTGAAATCGAATGATTGGAGCAAAAAACTACTGGTCTAATTCTTGTTACAATCACCATATATTGTTATGCTTCTTTAATTGCGTATAAGCCTGGTGTTGATTCAACCTATTTCCCGATAAGTTATGTGCAAAAACAACTACATGTACATGTTCCTTAACCCTTTGAACCCGACTGGCCGCAAAAGCGGCCAGCCAGAAAACGTTCATACACCCGACTGGCCGCAAAAGCGGCCAGCAGCATTCAGTGACATCATAAACCTATGTAGCATGTGTATACATGTTATAACCATTGGTATATCCACTAATATCTATGTAAATGATCCCAAGGAACTTCAGCAGTGCCATGGGTGCATGTGTATGAGTTTGTTGCCGACTAGTTGGGGTAGAAAAACATGCGCATGCGCACAGCGCAGAATTCAACAAACGTACATTATTTGAAGCGATTCGGGTAAAGCTCTACATTGTTGCGCGGTTCGCATGATTGTAGAAAGACACCATTTCGATCACTCTTTTTGGTTTAAATTAGTATTGCAAACATAATCAGTGTTCTGTCATATGTGAGGAAGGTGCACGCAGTTTCTTATTTGAGTCGATTTGTTTCGCGCATGCGCATAGGATAAAATGATAAATGTATGGATTTTTGTGACATACAATCACATCAAGGATCTCCATAGTACATAAATTTGCGTTATACAGCTGCACGTTTTGACATTGCACCAGAGTAGTACTGTGGAAATGGGTTGCATGGTCACAATACCATCTAGTCCGATCTACTTGCGCGTGCACATTACAAACACGTGGTCAAATCGTGCATTATTGAGAAATTATGTAAAGTTTAATACTCGTGGCACCATTTGAACATGACCATCACCGTGCCCTATAGGCGACGTCTAAAACGGGACGTAATGAGATTGAATGCACAGGGAAGTGGTGTCATTAGATCACTTTGGCTATATGCTTAGCAACCATTGATACCGTTAAATACAAACCACATGTAGGTTCAATCTTCTGACCTGATGTATCTCCAGTTTCACAATAGGGTATTGACTGCATAGAAAATTCTGTTTCTTAGCGCATAATTATACAACGCTATAAGCTATAATTGCATTATACTTTCAGTTCCGGGTAGTTGCTTAGAAACCGTTACCAGGGAGTGATCGTGTGGCAAAGTATACCGTTCTAAAAAAAATACACAGTGGCCCATGGGACTATACCTGTAAAATTTCAGACCTGTAGCACCATTTGAACATAACCATCAGCATGTGCATGCCAAATTGGGACATAATACAATTGGATTCACAGGGCAATGGTATCATTCGATCATTTGGGGTATTTGCTTAGCAACCGTTGCTACCCTTAAATACAAGTTAGGATCTGACTTCTGGCCAGAGATATCTCAAATTTCACAATAGGGTGTTGACTGCATCAAAAACACCATTTCCTTGGGCTGAATTACGACCGTAAAAGCTATAATTGTATTTTACTTTCAATATCGGGTAGATGCCTAGCAACCGTTACCAGGGAGTGACCACGTGGCAATGTAACCAGATCGTAAAATAATCAGTGGTCCATGGGGAACATACATCTAAAGTTTCAGAAATGTGACACCACTTGAACATAAACAACACCATACATCTATACACTGGCCACAATATAAAAAATACCACTGGGAGCCCAGGGTCAGGGTGTCGATCGTTGTGGGGAGCCAGGGTTCAAAGGGTTAATAATGAGAATGTATCATGTTTCAATCAGATATATTGATATTTAAGAAAAGTTTGACAAAAGTCTCATGTATGTTAAAATTTATCATCTGATGAAACATGAAGAGCATTTAGCAATCCCCAATTTCTATTGGACAATAAACTGCGCACCTTGGTTTTTTCAACATCGAAGGACTGATTAGGCCGAGGAAGAAGGTTTTATTCAGGGAACATGCTGAAAAAATAAGGTCGTTCAGCATAATATTTAATTTTTTCCATCATACATGTAAAATCAGGCAATAGTCACCTTATTTCATGTATGAGCAATTCGATGAAAATGAGACATGGTAGATAAAAATCCAATTATTTATACAGAGCATGCATTACTTTTTTTTCCAAGGACAGTATCTGAAGAGTAAAAATTCACTAAAATTGTTTTTGGAAATTCTTTTGTTCCAAAATTACATATGGGGTAACCTTTGCCAGTATTTAGTATTTCCAGGTTCATATTGCTATTCGCTGTAATACTGGTATATTTACATAATAATAGTGGCTATGTAATGTTACTTTAATGTTTAATTTCACAAATAATATGATGAATGTTACAAAAAATGTTAACTTTGATGGTTCTTCCCTTTTGTCGAAGTAAATTTATTTATCGTTCATGGAACTTTCATGTCCCGTTAGTCACGAAATTGTCCCCTCTTTTCACCAAAAGGGGGAGAACTTTCACATCAGTGAGTTATCTATTTTGAATTTTCAGTCTCTATAAATTATCTCTCTATATGAAGTAAATTTACTACATTAGGCCTAAAAAAAAATACATTTGTTTCCACTAACAAGCTGAAAAAAATTAGGGTGGTAGGTAGGCTTAACTTTTGTTTTTTTGTTAACTGTATAATACAGAGGAACTAAAAACTCCAATTCAATCTTACATATGCTTCAATATTTACATATATACTAGTCTATATACTAATATAGTCTTTGATAATCCTAATATTTCCCATATGGTCTGGCGACAACTGGAGTCAGTCCAGCACCACTGCACTGTCACTTATTGGAGTGACCGTCTTGTACCGATCTCTTAATGATGGCTTCACAACCCCACCTTCTCCTCCGCATTCAGTGAAGGATCTAGGTATTTTTTGGGGACACCTGTTTTTGGGCATTGATATGCCAAAGGCATAACCTGAAGGCCTGAGCGGAGGAAGGTTTGGGAGGGGTGACCCCCTGCTGATGGTGGGGGTTTTCCCCCTGGAACATTTTTGAAAATCCATTGCATTTAGAGCTAATCTAGGGCACTTTGAGTCAGTATTTTGAATTTTACTGAGAGGTCAATTTGATCAAGTTTCTCAAGCATAACTTTGGAAATTTTTTATATATGTATGGATTGGAAATGCTTATAACTTATTGTCAGATATCTTTTGGTTCAATGGATTATGCTTATCCTGCTTGAAATGAGACTTACCATTATCACTCTAATTCATATAATAGGCTATTTGATCAAATTCAAGTGAGACACGTACATAATATACTACATGTAGTACAGAAACAATGTCTATTTAGTTAGTATTTACTATTTATAGTACTAATCTCTATGTTAATTTTTCATTTTGTATTATGAGATCCCACCTGATAACCAGGTTGATTCGATTAAAGTGTTAATGTTCCTGTACTGTATTTGATTGAAATACTGAAGTCTGAAGGCTGAATCATAACAAACCTGAACTGAAACTATTTGAAGTTTTCACAGATGAAAGCTAGATAAAGCCAAACATACTTTGCAGTATGATTCCAACTGTTAAACTTAAATCTTTTTGTAAACTAAAATTTCTTATGTCAATATATATAAATGTTTTGCATCTTGTTATGATATGAATTGGGACCTAAATCCTAAATTGAAAAAAATTATTATTTTTTTTTTTTTTTTTTGGTCCAATTTTTGTTTGTTTGCAATGGCAATAAAATGTTTAGGGTCGGGGATTTAAAATAGGGTCGGTCAGGTTAGCGGAAACAAAATTCTTTTTTTTTTAGGCCTTAATGGAAACTGGTTTATTGCAGGGGTGCCACGATTAATCGTGTAATCGATGAACCGTTGATAAAGCCGATAATCGATTACCATTTCCGTAGTCGATTAATCTCTGTTATTTATTTCGGACGATGTGCTGGGTATTATTGAATACCGTGTTTGTTTTACAGTTTAATCTACATGTACAACCGAAGGTTTAACAACATTTTATCGTGCATCAGAGAGAGTCTGACAACATGAGTATACCGGGACTTAGATGTTACTAGTACAGTCGATCACTTATCGTGTGGTGACTAACAAATGAAACTCACTATTACTATCAGAATCACTTAACTTGTTTTGAGTCCTGAAATTTCTGGGTGGGGGGGTATGTTTGTGACATTAGATTCCATTTTAGGAACCGCCGGCGGTCCATCATGCATTCCTATTCTTATATTGTTTGTATGTTTGGCTATTCATAACACTGAAATTAATGGTAATATGTTCGTTCTAATGAACTCACAATTATCATAAATGTGCTGGTATTGAATACATTGTGATCATTAGTCATTACTGGTGGTTTGTGGTGCACATAATCAGCCAAGTTTTTTAACCAACGCCCACCCAATAGGCCATATTACGGAATAATGTACTTCCACTGTTGATATTAGGTACGATTATAATCGATTATTGACGACCGATTATCGATTATCAAAATAAATAATCGTGGCACCTCTAGTTTATTGCAAACAGAATTTGAGAATAATGACTTCTGAAATTTGTCCCGTTAGTCACACCGCTGTAATTGTCCCATTTAATAGTCACAAATCTGAAAGGCATAAAAAATAACCAATTTTTATTCTAAAAAGTAATATTGTCTATAGAGAAGGCTGTTAGTTTCATTACAAAAGCAAAATTTCATCTACATGTGTATAATGCTCATTGTCTCTTCGTGTGTGTATGCACGCATTCATCCG
Source organism: Siphonodentalium dalli (assembly GCA_032622095.1). Taxonomy (NCBI): domain Eukaryota; kingdom Metazoa; phylum Mollusca; class Scaphopoda; order Gadilida; family Siphonodentaliidae; genus Siphonodentalium; species Siphonodentalium dalli. The sequence continues at coordinate 57,502,632 of CP136067.1, forward strand.
ACAATGGTTTCTGGATGATAGCTTTAATTTGGGTTATCGGATTGGGACCAAATTGGGTATGGAGTTTAACAGTCAAAGGACAGGTCAATTTTGATTATTGAGTTCATCCGATGATTTTTACCAGAGTTATGTCCCTTTTTACTTAGAATTTTTATGGTTTTGAGGTTTCCGGATTATAACTTCATTTCAGATTGGGTCATCGGAATGGAACCTAAATTAGTAGGCCAGTCCAAAATTCAGGTCAAGTTCGATTATGGGTAATATGAATCAAAATTTTCTCTCTTAAATTGATTTGTGTTTCAGATCATTCACTACAATAACACTAATTCCACTTTTCAAACCAGGACACATGTATTATATCTGCAGCCGCCCTTGAAATTGTCATTTTTCTTCTACAGCATTTCTTAAGAATTGCATGAATTACTAAATTGTCTTCTACAGCTTTTTTCTTTTTGTCCCAATGTGTGCTGGAAGGCTAAATCCTCTGATTGACTAGGAGTGGTTTAACAAGGAAGATCCAACCTGGTATTAGTAGTAATCCTGTACATGTGCGCTGTTCAGAGAGCTTAAACCTTTCATGGACTTGATGATGGTGGTTGAGCATATGAGGTCTGTCCTTGGTAATCCCTTATTAAATATAAACCATGTGACAATCAAAACAGTGGTCATGTCGGGATGACATTGCATTCTGGCAGCAAACTGGGTTTTAAAAGTGATGAAAGGCTTCGAACATTTAGATTCAAAGTAAAAAATGAATACATGTATATCTTGACCGAATATTTGCTACACTGTACAGGTAGTGTTGTGCATTGTGATCCTCAAACCAAAATAGCTTTGATAATTAAGTTTAGGTATGTGTACTGAGACTACTGACTGCCCCTTTAAATCTCATGTTTTAGTTAATATCAACAGTTGATTCAAGATTGTTTCATTTTAAAAGTTTATGTTATAAAAATGTTTTAGTCGAAATTATTGTTTTCTTAGTATTTGCAAGCTGCAAACCCGAATTCCTATATAAAAGTTGGAAAAGCCTGATGAACTTTTTGTCCCGTTAGTCACGATTTTGGATGTCCCGTGAGTCACGCCACTGTTAGTTTATTATTTTGCAGTCAGAATGTGGTGCAATATCTGTGTCAGTCCAGAGAGTGAGGGTTTAAACTTGTCATCAATGATCATATGAGATAAAAGATTTGTTGTTTATTTCCAGCGGTTTAGATAAATTTATGCACCCCCTTAGAGATATAAAATATCATGTCCGCTTTCTGTCCCGTTAGTCAGTCTGGTTTTAGACCGTATCGTACAAAAGATTTAAGCCAAAACCATTAATCTGCCATCAGTAAAATATAGATCCCATGTAGTAAACATAACATCATGAGAAGTTAACAATTGTATGATAGTAAGCTCAGGGTACCACAAAAATGGTAACAGGTTGTCCCATGATGATAACATTTAATGTGCATTTTTACTTTCATTTGAACTTTATATACATATACATGTATATCAATGGCAAGGATCACAATTTGCGAATGTTTGTAAATCCATGCATGCAACGCATTTGTGAGAAAACGAAACAGTTCCAGGAAATATTCATCTGGCAACACAAACTAGTATTTGGTTTAACACATGTCCATGTCAGCTCAAGGTTTGTATGGGAGATGACATTTGACACACCTATGCATGGTTTTACCCTGTTCTATAATGATAAACAACAGCCTTCTTAATTAAGATTGTTTGGATTTGGCAATCCACCATGGTATCCTTTTATCGAGGCCAAGTTTGCTTCAGCAAATGGCTTCCGCATTGCTGAATGCCGCAGCAATTTATGAGGACTGTAAACACTGACAAATCACTACGGTCATCATATCTTTAATTCTTTATGTGGTCGCAATAAATGTATAGCATGATGCAATTCAACGTGGCGATGCTTTCAGCTTGAGTGTTCATTTTGGGCTGAAGTGAGGCTGAATAGGTCATTGTCGCATGGATTCTGGCAAAAAGACACCCAGGATCTCTCAAACTGTCAAAAAGACACCCAGGATCTCTTAAACTGTCAAAAAGACATCCAGCATATCAAAGTCTCGCCAAACAACGGGAATTTTGTTTAGTCGTCTGCTATTAATATTATGATAATTATTTGTTTGTGATCTGAGTGAAATATCAACGAAATTTAATTCGGCTTTGATAGTTGGACCAATATTAATAGCAGACGACTAAACAAAATTCCTGTTGTTTGGTGAGACTTTGAGATCCTGGGTGTCTTCTTGACAGTTTATGAGATCCTGGGTGTCTTTTTGACAGTTTAAGAGATCCTGGGTGTCTTTTTGCCAGAAACCATGCGACAATGACCTATTCAGCTGAAGTGAAGCCTTCTTCATTAGGGTAATCGGGAATTATCCGAATATGACATCACTATCAGTGTGCTCGATTCCTACTGAGTACTCTGGCAAAGGCCGGAATCCTATATCACTACAGTTTCATGCAGGGATCACATATTGGCAACACAATTTTAAAATTCTTCAATCGACTGGGTAACCGGCGGGTTGAGTTGCGCAGCAGAAACAACACAAATCTATGTGTCCAAATTTGTCACCGTAGTATGGAATTTTTATACTCTTTTGACATGTTTAGCCTGACGCCAATCTTTTTACGTAATGGATGATCGGGTGGACACGGGATCCACAGTATTCATACTCGGACGCGTCAATATTATATGCCATCATAGCATTATTGCAAGAAACGTACTCAGTGTAAACCATGTGCAATCGGCAGGCATTGCATATTAGGGGTGCCACGATTAATCGTATAATCGATGAACCTTGATAAAGCCGATAATCGATTACCATTTCCATCATCGATTAATCTCCGTTATTTATTTCGGACATCGGGAAGTGCCGGGTATTATTGAATACAGTGTCTGTTTTACACAGTTCAATCTACGGCCGAAGGTTTAACAACCTTTGGTCGTGCATCAGAGAGTCTGACAACATGATACTTAGATGTTACTAGTACAGTCTATCACTTATCGTGTGGTCACTGCTGAATGAAACTCACTATTACTATCACAATTACTTAACTTGTTCTGAGTCCTGAAATTTCTGGTGGGGGTGCCACCTTTGTGATTAATTGTTATACACATTCTGAAAGTTTGCTAAAACTTATAGTTTCTGTAACATTACTGTTACATTAGATTCCTTTTTAGCAACCTCCGGCGATCCATCATGCATTCCTATTTTTATATTGTGTGTATGTTTGGCTATTCATAAAACTGAAATTAATGGCTATGTTCGTTCTAAATCTAATGAACTCACAATTATTATAACCTTGACATCGGCGAGAATTTGAATACATTGTGCTCATTAGTCATTGGTGGTTTATGGTGCACATTATTAACGTAAAAATTAGATCAGCCGAGCTTTTTAATCAACACCCAGCCAATAGGCCACATTACGGAATATGTCCACTGTTATTGATATTAGACCTGTACGATTAGTCGATTATAATATAATCGATTATTGACGACCGATTATCGATTATCAAAATCAATAATCGTGGCACCTCTATAATATGGGCGCTTTCCTGAATTTTTGTTTTGTCAACCGAGAAAAATAATTAGGCCCTATGGTCTGCACCAAAAATATATAAAAACTTTTGTTTTCCACGGCCCAATGCTAATTACTACATATTGTTCTTTTTCAGCAAAAAAATATTCTCAAAAAGTAGGAGGCTGATCAAAAATAGAATCAGAGTCAAAATCGAGTTAGAATCGATTTTTTATGGTAATGGGCGTGGCACAGCAGCGGTCCGATGTCAATTATGTCATGATGTACGCACATGCATATAACTTATAAGATCGTCAATTTCAAAAAGAGTGCGGCCAATCCAGAATCCTCCGCCCGGTCCATAACTTGCACAAGTGTCACCATTACACTAATGGTTTTGTTTTGGATTGTTTTGTGTCGCTATATAACTGAACATGGTATACCTTTGTGTGTTGATGTCTGATTTTTGTCTGATCAGATATTTTGTTATTGTCGCAACTTTTTTTGGGAACGCTTTCCCGCCAAATATTTTTTCTGGTCTAAATAAAACGGTACCATCATTGAGTGTCTAGCTTAAACGGAGTACATTTGGGCCCTAAGTCGAGGATGCTCTAGCTAGGCTATATAATTATATGTATAGGGCTGATAATGATTCGAATTTAAGAAATGAATGTAGTTCGGATGTGTTTTATTTGTATATTATTATTGCCAATGATTTGTTTAGTCACGTGCCGGGCCGACAGGCTGATTATAATTATTAAAACTTTCAAGAGTATATTCACCGGTAACGTTGTAAATGCTAAATTTTGAACGCCCCGAAAACTCTGTTAATTGTGGACAATAGAAAACGTAATTAAAATTAAAATTTCTTTTTGCAATAATTCGATTTTGTGTTATCCCTAATTCATTTTGTGAACGCTAGATATTCACTTATTGCGCTTAAAGGGGTACTATACCCCAATTTCAATAAATTCCCAGTGACAATAGCGATCTAATATGAATATTATATTATAAAATAACTAATTTGAGTCCACGATGTCTACTGAAAACGTTCCGGTTAACAGGCTATCGTAAAAGTAAAATTGAATTATTTAATATAAATTCATTTATGGCTGGAGTCATAAAATGGAGAATTATGCCATTACGAGTTACCGTTCTTGAAATCGCATATGGTGCGTGTCTTTTATCGACGGCCATTCGCGAACATTATTGAGTTGCAAACAAAACATGTTACCTGCAAAAGAAGGCCCGTTATAACCGATTCGGGAAAAAGGAGAAAGAAACAATAGTCATAAAGCGTCAAGTATTTTATAGGGAGTGAGATTGTTCGATGGAACTTTCGAAGAGATTGAATGCATCAATCGAAGCTGTTAGCAATGAACTTCCGGTTCTTCCTGCGACCTGCGTCTTCTCCGGTGAAGGTCAAAAACATGGCGCGTAGTTTGAAATCGTAATATTTTTGTTTCCAAGATCAATATTTTCTTCGCTAAATTAGGTTTATACGAAACTCATATAACACGAACACAATCTAACTTGAAAGTTATTTCAATGGGAGTAAATAAAAAAATCGCCTATCTTAGTGTACAGTACCACTTTAAGCTCAATTATTATTTAAATGTCAATTTGGCTTCCCATACATATATTCTATTTTGTGATATTATAAAATGAATTTATGATATCACATTTCATTTTGTGATATCTTAAAATAATTTATCACAACATGAATATAACGATATCACATGCAAATTCGAATACGTGATATCACAAAATTAATACCGGTAATACATGTATATATCAAAAGAGTAGCATCTGTCTGTCTGTCCGGATTTAAATACGAGTAAGGTACCGGTATTTAGTTCCAATATGAACATATTTGCCCGATGAATTATATTGAAGTATCAGTACCATAATAATATTATCAATATATATAAAAGAGCATAGGATCTGTCTGCACATGGGCCACATGTCCCTAACACATAAAGCTAGGGCCGAAGGCCCCCTCCGACGCTGAATAAAGGCTCCCGAAGGGTACTAGTTGACAATAAAAGAAGAACTGTTATAGCTAGGCCTTATAAATAGCATGCTGCAACACCATGCATGGTGTCCATTCGATTATGTTGCTAAGTTGGACTACATATAATTTGAATGGATGGACCGGTATATATGCTAGCTCAGCGATTAGGCCCCCCCCTATTTGGGGATCCTAGCTACGCGCCTGGCTCAGCCTGATGTGTTTATTGTCCATTATATACGTGCACGATAATAAAGTGTCATTTCTTATCAAAGTGACGCATATTCGAAGTCCGCGGTAGCTGTGTGTTCTGCATTCTGAACGGTTCGTTTCATTTCATGACATTCCAACTATTTAAGAAATCATAAGTTTGTGAAAAATCTCTAAAATATTGTTAGAAAAACTATCAGAACAAACTGACTTCTTTGTACTAAATCACATACATATCATTAATAAAAATTAAAGTAATGTAAAACAAATGTATACATATTGTACATTTCCGTATGTAAATAATAAAACGCTTTATTGAAGATCGTGATACCCCATGCTCTATAAATGTTGAACCCTTTTCAATTTCCTGTTCGAGAAAGAAGCAATGTTGGCTGCAGAAAAGTATGTAGATTGGTTTTATTTTGGTCAGAACGAGACCGCCAAATCACACAACATCCATGAAATGATTCCATAACAAGACCAATACCGGTATATATCTTATTCTTTCCAGGACAAAAGGACAGCCGTCCCTCCAAGCAGTTCAAGTTTACGGCAGAAAGGTAAAGTTACGTCCCTTGAACAAATGGCGACCCCCAGACACACGTGGGTTTATTGACACGCTGAATTATGTCTGGTTTAAACCACGGGTGTCTTTGTAATGTATCTGGATTAAATATATATATATATCACCATACATACTCGACAGCTAGCAAGCCCTCGTAATTTGCTGAAGCAAAATTGGCCACAATAAAGAGTTGCTGTACTGCCCGTAGTCGTAGACGTAGACGTAGTTTGGTGGAGACAAACCATCTGAATTAAGAGGGCTGCCTAGAGGTTCTCAAAATCAAAGTAGTGTTTAATCTCCAACTTCTCTGCACTGATTATTTGCATTGTCAATGATTGTCGCATTTATTGTTATTTGTTACTGTTTGTTCAAAATGCAACAGAAAACCGCATTACAGCACTGGTACTGGTATGTTGTCGTGGGTGCAGTACGCTGTCCGATCGGGCGCGGACATTAATGGCTGACCCGTGACCGTGTACACGCCTCGGTGTGTGCACGTTAAAGAACGCTACTGGAGTCACCACAGGGTTATAAAGTTACTCGGCCGTGGTAGCACCTGGAACAGTGCGTCTACAACCAGAATTGGTTCCTGCACTGTAATAGATCAATTTGATCTTTGTGTCATGGCTTACGCCATCAAAGATCCATGGCGTGCTTCAAACAACATAGTCGGCTATAATTCCTATAAAAGTAACAATTAGGACCAACGCATATGTATTTATCAACTAAATACAAATACAAGTGTGAAACCATCCACTCACCTACGTGTCATTTATCCTTAAAATCCGACAGATAACAGAACGTAAACACTGACATGTCGTGTGTTCGTCGACCATTGCATGCGACCCGTAATTTCATGAATCCCCCTGTGAGTTCCCTGTGCGCACAGCAAGGTAATCACATGCGTTCACATTGAGTGTACAATTCAGGTTGCCCTGATACAATTCAAGTTGAGGGGAACTACAATCTGCGCATGCGTGTAGTTTTTACAAATTACCAACTCCAATTTGTTACACATGCGTACTGTTAACATCCTGGTACAGTAATGCGAGTTGCAGAATCATGTTTGCCATGCACGAGACGCACGTAGTCATGTGATATGTTATGTTAGCTCCTCCTGCTTCGGCCATTTAACCACGTTTTGTCAACATGTTTTCCCCGACTGGATTTTTAGATTAAATTATTACGGAATTATACACATGTTCTGGTAGGTGTCCGAGCTAATATATATTGCAATATTGTTAACATTAATGACTATGTTAGTTGATTCGTAAAATTAAGTGTATTTAAAAAATTAGATAGCCGTCTTAAGCTGATGCGCCGCCGCGGTCAGACGTGGATGGCCATAGCCATATTACCACGTCTGGTCAGACTAGCACTGTAATATCTACAGATACTAGTACCCTGTTCAATGTAGCGGAATATCAATATCAAATTATAAGGCATACAGTCCCCCGATAACGTTTTGGAACATCCTGCTGGTAGAGCTGGGATGGTTATGGGTTTTTCGTGACCGGTTATGAACGGCAAAAAACCGCGATTAACCGGTTAACCACATATTATAGGTACTATTATGGGTGGGTAAGCCCAGTATGCAGAACGGCGATGATTGTGATGCTCACTGACATGGTAAGTTTGAGAACGGCTCCTGCCCATTATACAAAGAAGTTGTCACCCATGACACACATAATCACATACCGGTACTGTAAAAACATATTTTTCGTGTTCAGTGACAACGTAGACCTATGTGTTCCTACATGTGGCCAAACACAAAGAACTGGCCTCTTGGTTATGTAAACACACAGTGGGTATCATAATGGAGCAGAAGGGGGAACTTGTCAATTAACAAAAATGTCTTCCAAACTGCGTCAACTTTATTCACTCGAAACCAAAATATTCAAACACGTGCTTTATAATACGTTTTTTATACATTTTAGCATTCGGCAAACCTCGTCAGATTCCGTCACCGTTTGCCCCCAGAGGTCACAGGTCGAGGAGTTCAGAATGCCGTTTTAGTAGAAATACAACTGCCTTGTCAGTGCTGTTAAATAATTACACTCACTGGCTTTTGTTAAACATGCAATTAGTCGCCATGTATGTAGACAATGGATGACGAATAAAGCGCCGGGCTTATTGTTTTCCTAATCAGTCCTAATCGGATTAAATCGGAACATTGATATAAACTATAGTCAGACTATAGATAACCCACACTGCCGCTTACATAATAACCAGGGCATTCCTGACTCCAAGCAGACACTTTGGGAACAAGACGGCTGTCCTTTGATGTTTCGTTTTGACGTCGGCACACCGCGTTTGATGTTGTTCCGTCAATCTCGGATTCATTTTAATTGACGGAGACAGATTAACCCTCTTATACCCAGTTATAGCTGACCATCACAGTGATCATACACTATAATAGTGATGTTACGGTTAACCGACCACGGCAAATCCGTGACCGGTCACGGCCATAGTTGGTGGTTAACCGGTTAACCGCATAACCGTCCCAGCTCTACCTGCTGGTAGGTACTGTTGTGATGCTTTTGCAAAGGCTATCATCACTTCCTGGGGGCCAATGCAGGTGCAATTGGTTTTCTGTACCTCCCATGATGTAAACACTCAGTGCTTAATAAAACCAAAAAAGTGGGCAGAAAAATCCGAGCCAAGAAATTTGCAGAATTCAGTGCATCAAACATAGTCTCTAAACAGGAATGTAATTATTCACTGTCCTACGAGCCACTGGTGACAAACTCCGCTGAATACTCAAATTCATTCTTCCCACGGACAATTATTCAGTGGAACACTCTAAACGAGTTGGACGCATGCGAAATCCAAAATAGAACAGCAGCGGACAAGTCAACAGTCCCGCAAAGAACATAATTCTCTCTCTCCCGGCGTTCTACACATCCGCGAGGATCATACGCCGTACACTATCCAGATCCAGATGATTTCGCCCTCAGTAGGTCAACATTTTGGAAGGCATTGCAAATTATGTTGGCTCAATCTTGCAGATAAAATTAAAGATCATATTAATTAGCCATACACACCTTCTCAAAAGTAATGGCCCTCCCGACCGCGTTACGACCGCGTTGGAATAACGTTATGACCGCGTTGCTCCAACGCGGTCGAGGTAACCGTCAACGCAACAGTCACCATGACCGTCAACGCAACAAACGCGGTCGCGATAACCGTCAATGCAACAAACGAGTAGGCTTGCCGCGATTTTGGGAATAATCGACTTTTTTAGTTCAAATAACAATGCATATTATACAACAACACAAGAACGCTGGCATACAGCGTATTTGCAAAGAACTTATCTCAAATTAAGAGGCAATATTTTGCACCGTATTTACAGCACTAATCTAACCCAGAAACCCACCCACGCAAACATTTGTGACAATGTAACTTTCAGTTGCGGCGTCTTTTGAGGTCGGGCCGACAGAGTAATCTAGTTCCGTCTTGGTTTCACGTCACGGCGGTTTTTCATTTAATGTGCCGACGCATGTGTATACTCCTAGGACAAACTCGTATTCTTGAATAAGAATATTGATAATCGAATGAATTGAGAGATTCCCGACTTTGAATTAAGGCACGATCCCGAACTTCAAATTCAATTCAAACAGTCGCACGTGGCCCGACGAGAGTTGGGAGTATTTTTCCGATTTTTTCATTCAATTTGTTTAATCAAAATGATTTCTGAATCTGTTTAGTGCTTACATAAAGTTCATAAACTATGAGTAATTATTTTGTTTTTATTGTTTAATAGAGGCATTTGAATTTATATGGGAGCAAATTCTCAGAACTAATGCCCTTCATTTCCGCTGTGCGGTGCCCGTAAAACGGGAGTTATACTTACCATCTTACACTTAGGCCTAACAAAATTATACGTTTGTTTCCGCTAACGGACTGAAAAAAAATTGGGTAGGTAGGTAGGCAAAACTTCTTTTTTTTTAAATCTTTTTATTTTTTCTGGATGCAATTCACTGTCATATTTAAGGAAATTTTAGACATTAAAGGCCATATTATTGCTAATTTGCTTAGCCCATAAAGATAAAACAAAAACACAAACTCAGGGAGATAAAACAAAGCTAAAATGGGACAATAACGTTCATTTTATAACATATCCGTAACGCAGGTTTCACTTCTGCATCAAACTCCCCACATTATTGTGGGCAGTTGCAGTGCATATTCCCGGGGCCGCAGATGCATAAGGGTGACCAGTGACTTCGTCCCACTGCATTCTCGTCCCACCAATTTTTGTCCCGAAAAGGTGACCTCGTCCCACTTGTCGGTGATCTCGTGAAATCCCATAAAATCGGAATGAGGTCGCCATTTTGGGACGAAGTCACTAGCATTCTGCATAAGACATTGTGTGGTGGGATGAGATGGTGGGCGGACGCTTATAAATATATTATTATTGTGGGCCATTGCAGACACTCTATGGTGCATAAGATACATTATATATTATTATTGTGGGCGGTTGCGGCGCATATTCCCATAGCCGCAGACGCATAAGACACTGGGTGGTGGGTGGGCTTATATATATACCGTATATTTATATTATTGTGGGGGGGGGGGGGGGCGCTTGCAGGCGTATTCCGGTGCTTGCGGTGCATACGACAATACTCGTGAGTGCCCAATAAACATACGTGCGGAATAATAGTATATGGTGGAATTTTTAGGAAAATTAAAAAAACATACGGGGCAAAATAATAGTATGGGGTGGAATTTCGTGGTAAAAATATGAAACTGACTGTAAACATTTGTCCAAAAAAAATAGCCCAAGCTGAATTAAGTAGCTAGGAGGAATCTTCTAAGATTAATTACTGAGGCTTTGGGAGGACGTGTATTGGTTTGAGTCACCGAGATTCTAATTTCTAAAATAAATAAAAAATAACTTTGAAAAAAGTTTGCTTTTTAAACAATATTTTTTCTAAATTCAATAAAATTGAATTGAATTCAATTAGATAAGTGGAAACCCTATATTTGTTAGACCCGAATGTTTAAAGCTGCACTGAATCAAGCCCATTATGACTGTATGATAAAAACGATGTATATGTACAATGTACCACGAAAATAGGAAACTTGATCATTATTTGACACTATTCAACGGACCAATATGAAATGTTTGTAGAAATAAATGTTATGCTGTGGTTAAATAGTTAATGTATTAATATATTGTAGTGGTGAAGTCATCAATAACTAATGGATTAACCCATTCTTGGATCATAGATTGTTTTGTCAAAGTTCAAATAAATTTTGAATGAAAAAACGTACCGCAGTTATTTCATACGCATTGACAATTTCATAACGAAACGATACCAGAAGTAGGTCTTGCACACTCGTCTACCGGTAATTCCAACGAATTAATTAATAATAGTTACAAATTACAATGGAATTATGCCTAATTTGTTTTAATTACCAGCAACAAAAATATAAATGTTGGTTTTCTTCCAATATAATAGAAATAGAGATTTAGATATTTTAAAAAAAATCTCAAAATAAAAAGTTTAGAGTCGGCGGTTTAAAATAGGGTCGGTCGGGTTAGCGGAAACAAACGTATATATTTTTTAGGCCTTACCAGCTGACGCACCTCTTAATAGTCTCTTTTTTGGCATCTATTTATATTTACTACAAATTAAATCTCTATTTGAGATTTAATTTCATGGTAGAAAAATCAATTAATCGTCTTATTATAGCCACTGATTAATCGATTTTGAAAATCCAAAATCGCGGCAAGCCTACAAACGAGGTCGAGAGAATAGCTTATTCAACTGTAATAATAATTATTGAATAACATTACAAACAAGAATATTCACCACAGGGAATTCAACAGCTCATTTTGTAATCAATCGAGACGGTAAGATTTGGTTCACAAAGGAACGTTGCCAATATAATACAATGTTTTTGGCTTGGGTAATGCATGATTTATTGGTGATAATGATTTACACACAGTTCACGTCGCAATGTACATGCACATGTATTCTTTGAATATTTAATATTCAGCATCACCTAATACAGGTCGGTAACCTGTACGCCAAGGGTCCGATGTCATTTGAAATCTTTGTGATGGTACACTAAAACACACATGTACATACACATGGGTAATCGACACATGCATGCACAGTGATGCAAATAATTTAAAATATTAATTATCCATGTGTTGTGCAATTCCTGTAAAACAACCAGCGCTCTGATTTGGTAACCAATGATTTGTCACTTCCACTGACAGACCGCGGATCAAACGCCTGCCGCGAATGATCGACACCGGTGTCAATGAACTCAAACACCACAATAGGGGCCGTGTCTTCGGTAAATCGAAGCTTCCAAACGCGATGAATGTTTGACAGGAAAGAATCTATACAAGTATGATGGAAACTAAATCATCCTTGGATGATCATGGCATGTAGGCGAATATGTGTACATGCATTATGTAAAAATTGTGTTTTACTTTCGCTTTGTATTATATATTTAGTGTTTTATCATTATTTATTATTCCTCATACCATTATCTAAATTTTACATGTACATATGTACGTGCATTTGGATGAAATAATCGAATTTTGTTTTTTATTTGTTTTGCTTTTTAGCTCACCTGAGACGAAGTCTCCGGTGGAGCTATAGTCATCACTCCTCGTCCGTCCGTCCGTCCGTCCGTCAACAATTCTTTGAACATCTTCTCCTCTGGAACCAATGGACCGAATGAGTTCATATTTGGTGTGGCATTTATTCTGTTGAGTATAAAAGGAGAGATGGTCCCAAAAATGGCCGGATTTAGTGTACAGTTCTCCTTTAAATTTCAACCCACTCCTTTAAAAGTGCTTAAATATATTTCTTCCTTTAATAAAAGTATTTAAAAATCAAGCAATATCCTTGAAAAGCCTTTTAGTTCTGCATAAAACTAAAAGGCAAATGTTTTTGTTGTTTTTTTGCCTCGCCACATATAACTAGGATTATGGCCCTTTCTGGTAACACACATTTCTGACTTGAGGCCTTGATATATATTAGTCTATCTTATTTTAGTCATTACTTTTAAGCATCTTGTACTGTATGAACCACTTTTGATGTGTTCATAAATCAATCCAGATGCTACATTATGAAGCATGCTTGCTATGGTGGTATAGTCATGTACCTACCCTAAATTCTTATGCTGACATCAATGTGTTCACTGTTGTGATATGTATTTATTTCAAATTTACACTTGGAAACAGACCACCAATAAGCAGAACATATAGCTAATCTGCAGCACCATGCTTTGTGTGCATATGCACAACACTGATTTTAGTGTCGAAATAGTATTTTCACAGCAGGCTGATTAAAATTGGTTGTAAGACACAAGAACTTAGAAGTCATTAAACAAAGTGATGTAGCAGTCGTGATTGCAGAAACAAAATCTGTAATCTCAGTCAGAAAAAGTTATGATTGGGGTTACTGAACATGTTAATGTTAGGGTTGGGTTAGCTACCACATATAACCCTACCACAAACAACCAGAGGTCCTACTGTTTACATACATTTACATATAATTAACCCCTAAACCTGGCCTCTTTTTAGCTCACCTGAGACGAAGTCTCCTGTGGAGCTATAGTCATCACTCCTCGTCCATCGTCTGTCGCCCATCGTCAGTCAACAATTCTTTAAACATCTTCTTCGGAACCATAAGACCGAACGGGTTCATATCTGGTGTGGATGTTCCCTAGGTGACTCACATTCAGATTTGTTCAAATGAGGTCACTGGGTCAAATAGTTGCGAAGCCAGGGCCATAACTCTTTCCCTCCATAGTAATTCTTTTAAACATCTTCTCAAATGCCATCAGGCCAAATTGGTTCATATTTGGTATGAAGGATCCTTGGGTGACTGGGGTTCAGATTTGTTCAAATGATGTCACTGGGTCAAATGTGGGCGGGGCCAGGGACACAACTCTTAATAAATAATTTTTTTTTTTTTTAGATTGTCCTCAAAAATATTTGTGCATTGAACTCCTTGTTCAATTTAACAAAACAAAACAAAAATTTTGTTTCCTTTAATTGAGATTAATTTCTTGCTCAATCAGGCTCAATTTAAAAAAAAATAACACCATTATAACATCCACCAGGGTGACTCAACCAAAATTGGTTTAAATCAGTCTAAAATCAAGAACATGCTTAAACCATATAGAAGTCACATTGATTATAAAGTAATAAATGAAATGGCAGTGTTAACAAAATCTGTTTGGAATGACAGCTTTGATTAATAGCCTAAATTTCTCTGCCCGTTAAAGAGTTTGTATATAAATGACCCTGCTTATGATAACAACTCCACTCCCAAGGCCCAGTGTGAATGATGAATCTGACAGTTAGGCCAGTAAAACTAAATAGCTGTTTTCTCAGGCGATTACATATGGGAAACTGGATGAGAAAGATGGAGGCATTTTCTTAGCTTACCTGAGATGAAGAATTGAGACATATTTTGTGTGGATGGTCCCCAGGTGGCTGGATTTAGTTCTGTTCAAATGGGGGTCACATGGATGATGGTAAAAAAGTGGCATAGCTAGGGACCTAACTCTTTCCATCCATAGTAATTCTTAAAACATCTCAAGAATCATCGGGGCTATTTAGCTTATAATTGGTATGGAAGGTTTTTGGGTGACGGGGATACAGATGTGTTAAAATGAGGTAAAAAAACTAGGGGTGTAACGATACATCGATGTATCGATGCGACCACGATACAGCACTGACGATACGGTAATCGATACGGGCGTTCAAACGATACGTATCTCGATACACAAATTGCATGTTGTTATTTCCTATTAAGGTAAGTAAACAGCGGTCGCCATGAACGAGAAAGGTCAATGTTGAATCAGTATCTAACAAAAAATTAAGGTAATCCCCCACAATAAGTAATAATAATGATAAGCATTCCCTATTTATCACAGAGTAACCGTGAGGCCAACAGACCGCATTGTATCAATTTGCATGTGTGGACAATACGATGAAACACATTGTATTAATAGATCAATGAGTCGCTTGTGGTCCACTGATCAAAGAACAGACCTGACCTTGAGTGACCTCAATTTTAATGACCTATTTCAATAGTACACGTCATGCAGTAAGTGACCTACTTTGTCAATGACATGTCGTTTACAAACGGCGGCAAACCTTTGATGCCTGTCTTACTGCTATTGCTGCAATTTTATTTCACTGTTAACCAGAGTGATGCATCTACTGCACGTAGGTTCAACCTATATCATATCAATCTACATGTATGTCTTTCCCCATGTCACGTCAACACTGCACTATGTGCACTGGCCCGTGTGGGTTGCTGAGCAATTGTTAAACTTCCCGGAATAAACTTGTCAACAGAAAGTGAATCCCCCAATTCCCGTTATAAAGTTGACAACTTGACATGAGTTATTAATATAAAGCCCCTCCCATTTAGCTGTCAATCTCGTGACATTGACTGTGAGATTTTCGGAGAGGACGTTCCTCATTGGTCAACAGGTAGTGTTTGTACTCTCTAATTAATTTTGTTCAGATAACACAGTGCAGAGATGGGGTTGAATGTCGGCATCTTTATGCTTCCGGGCCTATGGGATTTCACTGATAGTCGATACATGGACGTGGTTTTAAATAGTTTTTTTTCTTCTTAGACAATACAATACAAGTTGCAACAACAAACATTATAGATGAACATCTAGTACATATCTTTAGCGAGTTCATGTAGGCCTACCTATAGCCATGCACGCACATACCCACCCGTCGCTATCGCTATATATCAGTGTATATACAGTCCGTAGGAAGACTTGGCAATATCACTATAATTTTAGGTAAGTAAAATCGCGATACGTATCGTATCGTGACCTCTGTATCGCGATAAACATCGATACACCCCATACCCCGTATCGTTACACCCCTAAAAAAAACATGGCCCCCAGCAGCCATCTTGGATTTTACTCTTTGCATGACTAAATCCTTTGACACAGGCTACCGGTCGTATCTTTGGTCAGATCTTCATGAAATTTGTTACGGATGTTAACAATGACATGTAGATGGGAATTAGTCAGTTTGGGGTCATTCGGCAAAAAAACATGGCTGCCAGCAGCCATCTTAGATTTTACTCTTCGCATAACTAGGCCTTTCAACTTTCCACATTCCTAATCACTCCATTGACTTTAACACATGAAATTATTCCCTTTCCATGTTGAGCTACAGTGTCATTGACACTTTCATTTTTAAAACATTTTCTCAAGAACCATTTGGTATACATTTGGTATAGTCATTGGGTGACTGGGTTCAGATTTGTTGAAATGGGTTCACCAGGTCAAATAGGGGTGCGACCATGGACATAACTCTTCCCCCAAAGTAATTCTTAAAATGGCGCTCCTCAAGAGCCATCAGTCCTATTTAGCCTATATGTAGTAACCAGTATGGAGGGTCCTTGTGTTACTTGGGACTGGGTTACAGATTTGTTAAAATGGGTTTGACCAATCAAGAAATGGCATTTGGTGTAAATGGCCTATGGAGAGTTGGGATCAAAATTCGTTTGAATGGGGTCCACCATTAAAAAAGGGGAACATGTCGGGTTGTAACTTTACCACAGTTAGGTAAGCTTGAAGTGTCAGTTGTAATATTCCAACATGTGCAAAGGAATTTTACGAACTTGGGAGTGTGTTTGCTTCAGTTGAGAGGGAGCAGACTGTGGACTATGTGGGGTGGGGGGGATCTTGACCATATTTCAAGGTGGACACCCCACTGCTCAACGGAGACCCTCTAGGCTATGTCCCTCTTTAGGACTACTTGTTTTTAAGTGAATATGACAAGTACTAACTCTTATGGTCTTCCGAGTCCCAGTCTTACTAGTCTTTACAGTTTGGTGAGCGTCTCCAGTCATTGACTGTCTTGTTTATTTGTGTGTGAGGTACGAATCCTGAATACAGGGCTGGCGATCTAGAAAATCCAGGAGGGCTATTAATAGCCCTCCTAGATATGCCTAGGAGGGCTATAGCCCTCCTCAACTTTTAAAGTTATGATTTATTTTATCTGAGTTACTAATGCCGTTAGTTTGTCTATTTTTGATGTTGTATAACTCCATCTAAATTAAATTTTTTTATGTGGAAACAAAGTGTCCACAGAGTTGTCAATGTCAAAATCCCCCACAGTAATTATGGTATGGTGAATATTTAACTATGTTTTATATGTTATGATAATTTATATGAACAAGAAACAAAATGTAAGCGTGTTTGTACTCAACAATTTGTCAGTCGGTGTCCAACCCATGCAACGGAATTGGGTGAGTTTGTCCACGTTAAAAGCATTCTCCATGAAAGTGTAATTTTACATAAAATACACAATCAAGAACAATATTAAATCCAGTATATTTGCACTTGAATATTGACTGCTTTTTCTCTCAATGTAATCCATATTCCATTGCCGATCGCTATCTATAGATTTACTGGGTGTTTGCAATTGGGGACATAGAAAATAGTTTCTGAACTTTAATAATTGAATAACAGTGTAAACTAGAATACGTGGATATATTTAGCTAATTATATTAAAATATTGTCAATCGAAGCGATAAAAGACGGCTGCAAGCTAAATACAATTTTCACTGATAGGAACCGGAAACGGAACGAAAGGTTGAACTTAATTGGGACAGTGACATTTGGTTCTCACTATCCACAAACATGTGTTCATTTTATCCAGTGAAATATATTGTAAGCTCAATCTTATGAAGAGAAATAATTTATTTTGGTCATAAAATGTGTGAGAATCGATCAAAAGATCAGATTTACGAAACAGTTCGTTCCGGAATTTACTGATTCCGCTATAATTCCCATTTGACATTACCGTCAGGTCACGCATGCGCACAGTCCCCACACTGTACAATATAATTACGATTTCGATGCAGTATTTTACTCATTAAACACAATAAAATAACTAAATAATAAATGTCCTTTCGTAGACGAGGCGGGCTATAAAAAGCCCGCCTTGGAAAATTCTAGGCGGGCTGTAGGCGGGCAGCCCGCCTCGAGATTTCCAGGCCTGTGAATATCGACAGTTTGTTTATTTATCAGTCAACTAGTGAATTATCACATTAATACATAATTTGGAGATTCAAAAGAGCTATCGCATATTTTCATAAAGTTTACGTTTATAATCAATGACTATATGGTTACTAATGTAACCGAATTCCCGACATGTTTGAGACTGATCCAATATTCCGAAATATATCACTCATTACTCTTTCAAGTTTTCTGGCTGAACGTTTCCATGCTGAACGAATCTGCTTATTTTTGTGTGACCCTGTGCACGGCATCTGAAAGTTTCAATTTACCTTTATAATAACCCTTGCTGTACAAACTCATCTTGTATTAAAACGAATTGCAAAATATGATCCCTGATTTAATTAAGTAATATACATGTACTGTATGAGGGTATCGCCCCTCCCCTGAATCCTGAATACCAGTTAATTTTGGGGGGTGAATCCTGAATACCAGTTAATTTTGGGGGGTGAATCCCGAATATATGTTAAGAAATAATATGCGATAAATGACATACAAATTGACTGTTTTAATATCAGACATACCGGTATACAAGCCGGTCGCGTTATGATACGATTAATGATACTTTATGATGGCATGGTGGTCGAATATGCCCAAGAAGCTATTCTATCCACTCGTTCATACAGATAAATAGCACAAAGTATTATTTTGCGCCATCAAAACCTGCGTCCATGAAGTTTTGCTTGAACCCGAATACCAGTTAATTCGGGGGTATGAATCCCGCGTACGCCTTCAAAACATCCTGAATCGCGCGTACCGAAAGGGGGGGGGGGGTGATATCCTCCTGTATAGCAGGGGATCTCCGAGCGTTAGCAGTTTCATACACGGAAATCCAGTGCACAAAAATCTCCACTCAGAAGACCGGTACTCATTGATCTTGATGCAATAATTTCATCAGTTGTATTTACAATGTATATAGAACGTGGGCTTTGATGGCAACTAAATATTATTACATTGTTATTTGTGTACTCATGAAATATCAGCAATTCAAATCATAAGTCTACACATAATGGCTTACCCATTTGATTTCAAACGTCTATGCCGGACAAAATATATACGGTAATTCAATGTCCCGCTAAAAAAAAAAACACAAACACACCACCACTACCAGATCACTTTTCTGTAACTCCACCCACATTTGAAAATTGATCTTCTAATTGGTCAGATTCACACCCTGAACGGAGACTGACATACTGCTGCGGAGAAATGACAAACATCATGCTTACACTGCGCGTTTTAAATCTATTATAGTTAACGAAGTTAACCGACTATGAAACCAGAATGATAGTTTATAGTGGCCATGGTTTATTTACTGTTGATATATAATGCCTATTAGATATATTCTTTGTTCCGTTTGCAGCCACATGTACATACATGTACATGTATGTTTACTCTTCAGCAGCCAGCATTACTATAGCGGACATATACAGTATGGCAATACTTTCGTGCGTTGTGTTTTACTCCATATACATTGGGAAACACGACCGCTCCATGCGATACACTATTATAATGACATAGAACCTGCATACAATGTATACATGTATGACAAACAAAGTCTAACACGAGTCAAAAGCTGCAAATAAACTGCCTTTTTTGGAACGAATGCGTAGATATGTGATTTTCGGTGAGTGGTGAAATTACACTAAATTAATCAAACATGTAGGTCATCGTAAATAAATCCAAAAAAATTGAACCGTATAAAACCAAATAACGTGACTCATCGTCTGTTTACTTTTCGGCGCGGTGATTGTAATCTCCAACGTGTGTGCGTTGATCCTTAACGCAACGCGTTTAAAGTAAACGCGGTCTGCGTTACGCTTCAACGCAGTCTGCGTTAAACTACAACGCGGTCCGTTGATTTCCAACGCTGTCGTAACGCGTTATCAACGCAAAGACCGCGTTACAACCACGTTGATGACCGCGTTAAAAGGGCCACTTATTTTGAGAAGGTCTGTATTAAACAATGTCAAAATATAAAATGATTAAAAATAGAAATTTTTTAAGTAGACTACTACTAACTCCAGTGCAGTACACTGTAGCCGATATTTGGCTGCCGTGGCAACATAAAAATCGCCACAGTTTATATATACACTTGTTTTGTGGAACGGGCTACTTTTGCTGTTTACTATTTCTCATTGTTTCATTGCAGAAAACTGCTACTGCAGTGGCACATTGCAAAAGAGGTCATGGGCTGATAAAAGTTAATGGAAGACCCCTAGATAATATTGAACCACAGCTTCTGAGAGCTAAGGTTAGTTACATTTATCTGGAGGCACAATCATCACATTCCGATGTTTCTGTTTGTTCCCATAATACACTCAATGCCCCCCTTCCCCCTATCGCAGTACAATTTCAAAGCCAAATACTTAAGAAATATGTAAACACCGTCATAATATTACTTTCACTGTGTACTACCTTTGATAGTTCTTTGACAAACGGATCACAGATGCCGGCCTGATTGGTGTCTGCCAAGTAACGTTATGACCATGCGTGAAGCAGTGTCGAAGTCTTTGAGTAATGCTAGACTACTAGTACACTTTCAATCAGCAACATCAATAGTGAGGTTCCGCTAATGTAAAGGACAAGGTCTCTCAGACCGATTTCTGAATATCTGCAGATACAATCGTCAGATTCCAATGTTTCTGTATGTTGGACATTTGTTTCCCAATGAACCCCTGTATCGTGGTTCACTTTAAAAGCCAAATACATCAAAGAAAAATATTGTGATACATCTGCCTGTAAACCGAAGATAGCACTGAACGTACTATTAAACCGGAAATTATAACCCACTTTAGTTAACAGCTTGACATCGAATAAATGGCACCATGCAGTTGATATTTTACTAATTTATTGGCATCGACATGTATTTATACTATTCCATCCCAATACTACATATGATAACATGGGACAACAGTTTATTGTTCTTGAGATTGTTCCGTCGCTGTTTAATGTAAATGCCGTCTGACCCATATACAGATGACCTGTTTGATTTTGGTGGGGAAAAACCATGCGTTTCCAACCTATTTATTATTGACCTACTTAACAATTCACAAAACAATCGGCAGCATGATGTAGGCTTATATAAAATTTACTAGTTGCACGCTCTGCATAATCAGGATTGATTGCTGTGGGTAGTTGATCTGTCTCAATAAATGTACTTCAGGTAGAAATTGATTATTGGAACATGCAAATTTTCGGCACCGGTAGAATTGATAATCTAAAACACTAGGGCTGCCACGATGCATCGAGATTTCGATGCATCGCGATGCGCTTGCTTAGATTCGAGTTTCGATTTATCCAAAACCATAATCGAATAGTTTCGATGTGGACTGTACCGCACCGGCCGGTGCATAAATCGATCTATTATAATTTACTAGTGTATAAAGACACCCCTATTTTATGTACGAATTATGAAGGTATCTGTATCGGTAAGTATAGCATATCATGAAATTTTTGTGAAACGAGATCTGTTTTATTTGTTTGGAATAGGCGTTGCGATAAGGTAACTGTCGCCATTTTCATTGGAATTTCCCCACTCTAAATATAGATGCAGTTTCATTTGCTATCTAATTACCGCAGTGTGCAGACGAAAGCTAACTTGAGAAGAATGATTTGTTAGGCTGATTTCGGTAATGCGCATACTATTGACCAATGACCTGCCCTGTTTTAAAAGTCGACCGGGTAATCGGGATCAAACACGCGAGACACTCAAAATCTTTTGCGAGCAGAGCTCTGATAGGTCAAAAGCTCAAAGGTCACACTCGATAAACCAATTGTTTATATATGCGTGTTTTACTATCTGCGGTCACAGTGTGCGATATCAAAATGTCTGCTGAAAATAATCCTGAAATATCTTTATCATTCAATCAAATTCGAATAAAAAACGAAAGTATGGGACTATTTCGGTTTTCTGAAAATACAAGACCAACAACCGGATATGTCTCGAACAATTTGTCGACTAGGCAAGGAAACTGTTTGTTACAAATCTGGAGTAACCACAAATATGCGGTCCCATTTGAAGCGGAAACACTGTTGACATCGTTGAAAAATTATTCAGAAGAGATATTGGACCTGTCGACTCGCACATACTCAGTCCCAAGTATGGGCATATGGCCATTATTGGGTAAATTCTGGGTAATACGTGAACATGGAACAACATCTCTAAAAGTAAATGGTACCATTGGAAATGCTTTTGGTAATTGATTTATTAACAGTGTTTAGCAACTTTAGTGCTGTTTAGAATTTACATATTGGATACATACATAGCAGTATAGATGACAGTATCATGACACAATACATGAATGGTATTTAATTTTTCAAATAGACTTTCTGGGATACAGTGCCGCTGTCATGACTCTGAATGAGCAGACCTGTTTTTGTCGGCAACTTGCATCGCGATGCGCATCGCGACTCTCTCCGCATCGTGGCAGCCCTTTATACATGACTTTGTCTGCTATATGCGGCTTTTAAACATTTCCATTGTACATAATGCAAGCTATACACCTAACTATACACATAAATTATACAATCTACCCCATATAATCCTTGATTTAATCATGAAAGTGGACACAAAATTTTATTCAAGCATTTCCCGCAATGTCTTATTGTTTCATTTTGTGCCAAAATTGGGAATGGGAACTGGACAATTAAAAAACTTGTATCCGGAACATTTCATTCAATATTACCAGGAATCTTTCTTGATATAATAGTTTTATGTTTCTGAAATACATACTGTGAATAGAAATGTATGGGGTGAATCCAAATACAACTAGAAATTATACTGCTGTCAGTTTATTTCTTCTTTGATCCCATATAGCTTTTTGGACCATTAACATGTCAGTGCTTAAACTCTATTGTTTGCTACTATTGCTCTCTCTCTCATGGTCGCCCCGTCGCGTTATTTGTTTCCCCTATACGGACTCATTAATTGCCCCTTGGCGGAAACCCTTTCTGTAATGTCCCTAAATCATTGGTGCTACCAGTATATATTGGAATATATTCCATATATCATGGATGCTTTTATTTTATAGCTCATGGAACCAATTATGTTGTTGGGCAAAGAGAGATTCTCTGGTGTTGACATACGAGTCCGTGTAAAAGGTGGCGGCCATGTGGCTCAAATCTATGGTAAGTTGTCTGGAATCATTGTACTTTTTCTGTCATGTATTAAAGAAATCTAGCTCGAGCTGGGACGGTTATGGGTTTTTCGTGACCGGTTATGAACGGCAAAAAACCGCGATTAACCGGTTAACCACATATTATAGGTACTATTATGGGTGGGTAAGCCCAGTATGCAGAACGGCGATGATTGTGATGCTCACTGACATGGTAAGTTTGAGAACGGCTCCTGCCCCACGCCCGATAACCCTATAGGCTGGTGGCTGTGGGTAGGCATATTGCTGTAGTGATATTGTGTGGCGGTTTCACACGTGTGCTCAGAATTTGAGGAAAATCATAAATTCTGGAATCCACCCGGCGAGAACGCTTATGGCATTAGATAGGACCATGACTGGTGTATTCATACACCATCTGTGATAGCCGTGTGCCTTTAGATATATTTTTTATTACTTAATTTGTCGAATTTTACAACCGGTTTTTGTCGTTTATCAAAGAAACTACCTAATATAAATGGTAGAAATCTCGATATGTAGGCTTCATGTACACATGTCACTAGATGCACATTCCGTTGATACAATGAAACCAAAATCCACAATAAAAGACATATTTTTCGTGGAAAAATATCGATTTTCCTGAGTGTCATATCACAAATTTATGACAGGCATATTGCCTCCGCAGATAGGCTCATGGCAAAGCACAAACTTGTTATGATAGGCAAGTGGCATTGTTGATAGGCACGTGGTAAATATTGACCAAGCTCCAATTTAGCACTTTAAAGCCAACAATATGCAACTTCTGGCATATATTATTTTATAAATACACTCTGGAATGATTATTCATTCATATAAAATAGACAGAACCACACATATGTGTGCATGACGTGAAAAATAACGCACGAGTTTGTTACGCGGAATGTTACAACGTTACAACGATGGGGCGCGAGTTGTAACTTGCAGCATAATTTAATTTTCTCACCACGCACACATAATGTGTGGTTGTGTTTTATTACACACCCACTAGAACTATTCAACATCGAGATTTAGCGTTTATTGATTCGTTTCTGTCGTAATTTATAGCCATTTTTATCAAACTGATAGGCGACTTTATTAATAAAGTTTGTAGTTCTTGTTCAAAAGATAAAGTTGACGTAATTTGTGACTCGTGACGTCGACGTTTTCCGTATTGTATACGTGTTGAATACGTTGGTAAAGATATTGTATGGGCTACACTGCTCAATATAAGAAAATTAACACAATAGGTTCATAATAAACTGAATAAATACTAATTATTTCTAAGTTTTAATACATTTTATCAGATTTATTGACTAATTTCTGCATTTAGAAGCAGAATCTTAGATTTAAATGTCAGACAATCTGAAATCATCCCGCGATGACAACTCGATGTTTTTTTTCTGAGGTGATCATTTCTCCGATATGATATCGTACTCGGTGAATTTTAGACGCACCCAAAAACCTGCCCCACGGTCTTGACAAAAACATTTACCACTATAAATGCACACGAAATCTCACGGCGATTCCTCCTATATATAGCCCACGAGACAACAGCGCCCACTCAATTAAGTTAACGCCCCACACACATTTGTATTATTGCTCGGTGCTCCTGTTTATGTATATGCGGCATAACTGGGTCATGGTCCAGGTCCACTATATGTATGCTCTAGCTATACAGGTTCTAGCGTACCCTAATTTTCGCACCTGATATTTCTCTGAGCCCAATGTCTTTACATATATTGATACCACATAAAATTATGTATAACTATTAGCTACATTTAGCATTGGCGGGACATTGAATTATTTTTAATAGCATCGTATACTGTTATTTATTTGTGTGCGGTTTATATTCCATAAACCGGCGTAGACATGAATCGTTATGGTCGAAGAGAAAACAAACAAATATATGAACGCCATTCTTTCGCAGAACGCCAAAAATAAAACCGGCTATAAATGGTAGCTATATTATCTATATGTATTGGACCATGACCATTCAGCCTGAAAACTTCACAAAGCTGCATGGCATGGCTCATTTTTTTACATTAAAATAGTTTGGGCTATACTTTCCCCATTTTCAATTAAAACCACATTTTGCAAGTTTGTCACAGTTAAAACGTTTTACATTACAACTGCCAGTATTTAGTTCTTGGAAATAAGTAGTGTATGTTTCCTGACTCATGGACGATGTGAATTTACAACACTGTGAATAATATAGCATCACAAAAGCGTTTTTCTCAGACTAAAACCACTATTGATCATTGTGCTACATGCGTATCTGTGTTTGCCATATGTCTATCCTCTCGGTGTTTGGCTATTCAATATGCCTACCACAAAATATTGACGGGACAGTATGTCAAATAGCTTTTTTTAACTGAAAAATGCATTATTTGAGTTCACAGTCATGTTTGTCTTGTCACTGAGATACTATACCACATGTATCCACGAAAATAACTTACAAATCGACATGCTGAGCAAATTTGGGAGTTTGTTTACTTTGAAAGTTTGAAAAAGTCGACAAAATCCGAGATATTTTGTCTTCAAACAACATATTCTACAATGCCAAATTGTTACCAAGATGTTCAACTTAGAAATCAGACATTACTGCATCTGACGTGATAAAAAAATCTGACCCTTTACAGCGTATTTGATCAATTATAATCCAAAACATACCTTGGTTGAGAAACCCGCCACGCAATATCTCCACAGCAATATGCCTATCCACAGCCACCAGCCTATAGGGTTATCGGGCGTGTGCCCATTATACAAAGAAGTTGTCACCCATGACACACATAATCACATATCTAATTAAGTACACATCTTCAATTTATTACTGAATAAAATAAATATACAATGTCATTCCCCTGTGAGGCTGTGTTGTGTTCATTTATTATACCCCCTTTTTTTTTTAAAAGGGGGGTATACTGTTTTGCACCTGTGCGTCCGTCCGTCCGTCCGTCCGTCATTCCGTCCGTACGTCCGGCCGATGTCTGTTCATGTCATAACTTGAACAATAGTGCTCGGATCTCAATGAAATTGGGTATGGATGTTCACTACTATGAGGACATTAAATAGAGGGTTCCATCGTTTTGTTCGGATGTTCCATTCTAGAGTTATTCATCTTTGTTTATCTGGAAATGTTGGATTTTTGGTCCGTCTGGTGTCTGTTCATGTCATAACATGAACAGTAGTGCTCGGATCTCAATGAAATTTGGTATGGATATTCACTACTATGAGGGCATTCAATAGAGGGTTCCATCGTTTTGTTCGGATTTTCCATTCTAGAGTTATTCATCTTTGTTTATCTGGAAATGTTGGCTTTTTTGTCTGTATGGTGTCTGTTCATATCATAACTTCAACAGTTGTGCTGGGATCTCAATGAAATTTGGTATGTATGTTCACTACTATGAGGACATTAAAAAGAGGGTTCCATCGTTTTGTTCGGAATTTCCATTCTAGAGTTATACATCTTTGTTTATCTGGAAATCTTGGCTTTTTGGTCCGTCTGGTGTCTGTTCATGTCGTAACTTCAACAGTTGTGCTGGGATCTCAATGAAATTTGGTATGGATGTTCACCACTGTGAGGACATTCAATAGAGGGTTCCATTGTTCTGTTTGGCTTTTCCATTCTAGAGTTATTCAAGTTTGTTTATCTGGACATGTTGGCTGTTTGGTCCATCCGATGTCTGTTCAGGTCATAACTTGAACAGTAATGCTTGGATCTCAATGAAATTTTGTAGGGATGTTCACAATGGCACATTCAACTGTTTTTTTTTTTTTTTTTTGTGCTATAGTTATTCATCTTCGTTTATATGAAAATGCTGATTTTTGGTCCATCTGTCTGAGTATTGCAGTCATAAGTTATAGATATGCCCACACTAGGCGGTATGCCACTAGGGGGTATGTACCGGACGACAGTCCATCTCTTGTTGTCCTTGTAAAATTACTCCATCGCCATCGGGATATGTGATCGGGCGGGAAGCTGAACACACCGACACGGAAGTGACGACTAGAAAGGTTTAATATACATTCCGGAATATTTTATTGATTATTCCGCAATTTCCGGTAGCTGGGTGGGCCAACAATTATTATTTATTCTTAATGAAATACTTACATATACGTTGGTATGTGATGTTGTCGGGGGGGGGGGGGGGGGGGGGGGGGGGGATGGATTGAAGGGCCGGGAGTCTCAAGAAATAACTAGTCGTTGATAACAAAAACAATTATCTTCCTGATAATAATACTGAATACGAGTCATGCAATGTGACAATGTTGTAAGATCACACGTGTGCTGACCCTTTGATGTTTCGTTTTGACGTCGGCAGGCTGTTAAATGTAGCCTTCAAAGAGCCGACACACCGCGTTTGATGTTGTTCCGTCAATCTCGGATTCATTTTAATTGACGGAGACAGATTAACCCTCTTATAGCCAGTTATAGCTGACCATCACAGTGATCATACACTATAATAGTGATGTTACGGTTAACCGACCACAGCAAATCCGTGACCGGTCACGGCCATAGTTGGTGGTTAACCGGTTAACCGCATATCCGTCCCAGCTCTAAATCTAGCTCATTGGTAGGTTTTGTTCAGTACTTAACAGTCTAAGGTACTGTTCACACACGCTACATTTTGACCAGGTTAGCATTACATTATGACCTTGTTAGTGTTGCATTATGACCCGGTTAGTGTTACATTATGACCTGGTTAACGACTATTTAGACCATATCGGTGTTGTGTTTTCATTGTCACCAAGCAAGACCATTCATGTCCACGTTTGGTTCTTAATCCTATAGTTTTATCACATAACTGAGTAATCCAGCCCTCAATGTGTGCCTTATGGCAACCAGTGACGATTGCACTGATGACAAATTGTGCTGCTTTGTGCAAAACATGGTGATAGAGTGTACTTGAAATTAAAGATGCATAATCCGATTAAGTGCCCCTTAATTAATATTTATTTGGATTGTGGGGTAAAAAATATTTGATTCGAGTCAAGGAACCCACCTATCAAAGCTCAGTTAATAGATACCGGTTCTTGGCATGTGTTATTTTTCACCATTGAGAATTATTATTGTCCCAGTAAACAGCCGACGCTCTTCATGAAGATGGATAACTCTAAAAGTCTTTTGTTGGTAAGAAGCCCAAATTTCATCGAACAACATTTGATAAATAACACATTTCGAGCAATTTTATACTATAGTTGACAGTGGTTTGCATTATATTTGGGCAATTAATTGATTCTGTTAACTGAAGCAGCATTTCTAAAAATGTCTGATTATAAGGGGCCATCATATTGGATTGAGTAACTTTTAACATAACACGGGTTAGGTCTTGAATAAATATTGTGGCACGACTAGTTTAAATCACAAATACTAATGCGTAATACAGTTACTGGTTTGAACTTTCGAACATTCTACTTCATAATTATACAGTGTATAATATTATCTGGTGGTCAATTATAATTTGAAAAATGCATATAATTGAAGCAGATTTATCTTTAATAATACAAACATTCAAATGTCAATCCTTTGCTCTTCACAGTGCCCCGGTATTTGAAACCAAATTAATGTGCCGCTAGCAGAAACGAAAACGTTCAGATTTTACTTTTTACAATGTCGCATTTCCGTTGGATAGCAGGACGAGTTAGTTTTTATTGTACGAAATATGGGCTTCAACTGATTTTAGTAATGTATCCACTTAATGATACTTTCCCAGATTGTAATACCCGACCAAATTAGCCCAAATTAAGTCAAAAGATATTTTTATTGCACGAATTTGTGCGGCACGAATTAAAGCTTAATATGGGTGTGATACCAGTCACCGGTATCCAATGGACCCTGAATTTCTCACTGCATACTTTCATACTGGTTCCCACTTCACCAGTGCTTTACTTATCTATCTGTATTGGCCCAAAATGAATATTGGACCCATTTTCATTTTATTATTTTTTCTATTTATTTTGCATTAACCCTTGACCCAACAGTAATATGACTAACGTCATTAGCTCCAGCCAATGCTGACAAGAGAGAACGTCGCCACCCCAGCCAACAGAACTGTCTAGTGATGTCAAAATTTTTGGAGAAAAATTGTATTACTAAATTTTATGGTGGCTGTGAATCCCCCTCCCCAGCCATGATAGTATGGTGAATATTTATTAGGTTTTATATTTATATTTTATAACAATAAATGTAATAAACAAACAAAAGGTAAGTTTTGTTTTATCAACATATTAATGTGACTCAGTTTCAATTTTCTCTGTCGGAAAACCACATCACGAAATTGGGTGATTTATTAATGTTTTAAGCAATGGCTACATTGTGAAATGAAACATAAAATAAATCATCAAGTGGCATATTAATTCTTGGATAGTTACGTGTAAATTCAGTTACAATTGTCTGCATTATTAGTCAAAACTAGTCCACATTGTGCCATCTATTACATCGCACATGTTTTTAGCTCAACTTTACTTTGTAAAGTTTGAGCTATTGCCATGGATTGGTTTCTGTCGTGTGTGTGATTCGTCAACAATTTCATTTAGCACGGGCTACAGGTCGTATCTTTGGTCGGATCATTATGAAATTTGTCATAGCTGTTGACATTGACATGTAGATGGAACAAGTCATTTTGGGGTCATTTGGAAAAAAAACATGGCCATTAGCACGGGCTACAGGTCATACTTTTCGTCTGATCATTATGAAATTTGTCATGGATGTTAATATTGACATGTAGATGGGAACGAGTAATTTTGGGGTCATTCGGCCAAAAAACATGTACGCCAGCAGCCATCTTGGATTTTACTCTTTGCATGACTAAATCATTTGGCGCAGGCTACAGGTCGTAGTTTTGATCGGAACTTCATGAAATTTGTCATGGATGTTAACAATGACATGTCACAATTACAGCAGCACCTGTCATGACAACTCATCAAAGTGACCATTTGCTTTCCTTTCAAAATAGGAATATTTGACGATTTCAATTATATATAAAAAATTAGTATATAATACAATATTCTTTCTGTTTGTTGGGATTATATTGCTAAACTTCTAATACATGTAGTATTCTGTAGTTGCATCCATAAACTTTCAGCAGATGAATAAGTAAGAGTCTTTATAAAAAAAAAAAAGTTTAAACCTTAATATAATAATTTGAGTCTGCAGCTTTCAAAGCAGTCGGCCAGGCATGCAGAAACAAACATTTATTAAGTGTGGCCCAATTAGAACTTGGCCCTTTATCATGGCAGACTTTGATTGGGTCTGCCTTAATATTGCTTATTTATCAAGATAAATGTGTAGTCATTGTTACGCATTAGTCCTTGGCATTCAACAATGAATTTTTGTTGTCTGCAGACTTCCACAGAGCAACACTAAGACAATCTGCACTGCACGACCATGTTTCAAATTTGCAAATTACTCAACTGGTGGATCTATTTGGTTCTGCTCCTGTTAATATGTTTTCAGTGTTTATTTAAGAAAGGAATGTGGTTAGGTATTGGCATCACAATTGCGTTTTACCAGTGTTTCTAATCTTTTCATCTCTTTTTCATTTCAGCTATTCGTCAGGCAATTTCCAAGTCCCTGGTGTCCTATTATCAGAAATGTGAGTCGGATATTCTCTTATAATTGTCACTGTGAAGTTAATGGGTTTTATTTGCTGCTATACTAATACTACCATTCATTCAGAGGTGTTTTCAGGATAAAATAGCAAATGTCAGTTAAGTGCTGAAGGATTCATATTCATTGGTGGGAAATGTTCAGATAATAAGTTTAACAGATGTCCTTTGGTTGTTTGTTGAACTTATTATCTACAGTATTTAGTATAGAAAGCAGCTGTAGAAAGGATTAAAAATTAACCAAAATTGTTGATGTTTTCTATTCTATCGGCTACAAATATACATAAACATTTGCTGAATTCGGTAGTTCTGAAGTTCTTTATAGTGCCAAATAATAAACCTTTACTAGTACACATGCTATCAATAATCCAATTATTGTCATCTGGCCAATTTGAATAGTCTGTTCAATATGCCACAAGCAGACAAATAAACCTGTCTGAAATATGACTATAATTTCAACTGGTCTGAACATATTAACATGTTAACTGCTTTGAATCAGGTTCATTAAGTCAGGTTTTCCGCCAGGGGTCGGGGGAATGGGTCCGGTAACCCAGTAAATAATTAAATATATGAAGACCGATTTATCTGTAATTTTGCCATATAAGTCGCAACTTTCTAACCCAATTTCCCTTATTAAAAACTTCTTGCGACTTATGGATCGTATGTCATGAGGGGCTTTTTTCATCAGGATTTTGAGAAACAAATGGCGATCACAGGTAAGCAACAAGACAAAATGCTAAATCTAAAATCTAAAAAGATGATAAATCCGATATTAAAAAAAAGAAATCAACAAACCCATTCTCACTGTGTATGTGTGTCTTTATTTTATTCCCCGTCTCACACATTTATATCAAATTATATGTATTAGTGTCGGATAATTCAACTGCAAAAGAGCAGCAAAACATTGGGCGTCCTTGACCTGACTAATAATCGTGGTCATGTGCATGATATTCAATGACTGCGGTATAATAGCTTTGATTATCTCTATTATTGTGACACAGTTAACTGCACGTGTCTGCAAACTTCTACTAGATGACGTCACATCGGAATGATTATCTAAGCCAGCCCGGGAACGAGTATTAGACAAACTCTTACTCTGAATGGGGCATTGACGCAAACTTGTGTATGTTGCACAAAGATTCTGTTATGATGATCGCCATTAGCCCAAGCGTTTTCATGCTTCAGTTCGCGACAATGAGGCAACCACTAAATTAACGATCCATTGCCCTAAAACAACAGTAAGCCAAGTCGCAATTTTACATTACTATAAATGATACGATATTTGTGTGTTTCCTCATGCCTCAAATTATACACATGTTTTATACAAGTTGGAATAATGATGAATAAATTAGTCCAAACGCCTCGTCAATATTCACGTCAAGATAATAAATGAGGCAGTTTTATGATCCACGTTCCCACACTCTGAAGTAAATTGAACCAATGATATCTCCCTTGATAGGGAATTCCCCACCAATCACGTGGGGGAATCCCGTGGAACTATTTGTGGGGTGTCACAATTTATGGTTTGTTCATGCTGTTATTTATTTTTTCTGAAGATGGACTGTGTCGATTCCATTTGGTCATTATTAATGAAAATAGGATTAGATATCATATATTATATAGCCTGCCGAGACAGACAAGACTGAATAAGTTTTTAATAACGTCATTTATTTGTGTATGAGCGGTATTTCATGGCAAAGGTCGGCAGGGGGAATGGGTCCGGGCGGCGGACCCCGCAGCCGGCCTGGCGGAAACCCTGATTAAGTACAGTAAACACTCAACAGCAAAATAGACTCATGTGCTCTATGAACGATGCAAAGAACGTGGTAATTATAATGAATTTATTAATGACTCCAGTCATAAATTCATTATTATATTTCATTATAATTTATACGATGTTTGTTTTGTTCACACGGTAAATGAGTATTTTGCACTGATCCATTGGCTCAAATTCATTCATTTGTGGCATTTATTCTGTTGAGTATAAAAGGAGAGATGGTCCCAAAAATGGCCGGATTTAGTGTACAGTTCCCCTTTAAATTTCAACCCACTCCTTTAAAAGTGCTTAAATATATTTCTTCCTTTAATAAAAGTATTTAAAAATCAAGCAATATCCTTGAAAAGCCTTTTAGTTCTGCATAAAACTAAAAGGCAAATGTTTTTGTTGTATTTTTTGCCTCACCACATATAACCAGGATTATGGGCCTTTCTGGTAACACACATTTCTGACTTGAGGCCTTGATATATATTAGTCTATCTTATTTTAGTCATTACTTTTAAGCATCTTGTACTGTATGAACCACTTTTGATGTGTTCATAAATCAATCCAGATGCTACATTATGAAGCATGCTTGCTATGGTGGTATAGTCATGTACCTACCCTAAATTCTTATGCTGACATCAATGTGTTCACTGTTGTGATAATATGTATTTATTTCAAATTTACACTTGGAAACAGACCACCAATAAGCAGAACATATAGCTAATCTGCAGCACCATGCTTTGTGTGCATATGCACAACACTGATTTTAGTGTCGAAATAGTATTTTCACAGCAGGCTGATTAAAATTGGTTGTAAGACACAAGAACTTAGAAGTCATTAAACAAAGTGATGTAGCAGTCGTGATTGCAGAAACAAAATCTGTAATCTCAGTCGGAAAAAGTTATGATTGGGGTTACTGAACATGTTAATGTTAGGGTTGGGTTAGCTACCACATATAACCCTACCACAAACAACCAGAGGTCCTACTGTTTACATACATTTACATATAATTAACCCCTAAACCTGGCCTCTTTTTAGCTCACCTGAGACGAAGTCTCCGGTGGAGCTATAGTCATCACTCCTCGTCCATCGTCCGTCCGCCCATCGTCAGTCAACAATTCTTTAAACATCATCTTCGGAACCATAAGACCGAACGGGTTCATATTTGGTGTGGATGTTCCCTAGGTGAC
This sequence comes from Siphonodentalium dalli, assembly GCA_032622095.1. Lineage (NCBI taxonomy): Eukaryota > Metazoa > Mollusca > Scaphopoda > Gadilida > Siphonodentaliidae > Siphonodentalium > Siphonodentalium dalli. The sequence goes on from CP136067.1 coordinate 57,536,682, forward strand.
TCACATTCAGATTTGTTCAAATGAGGTCACTGGGTCAAATAGCTGCGAAGCCAGGGCCATAAATCTTTCCCTCCATAGTAATTCTTTTAATCATCTTCTCAAATACCATCAGGCCAAATTGGTTAATATTTGGTATGAAGGATCCTTGGGTGACTGGGGTTCAGATTTGGTCAAATGTGGGCGGGGCCAGGGACATAACTCCAAATATTTTTTTTGTAGATTTAACTCTTTTTGAACCAACAAAAAAAAAAAAAAGTCAAGAAAAGAAATTATGTATTAAAAAATAAAAGAATAGAGTTCACTGCTTCTGCCACCCTGGTCCCAAAAATAAAATTTTCTCAAGAGAATCATTAATAAGAAACATTTACTTTGGCTCTAACTGTATGCTGGGTATGCCTACACATGTCAAGTGAAATCTTGACATTTTTATAAACATTCCCTGGAGATCTGCTAGAAGTCTTTAATTCCCAATTACAACAAGAATCTATCATCTATTGTTCAAATCTTTCAACAGGGCAAATAATGTGCCTGTCATTTGCACAGCGGGCTAGCATCACCAAATTCACCCTCTGGATACATCATTCTGCTTAGGCCTCATCTTCTGGGAAGTATCTATAGTATCAAATTAACATTGTTGTTAGTTACATTTCCCTTCTAGGAAGTTTCTATATCCCCTAATTTGCAGAAGATAAAATTCATAATTGAGGTGCCCAATGGGTGAACATCGCCAACTTCAACTGGGGAACTTCAATCTTATCCTAGGTCTGTCATAGCAGTTGAGGGCCTTAGCAGAATGAGGTCCCCAGAGGGTGAATTTAGTGATGCTAGGCCGCTGTGCGGGATAGCGTCACTAAATTCACCCTCTGGGAACCTCATTCTGCTAACGACAGACTCACTTATCACACTATTTCAAGGCTTGATTGTATAATACATTGTGTTGCTTGAGGCCATGCACGTACAATGTAGGAACAGACACGCTATTTGCAGGCTTGCTCCTTTGGTGATTGTGATTCAGATTTGTTCAATCAGGGTCACCAGGTCAAGAAGGTGCAAGGCCAGCTACATTACTCTTTCTCTCCATAGTAATTCATGATATGACTTCTATGCAAGAATCAAATGGCCTATTTTGCTTATATTTGGTATGAAATTACCTTGTGTGACAGATTTGTGAAAATGGGATCACAAAGTCAAATAAGAGCCGAGCCAGAGACTTAACTATTTCACTACATAGTAATTCTTAAAATATGTTTGCAAGAACTAGTTGGCTTGTTTAGCTTGGAATGTTCTTCCTTGACTGCAATTCAGATTTTTTTTAATGGGGTCACCTGGTCAAATAGGGGCCAAGCGAAGGACAGTTTCCCTCTTAATAATATGCTTCCTTCACAAGGACCATCAGGTCTATTTTACTGATATTTACGATATGTATGAAGTGCTCTTTGGTGTCTGGGATTCAAATTTATTCCCTTTAGGCCAAACTTTTTTATTTTACTGCTTTACGGATCCGCCGACCCTGTTTTCTGTGGCTGGTTCTGCTTATCAGTAACAAATTATCTAACCACATTTCACTGGTAATTAAAGATGCATAGGACATATCAACTGTAGATATCTCTGGCTTTAATTACTTTTAACTACATCCAAGATGAAAACTGAGAAGTCATCTGGAGTTTATATGCTTCTGCCACCAAGATTCCTGTATGCTTTCTATAAATCTTGACATCTCTTTAAAACTTTAAATGGCCTTTAGAATACATTTTGTATTCCTGGGAATTTATGGTGATCTTTATGACTGAAGACCATTAACAGTCCACAAGGTTCTTAGATAGGAATGACAAGCTAATGAGTATGTTCAGTGTGTGGGTTTGCTCATTTTACACATTCACTATTTATCACTACCACTAATCTCACCATTCACATGTGTTTATTAACCCTCTCTATACTAAATACTCATTGACCAGACAAGTAGATTCCTTAGGAAATGTTCAGATAAAAAGTTCTAAACTTATTATCTGAACATTTCCCACCAACTAATAGGAATCCTTCTGCACATATATTATCTGTCGGCTACTTATTTTTCCATGACATCCAACCAGATGAATAATGGACTTTTTCAATGTATACAATATAACTGAATGGGGGAGTCCATTCATTCAGTAATTAAAATGTTGAACAAAAACAAACTCTTTATTTCTGGATTTTTTCAATATTATTCAATAATCCTGAGTTATGTTTCAAATAATAGTACTGGATTTGAAATTTGTAATATACGTCCGAAAAACTGTTCTCTGTAAGTGACTGACAGAGGATTATAAAGACACCATTACCAACTTAGCGAATGTCCAAAAAAAAAAAATGGTTCAAGCATTTTTATTTTTATTTTTTTTCCGACCGACCCTACCAAAACAAGGTTAAAAAAATCCGTAAAGCAGAAAAATAAAAAAGGTTGGCCTTAGTGACTGAGATTCAGATTTGTTAAAATGAGGTCAACCTGTAAAGAAATGGCAGGCTATGGGGAGTTAACACTTTTGTGTCTAATAAAATCATTGAAATACCAAATTCATTAAAACATCTACCTTGGAACCACCTGACTGATTAGTCTGACATACATTTATTGTGTTTTGGGTCCATGGATACTTGGGCTTCAAACATGTTTAAATGGTTTTAGAAAAAGGCGCTTGTGAGATTGGAAATTTCCAACAATTGAGAAAGTTTGAGGTGTCGGTTGTGAAATTCCAACCTAAGACTTGGGGAGTCTGGAGCCCGGTTTGGAGGGGACTTGTTGAGCTGGAGGAGGGGGGGTGATCAGTAGTGTACAGTTGGTAATTTCAAGATGGATTTTCACCAATCTACATACGTGAAGTCTCTCTAGCCACATATCCTGTTTTGATCTACTTCTTTTAAAGTGATTATGAAAAGTTCTGACTGTTATGGTCTCCCAGAGTCCCAGTCGTATCAGTCTTGGCAGTCTGGTGAGCGACCCCACAGTCATTGACTGTCTTGTTTTTAGTAAGACGCGTGTATTATCAGCACACGCAGTGACGTAAGAGCTTATCAAAATGTCAATGCCGGAACTTTTAATTTTATGTTAATAAGAATATAATTATGATATTCAATTTGAGTTGGGTTATTTAGTGTTGACTGAGATAAAGATGGGTTATAATGGTAGTTGAACAATTTTGTCAACATGAACAGACATTTAAAATGGAACCATATTTTTCTTGAAGTTGTCTTGACTTCCTCTTTGGTTGTGATAAGGAAATAAATTATTTTTTATTTTTTTCCCAACTTTTAACCCCAGCCATTTCAAGATCGTTTTTCCTTGCTAAGATGTGATTATGTGATAAAATGGATTTCAAATTTGTCGCAAATCTAAACAAAATTTATTAACATTCACTGCAGACGCCCATTCAGTTACATACAATAAGTACACTACAAGATGACTCATCGACAGTGTACATGTTAACCACGTCCACTGAATTTGATTATTAAAATTGTATAGAATTGCGACTCGTTAAAGATCCTATATTTCTGACTTGAGGCATTTAGATATAAAATCATGTATCTCATTTTAGTCATGACTTGTAAGCATCTTGTACTGTATGAACCACTTTTGATGTGTTCATAAATCAATCCAGATGCTACATAATGAAGCATGCTTGCTATGGAGGTATAGTCATGTACCTACCTTTAATTCCTATGCTGACATCTCATTTATATTCTGTAAACAGTTTAACAATGTTTTGCATGCCTGTTGTCTTTGCAATTGGAAGCTGTTAGTTGGATTTACATTTTAGCAGCTATCAAAATTAGCTATGACAAAAGGCCATGCAGTAGAAGCCAATATAGAATTTCATGCAAATGCAAAGTAATGGTACAAGAAAAATGCCAATTGCAAGGGTAGCTTTGAAGTTGCCTCGAGGTCCTCTGACGGTGACAAGAGTGGCGATTTCTGCATTGTTGGCATCAGAATAAACAAGTTTATTGCTGTCTATTTGAGTCATAGCTTGGGCCTAGTGTTGATATTATTGTATGAATTGACATCCAATCCTTTTCAAGCAATAGTGGATTTTAACTGCCCACATGTTTGCTTAAACCTTTATAGTATCAATCCATTTCAGTCATCTTAGTCACTCTCCATAGTCTAAAAGGCACAAACTGCAGTGTAAACAACCCAACCAATTAACCCTTCTATACTAAATACTAATGACAAGTGGTTCCCTCAGGAAATGTTCATACAATAAGTTCAACAAATGTTTGTTGAACTTATTATCTGAACATTTAACCAAAGAATATGTCTGCTAATTTATCATGAACATGCCTCCAAATGCAAAATAGACCATTACTATGTATAACTTTTTAACTGATGCTAGAATCTATTTAGTATAGACAGACTTAACAGTACATCTATTCTTGCATCTGACACGTTCTTTGCACCACTCTCAACTTGCCATGTGAATACCTTTAATAATGATTTTACTTTGTTCCAATTGAACATCAGACAGATGATTCGCTGCTTACATTACCATTGTAAATGCCTTTGCTTGAACCAGGTTTTGGTTTCGGTTATGGTTTTATTCAATACACCAATCGGCAATGACTAGATTCATAGAGCAGATGGTATAATACCTGTACATGTATATGACATATTTCCAGCCATTTCCAGTGATTTCTATAGTCTATAGCAATATGTGCCATTATCAATCATATGATGGCTAAATGTTCCAAATTGAAACTGCTAATGGCTGCAAAAGTGACATTTAGCAACCAGTGATGTCGGTTAATTGAAAACGGAAGAATAGGTTTTATAGAATATATCGCTTTGGTTTTGAAATAAAATCGAAAGGAAATCGAGAAATTGTAAAACCACATATCACTATCCCAAGAAGGAATCTGTGAATTCTTGTTTTTCATTTCAGTCATAGATGAGGCATCTAAAAAGGAAATAAAGGACATCCTGATACAGTATGATAGGTCACTACTGGTAGCAGATCCCAGACGATGTGAGCCCAAGAAATTTGGTGGCCCTGGAGCTCGTGCTCGTTACCAGAAATCGTACCGTTAATGGTTCAGAGAAAATAAATTATGCCAACCATATCTGACTTTGTATCTGATTACCCCCCTTTGACAAGGTACATGTACCAATACAGTAGTTTGAATCTTAAAAGTTGAGTATGCAAACACCCATTCATTATTCAGACCAAAACAAATTACTTCTGGCACATTGCCAAATCCAAATGTGATACACTCAAACAATCTGCTGTGATTTCCGGAGCCAATGTGTAAACCTACCGGTATGAACCACATCAATCCAATGAAGTTCGTACAAGAACATTTGAACCTTTGTTTCAATGTTGTCTGGGATTTTGACTGAAAAAAATTAGCAAGCTGCATAAACTGGAGATATTCATGGGAAATTTGCTGATTTTTTATCGCACTCAAAACCCATGACTGTTGAATCCTCATTTAATTTCTTATATAAACTTCATTGGGTTGTTGTGATTCATGCTGTTATGATTGAGGTATATGGTTCAATAATAACTACATTCATATCTTTATACATTTACATAGTGTGTGCACTAAATCCTGTCATGTGATCGGTCAACTGCCAATTGTGTCATGCATTTCATATAAGGATTAACTGTCATGTGGACTGAAACAACTGAAAATGAATGATTTTTATACGCCCTTTTGAAAAAAAAGGCCGTATTATAGTATTGGTCTGTCCGTCCGTCCGTCCGTCCGTCCGTTAACCTGTTGTCCGGATGATAACTTTAGTTAGAGTGAACCAAAATTAGTAAAATTTGGTATGTGGGTTTATTAGCCGAAAAGTATGTTCAAGTTCGAATTTGGGTTCCGCCCGCCAATTTTCACCGGAGTTATGCCACTTATTTAACGTTTTTTGACTTAGAAAATCCTTGAAATTTGTTGTCCGGATGATAACTTTAGTATAGTTTATCGGAATGAATCCAAATTTGGTATATTACTTTCTCCCACCAAAACACAGGTCAAGTTCGAACTTGGGTTCTGTCCGACCATTTTTGGCAGAGTTATGCCCCTTTTTCGACTCAGAAAATTCAGTTTTTCTTATGTTTTTTGGTTTCCGGATGATAACTCGATTTTGGAATGTTTATACGCAAAACCCGTTTTTTTGTGGATTACATATATCGAAATACAGCTCAAGTCCGAATTTCGTTTTAATCCGATAATTTTTGCGAGAGTTATGGCCCCTTTTTTGACGTAATTTGACTTAGAAAATCCCTGAAATTTGTTGTCCGGATGATAACTTTAGTTAGAGTGAACCGATTTCAATCAAATTCGGTATGTGGGTTTATTAGGAGAAAAGACAGATCAAGTTCGAATTTGGGTTCCGTCAGCCAATTTTCACCGGAGTTATGCCCCTTATTTGACGTAATTTGACTTAGAAAATCCCTGATTTTTTTTGTCCGCATGATAACTTTACTAGAGCTTATCGGATTCAATGATAATTTGGTATATTACTTTCTCTCACCAAAACACAGGTCAAGTTCAAATTTGAGTTCCGTCCGCCAATTTTTACCAGAGTTATGCCCCTTTTTTATTAGTTTCCGCCGACCCAAGAGAGGGCGTATATTGCACGCCCAGCGTAGCTCTTGTTTTGTCTATTTTCCACCATAAATTTAAGAAATTTTTACATCTATCACCGCAATCATGGCATTGCATTACTTTGTATTTATAAGTGTGTAACCTGCTATATCGTAGCACAAACATATCCCGAATACCTGTTCTTTTGTGTTCATTTGTGCCGAATTTCCCTATATAAAACAGTGACTTTTTGCTGAATTTTGGGGTGAGGGTTTAAATAATCTTGCATAACACATCACGTGTTAAATATGATGACAAATTCAGCATACTGTCGTATGCGGTATATATATATATACGCACTTTTCTAGGCTATATACGATATCCCCAGTCAGAACAATATTGATCTATCGCCCATCAAGTGAGGCAAAAAATGCGCTGTTTTGTCTATTTTTACAATAAATCTAAAAAAAATCTTCGTCATATCACAGAAATCGTACCACTATCATAGTAAATATCTAGAGATATGTAGACTACAATATTTTAGAGCAAAATGTTCGCGTTTCTATACTTTTATTTCTCATTTTACAAAAACAGGGATTTTTGCTGAATTTTGGCACTTAATCCTCGAAAAATCATCTTTTGCATCATTTCTATATTTCACACCGGGTCCTACCCGCTGCGGAATGTCATAACCTTCAAAATGATGTATCACAAGCCCGTGTGTGGTGCCGATGGACTAAACTCCTACTTCTAGTGAGCTTTTTGAGTTTGTCTGCTCTACTATATTGCCATGGGTTGTCGTCCGTGTGCGTCCGTCAACAATTTCATTTGGCGCAGGCTACAGATATCTTTGGTCTGATCTTTATGAAATTTGTCATGAATGTTGACATTGACATGTAGGTGGGAACGAGTCATTTTGGGGTCATTCGGCCAAAAAACATGGCCGCTAGTGGCCATCTTGGATTTCAAAATAAAATCTCCTGCAGGCCGTACTGTTAGTATGATCATCATAAAATTTGTCATGAAAGTTTACATGTAGATGGGAACGAGTCATTTTAGGACCATTCGGCCAAAAAACATGGCCGCTGGTGGCCATCTTGGATTTTACTAAATCCTTTGACACATCCTACAGACCACATCTTTGATCCGATCCTCACCAAACTTCATATGGATCATCGGGGCGACCTCTAGATGGGAACGAATCATTTTGGGGTCATTTGACCAAAAAACATGGCTGCCGTCAGCCTTCTTGGATTTTACTCTTTGCATCACTAAATACTTCGGCGCGGGCTACAGGTCGTATCTTTGGTCTGATCTTTATGAAATTTGTGTTGAATGTTGACATGTAGATGGGAACGAGTCATTTTGAGGTCATTCGGCCAAAAAACATGGCCGCTGGTGGCCATCTTGGATTTCAAATTTGAATCCATTGGCGCGGGCTACAGGCCGTACTGTTTGTCTGATCATCATAAAATTTGTCATGAATGTTGACATTTACATGTAGATGGGAACGAGTCATTTTAGGATCATTCGACCAAAAAACATGGCCGCTGGCGGCCATCTTGGATTTTAATCTTTGCATCACTAAATAATTTGACACACCCTACATACCACATCCCTGATCTGATCATCACCAAACTTCATATGGATCATCGGGGTGACCTCTTGATGGGAACGAGTCATTCGGCAAAAAAATATGGGCTTGGTCAATGGCCATTTTTAGCTCAACTTACTTTTGTAAGTTTGAGCTATTGCCATGGCTTGGCGTCCATCGTGCGTGTGTCCGTCAAAATTTCCTTTGGCGCGGGCTACAGGTCGTACCTTTGGTCTGATCTTTATGAAATTTTGCATGAATGTTGACATTGACATGTAGATGGGAACGAGTCAGTTTGGGGTCATTCGGCCAAAAAACATGGCCGTCAGCAGCCATCTTGGATTTTACTCTTTGCATGACTAAATCCTTTGGCGCAGGCTACAGGTCGTAGTTTTGATCAGAACTTCATGAAATTTGTCATGGATGTTAACAATGACATGTAGATGGGAACGAGTGATTTTGGGGTTGTTCGGCCAAAAAACATCGCAGCCATCTTGGATTTTACTCTTTGCATGACTAAATCCTTGTGCGCGGGCTACAGGTCGTACCTATGGTCTGATCTTTATGAATTTTGTCATGAATGTTGACATTGACATGTAGATGGGAACGAGTCATTTTGGGGTCATTCGGCCAAAAAACATGGCCGCTGGTGGCCATTTTTGGATTTCAAAATTCAATCCATTGGCGTGGGCTACAGGTCGTGCTGATCATAATGAAATTTGTCATGGATGTTAATATTGACATGTAGATGGGAACGAGTGATTTTGGGGTCGTTCAGCCAAATAACATGGCCGCCAGCAGCCATCTTGGATTTTACTCTTTGCATGACTAAATTCTTTGGCGCGGGCTACAGGTTGTAGCTTTGGTCAGAACTTCATGAAATTTGTCATGGATGTTAACAATGACATGTATATGGGAACGAGTGATTTTGGGGTCGTTCGGCCAAAAAACATGGCCGCCAGCAGCCATCTTGGATTTTACTCTTTCAATGACTAAATCCTTGGGCGCGGGTTACAGGTCGTACCTTTGGTCTGATCATCATGATATTTATCATGGATGTTAATATTAACATGTAGATGGGAACGAGTCATTTTGGGGTCGTTTGGCTAAAAAACATGTCCGCCAGCAGCCATATTGGATTTTACTCTTTGCATGAATAAATCCTTTGGTGCGGGCTACATGCAGGTCGTAGCTTTGGTCGGAACTTCAAGAAATTTGTCATGTATGTTAACAATGACATGTAGATGGGGAAACGAGTCATTTTGGGGTCGTTCAGCCGAAAAACATGGCCGCTAGCAGCCATCTTGGATTTTACTATTTGCATGACTAAATCCATTGGCACAGGCTACAGGTCATACCTTTGATCAGATCATTATGAGATTTGTAAAGGCTGTAGATGGGAACAAGTCATTTTGGGGTAATTCGGAAAAAAACATGGCTGCCGGTGGCCATTTTAGAATTTACTCTTTGCATCAATAAATCCTTTGTCACACCATAATCACCACATCTCTGATCCGATCATTATGAAACCTGTTATGAATGTTGATATTGACATGAACATCTAGTCTTACTTAGACATTTCAATTAGCACTTTTCCTATTCCTCCATTTACTGTCGACCATTAAATTATTCCCCTACCTAAGTTGAGCTACAGTGTCATTGACACTTTCATTTATTTTAACTTTGTATATTTCTACTAAACCCATTAGCATGGGTTATAGACCGATCTCATTTACATCTTGTCTTACTTAGACATTTCAATTAGCACCTTTCCTAATTCCTCCATTTACTGTCGACCATTAAATTATTTCCCTACCTAAGTTGAGCTACATTGTCATTGACACTTTCATTTATTATTTTTGTCGAATTTTGCCAATAGACGACGTCACATGGCTCATTTCCACAAATCTCAACGGATTTCAAAGATATTTGGTATATGAGTTCACCTGACCATTACCTAAGTTAGCAAGCCAGGTCTGGCCGGATATTTTTACCGGCGTTATTGGACTTTGTTTATTATTTTTGTCGAATTTACCAAATAGCAAATAGACGACGTCACAGGGCTCATTTACACAAATGTCAAAAGGATTTCAAAGTTTTTTGGTATATGAGTTCACATGACCAGTATCTAGAACGAGTTCGCAAACCAGGTCCGGCCGGATATTTTCAGCAGAGTTATTGGAATTTGTTTGTTGGTATATTCATTCCCATGACCAGTACCTAAAATGAGTTCGCAAGCCAGGCTTTTTGACAAAATCCCACCTCCTGTTTAGCACATACTGAGAACGCAAACATTATTGAGAATGCACTTCCCCAACTGCACATTTCGGCGGGGGGATACCACCGTCTGTGACTGCTTGTTACTATTATTTTTACTCCTGGCAGCTGTTATTCAGTTATTGTAACATTGCGTCACCACTAATTTGCGTGATTGTGTTCATCACATTAACACACTGCGGTTCTGCCTTGTGTAAAACCACAGGGGCCTGTAACGCTGTCCGCCCCCCCCCCCTTTTGCGCTGCCCATATACGCCGCTTCTATATATACGTGCCTGCTTCACGTTAATGGTAGGATAATATTATCATAGACTAAAAATTTCATCTATGATATTATCCTACCATTAACGTGGAGCAGGCGCGTATATAGAAGCGGCGTATATGGGCAGCGCAAAAGGGGGCGGACAGCGGAGCGCGTTACAGGCCCCTGTGTGTAAAACATGCATTGGCCATTTGGATTAAGAGGATCACGATTTGGGTACTAACAGATTTCATTCATACTTATTAATAAATCCCCGATTATCACAACTATATCTATGCATAAATGATAATGGGGAATTTGACATGGCCAGCGAGGCACACTGTCCAATCGGCTCGCGGAATACCAGTGTGAACGTCAGAATACCAGTGCTCCACAGGAGAATATCAGTGTTTTTACGCGATATAATGGTATCATAATTAGAACTGGACGGCTAAATAACGACACAAAAGACAACGGAACGGTATATACGATCCATTTTGCATTTACCAAGTGGAGGGGTCACCTGGTGATGTTCAGTTAGACTCGGGGGGGGCGATCTGGCCTTTGTTTAAAGTAGAAAAATAGGGTGTACAAACTCGTAGGGGTGGGGGGGGGGGGGGCAAATTTTGCCATAATCGGTATTCTGGTGCGTTTTGTTTAATTCCTGAGCATAACTTGCGGAATCTGTTATAAAATTCCGACAGCGGAATCTATCGGTAATACACGCAAATCGAAATCACTGGCGTGTATCAGTTGGAAATACACGAAAATAAATCGAAACGAGGGGCGGTGATCACAGAAAATGACACGGCGAACTACCAGTGCATGCCAACGAGAGCTATACCAGTGCCAACTTTTCTTTATATCTTATATGGTAAGTTATATCGGGTATATGTCGATAAACGCTTCATGCAGGGCATCGGGCATATGAAATGCCTTACCCTTCCCAAAATAACGACACTGTTGATCTAGAAGGGTAAATATGGATCTATAATAGGAAAGTACGAAACTTCAACTATACGTCGATACTCAAAGCTAGTGTAAAATATAGAACAAATTTCATGATGTCCAGGTTGAATTTAGGGAAAACCACCGAACTGTCTCGATAAATATATACACGGAATGAAATGTTCTCCATCGGGAATTTTCCTTTCGCAATCAGATCGAAAAAAGTTGTTATGTCTTTCAAGTATATATCCAGTTCCTTTTAATGCGGCGGTTGCTTTAGCTGGTATTAAATAACCATCGTGCCCTCTTGTTGAAAGAGCACTCTTCTTGCTCGGATGATCCGGCGGCAGAGGCGGACTGGCCGATCGGGAGACCGGGAAATTTCCCGATGGGCCGGAGGCCGGAAAAATTCTGATTCCACGTGATTTTCTATCAAGCGAGAATCCGAGGGGGTTTTTTACGGTTTGGGGGGGGGGGGGGGGTATATGTGGTTGGGCCGCCCAACCACAACTTGGGCCGCAAATGAAACCGACGTGGGCCGCCACATGTGTTGTTTAACCAGTCGTGTATCCAATAAGATGGTACTCTTCTCACATAAATTCATGAGGGCAGAGGCGGACTGCATGGCCGATCGGGAGACCGGGAAAATTCCGGACGTGCATGGGCCGCCACATGTGTTGTTTAACCCAGCTGTAAATCCCAAAAATATTCTTACGCACCCCTCCCCCAATTGAAATTTACAAGAAAATAGGAACGCTTCAGTTGATGCCAGTCTAGTTTATCGGATTCGAGATTTTCTTGTATAGTTTTCAAAATGTTCTCACCCCGGGCCGAACAACCATGAACAGCCCGGTGTGTCCTGGTCTCTTGTCCGTAGCCGTGTGCATTTGTCTGGAGTTAGACCGCTAGATGTTAGATTTTATGCAATTTTTCAGGTAAAAATATCTGAATGGTCTCATACCGGGAATATATAGAACCATGGTTTATGGATATATAGGATATTAGACCAGAGGTGCAAATGGAATTATGCAAAAACATGTATTTGGTCTGCATCTGATTCAAGGGGGTGGGTGGGGGGGGGGGGGTGCAAATGGAATTATGCAAAAATATGTATTTGGTCTGATTCAAGGGGGGGGGGGGTGCAGTTGGAATTTTCCAAGGTGGACTGTGGACGCCCCCCCCCCCTCCCAAACAGATGGGCCGGTATTATATTAATATAAAAGGTCGCTCTCTTAAAGGGCGCCCACGAAAGTTGCTTGCTGAACACACCTGACTGTGACCCCGGTGTTACTGGCCCAGCCACAACTGGATCCGCATCTTCACTGTCGTGTCCGTTTCCGCTGTCGAGTTTTTTTATTTTTATTCTTTTCCTCTTGTCCCAAAAGAGAAAAATAAAGCAAAATTAGATATGCGTAAAATAACCCCCTAGATTTATCCATATGCACACGCAGTCATAAAAGATATCAATCTATTTGTAAACGTATCCACAACATACGTCCAATCACCACGCAACGATCCACCAAAAATAATCCAGCCAACCATCGACTCGCCATTCACTCACGGATTCATCAGCACAGCCATCCAACTCATTCCAACTCATTCTCCCATCACTACAGCTCAGTAATATATCATATCATGCATTCAACAAACTTGGTACGTGTGTGTAATTTGACCAGGCGGTCGTCGTTATCGTATTGGCGAGCTCGTGCGGCGCCCGCTTCGCGCATGCGCAGACGAGATCTCGGAAACGGGTGGAGCTATCGACTTGAAATTTGCTATGTGAATGTATCTGGCCCCCGGATACGAATTTTATCGGGTCGCCGAGCACGTGCGACGCCAGCTTCACGCATGCGCAGACCAAATCTCGGAAACGGGTGGAGCTATCGACTTGAAATTTGGTTTTTGAATATCCCGGACAACGTCGGGCTCATCGGCTAGTCTATTATATATTTTGGATCTGTCTGTGTGTGGTGTGTGTGGTGTGTGTGTTCGCGATGAACTCGAAAACGGCCGAGCCGATTTCGATGAAACTTGGTATGTGGGGGTAGTTTCGGCCGGGGGGGGGGGGGGGTGGCATGGGCCTATTAATTTGTCCGTGCGACGTGACCTTGAAATCGGGTCATTTCAAGGTCAAACGCCCGAATATCACGGGATTTCGATGAAACTTGGTATGTGGGGGTACTTTCGACCGGGCAGTGGCATAGGCCTATTAATTTGCCCGTGCGACGTGACATTGACCTTGAAATCGGGTCATTTCAAGGTCAAACGCCCGAATATCACGGGATTTCGGTGAAACTTGGTATGTGGGAGTACTTTCGGTCGGGGAGTGGCATAGGCCTATTAATTTGCCAATGTGACCTTGACCTTGAAATCGGGGTCATTTCAAGGTCAAACGCCCGAATATCACGGGATTTCGATGAAACTTGGTATGTGGGGGTACTTTCGCATGGGGAGTCTCATAAGCATATTAATTTGCCCGTGCGACGTGACCTTGAAATCGGGTCAATTCAAGGTCAAATCGCCAATTTTTATGGGATTTCGACGAAATGATCAATTCGAGGTCAAATCGGGTAAAACCGGATGGATTTCGACGTGTACTTTTGTCGGGTACTTTTGTCCGGGCAGTGTTTTGGACGGGTCAAATCGTTACCCCAACCTGACCATGACCTTCAAAATGGTCAATTCAAGGTCCAAGCCCGGACGAAGTCGGGTCACCTTCTAGTCTATTATATATTTTTGGAAGATCTGTCTGTCAGTGTGTCTGTGTGTGGTGTGTGTGTGTTCGCGATGAACTCAAAAACGGCCTAGCCGATTTCGATGAAACTTGGTATGTGGGGGGTACTTTCGGCCGGGGGGTGACATAGGCATATTAATTTGTCCGTGCGACGTGACCTTGACCTTGAAATCGGGTAATTTCAAGGTCAAACGCCCGAATATCACGGGATTTCGATGAAACTTGGTATGTGTGGGTACTTTCGTATGGCGAGTCTCATATGCATTTGCCCGTGCGACTTGACATTGAAAGGTCAAATCGCCAATGCTGATGGGATTTCGACGAAATTTTATACATATGGTTACTTTTGTCCACTGAGTGTTTTGGACGGGTCAAATCATGACCCCGATCTGATCTTGACCTTCAAAATGATCAATTCATGGTAAAATCGGGTAAAACCGGATGGATTTCGACGGGCACGTTTGTCGGGTACTTTTGTCCGGGCAGTGTTTTGGACTGGTCAAATCGTGACTCCACTTGACCTTGACCTTCACAATGGACAATTCAAGGTCAAAGCCCGGACGAAGTCGGGTCACCTTCTAGTACACACACCCACACCACACACACAGACAGATCTTCCAAAATATATAATAGAATATATATATATATATATATATATATATATATATATATATATATATATATATATATATATATATATATATATATATATATAGCTATATATATATATATATATATATATATATATATATATATATATATACGTATATGGGCAGCGCAAAAGGGGGCGGTCAGCGGAGCGCGTTACAGGCCCCTGGGGTTCAACGGAGAACTGTACTTAGAAATGATCTATTTAACTTGGAGAAATCCGTTCAGCGGAAATAATTGAGGGTGCATATTACACGTAGATTTCTAAAACTTGGGGAAATTCCGTTCAACGGAAATTAAAGATGCATATAGTAGATTTCTGTACTGGGGAAATCCATGTACATGTTGAGCCGAGGGGCAGTACCTCTGCAGACATTTTGTGTGGTGTTATCATCAATATTTCAAAAATATAACAGATATATAGTGTCAGTGGATTTTTTTTTTCATACCAGAAGGGAGGAACGTATTCAACGTATGCTTTCGAAAATATACGAACTCAAATATGAACAGTGTTAACTGAGAGTCATTTGTGGACCAGGGACATGAAAATAGAGCAATTTCGGAAATGGTCCAAATACGGCCTTTGTTTGAGTCGATCATGTCGGGATATGAACCCACGTCTAGCCCAAATTGCGACAGTCGTAACGACCTGGATATATACGGAGTTTATACGTAGGCCTATATACACACATCCAATAACTCGGGTAATTTTGTTCTCGTGTGAAGATCGAGACAAATAAGGACAAGTTATATTGATGTTAATCGGAAGACAACTGCCTAATATATACTTAAACACCAGTTAAGATGTTTACTACACCATAAGTGCATACCACGTCAGTAAGGAAGTGGATACTCTCAAGGTGAGTTCTGTACAATACACTTGCCTTCTGGACAACACGAACCGCCCGAAATATTAAAGTATATTCTACCATTGTGTTTAGAATGAGTCCTTATGGTTCATATCTGGTGATTATTTTACTGAGTTTCGTCAGATGTGAGTATATCGTCTCGTTTCATTTATTATATATAAAGGGATTTTTTGTTTTCTGTTTGTCAAGTTTTTCAACTTACAATTGACGAGGGACACAAAGACGTCGCTATTAATGGAGCGGACGGAACCGATTTCAGAAAGTTTAGTCCATCGGGACCACACACAAGCTTGTAATACATCATTTTGAAGGTTATGACATTCCGCAGCGGGTAGGACCCGGTGTGAAATATAGAAATGATGCAAAAGATGATTTTTAGAGGATTAAGTGCCAAAATTCAGCAAAAATCCCTGTTTTTGTAAAATGCGGCAAAATGAGAAATAAAAGTATAGAAAGGTCAACATTTTGCGCTAGTCTACATACCTCTAGAGATTTACTATGATAGTGTTACGATTTCTCTGATATAACGAAGATTGTTTTTAGATTTATTGTAAAAATAGACAAAACAGCGCAATTTTTCATTTTTTTTGCCTCACTTAATGGGCGATAGATCAATATTGTTTTGATCAGGGATATCGTATATAGTCTAGAAAAGTGCGGATATATATACCGTATACGACAATATGCTAAATATGTCATTATATTTAACAACTGCTGTGTTATGTAAGATTATTTCAACCCTCACCCCAAAATTCAGCAAAAAGTCACTGTTTTAGGGAAATTCGGCACAAATGAATACAAAAGCACAGGTATTCGGAATATTTTTGTGCTAAGATATAGCAGGTTACATACTTATAAATACAAAGTATTGAAATGCCATGATTTCGGTGATAGAT
Organism: Siphonodentalium dalli; assembly: GCA_032622095.1. Classification (NCBI taxonomy): domain Eukaryota; kingdom Metazoa; phylum Mollusca; class Scaphopoda; order Gadilida; family Siphonodentaliidae; genus Siphonodentalium; species Siphonodentalium dalli. The sequence continues at coordinate 57,553,447 of CP136067.1, forward strand.
GTAAACATTTCTTAAATTTACTTGGAAAATAGACAAAAAATCATTCATGTTCAGTTGTTTCGCCACACTTAATATGCGATTATTAAATATTGCATTGAATGGAGATTCCGTATATAATCTGAAAACTTGTGGAAATATATCGCATATGATTGTAGGATAAAGATTTCATTCTTTTCCATAGGTAATATGTGGTGGTATATTATGTCACCCCCACCCCAAAATTCAGAAGAAAAAAAAACAGGTTTAGAAATTTCGGTATGGCAGAATACAAAAGCACAACAACTCCGATTATTTGTGCTATTATATTGCAGTCTACCCACTTCGAGATATACATTGTGATAACGCCATGGTATGATTTACAGATGGCAATATTTCGGAGTGTTCTGGTGAAAGTAGACCGAAAATCGTGAAATTTAAACTTGTTTTGCCCCTCTACATGGGTGATAATTCAATTCCATTTTGAACAATGATCTAGGACAAACTCTCAGGAGTTGACGAGACACATAGTGAATATGAATGTTGTCGGGATTGTATCATCTTCTGTCGCATTTGTTTGGTTACGTTATTGCACCCCTCACCCCAATAATACAATACATTGCAAGATGAGACTAACACGGAATTATATGCATTATACACATACATTATCAAGCTGAGGCGTTTGAAAGTTACTTGAGTTGAAGAAATTACATCATTGTATATGTTTGCTTCGCATACTATAGCTTCACAATTGTATAAGATTATACGTATTGGGGAGGTTTAGTGATTGTTAATAGCCAGGTTCAGCCACACGTACATGTAACTTGTAACGTGTGTTGTCATTGCCAACAAAATTTTAATCACCTGACTCACATGACCATTCCGCCTACACGTACACCGTCAAACAACCGTTTAGACGTTTTGTGTTAAATGTGCAGCATTGCCAAATGTGTATCAGAGAGGTGTCCAATCTTTATGTCAATCGACGAACCTGTGCTTAGTGAACTTTTGTTAAATTCTTCAGCAGCGGTGACCACGCCGTTACTTTTCCCAAAAGGGTTGTTGTTTCGACTTCCTTTACATATCGTAGGTATTCTGCACCCTGGAACCGGTGGAAACCAAAGTTTGTTTGCATCTGGGTGCAGAAATGTTCTCCAATGTGGGTGCATAGCCTACTCATCTTCGATACACATGGAGGGTTTTTAACGTCCAATGGGCATGAACTACCCACGAGATGGCACAGCTATGAAGGTGAGCTCGCGATCCCGTCACATCTAGTCATGGCTCAACCCTGCAAGTTGAGCCAAGGGGTCGTGTTTGGAATGAACCTCTAGCCACCTGGGACTCGATGTTGCCCCAAGGGCTGCCACTTCCCTTTAATCATATAATAGAATATTTTGTTTACATCAACAATACTGTACAAACATTATATACACTGTCTTTCTGTGGCTCTGCTATATGGGAGTCATCATCCACGATTTTGACCTATGGGGACCTTCCCACAGTATTTGGGGTTTTGATGCGTCACGACCTTCTTGGTCACAGCCATACAATACAGCCTTGTCATCAACCTTGCGATGCTCTTTAATTATATCTATCGTCCTTGAATCTCCATTGGAGTACCCATGGCGCCGTTTCTGGGTTGGATTATATTTCTTTGGTTTACCACCGTGCTTTCTGGTTCATTTCCGTCTTCGCCGCTTGTGGTGCCTATTCCACTTTGGAATATGATGAGGAACAGATGCCGCAATATCTCCAAGGCCTTGATCATTACAATCATGTCGAATTTCTCTGACCATGTATGTCTGTCAATGTGTCAGGAAGTATATATTTCTCCTGTGCATTTGGTTGCCATTCAAGATAGGGTGGTTTTGGTTCAGCTCTTTGGAACTCATCCCCATTGCTTATGGTAGCAGAAACTACTGCTGTATTTCCATGTGATCATGGAGACCCATAATAGGTTCGGTAAGCTTTCTGAGGATTTGTGAATTTCCAGAACTTCCAGGAGTCACATGGCATATTCTGCCAATATCTGTGTTCTCTCCCATAGCTGGTGCCTTATCCGTGCTGCTTATCGCGGTATAACTGGGCTCGTGATAATCAGTTTCAACAGTTCCAATTCCTTCTGGGGAATTTGTGTTGATGTGCTCTGACAAGTGCCGAGAAGATTCTATCTCTGGCAAAGTTTCCGATCAGTCAGAAGATACAACTCGGTATGCCTTATTCGTTTCGTTGGACTCAATGATCTACAGCTCGTGCATGTGCTACACCATGTATGTAACATATGGCATATGGAGCGTCCACAACAATATGATACTTTCTTACAGCATTTAGGTCAAGAATTCCGTCTAGGCTTAATATGTCAACCACTATCATGCGCTGTTTGATAGTATCATCTTCGACCACTATCTCACATTCTGCTGCACCATGGTAATCTATTTTGATTCCATTTATTGTCTCCAAATCAGCATATAGATGGGTATTCAACTGTCGATTTTCAATATCCGTAGTTACGATTACGGATTCGAGAAACCAAGTATATGGGCACGCGAGCTTTGCATGCTTTCATCTAGTGTACAACTGACAATATTTGACATGTAAACAACACAATTAGATTTAGATATAAACATAACTATACATATATCACAATACTGTGTGTGGCGAGAAGATTGAACACAATGAACGGCACTATTTTCTCCCAAATGGACTCGCAGTCGTCACTTCTGTGAAAATGTGTTTAGACCGTACGAAACACATAAGACTACACTATAAGCTACTCGTAATTATTATATGTATAGTAGTTCATTATGCGAAAGATGTCCATTGTCCGTATTTATATTTCACTGCACGTTTGATAACTTTACACATAATAATCATCGATATATTTCAATTTGTTTTGATGGCAGCTACATACGCGTTTATAAACTTCTTTATTTATTGTTATTTCTGAAGATTCGCCTTTGTTCATATTTCGTGTTAATTTTGCGAAACCTCTCTTTACATATATAATCCTATACATGTGAAGCTATCATGCGAAGGTAACATAATTATGCAATGCTGCATTTTCTTCAACTCAAATAACTTTTCATCGTATCACCTTGAGAAGGTACATGTATACTACTTGGATGTATATATATATATACTAGAAGGTGACCCGACTTCGTCCGGGCTTTGACATTGAATTGACCATTTTGAAGGTCAGGTGGGGTCACGATTTGACCCGTCCAAAACACTCCCTGGAAACAATTACCACTATGGTCCACTAAGTATCAAATTTTGTCAAAATCCGTCTGGCAATTTTCCAACACCAACACCCCAAAAATGGTGGAAATTGGGCAAGCGGATACCGGGAAATCGGCCCAGCGGATACCGAGATACCCTATGTATCAAATTTCGTCAGTAAAAATCCGCCAGTTTTACCCGATTTGATTTCCACTAAAGTATGTAAACGCGCCTCATATACACACGCTCATTAATTATCAAGCTTCAACGTAAAGATAAATTAGCATTGTGTGGTAAATTTTAACTAATTATTTTCTCGCAGTCAAAGTTTCGATGTTGTTGACATTGACGGCTTGGGGCCACCGGTAGATTCCATTTCGCAACAACGAAGTATCATTTCAGCTAAATGGATTCTTGGATGAGATTCCAGACCCGCGGAGTAAATGTAAACAGCTTGAGCCTATGCGTGGTGTGAATATACAAAAAATAAATCTATCGACAATAGACCTAAGAATATTAGCTGTAACAAAATTTATATATCAGAAATTGTAATAAATGATATATTTTGGGATAGATACACGATTTTTAATAGCCTGCAAATTGACAATATATATTGTAAATGTTATAATTTTGGGAAAAATACACGATGCGTAATTGCATGCCTGCAAATTGCTAACGTTCGTCGACGTATGAATATAGAGTTATCCTCCCTGCATCGCAGTGCTAAATCCGGCGTGATAGCACTGCGGATCTCATGAGTTTTGAAGGTCACGTCGCACGGGCAAATCAATAGGCCTATGTTAACCCCCGGCCGAAAATACCCCCACGTACCAAGTTTCATCGAAATCGGGTCGGTCGTTTTTGAGTTCATCGATTACACACACACAGACAGATACACACACACACACACACACAGATCTTTCAAAATATATAATAGATATAGAGAGAGAGAGCAGAGGGGCAAAAACGTTTAAAATGTACGATTTTTCGGTCAACTTTCACTATGAATCTCAGAAATCTTGCCATCTGTACCAACAAAATCTTCAAATTGGGTATATATCTAGGAGTATAAGTGTGTACAATACTATATCATAGCACAGTATAATCCCAGTTCTTCCGTCCTGCCGAATGTTCTAAAACCTGACTTTTTTGCTGATATTTTTGGTGAGGGGTGACACAATCTTACACAATACAGCGCCTATGACAAAGGATGACATAATTGGCATATGAACATATGTCGTGAACATTTCCACAAATTTCCAGGGTATTTCTGAGATCCCTCGTCAAAGCAATATTGAATTATCACTCATTAAGAGGGCAAAGCAATTGAAAATTAACATTTGTTTTTGTCTATTTTCACAATAAATCTCAGACATTTTGCCATCTATCAACGAAATCATGGCGTTACCATACTTGGTATCTACATGTATGTAGACTGCTATATCTTAGCAGAAAGATATCCCAAATTCTCTGATTTTTTATTTTGTTCTGCCGAATTTCCCCAAAAACAGTGACTTTTTGCTGAATTTTGGGGTGAGGGGTGAAACAATCTTACATAACACATCACTTATTGAATAGGTTGACATAAACAACATGGTGTCATTATGCGGAATATATCTCCGCAGTTTTCTACACTATATTGAAGATCGCAGGTCAAAATAATATTGAACTATTGCTAATTAAGTGGGCCAAAATAATTGAAAATTTGCGGTTTTCTGGTGTATTTTTATAAAAAATGTCAGAAATCTTGATAACTTTCAACGAAATCGAGCACTATCATATTAGAAATATAGAAGTATGTAGAATACAGTATCTTGGCGTAAAAAATCGTGTTTCTCTACAGTTGTGTCGCTCTTAGCCGCTTTTATAAAACATAGCTATTTTTGCTGATTTTTACCGCTTAAACCTCTCAAAATCATCTTTTGCATTATTTGTATATTTCACACCGGGTCCTATCCGGTGCACAATGTCATAACCTTCAAAATGTTGTATCACAAGCCCGTGTGTGGTGCCGATGGACTAAACTCCTACTTCTAGTGAGCTTTTTGAGTTTGTCCGCTCTACAATATATATAGATGGTCTTCATTTGGGGAAGGGGGCGGTCACGCGGTGCATGTCTACCTTGAAATTTTCGACTGCCCCCTCCCCCAACCAGCTAGGCCAAACTCCCAAGTTCGCATAATACCATTTGCACCCCTCCTAGCTTTGAATTTGCCAACACTGGTACCACCAGTCTGGAGTAATTATTAGCTACATGCCCACATATAATTTAAAATAGTGGGTCTGAGTGTATGTTTACAAAGACTTGCACCTCACGACCGTGATATGTTTGTGTTTTTAGCTCAATTTGACGAAGTCAATTAAGTTTGAGCTATGGGCGTCCGTCGCCCGTGGGTGCGTCCATGACCCGTCAACTATTTCCGTTAGCACACCCTATATACAGGTCACGTCTCTCATCCCATCGTCATCAAACTTCATAGTGATGTTCGAAGTGACCTCTAGATGGGAGCCATCGATTTTTCACGAAATGCGTTTAAAAACATGTCCGCCAGCATCCATCTTGGATTTCAAATTTGAATCCATCGATACACCCTACAGTCCGCATTTACTGGTGAATTGTTTTGAATATTTACAATCATGTAAGCCATCGAATTTGAAATTTTTTTTAATGAAAAGCATGGCCGGTGGCAGCCATCTTGGATTTTACTCTTTGCGTGACTAAATTCACACAGGAGGCAACTCCCTCATCCGATCATATAACCAAACTTCACATGGATCTTCGGTGTGATCTGTAGATGGGAGCCATCCCAGATTATAACTCTTTCTAGCATAGTATTACTGCATCGTTTGGCGCTCCATACAGCCATTTTTTTCCATTGATAAATCCCGATATGAATCATCAGGGTAACCTCTAGTTACATACAAGCATACAAGAAAACCAATGTCAGAAATGGTAACGCGCTCAAGATCATATATTATATATACCCATGATTGTAATTATAGAATATAAAATATATTGGTTTTGCGAATGACCAACTCAGAATTCCGTTAAAATAACAATAACAACCAGCACCTAACTAACGAACCGGCGGCCGACTCGGCCGTCTCCGACCACAGCTCCCAGTGGGCTGCAGAACGAAATATGTCTATAAAAGTTGAAATATAAGACTTACAAATTATCTTTTTCATTTCTATTATTTGTAATTGGCATAGCTTATCACAAACCAAAAATCAACATTATTGACATAATGTTAGCGACAATAAACGAAATTGAAATTCCCAACTACGGCTTTTAACGGACTTGGCCTCCGGTCGCAGTTCGACTTTTAATCCTCCCAGAAATTCCCAGTCTATAAATAAAACACCCATGCATGCGCCCAGGCGAAACAGGAATCTCTACACCAGTATACACGCGGAGCGCGCGTAATAAACTGTCCGAGTTCCCTTTCGCTCAAAATTCAATCCATTAGCACGGACTACAGTTTTGTCGTGGATGTTAACATTGACATGTAGATGGGGAAACGTGTCATTTTGGGGTCATTCGGCCAAAACAATTCGCTGCCGTCAGCCATCTTGCATTTTACTCTTTGCATGACTAAATCCTTGGGTGCAACCTAAGACCACATCCCTCATCTGATCACAATATAGAAGCCTTCCAACCATTTGGGGTCATTTGGGGTCATTCGGCCAAAAAACATGGCTGACGACGGCTATCTTGGATTTCAAAATGCAATCCATTATCACGGGCCATACTGTTTGTCTGATCACCATGAAATTTGTCGTGGATGTTAATATTGACATGTAGATGGGAACGAGTCATTTTGGGGTCATTCGGCTAAAAAAACATGGCTGCTGGCAGACATCTTGGATTTTACTCTTTGCATGACTAAATCCTTTGGCACGGGCTACAGGTCGTAGCTTTGGTTGGATTATCATGAACATTTGTCATGGATGTTAACATTGACATGTAGATGGGAACTAGTCATTTTGGGCTCATTCTGCCATAAAACATGGCTGCCAGCAACCATCTTGGAGTTTACTCTTTGCATGACTAAATCCTTTGGTTCGGGCTACAGGTCACACCTTTGCTCTGATAATTATGAAATTTGTCATGGGTGTTAACATTGACATGTAGATGGGAACGAGTCATTTTGGGGTCATTCGGCAAAAAAAAAAACGTTGCCACCAGCAGCCATTTTGGATTTCAAATATTCAATTCATCATTCCATTAATTGCTATTCACTTTCATTTGTTTTCTGTTTGTCACGTTATTCAACTTACAATTGACGAGGGGCACAAGGATTTCGCTATATATTTCCTTTCGCTTTATTGTGGAAGGAGGAGGTGTATGTCCACCTTGCAATTTTCGACTGCCCCCTCCCCATCCAGCTAGGCCAAACTCCCAAGTTCGCATAATTCCATTTGCACCCCTCCTAGCTTTGAATTTGCCAACACTGGTACCACCAGTCTGGAGTAATTATTAGCTACATGCCCACATAAAATAGTGGGTCTGAGTGTATGTTTACAAAGACTTGCACCTCACGAGGCTCACGGGTCGTGATATGTTTGTGTTTGAGCTATTGCTATGGGTTGGCGTCCGTCGCCCGTGCGTCCGTGAACCGTCAACAATTTCCGTTAGCACACCCTACATGTCACATATCTCTCATCCCATCAGCATCAAACTTCACAGTGATGTTCGGAGTGACCTCTAGATGGGAGCCATTGATTTTTCATGAAATTCGTTTAAAAACATGTCCGCCAGCAGCCATCTTTGATTTCAAATTTGAATCCATCGACACACCCTGTAGTCCGCATTTATTGGAGAATTGTTTTGAATATTTACAAGCATGTAAGCTATCGAATTTGAATTTTTTCCGATGAAAGGCATGGCCGCTGGCAGCCATCTTGGATTTTACTCTTTGCATGACTAAATTCTTTGGCATGCCCTACAGACCACATCCCTCATCTGATCATATGGATCTTTTTGGTGACCACTAAATGGGAGCCATCAAATTTTCCGTATTTCATTGAAAAACGGCTACTATCTTGGATTTTACTCTTTGGATAACTGAATAGTTCTGTGTACCATGATAGAAATTCTAGATGACCTGGTTCCGGTAAAAAGTATAAAATTACGCCAGCAACGTAATCCTTGGTTTTCAGACGAAATCCGCCAAGAGAAAAAACAACGACGTAAATTATCAGTGAAGTTCTCAAGACACCCTACACCAACAAATAGAGCCGATCTTATGAATTCTTGTGAATTCTTGTGAATTCTTCGAAGCGTGTTGTCAAGATGGTTCATGTGGCCAAAAAATCTTATTTTGAGTCTATCCTTACGAATGCGACTCAGAAACAGATATTTGACTGTGTGAAACTACTAACGAAAACAAATGAGACAGTTTTGCCATCACACGAAAATTCGAAAGTTCCTGCTGACAAATTTGTTGATTACTTTCATGAAAAAATTGAAGTTTTAAGAGGAATGTTTCCAACGACCACTTGCATGTTACCAACAAAAGTATCGACGAGCGACGTTTTTGAGTTCACTAAATTCGAGGATGTTTCTGGATAAAAATTGGAAGAGATTCTCAACATAATGAGATGTAAATCATGCTTATTGGACCCAATTCCTACGAGATTTGTGAAAAATGACAAAGTCAAGCAGCACTTTGTCTCTGTGTTCACTCGCATTGTTGTAAATTCTCTTTCGAACGGTGTTGTGCCCGATGAGATGAAGATCGCGGTAGTGACACCTTTACTGAAAAAATCCTCACTTGATCCAGATGTGCTAAAAAACTACAGACCAGTGTCTAATTTGTCATTTCTTTCGAAAGTTATGGAAAAAGTAGTCAGTATCCTAACTTGTTTGATAAATTCCAGTCTGCCCACAGAAGTAACCACTCAAGAGAGACGGCACTCATAAAAGTAAAAAATGACATTGACTTTTCGATTGACCACGGGAAGTGCGTATTATTACTGATGCTAGATTTAAGCGCGGCATTTGACACTTGTGACCACAACATTATGTTACATCGTTTGCGAGACTATATTGGCGTTCGCGACATCGCACTCAATTGGTTCAAGTCTTATCTTTCCAATAGGAAGCAAAAAGTATTGATAGGAGACATTTGCTCAGATGAAGTGAGTCTTGATGTTGGACTTCCTCAAGGGTAAATACTGGGACCACTATTATTTCTTATCTACACCCTCCCACTTGGACGTATTTTGGATAATCACGCTGTCAGTTATCATCTTTATGCAGATAACACCCAACTATATGTTGAATTTGATCGGAAGGAAGTCGGCGGATACGATGAAGCCAAAAGTTGTTTAGAAACATGTTTCTGTGATGTAAAAAACTGGATGCTTGAAAACAAATAGAAACTAAATGACAGTAAATCCGAATTTCTGGTCATAGCCTCCAAATATCATCTTAATGCACTTTCGGCAGAAGTGAATGGTTGTGTTGAATCCAGCTTCGACATACAACTGGGTGATTGCATCATTTCTTCATCAAAGCAAATTCGAAACCTAGGTGCATATTTTGATTCCAATATGACAATGGACACAATGGTGTCTAACATTCTAAAAAATCTGTTATTTCCACTTGCGATGCTTAAGAAGAATCAGATCACAGCTTACAAAAGAAGCAATGAAACATGCTGTGCTTTCGCTGATTGTATCACGTATTGACAGTCTTAACTCCCTACTGACTACCATCACTCAGGAGAATGTGGATAAGATCGACATTTTGATAAACAATTGTGTTCGCTTAATGAATAATAAATGTAAATATGATCATATAACCCAATTTCTAATCCAAGAGCATATCATGACATTCAGATTTAGGATTCTGTTTAAATGTGCTGTAATTGTGTTCAAATCTCTCCACATGGAATCACCTGATTATATCACGGACATGTTTCAAGTGAGGTTGGGAGGAAAAACTCGGTCCAACACCACCGGATTCCACCTGAATACTATTGGCGGCAAACCGAACAATAAGCATGGAAAGTTATGCTTCCAGGAAGTGTCCACCGCGCTATGGAACAAACTGCCAATGAACATCAGGCGCTGTCACTCTGTTCAAAGTTTTAAAAAGTTGCTAAAAACATATCTGTTTCGTCAATGTTTTCAGTTGCCAAATTGACATTATTCGCACTTATTTTCGATTCACTAATTTTTCATATATTCCATATTCGTGATTCGTGATTTGTTACTTTTTTTTTTTTAGCTGTGTACGTATCTGTATTTAGGTAGTATTTTAATTCTCCTTGGCCTCTTTTAAACTAACATATATTTTAGTATCCATATTGTGTTATCTCTTTGTTTTAAACTGTACATGTATTTCTATTGTAAAGCGCATTGAAACTAATTTACTGTCTAATGCGTTTTTAAATGTAAATATAATAATAATAATAAATGATGCAACTCCCTCATCCGATCATAATCAAACTTCATATGAATCTTCGGGGTGACATGTAGATGGGAGCCATCTCAGATTATAACTCTTTCTAGCATAGTATTACTGCATCCTTTGGCGCTCCCTACAGACAATTTTTTTCATTGATAAATCCCGATATGAATCATCAGGGTAACCTCTATAGTTACATAATCAAATAAACTGTCCGAGTTCCCTATCGCTCTAAATTTAATCCATTAGCACGGACTACAGTCCGGACTGTTCGACTAATCATCGTGAAATTTGTCGTGGATGTTAACATTGACATGTAGATGGGAAACGTGTCATGTTGGGGTCATTCGGCCACTAAGCCATCTTGGATTTGACTCTTTGCATGACTAAATCCTTGGGTGCAACCACATCCCTCATCTGATCAACACCGAACTTCATATGTATCATCAGGGTGACATTTAGATTGGGGGATTTGACTCTTTGTATGACTAGCACACCCCACAAGCCCCCTCCTTCATCCGCCGATCATCACCAAAGTTGACAAAACTTCATATGGAACTTCGGGGTGACCTCCAGATGGAAGCCATCAATTTTTTCCGAAATTTGTGAAAAAAAAGGACTAAATCCTTTAGCACTGTGCACATTCAGACCACATTCCTCATCTAACCGTCACCAAACTTTATATTGATTTTCAGGGTGACCACTATGGGAAGCCAAATTGACATTTAATAAATAATTGAGCTTAAGCGCAATAAGGAGTCTCTAATTGCGTTTAAGCGCAATAAGGGAAGATATAATTGCGCTTAAACACAATAAGGTAATATCTAATTGCGCTTAAGCGCAATAAGGAATATAAGCGCAATAAGTAATCTCTAATTGCGATTAAGCGCAATAAGAAATATTATTATTGCGCTTGAGCTCAATAAGGAATATTCTTATTGCACTTAAGTGCAATTAACTTAATAAGTGCAACAAGAATATTCCTTGTTGCGCTTAAACGCAATAAGCCACATTACATAAACTCTGTGTTATTCAAATGGTATTGCCCATAGCGCCATGGGTGGAGTTTATTGGTGAGGTGAACTGGTGACTGTCCACATGTAGGCCTATTCGGATTCTACTATTTGAAGAGGGGTGATCTCATGAGGGAGATATTAATTACGCTTAAGCGCAATAATGATGTAATGCTTAAGCGCAATAAGGAAACCATAATTGCGCTTAAGCACAATAAGGGAAAATCTAATTGAGCTTAAGTGCAATAAGAGAAGAATATATAATTGTACTTAAGCGCAATAAGGAATATCTTATTGCGCTTAGGCGCATGTGCTTAAGCGCAATAAGGAATCTCTAATTGTGCTTAAGCACAATAAGGAATATTCTTATTAAGCGCAATAGGAAATATTCTTATTGCGCTTAAGCGCAATTAGAGATTCCTTATTGCGCTTGAGCTCTATTATTTATTAAATGTCAATTTGTCATCCCATAGACAACTAAATGGGAGCTATCAAATGTTTTGAATTTCATTGGCGGCCATCTTGGATATTACTTTATATAAATCTCTTCATGTTGATATATAGTATTACTTAGCCATTTGAACTTTCGGCATTCCTAATCGCTCAATTGTCTGTTCAATGTCTGTTCATGTCATATTTTTGAACAGTAATGTTCGGATCTCCATGAAATTTGGTACGGATGTTCACCACTATGAGGACATTCAATGGAGTGTTCACATCGTTTTGTCGGGATTTTCCGTTCTAGAGTTATTCATCTTTGTTTATCTTGATATGTTTTTTTTTTCGTCTGTTCGAGCAGATATATCTACCGCGGCTGTCGGATCCTCAATGAAATTTGGTATGATGTTTACTACCTTGAGGTGATTCAATGGAGTGTTCAATTGTTTTGTTCGGGTTTTCCGTCCTAGGGTAATTCAGCTTTGTTTATCCGAAAATGTTGGGGTTTTTTGTCTGTCTGAGCAGGGGGGGGGGCATAATTTGTTCCCCTGAAACGTATCCTGGGGGTGGTCGGTGTCAAAATAAGCCCAAAGCAATTTTTTCCGTGACAAAATAATTTTTTTTCCTTCACACCTTTTATTGGATTTTTACTAGTTTGTACTGGTTTGTAACACTAAGAAATCAATAATAAGGAACTGAAGCAACACTAAACACGCTATATAGGGCCATTGGATGTTGGTGTCTGCCTCTTTAGGACAAGGGAAAGTATTCTTAATGCAGCTGAATCGCCCATGCAGTATTCTATGTAATTAACATCAAATAAGGATAACTTTAAAGATTAAATTTAATGCCAAATCTGGTCAAACATGGACATTAAACACTGATGTATAAAGAAAAACACATGTAACATACCTAGACTTGTGAGTGGATAACACAATTATCTCATATGTGACAAAAGAGATAGAAAATGGTAATAATTCATAATCTCATGTAGTTATGAATGAGTTAATACAGGTTTCTACTAAAAGTGTAGGTTTGTTTTTTTATTATATGCTTTACTCTCACATGCTACACTTGAGCATTCCAATAGAAATAATGCCTTTTCTGAACTCATACAAGATTCCTGAATTCATACAAGATAAACTGTGAACGTTATAAAATTCCTAACCAATCCTGACCAATCTGAATCAATCAATCAATCGTAACATTAACTTTCTTTGATTTCCCATTGGTGCTCCTGTGTGCTCTAGTGTATTGCGATATGTGCGATAAACATGTTTTAGTAATGTCTAATGAGTCTGGATGGCACGTAGCATATAATAATTTAACCTATCTGATATAATACAATCACCTATCTGGTGTAAAACAATATATCACCTATCTGGTGTAAAACAAAATCACCTATCTGGTGTAGAGCAATATCACCTACCTGGTGTATAGACATAATATCTTTATAAATTTCCATAACAAAGTAACAAAACACAAACACTAAAAAGGTCTCTAAAAAGGACTACCACACACATTTTGGTGACTATTAATTATGATTAACCGTGCGCGCTGTGTCAGTGACCGGTTACCCACTCAGGCATAGCTGCTATTCACAATAGCAATAAAGCTGCTCAATAGGTTTTGTGACGAGAAGGAAATTGAATGCAACCTGGACACAATACAATGACTTCAGTTTATCAATAAAATGTTCGATGGTATATAAATATTAGAACGTCAGTTTGTCTATAAATGTTCGATATAATATACTGATTAGAGCATATCTTGTCGTTGACTACGGGAATGTAGTGGCCAGTGGGAATGGTGAGTTCACTCGCCTTCGGCTCATGAACTACACCCTTCACACTGGCCACTACATTCGCGTATTCAACTCCAAGCCATGCTCTATTCATACACTAAGATTTAAAATAAATTGACTGCAGAGCTGTGGAAATATGATATTTAACAAAAACGATTAAAAATCCACTGCAGTCAAGAATATACTGCTAGAGACCAGTCCTGCTGTTCATTACTAGATTCACTGAATCTCAATGTAGGAGGTTTGAACCTGGTTTTCTCTGTATGTTTGTTTTTTGCGTTCCACAAAGGGGTGGGTGTCAAAACATGGCTGGAAAAAACTCTATGAAATGGAGAAAAAGATTTGGGGTCGGGGGTGGGTGGGTCCAAAAAATGGTCATCGGCAAAAAAGTAGCATACGTGTCTGGAACTTTTTTCCGACCCCCCCCCCCCCCCTGGTATGAGCAGATATCTCCACCAACGGTTGTCGGATCGCAATGAAATGTGGTATGGATGTTCACCACTATATTGAGGATATGCAAAGGAGTGTTCAATCGATTTGTTTGTGTTTTTCGTTCTAGAGTTATTCATCTTTGTTTATCTGAAAATTCAGATTTTGGGTTCGTCTGCTTTAATATCTTAGTCATTGCACCCTCTAGGTCTATTTTGTGAAGGTGTTTTTGTCATGTAATAGGACATAGCTAGAGCTATGGGGGAAATATGATTAGAAATGTACTTGGGTATTTTCGTACTAGAACCATGTAACGAAGGTCGACAACTTTGGTCTGATTATTATTCTGCATGCTATATTTCATGCATTAATCAGGAGCATGTTGTGTAATTATGGTACTTTGGTATATAACCCAAAAAAATCAGTATTATTATTTTACTTTAGTATGAAAGGACATACTCGCAAAAGGCGTGCCCGTTAGACTATATGCAGGATATATTATTCGCGCGTGGATGTGTCTTTGCTGATGTCTCATTGTAACTTTAATGACCGCGTTTATTGTTTTAGATATTTAGGTGTAAATAATGGCTGATGAGTCTCAAGAGTATGTGCATGTAAATCATCCGGGACATGACAGTCTGCAGAATGGGGTGGAATTCTGAACAGAATGGCAATCTGAGGAACAGAATGTGCAATTGCATGGGACGGCCGATATATCGAGGAATATGGCACATAGAGGGCTCATTTTTTGGTGTCTAACGAAAGACCGATATTCGCCCCAACCAAATATATTAACCCCCACCTATATATAGGTCAGTCGTCGACCGAATATTGAAACTCCTGGTGTCCTGTCAGTGGTCTACCATCAAGTTGTCGAAATCGAAGCTGTGTAACAGCTGTAGAATTGTATTTTCACACCGATATAGCTATGTACTATGATTTACTGAAGTACAAGTGTGTGGACTATAAAACCAAGCACTGTGAACTCTGTGGTATACCAACGTTTTTCATTTATGTACCATGGTTTACCGACGCATGGGGACCAAGGTCATGCACCGTGGTATAACAAGGTTTTTTTTATGTATCACGGTTTACTGTGGTATACCTTGGTACACTGCATACAGTATACTGTGGTACAATTTTATAAGGGCTACGGTATATACTTGAAAAAACATTTGTGCCCAAGTACAAACTGAATGGAAATTTTAATATATACCCTCGTATACTTTGGTGTTTCAATGCCTTTGTATTTGTCGGTTTTAATACCCTCATGTAGGTCTATACTTGTATATTTGGGTGTTTAATACCCAGTTGGGAAATGGTGTTTGTTAGTTATGTACCACGGTCTACTGTGGTATATCGTGGTATTGTTATAACCAAATAAGTATACGAATGTATACCCATGTACTTTGTCCATGTGGGTGACTGTTGTGGTCTTCAGAGTCCCAGTCTTTCTACACTTGTTGGTGGACCATTTCAGTGAGTTGGGGAAATAATTATGATTGATGGTCTAGTAAAGTAGACTGACTTGGTTCCATGTTGGCAGTTTTCATCGATCATCCTGTACTGTTATTCTGCTCCGTACTCTTATTGGCTTCGGTAAACTTGTCCGCCGTGTACTATTATGCCGCCTGTCTAATTTTGCTTATTTTGATCCCGACAACATTGCCGATAACTACATACGTTCATGTGTGTGGTCTTTTAAAGTGGTGTAACAGACTATCATTTCCCCAAACTTTTGGTCTTGATTCAGAGGTATAAAATATTAATTATAAGTCAGAAAGACTATAGTTTATAGGCGGTTAGTTATATATATAGGAAATAACTTTTTTCCAAATTAATTTCCATGACATTGGACCACAGGGGCGTGTCGTTAAAACAAGTAAAATATAATTTAAAAAATATATCAGATCAAAAGGAGCGCGCCACTTTAAAAATTGCATCGATAAACAATAGATATTTAATTAAATATGTATTGTTTATCATTATATTGTCCTGGTTTTAACGACACGACCGTGTGCTTTGAAACACGTTTGATTGAAACATGTGCAAAGCCAGATGTTGTTATTGTTGGACGTGTTGTCGGGTTAAGAAAAGAAACCAGAGCATCTTTAAATATGATTGTATATCACTTGTTATATGTATTATATGAAGTGCGTATGTATTAAATGGTGCGCTCGTTTTATTTCTATTCATAATCAGACGACCAATGGCAAGACTATGTGTGCATGATCCCCCTGATATCTGCATTTTAGAAACACTACTCCACCAAGTATGGTTCAGTAATTATGAATCAGTATGCATTTGATATTTGTTCCTTGGATGTTGCAGCTCTCAGTGGCCAAGCTAACTGCACGTTTGAGTACGTCCGGCATCACCATTATGCTGACGATGGGATCTGCTGCGCACAGAACTTGGATTCCTGGTTACAGAGGAAAATAGGAATCTTCCGCCATCATCAGCGGATGGCGGTGCAGAGTGAAAATGGAGGGAGAAAGCAGAGATCGATCCAGTACGAACGGATCGAAATTTGGGCCGACATATGCGTGTACGTAATATATAGCTCCTATATATATACAGTCAATAATAATAATAATATAGATCAATAGATGCACGAAATGTTATACGGCAGCGTAGAACCGCCAAACAACTTTTAGTTTCTAACTTTATTCATCGACTTATTATCTTGATTATCAATATCTTGAATAATCAACTTAGTTATCCACCAATCGCTACGGTCGTTCAATGAAATGAGAAATGCATACTAGACAATGATAAATGCATGCTAGGCCATGAGAAATGCATACTAGACCATGAGAAATGCATGCTAGGCCATGCATGCTATTGCATAATGTCCGATCGATGTTGCTGGCATCAATATTAAGTGCGCACATTGTGAAACTTGTCAATTAGAGTAGTCTATAGGGAACAATAAAACGCTCATCATTAACGTAAATTATATTAAATTGAATCAATCGCTTTATCTTCTACATGCAGGGAGCCTGCAAATTAATAAGAGCTGAGCTGTCGCCTTATCCGTGGCATACCACCTATAGGGTGGGCATATAGCCAAAAGTTGAAGTGACAGGACCCTGACAATAAATTATTTTCGATCACATAAACTGATCCTTTTTTATAACAAAGTTGTACTTGTATTGCATATATCCACTAATTCAATTGATATCTGATTATCCATGGTTGAGAAATTCATGCGGACAGACACATAGTAACATTTCTATATAATCAAAGAGAAATAACCATAGAATGAAGAATGTAAACAAAACACTCATTATGTTAAACAGTCGATCATACCAAATTTCATTGAGCTCTGTTCAAAATCCTGTGACTTGCATATTCAGACGGACAAAAAAAAATCAATATTTCCAGATCAACGAAGGAGAATAACTCTAGAACGGAGAATGCGAACACCACCGTTTGACACTTCGTTGAAAGCGCTATTCCAAAACCTCGTATGTAGAAAAAGTATGTCGAAAATTGGTGACATGTCAACAAAAATAAATATATATATTTTTTAAAGCTACTATTTTATGTAAATTTGCAAAAAAGTAGTATACTTCCTTTTGGTAGCCCATCGACGATATACTGGCACTATACAGCAATAATTCAACCTCGCATTGTGTTCAAAGATGACTATCCATCATGGAAACCAAATAAACGATAATTTGATACTAAACAATATTGACTGCTGGTGTGCAATAAATACAGAACCACATAGGCGTGTGGAGAATGCGTATATCGAACTCGTGTGTGTTATGTCTGAATGAATTCCATTGTACCACAAAAAACTAATGCGTTCACCACATGCACGCGCGCCTGCATGGTTATGTCTATATGTATATATGTATTGTATATGCTATAATTTATGTGTTACATGATTGTATCTCCAATGCAGGCGCTGGAGAGCTGCTGCGCTATGTATACATGCACTAATCCCTGCATGTGATGTCAGTATGGCTTACACGGCCCTTCGAGATAGGGCTGTTCTTCACTTGTACTCTGAACGGTATTCAAGGACAAATGGAATAACTGCATTCCACGACCGCGTGTGCGTCGGCGGAGATTTGAAACCAGACATAAAAAGAAGTGAGACTATAATAAATAACAAGGATGCAATCACCCTCCCCCCCCCACCCGACAGAACCTTCAATATCGTCTCCGTTACTTTATTTTTCTTCAAACCTCGGCCTACAGTTTGGCATGCAGGTCGATTCACAGGCGGGAGCCCCGTGAGCGTCTACATATGGTGAAAGCGCGATAACTTGAACACATCTCAATTGATTTTGTTGGTGTTTAGTATATGAGAAATGCTCAACAATGACTTGATCCGGTTCAAAAACCGGCCTACTTTGGGTAGAGTTATGGCCCTTAATTGGTTCATTTTCACGAATTTTGTTTATCAAATATAAACTGCATGCCTTTGTTGATATTCGATATATGAGACTTGCTCAATAACGCCTTGATAGTATTCGAAAGTCGGCCAGGTCCGCGTATTTAGTGTGGACTGTGGAGTTATTACTTTTAATTAGTTCATATTTGTGAATTTGATCGCGATAGTATAATAACTAGCTCAACAATGTCTTTATCGGGTTCGAAAGCCGGACATGCAGGCCCTTAATTAGTTCTTTTTCGTCAATTGTGATCGCGGTATCTTGAACAAATATCAACTGATTTTGTTGATATTCGGCGTGTATGCGCAATACTGTTTTGATGGAGTTCAAGTATCAATTACTGACTTCAATTAATTTTTTTAGATTCTTTCTATTTGAGCTTTTCCCCCAATGAACCAAAAATCACAGGAGCTTTGAACATTATCAGAGTTTGGTATAGCACAGGGTGGATGCCAAAATACTTGAAGAAGATGCCATTTAAATATTTATTAACCATTTCTTTACTAACTACTCACTACTAACTACTCACTGACGAGTAGTTACGTTAGGAAATGTTCATATAATAGGCTGTCTGTTGAACTTATAATTCTCTGAACATTTCCCTCCAATGAATATGAATTGTTCTGTACTTGTATTTATCATATCGCCTGTATGTCTTCTGCTTGTTTCCTGGACACCCATCCAATTGAACAAAAGAGCATTGCACTGCATACTTCGATAAATGCTATGTGAGAATATATTTAGAAAAATAACGAAAGGGTTTAATCTGACCCCAAAGCTGAACAATTTTCCATCGATGAAGTTCAAGTTGGGGGAGGGGGGGGGGGGTAATAAATTTCGACCACTCTCATAAGCACTTTCAAGAACACTATAAGTTACGGTGTCTCCAGTAAGTTGTGTGGTATAGCGTGATACTTATACAAACCATGCATCACGCTATACCACACAAATGCATGGAGACACTGTAATGTATATATTTACAAAGTCGACATGTAATTATTCTAACAGATTGGAAATAATTAAACGTGTCTTTACAAAATCAAATTGCCGGTTGATCCACCCTGGCTTTTTCTACACTAATCGATTGTTTGGTATGTGTGTAATGCCTAAAGTGTGGTATTCTAACATAATTCTTTGCAAACTCACACAGTTTTCAACTCGAAGCCAACAAAATACACCGCTGTTTCAAGATGGCGGTTACTCGCTTGGTATGGATATAAACTTGCGGTTTAGTTGCATGGCATATCATTGCCTCATACCGGTCGTCAGTTGCGATCTCCGATTGGGCGATTTATGTAGGAGACATGGTAAAATTCCATATCTAAACGGCAGTCGTAGAAACGAAAGGAGATTTTAACTGACAATTAATTTTAAATGTTGAGAAGGTCACAAGAAGAATATATCGTGTTATATACAATGTAAATGTGTTGCATTTCAATAGACCAGTTGGATCTAGTCAGTCCGGTGAGCTCTACCGGTAACATTATATGTGCAGTATGAGTAGGAGTATGGACCTATATCTTTAAATTTCAGTGATAAGTGACTCGAATACAAATATGAGATGCCTGAATCAAACTGAGAAGGACCAGTTTGTGCAATGTGCCAGACAGGTGGAAGCCGAGTCTTCTTTTTCTGACAATGCGATTGATCTCAACAATTCTGAGTTAGCTCCATATTTCAACAGGTGAGTGTCCACCATTATGTACGTGTGCCAGAACGTTAATAATATTTTCCGAGCTAGGATCGAGGTGCAACTTTTGTAGCTGTCAACTTAAATTAGGATATCTGGAGAATATATCTAGTCCAAGTCTTCTCGTACTAAAGCCGGCTAAGATATTGGGATGGAGGTGCCGGTCTTTAGTCCGAGTTCCAGGCCCATGCATTCCTATGACACGAGTTAAGCGTTAGTGACCCGCTCAAATAAAACCACAATTATATGAAATAAAATATCACAATTGCGACAATAAACGGATATTTTCCGCAGAAGACATGCTATTTGATCTGAAACCCACATCACTGGCAGTTGTGAATTGAAAGCGGTAATTTAATGCGAAAAGAGACATTTATCGCAATGTTTACAATTTTTTTAAAGTATGCGAACTCAGTTGACCTCGCGAACTGTGTTCGGCATTTTCCGTTGAAAATATTCCGTAGATTTTGGACTAACAACGCAAATTACGATGAATTCTCCATTGTAATCGTAATTATGTGTGTCAATAAATAAAAAATAAATAGATTAATTAAACATTGGAGATATAAATGTAATACATTAAATAAATTACGGGAATTATAACCCTCTCAAAGTTTAAAATAGTGTAAACACAACGAGCATTAGAATAAATAATATGCCTTATATGGTGCTACATTTCACCCACATTTGGTGGACTTCCGCGAAATTAAGATATATACTAAGCGAACAGGGCAATATATTGCTCTTGTTATGCACACAAAAAATCAAACAAAATTTGTATACATTTTGAACCTTAAGTTTGAAAAGTCCCACTGAAACGGAAGAACTATATTTCGAAACTGTGTGATTCGGTTCTCCGATTATTTTATCAACACACAAATCAAAATGCACATCACACGCATGGCAAGTCAGACATAAGAGTTCTAATTTGCTCCAATTTTGACAAGTTGCTTGCGAAAATTGTCAACAAAACTACCGTTCTGATCCTCCATTTAAAATGTCATTAAGTTTTTAGTGCGGGAATTGTTCTCAAAGCACATAGGAAAATGGACTTTGGGGCGATCGGTTTTCGCCATTTTGTTCGAAAAACCCCGCGCTATATATAGAAACGGAAACTAGAATACCCAGCGGACAATGCCGGAATTCTTCTGAACCTGACTTCGGCTTTCAGTTAAGTAAACAAAATATAAAAACAGCGATGTTGGTGACAATCAACCGGAATATTATATGCGTAATGTAACATGAAAGTTAGATTATTATACACCATTATGACCATAAGATGTCTCTCTTTCCGATGTATATAGCATCATGTATTGATTTATTAGGTAAATCGAGTAAAATACAACACAGATTCCCGCCACAGATCGTGGGCGTAAGTCGTGTCATAAGAGACTATACTGGACGAACTCGGACTAAAGACCGGCACCTCCATCGTACGAGAAGACTTGGACTAGAATATATCAAGAAATTCTATAACATGACCAAATTAAGCTGATCTTCTCACTACTATAAATAGCTGATTCATGGATTCAAGGCAATTTTCTTTCATGAAGATTATCGGAGACTGCAGCACACATGCGTAATGTTACACAATGTTGGATTAACACCATAGTGGTATACGTTGCCTGACTTATTTTTCATTTCTTTTTTATTATGACTTCTATTAATTTGGAACTGACTTGTTGGTTGTAAGTCAACACCTATTGGTTTTCATTTGACATAATTAAAAAGTTAATTCCCCAGACTCGTCTCAACATTATTTCACGACGAAACGTCACCCGCTGTATCGCGGTAAAAGTAAAACCCTCTAACTGTTCAGCTGAACTGTTCGAAAGTATTTGACGACATTTTTTACGGTATTTCACAGGGGCTTGTAACGCGCTCCGCCCCTTCTGCACTGCCCATATACGCCTCCTCTATATACGCGCCTGCTTCAGGTTAATGGTAGTATAATAAGGTCTGTAATAAGGACCTTATTATACTACCATTAACGCGAAGCAGTCGCGTATATAGATGCGGCGTATATGGGCATGCAGTGCAAAGGGGTGGGCGTGCAGCGGAGCCCGTTACAGGACCATGTGGGTATTTCTATTAAAATTGTTCATGGGTTCTTTATGTTGCCTAGAGCAGGCTAGTCGTCGGTTGTGACAGCTAATAGTCTACTAAATATGACTAAAGTCAAATACAATATGACCACAATATATATGATATATATATAGTCAATTTGATTTAGATATAAGTTTGTGAATGAAGTGTAATATTGGTTGTTACAGGTTGGCTATCGACATGTTGATATGTATGCGGAACACTATATACACATCTTCATGCAATCAAGCGACGAAATCTATATACATGCATATTGCGAGACTACATCTCCCGTCCATGTTCAATATATCCAGTCTGAAGTTAACAGATACCCCAGATTACGTGAGTCCATGTATAATAAATGTACCCGTCCCACGACAACGAGCGTGAATACATTTTCTTGAGAAAATATATAACCTATATCCTGTCCTATAGGGTCCCTTTTGTTTGATTTTCACAATGTTAGGCATGAGTGAGTCTTCCATGCATGTTCTTGACCCCGCCTTCTTTTCTCTCTCGATAACCTGGCATAAAGAGCGTTTAGCTTTCTTATTGTAAACTGATATATACAAAAAAACAGCATTATCGTGTTTTTTTCATGTTTTGTGTGTATTAAATGGGGGGAGTCTTTTTTATATTCCAATCTGATTACTTTTCACATTTCTTGAATAATTTCCATTATGTGCAATGTCTGCATGGGTAGCAAAAAAAAATTTAAATCAATCAAATAAAAACTTAATATAAAATCGAATCTAACTGACATGTTTGACTATACTCTTCCAGAACTTTCGCTCATTCGAGCGACGAACGGTGGGGGTGTATGGTGACCCCCACCTAATGGTTTCCTGGGATGACGCTCTCCATACATGTTCGGCAGCCGGGATACAAATCTACCTGAGCAACACTGCCTTCCACATATCCGGTGAAAATAGAGTGATTCGTCAGGGGCAAAAGGCTACCAACCTAAAATCGGTTTGTTTACTTAAATTATCTGTTTGCGTTAAGACAACCTATTTTGGGAAGAACAAGACAGTCAATGACTGTGAAGTCGCTCACCTGACTGTAAAGACTATGACTCGACTACACAAATCAGTACTTACCAAATTACTTCAAAACAAGTAGTTCTAATCAGGGACGTAGCTACATGTAGAGGGTCTATGTTTAGTGATGGGGAGGACCACATCCTCTACCCTTCCCACTATAGCTCATAGCCCGTCCCGCCCCTTCCCAAACAGACCAAACTCTAGTTCATAATATTTCTTTTGCATATCCCCATTAGGTTAGAATTTTACACTGATAATTATTATTTTTTTTGAAATTTCCAACCTGACATGCATTTTTTTACCGGCTGATCCCATTTAAACATATTTGAATCACAACTATCCATGGGGTACCCTACATTTAATTTTTTACAAAACCTAGTTTGTTAACTATATTTAGATTCGTGTGTATAAGATAACTCATTTCGATAAAGAAAGTCTACCAGAAAGACACTATATTGTTTGTATATTATGTAAATATAATGAATTTAGACAAATTTTGATTCCGGATGGGGTGGGGTTTTTGTTACCAAATGTGTACTTTAAAATGTAAAAAATGGTCATCATAAAATTAGGGGGGGGGTGATAATATGTATATATGATAATCATCACAGTCAAACATGTGTCCATGTGATTGAGAATGTTTATTTTCTCGCAGGTTCGTCTTTTGTTCATGTCTTTAGATGGTAACATACTGCTTGGTAGATATATGGCAAAGAATGGAACCATACCTGATACGTTCACATCCAAGAGTACAAAAATAGGCAGAGGTCAGTGTACATGTACTAGCATCACAATCCACTTCAGTAATCCATTCTGGTCTCTTCATTCAAATAAGCAAATATATATCACCACTGGTCATCCCTCCTGATAAAATGCAGATGTTAGCGCATGCGGCCTGCTATTAATATGCTCTGATATTGGTTGATCATAACTTGGACAACTACGAAGAGTAACGCACCTCATATTAATAGGTGAATTTGTGTTAACAACATAGAGAGTTGGAAGCAAAGTTTGATTCAATGATTGTTCCCAGAATAACATTTTTATACGCCCTTTTTGAAAAAAGGCCGTATTATAGTATTGGTACGTCCGTCCGTTAACCTGGTTTCCGGATGATAACTTTAGTTAGAGTGAACCAAATTTAATAAAATTTGGTATGTGGGTTTATTAGCCGAAAAGTAAGTTCAAGTTAAAATTTGGGTTCCGCCCGCCAATTTTCACCGGAGTTATGCCCCTTATTTGACGTTTTTTGACTTAGAAAATCCTTGAAATTTGTTGTCCGGATGATAACTTTAGTATAGTTTATCGGAATGAATCTATATTTGGTATATTACTTTCTCCCACCAAAACACAGGTCAAGTTCGAACTTTTTTCGACTCAGAAAATTCAGTTTTTCTTATGTTTTTTGGTTTCCGGATGATAACTCGATTTTGGAATGTTTATACGCAAAACCCGTTTTTTTGTGGATTACATATATCGAAATACAGCTCAAGTCCGAATTTCGTTTTAATCCGATAATTTTTGCGAGAGTTATGGCCCCTTTTTGACGTAATTTGACTTAGAAAATCCCTGAAATGTCCGGATGATAACTTTAGTTAAGAGTGAACCGATTTCAATCAAATTTGGTATGTGGGTTTATTAGGAGAAAAGACAGCTCAAGTTTGAATTTGGATTCCGTCCGCCCAATTTTCACCGGAGTTATGCCCCTTATTTGACGTAATTTGACTTAGAAAATCCCTGAAATTTGTTGTCCGGATGATAACTTTACTAGAGCTTATCGGATTCAATGATAATTTGGTATAATACTTTCTCCCACAAAAACACAGGTCAAGTTCAAATTTGGGTTCCATCCGCCAATTTTCCCCAGAGAGGGCGTATTTTGCACGCCCAGCGTAGCTCTTGTTTGTTTCTAAAAAGGCCACTGTTCAAACAAGAGCTGGCCTGTTGCCTGATGCATTCCCCCATGTGGCATACCACCTGGTGACTTTGTTCTTAATTTCATTATTAATATCTCTCCAATAATTAAATTTTGCATGTCACAGCCATTGTTATATAAACATTACTGTTACAAAGGAATTACCAATAAAAGTCCAATAAGATACCAAAGTCTAATCAAAACTGATAGTAAACATTGGAAAAAGGTCAAAGCATTGAAAAATATTCAGAAAATCATATTCAGAATAAAATATTTAAATTCACTAAACTATAATATCAGCAATGTTTGTTTACAAATCACGGTAACAGTTTTGTTTATATAATGATGCTTTCAATGAGCAAATTGTTTTTATTAGAGAACTATAAATATTATAAATGAATATGAGAACAAAGTTAATTTGTTTCTTAATATTCTCATCTTTGTGGAAGAACACCACTAAATTGCACATTGATAGCATTATTACATAAACAAAACTTTCATTGTGATTTGTAAACATCACATGACAGACTTATATATTATTTTTTACACATTTATCCACTGTTAACTATAGTGTCTTGTATTCCTTTAATAATTGCAATTTTTCAGGGAAGGAGGAGGTATTTCTGGAAAAGGGACGGCACAACATGGTTGTGGTGGTACATAAAGCGTTGGGCATGATGCTAATATTACGAGAATGGGAAGGAAACTATTTCTTCACGCTTCGAATTGCTGAGAATGTTCTACGCCAATCATCAGGACTGCTAGTTTCAGGATGCCCAAAAGATCAGCTCATACAGCGTGGTATGTTCAGTACATTAATAAGGGGCATAACTCTTTTTATATCCCTATGAAATTGAGTTATAATATAGTATCAGTTATCTTCTCTTCTTTGGATAATGTCAGGCAAATGATGACGATATTGTTGTTGCTGTTGGTATTTTCGAATGAATTATCCATAGTATCCATACGACATATATGAACAAGATGAATAATTGACTAAATAGTGTTTGAACGACTAATTCATATATATGTAAACATTAACGCAGACGACGTGATAATGATAGATATAATGATGATCATGAGAATGATGGTGTTGATGATGATGACAGATGAGAAAGATTAAACGCATTAATACCGCCACTGTATATGTATAATATTGCACTTAATTAACATGCACCTTGTATATATATGTACCCCACATATCTCTTTGTAACATGTGAATTCATGTTGTATAGATAAATAAAGCATAGCATAGCACAGCAAAACAGAACCAAAGACTTTTGGACCATTGTTTGTGTTTACCTCAGGTATATCCGCTTAGACATTACAGATCCATGGTCTGATTCGACATTCAATTAATCAAACAGAATATATGCAACAAATGAATGAATTTGAGCCTTGGACTAGTGCAAAATACACTCATGTGCTATATGAACGATGCAAACAACATGTTAATTATAAAGAGAATGAGTTTATGACTTGAGAAAAAAGTCATCAGCTGCTGGCATTGTGAAAATCCCCATCACTTGTATGTTGAAAACAAGTAAAAACAATCATTAATGGTTGATGGATGCAGATGGTTCTTTTAGAAATGTACTGCCTGACACCTCAGCCCCCAAATTAAAAACATTGAACCATGATTGTGAGTTTTAACTATGTTTATAGATACAGTAATGCCCTGAGTAATCGACTCCTTAAACATAAGAGAATTATGGGTAACTTTTCAGAATTTAGTCGGAAATATGGCTTGTTTCCATTCATCGGAAAGCTCTCCCCGAGAGCTTTCCGATGAATGGCAACAAGCCATATTTCCGACTAAATTCTGAAAAGTTACCCATAATTCTCTTATGTTTAAGGAGTCGATTACTTAGGGCATTACTGTATGCAATGATATACAGAAGCAGGTCTTATGTCCATACCTAACTCATAGAAAAGACTCACATTTCTCAACAGATCTCACAATCAATAGTGCATTATCCAAGCGTCGGAGGAGACGAGAGACCATAAGGGAAGAATGCCAGCAAGTTGGAGACAAAACCTTCCAAGAGATTTGTGAATTTGACAGTATAGTAACAGGGAATCGGATGGTAATTTAATTATGTCACATTCTGTGTACTCCATTATTCAAGACATGAAAAAACAGTGTTCAGTGATCCTGCTATTATATGATGGTGTTAGTTCAAATGATATAGCTCCAAGTGCTGGTAGAACGAACATACCTTAATGTCCTAAATAATTGACTCCTTAATCACAGCAGAATTATGGGTAACTTTTCAGGATTTATTCAGAAATATGGCTTGTTGCCATTCATCGCAAAGCTCTCATTCTTATTAATAAAATTTAGTGGACGAGGTTAATAAATTTTGTATGAAATTGCAACAATTTTGAGATCCATTTTATCACATAATCACATTTTAGCAAGGAGCAACGATCTCCAAACAGCTGGGGTAAAAACAAAATATTAATTTCCTTATCACAACCAAAGAGGAATTAAAGACACCTTCAACAGAAAATATAGTTCCATTTTAAATGTCTTTTCGTGTTGACAAAATTGTTCAACCACCCTTATCACCCATGTTTATCTCAGTCAACAGTAAATAACCCAACACAAATCGAATATCATAATTATATTCTAATTAACATAATAATAATTTTCGTTCCAGCATTGACATTATATGATAAATAACCATCTGATTAGATTGGACAATATCAACCTCTCTGTTACAGAACACCTCAGTGACTGTTTTTCTCATTTCAGTATGTTCAGATGGCTATGGATGCTGTCAATGACACTGTAGCAATCACAGAGAAGGATGAGGAACTGAGATTAGCAGCCATAGCACCTACCGCCTCAACAGCTTCCCAACTTCCCAGCTTCCTAACTATAGTGTTCATTTGTTTTCTTTTATGTGTATGAATATTCTCATATTATGTTTAGAGCGGAGCACCACTTTGGAGAAGGGCCTGACAACACTACATCATTTTCATTTATCAACAATTTGGACTAAAAGATAAAGCAAGCATTGTATAATCCCTTAAACTTCCCTGCAATCCATGTTGGGCAAATGTGTGTAACCAACCTGGCTAGACTATATAGCAGAGAAAAGAAAAACACATTTTGAAGACTTTATCATTCATTATAAAACATGATAATAAACCTACGAATCTGTGTGAATTTAAGTATATGATGGAAGAATGAGTATGTACAATTACAGTACCAATATTGTAGGGTTCATTGTTGACTGGACACTGGCTTTATGACATTTTCTCTGTATGTCATCCTAAAAGACCTGTACAATGATCTCCAAAATTTTAGTAATGTCATGTAATAATTATCAACAGGAGACTGGGAAAAGTCCATAATTTCAGAAACTATGGATTTGAGGGAGGCCTTTTATTCTCCCCTAAGAATTTTAGACATTGATGGATGTATAGATAGTTTTATTAATTCCACATATGACGGTTTGTGCTCCAAAATAATAATAAAACACCAAATAATTTTCGCTTTTGAATTATTCCCGGTTTTGAAATATGTTGATAAATACCTGAACTATCTTTCTACGTGCATTATATGTCCCAAAAAGATGCATTAAGGTAAACAAAAGATTACAACTTCTGAAATGGAATATCCCACTGAAATCCAAAATACATATTTATCTCGTTCAATGCTGAGCCCCCAGCAAATTACGTTGGCCACGTAAGTTGTTGATACAAGTCCTCAAAGTTAAAGAATTGAATTAATTTTCTAAAAGATTATGCATCTTTTCCTTGAACTTTCTGCACATATTGGGGTATAACATAATAATGTTAAGTCAAAGAGATCAGTCAACAGGACCTTTGGTCACTCAGAGAATTTATCTACAATTTATTTTCATGAATAGAACATGTGGCTATTTATACACCATTACACTGTTCAGCTGATAAGCGTGTATGTTTTTGATTGAACATTAATATTTTATTAAATTACTGTTAAGTGAATTAGGTGTAACAATATATATATTTCTTGTGTTGTCTGGCAATAATAATAAAATGTTCCTCTCAATCGAGTTTCATATAAATTTTGTTGCTTTTAATATTGGAAGTGTTGATGAGAAAAGATAGAGCATCTTTAAGATCTTGGGGAAAGTTTTCATAGGCAGCCAGATAGATGAACCCTGTCTTAATTAGTATTATCAAGACACCAAGAACCTAAAAATCAATAGAGCAGTTTGGCAAAATTAGGTAAGCTATTAGGCCATAATATCAGTAGTTTGGCAAAATTAGGTAAGCGGATAGGAAGATATTAGGCCATAATATCATCAGTGGTATAGGCCAGTTTATGTAAATAAGTTGATTCATTGTGATCTACAGTAATGCTCTAATTAATCGACCTCTTAACCAAAGCAGAATTATGGGTAACTTTTCAGGATTTAGTCGGAAATATGGCTTGTTGCCATTCATCGGAAAGCTCTCCCCGAGAGCTTTCCGATGAATGGCAACAAGCCATATTTCCGACTAAATCCTGAAAAGTTACCCATAATTCTGCTTTGGTTAAGAGGTTGATTAATTAGAGCATTACTGTATACCACCAGACAATAATTTTTTCCATTCGAGAATTTATCTATAGGAGTCATGCGTCAGCCCAATTTTGCTCATAGGTTTCAAAATAGAGATCATGCTTGATCTCCACAAATTATACTGATTTTACATTAGTTTATTTCCGTGTGTTTGAGCACGTAAATAGCATAATTATACATGTACCGCACGTAAATAGCCTAATTATACATGTACCGCTAACAATACAATCCTCCTATCCGTGATAGCAAACCATCATTTATCAAAACCACTCTTATTTTATTAAGAACAGTACAACATACAAAATTTAACAAAGTAAATATCATGATATATGTAAAATGTGGCAAGACATGTCCCTTATGGATAAGTTGAAAATGTATCATGGAAGACTATTCCTGGTGGTGCAATTGATTAGCCAATTTGTGGCAAAACGGCAATTTTGTGATAAAATGCATAAAAAAAATTAATAAACTGTAGAATTGTTTGTAAATATAAGAACTTGATGTTTGTTTTGAGCACAGCTGTGCAACTCATTGTATTCAACCTGCATGTAACTGCACAAACAAATGTCAAATGTATGTAATTGCAAATAACTGTTCTTATCTCAGTCTTATTATATTTATGCAACATAAACTAGTAAAAATCTTTAATTTATATTTAATTTAAAATTTCACCAAGAAGACTCTATCTTCAAATAGAAAGTAAACAAGAGAGAATATGAAATATATCAATAAAAATCAGCAAAAATTTGTTCTGAGGATATGTCACCTGTTGCCTGAGTAAGTTGTTAAAACTTATATAGAACCACTGTCCACAATCAAAAATAGAATTTTATTTTGACTGGTTGTAAGAATTTAAATGGGATGCGCCAACTAATGATATATTCAAGATCTGATATAATATGAATCAGTGAAAAATATAAAAAAAATTGTAATTTCCACCTAACAGCAGACTGAGATACATGTTATTTAATTTTTATTATACTCCTATGCTCGATTTCCATTGAAAACGCTGTTAATTAAAAATGGTAATGTCACTAGTGAATTATGTAATTTCTCGTGATGTCATTGACGTTACGTCGCTTACTGATCTAGACTGAATTTTCTATGGTTGATCTTTCTCCGCATTGGGACTTTTATGCATTAATTCTGGGTGTTTTAATCATATTTGGTGAACCAAATTGATGCTGAAGTGTAATAAATAGAGTAATCAATTAGTTCCGAGAATTACATTAAATATTTCTCTCGAGGCAAGAAACGTTTAGGTAAGAAACTTGTGCACGCACTCCTTTCTTACCGACGTCTCTCGCCTCTCGAGAATAATTTAATGTAATTCTTGGAACAAATTTATTACACTCTATGTAATTTCCAACTAACAGCAGAATGAGATACAGGTTATTAAATTTTTCAAATATAGTGTACAAATAGGCAGTTATAAATAATGATTCCATTTGGCAGCACAAATCAATGAACAAGTCATGCAAATCCATTTTAAAGCTATAATAGCAGTGTGTGTGTGTGTGTGTGTGTGAGGGAGGGTGAGTGTGTAAACCCAACTCTGTGAAGACATTCATATAGTAAAACAATATCCTCACAATGTTAACAATTTTTTCCCTTAAGCCGACGGAAATTTGTATTTTTTGATATTTTTTCTTCCGCACTAGGCGGAAATGATACTACGCATGCGTTACAAAGATTGCCGTTATTTCGTTAAAGGTACCCTCCGAGTTTGGATATATTTACGAAATAACGGGAGTCCTCACAACTACGGTATTGTTTGAATTTCTAAAGAAATGTACCCACAACGTATGTAATACAAACAAGGGTGTGTGTGTGTATATGCATTTGAGTCAGGGGTGAGTGAAAAATACATTCATTTACTCTAGGAACGATGTAAAAAACATGATAATTATAATGAAAATGAGTAAATGGCTGCAGCCTTTTACTCATTTTCATTATAAATATCAGGTTGTTATATACGTGGTTCTTTGTGTAGGTGAGTGCATTTAACTCTCATTCTTGACTCATATTAATTCCTTTATTAGATATTTTCTGTTGAGCATAGTAGGAGATGGCTCCATGAATGGCTGGATTTAGGTACAGTCTCACTTTAAATATATTTATTAAAAAAATATTATTTTGACATATCATATTCTAATTAGATGTATGGACACATATTCATTTGTTTTATTATTTAGGTACAGTTATCAGAGAAAATGACAAGTGTTGAAATATTTAGATATTTCTATGATAAAACAGCAAAATATTCCAATAGTCATACTTAGGCCATACACACTTAATAGTTCGTTTCTCAGGGATCGCCGCGTCCCCCAAAAACCTGCGCCTCCCCCTTATTTATTGGCACCTATAAAACAAGTGCACCGCTAGGCGGAGGTAACGCCCCCGACTGTACAATCAGAGAAACTTTCTGGTTAAGCGCTATAAAAATGCCACATGTTGTTCTATATTAGCTTCAAATTTGGTCTGGTGCCACAAAAATAGAAGGAAAACTGAATTTTCTATAAAAAAAAATGAATTGTTTAAGTCGAAAAAAGGGTCATAACTCTCTCAAAAATTGAACCGAAATTTTACCTTGACCTGTACTGCGATATTGGTAATACACAAAAAAACGGGTTTTGCAAATAAACAATCCAAAATCAAGTTATCATCTGGAAACAAAAAAAGTAGCAGAAAACTGAATTTTCTAAGTAAAAAAAGGGGCGTAACTCTGGAAAAAATGGGCGGACGAAACCACGGCTATGGGGAAATATTGTCCCCCCGGCTGGTCTATTGGCATACCAAAGATCAACTGCATTGAATTAGCGAAACCAAAGTTATGAGTTGAAACGTTCGTATGCCACAGAAAACTGAATTTTCTAAGTCCAAAAAGGGGCGTAACTCTGGAAAAAATTGGCGGACGAAACCGCAGTTATGGGGAAATCTTGTCCCCCCGGCAGGCTTGGGGCAATTACTTGTGAATGTAATTAATTACAATTACAATTACTTCAACATTTTTCAATTACAATTACAATTCCCATTACATATATTTCACAATGTAATTAATTACAATTACAATTACTTTGAAATGTAATTCAATTACGATTACAATTACATTTCAGCACATCATTGAAGTAGGAACACTTTTTATTTATATAAACTCTATTTGATAACAAAACATAAATTTAATACAAGCAAGATGAAATACACAGTGAAGCACACTTGGTACAGAGCAGCCAATGTACTGAGTCCAGTATAGGTGTTCGTAGAACTGAGCGAATCATGATTTATAGCTGGCAATTCCAGCATGTTGCATTGGCAGCTTGTAGTCGGGGTTGATCTTCTAGAAATAAGAATGATATCAGAGAGTTATGAACTTTGCTAACTATCTTCAATGCTTTGGCATTCTTGACCGATGTTTTTGCATACTGAAAGATCCATGTAGGTTGTTGATCACTTGCTGATGGTGCTTGTGTGACTGTGGATTCATAGACATCATGATGCTTTCGCTATAAAATGAAAATAATAGAGTATTTTAGTAACACACATGTATCCATCATTTAATTATTAAGGGAATAAGACTATCTCAGTAAGTCATAGCAGACACACAGCCAGGCCAATTGTAAAGGACAATGAGATAATCAACACTCTGATTGTTAATTAGAGTCATAAACTTAATTAGCCTTTGTGACCACCAGCTTACTGGTAACACAATGCCTCCAATAGACAGTGCTAATTGGGGGATTATTGAGGCAGATATTTGTTTCGACTTTGTCATTCAGTTGCAAATTAGAAGGGACAAGAAACAATGCATATACCAATACCACCATATGACTGAAGTTATATGTCAATGGAATTAAACAAAACTAACACATAGAAATGGAAACTTACCTTCAGATGTGTCACAAAATTGGAGGTAACTTTTTTGGAACTGGATATTGTAGTTGGGCAAAGTTCGCACTTCGCTTTCATAGGACACGATGTGTCTTTCTGCAAATTAAAATGCTGCCAGATTTTTTGTCGACATGTTGATAGCATTAGCAATGGTTGGTATGAATTTCTACCATAGCATATATACCATACCAGATGGAGATAATGAAACATGATCATAAGAGTGATATATTATAGTGATCTATTGTCAATTATTTGAAGTTGGTTTCTCATTGTATTTATCAAAACAAGCCTTCTACCTCAAAGGTTAACCAATGCTTAAGCAAACAAACAGGAGGTGTCAACAGAATTCACCATTGAGACACAGTGGATAAAAACTCAGTGTTGTGACAGTGATAACCAGTCACCAGTCTTACACTTTGAAATTTGGAAAAAAACATTTGAAGAAACCATTGGATGAATCATGAAAGAGAACTTTGAGAAGAAACAAGTACCTGTGATTTTGAAGTAATTGAAATTAGACCCTAATTACAATTACAATTACATCCTAACCAATTACAATTGCAATTACATGTAATTGAGAATAAACTCAATTACCAATTACATGCAATTACTTGAAAAAAATGTAATTAATTACAATCAATTACAATTACAAATTACAATTACCCCATCCCTGCCCCCCGGCTGGTCTATTAGCATACCAAAGATCAACTGAATTGAGTTAGCGAAACCAAAGTTATGAGTTGAAATGTTCGTACGGACGGAAGGACGGACGGAAGGACGGAAGGACGGACGGACGGACGGAAGGACGGACGGACGGAAGGACGGACGGACGGAAGGACGGACGGACGGAGGGCTCCACTATATACCCCCAAATCTCCATCGGAGATCGGGGGCATAATAATAAATATATAAATACTGCATGTCCCGAACCGCCCCAGACCGATAACTTCGTCTTGAAACTTTACGCAAACTGCAAATCTATCCGGACTGCAAATCTATCCGGACTTTACATTCACAAACAAGGGCGGATAATTCTGACGAACTTCCTGTTTAAAATAATAACAAAATGGCGACTTTGGTGAACATTTGTATCGTGCAGAATGCGTCGGAAGGCAAATGGACAATTATATCAGACAACAGATCAAAAACTGTTCCTCAAATGGCTGATGATTTCATGTCCACGAAAGACATTGACGATGATTTTGACCTGGTTGTTTCAAAAACGAAAACGGGGGACTTTGATACAGTTGCAGGAGATATCAATTATCATGATCATGATCATCAATCATCATGTTTTCTGAAGTCACGCAATTTTTCGGACGATAATTTCAAATTCGAGTGACCAATGAAGATGTACCAGAGAATAAATCGGGAGAAGTAGTTGATGTATTCTCGGTGCTGATGACAAGTTGCAAGGAGGTGGTGTTGCCCAGTAGGCAGTAAGACAAATGTGAAAAACAAACGTAACAAATTGTGCAATTCATTCATTGACTGGTTGAAAACAAAGTGGGCTTCCGAAAGGTTAGCGTTGACAGTGTGGGTCGGCAATATGTGGCTATTGTATGTAATGCACTCTGGTTTGTGGATCAGCATTCAGCACTATTCCAAACTTCAAGATTTTTATGAAAGTCTGTGATTAATTAGAAAATAAACCTTTTATTTCATAAATTATTGTTGTGATTTAATATTATCAATTCATGTGTAGTCCAGTGGAACTCCTTCCAATAAAGCTTGATCTGGCTGGTGGTCACCCTGAGTTACATCAAATTTCACCGATGTAGTTTCCACATCTTCTGCCATGAGTGAATAACTCAAACTGTTTCCTCTATACAACTTTATTACAAATCTAGATTATTAAGGGGATATATGATGGTCAGCTTCCCTGCTTCAGTATATTGCCCATATCCAGTATTATTCCTCATATCCAGTATTATTCCTTAATATGGGACTCCGATAAATATTATATATATAAATACCTGCCTCACCACAAAATTAATTTGAAAAAAATAATAAATATAAATAACTGCCTCCCTCATCACTTTGAAAAAAAAAATCCCTGAGAAACAAACTATTAAGTTTATATGGCCTTATCTACTGTAGCTATAAATAGGATTTGATGACAGGCTTGATGACATTAATAAATGTTTACAGTATGGACGGCAAGCAAAATGAGGAGTGCATCTGGACATCGTCATTTCGTTGTAAATTTTACTTCCAAAGATGTATGGAGGGTCCCATACTTCAAGTTACAACAACATATATATGATGTTTAACCCTTTGATGAAGGGAACTGTGCTGGTGCAGCATTAAAGATCATGTGCCAGTGCATACTCTTATATATGCGAGTCTCCCATAGGGGGCCTCGCATATATACGAGCATGTACTGGCTTACAAGGTGAAGGTAAATATTGCATTCTTTTATATATGCGAGTCTACATATGGGCGACTCACATATATAAGAGAATGCATTGGCACAGGGTTTTCGCAGAAATTTCAGGAAGCTCCAGTCATAGAAGGGTTAAAGTCTAACCTAACATCACAATTCCACTTGCCAAAAATCTTGGCTCAAACATGTTACTACGAACAAATTTACCTGGAACCCTGATTACATCTTCAAGTATAATTTAACCCTTTCTTTACTGAATGGATTCTCTCATTAAGTTATAAAGTGTGCATTGGAATGGTCCATTATTTGTTTGGAGGGGTGTTCAGGAAAAATGAGCAGACGAGAAATTTGAAAGATAATCCAAGTACAGAAAAATTAATAGTCATTGGTAGGAAATTTTCAGATAAGATAATGGTGGTTTGTTGAACTTATTATCTGAACATTTCTTAAGGGAACTACTCGTCAATGAGCATTTAATAAAGAAAGGGTTAAAGGTTAAAGACTGACCAACAGTTTGTAAACCCTGACAGTTTAAAAAAATACCTAAACTATCGATAACTATAACAAAACATTCCAGAAGAATATCAGTTCATTCCCAGAAAAATAAATTCTGATCGACGAATCTCTCCTTCAGAATGAGAATAACTTAACATATCACAATAAACAGCCATTTACAGCCAAATGAATCTTCTGTCACGTATCCACTTCCTTATATGGTATGTTCACTTTTAAGTTGGTGTATTCATTAGAATTGCGAGAATTGCTCGGCTTATAAATGTTTCGACCTTGTGAACACATCACTGGCGAGTCTGGATGCCCAGAATCCATCTGTTTAACTAGGGCAGCAGTTTCTAAATTGTTCGGTTTTAATTCTGCTGACAAACATGTTATTTTGTCCTGAAAAAAAAAAAACGAATCATTAATTAATTATTAAAAGATGGTCTATCTCTTCCTAAATAAGTTTTATATAGTTTCCAGGGTACAAAAAAATAAATATGAGTCGAAAACACCTGTCCGGAACTGCTTCTATCAATTAATATTTTCTTATATAATGCGATAAGCAACTGGGACATTTTTTCGTTACTATTTTTTAGAATTTGCATGCAACACTCCGAAAGAATGCGAGCAGTAAAATTTCCCAGATTGATTTTATGCATACATACCAAAAAATTCTAAATAAAAGCAATATTAACTGATAGAAGCATTTCCAGATTCATATTTATTATGTTATACCCAGGAAACTATATAAATTTGTTATAGGAAGAGACAGGCCATCTTTAATGTGAATCAATGACATATATTTCTTATAAATCACTAGTTTACGAATCATTAATATTTAGCTGCACATCTTGTATGCAATTTAGGACATAAACATACTCTGTTCTTTTGGATATTCAGGGATTCAGCGAGTTGACAAACTGTTTTCATGCTCCATTAACCTCTTCGCTGCTAAATGGCGTTATGACGTCGTGTGCTGTTCTGTTGACGTTATTGGCATTTTCCAATGGGAAAATATAGCAGGAATGTCACAAGAACCATACAACTGACTCAGCTGAAAGCTATCATCGTTCACAATCGTGGGACATCATACACTTTTTGAAACGTAGAGATACAGTTATTCCGATGCACTAATCTCTGAGTTCCAGTTACGTATAATGGCCTACTTCTAGTGTGCTGAAGTAGGTCCGTAGTACCTACGGACCATATAGCACACAGCGTGCACTTTTACGTCCGTAATAGTTACGGACGTCATAGCAGTGAAGAGGTTAAAAAAATTCGTCAGCAGGCAATGCTGGTGAATCGAAAACTAATGTCGGCAGCTCTAGACCAATCAGAATGCATGTTTTAGCGACAAATATTCAAATTGAAGTACAATGTAATACATCCTCATAACAATAGATTTATAACTTAGTTTCTGTTGGCTTATAGACCTTGACGTGCTAAGAAAACATTTTGATCTATCATGTGATATACCTTTAAACTGACATGGCTTGTTTGAACCCCAAAACAGTCCTTCAATTTTGAGATGCACAGTTGAGCATGTGCACTTGGGTTTGAAAAGTAGAGTACACAAAACTGTGTGCCCATTGATCTGCATGTAGGACAGTATACATATTATGGCTATCACATTATATATATCTCCATAGGCACACCAAAGAAAAATAGTGCACTGGATCAATAATTGGAGGCACTATTAACTGTGCACCTCCATTTTTGTCCCCCGACGTTTCCGTCGGAGGACTATAGAAATGACCCTCGTCCGTCCGTCCGTCCGTGCGTCCGAGATCGGGTACCTTCATGGTGTAATCAACTCCTCCTACAGTTTTAAACGTAGAGATTTGAAACTCTGGGATATTGTTCCTAACATGTTGGTGATTTGCAACTTCTATATAGCTAATCAAAAATATAATTTTTTCCATATTTTTGGGGGGGTATTCGACTTAGAAAATTTGGAACATTTTTGCCTTTTGGATGAGATTGGGTACCTTCATGGTGTAATCAACTCCTCCTACATTTTTAAATGTAGAGATTTGAAACTCTGGGATATTGTTCCTAACATGTTGGTGATTTGCAACATCTATATAGCTAATACAAAATTTCATTTTTTCCATATTTTTGGGGGGTTTTCGACTTAGAAAATTTGGAACATTTTTGCCTTTTGGATGAGATTGGGTACCTTCATGGTGTAATCAACTCCTCCTACAGTTTTAAATGTAGAGATTTGAAACTCTGGGATATTGTTCCTAACATGTTGGTGATTTGCAACATCTATATAGCTAATATTTTTTTTATGGAGTTATTAACCCTTTTCGACTTTTTTATTTAATTTCTTTAACAAAGCGGCATCGACTTGCCATGTTGTCGGGGGACACTGTGGTCTGCTGACCTTTTATTTAAATTGAAGGACTGCCCAAATTATGTATATGTAATGTGGGGAAGGAATATCAAAACATATGCGCAACATTTCCAGCAAAGGTTGCTGATATAGCACAGAAATAATGCTTGTGATGAAAAAACAGCTGGAGGTGATAAAGCACCTCTTTTTGTCTCTGAAGTGGTAATTTCTGAAACTTCAATAAGTCTTTCTGACTCATATAACGTCTGGTTGAGACTATCTCATATATATATGGTCCTATTTTGATGCCAGGCAGAAATCTTACTAAAGCGGAACTACTAAGTATCATTTCAGGCTCCAACCTCCCACGGGTCCTTATTATCTATTTGCAAATCTTGAATGAATTAGGAAGAAGTGACTTGTCTCTGCCATCAAAGAGTAGTTAACCCTGAGTTTCATAATGGGAGCTGTGCCGATGCAGCATTAAAGATCCTGTGCCAGCACATTCTCTTATATATGCAAGTCTCCCACTGGGAGCCTTGCATATATAAGAGAATGCACTGGTTTACACGTTCAAGGTAAATATTGTTGGGCCACTGTATTCTCTTATATATATATACAAGGCTCCCTATGGCAGACTCATATATATAAATGAATGCATTGGCACAGTGTTTTCACAAAATTTCAGGAAGCTCCAGTCATGAAAGGGTTAAAGACAGGTAACAAACACATCAGACAAAGGTATTGTTTCAGAGGGGCTTTTAGTTATTTCTATCTACACGGAAGAGTAATTTATGAACAGGGACCAAATAAACTTACCTGTTTTTTATTATATCTGAATATTCTAAATGATGATGAAGCTGTGGATCTTTGTGAATTTATGGTTTCGGTGCTGCATTTTTGGTAGGTTGGATTTGCATATGTCAACGCAGCAAACTCATCCATATTATACCTCCTGCGCTTCCGTCTTTAATAGAAAAATAATGACAATGATTCCATAGGATTAACTTGATTACTCATGTCAATATTAAAGAAAATCTTCATTTTCTGTTGAGATTAAACTGTATTAATATTTACAACCTGAAAATGGATGCATTTGGAGTTAGGGCCCTCATTTATGAGTTCATAAATATAATGAAATTTTTCCCAGATAGTTGAATAAGAAGACATTCCACCCGATTTGACACACATAGATAATTATTTCTTTGGTTTGGGCCTAATAACTTTATTAACATTTTAGTTGAAGAACTCTTCAAAGCTATGCCCTATTAGATTTCAATTTTTAAAATTATTTATTTTACCAGCTCGACTTTTTGTCAGACAGGCAAAACATCCATTGGTTTCTGTCTGGAAATATATACGGACATGCGAGGACCTCATTGTAAGTTTTCAAGAGGTCACGAAACTAACGGTTAGTTGTGGCTTAGGACCTTTGGTGATCAGGAATTATTAAAAAAAAAAAAAAAAAAATTTAAAAAATTAAAAGCAAGAGAATAAAAGGTATTCGCAAAATATAATAACTGATAAAATTACCGACATAAATATGCACTGATTTGCTTATTGTTTGCCTTTAACCCTTTGAGTGCCAGGTCGATTTTTGTATCAACCCATATACCCTGTGCCAATGCATTCTCTTATATATGGGAGTCGACCATAGGTCGCCTCACATATATAAGAGAATGCATTGGCCTAACAATATTTTTTTTTTTACAATTTTAATAATTTATTCTTATATTCTTTAACAGACTTATTTTGTAGGTTTAGGGCCGATAAGATCGGCCCCTGGCACTCAAAGGGTTAAGTAATAGCCATAAATCATAAAAGTATTGTCAATTGAATCATGCTGGTGATTGCACCGAATCACCATTGTTTTGATAAGTATTCAGCATGTTTGACTTCTGGGAGGAAGTTTTGGTAAATAGTTATCCAAATCTACAGGGATTAACTATTCATAGGAGCGTAAGGGATTTAGTGAGATCTGGTGAATGTTTTGTTAGGAAATGCCGGCATAGGTCTTAAACTTTTCAGTCAAAAAGTTTGACCAAATGTAATTTTCTTTGGTCATTTTTTAAAACAATCTGGACATTGGCCTATTTGGCCAACGACAGAGCGACCCCTGAATGCATACATAAATATATTCTCAAAATAGTAATCCTGTATCTATGCATGAATATAGAGGAGTGATAATACCATGCCGATTATCAGAGTACACATGCATTCTAGATGTTTCTTCACATGTCTAACTTCCTGTTTTGGGAAATTCCAGTTTCAAACAAGGAATAACCATATAAGGAATTAGCCAACAATGCTCTTTTGTTGTTCATAGCGCTCTAAAATGTTAATATATCATTATTTTTGGCAACTATATTACTGTACTTGCTATTGCAAGTATTTATTTGTTATACACAAATTTTGAACACTAAAGCAGCTTTTGGTGAGTTACCATTGTTGTAACTGAAAAATACGGGTAGCCTCAAGATTCAAATTTAAATGGGTATATTGGCAAGAGATCCTTCTGGAGAAAAATTGTGAATATCTAAGC
This sequence comes from Siphonodentalium dalli, assembly GCA_032622095.1. NCBI lineage: Eukaryota > Metazoa > Mollusca > Scaphopoda > Gadilida > Siphonodentaliidae > Siphonodentalium > Siphonodentalium dalli. The sequence continues at coordinate 57,595,096 of CP136067.1, forward strand.
TAAAATAATTTGAAATTTCAAGCAAAAATCGATGAAATAAAAAGCCTCCATCCTCTCTTATTAAAGTTTTCCTGAATAAATGTCCAAGAAGAAATAAACTAGGGCCCGACGAATCGGCAATTTCAACATTGAATCGAATCTCGAATCGAATCATGATAATGATTCGAAACCGAATCGAATCTCGAATCTAATCTTTTTCAAACACATTTGTAGATTCGTGGTACCGATCAGTGGAAGGTACATGTACAAGCAAAAATGGGGGCAAATATCCAATGATTTTATAACGTCAGTGAGATAACAGATTACGAAGGAGGTTCATTAAACTTAATTTATATGACATGATATGAACAATATTAAATCACAGTTTGAAACAGTTTAATATATGAGAATGGCATGACATCATTTCATATTTTGTGCCACTGCCACTGTGCGTGAAAAGTAAGCAGTTTGGAACTTTGGAGTCAATGGAGTCTGATTCGAGTCATTGCAAACGGAAACTCCTCTGTGCATGTATGCTTCACCCTGTCGCGCACAGCAGGCACGCGCGATATCAACATTGTGCATCGTGACTTGAGAATGGCGCATACGCAAACGGGATTACAGGAACTATAGTATCCCAACTTGGGCATGTCTATCAGAAAGCTGAATGGACAACAACAGTCCATTTCCCGGATAACATATATGCTGTTTAAAGATGTTGGTCGGATTTGGAGACGACATATTTTATGGAGCCCAAAATATGTATTTAATATATCTATATCGTTTTTAATTTTAAATTAAAAAAAAATTATATTATTTGATTGAGCTGAGTAACGCAATATACATGTAGGCTTTTCTGGTAAGAATTTCAGATACCGACATACATGTACAAATATGTTCCACGAGAAATTCACTTGCTTCGGCAGCTGGGGCCTGGCTATATCGCGACATTTCTGGTTTAATGTGGTGAAGGAAACCGTGTGCGCTACGATTAGGGTACAACCGTGATGAACACGCGAACCATCACAGACCTACCTGCAGGTTGCACGAGTTGCACCGACCTTCCACGAGTAACCAGCGCTAGGACTGGGCTGAGGGGCCAATATATATATGTGCAATGAGCTATTGGGCAACTTACCCTATATACACATTGGACCATGGTGGTCCCAGATGTTCGCGGAAGGAGACTCAGGTTAAGTATTGCGGATATTATGAATTTTGTTTATAGATAATGCAGTCTATTCCCGGAGATAAAGGACTTGTATATAACGATTCGAAATATCCCGAATCACCCGACCACTTTCGAATCGAATCGAATCGGAACGTAAGATTCAAAATCGAATTGAATCTCGAAGCTTCGTCGGGCCCTAAAATAAACATTCTCTATATAATATTTAATTTGTCGGCTAATACCACATTATTCTCCATACAGCAATTGAAGCATACCAACCTCTTAGAGTATATAAACAGGACAACGAGAACAGCAGCTAGGACTATAAGAATAACACTGAGAGCTATATAAACACCAGATATCCCTCCACTCTCCTCAGGATCTGAAAAAATAATACAGGTGTATTTATAAAAACAAGATAAATATATAGAGCTGGACTGTGTTATTTTGGGTTAATGATTAAGGCACTCGAGCAGATGGCCGAAGGAGTATTCTTCAACATTCTACTCAAGTGCGGTAATCACTAACAAAAACAGCAACGTAATTACATCATGCGTCTCCAGGGAGAATCCAGGATCGCCTTATAGCAAACTGTCAAAAATTACCACATAGGCTTCAACTAAGAATACTACACAGGGTATGTAATACAAAATATTTAATAAGTTATCATACATACTAACAGCTGCCTAAAAATGACAAAAATCTCAACAAGATAATGCAACTTCATGGCAATAACATCAACGGCTATCAAAAACGAGTTATACAACCAATCAGAAATACGAGTTGTAGTTTATTTTCGTAGTTTATTTAATAAATTCACATTAATCAATAATGCTGTGTCTTGTCACTCTTGGTAAATGGCAGCAATTCGATGGTGGCACGATTTCTATAAACCAAACACCTCTCTAAACCAAACGGAAAGGCCCATCTGAAGGCTGTTTAGTTTTGAGAGGTTTTACCGTACCAGTAACTTTTCACAATGCTGGTAGCACAAGTTCTGAATTTAAAAATGTGCTAAAATTCAGACTATTTACTGCTCAGAAGTATGTAATTTGACATTGCCATAATGTTGTGTGTAATCATACCAAAACTCACACTCTCAATATTCCCTACCACATTGTTTCAATTATGTTTCTTTTAATACATTACTAGTAGCCTTTTTTAGCTGGAATTTACTATAGGAAATGAAGTGAATGTACTTATTATTTTGCTACTGACCTTTCTTCTTTGTAGATCCTATATAATTACAAAGTCCATCTTGGAACTGCTTCTCTGTACAGCTAAAAAGGTACATCAGAATTTGTGAGAAATGCACAATATTGGTAAGGCCAAAAAAAAAAAATATTTGTTTCCTATTACGGTGCCAAAAAATTCCAGGTAGGTAGGTAGGGATTTTTTTTTTTTTGGTAATATTTTTTTATTTTTTCCCCGAACAGTTAAGAAGTACATTAATGCTTACTCCTTATACTTGTGTTAACGCTGTCCATGTATATTGCAAGTAAACAGTTAATGTAGCACAATAATATGATAAGTATTGTCAATGTTGACAAACAAATGCCTCCCAAGCGCTCAACTATGCAGCTCTCTTGTAATTATTCTCTCAGTTTAGATTGTGGTGGGCATCTTCCTCAGAGCACAATACTAGTATTGACATATCAACAGGCCCAAGACGAACACCATAATAGGGCTTTTCTATGACTTTATAATAACATAACTTGTATGATATTAATTCAAACCTCACTTAAATATTTGGTCATACACCTCAGGACCTAAGACACACCTCCACTGGCAGGATATCTCTCATGCGCCTCAGACACATTGCACAGGGTGTAAATGTTCCTCAGATGCTCCTCAATTGCATTGAAATATAAAGACCCACACCACACTGAAAATGATACCACAGGCCACACCTTGAATGAGGTACCACACCTCAGCATTCAAATTGCCCCCAACTTTGAAGTTCCTTATACACACTGGCATATGCATGCTTGTAAGTTTTATACACCCAAACAAACCAGTAGATAATTTCATGTGCTTTTTTAGTGCCCATCCCAGAAGGGTGTTTGATATGGTAGACATGCAGTCATCTTTATACTGTCTGTATACATACTAGTAACTATGTATGAACGCTATGAATCCTTGATTGACTGGGGAGAGGAACTTTAAATTCTGATATAGAAAGTCTTCTACATGTATATTGCTCTCTAACAGATAAGACTTCTTCCCACAAGACATGGGACTTGAACAAACAAGATTTCCACAGGCATGTTTTAAAGACTGCATATTTATTGGTGAGATTGGGATTCATCTGCAACCACAAATGGACATGTATTTTGATAGAAGTAAATTGTTTTTGAAAATTCCATCTAAAATTATTGCTGCTTAATATAAACATAGTATATAGTATATTTTTTACATGCATTAAACAAAATAAAGAATTTTTTTTTTTTTTTTTTTTGGTTTGAAATTTGAAAAAAAAAGGTCCAGGTCGGCCCAATTTCGGCAGGTCGGTCGGGTAACCGGAAACACACATGTTTTTTTTTTGGCCTTAAATATACAAACATAAATGAAACAAGATTAAAATGATTCTAACAGTGAGAGAGAGGGCTGAAGGCTTATGCAGAGAAGTTGAAATTTACTGTTTTACATTTGATGCCATTTATGTCATGAAACAATATGCCACTTTGTAATATGCAACACCCTTAGTGCTTGTAATATGCGTATACAAAACAAGCCCTGTATATACCTGAATAAACCTTGTAAGTCTGTTTTTTTTTTAATTCATGGATTCTAGGATGGATGGCATGTAATAAAAACAGAATGACAAGTGTGTTAATGAGTTGTCGATACAGCACAGAAGGATAACACTCGTGCTGTGTCGACAAACCCATATCGTTCTGTGTATATACCTGTGCAGAGGATTAGAAATTTGTTCATTAATTTTCATGCTTTTGCTACTATTCTTGCAAAACAAAATTGAACATCCAGAAATATTGCCTAAGTTATTCGGTAAAAATGTTCAGCCTAAGGTAACATTTATGTCACTTGATAAATATAACTGAAGTTGATACTAGCATACTCACTCAAATGGAATGCCATTACTATTTGGATATTTTTTGACATCTGTATTATCATGAACACCTGGGTCTGAAATTTTCAAAGTATATATTAGACAATGGATGCTTTTTTCTAACCCAGCTCGATGTTGAGGTAGATGAAGATAAACTCCATGCATCTAATAACATGATGTTTACCGACAACCAGAAAGGGAATAGGCAACTAATATATTCAAATATTGGCAACCTGTATGTTTATTAATTTTATGAGAAAACTCCACCCTGCATGATGCTTATTCTGGTCTGCATGTTTAAAAAAAAAAAATTATGGCTCTGTTCAAAATTTTATTAACAAATGCTACACGAATACTAGTACAGTCAATTTCAGTTAATTGCATATCGTTTAAATGCATATTTCGGCTATCTGCATAAATTATGCATGCACCAAACCATTTTCTCATAAAAAGACTATTTTTTAATCGTTTATTTGCATAAGGGTCGGACTCTATTCCGTTTTTATGCATACGATGAGAAGGGGTAAAAAGTCACCTGATGGTGTCGAAATTATAGCAATTTGTAAAATTATTTACCTTGAAAAACGTTTTTTATGGGAAAACTTAATGCAAAGTTGTTGAAGATGACCATCGCGAGAGCGGAGACGGCAATTTTCAATTTCATAACACACGTGGTTTTCTATCTCTTCTCAGTAACATGTTGGCACACATTTCCTGTATGTTTACATATTTATTTGTGAATTGTATGATTTATTAAAATTTGAATATTTATTTGGTTGTTTGTTGAGTTTGTAAACACCTGAAGTTCCAGTTGCAATTCTAAGAATTGAATGTGAAAGGAAGATTCCCGGGAATTCCCCAACAAGGAAGTGAACTAAACCGAAACCGAAAGTGCTTTTCTATTTCTTCTAACATGCTTCTGTTCACAAACATTTCCTGTATGTTTCCTTTTTTCTGTGTGAATTATATGAATTATTAAAGCTTGTATATTTGTTTTGTGAAAAAAAAAAAACGATTGTAAACACTTGCAGTTAGAATTCCTATTGAATGTGAAAGGACGCTTCCGCGAATTCTATCAATAAAGTGTCAAGGTCGCCGACAAAAAGAAGGCCAACACAGTGATCTCTTTGTTTCTGAGCCGACAATAATTTAATGAATAGAAACATGTTTACATAGTGATGGCTTATCATTCACTGAACAGCTGGTTGACATCATTGTTTCCCCAAGTTAGACACAAAGACTAAAACAACACTGTCTTTGTTTCTCATCCCGACACACATGGTGTCGTGTTTTTACAATGATTTCAACTCATTAGTGTAACAATGGTTCACTATGATTTATTGTCGGGTTTTATCAAAACATTTCTCAGTATAAAGGCTATTGGTTATCAGTGTACAGCATATCATTCATCATGTCTTCAAAACGAAAACGCAACGACCTTTCCTTAGCTGACAAGTACGAAGTGATTAAGCTTTTAGAGCTGGATTCCGTAAATGTGATTTATTAATGTTGTTGTTGTTGTTGTAATTGTTGTTTTTGCTGTTTTTATCATGTTCGTTTAAATTAAAATAAAGTATTAACCACAATTGCGTACTCAATACATATCCATTCTGTAATGGAAATAACAAGGAATGTGTTTGGTCTGGCCTCCCATACATATCCATTCTGTAATGGAAATAACAAGGAATGTGTTTTGTCTAGCCTCCCATACATATTTATCTATAAAATTATGGGATGGGAAATTAAAAACAACACGTTCACAATATGGTTTTTTTTCTTAATGTTTTTTTGTGTGTGATAGTGATGGTATGTAATCATTTTATGCATGTAACAACAAATAAAGATGTTAATGAATCAGTTTATTGACATAATAGTAATTTACAACAAGGTATGAGATGAAAATATGAAACAGCAATTATTAATCTAATGATTTCGTTATTTCGCCATTTCGTGGTACTACGTACTGTACAAACTAAACAATCTTAAGAACCTCAAATGGGGTGATGGGGTTATTTCGGCTTTATGCATATTCGGTTATATGCATGGGAAAGGCCATGCACCGACGCTATGCAATAAAGCGGAATTGACTGTAGTTCAATTACAAGAAAATGTGGATTTTTCAGTAATTCCCACCAGACCAGTTAAACCTCCCGGATTATGCAGGAGAATCACGGATTAGATCCCAATCTGCTGCATTCCCAGAGAGTAATGATAATCTCCCGGATTCTACTGATTTAGAAAGTCATCCTTTCCAATTGACTATAAGACAGGCTGTCAATGCCCTAGGTACATTTGACTATCGTGTCCTTGTGACAATTAACACCTATGATTATTGAGAGTAAAACCCAACATCATTCACACAACAGGAGTGCCATAATAAGACAACATGAATACTTTATATGGGATGTCTTTTATCAACCTTGTCAGTTTTTGAATGCACAATGCCTTCGATTTTTAAAATCTTCTTTGAAGTTAACAAGTCTCATACCCACTGAGTGCCACTAATATAATGGGTCATCGGGATCCCGATAAATATCCCGATAGGATCCAGATAACTCAAAACTATCTTCTAAATTTCCCGATAGATCCCGATAGAGAGGTCACCATTTCCCGAAAATATTCCGATACTGCATCTAAATATTCCGATAACACGCTGATTTCCCGAAAATTTCCAGATAACTTTCCGAAAGTAATGCACGTAGCGTATTGCCGACAACTTTCCGATAATTTACCCATTTATTTCAAGAACAATTATGTCTGTTTTGATAATCGATTAATCGAGCATGTTGTTTTGTTTATATATTTGTTTCTGTTTCCGGTTCAATGTGTTGTCATTACTATTGGATTCGTCCACAGCTTCCTTCGTAAGCACATTTTTATTGGGGTGGAACCTTGTTTAAAAGAATTAAAAGTCTACACGTTTCAAGTTTTGATTCGAAGTTATTAAATTGTCCATTGAATTATTTTTGCATATTATTCATACAGCACATATCTCCTAGAAGCGCTCTGAAGGAAACATAAAAAGAAATGGTTTCATAAAGGTAGTATCCCTTCAACACTAGCAATAGACTGTTCCAAAGTGAACGTGATAAATAATTCAAATATATATTTGATAAAAATCGAATAAATTACCAAACATGTGAAATATATGCCATAAGATTACGATAATTACTACACATTGGCTTCAATTAGTTGATTTTCAATCACAGGTATCTTTCTTCAAACAATGTTTGAGAACTATATTGTTCAGCTGATTTTCCCCACCTGATTTGCGCTTATTTTTTGGCGCCATCAGTGTCTAGTAAACAATTCACGCTGCCAGGATTTCGATTCATCATTCAAGAATAAATTTGTTCTCAAAACTATGGCCAATAAATATAATTTCTCCCGTGTATTTTTTTTATCAATCATATTCGGTGTAAAATTGACAAGGTAATTCTTAAAATGCAGATAACGAAATGCGCTAAATCATTATTTTTGAAAATGGCGCGTCTTGCACGTGTTCGCCTCGCCGCCTATACTGACACAAATAAAACATAACACAAGTTTTACGCAGTCAATTCTTTAATTTTTCACATCACAATTTGGCGAATTTCCTAGAGACTATCTAAGTGATAATGCGCAGTGAATGTGAAGATTAGTAATCACACAAGAACAAAATAATCAGCGCTGACAAAAATGTTTACCCCTCCGAGAACCTCATATGCACCTAATGTTCATACTTGACCCAGTTATAAATGATCGATAGATCCCTGCACATTTTAATGCGTCAATCATGCCCGTCATATATGACATAATATTTATTGGCAAGTCATTTTAAAACGATGGACTGGCTATTAATATCGATAAAAGTACGCGCATTTGAGATATCAAAATAAATAAAAGTTAGCAAGACATCTTTTAGAAAAAAGTTGACGAAATATAGGTACTATAAATAAAACGCATCGTGTTACCTTGACCGTGATGATGCCATCGTGAAATTCGACACTGTCAACACAATTAGGCTATGTTCAACTTATCGAAATAATCAATGCAGCCTATTTATAATTAGTAGTAATTACAGAAAACGAAATTAATGTAGAGTATGAAAAGCAGCCCATGCACACATTTAATTGCCAGTTAAATGTTAATTATGATTGCTTCGCGTATTTATAACTTTTGCACTGCAGATTTGCATGGAATATTCCATTCATATTTTCACAGGTCTGTATAGACGCTCTTTATTTACCATATTACGATTCATGAAAAAACTATGGAATATTACTGCTAAATTGTTAATGCTAAAACTTTACATGTACAGCAGGACACCCCCTCTATATTCTTGACTAAAGGGTAGAGAACCGAGTAGATATTCATGGCGTGCATGATCGATCTACCACCCCCCACCCCCTACTACTCTCTATATAAATATGGTGCCAGTATTACCTTGCACACAATGTGTGGAATCTGGATAGTTTGGACATGCACAAACAAAGCCATTAGGACGAGCTAAGCAGAGGTGACTGCACCCACCATTGTTCTCTGCACACATACTTGAACCTAAAATGAGAAATCAAGAGAGTAATAATTTAATAACCTTTTCTAAATGTATTCTCCCATTCAGTGAAAAGTATTCATTGGAATGATCTATTATTCATCTGGCAGGATTTTCATGAAAAATATAAGGCTGCTCGCAATAATTTTACTGAAACTAGAATGTTTTCATTATAAAGATTCTCCGTAATACGAGTCAGATCTGTCGAATAGGAAGAAATTAATCTCCTGAAATTTGCACGCCAGAGGTATAAACATGTCAGTCTGACACCTGATTTTCGACAATATTCTACTGAGCCCAAGAGAGATTAATGATCAATACACATTAAAGTGACATCCTACTAGCAGCATGTGAAGGAATATATTAAATATGTAGAATATTCACAGAGATCAAACAAAACAAAGCACTGTTTTAGAGGGTATCCCTATGCTATTGTGTACTCTCTGTCTATATATTTGGATCAAAGATGTGAATGACCTCATCGCCTTCAAAATGGAGTATAGTCTGTACTGGTCAGTAGATAGGTGTGCATGAGCATATTACAGAGCATTAGCATAATAGTGCTTCACTATCAGTAAAGGACTAGTCTGGGACGACACATCCCAATTCCAGTCACAAAATTCCTGTCAGAGTTCAAACTTCTCAGAATCAAGAGTTATTTCATATACGAGCTGAGTGTGAATACCTGTCTGACGATTTGGTGTCACTAGATGAATGTCCATCAGGCCATCGATTTCTTTACGAATCACTATTCGATCCAAACCATTTCGCTTGTTGGCTCGCTCAATGGTCTTATTGTGCCAGTCTGTCCAATACACATAATCTCCAAACTGAAAATTAATGTGTGAAAAATGTTCTGAGATAACCTGGTATACTTCTGCCTTACTGCAGCTCCATATAGCCAGGATATCATATCATAGGAGGCCAGTAGCATTTATGGGGCTCCAGTTATATCGAAGAAAGGAGTCTTGCGTCAAATTATTTTAGAGTCAAAAGTCAAGACAATAGTCCCACAAATGTTTTTGGGAAATAATTGTGAAGCCAATTATTATGTGTGATCATCATTCTAACATATTTTCTGACAGACAGGATGGAGATGTAGCCAAAATTGTTAGCATAGAAAAATCTTGTCAATGTTGTATGGAGCCTTACATCGTTTAAATAGAAATGTGAAAACTATCATCTAATTGCTACTGTGCTATATCTCCTATATATATCATCTAATTGTTTGACGGATGTGGAGTTCAGAATTTCCAACAGAAACATTTCTAGCACTAAAAGTATGAACATTGATTTTACACTAAATGGTTTCTCCCATTCTGTTATAAATGTATACATTCGAATGGTCTATTATCTATATGGAGGGGTGTTCAGGATAATTTAGCAGATGACAGTTAGATGAAAAGATAATACTAAAGGATTCTCATTCATTGGTGGGAAATGTTAGGATAATAAGTTCAACAAACGACTATGGTCATTTGTTGAACTTATCATCCGAACATTCCCTAAGGGAACTACTCATCAGTGAGTATTTAGTAGAGTATTTAGTATAGAGAGAGTTAAAGCTACTCAGCTTAACGTGATCTATGGTAAAGGGGTGGTCACTGAACTTACAACTGTAAGGCCAAACGGATGAGGCACATGTTGAATTAGCTGCACACGATTATTGCCATTGAGGTCAGATGTTTCAATCTTGTCCAACTTGCCATCCACCCAGTACAGCCTCTTGTCCTGGTAGTCAATCGATATGCCATTAGGAAAACCTGGAAAACAAACATGCATCTATTACGAGACACCCTGAAAATGATCATCATCTAGTATTTATTCATTGCTTATTAAAATATTTTGGCATAATTTACTAAACACAATGTATTCATTGAAATAGTTCATTCTATGTTGATTTAATTTCAATGTGATTAAAGGGACCCAAGACTCTTTGTTCTTGTATTAATTATTGACAGCGATCCAGTAATGAAATTTTTTGCATGTTGAAACCATTGTTATGTCTACAAAAGTGTTACAGTGTCAACAAACATCGCTAATCAGGTAGTAAATCAAAACATTTTAGTCTAAATATGATTTTCAGAATATTTTTCAATGCTTTGACATTTTCCAATGTTTACCATCAAGTTATGATTAAACTTTGGTAATTTATTGGATTAATTAGACCTTGGTCGTTAATTCCACTGTATCAGTAATGTTTCCATAAAAATGGTTTCAATATGTGAAACTCGTTATTGCAGAGTATTAATAATGAAAATAAGAACAAAGTAAATCTATTTTTACATGTACTTATTAATGAGTTGTGTTATAAACATTTATAAAAGTTATGTTATTACCCATGAACACGTACACTTCAAAGCCACTGAGTCCCTTTGACTCAATTATTACCTTGACTAATCATGCTCAGAATATTGCAACCAGATGTGCATGTGTTGGGAAGCTGCATCTCCTCTAAGATGAGTGGAATAAAACAATAATTTTACAGTGATCATATCAGACCATTCAACTCCAAATTACCATATTAAAAGTCACACATAGTGATCAAACTCCTGAATTGATTATAAAATGAAATAACTCTTGTTTCTATTACGGTTAAGCAGTTAAAACTGAAAAGTTTGAAGACAAATTCTATAACACGCGTTATATTAAATTTGTTTTAAAACTTTTCGGTTATAACTCATAACCTTAATCAAAAGACAAGAGTTATTTCTTATAATTTAATTTGCCATTCCGCAGAACAATCACAAGTAGAAGGTAAAAGTAAAATGAGCGGAAAACATCTTGAAGAAAATGACACATAAGAAGAAACAGACACATTGTCAGTCAAACCTCTAATTATCAATTGATCAAGTGACATCATCAATTCATCGTTTCTGATTGGCTAGTGGCAACTGATCACGCAATGGCCAGTGGGATGCGCATGTTCTTGACATATTTCAACTGTGGTGACAGTAATTGTTGTTAGTTTCAATTTCATTTCTTTGCAAATGTTAGCACAGGTCTTGTTGATTTTTCTAGGTACTTTTGCACTGACGGTTAGCAGTACGGTTATTGGTAGGCCAGTCCTACCCGAAATAATTCTGATGCAACATGAAAATTTCCTTTTGAATCATAGGAAGTATATCGAATAATTTTCATGTACATTTTTAGGCACATGGTATTATAAGCATGATCACTCGATGCTGCTGTCATTTCTGTAGCGGAAAGTAATAAAGAAATTTAGGTTATCGAAAAATAACCTTAACCCTTTACCCAACAAACCGGCCACAACCGGTCAAATAAAGCTTCAACAGCCTAAAATATCTTCGGTCTGTCTCAATAGAACCATACAAATATGGATATCATTGGAACCGGCTCCTTGACCACATTGTGATAGTTACAGTTATGCCCTGTGCCAATGCATTCTCTTATATATGCGAGTCGACCATATATTATATATATATATATATACCATTGGAGAGAGTAAGACTATTTACAATACCCAAAATACTGGAAATGCAAATGGTGATGAGGCCAAGCACAGGCCTGCAATAAGTGTCTCATTTGAAGAATAAGGTCCCAGAGGGTGAATTTAGTGATGCTATCCCACAATGTGGGCTCGCATCACCAGATTCACCCTCTGAGAACCTCATTCTGCTTAGGCCTCAACTGCTATGGGAGACCTAGGATCAGATTGAATATCCCCAGTTGGTGATGTTCACCCAGTAGTCACCATGATTATGCATTTTATCTTCTACAAATTAGGGGATATAGAAACTCCACAGAAGGGAAAAAGTAACTAAAAACAATGTTAATTTGACAATATAGATACTTCCCAGAAGATGAGGCCTAAGCAGAATGATGTCCCCAGAGGGTGAATTTGCTGATGCTAGCCAACTGTGCTGGATAGCATCACTAAATTCACTCTCTGGGGACCTCATTCTGCAAATGTCAGACACACTAATTGCAGATTTGGACATGCAAAGTCAAATTCCTGTTTCTCAGGCCCGAGCCTGTACATGTATTATCTGTCATCGGCTTATTTTTCCTGAAAACCCCTACAGATGAATAATAGACCATTTCAATGTATACTTTTATTACTAATGGGAGAATCCATTTAGCATAGAAAGGGTTAAACTAATCAATGTCTAATGTCACCACAACCAAGAACGTCTATTTATTGATAAACTGAACATACCAAGGTCTGAGTTGATAATAACTTTTCGGTTGGAGCCATCCAGGTAGGCTCTCTCTATTTTGGGATTTTTGCCCCAGTCAGTCCAGTACATCAACCTGAAATATTCATCAGTTATTGGTGTGAGAAAGAAAAAATTCATATTTCTCTTTCCAGATAAGAGCATTTAACCCTTTACCCAACAAAACGGCCAAAACCGGCCAAATAAAGCTTCAACAGCCTAAAATATCTTCGGTCTGTCTCAATAGAACCATACAAATATGGATATCATTGGAACCGGCTCCTTGACCACATTGTGATAGTTACAGTTAGCCCTGTGCCAATGCATTCTCTTATATATGCGAGAATGCATTGGCCTAAAAAAAAATCTTTTTTTAACACTTTTTACCATTTTTTCTTACATTCTTTAACAATTTTATAATTTTTAATGTGTTAAGCCAATGCATTCTCTTATATATGCGAGGCGACCTATGGTCGACTCGCATATATAAGATAATGCATTGGCACAGGGCCCTTCTGTTGGGTAAAGGGTTAACACAGCACACAACTTGTTGCATTTTACTTGAATTCAGCTTTGAATTTTTTTTTATAGTTAACATTATTTCAAGGTCAATAGAAAAAACATTTTCATCCTGTTTCATCCAGTGTTTTCTTGAAATTGGGCAGTTTGGTGAATTTAATTTTAATATTTATTTCCAATTTTAAATACCATGACTTCGAACCATTCTAACCAACTAAATTTCTACAGGTAGCGTCTGTAACCACCTAAATTCTCATCGTCTAATAGAGGTACCACACCATTTATTGGACATTTTTAATACTCACCGCTGGCCAAACATGGCATACACACTTTTACAGAACAGACTGTTATTGAAATATCACATGATGTGTGTTTTACGAATATGGCTTGTTTGAATATCTGAATTATGCACACATAACTATTGAATAAGCTAACCTTTCAAGGGGTACGATCTTCATACAAAAATATCTAGAGAATAAATATCCCATTTTCTTTTTGAAATTCTATGACTTTTGTATGTCTTTTCGAGGTATAGCATAACTTAGGTTTTCCGCAAACAGTTTGATAGTGAGATCTTTCATTGGCATAGATCACTATGCATGGCATTTCACAAAAGTAAGCTGTACAGTTGTGTATATATTTAGATGAAATTAACGCATAAATATGAAGTACATGTACAAGAAATTTGGCAAGAATATTATAAGTTTATGAATCGATTGGAATACTTTGCAAGCAAGAATTGGGGGGGGGGGGCTATATTTTTCTGGCAGGGATACAAGAAGCGGGTTGAGTTATAATTTCTTTTCAATAAATTAGCTGCTTGCTCTTTTTGAAAACCCTCCCTCCCCCTTTAGGAACAATTTCAGGAGTAATGTCTTTGTCTTTTTTGCATTGGCAGCATATAGGTGGTAATTGCGCCACACAATATTGTTTCACTCACATTATGTTTGTATAGTACACATTTATTTATACTAAACTTATTGTTTGGCTTCCTGTGATCTAATTATGTTTGTTATAAACAGGTAGCTAAAAACACATTCCAGTTTTTGTCTCACTTTAATCCTGTGAGATAAATGCACATAAAATATGTTCATTCAACTGTAATATATTGTTAAAGGTACGGTTGGCCTTGGCGGTGGGTATCCTGTGAAAATATTTCCACCCGTCAAAAACCGCCACAAACAGAAAGAACAACAAAATGTAGACAGACTTTGTCCGTATACAAATAAGAAATATCGCATAAACAGTATGTTATTGTCATATTTTTGACCATTGTTATGTAAACAAAAGCATAAAAAGTTACTTTTCTGGTGTTTGTTTATATTATGATGGTAAACATAAAGAGCGTTCTTTGTGGGTGAATTCCTGATATGGAACGAATAAAGAGCGTTTCTGCCATTTGTGTGTGATTAGCCAGCAGCATTGTGTTGTCTTCTGTAACACAATCAGGCTCTTGCTTAGGTAAAATATAGTAAATCTTTATGATAACATGCTGTTTACGCGATGGTCATGGTATATATGAACGAAACTGTATGCGTTTTAATGTTTTTCTGTTTACGGTGATTGGAACAAATATGAATATTTTCGACAACTAAGGCCTCACGTGCCTTTAAGCACCTTGATATTGTTCAACGTATAATGCATTTCAGATGTGTATTAAATAATACCAAGAGAAAAATGTTGATAAATATTACATATGTAAGTACTCGATGGTCAAAGAGACTCGTGCAGCAGGAATATATAACACCACAATTCATTAAATTAACATTTGATTGAATGGTAATCCATGGGTATTCATCGTACTGCATCTGACTTCATCAGTTTGCCTTGGGGTTATGTTATAACCCGATTGGGTATCTGTACAAGAAATACAGATACCCAAGCGGATTATAACATATATACATATAAATCCATCACTATGACTTACCCTTTCTTTGGGTAGAGAGCAATAGCTCTAGGTTCATCTAGTTTCTCCGATATCAAAGTTAATCTGCTCTTTCCTGTGACCCTGGCGACTTCGATAACATCTCGACCTAGATTGGAATACCATAACATTTAATTATATTACGTAACCTGGACAGCGAATATCATAGAGCTACATCGTTACTGAATGGAATCGTTCTGTTACCTTAACATTTTCACTGTTGAATTATATCATTACATGTGCTGGGTCGTTGACGCTATGGCCATTTTCCAGTGGAGAACTATAATGAGGATATACTGAAAACCATAACGCTGACTCAATTGAAAGGTTATTAATTTAATTTAAACTCTCCGACATATTAATTGAATCAAACAGGGCAATAATAGCAGCCTGTGCATAAAATGAGCCCAAACTGGTGTTCAGCAATGTCCTTTAATTATATAAATTTGTTGAAATATAGATATATAAAGTTAAATATCATTTCACTATCGGACCAATTGCCAACTGACCTGGAGTTTTGACTATATGGATTATATTTTCAATTATTTATAATACCAATACCTGTTTGAAATATTAAAACCAAGCCTGTCTACTTGCATGAATAATTTCTTATTGTCAAAAGATTCTTGACAGTAATAATATACCTGTGTCAGTCCAATAAAGATTGCCGGCCACCCAGTCAACTGCCAGACCATCAGTGGTGGAGAGCTCCTTATGTATCACAGTTTGCATGTTCGAGCCATTCAGAAATGCTTTGCTGTGTATGAGTATATAAAATATAATATTGAAGTCAAACATATTGTTTAAACTCCTGATTATATGAAAGGTTGCAGACCCCATGTCCCCCGAAACGAGGTGGAAGTCGAAAAGGGGCATAATGCCATAAAAAAGCATTGGACAATGACCATAATCAAAATGGCCCCATGTCTTCTCAAATGTGAACCACTTACCAAATATCTTCCGTAAAATATCATCAGACATCAAACTTGGCCTGTGTCTTCTCAAGTAAGAACCACATACCAAATATCAAGAAATTTGGTTGAATATTGCTCAAGTTATCATCCGGATAAGACAACAGTGATTTGTAAGTAATAAAAAATGGGCATATTAAACTCCGTCAAAAATCATCGGACCACGACCAAAATCTAACTTGGCCAGCATCTTCTCAGATGAGAACCATGTACCAAATATAAAGAATTTGTTGAATATTGCTCAAGTTATCATCCGACAAGCCAAGAACTGTAATTTCTAAGTATAAAAAGGGGTATAAATCCGTCAAAATTCATCGGACAATGACCAAAATGGAACTTGACCTCAATAATGTGATGGTTATTTATCATACCAAGTTTCATTTGAATCGGATAATTTGGAGTTAAAATACCGGGCAAGGCAATACATGCACACAAGGACTGACATACGGATGCACGCGGCTGTTCACAAATAGTCCTACGAAAATTTTGGGGACACAGATTACACCCCAGAGGATGAATTTAGTGAGGCTAGCCCACTGTGCAGGATAGCGTCACTAAATTCACCCTCTGAGGTCCTCATTCTGCAAATGAATGACACAATATTTCAAGACTTGGTAATGTATCTTAATCTGTAGAATAGTGATCCACTGTGATACTATAGAGAAAAGCTGACTGTCTTCATCGGCAATTTCGACATCGAATCAAATCTCGAATTATGATGATGATTCACATCGAATCAAATTTTTTGCAGACATTTTAGCAAATTTGCGGTACCTGGGAGTGGGAGGTATGAGTAAAAATAGGACAAATGTCCGATGATTTTATAACGTCAGTGAGATAACGCGAAGCCTATGATGAGAGTTCAATAAACTTCATTTCTATGACATATTAATATGAACAACATTTAATCACAGTTACAGTTTGAAATATGAAAAGTAAGCAGCTTGGAGCAAATGGAGTCTGATTTGAGTCATTGCAAATGGATACTATTCTGCGCATGTACACCTGTGTCCTGTTCCGCCCATGTCAGCAGTGCGCGCACGCGCGATATCAGAATTGCTCATTGTGACCGTTTCTGATGAAGTAAACTGAAACATGCAGTCTCTGGCTGTCTGCTGCCACTGTTATTTCCACTCATTTGGAATATGAGAAAACGATTTCCGAATATATTTTGGCCCAAATAAGGACTTTGGTGTTATGGTGAGATAAGCTGTGGCTTCTGTCAGTAACAACATTTCCACCAACTGAATTAACTCGCTCATTGAGCAGTTCGTAGCTTGAACACCGAAAATATCCTTCGCTGCTATCGACAGGAGCATGAAATTTTTAAGCGTTTGTCTTCCAGAAATTTAGAGGATTCTCATCACTACCAAGCAGCGATATGAACATTTAAGGATAATGCAGGCGATAGAGGAATTTTATACAACGATTTGAAATATCCTGAATCACACGACTGCTTTCGAATCGAATCGAATGGGAACGTAAGATTCCCAATCGAATCGAATCTAGAAGCTTCGTCAGGCCCTAGTCTCCAAGCTATGATCTTTTAACAAAGGAGTCTCAACTGACCTGATAACATCGAGCAATACATCTGTGTAGTAAAGCTCCTGATTGCTGTAGTCGTAATCTAGTGCTATTACATTCCGCAGATTAGGTAGTGGTAACGCCACATCAGTGTGATCAAATGTGTCGAGTGAGATTCGCCGGACACTTCCTCTGCTAGCAAAAAGCAAGTAAGTGTTTGGAGCTGCAATATAGATATATTAATAAGTAAGAACATATCAGAAATTGACTTCTATACATTGCCTCACCTCTCAATCCAACAAGATTGGTCAAAATTTTTAACAGTTCAAAATTGTATGTTTGATGAATTTAGTGATGCTATCCCACACAGTGTGCTAGCATCACCAAATTCACCCTCTGGGGACCTCATTCTGCTAAAGCCTCATCATCTGGGAAGTATCTATAGTATCAAATTAACATTGTTTAAGTTACTTTTTCCCTTCTGTTCAGTTTTTATATCCCCTAATTTGCAGAAGATAACATGCATATCGAAGTGATTAATAGGTGAACATCACCAACTTCAACTGGAGAACTTCAATTTGATCCCAGGTCTCCCATAGCAGTTGAGACCTAAGTAGAATGAGGTCCCCAGAGAATTTAGTGATGCTAGCCCGTAATTAATCATTTGTTCTTAGAACAACAGAGCTGAAAATTAACTTACTTTCAGTCATTTTAGATTGAATGACGTTTCCAATAGTTTTTTAATTTGTAGGGATATGATGATATAAAATATGTTGTTGAAGAAACACTTTAAGGGACTGGTAAAGGTTCATTTACAGGGTTTTCAAATAATAAGTTTTTCAACAGACTGGCTGGGGTCTTCTGATTCTATTCTCAACGTGATACCCTTGCTCAACATAAGTTATTTCACCACTGTTGTAATGTAACCAAAAATAAAATTATGAT
Source organism: Siphonodentalium dalli (assembly GCA_032622095.1). Classification (NCBI taxonomy): domain Eukaryota; kingdom Metazoa; phylum Mollusca; class Scaphopoda; order Gadilida; family Siphonodentaliidae; genus Siphonodentalium; species Siphonodentalium dalli. Next base: position 57,613,911 of record CP136067.1, read on the forward strand.
CCAGAAACCAAAATAATCTGCAAATTCTGAAGTCGACAACAGCCATAACTCCGGTAAAAATGGGTAGACCAAATTAGAACATGACCTGTATTCTCATGTGAGCCATCCAGAAACCAAATTTGAAAACAATCTGTTACAAAACTATAACTAATATAAGTTATCATCCGGAAACCAAATAATCAGCAAATTATAAGTCGACAAGAAAACTGAATTCCCATTAGTTCTTTTGTAGGGACTGTTCTACTAGACTAAGATATTCACCAATTGAAATAATCATCAGCAAGTATGCACTCCTCTATGGGTTAAGGATGTTTTAATGGATAATTGTAAAAGCTGTGGCGACATTAGAATAACTCACTATTATCACAGGTCCTGCCATCATCCCTCAGAAGAAGTCCTGTCGGGCAAGCACATACAGTGCCAGTAGACTTCAGCAGACAGAAGTGGCTGCAGCCAGCATTATTATAACCACACCTGTTAACTCGCCCATCTGAAATATAAATGATACGCTACAATTAGGATTGTCACAATTATAGCATTATATGATTTAAATTTCTTTTAATAACCGATTATCTTTATATATAAAGAGTAGGATATGTCTGTCCAGACACTCAGACCGATTTCAACCAAATTTGGTGTGGTAACTTGGAGTAACCTGGTGGAGGTTATAACGGCATTAGTTTTTCAAAATTTTGATTTAAAAAAATTTAATTAAATAAATAAATGAAAGTGTCAATGACACTGTAGCTCAACTTGAGGAGGCATTAATAATTCTATGCTGAGCAGTCAATAGAAGGAAAGTCAAAAAGATTGTATTGTGTAAATGAAATTAATTTCATTTCAAACATTTCTCCACTAAATGTGGGCTGCATGGTGTGCCGATTGATTCAAATGTGAAATCCAAGATGGCTCCAGGCACCCATGTTTTTTTTTTAAATTTCGGAAGAATTGGATATTATCCATTTTGAGATAACACCAAAGAACCATATGAAGTTTGGATGAGGAATAAGGTATTTGGCACGTAGGGTGCATCAAATGATTTAAAGAGTATAATCCAAGATGGCCACTGGCGACCATGATTTTTAACGAAATTCTGAAAATATTGTTGGCTCCCATCTAAAGGTCACCCTGAAGATCCTTATGAAGTTTGCAGACGATCGGCTGTGGGATGTGGCCTGTAGGTTCTGCCGAAGGATTTAGTCATTAGAGATGGGCGGTATTGAAATTTTAAGCTCGGTATCGGTAAATTTTCGTCGATTTACCGCGGTATCGGTACGGTAATCGGTATTGCTATTAAATTACAAAACCAGAGCAGAAATTCCCGGTAAATTGCGGTAACTCAAGATTTTAACTGAACAATATACATGAAAATATGCCCACGGATTTACCACATTCGCGACAACAGCTAAATGAGGCAACACAATGACCTACACAATTATTCAATTAAGTGATATTCACACATCTCTTTGATCATTTACACGCAGGCCGTCGCACCGCTTTTGAAAAGAATAAGAGTTTGCATCATTGCATGGCTACAATATCTATACGTGTCAATTTCGTCACATAGAATTGTGAGTAGAAATCAGTGATCACAAATCCTAATCAATAGCGGCAACGCCGAAATAAATCTTAGAATTTAATCAATTGATGGATCTGTTCTATTTTTAGAAAGTGAAAGTAGATTCTGATTCACTGTATAAATGAAATCGAACCTTATTTCTGTTTCTGCCGCTTGCATTGTCGATGTCTTTGAAGTCGCCAAAGCCACGTGCTATACAGACTGCCACCACCTGAGTATTACACAGTGAGTCAGTGCGGCATTGACGACGTTACAATGTAGCAATAAGTTACAGCACTGCTTCTTTGATACACTGTGTAGTGTGTATCTATTCTAACAACTGCATTGATTGTTAGGCCCGTAACTAGGTCAGCCATATGTGACTGAGTGTTTATTCCTTTTGCTTGCTCAAGGCCTGTCAAACTGATAAAAGGTCACGTCTTTGTGATGGTCTAATGGATTTGTATAATTCTGAGATTAATTATAATTCAAGTACAGAATCAAAACTGTTTATTGAGAAACTTTATTCACTACGAAGACACACATGTTGGCAACACATGAATAATTTCAGTACCGAAAATTGGGTATTTTTAGTTTTGATTCGGTACTGTAAATCGGTATTACGCTGATACCGATACCGCACGGTAAATACCGAGTACCGCCCATCTCTATTAGTCATGCAAAGAGTAAAATCCAAGATGGCTGTTGGAAGCCATGTTTGTTAACAAATTTAAAAAAAAAAGAATCAATTTATCATGATGGGAGCTGCACAAGTGCAGCATTAAGAATCATGTGCTTGTGCATTCTCTTACATATGGGAGCCTTGCATATATAAGAGAATGCACTAGCTTACAAGATCAAGGTAAATATAGGCTCCCTATGGGAGACTCGCATATATAAGAAAATACATTGGCACAGGGTTTTCACAAAATTTCAGGAAGCTCCAGTAACGGAAGGTTTTATATCTGCCATGAACTCACCTGCTCCATCCATCTGAACGGCATGTATGTCCATTAGACCAAGCAGGTTCTTTCCAATCATTATATTCCCTTCGCCAGTTATTTTATCTGCCCTATGTATAGCCTTTGTCTGCCAGTCCGTCCAATATATGTAGTTCCCGGCAACAGTCAGACCATATGGGTGTGGTACATTAGCTACCAAAGTCTTACGATAGTTCCCATGCAAATCAGCACACTCAATAGCCTAAAATCAAATATATGTCGCAAATCTATAGATGCCTCATCTGACATGACATCATAAAACTATTGCCTGAATGTTTTCGAAAGGAGCTAATTTACCAGGATATATATTTTGGTCAGGCGCCAAAAGAAGAAAAAATATCACATATAATATAATACAGAGCATTTGTGGTTTTACTTCCTATCAACATTGAATATTAACCCTTTCAGTGCCAATTCCGATTTTTGTTTCAACCCATATTTCCTTGATCATTTTTCAAATTTATTGATTATAAGAGCTCTTTCCATCAATGTATCACATTATTATAATCAATAAATTTGAAAAATGATCAAGGAAATATGGGTTGATACAAAAATAGGACTTGGCACTGAAAGGGTTAAAGAGCTTTCTTAAAATAGGTTTGTTTTATTATTCTCATCGTATTAGTGGGGGTCTTCCTGATGCCCAAGAGTTGTGTCTGTTTGTCTGTCTGTATGTTTGTCTGTCATTAATACAAATCTACGATTCTCGACCGATCAGGACGAAACTTGGTACGTGTGTGTAGTTTTACCAGGCGGTCGTCGTTGTCGTATTGGCGAGCCCGTGCGACGCCCGTGCAGCGTATGCGCAGACGAGATCTCGGAAACGGGTGGAGCTATCGACTTGAAATTTGCTATGTGAATGTATCTTGCCCCGGATACAAATTTTATCGGGTGGCGCGATCGGGACGAAACTTGGTACGTGTGTGTAGTTTGACCAGGCGGTCAATATCAGCTCATCAGATTTCAGATCCGAGATCAACTTTTCACGTGCCGAGGTCAAATCTGTTTTTACGCTGTTTTGCGCTAATATATTTCAGTTCGGTGCTCACAAATCGATTCGATATAGCGCTAATAATAAATTGCCAGTCATATAATTTGCATGGTTAGAATCTGTGGCGCTTGCTCTTTCCAACGATATATCACACGCCTGTGTCCGTTTAAAGTTTCTACCTTAATTATCGGGAAGAACGCAGGACCATGCTTCGGTCATCGAAAAACATTCCGTGAATCTATTACGCCGTCAAGAGATCGTGACGTGATCGCGTTTAACTCTTAACCGGCCGATGTCGTGTTAACTCATCACCGGCCGAGGTATCCGCAAATGAGACCGGATCTCGGAAACGGGTGGAGCTATCGACTTGATATTTGGTATGTGAATGTATCTTGCCCCGGATACGAATTTTATCGGGTCGCCGAGCACGTGCGACGCCAGCTTCACGCATGCGCAGACCAGATCTCGGAAACGGGTGGAGCTATCGACTTGAAATTTGGTTTTTGAATAGCCCGGACAACGTCGGGCTCATCGGCTAGTCTCATATATATTTTGAAGACCTCTGTCTGTCTGTTTGTCTGTCTGTATGTTTGTCTGTCATTAATACAAATCTACGATTCTCGACCGATCGGGACGAAACTTGGTACGTGTGTGTAGTTTGACCAGGACGTTGTCGTATTGGCGAGCCCGTGCGGCGCCCGCTTTGCGCATGCGCAGACGAGATCTCGGAAACGGGTGGAGCTGTCGACTTGAAATTTGCTATGTGAATGTATCTTGCCCGGATACGAATTTTATCGGGTCGCCGAGCCCGTGCGACGCCAGCTTCGCGCATGCGCAGACGAGATCTCGGAAACGGGTGGAGCTATCGACTTGAAATTTGGTATGTGAATATATCTTGCCCCGGAAACGAATTTTATCGGGTCGCCGAGCACGTGCGACGCCAGCTTCGCGCATGCGCAGACCAGATCTCGGAAACAGGTGGAGCTATCGACTTGAAATTTGGTTTTTGAATAGCCCGGACAACGTCGGGCTCATCGGCTAGTCTACTATATATTTTGAGACTTCGTATAGTATATCCTTTATAGACTCGAAAACAGCTCGACCGATTGAGCCCAAACTTGCTATCTAAGGGTAAAAAGCCACGAGAAGTACCATCGCACTGCTTCTGAGAACGTCCGAGCACTCCTTCACCCTTTCCTGCCACCGGCGTTGGATACACGGGGATTGCCGAATGAAAATACTTGCTGAAATTTTAGAGTTACTTCGCCTACATCATACAGAAACATTAGTGTGATTCTTATGTCTGTGTCCAGACATGTAAAATACATTGTAATTTTCAGCAACAGGGGGGGGGCTAGCATAATTTGGTAATTTTTGAGTTTGTCCGTAATCATACCGTTATTGACGTCATCGCCGAGAGGCTTTATCTGTATGATGTCATAAGGGTGCTGCTTTGTTTTGGATGGGTCAAATCGTGACCCCGACCTGACCTTGACCTTCAAAATGGTCAATTCAAGGTCAAATTGGGTAAAACAGACGGATTTGACAAAATTTGATACCTAGGGATACTTTTGTCCGGGGAGTGTTTTGGACGGGTCAAATCATGACCCTGACCTGACCTTCAAAATGGTCAATTCAAGGTCAAATCGGGTAAAACGGACGGATTTCCACGAAATTTGATACCAAGGGGTACTTTTTTCCGGGGAGTTTTCTTGACGGGTCAAATCGTGGCCCCGACCTGACCTTGACCTTCAAAATGGTCAATTCAAGGTTAAATCACGCCTTTCGACGGATGAAAGCATGGGCTAATCTGCTAGTTCTTCTATAAGAAGGAAAATTTGCTTAGCAAAAAATTTAGTGTGCAATCACATGGGGCACTTTTACAGGTGATGGTAGTGTTCTCACCTCAAATTTTGAAGATATTAGTACAGTCAATTCCAGTTAATTGCATATCGTTTAAATGCATATTTCGGCTATTTGCATAAAATATGCATGCACCAAACCATTTTCTCATAAAAAGACTATTTTCTAATCGTTTATTTGCATAAGGGTCGGACTCTATTCCGTTTTTATGCATACGAAAATCGCCAAAAATGTTGATGAGAAGGGGTAAAAAGTCACCTCATGGTGCCGAAATTATAGCAATTTGTAAAACTATTTACCTTGAAAAACGTATTTTATGGGAAAACTTAATACAAAGTTGTTGAAGATGACCATCGCGAGAGCGAAGACGGCAATTTTCAATTTCATAACACACGTGGTTTTCTATCTCTTCTCATTAACAAGCTTCTGTTGACACACATTTCCTGTATGTTTCCATATTTATTTGTGAATTGCATGATTTATTTAAATTTGTATATTTATTTGGTTGTTTGTTGAGTTTGTAAACGTTTGTAAAAACCTGAAGTTCCAGTTGCAATTCTGAGGATTCAGAGTGAAAGGAAGATTTTGCCGGGAATTCCACCAACAAGGAAGCCAATTACTAAACCGAAACCGAAACTAACATGCTTTTCTATTTCTTCTAACATGCTTCTGTTCAAACATTTCCTGTTTCGAAACATTTCAGCGGTGGTAAGTAAGTATTTGCTATCAGCGTGTAGACAGCAAAAAAGATTGACGAACTTGAGAAATATAATATTTTATTCAAAACGGAAAACTATACTTCGTAGGCAAGTGAGAATATTCAATAAAATGAAATAAAGTGAATCTTAAAATCTCATTTAGAACCCAATCTCTAATGGCGTATAGCTGAAAACGCAGTAAACATGAGTCGCTTGCGCGTGCAAAGCACGCCTGTCCAACAACCGTACTGTAAAAACATTTTTCGTGTTCAGTGACAACATCGGTATGTTCCTACATGTGGCCAAACACAAAGAACTGGCTTCCTGGTTATGTAAACACACAGTGGGTATAATAATGGGACAGAAGGGGAAACTTGTCATTCAACAACCATGTTTTCCAAACTACGTCAACGTCATACACTCGAAACAAAAATAAAGGTTATCGACATTAATATTTTTAAACTACATTTTGTTCACGTTTTACAGTATAAACAGTTTAGGAGCGATAACTCTAAATATTCAAACACGTGCTTTTCCATACCAGCAGAAATACAACTGTCTTTTGTCAGTACATTTTGTACTGTTAATTAATTACACTTACTGGCTTTTGTTAAACATGCAATTAGTCGCTATTGTAACATCCTCTATGTGGACAACGGATCACGAATAAAGCACCGGGTTTAATATTTTCCTAATCGGAATAAGTCTGAACATTGATATAAACTATAGACTACTATAGACTATAGATACGGGAATTACCGACAATAATTTAATGAATAGAAACATGTTTACATATTTAGTATAGAAATAACGGGATGGCTTATCATTAACTGAACAGCTGGTTGACATCACTGTTTCACCAAGTTAGACACAAAGCTAAAACAACACTGTCTTTGTTTCTCATCCCAACACCATGTGTGTCGTGTTTATTCAATGATTTCAACTCATTTGTGTAACAATGGTTCACTATGATTTATTCTCGGGTTTTATCCGACCCGCAGAATCTGATGATGACGCTGAATATACCATTCCGATAATGCCCATGCAGGTGACCGAGGGAATCAGCAACAAGTAATTGTTGTTTTTGCTGTTTTTATCATGTTCGTTTAAATTAAAATAAAGTATTAAACACAATTGCGTACTCAATACAAATCCATTCTGTAATGGAAATAACAAGGTCTGGCCTCCCATACAATGTATTTATCTATCTATAAATAGATAGGGAATAGAAATTATGGGATGGGAGAAATTATAAACAACACGTTTCGAAATGGGTTTTTTTCTTAATGTTTTTTTGTGTGTGATAATGATGGTATGTAATCATTTTATACATGTAACAACAAATAAAGATGTTAATGAATCAGTTTATTGACATAATAGTAATTTACAACAAGGTATGAGATGAAATTTGAAATTGATAGACGGCGACATAATGATTTCGCTATTTCGTGGTACTACGATACAAACTAAAAATCTAAGAACCTCAAATGGGGTGATGGGGTGATTTCGGCTTTATGCATATTCGGTTAATTGCATGAGAAAGGCCATGCACCGATGCTATGCAATAAAGCGAAATTGACTGTATAAAATATCAGCCGGCTTAAAAAAAAATAATAATAAAAAATATATAAATTAATTTTCCGCTTGGCCTTTCTTTTTTGCCCTCCATTAGGCCTAATGTTTAGATAATTTAAGATAACTTTGTGAGGATGGATAGTGTACCTTATTCTGAGCATCACCCCAGACAATTCTGGCTGTAGGTCTGTCAATCGTCAAACCATTAGGCCATTTGAGGTTGGAAACTAAGACTATTCTGTTACTTCCATCCATATCAGCCCTCTCAATTGTGGCATTCTCTCCCCAATCAGTCCAGTAGATATATCTGTGATAGCACAAAAGAACATCTCAGCATGGCTCATTGGAGCATCATATAATATAATTTTAATTTGGGGAGAGGGGATTTAACCCTTTGAGTGCCAGGTGGGATATACCCTGTGCCAATGCATTCTCTTATATATGCGAGTCGACCATAGGTCGCCTCGCATATATAAGAGAATGCATTGGCCTAACAATTTTTCATCATTTGTTATTATTTTTTACAATTTAAATTTTGTTCTTATATTCTTTAACAGGCTTATTTTGTAGGTTTAGGGCCAGGGAATCTTACGTTTTTCATGGGCATCAAAATAATTACTATGAATACTTGGTGATAGTTTTGAGTTATAACATGCCCTATAGCATGCTTAAGCATACCCAAAACAAAATCAACCAAAAAAAACAACAATTTTTTTTTAATTTTTTTAGGGCCGATTTTACAGAACGTAAATTAGGGCCGATAAGATCGGCCCGTGGCACTCAAAGGGTTAAATCATACCTATGGTGAAGAATTTCAACAGTTTAGACAAATAGATTGAGGCATAAGGGCTACACCACATACTAGTAGGCTCACCCCATTCCATAATTTCAACAGTTTGGCAATATTCTGCTGAATAGATACTTGAAGAATTGGAATTTTTCAGACTTTATAAATGGTTGCATCACAATTTTAGAGATATATTGTAATAAAATATAATTTGAAGCCAATCAAAGTCAGACATTAAATTTTCTCAGGGCTTTGATTTCAAGATTTGTTGTGAACATTTTGAAAATACAATTCAAGTTCGGCAGGTCATATTTAATCTCCATGAAACATATGTTTGCATATATATTAGCATAATATGAGTTTATAATATACAACATTAGAAACATTAAAAATGAACTGTAGTTTGTTTACAGTCTATAATTTGATAGTGTGTTTGTTTAAAGGTACTCAATCCGATCAGACTGTTCCCATATCATCAAGTTACAACAACATTTCTTCTAAATACGCTTTTGTTATCAGAATCGATTAATTACAACAAAATAATGCTAACTGCTGTTAACTATGGTATAAAATTTCCCAAAACATGTTATCAACATGTTGTTCAATGAAATATGGCCATATTATCACTTGCGTATCACAAATTTTGGCCGTATTACCACTTGATTTTAGATTTATCCATCTTCATACGCAATTCTTTCCAAGACCATTAGTTTGACGACTGTTTTCTGGGCCACAAATAATTACACGTTTCGAGAAATAACAAATTTCAAAAATCGATATCTGATCACTGTGAGCTTTGATGGGTGGGTTCCTCGACTCAAATAAAATACTTTTCACCACCGAAGACAAAGAAATAGTAGTTTGGGAGCATTCGTTATGCATCTTTAAATAACAAAACAAAACTTCAGGAAGCAGTATTGATTTTTATAAATGGCAATGTGAGATGAATGAAAGTTAGAATGGTGAGTAATAGTACGGTGCTATGGTTCTAGATTGGGTTATATTCTAATGAAAGTTAGAATGGTGAGTAATAATACGGTGCTATGGTTCTAGATTGGGTTATATTCTAATTAAAGTTAGAATGGTGAGTAATAGTACGGTGCTATGGTTCTAGATTGGGTTATATTCTAATTAAAGTTAGAATGGTGAGTAATAGTACAGTGCTATGGTTCTAGATTGGGTTATATTCTAATTAAAGTTAGAATGGTGAGTAATAATACAGTGCTATGGTTCTAGATTGGGTTATATTCTAATTAAAGTTAGAATGGTGAGTAATAATACGGTGCTATGGTTCTAGATTGGGTTATATTCTAATGAAAGTTAGAATGGTGAGTAATAATACAGTGCTATGGTTCTAGATTGGGTTATATTCTAATTAAAGTTAGAATGGTGAGTAATAGTACGGTGCTATGGTTCTAGATTGGGTTATATTCTAATTAAAGTTAGAATGGTGAGTAATAGTACAGTGCTATGGTTCTAGATTGGGTTATATTCTAATTAAAGTTAGAATGGTGAGTAATAATACGGTGCTATGGTTCTAGATTGGGTTATATTCTAATGAAAGTTAGAATGGTGAGTAATAGTATGGTGCTATGGTTCTAGATTGGGTTATATTCTAATTAAATTTAGAATGGTGAGTAATAGTACGGTGCTATGGTTCTAGATTGGGTTATATTCTAATTAAAGTTAGAATGGTGAGTAATAATACGGTGCTATGGTTCTAGATTGGGTTATATTCTAATTAAAGTTAGAATGGTGAGTAATAGTATGGTGCTATGGTTCTAGATTGGGTTATATTCTAATTTACGTTAGAATGGTGAGTAATAGTATGGTGCTATGGTTCTAGATTGGGTTATATTCTAATTAAGTTAGAATGGTGAGTAATAATACAGTGCTATGGTTCTAGATTGGGTTATATTCTAATTAAAGTTAGAATGGTGAGTAATAGTACGGTGCTATGGGTCTAGATTGGGTTATATTCTAATTAAAGTTAGAATGGTGAGTAATAGTATGGTGCTATGGTTCTAGATTGGGTTATATTCTAATTAAAGTTAGAATGGTGAGTAATAGTACGGTGCTATGGTTCTAGATTGGGTTATATTCTAATTAAAGTTAGAATGGTGAGTAATAATACGGTGCTATGGTTCTAGATTGGGTTATATTCTAATTAAAGTTAGAATGGTGGGTAATAGTACGGTGCTATGGTTCTAGATTGTGTTATATTCTAATTAAGTTAGAATGGTGAGTAATAGTACGGTGCTATGGTTCTAGATTGGGTTATATTCTAATTAAAGTTAGAATGGTGAGTAATAGTATGGTGCTATGGTTCTAGATTGGGTTATATTCTAATTAAAGTTAGAATGGTGAGTAATAATACGGTGCTATGGTTCTAGATTAGGTTATATTCTAATTAAAGTTAGAATGGTGAGTAATAGTATGGTGCTATGGTTCTAGATTGGGTTATATTCTAATCAAAGTTAGAATGGTGAGTAATAGTACGGTGCTATGGTTCTAGATTGGGTTATATTCTAATTAAAGTTAGAATGGTGAGTAATAGTATGGTGCTATGGTTCTAGATTGGGTTATATTCTAATTAAAGTTAGAATGGTGAGTAATAATACGGTGCTATGGTTCTAGATTGGGTTATATTCTAATTAAAGTTAGAATGGTGAGTAATAGTATGGTGCTATGGTTCTAGATTGGGTTATATTCTAATTAAAGTTAGAATGGTGAGTAATAGTATGGTGCTATGGTTCTAGATTGGGTTATATTCTAATTAAAGCTAGAATGGTGAGTAATAGTACGGTGCTATGGTTCTAGATTGGGTTATATTCTAATTAAAGTTAGAATGGTGAGTAATAATACGGTGCTATGGTTCTAGATTGGGTTATATTCTAATTAAAGTTAGAATGGTGAGTAATAGTATGGTGCTATGGTTCTAGATTGGGTTATATTCTAATTAAAGTTAGAATGGTGAGTAATAGTATGGTGCTATGGTTCTAGATTGGGTTATATTCTAATTAAAGTTAGAATGGTGAGTAATAGTACGGTGCTATGGTTCTAGATTGGGTTATATTCTAATTAAAGTTAGAATGGTGAGTAATAATACGGTGCTATGGTTCTAGATTGGGTTATATTCTAATTAAAGTTAGAAAGGTGAGTAATAGTACGGTGCTATGGTTCTAGATTGGGTTATATTCTAATTAAAGTTAGAATGGTGAGTAATAGTACGGTGCTATGGTTCTAGATTGGGTTATATTCTAATTAAGTTAGAATGGTGAGTAATAATACGGTGCTATGGTTCTAGATTGGGTTATATTCTAATTAAAGTTAGAATGGTGAGTAATAGTATGGTGCTATGGTTCTAGATTGGGTTATATTCTAATTAAAGTTAGAATGGTGAGTAATAATACGGTGCTATGGTTCTAGATTGGGTTATATTCTAATTAAAGTTAGAATGGTGAGTAATAATACGGTGCTATGGTTCTAGATTGGGTTATATTCTAATTAAAGTTAGAATGGTGAGTAATAGTATGGTGCTATGGTTCTAGATTGGGTTATATTCTAATTTACGTTAGAATGGTGAGTAATAGTATGGTGCTATGGTTCTAGATTGGGTTATATTCTAATTAAAGTTAGAATGGTGAGTAATAATACGGTGCTATGGTTCTAGATTGGGTTATATTCTAATTAAAGTTAGAATGGTGAGTAATAGTACGGTGCTATGGTTCTAGATTAGGTTATATTCTAATTAAAGTTAGAATGGTGAGTAATAATACGGTGCTATGGTTCTAGATTGGGTTATATTCTAATTAAAGTTAGAATGGTGAGTAATAGTATGGTGCTATGGTTCTAGATTGGGTTATATTCTAATTTACGTTAGAATGGTGAGTAATAGTATGGTGCTATGGTTCTAGATTGGGTTATATTCTAATTAAGTTAGAATGGTGAGTAATAATATAGTGCTATGGTTCTAGATTGGGTTATATTCTAATTAAAGTTAGAATGGTGAGTAATAGTACGGTGCTATGGGTCTAGATTGGGTTATATTCTAATTAAAGTTAGAATGGTGAGTAATAGTATGGTGCTATGGTTTTAGATTGGGTTATATTCTAATTAAAGTTAGAATGGTGAGTAATAATACGGTGCTATGGTTCTAGATTGGGTTATATTCTAATTAAAGTTAGAATGGTGAGTAATAGTACGGTGCTATGGTTCTAGATTGGGTTATATTCTAATTAAAGTTAGAATGGTGAGTAATAGTACGGTGCTATGGTTCTAGATTGGGTTATATTCTAATTAAAGTTAGAATGGTGAGTAATAGTACGGTGCTATGGTTCTAGATTGGGTTATATTCTAATTAAAGTTAGAATGGTGAGTAATAGTACGGTGCTATGGTTCTAGATTGGGTTATATTCTAATTAAAGTTAGAATGGTGAGTAATAGTATGGTGCTATGGTTCTAGATTGGGTTATATTCTAATTAAAGTTAGAATGGTGAGTAATAATACGGTGCTATGGTTCTCGATTGGGTTATATTCTAATTAAAGTTAGAATGGTGAGTAATGATACGGTGCTATGGTTCTAGATTGGGTTATATTCTAATTAAAGTTAGAATGGTGAGTAATAGTACGGTGCTATGGTTCTAGATTGGGTTATATTCTAATTAAAGTTAGAATGGTGAGTAATAGTACGGTGCTATGGTTCTAGATTGGGTTATATTCTAATTGAAGTTAGAATGGTGAGTAATAGTACAGTGCTATGGTTCTAGATTGGGTTACATTCTAATTAAAGTTAGAATGGTGAGTAATAGTATGGTGCTATGGTTCTAGATTGGGTTATATTCTAATTAAAGTTAGAATGGTGAGTAATAATACGGTGCTATGGTTCTAGATTGGGTTATATTCTAATTAAATTGGGGAGAGGGGGCCTACCCTGATATGGGATGCAGTGTTATAGCCCTTGGCTTGGCTAATTCATAAGGTAGTATTGACCTTGATATTGTCCGCAACAATTTTGGTGGTTTCTCATAAAAAAGCCATTTCATGGGGATGTGAGTATCGTGGATCACATATGATCTTTATCCACATCAACAGGTCCAACAATAGCAGATTTATGACGTCTTTGAGAAGTCACTATTGAGTAAATGTACCTCCAGGTATAGTGGCGCCGAAAGAGCATACACAATCAGCGCACTAATGGCTACCAGGTTCATTTCACGTGAAGGCCAGGTCCAAGCATTGAAATAATGTGTCTGTCATTTTCAGAATGAGGTCCCCAGAAGGTGAATTTAGTGATGCTACCCCGCATAGCGGGCTAGCATCAACAAATTCACCCTCTGGGGACCTCATTCTGCTTACACCTTAGCAGAATGAGGTTCCCCAGAGGGTGAATTTGGTGATGCTAGCCCGCTATGCGGGGTAGCATCACTAAATTCACCTTCTGGGGACCTCATTCTGCAAATGACAGACACCCTATTTCAAGGCTTGGCCAGGTCGTTATTTAATGTTTTGTGTAACCTGCGTGTGGTGAGACATTAGCCTTTATTAAGATATCAATCCACTGCGCATTTTTATAGAATCTATTACAGAAGGAATCAGACAATGTAGTATATAAATTAATCAACATAATAGTTATTTCCATAATGACTGATATTTTATGTAAATTGATTCGCTTCATCTCGTCTTCCATGTTTTCGCCCACCCATTTTATGACATGCCGAAAACAGACATAATGCCCAATCTTCGTTTCCATCTCAGATATTGATAGTTACTCTACCAACTCAGAGTCAATTATTTTGTTGATTTTATAGTTGGGCCAAATCACGATTTCAATGAATAATAGATCTATCAGCATGAATTAAAATGATTTTACAGTACCTGGTACTGCAGCACTTACCCAGCATCATAATGTAATGCAATGGCCCTCGGCTTCGTTAGATTCTCCCAGATGAGTACCTTTCTCATTGTGCCATCCATGCTAGCCACCTCAATCCTCTTCTTTCCTTGATCTGTCCAATAAACTAAACCACCAACTGGGTCTACTGCAATTCCGTCCGGTGTATCAAGTCCATGCATAATAACGTCCTCCACATTTGTACCATCAAGACTTGCTCGTTTTATTTTGTTCAGCACCGTATCAGTCCAGTATACCTTCCCTGTGAAGTGTAAATGACATTAGTGCATTGAATAGACACCTCTATACAAGATTATGTGTGTCTTCAATACAATATCCTTCACTATGTCAAAAAACATGCAATGCCAATGAATTCACAACAAAGATATGCTCACACTTTTTACCTCTGTTTCAGTTTTGATTTTTAAAGGTACTCAATCCGATTCGATGGTCCCCATATCATCAGATTCCAACAACAACATTTTTTTTAAATGCCACTTCAGTTATCAGAATCGATTAGTTGCCCAAAAATAATGCTAACCACAGTCAATTATAGTATAAAATTGCACAAAACCTGTTATTTGTCCACATTTTGTGCAATGAAATTTTGCCTGTTTGTCAAATATCTGACAGAAAAAAGTCACTTGATTTTAGAGTTATCCATCTTCATCTGTAATTTGGTCTGAGACCATCTTCTCGTCGAATCTTTACTGGGCCACAAAAAATTATCGGTGGTGAAAATAATAGATTTCAAATATCGATATCTGATCACTCTGAGCTTGATGGGTGGGTTCTTCGATTCGAATCAAATATTTTTTACCCCCCAAGCCAAGGAAATAGTAATTTGCAAGCATTAATACGGATTATGCATCTTTAATTTGAACTTGAATGAAACTCAGATCCATTCTAATATACTTTATACTGTAAAGAATGGCCAAGACATATCAATTCAAAAATGGGGGAGGAACAGATAGGAAAAGAATGATTGGCCCATGTAAAGTAAATTTCCTGTTTATCAGGCTGGCGAGCATGATCGGGAAAAGTTTTAATCGGTACAAAATAATTACGGTACATTTTTTTATACAAACATGCACGGAATTGAGATGGAACAGAGCCGTTGCCCAGTTCAGATCTCAGTAAAATATGTGTCGGTATACTTGATTGCGAGATTTTATTAATGAAATAATTCACATGGCATCAATCAACTAATTTTTATATGGATGTCTGCTGGGGAGATAATGGCCATGGACAACTGAAATAAGACCCAGAGCTAGCCGATGCAGGCAGAAATTAAAGATGCGCCCACGATTTAAAAAAAATTGTTTGGCGTGAGTAAATTGAATTTACATGGCCTTAATATCTCAAATACTATTAAAATACCTTGAGTCATATCATAGGTGACTTAAAATATCTTATTGCTTATAATTTATTGGCATCTAAACTTTAGTCTTCACTGCTATCAAATTATAGAAACATTGAGACACCCCATGCCCCTGTCACCTCATTCTTGTATTCAGCAGTCAGGTAGTTATTGCTATTTTCTTTACCTCGTATTACATCCACATCAAGAGCTATAGCATTCCTCAGGTCACCTAGTGGAACAACAACATCAGCAAAATAGGACACATCTAATGAAATCTTGCGGATGTCTGTACGCTTGGCAAACACCAGGAAGTTGTTCATCTCTGAAATGAAGGACAGCTCCAATGATATCAATGCAATCACCAATCACCATGTACCATTAACCTGGAATACTCACCATTTAAGGGCAGATATCCATAGACGGATAATTTTATAGACATGTATTTAAAAATAGGTGCCCGAAAAAAAATTATGAATATAACACAACCCCAAAAGTGTAAGAAATCTTCGCAACAATAGCTGACCTTCATACCACATCTCGATTGTCACATAATGTGATTGCCATCTGCTTGTTCTCTATTGTGTATAAGGGGGGACAGAAAGACGGCCTATATTGGCCATGCCGCTCCTGCGCAAATTTTCAGGACAGATTATTATGTTTTTGTATTATATGTGTGCAAATAAACAATCCAATACAATCATTGGAGAATGTCAATCCATAATCTCAAATGAAGCTGAACAATAACAGAAGATTGTCAAGATTTTATGCTTTTTTTACACTTGGTTAACAGATTTTTCCTCTAAAACTTGGGTGGGTTGGTTGAAATAAAAATAAAAATGTACGTGGAAACATCAATATTGTTTTAAAACGATGTATAGCATAAAACAAGGCTTCAATTGTGTTGATCTGTAGCATGTAATATGCAGTTAAGCATTAGCAGATTATACAAAGACACACTTTTGAAACACCAATTGATGAATTATAGTCAATACAACAATGCAAGTTTAGAAACAGTAATGAACCAGTTACCATTACTCAATAACAATTCTTTCTTTTTTACCAGAGATCCATGATTTAGCCTGCATACTATATTCTATACAACTAGTAGGTATTAGCGGGTTTGCGCTTTCAAACCGGTACGTATACGGGTACATATACTGGTAGCTACCTGTACCGGTACACGTTTTGTAATCGCAAACTGTTTCACGGGTAGAATTCAGCATATCGACTGGTAATGTATGTGAGCCAACTGCAAACAAATTCATATATTCTATATATGTATAGAGAAAGTGTTATTCGCATTCGCTTTATTGGCCGACATTATACTTACCATTATGGAGACAAATGGCCTCTGGATAATCAGTTGCATTTCACCAGGGACGAGGCGGCAGTGCGTGGGAAGGGGTTGAGGTTTTTCTTTCACTCATTGTGGTTAACATTTTCAATTGGATTTCACTTATGATTTCATTGACCGATCGATTGGTGACTAACATAAGTGGAATTTTCCGACTGAGAATATTAGGTTATGATAGATCTAAGATACAACTTTCCAACCAATATTCGGTGTAAAGTGTATTGTTTTTAGACCCAGGGTCCAATAAAGGTCTAGGCCAGGGTTTCCGTTAGTACGGCTCAGCGTCCGTAGGACGGCCTCATTCCCCTCGCAGATTATCTGTTTGGTTCATGCATATACCAAATGTCAGTCGCAATATGTCGTAAAAAAAAATCGATTGCAACGGGAGTTTGGGGGTTAAACAGAATACTGGTGAAATGCGTGTCAAATAGCGACGTTATATACAGCGTAATACATGTCGCGGTAACATCAAAGAAATTAAGCCGGACTGCTGAGTACGCATATGTTTGTGCACGGGATGAAACTACTCATGCTCGAAAATCCCGTGATATCCTACGATTACATAATTTGATCAAAGTATGCGAATTTCTTAGTCGGGACATTTTTATGCACAGGATTTTCATGGATGAAACTACTCCTTCTCCGAGATCCCGTGCTATCGTACGGTACATAATTAATGGGTCCGTGAGGTTCAGAACAGAGTTTTAGCAAGCGTGTTATAAAATATAATTTGACGGGAAATGTGAACATGTGCGTCGTTGATTGTGCTTGGGGACCCAAGTGGGGACCCAAGCGGGAGCCGCAGGACAACGCAACTATTATTTACCGTACTTTGACTGTATCTCCGTATTGGGGAGGGGGTATGTGTTTGTCTTTATCCTCCATGTATGTAATATGGATCAAATGAATGGTGTTGTTAACTTGTCACTATGAATTCCCACTATAGAGACTGATTTCGGGACAGGTTCCGTATTATTGTGAAATAAATCACTTTGGGATTTTGTTGACTATGCATGGCAATATACGCATAATAAGCAATTGCGGTCGTCGGTTTATGGACTAATAGAGACTATTGAACAAGCTACGCATTCCGAGTGAAAGATGTTGCTACCATTCGTATTCCGCCGCTATAAATATCTCCTGCAGACAAACCCCGCAGTATGACGTCACAGCGCACAAATAGTTTTACGATTGACAGCGTATATCCTAGCTGTCAGTTCCATTTGCACAGAAGCTGCTTGAAATTCTAGGAAATACTTTATTCAATTCTCCTTAATTGCTATCTATTATTGGTCAATGCATAGATGCTTTGTAGTGTTTAGATTTATTATGCCTGTTGGAATCTTATTGTATAAATTTGTAATCACTAACTCATAGGTTGTTCATTAATATATAGTATTCAATCAGACGCAGTCTTACGTTCGTAACTAATTGATTATCTGGAGTCATTCTGGACACCATCAACAGAATTAAAGCACCCACGGAAATGATTGACTTGCGTAATATATACGTAGCTTTAGGTTTCTTTGTGGGAAATTGCTACTTTTCAGTGTCAAATAACAAAATTTTCGCCCGACAGGACGAACCATGGTCGTCCCGTCGCGTTATGTGTTTCCCCAATACGGACTCATTAATTCCCCCCTGGCGGAAACCCTGGTCTAGGCCTACATGCAGTTTCATTCAAATATACGACCGAATTGCCCCTTATATTAGTCGAAGAATATTTAATCATATTAACGGTTGGGTTGGACTTTTACAACATATCGAATGGTCGGGACACAAAGTGTGAACATTTATTCCAAGAATTGGGATTTTGGTCTTGATCTAAACCCGGAGGTAGGTTGACAACTTCAACGTTAAAAGATATTTTGTTTATTATATTGCCTGAATAAATAGCGTTTTCTTCACTTCTGTGTCAGAAACTCAGGAAACAAATGAAACTCGCTCAGACCATGCTATGATCAAATGTTGCACATAGTATAAGTTCTATATATCGGTACTTCGTGTCTATATCAACCCTTATTATCCACATTGCAATATTCATAATTTTTAAGGTTCAAATGCGCCATGTACGTACAAATGGTAAAATCTATTAAATTGAGAAATCGGGCACCACCCATATACGATAAAGTAACTAAACGGTTCGTATGCAAATAAGTGTAATATATGTAAGTATATATGTAAGTAACCAGCTTAAAATATGGCCTGGTCATGCAGTCACCTCTGATCATAAGGGATTAACCCAACATTGGATTAACACATCTGAGTCATACCATGTGGTCGGCCCTGTCCAACCGTTCATTGGCGTGACTCCTTAACACATTGTCAACATAATGGACTGACAGTACCCTATTGCTTTTTCAATCAGTTAACTGCATGAAGACTACATTTTTGCTCTTACATTTCGGCAATTGTATATTATATTATTTATCGCGTGTTATTTCGGATTTGGTGGAGAATTATAAATTGAATGATTGATTGATGCACTTGCATGCATAGATTCGAGAAAATTTAATGCCTGGAATTCAAAATTAGACACCCCCACCACAAGTGAAGAGACTCTATATGTATATTCCTTCTGCTATACTTCCAGCTGTCAGTCAGAGTGCCATTATACTTGAAAATCGTTGTATTATATGAGATTTGTGGAGGCATGGACTCAGTATGATAGTTAATTTTTTTCAAATGTGCTTGCTTCAGCCCATATCGGGGTTATAACACCCGTGCCAACCTCGATACATGCATATATTTTGTTATCACGCATGTACATGCAAGTCATATAAAATAAATCGTTCACAGTGAAATAACCGTCAATTCAGTTCGATGTTGAGCGTCCTTTATTAAAATAATGGATGGTTGTGGTTGTAAAATAATGTACGATCCATTAACCTACATGTATTAACAAGACACGGTGAACACAGGAGTTCCGTCATGGTCTATATATGCACCCATATATGTATCGTGATTTGTATTGTATTTGTATGTGTTACTTACTCTCCGGTAATGGAGTAAATAAATGAATATATATATATATATAATCTGTCATTATTGGAGAGAACGCAGTTGTTTGTGAAACGATTGGCTTTCCGTAATTAGTTAAGTGCCAGAAGCCACCTCGAGAGTTTGAACATAAAATGTGACTTAAATGATAACTTTATCGATGTGATTTGTTGATGATATCTAGCAGTAAATAGGTTAATACATCGTTGACTGATATTTTGTAGAATTCATGTACTTATGTGTGAGAAAAATATAGTGAAAGATTACCGGTCAATTGGGCAGATCTACCCGTTGGAAATCCCTATGGCTGTATGTGCTGCATTGAAAGTACGCAAGTGACTGTGACGAAGTTCACCGATTTACCCAAAGCCGTCGGACGGGTATCTGCTTCGGTAGGTTGTTAAAAAGAAAGGCCTTATACTTCTTTTGACCAGAGTGTACTTAACCCTTTACCCAACAGAAGGGCCCTGTGCCAATGCATTCTCTTATATATGCGAGTCGACCATAGGTCGCCTCGCATATATAAGAGAATGCATTGGCTTAACACATTAAAAATTATAAAATTGTTAAAGAATGTAAGAAAAAATGGTAAAAAGTGTTAAAAAAAGATTTTGTTTAGGCCAATGCATTCTCTTATATATGCGAGGCGACCTATGGTCGACTCGCATATATAAGAGAATGCATTGGCACAGGGCATAACTGTAACTATCACAATGTGGTCAAGGAGCCGGTTCCAATGATATCCATATTTGTATGGTTCTATTGAGACAGACCGCAGATATTTTAGGCTGTTGAAGCTTTATTTGGCCGGTTTTGGCCGGTTTGTTGGGTAAAGGGTTAATTCAGTATCATTGAATAAGTCCAAGTGACTGTGACAAGATATCTCAGATATTAACTTAATTTTTCTCTAAGAAATTACATCTATTTTAAACATTCGTAATGATATGGAGGAATAAAAATTATATATACAATACACATATGAATAGTACAATGGAATTAACATATAACTAGATAATAATGCAGTATATTGCTGGGTAGGACATATCCCTGTTGGGCTGTCTTCCTACTTCCCCGCTATATAGCTGGTCATTGTCTCTCATCTATTCACCAGCGATTACACTCATAGAAACGGCTTTTCATATTACAGTATTGACCGAGACTAGTTTAATAATTTCATTGACTGCAACAATTCCAGAAAATTATCAGATTATTACAGTCTAAGGCCTCCAATCGATATCACGGAGGAAAACTGATGTACCATTGATAAAGTTTCACCGATATAGCATTTAATATTAAACCCTTTACCCAATACACATATGACCGACTTCATTTAATGCAGCCAATGCAATATCACCCAATTTGGAATAATGTATGTTGTTTATCTTGAATTAAATTAAAAGAGGTGTGTGTGTGTGGGAGGGAAGGACTTTCAGGAACCAAAACACTTCACTGTAGATTATTGAATAATTAGTTTATTTTGTAATTATTACATGGTATAAACAGGGCAATTGCAGTGTATAAAAGTTATTTATTTTATATTTGTGACAAGTCTCCACTTACAGAAAACAAAGCAAATGGGCAAGTTATCAACATCTTTCAAGGTTTTGTTTGGCGATGATATCACACAAAAATAAAATAAGATGAAAGACGGTATCTTAATGTTTTAAGTTTTTGGTGTAAAAAACAACATGGCTCAGATCATCAAAAATAATATAATTTTAATTGACAAGATGCTGTATGTGTCTGATACAATGCTAGTGTAAACTGGGGCGTAAATTGGGTCACCAAAGACAGCATAGTGATAACAATTATGTGGACCACTACTTCTAATATATTGACAAGTGAATGCCCCAAAAAACGTGTGTTTTATATTGAGTTTATAATCCAAATAGCTAATAATATAACCATCAATAACCATTCAGGTTTGTTTATACTTTTGGATATAACCTTCACCTTATTAAGCGCAGCTGATCACAAACTCTCTCTCTTTTCGTGTGTTCATTGCAGGAAAGTACTTACTGTCAGTGTACATTTTAGCAATAGAACTTCACATAAATCATATAAAATGGATGATGATAGGCCTACACTAAAAATAAACTATCATGAATATTAATGAAACCAACCAAAAGTATAAAATAACTTGAAATATACCTTAACATTATAATATCATCTTTCCACACATACCAAAATTGTTGGTTATTGATTTGTTCAAATGCACCCACGTGGTGCGAAATAAAAAGTAACAATCTAAATTTTTATCTCAATTGTTTTGGTCGGTCCTTTGGCTGCCAAAACACCCTGTTTTGTCCATTTTGATAGGCAAAGGGTTAAGCGATTTAGTTTTTTATGAGAAACAATGGGTGCGGCCATTCAAGTTTTGGCATAAACAAGAAACATTGAATATATCATGTGACCAAACAAGGAGATTTGAAAAGCAGGGCATGAATGTGATTGCGGGCGGGTACATTTGTGACTGGTTTAGGAAGTTAGATAGGATGTGATCGATGGCTTTTGACAATGACCACTTCAACCCCATTATAGGGCCCGAAACTTCCAACAGAAATGGTACATACGAAAGAAGTTACGTACCTTTTTTGCATGTCTTGTTATCATCACTCAGTAGAATTCCAGTTGGACAGGCACATGTGTGACCCCGAGGTAATGGAGCTATCAAACACAAATGGCTGCAGCCTCCGTTGTTTATTTTACATCCAGTGGGAACTGTAAACAAATGCTATTAATTAGTATACAGAAAGAACATGACCCACACATAGACAGAACGACACAAGTGTGTTAATGGGTTTGTTGATATGGCACGAGTACTAGCGTGGGAGGATAGAACTTGTGCAGCTTCGAGTTCTATCCTTCCAAGTGCTGTATCGACAAACCCATTAACACATGAGTCGTTATTGTGGTTATTACACGCCACTCATCCTGGAATCTGCGAATTAAAAAAAACAGGCTTACAAGGTTTATTCAGGCACATAGAGGCCTTGTTTTGTCATGTGTGATGATGCTTTTATTTTATAGTTCTGGTTTCATGGTTGAAGCCATCCAGTAATGACAAAGGGATGTGTATAGAATGCATGTTCCATTTAGATTTAGATTTAGATATGGAAAAGCATGAACACTGAAATTCTAGGAACAAACGTATAATAAAGACGGTGATGCAAGCGACTTGATTACTTCATCAATGGCATCAAAATTTTCTCCTGGAATTCCATCATCCTATGTTGGTGGTTCCTCTCATTAGTTTTTCGTTTTCAAATGGTGACTTGGCAGCAAGTCATCACATGTATAGTATATTTGGTAGTTTTTTCCAGGGGCCTGAGGACTCATAAGTCCAAAAGCTGAGCCACAAACACTGAAATTGTCTTTTTAATGCCCACTCATAAAAAATAAAATGCCAATTTAATTATAACATTCATTTGTAGGCGGGATGCAAATCGAAGCCAAAAACACTCTAATAAACATTCCAGTTACGCCACTCAATTAGAGCAAATCCTATTCTTGCGATAGACCCTTTGGCTGCACTGCTTGCAATGTGCCACTCACGACGCCAAGCGAATGACTCACTGATTTGTCCTAATTGAGCATCGAAACAGAATTCGCAGAGATCACGATGGTCTGCATGCAATGGGCCTTAAGGCCACACAACTTTAACCATTTGTTTACTTAATAGATTCTTCAATACAGTTCTATGAGTGTAGATTGGCATGAACATTCTTCATGTCGAGATGTTCATGAATGAGAAAATACTATGTTAACAGACGTGTGTTATGTTGACGAAATAGCTAGAGAGCTGAACATTGGCATAGCTGCAAATAGTTACTCTATTCTAGTAACATTTTAACCAGTATAAAGATATAACAAAATTACCCGATTACAGTAATGTCCTAAATAATCAGTGAGAGCTTTCCTATGAATGGAAACAAGCCATATTTCCGACTAAATCCTGAAAAGTTACCCATAATTCTGTTGTAGTTAAGGAGTTGATTATTTAGGGCATTACTGTATGTTATGTTGTGGGCTGACTTTGGCATTGTGTGGTTCTCGTTGCTCAATATATAAACAAATATTGCCTAAGTTCACAAAAGGTTGGGGAAATGTCACTGGTGCCAGCAGTCTTATCAAGGCATTAGGAAAGAGAGGCCCTGCATGGAGTTTGGGTGGTAATGTCAATAATAAGATAGTCAATATACCTGGAGAACGACCCCTGTGGAACACATGAACATCCATAACACTGCTGAGACCAGATAGCACAACCCTCCTGTCTGATCCATCCAGTTTATCTGCCGAGTGGATGCTCTTTGTTTGCCAGTCAGTCCAGTAAACTTTTTTTTCATATAAGGCGAGGCCAAACGGGTGAGGTAGGTTTTTTCCAACAATAGTCTGAAAAATATAATTATCGGTCATTCTGGTCCTAAATGAGATTCTGAAAAATGCTGAAATCTGATAGACACCTGAAATGAGACGATTAGAGCTGTACGTCAGATTTCATAATGGCATAACACTTATACCGAATTGTCGTCTTCATCATGACCTGGCAACTTAATATGACCATTTATTGGCTGCATCTATTTAGCCTGATGTCCCGCAAATGCTCAGAAAAGCTATTTCCAATCTGCCTCCTTGTTTCTCTGACATAAACTGCCCCAATCACAAGCTACACACACCAGACCATATATGACTTTTCTAGTACGGCAAGTCACCTGCTTCAACACTCAAAATTTATTTGCACCATCATAATTCACATCAGAATTAGTCAACTGCGCACGCGTCACACACGAGGTCTCGCACTTTCAATTTTGCAAGGATACAATTCGTTGAGTTGAGACCCTAAACATGCTTGTAAATTTTCAAAAGAATTCTCCAATAAATGCGGGCTGCAGGGTGTGCCGATGGATTCAAATTTTAAATAAAAGATGGCTTCTGGCGGCCATGTTTTTTAACAAATTTCGGAAAAAATCAATGGCTCCCATCTTGAGGTCACCCCGAAAATCCATAAGAAGTTCGGTGATGGTCAGATGAGAGATGTGACCTGTAGGGTGTGCTAATGGAAATTGTTGATGGCGAATGGAGGGGCACACAGACGGATGGATGTCAGCCCATGGCAATAGCTCAAACTTGACTTTTGTCAAGTTGAGCTAATAAACGTACCTCTCTATTGAGATCATTCAATGTGCTTGTTTATATGTTCATAATAACCGTAATTCTCTATTGAGACCATTGAGGGTGCATGTTTCTATGTTATCATAGTAACCGTAATTCTCTATTGAGACCATTCAATGTGCATGTTTCTATGTTATCATAATAACCGTAATTCTCTATTGAGACCATTGAGAGTGCATGTTTCTATGTTATCATAGTAACCGTAATTCTCTATTGAGACCATTCAATGTGCATGTTTCTATGTTATCATAATAACCGTACCTCTCTATTGAGACCATTGAGAGTGCATGTTTCTATGTTATCATAGTAACCGTAATTCTCTATTGAGACCATTGAGAGTGCATTTTTCTATGTTATCATAGTAACCGTAATTCTCTATTGAGACCATTCAATGTGCATGTTTCTATGTTATCATAATAACCGTACCTCTCTATAGAGACCATTGAGAGTGCATGTTTCTATGTTATCATAGTAACCGTAATTCTCTATTGAGACCATTGAGGGTGCATTTTTCTATGTTATCATAGTAACCGTAATTCTCTATTGAGACCATTGAGGGTGCATTTTTCTATGTTATCATAGTAACCGTAATTCTCTATTGAGACCATTCAATGTGCTTGTTTATAGGTTCATAATAACCGTAATTCTCTATTGAGACCATTGAGAGTGCATGTTTCTATGTTATCATAATAACCGTAATTCTCTATTGAGACCATTCAATGTGCATGTTTCTATGTTATCATAGTAACCATAATTCTCTATTGAGACCATTCAATGTGCTTGTTTATAGGTTCATAATAACCGTAATTCTCTATTGAGACCATTGAGAGTGCATGTTTCTATGTTATCATAGTAACCGTAATTCTCTATTGAGACCATTCAATGTGCATGTTTCTATGTTATCATAGTAACCATAATTCTCTATTGAGACCATTCAATGTGCATGTTTCTATGTTATCATAGTAACCGTAATTCTCTATTGAGACCATTCAAGGCGCTTACTTGTATATTATCAAAATAAACGTACCTCTCTATTGAGACCATCGAGAGTGCTGGCTTCTATCGAGTGTTGAGAAGCATCTGTCCAGTAGAGCCTTTGGTTCTGGTGGTCGATTGCCAGACCATTGGGCCATGCTAACTTGTGGCTGTGTAAAATCAACTTATCCTTCCCATCCATACCAGATCGTTCTATTTTTGGTGTCTTCCCCCAATCAGTCCAGTAAATATAGCTGTGGAATTAAGGGTCATGGTATGTAACCACTAAGTTAAGCTCATCACAACATCATTAACACTTCGGAGAAGTTCTATATAATTATGACCCAAAATAAAGCCATGCAGAAAAAAGAAACACAATAAGAGACAAGAAATTGAATCAGAGATGCAGGGTCAAGTTGCAGTAGCTACGCAAAACACAGGCTTGCAAATGAAAAATTATTTAATCTGCCTATCATTACTATAAATGAACTAATTAAGGACTGTAAATCAGCTGAAAATATGCTGACCTGGCCAGTTTTCCAACTTGATCATGACATTGTTGACCAAGTTTCATATACCGAAATATGAACAAAATCAGTTGATATTTTTTCCAAGTGATTAAAATTCAAGAAAATTAACTAATTAAGGGCCATAACTCTGCCAACAATATGCTGGCCAAGACATTGTTGAGCATGTCTCATATACCATACCTGCCCAGTTTTCATTTGTTTAGAAATTCTCATATAATGAATATCAATAAAATCAGTTGATATTTTTTCAAGTTATCATACTAACATGATAAAAATTCACGAAAATAAACTAATTAAGAGCCGTAACTCAGCCCACCATATGTGGACCTGGCTGCATGGTTTTGGAACTCGATCAAGATATTTCTGAGCAAGTCTCATATATCAAATATCACTGAAATCAGTTGATAATTGTTCCAGCTTCATGCTAACATAGTCTGTAGATGCCCACCGGCGAACCGACCTTGGCAAACTAATTGAAAATTTCAAAAATAGCTAAGATATGCTATAAAAAATCATGGACATTGTGTCGAATTTTTACCTCACAAAGTCTGCTATCAACAAACTTTACAACATTGTTAATCTGGAATCATGATTGATAATGTCTAGTTCCACTCACAAATTCTTAGTATGTCCAGAAATCCAATATCTGATTGTACTGGCTTCAATTTAACACTTTTGTACAGCACAGATGCCATTGTATGTGGATAGACATCACATATATTTTTCTGACTAAAATAGTTTGACCGTTAAGTTTGTTATAGTTCCTAATTTTTTAATGAACGGTACAACTTCCTTATCCATTTTCATCGAAGATAAACAATTTAGCTTTTCACATTCTGGACAAATGGCTTGATTAAAATTCGCGGCAAATAAAAATGTGACAAAATCATACACAGGAATTATGTGAAAATTTACACCAGTGTTCGATATAATATATTAAATAATGCATGTCTTGTTGTTGACTAATAAATATGGCAAAATATTGGTCAGAGAGGATGTATAGTCCACGAGTCCACCATTCCTCCTTTCAGACTACTAATTTGGTAAAGTCAACTCCAAGCCATGAAATATCTATATAATAATACTTACCCAGCTATTGGATAAACAACAATATCTCTTGGCTGGTCGAGATCTTTCCATATTAAAACGGTTCTATTGCTACCATTGAGATCGGAGACTTCGATCATGTCGGTTCCCGCATCTGTCCAGTATAACTTATCACCTGCCCAGTCGACAGCCAGACCAGCTGGACTGTTCAGACTAGTGTCAACGATAACCTACAATGGTAAAACAACAATGAAACTGTAGCCCTCAGCCCAGTCAATGTACAAGCCAGCCCATTCAACAGCCAGACAATCTGGACTGCTCAGACTGGATTCAATGATATTCACAGTCTGATATATGGACAAGTTAGCTGCACTTTTCAACTGGCTAGTTGTGTCATGCAGTGGTTACAGCAAGAGTAAACCGTCAATGAACATATAGTGGTTTAGAATATTACAATCTATGAATGTGTCTTGGTTTTTAAATAGAGGCTACAACTACCAATTTAAAGAAAAGATTACTACAACCACGCCGATCCATATAATGTACAATGCAGGAACTACAAAAAATAAATAGGACTGCAGTTATCAGAGGCATATCACAGTCATCAGTCTATTTGGATGGGTACACAAAATTGGTTTTAGTGCTGAAATTGATGTCTGGTCTAGGATTGTTTGGACTATATGCATGGAAAATGCATTCCTCCCCCCCCCCCCCTGATAATTTTAATACTGGAAAATGACAACTGAACATAATCCACTGTAAGCTCCGTAACTTATGTAGGGATTTAAATGCTGACAAATTTTACAGCTTTATTAGTGATGATCCCAATTGTCGATGTGATCATCCAGTTCATTATTTCTTTACTTGCATGCTAGTCACTTAATAATAATAATAATAGTTCGTTATTTCTTTACATGCATACTAGTCACAATTCAGCAATTATTTAACAGGGCTAGGTATGTCAAACATCACTGTTGAAAAGCTACATTTTGATCATATCTTATTAGATAGTTAAATAGAAAGTAATTCCATTTTCGTTCAAACATACATAGCACACAAACAACAGCAGATAGGCCCTCCCAGAAACACAGTGTTGGATCCGACATATCATCCTTATACATATTAACTATCACGACTTTAGCGTGAGACTCATTATTCAACACCCGATCTCCCGCCCACCCGATCGTGGATGCAAATCTCATGATTTAAGCTGCCCCATGGGTATATCTGTGTTGACTTATATCAATGGACTTACAAGAAGTGATGAAAACCAATCCCATCAAAGACAATGTTCAAGCTAGCTGCAGCTGGTGTTAATTAGTGCAAAGCAAGCTGGGCATAAGAGTGGCTCGCAGTAGTCGTCAACATTGCATAGAGAGTAATTTGCCAACACATAATTTTGACACATATTAAGCCATTTCAAATGAGTATAGGTAGTATTAATTTCTCATGCCATCTTTGTTTTAAGCATGAAAATCAAATTATATACTTTCAATACACATTCAATGATCTACTTTAATAGTAAGCAACGCACATGCTATTGTTACAAAATATATTAGCAACTCCCAATTGTAAAAAGTTTGGATAAAAAATTCTTGGATGTACAGACATGACAAAAAGTCAGTGTGCTCTGAATGGCTGTACAATTTGTATTTACAAAAAGTGCAGAAGATGTATCCGATTATAAACTTCGTCGCAAAATGCAATTTGCCATTGCCAAATATGACTGGAATACATAAATAATGTTGTTTTAAAAATGCCTTTTAAGAGTGACCCCTTCAGCCATACTAACCTCCTCATTTGAGCCGTCCCAGCCAGCTCTGCTGATGGTGTGAGCACTAACATCAGTCCAGTATATTAGGTCAGTCTTATCGTCCCAGTCTACAGCCACAGCACTCATGATGCCATTCAATGGTATCACGACATCTGCCCTGTCAGGGATTCCCAGAGTGATGCGTCGTATATCAGTGCGTGTCGAGAATAACAGGAAATTATCAATATCTGCAAAAATAAATGTTTATACTGGATAGAATTCACAGTGCAAATCTCTGGTATTTCAAAAACAGCATTAATTTTTCAATGCCTGGTATATGAACAATTTATGAGTATTATGTTTGGCACCTGGAATCAAAACCCTCTTTCCAATTGTGTTGTTTTTACTAAAAAATCATAAATTAAGATCCTGATTTATCGTATTCAACAACCATCATTAAAAAAATCATGACATTCAGTTTAATCATGTACTAGCACATAGTTTCCGCTAGAGGGCAGAGGGTCCCTTTTAGAGTCCCCTTCCCCTAGCCCAAATTTCCCCTCTGACACATACTAGTCTATACCCCTAACAGATCCACAGACACCTACATCACCTGTGTAACTCCCACTGAATATAACTGACAAGGAATTCTATATGCCAGTTACGCTGACCACTAGTGAACCATTTTACAGAAAAATTATTCTCTTCAAGGATGCATACATCAACAATTATTCCCTTATTTTGACCTAAATGACACATGTTTGATTCTGGCTGGTTACGTTGTCATATTATACAATCATGTTCCTATTGTGATTTGTATGTAATGGTTATATTGACCAGATGTTCGTCTGTGAATGGTGATCTTTAATGGTGATTTAATGGTATCAATAAGCTTTCATGAATTTAGGGACAAAGAAATAAAAAGCACATTTGACAGTTTTCTCCGCCGCTGTTGGTGGCGGTACGAAAAATTCAATCTCAGTTCGCTTATTTTACTCATAGCTTTAAAATTGCTACGTACAATATTAAATTCATGCAATACGAATAAAAACTCTCTTTCATTACATAACCTTCCAGTGAAAAATAAAATTACGATTTGTTAACTTTCTCCGTTATATCATCATATACGTTCAGAATCTGGACTCAAATAATGGAACAATTTACTTTGCAGTGGTTTAACCCTTTCTTTACAAAATGGATTTTCCCATTCAGTTATAAAGGTCTACACTGGAATGGTCCATTAGTCACCTGGAGGGATGTTCAGGAAATATAAGCAGACGACAGCAGATATGATAATACAAGTGCAGAAGAAGCCTTATTCATTGATAGGAAATGTTCAGATAATAAGTTCAAACAAACATATGAACATTTCTAAGGGAACCACTCATCAATGAGTATTTTGTATAGAAAGGTTTATAACATATAGTGTTAGGCTGTTGTTGATCTTATTAGCCAAACATTCCTACGAATGAACCAATGAAAATTCTTTTTGATTTGCATAATAGAAGTAGTGTCAGATGCTAGAGACAGATACATCACATAAATGGCCAGTATTGTTTCCACAATTGGCATTAGGTTTTTTTTTTTTCGGGGATGAACATTAAAATAAATTTAGACCCCCATTTAGAAGCTAACCCTGAGATTCATGACAGGAGCTGTGCCAGTGCATTCTCTTATATATACGAGTCGCCCATTGGAAGCCTCACATATATAAAGAATGCACTGGCTTACAAGGACAAGGTAAATATTAATAGGCCAAAGCTTTCTCTTATATAAGCGAGGCTCCCTATTGGAGACTCGCATATATAAAAGAATGCATTGGCAAAGGGTTTTCGAAAAAAATTCACAAAGCTCCAGTCAATGAAGGGTTAATTCCGATTCATTTCAAAAAAGGTCTTTTCCTTTCACATCAACCAAGTTCATGATACTCAGGATAGATTGAAGTTTAGCTGCCGATTAGGACATGATATCATAGTTATATATAACTTACTACTTATACATGACATGAGGTTGCTGCTAAGTTCCTGTCCCGTTGGACATCCACATATGTAGTGTTGACTGTTAGGTAAGCACAGGTGACTGCATCCACCATTGTTTGTCCCACATCTACTCTCAGCTGTGAAACAAAACAAGGTGACATTAGCCAATTAAAATAAGTTTGAGTTCTCAGATTCCTTAAAATTATGTGCATGAAAAATGTAGTAGAACAAAAAAGATAGTATGGCTTATTAAATATGGAGAATGACAGGATACAGCACCTCAAAACAAAGACAAACATTGGATTCACCTCCCTCGTAAATGGTTACATGGGTTGATAGGGCATGCCTCATAAAATTTCATCAATGTCATTTCCTACAATCCAACAGCAGAATCCCATTTGTTGTTATAATGATTCATCATAGCACAGAGAAAGGGCCTTGGCCCTGATAGCTTTCATTTTGGGCAAATTAAAGTATTTATACACAAATTTAATATATATTTTTTTGTTTTTAATATATTAATCATTGTGAACTTCACAACTAATATTCAATGACACTGCCTCCATATTCCTGCTAATTACTTGAAACAAGATTTAGAACATAAGTCTCGTCTCTGGTAACATGCTTTTGATCACCACTTTAAATGGTCAAAAATTACTGAAAATACAACATCAACAATAAATTAAGAGATGTCAATGTTTTGAGTCTAAATATGAGACAATTCTGGGGTAGCATGTTCAGCATAATTAACCTATTATCACCACCCTCCATGCATTAGCATTAACATCAGAGTATTATCCTTGTTGGCAAGGTGGTGTGTAATTAAAAACAATTATTGAAACCCACACATCAGTTAATAGAATGTACCAATAAACCCACACATCAGTTAATAGAATGTACCAATAAACCCACAAATCAGTTAAAAGAATGTACCAATAAAACTCAATTTGAATGAAGAAAGTCATGTCAAGGAAAATTTCCAACAAGAGTGACAAGGAGGTAATCAAATATAAAGGGCATATACCTAAATACTAAGTATGCTAATCCTGATATGCACACAATTGCTGCTGCTAATGCTTTTTTGTAGAGGATGCGAATGAAAATGGTGATACATGCCTATGACTGAGGTAATGTTTGGTGTGAAGCCAATAGATACATATTAATCGATCAATTATTATTATTATTACTTACAAGGAGGTTGCCGCTGTGGATGTAGAGTATGGATATCCATTGGGAAATGCAGTCTGTTTCTGACCGTTTCGACATTGTTTCCATTGAGCTTATTTGCTCGTTTAATGCTTTTGGTGTGCCAATCGGTCCAGTATAAATCATCCTCAAACAAAGTCAAAGCAAACGGATGAGGTAGACCTGTAATTGACAATAAGAAGTTAAGAACAATTTAGAGGATGATGTCATTGACACCAGGGACCTGCCTAGAAGGAGGACGGTAGATATTTTCTCCTTAAATTGTGCCACTTCTCCCTGTTTTAGTCCTAGGGAGAAGTGACCTCTCTCATATACCAGTATCCATATTTCCAAACAACATGTTCAATCCTTTCATTACGAGAGCTGCGCTGGTGCAGTATTAAAGATAATGCGCCGGTGTCAGGGCTCACATATATAAGAGAACCTGCTCCCATTTTTGCTCATTCATGTACCTCCCACTGATCCGTACCGCGAATCTATTAAAGTATTTGAAAAAGATTCGATTCGAGATTCGATTCAATTTCGATTATGATGATTCGATTCGAGATTCGATTCGATGTTGAAATTGCCAATTCGTCGGGCCCTAATGTTACTACCAATTCTGGTATGTTTGTGAAATTTCCAGATGGCAGTGATGTTTGAAGTCACCAATGTGCTGTCTTCAGCAAATATTTTACGGTCAAAATCTTCCAGTGATATAAATAATTTACTCTTTCTTTAGAGAATTTCAAATTATTTGGCAGAGATCCATATCTGAAAAAGACCGAGGCATTTTTATAATAATAGCAGGATATACATGTAACATACCATGATTAATGACTGTTCTCCTGTGAGTGCCATCTAGGTTCGCACATTCAATAACATGGTGCTTGGCATCAGCCCAGTATATCTTGTCTGCAGCATAGTCAATCGTCAGACCATTCGGCCAAACTAAAGATGTGTTTGCAATATTCGACCTCTCAGATCCATCCATAGAGGCCCGCTCTATTTTAGGAATCACACCCCAATCGGTCCAAAAAATAGCACTGTGAAAAGAAATTAGATAGGATATCTTTATGATATCTTATTTTCAATATGATCATAATAAACAAATGTGACAGAATATAAATAAGTTTTGCTGTTATATATTATGCAGGGGGTGACTTAGTGAAAGTTGACTGTCTTCCAGCTACTCCCTTTACAAATTAATCAGGTATGATGAAGTGGCCATAAATGGGCAGCTTCATGCACAGTATAGGCATCTCTGTGTGGATGTGATGGGTGTCAAGAGTTTGATATAGTGTAAACATATTTTTATTTCCAAATCCAAACAAATAACATAATATATACAGATGACACATAAATCAAAATAGAAGAGTTAATGTATGGAAACGAGGATCAGACAACAAGCCCGAGGTCTTGTATGAAGTCTTCTCCTCTTTGGCGACATGCCCCATCCACAATAAGTGAGGGAGGGATATAGACCAGACGGGAAGTGTTGGAAATAATGGTTTTAAGAGAAATGGAGATATATAACTTAATTTGCATGAATTAGGGATGGAAAAAAAGGGTGATGATAGAGTTAGGGATAGCAGGAGGCAGAGAGAGAAAGAGAAGGGATGAGAAACTAGAAGACAGGAGGGGAACAGATAAAGCCGTGAAATTATGACAGTGGTGAGGAGTTTTCAATAATTGGGTTGTTGTATGATAACGAGAGGCCGATCACGATCGGCAGATGTTTAACCCATACCTTGGCGATAGCGACTAGTCATAATTGATAATTTGTCAAAGATATGATCACAGGAATTAATCCATATATCAGTACCCAACTTGAAATCAAAAGCTCAAATAATTTGTCTTAAGGAAGGGTTAAAGTATTTGGGGTGGGGAGGAGTAGTTTTAAATCTCATAACTCTGTCCCTATTCACCCAAGGACCTCTCACTGTGAGATCCAATGGTTTAGTGATTTCGGAGGACATGTTTAGGAGTTTAAGTTAACTCATTGGAAGCAAAAGTGATAAATCCCTATCTTTAACACTTTTGACATGCCAGATATTCAAAATTTATTCACTTCTAAAGAGAAATTATAATTTGTTGACAAGCCAGACTGCTTAGAATGACATACATGTAGGGGATTCCATCTCATATTTAAATGGTACTTTAATTACCCCCCCCCCCCCCCCCATTCTCCCCAGTTATTTCTTTATCAAACATGGACAGATATAAGATCAGATCTGACCTGTGTATTAAATAAGATTAAGTGCTTCATAACAGGGGTGTATGCATGGTTTTCAAAAATATATGTAGTTTATACAATTCAAAAGTATTATCTATATAATGTTATACAGACATAATATGATGAGGATGCTTGCCCCTATGACCACTAAATCGTTCATATAAAAGAAAGTAAGTTAGCCCTCAATTAAATGGTTTCACACATTACAATGTTTTACAAGTAGCTTGGACACTAAAAGCCACAACCTTCAATGTTAATCTTCTAAGTGCTCTGTGGCCCCTAAAATTCAATCAACCATGAAAATATGAACAAATGGGAAAATAAGGTTCCTGGAAACACTAACATCTACCATATTGATTTTCAAAACAAGTCATCACTTACAATAGTCATTGTATATTTATCTGCCTGATTCCCATTGCATAGATAAATCATATTGGCCATCAGCTGTTATTTTAATTTCAAATTGAAAGCACATGTCTGAAGGGTTAATATATTTTTCAAAAATCAATTAATCAGTCAAAACCAAAATTTAGATAAGTGAATAGTGTGCAAAGATACCCAACAGATATTAAGAGATATGAAGAAGAGTCCATGTACATTATAGCATGTGTCTATGGAAACCTTGGAAAGGGTTAATTATTTTTGAAGCAAATTAATGGAATTTAGAAGACACTAAGTCTTATATAGGTGAGTGGGGGCTCTTATCTCACCCTGTAATGCAATTTCAAGAATAGGATAAACAACAGTCTTATGCTGCCATAAATCAATTTGACAGTTAGAATAAACAAACAGCCAGCCACCAGTGTTGTTTATCTTGACCACCAGAGCTCTGTATAATATGTCATCACTCATTTCATAACAGATTTCACTTGGAATGACAACATCTATAAAATGTCCTCTCATATACTCTGGATGTTCACATGGTAATTTATTGATATCATTATATTACATGAAACTATTGCAATAAAATCTTCATATTTTCAAAACAGGATATCACACCTAATTAATCGTATAAAACTAAAATAAATGAAAGTGTCAATATTTTTTATTATTAAACTTTTTTTTTATTGTTATTAAAGTTCAAACAAAATTTAATATTTGTATCTGTTTGTATATGCTAAATTTAGCAAGGAGCTAAATCTAAAAAAATCCAATTTAAAAAAAAAAAAAAAAAATTCTCGAAAAAGGGTCATAACTCCTTTAAAATTAATCGGATCAAACCCATATTCGAACTCGATCTGTATTTTGGGCTGTGAAACTCACATACCAAATTTGGTTCCAATCAGATAAAAAATGTTTGAGTTATGGCAGAATGCGTGAATTCTAAGTTGAAAAAGGGCCATAACTCTGTAACAAAATCTGGGATCAAACCCAAATTCGAACTCGATCTGTATTTTGGGCTGAGAAACCCATATACAAAATTTGGTTTCGATCGGATAGAAAATGTTTGAGTTATCGCATTACTCGTAAAGTGTCTACGGACAGACAGACAGACAGACAGACAGACAGACGGACAGACGGACGAACGACGAGTGGTCAATCCGGGCAACGACACTATGTTTACCATACTATGGTATGGGTAAACATAAAAATGAGGCTCGTCTATAGTAATCTTCATGCATCGTGGGAGGGAGTCAATCACAATGACTGTTAACTAGTTACATCCGTCAATAAGTAATTAAACAAACACAAACACAGCTTTGAGTGTTCATAATCAAAATATGTCGTGGACTATATATCTTCTGTAAGAATAAGAACATATTCAGCAGCAATAACCTGACACAGGACGATTCCTATTTCAAGGGTGTTCACTGAGAATGTCGCAGAATCCTTCGTGTGGAATCATTTCACATATAAACAGGATAATAACAAGTAAGTACCAAACAAAATAATCGTTATTGGAAGGCATTTAGTATTACATATATATTGGGAATATCATGCTGCCGCATAACGTGGCCGGAATCCAATGCAATTCGTTGTGATAGAGTCATGGGAATCATTTTGTTCTCATGATATATGTCTGTACAGCATTAAATATTTGTTTGTTTTCGTGAATGTTAAGCTTCCTTGATCCCCGCAGTAGGGTATTCTCAGATAGGGCAACATTGGGTAGAGTTTGATATATGATAATGATAATAATGGAGCTTATATAGCGCGTATCCCCGTGAGGGCCCTAAGCGCTTCACATTATTACCCCAGTTGTTGTGTAAATGCCATGTTGAGCAATTCTTAAACGCATGCAGCCATAATGGCGCTTCACAAGATTGCTCTTGGCTTACACTTACCCAACAACCAGGTCCCTATTTCTCGTCTCGGTACGACGAAGCGAAAGGGGCTCTACTTGACCATTGAGTTGCAGATGAGGGTATAAATTTAAGAGTATGGTTGCCTAGTGAGGCCGAGTGGTAATCAAATATGCTCCAAACATGGGATTGATGTGAAAAGTCATTGAGTACAGTCTGAGCATCCTTGATTTTTGCATAACTATTTCAGAATATTCATCGATCAAGTATTCTTGTAATTTGTTGTGTGTGGATGTTTTGATATGATGTAAATTGATTTCCAGGATATTCCATAATGTGGGATAGATATGAAATATTAGTTGCTCAAAAAAAGATGTTCAGGGTATCTTAAGAACAACTGGATGATAGAACAATTGGATGATAAACTTAGCACAACCAAATCAGCCCAGAAAATAGCGCTGCTAAAACTATAGATGTATAATACCCTAATACGTAAAACAGAACTGTGAAAAGAAAGTGGCAGTGGCTTGGTTTAGATTTTAAGTGATGCTTGACTGTTCAGTCATAAACTGTTCAAATTTGTTCTCAAATTATGATCCTTGAGCAAGTTTACTCATAATGGGGTTCTTGCATAAAGGAAAAAATAAGCACCTGGCTTGTTGGGTATATATGTAAGTTTGTATGGAAGTGTGTGGACGTGCATGTGCGACCCCCTCAGTATACGTAAGTTGGTATGGAAGTATGTTCATGTGTTTGTGCAGGTTTCTCCCCTTGCGAAGCACCTGTAAAATGGCAGCATGCATTAGAATCTGTAATCAGTCTTTTGTCTTGAACTTCTGATGGCGAGATGTACGAAGATTGTGTACTATAATCATGTGTGTATCTACGACATAAACTCAGGCAATGCACACATGCAGTATTGCTTGTGCATTGTGCATGCTTCCACAGCCTCCATTGTTTGACACGATCATCATTTGCTAACCTATGTTGTTAGATTGGCATTGAGATTAACGGTTTGTATTGCAGAGTCATTGTTGCTAGTGGGTCAGCTTTCATGAAGGTTGGTCAGTGGCGGAAATAAGCACTCTTTTCATTTTTGATTTTGCACATTATTTTTCACTTTTGGCATTTTTAGTTCTGGTATAGTTATATAGACCTTGTATAGTCAATGAAAACGCCCCTGCATTCTAATCACATGGTCACAGAGTGCCTGCCTATAAGACGATGGTGTATCAGTAACTAATACGGAAGACTGATCGCCCAAAAATGCGACTTGAGGATACAATGGTAGTGACTTGTCGTTACAAAAGAATAACAGTTGTGTATATCCCCTGGATACCCGTGTGTATAAAACTAGGGGCATGCATTTTCGATTTATCCCTCTGAATCGAATCGAATTGTTTTCGATTTTGAGTACCAGTTTTTAAATCCGATTATCTCAAAGAATCTTAAGTACACTGCGCGTTTCGAGTAGAGGGCCTAGATCGATGATTTTTCCGATAATTCAAAGCATTTAGCACATCAAATTCTCAAAAAATCCCGCGATACAATTGAATAAACTCCGATGTTGCCCTTTCAAAATGCATGCACCATCATACTGCAATTCAGTGCATGTCGGGGACATCATCTCAGAACGCGGAATCCGCTAAAACGGGCGGAAGCTGAAAATTAATTATAAATCGATCCGTTTTTCATTTGCGGTGTACTAGTAAATACGCAACATGGTGGAAATATAGACATGTGTATGCTTCATTCCATCTTCTTTCTATACATGCAAGCACATGCATGTCCATTCAAAAGCTTAGCTTCGCAGAGCACATGGGAATATATAGACCGTAATTTAGTCCGTAAATTACCCAGCGGTTCTACATTTGTAAGCAGTCAGTATTTTAGATCACCTTAGCCGTGACGTGACATAAGTTCTATTTACGTCTGCTAGAGAGGAAACCCAGGAAATTAGGGAATAACCTTCACTATATATAGCGTATAGCCATAGTTTTAGTTTGCATGCATCGGAAGGTGAATGGCGATCAACTTATTATCAACTAGTTATTATGACAATTTATTTTTTCATTTGATTCATCAAATATCTGATGAGTTGTGACTTTTGTTAATAATTAAACATGTACTTAGTATATATTTTATTTAGTCTACTAATATCAGGGTGGGTCGTGGGTGACTGGACGAGTAAGACAAACACTGCAATATGACTGCTTCTCACATGCATTTTATCAATATACCAAATGCAATGTTCTGATAATGAGTGCTAATCATTAATCCAGAATTCAAACGATTGCGCGAACAACAGATAAGAGTGATTGGTAGTGTAAAATTGAATAGCGCATCTGCGCATGCGTATTTGAGATTGAGATTTTCTCTCACATACAAGACAAACATCTTCTTGGCCAGATTGGACTCACTGTGTATGCGCGAATTCGATAGTTCAAGTTATCTAAATTATTCACATAGCATCTCCGATGACAAATTACGTCTGTACTTCGTCAAGAACAGACGCCGGGACATTCACATACGAGTCAGATAAGTTATGCGGACCTCGTTAACAATTTTTACCTTGATTTCAATGTCCGATCTATTGGTCTACGTTTGCTGAATCGAATCGAATTGAATCGCGATTATGTATCCAAATCGAATCGAAAATCGAATCCAATTAATAATGCCCGAATCGCAGGGCCCTATATAAAACAAAAGCTTCGTACATCTCGCCGTAAATTTCTAGTCATGCTATCAAAGATTGCATTCTACCAGGAGAATGAGAGTTCACACATGTGTGATCTGTTGAAAATTACATGGCATGGAGGTAGTGTGCAGATAATTCTCAAAAAGATGTGTGATAAACAACAGCGACACATTTATGTACATACCCCTGCTTAGGATGAGCAACTATTGCTCTTGGTTTTTCCAATTTTTCTGTCAGTAAGACCTTTCTGTGTTGGCCGTTGAGATTTGTAACCTCTATTCTTGATGTACCAGCATCAGACCAAAACAAGAGGTTATGTATCCAATCAACAGCAACGCCACCTGGTTTGAAATAAATACAACATATACAAATCTCTGACAACTTGTTTCTGATGACCCCATATTTATATTGTCAAAAAATTGCAACAAAAAAATAATAATAATATAAATGAT
Source organism: Siphonodentalium dalli (assembly GCA_032622095.1). Taxonomy (NCBI): domain Eukaryota; kingdom Metazoa; phylum Mollusca; class Scaphopoda; order Gadilida; family Siphonodentaliidae; genus Siphonodentalium; species Siphonodentalium dalli. Next base: position 57,654,265 of record CP136067.1, read on the forward strand.
GTCAATGTTCAGAATCTAGATTTGAGAGAACTCTAGGGTGCTATGTTTAGCAGAATCACTCTTTTATTACCTGAACACCCCTCCAAATGAATAATAGACTGTTCCAAGACCGTTTGTATTTGTATTAGTTATATCGTACTAGGGGCAGCAGGAAGACGACCAACTATGACCATGCTGCTCCTGTGAAATACATATTATTATATGTCATTTGCCAAATGGTATTTATTGTTATTGTACAAATAAAATCTATCTATCTACCTTCCAATGTACACTTTTATAACTGAATGGGAGAATCCATTTAGTACAGAAAGGGTTAATACACATATAGCTCTCTTCTGTATGAAATTTGAAAGCAGATATCATTGATCATTTGTAGGGAAGTCCAGATAGATAACATAAAAAACAGTATCAGATAAACAAACTCCAGAAAGAGACCCTAAGAGTGAGATATATGCTAGGACCTCGCTTGGAAAGACAGAAACTAAGGCTGAAATATCTGCAAGGTCCTCGCTCAGACGAACAAAAAATAAGGCTGAGATATCAGCAAGGACCTTGCTCAGATGGACAGAAACTAAGGCTGAAATATCTGCTAGGACATTGCAGACTAGGACTAAAACTTGTTAGGAAGAGAATAGATGGACCATCTTTAAGGAATGGGAATTACTATAATTAATTTGACTCACCAGGACTTTCTAGGCCATATTTGACTAGCTCTTCCACTTCACTTCCATTGAGATAGGCTTTCTTAATCTTGTCTAATGACACATCAGACCAGAAGACGATGCCCAGTTCATGATGAAAATCTAGAGCGATGGCATTCTGAAGACCTTTCAAGATGGATCCGTACTCAGCTTTGTTTGTCGTTAACTTACGGATATCCACTCTATTAGCAAATATGAGATATGCCTGGCCACCTGAATGGAGAAGATTAAAATGCGTGTAGTCACAAATAGTGGTTGAGTTTGTGATTCTATATCATTCAAGAGTTTGATCTACAATATAGATGTAACACAGATATCTAGTAAAACAAATTATTAAATTATAAAATTAAGTATTATTGTCGGATCATTGCAGTTTGTTATGAATATATCTTTACTTTGCACCGAGGACCAAATAAAAAATATTTAATCCAGTAAACGAGCTCCAAATCCATATAAATTTATAAAGTAAGGGCTGTGGCTCAGCCAAAATAGTTTGCAGAGACATGAGTGGAAGACTTCACTTCCTTTTTATAGGTAAATAAACATGATTTTTATTACACTGAATTGGTCAAGTTTGCATGTTATTGTTGATTAGGAACCCACGATTTCCAAATCGTTGATTTGGATACCCAATATCACTGAATGTTTATTACTTAAGATCCTCGGCGTATTGGTAATCGTGGTCTCTAATGAAGATATATACAATTAACTAGATGGTGGCAATTTCAGGTTATATTACATTTTCAAGACACAGACAGATTTATGACGGAAAAACTTAGGCTCAATAAAATTGAGTTTGTTTTGTTTAGTCAAAATGGTCCGGATGGATGAGAAAAATTGATTCATTGTTATTGAACCAAAGCAGACAACGTTCTAGGATTAAAGTCCCATCCATTGGGTGAGATTTTGGAGATCCTGGTTTCTCATATCAAATTTTTAGATCGTGGGTACCCAAGTCAACGGAAACATGCGAAACGTGGCCAATTAAGCCTTTCTTACCATGAGCTTTGCATCCTTTGTCATCTGGTTTGATGTCATACCCTTGAGCACATGAACATTTATAAGATCCGGGTGTGTTTGTACAAGTCTGACTGCATATTCCATCTATATCACATTCATTTATATCTGTGAAAAAAAATCAGCACAGATTATAGAGGTCATATAACTGGAAATGAAGATTCCCTTTAACTATTCCTCTACTAAATACTCATTGATGAGTACCAGTAGTTCCCTTAGGAAATCTTAAGATAATAAGTTTTTTTAACTTATAATTTGAATAATTCCCACCAATGAATAGGAATTCTTCTGCATTTGTATTATATGTTCATCTGTCTGTCATCTGTTTATATTTCCTTAAAACATCCCTCCAGATGAATAATAGACCATCCCAATGCATACTTTAATAAGTGATGGGAGAATCTTTAGTAAAGAAAAGGTTAATATAAACCTATATTGCAGATTTTCGATTCTAACCAATATCACATTGATTAGTTGTTTTATAATAGTTGTTCCCAATCATTGAAATAATTTAGGAATTCTATAAACCAGCTTCATGACAGGCTTGATACAATATCAGCCTGTCAGTTCATGCCATATACCTATAATGAATGCCTCAAAGTAAATAGTCATATCACAGTCATAATTCATAAATATTTAATTCTATGTTACAATAAACAATTTTAATTCTATAATTTTTGGGAGGTTTGTTTGTTACAAATTCTGCTTTCTTTCAAACGGTCGTATCTTCGCACAAATAAGAGTTAGCCTAATTTACAGTATTTTTAATGGTTTTAACATGTAACCAGTAACACAACTATCATGTAGATTGCAGCATATAATGCTTAAATAATGTTTTATATTTCACTTTTTGATAGTTATGATTCTATTAAAGTGTTTCATTTGTAGTCGATGCTCAGAAAATAAACTAATTTTTCATTTGTCTGCAAAGATAGAGCAGTTTATATAAACCGATCATTGTTAGCCATACCTATGCATGTTTTGCCATCATCTTTCAATCGGTATCCCAGTTCACATTTACACTGTGACCCAGCGTTCGTGTGAACACATCTTTGTGAACAGCCACCATTTTTAAGATTACAATTCTGTGGTTTGTCTGGAAATATTGATGAGCAATTTAATAAAGCATATTAACCCTTTACCCAGCACATCAGCATTTAAAATGTCAGAATGCTCGGTTAGCGACAGGTGTTCAAGATCATATCAGCAATTGTTGGCAGTAAAAACAAGAGGTTGCACCTGCAGTGTTAGGATACCCCCACGGTGGCAAATTCGAACAGAGAAAGTATGGTTGAGATATCTGCTTGGACGTAAAAATAAAAACAACATGTTCATATAAACAAAGATGAATAACTCTAGAATGGAAAACTAGAAAAAGATGATTGAACACTCAATTGATTGCCCATACATTAACTCTTCTATTTTGTTATATGTGTCATCTGTATATTATGTTATTTTTTGGATTTGGAAATAAAAATATGTTTACACTAATTGATTGCCGTCATAGTAATGAACATCCATACCAAATTTCATTTAGATAATAAACATTTCCAGATGAATAACTGAAGAACGGAAAACCAGAAAAAAATAAATAAATTGCCAGTTTGTTAAATATCTGACACACAAAAACCCACTTGTTTTAGAGTTATCCATCTTCATCTGCAGTTTGGTAAGAGAAAGTCTTCTTGTCAACTGTTTACATGGCCACCAAAAATTGTCGGTGGCGACAAATAATAGATTTCAAAAATCGATATTTGATCACTCTGAGCTTTGATGGGTTGGTTCCTCGACTCCAATCAATTATTTATTACCCCAAATCGGATTATGTATCTTTAAACACATGATGGAACGTGACTGCAATCTCAGTACAAAAATGCTTGATTGGGAAATTTTTGTAGAAATAAATCACATGGAATCTATCAACTAACTTTTTACGGTTAAACCTTTCTTCACTAAATACTCATTAATGGGTAGTTCCTTTAGGAAATGTTCAGATAGTAAGTTCAACAAATGGTCATTATAACTGAATCCATTTAGTTAAGAAATTGTTAAATATTATAAACAGACATGGATGTATGCAAAACATGTTGTGCATTGATATGAAACTTACAGCAATGTTTCTCATCAGACCCATCCCCACATTCATTCTTTCCGTTACAGGTCTTCTTGTAGCCGACACATTTACCATTATCACAGAGGAACTGTCCAGCTGCGCACTTTGTGTTTACTGAAAGAGTCATATTAAAGTCTTCAGATTCTGAACAATTATTTTCACCATTGCCAGGAAGTATTCAAATATGAAGACTATTTAACCTCTTTGCTGCTAAATAACATTATGACGTCGTGTGCTGGGCTGTTGACGTTATTGCCATTTTCCAGTGGGAAAATATAACGGGAATATCACAAGAACCATAAATCAAACTTTCTGACTTATGACTCGGCGGTATTTGTCGTTCAGTTATATCTTAAAACTTGACTCAGGAAACGAACATGTTTCAATCTGTCTAGAGTTGACATGTTAGTTTTCCTTGCGCAGAATTTGGACAAATAAACTCACGAACTGCAATATTGTTCAATGATTAATTATGATTATCTTTCCCGTGTTCAAAAGTTAATTAAAAATGTTCCGTAATTCATTGTGTGTGATAAACTGCAGACAGTCCAGAATGAACCATCTTGGCCCAATTCTACTAGGTCCTCTATCAACCTATGAGCAAGTGCTTACATGTAGCTATGATGTAACGGGAATTTGCATCGCGTGCTGATATGTCAACAATGGAGTAATCAGGATAACTTGAGCCTGTAATTGACTCAATGTTGTTGCGTATTCCAGATGGCAGGAACTTTATAGAATGGGCACATGCCATTCTGAGAATAGTTTATCATTTACTGCCTGGCGATAGTGTGTACAATTTTACATCCCTTATAACGAAAACCCGGAGTGTTATATCTCTCGTTTAATATTTGATTTTACGTGGTATTTTTCAATCGTAAAATAATATTCAATAAAACCGTATATCGCGGTGTTATTTTGGAAAAAAACACGGTTTTTAAAAACGTCAATACCGCCCAACCCTATGTCTATGAATAAAGTGCATTGGGATTGTAAAACTTGGATCCGGAATCCGAAGAAATCAATTTCAAACTAGAGGTCTGATTCCATGTAATCAGATATACTTCCATGGTATCGCATTCCATGTGTGTGTTCTGTGTATAGGTGTGTTCCTCTTCATGCGAATGGATAGTAGTGCTTCGTGATCTGATGGTGGATTTGACTTGACATTTCTAAATAAGATATATTCCAAAGGTTCATGTCATTTGGTTCGACCCAGCGTGGATGGTTAATGACAGTTTAATGCATCATGGTCCTGACCAACTGAGCCACCATTCACCCCAGCCAAGCATTCAGTCTTATTCGGTATGGATACATTTTAGGGCTAATTACAACCCCTCCCCATGACACCCAAATCATGTTCAACGGTCACGAAATTTGGCGTATCTGATTATATCATAATCTACATATAGATGAAAAGTATATAAAGCATATAAGTGTACCATAACTGTTATTTCGCATTTTTTTGGATAATTCTTTCAGTTTCGGATTCAGAATCTATTAGAAGTTTTAATGGCGGAGGAAAGATCGCTTAGTTAATTAATACGCATTTCAGTGGGTCATCATTACAGAGTCTTTTGCGTCTCTGTAATAGAGTTAACTGTGATCGAGAGATACCTCTACCACAATGGTAAACGCTAGCTGAGTGCTTACCCGTCCGCTCTAAAACTTGGAAGATCGCACTAATGTTGTCTGTATTTACTACCAAACAGATACAGTGTTCAAAATATAAAACACTAGATTCGCGATTTACCATTTTTTTCCCTTTTATGAGTTTCGGGGAATTTGCGGGTTGCTTTCACAGTAGAGAGGTGAAAATTTAGGGGCGTACCTATGGTATATCGATGTACCTGATTATATCATTTTTAAAATTATAATAAATTTTTCCTTAAGGGAAGCCCGAAACTGAACTATATGGATTAGATCTCCGGCCTTGTGTCAATCAGGAGGGTTAAAATTTTATTGCCGTCCGACCCCGTTTCACACCCAAGCTCAGATTAGTCACGCATGAATATGCCCAAGTAAATCCTGCATTCTTATTATCTGATCAGTTTTTATTTCCGACTTAATCATGAGATTTTCGAGTCGCGGGGTTGGAAATGGCACCACCATGGGAGGGATCTATGATAGTTCAGTTTCGGGCTTCCCTTAAGGAAAAATTAATATAATTTTTTTAATTATATTTTTCTGCCAAGGAAAGCCCTTCAACTGAACTATATGGATTAGAATGCAAGCCCAGGAGGAGGCACGAGCAATAAAGTTAATTAATATCCAAATTCGATGGGAATGCACTCAGTGTTCGCACTGTCGGTAGCCAAATTAGCCAATGGCTAATCTTTTTCGAATTTGGCTAATAAAATTTTCATTTGGCTAAACTTTTGGCTAAAAGTTTTTTGAACCCAAATGGAGACTGATAGCATGGAGCCAGAAAGCTAATTAATAAAAGCGCTCAATAGATCGACATTCAAGACGAAGTTAGGTGACGAAAGTATTTCATTATTTTGTACAAATATCGTACAAAAGGAAACCCGATCGACAACTCTATCAACCAAGCGATCATAAAGTTATATGCAATCATCTTTAGTTTTCACAAGACGGACATTCAAAGACGCATGGACATTAAACCGACCGTGGTTGAATTATGACAATGTGAAGAAAGCAATGTTTTGTGAAGTGCATTGACGCCAGTATATAAGCAATTTGTTCGTAACATGTGCAGGCTGTTTCAATCTGGAGAAAGATTACGTCACTCTGCACGAAGCAGCAAAAGGTCATTATTAATTTTTACATTTAATCCCCTAATCCCCCAGTCAGCCCATTGTCTGTCTGGTCACTCACGGCGCGCCTGCACAATGCATGTTTATGATGACATTGTATTTATGACGGTCGAGGTTTATGAGCACCAAGTGTAAGACAATAGCTTAATCAGCCAAATGTGAATCACGACAGATATTTTGTGGCTATTTGTCGTCAATACCGATACAGTCAAAATAATATGCATGCTTTTATGACAGATTGCAATTTGATAATGGCGTAACAATATTAAGTTATTAGTTTCCAGATGTCACTTAGATATTTTCGCAAGGATAAATATTTAATGATTTAAAAATAGATATTGATATAAAACAAAAAAATAATGACATTAAGAAGGACAATACCGGGTTACTCCCCCCCCCCCCCCCCCCCCCCAAAATCACTCTTTCACATAAAGATTAATAAATTTTTAATAAATGATATATATAAAAATACTTGTAGTTCATCAAAATTATTTAAACTATTGTGTATTTTATTGTGAACCGACCAGAAAACGATGATTTAATTTGGCCAATAAACATTTGGCTAATAAAATTTTCATTTGGCTAAAGTTTTTTTCGGTCCAGCGCGAACACTGAATGCACTCTTCCGAAACAGATTTCATGTAAACGTGATTTAGTCATTTATCAGATATGATTATGTTACGTGAAAGAGCTCCCAATTCAGATTCCAACATTGCTGAAATGTGTACCCCCCCCCCTTGTTTTTGGAAGAAACATCCCAGGTAGTGCCATATAATTCATGCGAGCGAGACAACCAAGCAAGTATAACTTTTGAAGAGACTTCTTGCCCTTCACGTCTTCCGTCGCTTCATCCTATTCCCTTTGTCATCTTCTTCGCTCTCTCGACAGTTCACATTGAACTGATGTCACATGTAGCCATTGTGTATGTCATAATATATCAGGATGCGTATGATACATCAGGGAGCAAATTAACTGGTATCGCATCGCAATTTGCTACTGCTAATGATGTATCATTATATCATGCCACAAAGCCCTACTCCCTTGTATAATGTAGAGAGCATGGAATGCCATCATGACCCAAGGTATCATTGCATACCAGTATAGATGTAGATTAGAGAACACCACTGAGGACTTGATGAACAGGCATAGAAGCATCAGTGATCTATGATGGCGCACATGACAAGTTTCGGGTACATTTCAAAATGATCAAATGTAGCAGAATGATCAAAGTGGCAAAATGACCGGTGGAGGAGTGGCCTGGAGGTATCCCGAAGGTGTACGATTCCAGGGGATCGACTGGACCCCATCACCGTGGGGAAGAGTCAGAAGGCTGGTTGGCTGGTGCAGCTCTAGGAGGCACGCAACAACAAGTCTTCCCCACCCAGAACATCCTCCAAAGTCTACAGTGCTAGAGCCTTCCTGATGGAGGTAAATACTGGTACTTTATCGCAAATTGTTTAAATGAAGCAATATAAGAGATCAACCTGTGTCCTCATCCGTTACAAAATCACTTACCAGAGGAACTTCAGAATCCTCGTCCAACAGTGTGCCTGGGGACCCACTGTAGACCTGCGATTCTTGCTCATCGTCGTCAAACTTGCTGACGCCATGTGATGCAGAGAAGCATGTCAGGATCGACGCCAGCAACAGAATTGCCTGCATCAAGTTGGGATACCAGACTGTGGAAGAGGCCTACTTTGAAATGGTTCGACGCAAGACAAATGCTCTTGCATCTGGGATAAGGAGCTATGTCCTGTCCAAGGTCACCCCCTCCAAAATTCTGGGGCATCATCAATAGACCATGTAGAATAGGCTGCACCCCCAAGGCCAGAAGAGCAGAGGGAATAAGTTCTGATGAGCCATTTGACCAAAGGAAGCCCCTTCCATGGAATCCCCCAAATGCAGGTGGTCCTGACCAAACTTGAATAAATGTCGATGACATACCACTATGATCACATGACGGCAGAGGAGCAGGCCCGGAGGTATCCCGAAGGAGTACGATTCCAGGGGATCGAATGGACCCCATCTTGTAATGATGGGCCACTGCACCATGGGGAAGAGTCAGAAGGCCATTTGGCTGGTGCGCTATGTCTATGAGCAAGAGCATCATGTGACAACGAGTCTTCCCCACCCAGAACAGCCGCCAAAGGCTACTCCCAGGTGCCCAATAATCGTGATGGCCTAAAAACAGATCTTCTTGTCAGGAATCCAGGCCGAAATCAACAATACTGATGGAAATTTCACTCTATGTGGAATAATAGTGAATCGATGGGAATTATCTCGAAAATTAATAATCGTACTGACACTACCATTAGGCACCTGAGAGTAAGATGCCGGGGCAATCACCTTGAAGATTGGTTTCCCGAATCAACAAATTGCAGCACCCGCCTACCACTGGTTCAGACTGCCATAGCAGGACAAGGGGGGGGGCCAGAACTGGTCCTGCCCGAGGTAAAGACTGGTACGGTTGCTCAAAGTTCGTAATCATTTGACTAATATGCCCTCACCCGAACTTTGACAAGTAATACACCCATGATTGAGCAACCCGCACGGTGTGTGGCCATCAAATTTGAATCACGTTCGACTACAAGACATGCTGTTAGTTATAACAAAGCAAGGTTAATATACAATAGAGTCTGTTGGTTATTGAATGGAAAGTAAAGTTAATATAGAATTACTTTATACACCTGGCCACGTTATCTTACCTGCTATAAATTGAATTACAGGTAAGATACTGTCTTTTCTCGTTTATGAGGATGATTAGTTCCGAATGCACATGTGCAAGAACTAGGCGGTTTCCGTTAGGAAAGTGCGCTGACAGCAGACGTGACGATACAAAGGCCTTCATTTTCGTTATGCTTGTATCGAATATATTTGCCAGATAATCATTGGATATGTGACAATAGACGGAGAAGAGCCATGTCTTGGCCTCTTTGGAAATATATTGGCAGTGGATGTGCACAATATAAACGCTGTGCATGTAATCTCGCTTTAGACATGTGACAATACAAATGCAGTCCTTTCTGATATTTGCCAGATAATCATTTGGATATGTGGCAATAGAAGGAAAAGAGTCATGATTTGGACTATTTTATGGAAATCATAAGGGCAGTGGCCATGCGCAATATAAATGTGTTGCATGTAACTGCGCTTCATACATGAGTGAAAGCTATTTGGCAGAATATCGTTTCGTTATATGTGGAAATAGAAGTTAATGAGCCAAGTGATGGACTCTATTGGAAAAACTATGGCAGTGAATCTGGAGCACGTGACAATATTTATGCTTTCTATTTCGCTGTTTGCTGTTATTATTCACTGATGAAAACTGCAAAGTATGTCAGTATTGGGGTGAAAACTGTTCACCATATGTAAGCATAGTCAGTTCTGACAGCATACATGAGGCCCTGATACCATATTATTGCCATGTACAATGTACGGAACTATTACGGCGTGCAATACATATTGCAAGCTCGCCAATTACGATGCATATTAGGTCCTACGGTAAGATGGAATTGAGGCACTTAAACCATAATATGTCAATGGGGCCGTAAAATTTAATGTATCGACAAACACTAATGTCTGAGGATAAGAGGTCAGATATTTCAAGTTTGTGACATCTTCTGATCACAGTCGTTACATCACAAAGATTTACAATTCTAATTGCTAAACCGTGGACGGCGTAAATCTTAAAACATCTGGCGGATGAGAATAAGGAGAAACATCGATCTAATTAAAATTCAGTGAGATGCTGGCAAGCCAATAAATCGTTGCAACACCCTGACCATGCCCCTTATGAACAAGGTGCGCCATATTGAAGAAAAAGCTTTCCCTTTTTTACCAAGGTCACATTGGATATGGTTACTTGCCACAAGTAGGCCAGTGGGCCTCGCTTCAAGGCGAAAATCCAAGAATTCGCCGAAATGAGGTCAGGACAAAGAATGATTTGATTGATATTTCATTTGATAACAAACTTTGGAATGAAATTTGATTGTCGTCAAAGCTTGTAAATCAGGTTGTCCTAGGCCCCAATCAAACCAATCGCCTGACTCGTAGTAACCCAAACTGTTACAGCCATACTGTACATACATGGATGTAAAGAATGCAACACTATAGTTATATCAACAGACAACACATCAATTTGAAGTGTGGTTATATATGTGATATGGTACTGAGCGTTAGTAACTATTGTACTAATGATACAATGAGATATTAGGAAATTTAATCGCGATAGACGAGGCAGAATTTCTAAATACCTTGAAGTTGCTGTAATGTTTTATTACATGTGCCATCTGTCTTATACAAGACCTCACGTTCATACAGACTGGCGGGTGTAGATTCGCAGGTATTGATCGTTAATGTTACAGATCGCTCAATTAAATGAAATGTCAATTGTCATCTGATAACAAGGACTATCTTTCGGATTTATTCATGTAGATTTATTCATGTAAATTATTACAAAGGAGACATTGCTGTCCTGTACGACTTTCTGCGAACTAACAGAGCAGGTCCATGTATGATTTGGCAGTATACGTTATTCACATAGCAATAGAACGTATTAAATAAGCGAATCGAGTCGACTGAAACTTGAAAGTGAAAACGTATAGCACGAAAATAGGAGACTTCTTATACCTGACCACGTGCGTCCTCAATCGTAAGTTATCACGCCGTATATGTTGCACAAAAGTCCAATATTTGGTTTCGCCACAAGTAAGCTATGTGGGTCGTTAGACATTGTCAATATGTCCTTCTGATTTCTAATTTTTCAAAACAAAAAACACAAAACGAATTACGTATACAAACGAAATGAAAAAGTCTCTGTGCGTAGGTGAGAAATATTAATTAACAACCGGGTTCGGACGACAAATAAATTGCAAGTTTGTTATCAACAATAAATATTGAGTCGATAAACTCGCAATGTCAGAAAAATACTCCCTTAGAAACAACTTCTGTGCTTATAAACCACGATCAATCGACAGCGAGGAGGAAGAAAAACTGATCAGATAATAAGAATGCAGGATTTACTTAGGCGTATTCATGCGTGACTAATCTGAGCTTGTGTGTGAAACGGAGTCGGACGGCAATAAAATTTTAACCCTCCTGATTGACACAAGGCCGGAGATCTAATCCATATAGTTCAGTTGAAGGGCTTTCCTTGGCGGAAAAATGCAATAGCCTTGCTCCTTGATAAGCCCGTTTGAATTTGGCGTCAAGAAGAGTGGGTTTGAATTTGAGTAATATATATCATCAGTTAACAACGTTACATGCTACCAGGAGTAAACCGTCCACTCGAAAACTAATAAAATTGTAAAAAAGTTGCGCGTGGATACTGCTAACCACGTCCAATTGTCAAAAAGTTTTTATCTCAATGATTGATTTTTGGAGTAATTTTCCCGATTTGTTTTCGGTGGAATTTGTCAAGTTCAGACCCACCCCGACACAAGCTCTCCATTGATCAAGTTGCATTTATAGTAGAGCGATCAAATTTTGTAGGCGTACCTACAGTATACTGACGTTCATGCTCCTGCATTAAACTCGCTCCTTCATTAGCCAGTTTGGATTTGGGGCTAAAAATAGGTTAGTGAAAGACTACTTAAGTATACATATTTATGTCATATAGCGTTGTCACGAGTAAACTGTTCCCTCTGAAAATTATAAAAACGCACTCTAGATGCACGTGAACACTACCCATGAGATGCACTCGTCAAAAAAATTTATCGCGATGTTTGAATTTTGCCCCTTTACGATTTTCGGTCGAGTTTTCCAAAAGTCTCACCCCACCCCGACTAGCATTCTCCGTTGGACAGGTGCTTTTAGAGTATAGCGGTAAAACTTTGGGGGTGTACCTACAATATGCCGATGTACCTGCTACGGCATTACCTTGCTCTTTAATTAGCCTGTTCAGATTTGGCGGGAAAAATAGGTGCAATCTTTCCGTTCCAGGTATAGCGGAAAGACCAGGGAGATAAAACTTTTAAGCGGTATATTCGGGTCCGATTAACTCTTCATTCGGAATATGAGACAAAAAAATAATAGCGCTGGACAATATTCATTATATGACGATTAGTTAGAACTCGTTAGCCCCAACATACATACAAACTTTTAGTGTGCTACACATACTTTCCGAGTAATAGTGGTTGCAAAATTGTCCAGTATAATAATAATAATAGAGAAAATAATCGTAAAAGGGAGATGACTCCCTCAAAAAGCATTTGGCCGAAATCGCAATGCCTTCATTTTCAGTAGCCCTTAGATGCCTACATTTGCTAGAGATTTCGCGTTCCTACTGCAATTAGTTTCTGAGTATTTCCAAATAAACGGAAAACGGCCCAATAGAAAAACAATATACTTCCTTGGTTACACCATGGAAGTATAATTACAATTATTTTCAACATTTCGATCTCACACCGACCGAGACAGAACATTGTGAAATTGATTACATCATCGGAGACATATGACTAATACTTACTGCACCCCTGCTCGTCACTGTTGTCTGAGCAGTCATCTTCCCCATCACACTGCCAGCTTTTATGGATACACAGGCCAGACATACACTGGAACTGGTTTGTACAGTTTGGCAATGCTGTAAGTTAAAAGTGCAAAGATCATTTGAATACTGTGCAAGCCTGCAAATAGTGTGTCTGTCATTTTCAGAATGAGGTCACCAGAGGGTGAATTAGTGATGCTATCCCACATGGCGGGATAGCATCACCAAATTCACCCACTGGGGACCTCATTCTGCTCAGCCTCGTCTTCTAGTAAATATCTATAGTCTCAAATTAACATTGTTTTTGTTACTTTTTCCCTTCTGGGAAGTTTCTATATCCCCTAATTTGCAGACGGTAGGTGAACATCACCAACTTCAACTAGGGAAATTTAATCTGATCCTAGGTCTCCCATGTAGCATTTGAGGACTAAGCAGAATGAGGTTCCCAGAGGGTGAATTTGGTAATGCTAGCCCGCAGAGCAGGATAGTGTCACTAAATTCACCATCTGTGGACCTCATTCTGCAAATGACAAGACAAACTGTTTCAAGGCTTGATACTGTGTTTTAATTTTATCTGCATCAACATTCATTGCTCAGCCTCAAGTGATATCACTAGTACGGTCCAAGCAGTCAATATTTCCGGATGACTCGTACACTTATTTGGCTGTCGCAACAACTGTCCTTTATGGGAACTAATATTTGCACAGTGAGAGTAAGATAACATGAACTCACAGCAGTTGTATTCATCTGACTGGTCTTCACAGTCGAAGTCACCATCACACTTCCAGTCTCCAGACACACAAACACTGTTCCGACACTGGAACTCTCCTTCATGGCAATGGTACTCTTCATCTGAATAAATAAGAAAACATTGAGCAAATGTTTGACCCTCTCATGACGGGATCTACAGTGGTGCAGCATTAAAGATCCTGAGTCAGTGCTTTATTAAAATAATAAAATAACAGATTCCCATTGCAGGTGAACAACCCTAAGCCTAATCCTAAACTTATTGACCGAAAAATGTAGGAATAAAAGCTCGGACAAAATTATGCATGTTGCAAAATTGTTCTAAGTGAAAAAAGGGGAATAACTCCACAAAGAAAAGTCGGACAGATATCGTAATCACAGGTGCACAGGTTCCCATGGTACTAAATATCTGTGCCAGTTTCAAAAACAATGACCTAAAAATGAGAGCTTTCCGATGAATGGCAACAAGCCATATTTCCGACTAAATCCTGAAACATTACCCATAATTCTGCTGTGGTTAAGTAGTCGATTATTTAGGGCATTACTGTAGTCCCCCTTTAAACTTATTACATTGAATCAATTACATTGTTGTGCATGAATGAACATCTATATAATGTTTTCTAGAAGCTGTTTGCGTATAATGTAACATCCTTACAAAACGAAAAATAGACCATTCCATTGTATACTCTAGAAAGGAGTTTAGTTTATCATTAAACAAATTTTTATTGCAAACAAACTGGTACTAACCACAGCCAATTTCATCCTCCCAGTCACCACAATCATTGTCACCATCGCAACGGTACTTGTAGTCTATACAATGATGACTTCTGCTGCACTTAAAATCTGTTTCTTTACATTCAAGCTTCTCTCGCACTGAAAATGAAATGATGAATGCTCAAGAAAAATAACGAGACTGTTTGCATATACAGAGCCAAGAAAATTAAAAGTTTATTTGTTTAAGCCTATGAGCAACTTAGGGATGTACTCATGTTTATTTTATAAAAGTCAATTTACTACAATCTTTTATTTTTTGTTGTGCATACAACAAGAACATGATAACATACAATACTATTTACTTTAACTTACTTCTTGATTTACTTTACTTCACGTCATTACAGGCAACGCATGAAAATCGTCCACTATGATAACTTTTAAAAGAGCACACCAAATACACAAATTTATCGTGAAAACAAATCAGCACCCCCCCCCATCACCCAACCAATCCCTTCTTTATATTTCTGATTGATATTTCTGATTGATATATCATGTTAACATGTGGATAGTGTGTCAATATACTTTATGAATCCATGACTATATGTTTCTGTACAAGTTAATATGTAAATAAAGTTATTTAAATCAATCTTCTATTTTCCTTGTGAATAGGCTTCTGAAACATTACACGCATGTTTATTTATGCAAATTCAATGGAAGATGTCAGTTATTTTATTATATGACTGTCATTAGTTTCACCAGAATACAACCACATTTTGCGACAGTTTTCTGACAGAATGGATCATGAGAATATCATGATCCAGATCGGATCATGACAGTATCACGACCGATTCTGAATCAGAATGAGGCTGTAGCTATTACTCGTCAAGGTGCCCACAACATGCCAAATAATTACCAATTTAAGCCAAAATGCTATCATTCAATCTTTAATATATTCCCGGTTACTCTGGGTTACTAAAGACTTATGACTGTATTTAAAATAAGAAAATTAGTGCAAATAGTCTCCTTGTGTCATTCTTTATTCAAAAATACATTATTGAATAAGGTTATAATTTCTTTTGTATGATGTCAAGTGACTGTTTGCAGGATGTTCAAAGGCCTAACAGTGAAGCTCATAAAAGGAAATGTAAATTTTGGTTGACTACTTTATTTATGTGTCATATACATGTAATATGTATTTTATCACTGCAGTGAAATTGTCTCAATCTTCACATCATGTCTGGTTAACCTTTTCTAAATGTCACCCAGTTATAAAAGTATACATTGGAATGTTATTTATCTAGAGGGATGTTATATAATAATAATAATAATATATAGCATTTATATAGCGCTTCATCCCTAATGTAGCTCAAAGAGCTTGAGACTTATATACAAACATTGGATGATAGCAATTGAATAATGATACATTGTCATAATCTACGGCTAGCTGTGTATGAGTAAATCTTGAAGAGGTGTGTTTTCAGATATCAAGAGAATGCAAATGACGAATGTCGAGAGGAATTGAGTTCCAAACACTTGGCGCAGCATGTGTGAGCATACAATGTTCAAGTGTCTTATAGTTACCCGTTGTAACAGCCAGAAATTGTTTTTGCTTGGAACGTAAATTATCACTCCCTGGTGTATACAAAGTAAGAAGGTTTGAGATGTATGCTGGAGCAAAGGAATGAAAGTAACGATAGCAGAAATGTTCAAGAAATATAATCAGATGTCAGACAGACGAAAATCTAATACACAACTGCAAAAGGATTTATATGCATTGGTGGGAAATGTTCAGATAATAAGTTAAAAAAAATGACCTGGTCATTGTTGAACTTACTATCTGAGCATTTCCTCAGGGAACTACGCAGCAATGAGTATTTGAATAGAAAGATTTGAGAAAGTGAGATCTCGGATCAGTCTCGCTGCCACAGCTCGTCTTATCTGGGATCTCACCTTCTCAACTCGATGTGATATTGAGACTCAGATCACTTCACTGTAGTGATACACTATGTATATATCTGGTATAAGGAGGCACTTGCTATTGCTTTGACAACATTAGTGACAATTATTTGCAAGTTTGTGAATTCACTTTTGCAAAACAGCAAGCTAGCCACATGTGGATGTGAACATATATAGCTTCGAGTTACCTGAATAATAAACCGTTCCAATGTATACTTTTATAAGATAGTGGGCGAATCCATTTAGTATTGAAATGGTTAATATAATGCCGGAAACATCACCATTAATTTCTTACATATATGTGATACCCAGGAGTAATAGAGGTCGAAGAAATTATTTATAAGATGTGGCTTTATTTCAATCATCGATTTGGAAGACTCTAGAATATCACTGTTTAACCCTTTCATGACAGGAGCTGCACTGCTACATCATTAAATATCATGTGCCAGAGCATTCTCTTATATATGCAAGTCTCTCATAGGGAGCCTCGCAAATTTAAATAATGCACTGGCTTACAAGGTCAATTTAAATATTGGTAGGCCAATGCATTCTCTTATATATGCGAGGCTCCATGTGGGAGACTCACATATATATAAGAGAATGCATTGACACAAGCTTTTCGCTTTCAGGAAGCTCCAGCCAAGGAAGTGTTAATGATAAGTTCCAGAAAGACCTTAACCCTATCTTACTGAATATTCATTGACAAGTACAGTAATGCTCTAATTAATCGACCTCTTAATGACGGCAGAATTATGGGTAACTTTTCAGGATTTAGTCGGAAATATGGCTTGTTGCCATTCATCGGAAAGCTCTCGGCGAGAGCTTTCCGATGAATGGCAACAAGCCATATTTCCGACTAAATCCTGAAAAGTTACCCATAATTCTGCCGTCATTAAGAGGTCGATTAATTAGAGCATTACTGTAGTTCCCTTAGGTAATGTTCACATAATAACTCAAACAAAATGGTCCATGGCCTTAGGCCTTTTGTTGAACTTATTATCTCAGACATTTCCAACCAATGAATAAGAATCGTTCTGCATATTATCTATTTGTTTGTCTGTCGTCTGTTTATATTTTCGGAACATACATCCAGATAAATAATAGACTAATATTCAAGTGTATACTTTTATAACAGAAATGAAATATTCCATTGCAATGCTTACCACATTTGATTTCATCCGACCCGTCAGCACAATCAATCTCCATGTCACACTTCCATGTCCTACTGATGCAAGTCCCATCTTTGCATCGGAATTCTTTTTCTACATTACATTTTCTTGGATCTGCAATCAACAAAGAAATATCAAGTGACATAAGATAGATTCTACCCAATTATATACTTATACGACAAAGTCACGATTTGCATAGTACCTTTAATTGTATTTAAATTCATGAGGTATTATATTTCACTCAGTTTTAAATTCCTGCACCCTGATGTGCGAATTCAAAACTAACAAACATGTTTCAGTAAAAATCATGCATCCGATGGCAAGCAGTTTAGTGTTAATCGATCCTGTATGTACATATAAAGGCCACTAGGATATAAATGTACAGCACGTGCAGAAGGTAACTGTTAATTATATTATTGTAAAGATATAGGTAAGTCTACTTCACTTGGTCCAATAATAACGATTATATATTCAGATAGTTATAGGCATCGTTGACATGGCATCGAACTATGTACATGTATATTGACCACAACAACCATCCATAGGCTGCTGACTCAAGAAATGCCAATGCATACCTTACAGGAATATTAATACACAAACATGATTAATTAACAATTAATTTCTCCATTTTGCAAAAATCGTAAGTTGTACTATTTTTAACTGAGTTTTTAATTCGTGCACGGATAGGTGTACGAAAAATAGTACTGGGCAATTCTCAGCGTAACATACATCACAGTGAACACATTTTGGAGGGGTAAAAGTGATAACCATTCAAAAACCGAATTACATTACTAATAATTTGATGAGTTTCTGAATATTCAACAATTATCATTATAAAATAACACACTAACTGGCCTTTGGTGTATTAAGATGATATACCATGAATAAGATGTGTGACATACATTAAGTGCAAAAATATATTTTTTTTATTACCAACTTGTAAAATTCATTGGCACTTTGAAAAATGTCAGCATCATGTATTTTCAGATCAATTACTAGTGAGTCACAATATTTCTCCTGTTTCCAAGGACAAATTTATCCGCCTTACCTCAAATTACTTTGTAGTAACTCTTAATCTGCTGTCACTTACGTTACATGAAAATGTCATGTATGTTACATCTCCAACTCATGGTTATTGTTTCCCATTAAAATGGCTAACGTATACGGGAAACTATTTGCGAATATGTCATTGACAGCTCACACAAAGTGTTTTTTGTGGATAATATCGCATTCATACTATCATTATACTATACTATTCATATATTCTTGAGGAAATGAAGAGTAGTACCCTTAGGAAATGTCCACATAATAAGTTCAAAACATAGCCATTTCCCACTAACGAATAGGAATCTTTCTGCAATTGTAATATCTATCGCCTGCTTACAATTCCTGAACATCCCTCCAGATGAATATTAGACCATTCCAATGCATACTTTTATAACTGATGGAGAATCACTTTAGAAAATAAGGGTTAAGCTGGTCTGAAATATTCCACTGAGGAATTCAGATGCGCAGAGTGAGTAATATTGAAGAATAAGCCAATAGAATACCTATGTCCAGAGAGTATGAACATTACTCACCGCATTTCTCATCTGAATTATCACCGCAATCATCATCACCATCACATGTCCATCGTTTCTGTATGCAGTTACCATTTTCACAAGCAAACTCTGAGCTAGTACAATTTTGAACCGCTGAAGAGAAAATTTTGTCATTAAAACAATATCAAATATAAGAAGAATAGGTTACACAATACAATGTTATATTTAACCCTTTGAACCCGAGAGAAGGGAATACCAGTCCAATCCTTATATTGCTATATCCAGGGAGACCGGAATACCGGTCTTGAAATCATACGATATTTGACCCAAAATTACAGCAAAATAAATGCACGTATCAACTAGAGTTGTACTTCTAGTTTGCCCATGTGAATTTGACAGACAAACTGATGACAGAGGGTCTGTTTCTTTGCACATGTGCAGATGTCTATTTTGAGAAAAACATTCACTTTTTATCGTCGGAAAAGGGGAAGTATTTCGTTAGAAATTTTGCGATTACACCACAAATTAACTAGAATTGTGCTTCTACTTTGCACAAATGAGTCACACGTATGTTCATACCTCTGATTTTAGCAGCCAAATTGGTGACAGGGGGCTGTTTCTTCACGCATGCACAGAGGTGCATTTTGAGAAACGCCTTTTATCATAGGCAAAAAATAAGATTTTTTTTATAAAAATACAGTGAGACCAAATTGAACCACAATATAATCTGAACATATACTGTATACTGAACATGTAATAGACTGTCTCAATGAAATACCTTGACATATTTCACCAAACACTAGCTCAGTTAGCATAGTATAGATTGCCGAATAATTTTTTTTCTGAAATATGTCAGAAGTTTGGATATTACACCATTAAGCCATACTGTATGTTAGCCCTATATTCTAACTGTGAATAATTGATCGATTAGTCTATGGCCAGCAAACATAGAAAACATACCTAGTTATATACTGCTTTTAGCCATCTAGGTCAACAAAGTGTTATGATGTGATTTATTGGGATATGAAACTCATGACCCAATTGGCAGTTGACAGAACAGGGTTTAGTGTAACACAATCAGGCTATGTAAATATTAGTTGATGATGTGATGGCAAATGCCACGAAAAATATTGGATGCCAGTTCTCCAAAACTATACAAGTGCTTTTGCTTAAAAGCCTGGCCTATTCAGTCACAATATGCTATTTTCATACAAATCTGCAAAATCAGTAGAGGTATAATCAGAGGAGATATCAAACCAGGTGCCATTCTAGGTTGGGAAAAACCTTGTAATGTTATCATATGGTGCATTAAATACAGATTACAAAATATTGCCTTCATTCTCCCAAGTTGAAAACAAAGTCCATACTACATTGCACCTTATTAAAATGTACATGGCTCATTTGATCGGAACACCAAAATTATATACACATAATATGGTAAGAGGTATCTCAAAAACATACCTATGTGGAAGATTTCCGAACAAATTTGTCAATATAGAGCTTAAACTACATGTTTTGTTTCTTATGTTTTTCGGTAAATTTGATAACATTTTGTTTCTGCCGGATGAAGTATTATAATAAGCGGTCTCATAAAAAATTGCAACTTGGGAAGAAAATCTAGAGCTGTCATCCATCTGAAATGTTTATGGTATTACATGTACATAATTTTGATTATTAAAACGAATCCTCTTGCTCTTCTTATACATGTATATTCAACATGTCTTTCTTCTTTTCTGAGGAGATAACTCAACATAAGCAGTGACTCGCTTGTTAGATCCTCTTCACCCCTATCTATTTTAAATCATGTGATCACATCATGAGGGATGTGGCCAGTAGGGTGTGCCAAAGGATTTAGTCATGCAAAGAGTAAAATCAAAGATCATAGAAAATCGTTCAAATTTGATGGCTCTAATCTAGAGGTGATCCTAAACATTTAAAAACATTTCTCCAATAAATGCGGACTGCAGTGTGTGCCGATGAATTCAATTTGAAATTCAAAATGGCTGCCGGCAGCCATGTTTTTAACGAATTTCAGAAAAAAATTGATGGCTCTCATCTAGAGGTCACTTGAAGATCCATATGAATTTGGAGATGATCGGACGGATGAGGGATAAGGCCTGTAGGGTGAACCAAAGGAAATTGTTGACGGACGGACGCCAACCCATGGCAATAGCTCATGGCAATAGATCAAAGCTTGACTTTGTCAAGTTGAGCTAAACAGGATGGGCAAAGCTGTCCAGACTGCCTGAATAACTAAGCAATTAACCAGCAATCAAGCTAGCTCAATACATGACAATGCAAATTCAATTTGAACACAAAAACACATGAGACATGGTTGGCATGACTTAATAACTAGCTAGCATATTAACAAGGGGGCAGTAATATATAACTTCTATACATGTATAAAATTACAGGAACGTAAATATGAAAGTCAGTGGTTTATAACACTAGGCTGCTCTAAAGTATTACTAATAAGAATGCCATCATAAGAGACCACATGCGACATGTAGTATTACAGATTATAGTATTCATAAATTACACGTGAAGAAGTTTGATAGTAATGGCCCCAGGATAGACCTGGCCATTTCATCCCTATAAAATTGCCTTAAATTGACTTATAAACATACAAGCAGTAAAATCAGAAGTAGTGATTTAAAGGCACACATGTACATACCACAATTCTTCTCGTCACTATTATCACCGCAGTCGTTATCGTGATCACATATCCAGTCTTGCTTCACACACTGTCCATTAGCACATGGAACAAACTTCTTGGGACATGTCGGAACACGGGCTGCAAAGGTAATGGATAATGCATATATAATAACAAGGTCAATGCCAAGTGTGGGCCAATTCCCCCAATTGTAAGCTCAATATTGGCTACATTTAGAAAGAAAATGAAGTAATAGTGGGGCATTTCTCACAGTTTAACCCCGGGTCATAACTCTGGCAAAGGGCCATAGCACTGGAATGAAAGTGCAGACAAAACAAACTCCAGGTCATAACTCTGGCAAAGGGCCATAACTCAGGAAAAGAAAGTGCAGACAAAACCTGCACTATGAAGGAAGGACGGACAGAGAACTCCACTATATACCCCCCAAATCCTAAATTAACAAATTTCCAAGTCAAACAAGGGCCGGAACTCTTGTAAAAATTAATGGACGTATGTGGGTATCCTTTCTACCAACCTGTGCTATCACCATGCCATTGGAAAACAAAATCCAATAATTAACAGCCGAGTTACGAGCAGAAATGTTCTTTCGGACACAAAATTCACAAATTTCCAAGTCAAACAATGGCCGTAACTCTGGTAAAAATTAATGGACGAAACCCGTAGTATGTGGATATCTTCCCCCCAACCTGTGCTATCACCATGCCAAAGGACAATAAAATCCGAATATAAAGACATCCACCGCATAATGTTTGTTATGGATGTTTTGACACATTTACACTTAGTCCACTAAGACCCATACCGGGGTAACTATGGAAAAAATGTGCGGACAAAACCTGCACTATGTGGAGATCCTTTCCACAATGCTGGTCTACCGGCATACCAAAGAACATCCAAATTGGACTATCAATACTTGAGCTGTGTTGTGAAATGTTTGTTTCAGACAGATGGAAGGATGACAAAGGTCCCATATACCCCCGAAACCTCCTTAGGAGGGTCGGGGCATAATAATACAATAGACCATTCCAATGTATTATAGCTGAGGGAGTATCCATTTAGTATAGAAAGGGTTCAAAGCATAATGGCGATCACAAACTCATAAATCACAGAGCAATTTATGAATAGTTTATGATAAGGCATGATGCCTTTAAAGGTACTCAATCTTATCAGACGGTCCCACAACAGATACAACAACAACATTTCTTCAAAATACGCTTTAGTTATCAGAATAAATTAATTGCAATAAAATAATGCTATCCACTGTCAACTATGGTATCAAATTTCACAAAATCTGTTATTTATAAACATTTTTTTCAACGAAATATGGCCGTATTATCACTTGAGTATCACGAAATTTGACGTGTTACCACTTGATTTTAGAGCTATCAATCTTCATCTGCAATTTTGTCCGAGACCGTCTGACAAACGTGTTTCTGGGCCACAAATAATTGCACATCTCGAGAAATAACAAACTTCAAAATCAGGGAGCAAATTATTTTTGAAATTTTGATTAGCAAATAACCTCACATTGACATGATTAGATAGCATTGTTCTAAAATCATATAAAATTCATATCAAAATGCATAGCAAATTGCGATGCGATACCAGTTAATTTGCTCCCTGTTCAAAATCGATATCTGATCACTCTGAGCTTTGATGGGTGGGTTCCTCGACTAGAATCAAATATTTTTTACCCCCGAAGCCAAAGAAATAGTAATTTAGGAGCATTAATTCGGATAATGAATCTTTAAACTGTGTAATTATTAGTGATGCGGACCGGACCGGACCACCTTGGCAAAGGCGGTCCAGTCCGGTCCGGTCCAGGCCATTCCGGTCCGGTACACATGCCTGGACCGGTCCAAAACGGTCCGGTCCACCTATTATAGGCTATATGTTAATGACTTCTCTGTTTTCTCAAAGTTTTTACTCTGTATAGTACAAACTATAAGGTTACTGAGTTCAGTGCATTGCAATGAGTCCATATATGTTAAAACTTGCATTGTTTGCCGATTGTATGCATCATTGTCTGTCTCTAGTGGGATATACTGGGAACGATGCATGATAATAGTATGTCTAGTAATGCGAACATGCACTAATTAAATGTATTGGACAGATATATACTAGTAGCTATAGGGCCAGAATGTGTTATAACCAATCTAACATGGCACTCAACTGATCATATGCATGATTTGTATCATATATATTTTCAATAAATTGAAATTTAAACGAAATAACTATACTGATGACAATTATACAAAATGAATGTGTACTAATATGACTACTACATTAATATTGGAGTCTTGGAGATTGTGATGGCTGATTGTATAGTCCTGACAATTACAGTTATATACCTAAGTACAACTACTATTGGATTAATGTGACTGTCTTGTGTATGTACTATGTAATGTGGTTTGCATGTTTCTTCGATAAATAAAACTGTGAAAAACAATAGAATACTCAATTCGATATCCATCCAAATTGATTAGTTGATCCCATGTTACACTGTTTATAACACATAGTTCCATATTCATTCAGTTTGTCGCATTGATAGGGTGCTACATAGATATTAACCACTTGAATGCGTCAATACATCGTTGCTAATTGAGATGATGGCAAATACGCAATAATATTCGCGATAGCTTATTATAACTGAAGAAAAATAGTGGACCGGACCGGAGAGTACCGGACCGGCGGTAAAAAGCGGTCCGGTCCGGTCCAGTGACACCCGGTCCGGACTGCGGTCCACCCCTGGACCGCGGACTGGACCGGTCCAAAGCGGTCCGGTCCGCATCACTAGTAATTATAATTAGGATACTAAGATTATTAATTATAATTACATCTCAGTAAAATATATTAATCTGTAAATGAATTGTGAGTTGGAAATATCAATAGATATTAGGAACTTTATAGCGATGTTGCTGAGAAGTCACTTGTTGTCGTTACACAATTCGGCCCTATAATGTAACTATCCTTTTTAAGTACATTGGCATTTTAGAAACCAATGAAAAAATACTATAGAGAATGCAGTGGATGTAACCATACGAATATAATCAACTTCAGTGTGCAAGCGGTTCTGCTGGGGCCCAGCGAATATTCAAGATTCAATTTGTTCCCATCATTGACACAATGTCATGTTTGCAAATTTTGCACAAAGTGATGATGAAACATGTATCCATGATATTTGTTGCAACACGTGTATTGCATTAAATTATCAGAGGTGGGTTCACTTAGGTTATCTTAAAAAATTTAACAGGAGTCAAATTGTCTAGGCTGTCAAGGATTTTATTTAATTACTAAAACCTAACTTTAATATCATGTTGACCACTTAACTTAATATGAATTATAAAACCACAGAATCCTATATGTGATGTTATTTTCTTTCAAAATGCACACTGGCATTTCCAAATGCTTGTATAACAAAAAACATGGGATCAACTTGATAATCTATGATATGCACCGGCAGCTGGCTGATTTGTTCAAGATATGGACAAAAGCCTCCAGATTCAATATTGGATTTCAAATCAGCAGAGGAGTGCCGATTCGCAGGGCCCAAAAGCTTCTGAACTATCAGGCATTTTAGTTTTTATTACTTGTTTTACGGATTTTTTTGGCTCAAAGGAAGGAAGGAAAAACAATTATAGAAATCTATATATTTTTTTTAATTTAAATTGTCAAAAAATAGGGTCGGCAGAAATGATGTATTTGCTGTATAATAATCTCCTCATCTAAAACAAACAAGGGCAAATATATTTTTGATTTA
Organism: Siphonodentalium dalli; assembly: GCA_032622095.1. NCBI lineage: Eukaryota > Metazoa > Mollusca > Scaphopoda > Gadilida > Siphonodentaliidae > Siphonodentalium > Siphonodentalium dalli. The sequence continues at coordinate 57,679,915 of CP136067.1, forward strand.
GATGTTTCTTTAAAGCATGATATGGATAGATGAAAAAATATTGCCAATATCAGCGTCCGCCATGTTAACTTATACTTTTAAAAATAATTTGTTTTATATGTCTGGATTAATATTCCCATTAAAAACACCGAAAACTAAAATTTTATTTCTATTGACAAACAGCTTTTTTTGGGGCAGGGAAATCTGTAAACCAAGTAATAAAAAATAAAATGCCTCAGCATAGTGTAGTCAGAGCTTCCCTGGCACAGGTACATGAACATGCATATGAGCTACTAAACAGTAATTCACATAAACAAAGTGCCATATACTAATATGTGAAGCGGAGATTGAGCAGCCATTATTACCTCTTGGATGGTACAACAGGTTGCGTGTAAGATAAAGTGTGTGAGGGTTGTTGGGTGCATTTTTGTGTGATGTGAGACAAGGTCACTGTACCAGTAGGCTCGGCTGAGTTAGTGTCAATCACGATGGAAATTAACTGTAAGAAATAGTTAAGAATTACACCCGCAGTGTCTGAGGCGTGTTTAGTCTGACTGATTCAAAGTCTGTCTGATGGAAGAAACAGACTCTTGAAATTCCGCTTTGATAGGGAAGATTTAGCCAAATTCACGCAACTCAATTATCATATAGACAAGTCTAAGTCAACATTAAACATGATAGCAAAAAAATCAAACGCATTTGTGTTGCATGGTTTCCTGTTAAACCCATCATGACCAATTTTCATTGAATTGTGGCTAACTATTAAACCACAGAGAATATCATATTCTTCTGATAGGATAAACTCTTTCATCACAAGAATCGCTGCCAGTTTAGTTAGATAGTTTTTGTTTGATTAAATCTTCCCGTAGTGGCTACAAGCAACTCAGCCAAGTTGCTTCAGTCAGCTCTGATAAAATTCCGGTAGAAGAATCCTGAGAAATATCTTGAGGAATTAATTGTGGACAGAACAAGAAATTCTTAGGCAATGTTAAATAGGCATGGATCAGTTGAACCTTCAAGTTCTGTATATGAAATATCATAGGACTTCTATTGGGAGGGATATTAATAGATACATACATTGAAGATTTCTAACTGAACTCATCAACATATAGTCAGCAATCTGCAACTGATGATGGTCTTATCAAAACATTTTGGCATCTTTTTAACTCATTGGGAGTAATTTTCAAAAACATAGAAATTCTACCTTTGGCATTATAAATGAATCTTGTTTTTGTGGGGTACGTTCTAAAACTATTTTCAAAATTCTAATAAACCGCTCCGGGATCCAGCTTCCACCTCAAAATTCATGTCATCAGAACGAGGAGCAATTTGTCCGCAGAAATTGGGACCTTGGTCATCATCACTTTTAGCCTCGAATCTTCTTTAATATGCCTATAGCAGACAAAACTCCCCTTTCTTTTGACATCCATACATTTGTGCACCACCTTCATTATGTGGGGAAATTATATGACGGATAGGTTTGGGCCATTGTTTCTTTCACTCTGTTCTGACAATACTTATGAATTAACTCATGAAATAACATGGGCACGATTGCGGATTGTACAGTGATAAGTTCCAGGTTCGACACCATATATACATAGGCGGCGACATAAAAAACGGCACGGCAACGGAAAGATATTGCGGGAATTCGGCCATTTTCGGATAAGTTCCATTGAATCCGATACCTCTCGCTACAACAATGGCATCTCCGATGATTATATAAACAAAATAACCTGGCCACGACTGCGTGTGGGATTTAAAGTTGCAGATGTTGTCTTTTGTATGTGTACACCAATATGTAAGCAATTCATGAGATTCAGGATTCTCTACAATTTTATTTAAACTATTTTTATTTTTGACTGGCTAAAACTGCTCCTACGGCAGACTGTCTGTTCATCATTAGCATAATATTAGCTTACAGTGAGCAAGGCGGGGTACCTTGTTTGTGGGCCCAGGACACTGTGGCATCACCCTTTGCTCATTCTGAATATGGGCACCATAAACATCAATAGCGTGCTGGAAACGTGTTTTGTTTCTTGTAATTTGCCATCCCACCTTGATGCAAACAACTGGAGGAAAATGAACCCCTTTTTTGTCTCCAAAGTGGTAATTTCTGTAACCTGAACAAGTCATTTTAAGGCATAAAGTCTGAATAAAGTATTTCATGTACATGTATTTATGGACCTATTTTGATGCCCTGAACTGGTTCAAGAACCTGACGAACGTGACAAAGGCATATGTAATTACTGGGCACTACGTTGAAACTTTAAATATTATATATCCCTTTAGGAAAAAAAAAAAATAACAATGCCTTTAATAAGTCCCCTTTAAGAATTTGCACTTTAAAAATTTGTACTAGTATATATATGATAGATTAAAACAGATTACACATGATATACCCCAAAACTGCGGGATCTGTGTGAGGTGAGCCAACACAAAACAAATCTAACTTCAGGTCTTATCAAAGGAATAATTAAATTATTCGGGTGACAGCATGACCCTGGACTGGCTCCATAGATCTGAGCACAGCAAAGATCTACTGGATGTGTAATTCAAAACACATGATGATAATCGCTGTAAGCACACTGGCTCAAATGTTTTTTTCATAATTGCGTTTATTATGCACTATCATAATCTTACTTGGGTGATCTAAAAAAAAGTCTCAACAGCCTGGGGGATTGTTAACAGAGTGATGCTGTATTTCATTCAATGGGCAGATTGAAAGGCGTATGAGCATTGTTATGACATTTATAGGTTCCTTTGTTTGATGGCAGAACTCAGTCAGTCAGGCTTTCAGAGACAGATGTTATTTGAGCAAGGGTAGAGATTATGGGGATCAGCATTGTTTAAGTATAGGTCAAATAACAGTAAAAGCTTTAGACTCCCCCACTGAGATAAAGATTTGGTGCATAACATGAAGAATGCACAGCACAGACATACAGATCAAATGTTGCTATTACTCAGACAACACAAATCACAAGTAACTGATATTGGGCTAAACTGCATTTTAAAGCCATGCACACACATTAAAGATGCATAATCTGATTAAAGGGCTCCTCAGTTACTATTTATTTGGATTCGGGGTAAAAAATATTTGATTTGAGTCGAGGAACCCACCTATCAAAGCTCAGTGTTATTTGATATAAATTTTTTTAATCTATTATTATCCACCATCAAGACTTAATAGTGGCCCAGTAAAAAGTCGACGAGCCAAAGATCTCTGACCAAATTGCGGATAAGATGGATAACTCCAAAATCAAGAGGCTTTGTGTTGATAACAAAGCCAAATTTCGTTGAACAACATGTTGATAAATAACATGTTTCGGGCAATTTTATACTATAGTTGACAGTTATTAGCATTATTTTTTTAACTGAAGTGGCATTTCTAAACAATGTTGTTGTTGGAATCTGATTATATGGGGACCATCAAATCACATTGAGTACCTTTAAATTGGATAATATTATTGAAGATGCACAAATCTCAAGAAACTGATGTGGGCTGAACTGCATTTTAAATATTATTAAAGATGCTCTATCCCTTCCTGGCAGCACTTCCAACCAAAAACTTCAAAAATTTCAATCAAACTCTTTTAGAAGACACATTTGCATCATATTTATAAAGACAGGACAGTTGTATATGGTGTTAATCATAATTCCCTTATAACTTAAAAAGTGTTGTTAAAAGTTAGATTTTCAATAAAACATAATGAATATTTCCTGTCCCAGTTCATATAGAAAATACAGGAAAATAATAATTCTTATAGAATCTCCTGATGAATGGTTTCTATAACTCAAATTTATTATTTTACACCTCTGAATCAACGCAGAACCAAGTCTGAATTTAGTGTGTTGACATTTGCAGAATGAGATCCCCCCGAGTGTGAAATTAGTGATGCTATCACACATAGCATCTACAGTAATGCCCAAAGTAATTGACCACTTAACCACAGCATTTATTATGGGTAATTTTCGGCGAGAGATTTCCAATGAATGGCAACAAGCCATATTTCCGACTAAATCCTGAAAAATTACCCATAATTCTGCTGTGGTTAAGTGGTCAATTACTTTGGGCATTACTGTAGCATCACCAAATTCACCCTCTGGGGACCTAATTCTGCTTAGGCCTCAACTGCTATGGGAGACCTAGGATCAGATCGAAAATTTCCAGTTGAAATTGGTGGTGTTTACCCATTAGTCAAATCGATTTTGCAATTTATCTTCTGCAAATTAGGGGATTTGATACTGAACAGAAGGGGAAAAAAGTAACTAAAAACAATGTTGATTTGAGACAAAAAATACTTTCTAGAAAATAAGGCCTAAGCAGAATCAGGACCCCAGAAGGAGAATTCGGTGATGCTAGCCTGCTGCGAGGGGTAGCACCTCTAAATTCACCTTCTGGGGACCTCATTCTGCAAATGTCATACATACTAACTTCAGGTTTGTGTAGAACATTCAGTGAAGAGATACACCATTTACTGGGTATAAGTTAAGTAAATGTAACACCATTATATATTTCCTATTTCCAAACACAGATTGTTGTTAAATAGCGCAGTTAATATATATATAATACTTAGTAGTTTATATCAAAGTAACTGCACATGTTGCGACCCTGACATATTGTGACGAACCCTGTCAGCAACTTCAGTAATTGGATACTGGTGATGCATGACTTAATGACAGATGCAATAAGGACACCTCTTTATTACACTGTTTCAAATGTCAGGTTATATTAATATGCATCAAAATGTCAAGCCGAGAATTTTATTACGGCACTAAATCCTCGAAATCATAAATCTGTTGAGAAGAGTCCTAAAATCATGAAATCTGACTCAAGCACAGACCAAGTCTAATTTAACCCTTTCTTTACTAAATGGATTCGTCAGTTATAACAGTATACAGTAACGCCCTAAATAATCGACTCCTTAACCACAGAAGAATTATGGGTAATTTTTCAGGATTTAGTCAGAAATTTGGCTTGTTGCCATTCATCGGAAAGCTCTCACTGATCGAATCCTTAACCACAGCAGAATCGTGGGAAATCTTTCAGGATTTAGTCGGAAATATGGCTTGTTGCCATTCATCGGAAAACTCTCACTGAGAGCTTTCCGGTGAATGGCAACAAGCCATATTTCCGACAAAATCCTGAAAAATTACCCATAATTCTTATGTGGTTAAGGAGTTGATTATTTAGGGCATTACTGTACATTGGGTCTATTATTCATCTAGCTGTTAGGGATGTTCAGGTAATGAGAGCAGATGACAGACATGCCAAAAGCTGATACAAGTGCAGAAGGATTCATATTCTTTGTTGGGAAATGTTCAGATAATAAGTTCAACAAACAAATCCAAACATCTCCTAAGGGAACTACCCGTCAATTAGTATTTGGTAAAGAACGTGTTAATCGACCAGGCTCATTAACCCTTCCATTACTGAAGCTTCCTGAATTTTTTTGAAAACCCTGTGCCAATGCATTTTCTTATATATGTGAGTCTCCCATAGGGAGCGTCGCATATATAAGAGAATGCATTGGCCTAACACTATTTACATTGACCGTGTAAGCAAGTGCATTCTCTTATACATGTTATATGCGAGGCTGTCTATGGGAGACTCACCTATGTAATAGAATGCACTGGCACATAATCTTTAATGCTGCACCAGCTCAGCTTCCATCATGAAAGGGTTAAAATGAGACTGCATGGGTCTGTGCTTGAGACATTATAAAGACATGGTATAATGATATTCGTCTTCTTTCGCATGCAGGAATATTACCCGCAATGCATTAAAGTGATCATAATCTTCAAGATTAAATAAAAGTACACCTGTACATATTTTATAAACCACTTGAAAGATTCAGTTCCAGAATATACATGTAGGTATACAGCGTGAGTTGGTTATATGATATGAGTTAGGTATATAAAGGTATATGATATGAATTAGTTATATGATATGAGTTAGGTATAAGGTATATGATATGAATTAGGTCATGTAAAGTCAATTTACCATTTCTCAGGCCAAAAACATATTGAAAAGCATTCGTGCATTATTCAATTAAATTTTTTATTTCTGGGGCACACGTCAACAAAGCGTACCATCTCTGCATCAATGCATTGGCTATCTCTGAGTTTAATAATAAATTTAATTGCAGTTCCCTGTGACCATTATTAGCCGAACAGATGTCCATAAAAGTTAGTTGGTAGATTCCATGTGTTTATTCGTCAAAAAGCACCAAATAGAGTATCATTGACACATAATCACACATTTTGTTACTGTCAGAGTTTACAGACACAATACAACATGTGTTAAATGGCTGCCAAAAAACTAAAATATGAAATGAAAAATGTTCTATTTATTTTCTTGCAGACAGTCATGATTTCAAATGGTAGATGGAGTGTATAACCTAGTTGGGATCATAGTCTAGATAATGCAGCGTGTTTTTATTTGGATACTGTGTGTTTATATTTCCTGTCAAACTCTCTATCGACCTACATGAAAAAATGGTTGTTTTTTTTTTAAACCACTTTTTTCATAATTCGAACATATCTCTCATATTGTGAGGATATGTGAGGATAAAGAGTTGTTGTTATATAAGGATTAACTGTCATGTGAACTGTTTTTATGGAGATGTAACGGTGAGGTAAGTGGACATAACTTGTGTAAAACCCGAAGGGTGTTACATACAAGTTATGACCACTTACCTCACCGTTACATCTCCATAAAAATAGTCCACATGACAGTTAATCCTTATATTTATATACATTTAGCGAAAAAGCCACTTTTGTAAATTTATTTAAATCGAAAAGTGTATCGTGACAAGATCAGCCCAAAATACCCAATAGCACCCTTGGCAAAAGTTAATAGGAACAATTTCTCTTCATATTGAAACCCGATGATGTATTAAGTCAGTCAGGCTGCGCGAGTCCAAATGCGCCCAAAACATTACGCGTTCGTCTTTCCAAACCTAATGACGTATCGATGGTGTTATTAGCTTGGTGTCATGAGGCGTTGCGCATTCACCGAGAAATAACTGCAACTAGCCACGTGGGCGCCGACCAATCAGAATGCTGGATTTAGTGATGACAACACTTAGTGTGTAAATATAGTACCATAGCATACAGGTACATTGGTTATAATGGATAATGATTTTTTCCTTTAAATTGACAGTTTGATCTGGTTTGATATTGAGATTTTTTGAAAATTCACATGTATGAACATACCAATTTCAGTAGTTACGAATTTCAGTAATGAATCGGAAAATTTAATTGGGAAATGGGTCTGTTCAATCTCCTATAAAGAAACTTACCAAAATAATTTTGTACCAATTAAAAAATCCCCCCACCCCCAATAGATTTATCACAAATAAAAAGGTTGCATACACAGGTTTCAGGACCATTCACGTGGGCCTGAGAAACGGGAATTAAGACTTTTTGTGGCCTTCATATATAGAAAAAAATAGATAATAAAATTGTACAGAGTACAAGTAGTTCCACTGTTCACATATAAGGTAAGTGGTCATAACTTGTATGTAAAACCCTTCGGGTTTTACACAAGTTATGTCCACTTACCTCACCGTTACATCTCCATAAAAACAGTCCACATGACAGTTAATCCTTATATTTATATACATTTAGCGAGAAAGTCACTTTTGTAAATATATTTAAATCGAAAAGTGTATCGTGACAAGATCAGCCCAAAATACCCAATAGCACCCTTGCCAAAAGTTAATAGGAAAAATTTATCTTCATATTGAAACCCGATGATGTATTAAGTCAATCCTGCGCGAGTCCAAATGCGCCCAAAACATTACGCGTTCGTCTTTCCAAACCTAATGACGTATCGATGGTGTTATTAGCTTGGTGTCATGAGGCGTTGCGCATTCACCGAGAAATAACTGCAACTAGCCACGTGGGCGCCGACCAATCAGAATGCTGGATTTAGTGATGACAACACTTAGTGTGTAAATATAGTACCATAGCATACAGGTACATTGGTTATAATGGATAATGATTTTTTCCTTTAAATTGACAGTTTGATCTGGTTTGATATTGAGATTTTTTGAAAATTCACATGTATGAACATACCAATTTCAGTAGTTACGAATTTCAGTAATGAATCGGAAAATTTAATTGGGAAATGGGTCTGTTCAATCTCCTATAAAGAAACTTACCAAAATAATTTTGTACCAATTAAAAAATCCCCCCACCCCCAATAGATTTATCACAAATAAAAAGGTTGCATACACAGGTTTCAGGACCATTCACGTGGGCCTGAGAAACGGGAATTAAGACTTTTTGTGGCCTTCATATATAGAAAAAAATAGATAATAAAATTGTACAGAGTACAAGTAGTTCCACTGTTCACATATAAGGTAAGTGGTCATAACTTGTATGTAAAACCCTTCGGGTTTTACACAAGTTATGTCCACTTACCTCACCGTTACATCTCCATAAAAACAGTCCACATGACAGTTAATCCTTATATTTATATACATTTAGCGAGAAAGTCACTTTTGTAAATATATTTAAATCGAAAAGTGTATCGTGACAAGATCAGCCCAAAATACCCAATAGCACCCTTGCCAAAAGTTAATAGGAAAAATTTATCTTCATATTGAAACCCGATGATGTATTAAGTCAATCCTGCGCGAGTCCAAATGCGCCCAAAACATTACGCGTTCGTCTTTCCAAACCTAATGACGTATCGATGGTGTTATGAGGCGTTGCGCATTCACCGAGAAATAACTGCAACTAGCCACGTGGGCGCCGACCAATCAGAATGCTGGATTTAGTGATGACAACACTTAGTGTGTAAATATATCAATATAACTGAAATTGTGCCAGGAATATGACTCTGCCAGTGAACAGATCTCATTTGACATACTATAGTTCCATTTTGCCATGTTATTATTAAAGACATGTAGGAACCTTATATTTCAAGAGATAGAAACATTGCTTTTAATTTTACAGGTAGGTACCGGTACTTTGATGCTATGACCTTTTTTCAGGAACCTTCCATAAAATTGGTTTATCATATTGTCTACATACATGTAAAGCCTGCTTGATGAAAATTAAGTTTTTACTTCAACACAGGTTTATTAGATAAACGTAGCTTTATCAGTTTAGTACTACTTTCATGACATAATTATTTAATGAGTAATTTCGATGCCATTATACTGTGTAATTATATTAGGAAATCAAGATTATTTCTTATAATGACCGACTACTCAGTAAAATTTTCAACCTGAATGTTCATTTTGAGTTGGGAACTCAAATATTGGGATCTTTATTGTTGCCATGACGTCACGTTCACTTCCACCCTTATGAAATTATCCTATTTAGATTCATTAGCATATTGGAAACCAATGGCAAAATACTAGAGAATGAAATGGATATAATTATATATGCAAATTTCACAGCTAACTAGAGATGATGTCATCCATCCTAAATGACATCAATATGATTCAGAACATTTTCTTGTCCTAATTCATTGCAATTGATACAAAAATGTGAGAAACATACTAGAACTATGTCTGTTTCTTCTGCATGCCAGCTTGCCCACATCATGAATACTAATTAGTTTCCGTGGACTCATAAATGTATAGTGTGAAATATCGTTACGATTTCTCGGCCAGTCTCTCAAATGCCTTTAAATGCAACGATTCCGGAACATGCAATGAACTAGCCTCACGTTTCAACGCTAAACTAAGCTCTCTGATTGACGATTATGCCCCTCTGAAAACGCGCACTACGTGCGACCGCCTTGCAGCGCCATGGATGACGAAGGAAATTATTGAATCTAAGCGCGCAAGAAGAAAAGCCGAACGCAAGTGGAGATCATCTAAGTTGACTGTCCACCGAGAAATATTCATGGATAGTAGTAAACATGTGTGCAACTTAATTAAAGATGCAAAAATTTGTTTCTATAATGACTCTATAACACAGTGTAAATCAATGAAAATGCTGTTTAATTTCACCAACTCTATGCTCGGCAAGTCCAAATCAACCGTACTACCAAATAACCAGGATACTGCTGACTTACCAAATGTGTTTGCGCAATTCTTTGATGACAAAGTGGTGCGTATAAGATATCGCATAGAAACAAATATTGATGCTGAGTTTGCTGAATTTACCGGGAATAAACTAAACAATTTTTGCCCTGTAACACAAGAGGAAGTACAATCCCATATCGCAAAACTGCCACCGAAATCCTGTGCCAGCGACCCTATGCCAACTCAGTTGATCCGGGAACACAGGGAAGTGCTGGCATCAGCAATAACATCTATATTTAATTCATCTTTAAGACATGGCGTTTTTCCTGACATTTTAAAGCATGCAATTGTTAAACCACTCCTGAAGAAGCCAAGATTGGACCGGAACAATTTAAGAAATTACAGACCCGTTTCAAACTTGCAATTCATCTCTAAAATGTTAGAACGTGTCGTGTTGTATCAACTTCGTGATCACTTGGATAACAACAAACTCAATGAGCCATTCCAGTCTGCATACAGAAAAAATCATAGCACAGAAATGGCCTTAATATGCATCACAAGTGATCTCCTCAATGCAGCAGATGAAGGCCTTGTAACAATTGTTGCCTGTCTGGATTTGTCCGCCGCGTTCGACACAATTGATCATTCCATCCTTATTAAGCGGCTCTCTTCCACATTTGGTTTATCGGAAACTGTTATCGATTGGTTCCAATCGTATCTGACTGATCGTACACAAAAAGTACAGATTGGCGACACGTTCTCGGAACCTAAATTGCTTCACTTCGGAGTCCCGCAAGGTTCAGTTTTTAAGGACCTGTTTTATATTCGATGTACGTCAAGCCGCTCGGTGATTTAATTAGATCCAATGGTGTTCGTTACCACATGTATGCTGACGATATTCAAATGTACCTTTCTTTCCCGCCTTGTGACATAATTGAAAACTTGAAACAAATACAGGACTGTATAACTGATGTAAAATCGTGGATGGAAATTAATAAACTTAAGTTAAACGAAGAAAAAACGGAGTTGATGTTATGTGGAACCGATTACCGCATTAAACACACTGATGTTCACCATATTAAAATAGGTGATTCAGATATTCAGTTATCATCGTCTGTCAAAATTCTAGGTGTTGTTTTGGATAACACACTATCCATGAACTTACAGGTCAACTCAATGTGCAAATCCATGTTTATGGAGCTTCGTCACATCTCGCAGTTTAATGGCCATATTTAACACAGACATGCTCACAGACCCTTGTTTCTTCATTTGTATTTTCAAAACTAGACTATTGTAATGCCATTCTCGCCGGCATCACAACTGAACACTTGGATAAATTGCAAAAAGTAATTAATGTTGCTGCAAGGATTGTTTCCCGCAAACCAAAATTTTCACATGTAACACCATTGCTACAAGAACTACACTACCTTCCTATTCGTGCACGCATAGACTACAAGTGTGCGTCATTCTGTTATAAAAAATCAGAATCTAGTTCAAGTATTCTCCCTGTATTGCCTCAATATTTTGATAAACTTTTAAGTATGTATGTTCCACCTACGAATCTGAGGTCAAAGGCACAAGCTCTAATGGATATTCCATCAATAAATTTAAAACTTATGGCGATAGAGCATTTGATTCGATAGAGCATTTGATTCGTATGCGCCAAATGTTTGGAACTCACTGAGACACGACACAAGATTTGCAAACTCTCTGACCGAATTCAAAACTTTGTTAAAGAGTGAATTATTCTGTGCTCACTATGGGGAAGTTACCTCAGATGTTGTTTAATTATTTTGATGTATGTGTATATCTATAGGTATGTGGTGTGTATAGATGTATGTATATCACGTGTGATAGAGGGCAGGGTACTAGTAGGAATGTAAGCGCTCTGGGCCATATGGGATAAAGCGCTATATAAAAACTATTTATTATTATTATTATTATTATTATAGTGTCATCACAAAAATGAATAAACCCTAAGGAAAATGAGACTTTTTTTATGCAAAGAAAATTTGTTGTATAATGGATAAATAATGTAGCCAATTAATTATGTTGCTTAAACTTTTTATGTCTGCTTGGGGGATTTGGCAAAGCCTCGTGCCTTAGATGCTCAAATTCCCCTCACAGACATAAACAGTTTTAAGCGATGGCACATATTCTATATATATATGGTTGATTTCTTAATGTAATTAAGTAATTTTCAATCAGACCATTGCTGAACACAAAATTATGTTGTAATAGTGTCTAACAAAGTTCTCCGAGAAAACAAGATGATGCCGTGCCTACTGCATTATTTTTCTCCAATGGTAAGGGGACCAAGCCCCATTCCCAATCAAGGAATGGATAGTCTCGGCTGATTATGTAAACTATAATTGAGAAAAAAATAACAAACCCTATGAACATGCATGCCTTTAAAACTAGCCTGGAACATGTATAAACCCCTTAAAAGCATTAATAAGGATACATATGCCTAGCCAAAATTTCTGAAAATAGAATCCTAAATTCAATTCTGTCTCATATACTGTCAGAACAAAATCATTGCCTGATGATTGCCAAGAATTAAATTCCCAGATAATCAAATCACCCTGTTGATAAAAACCAGAACCAGAGATAGAAAGGCTATGACTGATATCATGATATCTCATCTAATTGTATAATTGTGAGATCTATGGCCAAACTAATGCATCATGTGATTCATGTTCTCCCTGTCCTCATAGCTACTAGAAATAACTTCCCATGCATTGTTAAGGTGGTGCACCTACTAATATATGTTGTGACCTGCAAATATTCGAGATTTGATATTTACAAATCCGCATGATTTTGGTGTCATCTCGTTTTGTATTAATTGTTTTAAATGTGAATCTTTTATTTATCTCCTATATTTAAAATGGGGGTTACCATTCCTGGTTAGAATATAGTTTTATTCATGAACTTCAGGAAGTTGATGATATAGCATGAAATAAAATTCAATTAACGCTGATTAATACATGTACATGATGGTCTTTAAAATTTATAGACATAATTATTTTTGAGAGTTCTGCCCTATTTTGTCATGAGACACTGAAACTAATGAGGGTAAGCAACCACCACCCAATTCAATTCGAGATTCGATATCGATATTGATATCAGAATGGGATGCTGTTCAAACATAATTTTTCCTAGGGACCTAATTGAAGTCCTGTAATTAGTTGGGTGAAAAAGACATGAAAGTTTGTAATAAACAATCCAAAACTACATTTAGAAATAAGTCAACTTTTTTATATTCATTATTAGTAATACTCCAATAAGAAGATTTCGCTGCTCAAAGTCAAATAAATTATTTTAAAAATAAGCAACATGTGATGTCGTGGTAATGACACTATGAATTAAGTTCAAAATATTTAATGATATTTCTAACTCAAAATACACTTTCAAGTTGATAGTTTCACTCAGATGTAATTACATGTACATATTAATAATCTTGGATTTCTAATATAGGCTAATTACACAGTTTTAATGGCATCATACCAGTGTTCGCGCTGTCGGTAGCCAAATTAGCCAATGGCTAATCTTTTTCGAATTTGGCTAATAAAAATTTCATTTGGCTAAACTTTTGGCTAAACTTTTTTTGACCCCAAATGGAGACTGAAAGCATGAATTTTTGGCAAGTGGGTTTTCAATTCTGTGATGTGAACGATCTAGTCCGAAAACATCGTAAGTGGGAATATATCGCCGACTGTATAAAGGGAAACCCGATCGCGGACAGTACAAAGGGAAACCCGTCACTCTGCACGAAACAGCAAACAATCATTATTTTACATTTAATCCGCTAATCCCGCATTGTCTGTCTGGTCACTCACGGGACTCCTGCACAATGCATGTGTATGATGACATTGTATTTATGACGGCCAAGGTTTATGAGCACCAAGTGTAAGACAATAGCTTAATCAGCCAAATGTGAATCACGACAGATATTTGTCGTCAATACCGATACATTCAAAATAATATGCATGCTTTTATGACAGATTGCAATTTGATAATGTCGTAACAATATTAAGTTATTAGTTTCCAGATGTCACTTAAATATTTTCGCAAGAATAATTAATATTTAATGATTTAAAAAAAGATATTGATATAAAACAAAAATTTAATGACATTAAGAAGGACAATCCCTGGTTACCCCCCCCCCCCCCCCCACCCCCCCATAAAGATTAATATTTTTTTAATAAATGATATATATAAAATTATTTCTAGTTCATAAAAATTAGTTAAATTATTGTGTATTTTACCTGTGTCTGTTAGATTTGACGTTTTAGTCATTAATTGTGAACCGACTAGAAAACGATTATTTAATTTGGCCATAGTTTTTTTTAATTTGGCTAAAAAACATTTGGCTAAAGTTTTTTTCATTTGGCTAATAAAATTTTCATTTGGCTAAACTTTTGGCTAAAGTTTTTTTCGGTCCAGCGCGAACACTGCATCATACCTAATCACAAACTGACTTGAAACTTTTCATAATAATTTGTTTCTGTTGTGCTCAATGTTTTGACAAAAACCAGGAACCATTTTTAGCCCAATACCACGCAATATGATTAATTTAGTTATTCAAGATAACTGAATTTGTCACTTTAACCACAGGTCATTTGTTGAACTTATTATGTGAACATTTCCCACCAGTTAATAGAAATCCAATCCATCAGCAATTGTATTATCTATTCAGAATAGAAACGGGAGGGAATCATTTTTTTTGTCAAGCACATTTCACCTGCTGGTATTAATAAATGAACTTGGGGAGTTCCCTTTGATAAATTATGGTAACGATATTTCACAATTGATTTCCAGATGGCAGATTTAACATTGATAACCAAATTTGGCAACAACAAGAAACTAACCATGTGGTGCCACCTTAAAAAACCAAAGAACATAACCAGATGGCTTCTCCATAATGAAATTTAACAAATTAGTGTGATGTACACATGGCTTATTTCAAAGTTTACACCCATGAGAATTTTTGTCAATCTAAAATTCTTCCAGAATTCAGGATTCTAACGGACTGATTCATTTAACACTTCCATGACTGGAGTTTACTGACATTTTGCAAAAACCCTGTGTCAATGCATTCTCTTATATATGCGAGTCTCCAATAGGAAGCATTGCATATATAAGAGAATACATTGGCCTAACAATATTTACCGTGACCTTGTAAGCCAGTGCATTCTCTTATATATCCAAGCCTTCCTCGAGCTGTTTAAAGAGATTGGATCTGCCTTGCAATGAATTGGTTGGTCAGGTCCCTAACCAAATTATTTTAAAATGAAATTGTCAATGACACTGTAGCTCAACTTGGAGAGGGGATAATGTCATACATTACAGTCAATGGAATGATGAGGAATGCTGAAAAGGCCTGTTGGGTGTGCTGAAGGATTTAGTCATGCAAAGAGTAACAAGGGTTATGCAACAAAGATGGCTCTGGTCAAGTTTTTTTTCCGACAAGAGTGATGAACTAAAGAACCATAACTCATAACTAAGGGCCATAATTCAGGTAAAAACAAGATGGCTGCTGGTGGCCTTGTTTTTTATTACGAATTTAGGGAAAAAAAGGGAGGCTCCCATCTAGATGTCATCCGAATATTCATATAAAGTTTATATTTGATGAAGATTGCATGAGAAATGTTACCTGTAAGGTGTGCTAAAGGATTTAGTCACACAAAGAGTAAAATCCAAGATGGACGCTGGCAGCCATGTTAACAGAATTCGGAAAAAATGGTAGTCACCCATCTGGAGGTCACCCCGAGTATCCGAATGAAGTTTGGTGTTGATCGGATGAGGGATGAAGTCTGTAGGGTGTGCCAAAGGTTTTAGTCACGTAAAGATTAAAATCCAAGATGGCTGCCAGCGGCCATGTTTTTCATTAATTTATTGAAATTCGATAGCTCCCACCGAGAGGTAATTCTAAACATACCTGTAAATTTTCAAAACGTTTCTCCAATAAATGCAGGCTGCAGGGTGTGCCAATGCACACAGGCTACTAGTATGTAAATATAATCAAATGACCGAGAATTCAAAGAGAGTATTATATTCACTGCTACCAGATTCATTGTTCTCATTTTTTGCATCTCCAGATGAATACTAGACCATTCCAATGTATATTTTTGTAACAGAATTAATTGGCAAATCCATTCAGTAAAGAAAGAGTTAAAAGTCGCTGCTTCTTCTTACATGCATGGTTCCAGATAGGGAACCTCACTCATTTATGCCTAAATATTTCACTTAAGAATGTAGTTTGAGTGTGTTTTATTAAAGAGTATAGCGCTGTGGACATACCCCTTGATAAAAAAAACACACTCAAACTACATTAATTTCTTAAATTTATATAGCTACAAACTCAGCTAAATTATTTTCTAAAATCTAACTGCAATTTGGATATTATTCCATGCTGCACTGTAAGTTAGCCAAATATTGTACATTTGAATTATCAGTCTACGGCCAGGCACTCAAAAAATATGCCAAGTTAATCTACTAGTACCGATAGCTACCGTATTTTAGTCATCTAGGTCAACAAGATGTGAAGTCAGTATGTGTTATGGTGTGTTTTATTGGGATATGAAACACATGGCCCAATTGGCAGTTGGCCAATCACTGAACAGGATTTAGCGTAATGTACTCAGACTATGTAAATATAATCAAATGACTGTGAATTCAAAGACGGTACTATACTCACTGCAACCAGATTCATCGCTCTCATTTTTGCAGTCATTATCTCCATCACATACCCAATGTTGTGGAATGCATACACACGGCTCACAAGAAAATAGGTAACTTGGGCAAGTACACTCCTTTGTGTCCTCTTGGATGGCAACTGAAATGAGATGAGTACATTATTAGCCACCCTATGAACAGTAACTTTCTATTCCAATTGTAACATGGTCATCTCGATAAGAAATTATAGTTTGTTCACGCACATACATTTGTACATCTACAAAGCAATATTTAAACTCACACATTCCTTTCACTAAAGGCTCTATTAATCTGCCAGTTAACCCTTTCATTAAAGGAGCTGCGCTGATGTAGCTTTAAAATGCATTCTCTTATATATTCGAGTCTTCCTACTCGAATATATAAGAGAATGCATTGGCACATGGTTTTCTCAAAATATAGGGAGACTCACATATATAAGAGAATGCACTGGCTTACAAGGTCAAGGTAAATATTATTAGACCAATGCATTATCTTATATATGCGAGGCTTCCTATGGGATACTTGCATATATAAGAGAGGGTTTTCTCAAAATTTCAGGAAGCTCCAGTCATGAAAGTGTTAAGTGTAAATATATGTATTGGATGTTTATTGTGTTGTGTTCCATAGAGTATCGATGCAAGTTGGTCTGACATTGTTATCTGTGGAATGCTTTCGCTTTCCACACAAAATGTCAGACCAACTTGCATCCATACTATACTCTATGGTACGCAATCAAATCAACATCCATTTCTTAAATGAATACATCATATTGAGCCAGTGCCTCGATCCACCCATAAAAAAAATAATATATATATACATGATATATATATGCTTCCATAAGAATGTAAGACATGCTTATAAAAATGTAATAATTGTAATATCTAAAGGCCTTTCAATGTTTTGGTCTAACTGTTATGAAAATATGTAATTGTGCAATTTTTCTGATAAAGGAAGGTTCTAAGGTTTTGCTTATTATCTACAAGGCTGAATTAATCATTCCTCTATACGTACATATCAACCATACTCACAAATATTATGTGAGTACAGATATAGCTACCATGAGCTTTATACATATGCTTACACCCTTTTAGTATGGCTGTCGTTTCTATAGGATTGACAATTACTGTACAATTTAATATCTATTATCTAATTTTGTATATTTTTATTCATACTCATGTATACTTACAAAAACCTTGTCAGTTATTGCAGTTCCTGACTTTTTATCATCATTTCAAAAATATTTATTTAAATTAATGATATTTAGAAAATCGGTGATTGAAATTGCTTCAATCGGCCAACCATGGTTTATGATGTCCTCAAATACATGCAACCTTTTGAATAAGTACACCATTCATTGCTTTATGTTTTTCAATAGCAAATAATCAGTTTTGAAGACACTCTCTAGAATGAAACCTCTAATTAGTGCATTTCACATATGAAACCTGTAATTAATGCATTTCACATAAGAAGAATTTCAACTATTCAGAATCTGAAAGCACTGTATGATCAAGTAATTGCTCTGAATGTTAATTCAAACAGAAATCAATATAGAAATTTGCCTGTTGTTCCATGTAAGTAATTGTTTTGAGAGATGTATAATCTGCTCCAGTAAGCAGTTAAAATATGACAGACATATCGCATGCATAAATGCAGGTTCCCCCATAATCATACATGCTCTCTCTCCCAACTCCACATGTGGCTTGGTTTAGTTTCAACAAGACTGGTGCAAACTTGATTTCATGCATCAAAACTTCCAATTAATCATGGAATTTTAATCCTCGATTGACCTCTCTCTGTAATAAATAAGTACAGATGTCACACCTGTCATCTGCTGAGCACAGGTGAGCATTTATGTAAATCATACTACTTGTCAGAGGGCACTAGCTGGCTCATTATTATAAGATTTCTCACATAGGCCACAGTGAAAAATATAGTTTAAATTATTGTATGTGTATCGTCTCCCATTGGCTCAGTTGGTAAGATGCATGGCACACTAGTCTAACGACATCCACTGCTGTACATGTACCTTCCCTGTGTGCGGATCACAAATCCACACTTACCCAGAATCAAACCAGCTGCAGCAGCGGTGGTAGATCATGTCATGAATCTCTACTATGGCTAACACCCGTTGAGATCATATTCCACCTGTGAAAAACCTGGGAACTTTTTTAAGTTTTGACAAGGAACCTTATAAATTCGAAAAAATAACAGGGGAAATAAATTTCTTAGTTATTATCTGTTCCTTAATAATGTACTTCACTGTATGTGAAGGTCCCAACTCGAAATTTCATGATTTAAGTGACCTAGTAAGCGATTTTGTTTTGCATCGCTTTCAATTATAGAATTTCTCCTGGGTAATTAATTCAATGTTTTTTCAATATCGGCTCACAAAAGTCACAATAAAGCATGCAGTTTCAAGCTGTGACCGCCCCCTAATGTGATGTAGATTACTGAGGAACACATATTAACAAATTATATTCCATGCTCTGTTTGTTCAATGTTATAAAGTTCCCTGTCAGAACTGGTCAGAATGTCAAAAAGTTCCCAGGAATATGGTCCCCATGGGCTTTAGTCATAGTAGAGATTCAAGACATGATCTACCACTGCTGCTGCAGCTGGTTTGATTCCGGGTAAGTGTGGATTTCAGATCCGCACACAAGGAAGGTACAAGTTTGTACATCAGTGTCCTGGGTTCAGTGATTTCTACATGGAGTTGAGTAATTTCTCGATTAAATCAACCCTCTGTGTGGTCTTTTGTTCACCCATAAACTGAAATTGTTGTGAGAAGGTCTAGCAGCTGATGCAATGACAAACCCCAATAAACCAAACTATCCTATCTAGAAAATGAAAGTGTCAATGACACTGTAGCTCAACTTAGGTAGGGGAATAATTTGATGGTTGACAGTAAATGGAGGAATAGGAAAGGTGATAATTGAAATGTCTAATTAAGACAAGATGTACATGTCCATATCAACATTCATGACAAGTTTTATAATCATCGGATCAGGGATGAGGTGATTATGGTGTGCCAAAGGATTTAGTGATGCAAAGAGTAAATTCTAAAATGGCCACCGGCAGCCATGTTTTTTTTCCGAATTACCTCAAAATGACTCATTCCCATCTATGTACATGTCAATGTCAACAGTCTTTACAAATCTCATAATGATCTGACCAAAGGTAAGACCTGTAGCCTGTGCCAAAGGATTTAGTCATGCAAAGAGTAAAATCCAAGATGGCTGCTGGCGGCCATGTTTTTAGGCCGAATGACCCCAAAATGACTCGTTCCCATCTACATGTCATTGTTAACATCCATAACACATTTCATGATCAGACGAACAGTACGACCTGTAGCCCGCGCCAATGGATTGAATTTTTAAATCCAAGATGGCTGCCAGCGGCCATGTTTTTTGGCCAAATGACCCCAAAATGACTCGTTCCCATCCACATGTCAATTTCAATATTCATGACAAATTTCATAAAGATTAGACCAAAGGTATGACCTGTAGCCCATGCCAAAGGATTTAGTCATGCAAAGAGTAAAATCCAAGATGGCTGCTGGCGGCCATGTTTTTCGGCCAAACGACCCCAAAATGACTCGTTCCCATCTACATGTCATTTTTAATATCCATGACAAGTTTCATGAAGTTCTGATCAAAGCTACGACCTGTAGCCCGCGCCAAAGGATTTAGTCATGCAAAGAGTAAAATCTAAGATGACTGCTGGCGGCCATGTTTTTCGGCCAAACGACCCCAAAATGACTCGTTCCCATCTACGTGTCATTTTTAATATCCATGACAAATTTCATGAAGTTCCGATCAAAGCTACGACCTGTAGCCCGCGCCAAAGGATTTAGTCATGCAAAGAGTAAAATCCAAGATGGCTGCTGGCGGCCATGTTTTTTGGCCGAACGACCCCAAAATGACTCGTTCCCATCTACATGTCAATATTAACATCCATGACAAATTTCATGATGATCAGACGAACAGTACGACCTGTAGCCCGTGCCAATGGATTGAATTTTGAAATCCAAAATGATCGCCAGCGGCCATGTTTTTCGTCCGAATGACCCCAAAATGACTCGTTCTCATCTACATGTCAATGTCAACAATCATGACATATCTCTATAAAGATTAGACAAAAGGTACGACCTGTAGCCCGCGCCAAAGGATTTAGTCATGCAAAGAGTAAAATCCAAGATGGCTGCTGGCGGCCATGTTTTTCGGCCGAACGACCCCAAAATGACTCGTTCCCATCTAGATGTCATTTTTAACATCCATGACAAATTTCAGGAAGTTCCGATCAAAGCTACGACCTGTAGCCCGCGCAAAGGATTTAGTCATGCAAAGAGTAAAATCCAAGATGGCTGCTGGCGGCCATGTTTTTTGGCCAAACGACCCCAAAATGACTCGTTCCCATCTACATGTCAATATTAACATCCATGACAAATTTCATGATGATCAGACGAACAGTACGACCTGTAGCCCGCGCCAATGGATTGAATTTTGAAATCCAAAATGGCCACCAGCGGCCATGTTTTTTGGCCGAACGACCCCAAAATGACTCGTTCCCATCTACATGTCAATGTCAACATTCTTGACAAATTTCATAAAGATAAGACCAAAGGTACGACATGTAGCCTGCCCCAAAGGAAATTGTTGACGCACACACGCATACACAGACGACGGACACCAAACCATGGCAATAGCTCAAACTTACAAAGTAAGTTGAGCTAAAAACAAACATAGAGTAATGCCCTAAATAATCGACTCCTTAACCACAGCAGAATTATGGGTAATTTTTCAGGATTTAGTCGGAAATATGGCTTGTAAATCCTGAAAAATTACCCATAATTATGATGTGGTTAAGGAGTCAATTATTTAGGGCATTACTGTTTTAGTAATAAATATCGTTGACTGATCAAAACTCAGATATTGTCTCCGAGATTGTGATGAGTATAATAAATTATGAATATGTCGCCTGTATTCTGTATTATAAAATTTGTTGTGTCTCACAATGCATGGGAAAATTATCAACACATCATTGACCTCCAATATCGTAATTTAAATATAACCAATCATTAAGCTGTGTTTGTAATTGTTATCAGCTGTTTACTGGATCTGCCTTGCAATGAATTCTTGCATGCACAACCAATGAAATAGTGCCGATGCTCATACATGACCATGCAATGTAATGAAGAGATTCCCATCAATACAGAAATCAAATCTGAATCGCAGTTCCAAAGGTAAATCTGATCAGATTACTGTTGGCCTTTTAACTCTTCCATGACTGAAGCTTCCTGAAATTTTTGCGAAAACCCTGTGCCAATGAATTCTCATATACACTGTATATATGAGTCTGCAATAGGGAGCCTTGCATATATAATAAATACAATGGCCTAACTCTATTTACTTTGACCATGTAAGTCAGTGCATTCTCTTATATATGCAAGGCTCCCTGTGGGATGGAGACTCCCATATACAAGATAATGTACTGGCACCAGATCTTTAATGCTGCAACAGTGCAGCTCCCTTCATGAAATGGCTAAAAAGATACTGGGTCATGGGAAACAAATTACATCATTATGGCCTTACACACACTGCTGACATTGGTAGTACACAGCCAGGTTCTTCAGGTGTACTGGTGTGATTGAGATTACGCTGCAGTGAGACCAGGTGTCCAGCTGTGTGTACTAACATAAACGTATTGAAGACATTACCGCAGAAATGGTTTGCTGAATTTACTGTGACACACCCATGCTAGGAATGGAATGGAGTGTGTGCTTCTCACTATATTGCCTCCTATTAACTTTAACTTGAGGGGTGCAATCATGTTTATGCATGCAAATTAAATTTGTTTAATATAAGCAAACAGCTATATGCAGGTGTGGCATCTACTATAAAGATGTAGTCAGTGTTTCACTGCCGAACTAACCAGATACCGGTATTACAAAACCAAACTATCTGTTAATAAAATCTAAATTTACATCACTATTAACAAAACCGATTTTATTGAAAAATTAATGCTATAATATATTAGTAATTTCTTATATAACACCAGATGATCTGGGCTGTTGCTCGGCAAATAACTTCTATTTGGCAAACTGCCTACATGTACCGATATTATATAGTATAGCACACCCACAAAAAGAATAATAATTCTAATATGGATAATCAAAAGACATCAAATGTTCGAAGGCTTCTTTTGTTACCGTAGTTCTCATGATGGCGACAATCCATATAAAATTTTATACAGATCCAAAAACAATGCCTGAGATATATGCAGAGACGGACAAAAAAAATTCACAGTGAAATAAATACTAATTCTTGAACAATAAGTGCAAAATAAAGAACCAGATTTCACCGAGCCCCAATAACCCATGGCTGAGATATCCTTACAGAGGCAACAAAATAAGCATTTCTATAAAATAAAGTACAACTAAGAAAGGAAAATGAAAAACTATACCCTATTTACAGTACATTCATTTCAATATACTTTACACCAGTTATTACTAGTACCTCAGTAATACCGTTAGGTCATATGAGACCATTCCCCTATCCTCCAAGAAAGATAAAGAACGCAACCCCAGCTGCAACAAGTGAATATCACGATTTGCCTACTGACAAAATAAATCGACTCCTATTTAGTTAAGACCTTGTTGGATACATTTAAATCGCGATCATTATTCCTTGTCCATGTGAAACACTGCTAGATGTGCAAAATTCAATTCACCCATGGGGCTGGTTTTATGTTAACTGAGCAAATTGGCGACTCTGGGCTTTTTCTTCTGAAAAAATTTGCCCAAATCATTGTCACAGGTGGTGGGCTGGTGGAAAAAAGTTTGTATGCTAATTCTCGATCCTATAAACTATGGAGTTTCAGACTCAAATACCTCTACAGCAGCCAAAAAGCCCTGTCTCTCAAGGATCCCTTTTGATTTTTTAAAATATTGATGTCTTAAACCCAATTGACAATATCTGAATCCAAAAGCCTTTTCCGCCAAGAATATTGTTACATCAAATGGAAAAATCAGCGGGAGGTCCTGCTATTGCAATAATTGCATATTTGTTCAAAATATCAGGTTGACTACCCTTAAAATTGGTGTCTCACTTAAAATGTCCACTCCAGAATGCAAACACTGGCAAGTCCATAAAATGAATATACGATAAGGCTCATGCGTTATAATAATTGCTTTCATCGCATCTGCGATTGAATATTCTCTGGCATTTTGTTTTATTAACAATTAGCTTGGGTGACCAAACCCTTTCAAAGAATCAGAAATAGGGCTAGAACAGCCCCTGAATGCTGAGAGAAGCACACCCGAGATCCCTCAGTGCGCATCCATTCAAGTTCAGTAGAAAAATCGCTTCAGTTTCTTAATGTGATGTGAAACACCCCGGAGGGTGATCAAATAGAAATGGAGAATAATCTTGCTCAAAGTAGATATTTTTATAAGTTTTATATCCAGATTGACAACACAGACCATCATTCTTATATAATAATCACAGGGGCATGTCGTTAAAGCGGGTAAAATATAAATTAAAAAATATATCAATTTAAAATGAGCGCGCCACTTTAAAAAGTACACCAAAAAACAATAGATAATTAACAATGCATTGTTTATCGTGCACTTTATAAAGTAGCTTGCTCACTTTAATAGTAATTAAATGCAGGGACTCAATGGCAAAATTATTTTCCTTAGCCAATAGTTGCATCTCGAATCAAGAAGTAAATATCTACAATTGAGTGTAGTTCATATATTTTTGATATTTTCTATGGAGTGGCATGGTCGATTTGCTAGAGATTTTCGTAAATGTTAGTAGAATGCTAGTTTGCTACATTCCTCCAGTTGCAATAGCACCTTATTAAATACTAACTTATCAGTTTCATGCACCCGAACAAGTCCATAATATGTCCTCTGGAATTGACCGGTCAGGAAGAGAACAATGTTTCCCTTGGCTGGCAAATGTTTCAATATCACAAAATATACTTTCTGGACCTGCCACTGTTCCTTGTCCCCACCCACTATACTGGCTATCGATTCCATTTTTTTGCATAAGTACAAACATGACCATTTTGATAATACTGTCTACATCTCCACCTCATACATGTATATTACTGGATTTACATTATGAAATTTCAGAGTCTACAGTAGGTTGCCAAGAGGCAGTCTGAACTGCAGGTGTATTGAATTTTACCTATTGTTACTTCTCCCTGATAACAGCCCACTGCTCCCTAATAACCGAACAGGGAGAAATGACTCCCAATTTGAAACCTCTAGGCCTGCAGTGTTATTCGATAAATTATCTAATCCATTGTGTGCATGTAAGTGTGTTATCCCCTGTGTGAGATCCAAGTTCATCCAACTCTATACAAAAAGAGAGATTTAATTTATAAGGTACAACACTCTCACTGTGCAAATTCTTGAAGATAATTGAGTTCGAAAAACTTTCAAAACTCAAAAGAATCTTATTGATTCCCTCTAGGAGCTGTTATATGATGCTGGAGCAATTCAAAGCAAACAATTTGATCAACAATATTAGAGAGCTGCACATGCTGTTGTTTAATATTTTGGAACATATATGAAGGCCATCATTGGCTGCATTATTGCTGTTATTGGCCCTGTCTGTATAGTGTGCACATTTTGTGACAAGAGCACTGGCATTGGTTTGTTTCTAATCAAATTGAATTTCAAACAGATATCATGTGGAAACTGAAATGTTCATAAAGAAACTAAAAAATAGTCCCATAGCTCAGTCAAAAACCATTATTTCAGTATTTCAGCCACAATTAAACCAAGCTTGGATGCAATCAAACAACCCAACTTGGAGCTACAAAAATCAATGGCTCCCATCTAGAGGTCGCCCACGAAGACCCATACGAAGTTTGGTGTTGATCGAATGAGGGGTGAGCCAAAGGATATGGTCATGCAGAGAGTAAAATACAACATGGCTGCCGGTCATCGAAAATCGTTAAAATTTTATAGCTCCCATCTAGAGGTGCACATGATCCTAAACATGCCTGTAAATTTTCAAAACATTTCTCCAATGTGTGTGCCGATGGATTCATCAGGGTGTGCCAAAAATTGATGGCTCCCATCTAGAGTCACCCCGAAGATCTATATGAAGTTTGATGATGATCAGATGAGGGATGCGGCCTGTAGGGTGAGCCAAAGGAAATTGTTGATGGACGGACGGATGACGGACACCAACCCATGGCAATAGCTCAAACTTTACAAAGTAAAGTTGAGCTAAACGAGAGGCCGATCACGATCGGCAGATGTTAACCCATCCCTTGGCGATAAAAATTTACTATGCTTGGAATCATAAATGAGAGTTTTGGTGTTGAATTATAGAGTATACTATTATGTACTATTATAGACAAATGTACATGTACATAACAAAAACTAATGGAATTTATGGGTCACTGGCATTTATAAAAGAGAATGCACTGGTACAGGATCTGTAATGCTAAGCCACCACAGCGTTGGGTTAAATGTGAAAGGTGTGACCTGGACATGGAATACTTATGTTAAGTTTACAATAATAATGTGTCAAATTCTACCAACAATATAGTATCCAAATAAGCCACCTCACTGTAGACCCATTAATATCAATCATATAGTAGAGCTGTCAACAAGTCACAGGAATTGTTTATGTTGAACACTGACCTCTCTATTAAACCAATAACAATTATAATGACCTCAGACCATCTGAAGATAGAGACATCAGAAAATAATAAAGGCATGGGATGGAATTGGTGAATTGGATTTAATGTTGCTCCAAACAGATTTACCAGTACATAACACAAGATTTTAGATAGATTTAAACAAATTTAGTGTGGTGATTCGGGGTACCCTTGGCAGAAATATAATGGTGTTAGTTTTTCAAATTTTTTTAACTTAAAAAAATTAAAGGGACACATTGGGAACCTTTTTCTCAACTTGTATCATAATCATCAATTATATCTAAATGAAAACAAATGAAAGAGTCAATGACATTTTTTTTATAATTATTATAAATGTTAAAAATATATATTTTTTTCTTCAATTTTTTTTTCTTCGAAAAAGTGTCATAACTCCTTCAAAATAAATCGGATCAAACCCATATTCGAACTCGCTCAGTATTTTGGGCTGTGAAACTCACATACCAAATTTGGTTCCAATCAGATAAAAATGTTTGAGTTATGGCAGAATGTGTTAATTCTAAGTGGAAAAAGGGCCATAACTCTGTAACAAAATCTTGGATCAAACCCAAATTCAAACTCGATGAAACCCATATACAATATTTGGTTCTGATCGGATAGAAAGTGTTTGAGTTATCGCATTATGTACTGACATACCAAATTTACATACATGCAATAAACAACAGATGGCTAGCAGCAGTGAGTATCAGATTTCATTATCAATAATAGAGTTTAACTCTTAAGTCTCTTTCTCACAGATACCACAGTTAATTATAAGCTGCTTCTGGTTATATATTGTCAGCAAATCTCAAATCTGTTCAATTCTAAGTTAAAACGGGGCCATAACTCTGGTATAAAAAACAGGATCTGACCCATATTCAAACTCGATCTGTATTTTGAGTTGACAAACACACATGCCAAATTTGGTTTCTATCAGATGAAAACTAGTAGATTCATTGAAGCATGCATGAATTCTATGTCAAAGGGCCATAACACCATTAAAAATAATCTGATCAAACCCATATTCGATCTCGAACTGTATGTTAGGTGGAGAAACTGACATACCAAATTTGGTTCTGATCAGTTCTGATCAGATCATTTTTTTTATAGTTATCATAGAATTTGTGAATTCTAGGTCGAAAAAGGGCGATAACTCCGTAAATAATACTCCGATCAAATCCATATTCGAACTCGATCTGTATTTTGGGCCGAGAAACTCACATACTAAATTTTGTTCCGATCAGATAGAAAATATTTCAGTTATCGCACCATGCGTAAAGTGTCTACAGACAGACAGACATACGCACGGATTAACGACGAGTGGTCAATCTGGACAACAACACTATGTTTACCATACTATGGTATGGGTAAACATAAAAATGAAGCATCTACAAATGAATGAATGAACAGACAAATGTGCCAACAAATACATGGATAAAATTTTGTAAGACCCTTAGCTCTCAGTGTGTGGTACTCATAGTCATAGCAGGTTATTCTAACACCTACATTTGTATGGGACATTTTGGAAGAGCACCCAAATGTTCACACAATGATACATATATCTGTCAAGTTACAAATGGAGTTTGTTTTTACTATCCCTCTGTTTAAAGTAAATATTGTTTTTTCAATTGTTCGTTTAGTGTGTTTTTTTTAATGAAATAAATATTTTACTGCTATCTGGAATGAATAAACTCTTATCATTCAAATTGTTTGGCAGAATATGACCTAAATACTATGAATTAGATCTCAACTCTGATACTAGTAAAATGAATAATATCACAGCTACCCTCTAATATATTCTGCCCAACAAAAAGTCTGTCATAATCCTGTTTGTCTGATTACATTAAACATAGGTAGACAAACCACAAGCAGAATGTTAAACAACTGTAAAAGCCACATAAATCCCACAGTATACCACAGTACAGTAGCTGATATCGTTTATTCTTAGCCCCACATTGAGTTTTATTGCTCCGTTGGAATTCCACTTATTTTTTCTTCAGCAGCTCAGTGCATTTGTGGGCAGGGAACCCATGCATGGGCCTTGACCCATGATAGTATGTGGGTGTTTCTTAAAGCAAGGAGACTTTTTGACATGCTCCGTGTATAAATGGTGGACCCCTCCCCTCCCAACTTCCCAATCATATACCAAACTTTCAACAATATATGGTAGATGCTTCAATCAGTACATGTAGTTGCAATTTTCAGTTGAAATTCCATTTTTAATATCTGTATAAAGTATGTGGTTATTTTAGACTAAGAGTTGAATACTGTCCTACCTTCTATCAAAAATTAAACAAATTTGCCTAAAAGAGTGAATGTCAGAAAAGAATTGTTGACATTTGTTCAATTTATTGCTTTAAAAATCTGTTAAAAATAAAAAAGGACCATAACTCAGGTAAAAATAATCCAACAAACCTGGTTTGTCAGATTCGATCGAGATATTGTTGTGAAATATCCATATCCGTATCAAATGTGAATTGAATTAGTCAATGTTTGTTCAAGTAATCATGCTAATATGACCTTAAAATTGCGGAAAAAAATAGACATATTAAGGGCCATAACTCGGGAAATTATAATCAAATAAACCTGGTTTTCGAACTTGATGGAAATATTGTTGTGAGAGACTCATATACTAAATATGAATGGAATTGATTGATGTTTGTTCAAGTTATCTCGCGAACAGCCTTGAAATTAAAAAAAAAACAAAGGGCTATAACTGGCAAAAATGTTGGGCAGGCCCCATGTGTGAAGCTTTAAACTCACAGTAAAAATGCATCACTATTAAAGGATAAGTAATAAACGAATAGTGCTGCCTGCCGGGATGACTGCCTGTCAGCTGCCAATCATCCCTCATAAAATCATTTTTAGAAAAAACTACACTAGTATTTGAAAAACAAAATGCAACTAAAAATCCTCCTGTTTGGAAAAGTTCAAACATAAATTGGGGTCCTAGTTGAAATTTCCCCAACAAGCAAAAAAAATATGGGGAAACACAAATTAAATTTTTCTGTCATCTCCTTTGAATTTAAACACATCATCATGACAGATCATGCATATATGTAATTTGGCACGATTATCACCAATGAGCTTCAAGTGGAGTGGTAAACAGCTTCCACAAAGGAGCTTTGTTCTACATGATGCCACTCCAGGGTGAGAATAAGACACCATTGAGCCTTATTGTTTATACACGCTCAAATTGCTATAGGGATTTTACTAAATGAGCGCGACTGTCTTTAATTACGACCGCCTCTGGACATGAAGGGAAATGTGATATGCTTTCACTTTCACGCGCGCACATCAACACGATGGGGTCGCTCTGACACAAATGAACGTTGCGCGCGTTGTGAAACACATTACACAATAGAGCTTAGCTTTTAAGCGAAAATGTGATACATTGTTGCTAATCCGCGTTACCCATTATATGTGTAATTATGTCACCACACCGCGCAAATCTCATTAGTGACAACATGACCATTCAGCGCTCACATTATATCTAGTTCCAAATTAGTGGTGTAATGGGTATTGACAAACAAACTACATATATATGTATGAAAACATTTTATATTTAAATAAAATATACAAATAACAATAACAAAAAGTCTTATTTATTTCTGGCTGCCTTCTCCATGTTCCTGATGGCAAGGAAAACTGCTGCGTGCACTATCAAGTTTTGTGGTGCCATATATGTCAGTTGAGTTTGTATTCGGCGGAGCCCACTATTTGCCTGTTCTACTACTTGTCTGTTTGTATATCTTATTATAGTGTCACTTTTATACGTCTGCATATCGTATCCAAAAGTACACCAGATGTGTCCAACACGGAAGTGCAGCCGATCGACAAAAAACTTAGAGTTTTTGAACCTAGCTGGTTCCCCCCTTAAGAGTGAATACAAATGCAATTTGCAACAGTTGTCATAAATTATTTGACTCGGAATAACACGGAATCTCCTCATCAGAATGTCAAAGGCAGTTTGTGGTGATTCGCATGATAACATTACTTGGAATCCCAAGCAAATTCTGTGTTTGCAAAACATTGTGAACAGACCTGGCGTTAGTTTTTGATGGCTTTCTGTCATTTTACGACAACCAGAAGATGTGTCCCTTGTCGTGGTTTCATAATGACCAGATCCCCTGATCAGTGGATGGTTGGGGAAGAATTCCATCTGCTTGTGTGTAGCGGTTGGTGGTGGATAATTATTCTCATCAGGAACGCTGTAACCGTAGGTATTGTCAATCGACAAAAGCATGTCGGATGGAGAATATCATATAACCATCCATAGTATACCATGTGCTTGTTATCAAGATTTAATAACAAATCACCCTGACCATACATATATTTACACTCACAACTCCCAACTGATGGCCTGAAGTATACACAAGCATCGCCCATAACAACATGTGTTTTGTGTATCTTGGCCGAACAAAGAATCCACTTGTTTGCGACAGGGTCCTCAGAATGAAAACGGTTGTTGTGCTCACACGTGGTGTCACCTGGATCAGACGGAACAAGTCTGGTAGGAAATGGCAGTAATCCGGATTCATACGAGTTGAATTTACCGCGAAGACAGCGACGTCAACACACAGTCACCCGATGACGTCCCAGAAACATTCGCTGTTTTCCCCAAACCAATAAGACAATAATTATTGTGACATTTATTGTGTATAATGTATGATGTCTTAATGTTTAAATAGTTAAGTGAAATAAATTTGTTTGTATTTCTTTGAATTCTTATTATGCATTTATTATAAGACCCCTTTTCGGACAGTAATTTCAAACGGCGCGTGTCGCCTATGGCAATCTGAGCATTCACGTATGGGCGTAGTTTGCCGTGACAGACTCCATTGTGTCAATTCCCACCCTGGGCGCTCTGGGGCTCTGGCGTGCCAACTGTCGACCAATCCGCGTAAAGCTCTATTGTGTCAGTCTGTCATTTATGAGCGTCATGAATAACTAAGAGCTCATTGGTGTAAGCCGTTAACCAATCCGTGTGAAGCTCTTATGTGATTATCTCACCAAATTACATACCTCGATCATGACAATATATAAAAAAGGAAAACACTGATACAATACCGTATATCATCTGTAATATATACTATAGTAAGGCAATCACTCAATCTCTACCAGAGCGCACCAATCATACTTCATTTCTGACTCTGTAACTGGTTGGGTACTACAAGTAGTCTGTGGTTTTCTATATTCAGCGCAAGTTTTTCCAGGCAAAATTGCAAAACCAATATGGGGGTACATGTAAAGTGAATTTCCTGTTCAAAGTTATGGACAGAACAGAGATTTAAACTGTTAGTTTTGTTGACGTTTTTCGCATGCTACAGTAATGCTCTAAGTAATCGACTTCTTAACCACAGCAGAATTATGGGTAACTTTTCAGGATTTAGTCGGAAATATGGCTTGTTGCCATTCATCGGAACGCTCTTGGGGAGAGCTTTCCGATGAATGGCAACAAGCCATATTTCCGACTAAATCCTGAAAAGTTACCCATAATTCTGCTGTGGTTAAGAAGTCGATTACTTAGAGCATTACTGTACTTAGCAAAACGGCAGCCAATTAGAACTCTTGTGATCGACTTGACTGATGTTTACCCTGTGTGTTGGTTGTCCATGTGCTTTTAGATATTTGTGTTGTTAAATAATCAGAGAACCAAACCACAACTTTGCGCGAAATAGTTTTTTGGTTCTTTTGGAACTACAAACTTTGTTCAATATTTTGTGTAATTGATAAGGGCAACATGTGGCTCTGATTGCTTAGTATATATATTAATATCGCAGAATTCCACAAAATGTGGGTAAAATGTCGCCGGTGGCAGTGGTCTTATCGATGGATCAAGGGATATAAACTCTGAATGGAGTTTGGCCAGCACTCTCAAAAGTTATGGCATTGCATGGACCTGCTCTATGACACCTTGAAAATTATTTTTAGTACATGTACAAGGTAGAGCTCATCAATTTCTTACATATTCACTGTTTATTTTGGTTTATTCTGCATTTTTCTGACAATAATAGCTGACAATATTCGCTCGAAATTTCATGATATATCTATATATTTTTTGCCCCATTTTATGCAATAACCAATAGCATAAAAATCTCTACACGGAAATAATTAGGAATGTGTACACTACATACACGTATGTACATGTGAAGTTCTAACAGTGAACGAAACCCTATCACTTAAATTCATACTCAGAAGTTTCCGCTTACAGTATATCACCAATGACCAACTAAGTTCACATTTAGTAATGTAGGATTTTTGCTTCATTTAGCAAATTACAAAGGGAAAACAAATTAAAGGTAATTGCGATGAGGCCTTTGATGAACTATCAGGGATAAGAAGTTTGAACCTGAGGTCTCTCACAGCATAGCAATCAGCAGATTGATTTCCATTAATGCTGGAGCAGAAATATCGGTCAGTTCTGTTTAGTTAACCCTTTAATTACTAACTGGATTTTCCGATTGAGTTATAAAACTATATATGAAATGATCTATTTTTCACTCATAGGGATCTTCAGATTATAGGTCAGCAGGCAGAGAAACCCCTTTGGATTCATTTGTAGGAAAGTTCAGTTAATAAGTTAAAAAACATACCAAAGCTTGTGATAAGATGGTCAAATTTATGTTGCTCCTTTATCATAGAGGTGATAGGAAGACAGACTGTTATGACTATACTATATCACCCCAAACAATATACAAGCCTATATTCTACTGTATTTGGACTTTCCATGTGTATGTGTATATTAGGCCCCAAAAAAAAAGACCTGTGTTTCCGGTGACCCGCCCGCCTCTATTTCAGAGCTCCCGACAGTTTTCATTTTTGCAAAATTAGTACGCATCCGGTTTTATTTTTGTGCCACCTGGAAAAAATTTCCATGTACAAATATGCAAAATCATCTTCCATTTTCTATTAGTTGCAGTCATTAATTTAATTAAATGAGTCATTAGCATAATTAAGTCCATTAACTGTGTAAATCATGCTCACAAAGCGGAGATACTATTTACCGAGAACAACCGAGGACAACCGAGAACAAGTCTAAAATTAATAGTTAAGTCATAATAATGTTCAATTATAGTGTATATATCAATCCGAAGTGAATATTATACCATGTTTGATCTTTTAAATGACATATATGTAGTTATTATGGGTACCGATATACCAAGAACCTGAAACATCGCAGCCGCCTTGTTCTCGGTTGGCGGTAACACAAAGGCATGAGTCGTGCCTGGGTGTTAATTAACTAAGAACTAGCTGCATGATGGGTCTGATTGGTGATCCAAATTCATTAAGTTGTGTATACAAAGAGGTGTTTCTTCTTAAATCAGCAAGTGAAATTGGATCGAACATTTGATGAGACAGCTCATAGAAGCTGATATAATTACGCAAAACAGACGGTATTTAACCAATTAATTCATGCCAAGATTACGGACTAAAATATTTCATGCTCGCTCGAAAGCAAAAGAAAAACATACCAAAATGTTGGACAATAGCAATTGTGAGCCATGAACAACATCATTAAATTATGTATTCTAAATACAAATTATCTATCTAAATTAAAATTTGACTTGACTAGAACAAATGCAGTGGTGCCCAAAGTCTATTATGAAGGGAGCTGATGTCTATTTTGTAGTTTTCTGTTTGGACCCAATAAAATAGGCTGTGCCTGAGTTTTGGGTCCAATTCATTCAAGAGTTAATGAATAAATGTATTTAAAAAAAAATAAAAAAATTTGACAGACTAGAAAATTCATATTACCGAGAACAAGTTTTAATTTAAAATGCCAAATATGTGTTAAATATAATGTGTTATATACTTAAAATATCAGTAATCATTATAGACATATATAGTAGACATCCATATTTTCATTAAAATGTTTACTTTTATGTATTGTATCAATTAAAGATGTGAACAATGAACTTCCGGTTCTTCCTGCGACCTGAGTCTTCTCCGGTGAAGGTCAAAAACATGGCGCGTAGTTTGAAATCGTAATATTTTTGTTTCCAAGATCAATATTTTCTTCGCTAAATTAGGTTTATACGAAACTCATATAACACGAACACAATCTAACTTGAAAGTTATTTCTATGGGAGTAAATAAAAAAAATTGTCTATCCCTGTGTACAGTACCCCTTTAAGATTGATATACATGTATACACTATAATTGAACATTATTATGACTTAATTAATACTTTTAGACTTGTTCTCGGTTGTTCTTGGTTGTTCTCGGTTGTTCTCGGTAAATAGTATCACCCTCACAAAGCACATCAAACATCCAAAAACAGGAATTTCATTGCAAAATAACGGAATACGGCCGCCGTAGTACTGGTACCTCGAAAATAGGGAACATGAAACAAGAATAAAACGATGTCTTTCAGGATTATTGTTCATGATTGAGCCTATACCTTTATTAACTCAATTTGTTATGTGAAAGGGTATTAGTTAATATAATTTAAATGAGTTTGGACATAGAATTTCTCAACATTCTGAGTTAAATTTGAGTGATAGGTAGGCATTACAGGTGTAACACTAGTATGGATGCAAACATTGAGCATTTGTGGGAGGCATTTTTTAAGCAGTTGAATATATATGTAGTTCACATACAGGGAACTCATGCTTTCACACAGCATGCTATTATCATTATGGGATATATAGCCACTGCAATGGAGTGAACTCTAAATACTCACTTATATCAAGATCATACATGTATTTAGGACTATTAATTTAAATATAATAGTTTTAACTACTAGCTACATGACATAACAGCCTTCCTGGATAATAATATTTAACATAGTTGTTTTTGAATGGACATGGCTCATTCAAGCTTCCAAATTTTGTCTACTTAATTTTGGAAGGAAGTATAGGACAGATTGACAAATAAACGAAATATCAACATACTACATGTAGTAATGGCTACATGTGCTATATAGTATTTTTAAAGGCTACATAAAAATAAAGCACAATGGCCATAGCCATTTTCCAGCTGTTTTCAACTTTTTCCACAGAAGTGAAACAACAATCATTATTTCTACCATATCAGGAATATACTAGCACGGAATGCTGTATTCTGTTCAATGTCTTGCACATGGCTGTTTGTTTGGGATCCAAACACCATGTTTAAAGTTGTATTTCGTATGACTACAATAATGCTTTCTGCGACATATAATGTCCGTAGAAATGTAGTTGCAAGTATTTATCGACCTATTTCAATACCGGGAAAAATTCAAAAGCATATATTATTAAGTGTATTTTGGAGCTCAAACTGTTGTGTGGCTTTAAGATCACCACTATTGTATGCAGTACATAGATGTATGTGATTAATGTGAAGTTCTTTCCTTTCACATTCTGAAGGAACGTTAATAGCTTTTTTCATGGCAAATATGGATCTCTATTGTAAACATCATGTTTTTCCATGTTTAATTCAATAAAACAATAAATTACACTATATTCTAATAGAATCTACTTTATTATAATTGACTATAACAAATAGTTTTATTTGTTATAGTCAATTATAAACAAAGAGAAATAGGCTTGGGGATTGCATTCATATTTTATAATATTTTGAGCAAAGTTGAAAATAAAATGAAAAAATAAAATAAAATGAAAAACCACCCCCACACCCCTATTTTTTTCTTGCATGTCACCAGAAACACAGGTATATTTTTGTTTTGCCGTATAAATAAATTTATCATATCTTATCCTATCCCTGTAATAATGCTGAATTGGTCAAGTTTGCATATTTACATTTTGTATAGCATTCCCTACCACTACATGTTTTTTCATTGTAAATTGGTTAGCAGAAATTGGAAATCGCATCACAAATTAAGTTAAATCGAGCACTGCCCATGATCTTGTAAAATTTCTGAAAACTAGGGTACCCAAGTAAAAATTCTAGTGATGGAGATCCAGGGCACCCTGTCAGAGAAACATGGGAACTTCAGACAACTACATGTACATTGTAATTCAGCTTTAAAAACAGGACACTCACTGCCGGTAGACACTTGATTCTCAATTCACTTGTTTATAGAGATGTCCACTTTATACGTTCAACAAATATTCTTAAGCTGTTTGTCAAACCGAAGATCTGAATATCCCTACAAATTAAAAATGGGAATCTATGATTAAAGACATATTATGGACTTGTTCGGTTGCGTGAAATTTATAAGTTAGTACGCTAACCAGGCATTGAAAATTTCAAATAAAAATCAACCATACCACTCCATAGAAAACATTGTCTGAACTACTCAATTGTAAATATTTACAAATATTCAGGACGTAACTATCGGCGATAAACAAATGCAAATGATTTTGCCATCGAGAGTCATTGGAGTTTATTAATACATGTATATAAGAATGACATTGTGTGTACTTTGTCAATTTAGATTAGTATTTGTAAAAACAACTACTTTGAGCAAGATTATTCTCCACTTCTATTTGATTACCCTACCGGAGAGTTTCACATCACTTTAATGCTATTTGATTAACGTTAGTCTCTCTCAAAATTATTATTCTACTAGTATACTCACAAATGTACACAAAATGTGCAGGGAAGATATACCATACAATTAAAAAAAATTTAATGGGAGAATCCATACATAAATCAAAGGGTTAACACTTTCATTACTAAATGGATTCTCCTATTCAGTTATGAGAGTATACATTGGAATAGTCTACTATTCATCTGGAGGCAATGTAAGCAGAGCAGACAGATGAACAGATAATACAAGAGTAGAAGGACTTTATTATCTGGTGGGAAATGTTAATACGTGTACAATAAGTTCAACAAACAAATTGTTGAACTTAATGTCTGAACATTTCCTCAGGGATCGACTTGTCAGCGAGTATTTAGTAAATTAAGGGTTAAGCATACCCAGCACATATGCTTTTAACCATTTCAGTGCCAAGTCCGATTTTTGTAAGAGCTCTTTCCATCAATGTATCACATTATTATAATCAATAAATTTGAAAAATGATCAAGGAAATATGGGTTGATACAAAAATCGGACTTGGCACCGAAAGGGTTAAAGTTGAACAAACTGCTAAATGTCATAATATTTACCGAGACTTGTTTGCAGATCTCAGCCCAGTCAACGGGACCGATGCCACTGTGTGGATGTCACATTAACAAACACACACAATTGGTTCTAAACGGATCAGCCAATGAGATAGCCACAGCTAAAATGAAGGGGACCTAATCTATATACAGATGCATGCCTGTGTCAATACGTAGTGCAAATAATAGTAGCCTGTAGTAAGATTCCTAATCAAAGTGACGCCAAATCACAAAACAATCCCTACTTTTTATTCTATGGTGTAACTGGCAAACCTGCATAAAAGGAAGCGCGAGACATACCGGTATCTATAGGGTCCCGACTAGGGAGTGTTATAATCTGCAACTTTCATCTTTTGATGCCAACTTAGAAAAATAAAAAATACATCCTTAATTGACTTGAAGATTTTTTATTGTGACTCGAATTTTCCAATTTTGTACAACTTAGTATGCTCTAATTAATCAACCCCTTTAACGAGGTTATGGGCTGGTAATGACATGTATTATATAAACAGAAAGCATTTGTGTGTCTAAGTTTAATATTTAACCATTCTTGTGATTGCCGAAAGATAATTTTTATCATAGTGTCATTGCACCATAAATTTTGGGAGGTATCACAGGCAGGGAATATTCGGCCCTTTTTGGGAAAGGGTTCGGGGCCCTTTCCATTGGGAAACTTTTAACCATTGGAACTTACTGGTATACAGTAATGCCCTAAATAATCGACTCCTTAACCACAGCAGAATTATGGGTAATTTTTCAGGATATAGTCGGAAATATGGCTTGTTGCCGTTCATCGGAAAGCTCTCACTCCTATGAATGGCAACAAGCCACATTTCCGATTAAATTCTCAAAAATTACCCACAATTCTGCTGTGGTTGAGGAGTCGATTATTTAGGGCATTACTGTATCTAGAAGATATATATTTATTGATGAACAATGAAGAATTCACTGTGGCATGAGAAGAGTTAAGGAGAAAGTCGAGATTGAACAGGAAATCACCAGTTGACGGGAGCTGTGCTGGTTCAGCATTAAAGACCTTGTGTCAGTGCATTCTCTTATATATGCAAGTCTCCCATAGGGAGCCTCGGATATACCGTATTATAGAATGCAATGGCTTACAAGGTAAATGTAACTAGAGGTGTGACTGTCCCAATGGGACTACGGATACCCCCCTTTTTAAAATACTAAGATGTTTCACATGTCAGTAAACATTTAGTTAAAATAATAAAATAACAGTTCCCATTGCAGGTGTACAACCATAACCCTAATCTTAAACCTATTGACCGAAAATTGTAGGAATAAAAGCTTGGACAAAATTATGTATGTTCTAAGTCGAAAAACTCCACACAAAAAATGTCGGACAGACGTCATAATCGCAGGGGCACAGGTTCCCATGGTACTAAATATCAGTGCCAAGATTAAAAAACATTGACCGAAAAATGTAGGAATAAAAGCTCGGACAAAATTATGCATGTTGCAAAAAAAGTTTCTAAGTTGAAAAAGGGGGATAACTCCACCAAAAAATGTCGGACAGATGTCATAATCGCAGGTGCACAAGTTCCAATGGTACTAAATATCTGTGCCAAGTTTTAAAAAAATTGACCGAAAAATGTAGGAATAAAAGCTGGGACAAAAGTATACAAGTTGCGAAAATATTTCTAAGTCGAAAAAGGGGGGATAACTCAAAAAGAAAAAGTCTGACAGACATCATAATCGCAGGTGCACAGGTTCCCATGATGGTTGATGTCTGTGCCAAGTTTCACGTAAATTGATCAAAAAACGACTGAGAAAAACTCCGGACAAATTTGTGTCCACGGACGACGGACGGACGACGGACGGACGGACAAGCCCTAGCATTGCCTAAAAATCCCCAGCAGTTCTGTGAATATCTGCAAATATGCGATGTCAATAATCATGCACTTTAAAGATGCATAATCCAAATTAATGCTGCAAAATGACAATTTCTTTGGCTTTGGGGGTGAAAAATATTTGAGTCAAGTAATGTTGTGATACGAAGTGACAATACAGCCATATTTCATTGATGTTGATAAATACAACTTTTTGGGAAATTTTATACCATAGGTGACAGCGGTTATCATTATTTTGTTGTAATTAATCAATTATGATAACAAAAGCGTATTTTGAAGAAATTTTGTGGTTGTTGTAACTTGATGATATGGGGACCATCTCATCGGATTGAGTACCTTTAAGTAAGTAAACTGGGTATTAATCATGATGAATGCATAAAGACTCCAGTATGAAAACATGAATGGCACACCCCCTGCATAAAATGAATGAATGTGTGTCCAGAAAGCAAATTCATCTTATCTGTTAGTGTGACATCTTAATTGCACATCATGTACACAAGATTAACTTCAAATCATACCAATGTGACAGCAGTGCTTTTGTCATTGATGAGTGGGCGAAACTCAAGATGAAAGCAAACAAAGAAGTCACTGTCAGGTAGACAGCCAAGATTTTACAATCCAACTGGTAACAGTATGTCCTAACAAATGATAAGTATAATTGGTAAATGAGGCCAAGGTCTTTTTAGCAACTTGGTCAGTGTGGACCAGCTGATTTTGGAGAAAATATTTAAAATCCTCCATGTACTGGGTACAAGTACCATATACATCATATTATAATCCCATTGGAAAGAGGAAGCACCAAAACATAGATATATCAAAGTCATTTGATCAAATAAATGGTAATGAATGCTTTATTGTTGATGTACATAACTACATGTACTGTAATTTCATTCGTAATATAATGGCAAGAAATACCTCATACATGTACCGTACTTTAGTACGAGCAAAAAAATATAATGTCCTAAGAGAAAAATATGTCGATCCTTGTATCTTATGTTGAGCTGGGAAATCCTTTCAAATCATGTGTGATTACCAACATTTGGCTTTTTCGGCACTTACATGTATGCCAACACCTCTTAGCCCCTTTCTTGGTTGCTTCCAATAACCTGTGTTTTTCACCTACATGTATATGCAATACATTATGTGAGAAAAAGGGAGATTTATCTCATCTTTTGATAAACGCTTATATGCCAAAGAAAGAATCATTAGAATACTAGTACATGTACATATTTTGCGGCTACTATACATGTATTTTATGGCAAAGTTCTTCCTTAAAACTTGACAATTGGACGGACAGAGCCCTCTTACTACAAGTATATGTCACAAACCTCCTTCAGAGATATGGGGGAGGGGAATAATAATGCCCAGAGGTACTTGTACTTATACATGGCATATCAGCAGGACTATGGTCACATCATGGGGAGAGGCATGATTGCAAGTGCAGATTTGTGTTTAAATGAAATAGAAACTTCAAATAAAATTTACTAATTCTTCAGGGGTTCATCCAAGTCCATGACAATTTGACACAAAACTGACTCTAAATTAACCTCTGCATTGCTATGACATTGGTATTAAACCAGCCTAGAAGGCTACTTGGGAGATATATTCTCCCTAAATTGTGCCACTTCTGTCTATTTATGTCCTGGGGAGAAGTGACTTCTCTCTCATATAACAGTGTGCATTCCAGTCTGTCAAAACAACATATTTAAAGTGTACCAGTATTTCTTGATTATAATGGTGTAGTTATTAACTAGAACCGTGATTTTGGGATGTAAACTGAACCATTCCACTTCTCCCTATTAAAGCAAATACTTCTGGGCTTGTCTCTTTGATTATTACAGGCGAAAATGTGCATGTTGTGTGCTACAGTAATGCCCAAAGTATATGACCCTTTAACCACAGCAGAATTATGGGAAATTTTTAAGGATTTAGTCGGAAATATGGCTTGTTGCCATTCATCGGAAATCTCTCACCGATAACTTTCCAATGCATGTAGGCAAGCCATATTTCAGACTAAATCCTGAAAAAGTTCCCATAATTCTGCTGCAGTTTAGTGGTCGATTAATTAGGACATTACTGTGTATGCATATGGCCAATTCAGTGCCATAGCAGTTGGCCATCATTCATAACAGGCACTCATAAGTTAGTGCATCACAACCAGAGCCTTTGAGTAGAGAGTGTTTTAAAGTTTTCATGCTGTAGTTTTCCATAGATCAAATCTTTTCCAAATCTGAGTCCCGTCCTGTTACTCTTCTATTACAGACTTTATGCCCAGAATCGTGGGCGGGAGTTACCGTATGTTGCTTGTATGTCTTCAAATTAGGTCAAGTACTCTCGGGATCCAAATAAGCGTACCCGTATGCTTAACTATTTTCAAGGAGAAATCCCCCCTGTACGCTGCTTATTTGGGACCCTACGTTTATTAAATTTCAGCTAAAAGTGTAAAAAAAATATGAATTTATGTGCTTAAACCTAAGCTAAATGTGTATGTTTGAAACACTTGAACATTCAGTTATTTAATTGTTTGTACTTTAAATATAGCCTGCGTAGGGGCCTGCGATGCATCGAATCGAAATTCGATTTTCGATTCATCCCTCTGAATCGAATCGAATCGTTTTCGATTTTGAGTACCAGTTTTTCGATTCGATTATCTCAAAGAATCTTAAGTACAATGCGCGTTTCTAGTAGCGGGCCCAGATCGATCGTTTTACCGGTAATCCAAAGCATTTAGCACATCAAATTCTCAAAACATCTCGTGATACATTTGAATAAACTCCGATGTTGCCCTTTCAAAATGCATGGACCATCATACTGCAATTCGGTCCACGTCGCTGGGATCATCAACTCAGAATAGCGATAACGCAACACGGAATCCGCTAAAATGGGCGGAAGCTGAAAATTTATTTTAAATGGATCCGTTTTTCATTTGCGGTGTACTAGTAAATACGCGACATGGCGGAAATATAGACATGTGTATGCTTCATTCCATCTTCTTCTTTCTATACACGCACGCACAGGCATGTCCATTCAAAAGTTTAGCTTTTTCCATCCTGAGAAATGTGTAATGATGAACATTGGAAAAGAAGGATATACTCCAAATTATACTTTGAAGGGAGTTGATGGAACAACCTACACACTGAAGCAGGTCGACAGCGAGAAGGACATAGGCATCACCACAGATAAAAACTTAAATTTTGAACAACATATAAATGAAAAAGCACAGAGCGCTCAATCAGTGATGGGGATGATTAGAAGATCGTTTACACATCTAGATGAAGAAATGATGACGAAACTGTATAAAGGGTTGGTTCGACCAAGATTAGAGTATTCACAGCCAGCATGGAAACCATATTTGATCAAACACATCACCCAACTTGAGAAAGTCCAACGCAGAGCAACAAAACTAGTTCCTACTTTAAAACATTTACCATATGAAGACAGACTTGAAAAACTAAAGATTCCCACCCTGCAATATAGACGACATAGAGGAGATATGATAGAATGCTACAAAATTTTCAATACATATGACCCGGAAGTAGCAAATATACTGACACGGAACTCCGAATCCAAAACCAGAGGCCACAACTTCAAGCTGTTTTTAGAAGGGGCAACCAGAGACACAAGAAAACACACTTTTAGTCAGAGAGTTGTGGAGCCCTGGAACCAATTAGCAGAAGAGGTAGTCAACGCCGACAGTTTAAACCAATTCAAAAATCGACTAGATGATTATTGGATGGAACAAGAGGTGAGACTTGATTTTAAAGCAAAATTGGGTTTGACAAGTTCACAGACGAGTCGGGCGTTAGATAGACTTAACAACATAGGGCCTGAATTTGGTGAATTCGGAGAGCCAGACACAGAAGACGTGGACATAGTGGCAGAAGCCAGCGTCCACTAACAGCATAAGGTATCATAAGGTAAGGTAATATGCAGCGCACATGGGGTTATATAGACCGTAATTTAGTCCGTAAATTACCCAGCGGTTCTACATTTGTAAGCAGTCCGTATTTTAGATCAGCTCAGCCGTGACGTCAGTTCTATTTACGTCTGCTAGTGGGGAAACCCGGGAAATTAGGGAATAACCTTCACTATATATAGCGTATATATAGCCATAGTGTTGGTTTGCATGCATCGGAAGATGAATGAAGTTATTATGACAATTTATATTTTCATTTGAATCATCAAATATCTGATGAGTTGTGTCTTTTGTTAATAACTAAACATATACTTAGTTTATAATTTATTTAAGTCCACTAATAGTCTAATATCAGGGTGGGCGTGTGTGACTGGACGAGTAAGACAAACACCGCAATATGATTGCCTCTCACGTGCATTTTATCAATATACCAATTTTATCATTGCTAATGCAATGTTCTGATAATGAGTGATAATCATTAATCCGGAATTCAAATCCATCGACGATTTCGCGAGGAACAGATAATTGTGCCTGTTAGTGTAAAATCGAATAGTGCATCTGCGCATGCGTATTTGAAATCGAGGTTTTCTCTCACATACAAGACAAACGTCTTCCTGGCGAGATTGGATTCGCCGTTTGTGCACGAATCCGATAGTTCAAGTTATCTAAATTATTCAAATAGCCCATCCGATTACAAATTGCGTCTGTATTTCGCCAAGAACAGATGTCGGGACATTCACATACGAATCAGATCAGTTATGCGGACCTCGTTGACAATTTTTACCTTGATTTTTCGCCAAATGTCCGATCTAATGGTCTACGTTTGCTGAATCGAATCGAATCGAATCGCGATTATGTATCCAAATCGAATCGAATTTATAATGCCCGAATCGCAGGGCCCTAAGCCTGCGATGTTTACATCGACAGCTGGGTACGCGCACATTTTACGTGAGAATCTGACGTCATTTTGTCGTGGGAACACCGATCAGTCTATTTATATTTCGTGTCAAACTGTATTCACATTGGCCTGAATTAGCGGCAAATAACTTGCTAGCATTTAGTCAATAGTGTGTATTAGAGAAATAACTGTAAAACGAAATGCGTACATGTACGTGTATAGGCAGTACATAGTATCAGTTTGCGCGAATAATATGTCGCAACCACAAGTGTACTGTTGAGGCGAACTTCCCTCGCTGTAATGAATGCGTCCATGCACTGTGAGTTCGGTTTCGGCAAGCACATGTTCGCCGGGGGTTCACAATGGGGATTGCAATAAACTGAACTGCTGGTACATGTACATTTAATTAGCACTGTAATCAGTGTGAATATCTTCGTGGGTATTTTCGGCATTTATAGTTTTCTCGTTCTCGTAGCCTTCTCCACAAATTCATCGACATCTGACTTTAATTGAACTGTCAATTTGCGTGATATTATTGTACAGTGATATACTAGTCACTTTTGAAATGTTATTTTGAAACATGTGTCTGGTATATAATCATATAGTTTCTTCCTTATGCAATGATGCTGTAAAGTAAATGATTTATTAACCACTGCAGAAATATTGGAATTTTTTCTTAATTGATTTGAAAATCATGTGTCTTGTAATTCATTTATCAGAGTTTTAAAAGCTAAAATCATGAAAAA
This sequence comes from Siphonodentalium dalli, assembly GCA_032622095.1. NCBI lineage: Eukaryota > Metazoa > Mollusca > Scaphopoda > Gadilida > Siphonodentaliidae > Siphonodentalium > Siphonodentalium dalli. The sequence goes on from CP136067.1 coordinate 57,724,758, forward strand.
ATTCCCAATATTCTACTGTGGCTATTAAAAGGAACCATTCATTTTAAACATCAATGTATTATCCAAAAATGTGAGTGACATTTGGTATTACCGGTACTTCAAAATGAATTGAATACTTTGAACAATTATTAGGTTCAATTTTTCTCCAATGTTCTCTGTATGAGAAAATATGAAACTAACCACAATTTTTGACTCATACTTAGTGTTGATTTGCGAAAATTCCCCCCTGTACTATTATTGCGCCCCGTACTATTATTTATTTTAAAGGAAATTTCACCCCTGTACTATTATTCAGCCCCCTACTATTATTTGGATCCCGAGAGTAGATGCTTTGCGTATATGAACATAGAGGGCAGCATTTCCCAAGCATGATGATATCATACATGCGTATATCAGTGGTCCAATGAATGTCAAAGCAATGAGATTTATAAGTAAACAAAGCCTTGTTTTTCAGAGAATTTTGATTTGTCGCACTATCAGAAAATGTATGTAAACAATATATTAAACGATCATATCATCACCTTTTTCTATCATGGTAAATGATACCTGCATATCATTTTTAAGACAGATTAATCATGGACTAATCACATTCAGGGGGTTTATATGTCTTTTCAATGAAGTCTGTTAGAAGAATAATGGTATGGGACTTGTTCCAAAACAGCATCAACCCAACCGATATCCCAACTCCCAAGCTGTTATGGACCGAGAAGACTTGGTCTAAGTTTTCCACTGCAAAATGACCATAAAGTCAACGTCATGACTTTATTTAGCAGCGAGTAGGTTAACAATCATCCAAATTGGCATTGGTCTAGCTGGTACTGGTAGGGAATCAGATTATTTTCCATAATCACATTGTGAGCATTGAATACAACCATATTCCCAGCTCAAGAGCTTTGATTTGAGTACTGTGAAAAAAATGTATAACTTGTAACCACAGGAACTGGGACAGCCAAGAAACAGCGCAGAAACCATAGACTAGCCAATCAGACTGATTGCACTATAAACATGAAATGCAGAGAGTGGGATGGATGCAGGCTAATATAAGTGCAAATAGGTTCATAACGATATCAGTGTTAATAAAGATTAGCCATATTCTCAATGGCATAAAAAGTAGCCGTGGAGAACTACTAGCAGCAGTCTTAAACCTTTCTAAACTAAATATCATACATGTAGGTCGTTTGTTGAACATTTATCTGAACATTTCCCAAAACCAATGAAGATGAATACTTCAGCACTTGTATGATTTTTTGGCTGTCTGTCATGTGCTAATTTATCCTGAACACCCCTCCAAATGAATAATAGACCATTGCAATGTACAATGTACAGTAATGCCCTAAATAATCGACACCTTAACCAAGCATACTTATGGGTAATTTTTCAGGATTCAGTCGGAAATATGGCTTGTTGCCTTTCATTGGAAAGCTCTCACTGAGAGCTTTCCGATGAATGGCAACAAGCTATGTTTCCAACTAAATCCTGAAAAATTACCCATAATTCTGCTGTGATTAAGGAGTCGATTATTTATGGCATTACTGTATACCTTTATAACTGAATGGTAGTAGAAGCCATTTAGTATAGAAAGGGTTAGGAGATGTGGGGGGGGGGACTAAGAGTCTCATATCGGCATATTTGATTCCCTGTTAGATTCACCCATTCAGTTCTAAGAGAATTCACTGAAAGGTCTATTCTTCATTTGTAAGGATTTTTTGACTTACTAGTATTAATTGCATATCCCAACAAATGAATGAATTGGTATCACATATAGAAACTACCCATCAGTGAGTGTCTAGTTAAAGCATTGAGGCCACCAGGGTACATGTAGGTTTTCAGGAGAGAAGTACCATATACAACTGTACATAATGTACCTGTACATGAGGGCCCCTTTCCCCCCCCCCCCTTTTCGTACGACGGATTCGACCCATTTTGGACCTGTACGCCGGATTCAAGACACAAATTAAGCTGGATTCCGGATTCATGTATTTATATAAACGGATTCCATTTCGGGTGAAATATTGCGATTTGGTTCCTCATTTGGTCATAATAGATCATAATATCATGAATTTTATATGGGATCCAATCTGATGCACACTCCTATAGGACTTAGTCCGTATATATTCATTTGTATACGGTGCTCTTTTATCTTTCTGGTCATTATTTGCGGCGGTTGTCCGAAGTGTAGATTTACCGGAACCGGCAAGAGTTACGGTTCCTAATTAGTGTCAAGGTCATTGCATCGAAATTGGATTCCCATAAATTTCGCGTGTTTACCGATACATGCTGCTAGAAACAGCGTGTAGGTTGTCATTTCGGGACGGAACTCGCCCCGAGATGAGGAGTTTTGTTGCTGAACTGAGCAACACTGTAAAACTGTCTGAATTGAAAGCGATGTTAAAGGAGAAATATGCTATTGACTCCTGGGTGAAGGCCAGGGGGGTCAGCCTGTACCAAATGCACGTCGCTGTGCGAAGGATAGCAAGAGACAAAGATTACCCCAGTAGTCGGTTTCTTCTTGCCGACACGGAAACGGAATGGACCAACGTCTGGGGATTACTTTCGAACACTCCGACCACCCACAGCTTAAACGGTGAGTACTGTTGTATTCATGCAGTCACGGTACCACGGGAGCTTGGAACGTCATCATCGACGGTCATGTATATGTACCCTGAGACAGATTAGGGGTCGAATTAGGGGCTCGCGAGCGAAGCGAGCAGGGAATGATACGACCCTATAAATAGATGCGGCGTATCCATCACCACTTACCGATACCTTAATGATAAAATTTGTTGACTTCCTGTAGAAAAGGTGATGGATACGCCACACTTTTTAAGAATGTTCATCACGAAATTATAAATGATCAAAACACTACCGATCAGACAATTTGCTGGTAATAACCTAGTCCTTGTTGTTCAGTGGTACATAGTTATGAAACAGGCCAACTATATTTTATAAATATGCAAAAAAAGTACCCACCCACCACCCCTTCCCACCACCCATAGTATCTTATGCGCCGCAGGCGCTCGTATAGAGATTACTAAGTGGGATGGGGTGGTGGGTGGGTACTAACCTCTATACGAGCGCATGCGGCGCATAAGATACTATGGGTGGCGGGATGGGGTGGTGGGAGGGTACTAACCTCTATACGAGCACCTGCGGCGCATAAGATACTATGGGTGGCGGGATGGGGTGGTGGGTTGATTACTAAGCTCTATACGAGCGGCTGCGGCGCATAAGATACTATGGGTGGCGGGATGGGGTGGTGGGTGGGTACTAACCTCTATATGAATGCCTGCGGCGCATAAGATACTATGGGTGACGGGATGGGGTGGTGGGTGGGTACTAACCTCTATACGAGCGCCTGCTGCGCATAAGATACCGGTACTATGGGTGGCGGGATGGGGTGGTGGGTGGGTACTAACCTCTATACGAGCACCTGCGGCGCATAAGATACTATGGGTGGCGGGATGGGGTGGTGGGTGGGTAATGAGTATTAAAATATAAATAAATTATAAATAATAAAAAAGCACAGTGTATTTAAAGATCTTTAAAACCAAGGATAACACCATAAAGCCAAAGGCTTGTTTCCATGGTGATCATGGTTCCAATGTATTGAATATAAGATCTATAAAATCATGTAAACTGAACGTGAAATCGGTATTTGTTTCTTAAACTGGATTCCGGATTCCAGGGTCAATTTGAAGCTGGATTCCGGATTCCAGCGTAATTTTAAAACTGGATTCCGGACTCAAGGGGGGGGGGGGGGGGGGGGGGGGGGGGCCCTCGTACATGTCAGTGGCTCGCATTTGTTCTTCAATCCCATTGCCAAATGTATGTATCGGTATTTAGTACTATTTACAGGAATATGCATATGGCGAATAAATATATTTATACAAACTGGGGTGGGTTCAACCTACCCACCCCTGCTCTGATTCTCATGTTGTAATTTCAGTCCAGGTTGAAACATTGCCACCAGAAAACTGTAGGCCTAGCTAAGCTTAACGATTTGATTCAGTTCCGTGGTCCAGTGGTTAGCGCATCGGACTTACTTTCGCTGTCAACACAGACAGAGATTTGAGTTCGCAGCCCGCTGCTGGGGTCTTAGGTGAGTTTCACACAGGAGTGGCTTGGATGAATTGATCGACATGCAATTGTCGGATTGTACACATTTCATATTTTGCACCAAGTTGTGACCTTTGAGCAAGGTCGCTCGTAATGTGTCTGCTTCACACTACCCATGCATTGAAAAGGGTACATGTACCTGATTATAAGCAGCAAAACATATTGTCAGTATGCTAGCCACATTGTGGCTGTACCTACACCTGTCCCTGGGGAGCAGTAGATCGCTACTGAGTGTTCAGGCTCATCAGGGTAATGATTCCATGCACTGATATCGGGTACCATTAGAATACATGTAATAATTGGATCGATTATTTACTATCATTCAATTTTAAATCTCAGCATCTGCTACTAATGTTTTTAGTAATCACAAAAACCAAAAGAAAAAATATTGTAACTGTTTGTGTCTGCCACACCCCCCCCCCCCAACACTATTATTTAGTTAGCTCGTTGAGGACAGGGAGGAAACTTGTACAGTAGATGTAGATCAATAAAGTGGGATGGCGCCTGTTACAGTAATTTAATGCTTGTTTACTAGTTCAGTAACTACTGGTACATATGCAACAAAAAGGTCACAGTATCAATGCAGTGATCAATGCAGATGGTAAATTGTCCAATTTAAAGGGATAAGCCAGGTTTGAATGTCAAAACTGTTATCATTTGTCAATATAATGCTCAATTGAAATATATTGGTATGTTAAATGGAAATGTGTCTGTGTCATTAAACAGACATAGATCTCGTTCAAATCCCAAAACTACTCTACTAGTACCAGTATGTATATCAGTACATAATTTGGTAAGAGTTATCTACTATCTCAAAACATACATGTACCTCTGCAGAAGATTTCCAAACAAATTTATCTATACAATGCTCAAAATATGTCGCAGGCGGTCACTGAAAAATTGCACATGTAGACCATGGGAAGAAAATCAAGAGCTGTTTTCACTCTGAAATGTTTATGGTATTATATCATATTGATCAGGCCAAACTAAAAAGATACATCGCCCGACCCTAAAAATAACCGCCGACCCTGAACTTTTTATAGATATTTTGAGAAAAAGCCGAAAAATTTTAGAATTTTTTTTTTTACTGTTTTTACCACCAATGCGCATACACATGTGATGGTCATTAGTGTGCAAAACACACATGGTTTCTAACACATCCTTGTGTAAAGTTACCTTGAAGTGACAGCTGTACCTCAAAAGTTCAAACTCCAGGTGTGTGATTGTGGATTGATGGGCATGACTTTTGTGATTTTAATTTCCTGAGAGTGGATATGACTGTTTACTGGGCCAATGATAATTCTGGATGGTGCAAAATAATAGATTTTCAAAAATTTATATCTAATAACTCGGAGCTTTGACAGGTGGGTTCTTCGACTCGAATCCAAATAAATAGTACTTGTAATTGAGGGTCGCTTAATCAGATTATACATCTTTAATCATAAAGCAAGGTTGATCTTTATTCAATCAGTCTTAACACTTTACCCAACAGAAGGGCCCTGTGCCAATGCATTCTCTTATATATGCGAGTCGACCATAGGTCGCCTCGCATATATAAGAGAATGCATTGGCTTAACACATTAAAAATTATAAAATTGTTAAAGAATGCAAGAAAAAATGGTAAAAAGTGTTAAAAAAAGATTTTTTTTAGGCCAATGCATTCTCTTATATATGCGAGGCGACCTATGGTCGACTCGCATATATAAGAGAATGCATTGGCACAGGGCATAACTGTAACTATCACAATGTGGTCAAGGAGCCGGTTCCAATGATATCCATATTTGTATGGTTCTATTGAGACAGACCGAAGATATTTTAGGCTGTTGAAGCTTTATTTGGCCGGTTTTGTTGGGTAAAGGGTTAATGTATATTTCCACTGTGTTGTTCAAGTAATACTTTCCCCACGAGTTGGCATTTTATGTCACTTCGGTCGAGGTAGTTCAATATTTCTGCAGCTGGATAAAAAATATCCAAAAAAAATAACATAAAAAAGATTCCCCTACCTACCTTTTTACACATACAATCTTCTTTTTTTTTGGCCTCATTAAAACGAATAGAAAGTCATGAATGAAGTTTCTAAATAGATTATGTTAAGATAATCCAATATACCTTTTCCAGACAGTCACATGTTATTCCATATCTGATTCCGGAAATTCAATGAATACAAATGACGCTGTACATATACATGTACATGTATTTGCTCTGGGTATGTTTGGTTCAAAGGTCTATTATTTATTACTTTAATGTGTCTTTCTGGGACATATAATGCTCATAGAAAGGTAGTGTAGCATAGGTATTTATCAACCTATTTCGATACCAGGAAAATTTTAAGAGCGAATATCATTTGTATTTTGGAGGGCAAACCACTACATGTATGTGAATTTAAGTTATTGATTACTACCAGTAGAATACCGGTATCACAAATGGAAATTTTTTCTAGATATTGATAAATTTTATAGAAATGTATGCTTAGTAATCCTGTCATTTATCAAATTTTAGCTGTTAATGTACCGGTACATGTATATATGTATTTGTAACTAATCCTCAATTTGGTATACATGTAGATAGCCTGCAGTTTATACAGGTAATGTACATATACATGTACGGTAGGATACCAGCATCCCCTCTCCCAGTGAAGCAATTTAACAATGAAACAAACTTGGCAAAATTGATTTTACTAGTATGGAAGAAACACTGCTACTAGTAGAATAACTATGGTATAAAGTAAAATAATTAAACAAAATAATAATTTTGTGATATCGGATATCCTTTCACATTATCATACTCTCAGTGTCCAAATAAGCATACAGTGTGGAATAAGAGTACAGGGTGGATAATTCTCCTAAAGCCAATAAGAGTGCAAGGCAGATTGACAGTACATGGTGGCAAATTCCGAATCGATTAAATTTGATGCGATTTGGAATCGTTTGTCTGATACGATTGAATTTGAAATCGGCTGTTCTGATTCGAATTTTATCGAATCTGTTCTCTCAGGCACAATGACTGCATTCCCATGGTTTCTATAGACTAAAGCTAGAGTGCTAAGATACTTTGCGATACTAGCGAATGCATGTACATTGTACAGACAGGTACACTGTGGTGATTGTTTAGGAGAGTGATTCGTGGTGACCCATTCAACACCGAAATCTTGGGAGGTGAAGATTATAGTGATAGTTACTACATGTAGTACATGTATACCGGTATGTTGTAAACAACTTGGTGGCATTTCTAACCAAAGTTCAAATAGTGGGGGGGGGGGGTCTCCTCTGTTTTGAGTGTTTTGCTTATCGAATACTCTAAATACATACCTGTTTGTTTACATACTAGTAACATGGCTTTGTTTAGATATTAAACACATGCTGCAATTTACGCGATTTTCATGATTAGTGTAACAACAAAGTTTGTCTATAATAATTAATATAATATTATTTCTGTTTATGGCGGTTTTAAGGGATGTGACTATTTTAACAGCAATACCCACCGCCAACGCTTATCATATCTTTAACAAGATCCTCATGGGCGTAGGCCTACTATTTTCTTCAAATTTTGGTGTGATGACCCACTAATAGACCGTGCTATCATAACCGAAATGTATATATACTGTAACTCCACCAAATAACAAATCCCCTTATGTAATACTCAGCCTTAATTCAGTCTCACTTTTGATTATTTTTTACTTGCCAGTGCTACCTTTACCATTAAAGATATGCAGCCAGTTGAAAAAAATCATAAACTTTGATAAAGAGGCCAACTGGAGTCTGACTATTACCTAAGCTCTCCCAATGCATGGATCCAAAATCACCACTTATTGCAAATAAAAACAGCTTCGACATCGATGAGTTGCAAAATAGCTATGCATCTCACTGACTGATCCACCTGAATCGCCTACATGTGTATTTAAAAAAGGACAAGTGAGTAGGGGACCTATATACATTTAAAATATAACACGATATAACGAAAATAGAACAGTTTAAGTTGAGGTGATCGAGTCTCAATCACAGACCTGAAGTTATCCAAATTGACAGAAACACAATCACGATCTTCATTAGGGAACACCGAACAAAAACATAAGTTTTTATCAACTAAACAGAAATCCTTCTTAAATCCATCAGCTTTCCATGCACCGCTATGCAGATAAGTCAGTCATTAATCGAAACGATGCACTAAATACAAACTTCTTTGGAGTAGTACAAATCAAATTGGAACACAATAACAAACCGCTTTGATGTTCCGCCGCTGATTCGTCAAGGGAAGCCAGCAGGTGTGCGCTTGAAGATTGGGCTGATTTATGTGGGTCGCTTGGCCAGCATGATGGTGTCGAAAATGGCCGTATGAAAGAGATAGCGAATACCCATCAGTTCTTGTTTGAATACCGAAATATCTCATGATTGTCTGGAAAGAAATATCGAATTTTCACCAGCGGCTGCAAGCCAGGAAATTGAGTTTGTAAACAAAACACTTGTATCACCATGCTGGAGAAAACTCATAATGTTTAAGAGCCATTCTCAGATAACAGGGACCAATACGGATTTTACCTGTCGCACACCACTTTCAACATAAAAACTACAATTTTCGTGTTCAAAAATGTTCCTCTCCGGTTGAAACGAACCAGTTGTGATTTATTTTAAACAATGTGGATACAACGCCATGATAATTTTGACACCCTGTAGCGATATATACCGCATATCCAACCAAAAGAGCCTGTCGCAAGCTCGGTTGGAATAATTTATTTAATCCTACAACTCATAAAAATGGCTACATTGGACTTGTATTGGGGTTGTCGACGTATCTGTAGTCGTGACAATGTTAGAACGTAGTTGGTGGTATAAATTTAGCAGGAACGGTATATTTTACACCACGATATGTTGTTGTCGCAAATCGTCGCGACAGATACGTTACCAAGTCAAAAGTTGCGCCTTGTCAATAAGTAAAATGTGTATCAGGTTTGCAAGTTGTGTCCATACATCCGCCCCATGGATGTCTTTGAGTATGTAATATCGAAAACTTGCTCGACAATTTGTGCAAGAAATGCTAGCGATACATAGCCTCGGCCCACGGAGTGGTACGTTACTTTTCGACAGATACGTTACCAACATTTAGTGCCATATCTCAATAAACGTCTTAAACCTTGCCGATTGGTATTTTCTATCATATAACAGGTTCGACTGGGATCATTTAACAATATAGTTTGGAAGCTTTTAGTATTCACCAATAGCCACAGCTGCTAAAAACGTTTCGATTCGACAGATACGTTACCGCGACAGATACGTTACCGATTATGCAATCGTGTTCGTAAGCCGAAGAAAACATCAATATGACTGTTAGGATTGTTTTAATTGACACAGTTAAATGTTCTATTGTTATTATTATAGGTCCTTAGGGTATATAATGCCACAGAAATATACAATTAGGCCTACGTGGTCTTTAAAAATTGCGTAGGCCCTGAGAGGGGGGGGGGGGCGGGGTGGGGTCGGACAAAAATTTGCAGACACTTGTTCGTATGCCCAATAGAGTTAGTGGAGTAGATTACGTCAAATTTTCAAGGCAATTGTTCAAATTGTGACTAAAGCATGAAACTTTGCACACATGTATATATTCACATACTTAATTATATTAGATATGGGGCCACGCTGAAATTTCACTTTAACCCCCCTTTTAATGGGTTTTCCTTATTTAAAGAGCGTTTCGTGATTATATAATTTATTAAATGTCGCAATTAATCTTACCATGAAATATGCGATTTAAAATTAGGCATATTCAGTAAGTATGACTCTGACAGATATAATGCCACATTTTTAGGCTAAAATTGGAACTCCCCGTCCAAGATGGCCATCAAAATGGCAGCTGAAAGAGTAAATTTGACGTTTTTTCACTAAATATCTTCTAGATCAGGTTTTGCTTTATGGAACTGGTTCGGAAATGTGACTTTATTTGGTATTGTGTGTGTTAAGTTATCATTAGAGCAATGAAATATACCATTCGTGTGATCCTAGTCCCTACCAATCCCCCAATAATTCGATTATAGAGAACTCGGTATGAAATTTCACGAAAAATCACCGTTAGGATTCTAGTCATATTTTAACAAGAAATTGACAGAACTGTGCGAACTAAGCGAGGCATACAATTACTTATGAATATTTGCACTCAATGGAACAAAAATTGTCACTTTGTCTGAAAATGGCAGCCAAAACCTGGAAAATGGTAAATATTTCCCCATCATGCCATGTAATCGCTTACAAGTTGTGATTGGCGAATACAATTGGCTATGCTGTCTTATGTTAACATTTCTGATGCACATTGGTTAAGTGTTACGAATGTAACCACTGAAATTACGAGAATTATTGGATTTGTTATCACAAGTTTGACACAAATCAATATCGGCAAAAAATTACTATTCTGGTTTGGACATTTATTCAAGTAAATGGAACTATCTTTGGTATAAAAGATGTTTATTGTTCTTGATATGTCTTAATAAATGCGTCACACTAATGTGTTTTTATACAAAATTACTCAAGATGGCTTCCAAAATGGCAACCACATTTGATAAAAAAAAGAGTATTTTTTACATATATCCAGAGCAGTATTCTCTGTTCCAAAGAGTTAGCAAAAAAATTGTAACACTTAGTGATTAACCATGTTTCTTAATCTACTGACTACTACATGTTTCATTCTCGTTGTCCCTGTACCTTCTGGGGCATGACAAATTCATTTTAAATGATGCACTGTATAGGTATACAAGGGGTGACTGTATGGTCATGTGTGAGGTGAATAGCTATACAAGGATTATTTGTATGGTTATTGAAGTGGTTTATGTGTATACTGATAGTAGCAGTATGTTCATCTGTGTGTTGTTTGTGTATATCTAGAGTGACTGTATGGTTATGTGTGGGATATACATGGGATATACATGAGTGACTATTGTCAAGGAAGGGTGTATATTTATACATATGATGGCTGTATGATCACGTGTGGGACTGTAGGTGTATGAATAAATAAATAGGCAGTGATTTTATATATGCTTATGTGCAATGTGTATAGGTGTACATGGAATGACAGTACGGTAATGTTTGTTGAAGTGTATATGCATACCTGGAGTATACATGGAGTGTCCTTGTGGTCATGGTTGTATATGTGCTGTATAATCATCTCTGCCGTGGCTGTATTATCATTGGTGGATGTATATGTATACAGAGAATAGCTGTATGCTCATGAATGGGGTGATTGAGTATACATCGAGTGGCTGAATTGTCATGGGCGATGTATATATGTAAATCTGGAGTTTACGAATGGTCGTGCGTGATATTGGTATATTCATTGGTGAGCTGTATATGTATACATGGATTGACCTTATGGTCATGAGTGGGGTGTATATGTATATCTTGAGTGGGTATATGGTCATGGGTGCGAAGAAAATGTATACATGAGTGACTGTATGTCCAATGGTGAGGTACTATGCGCGGTATTGCTATATCTAGAAGGTATGTAGGGTCAATGGTGAGGTGTCGATGTATACCTGGAGTGATTCTATGATAGGCATTGGTGGGGTGTGTATGTGTACATTGTATATATTTATTGGCTATATGGGTGTGGTCAATATGTACACAGGGAGTGATCGTATGGCCAATGGTGAGGTGAAGTTGGTAAACAAGGAGTGATTGTATGACCACAAATGTTGTGTATGGGTATGCTACGAGTGCTGAATTGTCTTGAGTGGGGAGTATATTCAAGTCTGGAGTGTGTGAATGGCCATGTGTGCGGGGCATTTGTATATATACAAGGGCTGTATGACCATTGGCGATGTGTATGCATACCGGGAGTTACTCTATGGTTATGGTTGCAGTGTATATGTATATCTTGAGTGGATATATGGCCATAAATGTGGCAAATATATATACAGGGAGTTATTGTATAGCCAATGATGAGGCGAATATGTATACAAGTGATTTTATGATCACGATTGAACGACTGTATAGTCATGAGTGAAGTGTAGGAGTATATCTGGTGTACCTGAATGGTTGACTCATGGCTGTATAGTCATGTGTGTGGTTTACGGGTAAACCCAAGTGGCCTTGTATGGTCGTGGGTGAGGTGTGTGTGTGTATAAAGCGAGTGGCTGCATGGTCATGTGTGTGGTGTTTATGTATATATAACATGATTGTATGGTCAGGGGAGAGTAGTGCAGTTGGACCTTTGGTGGCTATCACTTTCCATAATAATAAGCATATGTTAATCGATTGGGATGTAATTTCAGAGAGTTCTTCATCTTGGTGGCCTTTTATATGCACAATGGAGGAATCTGTTTCCTGACATTAGTAAATCAATCTTGATGCCAAGGACTGAGAATTTGATGTTATTAAGCAGTTTTTTACTCATCTCTTTGTTTGACTTTCTAAAAAGTCATCTGGTCCACCCGCCAGTGTTTTAAGTTGGCTATTTCTCTGTCATTCTAGAGTAATAGGTATTGAGACACCTATCCTGATAGACGTGTTACCTGGTCTTACGTGTTACGTGTTTCCCGATTTCGAGAGAAAATTTCAATATTTTGGTAATGTAATAGTAATACTTATCCAAGATGCATCATAAATGTTAGTATTCAATGTATATATGACAGAACAGCCTATTTTATTCATCATCCACAACATTCAAGCGATTGCGTGGCACGACGGGACAATATTTACCATTTTCCATATTTTAGCCGTCATTTGACAGCCATTGTTAGCCAAAGTGACAATTTTGGTTCCATTGAGTTGAAATTTTCATAAGTAATGGTAAGCCTCACTTATTTTGCACAGTTCTGCTCATTTCTTGTTGAAATATGACTAGAATCCCAATGGCGATTTTTGGTGAAATTTCATACCGCGTTCTGTAAAATCAAATTATTGAGGGATCGGAAGGGGCTGGGATCCAACGAATGTCATATTTCATTGCTCCAGTGACCAATTAACATGAACAATACAAAATAAAGTCACATTTCCGAACCAGTTCAATTCAGAAGAAACTGGTCTGAAAGATATCAGTGAAAAAACGTCAAATGTTCCACTTACGGCTGCCATTTTGACAGTCATCTTGAACGGGGAGTTCCAATTTCGCCCTAAAAATGTGCCAATGTATCGTGCTGAGTCATTCTTACTGTATATGCCCAATTTCAAGCGCAGATTCCATGGTAAGATTAATTGTGACATTTATTAAATTATATAACCACGAAACGCTCTTTAAATTTAAAAGAGGGGTTAAAGTGAAATTTCAGCGTGGCTCCATATCTAATATCAATTGGTATGTCAAATTTTCATGCTTTAGTCACGAAGTGAACAATTCTTTTACTAATCTACTCCATTAGGTGGGTGTCCCGCGGACGGACCTTTTTAAATACCGGTATTTAGAAATATTTATTATGTTGTTCAATACAGGCCTATAACTATTTGGATACCTACTATTAAGTCGATAATCAGAGTTTTTACAAACTATTCAATATTCAATATATCAGTGAAGATTTAAATATAGAGTGCATGCATGTATATAATATATTGATCTATCTGTTTGCTTTTGCATCTAATACAAGCTATTTTGTTACAAATATGTACCAAAGTAAGCAAACATACTGTGGCATATTCATGTAGTACAATGCCAGTTTTGAAACTGAGAAAATATAATTTTCTGTTATATATAGCGACAGATACGTTACCTAAAACTTGGCCGATTACCAACGCATATCTTGGGAAAAAATAAAGCTATTTCAGATAATTTTGTTTCCTTGTAAACCCCAGTGTGTGGAATCACATGTACATTGAAACATTTGTCCACGACGCTCATAATAATGTATGACACACGAACTGTGTGTTATGTTTTCCTGAAATGGTTGAAAATAAGTCACGATTCGCGTAGAATTCGTGTATATATGGTCCATAAATAAAAAGTATTCCATACCAGATATGATTTTTCAGTCAATATATGCAACTTGTGGACTGATATGAGCATTACATCTTATTGTGCATAGCAGAAATCCTCTTAGATAGAAAAACCGATGTTATCTAGAATGATGCTGTGGTAACGTATCTGTCGCACACTGAAAATGCGGGTACCATCTTCATGGAGTCATATTTTATAGGAATATATCATCGATATGTTAACCACTTCTGTTAAATGTACAATGGATACCCAACTTCACAAATAAATAATGTTGACAACTGTTTACGAAAATTAATATTTCGATTTTTTGTTGTTGCTTTGGTCCCGGTTACCTGAGAATGGCCCTTTAAAAACAAAATCGTCATTTCGTGATGGCGAGTTATTTGCAAATATCAAAATAGAAGAATGATGACAGATAACAGAAGCCGAACAGTGCGCAGACTTATATATTGGTTGGCAGTTTTAACGCATTTCTATTCCCAATCTTAACATGATGCAAAAACAATTATATTATAGTTTTATCATATGACTCAATCATTATTTACGTTGGAAAGTATGTCATAAATCAATTTCATATCAATTACTAGTTCATATCACCTTCCGATAATTTGATTGGTTTGTTGACAAAAAGTGTGTTCTGATTGGCTGAATGGCAGCCGGGGTCGAGCCGCATCTCTAACTAAATGCAGGTCAAATTCGTGCGCGTCAATCAACGCGATGCCGAAATTCTCGCAATTATAATCTTGAAATATATAGTTTTGGACATTGTTATACGATAAATAGAATATGTAATTCGTATTTATCTAATAAACATACGATATAATGTCACAAACTGAGAACAGAATAGCGCACTATATCTTCGCGTGCATATTATTTCTGCTAGTTCACCAGGTGTAATTGGGCTTCCGGTGCAATGAAGTGACGTCACATTAACCTTTTGCTGCCGATGTCATATAGCTATTTAGTGATTTGTGTGCGTTTTGGACATCATAATCAATTTATAGGTGACATATGATAAATAGAATATGTAATTCGTGTTTCTCTCATATGATATTTATGAAACTCGTCACGAATTTTCAGTTTTCTCTCGCCGGAGGCTCGTGAAAACTGAAAATTCTTAGACTCGTTTCATAAATATCATATGAGAGAAACACTCATTTCATATCCTCTATTTATCAGATGACTTGCACCGAATTAATAACTGTAATACACGGCATATTTTTCAATTGTATTGCCAGACAGATTTCTTATGATCTTATCTATTATGTAATGTCAGTGATAAAGACTACGGTACCTGGACATTTTAGAAATACCATGATCCCACACCAACCTTGGGACCACTGGGTTATATGAAGAACCAAACTTGGCGGATTGTATAGAGTTTAGATTACATGAATAACCAGATCTTTAGTTTCCGATTAGGTTCATGTCGTCTGGTTCCAAAATACAACATATGGACTTTGCTTCATAATTTGATTCCAAATAGAACCAAGTAAATTGTGGGACCATTCGACTGGGTTCTAGGTGGAACCAACTTTGGACTATTTTTTTCTAAAAGTGCACGATGGGGTCCTTGGAATTTTACCTGTATCTTAAATCGCGATGCTGGTGCTTCTAGCTGTGCCGATGACATCGGCCTTGATATATGTTGTATATATATATCCCACATTCTACCGAGGAGAGACTCGGTACCGATATTTCACTGATTTTGGAGACGTTAGTTCGATGACTGTTTGGAGGCCTATATATCTTAACAATGAAACACAATTTTCGACGCTACGTCTGATGTTATAGACCTTGAAATTGCAAATGCTCGTACAATATAATGTCTACCCATTGTGTTCTTTGCCAACATATAAACACTGCTATATATATTTATAAAATTAAGTGCTAGCTAATAAAGAGCGTTTGCTCTTATTGTGCCCCGTTTTTAAATATGAAATTTATAGTACATGTACCGGTATAAATAAATGAATCCACTTATGATCACACACTGGCTTCATGGATCACTCCTACAGTAATATCCCGAATCGACACAGCAGTGTGGTCGCAGCAGCTAAAGCTGCATTTGGGAATCAAAAGCTTCAGGAACAACATAGGCCTATATCAAAAATCCGCTGTGAAGAAACTTTGTTATCCAAGATGGCGTCCAACTTGGTTGTCTATATAATATATAATAACTGCATAATAGTTTTGTATAGCATAAAATCCACCGAAGTGCTCAAAAACACTTGACAGGTTGAACATAAAATACAATTGCAGACATAATATATACGAACAACAATAAATTAGAAACACTATATTATGCACCTCATAATACAGAGTAAACATATTTAGAATAACAGAACATTATTTTTAAAATCATAATTAATTTAGTAGTGATAACAGGCTATGCTAAAAATAATAATAACTGCGAAAGGGTAAAAAATGGAGGACGGAAAGCAATAAAATACTAATATAAATTGCAATAACAGGTGGAAATTATATATTTTTTAAATCAATGATGCTAAGATATTAAAGCCGCTAAAATGCGCAGTGTAAAGTATTTAATACTGAGCAGCATGATGCTAAAATGTTCCAATACGTCCATCGTGGCAGCCGTTCATTCGGAGATTCCGGTCCAGAGCGTTCCATGTGTTTGGCGCAACAATGCTAAACGCACGACGATTGGCTAGTGCTGATCGACTGTCTAGTGTTGTTGACGAGTCTGACTTCATTTTGTGATCGGAGTTGTCGTCTCGAAGTATATACTGGAACGATCTCTTGCAGGTAAGCTTCAGCCGCTTTATGTGCACAGCAGTGAGTGATACACATTATTTTGAAGTCAATCCGGTGTTTGCGGGCAGCCAATGGAGTTGTTTAAGAACGGGCATGGTGTGGTCTCGGTATCCGGCCCCGACACAATACGTGCAGCTGGATACTGTACGACCCACAGCTTCTTGAATGATTTCCCTGTGAGGCCCACATATAGCGAATTAATGTAGTCGACATGAGAGGTCACAACTGAATGGACACGTTTTATGAGTGCCGATTTTGTAAGAAAAGGTCGAATACATCGGACGTTACGTATCTGCACGAACGACGTCTGACACGCCTTTGTGATCTGTTTATCAAGCTTCAGTTCAGAGACCACGATAAGGCCGATATTTATGGCACTACCACTCAGTCGTATCTGGAAATCACAAATCAATAATGCGTCCAGTTGAGGTACACATGGCGCATCATGTTGTCGGAAAAGAACTCTCAGTCTTTGAATCATTTTGAGCCAAAATTGCCTCATCCAATGACGTACATCGTGCACACAAGATTCCATTTGCGACAGGAGCGTAGCCACGGGGGGGGGGGGGCTAGGGGGGCATGTGCCCCCCAAAATTTGCCAGTGTTCCCCCCAACAAAATTCCCAAAAATAGGTCTCGCATATGTAATTATCCTAGCCATCGACTGACCAAATATAAATGTAGAGTTAAACGCCATCATCTGCTATTTATTCAAGCGCGAATATACAATATTCAATATAATTACTTTTAATTTGTATTTGACGTCGGCAGGTACCATCTACTTTCCAGTGTGCACGGCGCGACCGGATTTTGGTTTGTCGACCTGGAATTTGGTTTACATATCTAAGACGTATAAAGCATCATATGGTGAATGTGGTATTCCTCGTACATATGTCCGTCGCAACAACTATGGTAAGAAGTCACTTCAACAAGTGAATTCATACCATAGTTGTTGCGAGGGACTCGCCCGTAAACCGAGCACCACGAGAGGGTACACTCGTAAAACGATTAGTTGGCTTCATCCATGAAGAAACCCGATGACTGTGGGGTAAACTCAACACTTTGAGCCTCCGGGGGGAAATGACGTATGTAAGAAATTCTTTGATAGTATCCTTAATGTAGTGGTAACACTGCCTGGAGTTTGGATTGAAACTACCGTAGATTATGATCTAGCAGAATTAGATACCCTGAATTCGTTATTGGGGTGTCATATGGTTGTTGAAAAGTTGTCTTGATTCCTCTGATAGAAAAGACACCAGCAATGCATAAAGAGAGGCCAAATTCGCCCTCAGAGCACTTAACGTTCAAAACTTTCCCGGGGGAAGTCCCCCAGAACCCCCACCCTCAGGACGGGGGACACCCCCCCGGACCCTCCCCCATCTCGGGCCTGCGGCCCTCGGGATATGCATTCGGCATATCGTGCTAGGACCCACCCCATATAATAATGAGGCCCCCCTATTTGGGGATCCTAGCTACGCGCCTGATTTGCGACCACAGGTCCGAAGAACCAAGATTTACCCCACCCCAACAATACTTATTCCTAAAGAATGTTATATATATCTGTGTATCGTCAGTATACAGATGATAAGATATATATATATATATATTACACCAGTTCTCGAAATAAGTCATTAGACTATATGTTGTGGAATCGGAACTACGCAGTTATACCTGTTTGTGTAAAGTTAGAGTACGGGAGTGAATAGAGTGTCACGGACGGAGAATTATACAATGGCCGCAACTCCAAGCCATACCACGAATAAAGCAACACATTATATAACCACATAAGATTGAAAGTTCGTATTGGTAATATACAAGTTTGTTGTTAAATATCTTTAAATGTACACATATCTTTAAATCAGATTAAAGGATTTATCGGTCACTGCAACGCATGTCAACTCCCACCCCAAATCCCCCAATTATTTACGTCGTTAAAGTTTGGGGGTTGTCTGCTTATCCAACATCCAGCTGTCGGGCCAAAACTAATTATTTCGGGCATGCAACACACGAAGTGATGCTTCGCCACACATTGTATGGTGATTAATTATTGAATGTAACGCAGACACTGAAGTGCATACCCTTGCGGTATAAATACTAGTTACATCATTTTCAGAAATTTCAACACTCTCCGTGATAATAATAATTACACGTTTCTCGTAATACTTATTATACTGTAATAAAACACTCAGCACATCTCCAATAGGTTAGCACCGCATCTCATCAGATCTAAGAAACGGTACATCGTACAGTTAATGTAAGACTAATTTTCATGCTGCTACCAAACCCGTTTCTAAATTCTAATAGTAGACAATTTTGTTCAAATTACTTCAGACGTCACTTTACAACTGAAATATCATACCACGCAATGCACACTATTGGTTTTCAGTATCTTTTGTTTGAAAATATCTTACCATTACCACCCACGTACTCGTACTAAATATCAGGTGATCATCCCGCGAAGGTGCTATTTCAACGTTGTTGAACATTCACGTAATGTTGCTATTTTTTATTTGCACGTATATCACACGATTCAAGATAAACAGTGCAGATAAAACTGCGTTATTTTTCCGTTTCTGTGTGCCCAAAAGTCCAGATTTAACCGTTGCACGAGACACTAGCTGCTTCGCTTGCTCTTTCGTGAGATACATTAGAGAGAATTCGTACATCTCTGATAAAAAGATTCTCTTTTAATATGCAATCAATCATCTTCGCATAATTCTAGCGTTTTGTTCACTCTTTTATAGGACTAGCTATTCAATTTTGCACAAAATGTCAATTTCATTCGATTTTGTCCATTTTTTTGCGGTCATTTTTGGACAGACATACAAAAATGGTTTACGACTAAGCATTGTTTGTGTATATTTCATTTTTGTATAATTTGGCACCTACCGCAGAAATTCAGCATTTTCGATACAAACAGCCATTTTGGACGCCATCTTGGATCCTAATTTTCCACATGACCCGTTCCAATCGGCAAACCTCGGTGATTTCCGTACGCAGATAATATTTCGCAAGAACGATAATCCGAAAAGTTGCGATTGGACCCGTTCATGGATATGTTTTTCCTGGTGTTTTTCGCGTCGAATGACACCAACACCAGCTTGTGTTAAGTTTCTTCCGGGTCCAACCCTGCCACGACCACACTACTGTAAACGCTCTGTATTTTAAGCGGCAGTTTCAAAGTTGATAACGAGTTCTGACTGAAGCCTCTGATATTGCTGTTATATTGGGCATCGAACTGCCGTCTAGTTCTTCGGTTTTAAAGTTAGGGCACACGAATAGTGATCAAATTATATATATTTATTTATCTATTGATTGTAAGCGACTGTTTTGAAGTTGATAGATGCGATATACTGATTTTATTGGATTTTTTTTTATTCGTACAATAACCATAATACAATGGACATGAAATGTGTATACAATAAGATAATAAATACAAAGCAAGTTGATTAAGGACCCGCTATACATATTGCAAGTATCAATCTAGGTTATGTACTAATATAACTCCATTGTGTGTGTTTGTTTGTCTGTCCGGCTATGACCAGGGATCTGTCATGGGATAAGTGCCGATGACGTCAGATGTCAGTCATAAATAATTTAACTAAATAAGGTGTGTGAAGTTAGTTAGGCGTTCGACATTCGTTTGCCATTCGCGTGAAGTTGGTCAGAGTCGTTATTTGGTGAGAGAATCTGGATTCAGATTACAGATTAGTCCCCGTACGACGAGGTTCGGTAAACGAACAGACCAGAATCAGTAAACGAACTGACCGTAATCGGAATCCGAATCTGGATTACCACGAGATTACGATTACGGTCAGTTCGTTTACTGATTCTGGTCTGTTCGATTCAGTAGTGATAGTGAAGTATGTAGTCGTGGTCGTCAACGAGGTGCGTGAAGTTAGTTAGACATTCGGCGTTCGACATTCGTTTGACATTCGCGTGAAGTTGGTTAGGCGTTCGGCGTTCTACTTAGAAAATTTCATTAAAAATCCAATTTCAGGTTTTGGCGGGAGAGGTACTACATTGGTCCACCAGGGTATCGAATCGCTGCCATTGGTGGAAACTACCAACCAGATAATAGTGATATAATTCGATTCAGTAGTGATAGTGAAGTATGTTGTCGTGGTCGTCAACTTAACGATGTATAGTGCGTTAAGTTAGTTAGGCGTTTGGCGTTCGTTTGACATTCGCATGAAGTTGGTTAGGCGTTCGACATTCTACTTAGAAAATTTCATTAAAAATCCAAATTTCGGTTTTGGCGGGAGAGGTGCTACATTGGTCCAGTCCGTGCTCCCCCGCTCGAATTTTTCAAAGTTTTTCAAAGTTTCCTCGGTTTTCCTGAAAATTCGAGTGGAGGGGGGGGGGGGCACTTGGGTTATAAGAACACCTTTCGCGCAACAAAACTGAAAATCGATTTTTTGTCGAAATTTTCTGTCCAGCGATGGTCTGGAAAATAGGAAAACCGAGGAAACATCAGAAAATTCTACCGGGGGAGCACGAATTGTGTAAAAAGAACAACTTTCGCGCAAAAAAACTCGAAAATTCGAGCGGGGGAGCACGAACTGGACCAATTGTATCACCTCTCCCGCCAAAACATGAAATTGGATTTTTAATGAAATTAGAATGTCGAACGCCGAACGCCTGAGTCGTTATTTCGTGGGAATCTGGATAAAGAATCTAGATTCAGATTATGGATTAGTGATTAGTCCCCGTGCGACTTGGTTCGGTAAACGAACAGACCAGAATCAGTAAACGAACAACCGTAATCGTAATCTCGTGGTAATCCAGATTCGGATTCGGATTCAGATTACGGACTCAAATGTTCGTAATGTAAACAAACCGAGATTTCGCCACCTCGGAGTTTAAAAACACAATAAAAGATAATAATCCGTCTCTTGTGTACAAATTATTGCAGAATATAAACGATCTATGTCAAATAATTTTAAATGCGGAGACAAATTTGTTTTATCGAGTGTAAACTAGGAGAATATTACTGAAATTAGCCAAATAATAACGCCATAATAGTAACGCTGGGGGAGCACTTCGGTTGATGGCGAAGCAAATCATTGTCGATTTCATTGTCACTTTCATATGTCCATTTCATAATTCCATCCATAAAATACCGCCAGAACGCATGTCGATTTCAAATTCGGCCGATACGTCACCATTGACCGAATTCATGTGAACCTGCATGGATATGTCTTCTATTCTGCTTTGTTCGTTATTATAATGTTTCTTCTTATTCAAGAAATATTAGGATTATATGATATCGATGAATTATCAGATACACGTATGTATTATCTAGTCTTATAGCAATTTCATGCTTAAAATGTTTTGTTTCTTTAAATGCAGTCGTTTTGCCCAATAGTCTCTGTATAGTGCTATAAACAAAACTCAGAAATATATCTTGTTCAATTAAGTCCAAAAATGTTTTACTCAATTTGAGCCAAATACAGTCTTGTTTTTTTGATGTTTCGTGAATGCAGACTATGTCTTTGTCTGTCAACTGTCCCAAAACAGGGGGTCATTATACTTGATTAAATCCTTATGATTATATCCATTGATATTCCAGCACGCTATGGGCCAATATTTCTTCCCGTAGTTCATATGTTATTAAACCTATTCTGGGCTGGCAATTGAGATAGCCTAGGGACTTTATTGTTGCCTGTTATCTTGAAGAGTAAACAATCTGTTTACCAATACCGGTACATGTAAAGGAACAATTTTGCAGAAGCAGGTTATTGATCAACTTATACGTTGTAGTTCAAGAAGGTAAATCTTCAGAATTGAATTAATTGCACAAGGTGCTGACCGACTCCACACATCCAGCTGAACCTGGTATTACTCTGTCGTTAAACAAGGACAGTTAGCATGTGCAGTAATCATCAAGAGCCAACATGATGTTTAGTATATTGCAAAATGTTATCCTCTATTATAATAGTTATTTTGTCTGTTGTAACCCCAAATGTAGTCACTGTTGTAACCACCATATTTGTTGTGACCTCCATTGTGACTATCATGTAACCATCATAGTCCCATTGTCATTGTGACTGAAAGTTCCATTGTCGTCTCCCATTTTTCTTGTCTTGGTCGGTACCTATCGGATTGCGGTCCTTGGTGTCTTTGTGAGCTATTGAAAAACTTCTCTCTATTGTATGTGGGAGGTCCATTTTGTTTGCTGTTTTGTTCAAATTAATTGTCATTAGTCATGTTGAAGCCAAGAGTTTGTTTTAGTGTATATTTAATGCTTGCTACGAAGCTATTCATACCATGAATGGAAACGTGTTTCCCATTGGAGGTGTATAAACTTTTGATCAGTCTATCATTTATTGGGTTACACAACTTTCTGCATTCACATATGTAGTAACTTTGTGCTCTACCTTCCATATCCAGCTTATCATATTTCATCCTTATATTGAAGACCCGCACCACTTCGAATGTTTTGCTGGTTGGAAAGGGTAAAGGTATGATTATCTGTGCCATTGGATAATTGTTTTGTAACTCCTGGGTGAATTGTTTGTATACTTCCACGCACTTATTTGTAGTACCTTCTACAAAGTCGTGTGTACAGGTATGTAGATATATGCAGTCATACTCGATCTCAAAATTATCTATGCTCCATAGCAGTTCATCTGCTCCATAACACACTCTCTTGTCTATAAAACACCATAAAGAAAATATTGGCCAACATTTATCCTGTCAATATGAGAGTTTCCCACTTTGAGAATATTTTTTGGTTGCTAGTTTCACTTGCGTCCTCTTCGTTTTCCAGATCAGATTTATGTGGGTCTGATGCATCGTTGTGACTTGGATCTGCTCGATGTATTTTATTTTCTGTTGTTTGTTTATCCACCACAGTTGTTATATTTTCTACTTTCTCTGTTAACAACTGCATTGTTTTTAGAGATTCCACTACATAATCATGCATGGTCCTTTCTCTCCTTTCTTCTTCCTCGTGCCTTTCTGTTATGGCTGTTACCAAGCTTTTCGTCCCAATCTTGATTACATAATTGTTCAAATTTTTTTCAGGTGGATTGTTGTGATTTATCGTCTTATTCTCAGACCGTTTTTGATTATCTTCTACCATTATGCTAGCCCGTTGTGCCGTAAATTCTGAAGTGACACCAGCACAACATTCGCATGTGAACTTCCTATTGGTCCTTTTAAACATGTATAATTTGTAACATGATAAGTTTGTACACCCATAATGCATCCAGATCCCACAGCTTGAGCACACAATCGTGTTATCTGGGTAAATCATTTCCACCGCACGGGCAGCTCGCGTTCTTATTTTCCGTCTGTTTGTATTGCATGTTTCATTTGGTTGGAATAACTTTTTGTCGTTTTCTGTACACTAGTTTTATCTGGACTGTTCTTTTCTTCCATGTCAGTACTTGGAATACTAGTAATACTGGTGTCAATGTCGAGACTCGCGGATACACTGTCATCTAGCCCATCCAATGTATTGTAACTATTACCCAATAACAGTATGAATTTGTTTGAATCAAAAACCCCACCATTATTGCAAACATCACCATTTTTGCGGACAAGGCCAAACATTTTGGGTGATTTCTTTCTGTTGGAGTCATCGTACACAGGGGAAATTGTGGTACATGTTTTGTATGTCTCAACCAAGGATTAAAAATCAAATGGCTTGGTCTATATTGGAAAACTTTTGTACGAGTGTCATGAGATAGGTTCCGTTGACTTCAGACGATCTAAAAGGGCACTGATAAACAATTCAAATTAAATAAACAATCATATACCCAAGATGGTTGGACCCTGGTAGCTGAAAATTGGTATACATGGGAAAATTGATTAACCCGGGGAGTATCATTGTATATATGCATGCCGTTGATCATAAAGGGGTACTTAAAATTATATTATCATATATGATCAATAAATACAGTTTCTTATCAGCTCAGACGATATGTAGGAAAATTGGCACATATGGGTAAACTGACCAGGGAAATATCATGGAATAGACTCATTTGACCTCCGATTACTTTAAGGGAGACTAAAAATTATATCAACACACATGGTCAATAAAGAGCATTTATTATCAGCTCATGTATGTGGGACAATTGGCGCACATAGGTATATAATTTGACACGGGACGTGTCACGTGATAGGTGCCGTTGACGTCAGGTAACTTAAAGAGGCACTAATTATTAGCAATAAAGTGCGTGTATTATCAACTTAAACTGTACAGGTAACTTTATCCGGAGAGTCGGTGTCGTGCAATAGGCGATGTTTACCTCAGGTGACTATTATAATTAATTTAAATGACTGGAAGGGGCACCAATAATTTACTCATTCTTTATCCGATCAACGCCAGGTATTCAAGCTATAGTATAACATAATTGTGATATAGGATTATCAATAATAGGCAGATACAATGAGAGTAAATGCTCGTTATTATAGGGTCCTATAATTCCTAAAAATGGGGTAAGTTCTGAAGTTTAAAAAAATTTATCTCATTTTGTTTCTGTTCGGATACATATGTAATATACTTTCCGACGAAAGTGGAGAAAAATACACATATTACGATAGTCCAAGTCTGCTCGTACTAAAACCATGCAGCTAAGATATTGGGATAGCGAGATGCTAGTTTTAAAACTAGCATCTCGCTAATTTACGCCTGTACAACTGAAAAAAGGTAATGGACGTACCGACGTAAAGCGAATATTATTAGGTGTATTTTAGAGCCACGTGGCTTTAATCATACATCGCTGCTTGAAGTAAACAAAACATAATTTGCTTTCGTGAGATTCCAACAGTACGGTTGGCATCACAATTCCAAATGTTGAGCAATTGTCAACAACAGTAGTATTGGCTGCCACTCTGGCCCACCCCAAATCCTGTCGGCCACTCTGGCCAGAGTGGCCGACAGGATTTGGGGTAGGCCAGAGTGGCCGTCCCAGGTAAACATAGTGGCCGCCCCCAGAAAAAAAACCTGGGGCCGACAGCGAGGGGGGTGGGACCAGAGTGACCCGTTCAGGGTCGATCTAGAGGTTGTGCTAGATTCCAAAAGAGTAAGGTGAGCGCTTGGAAGGGATTTTTTTTGACAGAAATTTACCAATGTATCGATTTTTTCTCGGATTTTAATGCCAGTGTGGTAAGCGAAGGGCGCTCCCCTTCGCTGGACTAACTGAACTTAGAATAATACCGAGAAAAATCGAGACATTAGTAAATTGTGTTACTTTACCAGTGCATTTTAACAAAAGCGAAAGTCTTCGAATAAATTCGAAGACGGTAGCGTTGTAAAATGCACTTGCAGAAGTTACCTTTCAGTGAAATATGTTATGAGATAATGGTAAAATGGTACAGATAAAATTTTCCCGAGTCAAATCGGTGTTTTATTCATAGAAATATGATGTTTTTGACAAAAAAGAAACACATCTGATTTGACGTTCGGAGAAATTTGGTGAAATACGCATGACGTCGTCAACGAGGCCCGCGCATCCCATATACTTGATCCTCGAAAAATGTTAACGTCATTAGATGCGTAAATTGTAACGTTAGCGTTATTTTGAAACATGGATCCAGTAACGGAATTTCTCAAGACTATTGATGTACAGTACGATCATGTTCCTGCAACAACGCAAATGTCGACTCCACTGTATGCAGGAAATGTGACGCCACGGGTGGAACAGCAACAGGTACCAATGGTGTATCCGTGAACGGATCAACAACCAGTGTACACACCGCCGGTGAAAACACAACAAATGACTCAACCTGTTATATACCAAGTTATCAACAGTTCACAATGGGAAGAACAGACAAAATTGTTACGGAATATTTGGCAGGAAATGAAGGATTTACGACAGCAATTAACACAAAAACCGACTGAATGTACAATCAACTTGAAACCTCACATGATTGACATACCAATTGAGGTACATGGTTTCCAGAAAGAACCTACGAAGCGAGCAACATTTGGATCACTCGGGAAAGATTTAACAGTGATGAAGAAACAAAAGAAATGATTTTTATATTATTTTAAACGGCCCTTTTCAGGGCCACTTAAAATTCACGAAAGATACGCTCTGTATTATGCTATATGATGAGCGTATTATAGATATGAAGGGTGGTAGTGGGTTTTTTTTATTGTTAGGGAAGTATTCTTTGATAAATTATGTGAACATTCTCTCCAAGTTCATGATGAATGAATTTGGTTTTGAAGAAATTATGTGAACATTATCTCCAGGAAGAATGAACAAATCGTACAGTAGCAATTTCAGAGCGTATCTTTAAAAAAAATTGTGAGGCCCTGAAAAGGGCCGTTTTGGATGGTTTCAAAAGAAACCGCACGATGTGTTTGGGTTTGAATACAGCTGAAAGTTGTCTTGGGAACGTCGCAACCAAATGGCACAATTGCATGACTGGCCTGTCTGTATCCCCCAGAGCGGCAAGAATTCGTAAACTCTATGCCCTGAGAAGATTATGGTAGACCGCTGTAGTGATGTAGCCGCAAGTCGCACCATCAATCTTGATGTCCCCAACAATCTGGTGTGTCGGAACCACCGTGGTGGCAGTCCAAACACCCGATCTCTGTTGTCCGTCATCAACATAACGGTGTACTTATAGCTATCAAAACAGTTATCTATAGTCCCCGTTTCTGCTAAACTCAAAGCCTTCCATAGCATCTGTGGTTCATCCCCAAACACACCTCGCAGCAGCATCCCATCCTCCAAATAGCTCCGATACAGATCTCGGTAATCCATTTCGGTATGAATGAAGAATGGGAATATCTGTTTTTTTTTATTGAAAACGCGCGGGCGCCGCTGACGACGTCATCGCATATTTCACCAAATTTTCCCGAACGTCAAAACAAGTGTGTTTCTTTTTGTTAAAAGAAACACACTTGAATTGACGTTCGGGAAAATTGGGTGAAATATGCGATGACGTCGTCAGCGGCGTCCGCGCGTTTCATATAATATGGAGCGTAGTGTATCGTTTTTTTATCTTCAAAATGTTCTCTAAACTAAAAGAGAAAAATTTGATAAAATTCTCTGCCGATGCTCGATTAAAGCATTGGCAGAAGAATGTTAGAGATTCGGAGAGCCATAAGATAGCCATTAGAGCTGGAGTTCAAGAATTCCTGCAAAGACGGAGACCCAGTCCTCCCAAGGTGTATGTGGAAACTCCAGAGTGGAACCCTACGTACAAGGAGGGGGCATTATATCCAGATTTGTCTGAATTTAATCCTCCAAGACCACTACCAAGGTGGATTACCACTGAGGCAGCGAAATACGTGCGGATTTGTCTGAATTTTATTGACTCGGCAAACAATTTAAACGGCCCTTTTCAGGGCCACCCAATTTTTTCAAAAGATACGCTCTGAAATTGCTAAAAAACGTAACAAGTAATTAAATCAATAATATTTTATTCACCATTTTTAACTTTCTTGGAAGATTATCGCGATAAACGTCTTTTTCTCTTTCTGGTAGGCAAAATGGTCTGCTTAATTTCAGTATCGTCAACGCTTTTGGCTACAGCGTTTATCACTTCCATCTGCGAATCCTCCGTGTTTAGAATAGTGATTTCATCTTTGATACCTCGGTTGAGGCGTATAATTCACCACTCTCAGTTTTCACATCCGCGATCTCGTTGACATCGCGGTTGAGTTCCATTGTTCCCCACTTTCAGCTTTCATATCCGCGATCTCGTTAGTTGATGTCTCAGTTTGATCAATGTCCATTACATCACATGGTGTGAGATAATCGTTGTCTGATGTGTGCGTCCAAGTAGACTTCCCAGGAGTAGATTCACTCAGCGTCAATGCTGATTTTTTCATCTGACCAATCTTCTTTTTCGTAGTGCCATCACATTGAAAAGCCCAATGTGAACTCGAATTGCACCTAAAACAGTTACCGTATGGTGGTACCCACTTTGTATTCTTTAAAACTTCTAATGCAAATTTTCGTAAATGTTGTAGGTTGTTACTCTGTAATCTTGGATCCACTGTGAGCGTTCGGTGCGTTATTCAATCGTCAGTGGAATGACGACGTGATGAAAATTCACGTCGCTTTTATGCTCTGACACGGACGATGACTGCGCATGTCCGTGTCAGAGCATAAAAGCGACGCGAATTTTCATCACGTCGTCATTTCACGATGAAGCGCCTTGTGCCATATTCAGATAGCGAAAGCGAACGAGATAATAGAAAGAGAGTGTGACTGGATGATGACTGTAAATATTATACTATAAAAAATCTGACCGATAAATACTCGAGGAAATTTAAAACAGCATCAAAGAAATTCAACGTCACATTTCAAGAATTTCATCAACCATTTCAAACTGTTCACAGAATTTTCAAAGATCAGGTGAACAGTTTGAAAGATGAGTGTGATGCAGGACCAAAAGATCAAATGAGAATTTCCATCTTTCATCCAGGGCTAGATCTAGGGATTCACTGAAGCGAAAGACCTGACGGGTGAATTATTGCTTGACAACATAGAAAAAGTTGCACAATCGAACAAAAAATTCAAAATTCATGACGGACAGATGACATTTGACATCACTATCACGCATATGCCTACAGGGACCGCAAGACATACTTTACATTATGGAGTATTCGGTGATAAAATTATAATGAAAACAGTAAAGAAAAGTATTCTTCTGATTCAGAACGCAGAAGATAACATGTGTTTTGCGAGGGCTGTCGTTGTTGGTATGTGTAATGTTGACAAAAAAGATATAACTGAATGGAAGCAACAATGGAAACGGATTACGAGACCAGCAAGAGTTTCACAACGGGAAGCTGCAAAGTCATTGTTGGATAAAGTGGGGTTATCACACGACACCAGTTGCGGGGTTGAGGAATACAAAATTATTCAGGAACAACTATATCCTGAGTATGTTATAAAATTACATAATCAATTTGCTGACGAAGGCTTTCGTTTTCAACCACCACCAGTTGGGAAAGAAAGTAAAGTTGTCCATCTATATTTCAATGACAACCACTACGATGTGATCACAACTGTCACGGGATTCCTTGGATGTCATTATTACTGTGAACACTGTGATGTCGGTTCGAACAACAGAGTTGATCATATATGTCCATACAAGTGTATGTGTTTCGAGGGTCAGATATGTCCCTTTGAACGATGGATACAATGCATCAAATGTAAGAGGACTTTTAGAAGTAAACAATGTCTCGACAATCATTTGAAAAAATCACCAAAACAAGACAAAACTATTTGTGATATGATACACAAATGCCAGAAATGTGGGGTTGAAATCGTCACACGAAAGGAGAAAAGACATATCTGTTCGGGAACAAAGAAGTGCAAATACTGTAAGGAAATTGTCGCATCAGATCGATCACAGATGTCATATCCAGCAGTACCAAAAGAGAGAAACACAGAAAGAAGTAAGGGTACCATTCATATTTTTTGATTTTGCATGTCAACAAGATACTGGTGTTCATATACCCAATTTTTGTGTTGCACAAACTGCTTGTGAAAATTGTATATGTAAACCCATTGATGTAATATGCATTTCATGTGATTCTGTGTTGTCAAACAGAGAATATATTTTTAAAGGAGAGAATGTATTGGAAACATTTTGCAAATGGTTGTTTTACACCAACGATCATAACGGTACAACATGTATTGCTCACAATGCAAGAATTGCTTTCATTGAAAATGTATAGTCAGTTCCTCTTACATTACTTGGTGAACAATGGAAATTAAAAACCTAATGTTATTATGAATGGCAACAAAATACTTAGTTTACAATGCAATGGTGTTAAATTAATCGATTCATTGAGTTTCATCCCTATGGCATTATCTAAATTTCCAAAAGCATTCCAACTTGAAAAAATGGCTAAAGGTCATTTTTCACATTGGGCAAATACACAGGACTTTCAGAATTACGTAGGACCATATCTAGACAAAAAATACTATAAACCTGAAATCATGTCTGAGGAAAATAGAGATTCATTTCTGAAATGGTACGAAGCTAGGGGTGAGGATATTTTTGATTTTCAAAAAGAAATGTTATGGAGCCAATGCTTTAATCGAGCATCGGCAGAGAATTTTATCAAAATTTTCTCTTTTAGTTTAGAGAACATTTTGAAGATAAAAAAACGATACACTGCGCTCCATATTGTAGACATTTTAAGACGTGGATGTGGCAAATTCAGACTATGTGTAATGGAAACTGATCAAATAGATCCATTCCGGGAAGCAATAACATTAGGTCAAACCTGTAACCTTGCATGGAGAAAAAATTCATTACCAGAGAATTCTCTAGGTATAATTTCAGACGCTGGATATCCACAAGCGCGTAAATTTTCAGTGAAAGCAATTCGATGGCTACAGTACATTGCTACAAAACAAAATATAAACATAAAACATGCTTTAAATGGTGGAGAAGTTAAAATAGGCACACCTTTTGTTGATGGTTATCATGCAGAATCAAACACAGTGTATGAAATGTATGGGTGTTTTTTTCATGGCTGTCCTACTTGCTATCCAGATAGAAATCGCCGAAACCCATACGGTAATATAACAATGCATGAATTGTATGAAAAAACAATAAAAACGGAAACTGAAATCAAAAGCTTGGGATGCAAATTAATATGCATCTGGGAACATGACCTGGACAATAAATGTAAAGCAGACAAAAATTTAAAACAAACTATGGATCAATTCTATTTGCATCAAGACCCAATTAAACCAAGGGAAGCATTATTTGGTGGCAGGACTAATGCTCTAAAATTATATCATGAAATAGAACCAACATCTAAACAGGAAATAAAATATATTGATATATGCAGTTTGTATCCTAGTGTAAATAAATATAAGGAGTACCCACTTGGTCATCCAACAATTCTAAGTCAGGAACAAATAGGAGACATCAAATCTTACAAAGGACTCATTGAATGCAAAGTATTACCTCCAAATAAATTGTACATTCCAGTGCTACCGATCCACTGTAATAACAAAATGATATATACATTGTGTAAAACTTCTGCAGAAAATGAAAGTGGACAGTGTAGTCATAAAACTGAACAGCGTGCTTTAGTTGGTGTTTGGACGCATGTAGAATTATTCAAAGCAATAGATTTGGGTTACCAAATTCTGGAAGTGTATCAAGTTTGGCATTGGACTGAGTGGTCGGACAAAGTATACAGGGATTACATTGATAAATACCTCAAAATTAAACAAGAAGCAAGTGGATATCCAAATTATGTTAAAAGTGAAGAAGATAAAGATAAATACATTAAAGATTATTATGAGGTTGAAGGTATAAAACTTGAAAAAGAAAAAATAGAAAAAAAACCCAGGACTCCGTCAGTGCGCAAAATTAATGATAAATTATATATGGGGAAAAAATGCACAAAATGATATTCTTACTAAAACTGAATATATCTCAGAACCATCCAGATATTTTGAACTATTAACTGATAAAAATATCACCGTCAAAGCAGTTGAAATTTTTTAACAGGATAAATTCATATTATTCAGCTGTGAAAATAAAACCGATATTATAGAACCACATCCATCTGCCAATGTAGCTGTTGCATCATTTGTCACGGCATATGCACGCTTGGAGTTGTATAAAGTTTTAGAAAAACTCCAAGATAGGGTGTTGTATTTCGACA
The DNA here is from genome assembly GCA_032622095.1 of Siphonodentalium dalli. Classification (NCBI taxonomy): domain Eukaryota; kingdom Metazoa; phylum Mollusca; class Scaphopoda; order Gadilida; family Siphonodentaliidae; genus Siphonodentalium; species Siphonodentalium dalli. The sequence continues at coordinate 57,757,173 of CP136067.1, forward strand.
CCGATAGTTGGGGTGTGTCTTTTTACCGGATTCCGGATTCCGGATCCCGGATTTCGACCCGGATTTATGTGTCTTTTTACCGGATTTCGACCCGGATTCGGGTATGAATTTCATGCTTGTTTTATCACACATTTAACCCATTAAAAGCCGTTTCTGACACGATTAAACCAATATAGGGCTGTCGTGCTCATTCAACCCGATTAAGCGTATTTAAAGGTACATATCGTGCCCGGATCAGCATACTTCTTATTTGTTCATACAGACACGGCGGTTGGATTGATTTTACGTGATCATGATGGCATTTAAGGGAACACACCATGTCCGGATCCGAATTAATTATCTCGTAAGTATAGATCATATTTAAAGGTAGATATCATGTCCGGATCCGTTTTTTTTCTCTATCTTTTTTCCATATACATTATCGTCTTTTTGATATATTAAATGTCACGTGGAACAAAGTTATAAGTTGATTTTGAGACGTTATACTAGGCTGTTGGATTGATTTCACGGAATGATTATCGCATTTAAAGGTACACACCATGTGCGGAACCGAATTAATTTCCACGTATTTACTGATAATATTTAAAGGTACAGATTATGCCAGGATCCGGATTTTTCTTCTTATAAAGTAATGCTTATTTAATACAATAAATGTAAACTGAGTCGCGTGGAACCTGGTTCCACGTGACTCCACTGGCATTTAATGTATAAAATAGGAGTGAATTTATAAGTGAAAGGAGAACAATCGGGATCCGGGCATAATCTGTACCTTTAAAAATGATTAATAAATACGCGATAATTAATTCGGATCCGTGCATGGCATGCACCTTTAAATGCAATCATCGTGATCGTGATCCGTGAAATAAATCCAACAGCCGGGTCTAACATCTCAAAATCAACTTCTAACTTCCTCTTAACTCAGCTGACATTTATTATATTAAATAGGCGTTAATTTATATGGAGAATTTTTTTTAAACCGGATCCGGGCATGGTCTGTACCTTTAAACTAGATAAAAACTGTAGCTGGCTGCAACGGGATGAATATGCTAGCAGTGTTTTTATAATGATTCGGGCGGCCAGACTATATAATCACTGTATAAACAGTAGCGGGCTGCAATGTGATGAATATGCTATCCGTGTTTTTATAACGATTCGGGCGTCGTGACATAAAACGCTTAATACAAGTCGTACATCTATCTCACTTAAACCGGCATAAATATAGAATTTACAATAGTAATACTACTAGTATCACAAATATAATCGTTTATAATCGAACTAAAACAATAAACCATTTAAACTGCACCAGGTTTTTTTTGTGGGCTGGAGAACAAAAAATCTTCACAAAAGCAAGTCAATTTATTTTAATCCGAATGATATTACTGTTAAACGCAACCTGTGCCATGTTTTCGCGGGTCTGAAATGTCTTTTAATGTGTTAAACATGGGTTATAATAAACATAAAATTGAGATCAGGGTTCGGGTCGAAATTAGAAAAAGACACATAAAATATGGATCCAGATCCGGGCATAAAGTTTGTCTGTAAATGGGCTCATTCTCGCGTGAAATCAATCCAAGCGCCATGTTCACCGTTTCCAAATAAACTGAGTTCGGCGTGGCTCAGCTGCCATTTAATGTATTAAATACTTGACTATTTATATGAAATAGAAAAGAACTATTCGTATCCGAATCCGGGAATGATCTGACCTAAACATCAACATCTATAACCTAGTTCCACGCGACTCAGTTTACATTTATTGTATTAAATAAGCATTACTTTATAAGAAGAAAAAATCCGGATCCGGGCATAATCTGTACCTTTAAATATTATCAGTAAATACGTGGAAATTAATTCGGTTCCGCACATGGTGTGTATCTTTAAATGCGATAATCATTCCTCGAAATCAATCCAACAGCCTAGTATAACGTCTCAAAATCAACTTATAACTTTGTTCCACGTGACATTTAATATATCAAAAAGACGATAATTTATATGGAAAAAAGAGAGAAAGAGAAAAACCGGATCCGGACATGATATCTACCTTTAAATATGCTCAATAATTACGAGATAATTAATTCGGATCCGGACATGGTGTGTTCCCTTAAATGCCATCATGATCACGTAAAATCAATCCAACCGTCGTGTCTATATAAAAAAATAAGAAGTATGCTGATCCGGGCACGATATGTACCTTTAAATACGCTTAATCGGGTTGAATGAGCACGACAGCCCTATATTGGTTTAATCGTGTCAGAAACGACTTTTAATGGGTTAAATGTGTGATAAAACAAGCATGAAATTCATACCCGAATCCGGCTCGAAATCCGGTAAAAAGACACCTAAATCCGGGTCGAAATCCGGGATCCGGAATCCGGTAAAAAGACACACCCCGATAGTTGTATGTATATTTTCGATCCAGAAAAAGAAAATATCAAAACCGAAGACAGCTACCTTGGTAAATGGACTGATGAACATCCGGATGCTAAAATCATGAAATTTGTAGGGTTAGGACCGAAAAATTGTGGATATCATTACATGAAAGATGGTGTCATAAAATCTGTATGTAAGGTCAAGGGTATCACTCTGGATTATAAAACTAAGCAGCAAATAAATTTTCATTCAATGGTTGAATATGTTAACGACCGGTCAAATTTTCAACGTGTCATAAACTATCCATGCATAATTAAACGCACAAAGAACCGAGAAGTAATTAGTGAAGAGCAAACACAAACATTCCGATCTGTGTACACCAAACGACTTGTTGTGGGTGAATACAACACAATTCCTTATGGATGGAATTGATGTGTTACCAGCAGAGATGCTTTTGAAAAAATTTAATAATTTGATCGAAATGTCAAAAATGGATCAAGAAATCAAACGAGAACTTAAGCAAACTTGGTTTTTGAGGGAAAGTAAAATTATAGTGCAGACTTTGCTGAACGGACATTTCTCTGAGGGGCAGAGTCGACTGAGATGTTTGATTGAGAGATCATAATTTGAAACTGATTTCTTAATGGATATATTGGATCAACTGTTTTCAGATTATTGGATATTTCATGGGGTTCCTAAATAAACGAAATTCGTGAATTAGTTGGAAATAATTTTACTCGCTTTGCTGAATATCAAGACAGGATTCTCAATGAAAGAACTTTGAAATTCGAAGAGGTGACGAGAATATATGGATACATTATTCTCCGAGAACCATGTACAATTTTCACTGCTGAAAAGTTATTTGAAGAAAAAGTGTCTTTGGATTATATTGTAAAAACTACTAGACCTATTTCAGATTTAGATTATGAACTCATTTGGACATTTGGAATAGTATGGAGTTATGGTGATTCTTCATTAAAAAAAAAAAAAAAAGGTTGATTCCGAACAATCCTAATCAGTCTTACATGATCTGTCTCAGGGTAAAGATGGACGAATCATTGTTGTTCAAACATCCTTTATTTTCATATCGGGACCAAGTGGTTGTGGTAAAACAGAATTTGTTAAGAAATTAATCGAATATAAAGATGACTTGTTCAAACCTGTTCCATACAAAGTCGTTTGGTGTTACAAAGAATGGCAAAATACATATAGTCAGATGCAAGAATGTCACAATATTCAATTTATAAATGGAATACCGGATGATGACAATGAACTTGTCGATGACACAGACTTACCGCACCTCATCGTTTTTGATGACATGTTAGGTGATAAAGATGAAGAAAAAATTATGTTGTGGTTTACAAGAAAAGGACATCACAGAAATACGTCTGTTATTTACATAACCCAAAACATGTTTCAGAAATCTAAAGCGAGTAGAACTTTGAGTTTGAATGCACATTACATGGTATTATTTCAAAGTGTGCGTGATAAAGGCCAAATAAAAATTCTTGCCTCTCAAATGCAAATACCTCATTTAATGCAAGCATATGATGATGCAACTTCAACCAATCATGGTTATTTACTACTCGATTTTCACACAAAAACGGATAAATCGTTGAGACTTAGAACTGATATTTTCCATCGCTGGCTCACAAATGACGATCGAGGTGCGGTAATATATTCATCGGTATAAAGATAAGTGTATCAACATAATATTTCATTTCCAATCATGGAGTCGCATGAAGCAGTCTTGAGTGTATTTTCGACTATCGCTAAATTAATACTTGATGATCACTTAAAGCTTCCAAAGCAGACACGAACATTCCTGCAAAAACACAAAAAAGAGCTGAAGAAAATAGCTGACAGTAGAACTCATATCGATTCAAAAAAGAAAATACTTTTAAAAACTGGTGGAGGTGGTTTTCTCGGTGGAGTTTTGATCAGAAGTCTTCTCAGACAAAAAGAAAATAAATCAATTGCACGAGTTAGATCAAATAGAGTAAATGATACTCGAGTAAATTCTACGATTGCACAGCGAGCTAGTCCAGTCAGAGTAAATTCTACAATTGCACAGCGAACTACTCGAGCTAGAGTAAATTCTACTGGATTAAATTCTACATTTGCTAGATTTCAACCACTCAACGATAATGGTCCGCAACCAATTCCATCAATTCAAGAAGCAGAACATTACCCGTTGGTTCAACGATACTCAAAAATTATGAATCTTTGATGGCATTTGATCGTAATTTTAATAAACGTAAAAGTAAAAAGTAATTCAGTCATTTGACATTCAACTCTTGAAGAGTAAAGATGGTGAAAAAAACTCCACTGATTAAACCATATGGTAGTTTTGTAATGGCTATGAATCAGGCACCAACTCATTTTCGGAAAAAAAATGATAAAAGATGCCCCAAAGAGAGTGATTGATTGGATGTCAGAATGCTGTACAAATATTTTAAAAGGCAATGCAAAACTAACAGAAGCTCAGAAGCGCAAACTTCGTCCGAGGTGTCGACATCTCAGAGAACTTGCAAGTAAATCAACATCTTTGAAACGAAAAAAACAAATTTTAAACCAGAAAGGAGGTTTTTTACCACTTCTTATGCTAGCACAGTTGCTTGGTAAAGCACTCGCTGGAATACTTCGCGGTTAAACATGAATAAAATGGTCGCTGTTCCCTTCAAAATGTTAGATGACAATAAAAAATGGAGAATGAGTCTAACTAATCCGAAATTACCACCTAATCCTGAAATTACGAATATTTCACAACTAAGCAGAGAATTGAATTCAGTTTCTGATCAAAATGTGTCAGAAACTGAGAAGGTTCAATTATATGGTACAACTTTGCCCAAATTGAAAACTTCTCAAAAATCAGTTAGAGCTATTTCAGCCCCGAAAACAGAAAAACCATTTAATCATCATCATATGGATGTGATAGAAAGTATTCCGTTAAAGATGAGAAAAAAAGCTGAACAACTTTTACAACTGATTTCAAAACATCCACAAATGAAGTTTGATGAACATGGACAATTAAAATATGGTGAAAAAGTTATTAGAGGATCAAATATTGTTGATCTCCTCAATGATATTGTACGACAAAGAAAAGGTTTCGAACCAACAGGCTGGCAAACCTTTTCACAAGGATTGAGCGAGGTTAATGTACCTCAAGATTTTGTAGGGAACAGAAACCGCTGGCTTTGGATTAAAAAACATTTGAAAGATGATTCAGATGATGATTTTGAAACTCCGGTACAAAGCATAACACCAAAACGATTTGATTCTCATCGATTCACACCAATGAAAGTTATAAAAGCAAGACATTCAAAAACTAAAATAGCAGATAGGTTGACACCAAAGGGTATTAAAACAGAAAAAACACAATGGGATCCATACTAGATGAACAGTTATCTAAAATTTTCTATAATCCGAAGAAAGTTGGAAGTTATGGCGGTGTTGTAAAGAAGCTTTTTGATGAAGCGAAAAAGCAAAATAAAAAAATTAAACTCATAGATGTGAAGAAATGGTTGCAAGGCCAGTCGACATATACTTTACACAAACCAATAATTCGAAAATTCCAACGTAGAAAGACTGTTGTAGCGGGGATTGATATTCAATGGCAGGCAGATTTAGCTGATCTTCAGAATTTGAAAAAACATAATGATAATTACATATATCTGTTGTGTGTGATAGACGTTTTTTCAAAATTTGCGTGGGTAGTGCCAATCCACGATAAATCTGGACAAACATTGATCGAATCATTCAGGAAAATTTTGAAATCTTCAAAACGTAAACAAAAATCGTTTCAAGCTAATAAAGGTTCTGAATTCAAAAATGAAAAGTTTTTGAAATTTCTGCGATCAGAAAGCATTCATTTCTTCACAACTGAGAATCCAGAGACTAAAGCAAGTATTGTCGAGCGATTTCAAAGAACTTTAAAAACTGGTATGTGGAAGTATTTCACACACAATAAAACTTCAAGATATATTGATGTTTTACAGCCCCTAGTCGATTCTTGCAACAATAGTTATCACCGCAGCATAAAATCGAAACCGTCGGCAGTTACTTTGAAAACTGAAGCTGAAATTTCCAAAAATCCATATGGAACAGGGAGTAAAAAAGGAAAATCTACACTGAAAGTGGGTGACTTGGTTCGTATCAACAAAACCAAAAGAACATTTGAAAAGGGTTATTTACCAAACTGGACTCGTGAAATTTTCAAAGTTGATAAAATTTGTAAAACTAATCCAGTAACATACAAAGTTTCTGATCTTGATGGTGAAGAGATTGATGGATCATTCTACAAACATGAAATCCAGCATGTAAAAGACAGTAAGGTGTATGAAATAGAATCAGTTATTGATAAAAGAACGAGAAGAGTGGATGGTAAAACAGTAAAAGAAATTAAAGTTCATTGGCTTGGATATCCAAAAAAGTTTGACAGTAAAAAAAACTGTTGGATCCCAGCTTCAAATTTAGTATAAAACAGAATTTACCATGTTGGAAAATCATTCAGATTCAATTAATCTCGATGAACCATCACAATTTAAGTTCTGTGGTGAAAAAGTTGCTAAGAACCAAGTCACCTACTTCACGAAGATAATTATTATTTATATCATAATAATTACATCTATTGTACACATTAGTATCCAGAGCGCAAACAAAGAATTGTGGCTTATTCTTCTAAGTAGTTCTCTAGGTTATATTCTACCAACACATGGACTGCAATTATTGAAAAATACTGAGAAAAAATGAATTCATTCTACATAACTCTCATGAGTGATAGTTCAATGTCACTTTACCCAGCCAACTCACAATGTTGTTTCACAGTGAAATTACCAAAAACCATACATATTGATAAAGAGCTTTGGGAAGTTGCAATGGTTGAACTAATTGTACCATCAGAAACATACAACATTATTGGAGATGCCTGCAAAATAAAAATAAAAACTTCTGTTCCAAGAATTTTACAATATTTGAATAAGATACCAATGAGTCATGTAGTAATTTCAAAACCAGAAAATGGTATAGAATTAAAAATACCAGAAGGAGCATATTCTGGTGGATCACATTTGACATATACAATTCAAGGTGTAATTGATAGTACAGTAAGCAGAATGATTCCAGAACTGGAATTCGAAATCGGATATTCCAAAGCACAACAACGAGTTAAAATTTCAACCAATAGTTATACCAAAGTAGGTCTTGTACTCCCCAGAGCTCTTTTGGATAAACTTGGTTACAGAACAGAATCAAACACTGTCACATTTGCTACTCCTTCGATAACATTTCCATATGGAGTTGATTTAAATGCGGAGCATAATCAATTGTTTGTTTATTCTGACATTGCTGATTATACAATTCGTAGTGATGTTGAAGCACCGATATTACGAGTGACATCATTCGAGAGTAAAAGAATACATGATGGTAAACATATTAGGCATGAATTCAAAAACTTACATTATGTACCAGTATCAAAGTCTAGCTTTGATACCATAAATGTATATATAACTGGTGATACTGGCAAACCAATTCAGTTTATTGGTGGAAAGTCTATGGTAAAGTTGCAATTCCGACGCCGAAGTAATTTGTATTTATGATGATTGCCGTGTATATAGGCGTATCTAGACAGTATGGAAATGGAATTGGTTCACTATTCAAATCTGCAATGAGAACAGTAATACCGTTTCTAAAACCTATTGGTCAGATTGCTAAGCAACAAGTATTCAAGCATGGACTTGCTGCAGTCGAAGATATCATTCATCGTGGTAAAACCCCAAAAGAAGTATTTTTGAAACAAGGTAAAGAAGCATTGAAATCTTTTGGAAGGGAAACAATAAAGAAAATATCAACACCAAATGGCATAAATAGATCATCGCGACCTTTGAAAAATCATTCTTCTCGCAAACGAGTTAGAAGTAAGCCCATTAAAACGCCTGTAAAGAAATCAAAACGATCTCTCGATATATTTGATTAATCATGATGATGCAAAATGGATCATGCGTATGCAGCAAGTCCGAGTTAGATGCTTCTGATGTTCCACCAACAATGACAACGATGTTGGAATCACAGTGGATAGAACATCACCCGATTAGCTCTTTGAATAATTCCGCACCGATAGAATTTGTAATTCCGCCTCAAACTGAAAAATGGACAGATGTAAATCAATCATATTTGTACCTGAAATTCAAAATCACAAAAGCAGATGGAACAAACTTGGTTGATGGTACTGATGAAATTGCGCCTATTAACAACTTTTTTCATAGCATGTTCAGTAGTATCGATATTTACCTAAATAACAAACTAGTAACGGCAAACGGAGATACCTATCCATATCGAGCCTACATGGAAAATCTCTTGGCTTATTCTGGTGAATGTAAAGAAAATCAACTTGTCGCACTAGAAATGTGGTACCCCGACACCTCTAAACAGTTCACCGAAAACACTAACGCTGGTGGTAATGATGGATTGAAATCTCGCCAAGCAATCATAGAAGGTAGTAAAACGGTAGAATTGTGTGGTCGTTTACACACAGATATATTTCTACAAGAGAAATACTTACCAAATGGAATTGAGATAAGAATTCGTCTCAATAGAGCGAATCCAAAATTCTCTTTAATTGGTCAGGCCAACGGAAAAATAGTATTTGAAACGGCAGTTTTCAATGTTCGTACAATTACGCTGATGCCAGTAGTAGCAAATAACTTGAACCAAACAATAATACAGAAAAATATGAAAATACCGATTAGAAGAGTTGAAGTAAAAACATTCACTATCGGTGCAGGGCTTAGATCAAAAATTGAAGATCACCTTTTTCAAGGACAATTGCCGAAGAGACTTTTCATATGCTTGGTATCAAACAAAGATATGAATGGCGATATTGAAACGAACCCATTTCATTTCCAACACTTCAATCTGAGAAAACTTGAAGTTAGTCAGGACGAACATACCATCCATAACCGACCATTTGAACCAAACTTTGAATCAGAACAATGCCTAAGATCTTATTTATCACTGTTTCAGTCTTCGGGTATGTTTGGACAAAACAAATCCTTTGGTTTGAATCTCGAAAAATACATGAATGGTTATTGTTTCTGGGGTTACGACCTCACAGCTGACCAAGGAGCAGAGGAAGGACATTTGCATCCTATAAATACCGGTAACATAAGGTTGGAGCTTCAGTTTGCTGCAGCTCTAGCTTCAGTGATCAACGTGATAGTCTATGCTGAGTTCGATAATCAAATTGAAATCAACAGTTTGTGAGAAATAATAACAGATTATTAAAAACATGGATGGATTGCATTTGGAGGAAAAATTGAGACTGGAAGTTGGAGGACTCGATTTCATTCCATATGTTTCTATCCTTGACAAAGTTCGGAAAACTTTCGAGAAATGTTTCGTTCATGAAAAACAAAATCAAATTTCAAAAGAAGTGACACTCAATTGTGAAGGATGTAAAATAGATCATCCAAGTCAGACACGACATTTACTTTGTCTTTGGACACCACCTATACAATGGGTAGATATGTTCATTGATATAGCACTACTTAAATTGAACATCTACCGAGTTATGGAACAATGGTATCCAGAAATAGAATCATTTACACCACAAGAGAAATTTGAGACATTCAAACTTTGGAAAGATATAAAGGAAGTTGTTCATGCAAACTGTATCCAATTTAATTCGGTTTTTGTTGACTTGTGGTGTGAAAAAGTAAAAAAAAACAACTACGAAGATGAACACTAGCGAACTTCATAATATACTAGACAAATCATCCTACCTCTGTTCATTGTATGGTGTGGTGTGTGCAAAAGATCAGTTACCACACGAGAAACCTCATCATGTAAAAGCATACATAGTAAATACACATACGTCAGAAAAGCCAGGAGAACACTGGGTTGCAATTTTCTTCAATGGGAACATTGCAACATATTTCGATTCGTTTGGGATACCAGTTATTGATAAATATATCAAATCATTTATTCAAAGAAATTCGATCGAATGTAAAATAAACGTTGGGCGGTTTCAACATCACGGTACAAACGTGTGTGGTATCTACTTCATATTTGCTTTACATTTCTTGAAAAGCGGATATGGTATAAAAGTATTAGTTGAAATGAATTTTGATGGTGACTACTTCAAAAATGATAGAAAAGTATTTGATTGGTTTCATAGAAACTATGAGCCCTTACGAAAAGAATCAGAAACATTACCCAAAACATGTATTTCACAAACTTGTAAGACTTACTGTGAATTTCAGTGTTGATAAAATGTGTTCATTACCAATTGTTTAAACATGTTAAAATCATAATCATTTTGTAAATATGTTGATTGTTAATGATGAAATGAGTTACCAAATGTAAATTATGTTCATTGCATTACCAATTATTGATTGTAAATATGATAATTTCATGATTAGTTGTAAATATGTTGATTCTTAATTCAAAAATAAAAGTTATGTTGTTGAAAAACAGTGTCTGTTTTTAATGATCGTCTTCGGCAATGTCGATGAAGATCTTAATTCACCAAAAAGAAACACATTTGAAATATCATTCGGGAAAATTGGTAGAAAATCACAATGACGTCGCCAACGACATCCGCGCGTTTTACATATAACAAAAATCCCATTTAGAGCATATCATTTTCTGGCCGCGATCTAGGTTGCAGCTGCCCCCGTGCTTAGCGCCAGTGAGATGGTTTTGGATTAGGCTTAGGACGGATTATGGACTTGATCCCCGAAGCCGCGTTACTTGCAGTGCAAAATAGTCAGGTAGTTAACATCGCTAGTTGGTCTCTCCAGTCTAGCGGGGGCTACTTGACACTTTGCTTGGAGTTCCGGACCAAAGATTCTGGTAACCAGAGATCTAAAGACCGGGACGTCAACGCCAAAGCCACCCGCTGCACCATGCCGAAGATGAAGACCGGGCCTACGAAGAAAAAGACTCCTTCTAGGCTCCGAAGGGATGCTGCTAGACGGGCGAAGTGGAAGAAGAAGATGGGGGCGACCGTTGATCGACCGGTCACCCCTCCCCGTGTGGCCAGTGTTCACGCTGTCGGTAGCCAAATTAGCCAATGGCTAATCTTTTTCGAATTTGGCTAATAAAAATTTCATTTGGCTAAACTTTTGGCTAAACTTTTTTTGAGCCAAAATGGAGACGGAAATCAGAAAGCTAATTAATAAAAGCGCTCAATAGATCGGCATTCAAGACGAAGTTAGGAGACGAAAGTACCGGTATTTCGTTATTTTCGTACTTATGAAATATCGTTCCGTGTGGCGGCTGTACAAAGGGAACATTATACAACTGATTGACATCTGATCAGTATTTTTGTTTATATATATGCTTTGAAGAGAGTTGTTATCAGTGAGCACAATTAATAGGTGAATACCTAGTGGTGACGCTGTTGTTTTAAGGTGTTTTTGTAATGTCCAATAAATAGGCGGATCGGAATAGTATCCATCATTCACAACATCCATCATCTAATCATCAAAACGTATAAGCTGTATACTGATTATGTAATTAATTAAGCCGTCTGCATTGTTCGTGATAGAAGAGCAGTTCTTAACTCAGTGGTTACGCAATGTGTGTCATTAAATGTATCCGTGGCTTAACTTCATAAAAGATTTGAATACAATAGATACCGTGGTCCGTGCGCATGGTCCGACATGAAATCCCGTCGTATTTTATATTAATGCTTTATAAATTGATCTGCCTGTGTGTTATGTGATGATATGTTCGTATAATATTGATTTTAAAGTTGTTTTTGTGTTGTTTTAATTATGTTTTCATTCTGAGTAAAACAAATAAAGTTTAAAACAAATATTTTAGTCATTAATTGTGAACCGACCAGAAAACGATGATTTAACATTTGGCTAAAGTTTTTTTCATTTGGCTAATAAAATTTTCATTTGGCTAAACTTTTGGCTAAAGTTTTTTTCGGTCCAGCGTGAACACTGCGTGTGGCTCAGCCGTCCAGTGTCGTAGCCGGCAGGCCGGAGTTGTCTGAGAGACGCCCAGACGACCCGACCTGCATGGAGACTGACGACATTGGAACAGCTAGCAGGGACTCCGTGGATCTGCGGAGGTCCCTGCTGTCGTCGTCGAGGCTTGCGAAGACAGGGACGTGGATACCACCCCAGATGTTCCTGCCGCCAGCTTCGACGTGGAACTGGATAGTTTTACTCCTCGGACACCGGATTACCAAAACATCCCGGTGTCCCCCAGCTCCACCAGCACCAACAACAACACCAGTACAGCCACCACCCTTGCTGACGCAGAGCGCAATGAAAAATACGAAAAATTCATGGCAGAACATGCGATATGGCGACAAAAGTATGATCAAGAAGAAAAAGAAAGGGACATACTGGCGAAAGCAAGGGAGGAAAGATTGGAAGCTGTTTTGAAGTCTCAACAACAACTACAACAACAAGCAGAGTCAACAGCAACATCATCCGAACATAGAACAAAAAAGAAGGCCAAGAAATAAAAAAAAAAATAGATCATTTTCATTTCACCCTCACCAATCTCATGTTAATGTAATACCATTACATGTATTCTCATTAAAATCAACAGTGGGTTGTAGGAGAGGGGTTCCGCCCCTTTCAAATCTTCCCGGGAAAGTTTCACAAACCCCCCATAGTAGTAGCATATCATTTCTCTGGCAGCAAGTGGAGCGAACAAGTCAGATTGTATTTTGCTTAATTAGTTCCTTGTTGTCAGAGCGTCAACACGAGTGAGTTGTGCGGTCGCGACTTCGGTTGTAACTGCCCTCGTGGGGACGCCAGACTGAGATGGTTTTGGATTAGGCTCAGGACTGATTATGGAGCTAATCCCTGACGCCGCGTTGGCTGCTATACAGAGAAGCCGGTTGCTTCAGAATTTGAAGGATAGGGATGCCAGATGCTTCAACTTTTTGATGCCAATCTGATCACAGGGAACTGAATCTAGTACATTTAGTATGCCATATACAGTAATGCTCTAAGTAATCGACTCCATAACCACGGCAGAATTATGGGTAATTTTTCAGGATTTAGTCGGAAATATGGCTTGTTGCCATTCATTGGAAAGCTCTCGGGGAGAGCTTTCCGATGAATGGCAACAAGCCATATTTCCGACTAAATCCTGAAAAGTTACCCATAATTCTGCTGTAGTTACGATGAAAGCTCTCCCCGAGAGCTTTCCGATGAATGGCAACAAGCCATATTTCCGACTAAATCTTGAAAAGTTACCCATAATTCTGCTGTAGTTCAAGAGTCGATTACTTAGAGCATTACTGTAGGTGTTATTCAGAATTTCAGAGCATAACACATAAAAACAATCATTGTGATTAGGTGAAGAAAAGCCAAAAGGGGGTAAAATGTCAATTCTGTGTTTTGCCTGTGACCAACCCGGTTCTGTGTAATGAATTTTTTAACGAGTCAATGACCCCCCCCCCCCCCACCCCCCCCCCCCCCTCCCTCCCTTGTCAGAACCAATACTCAGATTCCTTTTGTTGATAATTCCCGTCTATAATTTTGCTTACATTGGCAGGTGATACAGGCGAAGATACCTGCTTGCTAATATTAAGATACATACCTCTCTCATGATGGCTGCAACGTGTTCTTTCTTTGTTGCATGATAGACTGAGTGTGGAAATAATTTGACGATTCTCAACTCAGTTGGATCATTTTCTAGCTGAAAAACAGCATAATGCCATAATTTTTGATGTCCTATTGTTCACGAAAAGTTAATTCCCAGTCATTGGTCACAAGTCTTACTGAGCCTGTTGAAATAAATGTGACCCATCCACCTAATTTACGTGAGTTGGTTGCAACATCTATTTAACATAATTGCCCCCCCCCCCAGGGTTTTGTCCGACAAATTTTGGCTGAGTTTTGCAGTGGATTTATACCATTTCTTTCAACTCCATTTCTAATCAACACAATCAAATAAAACTTTGTATGTGACTAAATTGTCTAACAATACAGGTAAATGTCAAATTTATTTTTCCAAATATAGCTATTCCCGGATACATGTGACCAAGCACCCTGTAATATACATTGGAAAGCAATTTTTCTACAGGGGCCTTTGATCCACCAGGGCATATGATCTTCACCAAAATTATCTTTAGTATTGACAAGATGAGTAGCCTTGTACTAGTAGCTAATTAAAGATGCATAATCTGATTAAGCGCCCTCATTTACTATTTCTTTGGATTCGGGGGGAAAAAATATTTGATTCGAGTCGAGGAACCCACCTGTCAAAGCTCAGAGTTATTAGATATAAATTTTTTTAATCTATTATTTTTCACCGTCGAGAATTATTAGTGGCCCAGTAAACAGTCGACAAGCCTACGGTCTCGGACCAAATTGTGGATGAAGATGGAGAACTCTAAACTCAAGAGGCTTTCTGTTGATAATAAGGCCAAATTTCATCGACCAACATGTTGACAAATAACACATTTGGGGCAATTTTATACTATATTTGTCAGTGGTTAGAATTACTTTTGCACAATTAATTGATTATGATAACTGAAGCGGCAATTTCTAAAAATGTTGTTGGAATCTGATTATATGGGGACCATCGAATCGGATTGAGTACCTTTAAGAGACATGATATGCATTTCAAAGTTTTAAGAAAGACCTTGCCATCCAGACATGAAATTAGCATTTCAATGTAAAAAAAAACTATTTACATAACAAAGTGTGGTCTTCAGAAAAGTTGTCCTCATTGGTTGACATTATAGCATTTGATTACATGGAAATTTACAGATTCATCTGAGAGGGTAAATGGCAATAGGTAATGTCAATTTCATTTTGGAAATTGTCATAAAAAGCGGCATCCTAAATGGACTATTGGCAAATTGTAAATAGTATAAGAGTCCCAGTTGGAACCCCCAGGATGCATCGGTACTTGCAGAGCCTGGCTAATAGCCCATACGATTGTACCATACGTCTACCATGTGATTATGTTATGCAAAAACCAACTGGCATCATCACAGAGGGTAGCTAAGGGCTAAGAGGTACATAGACCCTAATAGTCTGCAGCAATTGTCAATATTTAATCACATTGGCTATACATGAAATTGATGTATTAATAAATCTACTACTTGTAGCCAACTAAAACGTTTTATTTACTACTGATAATCTCCAACATTCAACTACAATAATAATAAACTGTTACGATATAGGTCCCTTTGAACTGTTTTTCACACCAACATTGGAAAATATTAACTTTTTCAATAACATCTTTTCGAACTGACAGAAATGTGTAACCTTGAAGCTTTTAAATTAAAAGTTAAAAGTGCATGTAAATATCTCAAGTATGAGTTCGCCATTCAGTTTTAAAATTAAAAAGTGTCAATGACAATGTAGCTCAACTTGGATGGGGGATAATTTCATGTGTTACCATCATAAGAGCTGTTAGGAATACGGAAAGTTCAATTATTATATGATCATAAGTTTCTTTCCCAAATTCCTATGTTAAAACATAAAGAACAAAATGTGATATCTAACGATGTTCACCTCATTAATGAAACAACAGGTTAATAACAGTTCTGAGTGACGTCAGATACTTCAGAGGTGAACATAACTTATTATCAGACGGTATCAGACCTGGAAATAGATCAGGTTTTCCCAGCGACGTTCAACGTCACAACGTCTTGTCCAATCAAAGTGTGTTTCATACAATAAAACAGATATCGCATTGTTTCTTGGTTGACATGAGGACTTCCCCGGGTTGACAATTCCTCATGTCAACCTCGAAAGAATGCAATAATTGTATAATGTCTAAGTAATACTAGATGAAGATATATATATAAAGCAAAATCCAAGATGGTTGCTGTTGGGCCATGCTTTTCAATGAAATTCAGAAAAATTTGATGGCCCGGGATCCCCCATCTGGAAGTCACCCAAAAGATCAATATGAAGTTTGGTGACGATCGGATTAGAAATGTGGTCTGAAGGGTGTGCCAAAGGATTTAGTCATGCAAAGAGTAAAATCCAAGATGGCTGTTGGCAGCCATATTTTTAATTGAAAATTGTTCAAATTTGATATCTTCCATCTAGAGGTGATACGAAACAAGCCTGTAAACTTTCAAATTTCCATTATGGTCGCTGATGGCCATGTTTTTGATCAAATTTCGGTCAAAAGAAGAGGCTTCCATCTAGGTCACCGAAGATCCATATGATTTTGCTGATGATCGGAAGTGAGATGCGGACTGAAAGGTGTGCCGATGGATTCAAATTTGAAATCCAAGATGGCTGCTGTAGCCATGTATTTTAACAAATTTCGGTCAAAATAGTAGGCTCCCATTTTGAGGTCATCCCGAAGATCCATATGAAGTTTGGTGACGATCATAAGAGAGATGTGACCTGTAGGGTGTGCTAACATAAATTGTTGAAGGACGCGTGCACTCATGGATGCCAACCCATTGTTATAGCTCGACTTTGTAAAGTTGAGCTAAATATTCAATGTCAAAAGACAACTATACTCACATCAAAAGTGTGGCCATGGGTGGCCCTCAACATGAGTTGCCCATCTCTCAAAAGAAATACCACCCTATTATCAAAAGAACTTTTCAGTGTAGCGACACTCACACAACCAAACAGATTACAGATATGTGCATGGCACAATATATCATCTACTGCAATGTATCCACCTAAAATAGATAATGAAAATAGATAGATGTGTAGTGTTTGTAGATGATAGTTGTCTTTCGGTTAGGTACTATAATTATATTTTATGAATCATCACAAACCGTCACATTACCTTAAAGGCCCACTTAATTTTCGAGTCACCCAGTGTCATTTATTTGAAGAATCTATTATTGTGTTATGTTTTCATTTATATCAGGTTGAATAAATTATTTTTAATAGAACTATTTAAATCTGCACGAGCCTTTCCATGTCAATGTGCACTGATAGATCCTTATTAGATAACAATCTATGGCATAAAATATTATTAAAATACTTTATTACACTCTATTGTGATTTCCATTGAAAATGCTGTTAATTAAAAGTGGTAATATCACTGGTGAATTATGTCATTTCCCGTGACATCATCGACATTACGTCGCTTACTGATCTAGACTGCATTTTTTATAGTTGATCTTTCTCCACATCGGGACCTTCATGCATTAATTATGTGTGTTTTATTCATATTTTGCACACCAAATTGATGCAGAAGTGTTATAAATAGAGTAATCAATTAGTTCCAAGAATTACATTCAAAAATTCACTCGAGGCAAGAGACGGGTGGGTAAGAACTTGTTTCTTACCGACACCTCTTGCCTCTCATGAATTATTTAACGTAATTCTTGGAACCAATTGATTACTCTCTATATAATGTCACCATTTGAAACATCTGTGTCTCAGAAGTTGCCCATAGCAGGGTTTCCGCCAAGGGGAAATTAATGAGTCCGTATTGGGGAAACACATAACGCGACGGGACGACCATGGTTCGTCCCGTTGGGCGAAAAAAAAATTATTTGACACTGAAAAGTAGCCATTTCCTTGCACCTGAGTGTCCCACAAAGTAATCCAAAGCTACGTATATTATGCAAGTCGATCATTTTCCGTGGGTGCATTAATTCTGTTGATGGTATCCAGATATTTAATCATGTAATTACGCACATAACACTATATCGAGCTACAAGTTAGTGTTTAAAAATTTATAACTTACAATAAGATTCCGACAGGTATAATGAAACTAAACACTAAAAAGCATCTATGCATTGTCCAATAATACATAGCTGGGAGAATTGAATTAAGTATTTCCTAGAATTTCAAGTAGCTTCCGTGAAAATGAAACTGATATATTCGATGTATTCTGTCAATCGTAAAACTATTTGTTCACTGTGACGTCATATATACTGCAGGGTTTGTCTGCAGGAGATATTTATAGCGGCGAAATATAATTGAGTTTTGGCGGGAAATGGGAACATGTGCGCCGTTGTTTGTGTTTGGGGACCCAGGCGGGACAACGAAACTATTATTGACCGTACTTTGACTTTATCTCCATATTTGAGGGGGGGGGGGGGGGGGGGGGGGGGGGGGGGGTATGTTTTTTGTGTTTATCCTCCATGCATGTAATATGGGTCAAATGAATGGTGTTGTCACTATGAATTCCCGCTATAAAAACTGATTTGGGACAGGTTCCGTATTGTAATAGTACAATAGCACAGGATCTCGGAGGTAGATACCTCCTTTGGTAGGAGAACCGCCTGTTGGCGTATGTTGATCCCTACTCTGCCTAACTCAGCAATTCGGCATTCTTTGATCAAATATGTAATCGTACGATTTCACGGGATCTCCGAGCATGAGTAGTTTCAACGACAGAAATCTCATTCAAAATAATATCCGTACTCAGCAGTCCGACATTCTTTGATGTTACAGCGACATTTATTACGCTGTATATAACGTCGCTATTTCAATGCACACCAAACATTACGTTGTAGTTTTGTTTTGTAGTTTTAATTTCAAAGGGTTACGCTGTACTGGTAACACACTGTGCACAATTGACCCGCTTTTTCACCAGTATTCTGTTTAACCCCCCGAACTCCCGTTGCAGCCAGATTTTTTATGACATATTGCTGCTGACTTTTGGTACATGTATGAATCAAACAGATCATCTGCGAGGGGAATGGGTCCGTGGGACGGACCCGCAGCCGGCCTGACGGAAACCCTGCCATAGAGAAATATAAAAAAGCTAAAATCAGAGAAATATTCTGGCTACCAGAATGCAAACTATAAATGTATTTTCAATGGAAGGGGAATAACTCTATCTTTAAGATATAGTTATTTCCCCCCTTCATTGAATATAATGCACTTTTTATTACAATCCAGATAACAAAAACACATTGGTAACTGAACAAAAAAAAACATGTTCACAGTTTATTGCACCGGATAAGATGATAATACAATGTTTTGGAGCTTCCTCTTTCAAATGGCATATAATATGGCATATATTTCATATATTTGATCTGGGGGTTCGAAAATTAAGTGGGTCTTTAATTAGCATACTGTAGCAATATACATGTAATCCCACTGAAACTCGGAAACAATTGAATACAAGAGCTGTACATGATAGAAGCTAGTAACTGCGGAATGCACTGTATTGAATCACATATCACAATTACTTGATATAAAAAGACCATTCTGCAAATCTAGTCTTTTCTATTATTAGATACATGTTAGGCTATGTCAAGCATTCAAATTAGTGGGCTTTGTGATTGTTGACAAATGGATGAATGTCAACTGGTTAATGAACTGGATAAGTTTTAATCACCATACATGCAAATCATGTTTTTTTCCCCAGAAACAAACATGGTTTTTATATAAATTTAAATGATATGTATCCCAATCGCCTAGCAATAATGATGGCAGGTTACCTTCATCTACAGCCAGCATTTTAAAATTTTCGTCACCGTGCCTCAGGATCCTCAATACAAGTCTTGACAAATCTGAAAAATAGATAATACCTACAGTTTTGAAGATGATTATTGATGGACGGACGGATGGATGAGGAGTGATGACTATAGCTCCACTTCGTCTCAGGTGAGCTAAAAACTGGAGGTATTCTTTTTATTACATACATGTACCGTCAAATGGGGATACTTTGAACACTTTTAATATGTTTAGTATCATATCGATCAAATGTGGGCTGTATGTTGATTTTATTGACATACAATGTTTCTTGGGGCAGTTTATTACAGCCATCTGCATTTTTGTGTGAAAGTTGACAGATGTAAACTTTTATTATCCCATGTGTGGTCACCATGTGATATTTACTCTGCATGGGACTGAAATTAAAATTTCCATCCGAAATAACCTGTTTCTGATTATCAAGAAAATTAGGAAAAT
This sequence comes from Siphonodentalium dalli, assembly GCA_032622095.1. Classification (NCBI taxonomy): domain Eukaryota; kingdom Metazoa; phylum Mollusca; class Scaphopoda; order Gadilida; family Siphonodentaliidae; genus Siphonodentalium; species Siphonodentalium dalli. The sequence continues at coordinate 57,777,377 of CP136067.1, forward strand.
GTAACACAGTACCGTACCATGTTCCTTAAATCATTTGGCCACTTTTTGTTCTCGCAAACAAAATAGAGGTAAGACTTTCTCACATAATACAGTTTGTGTAAGATCTACAAAAAATTTCTCTTGTGAACAGTTCAATAAAAAACTTAATGAAGTAGATTGGGATTCCATCTACATATATGTATAAGACAAATGAGGCTAGTATTGCATGGAATATTTTTAAAGATAATTATCTATCAATACTTAATGAATTGGCTTAGAGCCCGAAGCCGCCATCGCACGCCGCCGCCGCCAGCCATATTGGCCACAAGCCGCCGCCAGCCATATTATCTCTAACGCCAGCCACATTTAAAAATCTCCGCCGCCGGAATTTTAAAATGGCTGAGCCATGTGCATGGGCTTATATGTCAAACACAACTGTACTGTGAATCGCAAAGAACTAAACAGTATTGCCTAATACTGGCATACTCACAAGGACACGGCATGGTTATTATATTATCAGAACACCGGGCCCCTTAGTCCAAGTCTTCTTGTACTAAAACCAGCTAAGATATTGGTATGGCGAGATGCTGGTGTTTAGCTGGTTTTAGTACAAGAAGACTTGTACTACGGGCCCATTAATGTGGAATAGACTATCCCAATGCATGCTTTCATATAACTGAATGGGCGCGTCCAATCTGTATTGAAAGGGTTAAAATATAAATCGACAACACCCAGTCTCAGACATCGCTGGCATTTGTCAATATATAAACACATAAGAATAGAAAATAGTTTGAAATATTACATATCATTACTATCGGGTTCATCATTCAATGATGCATATATCGCAAGATGGTAGTGATGATAGCAGTCTGAAGTCGACAGAAGTCCCAATGTAACTACTTATACTGATTCGATGGGAAACTATATAGTATATCCATGCCAGACCTTCATGAATTTTCGCCATTATAGAAAAGCCAAACATCAAAAGATTACGTTTGGTCTGGAATTCGACGGGTTCACCACAAACGCTAAAAAAAATCTGTGTCTATAACCGGTAACACGGGATTAGGAACATTTCGGAAACGAAAATACGCTGAATAATACCATCTCAGCCGGCTGAGCCGCCATATTTCGTCAGCCACGAACGGTGTGACTGAGCCGGCTTAGCTAGCAAACCAGCCACGAAAATCGGTTGAGCCAGCCATGAAAACTATTTGTCGTGGCTTCGGGTTCTAAATTGGCTCCACTAAAGCAAATGAGGATTAAAAGCCGCTCAGAGGAATGGATTAATGTGGAAATTCTAGACCTAATCAGACAAAGAGAAACTGCACTCAGAGAATTTCGACAGACCAGAGACTCAAAATCATATTCAACTTTCAAAAGTTTGAGAAATAGGGCCCAGAGATTTTTGACAAACTGAAACAGAAAGTTGCAGATCATTTCAACAGTTATTTTTCTAATATAGCGGGTGACTTGGTCGGTGGAAAATCTTCCTTCTGCTCCTTGTATCTATGGTGAAACTTCTGTCGATGCCTTTTTTATAGGTCCCAAAACATCAAGTCAGATAGTTTTCATTTTAAGGAGATTTCTGATGAGACTAGCTATTCTGAAATCTGTGGCAGATCTTGGAATAAACAAGTGCACCGCTGGGCGGAGGTAACGCCCCCGACTGTACAATCAGAGAGGATTTTTCTTATTTTTGTGCAAATGCTTATTAAATGGCACTTTGTAAAGTTATGTTATTCATGAGTAAACAATCCAAAATCAAGTTATCATCTGGAAACCAAAAAAAGTAGCAGAAAACCTGAATTTTCTAAGTCCAAAAAGGGGCGTAACTCTGGAAAAAATTAGGCGGACGAAACCACGGCTATGGGGAAATCTTGTCCCCCCGGCTGGTCTATTAGCATACCAAGATCAACTGAATTGAGTTAGCGAAACCAAAGTTATGAGTTGAAACGTTCGTAAGGGTCGACAATTTTCTAAGTCCAAAAAGGGGCGTAACTCTGGAAAAAATGGGCGGACGAAACCGCAGTTATGGGGAAATCTTGTCCCCCCGGCTGGTCTATTAGCATACCAAAGATCAACTGAATTGAGTTAGCGAAACCAAAGTTATGAGTTGAAACGTTCGTACACACGGACGGACGGAAGGACGGACGGAGGGCTCCACTATATACCCCCAAATCTCCATCGGAGATCGGGGGCATAATAAGGCAACTGTCTTAGATCAAATTCCAGCCATATATCTGAAGGAAAGTATATACACTGTCCTGCGACCTAATTTTATGAATATGTCATTCTTAAATTATCTTAATGATTTAAAATGGTTTCACTAGCAAACCAAGTTCGGTACAAAATTTATGTTTTGTGACTGTAATTTGTAAATTGTATTTGTAAACAGTAAAGTCTAAAGACTTAAAAGTAATTGTAATTTGTAAACAAATGATCAAATTAGCTATACAAATGTTGTATCAATTTACTCACATCCTGTTTGAATATACTTCCAAACTTGAAGAGTTACTAACCGTATTTATCAGAATTCATTTCGTTATTGTATTAATCTAGTATTAATTTAAATAAAATGCGCAAAGTTCTTTCGTAAATGATGAGAAATATACGGGGAAAATAGCGCTACATCCGGTGGTGATTATTTCTTTTATTGGAGTTACCTAACCTGAAAATGGGATAACTTTTCTGTACGGGATTCTCCTTATTGCGGTTAGTGGACGATGTTAGTTGGTCTACAAGCTAACAGGGGCTCTCTGGTTCTGTGTAGAATTCCGGACAGAAGATGCTGGCACCCAGAAATCTTCTGCTGCGAACAGGAACGACAAGACCCGCTGTAACATGAAGAAGGGGCCTCCTAAGAGAAAGACACCCTCACAGAAAAGAAGGGACGCTGCCAGACGGGCTAAATGGAAGAAGCAGAAGGGGGTGACTGTAGATCGGCCAGTCGCCCCTCCCCGTGTAGTCTGGTCGTTGAAGCATTGGACCTAGAACAAATTGTTTACAAGCTTTTTTTGGTGTCATTTTGTCGGGCAGAACCCGGGGAACAACATATCCAAAATCCGCTGAAATCCGCTGTGGGGAAAATTTTCTAGAGCATTTTGAAAAAAAGGTCATATTTGTGTTTTTTATGTATGATTTTCTGTTTCTTATGAAATATACACATGAATGTCATTTAAATTAAAGTTATACAGATGGCAGGAATATGCAACATAAACAAATTATTATTGTTGCCATGACAGACGTATGTTATTTCGTGTACAATTTGATTGTAAAAATTCAAAATGGCGGACAAAATGGCGACCGAAATTGGTAAAATTGGACAATTTTCACTAAATTTCACCAGATCGTTTCCATTTATAAGAAATTTGGTTTAAATGTCCATTTGTGCCAACATACACCATTTTAAATCAATGTCTGATAATTGTGAGCCATATCACGAGGATTGGGAATTTGGGCCCTTCAAATTCGAAAAAGATTGTACTAAATTTCGAAGAAAAATCAAATATTATTTTAATGCTCAGAATAACCGCAAATCGAACACACCAGTGTACTTAATACCCATAAGACGTCAGATATGAACCACTAGTGTCCATTTTAGCAGAAACTGGGCAATCACTTTCAAAAATAGGGACACTATGGCTACTGAAAGTAGTATAATTTGGAATTTTGTTAAAGTTCACTAGATTGTTTCCATTTAGACGAAAACTATGTATTGGCTAGCACAACAGTAAATTATGTCGGACCCTAATCCGATAATAATGAGCTGTATGTCGAGAATTTGTCCCTAAAGTGTCCCATAATGGCGGCGAATATTGCAATCGAAAGTCAAAAATATATATTTCGTCATTGATTTTTAACTAAATCTTCTCATATACCGTATCGAATATAATTTGATTAGTGTCCACATCAACCAAACTAGTATCGAAATACATCAAATGAGTGTCAAGAACAACTTAACGCGTGTCCCAAACCATCCAAGGAGTGTAAAACCACTCAACCGCCTTCTTAATAATATACCAAATTAATCAGTGAGTGCCCCAGTCCATAGAAGGGGCATTCCAAATCAGCCAACGAGTGTCCCAAACCACATAATATGTAACACAGTCCACCCAAATAGTGCCAAAAACCATCCAATTAGTGCCTAAACGAGTCCAATGTGTGTTCCATACAATCCAGCGATTGCCATATGTCACCCATCGAGTGTCCAAATTCATGTATGGGGTGTCTCAAATCATCAAGTGTGTACCACAAACCATCCAATGTGTGTCTCAAACCAACAGATGAGTGTCCATAATCACCCAATGAGTGTCCCAAGCCACACGGTGATTATCAAAACCAGCAGGAGTGTATAAAACGTCCAACTAGTGTCTCAGACCACCCACTGAATGCCCCAGTCATTTAATAGGTGTCCCAAACTAGTGCACAAAACCATCCTTCAAATATATCAAACTATGTTTTGGTAAACTCATTGGATGGTTTGACAAACTCACTTGATCGTGTGAAATACTCGATGGAGGGTTTTGTACACTATTGTAGATGTATTGATATGACAGTTGGTTGTTGGTTCGCAACACCAGTCCTGTGCAGTTGGTGGATAGGGAACTTGTTGGATGGTTTATGAAGCTAGTTTTATGGTTTGGGTCACCCGCTGGGTAATTTGTGACTTCAGTTGGATGATTTTGGGACACCAATTGGGTGGAGTGTTCACATTGAGTGGTTTGGGACACTCGCTATAGATTTTAGATACTGGTTATGTGCATTGAGACACTGCGTGGCCGATTGGGTCACTGGTTGGGTCGTTTGGGACACTACAGTTGAATGGATTGAGACGACAGTTGTATGTTGTATGACATATGGCATGGGCTACATATTGGACGTCTGTCTATCGTGTGGTTTCGAACACCAGATGGATGGTTTGGTGACCGGTACACCCATTGCGTGGTTTGGGGCACTGATTGAGTGGTTTGACACACTCAATTGGTGCTCATTGTGTGTTTTACTCATCTGATGGTTATGGACACTCATTGGATATTTCTGGAACATACTGGATGGCTTGGGACACACCTATTATGTTGTTTCAAACATAGGTTGCAACGTATGGAGCACTACTGGTGTGGTTTGGGAACATTCGTTGTTTGGTTTGGGTCCTTAATCAGGTCGATTGAGACACTCATTTTGTGGCTTGTGACACTCATTTTGGGTGAGTTGGAATACCAAATGCATGGTTTGGGGACTATATGTGTGAGTAATGACACCAGTTGAGTATCGTTTGGGGAGCTACCTACCTCAGTCTACATCAGTCTGGTGGTTTGTGAAACTCGTTTGGTAGATTGGGACACCCTGTCGATGGTTTGGAGCAATGTTTGGATTTGGGGCGCCCGTCGTATGGATTTGGGACCCATTTGGATACTCACATGTTGGTTTTTTTGGATACCAGATGGTTTTTGTAACTCTGTATATGGTTTGGCGGACTCTTTGTGTGGTTTGGGACAATCATTTGATGTATTATGAAACTATTGGTGGCTTTGCAAACTCGTATGGTGGCATATATGACTACATATGGCTATACGTTTATTCGATATCGTAAGAAAAAAATACACTTCAATTGTTCACTTCCGACTGCCATTTTCGCTGTCATTTTGAAGACTTCTTAGACATCGAATTGCCCAATCCTCGGGATATGACTTACTATAACGGATTAGGATTCGCCATTTTATAGTATTAGGGTCAAATTATGCAGGAAATGACAGGCATAATTATGCTATGGCAACAGGAATAATGCGTTGTGTTTTTTTGCAGGTTTCTGTCACATTAATACATTTAGAGGACAATGTAGTGAATGGTAGTACACTCCAGGAAATTGCCGCCATATTGACCCGTAATATTCACGGCCACATGTTAGCGACAAATTAGTTGGAGCAGACATCATTACGAAAAAATGGGTCCCCAGTCTGGAGAAGCATTTTGGCAGACCTGGTTCCCAGACAAATATTCCAATTTTCACCATTTTCTTACATATTTTCTTCATTTGTATCTAAATTAACGACTTTCCCTTCATTAGACGCATGGATATTTTGGATATATTATTATATGGTCACATTTGGCAGTCAGGGAACTCGACTGAGCGTTTATGGTCGGCAGATTTGTTTATTAAAAAAATTCCAATTTTCACCATTTTTTTTTACATATTCCAGTATTTTGACTCAAAAATTACGACTTCTGGTTCATGGGGATTTTGGATATGTTATTATATGAGTATATTCACACTCAAAAAGACCGAAAGCAAATTTTTTTCACGGTTGGGCGTTTCCTTGCTTCCGTTTGACTGGACTAATAAGGAACTGCAAACTTGACACAAAAAAGACACAAATAGGACCCTATTTCAAAGACATGTGGAAAATTTCCCCCAAAGCGAATTTTGGATATATTGTTCCCCATATTCTGCCCAACAAAATAACACCAACAGCTTGTTACCAATTTAATATAGGTTCACCTTAAAATCTGAGTCTCAACCAGAAAATTACAGTTTTCACCATTTTTGTTTACATATTCCTGACTTTTCACCCAAAAATGACGATTTTCCCACTCTGGTATTCACGGGGATTTTGGTTATGTTATCATATGGATATAGTCACATTCAAACACACCAAACGACATTGCATAGTAATGTGTTCACGGTTAGGTTTTTCTTTCCATCAGATTGACTAGACTAATAAGGAACAGCAAAATTTACACAAAAAGCCATAAATAGGACCCCATTTCAACGAGCTGTAGAATTTTTTTCCCAACGCGTATTTTAGCGGATTTTGGATATATTGTTCCCCAGATTCTGCCCGATAAAATAACATCAACAACATCTTGTTTCCAATTTAATATAGGTACACCATAAAATCTGAGTCTCAACCATAAAATTACAATTTTCACCATTTTTGTTTACATATACCTGTCTTTTCACCCAAAAATGACGATTTTCCCACCCTGGGGTTTACGGGGATTTTGGTTATGTTATCATATGGATATAGTCACTTTCAACACACCAAAAGACATTGCATAGTAATTTGTTCACGGTTGGGTTTTTCTTTCCATCAGATTGACTAGACTAATAAGGATCAGCAAAATTTACACAAAAACCCATAAATAGGACCCCATTTCAACGAGCTGTGGAAAATTTTCCCCAAAGCGGATTTTAGCGGATTTTGGATATATTCTTCCCCAGATTCTGCCCGACAAAATGACTCTAAAAACAGCTTGTAAACAATTTGTTCTAGGTTCACCTCAAAATCGAGTCTCAACGACCAGACTAGTGTGGTTCAGCCGTCTAGAGTCATAGTCGGCGGGTCGAAGTTGTCTGAGAGACGCCCAGACGACTCGACCTGCATGGAGAATGACGACATAGTACCAGCTAGCAGGGACTCCGTGGATCTGCCGGAGGTCCATGCTGTCGTCGTCGAGGCTAGCGGATACAGGGACGTGGATACCACCCCAGATGTTCCTGCCGCCAGCTTCGACGTGGAACTGGATAGCTTTACACCTCGGACACCGGATTACCATCACATCCCGGTGTCCTCCAGCTCCACCAGTTCCAACAATAACAACAGCACCACCAGCACCAGCTCAACTCTCACCATCGAAGAAGTAGTTAAGAGCGCGCTGGAGGCTCAGGCAGAAGCCAACAGACTGTTGGCGTCGGTCACGGCCGACAACCTGAGGATCCAGCTAAGAATGCAACAACAGGAACAACAACAACAACAACAAACAAAACTCCAACAACAACAACAACAACAACAAGAACTCCAACACAGAAGAAAAAAAAAGCCAAGAAAAAGAAATAATGTCTAGATCATTTTCATTTCACCCTCACCAATTCATGCTTATGTATTACCATAACATGTATTTCATTACAAGTGGGGGAGTGGAAACATGCCTATTTTTCGCTTTGGCCTTATAGAGATATTTATCTTTGTTTATATGAAAATGTTGGGTTTTTTCCCGTCCGAGCAGATATCTCAACCATATTTGTCAGTTCAAATTTGCCACCCTAGGGGTATGCCAGCACCGCCGGTGCAACCTCTTGTTTCGGCTGGCCCGATTCTATTTTTACATCTTCTTTTATTTATATCGGGAAAGAATAGCAATGACTTTTAAATAATTAGCGCATTGACAAAGTTTCAATTGGTTCAATGTCATTATATATAAAAAAAAGATAATTGTATTTATATCAAATATGCCATTATAGCCTGCAGGATCGTATCCTCCAAAATTTATGACCACAACAATTCAGCATTGATAAAGCCATCAAGCAAGTTTGTTTTGATTCCAACTGGGGCATTCTTAGGTCTGAGAAATAACTCTAGTACATATCCATATTTTCAACAGTTGGAAATTTAATGCCTGATGCAATATCAGACCAAGTGGGTTGTAGGAAAGGGGTGCCGCCCCTTTCAAATCTTCCCGGGTTAAATCCCAAACCCCTCAGTATATAGCATATCATTTCTCCACGATGGAATACCCTAAAACTGATCTTGGATCTTATGTCAGAGCCATCCGTGTATCGGCCCCGAGGGACATTGCGGTGTGGGAGACCCTTTCCTGGGCAGTATATGGTACAGGTGAACAGTTCTATGAACTATTCACTTTTGTCAATGCAACTTGGGCTCGCAATCCTACACTGTTCAGTGGACATGAGACAGAAAACATCGAATGGCTTGGGACAACAGGTGTCTTACTTGCGGTGGCGGCAACCCTTCTGCAGAGAAAGCTCGTGTTTTGGAGAGAGAAGAAGCAGTACAGATTAGACGTATCCCCATTGAAGGGTGTGAGTATACCGCAAGGTATATTTCCACCTCTCATCGAGGGTTCGCTTGTGTTTCGGGAGTTGGATCAAGAGGATGGATTTGAGTTCCTAAAGACCCCTTATCCACTTTTCTTGTGATCTAACGTAAAACGGCCCTTTTCAGGGCCACCCAAAACCTGCTATCAGATGGCTCTTACGTGCACATTTTCACAGCGCTAGCGTCTTCGAATTTATTCGAAGACTTTCGCTTTTGTTAAAAAATGCACTGGTAAAGTAACACAATTTACTAATGTCTCGATTTTTCTCGTATTATTCTAAGTTCAATGTGTACAGCGAATGGGAGCGCCCTTCGCTTACCACACTGGCATTAGAATCCGAGAAAAAATCGATACATTGGTAAATTGTGCTCTTTTCTGTCAAAAAAAAATCCCTTCGAAGCGCTCATCTTACTCTTTTGGAATCTAGCACAACCTCTAGACCGACCCTGAGCGGGTCACTCTGGTCCCACCCCCCTCGCTGTCGGCCACTCTGGCCCATCGGCCAGAGTGGCCGCCCCAGGTTTTTTTCTGGGTGCGGCCACTCTGGCCCATGGGCCAGAGTGGCCACCCCCAGGATTTGGGGTGGGCCAGAGTGGCAAGCAATACTACTCACAACCTCTATACTAGCGCTGTCACCACGTCCGTGTCAAAAATTATTTGGTATATAGGCCTTGACTATATATATGGTCTGCATATAACCAATTTAAATCTACCGATGTATATTCAAAAGCTCCATGTATAGAATGCTACTCCATACTTTTGACCTATAGCACCACCGAATGCCCGGGAACGGGGCGAGATGAATCCAATATGGCCGCGATTTAGAAATCCACACCGGACGCGAGCGCGTGATTTTTACGGCCGTTTTACGGCCGTTTTATGTCGTCCGTAGCGGTTCAAAGCGCGCGATTTTTATATTCAAACCGAACGCGACTGGATCGCTTCGTCGCGCGCAATGGTTTGGGTAGATAATCGATTGGGTGCACCATTTACAGGCAGGTCACAAATACAATGTATATGGACATTTTAATCAGAATTTGCTAAACATACACATGTAAGAGTTTAATTGTCAAATATAGTATGTCAAGTGGAATGGTGCACATGCTTCCTAAATGCTCATAGCAATTGCGTTTAATTGAATTGAATTCTATAATTCCAGTTTGTGAGTTTATTTTTATCGGGGGAGGGGGTGCAAATTGTGGACAAAGTGACTTCACAAGCTTGGAATGGATTGGGACAAAAAATTAACCAGACGATCCTGTTATTACGTCGATCTCTTGCCATGTATTTTCTCTTCTCCTCCGTTGTGGTTCTTTGTTATCGCGACTACGAATGAATCTGTCGCCTTCCGATAGGATGAATACGCCCGTATAAATATTCTATTTGACAGCGACCCAATTATTCCACTGGTTTGCCACCAAGCAATAAATTGACGAAGCATAAAATCACTGCTGTGATCGTCTCGTGGTCAGCGATTCAGCCGCTTGCGGTGGGAATATAAAAATCGCGCGCTTAGAACTGCTACCGGTGACAGAAAATGGCCGTTATAATCTCGCGTCAAGTCCCTGGATATGCAGCAAGTCCCCGGTAAATGCAGCAAGTCCCTGGTAAATGCAGCAAGTCCCTCACACCTAGGGTGGATTACGGCGAATTAGCCATGCGTGTTTACACAACGATGTGTTTAATCAGTGGAGGTGCTGATTACAAAGGGATTTAATCAAAGGGCTTTAATTTGATCGTAATACTGATAGATTATTGAAGGGAATTGGACTGAATTGTGGGACTGAATCATTGAATGATAAAATTAAGGGTTGGATTTTTTAGATGTTTTTATTGGTAAATGCGAACAAGTAACATGAGAATAGTAGAATAGCAACAAAAGAAAAATAGAGCACAGTTTTATAAATATACATATATATATATAACAGTGAGCTGAAAGAAAAGTTTATTAGAATAAATTGTATATATATGTGGCCAGTAAGGAAAGGGAAAAACCAAGGTATTGAGACATTCGTTTGGGAAGATTTTATTGAATAAAAAAATATTTGGATACATGTTATCTCTATGTTGTTTAATTTCACTCTCCTGTCCTGGGAACTTTGCTTTGGGGGATTGTGGTTGTCTTTGCCGTTCGTTTTCTCTTTCGTTGTCCTGGTTTTTTTCCCGCACTGACTGCTGTAAGTACCATCCTCTGGCCGTCTGTTGTTGGGGACCCTCTTTACGGATTGAGTACCTTTAATGTAAACTGTCCAAATCCGAATAAACTACGTTGCAATTCCTTGTACTCTCCGTAAACTATACTAAACAGTGCCTGCACTAACTCCGTTAAAGGTTTTCCTTTCCAGTCCACTGTCTGTTTAAGAATATGGTTCAGAGATTCTCAATTGTTGTTGATCCAATTCGATAAGTCCATCGGCAATCCCGGTAGTTGCGCGTTAAAATCACTTTTATTTACATGATTGCATACGTCCAACGTGTGTGTATGTGCGTACACCCCTGGAACATTGCACTATTACAACCAATACATCCCTAAATCGATACGATCAACTTAAGAAATATATATTCATGTCGTTTTCTGATAAGAACGAGACTTGTTACCCCCCCCCCCCCCACAACCCGATCCATTTTCTAAAACTATAAGGGAGCCAGTTTTATGAAAATTATAGCGGGAAAATCTAGTAAAATGTATACAAATGTATATATTTTCGTAAAGCTAAGACATAATGACACTTTTTTGGGCCAAAATTGAAACTCACCATCCAAGATGGCCGCCAAAATGGCCGCCGGAAGTTGAAAATATGACATTTTTTCACAAATATCTTCTAGATCAATTCATGCTGTTTGAAACTGGTTGAGTAATGCAACTTTATTTTGTGTTTTATATATTAACTGATCATTGGAGCAATTAAATATGCAATTATTGGGGTCCTAACCCCTTTCGATCCCTCAAAAAATCGATTGTACAGAATGCGGTATAAAATTTCACAAAAAATCACAATTGGGATTCTAGTCATATTTCAACAAGAAATGAACAGAACTTTGTAAATGTGAGTGAGGCATATCATTACCTATGCATATTCCAAATCACTGAAACCAAAATTCTTACTTTGGCTCAAAATGGCTGCCAATATGGCCGCCAAAATATGGAAAATGGTAAATATTACACCAGCGTGTCCTTCAATCGCTTGCAAGTTGTGTTGATGTATAAAATTGGCTATTCTGCAATCTATACATTGAATACTCACATGTCTGATGCACCATGGTTAATTGTTACTATTTTCACCACTGACATCGTCAAAAATATTGGACTTTTCTCTAAACAACTTGACATAAATATTGGCAAAAGTTCATTTTTCAGGTTTGGACCATTTTTTCAGGTAAAATATAACTATCTTTGGATTGAAAGGTGTTTATTGTTTCGGTCTATCTTAAATGTGACACACTACGGTGTTTATAGACCAAATTGCTCAAGATGGCTTCCAAAATGGCAACCAAATTTGTAAAATGCTAATTTTGTACATATATCCCGAACATTCTCTGCATTATCCGAAAAGGTAGCAAATTGTGACTCACTTGGTTATTATACGTGTTAGTTAATTAACTGACAACTACATGTTCTATTCCCAGTTGTCCCAGTTCCGTATGGGGCATGACAAATTCATTTTAAAGTATGTAATTTTGCCGAGAACCTCTTTTGTGATTTTGGCCATATTTATTGAAAGGAAATTGACAGAACTTTGAGACAGAACTGAGATGGACTATAATCTTTGGCTATTCTGGTCCATTATGATAAAACAAAATGTCAACAGGATACAGTGTGGATGCCAAGATCGTAGTCAGGGAGTTACTCTGTGATCACATGTGAGGTGAATAGGTATACAGGGAGTTATTGTATGTCATGACTGATGTGAGTAGGTATACAATGAATGACAGTGACTATATGGTTATGAGTGCGTTGTCCATGGTAAGATGCATCTAGGTATACAGGGAGAGGTCATGGTCAGGTGTGAGGTGAATCGGTATGCATGGAGTGACTGTATGGTGTATGATTGTGTATATCCAGTACGGGTGCACCCGGTGTGCCTGTATGGTCATTGATGTGGTGTATGGATATAGCTACATGGTCATCTATGTGTTGATTATGTATATATGGAGTGTCTGTAAGGTAATGGGTGGGATGTACATGTGTTGTCTGTATGATCATGGATGGGGTGTGTGGATAAATAGGTAGTGATTTTATGGTTACGGGTAATGTGTATTGGTATACATGGAATGACTCTACGGTCATGATCAAATGTGAATACCTGGAGTAAGCTGTGTGGACATTATCGAGCGTGTGGGTACATATGGAGTGTCCTTGTGGTAACGGGTGGAATGTATATTTATATATCTCGTGGTGGGTGTATAGGGCTTAGCTGTATTATCATGGATGGCGTGTATGATTATACAGTGCATTGCTGAATTGTCATGTGTGAGGTGTATATGCAAGTATGGATTGTTTGAGTGGTCGTATGTGCGGGTTTTTGTATATCTGGAAGGGCTGAATGGCCATTAGGGAGGGTTAGATGTATACATGGAGTGAATCTATGGTATAGGGTGGGCTGCATATGTATATCGAGTGGTTATATAACTATGTGTGTCGAATAGGTATACAGGTAGTGACTGTATGGTTAATGGTGAGATGAGTACATGTAGGTATACAAGTAGTGACTATATGATCATAACTGTATTGAACATCTATAAAGGGGTGACAGGCGTATGAGTATACATGTACCTGGTGTTCCTGTTTGGTGACTCGTGTCGGTATCGTCATGTGTAGGTTATACCAGTACACACGCGTGTTGCTTTATTGTCATGGACGAGGGATATGTGTATATAGCGAGTGGCTATATGGCCATGGATGAGGTGCTTATGCATACATGGAGTGCCTATACTGACATGGATGGGGTGTATTAGTATATCTTGAGTGGCTATTCGGCTATGGTGTGACAAATAGTGATACAGGGGTTGACATGGCCAATGTTGAGGTGCATATGCATACAAGGATTGACCATGATCGTGTATGAATGTTTTGAATAGGTACACACGGGGTGACTATGTGGCCATCGGTCAGGTGAAGGAGTATACCAGGTAACATGGGTGAGGGTATGTGTGTGAAGCGAGTGGATATATGGCCATTGGTGATGTGCATATGTATACCGGAGTGACTTTATGGTCATTGTTGTGGTGTTGATGTATATATTGATTGTCTATTTGACCATGCGTTTGGAGAATAGGTATACAGGGGATGACCTTATGGCCAATGGTGAGATAAATGGGTATACAATGAGTGACTATATGGTTATGGGTCATGTTTAGGAGTATACCCGGTGTTCCTGCATTGTGTCGCGTGGCTGTATGGTCATCCGTGGGCATGTGTCAGGTGTACATGTATACAGTGAGTCACTATATTGTTATGTCTGTGGTGTTTATGTATATATGTAATGACTGTGTGGTAATGGGTGGCTATCGCTTTCCATGATATGACATGTCCTCTCTATTGATTAACATATCCTTGAGTTATTGTGGAAAGCGATAGCCACCCAAGGTACACATGTACAACCCACCCATTACCCCAGTCACTCCATATGTACATAAACACCACACAAATGACAACATAGTCACCCATTTTATACACGTACATGTACTAGTACACCTGATCATAAAGCCGTACTTGGTTATATCCGTACATACCACAAATGACGATACAGCCACGAGTCACCATGCATGAACACCGGGTATACACCTACACCAGATCATATAGTCACTCTATGTATACATATTCACTACATTCACGATCATACAGTCACTCATTGTATACATATTCACCTCACCATGGACCATACAGCCACTACATGTATACATATTCGCCATATCCATGACCATGGAGTCAATCCAGGTATACATATGCACATCACCAATGGTGAGCCCTTCCAGATATACCAATATCCGCACATACGACCACTCATAAGTTCCATACTTGCCATATCCATACACGCCATCCATGATAATAAATCTACTCCCCATACACCACCAATGATAACACATCCACAACATATATAAATATACATCCCATCGTTACCAACAGGACACTCCCTATATACCCACACATAATTCATGACCATACAATAACTCCCTGTATACGTATTATCCCCATCTAAGATCATAGAGTAACTCCCTGGCTGCCATCTTGGATTCCACCCTGTATCCAGTTGATAAATGTTTATCATAATGGGCCAGAATACCCACATATCATGGTTCATCTCAGTTCCGTCTCAATGGTTCTGCCCATTTCCTTTCAATAATATGGTTCTCCGCAAAATTCCATACTGCAACTTTAAAATGAATTTGTCATGCCCCATACGGAACTGGGACAAACATAATAGAACGTAGTTGTCAATTAATTGCATTGTAACTACCACGTACAATAACCAAGTGAGTCACAATTTGCCACTTTTTTTCGGATAACGCAGAGAATAATGTTCGGGATATGTTAACTTTTAACTTTTTACAAATTTGGTTGCCATTTTGGAAGCCATCTTGAGCAATTTAGTCTATAAACACCGTAGTGTGACACATTTAAGATAGACCAAAACAATAAACACCCTTCAATCCAAAGATAGTTACATTTTACTTGAACAAATGGTCGAACCCTGAAAATTGAATTTTTGCCGATATTTATGTCAAGTTTGTGAGAGAAAAATCCAATATTTCTGGTGATGTTAGTGGTGACAATAGTAAAAATAATCCATGGTGCATCAGACATGTTAGTATCCAATGTATAGAAAACAGATTAGCCAATTGTGTACATCAACCACAACTTGTAAGTCTCGTTCTTATCAGAAAACGACATGAATATATATTTCTTAAGTTGATCGTATCGATTTAGGGATGTATTGGTTGTAATAGTGCAACGTTCCAGGGGTGAACGCACATACACACACGTTGGACGTATGCAATCATGTAAATAAAAGTGATTTTAACGTTTTAACGTTTTGAGGGGTGACCCGATGACCCCCTTCTTATCTTAAAACCCCAGGAAAAGTTGCTTCTTAAGTTGTGTTTTTATAATTAGTATATATCAAAGTACGTTGAGACCAAAAATTATGGATGTACGCGAAAGTGTAAAAAAAAGTGAAAAATCACGTTTTGGGGTTCAGCATGGGACCCCCTTTCTTATCTGAAAACCCCAGGAAAATCCCTTTCTTAAGTTGTGTTTTCTTAATCAGTACACTTATGAGTATCATCAAACCAAAATTCATCGATGTACGCGGAAGTGTAAATAGAAGTGATTTTTGGCACTGTTTGGGGTTCAGCGGCCCCTAAACCCCAGGAATGCGCAACTTAAGAAATCGGTTTTTCAGAATGTTCCATTATTGGTACCAACTTTAGGGGGTCAAACCTTTTGTACGCAAAAGTGTAAATAGAACGTATGCGGGCTCCCCAACTAATGCATTCGATGCGATAAGAAGTGATGTTGTAATCTTAATATATAAATGCAAATGTGTGTATGTATATGTTCCGTGTATAGGCTCCCACATTTATCCACCGATTGCGATGAAATTTGCCACGGGTGTGTATTTCGAAACTCCAGGCAACGTGGTCTTGGTACGGTCTATGTCCGATGTCACGTTTTGACGCTATATCCACATTACCGAACATGAACGCAACGAACGCTCTTTACCTTTACCATATATGGACAAATAACAACTATAACGCTCTTTATTTTTAATGTATATGGACAGCTAATATGTGTGCATGACTCTCCCTGTATGTATGTTACTTATATAGACGTCCACATTTCTACACCGATTACGATTAAATTTGACATGAATGTATTTCGGCTCATCTGTGTAAGTAGATGAAATATTTGTTGATTCCCCTGGAATGACAAAAAAAAATAACTAGGGCAAGTGTTAGGGCCTACAGTAGAATAAAAAATTACACAAACTTAAATTTATCTTTTTTTCAGACATCAACCAGCATCAACTAGTAGGCCTAGAGCCTATAGTAATACCAAAAAGGAAAATGTGCATATGAACCAGTGTACGAATTAACTTTTATGTATGCCTGCATGACCACCGACCCGACCTCGCATTACGACTTAGAACTAGGCCTAAAATAATGCTTACCCCTTTGAGTTTGAACGTTGATGGTCAATTTAGTGCCAAATCCATATACACGGATGTATATTACTGAGATTCATTTGGACAATCAGAGCTGAACTTCGGTCATGTACTGGATGGAGTTCATGTGCAATAAGAAATTCACACACATTCTGTACATGACTAAGTTATGTGTGCCTTCAAACTAGACCACCTTGCATGCACATCATCTTATAAATATACAATAATTAAGTAAATTAATTTTTCTTCTTTGATAATTTTCAAATTAGCCTGAATTACATTTACATACTAGTATATGCAGGTAATTATGGGATTTAATAATTACAATGTGAACAAAACTGTAATGTGTCCTGGTCCCTCTTCACATCTATTTAAATAATATATTTATACTTTTCAGAAGACTATCCAAGGAAGGTTATATTTTTGTTTCTTTCAATAAATGTTATTAAAACTTTATTTCATGTCTACTTATTTACTTATTGATGGTTGTCAACAACACTGAAACAAATAATTTGACAATTCAAATAATTATTTGACAAAAGTATATTTAAAAATCAATTTAGTATACAAACACTGATACAAATATTTAGTTCATACATTACACTCATGCATCAACTAACTGTATGAGTAAAGAGACTGTCGTGAAGTATAAGAATTATTGTAATATTCTGTCATGAGTTGTTAGCTGATATTGTCAGACTGCATTAAGTTCATCCTACCCTAGAGCTATCTGAAGTATTTTTTTATTGATCTACACCGTGAACTAGACAATTTTCAATATAAAAACTGCCAAGCAAGCTGAAACAGACACAATAAAAACATTGCGCGCAAAAAAAATCAATGAAAATTTTGCGACCCACCCCACAATATTCACTATTTTTCCATTTTATATCAACTTATGGGGGTAATTATAACAATATTGAATGTATTAGTGCTTCTCATATTGCAACAAGCCACAACATATAAACAAATATGTTTAAAACAGTTGAAAATATGTCAATGAAAAAAAAATGCAAAAAAGGTGGTCAAAACTGTTTCCGGCCTCGGGTACCCACCCACACCCCCCCCCACCTCATGTCTCGTAAAAAAAATCCCCCCCCCCCCCCCCCCGGACAAACCAGGAAATTTCGGCAAAACATGCATCTGACCCTTAAGACATCGTCTATTATGTCACCAATTGATCAGATTTCTGAATGGTGAAACTTCTGTCTGATCTGAAATGTTCTTCTATATATATATATATAATATAGTCATTACAAGACAATACCATATACTATACTGGGGACTCTTATTTAATTTTTCGTAAATCCGTTTACTAATTCATAAAATTAAAAGTGGCCGCCATATAGGATGCTTTCTTGGATTTTGATACTCTTCTAATTTATGGGGAAATTAAATTTAGCGTGATCTGTAAGAGTTTGTTTTGGACGAGTATGGTAGGCCGGTCATGTTTCGCACTTTCCGGAGAATGGCCCATTTGTTGATCATAAATCTTAATCCCGGTCTTGTGCTGCACGGTGATGCAAAATTACACTATAAGAAAGCTATAGCAAATGGATAAGCCGGAATAAAGGGAATTGGTTTGCTGTTCACATTGTACTTGCGGTATATGCATTGTGTTGTTATAATATAATTGTCCAAGTTGTATTTCCAATGATGCAGACAACTTGTTATCGAAAAGACTGTCTAAAATGTGTGCATCATTGATTATTACCTATGACACACGGAGAAACCCAATGTCCAGGGCACCCTTAATTATCGTTGATTATATTTTCCCGATATGAATCTCGAAGTTTGTGGCCGTCGATTTCTGGGCTAATCCGGAAGAATCGTCCGTTGTACAAGAGGAGCTCATTAATTATGCGACGTGCCATACAACACAGATGATGAGCAGTCGCAAATGTATACTTTTATGTTTGTTATTTAATATGTTTATGTATTATATGTCTTTTTATTATATGCATTATTATTAAAGATACGGGCGGCGTTGGCTGTTAAAATATTCCGCTCCGTCAAAAACCGCCATAAACAGAAAGAATAGTAAAATAGAGACATATTTGTTCTTATACCAATCAGAAATATGGCATAAACATTATGTTATCGTCAAATGTTTTTCCTTTGTTATGTAAACAATAGCAAAATAACGTTACGTTTCCTGGCTTTTGCTTAGATCCGGATATGGTAAACATAGAGAGCGTTATTTGTTACGTACTCTTTTCCTGATATGGAAATAATAAAGAGCGTGAAAACATGAAACTTAGACGTTACAACCGTCCGATCTCTATACTCTCATCTTGATGAGAGTAGCGAGATCGGACGGTTGTGGCGTCTACATGAAACTCCGCTTGCAACTTTAATTTAATTGGCGCCGGAGTCGGCTTACACTTTTTGTGTGGTCCCGTAAACAAACGTGTGCGCATGCGTACAAAGTAACTCGACAAAGGGAAGTAATTCTATACCAAACCAACTGTAATCGATTCCCATGGGGGATAACTGAAAAAATAATGACATATCGCCACGTTAAGACTTATTAGATTCGAGTTCGACGCCACAATGATGCGTTCGTCTGTTTCAAAATCAGGTCACATCGGATCTGGTCATCGATAATGAATAATATTGTATCACCCCTCTCCCATAATATGTGTCACTGATTTTTGTTTTATATAAATGCGCACCCGGATGACAGTTGAAGTTCCAATACAAACCACATATTTATTGAAAGAGTTTACCAAAAGGTAGTGAATGCGTTTTCTGCACAATATAGAGTTATAGCGCTTGTATCGCTAAAAAAAGTAGACGATTGCTAACAAGATAAAGTTATGACATGAATGTATTTCGGCTCTCCCGTTAACAGCGGCTGGGTCCTGACTGTCGGACGTCGCATTTTGATATCCATATAAGAGTCACATTATACCGAATAGAAACGACACGAACGCTCTTTATATTTGACCTTATCGGGACAACGAACGCCACGTACGCTCTTTATATCTTACCATATCAGCACGCTCTGTAATCTAGTCATTCTGTCCAGATGCTGCCTAACAAATGAAGCTTATCCAGATCTCCAAAGACTTGAAAAGTATGAGCAAGGAGAGCCCACGAATTAAGCGAAGTTAGAGATGATCGATTGAATAGGCTAGGGCTACGTCCCAACATGCATGTGACATACAAACTATGGAACAACAAGAACAAACAGTATATTGATTCGACGAGAATCCACGGATCAACGGGACAACAGTCAAAGAGAGCTTTAGCGAACAAGAGTTCCTAATTTATATTAATTGTTTCCATTTGAATTTTGCCACACTTTACCCGTGCAACGTCGGTTACATCCGCTGGTGTTCAATAATAATGATAACGTTCAATAATATATATGGCGATAGTGTAGGATATACACTCCTAGTTAACATGCGATTTTTATTTTCCATCAATATGTTATATATGGTCAGAGAGGTCACAGCCAACTAGCCTTACAACCGTTTGACCAACTGAAACATTAAATAACAAAACAATATAATCTATTGTACGTATATATATTTACACACTAAGTGTTGTCATCACTAAATCCAGCATTCTGATTGGTCGGCGCCCACGTGGCTTGGAAAGACGAACGCGTAATGCTTTGGGCGCATTTTGACTCACGCAGGATTGACTTAATACATCATCGGGTTTCAACATGAAGAGAAATTGTTCCTATTAACTTTTGCCAAGGGTGCTATTGGGTATTTTGGGCTGATCTTGTCACGATACACTTTTCGATTTAAATATATTTACAAAAGTGGCTTTTTCGCTAAATGTATATAAATATAAGGATTAACTGTCATGTGGACTATTTTTTATGGAGATGTAACGGTGAGGTAAGTGGACATAACTTGTATGTAAAACCCTTCGGGTTTTACACAAGTTGTGTCCACTTACCTCACCGTTACATCTCCATAAAAACAGTCCACATGACAGTTAATCCTTATACAACGGTGCAAATATGACACCTATTTTGTAATCCAGCAAATAATAGTCGTCCCAAATGTCACACATCATAGTAGCCACCCATGTATATAACACCGAATTTATTTATCATCACACAACATGTTCGTTAATGGCATAACATCGGCTCACAGTACCATCTAATGCAATCCGCGTTACAAATATTATTCGTAGTGGTCGAGAGTTTGCAGTTTGGTATATCAATTTGCTATGCTTTGCCAGTGATTCTTTATGGCAGGTGGCTTTGAATTGGAAACAAATTATAAATAACGACAAACAGTAAGATAGTAGCAAATATATCAATACAACAGAAAGGATGACAGGCCTGGTTCAATTCGCAACAAACACTATATAGTTCAAGACTGATGGCGCCATTAGTCTTGAACTATATAAAATGTAGTGTTTATAGGGTTTGGTTTATGACGCACTGGCCATATCGTGACATTGTATGGTTGTTGGAGAAGGACATGCAGCGCAGAGTATTAATCTGTTCGCGAAATAAATTTACTGCACACCACGACTTGCCAAAATATTCGAAAGTTATTTTCACACATCAGTTCCGATTGGGATTCGCAATTTTCGTTAGCATGGTGTCCGTACAGGAAGCTACAAGTAACTCAGAGTAAGTCAGCGTGGTGCAACTAAAACACTTTTATAAATCCCATGATATTGTGAGTAATTTATAGAGTAATTTGTGTTTGTCCAGAAAACCTGGAAGTGTCATATTTAAGTGTCAAATTGCTGAAAATGCATAGTTCCACATAGTATGAATCTTAATCAATGAAAATGGGTTAATTAGAAATGAATTTAAGATATGCCTATGTCTCTGTATAGTGTATGGTAAACATGTCGTCATCGGAGCCATGGTTGACATTTAGTCACTGAGCGCTAATTGGTTGATTCACTATCAGGGCCCAATCGGCAAACCTCGGTGATTTCCGTATACGCAAATATACTATTTCTGTAAGAACGATAATCCGAGAAGTTGCGATTGTATCAGAGCCATGTAATCCTTGTGACTGAATACCTGCCAGCGAAGAGAGGCAAATGCTGCTCACCAATTTTAGATTAATGTATGACGCTATGCTACTCCATTCCAAATATTAGAATTAAAAAGTTTTACATAAATCCAGCCCAAAATGGTAAGATATTTTCAACAAAGAATTTCTCTGGATCTATCTGGCGAAAAATCTTGAATTTCACTTATCATCATCTTCATTGTATATATAATCTGAGAAATTATTAAGAGACGATAAAACAATGGATTTTAATACATTTGAGAGGTTGGAAATATTATTTTTGTTTTTTTCCCTTTGGGTACCAAGAACTGCTAGAATAATTAGTAATTTCAGTGAAATTATTTCACACAACACTCCAATCACCAAATAGCTTATTGCATTGGATCTATGCGAGGAGTCTTCATTTGTATCATAATGTTGAGTTAGATTTTAATAACATAATATAGCATCATAAACCCATATATTATATGAAGAATAAAGCAGCCACAAGTACTCCAGCCCAATGGGAACAAGTGTGGTCCCACCAAGCAGGGAGCGATCAACTGGAATTAGGCCACAGTGTTAAGAGATATGGTGGTCAGTTTTAATTTAGTTATGAACACATGAACCATACCTTATAGTACAGCGACCAAAAGCCAAAAGTGGTCGGGTACCCCTACCCACGGTAGAACAAGTTAAAACCAACTTTTTTTGAAGGAGAAATATATACTGTTGACGAAAATGATAGTGAAAAATAACGGAATTGGTGGTGGCTATTCTCAAATTGACGATGAACGATACCCACCGGTGACTTTTCCCAGAAATTAACGATTTTGTTAAAGTGAGACCTGCGGCTATGTCCTAAGTTATTTGCCCACATTGTTGGTGTTAAAATGACTACAACATACCATATCTGCACCTGATATGCAAGAAGTGTTGGTTAATTTGGATTTTCGTGCCATTTTGCATATTTAATTGCTCCAATGATCAGTTAATATACAAAACACAACATAAAGTTGCATTACTCAACCAGTTCCAAACAGCCATTTTGGCGGCCATCTTGGATGGTGAGTTTCAACTTTGGCCCAAAAAAGTGTCATTATGTCTTAGCTTTACGAAAATATATACATTTGTATACATTTTACTAGATTTTCCCGCTATAATTTTCATAAAACTGGCTCCCTTATAGTTTTAAAAAATGGATCGGGTTGTGGGGGGGGGGGGGGGGTAACAAGTCTCGTTCTTATCAGAAAACGACATGAATATATATTTCTTAAGTTGATCGTATCGATTTAGGGATGTATTGGTTGTAATAGTGCAACGTTCCAGGGGTGAACGCACATACACACACGTTGGACGTATGCAATCATGTAAATAAAAGTGATTTTAACGTTTTGAGGGGTGACCCGATGACCCCCTTCTTATCTTAAAACCCCAGGAAAAGTTGCTTCTTAAGTTGTGTTTTTATAATTAGTATATATCAAAGTACGTTGAGACCAAAAATTATGGATGTACGCGAAAGTGTAAAAAAAGTGAAAAATCACGTTTTGGGGACCCCCTTTCTTATCTGAAAACCCCAGGAAAATCCCTTTCTTAAGTTGTGTTTTCTTAATCAGTACACTTATGAGTATCATCAAACCAAAATTCATCGATGTACGCGGAAGTGTAAATAGAAGTGATTTTTGGCACTGTTTGGGGTTCAGCGGCCCCTAAACCCCAGGAATGCGCAACTTAAGAAATCGGGTTTTCAGAATGTTCCATTATTGGTACCAACTTTAGGGGGTCAAACCTTTTGTACGCAAAAGTGTAAATAGAACATATGCGGGCTCCCCAACTAATGCATTCGATGCGATAAGAAGTGATGTTGTAATCTTAATATATAAATGCGACTGTGTGTATGTATATGTTCCGTGTATAGGCTCCCACAGTTATCCACCGATTGCGATGAAATTTGCCACGGGTGTGTATTTCGAAACTCCAGGCAACGTGGTCTTGGTACGGTCTATGTCCGATGTCACGTTTTGACGCTATATCCACATTACCGAACATGAACGCAACGAACGCTCTTTACCTTTACCATATATGGACAAATAACAACTATAACGCTCTTTATTTTTAATGTATATGGACAGCTAATATGTGTGCATGACTCTCCCTGTATGTATGTTACTTATATAGACGTCCACATTTCTACACCGATTACGATTAAATTTGACATGAATGTATTTCGGCTCATCTGTGTAAGTAGATGAAATATTTGTTGATTCCCCTGGAATGACAAAAAAAAATAACTAGGGCCAGTGTTAGGGCCTACAGTAGAATAAAAAATTACACAAACTTAAATTTATCTTTTTTCAGACATCAAACAGCATCAACTAGTAGGCCTAGAGCCTATAGTAATACCAAAAAGGGAAATGTGCATATGAACCAGTGTACGAATTAACTTTTATGTATGCCTGCATGACCACCGACCCGACCTCGCATTACGACTTAGAACTAGGCCTAAAATAATGCTTAACCCTTTTGAGTTTGAACGTTGATGGTCAATTTAGTGCCAAATCCATATACACGGATGTATATTATTGAGATTCATTTGGACAATCAGAGCTGAACTTCGGTCATGTACTGGATGGAGTTCATGTGCAATAAGAAATTCACACACATTCTGTACATGACTAAGTTATGTGTGCCTTCAAACTAGACCACCTTGCATGCATGCACATCATCTTATAAATATACAATAATTAAGTAAATTAATTTTTCTTCTTTGATAATTTTCAAATTAGCCTGAAATAAACATGAAGTGTCATTTACATACTAGTATATGCAGGTAATTATGGGATATAATAATTACAATGTGAACAAAACTGTAATGTGTCCTGGCCCCTCTTCACATCTATTTAAATAATATATTCATACGTTTCAGAAGACTATCCAAGGAAGGTTATATTTTTGTTTCTTTCAATAAATGTTATTAAAACTTTATTTCATGTCTACTTATTTACTTATTGATGGTTGTCAACAACACTGAAACAAATAATTTGATAATTCAAATAATTATTTGACAAAAGTATATTTAAAAATCAATTTAGTATACAAACACTGATACAAATATTTAGTTCATACATTACACTCATGCATCAACTAACTGTATGAGTAAAGAGACTGTCATGAAGTATAAGAATTATTGTAATATTCTGTCATGAGTTGTTAGCTGATATTGTCAGACTGCATTAAGTTCATCCTACCCTAGAGCTATCTGAAGTATTTTTTTATTGATCTACACCGTGAACTAGACAATTTTCAATTTAAAAACTGCCAAGCAAGCTGAAACAGACACAATAAAAAAAAATTGCGCGCAAAAAAAATCAATGAAAATTTTGCGACCCACCCCACAATATTCACTATTTTTCCATTTTATATCAACTTATGGGGGTAATTATAACAATATTGAATGTATTAGTGCTTCTCATATTGCAACAAGCCACAACATATAAACAAATATGTTTAAAACAGTTGAAAATATGTCAATGAAAAAAAAATGCAAAAAAGGTGGTCAAAACTGTTTCCGGCCTCGGGTACCCACCCACACCCCCCCCCCCATCTCATGTCTCGTAAAATAAATCCCCCCCCCCGGACAAACCAGGAAATTTCGGCAAAACATGCATCTGACCATTAAGTCATCGTCTATTATGTCACCAATTGATCAGATTTCTGAATGGTGAAACTTCTGTCTGATCTGAAATATTCTTCTATGTAGTCATTACAAGACAATACCATATACTATACTGGGGACTCTTATTTAATTGTTCGTAAATCCGTTTACTAATTCATAAAATTAAAAGTGGCCGCCATATAGGATGCTTTCTTGGATTTTGATACTCTTCTAATTTATGGGGAAATTAAATTTAGCGTGATCTGTAAGAGTTTGTTTTGGACGAGTATGGTAGGCCGGTCATGTTTCGCACTTTCCGGAGAATGGCCCATTTGTTGATCATAAATCTTAATCCCTGTCTTGTGCTGCACGGTGATGCAAAATTACACTATAAGAAAGCTATAGCAAATGGATAAGCCGGAATAAAGGAATTGGTTTGCTGTTCACATTGTACTTGCGGTATATGCATTGTGTTGTTATAATATAATTGTCCAAGTTGTATTTCCAATGATGCAGACAACTTGTTATCGAAAAGACTGTCTAAAATGTGTGCATCATTGATTATTACCTATGACACATGGAGAAATCACCCAATGTCCAGGGCACCCTTAATTATCGTTGATTATATTTTCCCGATATGAATCTCGAAGTTTGTGGCCGTCGATTTCTGGGCTAATCCGGAGGAATCGTCCGTTGTACAAGAGGAGCTCATTAATTATGCGACGTGCCATACAACACAGATGATGAGCAGTCGCAAATGTATACTTTTATGTTTGTTATTTAATATGTTTATGTATTATATGTCTGTTTATTATATGCATTATTATTAAAGATACGGGCGGCGTTGGCTGTTAAAATATTCCGCTCCGTCAAAAACCGCCATAAACAGAAAGAATAGTAAAATAGAGACATATTTGTTCTTATACCAATCAGAAATATGGCATAAACATTATGTTATCGTCAAATGTTTTTCCTTTGTTATGTAAACAATAGCAAAATAACGTTACGTTTCCTGGCTTTTGCTTAGATCCGGATATGGTAAACATAGAGAGCGTTATTTGTTACGTACTGTTTTCCTGATATGGAAATAATAAAGAGCGTGAAAACATGAAACTTAGACGCTACAACCGTCCGATCTCTATACTCTCATCTTGATGAGAGTAGCGAGATCGGACGGTTGTGGCGTCTACTCCGCTTGCAACTTTAATTTAATTGGCGCCGGAGTCGGCTTACACTTTTTGTGTGGTCCCGTAAACAAACGTGTGCGCATGCGTACAAAGTAACTCGACAAAGGGAAGTAATTCTATACCAAACCAACTGTAATCGATTCCATGGGGGATAACTGAAAAAATAATGACATATCCACGTTAAGACTTATTAGATTCGAGTTCGACGCCACAATGATGCGTTCGTCTGTTTCAAAATCAGGTCACATCGGATCTGGTCATCGATAATGAATAATATTGTATCACCCCTCCCCCATAATATGTGTCACTGATTTTTGTTTTATATAAATGCGCACCCGGATGACAGTTGAAGTTCCAATACAAACCACATATTTATTGAAAGAGTTTACCAAAAGCTAGTGAATGCGTTTTCTGCACAATATAGAGTTATAGCGCTTGTATCGCTAAAAAAAGTAGACGATTGCTAACAAGATAAAGTTATGACATAAATGTATTTCGGCTCTCCCGTTAACATCGACTGGGTCCTGACTGTCGGACATCGCATTTTGATATCCATATAAGAGTCACATTATACCGAATAGAAACGACACGAACGCTCTTTATATTTGACCTTATCGGGACAAAGAACGCCACGTACGCTCTTTATATCTTACCATATCAGCACGCTCTGTAATCTAGCCATTCTGTCCAGATGCTGCCTAACAAATGAAGCTTATCCAGATCTCAAAATTAAAGACACGAGAAGTATGAGCAAGGAGAGCCCACGAATTAAGCGAAGTTAGAGATGATCGATTGAATAGGCTCGGGCTACGTCCCAACATGCATGTGACATACAAACTATGGAACAACAAGAACAACAGTATATTGATTCGACGAGAATCCACGGATCAACGGGACAACAGTCAAAGAGAGCTTTAATAGCGAACAAGAGTTCCTAATTTATTTTAATTGTTTCCATTTGAATTTTGCCACACTTTACCCGTGCAACGTCGGTTACATCCGCTGGTGTTCAATAATAATGATAACGTTCAATAATATATATGGCGATAGTTTAGGATATACACTCCTAGTTAACATGCGATTTTTATTTTCCATCAATATGTTATATATGGTCAGAGAGGTCACAGCCAACTAGCCTTACAACCGTTTGACCAACTGAAACATTAAATAACAAAACAATATAATCTATTGTACGTATATATACAACGGTGCAAATATGACACCTATTTTGTAATCCAGCAAATAATAGTCGTCCCAAATGTCACACATCATAGTAGCCACCCATGTATATAACACCGAATTTATTTATCATCACACAACATGTTCGTTAATGGCATAACATCGGCTCACAGTACCATCTAATGCAATCCGCGTTACAAATATTATTCGTAGTGGTCGAGAGTTTGCAGTTTTGGTATAATTATCGGGATTTAAATTTCGGCCCAGCCCAGCATCCAAATCCATAAGAGAAACAACACAGGACACCAATACATTTATGTTCTCATCATCTGCTGAGTGATATGCATGCTTTCCCATATATGTCTGATATATGCTACACAAAAGACTATATTAAGTTCCTGCATATAGGCTAGAATAATTGAATGTGAATCTTTATTTCCGATGGATATAATATCGTTAGTATTCATTATTGGGACGTTGGTCGGGACTATTCACGTGTATTGTAATATCTCTCACGTAACACAGGTCGGGACTATACACGTGTATTGTAATATCTCTCACGTAACACAGGTCGGGACTATACACGTGTATTGTAATATCTCTCACGTAACACAGGTCGGGACTATACACGTGTATTGTAATATCTCTCACGTAACACAGGTCGGGACTATTCACGTGTAGTGTAATATCTCTCACGTAACACAGGTCGGGACTATACACGTGTATTGTAATATCTCTCACGTAACACAGGTCGGGACTATACACGTGTATTGTAATATCTCTCACGTAACACAGGTCGGGACTATACACGTGTATTGTAATATCTCTCACGTAACACAGGTCGGGACTATACACGTGTATTGTAATATCTCTCACGTAACACAGGTCGGGACTATACACGTGTATTGTAATATCTCTCACGTAACACAGGTCGGGACTATACACGTGTATTGTAATATCTCTCACGTAACACAGGTCGGGACTATACAAGTGTATTGTAATATCTCTCACGTAACACAGGTCGGGACTATACACGTGTATTGTAATATCTCTCACGTAACACAGGTCGGGACTATACACGTGTATTGTAATATCTCTCACGTAACACAGGTCGGGACTATACACGTGTATTGTAATATCTCTCACGTAACACATGTCGGGACTATACACGTGTATTGTAATATCTCTCACATAACACAGGTCGGGACTATACACGTGTATTGTAATATCTCTCACGTAACACAGGTCGGGACTATACACGTATTGTAATATCTCTCACGTAACACAGGTCGGGACTATACACGTGTATTGTAATATCTCTCACGTAACACAGGTCGGGACTATACACGTGTATTGTAATATCTCTCACGTAACACAGGTCGGGACTATACACGTGTATTGTAATATCTCTCACGTAACACAGGTCGGGACTATACACGTGTATTGTAATATCGCTCACGTAACACAGGTCGGGACTATACACGTGTATTGTAATATTTCTCACGTAACACAGGTCGGGACTATACACGTGTATTGTAATATCTCTCACGTAACACAGGTCGGGACTATACACGTGTATTGTAATATCTCTCACGTAACACAGGTCGGGACTATACACGTGTATTGTAATATCTCTCACGTAACACAGGTCGGGACTATACACGTGTATTGTAATATCTCCCACGTAACACAGGTCGGGACTATACACGTGTATTGTAATATCTCTCACGTAACACAGGTCGGGACTATACACGTGTATTGTAATATCTCTCACGTAACACAGGTCGGGACTATACACGTGTATTGTAATATCTCTCACGTAACACAGGTCGGGACTAAACACGTGTATTGTAATATCTCTCACGTAACACAGGTCGGGACTATACACGTGTATTGTAATATCTCTCACGTAACACAGGTCGGGACTATACACGTGTATTGTAATATCTCTCACGTAACACAGGTCGGGACTATACACGTGTATTGTAATATCTCTCACGTAACACAGGTCGGGCCTATACACGTGTATTGTAATATCTCTCACGTAACACAGGTCGGGACTATACACCTGTATTGTAATATCTCTCACGTAACACAGGTCGGGACTATACACGTGTATTGTAATATCTCTCACGTAACACAGGTCGGCACTATACACGTGTATTGTAATATCTCTCACGTAACACAGGTCGGGACTATACACGTGTATTGTAATATCCCTCACGTAACACAGGTCGGGACTATACACGTGTATTGTAATATCTCTAACGTAACACAGGTCGGGACTATTCACGTGTATTGTAATATCTCTCACGTAACACAGGTCGGGACTATACACGTGTATTGTAATATCTCTCACGTAACACAGGTCGGGACTATACACGTGTATTGTAATATCTCTCACGTAACACAGGTCGGGACTATACACGTGTATTGTAATATCTCTCACGTAACACAGGTCGGGACTATACACGTGTATTGTAATATCTCTCACGTAACACAGGTCGGGACTATTCACGTGTATTGTAATATCTCTCACGTAACACAGGTCGTGACTATACACGTGTATTGTAATATCTCTCACGTAACACAGGTCGGGACTATTCACGTGTATTGTAATATATCTCACGTAACACAGGTCGGGACTATACACGTGTATTGTAATATCTCTCACGTAACACAGGTCGGGACTATACACGTGTATTGTAATATATCTCACGTAACGCAGGTCGGGACTATACACGTGTATTGTAATATCTGTCACGTAACACAGGTCGGGACTATACACGTGTATTGTAATATCTCTCACGTAACACAGGTCGGGACTATACACGTGTATTGTAATATCTCTCACGTAACACAGGTCGGGACTATACACGTGTATTGTAATATCTCTCACGTAACACAAGTCGGGACTATACACGTGTATTGTAATATCTCTCACGTAACACAGGTCGGGACTATACACGTGTATTGTAATATCTCTCACGTAACACAGGTCGGGACTATTCACGTGTATTGTAATATCTCTCACGTAACACAGGTCGGGACTATTCACGTGTATTGTAATATCTCTCACGTAACACAGGTCGGGACTATACACGTGTATTGTAATATCTCTCACGTAACACAGGTCGGGACTATTCACGTGTATTGTAATATCTCTCACGTAACACAGGTCGGGACTATTCACGTGTATTGTAATATCTCTCACGTAACACAGGTCGGGACTATTCACGTGTATTGTAATATCTCTCACGTAACACAGGTCGGGACTATACACGTGTATTGTAATATCTCTCACGTAACACAGGTCGGGACCATTCACGTGTATTGTAATATCTCTCACGTAACACAGGTCGGGACTATTCACGTGTATTGTAATATCTCTCACGTAACACAGGTCGGGACTATACACGTGTATTGTAATATATCTCACGTAACACAGGTCGGGACTATACACGTGTATTGTAATATCTCTCACGTAACACAGGTCGGGACTATACACGTGTATTGTAATATCTCTCACGTAACACAGGTCGGGACTATACACGTGTATTGTAATATCTCTCACGTAACACAGGTCGGGACTATTCACGTGTATTGTAATATCTCTCATGTAACACAGGTCGGGACTATTCACGTGTATTGTAATATCTCTCACGTAACACAGGTCGGGACTATTCACGTGTATTGTAATATCTCTCACGTAACACAGGTCGGGACTATTCACGTGTATTGTAATATCTCTCACGTAACACAGGTCGGGACTATTCACGTGTATTGTAATATCTCTCACGTAACACAGGTCGGGACTATACACGTGTATTGTAATATCTCTCACGTAACACAGGTCGGGACTATTCGCGTGTATTGTAATATCTCTCACGTAACACAGGTCGGGACTATTCACGTGTATTGTAATATCTCTCACGTAACACAGGTCGGGACTATTCACGTGTATTGTAATATCTCTCACGTAGCAGGTCGGGACTATACACGTGTATTGTAATATCTCCTACGTAACACAGGTCGGGACTATTCACGTGTATTGTAATATCTCTCACGTAACACAGGTCGGGACTATAAACGTGTATTGTAATATCTCTCACGTAACACAGGTCGGGACTATACACGTGTATTGTAATATCTCTCACGTAACACAGGTCGGGACTATACACGTGTATTGTAATATCTCTCACGTAACACAGGTCGGGACTATACGCGTGTATTGTAATATCTCTCACGTAACACAGGTCGGGACTATTCACGTGTATTGTAATATCTCTCACGTAACACAGGTCGGGACTATTCACGTGTATTGTAATATCTCTCACGTAACACAGGTCGGGACTATTCAAGTGTATTGTAATATCTCTCACGTAACACAGGTCGGAACTATACACGTGTATTGTAATATCTCTCACGTAACACAGGTCGGAACTATACACGTGTATTGTAATATCTCTCACGTAACACAGGTCGGGACTATACACGTGTATTGTAATATCTCTCACGTAACACAGGTCGGGACTATTCACGTGTATTGTAATATCTCTCACGTAACACAGGTCGGGACTATTCACGTGTATTGTAATATCTCTCACGTAACACAGGTCGGGACTATTCACGTGTATTGTAATATCTCTCACGTAACACAGGTCGGGACTATTCACGTGTATTGTAATATCTCTCACGTAACACAGGTCGGGACTATACACGTGTATTGTAATATCTCTCACGTAACACAGGTCGGGACTATACACGTGTATTGTAATATCGTTCACGTAACACAGGTCGGGACTATTCACGTGTATTGTAATATCTCTCACGTAACACAGGTCGGGACTATACACGTGTATTGTAATATCTCTCACGTAACACAGGTCGGGACTATTCACGTGTATTGTAATATCTCTCACGTAACACAGGTCGGGACTATACACGTGTATTGTAATATCTCTCACGTAACACAGGTCGGGACTATACACGTGTATTGTAATATCTCTCACGTACCACAGGTTGCAATGTGACAATCTTCACTGGAAACATACACGTTGGTGGTGCATTTATAATAATTGTCGTTCCATTGCATTCATAAGCACGGCAATTGATATGCAAACTATAGTATTTCACCGGAAAGCTATGCTTTGCCAATGATTCTTTATGGCAGGTGGCTTTGAATTGGAAACAAATTATAAATAACGACAAACAGTAAGATAGTAGCAAATATATAAATACAACAGAAAGGATGACAGGCCTGGTTCAATTCGCAACAAACACTATATAGTTCAAGACTGATGGCGCCATTAGTCTTGAACTATATAAAATGTAGTGTTTATAGGGTTTGGTTTATGGCGCACTGGCCATATCGTGACATTGTATGGTTGTTGGAGAAGGACATGCAGCGCAGAGTATTAATCTGTTCGCGAAATAAATTTACTGCACACCACGACTTGCCAAAATATTCGAAAGTTATTTTCACACATCAGTTCCGATTGGGATTCGCAATTTTCGTTAGCATGGTGTCCGTACAGGAAGCTACAAGTAACTCAGAGTAAGTCAGCGTGGTGCAACTAAAACACTTTTATAAATGCCATGATATTGTGAGTAATTTATAGAGTAATTTGTGTTTGTCCAGAAAACCTGGAAGTGTCATATTTAAGTGTCAAATTGCTGAAAATGCATAGTTCCACATAGTATGAATCTTAATCAATGAAAATGGGTTAATTAGAAATGAATTTAAGATATGCCTATGTCTCTGTATAGTGTATGGTAAACATGTCGTCATCGGAGCCATGGTTGACATTTAGTCACTGAGCGCTAATTGGTTGATTCACTATCAGGGCCCAATCGGCAAACCTCGGTGATTTCCGTATACGCAAATATACTATTTCTGTAAGAACGATAATCCGAGAAGTTGCGATTGTATCAGAGCCATGTAATCCTTGTGACTGAATACCTGCCCGCGAAGAGAGGCAAATGCTGCTCACCAATTTTAGATTAAAGTTTTACATAAATCCAGCCCAAAATGGTAAGATATTTTCAACAAAGAATTTCTCTGGATCTATCTGGCGAAAAATCTTGAATTTCACTTATCATCATCTTCATTGTATATATAATCTGAGAAATAATTAAGAGACGATAAAACAATGGATTTTAATACATTTGAGAGGTTGGAAATATTATTTTTGTTTTTTTCCCTTTGGGTACCAAGAACTGCTAGAATAATTAGTAATTTCAGTGAAATTATTTCACACAACACTCCAATCACCAAATAGCTTATTGCATTGGATCTATGCGAGGAGTCTTCATTTGTATCATAATGTTGAGTTAGATTTTAATAACATAATATAGCATCATAAACCCATATATTATATGAAGAATAAAGCAGCCACAAGTACTCCAGCCCAATGGGAACAAGTGTGGTCCCACCAAGCAGGGAGCGATCAACTGGAATTAGGCCACAGTGTTAAGAGATATGGTGGTCAGTTTTAATTTAGTTATGAACACATGAACCAGACCTTATCTCCGAACAATGTTTCATTGATCAACATTCGTGACATGGACATTCTCGAATATAGAAAATTATTTATAGGTAGTTGCCTTTCTAATTGTAAATAATTATTAAATGTCACGAATCAAGAAAAATTAAGTCTCCTCTCATCATTCTCACGATCTTCAGATATGTCTATGTTCCAGAGGGTATACGATTCGGGAATGAGGGACCACACTCACAAATTACACCCCAATAGATGCAACAAAGACACCCATTTGCACTTCTTTGCAGAATGATTGGTGCTTCATTGGAACAATTTATCACAGTTCGTGGTAGATTCGAAAGACCTGAAAACCTTCAAAGAAAGACTTGATTCGGAACTTTGGAACATGAGATATCATTTCGACGAGTAACAACCCAGGCCAATACCGTACATACATAAACTGTGAACAGACAGCTTGCAACGCGTGAAAACTTCAAATTAGATATCATATTACGTAACCTGGGCTAAAAATTATCGCGACTTGTTGCCGACATATTTGTGTAATGTTATGATATCATGCAGTCTAACAAAACTCAGACCCTGTTTCATTTCAATCAATAGATGAAAGTAATGAGACGGAGACTGGATATATACCAGACTGGATATCATGGATATATGAACTGTACTTTTGAAAACAATCTATTTTACAGAAGTTCTTGGAACCGCAAAAACAGTGAAATTTTAAATATTTGTCATAAAAGTGAAGTAAATGATGTTATACTATCCAATGGGTCGATGGTTCTTACATATTGTGTCACAATAATCGATCATACCAAATTTCCGAAAGAAATTCCTGACAGATTTTGAGCAAATACATTTAGACATACCAGGAAATTTTGGCAAAACATGCATCTGACCCTTAAATCATCGTCTATTATGTCACCAATTGATCAGATTTCTGAATGGTGAAACTTCTGTCTGATCTGAAATGTTCTTCTATATAGTCATTACAAGACAATACCATATACTATACTGGGGACTCTTATTGAATTTTTCGTATTTCCGTTTACTAATTCATAAAATTAAAAGTGGCCGCCATATAGGATGCTTTCTTGGATTTTGATACTCTTCTAATTTATGGGGAAATTAAATTTAGCGTGATCTGTAAGAGTTTGTTTTGGACGAGTATGGTAGGCCGGTCATGTTTCGCACTTTCCGGAGAATGGCCCATTTGTTGATCATAAATCTTAATCCCTGTCTTGTGCTGCACGGTGATGCAAAATTACACTATAAGAAAGCTATGGCAAAGTTTGCGGTATATGCATTGTGTTGTTATAATATAATTGTCCAAGTTGTATTTTCAATGACGCAGACAACTTGTTATCGAAAAGACCGTCTAAAAGGTGTGCATCATTGAGTATTACCTATGACACATGGAGAAATCACCCAATGTCCAGGGCACCCTTAATTATCGTTGATTATATTTTCCCGATATAAATCTCGAAGTTTGTGGCCGTCGATTTCTGGGCTATCCGGAGGAATCGTCCGTTACAAGAGGAGCTTATTAATTTTGCGACGTGCCATACAACACAGAACATGAGCAGTCGCAAATGTATACCTTTATGTTTGTTCTTTAATATGTTTATGTATTATATGTCTTTTTATTATATGCATTATTATTAAAGATACGGGCGGCGTTGGCTGTTAAAATATTCCGCTCCGTCAAAAACCGCCATAAACAGAAAGAATAGTAAAATAGAGACATATTTGTTCTTATACCAATCAGAAATATGGCATAAACATTATGTTGTCGTCAAATGTTTTTCCTTTGTTATGTAAACAATAGCAAAATAACGTTACGTTTCCTGGCTTTTGTTTAGATCCGGATATGGTAAACATAAAGAGCGTTATTTGTTACGTAATGTTTTCCTGATATGGAAATAATAAAGAGCGTTTATATCATTTGTGTGTGTTAATATAATTGCGCTGTGTTATGTAAACAGAAGCAACACTTCTGTAACACGAGCAGGCACTTGTTTACGTACACCATCGTACGCCTTGACGATAATATACTATTTACGTGCTGATTATGTTTGGCATATGAACACAACTATATATATTTTAATATTCCTTCTGTTGTTGGCGATTTGGACAAATATGAATATTTCTGCAACGAACGCTGCCCGTGCCTTTAAATAGAGTTATTATTAACATACATTTGCCTTATTCAAACTTGAAGGTTCCCACCATGATAGCCTAGCGTAACAGCGTTGCCAATTATTGTTCTAGTTAATCCTGGTTAATCCGATAACATGCATGTACATATCTACACGCTCATTTCAATAAAATCAACAAGTTCGTAATTTGTTGAAGTTTATGCATTCCATAACCCAATACCGACATAAATTACAAATTTGATTCATATCCATTGAGAAACAAAGGAAATAATGCAATATCACGCCCGCCGGCGCTTACATCTTTTATTTTGGAGCCGACCTCTTACGCTTTACAGTGTGCTTCAGAACGAAACATTTCAATACATCATCAAATGTGTGATTTTTTTTTAATTTAATTTAAACGATTATAAACACGGACATACATTGAAAATTCCATTCATATCCGTTGAGAAACAATGGAGTAAAACGTACTAAATGTAACATGAAACTTAGACAGATGAGAGTAGCGAGATCGGACGGTTGTGGCGTCTACATGAAACTCCGCTTGCAACTTTAATTTAATTGGCGCCGGAGTCGGCTTACACTTGTTGTGTGTTCCCGTAAACAAACGTGTGCGCATGCGTACAAAATAACTCGACAAAGGGAAGTAATTCTATATATTTACACACTAAGTGTTGTCATCACTAAATCCAGCATTCTGATTGGTCGGCGCCCACGTGGCTAGTTGCAGTTATTTCTCGGTGAATGCGCAACGCCTCATAACACCAAGCTAATAACACCATCGATACGTCATTAGGTTTGGAAAGACGAACGCGTAATGTTTTGGGTGCATTTGGACTCGCGCAGGATTGACTTAATACATCATCGGGTTTCAATATGAAGAGAAATTGTTCCTATTAACTTTTGGCAAGGGTGCTATTGGGTATTTTGGGCTGATCTTGTCACGATACACTTTTCGATTTAAATATATTTACAAAAGTGGCTTTCTCGCTAAATGTATATAAATATAAGGATTAACTGTCATGTGGACTATTTTTATGGAGATGTAACGGTGAGGTAAGTGGTCATAACTTGTATGTAAAACCCGAACTCACCGTTATATCTCCATAAAAACAGTCCACATGACAGTTAATCCGTATACCAAACCAAGTTTTTAACCAACTGTAATCGATTCCCATGGGGGATAACTGAAAAAATAATGACATATCCACGTTAAGACTTATTAGATTCGAGTTCGACGCCACAATGATGCGTTCGTCTGTTTCAAAATCAGGTCACGTCGGATCTGATCATCGATAATGAATAATATTGTATCACCATAATATGTGTCACTGATTTTTGTTTTATATAAATGCGCACCCGGATGACAGTTGGAGTTCCAATACAAACCACATATTTATTGAAAGAGTTTACCAAAAGGTAGTGAATGCGTTTTCTGCACAATATAGAGTTATAGCGCTTGTATCGCTAAAAAGTAGACGAATGCTAACAAGATAAAGTTATGCCTGTTTGGGAGAACTTCACATTTGATACCTAATTTTCCTTAACAAAAATAACTTATCTCAGGGTACGTTCATACACTCGCAAGTTTGCACGGTATGTTTGCAGGCATTTCGTCGTAGAATACCACATGGTACCAGAATATGGACGGGAAACATGCATATACTATGTATCTTTACCATATAGCTCTGGCGACATGAAAAGTCGATTAAACAATTAATGATATACCTGGATACACTCTGGTAAAAAAAACAACATGTAAAAGCCATGTAAAAAGGACATATTCTTGTAAATTCCAAGTAAAGGCATGGTGTACCCCACTTACATTATACACTGGTAAATCCTGGTGTATTACTACTTCATACAATCATTAATAACATGGGAACCTATGAACCCACTATTTTGTCTCTTTTGTGAGAATCATAATGTTATCTTGTTCGTAATCAGTGGAAAACAATTGTACCCAGCGTCATATTCAAAAGTTAACAGAATGGGACAAGATTAATCTTATAAACAAGTAGTCTAAATCCAGAAGAGTTTAACACCTTATGTCAACACATGTGTGATTCACATAGCCTCCAATCTGTTATTTCAATCTGTTATGGCACCTCGGTATACTACCGTGAAAACTTTACCCTGTAATGTCGAGGTAAATTACCCAGGTGGGCTTCCAAAAGGTCGTACCTGTCATTTTGGCGCGACACTTTTTATTGCATTTTTTGAATCTACGGATATAGTATATATAAGTTCATCAGATAACATTGTCAATATTTCAAGTATAAATGCCTCTTTCTTTTTTTTTGGCTGTTTTTTTTTCTCATAGACATTCGTGTTTTAAAATTCCGTATCTCCATATAAATGCCATGTTTAGCAGTTTGTTAGGGAAATTCGTGTTCTAAAATGTCGTATCATGCATTAATTATAAAATGTGGTATGTTTTAATTTGAAACCGTTCCTGATAGGATAACGGGATACTGGCTGATACTGGCACACATGTCTTGAGACTATTTTTCTGTTACGATCCAGTTGCTTGTAAATACCGTTGCACGCTTTTTGCAGAAGATATAGTCTATCTCAGAAGTATCATTACTATTAACATGGAAGAATGTTTTCCAGTATGCATTGTGTGCAGCTCCCTCAACCCGAAGAACTTCTTTAGTTCCACATCCATGTCGCGGCCCCTGCGACCTACTAATGAAGAGTTGAAATATCCACATACATACACAGCATGAGTGGAGTGGAATAGAGTAGCAGCACCGTTTTGGCATATATGCAGGCGCCGCACATTTAGGCGCATCCCAATTAGGCATATATGGAGAATGAACAGTATTCGTCTGCTGTTGAACCTACAATTCAATTGCAGACATACGTACACATGTTGAGTTGCTGAATTTCCATAATGAGATATTCTTTCAAGTATATTGTTCAAGAGATTATGTTTTTTTCATTTTGTGAATTTGAAAATTTCTTTGAAGTTCTCATCAAAAGCATTTATGTGTGTAGTATCTTGCAATTTTAGTTTCCAATTTGAGTATTCTAAGTCATTCAGTTTTGTGATGTACGTATTTGCCATTTTCATTTGGTCGTTTACTTCTTCCATGCTGACTTGTTTTAGTTTGGATTTCGACTTCACTCATTGGTTTCTGAACATATGTACGTAGAACCTTGATGGGAGACGTTTGTTGTAAATTATTTAGTGGTTCTTTTTTTCCATTTACAGCAGGGGGGGGGGGGGGGGGGGGTCGGAAAATTTTTTACAGGATACAAGGACCGGGTGGGTGGGTGTTCCCGAGCCCGGAATGCGGATTTTTTCTGATGTCATGCAATTTTTTTCCAAAATCATTTCTAAGACAAATTACAGCTTCAAAATGAATTGAAACAATCAGATTCATATAGTAGTGCATGTTATAGCCTTATACAAGTGAGGGGGGGGCTCTATATTTTAATTTTTTGTCCACAAATTCTCCCTTTAACATGCAGTTGAAACCATGGGGTGGGTCCGGTTTTGGTCGAGGAAAAAAATTGCAATGAAAAAAAAATCCATTCTCATCTTTTCTCATAGTTTATCATGGTTTTTTTAAAATTAATATACATAGAGGATACCTGCGTGTTTTGAGTGAATACCGGAAGTATGTCATGAGTTGTCACAGTGAGATATAACATAAAAAACTGTATACAACTGCATACAACATAAATAATGTAACATCAATACAACAAAATACATAAATAGTAACTAACATAGAAATTCATATTGCAGTTCATGGTTCCCTCATTCCTTGAAATCCAACTGGAAACCCTAGTGCTTTTAAATAAATACCGGTAAAGTATGACCCATTCATTAGATTGATTTGCTGTCAAAAAGACAAAAAACCGCTCGAAGTAAATGGTCGATGTCGATACATGACTACAGTGATTTCAGTCACAAAATAACGTGTTGTTCACTGATTGGAGCATTAAAAGGCTCCAGATTCAATCTCAGAGCATCTAATTTAAAAAAAAATCCCGGGGGAGGGCCCCTGACCCCCCCCCCGTACTCTCCCCCTCAGGCCTTCGGGAGATGCCTTCGGCATCTCCTGCTGGGATACTACTCGCTTCGAATTTTGTAGGAGAGCTATACTCGCCGCTCGCCTAGAGCTCCTCATTGCTCACTAGTGATTTCACCATATGGGGAGGCCTGGAACTGTGTTTATTTATATAGGAGATATAGCACAGTAGCAATGTTATATTTATTGCCTCCGAAACATGCCGAGCCGAGCTGGCCCTTAGAACATGCTTGGGACTATACCGTGCAACACACCAGGTGCCTATTTTTAGGAGCAAATTTAATTTTTGAGACGGTGCAATTTTTTTTGGATTGGGTGGGATTCGAACCCCGGCCCATGACGGCGAGCACGCCTTGCGACTCAAAGTCCGACGTCAATACCACACGGCCAGAAGCTCAAATGGCCACTGTACTGTGCTCTATATCCTATATATATATACTATAGAGACCTTAAAATGTGCATATACATGTAGTTTCCAAAGTGCGACGTCAGAATACAGCGGCCATTTGAGCTTCCTTTTTTTGGGGTTGCTTCGGTGGCCATGTGTAGAGCCCGAGGCCGCCATCGCATGCCGTCGCCAGCCATATTGGCTACAAGCCATATTATCTCCAACGCCAGCCACATGAAAACATCTCCGCCGCCGGAATTGTAAAATGGCTGAGCCATGGCATGGACTTATATGTTAAAGGGGTACTGTACCCAAGATGTTGTTGTTGGTTTCTATAATCCCCGAGTCGGAGAATAAGGTAACAACTTTTCCATTTTTTGAAAGTCTGTCGAGTACGAAGTATTGTTACGGATGGCAAATTTACCGGAATGCAAAAATACAAATTGTCGTTGTCGAGTAATTTTTGTACAGTTTTCAACCAAATGAATCAAATAAACATTATATTATATGCTTAGTAGTCCCATATACTCATTTAAGTTAGTGTATGGTCACTAGTCAATGAGTGGCTTGGGTTTTCTCCCCGTATAAGCATAATGTTTCAAACGATCGTGTGTGCAATTGTTTTATTAATCCAGTATCCCTCAATTATAATTTGATTACGTTTTGTACACGGAAATTCCAATTTTAAGAGACGCCATTTTATGGCTGGAGCCATAAAATCAATTTATATTAAATTATTAACTTTTAAATTATTAAATTTTAAGATAGCCTATTAACCTGAGCGTTTACAGAATACATCTTCGACTCAAATTACTTATATTTCTATATAGTATCGATAATAGATCGTTGTTATCACCGGGAATTTATTGAAAATGGCGTACAGTACCCCTTTAAGGACAACTGCACTGCGAATCACAAATAACTAAACCTTGGAATTCTCTGAGTATATCATCTAATTGCTCACATTCACCATGATACCATCTGTCGCAACTGTCAAATGCTGGCCATTTTATATCCAAATGTAGATCGCAATGGACATAAATTGACAGGGAGATGTCTGTACAATGCTTGGTATCACAATAGTTCCAGCGATATATATATATAGTTACATAAATAAAATGTTATTATAAGTATAGTAACATAAATATATTAATGTTCAATGTTTGGTGATTCACACCGTTTATGTAGAAAGAGTTGGATATTCTTTTAATTATCTCTAGAGAGTCAGTGGTGCAAGATCGGTGTAGCATATACGGTGTAGAAAATCCAACATGGCGAAGAAACAAGGTCACAGAAGGTATGTTGGTTTAAATTGTGATTAGTTCTTTTTGTTAACTATCGTTTTCAGCACGATCCATGATTTTTCTTGAACAAAATATATAACAGAATACATAGGCTCTCTCGTTCGTTCATAAAATGAGATTATCTGTTGCATTCGCGTGATCAAACTTTGGCTGTTTTGTGCTGTTTATTCGGCGAGGTGGCGCAGTGGCGTATTCTACTCAATTATCACAAAATAAACTGATTAATCACACGGGTGAATATGTTTGAGGAATAAATTACGCAAATGTGTGGACAATAAATTTGCTATTTTTTTCAATATTTCGAGTGAAAATGAGCTTCTTAATATATATAATATATAATATTAATAATATTAAGGTTGTGTATTTTGTGGTGATTTGTTTTGACCACGTAACATGTCTAAATTGTCTTTCAAATGGTAAATATATAAGGGGGTCCGTGGAGTTAGCACAACATTCAACATTCGTGTGAAGTTGGCACAACATTCAACATTCAACATTCGTTCAACATTCGATTTTTCTTTAACATAAGTTTTTTTAACGTGAATGGATTAAGTGTGTCGTATATATAGCACTCCTATCAAAATGAGTATTCGATACTTCGATGCTCATTTTTGAGCAATTTTAACATTCGATTTTTCTTGTACGTAAATTGTTTTAATGTGAATGGATTTAGTGGGTCGTATATATAGCACTCCTATCAAAATGAGTATTCGATACTTCGATGCTCATTTTTGAGCAATTTCAATTCCGGGGGGGGGGGGGGGGGCACATCATATACGCATGATCGGATCGGGCCCATATATGCAGGGATTTACCCTGATGGTACTTTAATTCTCCATAGGGCCCACGCCTAGCATGTGTGGTTTTCGCTGGCGAATGTTGAACAGAAAGAACATTCAACATTCGTTCAACATTCGTGTGAAGTTGGCACAGCATTCAACATTCAACATTCGTTCAACATTCGAATTTTCTTGTACATAAGTTTTTTCAACGTGAATGGATTAAGTGTGTCGTATATATAGCACCCCCATCGAAATTAGAGTATTCGATACTTCGATGCTCATTTTTGAGCAATTTTAACATTAGATTTTTCTTGTACATAAATTGTTTTAACGTGAATGGATTTAGTGGGTCGTATATATAGCACTCCTATCAAAATGAGTATTCGATACTTCGACGCTCATTTTTGATCAATTTTAACATTCGATTTTTCTTGTACATAAATTGTTTTAACGTGAATGGATTTAGTGGGTCGTATATATAGCACTCCTATCAAAATGAGTATT
The DNA here is from genome assembly GCA_032622095.1 of Siphonodentalium dalli. Lineage (NCBI taxonomy): Eukaryota > Metazoa > Mollusca > Scaphopoda > Gadilida > Siphonodentaliidae > Siphonodentalium > Siphonodentalium dalli. Next base: position 57,821,042 of record CP136067.1, read on the forward strand.
GGATACTTCGACGCTCATTTTTGAGCAATTTCAATTCCGGAGGAGAGAGAGAGAGAGGCACATCATATACGCATGATCGGATCGGGCCCATATATGCAGGGATTTACCCTGATGGTACTTTAATTCTCCATAGGGCCCACGCCTAGCATGTGTGGTTTTCGCTGCCGAATGTTGAACAGAAAGAACATTCAACATTCGTTCAACATTCGTGTGAAGTTGGCACAACATTCAACATTCGTTCAACGTTCGAATTTTCTTGTACATAAGTTTTTTCAACGTGAATGTATTAAGTCTGTCGTATATATAGCACCCCTATCAAAATTAGAGTATTCGATACTTCGATGCTCATTTTTGAGCAATTTTAACATTCGATTTTTCTTGTACATAAATTGTTTTAATGTGAATGGATTTAGTGGGTCGTATATATAGCACTCCTATCAAAAATGAGTATTCGATACTTCGATGCTCATTTTTGAGCAATTTTAACATTCGATTTTTCTTGTACATAAATTGTTTTAACGTGAATGGATTTAGTGGGTCGTATATATAGCACTCCTATCAAAATGAGTATTGGATACTTCGATGCTCATTTTTTAGCAATTTTAACATTCGATTTTTCTTGTACATAAATTTCAATTCCGGGGGAGAGAGAGGGGCACATCATATACGCATGATCGGATCGGGCCCATATATGCAGGGATTTACCCTGATGGTACTTTAATTCTCCATAGGGCCCACGCCTAGCATGTGTGGTTTTCGCTGGCGAATGTTGAACAGAAAGAACATTCAACATTCGTTCAACATTCGTGTGAAGTTGGCACAACATCCAACATTCAACATTCGTTCAACATTCGAATTTTCTTGTACATAAGTTTTTTCAATGTGAATGGATTAAGAGTGTCGCATATATAGCACCCCTATCAAAATTAGAGTATTCGATACTTCGATGCTCATTTTTGAGCAATTTTAACATTCGATTTTTCTTGTACATAAATTGTTTTAACGTGAATGGATTTAGTGGGTCGTATATATAGCACTCCTATCAAAATGAGTATTGGATACTTCGACGCTCATTTTTGAGAAATTTCAATTCCGGGGGAGAGAGAGGGGCACATCATATACGCATGATCGGATCGGGCCCATATATGCAGGGATTTACCCTGATGGTACTTTAATTCTCCATAGGGCCCACGCCTAGCATGTGTTGTTTTCGCTGCCGAATGTTGAACAGAAAGAACATTCAACATTCGTTCAACATTCGTGTGAAGTTGGCACAACATTCAACATTCAACATTCGTTCAACATTCGAATTTTCTTGTACATAAGTTTTTTCAACGTAAATGTATTAAGTGTGTCGTATATATAGCACCCCTATCAAAATTAGAGTATTCGATACTTCGATGCTCATTTTTGAGCAAATTTAACATTCGATTTTTCTTGTACATAAATTGTTTTAATGTGAATGGATTTAGTGGGTCGTATATATAGCACTCCTATCAAAATGACTATTCGATACTTCGATGCTCATTTTTGAGCAATTTTAACATTCGATTTTTCTTGTACATAAATTGTTTTAACGTGAATGGATTTAGTGGGTCGTATATATAGCACTCCTATCAAAATGAGTATTCGATACTTCGATGCTCATTTTTGAGCAATTTTAACATTCGATTTTTCTTGTACATAAATTTCAATTCCGGGGGAGAGAGAGGGGCACATCATATACGCATGATCGGATCGGGCCAACATATGCATGGATTTACCCTGATGGTACTTTAATTCTCCATAGGGCCCACGCCTAGCATGTGTGGTTTTCGCTGCCGAATGTTGAACAGAAAGAACATTCAACATTCGTTCAACATTCGTGTGAAGTTGGCACAACATTCAACATTCGTTCAACATTCGAATTTTCTTGTACATAAGTGTTTTCAATGTGAATGGATTAAGAGTGTCGAATATATAGCACCCCTATCAAAATTAGAGTATTCGATACTTCGATGCTCATTTTTGAGCAATTTTAACATTCGATTTTTCTTGTACATAAATTGTTTTAACGTGAATGGATTTAGTGGGTCGTATATATAGCACTCCTATCAAAATGAGTATTCGATACTTCGATGCTCATTTTTGAGCAATTTTAACATTCGATTTTTCTTGTACATAAATTGTTTTAACGTGAATGGATTTAGTGGGTCGTATATATAGCACTCCTATCAAAATGAGTATTCGATACTTCGACGCTCATTTTTGAGCAATTTCAATTCCGGGGGAGAGAGAGGGGCACATCATATATACGCATGATCGGATCGGGCCCACATATGCAGGGCTTTACCCTGATGGTACTTTAATTCTCCATAGGGCCCACGCCTAGCATGTGTGGTTTTCGCTGGCGAATGTTGGAACAGAAAGAACATTCAACATTCGTTCAACATTCGTGTGAAGTTGGCACAACATTCAACATTCAACATTCGTTCAACATTCGAATTTTCTTGTACATAAGTTTTTTCAACGTGAATGTATTAAGTGTGTCGTATATATAGCACCCCTAATTGGTGATTACAACTAATTTAGCACTAATGTGTGTCCATTTGAAGAGTCCAGAAATTATCAATAATAGCCATCAAGGAGAATAGAATTGAGTATTTCCAAGAATTTCAACAGTTAGCACCCGTTTTACTTATTCGCCAAAATTCAAGTAACAGGAGATAACATTCTGTCAATCGTAAAAATGCGCTTTGATGTTATACAACAGGAATTGCATGCATAAACTATTTATAGTGGTGGTTGTGTGACTTATAGTTAGTTACATGTGTATATTCATTAGGACTGTTATGTGTAGCTTATTCCAGCCTGAGAGCCTAATTTTAACGAGAACTTATTATACACATGTGTATCCAGGTGATATACACATGTAAAACTTGATCGTTCTTTTGTATTGACAAGACACAACAGGTGTATCCTCCTGTTATGGCTGATTTGTCATCTGTATCAGTTGATAGCACATGCATGCCATGAACATCTGATTAGAATCAGGGACATTTTCATTGACTGTATAAGCTCTTTGTAACTATACCAGAAATAAAAAAAATTCTGACTGCAAAACATTATGGGCGCAGTGCATGTTCAGCTGAAGTTAGATTGAGATAAGAATAATATTATTCATCATGACCTGAGGTTTGGGGATGGAAAGATCTCACCCCAAGGGGAAAGATATTTCGGCCGATTGTCAGGACCCAATAGCCGGTCCCGAAGATGAAATTTTTCTATGCCCACATCCCAGGTCATGGATTATTTTCTCCCAAACCCAAGAGCCACATACTCAATGCTTTGTTTTATACCCAATTTTGGCACATTTCAGTAGTTTCATAACGGTACATCAGGGCAGAAATTTGATGTCACATTTATGATTTTATTTGATGATATTAGTATATACTGGAAAAGCAAAGCACGATACCCACACAAGCTTGGTTAATTGGTTTGAGTGAAATATACATGGCTAGTGAAAACGACATGGCTATGTCATCATTGTTCCTAGCATGAATTATAACACATCTAGTTATATATTTAGACTGCCAGTCATTGTTAAATTTTCGGAATGACGTGTGGTACCATGTCGTTGACCAATATGGTAGTAAAGGTGTCCTCTACCTCGTTTGCAGCTGTTGTCCACAATTCTGGGATCTCCAAGAGATCTCGCTCTACTATCAGATGTCAGATCACTGACTACAATTGAGTCGCTTGCTGGTTAGGTCGGCCCCATTTATGTGGAAACTGTTTTCTTTTGATAATTGTGATTGGTTCAATTCTTTATTCCCATGACCTATAATACATATGTATCGAGATAACATTTGTACACTATTTACATATATCATGGTACATATATAAGCATATTATACACATTATTATAAATAAATATAAATAAACACATTATAAATAAATATCAATAAACACATTATAAATAAATATAATAGCACTATCATTGCTATATATGTATAACATTATTCATTAATAGTAATAATATATCTAGAAGTGAACATATACATATTGTGCAAACATACACACACAGAGTTATTTATCAGTGTACCAATACTACATATTCCTTACATACAAGGCGGTACGTCAAGTTATCTTTATAATACCATATGGAGTATTACAATCGCTTCAATATTTTATATTATAATCATTCAATATTCGTTTTCTATGGAGTGGTACCGTCGATTTGGTTTAATAATATTTATTCCCAATAATAATTGTTACAATATAATATATTGATAATTCATGTTACCATGTTCCTTGTGCATGGGAGTGGATTCGACTGTAAGCTTATATGGCTTATATATGCCGTCTCCACAAGTGACCTTATCATCGGTGGACATAATATAAAATGGTGCGACAAAGCAAGCAATATTATTCTTGCATTACTCGAGTCGCGTCCCGTCGTGGAGTTGTCGGAGACAGGTAATGAATTGGTCTATTCATGTACTAAATGTTTACACCATGTCTAATATATTATAGTATGGGTTTCATAGAATGGGTTCGTAAGAGCAATACAGACACAAGCATATATACAACATTTGTGTGTCACCTGTCGTGTCGGTCATCAGCTATTTCAATGGTTCCATATATTAGATATTTACTTAATGTAATTATTATTGGGCAGTGCCATATAATCTGTATATATGTTAGCTCGAAAAGCGTCCTGTCATGATTATGAATTTCTGGACTGTTTTAAATGTAAAAATATTTTCGCTCAGACTATTTGAAATCGTGCCGTTCAGTGCGCTCTCAATGGTTGTTCTTTCCAAACTACCAGAAAAACATTCGTTTCTTTGTCTACTGTATACTGGGCAGTGGAATAAGAAATGATTCGCCGTTTCATCACTTCAACACACACAATGAGGACTTGATCGGAGATAATTTTCACACAGGTCTTTATTACCGTCGATTTGCTTCAGATTTTCGGTGATGTTAGTAGAATGCTACATTCCTCCAGTTGGCATAGTGCCTGAAAACTAACTCATTGCAGGACCTTTAATAGCTGGTCTATAACGCTGAGAAGTCTCCCACCATACATGTATTACGAAGTTTAATTGAAAACAAAAGTATACCAGTAGACACTTTTCCGCTTGGCCCACGTTTTCGTCAAAAACATGCTTCTTATGCGCGGACTTTCGCTTTCAATTGTCAATTTATTGAAACTATTTCAGATCCATACACGTACCGGTACACGTAATCCATCTTGATATATATTATATTTTAAACTTGAATGAATGGGAGTCAGTAGGCCTATATCCCGTTCAATTTCCCAACCTTGCCACCCCTTAGTCGCTAAGTTTGGTATCATAATTTCGTAACTGAACTATATACCGTGTTGTATTGGCCTCTCGTTTGGTATATACATGCATAAGTTCGTGTCTATTCTGTTTTATCACATAATTTGGCCATAAAAGCAGTTTCATAATTATCGGTAATAGACACGTTTAATATCAGCGCGTGCGATGACGTCACGGCGTTCTTCAAATCACTTGCGATCGCTGTAGTTTATGATTGTTGTTTTCGACGAATATTTCGCGTTGCTTCGGGTTTATTTGATCATGTGATAAAAGGTATCTCACACTCGTCCTATTGTATACGTAATTTATCAACCTCGTCGTCTAAATTCTATTTGAGCCTCGGTAAACCTCGGCTCAAATCGAATTTAGTGAACTCGGTTGATAAATTCCGTATAAAATAGAAACTCATGTGAGATCCTCTATTTATCAGATCTGTCCATATAAAACTGTCTCATTATGATCTGGATATGTCACAAGTGAAAAATGATGATAACTGTCGGGTCCTACTAAAACCCGACCGCACCCGACCGCACCCGACCGGACCGCCCCCAGGGGTCCGAGCGAGATGGGGTTTTCACTATCGTGTAGAATGGACCCGAATGTACCAAATTTCCAATCCCCAAGTCGATAGCTCGAGCGGACACGGCACTGTTAACCCCTGACTGGTGGCCGTTTCCGCCAGGTACGGGAAATCCAAAAAGGCGCCGACCGCACCTCCCCTGACTGCCTGACCACAGAAATGGACATTATATCATGAAGTGAATACCCATATGTATCCATGGGCGATCGGACAAGTCGCTAGCTGCAGCGGAAGTGAATAAATTAACCCATACGCTGCTGCCAAATTCGCTATAAATGTACGCAAAAACGCCGAAATTAACACCCGCCGACCGGCCCGCCCCTAGGGGTCCGAGCGAGATGGGGTTTGCACTATCGTGTAGAATGGACCCGAATGTACCAAAGTTCCAATCCCCAAGTCGATAGCTCGAGCGGACACGGCACTGTTAACCCCTGACTGACGGCCGTTTCCGCCAGGTACGGGAAATCCAAAAAGGCGCCGACCGCACCTCCCCTGACTGCCTGACCACGGAAATGGACATTATATCATGAAGTAAATACGTCTATTCATCCATGGGCGATCGGTCAAGTCGCTAGCTGCAGCGGAAGTGAATAAATTAACCCATACGCTGCTGCCGAATTCGCTATAATTGTACGCAAAAACGCCGAAATTAACACCCGCCGACCGGCCCGCCCCTAGGGGTCCGAGCGAGATGGGGTTTGCACTATCGTGTAGAATGGACCCGAATATACCAAAGTTCCAACCCCCAAGTCGATAGCGGATACGGCACTGTTAACCCCAACTGCAATATGACACTTTTCAACAATCTATTTAAGTGAGAAATCTTTAGTATAGGAAAGTTTTCGTGTGAATTGTGCCCGGGAAGCGTGTCCTTATGTGGGGGGGGGGTGTCCAGATGAATTTTTTTCGCACAGACAACCGTTATCTACAACATAAAGATGTGAAAGGATAAACGAGCAAAGTGTTTCCTGTTCATCCAAGATTGACGTTGAAAATTGTCAACATTCGGACCATTAACCTGGATTTCGTTTCCATTGTTTATCGGAAATTACTTTTGGAGCTATATTGATTCACCCAATCTCTGAAATCGAAAAATAACGATAATGCGCGATAAGCAGGTGTGCGAGATCATCGAGGAAATTACCGAGAGAAATATCAATGTTTCGGAGGGATATCCCACAGGTCCCTGGCACAATACACCCAAACCACTCAAAGACATATATGTATTTGGGTGGTTGGGGTCTATTGTGCCAGGGTCTGTGGGATATCACGCGAGAAAATATGCGTTCTTATCATAATAAAGCCTGCTTCCATGTGCTAACTTTGAACATATCTCAACATAAGTGTTTCTATGTTTGTGAAACACCATGCTTCTCGTGCATTATAATTTGTCGATTTTGTCATTATACATTTGCCTCTGTTTGCGTTTGAACATATCACTGACACTTCGACTCAAAGTGTTGTAATCAACTTCAATTTTAATAGCCAACAAACATTCTGTTAGATATAGATACATGTAGGCAAAAAATCAGCTTCAAGTTTCTTCCAACAGTCATGTTTTTCATCTAAAATAAATTACACACACACTGTATAACTCCGGCCTATAGATGTTGTGTTTAATTTTATTCATTGCGCTTGCAACATTTCAGATATATCCAGAGATATTAAAAAGATAAGATGGCCACTTGAGACCCTGATTTTTCAACAAAATTCGGAAAGATTTAACATTAAAGTGTGCATACGTGTATACATCTATAGTGATGAAATGGTTAAAAACCCAAGAGGACTGTATATATAGGTGGCTTGTTTCTCACCAACACGCGTTCAAATTCGATAGCTATCTTGTAGATGGCATCTCAATCATGTCTGTAACATTTCATATTGCTTTGCTCACATAATAGTTTCAGGCTGGATTTTAACAGGAATGTACATGGCAGTGTCATATATATGTGAATAATGTGTTCAGTGATGAAAACAAAACGCAGTCAGTATATGAACGAATTTTATTTCGTGATAATGTATCCGATCAAATTACAAAACAAGATAACATACAATCTGAATAAATTAACGGTAATATAACACATGTATATATGAGCACAGTAAAATACATATAAGCACAGATGCCAAGTAAGTTCTAAAGACAAATTAGCAAACTTAGACAAACACAACTATATACACCACCATCATCTGACTAACATCTACATGTATATAGGCCTACTACATGTGAATGTTCATTCTCGTTGTTTTTTGTTGTTTTTTTTTGTGTGAAAAAAGTTGCCCATGTTCCATGAATTGTGTGATAGAGTTACTCTGGTTGGAGATGTGATAAATGGTTACACCACATTTCATGCGAAGCAACCAAGTATATTTTGTGAAAACAAATTACCACCACCAGTATTAATAGTTCTCAATGATGGCTATCACTTGCCAAAATTGAATATTAAAATCCCGTTAACTTTGTGAGATATGCTTAACTTGTATAACTGCACCACTATTTCTGGAGTCTTGGTAATTTTATCACAAAAACGCAACGAGGATGAAAATTCAACTCTACTTTACATGTAGTTTGTGTTTAGTCAGATATTACTTCTTTTATTTCTATACTCTCGGGGTCGTCGTATCATCTCATTAATATGTGACAATAACATAGCGAAAGTACAAATGGAAATACCCATTATTTCGATACAGAAAACTGCGCGTGAGAGGTAAACGATCCCCCAATTACCGAACTTCACGAAATATGCGAAAATGAAGATGCGGAGGAAGGATGTTTAGCTCAGTTGCAAAAATATTGATTGATTGATCTCGACCAAACTGTAAGAGACGATATCCGTTTGCTATGTTGGGCTGACCACTGCCATCTTGTACAGATAATGTGAGGAATTCACTCGGAGTTTTGTATTTCATTTGTAAGACTTTTGTCGTTTACATTTAATTTTAGAACTGCATGTCCATGTCAAAGTTGGCCAGGACGAGCCACAATGAATTGTTACAGGCTGTAGTGACAAAACAGTTTAATAAAAAAATTAGATTTAATTACGAAGATACATAATGGCAGTGGTCAGACCAACGATCGAGAGGAGTGAACTCTGCCTTGCAGCTTGCCTATCGACAGGGGAAATACATTTTTGAACTTTAGAAGGTAGAAGTATACACCTTTCGCGTGGGGTGGTGAACCACACATACATGTAGGTTTTCCACACACGTCTATACATATCAAATATGCACGTTAATGATGTTACATCGTCAACTAAAAACAATTGTAGAATCGGATGCGCAAATAAACGTGATGAATATCATTATCCGACCATTCAAAATGTCACTAACATAACATTACGCTAGTGTAATTATCAAATCGCCAAACTTTCTGGTCAAACTATATAACCTTTTTGAAATTGTATATATCGATCCGAAAATATTTCATTTATTGCATTTATACTCAATTTTGGTTTATGTCATATACATGTGGTACGGTTTTCGTTGAAATTTTAGAATTGAACCATTGTGATCAGAAGGTTTCGGACGTTTGAATACATGGTATGTTACAACATATTGATACTGGAATATATAATAACTCATATTTTCATTTTCTTTGGAGCATGCACTGGTTGTTTTTGCTGACTTCGTACGCTTTTTTTGTGATGGTTTTTTCGCAGTTGGTGCATGCTACACGAGGAATTGTCAGATTTCCGTCGGTGGATGTTACGGTTGTTGTCTTTCTTGGTGGGCCCTTGAGAAATTTTATTACAGCGCGATCTTTGTCGTCGTCGTTCATCGTGTGCCATTTTGAGTGCTGGACGCGAAAGTTTTTCATATGTGACGGAAGGTCGAAATTCCCCTGACCGTGTACGGCTCTGCATGCGGACATCAGCATGTTGAATTTTTACTATAGAATGCATCTTTTCGATGAGATCTGGCAGCTTTAGACTACGCCAGTTTGTCGAAAGTTTCAGGATGTGATTTGTGGACTCGCATGAATTATTGGTCCAGTCGATAGAAGAACTTCCTTGGAGAGAAGGTTCGAAGATATAACGTTGTATTGACGGAACAATTCTGTTGAAATAACTAGAAAATCCAGGAACGAGATTGTCAAATTGGTCGGATAGTTCTATTGTCCTGAGTTTAAATTGGAACTCGTCGTCACAAGAAAGTAGACCACCATCCTCGGAAAATATATCGTGAATAACGCGCTTTACTTTGTTACTGTCTGCCCCAACGTCGTCAACAAGATGCCGTCTAATGTTTTTCTTTATGTGTCGAGAACAAAGGAGGTAAGTCGAAGTATATATAGGGAAGCACTGACGGAGAGCCTTAGTTAAGGCTTTCTCTTCGTCCGATCCGAAAACAAGATTTTGTCCGCCTAATTCAATGCCGAAAAGATCCAGGTCTAATTTTGATTGAATGTGGGAAAAGAACCTGTGGTAAGTATGGCAGGTTGCATCCCAATGGAGAAATACCGGTCCGAGAAGTATGGGAACATCCTGGGTTGATTTTCTTAGCAAGTTTCTATTCCTATATACGATTAACGTAACGTAACAAGGTCCCAGATTAAACGTCCTATCTACGCCGATTACACTTGGTTCATATGCGGACGCTTTGCATAATGTTTTCAAATCGTCGATTTGCTGATCAGTGTAAAGAATTGCACAAGGCGGTGCGGTCGGCGCCTTTTTGGATTTCCCGTACCTGGCGGAAACGGCCGCCAGTCAGGGGTTAACAGTGCCGTGTCCGCTCGAGCTATCGACTTGGGGATTGGAACTTTGGTACATTCGGGTCCATTCTACACGATAGTGCAAACCCCATCTCGCTCGGACCCCTAGGGGCGGGCCGGTCGGCGGGTGTTAATTTCGGCGTTTTTGCGTACATTTATAGCGAATTTGGCAACAGCGTATGGGTTAATTTATTCACTTCCGCTGCAGCTAGCGAATTGTCCGATCGCCCATGGATGCATATGGGTATTCACTTCATGATATAATGTCCATTTCCGTGGTCAGGCAGTCAGGGGAGGTGCGGTCGGCGCCTTTTTGGATTTCCCGTACCTGGCGGAAACGGCCACCAGTCAGGGGTTAACAGTGCCGTGTCCGCTCGAGCTATCGACTTGGGGATTGGAACTTTGGTACATTCGGGTCCATTCTACACGATAGTGCAAATCCCATCTCTCTCGGACCCCTGGTGGCGGTCCGGTCGGGTGCGGTCGGGTGCGGTCGGGTGCGGTCGGGTTTTAGTAGGACCGTAACTGTCCGATTGTTATAACGATTCATTATTTCGCATTAATTAACCGACAGGTATTTTTAAGTGTTCTGACTTAATGCATGTGCAATGACGTTGTCGGATATTCAAAAAATATACCCAAATATGTGTTAAAGTGCAGACCAATTCACAATTGTGTTGCATTCAAGAATACGAAGCACACCATAATTAAGCAAATGGTATATGAAATGTGCAGGTATAGTTACCATGCACATATGTCATCCCCCAATACTTAAATGTCATGACAATCTAATAAATTAGTATTAAGAAACCCCAACTTGTCCATTACGTCGCCACACAGACAAGGGGAAGCAGCGTTCCTGAATTATACACAATTTCGCTGTTGTTGCGAAATAGGCCACACTCAATGTGAGAAAAGTGTGCTCGTCGTGCACAGGGGGTCGTCTCCGAATGCCAGTCGCTATTGTTTTGGAAGTTGTGAACGGAGGTGTGAATAATTGGTTACATCTAACGAATACCGCTGTTTGTGATTTGTGGTAATTTTTTGGGCTAGTTTTGGTATTCAGGTGAGCTTTATTAACGCTGACGTAGTTAGTATATGCTAGTTCCGTGAGTGAACGATATAAGCATGTTTGTACTTTGAGTGGACAACCTGAACTCAAATCTACGTATATAAATGCATGCAAAGGCAATTTACTTGAACTTCAGTGTAATATTCTCATAATCTATCATAATAATGGCTAATGTTCAGGTAAATGTTTCATTTATCGAGAACAGAAAAGGAGGGAGGAATCTGCTGTTCGATTGTCACAAATATCTTATTAAAACTAGAAAGAGTGACAATATCCACTGGACATGTTGCGTTAGATGGTGTCCAGGTACAGTCAACACCAAGGACGACATAGTGACAAGTGTATAGGAAAGCCGCATAATCACGAAGCAGATCCCGACAAACTCCGCGCAGAAGTCATAATGTCGAAAATGAAGCAGATTGTCAAGTCAGATTCTAGGACTGTGTACAACATATATAAAGACGAAGTATCTTCACTGAGAACCGACGAAGCCGACGCAGTGGTGATTTCCAAAATGCCCACATTCTATAGTGCCCGATCGGCTTTATACCGTGCCAGAGCAAAGACGCGACCAGCACTACCAAAACGAAGGAACGACATTGACCTCCCCTGAGGAAATGAAGAAGACGATGGCAGGTTTCGCCTTCCTTTTGACAAGTGACGGGGAAGAGAAGAAGATAATGATTTTCTCAACCGAGGGTAACCTGAGGTTCTTGTCTGAGGCCAGAAGCTACTTTTCCGACGGGACGTTCGACAAATGCCCAAAGCTATGCTGCCAAATTTACACAGTCCATGCCTTCGTCGAAAACAAGATGGTCCCCCTTGTATACGCCCTACTGTCTGACATGTCAGGAGTGAACTTACGGAAAGACGTTTCCTATCGCTGCTCGTTGAGAAAGCCCTCTCGTTCGATATTCCACTTACGCCAGATGTATGGTTTACAGATTTCGAAACGGCCATCCAAAATGCCATCCGACACCAGTTTCCAACAACAACTTTGAAAGGATGTATATTCCATTTCACCCAGAGTGTGTGGAGAAAAGCAAACGAGGTTGGATTGAAAACCGATTATCAACAAGGTGGGCCTATTAAATCCTTGATCAGACGGGCCATTGGTCTTCCATTCCTGCCTGTTATCGAAGTCGACAAAATGGAGTTTCTCGATGCAATGTCATTTTGTATAACTGTTGTATTTAATTTCATTAATATAAAATGAGTAAGCTATGTAAATAATGGATATGAATAAAAACCTCAACTTAACATCCAATTGTTCATTCGATAATTATCATAAACTTCCACTTGGGCGAAAGATTGGGCTGGGATATTGACCTGCGTCAATCCAGATCGAGAAGGACTTCCCACTAATTAATTTTCACACATAAAGTTGACTGGCATTCGGAGACTAACCTGTGCACAGATGTCTGTGGAGAACGATTGTTAAGTTAATATATGGACGCAGAGCACAATCTAATTGTTGCAATCGTTCCCTGATCTTTGATAAAGCACACCTATTCACAAGGCTTGCAAAGGAATAGTTCAGTGATTATCCCATTGTTAGGCACACGCAACTCATAACAGACAAATCGCACGGGCGCTTCAAAGTGGGACCAGTCTGTGTTGTTTCGGACATATATATTTACATTCAACTGCAATCAGTTCATGTTAATTACGTTGTTGGGCGTGGCTAACCAGCTATTGTGTCCAATCGCGGCCAGCGCACGCATTGTGCGTCGTGGTCAAAACACGCTCAACGGCACATTTCCCGTTGATTGCATTATGTTGGATCAATTGTGCTCTAAGTCGGTCAGAGCACGCGAATAGTTCTTTACCAGAATAAATCTCGTCTCCGACTCGATTGATTCGGGTAAAGAACAATTCTTGTGCTCTAATCCTTACTTGTGTATGTCGTGTGAAGAAATGTAATGAGGAATATTAAAATACGCACAAGATTGTCAAGAATTAAAATCTATCCATTTAGTACATGAATTATACAGGTACCCCGTTTCAATGCGTGGGACAATCATTACCCTGATGGGCTTCAACACTCAGCAACCATCTACTGGTCCCCGGGGGCAGGGGGACCGAGGTACACTGGCAAACACAATGTGGCTGGCATACCAGGGGGGGGGGGGGGTCATCCACTTTTTTCCATACACTAGGCCGGGGTGGGCGGGTGGTTCATCTGCGAAAAAGTCACTTTTTTCCTGAGTGGTCGCAATTTTTTCCTCTTACAACATTTCTTCAATATAAATGCCTCAAAGTGTTCAGCATCATTGTCAAGGTGTGTATGACACTTAGGGCAGTGCTTAGGGGGTAGTTAGTGTGGATATGGGCATGATGCTTCTCAGAAATCAAGATTACGAACCAACTCTCAGGAATTCGCCTTTTACATCCGATCACATTGCCATGTACCAATGCTACTGGTTCCAGATGAAAATGGACAGTTATGTAGCACATGAATAAACTTTAATATAAATAAAATGAAAAAAGCTATTCATTTATCTCATTAATATTTACTCATTATACCTGATCAGACCAGATGACTCAGTCAAAATTGTATCGGAACTTGGCATGGGACTGTAGACTGCAACAACGCATATCACTGAGATAATAATCTTGAGATGGTGGGACCCAGATAAAAGATTGGGCGAGCATACATAGACCTTGAATGTGTAGACATGGAGAAGGCTGCTAAGTGGAATAAACAAAATCAGAACAGATGAGTGAAAAGAAGGGAAAGAAATTATAATATAACTTAATATAATATCCAAGTCTAAAAATAATGTGCTGGTCATCAGCAAAATGATCGAAGTCTGCAGAGGGCGAATTTGGCGATACTACCCGGCATAGCATCAACAAATTCAACCTCTAACGACCTCATTCTATTTTGGTATCGACCAACCATGGAGAACTAGCTACATATGAGGGTCACATATGGTGAATTTGGTAATGCTATAGCCCACTCTGCTGGGTAGCATCACAAAACTCACCCTCCTTGGAGCTTATTCTGCAGACTGCATATGACCGTCTTATTTTCAAGTTTCTATTTACACGCAGTACATGTATTTGTATGAATGCTTGACCTGGGTCTGGCCTTAGCACAGTACCTAGCCCAAGAACTCAGCTCATGGAAATGAAAATTAGTTTTGTGATACATAGTGGATTTCAGCTGAATACCTGTATTGTTGGAGAGTTAATTGCCAGGTGGTGTTGCCCTAATAATTTTTTCAGAAATCATAATTGACATAAATTCATGTGATACTATGGGACACATCTAAAGTTACACACTTTCTGTGATGAAAAGAAGGTACACTAATGCTTTTATATTTGTTTACATGTATAATGAGCATTATGAGCTACCTAAAACAATATTTGGGGAAGAATCAATCAATAATTTACTGATCAGCACATGTATTCTGTGTGTTATTTTGGGTTTTTCCAGGTATTTTTTTAGAACCTGTTTCGTGTTGTTACAAAAGTTGGAATGACTTAAGAACCAGAAATGGAAATAGGGTAACTGTAATACTGACCATCAAGCTTAAATGGTGTGATATTACAGATTTGGAGGTAAAAAGGGGGTGGGTACCCCGCATGAAATTGGAAAAAATATTTTTTCCTTCAAATAGGGGGGTGGTGGGTACCCAAGAGCCGGAAAAAGTTTTTTCAGCCTAATGTCATGTCACTTTTTTCCGACCCCCCCCCCCCCTGGGCATACTGACAATATTTTTCACTGCTCATAATCAGGTACCCTTTTCAACGCGTGGGTGGTGCGAAACGAGCGCAGGTACGAGCGACCTTGCTCAAGGGTCACAACTTGGTGCGAAATATGAACAGCTTACAATCCGACAATTGTGAATTCGTCAATATCCACCCTATAAGGGGGAAATCAGACCAAAAAGTATCGAGGTAACCCGTTTATAACCGGCCATAAATTGGGCGTAAGTTAAGTAGTGTCTGGCGTCATAATGAACCCTAAACTTTTGATAAATTGCAGCTTTTGTTGCTAAATTGCAGATTGTCGGAGTTCATCGGTTGTCCATTTTGGTGTTCGTCCATAGCAACCACAGGGTGAGATCACTGTCAAATAGTACCCGGGAGGCCATTATCACATCACCAGAATACTGCAATCCCGCCGGAATACCGACAAAAGTGAGATTTTTGGTAAAACATTCTACCTAAATTTGCAATAGCTTAGATCTCCCACGATCATGAATTCGGCAACATTTAGGAATTCAGACTCTACTTACGCCCAATTTGTGGCCGGATATAGTGGGCTAGCCGGATACTTTTTATTATAGTGAGTTGGCCCTCTGATGGTTCTGGTCGAATTCACCACAAAAGGGGGCCACCAATAGCCCATATCTCTCACAATCGGGAATTCAGCACACTTTTAGGGTTCGTTTGGATTCCAGACTCGACTTACGCCCAATTTGTTGCCCGGTAAAATGGGCTACCCGGGTACCTTCCGATAGTGATTCGCCCCTAAATTTGTTATGTATGAATTCACAACAAAAGAGGCATCCAATTGCATAGGTCTCCCACAATCAGGAATTTAGCAACAGTTTAGGGTCAGTTATGACGTCAGACTCTACTTACGCCCAATTTGTGGCCGGTTATAATGGGTTAATTCGGTACCCCCTTTTGACAGTGATTTGCCCCTATGTTGGCTATGGACGAACTCACACCAAAGGGGACAACAAATATGATATATCTCCAACAATCGGAAATTTAGCAACATTTTTGGGTTCGTTTTGACGCCAGACTTTACTAACGCCCAACTTGTGACCGGGGCTAATAGGCTACCGAGGATTATTTTTTTGCTTTTGACTTGAATAAGGATAAGGAATAGGGAATAGGTTCCAAATGTCATGTTCACCCAAGTGCTTCGCTCAGCTGCCCACATACGGATTTTGGGTCATTTGCCATAATTATTTTCAACAAATATCACTTTTTCAAACTCGAGCCAAGACATTTTCGGCTCAAAATGTCTCGCCCAGCTGGCCACTTGAGAATTTGCGGTCATATGCCACAATTTCCGATATTTTGCGAATAAGGAATAAGGAATAACTAACGAAATTCACGTTGCTGCATGACACAGATAAATCGACGTTTTTACGGATGCATTTCCAAATTAACGTGACATGTTTGGTGATATTTTATGTACATGTATGTTATAAACACGCGTTATGTTGAGGTTTTTCATGGATAAATGGTATTTCCATATTATTATCACACTTTTTTTGTGATATTTGACAGCTTGGAACTCTTTATATAAAAACAAGATCTTGTATTTGCCAGATACATTGAAAATTTGCTTCCGAACATACGTTATCTCTTCTCTGTACTGAGTGTTAGCTTGGAAAACTATTACTCCGTTTTATTTTTATCATTTTATTTTTATCATAAATTTTAGCCGCTGCTGACCTGCTTGATGAAAACCGTTCACGATCGCAGATATGTGTATTATATTCCCACGTATTTTATAAATGTTATATCACACAAATATTTATTGAAGATAGTCTATGATACTCCTTTGTGTTTTAATAAATTAATTCATGGTATACGTACCACCGTGAATTCTTGTGATAACAGCGAAATATTCGTGTTTTATAGCAACCACCAAGAGTGCTGATACCTAAGGCAGGTGAATGACGTCATATAATTTTGTCTATATCCATCAGTGATTTTTCAAGAGCGCGGACATAGATTTTGGAGAAATTGTCACGTGACTGCCGGATAGCAACAGTGTGGAAAACGCGGATTCGGGAATGGAGCATCGCGATGAAAATGAAAGTACAACTTACGAAGAATTCCCATGTGATTTAGGCCTATTCATTTCATTTAGACCAATTTCGTTGATAGCTTAATGAAAACGAAAAATGAACACGTCATGACATGGTTTCTGACGTCATTTTGTATTTGTAGGCAGAATACTGACAAAATTGAACAATCCACGACACGTCTTATCAAGTTGTCATGTCGTCTCCGCCGTGACCACTGCATGATGTTACATAAATTATTCTTAGCATTAATGTCGCCGATAAAAGGCAAACTTGAGGCACAGCATGCTGTGTGGTTGCTTCACTACGTGTCACGTACGATTCATATTAACTTGATCTGATGCAACTATGACTATACTATTTTGAGACACGGAAAATATGATCTAGGCATTTTAATACAGTACTATATCAATATTTTTATGCCGTTTTAGAGCAGTTATAGTTTTGAAATGTTTTATGCTGTAGATATAGAAATATATGACGGTCGGTCACATTCGTGAGACTGCTCTGAGTACACATATTTCTGCTTCCAGAAAAAGGTCGCACAGTCAATACACCCCTACTAATTAGTACTAAATCCCATTTAGCTCGTTATTTACACGTATATAATACGATTCAAGATGAGCAGTACATATAAAACTGCGTTACTTTTCCGTTTCTGTGTTCCCAAAAGTGAAGATTTAACCGTTCCATGACCCTGATTTCGCTTGCTCTCTCGTGAGTTACATTAGAGATAATTCGTACATCTCCAATACAGTTTCTCTTATAATCTGCAATCATTCTTCCTCGCATATCTCGAGCGTTTGTTCACTCGTATAGGACTAGATATTAAATTTTGCACAAAATGTAAATTTCATTCGAGTTTGTCCATTTTGTCGGCCATTTTTTGAAAGACATTCTACAGATATGGTTTACGACTAAGCATTGTTTATGTATATTTCAATTTATTACGAATTTGGCATTGATAGGAGCCCCTACCGCAGAAATTATTTTCCGATAACAGCAGTCATTATACGGACGAGATCTTGGGTCCTGAATTTTCCCATGAGGGGATTTTTGCAGATTTTGGATATGTTAATTGTCCCTGGTGTTATTTCCGCGTCGAATGACACCAAAATCAGCTTGTATCCAAATGTTTTCGGGTTCAACTCAGACAAGACCGTCCACTCAATACATCGGCCCCGGGATGCATGTATCACTTACTAAATGACCATCTTAGTTAACATAACAAATCACTCTTACAAATCCTTTGTCACGAGATTAAAATGAGTTATCAGTACAACCAGGCAAGACATTTCTGGACACTTTCTAAGGGAGAAACAAAGTCATGCATTCTTCATGTATGTACATGTGTTGTTCCTATAACACAAACAATAACAACGACTTTGTTTGTTTATTATATAGGGTGATCAAGTTTACTAATTCTATCATTTTGCGACAAGAACGCGCCTTTACTCAAAGTTTACTAGACGGACAAGTGTCGATATTGTGGATTGTTGAGCGTTGTTAAACCCCTGTCACACTCCGCTGCGATCAGGCCGGCACCTGCATTACGCTGAAAAGGTACCAAAATATGAGTAACATGCAGGAGGAGCGCGGAAAACTTTTAAAACAGGTATGCTCCTATGCCGCTTATCACGCTTTTATTGCGCTCTTATTACGACCCATTGTGTTCCAACTTTGTCAAGTATCACGCTCTCACGCGCTCTCACTGTGCTTCATCTACGCTATAAACGTCCCATTGTTACAATGGGACGTTTATAGCGTAGATGAAGGTCAGCGCACGGCACATTTCCAGTTTATTTCATTATGTGGGATCAATTATGCTCTAAGTCGATCAGAGCACACGAATTGTTCTTTACCAGAATAAATCTGGTAAAGAACAATTCTTGTGCTCTAACCATTACTTAGTGCGTCCAAGTCGCTGCCATTGTGTTGCTGGTATATGTTCTCAATAAGTTTGCAAAACGTTCTCTGCGTGGGCGCGGAGAGTATAAATATAGCGCCCCTTGCGTGCTCTATATAGTCATAGTCAGTTTTTATGTGGTGGGAATATACCCAACAATCCACAATAGACTAGTTATCCGTGGTCCATGTTCCTACATCGCTCGGATATATAGTCATAATTTAAATTGAGTATATGTTTCGATTAAATTTTCCACTATATAGTATGATAGTGATAACGCGGAATTTCGTCAGGGAACAACGTAGCTAAATAGCTAGATCGGCATAATATATGCCTTTTTATTTTTGAATGGCATGACATATGGATGCCGACAGCACCATTCCCATGGTTGTTTATGCCTGTTTACATGTATATACGGAATAGCTTAAATTGATCAAGTGGTGAAATCACATATTTTGCAAAAGCGAAAAGCTCTCTATATAAAAAAAAACTAGGGCAAAAAACAGTTTGGCGACCTGAATTTATTTGGGGACTTTTTGTGTAGTGATGTCTGGTTACTACTCTATACAAAAATGAAGAGAAAAATTATGTTCTGCGAGGTTGGCCTATTTTTTTTAGCCAGATTGACTGGACCACATGGAGGGGTCACTCTCACCCACCCACACAACTGGTACAGAGGGTTTGCTATCGGTGCTGACGCATTTATATAAATGTGTTACTGAAAGTCTGGTGCCAATGCATCAGCCATTTTTTCCCGTTCATTCTAGGCCAGGCAAAAATGGACATAGGTGTCGCCTCGAGAGGGAATTTATGAGACCTACATTTTTGGTTAGCGTAAATATTTAACTTCCGGAATCCGTATGTTGGATTTGTCAGGTAGGCGGACTTTTTTCTCACCGCGTGGTTTTCTTGAGGCACCCAATGAAAAAAATCGGTCATTTTTTAAATAAAGCCGACATTTTTGAGGATCCCGAAAGTTACGTGTTTATGCCGGTACTACTAAAAGCCGACCGCACCTCCCCAGGGGTCAGAGCGAGATGGGGCAAGCATTATCGTGCAGAATAGACATGTATGTATCAAAGTTACAATCCCATGTCGATAGCTTGGGTGGAAACGGCACTGTTAACCCCTAACTTGCGGCCGGTTCAGTCAGGTACGCAAAATCCCAAAAAGGCACCGACCGCACCGACCAGCATGGCTGACAAACCACTGAAATGTACACTATATCATGTAGGTAATACCCCTCTGCATCCATGAGCGATCGGGCAACTTACTAGATGTAGCGGAAGTGAATAAATTAACTCATACGCTGCTGTCGAATTCGCTATTAATGTACTCAAAAACGCCGAAAATAACACCCGCCGACCGCACCGCCACCAGGGGACCGAGCGAGAATAGACCAGTATGTACCAAAGTTCCAATCCCCAAAGCCGTAATTTCGCTAAAATCCGGATTGAGAATCCAAAGCCGATTACGGGGGGCGGAGCTAATTTCGGATTCTAGGTCAGATTTTGAAATCCACGTGGTCTCCGAAAATCTCTCCCAGCGTCAAACATGGCTCATGTATTTGACAAAAGTATCATTTGTATCTTATATTAATAAAGTGCATGTTTGTTGTGAAATCATGCTTTTCGTCTATGTGTATATACACGGCACATAATTTGCTGCCAATCCGACTTAATCGCATCTTTTTTTTCAAGTTAAAGTGTGTTTATTGATGTTGGCAAGCATATCTAAACATGACAGCTCTAGGCCTCCTGAATCAAATTCCAAAGATGTTGTGAAGAACACACGAAACTTGTCAGTTGAACAGGGACGTGACGACAGGGGTTGCTTGTGTGTCTCGACCCCCACCCCGATTTTTGGTACAATTTGCTAAGCTGTGCAGTCATTCATACGTGAGGAAAATCAGGATTATTTTGACTAACTGTTTCAAATAATGATACGTACAAGCCAACAAACGCAACAAACAAACAAACCCGATTTTAAATAAATACATATACAAACTTATGACTAACTCGGGAGAGGGGGTGTCCAGTGATCTGTATATATGTTCAACTTGTTTTGGTAGTCATGTACGTTGCTTTGCCATTACTAATTATTTATTTTTTCAGTGTAATAACATTTGGGAGAGGGGGGTACCCTTAAGTGAGTCAGTACTTGTCCCCCAATTCCTTTGTATGTATAAACAAATGTATGTGTTATATATCATGTGTTATCTAAATTTGACATATATTTGAAATAAATATATCTAAACTAAACTTTGGTACATTCCAGCAGTCGGAAATTTCATGCATGACACAACATTAGTTGGACATTAATTTGACACCATATATAGGTTGGCATTGTTCTCATTGTTTGATTTTTTTCAACCAGTAAAAGTTGGTAATTTTCCAATCTTAGTGTTTGTCAGATTGGATATTTCCAAGGGGAGCAAATTGAATTCTGCGAACCTGTGAGATTGATGTTTGGTTCAAGGGGGGGGGGGGGGGGTGCAGTTGGACGTAAATTTGAGGAAACTTCTAGCCACGTCCCTAGAACATGTGTCTGTTGTCTATACAGAGACTATTGTGCAAAACGACTGCATTTAACGAAACAAAACATGTTAAACATGAAATTGCTATAACATTAAGACTAGCTGATAGTACATACGTGTATCTGATAATCCATCGATACCATATAATCCTACTATTTCTTGAATAAGAAGAAACATTATAATAACGAACACAGCAGAAGACATATCCATGCAGGTGCATATGAACTCGGTCAATGGTGACGTATCCGCCGAATTCGAAATCGACATGCGTTCGGGCGGTATTTTAAGGATGGAATTATGAAATGGACATATGAAAGTGACAATCAACAATGAATTGCAATTTCTTCGCCATCAACCGAAGTGCTCCCCCAGCGTTACTATCAATAGCGTTATTATTTGGCTAATTTCAGTAATATTCTCCCAGTTTACATTCAATAAAACAAATTTGTCTCCGCATTTAAAATTCTTTGATATAGATCGTTTATATTCTGCAATAATTTGTACACAAGAGACGGATTCTTATGTTTTATTGTGTTTTTAAACTCTGAGGTGGCGAAATCTCGGTTTGTTTACATTACGAACATTTGAGTCCGTAATCGGAATCCGAATCCCTATCGGATTCCCACGAAATTAGGATTACGGTCTGTTCGTTTACTGATTCTGGAAATTTGTGGTCTGTTCTTTTGCCGAACCAAGTCGTACGGGGACAAATCTGTAATCTGAATCCAGAATCCAAATCGGATTTTAGCGAAATAACGCCTCAAGCCGATATCTCAAGCGGAAACAGTACTGTTAACCCATAACTTGCGGCTGCCTGACATCATATCATGCATCGAATACCCCTCTACGTCCATGGCCTATCGGTCAAGCCGATAGTTTAGCGAAAGTGAATAAATTAACCCATAAGCTGCTGTCGAATTCGCTATAAATGTACGCAAAAACGCCGAAAATAACACCGCCGACCGCACCGACACCAGGGGACCGAGCGAGATGGGGCATGCATTATCTTGCAGAATAGACCTGTGTGTACTAAAGTTCCAATCCCCGAGTCGATAGCTTTAACTGAAACGGCACTTTAATTGCGGTCGGGTACGCAAAATAAATAAAAAAGGCACCGACCGCACCGTCGACCCTGGCTGCCCTTGGCACGGAAAGAGTATAGCGAATACCCCTCTACATCCATGACCTATATCGGGCATGCCGATAGCTCAGCGGAAGCGAATAAATTAACCCATAAGCTGCTGTGGAATTCGCTATGATTGTAAGTAGTATATAACGAGCTGTCTCGCCCCAAGCGAGGTGCAACCGCGCAACCAATGTTTACATAACACGTTGCTTTGTTGTGTTGTTAAAGGGGGTATTTAAATTTAAAGGTAGACAATGGGTTTAAAGGGACAACAATTGAATTTAAATGGATGCTATTGAAATGTATTTAAAGGGAAAGATAGAAGAATGAATCGGGTCATTGAATTTAATGAGTGTGTTGAATGGGTTGTAATTGATAGAGTATATACAAGAATGAATCGGGTCATTGAAACTGTTTCGAGTGAGATCGGGTCAGTGATTTATCTAGCGGTGGGTTTAGATATATAAGAATTTGCTTTGTGCGAACCCATAGCTGAATTAGATAGGATCTTGCATGGGATAAGAAATTGATGTAATTGATAGAGTATACAATACGGGCATAATTGGACTGATATGTGGAAGCAACCGATCAGTAAGTATTAGTCAAATGAACGAGTTTTATATATGTGACTATTTGGCAAGATCAGTCTTCATCAGATGACAGTGGGTACGAAGCGGACGATGGCGAATGAATACAGCAAAAAGAAAAAACTCGGGATTCTTTTGAACCCCCAACTATCAATTAATATGAGTTATATTCCATAATCCCTCTGTTGATTTAGTTGGTTAGGACTCCAAGCAGATATTTCGTCCCAGATCGAGCAAGTCGTGGGTTCAAACAGAGTGATAGTAGTCGACAAGTTTGAACATAACCTCTGGGCGCCGCATATATCACGTGGTTTCCGCCACCAAGGTAGAGTTTATCCATATAGCAGAAGGTGATCGTATATGATCGAAAACGGGTATAAATATTATATAGTATAGGTTACATATTCGGGTAGATGGTTTGAGTGCCTAAGCCCTAGACTCCTCAACCTCAGCCACCAGGGGTGAGAGGTCACGTCGCGGTGTGTTATCACTAATGGAATAGGATATCGGGGTGATAAACGATCGCGTTAACCCTATTGCGTATCGCCTACAATATGAAAGAAAATAGGGGGCGTGTACATGGGTGGAGGTTATGCGGATATCGCAGATAAGAAGATACCGTTGATATATATTGGTACTATAAAAGGAATATATAACGCTGTTATATTACGAACACCAATATTATATGGAACAATGAAGACAAATAAACAGTATAGTGTATCAACATTTGCTTTATTCGACACCAAGAATAATAGGTTTATTGCAGTTAATCATCGATTGTCATCGTCGTCATCTTGCTCAGAGTCTTGAGAGGAGTCCATCTGATTATCGTTTTTGTCCTCACTTTTATTTCTCAT
The DNA here is from genome assembly GCA_032622095.1 of Siphonodentalium dalli. Classification (NCBI taxonomy): domain Eukaryota; kingdom Metazoa; phylum Mollusca; class Scaphopoda; order Gadilida; family Siphonodentaliidae; genus Siphonodentalium; species Siphonodentalium dalli. Next base: position 57,845,530 of record CP136067.1, read on the forward strand.
GTACTCCATCAGGAGGGGTTTATATGTCCTCAAAGAAATCCAAACGGCAGGGAGTATATCATAGCTATCATCTAGCATCTTATACACACGATCCATGATCTTGTTATGAGTTTTCCCACCACTAACTTCAAGTAAATTTCGTATAAATGCAGCGTATATGTTTAAGAAACGCCTTTCATACTCGGGACGTATCTTCACTTTCGATTTTTCTTCAGCCTCGTCTTCCGTCAATCCTTTCTTCATATAACGTTCAACTAATTCATCTAATTCTGCTTTATTGTCATCTTGGGCCTGTAACCACACCTCTTCGAAATAATCGTTTTCTTTTTCAGTCGGAAGTTTTAATATTAGTCTGTCCTGGTCCGGAATTAATTCTATTTTATTCGTGTCAGTTTTCTGTTTTTTATTATTCACCCGTGCATTTTCAATTGATTCTCTTTTCTTCCTATCAGAACACCAATTTTTAATGTGCCTTTGTACATCATGCTGGGTCTCAAATACGACACCACAATCGTCACAGCTTGGCATGATGTTGCCTTCGCTTTCAGAGTCGTATTCCTGCTGTGACAATAGCCCAGGGTATGTAGTTTCACTGATATTATCTTTCTTTTGATGCGTTATCACATCGACGGGCTCATCAACACTACTGTTATTTGACAATATGCTTTCTTGTTTTATACTCGTCTTTGTCAACACATTACTACGAAGTCGCAAATTTTCTGGAGTATTCGTTTTTAAGTCAACTACGAGATAACCAAATGGTTGATTGGTAGCTTCATTGAAATGGGACATAAAGTGTTGTGTTTTCTCTGGATACATTTGACGAGCTAGAGTCATTACCTGCATTTTATCTATAGGGTTGTTGAATAGAATCAAGTAGTGGCAATTTCTCCGTTGGGTAGGGTCCTTGTTATAGTAGAGAGATTGATTAATCGCAACCACTGATATACCCAAATGGTGACTGCCTTCCGTGAATAATTCAGTAACCCGCGAATCCTTGGATGCCGTAGACATAAGGTCATCAAGTACAATCAGACATTTTTTTCCAGAATGAATGAGGGTGTCCAAGTTAGTCGGAAGACCTTGTATAAACTGGACAGATGGCGCGACTGTGTCCTTGATTTCATCGTATAATGGCTGCCAGTACTTATAGAACCAAATTATTTTCTCGGGTGAAGGCTGTATACTCGCTGAACAATTTTGAAGTATACTTTTAAGCAAGTGTGTTTTGCCGCAAGAAGTGGGTCCCGAAATCCACGCGGTAAATGGATGCCTGAATTTGAAGTCATCCTGTTGCGCGCCACCACTGCTTTCTCTATAAGGTTGTTGTTGTCGTTGTTGTTGTTGTTGTTGTCGTTGTTGTTGTTGTTGTTGTAGTTGTTGTTTGTGTTGTTGTCGAGAGTGTTTGAACTTTATATGACGTTTTAAACTGTCTGGCCATACATATTCAATTGAACATGTTTCACACTGATGCTTCATCCTTGACCGATCTGAGGGCACTGAGTCTTTTCCAGATAAAAGAGAGCCTTTTATGACAGGAAGAACAATATCTATTAATCGAGTTTTCAGTTCCAAATTTTGAATCTAGTGTCTTAATTTGATCTTGGACGGTGCCGCCGTATCTGAGTTATACACCACATAATTATTTGCCATACGAAATGTCTTATGTTTTCCCGCTTAAGTAACATTGTGTATACAGAATAGACATCTCAATGTCACACATAGTATTATTATTCCATCATCGAGCGAAATAAACTACAACAACAACAACAACAACGACAACAACAACAACAACAACGACAACAACCTTATAGAGAAAGCAGTGGTGGCGCGCAACAGGATGACTTCAAATTCAGGCATCCATTTACCGCGTGGATTTCGGGACCCACTTCTTGCGGCAAAACACACTTGCTTAAAAGTATACTTCAAAATTGTTCAGCGAGTATACAGCCTTCACCCGAGAAAATAATTTGGTTCTATAAGTACTGGCAGCCATTATACGATGAAATCAAGGACACAGTCGCGCCATCTGTCCAGTTTATACAAGGTCTTCCGACTAACTTGGACACCCTCATTCATTCTGGAAAAAAATGTCTGATTGTACTTGATGACCTTATGTCTACGGCATCCAAGGATTCGCGGGTTACTGAATTATTCACGGAAGGCAGTCACCATTTGGGTATATCAGTGGTTGCGATTAATCAATCTCTCTACTATAACAAGGACCCTACCCAACGGAGAAATTGCCACTACTTGATTCTATTCAACAACCCTATAGATAAAATGCAGGTAATGACTCTAGCTCGTCAAATGTATCCAGAGAAAACACAACACTTTATGTCCCATTTCAATGAAGCTACCAATCAACCATTTGGTTATCTCGTAGTTGACTTAAAAACGAATACTCCAGAAAATTTGCGACTTCGTAGTAATGTGTTGACAAAGACGAGTATAAAACAAGAAAGCATATTGTCAAATAACAGTAGTGTTGATGAGCCCGTCGATGTGATAACGCATCAAAAGAAAGATAATATCAGTGAAACTACATACCCTGGGCTATTGTCACAGCAGGAATACGACTCTGAAAGCGAAGGCAACATCATGCCAAGCTGTGACGATTGTGGTGTCGTATTTGAGACCCAGCATGATGTACAAAGGCACATTAAAAATTGGTGTTCTGATAGGAAGAAAAGAGAATCAATTGAAAATGCACGGGTGAATAATAAAAAACAGAAAACTGACACGAATAAAATAGAATTAATTCCGGACCAGGACAGACTAATATTAAAACTTCCGACTGAAAAAGAAAACGATTATTTCGAAGAGGTGTGGTTACAGGCCCAAGATGACAATAAAGCAGAATTAGATGAATTAGTTGAACGTTATATGAAGAAAGGATTGACGGAAGACGAGGCTGAAGAAAAATCGAAAGTGAAGATACGTCCCGAGTATGAAAGGCGTTTCTTAAACATATACGCTGCATTTATACGAAATTTACTTGAAGTTAGTGGTGGGAAAACTCATAACAAGATCATGGATCGTGTGTATAAGATGCTAGATGATAGCTATGATATACTCCCTGCCGTTCGGATTTCTTTGAGGACATATAAACCCCTCCTGATGGAGTACATGAGAAATAAAAGTGAGGACAAAAACGATAATCAGATGGACTCCTCTCAAGACTCTGAGCAAGATGACGACGATGACAATCGATGATTAACTGCAATAAACCTATTATTCTTGGTGTCGAATAAAGCAAATGTTGATACACTATACTGTTTATTTGTCTTCATTGTTCCATATAATATTGGTGTTCGTAATATAACAGCGTTATATATTCCTTTTATAGTACCAATATATATCAACGGTATCTTCTTATCTGCGATATCCGCATAACCTCCACCCATGTACACGCCCCCTATTTTCTTTCATATTGTAGGCGATACGCAATAGGGTTAACGCGATCGTTTATCACCCCGATATCCTATTCCATTAGTGATAACACACCGCGACGTGACCTCTCACCCCTGGTGGCTGAGGTTGAGGAGTCTAGGGCTTAGGCACTCAAACCATCTACCCGAATATGTAACCTATACTATATAATATTTATACCCGTTTTCGATCATATACGATCACCTTCTGCTATATGGATAAACTCTACCTTGGTGGCGGAAACCACGTGATATATGCGGCGCCCAGAGGTTATGTTCAAACTTGTCGACTACTATCACTCTGTTTGAACCCACGACTTGCTCGATCTGGGACGAAATATCTGCTTGGAGTCCTAACCAACTAAATCAACAGAGGGATTATGGAATATAACTCATATTAATTGATAGTTGGGGGTTCAAAAGAATCCCGAGTTTTTTCTTTTTGCTGTATTCATTCGCCATCGTCCGCTTCGTACCCACTGTCATCTGATGAAGACTGATCTTGCCAAATAGTCACATATATAAAACTCGTTCATTTGACTAATACTTACTGATCGGTTGCTTCCACATATCAGTCCAATTATGCCCGTATTGTATACTCTATCAATTACATCAATTTCTTATCCCATGCAAGATCCTATCTAATTCAGCTATGGGTTCGCACAAAGCAAATTCTTATATATCTAAACCCACCGCTAGATAAATCACTGACCCGATCTCACTCGAAACAGTTTCAATGACCCGATTCATTCTTGTATATACTCTATCAATTACAACCCATTCAACACACTCATTAAATTCAATGACCCGATTCATTCTTCTATCTTTCCCTTTAAATACATTTCAATAGCATCCATTTAAATTCAATTGTTGTCCCTTTAAACCCATTGTCTACCTTTAAATTTAAATACCCCCTTTAACAACACAACAAAGCAACGTGTTATGTAAACATTGGTTGCGCGGTTACACCTCGCTTGGGGGCGAGACAGCTCGTTATATACTACTATTGTACGCAAAAACGCGGAAAATAACATCCGCCGACCACACAGACACCAGGGGTGCTATTCACCGGCTGGGTTTATAATATAGTCCAGGTAGTTTTACGAGGCGACGCTCAATGCGAAGCTGTCGGTGGACATATCGATGGGAAGACATCGCCGCGCGGTATAGGATTATCCAATCAAGGTGATTGGCGTCAATCATAGATTGACCATCGGTCACATAAACATGCTGCGTGTAACAGTACACGTTTGGTTCATTTCAACAATGAGCAATCGAGGAAAATTACGTGGGGCAAAATATACCACCAACGACATGGGGGGTCTACAACAAAAATTCCGTATATAGGGCCGGGGTGGGTGGGTGGTACAGAGGCCGAAACAATCGTGCTTGTAAAAAAATTTCCAAAATGGGTTTTTTTCTTCAAACAATTTACAAGTACTGACCATGTAATGTTGTTTGTAAGCATGTTAGTATCATGTTTGTTGGCATATGGCTATATAGCCAGCTATAGTGACTATATAGCCTCAGATTTAGCAACCTTCTGGATTTCACAGGATCCCGTCCCACTTCACAGTGGAAAACCGTAATTTAGTAAAACAAATTAATATATTACCCAGTTGTATTACCCGAATAAAAGTAATAAAATAAAAACAAACTGTATCACAAATACTACATGGTGAATACTCAATGATGACTAGATATCATTAACCCGATTGTTGCATAACACGACATTGAAAAGGGTATCTCATAAATTTCTAATGTCTGAAATACTGTCTTGTTCTGGCATGCAATCAAATTCATTCCTTCTGGTTATTTCTCATCTTTAATGGTTGCAAGTAATGTTAATTTGCAACACTTATCCAAATAAAACTGAATTGCTTATGATGAATGACCGTTACTGTTTATTGTTCAGACAATCCCAACCGAAGGCGACGCTATTCTCCTTGAATTTACGAACTTCATCTTGAAGCTTAAATACTGCTCAACAAAACTAAACTATACTAATTGTACACTGTTATCGCTTATAAATAGATGAACTGAAATAATGTGATGCATTCAGATGCTTTGAGAAATGACATTCTTCAATGTCTTCAAAGTTCAAACTAAAATCAAGAATAAAATCTGACTGAGACTATACTGCAGACGGGAACATGTCTCTATTCCGAAGGTTCGCTATTCCGAAGGTTCACTAATCCGAAGGTTCACTAATCCGAAGGTTCACTATTCCGAAGGTTCACTATTCCGAAGGTTCGCTATTCCGAAGGTTTTTGTTATTTTAAAAGTTAATTCTATATTCTAAAGTATATTGAGCGGGTTCTTTAGTACGAAGACTCTTTTTATGAAGGAAATAACTTAAAACATTAAAAAAATAAATGTGATTTTTGTTTTCGTGGGTTTCCTTGAGATTTAACCCTTTGGCGAGTAGAACGACATATATGTCGTCTATCGGCTGAGGACTAAAACGACATATTTTAGGAAGTGTTATTTTACGTCTATATAACTTCGATAAATCATCTGATTTATAAATGATTTACATAGGAGTTATTTTGATTAATATAATGTCCCAAATGCTAAAGGCGGACTATAACAGTGGGGCTCTTACGGTCAATCAATACTGGAGCGCTATAACTTACTGTATAGCAGAATACCGCTGAATGGACCTAACTGCAATTCTGACTTTGTATTGATTTTAATGTTGATGTTTCTTTCAAGTACAGATTGCCAGTTCGGGTAGAATGCATCTCTAACTCGTAGTTTATTTCAGTCATTGTGTTTTCAACTTTCTATAATATTAAAATGATAAACTGATACTGTCTTCTTGCTATTAATAACCGACATCTGGGACAAATTAGATATTAGATTGGGGTGTATAAATGTACGGGGGCGCAAATTTTGATTCATTTCTGGCTAAAAACTCCCATAATAGAAAACCTTCGGAATAGCGAACCTTCGGAATAGTGAACCTTCGGATTAGTGAACCTTCGGAATAGCGAACCTTCGTAATAGAGAACCCTACCCTGCGCACTCTAGTGCACAAATATACATAGAAATGGTTTAGTTATAATAATGCAAAATGTGTTTACGGATGGAACCAGGTTGGTAGCTCTGGTATGCATCGACAGGCAAAACCTGTGATATGCAGTAATATCTGCATACATCCTTCCCCTATCATTCAGGTCTATCACCATACCAAACCACTTCAAAATTCGACAACCGACACTTCAACTTATATTGCAAAAACTTTGTACGGACTGAATTTCATAAACAGGGCCCATGGATAACTCTGGTAGGCATTGGTGCTCACAATCCGTGATATTATGCATATTCGTTCCCCATTTCTGGTCCGTCACATGTCATAGAGCATCAAAATATGACAACCGACTCTTGAGTTATAACGCAAAATGTCTGTATGGACGGACGCATGGACGGCTCGAGACGTCAACTATATACCCGCCGACTAATATCGGGGGTATAATAACCATATATCTATGTGTATACCTAGCCAAAACAATTCTCCTCCTCACCCACCCCGGTGGATAAGACTAAAGAGTTCATTTTCACACTGTGCTAATTAAAAAACCTCATTAATATCATTGAAACTCATTCTGCAGATATATAAACGCAAGAATGAGTCTCCACACAATTGTACCCAAAAATTATACCGCTATACATGCCGATTGTGGCCGGTGGGTGTTCATGAATTAGTCGTAAGACGGCGTCAATTGACAAGTGACAAATCTGATAGATTGGATCAATCACACCATCGACAACGTGTGTCGTTTGCGCTAAAGCGAAGATACCTTTGCGTTCAGCCGCTACCATATAAACTACCTGGTTTATAAAATAGTCTCGCTTGGTGAATAGCACCCCAGGGGACCGAGCGAAATTGGGCATGCATTACCCAAGGCACCCTCTCACATTTTACACGAAAACATTCCCATTATTGAGTTCTAACTCAAACAATTTGTTGAAAAGTGTGATATGGCATACAGAAATATAAATAAACGACGATCTTGATAAATATATCATACGTTGATAACAATGGTAATGATATATTAATTATTATAACCAATGCCTAGCATGTACTGATAGTGTTTATGGTGATTCCGCTTGAGATCTCGACTTGGGAATTGCAACTTTGGTACATACATGTCTATTTTGCACGATAATACATGCCGCATCTCGCTCGGTCCCCTGGTGGAGGTGCGATCGGAGAGTGTAATTTTCGGCATTTTTGAGTACATTCATAGCAACTACGACAGCAGCGTATGGGTTAATTATTCACTTCCGCTACAGCTAGCGACTTTCCCGTTCGCCCATGGATGCACAGGGGTATTCCCAATAAGATATAATATCTACTGCATGCCATCAGTGCCATGGTCAGGCAGCCAGGAGAGGTGGGGTCGGTGCCCTTTTGAATTGCGCGTACAGCTGCAGGGGTCGGTGCCTTTTTGAATTTTGGGTACCTGACGGAACTGGCCGCAAGTTAGGGGTTAGCAGTCCCCTGCATGGTGGCGATGCGATTGGCGGGTGCTATTTTCGGCATTTTTGCGTATATTCATAGCAAACTCGACAGCAGCGTATGGGTTAATTTATTCACTTCCCCTACAGCTAGCGACTTGCCCGATCGATCATGGATGCATTCAGAGGGGTGTTCTCTACATGATGTGTCCATCTCCGTGGTCAGGCAGCCAGGGGAGGCGCGGTCGGTGCATTGTTGGATGTTGAATACCTGACGGAACCGGCCGCAAGTTATAGGGCGTAACAGTGCCGTTTCCACTCAAGCTATCGACTTGGGGATTGGAACTTTGGTCCATACATGTATATTTTGCACGATAGTACATGCCACATCTCGATCGGACCCCTGGTGGTGGTGCGGTCGGCGGGTGTTATTTTCGTCATTTTTCGTACATTCATAGCGAATTCGACAGCAGCATATGGGTTATTTATTCACTTCCACTACAGCTAGTGAGTTGCCCGATCGCCCATGGGTGCAGAGGGGTATTGCCTACATGATATGATGTCCATATCCGTGTCAGGCATAGTCGGTGCATGCGGTCGGTGCCTTTTTGGATTTTGACGATTGAACCGGCCGCAAGTTAGGGGTTAACAGTGCCGTTTCCGTTCAAGATATCGACTAGGAAATTGAAACTGCAACATACAGGTGTATTCTGCACGATAGTACATACCCCATCTCGTTCGGTCCCCTGGGGGAGGTGCGGGCGGGTGCGGTCGGCTTTTAGTAGGACGCGTTTATGCTGACCAAAAATGTAGGTCTCATAAATTCCCCCTCGAGGCGACACCAGTCCTGTGTCCATATTTGTAATTTGTATTTGAACGTTAACAAGTATTCTAGAAGAAATCGCGGCAGACGCAAATACTAACGTCATTTCGAACAATATTACAAACATGTTTATATAGAGCCTGTTTAGGAGAGCTGTTTTCCGAGTCTAGTAGAAATATAGTAGATATGTGGTAGAGCCTCTTTAGAAGGGGAATAAGCTCTGGTTTGCGGATATGTATAATAATGAAACACAGACTGTTGCGTAGAGCGTGTTCCGTGTCCAGTAGAAGATTTTCCGTGTAGATGTTCCGGGTTAGAAGAAGTGTACACATCTTGAGGAATTAGTCGTTTTAATTTGTTCATGGATAAACAGATGTAACAGCAGCAACAATATATATATATATATATACACATAACATCTGTCTAGCATATAATGACCCCGCGCCGGACCGCATAGCATGCAGCCCGACGGGTAAACTTGTCCGACAGCAATCTTCCAAATTCTGAATCTCTCAAGTGTTTTCTATCGTCCCTACCCAAAATTTCCGTAGCTTTTTATATTTTATTCCATGCAGTTCGCGATTGGTTATAACTAGTGTGATTTCGTTACCAAGCCGTTACCCGTTGTTACAACATAGGTGATTGCGTAATTACACATATGTAGAGAAAGCCGCTAACAATATATTCCCATGAATTATTTGTTTCGATAATCTGGATCTTTTTACACAATATATTCTTAATTCGAGCGACTATTCATAAATGGGCTTTTTGCGATAATAACTATGACGCAACGAGACTCCATTGTATAATGTTTTAACAGGTTTTAGAAATTTGCCGAAGGCTACCCATTTACGACATATGTTGTAATTAGCGCTGATTATGTCTAAGTCGATGTATTGTGGTATATTTTTCCTGCCATGCAATAATTAATTACCTGTACATGCCGTTACGAAGGCGTATCTAAAATGGTGAAACTTCGTACGAGAAATACTCAGTAACGGATTTGTGATAAGTTTGAGCAGGGGGGGGGGATTTATTAACTCTGACATTATCCCCTTACCGCGAAAAGACGACACCGGCGTCTTAATTGAAATATGAGGAAATCTGTTAAGACAGTAATGATATTAATGAATGATGAGATGTGAGAATTAGATGAAGCTGAAAGCATGTAAAGAATTAATGATGATTTTCTTTATATTCCGTTTGAGACGTTGCTGTCCATCCTCATTCAAGAGCACTTTGTCTGTATCCAAGACAGTGTGAGTGGGGTCATGTATGACATTGGAAAGTCTCCTCAGTACACGATAATTTGAATATAGAAGAGAATTGAAGTTTAATTGGATACACATTGCCGTTTTCTTGGAAAACGACACCATAGTTAAGTCGTTGATCGATCGGTGGCGTTGACTTGTGTAATAAGGTGAGCAAGCATACACATGATGAGAAGTCATGATCCCAAGGGAGAAATAAGTAGTGTCATTTAAGCAAGGCCTCTAAAGAAGAGTGATCAAGTCTCCTTAAGTGAGTTAGCAGATAACACATAGAAAATAATAGATAGAATTATAGGAGAATTGGATCAGCGACTTCTGAAAGTGTGTATGAATACCACTATGTGAAACATACTGAGTATTATCGAAGATTAGACTATTGAAATAATAGAGCTACGATTTAATACCGATGTATAATTGAATGAGGAATATATTAGCTGTAGAAGCGAAATTGAATTGCAATTTGGTATTGCACTTGATATATATTTAACTTGGAATATTTGAGTTGTCGATTAGTTACATCACTTGTGTTGATGTAAGCAACAATCAAATAGTGTTTTGAATTTAATAGGAGTTAGAATCCATGAGAAAATCCAATTATGGTGTTGACGATAGACACCTATTTGAAATAATGGCCTGTAGCCTTGAACGTTTTGTTAAAATGATGAAATGAAATGAACTTAAGTATGTCGATTGGATATATGAGATTTGAATCATATAAGCAACATTTAAGTAATTAGCCTGTGTAGGCAGATGAAAAATATTGGGAATGAGCGAGATATGAGCATGTTGTTTCCAGTCTGGTATTTGTAAAACGTTGGTGTTTTGAATTTGGCAACTGTGAAATAGATACAGACACTGAGTTTTGAATGAGTTTGGTGTTTAAATATAGTTAAAAGTTTGGAGTGAGATAAAAAATAAGTAGACTGAGTGTCTTTTGACATTTAGAGTAGAGTATAATATTAGGTAATGCGGCCTTATGTTGTTTGGGTAGAGCTACTTACATGACATCGGTTCTGCTCGCAGCGACGAACTAATTTCCCCTTAGAAAGCAAGCAAATTACCTATCCATTTAATACGTACCTAATATTACCTAGATGCATTGGTAGTCGTCATTTTAGTGTGTGTTTCATCTGGGACTACTATATACTAGTCCCAGGTTTCATAATGACGCCAAATGAATGTATTATTATCAAACATTTTGTAATAACGTGAATTAAAGAAGAAACCTATATATAGTCATATAGTCACTTAATGTTAGAACAATTAATCTATTTCCGTAAATACACGAATCACCAATGTGTCCAATATATGATATCGAATCTGTATCCATCTGTCGCTGTAATATGTTCCGTTAACTGCAGCAGGTATATCTTGAATTGTGAGAATTGCTGTATCCATGTGCAGAATAACGGACTATACCACAGAGTCGGTTTGATCCAGCGCAGGGACTGTACATGTAGAAATGTGTCCTCCGTCTTGTGGATTCCGAAATCTGTGGCAGAATATTTGTAGACGAAGTGTTAACAGAAAAGTTATCAAATATTGGGTATATTATAAACAGCGTCACTGATCCTCCATCAGATGTAGATAAATATATACCGGAATCATTGCGTTGATGATGGTACTTCAACGCAGCCGCGATTCAACCACCAATTTAGGAGAGCTGTATTTGTAGACGAATCTGGTAGAAATTTAGTAGATATGTAGTAGAGCCTCTTTAGAAGGGGAATAAGCTCTGGTTTGCGGATATGTATAAGAATGAAACACAGACTGTTGCGTAGAGCGTGTTCCGTGTCCAGTAGAAGATTTTCCGTGTAGATGTTCCGGGTTAGAAGAAGTGTACACATCTTGAGGAATTAGTCGTTTTAATTTGTTCATGGATAAACAGATGTAACAGCAGCAACAATATATATATATATATATATACACATAACATCTGTCTAGCATATAATGACCCCGCGCCGGACCGCATAGCATGCAGCCCGACGGGTAAACTTGTCCGACAGCAATCTTCCAAATTCTGAATCTCTCAAGTGTTTTCTATCGTCCCTACCCAAAATTTCCGTAGCTTTTTATATTTTATTCCATGCAGTTCGCGATTGGTTATAACTAGTGTGATTTCGTTACCAAGCCGTTACCCGTTGTTACAACATAGGTGATTGCGTAATTACACATATGTAGAGAAAGCCGCTAACAATATATTCCCATGAATTATTTGTTTCGATAATCTGGATCTTTTTACACAATATATTCTTAATTCGAGCGACTATTCATAAATGGGCTTTTTGCGATAATAACTATGACGCAACGAGACTCCATTGTATAATGTTTTAACAGGTTTTAGAAATTTGCCGAAGGCTACCCATTTACGACATATGTTGTAATTAGCGCTGATTATGTCTAAGTCGATGTATTGTGGTATATTTTTCCTGCCATGCAATAATTAATTACCTGTACATGCCGTTACGAAGGCGTATCTAAAATGGTGAAACTTCGTACGAGAAATACTCAGTAACGGATTTGTGATAAGTTTGAGCGGGGGGGGGGGGGGGATTTATTAACTCTGACACCTGCCCTTCAGCACATTTTCCAAACATGTGTATACCTTTCCACACTTTTATTTATGTGAGAGTGCCCCCTTCAGTGCCACTATCCTATGCTAATTATATCGTCACTTTATGTCACACACACACATTATACAGACATGTAGCACAGACGAAATATATATGCGTCAGGTTTTGTTTTTCTTCATAAATTCAAGTTTATGTTTATTCACTGGCAACTATCGATTTGTTTAAGCTGGACAGATATATAGTCCTACAGATATATGGTCGTCATCTGACACTGATATAGTCACATCCCAACTTTCTAAGTCGTAAATCGATCGCGACAAATAAACACGTGGACTGATTTTGATCCCAACATAGAAGAACATCCTGGACGAGTTTGTCAACGACATTTCTCCTAGTCCATCAGAAATTAGATTCGCAATGGTAAGTATAGTTGAGCAAACTATATATATTTGTGCCCACACCACCGGTTTCCGTTCCGATCTCTAGGAAATGTTATGCATGCTTATATTGTTTCGATCGGTTTTTAGTCTATAGAGCCTGCATATACTCTAAATCGCATGTATACATATACTCTACATGATATTTACTCGAACGTATATGGCACCACGCGAACGTTGGGTAATTTTTATCCAATGTTGTGCAATGTTTTTACTCAACGAAGGGTAACAATTCACCCAATATTAATTTCCCATCTGCGTTGGGCGATTTTCTGTACCAGCGTTTGTTTGAATAATTACTTAAGTATTGAGTCAAATCAACTTCCCACATATCTTCTGAGCTGATAATAAACGCTCTTCATTGATAATATATGTTAAGATAAGTTATTAGTCCCCTTTTAAGTCATCTGAGATCAAAGGCACATATCCAATTATATTCCCCTGGTCAGGTGACACATATGTATAAATTTTCCTACATATCGCCAAATCCTAATCCTACATAAAAAAATCGCCCGACGCATAATGGAAATTATTATTGGGTAAATTGTTATCCTGCGTTGAGTAAAAACATTGGGTAAGATTTACCCAACGTTCGCGTGGTACTATATGCACCATTGTGTTGGGTAAAATTTTACCCAACGCGATTTAGAGTGTATCAATATAAAAAACGAAGAGTCCAACATAGATAAAGTGGTTAAAGGTACTCAACCCGTAAAGAGGGTCCCCATCTCAACAGATTCCAACAACAACAATCCGATCGGAGGGTCCTATATTACTATTTCTTTGGCTTTGGGGGTAAAAAATATTTGATTCGAGTCGAGGAACCCATCAAACAAAGCTCAGAGTTATTAGATATTGATTTTTGAAATTTGTTATAAACTCGAGATCAGTACTACTAACTGCCGTAATCTGCTCTGGATGTGTTCTCCAAATCTATTCAAACAGACAAGGATGGATAACACTAAAATCAAGTGGTAATTTTAACGCAATTTTTACTGAGTTCTGGGCCAGATAGTATTCCCGATAATGAAAAATAATAGATTTCTAAAATCGATATCTAACAAATCTGAGCTTTGATGGGTGACTTCCTCGACTCGAATCAAATATTTTTGACCCCCGAAGCTATTGAAATAGTAATTGAGAGGAGTTTTATCGGGTTGAGTACCTTTAAGTTCACATAATTTGAAGCACCCAAGCTACAAAAAAACTGTAAGAAATGTGGACCAATTGTATTACATTGCTAGGCGTTGGCGATTTCGCAAGTTCGATTCCCGACTCAGGAATGTTGTGTTGGGTGGGGCTTGTAAACTTAGAACGTCAGTTTTAACGCAGGGTTTGCATGTCTGGAGTATAGCGTATACGGACTCTTACAAACTCAGCTTCATACCCAGAATCGTTAAAGATTGGAATGCACGACTTGGAAGAATGAGTAGTCTTTCATTCATAAACTGATAGTGACCCATCATGCAGTTTCAAAACTGAAAGCAGAGCAATCCATTCACGCACAGTGTTTTTCCCCTCGCAAATGATTCTTTAGTATTGAGGGTGGTGGATATGAAAAAAATGGTGGAAACAAATGTTAAAACGGAAAAAAATGGCTCAATGGGTGGGCGGGTCCCTCCAAAAAAATGGCCAAAGGCAAAAAAGTTTCATTTGTGTCTGAATTTTTTCCCACCTCCCCACCCCCTTCGTTTTTAATATACAACAAACCTTTTAAATATACACGATAGTGTATATTCTTGAAATCCTATCTGCTCTCTCCGACTACAATACGACCTTTCGGACCATGCAGACCGATGATAGGTATAGTATCTCTTCCATAAAGCATGCCGATACGTTGTAATGCACAACCAAAGGACTTCATCTGCATTGCCAAAAGAAACATTCTATCTTTTTTTTTCTGAGTGCCACTTAAAATTGATTAAAAAAGGACACGCTTAGTTCTTCAAGTCAGAATTGAATATCAATAATTAAGAGTCCTGTCGAGTATATAGACTAAATGATACTCTGATAATTATCATCAGTATATAGTCCAGGAGATATTGGTCGACCTCTGCACCCCCAGGACTTAACTTCACCCCACTAATTTTCTTCCTTAAGGTCTCCTCTAATTTTTTTCACTTGTTAACAAGAAAAAAAAGTGGCCGCAGAGACTCCAGACAAGATGGCGTCCATCATGGCGGCCATTTTTTTTAAATGCACCAGGTCTCTTTGATCGCCATTATAGTAAAGATGATAGCACATGCGGTCTTGTTTTCCGCTCGATTCGTTATGCTAATATACAACCCTTACAAATTAGCCAAAAATCCGACACCAGAATTAAAAATGGCGGCCAAGATGGCCGCCGAAATGTGAAAATATGCTATTTTTCTGACATGTTACCACCTTTCGTTTGTCTCTGTGGGAAAATGTTACAATTTTTGCGTCATATTATACATTTATCATATAGAGGAGTCATTGGCGAACACATGGGGACCATAATATGCATTCATTGCGGGATATTTGTGTCCGATATCACGTTTTCCCAAATGCCGGTATCATAGGTCAAAGCCGAATCTCCGTTAATAACGCGATGTTATGTTTCGAATCAATGATTGTTATTGCTATTATAACAACACCCATGCATATATATTTGCAGGAGATATTCGAGCTAGGATTCCTCTTATACCTGAGTTGAGGAATATTTACCCAAATCGTAGATGGCGGCCAAAATGGCCACCAGAAATAATAAATCGCCGAAAATCGCTGATTTTAACATCAGTGAGCATTATTGTCATGATAACTCCACACCTGCTTACTATTGTAAGTTGGGAACACTTAGGCGAAGAACTTTCCTTGTACCATATCCAAATAAAAGTCCCCCTAATCCAAAATGGCGCCCACAATGGCGGACAGATTTTGAAAAATCACCGAAATTCCCTCATATTCACATCATTAAGCATTATTGTCGAGACAACTCCATCCATGCGTACAGTTGAGTTGGAAATACTGAGGTGAAGTAATTACCTTACATCTCATGCAAGAAATGGTTTTCCAAATCAAAGATGGCGGCCAAAATGGCGACCGAAATTTGAAAACACGCCTACATTCCTTTACTTTCTTAGGATGGGCGTTATTGTTTCGCGATTTCTACTCACCATTACATGTTGATATGTATGAATTATCCATTAGGGTTTGGCAAGTGATACCCACAGTCAATATAGCGGCAGAAATTGAAAAGAAGCCGATATTATCACATACTAATTTCAACTTTTTGTCATAATATTGATTTGTATAAACGAAACGGTACATAATATAAGCCATATATTAGTTCCAATGTAAGTCGTAGCCTTTTGGAAGGATGAAAACCCACAATCGCAATGTGGCATTTCAAAATCCATTCTCCACTAAGGGCTCATACTGGCCGTAACCGTATATAGGTGCGCCGAATAGTCATATTATGACTTCCAAGAATCAAAACAACAGTACCTGAGCTTATTCTGAATTGCCACATTCAGCATTATCTAGACTCGTTTCCGTCTCTTCGTCAGATTAATCTATCTCACTCACAACAACAGTTCACTACTCTTCTTTGTAGGAGTGTGCCACTAATCGGAATGTTTCAAACAATACATATACCGGTGTCCAGCTCACGTGTTGGTTTCGAAAGCTTGGAATTCTTAGCGAGCTTCATTCGTGGTATAGCTTATGGTATAATTCAGATGTTACATATGGGGTATATGCGTCATCTTGTGCGATACACTATAAAGGTATTCGGTCGATGCGTATATACTAGCTTTCAGAATGACCTATCTATCTGCGTATTGTCAGCTTTGGTGACCTAATGGGGATAACAACGTGTACACCTGGTGATCTTCCCAAACAGCCACTGCTCAACATAGGCCTATTGATTTGCCCGTGCGACGTGACCTTGACCTTCAAAACTCATATCTCGGGATCCGCAGTGCTATCACGCCGGATTTAGCACTGCGATGCAGGGAGGATAACTCTATATTCATACGTCGACGAACGTTAGCAATTTGCAGGCATGCAATTACGCATCGTGTATTTTTCCCAAAATTATAACATTTACAATATATATTGTCAATTTGCAGGCTATTAAAAATCGTGCATCTATCCCAAAATATATCATTTATTACAATTTCTGATATATAAATTTTGTTACAGCTAATATTCTTAGGTCTATTGTCGATAGATTTATTTTTTGTATATTCACACCACGCATAGGCTCAAGCTGTTTACATTTACCCCGCGGGTCTGGAATCTCATCCAAGAATCCATTTAGCTGAAATGATACTTCGTTGTTGCGAAATGGAATCTACCGGTGGCCCCAAGCCGTCAATGTCAACAACATCGAAATTGTTCAACTTTGACTGCGAGAAAATAATTAGTTAAAATTTACCACACAATGCTAATTTATCTTTACGTTGAAGCTTGATAATTAATGAGCGTGTGTATATGAGGCGCGTTTACATACTTTAGTGGAAATCAAATCGGGTAAAACTGGCGGATTTTTACGGACGAAATTTGATACATAGGGTATCTCGGTATCCGCTGGGCCGATTTCCCGGTATCCGCTTGCCCAATTTCCACCATTTTTGGGGTGTTGGTGTTGGAAAATTGCCAGACGGATTTTGACAAAATTTGATACTTAGTGGACCATAGTGGTAATTGTTTCCAGGGAGTGTTTTGGACGGGTAAAATCGTGACCCCACCTGACCTTGACCTTCAAAATGGTCAATTCAATGTCAAAGCCCGGACGAAGTCGGGTCACCTTCTAGTATATATATATAAAGCTATATGATCATAAAGGTCGCGTTCCCCAACGGCCACAGCCATTGCCATCGAGAATGTAAATTGTTCTTTAAATACATAGTGAAATAAATGCACCACAGTTCCTGACATTTTCTTGAATAATACCGCCCACATACTGACACTAACCCCGAGAAAGGATAACAAAACACGCATACATTCATGCTATAAAGACATTATCGTTTAGTCCATCCGACTGTTTTGAGGGAGGCTAGCATATTATTATCCAGACAAAAGTGTACGTAGTTGAATCAGAAAGGCTTCGAAACGGATGTGGAATACAACCTTACCACACCAAATAAAACCGACACGCATGACATTCGATATCTTAAACATGCACCAGGTGTAAGGGTGGTGTATACAGTGGCCCATTTCATTCCCACTATCATGGCGCATGTCCACAAACTAGCACCGCGAGCATTGTTCTTCTCTGCTGGGAGATATTCGACGAGACAACTGCGGGGCGTCACACAGTTTGCTTCGGATAATGGTCAAGAAGTGTGGGTAGTCTGTACACTAGGGTCTTCTCCTTAGCAGACAGACATATGTCCAAGGGAATGAGACAGCTAGCAACCTTCGAAACACTGTCGAAGTTTTCCACATATGCCAATGCGTTCGCTGAGTTTGTGAGTTGACGAACCATCTATTGAGAAGTGACTAGCTAACTGGTTCGCCAGGTGTACATGTCGTTATCCCATGGGGTATGAGACACATACATAGAGAAGACCTTCTGTAAGCTAGACACCGGAAAATGAATTGTTTGAAACGTTATGATTAGAGGGACCCTACTCCCAGGAAGTGGTGAATACTTTGTCGGTGTGAGCAACCTAGATTTATCAGACAAAGAAATGGAAGCTGGTCCAGATAATTATGGACGTGACGTGGCAAATCAGAATCTGTTATCAGGTAATTGTTCTGATATAACTATTCGGCGCACATACGCTTACGGCCATTATCGGCGCTAAGTGGAGACTGGATTTCGAAATGCCACATCGCGATATTAATGGTGGTGTTTCATCTTTCCAGAAGGATACGAGCTATGTTATGCGTTTTGATACCTTCAGGTTGAACTAGTAGATGGTTTATGTACAGTTTCGTCCATACATACCGATATTATGACAAAAAGTTGAAATTAATATGTGAAAATATCGATTTCTTTTCAATTTCTAGCCGCCAATTTAGCAGCGATCTTGGCTGTGAGAATCAATTGCCAAACCCTAATGAATACTTCATGTCACTATTCCATATCAACATGTAATGGTGGATAGAAATCGCGAAACAATAACGCCCATCGTAAGAAAGTAAAGGAATGTAGACGTGTTTTCAAATTTCGGTCGCCATTTTGGCCGCCATCTTTGATTTGTAAAACCATTTCTTGCATGAGATGTAAGGTAATTACTTCACCTCGGTATTTCCAACTCAACTGTACGCATGGATGGAGTTGTCTCGATAATAATGCCCAATGATGTAAATATGAGGGAATTTCGGTGATTTTTCAAAATCTGTCCGCCATTGTGGGCGCCATTTTGGATTTGGGGGACTTTTATTTGGATATGATACAAGGAAAGTTCTTCGCCTAAGTGTTCCCAACTTACAATAGTAAGCAGGTGTGGAGTTGTCATGACAATAATGCTCACTGATGTTTTATTTCTGGTGGCCATTTTGGCCGCCATCTTGGATTTGGGTAAATATGCCTCAACTCAGGTATAAGAGGAATCCTAGCTCGAGTATCTCCTGCAAATATATATGCATGGGTGTTGTTATAATAGCAATAACATTCATTGATTCGAAACATAACATCGCGTTATTAACGGAGATACGGCTTTGACCTATGATACCGGCATTTGTGAAAACGTGATATCGGACAAAAATATCCCGCAATGAATGCATATTATGGTCCCCATGTGTTCGCCAATGACTCCTCTATATGATAAATGTATAACATGACGCAAAAATTGTAACATTTTCCCACAGAGACAAACGAAAGGTGGTAACATGTCAGAAAAATAGCATATTTTCACATTTCGGCGGCCATCTTGGCCGCCATATTGGATTCTGGTGTCGGATTTTTGGCTACTTTGTAAGGGTTGTATATTAGCATAACGAATCGAGCGGAAAACAAGACCGCATGTGCTATAATCTTTACTATAATGGCGATCAAAGAGACCTGGTGCATTTAAAAAAAATGGCCGCCATGATGGACGCCATCTTGTCTGGAGTCTCTGCGGCCACTTTTTTTTCTTGTTAACAAGTGAAACAAATTAGAGGAGACCTTAACCCTTTGAACCCGAGAGACCGGAATACCCGTCCAATCCTTATATTCCTATATCCCGGGAGACCGTAATACCGGTCCGGAAATCAGACGATATTTGACACGAAATTACAGCTCAATAAACGCACATATCAACTAGAATTGTACTTCTACTTTGCACACACGTGTCGCATGTTTACCCACGTGACTTTGATCGACAAACTGACGACAGAGGGTTTGTTTCTTCGCGCATGCGCAGAGGCCTATTTCGAGAAAAAAAACCCGCTTTTTATCGTCGGAAAAGGGGATGTATTTCGTTAGAAATTTCGCGATCAAAGTCCAAATTAACTAGAATAGTGCTTCTATACTTTGCGCGAATGAGTCACATGTTCATACCTCTGATATATTAGCAGCCAAATTGGAAACAGGGGGTCTGTTTCTTCGCGCAAGCACACAGGTGCATTTTGAGAAACGCCTTCTATTGTACATAGGCAAAGTGTAAGAATTTCGTTATAAATATATAGCGCGACCAAACGAAGCCGCAATATATATATATATATATACATGTACATGTATATTGAACGTGGAATACGTATAGGATATTCCCCGAGCTGTCGGGCATTCGGAGAAATAATTCACCGAGGCGAAGCCGAGGTGGTTATTTGGACGAATGGCCGACAGCGAGGGGAATATCTGGCTTAATCCTCAGTATTTAAAGAATAACAAGACGAAATTTCATTTTACCTATAGTATTACTTTGAAATTTGTCAATGACATTACAATGTATGATATATTCAACTAAAAGTCAATAAAAGTTTTAACAAAAAATGTGAACATGACCATTAAACAATTTCCGAATCTGTCAGACAAATAAAGATTTGTACGCAAATTCAGTTGCCACTTTAAATAGTGATCTGGAGATTTGGAATTAAAATTGTCATTAAAAATGTGTCAATCGCCATTGACACCTTCCAGTTACAACAAACATTTAATTTGCTTGGCCTGATACTGCTCGTCCTCGCTGCATTGTCTCAAATCAAAATTGTCGCATTGAGTTGGTATGCACTGAGCCGCGTTGACAATCCAGTTATGATGAGTGGTTATCGGGATATCAGTTATAGGTAGCCCCAAACATGATATTGCCTTTGTCGCCGATTAGCTTACCCCACGCTTTAATCTAATTAATTAACACGTCGTTCTCGGGCGCATTTGTAAATTGAATGTGAGAAGAGTGAATTTTGTCAGTAAAACGTACTCGAACAGGGAATGAAGTAATTTTCTAAACTTTCTGTGTCGACGTTATCTAAATGGATATTACATAGTTATATGTTATCAGCATGGCGTTCATTTTATAAGCGAAATAAACATCACAAGCACCCGGAGGTAAATGACAATCCAGCCGATGATCAAACTGATGTTTTCCGTTAATATTGGAATAAAAAAATCTTTCGATGAGTCGTTTTCGTATTGTACTGTTTATCTGATTTATTTCCATGAATTCGAAGTTGGATTTACAAGGAGTTCTTGACCAACGTAAGTTATCGAATGAGGTTTATTTACTATAAATATATAGTAGTCGTTACCCGTATAAAACGATCTTCAATTTCAGCATTTTGACATCAAATTCTTAACATTTTATTAAAATCCATGTAATCAACGTAACTAATCCACTTAAGTTATAGTGTGGTGTACCCGACATTACGAACTGATTTGGATTATCAACATTTAAATATTTAGCATTTACCAGAAAATTATATTGTGCGAGTGATTCCGTGTTATAAGAAGGCTCCACCTTCGTAAGTTTTTCATTATTAGAACAAGTCTCAAATACAATGCAAATGTGTCGTTAAAGATACGGGCGGCGTTGGCGGTGGGTATGCTGTTAAAATATTCCCATCCGTCAAAAACCGCCATAAATAGTGAAATATAGACAGACTTTGTTCTTATAGCAATCAGAAATATGACATAAGCAGTATGTTATTGTCGATTTCTTCCCCTTTGGCATGTAAACAAAAGCAAAACATGTTACGTTTTCTGGCTTTTGTTTAGATCCGGATATTGTAGTACCCTGGCTACAACTCTTGCCCGCATTTACCAGATATACTTACACTTTTGTATAAGTCCTTCTTCGGTTCTGGTCTTTGGCCGGCCGGCAAGTATCGGTGTTCTCTGGTTTTTGTTACGTCTGATTGTGTTCATGGTCTAGTGTCAAGTGTGGCGGGAAATCGGGCTCTAGCCTTGACCTCTCCGACGCCGGTAAATTTACCGGCGACAGGGAGCGTCCAAAAGATGCCACAAATCCCCCCAGTTTTCAAACTAAGGCCCCCCTTTAAGGACTAGGGTTTTCAAGGGCCAGCTTGGGGTTTCATTTCAATTAATTTTATCTGTTAAAAATGTCCACCCCCCAAATACTCGATATCTTGCAACTACTATAAATGTCCACCCCCCACAAATGACTAGAATTGACATATAAGAAATATATATAAAAATAAACTTATATCAAAACATAACAGGTGAAATACAGGACTACAAAAAATATTGGCTCCGGGAGGGCTGTCAAAAATGTTTCCAAGTCCCAAATTTGCCATATATATCTCGGGCTTGATATTTGCCCCCTAATCTGATCCCAAATTTAATTTCGGGCTTTATGCCCCTACCAGCCAAAAAGTCCTACGAGGCCTTATGCCTAGGAATTCCAGATACATGTAGGGCTTTTTGCCCATTTAGTTTTCCACCGATTGGGAAGGGTATCTCTCATCATTCTAGAAACTAATTATAACTAGCCCTCCCAAAAAATAGAGCCATGCGTTAATTGCCACCTGAGGAAATAGCACCCGTATTTCTGGACTAATTGTCCATATCACAAATTATATCACAATTTAAAATCTACATGATTTAGCTATATACAACCTCCCTGGACTACTTGTCCTTGACGGGAGTACAATTCCCCTGTCCGGGGTAAACATAAATCAGCATTGGGACCTACGAAGGTCCCGTATCGGGACCCGCACAGGTCCCACCGCCATACCTACACGTACGGCCTCATAAATAATCATGGAATCTAGTAAGCCTGGTAACCTTTGTACTCGGGAATAGCCTTCTGGGCTTAACTTCGGAGCCCATTCCCCTTAATCCTCACTCTCTACCATGCCGCTCATGCCCTGACCCGTATATCTATATACGCTCACTTCCCTCCAATATAATTAAATCAATTTCTTCTTTCCTAATGTCATCTTTCTACATAGACCCTTTCCTAATGGGATGTTTCCTTTCTTCTTCAATAACCCCGCCCTTGAAACTACATGTATCTCGGGTCTATGCTGTGATCAGAGCATGAGTCACCTCTTCCATACATTCAAGTATATACCAGATATTATGACTAACTCCCAGGGTTACCAAGGCTTACTAGTGGGATAAATAGTAGTGCGGGTTGTTTAGGCTATGTGCTGGAGTTGTGGCTTGGCTATCTCACGTCGGAACGGATCAACCCAACAACTGGACGGGCAATAGGGGAATCCCCTATTCTAGCCCTCCGAACGTCCTTTAAGAACTAATCCAATCTTGTATGAATGATTCCCTGCCCAACAATATCCAAAAGTCATAACTGATACCCCCAAGAAGGGTTATGGTGTACTCCATGACCCCTAATCGTGTCGTAATGAATCGAGCAAGGGTGGAAAGAGGGCAGGAGGCTACCCTACTAATTCCCCGAAAAAATCTCAAAGTCTTGTGTGATCCAAAATTTTGAACCAATAGTAACTTTACTGTTTGTTAAGAAACCAACAAATTCTGTTAACCATATCTGGACTCACTATGTGAACAATAGATGATCTGTCTTTTCTATTGTTATCCCAAAACAATAATTTAAATACAAGTTTGATATCTGATAGTTCCGGGCCATGCCCAATACACCATGGTTCTACTAATGCCAACAGGGAACTCGTTCCCATATCTAGAATTTAGGGCCCCAATATTTCAAGTCTTTGTGCCTGCCTATCTGGACGTATTACCTTAGTGTGGGTCGAAACCCTCAACAGGAGCCTCGGTCAAACAAACAGTTACTACATAGTGAAGATGCGGGCCGAAGCCCTGTTCACTTGTGTAACCACTCGACCATTCAATTAGTTAACAAATATCCATCGACCGAGGACTCCGAAAACTGCAACCTGTGAGACAGCCACTCCCAGCCTAGTACTTATTTACAACCCCCACTACCGGTTTGGGGCCTGAAACCTGAACAATTGTTCAGCATTTCTAGCCGCCCACCTTACGACATTGACCGGGTCAAGGTTCCGCATTCGGGCAACAAGGTCCACTATGGACCCCATGCCGCTAAATGGGAGGAAATGAAACCCTCCCGCCACTTGCGGAACGTTGCAAGTCAGTAACAGCCGGCTCAACGGGATGCTATCCAGACCCACATAGTGGTCCAGATTAGCACGCGTCGTGCTGGGCCCCAATGCAAAATACACATTGTTGGGCGATACTCCACTCCAACTTGAAACTGTAGTGGCATCGCCCACAAAATCCTGCAGTATTACCGGGCCCCTAAAGCCCGACTCCCTGACAATTGATCTGGCTGCGCTGTGGGCATCTAGCCCAAATGGGTCGCAACCAGGACCCTTGACGGCCACATACAGTGGCAATCCATTAGCCCCTGCCAGACGGGCGAACTGCCCCAAAGCCCAGTTTTGCAACTGATGGGTTGAGGGCGGGGCAGTTCTGTCCAGACCAGCAGGACCTATGGCGTCCAACCGGGTAGCCATTTGGGTGATGGCAAAGACCACGTCCTCCAACTCACCCAGATCCGTTCCTATAAAATCCGGGCTCATGCCCATGGCTACCCGAAAATTCAGTGGTACTGTTGGTACATGGATGGGAGCGGCCCTACCGGGCCAATCCCCAAACAGCAGCACGCCACCTGCGGCCACTAGAGGATATGGATCCCCAGGCCTCGGAACTGCCGACAACAGATCGTCGGGCAGCACCAGGGTGCCCGCGGGAAACCCCACCCGGACCTGGTCCAGGTGCATCCCCATGTCCCAATAGTACTCGGATGCCCGCTGAGCGTCCGAGCTCCACCGAAAACGTGGCTGACCCATGCATGTAAAGAGCAACTCTGGTGGTGACTGCTCACGTGAGTTTGCCCTTACCGAGGCCTCAGGTGATGCCTCACGAACCGGGCTAATAGCCCTTGGGTCAGCCCTAACAACAGGCTGGGGCTCCGGACCCCTTTGAGGTTCGGGCTCCAGCCCCCCATCAGCATTTGGAGCAAGCTCCGGGTGTTCCACTACAGGGCCCTGGACTGGGGCCTCCAACTCTACCTCCTCCTCCTGGACGGGCGTTACTGGGCGACTATACCCAGATGGGAGACCGACAGGGGCCACACGCCCGTCCAGCCACATGCGGAGCCACAAAAGGACCCGCCAGTGGTACAAGAAGGTGAAGTTGGTGACCCCAGAGGCCCCCAAGGTACCATCCGTAGTGAAGGATGTTGGCCGGAGATCGTAGGTCCCCTCCATGTTCCGGATGTGGGCCCGCATCAGCGGGCTCGCTAGGAACGGAAGAGGGCCCCCGTTCTCTAGCACCACCTGCGTTATAGCCTCTAGGCTCAACCCGAGGGGCCTAACGAACTCCAGGAGCGCGTTCGTCTGAACCGACACGGTAACAGCCGAACGACGCTCCAAGGGTTCCCACAGAAGCCTCGGCACGTGTTGCTCGCAGTGGCGTCTAATGCCACGGACCGACTCCCCACACAGGCTACAGATGGAATCGTTGCCCCGTTTGGTTTTACGACCGGGCCTAGGCTCCGCCCAGCCCGGTGTAACACCTTCCTCACTGACTGTCCCTGTGGGAGGACGGCCCGTGGCCCCAGCAGCCACGCAAACAACCTCTGTTGCCTTCCTGGTTTCACGGGGAGGCGGCATATCACCTGTGTCGGTGGGCCGAACCCCCGCATAACCACCCCCGTTGTCCCCCTCACTTGCAGAGCCCCCTACTGGGCCCTCTACTGGGACATCCACCAAGGGCTCCATTTCCTCAGGTGGAGGACTAGTGCTGCCCGATGTTTTGGGCTTCACTTTAGGCCTAGCACCGTCCCCAATGACTGGGTTCGGCTCTAGTCCATACACTTTGGGCCTAGCACCGCCCCCTACTACGGGGTACGGATCTGGTCCATCGTCCCGGGATCCCAAGGTGATCCCTCTCCCCGGAGTACCCCTTACCACTTTAGTGGGAGTAGATGCCGTCCCACTCTTCGGTGAAGTGTGGGGGCGTTTAGCCACTTCCATTTGGGCGCCCGACAGGGGTAGCTGGGCCTCCAAGGGCCCTTCTACCACCGCCCCGCCCACATACACTACTGTCTGAATGTCAGACGGGCTTGTCGTAGGTGCGGAGGCCCGTGCGGGCTCCGACCTAGGGGCCTTTTCTAGGGCCCAAGCCCGTTTCTCCTCCTCGGAACTTGACATGTCTGTCAGTCAAGTCAATTATTTTTCTGGAAAAGCGAAATGCATAATTTAGGTGCTAATCATACAATACGGGCAAAGATAGTTATCAATTTTCTCTGCCTCCTGTTTGTTAATTTTTATGCACCCCCCATGAAACCAGTCTGCACACTTGGCACATTGAATCATGAACCCCTCCTCGGGTCCCCGACAGATACAAAACAATGGAACGGGCGATCCCCGTATTTGAGAAAGTGCCCTTTGTCTCTCAATCCAGGGTGGTAGGACCCAATCTTTACAATGTTTTATGTGATCATGATTCACAGTCTGGGTTTTGGTGCAAAACTGAATCTCAAATAGGAATGTGCTGAACTTTTTGGTTATAATCCCCGGGCCCTTCCAGACAGGGTTTAGCTTCTTGGCTTGCCCCTTTTTGGTCCCAAAGTCCAGAACATACACCAAGTCGCCCGGTACATATTTGTTCATTCGGGCCGACTTGTCACATCGCTTCTTTTGGTAGCGTTGTTGCGTTCTCAGTTTCTGTCTGGCAAATTCATGTGCCTCTCGCATTGAATTCTCTAGCAAATTCACCAGTTCGCTGGTGGTATGACACGGTTGCTTTGGCGGGGGTCCAAACACTAGATCCGCGGGCTGATAGACTTCGCGACCCAACATGAGTTTATTGGGCGTAAAGCCCGTGCTCCTGTTGACGGAAGAGCGTATCGCGCCTGCTATTTGTGGGACGTAAAGGTCCCAAGTATTTTGTTTGGTACCCAAGTAGCACCGCACGGCGTCCATCAATGTTCGGTTCATACGTTCGATTTGTCCATTAGAACTGGGCCTCCAGGCTGTGGTCCTAGTTTTATTTATTTGTAAGGCCCGACAGATATTTTGAAATAGTTCGCTTTCAAAGTTGGAACCGCGATCGCTATAGATTTCCAATGGACAGCCAAAACGTGAAAAAACTTCGTTGACCAAAGTTGTCGCTGTTATCTCTGCTGTTTGCGAAGGCAGGGGCAGACACTCAATCCACTTGGTGAATTGGTCGGCCACCATTAAAACATGTTCATTTCCTTTGGCCGTTTTAGGCAACGGCCCTAAAAAGTCAATATGAAGCCTTTCCATGGGCGCCCCTGCATGATAACTAATTAGTTCATGTTTGGCTTTGCGCACCGGACGTTTACATTTACTGCACTTCGGGCAAGAAGCCACATAATTCTCCACATCAGTCCGAAGCCCTATCCAAAAATATTTCGATTTAACTTTTTCTAGGGTTCGTTGCATACCCTGGTGACCAGATGTAGGCGGTTCGTGATTTAAGGTTAAAACCTCGCCTTTCAGGGTGTATGGGATTACCAACACCAAATCGCCATTTTTTATTTCTTTATAAAGTAACCCACCCTGTAGTGAATATTTCTGTTTACTCGCCCACATTTGCTTAGTTTTGGAACTAGCTAGAAATAATTCAGATTTCCCGGGCTCTGTTTTTTCCAGGGCCCACTGGTATATTATTGCCAAATCAGAATCATCTTTCTGGTGTTTTTCAATATCTTCCGGGGACTGATCTCCCATTGGGTTAGTCAAATCCAGTGTTTTAGTCGCTTGGGAGCTAGGGTCATTCACGACTTCTGCTCCCAATAGGTGAGTGTTGAACAGATTTTCGCCTTGCGACGTTTCCCATGGTGAATCTAGTTCAAAACCCTGACTTATTTCTATCAGTTGGTTTACATCTAGCGTTGGGTTAATTTCTGGGGCTAATCTACTGGTCGTAGCCCCCCTGTCACTAACTGTTTTGATGTTAGTCCCATTGCTAACCAGTTTATCCTGTGATGGTGGTTCTAATGGCCATGACCTCCCCTGTGTCGTCTTATGGACAAATTTGTGCGGCAGTGGAACTACATCATCTACTTCCTCAAAAAACCGAGCCCAGTTTTGATGTACTCTGGTACAGTACTTACACCCAGCACATGGTAAGTTTTCTAAGGGTACCCCGGCCCGGTAATTTCCACACTCATCCTCCTCTGGAATTCGAGATAGAATATCGGCATTCAAATGTTTAGACCCCGCCCTATGTATGACCGTAAAGTCATACTGGCTTAGTTCTTCTAACCAACGGGCAATTTGCCCTTCGGGTTTTTTAAAACCCAATAACCACCTTAAACTAGAATGATCTGAACGTATTGTAAACGGGCGGCCTAATAACCAATACTTGAATTGCCGGGTAAATTTGACAACGGCTAGCAGCTCGAGACGAGTTGCACAGTACTTCTTTTGTTCCGGGGTAGTTCCACAACTTCCATAGGCTATTACCCTTTCCTTGCCATTCTGCACTTGAATCAATTCCCCACCGAGCCCTCTTGCCGACCCATCTGTATCTAGGATAAAGGGGTCTTCTGTATTTGCAAATGTTAATACCGGAGGGGTACTCAAAGCTAGCTTCAGGGCTATAAAAGCCCTTTCTTCTACTTCGCCCCACGCAAAAAGGTTGTTAGCAGTTTTCGCATACAATGGCGCGGCTAAGGTAGCGAAATCTTTGCAAAAAACCCGGTGGTAGTTACAATATCCCAGAAAACGTTCCACGTCCTTGGTATTACCCAGCCTAGGCCATTCCCGTATAACCCGGGAGGCCTGTTCTCCCATTTCCATCCCTAGGGGCGAAACTGTTCGACCTAGAAATTCCATTTCCTGTTGAAAAAGCACACACTTTTTGGGCTTTAGGCGAAGCCCATATTGTCTAAATCGATCTAAGACCTCTCGCAGATTTCGAAACATTGACGGAACATCTAAACTCATTACTGATACATCGTCAATAAATGCCAAGGCAGTATCCCATAATAACCCCTTAAGCACTAGGTCCATAACTCTCATGTAAGTACTAACCGCACCACATAAGCCGTAACTCATTTTGGTCCATTCAAAAAGCCCATATTTTGTTATAAATGCCGTTTTATTACGGTCTTCGGGCCTAATGTTGACCTGAAGGTACGCCTGATTTGAATCCAGTTTGGACCACCATTTATTCCTAGAAATCGTCTGTATACAGTCATCGACTAGTGGTAACGGGTAAACATCTTTCGTAGTGACCGAGTTTACCCCGCGAAAATCTAATGCCCACCGTACCGCCCCACATCGCTTACGTATCAACACTGGGGCCGAGCTCCATTCAGAAACACTAGGTTGAATAACCCCAGATTTGAGCATGTTTTTCAACAACTGCTCTTCTTCATCAGCAAAACAAGCGGGCGTACGACGCATTCTACATTTGATGGGTTTTGCGTCTCCTGTCGGAATGGTATGTTCAATGGCCGAAAATTCGCCCAAGTCGTCATTATTTTGCGCAAAGACATCCCTATATTCCACAAGTAATTCCCGTAATTTCATTTGTTCCAAATCTGTGAGCAGCTTTTTAGAGCGCTCAAACAAATCCACTAAATGAACGGGTAACTCGTCGGAGCTATTTATACTCATATCTGGTTCATGTCTTGGGGGTTCCATCTCTGAGTCGGGAGGTTCGGCATTGATACCACTGTTAGATAAAACCTCCCGTGAAACCGCAACATTTCCCACCGTAATGTCAGAAACCGGGGCCCCTGCAAAAGATTCCAATCCCTCACTTTCATAAGCTATGCCGATGGCCCACCCTGCCTTTAAAATTACGGGCTGTTCTGTTGGATTTATGAAAACCAAGACTGGATCCTTATTGGCTTGCTGCCATGTTCGGGGTATCAAAAGCTTCCCCCTATCAAAGGGTTCTATAAGGTAATTGACCGGAATAGAACTTACTTTACAAGTTACATATTTGATTGAAAGTGGCGGGAACTCTTCACGAGTTCCCAAGGTTACTGTCATTTTGGCCATTTGTCCTTCACTTGAAAGCATGATGGGCACTTGTTCCCCTGCTAAATACATTTGATTATTTTCCAAATCTAACTGGGCCCCGAATTCCTTTAAGAAATCCAAGCCCAAAATCATTGGTGTGTTTATCGGCGCAACATAAAAGGTTCGGATATACCACTTTGTTCCCAGTTTCATTTTTAAAGGACCAACGACTTTACCCGGCAAAGTGTTTAAGTCGCGCCCCACCGTACGGACCTCAATGGTTTTGATCACAACAGGCTTGGGCTCGATCAGAGCCAAAACTTCATCTGCAATTATACTGACTTGCGCACCGGTATCTATTAAAGAATCTAATTGTACATTGCCAAGAATTGTGGGTACGGTAAAAGACAATTTTTCAGTTAATTGCTGTATAGTTATACTATCCGGGAAATCCGTTTTATGAAGGAATTCCCGTACCGGTATCTCTGAGCTAGGTTCAACATCAGGGCTGGCCGGAGAAGCACCTAGGCCTCCTCCGACCCGCTGTCGTTTAACTCGTCATCGGAAAAATGCACATTTTGTGATCGTATAGTAGACGTTCGGGTCTGATCGTTTTCCGTATTGGGGTTTGAGCCTTTATTGCCGGGGCGCTTAGTGGGACACTCGCGTGAGTAATGCGAAGACGACCCACAGGTCCAGCAGCCCTGTCGTCGGGGTGATGGAGAACGCCCCCTGTCATTACGCGGTTCCGGAGACCGTGACAGCTTAAGAGTCAATGTCGCCATGTTTTCGGTCATGCGCTCCACCGAAGTTTGCACCCCCTTCATGCTATCTAACATACTAGTTGTCAAAGTCTCAAGGTTCGAACTTAGTTTACTAAGCTCGCTCCTTTCGTGAGGCTCCGAACCGTTGTTTCTCGCAACTATGGTTCCTGTTGATTGCATTAATTGTAATCTAGGGCGACCCGATTGGTTTTTGCCCTTTGTATCACTAGTTATTTTATCCGGGCCCTTACTCTGACCGTAAATCGCAAGCGAAGTATGTTGATACCATTTAACGCTATCGATGGCCTTTTCGATTGATCGCGGGCGCGCATTTGCAGCATACAAGCCTGCCTCCTTATCCAGACCCCCATGACAAAATCTCAGTATTGCTTGGGCAAACATGTGCTCCTCTGGCAAATTACCATAGGCACGTACGGCCAATGTTAACACATGATCTGCCCATTCTTCCAATTGTTGACCTGTTTGCTGTTGCGCTTGCAAGAATTGTATTTGCGCCGTTTCGGGCAAATCAATCATCCCAAATCGTTTTTCCAATTTGCGCATAATGTTTCGCAAAGACATCCAAGGGTCTTGTTTCAACATTGTCGCAAAGTACTCGCTGGCCTTACCTTGTAAGCACCAGCACAAACAATTAATGCTTTCCTGTTCATCCCAACTTTCATAGTCCCTCATGTGTCTAAATTTCAGTTGGAAGGGCTGCCAGCTTTGACTGCCATCATACTCCAAAGTTTTGGGGATTCTCGGAGCCCGTCTCGGTCTAACATCCCGATTATTGTTTGGACCTAATCGGTCATTATCACCAGACCTGATATCTTGAGGGCCCCGGCCCATATGAAAGGCTGGGCCCGGACGACCCCTTTCCCGATCCCACTGATTATCATCATTTTCTCGGTCACGACGGCCCTCAAATTGGGCCTGTCTTCTGGGCGGACGGTCTTCAAAATCCGAATCTTCGCGATCGTCATATTCGTCGCGACCCCTATTCCGGAGGCGCCTATTTGCACCACCCCCATCGGATGGAGACCGGTTGCGGCGAAACCTATCTGGATGATCATTATTACCCGATCTATCTCGATCCCTAAACCTCGGTCGCCCATCTACATGATTGTCACGGGACTGCGACCGTCCCCGTGGAAATCTATCACGGTTATGCTCAGCCGACCTTTCTCGATCTCGATATCGAGGTCGCCTATTCGAATGATTATCTCGGGACTGAGACCGTCCACGTGGAAACCCATCCTGTATAAGATCTTCCCTGAAATCATGCATCTCCCTAACCCTTCGCCCACCTGTTTGTTGGCCACGCGGACTGGGTGGGGCGTTATTCGACCGTTGACGCCTTTCTTTTTGTTCCACAGCCCTGCTTACTGGGCTATGTTGCCGACCACTATGCGAATGGTGCACATTTGATCTCTCGCGTCGGTGCGTCTGGTCACGATTTCTACTATCGCGACCCCGTGATGGTCGAGAGTTACGATCGACGCGAAGATTGCCAAAATCCTGTTCCAAGTCGAAATCAACTGGGCTTGTAGCCCTATTTGTCCCCACACGCCCCCTCCCCGAAACCTCGGTATTAGAATTGGCGGGGTAAGGATCGCGAGACATGTGGCGATTATGACGATCGCCATCGTATTGGGCGAAATCATCTGACTGATTGCCGAGTGGAACCCGGGACTTAGGACGCGTTCGACCTTGGGCTGGGTGCCTCCGTGAATCCTCATATGAGGGGGGCGGCTCACCGTATGGTGGTCCGACATCTAGCTGGTCACTCCTACGGCGGACTGAATCGGTAGCATGTAACCAGGGCGGCACGATACGAGCATCACTACTGGAATGCGGGGGAACGTCGCCCTCAGAATCCGATGAAAGTGCTCGCCTCAATGGCGCATCCTGGATTGAAACTCGGCTATCTCCCCGAGATGGCAAAACAACCGAGTTATTTGGGTGTGGGAGCAACTTTAACTGCCCCCGATCCCTATCAGAATTTGATGGCTGCTGCTGATCATGTTCAGCAGCTCTGTCTGCATCACAGGAATATGAGCAGCGGGATCGTGCATCATTATCCCCAATTGAATGCGGGAACCAATCTATTAGGGCTAATAAAGCCCTCGTGATCTTAACTTCCCGAACCGCCCGTAAAGTGTCTTCGGACAGATTACCCACCCGGGCCCTTTGCAAAATAATAGATCTTGCCCTACGCCGATCAATTCCCGGTAAGACCAAAAGAGCCTCGTAATGGCATGTATTTATCTGAACACGGGGCTCCGCGGGTTCAATGTCAACCTCAGAACCCGAGCTTACGGAATGATTCGCTGCCATTTCGAAAAAAGTGGCCACCACAAATACCCCAAATCAAAAAAGCACAATTGGAGGGCAAAAATTGTTGAAAATTGTACAAAAAATGCCACAGACAAAAAAACATGTAAAGCTGGGATGAAACTCGGATTATATCCAAGGAAAATCCCTTCACGACGTGTGGACAATAACAAACGTGTAGACGAAGACGTATTGAGGACAACGACGTAATAGGACAACACAATGTGATCTGCTTGACAAAATCTATCTCAAAAAGTTGCAAGTAAATCTGGAAATAACGGGCAAGTAATTATGCGCCAAACTGCTGTAATGTAGCAGAAAAGGTATCGGTAAGTACCAATATTAGATAGGAATCAACCAACGATTCAACAAGGGACGGATGTCCCCGGATTTAAAAACGGGACTTAAGAAAAATCCCGACCTCAATGACGGCCATCGCTGTCAGACGCATTGTCAACGCGAGAATTTCGGTAGCAAATTCGGTTTACTCACAGCGCCAATTTGTAGTACCCTGGCTACAACTCTTGCCCGCATTTACCAGATATACTTACACTTTTGTATAAGTCCTTCTTCGGTTCTGGTCTTTGGCCGGCCGGCAAGTATCGGTGTTCTCTGGTTTTTGTTACGTCTGATTGTGTTCATGGTCTAGTGTCAAGTGTGGCGGGAAATCGGGCTCTAGCCTTGACCTCTCCGACGCCGGTAAATTTACCGGCGACAGGGAGCGTCCAAAAGATGCCACAATATGGTAAACATAAAGAGCGTTATTTATTACTGTTTTCCTGATATGGAAATAATAAAGAGCGTTTATATCATTGTGTATGAATAACCAATCGAATTGCTCTGTGTTATGTAAGCAGAGCACAACTTGTGTGTGTTTACGTACACCATCGTACGAAAATATAGTCGAATTTCAACAACTAATACAACCAGTATTAAACATATTTCGCAATAAATATGTTTTGAATGTTTGATACGCATAATGGCTTTTCGTGGATATGTTCAGATTATCGCAACACCGCGAAAAAGACAAATTAAAAAATATATAATGGTAGTATTTGTTATCAGCATCAGTTTGCCCTAACATCATCAGAGAAATTCAGTAGGACCCAACCGCATCATAGCAGATTAGCAGGACCACTTGACCGGGGTGGAATATATTTTTTCTAGTCCGAATTGTCTAATTCCGAAATTACCAATTTCACATTCCGGTTTGTAACTGTTTTCTTTATGTTCTGGCGGAATCGACGATTATAAAATAATTTACCCCCCCCCCCCCCAAATAAGTGAATTCTTTAACTATTTCTAGGCTACAGCCTCCATACTTGAATGTGGGGAGATTTTTCGACCATTTCTTCGTGAAAATCATTATTTTTTTTGTTTTTGTATTGACTTGAAGCTTCCAAGCTTCTGCATAATCGACAAAGACGAGGAGGGCCCCAGTGATATACCGGCTTTGTGTGCTCTGAAAATAAATGTTAATATAACATATATTTTTCAGCTGTTTTAAATATTTCGCACACAAGTGAGAGAAAAACGCTCTTTATTCATACCACACCAGGAATGTATTAACAAGGAACGCTCTTTATTGTTCAATGCCAAAGAAGTTGGGGAACCGAACTTTCTCAATTCAATCTCTTGAACTAGGCTATGTGCGGCATACAGAGGCCTTATACGAATATAACAAACGCGAGCATAATTTAGACCTTCATACCACTTATTCCCATAATCACACTGGTAACTTAAATAATAAATCTAATAAATATATTGTTTGTTCGCAACCAAATTACGACACTGACTTAGCATATGTGGCGTTGAGCAATGCATTTGCTATGCATATTGTCCAAACTCACACAAGAGCAGACTTCAATTTTAGCTTGTACATTGTTTTAATTCGTTGTGGAACTCACGCTACTATTTGTTAACAGCATCAGTTTGCCCTACCATCATCAGAGCAATTCAGCAGGACCCAACCGCATCATAGCAGATAGGATAGGATAGGATAATTTTATTTATAATACACATATTAATAGTACAATAAATTAACACATAACTAGATCATAATTCAGTATATTGCTGGACCACTTGACCAGGGGTGATCTATATTTTTCTAGTCCGAATTGTCTAACATTGATGTAAAATTGTTGTTATTACATTAAACAAATTCCACCCACCGTCTTTCTTAGTATCCCTATGATCATTATAATCACCTAAGACTGTTCAGTTTCTTATTTGATTGATTGATTGGTCACACCAATTTTACATTCCGGTGTGTCAGCAAGTGGAGAACACAGCAAACAATGACTTGCGATTGTTATGACAATACCTGGGGAATATTTTAATATTCCACAGTTATTGTTAAAATAATGCACACTTATTGTTTAAATAATCCACAGCTATTGTTACCAGTGGGCAATCGGCTGGATATTGTGCAAGGGAGAACAATAGAAAATATGGCGACTGTGGATTAAATTGGAATACATTGTGACATATTTCACCGCACACTTGTTCAGTTAGCATAGTAGATTGCCGTATAGTTGAGCGTGTATACATGTATATACGGGTGATTCTCCCTTAAATGAACATATTCGTCCATAGAATTCTGCAAAAATTAAATATGTCACATGCCGATGAATTTTATGTGAGTATGTAGCACAGATATTGGTGACCACAAAAATGACATTTGGCAAAATTATAGGGCACGGTCAAGGTCAATCAAGGTCGTTCATTACAGCATGTGCCAATGACGTTTTTGGGTTGAATCAGAGCGACGTCATTGTCAAATTCGCTCTTTCTCCAAAACTTGTGTTTAATTCGAATATCATGATTAATGGAAACCAAACAAAATTGAGCCACTTTGTTGACATGTGCCCTTTAATAGTTGAATTATCGTTATGAGTATATATTAAACTTGTACATCATGGAGTAGCCGATGATGTATCCGTCCAAACGACGTATCGCACAGCTCCGCACGTTGAGACGTCTATGCGATACAGCCATTTGAATATACGTGGTGGAAATTGATGTGCTTTGTGGGCGTTACTTAGAGTTCAAACTCTCTAAGAGGTCAACGTATACACCGTACAGATCTGATAATTGGAAACAGATTTTGACCACATAAAGGGCTATTCCTATCAAGTCGGGCATGCCCTGATCCATCGTACACTTGGTTTGACGCCAAACGACCGAGGAACCCTGATGTAGATAACGTGAACATACGTCAATCAAACTCTGTTCCTCAAAGGGTTCGCCAAATTGCAAAGAGAATTTACAATAAAAACAATGTCGATGGATTTCTCTTACATGTTTCAAGATATCGAACTGAAATTTGGTATTTAGGGGTTTTTCGATGAGCTCAATCAGATAGAATTGTCAGTGAGATATTCCGATGGCCCAAAATGTGTCATTGACGCCTTTGCTATTGCACACGAGCCGGACATCGTCCCACAGGCAGAACGATTGTTGAAAAGTACCGAAACAATTGATTTTCAAATTGTCATTTGCTTCTCTCTGAGTACACCCCCCCCCCCCCACTCACTCACACCCCCCCCCCCGATCCAATAACAACTATATGTGTATGTACATCGTGTTGACCCTTTTACAACAGAACCACCCAAATATTATAAGCGTGAAATGTGGCTGTGGCTGGCTGTAACGTTATTCTGCGTCGCGGTGTGGACAATTTTGATATTTTCTTCATTTTTTTTCAATTTCTGTTTATGTCAGGCGTCCATTCGTTTTTATTCACGATTCTTCACCCCATGTGTACTATTTGAGCAATTTTGGTAGTCTCCCGACATATTTTCTAGTTCCTTTGATAGCGTCGCGGTGTGGACATTAATTAAGGTTCGCTGGAGGGTACACTTATTTTCGTCTCATTTACATGTGTTTTGATTCTTTATATTGTCCAAAATCTTCAAAACAAATTGTCAAAAGGCAAAACTTTCTTATCCGTATGGTAGGTTGTTGCCCTTAGTTAAAATGGAACCGGGGTGGCCTATATATTGTAAATAATGTCGCGGTGTGGACATTTCTCGAGACAGGCGATTTTCGATGTTTCAGAGTCAATATTTACATCAAACCACGAAAAACGTGCATCATAAATGATATTCATAGATAAAGAGTCCAAGAAATAACATAACAGTGCACGTTGTTTGTCAATTAAAGGTAAGATAACTTAATAGGAATAAAATGAAAATTTCGCAGTTAGGCGATGAGACAGTGCGATTTTCGTGTTTTCTCGTTGTTTTGATCATGTAACTAAAGGCATGTGTTGATATGTTACAATACTGTTATATCATAACGTTGTGCCACATGCTCCTCAATGAAATGGAACGCCACAATAGGTCTTGTTTGTGTCACAATCATATTTTTATGGAACAATTGTACACGAGACATCAATTTGCTCGTTTAAGGGAGAACCACCCATATACGTCCCAATTAAGAGCTTTATGAGTTACGTCGTCGGAACACTATATAACGTCAGGCGCCTCGGGTTGGGGTCATTTAACGTTCAGGACGTCAGGGTTCAAAGGGTAAAGGAAGAACATTAGTGGGGTGAAGTTAAGTCCTGGGGGGGGTGCAGAGGTCGACCAATATATCCTGGACTAATATGTTCGCCGCACATATATAATGAAATTAAGATATGGTAATGCATGCCTGCACATTCCGCTTTCTATATATCGCAGGATACATGTGATTTGCAATTCTGAAACACCGAAGGTAAGTAAAATAAAAATTATAGAGATGGGAGATAGGAACTGAAATTCAGATACGGCGCCATACCGTATACGTTCTGATTACAAAACGCAAAAAAAATAAATACAAAAAATGGTAAGTCGGCGGGTTATCACCATATCACGAACGAATTTATCAAATCGGCTCCAGGAGACATGACAAATTTATTTTGAAATATTTTAATTTGATACTATCGACAGGCATTATTCCTCGCCAATGGTCAATCGGGATAATTAGACCCATTTTTAAGAGGAAGGGAGATAACCTAGATCCGAATAATTACCGAAAAATAACTCTTCTGAGCTGCATCGCAAAGTTATTTACGAGCATAATGAATGAGCGCATAGACAAACTTCTTGACATGAACTGTCTGCACTTGGACGCCAAAATCGGCTTCCGAAAGGGCTACGTACTCCACAGTCGATCATACCTTTTCCCTTTATGCTCTAATCCAACTTCTCAAAACAGAATCTTTACTGCGCTTTTATAGATTTTTCTAAAGCCTTCGACTCGGTCTGGAGAGCCGGTCTGTGGAAAAAACGTTTAGCTCATGGTATCACTGGGAATATTCTTAATGTAATCAAGTCCCTATATATGGCGACCTGAAACTGTGTATACGCCTTAGCGGGGAAGAATCAGAATTATTCGGTAACTAAATTGGCCTATAATACAGGGAGATATATAGCCTCTCACCTCTGCTCTATGCCATTTACGTAAATGATCTCGAGAACCACATCAGCTTACACTCTTGTGGAGGCATTGCTTTAGATAGGCTTAGTGGCATCGAAACGGGCATCTATATTAAGTTACATCTACTTATATATATGCCGACGATATAGTATTAATGTCTAACACACGCGAAGGGCTGCATAAATCACTAGACATATTTTCTATATACTGCACCCGCTGGAAATTAAAAGTGAACATCCTGAAAAAAAAATCGTTATATTTGGCCGCAAGCCAAGAAACGCGGACCACCTTACTAAATTCCCATTGGATGGTCATATTTTAGATATAGTGGATAATTATAAATACCTTGGTACAACTTTCCACAAAAATGGCTCGTTTGCCATGGAAAGAAACACCAGGAGCAAGTCAGCAAAAAGTGCTATATATGTACGCACTGCTCAGCAAAGCCAGACGGAATAAACTCACTATTGAATGTATCCTCGAAGTATATGAAAAGTCCATTATACATATAATGTTGTATGGTTCTGAGATATGGGGGCCACGAAAATTTGACCTGCTTCT
Organism: Siphonodentalium dalli; assembly: GCA_032622095.1. Classification (NCBI taxonomy): domain Eukaryota; kingdom Metazoa; phylum Mollusca; class Scaphopoda; order Gadilida; family Siphonodentaliidae; genus Siphonodentalium; species Siphonodentalium dalli. The sequence goes on from CP136067.1 coordinate 57,884,940, forward strand.
CGAAACCTGAACTATGCATGGTTTCTAAAATTCGCTTTAGGATTGAATAAATCTACATCAACCGCCTTTGTATATGGAGATCTGGGAATATATCCAATCGCGGTGAAAATTAAGACTCGTTTTCTGTCTTACTGGGCTAAGCTTATCACAATGCCTACAAACAGAGTGCCGCTCATACTGTATTATATTATGCACCAATTGTATTCTCACACTGTTTTTAACAACCCATGGATTAAATGTTTACATGACTCGCTTATGAGTAACGTGTGGATTAATCAGTACACCACAAGTCCCAAGCACTTCATATATACAAACTATCGAACGAAAACTGCAGGATTTCTATCTGCAAGAATGGTGGTCATCAATCAATATCCAGTAAATTCGCCTTTTATCGCATTATGAAAACTACATTTGAACGAGAAAGTTACCTATCAATAACAAACCACCGAGTCGTGCAAAGCATCCTTCTCTTACATAACGAGGAACCATAAACTCTCATGCAATAGAATATGGCGCGTGGACTATTGATGCATATTCGGATAGATTGTGTACCCTCTACAACTCAGAAATAGGCGACGAGTATCATGTCATCCTTAAATGTATTGAACTCCAAGACATACGCGTACAATACCCGAGACCATATATACTACCCGAGACCAAAACGCTAACAAGCTAGCAGCACTATTCCATAATCGTAACAGAAAAATTACCAAGAATCTCTCAGTTTTTATAAAAAAAAAAGTTCATCGATATATTCCGGAACTCTTTAGGCTACATTTTCAAACAAACGAGTAAACCTCCTTCAAAATATACAGATATAATATACCTGTTGTTTACACACGTACCAAAACTTTATAAAGAAGGACCCCAACACCAATATAATAGTTTATGGCTATAGGTGCGCTTATTTGATAAGCGCTACTGTATACAATCTGATTCCTGGCTGGGCCACTCTTAATTGGAGATTTTATTTCGGGAACACAATGCATAATATAACAGCTAACATTGCTGATGAAGTATGTCTCAGTTGGAAAGTAGACTAAATGTCGTATTGCGAGGTTGTTGGGGTATATTTAATCTGATTAGTATATTGTTTGTCTGCATTCCCATATAAAAATCCCCCTTGGTGCCACCATGGTAAAACACCATGGTAAACCATGGTAAAAAAACCGAGATATTTTGGCCGCCCATCGTGGTGTCACCATGGTGGTTTACCATGGTGGTTTACCATGGTTTTACCGTGGTGGTAATACCGTGGTGGTTTACCGAGGTGTTACCATGGTGGTAAACCACCATGGTAAACCACCATGGTGGCACCACGATGGGCGGCCAAAATATCTCGGTTTTTTTTACCATGGTTTACCATGGTGTTACCATGGTGGTATACTTTGGTTTACCGTGGTGTTACAATGATGGTGTACTGTGGTTTACCATGGTGTTACTATGGTTTACCGTGGTGTTACCATGGTGGTATACTGTGGTTTACCGTGGTGTTACCATGGTGGTATACTGAGGTTTACCGTGGTGTTACCATGATGGTATACTGTGGTTTACAGTAGTGTTACCATGATGGTATACTGTGGTTTACCGTGGTGTTACCATGGTTCACAGCGGTGTTACCATGGTGGTATACTGTCGTTTGACTTTTGATAGAACCTGGAAAAAGATGCGTTGTTCGATTAGTAGTTATTTCGCGAAGGGCGTCTGTTGTGGTTTGAATGATCATCGTTAGCACCAGGCTTCTCTGATTGCAGGTGGCTCCGTTTATTGGAGTGTCGATTGTCTTCTGTGGAATCGTGGTGGGTGTCGTCACAATCATCCACAGGAATATCACGGAGGTCATGATTGGATTGTTGGTTGTCAACGTGCGTGTCACGATTAGCGTGACGCGCATAGTTAATAGAGTTATTCTTCTTGTCGAGTGGTGTGTTTGTCGGCTCTTTATCTGTGCGTTTAACGTGAGAAGAACTTGGTGTAGACGTTTCCTGCGGGTTGAATTTTGAAGCACTAGGTGTGGGTGAAGATGGGTGCTTGCTAATACCAACCAGCCGAATGGCTGCATGGCTAACTGACGGCGATTGTGGGTATCCTCTTGTATCAATTGGGTTTTGCGATCGGTTAGCGTGGATTGTGTTCCATGTCAAGTGGGCGAATTTGTTGAGTTCGCCATATATATGGCCGACGAAACTTTGCATATCAGCTTTGAGGTTCTCTGTGCAGCGATGTTCACAATCACAATTGGCATTGTCAGATGTTTTTTGTGAGTTCGATTTGCCCTTCAAGTTGTTCTTGTTGTGTAACTCTTCGAGCGTTTTAATCCTTCCACCAATGGATGCTATTGAGCCTTTGGTTGAGTTGACTTGAGTCAGAAACAGTTCACACTTATCCAAGATTGTTGAAATGTCTTGCTTCATTGTTTTCATGTCGGCCTTCATTTTAGCAATGCCATTGCATTTATCGCTCTCGATGCGCTCCACTGCAAGGCTGTTTGTATACGATACACGTTCAACTGCTTCAAGTCTGCGTAAAATATCTTGTTGTGAAACTTCATTGGTGCTAACTCGAGCTGAGAGGTCGGACGAGAAGGTATCAATCTGTGTTTGCATGACGAACGAATATGACGGAATGAATATGATGAATGAATATGACTCTATTGCATGTAAGGATATACGCACCGCCATGCAATAAACACTGTTAAAATATATTTCGGCCAGTTTGGTCGACCGAAGTTGAATTTTACAAAAAGTGAGCATATTATATCATCACTATTGAAACAGGTATTCCACGAAGCACCAGACCAGATATGGACTCCAGGAGGACAATGCGAGCCCATGTAAACCTTCCGGGAAATGAATAACGTATTGGTGTACCGTATATCTTAGATTTTCAAACCAGAGCTGTTTTTCCCCGAAAAGAGTCATAATTGTGGAAATATCTAAAATACGTAATTGTGAGATGCAAATTGTACATATTGATAAATATTGCCTGTTGTGTTGGAAGCAAACAGTACTAAATTATAACATTATAAAATATGTATTAAAGGTAAACAAAGTCTTCCAAACAACTCCATTCAGTTTATATATTTATTCCATACTAAAACATATTCCTATTAATTATTACATTATATACGTTTGTTCGTTAAAAGTTATAACTGAGATATCATTTATAATAATTAATAATATCTTCACCTCGATCTAAACATTCTTATATTATGGGATACAGCATTGCATATACAACTATTGACAATGCAGTAGAATAATAATGTGATGTAGTATGTAAACCTGCTACATGTATACTGTGACAAGCTACGTATATTGGTACAATATGGCAGCATGTTATAAACAATTAATGACTCACCATATACCATTGTATATAATGTAAATAATAAATTAATCGAAGCATGTAAATACCATTGTAGATGCACGAGACCCACAACATGGTAAATAGCAATGTAGTTGAAGGTCAAAGTGAAATGTAATAGCGGTACCTTGATTGAAAACTTCACTGGTGCTGTGATACCACCGTGGTTATACTTGGTGAGACCATGGTTCACCTTGGTAGAAAAACTTTACCGTGCTACCACCGTGGTGATACCTTGGTGTCACCTTGGTAGAAAAACTTTACTGTGCTACCACCATGGTGATACCTTGGTCGGGTTTGGTCCACCATGGTTTTACCTTGGTACAAAAACTTTAGTGTGCTACCACCGTGGTACCACCTTGGTGCCACCATGGTTTCACCTTGGTGCAAAAACTTTACTGTGCTACCACCGTGATAACACCTTGGTACCACCGTGGTGTTTTCACCGTGATGCCACTTTACTGTGCTACCACTATGGTGAACCAAGATGTCACCATGGTTAACCAAGGTGGTACCTTGGTGAAACCATGGTTTCACCAAGGTGACACCAAGGGGGATTTTTATATGGGTTGAGAGGCTTTCTGTTGTGATGAATGAGAAACATTCAGTGATAAGCCGCTATTGTTGTATTAATTTGAATGATACGTTATTTTAACGGAATTCTGAATTGGTGCATTCATGAAACCAATATATTTTATATGCTTATATAATAATATGATATTGAGGGCGGTACCATTTCTGACTATGGTTTTCTTGTTGGAATTAGGATACATATTCAGAATACAGGCGGTCCAGAGTATGCATCCTGTTTACTGCGCGTCGCTGCATTTTAACGGTAGCAGACCGCTTGAATGTTCAGTTACAGCGAAAACATGACGGTCAATGAGAATTACTGTACGTCAGACAATCTTCTGTCTGCGTTCCGGACGATAAACTCCATTTAAACAACATACCATGTGTTGCCTTAAGAACAAATCTCATAAGCGAAAGCTCCTCGTCGTAGTAACGCTCCAACAGAGCAGCTGTGACAATTCCAAGCAATAAAATTAATTGATCTTCTAATGACATAGAATCGATAGAGATAAAAGTATTTTCATGGAATTTGTCGATCAAGTCATACCAGACATAAAGTCTATCGGCCTCAAAAAGAAGGAGCAGTACAGTAAAGGGTGCATGGGCCGTTCTGTCAGTATATAATAGGATAGGATAATATTTTATTCCACAATACAATACATTATACATTATAATACATGTCAATTTGTATATGTATTGTGTGGAGTGCCGTGGCCAATGATGGCCGTCTACCCGGCACCCCTGACTGACAGAATACAAGCAGTAATGGCTATATAAAGACTTGAAGTATTTCACTATAGTTTCCTGATTATATTAATATTTATATTGAATTTAATTATAGATATTGATACCAGTGAATAAACAGATATTTTTAGTTGTTTGGATATAAATGGATATGAATGAATATGCAACGGTCAAACGTTCTAAAATATTTGGAGTTTGTTTGGCTGTATATACTAAGGGAATTTATAAAGATTTGCTCACACACTGTGTTTATAACTGTTACAGTTAAATTTCCTTAGTATATATAGCCATGCGTTGGACGAGATTTTGCAGGATACAAGTCGTAGTACTCTGGTAATTTAATGTGAGACAATTTTTGCATTTAGGGTAAGTAGCCAATAGACTAAATATATTCGGAACATTTTTATCATTTTTATCATTTGTGTGTGCAATCAGGGCAAAATTTGTTTTTGCATTCAATTTTGTTGGAATACTGGTTGATCAATTCTACACTCATCAGTTTTTTATAGTTATCTCGATTCCTATTAGTTTTTTGTTTTTTATTAACTGAGTTCCATATATTCGAATATGAATGTTCTGGGAGATTTTCTGAAAATTTTGTTCTTGGTGTTGCTTTTGGTCTAATGTTTCCTGCCGCTGCCTGTCTACTGCTGGTTCCTAGTTTAACACCGAATGAGTCTTTGAAGGTCCCTGGCAGTCTATTATAAGCCCAGTCATGCATGAATACTGACGTTTGGTATGTATAAATGTCACAGAATTTTAGAATGTTCATTTTTTTGAAAATTGGTTCTGTGTGACTGTTGTATCTAGCATTGGTTATTGTTCTAATCGCCCTTTTTTGCAATAAAAATATCTTGTTAGTGGTCGCCACATGACCCCATAACTGAATGCCGTATACCATATGACTGTTGATAAGTGCGTAATATAGAGTTCGCAGTGCGTCACCCGGAAAGAACTTTTTAACTTTGTTGATACAATAAATAGCTCGAGCCATCTTAGAGCATACAGTTGAAATATGCTTTTTAAACGTGAGATTCTCGTCGATATTAATGCCCAAAAATTTCAAGGATGTTTCTTCATATATATTCCCAACTCTGTTTAGTTCAGCTGTGTTTATATATAATTTCAAATCTTTCCATTTTTGATCATTATTTTCTGTCTGGATGAATTAGCATATAGTTACATTTATTTTTGTTTATGGAGAGCTTATTACAACAACACCAGTCGTGAATATTTTTTAGTTCTAAGTTTACCCTATCTTCGACAACGCTTTTGTCACAGCCTGATGTATATAGGGTTGTATCATCCGCGAATGATAATAAATTTAAGGATGTGGATACTGACATATCGTTGACATAAATTAAAAAAATTGTTGGTCCGAGTATGGATCCTTGAGGGACACCACATGAAACTTTGGATAGGCTGGAGATGTTTCCACTATAATCTGTATATTGTCGCCTCTCATATAGGTAGTCTCTAAACCAATTATTAGCAGTCCCCCTAATACCATAGTGTTCCATCTTATTTAGTAGGATTTCATGACTTATTGTGTCGAATGCTTTTGAAAGGTCAATGAATATTGCTAAGGTTGAATCTTTGGTTTTTTTGTCATTCTGTTCAACAACATGGTTTAAAAGATGCATTACTGGATGTATGGTGGAGTGCCCCTTCCTAAATCCATATTGATGTTTATAGAAACGTGCATGTTCATCAAAGAAATCTACAATTCGCTTTTGCATAATTTTTTCGAGTATTTTTGAAAAACATGGTAATATGCTGATAGGTCGATAGTTTGAAAAGTTTTCTTTTTGCCCACCCTTGAAAATCGGTATTACTCTTGATATTTTCATTTTCTTTGGAAAAACTCCTTCTTTGAACGATTGATTAAATATATGCTTAAGAGCTTTGGCTGTTTCATAAATAGATGATTTCATCAATTGATTTGATAGACCATGTACATCTTTACTTGCTTTGACTTTAAATGAGTAGCATGTGAGTATTATTTCCTGTTCTGTTGTTTGAATTATTTCTAAATCATCCGATTCTCTATTGATCAAATAATCAGTGTAATGTGTGCTGACTGCGTCAACATTTACACTAGTCAAGTTTCCAATTTTTGAGAAGTATTCATTGAATCGTTCCGCTATTTGCTTTTTATGTGTTATCTTCATTTCACCATCGATAAATGCTATTGGAGGACTATGAGGTTCACAATTTTTATTCATTGCTTGTTTTAAGATTATCCAGGTCGCTTTCATATCATTCTTTGCTTTGTTAATTTTGTCGCAATAATATTGTTTTTTTCTGTTGCGCATTGTTCTCTTATATACGTGGTAGTACTCTTTGTATGCATGTGTATTAGCATTTGTCGGGGATTTTAATTTACGAATATATAATTTATTTTTCTCCAATGAAGATATTAAAAGTCCCTTTGTCATCCACGGCTGGTGCTTTAAATATTTCTTTGGTGGTTTGTGGTATTTTAGTGGGAAAGCAGTATGGTATGCAGACATATATATTTCTAGAAAATGGTCATAAGCTTCGTTTGCTGATTCACAGTTTAATACGTCTTCGTAACTTGATGTTGACAATATATCCTTGAATTTGTTTATGTTCCTTTCACTAAAAATTCTGAATGGTTCCAAGACAGATGCTCCATTGCAAGTTCTTTTAAAATTTGAACGTTCTATATAAAATGTCGCCAAATGATCCGAGACGTCTGTAATGATAATGCCTGATGTACTTTCAGACAAGTTGTTTGTGAAGATATTATCAATTAAAGTAGCAGAGTGTTCAGTTATCCTGGTTGGTTTCGTGATGCTAGGAGTGAATCCGAGAGTGAAAACGTTATCGAGGAATGTACGCGTTTTTTCATGATTGTCGAAATTCAACAGATCTATATTGAAGTCACCTATAAGATATGCTTTACTGTTTGTTTGATTTAGTTTACCCATAATGCCATCAATCTCTTTCATAAATTTGTCAATATCTGCCCTCGGAGCTGTGTTTGGTCTATATATGCTGCCAATTATACATCGATTTGGTTTGCCTGGATTAAGTTCAACAAAAGTCGTTTCTATTACATGTGGAATAAATACAGATAGATCGGGTCTAGTACAATATGAAAGATTTTCTCGAATAAAGAGCCCTACTCCACCTCTACCGTCATCGGTCTCTGGCCTTGTTTTGTATTCGATATTCTGATATCCCGATAGGGAGAATTCTGCTGCGTTATTAATTTTAAAAACTTCGCTCAGTGCAATTATATCAAAGGCATTTTCTTTTTCATGTGTTTCAACCAACAATTGAGTTAATGAATCCCAATTTGCATTTAAGCTCCGACAATTTAGACCCATAATTGAGAAGTCGCTTGATTCTTTTCTTATTTCTGTTTTAAATTGTTCAGGCGAGAAATATTTACAGTTTTGGTTTACTAGGGCAAAGTCCACACGGGGAGTATCTTGATCATCAAATTCTTGATCGAGTTTGGCGCTTAAGTTATATTGTGACAGTTCCTGAATCTCGTCCAAGTTTAATTCGGCTACTGTCGACACAGTTGGATGTAACGTTTCGTTTGAGTATAATTGACCGCACATTTATATATACATCTATTAATAAGGATATTCTTATGATCACTGGAAGTGTTATTTTTATGAATTTTCATGGTTGAATCTAGAATAGTGTTTATATATTGCGATTTTCGTCGTGGTTCTGTCAGAATGTGATTCTGTCGACAACTATTGTTATAAATGCTGAATTGTTTTTGTGTTACATGCAACAGACTGCATAATACATTACAACACAAACAAAATATATATTACAAACATGTACATGAGAACAATATAATAATAGAAGAGAACGTTAGCGTAACACATTATTGTAAAAAGAAATCAAAGCATAAAAGCTCACACCTTTGTCACTGAGCTCTTGACATTATAATTTAATCGGACCATGAGAGGCAACTCTATGTTAGCATTATAAGCTTATATATGGAATAATACAAAAGAGAGTTGTCTACCCTGCTTTATGCAAATAAGGTCTGCTTTGTGGTATGCACTAGGTCACTAAATTGCTACGGGCATATAATGTGTGACCCACATCAAATCGTGAGTTTGCACGAGACTGTCGTGTCCCGTGGGCCGGTGAAGTTTCAACTGTGTGCGGGTAATACACGGAAGGGTGCTTCCATTTCAGCAGGGAATGTAATCGATCTGTTTGTAATTAGATGCACGTTAGTTTATGACTAGAGGTTACACTTATCTCTGCACATCGCATAGTAATGCAATATGTTTGATGGAACATATCTTTTCAACATATTATGTAACTATTTATCACTATACCAGTATAAGCTTATATAGTCAACATTGCAAACCACCCCTATTTCTTCATTTCCAGCGACCCGCGTTAGTGACCCCACAATCTGCTGTCAGGATTCTTCTGATTTGGGACAAACATATTACAGAGAAAGTAGAAACATTATTTTGAAACGTTTCGTGATATTTGGATTTTTCGCAGCATATATACATGGTATTAAACAACAAGGTTTGTCTTATTATAATATGATGTAGTTTTATGTATCAAATACTGTTATACTCATTATATGCCCTTTAGGAGTGGATCAGGTCTCATAATTGAGAGGTTTAGCAAGGTTTACTTATAGCATTTCATAACTGTAGAAATTATTGGGAGGGGGTTCAGTTAAATTTGTGTATTTACTCATATATGTAGGTGCTGCAATGTCAACATTTGAAGATGGAAGAGTGATAAAGAATTTCCCGAAGTTCCTTGTAGTATTTTAGTGGTTTTTACTCATACATGAGGTTTTCAGTGACACAAACCTGGGTGTCAACTTATGAGATATTTGGGTCCCTTTTGGAGATGCCTTTTTCACAATTTGACAGCACATGGAATAATTTGGGTACTTATGAGAATGCTATTTTCCACAAATAGACAATTATGGATAATTTCGGTCATTTTGATAATGCCAAATAGACAGCTTATGCAATAATTTGGGTCCAGTATAGGATGTGCCACATACATGGCAAAATTCTTCATCACCAAATAAATGTAATATATATATATATCTTCCGCAGTTCTGGGAGACCAAGAAAGTTCCCAAATTAAGTCACAAAGCTTTTCAACAAACATTTGACCGGGATCGAATGTTTATGTTAATGACACAATTATGGATATAAAAGAAGGCATCGTGTGTGGAGTATCCACTTCATCCCCCGTTGGGAGAGAAAAGACGGCTAAGCTGGCGGAATGAACACATGACAGTGCTAGTGACGTATGTGATACAGTAACGGTCAGTGCACGAAATGAGTGCTGTTGTGTATATAGTCATTATGTCTTCAGTCGGGACAATGATTTATTATTGCCGACTGAGAATTGTGTTAATTTAATACCGTCAAAGTATATGGCTATGAATTACCCCTGTCTGTTCGATCGAAGGTGTGATATTGGTAAATGTGCGAGCATTAATTATTATACCACTACCCCGGGGTGATTTCTGCACTGAGCAATACTCAGTACTAACTGTCCCGTACAGCAATGACTATACTATGCCTATTTATGATATCAGGTCAAAATATTTTATGAAGAGTAATCAGTCCTCAATGGGATGTAGTTCAGAATGTTCTGTTTTACATCAAAGCCTCGTCATGCATAGCACGACATGTCCCATTTTTAACGCGAGTGACAAATAGAATCATGGCAAAGTGGATGATAGATGCGCAACCGACTGCCAGTTAATCTCATGTCATAATCTTGTCAGTGAAAATAGAGTTACCTCCACTAGTATGTTAAACCAGGGAACTTAAATAACGGGAAGGTTCACGTCCCATTGGTTCTATTGTAATGCGTACCGCCGCAGCGCCCTCTTGCGGTCGGTAGGTTAAACCGAGAAATGCGTCTATGGATACACTATAGAATTCTATAGAGTTGCTCATTTCTCCCGTCCAAAAATCATTTTAAAATAACATTTAAACCAAATGTTCCCTATTTTGTCGATATTTCCATAAACAATACGCATTGACCTACACTATATTGAACTTTCTGGGGAAAGTTACTACTAATGTCCAGTTAAACGATGAAATATTATATAATATATCTTTATTGCCTTCTTCTATGGAGATATTGAATATATTACACTAATATGTACAGAAGACAGTATATATAGTGATATGGTTTCTTAGAGAAGAACATTAATATTGAAAGTATTTAAGGTATTTAAGATCAGAATGCTTGCCTATGCGTCAGAGTGTAAAAGGAAATACTCACGATGGATGCGACCCACTGGCATTGGTAGGACGAAGTGAGTTATATACTTCGGTAAGTGATAAAATGTCGTGCGTGACAGACAAAAAAAAAAAAAAAAAAAATTGTAGGAGGCGCAAGTTGAATCAATGTTGATATGCCTTCAATATATACCGTAAGCAAGATTTCAAGTTTTACATTGTTTACAGTGTGATACAAATGCGAGACATTCTGAGCTTAAAGGAAGATACAATATAAGTACAGAATGCTATGTTTTTGGTATCTCACTTCCGTATGGTCGGAAGTAAGTTTCGTAGGTCATCTTCTAGCAGATCCTCTTATCGACCTAGTCATTGCCAGGAGAAATGAAGCAGATGTATCTATAATTTGCTCGCGGCAGTGGTCAATCTGCCATGTGATGCGTGGATCATCGGAACCAAGGAGCAGAGCATATAAATCACATCTTGGGAGGCTGTCGAGATATATACTGACGGATATTCCATGGTGGTTGATTATTGTGTCCCATAAGTGATTTCTCAAAGCAAGAATAAACATGGAAGTGCAGGAATATAAGGCATGGTCAATTTCATTGTCATACACATATAAACATTGTTGGCACGTTAGGTTGTTGCAATATGTTGTTCTGTTCAACAGAATGGCAAGGTTTTTCAGTTTAGCTAGCGGATGCTCGTGGATAAGACTGGAGCATCTTCCAAATTTTCCACCCGGATAGTGGGTCTTGAATAACTTTTCCAAGGATCAATAAATTGTCATCCAATGAAACTGAATTCCTCCAGTGTTCGGCGTATTTAATTATTACAACGTTCTTAACAATAGTTTTCCAAGATTTTAGATCTGGAAAGGATCCGTTCAGCATGAAGTTTTCAAGATGGGACTCAAGGCCATTATGCCCATATTCATTAAGTATGGGGAAAATCTCCGAAACAAAACCGCTTACTGGCCGACGGAAGAGGCTAAACAGATGTGCCTTAAATATGAACAGTTTCAGTGGTATCTGTTTTTCTGGAGGAAGATGGATCAGACTTCCGAGGAAACATAACTTCCGCACGTGAATTTCCCTCTGAATTTGAAGAAGTCCGACTAAGCCAAGGGTGAGCTTGGTACTTGCTCTCTTGGGTAGTGACTGTGCAAATTTGGCGCACGTTCTCAGTGACCGTCCATGGTGGCGATGGATGTTCTGCTGTCAAGAGAAGTTACATCACATCCGTAGAGTGCTCTATATAGGCAACACTACAGTCTTCAGAAGATGACACATTGTCAAGGGTGTTGCACATTTGAGTAGTGCATTGCCGATAACAGAGAAGAAATTTTTCCTCATTTTTGAGGACACGGTGGAGGCACGAGACGAGTAGTTTGAGAACTTATTCTGGAGAAGACCGAGATGGATACATTCCTTCTCTTCTCGTATGACACTCTCTCCAATCTCCCATTGTCTGTGCGAACGATTGTAGTGAGATTTGCTTTCATTGAAAACAACAATTAGACTCTTCGTGCAAGAAAACTTGAATCGCCATTGGACACTATATGCGTGACACATGCTGATAAGATTGTCTAAGCCGGACTTGGTAAGAGAAAGAAGGGCTATGTCATCGGCTGTGGTCGGTGCAACACATGCCACTGAGTTTATATTCATGCCGAAACGTGAACCACTCAATTGAATCAACAAATCGTTAATAAAGATAAGGTAAAACAGAGGTGAAAGAATGACTCCCTGTCTTGTTCCTTGTCCAATGTGAAATTTATCAGAAAATTTCCCGTTGTATAACACAATGCTCGCATTATCAGTGTGCATATTTGAGAGAAGTCTTATGAATTTACTCGGAAATCCAAGGTTCATAAATTGGAATAATAGTCCCATGTGCCAGACGCGATCAAACGCTTTTTGTGAGTCCAAGAATGCAACAAACATTTTTGTGTCGTGATTTCTGGCATATGAAATTGCTTCTTGAAGTATAAACGACGTCATGTTGCAGCCTACACCTTTTTGGAAACCGTTTTGTAGTGCACTCGGAAAATGTTCGAGGTAGTTGCTGCAAAGTATTCGTTTCAGGGTGATCGCCTCGAAAAGTTTGTAGATAACCGGTAGCAGGGTAATTGCTCGGTAACTGTCTGGTAATATTGCTGACTTTGGGTGTCCCTTATACAATGGAATAACGACACCTAATTTCATTTCTTGAGGGATATAGTCGTTTTGCATAATAGCGTTGAACAGGACACGTAAACATTCCAATAAGACTTCAGAACCATTTTTCAAATGTTCATTGACAATCGAGTCATGTCCTGGTGCCTTATTTGTTTTCGTTGTATTTATGGCTTCTGTTACCTCCATTGCTGATATTGGTTCATACAATTGAGAGGTGTGGTCACTAACATCAGAAATATACCGTTCCACACTGCTGGTTACAGTATTGTCAAATTCTAAATCGCTGTGTTGTTCGGGAGAATACAATGTAGAGAAGTATGAGCGCCAGCCAGAAAGAATCGAGTCAGAATCGCGAGAAACGGTACCACAGAACTCCATTGCGGACACAAGTCATTCCGGGAGTTTGATCTGCAATTGAGTTTCCGCCAGAATTGTGGTTGGTTACGTTCTGCGTAATGTTCCAGGTCATAGCATTGCTTCACTTCAAACTCACGTATAGCCGTGCGATGTGCTTTTCTGAATTCTCTCTTGGCCTGCATGTATTCCTGGTAAGATGAGGTTTCAAATCTCGGCCGTCCTTCTGAGACCCACTTTTTGTGCCGAGTTTTCAAAGTTGATTTCAAACGAGGGTTGAAACGTTTCACGGGTACAGACAGAATTATCACATGAACTGATGATAGCATTCACAATGTCGTTATAAAATGAAGAGATCGATTCGTTGGTAGATATGTCACATGTAAATGGGCTGGGACAGAGGCTGTCAAGATTACTTTTATATACCGTAATGTCTGCTCGCTCCCATGCATAACGCTTCCGCGAGGTATGCAACGAGTTGGATGTCAGTTCTGTATCTAACAAGATAGAACATGAGATAGGCAGATGATTTGATGTGTTCAAAGCAGCATCGTGAATGATTTCGCAATTACAGACCATATGCTTTATAGATTCTGGTATCAAGATGTGATCTATAAGAGATGGTCTGTTCACAGTATAGTAAGGATAAAATGAGAGGTGTGTGAAGTTGGTTTGACATTGGACGTTGGACGTTCAACAAAAACGATCTAAACACCGCATATTTGCAGATGAAAATTAGTGAGAAGTTGGTTTGACATTGGACGTTGGACGTTCAACAAGAACGATATAAAAACCGCATATTTGCAGATGAAAATTACTGTGAAGTTGGTTTGACATTGGACGTTGGACGTTTAACAACAACGATCTTAAAACCGCTTATTTGCAGCTGAATCGAATCGCACATATATAGGCACAGTTAGAACAGCTTTGTTTCGGTCCAAGCGGTATTGCGTGGGAATAATCTATGCTCCATAGGATTTCCCTACCGAAATTTCAAGGTTATTGATCCACTGGTTTTGCCTCTACCCTCTGCACTCACGGCGAACTTTAGACATAATTTTCTAAGTCGAACGTCCATTTGTTTACCTTTCGAAAGACATTCAAACAGACATTCAAATATATGCTTCTGGCCCAATTATAGGGCCCGTTTCGGGTGCCATGGGCGTACCCGGATGTGGAACGAATGAAAATCATCGGCATATCATAATGCTTGCAGTTTGTGAGATAATGGGGGTGATCAAATATTTGGGAATATCGCTGTGAAGTTGGACGGACGTTGGACGTTCGTGGACATTCGCGACACGGTCTGTTTTCAATGAAATACCATAGACTCGCATTTGTTGATATGACTAACAGCTGCCTTGTGCCCACACAACTCTTATTTTAAAAAATCACCCTCCTTGCAAACATATTTCCATGCAAATAATCAAATTGTTGAATGTCCACGAACGTCCAACGTCCGTCTAACTTCACAGCACAATTTAAAAAAAAAAAAAAACCGCAGTTTCCAGTTTGCACCAGGAGACTTCTCTTGACCTAATTCGCGCTCTCAAACAGACAAATTTAAAAAACAAATTTAAGAGAATTTTCCGAATGTTTTTTACTTTGAAAAACATTGGAAGTTGGACGTTCAACACTGTGGATCTTAAAACCGCTTATTTGCAGCTGAATCGAATCGCACATATATAGGCACAGGTAGAACCGCTTTGTTTCGGTCCAAGCGGTATTGCGTGGGAATAATCTTTACTCCATAGGATTTCCCTACCGAAATTTCAAGGTTATTGATCCACTGGTTTTGCCTCTACCCTCTGCACTCACGGCGAAATTTAGACAGAATTTTCTAAGTCGAACGTCCATTTGTTTACCTTTCGAAAGACATTCAAACAGACATTCAAATATATGCTTCTGGCCCAATTATAGGGCCCGTTTCGGGTGCCATGGGCGTACTCGGATGTGTAACGAATGAAAATCATCGGCATATCATAATGCTTGCAGTTTGTGAGATAATGGGGGTGATCAAATATTTGGGAATATCGCTGTGAAGTTGAACGGACGTTGGACGTTCGTGGACATTCGCGACACGGTCTGTTTTCAATGAAATACCATAGACTCGCATTTGTTGATATGACTAACAGCTGCCTTGTGCCCACACAACTCTTATTTAAAAAAATCACCCTCCTTGCAAACATATTTCCATGCAAATAATCAAATTGTTGAATGTCCACGAACGTCCAACGTCCGTACTTCACAGCACAATTTCCACAAAAAAAAAAAAAAACGCAGTTTCCAGTTTGCACAAGGAGACTTCTCTAGACCTAATTCGCGCTCTCCAGTTCACAAATTTTAAACTTTTTTTTTTTTACATAATTTTCCGAATGTTCCTTTCCCAATTTGAAAAACATTCGAACTGAAATTCAAATGTGTACACAGGTAGAACCGCTCTGTTTCGGTCCAAGCGGTATTGCGTGGGAATAATCTATGCTCCATAGGATTTCCCTACCGAAATTTCAAGGTTATTGATCCACTGGTTTTGCCTCTACCCTCTGCACTCACGGCGAAATTTAGACAGAATGTTCTAAGTCGAACGTCCATTTGTTTACCTTTCGAAAGACATTCAAACATACATTCAAATATATGCTTCTGGCCCAATTATAGGGCCCGTTTCGGGTGCCATGGGCATACCCGGATGTGTAACGAATGAAAATCATCGGCATATCATAATGCTTGCAGTTTGTGAGATAATGGGGGTGATCAAATATTTGGGAATATCGCTGTGAAGTTGGACGGACGTTGGACGTTCGTGGACATTCGCGACACGGTCTGTTTTCAATGAAATACCATAGACTCACATTTGTTGATATGACTAACAGCTGCCTTGTGCCCACACAACTCTTATTTAAAAAAATCACCCTCCTTGCAAACATATTTCCATGCAAATAATCAAATTGTTGAATGTCCACGAACGTCCAACGTCCGTACTTCACAGCACAATTTCCAAAAAAAAAAAAAACCGCAGTTTCCAGTTTGCACCAGGAGACTTCTCTTGACCTAATTCGCGCTCTCAAACAGACAAATTAAAAAAAAAATTAAGAGAATTTTCCGAATGTTTTTTAATTTGAAAAACATTGGAAGTTGGACGTTCAACACTGTGGATCTAAAAAGGGGTTACCGGCAGGTGACTCGAATCGCACATATATAGGCACAGGTAGAACCGCTTTGTTTCGGTCCAAGCGGTATTGCGTGGGAATAATCTATACTCCATAGGATTTCCCTACCGAAATTTCAAGGTTATTGATCCACTGGTTTTGCCTCTACCCTCTGCACTCACGGCGAACTTTAGACAGAATTTTCTAAGTCGAACGTCCATTTGTTTACCTTTCGAAAGACATTCAAACAGACATTCAAATATATGCTTCTGGCCCAATTATAGGGCCCGTTTCGGGTGCCATGGGCGTACCCGGGTGTGTAACGAATGAAAATCATCGGCATATCATAATGCTTGCAGTTTGTGAGATAATGGGGGTGATCAAATATTTGGGAATATCGCTGTGAAGTTGGACGGACGTTGGACGTTCGTGGGGGTAGGGTTCTCTATTCCGAAGGTTCATTATTCCGAAGGTTCGCTATTCCGAAGGTTCATTATTCCGAAGGTTCCCTATTCCGAAGGTTCATTATTCCGAAGGTTCTCTATTCCGAAGGTTTTCTATTCTGGGCGTATTTAACCAGAAATGAATCAAAATTTGCACCCCACCACAAAAACCACACGAGGAATGAAAAATACGATTACGATAGTATTCATATATAGTACATTTATACACCACTTCTAATTCCCAAATTGTCCTAGATATCGGTTATTAATAGCAAGAAAAGAGTATCAGTTTATCGTTCATTATGGAAAGTTTAAAACACGATGACTGAAATAAACTACATGTAAGAGATATAGTTTTTCCGAACTGGCAATCTGTATTTGAAAAAAAAACATCAACATTCAAGGCCCACTTATTTTCGAACCCCCATATCACATATATAAAATATATGCCACTATATATACCATTTGAAATATGAAGCTCTCTAACACTGTATTATCAGCTTATCCGGTGTAATAAACTGTGAACATGTTGTTTTTGTTGAGTTAACACAGGGTTAACGACTTGTTTTTGTGCTTAAGGTTCATCTGGTTTTGTTGCGCAAAGTACAGTTTATTATTTTCAATGGAGGGGGGTAACTCTATATTTTAAAGATAATGTTATTCCCCTTCAATTGAAAATACATTAGGTTGAATTCTGTTGCATTCTGAGAGCCATGACATATAACGGGGGAATCTTTTTATGATTTAAGATGTTATCTATTTCTCTAGGGGCATCTTCTGATATAGACGTTTGGAATGGTGATGAACTATATATAGTGTTTTAATCATATTTTATGGCACAGATTGTGTTTAGACCTGATATCAAGGCACTATAAAAAATAGCCGATGACTCGAACATTAAGTGGGCCTTACAATTCAATACAAATTCACAATTGTAGTTAGGTTCAACTCATACCCGTCTATTCAACAACATTCTGCTTCGCAGTATTTATTAAGAGTTATAGTCCCGCTGTTTTAATCCCGCCTTTAGCTGGCGTATACGCGTATTGTTGCCTGTAAGATTATTGAGATATAACGCCATACGCGATGACATTAAATCGCATGGAAAGAGCAATTGTGTGGGCTGCCTGACGTGAATATGTATTGGAAAATAACGTCATACGTAATGACATTAAATCTCAAGGAAACCCGCGAAAAAATAAAAAATAACATTTACTGTTTCAATGTTTTAAGTTATTTCCTTCATAAAAAAGAGTCTTCTTGATAAAGAACCCTCTCAATACTTGAATATAGAATTAACCTTTAAAAAAAGAAAATCTTCGGAATAGCGAACCTTCGAAGTAGTGAACCTTCGGAATAGTGAACCTTCGGAATAGCGAACCTTCGGAATAGAGACATGTTCCCCGTTCGTGGACATTCAACAATTTGATTATTTGCATGGAAATATGTTTGCAAGGAGGGTGATTTTTTAAAATAAGAGTTGTGTGGGCACAAGGCAGCTGCTAGTCATATCAACAAATGCGAGTCTATGGTATTTCATTGAAAACAGACCGTGTCGCGAATGTCCACGAACGTCCAACGTCCGTCCAACTTCACAGCGATATTCCCAAATATTTGATCACCCCCATTATCTCACAAACTGCAAGCATTATGATATGCCGATGATTTTCATTCGTTACACATCCGGGTATGCCCATGGCACCCGAAACGGGCCCTATAATTGGGCCAGAAGCATATATTTGAATGTCTGTTTGAATGTCTTTCGAAAGGTAAACAAATGGACGTTCGACTTAGAAAATTCTGTCTAAAGTTCGCCGTGAGTGCAGAGGGTAGAGGCAAAACCAGTGGATCAATAACCTTGAAATTTCGGTGGGGAAATCCTATGGAGCATAGATTATTCCCACGCAATACCGCTTGGACCGAAACAAATCGGTTCTACCTGTGCCTATATATGTGCGATTCGAGTCACCTGCCGGTAACCCCTTTTTAGATCCACAGTGTTGAACGTCCAATGTTTTTCAAAGTAAAAAACATTCGGAAAATTCTCTTAATGTTTTTTTTTAATTTGTCTGTTTGAGAGCGCGAATTAGGTCAAGAGAAGTCTCCTGGTGCAAACTGGAAACTGCGGTTTTTTTGTTTTTGGAAATTGTGCTGTGAAGTTAGACGGACGTTGGGCGTTCGTGGACATTCAACAATTTGATTATTTGCATGGAAATATGTTTGCAAGGAGGGTGATATTTTTAAATAAGAGTTGTGTGGGCACAAGGCAGCTGTTAGTCATATCAACAAATGCGAGTCTATGGTATTTCATTGAAAACAGACCGTGTCGCGAATGTCCACGAACGTCCAACGTCCGTCCAACTTCACAGCGATATTCCCAAATATTTGATCACCCCCATTATCTCACAAACTGCAAGCATTATGATATGCCGATGATTTTCATTCGTTACACATCCGGGTATGCCCATGGCACCCGAAACGGGCCCTATAATTGGGCCAGAAGCATATATTTGAATGTATGTTTGAATGTCTTTCGAAAGGTAAACAAATGGACGTTCGACTTAGAACATTCTGTCTAAAGTTCGCCGTGAGTGCAGAGGGTAGAGGCAAAACCAGTGGATCAATAACCTTGAAATTTCGGTAGGGAAATCCTATGGAGCATAGATTATTCCCACGCAATACCGCTTGGACCGAAACAAAGCGGTTCTATCTGTGCCTATATATGTGCGATTCGATTCAGCTGCAAATAAGCGGTTTTAAGATCGTTGTTGTTGAACGTCCAACGTCCAATGTCAAACCAACTTCACAGTAATTTTCATCTGCAAATATGCGGTTTTTATATCGTTCTTGTTGAACGTCCAATGTCAAACCAACTTCACACTAATTTTCATCTGCAAATATGCGGTGTTTAGATCGTTTTTGTTGAACGTCCAATGTCAAACCAACTTCACACTAATTTTCATCTGCAAATATGCGGTGTTTAGATCGTTTTTGTTGAACGTCCAACGTCCAATGTCAAACCAACTTCACACTAATTTTCATCTGCAAATATGCGGTGTTTAGATCGTTTTTGTTGAACGTCCAACGTCCAATGTCAAACCAACTTCACACTAATTTTCATCTGCAAATATGCGGTGTTTAGATCGTTTTTGTTGAACGTCCAACGTCCAATGTCAAACCAACTTCACACACCTTAAAATGAGTAGTTACTCCCTACACACATATTTAGTGTCATTGCCGATACCATTTCGCACTGATCAAGAAATGTAGAGAAGAGTTCCGTCCGTGCACTCGTTGGTGTGGCCCGTGGTGTGTGAGTAGCCTTTTGCATGTGAGCATTAAAATATCCCATTAAGACGACTGGCCCAAGCGACGATAATCTGTCGTTTGTATTTTCTAAAATTTCAAGATAGCCTTTGAATATATCATCTCCGTGATTAACATTTGGGAGGTATAGTTGAATCACAGATACTGAACATGTATTGTTTATTCGCAGCTGAATTCCCACTAATCGTTCGTCGTCGATGTCAATTTCCACGCACTTGTGAGAAATATCATTACGAACAATAATAGCTACACCGTCTCTGACATATTCGGCCCCAGTTGACGTCTTTATTGTTCTTCCGGGCTTACATATATAGCGGTACTTGGTGCTGAGTGAGTGTATAATGTCTACATTTTTTCCACTCACCCAATGTTCTGACAAACCCACTACGTGGTAGTACTCTCTATCGAGAATATCTGACAAAATATGGCGAACTGTTCTTAAGCCCGGTTGCATTCCAGGAGAGAAATCTGAGTTCTGTTTTATTTTCCATGATAGGTTTTATGAGACTCGGTACGCCATGGCCTACAGTAAGCCCCTGCTGGCCAGAAACCGTCATCCCCTAACGGATAACTTTGGTCTTCGATAACATTCAGTTGTGCGCACATTGTGTCCTTTCGAGAACTTTTCATAAGTTTCAGGTACTTTGGAATGACACCTCTCTCCGTGAGATAAGTTCGAATGCCATAGTTGGATGAACTAGGGTCGATGCCTCCAATGTAAAAACGAAGCGATTTATTTCTGACAACACCAGAGAAACCGTCTTTGTTGCTACTCGGATTTTGCTTCTTGTTGTGAATTAGTGCACGACCTTTCGATTGTGAAGTGCCACCCGAGTTCGTTGCATAGCACTGGTCACTTCGAACAATGGTTCTGATAGGCTCAGGTATGTATGGGGGTACCGCGGCATCAACCTGAGGAGGTGGATCATGTATCCTACATGTAGTGTTTTCACTGTCTCGAATCATATCACCATCAATCGAACCAATGTTCGTAGGACGATGTGACGGAGGAGCACTCGTTCCAGACATATATGGAATAAACTGGCCAGGAAGAGTCACAGGTCCTACACCTGGAGGTACAGGTTGTACCGGATGCACCACACCATTCAGGAATGTGGGCATGTGGACGTTAACTGGTGGACGAAATATATATGGCATATGTTGCTGAAATCCTCGTTGAGTTACCGGGATAGATGAAACTGTTTGCCCGGCGGTTGGAGGCTGATTTCCCTGTGTATTAACCCAGGCTGATGAAGATGTAACGGAATGGTAAGGTAAGTATTCCGGTTCAGAGTTAACATGTGACAGTATATTGGAAGAATTGTGTCTATCAGAATCACCAACAGCTTGTTTACTTGGTTGCACCGCACCGGTGAAAGAACCATGTAACATTTCGTTATTTATGTCATCCGGTTCAAAATATAATAATAAAGTATAATATATGGCACTGACAAGTCATTTATAGAACTTAAATCAAAATTTAGCCAAAATAGTTTTTTTTTTTATTTTATGAACCAGCCATAGGGACATATTATAGGCCTACCAGTACCATATTACCATTATTCATTACTAACTTTACTTGCAGTTCTACCATCCCAATTATCTTAAGTCCATTTACCAGGCTGGAAACTGGATAGATCAATCATGAACGAATATAATAGAGTATATATAACTAATATTGGCCTATTATTACTAGTAAGTCTATTATTAACCAAGTGCTACACTTCAAAGTCCAGCTGACACACTGGAAAACTTTTACATATCTCATATATGTCATTAAATTGACTCAAAAATAATTCCTCAAAATGATCTAGGTCTAGTCAGGCATCGCTCACAATGATACCATTTTAGATTATACAACATTTTATTCAATGCACATGTATGAAGATCAGAAAACCCAATTATTTGTAAGCATTTATATCTCAATTACGCTTAAGCGTATTTCAAATATGTAGGAGGCGTAATTCATATTTAATATCTTATTAATATTACGCTTAAGTGTAATTCAGATTTCCATTACACTTAAGCCTAATGGAATTTGGCATCCCACCACACAATTATGGATTGATAGATTTACCGTACACTATAAGTGCAAATGAATTGCACTTCTTGACTTAACCATAATTAAATTAGATTAAGTTACCACCCCCGGGCATTTTTTTTATTTATATATTATTTTTATATAAAATAATATAATAAAATTAAAAAAAAAATTCCCGGATTCCTGTGATGGAATCGCGCATTTTGATTGTCATTACTGAAAATTTTAATTTTGTCTCCCATAACTCCCATTTTGCATTTTGATAAAAAAAATTACTATGAATACATGTACCGGTGCAATAGCATTACATTAAATTAAATAAGTATATTGTAAATGATGAAATACTCCCAAATGACAGATGTCAATCTACACTTATTAAGCATACCATTATTTGAAGGGTAATTAATGCCTAATATGTCATTATATGATATATATCAATGAATTTATGGTGAAAGACTAATAGTACATACAGAAACTAGAACAAATGCTAAAACAAAAACTTGATCAATACATTTTTACAAATGTCAAATTAAGTGGATTCCAAGGACCCATGCATGTCATGATAGGGCAATCATTTAACATATTTTACATATAATAAGAGAAATTGCTTCGCAACAGATCAACAGATAATCAACTTAATCATTAATGTGTCATATGAATTAATATGTTGTGCAAATATCAAGGTGTGAGGGGATGAATATACTGACTGAGTTACAAGATATCAAATATGACATTTCCTATTAATGCGATGCCCATGTAATAATGACAAATTTGACTAAGTTGACCATACCGGTAGGCTGCACTGCATGACAGAATCAACATATTTGGGGGGGGGTGGGTGGGGGACATGTCCTCCAGCTGAGAATATCACCATATAATTTGACATGGCCTAATATTTCTGATTGGACAATTGAACACATAACTTTAGAAATGCTCCATTGCAACTGCATGCAGATAGTATGAATTGTGTTGATTTGGGGAACACTACCATGTAAAAGTGGAAGATTCAGGTTGAATAAATACAAATGGAGTGTCCATCTGAATTTGATGACATTTTTTTGAGGTACAAAAATGTCTATATTTCAAACAATAATTAGCCTATTAACTAAACTGGAAAAAAAAGTTTTATGATTTGTGATCCCAATATATGAGTTCTACAAATAAGATAAAAAGTGAAAGGACGAATTTGAAATTGCCATGTACTAAACCAATAGTCACAGTGCCACATATGCAGGCCCACACACACGCTGACACAGGCTGCAGACAAATTTAAAGACAACGTAAAAATGTAAACAAAAATAAAAGTTAAAAACATTCTTTAAAAGTTGCAACAAAACAAAAATAACAACTGTAGTACGCAAGGATTGAATATAAACGACGTATTTCACAGTTATAAAAGTGGCTGGGTAGTTTTCCTTGCTTTTGGTTGAGAGTGTTGACCAAAAACGATGTACCAGTATTTCCATTCACTCGTATTCGTCGGAATTTGACACTGACAGACCGATTAAAATAAATCAGAATAAAGTCAACAACCGTTATTAAAATGAAATAAACGTAACAATCACCAAAATTAATACTCGGTGAATATATAGATCACTTCAGTTTACATCTACATGCTCTAGGTGGCCGGTGAGTCATTTGATACAAAAAACATTCATTCGATTTCTGTATTCCTCGTGTATTTACCATTTCAAATACGGCGCCTGTCCTACCAGGAGGATCGATAACTCTACCAAGACGATTACACAAATATGATTGGGTGAGCCATCCTGTTATTTATGATCCTTGGTTAAACGGACACTTTCTGTTGAGTGTGTTAACATTAAACGTGAAAAAGCAGAAAAACCTGTCACCCAAATGTCAACAGATTGTGTAAACCATTGTAAGCCTAATTGGAAAAACCCAAACTTCGGGGAACTCCCGTCTGATCGACTCAATTGTGCTAACAACAAAAGTTACATGTTTACAACCGGCCAACAAAATAGTAATAATCACGTGTCACAGGAATACTGTTACGATCATCAATCGAGCACAATAGTGCCCCATATTAGCCAACCAGTTGATAGCAGCTCACGAGTACCTGAGCATTGCTTAATTTCCCGTGACCAACAATCATGTAATCAAAACCAGATCAACTGTAACAAAGGCCACCCGACAAAAGTGTCAGATATTTTAGACGAAACTAGAAGAATCTTATTCGGCCTTGTAGAATTCGACTCAGATGCAAGTTTTTGGGAGTGGTGATTTGTGTGATATTTCTGATAACATTATGATTCATCAGCCTTCGTCTAATAATGCATTTAACGACTCATACAGAGACGCGAATGATCTTGTTTATAACAACAATGTTTTCTGTACAAACCCAAGCTTTGGGGATTCCCCACAAGCACGTACTAATCACGTGACCAGTAATATTGATCCGCGATCGGTTCATTCAGAAACAAATATGACACCAGAAATATGCCAATCAGTTCACAATACGCACGCTTCGTCACAATGCGTACCAGCATATGGTAGTCCTACCAATGGCAGTGATTTTTTCTATTATGAATGTAACCATTTTAAAAAGTGTACACCTTCTCCCGTTTGCGAAAACCTAGATAACGGAAAACACACACGTGACCAATCTGAAGGTAACAATCACGTGTCGCATGAATGGGTACCCCTCACTCAGAGTCAACGACATCCAGAATCAGCCAATCAGCTCGCGAGACATACGTTTCGTCACAAGTTATGCCCATATATGGCCCTCATTCGTGTCAATCAAAACTAATCAACACAAATAATAATTACCCATGTGCTGCAAACTTCCCAGAATCACCCGCGTGTAGGCCCAAATATGGGTATGTTGACTGTAACCGTGTCAACAAATTAGCGAAAAACCCGCCACGCGAATTCAGCAACGTATCCGAAATCTTGTGCGATACTCGTAAAATTTTATTAGATTTGGGAGTTGAAAACCACAGATACAGAACGCGTTCCGATGTGACTCAGATTATTCATACTTATAGTGAATGCAACGAGTTATATACACGAAATATTGGTTATTATTCTGACTATGATGTATATATGCATGATAATCATAATGACTATGGAAATAATGTACCAATGAATGATGATTTGTTATGTATTGATGATAATAATGTTAATGATGTTCTTTGTATGTACAATAATTATCATACTTATATTGATGATGCAATATGCGATGATTATACACATGATGCAGATAATTATTATACACACACAATGAGCAACCACCCGCCTGAAGGGTCTCAACAAAACTCAGATGATGACTATGATGATAGCGAATATAATATTATACGAGAAAGAATTTTAGCATATCCCAACAACACTAATGTTAATGGGAATATTAGAACGGAACTTCTAAACCCCGATAAACCTATTTGCACTTTAAAAACGGAGCGCGCGAATTGTAAAAGCAGATTGTTCCGTGTACTTACACTTAATGTGTGTGGATTGAGCAGACGAACTAATTATCCAGAATTCCTAGAACTTTGTAAAAATCATGACATTTTATGCTTTTCGGAAACGAAAACAGACGACTGTGACGAAATAACTATACCTGGATTTGAATTATATATGAAGAATAGAGCAAAACTTTCACGCGTAAAATCCGGTGGAATTATCATCGGTGTCAGCTCGATTATTAAATCGTCGACGCGTGTTATACATACCAAGTGCCCCTTTATTCATTGGTTAGAAATCAAACTTAATGGAACGCAAGATAGTATTATAATAGGTGCGGTATATATTCCACCAGAGGGCACTAGATATTCGTCAGATACCTCATTTGATGAAGTAACTGCGGAAATTCTTAGTATGCGAGAGCGCAGTGATACCATTTTTATTACTGGTGATTTTAACGCGCATACAGCAGATGATTCAGACTACATACACGAACCGGAAAATAGACACGAACCAATTCAATATGCATATAATTATGATAGTTGTAATGCTGAACTAGCTATTGAAAGAGCGGGCCTCACCAAACACAATTCAATTCAATTTAATTACTCTTCATCATGTTAGATATCACAGAGTATGTGCATAATTACAATATAACAATACATATATTATATAGTGTGCGATGCATGAGGAGTTCTGGGTTATTATTATGTGCAAGATTGTACACAATATATATTGAAATTCAACAGTTATTTAATTCAACTACCCATGGTGGTGTCCTAACGTGGGCGGTATTGTATGCCTCAGGAGAGCCTAAAGAATGGCATAACCCTTTTAATGAATAAAGAAAGATTTTGTGTTCTCTTCCCCTTTCCCGAATTGAATAGTTCATTCAATTTAATAATATTCGGTTTTCGGTAGAAGTCGGGTTTTATATATCTCTCTCGTAGAGTCTGCAATACAGGGCATATTAAAATTACATGGAATTCATCACCGAGTTCTAAGTTACATAGAGTACACTTTCTGTCTGAGTAATCTGAACCTACCCATGATCCCGATTCAACTGGTAAGTAGTGATTTCTGCTCCTGAACCGTAACATGGCGGTTACTAAGTTATTGTATATACTCGATATGTATGTCTCACGACCGAAGTTTATCTTAATAATTCGGTAGAATGCATATTTATTTGATATGGACATGGTGCCTCTCCATTCTTGAATAAAAACATCTTCTAGTCGTTTTTTAACATTTGTGGTGAATCGATTCCAAGAATTCAGGGACTGATCTTTCCAGATGTATCCCATGCCAAGTTTGTTAACAGTGTGTTCTATGTACACAGATATAACATGGATAAAACGAAAAACAATTATGGCCGAAAATTACTCTCGCTTTGTCACCACTGCGAACTGGTTTTTATAAATGGGCGCGTAGGCAATGATAGTATGATAGGAACATTCACTTCGGGCGACGCCTCGACAATTGACTACATGATATGTTCTCTCCCAGCGTTACCCATTGTAAAGAACTTTGATATAGGAGATTTTAGTAAACTTTTTTCGGATATTCATAAAACATTGACATCTGAGATTTTAATCGATTCAATTAAGCACGAAGAAATTATAAGTGACTCGCATAAAAACCAACCTAGGCGTAGATGGGATCGCACAAAATCTATTGAATTTGTATATAATTTAGACCCCGATGATATCGATGCCATACGACAGACCATCGATAAACACGAAACTGATTATCCAAGCTGTACAGATATGAACGATGTTGTATCAAAATTAACACATGTAATTCATAATTCTGCAGATAAAACATTTGGACTGGGACAAGTAAGTAACATAAAGAAAAATAGATATAGAACATCTAACAAGCCTTGGTTTAACCATGCGTGTAAACTAGCCAGGAAGGAATACCGAAAGGCAGAACGAAACAACAAGTCTAAAAGTAATAATTTGACTAGAAACGTAGCGCGTGAAACAGCTAAACAATACAAGATTACAATGGATAATGCCATGAGATCTCACAGAGAAAAGATATCTGGTGAAATGACTAAACTTAAAAAGGGCTACTCGAGAAAATTTTGGTCTATATTGAATAAGAAAAGAAAACTAACAGACAGTTCATTAAAAATAAAAGATCTTGAGAATTATTTCCGAGAAATAAATGCCATAACCTACACAAACGATCCCAAATTGGCTACTGATGATACATCTACGCATGGGAATGACACACTTAACAAACCTATTACAGACGAGGAAATAAAAATCACGATCGCTAGTCTCAGTAATAATAAATCACCTGGAGATGACGGAATATTAAATGAATTTATAAAAGCCTCGGCTGATACACTTAAAGACATATACTGTAAACTTTTTAATCTAGTCTTGGATTCTGGGTGTATACCTGATTCCTGGGGAATTGGAACCATTATCCCCATATATAAAAATAAAGGAGATTCAAGCGACCCTAAAAACTATAGACCAATTACTTTACTCAGTTGTTTTGGGAAATTATTTACCAAAATATTATCAAATAGGATCAACAAATATCTAGAAGAACATGAAGTAATTAAAGAAAATCAATCCGGTTTCAGAAAAGGATATTCCACAGTTGATAATATCTTTGTTCTTCACATGCTGACAGAAATTACTAGGTCACTCAATACTACAACAGAAGCTTATATTGTGCATTTATTGATTTTGAAAAAGCATTTGATAAAGTATGGAGACAGGGACTATGGCATAAACTTCTATCTAACGGTGTTAATGGACAAATATTTAAAGTCATTTGCAATATGTACTCGAACATTAAGTCCAAAGTTCAACTAGGAAATGAGCACTCCAATTACTTCTCCATGTTTATCTGGTGGGAATCTTTCACCAATACTCTTTGCACTGTACGTAAACGACTTGGAATCTTATCTGACAAATACAGGAATTATTGGTCTGCCAAAATTGTCGAATGATATTGAAAACAATTTGAACATCTATATGAAACTTTTTGTAATTTTGTATGCAGATGATACTGTACTAATGGCAGAAACACCTGCAAAATTGCAAACTGCTTTGGATTCATTCTATAAGTACTGTGAAATGTGGAAATTAACAGTTAAAGGGGTACTGTACGCCATTTTCAATAAATTCCCGGTGATAACAACGATCTATTATCGATACTATATAGAAATATAAGTAATTTGAGTCGAAGATGTATTCTGTAAACGCTCAGGTTAATAGGCTGTCTTAAAATTTAATAATTTAAAAGTTAATAATTTAATATAAATTGATTTTATGGCTCCAGCCATAAAATGGCGTCTCTTAAAATTGGAATTTCCGTGTACAAAACGTAATCAAATTATAATTGAGGGATACTGGATTAATAAAACAATTGCACACACGATCGTTTGAAACATTATGCTTATACGGGGAGAAAACCCAAGCCACTCATTGACTAGTGACCATACACTAACTTAAATGAGTATATGGGACTGCTAAGCATATAATATAATGTTTATTTGATTCATTTGGTTGAAAACTGTACAAAAATTACTCGACAACGACAATTTGTATTTTTGCATTCCGGTAAATTTGCCATCCGTAACAATACTTCGTACTCAACAGACTTTCAAAAAATGGAAAAGTTGTTACCTTATTCTCCGACTCGGGGATTATGGAAACCAACAACAACATCTTGGGTACAGTCGATAAAACTAAAATAATGTTGATATCAAAGCGTAGCCTTCCAAAAAAGAGAAATTTTTTCTATAATAGGAGGGAAATTGAAGTTGTTAAAAAAATTAATTACCTGGGAATAATACATACTAAATCTGGTTCATATACGGAGGCAAAGAAGGTGCTTGTAGATAAAGCCACTAGAGCAATGTACGCTATAATCACCAAATCAAGAGCACACTGTCTTTCGGTAAAGGACCAATTTGATTTATTTGATGCACAAGTTGTACCCATACTTGCTTATGGATCTGAAATTTGGGGTACAGGAAATAATGATATAATTGAGAATATACATAGAAAATTTTGTAAGTTTATTTTACGGCTAAAACCATCCACATGCAATTATATGTTGTATGGAGAGAGCGGCCGTATGCCAATTGATATATTAATAAACATGCGCGTGGTGAAGTATTGGTTGAAAGTAGTAAATATGAATTGTAATAGAAATTGTAAAATATTATATATGTTGGCGCTAAAACTCAGTAATGTCTCATCCTCTAATTTCACGTGGATAAACAAAGTTAAGCAAACTTTATCAGAATGTGGTCAGAAGCACTTAATGGATATAGGTAAAATTCCCTGTACTGAGCGATTACTCACATACATTGAGTGCAACCTTATTTGTAGATTCCGTAATAAATGGAAAAATGATATAGAAGCCTCGGGCAGTAGGGGAATTATATACAAAATGTTCAAACAAGATATCAATTTTGAAGATTACTTGAGCATTCTTGATACCAGAAACCGGTTAACATTATGCAGATTCCGTACATGTAACCACCGGCTACCTATAGAGACGGGCCGATGGAATAATATTGATATCGCTGACAGAATATGCCCAAAGTGTCACAAATACATTGGTGATGAATTTCATTATTTATTGGAATGTGAGTTCTTTACGGATGTAAGAAAACGCTTTTTACAACCAAAATATAGTAGACGAATAAATGCTACCGCGATAAATGAAATTCTCAATATGAAGAATCCCATATTACTGCGCAGACTTTGTTCTTTCATTCGGATCATCACGAACGTATTCTCAGATCACAATTAATGCATCAAAATCTCTCGTCATGAATCTGTCTAATTTTGATCTGCTATGATATATGTGTATATTCGACACGGATTAAACATTCATTCATCTATGGTGATGGTCTCAAACTTTCTGCTGAATTTAGCTAGCTGAGCATCCACATTGATGAATGGATGTGAACCAAGAATTAAAGTAAATACCTGCCAACAAGCGCAATGAGGATTCAAGTATATTTACATTTATATCAGTTATAATTGATTATTTAAATAGTCATACGTTATGACATTAATACTTGGCTTTTATGTAGGTATATTAGTATATATGTATGGTTCCCGGAATCAATTATACGATAGTCACTAGTGAACGATATGGCAATCATCGATGGTATAAATACTAAAATTGACAACCTACATGTAGTAACCTATTATTTGTACCTAAATCTAAACACACGTGTGACTGTGAAGACATCAACCTTTTATGTCAGCGTTGCGATTAAATAGTTTACTCCAACCAACAAGGTTTCACACAAGATTGCGACGTCATTACTCTTGGCGAAAATAAGCTATAGTAGCGATGTCAGAATAAAACTCGGAATACATTCATCGAATTTCAACATACCATCGACCCGGAACCATATGTAAATATCAATTGTATAATATTTCTATATATCTATTGTTTATATAATTCTATATCTCAATATCCTTATGTCATACATGTATTAACTTGGATGAGAGAATAAAGCATTGTGCGGATTAGAAAAGAGACTTCAGTATAAAGAATTTGTCGATTTGATATCGAATTATGACATCCTGTGTTTCTCTGAAACAAAGGCGTTCTTTGAAGATCACGCCCGATAACCCTATATAGGCTGGTGGCTGTGGGTAGGCATATTGCTGTAGTGATATTGCGTGGCGGGTTTCTCAACCAAGGTATGTTTTATATTATAATTGATCAAATACGCTGTAAAAGTTCAGATTTGTTTATCACGTCAGATGCAGTAATGTCTGATTTATAAGTTGAACCTCTTGGTAACAATTTGGCATTGTAGAATACGTTGTTTGAAGACAAAATATCTCGGATTTTGTCGACTTTTTCAAACTTTCAAAGTAAACAAACTCCAAAATTTGCTCAGCATGTCGATTTGTAAGTTATTTTCGTGGATACATGTGGTATAGTATCTCAGTGACAAGACAAACATGACTGCGAACTCAAATAATGCATTTTTCAGTTTAAAAAAGCTATTTGACATACTGTCCCGTCAATATTTTGTGGTAGGCATATTGAATAGCCAAACACCGAGATGATAGACATATGGCAAACACAGTACGCATGTAGCACTATGATCAATAGTGGTTTTAGTCTGAGAAAAACGCTTTTGTGATGCTATATTATTCACAGTGTTGTAAATTCACATCGTCCATGCGTCAGGAAACAAACACTAATTATTCAGTATTTCCAAGAACTAAATACTGGCAGTTGTAATGTAAAACGTTTTAACTGTGACAAACTTGCAAAATGGGGTTTTAATTGAAAATGGGGAAAGTATAGCCCAAACTATTCAGCATATTTTAATGTAAAAAAAATGAGCCATGCCAGCTTTGTGCAGTTTTCAGGCTGAATGGTCATGGTCCATTACATATAGATAATATAGCTACCATTTATAGCCGGTTTTATTTTTGGCGTTCTGCGAAAGAATGGGGTTCATATATTTGTTGTTTTCTCTTCGACCAGAACGATTCATGTCACGCCGGTTTATGGAATATAAACCGCACACAAATAAATAACAGTATACGATGCTATTAACAATAATTCAATGTCCCGCCAATGCTAAATGTAGCTAATAGTTATACATAATTTTATGTGGTATCAATATAGGTAAAGACATTGGGCTCAGAGAAATATCAGGTGCGAAAATTAGGGTTCGCTAGAACCTGTATAGCTAGAGCATACATATAGTGGACCTGGACCATGACCCAGTTATGCCGCATATACATAAACCGTAGCACCGAGCAATAAGACAAATGTGTGTGGGGCGTTAACTTAAAGGCACGTGAGGCCTTAGTTGTCGAAAATATTTATATTTGTTCCAATCACCGTAAACAGAAAAACATTAAAACGCATACAGTTTCGTTCATATATACCATGACCATCGCGTAAACAGCATGTTATCATAAATATTTACTATATATTACCTAAGCAAGAGCCTGATTGTGTACAGAAGACAGCACAATGCTGCTAATCACACACAAATGGCATAAACGCTCTGTATTCGTTCCATATAAGGAATTCACCAACAAAGAACGCTCTTTATGTTTACCATCATAATATAAACAAACACCAGAAAAGTAACTTTTTATGCTTTTGTTTACATAACAATGGTCAAATATATGACAATAACATACTGTTTATGCGATATTTCTTATTTGTATACGGACAAAGTCTGTCTACATTTTGTTGTTCTTTCTGTTTGTGGCGGTTTTTGACTGGTGGAAATATTTTCACAGGATATCCACCGCCAAGGCCAACCGTACCTTTAATTGAGTGAGCGCTGTTGTCTCATGGGCTATATATAGGAGGAATCGCCGTGATATTTCGTGTGCATTTAAAGTGGTAAATGTTTTTGTCAAGACCGTGGGGCAGGTTTTTGGGTGCGTCTAAAATTCACCGAGTACGATATCATATCGGAGAAATGATCACCTCAGAAAAAAAACATCGAGTTGTCATCGCGGGATGATTTCAGATTTTCTGACATTTAAAGGTACTCAACCCGATAAAACTCCTCTCAATTACTATTTCAATGGCTTCGGGGGTCAAAAATATTTGATTCGAGTCGAGGAAGTCACCCATCAAAGCTCAGATTTGTTAGATATCGATTTTAGAAATCTATTATTTTTCATTATCGGGAATACTATCTGGCCCAGAACTCAGTCAAAATTGCGTTAAAATTACCACTTGATTTTAGAGTTATTCATCCTTGTCTGTTTGAATAGATTTGGAGTACACATCCAGAGCAGATTACGGCAGTTATTAGTACTCATCTCGAGAACATAAAAAATTTGAAAAATCAACATCTAATAACTCTGAGCTTTGTTTGATGGGTTCCTCGACTCGAATCAAATATTTTTTACCCCCAAAGCCAAAGAAATAGTAATATAGGACCCTCTGATCGGATTGTTGTTGTTGGAATCTGTTGAGATGGGGACCCTCTTTACGGGTTGAGTACCTTTAAATCTAAGATTCTGCTTCTAAATGCAGAAATTTGTCAATAAATCTGATAAAATGTATTAAAACTTAGAAATAATTAGTATTTATTCAGTTTATTATGAAATAATAGCACAAATTTGAGCGGGTTTTGCAACTTCCGTTTAAACTGAAATGCATATCTCAGAAATGGTTGACGTTAGAAGGCCATTAGTGAAAGAGCCGACACTTTGTACCTACTTCGTACCCAACCTGCCCCACGGTATTGAAAAAAAATGCCAACCATTTATAGTGGTCCAATTGTATTTATATCTGACTCAGGCTGACTAATATACTAGTTCCAATAAATATAGTGTTATTGTCGGTTGCCAAACACGCAAGTAAAATTATATATTTATTACACACCTATTGTGTTAATTTTCTTATATTGAGCAGTGTAGCCCATACAATATCTTTACCAACGTATTCAACACGTATTCAATACGGAAAACGTCGACGTCACGCGTCACAAATTACGTCAACTTTATTTTTTGAACAAGAACTACAAACTTTATTAATATAGTCGCCTATCAGTTTGATAAACTTGGCTATAAATTACGACAGAAACGAATCAATAAACGCTAAATCTCGATGTTGAATAGTTCTAGTGGGTTGTAATAAAACACAACCACACATTATGTGTGCGTGGTGAGAAAATTAAATTATGCTGCAAGTTACAACTCGCGCTCCATCGTTGTAACGTTGTAACATTCCGCGTAACAAACTCGTGCGTTAATTTTCACGTCATGCACACATATGTGTGGTTCTGTCTATTTTATATGAATGAATAATCATTCTAGAGTGTATTTATAAAAGAATATATGCCAGAAGTTGCATATTGTTGGCTTTAAAGTGCTAAATTGGAGCTTGGTCAATATTTACCACGTGCCTGTCAACAATGCCACTTGCCTATCATAACAAGTTTGTGCTTTGCCATGAGCCTATCTGCGGAGGCAATATGCCTGTCATAAATTTGTGATATGACACTCAGGAAAATCGATATTTTTTCACGAAAAATATGTATTTTATTGTGGATTTTGATTTCATTGTATCAATGGAATATGCATCTAGTGACATGTGTACATGAAGCCTACATATCGATATTTCTACCATTTATATTAGGTAGTTTCTTTGATAAATGACAAAAACCGGTTGTAAAATTCGACAAATTAAGTAATAAAAAATAATCTAAAGGCACACGGCTATCACAAATGGTGTATGAATACACCAGTCATGGTCCTATCTAATGCCATAAGCGTTCTCGCCGGGTGGATTCCAGAATTTATGATTTTCCTCAAATTCTGAGCACACGTGTGAAAACCGCCACACAATATCACTACAGCAATATGCCTACCCACAGCCGCCAGCCTATAGGGTTATCGGGCGTGAAGATAGCATATCCATTCCAGGGTTTGAGATCTGTATTAAAAAAGGAAAAAAAATTGGAAGCGGAACCCGGTCGGGTGGAATTTTGATAGCGGCCAAATCTGGAATACATAAATACATTGTTCCTCACGCAACTGAGAGTAATATCGTGGCCTGGGTCCGAGTAGACATGAAATCTAAAAATCAGGAAGGACTCCTAATAGGTGCCGTATATATACCCCCTACCGGAACGCGTTATTGCAACGACGACTGGGTTTTTGATATCGAATTAAGGCGATGTCCGAAAATTGAAGAGGGAAAGCGACCTGTTACTTTTGACTGGGGATTTTAACGCCAGAATCAACAATGTGAATGATCTCAACCCCGATCATGACCCGGGTGATTTATGCCATATATTTGAGAATAATATAGCATATGTGATAATATTATTATTATTATTATATCCTTTATTCCTCCTCCATGGGAGAGTATATTGAGAACATAAATAAACATGACAAAAAAAGGTGAATATTATACATAGAAGTACAAAGTGCAAAATATACCTATATATTCAGGTACATAATCCATGTGTGCTCCCTTGACTTATTATAGATCAGGGCGGCCATACCGGTCGGTTATAAGGCAATCCTTAATACCGTGATATGCGTTGCCGCCCTAACCTGCCAAATCAAGCAGCCCAGAACAGAGTCGAGTATATTGGTTCAAGAGCAAACATGACAAAAACAGGTGAATATTATACATAGAAGTACAAAGTGCAAAATCAACATATATATACAGAACATATAATGGGTATTGTTATGTACATTGGATACATGTGCACTATACTAGAATTTAATTTTATATGAATCAAATCATAGGGAGAGTGATTAATAGTTTACCTAGAATCGGAAGCTTTTGGATCACATATGTATTATATCAATGTCAGACATGAATTGATAATCAGGACTGCTTCAGGTTAATGTGGAATCTAGTATAGGCACGCGTAGCCCATGTACATGCTACTCACATATGACACATTCAAGACTTCTGAAAATCACGAAAGATACATGTATGTTTTGTATAATAGTAGTACTACTAATAATTATCATATTACGTTTTCACATGGTGGTATGCTTCCCATATTTTACACGTATTTTTCACTATAAAGTATATAAATACATTCAAATCATCAATAAATGAGTTCAATTCATTCAGACCACCAGTCAAGAAAAATATAAGTTTGTCGTCGTCAGATAAAGAATCATAATACATGTAGAGATTTATATCAAAGTTGGTAAGGAGAGAGAACTCAATTTCATTTCTTATATTGCCTACATCAGGGCATTCAATTAAAACATGTTTCACATAGTCAGTATGCACACGAGAGCAATTTCCACATACCCTCTGCTCATACTGTATACATGAAAAATTTATAATTTTACCAACTCTGATGAAGTAGTGTTTATCAGTTGGATATCTTCTACATGTTTTCCAAAGTAATGAGGTGTAGAACCCCGGTTGGATCTTTTGGAATCTACTCAGTGTTCTTTCGGAGTTAATCCGGGACATCCAACCTGAGTTCTCAACCTCAGACATGTTATTTCTAATGATAGACTTCCACTCTAGTTTGTCTGGAAAATACGTTTCATCCATATACATATTAAAATATTCATTCAGGTCATACTTATCCAGAGTTGAAATTATATCTGTTGTAAACGATGTCATAGAGCATAGACCCTCAAATCCATGTTGGTGGATTCTCAGGATAAACACTTCTTTGGCAGTCTTTATCCTGTCAAGATTGCACATTGACCTTAAGAATGAAAGTTTTCGTTTATCTATGTAATATAATAGTGGATATATTCCAAGGAGTCCCAGTACTACGTCAGTCCTGGCACGTACCGGTAAACCCTGGATTTGTTTCAAGCAGAATCGGTGACATTTCTCAAGCATTTCTGTATTTTTCATATTAAGGTCCCATAATATCTCTGTACCATAAAGGGCTCTTGGCAAAACTATGGACTCATATATAGTTTTACAGCTCATCGGGGTAATTCCACCTGCATATAATCCTGAATTTGATAACATTAAATATGTACCTCTTAT
The DNA here is from genome assembly GCA_032622095.1 of Siphonodentalium dalli. Classification (NCBI taxonomy): domain Eukaryota; kingdom Metazoa; phylum Mollusca; class Scaphopoda; order Gadilida; family Siphonodentaliidae; genus Siphonodentalium; species Siphonodentalium dalli. The sequence goes on from CP136067.1 coordinate 57,922,257, forward strand.
TTTATCACAAACATGCTTTACAAAAGTGCTATTTAAATCGTATTTGTTCAGTGGAATTCCCAGATGAGTGACTTCAATCTTTTCCGGTATAGTTGTAGATCCCATACATAGCGTCCTATTGGCCATGCACCTGTTACCAGTATGTTTGGATTCATTAAATACGACCATACAGCATTTTGAAGGATTATATAGGTACCTCCATTGTTTGCTATATGAATAACATAGTTCACATAGTTGTTGTAATCCATTCATTGTTAAGGATAGGAGTAACATGTCATCCGCCTGAGTGGGACTTGTACAGTTTACATCATGCATGTATAGACCACATTGTGAATTTCTTAATTCTAAGATAAGATCATTTACATAGATCATATAAAATACAGGTGATAGAATGCCTCCCTCTCTTGTCCCCTGACATACTGTGAACCAACGGGGGGTCAAACCATTATATTTAACTGAACATTTTACTCCCGATATAAGATCGTGCATGAAGTTAAATATGTGGCCTTGAATGCCACGATTGTGAAGTTTATACAGCAACCCGTTGACCCACACCATATCGAAGGCCTTCATGACGTCGAGGAAACAAGCATATAATTTGTGCCCCCTTTCTCTTGTATAATCAATGCATTCTCGTGTTATGTATGACACCATGTTGGAGCTCAATTTCTTCTGAAAACCATGTTGTAATGGATCAACCGTTAATAATGTTGGTGAGTATTGTTCAATTCTTCTCTGAAGTATGCGCTCAGTTAATTTGTATAATACTGGCATGAGTGTTATAGCTCTGTAGCTATTAAAGTCGCTTCTAGATTTAGAACCGCCTTTGTAAAGAGTTACGATAACGCCCTTCTTTGCATTTATGGGTACGGAGCTCAAATTGAACATTTCTGTTATGCATTTTGCAATTATTTTGTTTAATAATTCCGAACCATAAATTATATGTTCGTACGCGATATTGTCCCAACCGGAAGCTTTGTTGGAACTAAGTGAATTGTAACTTAATAACAACTCTTCAGATTTAACTGGAAATAGCAGTATTTTATCAATAGATGATGGTGACTTCTCAGAAATGTTACGTTGTACAAAATCATTAACCATTGTGAAGTGTTGCTCATCAAAGTCATCCGATACCAAAGCCGTATACAACCGTTCGAAATAGTCACCCCATGCATTCACAATTTCTCCAGGATCTCTTAGCAATGTGCCATTGTAATTGAACATATTATTATTGGAACCCTTACGTTCAGAACGCCTTCGATTAAATAATCTGAAAAACGAATCTTGATCAACTTCTGCTTTCTCGTCAATTTCATTGTCAATTTGCTGCATGTATTTACACGACATTTGTCGGTATATTCTTCTGAATTTTGCTTTAGCTTCTTTGTAATTCGCGTAACTTAGATTCCCCGAACCTTGCCTGGGACGGCCATCGGCTAACCACAAAGATCGGAGACGTTTCATTTCTTTGTGCAGATCATTCAGATGATCGTCCCAAAAAGGTTTGAGATGCCGTTGGAATTTTTTTCGTGGCAGGCTCTTGTTTGAAGCGCAATTTATTGCCTCAACGATACTATTGTATGTTTTATTCAGATCATCTTCATTTTTAATGTCGTCCGTGCATGATTTCAAAGTTAAATCAAGGGAATGGTGATATGATTTTAAAATTGACGGGTCAGATTTAACTTTGATCCAGTTTATTTTAGAGTTATCTGAAGTGAGATTTGTGGAACTTATTTCATGCGAGGAAGGTATCTGCAATGAGAAAGCAATCGGTCGATGATTCGATACATTTAGAGAATCGTCGTCGATTACTTCAACATTGGATACCAGGCTTGTATCTTCACATGGAATTAAAACATGGTCAATAATTGTGCCAGTATCACGATCACAGTTATATGGTACACACGTTGCTCGCATTGGACCGGTAAACATAGTGTGGTTAACAGAGAAATAATTGCAGTTATCGACAAATTTCTTAAACTCGATATTCCTCGAATTGGACTTATCAAGATTTCCATTCAGATCACCCATAACAATCACTCTACCTAGTGCTCTGAAGGTGTCTAAGACATTTTTAACTTTGACTAAATATTCACTATAAAATTCATCAGAATAATTAATCGATGGCAGATACACTTGTATAATGTATAGGTATTGGGTGCGACTTATTTGCATTTGGATTCCAATTATCCTGTCATCATCAAGTTGCAACGGAGTTATGCACCTTGAATGTTTCTTGTGCCACATAAGGAACACTCCCCCTGGTATATGGCCCCGTTGAGATGGGAGACGCTGCGAGGCATCACATACTATATGATAATCATAATCATCACTGATTGACTCAACAAATATGGTATTATGCGCGCTCAGCCAATGTTCACTTACACCAACAACATCTACATGGGTATTGTTCAAGAGTTTAGTGAGATATGCTGCAGACGACATAATACCAGTCGCGTTCCATGTTAAAAATGATCGTGATATCAGACTACAATTATTAGGCATCATGACATAGCGTGATATATACTTTGGTACATGTATATAGAGATCATTTTCAAAGTAAGATTGATGATTTGCATATATATGATCAAGAATAAATATGCTGCTACTCACTGTCACAAGAATTAACAGTAAGAAGATAGTTGAATTATGTGACATCATATCTGAAAATATCACTTGGTTTTACCAATGCATATATCAAGTATATTTATGGGTACATATAAGTGTTATACACGTGTCTCTGATCGGTAGTGGCACGTAGCATCAATATTAGCGAGATGCTCAGCCCGAACGACCCATTTTCTGCAATAAATTTGATTTGCCCAGAAGGCTCTACTGGTGACTTTATCAACTTCTGATTCACCAACATTGATTCGAGCCGAATTTTGTGTCAGCATGATAATTTTAGTGAACTTTATGTCTTTGTTGTAAAGATAATCTCCAATGTCATAAACTGTGACGTCATCAAGAAAGTTACTAAGGAATACCCTTTCCGTTTTTACGGATTCTGGAAGTCTATTCTTCAAAACACGATCTTTTCCAAAGTCATGCCTACGTTCATCGTTATTATTCCATTCATCTTCATGTTCATTCCTCGTGTGCATACTTTCAATAACAGATATATTGTTCACGTTAATTGACTCGTCACGCTGATCATAGCGCATATAATTAGCTTCACGATCATTTGAACGTCGATCATTTGAGTGTCGATAGCTTACGCGAGAGTCATCTTTCTCCTCAAAATGTGGCTTTCTGTTAGAATCCCAGTGAGAATTATTTGACGCACACATTTTCTGTATACCGGAAAGAATTTCTGTCTGTGTGTTAATTGATTTAGTCAACCAGAACGATACATTTTCAATTAAGTTCTGAAGTTTATTTGTAGTTTCAGTAGTAAAATGTCTGAGTTCCTGTTGCACCATTACATTATTACGTTTCAGTTCACTATTGATGAGTGTGTCGTTATTTGCGTTCTGCCCTTGTTTGGAATTATGTTTCGTAATCATGTCTTTGAGGGTTGATATTTGATTTTCATGGCGTTTTGTTCCTTTAACGTATTCCTCTGTTCTGTCTAGTAATGTAGACATGTCCGTTTCAACAGTCTTTATGTTTGTCTTGATCTTCGCTATTGAATCAAGTTTGTCACTTTCTACTCGTGCTATTGATTGACTGTTAATTTCAGAAACATATGTTAGGTCATTAAGTCTTTCCTCGAGAATAGCAATCTTTTCATTTACTGGTTTGGTTATTTCCTCTGGATTAACGGATTCCAACTTTGTAATTCTTGCCTCTATGTTTGCAATGAAACCATTGATTTTTGGTAGCTGTTCGTTTATTGAGTCCATTGTTGGCATATATTCTGTTTTTATTGCAGAAATATCCTTTTGAATTTGAATTATGGCTAGCGGGACATTTATGGAAATATGAGATTTAGTTTGCGGTGTCTGAGTTTCCAACAATCCTGGATTACATGCACATGTTTGCGATACAGATTTCCTCAGAACACTTTTACTTATGAGTTCCGATATACATTCAGCATTACCATCAACATTGAAAATAATTAAGTTGTATATGTCAGAAGCTAGCCTATCCTTAATAGGTGAGCTGTTTCTGTTTGAAATTCTAGTTTTCATATCTAGTGATTTGTCAAACTGGTATGTGTCCAAGCTCAGCGATTGGAGAAAAAGGTATTCACGAATTGTTTTAAGATGTTCTTCATCATTTTTAACTGCGTCGAGAATAGCACCAATGAACAGGTCTTTTGTAACACTGTTAGTGTGAAGCATAATTACTGATAACAATTGTTCACATGTGGACCACTGTTCTCTCGATGGATTGGAGAAGTAGTTAACTGTATGATCATGCAATTCCTTCATATCAGCACTCACGGTATTCAATTTGGCCATACTCAATTGACGGCTAGCATAATCGTGATCACCAGATATACTATCATTTATCGATACGCCTGTAGCATTAGTCAGCTCCGTGAGTGTATAGTCACTGGCAATGTCGTTGTGGGTATCCATTGTTGAATTCCGTTATTCACATACAATTCAAATAAATGATTGTTTATCACACCTCCGACGTCCTCGAAGTTGGCCACATAATAACAGCAAGTGTTATATGCAAATTAGGTAAACAGTTTTGAACAGTTATTATAATAAAAATGTTATTGTTTATTTTAGTTCAATTCAATCATAAATATTATATAGACGATATCCAGACCTTATCGGAGATAGTAATCCGGAGAATCCTAGATCCATTAACATATGAAAATTGGTTCCGTTTCCACATATATCAGAATTCGAGGTAATGAGAAACAATTTCATCACAAACTATGCAGATCCATGTAATTATGGGAACAATCCCGACCAGCAAAGTGTGTAAACACATTTGTAAAACAAATCAGCCACACAAGTCAAGATAGTGCTGCTGCATATTAACATTTTAAACAGAAGTTTATCTCAGCGCATACAAGCATAACCGTAAGCAGGACGCCATCTTGGTCACTTTTGACTCTCATCGCTTCGTGTGTGGCCCACTTGAGGTCACTGGCTGACCTGATCATGTGATAATATGAATTCTGTTATAACATGTATGAATGAAAATTATGTTATGGGTGATAATTCCGATATTAGTAATACGTTGCAGGTTCCAAATAGAGTATCGCAGGACAAAGGTAAGGTGAGTGCCTATGGATACAAACTAATATCAATGTGTAAATCCATGAACCTAATTACTCTGAACGGAAGATGTGGTGAAGACAGAAATGTGGGGAAGTTTACTTCCTCAGACCGCACAGTGATAGACTACGCGTTGGGAACTAAGCGTCTCTTCAGTATGGTAGAAAATTTTCGAGTCGATGACCACTGTCCCTTATTCTCCGATATACATGGTGCGCTACATCTGGTTTTGAATTTAAAGACACCAATGGTGTCTCGAGAGAGCGATGCTGATGACATACCCATATCGGTATACAATGATGCCAGAATAAAACGGTGGGACCCACAGCAGGGGACATATTTCTCTAGGAATATTGACCGCAATATGATTAAAGATATTCTTTATGTGTTCGACACTTTAGAAAGGGAGGACGCCAATGTCACCCAGTCAGATGTCGACGAACTTTGTGGACATGTAGTATGTTCATTAAAGTCAGCGGCCAGTCGCACACTGGGAACCTATCGGCCGAAATCTAATAAGCGGGGAAAAGTGCACCAAAACAAGTCTTGGTTCGATGATGAATGCCGAGAAACAAGAAATTGCTTCAATGGTATCAAGCATGAATACGATTTGAACAAATCTGATTATAACAAGGCAATGTTGAAAGACGCCAGTTTAAAACACAGACACGTGATGGATAGAAAAATCAAACAAGCACGTGAGTCTGAAATAGCCGAGCTCAGGGAATTATGTAAGAATTCGGGGAAGTCATTCTGGGACAAACTCGACTCAATGTGCGCTGATAAGCAGCCCAAAAAGAGGCAAACGAAAATAAATATTGAAATCTTTGGAGAATATTTTAAGACTCTAAATGATCAAATATACGACTCTGATATTTGTGATATTGTAGATATGGAGTTCGACGAGAATGACGAGTCATATCTAAATAACCCCACATCGGAGGAAGAAATTTATAGTGCCACAGGGAAGCTGAAAAACCGCAAGGCCGGCGGTACTGATCAAATAATTAACGAATATATTAAGGCTTCAGTAAATGAGATGATGCCCATATACGTTCGTCTTTTCGACCTGATCCTAAATAGCGGATTATTTCCCCAAGATTGGGCAGTTGGTCTAATACAGCCCATTTATAAGGGTTCGGGTGATCCAAATATGCCGGACTCTTACCGAGGTATCACACTTTTGAGCTGTTTAGCAAAACTATTTACCTCCGTTTTAAATAACCGATTAACCTCATTTGCAGAGGATGTTGATTTAATAAGTAAGTCACAAACCGGATTTCGCAAAAGCCACTCTATACTGTTGGTAATATATTTATACTACATGCATTGATAAATATATATCTTCAGAGCGGACGGAAACTATACTGTACGTTTATTGATTTCCGCAAAGCTTTTGATACTGTTTGGAGAGATGCGCTATGGCTCAAATTGTTGAGATCAGATATAAACGGTAAGATTATGCGGGTAATACGAAGCATGTATACGAATATTATCGTAATTGTCATTTTATCGGATTCAGAGGATAATATGAACCGCGCACTTTTAGCCTTCGCTGATTACGCTGAAGCTTGGAAACTTGAGGTGAACATTAATAAGACCAAAACAATCATCTTCGCGAACAAGTTACCAAGAAATTTTCCTGTGTTCACATACAGAGGGCAGGAGATACAAATTGTAAAAGAATTCAGATATCTTGGAATTCAATTTTTCTACAATGGGAGATTTTGTCAGTCCATAAAGAGTACCACAAATACTGCGACAAAGGCAATATATGGTTTATTGAAAAAAATTCGCAAACTCAAGTTACCTATCGATATTTCGCTGAAACTATTCGATTGTATGATTCTGCCAATTATGCTATACGGAAGTGAGGTCTGGTGTTTCGAAAGAATACAGGCCCTAGCTAGAGACGCTCCACCTTAAGTTTTGTAAAATTATAACGTCAATGAAATCGAGTGTACACTATATGGTATATGCAGAACTTGGAAGGCACCCGATATCAATAGAAATAAAATATAGAGCACTATCGTATTGGTCAAAGCTAGTGAGTCATGATGGGTCAGAACTAGCAAAGAACATATTTCTTTTATTGAGGTATGTACATGAAGACAATATCGTATTAAAAGACAAGATCAAATGGATTAGCTTTGTGGAAGGGATTCTTTACGAAGTAAACATGGACCACATTTGGTCAAGTCAGTCATCGCTAAGCAGAACAGCGTTAAGATACATAAAAAGTCAACTGATTGAAAATTATGAACGTAATCTTTTTGACAGTCTGAAGTCGTCCTCATCTACCAGAGCAATATTCTACAGCAACATTAAGGACTCGATAAAAATGAATCGATATCTAGTATATTTGCCAGCCCATTTATCTAACTTCTTACTGAAAATACGAACATCAAACCATAAATTACCAGTTGAAAAGAATAGATGGACGAAAGGAAAAGATAATAATGATTTAAACTGTGTTTTGTGCAGCAATAGCCCATGTGATGAATACCATTTTATGATCATATGCCAAGAGCTAAAAAACTTACGTGAATTATATATTCCAAAATATTATTGGGATAAACCAAACCGAAATAAATTCCATGGACTACTTTCTCTTGAAAACATGAGCGTTCTGAAAAGACTGAGCATATTTATTAAATTGGCATTGAAAAAGATTTCTTAAATATAATATTATATACACAGATGAAATATATATACATGTATGTTTGTATGTGTATATATATATGTGTGTGTGTGTGTAATGCGACACATCCATAAATTGGGAATTGCATACTTATGCAAGGTAATTGTTAATGAATCTTATGTATAAGTGCTGTGTACAGTTATTGTATTATGGTGGATTTGTTACGAAAATATGATAATGATAATTGTTAACGTATAAATTGTTTGTATAAACTGTTTCTGTGTATATATGTATATATATATGTTTTGGCTATGTTCCAACTTAAATGTTGGCTTTGCAAATAAACAATCAATCAATCAATCAATCAATCAAGTAACCGGAAAAAATCCGAGAAGATGGCGCGTTCCTGTATTTGACAGCTTGAGGGCATGTCACATATTGATGTACAGGAAGACTCAGTCTCCTTCACGGACTTCCCATATGAAAAAATACGTGGGTATACAAGTACGTTGTTGAATATACCCATATGGAACGCCATAGCTGCCTTATGTTAAGCTTATGCAACATATGCGGTTATTATATCAATATACTAGCAGTGGTGCCCGGCTTTGCTCTGGTGAATAATGCGTAATTTATTAGTAGCCATTCAAGTCATTTTAAATAATTGTTAGTCATCTGGGGTAAACAGCACCCATTGCATGACTCTCCGAATAAGGTTACATCTATCTTTTAGTTGATAATAAACGCTCTTTATTGTTGACAGTTACCGATTAAAGGGAAGAAAGGGTTACATTTTGGATTGCACTACATTGTGGCGATGGGTTTGTACACAATATTCCTTACCACTTAAGCACACACAAGCAATGGTACCCCAAAGATAACCCATTTTTTCGAAATTTGAATCAGTAACTGTCAACATTCGGTGCTATTGTAAGACTACGCCAGGGCAAGAGTGTAGCTTATATATTTATAGAAATAACTAAGTTGATCAAAATTGTTAATCATATTAAAAGAACAAGAAAGACGAACAATTTTGTTTCATATCTGCTATCAGAGTTCGTGTAAATCTTGCTATAATTGCTTTATTCTCTGCTCCAATTAATAAAACGAATGGACATTGAGAAAACGAAATTATGTACAAAAGTTGGACAGAATGACGAAAAGCATTAATGTACAAAATATACAGTGTCTTGTTCTTGTTTTTCTAATATAAAACAACTGGCTGGCCGGGCAGAACAGAAGACTGGAGAATGTCATCCCAGATGATAAATATAATTGCATATACTCAGGTCTTCCCAGACATTCTTAAAGTGATGTGAAACACTCCGGTAGGGTGATCCAATGGAAATGGAGAATATTCTTGCTCAAAGTTATTCTTTTTACGAATATTAATCCAAATTGCCAACACCCACCGTCATTCTGATAAATTAATTAAATGCACTGACTCTGGATGGCGAAATCATTTGAATCCAGATGTAAATATTTACAATTGAGCGTAGTTTTGACGATGTTTTCTATTGAGTGGTATGGTCGATTTCTTTGAAATTTTCGGCGATGTTAGTACAATGCTACAAGCTCCAGGTTGGCATAACGCCTGATTACTAACATATCAGTTTCACGAACTCGAACAAGTCGATAATATGTCTTTAGACCACACGATTAGATTCCTGATATCACGGAGATGATTATGTATCAAATTACCCCACCCCCACCAATCTCACACTCTAAATGGCCCTGATTTTGGCGTCTTTAAATCACAAGGTTATATTCCTCGTATCACGGAGAAGAATGTGAATTAATTTGGTGGAAATTGGCGCTAAATATTTGTATCAATTTGGGTGCCCCTCTTCCCTTCCGTGCACCTCTGACTCGAACGGCCCCATTTTTAACATCTTTAAAACACACCAATATAGTCCTCATATCATGGATGTGATTATGTATAAGTTTGGTGGAAATCGGCGACAAATTTTGTTGCTGCCCTCCCCTTTTCTGCCCCTGACAAGGACAGCGTCACTTTAGAAAATTCTAATCCGGACCATTATCTTCCTCGTAAAAAGCTACCCCTGTTAGACCCTTTGGTGTCATCTAGATGGTCCCACGTGAATTTCTATAAAACAGACAGACATCCACAAATATAGATATAGACTAGCTGGTGGGCCCGACTTCGTCCGGGCTGTTTCCCCTCTGCTTTCCGGCGAAAGGCGCGATTTAATCTTGAATTGACCATTTTGAAGGTCAAGGTCAGGTCGGGGTCACGATATGACCCGTCCAAAACACCCACCGGACAAAAGTACCCCTAGGTATCAAATTTCGTCGAAATCCGTCCGGCAGTTTTCCCGGCCATTGCTAACAGACAAACAGACAAACAGAAGTCCCAAAATAGATATTAGATTAACCGTATATATTGCACGAGCTTCATATATTAAGGCAGCTATGGCGTTCAATATAACCAGGTCATTTGGGGCATTTTACAAGGTTACTGAACCCATGCACGCCGTGGTGCAGGTATCAAAGTACACCAAAGTAAACCCTCGTACTTGTACCCAAATTTACCCAGGGGCCTAGCTGTACTATAGATTTACAATTGCAGTGTTTGAACAGGTGTACAAGGCGATGGGAGGTACACATGAGGCGTGAAGTGCAATGACCCACTGTATTGTAATAGAGTAGATTATACCTATGTGCTCATTACCGATGGGTGATTGGGTTTGATCAGAATGGTATTCAATATAATACTCCAGCGATTTTGCATGACAACCCAACTAGAAATTGAAATACATCTTAAAACTTGAATTGTTGGAACAGACGATAACCATTGATGACATATAACACAATGCACGAACGGTCGCGGCGTACTCACTGAGCGATTATTTAAAGGATACCGATTACCACTAATACAATTGAACACGGATTACCCATGCACTAGCGATAACATATCAGCGAGTGTCTCCGAGGAATATTGTGTTTCATTGGTCAATCAAGTCACATGTGGTAAACCTATTATTTTATTGGTCACCATGCATGTAAACGAGGCGTTGCAAGAAGTCGCCTTTTCACTGTAAGAATAAGAGTGGAGGTCTATGGTAATCGACACCTTCTGTGTGCCCCACATAACCTTGTACACGTGGTCAAACACGGCAATTGTAAATATATAGTACAGGCCCCAGGTCATTTGGACATTTTATACCGGACTCCTTTTGTGCCCATGTATATCATGGTGCACTTTCGCAATTGTACCCTGGTATTTTCCAAAGTAAACCATCGTACATGTGCGTAAGTTTACCCAGGTACTTTACCATGGTAGTTTCAGGGTGCGCTTTTAGAAGCCTTAACATATGAGACAACATATTGGAGTTCAATAATGACACATGTGATTGCCTAAGGTGTGAAACTCTTCTTGACTTTGCCGACTTAGTTATAACAATATTCTTGTCCCATTCTGTTAACTTTTCAGTAGGACATCGGGTACAATTGTTTTCCACTGACTAAATAACAACATATGATTATCTTCTCACAAAAAAAGAGACAAAAAACACCTCACATTTCGTTGAACAAAATGTTGATAAATAACAGGTTTTTGGCAATTTTATACTATATTGTTGATAGTGGTTAGTATTATCTTTGGACAATTAATCGATTCTGATAACTGAAGGGGCATTTAAATGTTTTGTTGTTGTTGGCCCTCGTAATCTGATGATCTGGGAACCATTGAATCGGATGGAGTATCTTTAACTACAGTGTTGCATACAGACATATTTAATTGAAGATACAGTATACGCTGAAGAACCAAATACAAAATTAGGAATTAAAATGTAAATTAATAGGCACCAAATAAATTTAGGGAATATAGTGACCCCATCTTGAAAGTCACTTTCCTTGCCTTCTCCCAATCTGTTTGCTTTCTCATAACATTTCACTTGTTTATGTCAGCTCTTCATTGTATACCATGCAAGCATAAACAATTTCCTTTCCCATTTTTGATATTATGCCCCCTAAATCATGGTCAACATATTTAGATAGCGCATCGTATTTTGGTAAAATGATAGATCTGGCGTATGGCGATATGTGCGATTTAAAATTTCTCACAATTATATAGATACTAGCAGGTAGACCCGACTTCGTCCGGGCTGTTTCCCCTCTGCTTTTCGGCGAATTGCGCGATTTGACCTTGAATTGTCCATTTTGAAGGTCAAGGTAAGGTGGGGTCACGATTTGACCCGTCCAAAACACTGCCCGGACAAAAGTACCCGACAAAAGTACCCGTCGAAATCCATCCGGTTTTACCCGATTTGACCTCGAATTGATCATTTTGAAGGTCAAGGTCAGGTCGGGGTCACGATTTGACCCGTCCAAAACACTCCCTGGAAAAAATTACCACTAAGTATAAAATTTCGTCAAAACACCAACACCAACACCCCAAAAATGGTGGAAATCGGCCCAGCGGATACCGAGATACCCTATGTATCAAATTTCGTCCGTAAAAATCCGCCAGTTTTACCCGATTTGATTTCCACTCAAGTATATAAACGCGCCTCATATACACACGCTCATTAATTATCAAGCTTCAACGTAAAGATAAATGTCGATGTTGTTGGCATCACCGGTAGATTCGTACACGGAAGCCATTTCAGCTAAATGGATTCTTGGATGAGATTCCAGACCATAAAGATGATGATAATTTAGCGAACTTTTACCCGCGGGGTAACTGTACACAACTTGAGCCTATGCGTAGTGTGAATATAAAAAAAAAATATATATATATATCGACAGTCGACCTAAGAATATCAGCTGTAACAAAATTTATATATCAGAAATTGTAAATGATATATTTTGGGATAGATACACGATTCTTAATAGCCTGAAAATTGACAATATATATAATTTTGGGATAAATACACGATTCGTAATTGCCTGCAAATTGACAAAATCTCTTACGTTCGTCGACGACGTATGCATATAGAGTTATCTTCCCTGCATCGGGTGACAATCACGCCGGATCCGGATATATGAGTTTTGAAGGTCAAGGTCACGTCGCACGGGCAAATTAACAGGCCCATGCCACTCGTTTTTTTAACTTTTAGCCTAAACCGGCCAAAGTGCGGATTTCAGGCTTTTTCGTCCGCACGGTTCTTTTATTCGATTTCCACCTCAACGGGGGAAAATTCAAGGTCAATGTCACGTCGCACGGGCAAATTAACAGGTCCATGCCACTCCCCGGCCGAAAGTACCCCCACATACCAAGTTTCATCGAAATCGGCTCGGCCGTTTTCGAGTCCATCGCGAACACACAGACAGACAGGCACACCGATTTCCCAAAATATATAATAGACTAGCCGATGAGCCCGACGTTGTCCGGGCTATTCATCCGGGCTATTCAAAAACCAAATTTCAAGTCGATCGCTCTACCCGTTTCCGAGATCTGGTCTGCGTATGCGCGAAGCTGGCGTCGCATGGGCTCGGTGACCCGATAAAATTCGTATCCGGGGCAAGATACATTCACTTACCAAATTTCAAGTCGATAGCTCCACCCGTTTCCGAGATCTCGTCTGCGCATGCGCGAAGCTGGTGTCGCACGGGCTCGGTGACCCGATAAAATTCGCATCCGGGGCAAGATACATTCACATAGCAAATTTCAAGTCGATAGCTCCACCCGTTTCCGAGATCTCGTCTGCGCATGCGCGAAGCGGGCGCCGCACGGGCTCGCCAATACGACAACGACGACCGCCTGGTCAAACTACACTCACGTACCAAGTTTCGTCCCGATCGGTCAAGAATCGTAGATTTGTATTAATGACAGACAGACAGACAGACAAACAAACATACATACAGACAGAGGTCTTCAAAATATATATGAGACTAGCCGATGAGCCCGACGTTGTCCGGGCTATTCAAAAACCAAATTTCAAGTCGCTAGCTCCACCCGTTTCCGAGATCTGGTCTGCGCATGCGCGAAGCTGGTGTCGCACGGGCTCGGCGACCCGATAAAATTCGTATCCGGGGCAAGATACATTCACATACCAAATTTCAAGTCGATAGATCCACCCGTTTCCGAGATCTCGTCTGCTCATGCGCGAAGCTGGCGTTGCACGGGCTCGGCGACCCGATAAAATTCGTATTCGGGGCAAGATACATTCACATACCAAATTTCAAGTCGATAGGTCCACCCGTTTCCGAGATCTCGTATGCGCATGCGCTGCACGTGCGTCGCACGGGCTCGTCAATACGACAACGACCACCGCCTGGTCAAACTACACACACGTACCAAGTTTCGTCCCGATCGGTCGAGAATCGTAGATTTGTATTAATGACAAACAGACAGACAGACAGACAGACAGAGGTCTTAAAAATATATATGAGACTAGCCGATGAGCCCGACGTTGTCCGGGCTATTCAAAAACCAAATTTCAAGTCGATAGCTCTACCCGTTTCCGAGATATGGTCTGCGCATGCGCGAAGCTGGCGTCGCACGGGCTCGGCGACCCGATAAAATTCGTATCCGGGGCAAGATACATTCACATACCAAATTTCAAGTCGATAGCTCCACCCGTTTCCGAGATCTGGTCTGCGCATGCGCGAAGCTGGCGTCGCACGGGCTCGGCGACCCGATAAAATTCGTATCCGGGCCAAGATACATTCACATAGCGGGCGCCGCACGGGCTCGCCAATACGACGTTGACGACCGCCTGGTCAAACTACACACACGTCGTCCCGATCGGTCGAGAATCGTAGATTTGTATAAATGACATACATACATACAGACAGACAGACAGACAGACAGATGTCTTCAAATATATAGGAGATATAAGTATACACCTCAAATGTATTTTTGAACATTTCAATGTGATCAGTTGATTATAGCTGGCTACAGTTGCAATAACAATTTAACATTGAACCCTATGGAGATTATATAATTTTGGATAACGCGCCATTTTGCGTATAATGCTATGGATGACTTGAAATTTCCCCAATAATACTAAGTGTACAACTCGGACGTACTTTTGAAAATTTAGGAATGATCAGATGATTCTCGCTGGTAGAGTTGCGATCAAAATTTAACACTGAACCCAATGGATAATTTCTCATTTTGCTCGAATGTTGATAGTAATATAATTTTATGGCGATCGGGTACCACTTTATATAAAGACACACACTCACATTTGACCCACCATAACTATCAATAATCTAATAGTTGTAATAGATTATATAGTTATGCCTCAAAATACAGTAATTGGCAAAAGTATGTGTCGATTGATTTTGTAATGTCACCGATAAAATGCAGGCTGTTAAGTCTAATGCACATATTCTCAACCAGACGGAGGTTTCACGATGTAACTACATATTAAATCATTGTTTTATCATAAAATTTTCATCAATTACTATATCTAGTGGCTTAATTATATATATCGCGTGTTAATATTGTAAAAACACATAGTTGCAGTAGATTACACACAAGAGCCATTTTCTTATTGAAGTCACATATATGATAGCCATTCATCACGGTGAACATTTGAGCAAATCGCCAAAATCTCCATAGGGTACCATGTTAATAGAAACACACAACGCGCAGTGCGCTAAGGGTCAAGATACGAATTTCCGTTCCAATTACTCGATGCGCACTTTTTAGCATGCGGCTAACAAGCCATGGTTCAATAAAGCATGTAGAGACGCCGCCGAAATAACCACAAAGCGATACGTGAATATATATCGCGACAGTAATTGCTGATGCTCCCTCTGAAATAGAAACGAGTACGAAGTACGAAAATACTCATGTACCTTTCTAATCATATGGATCGCGTACGAAAATATCCAAATACCTGTTTAATCATAATTCGCCCATTGGCCCATAGACAAGTAAAAAAATACGTTCACAGAAAACACCCATAGAGGGCGTAACAAGTGCTAAGCCAGCAGCTTTACCCAACTGCATAGGTTGGGATAAAGCACGAATTTAAACAACAAAACCATTGTCAGAAATGGTAACGCCCTCAATATCATATTATTAGCCACATATACAATATAACAACTTTAATGTGGTGATTGTGAAAAATCTTTATATAGGTAACGCCTATGTAGTTTATTATATGTGATATTTTTTTTCTAATTTCATTTGAAATAGTGGTCTGCATAGCGCATGAAAAGCATGCAGAATATAATCGGGCAATTTTGTATCGATCTTCGTAACATGGTTCAAGTACGAGCACGTTTCTAATCACATTTAGAATATATATCCAATTACGCAAATACCGAGTATGTTTTAATCACAGTTGGTCCACCACCTCCTGCGACAGGGTCAGATATACTTGCCAATATACACCTTATAGGAGGGCGTAATGCTGATCTAAGAATGGCCTCAGATAATGCACTCCTGATAAGATAAGATAAGTTTATTGACAATTACACCCACACGGGGCCGATGTCACAACATAAATAACAATAAATATATATATGATACAATATTTATACACAAATGTAATCATAATTAAAATGAAAAGTATCATGCTTGTTATATTATGTTTTATATCTCAAACACTGTTTTTACAGTGTTTAATGGGAAATAAACATATTGTATTGTTGTTGAAAATCTGGTGTTTCACACCTTTTGTGGAAAAAGAGACGGACCATGTTACAGATGATATTGCACGTTTCTGTTTTTTCATTTCGCAGTATGAAAATCAATTTTTGTGCATAAGTCATATTAGTAAACTTGTGATTTACTTTATTTATTTCGTCAAAGAAACGGAGACGAATGCTTTTGTAAATAGGACACTTTAAAATAAAATGCTCCTCGGTTTCCGTTTCCAATCCACACTTTCTGCATATTCTCTTGTCTACAGGAATCTTCGGTTGTTTATGGCGCCCTTTTTCTTTCTAGAGTATGATTGCTAATCCGCAATTTGCTGAAGATCTTTCTTACTTCGATATTTTTTACTATGTCCAAATATGGCTCCAATCGGTAATCACTTATTATTTCTATATACACCCTCAATTTCTTCTTACCTGATGGTTTTTCATCGTTATATATGTCTCTTCTGAAACACGACACATGGTCAATCTTGAAACTATCACAAATTGTGTGTTGAATTTTCTTCAAATACCGGTCAGTTTTATCAATAATTTCCGTGAGTTTTGGAATGTCAAAGCTAAAGGACCACTTATTTGGGATTATGCGGTCATCGGACATTGTGGCTGATTTATGCACGAGGGAATGTTTGTCTACAGTCGATATTTTTAACGCATATTTAGTAGCACGAGATAATTCTTCATAAACAACGGGGTATCTACCAAGCTCATAAGTATGAATTAAAATACATGTATGGTTCCATGAGGGTAAATTTAAATATGGTCACACTCAGAGAGGGTTAATTGAAATATGGTCCGATGAGGGTAAATTAATATATGGTCACATCACGGTTAAATAAAATATGGTTCCATGAGGGTTAATTAATATATCGTCCAATGAGGATTAATAAAATATATGGTCCCATGATGGTTAATTAAAATTGTAACTTGATTGTTAATTAAAATATCGTCCCATAAGGTGAATAAAAATAAGGACCCATGGGGGGGGGGGTAATTGAAATATGGTCCCATTAAGGTCAACTAAAATATGGTAACGTGACTTAATTAAAGAATATATATATGGTCCCATTATGAGGGTTAATTAAAATTAAAATATGGTGGCATCAGTGTTGATTAAACTGGGGTGAAATACAATATAGGATCAATTAAAACATGGTCACATGAATTAGGGGGGGGGGGGTAATTTCTCAACATTCTTCAATTCATATAGCATTCTGATATGTCATCGGTACACATAAATAAAAATGATGTTTAGAATTAGGCCACATTGTATGTTAAACAACCAATGTGAAGGGTTAGTGTTGGAACTTTTCTTAATAACATCTCTATTCATAGCTCCGATAATTCCGCATACAAAGAAATAAAAAATCAATATTTACAAACAGAACGAAGGAATAACGCGGGAATTTGTTAATAATTACCATCCCAATTCATTTAGAATATAACATGCCGCTATTTGTCGCGTATAACTAAATGAAAAAGTTTACTAAACGATATTAAATAACATGTTAAACACCGATATAAACAAACACAAGTACGATTCATGTTCGAATTAAATTTCTTATACAATCGTCTATGGGATGCCAAATTGACATTTAATAAATAATTGAGCTTAAGCGCAATAAGGAATCCTTATTGCGCTTAAGCGCATTAAACGCAATAAGGGAAGATCTAATTGCGCTTAAGCGCAATAAGGAATATCTTATTGCACTTAAGCGCAATAAGGAATCTCTTATTGTGCTTAAGCGCAATAAGGAATATTCTTATTGCACTTAAGCGCAATAAGGAATATTCTTATTGTGCTTAAGCGCAATAAGGAATATTCTTATTGCGCTTAAGCACAATTAGATCTTCCCTTATTGCGCTTAAGCGCAATAAGGGATTCCTTATTGCGCTTAAGCACAATAAGACATTCCTTATTGCGCTTAAGCGCAATTACATCCTTATTGTGCTTAAGCGCAATTAATATCTCCATCATGAGATCACCCCTCTGCAAATAGTAGAATTATCCTATATTTGTATCATGGACTGCACAATTTGAAATTATAGGGAGTTTATGTAATGTGGCTAATTGCGCTTAAGCGCAATAAGGAATATTCCTTATTGCGCTTAAGCGCAATAAGAATATTCCTTATTGCGCTATTCCTTATTGCGCTTAAGCGCAATAAGGAATTTCCTTATTGCGCTTAAGCACACTTAGATCTTCCCTTATTGCACTTAAGCGCAATAAGGCATTCCTTATTGCGCTTAAGCTCAATAATTTATTAATTTCCTTATTGCGCTTAAGCGCAATTAGATCTTCCCTTATTGCGCTTAAGCGCAATAAGGCATTACTTATTGTGCTTAAGCTCAATTATTTATTAAATGTCAATTTGGCATTCCATAATCGTCAAGTCCTCGTGCAGTATATTAATAGATAGCATTCCGATTTATGTCACGTGAAAATAAACGAAAGATGTTCAAATAACAATGCAACAAAGCAGGTTAAAGAACAATAGAAACACATAACGCGCAGCCCGCTAATGGTTAACGCGCGAATTCCCGTTAGCATTAATCACTCGCACTTCTTTGCATGCAAATAACAAACCATGGGTCAATCAAGCATTTATCGAGAGACGTCAATAGGATACCAAGAAACTCTACATTATTATACACCCGGAGGGCTGTAACACATAAAAAAAACAATAATATACCGGTAGCTATTTACATATAGACCTCTCAGTGTACGTTAGAAATTAGTGCTTAAATACCGGCCTGGTGAATATCAAAACCTTCTTTGATGAATCGGCCCGTTTCCTTCAGCAGATATAAATTCTCAATTGTCATAATTAGCCAATAAAATTTTGAAGCATCATCAAGTCTTAGAAATTTTTTCCAGTATTTGGTAATTATTCACTCGAGTTGGATTCTTGAATTCGCAACGAAAAGTGCTATAGCAAATTTAAAGATGCATAATCCGAATTAACGCTCCCAAATGACTATGTATTTGCCTTCGGGGGTGAACAATATTTGATTCGAGTCGAGGAACCCACCATCAAAGCTCAAGAGTGATCAGATATCGATTTTTCAAATTTGTTATTTCTCGAAATTTTTTATTATTTGTGGCCCAGAAATAGTTGTCAAGCCGATGGTCTCGGACAAAATTGCGGATGAAGATGGATAACTCTAAAATCAAGTGGTAATTAATGCGGCCAAATTTTGTGATACGCAAGTGGTAATACGTTCATATTTCGTTGAACAACATGTTGATAAATAACACGCTGTGGAAATTTTACATCATAGTTGACAAGGGTTAGCATTATTTTGTTGTAATGAATCGATTCTGATAACAAAAGCGTGTTTGAAAAAATGTTGTTGTTGTTGTAACTTGATGATATTGGGACCGACTGATCGGATTGAGTATCTTTAAATAATGGCCAAATAAAATGTCTTACCTTTTTTGACACGATTCATGAGTGATAACTCTACAAATTGTGCGAAAGTTCATACATCATTCGGCAAACCTCGTCAGATTCCGTACCGTTTCAGCTTGACCCCAGAGGTCATAGGTCGAGGAGTCCAAATGGTTCATGCCAATCGGCAAACCTCGGTGATTTCCGTAGCAAACATTTTCGCAAGAACGATAATCCGAGAAGTTGCGATTGTGGTTCATGCATATAAGTCACGTGACTTTGTGTACAAAATGGAGAATGTGCTATATTTTTGCGAATCTGCAGATGGTTGACATATATTTTAATTTGATGGCAATTTAGAATTCGCATAGCACATAATTATTACAATTTATAAGGCAATATTTTCCACGTCTGTCACATGAAGTTTAAAAAAATGGATTTGCGTGGGAATATAAAATGAGTTTTACTGTCGCATCATTTGATGGGGAAGTGGTTGGTGGCCCAGAATGTGATTCTCCCACAATCGTTTCCGCGAATCGAGAGGTTCACGCTGTATTGACGCACTCTAGCACAGTGAACGCAGGATCATCCGCCGTCCCATATTATTCCTTTGGTCCGTTTGTTGAAGCTGGAGTTGACAATTCTGTGGAACATAACATGTATACCAGTAGGCCTAGTACTAGCAGTAGCAATTCTCACTCTCAGCACCAGTCATTAGCTCTAGCAGACAGTGTGGATTTAGTACATAGTCATGACGAAGTTGCATTCTTGAATTCACAAGGAAGAAGGGCAAATATTAATAACAATACTGAGGATGTGGATCAGACTAATACAGAGGATGTGTTTAACATTCCGAGTCAGATCTCTTCTCCACATACGGGCAGTACCTCGACTGTGATAACAAATCAAGATCTAAATATGCCGCTTGCCAGTTTTGATAGTTCAGATAATCCAGATGTAAGCTTTACAGGCATGGATGTGGACAATAGGTATATAATTATAAGTATAAGATATATATTCTGCAGATCATTTATAAACTGTTTTTATTTTCAATCCATTATGATGCAGCTAGTGAAAGAAATATTCATTCATCAATATTTTATCGACAACGTAATCTCAGATTGTCCAAGAGTAGGCCTATCATTTTTTTTATTTTTCACAAAATTTACTGTTCATCTACATCTACAGTATACCCCATATACCCTCAATGAACTGATGTCAACGAACAGGTGATTGCCTGTTATTTCACAGGCAATCACCAGGTCTGACAAATCACCGTATGTGAAAATTTAGCTACAATAGCTGAAATCATCTCTCCTAGGTAGTTGAATTCAGCTATATAGATTAATATTGCTGAAGGGGTCACTCTCACCTAAAATGGTGCTGAAGGGTACACAAGTTTTGTAAATATGCTGTACACATGGTTTAATATCACCACTAAAGCATATACCAGTACTTCAACTGTGTTCCTGATGGTCTATATAGCACCCATCAGCAGTTTGTTTTTAGTTCTTTTTAATTTTCATTGGAATATAAACAATTATTCTCTAACACAAATCATGGTAAACGCGAAAACTAAATGTCATTTACAACAATTTCAAAACCTACATGTGTATGTACACGTTTTTTGGTAAGAGTGACCCCTTCAGTATTACTATTACCCTGCTTTGTACAGGTTAAAGTGATGTGGAACCCTCTGCTGTAGACATACCCCATGCTGGGAACAGAGAATACTTTAAGCTATTGATACATGTTTAACGCGATTAATTCGTATCACCAATAATGAAGTATTTATTAGTGGACTTCATGCAGACGTTATAATTTTTTTAATCGCACAGACGTGGTTGGAATTGACATTTGTTTGGTTTTTTTTAAACTATTTTTTATTGGGATCCAAACATGTTCAAACATCATAAACACATTAGTTTGCAAACATAATACACCTGGTTATCATTTCTCCACAAAGATACAGATGTTTTAAAGAAATGTCCAGGTGGATGAACATGCATTCTGGCTTCTATATACATTTCCATCTCTCTTGACAAATTGTATCTTTTTTTTTTTGTTGTGGAAAATATCTCTAATGGGACAGACTCAATTGTTTTATAATACTTGAGCCATTCTAATGTCATTTTGCAAAAATATATGTATCTCTTAAACAGAATGATATATATCTTTAATGCTTTCTTCTATGTACCGGTATCTGTTTTTGCTAACGGTAGCTCACTATATTAATGCCCTGATTCCCTTCCCCATATAAATGTGACAGTTGAGAAGATATAATTGTTCAAGTGACCTCCATTTTTTGAGGTTGTGAAATTTTAATGCCAAAAACTCATTAGAACGAATTATGAAGCTGACTTTAATAGATATATATCCTTTGGTGGATTTCGGCAACTAAAACATTCTTATCAATAAGAGTGCCCCTCACCTCTCCATCCCTGACCCAAATGCTACCAAATGTGGCATCTTTAACAAACTTGATTTGATTCCTACATGTAGTATCACTTGAAAAGAACGTGTATGAATTTGGTGGAAATTGGCGCTAAATATATTTTTATCAGTACCCCTCCCCTCCCCATTCATGAACCGAATGGCACCACTTTTGACATCTTAAATATACACCAGTAGACTCCTCATATGATGGAGATGATTATAAGTATGGTAAAACTGACGTCTAAACAAATTCTTATCAAATTTAAAGCCCCAAATCTCTCACCCAAACTGTGAACAGCAGTAATTTGGCATATTTAAACCGCACAATAAGATTCCTCGTATCACGGAGAAGAATATGTATCAATTAGTTGGAAATCGGTGCTAAAATATTTTGTATCTATTTTGGTGGCCCACTCCCTCAATGCACCCTTGACTCGAACAGTGCTACTTTTGACATTATTAAACCACATCATTAGACTCGTCACATCATGGAGATGATTATTTATAAGTATGGTACAAATCGATGACTAAACAAATTCTTATTAAATTTAGTGCCCCCCCCTCCCATCTCTCACCCAAACAGCAGTAATTTGGCATTTTTAAACCGCACAATAAGATTCCTCGTATCACGGAGAAGAATATGTATCAATTAGGTGGAAATCAGTGCTAAAAATATTTTGTATCTATTTTGGCGGCCCACTCCCTCCATGCACCCTTGACTCGAACAGCGCTACTTTTGACATTATTAAACCACATCATTAGACTCATCACATCATGGAGATGATTATTTATAAGTATGGTAAAAATCGACGACTAAACAAATTCTTATTAAATTTAGTGCCCCCCTCCCCCCCATCTCTCACCCATTATTATTTATAAGTATTGTACAAATCGACGACTAAACAAATTCTTATTAAATTTAGTGTTCCCCCCTCCCATCTCTCACCCAAACAGCAGTAATTTGGCATTCTTTAAATCACACAATTAGATTCTTCATATCATGAAGAAGAATGAGTATGAACTTTGTGGAAATCGGCGCTAAAATTAGTTTTATCAATGTTGGTGCATCTCCGCTCACCCCTGACTCGAACGGCGCCTCTTTTAACATCTTTAAACCGCACCATTAGACTTGTCTTATCATGGAGATTATTATGTATAAGTTTGGTGGAATTCGGCAACAAAATTCTTTGCTGCTCCTCCCTTTGACTGCCCCAACAGCGTCACTTTAGAAAATTTTAGCCCATTATCTTCCTCCTAAAAAGTTACCCATCTGAGTCATCTTTGGTGCCATCTAGATGAACCCATGAATTTCTATAGAACACAGACAGATAGACAGACATTCACAAATATAGATATAGATACTCGCCAGTCGGTAAGTTTGACGCTACACAACAAAATCAGGATAATATGCATCAAATTAGTTTACCGATCTCATATTTCAAATTTCTAAATGAACAAATCTGATGTCCTTACTTTGACCAAAGTGCTGCCACTCCTAATTGGTAAAGAAATTAATTCTTTGCAGCAGAATCGAGTATCATTGTAAAGTTCAGATACCGTATAGCGGGCACTATTTTTTGTATAATGATTATTTTTCTTGAATTTGAAGATTCTTTTCATGAAAAACAAAATTCAGATCTGCCATACATAATCGGAGGAATATGTAATAAGCGGAAGTTCCATTTAAATTATGTATGAATATTGAGTCTATAAAAAATCACCCAAGTATAACGGTACGCTAGCGGGTGTGAGCGATTGATAACGTTCGGTGCATAGCCATAATTCCTTCCCCATAAAAATTGCCCACATGATTAAATTTGATTTCGGCAATGACAAAATATAAATTATAAAATTAAGAAGGTGCCCTATTCATGAATTTTCAAAAAATCTCAATTTCTAACTATCAATTTGAAGGAAAAAATCATAATTTATCCTTTATAACCAATGTATGCCATAGTATTATAACAACACACATTTACCCTCACAATATGAGAGATATGTTTGAATTATTTAAAACAGTGGTTTAAAATAAACAACCAATTTGTCATGTAGGTCACTAGAGAGTTTGAAGGAGGTATTTGCAGAAAAAATACTGCATTATCCAGCATTATCTAGCTTATTATCCCAACTAGGGTCTACACTCGGTCTACTATCTGAAATCATGAATGCCTGCGAAAAAATAAATAAAACATTTTTCATTGCATACTTTTAAATAGTTGAACTATTTTTGGAAACAATATGTCAATTTCAATAGATTTTATTGTATCCTTCCAGAATCCAAAGATGTTTGTTATTATCTACTAGTATTTTATTGCCGAGTAATTTTAGGGATATTTATCCTGAAATAGGTCTGTATAAGTATAAACATGTACTTGTATTTATGAAAATATGGAAATTTACCGCATAAATGCACTTTACCATATCACTGTTTTCACTTTCCAGGCTTGGGACTCCAACTTATGCAGCTGGTGATAGGATTCCCAATATCACACAGATAAGTCAAAATTCTGTTAATCACATAGAGACCTATCAGAACCACAATGATGGAAGTCATTTGTTGGCGAACCTGGAAATTTCAGATGATGAATCAGATATGTCTTCTACCAATTCAGCCACTCGCCCGCTTCTGAGTGCACAGCATGGTGTTACTCTGAGGGGTTCCATTAACACCGCTGACGTTCAGACAGGTTTCCATTGCCACCCTAACAGGAAGATGGAGGTGGATACATATGCTAGGAACCAGTTGATTATTGTGTCTATTTTGTGTACAATGTTCATGATTGGGGAAGCTGTTGGTGAGTACCAGCTTTTCATACATTGATTTCTGTTAAATTTCAATATACCAGGGACATGGCCAGAGGGTCTCTGTGGGGTTGAGTCTTCAGCTTTAAAATTTCATTTGCTTAGAATGCACAAGTAAAACAACAATCCGTGCATAACTTGGTTTTGAAATTTGCCAATTTGAGTTGGAATTCTCAGAAGTTATGTCACACTTTTTGAGAAGCAAAATGTTTGATGTTTTTACCATGGCATTGCATTTGGTGTAAACATATTTTATTCGAATCCTAAGAACAGACATGTGAACAAATAACATAAGTTGAGACATTAAGAAATATAATAGTAGATCTAGAGGGAATGATTGGAAAGGAGATTAAACAACAAACCCAAAGGTTAGGTAAGTTTGCTCCCTTTTTGTTTTGCACCCCATCTCCAGTAAGTGGTGAGTGGGATCAGACAGGCAGGAATTGAAATAATATATTTTTAGTAATTTAATAGTGATGTTGTAAAGTGAGGCGGAGGGAGCGTGAGAAGAAGAGAATAAGAAAGAGTGAGAACTCAAGAGAGAGAGAGAGAGAGAGAGACAGACAGACAGAGACAAAGATAGAGAGAGAGGGAGTGAGAAAGAGTGGGAGATTGTATTTATGGTACATGTACCAGTATATATAGAGGTCCCATATATGTTATATCATTTAACCCCTTCCTGGATTCTGTATTGGGTGTTTAAGAGTCTTATCAGATTTTCATCACATCACTTGATGATCAGGAGGGACAGTCAAATTCGAAAGACTGGTGTAATGTCAGCCATATTAACTGTCAACTAGTGTATTAAAATAATATAGATTTAAGTTTTATATTGTTAGAAATAGCTGTTGATAGGCATAACAAATGATTGTAATGTAAATGTGGTCCACATGGAAGTTACTAGTACATTTATCTAGATGAAACAAGGTAATGCAGGTTTCCGCACATATGCATTAGTGGGAGGAGCTTACGGTTGCATGGAGACAAGGCGTCTGTAGAAATTGTTTAGTTAGTTTACAAAGCCTGCCTATGTGCTTTAATACACCCAAGAACATACATTTGTTTGTCTTTAATTGTGAAATATATGAAAAACAGTGTTATAATCATTGATGAATTTCCAACATTGCACACATACAAATTTCAGTACATTATGAAATGACAACAAAACAGTTGTTTGAAAATAGGCAATTTAACACTAAAAGTCAAAATTATGGTGAACAAAGAATATTAAATCCACAGAGGTTCTCATAAGTGTATTTAACAAAATATTAAAGATGCATAATCCGAATTAACGCTCCCAAATTACTATTTCTTTGGTTTTTGGGGTAAAATATATTTGAATCAAGTCAAGGAACCCACCCATCAAAGTTCAGAGTAATCAGATATTGATTTTTGAAATCAATTATTTTTCACCACCGGTACTTTTTGGTGGCCTGGCAAAAAGTTGACGAGCTGACGGTCTCGGACCAAATTGCGGTTGAAGATGGACAACTCTAAAATCAAGTGGCTTTGTGTGTTAGATATTTGACAAACGGCCAAATTTCGTTGAACAAAATGTTGATAAATAACAGGTTTGGGCAATTTTATACTATAGTTGACTGTGGTTAGTATTATCTTTGGGCAATTAATCGATTCTGATAACTGAAGCGGCATTTAAAAAAATGTTGTTGTTGGCCGTCGGAATATGATGATATGGGAACCATTGAATCGGATTGAGTACCTTTAACTACAGTGTTGCATACAGACAGACTTAATTGAAGATACAGTATACGCTGAAGTACCAAATAAAAAATTAGGAGTTGAAATGTAAATTAACAGGTACCAAATAAATTTAGGGAATAGTGACCCCCATCTTGAAAGTCACTTTCCTTGCCTTCTTCCAATCTGTTTGCTTTCTCATAACATTTCACTTGTATTGCTTTATGTCAGCTCTTCACTGTATACTATGCAAGCATAAACAATCTCCTTTCCAACTTTTGATATCATGCCCCGTACTCTCTCTCTCTCTCACCCTGCCACTACGCCCCTGGGTCCAATAGTATTAGTTTACATCAATAGTGTACCAGAACATGTACCTGCATGTACCTTACATCATGGTTTACCTCTTCATGTGCATTAGCTCTACTGTTATTTGTGTGACAGCTAGTCAGATTCCTTATGTCATTTTGCATTTTTGGTTTGTTAAACGCGATCTGGAATAGAATCTGTATGTTTAGTAGGTGTATTTTCAGCATTGACTTGTTTCCATTCTTGAATTTTGACGGGTCAACCTAAATCTGGGTCAACATAATTTAGAGAACGTTTCGTATTTTGAGAAAATGATAGATCTGGCATATGGCGATATGTGCGATTTAAAATTTCTCACAACTATATATATAAGTATAAACCTCAAATATATTTATGAAAATTTGAATGTGATCAGTTGATACTTGCTGGCTACAGTTGCAATCAAAATTTAACATTGAACCTTATGGAGATTATAGAATTTTGGATAACGCGCCATTTTGTGTATAATGCTATGCGTGACTTGAAATTTCTCAAAAAATACTAAGTGTACAACTCGGACACACTTTGGAAAATTTAAGAGTGATCAGATGATTCTCGCTGGTACAGTTACGATCAAAATTTAACACTGAACCCTATGAATAATTTCTCATTTTGCTCGAATGTTGATAGTAATATAATTTTATGGCGATCGGGTACCAGTTTATATAAAGATACACACTCACATTTGACCCACCTTAACTATCAGTAAATAGCTTTAATAGATGATATAATGTAGTTATGCCTCAAAATACAGTAATTGGCAAAAGTATGTGTCGATTGATTTTGTAATGTCACTGATAAAATGCGGCGTGTTGAGTCTAATGAACAATGTACATTCTCAACCAGACGGAGGTTTCACGATGTAACTACATATTAAATCATTGTTTACTTATTGTCAAATGACAACTGCTTGAAGCAACATTTTAAATCATAACGTTTTCATCAATTACTATATCTGTCGGCCTATCTATATCGCGTGTTAATATTGTAAAAACACATATAGTTGCAGTAGATTACACATAAGAGCCATTTTCTTATTGAAGTCGCATATTTGATAGCCATTCATCATGGTGAACATTTGAGCAAATCGGCAAAATCTCCATAGGGTACCATGTTAAATTTTGATCGGAACTGTACCCACCAAGACTTATCTGATGACATCAACAATCTCAAAAAAACATTTCAGAGTAATTCTTTATAGGTGAAAATTTCAACCCACATGGCCTATTTTTAGGCTAATTGTGATAGTTAATATGTTTTATAATCAGGAAACGCTCTTTAAATTCATAAAACCATCCAAAAACCAATTTCAACTAATATTTAAGGCTGGAAACATATAGACTCTGAAGGTAGACAATCATACTTGATATGTGTGTCAAATTTCAACCAGCACAGTCCATGATAAGGCTAATTGTGATATTTAAAAAATTTATAATTAGTAATCGCACTTTAAATTCTTAAAACCATAAAACAAAACTGTTTCCGCCTGTTTCCGCTGCAAGTTCAGGCTGGAAACAGGTAGACTCTAAAAGTAGACAGTCATACTTGATATGTGTGCCAAATTTCAACTCGCAAAGTTCATGCTAAGACTAATGTTGATAGTTAATAATTTTATAATCAGTAAATGCTTTTTAAATTCTGAAAACTGTCAAAAAATCATGTTTCCACTAAAATTTCAGATGGGAAACAGGTAGATTCTGAAAGTAGACATTCTGGTGATATGGAAACCGTTCTCATGTGTTTAATATTTCAAATTGAGTGACAATTTTTGTCGACATAATGAATCTGACTAATGAAAGCAGCAGGGTGGGATAGGGTTAACTTTCTGCGATATCTTTATAAAAAAATTGATGTATCGAAGTTCTGTTTATTGTACATGATCAAGAGATCCTTGTAGATTGTTACAGTGTGTGTAGCTATGATGTAGCTCTTTTGAAGAATATACAATAGCTTAATATTTGGGAAATAAAATTTAAAATACAGTCATAAATACAATACATTTGATGATTGTATGATAAAAGTTCAAATTAAGATATGCATTGCAATTATGTATTTTTGGCAACAACTGTCCCTGTTTTTCAATTTCCAGACACAAAACAAGCCACTTACCGAACTAGTTTTGCATAATAACATGTCTTCATGTCACCAGATGGACTGAAAAAAATAGAGGGGTACACAAATAATAGCCTCACAATAACTTGTTTCCTCTAAAATGTAAAGCTGGAAACAGGCAGATTCTGAAAATAGACACTCTGGTGGTATAGAAACCATTATTAGATCGCTTTAAATATTCCGAAAATATGCGACCATTTTCTTTTGACATACGGAATCCGACTATTGAGCTCTAGCTGAGATCATCATGACATGGAGATTCTTAGCTCGGAGCTAATCTATAGCTGTGTGACTGTGACACAAATAACAGTTTCTCTTAGCCTTAACCAAAGTATAATAGTTTATATTCATGAGCCTAAGATTTTCCTATTTTGTTTCTTTATAAATCAGCCTTGAGGGGATGGAGGTGAATAAAATGAAAGATCTCACTTTAAGATTTAAGACTAGACTAGGTTGAACTCCAATGCATAAAAATACATGCAAAATATATATATCAAGAGCAGGGTTTGCACTGGACTAAAATTTTCTTTTGCCAATGAAATTTTTGTTCATCAAATTTTTCCAAAAAGGACTTGCCAAATTGAAATTAGGGTCTAATTGGGGAAAATTAAGGAACAATTCTCATTTTCATATGTATTAAATGATGCCCAACTTTATGCCTGAAAATAATAAATATACGCATATGCCTGAAAATAAAATATATATGCATATGCCCAAAAATAATATATATACGCATAATGCACTCATAATAAATGCTTTTGACATTGCTACACAGTTAAAAATTAGGACTAATCCGGCGTCATTCACATTTGGCTGATTAACCATTTGTCTTGTACTCAATGGTCATAAAACACCGACCATCATTAATACATGAAATACAACGCTGTAATTTTTATAGATGGTTTGATTGGCTGTGTGCATGACCCAAACAGACAAAGAGGATTAACTATAAAAACAATTTTATAAATATTTTTGCTTTTTCATGAAAGGTGACATAATCTTTATTGAGAGCCTCTTACAAACAAATTACTTCTACAGCTTCTAGCAAACTTTACAAGACATAACTTTCTCTTACCATCATATTTTAACCAGTGTCAGTAACTGTCCACGCATCTTTGAGCGTTAATTATGTCTGTCTGTTAGCGACTTTAAAATATGTTTTCGATGTTTGGTTGCAAATTTCTGTCCGTGTATTTAAATCTTGCACACATATCGGATAATTCACCTTCAATGACGTATTATAACTAGATCGTTCATATCACAAAATTAAAAACCCACTTTCCAAAATTTTTGCCAAAGATAATTTTGTTTTGCAGTTGGCAAATTTGGCAAGTGGCAGTGCGAACCCTGAAAAAGAGCATCATAATTCAACTACAATTACTGAAATATTCAGCTACAATTACTACAATATTCAACTACAATTACTTTCAATTGTGAAGTAAATGGATATACCTGTACTGGTATACTCTATAAAATTAATTTGTATTTGGTATAAATTCTGAAACTTTTATTTTATATATCTTTTAGACCACCATAGTGTCCCCTCTTGTTGAAGTATTGATATTTGTTCTTATTTTAATGCACAAAGCGTATTAAAATATAATTTGTTTCTATTAGATTATAAATTGGTACAATCTAGTTTCAAGTGCTATGTATGGCTTTAAGTGAACTAATTTAATCATTCATCACAGCAAAAAAAACTTCAGAATAGCTGCTGCCCCACTAACACATATTCTTTTGTGCTGGTTGTCTATGAATTGATTGTATATACTACTACATAACAGCATTTCTATTTTTATTAAACCACCCATTGTTCAAACCTACAAATGAGCAAAGTGTTCCCTTATCTCCTTATCTCTGTGAGTTCTAGTAAATAAGCTGGTCCATGTACAGTAATGCCCTAAATAATCAACTCCTTAACCACAGCAGAATTATGGGTAACTTTTCAGGATTTAGTCGGAAATATGGCTTGTTGCCATTCATCGGAAAGCTGTTGCCATTCATCGGAAAGCTCTCAGTGAGAGCTTTCCGATGAATGGCAACAAGCCATATTTCCGACTAAATCCTGAAAAGTTACCCATAATTCAGCTGTGGATAAGGAATGGATTATTTAGGGCATTACTGTAGTTACTAGAACTAATTTATTATATTATCTGAAGTCTGCATAATATTCAACTCTTTCAAGCCAGACATGATTTACGATCCTGGTATGTTGATTTCTATGCAGTATTTATGGTACCGATATGTGTTATTTTACAAGCAGAATATCAAAGTTTGTTTAGACAAATCTGTAATGTGCACTTGCCACATCCACGCACAGGTACAAATAACATAAACAAATCTGTAATGTGCATTGGTGACATCTGCACACATGAATAAATAACATCACTCCTCCCATCAGCTTACCACAATCATGCAATCAGTGATCATTTTCAGAGTATCTTGACAGGGTAAATGGCAACCCTCAAATACGGGTATCGCATAAAGTTCAGATGCAGTATTATATATTAATGAGAAAGCTTTTTCGAAATACATGTATATTGCACATGAAAAAAAACCTGGCCAAAAGCTTTCCAAAATGTGAGGAAATCTTCAAATCTATTTCAGATGTTCATACCTATTATTAGCTCAACTTGACGATGAGCTATTGTCATCGGTTGGCATCCATCGTCTGTCCATCCATGTGTGCATTCATCAAAAATTTCCTTTAGCACACCCTACAGGCCACATCTCTCATTCGATTATCACCAAACTTTATATGATATGAATCTGCGGGGTGACCTCTAGATAGGTGCCATAGATTTTTTCTTAAATTCGTTAAGAAACATGGCCACCATCAGTCATCTTGGAGAGTTGTTTTGAAATTTTACAGGCACATATTTAGGATCACCTCTAGATGGGAGCTATTGAATTTTAATTTTTTTTTTTTTTATGAAAAATATGACCGCCGCCAGCCATCTTGGATTTTACTCTTTGCATGACTAAATCATTTGGCACACCCTACAGACCATATCCCTCTTCCGATCATCATCAAGCTTCAGGTGGATCTTCATGGTCACCACTTGATGGAAGTGATCAAATATTTATGAATTCCATATATTAAAAGATGACAATTCTACTTATACATACTTTTATTTATCTATATCCCAGTTTGAGAAAGAGTCACTTACATACACTCTATTATTTAATTGTAAATCTAACTTGATTTATGATATTACTTCATATTTGTATGTGAACCAAATAGCCATCAATTGATATACCTGAGATACGTGGAAGTTAATTAAAGTATCTCCTTCATAAAATATATTGGCACACCCTGCAGGCCATCCGTAATACAATCATCACAGAACTTCAAATGGATCTTCGGGGAAACCTCTAGATGGGAGCCATAATTTGTTTTCCAAAATTCGTTAACAACATGGCAACCAGCAGCCATATTGGATTTTATTCTTTGCATGACTAAATCGTTTGGCACACCCTACAGGTCACATCCCTCATCCGATCATCACCAAACTTTTTACAGATCTTCAGGGTGACCTCTATATGGGAGCCACCAATATTTCCACATACTCGAAAAAAAATATGGTCTCCAGTGGCCATCTTCAATTTCACATTTGAATCTATCGACACGTACATCCTGCAGCCCACATTTATTGGAGAAATGTTTTGAAAATTTACAGGCATGTTTAGGATCACTTCTTGACGAGAGCTATCAAACTTGAAAAATTTTAGATGAAAAATATGGCTCTGGGCAGCCATCTGGGATTTTACTCTTCGCATGACTAAATATTTCAGCATGGCCAACAGCCAAATTGTTTCATCCAATTGATCCCAAACTTTCTGCATTCCTTATCATTCCATAATGTATGACACTGTAATGTATGACATTTTCCCCCTCTCCAAGTTGAGCTAACGTGTCATTGACACTTTTATTTAATTATAAATATAGATAACTATTTTCTCCCATAAAATGTGAAACAAGTAATTATATGAATGATATACTTTAATTAACTTCCACCTGTCTCAGGTATATCAGTTGATGGCTATTTGGTTCACATACAAATATGAAGTAATATCAGAAATCAAGTTAGATTTACAATTAAATAATAGAGTGTATGTAAGTGACTCTTCCTCAAACTGGGATATAGAAAAATAAAAGTATACAGTAATACCCTAAATAATCGACTCCTTAACCACAGCAGAATTATGGGTAATTTTTCAGGGTTTAGTCAGAAATATGGCTTGTTGCCACTCGATTATTTAGGGAATTACTGTATATAAGTAGAATTGTCATCTTTTAATATACCCAACTGCTAACTGATACATTGACCTTCAACATATATTTCCTCATGGACAAGTGCACATTGACAATTGATGTTAGAGAAAAATACTCATCATACAGTGTACATGTGCTTAGTTGTATAATTTTAACTGTATCAACACAACATAAATGTTGCTCAGCCATGAATAAATGAGAAGTTGTGAGAGCACACAAAATATACATGTAATAGTATATTAAAATTACTCACGCATGAAATTATTGGAGCCCACATGTAATAGTATATTAAAATTTCTCACGCATGAAATTAATGGAGCCCATAGCTTAACCTTCCTTTACTAAATGAATTCTCCCATTCAATTTTAACAGTATTACATTGGAATCATCAATAATTCGCCTGGAGGGTTGTCCAGGAAATATAAGCAGACAACAAATGAGACAAATATTCAGAAATGTTCAGATAATTATTAAATTCAACAAATGGCCTGTTTGCAGTTTGTTGAACTTAGTACCTGAAAATTTTGTCCTAAGTGAACAACATGTACTCGCCAATGAGTATTAAGTAAAGAAAGGGTTAAAGGTTAGCATAAAAGCTGTACTAAAGGTTCCATACTGGTCTACCACAGTATCTGTCCCACACCATGGGTATTCCCATTCCAAATTCACATGAAAACATTTTTTGGTCAGGTCGGTTGATGAGAGGCAGAGTTCAGGCCTCCACCACCCCACTGCCATTGAATGACTGAACTGTTCATAAAAGATGCTTTTCAGAATGTTTTGGGTGATCAGATGAAAATAATTTTTCTGTCACATCGGGTTGTGGAAATGTATAGTGACATAATCAGTCCGGTGAGTCATGGGAGGGGGGATACCCAGATCTGACCAAAGCATGTTTCTCACCTTTTTATACCCCCGCAACGAAGTTAGGGGGGGTATACTGGAATCAGCTTGTCCGTCTGTCTTCGTCCGTTCGTCTGTGGACACAAATTTGTCCGGAGGTTTTCTCAGTCGTTTTTTTTTATCAATTTCCGTGAAACTTGGCACAGACATCAACCACCATGGGAACCTGTGCACCTGTGATTATGACGTCTGTCAGACTTTTTTTGGTGGAGTTATCTCCCCTTTTTTGATTTTCTTTTCGAAAATTTTCGCAACATGTATCATTTTGTCCGAGCTTTTATTCCTACATTTTTAGGTAATTTTTTTTTAAACTTGGCACAGATATTTAGTACCATGGGAATCTGTGCACCTGCAATTATGACGTCTGTCCGACATTTTTGTGGAGTTATTCCTCTTTTTCGACTTAGAACATTTTCGCAACATGCATAAATTTGTCCGAGTTTTTATTAGCTCACCTGAGACGAAGTCTCCGGTGGAGCTATAGTCATCACTCCTCGTCCATCGACCGTCCATCGTCCGTCTGTCCGTCAACAATTTTAAAAACATCTTCTCCTCACGAACCATGAGACCGATCTGGTTCATATTTGGTGTGAATGTTCCCTAGGTGACTCACAATCATGGGACTATGGACATAAATCTGAAGAAAACAATTTTAGATTTAACTTATTGATCAATTTAACCAAAAAAATTGTTAAATAAATAAAATGTTTTATTTTTAAATAAAATAAAAAAAAATCATTAAAATTTTGAAGAACTTATGACATTACATCTTCGGGAGGGGGAGGGGAGGTACCTCTAGTCACTCCACTAAATTTGGTTGAAATCAGGGGTTTGGGAGAAAGCACATCCAGACAGATGTACAGAAATGTTCAGTAAGTTACTTTAATATCCTTGTATTCCCACTACAGCAAGCCATCCATGTACTCTGATGGACACATGTTTATAAAACAGTGCCAGATGGATAGATAACAACTGCTATGGCCATAGTACTCTCCATCCACAGAGAGTGTATATTCATGTCATTCATAATTTAAATGAGATTAATTGTGTTGTCAATGAAGCACCCTCATTGTTTACATTAACACTCAGTCAGTCTCAGTGGTCATTAAAATCAGATTAAATTCATTTTCTCCAAGCTTGAATTAAGTGTGTCTGGCATTTGTAGAATGAGGTTCCCAAGGTTCCCGAATTTAATTATGCTACACCACATGGCAGGCTAGCATCACCAAATACACCCTCTGAGGACCTCATTCTGCTTAATAGTATCTAGAGTCTCAAATTGACATTTTTAGCTGCTTTTTTTCCTTCTGTTCAGATTCTATATCCCCTAATTTGCAGAAGATAAAATGCATAATTGAGGTGCCCAATGGGTGCGCATACGTCACCAACTTCAGCTGGAGAATTTCTATCTGTCCCTAGGTCTCCCATAGCAGTTGAGGATTAAGTAAAATTAGGTTCCCAGATTGTGAATTTGGTGATGCTATCCCACCTTACAAAATATAATCACTACTTTCATCCTTTGTGGACCTCAGACACACTAAATTCAGGCTTGGCTGTTGCAATATTATTTTCTTAACAACCACTTATCTATGTGAACGCATTATACCTGATTATAGACAAACAATGGAGGTATATTGCTGTTGTTGGATTGAAACTGTCGGTCTGCCAGAGTGTCCTTCCATCCATTAGTCTGTCCATCCATCCATCAACAATTGTTTTCTTCTCCAGATCCATATGAAATCCCTACCTGTAGGCGACTCACATTCAGATTTGTTCAAATTAGTTCCATCGGGTCAAATAGGAGGGATGCCAGGGGCCATAACTTTCTCCCTCCATAGTAATTCTAACAACTATTACTTCTCAAGAACCATCAAGTCTATTTAGCTTATATTTGGTATGCAGGGTCCTTGGGCATGTTCAGATCTGTTACAATGGGGTCATTTTTTGGAAAATCAATTAACATCAACTCATAAAAGCGACTTTAAAATTACTAGATGAATAGATCTCATAGATGGGGATTCATGGTTGTTCAAATGGGGGCAGAGGTAAGAGATTTAGCTCCCCCACCAATACTACCTGTATCTATGTTGTATGCTACTGGTATAATAATATATAGATTCCTCTTGAAAATTTCATTTCTGATACAGCATTAGTTGTAGATTAGATTTTCACACCAAAAATAAGTTAGAATAGTTCTCATAATTTTATTTTATTTTCCAACCGGTATGTTTTTAAACCAACAGTCCATATTTGCCTACTTCATGTTAAACTGTTGTACCAATATGGGGCACAAATTTTTACTTTATGGGAGATGTCAGGTTGGAAATTCCCAAAAGTTTGAGAGCTTGAAGCACCCATTCCAGTTATAAAATTTCAAGGGATGTGCAAAAGGAATTTTGTGAACTTAGGACTATGGTATGGTTAAGATTATCTTGTTTAAAAGGGGGTTGGAGATTTGACAGTAGTGTGCACTTAGAAATTTCAAGGTGAAGAGCCCGGCTCATCAGCCAATCCCTAGCTATGTCCCTGTTTAGAACTACTTGTCTTAAGTTATTTTGACAAGTACTGACTGTGTTAGTCTTCAAAGTCCCTTTCTTCTCAGTCTTTACAGCAGGTGAGTGTCTCCACAGTCATTGACTGTCTTGTTCCTACATTTTTCGGTCAATAGGTTTAAGACTAGGGTTAGGGTTGTGCACCTGCAATGGGAACTGTTATTTTATTATTTTAACTAAATGTTTACTGACATGTGAAACATCTTAGTATTTTCGGGCGGGCGGCAGGCGGGCGTGCGGCGGGCGGCAGGCGGGCGGACCTAAAGAATGCCTTATAACTTTGACATTTGTGAACGGATTCAAAAAAATTTTGGTATGTGAGTTGCTCCCAATGACTATTTACTGCCTGTAGAAAATGGGTCACGTCCGAACTTTTTGACAAGAGTTATCCATCTTTGATGACTTTTGTTTTTCACCGTTAGCGCGATAACTCGATGAAATATTAACCGATTTCAACAATATTTGGTATATGAGTCTCCTGCAACAATATCTCGGATGAGTTCGAAAACCAGGTTTGTCCGAATTTTTTTCGCGGAGTTATGGGTCTTAGTTTATCTATTTTTAGCAATGTTATCACTGTTAGCGCGATAACTCGATGAAATATTAACCGATTTCAACAATATTGGGTATATGAGTCTCCTGCAACAATATCTCGGACGAGTTCGAAA
The DNA here is from genome assembly GCA_032622095.1 of Siphonodentalium dalli. Lineage (NCBI taxonomy): Eukaryota > Metazoa > Mollusca > Scaphopoda > Gadilida > Siphonodentaliidae > Siphonodentalium > Siphonodentalium dalli. Next base: position 57,959,851 of record CP136067.1, read on the forward strand.
ACCAGGTTTGTCTGAATTTTTTTCGCAGAGTTATGGGTCTTTAAAGTTTGTCTATTTTTAGCAATGTTATCACCGTTAGCACGATAACTCAATGAAATATTAACCGATTTCAACAATATTTGGTATATGAGTCTCCTGCAACAATATCTCAGACGAGTTCGAAAACCAGGTTTGTCCTATTTTTTTCGCGGAGTTATGGGTCCTAGTTTGTCTATTTTTAGCAACATTATCACCGTTAGCGCGATAACTCGATGAAATTTTAACCAATTTCAACAATATTTGGTGTATGAGTCTCCTGCAACAATATCTCGGACGAGTTCGAAAACCAGGTTTGTCCGAATTTTTTTTTGCAGAGTTATGGGTCTTAGTTTGTCTATTTTTAGCAATGTTATCACCGTTAGCACGATAACTCAATGAAATATTAACCGATTTAAACAATATTTGGTATATGAGTCTATTGCAACAATATCTCGGAGGAGTTCGAAAACCTGGTTTGTCCGAATTTTTTTTCCGGAGTTATGGGTCTTAGTTTATCTATTTTAATCACAATTTTATCACAGTTAGTGCGATAACTCAATGAAATATTAATGGATTCAATTGATATTTGGTATATAGGTCTATTGCAATAATATACCACCGTCCAACTTTTTTTCCCGGAGTTGTGCACCTTATTGGCAGAACTTTAGTTTGACTGCCAAAAAACTCGACAAAAGCATCTTAGATGCGAACCCCTTGTTAATGGGTAACTTGGTACATGTCTTTTTCCACTGGTTTGAGAATATCCCAACAACAACAATATACAACTATTATCCACATCAACAGCATTGTCTAATTTATTATGTATCTTTAATACAATTAGTAGACTAATATTGGTACTACTGTACTATACTGCCAGTCTGGCAAGGTATATTTCTCACTATGAAACATGCAGGTGATTTTTGACAATTTTCGAAAGATATAATATGGCCTAGTCCTACACATGACGGGGACATTGTTCACTTTAATCAGGACATCCAGTTGTCAATTTGTTAACTACAATAACAATAACAGAACAATACTGATCAATCAACCATGTTCACAAATAAGATACATGTATATCTGAACATTTCCGAAGGGAACTACTTAATTGTCAGTGAATATTTAAAGCCACTTGGCAGTTTGCGCGCCAAAATACACCTAATAATATTTGCTTTTTAATATTTCCCGATATAAAAGTTGGTTGATAAATATCTGAACTACCTTTCTGCGAGCAAATTTATATATCCCAGCAAGATGCATTGAAGTTATACAAATACAATTCCGAACACAATGTATGGGCCCCATACAAAAACTGCACCATTTGCATTCATAAAAATTCTGGAATCGAAAACGGAATTGTCAGAATAGGTATATTGCTTTCTCTTTATTTTAATCCTCAAACTATGTAGTACCATAAACGTTTCAGAGCGATGACAGATTTCTTCCCATGGTCTACAGTTGCAATATTTACGCGACTGCTGACTAAGACATTGAACAGAAATCTAAAATTTATCAAAAATTATATTAGAAACAAAACATATATTTTCAGCGCTATATAGACAAATTTGTTCAGAAATCTTCTGCATAGTACATGTTGTTTGTTTGAGATATATCTTCAGGTGATGTGGCTGATGTACATATCATGATCAAAGCATTTAACCCATATGAACTATTCAATAGATCCTTCCAGTATATGCTAAAAGTATGCATTGAAATGGTACATGTATGTTCTTCATTTGATGGAATGGTCAGATAATATATGCAGACAACAGATAGAGAAACCCTCAATGGATCCCATTCTTTTACTTGTAGGGATATTGAGATTATAAGTTCAACAAGGATCTTATAATATATAATCTTACATTGCGGTGATGCCGATAAAAGAAAATTATGGCATTTATTTCATTGTTCGAATAGAAAAGAGAGAGGTTGAATGAGAGGAATTATACTAAGAATGGTATTACTAATGGGATGAATGAAGTTATGTTAGTAAATTATATTCAAATTTATGAAAACTTGTCACTTTGTATTACAATTGGATGTTTTGAGTGCAGGTATTTAGATTTCTAGTTGGACCTAGAACTTAGAATGTAACAGTTTTCGATGCTATCTAAATTTGACACTTCAAGGTACAGTATATGCCTATCCTAAGATTGAATTGATAATCTGCAAACACATCCAGTAAACAGGTGCTGCTGGAGAGAAATTATCATTGCTTCAGGCAGCAGAGATAACTGGTTGTAAATCTCAGATAAATCTGATCACAATAGGGTTTATAGCTTCACTGTGTCAGGTTGGGTGGTTTATTGAACTTAGTTCTTTTGAGATAATCAATGCCTTGAGTGCAAATGTGTGCTCAGCAATGATAGGCTCAAATTGTAAAATTCTTGTTTCTCATTTCTTTGCCTCAATAAAGATAGTGTACTACTTGTAGCATCTCCTCCAGGTGAAAATTATAACAACAATATATTTTTTATGAAATCCGATTTCAAGACTTCAAATAGCTTTTTATGAATAAAATATCGATAAAACTAAATATTGTGTATTTTATTTGTCTATAAAGGCATGTAAATTAGGTTATATTTATTAACCACGTGTAATTCACAGTGAAGTCTGTTAGCTGAAATTAAATTTGCCTTAGTTAAAGGTGCTAATAAGATTTTTTCCCACTTGGTATTCTCCAGGTACACTCTGAATGATTCCTCAAGATCGTCTGAAGTTTCTGTTCCAAAAATAGCCTTAAAAATCATCCCAAAATGTTATCTTTGTGTTACTTGTATACTAGAAAAATTTAAGTACAATCAATACCAAATTGATAGAAGCATTTCCGGATGGATATCTTTGATTCATATTTATTATTTTATACACTGGAAACTATATCAAACTGGTTAAGAAGAGATACACTATCATTAAAAGTGACTATTTTCCCATCTGAAGATGCATACAGCAAATAAACTTGCCCAAAGTACAGTAATGCCCGAAGTATATCACCCTTTAACCACAGCAGAATTACACAAAAATTTCAGGATTTAGTCGGAAATATGGATTGTTGCCATTCATTGGATTGCTCTCCCCGACTAAATCCTGAAAAATTTCCCATAATCCTGCTGTGGTATAGGGGTCGATTATTTAGGACATTACTGTAGTTTTCATAAATGTCATATAAAATTAAGGAAAACAACATGTCATTCTTTTGTAATGCTTATATGCAATGACTCTCGATGTTTCAATCATTGCCAATAGTTTACAAGCGAATAATTTGGCTGGAGAATGCACTGAATATTTACATTTGATAGAAGTGTTCATTGTCCCCCGACGTTTCCGTCGGAGGACTATAGAAATGACCCCCGTCCGTCCGTCCGTCCGTGCGTCCGTCCGTCCGTGCGTCCGTGCGTCCGAGATTGGGTACCTTCATGGTGTAATCAACTCCTCCTACAGTTTTAAACGTAGAGATTTGAAACTCTGGGATATTGTTACTAACATGTTGGTGATTTGCAACATCTATATAGCTAATCAAAAATATAATTTTTTCCATATTTTTGGGGGGGTTTTCGACTTAGAAAATTTGAAACATTTTTGCCTTTTGGATGAGATTGGGTACCTTCATGGTGTAATCAACTCCTACTACAGTTTTAAATGTAGAGATTTGAAACTCTGGGATATTGTTCCTAACATGTTGGTGATTTGCAACATCTATATAGCTAATCAAAAATATCATTTTTTCCATATTTTTGGGGGGGGTTTTCGACTTAGAAAATTTGGAACATTTTTGCTTTTTGGATGAGATTGGGTACCTTCATGGTGTAATCAACTCCTCCTACAGTTTTAAATGTAGAGATTTGAAACTCTGGGATATTGTTCCTAACATGTTGGTGATTTGCAACATCTATATAGCTAATAAAAAATATTATATTTTCCATATTTTTGGGGGGTTTTCGACTTAGAAAATTTGGAACATTTTTGCCTTTTGGATGAGATTGGGTACCTTCATGGTGTAATCAACTCCTCCTACAGTTTTAAATGTAGAGATTTGAAACTCTGGGATATTGTTCCTAACATGTTGGTGATTTGCAACATCTATATAGCTAATACAAAAATATCATTTTTTTCGCGTTTGCATGCGTTTGTTCATCGGGTTGTTTTGTCCAAGAAATTTTGCAGTGGTTTGCAACATCTATATATTGTATAACATTGTTGCAAATAGTATCCTTCTAACAAATCCAATCATGAAGTTTACCACTCCAGTCGGGGGACATGTGGTCTGCGACCTTTTATTTTTCTTAATATGTACATGAATATACCACCACAAAATGTTCAGGGACTTTCAGGGTATTTAACTAATCCAAAACCTATTGTGAATCAGCTGAACATTTCCACTGGTGAAACCTTTTATTTATTAAATACTCATTGATGAGTAGTTACCCCTTAGGAAATGTTGATAGTGTTGAACTTATCATGTCAGCATTTCCTACCAATAATTAGAATTCCTTCTGCACTTTCTGTTATCTGCCATCTGTTATATTTCTTCTATAACTGATGGGAGACTCCATTTCGTAAATATTAAAGTGTAAAAAACATAAAAATACAGATTTGGCTTTCAAGCTATTTATTCCAAGTTGCCAAATTCATATCATTCTTGACATCTACCAGTGTATGGGGTGTGGATGTCACGTGTGGCTTGTATCATTTTATAGATAAAATGAGAAATTGATTACAATAAATTTGGTATATATATAAATACATCATCAAATCTCTGTGGCTTAAAATTATGTTAACTTTTGTTACTTCCCAGTCCAGATCCGGGGATTAAAGTAGGGCGATAAATATGTTAAAATAAATTTACTAGTAAATATGGACTGTTATTTACAATTTAGAAAAATCAAGCCGAATTTTAATGACCATGGAACTATAAAGAATGTTCCTTGTTAGCCTATTCCTGATAAAGTTAAAAACAAAGAACATATAACTCACTTCCTTGTTGAAATTGGAAAACTCCAAAATTCCAAAATCTTATCCAAGTTTTTTCAGAGTATATAAAGCTTATATTAACCCTTCCATGACTGGAGCTTCCTGAAATTTTGCTAAAACCCTGTGCAAATGCATTCTCTTATATATTCGAGTCTCCCATAGGGAGCCACGCATATATAAGAGAATGCATTGCCCTAACAATATTTACCTTGTCCTTGTAAGCCAGTGCATTCTCTAATATATGCGAGGCTCCCTATGGGAGACTCACATATATAAGAAAATGCACCGACACATGATCTTTAATGCTGCACCAGCACAGCTTCGATCATGACAGGGTTAATATTTTGTGTATTGTTATTCCTCCTTCCAAGTTTTTGAGGTATAAATGTTACTTTCTTAAGAATACTGGGTATCATCATCTTTTTATTGTGTTGGATTAAATTATGATTAAACTATGTTTCGGAGGTTCAAATGAGCCATGCCTGTTTAAGTACTTTTTCATCGATTATGCTGTGAGGTCATAATACTCTAGGTTGCTTTTGCTTTATTCTTATATTTCTGGTAAAGAGGCAAACCAGAAACTTAACAAGATATAAAGTTTGCATGGCCTTAAGTATATGTTCAGATAATTTATTGATGATACTGGTGCAATGCCAAATATAGAGTATGTATATGCCTTGAGGTTCTTAAGTAAATTTTCTATTAAAAATCTAAATTGCATTTTAGACCAACTGGCGACGTGTATGTTGTTCTTGCATTCATGTGGTAGATCAAGGGCAATATTTTATTGGGTTGGGGCACATTGACTTTGTGCCTAAAATATCAGCTTATAGTCTAGCTGTTGTGGTTGAATAAAAGCTAAATATTACCACCATAAATACTAGTACATTCTAGTTTATATTGTGTACATATTGATGTTCATCAATGTTTGAACAGATGTAGCATTGTAGCGATATTGAGGTAGGGAGGGGGTAGTTGAAAATTTCAAGATGTATTCAGTGTTATTCAGTATGACTGTAACATATATGCATGTACATGCCTGGTCACCATAATGAGACTTGGGAAGTTGCATTTAGTGGTTATCATGAAAAGAATGTTATGCGGATACATACTAGTACATGTAGGTTTACTTAATCCCAAACCAGTAATCATGTTTTATTGCATTAACATAGACAAGTTATAATACCATGCCTATCACACGTGAAATAAGATGTTTGTTTTCATTTGAGATGACGCGCGCATGCTGGGGAATTCCAGTTCGAACCAGGCACATGGAAATCGAGCTGTAGAAAAATAGCTTTCAAAAATCAAAATCTAATAGCTCTGAGCTCTCAAATAGTTTTCACCCCCAAAGCCAAAGAATTAATAATTTGGGGGTGTTAAATCAGACAGGGCATCTAGAACCCATATCAGTAGTAGACTACATGTATGTTTCATAAAAATCTGGAAGCCTGAATACATCTTTGACCCGTTCTTTACTGGATGCGTTCGCCCACCCATTTATAAAAGTATATATTGGAATGGTCTGTTATTCATTTGGAGAGGTGTTCAGGAAAAATGAGCTGATGACAGATAAATGAAAAGATAATAGAAAAGCAGAATGATTCCTGTTCATTGGTGGGAATTGTTGCAATAATAAGTTCAACAACAATCAGTATTTATTATAGAAAGGATTAAGGTGGGAGACTCGCATATATAAGAGAATGCATTGGGACAGGCTTTTCACTAAATTTCAGGAAGCTCCAGTCATGGAAGGGTTAAATTGAGGGTTGAATGCCAAATGCTAGTGGAGATGAGCATTATTCATTTAAAATTATTAATTTTACATGTCAAGATATCAAGAGGAAGATGGATGCAGTCTATCCAGATATAGATCATTTCAAATCATGTTATAGACAGACCATTATAAATATTGATGCTCGCTCTTGACAACTAAATTTGGAAGCATACTATAGTTATAGTTTGGTGTCGTCAAGGCTTCGCCTCTGGGACCAATAATAATTTCATAATAGTTTCATCAAAATCCATCTAATCTCGCAAAATATTACCCATCAAAGCATGTATGTGTTGAGGTGTTTGTCTCATTTTGCCATTCACAAACACATTATAAAAAAGTTCTCAATTGATTTGAGCATAGGTGCAAATATCTTCTTTTTCAGGTGGTTATTTGGCGAGTAGCTTGGCTCTCTTCACAGATGTCCTACACCTTGCTAGTGATCTTGTCAGTTTTCTCATATCACTTCTCGCAATCTATCTTGCCAATAAGCCTCCAACCAAGAGATTATCCTTCGGCTACCACAGAGCTGGTATGTCACATAATTAATTAAGGTTGCATATTTTTTTTCTCATCCATGTTATTTTTTATTTCTGTTTGAAACAAGGCCACTGTTAGGGTCCTTTGAATATTTGAGATTCAATTGTACATCGATGTGATTTATCTGGTTCGATATCGACACCGAATTGGTTTACTGATTCACGTATTCTCAAATCGCCAAAACTTGGCACCAGGGTTTACACTGCCACTGCTGAAAATGATTTCATTTGAAAAAAGAAAAATAAATTGTGGGTTTTTAATTTTTTTAACCTCTTCGCTGCTATGACGTTCATAACTATTACGGACGTAAAAGTGCACGCCGTGTCCTATATGGTCTATAGGTACTACAGACCTACTTCAGCACACTAGCAGTAGGCCATTATACATAACTGGAACTCAGAGATTGGTGCATTGGAATAACTGTATCTCGAAGTTTCAAACAGTGTATGATGTTCCATGATTGTGAACGATCGATATAGCCTTTCATCTGAGTCAGTTTTATGGTTTGTGTGATATTCCCGTTATATTTTCCCACTAGAAAATGGCAATAGCATCAAGAGCCCAGCACACAACGTCATAACGTCATTTAGCAGCAAAGAGGTTAAACACCCTCAAAAGTCAATAACAAACCTACATATTGACAAGACAGACATTCAAAGATGTATGGATAGTTTATAAGCGACTGTGGTTAAAATATGACAGTCACAAAAAATGTTGTCTAATTAAAACTAGACTAAGGTTTCATTACAGTCAACACTCAGTATAGAGACTCTGGTACCTAAATTGATTTTAGAGATGAACAGGGTTTGTGACAGCTCATTAATATTCATGGTTCCAAACAGACACTGTTTACTGTTTTGATTGGTGTGAGACAATGCCCATAGTTAGGGAGCCCGCATATGTTCCATTTACACTTTTGCGTACAAAAGGTTTGACCCCCTAAAGTTGGTACCAATAATGGAACATTCTGAAAAACCGATTTCTTAAGTTGCGCATTCCTGGGGTTTAGGGGCTGCTGAACCCCAAAAAGTGTCAAAAATCACTTCTATTTACACTTCCGCGTACATCGATGAATTTTGGTTTGATGATACTCCTAAGTGTACTGATTAAGAAAACACAACTTAAGAAATGGATTTTCCTGGGGTTTTCAGATAAGAAAGGGGGTCCCATGCTGAACCCCTTTCTGAACACTTTCGCGTACATCCATAATTTTTGGTCACAAAGTACTTAGATATATACTAATTATAAAAACACAACTTAAGAAGCAACTTTTTCTGGGGTTTTAAGATGAGAAGGGGGTCATCGGGTCACCCCTCAAAACGTAAAAAATCACTTTTATTTACATGATTGCATTCGTCCAACGTGTGTGTATGTGCATACACCCCTGGAACGTTGCACTATTACAACCAATACATCCCTAAATCGATACGATCAACTTAAGAAATATATATTCATGTCGTTTTCTGATAAGAAAACCAGAATATTTTTTGTTTCCTTTCTCTCTCGAGAAAGCAGTAGATCGTTTGGTACGGTTAGGCAGATATGGTTAAAATAAAAATATGCATTTATTGGGGTCCTAACCCCTTCCGATCCCTCAAAAATTTGATTGTACAGAATGCGGTATAAAATTTCACACACAAAAATCACAATTGGGATTCTAGTCATATTTCAACAAGAAATGTACAGAACTTTGTAATGTGAGTGAGGCATATCATTGCCTATGCATATTCCAAATCACTGGAACCAAAATTCTTACTTTGGCTCAAAATGGCTGCCAATATGGCCGCCAAAATATGGAAAATGGTAAATATTACACCAGCGTGTCCTGCAATCGCTTACAAGTTGTGATGATGTATAAAATTGGCCATTCTGCATTCTATACATTGAATACTAACATGTCTGATGCACCATGGTTAATTGTTACTATTTTCACCACTGACATCGTCAAAAATATTGGACTTTTCTCTAAAAATTCAGTTTTCAGGTTTGGACCATTTTTTCAGGTAAAATATAACTATCTTTGGATTGAACGGTGTTTATTGTTTTGGTCTATCTTAAATGTGTCACACTACGGTGTTTATAGACCAAATTGCTCAAGATGGCTTCCAAAATGGCAACCAAATTTGTAAAATGCTAATGTTTTACATATATCCCGAACATTCTCTGCATTATCCGAAAAGGTAGCAAATTGTGACTCACTTGGTTATTATACGTGTTAGTTAATTAACTGACAACTACATGTTCTATTCCCAGTTGTCCCAGCTCCGTATGGGGCATGACAAATTCATTTTAATGTATGTAATTTTGCCGAGAACCTCTTTTGTGATTTTGGCCATATTTATTGAAAGGAAATGGGCAAACTTTGAGACAGAACTGAGATGGACCATAATCTTTGGCTATTCTGGTCCATTATGATAAAAAAAAATGTCTACAGGATACAGTGTGGATGCCAAGATCGTAGCCAGGGAGTTACTCTGTGATCATATGTGAGGTGAATAGGTCTGCAGGGAGTTATTGTATGTCATGACTGATGTGAGTAGGTATACAATGAGTGACTTTATGGTTATAAGTGGGTTGTCCATGGTAAGATGCATCTATGTATACAGGGAGAGGTCATGGTCAGGTGTGAGGTGAATCGGTATGCATGGGGTGACTGTATGGTGTATGATTGTGTATATCCAGTACGGGTGCATCCGGTGTGCCTGTATGGTCATTGGTGTGGTGTATGGGTATAGCTACATGGTCATATATGTGTTGATTATGTATATATGGAGTGACTGTAAGGTCATGGGTGGGATGTACATGTGTTGTCTGTATGATCATGGATGGGGTGTGTGGATAAATAGGTAGTGATTTTATGGTTACGGGTAATGTGTATAGGTATACATGGAATGACTGTACGGTCATGATTGAATATGAATACCTGGAGTAAGCTGGGTGGACATTATCGATCGTGTGGGTACATAGGAAGTGTCCTTGTGGTAACGGGTGGGATGTATATTTATATATATCGTGGATGTATTACCATTGGTGGGTGTATAGGACTTAGCTGTATTATCATGGATGGCGTGTATGATTATTCAGTGAATTGCTGAATTGTCATGTGTGAGGTGTATATGCAAGGATGGGTTGTTTGAGTGGTCGTATGTGCGGGTTTTTTTGTATATCTGGAAGGGCTGAATGGCCATTAGTGAGGGTTACATGTATACCTGGAGTGAATCTATGGTCTTGGGTGGGCTGCATATGTATATCGAGTGGTTATATGACTATGTGTGTTGAATAGGTATACAGGTAGTGAATGTATGGTTAATGGTGAGATGAGTACATGTAGGTATACAAGTAGTGACTGTATGATCATAAATGTAATGAAAATCTATACAGGGGGTGACAGGCGTATGAGTATACATGTACCTGGTGTTCCTGTTTGGTGACTCGTGTCGGTATCGCCATGTGTATACCAGTACACACACGTGTTGCTTTATTGTCATGGGCGAGGGATATGTGTATATAGCGAGTGGCTATATGGTCATGGATGAGGTGCATATGCATACATGGAGTGACTATACTGACATGGCTGGGGTGTGTTAGTATATATTGAGTGGCTATTCGGATATGGTGTGACAAATAGGGATACAGGGATTGCCATGGCCAATGTTGGGGTGAATATGAATACAAGGATTGACCACGATCGTGTATGAATGTTTTGAATAGGTACACACGGGGTGACTATATGGCCATAGGTCAGGTGAAGGAGTATACCAGGTAACATGTGTGAGGGTATGCGTATGAAGCGAGTGGCTATATGGCCATTGGTGATGTGCATATGTATACCGGAATGACTTTATGGTCATTGTTGTGGTGTTGATGTATATATTGATTGTCCATTTGATCATGCGTTTGGAGAATAGGTATACAGGGGATGACCTTATGGCCAATGGTGAGATGAATGGGTATACATGGAGTGACTATATGGTTATGGGTCATGTTTAGGAGTATACCCAGTGTGCCTGCATTGTGACGCGTGGCTGTATGGTCATCAGTGGTCATGGGCCAGGTGTACATGTATACAGTGAGTAACTATATTGTTATGTCTGTGGTGTTTATGTATATATGTAATGACTGTGTGATAATGGTTGGCTATCGCTTTCCACGATATGACATGTCCTCTCTATTGATTAACATATCCTTGAGTTATTGTGGAAAGCGATAGCCACCCAAGGTACACATGTACAACCCACCCATTACCACAGTCACTCCATATGTACATAAACACCACACAAATGACAACATAGTCACCCACTTTATACACGTACATGTACTAGTACACCTGATCATACAGCCATACTTGGTTATACCCGTACATACCACAAATGACGATACAGCCACGAGTCATGAACACCAGGTATACACCTACACCCGACCATATAGTCACTCTATGTATACATATTCACTACATTCACGATCATACAGTCACTCATTGTATACATATTCACATCAACGTGGACCATACAGCCACTACATGTATACCTATTCGCCAAACCCATGACCATGGAGTCAATCCAGGTATACATATGCACATCACCAATGGTGAGCCCTTCCAGATATACCAATATCCGCACATACGACCACTCATAAGTTCCATACTTGCCATACTCATACACACCATCCATGATAATAAACCTACTCCCCATACACCACCAATGATAACACATCCACAACATATATAAATATACGTCCCACCGTTACCAACAGGGAACTCCCTATATACCAACACATCATTCATGACCATAGAATAACTCCCTGTATACCTATTATCCTCATCTATGATCATAACTCCCTGGCTACCATCTTGGCTTCCACCCTGTATCCAGTTGATAAATTGTTATCATAATGGGCCAGAATACCCACATATCATGGTTCATCTCAGTTCAGTCTCAAAGTTCTGCCCATTTCCATTCAATGATATGGTTCTCCGCAAAATTCCATACTGCAACTTTAAAATGAATTGGTCATGCCCCATACGGAACTGGGACAAACATAATAGAACGTAGTTGTCAGTTAATTACATTGTAACTAACACGTACAATAACCAAGTGAGTCACAATTTGCCACTTTTTTTCGGATAACGCAGAGAATAATATTCGGGATATGTTAACTTTTAACTTTTTACAAATTTGGTTGCCATTTTGGAAGCCATCTTGAGCAATTTAGTCTATAAACACCGTAGTGTGACACATTTAAGATAGACCAAAACAATAAACACCTTTCAATCCAAAGATAGTTACATTTTACTTGAACAAATGGTCAAACCCTGAAAAGTGAATTCTTGCCGATATTTGTGTCCAATATTTCTGGTAAATGTCAGTGGTGACAATAGTAAAAATGATCCATGGTGCATCAGACATGTTAGTATGCAATGTATAGAAAAGAGATTAGCCAATTGTGTACATCAACCACAACTTGTAAGCGATTGCAGGACACCCTGGGGCAATATTTACCATTTTCCATATTTTAGCGGCCATTTTCGCAGCCATTTTGAGCCAAGGTAAGATTTATGGTTCCAGAGATTTGGAATATTCATAGGTAATGATATGCCTCACTTACATTACAATGTTCTTTTCATTTCTTGTTGAAATATGACTAGAATCCCAATTGTGATTTTTTGTAAAAGTTTGTACTGCGTTCTGTAAAATCGAATTTTTTAGGGATTGGAAGGAGTTAGGACCCCAATAAATGCATATTTAATTGCTCGAATGATCAGTTAATATAAAAAACACAAAATAAAGTTGCATTACTCAACCAGTTCCAAACAGCATGAATTGATCTAGAAGATATTTGTGAAAAAATGTCATATTTTCAACATTCGGCGGCCATTTTGGCGGCCATCTTGGATGGTGAGTTTCAATTTTGGCCCAAAAAAGTGTCATTATGTCTTAGCTTCACGAAAATATATGCATTTGTATACATTTTAATAGATTTTCGCGCTATAATTTTCATAAAACTGGCTCACTTACAGTTCTAGAAAATGGATCGTGTTGTGGTTGGGGGGGGGGGGGGGGGGGGGGGGGGGGGGGGGGGGGGGGGGGGGGTAACAAGTCTCGTTCTTATCAGAAAACGACATGAATATATATTTCTTAAGTTGATCGTATCGATTTAGGGATGTATTGGTTGTAATAGTGCAACGTTCCAGGGGTGTACGCACATACACACACGTTGGACGAATGCAATCATGTAAATAAAAGTGATTTTTTACGTTTTGAGGGGTGACCCGATGACCCCCTTCTTATCTTAAAACCCCAGGAAAAGTTGCTTCTTAAGTTGTGTTTTTATAATTAGTATATATCTAAGTACTTTGAGACCAAAAATTATGGATGTACGCGAAAGTGTAAAAAAAAGGGAAAAATCACGTTTTGGGGTTCAGCATGGGACCCCCTTTCTTATCTGAAAACCCCAGGAAAATCCATTTCTTAAGTTGTGTTTTCTTAATCAGTACACTTAGGAGTATCATCAAACCAAAATTCATCGATGTACGCGGAAGTGTAAATAGAAGTGATTTTTGGCACTTTTTGGGGTTCAGCAGCCCCTAAACCCCAGGAATGCGCAACTTAAGAAATCGGTTTTTCAGAATGTTCCATTATTGGTACCAACTTTAGGGGGTCAAACCTTTTGTACGCAAAAGTGTAAATGGAACATATGCGGGCTCCCTAACTACCACACATGTGCTAATAACAATGGCCACAGGCAGAATAGCTAAAACGCCATTTCTGTGCATAAATAAGCTTTGTAGAATATTCTCATCTTCTGGTTTCAGTGAACCAATGCCTATTTAAATGTTATACATTCTTAATTGCAACGTCAAGAATTTCAATTTCGCCAAGTTCAGCCATGTCATGTTTGTATGGTCATACTTTCTCATTCACTTTCCCTTTCCATAATTCTTATTTTTAGCAAAATTGGACGGGGCTTGTGAAAAAGTGACAAAGTGTGAATAATTATTTGTTTTGCAGGAAGCTATTGATTGGTCAAGCAATGCGATGTGCAAGTAAATTCATTGGTGCGATTTCTCCTGTTTGAAATAAGTTATTCTTAGACCATAAGTTGATTGAAATGAAAATATGGTCTAGTTTTAAATAGACTGAAAAAACAATTTCTGTGAAGTTTGTGTTGAGTCTGATACAATTAATTTATTTATAACAGGTTGTTCACTTCTCAAGGAAGATTATGCATGAAACAGCAAAATGTAATAATAAAATTAGAGGAGAGGTGACTTAATTAAAAGTCCTTCCTATTCAAGCCATACAGAATTAGCGTTTTAAGTTGAAAGATAAAGTGTGTTTCCCTAGTCTTGCGAACTTTGGTATTTGCGTTGTTATCCGGGTCCCCGGACAGTATATCGATAATCTTGTATGTGAGGTTACATATACTATGTCCAGGTAGGTTGTAGTGGAATGCGACAAGTGTGTCACTGTCGTGTTTAATATCGGCGATGTATTCTGATAGTCGTGCCTTGAAATTACGTTTCGTTTCTCCCGTATATTGTTAGCTCAACTTTACTTTGTAAAGTTTGAGCTATTGCCATGGCTTTGTCGTCCGTCGTCCGTGTGTGCGTGTGTACGTAAGGCGTCAACAATGCAGTCTACAGGTCGTACCTTTGGTCGGATCATTATGAAATTTGTCATAGCTGTTGACATCAACATTTAGACCAGAATGATTAATTTTGGGGTCATTCGGTAAAAAAACATGGCCGCCAGTGGCCATCTTGCATTTCAAAATTCAATCCATTAGCACGGGCTACAGGGCGTACTGTTTGTCTGATCGTCATGAAATTTGTCATGGATGTTAATAATGACATGTAGATGGGAACGAGTCATTTTGGGGTCATTCGGCCAAAAAACATGGCCGCCAGCAGGCATCTTTGATTTCACTCTTTGTATGACTAAATCCTTTAGCACGGGCTACAGGTCGTACCTTTAGTCCGATCTTCATAAAATTTGTCATGGCTGTTGAAATTGGAATGTAGATGGGAACGAGTCATTTTGGGGTCATTCGGACAAAAAACATGGCCGACAGTGGCCATCTTGGATTTCAAAATTCAATCCATTAGCACGGGCCACAGGTCGTACTGTTCGTCTGATCATCATGAAATTTGTCATGGATGTTAATATTGACATGTAGATGGGAACGAGTAATTTTGGGGTCATTCGGCCAAAAAACATGGCCGCCAGCAGCCATCTTGGATTTTACTCTTTGTATGACTAAATTCTTTAGCACGGGCTACAGGTCGTACCTTTAGTTTGATCATCATCAAATTTGTCATGGATGTTAAGATTTACATGTAGATGGGAACGAGTAATCTTGGGGTCATTTGGCCCAAAAACATGGCCGCCAGCAGCCATCTTGGATTTTACTCTTTGTATGACTAAATCCTTTAGCACGGGCTACAGGTCGTACCTTTAGTCTGATCATCATAAAATTTGTCATGAATGTTGATAATAACATGTAGATGGGAACGAGTCATTTTGGGGTCATTCGGTCCAAAAACATGGCCGCCAGCAGGCATCTTTGATTTTACTCTTTGTATGACTAAATCCTTTAGCACGGGCTACAGGTCGTACCATTAGTCCGATCATCATAAAATTTGTCATGGCTGTTGAAATTGGAATGTAGATGGGAACGAGTCATTTTGGGGTGATTCGGACAAAAAACAATGGCCGCCAGTGGCCATCTTGGATTTCAAAATTCAATCCATTAGCACGGGCCACAGGTCGTACTGTTCGTCTGATCATCATGAAATTTGTCATGGATGTTAATATTGACATGTAGCCAGTGGCCATCTTTGTTTTCAAAATTCAATCCATTAGCACGGGCCACAGGTCGCATTGTTCGTCTGATCATCATGAAATTTGTCATGAATGTTAATATTGACATGTAGATGGGAACGATTAATTTTGGGTTCATTCGGCCCAAAAACATGGCCGCCAGCAGCCATCTTGGATTTTACTCTTTGTATGACTAAATCCTTTAGCACGGGCTACAGGTCATACCTTTAGTCTGATCATCATAAAATTTGTCATGGATGTTTAATACCAATGACATGTAGATGGGAACGAGTCATTTTTGGGTCATTCGGGCAAAAAACATGGCCACCAGCAGCCATCTTGGATTTTACTCTTTGTATGACTAAATCCTTGAGCATGGGCTACAGGTCGTACCTTTAGTCTGATCATCATGAGATTTGTCATGGCTGTTGAAATTGGAATGTAGATGGGAACGAGTCATTTTGGGGTCATTCGGACAAAAATCATGGCCGCCAGTGGCCATCCTTGATTTCAAAATTCAATCCATTAGCACAGGCCACAGGTCGTACTGTTTATCTGATCATCATGAAATTTGTCATGGATGTTAACAATGACATGTAGATGGGAACGAGTCATTTTGGGGTCATTCGGCCAAAAAACATGGCCGCCAGCAGCCACCTTGGATTTTACTCTTTGTATGACTAAATCCTTTAGCACGGGCTACAGGTCGTACCTTTAGTCTGATCATCATAAAATTTGTCATGGATGTTAATATTGACATGTAGATGGGAACGAGTCATTTTGGGGGTCATTCGGCCAAAAAACATGGTGCCAGCAGCCATCTTGGATTTTACTCTTTGTATGACTAAATCCTTTAGCACGGGCTACAGGTCATACCTTTAGTCTGATCATCATGAAATTTGTCATGGATGTTAACAATAACATGTAGATGGGAACGAGTCATTTTGGGGTCATTAGGGCAAAAAACATGGCCGCCAGCAGCCATCTTGGATTTTACTCTGTGTGTGACTAAATTCTCTACTGCTCATTTTTACACTCCATTTTAATCTCTCTATTCATTGCTAATCACAAAAAAATTACCTTCTTTACAAAGTTGAGCTACAGTGTCATTGACACTTTCATTGAATTGTGGGTTAA
This sequence comes from Siphonodentalium dalli, assembly GCA_032622095.1. Classification (NCBI taxonomy): domain Eukaryota; kingdom Metazoa; phylum Mollusca; class Scaphopoda; order Gadilida; family Siphonodentaliidae; genus Siphonodentalium; species Siphonodentalium dalli. The sequence continues at coordinate 57,977,107 of CP136067.1, forward strand.
GTTTATGCCCACAGCGCATTTTCACGGAAATATAATTGGCAGTCCATCATCCAAATTGTTTTGCTATGTCTTTGGGGCAATTTTTGAGATATGTTGCCGCAAATAATGACCGGAAAGATAAAGAGCACGTATAAAAACGAATATATATACGGACTAAGTCCTATAAGAGTGTGCATCAGATTGGATCCCATATAAAATTAATGATATTATGACCAAATGAGGAACCAAATCGCAATATTTCACCCGAAATGGAATCCGTTTATATAAATACATGAATCCGGAATCCAGCTTAATTTGTGTCTTGAATCCGGCGTACGGGTCCAAAATGGGTCGAATCCGGCGTACGAAAAGGGGGGGAAGGGGCCCTCATACAGAGAACTTGAAATATCGCATTCGCAGCCGCCGTGCATCTTCTCTGTTGGCGGTGACACAAACTGTGGGCCATGACCTGACTGTATGTGTTAATTAACTACTAGCCTATTAGCTGCATGATTGGTCTGTTTGGTTATCAAAATTCATTGAGTTGTGTAAAGAGTTGTTACTTTTTTAAATCGGCAAGTGAATGTGGATCAAACTTTTATTTGTTCATGATATGATCAGATATATAGAACCATATTTGACGTTTGAAAGAAAAATAAAAACATATCGGTCCATGAACAACATCAACATCATTAATTAAATTATCGACGGACTGGGCCGACGGACTGAAAATTTTTAGAACGGCCAGATCTAATATCGAACATCTTTCTAAACGCAATGTGTCTGTATTTTGTTTTCGTATCCTCGGGTGCCTTTGTGCATGCATTCTCGAAAATCTCGAAAACTAGAGGATCAAAGCCGCTCTAAGTACTATGTGGGCAATGTCTAGACCCTGTGACTATAGGCAAAAAAACTTTAAAGCTGCCAGACCACGTCTGCCGGGCCAAAGCCCAGATAAAAGCTGATGGGAGTATTTTTTTCATAAAATCTATTATGACAAATTAGCAAGCTTATTTAATAACGTGTTCACACTCTTGTCAAACCGAGAAGACACTACAAACCGAGAACAAGCTTAGTTAATTAATCACTACCCTCAGCCGATGCGCTGCACATTAAAACCAGATTTATGCGAGGTTTAACGTAGGGTCCGGCGAAGCTTCGAGATTCGATTCGATTCGAAATCGTCTTACTGATTCGATTCGATTCGAAATCGATCGTGTGATTCGAATGTAGTTTGAATCACCATAATAACCTCATTCTGTACGAACTTGTTGAACAGCGTGTCCTACAAAAGCTCTAAAACAAACGCACGCAGATGTCGTTGCGAACGCCGTCAGTGCACGAGATGCGGTCCTGTTTCGTTCAGTAAATTATTGCTCTTGGGTCGTCGCGGCGGCGAAATATCCATATCATCGATCCATCTCTTGTGCCCTTCCCTAGTTTTTACTTATCCAAAGTTATAATGGCGGAAATTAAAAGTTATTTTGAATGCAGCGTTGACAAATGCAGGTGCAAATCGTGCATGACTGTACTATCAGTTCAGAAAACGGGCACTACCTCCCACTTATGGGCACACCTTAGCCGCAGTCATCCTGCAATCCACCATGAGGCAAAAGAAAAGAAAGACTCAAAACGAAAATTAACCGGCAACACGTCTAGTAGTAGCGGCGATGCGGGCGAGCCCTTAAAAAGAAACAGTAGCCACCTTCACGATGAAGAAAGAATTGGGCCCTGATGAAAAAAAAAAGTAGGACAGAGTACGATTTATCTCGTCATATTTTCATGTGCCGTTCTCAACATTTTTTATTGTGACGCAGGTCCACACGGCAAGCTGCCAAACACGCACTGGTGATGGTATGGGGAGACACTCGTGCTGCAGTGGGATCGCCGACATAAATCTAGTTCTTGTCGATTTACCACGGGGAGTAAGATTCGATTCGAGATTCGATTCGATGTGAAATCCGCGTGCCTGATTCGATTCGAGATTCGATTCGAACAAAATCGCCGATTCGCCGGACCCTAGTTTAACGATTGCAATTGGTTAAGAATATATATGTCGGTTATATGCATAAAAGTAAACATTTTAATGAAAATATGGATGTCTACTTTATATGTATATAATGTTTACTGATATTTTAAGTATATATAGAGGATCTCACATGAGTTTCTATTTTATACGGAATTTATCAACCGAGTTCACTAAATTCGATTTGAGCCGAGGTTTACCGAGGCTCAAATAGAATTTAGAGGACGAGGTTGATAAATTACGTATAAAATAGGACGAGTGTGAGATACCTTTTATCACATGATCAAATAAACCCGAAGCAACGCGAAATATTCATCGAAAACAACAATAATAAACTACAGCGATCGCAAGTTATTTGAAGGACGTCATCGCACGCGCTGATATTAAACGTGTCTATTACCGATAATTATGAAACTGCTTTTATGGCCAAATTATGTGATAAAACATGTTATTTAACGCTTATTTGGCATTTTAATTTAAAACTTGTTCTCGGTAAATTGTACCGCACATATATGGAGTGCGGTGCACTTCTGATATCTCTTATCTGATCGTGTATACAATATCGATACGTCTATCTGTTAAATCCGGCAGTTTTAAAATTTTCAAGTCCTTCGATAATTTAATGATGTTGTTCATGGACTCACAATTGCTATTTGTCCAACATTTTGGTATGTTTTTATTTTGAAAGCCTTTCGAGCGTGAAATATTTGAGTCTGTAATCTTGGCATGAATTAATTGGTTAAATACCGTCTGTTTTGCGTAATTAGGCCTATGTCAGCTTCTATGAGCTGTCTCATCAAATGTTCGATCCAATTTCACTTGCTGATTTAAGAAGAAACACCTCTTTGTATACACAACTTAATTAATTTTTATCACCAATCACCATGCAGCTAGTTCTTAGTTAATTAACACCTAGACACGACTCATGCCTTTGTGTTACCGCCAACCGAGAACAAGGCGGCTGCGATGTTTCAGGTTCTTGGTATATCGGTAGGCCTACCCATAATAACTACATATATGTCATCTAAAAGGTCAAACATGGTATAATATTCACTTCAGATTGATATATACACTATATTTGAACATTATTATGACTTAACTATTAATTTTAGACTTGTTCTCGGTTGTCCTCCGTTGTTCTCGGTAAATAGTATCTCCGTTAGATTCAGCGGCTTACAAGTTACAGAATACAGTTACACTGTTGCACTGTTAATACAATATCAGGTCTGGCAATTCCCAATTATAGCTACAATAGCTATATGTAGCTATTGTAGCTACATTTGACTATTGTAAAACATTATTTTACCAATTTGCATTACATGCATGCATTACCGCGAGCTGTTGCAACAAAGGATGACAGGTATTATGTTGTTACAACTTATGAAATCACTACTGATGACATTTCGGTTGCACCAGCTTGCGGAATATCAGAGAAGCATAGCTAAGAACATGCATCTGTTTAGATATTGGTTATGCTATATGATATGGGACTCAGATCCGTCCACATATAATCTAATCTTATTCTATTTAGGTACATTTGTCAGGAAAAAGTAACAATATTGGAATATTTTGTTAATTATACATGAACATAGCACACACTAATTTACTAAGATTATTATCAAATCATGTTCTTGTATATTTAAATGATTATTTGTTGGATTGGGTTATCTCTCTTCAACCAGATTCATCCATCAGCAATAGCCATATGTAGCTACAATAGGGTCAATAGCTACATATGGCTATTGTCGCTATATTTGGGAATTGCCAGACCTGGTTATAGATCCATTGGAACTTAGTAGCATGGCTTACGCCATCACAGTTCCATCATGAGCTATAAACGCTATGAGCGAGTAGATTTTCAATAAAAGTAACATTTATGACCAACGCACATGTATTTATCAACTAAATACTAATACAAGTATGAAACCATCCACTCACCTACATGTCATTTATCCTTAAAATCCGACAAATAACAGAACATAAACACTGACATGTCGTGTGTTTGTCGACCATTGCATGTGACCCATCATTTCATGAATCCCCCTGTGAGTTCCCCATGCACATGTCAAGGTAATCACATGCGTTCACACTGAGTGTACATTTCATGTAGCCTGATATAATTCAAGTTGAGGGTAACTACAATCTGTGCATGCGTGTAGTTTTTACAACTAACCAATTCCAATTTGTTAACTTTCTGATACAGTCATGCGGGTTGCAGAATCATGTTCGGTGACATGTGCCATGCGCGGTAATTTGCACGGGACGCACGTAGTTATGTGATATGTTAGCTCCTCCTACTTCGGCCATTTAACAACGTTTTGTCAACATGTTTTCCGACCGTTTTTTTTTATTAAATAATTATGGAATTATACATACTTTCTGGTAGGTGTCAGAGTTAATATAGATTGCAATATTGTTAACATTATTATAAATGACCGTGTTAATTGATTTTTAAAATTAAGTGTATTAAAAAAAATTAGCTACTCGCCCATGCTGAAGCACGACGGCTGTCCGACCTGATATGGCATTAGCCATATTACTAGGTCGGAGTCTGACTAACACTGTTAATACTTACAGTCAAGTGATTAGTGATAGTGACCAGGTCAGGGAAATCCTGAAATCGAGGTATTAAACCTCAAATTATAAAGTACAAAACCCCGATCGAGGTTCTTCGAGATCATGTGATCAGTTACATGGACTCACCTGCATAGTGTAAGATGAAATACTCCACATTATATTACTTCCATCAGTATCATTTTTAGCTCAACTTACTTTGTTGTATCATTGGTCTGATCTTTATGAAATTTGTCATGAATGTTGACATTGACATGTAGATGGGAACGAGTCATTTTAGGATCAATCGGCCAAAAAACATGGCCGCTGGTGGCCATCTTGGATTTTACTCTTTGCATCACTAAATCCTTTGACATTCCTGCAGACATCTCTGATCCGATCATCACCAAACTTCATATGGATCATCGGGTGACCTCTATATGGCAACAAGTCATTTTGGGGTCATTCGGCAAAAAAATATGGCCACCAATGGCCATTTTGGATTTTACTCTTTGTATGACTAAATATTTATACAAAATCCATTAGCATGGGTTATAGATCGATCTGTTTGTTTGATCTTCGTGAAATTTGTCATAGATGTTGACATTGACATGTAGATGGGAAAGAGTTATTTTGGGGTCATTCGAAGAAAAAAACATGGCCGCCGGTGGCCATTTTAGAATTTACTCTTTGCATCACTAAATCCTTTTGCACACCCTACAGACCACATCCTTCCATTTACTGTCAACCAATAAATTATTCCCCTACCTAAGTTGAGCTACAGTGTCATTGACACTTTCATTTATGACCTCTAGTGTGTACATGTATTTATTATCTTTATAGAGGTGATAGGTGCTTTGGTGAGTGTTCTGCTTATATGGCTCATCACAGGGATCCTATTTTATATGGCTGTAGAGAGGATCGTCCATGAACACTATAAAGATGTTAAAGCTGACGAAATGCTTGTCACTGCTAGTGTTGGTCTCCTGTTCAATATTATGTGAGTATAATTTCCAACTTTACATGAATCACGTAATGCATTTTGAACACTCACTGGAAGGGTTTCAAATGTAATTGAATCGATTCTTCATTTTCTGCTACTGATATTCAGAATCTGTGATTATGACATATGTCTGATTTATATCACAAGAGTTAATTATTTGCGTTTTTCGACAGAATTTTTATGGAACTTACATATTTATTCCCCGTCCTCCGTGGGTTGGCATCCGTCTGTGCCTCCGTGATCCGTCAACCATCCGGAATACTCCATAACAGATCGATGGCACCAGGAATACTCTTTAACTAAATTTATTGAAAATAGACTTGAGTAATGAAGTAAAAGTTGACATGATGCATTGGAATCAGTCTCCATATGGGCTAGTAATGATTTGATTTAGCAGCTTGACTGAAAGCTTCAATTTTTTACTTAAAAAAAAACATACATATGATAGAGTGCATTGCAAACTGATGTGAATGTTTTTGGGTAGAAACAAAACATTGAAAGTTCTGTTATGTGACATCGGTTAATTATTTCTTATTGGACATTCGAGAAAAAAAAAGAATTCTGGTCCGATTTTCATGTACTAAACGCCATTCTATATGTAGTGAGCCTTTGATGAATAACTAAGATTCCACCCAACAAATATCCACCAACCCACTGGGTTTCCAATTTTCTGATTTTCAGTGCATAAACGGCATTGTAGGGTGGCCATGGACAAATAATTAAGATTCCACCTGTTCCACCTAAAACAATAAAAAATTACCACCCAATTACCCACTCGGTTTCTGTACATTACGACCCATGTAGTAATGTCCGCATTACATTTGCATATTTTTGGGGGGAGCTGATCATGCAGTGTCAAAAGATTGACAATTTTTTGCATTTTGACCTCCCATTCTAACAAATTCCATGCAATCAACATAACTTCCATTTTACTAGTATGTCGTACTCGGCATTACAAACTAATTTAGATAATTAACGTTTTGACCTGTCAAGCAGTCCTGTGATGGGAGACAAATCTATCAGGGAATGTAACAAACTGACATCGCAGATCAGTATTATGATCTATTTGAACTCTACTATTAATTAACACTATTAGGTATGATAATGAGATGTATAATGTATAAATTGTGGAGAATATTATGTCCAAGCAAAAAATATAAATCAGGGACGGAACTTGGTTGTTTTTCTGTGTTTTTACGTCAAGAAAGAATATCAATGGAAGCATCCGGCATCCAAAATATGAGCCTGACAGCATCCAGCTTACGCTGGTCTGGCATCCGGAATATGCCATAACAGACCCCAAATCTTGTGTCCGAATAATCTCGAGGGCTTTCCAATAGTGTTTAGTTGTATTCTTCAGGATCCCAATCCTTTATAATGCTACCCCATATGTACAGTAATGCCCTAAATAATTGACTCCTTAACCACAGCAGAATCATGGGTAACTTTTCAGGATTTAGTCGGAAATATGGCTTGTTGCCATTCATCGGAAAGCTCTCTTTGAGAGCTTTCCGATGAATGGCAACAAGCCATATTTCCAGTTATTATTTCCAGTTATTATTTAGGGCATTATTGTACTTCACTTATTTACATCTGCTTTTCGTCATTTGACATTCCAGCTGTCATTTCTAGAATTTTGTGAGAATGTTTTTCTCTTTCAGAATGTGTTTTGTTCTTCAATCTGATATTTGCTGTAAAAATTCATTACATACAACATTCGGTCACAGCCATGGAGGCGGATCAGGCCATTCACATTCACATTCCATGGAGTCATCACATTCTAAAGAGTCGTCACCAATGGCACTGTTAAAGGATAACACACAGGTTCCATATCAAACTATATCATCAGATGATGATTCACACCATAAAAACAATTTTAGTTCCAACTATGTATCGCTTAGTGAAGAGGATGAAAAAACTTCCAAACTTAAAAATATTAATGTTCGTGCAGCCACAATTCACGTTATTGGAGATATTATACAGAGTGTGGGTGTATTCTCAGCAGCACTGATTATAAAATTAACCGTAAGTATATACAAGTTATGTTTCTTGTATCTCTGTGCAGGAAAAAACTCAGGTGTTAGAATTTGATCTAATAACTGTATCTATGATTGTCCCCTGAAAATTAAACTATAGAAATCAGCACCATGCGTCTGTGCGTCCGTCCGTTCGATCTGGTCGTAAGAGCAATAACTCAAACAAATATTAACCGATATCAGTAATTCTTTTTTTGTGAGTTGGTTGCCACAATATCTCAGACAAGTTCAAAAACAGTTTCGTCTGATTTTTCTTACCTGAGTTATGCCCCTTAGATTGACGATTTTTCGCCATTTTTTTGTTGTAAGTCCAATAACTCGGAACAACTATTAACCGATTTCAATAATTTCTTATTTATGAGTTAGTCGTCACAATATCTTGGACGAGTTTGAAAACCAGTTTCGTCTGATTTTTCTTACCTGAGTTATGCCCCTTAGTTTGACGATTTTGCACCAGTTTGTTTGTCATAAGCGCATAAGAAACACAATCTATGTAGTTATTAATCCTCTGGGTTTTGTAAGTAGTCTAGTGGATCTGGTGTTGGACCGTAAACAAATTGCAATACAAATGATTTTTACTGGAATACATAGCAATAGGTCATACATATGACATCTGAAAATGACCCATCTCTATATTGAGCGGAAATTGTCTTTTTTAGGGTTTTAATGATTTAGAGAGCGTTTGATGATAACGATTTTGAGTATCGTGTCTAGTTTCAATACTAATCGCAAATTTGGTGCTGTAATCGGTTAATACCCAGCTGAGACACTGTGTGAATGTTAAATCATTGTTATCATGCCAATTTTTGCGACGATTCAGCGATATTGTGTAATTTAGAGAGCGTTTAGTGATAATGATATTGAGTATCATGTCTAATTCCATTACTATTGCAAAATTAGTGTTGTAAAGTTGTAAACGATTAAAACCCAACTGACATACTATGTCAATGTTAAATCATCATTAGCATGCAGATTTTTGCGATACTATATGTGATATAAAGAGCATTTCATGATCACAATACATCACTAAATGTACTCATTCGTCCAGGTAACTGTTTAGGGTGCGCTGTCTCCACTGATAAATAGGGACACTATAGTCGATATGGAACCGACTTATAGCATGTCTACAATATAAAACTCCCATGTAAGCCCTACTCAGTCAATTAGTGAGTGATCAATGCATAATTATGGGTGTTTTATTTATTTTTTTCAAATTTCGCAGCATGGTAAGAGGCTTATGGGTTTCCGTAGAACAAACAAACTATTGCTATTTTTGACAACATGAGTGTGCTTCGTCAGCCTATTGGAATAAATGGACAAAAAAAGCGGACCGCCAGATGGTAAGTTATTAACAAGATATTATAATAGCCCACCTAATGGTCATAGTCTCATACTATATGCACCAATATATAAAGGGTGCTTATTTATACATTATAAAGCCAAATTTAAAACGACGCGCGAATGTAAGAAATAAGAATGGGGTCATCAGCTGTAAACCACTCCTCTTCGCCGGCGGCACACATTTCTACGGAAAGCCGATTCGTTAATAAATATATTTCAACTGTAACTGTATTAGTAATTACAAGTGATTTGCGATATTATGTGTATGCAAAAATAACGATATTTAAAGTTATTTCATCAACGAAATATTACAGTTTCTTGATATGCATAAGTCAAACATTAAATCCATTCTTTTTATTTTCAGGCGAAGGCGATGACCTCGAATCTCTGGTAGAATGTATAATCTGTAAAGGGACGATCGAAACAGGTGATGATGCCTCCACCCTCACGCCGAGGGGTATTCCCAATCTCACGCACAGATGCCAGGAATTGTCCTTGGATATAACTGCTGAAGCCGAGAAGAACGTGCACAACAAATGTAGGAGACGTTTAACGGACAATCGAATAACACCAGAGTGCGATGTTCCTTCGTCTTCGACTTCAACAAAGAGGAGCCGCGCGAGTTGTGACTCGGCCACATACTTTTTTTTTTGTGAAACCCCCGTGGACTTCTCTTGTAAAAAGGGGAAGAGTTCCAAGAATGAAGCCCAGCGTGTTCGAACTTCAGACTTCCCAATTTCGGTAAAAGCTGACTGCGATAAAAGAAATGACGAATGGGCCCATGTTGTTCGCGGGAGAATAGAATACTATTCTGGGAATCTCCATGCCTACGATTGCGTTTATCACAAAACGTGCAGAGGAAATTTCAGCACGGGTAAACATATTCCGAAGAAGTACAACAAACCAACGCCCAGCGAAGAACCAACTGCCAAGAGACAAAAACAGGGTCGATCTGAGAATCAAAGTCGCGCGGAGGCGTTTGAAAGTGTCTGCGAACTCCTGATCAATGATTCGACAAATGATCAATTTACTGTCCTCGGGTTAGTCTCAGAAATGCAAGCTATCCTGGTTGATACTGGCGTGGATGCATATAATAAAATGTATTTGAAAAAGAAACTGATTGAACATTTCGGAGATCAAATACTGTTCTCGGGCTCTGGCGGGGAGTCTGATGTTGTTACTGTTCGAGAATCAGCAGATCTTATTCTCAGAAAGTTTCACAGAATGACGCAGACGTTGAAGTTGAGAAAAGACGCCTTGTCAAAGCAGCAGCAAAGATCATACATGCTGATATCAAACAACAAACCATTCCGTGTTTGGACTCTTACCCACCCACCGATGATATCATACTTGATCAAGCTATGTCATATATGCCAGATACTCTGAGAATTCTGCTTGATAAACTGGTCTTAGGGCAAGATGTTTCGACAAAAGTGGCATCTATTGAACACAGTATTATGCAGGCAGCTGTGCCTATGTCTACCATCGTCCCACCGCATCTCGGATTTTCGGTATTGGCAAGCCGAAAGTTTTCAAAAAGATGGTAAATGACAAGTACCTGCAAGAAATCGGGCACGGATTCACGGAAACAATATCACCAACAGACTTGGAGCAGTTTGGTCGAGCTGCCATGATCGCTATTTTCGGAGGAAAACCTACTGATACTTTGACATCTTTATGGCATAAAATGCTAATATCCAAAGTGGCATCGTCCAAACTCTTGTCAAACCCGAAACGCTACCGCCCACGGATTCAGCTACAAAGCACCACAGCAAATGAGTATACCATCAGATACAGACTTGGATCGGGAATACTGTCGAAAACGAGATCAACTGGGGTTGGACAATCGATGATGGCAAGTGTGTTCCCGTGGCTACAGACCTCCCACCTGCACCAGAATGCCTCTTGAAAGTAATCAGATGTACTTGCACGACGGGTTGTACTACAACAGGGTGCAGTTGCAAACGTAATGGACTAGTGTGCATGGTAGCCTGTGGCAATTATCAGGAAACTGTGTGTTCCAATTACAAAGGGGACACAAATTTAGATGAAGATGTGTAGATCAATATGTATAAAAGAAATATGTGCACAGTAATTGGTATAAAATTATATCCAGATCTGATTATTTTCGGTATCTGCCACGCCCATTTTATCCGTAATTGGAATTAAATTGATACCATACCATATGTATGTCATAAACAATCATATACAGCATTTAGAAACATTTCCGCACAACGCCTGATGCTTATTTAACATTGTAAATATGTTCTGCAACAAGAATTAACGCATCAAGACGCGAAATTTGTGTAATCACTAAACGCTCTCTAAATTGACAATAATCAAAAACGACAATTACTCAAACACATATGAATATGGGTATTTTCACATGTCATAGTGTATCACTACTGCAATGTACTACACTAATTACAATGCCAAATTTCCAATTACGAATGGAACTGGACCTTTATATCCATTATCACAATCACGAAACGCTCTCTAAAACTTTCAAATGTCAGGCTTGTCCAACGCCCAAGATGACTGGGTCATTAACATATGTTATTAGAATGCCGTTGCACATATTACAACGAGCTAATGTTAAGATGTATTCATGATTTATGTGTTGGAATTCCAGATTTCACCAGTTTTTCGTCGAAAATGTGAATTTATCCCAAAAATTTACCATTTTTGCAATTACAATGAACGTATCATACATGCATTTCATAATGGATCCAAATACCATCTCATCAATGGTAGATAATAAATGTATATTATTTATTTTAGCGAGTATGATGGAATTCCATAAATCACCAGTTTTATACAAAAAACGGCATTTTATCCCAAAAAATGAGGCATTTCCAACACTACTATCAATGGGTCATTCTAGGATACTGTTGGTGACACCTATCACATCTTATAACGAAAGAAACTTTTGTATTGCAATTTGTTTACGGTCCGGTGGTTTATTTGGCCAGATCCACTAGACTAAAGATATTTGTCCCATTTCTGATCATGCAGTGTCAAAAGATTGACAATTTTCACATTTTGACTTCCTATTCTAACAAATTCCATGCAATGGATATTTATGTGACTAATTTCTGTTACATGGCTAGCCACGTAACAACGTTCAGATGAAACTTAAAAAATGATCTATTTGGCCTAATCAGCCTATTTCATTTTGAAGTCACTCAAAAATGGGAAACTAAAAGTCCATTGATTTAGACGTCCATGATTTGTCAATAGGAGGTGTTCGGACAGTTATGTGGCTAGTCAGTGACTCTGGTGAAGCCACACATATAAAGGTGTGTTGTTGTAGTATACAATGCGTATAATCACATGTGTGCAACTGTATTGTTAGGCCTCATTGATGAACATTTCTTAGTAACGGATTTAGTGGCATGCATTGCAAACGAAATAAAACTGTTAGATGGGTCATTTTGTACTTTCGTTTTCACCCATACTTGTCCAGTTGTAACCTTTGTAACTTGGTTTCGTTTTTACTTATTTTAAACAAAGTATACAATATGTTTAATCACAAATGTGCAGCTGTATTGTAAGGCCCCATTGACGAGCATAAGTAACGAATACTTTATGATTTAAGTTCACTGATAGTGGTATGCATTGCAGTGTCCATTTCTTTTGCAGTTAAAAACAAAGTTTCTGCTTCTTAAAATTTGTTAATAAATGGTGGAATGTGTGCATTTCTTTTGTGGGTTAAACCATAAGACGAGTCCATTTTTAGCTCAACTTACTTTGTAAAAAACATGGCCGCCAGCAGCCATCTTGGATTTTACTCTTTGCATGACTAAATGCTTTGGCACGGGCTACAGGTCGTACCTTTGGTCTGATCTTTGGTCTGATCTTTATGAAATTTGTCATGAATGTTAATATTGACATGTAGATGGGAACGAGTCATTTTGGGGTCATCTGGCCAAAAAACATGGCCGCTGGCAGCCATCTTGGATTTCAAAATTCAATCCATTGGCGCGGGCTACAGGTCGTGCTGTTCGTCTGATCATCATGAAATTTGTCATGGATGTTAATATTGCCATGTAGAAGGGAACGAGTGATTATGGGGTCGTTCAGCCAAAAAACATGGCCGCCAGCAGCCATATTGGATTTTACTCTTTGCATGACTAAATTCTTTGGCGCGGGCTACAGGTTGTAGCTTTGGTCAGAACTTCATGAAATTTGTCATGGTTGTTAACAATGACATGTAGATGGGAACAAGTGATTTTGGGGTCGTTCGGCCAAAAAACAAGGCCGCCAGCAGCCATCTTGGATTTTACTCTTTGCATGACTAAATCCTTTGGCGCAGGATACAGATCATACCTTTGATCTGATCTTTATGAAATTTGTCATGAATGTTGACATTGACATGTAGATGGGAACGAGTCATTTTGGGATCATCTGGCCAAAAAACATGGCCACTGGCAGCCATCTTGGATTTCAAAATTCAATCCATTGGCGCGGGCTACAGGTCGTGCTGTTCGTCTGATCATCATGAAATTTGTCATGGATGTTAATATTGACATGTAGATGGGAACGAGTGATTTTGGGGTCGTTCAGCCAAAAAACATAGCCGCCAGCAGCCATCTTGGATTTTACACTTTGCATGACTAAATGCTTTGGCACGGGCTACATGTCGTACCTTTGGTCTGATCTTTGGTCTGATCTTTATGAAATTTGTCATGAATGTTGATATTGACATGTAGATAGGAACGAGTTATTTTGGGGTCATATGGCCAAAAAACATGGCCGCTGGCGGCCATCTTGGATTTCAAAATTCAATCCATTGGCACGGGCTACAGGTCGTACTGTTCGTCTGATCATCATGATATTTATCATGGATGTTAATATTAACATGTAGATGGGAACGAGTGATTTTGGGGTCGTTTGGCTAAAAAACATGTCCACCAGCAGCCATATTGGATTTTACTCTTTGCATGACTAAATACTTTGGTGCGGGCTATAGGTCGTAGCTTTGGTCGGAACTTCATGAAATTTGTCATGGATGTTAACAATGACATGTAGATGGGAAACGAGTCATTTTGGGGTCGTTCAGCCGAAAAACATGGCCGCCAGCAGCCATCTTGGATTTTACTCTTTGCATGACTAAATCCATTGGCACAGGCTACAGGTCATACCTTTGATCAGATCATTATGAGATTTGTAAAGGCTGTAGATGGGAACAGGTCATTTTGGGGTAATTCGGAAAAAAACATGGCTGCCGGTGGCCATTTTAGAATTTACTCATTGCATCAATAAATCCTTTGGCACACCATAATCACCACATCCCTGATCCGATCATTATGAAACCTGTCATGAATGTTGATATTGACATGTACATCTAGTCTTACTTAGACATTTCAATTAGCACCTTTCCTATTCCTTCATTTACTGTCAACCATTAAATTATTCCCCTACCTAAGTTGAGCTACAGTGTCATTGACACTTTCATTTTAGTTTATTACGATTTTGTACTTTTGGTTTCGCGCATATCCGGCTGTATCCGGTGGAATTCTGAGTATTTTTACGAAGTTTCTGCTTCTTTCTTTTCAATAAATGGTGGTATCTCCCACACACAGCAGCTCTATTACAATTACCAACAGGACAGTCATTACCATTTTATTTAGGTCTATATATTTATAAAATAAACACAAAATAGAAACTCATAAAAACTATGTAATCTTCATCATAAAAATTATTTTTTGGGAACATGAACATATTTGGGCATACCTCCCGCAAATATCTCCCGGATTGACATTTTCAAAACGTAACAGGTCTGCTAGTCACCCAATCACAGACCTGTCAGTTTCCCATATTCCACTGTCCTAGTTGCTGTATGCAAGTTTTTGAGTTTTAGGGGGTGTTTATACATTACCCGGCGAAGATCGTATTCGCTTTAGCCGGTAGCGATAACAATAGAGTGTTTATACTTCGCCGGATAAGAATTACGGCTATCCGGATACTCAGCTATACAGTTTTCAACTTTTGGAAAAAATGATTTAGTACATGCACCTGATTGTCATATGGATTCTAATTCGCTCTGCGGTTAAGTTAGATGTTTATCTGGGGTCATGCCATCATGGGTGATTTCCTTTCAACAATTAACTCAAACAATATTATTGTGCAATCGCTGATAGACCAGCCCGCTTTTCACCTGTGTCTATATTGGTCAGTGTGCCAGTTTGATTGTCTCAAATCAGCTGTCTGTCGGTGGTCACGCACCTTGGTTATAAGCTATTATTATAAATGCTAACTGATGACGGTACACGTACTCTGCATGTGCATGGTACATTTTATGCGCATTCGATGGAATTAAATGTGCGTGTTCATGTACATGTATGTCCATATATATATATATGGAAGAAATGGGATGCCACGTTTCTATGGATTCAAACTTAATGGACAATTAGTTCAATAATCTAAATCTGAGTGCGCCGTGGACAAATGTACACAGGGACGGGTCTGGAGGGCCTGATTTGGAGGTGTGGGACTGTTCATCTTTGGAATTTATCGACCGACCTTGGTTATGGCCAGGTGTGAGAATTTTTTTTAATCTGAACCCTGAAAATTGCAAAATCCTAGCATCCAGCCTTAAGATTTCCAATTGTTGGACATTTTCCAAACTTGACACAAATCAAGCCAAAAAATAAGCAAATGTTGCCTAAAGAAATCACCAATAACAAATTGTTGAAAATAAAACTACGAGAACAATTTCAACATATTGTTGATGTCAAATTTCCAACTATTGCTGTGTCAGGTATGAAATTTCCAGCTTTTGAATATTTTGATTAAAGTTGGGATGAGACACCCCCATCGCCACGGCCCTACATACATGGACATGGTGAACGCCCTAGTAAAATGAAAAACATATTTTATTGTATAATGTGCAAACGGAAAATGTGTCACATTTGATTTGCGATGTTGAAACTTATATATATAATACTAGAAGGTGACCCGACTTCGTCCGGGTTTGACCTTGAATTGTCTATTTTGAAGGCCAAGGTCAAGTGGGGTCACGATTTGACCCGTCCAAAACACAGTGCCCGAACAAAAGTACCCGACAAAAGTACCCGTCGAAATCCATCCGGTTTTACCCGATTTGACCTTGAATTGACCATTTTGAAGGTCAGGTGGGGTCAAACACCAACACCCCAAAAATGGTGGAAATCGGCCCAGCGGATACCGGGAAATCGGCCCAGCGGATACCGAGATACCCTATGCATCAAATTTCGTCCGTAAAAATCCGCCAGTTTAACCCGATTTGATTTCCACTCAAGTATATAAACGCGCCTCATATACACACGCTCATTAATTATCAAGTTTCAATGTAAAGATAAATTACCATCGGTGCCCGAGATATCGCCAAGATGTCTTAAACAGTCAAATGCATCGGCCGTTTAAGCGTTAACGCGATCTAACATTATGACCTCTAATGACGTCATAGAAGTTACGCATTGTTTTTATCCTGATGGAAGATAGTACCACTTCTTCTTGATAATTGAGGCAGATAACTAAAACGGATACATACGCATTATATATCGTTGGAAAGAGGAAACACGAAAGATTCTCACAGTGTCATTATTATGACTGGCATTTTATTATTCGCGCTGTTTCGAATCGATTTATAAGCACCGAACTCAAATGAATGTCCCGTAACACAGCGTAAAAACAGATTTGACCTCGGCACGTGAAAAGTTGACATCGGATAGGAAAATCAATAGGCCTATGTTACTCCTGACCCGAAAATACCCCCACATACCAAGTTTCATCGAAATCGGGTCGTTTTCGAGTTCATCGATTACACACACACAAACAAACAAACAGATCTTCCAAAATATATAATAGACTAGCCGATGAGCCCGACGTTGTCCGGGCTATTCAAAAACCAAATTTCAAGTCGATAGCTCTACCCAGCCCGACGTTGTCCGGGCTATTCAAAAACCAAATATCAAGTCGATAGCCCTACCCGTTTCCGAGATCTGGTCTGCGCATGCGCGAAGCTGGCGTCGCACGGGCTCGGCGACCCGATAAAATTCGTATCCGGGGCAAGACACATTCACATACCAAATTTCAAGTCGATAGCTCCACCCGTTGCCGAGATCTCGTCTGCGCATGCGCGAAGCGGGCGCCGCACGGGCTCGACAATACGACAACGTTCACCGCCTGGTCAAACTACACACACGTACCAAGTTTCGTCCCGATCGGTCGAGAATCGTAGATTTGTATAAATGACAGACAGACAGACAGACAGACAGACAGACAGACAGACAGACAGACAGACAGACAGACAGACAGACAAACAAACAAACATACAGACAGAGGTCTTCAAAATATATATGAGATAAAATCCAATCCGAATGATTACACCAATTTGTAGATGTACATGTATGCGACGAAAAGATCTCAAAACTGACAATGACCATGCTTTTGGTGCGACACTCACTTCACATGCTGTCTATGAACCCAAACAAACCATTAACAATGTTGTTTAAATATCTATAAAATTACCAATAGCAATACCTGAAAATTTGAGTTGGATATTAATAATTTCGGCATTTCCATTTCTAAAAAGTTTCATTTCACTATACTGCCCAACCATATCTCTAACAGGAAGCGGCTAGATGTTTACAGGTGTACATCAATATCATATTGCAGTTCAGTGAGAACTAAAACGAAAACTATTAACAAGTAAAGGAGACACATGAATATATGCGTATCTTCGCCGGGTAACGGCTTCACTGGCTATGTGTAAACGTCACCTTAATCAGCTTCTTCTGCTATAATTCCAACATGTTATGATTCCATAATCTGAAATTTTATCACTATCAACTACTTGATAGCCACATAAAATTTTATGGCTACTTGAGAAACCACATAAAAATTAGAGACACATAATTATTTTAGCAACATAACTCATAGCCACATATCTACCCATTTGTTAGTCCATCCGTTCGATCCGGCCGTAAGCGCAATAACTCGAACAAATATTAACCGATTTCAAGAATTTTTTGTTTATGAGTTTGTCGCCACAATATCTTGGACGCGTTCGAAAACCAGTTTCGTCCGATTTTTCTTACCTGAGTTATGCCCATTAGTTTGACGATTTCTCACCAATTTGTTTGTCATAAGCGCAATAACTCTAACAAATATTAACCAATCTCGGAGTTAGCCATCTTGGAGTTAGCCACCATTTCGGGTCAGCGACCTTTTATTGTATGTGTTTTATGACCATAGGTCATATCTTAATATAAGACAATAGGTTAATCAACCGAATGCGAATCGGACGGATTAATTTGTGGCTCTTTTCTCCAACACCGATACAGTCAATATAATATGTATCACAGATACTTGTAATTTGATAATTGTGTAGCGCCATTAACTCTTTCATAACCCGCAATGATGTGTGTAATGTATCCCTGGAATGTTTTCAGGCCCAGCCCTCACAGGTAACATCAAGGTAGACAATGGTGCGTAATTAGCTGCAACTTTTGTTTTGTTCATTTATTGATAATTTCATTAGCTGCATTGTTACCTTGAATTTCTCAAATGCCGTCGAAAAATAATAGACATTTGAAGCCCAATTGTATGTGTTATTCCACAATTTATTACCAGCCAATGTGCTGTTTGGGCAAATCTATTGAATAGAATTGGCGTATCTATACCATGCAGGAATTGAGAAAATGTAATTTATAGTTCAACCTGATAAAGTGAAGTTTGAAATATTGCCATGGTTGGCATCCATCGTCCTTTCCACTCTGCGTCCATCCAGGTGTCTAATAGATGGTCAGGGGAGGAGGCTAAGACAAAAGAAAAGTTTGACATGATTGATCACCAAATATCAAACTTCCACCTAATGCTTGTTATTCCATACAATTTAGGAGTTAGTTGGTAGTCTTAAGTGGTCAAACCTGTCAAAAACAAGAAAAGAAAGACCACTTAAATACCAAATGTATGGGTGTTTGTGCACGCATCTGTCTGTCAACACTCTCCATTAGAACACCCTATAGGTCACATCTCTCATCCGATAGTCACCATACTTCATATGGATCTTCGTGGTGACCTCTATATTGGAGCCATCCTTTTTTTCCGAAATTCATTAAAAAAATGGCTAGCAGCAACCATCTTGGAATTCAAATCTGCATCCATCGGCAGAACCTGCAGCCCACATTTATTGGAGAATTGTTTGAAATTGGGATGTTTGGGTAATCTATATACACCCGTCAGTAAGCCCGGGGGCTCGTGCATGTTTTTGCTCCAAAAGTGAGTACTGGGCTTACTAACGAGGACCCCCCTGTGCAAAAATTCTGTTAACCTTCAGGTGCCGACCTACCATCATGTTTTATACAGATACCATATTTTTGTATTGAATAAAGATAATAACGTGTTTTATTTATATTATTAAGAAGATAAAATCATGTGATAATAACCAAAAACAGTGATAGACAGTTCTATACATTTGGAATAATTTTGAATAAGAGATTGTACATTTTGGGATTAATTTGTAAACACAATAGGGTTGTATGTGAGTTCACAAATTAATTTAGTTACACTAACGATTATTAATCAAGCTAATTCTTATAAAAACACAACAGGTCACTCTTCTGGATTATCAAAGGATCCTACAAAAACACCAAGTCATTACTCCACATCCCATTGGATTTACTCTGATAGAGGTGTGAACAATAAGTGACACCTTTGATTTTATTTAATTGATACCTCTTTGATTGATACAGCAACTAAGAATAGAATAAGATGTGTATAATTCACAACAATATTAACACAAGTGTATACTATTATACATCTTTATTATTTAAGAAAAACAACTGGAAATAATAATAAAAGATGTGCTTGAGTATCTTCTGCTATTCTCCAAGATAGAAACAGGATTGTATTCACATTCCAAATGCTCAGAAATGGGGGTGGGCTTATCTACGAGGACCACCCCATGTTTTGTTTAGGGAAAAAAACCCAGACTGGGCTTATCTTCGAGGATGGGCTTACTGGCGGTTGTATACAGTACATGTATACTCTAATTTCCTATTTCAGGATGATGAAATATATCGGCTAGCAGATCCTATATGTACATTCCTGTTCAGTATTCTAGTATTGTTCACAACCATTGCTATTTTAAAAGATGCCCTGGTAATAATCATGGAGGGTGAGTTTTTCTCCTATTATAATCCAACTGGAAAATCCATTTTTGTAAGAGGTATTATGATTGGCTGTGAGCCGAAACTTTTATTCATGGATCTACTGCATGAACTTTGGCAGGTATTAAACATAAAATGTTCAATGAAGCACCAATTCCATAGTTTATCAGTGCAAAAGAAATTACTTACATTCTGCGGTACGCTATACATTATACACACTGGGTATTTATATTTGGTGAGCCCAACTCATGATTAAAACACAAAGTAAGACCAAAAAGACGTTTGTTTTTGCTAACACGACTGACTCTATAAGTCTTTACATATTTTCTTGATATACGGGGGCGTTGGAACAAATTTGGCCAAAATTTCAACAGTTGGATATTACATGCCTGACACCACATTAGTTGGAAATTTCAGACCATAAGCAGGTTGAACTTGTTCTGATAGTCTGATTTTCCAACCATTATTGGTGTGGACCTTGTTTTTTGTACCAAATTTCAGTCAAATGTTTGGACTGACAATGAGTTTGAAAGTTCCAACAGTTGAACAGTTTGAGATAATGGAAAATTCAAACCCAAGAAGGGGATGCAATTTCTCGAAATGGGAAATTGTTGTCTGTGTCAAAAGGGGAGGGGTGCAGTTGGAAATTACAAGGTTAATCCCACCCAACTTATACCCTCCAGCCACTATATTGGTGAAAACAAAAACAAAAAATAAATAAGTCTTACCTTTTGACCTTTTGTCATTTAACAGAAAGAAAGATGTTGTAGGCCTAACTCTCTGAATGCTTCTTTTCACAGGAATTCCTAAAGATCTGAAGTATGATGATGTGAGTAAGAAACTCAAGTCAATTCCATCAGTGCGAAAAATCCACAGTCTCAAGATCTGGGCACTCACCCTCAATAGAAATGCTTTGTCAGTCCATTTATGTATAGGTGAGCTATAATATCATAATGGCAACTATTCTCTTAACCCTTTGAGTGCCAGGTCCGATTTTTGTATCAACCCATATACCCTTTGCCAATGCATTCTCTTATATATGCGAGTTGACCAGAGGTCGCCTCGCATATAGAAGAGAATGCATTGGCCTAACAATTTTTCATCATTTGTTCTTATTTTTTACAATTTTTTACAATTTTAATTTTTTTTTTCTTATATTCTTTAACAGACTTATTTTGTAGGTTTATTGCCAGGGAATCTTACGTTTTTCATGGGCATCAAAATTATTACTATGAATACTTGGTGATAGTTTTGAGTTATAACATGCCCCAAAGGTTTTATCCAGTTTGTTTTAAATTCGTTATAGCATGATTAAGCATACCCAAAAAAAAACAATCTAATTTTTTCTTTCTTTTTTTTCCATTTTTTTAGAGCCGATTTTACAGACCGTAAATTAGGGCCGATGAGATCGGCCCCTGGCACTGAAAGGGTTAATTCCATCATTTATAACATCTATAAAAGATGTTCCATTCAATTTGACTGTGTGAAATTACTATTGTACGCTTTTCTTTGACCTCAGATGTTTTGACAGATAACATCTTTCAAGGGAAGAAGATTTCAAATATTTCACTCTTGAAATGTCATTAGCCCACTTGCCTGTAATAAAAAGTATTAATGGGGTACTAAACACCGACAAATGAATGCATGTGAGCCATGTAGTCCAGGCACATTAGACATGGAAGTGGAAAAGTAAGGAAATAAATCGGGGAAAGCTGATTTTTTTTTATTATTTTGGCCATAACATCGCGGACGCGTCACGAAAAGTCCCCTAAAATCCGATTTGAGCTTTCTGAGTTACATCATTTTTTCCATATAATTAAACAAAACAATATTTTTCACAATGATGGAAATAATTGGATGTTGTAACAATTTTTCAGCCGAAACGTATACAAAAAGCACTCAATATTGTTCGATATACAATTCTCGAACCAACGACACCCATTCAAAGGGAAATATCGAATGAATTTCGCATATATAGATATGAAATAAAACACTGAGCCAAAATACTGACGATTTTTAAGACAAACTGATGTATTCGATGTCGGATTTCTCAGGCTTCTCATAACATAGGCGCAAGCTATCTATTTTAAAAACTGCACAGACACCACCCCGTCGCTATAATAGGCAGAACTAGCGAGTACGCACATCATAAGTTGTCAAAACTTGTAAAAACATAACCCTACCCCCGAAACTGGTTGTCAACGATCTGGTCGTATTTTGATATTCTATTTTGTCTAAGCTAGTCATATGCATTACTAAGTTATACCAGTATATGTGAAATATGAGTACGAGAGCGAATATAGTGATACGATCAGAATACTACAAACGCGGTCATGAAATGGCTGTCAAAATGGCCGCAACCACCAAGCTAAGCCGAAATGATGGCAACTTATTATATAACCACCTAGTAGGTAAAATACGTATTAACAATATACAAGTCTGTTGTTAAATATCTTTAAAGGTACACAGTTCATTAAAACAGGCCCATGTGGAGGATTTATCGGCCATTGCAACGCAGGTCAAACCCAATGAATTACGTCTTTAAAATTTCGGGTTTTCTGTTTACAGTCGGGGCCAAAAATAATAATTTCGGGCATGCAACATACGAAGTAATGTTTCGCCACACAGTGTATGGTAGTTTCGTTCGGCGTGATGATAAATTATTGAATGGAACGCAGAAACTTAAGTGCATATCCTTGCGGTATAAATAGTAGCTACATTTCCGGATTGTTCATCACTGTACATGATAATAAACCACACACGTATGTTGCAATTCTTATTATATTGCAAAGAAACCGCCACCTCTTAAAAAGATTAGCACTGCATCACACCTGATCAAATAGACAGCACATCGTACATTTGATATACGACTAATTTTCGTGCTGCTTCCAAACCGGTCTCTTAGTAAACAATTTGTTCAACTTACTTCAGTCGGCAACTTGCAACTGGAATATGCTATTACGCAATGTACAATATTAGTTTTCCGTATTTTGTTGTTTGAAAATATCTTGCCAAAACCACCCATGAACTTGTGCAAAATATCAGGTGATCATCGTTTAAAGCTGTTATTTCAGCGTTGAACATTGACTCAATGTTGCTAGTTATGGTTGTTAGTTCAGCAGATATGTGTAACATTAGGGAGAAGGGATACACACGGTAATGCGGTTGCAGAAAACATAGTACCCTTCGCGTATATGTGACCTTGGTGAATATAACCAAATATTATTTCCAGGTGTAAAGACAGTCTCTGTCACAGAGTATGTGGGCAATTTTGGTCAAGTTTAGATTTTTTTAAAGAAAGTATATGGTACTCCTTTGTGTTTTGATAAATTGCTTTCATAGTATACCACCATGCATTCTTGTGATAACAGCGAAATATTCGTGTTTTATTACTTATTCTTAGGCAAAAATTACTAATATTTTAAGACACGGAGAATATAATCTACACAATTCACCCATTACTCTATGAATATCTCTCATACTGCTCTATAGCAGTGTATTTCGAAAGGTTTGATGGTGTATATATCAAAAGAAACGATGACCGGTCACATTAGTGATACTGCTATGAGCACATATATTTCGGCTTCTATGAAAGGTCACAGAATCAATTCTTCGCTATTAAATTTCATTTTACAGTGTAGTGTACATATATATCACACGATTCAAGATAAATAGTGCAGAAAAATTTGCCTTATTCTCCCGTTTCTTTGCGGTCAAAAAGTCCAGATTTAACCATTTTATGAGACCTTGCTTTTCGCTATATCTCTCGCGATATATATTAGAGATAATTCGCACATACCCGATAAAATGTTTCTCTTATTCTCTGCAATCATTCTTCCTCACATATTTCGAGCGTGTTGTCACTCTTATGGAACTAGCTATTCAATTATGCATAAAATGTAAATTTCATTCTATTTTGGCCATTTTGGCGGCCATTTTGGGACTTCAATTCAACTTATATGGTTCACGGCTAAGCATTGTTTGTATGTATGTCAATGTATTATGAATTTGGAATTAATTGATCTACACATGACTGCATTCCCATATGGCCTGATGGAGATGCTTCAGAATTTGAACCATTCCGAAAAATCAAGATATCTCAAAAAGCTCAACTCGGATTTTAGGGGACTTTTGCCACGTTGTTCATAAACATGTTCTTATTGATCCCTGAAAAAATCAGTTTTCCCCGATTTTTTACACTAGTGAAACCTTATGTGCCTGGACTACATACACTCATGCACACTATGAACGATGCAAAAAACATGGTAATTATAATGAAAATGAGTTTATGACTTAAATCTATACCTGGTCCAAATCTGCTCAAAGATAGTGGGATAGTCAGCTGCTGTTTTAAATACGAGAACATCCCGATACAATTTCTATGACAGGGTTTATGCGCTAGTGACCAGCTCACATAAAATCACACATAAATGTAATCAAATATCACAATTGCAACAATAAACAGGTTTTCTGAACACCACATCAGTTGTCAATTGAAAGCGGTAATTTAATGTGAAATAAGATGTATACCACATTGTTTACATATTTTTAGAAGTATGCAAACTCAATTGACCTCATGAAGTGACATCGGCGTATTCCGGTGAAAATATTCTAGCGCTCGTAAAGTAAACATAAATAAAACCACAAGGTCGTGAACTAAATTAATTCCATCACATATACCCGGTAATTTGTAAATTGATAATTGCAGACATTCCGTGTAAGAAATGTTTAACTAATAAGTAATATAGGACCACTTAAAATAAAAATAAACACATAATAGTGATGGGATGTTGAACAGCACACAATGTCCTAAAATATGTTGAGTAAGAGGGCATTTGATTGTTTATGGGTGTACTCGACTGTCGGCATAGAAGCACTTTAGCTTTCAGTTTAAACGTGAACAAATCAATGTTAATCCTAATAAACCGAAATATCCTATGCATAATGGAACATGAAACTTAGATTATTATACATCATTATGACCATAAGATATAACTCTTTCCGATATATATACATGTAGCATCATGTATTGATTTGTTCGGTAAAATCAAGTAAAATAGACTACAATTCCCGCCACCAGATCTGGGCGTAAACGCTGTCATAGAAATGGTATCGGGACGTTCTCGTACATAAAACAGCATCTCGCTATCCCAATATCTTAGCTGGTTTATGTATGAGCAGACTTGGACTACCCACCCCCCCCCCCCCCCCCCACCCAGCAGCTACATAATGACAAAAATCATCTTAATATTTTATCGCTTATTTTGCCTTATATAGTCATGAAATGGTGAAAAAGTTGTTTAAGTCAGGGTTTGGGGTGGGGATAATACCAAGGCTTGGGTATATCCCCCCACCCACTCAGCGGATACATATGACAAAAATATAAACCCTGAATCAAACAACTTCATCTAGTATAAAGTTAATTTCTTAGTGCTTCATATAAAGCAAAATTAGCTATAAAATAGTAAGATGATTTTTGTATGTAGCTGCTGGGTGGGGGAGGTAACCAGGTCTGGATATCATAGAATCATAGAAACATTTCCCCCTATACTAAGATATATAGAGGATCTCCAATGTGTTATGTTGGGATATAAGATTTTATGACACGGGTTTCATAAAATCTTGTATCCCAACATAACGAGTTGAAGATCTTGTATATCTATCACATGAAAATAACTAGAGCTTTTTGGCTTTTTAACAAATCAAAATCCTTAACCCTTTACCCAACAAACCGGCCAAAACCGGCCAAATAAAGCTTCAACAGCCTAAACTATCTTTTGTCTGTCTCAATAGAACCATACAAATATGGATATCATTGGAACCGGCTCCTTGACCACATTGTGATAGTTACAGTTATGCCCTGTGCCAATGCATTCTCTTATATATGCGAGTCGACCATAGGTCGCCTCGCATATATAAGAGAATGCATTGGCCTAAAAAAAATCTTTTTTTACCATTTTTTCTTACATTCTTTAACAATTTTATAATTTTTAATGTGTTAAGCCAATGCATTCTCTTATATATGCGAGGCGACCTATGGTCGACTCGCATATATAAGAGAATGCATTGGCACAGGGCCCTTCTGTTGGGTAAAGGGTTAATAGAAGCTGAAACTTCACAACCGTATAGGACAGTATTGGGGATGAAAAATATAATCCACCAATTTGCCTCTTTGCTGTTGTGTCTATTTTTGTTACTGCAACGAAGTTGGACAAGAATTTAACTTAAATGAACGAAGCGGTCATTTTTGCAATGTCTGGTATTGGTGACATGTGCAGTTTTTCCCAGAATGCAACAGAATTCAAACTAAGATATAGAGTTATTCCCCTTCCATTGAAAATAATAGACTTTGCAGTACCATCCAGATGAAACTTAAGCACAGAATACCCGTCAGTTTTGAAGCTTCCTTAAATGGTATATAATATGGCATATGTTTTATATAATGTGATCTGGGGGGGGGGGGGGTTTCGAAAATTAAGTGGGCCTTTAATATTGTATACTATAATATTTATATGATGAAAACAAATCTCTTTTAAAGAAGCTTTCAGCAATTAACAAGTAAATATTTGCAGATAATTACATCTTGTAGGCATACACATGTATTTGTATTTCTGAATTATTCAGAAATGTATACTTGCTGAAGAAGGCTAGCAGCCAAAATCTTATTTAAAAGAGCGTTGTTTTCATCATATATTTACCTGATGTTCCTGGATTCCAGATGAAATGGACAATTTGCATCATAATTATAATATTTATTCAATTGTTGTGATTCTGTTGAATACTTATTCTTCATAGTAACAGGTTTGGAATAAACAACTGTCCACTTATTGTAATAATTAAATCATTTCTAAATTATAATTCCACACTGGCCCTATTTACTGTGCAATTTTCTTGAAATGTAGACTGCTTTCTTTCAGATCCCATTTCGGACCAACAGAAGGTGCTGCAGACTGCCACAACTATCCTCCAAAGTAAAGATATGAACTTCTTTCACACAACAATACAGATAGAAGATATTTATGATATGGAAACGATTTCTATGTGTCGGGAGTGTGAAGGGCCTAATTAATGGAAGGCAGAATGTCATTTATGGGAACCAGTTCTCTTTATATGTAATTTCATCTGAGCCATTAATATTCTGTTTCACAGTTTACACTGGCCAGAGAATTATTTGGGTTTTTTGGCCATTTTTGAATCATTTTGAGCACTTTGTTATTATTATTTTTTTTAATCAGAAATTTTGGAGACCTAATCCTATAGAAATACTGAAAATATTTAGACCAACAAAAATAATGCAAGTAGCTGACTGTGATAAATTCTTACTGTTATTAAATAAAATTCAATTCATTTACACTGGACACAACTGAATCACTGTGGAAGATAATGTGAATTAATACTTTTTTATATGGTTGTTTTTTCTTTTAAACAGGACGTATTATGTTATTGGTCCAACCGTCTGTCTGGCCGTTCAAATTTGGGTTCCACCCGCTAATTTTGACCAGAGTTATGGCCCGTTTTGTTGGAATTTGTGCTAAATTTTTGTTTCGGGATGATAACTTTAGTAAGTCTGAACTGAAGGGAATGAAATTTGGTATATAGTCAAAAATACAGATCAATTTCAAATTTGGGTTCCGCCCGACTATTTTCACGAAAGTTATGGTTCTTTGGTGAAATGACCACAGGCGTATTTTGCCACGCCCTAGCGATCCTCTTTTTTTTTTCAATATTTATTGCATTA
This sequence comes from Siphonodentalium dalli, assembly GCA_032622095.1. Lineage (NCBI taxonomy): Eukaryota > Metazoa > Mollusca > Scaphopoda > Gadilida > Siphonodentaliidae > Siphonodentalium > Siphonodentalium dalli. The sequence continues at coordinate 58,004,939 of CP136067.1, forward strand.
TGTTATCAAAATCACCATGATTTTAATCAGTATGCTCTTTAACCCTTTGAACCCGGTAGCCCGAAATATCGGGCTGAAACAAATTTGACAATAACCCGGTAGCCCGAAATAACGGGCTGCAGACACCTGGCTCATTACCATTATTTGTAACTGGTATAAACATCGACATACTAACCAAGAATGACTTAAATAACCATCCCGCACTTATTTGATTTTCTTGGTGAAGAATCAACATCTGAAGTTTGGGTAGGTAAATTTGTGCATGCACATAGTATATAGAAATGATAAAAACATCGAACGTAAATTCAAATTGAGCAAGTTTTGTATTGTGCTCTGAGAGTAGTTGTGTATCTCATGTGTAGGTCTATGTGAAACGATTCCACAGCTTAAATTATTCTTGCATATTCTAGCTTTGTGGACTTGTTTGGAAACGGCCACTTGGTATGTGGGGTTGATATATTCACACATGTGCATAGCAATTAGATGACATAATAATGTACATATTAGCGTATAAATTCACCTATATTATAGGCATGGTAGGCTTATATCATTTATGGAAGAGTTGGGTAAAGCCGAATGCGAGGGGGAATTATAAATGATCATTCCGGACTGAGTCTGCTTATTTGATTCCATTTAATTGCATAAAGTATGTTAAATATAGGACCTAAATTGAATAGGTTTTATAATGGAATTAAATGTTTACATGAAACTGTTCGCACATTATCTTAGCAAATTACTTACGACATCAAATAACTTCATAGAATACACCTGGTAGTCCATGGTCAATCCCAGTTTTGAAGTTTCGATTACATGCCACCTTTAGAACATTATCAACACCAAATATCTATATTGTATCTAAAACATGGTATAAAACGCCTGGGAGCTCAGGGTCACGGGTGTCGATTTAAAGCCAGGGTTCAAAGGGTTAATATATATGAGAATGTAGACCTACTAACAGGAGATGAGGAGATATTAGGTTCACGTTGCTTGACATATTGGAAGTCCCAGGGGGGATATGGATTCATATGAATGTGGTCGATAGACACCATCTTGTATTTTTTGTCAAGAACTCTGCCGCAGGTATATTTTCAGTGTATTGTGGCACCAAGAAAAGGGAGATAAAACATAGTACCATGTACTAAAACTGCATATGATATATTCGACCAATTCTAAAGACTCATAAATTAACTATCAAACTGAATTAGTTACCATACTTCTGGTTATGAAACATTGACTGAATGCGTTGACGTTCTCCACTGAAACATTACAAAAGTTAATTTCCATAGACAGTACATTTAGCTTACCAGAATCTAATAATATTTGTACACGTAATTCAATTTCTCACCTGGTAAGCATTGTAAAAGTGTTACAGAACTCATAGTTGCTGGCTACGGTGTCATGTGAGACTTAGTAAGATTAATATTAATATCACATGACACAAATCGGCATTTAAAGGTACTCAATCTGATCCAATGGTCCCCATATAATCAGATTCCATCAACAACAGCATTTTTTTAAATGCCGTTTCAGTTATTAATGCTACCCACTGTCAACTATAGTATAAAATTGCCCGAAACATGTTATTTATCAACATGTTGTTCCATGAAATTTGGCCTTATTATCAACACATACTTTACTGAGTAATATGAGTGAGTATGGACCTACTTTGAAATTCAGCACACCCAACACCATTCAGCATTTAAAAGACATATGCCCTTCCCACGTTTTGTGATGAGATTACCTCCTTGAGCTGTATGATGATATCTATACAATATTTTCAGTTAGAAAGTTACATTAAAGGTACTCAATCCAATAAAACTCCTCTCAATTACTATTTCAATGGCTTCGGGGGTCAAAAATATTTGATTCAAGTCGAGGAAGTCACCCATCAAAGCTCAGATTTGTTAGATATCGATTTTAGAAATCTATTATTTTTCATTATCGGGAATACTATCTGGCCCAGAACTCAGTCAAAATTGCGTTAAAATTACCCACTTGATTTTAGAGTTATCCATCCTTGTCTGTTTGAATAGATTTGGAGTACACATCCAGAGCAGATTACGGCAGTTATTAGTACTCATCTCGAGTTAATAACAAATTTAAAAAATCAATATCTAATAACTCTGAGCTTTGTTTGATGGGTTCCTCGACTCGAATCAAATATTTTTTACCCCCAAAGCCAAAGAAATAGTAATATAGGACCCTCTGATCGGATTGTTGTTGTTGGAATATGTTGAGATGGGGACCCTCTGTTCGGATTGAGTACCTTTAAGCTATTGAAGATGATATCTGTTTTGTTCTATTTTAAGGATGTTGTTTTAGTTTGTGATATGATATTAAAAGGGTAAAAATGGTAATTATATGTGTGATATATATTAGGATGATGAAAGGCCTTAAGGGATACGATGGCTGTGTTATATATATAGTACTTAAATATATCCAATGCTTGTGTATATTTCTATTGAACATCACCTTATATTAAAAAACAATGAGTCGGCGGGCTTCTAAAATGTTGTATCTGGGATTTTGGCTCCAAATCATATTTTAGCTCAACTTTACTTTGTAAAGTTTGAGCTATTGCCATGGGTTGGTGTCCATCATCCATGTGTCGTCCATATGTCCATCAACAATTTCCTTTGGCTCACCCTACAGGTTGCATCCCTCACCCATCATCACCAAACTTCATATGGATCTTCAGCATTTATTGGAGAAATGTTTTGAACATTTACAGGCATGTTTACAATCACCTCTAGATGGGAGCTACTAAATTTTAGCAATTTTCAATATAGAATGCACTGGCACAGGATCTTTAATGCTGCATCAGCGCAGCTCCCGTCATGAATGGGTTAACTCATATTGGTATACAGTATACAAATCCACCTGTGATGTTTTGTACATGTGCATATTTTTATCTTCCAACCCATTCCATAGTCTTCCTATACATATTAATCATTAGTCTTATTGCCGTCGTCTTTTTGGAAATTCATAGCCAGTAATGAGAAAAAAGAACTACTTAAAATTAAAGGGGCCTATTATTTTCAAAGCTAAAGTTATGCATCTTATTAGAATAGGCTTATAGATATGTACTATACAAATAATACCTCCAGTAACAAAGGTATGGGGAATATAGTAGAGTAATCAGTTTGTCCATCCTTTCTTCCATTGGGGCGTCTGTCCGTCCATAGACGTAACTTTGTCTGAGTTTGTATCACTTCATTTTGCAGTCAATTTTATTTACTTGGCGTAGATATTTAGTACATGGTAACCTGTGCACCTGCTATTATGAAGTTCGTCCTACCTTTTAGTTTTTGACTTAGCAATTTTACCAAATCACGTATATATAATTTTAGGATTGAAAGACCCATCTCCTTTTAATATGGCTACCTTTTTTGTAGCCCATGTGCACTGTGGGTGGGGGGGGGGCTTCCTTTATGTATATTAATCATTATATTGTGGTTGTTTCTTCGGAAATTCATAGCCAGTATAAACACAGTTGGTTCTAGAAAGACTTACTGCAGTAAGTGATTCTGAATGATCTTTTAACTGATAATAATATATTACAAATTTGAGGCTTATTATGTTTGTTTAAATTTAAGAAATTTTGTTACTAATATACTTCTGTTTTTCACAGTAGTCATAAGTTGTTGTTCAAAGGGTGTGGTGTTTATATCACAGGGGTCTGGAAACTGTTTAAAAACAAATTTATTATATGTTACAAGAAAAATGGCCTCAAAAACCTGTTTTTAGCTCAACTTGACAAAATCAGGTTTGAGCTATTGCCATGGGTTGGCATCTGTCCATGTGTCCATGTGTACATCAACAATTTCTGTTAACACCCTACAGGTCACATCTTTCATCCGATGGTCACCAAATTTCATTTGGATCTTTGGGGTGACCTCTAGATGAGAGACATTGATTTTTCCGAAATTCGTTAAAAAACAATACTGCCGGCAGCCATCTTGGAGTTTACTCTTTGTATGACTAAATTCTTTGGCACACCCTACAGACCACATCCCTTATCCGATTGTCACTAAACTTGATACGGATCTTCTGGGTGACCACTAGATTGGAGCCATCAAATTTTTCTGTTGAAAAACATGGCCGCCATCCTGGATTATACTCATTGCATCACTAAATCCTTCGGCACATCCTACATGCCTCATCCGATGATCACTAAACTTCATAAGGATCTTCGGGGTGACCTCTAGATGGGAATCATCATTTTTTTCTGCAATTTGTTCAAAAACATGGCCGCCAGCAGCCATCTTGGATTTTACTTTTTATATTACTAAACACATTGGCATGCCTTACAGCCAACATTTTCTTCCTCTTTCCTCACATCCCTCATCGATCATCACCAAACTTCGGAGCCATAAAATTCTTCCGAAATTTATTAAAAAACATGGCCACATGCAGCCATCTTGGATTTCAAAATTGAATCCATCGGCAGCCCACATTTATTGGAGAATTGTTTTGAAAATTTACAGGCATGTTTAGAATCACCTCTAGATGGAAGCTATCAAATTTGGATGATTTTCCATGTAAAACATGGCCACCGGCAGCCATCTTGGATTTTACATTTTGCCTATCTAAATTCTTTGGCACACCCTACAGACCACATCCCTAATCCGATCATCACCAAACTTCATATGGATCTTCGGGGGTGACCTCTAGATGGGAGCTTACCATATTTCCCGAATTATGTTAAAAAACATGGCTGCCAGCGCCATCTTGGATTTTACTCTTTATATGACTAAATCCTTTAGCACACCCTTACAGGTCACATCTCTTATCTGATCATCACCAATCTTTACACGAATCTTTGCGGTGACCTCTAGATAGGAGCCATCAAATTTTCTGTGGAAAAACATGGCCACCAGTGGCCATCTTGGATTTTATTCTTTGTATGACTAAATCCTTCATCACAGACCACCTCCCTCATTCGGTCATCACCAAACTTCATACGGATCTTCAGGGTGAACACTTGGTGGGAGCCATCAAATTTGAATCAATTGGCACACCCTGCAGCCCCTCATTTATTGGAGAATTGTTTTGAAAATATACAGCCATGTTTAGAATTAGCTCTAGATGGGAGCTATCGAATTTGAAAACAAATGTATGAAAAATTTGGCCGCCGACAGCCATCTTGGATTTCACACTTAGCATGACTTATTCCTTTGGCACACCGTACAGACCACATCCTTTGTCTGATCATCACCAAACTTCATATTGATCTTTGCGAGCGACCATCAAGGATTTTACTATATATATCTCTTCATGTTGACATCTAGAATTACTTAGACATTTCAACATTCCGCATTCCTAATCGCTCCATTGATTGTAACACATGAAATTATTCCCCTCCAAGTTGAGCTGCAATGTCATTGACACTTTGATTCTAGAATAGGTGTGATTTCCTCAAAAATTTAGCTGGGACCCTTCTTGTAATATATAATAATTTATTATTTAAATGTTCCCAGACCCATGATGATTGGTATATATGAAAATTGGTTATGCCATATTAGGCTGTGTAATTAGACTATTGTATATATATTTTTAAAATTGGAAATCCATATCACTGAAAACCACTCTAAGAATATATTCCATGTTTTTAATTCCCTAGTGAAAAATGTCAAATATACAGTACATACTTGGCAGTGGGGAATCCGTATGTTGTGCTGCGTGGCAGCAAAAGAGTTAATGAAGGTGACGATTTACTGTACCTAATGAAGGGCACGATATACTGTACTTAATGAAGGCGATGATATACTGTACTTTAATAATAAAGGGATAAATAATTTCCTGACATGATTACACTTTATAAACATTATGTTATGCCACTTCAGTTTACACAAGATTATGATGGCACCATTGAATTTGTACTCTATAATAAAATCAGGAAATATTTGTGTAAAAAAGGTGCATTGTAAACCCCACACATTTCTGAGATATCAATGGCTTCTTCAGTACACATCATATTTTTAATACATTTGTACACGAAAACTTGTATTTAAAACCATTGACCAAATTGCCGCTGAACAAATTTTGAACATTTTCCTCTGAATTTTAACCGTTTCTTTACTAAATACTCATTGATAAGTAGTTCCCTGAGGAAATGTTCACATAATAAGTATTATCTGAACATTTCCGGCCAATTAATAGAATTCCATATGTATATATTATCTTTTCATCTGCTTTTATTTCCTGAACATCACTACAAATGAATAATAGACCATTCCAATATATATAGAGAATACCTACATGTTTTGTTTGAATTCCGAAATATCTCATGAGTGTCTGGAACAAAATTTCTCATGAGTGTCTGGAACAAAATATCTCATGAGTGTCTAGAACAAAATATCTCATGAGTGTCTGGAACAAAATATCAAATTTTCACTAGCTGCTACAAGTTGCGAGTGAAAATTTGATATTTCTTTCCAGACATGAATGAGATGTTTCAGGTATTCAAACAAAAAACTGTAGGTATTCTTTTTATTATATGCAGATTATTTAGGCTCAACGTTGCTAAGTTAAGTCTTAATTAATTAAACCATTAACTGCACTTAATTAAAGAGAGCATGTGTCAGTGTTTACTAACAGGAAAGAGCCTAGGCGTAAAGTTGAATTTGACACGCTGCAACTCAAATATGGAATTGTTGATTGATCACGCTCCGTCATTAATTTGTCGCTTTTGATTGGCTAGTGGAAAGTGTGCGCCCAATGATCACTCTATCGACCTTGACAGCTTGTGTCAGTTTCAAGCCATACAGTGAAATAACACTGTCTAGAGTGAAATAACGACATTGTATTTCACTGTGGCTTCTAAGACATAAATACAATGATCTACGTTTCGGTAATTTCCCGCTATTTTATTCACAAGCATATAATAGAATGTATTACCAGTACTGAATGGGAGCATAAATTCAGTAAATAAAGGGTTAAAGAACAGTGAAATGTATGAAACTCATGTCGTTTATCAGGATTTATACCCATTCTATGTGATATTGTTATATTCATCCTGCTGTGCATGTATTTGTGATGCACTGCTATCCACTGGGCCCCAGTGACTGGGGTGAGATTGTTGGACAGGGTAATTATTATCTAACCATGGCAATTAGGATGGCAATGGGGAGAGGTGTCTAGTCGGAAGTATGCACACTGTCGTGGGGCACCAAGTATACTTCAGATGCAACCGCGCCTCTACCTCAAGTCTTCTGCTTCTCTTCTCAGACATTTTACACTCCGACATGTATACAGACAATAGGGTTAAAGACATATTATGGACTTGTTCGTGTACATGAAACTGATAAGTAGGTATGCAGGTGCTATGCCAACTGGAGGAATGTTGCATTCTACTAACATCGCCGAAAATCTCAAGCAAATCGACCATACCACTCCATAGAAAGCATCGTGTGAACTTCGCTCAATTGCAAATATTTACTTCTCAATTCAGGACGTATCTATCGATAATAAGTAACCAAAACGATTTCACCATCGAAAGTCACTTTATTTAAGAATACATAAGAATGACGATGTGTGTAGTTAATTTATATATAATATTTGTAATAATAACTACTTTGAGCAAGATTATCCTCCATTTCTATTTGATCACCCTACTGGAGTGTTTCACATCAATTTAATAACAAATACATTGCTATTCTCATTGCCATAACATGCAGCAGGAGTAAGGCCTCCCATGCACTAGTTAAGAAACAATAAATAATCTTTACATGGGATCAGCGGGAAGACAGGTCTTGCACATATACATCCAGCACAGAAGACCATGACCGCAATATATTCTTTAGAAATCTTTCAACTTTAAAAAACTGTGCCTCCATAAATCTGATATATCTTAAATTAAATTACCATATACACCAGTATACACCCTCACTTATCACGCACCATGTTGATCGTGTCTATTATGTAATGCTACCGATATACATAAACATATACAACACTGTACATCTGCCAATAAACCATTCTGATATGAATGTCAAAAGTGATGACATGATTATTCATTTTGCATGGCTTGTTAATACAAAACTACGAACTGCTTTGTTTGGTTTTAGCTCCTGGATACACATGTGTAAAACACACAATCTTTATACATCTCTCCACCAAGTACCTCCCAGAATGTGTTCATTCTGAACTTATTTTATGTGCTAAAATTAAGAAACATGATTACAATAATATCAAAGTATGTTCCAAGTTCATATTTTTTATGTTTGTGTTATACCTCTGCATCTGGCCATATTTTTCAACCTGGTAATAAAGTTTATTTATCTAATATTTGTTCACTTTTTACAGTCATTGTACTGTACAGTGGTGTTAGAATGGTGATTGGGACATCGGATTAGATGATGTGTGAGTACCCTGAGCCCTAAACATCCTTCAACATGGTGTTGGCGGTGCGGCATGCCATGTGATACACACGGTTCGTCAAATTAGAACACACTGGAGGCAATGGTGCTTGCGATGTGGGCAAATCACAACATTCGCATATAACATTGCCGCAGTGCGGTGCGGAACCTTGTGTATCATGCGATTTGGTTGCTTTTGTTCGGCTAATTCCCACTTGACAATGACCATAGAATGAAGACACTGGAAGCACATCTGTTTTTTGTCTGGGTCAGTTTTGGACTAATTGTGCAACGCTTCAACATGCAGTCATTCTAAATAAATATACACGAACAACAAAACATCCTGAGTTCAATAGAAACTTCAGAAAACGCCAAAGACACATTTGTTGCACGATATGCTGCATATTGCAGCAAACATCGTGTGGAAGAACCTTTAACCTCTTCGCTGCTAAATGATGTTATGACATCATGTGCTGGGCTGTTGACATTGTTGCCATTTTCTAGTGGAAAAATATAACAGGAATATCACAAGAACCACAAAACTGACTCAGTTGAAAGGATATTATCGTTCACATTCTTGGAACATCATACACTGTTTGAAACTTTCTGATATAGTTATTCCGATGCACCAATCTCTGAGTTCCTGTTATGAATAATGACCTATTGTTAGTGTGCTGAAGTAGGTACTACGGACCATATAGCACACGTAATAGTTGCAGACATCATAGAAGCGACGAGGTTTAGTCTGACTGTGATTCGGCACAATGGGAGATGCTTTGCTTTCGAATGCCCAGATAACATTATGCACAACATATTCTATATTATATACCATTTGGAAGAGGAACCAAACATATATATTCCACCAGAATACAGAATGGCTGTGGCCTAGGAGTGTCCACCAAGTGATAGGGATTCTCATATTCATTCCAAGACTTCCCCCGTTGTCAACTCAGAATTCAAACTAAGAGTTATTTCCTTCCATTGAGAATAATAGATTTTACAGTAAAGTCCGGATCAAAATTAAGCACAGTACACACCTCGTTACCTCGACAAAAACATGTTACCAGTTTGTTCGACTGGATCAGTTGATAATACAATGTTTTGGAGCCTCGATCCTCTTTCAAATGGTATAGAATATGGAATATGTTGTCTATAATGTGATCTGTTGATTCCAAAATTAAGTGGGCTTTTAATTCTGTGTAAAAGTCACAAATTATTGACTGCTGAAAGAAGGATGAGAAAACTTCATTATCCCCTGTAAACAAAGTTTGGCGGGGGATATAGCAATGGGCTCCACGAGTCCATCCATGAGTTCATGAATCTGTCTATTCGTAACAATTTTGAGCTCTTTATCTTGGTCAGTATCAGTTGGATTGTAATGATCTTTGGTATGTTGATGAACCAACATGGAATGAGTATTTAGAAACAGCGGTTTTCGTCTATCGATTTTTATACGCCCTTTTTGAAAAAAGGTCGTATTATGTAATCAGTCCGTCCATTTTTGGTTTCCGACCGATAACTCCAGTTTGGATTATTTGATATGAACCAAAGTTGGTATGTGTATTTCCCAGTTAAAACTACAGGCCAAGTTCGAATATGGGTTCCGTCCAATTATTTTTACATGAGTTACGGCCCTTTTTCGACTTAGAATTTGACCATCTGTTAACATTTTTGGTTTCCGACCGATAACTCCAGTTTGGAATATTTGATCTGAACCAAAGTTGGTATGTGTATTTCCCAGCTAACGATACAGGCCAAGTTCGAATATGGGTTCCGTCCAGTTATTTTAATGTGAGTTACAGCCCTTTTTGTCCGCCGACCCAACAGGTTCGGAGGACTATTATAATCAGCATGTGCGTCCGTGCGTGCGTCCGAGGTTTCCGGATGATAACTTTAGTTAGAGTGAACCAAATTAAATTAAATTTGGTATGTGGGTTTACTAGCAGAATAGACAGGTCAAGTTCGAATTCTGTTCGAAGTTCCGTCCGCCAATTTTCACCAGAGTTATGCCCCTTTTTCGACTTAGAATTTTACCGTCTGTTAACATTTTCGGTTTCCGACCGATAACTCCAGTTTCGATTATTTGATCTTAACCAAAGTTGGTATGTGTATTTCCCAGCTAAATACAGGCCAAGTTCGAATATGAGTTCTGTCCAATTATTTTTACATGAGTTACAGCCCTTTTTAGCTCAACTTTACTTTGTAAAGATTGAGCTATTGCCATGGCTTTGTCGTCCGTCGTACGTGTGTGTGTGTGTGTGTGCGTAAGGCATCAACAATGCAGTCTACAGGTCGTACCTTTGGTCGGATCATTATGAAATTTGTCATAGCTGTTGACATCAACATTTAGACCAGAATGATTCATTTTGGGGTCATTCGGTAAAAAAACATGGCCGCCAGTGGCCATCTTGCATTTCAAAATTCAATCCATTAGCACGGGCTACAGGGCGTACTGTTTGTCTGATCGTCATGAAATTTGTCATGGATGTTAATAATGACATGTAGATGGGAACAAGTCATTTTGGGGTCATTCGGCCAAATATCATGGCCGCCAAGCAGGCATCTTTGATTTCACTCTTTGTATGACTAAATCCTTTAGCACGGGCTACAGGTCATACCTTTAGTCCGATCATCATAAAATTTGTCATGGCTGTTGAAATTGGATTGTAATTCAATTGAGTATTTGTCACTAAAAACAAGCATTCTGATTGGCCGAGAGCGGCTAACTTTCGTTTTCGATTCACCGACATCGGCCGCTTCAGCGTGCATCAAATCTGAATGTAGCACGGTCAAATTTCATCGGTGCAGAACGAGTAGCGAAACGAGCACACCCGCGTGTTGTTGTCTATAGATACCGTTCATCGGTCGCTTCAGCGTGCATCAAATCTGAATGTGACACGGCACAATTTCGTCGGCGCAGAACGGAGTAGCGAAACGAGCCAACCAGCCCCACAGGAAATGGTTACGGAGCAGTGTTCCGAGTAACGCAATGAACAAACCCAATGATTTGTGCACGGTGACAACGGCGAAATGAAAGTCTCGATTCCTGTCATGAAAATGACTAAATAAAACTTTTTATACAGTTGTTTTGCAAATTCCTTGCAAGATTGAATTACAATGGAGATAAACGTACCCTGTTTCGTTGTACATTCTGGGATTCGAGCATGAAAACAGTTTGTGAACTCGCCGGCAAGCCGGCTCGTTCACAAACTGTTTTCATGCTCGAATCCCAGAATGTACAACTCAACAGGGTATGTTTATCTCCTAAATGTAGATCGGAACGAGTCATTTTGGGGTCATTCGGATAAAAAACATGGCCGCCAGCGGCCATCTTGGATTTCAAAATTCAATCCATTAGCACGGGCCACAGGTCGTACTGTTCGTCTGATCATCATGAAATTTGTCATGGATGTTAATATTGACATGTAGATGGGAACGAGTATTTTGGGGTCATTCGGCCAAAAAACATGGCGGCCAGCAGCCATCTTGGATTTTACTCTTTGTATGACTAAATTCTTTAGCATGGGCTACAGGTCGTACCTTTAGTCTGATCATCAAATTTGTCATGCATGTTGATAATAACATGTAGATGGGAACGAGTCATTTTGGGGTCGTTCGGTCAAAAAACATGGCCGCCAGCAGGCATCTTTGATTTTACTCTTTGTATGACTAAATCCTTTAGCACGGGCTACAGGTCGTACCTTTAGTCTGATCATCATAAAATTTGTCATGGCTGCAGGGGGGGGTCTGGAAAAAAAGTGCACATATAGGGCCCAAAAAGTTTTTTTCCGACCTCGAAGGACCCACCACCCCATTTTTGCAAAACAAATATTTTTTTCCTCCAAAATTTTGGGGACCCACCCCCCCGTTTCTCATGTTTTTATCAAAATTTCAGAGGTTTTTTTAGCCGTTCTTCAATAACTGTGTTAACTGCCTTATTATTTGGTAAACACAGATCAGAAAAACGAAAAATATACTGTATTTCCATGTGTTTCCTGGTGTTTTCAGTATCTAACAACAATATTAATTAAGCATTGTGTAGGTACACTATATGTCACAAATTGCCCTAGACCCCATTTATAGCCTTAATATATCGAGTGTGTTGTGTCTGACGGAGAACACTGGCCAGTGTAAATAGTGGTAAACAGGTCAGGGGTTCCATAATTATATGTGCATGATCAAAGAACTCTTTAGTCTTATCCAACGGGATGGGGTGGGAGGGGAATTGTTTTTTGTTTATGTATACACATAGATATATGGTTATTATACTGCCCGATATTAGTCGGCGGGTATACAGTTGACGTCTCGAGCCGCCTGTCCGTACAAACATTTTGAATTTTAACTCAAGAGTCAGTTGTCATATTTGATGCACTATGGCATGGTGACGGACCAGAAATGGGGGACGAATATGCATAATATCGCGGGTTGTGACCACCAATGTCAACCAGAGTTATGGGCCCTGTTCGACTTTATGAAATTCAGTCCATACAAAGTTTTCGCAATATAAGTTAAGTGTCGGTTGTCAAATTTTGATGTGGTTTGGTATGGTGATAGACCAGAATGAAGAATTGAATGTCATTTCTCAATGCATCTGAATGCATCACATTATTTCAGTTCATCTATTTGTAAGTGATAACAGTATACAAATAGTATTTTAGTTTCGTCTTGTTGAGCAGTAAAGCTCCCATATGAAGTTTGGAAATTCAATGAGAATAGCGTCACATTCATTTGGGATTGTCTGAGCAGTAAACAGTAATGTCATTCATCATAACCAATTCAGTTTTATTTGGATAATTGTTGCAAATTAACATTACTTGCAATCATTCAAGATGAGAAATAACCAGAAGGAATGAATTTGACTACATGCCAGAACAAGACAGTATTTCAGACATTAGAAATTTATGAGATACCCTTTTCAATTTCATGTTATGCAACAATCAGGTTAGTCATCATTGAGTATTCACCATGTAGTATCCAATTTGTGATAGTTTTTTTGTTTTATTACTTTTATTCAGATAATACAACTGGGTAATATATTAATTTTGTTACTAAATATTTCTTCCGTTGATCATAAGTTTCCTGAACGTTAATACGGTGGTCCACTGTGAAGTGGTCCGGGATACTGTGAAATCCAGAATGTTGCTAAATCTGAGGCTAAAGAGTCACTTTAGCTGCCTATATAGCCCTATAACAACAAGCATGGTACTAACATGCTTACAAACAACATTACATGGTCAGTACTTGTAAATTGTTTGAAAAAAACCCATTTTGGAAAAAAATTACAAGCACCATTTTTTCGGCCTCTGGACCACCCACCCACCCCGGCCCTATATACGGAATTTTTTTGCAGACCCCCCCCTGATGGCTGTTGAAATTGGAATGTAGATGGGAACGAGTCATTTTGGGGTCATTCGGACAAAAAACAATGGCCGCCAGTGGCCATCTTGGATTTCAAAATTCAATCCATTAGCACGGGCCACAGGTCGTACTGTTCGTCTGATCATCATGAAATTTGTCATGGATGTTAATATTGATATGTAGATGGGAACTGAGTAATTTTGGGGTCATTCGGCCAAAAAACATGCCGCCAGCAGCCATCTTGGATTTTACTCTTTGTATGACTAAATTCTTTAGCACGGGCTACAGGTCGTACCTTTAGTCTGATCATCATCAAATTTGTCATGGATGTTAATATTGACATGTAGATGGGAACGAGTAATTTTGGGGTCATTTGGCCCAAAAACATGGCCGCCAGCAGCCATCTTGGATTTTACTCTTTGTATGACTAAATCATTTAGCACGGGCTATAGGTCGTACCTTTAGTCTGATCATCATAAAATTTGTCATGAATGTTAATAATGACATGTAGATGGGAACGAGTCATTTTGGGGTCATTTGACCGAAAAACATGGCTGCCAGCAGCCATCTTGGATTTTACTCTTTGTATGACTAAATCCTTTAGCACGGGCTACAGGTCGTACCTTTAGTCTGATCATCATAATGTAGATGGGAACGAGTCATTTTGGGGTCATTCGGCCAAAAAACATGGCCGCCAGCAGCCATCTTGGATTTTACTCTTTGTATGACTAAATTCTTTAGCACGGGCTGCAGGTCGTACCTTTAGTCTGATCATCATAAAATTTGTCATGGATGTTAACAATGACATGTTGATGGGAATGAGTCATTTTGGGGTCATTCGGCCAAAAAACATGGTCGCCAGCAGCCATCTTGGATTTTACTCTTTGTATGACTAAATCCTTTAGCACGAGCTACAGGTTGTACCTTTAGTCTGATCATCATAAAATTTGTCATGAATTTTAATAATGACATGTAGATGGGAACGAGTCATTTTGGGGTCATTCGGCCAAAAAACATGGCCACCAGCAGCCATCTTGGATTTTACTCTTTGTATGACTAAATTCTTTAGCATGGGCTACAGGTCGTACCTTTAGTCTGATCGTCATAAAATTTGTCATGGATGTTAACGATGACATGTAGATGGGAACGACTCATTTTGGGGTCATTCGGCCGAAAACATGGCCGCCAGCAGCCATCTTGGATTTTACTTTTCTCTTCATGTCTTTTAACTAGTATTAGACATTCAACTTTCCACATTCCTAATCGCTCGATCCATTGACTGTAATACATTAAATTATTCCCTTTCCAAGTTGAGCTACAGTGTCATTGACACTTTCATTCGACTTAGAATTTGACCATCTGTTAACATATTTGGTTTCCGACCGATAACTCCAGTTTGGATTATTTGATCTGAACCAAAGTTGGTATGTGTGTCTTTCTCCCAGCAAAACACAAGTCAAGTTCGAATTCGGGTTCCGACCGCCAATTTTCACCAGAGTTATGTCCCTTTTTTACTTAGAATTTTTGCCAATTTGAGGTTTCCGGATGATAACTTTAGTAAATGTGTACTGAATGAAATTAAATTTGGTATGTAGGTTTACTAGCACTAAAGACAGGTTTTTATGCGCAAACAACGGTCGTATCAAGCCGACACTTAGAGGTGGACATGAGGTCTACCGACCTTTTTTCGACTTAGAATTTGACCGCATTTTGGCATTGAAATTAGGGGTATATCAGATATTCTTCAAATGTAAGCCCCAAGTATTATTTTATTTTGCGGTAGTACAATTCGAAATAGCTAAAGGGTGTATTTTGCCACGCCCTAGCGATGCTCTTGTTTCCAGAGTTATGGCCATTATTGAGTAATGGGACTTAGTGTGAAAATGGATTTTACTCTTTGCATGACTAAATCCTTCAGGACACCCAACAGGCCGCATCCCTCATCCGATTGTCATAGGCCAAATTGGCCATGGGCAATTTTTTTTCGAAAATGGGCAAAAAAACATTTCATTTCTTTTTACCCCAAAATCAGAAATCTAATTAAATGAAAGTGTTAATGACACTGTAGCTCAACTTCGAAAGAGAATAATTTCATTTGTTACAGTCAATGGTGCAATTAGGAATGCGGAAAATTGAAATGTGTAAGTAATACTAGATTATCAACATGAAGAGATATATATATAAAATAAAATCCAAGATGGCCACTGGTGGCTATGAATCCCTATGATTTCTTATGAATAACAAAAACATTTGATAGCTCCCATCTAGTAGATCAATGTCAAGATCAATATGAAGTTTGGTGATGTTCGGATGAGGGAAGTGGACTGATTTAGTCATGCAACGATTAAAATCCAAGATGGCTGGCCGAATGACCCGAAAATAACTCGTTCCCATCTACATGTCAATATTAACATCCATGGCAAAATTCATGATAATCTGAAAAAACAATTTGGCCTGTAGCCCGTGTTAATGGATTGAATTTTGAAATCCAAGATGGCCACTGGTGGCCATGTTTGTTTGCCAAATGACCGCAAAAAGACTCGTTTCCCATCTACATGTACATGTCAATGTCACCAGCCATGACTAATTTCATAATGATACGACCAAAGGTACGACTTGAAGCCTGTGCCAATGGATTTAGTCATGCAAAGAGTAAAATCCAAGATGGTGGCCATGTTTTATGGCCTAATGACCCCAAAATGATAGGACTAAAGCTACGACTTGTAGCCCATGCCAAAGGATTTAGTCATTCAATGAGTAAAATCCAAGATGGCTGCCAGTGGCCATGTTTTATGGCCGAATGACACAAAAATTACTCGTTCCCATATACATGTCAATATTAACATCCATACAAATATCATAATGATCAGGCAAACAGTTTGGCCTGTAGCCCATGCTAATGGATTGTTTGAAATCCAAGATGGCCACTGGTGGCCATGTTTTTTTTGCCAAATGATCCCAAAATGATCCCATCTTCATGTCAACAGCCATGACTAATTTCATAATGATCCGACCAAAGGTACGACCTGTAGCCCATGCCAAAGGATTTAGTCATGCAAAGATTATAATCCAAGATGGCTGCTGGCGGCCATGTTTTATGGCCACAATGACCCCAAAATGACTCGTTCCCATCTACATGTCAATATTAACATCCACGACAAAATTCATGATGATCAGTCGAAAACTCTGGCCTGTAGCCCGTGCTAATGGATTGAATTTTGAAATCCAAGATGGCCACTGGCAGCCATGTTTTTTTGCCAAAATGAGTCGTTACATCTACATGTCAATGTCAAGAGCCATGACTAATTTCATAATGATCCGACCAAAGGTACGACCTGTAGCCCGTGCCAAAGGATTTAGTCATGCAAAGAGCAAAATCCAAGATGGCTGCCGGTGGCCATGTTTTATGGCCGAATGACCCCAAATTGACTCGTTCCCATCTACATATCAATGGTAACAGCCATGACAAATTTCATGATGATCTTACCAAAGGTACGACCTGTAGCCTGTGCCAAAGGATTTAGACATGCAAAGAGTAAAATCGAAGATGGTGGCCATGTTTTGACCCCAAAATGACTCGTTCCCATCTGCATGTCAATATTAACATAAATGACAAATTTCATGATGATCAGAAATGAAAGTGTCAATGACACTGTAGCTCAACTTGGAAAGGGAATAATTTAATGTATTACAGTCAATGGAGCGATTAGGAATGTGGAAAGTTGAATGTCTAATACTAGTTTATCAACATGAAGAGATATATATATATATAAAAGTAAAATCTAAGATGGTTGCTGGCAGCTATGTTTTCCAATAAAATTCAAAAGCATTTGATAGCTTTAGTCATGCAAATAGTAAAATCCAAGATGGCTACCGGCGACCATGTTTTTTGGCCAAATAACTTCAAAATTACTCGCTCCCCATCTACAAAGGTACGACCTGTAGCCCATGCCAAATGATTTAGTCATTCAAAGAGTAAAATTCAAGATGGCTGCTGGTGGCCATGTTTTATGTGTTTACAGAGCATTTTGAATTAATACAGTATTCCTCAATTATACATATGTTTTATCGCAAATAATTTGTTTTTAAACTGTCCTGTATGATCTGCACATGTACATTACATGTATCTAATTTTATATGACACTGCAAGCCTCCAAATATGGTGCTGGACATTTGCAGAATGAGGTCAACAGAGGGTAAATTTTGTGACGCAACTATGAACAGTGGGCTAGCATCACAAAATTCATCCTCTGGGGGCATTATTCTGCATGGCCTCATTTGCTATGGGCGACCTAGACACAGGTTCAAATTCCCAGATGGCGATGATTGTGAATTGCACTCATTGGTCATTCAACTAAAAAAGAAATGAAAGTGTCAATGACACTGTAGCTCAACTTGGAAAGGGAATAATCTCATGTGTTACCGTCAATGGAGTGATTAGGAATGTGGAAAGTTGAAAGGCCTAGTTATGCAAAGAGTAAAATCCAAGATGGCCACTGGCAGCCATATGTTTTTGCCGAATGACCCCAAAATGACTCGTTCCCACCTACATGTCAATATTAACATCCATGACAAATTTCATGATGATCAGACTAACAGTAGGACCTGTAGCCTGTGCTAATGGATTGAATTTTGAAATCCAAGATGGCCGCTGGCAGCCATGTTTTTTTTCCGAATTACCCCAAAATGACTTGTTCCCATCTACATGCCAATGTCAACAGCTATAACAAATTTTATAATGATCTGCCCAAAGGTACGACCTGTAGCCCATGCTAAAGGAAATTGTTGACGAATCACACACACGGACGACGGATACCAAGCCATGGCAATTGCTCAAAATTTACAAAGTAAAGTTGAGCTAAAGAACAGACTTACAAGGTTTATTCACAATTAGGGCTGGTTTTGTAATGAGAGATGCTTTTATTTTGTAGTTTCAGTTCCATGGTTGAGGCGAACACCATGTGATGTCAATGAGATGTGTATGGAACATGTGGAGCATACATATTTTTTAATATGGCACAGCGGGAGCACGTTAATTCCAGGAACAAACATGTCATAAATATGTCACAGGGGAACTTACTTATTTTGAGGCATTTATATATGTTGTCCAGGTTAATGCGGAGTGAGAATCAACCATGTGTGTCGTTATCTTTGCTTGTGATGACCACAGATACCCTCACTATTCTACATGTACCAAACAATCTCGCTGGTTTATAAAATACAATGTAGTACAATCCAGTGCATGCTAGTACTGCCGGTGAGCAACTTGCTCAGAAAATTAAATCAGGTCACCCTCTCTTTGTATGGCAAAAACATAAACCCAAGCAAGTATAAAGATAGATGATGCCATGAATTTCTACTCTGGCTAATACCCATAGAGATCATATTCCACCAGTACAAAACCTTGGAACTTTATTAAGTTTTGATAGGGAACATTATAAACGTTTTTAAAAAAATAACGCAGGGAATATATTTCTTAGTCATTATCTGTTCCTTGATAATGTACTTCACTGAAGGTGAAGGTCCTAACTCCAAATTGCATGCTTTTCTGTGACTTTTCTGAGTCGATATCTCAATAAGCATTGAATAAATTACCCAGGAGAAATTCCATCATGTAAGCGACGCAAAGCAAAATCTCTCACAGTCACTTAAATCGTGAAATTTTGAGTTTGAACCTTGACCTATAGTGAAGTAGATTATTAAGGAACAGATAATAACTGCCTGCAAATATTTTCGACTTTATGAGGTTCACTGTCAAAACTTCAAAAAGTTCCAAGATTTTGTACGGGTGGAATATGATCTCTACAGGCGTTAGCCAGAGTAGAGATTCATGTCATGATCTAGTATAAAGAGAAAAAAACGCAAAGAGAGATGAAATCTGATAATGTTGATTTATTATTCAAAAACTACTGCACGAAAAATGTAAGAAGTCATATAACAACACTGGCAATCTCAACAAATGAAATCTTAAATATCATTAAAACAAACCCAGTGGTTACATACTCAACAAACAAACCACTTGTCAACTAACAAACCCCACCCACTGGTCAAAAATGAAAATTTGCTTAGGGTGTACAAATTTACAGCACAAAAAAACAAGCCACAAGTCAATCAATTACGATACCTACTGTTATGACATATTAAAAAAATCTTTTCAATTTAGAAAATATTCTGGCAACTACATGTAGTTATGCTGAATAATCAAGTTTGCAAGCTTTAATTGATTGCAGTAACAAGGTTATGGAAATTCGGGTACCTAAGGTTTATGAACACTGAATAAAGTACTTAGGATTCCAATCTCAAGAGAGCAAAAAGTTATAAACAGTAATGCTCTAAGTAATCGACTCCTTAACCACAGCACAATTATGGGTAACTTTTCAGGATTTAGTCGGAAATATGGCTTGTTGCCATTCACCGGAAAGCTCTCGGGGAGAGCTTTCCGATGAATGGCAACAAGCCATATTTTCGACTAAATCCTGAAAAGTTACCCATAATTCTGCTGTGGTTAAGGAGTCGATTACTTAGAGCATTACTGTACATGCGTTGATTGGTTTATAGAAAGACAAATATTGCAGAAGATGAATAATGTGGCTTCTTTACTTCTCTGCAGAGTTGTATCACATTCACTATTAGGTGGACTTTAACCCTATCTATACTAAATGGATTCTCCCAGCAGATATAAAAGTATACATTGAAATGGTCTATTATACATCATTTGGAGGCAGACAAATGACTGATGAAAAGATAAAACAAGCGCAGAAGGAGTCTTATTCATTAGTGAAAAATGTTCAGATAATAAGATCACGGTCGTTTGTTAAACTTATTATCTGAACATTTACTACTCATCAATGAGTATGTAGTTTCGAGAGTGTTAATTTATACCATAAGACTTATGTTTGTTGGTCAATATTGGAATTTTCAGGGTGACTTGCTCTTCACCTGACTGCAAAAATAAGGCGAAATGAGCAAGAATAGGTAAGACTTTTTCACCCATGGTCCATGCCATTAGTGCAGTAAAATGATATCACATTGCACTGTTTGAAAGTACTTTAGTTTCAGTCAGACAGACTGTTAAAAGGTCATGGCTCTTTTGAATGAGGACGGATATCAGGACAAACATAAGCAGAATATATCCAACCGAACTTGTTGATAGAGCGCTGAAAAACTTGCTCTCTTATAATTTGCCACGCGATCTTCAATACAAAACGTGACTGGAGGAAAATAGGATATCGGTGGTAATTAATCTGACTTAAACCTTCTTATACAAAATACTCATTGATGAGTAGTTCCCTTAGGACATGCTCAGATAACAAATTCAACAGACAGGTCGATTGTTGAACTTATTATCTGAACATTTCCCACAAATGAATAAGAATCCTCCAGCACTTGTTTTGTCTTTTTTTATGACTGCCGTCTGCTAACTTTCTCTGAAAACCCCTACATATGAATAAAACCATTCCAATAATATATATTTTAATAACTGGGTGGGGGAATCCATCCAGTAAAGAAAGGGTTAAGTAATGTATATCTGAGGCATATAAAGTTAAGGAACTATTTTTATCCAAGGAATCTGACAGGAATATAAAAGATATCGATAATAGGTATAATTTGACCTCAAACTATCATTGACCTTTAAAGATAACCTGAATTAACACCCCTAATTTACTATTTCTTTGGCTTCAAGGGTAAAATATATTTTAATTGATTCGAGGATCCTACCCTACAAAGATCAGTGAGTTCTGGAGGTCACGGTTCATGGTGGGTTTGGAAGATCGGAAAAAGACTTGCCCAGATACACAAATCAGGTTATCTTCCATTTTCCGTAGATCACAAATCTGTACTTATTTGGACTCGAACCAACTTAACCTTCATAGCTTATGTTGGCCGGCCAAATGTGCCATGCAACTGAGTCACCTGGAGGGGGCCTCGGACATTCGATTGGACAAAATGTATTCAATGAAGTTGGAAAATCACCTGTTGATCCATATGATAACTAAAGATATTCACTATTGAGTAGTTTAACCCTTTACCCAACAAACCGGCCAAAACCGGCCAAATAAAGCTTCAACAGCCTAAAATATCTTGGGTCTGTCTCAATAAAACCATACAAATATGGATATCATTGGAACCGGCTCATTGACCACATTGTGATGGTTATAGTTATGCCCTGTGCCAATGCATTCTCGTATATATGTGAGTCGACCATAGGTCGCCTCGCATATATAAGAGAATGCATTGGCCTAAAAAATATCTT
Organism: Siphonodentalium dalli; assembly: GCA_032622095.1. Taxonomy (NCBI): domain Eukaryota; kingdom Metazoa; phylum Mollusca; class Scaphopoda; order Gadilida; family Siphonodentaliidae; genus Siphonodentalium; species Siphonodentalium dalli. The sequence goes on from CP136067.1 coordinate 58,026,911, forward strand.
TTTTTAACACTTCTTACCATTTTTTCTTACATTCTTTAACAAATTTTATGATTTTTAATGTGTTAAGCCAATGCATTCTCTTATATATGCGAGGCGACCTATGGTCGACTCGCATATATAAGAGAATGCATTGGCACAGGGCCATTCTGTTGGGTAAAGGGTTAATACTGGATTAATTTTAATCCATTTATAAGAATTACCATTGTGAGCATGTTTAACTATGATAGATGTGATCACTGTTCCGCTCAATTAGTGATGAGGGATTTTCATTGATTTTTTATACTTATCAAGAAACAATCAGGAGGTTTAGAATGTGAAAAGGCAAACTACAATCTTGGGTCGCTAATAGCTACCGATGGTCAGCTGATCGATTGTTTTGTAGAAACTGGTTTAGATCGCAACTTCAAACTTGCAGCAAGTGCGATAACCAAATACACTGTTGTCTTATGTTAACAAGAGGTCAGAAACTGAGATTGATGTGTCCATTGATTGATCTTGATAAGTATTAAATTGTTAGTTAAGTGAGTGGATTGTGACAGTAAAGTCGCACACGGTTCGCATTTTTGTGATTGACACATATTGATCAACACGAAGTCACCCTGTCATTCAACTTATCAGTGTTCGCTGATATTTCACGCGACACCTTCGCACCAAGAATATTTCAAAAGCAACCCAAGTTTGAAGTTCGCCGTTTTACAATCTAAACCTTTCTAATGTTTTACTGTAGGAAATGAGAACTGTCCACAGAGTTAGTTGGGCAGAAGTATAAGCATCACGTTCAGATAACGCCAGCAGGGATTTTGCTCAGCTCAATGTAAACATTAATATGTTGTTATTCCTAAACGTTTGATCACAATTTGCAAGCATCATTACTCAAACTTATTCATTTTCACATATTTTCAATTGACTATAGCAGAATACCCTTAGAATTGGCTGATTTAATGGCTTATTCCCTCCTCAGTATATATCCTTTCATACCTGGACCAAAACCATAGTGAAACAGATTATTATTGCCTGCAATATAGTAATTTATTTCTCAGTGAATGTACATGATTGCCTGGTCCACAAATTTCAATTGTTAGGTCTAAAATGTAGAGTGGAAAAAACTTGGAAAATATTTATGGTAAATAGTCTGAATAACTAACACGCGCATTCATAAGTATGATAATAAACATGATGATAAAAATCAATAAAATTCTATTCTGAATAATAAATACACACGCACTCATGAAAAGTATGAAGAAATGTGAGGGAGAAGGTCAATGTTTTCAAGTCTTATTGATCAAGTGTTTTGAAAAAAAAATTCCACAATATATATACAGTAATTCCCTAATTAATCGACTCCTTACCCACAGCAGAATTATGGGTAACTTTCAGGTTTAATAGTTAATATGGCTTGTTGCCATTCATTGGAAAGCTCCCGTGGAGAGCTTTCCGATGAATGTCAACAAGCCATATTTCCGACTAAATCCTGAAAAGTTACCCATAATTCTGCTGTGGTTAACCTCTTTGCTGCTAAATGACGTTATGACGTCGTTTGCTGGGCTGTTGACGTTATTGCCATTTTCCAATGGCAAACTATAATGGGAATACCACAAGAACCATAAAACTGACTCAGTTGAAAGGCTATAATCGTTCACAATCGTGGAACATCATACACTGTTTGAAACTTCGAGATACATGATGCACCAATCTGTGAATTCCAATTATGTATAATGGCCTACTGCTATTGTGCTGAAGTAGGTCCGTAGTACCTACGGACCATATAGCACACGGTGTGCACTTTTACGTCCGTAATAGTTACGGACGTCATAGCAGTGAAGAGGTTAAGGAGTCGATTACTTAGGGCATTACTGTAGAAGAAATGATATTTTTATCATGCTAAAGCAATGAACACTCAGACTGAGTCGGCGCCTCCATAAATCTAATATATACATGTATATGAACAAACAAGTTAGGTTGTTTGTTGAGCTTATTATCTGAACATTTCCCACCAATGAATTTGAAACTTTCTGCAAAAAAAATTCCTGAACACCCTTCAAAGATAATAATAAACCGTTCCGATGTTTACTTTTATAACTGAATGTGAGAATCCATTCAGAACAGAAAAGATTAACCCTTTCCCTTTCTATACTAAATTGATTCTCCCACTCATTTATAAAAGTATAGATTGGAATATTCTATTATTCATTTGGAGGAATGTCCTGGAGATATAAGCAAACAAACAGATGAAAGTATAATACAAGTGCAGAAGTAGCTGTATTCATTAGTGGAAAAAGTTTAGATAATAAGTTGAACAAACGACCTATGGTCATTCGTTGAACTTATTATGTGAACATTTCCTAAGGGAACTAGGCATCAATGTGTATTTAGTATCGAAAGGGTTAAAGTAATATGTCTGGGTTTCATGGCAGAAATCGGCCAAAATTAGTATCATACATAACATCGTTAGTGTCATGCATCATTATTGTCACACATCATTAGTGTTGTACGTCATTAGAAAGGATATTGGAAAAGAGGTCCACATGACTTATTATCTAGGTTGACAGGTATCTTATTTTAACGGACGTTTTTAAAAAATGGGACATATTAAGTTATTGGTCTTTCCGTCAATTTTTAAGCCATTTGTTCAATTTTTTCATTTCCGGATAACTTAAGTAAGTCTGAACTGAAAGGACTGAAATTTGGTATGTGATTTTACTAGTCTAAAATACAGGTCAAGTTTGAATTTGGGTTCCGCCCACCAATTTTCACCAGAGTGAAATTAGATATAATAAAATCCAGGTTATGCTATGTCCACAAAGGCGTATTACCAAGGCCTATCGACAACTGATGATCCTAACACCAAGAACAGAGCAGAGAGAACCATAACTTCACAATCGCTGGTTGAAATTTTCACTTCCTGAAAATGAGGAGTGAAATAATGAACGCAGATATGGCATGGTTTCCCTGGTTTGTTCTGGGTGGATTTCAGTATTCAAATCATTTTGGTGCAGATCACATTTACAAGCATTCGGAAAAGCACATTTGAATAAACTATACAGTCCTGAAACAAGCAAGTCAATGTGAACCAATAGAGATAAACTACAGGTTCTCAACCATTCGGAATGACACTGATCTAAATACTACAAAACAATGACCTTTTTCTCATTATATACATGTAAAGTGAATCTGGATAGATAAGCTTATCACCATGATAGATGGTGGTTAATTTTCTACTCTCAGACATTATTCATTCCGAAAAATAAAGACACTAATTTCTTTATGATCAACATAAAAACAAATATTGTCAGATTAAATAACTGAAATATTTGTATTATTTTCGAAGGATTAAAGTTTGTTTTAAGCATGGCTCTACTCTACAGAGGGTGCCATACCAATGATACTCTCTTCAAGACAGCTCACTGTGAATCAAGCATCAATGTTTGGCACAAATATTAAGGGAGAAAAACTGGTACTTATTATTTCCAGTTAAAGTGAGCGATTTCTATCAATTAGAGTTGGTCTATCTCTTTCTAACAAGTTTTATATAGTTTCCAGGTTATAAAATAATAAACATGAATCAAACACACCTATCCAGAAAAGTTTCTATCCATTAACATAAATTTTATTTTTATTTTTCTGGTATAATAACTGCAACATTTCAGGACAGTTTTACAATTCATTTTCACAGAACAGAAACTACAGACGCATTCGGAGGGCAGCAAGAAGGAGAACTCTATCTTGTTAGCACTCTACATCAAGGCAAAATGCCATTTTTATTCAAATATTTTTCAGGAATAAACCACTTTATTATGCCTTTATAGACAAATAGTATACCCAATCTTCAGTTTTATTCACAGAAAAATGTATTTGTAGACTTGAAATTATGTTTTACAAAAATGATGTTGTTGTAATTATGTCCCGGAAGAGATAGACCATCTTCAATGGATAAATTTTGGCCACATATCAGCTGCACCTTGGACAAAGAATTAATTTTTGTGTTTTTACTAATTTAATCCACAGATCATAAGAAATAGTTTTTATGTGTGTAGCTTAAGGGTTATATGTTATAAGAGTAAAACGCGTTAAACAAAAAAGGTTCCAAAAACATCTCATTGGGTCTATGAACAAGATAGGTGAGTAAAAATAGTGCTGATGATTTAATTTTAGCTTTAGGTTGATTTCCATGTTGAAGTAGTATGTGTACATAGGAAAAATAATTCATCATTCTGACGATGACAGCCCTTCTTAGACAGCTGAGCATAGCTGATTCTGCTAGGTGTCGATATCACAACAGACTGCAAAATTTGTTCTAACATTATTATGACAACTTCACAAGAGTCAAGCATTTGCTTAAAAAAAAAAAATCTTTCAAGAAATCTGGACTAGTTATCTCAGGCCAGCCCATTTGGAAAACTATAAAAGATGAGTATTTTCCCTTATTTAGGCAAATATGAACCAAGATGTAGTCTTGATGCATATATTTATTGACTAGCACCAATAATAGGAAGGCAAAAAAATGCTACTTACTTATTTTATTGTTAATTGAGTGAGCCAAAATAGGTAACACAGGAGACCAATTACCGCCCTCCTTATATTTAGTTAAGTTACAGTAATGCCCTAAATAATCGACTCCTTAACTACAGCAGAATTATGGGTAACTTCTCAGGATTTTTGTCGGAAATATGGCTTGTTGCCATTCATTGGAAAGCTCTCAGTGAGAGCTTTCCAATGAATGGCAACAAGACATATTTCCAACTAAATCCTGAAAAGTTATCCATAATTCTGCTGTGGTTAAGGAGTCGATTATTTAGGGCATTACTGTAGGAGAGCTGAGAGGAGATGGGGTAATTGTCCTTAAAAGGCCAGGTATGTTATTTAGTCAAAACATTTTTGGAGAAAGTTGCTGTTGGCTCAATATTGCACATACATGTACCATGAGGGAAACAAATTCCTAACATGACGAAACTATTCCAACTAACAAACCACTGTATGTACTAGATTATGATTAGGTCTTGAAATTATCATGAGAATTCAATAGTTTGATTTAAATTAGTTTTGGAAAATAATTCTCCTTCTCAAAACATGTCACCTAATTTTAACTTATGAATTATTTCCCTTTGAAATTTTAAAATGTCCAGTTCAAAACAAATGCAAATTACTGGCATCACAGTTTCCGAATATCTAGCTGTGAGGAACAAAGATATCCACAAGGGTGAAAAAATTTAACATTGGTCACTTTTACAATTGCGAAATCACAAGGTAGTTTTGAGACGTTTTGAGACATTTTAACAGATTTAGGCCTATAGATCAAAGAACAACCCTTGCGAAGTGGTGTTTAACAACAAAGAGAAGCAGCTATGCTCAGATTTTTGGGAGAATCAAGATAAATGCTCTTGTAGAACGTATAGTGAGGAAAGCACTATGAAATAGATAAAGAATATGTACATTTATATATATATGAAAAGAAATTTCTTTAAAAACCTTTCAAACCCGGATGATAAATATCTGTGTAGTATGTACAATAGTATATGTGCATTGGTAAAAATAAAATAACTCACAAAAAACTCAACAATTCACCCTAAACAAGTTCTAATGAACAGCAATTGCTATTGGCATGCGGTGGGTTAATAAACTAACTATATGACTCATAGACGTGGCTGAATAATTCATAAATAACCATTTTAGTCTTAATGGTTGTCAACAGCTGGTTCACTCATGTCAACCAGTTAACAAAGATTGGAGATATAATTTAATGATGCATCTGTTATGAGTTTGTTCAGTACTTAACTACTTTTGTGCCAGGGCTTGTAGGGATGTTCAGCTAGTAAGTTGAACAAAAAAATTTAACATTTCTACAAATAAAACCTTAGTATTTCTAAGTGTCATCTTTCATTCCACATCCATTGGTGTGCAAGCCTTGAAATAGCGTGTCTGTCATTTGCAGAATGAGGTCCCCAGAGGGTGAATTTAGTTATGCTACCCCACATAGCAGGCTAGCATCACCAAATTCAACCTCTGGGGACCTCATTCTGCTTGCACCTCAGCAGAATGAGGTTCCCAGAGGGTGAATTTGGTGATGCTAGCCCACTATGCAGGGTAGCATCACTAAATTCACCCTCTGGGGACCTCATTCTGCAAATGACAGACACAAGATTTCAAGGCTTGTTGGTGTGAGGCAAACATGTATTCAAAAATACCCTTCCATGACTGGAGCTTCCTGAAATTTTGCGAAAACCCTGTGCTAATGCATTCTCTTATATATGCGAGATGCATTCTCTTATATATGTAAGTCTCCCATAATGCAACCAAGCCTTCAAATAGTGTGTCTGTCATTTGCAGAATGAGGTCCCCAGAGGGTGAATTTAGTGACTACCCCACACAGCAGGATAGTGTCACCAAATTCACCCTCTTGGAACCTCATTCTGCTAAGGCCCCAACTGCTATGGGAGACCAAGGATCAGATTGAAGTTCCCCAATTGAAGTTGGTGATGTTCACCTATTAGTCACCTCAATTATGAATTTTATCTTCTGCAAATTAGGGGATATAAAGACTGAACACAAGGGGAAAAGTAACTAAATGCTATGTTAATTTGAGATTATAGATACCTACTAAAGATGAGGCCTTAGCAGAATGAGGTCCCCCAGAGGGTGAATTTGGTGATGTTAACCCACTGCGGGATAGCATCACTAAAATCACCCTCTGGAGACCTCATTCTGCAAATGACAGACACATTATTTGCAAGCTTGAATGCAACCTGTCTATCTATTATCTGAAAATCCACACAACCATTCCAATTTATAATCTCGAACTGAATGAGAGTGAGATCAATAATTAACTCCTTCAGTGCCAAGTCCAATTTTTGTATCAACCCATATTTCCTTGATCAAAAATCGGACTTGGCACTGACAGGGTTAAACCTTTTTTTTACTAAATAGATTCCGCCATCAGTTATAAAATTGTACATTGGATGATTGGAAGGGTCGGTCTATTGGACATATGGTCGTTTGTTGGACTTATCATCCTAACATTTCCTAAGGGATAACTACTCAACAATGAGTATTTAGTATAGAAAGCGTTAAATGGTTTAGTCTCGGTCACAAAGCAGTAACTTGGAAATTTCTTTACAAGAGGAATTCCCTACCCTGGTTATACTAGATCATTCTGGGAATTTATTCAACCCTGACACCTTTAAAATATTTCCAAAAAAATTTAAATAGATAAAACATGTTGCATTGCATCTTTATCATGGTAATTTTGAAACTGAAAAACAAATGCCCCTCCCCGACAGCATGGTACAAATTATTGGAATAGGAAAATGTACATATGAAATTGCCTCCTGCCCTACCCACTAAACTAATGCTACATGGCTACTAGTATTATGGTATTCAGGATCTCCAAAACAAGCATCAGGTTACCCAGGATCAGACATTACACAAACTTGGATCAAGCCTTGAAATAGTGTGTCTGTCATTTGCAGAATGAGATCCCCAGAGGGCAAATTTAGTGATGCTATCCCACATGGCAGGCTAGCGATACATAAAAAAAAATCTAAATATGCCACCATCCTGTGTTGTCAACTTTGAAATTGTGAATGTAAGGTCAGGGCCTGGAACATAAGTCACAAATAAAGTCTCTAATCCAAAGGGGTTTTGATTGTAAATTTGTTTAAAACATATGCAAACGTTTGTTTGATCAGGGTTTGATGGGAAAAACTGGTAAACGAGCTGTGGAAATACATGATTCACATTTGAAAAATCAGTAATTGTTAAAAACTGATATTTATAACTGAAATTTACAAGGAAATTAGATATTGATTGTGCCACGATTTTGAACATCAAACACACCTCAACCATTTAATAGATGTTTGTAAAATGCACATAATCCCTTTCACTGGTATGTACAATAACACCTACAACAAATATTTAGCTCATCACCTGCATTAATTCTAGATAGCAGCTACAGGTTTGAGATTACAACAGTGATATAGGGTTATTGGCATTGAAGGTCATATGTGATGGATGGACAAGTTTTGAAATTATGAGTAACTTGATGCTCATTTCAGTGGATAATATGATGCTTGTACCCATGACCAATTTAGCAATATTAATCCTTCTTTACTAAATACTCATCGACCAGTAGTTCCCATAGGTAATGTTCAGATAATAAGTTAAATGGTCGTTTTGTTGAAGTTATTATCTGAACATTTCCCTCCAATAAATAGGACTCCTACACTTTTATGATTTGTCGTCTGTTTTTTTTTTCTGAAAACCCTTCCAGATGAATAATAGACCATTCCAGTGTATACTTTTAAAACTGAGTGGGATAATCCATTTATAATATTAAGAGTTAATGGTGCATTAATTACACTCATGCTGTCAGGATGAACATTAAACATTTATAATCTACACAATTATGGAGTCGAATCATCAAAATTCAAGATTTTTTTTTCATAATTTCTTAAAAGGTCAAGAGAACCTCCAAAGAAAAGATTAGACGGTTCATTTAAAAAAACAATTCTTGAGAAAAGTTAGTATAATCAGTGAAATGAAACTCCTTAAAGGCTACATGTACACTTCAAACCTCTACTATCTTAATTACAAGTATAGTAAGTATCATAGTTTAATTTCTATACCATTGGAAAGAGGTAGTTCGAATACAAAGGGTTCTAATTGTTTGTAAAAAAAAATTTGCTGCTACAACAAGAAAGCTAGTTCTCAGCCCAGTCTGAACTGTAAGAATTACATTACATAAAAATCAGCAGACACACTACCAGTTAGTAGACATGTCTAAAGCCAGAGATATTCCATATCTTGACTAAATATTTTTCTCAGTCCTCTTTTAAACCAATGATCATAATTAAGCCATCGTTTTTACCAATTATTAACCCTTTCATGATGGGAGCTGCACTGGTGCAGCATTAATGATCTTGTGCCAGTGCATTATATTATATATGCGAGTCTCGCTCCCATAGGGAGCCTCACATCTATAAGAGAATTCACTGGCTTACACGGTCAAAGTAAATATTGTTAGGCCAATGTATTCTCTTATATATGCAAGGTTCCCTGAGGGAGACCCGCATACATAAATAAGAGAATGCATTGGCCCAAAGTTTTCGCAAAATTTCAGGAAGCTCCAGTCATGAAAGGGTTAAGCTTGCAATAAAGGTTTTGGAGTATACATAAGGCTTGACAAAAAGTCTCAAAATTGATGACATCATTTGTTTACTATACAGTGAGGCACAATGTAGATCAAACCTAACTGGAGGTAGAAGATTCTAAGTAGTCTGAGTTTCCAATGAGGTAAAGTAACATTTTTTTTCAATTCCTGTCAAACAAAGATTTTTTGCCAATAAAACCGATCTGGATCAAACTATCATTGTTACAGTATGCAAAGAGTTGGAGATAAGCAAATACACTCAATACTGTGGCGTCTTTTTCCGAGAGAGTGATTCACGGTGACCCACTCAACATCAAAAGCTTGAGTGGCGAGGATTTGCAAGTGTTATCGTGTAATCAACATGGTGTTGGCAGTTTTATCCGACCCTCACTATATACGACAATGAATCACCACCACACACCATGAATCACCGCAAACCATCTATATATGAAATGGGAATCCCATTGCATAGGTCAACAATTTCCACAAATTGTAATTTTTGGGAACACTAAAAGTTTGAATAAGACAAGACAAGACAATTATCGATATTTAGTTCTAGTAGTTTTCAGCGATTCTCAGTGGTTCGCGGTGATTCTTGGCAAGCCCTGATCACTGGTCAGTCTCCAGAATTTCTGATAATTCATATTAATCTGTATAATGCAAATGGATCAACATGAAAAAAATCACTGTGAATGCTGGTAATCCAGTGGGCATATTTGGGTTACCCTGGTTTTGCTTATTGCACACTCTTTACATACTGTATATGTCACAGCACCACCATGTGACTAGTTTTATTCCATTTTAGTCACCACTCATGATATAATTCCAGAAATCTATAAACAATGAGAGGTAGGCAGGCATCCTGAACTATTATACATGTAGTTGAATATGGATATTGCGGTTCTGTGAATTTGATAAAAGAGGATAATCCAAAATCATATTTCACAAAAATGATTCAAAATCTGAGTCTAACTAAATACGGTACAATGTTTGTTTTTATGACGAAAATAACATGTCCAGATCCATGCGAATGATTAGTCACACATGATAGGAAAGCCAACTAACATTCATTGCTCTAAATATTTTTATGAAAAAGTAATTATGTTAGACATGTTAATGTAATTTAGAAAAGCATACTTGTGCCTTTATTAAATAAAATAAGCTCATTGCAAAAACAAAAGCACAGTCCAATTCAACTATAAATATAATTATAGAGCCAAAATTATCGCAAAAGACTGATATTAACACTATAAAAAAATATATATTTGAGACAAATTTGATCTGGTAGATGCTCATGGCTAAATTAGTGGACCAACATCTAAACTAACTGGTCTGTCGCCATCAATGACAGGTTGCAGTCTCCCAATGATAACATCATGTGATGCTGAACTCTAGTGATCTATATAAACAGCGCCCCTGAATATATTTTGTAATGTTTCCAACAGACAGAAGTCATGAACTGACAGTATGAAATTGTACTCTACCTGCAATGACATGCTACAGGAAAATTATTTGAAATTACTAAACTACTGAATTTTAAGGCTTGAGTGATCAAACGTGAATGGTGTGTGACTTCAACGGTTTGAGCCAAGATCAGTTTCACTGGAATAATAACATACATATACATGTACATCATCCCTGATAATATTTTTGCAGAACTTTTGGATGTTTCCTGAGGAAATTTGTAAATGAGTGTATATTAATAAGGCAACAGCAATTTAATAGCCTGGTTTACCAACCCCTCCTACAACTTTTATATCAATATTATAAAAACTTTTTATATGATTGGTTTATGTTCACGATGATTAAAATATGAATCGTGTGGTCAGTGGTGAAGAATAATTTGAATGCAATCTCCTTTTTAATTCACCTTCTTTTCCACTATTTATACAGTTTCATGGGAAGAAATACTTCCAATTTATTTCTATATTTGTACTAAAACTTATCGTATTAAAAAATCTCTGTTGTTTGTAAATTATTGTGGTGATGATGCATAATTTAATTTTTAAAAATTTCCCCTCCTCCATCTACTTATTTCCAACAGAAATGTTCGTAAACCAGGCTATTTTAAAGGTTGTTGCCTCAGCAATTAAGCAAAGTCTTTCCTAAGAGTTTTTATACAATTCTAATTTATAGTCATAGTTCAAGTTTTCCTTGAATTTCTTAACAACGTATTATGAGAGATGTTAAAATTGTCTCAAATGGCTTGCAATTACATGCAGCACAAAAACTAGAATAATTCTACACCTTGTTGTCAATAACTGTGAATAAATTATATCAGGAGCCTTGAAGTAACTAACCTATCATGGTCTTTGACAGGTTCAAACATCACTGACATCATTTAAGTTAGTCTGAAATCCTTTGTACCTGTTATTGCGACAGGAACTCATTTAGTTGATAACCAATTCAGAAATTCTAAAACCAGAGCAAGTGATCTCTAGAAACACTCAAGGACCTTTAACCTCTTTGCTACTAAATAACGTTATGTGCTGGGCTGTTGATGTTACTGCCATTTTCCAATGTAAAAATATAACGGGAATATCACAAGAACCATAAAACTGATTCAGTTAAACAGCTATTATCATTCACAATCATGGAACATCATACACTGTTTGAATCTTTGAGATACAATTATTCCGATGCACCCATCTGAGTTCCAGTTATGAATAATGGCCTACTGCTAGTACTACGGACCATATAGCACACGACATGCACTTTTTCTTCCGTAATAGTTACGGATGTCATAGCAGCAAAGTGGTTAATGTTTCTACAGACGTTTTGCTCTGCTTTTGAGTCGAGATTAATCTATGAATGTAAAGTCATTACAGAATAAGAGAGTTTGACTCATTTATGTTTATGACAATGGAGCTTCGAGTTGTCAATCAAATAATTATCAGTAGATATATTCATGGTGGGGAATTACATGGTTTCGAGGTTGGTTAGTACCACACATTCAAAATGTGCAAATGCACAAAAACATAATTTATTAGAAACTGACACAAAACATAGCATTTTGATGTTGCGAGCATATGCTAGTTTATGTTTAAAACAAGTTGACACCTCATTTGTTCAGAAATAATCAGTAGTTTTCTATAACATTCTTTCCAAGTTTCCAGTCAGAGGTTCATGTAATACACAAGCCCATACATCTAGGAGAATGCTCGACTGACAACTTTGGTTAGAATGTCAAAAGCAAACAACTGTGAGTTTGGACACAAATGAGGTATCAGCTTGTTTGTAAACTAGTATAACCTATGCTCGTAGATGCCAAAATATTACGTAATATATCATTATCCTAGTTTATTACCTTTTTCCTCGTTTCTGGTCGCATTTGAGATTGCCTCGGCCATTTTGAATATGTGATACTCATCAACTCGAAATCACGTGATTCCCCACCATGATGTTCTACCAGCGATGGCCAGTCGTTTGCTACATTGGAAATTCTTATATCAACTTTATTCACCCTAACTTGGATATTCTTGCAAACATTCAGTGTCAACTTGGCTATATTCAAACATTATTTTTGGTAAAATCATAATGTACAGAACTTGCGATTTGTGCACTTGTGTTGGAAATTTATCCATGACTATAACAGTGTATTTCATTTTGTGCGACACTGGTTAATTTTTTCACATTTAAAGTATGTTTTTGGGTATGTAAACCAGCATAAGCACAGGATGTAAAATAAACTAATGTATTTGAGCAAACGACTGCCTCCTAGCAAACGCTATACCCACGCCCCTTAGCCCTTCCGTGACTGGAGCTTCCTAAAATTTTGTGAAAACCATGTGGCAATGCATCCTCTTATATATGCGAGTCTCCCATAGGTAGCCTCGCATATAAAAGAGAATACATTGGCCTGACAATATATGCCCTGACCTTGTAAGCCAGTCATTCTCTTATATATGCGAGGCTCCCTGTGGGAAACTTGCGATATATAAGAGAATGCACTGGCACTGAACATCTTAATGCTGCACAAGCGCAGCTCCTGTCATGAAAGGGTTAATAGACTGTGGAATCATCTATTGTATTGATCACTGACAAAGGTAATAGTAATAGACAAGAATGGAATTTTCTCAATCATCAAAGTGCACTGGCTAATGCTAAGAAATTTTCTTGACAAAACAGAAGGCATGAAGAGATTGACTGAGACTTTATATGGAGCCTGTTATTATGATGGGCTACTATAGTGGAGAACTTTGTAAATTATTTCAAGGCATGCAGGTGCATATAAACAGACTAAACTTAAACTAGTTTATATTCAGCGTCGTCCATGCTTTACATGGATAATTATAAATGCAGTCTGAGGTTTACAACTTCAAATGATTGCTTCCATCAATATCTGAAATTGAAGTGAGATTAAAAACAAATAACAAATTATTAAGGAACATTTAGGTGAGGCTTTGATTACAATGAAGACAAACATGTCCATCAATGTGGAAATTGTTTACACAGAAACTGGTGTAGTATTCTCCTTTATTCTATCACATCAAGAGACAGGCACAAAGTGAGCGAAAAATAGTCAACTTCCACTTTGAAATTTAACCTCCAGGCATTTATGGGTGATCACTTAGAAAGGCAGGCTTGGTTTGGAAGTTTGGAAAAACTTAGTATCATACAATATTTGGAGGCTTAATCAAGGTAAATTATATATGGCCAGGTCTCTGTTGTTAGGGGATGAGTCGTGAGACAAAGTAATTTTGATTATAAAGATATGAACTATATCATGAATATAATTGCTTATACATATTAAATAGCGAAAGATGATTAATACCCAAGGGAAATATTCTATGTATTCCCAGATATCAAAACAGTTGCCGACCATTTACTTTCAGAAAAACTGCTTTAAGAAAACTTATGATAATGATCAAACTAGTTATATCAATATATAGATGTCATGATTGAAGCAGGTTATTATTGACCATACTTCATTCAATCCATTTTGAATTGATTCCCCCGATGTGTGTGGTTCTAACCAAACTAAACCTGCCCTTTTAATGTAAATAATCCTATCCAAGATGTACATGGATAATACCAAGGTAATTTATTTCATGGATTTTATGCCATTGTTTCATGCAAGAATATGCTGTCTTAAAATCTAGACAGTAACAATCCTAACAGGTGTGAAAGTGGACTATTTTCTCTTGTCGGCGGTCAGTGCCAGTTGTATTTCTACGCCTTGTTATACCCGATAGCCTCAGTATTCTCTAACTATCCAGTGTCAGAAAATTGCAATATTCAAAGCATACACATCAAACAATATAATAGTGCAAAACAAGTTCTCAATTAAGTCAGATGCACATACCAATTCATCCCCATTGTGTCGGTGATTGTGTTGCATTTTTTACTTCAATTTAGGATATTTTCAGCAATTTTTGTAAACAAAAAAGTTGAATACCATGTGATCTCTATGTAAATAAACAGGTAAGAAAGAGTAAATTTAAGATGAAATGGTTTGGTGCCAGTGAATTTTATGCATATATCCAAAATATGCAATAAAGTGATATGCAATGAACAGAAATTGACTATTTAAAAAAATAGTATCAAATAAATGGCATTTATTTTAATTACTATTAATAATGTATAACGTTTTTTCTGAGTAGTCACTTGATTCCAATTTGTAAGAATGCTCAACTAATAAGTTCAACAATTTGGCTGCTTGATGAACTTATTAGCTAAAAATTCATGCAGACGAATCCTTACAATGCTTTCAGGTCAGTGAAGCAGCAGGGAGTTTCTGATTATACCTACAAATTAAGAACGGATGAAAACGGTCTATAATTTTTAAAACAAACGGAAGAATCTATTCTGTAATTATAGGGTAGTTTTTTGTCATGTTTGAATAAATGTCTGAGTAATACACATGTGATCACTGGATAATTAGAGACACAGACCAAAAGATGAAACAGTTAAGAATAAACAAGATACTCCATAAATATATATAAATAGCTAACAGGTTAGATAAAACAAATTCTCGATCATGAATACTGATACAAGATTCGATGTATCAAAAAACTAATACTCATTGCCAGCAGACATGCAAAGTCAGCTATATTAAAAGCTTGATTGTTCATCAGTGTTCAAAATTGTTAAATAATATATTAATTATCTTAATAAGTTACTAAATATTGTTCAGAAATTTTCCAGAAAAAAACAAATCAGCATCAAAAATTTTAAATGATACATTAAGTGATACATCTCTTGTATGTGGGTTACAAGAACACAGATACAATTTGAGAGTGACAGTGACATTGAAATTACTTTTCATACAGCATCTCCAGGTAAACATCTGACATCAATAGAACAGATAGCCTAGTATGTCATAAACTAGAACGGAAAATCTGGGGAAAAAATGATTGAACACTCCATGGAATGCCCTCATAGTACTGAACATTAATATTAAGGATAAATGTCCAGATGGACAGACGAGGTCAATCTAGTATACCCCCATTCTCTTCGAGAGTGGGGGTATAATAAGTTTAACCCTTTCTTTACTCATTGACAAGTAGCTCCAAATTGACAAGTAGTTCAGATAATAAGTTTAACAAACCATACACGTAGACCATTTGCTGAACATATCAAAACATTTCCCTCAAGTGAATAACAGACTTCTGCACTTGTATTATCTTTTCGTCAGTCTGTTGTCTGCTGATTTATCCTGAACAACCCTCAAGTGAATAATAGACCATTCCAATGTACACCTCTATAACTGAATGGCATAATCAATCTTGTATAGAACGTGTTAAATTAATGTCAGGAAGCTGATCATGGGACACAGCTACATGTAACTTTAAAAAATTGCTTTACCCACACAAGTAATCAGGTAAGCATAGTGGGAGTATTGTTTATTTATTTTTTATTTTTTTGCTGATTATAGCGAACTATGTTCTGAACAATGTGCTATGTATCCACATTTTTTCGTTTTATACAGCCGTTCACAATGGCACATGGAACAATTTTGAAAGTCCCACCAAACTTATTGAAAAGTAAATAATTACTTTGTAAAAGTAATTGTAATTAATTACATTGTGTTTAGGAAGTAATTGTAAATTGTAATTGTATTCATTGTTGAGTTTTCAGAGTAAATTGTAATTTTAAGTAATTACTTTGGTTAATAGTAATTGACCCAACCCTGTTAGTTCAACTTCATATTTCGTTATAAATTTAGATATATATCTAATTATTTTGTAAAATAAACTCTACCAGTCTTGTTACAGTTTAATACACGTTATTTTATATGAGGGCAACATCCATCAACTCCAAGCGATCTATATTGTAAATGCACAGGTTGAAATAACCACACAAAAAAACCAAGACAAAATATGGATGTATGTGAAAAATCGTCATGTTATCACACAACTGTCTTCTGACATAGATAGGCGATCTTTTCAATTCTTCTATTTCTAAAGATGTATAACATTCCTCTTGACAATATCAGATTTATCTCTATAATATGAGAAAATACTATTTTTCACTTTATTCTTAATGATGTCCTACATGTATGTAACTTGACACTGCTAAATTATAATATCTGGTTTTCTATTAACCTATTAAACTTAACCAATGAGTCTGAGTTATTTCTACTTTTACAATATCAGATAAATACACATCTTATTTCCAATCAATTGAGTTAATTTTTAAGAGAATGGCAAAAACACTAGAGTGATTGGTTAGATTCCACAAAAACTGTCATGGACTGACTCAACGCACATGCAAATGTGAACATATTTTGAGCTACCTCATCATTGATGATGACCTTTTATGTGGGATAAATGGATTATCAACAAATTTAGTTTTCCAAGAATGGTAATCAAGGCTAGCTGCATTCTATGAGACATCTCAGAAAATATAGCTCAACTTGAATAGGGATCTGGGAAAACCACATGGTGGTAATCTTTATATAGAGCCATATATAGAAACAATATTGCAAAGATGCTATTTGAAAAAAATAATTGCTATGTCATTGCCACCAATGCTACAGAGTATTTAATGAACAGTAACAACCTGTGTTAGACACAGAAAATTCACTCATAAAAGCCAACATTATTAAGAAACCAAAACCATATCTAAGTAAAAAATTATCAACAGTAACACATGGAACAGCACACACAATGTCTTGAGATAGTTTGACACAATATTGAAATGAAATAATGTTTCGACTCCAGTGAGAAACATTAGGTTATCCCAATGTTGACGTTTTGAGACATATATCTAAACACAAAGAAAACCAAGACAACTGCTCTTATCGTCTTTCATCGGATAGATTCTATGTGATGTATTTTGTTGTACTCGAAGAAAAATTATGTTGATTTTGTTGCATTTTGTGTACATGTAGATTGTGAAGACCAACTTGGATCCTTTCTCCATTAAATGCAAAAAAAAATCAACATACATTCCTTATATTAACATTCAACTGGCACATTAAAAGGATAGTTAGCACCCAATTTCAAAGATATTCAAACCCTTTCAATCAATTGTTGTTAGTTGCTTCCATACAATAAGGACCTGCTTTCATACAATATGGAAGCAAGTCGGATTTGACATCACGTGACGTAATTTCAACCAATCAACGTCCTACATTCATGCTCCAGTGTAATCACATACCATGCTATTTGAGTGTAAATATAATATGGAAAGATCAACAATATTTGACACTATACAGATCATTATCTCAAACAAATGTCACATGTTCCGAACTCTTGATAGAATATATACATTGTGGTCGATGGACAATAACAAGGTAGGCTTGTAGCTAACATGTACAGTATGATAAACCTTATCACTCTGACTCATTTGACCATAACCTCCGAGCTGTTAATGTAACTTATACTATTTAGGAAATATCGTAACTAAGCTATCTTGTGAACTTTACAAGAACATGAACAGAAGCAATTGAAATTGGTTATTTTGCAAGTTGGATCATAGACCTAGGGACCAACTTATATCAAGACAAGGGAGATAACTGCTGCAATTGCCCTCCTAATATTGAGACATATGGATAAATTAATTATGTCAGGGACCAGCCTAGAGGTTTCAAATTGGGAGAAGTCACTTGTCCATATTTGATTATTGGGGAGAAATGGGCTGTGATCAAGGAAAAGTCATCATGGCTCTAGATAGGTCAATTTACACCCAACATCACAATTGTAAGATCCACTAAGTGTTATTCAAATACAATAGCCCATTTATAAAACAATTATAATGAGTAAGGACACCATTGTACTCAGAAAATACAGTTTTAATATTATGTAGGCACTATGAGACATATGCCAAAATTAGGGAGAAGTGACACCATTTAGGGAGAAGATATCTACCAAGTCACCCTCTAGGCTGGCCCTGAATTCTGTTATCTTCCAAGGAAGAACCCAATTTTACTTTTGTATCATTTTGGGTGGTTCCCAGCAAATAAACAACAGACTTTTGTGTGATGAGTCAATGTTCTGAACTGGGTCTGCAAATTCCAAGGTGGAGTAAAAGACCTGACACAATGTACATGTATGAACCGCAGTCAGAAGGGTAGATATACTTAATTTGATTTATTATTTGTCAATTTTAAAAACTAACAGCTTATAATATATATATTGGCACCAACTTAATATTCCAGACATTGGGACATTGCAAATCAATGTTAATTGAAGATTGAAAGTGGCATTGAATAATAGAGTAAACATCAAATCGGAGTTGGATTCTCATTGGCGCAAAAAATTGCTTTCCTAAAGAGATTTTAGGTGAGCCGCTGGCACGCAAAAGATTGTTATCCTGCAAAATACCAGAATAGAAGTACCACAAAGGTTTGCCTACCAGTCAGTGACCAGTCAAATAATCTCATTAATACTAACTGTGTATGCTGTTCCAAACATTGTAGGAAGATATTATAAGAAATAAGTAACAGATAGAACTAAACATTGGGTCCAGCGACGCCTTCTTCTTTCGGTTCTGTTTTTACTTCCAACTTGAATACCTCATCCACAGCCTTACTAGTACTCCCTGTTTCTGCTTCATGATTGTCGTGAATGTCTGTCATAGGTAGGGGATTAGGGTTGGGAGTGATTATAATTGGAATGGGCACAGCCTCATTCTGAATAAGTGGATCTAAATTCTGAGCTGGAATTGTCTCCCCCTGTAAAGGAGGAACTGTGCGAACATCCTGAGCTTCCAGTTTAACTTCAGCCTGGACTTCCTTCTTTACATTGAGTTTGTTATCTATTTTAAAGTAGGGTAGAATCTCGTAATTTTTCAGCTGTTCGTAGACAACATCGTCCCAACCTTTATTAGCTGCCGGATTGATTGGGCTGGGATGCGTAATAGACCTGACAGAGATTTTATCAATGTATCCCATCCGCTCTAGTCCTCGAATGACCATCATCTCCGCATATTTTCCTACACAGATAATATGCTTAACATTCAACAATCGAACAGATTTACAGAATGCATCATCGCAGAACTGTTCTAGCTTTTCTCTTTCCTCTTTTTGGAGTTGAGTAGGTGTGATGTTGCGTCCCGACTCAGCCATGAATGCGTAAGGACACATGTTGTAAACAAAGCAATGTTGGAAGAAATTTTCTGGTATAACGCACACAGTCTTGAACAAGCCCCAGAACCGTCGGCCGCTAACCTGAAAAAAATATAGTTGCATTTTTTAATATAAATATATCTGCCTCCTTTTTCGGTAGTATTTTCCATTGGTATCCAAAAAGGTAACAGGTTGATTGTGTTCAAATAGGATAATTACGTTAGGGGTAAACAAACTTTCATCATGGCAACATGAAACGTCATGGCAAAATCACAAATGAATTTCCAAAATTTAACAAATTTTCCAATTGGAATGCATTTTCAGAATGATATTTTTGCAATGAGATGTAACTACAGTATGAGGAATAATCAAATATTTTTGATATGTTTACAAAGTGTGTACACATTGGTGCCAACTACAAACTTACAAGTAAGCACAATAAAATTTCATTAACTCGAAAACCCTGCTTGAAATCATGTACGTGCCAAACTGACTAAGTCCTTGTCACGATTTGTTTTCAATAGTATTTCATTAAACATAATTAAATAAACTTTGTACTTTTTATCAAGAAATGTCCATTCAAAAGTATGTTTAGCCATGGTAAAACTGATAAACAAGTTGACGAATGGATTTCTGAATTGAATGTGTGCTTTTTGGGAGGGAGGGGGGGATGGTAAAATCGTTCTGTCAAGGGACTGGATAACTCCAAATAATCAGTCGGTCCCAAATGATTCAACTTAACAAAGTTTGACTTTATATAAATCCCTGATATATATCTTTTTGATTAGAACCTAATGTGTTTACAGAGCACAATCACATATGAATTAGGAAAAAATAATTATTCTTTAAGTAATTGTTTTTAAACTGTCCTGTATATGATCTGCACACGGACATTACATGTATCTAATTTTATATGACACTGTAAGCCTCAAAATATGGTGCTGGACATTTACAGAATGAGGTCAACAGAGGGTAAATTTAGTGACGCAACTATGAACAGTGGGCTAGCATCAACAAATTCATCATTCTGAATGGCCTCATTTGCTATGGGCAACCTAGACACAGGTTTAAGTTTCCAGATGGTGATGATTGTGAATTGCACTCATTGGTCATTCAACTAAAAAAGAAAAAAAGGTGTTAGTATGATAATAAAGATACTTTCCAGAGAAGATGAGGACTAAGCAGAAAGAGGTCCCCAGAGGGTTAATTTAGAGATGATAACCTGCTAAAGTCTCGTGAACTCATTCTGCAAATGACCATCACCATATTTTGAGGCCTGTGACACTGGCTCATTTTTAGAGGTTAACGGTTTTTCATATTAGGCATGAAAAATTTAGCATTTCACTGCATATACAGGTCTGAAATTAGCAATGGCATGAAGATAGCATTTAACTCACCTCGCTACGTCCACATTGCAGGCCAAGTATTGGTCGCTTTGGACACTCGATCAGAGGTTTGCTAACATTACCCTTTATTTCTAACCAGTCTCTCACCATGTTCACCTCACCAAAAGGTACCTGCAAATAATTTGAGAAACATATACAGTGAATTTTTCAGATTTAAAAACATTTTGGTATTGGAACCCTAGTCAGCATAATAAATTACATGTACATAGTGATTCCAAATGGAGGTTTCCACACATATTCATTAGTGGGAGGAACATACGGTTGCCAGGAGTCCAGGCTTCTGCAGAATAGTTTAATTAGAAATACAGCACCTGCAGTTATGCTATAATATACCTTCTTTTCACCTTTTATTGTGAAAATTTGAAAAATATGACAAGTGTCATGCAAAATAACAAGAGGTACGCTGTCGCGTGGCATTTGCCCCCGACCGTAGCAATTCAGATTAAGCATGGACGAAACTGCAGATATCCGAGGAGGTCTATATGACCATTCCAAAAGAAGTTCGTACAGAAATGTTGACTAAAAACCCACCGACTAAAGTCAGGATGCATATCTTTTGAGTGCATAAAGGCCAAAACTGTCTTTGTTTATAAAACCCAAAAACAATCATCACTTCTAGAAATTCCGGAAACCCAAAAACAAGCGATCCGGAAACCCAAAAACAAGCGAAAATTTTCTAAGTTGCAAAAAGGGCCATAACTCTGGCAAAAATCACAGATCATACCCAAGTTCGCACTTGACATGTATTTTCATATAACTGATCCACAAAAATACGGGATTTGCAATCGTACCACCAAAGCTCATGCTATCATCTGGAAACCCAAAAAACAAGAGAAAAAAATTGAATTTTCTAAGGTGAAAATGGGTGGACGAAACCCGCACCTATGCATGTAGCTGTTCCCCCATGCTGCTCTATCACCATACCAATTATCAGCTAAATCTGCCCAGCGGTTGCTGAACAATAATGCAAAATGTTTGTATGGACGGACAAAATTGAATTTTCTAAGTTAAAAAAGGGCCATAACTCTGGTGAAAATGGGTGGACGAAACCTGTGCTATGCATGTAGCTGTTCCCCCATGCTGCTCTATCACCATACCAAATATCAGCTAAATCTGCCCAGCGGTTGCTGAACAAAAATGCAAAATGTTTGTACGGTCGGACAAAATTGAATTTTCTATGTCAAAAAAGGGCCATAACTCTGGTGAAAATGGGTGGACGAAACCCGCGCTATGCATGTAGCTGTTCCCCCATGCTGCTTTATCACCATACCAAATAACAGCTAAATCTGCCAAGCGGTTGCTGAACAATAATGCAAAATGTTTGTACGGACGGACGTACGGACGGAGACGTCGACTATATACCCGCCAACTTCAAGTCGGGGGTATAATAAACAATGTTATAATTATAGATGAATTTACAATTGCAAAAATAGAAATTTCAGTATATTATGATTTAACAACAAAATTTGTTTGAAAATAGGCAATTTAATTCTGAAAGTATACGCGAGTAACAAAATTAGTGTGAACAAAGAATGTCCAAATCCAATACAAAAAGTAACTGGCTCAGTCGCTGATTGGTAGAAAATATCTGCTAATAATTATTTGATTGACAGCTGTTCATTGCAGTCAAGTTGTCCTGGATCATGCAGTTATTATTCTATAATCACACACCCTCTACATTCACACAATTAGTGCCCATAAGGATCAGTGCAAATTGCCATACGGTTTACACAAACATTTCCGAGGTTTATCAACCAATAAAGTTCTACAAACTCCACTTTTTGAAAAGCAATGAACAACCTACGTCACTTCAACCGATCATGTGCACGCGCTCGCTGTGTGTTGTTTTTGGGAGAATGTGTTGCAATTTGAACAATATGTAACTTTACAATTGCTTTGGTAGTTTTAAAAGTTGACCATGTTATTAATGCGCTATTAAAATGTACTGGTTTATGATTATAAGGAATAACTTAAAATCGATTGCCGTCATTGGTTTTGACCGGCAGAGTAATTAAATAAAGTTCATGTGAATCATTTCAGGATTCACATACTTTGCTTAACCCTTTACCCAACAGAAGGGCCCTGTGCCAATGCATTCTATTATATATGCGAGTCGACCATAGGTCGCCTCGCATATATAAGAGAATGCATTGGCTTAACACATTGAAAATTATAAAATTGTTAAAGAATGTAAGAAAAAATGGTAAAAAGTGTTAAAAAAAAATTTTTTTTAGGCCAATGCATTCTCTTATATATGCGAGGCGACCTATGGTCGACTCGCATATATAAGAAAATGCATTGGCACAGGGCATAACTGTAACTATCACAATGTGGTCAAGGAGCCGGTTCCAATGATATCCATATTTGTATGGTTCTATTGAGACAGACCGAAGATATTTTAGGCTGTTGAAGATTTATTTGGCCGGTTTTGGCCGGTTTGTTGGGTAAAGGGTTAATAAAATGACCCCAATTGATCTTCAAGTCATTTCTTTATCCTTTCATAACCAGGAGTCAAGCTTGTGCAGCATTAAAAGATCCTGTTCCAGTGCATTCTCTTATATACATGCGAGTCTCACATAGGGAGCCTCCCTATGGGAGACTCGCATTTATAAAAGAATGCATTGGCACAGGGTTTTCGAAGAATTTCAGGAAGCTCCAGTCATGAATGGGTTAAATGAAACATATGACTTCAGTGACATACATGTACATTCATTATTGTAATAATTGTTGTACTTTATAAAATGGATATGGCTCATTTGAAGCTCTTGAAATTCTTGAGAGTGAATACCAAAGAATGCCTTGATGATGAATAATGTTGCAACAAATTTTGTTAATACCTGTACTAGTATTTTGCTCAAAGAATACTGGTCAATCAAACTAAAACATATCGTCGCTTCGGTATCAAAAGGTCGTACCTTTGATTTTCAACATTTTACAGGAGAGACATAAAACTGTTTTGATTAAAACTAAATGATCAAAATCACTCAAATTTTGTACCAGATACTTCTTATTATGTTATTGGATTTACCTAATTTGGTTTTATAGATGATGCACCTTTGTTTCTAAAGATAAATGACATTTAATTGGTATACGACATTTTGGCACCAAAAACTTAAAATCAAAATTGCGAAAAATTAGATACGACATTTTGTGTGTGACAATTCGAAAAGTCAATGACAAAAACATCGATATTGGAGGTTTTGACACTACCGGGAATCTCTCAATTGATACGATCAATGATAGGATGAATCCAGAAAGAGTATAATGTGATAAAATAAGAATATTTGATTTGCGCAGTGCTAACCATGCTAGCAGTGCAACTTAAAAGCGATATGTATGACCGCCAGGGAGCCGGCCATCATGTACCGAGTTATAAAATGGCAGTTATTTACTTAAATAATAACGAGGTTTAAATTTTGTTTAAGTTCAATATATCTTAGTCTAGCTGTCTGATAATAGTATCGTTGTTACATAGTTGACATACAACCTTTTTGTCCACATATATATGGTTCGCGACAAAAAAAACAGCAGGTTAATATTATGAGTTATCGGAAAATAACCCGGCCTCTACAAAAACGAAACACCCCCATAAGGCCATAGTCCGTTAAGTCAATAAGAGTCATACAAGTTTATTAGAATCGTAATATTGGACTTTCCAGTATATTTGGTATATGTGTGTCATATATAAAAATGACCGTACACATGTCAGCAGAAATATGGAAATCGTGAGAGATGGTTTGTCTGGCCCCTCGGTTGTGCGAAATTGTGAGCCATAATATAGGCAGGTACACATACTGGCATTCGTACGACGGACACAACTGTATGGAGCGTAGCAAAAACGTACAGTGGAAGGTACCCCGCTGGACAAAACAAGTGTCCACTTAACCGCGGTGCGGTTTGCGTTGCCACCGCGGCCGAACTACAACTACACCGCGGTTCCACCGGCCAACTGCCGTTCGACCGCGGTGTACTTGCCGTTCGACCGCGGTGTACTTGCCGTTCGGCCGCGGTGTACTTGCCGTTCGGCCGCGGTGTACTTGCCGTTCAGCCGCGGTGTACTTGCCGTTCGGCCGCGGTGTACTTGCCGTTCGGCCGCGGTGTACTTGCCGTTCGGCCGCGGTGTACTTGCCGTTCGAAAAATAGTACGGTGGAACCGTACTCTTTCGAACGGTGGAACCAAAACCTCCCAAAGTGGAAAGCGTGCCGCTAATCTAACTCGTGCCGTATTGTTCCGATTTCTGTTTTTATTCATTTGTCATTTTTACAGTATTTTGGTAAGTTCTGTTTTGTGTCGAAAAATTCTTCGCCTCCGATAATTTAACTGATCTACGGAATTGTCTTTCATACCGGTACCGGTAGATTAGGATTCTGTAAAGAATTACGAAACATCCGTCCCAATATACCGCTAGGGTACTAATTACGGTCTAAAATCTCGTGTTTGCGAAGATGATCAATTATTTTTGTTAACGTGATGTGAAACACTCCTTGGGTAGATCAAATAGAAATAGAGAATAATCTTCTCACAATTTTATAAATATATCCAAACTGTCATTCTTAAATATTAAATAAATACAGTGACACTCAATGCGAAAACGTTTTCCTTGTTCTTACAATTGTTTGTAGTTCAGACGATGTTTTCTATGAAGCGGTGAGGTCGATGTGCTGTTTACTCAGTTGCTACAATGCTTGATAGTTTTCATCCTTGGTGGCACACCGGTGAGCGAATACCAGGACACTTTCATCTTACGGCCGAACACTCATTTAATAAACTAGTAAGCATTTATTTCTATTCTGCCATGTGGGATGGACATC
The DNA here is from genome assembly GCA_032622095.1 of Siphonodentalium dalli. Classification (NCBI taxonomy): domain Eukaryota; kingdom Metazoa; phylum Mollusca; class Scaphopoda; order Gadilida; family Siphonodentaliidae; genus Siphonodentalium; species Siphonodentalium dalli. The sequence goes on from CP136067.1 coordinate 58,052,784, forward strand.
AAGCCTATGAAACATTGTAACTAAATGTCTGAGAGAGTATACGACACTTTATTTGTTTTATGCATATGCTCACTAGTTGAGTGATCGTACGAATGCCAACATTGGTAGCTGTGTCCACTCATTCCTTATAAATGATTAGCCGAATAAGCAAAGGCACCCGAGTACCATATTCCTGACGTACATACTGTCATTTTGATATATGACACGACTACAAACTATGCCGCAAAGTGAAAAATCAAGATAAGCATATTCTCGTTTTTACTATATCGATCTATTGGTATCGCACCTTAATTGGCCCACTTAGGGATAAGATAAAAAAAACACACACAAAGCAATAAGAGAGATTATAATATGCACCGACTTCTATGTGATTCATAGTTAATTAAGGGACAAATCAGAGGCTTAGGCAATTCTATTCATGAACAAAGGTGCCATACACAATCTCACACGGCACAATCGTTTCGACGATTCTACGACCAATTCCACGATTCTGCGGCTTGACAACCACGGTGCTGTGGCAATTTAACGATTCTGCGATCAGGCTGATGCGATAAACACGAAAAAAACATTAAGAAATGAATAATTCCATAAATATAGACATTTATGTACCACATATTATATTTCTATTAGGTACGGCGATCTTCGATTCGATAATCGGTAGAGAGTTCAGCACTAGACAGTTAGCTAGTGATGTTCCGATAATGAAAAAGCTTATCGGACCAATTTCCGATAACTGGAGGCACAATCGGCCAATTTCCGATTCCGATTCCGATGTTTATATATATTGTGCGTTTGTTCCTATAATGGACTTGTATACACCCAATGCACTCCATATCCCGCATAGTTTCAAAACCAAATACATCAAAGAAATATATACACACTGTCGTGACAGTATTTCTGCCGACGTCGGTTGTGTGCTTCCTTTGATGTATACCGGTAGTTGTTTTGACAAAGAGATCAAAGGTGCCGACTCAGAGTAACGTTATGACATGTGTGGAACACTTGCATGCGGAGTAAAAGTCTTGATTGAATACTTGTAAGTTGCAACAATGTATGGAATGGCGATGATTATTAACTAAATTTTGATTGATGGATAATAATTGCTGTCATATTTGTCTGAGATTTCCCAAGTTTCCATTGGTCACACCTTTTATCTTTTAACAACTCGGAAGCTTTTATAGTTCCGCCTGCTCAATTTTTGTTTCGACAGTTCAACGTGGAGCTAAGCGTATTTCATAGCATACGTTGTACAGACGAAAAAGCTAATTATGCCCCTACTAACGTTGATCGTTATTGAAGACAGTTCTGATAACAACTGTATTAATTCATTCAGTGTGTGCTTCAAGTTATTGACATAGCATGTGACGTCACATGACACGTGCTCTAGAGGAAGCCTCACTGAATCTAAACTTGAGTTTCACGGGCTTCTGCGTAATGTCAAAATGTTGTATACGAAACATACGACATTATGATATTAAGAAATTGGCCAATGACAAATCGTGTCTTTTTTCAAAACCGTATAATAATTGTTTTGATTGGTTGACGGGCACCAACCTTGATTTTTCGTACGTCTCGTTGACCACAGATGCCCAATCAATAATAAAACATTTCGCGCCAAAACCCGAGATACGACCTTTTGATACCGAAGCGACGATATGTTATTTCCAATCCTTAATGGGACTCAAGCCCTTCAAAGGGGAGAGGGTTCCCGCGAAATAGTACAAATGTCTATAAAACAATTATCATAAACAAGTACATCAAAAAAATATGACCTTTTTCTTATTTTCATTATTAAAACTCTCAATAATGAGATTTTGCATGTCAAAACCATTGTTAGCTCCGTCCGTGTGTGCGTGTGTACGTAAGGCGTCAACAATGCAGTCTACACGTCGTACCTTTGGTCGGATCATTATGAAATTTGTCATAGCTGTTGACATCAACATTTAGACCAGAATGATTAATTTTGGGGTCATTCGGTAAAAAAACATGGCCGCCAGTGGCCATCTTGCATTTCAAAATTCAATCCATTAGCACGGGCCACAGGTCGTACTGTTCGTCTGATCGTCATGAAATTTGTCATGGATGTTAATATTGACATGTAGATGGGAACGAGTAATTTTGGGGTCATTTGGCCCAAAAACATGGCTGCCAGCAGCCATCTTGGATTTTACTCTTTGTATGACTAAATTCTTTAGCACGGGCTACAGGTCGTACTTTTAGTCTGATCATCATAAAATTTGTCAAGAATGTTAATAATGACATGTAGATGGGAACGAGTCATTTTGGGGTCATTCGGCCAAAAAACATGGCCGCCAGCAGGCATCTTTGATTTCACTCTTTGTATGACTAAATCCTTTAGCACGGGCTATAGGTCGTACCTTTAGTCTGATCATCATAAAATTTGTCATGGCTGTTGAAATTGGATTGTAGATGGGAACGGGTCATTTTGGGGTCATTCGGACAAAAAACATGGCCACCAGCGGCCATCTTGGATTTCAAAATTTAATCCATTAGCATGGGCCACAGGTCGTACTGTTCGTCTGATCATCATGAAATTTGTCATGGATGATAATATTGACATGTAGATGGGAACGAGTAATTTTGGGGTCATTCGGCCCAAAAACATGGCCGCCAGCAGCCATCTGGGATTTTACTCTTTGTATGACTAAATTTTTTAGCACGGGCTGCAGGTCGTACCTTTAGTCTGATCATCATAAAATTTGTCATGGATATTAACAATGACATGTAGATGGGAACGAGTAAGTTTGGGGTCAATAGGCCAAAAAACATGGTCGCCAGCAGCCATCTTGGATTTTACTCTTTGTATGACTAAATCCTTTAGCACGGGCTACAGGTCGTACCTTTAGTCTGATCATCATAAAATTTGTCATGGTTGTTGAAATTGGAATGTAGATGGGAACGAGTCATTTTGGGTTCATTCGGATTTCAAAATTTAATCCATTAGCACGGGCCACAGGTCGTACTGTTCGTCTGATCATCATGAAATTTGTCATGGATGATAATATTGACATGTAGATGGGAACGAGTAATTTTGGGGTCATTCGGCCAAAAAACATGGTCGCCAGCAGCCATCTTGGATTTTACTCGTTGTATGACTAAATCCTTTAGCACGGGCTACAGGTTGTATCTTTAGTCTGATCATCATTAAATTTGTCATGAATGTTAATAATGACATGTAGATGGGAACGAGTCATTTTGAGGTCATTCGGCCAAAAAACATGGCCACCAGCAGCCATCTTTGATTTTACTCTTTGTATGACTAAATCCTTTAGCACGGGCTACAGGTCGTACCTTTAGTCTGAACGTCATAAAATTTGTCATGGATGTTAATGATGATATGTTGATGGGAACGACTCTTTTTGGGGTCATTCGGCCGAAAACATGGCCGCCAGCAGCCATCTTGGATTTTACTTTTCTCTTCATGTCTATAAACTAGTATTAGACATTCAACTTTCCATATTCCTAATCGCTCCATTGACTGTAATGCATTAAATTATTCCCTTTCCAAGTTGAGCTACAGTGTCATTGACACTTTCATTATTGAATAGTGCTGTTTTAAGTCGAAGACTGTTCCCCTTACTCTTCTTTTACACCCAGATCCAGTGGAGGGATTTTGTTGTCAAAATCAATCGGCTTTATCCTGCAAATTGACACAGAATGCTCTACGGTCACAATGATGTATTATAATATAACTTTTATGTAAAATTACGCACATAAGATGTTGCATAATTACAAGTAACTGCACCTTTCCTCTGTGTTTGTTTATGTTTCAAAAGACCCGATGTGTTTGGAGATTTTATCGATATTATGTTCTTGGATGGGAAATTCTTAAAGATTATCCTTAGAACAGTAAGGGAAACGGTCTTTGACTGAAAAAAGCACAATAACAAGCTGGTTGAAGGAAATTTTGAACTAGATTGATCCAGCGGTTGAGTGTGAGTTTCGTGATGCCAATCTCTCCTGGAACTGCTTCTACTTCCACATAAGATTTCAAAGGTTTAAACTTGATGCAGGCACCTACTGTAAACTCAATGTGTCTAAAGTTCTAAACTCTAAAGTCTAAACTCGAAGTATTGGGTACTGGGTATCAATATTGACCTTTAGTACATGTACTATAGATGTAACTGTAGATGTATCCCATATGTACTCACCCCATTTTGAGAGCAACCAAACGGACCTGGATTCATACCAATAAACATAACCTGTTTTTCAGTAGTCAGAAATTTCCTGAGAAAATAAATATGAGTTTCAAATGCATAATCCAGTGGATTGTAGATAAAGTGTACAGGTCCTCGAAAGAATATCATTTCAAGATCTTCTGATAATTTCTTCTCAATCAAGATGTACTTGTCATGGAGACTCAACTCTGTTGCGCCTTCTGGAATCTGAGGTACGTAATCAAATATCGACTCAGTATCACACGACCCAGATGGAACCTTTCGCTGGTATGAAATTCCTGGCCCATCTCCTTTTTTCAGAAGATTTTTCTTTTTTGGTTTCTGTTTATAAACGGAATATGGAGCAACACTTGGTGTGCTGGTCGGAGTCCCTGGGAATTTATAAGGATCATGTTCCTCCTGTTTAACGTCCATGTTATGGTAAATGTTTGACATTCGTGGTCCCTGTTGGTAAGCTGCAGGCGCGTCGCCATAATGATGAGCGTAGTTGCCACCAGGTGGCGGGTATCCCTGATATGACTGGTATGTATTTCCTTCTCCTTGTTGCTGCTGCCAGTACGATTGCATGTGGTAATGCTGGGAGTTGGACATATACGTCTGCTGACTAGACTGAGCGGGGTATCTGAGATCCGAATTATTGGGCTGAAGTTCTGTGTAGCTTCGCTGTGACCCGTATAACTGATTCTGAACCAATTGCTGCTGACTGCAATACAACTCATAGCTATCCATTGACGGGTTAGCCGAGGAGCTGTATTGCGAACTGTCCAATGACTGATTCGCAGAAGTAAACTGCGAGGAAAATGAACTGTCAGAAGGAGGCTCTGTTTTCACGATCCCGAAAGCATCAAAGGGAACATGAACATCAGGAGTGAAAGGACTCCCACTTGAATAACTACTGAGATCATTGTCGCTACCCTGAACACCTTTTTCGAATCCTTGCCATTTTTTCAGTGCACATTCATCATGAAATGGATTTTCGAGCTTAACGGTATTCCCGTTTCTTTGCGTTTCAAGTCCACTCGGAGAAAGAGCATTCGCAGGTTTTGGTGGTATATCCTGAAGTGCGGAGGTTTCATCCCACATGGCGTGCTTTATTTTATTAATGCACTCCTTGTCAAATTCCTCTTTCTCCTGAGACAGCCTCCTCGCAGATGCCAGGTCAAGGCCAGGAGACTGACTGTGTGTTGAGGAGAACACATTGGGGCTTGAATTAGCACGATGCGAATTTACAAGGTTGAGACCATGCTCTGTCTCGGTGCTACTTTGTAGACTACTAGATTTCTTGCTGAGTGATGAGAGAAGCGATGAATCATGAGAATTAATACTAGTTGGCCAACATTCTCTGACCGGGTCTGTGGAAGACAGCGATGATGACTGATCGATGTGTGCTTGTGAATAAGACAGAATATTGTTTGCTAAACGAGATTCATGCCCAACAAAATTTGACAATCTTTGCAAGCTGTCGGCAGAACAAGCTTCTTTACTGCCGAAGCTCTGCAAATGTGGCATACCCATAACAGGACGCACATGGTCACGTGACCAAGCATGTTCATTGTTTGAACCCGTCTGTTGCATTGACCCGTAATTGAGATAGTTTGACAAACTCATCTGATTCTCGTTGACGTCGCTTGGAAGACATAGTTTCTTGCTGACTCCATAGTATGCCTGGTTGAATGCAGCAGACTCTTCATACTCTGCTGAAGCTGGTTGATCAACAGCTCTCTTCATATTACTGGCAACAGCGGTGTCGTATGGCTGTTCCATGTTTGGTTTGTGTCAACCCATCATCATAAACAATAACAGTGTGCCAATCACCTGCAAATACACAAACATGATATTATTAAATGAAGAACTTAATAAAGTTATGTGGTGCTTACAAATTCATTGGCTTAACCCTTTGAACCCTGGAATATATATGTAAAACGCCTGATTCCCTTAGTCAGTCTCACAACTGGGCTCTTTAGGGGATATCCAACCACTTTCTGTTTGATACTGATTCTAGAGTACTTTTTAATGAGGAATTCAGTGGTGCTGACCAATTTTTTATGAAATGGGCTCAAATTCCATTTTTAAGGGCCTGAACCCCAACTTTGGGATTCAGTCCTTTTTTAATGAAACTTGAGTCCCTAATTAGAACTCTCTTGACATATATACATCAATGCCACATACAGGTATCATTTTAAATATTTTCTATAGCACTATAGGACAGGATTGACCTTCAAGGAGCTCGTAACACTTAAAAACTAAAACAGCTGACTTCAAAATTAGCAAAAATTTAGCAAAGTCAAACATAATTAAAATAGTGCAACATATAGAATTTGTTTCATCTTTAAAGGATCAGCACCATTGTACTTCCACTCGTGAGTGCTCAACAATGTTTTGGATGGAATACATTCATCGTAGAATGAAATACAGACATACATGTGTATTCACAATAACCAAGATACTGATGAAATCATAAATTTTAGGGTATTTGATTTATAGTATAAATTTTATTCTAATGCAAAACTGTCCCAAAAAAGGTTACCTAGTGATATAATTTGAATAAACACATGTAATTATGAGTAGTTCATCCTTTGTTATATAGATTTCACTGCCTTTGATATGAGATGGCTGCCAAAATAGCTATAAATGGGATGATATATATCACATTATATATCACACTATTTTGGAACAAATAATTGCTAGACTGACAGGATCTCCTAAATTTAAATCCTGTTTTTGTATGTGCTTTTTATGAAGATGAAATGTAGTTGCAGAAATCTTAAAATATATTGTCCTCTTCAAAACTACTAAAATTACTGTCTATCGGTTATTGGTGTATATCCAATGCTACAAACTGAAAATGATCCTTCCTCAGGTTGTTTTATCAGGCAGCTCTATTATAAATGGATATTCCATCAAAAAATTTGAAAACTTATGGTGACAGAGAAATTAGTTTCTATGCTCCAAATGTTTGGAACTCACTGAGACACGACACAAGATTTTCAAACTCTCAGACCGAATTTAAATCTGTGTTCAAGAGTGAATTATTCTGTGCTCACAATTGGGAAGTTATCTCATTTTTATTTATGTGTTAATCTTATGTCATCAGCTCTTGTGTATAGGTCTATGATGTGTGAATAGATGTATATATGTATCACATGTGATAGAGGGCAGGGTACTAGTATAGGGCCCTGCGAATCAGAAATTTGGCAAATATAATCAAATCTCCTGTTTCGAATATGAAGCAAAGAACCAAGACAGTTCACAGACAAACATTTTGTGACAGACACGTTCTCATCTTTATTTTTCAATGAAAATCAAAACTATATGTACATCAATTAGTATAACATGTGACATATACATGTACACCCTGACCTTGACGACTATAAAATGAATAAATACTACTGAAGAAACACTACTGGTCTACTATGGTAGTGTATATATAAATAATGTTGTTTATTAATTCGATAGTCACCCATGACTATGACTGTATTATAAGGATTGCAGGACTGATGTGTGCTGTATCATAAACAAAGGCATGTACATGTATATGATGCACATGACCCGCCGCATCAGTACCCGGGTGGCTTCTTGTAATAAGGCTTTCCGTTTGACAGGAGGTACAGGTAACTCAGTATAATCATCATGTGTGTTTTATCCCTGAATTTAATAAAAGATAGTATTACCCGGCTTTCTTGTCAAACAGAATGCATTTATGTGATAACATGTTAATATAGGTTGATCGTTAATATACTAACAGTGTGGTGACATTAAAATGTATTAATATGCAACTAGGGCCAAAACAAAATATTCTTGTGTTTCTGGTGACATGCAAGAGAAAAATAGGGGTGGGCGGGTGCTTTTTCATTTTATTTAATTTTTTCATTTTATTTTCAACTTTGCTCAAAATAAATATGAATACCCCAAGACTGCTTCTCCTTGTTTTAATGTAGTATAAAATAATAAAACAAAGTACATAATATTAGAATATAGTGTAATTTATTGTTTTATTGAATAAACATGAAAACATAAACTTGTTTGATTCGGCTGTGACCTAATTGAAGTGTGGTAGAATTTCCGGTTTAACAGTACACACAATGTGTCTGTTTTACAAGGAAATGAATCGGTTTACATGGAAAATAAAATTGAAAGCGTACTAATTTTGCAAAAATCAATAAAATGAAAACAGTCAGGGGCACCGGAATAGGGGCGGGCGGGTCACCAGAAACACAGGTCTTTTTTATTTTGGCCTAGTATAATTATGATGCAAAACACACTTGGCAAGTTAACATATGTTTGTATGAATACACGTTCATCGATTAGAAAAAACTAAAGCGAACACTATTAACTACCGGTATATACAATTATATAGACCGTAGATGTCTTGACAATTGACCTGTATATATTATATTCACTGATATACTATATTTTACCCCAACATTGTCCAAGAACCACCAGTGTTAAAATGTATTTACATCCGCGAAAGGGTGACAGACTGCGATTGGACATAATTGCGTAACTAGACTATAGTGTAAACTCTAAATTACCTCATACGCGAGACCCCCCAGATGGGCAAACATGGTACAGGTACAATGCGGCAATTGCGCAATAAATTGAGCTCCATAGATACAAACAAACAAAATTTCCCCATAAACTGGAACAAATAGGCAGATTCAAAAATATACGAACTGGAGAGCCAATTCGATATCGATCCCGAATCTGAATGCCGAATCTTCACAGGGCCCTATACTAATAGAAATGTAAGCACTCTGTGCCTCACATCCTTAGACACGGTTTATCTTAGACAGTTAAATTGTCGTGAAGATCAAAGCATCCGACGACCCAGTTTTGCGCTTTGATTTACCGGTAACAAACATTGCAATTGTACCAAATTGATACACTGTGTTACATGTATCATCATTTTTCTCCAATACGCATTGTCATAACATGTCTCAAACAGTTCACTTTGACTAAGGCGTGTTAACCCGGGGGATCCCAGCGTTTTGTTACATGTATTTCCGCATTGGTTGCACCGCAGAAACAACACAAGTCTACGCATCCAAGTTTGGTGCTGTAGTATGCAATTTAGATAGTATTTTGACATGTCATGTTTAGTTTGATGACAATCTTTTTGCATAACGGATGGTCGGGTTGACACACAGTAATTTACTTGGACAGTAAGTATACAAGCAGTACTCATTGTCTGTCGGACATCCCTGTCATAATAAAAATCACTCGTGTCATAGCATTATTGCAAGAAATGCACTTGGTGTAAACCATGCACGATCGGCAGGCATTGCATATCGGCGCTTTCCGTTATTTATTCCATCCCGTATGCCAACATGGGATTTGATGTTTGCCGATAGTAGATGATATTTTACGTATGTATGAGTAAAGGTTCGACCAATATCGGGTCATATTATGCTGAAACATGTTATAAGGCTACTACGAGATAACTCGTAGTCGGCAACTGGGACAGAATTTATTAGTGTTTCATCCCTGGTGCCAGCTACGAGTTATCTCGTAGGTAAATACAATTACGTTGTCAGTGTCTTAGATGACGAAGAGTGCTATACATGCACAAGTATATCGTATGTAAGACATGGTAAATGAATTTATATATGATAATTGGTCATCAACGTGGTCGTAACTGTTACGTCAATGCAACTCGGTCGTTGCGTTGATAACGCGTTGGTGATACGTTACGACCGCGTTGAAAATCAACGGACCGTGTTGAAGTTCAACGCAGACTGCGTTGAAGTTTAACGCAGACCGCGTTTATGTTAAACATGTTGCGTTATAAGGATAAACGCGTTGCGTTATAAGGATCAACGCACACACGTTGAAGATTACAATCACAGCCCCGAAAAGTAAACAGACGATGAGTCGAGTTATTTGGTTTTATACTATTCAATTTTTGTTTTATTTACGATCACCTATGACTAATTTAGTGTCATTTCACCGGCCACTCACCGAAAATCACATATCTACGCATTCGTTCCAAATAAGGCAATTTATTTGCAGCTTTTGACTCGTGTTAGACTTTTTTGGTGATATATACAGGTACAATTTGCATATATCAGTGTATCGCACGGAGAGGTCGTGTGGTTAAGTTTCCCAATATATGGAGTAAAATACTACGCACTAGAGATGGGCGGTTTTGATTTTTTACGTTCGGTTTCGGTTTTGGTTTTTCTGGGAGAAAAAACCTCGGTTTCGGTTCGTTTTTTTTAATTTTTACTAGATAGTGAAATTATACTGAAATACATACAATTTGAGTATATACTTTCAAAGTAACCGTAATTAGAGTCAATAATGTCCCAATAACGTTGAATATTTGAGGAAGGAAATGCGATCACAGGTAAACAACGGGACAAAATGCCGACGCAAACTGAATCCAACACGATAAGATGATACAATTCGGTATTTAAAAAAATAAACACCCCCATCTTCACTATTTATCCCATTCTGACATGTTTAAAACATATTTATCATATTATATGCATTGGCATCTGAGAATTCAACCGCAAACAGCAGCAAATTCACAACCAGTGGGCGTCCTTGACCTCATATATGACTGTAACAATTCTTGACATGTGCATGATTGACCCACATTCAATGACTGCGGTGTGATCGCTTTGATGTCTGTGATGTTGCGACATAGTTTACAAGCTGCACATGGCTGCAAACTTCTACCAGATTACGTCACATCGGAATGTCCAGACAATCAAAGTGTTCATACCATTTACTTGGTTTTAGTTTTTGGTTGGCGATTATCGCCTTTTTGGACTTGTGTTCGGCATTCATATACATGTAGTTAGCCGGACTCTGGCTTAAGCGACGTTTTTATGACATATTAAGCAGCGACATTTTTTTGGAGTCGTCTCCATGAGTTAGACGCGTAAAATAACTCCAAACAGGGCTTTTTGTTGAACCCTGTTCGTTATTTTGTTCGGCCATGTTTTGAAAAAGAACAAAAACAGTCGCCTACGATATTATAACAACACATATCTGAGACGAAATGGACACATTCCGATATAATATTGATCAGAGAGGCCGATAATTTGATAACAATATCAACTAATAAGTACCTGGGGAGGTATAATAAGTCGATTTAAGTGAAAAATAAACATATAAAAAAAAACGTGTCGGCTTGAGCAGAATCGCGTCGGTCGGTTTTCGGTTTATTGTTAAAAACCGAAACCGAGTTGTTTTCTCGGTTAACCGCCCATCACTACTACGCACGAATATATTGCCATAAATGTCAGCTACAGAACTGCTGGAGAGTGAATAAATGTACATGTCATTGCAAACGGAATGAAGAATATATCTAATAGGCTTATTAGCAGTAAATAAACCACAACTAACTAACATTCTGGTTTCGTAGTAAACGAAACCAGAATAACTTCGTCAACTATAACAGATTTAAAATGCACAGTATAAGCATGATGTCTGTCGTTTCTCTGCAGCAATATGTCATTCTCCGTTCAGGATGTGAAGCTGACCAATTACATGCAGAAGATAAATTTTCAAATATGGGTGGAATTACACAAACATTATCTGGTGGTGGTGAGTGTGTTTTTTTTTAGCCGGACATATATATATTTTGTCCGGCATCGGCGTTTGAAATCAAATGGGTAAGCCATTATGTGTTGAATTGTTGATATTTTACGATGTACTTGTCAGCAGAAATGATAACGAATTTCAGAGAATACTGTAAATAAATGTGCAAAAGATAAAATGCATAGGGGTCTGGGAACTTTTATTTTATTATATTAATTTTTAAATTAATGTCATAAAATGATAAACAAAATTTTTCCCGGACCCCTGTGTGTAAAATATATCATTGCACGTTTATCTTGATGTGGTTATTATACACAATGTGTGCCGTTTATTTCCTACCGTAACTATCGTACCATGAACTAAAGGTTTCTATAATTGACATATATGAGGTTTTGATGACCATACATCGGCTTTCAAGAGAATACATTTAACTCATTTGTTGTCAGTTTTGCAAAAAATCCAATTATCGCTTCTAATAAAGAGCGTCCATACTTCCACCGAAACGTGGTATGTAATAAAGAGCGTTTAAATTATGATAGTTTGTACTCGTTTTCAATGTAAAACCATAAACGTATGTAAATATAGATCGATGGTAAAACGGTGGACACTTTTGTGTGTTTTCGCGATGTCTGTGACATAATACTTGATGGTGACTATATTAAAGTTTTCTGTTGACCCAGAATGCTAGAAAGATACAATTTTGTCTAATATGATATCAACTGCGTGGGACCGCGCTTGGGTGTTCAAATGTATATGTTTTTTTCTTCAAATATTTGATGAAGACAAATAAATAATTGAATTGCAGTGATTTAATTCTGGAAAGAAAAACAGAATTTAACTGAATTATTAAACTTATATATACTACGGTAAAAAGAAAGTTAATATTTATCATATGCTTGTCTATACAATAGCGGACAATTACTGAAACGTACATGTAGATCTCTTCGAAGCTACATGTACATTGAATACGATTTCATTATTTCATCATCATGGAAATAACACGACCTCATTGTGACGCATGCTGTACACTAGCCAATCAAAACCGACGAATTTATGACAGCAGGTGTTCAATCGAGTATTATGTTTCGACTTACCGAAGACACGCCCCTGTTGCATTTGAGTTCATTGACACCGATGTCATTCATTCGCGGCAGGCTTTTGATCCGTGGTATGCATGTGTCGATTACCCATGTGCGCAGGCCTCAGCTTACAAGGCAACTCGAGCGAGATTGTTGCCTTACTGTCGCTGACTTCGCCCTATTGTCGCTCTAAGGCGAAATCAAAGTCGCCTTCAATTTTAGGGGGATTTTTTCTTATTTTTTTTTCTAGTTTTTTTCCCAGACATGTCCGTATATAGATGAATTGTGGCGGCCATCCCAAAAAGAAACAGATGATTCAGAGACAAAGACCCAAGTGTTTAAAATAAAAAATAAAATATGACCTATTGTTTTGTGTTGTTATTCAATCGCCTTTGTTCGCTTTGCGGTAATGAATGTTAATCACTAATGTTTTGACACGCTGAAAACACGATATGTTCGCATCTGTGTTCTTAGTGACCATCGTGAGTGTCACAAATAAATGTTTTAATTAACTTAAAAGACCGCCGTCCCGCTTTTCAGATATAAAAACAATTACGCAATTATCAGAGTATGTTCGGAAGTTCGTTTCGGTAACGTGTCGTACTTTTTGAAGAGACCGCGTCCCACTTAAGTAAATAAATGTCAAGTTTATTGCTTTAATCGGATTATACCAGTGATGTTGGCATTAATTAAGGGAGGCCATTAATTAATAAAAGCTTTAGCAACTCCTTTGTTAGTTAGTCCTTATTGTTTATTTTAGCGGACACCCACATTATAGCCGTGATCAAATTAAACTTAAAAAGTTACATGCATCATCTGATCTAGTCCGCAAATCTGACGTTAATTATCAGCGCATGGCTGAATGTTTGATTAGTTGGGTCCACCAACTACATCTGATCATGATTCAGACTGTTAAATGTATAATAACAATTAATTACGCTAATTTCAGATAAAGTCAAATTTTTTTAGTTTTATTTCTTATTTTAACTTTTTTTTTTTTTTATTGATGTTATAAAATAAAGCGATATTTGAAAATTGTCAATTTTTGGTAGTCTCCCCACTTCTCCCTGAAGTCTCCCTAAATTTCCTGAAGTCTCCCTAAATTTCCTGGAGGGAGACTTCAAGTCTCCCTGTTCTGAACCCCTAGGCTGAGGCCTGCAAGTGCGTGTACATGTACATGTGTGTTTTAGCGTACCCTCACGAAGATTTCAAATGACATCGGACCCTTGGCGTACAGGTTATCGACCTTTATTACTAGTAGGAGGTGACGCTGAATATTAAATATTCAAAGAATAGACGTACATGTACATTGCGACGTGAACTCAAAGTTTTTTGTTTGTTAGAAAATGTCAATTGCATCTCTATTAATTCATGCAGCGCGATCAATGTGATCTGCATTTATTTATTAGTTTTTTTTCTGGAAAAATTCTAAATGTAAATGTAAAACATTATCACCAATAAATCATGCATTACCCAAGCCAAAAACATTGTATTATATTGGCAACGTTCCATCTCGATTGATTACAACCTTTCGTTCCGTGTCCTATCAGAAAATTGTATAAAACTAAAATTGGTGGCCGTCGTTCATTTTCTCTCTTCAATTGAAAATCTTTTAATAAAATGAGCTATTAATGTCTCAAAGTTAGAATTCACTGTGGTGAATATTCTTGTTTACAATGTTATTCAATAATTATTATTACAGTTGATAAGCTATTCTCTCGAGTTTTTTGCGTTGACGGTTATCTCGACCGTGTTTGTTGCGTTGACGGTCATGCCGACCGCGTTATGTTGTGTTGACCTCGAGAAAAAATCACGACCACATTGGAGTAACGTTACAACCGCGTTGGAGTTTTTACAATCAACGCGGTCGTAACGCGGTCGGGAGGGACACTTCTTTTGAGAAGGTGTGTATGTCGAATAAGACGTCAAAAAACATAGTATGTATTTACCTACGAGATAACTCGTAGCTGACACCAGCGATGACCACTGGTGAGTTTCATCCCAGGTGCCGACTACGAGTTACCTCGTAGGAGCTTTATAACACGTTTCATCTTTCATTTGACCCGGATTTGATAGACAAAAATTGTATAAAGCACGATAATTCCTTTATATATACACAATGTGTCCGGGAATGGTCTAGTTGCACATGTATATCATGGTTCAGAGACGTACAGAAGAGGTCCTGTTGAATTGGAGTATCCTACCAAGATTTCTATCTGGACCCCACCCCTTGTTCGGGCTGTGGGAATCGTATCTCAAGCCATCGTAATTATACATATAAAATCGATCAATGTGATAGTTGGGCATGTATTGTCGCATACACCAACATTGCTTGCGGTTTGTGTTATTATTTATGTGGTATGAACATTACTACGAGTTAACTCGTAACTACGAGTTAACTCGTAGTAGCAGTGAACCTGTTAAGGCCGGTCATACGCCAAAAAAATAGGGTAGGTCGGAATAAAACCTTTTTTTTTCTCCTTGATGCAATGATTCGATTCGAGATGATTCGGAATCATTTGGCTGATTCGATTCGAGATTCGAAATGAAAATGAATTCGCAGGGCCCAATTTTTGTAAATTGCTTTTTGTAAAGGGCCATGGACCGCGTTAAAATATGTGTAGGCTTACCAAAACTGCAAATCTCAATAGTTACATGCAAGCATGGGTTGCACATTGCATTGACCTCAGAACAAATTTAATTTAAGTGGGTAAAATATAGAATTTTGAATTCTGATCATTTAAATTATAAATAACCATCATTTACCATGATACTGTCCAAAGGCATAGACTTGAATGACCTGTTTATGTAAGCAGAAAACTGCAAGAAAATCCTGTGTGATAAGTGATTGATCTATCTATAACACGAAATAAATTAGTTATGATTACTTGAGTGCATTCAAATTCTGCATTGCCCATTTACAAAATTTGACGTTGCATCACAACTGGGGCGGTGGAGGCCATTGCTGCGTTGTTACCGATAGCCTTGGGGGAAGTCTCCATTTTGATTGCACCTCAGCTATTTGCACACAAAGTTTGCATAAACCATTGCAGTATGAGTATTCTCACGCGATTTAGATCATGCATTGAACTTACAGGAGTGGTATAGTGATCGCAACACTGACCATGACACGTGAAGATGATAAATTTATGCGACGATGAAAACAGTAATTTATCATGTGACACATGAGTAATTTACAGGGAGAACTCCAGTTTGAAAATATATAGGGAAATTGAAAACAACACAAATTATAACAAATTAACTTCTGAATTAAAAAAATATTACTTGTGAGTTTAAATATGTAAATTACATCATAAGAGCGCGTATTATACGTTACATACTTGTGAATTTTCCTTAATATCGTCGCGCACCTGCATCGTTAAGGTGATCTCCCGTCGGAAGTGACGTCAAAATGTAGTTCCCGGAAGTTTACATTTTTTATTTTTAGCAAATGATAAAGACGTTTTCTGCAATCTAGTTTTTTTTACTACAGATTTTCAGACTTTGCCAACATGAATAGATTTTTCGGATCTTCGAAACCAAAGCCACCACCAGCAAACCTCACAGATTGCGTCTCAAATGTAACTATTGATATATCTGATGGTTTCTATTTTATTTCCAAATTTCGATGTTCCCGTCGAATCGCGATTGCAATTTTTTAAAAGCCGAACACAACCGAACACAACCGAACATAACCGAACACAAGTCCAAATAATGGGAAATTTCACGAATAAAGTTCATAGGCATATGTATTCATGTTCACACTATTACTATACGAAGTTTGGTGGAGTTCGGGCCAATAATAAGTGTTTATTCGATATTTTGTAAAACGCGTTTAGTGTTCGGCATAGAAAAGCCGAACACAAGTTTATGTTCGACACTCAGTCACCGGTAATTAATTAACACATAGATATGCATAGATGTGGCGTTAGCTGGCGTTTGAGATATATAACTCTATATACAGTCTACTAAATATAAGACCACCTTGTAAAGTTCATAGGCATATGTATTCACGTTCATACTATTACTATACGAAGTTTGGTGGAGTTTGGTTCAATAATGAGTGTTTTGTTGGGTGTTTTGTATAACGCGTTTGTGTTTGGCATAGAAAAGCCGAACACAAACACAAACTTCTGTCTCATGGATTAGATTATCCGCTGATAGGTGATAATTAATATCTGCCAGAAGGGATTTGGCAGGTTTAATTCGCGAGAAAAAACGTGTTTTGTTGTCCATTTTCGTCTGCATTCTCACTAAAATGTTACCCCCCCCCCCCCCCCCCCCCCCCCCCCCGTTATTATTACAAGTCATTTCGTACAATGTGGTAGTTTAGATGGATCATACTGGACAAATGCGAACATATCAGCACGCCCCGGACTTCTAAGAAGTAGTAAATCGGTTGTCGAGTTAAGATACTCATGCGGAAATGGTTCGGAGAACATAATACTAACCACAAAACAAATAGTTTATTGCAATCATAAGTAAACATTGTAAAATTATATATAATAGTGTTCTTGTTGGCGACATAACATCTCTTGGTGATGGTGCAGGGAATTCTGGTGGAATTGATGTCAATCATAGTATATGTTCAAAGTACTATACAATATACTATACAATATACTTATATGCAAATTCTGTCCTCGGCGGAACGGATTTGGGCAAAGTTTGTTCTCCTTGAAGTCAGTGGATGGAAATGGCTCTGATGCGTGCCTAACTTTTGTGTATATATCATGCTGTATGGTGGAAGCCGATATAAAGCCAGTGTTCAACTTATCGTAGAAACACATGCATCGAATACCGATTGAATTGAAATGAATTGTCTGAATACGAATAAAGAGCGTTTAGTATTGTATCTTTTTAAAAGTCTGATATGCAGGAATAATTATTTTGCGCCAAGATACCTTTTGACGCTTGCTAGGGTTGATTGATCTAGTTTTGCATGCCTTTACTCTTTTAGTCTGACATGGCTTCTTGGCAATAGTCGCGGTTTTCGGTATCGTCAAACGTCCGTCAGTCGAAATTTGCCGAAGATTCTGGCATAAATTAAATTGGTCACCAAGCGATGACTTAGTAAAGCTGATGGGGTCATTGTCACAAGGCTCCGGTCACATTCGTAGCCAGCTTTTTAAATCGATCACAAATGTAGCCAGCTTTTCTACGGCGATCACATATTTGTAGCCAGCTTTTCATATTCATGCGAGCTTCAATGAACAAGATTATGTTAGTCTCATTTTTCTGAGTTGATGAATGAAAAACAACATAAATTTTAATTTGATATTAGTTCACCTAATAACCTGAGGTTTCCGATCAATGTCGTGAGATGCTCGAATTATATTCCAATATAAGTTGATAAACGAAGTCAGTTTTGGAGCATGACGTCGATATGTTAGTAACGAACGCGATGACGTCATATTTCGCGCCATATAAAGCATGGAATTAGAAAAGCTGGCTACGAATGTGATCGCCGGCGAAAAGCTGGCTACGTTTGTGATCGATTTAAAAAGCTGGCTACGAATGTGACCGGAGCCTTGTGACAATGACCCCATCGGCCTTAGTAAAAAGTCATTGATTTTCAATTGCTGGCACTCTACATGAAACCATCGGTCACACATATCGCAGCCGATGCTGCGTATCTCGTGACATTCCTGGGAACAAACACCACATGGGTAAATCAATTTGGAATTAGGCATTGTAGAATTTTCAGACCTGTGATCAGAATGCCAAATACTGCTGAGATTGTGATTTGCCAAATAATATCATACCACATTCTTATATAGAACTTCTCGGATATTGCACCATGAACTCACTTTCTTGTCACTCAAATATTGTTTTTACAATCGTACGTTGTCTTTCATGGCGGGGCCCACCAAAAGCATGTTGTTTCTATAATAGTAGGCGCCATCAAATACTGATTGCAACTAACTGTCAAAACACTGAACTACAATAGGCGAGAGACCGCCACCAACAACAATTAAAGCCTTTCGGCTTAGTGACCATATATCTGATATTAATTATCACCTAGCTAAACAGCCGTTATAGACTAATACCCGAGAGAAGCTTGTGTTCGGCTTTTCTATGCCGAACACTGAACGCGTTTTACAAAATATCGAATAAAACACTTATTATTGGCCCGAACTCCACCAAACTTCGTATATTAATAGTGTGAACATGAATACACACGCCTATGAACTTTATTCGTTATATATCCCATTATTTGGACTTGTGTTCGGTTATGTTCGGTTGTGTTCGGTTGTGTTCGGCTTTTATACGCACCGATTTTTTTTCGCATGTTGCTTGTTGACCACTTCAACACTTGGACAGTTGGACTCCAAGTTGGATTAGATTTGAATTTTGACACTAAACCTCGATCAAGGTTCTTGGAGATTGTGTGACCATTTGTCAAAATACTCACCATGGCATAACGGGGAAATACTCTAATACTAATAGTGATAGTCTGGTCGATAAACTAAAATTTTACAAATTTTTAGGGTCAACATAGGATAGAATAAATTTGGACTAAATTGGTTTCTATTCCATTTTGAAGAGGACTATATCCTCTATAACATATCTAAAATCCGCTTTGAGAATTTTCTATAATCCAAGATGACAGTTGGTATCGAAAAATTCTGAATTTCGGTATAGGTGCGCCAACTAATACCAAATTAGTAATAAAATAAAATACACACAAACAATGCTTAGTCGTAAACCATATCGGTAGAATGTCTGTTCCAATATTGTCGCCAAAATGGACAAAATCGAATGAAATTTACAATTTGTGGAAAATTTAATAGCTAGTCATACAAGATTTGTCAAGAACGAACAAGCCCTCGGATTATACGAGGAAGAATGATTTCAGAGTATAAGGGGAGCTTTTAATAATAGATTTACGAATTCTCTCTAATGTATCTCGCGAGAAAGCAAACGAAAGCCAGGTCTCATACAACGATGAAATATGGACTTTTTGGGCGCCAATAAACAGAAGAATAACGCAGTTTTATCTGTACTATTTAAAAATAGTGTTTATCTCGATTGGTGTAATAAATGTGTAATTAAACAGTTAAATGGGATCTAATAGGGATGTATTGATTATGTGACCTTTTCTAGAAGCAGAAATGTATGTAATGAAAACAGTCTCACGAATGTAACTGATAATCATTTATTTTTATATCTACAACAAATCTTTCAAAATGCACTACTATAGAACAGTATGAGAGCTATTCATATGGTACTCTGTGGTACTAGGTAAAATGTGTAGATCCTATTGTCCGTGTCTTAAAATAGTAGTCATAATTGACTCCGGTCAAGTTATTAAACACGAATATTTTGCTTTTATCACACAAATGTATGGTGGTATACCATGAATGCAATTCATCAAAATACAAAGGAGTACTATATACTATCTTCAATAAATTATCAACATAACCAAATTTGCTTACATACTCTGTGGCAGAGACTGTCTTTTTACCTGGAAATTATATGTGCTTAAATGCACTAAAGCCACATATACGCGAAACGTACTACCCTTTCTGCTCCCGCATTGCCGCGTTTACCCATTCTCCCTAATGTTACACATATCTGCTGCATACAAGACCATAACTAGCAACATTGA
The DNA here is from genome assembly GCA_032622095.1 of Siphonodentalium dalli. NCBI lineage: Eukaryota > Metazoa > Mollusca > Scaphopoda > Gadilida > Siphonodentaliidae > Siphonodentalium > Siphonodentalium dalli. Next base: position 58,073,219 of record CP136067.1, read on the forward strand.
GTGAATGGTAAACGCAGAACTAATAACTTTAAACGCTGATGACCTGATATTTAATGCAAGTATGTGGGTGACAATGGTAATATAATTTCAAACAACAATATACTGAAAACAAATAGTGTGCTTTGCGTGGTACATATTCCCATTGTAAAGTGCCGATTGAAGTAATTTGAACAAAATTGTCTACTAAGAAACCGGTTTGGAAGCAGCATGAAAATTAGTATTAAATAAAATGTACGATGTACAATCTCTTCGATCTAGTGAGATAGGGTACTATTCTGTTGAAGAGATGAGTGTTTCTTTACAGTATAATCAGCATTACAACATACGTGTATGGTTTATTATCACGGAGAGTGTTGAAAATTCCGGAAATGTAACTAGTATTTACACAGCAAGGGTATGCATTTCAGTTTCCGCGTTACATTCAATAATTAATCATCATTCCAAATGAAACTACAACGCACTGTGTGACGAAATATTACTTTGTGTGTTGCATGCCAGAAATAACTGTTTTTGGCTCGACAGTTGGATGCATTCGAAGCAGAAAACCCGAACGTAAATCATTGGGTTAACGTGCGTTGCAGTGATCGATAAATAATTCAGATATATCTGTTTTAATTATATGTGTACCTTTAAAGATATATAACAACATACTTGTAAATTACCAATGTGTATTTTCTTGGTTATTCAATATGTTGCTTTCGTCGTAGCATGGACTGGAGTTGTGGCCATTGTGACAGCCATTTCATTGCCGCGATTGCATTATTTTCTGTCCTTGTCACTCTATTCGCCCCTTATACTCTAATTTCACACAAACTGGTATACATCGGATGGAGGATTAATGCGTTCTGGTGTCGCCGATGAGGGATATTGTAGAAAAACCCACGTCACAAGGTCGAAAAATGGGCATTTTAAAAATCTCTGTAAAAAAGTTTGCTCAAAGCGGATTTTAGCGGATTTTGGATATATATTCCTCTTCAAAATGGAATAAAACCAACTTAGTCCAAATTTATTCTAGGTCAAACCTTTTATCGACCAGACTATAAACCAACACTGATATAGATAGTAAATGTTATTGACAATCAGGTCACCATCACAGGTATAGACCACAGGCCTTCTAAACAGTGACTGAGATCTAAAATAGAAATTTAATGCATCTATTCTCTATCACTTAATATATAAGAAGTTTATAGTAAGGTAAGTGGACTAATTACTTCAAAAATATATAATATCACTCAATTATCAATTTAGAAGGCCTGTGGTATAGAGTAATTTGGATAAACAAACAAACAAAAGCAAACAAACAGACAGAACATATGAGAAATTATTAAGTGATTGATGTTGATACTTGTGTAACAGAACAAGAGTCTGAAGAGAGAAAAGACTGTGTCCAATAAATCTATGGTAGACCTTTCGTGCAGATAAGTCATCAGCCTTTTATAAAATAATTACAGTTACACCGAGACCACCACACTACTCCCCAATTATTTTTGAAGACTGGACGAGCCCAGAGTGCAACAGAACAAGAGAGAGGTACACTGAAAGTTGAGACTATCGTCTCCACAACAGTGGCTTGGCCAGATTAAGCGGTGTGTGTTGTATAGAGCCACACACTTTCAAATCTCGTGCCAGGTTGTGACCCTTGGGCAAGGTCACTTGTACTGTGCTCGCTCCGTCGTACCTTGATGAAATAGGAAGACTGGTTGTTGGGTAAGTGTAAGCATCTGTATAATGGCAGCAAGCACAAGACTCGGCATTAATCAACAGCTGGGGTAATTACAAGCGCTTAGGGCCCTCGTGGGGATGGTTGCTATACAAATCCCATTATTACATTACATTAGAGACATTATCTTTTCATTATATGATTGTGTTTGCTCAGTTTTGACATGTAGTGGCAGTTCTAATGTCGTTCGCGAAAGTCATGATAGTGTAGGCTAGAAAGTAGCCTAGGCTAATTCTGAAATACTCCATCTCCTATTCCGCATTTTGAATCGATGTGGAATTCCCCAATAGCGTCATGGGAAGTTTTTATTTACCGCACACGAAAATAGTATTTTCCTAATTGTTTGTTGTATTTTGAAGAAATTATGTCTTTAATTGTCGATCTATTGTTCACAAAAAAAATGACAGCGTGTTTTATGAAGCACTAGTAGATAATTCTGATATACAGATGAAAACAGGAAACATATCTTTATCTTATCATTTCTGCAAGCAATGTTATGAAATATTCTATTCGTTTTCGATTTTTTGAGAGCTACGGTACACGTATTTGGCTCGAAATATGATTCGATCAAAAACCCACTATTCGCAGTGGCCTACATAATAACCAACCCGTTCTGCTAATTATAGCCTGTGACTCGATGGCGATTGACTTGTCAGATTTCAAATTTGGTGTTGTTGGGAATTCAAATGGGAGTGGAAGATCCAGGGAAGATTCAGCTGGTCAGATTCGGCCCTTATTCAAGTCAGGAATTAGGTGGCATGATCGAATAGGTGTTAATTAGGTGGCCTTTTATGTTGATTAAATCTTATGGGGTTTGATTTCCTTTAATTTGGGACCGGTCTTTTGAAGAGAATGTAGATTGGAACTCAAATATGATCAGAATTCAAATTATACATGGATTATTTTTTCCAATACATTTGCATGCTTTATATGTTGTAGTTGCTGCTTAGATCTATGCTATTTCGTTCTTATAGATCTTGTTTACTTCTTGCAGAACTCTGTCAATTTCACACTGCCGACCTTGTGGATTTCCTCTATATCTCTAGCGTTTGTAGTTCTTTGTCGATCTTCTTGTAGTTATGTTCTTTTTTATGTCCGTCTCCAGGTCTCATGTTGCCACTTCCCATTGCAAAACATGTATATCAGTGGTTAGAAGCATGAACTTGCCTCACTTAAACAAACAACACACCCATGCATTGAATGACTTTCAACTCAAAGATATTACCCTTGTATCATCTTGTTCAAACAAACTTGTCAGAAATGATTCAAAGTGTGAAAAACATTAAAATAGCCAGGGTAGATATATATCAGTAGATAGAAACATACATGAAAATGTACAACTTTATTATCAGCTTTCTCACAGATAAGATCACAGGTATAAGAATATTATTAATAATAAATATAAAATACCCTTTGTTACATACACTTTAATTAATACACAGTTATAATCTCCGAGTATCATCATAATTGAAATACATGTACCTGAATATGTGTTAGTCTCTGACTATCATGCCTAACAGCCCCCCTTGTATATAGATATTACTGGTAATGTTGATTTCAATCCTTAAAATTTAAAATATGAAGGGGTCCAGGCAAATTCTAAGTCCCCAGTTTACTAGTGTAGAATAACACATTGGGAACAAGAAGTGGCACCTGATAAGCAAATCTCAATTGGCATTGAATTTTATGAACAATTGTTTCGATTAATTTACATATACATGGTCAGAGTAAAACAAATTTTATTTAATTTATCTTTTTGTATGAAAATTACATCATAGCTGATATACAGTTATTGATTAAATGACAAACTACTTGCAGATTTTCAACATGTTTTTCAGTGGGATCACGTTCAATTATTATTCTCCTTGAAACTGATAGTATGGAACCCTGAATACATCTTTAAATGTCCATAAAATATTTGTAATCACTGTGCTGCTTTACTACACACACCATACCGGTATGTTATTAATTCATGTTCCGTTTTACCATTTATAATTGGTTATTGGAATAATTCATGAACAAAATCATCGGATCTATTGCGAATCTGAACCTGAACATTTTGAAATTTTCAAAGTTTGTTTTTCAGAGTTAGACAATAAAAATATCTCTGAGTTAAGTGAGTTTGCATTCCGAAAATGTGTGGTAACCTAATCTACCCATGATAGTACATAATTACTGGATCCATGAGCCCAGGGTAATAACAAATATGAAAAGCGAACATTTCACAGCTTTTTTATGACGACATGACACGCCAAATGCAACATTTCACATTCCTGTCATGCAAAAGGTGTGACATCTAGGTGTTGGGTATACATGACTGTTCTAAGGTGTATCTCCGAAAGATGTCACTGATTGATGCTTTAAGACAATATACATCTACCGTTTATCCTGACCACTTAGCGCCGTCATCTTGAAACATACAAACCTAAACGGGGTATCTGACAGTGGTGAGAGAAGGCTTCATTTGTATAATAATGTTGAGTTAAATTTTTAATTGCATAATATAGCATCATACCGCCATATATTATAATGAAGAATAAAGCAGTCACACATATTCAGCCCAATGAAAACAAATGTTGATATACAGAGTGGTCAATTTAAGCAGGGAGTAATCAACTGGAATTAGGTCACAGTGTTAAGAGATATGGTGGTTAGCTTTAACATGGATATGAATCCATGACCCACATCTCATCTCAGCCCAATTTTTCATTGATCAATAGGCATGACATGAAAATTCTCAAATATAGAAAATTATTATTGGTAGTTGCCTTTCTAAATGAAAAAAATTATTAAATTATCACGAATCAAGAATAATTAAGTCCCCTCTCATGATCTTGAGATATGATCTCATGGATATATGAACGGCACTTTTGAAAAAGATATATATTACAGAAGTTCTTGGTACCTGAAAACTGAAATTTTAAATCGTTTTCGTGCCATAAAAGTAAGGCCAAAACAAAATATACCTGTGTTTCTGGTGACATACAAGAAAAAAATAGAGGCGACGGGGTGGCTTTTCATTTTATTTTTTCATTTTATTTTCAACTTTGCTCAAAATAAATATGAATACCCCCCAGACTGCTTCTCCTTGTTTTTAATGTACTCTAAAATAATAAAACTAAGTACATAAGGCCAAAATAAAAAAGACCTGTGTTTGCGGTGCCCCCGACCGTTTTCATTTTATTTATTTTGCAAAATTAGTACGCATCCGATTTTATTTTCCTTGTAAACTGATTCATTTCCGAAAAAAGGGACACATCGTGTGTACTGCTAAACCGGAAATTATACCACACTTCAGTTAAGTCACAGCTGAATCAAATTAATTTTTTCATGTTTTATTCAATAAAACAATTAATTACACTACATGTATATTCTAATATTATGTACTTAGTTGTATAGTACATTACAAACAAGGAGAAGAAGTCCGGGAGGGGGGTATTCATATTTATTTTGAGCAAAGTTGAAAATAAAATGAAAAAATAAAATAAAATGAAAAGCCACCCCCCCCCCTATTTTTTACTTGTATGTCACCAGAAACACAAGTTTTGTTTTGTTTTGCCTAATATTAGAATATATTGTAATTTATTGTTTTATGGAATAAAACATGAAAATATAACTTTGATTTGGCTGTGACCTAATTGAAGTGTGGTTTAATTTCCAGTTTATCAGTACACGGAAATGAATCGGTATACACGGAAAATAAAATCGAAAGCGTATTCATTTTGCAAAATCAATAAATTAAAAATTAAAACAGTCAGGGGCACCGAATAGGGGTCACCAGAAACACAGTTCTTTTTTATTTTGGCCTAAAGTAAATGAGGTTATAATATCCAATGGGTTGATGGTTCTTAAATATTGTGTCGCAATAATCGCTTGTACCAAATTTCACAAAGGAATTCGGATTATCCCTGGCATATTTTGAGAAAATCCATTTTGAAATACCAGGAAATTTGAGCAAAATGTGTGCCTAACACATATTTAATAATAACAAATCATACAATAGAAAAATATATAGAAACATCCAAATAATCAGCCATATCCTACTACAATTTTAGGTGAGAAGATTCAATCCAAACTATGGGCTGAATCTTCGCTGTTGAATCTGCCCTGGACCAGATCTTCCCCGAACCATTCAATTTAGCTATTGAAGACTCAAAAACCAGCAAATCACTTAAGATTTTCAGTCTAGCATTCAAGAGAGATATATAATTGATTGAGAGGAAGAAATAGTTTTTCAATTGGTACATGTACTAGTACATGTTTTATGCTGAAATAGGTCTTGAAATGACTGGTGGTAGCAGGAATCCAGTTGAATCTGAATTGGTCAGCTTTCATACTTGTCTATATATTATTATTCAAGTGATGGTATGTGTTTTTATCAGTGGACTTTGATAATAATTTCCAACAACTGTGTTCATGGGATCCAAATTCCAACTGATCACATGTGATAAACCTCATCTTGATTTAACTGGATTTAACCAGTTTACAAAGAAAAAACATGTACTGGTTGGGAATGCTATACAAAATCAACCCAATGCTGCAAAATGCTTTACAAATTTAAAACATTAAATCGACCCCTGAACCTCAGTCGAGATTCCAAAATTAGCACAGTACTACTGTACCGGTACATAATTCTAGGGTTGTTACCCCCCAGTTCTGCCCAGTTCGGGATTTCCCTGACCTAATTATACTTTCATATTTTAATATGGAAGTATATTGTATTTCTGTTTCTTCATTTTTCTCCACTATTATTATTATTTGTCCATGCTTGCTTTATGGTATTAAGGCCATTAAAGCGGCATCTCACATTTATTGACAATTGTAGAGTATCTCTGGAACTCATTGAGGTAGCGGAACGGGACAAATATTGTTATGTAGAGTAACTTGTACTTAGTTCATTTCTACAAAATGGCCATTGTCTGATTATTGATCACTGCGTGGGGGAGGGGTGTTCAATGTCGTAAAAATTAAATTCTCTCCGATCGCGACCAAACTTACATTGCATGGTCTACATGTCACCCCAATAACGATGGCGTGAAATCCATTGACCAAGTTAGCTTTGAATGTTCAAATAAATAAATTTGCTCTCCCTAATTGAGGAAAATGGATAATGGAGGAGCTGGAGTGTGGGAGAGGGTGATACCAGGCCCGGGGAGGTGGTGAGAGTGGGCCATGAAGGTGAGACCAGGCCGGGTGGTGAGATCAGGCAGACCGGTGGCGGATGTAAACGTCAGATTTAGCACCCAAAAAAAACAAACAAAAAGTCCAGCTGTATACTATTTTTATTGCATGTTCAGAGGAGTGATGCGGACCGGAATTTACCACTTGTAAGTTTATTGTCCCAACCGTTAACGATCTACAGCCGTGACAAAAAAATTACCTATTTTTAGCGCCAAATCCAAACGGGCTAATTAATGAGCAAGGTTAATGCAGGAGCAGGTACGCCATTCTCCTGTAGATACGACCCCAAAGTTTGACCTCTCTACTGTAAAAGCAACCTGCCCGACAGCGAGCTCGCTTCGGGTGGGTTCAGACTTTTAGTAAATTCCAATGAAAATCAAAGGGCGAAATTTTTTCCAAAAAATCGAACATCGAGATCAAATAAAATTGATTAGTGGATGTGATAGATAGTATCCAGGCGCAACTTTATCGTGTCTCTTCAAATCGTGCTAAAGTCAAAGGTTTACTCGCGGAGAGGCTTTATAACGTAAATAGGTATACCATACTTAAGTGCTGAATCACTAAACTATTTTCCCCGCCAAATCCAAACGGGCTAATGAAGGAGCCCACCATACACTTCACCTCTGCTGCTAAATGACATTATGGCATCGTGTGCTGGGCTAATGACGTTATTGTCATTTTCCAGTGGAAAAATATAACGGGAATATCACAAGAACCATAAAACTGACTCAGTTGAAAGGTTATTATCATTCACAATCGTGAAACATCATACACTATTTGAAACTTCAAGATACAGTTATTCCATTGAACCAATATCTGAGTTCCAGTTATGAATAAGGGCCTACTGCTAGTGTGCTGTAGTATGTCCGGACCATATAGCACACGACGTGCACTTTTACGTCCGTAATAGTTACGGACGTCACAGCAGCGAAGAGGTTAGTTAATACAGCCTACCAAACACTGAACACAGCCTACCGTACAATGCTCACATCATAGCATACATTGAACACATCATACCATATATTGAACACAGCTTACTGTAGACGAGTCGATCATATCAGGAACATAGCCTACTATAGACAAGTCAATCTTACCAGGAATACAGCCTACTATAGAGATAAACATTTTTGACATATGCATCTGATGGTTAGTGTCCACACGCAACATTAATGCGATTTTCATTTTTTTAGAGCGAGCAGTTTACTCGTGGCAACATTTATAATGTAAATACATATATGTAAGTGGTGTATCACCTATTGTGCCATCACTACGCGGTATGTGATCATGGTGGCACAGTAGAAAATATTTGCCTTTGTCACATTCAGGTGTTCAAAATTAGGAATGTATCTTACTGAACCCCAACAGAGTGAAATTAACAAACTGTGCGGTCTTTCCTTCACCATTAAAACCGATAGTTTCATGATACAACCAAGAGACTATATATATGTGCATTTCATTGCCCAATTTCAAACCGTTAGGACGCTAGCATTTAATTTGACTATAGAGGTGAACATCCTGGTGATAGCTCTGCTTTCTTAATAAATACCTCAGCAGAAAGACTTGTGTGAACTGGAGGTATTATAAACAGCAAATTAAGAGTGAGAATATTGTTCTTCTCAACTGATTGCTGTGTACTATGATAAACAAAAGCGATAGTTCATATCTTGATAAGTTGTCAGCGAATGGGCGAATGAGAGAGAGCAAGCAGCAGAGGGAGAGAGATGGGGAGAAAGAGATAAAGCGAGAGAGCGATAAGAATGTAATATATAAGGTGTGAAACGGGAAAACGTTATATATGGAAGTACATGAATTTCCCACCGGGAATTTGAGAAATAACGGGCTATTTATTATAGAAAAGTATTAGGAGAAAGAAAAAAAACTATTGTTTGATCGGTCCAGAAACATGCCTATATGAGCATATATGAGTGAGGTCAAGGACACAGTCTTACGTGAAATTGGTCCCGCCCATATTGTTTCCGGGATCAAAGTAGGGCTGCATACCATTTTTGAGTCGTATCGGTCCAGGCCCAGAAACATGCATATATGAGCGTATATGAGCGAGGTCAAGGTGAAGGTCAAGGATACAGTCGCACGTGAAATTGGACCGGCCCATATTGTTTCCGGGATCAAAGTAGGCCTACATACCATTTTTGAGTCGTATCGGTCGAGGTCCAGAAACATGCATATATGAGAGTATATGAGCGAGGTCAAGGTGAAGGTCAAGGACACGGTCACACGTGAAATTGGACCCATATTGTTCCCGGGATCAAAGTAAGCCTATATACGAAATTTGAGTCAGATCGGTCAAGGTCCAGAAACATGCCTGTATGAGCGTATATGGTCAAGGTCAAGGACACAGTCAAACATGAAATTGGACCTGCCCATATTGTTCCCCGGATCAAAGTAGGCCTACATACCAAATTTAGTCGGATCAGTCGAGGTCCAGAAACATGCCTACATGTATATGAGTATATATGAGCAAGGTCAAGGCCACGGTCACATGTGAAATTGGACCCGCCCATGTTGTTCCCCGTATCAAAGTAGGTTTACATACCAAATATGAGTCGGTTCGGTCAAGCAGTTTTCGAGTCTATAACCTATAACACACACACACAGTCACAGACAGACAGAAGTTCCAAAAATATATAGTAGATAATAATTGTTGTATATTGGGTTTTCATCAAAAGTAATCAATCATCTTCTGGGGGCAATTACCAGTGAAGGTGTCATAATCTGACTTGATGGAGGTATACCAGTGTCAATGTAGAAACATAATAGTAGATACCATCTGCATCTGGCCATCTGGGATCCACAATAACTTTCGATGTCTCATCGTCTATTGGCCAGATTTGGATTTTCCTGAGTATTTTCATAAACCACCATGGAGGAAAGGATATTCACATTGCATTCATGCCACAAGTTATTTTCCTTTCATTTCTTGTAGCATTGAAAATGTTATTTGTACCAATGTACATGCTTTGGATCTACATGGATAGCTACATACAAAAGATTATGATTGTTAATTGTCTTGAGTCTTATACATGTACATGTATACAATATATAGTAGCTTCTAAATTCTAATGACTTTATTCTACTGCTCTCAGATATGCATGTGTTGTAACTAACAGCTTCAAGAGAAATCATGCTAGCGTGCAGCCCATTGATATAAAATTAACCGAAATATAAAGTATTCCAAAAGACGGGTTCCCACATAATAGTTTTAGAGCTTGCAAATTCCGTATACATTAACAAGGATCATTCCTTTATTTTTGGGTTATGACCGTTAGAGTGCAAAATATACCTGTCAGTAACTGATTTGAATGAACGTTTTTGTTTGTTCATGTGGAATCATGAAAGAAAAGATAACTTGGTGTAATAGATTTTATTTGTATGTTTTTTGAGTTATGTGAAATTTCATTCATCTGTATGTATAGGATGTATCAACCAGATTTGGATGATCTTTAAATAGTGTATTCATTGCTCACCAGCAAGAGAACATTTTTAAACATGTTTTGTTTATTCAACTTTTATAGGACTTATTGAGAGTTTAAAAATGGTGAATGTTTTCTCTGTCAGTTTAAAAATAGTGAATTTTTCTGTCTCTGAATGATTACTTCAGTATTAATGAACCAATCGAAACAATACTTCATAAGTTTGTCAACCTTGCTTATCAGTAGGTGTGTCTATGTCTTCTTGGCAAAGACACTTGTCAAGCCATTTCAGGAGGGAATACACTGTGTGGTTCAGTTTAACAATAGAAATTGCATGTGTCATCCATATACTGACACATTCATGTACATGTACCACTATAAAATATATTGAGCCTTTCTATACTAAATACTCATTGATGAGTAGTTCCCTGAGGAATTGTTCAAATAAGTTCAACAAATGTCCATAGGTCGTTTGTTGAACTTATTATCTGAACATTTCCCATCAATGAGTAGGAATGTTTCTGCGCTTGTACTATCGAATCGTCTGCTTATATTAGCTGAACATTCACCCAAATTAATAATAGACCATTCCAATTTATACTTTGATAACTGAATGGGAGAATCCATTTAGCATGGAAAGGGTTATATGTGATTTGATTTGCTCTTCATGTTGTAGATTGACAGTAGAGGTGAGTCAATTGACAAGAAAGTAGCACGACTAGATGGAGAACTCAAGAAGTATAAAGATCAGATGAAAAAGATGAGGGAAGGTCCAGCTAAGGTACATACCGGGTGTATATACAGTAATGTCCTGAATAATCAACCTCTAAACCACAGCAGAATTATGGAAAATGTTCAGGATTTAGTCGAAAATATGGCTTGTTGCCATTCATTGGAAAGCTATCGGTGGGAGCTTTCCATTGAATGGCAACAAGCCATATTTCCGACTAAATCCTGAAAAATTTCCCATAATTCTGCTGTGGTTTAGGGGTTGATTATTTAGGACATTACTGTAATTAAGTTTTCAGATGTTATTCAGCCTCATTTCCTAACCCAATCAATCTTGACATCATATTGATGTGAAAACATATATACTCCCAAATTCATGACGGAAAACCCTGTGCACAAAATATGAAAATATACCCAAAGTAAACATTAAAATGGAATGTTTGCCATTGCATCGCTGTATTTACATGTATATACCCGGTACCTGTAGCACTGAGATTCAATATTATACTTAAATTATTACATATAAGTTACTTATATTATCCTGGAATCGATCATTCTCAGAAATTTAATGCAAGGATATAAAGTTTATGAGTCTAAATTTCAAAATTTTATCCTCCTACATGTGTGTCCAAATTACACCAGTCTAATGGCCTGCCGTAAAACAGAAAGTCACCAAGAGAGAGATCCAGCCCTCTATGACACATCAAAGACCGGATAAGAACACAGAGCATAAATCAGTCATCAGTGTTCATTTGCCTTATGTCTGGGGCAATGACTTTTCATGATCAACAATGTGAAACTGGTCGAATTCATTTGTAGGTGGAAACCTAAAGAAAATTCTAAGGAAACCATAAGAAAATTAACTCACACATATATGTTTGGATTTGGAATATACATGTATATGTAGTGACTTGTAGTCCCTATCTTGTAAGCTTATATATATTATAAAAGCACAATATCTGACATGTATCAATCAATCACCAATTTAGTTATCCATACCTTATTTATCAATAAGATAATTCTTTTGTAAGGAAACCATAAGAAAATTATAACTCGCACATACCGGGGGTATATGTTTGAATTTGGAATATACATGTACATGTACTGGTAGTCTGTATTTTGCGAGCATACAAATATTATAACAGCATAATTTCTGACATCTATCAATCAGTCACCAATTTATTTATCAAAACCATATTTATCCATAAGATAATTCTTTTACACTGCTCAATTTTCCAACTTTGTAATTTCATATGGTAATATTTTATAGTACCCTATAAGGGTTGTTCGGCTTAGCACGGGTTTTAAAAAACCAAAACTTTTAATACTTTTTCTATAGTTTAACAAATGTACATAAGAATTTGGCTGAATAGTTCTGCATTCTTTATGAATGTCAAAGATTAACCCATATCCCTAACTTTTATGGTGCCCAAAATGGTCAAGTCAAGAATGGATGATGGGGAATAGACATTATGTGATTACTCAGATCCAAGACACCCCACCCCCACCAGTGACAGCCCTGCCACTACTGTATCAATTGTCTATGCACTACGGAGAGCACTCTCTGACCGCGTGGGATATTTAAGCGACAACACTTGAGTGGGGTATGATCTCAGCTTTAATGCAACATTATTTACAAGCTTGTCCTGCAGATAGCCCAATCGCAACTTAACCAATTGATAACAGAGCCTCAGCTCTGACGAGAAGCCGATGCAGAGAAACGCTGAAGAACACTGCTGTACAGCGCAGGGCATTATTAGAATGGCCCGACGAGATTCGGTACGATTCGGAGCAAACGCCTAAGATGGCACCACTAAGCAGTAAGCAAACACGGCCAACAGGAAGAGGCCCAACGAGCGCGATGCGGGTACAGGCAGGAGAGACCACTGGACAGCCCAACTCCCTGTGGCTAAGCACCGGCCTATTGAGAACACACTCTGACAAAGAGCATGATGGAATAAGCCGACCAAAGACCGAACGGGCAGGTAACACAACCGTTACCACTGCAGGACGCACCAAAGCTGGACCAATGGCACTGATGATGCAGCGACTGAAGTACAAATAACAGCAGCAGCCAGAGGCAAACAAGCAAGGATATAGGCACAACACATGGCATCACACAACAAGAAGAGGTCGCGCCACTCCGCGACGCCGAACAAGGCAGGGCATGGAGCTCCAAGGGTGGGAGGGAGGGGTCACGACACGTAGAATATGCAAGTGACTTACACTTCATTTCGACGGAAGTAAGCAGCATTCCGGGCGGATATAAAATGCGGATTTTATGTTCAGCTGATATGGAACGGATCATACCGAAACCCGGAATGTCTGACTGACGGAAGTAGATATGAAAATCACATAAATCACCTCGAACCTTATCGGCCCTGGGTACAATAAATTTCAAAACCAAACATCGCTGACTTCACCAAACATATCTATAGTCATCTCCATGATACAATGTTTTAATATAATGGTATAAGTAAAATATTCCTAAGTGACGTCAACCGAGTTAGGGATTCTAACTCGGTTGACATCACTTAGGAATATTTTACTTATACCATTATATTAAAACATTGTATCATGGAGATGACTATAGATATGTTTGGTGAAGTCAGCGATGTTTGGTTTTGCAATTTATTGTCTCTTCCCCATCATCCATTCTTGACTTGACCATTTTGGGAACTTTAAACTTCAAATTTCATTCATTGTATTGTTGAGACGCCTTTATATAGCTTAGTATAAAAACCAGCGAATTTTTTTTTTAACAATTATTGTGCTCTTCCATCAACACAGACAGTGCCACTGGGGTAACTTTATATCTTTACATAGATTCCATGCACAATTGGGATGACTACATACATGTACTAGTATACTCGTAAGTTTGGTGAAAATCACAGACAGAACAGTTTGTATCAATATTGTGCCCAATCCAACCTGGACCCTGACATGGACTGCATTCTTAGATACTTTAAAATATCATTAGATTCTGTATATGATGGGATGACTACTAGTATATATAAGTTCAATAGACATTGGCGGCAAAAGTATAATTTTGGCACCATTCTCTCAACCCCCACCCCGACTTGGGCATCGCCACTTCACATCATTTTACTTCTTATGGGGATGAGACTCTATATATAGTTTAAACACCATTAGATTCCCTTTATCCTGGGGATGACTCTATATGGTGGAAATAGCTGACAAAATTTTCGTCGATTTTTGGTGCCCTCCCCTTATTATATCCCTGACTCCGACAGAGACACATTAGGTATTTTTAGCCGCACCTTTAATTTCCTTGTAAAAAGTTACCCTGTTAGACCACTTTTGAACCCTCTGGATTGTCCCCCATTAAATTAAATAGACAGCAAAGACAGACATACATTTGTAAATACATATCAGATGAAGCAAGCTAAATCTATTAAGGTAACACTGTATTTGGCGAAGACAAAACATGTTCTTATAATTAATTAGTGTGGAGATAATTATTGATTACCGGTATTTTCTGGCCGACTTACTGTATAAATTTATGCCATGTTGGCATCAATTATGAAGATCTAATTTTAGTGTAAATACCTCATATGAAACCTTGCTTCCTCAGCCCTTAGCCCCTTATATTAAGCAGAGCCAACTGGCTAGATTCCCCTCCCAAACTTTTCCTTGAAGAGATGGAAAATTCTTAGTACAAAGAATGGTTGTTTCCTTGTTATTTTTCATAGGACTACTTTTTTCGGTCCAGTTGAAGTGTTAATTCTTGATAGATTCATAATGATGCTCTGCCAACAGTGTTTTTGTACTGAAAAAAGCCACTTTTCCATGGCAGAAACAATATTTGATTAGCAACCAATTATAATTTCTCACTGTGTGCTTTCTCATATTTTCAGAACATGGTTAAACAGAAGGCTATGAGAGTGCTGAAACAGAAAAAAATGTATGTAACATTCATACGATTCATTCTGTATACTCTGTCCGCACCAATATCATGAATGATATTATGAATGGTACAGCCTTGGATTCAAGGAATGGCCTTGAATTTGATGATAGGATGTTCAATGCCTGGAAAACCTATAAATTGCAAGTGACAGCCTTGAATTTCATGACACGTTGGATGCTTCAACTGAGCACCTTGGACCACAATTTTTAAGAAATATGTGATGTACAGGTGTCAAAAGTGGTCATCTTTTGAACGTTGGAGCAGATTTTACCATAATCTGCATGCAAGTTATGATGTTGTACATTAATGTTTTGTGTCAGAAAGGAATGTGGGGCATAGTCATGAAAGTGCTTGAAATTGTCGTAAAATGGCCTTGAATTTGACCCATCCTTGATATGCATGAACAATGTCCCTATTTCACAACAAGAGACAATGGGGGTTTCTCTTACAGTTCCACAAAGGTTTTGACTATCATCCTCACTTTTATTAATTGAGAGATATCAAGAGGTGTTTATCACTTCTTTCTAGAGTATTGTAACACATTCAGTGATGACTGTACAAGTCCATGTGACATTTCAGTACTAAATGGTTTCCTTCATTCAGTTATAAATGTATATGTTGGAATAATAAATTATTCATTTGGAGGTGTTTCTTGATAATACAAGTGCAGGATACATATAGGATTCCTGTTGTCAGGATCTTTAATGCTTCACCAGCGCATATCCCGTCATCAAAGGGATAATTAAATTCATTTGTATGTATTTCATTAAAACTCATTGTTTCCTCCATACCTATGTTCGCATTATAGGTTGTAGGGAATAAACTAAATTGAAATTTTTTCACGATTTTATGTTTAGGTATGAAGGCCAGCGAGAACAACTCACACAGCAGTCATTCAACCTTGAGCAACAAAACTTTACAATTCAGTCCATCAAAGATACAAAAACGACGGTAAACGCTTATAATATGCAGGCCTCGAAATATGCTTCTGGACTTTTGCAGAATGAAGTCCCCAGAGGGTGAATTTTGTGACTCTACCCCGCACAATGGACTAGCATCACTAAATTCACCCTCTGGGGACCTCATCTGCTATGGCACAGGTCTTTCCGTCTGTTTTATACTATACTATATATACATGTATATGTATTCTATATATAGGCTAAGCAGTGAGAAATATTTACCTAAAATAACAATGGCAACAATAACAACAAAATAAATATATAAAATAACTGTTGTATTCTTTTCACACAAATTTTGGTGGCTTAATTACGTGTCAAGTATGATCATTTTACCTGTTTACTAGTTTGATTTTTTTTCCAATTTCATGATCTCAGCGCTATTGCTCCAACAAACGCAATCTGTTTATTACCAAATTAGGCAATTGACTTCTAGATGTTCTCACAAATATCCAAATATCTTGGCCCACTTTAATAACTATTCCAGCCTAGATTTGTATGTGGAGTTATTCCTCTTAAACTGCTATGTAGTTTGAATTGTAGTTGATATTGCAATATCAATAATACTGGTATGATGTTATGCAAAACACATAGAACGAGCCGATATGATGGTAAGGAAAAGAATCTTGTGAATGATAGTGTGATTAATCATGAACCTACATATATATAATGCATGGTATTAGCGCAAATGCACACATTGTCCTGCATTAATCTCTCAGACCAATTGGATGCATTTAGACTTCGATGTTATACGATATACATATGGTTTATACACCAACCTTCCATAATATTGGCCTATAATATAATAATGTACAGTATTGAATGTTATATTTCACCTAAATTTTAAAAGCCGATAATTAATCATGCCATCATCAGACCTAAGTTACATCCAACTCAGGCCCATCAACGAGTAGAAATTTGAATGGAAAGGATAGCTCAAACAAATACCTATATACTAATGAAGCCATTGAATAGCTCTTGGTATTGTGTCTGTGAATCTAGTCTAGTGAGGCAAAATCAGATGTCTGGAGATGACATGTATAGTCTTGTCTGGAGTCTGGCCCGCAACCCCCAAAGTGACGTCATTATTTCTTAACTGGTATTCATTGACCAAATTGAAATTTGAAATGATTATTTAGCTCTTTGTAAATAACTAAATATTCGAATTGTTTTTTATTGCATTGGAGTTTGTCAAAAGTTGTGAAGTAGAAAATGTTATTTTCATGCAGTGGTCCATTGCTGATTCCCACTTTTATGTAACCAACAAGTGATAAGGAATTTTCTTTAAAAGAAGTGTATCCGCTTGAAAAATTCAATGACATGTTATTGTGAATTAACCAATGACCTCACATGTACATATGTTACTTTTTCATGACCCAAGCTCCAATTTTGTATTGTGACTTCTACTAGCAAATCACTTGGATGAGATTGAAAACAGCCCAGTCCATATTATTGTACTTTTTCCAATCTTTCTAGCTCATTAACTTGATAACTTGAATAAACTTTCATTGATCTGGCTGATATTTGGCATTTCAACAATGATGCAATGATAATAAATCTACTTTGACTTATGAATAATAATTTATGGATTGCCTAAATGATAACTTGAGCATTTTTCTAAATAATCTCCTGATATTCATAATTCTACCCAATATTGCAGGTTGATGCTATGAAAGGGGGCGTCAAGGAATTCAAGCGAGCCTACAAAAATGTCAATATTGATGACATTGAGGTGAGTTTAACCCTTCCTGTACTAAATACTTATTGACAGTACATGTAGTTATCCCTTAGGAAATAAACCAGATACCATTAGGATTCCAATCCAGCGTGTCCCTTTAATCGCAATATTTAAATATAGAAGCACTTTTTCGTTATGCGCATGCGCAACAAAACTTCTAGATTCTAACTCTCGTGGAACGAGGTTCCATGAGACATACCATCTTCAATTTTGGCGTCCGCCATTAAACATCGCAATTTGACTTGCTCCGTTATTTTGAAACGGAATTAGTGTTTTTAACACGCTATTAAGGAATGGAACTAAATCCGAACTGCTTGAAACGTGACAATAATGAACAAACATTCGCGACAGTTCGTCGTCACAGCAATCTTCAGATTTGAACGATGCAATTCTCCCTTCACTTCCGGCTTCAGAATCAGAGATGAAAGTTGAAACGTGTCTTTAAAAGAATTAACGACCATTTCACGACAGTTAATTGTCACAGCAATCTTCCGATTTGAAACATGAAATCTCACCTCGGAGATGAAATGAACACGAGTCCTGACTCAATCGGGGAAGACCGGGTATATGAGTATGACTCTCAAGCAGATGTCTGATGAAATGACGATTCTGTAGTTTCTGACTGATACAATTTATTTTGCATTTTTTTGCAAGTCCCATAACTTCTATCGGAGTACTAACGAGATTACCTCACACAGGGAAGGACTCTTGTCATCTTCTTAGTGTATAAATCATCACCATATTTATCGACAGATGATTCGCTAGTTGTATGGTGCAACTGTCGGAGGATAATGCAGACACTGACATATTGTCCAAATGTACCAATCTGTCATGATACAGGACAGCACGAAACTAATTTCCAATCATTATATACGTGCATACAAAGTTTTGAGGCATTCATGTAGACCTGACAAAACTACTATTTCGGTGACTTCGTACAATGACAATTCTGTTGCATTTAATTTCCCGCGCATGGGTCATGACACAGAAGAATTTCGGACAGTGCCTATTCTCAATCGTTTGAAGAGAATGGGGTACTTCTATAACTTTATAGATATTGTTCGGTAGAACCGATGACTTTCGACATCCATCAGAACCCACATGAAGAGATACTGATCACTTCTACCGACAACAGGTACGTAGTTAACTTTTGGAATGTATGACTTCTTGCGATCACCAAGAGGATGACTGTGGTCATCGGGTCAAGGTCATTTAGTATGTCAAATACGGCTGGGGCTCCCTAACACACGGTGTGTCAATATGCCGAGCTCTGTCAGACACTGAACTTGATAACGTCGTTAAACGTCAATGCTTCTAACCTTCCAATATCTGGGAGTATTTCTATGAAGGTTACCGTACTTTATAACATCATATTCAAATTCTAGGCAACAGTAATATTTCAATACACGTCTATATTCATTTCTTATCAACAAGCTGATAGGGAAAGGTTAACTCAAGGTACTGAACACTCTGACCTGGGGTTACTGATTGGACTTCCTCGATTTCTTGAATCCGACCAACTTGAGTGAACATCGACAATTGATGGCACGGAAAATTCACAATAGAACCAGTTACGTCTCTATCAACTGGGTTTTACCATCCACGGTTCCCAGTAAAACAAAATGGACCGATACGTTGTACGTCTAGTAAATATATAGTTAACTGTTCACCATTTCGAACTGGACACCTGATCAGAGGTGCTGCAATGATCCAGTATCAATAATTTGCTTTACTTGTCCTAACACTTTAATTACAGTGTTACTTTTTTCACGTACCGGTATGTTCAAAACACACCGTCCATACATGTCCATGTATATCAGTTTCCGATTTCGAACCTGTTCGTGGCAATTTCAAGTACTTTACTTTGGGGTAGACCCGAGTTCCTGAGTATTTGCCACATAGTCTCGGTTGCATTGACTTCTTTCGAACTCTCGGTAGCAGCCTGGCAGCATTTCTGGAAGATTGGATCTGCCTAAATTTATCATTCACTAATTACTCGAACGCATCAGTGTCATAATTCCGATAAGTCACTTGTTCATGTGTACATATTGGGAAATAATTTCCGTCTATGGATGACCTGATTCTTCCAATACCGTAATAACCCGGGACAACCATACCTGTAGCTTATATATATGGTTCCAGGAAAGTACGAACACACTGAATGTCTCAACAGAGGGTTACAATCCGGGAATACATTTTCGCTTTCTCAGGGTTATCTCTTGGCACCGATCTCGTACCACAATTATGTTTCCGAATGCGACCGATTCAGTTACATCTTCTCCAATATTATCTCCTTACCACAAGCATCCCTCTGTATCAGATCAGGGCTCGAATTCTGGTGAAACCAGAATCTTGATTTTTAGTTTGATTTTCGTGAAAGCAATTGTTTCACTATCGAAAATATATTTGATTCTCATAAACTTTCTGGGTTTTAAGGCCTGCATGTCACAATTTTTGTCCAGGCCTCTCTCCGACTTTACATTTAACATCATTTATCGGGTACCGCTATTTCGGTCCCGGTAACAAGAATCTTATCAATAACTGCTTCATCTCGGACTTGGTGATGGGGTTGTTATATGGGTCAACAAATTAGTCAAAACCACTGGTGACCAGTGGAGAAATGTCAACATTTCACTGACTAGAAATGACTGCAGTCTTGAGCAGGTTCCTGCTTTTATTATCTCAACTTTTTATTTGTCAAGTGACACAAGTTCGTTCTACTTCACTAGGCGCCTAGCCACCAGCCGGGTGGGACAGAATGTGAATGGTTGTGTCGTCTGCCTATACCGTACAACTTTAGGATCTGAAATTAAGACACAACTGTCTTCTAACATCAGCTCATGTAGCAGGGAACGTCTTCACTACCAGGTAGAAGATTACTTTAGTCATCATCATTATCGTCCCACTGATGGGAATTCGATCAGGTAGTCTCGGCGATCTTTCAAATTTGTAAGATTCCCGGGATCGTTCTGCCTATCATTGATGAACGATGACCTATGCATTTTCACCAATACAGTTGAGACCACAGGTCCTCACTTATATTCCACGGACAACTTGCACAATAATAGTGCTTGCTCCCCGTTTAAATCGTTAGTATTGACATACCCAACTTTCAACTTATGATTACACCGACCTATCATCTAAGTACTGAATTTTACCAGGTCTCTTATCTCAGAATCAGAACTGGGTGTTGCGACCATCTCAGCCAACAACTTTCAAATAAATTCTTTCAAATGCATATCACAACCTGATCATGGTAACATGGCTCTCACAGAAATTACAACTGCAGCTACACAATTCAATCATTGGTGTATTTATCAACATATTGATCCAGGACTTAACTTTGGAGCATCGTGTGTAGGCTGTTCTGATTTCCTACCTCATCTAAATTTTGGCAGGTTTGAAATACTCACATTTGTGAGTTCTTGGTTCATGAAGTCATCGAGTTTTGCCTTACTTTGAGTGACATACATGTAACATATACCGGAGGTCTCCCGGTTCACACAGTCTAACTCCACTTGTTAAAATGGGGTTTACGTAGGCGTCCTCTTACAATCATTGTTACCAGCATGGCCATTATTTATCGTTTACGAAATTCAATTACCCATATCAACGTCAATTGTGCCGTTGATGGCTGCATCATTGACCTTATTGCCATAGAAAACTTGTGGCTTCATAGTCATCACCTCATTTCGCCGATACCGTGATTTACAGGCGCTTCGTGTGGATCGCAAACTTCAGGGCAAACCTGAATCGAGGTATCAACTTCATCAACATAATTTCACTGAACTGGACCGATCTTTATTCCGGAGTCTATGTTCTGAACACATCTTGATCAACATCGACCTGTTCGTTCTTGTCGGGAGGCAACTAAGTGTCATCCGTCTCGATCACGCTAAGTTGGCATCAGTTTTTAATCATTTTCAGTTACAACTTTTCAGGGCTGTCTCTAGTCCAGCCTTTTTACATATGGTTTGTTGTATGTCTCCAGCTCTATTTTGAAGAGACTAACCACACCATCCGGTATCTGTGATATAATGATATTCTCCATCTCGTGTACCTTATTTGGGTCATACTCTTCAACATGTTCTCGATGCTTGTCCAGTGAATCTACTTGTCCAGTTTAATTATATCCACAGGAATTTCACTGGGTCCTTCCAAGCTTACAAGTATTGACTTTCGGATGATTATATTGGATTATTTTGGTCACATTCATCTGCATGTTGACTGCTCAATGTTACAGCTGATCATATACCGGTACCTGTTTATATCTTGCGTATAGTTATATACATGTAGACTGTGTATACCTACATGTCTAATCCATGTATAAGTCTATCGGTTTATATATATTCTTATGTAAGGTATCATTCTGATATATGTACCTTGCATTGTTAGGAGACGTTGGGTGTTTTGTCTCCTAACCAATATGAATGTTTAATACATCATGTACTCTCTTTCGGCGAGTTAACACAGATGGTTATCCTAAGAGATATTGTAGATGCGTTCTTCATATTATACATACGTTAAAGGTCTCTATGGGAATTATAGTGAACATACATTAAGAATCAGTGGTAGTCACTGGTGCTATTAGTGGGGAAAAATCACTAATAGTGAGTGTATTTGATGCATGTTTGATTAAGCCCACCTCCAGATAAGTAGAGTGTTTATTGCTACGAAATCTAGTAGAATCCTAATGGTATCTGTTTTGAATAAGTCGTTACGAAATAAAAATGAAAATTTGATTATCAAATTGTAGTTTTATGAGTAACAAAGACTTATTCAAACCAGATACCAGCCCACCCTTCCTCCCCGCCGATTGTTATACTTTGTTATGAACTTAATATAACTCGGTGTTTTCACCATCGTTTGACGCCAATTGAAGATGGTATGTCTTGTGGAACCTTGTTCCACGAGAGTTAGAATCTAGAAGTTTCGTTGCGCATGCGCATAAAGAAAAAGTGCTTCTATATTTAAATATTGCGATTAAAGGGACACGCTGGATTGTAATCCTAATGGTATCTTGTTTGAATAAGTCTTTGTTACTCATAAAACTACAATTTGATAATCAAATTTTCATTTTTAGATTATTTTTTATAATTGTTAAAGAATGTAAGAAAATATTATATAGATTTATGAAGAATATAAGAAAAAATGATAAAAAAAATGACAAAAAAGATTGCTGAAGAATGTAAGAAAAAATAATAAAATTGTTAAACTTTAAAGAGTATAAGACAAAATGATAAAAATTGTTAAAGAATGTACCGTAAGAAAAAAAATTATAAAAATTATAAAAATTGTTAAAGATTGTAATAAAAAATAATAAAAATTGTTAGGCCAATGCATTCTCTTATATATGTGAGGTGACCTATGGTTGACGTGCATATATAAGAGAATGCATTGGCACAGGGAATTAGATGTTGCGCCAGCGCAGCTCCCGCCATTAAAGGTTTGAGGAGTGTTCAGCATTTAGATGGCTGTGATACGTATGTTGTGTGCATTACATTTAGATGGCTGTGATACGTATGTTGTGTGCATTACATTGAAATTGGAATACAAACAATAACACTATGGTGTGCAGATGGCTGCAATGTGTTTGTTGCATTATATCCCTTAATGCAACACAACAGAGATATTTAATTTTCAATGCGACACAAGCAATAATGCATATCTTAAGTAGTAATTACCAATTAAGCACATGCATCATGACATTGCTTGTTTTCAATCGATAAAAGATGGTGGCTGTCTGCAAAGCAAAGGAAATTTGACTTGTATTCATGTCAAAAAGTTTGCTGGAATTTGACAGGTTTGGCATCAGCTTAAAATTTGTTTATAAACCGATAGATTGATTTGCAAATATTGCATATATTCCAATATCGATCTTATTAGCTGCACTCAAAGCTCTACATTATAACACAACGTACACATGTGAACGGTTTAATGCAGACAACGGATTGTGTCATCGCAATGGTCCGGGGCAATAGGCCAATGCAGCGCAGTCATCTGAACGCTACTTAATAATAATAACAAGGTACAAAATTCACAAATTTTAAACAACAAGCTTATTTGAGAGGTGGGCAATATGTATATTGGCTATTTAGTGAGCTCAGGAAAAGTAAATGACATCACATCATCCACATGTCTGGTTCTCGTAAAATTGATCTGTAATTAGTTCAATGGCTGCGAGTCTAATACATGTAATGGCCAATATGAAGATTAGTAAAGTCTCACTATTTGACTTTATGTCAAAACATATTTTACCAATGTCATGATTTATATTAGACCTGCCAATAGTCTATCTATTATATATTTTGGAAGATCTGTCTGTCTGTGTGTCTGTGTGTCTGTGTGTGTGTTCGCGATGAACTCGAAAACGTCCCAACCGATTTCGATGAAACTTGGTATGTGGGGGTATTTTCGGCCGGGGACGAACATAGGCATATTAATTTGTCCGTGCGACGTCACCTTGACCTTGAAATCGGGTCATTTCAAGGTCAAACGCCCGAATATCACGGGATTTCAATGAAACTTGGTATGTGGGGGTACTTTCTTATGGCGAGTCTCATAAGCATATTCATTTGCCCGTGCGACGTGACATTGACCTTGAAATCGGGTAACTTCAAGGTCAAATCGACAATTTTGATGGGATTTCGACGAAATTTGATACGTTGGGTTACTTTTGTTCACCGATTGTTTTGGACGGGTCCAATCGTGGACCAGACCTTGACCTTCAAAATGATCAATTCAAGGTCAAATCGGGTAAAACCGGATGGATTTCGACGGGCACGTTTGTCGGGTACTTTTGTCCGGGCAGTGTTTTGGACTGGTCAAATCGTTACCCCACTTGACCTTGACCTTCAAAATGGACAATTCAAGGTCAAAGCCCGGACGAAGTCGGGTCACCTTCTAGTCTATTATATATTTTGGAAGATCTGTGTGTGTGTATCTGTGTGTGTGTGTGTTCGCGATGAACTCGAAAACGGCCCAGCCGATTTCGATGAAACTTGGTATGTGGGGGTATTTTCGGCCGAGGACGGGCATGGGCCTATTAATTTTCAGATCCGAGGTCAACTTTTCACATGCCGAGGTCAAATCTGTTTTTACGCTGTGTAACGGGACTTTCATTTGAGTTCGGTGCTTACAAATCGATTCGAAACAGCGCGAATAATAAAATGCCAGTCATAATAATGACACTGTGAGAATCTTTCGTGTTTCCTCTTTCCAACGATATATAATGCGTATGTAACCGTTTTAGTTATCTGCCTCAATTATCAAGAAGAAGTGGTACTATCTTCCATCAGGATAAAAACAATGCGTAACTTCTATGACGTCGTTAGAGGTCATAACGTTAGATCACGTTAACGCTTAACCGGCCGATGCATTTGACTGTTTCAGACGTCTTGGCGATATCTCGGGCACCGATGGTAATTTATCTTTACGTTGAAACTTGATAATTAATGAGCGTGTGTATATGAGGCGCGTTTATATACTTGAGTGGAAATCAAATCGGGTTAAACTGGCGGATTTTTACGGACGAAATTTGATGCATAGGGTATCTCGGTATCCGCTGGACCGATTTCCCGGTATCCGCTGGGCCGATTTCCACCATTTTTGGGGTGTTAGTGTTTGACCCCACCTGACCTTGACCTTAAATATGGTCAATTCAAGGTCAAAGCCCGGACGAAGTCGGGTCACCTTCTAGTACTATATATTTTGAGACTTCGTATATATGTGTGTGTGTGTGTACTTCATAGAATCCAAAACGCGTGTACAGATTGAGCTCAAACTTCCTATGTAAGTGTCAAATCCCACCGACACGACCGTGGTCGCAGTTTAGAAAAGCTCAGAGCACCCGTTCTCCAATCTCAAATCACCGCAAAGGCACGGCGTGGGTTAATCAAGTGATTATTTAATGAGCGTTTGTTTTTGACGCATCTCTATAAAGAGCGTCTGTTTGCCATTCAACGCTATTTGCATCATACATTAAATTTAAAAAACATTTGTTTCTGACCAACCCTGCGAGCACGGATGGCGCGCTTTGTTTTTACAGTATATAGTTATATACCGAAATCATCCCAGATAATCACGAATATAGCATCAGATTTCTCCCCAGATATACCGTTATAAAAAGCTACTGGAATCTGCCAATCTACGGGAAATTCCAGGGAATGCCGATTGAGCTCAAACTTGCTACCCACGGGAAGTGTCATATATATGAGTGTGTCCTTTATAGACTCGAACCGATTGAGCTCAAACTTGCTAAATAAGAAAATAGCCCCCAAGCCGTAAATATCAACAACAACGATATTGCTACCTACGGGGAGCAACGTTATTAGCATCTGCAGAATTATGCAGAGAGAAAATGCTTTCCTATTTTTAGAACGCAACACATGTTTACGTCGCGTTGGTGATTGAGGTTCACAACGGGGTTAATTGACTGTCCGCTCTTTGCGACGATGAGGTTCACGGCGGGGACTATTGACCAACACTCACAATTTTGTCTTTTGCATCAGATACCAACACCTCGACCGATCGGGACGAAACTTGGTACGTGAGTGTAGTTTGACCAGGTGGTCGTCGCTGTCGTATTGGCGAGCCCGTGCGACGCCCGTGCAGCGCAGACGAGATATCGGAAACGGGTGGAGCTATCGACTTGAAATTTGCTATGTGAATGTATCTTGCGCCGGGTACAAATTTTATCGGGTTGCCGAGTCCGTGCGACGCCAGCTTCGCGCATGCGCAGACCAGATCTCGGAAACGGGTGGAGCTAAAAATTAAAAAAAAATATTAAAAAAATGTCATGTTTCGGACAAGCCGCCGGTGGCGGGCTAACCTGCTAGTCTACTATATATTTTGAGACATAAGTATATATATATATGTGTGTGTGTGTGTGTGTATGTCCTTTATAGACTCGAAAACGGCTCAACCGATTGAGCCCAAACTTGCTGTGTAAGGGTAAAAAGCCACGAGAAGTGTCATCGGACCATTCGCGAGCCCGTACGACCACTCCTTCACCCTTCAACTGCCACCGCAATGGGGATTGATGGGTTAAATGGTCTCTTTGATGTGTGTGACCCGATGCAGGAAGGACAACTCTAAATTCACAACGTATTGAATGTTAGGATATACGTATCACTTACGAACATTACACGTTCGTCGTGTATTCGTAAAATATACATAAATATGTGTTAAAGTGCAGACTAATTCACCACCTTCGTGTAATCAAGAATATGAATCACACCAAAATTAAGCGAATTGTATACGGAATGTGCTGATATAAACTGACATGTACATATCATTCCCCAAATGCTTCAATATCATGACAATCTATTAGTTATTATAACAAAACCCCAAGTGTTCGCAACGCTGCGATATAGGCAACGTGGCCAACATCCTATCATTATGCGCTATTTCGTTATTGCGAAATGGGCCGAACATTCAATGTAATGTGGATAGTTGGTTTGTGGTTCTGTGAGCCCGATAACCAGAACTGAGTCGTTTCATAAAAAAAAAATGAATGTGTAATCAGCATGTCTGTCTGTCCGTCCGTTCGTCCGAGATGGTTTCTGATTGATAACTTCAGTATTAGTTAACTTATTCCAATGTGACATGTCCATGATATTTCTACAATGTGAGAGTTGGAGTATAGTAGATCTTCAATTATACAAATATTCGCCTTTATCACATTCTGGTGAATGTAATGATCAAAAATGGTCAACTCGGGAAGGGTACCTTGAACAAAAAAGTAATGGATCGACCAAAGCCATGGGACCAATCCCGCCAGTGGCGGGCTAATCTGTTATTTTGTCTTGCCTGTACGGGGTTACCTTGAAAAACAAAAATTAATGGATCGACCAAAGCCATGGGACCAATCCCGCCAGTGGCGGGCTAATCTGTTATTTTGTCTTGCCTGTACGGGGTTACCTTGAAAAACAAAAATTAATGGATCGACCAAAGCCATGGGACCAATCCCGCCAGTGGCGGGCTAATCTGCTATATTATATAAATCATGACATCGGTAAAATGTGCCTCACATCTGAGGTAACCGAGCGATATATAAAACACCTCCGATTTTTTAAATTGAAAGACTAGTGCTGGTGACATTTTTTTATTAAGATGAATGGTTGCCTAATCTCTTTGTGTTATCATCTACCATGCAGGATGTACAAGACCAACTAGAGGACTTTATGGAACAGTCAAACGATATACAAGAAGCAATGGGCAGGAGCTATGGTATGCCAGAGTGTGATGATGATGACCTTGAAGCTGAACTTGATGCTCTTGGAGATGAAATCGGCTTAGACGAAGACACGTCATACTTGGATGATGTCACCACACCTTCAGTACCTGCTTCCGATCCAGCAGATTCTATGAAGGCAAGTGTCAGAAATAATATGAATCATACGTGACACATAGTGGAGCAACCACACATGCTGTGCCCCGAATTTGCTTTTCATCGGTGACATAACGCTAAGAATAATTTATAACAGCATGCAAGACGTCATGACAAGTATTGTTATGGATTGTGCAATCTTGTCTGGATTCTGGCCCACACAGCCAACATGGTGTAAATGACGTCACAAACCGTGCCATGGTTTTCTTCTCTGGTTTTCATTAAGCTAATTGACGAAATGGTCTAAATGAAACTAATATATGCCTAAATCACATCAGGCCTCAGCCTAGGGGTCCAGAACAGGGAGACTTGAAGTCTCCCTCCAGGAAATTTAGGGAGACTTCAGGAAATTTAGGGAGACTTCAGGGTGGGGAGACTACCAAAAATTTACAATTTTCAAATATCGCTTTATTTTATAACATCTGACAATAAAAAATTTAAAAAGATAAAATAACAAATAAAACTAAAAAAAATTGACTTTATCTGAAATTAGATTAATTAATTGTTATTATACATTTAAAATTTTTGGAAATGTTTTGTGTAGCTATCATTTAAGCAAGACAATTATCAAGTTACAGTAATAGTTACTTTTTTAACTAAATGAAAGTAGTATTATTTCCAAGACTGCAGCTTGGAAGATGCGTTTGTACAGTCTGAATCATGATGCATGTAACTTTTTAAGTTTAATTTGGTCACGGCTGTAATGTGGGTGTCCGCTAAAATAAACAATAAGGACTAACTAACAAAGGAGTTGCAAAAGCTTTTATTAATTAATGGCCTCCCTTAATTAATGCCAACATCACTGGTATAATCCGATTAAAGCAATAAACTTGACATTATTTTATTTACGGAAGTCGGTCTCTTCAAAAAGTCCGACGCGGTCTCTTCAAAAAGTCCGACGCATTACCGAAACGAACTTCCGAAGCGCCTGGTACATACTCTGATAATGTCGTTATTGTTTTATATCTGAAAAGCGGGACGGCGGTCTTTTAAGTTAATTAAAACATTTATTTGTGACACTCACGATTGTCAGTAACAACACAGATGCGAACATCTCATTGTGTTTTCAGCGTGTCAAAACATTCATGATTAACATTCATTACAGCAAAGGGAACAAAGGCGACGGAATAACAACACAATTTTAAAACAATAGGTCATATTTTATTTTTTTATTTTAAACACTTGGGTCTTTGGCTCTGCATCGTCTGTTTCTTTTTGGGATGGCCGCCACAATTCATCTATATACGGACATGTCCGGAAAAAAACTAGAAAACAAATTAAGAAAAAAAAAAAAAAATTCCCCCTAAAATTGAAGGCGATTTCGACTTCGATTTCGCCTTAGAGCGACGATAGGGCGAAGTCAGCGACAGTAAGGCGACAATCTCGCCCGAGTCGCCTTGTGAGCTGAGGCCTGAATCACATGGGAATTCTTCGGAAGTTGTGAAGTTGACAATTTTATTTTCATCTCGTTGGTCCACTACGATTCTGCAATTTTACAATCTCCAGACAGTTGCTAACCAGAAGTCACGTGTCAATTTCACAAAAAAACATACACACAACCGGAATTTGGCTCTTCGCTATAGAAAATATAGAAACAATTATATGACACCATCATTCACCTGCGCCTAAGGCATAAGCACCAACGCGTGCTTCACACTCTTGTGGTTGCTATTATAAAGGTCCTGTTTATTAGGCCATCCAAGTTAGTTAGTTGTTTCTCTTGTAATTTATTTATCAGTGAGGGTGGGAGGCTGTTTATATTTTATTCTATCAGGATGGTTGTTTGCTAGAATATGCTTACTTGGAATCTAAAATTAATATACAAGAGTTTTATGTTTATTTTCCTTATAACCCAAAACAAATCAATAAATGAAGGGATAAATCCTGTGAGATAGAAAATGTGAGAGTTTCTCAGTCAAAAATATTTTTAAGAAGTTTTCAATTCACTTACTCAATGAATAATTATACCCCCGCAATGAGTTGTGGGGTATAAATCTGTAAGGTAGAAGGAAATCTTAAGAACGTGGAGAACGAGTCTGGAATAGGTTATTCGTGAGGCATTCAGACCGGTTTTGTTTTGTTTTTGTTTTGCTAAATGCAACTCGTCAGCGAGATTCTTTTTGGAAGTGGAATACTTGAATCAGCTTGTCTGTCTAGTCGTCCATCCTACATTTTCAGACAATTTGTTTTAAACTTGGCATAGATATTTAGTTCTATGGGAACCTGTGCACCTGCAATAAAAGGTCTGTCCGACTTTTTTTTATGGAGTCATCCCCCTTTTTTGACATAGAAAAAATTCTCAATATGCATAATTTTGTCCGAGTTTTTATTCCCACATTTTCTGTCAATTTTTTTATTTAGTACCAAGGGAACCTGCGTTTATTAGGTCCGACTTTTTTTTGAGGAATTATCTCCATTTTTCGCGAACTTTGTCCGAGCTTGTATTCCTACATTTTCCGGTCAATTAGTTAAAAACTTGGCAGAGGCCAATTGGGCATTTTGTTTGTAGTTTTTCTCGACTGCCATGGGGGAATCCTTAGTCCCATTGGGACCACCCACCTCTAGTTTTCGACTGTTATTTGTAAGGATGTACAGCCATCATCTCCTTAACCAATCCTCCCTGCAAGGGTGTATCTTCATCAATGTGTAAAAACATCATTTGATTGTTAAGTGACTTTCAACTGTATAACGGACAGGGTTACCTTTTAAAATAAACTGGCTCCCTAGTCCCATATATTATACATAGCAAATTATTACCCTTTGTCTACTACTGAGGCCAGTATGCTTGTTTCACTTTTCACAAGTCTGAACCAATCATGATAATGCAAAAAATGGCCATGTACAGTAATGCCATAATTAATCGACCCCTTAACCACAGCAGAATTATGGGTAACTTTTCAGGATTTAGTCGGAAATATGGCTTGTTGCCATTCTTCGGAAAGCTCTCCCCTAGAGCTTTCCGATGAATGGCAACAAGCCATATTTCTCACTAAATCCTGAAAAGTTACCCATAATTCTGCTATGGTTAAGGGATCGATTATTTAGAGCATTACTGTAATTTAGTTTTGCACAGATTGCTTACAATTAAAAACTCAGTGAGGCTCACAGAAATCAGTGAGGGTTTGCTTGATAAACAATTAATTGATTTTAGATGGCCTAAACACTCCGTATAGATGGGTGTTTCCAGTGCTCGAAATGTACACCTGTCACTGACAGGTCACTGTCTCTGGGTGACAAGTATATTATTGTGCTACCTGTCACCTATGACAGGTGACCTTTAAAGTATTCAGGCTCCTCTTATAACGTAGAATAAAAATATAGCTATTTAAGTCAGTTTAGGAAATTTCTTATTCTGAGTTTGATATTCCCAGATCAATTTGGTGCGATTTATTTAGCCAGCCAATTTACTCACCAGCATCCCTGAAATTATAAATCAAATGTAATTAATAGGGTTAGGTTCTTATATGCTCAGTTTTTATGGATAAATTGAAAATTAAAAAATAGGTCATATATTGGCCATATATAAACAAGATTTAAAATGCTGTAATTATATCAACAACTCCTTCTTTGAAGTTGTCCAAGAAAAAAATATATATCTTCCAGAGTATTATGTTCTGATGATGATGTAAGGGTTTTTCAAAATTTATA
Source organism: Siphonodentalium dalli (assembly GCA_032622095.1). Classification (NCBI taxonomy): domain Eukaryota; kingdom Metazoa; phylum Mollusca; class Scaphopoda; order Gadilida; family Siphonodentaliidae; genus Siphonodentalium; species Siphonodentalium dalli. Next base: position 58,104,940 of record CP136067.1, read on the forward strand.
ACTATTGTTTCTATATTAAATCAGTTACGTGCTTATATCAAATTTCAACCAAATATTGAATATTCACAGGATTTTGGTCTCAGACTCCTTTTCCATCTAGCCGGACCCCTTGCCATTTAGGAATCTATGTGTTGCTTTAACATATACTTCAAAATTAATGTAGAACTATACCTTAGTTTACCTGTACCTAGGAAACAAACAGCACATACCGGTATATTGTGCCCATATTTATACCATAGCATTGTTAGCCATACCAGTGCATGATTAACCAATCCTGGCATGGTATATATTATGTTGGTATCTGTTTGACCATCCATCTGGATGTCTATTTGTATTTTTCTGTCTACACATCAGACACCAATCTGCAGACATATCTAATGGTAATTTACAGTTTCTTGCTTGCATTTTCATATTATTTTAACCTCTTCACTAAATGACGTCATTACATTGTGTGCTGGACTATTGACATTATGACCATTTTCCAGTGGAAAAATATAAAGGGAATACATGTATCATGAAACCCTAAAACTGACTCCACTGAAAGGCTAATATTTAGCAATCATGGAACATCATATACTGTGTCAAACTTTGAGATACATTGGTTCCAATGCATCAATCTCTGAGTTCCAGTTATGAATAATGGCCGACTGTCAGTGTGCTGAAGTAGTATTCAGTGCGCACGTATAGCACACATCGTGACATGACACCTGATACAATTTATATGGATGTCACCAATATCTACCATTGGCTTTATTCTTGAGAGTACTTCCATGTGTCAATTATCTTGAGGTTCAGTGTCATTTACTCTTCAATTTTCTTTACAGGACAGTGTTCCAGTTGATGAGTTTGGCTTACCAAAAATACCACAGTCAGCAAAGTGATCCTCACCCATATAAAGGATGTTGTTTTATTTTTTACATAATTGAACCTGTTCATCAACTATTTATACATATTGTGTATATATATATATCATATTCTACATCAGTGCCACAGGCCTCACATGGTCATACATGTATGCATCGACCAGCCTAGAGGTAGACATGTAATATCTCTCAGAAATAATAGGGCACTGTGAATTGGGTGTTTATTTGAAATCTCATATTTTTTTTTTTTTAAATTCCTGATCACATAGAATGTCCAATTGTTTCATAATTATCATATCAGGATTAGATATATGGAAAACACTTGAACTGGTCACTGTAACAATTTTAACACCCATCTCAAAGTTATGGTAAGTGATAGTGTGATATAAATATATGTGAATGCTTTTCTAACCAATTTAGTGGAAGGTCTGTGCATAGTTATATGATCAGCACTGACATGATCGTGCCTGCTTCTGTTCTTGCTATTGGAGCTGGGCATTTCTGCTGCACATTCACCCTCAGATGGGAGGCTGTGTCTGTCAGTCAATCTATTTAACCCTTTCATGATAGAATCTGCACTTGTGCAGCATTCATGATCCTGCGCCAGTGCATCCTCTTATATATGTGGGTCTCCCATTGGGAGCCTCGCATATATAAGAGAATGCACTGGCTTACACGGTCAAGGTAAATATTGCTAGGCCAATGCATTCTCTTATATATGCGAGGCTCCCTATGGGAGACTTGCATTATTGCATATATAAGATAATGCATTGGCACAGGGTTTTTGCAAAATTTCAGGAAGCTCCAGTCATCTTAGTTAAAAGGGTTAATCACTAAATAGGCAGAAGTGACTTCTCTCCAATCGAGACCTCTAGGCTGGTCCTTGGTGTTCTGATAGTAAAGAATGTTATGTTCTCATGTTGAAATTCTGTGATAGATTTTGTATAGACCTCATGGACTGATCCAAGACTGCCTACTTCATACAATTGGCAAGATATAACATCATTAATGTTGAAATAAAGATTTGAAGACAAAACTCTTTACACTCGTTAGTGCATATTGCAGGATCCCGTCTGGTTTCTTTCACATTGACAAAGTGTGCAGAAATTATGTAAGGAAGTTATGTTGCATCAAATGGTATCTTGCCCAACAGGTACTCTACACAAGTAAAATTATAACAGGTTTTGCTATTCTTTGAAATCCACCCATATCAGTCCAGATAGACTCTGGCAGAGATGCTGATATGTTGTCACATACAATAGTTTCCTAGGCACACATTTCACAACATCATCTAATCCTCCAATTTCTCTATAGCTCATAAAATGAAATGATAGTCACCCCATTTAATAGTGATAATATTAATATATATTCTGCGTATCTGATCATCGAGTGATCCCACAGGGCAAATTAAACAGTTTCTCATGTTTGTGGCAATTACGTGATCCACTGCTATTTAAATGGGCATGGCCTCTTTATAATGACGTCATTAAAAAGTGTGTACACACTACTTCGCACGCCACACTATAATATTTTAATATTGACATTATAAATCTCCATATCTAGACATGTGTTTCATTTAGTAGGCCTATTTTCCAACGTTATGTGTTTGTAAATGTGGCACTATCTTAAAACTTTTGAAAAGAAAAACCTAAATGCTGTTCCACCTGACAACCGTATGACAACATATGTGTCGTTCTAACTGACAAAGTGTTAATTTTCAGACACCTCTCACAGCAGAAATATTATATTTTCTTTATATTTATCCCCAGTCTATGTAAACATACACTCAGATTCATACTGATACTGAGTCTATTGCATTCCCATCAACTTTTCATTTCTGAACGGTTGCGGGCTTCCCCCAAATTACGTCACACCGCGCTAAATATAAATCTGAAATTAGTTGTGATTGACATGTGTAAACATGGTCACGTGCCAGTGCCGTCATGGCCGCTTCAACCCCTGTGAAGCCGATTCTAAGAATCGGAATTAATAGTTGCAGGGTTTGTGACTTTTCATTCGGCGGTTGTTTTACTGACAATAAAGGGAAACAGCTTCCGGGATCCAAAATAAAATGTATAATAAAGACAGATCTTCTTGAAATTATAAAAAATGTCAATTTATGTGGATTTCTTGGACTCAGAACAAATTATTTTTGAGATTGGCCAGGCGATTTGTCGCCCATGTTGTCAAAAAATAACACAAATCAACGGCCACGAATAAAAAATACACGAATGTCGGGACTATCTGATAAAACAACTACAGAACTAAAAAAAAAGTACCTTGACATAACAAAACGATTTATCAGTTCCCCAGTAGCACCACTGCAGCCAAAACGAGCAACACAATTCCACCACCAACGCCATCCAACCTTACACAGCCATATTATTAGCTCCAAAGATTGTACCAGTTGTACCCAAATATGAGTTGCCTGCAATCCAAATTCCGGTGATTCATGATTTTAACCTTTCGACCGCTCGTCAACAATCTACTTTATTTGTCGATTTGTGAATTTCTCCTCCGGTATAACATGACGTCATGGATACTATTTTAACAACCTTTAGCCACACCTTCGGAATTTCCACACCAAGAGCACGTGACATGTTACTAGTTTTTTATTGGGGCACACATTTCTTTGAGTAAGTTTTGATTGGCGGTAATTACAAGGAATCTCGGGTTTGGGAAATGAAAACTGAACGAAAGGTCGTCAGACCCACTATTTTTTATATGTGGGTATGTAGTTTACTCCAGACTGATTTATCCCCCACACTAAGACTGGGACATCAAATGGTAATATGTTCTGAAGATTTAACTTTTCTGCTAGTTAGCTGTTATCTGTCTTTGTTTCTTGATTGAAAATCTCTCTTTTTCATTACTTGTCATTGGCAGTAACACAAAGGTGTCGCCAAAACATGTGTCATAAAAATCAAATTGCTGTTGTAAGTTTTGTCTAAAAAGAGAAACCACATCATTAGAATATTATATACCATAAATTATCTTATCAAAAGGCGGCATTTAATGTGCTGTATGCATGCATTATATGATAACAAGAGACTTCAAAAAGTAATGGGAAATCTAAGTTTTCATTTTAAAAAATATATTATTATCCATTCCTCAACTAACACTCTTTCTGATTGGGTAAAAGCCGTCACATGATAATCCGGGAAAAAGTCATATTCGACTTCCGAAAGTCATACTGGACTCGAACGATCGAATCAAGTCCAATATGACTTTTATAAGAATTATCGGGACTCCGGGTGACGTCATTGGGATAAACATACAGATGGATAGTAAAAATGTCATTATACAATGTTGTGTACAGAAAAAAACATACCTTACACTAATTGTATAATAACTTTATAATATTGATGACTATTAAAATAACATCAGCTATCTGGGAGAAGTAGGGTTTTTAACTCTTCCACCAACCAGTTATTTATAACTGTCTGTTATATTGTCCTTTGAGCAGCTTGAATGCTCTTTATAAAGCCTACAGTTGAAAAATATAAACAAGAGCAAGTATTCAGGCAGAAATCCTCCTTTGTATATAATACATTCTTAAACATTTGACATTCATAACTAACGTGGAAACAATACCTCAATATCCTATTTCAAACTTTTACTGGCCAAATAGAGTTTTGTCCCATGGTACTATGAGGCTGTGAGTGGCATCAACTTCCATCATGTATGAAGCAGACCGTGTGTCAGTACTTAATAGTATTATTATATAAATATTGCACAGCTTTGTGGGTTGACTATGCCAAAATAGTGGTCTGAGGGGAGGACTATTCTTCCATGAGGACCACTATTTTGGCACAGTTAACAACAAGTCGTGCAATATTTAGTATATTTTATCGAATGTTCTTCATGCTGTCTCAGAAATTGTCAAATAATTCACTATCAAGATAATATTAACTAGTGACCAATTTAATATTTTGCGATCTTTGGGAATTGACATAAAATATTGAAGCGATGTTGTGATCAGCGAAGACAGAAACAAAATAAATACTCACATAAAAAACATAGGCGCCTGGAGCCATCTTGGATTTCACATTTGAAACCATTGGCACTCCCTGCAGCCCACAATTAGTGGAGAAATGTTTGAAATGAAATTAATTTCATTCACACAATAAATCCATTTACTGAAACTTTTTACTTTCCTTCTTTATCATTATATTGATTGCTCAGCATACAATTATTAAAGCCTCCCCAAGTTGAGCTGCAGTGTCATTGACACTTTCATTTTCTATACTGTTCTGCCAACACATACGAATCCAAAGCAAGCAATGTAACTGTTATGTGTAATCATGCATCCTCTACATTCACACCATTAGCACCCGTAAGAATAAGTACAAATTGCCATACAGTTTACACGAACATTTCCAAGGTTCATCAAGAAATAACTGAAGCATTCACTTCATAAAAAGTAATGAACCACGTATGTCGATTAAAGTCAAACACATGCTCACCATGTGTTGTTAATTGGGTTCACTTTCAACTCCAGTTGTCGGGTTTTCCAAATAAAATATAGGAAGCAGATATTTGAAAACAAGGCCATGGAAATCCAAATTTTATTTTGGGCTTATTTGTGTTGCGATATGAATTAACTCTTTCAATACTAGTAAAAATCATAGATATTTCAGGAAATGTTCAGTTTTTATAAGTAAGTGACCCATATACTATTGCATGGTATACATAGTGTCGACATCTGTTTTGATGACTTGTCATTCGTCCATCCATCCGTCCCTCCATAGACACTTATGCATGGTGCGATAACTCAAACATTTTCTATCTGATCGGAACCAAATTTTGTATGAGTGTCTCACCCCAAAATACAGTTCAAATATGGGTTTGATCCAAGTTTTTTTTAGAGAGTTTATGGCCCTTTTTTTTTTACTTATAATTTACTTATGCTGCAATAACTCAAACTTTTTTGTCCCCTGAACAAAAAATTTTGGGTGACTATTAAAATAGCCGGCGTGCGTGTGTCCGGAAATGGTTTTCGGATGATAACTTTAGTTTCGGTTATTAGATCAAAAGCAAATTTCATAAGTGAGTTTATCAGACCAAAATACAGGTCAAGCTCGAATATGGGTTTGCTCCGCCCATGTTTGCGAGAGTTATGGTCGTTTTTTTACTTAGAATCTTGTAATTTTCTGGTTTCCGGATGATAACTTCAGTTTGTGTGATCATATCTGAACCAAATTTGGTATGTGAGTTTATCAGCCATATGTACAGGTCAAGTTCGAATATGGGTATGCTCCACCCATTTTTGCGAGAGTTGTGCGCCTGTTTTGACTTGTTTTACTTAGAAAATTTCTCACTTTTTCGGTTTCCAGATGATATCTCAAGTTTGGATCCTTTAATTGCAAATACTGTTTTTATGTGGATCAGTCATATCAAAATACAGGTCAAGTTCGAATTTGAGTTTGATCCGATGATTTTTCTCAGAATTATGGGCTTTTTGACTTAAAAAATTCAATTTTTCTTGTAATTTTCTTCATTTTGTGCGAATTTGAGGTTATATTTTGAGTTTTTTTAAGATTTGGTTATTTGTATGCATGTCAGTAATGAGACAATGCACAAGTGTCTTATCCATATAGTATACTTCTACAAAGCCTCCGCTCCAAATGAAGCCACCGGTTCGGGGGACACTGTGGCCAAGCGGCCTTTTATTTGATCTGATCGGAACCAAAATTTGAGTTCCACAGCCTAAAATACAGATCAAGTTCGAATATGGGCTTGATCCGATTATTTTTACCAGAGATATGGCACTTTTTCAACTTAAAATTATCCAGATTTTAGGATTCCTGATGATAACAGGCTTGCCACTATGAGAGATGTAAGACAATTTTATATCACACTAATCTGATTTATTGAAATTAATCTATTTTTATATATCATGTATTAGCATGTGTAAAGGATTTCCTTATTAAAACTTGGTAGGGAAAATTTCTATTAGACTTATTTATAATTTCTTCATAAGGTCATGATTGAGTGAATTTTAGGGGCCACCGAGGGGTCAAATGATTAACATTGAGGGCTGTGTGGTTTTTCATGGATTTCATATCAGGGGCTTCAGGGGGTCCTAGGCAGGAGGCAACAAATGGGTCAGATAATACTAAGTCAAATAAGTACTTCAGAAATCTTTTTCTCCAGTCCAAGATGGCTGATGTTTTTAATACTTGGTGTGGATTATTGCCAAGAACCATAGATTCCAATTTGTTCATATTGTCATTGTTTATTGAATTATAGGGGCCACAGAGTGCTTGGAAGATTAACATTGAAGGTTGTGGATTTTAGTGTCCAAGCTACTTTTAAAACATTTGTGATATATGAATCATTTTATTGAGGGCTACTTACTGTCTTAACTGTGATAATATGTTTCGAGTTAGGGGCCATTGGGGTCAGCATCCTCATCATATTATAACTGTATAAAGATTATATTGATAACACTTTGTATGGTCTAAACTATTTTCTTGAGAGCTATACTGACAACCAGGGTATGGGTTGTGTTCATTGATCTCATGTTAAGGGTCCTAGGGTATTCCAATGTTATTATATGCCTACCGATGTCAAAGTGACACTACTAGTGCAAAATTTGCATTAGGACCCATAAATGTGAAAACATTGAGAATTTGTGTTATGTACATTTGGCTATGCATGTACTAGTTTGCTACATAACAGTATGCTCATTAATTCAACATCAAAACTCTAGATTATGATTCCAATCATAGCTATTTACTATTACCAAGGAATGGGTTAAACATCTGCCAATCATAATGGGCCTCTCGTTATTGCAGTGATGTTGTTGTGAGATGGTCCCAATCAAAGTTATTATTACAAATTTCCTATTGTCTTTGAACAGTAGAATGGCCATTGTTGAAATTATATATCTATTATTTGATTGCACCACGCATATAATGACCAGAGACTCTGAGGATTCTGTTATGCCTGAGTTTCAAAAGAACTTCAATTTGATCTCCATGATCGATAGGCCAGTCTGCAGGTTCCTTTGAATTACACGATCACTGAATGGTTGATTTATAATCAATGATTCCTTTGCAAATAGTTAAATACTCTTGTGTCTCATAAGGTACATCATTTATTAACACTTTTTAGCTCAAGTCGACAAAGTCAATTTTGAGCAATTGCCATGGGTTAGCAAACGTCCGTCTGTCCATCTGTGTATGCATGTGTCTATCAACAATTTCCTTTAGCACACTCAACAGGCCGCATCACTCATCCGATTATAACCAAATTTAAAATGGATAATCGGGGTGACCTCCAGATGGGAGGCATTGATTTTTTTCCAAAATATTTTTAAAACATGGCCACCAGCTGCCATCTTTGATTTAAAATTTGAATATCCATCGGCACAAACTGCAGCCTGCATTTATTGCAGAACTGTTTTGAAAATTTGCAGGTATGTTTAGGTACGCCTCTAGATGTGAGCTATCGAATACAATGATTTTCAGTGAAAAACATGGCCGCTGGCAGCCATTTGTATCTCACTGTTTGCATGACTAAATATTTTGGCATGCCCTATAGCCAACATTTTTCATCCTATTGATCCCAAACTTCATATGGCTCTTTGGGTTGACCTATGGTACTGCTTAAACATTTAATTTTTCTGCATTCCTTATCACTCCATTGATGTAATGTATGACATTATCCCCTCTCAATGTTGAGCTACAGTGTGATTGACACTTTCTTTTTTTCACTAAATACTCATTCAGAAGTAGTTCTCTCAGGAAATGTTCAAATAATAATGTCTTCTTACATTTCCTGAACATCGGTAATTAATAGACTATTCCAAAGTACTCTTTTATAACTGAATGGGAGAATTTTTTAGTTAAGAAAGGGTTAGCATGTTTACACAGCAAACCTTATATAGCCCACACCAATATACAGCCTGTTTTATGAACATTTGGGAGGAAATAATTAGATTCCGGAGGGAAACAAATAATAATAAGAAACTAATCATCACCCCAACAAATAAAGAAACTAATCATCACCACCCCAACAAATAAGAAACAAATAATCACCACCCCAACAAATAAGAAACTAATCATCACCACCCCAACAAATAAGAAACTAATCATCACCACCCCAACAAATAAGAAACTAATAATCACCCCAACAAATAAGAAATTAATCATCACCCCAACAAATAAGAAACTAATCATCACCCCAACAAATAAGAAACTAATCATCACCCCAACAAATAAGAAACTAATCATCACCACCCCAACAAATAAGAAACTAATCATCACCCCAACAAATAAGAAACTAATCATCACCCCAACAAATAAGAAACTAATAATCACCCCAACAAATAAGAAACTAATCATCACCCCAACAAATAAGAAACTAATCATCACCCCAACAAATAAGAAACTAATCATCACCCCAACAAATAAGAAAATAATCATCACCCCAACAAATAAGAAACTAATCACCACCACCCCAACAAATAAGAAACTAATCATCACCACCCCAACAAATAAGAAACTAATAATCACCCCAACAAATAAGAAACTAATCATCACCCCAACAAATAAGAAACTAATCATCACCCCAACAAATAAGAAACTAATCATCACCACCCCAACAAATAAGAAACTAATAATCACCCCAACAAATAAGAAATTAATCATCACCCCAACAAATAAGAAACTAATCATCACCCCAACAAATAAGAAACTAATCATCACCCCAACAAATAAGAAACTAATCATCACCACCCCAACAAATAAGAAACTAATCATCACCCCAACAAATAAGAAACTAATCATCACCCCAACAAATAAGAAACTAATTATCACCCCAACAAATAAGAAACTAATCATCACCCCAACAAATAAGAAACTAATCATCACCCCAACAAATAAGAAACTAATCATCACCCCAACAAATAAGAAACTAATCATCACCCCAACAAATAAGAAACTAATCATCACCACCCCAACAAATAAGAAACTAATCATCACCACCCCAACAAATAAGAAACTAATCATCACCCCAACAAATAAGAAACTAATCATCACCCCAACAAATAAGAAACTAATCATCACCACCCCAATAAATAAGAAACTAATCATCACCCCAACAAATAAGAAACTAATCATCCCAACAAATAAGAAACTAATCATCACCACCCCAACAAATAAGAAACTAATCATCACCCCAACAAATAAGAAACTAATCATCACCCCAACAAATAAAGAAACTAATCATCACCACCCCAACAAATAAAGAAACTAATCATCACCCCAACAAATAAGAAACTAATCATTACACCAACAAATAAGAAACTAATCATCACCCCAACAAATAAGAAACTTATCATCATCACCCCAACAAATAAGAAACTAATCATCACCCCAACAAATAAGAAACTTATCATCACCACCCCAACAAATAAGAAACTAATCATCACCACCCCAACAAATAAGAAACTAATCATCACCACCCCAACAAATAAGAAACTAATCATCACCACCCCAACAAATAAGAAACTAATCATCACCACCCCAACAAATAAGAAACTAATAATCACCCCAACAAATAAGAAACTAATCATCATCCCAACAAATAAGAAACTAATAATCACCCCAACAAATAAGAAATTATCATCACCCCAACAAATAAGAAACTAATCATCACCCCAACAAATAAGAAACTAATCATCACCACCCCAACAAATAAGAAACTAATCATCACCACCCCAACAAATAAGAAACTAATCATCACCACCCCAACAAATAAGAAACTAATCATCACCACCCCAACAAATAAGAAACTAATAATCACCCCAACAAATAAGAAACTAATCATCACCCCAACAAATAAGAAACTAATCATCACCCCAACAAATAAGAAACTTATCATCACCACCCCAACAAATAAGAAACTTATCATCACCCCAACAAATAAGAAACTAATCATCATCCCAACAAATAAGAAACTAATCATCACCACCCCAACAAATAAGAAACTAATCATCACCCCAACAAATAAGAAACTAATCATCACCCCAACAAATAAGAAACTTATCATCACCACCCCAACAAATAAGAAACTTATCATCACCCCAACAAATAAGAAACTAATCATCACCCCAACAAATAAGAAACTAATCATCACCACCCCAACAAGTAAGAAACTAATCATCATCCCAACAATAAGAAACTAATCATCACCACCCCAACAAATAAGAAACTAATCATCATCCCAACAAATAAGAAACTAATCATCACCCCAACAAATAAGAAACTAATCATCACCACCCCAACAAATAAGAAACTAATCATCACCCCAACAAATAAGAAACTAATCATCACCCCAACAAATAAGAAACTAATCATCATCCCAACAAATAAGAAACTAATCATCATCACCCCAACAAATAAGAAACTAATCATCACCCCAACAAATTAGAAACTTGTCATCACCACCCCAACAAATAAGAAACTAATCATCACCCCAACAAATAAGAAACTAATCATCTCAACAAATAAGAAACTAATCATCACCACCCCAACAAATAAGAAACTAAGCATCGCCACCCCAACAAATAAGAAACTAATCATCACCCCAACAAATAAGAAACTAATCATCATCCCAACAAATAAGAAACTAATCATCACCACCCCAACAGATAAGAAACTAATCATCACCACCCCAACAAATAAGAATCTAATCATCACCACCCCAACAGATAAGAAACTAATCATCACCACCACAACAACTAAGAAACTAATCATCACCCCAACAAATAAGAAGCTAATCATCACCACCGCAACAAATTAGAAACTAATAATCACCACCCCAACAAATAAAGAAACTAATCACCACCCCAACAAATAAGAAACTAATAATCACCCCAACAAATAAGAAACTAATCATCACCCCAACAAATTATAAACTAATCATCCCAACAAATAAGAAACTAATCATCATCCCAACAAATAAGAAACTAATCATCACCCCAACAAATAAGAAACTAATCATCACCCCAACAAATAAGAAACTAATCATCACCCCAACAAATAAGAAACTAATCATCACCCCAACAAATAAGAAACTAATCATCATCCCAACAAATAAGAAACTAATCATCATCCCAACAAATAAGAAACTAATCATCACCCCAACAAATAAGAAACTAATCATCACCCCAACAAATAAGAAACTAATCATCACCCCAACAAATAAGAAACTAATCATCACCCCAACAAATAAGAAACTAATCATCATCCCAACAAATAAGAAACTAAACATCACCCCAACAAATAAGAAACTGATCATCACCCCAACAAATAAGAAACTAATCATCACCCCAACAAATAAGAAACTAATCATCACCCCAACAAATAAGAAACTAATCATCACCCCAACAAATAAGAAACTAATCATCACCCCAACAAATAAGAAACTAATCATCACCACCCCAACAAATAATAAACTAATCATCACCACCCCAACAAATAAGAAACTAATCATCACCAACCCAACAAATAAGAAACTAATCATCACCACCCCAACAAATAAGAAACTAATCATCACCACCCCAACAAATAAGAAACTAATCATCATCCCAACAAATAAGAAACTTATCATCACCCCAACAAATAAGAAACTTATCATCACCCAACAAATAAGAAACTAATCACCCCAACAAATAAGAAACTTATCATCACCACCCCAACAAATAAGAAACTAATCATCACCCCAACAAATAAGAAACTAATCATCACCCCAACAAATAAGAAACTAATCATCACCACCCCAACAAATAAGAAACTAATCATCACCACCCCAACAAATAAGAAACTAATCATCATCCCAACAAATAAGAAACTAATCATCACCACCCCAACAAATAAGAAACTAATCATCACCCCAACAAATAAGAAACTAGTCATCACCCCAACAAATAAGAAACTTATCATCACCACCCCAACAAATAAGAAACTTATCATCACCCCAACAAATAAGAAACTAATCATCACCCCAACAAGTAAGAAACTAATCATCACCACCCCAACAAATAAGAAACTAATCATCATCCCAACAAATAAGAAACTAATCATCACCACCCCAACAAATAAGAAACTAATCATCATCCCAACAAATAAGAAACTAATCATCACCCCAACAAATAAGAAACTAATCATCACCACCCCAACAAATAAGAAACTATTCATCATCCCAACAAATAAGAAACTAATCATCACCACCCCAACAAATAAGAAACTAATCATCGCCACCCCAACAAATAAGAAACTAATAATCACCCCAACAAATAAGAAACTAATCATCACCCCAACAAATAAGAAACTAATCATCACCACCCCAACAAATAAGAAACTAATCATCATCCCAACAAATAAGAAACTAATCATCATCCCAACAAATAAGAAACTAATCATCACCACCCAACAGATAATAAACTAATCATCACCACCCCAACAAATAAGAAACTAATCATCACCCCAACAAATAAGAAACTAATCATCACCCCAACAAATAAGAAACTAATCATCACCACCCCAACAAATAAGAAACTAATCATCACCCCAACAAATAAAAAACTAATCATCATCCCAACAAATAAGAAACTAATCATCACCACCCAACAGATAAGAAACTAATCATCACCACCCCAACAAATAAGAAACTAATCATCACCCCAACAAATAAGAAGCTAATCATCACCACCGCAACAAATAAGAAACTAATCATCACCACCCCAACAAATAAGAAACTAATCATCACCACCCCAACAAATAAGAAACTAATCATCACCCCAACAAATAAGAAACTAATCATCATCCCAACAAATAAAAAACTAATCATCATCACCCCAACAAATAAGAAACTAATCATCACCCCAACAAATTAGAAACTTATCATCACCACCCCAACAAATAAGAAACTAATCATCACCCCAACAAATAAGAAACTAATCATCATCTCAACAAATAAGAAACTAATCATCACCACCCCAACAAATAAGAAACTAATCATCGCCACCCCAACAAATAAGAAACTAATCATCACCCCAACAAATAAGAAACTAAACATCATCCCAACAAATAAGAAACTAATCATCACCACCCCAACAGATAAGAAACTAATCATCACCACCCCAACAAATAAGAATCTAATCATCACCACCCCAACAGATAAGAAACTAATCATCACCACCACAACAAGTAAGAAACTAATCATCATCCCAACAATAAGAAACTAATCATCACCACCCCAACAAATAAGAAACTAATCATCATCCCAACAAATAAGAAACTAATCATCACCCCAACAAATAAGAAACTAATCATCACCACCCCAACAAATAAGAAACTAATCATCACCCCAACAAATAAGAAACTAATCATCACCCCAACAAATAAGAAACTAATCATCATCCCAACAAATAAGAAACTAATCATCATCACCCCAACAAATAAGAAACTAATCATCACCCCAACAAATTAGAAACTTGTCATCACCACCCCAACAAATAAGAAACTAATCATCACCCCAACAAATAAGAAACTAATCATCTCAACAAATAAGAAACTAATCATCACCACCCCAACAAATAAGAAACTAAGCATCGCCACCCCAACAAATAAGAAACTAATCATCACCCCAACAAATAAGAAACTAATCATCATCCCAACAAATAAGAAACTAATCATCACCACCCCAACAGATAAGAAACTAATCATCACCACCCCAACAAATAAGAATCTAATCATCACCACCCCAACAGATAAGAAACTAATCATCACCACCACAACAACTAAGAAACTAATCATCACCCCAACAAATAAGAAGCTAATCATCACCACCGCAACAAATTAGAAACTAATAATCACCACCCCAACAAATAAAGAAACTAATCACCACCCCAACAAATAAGAAACTAATAATCACCCCAACAAATAAGAAACTAATCATCACCCCAACAAATTATAAACTAATCATCCCAACAAATAAGAAACTAATCATCATCCCAACAAATAAGAAACTAATCATCACCCCAACAAATAAGAAACTAATCATCACCCCAACAAATAAGAAACTAATCATCACCCCAACAAATAAGAAACTAATCATCACCCCAACAAATAAGAAACTAATCATCATCCCAACAAATAAGAAACTAATCATCATCCCAACAAATAAGAAACTAATCATCACCCCAACAAATAAGAAACTAATCATCACCCCAACAAATAAGAAACTAATCATCACCCCAACAAATAAGAAACTAATCATCACCCCAACAAATAAGAAACTAATCATCATCCCAACAAATAAGAAACTAAACATCACCCCAACAAATAAGAAACTGATCATCACCCCAACAAATAAGAAACTAATCATCACCCCAACAAATAAGAAACTAATCATCACCCCAACAAATAAGAAACTAATCATCACCCCAACAAATAAGAAACTAATCATCACCCCAACAAATAAGAAACTAATCATCACCACCCCAACAAATAATAAACTAATCATCACCACCCCAACAAATAAGAAACTAATCATCACCAACCCAACAAATAAGAAACTAATCATCACCACCCCAACAAATAAGAAACTAATCATCACCACCCCAACAAATAAGAAACTAATCATCATCCCAACAAATAAGAAACTTATCATCACCCCAACAAATAAGAAACTTATCATCACCCAACAAATAAGAAACTAATCACCCCAACAAATAAGAAACTTATCATCACCACCCCAACAAATAAGAAACTAATCATCACCCCAACAAATAAGAAACTAATCATCACCCCAACAAATAAGAAACTAATCATCACCACCCCAACAAATAAGAAACTAATCATCACCACCCCAACAAATAAGAAACTAATCATCATCCCAACAAATAAGAAACTAATCATCACCACCCCAACAAATAAGAAACTAATCATCACCCCAACAAATAAGAAACTAGTCATCACCCCAACAAATAAGAAACTTATCATCACCACCCCAACAAATAAGAAACTTATCATCACCCCAACAAATAAGAAACTAATCATCACCCCAACAAGTAAGAAACTAATCATCACCACCCCAACAAATAAGAAACTAATCATCATCCCAACAAATAAGAAACTAATCATCACCACCCCAACAAATAAGAAACTAATCATCATCCCAACAAATAAGAAACTAATCATCACCCCAACAAATAAGAAACTAATCATCACCACCCCAACAAATAAGAAACTATTCATCATCCCAACAAATAAGAAACTAATCATCACCACCCCAACAAATAAGAAACTAATCATCGCCACCCCAACAAATAAGAAACTAATAATCACCCCAACAAATAAGAAACTAATCATCACCCCAACAAATAAGAAACTAATCATCACCACCCCAACAAATAAGAAACTAATCATCATCCCAACAAATAAGAAACTAATCATCATCCCAACAAATAAGAAACTAATCATCACCACCCAACAGATAATAAACTAATCATCACCACCCCAACAAATAAGAAACTAATCATCACCCCAACAAATAAGAAACTAATCATCACCCCAACAAATAAGAAACTAATCATCACCACCCCAACAAATAAGAAACTAATCATCACCCCAACAAATAAAAAACTAATCATCATCCCAACAAATAAGAAACTAATCATCACCACCCAACAGATAAGAAACTAATCATCACCACCCCAACAAATAAGAAACTAATCATCACCCCAACAAATAAGAAGCTAATCATCACCACCGCAACAAATAAGAAACTAATCATCACCACCCCAACAAATAAGAAACTAATCATCACCACCCCAACAAATAAGAAACTAATCATCACCCCAACAAATAAGAAACTAATCATCATCCCAACAAATAAAAAACTAATCATCATCACCCCAACAAATAAGAAACTAATCATCACCCCAACAAATTAGAAACTTATCATCACCACCCCAACAAATAAGAAACTAATCATCACCCCAACAAATAAGAAACTAATCATCATCTCAACAAATAAGAAACTAATCATCACCACCCCAACAAATAAGAAACTAATCATCGCCACCCCAACAAATAAGAAACTAATCATCACCCCAACAAATAAGAAACTAAACATCATCCCAACAAATAAGAAACTAATCATCACCACCCCAACAGATAAGAAACTAATCATCACCACCCCAACAAATAAGAATCTAATCATCACCACCCCAACAGATAAGAAACTAATCATCACCACCACAACAACTAAGAAACTAATCATCACCCCAACAAATAAGAAGCTAATCATCACCACCGCAACAAATTAGAAACTAATAATCACCACCCCAACAAATAAAGAAACTAATCACCACCCCAACAAATAAGAAACTAATAATCACCCCAACAAATAAGAAACTAATCATCACCCCAACAAATTATAAACTAATCATCCCAACAAATAAGAAACTAATCATCATCCCAACAAATAAGAAACTAATCATCACCCCAACAAATAAGAAACTAATCATCACCCCAACAAATAAGAAACTAATCATCACCCCAACAAATAAGAAACTAATCATCACCCCAACAAATAAGAAACTAATCATCATCCCAACAAATAAGAAACTAATCATCATCCCAACAAATAAGAAACTAATCATCACCCCAACAAATAAGAAACTAATCATCACCCCAACAAATAAGAAACTAATCATCACCCCAACAAATAAGAAACTAATCATCACCCAACAAATAAGAAACTAATCATCATCCCAACAAATAAGAAACTAAACATCACCCCAACAAATAAGAAACTAATCATCACCCCAACAAATAAGAAACTAATCATCACCCCAACAAATAAGAAACTAATCATCACCCCAACAAATAAGAAAATAATCATCACCCCAACAAATAAGAAACTAATCACCACCCCAACAAATAAGAAACTAATCATCACCACCCCAACAAATAATAAACTAATCATCACCACCCCAACAAATAAGAAACTAATCATCACCAACCCAACAAA
This sequence comes from Siphonodentalium dalli, assembly GCA_032622095.1. Lineage (NCBI taxonomy): Eukaryota > Metazoa > Mollusca > Scaphopoda > Gadilida > Siphonodentaliidae > Siphonodentalium > Siphonodentalium dalli. The sequence continues at coordinate 58,122,855 of CP136067.1, forward strand.
TAAGAAACTAATCATCACCACCCCAACAAATAAGAAACTAATCACCACCACCCCAACAAATAAGAAACTAATCATCACCACCCCAACAAATAAGAAACTAATCATCATCCCAACAAATAAGAAACTAATCATCACCCCAACAAATAAGAAACTAATCATCACCACCCCAACAAATAAGAAACTATTCATCATCCCAACAAATAAGAAACTAATCATCACCACCCCAACAAATAAGAAACTAATCATCGCCACCCCAACAAATAAGAAACTAATAATCACCCCAACAAATAAGAAACTAATCATCACCCCAACAAATAAGAAACTAATCATCACCACCCCAACAAATAAGAAACTAATCATCACCCCAACAAATAAGAAACTAATCATCATCCCAACAAATAAGAAACTAATCATCACCACCCAACAGATAAGAAACTAATCATCACCACCCCAACAAATAAGAAACTAATCATCACCCCAACAAATAAGAAACTAATCATCACCACCCCAACAAATAAGAAACTAATCATCACCCCAACAAATAAGAAACTAATCATCATCCCAACAAATAAGAAACTAATCATCACCACCCCAACAAATAAGAAACTAATCATCACCCCAACAAATAAGAAGCTAATCATCACCACCGCAACAAATAAGAAACTAATCATCACCCCAACAAATAAGAAACTAATCATCACCACCCCAACAAATAAGAAACTAATCATCATCCCAACATATAAGAAACTAATCATCATCCCAACAAATAAGAAACTAATCATCACCACCCCAACAAATAAGAAGCTAATCATCATCCCAACAAATAAGAAACTAATCATCACCCCAACAAATAAGAAGCTAATCATCACCACCGCAACAAATAAGAAACTAATCATCACCCCAACAAATAAGAAACTAATCATCACCACCCCAACAAATAAGAAACTAATCATCATCCCAACATATAAGAAACTAATCATCATCCCAACAAATAAGAAACTAATCATCACCCCAACAAATAAGAAACTAATCATCATCCCAACAAATAAGAAACTAATCATCACCACCCCAACAAATAAGAAACTAATCATCACCCCAACAAATAAGAAGCTAATCATCACCACCGCAACAAATAAGAAACTAATCATCATCCCAACAAATAAGAAACTAATCATCACCACCCCAACAAATAAGAAACTAATCATCATCCCAACATATAAGAAACTAATCATCACCACCCCAACAAATAAGAAACTAATCATCACCCCAACAAATAAGAAGCTAATCATCACCACCGCAACAAATAAGAAACTAATCATCACCACCCCAACAAATAAGAAACTAATCATCATCCCAACAAATAAGAAACTTATCATCACCCCAACAAATAAGAAGCTAATCATCACCACCCCAACAAATAAGAAACTAATCATCACCACCCAACAAATAAGAAACTAATCATCACCACCCCAACAAATAAGAAACTTATCATCACCCCAACAAATAAAGAAACTAATCATCACCACCCCAACAAATAAGAAACTTATCATCACCCCAACAAATAAGAAACTAATCATCACCCAACAAATAAGAAACTAATCACCACCACCCCAACAAATAAGAAACTAATCATCACCCCAACAAATAAGAAACTAATCATCACCCCAACAAATAAGAAACTAATCATCACCCCAACAAATAAGAAACTATTCATCACCACCCCAACAAATAAAGAAACTAATCATCACCACCCCAACAAATAAGAAACTAATCATCACCCCAACAAATACGAAACTAATCATCACCACCCCAACAAATAAGAAACTAATCATCACCCCAACAAATAAGAAACTAATCATCACCACGCCAACAAATAAGAAACTAATCATCACCCCAACAAATAAGAAACTTATCATCACCCCAACAAATAAGAAACTAATCATCACCACCCAACAAATAAGAAATTTATCATCACCCCAACAAATAAGAAACTAATCATCACCCCAACAAATAAGAAACTTATCATCACCCCAACAAATAAGAAACTAATCGTCACCCCAACAAATAAGAAACTAATCATCACCACCCTAACAAATAAGAAACTAATCATCATCACCCCAACAAATAAGAAACAAATCATCACCACCCCAACAAATAAGAAACTAATCATCACCCCAACAAATAAGAAACTAATCATCACCACCCCAACAATTAAGAAACTAATCATCACCCCAACAAATAAGAAACTAATGATCACCACCCCAACAAATAAGAAACTAATCATCACCCCAACAAATAAGAAACTAATCATCACCACCCCAACAAATAAGAAACTAATCGTCACCCCAACAAATAAGAAACTAATCATCACCCCAACAAATAAGAAACTAATCATCACCCCAACAAATAAGAAACTAATCATCACCCCAACAAATAAGAAACTATTCATCACCACCCCAACAAATAAAGAAACTAATCATCACCACCCCAACAAATAAGAAACTAATCATCATCCCAACAAATAAGAAACTAATCATCACCACGCCAACAAATAAGAAACTAATCATCGCCCCAACAAATAAGAAACTAATCATCACCCCAACAAATAAGAAACTATTCATCACCACCCCAACAAATAAAGAAACTAATCATCACCACCCCAACAAATAAGAAACTAATCATCACCCCAACAAATAAGAAACTAATCATCACCACCCCAACAAATAAGAAACTAATCATCACCCCAACAAATAAGAAACTAATCACCACCACGCCAACAAATAAGAAACTAATCATCACCCCAACAAATAAGAAACTTATCATCACCCCAACAAATAAGAAACTAATCATCACCACCCCAACAAATAAGAAATTTATCATCACCCCAACAAATAAGAAACTAATCATCACCCCAACAAATAAGAAACTTATCATCACCCCAACAAATAAGAAACTAATCGTCACCCAACAAATAAGAAACTAATCATCACCACCCTAACAAATAAGAAACTAATCACCATCACCCCAACAAATAAGAAACTAATCATGACCACCCCAACAAATAAGAAACTAATCATCACCCCAACAAATAAGAAACTAATCATCACCACCCCAACAATTAAGAAACTAATCATCACCCCAACAAATAAGAAACTAATCATCACCACCCCAACAAATAAGAAACTAATCATCACCCCAACAAATAAGAAACTAATCATCACCACCCCAACAAATAAGAAACTAATCATCACCCCAACAAATAAGAAACTAATCATCACCCCAACAAATAAGAAACTATTCATCACCACCCCAACAAATAAAGAAACTAATCATCACCACCCCAACAAATAAGAAACTAATCATCATCCCAACAAATAAGAAACTAATCATCACCACCCCAACAAATAAGAAACTAATCATCACCCCAACAAATAAGAAACTAATCATCACCACGCCAACAAATAAGAAACTAATCATCACCCCAACAAATAAGAAACTTATCATCACCCCAACAAATAAGAAACTAATCATCACCACCCCAACAAATTAGAAATTTATCATCACCCCAACAAATAAGAAACTAATCATCACCCCAACAAATAAGAAACTTATCATCACCCCAACAAATAAGAAACTAATCGTCACCCCAACAATTAAGAAACTAATCATCACCACCCTAACAAATAAGAAACTAATCATCATCACCCCAACAAATAAGAAACTAATCATCACCAGTGACACCCCAACAAATAAGAAACTAATCATCACCACCCCAACAAATAAAGAAACAGTGGAATTGTACATGCATGAATTTCATAAGATTTTTGAAAACAGTGTCTTTTATTGTGAGTTATTTCTTCCCACAATATAGTTTAAAGGCCCACTTAATTTATTTACCCCCAAATCACATTATATAAAATATATGTCATATTATATACAATTGGAAGGAGTAAGCTCCAGAACATTGTATTATCAACTTATCCGGTGTAATAAACTGTGATCATGTTGTTTTTGTTGAGGTACCAATGTACCAGCTGGACTGTACCGCAAAGTCTATTATTTTCAATGGATGGGGAATAACTCTATATCTTAATTTGAATTCCATTGCATTCTAGGAGTGAAACAGGGGAAATGTTTCTATGATTTCAGCTATTTTCTATTACTCTATGGGTACCTTCTGAGACAGAGACATTCCAAATGGTGATGAATTATAGTATTTTAATCATATTTAATGTCACTGATTGTTATTAAAACCGTTTTCAAGACACTATAAAAAAAATCGATGACTCGAAAATTAAATGGCTCTTTAAATAGTGGGAAAAAAGGAGAAAGCAAAGGAAAAAACTATGCCAATCAACCTTTTTTCTTCACCAAATGCTTCATATTTTACTGAACATGATAAAAAATCAACCAGTAATTCTTTTACCATTATGGGGGAAAACATTGTTGGAGGCGTTCCTAAATCAAATTAGTAAATGGCTGTTGCCTTATAAGTTGACAATGGAGCCTGATGAAAGTCATCAATACTAGAGCATCATCGGATATGAGCACAGACACTAGTAACCCGTAATGTATTTCCTATAATGTACCACTAATAAAGTGGATTTATTGGTTTTGTTACTGCCATGGTTTAGGTCATATATACTTCAATTGTCTGCATCTTGCTATGAGAAATTGAAGTTGGCTTTACAATAAACACTTTTATTGCTTCTTTGTCTATGAAATGATATAATATCAGAAACATCAAAACCTTATAATATGTATATGTCAGTGAATATAACATTTAGTACCTGGAACCATGTTGCTTCTATGCACTGTATAACAAATTACTCATAGAAATTATGCCACACTTATCTCCATCAGAATCCACACCATTAAAGAAAGTTTCCTGCAGACCTCAAAATATGGTGCTGGTCATTTTCAGAATGAGGTGCCAAGAGGGTGAATTTAGTGACGCTACCCTGCACACATATTACTAGATACAGATTTATGTTCCCAGATGTGATGTGCACCCATTGGGCACCTCGATTATGCACTGATTGTTGGCCAATTTGGGGATGTGGATAAACTAAACTAAAAAAGAAAAGAACCAAAGAAGCTGAGTAGTGAAATTTGAGCAGTGAACTTTTCAGATAATAAGTTAGGTACCCCCCATTTGTAGGTGAACTTACAGTAATGCTCTAAGTAATCGACTTCTTAACCACAGCAGAATTATGGGTAACTTTTCAGGATTTAGTCGGAAATATGGCTTGTTGCCATTCATCGGAAAGCTCTCGGGGAGAGCTTTCCAATGAATGGCAACAAGCCATATTTCCGATTTTCAGGATTTAGTCGGAAATATGGCTTGTTGCCATTCATCGGAAAGCTCTCGGGGAGAGCTTTCCAATGAATGGCAACAAGCCATATTTCCGACTAAATCCTGAAAAGTTACCCATAATTCTGCTGTGGTTAAGAAGTCGATTACTTAGAGCATTACTGTATTATCTTAACATTTCCCACCAAGGGATATAAATACTTCTGCACTTGTGTTAACTTTTCATCATACTCTCATCTATTAATTTAAATTATCTTGAACATACCTCCAAATGAATGATAGGCAATTCCAATGTATGCTTTTGTAACTGCTGGGAGAATCCATTTTGTAAGGAAAGGGTAATTACTTGCATATACACCAAAATGTGTGATGTATTGTTCCTAATAATCCAAGTACAATGCACAAATCACCTTAGTCAAAGTTTCTTTTGACGTAAATCAGCTGGTGAAATCAGTGGGGATAATACTGGTTTACATCGAAATATAAGATTGCCTTACTCTTCTATAGCGGACTTTGAGTGTAAATCGACTGCTCATCTAAATCACCAATGACGGTGATAATATGTCACAATTGTGAAGTGATGCAGATTATTCCATAGAAAACATTGTTTTGAACTCCACAAGAGTGTTCAACTGATAATAAAACTTTAATGTGAAAAATATATATTATCACAATGTTTACATAATTTCAAAAGAATATGTTTGACCACAGGAGCCTGGAATTTGGTCAAAAACACTCTTTTATTGGCGGAACCAGCACCCGGGACCGCAGGTCACGGAAGTAACGAAACAGAACATTGTTGCCACCCATTTTGAACTCAACTGTATTCCTACAAAAAAATATTTTTTCACTAAAAACTGTTGGTACCTCTTACACCCTAGATGCCAATCTACAACATCCCAAAGGTATACTTTTCCAGTTCTTCGAAAATCTGACTGTATTTCGGTAATTTATTTTAAATTCACCAACGAACACAAATCTGCCGTCGCTCCATCACCTGATGAAATCGAAAGTAGCACAAATAGTGCGGAAATATGCGCAAACTTTAAAACTAGAGACGGATAGCATGAAAGTACCGTTTCTAAATTCGAAGATAGCTGCTGATTACGTGTTTATATTACATGAACGTACCGATGCACTGATCATCATGAAATTGTTCATGGGTGATGACATTGGCGTCTAGATGGGAACGAGTCATTTTGGGCTCATTTGCATAAAAAACATGGCCGCTGGCCGCCATCTTGGATTTCAAAATTGCACCTTTTAGCACGGGCTAGAAGAAGCAGTGTTTGTCTGATCATCATTAAATTTGTCACGGAGGTTTACATTGACACGTAGATGGGAACGAGTCATTTTGGTGTGAATCCTCCAAGAAACATGGCCGCCATCGGCCATCTTGGATTTCAGTGATAATCTATATCTATATTTGCGAATGTCTGTCTGTCTGTCTGTCTGTCTGCCTGTCTGTGTTCTACAGAAATTCACAGGGGACCATCTAGATGATGCCAAAGGGATCTACTAGGAGTAGCTTTTTACGAGAAAGATAATGGTCGGGGTTAGAATTTTCTAAAGTGACGCCGTTGTTGTCAGGGGCAGAAAAGGGGGAGGGGCAGAACAAAAAATTGTCGCCGATTGCCACCAAACTTATATATAATCATCCCCATAATATGATGAATCTAATGGCGTGGTTTAAATATGGCAAAAGTAGCGCCGTTCGCGTCAGGGGTGCCCGGAAGGGGGGGGCAGATTTTTTTTCTGTCGCCGATTGCCACGAAGCTTACATATAATCATCCCCATGATATGAAGAATCCAACGGTGTGGTTTAAATATGTCAAAAGTTGCGTCGTTTGAGTCAGGGATGAACGGATGGGGAGAGGGGCACCAAAATTGATAAAATTAATTTTAGCGCCGATTTCCACCAAATTGATATATATTCTTCTTCATGATACAAGGAATCTAACTGTTCGATTTAACAACGCCAAATTGTTGTTTTTGAATGCGAGATTGTGAGGGGGTGGGCACTAAATTTGATAATACAAGTAAGTCGCCGATTGCCACCACACTTATACAAAATCATCCCCATGGTATGAGGAGTCTAATGCTGTGGCTTTTATCTGTCAGATGTGGCCTCATTCGAGTCAGGGTTGCATTGAATGGGACAGGGGCACCAAAATTGATGCACAATTTATTTTAGCGCCAATTTCCGCCAAATTGACACACGTTCTTATCCATGATACGAGGAATCTAATCGTGATTTAAAGACGCCATAGTGGTGCTGTTTGGGTGAGAGATGGAGAGGGGAGGGATTGGCACCAAATTTGATAAAATAATTGTTTAGTCGCCGATTATCACCAAACTTATAAACAATCATCTCCATGATATCAGGAGTGTAATCGTGTGGTTTAAGGATGTCACAAGTGGGGCCATTCGAGTCAGTGGTGTATAGAGATGAGAGGGACACAAAAATTTATATCTATATTTTTAGTGCCGATTTCCACCAGATTGATACATATTCTTCTCCGTGATACGAGGAATCTTATCGTGTGGTTTAGATACACCAAATTGGTGCCCTATGGGCGAGATATATGGGGACCTTAAATTTGATACGAATTTTATACTCGCCAATTTTCACCAATTTCATATATATGCATCTCTAATCTCTAATGAGTCTTAGTGTGTGCAGCTTGAGTCCGAAATAGGGATAGTACCAATTACCATCAAATTCAGACACGTTCTTCTCAAATGATACAAGAAATAAAATCGTGCTGTCTGTCTGTCTTTTTGTCTATCTGTGTGCGTTCTATATATAACTTCACGCGGTACAATCGAGATGGCACCAAGGCGTTCTAAGAGGGGTAACTTTTTACAAGGAAGATAATGGTGCGGGTAAATTTTTTCTAAAATGACGCTGTTGGTGGGATGGGAAATTAAACAAAATATGGTGAAATTGTTTTGTCGCTGATTTCCACCAAACGAATACATAATCACCTTCGCAATATGGCGTTGTTCGAGTCAGCGTTGCATCAACAATTGATTTAATAAACCAAATTCCACCAAATTCATACACATTTTTCTCTAATGATATACCATGAATTAAATCACATTTGGTGTCCTTTGCGTCACGGATGGCGAGCGGATATGCACTATCATTGATAAGATTGCTATTCGCCGATATCCACATATAAGTTATATATATACAGTCACAAGGCCATCTCCATATCATGTTAAGTAGTTGGGCGTTCACATTTCACAATCCCGACATATGGTGACCCATATAAGTCACTTGAACAATTATATCTTCTTAACAGTCATATTTATATGGAATGGCAATCAAGGCATTCACACAATTAGCTAGCAAAAAGAGCTGATAACTAGAAGAAGCATATATTTATCATTCTATTGAAGAGATACATATATTCGTGCAAACTGAGACACCTCGAACTGTCAGAGGATTGCATATATATAATAACACAATGTAGTCTGTTCCATTCAATACAGTTTCCACAAAAAGTTACAATTTGTCAAGAGATATGGAAGGCCTGTTCAAAAATAGTGGTCACAGTGTGCAGTCAAATATAGTTTCTTCGGAAAATGCAGTTAGTAGCACAAGACTTTTCAGGATCCAACCAATACTGACATCTGAAGGGTTTTTAGAACAGACTCATCGACTGACATAAACAACTCAAAATCTCGCTCTGTGCCTGGCACATGTAGCTGATATATGTGCGCGGCAACATTTCGTTTAAAATAAGAATATTTAGCCAATATATAGCACCATGAACAGAGGAGCACCTGGAAATTTCTTTGAAACATCGGTATCTTCATGGAGATATGATAGCCATGTCTTAGTCCAACCCACTATATTGATTGATACATCTCAATATGTAAAACCCAATTATCACCTTTTATCGAACTAATGTGTGTATGATGTTCATGTATCATATTATAACGTCTAATGTATACGCAGTTGTACATAAATAAATACTTCATTATTGGTGGAACGGATTAATCGCAATAAACAGAATGGTGAGCCACTACTTATATTCCATGACTGTAATAATCATGTTGTGTGATGCTATTTGAATATCAAATTTATGAGAAAATGTATAACACTTTAAGCAAGAGCATTCTCTATTCCCAACACATATCCACAGCATACATTAACCTGGGCAACGCCGGGTAACCCTGCTAGTACTAGATAAATATGAATCAATAACACAGCCTAGAGCCTGTGTCGATGCACCGATCATCATGAATTTTTCATCGATCATGACATTGATATCTAGACGACACCGAGTCATTTTGGGCTCATTTTGCATAAAAAACATGGCCGCCAGCAGCCATCTTGGATTTCAAAATTGCATCATTTAGCACGGGCAAGAGGTCCGATCATAATTAAATTTGTCATGGAGGTTTACATTGACATGTAGATGGGAACGAGTCATTTTGGTGTGAATTCTCCAAGAAACATGGCCGCCGTCGGCCATCTTGGATTTCAGCGATAACACTGCATATATAATTCAAGAACACTGCCTAGAGCCTATGTCGATGCACCGATCATCGTGAAATTTTTCATGGGTCATGACATTGGTATCAAAATGAGAACGAATCATTGCTAGAGACTGTAGCATTGGTGCGATCATCGTGAAATGAGAACGAATCATTGCTAGAGACTGTAGCATTGGTGCGATCATCGTGAAATGAGAACGAATCATTGCTAGAGACTGTAGCATTGGTGCGATCATCGTGAAATGAGAACGAATCATTGCTAGAGACTGTAGCATTTGTGCGATCATCGTGAAATGAGAACGAATCATTGCTAGAGACTGTAGCATTGGTGCGATCATCGTGAAATGAGAACGAATCATTGCTAGAGACTGTAGCATTGGTGCGATCATCGTGAAATGAGAACGAATCATTGCTAGAGACTGTAGCATTGGTGCGATCATCGTGAAATGAGAACGAATCATTGCTAGAGACTGTAGCATTGGTGCGATCATCGTGAAATGAGAACGAATCATTGCTAGAGACTGTAGCATTGGTGCGATCATCGTGTAATGAGAACGAATCATTGCTAGAGACTGTAACATTGGTGCGATCATCGTGAAATGAGAACGAATCATTGCTAGAGACTGTAGCATTGGTGCGATCATCGTGAAATGAGAACGAATCATTGCTAGAGACTGTAGCATTGGTGCGATCATCGTGAAATGAGAACGAACGAATCATTGCTAGAGACTGTAACATTGGTGCGATCATCGTGAAATGAGAACGAATCATTGCTAGAGACTGTAACAGTGGTGCGATCATCGTGATACCAAACAAATATTAAAAACATTACTTAATGTAACTTTCATGATCGATGAAACGAGTGGCTGAAATCCACCGGCGGCCATGTTTCTATGACTAATTTCACGATGATCGCACCAATGCTACAGTCTCTAGCAATGATTCGTTCTCATTTTAATTGATACCAATGTCATGACCCATGAAAAATGTCACGATGATCGGTGCATCGACATAGGCTCTAGGCAGTGTTATTGATTTATATATGCAGTGTTATCGCCGAAATCCAAGATGGCCGACGGCGGCCATGTTTCTTGGAGAATTCACACCGAAATGACTCGTTCCCATCTACATGTCAATGTCAACCTCCATGACAAATTTAATTATGATCGGACCAACACTGCGACCTCTTGCCCGTGCTAAATGATGCAATTTTGAAATCCAAGATGGATGCAAATGAGCCCAAAATGACTCGGTGTCGTCTAGATATCAATGTCATGATCGTGAAACATTTCATGATGATCGGTGCATCGACACAGGCTCTAGGATGTGTTATTGATTCAGATTTATCTAGTATTATCACTGAAATCCAAGATGGCCGATGGCGGCCATGTTTCTTGGAGGATTCACACCAAAATGACTCGTTCCCATATACGTGTCAATGTAAACCTCCGTGACGAATTTAATGATGATCAGACAAACACTGCTTCTTCTAGCCCGTGCTAAAGGATGCAATTTTGAAATCCAAGATGGCTGCCAGCGGCCATGTTTTTTTGTGAAAATGAGCCCAAAATGACTCGTTCCCATCTAGACGCCAATGTCATCATCCATGAACAATTTCATGATGATCAGTGCATCGTAATAAACATGTAATCAGCAGCTATCTTCGAAATTAGAAACGGTACTTTCATGCTGTCCGTCTCCGGATCATAGTTTTAAAGTTTGTGCATATTTCCGCACTATTTGTGCTCCTTTCGATTTCATCAGGTGATGGAGCGACGGCAGATTTGTGTTCGTTGGTGAATTTAAAATAAATTACCGAAATACAGTGAGATTTTCGAAGAACTGGAAAAATATACCTATGGAATGTTGTAGATTGGCATCTAGGGTGTAAGAGGTACCAACAGTTTTAGTGAAAAAATATATTTTGTAGGAATACAGTTGAGTTCAAAATGGGTGGCAACAATTTTCTGTTTCGTTACTTCCGTGACCTGCGGTCCCGGGTGCTGGTTCCGCCAATAAAAGAGGGTTTTTTTTTACCAAATTCCAGGCTCCTGTGGTTTGACCTTGCGAACTTCGTAACATTTCAGGTCTTCTCTAGATGTAAACAAACTGATAAAATGTGAGGTTACTTCTAACGACACGGTATATTCTATTAGTAATTTAACACAACAGTTCGACTATAATACATCATAATGACCATAAGATATATTACTCTTTCCAAAAATAGAGCATTTTGTATTTATTAAATTTGTATGATAAAGTTGATTAAAATTCACACAAAGTCTGTGAAAGAAGAATAAGGCATCTCTAGATTGGTTCAAACACAGCAGTTTCAAGTAAAAGAAGAAGTAAATCAAATTAAACTGCATACATCAAAAGCAATTTATGATACTTTCTCATGATAAGAAACACGTGTTAACATCAGACTCATCCGTATCCTCAAGGAAACATTGGATCTGTTCAACCCTCTCAGATACATTATGCACTTCTTTAGCAACATCCTTCACAGAACCTGTGACTTTCTCTAAATCGTCTATCCGAGCTTCAATGTTTGACATACTGCTCACTTTATGCTCAGGATAAACACGACCTTCGTTGCTCTTCGGTGCTGCAGATCGACAGCTCTCTAGTAGCATTTCGAGAGTTTTTTCTATTTTTTCTACTCGCGAAACCAAATTACATTGCTCCTCCCTGATTTCTTTCAATGTTCTACCCAACTGAATCAATTGTGGAGTTTTGTCTCCTGTCCCACTCTTAATTTCATCCTCGCAAATCTCTTTCCAGTGTGACATCCTAGCGGGTCGTTTTCCTACATCGTATATCATATGGTTGTAGCACTAAGTGTACAGCTGAAATAGAAAACATTTCATATTAGGCTGTGTACACAAGTCATAATATGTACCTTAAAGGTACACACAGTCCCATTCGATGGGTCCCGTATCATCAGAGTTCAACAACAACAACAACAACAACAACTTTTCTCCAAAAGACGCTTTAGTTATCAGAATCGATCAATTACCAAAAAAATAATGCACTAGCTGTCAACTCTAGTGTATAATTTTCCAAAACGTGTTATAAATCAACAGTTTGTTCAATGCAATCGGGTATCGAGAGTATGTATCTTTAAAGGCCCATTTAGTTTTCGAGTCACCAATTATTTTTTTTTTAAATGGATTTTAAATGGAAGGGAATAACTCTATATCTTAAGATATAGAGTTATATCTTAAGATATAGAGTTATTCCCGTTCCATTGAAAATAGTGAACTTGAACACACAACCGTGACAACCAAGTGGGTATCTCAACAGTGTATTACAGTTTATTACAGCGAATAAGTTGATAATACAATGTTTTGGAGCTTCCTCTTTCAAATGGTATATAATATGGCATTGGACTTTGTTTATTATTTTTGTCGAATTTACCAAATAGCAAATAGACGACGTCACATGGCTCATTTCCACAAATCTCAACGGATTTCAAAGATATTTGGTACATCAGTTCACCTGACCATTACCTAGAATGAGTTCGCAAGCGAGGTCCGGCCGGATATTTTTACCGGAGTTATTGGACTTTGTTTATTATTTTTGTCGAATTTACCAAATAGCAAATAGACGACGTCACATGGCTCATTTCCACAAATGTCAACGGATTTCAAAGATTTTTGGTATATGAGTTCACATGACCAGTATCTAGAACGAGTTCGCAAACCAGGTCCGGCCGGATATTTTCAGCAGAGTTATTGGACTTTGTTTATTATTTTTGGTGCAAATGGACGTCACATGGCTAGTACCTAAAATGGGTTCGCAAGCCAGGCTTTTTGACAAAATCCCACCTCTTGTTTAGCACATACTGAGAACGCATACAGTTTTGAGAATGCACTTCCCCAACTACACTTTCGGCGGGGGGATACCGCCGTCTGCGACTGCTTGTTAAATATATCTCTTCCTGACAAGTTTTATATAGTTATAAACTAATTAATATGAATCAAAGACATCTCTCCGGAAATACTCCTATCAATTAATATTGATTGTATTTCAAATTTTATGGTAGAATTCATACAACCTTTCATGTTCGGAACAGTTTTACGGGCTATTTTAGAACATAAATGTCATATCAGGCAATCTCGTGGAATCATTTGAAGCATACCCAGAGGGAGAATTCTATCTTATTAGCACCCTCAATCAAGGCAAATTCGATTTCAACTGAATGGTTTGACCACCAAATGCGCTCTGTTTACATACAAATGATATTCACAATATTTAGTTATATATGTATTTTATTCACAATAAAGATATTGTAGACTTGAAATCGGGTTTTATAAAAATAATGTTGTTAAATTAACCCTATAGTAACTTCTTGCTTCTGTTGTGTTCCCCAGGTATCAAACTAGGTGGACAAATACATGAAATACTTTGCATTCCCAGAATGACTTACTAAAGTAATAGAAATTTATTTACTGTTCAGCACAGAAATGATTCCTTCTTCATTTTTACCTTGGCACAAATAGAACAGAGATGCACGTAAAATGCTTGAGAAAAAAGAGATCCTTGTTTTCTCTCTGAGGCAAAACTTTCTAGCAATAAAATTCAAAGCATACATAGTCCATACATAAGTGTTTCATCTATTTCTAAAAAATATTTTGACCCCCCCCCCCCCCGGAACATGACAAAAGCGAACAATGCATGGTTATTATCAAATTGAAGATAACAATCAACTTTAATCCATTCTTTACTAAATGGATAAATTGATTCTCCCATTCAATATAAAAGTATACTTTGGAATGGTCTATTATTCATCTAGAGGGACGTTCAGATAATATGAGCAGATGGAAAGCTAATAGATGTGCAGAAGGAATCATATTCGTAAGTGGGAAATGTTGAGATCAAGTTCAACAAAGAACCTATTATTATCTGTATATTTGCTAAGGAAACTAATCATCAGTGAGTATCTGGTAAAGCAATGGTTAATGGGAAAGTAACTGCACAAAAGTAAATTCCACTCTGAAATCACTCTTCCACACTAAAACCCATTGGTCCCAAGTAATCAACTTTGTTGGCCAATTTAGTTATTTTGTTATTTAGTTATTCTGCTTGTAATGTTATTGCCTATTTTCCATTGCTCACTCTTTATCATGATACACCAACGCAGGTGTAAATTTGTCATTTTAGGGCACAATGTACATCGCACACATTAGTGCTGTGACATCACTTTGTGCTGTTAATGATCTTGAATAATTGATATTCCCAAGGCGGATTTTGGTTGAGCAATTGATTTTTAAAAATACCGTTATATCATTTTGATCTGCCATCATTGATCAATGAGCAAATGATCCGAAAGATAGCCCGGATACATACTAGAAACCACATCATCAAATATCATTGTTGGTAGCAACAGATAGACATTCCATGGAATGTATGATGTGACATATTCATCTTCATTTGTGCCATATGAACCAAAGGTGCACCGGGGATTTGGCTTTGAATAATATAACCATGGCAATAACCCATCAATTTCAAATTTAAATTATCAATGGCTTCTCTGATCATGGGAGGCAGACAGGTCATGTGATGGATCATGCCATGAATCTCTACTCTGGCTACGCTCGTAGAGATAATATACTCCACAAGTTAAAAACCTGGGAACTTAATTATATGTAGACTGGGAAGTTTATAACATTGAAAAAACAGTGGAGGTAACATTTCTCTTTGTTAATACCTGTTTCTTGTATAATTTAGGTGACTTTGTTGCGCCAATGTTTATTTGCATTGCATACCATCATGGAATTTCTCCAGGGTAACCAATTCCATGTTCATTAACTCACAATGTCACAACAATCATGCAATATCGAGCTGGTACCACCTCCTATTGTGAAATAGATTATTAAGGAACAAATACATAGAGGATATCTAGTGTTTTTGAGTGGATAACGAAAAATATGTCATGAGTGAGCGAGACAAATGTTTATTTTCGCGAGCGGCTTGCCGCGAGCCAAAATAAACATTTGTCGCGGTCACGAATGACGTATTTTTCGGTATCCACTAAAAAAAACACTAGATATTCTTTTTATTATACGCATTTCCAAAGAAATTCACCACTTAAGACGTTAAATGATATCACAATCGTCTTCAATCGATGCATAATTTTTGAAGCCATCAGCTGATCAATGCCTGTTCTCACAATGCTACTTCACCATCCGCAGAATATAAATATATAGTTCCCGTATTCTTCCCTTTATTTCCGCCATAAATATGTCGAATTTCAACATAAAATAGATTTTAATTATAACTGTATCAGTGAATATAATATAATTTAGAATATTACAATGGGTTCTTTCACTTTGACCTTCTTCAATAGTACAAACCGGAAACAGTATTGGTACTCGCAAGTGAATCGGTCGCACGCGCAAGCTAGTGTGAAAGTATATTCTTCTATATCCCCTTCTGGGTGATATCGATATTTATCTAAACGCGTTTTTTCTATAATTCACTGTTGTGCGTATAATAAATATAAATATATATATTCATTGCATTGTTTGTTCATTGTTATAACGTTCCCCGTCAAAATAGGCGAGAAAATCAAAAACTTCCCATGTTTTGAATATGTGGAATATGATCTCTACTGGCGTAGCCAGAGTATACATGTAGATTGGTGACATGATCTAGTCTTGTGACAAAAGTCAGCGAAACAGAAGAAATATCTTCCTGTTGTGAGTTTTGGAGCCACATAATTTTATGTTTATTGTACCGGGGTCTGTATATAGGCTTATTTGGTTGGTGCTTTAATTGCCTATAAATTTACATACTGATTTCTGCTGTTTTGATACTTGACCTCTGTCAAGTCAGCGAGATCTATGGTGCTTCAATGTCCAAATCTGCCAAAATTACCTCCCTGTTTTTCTGTGAATCCAGAAATGCCATGCAATTGATATATAATTGACTTCTAAACCACAGCATAATTATGGGTAATTTTTAGGATTTAGTCGGAAATATGGCTTGTTGCCATTCATCGGAAAGGTCTCAGTGAGTGCACAAGTTGACAACGTATGTTCCCAGCTGGGCCGAATAACACATTCAATTCATTATCAGTGAACATGTGTAAACAAAGAATGTTGATATATAGAATATAAAATAATCTTTATTACGTTTTAACGAAAAGTATCTGACGAAACTGGAAATATGAACAAATTAACATGGATTTAACCAACGGAAATAGAATGGAATAACTAAGTAATAGTACAAAGAATATGGAATAAGAGAACGAATGACAGGACATGCCCTTAAATAAACTAACGAATATACAACAAGAACGTGAAAACAAGGATTATGCCATAAATTCATGCTCATGTTTTGCCATACTTCTAAATATATATAATCATATCACTGCGTTGAGTGTTTGTATAGACTTCCTCTGAACATAATTATATAGTAATATCAAATGGTATATTGGCATCTATATAACAGCCATCTGTGTAGAGTAACGCGCGCATCTATAACTGAGTATATATATGTATATGTGAACACGATCGTTATTAGTTCATTTACTACCGGATTATACGGATTGTGACTCATTTGTGAGTCCAGTCAAACGGCCTGGATCTTGACAGGCGAATACAAATTATGTGAGCGTTAACTCGATGTGGGCGTTACCATTAATAGAAAAATTCATAAAATTTGTTTGTGTCTTAATAAATTTACAAACAAACCACGGGAAATTTTATTTCATTGATTTAAATTTTAGCATGTCTAACGTCTCAAAACTCAATGTATACGGTTTTATAATGAGTTTAGGGCGCGGAGACCATCAAATGTTGGCGTTAACACCTGCACGAAAATGGGAAATTGGAGGCGATTTTAAATTGCTAACGCGAAATTCTAATTATTAGCAATTCTTTCAGATTTTCTGTTTCTGTATTTGTCTAGACTTACAGGTGGCATAGCTCCTTTGCTTATAATACTACATCGAAATCGATTGTATTTATTTAAAAAACGATGTCAAAGTGGCGAGTCGAACTTTATTTGCATTTATTTCGATGTAGGGTTACCCTTCCGGTGGCGTAGGTTCCAGGCCCTGTTTTTGTGAAATTATAAATCAATTATTGTCTAAATCACCTTGCATTATATAAGAAGCAGCGTGAATGGCGTTCATTATTACTTATTCAACAAAATTGGGAAAATGTGGCAAATGACCATGGCAACGTCTTAAGTAAGGCGAGACGAAATTTCCTGTGAAAAAAAATCCTGGAAAAAAGTTCAAAAATGCCTCGAAAATAGGCAAAGTCCGAAAATAAACGGAAATTGGCCGAAACAAGTGCTGAGTCATTAATGGCCACCTCGGCCAAAAATTTTGGGCCGAATTTTTTTTCGGTCGAGTCCGAAAAAGTGGGTCGAATTTCAGTTTTCGCTCTGCTCGGTCGGGTAAATTTCGGAAAATGTGGCAAACTGTCCCATATTAAAAAATGGCCACCTGGGCCGAACTTTTTGGGCCGAAAATATTTTGGGTCGAGTTCGAAAAAGTGGGTCAAATAGAAATTCCCGCTCTTCTCGGTCATGAAAATTTGGGAAAATGTGGCAAATGACAATGGCAACGTCTTAAGTAAGGCGAGACGAAATTTCCTGTGAAAAAAAATCCTGGAAAAAAGTTCAAAAATGCCTCGAAAATAGGCAAAGTCCGAAAATAAACGGAAATTGGCCGAAACAAGTGCTGGATCTTTAACCTCTTCGCTGCTAAATGACGCTATGACGTCGTGTGCTGGGATGTTGACGTTATTGCCATTTTCCAATGGGAAATTATAACGGGAATATCACAAGAACCATAAAACTGACTCAGTTGAAATGCTATTATCGTTCACAATGCAATTTATCTGATCTTCGATTTTGAAGATCCCCCGATTCCTACCGAAAGATATTCGGCATTACTCGGTTTGACGTCTGGGTGTATTCTGCACATACTCCGAACAGATCCCCAATTTGTAACACCCGAGCTACGGGACATAACTCTAATCCATACATGCCAAGTTTCATAAATGAATTTCGCCGTATTGAAGGAACAAACACCACAGTCAAGTCGAAGCGTGAAATGTGTACCTATTTAAGCACTGTATAAATAGGTAGCGATTGATAGTGCAGTGAACACGAGTATAGCATGTTGGAATTGGGGTTTTCAATAGTAACAATTTTTTTATTTACTTTGTGCGCTTATTTTTTTTTTTTAAAGTCTTTTTCGTAACGTCTGGTGGCGTTCTACACCACCGTAACTGACTGTTCTGTGTCTGTTCAAAGTCAAACTCTAGACGTATATAAACGGCCAAAAATTTGGGGCCGAAATTTTTTTGAGTCGAGTCCGAAAAAGTGAGTCGAATTTCAGTTTTCGCTCTGCTCGGTCGGGTAAATTTCGGAAAATGTGGCAAACTGTCCCATATTAAAATATGGCCACCTGGGCCGAACTTTTTGGGGCCAAAATATTTTGGGTCGAGTTCGAAAAAGTGGGTCAAATAGAAATTCCCGCTCTGCTCGGGCAGGAAAATTTGGGAAAATGTGGCAAATGATCATGGCTACGTCTTGAGTAAAGACTCGACTTTAGGCAGCAGGTACTTCTGAAACACATCAGGAAACTCAGCTGGAAAAGCGCCCGCGTATAGGTCTGTCTGTATCTGGATATTGGAACGTGTTAGCTCTATGTCAACTTTGTAGTTAAATACTCCACCATGCAGTCCTGTACTTAGCCTCGCTATTAAAGCCGAACGCCGTATTCGTCATTATTATATTGTATACGCGTACACATATAATTATAGCTTCGCTATAGGTATGGTCATAACACTCACAAATGTCCAAAAAGGCGAGGCGGTGGAGCTCCTCCAATACATTGACAACCGCGGTGGGGATCTACGAGTTGGCCTCCGCTCCATCACTTATACAGTTGAGTGGTACAACATAAGCAATGGGGACTCGTTCTCGTGGAAGAACAGTCGCGGAATTATTAAAGGAATAGACGTTCCTCCGGGGCTGTATAACTTCACACAGATAGGGGACCTTGTGGAGGAAAACAGCGACACCATACATACAAAGTTAATGATTTGGTAACTCTAACAGTGGATGATGGGCAGGAAATCTTATTTACAGATGGACTGCTATCCATCGATCTTATTTACAGATGGACTGCTGTCCTTGCTCGGGTTGGACGACGGTTTAAATGGCCAGTGGTTCTCTGCGGGCACATATACTGTCAACGTTGAATCCACAAAAATGCTTCATCTGCACTTGGAGCAGATAAACAGCTCTAGTTCCGTTGTAGATGTGGCTCCGTCCAACATCCTGGCAACGATTTGGTTTGGCTGTCACTCATGTGGTGGCATCGGCACCCTCCGAGTCGAGCATCCTGAGATCAAACGTATTCAGTGCGGAGCACTGAGTGAATTGAAGATAGAGGTCCGCGATGATAGAGGTGCACGTCTGAATAGTGACATACCGATCACTGTGGTACTAGAGATACGATGAGTATCTATACGGCCCTATACAGTGCTCCGAACTCAGTGAGAGTTCCTACTAGACCCCGAAGCCACGACAAATGGTTTTCATGGCTGGCTCAACCGATTTTCGTGGCTGGTTAGCTAGCTAAGCCGGCTCAGTCACGACGTTCGTGGCTGACGAAATATGGCGGCTCAGCCGGCTGAGATGTTATCATTCAGCGTATTTCCGTTTCCGAAATGTTCCTAATCCCCTGTTATCGGTTATAGATGCCGTTTTTTAGCGTTTGTGGTTAACCCGTAGAATTCCAGACCACACACAATCTTTTGATGTTGGGCTTTTCCATTACGGCGAAATTCACGAAGGACTGGCATGGATATACTATGTAGTTTCCCATCTAATCGGTATAAGTAGTTACATTGGGACTTCTGTCGACTTCAGACTGCTATCAGCACTGCCATCTTGCGATATATGCATGCATCATTGAATGATGAACCGGATAGTAATGATATATACTATTTCAAACTATTTTCTATTCTTATGTGTATATATTGACAAATGCCAGTGATGTCTGAGACTGGGTGTTGTCGATATAAACAATTTATATTTTAACCCTTTCAATACCGAATGGATGCGCCCATTCAATTATATGAAAGCATGCATTGGGATAGTCTATTCCACATTAAGGGGCCAGGTGTTCTGATAATATAACAACCATGCGAGTATGCCAATATTAGGCAATGCGGTTTAGTTCTTTGCGATTCACAGTACAGTTGTGCTTGACATATTAGCCCATGCACATGGCTCAGCCATTTTACAATTCCGGCGGCGGAGATTTTTAAATGTGGCTGGCGTTAGAAATAATATGGCTGGCGGCGGCTTGTGGCCAATATGGCTGGCGGCGGGTAGTGCCCTGATTACTATATGGGCAGAATTCAATGGCAGCGTCACGTGGGGTGGTTTACTCGGAAGGGGCGGCGATCGGCCGTTCACCATGGGGAACTCGGCTACTGGCGAATGGTAAAATAATACGAATGGGCTTGTTCGCGTCTCACACTAATGGTGACTTTGACGCGGTTGTGGTTATAAACGGCAAAAAGACACACGGAGCAAAAATATCTAGTGAGAAACAGAAGAGGACGAGGGTGTTTGCAGATCCATTTAAGCTGCGACGGGGTGATGTAATACCGTTTGACTGGAAAGACGACCACTAGGGCGACCCGGGGACCCGTGCAGTAGTGAATCTCCTTATCGAATTGGACTTGTGAATTATTACAAAGTAATATATATATATTTTTTCTTGTTAGTTTGTAAGTATAGCGAAGCTATAGATATATATGACGATGAAGCAACCCTCGGCACCGAGCCCTGATAGTGACTGCTCCATAGGAACTACTAGAATATATCCTAACCTCAACAATGGACACGAATCTTCCTACCGGCTCCGCGAAATATCGCAACTAAAATAGCAACTCGATGACGAGCGAGATCAAAGGGTGGCGTTATACAAAAAGTACCACCGCGGGGAGAACGCCTTGGATGGCGTTGACACCGCATTGCTCACAGCTAGCACGGGGATGGGCGTTGGGGGCGTGAGCCTTCTGACCACTACCATAGCGGCCCCAGTTGTTCTGGGGTTGGAAATCGCAGCTCTGGCCTGCGGAGTTCTCGGCGTGTCGGTCAAATATATCCGTCGCCGCCTGGGCGTGAAGGCCAAGGAGCACGACGAGATTCGAGTCCTGGCCAGCAGCAAACTGAATACAATCTCAAGCCACTCTGTCAATGTATTACAAAGAAATAATATGTATTACAAAGTAATAATATGAACAGCAAGGTGTCTAGTCGCCTCGGGACAATCTACTACAGCCCCAAGGGTTACTGGAAGGGGCATTCAGCAATCAAGAACCTCGCGGCAGCAGCCAAGGTTTCTGAAGATGTGACACGGGCGTGCCCCAAGAAGCAGGCCATCTGGCAGATATACCTATCCAATCCGCGGCATGTGCCAAGGCCCAAATTTGACGTGCCAGTGCCAAATGAAGTCCACCAGGTCGACCTGCTTTTTCTGCCTCATGACCGAGTGGGTCGCAAGACATACAAGTACGCGCTCACCGTCGTCGACGTGGCCTCTCAATACAAATAAGCCGAGCCCCTCGCCACAAAAGAAGCCACAAAGGTCGCGGATGCCCTTGAACGGATCTACAGTCGATGCCCTCTTAGATGGCCGAAATTGCTCCAGGTCGACCCGGGCGCGAGTTCATGGGTGCTGTGAATCCTCGTGTTAAGCAAACACATCGTTCAGGTGAGACGGGGCCGTGTGGATGTCCACCGAGACCAGGGGGTCGTGGAGCGCTTCAACCGGATCCTGGCAGAGCGGTTGTTTGGGCACCAATACGCCCAGGAGATGAAGCTTCCCGTCGGCCAAAGGTCGACTGGTTGGGTGGCTCGGCTGCCCGCTGTTGTATCGGCTCTGAAGAATAAAGTGACTCGTCTGACCGGTAAAAAGCCCTCTGATGCCATCAAGATCAAGTCAGTGACACAAAAACCCTCTTCTGCCGTTCCAGGTCGCCCGATGGGGCTCAAAGAACAAAAGCTCCCATCGCGAATGGGCGTTCGTTACCTCTACCAGCCTGGCGAGCTGGAGGGGGGCCGCCGACGCGCATCTGACCATGTGTGGTCCCTACAGGTGTAGCAACTTGAACGCTGTCACCAAGCCCGACGAGCCTGTGCTCTACTAGTTAGCCAGCACGCGGATTTGTCCGGGAAGAGTTGCTTGTAGTGCCTCCCGACACCCAGCTGCCACCAGATAGTTCCGTATGAACTGTTAGAAGGACTAGACACTAGGTGTCTCGTTCCATGAACAAAGCTGCAGCCCCTCTTTTTCGGTTGCACTCAGCCTCACATTTCCTCTGCTGTGCCCTTTGTTGTTGTCCAGTCGGTCGACACTAAATTGCTGTGTGTCTTTGGGTTGGAAGGCCCAGGGCAGCTCAATCTCGCACGCCATGCAGCGGTTCTGTTTTGGCCTCACGGAGCTCGAGGATATAGTCGACCTTGAGATTGAATCCCTGGCGTCCATTAGCCTGGTCGTGGCGCTTGTATGCCACAAGCTTCCTTTGTATTTCCTTGCGGAGTTGCTGTTCAGTTACTACGGGCCTGGCATCGGAACCATCTTCCGGTGGACAGGTTACCCGTTCGAGCTGTTGCATATACTCCACGCGGGATACGGCTAAGTAGCACACATTGGACAACTGGAGGTAGTCGTCGATGATCCAGACCTTCTGAGGGTCGTGGGTCGTAAGACCCTGGCTCGAGTGGACGGTGATGGCATAGCCCAGGCGCCAATCATCGGTTTTAATAGCACACTCGGCGGCCTCGATAGAGACCGCAACGACGTCATTGAGAACAAGCTCTTCTCTGCGCGGCGGGTCGCCAGTGCCTGGATTGCGACGTCAATGTTCTGCTTTCGACTGTCCTTGGGGTGGTAAAGGATAGGCACTGGGTCATCTAGGAAATGCTCCTTATGGTGTCGGAGCAACAGCTCCTGTGCCCGGTCGCGGACCTTCTGACGGCTGGTGATGATTATATCACCGGGCCTCTGCTGCTCCACAAACCGGTCCCGCCCCAGGCAGCTGGGGAGAGCCTTCCTCACTGGAATTTGCCACTATGAAGACGTATACGCTTTTTCGGGTCTTTGAGGGCTTCAACTTTTGCTCTGTAGTCAACGCCAACCTCTTCGTAGTAGTCAGCCTTTTTTTGCAACCAAGGTTGAGGCATTTCACCTGCAATTGGTGGCGGCTGTCTTTGATCCCCGCAGCAAATTACCCGGACGCCGTGTTGGTTAATCCAGTCCGAGAAAATCTCCAGGATAGGCCGGGGCACAGTGCAGACCTCGTCCCAGATGATGACGCGCGGGATGAACTTCTGCCCCATGCGGTCGTGCGTCCAGTCATTCTGACCACTCCATCGGAAGAAGCTGTGGTATGTCTGGGCCCGCATTTCTTTGGCGAGGTGATGTGTCGGGTAAACACGAGGGGGTCTCATCCGGAAGAGCTCAATCGCTCTTGCCACTGCCCCCTCCGTCATTAAGGTAGCTCAGTCGGTGCCGGGTCAGTTCGTCGTTGTAGCTGGGCGCCGTTGATTCCGCCATCGGTTTGGCTTGGCTACAGTATTCTGGCTTGGATAAGTACGTGGCGTGTTCCTGCGGCATGTACAACTGCTCCCTCTTGTCGTGCCACTGAGCGGCATGAACACTGTCTCGGGCCGGTGGCCTGAGGGTTAGCTCGTAGTGACTCCTGAGACAGTTGCGGAAGTATCCCGGGAGATTCTCCTCCTGTGGCACGTACGCATTGACACTGTCAAGCTTCTGCAACGCGGTCTTCTGTGCGTAAATGCTATCAGTGGCCCCCCGGACAGCCTCATCGGGTTAAAATCTGTCCAGCATAGCGAGGAGGTTGATCTGGGCATATGCCAGCATTGAGCCCCTCAAGTGGGTGTACTGGGGCTGCGAGCCATCGTAGTATGTGAGAATGTGGCCCAAAGGGACACCGTTGGGGTGCGCCAACCAGACTGTCGCTTTTGCGGGTGTCACTTACCAAGAAGTTAAGCTCTCCCTGGTCGACCACAAGCCTCCGTGTCAGTCTTTTGGCGTCGGGTGAACTTGCCTATGATGCTGCAGCCTTGATCACGATCTATAGGGAGCCAGACCTCGGTTTGTTTCTCAACTTTAGGTGATGATGGCCTCACGGACCTTCAGGCTCTTCAGGAGACCGGACTCAACCAGGAAGGCGAGCAGGGGTGTGGGGGCCCAGCCCTGATCTGCGAAATGCTTTACGAACCAGGCGGGGATGACGGGATGGCAGTTAGGGGCGAACTCCCATTCCGGGACCTCGGCGAAACCAGTGCCTATATCTTGGGGGAGGGGGTCGTTGATTGCGACCCGGGTCATGTGGTGGCTGGGTTGCCCGAATCTGTCAAAATATGGCTTGGCCTCACCGTTACCTTGGAAGCTGGCCGGGTAGCAGGCTTCCATGTCGATGCTGACGACGTCTCTTGTGTCGTAGCCCATCGCATTCCAGAGGCCTCCATGACAATGCTCGACACAAGCTTTCTGGATGTCATCTCCGAGGTTAGCCGGGGTCGGTTTCCAGCCGTTGTGGTCTTTGGCCATGCTACTGGCTGCGTGGCTCACACCGAAGGCTCGGTCTGCGAGCGACTAATCACCCAGAACTATACATGCGTCTGGGAAGTTTTGATGAGTCTCCCGTGCCCTGTAGGTGCGGCCGTCTTGGAGCACAAACTGGTCCACATTGAGCTGTCTGTCTTGCCCCCCCCCCCTCAGCAGCCAGAATGCAATCGGCTCATCCTGTATTGCCCCTCTGATTGCTTGCCAGACGTCGCCTTCGTAGAAGTGGACCTCTCTGGACTGTGGTAAGTGCAGGTCCTTGGACCATGCATGGTCGTTGTGGTAGATGAGCTTTATATCTATTTTCGAGGCATTTTTGAACTTTTTTCCCCGATTTGTTTTCACACGAAATTTCGTCTCGCTTTACTTAAGACGTTGCCATGGTCATTTGCCACATTTTCCCAAATTTTCCTGACCGAGCAGAGCGGGAATTTCTATTTGATCCACATTTTCTAACTCGACCCAAAATATTTTCGGCCCAAAACGTTCGGCCCAAGTGGCCATTTTTTAATATGGGACAGTTTGCCACATTTTCCAAAATTTACCCGACCGAGCAGAGCGTAAACTGAAATTCGACCCACTTTTTCGGACTCGACCCAAAATATTTTCGGCCCAAAAATTTTGGCCGAGGTTGCCATTCATGACCCAGCACTTGTTTCGGCCAATTTCCGTTTATTTTCGGACTTTGCCTATTTTCGAGACATTTTTGAACTTTTTTCGCGGATTTTTTTCCCACGAAATTTCGTCTCGCCTTACTTAACACGTTGTCATGGTCATTTGCCACATTTCCCAATTTTTTTGGAATAAGGAATAAGGAACGGAATTCACGCTGCTTAAGATAGGGATGCTGATTCAGTATTTAGATCTGACCATGACCATTTATATTATAGGAAGAACAAAATATAAAAAAGAAAAAATCGTCATCCCGCCTCATTTTACTGAAAAAGTTCAAGTGGATGTAAATCTAGCAATTTATTTATGCTGGTTTATCTACCACGTTGGTAAATAAATAAAATGCTGTAGAAAAGGTGTCTCTTTAGAAAATTTAATATGACTTCTCACTATGTCAGCTGACTATGTTGACAAATTGGTGTGTTGTATATGACTACTGAATATATCATTGACACAAGATGCTGGAATTAATAATGGCCTTATAGATTTGGGCTTTGCATAATTTTATAGGCAAGAATTGCAAACGATTTTCACTGAAGAATTTCTCTGTAAGTAAAAATTGAAAGCTCTTAAAGATACTCAATCCGATCAGACGGTCCCCATACCATTAAGATACAACAACAACATTTCAACAAAATATGCTTTAGTTTTCAGAATTGATTTATTGCAACAAAATAATGCTAGCCACTGTCAACTATAGTATAGAATTTCCCAAAACTTGTTATTTATCAAATTTTTTTTCCAAAAATATGGCCGTATTATCACTATGAAGTATCATTAAATTTGATGGTATTACCACTTGATTTTATAGTTATCCATCTTCATCCGCAATTTTGTTCGAGAACCTCCGTTTGACCATGTTTTTCTGGGCCACATATTATTACACATCTCGAGAAATAACAAACTTTAAAAAATCGATATCTGACCACTCTGAGCTTTGGTGGGTGGGATCCTCGACTCGAATCAAATATTTGTTACCCCCGAAGACAAAGAAATAGTAATTTAGGAGCGTCTGATCGGATTGAGAAACTTTAAAAAGTTAATTAAAACACATATGATCTTTTTATATATATATATATATATATATATATATATATATCTCATATATATTTTGAAGACCTCTATCTGTTTGTCTGTATGTCTGTCTGTATGTTTGTCATTAATACAAATCTACGATTCTCGACCGATCGGGACGAAACTTGGTACATGTGTGTAGTTTGACCAGGCGGTGAACGTTGTCGTATTGGCATGCCCGTGCGACGCCCGCGCAGACGATATCTCGGAAACGGGTGGAGCTATCGACTTGAAATTTGGTATGTGAATGTATCTTGCCCCGGATACGAATTTTATCGGGTCGCCGAGCCCGTGCGACACCAGCTTCGCGCATGTGCAGACCGGATATCGGAAACGGGTAGAGCTATCGACTTGAAATTTGGTTTTTGAAACGGGTGGAGCTATCGACTTGAAATTTGGTTTTTGAATAGCCCGGACAACGTCGGGCTCATCGGCTAGTATATATATATATATATATAGATAGATATATATATATATATATATATATACCCCCACTTTTGCAAACAAATGACGCTATACAAGTTTTCCATTCTAGAGTTATACTAGGGGGTTTGGCACTTGGAGACTTTGGCCAAAATTATAAACAGTTTCATGACACAATATTAAAATGAAATTTTATACCAGATATTAGGTTGAAATTATTTGATTTTCCAACAAGTATTTAGTGTGATATGTGTTGTTTTAGACTAAAATTGTTGGACCGAAATGGCCATATGTTGCAAACTTTCCAATGATAGTGTGGTTAGGTTGGAATATTTCCAACAGTTGGGAGGTAGGTGAAGTTTGGAATGGAATTGATCAGACTTGGATATTTCGCTGGTTCAAAGTGGCGCAGATGGACACCTCCACCAATTTAACGAACAGGTGCCCTTTAGTGACGCCCCTGCAGGTCTCCGTCGGAGACACAGTCGTCGCATGGACATTATAATCACACATAAGCTGTAAAAAGTACAGTGTACTACATCGTATATTTATTAATAATGGCCAATGACTGTTCTATAATCGATCACACCAGTAATTCACACATCGTTGGTTAGTTGGGGCACGAGTATTGGAAATCGACGGTTCCTAATGTTGAGTCTCACAAGTGAGTGACTTCAAACATCAAAAAGATTTATGTAATACTCGCATGACATATCGATTTCTAATACTTCATTGTGTCGACGAAAGTAGTTGTAGACTCATGACAGGTCATCGATGTTCTTTATCAATGAACTATACTTAATAGTAAAAACCTTCGGAATTATGTTTTTATGGCTGCCCACAATGTCATGGCAGTATATATGGCACAAATAACACGTGCAACACCAAGCGTGGCATGCATATACCACCACGCTCAGTTTAGAGAGCGGGCAGTGCTAAATATTTGCATGAAGGAAACTTTTGCGATATTTTAAGTTCAAGAAGTTCCGTATACATATGGTGAAAATCAATGGATGAAACATACCATCGTATATATATATATTTCACTCATATTCAATTTGGTCTATATCACTGTTAACAAAAGATGTTCAAATCCATTACCCAACTGTTAATTGTTGCTTGAGTGACAATGCATTGTCTGTATACTGAGTTAAAATTTCGAAGTCCAACAACGGCCGGACGAACCCCCTAGTAAAATGGTTTTCTTTTTATACAATGTGCATGTGCTTTATCACCTTGTCATGCAGAGTACAATCAAATCCGACGATCCACAACCCAGTTACAATATGAATTTATGAAATGTCCCTACGGACACAAATTTCAAAATAAGGGCACTGACTCCAGTAGAAATGAATAGACAAAGTTGAACAAACCCCGTAGTAAATGTATCGCCCCACGAGCTGAGCTGTCAACACGCCGAAGCACAAATGTGATGTTAATACATTTCCAAGTTAAACAATGGCCGCAACTCTGGTAACAATAGGATGATGAACGAACCCCGTATAGTACGAGTTGGGCTATTACCACAGTAAAGCACATTCAAAGATGACAAGAAACCCATAGTCAGAAATGGTAACGACCTCAAGATCAAATTATTAGGCATATATATATAAAATATATTGGAGCTTGGGATCTTCACCTACAATGAAATACATTATTAAGGAACATAGATCAACTAAGACATATATACCTGCACTGTTTTTGCAATGTTATAAACTTCCGTCACAACATAAATAATGTCCCAGGTTTTGAAATATGTAGTGGAGTATGATCCTACGGGCGTATATAGCTGGTGTAGAGATGCATGGCATGATCTAGGGGATGAGACACACTGTCGCCATGCACGTTCGTGATAACAGGTCCATGTGCTATATTGCAGGAAACGTACGTTTAGCATATACTTCCAAATACAAGTAGATCGTAAGATCGCACCTAAACCATAGTTTATTAAATTCTCGCTATATGTGCATTTACCAAAACGAACGGCACCGTTGGCATCTACCTGTCACAAACGAGGCAAGTCTTCTACTTTAATATGTAAGTGGTGTCCATGCACCTGCAAAGACAAGTTTATGTCTTCTTGAATGCGAAGAGCCAACGACTACCAGAGCACAAAAAACAAACCGGGACACGCCATGTTTTAAAAGGATGGTGTGAATTACGGATTATAGCCATCGTATATTATCGATAACTAAACATTCATATACTGAACACATGACTGATCGTAGCGAAATCAGCGTTTGTGAGGCACCAACTAGTACCTAGTGTTAGCTGGCCGATATTACAGAGGACACACAAAACAAGTACGCAAATACCCAAGTACGTTTGAATCACATTTACTAGATCACCTCATACGACAAGGCCAAATGCGTTTGCCAATATACACCATAAAAGGGCATAATGACTCACACCCGAGTTACAAGGGTAAAATGTCCATTTGGAAACAAAATTAACAAATGTCCAAGCAAGCTCCAGGCAGAGTTCAGTCCCCAATGCATGACTTACTGCTGCCCGCACCTACACGTATTGTGAAGAAATGTCACATTTATTTATTTGAAACTTTTGTAGGTTACTATTCATTCTGCATTGTTCTGAGAAACTGAACTGTCCATATTCATTTGAAAATTGTCTAGATCAAGCCAGAATGAATTGTAACTGAAAAAACACTTCAATACAAAATGTTAGATTTAATTGAGAAAATACACATGCCAACAGCGGTCAGACATAGCGTAGCGAGGGGACTGAGCTCTGTTTTGCAGCTTGATGTCCAAGTCCAACAAGACAAGGGTCGTAACTCTGGTAACACTAGATGAAATAAACCCGTAGTGAGTCGGCATCCTTTTCTCCGAGCTGGACTATCATCATAATAAAACACAACCACATATGATGTCCCAAACCCGAGTTACAAGGTAAAATGTTCGCATGGAAAACAAATTAACAAGTCCAACAAGGGCCATAGCACTGCTAATATATCAATAGAGATGAACGAAACCCGTAGTACGTGGGTGTATATATAACCCC
Organism: Siphonodentalium dalli; assembly: GCA_032622095.1. Taxonomy (NCBI): domain Eukaryota; kingdom Metazoa; phylum Mollusca; class Scaphopoda; order Gadilida; family Siphonodentaliidae; genus Siphonodentalium; species Siphonodentalium dalli. The sequence goes on from CP136067.1 coordinate 58,153,508, forward strand.
CTAGTCCAAGTCTTCTCGTACTAAAGCCGGCTAAGATATTGGGATGGAGGTGCCGGTCTTTAGTCCGAGTTCCAGGCCCATGCATTCCTATAACACGACTTAAGCGTTAGTGACCCGCTCAAATAAAACCACAATTATATGAAATAAAATATCACAATTGCGACAATAAACGGATATTTTCAACAGAAGACATGCTATTTGATCTGAAACCCACATCAGTTGTGAATTGAAAGCGGTAATTTAATGCGAAAAGAGACATTTATCGCAATGTTTACAATTTTTTTAAAGTATGCGAACTCAGTTGACCTCGCGAACTGTGTTCGGCATTTTCCGTTGAAAATATTCCGTAGATTTTGGACTAACAACGCAAATTACGATGAATTCTCCATTGTAATCGTAATTATGTGTGTCAATAACTAAAAAATAAATAGATTAATTAAACATTGGAGATATAAATGTAATACATTAAATAAATTACGGGAATTATAACCCTCTCAAAGTTTAAAACAGTGTAAACACAACGAGCATTAGAATAAATAATATGCCTTATATGGTGCTACATTTCACCCACATTTGGTGGACTTGCGCGAAATTAAGATATATACTAAGCGAACAGGGCAATATATTGCTCTTGTTATGCACACAAAAAATCAAACAAAATTTGTATACATTTTGAACCTTAAGTTTGAAAAGTCCCACTGAAACGGAAGAACTATATTTCGAAACTGTGTGATTCGGTTCTCCGATTATTTTATCAACACACAAATCAAAATGCACATCACACGCATGGCAAGTCAGACATAAGAGTTCTAATTTGCTCCAATTTTGACAAGTTGCTTGCGAAAATTGTCAACAAAACTACCGTTCTGATCCTCCATTATGTCATTAAGTTTTTAGTGCGGGAATTGTTCTCAAAGCACATAGGAAACTGGACTTTGGGGCGATCGGTTTTCGCCATTTTGTTCGGAAAACCCCGCGCTATATATAGAAACGAAAACTAGAATACCCAGCGGACAATGCCGGAATTCTTCGGAACCTGACTTCGGCTTTCAGTTAAGTAAACAAAATATAAAAACAGCGATGTTGGTGACAATCAACCGGAATATTCTATGCGTAATGTAACATGAAAGTTAGATTATTATACACCATTATGACCATAAGATGTCTCTCTTTCCGATGTATATAGCATCATGTATTGATTTATTAGGTAAATCGAGTAAAATACAACACAGATTCCCGCCACAGATCGTGGGCGTAAGTCGTGTCATAAGAGACTATACGGGACGAACTCGGACTAAATACCGGCACCTCCATCCCAATATCTTAGCCGGCTTTAGTACGAGAAGACTTGGACTAATAACCCCCATGAGGTCAATTGTACATATGTTCACAAAGTTAGCACATTTTCAAGTCAAACAAGGACAGTAAATCTGGTAGGAATAAACGGACGAAACCTGTAGTATATATGTATCATTTCCCCAATGTATAGGCTATTCGCGCCCGAGTTGTTACTATGTATAGGAGAAAATAATGTCCGTACGCCCCTAAAATCGTCTGACGGCCGGACGGAGCCCTTGACTATATGACCCGAACCACATCCAGGTGTGTGTGTGTGGGGGGGGGGGGGGGGGCATCTATACACCCTCCGATGTGAATAGATATCGTCGTCGAATACTGACTTTTGTCGAGACAATTTCTTATGTGTGCTATACAGACGCGATATTTGAAAATTTAAAGGCACGGATGGCCTTCGTTATAGGTTATAATTTACAAATAAGTTACCAAATTTTCAAAACTTACTCAAGAATATACTAATAGTATGGCATAATGATAGTATGAATGCATTATTATCCACAAAATACATTGTGTGTGAGTCGAGCATGTGTTTATATACAGCGCGTAAATAGTGAGCGATATAAGCAAAACACTCAACACCGTGACGATTTTTTTTTTGGAGAGTGATTCGCGGTGACCCATTCAAAATCGAAATCTTGAGCGGCAGGATTAGCTAGCGCTATGCCGGTATGTTGCAAACCAAAGATCACTTACAGTGGGGTCTCTTCGATCTTGAGTGTTTTGCTTATTGCATACTCTTTACTTACTGTTTGTTTATACATGTACATACCATGGTGTTTTTTACACAACACAAAGTACTAACATGACAATAATATGCAATTTACATGATATAATATGATTGGTATAAGAACAACATTTTTCTATAATATAATATTCTTTCTATTTATGGTGGTTTTAACGGATGTGACTATTTTAACAGCAATACCTACCGCCGACGCTTATACCGTGTCTTACCACTGTCACAAAAGATCGGAAGATGATGCAAGTATAATGCATTTGGAATTTGAGTATCCATGCAGGTTTGGATGAGAGTTAGTTGCTTTGGCAATATGGCGCAGAGTATTTTTCATTAAACAACCAGATCGCCACGCAGACATCCTATATCATTCTTATACCAGCTGTTTTCGCTTTCGAATACTTTGAAAAGGCAGTATTGTCGACCGATATGCGCTTCGAAAGTTTGCATATGTGATCGCGAGGTTGGCATCAAGATGCATGTAGGCTTTAGAATGTTTCGTGAGGTTTTGGAACATTATATATATGGAAGGCCATTTGTGTAAAAAATCAAAGTGCCAGTTTTCAAATTCTAAACTTCAATTTATATTTTTTAAGTGTCCCAACGCTAATTTTATAGACCAATTGGGCTTATTCGTTATATACACGGGAGTTATTTACTGATTCTAGAAGGCGAAATCTTCATTTCAGGAAGGCCATTTGTGTCAAAAATCAAAGTGCCAATTTTCAAATCCTAAACTTGTTTTTTAAGTGTCACAACGCTCAATTTATAAACCAATTTTATAAACCAATTGGACTTATTCTTATACACGGGTGCTATTTACTGATTCCAGAAGGCAAAATCTTCATTTCAGGAATGTCGTTTGTGCCAAAAATAAAAGTGCCAATTTTCAAATTCTAAACTTCATTTTATTTTTTTTAAGTGTCCCAATGCTCATTTTATAAACCGATTGGGCGTATTCTTTAGACTATAATACACGGGTGGTATTCACTTATTCTAAACTTCAATTTAGTTTTTTAAGTGTCCCAACGCTCATTTTGTAAACTAACTGGGCTTATTCTTTATATAATGGTGCTATGATTTACTGATTCTAGAAGGAAAAATCTTCATTTCAGGTTCCAATTAGCTCACATAAATGTAAGCTGATTTAAAATTAAAATGGTTATATCCATAACGCAAACGGGCTATTTCCCTAATTCTAGAATATATATTATATGTGTCTTGCATTATAGGCGAGTTAAAATTAGAATGATGAAATAAGCGTAGTAGAAGTCATAACGCGAAAGGAGGTTACGTCAATCCATGTTCGTACCCAAACTTAAACTTTTTCAGAATGAAGATTATAAAATCTACTTTTCAGAATGAAGATTATAAAATGTACAATATAAAATGAACATTTTAGCGAAGCACGGCCTTGACCCTTAAATGTCAAGGTTGTTGTTTAATGAATGATCCCCAGCTTGGCGTGGGTTGAAAGGAAGGAAGCGGGGTAACGTCGCGAGAGCTACACTCTGACCTTGACCTCGGTTAAGGGTATACTTGGTGTGACTAATTACCGCCTGGGACCGCCCGGGTGGCCCCACGTGCCTGTGGACACAATATCTCGATGTTATAACGTAGCCACATGCCACCTGAGGGCAACATAGAACAATTTACTCGCTCGCTCGTCTCTGGTCGGTCACATTAACCCCACAAATGCCTATGTTAGCTAAAGAGCCTGGGTGATTACTGGTGTCTTCGTGTGTTTTCAGACAGATTATTTTGGTGATTCTCAGTAGTGCAATACACATGAGTGTTAATTCCATATATTGACTCGTTGACGCGTCCACGGCCGATGGTATTAACCCCTCAAATTCCGGTAAAATAGTGCATAAACAAAAAGAACCCGGCGGCCCCATGGGCCCGTGGACACTATATCTCGACGTTATAACATAGCAACATACCCCACGAGGTCAACCTAGAAAATGTTACTCGCTCGCTCGACTCCGGCCGGTGTTATTAACCCCTCAAAATCCGATAAAATGGTATATAAACAAAAATAACATTGGGACCGCCTGGGAGGCCGCATGGGCCCGTGGACACTATATCTCGACATTGTAACGTAGCGACATACACCACGTGGTCAACATAGAAAAGGTTACTCGCTCGCTCGACTCCGGCCGGTGTTATTAACACCTCAAAATCCGATAGAATGGTATATAAACAAAAAGAACACTGGGACCGCCCGGGACCGCCCCGGGGGGCCCATGGGCCCGTGAACACCATATCTCGACGTTATAACGTAGCGACATACCCCACGAGGTCAACCTAGAAAATGTTACTCGCTCGTTCGACTCCGACCGGTGTTATTAACCTCTCAAAATCCGATAAAATAGTATATAAAAAGCAAACTGCATGGAAGCAAACGTTCGCTGAGAACCTCCATGCTTTGCATATCAGGTGATAATAGGAGGTGGGTGGAAGAGTGTGGCGAATACGAATAACTCTTTTCTTAGAACTAGAATTTCAGAAGATACTTTTTAGTGCATTAGATTAGATTAGGCGATCCTTAAATTGTGATTTTTTTTATTTCTAGAGAATATGCACTTGCGATGCAATGAGCGCCTAATATAATACAAAAAATGAAATCAACTCAATTACACCCGCTCGTGTCAAAATATAAAAATTATAGGTGTAAAGTTATTAATTTTTATTGAAAACATTCAAGAAATTTGCGATATTTACGATCATGTAAAGCCGAATATTTATGGTGATACGTTATTTTGCGGGATTTTGTGTTGACGCGTCAGCGAGTCAATATCTGGAAGTCACTATCAGGTGGTATTGCACTACCATGCATCATCATCAAAATATGCTGTCCGAAATCAAAGAAGACACCGAGCTGTCCGTGCCCTCTTAGCCAATATCGGATTTTTATGGGGTTAATAATACCGGCCGGAGTCGAGTGAGCGAGTAAGATTTTCTAGGTTGACCTCGTGTGGTATGTCGCTACGTTATACCGTCGAAATATAGTGTCCACGGGTCCATTTGGCCTCCCGGGCGGTCCCCAGGTTTTTTTTGTTTATACACTATTTTACCGGAATTTGAGGGGTTAATAACATCGGCCGTGGACGCGTCAACGAGTCAATATATGGAATTAACACTCAGGTGTATTGCCCTACCGAGAATCACCAAAATAATCTGTCTGAAAACACACGAAGACACCGGTAATCACATAGGCTCTTTTAGCCAATATCGGCATTTGTGGTGTTAATATGACCGGCCGGGGACGAGCGAGCGAGTAAATTTTTCTATGTTGCCCTCAGGTGGCATGTCGCTACGTTATAACGTCGATATATTGTGTCCACGGGCACTTGGGGCCACCGGGCGGTCCCCGGGTGGTAATTAGTCACACCGAAGTAGAGCATGCGTAAAGCGGATCTTCCTATCCCGATTCCTTCCAGTCTCTACCGTAAAGGTCAAACACAGGGAGCGCTCATTATTTCTGTATTCAAGAATGTGGGTGACCTTCACCTTCAGAAATGTAATAAAATTGTACTGTATTTCACAGCTTTCCTTTTAGAATGCAGTTTCTTTATTTTAAAATCTTTTTTTCTCACTTCAGTTCTCATGAATCCGGATTCTTAATTTTGAAATATTGTTTTCTTTTTGCAATTCCCACCTGACATCTTCTAGACTGTTGTCTTTCCTAGACTCATACCTGACTCAATCGTACCGATTTGCTGGCCTGGGTACTAGGCTAGTCTTTCCGACCTGCTTCGGACAACCCCGAATATTTAGTCGATTTTCGAAATTCGCCATAGAATTAACAATCCACAAGTTAATTATTAGAACAGAACGTCTTAAATTCCAACTCTCGCAAACTTTCGTTATAAAAACTGGAAAATGAAGGCTGTGACACAAATATATAAACTTTTGCGTTTAAGAACTGAAAACGGAATTTGTATATTCTATATTTAGGCATGCAATATAGCCCTTTGGCCCTGATACCATTTGAACGTTATATTTGATTGTGTGTGCTGGAACGTGAAACGAAGATTTTGCTTTCTAGAATCAGCAAACAGCACCCGTGTATATACATAATAAGCCCAATTGGTTTATAAAATGAGCGTTGGGATACAAATGGCTTTCCTGAAATGAATATTTTGCCTTGTAGAATCAGTAAATAGCACCCATGTATAAGAATACGTCCAATTGGTTTATAAAATGAGCATTGGGACACTTAAAACAAATAAATTGAAGTTTAGAATTTGAAAACTGGCACTTTGATTTTTGACACAAATGGCCTTCCATATATATATACCGGTCGGGCTCTTTGTCATAATGCATGTTTTGAAACTTTGCATATTCAATGAATCGTATTTACAGCCTGACCGGGGAGGGGGGGGGGGGTCGGAAAAAAATTTCAGGCACGTATGGCATTTTTTCCCTTTCGATCATTTTTTGTACCCACCCACCCCCACCGACAAATTTTTTTCCGTTTTCGGCAGTTTTTTCCGACCATTTTTTGACACCCACCCCCTTTTAACACTAAAACAGAGATTTGCGGGGGGGGGAATTCATGGTAAACAGCTGTATATGAATTTCTGTGCATACTATTTATCATGGATGTTAACATGGACATGTAAATAGGAATGAGTCATTTTGAGGTCATTCGGCCAAAAAAACATGGCTGCCAGCGGCCATCTTGGATTTCAAAATTTGCAACAAAATACAACACGATAACTGCCTGCAGTCAGTTTACCAGTTAGAATTACATTATTTCTCTCATTCAAAGTGGTTTTGAAGCCCAACTCATTGCCAAAACACTAAAAAACAAGCAGGTATTTTTTTTTTTAGTTGCGGAAAAAATTGCTTGTTGGTGGCTTTGACCACCCACCCACCCAAAAAAAAAATCCCCCCCCCCTGGCCTGACCATGATTATTGTATTTGTCTGTTTCATAACGCTACAAGCATTGTAATAGCAATGATATATTTTATGTCGGATCCGAAGACCGATCAGACGAATTGGATTCTAGAAAATTGTGTAAGGAAAATGCCGGGACTGCTAGCCAACTCGGTCTGTGCTTTGATGGCAAAATGCACATAGAACAAAGTGGACTTATGGACTTATAAGTCCCGCAATAGATAGGCTACCACGCAGTTTGGTTTCTCGAATCTCCGGAATCGATAACAGTTATATAATATTGCGTCGCTGAGGGGGCAAGAAATTAGCCCAAATATATGGCCGAACCATTGACGAAATATTTCAATTTTTGTTGATTGCCGATAATTAATATATATAGTACATTTGTATATTGCTATATATAGTGCTATGGTGAACCATGCAAGCTCTACATGAAGAGGGGATGCATGTGGCCCAGTCGATGAGCGCATAGTGCGTTATATCGTCATGAGCTATGGCATGGACTAAATGGGGTTTCGTCATATATGGCTATGGTTATATCATGCCCGATAAGGGCGGGTTCGTGTTCCAAGCACTCAACGGGAGAGTAATCCGGTTAGTTCAAGTTTCGCAGGTACCATAATTACCGGTGGTTGGTGATTGATGTGTATATATAGTGGCATGTTTTCCAAATGAAATTTACCCCTTGCTAAGTCTTTCCTCATTTTCCTCCACCAATACAACTTCTTGGTGTATGGCCTAACAACAAAGCTCTCCCAGCGTACGAATATCGCGTTATCAATGAGCCGATGAGACCCTTCAAGTCATCTGACGTATGTGCTTAATAATACTATTTTATTGAACTAAAATTTCAATGCAGTGTGTGTGTGTGTGTGTGTGAACAATGGTGACAGTGCAAGCCATTGCTAACTGCTTATTCAACCGCTTCGACCAAGACGCCTTCCCACTGTCGCTGTACAATAGTGTTCATACACATTCACAATATTCTTATGAAATGGTGTCCGCGTTTCGAGCGAGGATTGCAACTTGGAAAGGTTTGGAAAAATAATGGCGGTTACTCCGACTGGTCCGAATTGCTTCAGAAATTTCAGACGCGGTGATAACTTAATCTGGATAAGATACACATAATTATGTCAATTATCCACATTCGTAAACTACAACTCCCATATATATTTGATATATATAATTATGCTGACTCGATTGAGGATGTTTTCCTCCAACTAATTGAATTTCTTGTTAACGGCCGCACATACATATGGTTATCCCCTGAGCCACAAAGGTAAATTATTTAATGCCATTACATATTCCCCATGGGTATAGAGTGGCAATATTATAAAGTGGTGTTTTGTCCCATAACGTTTAGCAGTCCCTCTTCAATCTACTGACAAGCAGAAACATTTTTATGCCGCCCTCTATATGCATGTGGTGGCGATATTAAGCTAGCAAAAGGTGTTGGGTCACAAATTCTACTGGGGAAAAAATGGTACTCATAAAATTACGTCTGAAAACGCGAGGGCTGGTGAGGGCACAATATCTTATGTAAATATGGTAACATTATAGTAAGTTGCACCATTTTCTGTCGCAATATCCAGGACCTTACAAAACATTTGAGTACCATGTGGTTTCCGATGCAGAAAGTGTCAGGTTGCTGCGAATCGGTCGGCTGGTTTGATTGGGACAAGGACCAGTCTAATGCGCGAAATTCGGCAACAGCAGTTACTGTATAAGTTTTACTTCCATGGAAGTAACATGCATGTTATAGTGAATGGAATTGCTATCGAATTGTCGTCAGTCAGTGTTTCTGCAACACTATTGCTCGCGTTTGTTTTTCTGCACTCTCGATTTCTCTTGTTGAATAGGCAGAGGTTCCTGGTCGAAAACAGTACAAACCTGAAATCGTAATAACCTTAACCCCCTGCCCCAGATTTACTGTGTGGTATTGTTATATCATATAATCATATAGTATATGTAGGGTTGAGGATTTTGATCACCATACAGTAAAAAATCGTGAGATATATATATATATATATATATATATATGAATATTCTTTAATTAAAAACAAAGGCCATATTCTTGTACACATTCATTATAAGAGGCAATGCCCCTTCGAAATTTAAGAGGCGTTCGATTATATACCATTGATGTGTCATCTTCATGTCCCCACCAGCGCTGCAAAAATGTGCCGATTTTATCTGACAATAGGAACGCCTGACAGGGTAGGGGCTGGCGTTGAATATTCCAAACTTGTGTCAACTATTTCGTATCTTCCTACTTTGAGTCGAAATTTTACACCCTCTTTAGCCACGCTCTTGTAAAGAAGGATTTGTGTGCCCACCCGCGAAGGGCGATACAAGGAAGATTGTGGTCTCAGCAGAGCTCGCCCCGAAGCCCTGTCTTGATTTTCTTGGTTCTTGAACGTCTGTCCGTCGCGGGTTGGGAGGAATGTTCTTGTCTTGACTATATATTGACTTGTCTTGGCTAGTCTGACAATTAGCTATATATATATACATAGCTTTTCCACAGCCGGCGTCGGAGTATACGTCGACCCCTCTGTGTGTGCACTTGCGACAACGAATCTATAATCCGAAGTCATGCAAATATAATAGATCTAAATTTGCTCAGGAACTGTGGCGTTCATAAGTTCGCTCCCGCGAGGAATGGCTTTTTTCCCGTTCGCCGATAACAGGGGAGACGCCAGACTATTTATGTGTTAGGGGAGAAGAACACTCAAATTAAGTATTGACTTCAATTCATCTTTCCAGTCCCAAGACATATTATTGTGCTGGGCACTATAGCTGCCGGCGCAAGGAGAGAAATTCGTTACAATATGCCGATATTATAGGAAGTTTATATTCTGCTTCAGAGTTGCTTCTCCGTGGTGGTAATTTGTCATACTATTATATATGAGAATTGTAATTGGACATTAAATACTGGGGGTTTCTTATTTCCTGCATATATACATTTATCATTAGTGTGTCTGCATATTTGTTAACACGGAACTATAAGAATGACTAATAGAAAATTTGCGTAACTGATGCATAAATATATGTGGTACTCTCCACACTTAAGCCGTGTAATTAAGATCATAAATGTATGATATTTCGAGATAAAGATAGCATATTAATCGCACACTTGAAACGACCCGACATTGAATATAGCAATACGCTATTTATATATCTCATTATAAAAGTGGATTTCAACAATGATGATTCAATTAAATTCGCTGATATAACGTACAATATATGTTAATCGAGTAAAGGTGTAGTCAAATGGAAACAAACGAGAAAGTCTGTCAAAACAATATGAATATGGCATGCGATTGGTCTGTAGTTTGTATTTCCATGGATACATGAACGTCGTTTTGTGGTACAATTCTAGATTTTCTGAGCGCTCTCCCAGGGTATTTATCATTAACACCAGTCTTGTTTCGGTTAATTGCCTCATATAGTGACGTGGCGGTAGATGATAGTGATAGTGTGTGTGTGTGCATGTGTCACCATCCACCCCCAAAACGGGGATAAAATATTTAACAATTGGGAGAATTGTAGAAAATCACCTGCTGTACGGGTGCCAAAACTATACACGCAGGTTTAAAGATTAAAACAGCAAGTTATTGACAAGTCGAATATCGAAGCGGTCAGTCGGCTTCAATCAAACTAAAACCTTTCCGTACAAGCAACTCGCATTCTATTATCGGAAGCATAATCATGGAATGATATTAGGGCCACCTCCTAATGGCGCTTCTGGTGCGCACGGAAAGCGCCAATACAAGCAACAAAATGTGCGCCAAATATGTTGACGATTCTGGCACTTTGTGCGCGCTCGGTGCGCTACTAATGGCGCATGTTTGGCGCTTTCGGAAGTGGCCCTAATAGTATACATAGTATATAGGCTCTCATTGAAACCTTCATCTTAGCTGGCTATTGGAAGACTCAATGGATTATTCCACTTAACCGTATAGGATACAACAAGAGAGTCGCTATATATAGGGCGTAGAAAAATCCGCCCGTGGTAATTCCAACAAAGGGCCATAACCCTGGTGAAAATTGGCATGCGGATTCCAAATTCGAACTTCTCCTGTATTTTGGGCTAGTAAACTCACGAATAAAATTTCATTCTATTCAGTTCAGACTTACTAAAGTTGTCGAAACGAAAATTGAGTGCAAATTACAATAAAATGGGCCATAACTCTGGTGAAAATTGGCGGGCGGAACCCAAATTCTAACTTGATCTGTATTTTGGGCTAGTAAACTCACATACCAAATTTCATTCAATTCAGTTCAGACTTACTAAAGTTGTCATCTGGAAACGACAAAAAAGAAAAAGAATGGAGGCACGACGGACCAATAACATATATGTTCAAAACGGGCGTATAAAAATGATGAACCAAGACCGTGTTCGCAGTAATCACGTGGATCAGCTGATTTTATATGGCAACAACAGTTTACAAGTTACATGCGTGTAACTGAACATCGACATTATTTCTAAACGAGTCTATGCACCGTGATGATTATTGTTTAACACAATTTAGGATGGCAATAGTGGGGGGTTCAATTGATCCGAAGATACCATATATATATATACTAGAAGGTGAACCGACTTCGTCCGGGCTATTCAAAAACCAAATTTCAAGTCGATAGCTCCACCCGTTTCCGAGATCTGGTCGGCGCATGCGTCGCACGGACTCGGCGACCCGATAAAATTCGTATCCGGGGCAAGATACATTCACATACCAAATTTCAAGTCGATAGCTCCACCCGTTTCCGAGATATATAGCCCAATGTCATTTGCGGATACCTCGGCCGGTGATGAGTTAACGCGACATCGGCCGGTTAAGAGTTAAACGCGATCACGTCACGATCTGTTGACGGCGTAATATATTTACTGAATGTTTTTCGATGAGCGAAGCATGGTCCTGCGTTCTTCCCGATAATTAAGGTAGAAACTTTAAACGTACACAGGCGTGTGATACATCATTGGAAAGATGAAGCGCCACAGATTCTAACCGTGCAAATGATATGACTGGCAATTTATTATTCGCGCTATATCGAATCGATTTGTGAGCACCGAACTGAAATATATTAGCGCAAAACGGCGTAAAAACAGATTTGACCTCGGCACGTGAAAAGTTGACCTCGGATCTGAAAATTAATATGCCTATGCCACTTCCCGACCGATATTATCCTCACATACGAAGTTTCATCGAAATCGGGTCGGCCGTTTTCGAGTTCATCGCGAACACACACACACACCATATACACAGACAGATCTTCCAAAATATATAATAGACTAGCAGGTTAGCCCGCCACTGGCGGCAATCGTCAGAAACATGACAATTTTTTAAGTTTTAAATTTTTTTAATTAAATTGTTTTGTTTTTCAATGAGTTAATTGTGCCTTTTTAATTTTTCGTCTCATGGCTTTGTTCGAAAAAGCAATTGCAACAGCTTCCGAGACACGTATGCTGCACCTAGGTGTACAATTTCGTCGAAATCAGCGAGTTTTACCCGATTTGACCTTGAATTGATCAGTAGGCTTCAATATTCGACACGGCAATTGACTGCCGTGGGCCACGGACTGCCGTAACAGTTGATAACATGTTCACATTCGGCGGATCGGGCACTGCGGTCAGTCAAAAAACATAACGCACACGCTATAACTCCTTATAGCACTAACGTACGCGGCATTGGAAGGGTCAGGTTAACTTCCGCCTGGACCCACGTGGCGTGACGTAATTCACAACCACGTGTATTTACCTCGAAAGTGTTAAAATTGCGCGACCGCGACACACACAATGGCCCGATAATGGGCACACGTTCCCTGGCATTTCCCAGAAGATATTCATGGGGAGGTCAAGTGACCAATTTTGAAATTTGCTGGTCGCATTCGTCTGTATGTCTGAGGAATTCTCGGCTAGATATTGTTACCAACATGACATATTTAAATTAATCCCGCCGTGGACCCCATCACCAACTGGAACGCGACATGTGCTGCGTTCTAAAAATAGGTCGATTGCAGTGGATTCGTACAGATGACGTAATATGAGTGCGACAGATAATATTGTTTGATCGAAAGCATTTGAATTAATACGTCGCAAAACTCGCCTTGATGTTGGCTAATAGATATTTGTCCCTGCTAGGTGTTGGGAATGTCGTCACACAACACGCTCATGTCTGCATACAGTCTTACACGCACACGACGAGACCCAGACGTAAGAATGACATTAGGCATATACGCTCTTTATCAACTACAATGCGATAGGAACGCTCTTTCACTATCAACGCGATTAACCCCCGCCGTGCCTTTGCGGTGATTTTGAGAGTGGAGAACGCGTGCTCTGAGCTTCTCCAAAACGCCGCGACGACGATTCCCGTGCGTTTTTACATTTAGATGGGAAGTTTGAACTCAATCGAGCGAACCGTTTTCGATTCTATGAAGTACATATATATATATATTTTGAGACTTCGTATATATATATATATATATATATATATATACGAAGTCTCAAAATATATAGTATAGACTAGAAGGTGACCCGACTTCGTCCGGGCTTTGACCTTGAATTGGCCATTTTGAAGGTCAAGGTCAATTGGGGTCACGATTGACCAGTCCAAAAACACTGCCCGGACAAAAGTACCCGACAAACGTGCCCGTCGAAATCCATCCGGTTTTACCCGATTTGACCTTGAATTGATCATTTTGAAGGTCAAGGTCTGGTCGGGGTCACGATTGGACCCGTCCAAAACAATCAGTGGACAAAAGTAACCCCACGTATCAAATTTCGTCGAAATCCCATCAAAATTGACGTTTTGACCTTGAAGTTACCCGATTTCAAGGTCAGGGTCACGTCGCACGGGCAAATGCATATGCTTAAGAGACTCGCCATAAGAAAGTACCACCACATACCAAGTTTCATCGAAATCCCGTGATATTCGGGCGTTTGACCTTGAAATTACCAGATTTCAAGGTCAAGGTCACGTCGCACGGGCAAATTAATAGGCCTATGTCAGTTCTCGGCCGAAAATACCCCCACATACCAAGTTTCATCAAAATCGGTTCGGCCGTTTTCGAGTCCATCGCGAACACACAGACAGACAGACACACAGACAGATCTTCCAAAATATATAATAGACTAGAAGGTGACCCGACTTCGTCCGGGCTTTGACCTTGAATTGTCCATTTTGAAGGTCAAGGTCAAGTGGGGTAACGATTTGACCAGTCCAAAACACTGCCCGGACAAAAGTACCCGACAAACGTGCCCGTCGAAATCCATCCGGTTTTACCCGATTTGACCTTGAATTGATCATTTTGAAGGTCAAGGTCTGGTCGGGGTCACGATTGGACCCGTCCAAAACAATCGGTGAACAAAAGTAACCCAACGTATCAAATTTCGTCGAAATCCCATCAAAATTGGCGATTTGACCTTGAAGTTACCCGATTTCAAGGTCAAGGTCACGTCGCACGGGCAAATGAATATGCTTATGAGACTCGCCATAAGAAAGTACCCCCACATACCAAGTTTCATCGAAATCCCGTGATATTCGGGCGTTTGACCTTGAAATGACCCGATTTCAAGGTCAAGGTGACGTCGCACGGACAAATTAATATGCCTATGTTCGTCCCCGGCCGAAAATACCCCCACATACCAAGTTTCATCGAAATCGGTTGGGACGTTTTCGAGTTCATCGCGAACACACAGACACACACACACACACAGACAGACACACAGATCTTCCAAAATATATAATAGATATATATATATGTTAAATTATGAGGCTCCGTGGACTTTCATGAAAACTCTTTTGTTTTTCAAGTGATCACAGAGCGAGCGGAAGGGACCGTTTGTTGCCAATATGAGAGGGCGTGTGTCAACAGCCAGTCCCGTTCAAACTATAGACACAAGGTTTCATTGCAATCAACATCTATCTATTATATATTTTAGAAGATCTGTCTGTCTGTGTGTCTGTGTGTCTGTGTGTGTGTTCGCGATGAACTCGAAAACGTCCCAACCGATTTCGATGAAACTTGGTATGTGGGGGTATTTTCGGCCGGGGACGAACATAGGCATATTAATTTGTCCGTGCGACGTCACCTTGACCTTGAAATCGGGTCATTTCAAGGTCAAACGCCCGAATATCACGGGATTTCGATGAAACTTGGTATGTGGGGGTACTTTCTTATGGCGAGTCTCATAAACATATTCATTTGCCCGTGCGACGTGACCTTGACCTTGAAATCGGGTAACTTCAAGGTCAAATCGCCAATTTTGATGGGATTTCGACGAAATTTGATACGTTGGGTTACTTTTGTTCACCGATTGTTTTGGACGGGTCCAATCGTGACCCCGACCAGACCTTGACCTTCAAAATGATCAATTCAAGGTCAAATCGGGTAAAACCGGATGGATTAAATCGGGTAAAACCGGATGGATTTCGACGGGCACGTTTGTCGGGTACTTTTGTCCGGGCAGTGTTTTGGACTGGTCAAATCGTTACCCCACTTGACCTTGACCTTCAAAATGGACAATTCAAGGTCAAAGCCCGGACGAAGTCGGGTCACCTTCTAGTATATATATATAGGTCTAGCGACTCCCATGGAATATTACAAACGGGAGGAATCGCGCAAATGAAACCACTTGCACGTCGAAGGATGCAATTCTTGACTAATAAATATCTTCCTGTAAAATCAATTAATATTAACTTATATTGGCGACACCAACAGTGTTTGATGCAGTCTCATGAAGTTATCAAATAAACTACATGTTATCGTCGCGCATCTTAACCGATCAAACGTCGTATATTCAAAATCAAACTATTGTACGATTCTCACAACAGTGTCTGGGGAATGGTCAGATAGTGTGGTCGTCAGAGGGTTCGAACCGGAAGAAATTGGTATAGAAGCGGTTTTGGTGTCATTCGACGCGGGAGAATCTCGTGTATAACATATCCAAAATCCGCTAAAATCCGCTTTGGGCAAAATTCAGGATCCAAGATGGCGTCCAACATGGCTGCCGCTAGTCAAAAGATATTCTGACTGAGATTAATTCGATAACAGTGAGAACAAATGTTGTCATATGTATACAAATGTATACATTTTTGCAAAGGTAAAATGTTGTGCCACCTGTTTATGGCAAAAATGGAACCCATCGTCCCAGATGGCCGCCAAAATGGCGGCCTAAACTCGAACATTTGAAGTTTTTGCCTAATATCTTAAAGATCAATTCCTGTTTGATAATGGTTCAGACTGGCGACATTGATTAGTCATATTCATGTTAATTCATCATTGGAGCAATGAAAGATACCATAAATGGGGTCCCAGACTCATCTACACCCTCAAAAATTCGATTTTACAGAACGCGGTATAAAATTCCACAAAACTCTCCATTGTGATTACAGTCATATATCAACAAGAAATGGACAGAACTGTACAATGTAAGTTGGGCATACCAATATCTATAAATACTCCAATTCAATGAAACCCAAATTGGCGCTTTTTCTCAAAATGGCTGCCAAACTGGCGGTCAAAATATGGAAAATGGCGGATATTGATCACAGTGTCATTCAATCCATTATAAGTAGTGGTTGATGAATAAAATTGACTAAATCAATACGAATGTATACCTCTTTATGATGCCATTATGCTAGCTCTATGTAAAAACTTAAAAATCAGTACCAAAAATGGCCACCCGATGTGAAAAATACTATTTTCTATCACTTCTGTTTATCACTAGTTGCTCTCTGAACTGGGAAACAATGGGTATATTCTTTCAATGATCATTACAGCAATGACATTTCTAATAGATTAGATCATAGTTTACTCCGGTCCTTCACTAATAAGTTATAACGAATGCGGTATGAAATTTAACCAAAATCGACTTTGGGGTTCTGGTCACATTTGATATTTAGGGATGAGCAGATCTTGTCTACAAAATAATTGATCGTTTCTTTTATTTGTGAACATTCCATCTCAAATAGACCAAAAGAAACAATAAATTTTATCTAATATGGCTTCCAAAACGAAAATGGTAGACGCTGCCCAGCTGATCACGTAATGGAAGTTGTGAGTGGTGGATGCAGTTGATAGTTGGCTCATATACATCAAAACTATTTATTTTCAATCTGTTGGTGGCTTCCCGCGGGTTGACAAAATCTCGACTCATCAGTGCTATAATGTCGTATATCCATTATGGCGGGAAATGAGTATTTGGTACCATTCGAATCGTGAGAAAAAATCCAATCCGATGGGCCAAACTGTCCTTGCATTGGATGACAAATATTCGCACAAACCAGTGAAGCAAATGTCGTATCTCCAGCTATCTTTACAATTATTCGTGCTATGAGGTCGTATGTCCAACAGCAGCCAATCGGACACTTCAGGTTGTCCACGTGACTTCTGTTTTGTGTTTGTGAATTCTAAAATGTGTGCTATATGGCAGTATCTCCATGTTAGTCACGTGATCATTTGGTGATTTAAATTTTGTGATTGTTCCACACATTTCTGTATGATGATGCACATGGGTGAATTTTCATAGTGTAGAATAGGCACTTTTTAGTTCATAGACACATGCGATTGCCACCATATTTAGCTTAATCTGCATTTATTAGCACAACTTCATTATAGCACGGAAACGAATCGTCGCTGGCATACGCAAAATGTCATATCTCCAAAAAAGCTACTGTTTTTTTAAAGAAAACGAGGGAATAAACAGAAAACAATATGTGGTTCAATGAACAGCTAATGTCAGTTTTCATTGGGATAAATACAACAATACGTCATGCTTTGTCAACATTAGGAGAAATGTTGTCTAAAAACTTCAACCTTCATTTTCTCGGAAAGTTGAAAATGTGGGTTACATTATAGCACTGATGCGACGAAATATGAACTATTCGGGCTCGGCCATCATTTTCAAGTTTCAAGCTGGAACTAAATGTAGCCCATGGATTCCCCATTTCGACATGTAAGAAAAGTAGTTTTACTCTGATCTCTTCCCAGATATCAACTCTCCGGTAAATGGTGATCTCTTATGTTCTAGAAAATACGTGTGCCAAATACATATATGTATGAAGAAACTATCCCCATACATTGTTTACACATCGACTCCGTAAGTATGTGGAGGTTTTCTTGGACAAGCGGGATTTTCAAACCTCGAAACCGTCCGTACAAACAATAAAAGTTAATAGGAAATGACGTTGGATATAGGTCTAGAGTACGTCGTCCGCATGAAATAGTTTTCGTGTCATTAATTTGCACATATTTCGTGCTCTGATGAGCATGGATGAACGCCTTATGTGGCAGTTTGATTGTCTAACATCCGGAAAATAACATGTTCATTGTTCACATTTCTTAGACAAACATGTTGTTAATCACCATGTTCATGTGGCATTTCTATCCAATGACAACCTTGAAATGCCAGTTAATCAAGCTAAATGGTTGATACCTTTACGCCTACCGGTCAGATCCAGCCGTGATGCACATTGTGTCTACATATCATTGATGAAATTCACTAAATGTGTAGAAGATATAGGTGCGTCTATATATGTACTAGAATGTTTCTATCCACATGTATATACCCACAATCGCATGACACGGAATTGTCACATAAAGTTTGAAGGGTATACAATGTACGTGCGAATTTTCATTTTTCCTCTTGATATTGAAGAAAATAATTTTACTTTGAAACTCCCCAGCTCCGATAACCAACTTGCCCACCAATTAAGTAAACCCCAGATTATTCGCTTTTCCCTCCTGTCCTTTTCACTTTCGCCAGCACTGGAAAACCTATTATAGCCTGATGCTTCCGGACTTAGACCACCGATGCCCATATATTTGATGTTCCGAATAGTCGTTATAAGTAGAAATGTTCACACTGTGTTTTCAAATAATCCAGATTCGTAACAATTTAATTTCTTTTTAATTAATTTCCAGATAGTCCCTCGTAATAAGTGGACATCGTGTTGGATCCTGCAGTAGATACTGCTTAGTTGGAACATTTCGGGCTGAACTGATTGTGGTAGTAGATTATTGGCAACATGTTTAATAGATCTGTCATCGTTAGCTCACAACCGAAGTGTTGTTTCGGCTTTCCTCTGAGCAGAACTTTAATTTCGACAATTTTCGGTGGCCATTTTGGTAGCCATCTTAGCATTTTGAATCGTGATTGGCTACTCATACCCACAAAAAACATTGATTTCAATCAATGATGTGTATTGGTGCCGAATTGGCGTTTTGTCGAATGGGTTTTCGTGAATAACTACATATTTGCCATTTTCATTATTATTGGCGACCATGTTGGACGCCATCTTGAATTCTGTATTTTCCCCAAAGCGGATTTTAGCGGATTTTGGATATGTTATACACGAGATTCTCCCGCGTCGAATGACAACAAAACCGTTTCTTTACCAATTCCTTCTGGGTCTAACCCTCTGACGACCATTCTAAATATCTGCCATTTTCCATATTTTGACCGCCATTTTGGCAGCCATTTTAAGACAAAGCGCCAATTTGGGTTTCATTGAATTGGAGTAATTATAGATAATGGTATGCCCAACTTACATTGTACAGTTCTGTCCATTTCTTGTTGATATACGACTGGAATCCCAATTGCGATTTTTGTGGAATTTTATACCGCGTTCTGTAAAATCAAATTTTTGAGGGTGTATATGAGGCTGGGACCCCATTTATGGTATCTTTCATTGCTCCAATGATGAATTAACATGAATATGACTAATCAATGTCGCCAGTCTGAACCATTATCAAACAACAGGAATTGATCTTTAAGATATTAGGCAAAAATTTCAAATTTTCGAGTTTAGGTCACCATTTTAGCAGCCATCTGGGGCGAGGGGTTCCATTTTTTCTATAGATATGTGGCATAATACTTTACCTTCGCAAAAATGTATACATTTGTATTAATATGGCAACATTTGTTCTCATTATGTCGAATTAATCTCAGTCAGAATCTCTTTTGACTAAAGGCGGCCATGTTGGACGCCATCTTGGATCCTGGATTTTAGCGGATTTTGGATATGTTGTAGCAGAGATTCTCCCGCGTTGAATGACACCGAGATCGCTTCGATACCAATTTCTTCTGGGTTGACCCCTTTTTTTGCGTACCACGACCACACTAAGACAGAACAAGTATACATAATAGAATTATATTTGCAAAGATATTCCAAATTTATTAATATATACACACGCCATGCGTACTCCACTTCGCGGTTGTAGAGTAATCGTATATATAGTAAACGGCTGGCGCGTATTCTAAATACGTAGATTACGCGACATGACCGCAGTACAGCTCCATGATATTTATTATAGCGTGTTGATCGCTATATCTTCATTTCATTGTTCTTCTTTATATATATAGCATCTGAACGATGAAGCAAACCTTAAAATTGAAACGCTCATTTTTCGCACGAAAATGTGTTACCGGTAGAGGAAAAAGTTACCACAATTGCATGATTACATGACTTCAGGCGCACATGTGTAGATCTATGTGTGGATCGGAATTATAAACATTGCCTTATTTCAGACACATGAATATTAATGTGTGTTTACTAAATGCCGATTCCCCATGCATGCGTGCATTCATTCCTGAAATCAGTTATAGAGTTCCGGTGTGGTCAGACGTATGATGATAAAAATGAGACGGGGTCAGACTGGTCAACCGTTACTGCCTGTGCTTATATATGTGGAAGTGGAAAGCCATCATTGAAACTAATATGCCACAAACATATAATTCAACTACCAACTGTAATTTTATATATTGCTTGGCTCAAGTGTAAACTTAGATTTGGGTATTTTCTATATATATATGGTACATGTATAGGCGTGAACACTATACGCCTTTATATATGTATATATAGTTAGATATGCCATGTTTCCTGAACCATTGAGATGTCTTGCAACATAATTTAGTGTGACCTTTATGTGATAGGCATATACATGTTAACTCACTCCTGGTAATCAATAAATCAGTGGTCCATACACCGATCTATACTATTGTTCGTGATTTCAGCGGCCATCTTAGCAACCATCTTTGATTTCAAGGTCAAGTAGAATAAACAAGCTTGAATATGCTTGAATATGGTATAACACTAAAGTATATGTATAATATACTTAAAACACATGCACCCTTGGTTTGCTTCTAACACAAATTTACGAGATTACATTTGCCCCCACACTCTAATCGGAAATATTCATTTTTTTTCAACGTTTATTCTATTCCGAATTCTGCATGGTAACTAACCGTAGACTGGAAATTTATTCGTTTCTATCATTAAACCTTTATATACTAAATACCCATTGGCGAGTAGTTCCCTTGGGCAATGATCAGATAACTAGTTAAATGAACGGTTGTTGAAATTATTATCTAAACATGTCCCACTAATGAACATTATGCAACTGTCTGCAAGTGTATTATATATTGATATATATTATATATCATAACATCCCTCCAGATTAATAAAAGACGATTAAATACACATTTTAGAACTGACGGGATCGAGAGTCCAATCAGTAAAGCAAAGGTTAATTTCGGATACGAATGGAAACTGGAGTTGAGAGGGAAGACTTCGAAGAGAATTTTCGCAAAAAATTGCTAAATCTGAGGGCCATGGAATTGGAGTACCTATATACATGGAATTAACCGAGATCATTTTTTACAACGTTCCTGTTCGTGATTACATTGCCAATTACATTTGACGAGGGACGTACCTATAATAAAGGGGATATATGTTGTGGTTTGGCAGTCTATTCATAGCCAAACCGATATTCACAAGTCTGGGAAATTCCATTAGCGCCCCCTCCCCCCCCCCCCCACCCCGCCACGCACGGGGTGCAAATTGCAATTTTTCAAACTGGTACCTCAGATGTTCCAGTTGTTGGAACCATGACACCCATGTGGTTAGACGTGTTCCAACTTATATAGACACAACTAATTCTTACCTGAATATCACGAATATATCGCGATCCAGAGCGTGCATATATCGGGGCACAAATCACGCACAGGCGACAGTTTACATTGGATTGTATCGGGCGTATGGCGATGTATCATATCTGGGAGTTAAGAGTTATTTACTCAACGATGTTGGCTAGCGTGCCGTGGCAACACACACAAAATATTGGGATCCATCGATTAGCCAATCTACAGTACTACGGAAATTGGATGGTCTTATATCAATGCAATGCATCACAATTCACAAATATCCCATGTAGATTAACGGATTTCAGAGGACACACAGGGACGTGACCGTTGGGGAGGGGGTGTCCAATTTGGAATTCCCCAATGCAACTCTTGAACCGGACCGAATTTCGAAATTCAGAAATTATCATGCCCACCCCCTTACTTTTCAATTGATGCCTCACAATTTCCAACTATTGGAAATTTACTAAAACTCCTATATTCATGGTTGGAAATGTTCCAATTGATGGCCATACAAATAAAAATAATATCGATTATTGGTCTATAAAAAATTCGTACTAAACCGCGCTAAATACTATATATATTTAAGTGTGAATTGTTTTGTAATACTGGTGGAAAAATCAAACTATAATTTTTTTTTAACCTATTTCGGTCTGAAATTTTCAGCTGACGTATCAGGCATTATATTTTCATCTATTTGTTTTACCATTGGGGAGGACACATCCGAATCCAACCCGGGCTCACGGTCCTGCTGTGTATAGTGTCACGGATTGAGTCCATATATACAGCCCGTTCCGTTGTTTTACTGCTACATGTCAAAATTCTGGAGTAGCATTCCATATATAGAATTCACGAATAATCAAATGCTCCGCATATATATGGATTACTACTCCAGAACTTTGACATGTAGCACGTATTCATTACGTATATCGTACTCCAGTGTATTTAAAGTGTAGCATACAGCAATATGCCCGATCCTCTGACAGAGGGTGGGGCGAACAGGTCGTGATTGCTTCGACCTTATTAGTTCCTCTTTGTCAGAGCGTTGAGCACGGGTGAGTCGTGTGGCCGCGTCCTCGGATGTAGCTGCCCTCGTGCTTAACGCCGGTGAGACGGTTTTGGATTAGGCTTATGGATTTAATCCCAGAAGCCGTGTTGGCCGCAGTGCAAAGGAGTTCGGTAGAGGACATTGCTAACTGGAGTCTGCAGTCTAGCAGGGGCTACCTGACCCTTTGCCTGGAGTTCCGGACTAAAGATGCTGCATGACATTCAGAGATCGCAGGCCCGGGACACCAACTCCAAGACTGCCTCCTGTCATCTTAGTGGGAAGAAAAAGGGCCCGCCCAAGAAAAAGACGCCAGCGAGACGAAGAAGGGACGCCGTCAGACGTGCCAAATGGAAACAGAAGAGGGGGGTGACTGTTGATCAGCCGGTCTCCCCTCCCCTTGTGGTTCAGCCGACGCCCAGTGTCACAGCCGGCAGGTCGAAGTTGTCTGAGAGACGCCCAGACGACCCGACCTGCATGGAGACAGGCGACATCGCACCAGCTAGCTAGCAGGGACTCCGTTGATCTGCCGGAGGTCCCTGCTGTCGTCGTCGAGGCGAGCGGAAGAAGGGAGCAGGAAACCACCCCTGCTGTTCCTGCCGCCTGCTTCGAGGTGGAACTGGATAGCTTGCCACCACGGACACCGGAGTATCATCACATCCCGGTGTCCCCCAGCTCCGCCGCCAGCAACAACAACAACACCAGCACAGACACTACTCTCTCGGTGCAAGAAATTATAGCCGAATCCAACAGAATGATGGAAGAAAGACTCGGAGAGTCCCAAGAAGTACTGGAATGGTCGAAAAAAGAACAGCAAAAATGGAAAGATGAAGATGAAGCAGAAAAACTAAAACTTCTGACAAAACAGCACGCACAGAAAGCTCCTCCTACTCCAGAATCTTCAGCTGAAAAATCTAATCCCAAGAAAAAAAGAAAGAAGAGAAAATAAATAACATCACTAAATTGCTTCTTTTTTCTTTTTTTTAAGTTCTCAATAAAGGCATAATTATGAGGGATTAAGGAGAGGTGCCTCTCGGCCCTTTCGACAATCCCGGGCTAGCCCCCCGAACCACTCACTCTATATGCCCTATCACTAACTCGCGGCAATTTTGGATCCACCAGGTCCGGTTCCGTGATTTTACTTAACTGTCCATATATGAAAGTCATGAATAATTCAAAAGCTCCATATATGGAAATGCTACTCCAAAACTTTGACCCGTAGCACTGAAACCACGGAACCGGGGCTGGATTAATCTATGAAACCGCGAGTTAGTGGTAGGGAATATAGGCATGTACCTTTATCTGGATTAACGTACTTGATATAGGGTACTCTATTTGCCATATTCCACTAATAGATGAGCGGTCTTGGCCCCAACGGGGCTTATTTTTCGAGTTTAATTTTGTTCTTTACACACGGAAAAATTATACATCATATGAAAGTAGAAGATGTAGGCTTCATGTTCCGCCCTGCTGTAAAATGTGAAAGTGGTGCCGTTGCCATGGAAACAGAATGTAAACAATGTAGACACAGTTTGAAATTAAACCATTTCCGCAAATGGTAAAAACTAATTTAAGCCCATTCTAGGACAGGAACAGACGTTGAAGATCATGTATTGGTGATTTGTCCACTATAACTATGTTCCAACGATTCCAGTATTAAATAGGATGCACATATAGGTATATACGGGTCTTTATTGCCATTTTGGGGTGAAAAATGGTGATTTTTGCAAAAAATGCGATAATTTTGGAATTGGAACATTTATTGAATACTACATTGGTTACAGTAATAATTTATGCATTATTATAATGGCATCATACGTGTACTTAAAATTAATTTGGATAAAACTGCCGAAAAGGCCCAATACCAAGAGAAATACCTGTTACCATGGAAACGATATTTAAAAATACAAAAAAATGCCGTTATTGGAAAGAAATGAAGACCTCTAACCCTTGCGACACAATATAACTTTTTGACATTTGTTTTTTATGACATGCACTTTTAATCCGGAATTCTGTCTTGGGTAATTGATGCGGTTTATTCAGCTGTTGTCATGGAAACGGACCAAATTTCGCCAAATAATGATGTTTTTTTCCCATAGAGCTGACATTTAAAGCATGTAATTTTATGAAGCAAAGCGTATTATGACAACCCGTTATAGATGTCTCAAAACCTTTTTCAAAGATTACTATTTCCCAATTATCCCAGTAGTAGCTAGGATGCACATATAGGATATGAAGGTTTTATTGCCATTTTGGGGTAAAAACTGTTAATTTTTGCAAAAAATGCGATAATTTTGGAATTGAAACATTTATTTGATACTACATTGGTTACAGTAATAATTTATACATATTATGATGGCTTCTTACGTGTGCTTCAATCTAGTTTTGATAAAACTGCAGAAAAAGCCCAATACCCTGAGAAATACCTATCACCATGGAAACGATATTAAACAATACACAAAATTTCATTATTGGAAAGAAATGAAGTTCTATAACCATTGCGACACAAATTAACTTTTTGAATAATGAATAATGATGTTTTCCCCTATAAACCGGACATTTAAATTGTGAATTTTATAAAGCAAAACATATTGTAACAACCTGTTATAGGTATCTCAAAATCTTCAACTCATATATATAATACAATAGGGGATAAGAGAACCCCTAAGACGACTTTCCTGCAGGTTTGCCAGACAAATTTATCATTATGTGAACGCACCCTGACATGGTACTCATCAGACCCAGAGTCCACGTGTTTTGATCATTTTATTCCCAATTTAACAGCTGTTTCTGTGGATCTAGACGAAAATTGACTAAATAGTGATGTGTTTTGCACAATTTTTTTTATTATTGGAAATTGTGTGAAAAATTACGGGTATGTTTAAAACCCAACACCACGTATCTGGAAAATGCCATGATAGGATTTTAAAAGATTCGCTGTCTGGGAATTATGAAACTGATTTGAAAGCAAATAGTTGATGATTATAAGCTACATCCCTAAATAGTAATTACCTGTACTTACTCAGAATAACGGCATAACAAGTTCCTGCAATTATATTTGGCTACTTTGTCAATATTGGAGGTTAGTTAGTCAATATATGCAGCTACTTTGCAAATATATGCAGCTACATTTCCAATATATGTGGTTAGTTTGTCAATACTTTGTCCATTAATTTGGTTAGTTAGTCAATATATGTAGCAAATTAGTCAATATATTCGGTTAGTTAGTCATTATATGCAGTTTCTTTGTCAATAAATGTGGTAAGTTAGTCAATATATACATCTATTTTGCCAAAATGTGCAATTGCATTGACAATATATCCGGCTACTTTATCAATATATGTATATATATATATATATATATATATATATACTAGCCGATGAGCCCGACGTTGTCCGGGCTATTCAAAATTTCAAGTCGATAGCTCCACCCGTTTCCGAGATCTCGTCTGCGCATGTGCGAAGCTGGCGTCGCACGGGCTCGACGATCCGATAAAATTCGAATCCGGGGCAAGATACATTCACATACCAAATTTCAAGTCGATAGCTCAACCCGTTTCCGAGATCTCGTCGCACGGGCTCGCCAATACGACAACGATCACCGCCTGGTCAAACTACACACACGTACCAAGTTTCGTCCCGATCGGTCGAGAATCGTAGATTTGTATTAATGACAGACAAACAGACACACAGACAGACAGACAGAGGTCTTCAAAATATATATGAGATATATGATTAGTTAGTCATTGTTTGCAGCTGCTTAGTCAATATATGTGGTTAGGTAGTCATTATATGCAACTACTTAGTCAATATTTGTGGTCAGTTAGTCATTATATTTTGCTACTTAGTCAATATATGCGGTTAGATAGTCATTATATGCAGCTACTCTGTCAATATATGTGGTCAGTTTGTCATTATATGCAGCT
This sequence comes from Siphonodentalium dalli, assembly GCA_032622095.1. Lineage (NCBI taxonomy): Eukaryota > Metazoa > Mollusca > Scaphopoda > Gadilida > Siphonodentaliidae > Siphonodentalium > Siphonodentalium dalli. The sequence goes on from CP136067.1 coordinate 58,180,400, forward strand.
ACTTAGACAAAGTAGATGCATATATTGACTAACTAACCTCATTTATTGAATAAGTATCTACACATAATGACTAACTAACCACACATATTGACTAAGTAGCTGCATATAATGACCAACTAACCATATATATTGATATATTAGCTGCATATATTGTCAATGCAATTGCACATTTTGACAAAGTAGATGTATATATTGACTAACTGACCACATTTATTGACAAAGAAACTGCATATAATGACTAACTAGCCACATATATTGACTAATTATCTACACATAATGACTAGCTAACCACATTTATTGACTAAGTAGCTGCATATAATGACTAACTAACTGCATATATTGACTAAGTAGCTGCATATAATGACTAACTAACTGCATATATTGACTAAGTAGCTGCATATAATGACTAACTGACACATATATTGACTAAGTAACTGCATATAATGACTAACTAACCACATGTATTGACTAACTAACCGCATATATTGACTAATTTGCTACATATATTGACTAACTAACCAAATTAATGGCCAAAGTATTGACCAACTAACCACATATATTGGAAACATAGCTGCATATATTTGCAAAGTAGCTGCATATATTGACTTAACAAACAACATATATTGACAAATTATCTGCATATATTGACTAACTAACCTCCAATATTGACAAAGTAGCCAAATATAATTGCAAAGAGGCTGCATCTATTGACTAAATAACCACATATATTGATATATTAACCGGATATATTGCCTGAGCTTGACATAAGGCAGCTATGACGTACCATATCACCGCATTTGCATAGCAATCCTCACTATTATCACACTACATGACCCATTTTAATCATGCAGGTCTACATTTGACCCAAAGGGGTTCGGATGTGATATATTCCAGGAACTTGTTATGCCGTTATTCTGAGTAAGTACAGGTAATTACTATTTAGGGATGTAGCTTATAATCATCAACTATTTGCTTTCAAATCAGTTTCATAATTCCCAGACAGCGAATCTTTTAAAATCCTATCATGGCATTTTCCAGATACGTGGTGTTGGTTTTTTCACACAATTTCCAATAATAAAAAAAATTGTGCAAAACACATCACTATTTAGACAATTTTCGTCTAGATCCACAGAAACAGCTGAGAAATTGGGAATAAAATGATCAAAACACGTGGACTCTGAGTCTGATGAGTACCATGTCAGGGTGCGTTCACATAATGGTAAATTTGTCTGGCAAACCTGCAGGAAAGTCGTCTTAGGGGTGCTCTTATCCCCTATTGTATTATATATATGAGTTGAAGATTTTGAGATACCTATAACAGGTTGTTACAATATGTTTTGCTGTATAAAATTCACAATTTAAATGTCCGGTTTATAGGGGAAAACATCATTATTCATTATTCAAAAAGTTAATTTGTGTCGCAATGGTTATAGAACTTCATTTCTTTCCAATAATGACATTTTGTGTATTTTTTAATATCGTTTCCATGGTATATATTGAATTCAGTTTTTAGCATTGTCAATCTCCTCGTCCGCCGTCGTCCGTCCATCCATGATCCGTCCGTCAACAATTCTTTAAACATCTTCTTCTCCCGATCCATTAGACCGAATGGGTTCATATTTGGTGTGGATGTTCCCTATGTGAATAACATTCAGATTTGTTCAAATGAGGTCACTGGGTCAAATAGTTGCGAAGACAGGGCCATAACTATTTCCCTCCATAGTATTTCTTAAAACGACTTCTTCTCTTCTACCATCGGGTCGAATGGGTTCATATTTGGTATGAAGGGTCCTTGGGTGACTGGGATTCACATAACTAAATAACAACAAAAATTAGATTGAACTCCTTGATCAATTCAAAAAAACATTTTATTTTAAATTAATTTTTTTTTTTTTATTTATTTCAATAATATATATATTTTTTAAGTTAATGATTAAAGACACAAATATTGAAGAACCCCCTCACCCCTGCCCATTGGTGCTTCTAGCATGCCTGTTATCAGACACTTGTTTTAAATATATTTCACAGTCACAATGCAATACACCCTGTGCATATGCTAGAATATTATCTCTTACAGTGAAAATAATACCAGTCTGCTCTGTTGATGATAATTATCCACATGTCAAATTTGACAGTGTAGTATCAACAAGCAGACACAGCTCTCTCCAGTCAGAGGGTTTTGTTTTGATAATTAGTTTTGAAATTGAATGTCAAATGTATTCCCAGGAGCCTTCAGTCTCTATTCAGTGGTGGGTCAGTCAAAATATGTCGTTTAAACAGTTTTAGCACTTCCTTTCAGTGAATTAATTTATACCCTATGAATGGTTCTGTAGTTTTTGTGGACCATCTTTTGTGGATTGAGACTGCATGTTTCTAATAGAGACAGCTTTATATGTTTAAGAATTAGCCACTCACTCCAAAAACTTTAACCCACTCCATAAGACAAACTATCTGAGTTGTTGAGTTGAGTCCCGAAATATGCAAAGATTACGAACGCAGTGACATATTCAACTTTGACGAGAAGGGCCTGTTCTAACGGGCACTACCTGATCGAACCCTTGACTACAGAAAAGATTGCAAAGGAGGCAAGAAAGCCAAAGATCGGATCACTGTAATGTTCTGTTCTTCTGCGACTGGAGAGAAGCTGAAACCATTGGTGATCGGCAAGTCAGCCAAGCCACGCTGCTTCAAAATCATCTTTCCCCGTCGACTACGAAAACAACAAGAAAGCATGGATGACTGGCTACGTCTTCGAGAAGTGGCTGAAAAACATCAACCGGCAGATGAAACGAAAAAACAGAAAGATCGTTCTCTTCCTCGACAATGCCTCCTCGCACAGCCACCTTGAATTCAGCAACATCGAACTGATATTTCTTCCGGCAAACACCACATCCGTTCTACAGCCAATGGACGGTGGAATCAGTCGAGCATTCAAGGCCAGGTACAGGAAGCGACTGCTACAGAGCCTACTGTCCAACATCGACACCTGTGAGTCGGCGACTGAGTTATGCAAGAAGATCACCATTCTCGATGCCATCCACTGGACGAAAGAATCGTGGCAAGAGACTTCGACATCGACCATAATCAAATGTTTAAACAACTGTGGCTTTCCAGAGACGAGTTTCTACGCCGACGACGACCCAGACGACGAGATTCCATTATCAGAGATCGCCAAGAAGCTATCCATCACCGACATCGACAGCATTATAGACTTTGACAAAAATACGCCAACAGAATCCATAGACGACGACTGGGAGCAAGAGTTGATCGCCGCCCACATCTCAAAAGCCACCGACAATGCCGACGACGACGACGAAGAAGAAGAAGATGACGCAACTGACACCATAGCCTCAAATCTGTCGAACAAAGACATACTGGAGATGTTGAAGAAGTTCCAAAGTTTCGCGCTATCTAAAGACGAGAGATATCTGCCGGTCGTCATGGAGTTGAAATCAATGACGGAAGCGACGATAGTGAAGTCAGCATGCGCCCACACCCAATCAACGTTAGACAGTTTCTTTCTAAACTCAGACTAGTTGCACAAATCATGTTGTATATATGTTTTATATAATTTGTTATGTTTGTATTTTACATGTATTTCGTTCTCGTAATTATTCAATAAATTCTCATTAATCAATAATACAATCTTGGTCATTCTTGGTATTAAACGGCGGCAATATATCACCGACGGTGACGCGATTTTCTATAAACCGGACATCTCTCTAAACCGGACGGAAGGGCCGGTCCGAAGGGTGTTCGGTTTAGAGAGGTTTCACTGTACTGATATATAGGTTCCCGTGATTATAGTTCTAAGCTCACCTGAGGCAAAATCTCATGTGGAGCTCCTCATCCATCATCCATCCTTCCATCAAATTTGTTTTAAACATCTTCTTCTCCAGACCCATAAGACCGAATGGGTTCATATTTGGTGTGGATGTTCCCTACGTGACTAAAATGAGGTCACCAAGTCAAATAGTTGCAAAGCCAGGGCCAAAACCTTTTCCCTCTAGAGTAAGTCTTAAAACTTCTTCTCAAGAACCATTAAGCTTATATTTGGCGTGGAGGACCCTTGGTTTACTGGGGTTCAGATCTGTTAAAATGGGGTCACTGAGCAAACATAGGCAGATCCAGGGTCAATATCTTTAAAAAAAATTAAAAAATTTAGATTTAATTGTTTAGATTTAACTCCTTGCTTAATTTAACAAACATTAATTTTAAATGAAAAAAAAACATTAAGATTTTACTCCTTGCTCAATTTTATTTTTTTAATAAAAATAAAAATTTGTATTCTAAATTTAAATTTTGAAGAACTAATTACGTTATAACAACGTACTGACGATTGTAGTCTTCAGAGTCCCAGTCTTCTCCGTCTTTACATTCTGGTGAGTGACCCCACAGTCATTGACTGTCTTGTTGAGTGAGAGTTTTCATAATTGAGAACTATCATATAGGACCGTATCTATATATGTGGATGTGTTATTGCAGTGCTCACATGATCGTCGCCTCCTGGAGCGTGTGTTTACCGAGGGGATATCACAAGTTGGCACATTGAAAGGTTTAAAGGTACTCAATCCGATCAGACGCTCCTAAATTACTAATTATTTGGCTTCGGGGGTAAAAAATATTTGATTAGAGTCGAGGAACCCACCCATTCTAAGCTCAGTGATCATATATCGATTTTTGAAGTTTGTTATTTCTCGAGATGTGTAATAATATGTGGCCCAGAAACACGTGGTCAAACGGATGGTCTCGTGCAATATTGCGGATGAAGATGGATAACTCTAAAATCAAGTGATAATACGGTCAAATGTCGTGATACTTTAGTGATAATACAGCAGCATTTCGGTGATTTAGGGGTTGGATTATTTGATTTTTTGATTTTTCATTTCCTATGCTCACTTGTTTAAAGTACGACGGAAAGCTAAACTTTAACAAAAAATATGATTACTTGGGCACATAATGCTAGAATTCCAGATCTATTTGATAAAAAAATTCGCTTTTGTGAGGATGATTTTTGACCTCCTATTTTCAGCTTTGATATACTTACCTTTATATATTTTTATGAATTTTTTTTGTGTGGCCAAATACCTGTGGGAATAAGTACCGATAGCCGATCAATGTCATCGTGGTATTTGTCATCTATAGCTAGTCCGAGTCGGTGGCATTTTAGTCCGCGACTGACATTTTACAAAACTTTATTGTGTATCTCTGAATGCAAGTTTCTAATTTTTAAATTTTATAATTATCCCGTAAGTTATGACTTTAAAATTAACTGATTGTACCCATCTTGCCAAGTCTGATCAGTTGGGAGTAGACTAAAATCTGATATCAAACACAGGATCGATATAGATATAAAACAAAGTAATTTATTTGTCTGGACTCCATGTAAAAATCGAATTTGGCGGGAAATAGACCGACAGACACCAAACATACCCCAGACAAGCAGAAAATCTATAAAAAAAATATTAGTGACGTCACAACAAGGTGCCCGTCTCGTTTCGATTTCCGCGATATAATCATAGTGGCTGCGACGAAATGAAGTTTGTCAGATATATTGTAGATTTAATAATATCCCATTTGGTACTAGCAAAAAGTACATTAGCTATGGTGTTGAGATAGTTTCTGACGTAGGTGTGGATCGGTGTGTTTTCTGTTTCTCAGGACAGCGTCTTCAAACCGACGGTAATAATATTCGCGAAAATCAACAAAAATGGCGTTCTTGTATCAGTACGCTTATTTGTGAGAAGATGTGTGTATTCTTCATATGTTTACGGTGTTCTTATGACCGCATTTCAATTTTGTTTTCGAGAGAAATTTGTAAATCACAACAAGCATCAACGAAGATTTATAATATAATAACTTCTTTGATACGTGCCATAAACTGCAGGGATGGGCCATAACGCTATAGTTTTGTATAGTTTGTTTTTCATTTGACCTAGATAGTGTTCTCGCCATTCAAGCGCTTAAACTCTTTGCTTATAATTAATTCCCGCTGTCGAATGGGAGATATTTCATTAAAATGATTGATGAGATCATGTTCTCATTTTAAGAAGTTGAAATAAATGCATGTATTAAAGAAATTGAACAGAGTTATTTTGATACATGTATGTTTTTTATACATGTGTGCTCAAAACAAATTTGTCACTGTACTGGTACCTGTAAACTATACAGCCATGTTCAGAATATTCTGTCATCCTGATATTGCTCTGTTTCACAAAAGTCGATCATTGCTCACTGGTTTTTCAACAGGTCATATTACATATCAGTTTAGCTAGTAAAGACAAGAAAACCATAGTCAGAAATGGTAACGCCCTCAAAATCATATTATTATTAGATATATATACGGTATATAAATTATAATATAAAATATATTGGTTTTCATGAATGCACCACCTCAGAATTCCATTAAAACAAATAATCCTTCAAATTATTCCAACAACTGTGGCAAAATATTATCAATGTGCAGGTTTCTCATTCACCACACCGGAGATCTCGCCTCTAAATGCCGACCAAAAATCTACTAATCCGATTAAATACAGTACACTCAGAGTGTGGTATAAGGAAAACACTCAACACAGTGGGAACCCCACTAAGCCCACCGTGAATCACCGGCATTCACGGTGATTTTTCCACGGTGAACTCGAGTGGATCGGATTAAGTTGAATAAACAAACGTCCGGGTGACTTGTTGGTGATCACTGGGAATCACCGCGAATCACAGAGAATCGCTTCAAAACGCCAACAGCTATATTGTATCACGTCATGCATAGCCGAAACCCTTTACTGTAGTTTATTCTAAAGCATACACTCAGTGGGCCATGCATTGTATGCTGTTGTACATTATATTTATATTATGGTTGATATTTTCAAAAATTGCAGAATGATTAACTAGCTACATGTATACATGTAGGTTAAATAAATAAACAATTTGTTATTGTATTGATTGATTTCTTCCGCCCCTCGATCACTTATTTCAAATTTTAAGCGCAAATTTCGTATTATTTACACACATGCACACATATATATATATGTATAATATAATTGTTTTAATTTATTTTTAATAATGCTATCTTGTTTAGCAAAATGTTTAAAAGATCGAAATATGCGCGAAACGCAAATATGGATAACATTCCCTAGCTCTCTCATTTGTTCAGGCCCCTACATCAATGCATGCATAAACGTTCCGAGGGAAGACTGATTCAGCTAGCGTATATGTTTTTTATTTATTTATTGGGGTTTTGGATTTAACCCTGGATGATTTGGAAGGGGCGGAACTACTTCCCTACAACCCACTTTTGAATTTTAATGATTATCATGCTATGGGTGTATAATAACATGAAGTGGAAGAAACGGGTGTATAGTGTAAATATATATACTAGCTAAAATAATAAAACAAAATGTCGGTGACCACTAGGATTCACATATACATAGTTATGTTTATATATAGCGTGCGACTGTGTCCGTGTTATTTCAGACAATGGTAGTATAATGGGAGTCAGTTAGCTCTTACATAACCTTTGACAGTTCAGCCAAGTCTGTAAGAGGTGTCAAAATTAATTATCCCCATTGCAGCGCCGCGCATAGGGTGCGAGTTTCAATCATAACCATATGAGCTACATTTACATGTAGTGTTCACTTTGCCATTCAGAATTAAGTAAGGCGCAGAGTACACATCCCGCATGGCTATTGTTCCGGTGTTAGCGGCCACAAATAAACCGTACGCCGGTACTGTCGCATGCAATCAGAATCAGGTGTTTCCTCTAGTTCGTATGACAAATGCTCTTTATATTTACCATATACATATAAGTACCATTGCTATTAGTCACGTTGGAACAATAAAGAGTGTTCACTGTTAGTCTATTCATATAAATGGTAAAAATAAACTTTCGCTTCTGTACGAATGAACACACATTTAAAAAATGATGTATGTGTATATGCTATATTTGTTTATCCCGAATAAATGAAACCTCCGGGATTGTGATCTATATTAAGTTACCGTATTATCTTTCCTAATTCCGACTACGTACCGTTATGTGGCAGTTCATATGAAATGATTGAATGCTTTATTGCGAAGACACAAATTAATGGGCAACGTACGTTTGATGTTTGGGAATACTGAGGTCTATCCAGAGTAAAATATAGTTAATTCATATTTTAAAACTAAGTTATGCGTGTATAAGCCTCTGCTGACTCGAACGCGATGAATACATATCCATTATTTAAATAATAAAATGCCCTTTATCATGACTCAACAATTGCATTTGCCATACTATCGTGTCTACAATATGGTTATGTAGAGGTATATATATCGTTATTGGCTAAAACATGTTAACCAATTTAACATCGGATTTACCCTGCAACATATCATTTGGATACCACAAAATCAGTCCGTCGCGATTCAGAATTTAAATCCTTCAGATATATAGCTTTTATTATATCATGAAAATCAGATAGGAATTAAAAAAAACACAGTTGCGATCTGCAATGCGCAATATTACATAACAACGGTCAAATTCAGTTAGCTGAATACCCGAGCATCCTGTAGTTTTCTCGTGTGCTCTCTTTGTGTAGACATAATGATGGTGAACCACACAACTTCCACATTCGAATCAGGCATGCGATATATAAATGTGCATACATACAGATAAAAAGTTAAAACAAAGCTTATACAACAAGTATATAGTTGCATGTTTACGCACACGAATGACTTTAATTTATACCGAAAATTATGTACATGCACATGTATCCCGGGAAAATTGGATGCAAATAAAGATCATTAAACCAAAATTGGAATGGTACCAACCTGGTGGGTGATATAACGGTGTTAGTTTTACTAAAGTTTGAAAATGATACTATTATTACAATGATATATCGATAAATACGCGATATATTTAGTTGCACCTGCTCTGAACAAAACATATATTTGATAATGTCAGAGATATTTACGAGCTGTCATCAGTTTTCGCAGATAAGTGAAATAAACGCTCTTTATTTGTACCATGTAATGACTAGAATACTGGGAATTATCTGTATGCCGAAGAACGTTCGGGACCCAAACGTTCTTCTATCACAATAGTTAATACCAGAAAGAGGCTGTTCATGTATATCATTTTTAGCATACTTATCGGCATATGCTGATCCATGATCCGCGATGTATCAATATCGATCATAATTTGGACTTTCAAACCAACAAGTGCCTTTAAATTGAGCAAGAAGTTGAAACTGAAAACATTATGGTTGTTTTTTTTTCTCAAGTTTAAAAGATAAAAATGTACGCGAAGCACACAAACGGACCACAGTATAATAAAGCGTTACCTACAGCTAATTTTAATTTTACATTACTATGTTGTCTTTTTCAATTTTTTTTAAATGAAAACAAATAAAAAGTAAATGGTGGAAAATGCAATGCTTTGAAGGTTGCGAATATAATGGTTTCGCAGTGATTGTCGGCAATCCACCGTGATTCGCTGTGTTTTGTAGTGAGGTGGGAATAAACTGCCATCACCTTGTTGATTAGACAAAAGCGCCTTGCTAATCCTTTCCACTAAGGCCCACGCTGTTGAGTGGGCCACCGTGAATCACTCTCCCAAAAATATCCCCACCGTGTTGAGTGTTTTCCTTACAGCACACGATGAGTGTACTGTACACACCCGATACTTCGCAATACGACCTATAGTCTATATTCCAACTGAGACATACTTCATCAGCAATGTTAGCTGTTATATTATGCATTGTGTTCCCGCTGCGGCAATAAAATCTTCAAGAGTGCCCCAGCCATTGCTCTCACATAAATACCGAAAGCAATTTAACGCGGTGATAAAAGTCACATACTGCAGCAATGAGACATTCGCAAAGATACATCCGCGAATACATACATCCTGCAAAAAGTTTAACTGGTATGCAATATAGCTAGTACATTTTAACTCATATTTTAAATCGTTTGAAACCCAAAATGTGTTGTTCTGCGAAATATCGCCATGGCTCCATTGACACGGGCAGATCAGCATAGCAGTAAACACCCATAGGGAGTAATAACTAGTGTTGAAACGATTTTAAGGAATCGACGAGTCACCAGAGGTAATCGACTACTAGTCGACTAGTCGGAACCCTTCTAAGAGTTCCCGTTTCTATGCCCATATGACGTATAAAATGAGCCATGTGGCATCGCAGTTTTGAGTATCCAACTCTTCATATCAGAACGTTCAAACAAAAAGCACGTGAATGATATAATCTCACGTTTTGCCCATTAGTCTCCCAATTTGATGTCTTAAACGCGGCTCTCCTGCAACCTCCATATAATCTCACGTTTTGGGGAATGCAGGTAATAAAAACATTTTATTTAAACAAAATTGTCGCCGGTAACCAGGAAATAAATAGGCAAGTCTCGCTAATGAGATGTCGGGTGTGTTCTATTGTATTTCTGAATTGGACCCTCATGTCGCGGGGGGAGGGTATGTGGGTATTATAATGATCTAGAATCTATTCAGTTACTGATTGAATTTACCAGCTTGACTTGTCGCGAATTATGTTTCGTATATCATTGAAGCCATTGTGTTGCATCATTACTCTAGTATTACACGTGCCACAGTGAGAAGTTATCACTGGTCAATTCCGTCCCATCGAACTAGACAGTGTTCAGTCGGCAGCTATACTTCATGTCTTTGATGATCAACATAAAAGAAACCGCGCCTACACTCGCATACATTGGGTTCAGTTCATGCCATGGAATTCACCGCCCGTGCATGACTGGCAGTGGCATCGTTAAAGGAACAATACAATAAGGCTTTAAGAAGTTAATATGTGTTAACTGTTACAGATTAATTGATAATATGGCCGTGCCATGGCACTGCTGTCATGATAGCAGATAGGTAGTGCTTTTTCCCACGACTAGTCGACTAGCAGATTTCGGGATCGACTAATTCAATAATCGCGTTGATTTCGACTAGTCGATTAATCGTTTCAACACTAGTAATAACTGTATATATATACAGACCCACATACATATAGTGGGTCTGATTTCTTGTCGTACCGTTATGGTTTCTATTTCCCAAACCTCTGGATTCCATGTCAGTACGTAGTCCCAATTAGATCACTATTATTAGTCCCAAGATAAAAGTGTCCAATCGAAGCGATTAATGTATCGCGATGTGACGTAATTTGGGGGGGGGGTGGAAAGCCTGCATGCTTTCAGAAAATGACATTTCGACAAGACTACGACATATATATATATATATATAATATATATAGACTCAGTATGTCGATAGTACGAATGACTCTGAGTGTACTAGTATGTGTACACATACTGAACAGGCCAACTTGAAAGTAATTAGCAATTAAGTTTTTAGCTCAACTCAACAAAGTCAAGTTTGATATATTATGGGAGGCCGTTTCACATTTTTTAAATAATTGGACTTAATTAATTGCGCTTTAAAATTGCAAAGGTAATCCAATTGCACTTAAGCAGAATCAAATTAAGCGCAATTAGTTTAACATTATTTGGGCAGCAATTGCACTTAAGCACAATTAAAAACTCTGTACTGGTAATTTCAATTGCGCTTAGTGTAATTAATGATCACCATAAACAAAGCCCCCTTAATTCTTATTAATATAGCCTGCTTTTAGAAAACATAAAACAACCAGCCCAACCTGATTATGAACCTCATTTGATCTTCGAGGGGTGAAAACTTGATGGCTATTGCGCTTAAGTGCAATTCTATTGTGCTTAAGCACAATTCAATTACACAATAGGGTAAAGATGTAACTATTCAATACAGGAAGCAATCAAACAGCAAAACTCAACATAATATGTTGAGTTTTGCTGTTTGATTGCTTCCTGTATTGTTTTGCTTTTATGGACTTTTGGTAGCCCATAAAAGTTGCTGCACTTGTGTTCAAATTCGGTAATATATTCCTTCTCTTTTTCTGTGGTGCAGCTATGATGTGTTTTTAAAAGTTTTTGTATTGAACGCATAGTTTTACTATCGGTATTCTTTGGTATTTCCTTATAAAATTCACTGTCCATAAGAATAACTTCTGCTAGTTTTTCATAATAAGTTGTGTTCATTATAACGATTGCGCCTCCCTTGTCGGCCTCTTTCATTATTATAGATTTGTCATCCTTGAGGCGTTTGATGGCGTCTTTTTTCGTTTCTAGAGATATTCTGTGCGACGTGTTTATTAGTTTTCGCGGATGAAGTGACTGTACACAGGGTATCAATATATTCATCCAGTTTATCATCCCTACCTTTTGGTGGTGTAAATTTCGATTTGTTGCGAACTAATGATTCATCACCTTGGGTGTTTTTGTCTGCAAAAAATTTGATTAATCGCAGTTTCCTGCCGAAAATTTGTGCGTCCGCTTTCAGTCCTGTGTGTCCTCACTCGGGGTTGGTGTGAACTTAAAACCACGTTCTAATAATTTGCGTTCAATGTCACTCAGAGGTCTGTTTGATAAGTTAATAATCTTTGGCTCTACCTTTTTATTCACATCATTGTCACCTGTTCTGGTTTCTTCCGTGTTGTGTCCGACTGGCGCTCGCCTAAAAAACGAACCAATCTTGGTGCGGAGTTAGATGGGATTTGTCGCGGTTTTCTAGGTTGCTGGGTTTGGTTCACCGTGGGTGGACGTTTCGTATAATATCTGGCAGTGGTTTGTGGTTTGCCAGTTCTCACTACATCAGTGTATAATCTTGGTGGTGTCCGATTGGTAGATTTTTATCGCCCGCGAGGTACATCGCGCTTACCTTTGCTCCTCTCTACACTTTTAGACCTATTCCGTCTTTGCATTGGAGTAGATGGTCTTAATCGAGGTCTCCAAACCTTTTGCACAGTCGGTTGTTCTGCTGTGTTCATTCGTCCTGGTTTTGATTTCCTCTGAAGTGTTTTGCGAATTTTTTTCTCTTTTATTGGTATTGGGATATCTTTATCATAATTAAGTTGATATTCATCAAAGAAAGACTGTTTCTTATTTTCCCATATACTAATCGACTTAGCTTCATTGAAAGATGTATCCTTTATCCAAAACTCCTTCAGTTTGTCAGCGATTAGTCCATGTGAAATTTTATCAATTTCTCCGTATATGATCGCGTCGAGCTCTTGGTATGATTTTTCGTATATTTCTCTTTTGTTCTCAATTAGTTTAATTTCCGTTTTAAACTTACACACTGCTAAGTCGAAACGCAACTTTGTTTCTTCCTGTGGTTCTTCCGGTATTTCCTTGATTAAGAATTTACGCGGGAGAATAGGATTTGTTTGTTGAATCCATCCGCTGTATGTTTCTACAGATTTCCCACATCTTTATTTACTAATTACGCTATGCGATTCATCAACAATTCCTCTGGCACACCCTACAGGTCACATCTCTCACCCTAACATCACCAAAATTTATATGGATCTAGGGGGTGATCAACTGTAGATGGGAGCCATAAATTTTTCTGAAATGCGTTAAATAAACATGGCCACCAGCATTGCCCAGTAGCCATCTTGGATTTTAATTTTTAAAGTTGAATTGATTGGCATACCCTGCAGCCCACATTTATTAGAGAATTGTTTTCAAAATTACAGGCATGTTTAGGATCACCTCTTGACTAAAACCTTGGCACACCTACAGACCACATCCGGGGCCCTCATCCTATCATCATCAAACTTCATATGGATCTACAGGGTGACATCGAGTTCAATGGGAGCTATCAATTTTTTCCGAATTTTGTTGAGAAACTTACATGACCGCCAGCAGCCATGTTGGATTCAAATTTGATTCAATAATTCAATCGGTACACGCTGAAACCTGCCTTTATTGGGTGATTGTTTTGAAATTAATAGCATGTTTATGTTCTCCTCCAGATGGGAGCTTTAAAATGATAATGATTTTCGATGACAGCATGCCTGCTGGCGGCCATGCTTTTCATCGAACAATTTCATGGACAAAATACGATCACTAAAACTTTTTGACTTTAATACTTATTCTTTATCATTCTATTGATTACTCAGCATAAAATTAATGCCTCCTCAAGTTGAGCTCTAGTGTTATTGACGCTTTCATTATTGAAAAGAAAAAAGCTGGCCCAGGTTTTTCTAGATTCCCTGACTTGAATAATATAATGTGAAAAGTATAAAAGTATATTACTGTTTATCCAGGGTTTCCACAAGGGGTTGAGTGTATGGTACCTCTATAGCTGCTAGGGGAAATATCAGTCCATCACCAATATGCAAATATCTAATAGTATATTGTAAATCAGCCAAGTTCTGAATGTCTACTGACTGCTATCTGAGTAGATCAATTAAAGGATTCGTAATTGTGTTTTATATTTAGTCAAACCTCGACTTATGGTTTGTCGAGGGACGGTTGGCAGGATGGAGTCCGGGTGGGCAACAAAGAACAAACATATATAACATAGCCGTTTATTGATGGATTCTGACAATTTTAGGTATAAGAGTTAATTGTCATGTGCGACAGCTGTACATAGAAAATAAAAAAATTAAACAAGCCTTCCCTGGGAAGGTGAAGTTTGATTGTGATTCTATGAGTCATAAAGAATCACTGGAGGGATTAAATGAGATATGCCAGTGCGCAGGCGCCAATCACAATTAAAAGCCGAAATTTGGAGTGAAGATCATACACATGTATGATAATTCAATTACGGTAAAACTTAACCCAAAAAGTTGGGTGGGAGGGTGGCATTTAATCCCTCCAGTGATTCTTTATGACTCATAGAATCACAATCAAACTTCACCTTCCCAGGGAAGGCTTGTTTAATTTTTTAATTCTATTTCGTCATAACATCACTTCCGGTATAAAATGAGACTTTAAAGCATCAAACACCAAATTTCCAAGGATTATACAGAATTTATTCTGCAACAATATCCAGTACCCCACATGCAAATTGACAAACAGGTGCAATCGGTTTGTTATAAAACATAGCAAAAGTAGCAGCTGAACTCCAGCCTGCTTTACCCAAAATATCCTTAATTGGAATGTTTAACTGAAAAGCACGAGAAACAGCAGCGCCTCGCACACTGTGTGCTTTGAACACCGAAGTGTCAATGCCCGCTCTAGCAAGCACAGTCCTTATCCAACGAGCGATAGTATGCACAGTAACATGCTTATGGGGATGAACATAACTCAGAAGCAACTCATTATCATTGGCCATACAGGGTGAACGTAATGTTTCAGTACGGTGAATATATGTAGTCAACGTCCGATAAACACACAAATGAGGATCTGCATCATACTGCACCAGTTCCAAAGGTTTGGCCAATGCACCAGGCCTCGAAGTTTTCAGCAGCTTGCTGAACACAAACGTAAATGAAGAAGCTGATTTAGTCATATGGTCCAATCGCAAGGCTTCTAAAGTCTGAACACGTGTAGCACAAGTTAAGGAGATTAACATCACTAACTTCAGAGTCAAATCCTTAATACTAATTGAGTTTACTGGTTCAAGAGTTTTCAAATATTTTAACACTATATCAACATCCCAAGTCTGAGAATATCTTGCAACCGGTGGGCGAAGATTGAATACACCACGTAAAAACCGTATCACCAGAGGATGTCGACTTACAACAGTACCATCAATGTTAATATCTAAAGCTGCTAACGAGGAACGAGCCGTATTTATAGCACTATAGCTTAACCCTTTTGAAAACAGTTTTGTAAAGAAATCTAATACTGACTTTACAGAGGGCGAAATTGAATCCACTTCCCCTTCACCACAAAACTGATACCACTGTTTCTGGTAGGTCCGATACTGTTTTCTTGTCCCACTGCGCCATGATGACAACATAATGGAGGTAGTCTCTGTCGAAAATCCCTGCTGTGTGAAACGTTCCCGGACAGGCGACAGGCCACTAACACCAGTGAGTCTCGTAACGGATGATATTCTGGACAAGTTGTGTTCTATTGAAGCTAACCAACAGAAGCAAGGTGTGGTTATCACTGAACTGAGTAATAGAGTTACTCATGTGGAATCCGGAAGTGATGTTATGACGAAATAGAATCGGGTCCGCTCTGACTTTCTAACCACAGTTATGCCACTTGTTTCTATTTATAGAAACTTGATTAACGCGATAAACAATGTCATTCATATTTGGAATATGGATCTTTCACAACAATATCTCGATCAAATTAGAAAATAAGTTTTGTCCGATTTCTTTTACCTGAGTTACGGCCCTTAGTTATCTATTTTAAAAATAAATTTTAGGAAATTTTATGTCCATTAGAGCCATAAATTGAACAATTTCATTCCTATTTGGTATATGGATCTTTTACAACTATATCTCGAACATGTTTGAAAGCCAGATATGTCCGATCCTTTTTACTAGAATTATGGCCCTTATTCTATTTTTAGCATTTGTCTTGCTAATTTGATATTATGTTGGTGGGGCTGCTGAACTGCTATGAAGCTGGTAGGGCAAACTGATGCTGTTGAGGAAAAGTACCACTATTATTATGTGTACTCATACCACAGTTCGGTACACATAGTGTTGACATCCGGTTGACCACTCGTCGTTCGTACATCTGTCTGTAGACATTTAAACATGGAACAATATTAACTCAAACATTATCTGTTTGATTGGTACCAAATTTTGTATGTGAGTTTCTTAGCTCAAAATACAGATCGATTTCAAATATGGGTGTGATTTGATTTTTTTTATGGAGTTATAAATGGCCCTTTTTAGAAACAATTTAAATTCTTTTTAGATTGAACTCCTTGTTTATAAATCATTCTAACTTTTAATTTCCAGGTTTTTGATGAAGCACCTCTCACCCCCTATCATTTTTGGTACAGATCAATTGTTCAATTTGGAAAATATTAACCTCTTTTACCCATTTCATATCATTTAATCTTTTCCATTATTATAGAACTATATTATTTTGATATCTGACATGGCAAATTGTAACAACAAAAAATGGAACTGCTTACACTATGGAAGTGGTGACATTCTCTATAGTTCAGTTGTTATATTAACCATTCTCCTTTGACTCATAAATTCAAATAATTTGTGTTTTTATGTACATTTGTCAATACTACTTACATGCAAGTACAGTATGCTCTATAATTCAACATCAAAACTCTAGATTATGATGCCAATCATAGCAATTAACTATTTCCAAGGGATGGGTTAAACATCTGCCAATCGTGATCGGCCTCTCATTAGTGATTCTTAGTCTAACAGATTCACTCTTGTGGGCAAAAAAACTCAACCAGAGCCATCTTTAATGTGCAACCCTTGTTTTATTTACCTGATTTATGGCCCTTTGTTCTGAGATCAGGTTCTTTAGTTTGTCCATTTTTAGTGATTCTCGGCAACACAGATTCACTCTTATGGGCAAAGAAACTCGACCAGAGCCATCTTTGATACCCTACACTTGTTAAGGATTTGAATTGTTAAGTATTGTAAAGGTGTTGTTATTTGGCGCTGCATATAAACATTGATAAAATATTGTATATTGTATAGGTTTCGTAAATTTTGAGATAAAACGTCAAGTTAAATTCGTGGGTAAAATAAGTATACCTACAATTTTTAGCTAAACTTGACGAAGCTAAGTTTGAGCTATTGCCATGGGTTGGCATCTGTAGTCAACAATTTCCATTGGCACACCCTACGGACCACATCCCTCTTCTGATCATCACCAAAATTCATATGGATCATATGGACCACCAGATGAGAGCCATCAAATTTGTCAAAAAACATGGCTGCCAGCGGCATCTTGGATATTACTCTTTGCATGGATAATTCCTTTGGCACACCCTACAGACCACCTCTCTCATCATCAAACTTCATTTGCAAGCATTCTTCTATAAAAACACAAATATAAATCAAGACCGTAGAAATCTCACCTAATGGAATAATCTTTTACAGCATAATTGTATCCAAATTTACCACAGACAATACCGGTATATTCGAGGAATGTCAGTTGCACATGTTTGCAGATGTGTGCCACAAAATTTCACTTTACTGCAACTTCAGTTAGTTTGCAATTGCCGAAACACTTCAAGGTATAAAGGAAGAATTCTAGTTCTAATCTATTATTTCCAGAAAATGGACGGCCAATCTCCTGATGACCCAAGCTTCCAGGCGGACCATCACTACCTCCAGCTGAGATTCGAATCTGGTGTGCCTGGTTCACAAATAAGAAGTGACTCAACTCTCTCAGGATCACTTGGTTTACAGACGAGCACAACCCATCATTATCCCGATCCGCCACCAAGGATTAGTCTTCCCGCGATGAGCATGAACTCTACCATTCCAGTCACAGGAACTACAGAAATGATGCAGGAATATACCCCTCCCAGACACCACACAATATCTGATAGCCACCTCATTGAACGAACCTTGTCGATACAATCGGTGCACTATGTCAACAAATTTCTTGGGGCTGACCTTCTTGGGTCACTACAGAAATTGCTGAGAGAGGAGAAATATTGTGATACAATTCTCTCCCTTGGTGATAAGCACATTAAGGTAGGTGAGCATTATGTGAAGAGAGGAGTGGAGTTTTGATAAAAACTTGACTATGTATCAATATTTGATCAATTTTAATTTGTAATAAAAGAAACAAGGGAGGGAAGCCATTCCCTCTTATTCCTTCATTCTTCTGAGAGTATTCCTCTCTTTCATGTACAATGTATGCACCTTTGGAATTATCTTCCATAAAATATTATTCGGACACACCCTGGAATAGAAACGAAGTGCCAGTAATGATAGCATTGCCTTAATAGTCGGATTCCTTATGTCATTTTGCATTTTTGGTTTGTTAAAAGCGATCTGAAAACGGATTATGTATGCCTAGTAGGTGTGTTTTCGGGATTGACTTGTTTCCATTCTTGAATTTTGGCGGGTCGGCCTAAATCGGGGTCAACATCATTTAGAGAGCGTTTCGTATTTACAGAAAACGGTATATGGTGCCATCTGGCGTTTGGTGATCGGTGCGATTTGAAACTTCTCCAAACTACTAGATATGACCATTACATGTATTTTTGAAAATTTTGATGTGATCGGTTCATTCTTGTTGGCTACAGTTGTGATCAAAATTTAACACTGAGCCCTATGGAGATTCTAGTACTTTGGATAGATGGCGCCATTTCGTGTATGATGATATGCGCGTACTGATATTCCTAAAATTTATAAGTATGAAACAAAGACGTAGTTTTAACAGGAATGGATGTGATCAGATGATTCTTGCTGGCTACAGTTGCGATCAAAATTTAACACTTAACCCTATGGAGAATTTCGTGTTATGCTCAAATGTTGATTGTAATATCACTTATTGGCAATCGTGCGCAAATATATGAAGTTTAACACTCGTGTTTGACCCACTGTAACTATCCGTGATTTAATAGTTGCAACATATGATATAGTTATGCCTCAAGATACAGTAATTGGCAAAAGTAAGTGTCGAATGGTTTTGTAGTTTCGATAATATGCAGCCTGTTCAATCAAATGAAAATATTCACAACAAGACTGTTCACGATGTGATTACATATTATATCATTGTTTTATTTGATACTTGTCTGTATTGTTGTCCACTGACTAGTTTTAAAACCACATCATTGATCATAACGGGATGTAGTGTCACAAATACACAGGTATAGATGGTAGTTGTTCGCTGTCATTAACTCAATCGTTGTCATAGGAGTCTATCCCACATGCACTGAGAGAATCTGTGTTTTCGCAGGATTTGTGCTACTGATAACGGACATTTCGGTGCAGCTGAGATCTTTACTATAGCGGTATAGGCTTTGCTTTCACACTTCCCACGCCAGTTACATTTGACCAACTTCAGTGCAGCGACTGAAACCCAACATCCACCATCAATATTCTGACCACAGTTAATCTCCACGCTTCGTGTATAGCTGTGAAAATAAAGTAAATTCGAATTTCCACTAGAGTAGAGCTTAATGAGTAAAATAGGTATCAACCATAGATGCATGTTCCTGCATTCCGAGTAGGTGCTTAGTAACCGCTACTAATGAGCTATCGGGTCCGGTGGCAAAGTCTCCCGATCTTATAATGATCAGTGGCCTATGCAGAACATGGCTGCATATATAGTTTTAGACATGCATGTGCCCAAATTTGAACAAAGCCAGCACCATGTGATTAGACACTGACTAAATTAAGGCAATACCAATAAATGATTAGTACACCATTGTGGTATTTGATTAACAACCGTTGCTAACTTTAAATAAGACATCTGGTTCACTTTGACGACCAGGTATATCTCAAATTTCACATTTGGGTATTAACTGTATCGGAAACGCAAACGTTGAATTACGACCCTATAAGCTATAATTGCAATTTCCAGTGAATTCCTGGTAATTTCCTAGACTAAGTTTCTCGATCTTATAATGATCAATGGCCCATGGGACACAAACATGTACAGTTTCATATCTGTGTCACCATTTGAACATAACCAATACCATCTGACTATAGACACTATCTCATTTACGGGGAAATACCATGGCCGGTTCAAAGCCAAGTATATTATTGGGGGAGAACGATCCATTAAGCCTAAGTCGATGGTTTGTCACAACAGATGGAGTCATGATACATTATGAAGGATGATGGAAGGGTTCCCTTAACTATGTTCTTCGACACAGTATTGTCCCCGCACTGTGTCACTTGTATCTTACTGTGTTGTACTATATATAAGACCAAGCACATAATGTACATATTTATCTTCTTATAAATAAATTATCTCTTATAAAGTGTCCAGAGATGTCTTGCCTATTTATACTGACAATTTATTTTTATTCTTGTGGCAAAGTATTTGAGGGAGAGATTTGTTATGTTGACAAAGATGTTAATTTAGTATGTGAAACATGTTTCCCGGGGGAGGTATCGAGTGGATGGAGAAAGTGTTTTCTTTATACTCTAATGAACATAATTTAAACTCCCAATTTGGATAAACCCGACCAGGAATTATAGAACAACCATCTATATAAGCCCAGCAATATTTAGCAATAAACATGGACATCATACCATTGTTTAACATTTTTAAACAATACCACCCTATCCACATCTATTTGGCTAAACAAATCATTGGCATATAGATGAGTTGTTGTTCTCTCGGCATATTGGCCGATTTAAGTCAAATAAGGGGTTTTGTAGGGTGGGCCCAAAACAAGCTTATAAATATTCACCCATTTCAACCATACCCGATCCAAAATGGTCGCCGCTCAGAAGGGGTCAAATGGGGTACACATTATTTCTCGGTCACATGACCGATATAGATCAAATAAAGAGTGTTGAATTGTACCGTGGTTCACAAAGAAAGCTAAATTTTCACACCCTCAGCCCACTTGAGCGAAAATGATAACTGATCAGAGGGGTCCATATATGGTACCATGCAATTCCCCCCCCCCATTTTAGGTCGAATCCAGTGTGTTGTAGGGTGACCCCTGAGACAAACTAAATGTTCACCCGCTTACACCATCCCCGATCCAAAATGGCCACCCCCAGATGGGTTCAAATATGACACCTATACAAATTCTCGACCCCTTAACCGTTTGATGTGGTATAATTGGTGCTGTAGGGTGGCCCCCAAGATATACTGAATGTCATGGGTGCCCATGTAACACACCCCAAGGACGGCGGCAACTTTGGATCGGGTTGGTGAAAGGGGTGATTACTTAATTTGTTTTACGGGCCACCCTGCAACACGCTTTATCTCAAATCGCCGTGGCTCATGCCAAGATGGTGGACAACTGCAACCAGATCATCTCTATCCGCTTCCATTACAACTGTGACTGACGATCGTATATCACAATTAGTTATTTAGTGGCCACGAATTATTTATTTTGTGACCACGAATTAGTTATTTCATGGCCACGAATTAGTTATTTCATGGCCACGAATTAGTTATTTCGTGGCCACGAATTAGTATTTCATGGCCACGCAATTAAAAAATATTCCCATGTCCTAAAAGTTTTGACTGACACTTACATAAATATGACTCCCATATTTGTTAGCACACAACTCCGTATTATGCGGTACTTCGTCCTGACAATAAACATTAATTTTGTCAATTGATGAAAAAACACCATCAATCAATTTTACAACGGCATCCTGAAACTTCAGTCTTGATAAACATTGCATTTGTATAATAGTGGACATTATCACTGAAGCACGTGATTGTGATGTATATGATTGATGTGAACCACATTTTTTCAACTACTGTATCTGACTATATTGCATGTTAATTTTGTAAAATCACATGTAGTTACGATAGATGACATGTAAGAGCCATGCATATATGATAGCCATTAAGTTCCACCACTGTGAACATTTGAGTAAATTGTCAAACTCTCTATAGGATCCAACGTTAGTTTTGTTCGCAACTGTGGTACTGTACCAGCGGAGACTTATCTGACGACACCATTCTCAAAAATACATTTCAGAGTCATACTTGACATATGTGCACAATTTCAACTTGCACAATTCATGAAAAGGCTAATCGTGTTAGTTAATATATGTATAATCAGGAAACGCTCTTTAAATATTAAAAAACGTCCAAACAATTTGTTTCCACTAAAATGTCAGACTGGAACAAGTAGACTCTGAAAGTAGACCGCCATATTTGATACTTTTGTTAGTTTCAACACGCACAGTCCACCAGAAGGTTAGTTATGAGGATTAATATTTGTATATTAAGCAAACGCTCTTTAAATTCTTAAAACAGTCCAAAAACTTATTTTTCCAATAAAATTTCAACTGGACACAAGTAAACTCTGAAAGTAGACATGATATTGATAAATAAACCGTTCGCATGTCGTCTTAGACAATCCGAAATGGCGCGACCGTTGTTTTCGACCAAAGGAATCTGACTTGTGAAATCAGCGAGGGTGGGGGTAGGGGTAGCTTTTCTGCGACATCTTTACCAAAAATCGATGTATCGAAAATAAAATGTGTGGCATATGATCAAGATATCCTTGTAGATTGTTCATGTTCGTCCATATATGATATAGCTCATTTTAAGAATATACAATACCTTAATATTTGGTAAAGAAAATTGAAAATGCAGTCATAAATACAATTCGTCTGATGATTTTTTATAAAATTCCACATTAAGATATGTAATTAAGTAATTTGTGGCAAGATCTCCCCATGTTTTTCGATTTCCAACAACAAAGAAAGCCACTTACCGAACTTGCTATGCGTAATAGCATGTTTTTATTACCAGGTGGACGGGGAAAAATAGAGGGGTACACAAACAAAAGCCCCACACAAACCTGTTTCCACTAAAATATCAAGCTGGAAACAGGTAGATTCTGAAAATAGACACACTGGTGGTATAGAAACTGTTCTCATATCGCTTTTAACATTCCGAAAATGCGCGACCATTTTTTGCGACATAAGGAATCCGACTATAACCTTTCCATGACTGGAGCTTCCTGAAATTTTTTGAAAACCCTTTGCCAATGCATTCTCTTATATATGCGAGTCTCCCATAGGGAGCCTCGCATATATAAGAGAATGAATTGTCCTAACAATATTTACCTTGACCTTGTAAGCCAGTGCATTCTCTTATATATGCGAGGCTCCCTATGAGAATACACTAGCACAGAATCTTTAATGCTGCACTAACGCAGCTAGCTCCCATCATGAAAGGGTTAAGAGGATTGATTTGTCAATACAATTAAGACACAACAAAGTTGTTCAGTTAAGTGTCTATTATTACATCCACTTCATTTACTATACCCGGTAGCCCAAGTTTCCTCATATGTAAACCAACTAGTTTTATTGGTATTGCGAGATGACAGTTTACTTGACTAAAACCTTGGCACACCTACAGACCACATCCGGTGCCCTCATCCTATCATCATCAAACTTCATATGGATCTACAGGGTGACCTCGAGTTCAATGGGAGCTATCAATTTTTTAATAGTCAAGTTTTTATCAAAACTCCACTAGTTATCGCTTTGGCAAGGGATGGTTGGTGGACAGGCGTCCCAGCAGTTTGGGCAGTCGGCAACAAACCCTATATAACATAGCCGATTTTTAGATGGTTTCCGACAATTTTTGGTTTGTGAGTTGATGTCATGTGCGACACCTGTACACACAAAATCGGATGTGGTTGCAAATATGGTTGCCATGGTAACCAGTGATGTACCCCATATGTACCAAGGGTTGGCATACACTTGCGTCTGAATTGAGGTTTGTCTCAGTAACAAGCCAGTTTAAATCTCTTGGTAAAACATATGCAACTTTTTACTTTCTGAAAACCTTATATTTATTGTCTTTAGTTGATATCAACCTGGGTTCATGCCATTGTAACGGTAGTGATGACCCCCTCACACCCGATAAAAGGAATGTATCATGAACCCTAGAACCATTATTGGGGTTCCTGGTGTGGCTGATATATGCTCCAAAATATTTAGCGGTATTGAAATACTCTATATTAATTCAAGTCTCAAGGGGTATTTACCTCTGTTTACCTAGGAAATATATGTAAGTCTAAAAGGGTTAAAGAATGACTCTTTGAATTTGTTTCTGTCAAAATTTAAATACCAGTCAATGGAAAAACACAGACAGCCGCTTTCCTATGATCTGTTGCGGTTTGTGGCTTTGGTGATCAGTGATTTGAAATCAAATACACAACCGCACTGTACAAAAAAATTCTTATTATAATGATTTAAATTCCCTCTCTTTCTTTTTTTTTGGGCACCAAAACCTCATCCACTGGCCTAGTGGAAACCCCAAATAATCATGCCCAAATTAGTTATTTTCATAAATTTAAAATCCAACTAGACTGAAAACAGTGTTACTGTTAATAGTGACATGTAGTAACTGTTGTTGTTGGAATAATTGCCTTTTGTCAGGTCAACTTGACAAAGTCATGTTTGAGCCTTTGCCGTGGGTTGATTGTCTGTCATCTGTGTGTGTCTGTCAACAGTTTCCTTTGGCACACCGGACCCTACAGGCCACATCCCTCATTCGATCGTCACCAAACGTCATATGGATTTTCGAGTAACCTCCAGTTGGGAGCTTACCATTTTTTCCGAATTTCGTTAAATAACATGGCTGCCAGTAGCCATATTGGTTTCAAATCTGAATTGATCGGCACACCCTGCAGCCCGCATTTATTGGAGAATTGTTTTCAAAATATACAGGCATGTTTAGAATCACCTCTAGATGGGAAGCTATCAAATTTGAACAGTTTTCGATGAAAACATGGCCCCTGGAAGCCATCTTGGATTTTACTCTTTGCATGACTAAATCCTTTGAGGCTTTGGCACACCTTACAGACTACATCTTTCATCTGATTGTCACTTTGAATTTCATTGGAAAACAGGGCTTGGATTTTACTATATATATACATTGTATATCTTCACATTGACATCTAGTATTACTTTGACATTTCAACTTTGCTGATCGCTCTATTGACTGTAAGCAGGGTTTCCGCCAGGCCGGCTGCGGGTCTGTCACACGATCCCATTCCCCCCGTCGGTCGTTGCATGAAATCCTGCTCATACACAAATAAATGACTCCCGAATAAACAATAAGAAAGAGCGTGTCAAATAGCGACATTAGATACAGCGTATAATACATGTCGCGGTAACATCAAAGAATGCCGTTCTGTTGAGTGCGGATATATTTTTGTGCACGGGATTCCATGGATGAAACTAGTAAACTACTCACGTACGATTACATAATTGGATCAAAGAACACCCGGGTCCAATTGCTGAGTCGGAAATATTTTTATGCACGGGATTTTCGTGGATGAAACTACTCAATGTTGATCATTTATCTTATTGCTGTATTATCATTTGTTATAGCTGAGGTCATCAGTTGTTGGACTAATACAGACTATTGAACAAGCTACTCGTTCCGGGTGAAAGATTTCGTTACCATTCGTATTTCGCCGCTATAATATCTCCTGCAGACAAACCCTGCAGTATGACGTCACCACGCACAAATAGTTTTACGATTGATAGAATATATAATCCTGTCAGTTTTATTTTCACTGACGCTACTTGAAATTCTAAGAAAATACTTTATTAAATTCTCCTTGCTAGGTATTATTGGTCAATGCGTAGATGTTTTTTAGTGTTTAGATTCATTCTATCTGTTGGAATCTTATTGTAAGTTATAAATTTGTAAACACTGTATTAAACTTGTAGCTCGTTCATTTATATCGTCTTCACTCAGACGGCAGTCTTACGTACGTAATTAAATGAATAACTATTTGGATACAATTAACATAATTAATGCACCCAGGGAAATGATAGACTTGCCTAATATACGTAGCTTTGGGTTGCTTTGTGGGACACTCATGTGCAAGGAAATGGCTTCTTTTCAGTATCAAATAACAAAATTTTCGCCCGACAGGCCGAACCATGGTCGTCCCATCGCGTTATGTGTTTCCCCAATATGGACTCATTAATTCCTCCCTGGCGGAAACCCTGCTGTAAGACATGAAATTATCCCTTCTCCAAGTTGAGCTACAGTGTCATTGACACTTTCGTTTCCGAATTATGTTGAAAAACATGGTTGCAATCTTGGATTTTACTCTTTGCATCACTAAATCCTTTGGCATGCTGCACAGGCCACATACCTAATCTGACAGTCACCAAACTTCACCTCCCTCATTCGATCATCACCAAACTTCATATCAATCTTCGAGGTGAGCTCTAGATGGGAGCCATAAATATTTTCCGAAATTCGTAAAAAAAAACATGGCCACCGGCAGCCATCTTGTATTTTACTCTTTACATGACTAAATCATTTGGCACACCCTACAGGTCACATCCCTCATCCGATTGTCACCAAACTTCAATAGTGTGTATAAATGAAATCCTTTTCTATCTACTGTCTGACACAGCAGAACCCAATGCTGGTCGGCACCCGACAATAAAATGGCCATATCGCTTTGAGCTCGTATATAGGGCAAATATTCAAACGAGCAGAACATGTATAACCATAAGTGTTATCATGGGTCCATTTATTGTTTCGACAGATATATTTAATGACCTTCGTCTCATCAGGGATGCAGGTCAATCGGGTCTGTATACACTGTAGTGGAAGTGTACGCGTGAGTGCGAGTGCATTCGAACATAGATTCTCGGGGTGACCTCCAGATGGGAGCCATCATGATCAGATATTTTTGAATTTCATTGGAAAACATGGCCGCCAGCAGCACCTTGGAGTTAACTTTTTATGTGTACCCATACCATAGTATGGTACACATAGTGTCGACGTCCGGATTGACCACTTGTCGTTTGTCCGTCCGTCCGTCTGTCTGTCTGTAGACACTACGCATGGTGCGATAACTCGAACATTTTCTAACTGATCAGAACCAAATTTTGTATATGAGTTTCTCAGACCAAAATACAGATCGAGTTCGAATATGGCTTTGATCTGATATTTTTTAATGTAGTTATGGCCCTTTGACATAGAATTCCTTCATGCTTCGATAAATCAACCATTTTTCAACTGATAGGAACCAAATTTGGTATGTGAGTTTCTCAACTTAAAATACAGATCGAGTTTGAATATGTGTTAGATCCGATATTTTATACAAGAGTTATGGCCCTTTTTCAACTAAGAATTGATCAGATAACCATAGCAGTCTACAATTAATTACCAGTGATATCAGTTTAGCTCTGAGAGAGAGAGAGAGAGAGACAAGAGGTAAATCTGTATTATGGAATTATAGTTATTTTTAGCCATCAGTGTAAGGTGTAACCCATTCATGAATCAATAGACTCTCCCATCCACTTCTAAAAGTATAAATTGGAATAGTCTATTTTTTATTTGTAGGGATGTTCTTTAGAATTTAAGCAGACTTTAATAGCTGTCTGTTGTTTATTGCATTTCCATAGTGTGTGGACAGTGTTGGCCCAGTGTTTATCAACTTTGGCATAGCTCTCTGGTTATAAAGTCTCACATTCCTATAATCTGATCTCACACCTCACTGTACTGCAGAAATGAAATGACACTGGTAACTTGTATCTCTCCAGTGATAACCTATCAAAGCAATATTCAAGTGATATACCTGGTACTGTCCCCTAATTTTATATTTTATAGAGTTAAAATTATTAACCCTGGTGAGCAATTGCACTTGCTATATTATATTGTTTATTTATTCATTATATTATATCTCCAGGTTTCTCCTCCTTCACTTGTATGGATTTTTGTTGTTAAAAATTAACCCTTCAACATTCCTAATATTTTAACAGAAATACTAATTGTTATCTGATATATCTCATTTTATGTTGGATTAATTTGACACACTCTTTGCCCCTATTGAATGATTCATTTATTTAGATTTTTATGTGTACCCATACCATAGTATGGTACGCATAGCTTCGACGTCTGGATTGACCACTCATCGTTCGTCCGTCTGTTCATTTGTCGGACACTTTATGCATGGTGTGATAACTCAAACATTTTTTATTCGATCGGAACCAAATTTTGTATATGTGTTTCTCAGCCCAAGTTCGAGTTCGATTGTGAGTTTGATCAGAGTTTTTTTTATGGATTTATGGCCCTTCTTCGACTTAGAATTCACGCATGCCGCAATAACTCAAAACAAATTTATCTGATTGAAACCAAATTTGGAATGTGAGTTTCTCAGCTCAAAATACAGATAGAATTAATAATTTTGGTTTGATTCAATTTTTTTTAACAGAATTATGGCCCTTTTAAAAAAAGATAGGATTTTAGCGTCCAAGCTGAAAATAGCTAATCACTATCGCCAAGGTATGGGTTAAACATCTGCCGATCGTGATCGGCCTCTCGTTATATATCTCTTCATGTTGACGTCTTGTAATACTTAACTTTATGCATACCTAATCGCTCCATTGACTGTAACACGTGAAATTATCTCCCCTCCAAGTTGAGCTACAGTGTCATTTACACTTTCGTTTATCACCCAATAATTTGTCCAGAACAAAGGAGTTGATTTTTACATTTGAGTGCAGTTCAGCTGTTGTGTTCTCTAAAATGGCACAGTCAATGTGATGGGAATTTTTGACAATCTTAGTTGATTGCTACATTGTTCCAGTGGATCGTATTTGGGTACTAGCTTATCAGTTTAATTCATTGAAGTAAGTCAACCATATGTCTTTGATTGTAATGTCAACAATCTCTATCATTTTACAGGTTCATGGGCTTGTGTTGTCAACAGTGACTCCATATTTCCAAGGGTCAAGGTCAAGCGGCTTTTGCGTTGACCTCCCATTAGACCTGGATATTGAATGCCTGAAGTCGTTTGTGTCGTATATCTACACAGGAGATATATCATTGTCTGTCAGCAATCTGAGGGACGTTAACCGACTTGCCAATATGTTCGACATTAAATTCCTCCGAGGATGCTGCGAGAGATTTGCCATCGAAACCAAACTCGAGAGTGAGCTGTTTTGCGAGACTAAGGATGAATTCAGGGTTCGGGATGCTGATTTTACAAGGGGTCCCAAGTTTGATAAATGTACAGATGTGGGAAATTTGAGGCAAGTTGAGGATAAAGTGACGGAAACAGACAGACTGGATTTCCGAGAAGATAGAGAGATAAAAATGAGTGGGAATGATGAGAATGATGATGCTGATAGAGAAAATAGAAAAATTTTCAGCGAATTAAAAAGAGGATGTGATGTGCACAATGCTATTAATACACATCTTCAGGCAAGTATAAAGATAAATCATGAGACATAAAAAAAAGAAATTCATTCCCCTTAAATTTCTGACCCCCACTGGGACTCTTTATCTTTGAAGATGTTTAATACAGGGTGTCCATATTTATAATGGGGTAACAACTGCATGTGTGAAACTCTCCATACTGTGTGTTAGAAATCAATTCCAGTGTATATTTTTATAACTGAGTGGGATAATCCATTTAGTATAGAATGGGTTAAAAGAATAAACAGTAGGTGTTGATGGGTATTGTCTGTATGATAAGTTGATAACCATGATGCACACAGATTACATTCTCCTTAGAGAATGGATAATGCTAATGGTGTTATAATCGAAACTATCGCGGTCGCCATTTTGAGAAATGTCATACGAGAGCTAACTCAAAGCATATGGAGATAACTCTATTGATCTGGGAGTATATTAATGGAAGAGTAGCTATGGTATAATACAATGTTTAATCAATCTATCTTCATTAAAATAAATAACAAAACAATAACACATTTTTGAATTATTAACTGTTAACAGTCACAGATCTCAGTCCAGCTTTTGTGAAACCCGACACAATCACAAGTCTACTTTTGTACTACATGTAACCAGCTTTTAAGAGACATATTTGCATTATGCAGTTGACCGTTTTGTGGGGGGGGGGGGGGGGGGGGGGGCGGTATATCTTATATAGTGCAGACAAATAAGATGTTGGCTTCGGTAAAATAATCCCAATTCTCGCATTTATTGTTTTGAGAAGAGAGCAACTGTCACCTAACTTTATATGTTGGCTTATGTAACAAAATCCCATTGTTAACATTCTCGATAGTTGGCAACAACAGCTTGGACACGTGACATGATAATTATGCCTACAGTGCGTGCAGAAGCGCAATTTCCGAAAGCTTGCCGAGGTGATTGCACTTCTATTATTTGGATTTGATTGTTATTATTGGGGGTTTGGAGGTGATGGTCAGTACCTGTGGACCCACAAATTTATGAACCCATAATGATAGCACAGCCTGGGGGAAAGGATACTACGGATTTTGTCCATTCATTTGTACCAGAGTTACAGCCCTTGTTTAATTTTATAAACTAATTATTATATTTTGCACCCTGAATTCATACATGTATTTCTTCAGGTTGAGGCAGCTGTAAAAAGTTTACCAGCAGTGTCAACTCATAGATATGGTACGAGAGCGTCATCTGTCAATAAAGACTCTGTCAAGAAACCCACAAAGGGGATGGCAAATAAGAGAAATGAGACGCCCAGGAAAGGAAGAGGTCAAACAAATAGAACTGTAACCGCACTCCTAAGTGCAAACATCAACAGAAGCGAAAACACTCATCAATCAGCTGGCATGTCAAGTTTGATCACTGTGAGTAAGAGCATTGGTGATGTCACACTCAGTAGCTCGATCACCAGCAATGTTTTGAGTAATTGCGCTGTTAACAGTAACACAAGTGTTGATGACACTTCAGTCAACAAAGTTGGATTGGCAGATTCTATGACACCCCAGACGCCAATATCCCAGGCAGTGACTGCTGGGTCTGAAGATGTGGCGGCATCAGTTATAGCATATCTGGCGTCAGTGGATGGGACAAATGCATCAACATCGAAGTGGACAGTCAGTCAGCCGCAAGCAACATCTACACCTGTTCAAAGTTCGGTGACACAGAACTCATCGATTAATCGATTAGCTAACTCTGGTAAAAATGAAGGTGTCACTACAGAAGTTGAGGCAGAAGCTGAGGACAAAGTATATGAAGGACAGCATCCAAAACAGCGTTATAAAATGAGGTAAATTTTAGTATTGTTTTACTAATAATATGCCATTATAAACTCAATGTTATACACTCTCTGTTATTTGGCCGGGTGTACGATGACTAGCCATGAAGGAGTATCAAAATTCTGACAATTTACTGTGTCACTTATTAAACCATACTCGTGATTGAAGATATTTACTGTTGTGATAGTGCATACCTTACTCATATTTATATTCGCGCAGTATTAATTTTCGTTCAGTTTTAAATTCGTGCAATTTCAAATTGAGCACCCTGATGCTTGAGTTCAAAACTGACACAAATATTTCCATAAAAATCATGTATTTGATGGCATGCAGATACAGTTTCTTAATCGTTCCTGAAGATTGATTTAATGACCGCCATGCACGATATAAATGTAGGGCCTGTACATTTATACTACATGGCGTTAAGTTTATGAAGATACATGTAGTTCTATTACACTTGGCCAAATAATAATTATGTTATTTCATTAGAATTGACATGAATTCGAACTAAGTAAAGTGACATCATCAAACAAGTAGGCTGCTGACTTAAAATACAGAAACCGCTTTATTTTTTGCGCTGAACGCTTTAATTGAGTCATAATATTCGCTCAGTTTTAAATTGATCGGTGTGTGAAAAATACATGTGTAGTACTGCGTGAATTTAAAAATGAGTATTACGGTAGTCATATTTAAGGTTTAATCAGATTTGACTTAATAGTGGCCTTAGTGGCCAGGAAAACTAAATATCTCCACAAATGAATCAACTTTGATATCTACAATGAGTAATATCGCTTGTACAAACTATTATGTACACCTGCAATTTAAATGATAGACACAAATAAGTAATTGCATCACAATTTTTGGTTCTTTAAAGGTCCACTTAATTTTTGAACCCCCAGATAATTTTATATAAAATATAGCCATGTTATATTTGAAAGAGGAAGCTACAAAACATTGTATTATCAACTTATTCGGTGTAATAAACTGTGAACATTTTGATTTTGTTGAGATACCGACTTCTGAGCTCTGTGTTGGTCTGTGGTCAAGTTTCACTATTTTCCATGGAAGGGGAATAACTCTATATCCCCCTTCCATTGAAAATATATTTTTAGTTTTAACACTGTTGCATTCTGGGAGCCATAATGGGGTGGGGGTGGGATCTTTTATGATTTCAGCAACCACCCACCCCACTAGATTTAGTAAGTAACCGTTAATTAGTATATATATAGAATACACCCACAGTAGCCGAGAATAAACAATTTTCACCACGAGTGTATTGTGTTAAAACCACAATTCCATGAGTGATGAATTTTTTTTATTCTCGGCTACTATGGGTGTATTTTGTTTATACCATTATTATTATTCTTTGGTCGCTTCGTAAATGTATTGCTACTCTGTTGGTGACTGTTAAAATGTATGCGCACCCAGTGACCCAAATATTTTAAGTTATCAAGAATGTGGGTCACGCATAGTAATACATACTTCTAGGCAATTCGGTGATCCGCCACTTTCTATGGCATCAGTCAGCTGATATGAATACACATTCAGATTTCCCTCATTGCAAATAATATTAACAATCAATGTTGTTGTAAAAGTGTAAGCCGTCGTTTGTTTTGAACACTATAAAAAAAAGTTATCTGGGGGTCCGAAAATTAAGTGGGCCTTTAATACAATACTTGATCAAGAAATAAGTAAATATAAGCATTGCAATGGCTAGACAACTGTCTTGAAGTCACATCACAGTTTCTGGACATCAACGTTTGAAAAAGATAATCGTCAATAATATAGAATATTGACTAAAGTATGATAAATAGTCACATGCTTGTTGTAGTCTAATAGTATTTATATTTTAACCATAATTACACCTTGAATTACTAGAACCTCTGAAATGGCTGGTAAAACTTCTGATATCAGGGAAAAAACCAAATTCAGTCATTATGCTTAATCTGTTTATGTGCTGTTATTCATTTGAAAGGTGTTTATTGCAGCATGGAAGCTGATCAGAATTATAGCAAGCCTCCCAAAAAGCGCATGAGATTTGAATTGATGGAGCCGAGTCAACCTACACCCAACTTACCAGAGCAACAGCCACCAGATCCAGGCGGGGACCGCTCTGTTGTCAATCCTCCAAATAATGATCCTACTAGAGATCCTGTGGAAGAGGTGATTGTAGCCTAACATATTCTTTATTCTTGCAGAATGGTGACATTTGTAATTTATCCATCTTTTGCTGACCATTTTTTGCCAAACTTGAAAATAAAACTATATCATCCAAACCTTGTCACAAAAGTTCTTAACCCTTTGAACCCGAGAGACCGGAATACCGGTCCAATCCTTATATTCCTATATCCCGGGAGACCGGAATACCGGTCCGGAAATCATACGATATTTGCCTTGAAATTACAGCTCAATAAACGCACATATCAACCAGAGTTGTACTTCTACTTTGCACACACGCATCACATGTTTACCCACGTGGCTTTGATATACAAACTGATGACAGAGGGTCTGTTTCTTCGCGCATGCGCAGAGGCCTATTTTGAGAAAAAAATCGCTTTTATCGTCGGAAAAGGGGAAGTATTTCGTTAGAAATTTCGCAATCAAAGCCCAAATTAAATAGAATTGTGGTTATGCTTTGCATGAGTGGGTCACATTCATGTTCATACCTCTGACTTTAGCAGCCAAATTGGAAACAGGGGGTCTGTTTCTTTGCGCATGCACACAGGTGCATTTTGAGAAATGCCTTTTATCGTAGGTAAAGGATAAGAATTTTGTTAAAAATATATAGCGCGACCAAAGGAAGCCGCAATATAATCTACATGTATATTGAACGTGGAATAGACGATAATCTTGTTGAAATACCTTGTGACATATTTCACCGCAAACAAGTTCAGTTAGCATAGTTGAGTGCTGTATATAGTTGAGCGTGTATACATGTATATACATCCCAGTTAAGAGCATTATGAGTTACGTCGTCGAAACACTATATATAACGTCAGGCGCCTCGGGTTGGGGCCATTTAACGTTCAGGACGTCAGGGTTCAAAGGGTTATACAATCAGTTGATCCGAGTGCAAGATGTAAGCTTATGACCTCGGTTGGGTGGTCACACAAACGATCATATCACATTATGGTTAATGATTCCCTGATAAACATGTCATGTGTTTGTGTTTGTATCAATAAAAAATGTTGCCATTTTTGTCCTAGACATGAGGACTCGGGACAATGCACATTGATATCGCCAAGAACATAATTTGGAAGACATATACGAGTCAGAAAACGCATACATTGTCATTCTTACATTGTGCAGTGGCTCATTGTTACACAGATAAAGCATTTGGACATATCGTATCTGGATTCTATACCCATATGGAAAGAAAATTGCATCGAAAACATAATGCCATAATTAGCAGGACCCTAAATGTAATTTTGTTACTGTAATGTACTGACATCAGAAGATTTGCCAGCCAAGTTAGAATATTTAGTGGGATAGATGTTGTTATGATAATAATGTTGTGTAGAGCTTATGAGCATTGACTTTTAATATGTTTCAGGAGGTAAGAAAGGTTGTGGGATACATCATGGCTGATAAAAATGAGGAGCAGGAAATGAAGTCTCCACGCCGTAAACCAAGGCGTAATTCCAAGAAAAGCGGACTTGAAAATATTGTGACTACATTGGAGCAGAGAGCTGCACATATTGCTGCATCAGAACGACAATATAAATGTGGCCTGTGTGAAAATGAGTTTGTCTTCCCAAAGCGATGTGCGACTCACATGCTCAACAACCACAAAATGATCGAGGAAGAGATCATTGACAATATTATTGTCAGAGCGAAAGAGGTGGGTCCGAAAACATGTGATATATGTGGGTATGAGACAAAGGATTCAAACTATTATTACATGCATTACCATAAGTATTTCCGTCATGGTGTGCCCCTACCGAAGGGCTGGCAAGTGTACAGATGTGATATATGTGAGAAAGAGTGTTTCACAAAGTTTCAGCTCAAGGATCATAAACTGATTCATGTCGAGGATTATCCATTCATGTGTGAACTCTGTGGAAACGGTTTCCGAAGTCGGACTTGTTTGAACAGTCATGTCTTCCACCGGCATAGCACAGTTCGAAAACATAGCTGTACTGAGTGTACAAAAACGTTCAAAACAAAGACTCAGTTATTAGTACATAGTCGAACCCATAGTGGTGAGAAACCATACAGATGTGTGGAGTGCCCGTATGAAAGTACTACACGGGGAAATATGAGGTTGCATTTGTCAAACAGACATAAATTTACTTCAGAGCATATTACAGAAATCATGACAAAGATAAAGAAATCAGCAGAAGAAATGGAAGAAGATGCTGCAAACAGGAAGCGGGCTGCAAGCGAAAACCTCAACAAAGGAAGTCAGACGATTGTTCATAAAGCCACCAGCTTGCTACCTGCAACAGTCCATGCCGTTAATGAAGGAATGTCAATTCCGTTTGCTGTGCAAAAAGTTTCTGATCATAACTCTGCTGCTATTGGACTTGAACAAGCGATGTCGATAGCTCTCGGGAATGATGATAGTACTAACAGAATCACTTTGGCAAATGTTGACCCGAGTCAATTGAACAATAACATAGAATTGATGAATGCTCCGATGGAAGTGAAATTCACAAATATCCCTGACAATTTTACATCACAGATGTCAACAATAAATATTCAGTGTGCAAATGGGCAACAAATTAATGCATTATCAAATCCAACGTTCGTTATAGCGAATCCTCAGAGTATCGGTGGTGACACCACTGGTCTTCATACTGCTACTATTAATAGTGACTCTGGTCCTATTGCCATCCAAATGGCTGTTGTTGACCCCAATAACCTTGATTCAGCTGGTCAAGTAATGAATGTTGAGCAGTATGCATCGCTGCATGGACTAGCTGATAACGGTGGACAGATGCAGGCCGTTCTGGAGAATTCTGGACTGATCCAGCAGTTACAGCAGTTAGCCCAGCAGCAGTCGCAGAACTCAACAGCATCTGATGGTGTATCCCAGAATCCGCAGGTTAGAATTCATTTTTAATACAATGTTATATAAAACATAATCGCACATACAGATAACGCTGTCGCAAATTATTATAAATAGATCACAGTACCTATGTACGAATGAAGTGGGCTTTAGTCATCTGAGAATTCAGGGTTACAGGAATTGCACTTCTCATAGGAATTACACACAAAATTTGGTAAACCTCGTCAGTCTCCGTTCCGTATACAACCAAAGGTACCCGGTCACGCAGTTAAAAATAATGCAAATTGGCAGATTTCAGTAGTCTCTATGTAGACTGACAAAGTTTGCCGAATGTGAACGTTTGAAACAACCTTATACAGAGCTATTCCCATCCATCACTCACCACATTTACATATATCAGTATTTATGACAAAAAAGAGCTGCATGCTTATTCTAGCATTTTAGCCTACTGCACAAAAACACACTATAATATGAACAGGGGTCGATTTAATGTTTTAAATTTGTATAGCATTTTGCAGCACTGGGTAGATTTTGTATAGCATTCCCTGTTTTTTCATTGTTGCAATGTGAATCCAGTTAAATCGAGCCTTGAACATGAACAACATGAAACACTCAATCTGATTTTAGATAGGTCGACATAGGGACATGGTGGACTTGTGTCTACAGATACATGTAGTTACTGGTACATGTATAACTCGAGTGAATTCAGAAAATGTTTTAGTTGCTACATCACACTCACAAAAATGGACATATAATTATATCTGACTGCAGTTATAACTGTTTGTAAAACTATGCATTTTTTTCTTTTTAGTGCAACAACGTGTACACATTCTAATTGATTTGGGTTATTTCACATATGAGAGTTTCTCCGTAATCTTTTAAGTGAAAACCAGGCCATGCCAACTATTTTGCACATATTTTTGACTTCAAGAAATTGAGATAATTGGACCTGTTGGGTAGGGAGAGTCATTTTTATGCTTAAAGTTGCACATTTGGCATCCAGTGTACTAATTTGTTTCAGAAAAAATAAAAAACCTGTTGGCCCTAGTTTGCTCATATCATATTAATTTAAATATTATTTTAAAGTAAAATTTTGTCTTAGGAATACAATTAATTTTTTTTTTTTTTAATACAGTTACTGTATACACCCATCTGTAAACCTGGGGGGGGGCTGTGAAATTTTTGACACAAAAACTTAGGACTGGGCTTACCTACGAGGACCCCCACATAAAAAATCCCAGTTCGTAACTTTGTATTCATAGTGCTCATCTAATGCTGATCTATATGAGTCATGCTGTATATAATTTTCGCTAAACAAAAATTAATTGTTTGTGTTTTATTATGTTAAATAAATATTTAAAATAAGACACAAACATCAACTTATATATTGTACCTATAAATACTGCAATTTGTGACTGGGCAGGGGAGTATTAATGCAATGGAAATTAGCTGGAGTAATGCTATTTTTGTCATCATCATTCAGAGCTAACCTGATATAAATGTATATTTACATACACCTAATATCTCTTCCGATTTCCCCATAGCGTTACGTTAGACACGCCCCCTTATTCAATGTGTTCATAAACCTATGAACGTAATAACGTGACGTCACTTCCAATGTCGTTCATAGGTTTATGAACACATTGATCCCGGAAATCACCGGGGATTGTCGGACATTACCGACTGCTTGAGTATCTAGTATATCCAGATTTGGCAAGAAATTTCTTTTGGTCTACAATCAGTGTTGTTGCCCGGTGTTACTGAGTGTTGATGTTAAAAAAAACCGCGCTACTCAATAGAGTTTTATCATTTTCCTTGCTGCTAGAAATATTCCCCCGACCTCACAAATATATAATTATGGTAGAACGGCGTGTTGTCGATTTCTTATCCACAGCCGAAACTTAATTGTTAGTTTCAGATATTAGCATTCTTGAAATCAACACGTCTTCATTAGTTACTAGCTAAAATAAAACATCTTGTCATATGTGTAAACTTTACTGTGAAATTGCGTTTTTTCCGTTCTCCGTCAACGGATTCTCAAAATGTTTGGTTTTCCAAAAAGCGAGGATTCGAACTGTCTGAACTGAACTCCATGCGTTCATTTAAATAGTTGAATAAATAGTGGGAAAGGCAGACAATACTAGTTCATAATGAATTTGAGTATATAAATATAAATAATAAATGGCGGATTCAACGTGGTCATGGGTTTTGACCGCGATAAAAAATCAGCAAACTCCGCATGCACCCCTTCGGGGTTCATGCAGTTTGCTGAATTTTTCTCGCGGTCAAAATGCCATGACCACATTGAAACCGCCATTCATTTCTTATATAATCGCACTTTAAGTTCTAAAAATGGGGGTGGGCTTATCTTATCTTATCCCATGATTTTTTTGGAGCAAAAACATAGACTGGGTTTATCCTTTGGGATGGGTTTACTGATGGGTGTATACAATACCGTATGCAGATTTTTAGGTATTTTGGTTTTTAATGAGTGTTAATTCATTTTTAGGTGCAGATAATACAACTCCAGGCAGCGCAACCTGTCCCAGAAATTAACATGTACAGGCCACCTGGAGAAGTAGAACATGAGGACGAACCAAAGCAGATACCTGAGTACACCTATAGAACCATCTCTGATAACGAAGATACAAAGAACATTTCAGAATTCAACGTGTTTAGGTCGGCTGGTAATACTGATACTGATGACCTTAGTTCACAAATACAACATGTTCGTGTAGTATCACCTAATGTTCAAACCTCACCAGGAGGTAACTCATTGATTCAAAGTTCCAAAGTTTCTAAAGAAGTGCCTGTACCTATTGGAGCATTCACAAACACAGCAGAGATCGGAAAATTCACTCCTTTGTCAAACGTTTTACCGGAATCAGTTACTGATGATAATCAAGCACCTGACACAAGCGGTAATGCTGATGCGGAGTCGTTTGAAAATGTGGAAAACATACCAGCCGATCAGTATGAGACAAACATGATGCAGCAGGCATATTACCATGCATTCTATCCCCAAGGATTCCAGTAATTTTGTACTGCAGAAGTGCATTCACCAGTAAAATGCATGCTATTGGAGAGGCATCAGAAAGAACTTCTTGTTTGCCAGCGGGTGCTAAAGAGTCACTGTGACTGATTATTTATTCAAAAACTCAAAATAACAAATTATTGAAATATAATTCATTTATAAAGACAGTGATTTATTGGGGATGGGATAACCAGAAAGGGATGTCTTCATGATTTCACCAAAATAGGAAGGATATAAATAAGTCATAGAATTTTTATAAGGCTGTTTTAAAAAAACTGGACTTGTTATGCTATTGGTCCGTCTGTCCATCTGTCCATTCGTTCGCTTTTGGTTTCCAGATGATAACTTTAGATAGTCTCAACTGAGTGGAATGGTATGTGGATTTACTAGCTCAAAATACAGGTCATGTTCAAATTTCGGTTTTGTCTGCAAATTTTCACCTGAGCTATGGCCCTTTTTTTTATTTAAATTGCACTGAAGGGATGATAACTTGGTATGCGAGTTTACTAGCCCAAAATATCAGGTCAAGTTCGAATTTGGGTTCCGCCCGCCAATTTTCATCAGAGTTATGGCTTTTGTTGGAATTACTACAGGCTTATTCTGCCATGCCCTAGCAAAGCTCCTGTTCCTAATTAACCAAACAAATACAGAATTTATACATTTGTTTGGAAAAAAATTAATTTAATATGCATCCATTGCTCAGTTAATATAAACATAGCATGTGTAATATATATATGTGCCATGTTAGGAATGGGTGAGGTCATGTGTATATATATGTGGAATTTAGGAAGGGGTGAGGTCATAAGTCAACAATGATTGATAAAGTTCTCAACGAGATGAAATAGAAGATGGTACTCCTAGAGAGCAAATGTTCATAGTAATGACGAAGGAATTAAACATTCAATTTGAGGTACATTTTGGTTTCGTTTGGTAAGTAAGTGGATAGAATTATTCGAGAAACTTTATCTTCTAATTGATTCCATATCTTTGCAAAAGTATGTTCTGGTAAATCTTCTGAGAAAATTGTGAAAAAGTTTTGAAATGAACTACCGGTAGGTACATGTCAGTTCTGATTAAAATGACATTCAAACGGTCCACATATTGAGTTTGTTGAAATTAGGTGGGGTTTCCATTACTACTGGTATGCATTATGTCAGTGCCAGCCAATCGCAACATCTATCAGTACAGCGATGCAATCACTCAGGCGATAGTCGCATGGAATCCCCAAGACTAGGGAATTCATTCAGCGAGTGCGATTCCAGTAAATCCCGCCCCATAGCTAAAAATATCATACGA
This sequence comes from Siphonodentalium dalli, assembly GCA_032622095.1. NCBI lineage: Eukaryota > Metazoa > Mollusca > Scaphopoda > Gadilida > Siphonodentaliidae > Siphonodentalium > Siphonodentalium dalli. Next base: position 58,221,144 of record CP136067.1, read on the forward strand.
ACTTTTCTGCTACATGGCTAATTGCACAGTGTTTGCAAATTCAGAGTTTCTTTTGTGAAAACGAAAGTCGTTGGCGGAAACAAAACCAAAAGTACATTATGTCAATTAAAGCTCTTTTAAAGAAAAATGTTGGCGATGATGTCATACTGCATGGGTTGCCTGTGGAAGTTATTTATAGCGATGGTAATGAGACAGATAGCGGATTTTGTCAGACTCAGTACGTGGAGCATTTGTGTGTGATTTTAATCAGAACTGGGTACATGTAATTGATTGTGAAAGAAGGAGAATAGGTGAATAGGCTTTCAGAATGTGTTGAACATATATAGCCTTTAACAAAAATGATCAATGCAGGGTTCATACTCATTCCTGTGAATAAAATTTAAGCACCTTTTACAACTGCCTTTTAAGCAATTTTTGAGCACTGGGTAAGGAGTTTTTAAGGACTATTTTACTATTGTAACCTACAATAAGCACATCACTCTACGTCAGTTTACAGTGTTCAAAATGGTGAAATGAACTTCCAAACTCACGTCTGTCTCCTTCTTGCATAGTGAACACTCTTCTTTTTACATATTTCCTTTCAGAACTCTTATTCATTCATACTTTTTCCCCCAAATGTGATTGAAAACACATTTTGCGGCAGGCATTTTTCCAAAGGAATCAATGTTAAAGTGCACTATTGGTTGAGTCTGCACATGCCGGCAGATTACCTCATACACGGATGACGTTTTGTGGAGGTGGGAAATCCGGATTGTTATTTATGGTAACTGATATCAACAATTTTAACCCTGTGAAACTAGTTGGTCGGTAAACTGGTCAAAGCACGGTAGTAACTGGTTGACCGGAAAACCAGCCAGCCGACGTATCTCATGTAAAAAAAAGAGGAATGTGTCTTGTTAGATATAGATTTCATATTGGCGATCATGGCATAGCAAGCCATCTACTGAATAAATGTATATCTCAGTCATTTATATACAACATGTAGGCCTTGTTTTAATTAAAATAAAAAAAATGACCAACTTATGCCTTATGAAACATCTGACGTAATTGCCACAAACAAATGACGTCAATAAATATACTGTTACTTTGTATAGGGAAACCTGGTGATAACTGTTATCGGGCATGTAATAGCAAGGATAACTACTAAATACATATTTGTTCAATTGTTTATAAACAATACATAATCCTATTTTGAGTTAAAAAGCTGAAAACAACCAGCAGATGCTGTCCGTAATTTCTGCAAACATAAGATGTCAACAAATATAATGTTCCTTTGCATAGGGAAACCTGGGGATATCTGTTGGTGGGCATGACATAGCAAGCTCAACCACTCATTAGATCACACCATATTCAAAGTATTATATACACACAGTTCACAAAAATAAAATACGGTAAGACTCGAACATTTTAGTGTTTCCTGATTCAGTACAATTGATATCTAAAATGAATTAGATGTGTTTGATTCTATTATAAAGTTGTTTAGATATTATTTGAAACAACCAAATTTTGTCCTACAACCCAGGCAATAGGGCGATTTACATATATATTCAATATTTATTTAATAATAGACATATTAAAAAAATAACAAGTTCAACATCTTTTTGTTGAACTTATTTATCTGAACATTTCCTCGGGGAACAACTCGTCAATGAGTATTTAGTACAGAAAGAGATAACATCAACTTTTGCAATCAATGGAATGATTTTGATTTGATTTTGTTTTTGATCATTTATGGCATAGTTTTATATTTACCATCATTTTGATAGCATGCTTTAGTTTCTCACGTTGAAACTAATAAATATCTTCAATTCAATGGACTACTGTTTTCTCCACTTTATTTTGGTACATTTTGAGGCTCGTTTTATACATATTTAAGGGCCCATAAGGTAACGCTTGAACCCTTTGAACCTGAGCGCCCTGAACATTAGACGTTACCTAACTGGAGCTCCTGATATAATCACCCATTATTGTTGGAGATGTTGCCTATTACGCTGCTGCCACCAATGATAAAATCAACAATTACAATTGTTTCAGTGAGATTGTAGACAATATATATTGGTTCATTAGCAAGTATATAGAGCTATAATATGTTCCGGTGGTTTGCATAAGTCACAGTAAGTGTATTATAAGTTGATCGTAATTGGTTGCCATAGTCTATCGAGAACATGTAGGCCATTCCCCATGCACATGTGGATTATCCCAGATTTCCAATGAACTCTTATGATTTCTAATTATTTAAATAGTGTTTCTATTGGAAATTTCTTCTCCTTTGCCCAGCTTTGCCAATGATAAAAAAGCATTTCTCAAAATCAGTCTGCACATGTGCGAAGAGTCAATCCCTACTGTCACCAATTTGGCTGCTAGTCAAGGATGAACATGTGACCATTAGTGCAAAACAGAAGCACAATTCTAGTTAATGGGTTACTGTATACTAAATTCGGCTATTTATGGGACCATCTTCTTTTATACTCAACATAATATATGCAACAAATGAATGAATTTGAGCCATGGATGAGAACAAAATATGCTCTATGAACGATGCAAACAACATGGTAATTATAATGAAAATGAATTTGTCTGGAGTCATTTAGGATACAGTCCCCCTTGAATGTTTGCTTTGAACTCGATATTTCTAACAAAATTATTTTTCTCCTTTGCCAATGATAAAATGTGAACTTGTTTCTCAAAATATGCCTCTGTGCATGCACGAAGAAACATAGCCTCTTGTCTCCATTTTGTTTGCCAAAGTCACTGGGGTAAACATGTGACTCATGTGTGCCAAGTAGAAGTAAAATTCTAGTTGATATGTGCGTTTAGTCAAATATTGTATGATTTTCAGTCTCCTGGGTTTTAGTAATGTAAGGATTGGACCAGTATTCCAATCTCTCATAGTATTATAACTCTCAAATTAACCAAGTAATTGCTCACTTTTGTCACATTCTGGAGCTCAAACTGGGCCAATAAATACATGAAATACTCACATACACAGACATACAGGCTATATTTTCTTCAAAATATCTTATTGAATTCATAGAAATTGTCGCCTTAGAAGGTCCTTAAAATGCTACAGCATTGAGGACAAAAGAGCATTTCTTATTAGTTTATATTGGACTCTTTTCATAATGTAGATATTTTGCATTTTAACTCCAGTATCAATGGTCATATTAGTTGGATTGCTATTAGACCAGTATTTGATGGAAGGATACTGGCATTTAGTATAAACAAAAATTATTTCCATATCAAATTTCATTTTTGATCCGATAAACCATGGGTGAGATATCTGCACGTCCAGATAGAAAACCACAATTTCCAGATAAAGGAGTATAACTGTAGAATAAAAACACGAATGTCATTTGGTCTTCTTTTAACTTTTTCGCTGCCAATCTCGCATAAATGCAAGTTACCCAGTTGCTGACAATAGCACATTTAATGCGAATTCGGGAGTGCATCTGGTATAAGGGATGTAATTCTATTGGTTTGTTGCATTACAAAGGGGGTTCGGATATTTTCTATAGAGTGCTGGTGTGCGCTGACAATTTAGAAGACAGGTCAGTCAAGGTCATGCTACTCCTGAAGTACAGTCCAAGCCAGAATATACCGCTGACAAATTCACTTTTGGTGGGATGTGATCAATATATGGAATATTTATTTACTATTGTAGAATACTGTAGTATATTTTCACAAGGGTTCGCATTATTAAATTTAGAACCGAAAGGCGATACCATCTAATTCAGTTCTTTTAGTATCATGGTGGGGAAATCATGTGGTTTCGAGTTGATGAGTATCACGCCTTCAAAATGGCCGAGACAATAGAAAACGCTACCAGAAATGAGGAAATAGGTAATAAACTAGGATATGACATAAAACATAATTTAAGCCAATCCAAGATGGCCACCAAGGTCATGTGACCCCTATGATGACCCCTATGACCTTGAATGGGTCTCCATGGCACTGGTGATAGGTCATTTCCATATATACCCATATGTGAAGTTTCAACTAAATACATAAATAATTACCTGATAGTCATTTCATTACCCATATATACATAAAATACTTGTATTTACATCAAGAATGCTTGGCATTGGGGGGTATGTCCGTTAAAGAGTTAAAGAAGTTTCGATGATAAACCTCCATACCAAATTTCATTGAGAACAGATAACCCAAGGATGAGATATATGCTCAGACGGATGAACCAAGTCAATCCAGTATACTCCCCATTTTTAGCTCAACTTTACAACATAAAGTTTGAGCTATTGCCATGGGTTGGCGTCCTTTGTCTGTGTGAGTCAACAATTTCCTTCGGCACACACTACAGGCCAGATCCCTTATCCGATCTTCACCAAACTTCATATGTAGCTTCAGGGTGAACTATAGATGGGAGCTATCAAATTTTTCCGAAATTCGATGATAAACATGGCCACCAGCAACCATCTTGGTTTAAAATTTGAATCAATTGGCACACCCTACAGCCCGTATTTATGGCCAGATCATTTTTATGTTTACCCATACCATAGTATGGTAAACATAGTGTCGTTGTCCGGATTGACCACTCATCGCTAGTCCGTCTGTCTGTCTGTAGACACTTTACGCATGGTGTGATAACTGAATTTTTTTCTATCTAATCGGAACCAAATTTTGTATATGAATTTCTCAGCACCAAATACAGATCGAGTTTGAATATGGGTTTGATCCGAGTGTTTTTTAGGGAGTTATGGCCCTTTTTCAACTTATAATTCATGCATGCTGCCATAACTCAAAACAAATTTATCTGACCGTAACCAAATTTGGTATGCGAGTTGCTCAGCCCAAAATACATATCGAGTTCGAATATGGGTTTGATCCGATATTTTTTAATGGAGTTATGGCCCTTTGACATAGAATTCATGCATGCTTCGATAAATCAACAATTTTTCAACTGATAGGAACCAAATTTTGTATGTGAGTTTCTCAACTCAAAATACAGATCGAGTTCGAATATGGGTTTGATCCGATATTTTTTAATGGAGTTATGGTCCTTTGATTATTTTATTCATCACTAAAATATATCAAAGATACCCAGTTTGCACTGTCCAGATAGAATCTAATAAATCAGGTTTACAATTGCATGAAGTTGTCTATGGTACACATAGTGTCAATGTCCGGATTGACCACTCGTCTGTTGTGCCGTCTATGTCTGTCTGTCTGTCCGTAGACACTTTAGGCATAATGCGATATCTCTAACATTTTCTATTTGATCGGAACCAAATTTTGTATATAGGTGTCTCAGACCAAAATACATTTCGAGTTCGAATATGGGTTCGATCCGATTTATTTTAAAGAAGTTATGACCCTTTTTTTATTTTATTTTTTATTCGAAATTTTTATTTTTCAAATTTTTTTTAGATTGAATTTCCTCGCGCTCAATTTAACACGCAAAAAATATTTTAAAACTTTTATAATAATAAAAAAATTATTTAATTAAAAACAAATTGTCATTGACACTAATTTGTTTAGTTGTATACCATTAATTAGGTGTGATGTCCTGTTTTGAAAATATGAAGATTTTATTGCAATAGTTGCATGTAATATAATGATATCAATAAATTGCCATGTGAACATCCAATATTCAGAGTATATGGGAGTACCTTTAATAGATGTCATTCCAAGCGATATCTGTTATAAATTGAGTGATGACATATGTTACAGAGCTCTTAAGGGGTGGTTGTATAAAGGTAAAGATAAACAACCTGCTGGCTGGATAATTGTTTATCCTATCTGTCAAATTGATTAATGGCTAAACCATTGGATCTCATAGTGAGAGGTCCTTGTGTGAATAGGGACAGAGTTATGAGATTTAAAACGACTCCTTCCCCCACCCCAAATACTGTAACCCCTTCTTAAGACAAATTATTTGAGCTTTTGATTTTAAGTTAGGTACTGATGTATGTATTACTGTGATCATATCTTTGACCAATTATCAGTTATAGCTAATCGCTAGCGCCAAGGTATGGGTTAAATATCTGCCGATCGTGATCGGCCTCTCGTTTAATTTTGCAGGCACGATTATGATCACCTGTAGATTGGAGCTATCGAATGCATGACTAAATCCTTTGGAACACCCTACAGACCACATCTCTCATCCGATCATCACCAAACTTCATATGGATTTTCGGGGTGACCTCTAGTTTACTTTCCTTCTTCTATATCATTCTATTCATTGCTTGGCAAAAAAAATAACTCCTTCCCAAGTTGAACTACAGTGTCATTGACACTTTCATTCTTCAAACAGTGGGGGCATAATTATCTTCCTTTGGTATATGGATCAGCTATACATATACAATTATCAAGAGTTGAGATATAGCCCCTGAAACCATCGGAGACTGGTGTAAAATATTGGCGTGGCAAAACAAATTCCGAATGTAGACCTAATCCATTCAACTTGGCCTATCCAGTATCAAAATTTTGGGAGTTTCGCATTTTAACTTGTAATTCTTTGCATTTCAACAAATTCCAGCCAAAAAAAAACATATTTATTCCTTTGCATTGCTAGTAAGGCGTTTTACTTTTATGATTTGACTCTCCAACATTTTTATTTTTATGTTGTTGTTGATGGCCATGATGGGTCTCATCGATACAATTGTAATCGTGACATGCTGTTTTACAAGCACAGGCGACAAATCAAAGATGTTTTCAGTAAATAAAGGTTGGACCTTGAACTCATAGGATAACTTTAATTGGTCAAGGGCTGGTCAGCATGTTATAAATACACAAAACCCAAGAGCTAGATATAAATTAAAGTGAGGCTTATTTCAGAGCTAGTTATTAATTAAAGTGAGCCATATTTCAGGTATCAACATTTTTAATTAATCTTGGTAAAATCAACATTAAACATGATATAAAAATAAATCTCTCATGCATATAAATACATGTAAAACAAATGAAAATTGGAATTAAAATACAACTAATTTATTTATTAAATTAATAACAGAGATTTTTATAACTCATAACATAACCTCGTCATTGCCAATTAATGTGGTTTGGATTTTATATCAATTCAGTGTTTAAATGGGTCAAAATTATTATTATACACCATTGGCAAGCTTGATTCCAATACAATTTCATAGGCCAAATCTCTGGAATGGTAGCAAATCAATTGTGTGATTAAAAGATCATTAGGATTATATCTCAAGATGATAACTATGGTATTGATGTTACAATAACAGGGCTACTTTGGGGGATTCTATGCTTATGTACAGTGTTCGCGCTGGACCGAAAAAAACTTTAGCCAAAAGTTTAGCCAAATGAAAATTTTATTAGCCAAATGAAAAAAACTTTAGCCAAATGTTTTTTGGCCAAATTAAAAAAAACTATGGCCAAATTAAATCATCGTTTTCTGGTCGGTTCACAATTAATCTTTTAATTGATTAAATCATGAAATATTAATTATCCTTGCGAAAATATCTAAGTGACATCTGGAAACTAATAACTTAATATTGTTACGCCATTATCAAATTACAATCTGTCATAAAAGCATGCATATTACGTATTTTGAATGTATCGGTATTGACAAATAGCCACAAACTATCTGTCGTGATTCACATTTGGCTGATTAAGCTATTGTCTTACACTTGGTGCTCATAAACCTTCACCGTCATAAATACAATGTCATCATAAACATGCATTGTGCAGGAGCCCCGTGAGTGACCAGACAGACAATGGGGGATTAGCGGATTAAATTTAAAATAATGACTTGCTGTTTCGTGCAGAGTGACGGGTTTCCCTTTGTACTGTCCGCGATCGGGTTTCCCTTTGTACAGTCGGCGATATATTCCCACTTACGAATTACGAATTGAAAACCCACTTGCCAAAAATTCATGCTTTCATTCTCCATTTGGGGTCAAAAAAAGTTTAGCCAAAAGTTTAGCCAAATGAAATTTTTATTAGCCAAATTCGAAAAATATTAGCCATTGGCTAATTTGGCTACCGACAGCGCGAACACTGCTTATGTATGAGAACTAGGTATGGCTTGAGTGATTATGTTGCAAAATGGGGGAAATCAATATTTGCTGGATTCTATTTGGATACTTTACAACAAGGACATAATGAGATATGTGCCATGGTAAAATGAGGAGCTGTTGAATTGAAGTGGTACCCCCCCTCCCCCCATCGTTTTGTGGACAGTTTAGCGTGGGAAGCCCACACTCACTGTATTGTAAGTGTAATGTAGAATTAGTGGGAGAGTACCTTCATCAACTTACATGTGAGACGTCACTATTGAACTGCAATCATGGAATGGAGATGACATTGTGAATAGTTAGTGCAATTGTTATGTGAATGGTTACAAATGTGATCGATGAATTTCTAGATGAATTAATATATTCAAATTAATCTTGAAGTGCTTCAAATAATTAACTTTGAAAAATCACATTCCAAATTAATTCAAATATGCAAATTGGCAGGCTGTTATATGAAAACTTCACCACTCAGTTCAGTTATATCACTGTCTAGAAAGTAGATGACTAGTGGGAGAGTACCTTCATCAACTTACATGTGAGACGTCACTATTGAACTGCAATCATGGAATGGAGATGACATTGTGAATAGTTAGTGCAATTGTTATGTGAATGGTTACAAATGTGATCGATGAATTTCTAGATGAATTAATATATTCAAATTAATCTTGAAGTGCTTCAAATAATTAACTTTGAAAAATCACATTCCAAATTAATTCAAATATGCAAATTGGCAGGCTGTTATATGAAAACTTCACCACTCAGTCCAGTTATATCACTGTTTAGAAAGTAGATGACTAGTCCTTAAGCTGTTGAACAGCCCCTTCTCTTCAATGCTAGAATTCCATAACTTTATCTGCTACGCTGATTGCATGGCAAAGGCACATAGAAAATACCAGACCAAAAAGCTGAAAAGAGAAAGGGAGAAAAGGAATATATTAAAATGGATTCATCAGTACAGTTGATAATCTAACTGGTTTATATAATTTGACGGGAGCATTAAAGATTCTGTGCCAGTGCATTCTCTTATATATGTGAGCCTTGCATGTATAAGTGAATGTACAGGCTTACATAGTCAAGATAAATATTAAATATGGAAGGGATAAGGTGGAACTGAGGTGAGCAATTTGAACACCCTTACAGAAATCTCATTTCTTCACAGAGCTCTGGGAATTCAAAAGATTTGATGCCACCTAATTGCATTGGCTTCTATTAACAAAGTCATAATACCTCAATTACCCATGTCAGTATAAAAATCAAAGTATAAATATCTTGGACACTGGCGGACTGTTGACATCGAGCCTTATAGTGGAGTAGATTAGTAAAAGAATTGTTCACTTCGTGACTAAAGCATGAAATTTTGCACATATGTACATATTCCCATACCAATTGATATTAGATATGGAGCCACGCTGATATTTTACTTTAACCCCTCTTTTAAGGGGTTTTCCGAATTTAAAGAGCGTTTCGTGATTATATAATTTATTAAATGTCACAATTAATCTTCCCATGGAATCTGCGATTTAAAATTAGGCATATACAGTAAGTATGTCTCTGTGAGATAAAATGGCACATTTTTAGGGCAAAATTGAAACTCCCCGTTTAAGATGACTGTCAAAATGGCAGCCGTAAGTGGAAAATTTGACGTTTTTTCACTAATATCTTCTAGACCAGTTTCTTCTCTATGGAACTGGTTTGGAAATGTGACTTTGTTTTGTATTATTCATGTTAACTGATCATTGGAGCAATGAAATATGCCATTCAAAAGATCCCAGCCCCTTCTGATCCCTCAATAATTCGATTTTACAGAACACTGTATGAAATTTCACCAAAAATCATCATTTGGATTCTAGTCATATTTCCACAAGAAATGAGCAGAACTGTGCAAAGTAATTGAGGCATACCATTGCTCGTGATTATTTCAACTCAATGGAGCCAAAATGGTCACTTTTGCTCAAAATGGCGGCCAAAATATGGAAAGTGGTCAATATTGTCCCAGAGTGCTATGCAATCGACCAAAAGTCGTGGATGATGAATAAAATTGGCTGTTCTGTCATATATACATTGAATACTAACATTTAGGATGCATTTTGGATATGTGTTACTATTATATTACCACAATTATTGGAATATGTTTGCATCTTTTTATAAAGTAAAATGGAACTATCTTTGGTGTTTGGTGTTTGTTTTTATCCATCTTAAATGCATCACAATGAGAACTATCTATGTTGTTTATTGTTTTGATCCGTCTTATATGCCTCACTTGGATGTGTTTTTAGAAAAACATACTCAAGCTGACTTGCAAAATGTCCACAAAATTTGGTAGAAAAGTTGATACTTTCAAATATATGCCGGACATTATTCTCTTCTGTAGGCCTTTTAGAAAGTCAAACAAGGAGATTAGTGAAAAAATTCTTAATAACAGCAAATTCTGGGCCATTGGCATCAAGATTGACTGACTCATGTCGTGAACACCATTTCCTCCATTGTGCATATAAAAAGCCACCATGATGAAGAACTCTCTAACATTACCCCCCAATTGATTAACATATACTTGAGTTATTATGGAAAGTGATAGCCAACAAAGGTCCAACTGTACAACTAACCCATGACAAAGCAGTCATGTTATTTATACATGTACACCACACAAATGACCATGTAGCCATTCCCTTTATACACATACACCTCACCCATGACCATACAACCACAATTGGGTTTACCCGCAAACCACTCACGTGACTACACAGCCATGAGTCACCATTCAGGTACACCATGTATACTCCTACACTTCACCCATGACCATATAGTCACTTCCTGTATACATATTCACCACATTCGTGGTCGTACAGTCACTTCATGTATACCTATTCGCCTCACCATTGGCCATACACTCACTCTCTATATCTATTTGCCACATTTATGGCCATATATCCACTCAAGATACATGTATACATATACACTGCAACCATAACCGTAGAGTAACTCGGTGTATGCATATACTCCTGACCAATGGCCATACAACCATTTTATATATACCAGTTCCCTGCACAGTGGCCTTTCACACACTCCAGACTTGAATATACTCCTCACTCAAGACAATTCAGCCACAACATTTGTGGTCATACAGCCACTCCTTGTTTAACCCTTTACCCAACAGAAGGGCCCTGTGCCAATGCATTCTCTTATATATGCGAGTCGACCATAGGTCGCCTCGCATATATAAGAGAATGCATTGGCTTAACACATTAAAAATTATAAAATTGTTAAAGAATGTAAGAAAAAATGGTAAAAAGTGTTAAAAAAAGATTTTTTTTAGGCCAATGCATTCTCTTATATATGCGAGGCGACCTTTGGTCGACTCGCATATATAAGAGAATGCATTGGCACAGGGCATAACTGTAACTATCACAATGTGGTCAAGGAGCCGGTTCTAATGATATCCATATTTGTATGGTTCTATTGAGACAGACCGAAGATATTTTAGGCTGTTGAAGCTTTATTTGGCCGGTTTGTTGGGTAAAGGGTTAACAATTCACCTCACCATTGGCATCCAATCACTCCATGTATGCATATCCGTCACACACATGGCAATATAACCAATAAATATATACAATGTACATACACACCCCACCAATGCCGATTATAGAATCACTCCAGGTATACATCGACATCTCATCATTGATCATACATACCTTCTAGATATAGCAATACAACGCACATCACCTCACCATTGGCCATACAGTCACTCCCTGCCTACCTTTTCTTCACACCCATGACCATATACCCACTCATGATATACATATACACCCCACTCATTATACCATAGAGTCAATCCAGGTATACGTATACACCTCACCAATGGATATACCAATACCCCGCACGACCATTCGTACACTACAGATTTGCATATACACCTCGCCCATGAGAATTCAGCCACTCGATGTATACTCACACACCCCATCCATAATCATACAGCTACTCTCTGTATAATTATACACCCACCAATGACAATACAGCCACGGCAGAGATGCATATACATCACATATACAACCATGACCACAAGGACACTTCATATATACCCACACACCGCCAATGACCATCCAGCTATACTCCAGGTATGCAAAAACACTTCAACAATCATGACCGTACAGTCATTCCATGAACACTTATATACATTACACATACGCATACAACCACTCCCTATTTATTCATACACACACAGTCTGACACATGATCATACAGCCAACATATGTATACATGTCCAAGACAATAGTCACCCAAGGTACGCATGTATATCCCACACATGACCATACAGTCACTCTATATATACATAAACAACACACAGATGAACAAACAACTACTATCATTACACCCATACACCACTTCATTAACCATACAAAAAATCCTTGTATATATATTCACCTCACACATGACCATACAGTCACCCATTGTATATCTATACATCTCACCATCGCCATGTGGCCACTCCTTCGCACATTCATGACCATAGAATAGCTCCCTGTAGAACTATTCACCTTATCTATGACCACACATTCACACCCTGGCTGCCATTTGGACATACACCATATATTAAGTTGATTTCCATGCTAATTGTCGAGAGCGCAGTCACATAATATGGTTTCACTCCGTTCCGTTTAGACGTTCTGCCCATTTCCATTCAAAAATATGGCCAGAGTCCCAGAAGACATTTTTTGGGAAAATTCCATAATACAGTTCATCACTTTGTAAATAATTGTGCTGTACATATTGCTCGGTTTATATCTCAGGCATATTCCATCAGACAATAAAAACTATCTAAATAGCCAAAACATGCATTATTATAATATTGTATTTGTGTACCAAGTGACTTATAGGCCCTATGGGCCGGATGTTTGTTAACATAATGTCACTATAATAAATAAATAAATCAATCAATCATTTAAAAGGAATTTGTCATGCCTCAGAAGGTATCATAGTTGTCATTGAATTAAGCATAACATGTTAATAACCAAGTGAGTTATAATTTGCTAACTCTTGAGAACAGAGATATGTTTGGGATATATGTACAAAAATCAACTTTTTATGTTTACCCATGAAAACATAGTGTCGTTGTCCGGATTGACCACTCGTCGTGTGTCCGTCCGTCTGTCTGTCCGTAGACACTTTACGCATGGTGCAATAACTCAAATATTTTCTATCTGATCGCAACCATATTTGGTATGTGAGTTTCTCAGCCCAAAATACAGATCGAGTTCGAATATGGGTTTGATCCGACTATATTTAACTGAGTTATGGCCCTTTTTTCAAAAAAATATATTCACTCAAAAAACAAATAAAAAAATATATATATAAAATAAAATATTTTTTGTTTAAATAATAATAAAAAAAATATTTTAAAGTTAACAAAATTTGAAAAACTAACAGCATTATAACTCTGCCAAGGGTACCCCAAGTCACCACACCAAATTTGGTTTAAATCGGTCCATAATCTTGTGTTATGTACTGGTAAATTTGTTTGGAGCGACTTTAAACCCATTCACCAATTCCATCCCATGCCTTTGGACTACTTAGCTATTGATAAGGCGATTTTATTTTCTGATGTCTCTTATGCCAATGTGCAAATAAAGAAAGCTATGTATATCACTGAGTATATCACTCGACAGATGGCCTGAGGTCATTATAAATGTTATTGGTTTAACAGAGATGCCAACATCAATATAAACAATGTCTGTGATTTGTTGACAGCTCTGCTATATAATTGATATTAATGGGTCAGCAGTGAGGTGTCTTTATCTTGATGGGTGTTGGTAGAATATGATACACTATCCTTGTAAACTTAAATTTGACTCTCTTAACACAAGTATTCCATGTCCAGGTCACCTTTTTCACATTTAACCCAAGGCAGTGGTGGTGCAGCATTACATATCCTGTACCAGTGCATTCTCTTATATACATGCGAGTGACCCATAAATTCCAATATTTGTGTTATGTACATTTGTCTATAATAGTACATAACAGTATACTCTATAATTCAACGTCAAAACTCTCATTTATGATTCCGATCATAGTAATTTACTATCGCTAAGTGATGGGTTAACATCTGCCGATCGTGATCGGCCTCTCGTTTTTTACCAAATTGGTTGCAATATTGGAAGCCATCTTGAGTAATTTTGTATAAAAACACATTCATGTGACGCACTTAAGACAGGCCTCAGCTCACAAGGCGACTCAGGCGAGATTGTTGCCTTACTGTCGCCGACTTCGCCCTATCGTCGCTCTAAGGCGAAATCGAAGTCGCCTTCAATTTTAGGAGGATTTTATTTTATTTTTTTCTTTATTTTTTTTCTAGTTTTTTTCCCGGACATGTCTGGACATGTCCGTATATAGATGAATTGTGGCGGTCATCCCAAAAAGAAACAGAGATGCAGAGCCAAAGACCCAAGTGTTTAAAATAAAAAAATAAAATATGACCTATTGTTTTGTGTTGTTATTCCGTCGCCTTTGTTCCCTTTGCGGTAATGAATGTTAATCACGAATGTTTTGACATGCTGAAAACAAGATGAGATGTTCGCATCTGTGTTGTTACTGACCATCGTGAGTGTCACAAATGAATGTTTTTATTAACTTAAAAGACCGCCGCCCCGCTTTTCAGATATAAAACAATTACGACATTATCAGAGTATGTACCCGGCGCTTCGGAAGTTCGTTTCGGTAACGCGTCGGACTTTTTGAAGAGACCGACTTCCGTAAATAAAATAATGTCAAGTTTATTGCTTTAATCGGATTATACCAGTGATGTTGGCATTAATTAAGGGAGGCCATTATTTAATAAAAGCTTTTGCAACTCCTTTGTTAGTCCTTCTTGTTTATTTTAGCGGACACCCACATTACAGCCGTGACCAAATTAAACTTAAAAAGTTACATGCATCATGATTCAAACTGTACAAACGTATCTTCCAAGCTGCAGTCTAGGAAATAATACTACTTTCATAAATTTACTGTAACTTGATAATTGTCTTGCTTAAATGATAGCTACACAAAACATTTCCAAAAATTTTAAATGTATAATAACAATTAATTAAGCTAATTTCAGATAAAGTCAAATTTTTTTAGTTTTATTTGTTATTTTATCTTTTTAAATTTTCATTAATTTTGTATTGTCAGATGTTCTAAAATAAAGCGATATTTGAAAATTGTCAATTTTTGGTAGTCTCCCCACCCTGAAGTCTCCCTAAATTTCCTGAAGTCTCCCTAAATTTCCTGGAGGGAGACTTCAAGTCTCCCTGTTCTGGACCCCTAGGCTGAGGCCTGCTTAAGATAGATAAAAACAATAAACATCTTTGATACCAAAGATAGTTCCATTTACTTGAATAAATAATGACCCAAACCTGAAAAGTTAATTTTTGCCAATTTTGATGTCAACTTTGTGATAGAAAAATCCAATAATTATGGTAATGTCAGTGGTTACATTAGTAACACTTAACCAATGTGCATCAGCAATGTTAGAAATTAAGTATATAAGACAGAATAGCCAATTTTATTCATCGACCACAACTTGTAAGCGATTACATGGCATGCTGGGCCAATATTGACCATTTCCCAGGTTTTGGTCGCCATTTTGGCAGCCATTTTCAGAACAAGTGACAATTTTGGTTCCATTGAGTTGAAATATTCATAAGTCATGGTATGCCTCAGTTAGTTTGCACAATTCTGTCCATTTCTTGTTAAAATATGATAGAATCCTACCGGTGACTTTTGGTGAAATTTCATACCAAGTTCTGTAAAATATAATTTTTGAGGGATCGGAAGGGACTAGGACCCCATGAATGGCATATTTCATTGCTTCAATGATCAGTTAATATGAATCATAAAAAATTAAAGTCACAATTCTGAACCAGTTCCATACAGCAGAAACTGATCTAGAAGATATTAGTGAAAAAATGTCAAATTTTCCACTTACGGCTACCATTTTGACGGCCATCTTGATGGGAGTTCCAATTTTACCCTAAAAATGTGGCATTATATCTCTCAGAGTCATACTTACTGTATATGCCAAATTTAAATCGCATGTTTCATGGTAAAATTAATTGCGACATTTAATAAATTATATAATCAAGAAACGCTCTTTAAATTCAGAAAACCCCTAAAAAGGGGGTTAATGTAAAATTTCATATTTGAACAATTGCCTTGAAAATTTGACTTAATCTACTCCACTATTACGATCATTAAACGGACTGCTGATTGCATGGATAACCACATATCTGTATTCGTTGTAATTGGTCTACCGGTGAGCGAGCTCATTGACAGTTGTGAATGAAAACTTGAAGCAGAGTTCAAACAGCATTACAAAATTAGTTTTCATGAATTATATCTTAGTATTGTTGGATTTCAAATGACTTCATGACTCAATTTGGTGACATGCTTTTGAACAGAAATTGTTTTTTCTAAAAACTAAATAATATTAAATTCTAATTGAATGCTTTAATAATCACAAAAACTCGCTTGTTTTTTAATATCATTCATTTTGGTTGGTAGAGTTGTTTACTTGTTTTGTCTTGAAAACTGCTCCGATTTCAACCAAATTTGGTGTGGTGACTCGGGGTACCCTGGCGGAGGTTATAACGGCGTTAGTTTTTCAAGATTTTTATTTAAAAAAATATAATTAAATAAATTAAAAAAAAACAAATACACTCACTATGGTCTGTGTCATCCAACTGGTCAAATCAAATCAATCAATTTATGGAATTTCAGGGATGTATATAAACAATTCAAATTCAAAAGTCCTTCCAATTTCATGTCTATTTTGTCAACCTCATTTTCCTGATTCCAGAACAGAAAACCATTTTCAGATTCGTTAAGTATTTTCCGAGTTGATGCCTTCAAAAATGGAAGTTTACCTGATTTCGATGCCACAATTTCTAAGAATGAGCCAATGGGTCTAAATTTTTAATCTGAAATGGGATTTGGATAAATGAGTTTGAGCAATAATTTGAACGAAAATGGTCATCTCACATGTTAAAATTTTCTGTCTCAGTGCCAGATTGTTTATGTGGCGGTCCTGCCTTCGAGATAACTGGTATAAGTCAACTATGATGCTGAATAAAGGCTCCCAAAGGGAGCTTGTTTCAGCTAGTTAATAGTAAAGCTTTGGAATATAATATGGCATAAGTATCTCATTATATTTTTGGATTTGGCTGCATATACTAACAAGTCTGCTATTTCTGACATATTCTACTGCCCTATTTTTCAAGAATATTTAAACTGTATTTTGGATGAGTCAGGATGAGTGTCTTGTAACAGATTCTGACACTTTTCAGCACAGACACATTCAAAACAATCTTTGATGCTTTTACAACATAAAATAACTCATCATTCTAAATATATTTTTCAGCCAGATAGCCATGATATCTCTATGCTAAACTATGAGTATATATATAATAAGAAACATAATCACCACCTCAAAAAAGTAAGTTCCAACCTCATGTTATACCCCATATCTCTTACCGGGTATGCTATTTGTCAAATCAAATTGAAAATTTAAACTAATTGAGAACATGGCAAATGCAGCATAGAGTTAATTCACCAGATGCTGTTATTACCTTCTTTTGAATGGTGTTTGATTGGAAAATTTTCCATTTAAAAAAATCACACTTTGTACCTTGACATGCACTAATCAGTTGCCATGATGTCGGAAGTTAGTGGCAAGATTTTGAAACAAAACCTATCTGATTTACCCCATTCACTCGAAATAAAGCGTGCCCCATATGACGGATAAAGGGCCATCGCCATAGGTCTATAGGCGGCAAACATGTGTGTAGTGCAGGATGGGTGTTTCGCTGAATGCAAGGGGAAAACACCAGGCCAAAGTTCAAGAAACTGGCTATGTAAAAGACCGCCCAAGTCATAGAAGACCAAAAATCGCATCTCGAAGGCAGGACCGCCACATGAACAATCTGGCACTGAGACAGAAAATTTTAACATGTGAGATGACCATTTTCGTTCAAATTATTGCTCAAACTCATTTATCCAAATCCCATTTCAGATTAAAAATTTAGACCCATTGGCTCATTCTTAGAAATTGTGGCATCGAAATCAGGTAAACTTCCATTTTTGAAGGCATCAACTCGGAAAATACTTAACGAATCTGGGAATGGTTTTCTGTTCTGGAATCAGGAAAATAAGGTTGACAAAATAGACATGAAATTGGAAGGACTTTTGAATTTGAATTGTTTATATACATCCCTGAAATTCCATAAATTGATTGATTTGATTTGACCAAATTTATTTTGCAAAATTGACCAATTTCCATTTTTCCGATTTGTGTTGATTTTAGTATGTTGTTTATATAGGGTTTATGTACTTATTCCAGCAAAAAATATTCTGTTTTTTTTTCCTCATAAATGCACAGGACTATGTGGCCATAGGGAGTCTCGCATATATAAGAGAGTACATTGGGCTAACAATATTTACCTTGACCTTGTAAGCCAATGCATTCATAAAAGATAATGTGCTGACACATGATATTTAATGCTGCACCAGCGCAGTTCCCATCTTAAAAGGGTTAACGGTAATTTTTACCAGATTTATTTTACGATTATTCATCTCATTTTCGAATTTCTTCTTCATTGATTTTTTACCAGAATTTGATTTTGAGCTGTTTTTGCACAATCACATCATATGGCCTTTGTACATGAACAAAGGCCCATCTGATGTAATGGTGAAAGACAGAGTAAGCATTTTGGACATTCCCGTCTACATTTTGGACAAACCACAGGCATATTTTGTCATGCCCTATATATAGCGATGCTCTTGTTCAATATCTATTTATTATCAATATAAATTTGTAGGATTACTGAGACAAACAGGTTTACAGTCTGATTGTCCCCAAACTTGTAAGTTAAGTCAGAGTGAACAGTACATGTATATGGTAGGAAGCTGCTATTAAAAACATGAATCGTGATGCATCATGGTAACATCCTGATGATGCAGAGAAAGAATCGTGATGCATTGAAATCGCGATGCATCGTTGCAGCCCTAAAAATTATGCTGCTATTAAACTAATTGCTAACTTTGGGTTGTGACTACCATTGATATACACAGACGATGTGTGTAATTTAAATTATCCAACTTCGTGACTAAATAAGTACTCTTTGCGACTACCGATAGATCGTATTGCCTTCCGTTTTGGTCAGGGAATTTCAAAGTAGCAAATCGGGTTTGCTGCTATGCAAATATTGTCACCATATGTATATAAGCACCATTTTTTTAGCAATAACAAACTGGTTCAAATTTGGTTTTATAACGCTGCAAATAACATCTAAATCAAGTTATCCATCGCTTATACAAACGCATATAGACTACTAATTTGAGTACCCCGTAGTACCGTGTACAGTGGTACTCAACACTCAGTAACCGGTACCGGGAATATTGTTCTAGTACCGACGGTTCCAGTACTGGTACCGTTGAGAAAAAAGCCTGGGTCAGTGACACTTATCCAACACTGGTTACCCAGTTGACCCATTCACATTCGATGCTGTTGAGTGTAAAATGTGTGATTTATTAAAATGGAAAATTTTCCAATCAAATGGCATTCAACAGAAGGTTATAACTTATAACACTATCAGGTTAAAATATTAAACTATTTTAAGTTTTATTTGAATCCTTTCCCGTCTCAGTTCAATTAGGCACATACGAAAGTGTATATAGAAAAACCCAACTTATGATTATAGTATGGGTGCAATATTACACCCGTCTTTTGAATTACGGGAGCAAATAAATGTTCTCGCTGTGTTTTCCACATGGGAAGGACTGCCTCTACATTTTCTGACTATTACTAGACAAAGGAAGTTATCATAATCCATGCTTACTATGTGCACAAACAGAATAATTTTTTTTTTAAAAGCCTCCCTCCCCAACAGATTTTTTTTTTAAATTGCCAAGAATCTATCTATTTTTTTTACCTAATATGCTGCAATTCCCATGTTCTCAACTCATTCAAAATTTCAATTTGATTGGATGAATAACGTAGGAGATATGAGTAGGGGTGCCACGATTAATCGTATAATCGATGAACCGTTGATAAAGCCGATAATCAATTACCATTTCCGTCGTCGATTAATCTCCGTTATTTATTTCGGACGTCAGAAAGTGCCGGGTATTATTGAATACCGTGTTTGTTTACACAGTTTAATCTACAACCGAAGGTTTAACAACCTTTGATCGTGCATCAGAGCGATTCTGACAACATGAGTATACTTAGATGTTACTAGTACAGGCTATCACTTATCGTGTGAACGGTGTGGTGAGTGCTGAATGAAACTCACTATTACTATCACAATTATTTAACTTGTTCTGAGTTTTAAAATTTCTTGGTGGGGGGCTACCTTTGTGATTGTTATCCATGCACACTCTGGAAGTTTGCTGAAACTTACAGTTTCTGTAACATTAGATTCCTTTTTTTAGGAACCGCCGGCAGTCTGTCAATGCATTCCTATTTTTATATTGTTTGTATGTTTAGCTATTCATAACACTGAAATTAATGGCTATGTTCGTTCTAATGAACTCACAATTATTATAACCTTGACATCGCCCTGCATCGCCGAGAATTGTGCTGGTATTGAATACATTGTGCTCATTAGTGATTACCAGTGGTTTATGGTGCACATTATTAACGTAAAAATTACATCAGCCGAGTTGTTTAACCAACACCCAGCCAATAGGCCATATTACGGAATACTTCCACTGTTATTGATATTAGGCACGATTAATCGATCATAATCAATTATTGACGACCGATTATCGATTATCAAAATCAATAATCATGGCACCTCTAGATATGAGGTATTATATGAGGGGGGACTTACTTTTTAGCTCAAATAGATGGTACACCCAACAGGCCACATCCCTCATCCGATCGTCACTAAACTTCAGTCCTCCCAATTGGCCACGGCAATAAGCAATGCTGTGGCAACATGTGGCATCTAACATGCCACATCATTAAATTTGCCCTGGGACAGGTTTCCTAATTTCGAGGGCTTAAACTTCATATGGGTCTTCGAGGTGACATCCAAATGAGAGCCATATATTTTTTTCAGTAATTCGTCAAAAAACATGGCTGCCAGCAGTCATCTGGATTTAAAAATAGAATCTATCAGCACACCCTGCAGCCTGCATTTATTGGAGAAATGTTTTGAAAATTTACAGGTTTAGGATCACCTCTAGATGGGAGCTATCGAATTTGAACGATAAATTTTCTATTAAAAACATGGCTGCCAGCAACCATCTTGGAGTTTACTCTTTGCATGACTAAATAATTCAGCATGCCCTACACTAGTCAACATTTTTCATCCAATTTATCCCAAACTTCAAGTGGCTCTTCGGGTTGACCCCTGGCATTACCTACACATTTCAACTTTCCGCCATCCTTATCGCTCCATTAACTGTAATGTATGACATTAATTATCCCCCTTTCCAAGTTGAGCTAGATATATACAGTGTCATTGGCACTTTCATTTTAAGGTGTTAAAATAAGCTGTAGCACTGAGTGGATTTTACTGGTGGGTCCATTCGAACTTCAAATAATGGAACCAGCTGTAGAACAGTATATTTTAAGATGTTCTAACTATTTTTCCCCAGTGAGACTGACCTGTATTAATGCAACAGCAATTGCTACACCGCCAACCATTACAAAATTTTCTTGGACGAACTCCAAAGCTGCATTCTTGCAAGACTGAAATAAGTCATTGTATGTTAATATTACATGAACAATTTATGAACTAATTTATGTGAAATGACAGCATCATCAACTCACTGTATATATTTAGCTTCCTAATTACTAGCCCATAGAGCACACACTGTCACCAAGTAATACTGAGTATATCAATACCATTTTGTGAATTTCCCGTAAATTGTGCGATCATGAATTTTTGTGATTTCTGGCACCAATATGGATGTATTTCTGTATTTGAGAAGTACCGTACTGTCTAGCAATATACAATTTGGGAACTTATTTTTGGCAGAATTAACCCTTTGATAACTGAATATTTGTTGAGTAGTTACTGGGATTCCATTCATCAAGAGGCCTAAAAAAAGAAGTTCCATTTCTGGTAACCCGACCGACTCATTAATTTTGGTCAAGACTATTTTTTTTCCCGGTCGATAAATTTTGTTTTGACATCTAGCGAGAGGACTTCCGCATAGGGTATCAATGTATTTCTCTGTCACCATATAATAGCGGTAATTTACGCAATGAAACTGACAGTAACGAGAAGTTGAAATAATAAGAAACACAAGAAATACAGAATAATGTGGCACGTCGAAATGCATGCATCTGAGAACAGCCAATTCTAAGGTATAGATACTGGTACTGTACCACTCATGAGTTAAAGCATATTTTTTTTTTTTTTAAAGTCATTTGCTATTTGCTATTGCAGATTCCACCCTGTAGTATTATTTAAATCTTGATAATGTTCCCCCTTTAATATTAATCCACCCTGTAACTATAGCGTACTATTATTACGCACTCGAGAGTCAGCTATTATTTTAACTAACATCAGCAGAACATTACTGAGGCTGTTAAATGTTTGTATAACTTTTAGACACAAAATAATTGAACAACTGAAAAATTTAACAGTCAATTACAACACTCAATACCAGGGCTCGAAATGTTCTGAAATATTTTTACTTTTTACAGGGGACAGGTGGAATTATTTCATACCTGTCATCTGAGAATTTTGCCTGTGCATATGTGAGATCATAACATGTCTTTGAGGAGTTGACAGATTAAATAATTTCATTCAATAATATAATTTTAAAACATTTAACATTATAACCAGTATAACTGAATTGCAAATTTTTTTAATTATCAGATTATCCACCAAAACTGGGCATTTAATAATCTCACCAAATTATTTCTTTCTCATTTAGAAGTTTAGGGATACTGGTGGGAAACAGTCTCGATACCGTAAATCCCAGCAAATCAATCTGTAAATATCAACCACAGACTTAGATATGTCTCAATCCGACATAGATATTGCTCTATATTATAACAAAGCCTGTAGATTAAAATCATGGAAGTCACCTGTCACAGGTAGCACAAGAATCTACTTTTCACACAGAAGCAGTGACCTGCTCCATACTATAGCACATCGATCTTACCTTTGGGTGCATTACATCTGTATCAAATACAGTGTTGTTGCAGTTTGGGATGCGGCAGCATGACGAAGGGAACTCTGCGCCATCTCGAGCCTCGACAGTCTCTGTAGAATTATCTGTGTAGAACCAACTGGTCTGCCAGTCAGTTGTCTGGTTGTAACCACAGCATTTCAGCTGTAAAGAAAACAACAGTATCTGAAATATTATAAGTTTAATATTGTGGTAGATTAAAGGTAACATGGTGTGACATTGAAGGCTTGGAGTTCATGTTCAACGGAGCTGTGAATCGATGAGGTCGAACATAGGCTACATGCTGTCAATGTCACACCATGTAACCATCAATCCTCCGCAATAACGTATATATGTTCCGATGACAGTCCTGGTCATTAATAGCTGAGAAGTCAAAGTCGGCTTTCTGACCATTCAAAGATGTATGACATAAGGAGACAGAACATCAGTGAATAGTATTAGTGTTACGAAGCAAATATTTATATGTTCATACTTAAATGTTAAAAATACTCTTATCTCTTCCAGGCCATTTTTCTAAAACCCAATTTATATACCTATTTTGCAAATAAAAAACCACACAAAACTGAATATTTGGTATATTATTTGTCTAAGGCATAATATAGTGTTTTATTTCAGATGCAACCAAGTGAAATCTCTTTGATTCGAAATTACATTGCTTTGATGGAGGGTACTAACAAGACCGAGTTCTCCTTCTTGCTATTTCCACAGTTGCTTGTTCTAAAAATAACCCTTTTACCGTCCCATTAGAAGGTGGACATTATTCGAGAAAAATTCCAAATAACACTAATATTAATTGATAGAAGCTTTTATGGACAGGTGACCTTGATTCAAATAAATTATTTATATCCCGGAATCTATATAAATCTTGCTAGGAAGAGATACACAATCATTAATAATATATAGACTAGTGTTCAAACCTCATATTTTAAATGTATACATCAGTTATATACACCACTTGAGAGAAGCAGATAAAAAAAACGGTATATCAATGTTATATGCAGGGTCTGTGTTGGCCCAAAATTTACTTTCGCCAAATGTAATTGTTTTTTGCCAATTTTCTCATGAGTTGCCAATGATATTGGGCCGAAATTAAGGTGTTTATTGAATATTCATTCCTATGCTTTGACTATAGTTATATAAAAGACTTAACACAGATAGAGACATCCGTTAGCATAAAAAATACACCAATCTCCCATTAACATGCCTGTAGAAGGGCTGCATTAAAGCTAAACTAAGAGGATTAGGTGTGATCATCACTATCGAACCTCATGTCCCTAGCAGTTTGATATTAAGAATACTACAATCCAATTTAATAACTACCTATTGATAGATGAGACAACTTTCATCAGCCTTCACATATCCCCTCCAACATATTCCCTTTCACAATCCACTAAATGTGAGGGGATTTCTTGACCAGGCTATGTATTAATATAAAATAAACTTCATAACATTCACTTCCTTGTGGAATTAGAACTCACTTGCCAATGTTTTGCCAAATGAAAATATATTTTGCCAAATTATGTGAATTATATTTACACTAGAGAGTTGCCTGTCAAAAATGACGGGTGACAAACCTGACATGTAGAAAAAACATGTGAAGAATTAGTAAATTATTAGTGCCCCTTCAAGTTTATTTAAAATATTTATTAGTCACCTGAGGTAAACAGCACATATTACATTGACACTCTATGGATAAAGTTACCATCTATCTTTTAAGCTGATAATAAATGCTCTATATTGCTAACTATTAGTGCCCCTTTAAGTCCCTTGAGGTCAACTTCACCTATCCAGTGACATTCCCCATGTCATGTTACCTATATATGTGCAGCAATTTCCCCATATATATTCAGAGCTGATGATGAACACTCTTTATTGATAATGCAATTTATTAGTCCCCCTTTAAGTAGTCATCAGAGATCAAAGCGCCTATCCGATGATATTCCCTTGGTCATGTGAACATATGTGTATCAATTTTACTACATATCTTCTAAGGAAAGCTCTGTATTGCTCATTTGTGCCCCATTAAGTCGTGAGGTAAACAAATGATGGGTGACAAACATGATTGTAGGAAAATATAGTCCTCGCCTGACTGCTTATAACGGGATAAAGAAAGCTGACAAACTGTGCATGGAGTTTGTCTGAAATATAGCTTTGGCACGACGGCGCTGAAACCACATTCGTCTTATATCGTCTTCAACATGTTTCATTGGCGTTTGGGGCAATTTCTTAGTGTTTGAACGCTATGATAAGACATTTCTTAGCATTCGAATGGTAACTAAACATTAACAGTTATTTTCTGTTAGCGTTCGAACGTTATGCATTGATGATCCTTGCGATTTAATGCCGATTTTCTTATTCCTTAGCGTTTAGAAAGTTAAAAACAAAGAAAAACGCAAACGATTCTGCTCTGTTATTAAAGCATTATGTATAATAATCTAACCTTCATGTTAAATTACGCATAGAATATCCCGGTTTATTAGGACTAACATTGGTTTGTTTATGTTTAAACTGAAAGCCGAAGTGTTCCGAAGTGTATTGGCAACATTTGGCTTCCATGCCAACAATCGAGTACAACCCAAAGTCACCCATAAAGAATCGAATGCACCCTTACTCAATATATTTAGGACATGGTGTGCTGTTAATATATCCAACATCACATCACTATTAAGTGTTTATTTTTATTGTAAGTGGTACTATATTACTTATTTGTAAAACATTTCTTACAAGAAGATATATATACAATTTTCAATTTACAAATTAATGGTTAAATGTGATAGAATTAATTCAATGTATGACCACGTGGTGTTGTTTATATTTTCACCGGAATATGTCGATGACACATTGTTAGGTGAGGTCAATTGAGTTTGCATACTTTTAAAAATATGTAAACAATGCGGTAAACATCTTTTTTCACATTAAATTAAACCACTTTCAATTGACAACTGATGTGGTGTTCAAAACAAATATGGAATAAATCCGTTTATTGTCGCAATTGTGATATTTGATTACATTTATGGTTTTATGTAAACCCTGTCATAGCAATGGTATCAGGATCGATGTTCTCGTATGTAAAATAGCATCTCGCTATCCCAATATGTTAGCTGGTTTAATTATGTATATGCAGACTTGGACTACTTGAAATGCTGTTTACTGTTTCATCCTGGCGAATCTAAAAGATTCTATCTTTGAGACAGTAGTTAAATTTCTAATTTTATATAATTGCGTTTGATATATCCAGAAGACTGCATATCAGGGCAGTGGTCGGAATGTCTTATTTTCACCATTTATCTTTGTTTACTTACATTTGTTTGGAGCCAATCAACAGCCAGTGTGATCATCTTCTTTTCTGGAGCTCTATACCACGTCAGGATTGACTTCTGCACATATTCTTTTACAAGTGGCTGTAAGTTGGCCTGCAAAATATTAGGATATGGGAATATTATATCCCTCTCAGGTAAAACATTGTTAACGCTTCAATTATAAGACACTCGCTGATAGGTACTTAAATATTTATTCAGATAGAGATTTTCCGATAGGCTTGTGGCTTGTTGAACTACTGTAAATTGCAGAACATCATTACAAATAAATAAAGGGAGACCATATGGTGTTTCTCTAACTGTTGTTTGCTTGTATTATCAGAACATCTCCAAGGACAGTAAATTTTACCAATGTGTACCAGTTAAACAATATAGTTCATTTCTCAGGGATCTCCGCATCACCAAAAAACGTGCACAGCCTCTAACATATTTATGACCTTCCATAAATAAATATATAAATAACACCCGTCCCCAATTCATTGGATGGAACACTCTACCACAAAAGTTGTCGGAAGCAAGGTGCAAATCTAGCCAGACAGACCAGCTATTACATTCACCCGAAGGGAGATAATTTGGCAATCTTCCGGTCACAAAAATCTCAAAATGAGTCATGATATGTAACTATTTGGCGATAAGTACCCCAATATCAGTCGACAAAGTAGAAGAGTCTGTCAAATTACTTCTTGCCAGAGTACCCATATCCTGAAGATGCAGATATGGCCTTAGATCTGAATAGTAGATTCCATTCAGGAGTGTTATTCTATTTCAAGTAAACAATTAACGCCATGATGTAACCTACTTATACCACACAATAGGAGGCGACTGGAGCGAAGTTCTCGCTTTCGAGCCAGCGACTTCGGTCTCGGATGTTCGCAAGGCAAAAACGAAGTCGTCTTCCAAATTTGACCAAACTGGCCTGGGATTTATGGTAATAATTTTACCGGTGGATATTTGATTTGTTTTGCAAAAATATATATTGATTTGTCGTAATGTTATTGTTCTATCTCTCTGAACCATTGGGCGAAACATTTTGGGTTCCATCGCAATTGTTTGTGCTTTATACACACGGGCGATGATAAATATGGAAGTATACTGCATGCATTAATGATTGCTACAAATGAAACGTTTTATCTATACCTTTCTCAGGGAAATATGGCGATTAGTCGACTAGGAGATTGCTAAATTTTACCAATGTGTACTTTACTTAATTGATTATCGCCAAAATTCTATTCGACGTCGACTAATCGTTTCAACACTATTGTTTTGTCAATAATTGTGTTGGTTTGTTAGTGATTTTCGGAGGCGTTTAAAAAAACCCACTTGCCAAAATTTTTACCAAATGAAATTATTATTTGCCATTGGCAAATTTGGTAAGTGGCAGCGCGAATCCTGTTCAAAACAGACCAAAAATAGTACTGTGCAAATTTAAATATGAGTAACGTATATGACATATACAAAAGGTTTTAAGCAAGACATTTGTGGGTTTTAACTCTTTCATGAAGGGAGCCTCGCATATAAAGAGAATGCACTGGCTTACAAGGTCAAGGTAAATATTGTTAGGCCAATGCATTCTCTTACATATGTGAGGTGTCCTATGGGCGACTTGCATATATAAGAGAATGCATTGGCACAGGGTTTTCGCAAAATTTCAGGAAGCTCCAGTCATGAAAAGGTTAAGCCAGTCAACAGCTATGAAATGTCAGTTTCAGGGCTCGAGTACTCTTGAGACAAAGTTGAATTTTCATTTTCATGAATAAATGTCACAAATCAAAGACATAATTTTGAACGACATACCTTGTCATAATACATGTATGCCAGTACCCCTACAGCTGCCTGTATCAGGAAGATGATCAACATGAAGATGAAATACTGAGGAAGAAAAACCACGAGGTGAGTGATACCAGGTATATGGTATATATATATGGACATTACATTGGTATATGGTTTGTATGTCAGTTTCAATGCACTATTAATGTGTTTAATTATATTGACTGTTATCTCGGTCATAGGGCACATGACACAGTTGTCACTCCCATCCCCCAACAAGCAAGCAACCACCAGCTGCAATCAATTTGTGTGATCATCTCAAATTTAGCATGTACTAACAATTTTAAGCTTGTAATATCGGTAGTGCTAGATGCTTGTTTACGTCGAAGACCATTCCATGTACTCTTCAATAGTGGACTTTATGCCCAGATCCAGTGGCGAGATTTTTTACCAATTTTAATCAAAATTATCCTGCAAATCAATACAGGATGCTATATTTATTGGAAAGAGTGATACTTACGGTTACAATGATGTATTATAATCTGACATTTATGTTAAATTGTGCATACAATATGTTGTGTTAATACAGAGTAACCTCACATATCCTATGTGTTTGTTTTAAATGTTTCTCGGACAATAGGTTTGACTTGGTAACAAATCGAATGAACCCAATAAAACTAATATGTGAACGCATGCAATGGGCTTTTATTCCAGTATTCTATTTCTGTTATGGGATTTTCAGATTGTAAACGGTGCCATTACTTACTTTTCTTACATTGGACATCTCGTGATGTATATATTTTAGAATTAACATAATAAAATTCAAAGCAACCAAGTTTTCGATGTTTACAAATTTTACATTCTAGAACGACGGAATAAGCCACAGTCACTTTGTGAGGTCAAATGAGTTTGTAATTTTTTTTTTTAATTATGTAAACATTGAGGTAAAAGTATTTTTTCACATCGATTTACTGTTTTCAGTTGACAACTCATACATTCAAAAATATATTAAGCGGGCGGCTAAGCCAAATAATAACAATTTTCTTTCCATTATTGGTGATGTAGATGAGTGGCTAACCAATGCTTAGAGTGATGTGAAACTCTCCGGTAGGGTGATCAAATAGAAATGGAGAATAATTTGGTTCAAAGTAGTAATTTTTAAATATTATATCCAAATAGACAGCACACACAGTCAATCTTATATACTAATTAAATGCAGTGACTCCCGACGGCGAAATTGTTTTCATTAGTTTACCGTCGATAGATGCGTTCCGAATCGAATAGTAAATATTTACAATTGAGCATTGTTCAGACAATGTTTTCTATGGGGTAGTTCGGTCGAGTTTCTTCAGATTGTCTGCGATGTTAGTAGAATCTTAGATCCCTTCAGTTGGATAGCGTCCGCATACTATCTTATCAGTTTCACGCACCCGAACAAGTACTTAATATGTCTTTAAAGACCGTGGTAGAAGAGTATGGGTTTCAAACAGCACTATATATATATATATCACAATAAAATGGCAATAGGCAAAATTTTAAAACACAGCTTTGCTCAAAAGCAACAATTGGGTGTAATATAGTGAGACACTTTAGAGCATCTTAATATGGTGGTAACTGATAAGCACCAGATAATCATCATTATTATCTACATAGTGATAGGTGAATAATTGTTCTCACTGTTACAAGAAGGCCTTTTGATTCTATCACAGCTCCGATGCATCCGGCGAGCGATATAATGAGAATAACTGCTCCCACAGCAATCAGCACATATGATGCAATGGGTAGAGCATCTTCACCTATCAAATCTCCAAACCTTTGTTTCTTCACTTTTAGAAATACTCCAAATCCTCCTATCCCCAAGCCGATGAGCTGAATGAGAAAATTACTTTTAAAGCTATACACTGATTGAGTGCCTGTTATACATACCCAGTAATAAATAGCAATATACATGTTTCAAAATAGACAATTATATATGAGGCCATTCAATAAAGATTTTTTTTTTTTTGTATCCAGATAGAACAAAAGATTGCACCGCGGTGGTGCTGGCATACCCCCAGGGTGGCAAATTCGAACCGACAAAGTATGGGTGAGATATCTGCTTCCAGGATGGGAAATAAAACCCAACATTTTGATATAAACAAAGATAAATAACAGTAGAATGGAAAACATGAACAAAACAATTGAACAATCAATTGATTGCCATCATAATAGTGAACGTCCATACCAAATTTCATTGATATCCATCAACCGGTAGTGGAGATAAGGACAAAAAAACAACACTTCCAAATCTACAAAGATGAAAAACTCTAGAACGGAAAACAGGAAGAAAATTATTGAACACTCAATAATCCGATTGAACAGTAAATTGATTGCCCTCATAGTAGTGAGCATCCATACCAAATTTCTTTGAGATTCGTCAACTGGTGGTGGAGATATCTGCTCGGACAAAAAAAAAAAAAAACATTTCCAGATAAACAAAGATGAATAACTCTAGAACTGAAAATTCAGAAAAAAATGATTGAACACTTCATTGAATGCCCTCATAGTAGTGAACATCCATACCAAATTTAATTAAGATTTATCAAATGGGTGTGGACATATCTGCTCGGACCGACAAAACAAACAACATTTCCAGATAAACAAAGATGAATAACTCTAAAATGGAAAATCCGGAAAAAACGATTGAACACACCACTCCGTTGAATGCCCTCATAGTAGTGAACATCCATACCAAATTTCATTGAGATCCGACACATGGTGTTTGAGATATCTGCCCAGAAGGATGGACGGATGGAAAAATGGAGGGACAGATGTCCGGATGGACGAAATGACAGATGGATGGACCAGGTCAATCCAGTATAACCCCACTCTCTTTGAGAGTGGGGGTATAAAAAATAAAACTTTAAACAAACTTTACTTTATTCGACTGTAGCTAATTCCACCTTGGAGGAAACTGATAATACAAATGTGAGAAAGCACCCAATGCCTGCATGATAACAGTACGTACACCCTCCACAGCAAATTATCTGTGATCAAATCGATGGTGTCCGCGATTCGAGACATTTGCGGATACAATTAGCAGAACCATATGCACAGCGAACACCGCCATGAAACATTTCTGATTTCGTACATTTGTGTTCTGGTATAATTTCATCTAATCCTAATAATAATTTCATGAAATTCATGTACAATTCCACCATTTGTTGATTGTTGGGTGGTGACATAAAAAATCATTTTCTCTCCTGCTGCCTGCATCTACATGTACTTTGGGTTACATATTGAAAAATTTGGGGTCAGTTTTAATATTTTTTTTATTTAAATATTAAATAAATTTTTGTTTTATACTTTGTAAACAAATAGTTAAATTAAATACTCACCGTAAATATACTGTTGAAAACAAACAGCGTGATCTTCATACATTTTGCTCCACAGCTCAAGGCCATCTTCCTGGGAAAAAGAAAATGATATAATTATTACATAGTTACAGAAGCCCATTGTGGACACATTTAATCATATAGAATATATATTTGATTGCGTTTAAATGCACTAGTTTCACATTTAACCCTTCCATGATTGGAGCTTCCTGAAATTTTCCGAAAACCCTGTGCCAATTGATGCATTCTCTTATATATGCGAGTCTCCCATAGTGAGCCTCACATATATATACGAGAATGCATTCTCTTATATATGGGAGACTCGCATATATAAGAGAATGCACTGGCACAGGATCTTTAATGCTGCACCAGCAAAGCTCCCGTCATGTAAGGGTTAAACACAAAAGTTTTGCATTTAATGCAATAATATAGTGGGACAATGTATGTCAGTGATGCTGTAGCTAAATGTAGGCTGCATTGATAAACCACCAGATATCAGTCTGCTCGTGTGTTGCCTTTGGGCGGGGACCAATTTGGATCGGTGGGTTGTTGAGGGCAGTTCAAAAGAGGGTTTTGGGGGGGGCAAACTACAGCACCCATCATTTGATATACATGTAAATCTGTCAAGGGCCTGTGGGATCGCATGGTTGCCCTATTTGGACCGATCTAGGTGAAGAGAGAAATTATTATCAGCGGTTTCAGTTGTCTGGAGAGGGGTTAATAAATCCCAACACTTGCCAATCTTTTATGATATCCCGATAGGACTATGTTGCTCTATATTCTCTGAAAATTTAGTGACAAAATTCCAAACAGAACTATTTTCATCGGATTTTTAGCTCAACTGAGATGAAGCTCCAGTGGAGCTGTAGACTGTAGTCATCACTCCTCGACACCGTCCATCAACAAATTAGAAATTACAATCGTCTTCTTCTCCAGAACCATAACATTGAATGGGTTCATATTTGGTGTGAATATTCCGTAGGTGACTCACATTCAGATTTGTTGAAATGAGGTCACCATGTCAAATAGTTGCAAAGTCAGGGCCTCTTTCGCTCCATAGTTTTTCAATAAACATCGGGTCTATTTAGCTTATATTTGGTAAGGAGGGACCTTGTGTGACTAGGATTTATATTTGTTCCAATGAGGTCACATGTCAATCTGGTCAAATACGTGCAAAGCCAGGGCCACCAAATTTGGTTGAAATCAGTCCAGGGGTCTGGGAGAAAAATTGCGAAATCATGAGTTTCATCTAGTCTTGGATGAGGGTTGAATTATCAGGGCGTATAAAGTTTTTACGAACATTAAATGAAAGTGTCAATGACACTGTAGCTCAACTTGGAGAGGGGATAATTTCATATGTTACAGTCAATGGAGCGAATAGGAATGCGTAAAGTTGAAATATCTAAGTAAAACTAGATGTCAACATGAAGAGATATATATAAAGTAAAATCTAAGCATGCATGTTGACCACATGTATAAATTGTATATATGTAAATATTGTACACATATCATTATCTCCATACCTATATTTAATAAGGGAATGGGAAATAAATGAACTGAATTGAGCTGCTGGCGGCCAAGTTGAAGAAAATGATATAAAGTGAAATCCAAGTTGTTCAATGAAATTCAAAACATTTGATAGCTCCCATCTAGTGGTCACCCCAAAGATCATTATGAAGTTTGGTGACAATCGGATGAGGGATGTGGTCTGTAGGTCTTGCAAAGTAATTTAGTCATGTTTTTTAACAAAATTTGAACAAATTAGATGACACCCATCTTGTGGTCATCCTGAAGATCCATGTGAAGTTTAGTGATGATCGGACAAAAGATGTCGTCTGCAGGATGTACCAAAGGATTTTGTCATACAAAGAGTAAACTCCACGATGGCCATTACGGCAGCCATGTTTTCCAACGAAATTCGGAAAAATATTATGGCTCCCATCTAGTGGTCACCCAAAAGATACAAGTTTGATGACAATCTGATCAGGGATGTGGTCTGTATACATAGAGTGTGCCAAAGAATTTAGTCAAGCAAAAAGTAAAATCCATTTTTTCATAAACAATTGTTCACTGAATCAAATTTAATAGCTCTAATCTAGTAGTGATTGTAAACATGCCGGTAAATTTTCAAAACAATTCTCCAATAAATGTGGCCTGCTGTGTGTGCCAATAGATTCAAATTTGAAATCCAAGATGGCTGCGGGTGGTCATGTTTTTTAACAAATTTCAGAAAAAATTTATCGCTGCCATCTAGAGGTCACCCCGAAGATACATATGAAGTTTCGTGATGATCGGATGAGGGAGGTGGCCTATTAGGGTGTGCCAAAGGATTTAGTCATGCAAAGAGTAAAATCCAAGATGGCTGCCGGTGGCCATGTTTTTTGCCGAATGATCTCAAAATGAATTGTTCCCATTTACATGTCAATGTCAATAGCCATAACAAATTTCATAATCATCAGACCAACGGTATGGCCTATAGCCCGTGCTAATGGATTTACATTGTTTAATACTGGTACTGAAAACCAAGAGGCCAATGGTGGCCATGTTTTTTTGCTAAATGACCCCAAAATGACTCATTCCCATCTACATGTCTTTGAAATGTCAACGGCCATGACAAATATCAGAAAACGGTACGGGCTGTAGCCCATGCTAATGGTTTGAATTGTGAAATCCAAGATGGCTGCATGCAGGTGGCCATATTTTGCCAAATTACCCCAAAATGACTCATTCTCAACTACATGTCAATGTCGACAGCCAGGACAAATTTCATAATGATCCGACCAAAGGTACGACCTGTAGCCACATGCTAATGGAAATTGTTGACCGACACACACACAAGTCAAGTTGAGCTAAAAACCAAGGAAAAACCCTCAATTGCATTAAACTAAAAGGTGCGTTACTCAGCGTTCTTGGTAATAATATCTCAAAAGTATTCGTGCTCAAACAACATTTAAAATGAAAGTCAGGGTCAGCTAATAAGTATATGTGGATTTTAAATCATGTGCCCTAAGAAAGCGTGCGATGTTTGTACCATAACATGATAAGAGATTCTTGCTGTCCAAAATCACCTTGCTGTAAATTTCATAAAATGTACTAGAAATTGGGAAAATTTGACCGATCCACTAGGAGTTCACTAGTACACCCTATTTTTAAAATTTTCTACTGCTTTAAACTGACATGGCTCCTTCGAACCCAACAATTATCTATACTAATAAAACTAAATTCTGTTTGTTTGTTTGTCCGCTTACAGGCGACCAAACGGCTGGACCATCATAGCTGAAAATTGGTATATAGGGGTAATTTGATTCAGTGAGCATTATTAGATAGGTCCCGTTTACTTCAGATGTCTTAAAAAGTACAACTGAGACTACACGGAATGCAGTTAACATGTTATGCACATAAGCGAATAGAACGCTCTTTATTCAACATACCATATCAGGAATAGATCAATAGTGAACGCTCTTTATTGTTAGTCTACACAGAGACCGCACTCAATATCACACACCGCCTCGAATAGCATTATATAAGTGACCAGAACGCTCTTTATCCATACCATATCAGGAATAGATTAACAGTCATGCAACCTATTCATCCATACAGGAGAAGGGAAGACCACCAATGTGGTGTACATAGAAGTTCTTTGAAATTGTGTAAATGTATGTCAAAACACATCAATGTGTTTCCAATCTTCTTTACCCGAGCAACGCCGGGTACCCCGGCTAGTATTATGTACATACCGGTAATGTGGTAAGAGGTTTATCTCAAAGAATAACAGCGCGTTTATATAACAAAGCAGAGATAGACATATGTATGCGAGAATCAAAGTTAAGTAGCGAGAATCAAAGTTGATTCTAATGTTTCACTTTGCGAGAATCATTTGCGAGAATCGATTCTGATTCTCTTACGAATTTTAAGCTTTGCTTTGGTTCAGTTTTTTTGTCTGAATATCATCCTAATTATCATGGTACCTAGAAAAAATTATTATTTGGTTCTCTCCTGTTGCACAAACTTCTGTAATTATAGGACCAATGGTTGTAAAATCAAATTGTACACTTTTCAGATATTCACCCACATACATACAGACAGAATTTCCAAAAATATATATACTAATAGATGACAATTTATGTTCTCAATTGAATCATAAAATTTCTGATGAGTTGTGACTTTTGTTAATAATCAAACATGCAGCATTGGAGATCCTGTGGCAAAGCATTCTCAAACTTCTAAGTTAGTCAAATAAGTTATATATCCGAACCTGACCGAAGCCAATTCCGAGTCCCATCCTGGCCATAGTCCATACGCATGATACGGCCATAGGCATAGGTCAATTACAGCATTAGGGAGCCTTGCATATATAACTATAAATCTGCTGCCACAGACCTGCGGCTGACACGCATGCAAATTGCAATGCATCAACTCATGTGTCAGCCGCAGGTCTGTGAAAGCAGCTTTGGTCTAGACAAGAGAATGCAATAGCTGGCTTAATTACATTAAGTTACAACTAATACCAGCCAATCTAGCCAGCCTAGGTCAAGGTAAATATAATGTGACTCTTGTCAGTCTTGAGAGTGAGACAAGTTGAGTCGAGTGTGAGTTCAATGTATAATAGTATTCTAGCTGCTATTCACTTATAAATATAAATGCGAGGCTCCATATGGGAGACTAGTTTGCATATATATTAAGAGAATGCAATGCACAGGGTTTTCGTATTATTTCAGGAAGCTCCAGTCCTGGAAGTTGAATTTGGAAGGGTTAATTAAAATAACGTATTTAGACTTTTCTTTAAGTTTAGTATTATTACTAACCAGTAATGTTAAACAGTAAATTAATCTAAAAATACAAATTATTATATTATTTTTAGTCCCCGTTTGCGAGTTTGTCTTTGATGATGCAGATGATAATGGTCATGCAGTCTGATATAACGGAGGGCCCCTTCCCCCCCCCCCTTTTCGTACGCCGGATTCGACCCATTTTGGACCCGTACGCCGGATTCAAGACACAAATTAAGCTGGATTCCGGATTCATGTATTTATATAAACGGATTCCATTTCGGGTGAAATATTGCGATTTGGTTCCTCATTTGGTCATAATAGATCATAATATAATGAATTTTATATGGGATCCAATCTGATGCACACTCTTATAGGACTTAGTCCGTATATATTCGTTTGTATACGGTGCTCTTTATCTTTCCGGTCATTATTTGCGGCAGTTGTCCGAAGTGTAGATTTACCGGAACCGCCGAACCGGCGAGAGTTACAGTTCCTAATTAGTGTCAAGGCCATTGCATCGAAATTGGATTCCCATAAATTTTGCGTGTTTACCGGTATGCTGCTAGAAACAGCGTGTAGGTTGTCATTTCGGGACGGAACTCGCCCCGAGATGAGGAGTTTTGTTGCTGAACTGAGCAACACTGTAAACTGTCTGAGTTGAAAGCGATGTTAAAAGAGAAATATGCTAAATTGACTCCTGGGTGAAGGCCAGGGGGGTCACTCAGCCTGTACCAAATGCACGTCGCTGTGCGAAGGATAGCCAGAGACGAAGATTACCCCAGTGGTCGGTTTCTTCTCAGTTGCTGACACGGAAACGGAATGGACCAACGTCCGGGGATTACTTTCGAACACTCCGACCACCCACAGCTTACACGGTGAGTACTGTTTACCGTCGTACTCATGCAGTCACGGTACCATGGGAGCTTGGAAAGTCATCATCGACGGTCATGTATATGTACCCTGAGACAGATTAGGGGTCGCGTATTAGGGGCTCGCGAGCGAAGCGAGCAGGGAAAGATACGACCCTAAAAATAGATGCGGCGTATCCATCACCACTTACCCGTCTTACCGATACCTTAATGATAAAATTTGTTGACTTCCTGTACTAGAAAAGATGATGGATACGCCACACTTTTTAAGAATGTTCATCTCGAAATTATAAATGATCAAAACACTACCGATCAGACAATTTTCTGGTAATAACCTAGTCCTTGTTGTTCAGTGGTACCTAGTTATGAAACAGGCCAACTATTTTTTATAAATATGCGAAAAAAGTAGCGATTTTAAGCATGTTTCATAACCATGTCACCTAATTTCGTGAATCATACTGAATGTGTATCATTCCCTGCTAGCTTCGCTCGCAAGCCCCTAATTCGACCCCTAATTTGTCTCAGGTACATATACATGACGTTCCAAGCTCCTGTGACGGTACTGACTAGATCTGTAGAATGGGACTGCAGGCTCTCTTCATATTTTGAATTATGCAAATAATGACGGGATTCTCTCTTCAAATTTTAAATTATGCAAATAGTGGCCGGAGGTTTTCTTCATATTTTGAATTATGCAAATAGTGACGGAAGGCTTTCTTCAAATTTTGAATTATGCATAATAATAAAGTACGACTGTATCGTCTCAGAAGAATCTCAATAATGGCCCTACACAATATTTACGCAGTAAAATTACAATGAGAAAAGTACTCATGATATATGTTCACTGAAGCGAGCGTGACAGGATTATCTAACCGCTCACAGATAGAAATCGACCCGAATTGCCAGCGTGCGAATTAAGTTATTTGTTGACAAATATATCCAATTTTGAATTATGCAAATAGTGTGTATAATTTGTAGTTGCGTTATTTTTCAGTGCTTCTTGATGAAATCTCAATGAAAGTGTCAATGACACTGTAGCTCAACTTAGGTAGGGGAATAATTTAATGGTTTACAGTAAATGGAGAAATAGGAAAGATGCAAATAGTAAAATCCAAGATGGCTGCTGGTGGCCATGTTTTTTGGCTGAACGACCCCAAAATGACTCGTTCCCATCTACATGTCATTATTAACATCCATGACAAATTTTATGAAGATCCGACCAAAGCTACAACCTGTAGCCTACTCCAAAGGATTTAGTCATGCAAAGAGTAAAATCCAAGATGGTTGCTGGTGGCCATGTTTTTTGGCCGAACGACCCCAAAATGACTCGTTCCGATCTACATGTCAATATTAACATCCATGATTATCAGACGAATAGTATGACATGTAGCCCGCCCGCGTCAATGGATTTAATTTTGAAATCCAAGATGGGCCAACAGTGGCCATGTTTTTTGGTCGAATGACCCCAAAATGACTCGTTCCCATCTACATGTCAACAGCCATGACAAATTTCATGAAGATCCTGCCAAAGGTACGACCTGCAGCCCGCACCAAAGGATTTAGTCATGCAAAGAGTAAAATCCAAGATGGCTGCTGGTGGCCATGTTTTTTGGCCGAACGACTCCAAAATGACTCGTTCCCATCTACATGTCATTGTTAACATCCGTGACAAATTTAATGTAATTCCGACCAAAGCTACGACCTGTAGCCCGCGGGAAAGGATTTAGTCATGCAAATAGTAAAATCCAAGATGGCTGCTGGCGGCCATGTTTTTTAGCTGAACGACCCCAAAATCATTCGTTCCCGTCTACATGTTAATATTAACATCCATGACAAATTTCATGATGATCAGACTAACAGTACAACCTGTAGCCCTCGCCAATGGATTTAATTTTGAAATCCAAGATAGCCACCAGCGGCCATGTATTTTGGCCGAATGTCGAATGACCCCAAAATGACTCGTTCCCATCTACATGTCAATGTCAACATTCATGATAAATTGCATTAAGATCAGACAAAAGGTACAACCTGTAGCCCTCGCCAAAGGATTTAGTCATGCAAAGAGTAAAATCCAAGATGGCTGCTGGTGGCCATGTTTTTTGGCTGAACGACCCCAAAATGACTCGTTCCCATCTACATGTCATTGTTAACATCCATGACAAATTTTATGCAGTTCCGATCAAAGCTACGACATGTAGCCCACAGGGAAGGATTTAGTCATGCAAAGAGTAAAATCCAAGATGGCTGCTGGCGGCCATGTTTTTTGGCCGAACGACCCCAAAATCACTCGTTCTCATCTACATGTCAATATTAACATCCATGACAAATTTCATGATGATCAGACTAACAGTACGACCTGTAGCCTGTGCTAATGGATTGAATTTTGAAATCAAAGATGGCCGCTGGCGACAATGTTTTTCGGCGGAATGACCCCAAAATGATTCGTTCCCCTCTACATGCCATTGTTAACATCCATGGCTAATTTTATGATGATCAGACTAAAGGTACGAACTGTAGCCCGTGCTAAACGATTTAGTCATACAAAGAGTAAAATCCAAGATCGCTGCTGGCGGGCCATGTTTTTTGGCCGAATGACCCCAAAATGACTCGTTCCCATCTACATGTCATTATTAACATTCATGACAAATTTCATGATGATCAGACTAAAGGTACGACCTGTAGCCCGTGCTAAAGAATTTAGTCATACAAAGAGTAAAATCCAAGATGGCTGCTGGCGGCCATGTTTTTTGGTCGAGGTCGAATGACCCCAAAATTACTCGTTCCCATCTACATGTCAATATTAACATCCATGACAAATTTCATGATGATCAGGCGAAGAGTACGGCCTGTGGCCCGTGCTAATGGATTAAATTTTGAAATCAAAGATGGCCGCTGGTGGCCATGTTTTTTGTCCTAATGACCCCAAAATGACTCGTTCCCATCTACATTCCAATTTCAACAGCCATGACAAATTTTATGATGATCAGACAAAAGGTACGACCTGTAGCCCGTGCTAAATTTAGTCATTTAAGTCATACGAAGAGTAAAATCCAAGATGGCAGCTGGCAGTCATGTTTTTAGGCCGAATGACCCAAAAATTACTCGTTCCCATCTACATGTCATTGTTAACATCCATGACAAATTTTATGATGATCCGACCAAAGGTACGACCTGTAGCCCGTGTCAAAGGATTTAGTCATGCAAAGAGTAAAATCTAAGATGGCTGCCAGCGGCCATGTTTTTTGGCTGAATGACCCCAAAATTACTCGTTCCCATCTACATGTCAATATTAACATCCATGACAAATTTCATGACAATAAGACGAACAGTACGGCCTGTAGCCAGTGCTAATGGATTGAATTTTGAAATCCAAGATGGCCGCTGTTTTTTTCCGAATGACCCCAAAATGACTCGTTCCCATCTACATGTCAATGTCAACATCCATGACAAATTTCATAATAATCGGACCAAAGGTACGAACTGTAGCCCGTGCTAAAGGAAATTGTTGACGAATCACGCAGACACACACGCACGACGGATACCAAGCCATGGCAATAGCTCAAACTTTGAAATCGGTATTTGTTTCTTAAACTTCCAGGGTCAATTTGATGCTGGATTCCAGATTCCAGCGTCATTTTAAAACTGGATTCCGGACTCAAGGTGGGGGGGGGGGGGGGGGGGGGGGGGGGGGGGGGGGGGCGGTGCCGGTTGGGGGGGGGGGCGGGGGTGGAAGTGGCCCTCATAACGGGATTGTCGATGTACGTTGTTGTTGGATTCGGCTGAATAAGGTCAAGGACGGGAACGGGACAACCCGCTCCCGAGACAA
This sequence comes from Siphonodentalium dalli, assembly GCA_032622095.1. Taxonomy (NCBI): domain Eukaryota; kingdom Metazoa; phylum Mollusca; class Scaphopoda; order Gadilida; family Siphonodentaliidae; genus Siphonodentalium; species Siphonodentalium dalli. The sequence continues at coordinate 58,262,243 of CP136067.1, forward strand.
CCCGCCCCTCTGCTTTTTTCTGGGCGGGTTGTCCGATAAATAAGGGCGGGTTGTCCAGAAATTGTTAATAGTAAATAATACTACAGAACTTCAGAAGTTGGAATCACTGACTGTTAAGTGTTAATGTTATGCTATTTTTTTAGAATTGGAGTTCTAGCCAATCTAGGTTAGGTATAACCGTATATACTATTACTAATTACTATAATATAGAAATTAGAATTAAAGTTGACATTAATGACAACTATATACCTAGAACTCCAAAAAAATCTAAAAAAATAGCATAACAGTCAGTGATTCCAACTTCTGTGCTCTCGCCAATAAAAGAGGGGTTTTGACCAAATTCCAAGCTCACGAGACTCAGTCCTGTGGGCGTGGCCCAGTGTCATGAGTGTGGGTGAACATACAAACAGCCTTTGAACGATGCCGACGGAACTATAAAGCACAACCCAGTTTCGTTAAACAAACATCTCATAATCCCCTCACACCTCCTAATTAGCCACTAATTACCGATAATTAATAACTACTTTCAATACTTTGAATACTAGTATTGTATAGCAGACAATTTTTGGTGCAGCAGACGCCAAAACATAAATAAAGACCGACAACTCTTCCGCCAAAAATACAAAATTGGCGCACCCGCCAGCAGCCGCGATTTCGTATTTCTGTGTCGTCGTGTTGCATATTTATCTCAAGCCAGACCGGCCCAGACGAAATATACGGAGGCGATTTTCTTCAGGACGATTTATGGCATAATAGAATTATTTAATATCCGCTGAATCCGCTTTGTGGAAAATATAGGATAAGATGGCATCCAAAATGGTCGCGGTCTATGTCATATGGAATCATGGAGCTATATGTGTTCCAGAGTCGGGGAGCGAGTACACGGTGGAATGGTAAAGGTGAAGGTAACTGAAGAATGACCTTCACCTGATACATGAGACACAGTATTAAAGGATGACATCGTGTTTATTTGATTTGTACATCATATCTAAATAATTTAAACTGATGAATTAATGGGGGAATGGATTTTTGTGAGTGGGAAATTGATTTAACTAGCTGCTGTAGTTCTTGGTTTTTCCAGACCAAATTTGGCTAGCCGTCGGATAGCCGTCGTACACTTGGGGATTCATTTTAAAAAGTAAACACATGACCTATGATTTTTTTGCATTTTCGTGATCAACTGGTGTCAATCTTGCTGGGTAAACACCACTGGAATAGCCTGTAGGCTTTAATTCAGTGAATTCGGTAGAAACGTTAACACTGTCGCCTATGGGAAAACATTTAGTTCAGTGATTCCTATGAGAAAAATTTGAATTTTACGACATTTCACGTCTCACCATGATAAGTTGTTAATTTCATATTTTCTTATTTTCAAATGATAATGGCAACATTTTGGGACAGATTTAAAGAAGAAACTCCCGGATCCGTATGTAGATAGTAAAGAGAGTGATAAATCTGGGAATTATGCATGGGCAGTAGGTACCATGAGGGGGTCATGGGGTGTAAAGCCCCCCACCATTTTGAGGTGTGTAGCCCCCTCCCCCCCCCCCCCCCCATTGGGTAAACACCACTGGAATAGCCTGTATGCTTCTATTCAGTGAATTTGGTCGAACCGTAATCACTGTCGCCTATGGGAAACCATTTAGTTCAGTGATTCCATATACTATTATCTAGGGTCAAAACAAACGCGAATGTCGTTGATCACTATACAGTACATTACTATGGAAACATCATTGCTATGGATACATGATACCAGCAGTTGAAATAACAGTGTAATTACATTGGCCAGCAAATTGAATACATTGTTTTATCAAATTTACCACATCACAAACTAGTATGCATGTCATCAGCTCTCTGGTATAGATAAACTCCATTGACTCCGGGACATCATCACAATTCTTCTATTCAACAGAACATATATAAACCAGTACCCGGTATATTAAAACTGCAGGGTCCATTTATAAAATTCTCACCTCTTATGGACAAATAGAAACTAGAGGTGTGACTGTCCCAATGGGACTACAGATACCCCCCTGTTTTTAAAATACTAAGATGTTTCACATGTCAGTAAACATTAGTTAAAATAATAAATTAACAGTTCCCATTGCAGGTGTACAACCATAACCCTAATCTTAAACCTATTGACCGAAAAATGTAGGAATAAAAGCTTGGACAAAATTATGTATGTTGCGAAAAAATTTCTAAGTCGAAAAAGGGGAATAACTCCACACACAAAATGTCGGACAGACGTCATAATCGCAGGTGCACATGTTCCCATGGTACTAAATAACAGTGCCAAGAATAAAAAACATTGACCGAAAAATGTAGGAATAAAAGCTCGGACAAAATTATGCATGTTGCAAAAAAAGTTTCTAAGTCGAAAAAGGGGGATAACTCCACCAAAAAATGTCGGACAGACGTCATAATCGCAGGTGCACAAGTTCCCATGGTACTAAATATCTGTGCCACGTATTAAAAAAATTCACCAAAAAATGTAGGAATAAAAGCTCGGACAAAAGTATACATGTTGCGAAAAATTTCTAAGTCGAAAAAGGGGGATAACTCCACCAAAAAAAGTCTGACAGACGTCATAATCGCAGGTGCACAGGTTCCCATGGTGGTTGATGTCTGCCAATTTCACGGAAATTGATCAAAAAACGACTGAGAAAAACTCCGGACAAATTTGTGTCCACGGACGGACGATGGATGGATGGACGATGGACGGACGAGCTGACTCCAGTATACCCCCCCCCCTCCCTAACTTCGTTGCGGGGTTATAATAAACAGTACTGTAGTAGAGTTGCAGACATGGGAGTAGCACTAGAGCTTACAGAGAAACATATACATCAGGTTTGAAATATGAACAATTCATGCATGCCTGGTCTGAGTTTGCCACATCTACATAGGACATAATTTGCCTCATTTAAATGCCACCATAATGTTCAGACCTCTAAATTACTTTATATATTACATTATATACCATTGGAAAGAGGAAGCTCAAAGCAGATATATCAATGTAATGTGTCATAATAGTACATGACATAAACCACTTGATTTTAGAGTTATCCATCTTCATCTGCAACTTTGTCTGAGATCGTCCGTATGACCACGTGTTTCTGGGCCATATGTTATTGAGAAATAGCAAACTTCAAAAATCAATATCTGATCACTCTGAGCTTTGATGGGTGGGTTCCTCAACTCGAATCAAATATTTTTTACCCTCGAAAGCAAGGAAATAGTAATTTAGGAGCGTCTGATCGGATTGAGTACCTTTAATAAAAAAAAATTCTCTTGTCAAAGTACAAAGGTTTGTTTTGAATGGTTCTTTAACTTTAATAACTTTGTGTCAGACCATATCTGTTGACTCTCTTAGGGAATAACACCCTCTATCTTGTAATTTTAATAAAATATGACAAATAATTGGACAACTGAAAGGTGGATCTCTCAATGTTCAATAACTTGGTGAATACTTGTAGACACAGATCAACAATAAAACTGTGTACTAATGGCTCTATATAGAAATAATCCTGACTTGAATAATGTGGGCCTCTGGCATAAGGAATATTGTGCCTTTTAGATTTCTCTTCATGACAATTATTCTTTGCCTTGTCACCTTCTTCTGCATGCTGACGTTTTGCCTCTATGAATTCTGATATTATGTTCTGATGTCATGCGTGGATTGTATGACATTGATTGCAGGATCCAAACATATATCCAGGTCATCCATCAATAACTAATGAACTTATATGAGAGCTGAGGAAATTTATTGCCTGACCAGTTGATAATAGATTATCTTTGCACTGCTCCTGTTATAATGATATGTCCAGGGGTAACACTATGGATTAACTTACTTGATCCCGCTTATAGCAGTCAGTACAATAACTGTCATCAAATGACAGAATATATTTTTTTTGCCACGCCATCTCACAAAACTTTATAATAGTCATCACTCAATGTTTGCTCCAATATATCCTGAGTGAAACCAGACGATTGAAGAGCTATGTATTTGATTGGCTGCAATGTCAATCAACAAAAAATTGTGGGCAGCCAATAAGAAGATATACATGTGGAACTTAAGATGCAAAGATGGGGAAATCCCTGTATGGTGGTGGTAACATGAAGGATATTGGAATGTATCAGACTAACCAAACGTGTAGCTGTTCAATAGCCTCAGGGATCACTCAGATTGGCTCTAATAGTGTGGATTTCAGGTCTATCGACTCATTAAACCCATCTCAAAAGCATTCTTGATGAATACTAACCAGGAACAAATGGCTCCCTTTATTATAAAGGAAGTTAAAACAAAGGTTAAAAGCCTACACAGAAATGCCTTCACAAAATTAGTTTTATCCATCACTAAGTGCCATTTAGATTCTGGTTCTAGTTCTGGTATACATGCCTAACCAAACAAGCAGAACAAAGAATTCAAGAAGCTCAGAATAGGGTTTTTGAATTGAGGCAGAATGACTCACATTGGATTATCTATAAATGTTAATTGGCTCTCTGTGAGAAAAAGAGTGAAATTTAGAAACATCCAAAATGTTTGAAAACATCATGTCATTAGTCTCCGACTTTAATATATAACTGATAATATTGTTCAGAATTTAATTAAATATATCACCAGGTGATGACAATACTTCTAACAGAGAAGAGAAATTGTAGATTTGATTAGGTTCACTGAAATACCACTATGGTTGGCTGGCCCTGCTATAATGCTGCGATGTTGATTGGCATTCTTGGGAGCATGTTTATAACCAGATATCATGTACATCCAGAATTATGTTAGAATCAACTGTGGTCAACTTTAATACTGTTATTATGGTGGGAACTGCTGTTCTAGTTATGCCATTGGTAGAATAAAATCATATTCTCAAGAAAATGTACTGTTAATTATTCTTGTATTTTCACACTTTCAGTCTTTAATAAATCCAAACAATTCAGGATCTTGATTGGTACCATTGTGCAATAATTGGCATATCCATTGTTAAAATATTTTGAAATATTTCAGAATGCTTAAAGGAATACTTACAGAGAATGGCTTTAACTTAATTTGTTATGATTTGACAAAGACTGATTGAGAATTTGTGAACATTAATGGAACATACACTTGACCATATCTACACCCAATGATGTATTTCACACAGATTCTTTTTTCCGAAGAATGGCAATGATTCTTTGTTCTGAAGGTTCTTTAATCTGAAGGTTCTTTATTCCAAAGGTTCTTTGTTCCAAAGGTTCTTTATTACAAAGGTTCTTTGTTCCAAAGGTTCTTTATTCCGAAAGTAGGTCAAGTCCTACCACAAGGTGTCTATATTCAATGTTTCTTATTCCAAAATAAATTGGGTAATTGTATAGCATTGTTTGTTGAAAACCCAGTATGAAATAACTAAAATAAATGTCCAATCCGATTTGACATCACTCGGCTACCATTTGTGTATTTATATATTAATTGCCTATACCCAAAATGGATTAGCTCGACATTAAGGGCCCCATTCATGACAGGTTTTGATTATCAGATATTGGCTTTTAAAAGAGGTAGTTCACCATGTTGCAGTCAAATTGAAATTCCATGGTGTATACTTCGTTCACCATTTGTAATAATGGTTCATCAGATTTCAATTTGACTGACCATGTTTCAGCTCTGTCAAAATGATTATCCACGATAATGAGCATTATTCTTCAGTCGGTCAGTAGTGCAAACATTGAATTATTTTGGGTGCCATTGTGTGCCTCCATGGTGCATGCGTGTTACGAATGGTGTTGATTATCATAATCAGCATTTATCATTTTTTATTATTTGGTTAGAGGAACTTTAATTTTTGAATGACTGAATTACATGCAATACCATATTACACCTATATTTCATATTTTAGATCATGTTGCGGTTTTGGTTATTACTAGCAGCTAGAGTCCTTATATGGGTACTTTCAGAATAAAGAACCTTTGGAATAAAACACATGAGGAATAGTGAATAAAGAAATGACCCTATTTCACCCACTTTTAGTCCATCAAGTGGAATATACAGTGTGATGGTAAGACATTATCATATTTTAACTTGGAAATCACAAGTCCCATTACATTTCTAATAATAGAGGTAATCATATCCACAAGTATCTGTTATCTTCATGCATGCAATTTGAAAATTGGCTATGATTGCTAAACCTTGATTTTCAATTTTTTTTTTTTTAGTTGGTATTGAATAGAGTTGTGTGGGGGGGGGGGGGGGGGGGGGGGGGGTGACATCTCTACATATGTTGTTGTTATATCTTCTCAGAGTGTGGGAAATCTGTCAGTCTCAGTGATTTTCTATTCCAGATTGAAGTATAGACAAGGTGACATCATTATTCTGATAAATATTTAATAATTAAATAAAACTATCACAACCATACTGGATTGGAATGACTAGGAGGGTGACCCAAGATTTGTAAGGTCACTAGTATCACTAGACTATATATAATAACATGCTAAGAGGTTCTTCACAAAGTTACATGCTGATATTTTTAAAGTATATAACCCTTTCATGACGGGAGCTATGGTGGTGCAGCATTAAAAGATCCTGAGCAAGTACATTCTCTTATACATGCAAGTCTCCCATATGGAGCCTCACATATATATGAGAATGCACTGGCTTACAATGTCAAGGTAACTATTGTTAGGACCCAATGTATTCTCTTATATATGTGAGGCTCCCTATGGGAGACTTGCCTATATAAGAAAATGCATTGGCACAGGGTTTTCGCAAAATATCTGGAAGCTCCAGTCATAGAAGGGTTAAGAATGCTTTACTAATATGTGAATATAACTACAACCATATCACAAATTAGCCTGATTGAGTTACATGTGTGTGTCCCTGTGACATGTGTTGTTATGATATTACTAAAGATATATCTGGCAGGAAAGACAAGATGACAATATTTGTAGGAATATCATAACAAGAGACAGCATAGTCCCACTGTCATATTATGACAAGCTCTAAACCTATCAATCTTCGATATAAACAATAATTGGCTACAAAGCTACACTTGCCTTTGGCCATGTGAACTCTTTAACTCTTAGCAACAATTAAGTGGATTATAAAATTATTCCACTTTATTACATGTATAATTACATGATAAGCAAGACACGAAAATCTAAATCAAAAGGCAGGGCCAGTGTATGTAGTTGCAAAGATCACCTGACTAATGTGAATTCCATCGGCAATAGCAACTAATGCCGCCATGGTTTATTAATATAAAAGGGACTGAAGGCCTTCACAGTGAAAACATGAATGTCTGTAAAACAACTACCATCAACAAGTACATGTAAAAATAGATCAGCTGCTCTTATTTTTTTCATTATTAATAAATTATAATTCTCTATAAACAAGATGTTGCATGCTAACCATTGCTGTGTAAACGATTTATCGATCAGACTCCAATTATTCCATTAAAGGGACGGGCGGCCTTCGTTGCAGGTTATAATTTAGAAATAACATTATCAAATTATGATAATTTCCTCAAGAATATACTAATAGTATAGCATAATGATGATATGGATGAGATAATATGATAATATGCAAGGCATATGGAACGACCCCGGCATAATAGTAAGAAGACGGACAATGCAAAGGATCGTGCAAATAGTCATGATAGTATATGCATATATATTAGGCCTATACGCATGTCAGCGAATGCTTGATCAATCTTGTAGATCGTTTTGGATGCGAGTAGACTTCGATAATTATATATGACTTAATATAGCCTATGGTTTAGATATCAGCCTTTGATGAAAATAATCATACCTCTAACGAGTTGATATAACATACACACATCTCAGAACACACAATGTTATTGTTGTATTTATCTTTGCCGGTCGACATTTTATTTTTGGGCATATTTATGTCAGTTTTGAGACAAAACAACCTACAATTTGGTCATTTTGAAGAGTAATTCTCATTACACATGAATGCGTAGTTACAGTATATAGATGTGACAAGGTCGCGGATTTATGGAACATTTGGGTGATTAGTTGGCACTAAACAAAATGTAAGTCATGATTCAATATTCATCCATGTACAGAAATCGGACCTGTGAAAATGGCAAAGTCTTTTAAACTATTATAGTTCAGAATTCACTAGATTGAAAATAACCATGTACATTCTTAGAAAAGTGTACAATGCATAGTGTATTCGTAAATTTTGCTAATTTTCTGAGATGAAAGCGTCTAAGTGACCGGAAAATATAGATGAAAGCTAACATTTAGTTATATGAGGGACATTTAATCATGCTGCATTGTATATGTAGCTAAGTACTGTTTTATGACACTTATATGCATACATGTATTCGTTTAAACCTTCCGATATGCTAGAGTAAATTAAAATTATGACCCAATTTCGAAGCGATAGTTTTTGTTGATACGCCACGTTGCGCATAGTCCTTTCTTGAAATATAATACACATAATTATGTGTCTGCTTTTACATGTCCAGTATGGTTGTGATATGTAGCCTAGCGACGAAAACGACATTAAACTCTCAATCAATACATCAATCAATAGATATATAGTCTATAGTGAGGTGAAATCAGTTGACCACGAAGACGACATGACACGTTCAATCATGTCTGGATTCTGGCCCGCAGAGACAAATAACATTTTGACGTCATGACGCCGTAACTGCCTTCATTTAGCTAACAAATAAAATTGATCTAATATGAACCTATGCAGGACATATTCATAACAACTTACTGTTTATAAATAAATATATTCTTCAGTGGTCCATTGCCAAATATCGGAAGTTGTGAAGTAGCAAATATGTTTCATTGCCGATTCCGCAATTTTGTGAAACAACTACCGGAAGTCACGTGATTTTTTCGCGAAAATGTTGGTTCGCTAAAATTTTCTCCTTCACGGTATACTGTAATTTATGTGTGACGTCACAAGTACGTACGCCCGCATGTTACTATACACGAACCGAGCTCGGGCGCGCAAGCGCATCGAGCGGGGTCATTATTATTCACAAAACATGTTTTGTGTCCGAGAAAATACAGGTAGACTGTTGATTATTTCTCACAAAAAGCGCAGTGGATTGTTTATAAGATGAGTCATGATATTGCGCCATTTCCTTAAATAGATTCGCACGATTTATGTCGGTTGTAAAACTCCTAATTTGGTGCTTACTCACAATGCGATTCATCGTAATATTCCTTATTTCGATTTGCGTGCTTTACGTCGGTTGTAAAACTCTTAATTTGGTGCGCTTACAACTTACAATACGATTCATCGTAATATTTCTGTCTGATCATTTCCCAATCATGAAGTAACGTGGATTAGCTTCATTTTGAACTGACTGCGGGTAGAATGGGTCGATTAAAATATAATTTGGTGTGATTTGAATGCGATTATTGATTGCGCTAATAAATTTATCTAAGCATTTCGCAGCGCAATGGAACATTTTCATTGGTAGTTCCCTATGTTTGTATATAAACAATCGTAACGTAACTTTTTTTTTATGTTTGTTTACATAACCAAGGGTACAAACATGATATTTAAAAAAATATAATATATATTTCCTTAAAGAAAGCCTGAACACTGAACTATATGGATATATGTCCTGCGTTTGTAAACCATAGTAGAAAAGGGGTTAACTTTTTGTGGTCGCCTACGATCTCTCGCGGTCTTCAGTGGCTTGCTCGGATTAGTCACGCATGCGCAGTCCCAATATAACCGATTGAATTCGCCAGTTTATTTTCAACTCAATCAGGAGATTGGCGAGTTGCGGGGTTGGGAATGGCACCGCCATGGGAGGGCCCTATGATAGTTCAGTGTTCAGGCTTTCTTTAAGGAAATATATATTATATTTTTAAAAATATCATATTTCCGCTAAAGGAAGCCGTTCACACTGAACTATATGGATTAGAATGCAAGCCCAGGAGGAGGCACGAGCAATAAAGTTAATAGCCAAATTTTGGAGGGAATGCACTCTGCTAAAACAGATTGTACCTAAATATGAACTCTTTAATGAATCTGTTATGATTAGGTACGTGAAATAACTCATATAATTAGAGTGCTATATTGCCCAAACATGTACCTCCCCCCCTTGTTTTTGGAAGGAACATCCCAGGTGGTGCCATTCAATTCAGAATTGCGAGCGAACCGAGCAATTCTCTGTTCTTCATCCGTCAGTTCTAAGAATCGAGCCGATTTGAGATTCGAGGAGACTAACTCCCTCTCCGCCTTAGCGACATAACGACCTGCACTGGAGGAGGCCCACTCCAAAGATGGCAAGACAACCAACATTAAGAGTTTAACTAACTGCTGTTCACCAATGCAGATGGCAGATAACCTGATGCCCAATCTGTGGCACAGGTATCAAATGGAGAGCCCATTAGCCCAAATGGGTTATACAACTATAAGCGAGTCAAGCCATCGGATCAGAGGGAGCCCCCACCATCGCATGCTGCAGGTGGTCATGCCCAAGCTAATATCCTGGCCAAGCTGGAGGGTGGGGAGAGGTCATTTTTCTCCGATCCCTAATGCGAGCGTGACCAGGGAGACTCGGCGCTTTACCTCATGGGTACGGCCCCTGCCCTACGCTTAAGCTGCCGAAGGCCATCCAGCCGGTACGTACGCACGCGATTTTGGCAGCTTTAGCGCCCAGAACCGCTAGCGTCTGGTGGGGGCCAAATGGCCTGGAGGTCCCAAGTACCCCGGCAGCTCCACCAGACATATCCCCACGAATTGGTTGAACCGTCAAGACGTAACTGGAGGAGCGTGAACTGGTCCTGCCCTTAGAACAGTTATCACACGTTCACATGTCCCTGAGGTACATATGTATCACAATATACACATTGCGTATATATATATATATAAAATGATAAAATATATATATCCGGGGGATATATATATTAAGTTTTCCTCATGAGACCATGTCAGAAGGCCCTTCCAAAGCTGCACCCATCAATCTAATGGTCGGAGCCAGATCACAGCTCCCTGTCATGATCCAAAGTATCACTAAATATAGATATACAACCCCACAGAGAACATGTCTCATGTCTCTGAGGTACCTATGTATCACAAGATAGCATTGCAGAAACCCAGTGACACAAATCTTTCGCATATATAGATATATAAAATGATATCATAGATATATCATGGCGATATATAAGTCATCATGAGATCATGTCAGAAGACCCTACTAAAGCTGCGCCCAACAATCCAATGGTCGGAGCCAGAGCAGAGATCCCTGGCACAATCCAATGTATCATTAAAGATATATATATAGCCCCTCAGAGAACATGGCCGAACACCGCAGGTGACCAGAGCATCCAATGAGAAAGCAAACCGCTACTCTCAGGTGCCAAAACAATAGTGTCGGTACGAGTATTAATTTTGGAGAAATTTCCCAACGAGCACCATCCATTGGAATGGAGACAGACAGCAAAATGTGCAATCACAAGTATTATGTTCAGCCTAAATCCACACACATTACTATTATTAGGCCATCACGACCACTAGGCACCCGAGAGCAGTCCGCGTTCCCAGCGGAATACCCACCGCGATCCGATTCTAAGAAATGAAGGTGCGCCTTCTACAACCGAAATCAGTTCAAATGATGTACAATGTAGTCAGATGATGAACACAGGTAAATTTTCACGGTCACCATACGGAATATTCAGGTCTGCCCCCCCAAACATGCAGCAGAATGACCTAGGTGTGTGATAGGTCAGTTAGTGTGAAGCATGCAGCAAACTAGGGGAAGACCCGCTCTAAAAATGGCTCCCCTAGGAAGGAAACGAATGAAATTATCATCCTCCTAGTAAAGGATACACATCCCTTTATAATGTTGTTTTTTTATTTTAATATGAAGAGCCAAGATAGAGAGGAACTCCCCCCACCCAAGTGGTCCTGCTTATGGCATGTTTAAGGAAGAGAGGACAAACCCAGCATAGACCGAAATGCGCAGTTGGCAGCATGGTTTCAGGCCCTTACGATCGGGCATCTGGTGCCATGGGGATGGGATCCCACTCGTACGGGGTGGTCCCCTGCCTGCGTCTTAGGAAAGGTCGGTAATGCTGGTCAATGAGCTTCCTCGAAAGCTTAGCTGGACAGCGCAAACGTCTTTGCCTGTTTTATTGTCTATGTGCCAGATAATCAAATTGATATGGGCAATAGAAGTATGAAGAGCCATGCTGATGGCCTCTTGTCGGAAAGGATATTGGCAGTGGTCGTGGGACACGTGACAATATAAATGCTTTCCATGTAAATATGCTTCATTCGTGTGTGAAGTATATTTGCCAATCAACGGTATGAAAGTTCGGGACACGTATATATTTGAAAATTCATTGAGACTCCAGCTAGTCCATGAATACCTTCAAAACACCTACCATGCCCTTTATGAACAATGCATGCTGTATTGGATGTACAGCCTGTTCTTGTACCAAGCTCACATTTGATATGGTTACTTGCCATAAATAATGTCTCCCCCCATACAGAACTTTCTCATGAGAAGTTGTTAGAATCTTATAAGAATCTCATGAGAAGCATATTAGAAAGATATGCAAAGCAGAGAAATCTAACATGAACCTTGTGAGAACATGTTAGAAATCAATTTTCTAACCAAGGGTCTTATGTGAGAAAAATTTCTCACGTGAGAAATATGAGATCTCGTAAGAAATGCAGACTTTGAAATATTTCAACTGAACCGATAGTATATTTTTCTAAGTTGCAAATTCTAATTTGAGTTCTCATGAGAAAAATAGACTTTGAAATTATCATCCTTCAAGTAAGTTTTAAAAAAATTTCGGGGTTAAGAAATTTTCACGTGATTTCTTATGAGGAATGCACACTTTGAAATTTTTTCACAAAAACTTATTGGATATTTTCAAAGTCAGAAATTCTCACGTTAGATCTCATAAGAAATACAGACTTTAAATTGTGTGGTCTCCAATTCCAGAAAAGTAAGCCAAGTGTGATTTTCTTACATGAGAATATGTTAGAAATAGGGTAGATATTTTAAAGTCAGATTTCAATGGTGGGTAAAATGATTTAATCTAGAACATGTGGTCTTGAGAAATCTGATCTGGTGTATGCTGGAGAATTCAAAATATAAAATGCGCCAAAACAGTTACTGGAGTTAACCTGTACATGTCAGTTGCTGTGCATGATTTAGACTGTAAATTATCTTTATATCTGTGCTAGAAGCTTAAGTTGTGTTATATTCACGAGAAGGGGAACATGGAGTTATATTTATTGTTTTATTTGTGGATATTCTTTAATGATAAGTTCCACAACATGGAATACACATTATACTAGGTAAGTGTAATATTTATATAAATGGCAGAGGGCTTTAGGCATCGCGTCATGCATCTGGCATCATGGCAAGATTTTATGGCATGTGGTCTCTTGTGTTGCCTTTACTGCAGGTTCTAATATGTAATTTATCAACCAGGTAGACTACATGCAGTATACATGTGTATATATTAAAGTTGATTTAAATTTTATTTTCAAATATTTTAAATTATATTTCTAGAATAAATAATGATGGCCCATATCACATCAAATAAACTTCTGTTATTGTTAATTGATTCTAAGACAGAGTAAATGTTCAAATCTATTTGAACAAAATGAATGAATTTTAGGAAATAAACAATTTATGGCAGTTTTCATTGTTTCATGGAAGTGATTTTTACAGTTATTTGGAATATTCCACGGAGCAGTTAACATGTTGCAGTGTACACATGCACACATGTTGAACAGCAATTGAAAAATTGGTTGATCAAATATTAAGAAAAGTTAAGTTGAAGTTTAGTGTGAGAATACAGATCTGTATTTGTACAATATAGATTCATCGCACACACAAATGCCTCTAAGATCAGGGACCCCAGAAGCAGAAAATGGCAAGGGGGCAAAAGCAGTCCGAAAGCCTGGAAATTCTCAATGACAGTGTTTGTTATTTTATAACCTTAAAAAGATGATAAATGACAGTGTTAAATTGTTAATGATACCAAAATGAATTTGGTAGCACATAGATTTGTTTGAATTAGATAGTCCTTATTTGTTATACTGGTCATTATATTTTGAAATATATAGAACAGGAATTTTTTCTTATATGCATGAAAAAAGGATTTTTCTCGCGAGAGAAATGATTCTTTCTCACGTGAGAAATGATTCATTCTCACGTGAGAAATGATTCTTTCTCATGTGAGAAATTATTCTTTCTTACGTGAGAAATTATTCTTTCTTGCGTGAGAAATGATTCTTTCTTACGTGAGAAATTATTCTTTCTTACGTGAGAAAAAATTATTTCTCACGTGAGGTTTTTAATATGCAAATTAGCAAGATTTTTTTTCACGTGAGAAAAAATTCTTACGTGAGGAAAGATTCTTTCTCATGTGAGAAAAAATTCTTATGAGATCTTGCTAATTTGCATATTAAAAACCTCACGTGAGATTCTAACGTGAGAATCTAACGTGAGATTCTCATGAGAATTATGTTAGGACATTTTGGTAAGGGGGCCCCCCACCTTCCTCGTCTTGGAATACCACTGCTATTATATCGTTATTCATTGGGGAACGTCATCCAGGCCACGGTCGCCAGTTATTGCCAGTGGGCCAGTTACCTGGAGGGGTCAAGTCACCACGATTCTAAATACCTGTCAGGCTGGAATCATTCTCATAATTGAATCAAGAAGGGGAAAGGTTTTTCAAACCAAAGTATCTTCAAATATATTTGTAGATAGTGAAACCATGATTAAACACCGTCAGAGTGACGATAAGCTTCTTGCCTTACTCTAGAGAATGCAAACCGGAGCACCCATGATTTGTAATTTTGTGTCCCAATTAGAGCCATATCCAGAATCGTAGTAACCCAGCCCCCCCGCTTCTTTTCGGTAAACCTACACAGGAAGGAAAGCAATTATGTTTGTATTCCGGAAGGAGACACCATTTAGTCGAGAAACAACCCAGCAATTTTGAAAGGATGGGTTAATTTTGGATACAATTCAGAATAATAACTAAAATCTGGAATTGAGACAATAGTGAAACTGTCATCACGATTAATTTTAGTGTCATGCTTGCAATCATTAAATGCTAGCAGTTCAAAATTTGACAGTGAAGTTGAAGCACTGTACGAGAATCGAATCATGTACTCAACAGAATTCTGACTCCTGTCAGATGTCAATCCCTGTCTGAAATTAATGACACTAACGAATCTTAGTACGACGACAGTCATTATTTTTCTGATATTGATAAACTGTAGTCTGATAACTTCAAGCGTCGACCAACACATCTAAATCATAGGAGACATGTGTGACAGTATTAAAACAGAAAACACAAAGTATTTTGTGAAAGCATGTTGTTTTGATGAGATCTAGTGACTCCAGTAGTGTTCTGTAATATGCACACACATAGGTGTGTACATGGGTCAGCCATTAAGTTTTTATTGTCCACACCCGATCGCACAGCGTAGTGCACCCATGACAACATACCTGAACAAGTGTTGTAATGGGGAAAGTCGGCATTTGCATTCGGATTTTATTCAGTAATCTCGAATGGGACTTGTTAGCCTGACAAACTTGGTATCGGACCAAGTTCTGATTTCTGTCAGAATACCCTGACCAGGGTGCGATCCCCGGTCCGCTATCACATGGCTGAGATTGTTACATTGAAGGTGATGCTCCGTTACGAGAATCAAACCATGAACAGAATTATAACACTTGTCCAATATCAATCTCTGTCAATTTATTAAAGTAATAATGACACTACTGTTTTTACATTGATAAACCCAGATGTAAATTGTAATCAACTTTTAAGTTCAAATGTGACCAACACATCTGGATCAGTTGTATTGAACCATAAAACAACAAAGTATTATGAGAAAGAATGTTGTTCATAACATTATGATAGATAGCGTCAGTAGCGATGGTAATTATTGCTAAATAAATGTCCACGCGTAAATAAATTCCCACGAAATTAGGAGACTTCCGGTAGCGAATCACGTGGCATTTATATCTGACAAATTATATCATACCTTATAGGTTCTATAATAATTACATAGATGAATTGCTCACAATAATCTATGCGCCTCGTAAGGCCTTGAAATGGCGGCTGATTATGGCGAAATGTTGATTTTCATATTCGAAAATTTTTAAGTCCGCCGCCTTTTCGAAAACCCGGACAATTTGTATGTTTGAAGCGAAACGGTCTGTGAATTCGAAACAATAATTCTAAAAACTAACGCGTAGGCGACCAGTAATTATTGTATCGATAAATTGAATTTGTTGTCTAGTTGTTAAAAGACAAATTCGGAAAAATACTCCCTTAGACTTCCGTTCGGTTCGTAGCAGAAAATAAACTGGCGAATTCAATCGGTTATATTGGGACTGCGCATGCGTGACTAATCCGAGCAAGCCACTGAAGACCGCGAGGGATCGTAGGCGACCACAAAAAGTTAACCCCTTTTCTACTATGGTTTACAAACGCAGGACATATATCCATATAGTTCAGTGTGAACGGCTTCCTTTAGCGGAAATATGACAATAACATGCAATCTACGTGATATTATTATTTGTATAAGAACAACGTCTGTCTATTAAAACATTCTTTCTGTTTATGGCGGTTTTAGTGGATGTGACTATTTTAAAACCTATATCCACAGGGAAGGCTGCCCGTTTCTTTAAAATACAAAGATCAATCCAATCAAAATGTAACGGTAAACATTGGAATAGGTTAAAGCATGGACAAATATTCTGAAAACCAAATTTGTACTGAAATATTTTAATTAATTAATGTTTATTTATGTAACAGCGGTTTTAACATGCGAAATACCTTTATTTGAGAATATTTTACAGTGAAAATAAGAACAAAGTCAATATACTTTCCCATGTCCTTCTTCATGATGATGGACTTATAGTCTTTTATGATTTCTCACATCTACCTAGTACGAAGGCCTTATGTCCATTTAACTGAACCTGGTTACAAGCTCTTTTTAGTGTTGTGACAACTAGAGTGAAGGTACAGTTTGTCATTGAAATTTGCACGCTTACTCCTTGTGATAATATTCTAAAAGGTATATGATTTAGGGCTAAAGACCAGAAACAGAAACAAAGTATCTTAGTTAAGTAGTAGTCCATTACATATTAGTCCAGGCACATTAGACATGGAAGTGGAAAAGTAAGGAAATAAATCGGGGAAAGCTGATTTTTTTATATTATTTTGGCCATAACATCGCGGACGCGTCACGAAAAGTCCCCTAAAATCCGATTTGAGCTTTCTGAGTTACATCATTTTTTCCATATAATTAAACAAAACAATATTTTTCACAATGATGGAAATAATTGGATGTTGTAACAATTTTTCAGCCGAAACGTATACAAAAAGCACTCAATATTGTTCGATATACAATTCTCGAACCAACGACACCCATTCAAAGGGAAATATCGAATGAATTTCGCATATATAGATATGAAATAAAACACTGAGCCAAAATACTGACGATTTTGAAGACAAACTGATGTATTCGATGTCGGATTTCTCAGGCTTCTCAAAACATAGGCGCAAGCTATCTATTTTAAAAACTGCACAGACACCACCCCGTCGCTATAATAGGCAGAACTAGCGAGTACGCACATCATAAGTTGTCAAAACTTGTAAAAACATAACCCTACCCCCGAAACTGGTTGTCAACGATCTGGTCGTATTTTGATATTCTATTTTGTCTAAGCTAGTCATATGCATTACTAAGTTATACCAGTATATGTGAAATATGAGTACGAGAGCGAATATAGTGACACGATCAGAATACTACAAACGCAGTCATGAAATGGCTGTCAAAATGGCCGCAACCACCAAGCTAAGCCGAAATGATGGCAACTTATTATATAACCACCTAGTAGGTAAAATACGTATTAACAATATACAAGTCTGTTGTTAAATATCTTTAAAGGTACACAGTTCATTAAAACAGGCCCATGTGGAGGATTTATCGGCCATTGCAACGCAGGTCAAACCCAATGAATTACGTCTTTAAAATTTCGGGTTTTCTGTTTACAGTCGGGGCCAAAAGTAATAATTTCGGGCATGCAACATACGAAGTAATGTTTCGCCACACAGTGTATGGTAGTTTCGTTCGGCGTGATGATAAATTATTGAATGGAACGCAGAAACTTAAGTGCATATCCTTGCGGTATAAATAGTAGTTACATTTCCGGATTGTTCATCACTGTACATGATAATAAACCACACACGTATGTTGCAATTATTATTATATTGCAAAGAAACCGCCACCTCTTCAAAAGATTAGCACTGCATCACACCTGATCAAATAGACAGCACATCGTACATTTGATATACGACTAATTTTCGTGCTGCTTCCAAACCGGTCTCTTAGTAAACAATTTGTTCAACTTACTTCAGTCGGCAACTTGCAACTGGAATATGCTATTACGCAATGTACAATATTAGTTTTCCGTATTTTGTTGTTTGAAAATATCTTGCCAAAACCACCCATGATATCAGGTGATCATCGTTTAAAGCTGTTATTTCAGCGTTGAACATTGACTCAATGTTGCTAGTTATGGTTGTTAGTTCAGCAGATATGTGTAACATTAGGGAGAAGGGATACACACGGTAATGCGGTTGCAGAAAACATAGTACCCTTCGCGTATATGTGACCTTGGTGAATATAACCAAATATTATTTCCAGGTGTAAAGACAGTCTCTGTCACAGAGTATGTGGGCAATTTTGGTCAAGTTTAGATTTTTTTAAAGAAAGTATATGGTACTCCTTTGTGTTTTGATAAATTGCTTTCATAGTATACCACCATGCATTCTTGTGATAACAGCGAAATATTCGTGTTTTATTACTTATTCTTAGGCAAAAATTACTAATATTTTAAGACACGGAGAATATAATCTACACAATTCACCCATTACTCTATGAATATCTCTCATACTGCTCTATAGCAGTGTATTTCGAAAGGTTTGATGGTGTATATATCAAAAGAAACGATGACCGGTCACATTAGTGATACTGCTATGAGCACATATATTTCGGCTTCTATGAAAGGTCACAGAATCAATTCTTCGCTATTAAATTTCATTTTACAGTGTAGTGTACATATATATCACACGATTCAAGATAAATAGTGCAGAAAAATTTGCCTTATTCTCCCGTTTCTTTGCGGTCAAAAAGTCCAGATTTAACCATTTTATGAGACCTTGCTTTTCGCTATATCTCTCGCGATATATATTAGAGATAATTCGCACATACCCGATAAAATGTTTCTCTTATTCTCTGCAATCATTCTTCCTCACATATTTCGAGCGTGTTGTCACTCTTATGGGACTAGCTATTCAATTATGCATAAAATGTAAATTTCATTCTATTTTGGCCATTTTGGCGGCCATTTTGGGACTTCAATTCAACTTATATGGTTCACGGCTAAGCATTGTTTGTATGTATGTCAATGTATTATGAATTTGGAATTAATTGATCTACACATGACTGCATTCCCATATGGCCTGATGGAGATGGTTCAGAATTTGAACCATTCCGAAAAATCAAGATATCTCAAAAAGCTCAACTCGGATTTTAGGGGACTTTTGACACGTTGTTCATAAACATGTTCTTATTTATCCCTGAAAAAATCAGTTTTCCCCGATTTTTTACACTAGTGAAACCTTATGTGCCTGGACTAATATGTTGTGTGCGTTGCATTGTAATTGGATAATAGACAATAAGACTAAGGCATTCAGACAACTGTGATGCATCTGCTACGTTGTGCCCATTAACATACACAACAGAAAGATTGTATGTATGAAACGTATGGCTTAACGTTTCTTGTTTTCAACCAATAAAAGATGGCGGCTGTCTTCGAAGTGAAGGAAAATTGACTTGTATTTATGTCAATAATGTGTTAGTTGTTGGAATTTGACAGGTTTGACATTATCATTGAAATTAATTTATTACTAATAGAATGATTTACAATATTGCATTTATTTCAATATCAAACTTATTAGCTACAATTATTAATCGAAAGCTTTGCATTATAATGCAATGTACGCACCCATATGAATTGCTTAACAGAGACAACTGATCGTGTCAATGCAACGGACCGGACCAACACAATGCAATTGTCTGAACACTCCTGTAAATGGTAGAGTTATTCTCACCAAGAAAAGTTAGAAAGGGTATGTGTACTTGAGTGTAGGAAATATGCTGGTTGACCTCTTGTGAGAACCTTCTCATATCCTGACCTGTTCCATATTTTGTGGATGTTTGCAATGTGGGGTTGATGGATACAAATATAAATCTAAAAGCTTATATCATCCCTTTCCATACATTTAATTCAGGGAACGGGGTAATTCGAAGTGGTAGCATTTGTGCTATAATCCCTTTGCCAATATGTTGTAAAATATATTGGCAGTAAAATATGTTTATACCAATTTAATTTGGAGTATAATAATATTATAATTAGGTCAATATGTATATATATACGTAAATTATTGGTTGTTTTAGTATTTCAAAGGATGTTTGAGAGATGGCTGAATGAAATGACTTTTGACAATGAAACATAAGCAATATTTTCTTCTAACATGACACTTGAACATAAATAGAAATTATCAAAGGCCTTTTAGTCTGAAATTCAATTTTCATTTTTTTAATTAAAAAAAACACATGAATTAAGCATCCAGTGAGGGTGGAGCATGTATTGCCAAAAATTAAGGCTATTCAATATCCTCTAATTATAAGGTAACTTAAAGGCCCACTTAATTTTCGAGTCACCGATTATTTTTTGTATTGTGCCTTGATATACAGTTTTAATAGCAATCTATGCCATAAAATACTATCAGAATTCATCACCATTTGAAACGTCTGTATCTCAGAAGATGCTCATAGAGAAATAGAAAACAGCTGAAAACATAGAAAGATTCCCCCCATTATGGCTCCCAGAATGCAACAGAATTCAAACTAAAAATGTATTTTCAATGGAAGGGAATAACTCTATCCTTATGATATAGAGTTATTCCCCTCCATTGAAAATAATGCACTTTGCACTACAACACAGATGAAACTTAAGCACAAAAATATGTCGGTAACTCAACAAAAACAACATGTTCACAGTTCATTACACCGGATAAGTTGATAATACAATGTTTTGGAGCTTCCTCTTTCAAATGGTATATAATAGGCCATATATTTTATATAATGTAAACTGGGGGTTCGAAAATTAAGTGGGCCTTTAAGCACTTTCTAGACCTTGAATGGTCATTTGTTAGATTCAGAGGACCCTGCCTTTCTGATGTTTTGTCTGATGAGAATGTATTAGTAGATTATTCATGCTGTGCACAGATATATGCTGGAGTCAAATTAGCATCATAAACCTTCCAGCTGATACAATTCCTGTCATGGCTTGATCTTGTGTTGTCTGTAAATTCCTTCTCAGAAGTATGTCCTGAAATCATATGTGAACAATTGTTTATATTTGCTATTTCAATCTACCTATGAATACATTTCTCCCAAAGAAATTATGATAAATAGTGCTATGTTTTAAAGGTGGACTCTACCTTAAATCCGGCCATTTATGTGACCATCTCCTTTTATACTCAACAGAATATATGCAACAAATGAATGAATTTAAGCCATGTATGAGTGCAAAATACACTCATGTGTGATCTACGAATGATGCAAAGAACATGGTAATTATAATGAAAATGAATTTTTGACTCCAGTATTAATTCATTTTCATTATAATTACCATGTTCTTTGCATCGTTCTTAGAGCACATGAGTGTATAGTGATGCCCTAATTAATTGACTCCTTAACCACAGCAGAATTATGGGTAATTTTTCAGGATTTAGTCGGAAATATGGCTTGTTGCCATTCATCGGATTCACCAGATATCACAGACATCACCAGACATCAGAATGGTAAACTGTAAACCATAGATTCCATGTTCTTGTTTGCTGTGCAGAGTATGTAGTTAGGGATAATTCACACAATTTTTAATCTGACCAATGCACCTAGTCTGTGTAAACATTCACTCAGAGTCATATTGAGTCTATCGTAGTCTCGTCGAAGTCGCATCGTCTTAAATTAATCACTTCAATTGGACACTTTCATTTTGGGGCTACTAATAATGAGTTCAGATTGGTGCTACTGATGTGAAATCCTCCAGTTCGGAAAAGAGAAAGTCAACGACAAGTAATCAGACCCACTATTAACATGTTGGTCTGTATATTTAACTTAGACTGCAATGGATCCAGCCCAGAAATAAAGGCATTTGAACCAAACTTTATGTTCCCAATTGCTGTATATTATTTTTCAAGAATGGTAGACTGTATGGTATATTCTGGTCAAAATCCACAGTATGCGATGATTAATATGAATATTTCATAAGTGATAACTACTCATCAATGAGTATTTAGTATAGAAAGGGTTAATCTTGTCTTGGTATATTTGTGGGAAATCTAAACTAACTAAAACTCACACTTCATCTTCATAGTTATGAATAACATGAACTGCCACAACATATCTCACTGAGTCCTGAAATGATATACATATCACATTCAGTCACTATGTTTGAACAAGAATTTGTACCAAAATGGCTGGACATAGCACACAAGGCTGGAAATAACTCAAATTTTGGTGCTCGATAAAATGACAAGGCACCGATTGGTTTGTGCCAGTCATTAATAATTTTGTGCCAGTCAAAAAACATTTTCAAAAAGTATATGCTATGTGTTATGGGTCAACTGAATCATTTAAAAAAAAATGGATTTCTTTTGAAATTTTGCAATAACGTTTTGCACATTTTGAATAGAAATAAAAAAACCTGAAACAGCACAAGCATTTGTTGAATAAAGAAATTTCTAACTGCAGTCCCCAGCGGTATTATTGGATGCTTCATGGAAAATGCCAAATGCATTCATCTCATGTATATTGATCAACTGTTGGTAGAATAACACATGCTGTGATTAGATAAAATGGAAATAGTGTTTGTTTCGTTAATAATACACAAGTGGCATGTATAATTTAAAAGCCGGCACTTACAAGGTTGAAAATTTATTGTCTTACACACATTGATCAACAAAAGAACAGCCGCACTTTTATATGTGCATGCTACATAAATCAGCCCTGGTCATAGTGACATGCACAAACAGACATGAGTCAGTCATTTGTACATTTTCGGCCATTCAATGATGGTGACTGGATGCTTATTTCCTGTCTTCATACCCCACTTTGAAAAATTTGGATTATGGGTGAATCTCCAAACCGAATATTTGTTGAGATCCATTATTAACTTGTATTTTTCTTGAAAAAATAATTTAAAAATTGTTAGTGCTTCTATAGATTGTGGACTTTTGACATTAATGAGTGTATGGCTTTCTGCAAGTAGGTATTTTTCATATATTCAAAACCGAAAAAATCTGAAAAATTACCAAAAACAACTTGGCTTCAACTTGCTACTTTCAAGAAAATTGGTCAGTAAATATTCTGGCCACAATAAAGGTTCTGTCCATAAACTTAATGACGAACTCTTGTAGTATTCAAACATAAATACCAGAACAGTTATTTACCCGACTATTCTCTGAAGCTTCCTTCAGTATATTGTTGGCCTGTGATAATGTAATGTCAGTCAATCTCTTATTGCCGACCATAAGCAGCTGGTCTCCTTTCTGAATTTCAGCTGAAATCATGAGAAAATTACTGAATATATGGATTGTACAAAGTGAATGTTTGAAAATAAGGTTTAGTACTGAAGTGGATAGGATACCCTGTGCACTCCCCTCCCCGTTCACTCACATATTTTCTTCTTTATTACATCCCTCAACTTTTAATCAATGTTAACATGAACAAGACAGTCAAAGACTGTGGGGTCGCTCACCAGACTGCAAAGACTGATAAGACTGGGACTCTGGAGACCACAACAGTCAGAACTTTTCATAATCACTTTAAAAGAATTAGATCTAAACAGGATATGTGGCTAGATAGGCTTCATGTATGTAGATCAGTGAATATCTACCTTTAAATTACCAACTGTACACTACTGATCACCCCGCCAGGTGACCCCATTTGAACAAATTTGAACTACAGTCACCAAAGGACCCTTCATACCAAATATGAACCCATTCAACCTGATGGTACATGAGAAGTCGTTTTTAAGAATTACTATGGAGGGCAAGAGTTATGGCCCTGGCTTCACAACCATTTGACAGAGTGACCTCATTTGAACAAATCTGAATGTGAGTCACCTAGGGAACATCCACACCAAATATGAACCCATTCAGTCTTATGATTTAGAGAAGATGTTCAAAGAATTGTTGGCAGATGGATGGACGGACAGACAGGTGACAGATGAGAAGTGATGACTATATAGCTTCGTCTCAGGTGAGCTTCAAAATTACATTTCATTGAACAAATCTGTCAATCACCCCCCCCCCCCCCAACACTGTGGGGACATCCCTGCGAGAATATGACATACATGATTTATTTGAATGCCTGACTACATTAGCTTAACAAAATTCCCATAACCTTGAAAGCCAGTGCATTCCATTCATGAAACCATCAGCTACCAGTATGTCTTGAGGAGAGGTGTTGACATTTAGGTAATTAGGTTTTAAGGACTACACAAACAGCTTTGTGATACTCCTACAGCTGTGATAAAAACAAGGATTTTAATGGGGTGAACTAGGCAGAGATAATATGGTATGGTACAGCGTGGTGTGGAACAGACAGGAGGTGGGTGGGGAGGGTGGGGTGGGGTAGCTGTGTCTAAAATAAAATCAAAGGTCAAAATGCAAAAATGTTATTTTTTTTTAGAGTTATGTCCATGGCTCTGCCCCTATTTGACCCAGTGACCCCATTTGAACAAATCTGAACCCCAGTCACCCAAGGTCCCTCCGTACCATATATAAGCTAAATCGGCCCAATATTTTTTGAGAAGAAGTCATTCTAAGAATTACTGAGTTATGGCCCTGGTTTTTCAACTAATTGACCGGGTGACCTCATTTGAACAAATCTGAACACCAGTCACCCAAGGACCCTCCATACCAAATATTAGCTAAATCGGCCCAATGGTTCTGGACAAGAAGTCGTTGTAAGAATTACTATGGAGGAATAGAGTTATGGCCCTGGTTTTGCAACTATTTGACCCAGTGACCTCATTTGAACAAATCTGAATGAGAGTCACCTAGGGAACATCCACACCAAATATGAACCAATTCGGTCTTACGGTTCCAGAGGAGAAGATGTTCAAAGAATTGTTGACGGATGGACAGACAGATGGACGGTGCGACGGACGGATGGCCGGCTCGATGGCCGGATGGACGGACGAGGAGTGATGACTATAGCTCCACCGGAGACTTCGTCTCAGGTGAGCTAAAAACAAGAGCATCATTACGGCATGGCAAAATATTTACATGGTTTGTCCAAAATGTAGACATGAACAAAGGCCCATCTGATTTGATGCTGCAAAGACAGAGTTCAAAATCAAACTCACCCTTAGTTTGCAACAAAGGGCCAATAATCGATGTGTAAAACCCTAGTTCGAACTTGTCCTGTATTTTGGGCTTGAAAACTCACATACCAAATTTCATTCCATTCAATTCAGAATTACTAAAGTTATCATCCCAAAACAAAAAGCAAACAGATGGACGAACAGACCAAAAAACATAATACATCCCATTGTTTAAAAACAGGCATATAATAAGAGGCCATAAAGACACCAGACAAGATGGCGTCAAACATGGCTGCCGTTTTTCAGATGTAAATTTATGGAGAGAAAACCTTGTCAAATGTATAAATTATTGTGAAGTTAAAGACATAATGCCAAATTTGAATTGAGGGACATAATAAGGAAAAAAATGAGTGGGATGAAGTAAGTCCTGGGGAGGGGTGCAGGGGTACCCTATCAGCTAGTAGTATAATATATAAGGTGTATCTACACCGATTAAAAATGCAATAAAAAAAGAATCACTTTGACCAAGAATTCATGAAAATAATATGAGATACATATGGCATCAACCACATTTTACTTATAAGTAAATAAAGGATAGAGTTTTTCAACAAAAAGCCATATCGAGAACAATGTCG
This sequence comes from Siphonodentalium dalli, assembly GCA_032622095.1. Taxonomy (NCBI): domain Eukaryota; kingdom Metazoa; phylum Mollusca; class Scaphopoda; order Gadilida; family Siphonodentaliidae; genus Siphonodentalium; species Siphonodentalium dalli. The sequence continues at coordinate 58,288,311 of CP136067.1, forward strand.
AACAGTATAGAGTTCTAAAGTTACTTTTAGTGTAAAATTTAGTGTTCTGCAGTCTTAATTAGTTTTGAAAAAAAAAATGAAAGAAATATCAATTCATAGCAACAGATTCTTCTGTTAATGCTTTCTACACTAAATTCTAAAAGTATATATTAGAATGGTCTATTATTTGTCTGGAGGGGTTTCAGAACAAATATGCAGAGGACAGATAATACAAGTGCAGAAGAATTCTTATTTTTTGGAGGGACCTGTTCAGATAATAAGCTCAACAAATGAGCTGTGGTTACATTTATGTGACCAAAAATATATTCTCCCTAATATGTTGTATGACATCTCGTGTGCTGGCTGTTGTCATTATGGGTATATTGCAGTTGAAAAATAAAACATAATATTGTGAAACCCTAAAGCTAACTCTGTGTAAAAGCTATTATCATATGCTATCCTGGAACGTCATCAAACATCATATGTACTACTGCTGCTGATTTTGAGGCACTAATCCCTGGCTGAATGCTAATGTACTGAAGTTGTTTCATACCCAGTACGGACTTATAAAAGGTAGCATGACATTATCACAGCAATAGTTTTATACACTACATTGTTTGGAAAGAGTTTCTTCATTCATTCAACAAAAATAAAAATGCTTCTCAGTACTCACTCAGTATTCTCTACTGATAACATAATCAGTCAAATGATCACATAACTAAACAAGGAGATATTGCACCCATTCATGGGGCTTATTGAATACTAACCATTATCTGGTTCTGAAATGCCATATATATCAGCCACAACAATCTTCCCACCAAGAGGAGATCCAACACCACCTTCAAGGTACAGCTCTATGTTGTCACTCTGAAATGTTATCTTAAAGAATTACACCAATGTAGCTTTTTCTCTGTCATTATCGATGCCCGTTGAGCACATTGCCGAAAAGATTTTTGTGATAGGCCGCCCGTAACTGAAGTTATGCCAATTCTTGCGATTGAATATTCCATTATAGATTATGCAGACTGAATCGTTAATCTTCCTTCATGTGACGTCACATGAGGGACTACTAGCGACATGCAGTGTCTTACATAAATAAGTAGACAGCCTTTCAATTTTGACACTGCATGTCGTTTGTAGTCCCTCATGTGACGTCACATGAAGGAAGATTAACGATTCAGACTGCATAATTCATAATGTAATATTCAATCCATGAATCGGCATAACTTCAGTTACGAGCGGCCTATCACAAAAATCTTTTCGGCAACGTGATCAGTGGATTAGCGGGCATCGATAATGAGTGAGAAAAGATATTGTAACCAATGTAATCCTTATATAATATATAAATGCGAATGTGTGTGTCTCTCTCTCTATGTATGTTCCTTACAGTTGTCCACATTTCTGATGAAATTTGGCATGGGTATGTATTTAGACTCTCCAGTTAACATGGGCTGGGTCCTGACTCTGCCTGACATCGAATTTTGAATCAAAAGAAACAAAAAACCAACTACCAACAAAAAAGGTAGTCTCTCAGGAGGCACTTTGATAACCGATTACAAACAAATATCTTTTAAAAAAAAAAGCTTTAAAAAAAAATACAAAACAAAAACAAATCTAAATCTGCCTGATTCTCGTGAATCAGCTGACACCAAGCCCGGAGAAAGTATGAGGGGAGCATTAGCAAACAACAGTTCCTAATATATTGTAACTGTTTCAATTTTAATTAGCACAACAGTTTACCCATGCAACCAGTACATCCGCTAGTAACTTATAGGTTCAAGATATATTCAAGGTTCCAGACCTCAAGATACAACAACAAACAACATACACAATCAAATTTAACAATTTTCTGCTTTGTTCCACTGAAATAATGTTGACATTTAAACTAGATGTATGAGTACCGACGAATGTCATTTTGTTATTGGTTAATTAACAAACATAATTGTTGCTGTCGCTCGAAACATTGAAAGTATATGAAATACATGGATAGGAAATATGATATCAAACAAAATAATGTCTTCCCATTCTAAATATGTTAATTTATATACTGGAGTCTTATTAAAAAATAAACCAATATATTCAAGGTCATGCCAGTAAACAAACATGGTCACTTTTTAATGAAGATTTAATTCTAGTCATGCAAGAAATTTTAATTTTACACCAAAATCTGTGGCAAATGGCAATGTAATTTCACAGAACAACCTTAACTCTGGCTTTAGATGCTGAAGAAGCCTAAAAACCTCATGACTGTACTGTAAATCAAAGTCAGCTGTTGTCTGAAAAGACTTACATATCATTACATATCATTGTAGGCCTAATTTCTAAGATGTAATCTGAGTAATCAATACATCACAGTTGCCTGCTCAATGTGAAGCATTTATACCTTTTTGACTAAAACAATCTTGACTTCTCTTCCATCTATTTCTTTTGCTGAGAACTGTAAAAACAAAAATAATCTGTTTAAAGTTGCCCCATCCAATTTGAGTATTTTTATTTTTCTGACAAGAAAGTAATTTGATCAAACCTGAGCCAATTCACAAGAGATTTTGATGGTCAGATATTGACTCTCAAAAACAATGCAGAATAAAAATATCGGTGAACATTGCAGTCCTTTTAATTAGGAAAAATACCCCTAGGCAAAAAAAAGCCTAGGCAAAATTTTCGTCCTAGGCAAATTGCCTAGGCAGTTTTGAAAATGCTTTAAAATCATGTTAGTTACATCGTGAGCAGGTGAATATCTTGAGGACACAGTCCACTACACACAGTACACAGCAAACTGCATACATTTATGATAATTGAATGTATAACTTGTCAATTTGTCTAACATATGATACTATGTTTGATTATTACATGCGTATTAAAATTTTATATACTTGAGTTGACTTGTATCATGATTCATCACACCCACATGAACATAATCCCATTTAAGACATTTAATGCTTTCAGTGTTTTTATTTCTTGTAAATTATGTTCACATTTCTTTAATCTTTAATATTAAGGACAAAACTGATGCCATTGTGAAAACATCCAGACGCTATCGTGAATCGAGATCGATAAATTCAGCGCCCAAAGAAAGTACAAACATGTACTACTAAAGGCGTGTACCGCCAAACATTCGGTCATTAGAAATGTATTATTAAACTGTGTACCGTTTTCGCCGATTCGTGCTATTGACGATCGGTGATTTTTTTCTATTTTTGCCGGTGGGTCAATAAAATGTTTAGGGTCGGTCGGGAAACCCAAACCAAAAGACTTTTTTTCTTTGGCCTGATAAGAAATGTCGACACTCACTTACAGTACCTCGAAAGTTGGAAACTTCTCCCTCGGCAAAAAAAATTCCGACGCAAAATCGTAATCTCCTCGGCTTGTCCTCGGCAGTGCCGAATGCCGAGGGCTAATTAAAAGTACTGACATTGTTCACCACAAGACTTCATCAAGACTTCATGCAATTAGTGTAATTATTTAAAGCTACAGAAGGCATTTGTGGTGGGAACAGCTAAAAATCAATACGCTGCTTGTCAAACTATTATCACCAAGAAGAACATGAAAAAATAGATCAACTAGCTGTTCTTATTTTCATTACCCCCCCCCCCCCCCCCCCCACTAAACAAACGAATAAATAACTCTATTTAATGAAAATGAGGAGACAGCATTGATTGTAATCAGATACGAAGAGCTTGTTATTCCCTCATAAATTTGTTTTTAGCTGTACTGAGATCAATCTATGCTATTTGTGTTAGAATATAAATGACAGAAAATATTACTTGAATCATTTTACATAGATTTTCATGCAAATACCATAATTGTCACCCCCAGTGACGAGATACAGCGTGTTGAAATTTTAATTTGTAAACACCTTACTGAAAAATGTCAGTAAACACCACTGTTTTTTCAAGATATTGTATTCTGCAGCTAAACAACGAAACAATAAATCAGTGATGAGGTACATTGATGGCTCCCATCTAGAGGTCACCCCGATGATCCATATGAAGTTTGGTGATGATCGGATGAGGGATAGAGCCTGTAAGGTGAGCCAAAGGAAATTGTTAACGGATCGACGACGGACACCAACCCATGGTAATAGCTCAAACTTTACAAAGTAAAGTTGAGCTAAAAACTTATTTCAATGACATGTTTGTATTAGGCAATTAAAATAAAACATCTGTATTCTTAGGCAATTAGATCTCAATTTTATTTTGAGATGAGGGAGGGAGGCTATTTATATATTTTTTTCTCAAAATCTGGAATACATACTACAGGAGCAAAACAAAAATCACTTTTCTTGTTCAAATCCTATATTTCTAACAGAAATATTGAAAAACAATAGATGACAACTAAATAAAAAACATATCATTGACAAGGAAGGTGTCTGATAACACGCAATTTTCATTTATTTGACCTTAGTATAGAAGTAGCATAACTCACCAATCGCATGATATTATTTAGCTCGTCTCTTTCAGTAGGAGGTCCCAGAAGTTCTGCTTTCCCAACTTTCCCACCTAAGACGTTCTGAAATAAATGAAAGATGAAAATGAATCAGTAGCAGAACTAGATACCAACAGAACAAGAGCCAGACATAGTATAATACAATGTAAAGAATGCAGACTAAAGGCCGATCACTTTGGCAAGCATCATTGGACCGAATCCTGGAAAATAATGCCTGACCTGCTCAGATATGCCATGTTTATTTTAGGGTCCTGCGAATCTCAGATTTTGGTTTGAACCGAATAATTAATATTTTTGAACCAAATCGAATTCCGAATCTTGAATCGCTGGTCGTGGGACGAACTTGAACTATGAGAAATATATGGCATGTTGGGCATGACGGCAGTGAATTATAAAACAAAAAGAACTTTCAGCCTCAGTGCACTAGTTTAATCTAGAGGGATGTTACTAGTTTATCATGATGGAAATTTTTTATTAAGAAATTACGACAAAGCAGTAACGAGTAATCATGTGACTTTTGAGAACATGGTGAACCTGGCATGGAAATAGGTCAAGAAGTAGGTCATCAGACCATGATGTATCACATTCGGCGAACTCTGTATTCCGTGCATTGCGATAAAAGGTAGAGAAGTTTAATATATAATGTGTGCACATGTGTTTTGCAACCCGCTTAAAAGTGTATCGTAGATTTCTGTCTATAACTGGCAACTTTATGACTCAGTATTTCCCCTCAAATATACATGTGACTTATACATCAGGAAGTCAATAAGATAGGGCTGAATTCTGGGCTACAACCATGCAGACAGGTGGGTGGGTTTTGGCAGTCGCTCCAACAAAGAGTGCATGACCTTTCACCTCAAAACAAGTCAAAATGAATGAAAAGGTAATTTAAAATTAAAACATTAATAGGTATTCCCTATCCAATTAATAAAATAGTACCATTATAAGAATCCAACATTATGCCATCTCAGTCTGAGGAAGGGCTTTTGATTTGATACCATGTTGTATTTATCGGTACCATAAATACAACACTAAGAAAGTATGAATGAACCCGACACATGCTTGAACATGGCATAATTGTAGGCAGATAATTGCCACTGAGACTGAGTGTGACAATGTTGTTTTTGCCGACAGCAATAATCCCTTTGAAATCTGTTGAAATCCGCTTTATTGCTACTACTATATGCAAGTCATTGTATACTGTATACATTGGTTGAATGGTTGTCACTTCGAAATATAATGTAATCAGGACCCTGTTGATGACCCCTTCTGGGTGGCAATACCATAAATTGCCTACAAACGAATATATGTTGAATCTCTTGACTGTTAGACGAGTTGTATGTTGTATTCTCTGAGCAACGAAAATAATATCCATGTAACTGTGAGAACAGTGATCAGTTTAAGTTCATCAAAAATTTTGAATCCCTTTCGAATCGAATCGATGCTGCATGGCAATTTTTAAGCACCACACAGCCCTAGTTTAGTTACCATCTGGAAACAATGTGAACATATGATGGACAGATGAACCATTTATATATTATGACCATTTTCGACTAATAAGACAATTGCCATTAAATTAAATTGATAATACTATGATTGATTGTTCATAAGCTTCAATGCAGTCAGATATGAAACACAGCGTGGTGAGCCAATTCAGAAGCAACAAGTGCACTGCACGTCCCATGCAAATGTGGCTTTTCACTGAGGTTTATTGAATTTCTAAGGGCCAAAACTTGAAACCAATTGGATATTGTAACCCATGCCGCGTCAAGAGTGTACTGAAAATCATATAAACATGATTTATAACAACAGAGAACAAAAGTTGGCACAGAATGTATTTTTCACTCTAAGGGCCATAACTCTATAAATGAGGGATATGGTATGTAGGGTGTGCCAAATAATTTAGTTCTGCAGATGGCCACTAGTGGCCATGTTTTTCAAATTAGGAAAAATATTATGACTCCCATCTAGTGGTCATCCCGAAGATCCATATGACGTTTAGTGACAATCAATGAGATATGTGGTCTGTAAGGGTGTGCCAAAGGATATAGTCATGCAAAGAGTAAAATCCAAGATGGCTGCCGGCACCATGTTTTTCATTGGAAATTGTTCAAATTAAAATTCAACTCCAGGGTGTGCCAATGGATTCAAATATGAAATCCAAGATGGCTGCTGGTGGCCATGTTTTTTAACAAATTTTGGAAAAAATTGATGGCTCTCATCTAGAGGTCACCCCGAAGCTCCATATGAAGTTTGGTGATGATCATCAAGTTGAGCTAAAAATAAATCGACTGAATCCATGTGGATAACCTTTCCTCCATGCTGGTTCATGAGCATACTAAAATTCTGACCTACATGTATGATGAATGAGATAGAGAGCTCCAAGATCCTATTTTTTTTACTTAATACTCATGGACGAGTAGTTAGTTCCCTTAGGAAATGTTCAAATAAATAGTTCAACAAATGACCATTATTGAACTTATTATCTGAACATTTACCACCAATAACTATAAATCCTTCTGCATTTATCTTTTCGTCTATCTGTCATCTGATTTTATTACCTTAACATCTCTCCAAATGAATAATAGACCATTCCAATGTATACTTTTGTAACTGGGTGGGAGAATCCATTTAGTATAGAAGGGTTTACTTATGTAAATTTCCAGAGCAGTATGACTTACAGAACATTAGAAGAGTTACAAACCTCACGACAACCATCTTCTGATGCGACATTCATAAGAGCAAAGAAAGAGTCCTGCACGGGAGTGCTGTCAGTGTTACCGCTCTGTAAACATACTCGATCATATGAAGAAGAGACTGAGAATCACACAAGCAATTTACGTAGGAAAGAACATACATTCAACTGCGCTTGCACTTTTAAGCAAAGCACAGAAAGGTAATTATATGTGAAGTTAGCGAGAAAATCTATAATAATTTGAACATCCAGAAGCAAACTTTTATCAATATGATACACATATATTGAGAAATTCTGAAGTGAGGTGCATTATGTCAATTGGTTGGAACAAATGTTAATATCTTGACTGTTCACATATGAAATAACCATAGAGAAATCATTTTGGAATTGAATCCTGGTGAGAAATCTTATATGGGCAGAATAGGAATGCCATAAAGTTATTTCTATACAATCAAGCACTTTTTTCTTTATGTTTACGCATCACATAAAACTTGGAGAAAGATAACTCTGACAAACAACAGTCAGTTGAACAGTGCATTGCATGAATTACAAAGGAGGACCACAAAAGGTAATTTTTTAAACTAAAATCTGAAACAAGAATATAAGCAGTAATTTTAACAAACTAAACAACTCAATGAAGAATTCATGAACACAATAAACGGGGAATAATTTTAAAAACTGCAGCACAGAAGGCTGGCAGGAGTAACATCATAACATTATAATCATGGATAACTCAAACAGACTAAAACTTGGTAAGCTATATAAATCAGGAAATATGCATTGGAGGATAACTCTGAAAATAGAGACTGTATGAATATCTGAGAACAAAGAGGATTTGTTTTAAAACAACTAACTAAAATTGCCACAGGCATGTCTAATGTCGTAGCAAACTGAAAAACTCAATTTAATTCGGACAGAGCTAAAAAAAAAAAAAAATACCATAAATTGTAAATGTTTTCAAAATTGAAGCACATATATAGGTTAGGAATAGTAACTCCACAAACTATAACAAACTGAAGAGCTCAATAAATATCACCATAAAAAAGGAATATTTTTAAAACTGAAGCACAGAAGGCTTGATGAGTAATTCAACAATAGTATAATGGGGGATAACTCTAACATACTGAAAGTCATCCTGTAACGAGTGAGCCCAGTAATGGGGGTAACTATGAAATCAAGAGTCTAAAGCTTTGATAAAATAACTCATAGGCACTAAAAAGGAGGGTATTCTAATGAACTATCAGTGGAATGGATGTGTCTACTTTTATCTCCCTCATAATTTCAGACTTTTCTTGATTACGTCGTCGCAGCTTAGTCATCCAAAGACTTCCTTCTGCTTCCTTCTGTGAGTTCATCCGTGTTAGGAATCGGTTCTCCATTTTCTGTCTTTTGAGCTTATCAGTCAGTTTCTCCTTAATTTATAGAGTACAATAAGAAAACAATTTGATTGTAAACCAGATAATGGTAATATCATAAATTACCTCGCAGTAAGAGTTAATAGCCAGGTTCAGCCACATGTATGTGTAACTTGTAATTTGTGAAACTGTGGTATTGTTATGGATATGACCTTTGTGGGGAAAAGTCATGTGAATGAATGGTGCCAAAGCTACATGTTTTGAGATATCGGCCCAACTTATAGAAGAATGTGTAATAAATAATCCGGTGGTAACGACATGTAACTCACAGTGCGACCGACGATATGCTTAATTGGCTTCAATCAAAACATACTATTTTCACATGGTCACATTCTATATTCACTGCCCGAACAGCATTGGCTTGTCACTAAAGAAGATCTTATCAGCAGATTGTATCATTCCTCTTTGCTACATTTTTGACAAATAACATCTAAACAGTTTAACGGCGTATGTGTAGGTGGAAATGGCCATGTAAGTCAGGTGACCTTCGTGTGCAATGGCAGCACAAGTTACAAGTATGTGTGGCTGAACCTGGCTATTAATTGATTAATGGATGGCACAGTATTGTGTAGTTAAACACTTTCAAATACATATTTTGCTGTTAAATTGATCTTATGTCTGTCACCAGATATTACAGACATCAGTATAGTGAACTGTAAATCATAGATTCCATGTTCTCATTAAAGGCAAATAATCCGTAACTTCAAATAATCCCTAACTACATACTCTGCTGTGCAGAGTATGTAGTTAGAGATTATTCACACAATTTTTAATCTGACCAATGCACCTAGTCTGTAAACAAACACTCAGAGTCATACTGAGTCTATCGTAGTCTCCTCGAAGTCACATCGTGTTAAGTTAATCACTTCAATTGGACACTTTCATCTTGGGGCTACTAATAATGAGTTCAGATTGGTGCTACTGATGCGGAATCCCGCAGTTTGTTAAAGAGAAAGTCTGTGACAAGTAATCAGACCCACTATTAACATGTTGGTCTGTATATTTAACTTAGACTGCAATGGATCCAGCCCAGAAATAAAGGCATTTGAACCAAACTTTATGTTCCCAATTGATGTATATTATTTTTCAAGAATGGTAGACTGTATGGTATATTCTGGTCAATATCCACAGTATGCGATGATGATATATCAGATAACTTATTCTGTTCAAAGGCTTTAAGGAGATATGTGTCGTGAATTGTAAATAGAAAATACAGTAGTGCCCTAAATAATCGACTCCTTAACCACAGCAGAATTATGGGTAATTTTTCAGGATTTAGTCGGAAATATGGCTTGTTGACATTCATTGGAAAGCTCTCACCGAGAGCTTTCCAATTAATGGCAACAAGCCATATTTCCAACTAAATCCTGAAAAATTACCCATAATTCTGTGGTTAAGGAGTCAATTATTTAGGGCATTACTGTATTTCTTCTATTTATGGAATTAACTTGGAACAAACCTGTTTTTTTCTCAGGTCAGCATCCAGGAGATCCTTCCGTCGCCTCTCTTCTAACTCTCTCGTATAACTCTTAGCTTCCTCTTTTAGCACTGTTTGAATCTCTGACAGCTCCTCACCTTAATAAAAGATACATTTAGGGTTTTACCTAGTAGGATTAAAACATGTAGCCACAATCGTTTTGTATAATGCATTATATAACTTGAAACAATATGAGATGACCCGCTTGTAACATTCACACCCCTTATAATTGTTAATGTTTTCTATACTAAATGGATTCTCCCATTCAGTTATGAAGGTTACACTGGTGTAAATGTTTTCCATAGGCCTCAGTGCTAACGTTTTAGCGCATAGTGTTGGCAATATAAATGTTGGGTCCAAAATTTTCTTTAAATCTGAAAAATTGACATTTTGGGAAACTTTTTACACAAAAAAATCATGTCTGTCTAGCAGGGAATTCGCCTTTAAATCTTATGTTTTCGTAACTAGTGTCAGAATCGCATAAAAAAATACAGTCATATTTTAGACCACACCAAAAAATTCAAACTCCACTACAAAGGGTTAATTCCTGTGCCAATGCTTATTTTACCTATGGGAAATCATAGGGAAGAGGTGTGATGATTTTTTTATGTGAAAAGCACACAAGGCTATTGACCAATCAGGGCCCAGTGTCTATTTTATTCTCTCCTATATATTCCTCCCGCATCCGCCAGATGTCGCTCGGAACCTTATTTACACCAGTGTAACCTGAAAGTATATACTGGAATGCCTATTATTCATTTGGAGAGGTGTTCAGGAAAAATGATCAGACGACAGTATAACGAAAAGATAATACAAGATCAGAAATACAATATTTTCCTAAATAAGTAAAATATATATCTCCTAGAAGTATCTTGCCCACTGAACTATATGGTATATTATCCCAAGTAGGAGGGGTTAACTCTCCGAGTTGAAAAAAAAGAACAGTACGAAATTCTATGGTACATATCCTCTGTCATGTTCATGACACATGTAATCACGTGATTTCTGACACGTAGTGAAGTATTCGCCATATTTTTATCCCCAGTAGGACATTCCTCGTGAGCGGGGTGGGTGGAAACCCTGGGAGGGAGCTCAGCGTTCAGTGGGCAAGATACTTCTAGGAGATATATATTTTACTTAATTAGGAAAATATTGTATCTCCGTCAAAGGTATCTTGCCCACTGAACTAAATGGTAAAGAATAGAATTTTCTAACAGGTGGAGGCCACGAGGAAACAAAAACACCGCTATGCATCTGAATCAAAGAACTGGATTGACCTGATAACCTACAATATATACACATGCACAATAGGACCATAAGCCAATGTAATATTCCATCCTAAAACTAATACCTGTCAGCAAGCTCAAACGAACAAAAAGTGGCCACTTAAGAGTTTAAGACCCCTGCAAGTAAAGTAAATAGCTTCAGAAGACATGGAGACGGATACGACATTCGCATCGGAACTTAGGGCTAATAATGTATCAGCCGAGTACTTGCCGGGAAAGGTCCGGGTAACACCCCCCCCCCCCCCCCCCCCCCCCCCCCCCCCCCCCCCCGAAAGGGGAGAAGCATCCATGTTCTAAGGAAATGGAAATAGAAAAATACCCGTTGACAAGAAATCCCCAGCCGGGTATTATAAACCCAGGGATGGCTAAATACTAATAACGCACCTAACAGGCTAACCCAGGCAGCAAAAGCCGCAAGTTATAAAGAAGACCCCCCTTAAAAACAATAGAACCAACCCCCGAACCAAATCTTGAGTGGGTTGGGCCGTGTCCCAGTACACGATGAGAGCCCGATGAAAAACCAGCTGCAAGCTCCCAAGAAAGGGCCCGACACCAACTACTTGGAGACATGCCATTGTCGATAAGGAGGAGGTATTATTGACCAATAGTCTGACCGGGAAGCGGATGTGTATTACACAGACATACGTTGCAAGGCTCAGGCCGTATGAAGAACAGGGCTCAGAATTGGAGTTTCACAGCAGAAAACTTAGTTTGAAGCCTGGAGTTCGAGATATGACCGACTAAGATGCAATAAGCCATGTCATTTTCCCCTGATGACGTTCCCAAATGTGGAAATGCCCACCAACACAGTTAAACCCAACTGACCAATCACAGGCTACTGAATCCATGACAGAAAGGCAGCCAGGAACCGAAATTCCAATGTCGTTAAGGTGGAAATCCACAAAAACAAAAATTGGACTAATGATGCATCAGGATTGTGGCACAAGCCCAAAACCAGCGGAAACCGACGGCAGGTATGTAATGAAAAGCAGACCAAGGGCCACCGCGCCCCAACTGTTCGAGCTCTGCTGACTGGTCCCCGACGAGTCGATGGCGCAAGATATCCCTTCTGGTAAGGATGGGGTGCCCCTCCAATGGGACCCTGTTCCGGAGACAACCATCGCCCGAAGTGCGAATCGAGAGGGCGGATCATATGATCTGGCACCCGACACCCAATGCTAATGAATCTCGCACGAGGAGAAGCATCTGGCAAGAATTTTCATCCGGCTTTATGAAGTGTGCCCAACACGATTCATATGCTGCCCCATAGGTGCAACATTATCCTGCATTGGCAATCGCTGAGGTCAGCAAAGGACCTGGCTTAGTACATTAAATGAGCACTAGGCGAATCAAGCACTATCAGGGAAAACAAAACCATTATGTACCGACAACAGAGCCCATAAGAAGAATGACGTATTTAGACGCAAAGGCCGATATCACAGAAGCCATTTCGTTCTTCTTTTCCACGCTGCTAATACGCCGTGTTGCCCATTAAGCCCAAGTGGGGCTTGCTGAACTAGACCTCATGTCAACAGTGTTCTGAAATTGAGCATATGTCGAACCATGGATAATGGACTCATCTATGTATGACTGGACAACAAAAGTGAAATCCATGTTGAGTTAGAACTGAAAGCAACCTGAAGACAAAAGATATGTCATTCGTATCTATTACGGAAACACAGCGAGGTCGGAGATAAAGCATGTATGCTTGTTTATCTCTGATTCTTGCGTCCCAAATCAAGATGTAAATATTTACCCTTTCGAGCACCCGAACCAGTCCAGAACACGTCTTAAAAGTCAGGAAAATGTAAGGGCGAGAGTCATATACTAATCTAGTGATATGAATGACTGTAGACATTCTCCAGCAAAGCCCGTGACCATGAAAGAGCTGGATGGAACATGGAAAGAAGCAACAACTTATAAAGCAAGAAGTTGAACACATCCCAACACGAGAACAGTAAAATGGTTGAATACCTCTCAGGATGGTCGAACCCAGGTCGCCAAGTGTGCAGTCCGATGGCATAACCACCCAGCTCTGACGACGTTAGGCAGGGTACAAATTGACCGGCATCACAGGGCAAGTTGCTACCCAAATGCTAACAAAAGCCATGCAACTTGGATCCTATTTCCTCATTTGACTGTCCCAGGGTATGCCAACCGTCGTCCCGAGTATCCGACTTGGAGTCCCTGTCGATAGTCCAGAAAGCCCACCAAATGCGGCCAATGGGTTCGATGGGTAGCCCCAACCCGCGACCTGTTTGGTGGGACTATCATCCTGAGTGCTAATTACGCCAATGAAGGGAACACTATACATCGACAAGTGACAGTGTCCTGGTCGTAAAGGTTTCTATCTCTTCCTTGGAACCCTCGAAACAAGGGAAAGCACTCTGATGTTCTGTTAAATTGTAAATGATTGTAGAACAATGCTATCAAATCATGTCAATCTGAGGTTATTTGCTAATCAAAATTCGACATTAATTTTCTTCCTGCGCTTGGCTGCATCAGAGAACACTGAACAACTAACTGAGCTCCCTCGTAAGCGCATGTAAAGGTGACCCGAAAGGAATGTCGAAAGCCCTTTCACCTCGTGCTGGAGCAGCAGCTCGACTGATCCCGATATCCAACCGACCGAACTGGCGATGGGAGGTTAGTAGGTACCAGTTCCCAAGCAAGCTTCCTGCTATAATGGCGTCAGGGAATAAGATCTTTTGTTTTCATTTAAAATCAAACCCGAAGTTACTGGCAGCTGTTGGCCAGAACGCGGCCAGTAACCTGTCTGCCAAGCCTCCGGAAGTGGTGGCTTATAATAAGGAGGAAACAAGCCTGTGAACTGTGATCCCATTCCAAGTCCAGCTGGGGCAGAAGGCATGGAGGATAAACTTTCAGGTGCCAAATAATAGCGTAAATGTAATAATTTGAGAAAATGTCTCCTAATTTGAATTGAGACAAAGTAAAAATGGCCATTCGACTAGTAATTTTAGCCCAAATTTCCACACACTATGATCATAAGGCACCGGAGAGCATGGTCAGGGACCACTGAGGGTGTATCCCCCAGCCGCGCTGACCCCGAGATGACGACTTGTAGCGATGGACGGCGTGTGTCGAGTGTTAGTAGAGCTCAGTGGTCACAGCCGTCCGGGGCACGTCAACCGCCAACGGTCGACCCGAGGAAGCAGATTGACATCCCGTTCGATAGTCCAGGGAGCGCACCAATGTGACTAATGGGTTCAATGGGTAGCCCCAACCCGTGCCCTGTTTGGTGTGACTATCGCCCCGAGTCATAATTACGCCAGTTAGAGGAACACGATATATCGGCAAGTCAGAGAAAGATCCAGGGATGTTTTGATACCTGTTACAGGTTTGGGTGCCCAAACTATAGAGACCCAAATGTCCCCAAATTCCATGTAGATAGTATTTATTCCAGTTGGATCTTCCATATTTTCAAGGAATTTTTCTACAATTCAACCAAATGTACTAGTAATGCAAATCATCAGCCCGCAGATGATATATAGTCTACAATATGGAGCCTTTATTTGCACAATCAAGTATCCAGTACTGAATATTTTAACATCCAAATTTATATGGGCACATACTCAAATACAGAACAGGTGTCCCCAAACAAAAATTCTCTGGATCCTTCCCCGCGAGTTTGTCCGTGTCCTAGGGGAAGCAACTCGTGTGAGCTACGGGTTCGATGGGTAGCCCCAACCCGCGTCCTGTGTGGTGTGACTATCGCTCCGAGTGCTAATTACGCCAATTAGAGGAACCCTATTTATCGACTTTCTTTCTCTATTCTTGGGACCTCGAAACGAGGGAAGCGACTTCAAGGGGAGCTACGGGGAAGGCGATTCATGAACCTGTTCTTACCTCGATGAGCAGTCCTGTGAAAGTAATTAATGTGATTACGAACAATCACAAATACACCTGTTGTGTTATGTTACCATGCCTGTGTCAACCAAGGCAGTAACGGCTCCATTGTTAATCATTCAGGGTTAAAAAGGTTCAAATTGACATTCAGGATTTTACAATCCTATCATCCTATTTCACAAGCGTTAAAACAGTGCTTTTGTCTTCAGTTGTACACCAGACGGTGATTGTCAACGTCTAAATAAAGCCGTAAAACGAAAAAAAATTAACTCGAAAGTAAGTCACCTAATTTCGTGATACCTTTAACCACCATCAACGCACGTGGTAACTTAAATAATACGTCACCTGTATGCCATAGATTTGTTATAAAGAAAACGATCAGCATCTTTAGTCATATCCAATGGTGCCTCGAATGTTCTGCCGTTAATAGGCCAGAAACTCTGATATTGTCGGCATAAACACGGATATTAAATCATTGACCGATTAAAATTATGGAAGACAAAGTCCGTTAAAACGAAACGAGTCGTCCGCTTCCGAGATTATATTCGGAACAACCGCGTAATCTTTATGTGAATTGTACATAATTTTCAACTATAAGCAAAGAAATAATGTTGTTTGTATAAAACAAAAACAAAACTGTTTTTGCTATACAAACTGCAACTTAGCTTCGTTGGAGAGATTCTTTTTGCGTCCTTCCTAGTTGAGGAGGGATAAAAATATGGCGAATACTTCACTACGTGTCAGAAATCACGTGATTACACGTGTCATGAACATGACAGAGGATATGTACCATAGAATTTCGTACTGTTTTTTTTTTTCAACTCGGAGAGTTAACCCCTCCTACTTGGGATAATATACCATATAGTTCAGTGGGCAAGATACCTTTGACGGAGATATTCATATCCTTTGGTGGGAAATGTTCAGATAATAAGATAAAAAAACAAACCTATGGTCATTTGTTGAACTTATTATCTAAACATTCCCTAAGGGAACTACTCGTCAATGAGTATATTTAGTATAGAAAGAGTTAAATTGATAACACAACTATCAAGTTACACAAATAAAATATAATAGTCTAGTATCTCATCAGCTACTCTAGTCCAAGTCTTCTTGTACTAAAACCAGCTAAGATATTGGGATGGCGATGCTGGTGTTTAGTCCAAGCCCGCTTGTATACCAATCCTATCACACGAGTTACGCCCACGATCTGTGGCGGGAATTTGTGGTGTATTTTACTCGATTTACCTAGCAAATCAATACATGATGCTATATACATCGGAAAGGCTTACATCTTATGGTCATAATGGTGTATAATAATCTAACTTTAATGTTAAATTACACATAGAATATTCCGGTTGATTGCCACAAACATCGATTAGTTTCTCTGTTTGTTTACATTTTAACCGAAAGCCGAAGTGGTCCGAATAAGTTCGGCATAATCCGCTGTTTGTTCTGGGAATTCAACTTTCCGTTTCTATATATAGCGCGGGTTTTCCGAACAAAAATGGCGAAAACCGATCGCCCGAAAGTCCAGTTTTCTATGTGCTTTCAGAACAATTCCCGCACTAAAAACTTAATGACATAATGGAGGATCAGAACGGTAGTTTTGTTGACAATTTTCGCAAGCAACTTGTCAAAATTGGAGCAAATTAGAACTCTTGTGTCTGACTTGCCATGCGTGTGATTTTCATCCATGTGCATTTTGACTTTTGTGTTGATAAAATAATCGGAGAACCGAATCACACAGTTTCGAAATATAGTTCTTCCGTTTTAGTGGGACTTTTCAAACTTAAGGTTAAAAATTTATACAAATTTTGTTTGATTTTTTGTGTGCTTAACAAGAGCAGTATATTGCTCTGTTCGCTTAGTATATATCTTAATTTCGTCGAAGTCCACCAAATGTGGGAAATGTAGCACCATATTATTTATTCTAATACTCGTTGTGTTTACACTGTTTTAAACTTTGAGAGGGTTGTAATTCCCCGTAATTTATTTAATGTATTACATTTATATCTTCAATGTTTAATTAATCTATTTATTATTTTATTTATTGACACACATAATTACGATTACAATGGAGAATTCTTCGTAATTTGCGTTGTTGTCCAAAATCTACGGAATATTTTCAACGGAAAATGCCGAACACAGTTCGCGAGGTCAACCGAGTTCGCATACTTTTAAAACATTGTAAACATTGAGGTAAATGTCTCTTTTCGCATTAAATTACCGTTTTAAATTCACAACTGATGTGGGTTTCAGATAAAATAGCATGTCTTCTGCGGAAAATATCCGTTTATTGTCGCAATTGTGATATTTTATTTCATATAATTGTGGTTTTATTTGAGCGGGTCACTAACGCTTAAGCCGTGTCATAAGCGAGCATATAGGGCGGTCTTGGACTAAACACCAGCATCGCCATCCCAATATCTTAGCTGGTTTTAGTACAAGAAGACTTGGACTACAGCTACTCGAGAGGTTTAGATTGCAAAATGTCACACTTCACACTTAATCAACAGACTATAATTCTCTATACCAGTCGCAGGAAATACCAACCAACAGTGAGATACATGAAATCTGAGCATCAGTTCCTATCTGTTGTTAACCTTTTTAAACCGTAACGTCAAAATATTTGCGTAATTCTTCAACATATTTACAAATAAAAATGTGCATTTTGCATTATGTATGTGACCTTGTCAGTATGTGGATGAATCATGCAACATTATAACTGTGAATTGGCTTTCCAACAATACCACAATTACATGGTACTATATGGGAATAAAAATTATTATATCTTGTCATGTGGTAATCATGTGACCGACAGGACATATGTGGTTGTTTGGGAATTTCGCCGGAATATGTCAGATGTAAAACAAATTGTGATAGAACGAAACTGAACTAATCATGTCACATGTTGATGAAACTATACATATATATGCACATAATAATCGCACCAGTGATTGTTTTGATTCAAAAACAATGCTGAAGCAGACTACCTAAATCACATTGGCTTGACAAATAGGGGAGGGGCACCAATCATAAAGCCAGTATCAATAAAAAACTGATAATACTATTAATTTTCCAACAGGGAAATGATTGCTTTTCCATGGCGAAGATTGCAGTTCATTTAATTTGTATGGAATTCAATGTGTTGTGCAAAGACTGTATGATGGATCAATCATTCTGGATGAAAATGATTTGGTGACAATGTTACCACTAGGGATATATAATGAGACCCAGTATTTATGTTGACAGCGCTTGTGAAAACTCCAATATACTGTAAAGTTTATTCGTAGTGGTCCAATTTTTATGGTTTTCTTGGTTGTTGATAACTACCAAATTAAAAACCCCACGAAAAAATAATTTTGAGAAATGTCATGCAAGAGGAAACTATATTGACCCGATGTACAATCAAAGCCTAGGGAGGTAACTCAATCGATCTGGGAGTATATTAATGGAAGAGTAGCTACATTATAATAAAATGTTTAATTGATCTAACTTCATAAAAACAGATAACATAACAAATGTTTGAATTATTAACTATTAAGTCACATATCACAGTCCAGCTTTTGTGAAACATGACATAGTCGCAAGTCTACATTTGTAAACAGCTTTTAAGAGACAAATTTGCATTATTTAGTTGACCGTTTTGGGGCATATGGTTAGATGGTGCAGATTAATCAGATATTGGCTTCGGCAAAACAATCCCCATTCTCGCATTTATTGTTCTGAGAAGAGAGTGACTTTCACCTAACTTATGTTGGCTTATGTAATAAAATCCTGTTGTTAACATTCTCGATAGTTGGCAACAAAAGCTTGGACACGCGGTGTGCTAATTACGCCTACAGCGCAGATGTGCAATTTCCAACTTCTCGCCAAGGTGTCTGCACTTCTATTATTTGGATTTGATTGTTATTGTTGGGGATTTGGAGGGGAGAGCTTATAGTACCGAATGACCCACAAATTTACGAACCCACGAAAAAGTCATAAATGGCTGAACCACGAAAATTTATATCAACGAATTTAAAGCCATTCACATTAGTTTATTCACTGATGTGAAATGAAACTGCAAATGAAAGTGTCAATGACACTGTAGCTCAACTTAGGTAGGGGAATAATTTAATGGTTGACAGTAAATGGAGGAATTAGGAAATGTGCTAATTGAAATGTCTAAATAAGACAAGATGTAAATGTGAAGAGAGAACAAAAAATAATTATCCTGCACCCCATGCTAATGGATTTTGTAGAAATATTTAGTCATACAAAGAGTAAAAACCAAACTGGCCATATTTTTTTGCCGAATGACCCCAAAATGACGCGTTCCCATCTTCATATCAATGTCAACATCCATGATAATTTTTATGAAGATCAGACAAACAGTACGGCCTGTAGCCCACGTCAACGGATTCAATTTTGAAATCCAAGATGGCCACCAGCAGCCATGTTTTTTGGCTGAATGACCCCCAAAATGACTCGTTCCCATCTACATGTCAATATCAACATTCATGACAAGTTTCATAATGATCGGATCAGGGATGTGGTCTGTAGGGTGTGCCAAAGGATTTAGTGATGCAAAGAGTAAATTCTAAAATGGCCACCGGCGGGCCATGTTTTTTGGCCGAATGACCCCAAAATGACTCGTTCCCATCTACATCTCAATGTCAACATCCTTGACAAATTTCATGAAGATCAAACAAACAGATCGGTCTATAACCCATGCTAATGGATTTTGTAGAAATATTTAGTCATACAAAGAGTAAATTCCAAAATGGCATTGGTGGCCATATTTTTTTTCCGATTGACCCCAAAATGACTCGTTCCATCAAGAGGTCACCCCGATGATCCATATGAAGTTTGGTGATGATCAGATCAGGGATGTGGTACGCAGGGTGTGTCAAAGTATTTAGTGATGCAAAGAGTAAAATCCAATATGGCTGACGGCGGCCATGTTTTTTGGCCAAATGACCCCAAAATGACTCGTTCCCATCTAGAGGTCGCCCAGATGATCCATATGCAGTTTGGTGATGATCGGATCAGAGATGTGGTCTGTAGGATGTGTCAAAGGATTTAGTGATGCAAAGAGTAAAATCCAAGATGGCCACCAGCAGCCATGTTTTTTGGCCAAATGATCCTAAAATGACTCGTTCCCATCTACATGTAAATGGCAACATTCATGACAAATTTTATGATGATCACACAAACAGTACGGCCTGTAGCCCGTGCCAATGGATTTAATTTTTAAATTCATGATGGCCACGAGCGGCCATGTTTTTTGGCCGAATGACCCCAAAATGACTCGTTCCCATCTACATGTCAATGTCAACATTCATGACAAATTTCATAAAGATCAGACCAAAGATACGACCTGTAGCCCGTGCCAAAGGAAATTGTTGATGGACACACGCACACACGGACGACGGACGCCAACCCATGGCAATAGCTCAAATTTACAAAGTAAGTTGAGCTAATAATGTAGACTAACTGTGAAGTCTCAATTGTTTACTCAAGGTGTGAAACAAACATAGCGATATCTATTCAAGCACCTGTTGTATTTGGCGGTCTTACAGGCTAAAATCATTATCCGAACAAAAGACAACTAATTGGGCCAGAATGTTAGACAATGGTATGAAAACACTGACCCATCGCGCATGTGCATACGGTTCCAGAAGTCAAGATGCATGTGCCCGGTCGATTACAGACTCAAAAGCCTGTTCAGTGTTCAGAATGGAGAGGTTCCGGAATACACAGGTAATTTTTTAGTGACAATGCACTCGGGTAATTTCGGAACCAGACAGTTCGGTGTGGAGAGGGAATCGTTTTATATTTATAGAGGGTCCGGTTTGGAGATGTTTTACTGTATTAGTGTCTCACTTCCATTTTGGTCCTGTGAGTCCGATGAGTCGATTTAGACCAGGTGATTTTTCCATTTATCCGCAACTTCAAGTTGCTGAACATCACTAAACAAAATGAAGAGGAATCCATATATGAAGTCTCTCTGTCTGTTGTCTGCTTATGTTATCTGAAAATCCTAGAAAATGGAGAACAAACCATTCCAAAGTATACTTTTATAACTAAATTGGAGAATCCATTGAGTAGTAAATGGGTTACCTGTGTTAGATACTTCCTCTGTATGAGCAATCCTCTTCTGACGTTCTTCTTCCTGCTGCTCTATTGCTCGCTCCACTATCTCTTGTTCTGGAACATAGTAACTTTTTTTTAGGCAACACAGATGCTGAAGGTGCGGCCAAGAGTTATACAGCTAAGCCAGAATTGACACTTAGGTGTTGCCTATTACTGTTTTGCTCATGTTTTTCTCCCAGAATCCCTGTTACACAGAATCTTTGAAAAATAATATGCAGCTTCCATTAAATACAAAAATTACTTCAAAGCAATGAATTAAATTAAATTCCAACAGTAACAAATCAGCAAGTTGTGTGGCTGCTATATATTAAAAAATATGGTGTGCTATATGGTACAGAGGTAAGTTTTCATATTTAAACAAAAAGTGTAAATAGTCAAATATTGAAACGTTGGACCGTGATGTCATACACGAGGATCTTAATAACTAGAATATGACACGATCCATGATTAGAAAGGGTGTTATCAACCAAAGTATAAACTAGAGACTGGTACGAATTCTAAAAGACTTAATATACTGCGATGTTTGTGGTTCCTGTTGATTTATTTCTAGATAATATTGGTTGGATAAACTAAGTGCATTTTATGATCACAGACTGGTCTATTATGTTCAAGAGCCATTCACATATATATGACAGATATTTAAAATTATTTTACCAGTCACTCTGTGATTATTGCAATGTGGTGCTATCATATTACTCTTCCATCACTCGATTTTTTATAACAGTGTCAAAAGTCCATGTGCAGCTTACATAAGTTTTTCATGGCAAACATGACACAAGTCTACCACTGATGTTTGAACCTCTACCACACTAATTTAGCCTACAAATGAAAAGCTGCTTAGAAAAATGTCCCCCGCCAAAAAGGTTGAAATTGGCTTTTAAGGTACAAATTAAAATTATGACCTGGAAACCAGAATAAACAGTAATTTTAAATAACAAGACAGTCAATGACTGTGGGGTCGCTCACCAGACTGCAAAGACTGATAAGACTGCGACTCTGGAGACCACAACAGTCAGAACTTTTCATAATCACTTTAAAAGAAGTAGATCTAAACAGGATATGTGGCCAAATTACCAACTGTACACTACTGATCACCCCCGCCCCCCAACAAGTCCCCTCCCGACTGGGCTCCAGACTCCCAAGTCTTAGGTTGGAATTACACAATTGACATCTCAAACTTTCCCAATTGTTGGAAATTTCCAATCTCACAAGCGCCTTTTTATAAAATAGACCTGATGGTCCTTGTGAAGGAAGCATATTAAGAAGGAAACTGTCCTTCGCTTGGCCCCTATTTTTCCAGGTTACCCCATTAAAAATATCTGTATTGCAGTCAAACAAGAACATTCCATGCTAAATAAGCCAACTAGTTCTTGGCTCTTCCATACATATTTTAAGAATTACTATGTTGTGAAATAGTTATGTCTCTGGCAATGCCCTTATTCGACTTTGTGATGCCATTTTCACGAATCTGTCACCCAAGGTAATTTCATACCAAATATAAGCAAAATAGGCCATTTCATTCTTGCATAGAAGACGTATCATGAATCAGAATTACTATGGAGAGAAAGAGTAATGTAGCTGGCCTTGCACCTACTTGACCTGGTGACCCTGATTAAACAAATCTGAATCACACATCACCAAAGGAGCCTCAATATTAAATGTGAACTAAATAGAGCTGGTGGTTCTTTCAAAGAACACTTTTCAAGTTTGCCAAATATGTTCTGGTGAAGTGGTGGGTGTGGGAGAGTTAAATGTCCTGTTGGAATTAATGACCTCTAGCAGATCTCCAGGAAATGTTTATAAAAATGTCAGACTTCACTTGCAATTTTTAATATTTTTGGAGTTATGTCCCTGGCCCTGCCCACATTTGACCCAGTGACCTCATTTGAACAAATCTGAATGTGAGTCACCTGGGCAATATCCACACCAAATATGAACCCATACGGTATTATGGTTCCAGAGGAGAAGTTTAAAGAATTGTTGACAGACGGACGAGGAGTGATGACTATAGCTCCACCGGAGACGTCGTCTCAGGTGAGCCAAAAACTATTGAAATTATAGAATGACCCCCCCCCTTTGGATCCCAGAATGCAACAGAATTCAAACTTTTTTAATGGAAGGGGAAGAACTCCATCTTTAATATATAGAGTTATTCCCCCTGCATTGAAAATAATTTAGCTTTTTACTGCAATCTAGATGACAAAACTCTTTGGCAACTCAATAAAAACAACATGTCCAGAGTTTATTATACTGGATAAGTTGATAATACAATGTTTTGGAGCTTCCTCTTTCAAATAGTATATAATATGGCATATATTTTATATAATGTAATCTGGGGGTTAAAAAATTAAGTAGTTTACTATTTTATATACATTTTAGTCTAAATAATTAATTTTGAGAAAACAAATTACATCTCATTGAACAAATCTGCTAATTCCACCCCCTCAACCCATGGGGACATCCCTGCAAGAATAGGACATCTGTGATTTATTTGGATGCTTGATTGCTTGTCTACATTTGCCTAACAATATTTCCTTAACCTTGAAAGCCAGTGCATTCTCTTAGGTGAGGCTACCTACGGGACACTCACATATATAAGACAATGCACTGGCATGATACTAGTACCTTGTTATAAAATAATAAATATTGGACAAATATTAAAACTAGGAGCTCATTTCTCTTGATCAATGGTCTATTATTTTATATTCATTTTATTTTAGTATATGTAATTGGTTTTGGAAAAAAAATTACATCTCAATGAACAAATCTGAGAAATTTGCCCCCTCCCCAAACATATGTGGGGACATCCCTGCGAGAATAGGACATGTGTGATTTATTTGGATGTCTGACTATATTGGCCTAACCATATTTCCTTGATCTTGAACCCCCGTGTATTCTCTTATATATAGGAGAATACACTGGTGCAGGGTCTTTATTGCTGTACCAGCATAGCTCTGGTAATGAAATGGTTAATACTAATACTAATAATAAATGTGTATACTGTCAAACAGTTAGAGTTGTATTTGAGATTGCTGTAAACACATAGGATTAAATTTCATTCACACACCTCTTTTTCTCTTAGCCAGATAAGTGTGGATATTGAGATAAAAGTTAATTACTTTATAATGACTGGACACACAGCTGTGAGAACTGTGAGAAGTAAGGCTGGTCAGTTCCTGGCATGTCATATAACTAAAGTGTAAGGCTTTTAATGGGGTGAACCTTGCAGGGATCTGGTGTGGGGTGGCAGGGACATGCAGTGTTAAGAGTTATGTCCCTGGGCCCTGGCTCTGCCCCTATTTGACCCAGTGACCCCATTTGAACAAATCTGAACCCCAGTCACACAAGGACTCTCCATACCACATGTAAGCTAAATCGGTCAAATGGTTCAAAAGAAGAAGTCATTCTAAGAATTACTATGGAGGAATAAAGTTATGTCCCTGATTCCTCAACAAATCAACCTGGTGACCTCATTTTAACAAATCTGAATGTGAGTCAACTAGGGAACATCCACACCAAATATGAATCCATACTGCCTTATAGTTCAGTAAAAGAAGTCGTTCTAAGAATTACTATGGAGGAATAGAGTTATGGCCCTGCTTTCACAACTATTTCACCCAGTGACCTCATTTGAAAAATCTGAATGTGATTCACCTAGGGAACATCCACACCAAATATGAACACGTTACGTCTTACGGTTCGGGACGAGAAGATGATTCTTGATGGACGGACAGACAGACGGACGGATGGACAAAGAGACGGACGGACGACGGACGAGGAGTG
The DNA here is from genome assembly GCA_032622095.1 of Siphonodentalium dalli. Lineage (NCBI taxonomy): Eukaryota > Metazoa > Mollusca > Scaphopoda > Gadilida > Siphonodentaliidae > Siphonodentalium > Siphonodentalium dalli. The sequence continues at coordinate 58,313,397 of CP136067.1, forward strand.
ATGACTATAGCTCCACCGGAGACTTCGTCTCAGGTGAGTTAAAAAAGAAGGTATAACTCAGATAAATTGAACCAATAGTATACAGTTGTTGCCCATGCTTGAGTGAGACATGGGAATTTGTTGTCCGCTCAAGATAGGACAAATCTCAGTTTATCGCCAAAGCAAGGATGACAACTGTTTTGTTTTCTGATAGCTAAATACGCATTCCTTTTCATTTAAATGTACATGAACTTCGATGTTGCACTGAGTCAATGTACCAAATGAGTGCTTTCTCCAATTCTTTTGCTAAGAGTTTCTGTAACTTCGTATCATTCCAGGATTTATGTTCAGAATTAGATAGTCAAGACTTTAGGATTTTGTAATCGGCATTTATTTACATTTTAGTTAAATCATGGAAACTTCACCATACAATGTAAACTATAAGTGATAGAAGTATGTTATCCTCTTCTGCAATTTGGCATATTCATGGACCGCATGCCGTCTTGTTGGCGAAACGCAATGTTAATATCAGTAATATCTTCCTGAAAGCTATTGAGTGTTATTGATTTCATAAATGAGCTGGCACATGTGTCAATATTCCCAAGCATGTCAGCAATGTACAATATACATCTATGTTGCAATAACAGCAATGCTCACATGCCAAAGTAATCTGATACTAGGGATTTAACCCATGCATGAAAATGTATGCATTACATTGTGCACCAGCACGGATTTATAACCAATGGATCTCAAGCGATCGACTCATTGAATCTCGCACCATAATTACAACATGAATTTATATAATAACTCAGTTGTTTTATGTAAAAAGTATCAAATAATAACATTCCATTCAAATTATCAAATTAAAAGTTCAAATATTAGTGATATCTAAATATATGCAAATTAGCCAACACCACAACTTGTGGTTTAAGCTTCTAGTATGTTTTTGTGATGTGAAATCACTGAATTCCTGCATAATGTTTGCTTGGAGAAGGAGATATTCTTGCCATATAAAATCTGGCAGGCTACAAACAATGTCACCAGGATGAGTGGGCAACATTGTGATTTGTGGACAGGCACGTGACAGGTCTTGGACCAATCAAAAGCCGGTTGAATAGGGAGGGTAACAATATAATTTGAACTGTATTTTTATATGGGTAATCTATCCGCCAAACAAGAGATTGCACCGGTGGTGCTGACATACCCCCACGGTGGCAAATTCAAAGTGACAAAAAAAACAAACATTTATCAAATAAACAAAGAAAAATAACTTTAAAATGAAAAAACATGAACAAAACAATTGAATACTCAATTGATTGCCATCATAGTGAACATTCATACCAAATTTCATTGCTATCTGTCAACCTGGTGGTGGAGATACCTGTAGACAAAAAACCAACACTTCCAAATCTACAAAGATGAATAACTCTAGAACAGAAAAAACGATTGAACACTCAATAAGATGATTGGACACTCAATTGATTGCCCTCATAGTAGTGTTTGAGACATCTGCCGGACGGACGGAAAAATGGAGGGATAGATATCCGGACGGACCAAAGGATGGACGAGGTCAATCCAGTATACCCCCCATTCTCTTCAAGAGTAGGGGTATAAAAACATAGGACAACTAATTAGTCATTCACCATAATAGTCAGCAAATTCGAAAAGGGGCATAACTCTGATAATATTCATTCAATTGAAGATATATTCAAACTTAAAGCTTAAACTTAAAATTATATTTTAATGTGAGAAATCCATATATACCAAATTTTAAAACAATCGGATGAATAAAACTAATGTTATCATGCAACACCAAATTAATCAGCAAATTCTAAGTCAAATAATGACAGTACCTGTAGCTAAGCAAGTCCCCATTAAGACCCAATACTCAGCCCCTAGTATAAATAGGTCACCACCTGTTAACCCTACAAACATGGCAAATCCGCAATATCGACCACCTAACAACACTAACACAAATATCAAACTTGGGCTTACGCTCTAGATGGCTTCGGGGGCGTGTTTGAATGCCACCGGACGGAGTAGGAAATGCTTTGCGTACCCGTATTATAAGCCATTGAATAATTATCTCCTTCAAACAACTAACGAACATGCTAATATTGTAAAATTATTACACATGCATCACAAAATCAATTAGTCCACATGCCCTTAATCAAAGTGAACCCAAATTCTAACTTGACCTGTAATTTCATGTGAGTAGTCAACAAGTCTTCAAAATAATTATAAGTAGACTTTTACCGACTCCAAACTAATTAGTAAATTCTAATATGCAGCCAGAAATTATCGGACCCAAATTTGATGTTCAGTATGATGGATGAGTACAGGTAGAAACAAGAGCTGGGCTGTCACCCAGTGCATACCCCCACGTGGAATACTGCCTAGTGTGGGCAGTAGAAAAATCATCAGCCCAGGTGATGGTGAACATCCATACCACTTTTCATCAAGATCCTATAACACATGGCTGAGATATATAATTTTTAAATTATAATTAATTTTTCCTGAAGGGAAGCCTGAAACTGAACTATATGAATTACATCTCCGGCCTTGTGTCAATCAGGAGGGTTTTTTGCTGTCCCGACTCCGCTCACATCCGTGCTCAGATTAGTCACGCGTGAATATGCCCAGGTAAATCCCGCATTCTAATTATCTAGCCAGTTTTTATTTCTGACTTAATCATGAGATTTGCGAGTCGCGTGGTTGGGAATGGCACCACCATGGGAGGGATCTATGATAGTTCAGTTTCGGGCTTCCTTAAGGAAAAATTAATTATAGTTTTCCACCAAGGAAAGCCCTTCAACTGAACTATATGGATTAGAATGCAAGCCCAGGAGGAGGCACGAGCAATAAAGTTAATAAATATCCATATTCGATGGGAATGCACTCTTCTGAAACAGATTTCATGTAAATGTGATTTAGTCATGAATCTGATATGATTATGTTACGTGAAAGAGCTCACAATTCAGATTCCGACATTGCTCAAACGTGGACCCCCACCCCCTTGTTTTTGGAAGAAACTTCCCAGGTAGTGCCATATAATTCATGCTAGCGAGACAACCGAGCAAGTATAACTTTTGAAGAGACTTCTTTTCCTTCACTTCTTCCGTCACTTCATCCAAATTTCTTTGTCATCTTCTTCGCGCTCTCGACAGTTCAAATTTTGAACTGATGTCACATGTAGCCATTGTGTATGTCTTAAGATATCAGAATGCTTATGATACACCAGGGAGCAACATAACTGGTATCTCATCGCAATTTGCTACTGAAATGTGGATAATAGCTAGGAATTTTATATGCTGTTATAAAATGCTATCTAATCATGTCAATGTGAGGTTTTTATCATTGCATACCAGTATATGTAGAGATTAGAGAACACCACTGAGGACTTGATGAACAGGCATATAAGCATCAGTGATCTACGATGGCGCACATGATAAAGTTTAGCAGAATGATCAAAGTTGCAATTTTTTATGACTGGTGGAGGAGTAGCCTGGAGGTATCCCTCTAGAGGGTGTACGATTTCAGGGGATCGACTGGACCCAATCTGTGGGCCGCTGCATCGTGGGGAAGAGTCAGAAGGCTGCATCGTAGGGAAGAGTCAGAAGGCTGGTGCAGCTCTTGGAGGCACGCGACAACAAGTCTTCCCCACCCAGAACAGCCTCCAAAGGCTACAGTGCTGGAGCTTTCCTGTCTGACGTAAAGACTGGTACTTTTGCGCAAACTGTTTAATTAAATTAAGCAATAGAGCTTTTGAAAGAAGTGTATACAAGAGATCAACCGCTGTCCTCGTCTTTTTTACAAAATCACATTCCAGAGGATCTGCTATTTTACTTTATCTTTTTATGTCAGAATCCTCGTCCGACAGTGGGCCTGTGGACCCACTGTCGACCCGCGATTTTTGCTCATCGTCGTCAAACCTGCTGACGTCATGTGATGCAGAGAAAGCATGTCAGGATCGACGCCAGCAACAGAATTGGCTGCATCAAGTTGGGATACCATACTATGAAAGAGGCATACTCTGAAATGGTTTGACACAAGACAAATGCTCTCGCATTTGGGTTAAGGAGCTATTTCCTTTCCAAGGTCACCCCCTCCAAAAATTCTAGAGCACCATCAATGGCCCAGGTAGAGTAGGCTGCGCCCCCAAGGCCAGAAGGGCAGAGGAAATAAGTTCGGAGGAGCCACTTGACCAAAGGAAGCCCCTTCCATGGAAAGCCCCAAATGCAGGTGGTCCTGACCAAACTGGAATAAATGTCGATGAGATACCACTATGATCACATGACGGCGGAGGAGCAGGCCCGGAGGTATCCCGAAGGAGTACGATTCCAGGGGATCGACTGGACCCAATCTCGTGGAGATGTGGGCCACTGCACCATGGGGAAGAGTTAGAAGGCCATTTGGCTGGTGCGCTATTAGCAATAGCGGCACGTGTCAACGAGTCTTCCCCACCCAGAACAGCCTCCAAAGGCTACTTCCAGGTGCCCAATAATCGTGATGGCCTAAAAACAGATTGGTGGGAATCCATGCCAAAATCAATAAAAGGTCGGCCGATCACAGTGTCCCCCGACAACATGGCAAGTCGATGGCCGCTTTGTTAAAGAATTTTTTTTAAATGTCTATGGCCGCTTTGTTAAAGAAATTAAACCAGAGTTTCAAATCTCTACATTTAAAACTGTAGGAGGAGTTGATTACACCATGAAGGTACCCAATCTCATCCAAAAGGCAAAAATGTTCCAAATTTTCTAAGTCAAAAACCCCCCGAAAATATGGAAAAAATGATATTTATTATTAGTTATATAGATGTTGCAAATCACCAACATGTTAGGAACAATATCCCAGAGTTTCAAATCTCTACATTTAAAACTGTAGGAGGAGTTGATTACACCATGAAGGTACCCAATCTCATCCAAAAGGCAAAAATGTTCCAAATTTTCTAAGTCGAAAACCCCCCAAAAATATGGAAAAAATTATATTTTTTATTAGCTATATAGATGTTGCAAATCATCAACATGTTAGGAACAATATCCCAGAGTTTATAATCTCTACATTTAAAACTGTAGGAGGAGTTGATTACACCTTGAAGGTACCCAATCTCATCCAAAAGGCAAAAATGTTCCAAATTTTCTAAGTCAAAAACCCCCCTGAAAATATGGAAAAAATTATATTTTTAATTAGCTATATAGATGTTGCAAATCACCAACATGTTAGGAACAATATCCCAGAGTTTCAAATCTCTACATTTAATACTGTAGGAGGAGTTGATTACACCATGAAGGTACCCAATCTCATCCAAAAGGCAAAAATGTTCCAAATTTTCTAAGTCGAAAACCCCCCCAAAAATATGGAAAAAATTATATTTTTGATTAGCTATATAGATGTTGCAAATCACCAACATGTTAGGAACAATATCCCAGAGTTTCAAATCTCTACGTTTAAAACTGTAGGAGGAGTTGATTACACCATGAAGGTACCCAATCTTGGACGCACGGACGGACGGACGCACAGACGGACGGACGGACGAGGGTCATTTCTATAGTCCTCCGACGGAAACGTCGGGGGACAACAATACTGATGGAAATTGCACTCTATGTGGAATAATAGTGTATCAATGGGAATTTTCTCTAAAATTAATAATCGTACTGACACTACTATTAGGCACCTGAGAGTAAGGTGCCGGGACTATTACCCTGAAGATTGGTTTCCCGAATCAACGATGGCAGCACCTGCCTACCACTGGTACTGACTGCCATAGCAGGACCGGGGGAGCCAGAACTGGTCCTGCCCGAGGTAAAGACTGGTACGGTTTGCTCAAAGTTTGTAATCATGGACTAATATGCCCTCACCCAACTATGACAAGTAACACACCCGTTATTGAGCAACCCGCACGGTGTGTGCATGGCCATCAAAGTCGAATCACGTTCGACTGCAAGACAAGACATGCTGTTAGTTATTACGAAGCAAGGTTAATATACAATACATTCTGTTAGTTATTTGAATTGAAAGTAAGGTTAATATAAAAATAACTTTATTCTCCTGGCCACGTGATCTTACCTGCTATAAATTGAATTACAGGTAAGATACTGTCTTTTCTTGTTTATGAGGACGATGAGTTCCGAATGCACATGTGCAAGAACAAGGTGGTTTCCGTTACGTAAGGTGAGGAGCCATGTTTAGAAGCTTTAGGAAAGTGCGCTGACAGCGGACGTGACGATAGAAATGCCTTCATTTTCGTTATGCTTGTATCGAGTCTATTTGCCAGATAATCATTGGATATGCGGCAAGAGAAGGAGAAGAGCCATGTCTTGGCCTCTTTGGAATTATATTGGCAGTGGTTGTGCACAATATAAATGCTTTTCATGTAATCGCGCTTTAGACATGTGACAATACAAATGTAGTCCTTTCTGATATTTGCCAGATAATCATTTGGATATGTGGCAATAGAAGGAAAAGAACCATGGAAATTATATTGGCAGTGGCCACGCGCAATATAAATGTGTTTCATGTAACTGCGCTTCATACATGAGTGAAAGCTATTTGTCAGATTATCGTTTCGATATGTGGAAATAGAAGTTAAAGAGCCAAGTGATGGACTCTATTGGAAAGACTATTGGCAGTGATTCTGGAGCATGTGACAATATATATGCTTTCTACTTCGCTGTTTGCCTTTACTATTCACTGATTAAAACCGCAAAGTATGTCAGTATTGGGGTGAAAACTGTTCACCATATGTAAGCATAGTCAGTTATGACGGCATAGTGTCTGGAGGCACTGATACCATATTATTGCCATGTACATGGTATGGAACTATTACGGCTTGTAATACATGTTGCATTCTCGCTATTTTCTATGGATATTAGGTCCTACGGTATGATGGCATTGAGGCACATAAACCATAATATTTCAATGGGACCGAATTATTTGAATTTATCTACAAACACGAATGTCTGAGGATATGAGGTCAGATGTTTCAAGTTGGTGACACAGTCGTTACATCATAAAGATTGACAATTTTAATTGCTAAACTGTGGACGTCGGAAATCTTAAATCATCTGGCGGATGAGAATAAGGATAAACATTGATTTAATTGAAATTCAGTGAGATGCTGGCAAGTCAATAAATCGTTGCAACACCCTGACCATGCCCCTCATGAACAAGCTGCTCCGTATTGAAGACAAAGCTTTCCCGTTTTTACCAAGTTCCCATTGGATATGGTTACTTGCCACAAGTAGTCCAGTGGGCTCGCTTCAAGGCGAACATCCAAGATGGCTCCAAAGATTTCTTACCACGGGTAGAATCACCATTGTATATTTAAGTAAAGTGAGCCAAGTGTAGCTGGAGTGTCAGGTTACTACGTGTTTGATTGATATTTCATTTGATAACAGAAACTTTTGAATGAAAATTGGTTGTCGTCAAGGCTTGTACATCAGGTTGTTCTTAGCCCCAATCAAACCAATCGCCTGACTTGTAGTAACCCAGACTGTTACAGCCATACTGTACATACATGGATGTAAAGAATGCAACTCTATATTTATATCAACAGACAACACGTCAATTTGAAGTGTGGTTATATATGTGATAACAAATATAATCTCCCTGTTACTGAGTGTTAGTAACTATTGTACTGATGATACAATGAGTTATAGGATATTTAATCGCGATAGACAAGGCAGAATTTTCTAAATACCTTGAAGTCGCGTAATATTTTATTACATTTGCCATGTGTCTAATACAAGACCTCACGTTCATACATACTGGCGGGCGTAGATTCGCAGGTATTGATCGTTAAAACAATGTTACAGATCGCTCAGTCAAAAGAAATGTCAATTGTCATCACTATCTTTCGGATTTATTCATGTAAATTATTACAACGTCTTGATGAGAAAAACAAAAAACACGAAAACAATATTTTTCTAAATAAGTAAAATATATATCTCCTAGAAGTATCTTGCCCACTGAACTATATGGTATATCCCCAATATTAACAAGGAAGGGTTAACAAAGCCGCGTTGAAAACGGAACGAAAATTCTGTGGTACATTTGATCCTGTTTCCTGACCGGTAACCTCTGATGACGTCATCTCCCAATGTCCATTTAAACTCGACGCCAGATCGTTATTCTCACTTTTCCCCCATTAGGACATTCCTCGTGAGCGGGGTGGGTGGGTGCGAAACCCTGGGAGGGAGCTCAGAGTTCAGTGGGCAAGATACTTCTAGGAGATATATATTTTACTTATTTAGAAAAATATTGTACCTCCGTCAAAGGTATCTTGCCCACCGAACTATATGGTATAATATAGAATTTTCTGGCAGGTGGAGGCCACGAGGAAAAATAAACACCACTACGCACCTCAATCAAAGAACTGGATTGACCTGATAACCTACAATATATACAATATCACATAAGCCAATGTATGTAATTACACCAGAAGACTAATACATGTTGGCCAGCTACCAGAGGGCCCAAACTAAACAAATAGTGGTGACTTGGATTGAATATCCTGCAAATAAAGTAGATACCGGTAGTTCCCGAAAGACATGGAGACTGAGATGACCTCCCTTTCGGAGCTTAGAGCTATCAATGTATCAGCTGAGTACTTTGCTGGACAAGGAATGTGTAACACTAGCTCATGCATACAACCAATTTCGGAACATCTGTAATAAACCATTGAATACGTGAACAAGAGGATCCTAATGAATCAGTGAACATTATGGACCATAAGCAGTCCTTCACAAATTGAAAGGTCTAAATGAAGCCCCACCGTCGCTGTCAATGTGTCTCATGTCATGGAGAAGAAGAGAAGATAATGCGACAAGAAGAAATCAGATAGACCGTTTAGAAAGGCTACGTCTAATCAACTGTCCGCTAAATTAGGCAACAAGTGATTGCAAGCCTTGAGATTCAATGAGAACCACGAAACCTATGCTCGTAATGATGCTCGCGAACTTTTCAAAGTTCAGTGCTGTATGACCAACCTGCTTCCGCATTCGATTCTCCCAAAAAGAAATGCATTTGGAGCCAGGCATTTATATGTTTCACGATTTCGAGAAGGCTTTCATTTCCCCACCTGGCGATATTCAATATGTTGAAATACCGGCTAGCTCCAAAGTTAAACCCAACTGAGAAATCACAGGAAACATGCACCGTGATTGTGGCACAAGCCCAAAACCAGCCGAAACAGATGCCAGGTTGAACTATTGAAAAACAAAGACCCAGTTTTCTTTTCTCTCTATTCTTGATCTTCTGACGGACCCCTGACGGGTCGATGGTCCAAGGTACCCCTTCTGGGATGGATGGGGTGGGGTGCCCCTCCGATTGCACCTTGTTCTTGAGACAACCATCGCCTGAAGTGCGAAGCCAGTGGGTGGAGCATATGATCTGGCATCCTACACCCAATGCTAGTGAATACCTCGCACGAGGGGAAGCATCTGGTAAGGATCTTCTGTCCGTATGAAGAGCGTACAATGTTATTAATGTGAATCGTGAAGATAGGAAACCAGTTGCTTTCTGAAGATAGGCATATGTCTAGGATGGATTCATATAGTGACCCATTGTATCAGTACCGCTCTTCGTGATATGACTGACCCATCATCCCAAGATTATTCCTGAAGACTATCGACACGGGTGACTCTATTCCAGCCATGACCACGACCTCGCAGGCGCCGGAGGGCACATTGAAAGAAACAATAACATCTAAAGCAAGGAGCTGAACTCTGCTCAATCCGAGAACAATAAAACTTTTGAATACCTGGTCCGCTCCCATGTCGCCCGGTTTGCAGTCCGATGGCCTACAGCGACACTTGTCTGCATCAGAGAACCCTGAACAACTATCTGAGCTCCCTCGTGAGCGCATGGATGGGTGACCCCAAAGGAATGTCCAGAGCCTTTTTACCTCGGGGATAGAGCTACAGCTCGTCCCGATCCCGATCTCCATTAGTCCGAACAGGCGATGGGTTGTTAAGAGGGGCAGGATCCGAAGCATGCCTCCTACTAGAACGGCATCGGGGAACAAATTCTTGTGCATCTTTAATAGGATTCAAACCCGAAGGTACTGGCTGCTATTTGATCAGAAGGCGGCCAGTAACTGGAATTCCAGGCCCACAGACCTGGAGTTGGCCAACAAGGAGGAAGCATGCTTGGGAATTTCAACCCCAGCCCAAGCCCAGCAGGGACCGAAGGCATATAGGATTATCATAGGGACATGGCGAACCCCCAGCCATGCTGACCCCGAGATAGTGACTAGTAGCGATGAACAGCGCGTGATTCAAATGTTAGATGGAAGCCACAGCCGCACATGGGCACGCCAACCCGCCAACGGTCGACCCGAGGCTTGAGTAGATTGACGTCCCTTACGATAGTCCAGGGAGCGCACCAACTGTGATTAATGGGTTCGATGGGTAGCCCCAACCCGCGCCCTGTTTGAGGTAACTGTCGCCCCGAGTTGCTAAGCCAAAGGTGTCCTTGTCTCAGAGGCAGCGGTACCCTCGAAACGAGGAGAACAGCAGCTCTAGGGGAGCTACAGGGAAAGATCTTCTGTATCTGGTTCTTCTTATCTGTAGATATTACAGTGCAGGAACCATCTGGTTGTAGACGCACTGGTCCAGGTTAGTAGAGCAGAACACAGCCGTACCTGCCGAGGATACGAATTGGTGTCCCGTTCGATAGTCCAGGGAGCGCACCAACTGTGGCCAATGGGTTCGATGGGTAGCCCCAACCCGTGCCCTGTTAGGTGTGACTATCGCACCGAGCGCTAATTACGCTGATGAGGGGAACACTATATATCGACAAGTGTCAGTGTCCTGGTCTCAAAGGTTACTTCTCTTCTTTTGGGACCCTCGAAATGAGCTACGGGGGATCTGTGGTGACTCCAGTAGCGTTCTTTAATGTGCACACTCCGAGGCGTGTACACGGATCAGCTATTAACTTGTTCGACCCTGATCGTGCATCGTACTGCACCCACGACAACATACCTGGACAAGTGTTGTAATGGGGGGAAGTTGGCATTTTGCATTCTGATCTGTATTCAGTGATCTTGAATGAGACTTTTCAGCCTGACAAGCTTGGTATCTGACCGAGTTCTGACAATTGCTAACAATCTGTTATTTTTATGTTGATAATGATAAGCACCTATCGATTGTTTTGCACGAAATCAATATTGTAAACAAATATTGTTAAGTTGAAACAATGAAAAAATTATTAACAAGTGTCAATTTACACTCTAGTATACATAAAGCTTGTAGCGACGAAGCCGTCAGAAGCCGAAAGTAAGTCACCTAATTTTGTGATACCTTATCGCACAGGCCAGAGCACGTGTCGCCTTCGCTTTGACCACGGAATACATTCACATGTATGCAATAGATTCTTGCAATAAAGATGAGCGTCTTTAGTCATATATCATTCTGTCTTTTGGCGACTATAATATACCAAATTTTTTAGACAGATGCCATTTTGAATTTGTTAAAAATATGGAAAACGAAATGACTTAAAACGAAAAGAGTTTTCACACAAAGCCGGGATATATTGCATATCCTTACAATCCGCTTTCGTAATACTGTTACTAACCAAGCGTCGCACGTGGTAATTTTTTTTTTCTTCGACCACAGAAAATCGCACATGTGTGCAATCGATTCGTGCTATAAAGATTTTTAGCGTCTTTAGTCATATCCAAATGTGCATCTATTATTGAATAATTTATTCGTCCGTTCCACGACAAATAGTATAAAAGACGCATTCGTTGAATTATGAACGTTCTCGATCGTTTAAAACATGGACGCTAATCGCTATAGCAACGCAAGTCAATTGCACAATTCAACATAATAATTAACAAAAAACTGTCAATTTATCTTCGATGTGGTTCCTTCCGTTAACAAGGGAAAAGTGAGAATAACGATCTGGCGTCGAGTTTAAATGGACATTGGGAGATGACGTCATCAGAGGTTACCGGTCAGGAAACAGGATAAAATGACCACAGAATTTTCGTTCCGTTTTCAACACGGGTTTGTTAACCCTTCCTTGTTAATATTGGGGATATACCATATAGTTCAGTGGGCAAGATACCTTTGACGGAGATACAAATTACGAATACTAACAAAATGAAAAAGTTTCCATGTGGATGTGAGAAATATTAATTAGCTATCGGGTCGGACGACAAATAAATTTTAGTCGATAAACTCGCAATTCAGAAAAATACTCCCTTTAGAAACACGTCCAGTCGACAGCGAGGAGGAATAAAAACTGGCTAAATAATTAGAATGCGGGATTTACCTGGGCGTATTCATGCGTGACTAATCTGAGCACGGGTGTGAGCGGAGTCGGGACAGCAATAAAATTTTAACCCTCCTGATTGACACAAGGCCGGAGATTTAATCCATATAGTTCAGTTGAAGGGCTTCCTTGGCGGAAAAATTTATGTTGACGAATAAAAATATTAGCATTTCCAAAGAAGCAAAAAAGACTAATTCTAGAACGAAAAACATGAAGAAAACCACTGACCAATTTTCTGAATGTCCATATGGTAGTGAACATCAATACAAAATTTTATTTGGATCTGAAAACCCATGGCTGAGATAACTGCTTGGATCGACAGATGGATGGAGGATAATGGGGGTAAAATTATATGCTAATTCTTTTAACCTGTATATCCACTCAAATGAAAGTTCAAGTGACTCAAATATATATGGTATCAAACTGTTTCTGAATAGGACTCACTGCACTGGAATGTAAGACACAACATTAGGCAATTAAAAGCTGATATGGTGTGGTTTCCTCTGGTTCAACCAAGTGTTCTATCTGATGAATACCTTTAATCTGTCTCAATTGTTCCTCTTCTTCTATCATGCGTCTTCTTGCTTCAAGGGACTGATCAGGACTGGAATATCAAAGAATCGTAATCATATACAACAAGATGTACAGGCCTTAAAATCCATCAGATTTTGCGAGAATCAAAACATAGCGTTTCTACAGGGAAGTAAGACTTTTTACGAGAATTAAAATGATTTGAAGGCCTGATGTACAAAGCACATGATATTACACATTGAAATCCAGGAGCTATACCCACCAAATCATGTCCAGTGCTTTGTTTTGGTTGATCATCCATACATATCAATGACAATACATGTACAATTATTGTCTTATAGGATTGGACATTGTGAAAGTGGGATTGTTTAAACTTCCCAAAATTTGGACAAATAGCAACATTGCCTGACAAGCTTATTTAAAGACGAACTGAAAAGTAAGTTAGTTTCTTCAGTTTTCTGACTATGTGCATCTATTTAGGTTCACAAGAAAAAGCAATGCAAAAATCACTTCGAAATATACCCAGCCATTATCTTTAAATTGACTGCGAAAATGTCACCAGAGTTTTCTTTTGGTTTCACAATGGTCGATGGAAGGGCATGTGACTTAAAGTTATCGCAGTAAGGAATTTCTTTTAACACAACTTTGTTTAGTATCAATCTCAGGTAAACCGATGGCATTTATATACATGCGGCAAAATGTTTATCGGGATAGGATGTATATAGTATCGAAATTTTTAATGTGAAATAAACACAGATGCATCAGGGATGCATGCTTCAAACCTTATTTGGCAATTAAGAAATCACAGTTAAACAAATAATAAGGTTTATTTTATGATTTCAGTTAATTTTTAAGGCAGATTGCCGATCCCCTAGAATCTAAAAACGTTGTTAGAAGATAATGACCATGTAAAACAATTAGACCCCATTGGATACATCAAAAGCATAGCTTCACTGCAGATAAACACACAACAGAATAAATGGCACCTTTGTGAAGAAACAATAATTAACAACAAATCAAATGATGAAAGAATAACAGTTACTGGTTTAACATGATATCTTCCCCCTGATTATGTCTCCCTCCCACCTGCATATCTTCATCCTCCTCTGCCACTCATGATAAAACAATAGGTCTTTTGATACTATTTTGTCCTGAAATGCTGTATAAATTGATCATGTGGGCTTTTGCTGGGTGAGTTGGGGTGGGTGTGGTCGACAAGGTTGACTTAAACAAATTTATTACCAGCAACTGGGTTTCAAATATGATAGCAAAAACAGTCCCCAGATTGGGGAGTTTGGAGTGGAAAAGCATAGATCAATGACTGCTGATAACTCTGCAATAACAAATAGCTTTTCACATCTCTTCACATACTGATGATGCAATACTATAGTATAATAATATATAGTAAAATAAATATCGAGTTGCACAACATTTGTGATGAATCGTTACAGCCCTAATCACCAGGTAAACCTGTAATATACCTCATGCTGTGGACAGTTACAGTCGTTTCTGTGACATCAGTTTGTGGTCCTTCTAGAACAGGTGGCAATGGAGCCTGTCCCTTCTTTTGTTCTTTCTTCCTTGATTGAACAAGTCGCAGACCCTGTTGGAATGAAAGGTGGTAATCAAAAATAAAATGGTTCGCATTTACAAAAGTGAAATTCTCCATCAATCAATTTTGAAAATGTTCTGAAGAATAATAATAGATAGTTTTCATACAGTGCTTCACTCCCCTGAGCCGAATCTAATGCATGTTGTAATTTTACAAACATTGCTCAGTAATTAGTGTAAATTTAGTCTTCACTCATTGAGGGAAACATTTTTGGTGGGGAACCAAAACTACCCATAGATTAAAGATGCCCAGTCTCTTTCAGATCAGACAACAGTTCCAACAATAACGATAAAAATTTCTATGAAATTCTGTTTGAAATTCATCAATGATTATAACACAGTTTTACATTTTGCGTGTCAATCATCATATACTTTACAACTGACGACATAAGGAAGGTATGATTTCGGGGGTATTATTGCATATTGGCAGCATGGTAAAACTAATTAAACTTTTTCTGTAGATGCCTTGTAACCTAGCAACCATAAGCTGCTCCCACTAATGAATATGTGTGGAAAGCTTCATTATTATCTTTTATCCTGATAACTGGCCTCTCTGACTAAATAATATTATGTTATACCTTTGATCAATACAGGGAGCTCAGAGATTGCTTTTAGGCCATGCAAAGTCAATTTCCTATTTCTCAGGCCAAAACATTTTGAAAAGCATGCAGTCTTTAATTAATTTGTTTAATTTCAAGGACACATTCTTCCTCTGCATTGGCTAGCTTTGAGTTTAATTTCAGTTGCCCATGGCCATTATTACCCAAACAGATGTGCATAACAGTTAATTCATAGATAATAGATTCAATGTGATAAAGTAAGATTGATACATTTGTTACTGGGTTTGCAGACACAATACATCAGATGTTTAAAGGCCCATATAATTTTCAGTCACCAATTATTTTTATATAGTGCCTTGATATATGGTTTTAATAACAATCTATGCCATAAAATATGATTAAAATAATATAATTCATCACCATTTGAAAGGTCTGTGTCTCAGAAGATGCCAATAGGGAAATAGAAAATAGCTGAAATCATAGAAAGATTTCCCCCGTTATGACTCCCAGAATGCAACAGAATTCAAACTAAAAATGTATTTTCAATGGAAAGGGAATAACTCTATATCTTAAGATATAGAGTTATTCCCCTCCATTGAAAATAATGAAACTTGAGCACAGATCACAAAAGTCGGCATCTTAACAAAAACAACATGTTCACAGTTCATTTCACCGGATAAGAAGCTTCCTCTATCAAATGGTATATATTATGGCATATATTTTATATAAAATTATCAGGGGTTCGAAAATTAAGTGGGCCTTTAATAAATGTTGGAACATAGAACTTTAGAATAGAATAAGGAAACGGGTCTTGCATGAAAAAACATAGCACAATTATTTTGTACTGATAAAAACTTTCCCCCCCCAACCGATTGATTGTGAATAGAAGGATTGTACACGTAGGGTTTCGGGACCATGCACGCAGTCCTGAGAAATGGGAATTTGACTCTCATTGGCCTAATCACCTCAGTTGGTTGCAGATCTTTATATGACATGTAGTTGTTCCTATACAGTACATTGTATTTGCATATATCCTTGCCAGGCATGAACATCACTCTTGAAGGAATATATGTGTTAGTAAGACTAAAGTAGTACTTACTGCTGCTTTCCTAACCACCAGGTTCAAATGTTTCGATGCTTGCAGGAAAAACACAGCCTGAAGGTGAAGAATTAATTAAGACATGATTATTGAAGTGATTACTAACTCCCGTCCACTAGATGTTAGTTGTAATTGTCAGATAAATATAAATTGTTTTAGTTTGCATCAAAGTTTGAACAGAATATTAACCTCTTGGGGGCAAAGACGGACATAAAACTGCACATTGTGTGCTATATACTATATACTTCAGCACACTAGCAGTAGGCCATTATACAGAACTGGAATTCATAGAATGGTGCATCGGAATAACTGTATCTCGAAGTTTCAAACAATGTATGATTTTCCTCAATTGTGAACGATAAAGCTTTTCAACTGAGTCAGTTTTGTTGTTCTTGTGATATTCCCATTATATTTTTCCACTGGAAAATGGCAATAACATCAACAGCCCAGCACACAAATTCATAACGTCATTTAGCAGCGAAGAGGTTAACATTCAAGGTCATCATTTCAAATTTGAATTATTTCAATTATCAAATTAAGGACATCCTAACCCTTTGACAATACATTAAATTACTACGATTGAATAATAGTAACACGGCTTCTAATTCATGCATGCATGCATCAGTGTCACATGATAGTCACATGATAGTACAATCTAAACATTGTCAGAATTGTTTTCCTTCATAGAAGTTCCGTCATTGGATTCCAAACTCGCATAGAATTCAACCAATTGCTCATGTCCATCTTATTGATATGAGTATTACTGCACTATATACCTAACTATATATAATTAGTGAGGCCAGTTCCAGCCGATGTGAGATCAAAGAAGCATTGGTAGTGATGGGTCTTCTGGTGTCATGTCATCAGTTTGATTTATTATGTCCAATATACTCTGGAATCCAGGTTCTGAATACCGCATGCATAATGACATTATGGGGCAACGTAGTCCACTAACTTATTACAACATAATGTGAAGTAATAGATGGAGTCAGTAACAGCTCCTCACATGCCATGTTGATTCTGGTTAGAACATTATCATGAACCAAAGGAAATGCGGAAATGAAGGAAGTTGAATCATCATGCATAACTATGGAGGTGGACATGGTTCACTATATAAATAATAATGGCATCTTTCAGATCATATTACATAGGCCAATCCATCTATATCCTAATGCCTCAAACTGTTCTAATTCTGTTCGAATAGGATCTATCAGATCAGTCTGGCTATATCCCATAAATTGTATATATCATGCTGCATTCATGCATGATGATAATCTACCCCAACCAAGGGGCATATACAGATTAACTTCAGTAGAAATCTAAATGGTCTGTAACTATTACGGATGTAAAAGTTCACATAGTGTACTATATGAACTGTAGTGAAGCGAAGAGATTAAATAATCTTGGTATCTTTAGAATACTATTGGTGGGTAGTGGTATTTCCACCATTATGAATTTTTGTTTTCTTCATTTTCACACCTCAACTCCGTGTAAAGAAACAATAATATATTCTATGATTTCCAGAATATAATCTGAGATGTTCCGCGTAAAGACGCCTCATCACTTACCTCCTTATGTGCGACATTGAGAAAGCTCCTATCATTGACCTCAATAAGCTGATCACCAACCTCTAACCCGACTTCTTCAGCAACACTGCCCGGTTTAACGTACTCTATGAAGATACCATTGTAGTATGATGGACCACTAACTATGCTGTGGAGGAGAAGAACTGGATATCATGAACAGTGTGTAATGGACTAGAAAATCGTTGGGCCATTCTCAATATTTTTTGGGTCATTTGAAAATGTCAAGAGCCATTTATATTTTGGGAAATCAAAACTAAGTAACACTAAAAATAATTGGGTGTATAAATATATTGTATTTTAACTGAATCTAACATGAATTTATGATATTGGATATTTATTGCGGTTGGATAATTTTTTTTATTTATAAAAATCTAACTTGCAAGCGAAAATTTAAATAATAAAGGTCTCTTATAATTGATGACCGAAATTGAAATTGCTCAATATATTGTGATAGTTATTAGTAGAAATAAAGTTATGATCTGGAAACAAAAAGTAAACGGAGCGATATAATACATAATACATGTAATTTTTTTTTTAATTATTGAGCCTTTAGCATAGGTACATTCACATTTATTCCATTTCCACATCATTTTTTTTTATCATATTGGAAGAACCATTATCACAAAGGTAATCAGTACGTGATTTCTATCATTTTGAGTGTCTGATCCAAGAAAAAAAACTTTATTTTGAAAGAAATCTCTTAGAAATTGGTTATCTATAGAAATTTGGAATAATCATATGCTTATAGTTTCAAGCACTTTCTACTCACCCACATCCTAGTCCTGTTTTGCCAGTTCTGTTGACGAAGATCCTCACCTCCTGGCCATCCTCTGTTTTTGTATTATCAGCACCATCTAAGATTTGTTGCTGAAATAGACAAGTGGGAGTTGTAAAAATCACTGCAATAATAATGGAAAATTTTTGTTGCACAAAGGATTGTTATGGAATCAAAACTCAAATATCTGTATGACAATATGTTAATTTTTTTTATCAGAGTCAAGCTGGCACCGCATCAAGACCACATTCTTTTATCCACGCCAGCTTAGGATCAGGCCTTCAAATATGGTGCCGGGCATTTGCAGAATGAAGTCCCCAGAGGGTGAATTAGTGACGCTACCCCACAAAACAGGCTAGCTTCACCAAATTTATCCTCTGGGAACCACATACTGCAGGCCTCATCTGCTATGGGAGACCTGGACACAGATTTAAGTTCCCAAATGATGAAAATGGTGATGTGCACCCATATGCATTGTGTTGTCTATCAATTTGGGGATATAGAGAAACTAAACTAAAAAAGAAACATTCTAAAAAAACTAAACAACTTGTTAATTCGAAAAAAAAATAATACTTTCCAGTAGATGAGGCCTAAGCAGAATGAGGTCCCCAGAAGGTTAATTTAGTGATGCTAGCCCACTATGCAGGGTAGCGTCATTAAATTCATCCTCTGGGGACCTCTTTCTGCAAATGTCCAGCACAATATTTAAAGGCCTGCAGCTTAGGATATTGTCTGTACAACTGGCAGATGCTGGCACATTCAGACAACTGCTGTGTTGGTCCATTGCGCTGGTCCGTTGAGATGACACAATCCATTGTCTGAATTGAACTGTTCACATGGTTGCGTTGTGTTATAATGCAGATCTGCCGATTGCAGCTGAAAAGTTCAATATTTGAATAAATGCAATATCGAAAAATCAATCTATCAGTTATGATTGAATTCTACGATAATGCAAACCTGTCAAATCCTAAATCTATATTGACATAATGGTCAATGCCAGTCAATTTCCGTCGCTTCGCAAACAGCCGCCATCTTTTATCGATTGAAAACAAGAAATGTCATGATGCATGTTCTTAATTACCATACAAGGTAAGTGTTGCAGCTTGCGTTGCACTGAAAATAGAATCTCTCCATTGTGTGTGTTAACCCTTTCTTTACTGAATGGATTCTCCCACTCAGTTATAAAAGTATACATCTGAACAGTCTATTATTCATCTGAGGGAAATATAAGCAGCCGACAGATAACAGAAAGTGCAGAAAAATCCTATTCCTTTGTGCGAAATGTTTAGATAATAAGTTCAACATGGTCGTTTGTTGAACTTATTATCTGAATATTTCCTAAGGGATAACTACTCATCAATGATTATTTAGTGTAGACAGGGTTAATAGATACAACATAATGGATGCATCGCAGCCATCTACTTTTGACGTCATATCCGCATGGGCAACCACTTAGCCAATTGCACTGAAATTTGGTACGTCGTGTATTTTGGCCCCCGGGTAACAAGGGCTGGGTCACGACCCCCACAACATCGCGTATTGACATTACAACGTCATATCCGCACGGGCATTGCGGTTTTCATTAACTACTGGGTGGATATCATTGAATTTGGCGTGGTCATGTATAAAATTTCGGACCTCTGGGTAACATGGGCTGGTTCACGACTCCGCCCGACATCCCCTTCGAATATGGGTGCCATCGGACTATTTTTATTTGCCTTTTGTTATTGCAAATCATAAAGTTAGCCAACGTTTTCTGAGCAACGCTGTGTATGCATCCGCTAGTCACTTATAATAGTATACATTGGAAGGGCCTATTATTCATCTGGATGGAAGTCCAGGAAAAATGTCCAAGAAAAATGAGCAGACAACAGACATACAAAAAGATAATATGAAAGTGTCAATGACACTGTAGCTCAACTTAGGTAGGGGAATAATTTAATGGTTGACAGTAAATGGAGGAATAGGAAAGGTGCTAATTGAAATGTCTAAGTAAGACTAGATGTACATGTCAATATCAACATTCATGACAGGTTTCATAATGATCGGATCAGGGATGTGGTGATTATGGTGTGCCAAAGGATTTAGTGATGCAAAGAGTAAATTCTAAAATGGCCACCGGCAGCCATGTTTTTTTCTCCGAATTACCCCAAAATGACCTGTTCCCATCTACAGCCTTTACAAATCTCATAATGATCTGATCAAAGGTACGACCTGAAGCCTGTGCCAAAGGATTTAGTCATGCAAAGAGTAAAATCCAAGATGACTGCTGGCGGCCACGTTTTTCGGCTGAACGACCCCAAAATGACTCGTATCCCATCTACATGTCATTGTTAACATCCATGACAAATTTCATGATGATCAGACGAACAGTACGACCTGTAGCCAGCGGCCATTTTTTTTTGGACGAATGACCACAAAATGACTCGTTCCCATCTACATGTCAATATCAACATTCTTGACAAATTTCATAAAGATCAGACCAAAGGTACGACCTGTAGCCAGCGCCAAAGGATTTAGTCATGCAAAGAGTAAAATCCAAGATGGCTGCTGACGACCATGTTTTTTGGCCAAACGACCCCAAAATGACTCGTTCCCATCTACATGTCAATATTAACATCCATGACAAATTTCATGATGATCAGACGAACAGTACGACCTGTAGCCAGCGGCCATGTTTTTTGGACGAATGACCTCAAAATCACTCGTTCCCATCTACATGTCATTGTTAACATCCATGACAAATTTCATGAAGTTCCGACCAAAGCTACGACCTGTAGCCCACGCCAAAGAATTTAGTCATGCAAAGAGTAAAATCCAAGATGGCTGCTGACGGCCATGTTTTTGGCCGAACGACCCCAAAATGACTCGTTCCCATCTACATGTCAATATTAACATCCATGACAAATTTCATGGTGATCAGACGAACAGTACGACCTGTAGCCCGCGCCAATGGATTGAATTTTGAAATCCAAGATGGCCACCAGTGGCCATGTTTTTTGGCCAAATGACCCCAAAATGACTCGTTCCCTTCTACATGTCAATGTCAACATTCATGACAAATATCATAAAGATCAGATCAAAGGTATGACCTGTAGCCCGCGCCAAAGGATTTAGTCATGCAAAGAGTAAAATCCAAGATGGCTGCTGGCGGCCATGTTTTTCAGACGAATGACCCCAAAATCACTCGTTCCCATCTATATGTCATTGTTAAAATCCATGACAAATTTCATGATGATCAGACGAACAGTATGACCTGTAGCCCGTGCCAATGGATTGAATTTTGAAATCCAAGATGGCCGCCAGCAGCCATGTTTTTTGGCCAAATGACCCCAAAATGAATCGTTCCCTTCTACATGTCAATGTCAACATTCATGACAAATTTCATAAAGATCAGATCAAAGGTATGACCTGTAGCCCGCGCCAAAGAATTTAGTCATGCAAAGAGTAAAATCCAAGATGGCTGCTGGCGGCCATGTTTTTCAGACGAATGACCCCAAAATCACTCGTTCCCATCTAAATGTCATTGTTAACATCCATGACAAATTTCATGAAGTTCCGACCAAAACTACGACCTGTAGCCCGCGCCAAAGGATTTAGTCATGCAAAGAGTAAAATCCAAGATGGCTGCTGACGGCCATGTTTTTTGGCCGAACGACCCCAAAATCACTCGTTCCCATCTACATGTTAATATTAACATCCATGACAAATTTCATGATGATCAGACGAACAGTATGACCTGTAGCCCGTGCCAATGGATTGAATTTTGAAATCCAAGATGGCCGCCAGCAGCCATGTTTTTTGGCCAAATGACCCTAAAATGAATCGTTCCCTTCTACATGTCAATGTCAACATTCATGACAAATTTCATAAAGATCAGATCAAAGGTATGACCTGTAGCCCGCGCCAAAGAATTTAGTCATGCAAAGAGTAAAATCCAAGATGGCTGCTGGCGGCCATGTTTTTCAGACGAATGACCCTAAAATCACTCGTTCCCATCTACATGTCATTGTTAACATCCATGACAAATTTCATGAAGTTCCGACCAAAACTACGACCTGTAGCCCGCGCCAAAGGATTTAGTCATGCAAAGAGTAAAATCCAAGATGGCTGCTGACGGCCATGTTTTTTGGCCGAACGACCCCAAAATCACTCGTTCCCATCTACATGTCAATATTAACATCCATGACAAATTTCATGATGATCAGACGAACAGTACGACCTGTAACCTGCGCCAATGGATTGAATTTTGAAATCCAAGATGGCCATCAGCGGCCATGTTTTTTGGCCAAATGACCCCAAAATTACTCGTTCCCATATACATGTCAATGTCAACATTCATGACAAATTTCATAAAGGTCAGACCAAAGGTACGACCTGTAGCCCGCGCCAAAGGAAATTGTTGACGGACACACACACACACGGACGACGGACGCCAAACCATGGCAATAGCTCAAAGTTACAAAGTAAGTTAAGCTAATAAGTGCATAAGGATTCATAATCTTTGGTGGGAAATGTTCAGATAACAAGTTCAACAAACGACCTGCTAATTTTTCATGGACTTTCCTGATTAATAATAGGCCCTTCCAATGGATATTTTCATAAGTAATGGGTTAATAGAATATACCTATGGTCATTTGTTGAACTTATTATCTGAACATTTCTTAAGGGAACTACTTGTCAATGAGTATTTAGTATAGGAAGGGTTAAATTGATGACACAACTAAAGATACACAAATAAAATATAATAGTCTTGTATTTCATCAGCTACTGCAGAGGTTAAATTGGAAAATGTCACATTTCATACTTGATCAACAGACTACAATTTTGTACCAGTCATGGGAAATACCAGCGTACCAGTTCCCATCTATGGTATTTTTATTTTAAAATTTATTATCTGAACATCTCCTAAGGAACTAATCGTCATTGAGTAATTAGTATAGAAAGTGTTAATCAAACCATAGGTTGAGTTTTGTTACACAACTCGACTAATTATGTTGATGCTACACCACTTACTAAAAGCTTGGAAGAATTAACATTCTCTATATAATTCCATGTCAGCTTGTCATCAGATTTTCTGGAAACAGAAGAAAACAGATAAAAAGCTACAAAAACGAAAACAAAAACATAGATACTCCATATATTTCAACAAATATTGACCTTCCATCAAGTGAAGAGAAAAACTGTCAGATATAAAGATTTAATCATACTGTACCTTACCCCATTTGGATTTTCATAGATGCCCATCACTGAAAAAGGGACAGTTCCCAGCACACATTCAACAATGATTGTTTCAGTAACCATGTGGTAACACTATTATTCCTTTTCATTTGGGTGTCTTATTAGTTAATTTATTTGATGTACCATACAAAAATAAATACATCCAGTTTGTGCAAGAGGAGGGACAAAGCCAGATAGTAGAAAATTAGCATTATTTATTCACAAAAATCAAACTTTTATCCCGATGAGGCAAACCTGCCGACTGATTGCCTCTTCAGGTTTGGAATATTGCCAACTGCTTCATTCATATTTAGTTAGCTAGAGAGGAAATCCACAAGATGAACACAATTAATACTTACTCTTTCACAGGTAGCATTCCAATACCTGAAACGATGAGATCAAGTAGAATGGTTAATACAGTTTAGATCATTTTCCTAAGTAATTGGATGGACAATCACCCATTGGTCGTCATATGGTCATTAACCCTTTACCCAACAAACCGGCCAAAACCGGCCAAATAAAGCTTCAACAGCCTAAAATATCTTGGGTCTGTCTCAATAAAACCATACAAATATGGATATCATTGGAACCGGCTCATTGACCACATTGTCACAGTTATGCCCTGTGCCAATGCATTCTCTTATATATGTGAGTCGACCATAGGTCGCCTCGCATATATAAGAGAATGCATTGGCCTAAAAAAAATCTTTTTTTAACACTTTTTACCATTTTTTCTTACATTCTTTAACAATTTTATAATTTTTAATGTGTTAAGCCAATGCATTCTCTTATATATGCGAGGCGACCTATGGTCGACTCGCATATATATGAGAATGCATTGGCACAGGGCCCTTCTGTTGGGTAAAGGGTTAAAGGTATGTTTGGTTTTCACAGTGGGTACATAAGAAAAGTCATAAAAGTCTTAAAAACCACTATTTCCAAGAAGAGCACTGAGAAATAGATTGACAATGTTATAATTTACATTATTAATAATTCTGAGATTTCACATGTTGAGACCATTGTTTAATATGTAAACATTAATTTAGCATAACAGCAAGACTCGTCATATCAACAAACAATTTATTGCAGTCAGATCAAATCGTGACTCCATGCATTATAATAGATCAGGAATTCAATAATATCCCGAAAAGCACAAATTTTCAACTAAAATATTTGAATTGCAATTGCCACACGCCAAAGTTAGACTTGAAAAATGCAACCTGTAGACACAAAATAAATGTATTCAATGTAACTGTGACCATAATGAAGATTTGCATTCCCCATTAGCCGAACAATTGTCAGGACTATTTCTTGTTGATGTTGTCACTGAGAGTGAAGCTGTAATTTATGTCAGTGCTTATCAGTACATAATTTACAATTCTGTAAATTTAAATTCAACTTCCAGTTAGTATTTGTCAACCAATTTCAGCACCATAGGGTTACCAATTGCATGTGGGCAGAATAATTTATGCAGAACACAATGCGCATCAGAATCTCTAATCTCATAGAAAACTTGTTGAAGATGGCATGGAGTTATGTTTCAGAAAATATAACCTTACACAAGGGTTTCTGCCAAGTGTAACATATACAGTAGTTCATTTCAATGAATCACAATAAACTGTGTTTTTATTTTTGACAAATGAAAGGTTTACATGCATACATATATGATTTACATATGATCAGTTCATATTGGGATAGCATCATAGCAACATGCTTTATTTGACAATATAATTGCAATGTAACCAGGCAGAATCGTGCATGTGGCTTTTAGCGATGCACACTTTGATATCTTTCAGAATAATGCAATAACTATCGATATTTTCCATAAAAATGGTCCAGTAAGATCAATGTTGGCAAATAAATAAAATTATTTTCATTTTATCATTCATTGAGATAAACATACATTTGACATAGTCATTAATCTGTAGATTGGGTAAGGGAATGTGTCAGAAATATGAGCTATAGGGGGAAAGGACCCGAAATGGGACCCACTTCCCATCTAGTGGAAACCCTGCTAACACCAATCAAAATTCACTTGATAGAAGCTCTCGATTCAGATATGCATGTTCTGTCATTATATTTCATAGCTTGAGTGTTGACCCTTCATGTATTACCTATACTTACTTGTAACTTTAAGTTCTATCTCATCTCTTGCCTTTATCAGCTTGAGAACTTCATCGTGGATTGCTTGGCTAATTGTGAAGCCATTAACCCTAACTATCTCATCTCCCACCTGTCATTATAGAATTATACATAATTCAAATTCAACAAATAACCCTGGTTATGTCACCAAGATTCAGGAACATGATAAACTAAAATTCATCATTATAATTTAACTGACATTTCTTCCTATATCATGAACTGGTCGAGAGCTTTTTTCAAACACTCTCATTGGGCAGTGATCAAATTTTATTGGCACACCCTACAATAGTAATGGCAGTTGCCTCTGCTGCCACCATCAATACATAAAAAAAATGAATAATATCCACACTCGCCTTCATAAAAGAAAATACTGTCAAAGAAGTGCATTTTTTATCAGCACTTCTTATTATTATTTGACCGAATAATACCATTGACACTTTGTGAATGGAAAATCCAATTGTTTTCTAATGTTCTCTGCTATCAAGTACAGTGAATTATTTATGCGGTTCAGTTATAAAATTACAGTGCATTACTCCCTCCAACTCTAATTTGATACATGAGGATAAATTTTACAAAGAAAGCTTCTTTGATAGTTTGAATCTGTGTAGGCGTTTTGTTTTCTTTAAGAATTTCCTATGGAAAAAGTTGGACAACAAAAAATGTCTTTCCTTCGATTGAGAATATCTTAAATGAGTGCTAAAAAGGCCATAAGTTTGACATGGAAAATATTCAGTGACATATACACTTAGCTACTAAATCTAATCATTTGTATTTTCGGAGATACAGTAATGCCCTAACTAATCGACTCCTTAACCAAAGCAGAATTATGGGTTATTTTTCAGGATTTAGTCCGAAATATGGCTTGTTGCCATTCATCGGAAAGCTCTCTGTGAGAGCTTTCCGATGAATGGCAACAAACCATATTTCCGACTAAATCCTGAAAAGTTATCATAATTCTGCTGTGGTTAAGGAGTCGATTATTTAGGGCATTACTGTAATTACAATTTGGCTTCTCATGTAGAATCAGAAAACTTCAAATTTCACTGATTATTTACCTTTAAGCCCTGTTGTTCAGCCTGGGATTTTTGTTCAACATGTGAAACAAAGACTCCGACGCCATGTTCAAATCCTGCAACACAGAAAAGCACATGATTGGTCATGTGTGACATTAACAGCTTTGATAGCCCATCCCATATGCTGCACCAGAGCAGCTCCCGTCATGAAAGGGTTAATCATTCCCCACAATCTTGTGTTTATATTTCACTGTTGCCTGCACGATAAAGACAAACTTTCCTGCATGAGAATTACACTTTAATTTATGGACTTTCTTGCCTTTTTCAATTCGATTCAATTTGAGTATATTGGTGTGTATTCAGTTCAATATTTGTTTCAATCAGAAATGATATTTTTCACTGCAGCCTAATTTACTTGCTCCAGATGTATATGGCATTCAGCCTCAATAGTATAGAGTCCAGACCAGAGTCTGGCAGAGAGCAATCCTTACTGTTATCTTAACAGTACAAAAAGTGTAGGGAAGAGAGGGAGTCTGTCTTCAATAGTTAATTGCAATGAACTTTCATCGTTGAGGAATGAGAAGTGGTGTTGCATTATAATTATCAAAATAAAACATTTTGATAGGGAAAGGCAAAATAATAATTTTTATATTGGCCTTAACCCTTTCTTGATGGCAGCTGCGCTAGTGCATCATTCAAGATGATGTGCCAGTGCATTCTCTTATATATATGCGAGTCTCCCACAGGGAGCCTCACATATTTAGGATAATGCACTGGCTTACAAGATCAAGGTAAATATTGTTAGGCCAATGTATTCTCTTATATATGCGAGGCTCCCTATGGTAGACTCGCATATATAAGAGATGCATTGGCACATGGTTTTTTCGCAAAATTTCAGGAAGGGTTAAGCAAAATTTCATGGAAGGGTTAAGCAACTTATTATCTCAATCAGATCATTATAAGTTGGTAATTGACATAAGTTTTGTGTTTTCTAAGAAATAATTATTTATAGTTTCTCGTAGTATATTTACCTCCCCTGACAGCGAATCCTAAGCTCTCACCAGGGAGCTTCCTCAGTCTGACGACTCTTAATTTCTCCCCTGGATGAGATGGGGCTAACTTGTCATAGCTGATCTGATGCTTTGGAGGAACTAGTGGTCTGTAAATATGTTACACACCATTAAAGTATGGCAAGTACTATTGATACTAGTAGCTACAATACAATTACAGCTATTGTAGCTAAATATGACCATTTCTGCAGTGTAGACCAATCAAAGAGCGATAACTGAAGACACCAAAAACAATTAATGTAATAATACCATAAAAAATATCTCGACTTGACTACTCTTATTACCCCTTTCCTTACTAAATACTCATTGATGAGTAGTTCCCTCAGGAAATGTTCACATTATAAGTTCAACAAAGGTCGTTATTGAATTTATTATTTAAACATTTACCACCAAGGAATAGGATCCTTCTACATCTGTGTTAACTTTGTTTATAATAGACCATTCTAATGTATACTTTTGTAACTGGTGGGGGATTCCATTTAGTGAAGAGAGAGTTAATGCCACATTGAACAAGAGTTACTGAATGTTCAGGTTGAACAAATTGTAATATGTGATCAATTAAATTTTGTTTTTAAACATACTATGATGTTAGCCCCTTTTTCCCTCAACCAATCTGTCTGAAAAATGGAACTATTTTTAGTTTAGTCATTACCATGGCTGTGCTTGGGTATACAAATTTGCACTTGTTACTCTTCTTTCAAGTTGAGACATGGGCCAACTGATCGGATGAGCGGAGCATATAATAAACAGAACATCTGCACTTTTTGGATGGATATGGTAATTATCTCATTTGTGATGACAAAAAAATGTATTTCGACTCATGGCAGAGCCACTCATGGAATTTCATTTTTTTGTCATCACTCATGAGATAATTACCATATCCAACCAAAAAGTGTAGATATCCTCTATATAATTATACAATTCCCGGACTTCCCTAGGTTTTGAGCAACCTGCTGAAACAGGGGTTTTCATGGTTCAAGTGCTTCTTTCTGATCCAACATAACAACAGATTCAGTTGCACCAGTTTGAAAAAAATGCCTGCATCCAAAGAAAGTTGGCAAAAGGTGTGTTTATAGCAACACATCAGATTATGTTCTCAACAAATGCGCTGTTTACAGCCTGATGCAATAGTTTCTTTACAATTCACCATGTATAGGCATGCAATGTAATTCACCTGTCTAAAGTCAATGTAACTGTTTCAAATTCAGGGAAAAACAAAGAATGTTGAGTGATGAAGATCTCTAGATAACACAACTTTTATTTTTGATACATTAAATACTAGGGGGTATATAAATTTACATAACCAAACTTATGTTGGGAAAAGTGGTTGCCACTGTTATCATCTGATGTTTAACTTTTGATTACTGGCCACTCAGCAGAGCAAGATTATCCCAAAACATAGGTTAGGGACAATAGCAGGTGAGAAGAGCTAGTATCATAATTCATTCATGTGCGATATAGCTAATTAGTGCAGGAACCAGCCTAGAGGGCGACTTTGAAGACATCTTCTCCTGTGTCATTTCTCCATATTTTTGTCCAAGGGAGAAGTGACTTCTCTCTCATAAACTAACAGTCCATTTCTACCTAATAATCTAATAGCAAGAAGAAACTTGGTCGAAATTTGGAGTGGTTTCCAAACTCATCCAAGAGCTTCATGAGCAGAAACCACAATCCATATTTGGTCAAAATCGGTTTATGTTTGTTAAAGTTATCGTTCTCCCATCGTGACATGGACGACGGAAAAATGGTTAAGTGGGCAGATGGACAGATGCCCACTGTCATGCATCAAACCATACTAGTAGGTCAAGTTTGTTACACAACTTGACCAAAATAATGTTTTAGGTTTGCTGTTTCTTTTTTAGCTACGGGTGTTACTCTTTGTGGCCTATGCTTAGTATCTATCATAATTATGTTGTCTGGTCTGCACTCTCTTATAGTAGCTATAAACAGATTAACTTAATGGTAAATAAATACCTTATATGCTCATACAATTCCAGTTTCACTGGTTCATTTAGAACAATTCTCAGGTCCTCAAAAAATTTCTTGATATCCATTGAACTGCAAAAGATAAAATGAAAAATATAATTCAGTATACTTCAGGTGGAGTTTAAAAAAAAAGTTGTGTTTGTGTTCTCTCATCTATAAAGTATTCTCTGATATTGGGATGTGCAGGAATGCCGATTTTAACACACCACTTTTGGTATCTTAGACCTATTTGATGTCTGGGTCCAGATTGTCAAATTGCTGCAACATTCCAGTTTGGGAAATAGCACCAGACCTTTGTAAAATATTGAGGCAATACATTTCTCCATTTTTATACACTTTTTTGGACTAACAATGCTCCAATTGAAGAGAAATGTATATTTTCTTCCTATCTTCATCCCGAGATGACATAAAATCTTTAAACAACATCATCTAGAACAACCATAGAACATAAATTAATCTACATGCAGTGTTCGCACTGGACCGAAAAATCTTTTGGCCAAACTAAATGAAAATTTTATTGGCCAAATTTAAAAGAACTTTGGCGAAATGTTTTTGGCCAAATTAAAAAAAAAAATTGCAAAACTAAATCCTCATTTTCTGGGCAGTTCACAATTGTTGACTAAAATATTTGTTTTAAACTTTATTTGTTACTCAGAATAAAGACATAAAAAAAAAACATTAAAAATATAATATTATACGAACATTTAGGTATGTGTTATGTCACACGTTACAGACAAATGAATTCATGTAAGTCAATATTAATTAATGCAAAATATGACAAGATTTCATATCTGACCTTATAAAAAAAGCACGGTGGAAATCATAGTCAGAAATGAGTGGGCCATCAATGCAAACAACGAAACTAACATTGTATATAATTATAATCACATAAATCTGCTTAACCAAGTGCAATAACTCTATGTCGCTGACGCCAAAGTTGCCATCTAATAAAGTAATGAGCTGTGTTAGTTGTCATCGCTATTTTCGCCGAGATAAAAATAATTGTTGATTATTAACATGAGGTGACAACTGTTGAATATCTACTGTATTCAAACCTTTTATGATGCGAAGCCATGTTGTTGTTATTAGACGGGAGGCAGTTTATGACACATTATGTAACCGACTTTCCATTGAGTTAAGTACTTCTCGCTTGTACATCCAATTATGGGACAACGCATTTACGTATTTTATCTTACAGACTGCTTATCAACAAATAATTACACAACCAGTGTGTAGATTAAGCGTTTTGATGATTAGTGTTTTAGATCCAATATTAATTGTGCTCACTGATAACAACTCTCTTCAAAGCATATATAAAAAAAAAACACTGATTAGATGTCGAAGAGTTGTGTAAAGTCCCCTTTGTACAGTCATCACCATTCAACCAACACTCCTGTTACAAAATAAATTTGTGTTTTCATGGTACTAAATTTCAGAAGTACGAAGCCCAAATATTTGGCCAAATAAAACTTTTATTAGCCAATTTAGAAAAATAATGGACATTGGCCAATTTGGCCACTGACATCGCAAACACTGACTTCATGTGCCACTTCAAATAAGTTCAACATATGGCTACCACAAGTGTGAATGAAATGTTTTGAAGTGGCTATCCAATAATAATAGTATCTATGACAGTTTGCATCTCTCAATAGGATAGCTTTCAGCGGAACACTGATGAAAACAATAAATGTGAAACTTACGATTGGTATCTTCGAAGAGCATCAAATAATGCATCCCGTTCATCTTCAGCTGGGATCAGCAACCTGACCTACAAAAGATAGAAGAAATACTCATTCATTAGCATTCTCATGTCAGACTGGTACGCAATCTAAATCTCAACCACATAGAAACCATTCAAACCAAACCCATTCTGCCTTGTACATATACTTCCTTAAAAGATATTTGAAAATTTTGACAGATGGCCAGACAACTAGATTGACATATGGAAAAATAATGAACTATACATATAGCTCCACTAAGGCTACTAAAGTTAAGCTAAATAGTACACGTACTATAGTAGTTGAACCTATTTTTGTTCTATTGTGGTAGCTCCACAAGTGTTTGGCATGATGCCAGCATTTGTTTGTTTCAATTGACCACGATGATATCATGACAATCATGTTTCTCTTCAAATGGATGCGTTATTGACAGGTGTTTGTTTCCACGAAATAACTGTTTATGGTAAGAATTTTTTTATTTTTATATATCGAAATATATTGGTGAAAACTAGATATTTTTTACCAATAATGTGATTAATACTACGCGCATTATAGAATTTGTCTTCAAAATTTTTGGTTAGAACTGCATAACCTAAACCCTTTGAACCCGGTTGGCAGGAATAAATGGCCAATGCACAAATGGCTATAACCAGGCTGGCCAGAAAACCAGCCAGTTGACGCACATCATGTAAAAAGGGAATGTTGTTAGATATAGATTTTAGGGTTGCATAGAGAAACCTGGTGATAACTGTTGATGAGCATGGCATAGCAAGGCCATCTACTGAATAAATGTATATATCAGAGTAGATTATATGATATATAGCCCTTGTTTTAATTAAAAATCGAAAAACTTACCAGGTGATGCCATATGAAACATCTGACACAGACAAATGATGGCAATAAATATAGTTACTTTGTAGAGGGAAAATAACCTGGTGGTAACTGTTATCGAGCATATCATAGCAAAGATAACTACTGAATATATCCTTGTTTTATACAATACATAGTCCTATTTTAAATTAACAAGACAGTCAATGACTGTGGGGTCGCTCACCAGACTACAAAGACTGATAAGACTGGGACTCTGGAGACTACAACAGTCAGAACTTTTCATAATTACTTTAAAAGAAATAGCTCTAAACAGGATATGTGGCTAGAGAGATTTCACATATGTAGATTGGTGAAAATCCACCTTGAAATTACCAACTGTATACTACTGATCACCCCCTCCTCCTCCAGCTCAACAAGTCCCCTTTGACCGGTATACAGACTCCCAAGTCTTAGGTTGGAATTTCACAACTGACACCTCAAACTTTCTCAATTGTTGGAAATTTCGAATCTCACAAGCGCCTTTTTCCAAAACCATTTAGACATGTTTGAAGCCCAATTATCCATGGATCCAAAACACAATACATGTAAGTCAGATTAATCAGTCAGGTGGTTCCAAGGTAGATGTTTTAATGAATTTGGCATTTCAATGATTTTATTAGACACAAAAGTGTTAACTCCCCATAGCCCCACCATTTCTTGACAAATTGACCTCATTTTAACAAATCTGAATCTCAGTCACTTAAGGATCCTCCTGATTGCTCCATACTATATGTAAGCTAAATAGTCCAACCTCTCTTGAGAAGACATTTTAAGAATTACTATAGAGACATATAGTTATGTCCCTGGTCCCACCCTATTTAACCTGGTGACCCCATCTGAATAAATTTAAATCCCAGACACCAAAGAACCCTTCATACATATGATAAATATCAGTAAAATAGACCTGATGGTCCTTGTGAAGGAAGCATATTAAGAGGGAAACTGTTCTTCGTTTGGCCCCTATTTGACCAAGTGACCCC
The DNA here is from genome assembly GCA_032622095.1 of Siphonodentalium dalli. Classification (NCBI taxonomy): domain Eukaryota; kingdom Metazoa; phylum Mollusca; class Scaphopoda; order Gadilida; family Siphonodentaliidae; genus Siphonodentalium; species Siphonodentalium dalli. The sequence goes on from CP136067.1 coordinate 58,346,813, forward strand.
ATTTAAAAAAAATCTGAATTGCAGTCAAGGAAGAACATTCCATGCTAAATAAGCCAACCAGTTCTTGCAAACATATTTTAAGAATTACTATGTAGTGAAATAGTCTCTGGCTCTGCCCTTATTTGACTTTGTGATCCCATTTTCACAAAGGTAATTTCATACCAAATATAAGCAAAATAGGCCATTTGATTATTGCATAGAAGACACATCATGAATTACTATGTAGAGAAAGAGTAATGTAGCTGGCCTTGCACCTACTTGACCTGGTGACCCTGATAGAACAAATCTGTACCACAATCACCAAAGGAGCAAGCCTGCAAATAGTGCACCTATTCCTACATTGTATGTGCCTGGCCTCAAGCAACACAATGTATTATACAATCAAGCCTTGAAATAGTGCGATAGTGTGTCTGTCATTTGCGGAATGAGGTCCCCCAGAGGGTGACTTTAGTGACGCTATCCTGCACAGTGGGCTAGCATCACTAAATTCACCCTCTGGGGACCTCATTCTGCTAAGGCCCTCAACTGCTATGGCAGACCTAGGATAAGATTGAAGTTCCCCAGTTGAAGTTGATGTTCACCCATTGGACACCTCAATTATGAATTTTATATTCTGCAAATTAGGGGATATAGAAACTTCCTAGAAGGGAAATGTAACTAACAACTGTGTGGGATAGCATCACTAAATTCACCCTCTGGGGACCTCATTCTGCAAATGACAGACCTCCTATTTGCCATGTTGAACAATACATGATAGATTGTACCTCTTATTAATGATTCTCTGACCTGCAAATGTCAGACACACTAAATTCAGGCAGTTTGTTTAAATTGCTAGCAGTATGTTTATACAATCTGTCAGTGACATTGTATTCCTTGATTAATGACCTGTGTTTCTCTCTGTCTATCCACAAAAAGATATCTGCAACTTTAATAGAACAGGTATTAATGTTGGAAGCTGGAAATGATATCCATTGGAAGGGATGTTGGTTGGGTGTAGGCCACTGCAGGGTGGGGGTGCATCTGGGCCATGTGGGAGGGGGATGGGTAATGGAATATTTCTGTAATTTCAGAAGATTAAAGATTAAAGTTTCATAAATCTGCAGATGTTATAATGGTGTCACTTTTTCAAATTTTATAACATGGTTTTTTTTTTCCAGTTATGTCACTGGCTCTGCCCACATTCGACCCAGTGACCTCATTTGAACAAATATGAATAACAGTCCCCCAAAGACCCTTTGTACCAAATATGAACCCATTCGGACCAATGAAATTTGAGAAGAAGTTGTTGTAAGAATTACAGAGTTATGGCCCTGGCTTCGCAACTATTTGACCCAGTGACCTCATTTGAACAAATCGGAATGAGAGTCACCTAGGGAACATCCACACCAAATATGAACCCATTTGGTCTTACGGTTCCAGAGAAGATGTTCAAAGAATTGTTGACGGACGGACGGATGGACGGACGGATGGATGGACGGACGACGGACGAGGAGTGATGACTATAGCTCCACCGGAGACTTCGTCTCAGGTGAGCTAAAAACCAGAAAGCTTACAAGCTGATGCCGTCTAAATCATCTGAGGTAATTGCCACAAACATATGACGTCAATAGATATACTGTTCCTTTGCATCAGGAAATCTGGGGATAACTGTTGGTGGGCATGAAATACATGTAGTAAGCTCAACCACTGGACATACATGTAGAATCATATATATTCTTAGGGTTTACTAATTTGGAGCATCCTAATTGATATGTGTATATACATAGAGGATCTACACGAGTCCCCTGTTTATAGCAAAATTTACAAAACGAGTCCAGTAAATTAACTCTGGACTGAGCCAAATAAATAAGACTCTTTGACATATTTAATGTCATAAAATTAATGAAATATTTCTTCAAACTAAATCAATAATAGTCACACACATCGAATTAGCATACGCAATGTAAACAGATGATAAGCCGGAAGTCAAAAGTCACATTTGCGCAACAATAATTCATTGGGATACACCTGGCAATATTTCCTGATATACAATGGCTGTTGTATATCATTATTATAGAATGGATTTAATGAATGGAATAAGGGTCGGATCATGTAATAAAATGAATAATATGTGTTTGATTCTATTGTTAAAGTGGTTTAGATATCATTTGAAACATCCCAATTTTGTACTACAACCTAGGGAATTGATCATTCTACATCTATATTCCAGGGTTCAAAGCGGCCAAAACATTTCCCACAATATAGACATTTTCGTCTGTGATATTAGTTTTTGGCTTAATCATGATCTCAAACCAAATGATAAAGGCCATTGCAAGTAAAAAAAAACTACAGCCAATATTTTGGACATATACATTTGATATAAGCTTGTACATCATGTTAATGCCCATTAAATTAGCATTTCCCAAGTCAAACATGCATGTGTCAATTATGACAGATAAAACAATCTGAAATAGTTTCTCTGAAATTTCAGTTTTCCAGGCCTTAACCTTTTCACTGCTAAATGACGTTATGACGTTGTGTGCTGGGCTGTTGACGTTATTGCCATTTTCCAGTGGGAAAATATAACGGGAATATCACAAGAACCATGAAACTGACTCAGTTGAAAGACTGTTATCGTGGAACATCATACACTGTTTGAAACTTCAAGATACAGTTATTCCGATGCACTAATCTCTGAGTTCCAGTTATGTATAATGGCCTACTTCTAGTGTGCTGATGTAGGTCCGTAGTACCTACGGACCATATAGCACACAGCGTGCACTTTTACGTCCGTAATAGTTACGGACGTCATAGCAGCGAAGAGGTTAAAATCCATCCATTTTCGCGAGAATCAAAGTTGATTCACAATTTTTATGGTACGAGAATCAAAATTGATTCATGATATGCCACAAGTTTCGTGGGAGTGGTATATGGAGTATCATTCTATGAATCTCTTTCCATATGAGAGGTGGTTCGAAAGGCATCCCCCAGAAATTTTTTGAAAATTCAATGCAATGAGAGCAAATCTTGTGACTGCTTGTGCTTACTTTTCTCAGAGATGACTTTAGCCAATATCTGAACAGTAATTTAAAATCTTAATAAAGTTACCCTCTCCCTGTATCATCAGTCAAATGAATTAAATTGATGTGAATGTGACAGGATAGCAGAATTGCAATATTTATAGAACATGCATAGCTTTCAATATATAAAAATTTAATGTTAGCCAAATAAAAGAAACACCCTGTAGTTATATAACCTATGATATGACTATCTTTGTATAAAACAACCAGATATGTACATGCATGCGAGAATCATTTGCGAAAATCAATTTTGATTCGTGTACAGATTATAAGACCTGGTTATCCCACAATAAATTTGGAATAATTTATCTGTTTTTCTACCGTCCATTATTTCACAGATCATTGACAAGTTTCATTTTGGTGACGCAACTGACGCTATATCATTTCAGTGATGATATGTCATTTCAGTGATGCTATGTCATTTCAGTGATGGCATGTGTCACCTTGGTGATGAGTGACATAATTATACATGCACTCTTCTAACAAATATGACATGATATGCTCATAAAATGAATGTGACCATTTTGATACAGCGATTTTTTTTTATGGTTCCAGTCAGAAACTGTACACAATGAGTATCCTCTCATGTTCTACATGCCCATAGCTTCGTAAAATAGGACATGGATGCAATAAAAAATAATTGTTATTTAAGAATAGTGACACTCTAAATTGGCCACTTTAAGGATAAATCTGATAATGACCCTTAAATTAATCAAAACAAGAGTTTTTCTTAAATATCATACAATTACTGTACAACAAACTTTTAAACCAATAACCCAACAATGAATAAAATGAACAATCCAGCACCAGCTAGCTGTTAGCCTGTTAAAGCTGTTTCAATGGAGATGATACATGTACTATGGAGAGCAAGAAAGATTCAGTCTGTCAGCCCTTGAAATTAGCCACGACAAGAATCAATGCCTTGAGAAATGATGTGGCAACATTTGGAATCTAACATGTCACAGCATTAAATTTGTCGTGGGACATTTTTCCTAATTTCGAGGGCTAGTCTGTTGACAATAAGCTGGATTTACCTTAGCGTTGAAGTCCATCCCCACGTTTGATTTTTTAGAATGAACCATTATCTAATCCTCTTAACAACCAGGAAGGAAAAACAAAAGACTACAGGTACATGTGTGCATGTACTGCACCGATAAGCTTTCTCCAAGGTAAAATATCCACTGGTGTGTAAATAAAGGTTTATGTACTTTGGTCGGTTGGAGCTAGGTGAATGTCAACAAAATAAAACTTAAAAGTATTTGCTCTTGGTGACAGGTATTAGGTCAACATTTACGAGGCAGGCTATGAGCTTTCTGGCCAGTAGTTTATAAATTACTTTATATGTGTATTGATATCAAAGTGAACGCTCTGTTGGGGTCTTCAGATTTTCAAAACATGACTACTCATCCTCAGTGTAATTTAAATACTTCCAACACTCACAGTCGTATACACATGGGCAGGATACATCACCATTCTTGTTTATAGATTATTGGCAGTGCATATTGTTGGTGGAATCAGTTCTGCAGGTTTATCAGGAATTAATTAATTTATTAATTAAACCGAAAGACTGGACAAAAATGTAAATATTTCATTTTTCCCAAGTTAAGACAGGTTGAGAAGTCACATTTTCTGATATGGTACAACTGTCATGGTTGTGTTGCATATTTTACCAGTGAAATTATAATTATTACAACTCTAAATTCTTCAGTAAAACAAATTTTAGACAAATTGGTAATTCTGTGTGTCAATTCCTTTAGATACATTCAGGATGCATTGTGGCATTGTACTTATTATGCAAGTTACTTGTTTTACATGCTGTTTCATTATTGACACGTGCATGATGGCATAACTTATATCTGGAAATGTTGATTTTTCATCTGTCTAAACTGATATCTCAGCCATGGATTTAAAGAAATGAAAGAATCAATGACACTGGAGAGGGGATAATGTCACACATTACAGTCAATGGAGCGATAAAAGGAATGCAAAAATTTAACTGTTTAAGTAAACCAGTGGGCAACCCGAAGAGCCGTATGAAGTTGGGGATCAATTGGATAAAAATTGTTGGCTGTTGGGCATGCCAAAGTATTTTGTGATGCAAAGAGTAAAAGCCAAGATAGCTGCCAGCAGCCATTTTTTTATAGAATCGTAATCTCCCATCTATAGGTCAAACCAGTACCTCAGCTAGTAATTTATATACCTAAGGTTTTCTGACACGAAATTGCTGGTCGAGTTCTATTCATACAATTAGTATTGGAGCATGTTGTTGCCATTTTAGTCGCATGGCCACGAGCTTATACATCCAAACGGATCCTGCTCAAATACCAATACAGATACGATATTATAAAGCTAGCTACTAATGGGATTGCGCCTGCAAAAACCCAGTTCTGAACCAATGGCTGACTCGGCTGGCTCAATCGGACTACATGTACAACTTGTTGTGGGTTTCAGAACGGAAATTGTCTATAAACTTATTTGGGCTATACATGTATATTAACAACAATAAACAAAATTTAAATCCCCAACTACAACTTTTTTCCCAAACCTCTAAGGTCAAGTTAGTGTGTCAACCGAAAAGTTCCCAAGTTTTGAAATGTTTTTCTGTTGGGACAATATCGCACTATTGTGTGCCGGTGGATGAGGAAGTTGTTAAAACTAGATTGATGACTAAAAGCAAAAGTGTAGTTACTTGCATATATTTTCCACTTTATGGAAAAAAATAATTCTTTTGCTAAATGATATGCTACTATTACAATTGATTACATATGTAATAAAAATATTACCGAAAAAATTACTAACATAATTTTTAATAGTATTTTTACTTCGAAAATACACTAAAAAGTGTACTCTAAGCCAGAATTAGAAAAAGTGTACCTGAGTTAAATCTTGAATTTCATGCTTTATTATTCACTTCTAAATACTAAATGTTGTATAATACTTTGACAGGTTGAGAAATTTATTGGTGATATGAAGTAATTATTTTATTCAGTGAAACATTATTATGTATGTGACAAGTTTGATGTGTCGTGATTCGCTTGGTGTTATATACCTTAAATTCGCGCAGTACTATTTTTCGCTAGTTTTGAATTCGCCTGACAAAAATATTTTCGTAAAAGTCTTGTATCTGATATACCTGTGTGGAAATTTACATAGAGTAGAACATAACTGCACCAGCATTGTCTTGTGAACATGGGTACATATGCTCCTAGTAATTATTGTGATATCTAAATAGTTATGGACATTATTATAATGAAAAAGAACAAAGTAAAATCACAACCAAGTACCGTAGGTCCAGGCTGCTGACTCAACAATTCTCTGCAGGCCTATATTTTAAAGATGGATTATCTCTTTGTAAACATGTATATATAGTTACCGGGGTAGAAAATATTAGATTTGAATTGAAGACTCCTGTCTGGAAATGCTTCTATCGATTAATATTGAGTTACTGTTAACAGAGACCAGAAATTTTTTGTGTATTTTTGTCACAAATAAATGTTAATTAGACTCATTATCACTCATAACTATGGAATAAAACAATACAATCAATCAATCTGGGACACTTGACGTTCGGTCCGTAGATATATGAACATAATGATGCTTTCTATCAATATATGGTGTCACCCGAATGGTCTGTTCTAAAAATAGACCAATAAAGTGTCCCAATAAATCATCTCATTTCATAATAAAATATTTGAAATAAAATCATTATCAATTGATAGAAGCCTTTCCGGGCAGGGGGCCGTCAATTCATTATTAATATTTTATACCCATGCAACTATTTCAAATTTGTTATTTAAAGAGATAATCCATCTTTAAATTTATTATCTTATTCTGAATGATATATAGAAGTAACATATTATACAAATGGATAGAATAGAATAGAATATGATTTATTGATAGACTCAAATTATCAAATTATCAAACTTAACATAACATTTTGTGATAACTGTAAATTGAAACATGAAAAAATTAGTGTTTAGCGAAAGAAAAGTTAGGTATTGAATAATGGTGAAAAGTGAAAATATGAAGGTTTAGGAAAAGAAAATTTAAGTATCGGATAATAGTGAGACATGTCAACCTGAATATGTTTACAGACAGATTTATAGAATAACTACTCTTCTAACCAACAAGACAGACTAATGAGTAATGAGGCATATGATCATGAAGACTCAGATGTGTAGAAGTATTCAAATAGGCTTACTATTGCGTCTATCAATGAGATGTTGACTGGGGATTAACCTATTTTACTAACTTTAGTACTTATTTTATTATTTATGCATACATATCGTAAACATGTAGTTAACTTTTATTTATTATGGTTCATAATGCTATGTCAGAATAAGATTACGTTTCTTATATAATAAATGGACTCCTTTCATACAAATTTTATAAGTTTTATCACTTGATGTGAGGACCTGGGAGAGTGTATACAACAAATTGGATTGGGACACAAGTGACATTACTTAAGTATGCGTGTCCCTCTCGTATATAAATAAGTAGAGAGTTAGAGAGGCACTGACCAAGTTGAGATATCATTAATTATTTGGTGAATATATTTTGGCTCGAAAAACATAGATATTAAGATGACGTTCCATATTGATTACCCAAATTATACAATTTACTTGATTTTCTTTTAGGGGTAATTTCGTTGTATAGAATCTGGAATAAAATGTGATGTATTGAGTTTGTGAACAAGTTGAGCGGAGCCTCACTAAACAAGATTAGATGCAGACAAAAATATGACAATAGTTGTGCAAACAAGGTGTTGAAATAGTTTGCCCATATGTGAAAATAATTGTTTATTCAGTTCGTAGTGATGCAACTCATTAACATATTATTACCCTCTTATTTTTCCTGCATGTGGTTTAGTATTAATTCAGAAGTCGTATTTTTCGCACAGTTTTAAATTCGCGCACCGATGGGTGCACGAAAATTAACACTGCATGAATTTAAATATGACTAAGGTACACAATTTCCCCGAGTCAGCGTCGGAGTATGACATTTTTTTGACACCATGAAATGTGAGAACTGATTATGTTTACTGAATAAAATAATTAGTTCATATCACCAATATATTTCTACAACTTGTTAAAAGTATTATACAATATTTAGTATTTGTGAAGTGAATAATAAAGCATGAAATTCAAGATTTAACTCAGGTACCGGTACACTTTTTCATTCCGGCTTGGAGTACGGCTTTAGTGTATTTTTTAAATAAAAATGCTATTAAAAAGTATGTCAGTAATTTTTTCGGTAATATTTTTGTTACATATGTAATAAATTAGCATATAATTTAGCAAAAGATTATTTTTTTCCATAAAGTGGGAAAATATGCAAGCATATATCTTCCGAGTACACATTTTCCCCGAGTCGAAATCGGGGTCGGAGTACACTTTTTAGTGACCATCCAGTAAAATGTTGATGGATTGTTTTGCTCAGGCATTTGCAAATTTTAAGTAGCATGTACATTAGATCATGCCATGAATCTCTACTCTGGCTAACGCACATAGAGATCATATTCCACCAATATAAAACCTTGGATCTTTTTGAAGTTTTGACAGGGAACCTTATAAAGTCGAAACAATAAAACGGGGAATATATATCTTAGTTATTATCTGTTCTTTAATAAATGTACTTCGCTGTAGGTGAAGGTCCCAACTAAAAATTGCATGCTTTTCTTTGACTTTTGTGAGCTGATATCGCAATAAACAATTAATTAATTACCCAGGAGAAATGCCATAATTGTAGCGTGACAAAGCAAAATCGCTCACAAATTCACTTAATTAAATCGTGAAATTTCGAGTTGGGATCTTCACCGATGGCGATGATGAGGCTATGGTGAAGTACGTTATTAAGGAACAGATAATAAGTAAGAAAGATATTCCCCGCATTATTGTTTCGACTTTATATGGTTCCCTGTCAAAGATTCAAAACATTCCAAGGTTTTGTACTGGAGGAATAAATCTGAATATGATCTTGACGGCCTGTAAGGGCATTAGCCTAGGCTATCAGCCGCTATGTCTATGATTAGCCAGAGTAGAGATTCATCATTTCATGGCATGATCTACATCATACATGGGGTCCTACTAAACAACGAACACAAACGAACATAAACGAACACAGGTCTAAAATCGGAATGGAAAGGTGAAATTTGGTTTGTGGGTGTGCATGGGTCCATTCTATGTGTATGTGGTGTTATTTTCAAGTTTGATGACTTATTTTTTTTAGTTATTAGCATTATTTGAATACAAAGCTACTAAACAACGAACACAAATGAACATAAGATTAGCGGCGGCAGTGCAAAGGTGTGAATACAGGTGTTAATTAACTATCACCTTCTCTATGGCTTATACCCTGTTTCTTTGTCACTGAGTTGTTTTGACTTATTTATTTTGTCTTATTGTGACTTCGTATAACTCCCCTCATCCTTTATCTGGGCTTGGGACCAGCAGACTTCAGAAAAGTCAGGCGGATTTAAAGTTTTTTTAATTTTTTTTTACACACACACGCATGGACATATATATATGTTTGTGTGTGTTATATACACTGCTCTTTCAGTAGAGCTTCCGGTATAATCAAAGTTTATATATACAATCGAATATTTACATATGTGTATGTTATATATATCGCACTGCTCTTTTTATCGAGCTTATGTGTATATTATACATAGCACATTGCTCTTTCAGTAGAGCTTCAGGTAAAATTTAAGTTTGTTTTATATACCATCGAATATTTACATGTGTGTATGTTATATATATCGCACTGCTCTTTTTATCGAGCTTATGTGTATATTATACATAGCACATTGCTCTTTCAGTAGAGCTTGCTCTTGTGAGCTGACAATTGTCACAGTTTTAGCAATGACCGGTACATCCAAGTCTATATGCTACTGTATATTTGCATATGAAATCATTCGTTGAAGACAAATCCACCCACTGACATTCAAGAATACCCAACATTAGAGGTAGCAAACTCAGCCCTCGGCGGAACGATGGGTAGAGTTTGTTCTCCTTGAAGTCATCAGTGGATGGAAATGGCTCCAGCAAAATATTACATCATTTAAATCCAGGAAGTCTCTATGCTATTGTATATTTGTATCTATATGTTAACTTTCTGTCGTTTATTGGTGATCGTCTTGGTTTTTTTGCGAGAGCGGTAGTTTTGGGTATTGTTAATTGTCCGTCAGTTGAAGTTTGAAATTTGGAATTGTCACTCACAAAATTAAGCAGTCTTCGCATCCGTCTGTCTCGTTGTTCGGCTGTCATATTCGTCCAAATTTCGTGTCTCACTTTCAATGATGCCATATCTGATAACGTAAAATCCCCTCCACCGTGGAGGGCGCCTTGAATGTCACGCAGTTGGTCAGTCACTATTTCATTTAAATTGTCTGACAAATCGGTTAATTTTTTTGCCTTCCAATTGTTTTCTAATTTAATTATATTATTAAGGCTTTCACAATTGTTATTTGTCCAACATTTCGGAATTGTTGAGAAAATATATATAGTCATCTCCGAGACTGACACCAATCACTCACTGACATTCACTCAAATGTTTTGTTAGCTATGCATTAAAACGCCGACCTCTGATGTTTCCCGTGTTTTTATTGCCACCAGTGACAAAACTGACATCACCTTGTAGTAAAAACAACTCACAGATGTGCAATTAACAAGGTGACAGAGTAAGTCGTAGTTAATTAACACCTGTCAGCCTTTGCACTGCCGCTAATCTTAGAACAGTTATGTTCGTTTGTGTTCGTTGTTTAGTAGCTTTGTATTCAAATAATGCTAATAACTCAACAAATAAGTCATCAAACTTGAAAATAACACCTCATACACATAGAATGGACCCACGCGCACCCACAAACCAAATTTCACCCTTCTATTCCGCTTTTTAGACCTGTGTTCGTTTATGTTCGTTTTTTAGTAGGACCACATACATGTACACTACATGTGTATCTAGAGTTGGAGATTCATGGCATGACCTATAACTAGACCTGAATCCTGATTGTTGATCAAAGATCATTTGCAACATCTTGAAATTGAATTGAAAAATTTGCACTTTGCACTTTGACTTTCTGTTTCAACTTCAAGTTCAACAGTTCAAAATCAAATTTCAACAGGTCGGGCACACATCCAAAATGGTCTACGTAGCTCGTTTTTTCTACTGTAGCCCGAGTGAGCTACGTTTTTAATGTGATTTACACACATCCATCGATTACCGCCATACCACGAGAAAAGCGCATTTCGAATTTTCGTTCATTAGTTGTGTACCACTATTGCGTCTACAAAGAAGCAAAACACTCAATGACTCACCACGGCTTAGACGCAATTAACGATGTTTTAATTAAGACCTGTTAGCGTTTGGTAGTGACTTTCCCGAAAATATCAGATTTTGCCATAAAAAGCAGGGAACGATCCATTTGTTTTTGCAGGATATTTATTTTTGAAGGTCAAGAACGTCCAGTTTATGTGGCTTACCTGATTGGATAAAGCGAACAGCTTCACTCGGAGACGACTATTTGTTAAATGTTTGGCGACCGCCGTTCAGAGAAGGCAACTACGGAAACACGATTCACAACTCTACATTGAAATTTGGAAGCACCTCGCGTAACATTACAGTTATACAAATATGGTTGTCCTTTTGTCGTTCCGTACATTCCGACAGATAGATGTTACACTGAAATCCCATTAAGAACGTACCATTAATCCCCGGCTAAATGCAACCAATCAGATTATCGCCTGCACACGGATGTTTGCGAACACAATTGCGTAGTGCTGGGCGGTATTTCGGTATACCGATTATAGTCGGTAAGATTTTCAATACCGTTACCGTCATTCTTTCCCATAATCGGTAAACCTTGAAGACGGTATTATCACCGGTCATATGTCGTACAGGCCCATTACCGAGTATATTGTGGTTTTCCTTTGTCGGGATACAAAGAAATTACTTCGTTTCTTTACACCGTATTTCAACGAAATCACAATTAAGAAGTAGCGAGTTTGTGTCAGGAGATAGTGTTGCTGTAAATTGGGCTGGAGTAGCTACTAGCGTTGCGGATTCTGTTTACCAAGTCATCCCCAAAATTGGCGCGAATATATTTCAAGACTTACGTTGTGTGCCCCATGCACGTGCTGGTCGACAATTTAAAAATGACCAGTCCGTTTCAATGATTGGCGTGTGCAAGTTTATGTCATTTCCAAACAAAATGAATTCCCTCCTCACCTGGGACAAAATCCAGCCCTAGCATTATATTGCAAGGTATGTTGCATCATTCTGCGCTATTTTTAATCGACTGAATGGATGGGGCAGATCATTATTTCAGGAGTGTTATCGAGTGGGAATTATTGATCACATTCATAAACCTGGATTTAAAAGTATGATTTATAATAATGCAACGGGAAGTCAATAATAGTTCTAGAAGTTAAATACTTTGGAAGTAATACACTTCATTTCCCGGCATTAATAAAATCATTGTACTTATTGTTAAGTTATTCACACCCGGCGGAACATTCCAATATCAATGTCACAGCACGTGCTCTGCAAGTCGGCCCTGTCAGTGGGGGATTGTTTCAAAGCTCTTGGGTGTATCCAACTTCGCTGAATGATGCTTGCATTAAGTTGTATAAATCTCAATTATTACCTGTATCTAAGATCAGCTCATGAATCCATGCAGATAATGATACATCCATTGATTGCATTCCATAATTTAATAAAACGGAGCGTAAATTTCCTTATTTTATGTAATCTGTGTAGCGATTAGATTTTCCTCCATAAACAGTCGACCTGTGCACCAAACGAATGCTACTAAACGGGGGTTTTAAGGGATTAGTTTAAATAAACGGTAATACCGTATGCGGGTACAGGACGTTTTGTAACGTGGTCGTTTCGTACTTGGTCGTTTCGTACCATCTGGTCGTTTCGTACCATATTGTTTGGTCGTTTCGTACCGCATTCTTTGGTCGTTTCGTACCATGTAGAAAATCAATTGGTCGTTTCGTACCGTGTGTTGGAAATGTGGAAAACACGGTATTTTATATATATATTTATATTATGTATGTATAATTATTCATGTTTTGGAATGCGGCGAAAGATATTATGAGATTTGCTTACATCGAATGTGAATAACAATCACGCTGACAATAGTATTCATCTGATTGACTGCGGGAAAGATCTTATGAGATGTTTTTACAACAAGTGTTAATACTAATCACGCTGTATAAACAAGAGGTGAGCTCTTACTGATTACCACTAATTACCACCTGGCTTCTTGATCACACCTTTTCGTGAGTTGTTTTTGTTGGAATCCTATAAGTAACATGAGATCCCCCATCATTTCATCATTCATCTCACAATCATGTCTGACTTTCTCTCCGACGTTAATTGTATGGACTTTGACAAGGAAGTCCAAACACAAGTTACTACCAGAGGTAGAAAGACGTGGTTGTTATTTTCACTGGACCCAGGCCGTGAATAAGCAGATTCAAAAGAAAGGGCTGATCGAACTGTACAACATAAAAGGAGACGAATACAGGTAAATATTTGTTCTCATAAAATAAAATAGTAGATAAAATAAAAATAATAGAATTATATGATTAAAATAAAATAATAGAATTGTATGATTAAATCAATTTTTTCAAAATATAACTTATATAATTATTATTTTATATTTCAATTATATAAGTAGAATAATGCTATTATTTCAATTAGCATAAATAGGGGGAAATTAGAATAATATATAACAAACTGAAAATTTTCTTATTTATGTTTATATCTTCTCTTCATTTTTGTAGGCAACTGCGAAAGCTTTATGCTTTGCCACTTCTGCCAGCTGAACACATCCGATCAGCATTTGCCAGGATGCGAGATCACCCGACAGCCAAAATCGGCAACATGCCATTAATCTACGAGTATGTGGAATCACAGTGGCTGGACTCCAGATGCCTACCAATGGAATCGTGGTGCGTCCACGGGTGCTCCATCCGAACAAACAACGACACTGAGGGATGGCACAGACGCATCCAATACAAAAACAAGGCAACAAACATCCCATATTACATCCTGGTTCCAATGCTCAAGAAGGAATCGGCAACAACAGACATGACAGTAAACTATTCTGCTTGTGGAGTAACTACGAAAACGGCGGCATCTCCACCAGTGGTCTTTTGAAGGCATGTTCAAAACTGTTTGCGCCAACAGTTGCTGTCCTTGCTGTCGAGTCTGCTGATTGTTAATCAAATAACAAATATCATGTCCCATATTATTGTGTAAAATAATGTTGTTAATGTTAATATGTTATTGTTATTTTAAAATAAAGAATAAAGTATGAAATTAATACTGTTTTCCCCCATTCCCAACATGGAACAACACACGGTACGAAACAACCAATTGATTTTCTACATGGTACGAAATGACCAATTGATTTTCAACATGGTACGAAACGACCAAACAATGCGGTACGAAACGACCAAAAAATATGGTACGAAACGACCAGATGGTACGAAACGTCCAGGTACGAAACGTCTAGAAGCCCCGTATACCGCGGTATTTTTATGGTTATAAATACCGCCCAGCACTACAATTGCGACCGGATCTACCTCAGATTTGATGAAGATTTACATTTCGATCAACAGATTTTGATGATCATTTCATACCGTTTTTCATGGTAAATTGACCAAAACAAACTTGATTTTGAATCGCTCAAAAGGAATTAAAGCCGTGGTGAGTCGTTGAGTTTTTTGCTTCTTTGTACTTGAAGTTGTAGACGTGATACTAGTGCTAATGGGGTCGTTGTCATAACGTTTTATACATAAATGCACACCGTGTGCATTTATGTATACATAAATGCACACCAGTCTCAGTCGGCGCGAGATTGAAACGTTACCGTAAATTATTGCCGTCTGCTTCAATTCATAACTATTTTTTTTCCCAATGTTCTGATAAAGGCATTCTTTTATCATAATGACGAAACTGCAATAAATTGGTCATCGATCGCATATTTTCCTTAGTATTAAAAAGGGACGGAAAGAACTGCATGCTTGTTTGGTCGATGAACGGAAGAAAAAACTTACAAAAAGTATCATAACGTGTGCATTTACGTAGAAAACACTACGACAATGGCCCCTGTCACATGACACTACGCGAGACTGGTGTGCATTTATGTATACATAAATGCACACGGTGTGCATCTGTGTATAAAACATTACGACAACGACCCCATTAGCGATACTAGTGCCAGTAGTGGTACACAACAGTGACAACTAAAGAACGAAAAATTCGAAATGCGCTTTTTTCGTGGTATGGCGATAAACGCAGGAGGCGTGTAAATCACATTAAAAAAGTAGCTCAATCAGGATACAGTAGTAAAAACGAGCTACGTAGAGTAGACCGTTTTGGACGTGTCAGACTCATTGTGAATTTGTGTGCCCGACCTGTTCAAGACCTTTGGCTTTGCCTTTAGGCTTTACAGTAACAGTCACTACAGTTTACTATAAATAAGTATAATGCTTTATCCTGATATAAGTTATAACATTATTACTTGGGCATGGAATCTTCTAGCGACTGTTCTTTCCACCATCACAAATCGTTATATTTTATATGACGCTGACCAAACACAAAATGACAGCATAAACTGATAAAAGTTAAAACACAGTAAAATCGATTTCGTTTGTTTACAATCGAAACGCTGGAAGTCAAATCCTGTTTCCGGAATCGCTATTCACATACCAATAGGGAATTGCAAAACACATTTAACACGTTGAGTGCCGGAAATCAATTATTAATCTCGCCAGTTTGCCAAATCGTGGCAAGATAGATACCCTTAGTAGACCATAATTTGGCTTCAATGGAGCAATAATTGGATGACGTCGCGACTTTAGATGACAGAAACGGCGATTGATAGTACTACGAGATAACTCGTAGCCGGCACTGGCGTAAGGAATCTGGGTATTCCCACCACCAGTGCCAACTACGAGTTATCTCGTAGATTAGATTTTAAATTAGATTAGATTTTATTTTGATAGTTCAGGTTTACATGAATACATATTATGGGTATGTTTACAAGTTGAATCAATATAATACACAGCAGTATATACATATTATAATTATAATAGTTTATATTAAATATAAATATGTTATATGTTGGGTTCTGATGAGACAGTTAGAGTTCAGACTGTGTACATAATTGATATATACCGTAAGAGGATATATAAATTTTCTCAAGAATTGATTCATTTTATTTTATAGAGGTTGCCGTCAGAATATAAGGTAAATTATGTGGCAGAAATCTGTATAAAAATAGAAATACTCATGTGACCTGAGACCACCAGGGATAACGCAAAAAGTTCTCTAAATGAGAACTTAATTCCATTGCGGTCCCTGGTGGCTTTCGGCACATGGGCAGCGAGTGAAGTTCGAAACTTCGGAGCACAATGTATAAAAGTATTTAAAATATAAATTAAATAAAAGCCATTTCAGAACGAGACTTATATGGAGAGGAAAATCTAATAAAATAAGTCAATACGCAAGTAATGTAACTTCAACAGCCCTTCGCCACCTGCATATACGCACCACTGCCATGTATGGCCGGCTTTGGACTGGTCTGTCCATGACCGAAAGATGGAAACCCGAAATACAGGCAGCAGTAAGTAGACACAATTGGACACGTTTGAGCAACAAATATGAAGTAGAATGTAATCCAAACAAGTTATTTTGGTGGTAAGCATATTTATGGAGGTGTGGGTGTCCTTGTGGTGGTTATAGCTCGTTATATAATTATATTATGGCTGATGCACGGTGGAGAAAATTACTTATATGAGCATGGCTACAGACGGTGAATCCGACGTGGAATCGGGTGAACTTGTTTCCTGTGAGGATGAGTTTATTTCGTCCAGTAATGACTACGAGCATGCATCTTCTGTTGTTTCGGGCATTGTAAGTTATATCCCGTTTAGCCTGATTTAGGCCTATGCTAGGGTTCCAAAGTAAAGCCCAAAATAATAGTGTAGGAAGAATTGTCAGCACAAAATTAAAATAACCATGCAGCATCAGCCAAAGAGATCCCTGTACATTCAAGAGTGTGCTACATGTAACGATTCCATTATAATCCATCCGTCTGGAGATAAGTCACCCTTTACTGTAAACATCTATGCTACACAAAACCATTTATCAATACATGGTGCCTGTCTCGATGATGGTGCCTGTCTCGATGAAAGTCTCACTGGGGAACAAATGGCCAAACAGGTACTAAATAAAGTAACTGCTCGTCTCAAATTTTTATATAGAAAGGCTGACTTTCTAACCCCTTTCACAAAGAAACTACTTGCTAACTCATTAATTCAATGCCACCTCGATTATGCATCCTCTATTTGGTATAGCTCTTTGAGTAAAACTACCAAAAATAAACTACAAATATTTCAAAACAAATTAATCCGGTTTGTTCTGAGCTTGGATAGATTTTCACATATAGGTTATGAAGAGTTTAAAACCATTAAATGGCTTCCGGTTGAATCCAGAGTTTCCCAAAGAAAGCTGACTATCATGAAAAATATTACAGATGGGAAAGCTCCTACATACCTAAGAGATGGATTCCAATTTTCGAACACTCATTGTAAATATAATCTCCGGTCTGGAATCTTAATTTAGATTATCTGTGCCCCATGTTAGGGTATTTGGTTACAATAGCTTTTCCTACACAGGAATCACATTGTGGAATAATTATGTAAAATATATTGAACCTAACTGAAACTTGGCTACATGGAATCACCTAATAAAACAGGAATTATTCGATAAAATTCTAGGTACTGAGGAATCTGACTTTGTATATTATTAATGGTGTGAATCATGCTATTAATAATACCGTACGACCTTATGAGAACTTGTGCTGTGGCCTGGTCAGTCATGTGGTCGGTTACCATTAAGGACCACAGTGGAAAAAGCAAGCTTTGGCTTGCTTTCCTGTGCGCTCCTTGATGGCAATCGATGGCATGACTTGTCAGACGAGCGTATTTCATATGTATATTTCTCTTCTACTACTCTATTTTCCCCTCTATCTTTCTATGTACGATGACAGTACTTGGCCAGCTGCATATATTGTCACTGCTGTCTGTATTTAGGGATTCCATCTTTCGGTCATGGACATGCCAGTCTAAAGCCGGCCATACATGGCAGCAGTGTGTATATGCAGGTGGCGAAGAGCTGTTGGTTCTATTACTAGTATCTCTTAAGCAACATGACAGTCCTGTTGAGGGAGGAGGGTGGGATAGCACGGGTTGATTATTCATGTTGTATATATATATATATACAGGTACGAGTATCTATTTAGTAGTCATTACTAAGCTAGGTTTATTCACTATCTTGTCCCTCTACATAACTGTCAAGCTGCATTCTTGTTATATTTATATATCTATACTTTTTATATTTATATAATATGAATGTCACACTCTGTGTTTACACTTTTGTATATATGCTTATGCTCATGTCTGCAAATTTTGTATCTTTTAGCCATTACAAAATTATCTATCTATCTATCTATCTATCTACCCGTAGAATAGTTCGATGAACTGCATGACGTCTAAAGTACGGTAATTGTTACCCTTTCTATTGTCCAACACGTTCGGAAGATGGTACAATGTAGCTTTGGGGAATAATTGTTCTGCTTTACTTGAATTATAATTAATAAAATACCTAGCCCCAAAATGGAGCGGCACAGTGTATTCCAAAAACAACTGCTGCGTTCCCTAATAATGAGATAATGGTAGCATTGATCAACATGTGTAACGTCATGGATTATCCGCTTATCTTGTGTTGGATGCGTCCCCTCGCACACGAGTGAGAGGGAACATATTTGGCAGGCCTATGTGACGTGGGTGGGTGGTTGTGCGAAGTTTCAATGTGTTGAAACATTGTGAATATCCACCCCCTGGCTGTGTTTGCATGCGTGCACATTGTCAGTCTATTGAATACCAAAAACCCAGTCCAATTGCCCACACACGACTGCCTCTGGTGGTCACTCAGTGAGACAGTATCAGCTGTATTCACTCACAACTGAACCATTTTGAGTAAAGATTATGTGCTGATGATGCTCACTTCAGTTGAACGATGTAAGGGGAGCCACACTATTTATTTGATAAAATCACTGTTCTGATGTTCCGAGGCGGGTTTTCGTGGTGTACCGACCTATTCCACTGCTTCCGTTTGTCAGTTACACGACATGGAAACCACTACGAGATAACTCGTAGTGGCAACCTGCGAAGGTTGCGTACTACGAGATAACTCGTAGTGGCACTCAACGTGTTAAAGAGACACTTCTGTTCTCGCACAAGAACATACAACAAATAAATACCGAAACATCAACTCACAGAAAGACCACAACACAGTGCTAAATAAGATCTAAAGGAACTTGGCGGGCATGTGGGGAATGCGCTTCAACTCAAAAAAGTGTAACATCATGAGCACCAAGAACAATCAATGTTTTATGAACAAATAACATTTGATAAGTACTATATATATTGCTCGATTATTTTATGGAAATAATTCGAAATATGAGAGTGTTTTCTGTTGAGTTGTTGAATTTTCACAAACTCGCACGATTTTCTCAAGATCATTGACACTGACAAATCTCACTCAAATTCTGTGATTCTATGTCAATAAATTGTATATCATGTGTGGCTAACAAATCTATGACTGGGCACCCAATATACCACATTTGCCTGAAAAGATGAAGAAATAAACGGCGCTGTTGCAACACCGGTACTTATAAACATCACCGGCAACACCACGTATACCGTACTGTACCAACGAAATTAACAACTAAATGGAAAATGACTGAACGGAAGCTAAACAAATTCCTGAGGAAAGGGAAGGAAAAACCAAGAAGGGGCCCGCAAAGAATACGACTTCTACTAACTGACAGCAAAGGTAGTTATCTTAAAGATAAAGTGGACAAAGAAGATAGTGTAGAAAAAGAAATCATCTTCTGGGACAAATCAGGAGAATCTACCACCAATAGACTCACGTTCATCAAACAGAGTTTTGGACGATTTGTCTCGAGGCACGGACCCACACACGTCTACATTTGGACTGGAACGTGTTATCTAACTAAACTGATAGCCGGCGGTTACTCCACAATGAGGGGCCAAAATACAGTCCATCAATTATCTCGCCAATACCAAGAACTCTACAGAGAAATTAGAAGACACCAAGACTGTATATGGACTATCCTCGAGACTCCAGCGTACTCAATCCCTGACTAGAACAATTACCAATACGACAAGCAGGTAAGAAAACACCGAGGGAACCCGGCAAGATATCCACCAGCTGTACAACCTCCAACACCAGAAGACCAGCAAAACGAACTGACTGAACAAATCAGACAACTAAACATCGAGATTAAGGCAGCACTTGAACCAATCCCATCATCAAAACTCACCGGAATTCTCATCCGACCTGCGCACATACAAGAAGCACATAACAGGACGCGCACGGCGAAACATCAGGACTGAGACCAGGTACAATTACAAGCTGTATATAAATGATGGCATCCACCCTGATGAACTACTCAGTGAGGTGTGGCTTCAAAAAATCAGAAACCAGATACTCAAAGACTGCTGGTAGTAAACAAAATGTGGGTCGGTATGGGCTGAACCATGCTATAATACACACCAGACAAAAAACACACCAGACCACACCATGAGGAGCACCGCGGAGGAAGGGTAGGCATGGGCTGAACCATGCTACACCCTACACACCCCAACTGCAACTGGCACTGCATAGAAAGGGTAGGCATGGGCTGATCCATGCTACACTCTATACACTCCATTAACAACTGGCACTGCAGAGAAAGGGTAGGCATGGGCTGATCTATGCTACACTCTATACGCACCAAAACCAAAAACACCAGGCTCTACGTAACAAAAATAAAACAAATGCGGGTCGGTATGGGCTGAACCATACTATACCCCTAACATATAGCCACAAAATGAGATATGGGAACGGAATAACGGCAAAACACCGCGCCTCCTCCTTATCATCGCTGGCATCGAACAAAACCCGGGACCCAAAAAAAAGCGAAAAAGAAGGCTCACACTAAGCAAAAGGAAAAATCAGTATACCCTTGCGGAGTATGTGAAGGAGCAGTGACTTGGGCGGTCAACGTAGGAGTATGCTGCGATAGCTGTGATGTTTGGCATCACTACTCATGCGTAGACCTAGATACATCAGAAGTCCACTCATCCACTAGAAGAAAGACCCAGCAAAGAATGGAAATGCTTGAAATGTGACAGCATCAACATCGAGAGCTTCACATTCCACAGCTATGAATTCAGTACCTCCAATTACTACAAAAAACTAAGCCACCTAGACAGCTCCATCCGAAGTATGAACTCAATTTTCGACCGACCCATACTAGCAGTCCCAAATCAGACACAACCCTAGGCTCAGCATCAAGATCGAACAGATTAGCATCCCAAAATACCTTTAACACACCAAGGAAAGAAAATCTCAGATTGCTAATTGTTAATTGTAGAAGCCTAGTCAGCAACAAAGCGGAACTGGAAATTGCAACCACCTACATAGAGCCTGATGTTATCATCGGTACAGAGTCATGGCTAAAAGGAAAGAAGCCAGGTAAAGAACCAGCTCAAAATGCCACCAAGTCAGCTGAAGTCTTTCCTGAAGATTATACTGCCTATTATAGGAACGACCGAGATACGACGGGTGGAGGAGTCTTCATTGCCATTCACCCGGAAGCAGTTGCAATAGAGAAGACAGAATCGCGATTCCATCAAAGAAGTCGTGGAAAAAAAAGAGTGCCAAAATCACAAATATGTCGACGTAAACAACTACCATGGATAAATAGAAGACTCAAACAACTCCTAAGGAAAAAAGCAAGTCTACACAAGAAAGCTAAAGAAGCAGGAAGTTGGAAAGAGTATAAATACCACCAGAAGAAATGTAGAAGAGAAATGAGGAAAGCAGAGCAAGAACACATCAACACCATAATAAAGAAGGGGAAGGAACAGAAAACATCAAAACCTTTTTGGAGCTACATGAAGGCCAGAAAACAATAGAGAACAGGTACGCCACCGCTAAAAACAGGAACATCACTCACAAACGACACAAAAGAGAAAGCGGAGCTATTAAATAAGCAATTTCAGTCGGTTTTCACCATAGGCACTGATGAAGAGCTACCATCCATACCGCAGAACAGTGTAAACATAAAGACACTGGAAATCACAGAAGAAGGGATAAAGAAGCTTCTGGAAGATATCAAACCATCAAAGGCACCAGGTCCAGACAACATCACTAATAAAGTACTCAAAATACTGGCCAATGTATTGGCGAAACCCATCACCACCATATTCAACAAATCCATAGAGACGGGCACCCTTCCAGAAGACTGGCTGAACGCAAACATAACACCAGTTTATAAGAAAGGAGATGTACACCAACCATCAAACTACAGACCAGTATCACTCAGTTCAACATGCTGTAAACTACTAGTGCACGTCCTGTGCAGACACATCCGCGACCACCTGGAACTATGCAACCTACTTACTGATAGAAACCACGGATTTAGATCTGGCCACTCATGTGTAACCCAGCTTGTAATCACCACACAAGATCTACTATCGTCTTTCGACTCGGAGAAGCAAACAGATATGGCAATTCTCTACTTTTCCAAAGCCTTTGACACGGTACCACACCGGAGTCTATTATACAAACTGAAGTCGTACGAAATCACCGGACATATACACAGCTGGTTGACAAGCTTCCTAACAAAAAGGCATATGAGAGTAGTGTTGGAAGGAGAAACATCCAAAAGTGTTCCAGTGGAATCGGAAGTACCCCCAAGGCACGTACTAGGACCTCTACTATTCATCTGCCACACCAATGACCTTCCAAAAGCAGTCAAATCAGAATTAAGACTCTTTGCTGATGACTGCATCCTATACCGCCAGATAAATGGCCACCAAGACCACATCCAACTACAACATGATCTGACATCACTAGAAGAGTGGGCGAAAACCTGGGGGATGAGATTTAATGCTCCATAATGTCCATGAAGAACAAGGACAAGAACAAAACATCGTTCATCTACCAACTTGACAATAACATTCTGCAAACAGTCAAACAAAGCGTTTACCTAGGATTGACCATCACAGACGACCTAAAGTGGACAACGCACATATCCAAGATCACTGGAAGAGCCAATAGCACCTTAGGCTTCATACGCAAAACCTACGAAGAGCGGATAACAAATCCAGAGAGACAGCATATAGAGCTATGGTGAGAACATCACTCGAATATGGAGCTGAAATATGGGACCTCGCCGCAGTAGGAGAAATAGAGAAGTACAGAGAAGAGCGGCTAGATTTATCACCAACAACTATAGAGACAGAGAAAAAGGCGCAATAACCAGCATGATAGATGGCCTAAGGTTAGACTCACTAGAGACCCACAGAAAGATGAAGAGAATAGAACTCTTCGGCAAGGTGGTTGAGGGAAAATCCCAGCCACACACACACATGACTTACTAAAGGAAAACAAAGGACGGAACATTCAAGCAAAACAATTTCCAGACCATAAAAGTGATAACATAATTTCGAGCCAAGAGTGTATCAACTCACGATCGTTCGAACCATTAAGAGCCAACACGGAACAATATAACCATTCATTCTTCGTGAGAACGATAATGGACTGGAACAGTATAGAAGAATACGCATTCTCTGGGACCACATCAGGATAAACATCAGAGTAGTAGCAACGACGCGACAACAGCCGAGAGGCTCCTGTGCCGAATCAATACAGATACAGATACAGATAGAGAAATCGTCACACATGTAGGCCTACGTGTATAGCCTATGTACCAACTGGGAAACTACATACCGGTATTGGAAACAACATCTGAGACCCCATACCTGGGGCTGATCGACCTTCGCCAACGATCTGACATGGTCAGCCACATTAGGAAAACAAGAAAGAAAGCAAACTGAGCTCCAGGCCTCATAAGACGAAACATCAGACATGCTCCAGAAAAATGCAAAAACACAGCCTATATTGCTACAGTGAGAACGACGCTCGAATATGGACCAGTAACTAGTATGGGACCTCCACCCAAAGAAAGACATTGGCCACCTCGAAAAAGTGCAGCGAAGGAGCGCTAGGTTTATAAAGAACAAATGTAGTCGCCAAGGAGCGGTGGTGTTCAAAATGGCGCATCAAACTGAACACCAAAAAAAAACGCAATTAATCCTCTTTAGCAGAGAACATACCAAATACAAACTTAAATTGTCCATAGATCTACGGGGAAACTTTCGACCAAACCCAGGAGGCAACACTTCTCCAGGGGCATAACTCTCGACCTAAAACTATCTTTCCAAACACACATTAAACATCTCAACCAGGGCCTACCAAAGAATTGGGCTATTACTTAAGGATGCTCAGGGGCACATCATGGGGACTCAATCCAGTAACCCTTAGGCTAATTAAGCTATATAAGCTATTTATACGACCAATAATGTATTATGGGGCCATCATAACCGCCGATTTACCCAAATATACACTCAACAAACTCCAAGTAATCCAAAACAAAACATTGAGAATGGCACTCCAAGAAAACACACGAACCCCCATCAGGGCATTACATACAGCCGACATACCCCCGCTCCACGTTAGACTTCAAACTCTATAGCGACAAACACTCTAATCAGACTACAAGGCAGCACCCTAATAGTCGAACTCGAGCTCAGGAAAACACTACTGACCAAAAACAATCAACAAACAAACAAATAGACCTATATCTTTAAAACTTAATAAACACGCGAGGTCGAGCTGGTTACTAACACAGTCCAGGTAAACGGATAGTAAGTCTAATAATAAAAATCTCATTTCAGCTACCCACGGAACAACAACCCAAACAGGTAAATTCTACCGGTCACCCCTACCTACACGGCAGGTAATTATTACATTTAATTGTGTTTCAAATGGCTCTTTGGTGCGTACTGACCATCGGCTGACGAACACAGTGGATTGGCCACGCCCCCTGCAGTAATGCAAGTCCTCAATAAATTCCAATGCTAGAACCCCAGTATAAATAAGTCATCATGTACAAACCCACTTACATGCAAAATCCGCAATATCGACCACCTAACAAGACTAACAATAATATAAAAAATCTAGGGTAGCGGGCTCACGCCCCAGATGGCTCCGGGGCGCTGATGACTGTCCCCGGGCGGTGTAGATACGTTTGTCATGACCGAAGTATAAGCCGTTGAGTAATTATCTCCATCAAACAACCAACTAACCTGCTAACCTTGTAAAACCATTACACATCACAGAACAATCAGCTCACAAACCTCACCACAAAACTACTAACAACTGCATATACAAATTTGCAAATACCCCATGCACAGTAGGCAAACATCTACTGTGCATGGGCAGATAGTAATCTACTTACAAACACACAAACCCTGCAAACGCTCTTCAGCGGCATTACAGCATTCATGGGTTGTAGGAGAGGGCCGACGGCCCTTTCAAATCTTCCCGGGTATCATCCCAAACTACAAACTTGTGCCAAGGAGCATCAGTCACCATCAGAGGAACTCAATCTACAACCCCTAGAGCAGCGACGAAGAGAACAGCGCACCTCACCCAGCTACACAAGACAGTTGAGGAATGGTGACAGCGCTAAATGCGAATGACTATCTGACACCAACAAAACATCAGACATAAAGATCACGGCCAGAAAATTCGCAGCGATGTCTTTTAAAACAAATGCAGGTATATTGATCAAATTACGTCTATTAGATTTTTATGGACTGCTGTTAAAATTAGTTTCGTATTGTCGTATATTGATAGAAATGATATTAAAACGAAATTGACGTATATTAAATGTACGATAGCTGTAGTAGAATATCTAATTGCTGTATTATAATTTGTTTTTACATATTGGTTGGAATATATGAGTAGTCCCCTACTATTGAATTGAAATAGAACATTAATTCTGCGTCTTTCAACATTGATTAGAAAACGATATATATATTAGAACGAAATTGTCTCATATTGAGTATTAGAAAGACAATTGATTTGGAAATGAACACCATTGGTTGTGAAATAATAAATTGATTTGCAAAAGATTGCTATTAAAATGGAATACTCCTATATTGAATGCTTGATGCATGCAATTAGTTAAACAATGATCCACTATTATTTTTTATTTGACGACTGCCATGCATACCGAACTAAAACAAATATTAACCAAGATCAAATAATATAGTATCTTAGTCAACATGACCTTTACTTGTAACCAAGCAATAAAAACATATTTAATATCCTAAACAGCAAATATGTTTATGGCCTCATGTTAAAAACACTGAGTTGATACCTTTTGGTTTATCAGTATCGTCCGGGAGCTGGTGTATATAGGGTACCCCTGCACCCGGGACTTAACTTCACCCCACTCTCTTTCTTCCTTATTATGTCCCTAAACTTTTAAGAAATTTAATTCATTCAGTGCCGGCGACAACACAACGTGCTGCCTACTGATCGAAACTCACAATTTCAATGTGGGTGCACATCTCAGTTTAATTTTTTAACGGGGGTGGTTTCTATATACGCGCATACGCAGATTCAACTTGTTCATCATGATATAGCTGAGCATGTCACCGTTAAAATGACGCATCAGGCAGCTCCGCATGTCCAGAGTCGTTATTTCGCTAAAAATCCGGATTCAGAATCCGAAGCCGATTACGGGGGCGGGGCTAATTCCCGATTCTAGGTCAGATTTTGAAATCCACGCATGGTCTCCGAAACTATGTTTAATGTTCTCCCAGCGTCAAACATGGCTCATGTATTTGACACAAGTATCATTTGTATCTTATATTTATAAAGTTCATGTTTGTTGTGAAAGTCATGCTTTTCTTCTATGTGTATATACACGGCACATAATTTGCTGCCAATCCGACTTAATCGCATCTTTTTTTCAAGTTAAAGTGTGTTTATTGATGAGGGCAAGCATTTCTAACAGCTCTAGGCCTCCTGAATCAAATTCCGAAGATGTTGTGAAGAACACACGAAACTTGTCAGTTGAACAGGGACGTGGCGACAGGGGTTGGTTGGGTGTCTCGACCCCCACCCCGAACTTTGGTACAATTTGCTTAACTGTGCAGTCAGTCATACGTGAGGAAAATCAGGATTATTTTTCACTAACTGTTCCAAATAATGATACGTACAAGCCAGCAAACGCAACAAACACACCCGATTTTAAATAAATACATATACAAACTTATGACTAACTCGAGAGAGGGGTGTCCAGTGATCTGTATATATGTTCAACTTGTTTTGGTAGTCATGTTGCTTTGCCATTACTAATTATTTATTTTTTCAGTGTAATAACATATGGGAGAGGGGGTACCATTAAGTGTGTCAGCACTTGTCCCCCAATTCCTTTGTATGTATAAACAAATGTATGTGTTATATTTCATGTGTTATCTAAATTTTACATATATTTGAAATAAATATATCTAAACTAAACTTTGGTACACGTACATTCCAGCAGTCGGAAATTTCATGCATGACACAACATTAGTTGGACATTAATTTGACACCATATATAGGTTGGCATTGTTTGATTTTTTTCAACCAGTAAAAGTTGGTAATTTTCCTAGAACATGTGTCTGTTGTCTATACAGACTATTGTGCAAAACGACTGCATTTAACGAAACAAAACATTTTAAACATGAAATTGCTATAAGACTAGATGATAGTACATACGTGTATCTGATAATCCATCGATACCATATAATCCTACTATTTCTTGAATAACTTGAAGAAGAAACATTATAATAACGAACACAGCAGAAGACATATCCATGCAGGTTCATATGAATTCGGTCAATGGTGACGTATCCGCCGAATTCGAAATCGACATGCGTTCGGGCGGTATTTTATGGATGGAATTATGAAATGGACATATGAAAGTGACAATCAACAATGGGCGTGACTAAGTATATATAAGAGGTCAACGTATACAAACGTACATATATGTTAATTGGAAACCGATTTTTATTGTGTAAAGGTCGATTCCTACCAAGTCGGGCATGCACTGATCCATCATAGACTTGGTTTGGCGCCAAACGATCTAGGAACGCTAATGTCGACGACATGCACATTATGTCAATCAAACTATGTACCTTAATAGGGTTTCGCCAAATTACAATGAGAATTTACTATAGAAAAATTGTCGATAGACTGCTCAAACGGTGTTAACGATATTGATCTGAAATTTGGTATTTTGGGATTATTCGATGCGCTGAATCAGATAGAATTGTCACCGGGTTAATTCGATGGCCCAGAATGTGTCATTGACATCGTAGCTACAGCACGAACTAACTAGAAGTACGCCGCATCGCGGATAGTGCAACTGTTGTAGGCATATAAAACGCAAACAGTTCATATTTATCAAATAGTTTGCAGTTTTGTTATCTTCTTTTCTCGGAGATCGTTTATTGTTAACATCCCATTAGAAAAATTGTTTGGGCTCACCGATTAGCCCCCCCCCCCCCCCACACACACAGACACACCCGCATCCTTGCCATAACAAAATGATATGTTGTTCCAAAAGCAAAATTAATGTCCAAAACAACACTGAACAAATTATTTAGTAGGCCACATGTGGTAGAGCACAGGGGTGGGTCTTTAGTGAACCATGTCGCTATATCACAAACATTTATGGGCTCTGAGTCTAAACATCTGGCAGGGTCTATGAAAACACTAAGCCTACCTTAAAAGTCTTCATCATGCATTTAATCGAATATTCAAGCAATATCGAACGGAACACATCCAACAAGCATCACAACATGGATGACATCACAACACATCTGTATAGACAGTTTGACAGCAACATCACAACACCACATCGAGCATCAAACATCAATCGAGAGATGTCCAACGAGAAAAGTACCCTGGTGAACAAATACATAGATTGTAGTTGCTACCAAAATATATATCCAGAATGGATATAAATAAATATGTGAAATGTGATTGTGTCAAAAACCAACTTCCCTATTGTCGATATAAACAACTATTTGACACAATCCTAACTGTGATGAACAGTTAGAAATAAAACCTACATACTAGTATAAAAGGGAGATTACGAACGCAGTGTGCGATTTCCACATCCCTAAACTATTGGGCAAATATATATTGCAAATGTGACGTAATTCTAAACTTTCAAAACCGAAGACAATATTATTAAAATACAAGATATTATAACGGGTAAAAACATATAACAGAATATCACATACCATATCGTAGGAACATAGGTCAAGATGTCATAACGTAGTATTCGTCTTATACTTCTTAACATTAAATGGGTACTGTACGCCATTTTCAATAAATTTCCGGTGATAACAACGATCTAATATCGATAATATATAGAAACATAAGTAATTTGAGTCGAAGATGTATTCTGTAAACGCTCAGGTTATTAATTTGATATAAATTGAATTTATGACTGGAGCCATAAAATGGCGTCAATTAAATTACGAATTTCCGTGTACAAAACGTAATCAAATTAATTGAGGGATACTGGATTGGTAAACCGATCGCACACACGATCGTTTAAAATATTATGATGATACCGGGAGAAAACTCAAGCCACCCACTCACTAGTGACGATACAATAACTTAAATGAGTATATGGGACTAGTATGCATATAATATAACTTTTATTTTATACATTTGGTTGAAAACTGTACAAAAATTACTCGACAACGACAATTTGTATTTTTGCATTCCGGTAAATTTGCCATCCGTAACACTACTTCGTACTCAGCAGACTTTCAAATAATGGAAAAAGTGTTACCTTATTCTCCGACTCGGAGACTATAGAAACCAACAACAACAATTTGGGTACAGTATCCCTTTAACATTCTTCAACCATTTGAAGAATTTCAAGTGCGACGACATAATATTGTCTGTTACCCGAGATCGACTTCCGAAGTGAACACATCAGCACTTGCCCTTATGTTAACTAGCTGAAACAAACTCATGTATATTATATATGATTCGTGCAAATTTGATCTTTTAACCAGTTTGATTTTTAAAAAGTTATTTAGATTCAATTTTTTATTTTTTTTTTATATTGAACTTTGATCTGCTGTTGAACAAAAACAAAATAATAATTTGTTTTTTAAATTAAAAAAAAAATGCTGTTGAACAAAAACAAAATAATAATTTGTTTTTTAAATTAAATTTTTTTTATTTTCTTTTTAGATTGAATCTTTCAAATTTGTTTCAATTTGTTAATTTCAATTTTTTTTTACTTAATTAAAAATTTAATTTAAAAATTTGCTTTTTAGATTTTTAGTTTGAAACTTCTTGCTAAAAAATTCCAAAATAAAACAAAATTATTTGTTTCAAAAATTTAATTAAAAATATAAGTTCGTTATATCATCTGCCGTGGTACCCCGAGGCACCACACCAAATTTTGATAAAATCGGTCAAGGGCTCTGGAAGAAAAATTGCATACAGACCAGAACAGACAGATCACTGAACTCTAATATATCTAAACCAGAGAACATACATTAGTTTTGCCATTAAATGTGAAATGCTCTCAATGTGTTACACGCATTCTCATAAATTGTATATCCAAATTTGTATCCGTCCCACCAATACAGAAGTATTTATTTATTTACAACTTCGTATTCTTCAGACGTTATAGCATGAAACATGAACATCATAAACACATTAGTTCGAAAAAATAAAAGACGACAATTGTGTTTTACATAGAGATGAATCAATCAACCAATCAATCAATCTAGTTTATCATATCTTCATGAAGATACAGATGTTTTAAAGATATGTCCAGGTGCTCCTCTGTTCTGGTGCTATATACTGGCTAATCATTTTAAGTTAAAAAGAAATGATGTTATGCCTGTATAGCAGCTACATGTGCCAGACACAGCGAGATTTTGAATTGTTTATGTTGGGCGATGAGTCTGTTCTAAAAAAATGAAAGAAATCCTCTGTATCGGGCAGATATACCCTTGTCAGATGTCACTTTTGGAGGATCCTAAAAAGTCATGTGCTACGGACTGCGTTTCCTTTATCTCAGAAGTAACCATATTTGACTGCCCACTGTGACTACTATTTTTGAACAGGCCTGCTCTGCATTTCCATATCTCTTGGCAACTGCAACTTTTTTTTGTGGAAACTATATTGAATGGGGCAGACTCAATCGTGTTATAATATATACAGGAGTAATTATAATATGCAATCCTCTGACGAGTCAAGGTCCCTCAGTTTGAATGAATATATGTATCTCTTAAATAGATTGATATAAATATACTTTTAATGCTTTCTTCTATGTATCTGTGTTGCTAGATCATTATAGGAATGCCCTGATTTCCATCCCCATATGAATATGACAGTTGAGATGATATAATTGTTCAAGTGACTTAATTCGGTCACCATTTGTCGAGATAGTGAAATTGGAATGCCAAAGACTCCTTAGAACGACATGGAGATGGCATGGGAGATGACTATAATTATATAACTTGGATATCGGCGAATTGAACAATCTTATAAATGCTAGTGAATCTCCTCTCGCCATTGATGACCCAAACGACACCAAATGTGATTTAATTCATCATATCATTAGAGAAGAACGTGCATGAATTTGGTGGAATCAGTGCTAAATATATTTGTATCAACTTTGGTGCAACTCCGGTATGTGAGCGATTTCGAAAACACGTGAATTTTTAGCTCCGCAAATTCGAAACTATTTTTCTCCAAAAAACGATCAAACTACAACAATGGGACTTGAAACACGATCCAAAAACGAAAAAGATGCATAGGAGAAAGCAGACAAGGTTTTTACTTGCAAAAATTTTGATGATATTAGCAAATGTTTCTCTCAATTGCAAACAACACTTACGTCGAAAATAGGTGACGTGGAGAACGAAGTGAAATCCCTTGCGTCGAAGGTAGAACAAATCGAACAAAAAACTATAGACACCTCCAACTGTCTCAAAACGTTGATAGATGAAACGATCCCAGGTATAAAAGAAGATGTTGCTGCACAGGGGGACAAGCTAGACGAACTTGCAACTGGAATGAGTTACACCCACGAAGAATTAACCGAAAAAATCGATGGTTGTTTACTTTCGGAACAAAGTGTAAGTGACCTTGTCAAGCGAATTTCTGATTTAGAACTTGCCCATACCAAGCTAGACTTATGGGGAAGAAAATGGAATCTGCTACTCCGCGGCATACCTGGCGCCAGAACCGAATCTACCCAAGTAACAGCTCAAAAGGTGATTGCCTCCTTCACGTCTGACTTAGGCATCTCACAAAACAGGACCTCCGACATGTATTTTGCTGCGTGTCATCGTTTGCCGACCGGCGAGGACGACAAGCCAGATGTGATCGTGCGTTTTACTTCTTTACAAGACCGCGACTTTGTATTGCAGTGCGCGAAAAAACTTAGAAACACCAACTACAGTGTCTCGATTGATCTTCCGCCGACATTGTATCGACTCCGTGGTCAGCTTCTCAAAACAAGAGCTGAACTCCCAGCAGAGGAAAAGAAAAAGACAAGGCTGATGTACCTCAGAAAGGAACCATTCTTAAAACTTGCACCAAAGACCGCGCCCAACGCAAGAAAATGATCTTTGTGTAAACAAACAATAAAATTCCCACTAGTCTTATAAATGTTTTGTCTTATAAATGTTTATTCTCACAAAAGACTAATACTCAATGAGGACATTCATGTTCAAGCGTTGACATGCATATATTATTTTTGTTTACAATTTCCTCGAGTAACTGTGTTATACATGGAACTATATATATAATGTTTTGTTTTCCTTTATACTTTTCCTACTTTCAAATAAATATACGGAGAAACATGCAAAAATTAACAATGGGAGCTAAATCTTCTCAACACAAAATTAAAGTTTTACAATTTTAGTTTTCCATACTGACAATTGCTGTTACACACTCTGGATGTCATTTGTTATTGTTACAAAAATAAAAATTATCGTAAATTTATCATTCATCGCGATGTTTAAAATATTATCATATATATGTCCTTATTCCAATCAAAATATTACTTCTTATGTAAATGGCTAATATCAAAATTGTTGCACAAAACTGTCGAGGACTGTCTTCCGATCAAATAAAACGTAGGGATATTTTTGATAGATGTAGGACAAATTTCGACATAACTTTATTGGTAGATACCCATTGTAGTAAGGAAACCGAGTCCAAGTGGAGAGCCGAGTGGGGTTATGATGCAATTTTTTCTTCATATTCTAGTTCAAAAAGAGGTGTAGCTATACTCTTCCGAAACACAATTCAATATAAAATTCATGACAAAATAATAGATCCAAATGGAAATTTTATTATTTTAGACATCGAGATACAAAATCAAAGACTCAGCCTTTGTGCTATTTATGGACCAAATAAAGATGAGCCATCCTTCTTTGAAGGTTTTTTTACGAAACTAGAAGAAATGGAAAATACTTCAATTTTAATTGCTGGGGACTGGAATGTACCTCAAAATTATGCAAATGACACGATAAATTACAAGCAAGAAAATAACACAAAATCATACCAAAAAATTCAACTTTGGAAAAATAAAATAGACCTACATGATGTATGGAGGCTACATAACCCGGATGCTCGGCGCTACACTTGGAGGGGTCCTGAGAAAAAAATGGCTAGACTTGATTACTTCTTAGCTTCATCAGATCTTCAACTTTTTATTAAAAAATCAGACATTTTGCCTAGCTATAAGTCGGACCATAGTCCGATAAGCTTAAATTTACAGTTTGTGTGTCATGCCAGGGGAAGGGGAACATGGAAGTTTAATAATAGCTTACTAAGAGACCGAGAATATATTGACCTAATAAAAAAAACAATATCTGAAACTGTCGACCAATATAGCATCAACAATCAGGCAGAAACAACATCCATAGACTCTGACTCTTTCAATGTTAATGATCAATTACTTTGGGAAACCTTAAAAATCATGATTAGAGGAGAGACAATAGCTTACTCATCCAAATTGAAAAAAAATAGAGATAATATTGAAAAGATACTGGAACTAAAACTAGTTCAATTATATGAAAAGCTAGATGCAGGTGATACAACTATAATAAATGAACTAGAAAGTGCCAAAACAGATCTAAGGACAATAAGAGATAAAAAAATACAGGGAATTATCACTCGCACAAAAGCTCGATGGAAAATTGAAGGAGAAAAATCGACAAAATACTTTTGTAATCTGGAAAAAAGAAGTTATATTGAAAAATCTATTCCCAGTCTAATAAAAAGCGATGGAACAGAAACAAATGATTTCCCAGAAATTTTATGTGAACAACATAACTTTTACAAAGAATTATATAGCTCAAAATTGTCCAATGACGAAGTGGTAGATGACATTTTTTGGGATGTAAATAACCCATTCTTTAACTTTTTGGAAGTGGAAGAGTCAGAAACTATGGAAGGTTGCCTACTGAACCATGAATGTAGCAAAGTCTTGAAAAAAAATGAAAAATGACAAGTCGCCCGGTTCAGATGGATACACAGTTGAATTTTAAAAGTTTTTTTGGAACGATCTTGGAAAATTTGTAATTAATTCACTCAATTATGGATTTAAATCAAAAAAACTATCAACAACTCAACGATGTGGAATTATAACTTGCATACCAAAACAGAATAGACCTAGAAACTATATCAAGAATTGGAGACCAATCTCATTACTGAATGTTGATGCTAAAATTGGATCGGCAGTCATAGCAAACCGATTAAAGAAACATTTGCCAAACTTAATTTCTGATACTCAGCTGGGATTCTTGTCAGGTCGATACATTGGAGAATCAACTAGATTAGTATTTGATCTAATACACAAATGTGAAGAAGATAATATACCAGGTATCCTCACACTGCTCGACTTTGAAAAAGCCTTCGACTCCGTAGAATGGAGCTTCTTGGAAAAATGTTTAGTATTTTTCAAATTTGGCCCAGATATAATCAATTGGATTAAGACTTTTTACAATGATATCTACAGTTATATAATAAATAACGGGCATTTATCAGAAAGAATAGATATTGAGAGGGGGGTGCGCCAAGGTGGTGGCCCTCTATCTCCCTATTTATTTATCATAGCTGTCGAGATCCTCAGCTCGGCACTAAAATTTAACCCAAATATCAACGGAATTAAAATCCATGACTCGGAATATGTTTTAACTCAATATGCAGATGACCTGAGCCTCTTTCTCCGGGATGACACACAATCATTAAATACAGCACTAAACTTAATTAATTTATTTGCAAAAATATCAGGACTGAAAGTGAACTTTGATAAAACCCAGGTTTTATGGATTGGATCGAAGCGGGGCTGTGGTGAGGAACTAAACACTGACGAACAAATATTGTGGAACCATGATAGTTCCGTAAAGATCTTAGGTATAGAACTTAATCTTTTCAACGAGGATTATATCAAGAAAAATTATATTGACAAAATAACAAAAATAAAGAACTTATTAAATGATTGGTCATTTAGACAACTTAGTCTCATTGGAAAAACAACTATCATAAAGACTTTAGCACTCCCTATTCTGACACATTGTCTATCGGTTCTCCCATCACCATCTCAAGAAATAAAAGACATGATTCAAAAAGAATTTTACAATTTCCTTTGGTCCGGAAAAATTGATAAGATTAAAAGAAATGTTGTAATTAATAAAACAAATTTAGGCGGGTTAAATTTCCCACATATTGACTCATTTGATAAAGCTTTGAAATTATCATGGGTTAAAAAAACATTAGACCCTTTACTAATAACTGGATGGAAAACCATATTTATAGATGATTTAGAAATATATGGAGGAAACAAAATTTGGTCTTTGAACAAAGAAGGACTCGATATTGTTAGTTCAGACATGAACAATTTCTGGAAAAGTGTACTACATGCATGGTCTTTAGTAGAAAAAAAATCCACCACAGCCCCGGTCGACATCATGTCACATCCAATACATTTAAATAAACATATTACTGTTAATCGTAAGAAATTTTTTGATAAAAATTGGATTAGCCATGGAATATATTTCATTAATGATTTAATGAATGAAACCGGGAATGGTTTTCTAGATTATTTCTCATTTTGCTCTATGTATGGTATTCAAACCCCATTCACTACATACCATGGTCTTTTGAATGCTATACCATCTGAATGGAAAACTATTTTGAGGTCAAATACAAAATTGGACTCTATTAATATGCAACATATTGAGACTGTGCAATCTGCAGTAAAAGTATGTAAAACATTCTACCCAAAGTTTTTAGAAAATAACGCTATAAAGCCAGAACTGACACAGAAGAAATGGGGTGAACGTCTTAAAAAACATATTAGCAATACAGATTGGGAAATAATTTACTCAAATCCATATCAAATTACAGATGATACTGGTTTACAAACATTTCAATATAAAATTTCACATGATATCATTTACACAAACTCCAAACTATATAAATGTAACTTATCAGAAACTGAATTGTGTGGCTTCTGTGAAACTGCAAAAGAAACAAATTTACATTTCTTTCTTGAGTGCACAGTCTCAAAGACCTTACTCCTTCAGTTCCAAGACCTCCTGCAAAGTAAATGTAATATCACTTTTGAAATTATTCCTGATTTCATCATTCTTGGTTTGCGAAATAACACCACTGACTCAAACATTATTGATATATGCATTTTATTATATAAGCGTTATCTATATTATTGCAAATTAAAGGCCAATGCACCAAGTATCCAAGGGCTTGTCCAATATATAAAATATTACAAAACAATTGAAACTTTCACTCCGCCAAAGTTCAAATCAAAAAAAGAAATTAATTTTAGAGAAAGATGGGAAGAAGTGAACAGTCTGTTTTAATATTGAAATACTGTAACTATTACTCTCTTTTTACTTACAATGTAGTTCTACACAAAAAAAATGCGGCCTCGGGCCGACCGATTATTTACTATGCTATCTAACATATACTACAGAAGATATACTATATGAATCTAAGCTTATATAACGATTGGAACAATTTAATTACATATCATAACTATTGATGTATAATTATGTCTGATTTATGTATACATTTCTGTATAAGTGATTGTTGAAGATGATGATAATTTATGATCCCAATAAAAATATTAAAAAAAAAAAAAAAAACTTTGGTGCAACTCCCCTCATGCATGACTTGAACCGCGCCACTTTTGTCATATTTAAACCACGTCTATTAGACTCATGCATTATATAATGGAGATGTTTATATATACGTTTGTTGGTAATCGGCAACTAAACAAATTCTTATCATAGTTATTACCCCCCCCCCCCTTCTCTCACCCAAACGGCACCAATTTCGCGTCTTTAAATCACACGTTAGGCCGCCTTGGTGCCATCTCGATTGTACCCTTAAAGTTATATATAGAACACATACAGATATTCGCAAATATTTGATTCATTGTATCATTTGAGAAGAACGTGTATGAGTTTGATGGTAATTGGCACTAAACATATTTGTATAAGTTTTTTTGTGACCCTCCCGTCCCTATTTTGGACTCAAGCAGCGCAACTTTTGACATCATTAAACCACACACTTAGACTCATTTTAGAGATGAATATATATAATATTTATGAAAATTGGCGAGTATACAAATTCGTATCAAATTTAGGGCCACGATTGCATATCTCTCACCCAAAAAGGCACCAATTTGGCGCATTTAAACCACACGATTAGATTATTCGTATCACGAAGAAGAATATGTATCAATCAGGTGGAAATCGGCGCTAAACATATTGTTTATCAATGTTTGTGTCCCTCTCACCCTCTAGGCACCCCTGACTCGAATGGCCCCACTTTTGACATCTTTAAACCACACAATTAGACTCCTGATATCATGGATATTATTATTTGTAAGTATATCCGCGACTAAAAATTTTGTTATCAAATTTAGTGCCCACCCCACCCCAATCTCTCACCAAAGCAGCACCAATATGACGTCTTCAAAATCACACGATTAAATTCCTGATATCATGGATAAGAATGTGTATCAATTTGGTGGAAATTGGCGCTAAAAATATTGTGTATCAATTTTGGTGCCCCTCTCCCTTTCAGTGCACCCCTGACTCGAATGACGCCACGTTTGACAGCTTTAAGCCACGCCATTAGACACATCATACCATGGGGATGAATATGTATAAGTTTCGTGGCAATCGGCGACTAAACCAATTCTTATCAGATTTAGTACCCACACACCGCCCCCCCCCCCCAATCTCTCATCCCAACGACACAAATTTGGCGTCTTTAAATCATACAATAAGATTCCTTGTATCATGGAGAAGATCGCAGAAGAATGTGCATCAAATTGGTGGAATTCGGCGCTAAAATTATTTTGATCAATTTTGGTGCCCCTCTCCCCTTCCGGGCATCCCTGACGCGAACGGCGCGACTTTTGACATATTTAAACCACACCATTAGATTCATCATATTATGGGGATGATTATATATAAGTTTGGTGGCAATCGGCGACAATTTGTTTTATCTGCCCCTGCCCCCTTTTCTACCCCTGACAACAACGGCGTCACTTTAGAAAATTCTAACCTTCGCCATTATCTTTCTCGTAAAAAGTTACCCCTATTATACCCCTTTGTGTCATCTAGGTGGTCCCCTGTGGATTTCTATAGAACACAGACATTCGCAAATATAAATATAGATTAGTCCCCATTGCAGTTACCTGAGGTCAAAGGCGCCTATCCCATGGTATTCCCCGGGTCAGGTGACCCCATGTGTACCAGTTTTCCTACACATCGTTTTAGCCGATAAGATAAGGAACCCTCTTTATTATCATATATTTGTCCCCGTTTATGTCATCTGATGTCAAAGACGCCTATCCCTTGATATTCCCTTGGTCGTGTGACTCCTGTCTACCATTGTCCCTACATATTGCCTAAGATGACAAGGAACGCTCTTTGTTGCTCACATATTAGTCATCCGATGTCAAAGGCGCCTATCACATTATATGTCTCTGGTCAGGTGACCCCTGTGTACCAATTGTCGTACATAACGTCTAAGCTGATAAAGAATGCTCTTTATTGCTCATATATGATAATATATTTTATTTCCTGTTATTAGTGTTGGAAAATAAAAATTAATATCAGGTATATATAGAAACCTAAAGTACATTATGAGAAGAGATCCATTTTTCTCTGAACTCGAAACACTCTTTGCAGGCCGAGGTCAAACGAACCAGATCGAAGTGGGCTCTCTATATATATATAAATTGAAAGTACATTCTGAGAAGAGAACCTGTTTACTTGGAACTCGAAACACCCTTTGTATGTCGAGAATAAACGAACCAGAGTGGCTTACGATCATATAATTTGTGGTGTTCCCTGCAATTTTAAGACATCTGATGTCAACGGTACCTACACCATGACACTTCCCGGATCAATTGACCAATTTGTACATGTGTAAATGTTCAGCTCCGATGGTCCAGCCGTTTGGTTATAGCCCGACAGACAAACAAACAAAATTTAGTTTTATTAGTATATATAGTCAAGTTAGTCAACACAAGTTATAGTTGAAATTTTGCACATGGTTTGTTTTCTCCGTTACTGCATACATATAGAAGTGTTTGTATGCACCGGTTTCATATCCTGCGGCCATGTATACAGTGGACTGTTACTGCATGTACGGTATAAATGTAAATGTTATGTGGTCACATTTCGTGCAGAGCAGTCCAAGTGGGATTGTACATTATAGCCGACATGCTAAAGTGCATGGAGAAACTATCCCATACATATACGCAGGAACTTATATACCAGTATATATAACATACGGAACGGACCCTTATTCATTTGATTTGCATACAACACACGATATTTTGATAACGGGTGCAGCTATATGACTCCCAAATCTGCCCAAATACTTTGAAACATGTCGTACACAATTCGATGATAAAAGCATCAATCTTGTGTAGTAGATAACAATTGTTTCAACTATAAAAATGATACGCGTTTTCTCCATTACCGTACCTGTTGTGTTTTAGATTTTCCGTAGTTTGTGTCAGTAGTTATGACCGATAAAATCGACCAAAGACACTTCATATAGTCACCAATAGAATGTACATGGCAGATTTATCTGAATGCCATGCCATCTATATGTCATGGTTTGTTAGGAAATTGAAATAATAATGGCATACTAATGTGGAAATTGACTTCCATAAATCATCATTCAGAGTCACCAATATCAAAGGATTTGGAAGAACACGGTGTGTGTCCATTGTCAAAATTAATGATTAGTCGGGTGCCAGATATCTACCACTGAAATACACAATACTAAATATATATATCTATATATATATATATATATATATATATATATATATATATATATATATATATATATATATATACTAGAAGGTGACCCGACTTCGTCCGGGTTTTGACCTTGAATTGTCCATTTGAAGGTCAAGGTCAAGTGGGGTCACGATTTGGCCAGCCCAAAACACTCAGTGGACAAAAGTAACCCCACGTATCAAATTTCGTCGAAATCCCATCAAAATTGGCGATATGACCTTGAATTGACCAGATTTCAAGGTCAAGGTCACGTCGCACGGGCAAATGAATATGCTTGTGAGACTCCCCATACGAAAGTACCCCCACATACCAAGTTTCATCGAAATCCCGTGATATTCGGGCGTTTGACCTTGAAATGACCCGATTTCAAGGTCAAGGTCACATCGCACGGGCAAATTAATAGGTTTATGCCACTCCCCGGCCTTATGTACCCACACATACCAAGTTTCATCGAAATCCCGTGATATTCGGGCGTTTGACCTTGAAATTACCCGATTTCAAGGTCAAGGTCACGTCGCACGGACAAAGTAATAGGCCCATGCCACCCCCGGCCGAAAATACCCCCACATACCAAGTTTCATCGAAATCGGCTTGGCCGTTTTCGAGTTCATCGCGAACACACACACACACACGCACACACAGACACACACACACACAGACAGATCTTCCAAAATATATAATAGACTAGAAGGTGACGCGACTGTTCTGGTGTGGTGAATGAGAAACCTGCAGTAATAAGCCGTAGTTTTTTTCTAATAATTTGAAAGATTAGTTGATTTAACGGAATTCTGAGGCGGTGCATTCATGTAAACAATATACTTTATATTATAATTTATATTTATGCCTAATAATATGATCTGGAGGGCGTTACCATTTCTGATTATGTGTTTCTTTTTTTGCTTTTGTAGAGCGATCGGAAAGTGTCGATGTCCAAGTTCGTGAAAGTTCTATCGACAATGCCGATGATCTGAGAAGCTTTATTGCTTTAGGATATTGTATGACGGCTAATCTGGCCGTGTCAAATTGAGCCATAGCGATGGGATATCTCACACGACAACACATTTCGGGTGTTCGAGGGTGTGTATTCGCTGGATTGATAGTTGCAGTATGTAACTATTATGACCACGTTAATTGCTTTGGATGTTTAGATATGAACAATGGCTGGGCCACTCTTGAAGATTTTATGGCGGGAACACAATGCCTCCGATTTTTGATCCGCATTTAGAGGCTTTCTGGTGTGGTGAATGAGAAACCTGCAGTCCTCGAAATCGTCTCATGTTATAAATATCTCGGTGTTTTATTCGATGAGCACACTACTTTCAAGGCTAACGCCGAAAATCTTAGCATGTCCGGGGGTCACGCACTCGGTTCAGTTATATCAAAAATTCATAACTATAAAGATATAGGTATAGAAACTTTCACCAGATTGTATTCTTCTTGTGTAATCCCTATTACTGACTATTGTAGTGAGGTCTGGGGGTTTGGCCAATTTCATCAGATCAACACAGTTCAACACCGCGCCTTGAGATATTTCCTTGGAGTGGGTCGCTTGACACCTCTTCCAGCTCTCATAAGGGACGTTGGTTGGAAGGCCCCATATTGTCGACGTTGGTTGACAATGCTTAAATTCTGGAATCGTCTTATCACTCTACCTGCCGATAGGTTACCCAAACGAATTTTGTTATGGGAATTACTTTCAAATAAAAAGGACTCATGGGTATCAAATATTCATTCTATCCTCGATAAATTGAATCTTCTTGTATATTATGACAATCGACAGATATGTGATATCGATCGATGTAGCTCAAAGCTTGATGTGTATTTCCATGCCTCGTGGTTGGCTGATGTCAGGAGATTGCCTAAATTGAGAACCTACAATATTTTCAAATGTGTTTACAAATTGGAACCCTATGTGAATAGTACTTTAAGTAAATCTGAACGCTCAATCTTTGCTCAATTTAGATGTGGCGTGTTACCACTAGCCATTGAAACTGGTCGATATACAAATACAAGCGTAGATGAACGATATTGCATCGTATGCAATTCGGGTGATGTTGAAGATGAAATGCATTTTGTATTCAAATGTCCAGCATACTCTAAATTGCGAAACGAGTTTATGTGTACAGTTAAACGCGCTTATGGTCGGATACATAACCTAACTGAAAATCAACTTCTGATTATCCTTGTTGACAGACTTCACATCCCTTTTGGCAAATACCTGTTTAAATGTTACAAAGTCAGACAACAAGTTTTGTCAAAAAAGAGTGGATGATTTCCACTCTAGCTGCGCAATCAACATAGAAAAATATTCCATCCTCATAGTGACATATAGGCCTCGATTGCCGGGTGTTATATTGAAATGTTATATATATACTTATATTCTATCACCTGTATGTGATGAATTTATTATATGCTTGTAACACATGTCACTTTAATAAATGATTATTCTATTCTATTCTAATAAGCCGTAGTTTTTTGTAATAATTTGAAGGATTAGTTGTTTTAACGGAATTCTGAGGCGGTGTATTCATGTAACCAATATATTTTATATTTTTTTTTTTTAATTTATATTTATGCCTAATAATATGATCTTGAGGGCGTTACCATTTCTGAATATGGTTTTCTTGTTGAGCCATGGCTTGTTAGCCACGATGAGAAGTGGGCGCCCACTTGGAGCGGGAATTCCCGTGTTAACTATTAGCCTGAGCGCGCCGTGTGTTTCTATTGTTGTTTAACCTGCTTTGTTTTTTTTTTATTTTCAGGTGACATAAATCGGAATGCTATATTGCATGGGGATTTGAGGATGGTATCAGGGGGGGGGGGAGTCGGAAAAACAATTTCAGGCACGTATGGCATTTTTTCCCTTTCGATCATTTTTTGTTCCCACCCACCCCCACCGCCAAATTTTGTTCCGTTTTCGGCAGTTTTTTCCGACCATTTTTTGACACCCACCCCCCCCCCCCCCTTTTAACACTAAAACAGAGATTTGCGGGCAGAAATTCACTGTAAACAGCTGTGTATGAATTTCTGTGCATACTATTTATCATGGATGTTAACATGGACATGTAAATAGGAATGAGTCATTTTGAGGTCATTCGGCCGAAAAAACATGGCTGCCAGCGGCCATCTTGGATTTCAAAATTTGCAACAAAATACAACACGATAACTGCCTGCAGTCAGTTTACCAGTTAGAATTACATTATTTCTCATTCAAAGTGGTTTTCAAGCCCAACTCATTGTGCCAAAACACTAAAAAAACAAGCACGAAATTTTTTTTTTAGTTGCGGAAAAAATTGCTTGTTGGTGGCTTTGACCACCCACCCACCCACCCCGGCATACGTGCCGGAATTTTTTGTTCACCCCCCCCCCTGATGGTATAAGAAATTTAATTCACACATTAACTCGTCGAGCTGTTTGTTTGTATCGGTGTTTAACATCGTTGTAGTGAACTTTTTCATTTCTTTATACGCGGTAAATATCGGCCTATTATATTCTAAATGTATTGGGATGTAATTATTAACCAATTCACACGTTACTCCTTCGTGATGTACAAATTGACGTTTATTGAACTTTAGCCTCGGTCTCTAAACTTTTTTTTCCATTTCTTTGTATGCGAAATATATCTGAGCTAAGAACAGTTCCAACACTAACCCTTCACATTTGGGTGTTTAACATACAATGTGGCCTTATTCTAAACATCGTTTAATGTCTGTGTACGCAGCATATATCAGAGTACTATATGAATTGAACAATGTTCAGAAATTAACCCAGCTTTTTAATTGATCCTCATAGGGGAGGGGCATATTTTGATTAATCCTCGTTGGTCCATATTCTAATTCACCCTCATGGGACTATATTTTATTTAACCCCATGGGTACCATATTTTAATTGACATTCATTGGACCATATTTCAATTAACCCCATGGGTCCATAGTTGTATAAACCCTCATGGGACCATTTCCTAATTAACACTGATCAGTTATGGGACATATTTTAATTAACAATCATGGTACCATTTAATTAACCATCACGGGACCATATTTTTTATTAACTCCCATTGGACCATATTTTAATCAACCCTCATGGGACCATATTTTATTTAACCATCATGTGACCATGCTATAATTTATCATCATGTGACCATATTTCAATTAACCCTCATGGGACCAAACATGTATTTTAATTAACCCTCATAAAGACCATATCTTAAGTTGATATCAAGGGTGCATTACCTGAGGCCATTCTTATATCATCATAACGCCCTCTTATGGTGTGTATTGGCAAGTAT
This sequence comes from Siphonodentalium dalli, assembly GCA_032622095.1. Lineage (NCBI taxonomy): Eukaryota > Metazoa > Mollusca > Scaphopoda > Gadilida > Siphonodentaliidae > Siphonodentalium > Siphonodentalium dalli. The sequence goes on from CP136067.1 coordinate 58,391,566, forward strand.
ATCGGGTCCTGTCGTAGGAGTTGATTGACTAAGTGTGATTAAAACTACTCGGTAATTGCCTACTTGGATGGACTAAATGTGATCAGAAACGTACTAGGTATTTGCCTACATGAACCATGTAACGAAGATCGACAATTTTGGCCGCATTATTATCCTGCATTCAATTTCATGCACATTTCAGACCGCTACTTCATTAGAAATTAGAACAAATAACAAAGAAAATATATTTCACAGTCGAAAACAATTCAAATCTCATATATATATATGCGCCCTTTGTGAACACATATCATGTGGTGTGTAAATAATTCAAAATATTCAAAAAATGGGGTGTATATTTTTAACTTGGGTGGCTACATTGCCATGGGTGTGGCGAATAGATATACATGGCGTGACCGTATGGCCAATGGTGAAGTGAATATGTATAGAAAGGGTGTATCATGGATGTGGTGTATGATTATACAGCGAGTAGTTGAGTTGTCATGGGTGATGTGCATATAGAAGTCTGGAGTGTATGAATGACCATGTGTAGGGTATTGGTATATCTGGAAGGGCTGTGTTGTCATTGGTGATGTGTATATGTATTCCTGGAGTGACCATGTGGTCATTGGCGGGGTGTATATGTATATCTTGCGTGGCTATATGACCATGGGCGTGACGAATATGTATACAGGGAGGGGAGTGACCATATGACCAATAGTGAGTTGGTGTGAGATGTATTGGTATATTGGTATATTTAGAAGGACTGTATGGTAATTGGCGAGGTGTCTATGTATACCTGGTGTGACTCTATAGGCATGATTGGATGGATATGTATATATTGCGGGTCTATATGGCCATGGTTATGACCAATATGTGTAGAGTGAGTGTCCGTAGTGCAAATGGTGGGTAAATTGGTAAACAACGAGTAACTGTATCACTGAATGACCACGAATGTGATGTATGGGTATACAGCGAGTGGCTGAATTGCCATGAGTGAGGTGTATATATGCAAGTCTGAAGTGTGTGAATGACCATGTGTACGGGGTATTAACGGAGGAAACTGTTTACGGTTTTCATGACATTAGTCAATCAATTTTGATGTCAATGGGCCATAAGTTAGATGTTATTGGGCCAGAGTAGCCACGTCATTTGGCCCCTCTCAGTTCAGTTCCTAATTTCTGTCCATTTCTGTTCAAAAACATTACCAGAATCTCAAAAGCAGTTTTCTGAAAAATTACATACTGCATCCTTTAAATTGTCTTTGTCATGGCCCTGTGACAACCAGAATGAAATATTTAGTTGTTAAGCAATATGTTTAATAACTAAGTGGGTCACCATTTACTACCATTTCGGAACAACAGACAATAATGTTCGAGATATATGTAAATAAAAATCATTTTTTTACCAAATGTGGTTGCCATTTTGCAAGCCATCTTGAGAATTTGGTTTAAAACATCTCAGTGTAATGCATTCAATTCCAATCAAAACAATAAAGACATTTGATTCCAAACCTGAAAAGCTAACAATTAACCAATGTACATCAGACATGTTAGTATAGTATTCAAAGTATTCCGGAAGGCCTCGGGCTATGTTATGCGTTTGAAGAAGTCTTAAGTTGGAAATAATAGATGATATATGTACCGTTTCATCCACAAATATCAATATTATGTCAAAAAGTTGAAATATGTATGTGAAAATATCGACGGCTTTTCAATTTCTGTCCACCAGTTTGGCCGCCATTTTGCCTGTGAGTATCAATTGCCCAACTAAAACGAATACTTCGTAACAACCCACATAAAAAGTACCACGTTTTTACCATTTACCATGGTAAACTACTGTTTACCATGGTAAGAGCATAGTAAAATCATAGTTACCACGGTAAATGATATATTACTACGTAAACCAAATTACTTTACTATGCTCGCACTATTACATAATTATGGTAATCTACCACAATGGCAAGGTAAATATGCATTACTGTAGTAAAAAATGTCCCACCGTTTTACCAAATTACCGTTTACCACGGCAAGACCATCGTTTGCCATGATAAGACCATGATAAAATGTTGGTACCACAGTAAGTTATATATTACTATGTAAACCAATGTACTTTACTATACTCTCATCTTATATAACTATTACATACCATGTTAAGCGACCATAATACCATGGCAAATAGTCATTTACTATGATAAGGTCCCACATACCATACACTACCATACCATGTCAAATTTCAATTTACAATGGTTATACTAGGGTAAGTTTTATTTCATTGAGGTAATCAAGGTATCCAAGATAAAACAAGAGATGGAATGTCGATCCGGTGCACACTCCCTCGTGGTATACTACCGCCTAGTGTGGGCATAACTATAACCTATGACTGCTATACTCAGACAGATGGACCCAAAATAAGTATTTTCAAATAAACAAAGGTGAATAACTAAAGAACGAAAAACCTAAACAATTCGATTGAACATATGACATTGAATGTCCTTAAAGTGGTGAACATCCATACCGAATTTAGTGTAAACAATATTTTGTTCTCAAGAACTAGCACATATAGGACATAATATAAAGATATAAACAATTTAAAGGTACTCAACCCGTAAAGAGGGTCCCCATCTCAACAGATTCCAACAACAACAATCCGATCAGAGGGTCCTATATTACTATTTCTTTGGCTTTGGGGGTAAAAAATATTTGATTCGAGTCGAGGAACCCATCAAACAAAGCTCAGAGTTATTAGATATTGATTTTTGAAATTTCTTATGTTCTCGAGATGAGTACTTATAACTGCCGTCAATTTGGTAACATGCTCGAGATTTTACGCCAAAATTCTATTCAAACAGACAAGGATGGATAACTCTATAATCAAGTGGTAATAATTGACTACGTACTGGGCCAGTAAGAATTCCCGATAATGAAAAATAGATTTCTAAAATCGATATCTAACAAATCTGAGCTTTGATGGGTGACTTCCTCGACTCGAATCAAATTTTTTTGACCCCCGAAGCCATTGAAATAGTAATTGAGAGGAGTTTTATCGGGTTGAGTACCTTTAACATTAGAGAAAAGGATTTGGCAGTAAGCCAAATGCTTATAGGTAGGTGGCTATTTCCTTGGTATATGTATTGCAGCATGGTTTGGTTGCGTGTCCATGATGAATTACCTTACGTGTTACAGTTCATAACCATATTATGTCAGTTAAAGATGCATTATCCGAATTAACGCTCCTAAATTACTATTTCTTTGGCTACGGGGGGAAACAATATTTGATTCGAGCAGAGGAGCCCACCCATCACAGCTCAGCGTGATCATATATCGACTTTTGGAGTTTGTTATTTCATGACAAGTGCAATTATATGTGGCCCAGAAACAGACTAAAAACAAGTGGTAATACGGCCAAATTTCGTGTATACTCAAGTGATAATACGGCTATATTTCGCTCAATAACAAAATGTTGATAAATAATACGTTTTTTTTTGGTGGAAATTAGATACCATAGTTGACAGTGGTTAGAATTATTTTGTTGAAATTGATCGATTGTGATAATTAAAGCGTATTTTGAAGAAATGTTATTGTTGTTGTTGTTGTATCTTGACCCTCTGATCGGATTGAGTACCTTTAAATCGTTTGGTATCGTCGATGAACTGTTGTACGGCGATGAATATGTCGGCATTTTCGGTATAAGATATATCTATAAACCCATACAGCAATATTTTGACACCAAAGTTCGCATTTAGCTTAGCTAAACAATGGGGATGATTGAGATCTGAGCATTACTGTTCAAGTTATGGTCTGAACAGACATCGGACAGACCAAAAAGGCGACATCTCCAAATAAACAATTATGAATAACTCTAGAATGAAAAAACAGAACAAAACGATTGAACCCTCTATTGAATGTCCTCAGAGTAGTGAACATCCATACCAAATTTCATTGAGATCCGATCACTATACTCTTCAAGTTATGACATGCATAGACATCGGACGGACGGACGGATGTGCGGGTGGACACACGGGCGACCGGACATGTGCAAAACAGGGTTTATACAAAAAGAGGGTATAAAAAAGCACCATGTTACTGGAACATGGTACTACCATGGTCGTGTCATGGTACTACCATGGTATTCTGGTACTACTATTATACTGCCATGGTACTACCATGGATCTCTACTAGGGTACTCTACCATGGTACTACCGTGGTAGTATGGTACTACCATATATATTATTACCATGTCAAGTTTATATCTACCATGGAACTATACCATTCCACTCTACTAAGGTATACTCTAACATGTTACAGATGGAACTACCATGGTAATATGGTACTACCATCGTAAAGTGATATTTACCATGGTACTACCATGATTCAATGGAACTGTATTACAGGGTACTCTACCATGTTACAGTTGATGCCGTTGTGTGTCTGTAATATTAGACTAGATTATTCTACTATATGTGTAGACCAGGTCTTCTCGATCCACACCAGCTTGTGATATCGGATGGTCAATGCTGTTTTGGACAGAATTTCGCCCCGGCACTCTTCTATAACATACTTTCATTAATATACCTACTACATTTAGTCCGGGCATTCCCATGGATTCCTGAATGTGATAAATCATATGTCAAGTCCGCGATTAATCTGTCTTCAAGATGATATTTCACTTACCTTGATAGAAAAAGGTAAATTTAAAGTGATGATAAGATCGTTTAATATATTGTTTACGTACATTTTTCTGATATCGCGACACGAAATTCTCTGAAAATCAAGGATTTGTTTATACTTATAAATCCCGTTGCTTTGACAGTCAACAGACCTCTGATATGATATACGCATGTTTGACATATCATGTTTGGGACAGGTTGCCCTCTATGTTCATATACGCAGAGCGTCCATTTGATCTAAATCGAAGACTTACAGGCAAGATACCCCCCACCCACGATTATGTGTGTAAATTCTGTTATACATGAGTAACGGTATACAGGACCGGTCCAAAACAACATCAACCTAACCTATATATCCCAAGCTGCTGTGGTCCGAGAAGATTTGGTCTACTCTATAATTATGTTCCAGTTTATACTACCATGGTAATACCAATTATGTAATGAATGGTGGCATTGTGTACGGTACTGTGGTGTTCTGCCATGCTTCAGTTATCAAATAACATGGTACATATATATCGTGCTACCACCATGATGATATTGTGCTACCTTAACTAATTCACCGTAACTGTAATTCTATATATTATTACGGTGTATATCATAGCCAACATAACAACATGCTAATATAATTAGATCACTTGTGTCAGGACATTTGAAAACATCCCTTATAATTCAAGGCGGGCACCCTCAACAACGGAATTAAACCATCCAGCCACGTCCCAACCTGTCCGGATGAAGTGTGTGTTTGATTGAGAGAAACGCAAATAGGAACTGTATTGGGAGAGAACGCGCTTGTCAATATTCCCCGGAAATTAATATGCAAAAATGAAATATTTGGACGCAAAGCTCATCTATTATTCACGGGAAAACCTTTCAAACACGACTAGAACTAAACATTCCGTTTTACGCCGAGTTCCCACTATCTGTAGGCTGCATTAATAATGCAAACGATTCTATGTCGCATTTCAGCGGTCGCCAGGTTCGGACAGATTCGGCGTGGCCGGGTGCTAGGTACGTAGGCCAGGCATTGTGGCGGCCTAATCTATAATGCATGGGACATTAATTCACCATCGACTGATCGGGTCGAGCCGTAGAAGCGACACATCTATTATTGATGGGCACTTCATAACATTAAAGATACTTAGAGACACACGAGAGAGATATGACACAGCAGCCTTCAATTATTAACGGCATCCGTGCATTTCCTTCTAATGTATTGGAGGAACATTAAGTATACCAACTCCGAATATAGAAACGATCATTGATAAAACAGGGGCCATAGCACCATACTGTACATATGTAACATAGTGTAACTCTACATCTACTTTCGTCAAGGGATCTGAAGTCCACACGAAAACAAAACACCGACCAATTGATTATATACTCATCCGAGGGCATACCTCATTCTTTGTTCAGTTTGACTGCATCTGGATCCTTGGGGTAAAAACCTTTTTACTTCGACTCATTTTCACAGAATTCATGATGCGGTGCATGTATCCAATAAAATAATCAAGGGTTCCACGACTGTGTGTATAGCATGTGGTCCAGGTTTTCTATTGCCAGCTTTTTCTCTAATATCTGAATAAGATCACATGGATGATGACTGTCAGACAGATTTATTGATCGAAATGGCACATTGAGATGTCCCTCAGCTCAGATCAAGCTTGCAAATCGGTCCCGATTTTCGCGATAGCCTGGACAATTTTAACACATATTGGGTGTTTAAAGTTGATATTTTTTCCCGAAGTACGTGACATATATAATCTTCAAGCTTCAAGCGAAATCGATATATCAGTCTTAAATTAAATTCAGTGATTGCACTTTTTGGCTGTAATCAATGCCTGCGTGTCAATAACTATATATATAAAATAATTATACACTTAGTGCATATACGTCTCGTAATAACTTATTGAAATAAAAGCAACTATATCGCCTCAAATAAAATACAGTTTTATATTACTACAGAAAATTGTTCTGTGTAATTAGGCAGCTACATTACATGTAAGAAATTTCACGTTTGTCCTGGTTTGTCCAACTATTGGTTAAGCGCCGAAATGTCACAAAAGCAGGCAATAACTAGATTTAATTCGGGGGGCTTCAAGACTATGTGTGACTTTAATTTTCGATGACTGGAGCTTGCTGAAAATTTGCGAAAACCCTGTGCCCTCTTATATATGCGAGCCTCCCATATAGGGAGTCTCGCATATATAAGAGAATACATTGGCCTAACAATATTTACCTTTATACCTTTAGTTTGGTCGATAAACTCAAATTTCAGGGTCAACCTATAAAAATAATTTGGACTAAGTTGGTTTTTATTCCATTTTGAAGATGAATATATCCTTTATAACATATCCAAAATCCACTACAATCCGCACTGAGCATTTGTTGTAATCCAAGATGGCGTCCATGATGGCAGTTGGTATACAAAATTTCCGTGTTCACCAGGAGGGGGGGGGGGGGTCGCGGAAAAAATTTACATATATAGGGCGAACAAAATGTTTTTGCCCCTCTCGGGGACCCACCACCCCTCTACCTGCATTTTTTTTCTGCCCAAATTTTTGGACCCACCCCCAAAATCTTACAAAAAACATAAAATATAAACCAAAATCATAGCCTAATACATGTCCTGATATCCTCAATAACTCCATATTCTTTTATATAACAATAGTATAAGATGTTTTAGAGCTAAGGCCCAATAGTAATACTGTAGTAATAGGGGTAGAACAAATTTCATCTCCCCTATTTCTGTTTTATATATCTGCACATGGGTATGATGGCACCCAAGGAAAGTCACATTCACAGCAGCTCACAGTCTAAATACATGTATGTATGTCATGTTGGTGTGCAGATTGACATATACCAATATTAGTGAAGAATTGGTAGTATTATTAACTTATTATCAGAGTATAAAGTTTAGTTTAAAGCCAGCGGAGATATCCAAGCCACTGTCACCTTGTACAAACCGTCCGTATACATGTAGGTGCCCCGTGTGCAATGTTGTTTACTGGACGTTTCACATGGAAACCCATTATAAGAACAAGCATCCTGGATCAGACTGTCCAGTTAATATATGTGACTCTGAGAAAGTTCGCACGAAGAGAGTTGCATAGATTACCTGTGCAGTTTGATCCAGGTTAGTATGATTTATAATTAGTTTCAAGAACAAAGTTCATATTAGTCATGTTTATATTCTAGCTTTATGTTGCATATGGAATAAGTTGAGACTTTAATACCAAAAGCTATTTTTATAGTTACATTGCTCTATCCTGCTACATGTATATCCTAAATTGAATATCAAAGCAACCAATAATGAACAAGCAACTAATAATTACAATACCATATGTATTAAAATTGGCAGTCAAATGACTGGAACTCCAGATATACTACCTTACTACATGTATATGTACAGTACGTAACTGCTTAGACTTGTGAATAATAACTGTGGTTGAATTAATATCACAAAAGGCTAAGCTTTCATAATGTTATCCAAATAGTATGAACTTTTTGTATGAGTTATTTTGTTTTATAGTTTTAAACCAGTGGAATATAGTGGAATTGTTATTTGTGTTTGTATCATCAAGTTTATCTTGATAACAAATAATATCCATTATGTGGATTAATAACAGAAGATGGTAATCATTTCATAATTATGCTTATATGCAAGCATTGTCGACTGATCGTGCCTGAGCATATAATTATGTTATAACAGTTAACAAATTTGTCAAAAGTAATTGCAAAATTCATCACATAATTCATCAATATAAACTCAGCTTTATAGCTATAACATACAGTTTGACATCCAATTGAAAGGCTATCTTGGATATGCATATTATAAATGTTTGTTCTTGTGTTTTAATGTTTGTTATATGATTTGTTTATATATATATATATATAATATATCTTTCATCCGTCGAAATCTGGTACATTAATTTTGACATACATCAGCATACATACACCCCTAAATGGTAGTTAGTTCTGGTTAGTATGTTTTAAATAGCCTAGTGTGTCATATGGTTGATATTAACAGATTACATGAGCGCAAAAACAGTGATTTTAAGTGGATGAAAAAATTAGCATTTTTTGTCATTTACGCATTTTTTCCGGGTCCAAATGACCCACCCACCCCCGCCCTATATATGGAATTTTTGTGCGCGACCCACCCTGTGTTTACCAACTAATACCAAATTAGTAATAAAATAAAATACACACAAACAATGCGCAGTCATAAACCATATCGGTAGAATTTCTGTCCCAAAATGGACAAAATCGAATGAAATTTACAATTTGTGGAAAATTAAATAGCTAGTCCTTTAAGAGTGAACAAGCTCTCGAATTATGGGATGAAGAATGATTACAGATATAAGGGAAATTTTTATAAGATATGTGCGAATTCACTGTAATGTTTCTCGAAACGGTTAAATCTGGACATTTTGGGGCCTAATATAAAGCAATATAAACTGGGTCCAGAACACAGGAAAACACGTCGTTTTGAATGTAGTATACAAAAAAAATCCCCGGACCCCCACCGACCCCCTCTCCTGCTCCTGCTCATATATATAATAATACATACCCCCCCCATTTTCAAATTTCCTGGATCCGCCACTGGGAGAGGACTGGAACTGTGTTTATTTAATCAAATTGATGGTGTTTTTACTTTACACTTGCACATAATTTAACCTCTTGCTAATAAGGGACACATCTTGTTAAAGTGGGTATTTTACCTTTATAACCATAAATATTTAGGTTTTTAAAGGTTTTGTTGGCATATTTTTCAGCCCGGTGCTTTGTTTGTTTATTTTTTGTGGGTGTACTTGATTAGCGTTCTCTCAGTTCTGGTGCAGACACAATGAGAGACCCTTACCCTGCCAACAACACATTATTTAGTAGAATTTACAATTTTGGGGGTGTGTGTCCCAGACCTGGGTGGAAAAAACTTACGGTCCCGGTGGGTGTCCCAGACCTGGGTGGAAAAAACTTACGCTCCCGGTGTGGTGGGTCCCCAAAACTGAAAAACACAAAATTTCCACCTTAATTGTATCCGTAATTTTTTTCCTGACCCCCCACCCCCCCTGCCAGAAACAGAAAAATAACGCAGTTTTATCCGCACTGTTTATCTTGAATAGTGTGATATATGTGTAATTAAACAGTTAAATGGGATTTAATAGGGATATATATTGATTATGTGACCTTTTCTAGAAGAAGTAATATATATGTACTCAGAGTAGTCTCACGAATGTGACCGATCATCGTTTATTTTTATATCAACACTATCAAATCTGTCAAAATTCACTACTATAGAACAGTATACATGAGTGCTATTCACAGAGTACTCGGTAAAATGTGTAGATCATATTGTCCGTGTCTTAAAATTGTTTAGTCATATAGTTGCCTCCGATCAAGTGATGAAACAAGAATATTTCGCTTTTATCACAATGATGCATGGTGGACATTGGTGGTATACTATGAACACAATTTATCAAAATACAAAGGAGTACCATAGTCTATCTTCAATAAATTCTCAACTTAACCAAAATTGCCCACATACTATGCGACAGAGACTGTCTTTATACCTGGAAATTATATTTGGTTATATTCACTAAGGCCACACGTACCACATTTTATGCAACCGCATTATCGCGTTTACTCCTTTTAACTAATGTTACACATGTCTGCAGCACACAAAACCATAAATAGCAACACTAAGTGAATGGTCAACGCAGAAATAATAGATTTAAACTCACACAACCTGATATTTAGCCCAAGTACGTGGGTGGCAATGATAAGATATTTTCAAACAATAACAAACTGAAAACTAATATTGGGAATAACGTGGTAGCATATTCCCGTTGACGACAGGAGCTTAGTAAAAGTGCAAACTAACTTGGTCTACACGTACGTGCATGTAGCTATCCAGTATGTACGACATTCGACGTTGCGTGTACAGATAAGCCAACTGACGCTGTACGACTTTAGTCTACTTGCTATTTTCAAATTGGATTGTGAGAAAGCCACAATGTCCCATTTATGGATGAAAATGACAAAATGTAATATATTACATTTTATCATTTTCATCAATAAATGGTCTCGCCAGATTGTACCAAATGTCTTTTTGAAATCAATAAAGGTACAGAAGAACTTATATGACCCCTGGATAAATATATATCATGAAATTATGACTTATTTGGTATCAAATCGGAAGGTGCCGGACATCTTTAAGTGCTATGTCCTTGTTTCGTACATCGAGACCCCATGTAGCCTCATTTCCTAACATCTATTGAATAACACACACAAACAAAAAAGTGACTCAAACATATTCTTGTGATTAAGATACATCTGCGAGACGACCAATCAATCAATAGTTCGCCTTAATACAGTTTGAAATCCTTTTATAAATATTATCGCGTTTTCATCGCAAGGAACGAGAAGCCTTCATCAATTATTAAAGCACCCAATAGTGTTCCAACCAACGGCGCGCGCAAATAGCAGACGATTAAATATTCACGCGCACCAGAATAATTCACATTGGGAGGCAGAGCGCCATCTATTATTAAACAGGTAGTAGTTGAAAGTGTGAGATCCCGAGCACATACGGCGCCACTCTGATCGAAAAGTAGAAGACATAGAAGTCATATAAAGTTATCTCGTTTACGATGCTAAACAGTTGGCGATTTGGTTAATTTCCGCGTGAAAATCTGGGTTGGAACTTTGAAACTTTCGTGGACTATGTGTGGCGTGCTGCCCTGTTGGAAGTTAGTGATTAACGTTTAAATATCTTCCTTGGAGTTTGTGTCAGCATATTCGATTCTGGTTGCCGTTATCTTCGGGAATAAGCTCAGCCTATATAGACTTGTCGGACTATATAAGTCTTCTCTGCTGTATTTGCGATTTACTAAGAGGAAGAAAATAATTACAAGTCGAAATCTAATCCTTCTTGCTATGTACTTTTACACCTATGTGACTTGTGTAAATTACTGCCTTCTCGTGTGTTTACGAGCGAGATTCTCACAGGAGAATATTGAAAAGAAAAACGTTTAAAAATACGTTTAAGTATGTCATATTCAAATCAAGTTGAAATAAAACAAGAGCCGGCGGATTTTTACGAGAATTGTGATTCGGATTCTGAGAAACAGGAGATGCCGTCTAGTGCGCGCCCGATCACACACGACGCTCGATCACCTGACATAAAACGTATAGAGGATTTAATGTCAGCGAAAACATTGAGCGCATATGTTCAAAACGCACCACTGGTCCGGAGAAGTGGTTCTCAACTAACTGTAAACGCACGAACTTGCGCAGTCTGCGGGGAGAGCTTTGCCGATAAGGAGGCAATGACCGATCACGTTATAAATAATCACAGCAGTCTAGGTCAATTGATCAGAAATTCTAACGAAAATGGAATTTCATTTGTTTCATCTAAAGATGACTGTGTCTATAAATGCGACATCTGTTTCGGGAGTTTTCGCAGCATTCAGTCATTCCTGACGCACAGAAGTTCCCACTTCAGTCGACAACCATTGGAAAATTCGGACGAGTACTTGACTGCGCTTTACGGATCTGATTTATTTGGAAACTATCTGAATGGAGTTCAAAATCAAATGACATTTACTTGCCAGGACTGTAAATCGGTTTTCAGAAGTAGAGATTCCTACGCCATGCACATGCTAATGCGCGCCCGTGAAGAAGTTTGTAAGCCACCGGGTACACCCGTGAATGGTTCGAAAAACAACACACCCACCAAATCACAAGTGAAGGAAGGCAAACATGAAAGTTTTGGACCTATTGATATGTCGAAAGAATCAGAGAATCAGACAGTTCTTTCTACTCAACAGGTTAGTCCTGATAAAACCATAAACGCTCTCATAGCAGCGGCAGATGACTCGAAAGGTTCAGGTTTGCAGCACTGTTGTTTGTACTGTGGATTATTTTTTGGAGACCAAGACGGGCTAGCCATGCACGTTATGTCGAATCATGCTGGAGAATCAGACAGTCAGTCACCTAAGCAGGGAGTTGAACATGTCAGAAGAGCTGGTTCTAATGCCGATAATTCAGATATGGTAGTCAGACATAGCTACATGAATTTCATCTGCAATATATGTAGCCTCACTTTCGCCACTAAGGACACACTGGCGATGCACATGCTGTGGCACGCAAAGGAAGCTAGCACCGAAGAGGTGCGAGTAGCGGCAAATGCAACCCCGAAAGGTAATGTGAACGCCGGTTCTTACTGGATGGGCTTATCTAGAACCTCGATGGACACGAAGAAACAGCATAGTAGTGACATAAATGAGGTACACCGACAGAGAACTCCCCATATTTCTGGACTAGAGTGGCAAATCGATCATAAGAGACGTGAAATAGTCTCATCCCTGTTCACTGGGATCAACGAATCAAACGGACCTTCGTTGAACGGCGATTTTCTCAGGAACGGTGTTATCGCAGACGATATTCGCGCTAAAAGCGCCCCCGTGGAGGACTCCCCGAAGAAGGAAGCCAAAGACAGCATACGCCCAAAATCTGCGACGAATAGCGCGGAAAACTTCGTTCAAGTTCCGGAACACAACGGCATTTCCGAAGATGTCCGAATATCTAAATTACCGCGAAAGCGTCATGCTGAAACAACAAACCTCGATTACATTCCAACAGGAGAAACTGCTTCTTCAGAGAGTTATGACGACATATCATATTCCAGGACCACACAATGGCAAGATAAGCGCATTCGATACAACAGCTCCCCTCGCGAACCAGGATCTATGGATGGGTATGTTAAAAGTGCTGACGGTCGAATGGTATCTTGCACCAGGAACAACGAACGTGGAAGGTCAGAAATAATTGACATCGTGTCTAATCACAAGCAGCAACTTGCTATGTGCAAGTTCTGTAATATAGTTTATTTGGACAGAACATTATATCAACTACACATGGGACTGCACAATGTCAACAATCCGTGGCAGTGTAATATATGTGGGAAAATATGTTCTGGTGTACATGAGTTCGCTACGCATGTTGTACATAGCACATGAATTCCTATTACGATATATACAATAAAACAATGGACATTCAGAATATTTAAGACTATCGACTTTAATTTTATGGATAATTTTGTATCCTGAATATATCTTTGTTAATGCTGTTTTCTACTAAAAGATCCATAACTTGACGAATGGATTTGCTATTTGCCCCGGCATCTGATTTGGACGACATCACTATATGCCAACTTACGAGTTTTTCCCCTGGACACTGGGAACGTGTTATCTGTGTTATATAACATAGTGTCTTAGTGTTATGATTGTTGTATAGCATAATGTCTTAGTGTTATGTTTGACTAAATTTTAACGAGTATTATCCTTGCCGTGTAACCCGATCCCAATTAACAAAAAAATGCCAATGAATATGCGAACCGTACTCTGCATGTTATAAGGTCGTATACCATTAAGGCGGTTTCACAAAGCTCACGGATAGACTAGTGTCACGAATACGTTTATTTAGAGTACTACGTCATACATTCAAGGTAATACCTCATCAAATTGTGCACATGTTCTATATAACTGTATAACCGTCACAACTGATTGGGTACCAATTTCTTCGGTTTGTACCAAAACTTCATTTAACGGCCCACTTAATTTTCGAGTCACCGATTATGATTAAAATACTATAATTCATTACCATTTGAAACGTCTGAGTCTCAGAAGATTCCCATAGCGAAATAGAAAACAGCTGAAATCATAGAAAGATTCCCCCGCTATGGCTTCCAGAATGCAACATAATTCAAACCTAAAATGTATTTTCAATGGGAAGGGGAATAACTCTATCTTTAAGATAAAGAGTTATTCCCCCTCAATTGAAAATAATACACTTTGCACTACAAAACTGCTAAAAACACGTCGGTAACTAAACAAAAACAACAAGTTCACAGTTTATTACACCGGAGAAGTTGATAATAAATGTTTTGGAGTTTCCTCTTTCAAATTGTATATAATATGGCATATATTTTATATATGTGATCTGGGGGTTCGAAAATTAATTGGGCCTTTAATAGCAGATTGGAGTACTTAATCTGGTAGATCGTGCAAAGCGAAAATCTCACTTCGCACGATTATCCATGCATTACCCAGATAACCTAATCGTCGTCGATATTTTTTTCGAAACGGTTTTTTTTCTGGCAAAATAATTACACAAAATGTCGATGTTTCGAATATTATTTTACTGCATGATTTCAGTGTTCCATTGAAGCTAACACTATCATAATGGATGATCGACACACAGTGCGTAGCAGGATGTTAATTGGATGCAAGCCACTGAACTGATGTTGCCCAATTAACATGCATTGCCCACACGGATAGGTGGATTGGTTCGCGAAAATAAACACCAAAGAAAAAGTAAGTCCCCCCCATGATATTTTCGAGGATATTTCAGGTGTGCATGGTAGTTAGAATGCGATGGAACTTTTGGAAGATACTCTATTACATGTGACCAACATATTTTATAGCTAATGATATGGCGAGTGGCTGCAATCTTGAGTGATCACCAATTGAATGGGACGAGTCGACATTCAAACTTAACTCAACTTCATATGTTCATTTCCCTCTTTCCAAAAATCACAAATTCATTGTGTTCACAGAGGGAATTTGTTCACGTATGCTGTATATTTCTTCATGTTGAAATGTCAGAAATCGCTGTTAACGACAATGCAGGTTGACCTATATCCTTAGTGACTTCGCACCTTATGGCACCAAACGGCGCGAGCAATTTACAAAAGAGTGGATATTGACGCTAAACCATATGTTATCCTTCATCTACTGCAAGAGGAATTGGCAGTATCAAGGTTAATTGAATCCAGTGTCTACAAATTATAAAGAGGGCACGTAGCCCCAACAAGCTTGTCGTGACATAATGATAGACATGCACAGTACTAAGCTGCTCTTCAGAACAGTCTTTAAATGAGTTTTATACCCTCATAACTGTTTTGTGACTTTTGAATTGAGCATTACCTCTGCACTAACGGTGCTCACTCAAGCATGCAAGCACTCAGGCAGTCGGCATTCGCCCACTAATATGCAACTAATATGTTGAATAGACATGTAAATTAATTTTGAGATACAATATCAGGAGGAACTTAACAATTTTGAAGTGTTTATTAACCCTTTACCCAACAGAAGGGCCCTGTGCCAATGCATTCTCTTATATATGCGAGTCGACCATAGGTCGCCTCGCATATATAAGAGAATGCATTGGCTTAACACATTAAAAATTTGAAAATTGTTAAAGAATGTAAGAAAAAATGGTAAAAAGTGTTAAAAAAAGGTTTTTTTTAGGCCAATGCATTCTCTTATATATGCGAGGCGACCTATGGTCGACTCGCATATATAAGAGAATGCATTGGCACAGGGCATAACTGTAACCATCACAATGGGGTCAATGAACCGGTTCCAATGATATCCATATTTGTATGGTTCTATTGAGACAGACCGAAGATATTTTAGGCTGTTGAAGCTTTATTTGTCCGGTTGGTTGGGTAAAGGGTTAACATGAATCACACAGATAAGCAGCATTTTAATTTGCGAAGCAGAAATAATCCAGTATCATGTTTCAGCTTATATAGGATGATGAGTCTTATATAGGATGATGAGTCTTATATAGGATGATGAGTCTTATATAGGATGATGAGTCTTATATAGGATGATGAGTCTTATATGGGATGATGAGTTTTATATAGGATGATGAGTCTTATATAGGATAGTTTATATAGGATGATGAGTTTTATATAGGATGATGAGTCTTATATAGGATGATGAGTCTTATATAGGATGATGAGTCTTATATAGGATGATGAGTCTTATATGGGATGATGAGTTTTATATAGGATGATGAGTCTTATATAGGATAGTTTATATAGGATGATGAGTTTTATATAGGATGATGAGTTTATATAGGATGATGAGTTTATATAGGATGATGAGTCTTATATAGGATGATGAGTCTTATATGGGATGATGAGTTTTATATAGGATGATGAGTCTTATATAGGATAGTTTATATAGGATGATGAGTTTTATATAGGATGATGAGTCTTATATAGGATGATGAGTCTTATATAGGATGATGAGTCTTATATAGGATGATGAGTCTTATATAGGATGATGAGTCTTATATAGGATGATGAGTCTTATATAGGACTAGAAGGTGACCCGACTTCGTCCGGGCTTTGACCTTGAATTGACCATTTTGAAGGTCAGGGTCAGGTGGGGTCAAACACCAACACCCCAAAAATGGTGGAAATCGGCCCAGGGGATACCGGGAAATCGGCCCGGCGGATACTGAGATACCCTATGCAATGCATCAAATTTCGTCCGTAAAATCCGCCAGTTTAACCCGATTTGATTTCCACTCAAGTATATAAACGCGCCTCATATACACACGCTCATTAATTATCAAGTTTCAACGTAAAGATAAATTACCATCGGTGCCCGAGATATCGCCAAGACGTCTGAAACAGTCAAATGCATCGGCCGGTTAAGCGTTAACGTGATCTAACGTTATGAACTCTAACGACGTCATAGAAGTTACGCATTGTTTTTATCCTGATGGAAGATAGTACCACTTCTTCTTGATAATCGAGGCAGATAACTAAAACGGATACATATACGCGTTATATATCGTTGGAAAGAGGAAACACGAAAGATTCTCACAGTGTCATTATTATGACTGGCATTTAATTATTCGCGCTGTTTCGAATCGATTTGTAAGCACCGAACTCAAATGAAAGTCCCGTAACACAGCGTAAAAACAGATTTGACCTCGGCACGTGAAAAGTTGACCTCGGATCTAAAAATTGATAGGCCCATGCCACCCCCCCCCCCCCGGCCGAAAATACCCCCACATACCAAGTTTCATCGAAATCGGCTCGGTCGTTTTCGAGTCCATCGCGATCACACACACACACACAGACACACAGATCTTCCAAAATATATAATAGATGATGAGTCTTATATAGGACTAGAAGGTGACCCGACTTCGTCCGGGGATTTGACCTTGAATTGTATATTTTGAAGGCCAAGGTCAAGTGGGGTCACGATTTGACCCGTCCAAAACACTGCCCGAACAAAAGTACCCGTCGAAATCCATCCGGTTTTACCCGATTTCACCTTTTAACCCGATTTGATTTCCACTCAAGTATATAAACGCGCCTCATATACACACGCTCATTAATTATCAAGTTTCAACGTAACGATAAATTACCATCGGTGCCCGAGATATCGCCAAGACGTCTGAAACAGTCAAATGCATCGGCCGGTTAAGCGTTAACGTGATCTAACGTTATGAACTCTAACGACGTCATAGAAGTTACGCATTGTTTTTACGCATTGTTTTTATCCTGGTGGAAGATAGTACCACTTATTCTTGATAATCGAGGCAGATAACTAAAACGGATACATACGCATTATATATCGTTGGAAAGAGGAAACACGAAAGATTCTCACAGTGTCATTATTATGACTGGCATTTTATTATTCGCGCTGTTTCGAATCGATTTGTAAGCACCGAACTCAAATGAAAGTCCCGTAACACAGCGTAAAAACAGATTTGACCGCGGCACGTGAAAAGTTGACATCGGATCTGAAAATTGATAGACCCATGCCACTAGTTAGGGAGCCCGCATATGTTCTATTTACACTTTTGCGTACAAAAGGTTTGACCCCCTAAAGTTGTTACTAATAATGGAACATTCTGAAAAACCGATTTCTTAAGTTGCGCATTCCTGGGGTTTAGGGGCCGCTGAACCCCAAAAAGTGCAAAAATTCACTTCTATTTACACTTCCGCGTACATCGATGAATTTTGGTTTGATGATACTCCTAAGTGTACTGATTAAGAAAACACAACTTAAGAAAGGGATTTTCCTGGGGTTTTCAGATAAGAAAGGGGGTCCCATGCTGAACCCCAAAACGTGATTTTTCACTTTTTTTTACACTTTCGCGTACATCCATAATTTTTGGTCTCAAAGTACTTTGATATATACTAATTATAAAAACACAACTTAAGAAGCAACTTTTCCTGGGGTTTTAAGATAAGAAGGGGGTCATCGGGTCACCACTCAAAACGTAAAAAATCACTTTTATTTACATGATTGCATTCGTCCAACGTGTGTGTATGTGCGCACACCCCTGGAACGTTGCACTATTACAACCAATACATCCCTAAATCGATACGATCAACTTAAGAAATATATATTCATGTCGTTTTCTGATAAGACCCCCCACAACCCGACTATAAGTGAGCCAGTTTTATGAAAATTATAGCGGGAAAATCTGGTAAAATGTATACCAATGTATATATTTTCGTGAAGCTAAGACATAATGACACTTTTTTGGGCCAAAATTGAAACTCACCATCCAAGATGGCCGCCAAAATGGCCGTCGGAAGTTGAAAATATGACATTTTTTTCACAAATATCTTCTAGATCAATTCATGCTGTTTGGAACTGGTTGAGTAATGTAACTTTATTTTGTGTTTTGTATATTAACTGTTAATTTGGGCAATTAAATATTCAATTATTGGGGTCCTAACCCCTTCCGATCCCTCAAAAATTCGATTTTACAGAACGCATTACAAAATTTTACAAAAAATCACAATTGGGATTCTAGTCATATTTCAACAAGAAATGAAAAGAACATTGTAATGTAAGTGAGGCATATCATTACCTATGAATATTCCAAATATCTGGAACCATAAATCTTACCTTGGCTCAAAATGGCTGCGAAAATGGCCGCCAAAATATGGAAAATGGTAAATATTGCCCCAGGGTGTCCTGCAACCGCTTACAAGTTGTGGTTGATGTACACAATTGGCTAATCTGTTTTCTATACATTGCATACTAACATGTCTGATGCACCATGAATCATTTTTACTATTGTCACCACTGACATCACCAGAAATATTGGAATTTTCTCTCACAAACTTGACATAAATATCGGCAAAAATTCACTTTTCAGGGTTCGACCATTTGGTCAAGTAAAATGTAACTATCTTTGGATTGAAAGGTGTTTATTGTTTTGGTCTATCTTAAATGTGTCACACTACGGTGTTTGTAGACTAAATTGCTCAAGGTGGCTTCCAAAATGGCAACCAAATTTGTAAAAAGTTAAAAGTTAACATATCCCGAACATTATTCTCTGCGTTATCCGAAAAAGGTGGCAAATTGTGACTCACTTGGTTATTGTACGTGTTAGTTACAATGTAATTAACTGCCAACTACGTTCTATTATGTTTGTCCCAGTTCCGTATGGGGCATGACAAATTCATATTAAAGTTGCAGTATGGAATTTTGCGGAGAACCTCTTTTGTGATTCTGGCCATATTATTGAAAGGAAATGGACAGAACTTTGAGACGGAACTGAGCTGAACCATGATATGTGGGTATTCTGGCCCATTATGATAAAAATTTATCAACTGGATACAGGGTGGAAGCCAAGATGGCAGCCAGGGAGTTACTCTATGATCATAGATGAGGATAATAGGTAATAGATAATACAGGGAGTTATTGTATGGTCATGAATTATGTGTGGGTATATAGGGAGTGCCCTGTTGGTAACGGTGGGACGTATATTTATATATGTTGTGGATGTGTTATCATTGGTGGTGTATGGGGAGTAGATTTATTATCATGGATGGCGTGTATGCGTATGGCAAGTATGGAACTTGTGAGTGGTCGTATGTGCGGATATTGGTATATCTGGAAGGGCTCACCATTGGTGATGTGCTTATGTATACCTGGTTTGACATATGGAGTGACTGGGGTAATGGGTGCGTTGTACATGTGTACCTTGGTGGCTATCGCTTTCCACAATAACTCAAGGATATGTTAATCAATAGAGAGGTCATGTCATATCGTGGAAAGCGATAGCCACCCATTATCACACAGTCATTACATATATACATAAACACCACAGACATAACCATATAGTGACCCACTGTATACATGTACACCTGACCCATGACCACACATGACCATACAGCCACGCGTCACAGTGCAGGCACACCGGGTATACTCCTAAACATGACCCATAACATATAGTCACTTCTAGTATACCCATTCATCTCACCATTTGCCATAAGGTCATCCCCTGTTACATATTCTCCAAACGCATGGTCAAATAGTCAATCAATATATACATCAACACCACAACAATGACCATAAAGTCACTCCGGTATACATATGCACATCACCAATGGCCATATAGCCACTCGCTTCATACACATACCCTCACCCATGTTACCTGGTATACTCCTTCACCTGACCTATGGCCATATAGTCACCCCGTGTGTACCTATACAAAACATTCATACACGATCATGGTCAATCCTTGTATACATATTCACCTCAACATTGGCCATGTCAATCCCTGGATCCCTATTTGTCACACCATAGCCGAATAGCCACTCAATATATAATAATACTCCCAGCCATGTCAGTATAGTCACTCCATGTATGCATATGCACCTCACCCATGGTCATATAGCCACTCGCTATATACACATATCCCTCGCCCATGACAATAAAGCAACACGTGTGTGTACTGGTATAACCTACACATGACGATACCGACACGAGTCGCCAAACAGGAACACCAGGTACATGTATACTCATACGCCTGTCACCCCCTGTATAGATGTTCATTACATTTGTGCTCATACAGTCACTACTTGTATACCTACATGTACTCATATTACCATTAACCATACAGTCACTACCTGTATACCTATTCGACACGCATAGTCATATAACCACTCGATACACATATGCAGCCCACCCTAGACCATAGATTCACTCCAGGTATACATATAAACCTCACTAATGGCCACTCAGCCCTTCCAAATATACAAAAAACCGCGCATACGACCACTCAAACAATCCATACTTACATATACACCTCACACATGACAATTCAGCAATTCACTGTATAATCATCCATGATAATACAGCTAAGCCCTATACACCCACCAATGATAATACATCCACGAGATATATAAATATACATCCCACCATTACCACACGGACACTCCCTATATAACCACACCCTCGATAATGTCCACCCAGCTTACTCCAGGTATTCATATTCAATCATGACCGTACAGTTGTTCCATGTATGCCTGTACACATTACCCGTAACCATAAAATCACTCCATATTTATCCACACACCCCACCCATGATCATACTGACAACACATGCACATACCTCCCAGGACCTTACAGTCACTCCATATATACATAATCAACACATAGATGAACATGTAGCTATATCCATACACCACACCAATGACCATACAGGCACACGTGGTGCGCCCGTACTGGATATACACAATCATACACCATACAGTCACTCCATGCATACCGATTCACCTCACATCTGACCATGATCTCTCCCTGTATACATAGATGCATCTTACCATGGACAACCCACTCATAACCATATAGTCACTCATTGTATACCTACTCACATCAGTCATGACATACAATAACTCCCTGTATGCCTATTCACCTCACATATGATCACAGAGTAACTCCCTGGCTACGATCTTGGCATTCACACTGTATCCTGTTGACATTTGTTTATCATAATGGACCAGAATAGCCAAGATTATGGTCCATCTCAGTTCTGTCTCAAAGTTCTGCCCATTTCCTTTCAATAAATATGGCCAAAATCACAAAAGAGGTTCTCGGCAAAATTACATACATTAAAATGAATTTGTCATGCCCCATACGGAACTGGGACAACTGGGAATAGAACATGTAGTTGTCAGTTAATTAACTAACACGTATAATAACCAAGTGAGTCACAATTTGCTACCTTTTCGGACAATGCAGAGAATGTTCGTGATAAAAAAATTTAGCATTTTACAAATTTGGTTGCCATTTTGGAAGCCATCTTGAGCTATTTGGTCTATAAACACCGTAGTGTGACACATTTAAGATAGACCAAAAAAATAAACTCCTTTCAATCCAAAGATAGTTATATTTTACCTGAAAAAATAGTCCAAACCTGAAAAGTTAATTTTTGCCAATATTTATGTCAAGTTTGTGAGAGAAAAGTCCAATATTTTTGACGATGTCAGTGGTGAAAATAGTAACAATTAACCATGGTGCATCAGACATGTTAGTATTCAATGTATAGAATGCAGAATAGCCAATTTTATACATCAACACAACTTGTAAGCGATTGCAGGACACGCTGGTGTAATATTTACCATTTTCCATATTTTGGCGGCCATATTGGCAGCCATTTTGGGCCAAAGTAAGAATTTTGGTTCCAGTGATTTGGAATATTCATAGGTAATGATATGCCTCACTTACATTACAAAGTTCTGTTAATTTCTTGTTGAAATATGACTAGAATCCCAATTGTGATTCTTTGTGAAATTTTATACCGCATTCTGTACAATCGAATTTTTAAGGGATTGGAAGGGGTTAGGACCCCAATAATTGCATATTTAATTGCTCCAATGATCAGTTAATATACAGAACACAAAAAAAGTTTCATTACTCAACCAGTTCCAAACAGCATGAATTGATCTAGAAGATATTTGTGAAAAAATGTCATATTTTCAACTTCCGGTGGCCATTTTGTCGGCCATCGTTGATGGTGAGTTTCAATTTTGGCCCAAAAAAGTGTCATTATGTCTTAGCTTCACGAAAATCTATACATTTGTGTACATTTTACCAGATTTTCCCGCTATAATTTCATAAAACTGGCTCACTTATAGTTCTAGAAAATGGATCGGTTGTGGGGGGGGGGGGGGAGGTAACAAGTCTCGTTCTTATCAGAAAACGACATGAATATATATTTCTTAAGTTGATGGTATCGATTTAGGGATGTATTGGATGTAATAGTGCAACGTTCCAGGCGTGTACCCACATACACACACGTTGGACGAATGCAATCATGTAAATAAAAGTGATTTTTTTACGTTTTGAGGGGTGACCCGATGACCCCCTTCTTATCTTAAAACCCCAGGAAAAGTTGCTTCTTAAGTTGTGTTTTTATAATTAGTATATATCAAAGTACTTTGAGACCAAAAATTATGGATGTACGCGAAAGTGTAAAAAAAAGTGAAAAATCACGTTTTGGGGTTCAGCATGGGACCCCCTTTCTTATCTGAAAACCCCAGGAAAATCCCTTTCTTAAGTTGTGTTTTCTTATTCAGTACACTTAGGAGTATCATCAAACCAAAATTCATCGATGTACGCAGAAGTGTAAATAGAAGTGATTTTTGGCACTTTTTGGGGTTCAGCGGCCCCTAAACCCCAGGAATGCGCAACTTAAGAAATCGGTTTTTCAGAATATTCCATTATTGGTACCAACTATAGGGGGTCAAACCTTTTGTACGCAAAAGTGTAAATGGAACATATGCGGGCTCCCCAACTACACCCCCGGCCGAAAATACCCCCACATACCAAGTTTCATCGAAATTGGCTCGGTCGTTTTCGAGTCCATCGCGAGCACACACACACACACACACAGACACACAGATCTTCCAAAATATATAATAGACTAGAAGGTGACCCGACTTCGTCCGGGCTTTGACCCTGAATTGTCCATTTTGAATGTCAAGGTCAAGTGGGGTCACGATTTGACCAGTCAAAAACACTACCCGGACAAAAGTACCCGACAAACGTGCCCGTCGAAATCCATCCGGTTTTACCCGAGTTGACCTTGAATTGATCATTTTGAAGGTCAAGGTCTGGTCGGGGTCACGATATGACCCGTCCAAAACAACCAGTGGACAAAAGTAACCCCACGTATCAAATTTCGTCGAAATCCCATTAAAATTGGCGATTTGACCTTGAAGTTACCCGATTTCAAGGTCAATGTCACGTCGCACGGGCAAATGAATATGCTTATGAGACTCCCCATACGAAAGGACCCCCACATACCAAGTTTCATCGAAATCCCGTGATATTAGTGCGTTTGACCTTGAAATGACCCGATTTCAAGGTCAAGGTCACGTCGCACGGACAAATTAATAGGCCCAAGCCACCCCACGGCCGAAAATACCCCCACATACCAAGTTTCATCGAAATCGGGTCGGCCGTTTTCGAGTCCATCGCGAACACACACACAGACACACCCTCACACACACACAGATCTTCCAAAATATATAATAGACTAGCCGATGAGCCCGACGTTGTCCGGGCTATTCAAAAACCAAATTTCAAAGTCGATAGCTCCACCCGTTTCCGAGATCTGGTCTGTGCATGCGCGAAGCTGGCGTCGCACGGGCTCGGCGACCCGATAAAATTCGTATCCGGGGCAAGATACATTCACATACCAAATTTCAAGTCGATAGCTCCACCCGTTTCCGAGATCTGGTCTGCGATTCAAAAACCAAATTTCAAGTCGATAGCTCCACCCGTTTCCGAGATCTGGTCTGCGATTCAAAAACCAAATTTCAAGTCGATAGGTACACCCGTTTCCGATATCTGGTCTGCGCATGCGCGAAGCTGGCGTCGCACGGGCTCGGCGACCCGATAAAATTAGTATCCGGGGCAAGATACATTCACATACCAAATTTCAAGTCGATAGCTCCACCCGTTTCCGAGATCTCGTCTGCGCATGCGCGAAGCTGGCGTCGCACGGGCTCGGCGACCCGATAAAATTCGTATCCGGGGCAAGTTACATTCACATAGCAAATTTCAAGTCGATAGCTCCACCCGTTTCCGAGATCTCGTCTGCGCATGCGCGAAGCTGGCGTCGCACGGGCTCGGCGACCCGATAAAATTCGTATCCGGGGCAAGTTACATTCACATAGCAAATTTCAAGTCGATAGCTCCACCCGTTTCCGAGATCTGGTCTGCGATTCAAAAACCAAATTTCAAGTCGATAGCTCCACCCGTTTCCGAGATCTCGTCTGCGCATGCGCGAAGCGGGCGCCGCACGGGCTCACCAATACGACAACGTCCACCGCCTGGTCAAACTACACACACGTACCAAGTTTCGTCCCGATCGATCGAGAATCGTAGATTTGTATAAATAACATACAAACATACAGACAGACAGACAGACAAACAAACAGAGGTCTTCAAAATATATATGAGACTAGCCGATGAGCCCGACGTTGTCCGGGCTATTCAAAAACCAAATTTCAAGTCCGGGCTATTCAAAAACCAAATTTCAAGTCGATAGCTCTACCCGTTTCCGAGATCTGGTCTGCGCATGCGCGAAGCTGGCGTCGCACGGGCTCGGCGACCCGATAAAATTCGTATCCGGGGCAAGATACATTCACATAGCAAATTTCAAGTCGATAGCTCTACCCGTTTCCGAGATCTGGTCTGCGCATGCGCGAATCTGGCGTTGCACGGGCTCGGCGACCCGATAAAATTCGTATCCGGGGCAAGATACATTCACATAGCAAATTTCAAGTCGATAGCTCCACCCGTTCCGAGATCTCGTCTGCGCATGCGCGAAGCGGGCGCCGCACGGGCTCGCTAATACGACAACGTTCACCGCCCGGTCAAACTACACACACGTACCAAGTTTCGTCCCGATCGGTCGAGAATCGTAGATTTATATAAATGACAGACAGACAGACAGACAAACAAACAAACAAACAAACATACATACAGACAGAGGTCTTCAAAATATATATGAGACTAGCCGATGAGCCCGACGTTGTCCGGGCTATTCAAAAACCAAATTTCAAAGTCGATAGCTCCACCCGTTTCCGAGATCTGGTCTGTGCATGCGCGAAGCTGACGTCGCACGGGCTCGGCGACCCGATAAAATTCGTATCCGGGGCAAGATACATTCACATACCAAATTTCAAGTCGATAGCTCCACCCGTTTCCGAGATCTGGTCTGCGATTCAAAAACCAAATTTCAAGTCGATAGCTCCACCCGTTTCCGAGATCTGGTCTGCGATTCAAAAACCAAATTTCAAGTCGATAGGTCCACCCGTTTCCGAGATCTGGTCTGCGCATGCGCGAAGCTGGCGTCGCACGGACTCGGCGACCCGATAAAATTAGTATCCGGGGCAAGATACATTCACATACCAAATTTCAAGTCGATAGCTCCACCCGTTTCCGAGATCTCGTCTGCGCATGCGCGAAGATGGCGTCGCACGGGCTCGGCGACCCGATAAAATTCGTATCCGGGGCAAGTTACATTCACATAGCAAATTTCAAGTCGATAGCTCCACCCGTTTCCGAGATCTCGTCTGCGCATGCGCGAAGCTGGCGTCGCACGGGCTCGGCGACCCGATAAAATTCGTATCCGGGGCAAGATACATTCACATAGCAAATTTCAAGTCGATAGCTCCACCCGTTTCCGAGATCTCGTCTGCGCATGCGCGAAGCGGGCGCCACACGGGCTCACCAATACGACAACGTCCACCGCCTGGTCAAACTACACACACGTACCAAGTTTCGTCCCGATCGGTCGAGAATCGTAGATTTGTATAAATAACAGACAAACATACAGACAGACAGACAGACAAACAAACAGAGGTCTTCAAAATATATATGAGACTAGCCGATGAGCCCGACGTTGTCCGGGCTATTCAAAAACCAAATTTCAAGTCCGGGCTATTCAAAAACCAAATTTCAAGTCGATAGCTCTACCCGTTTCCGAGATCTGGTCTGCGCATGCGCGAAGCTGGCGTCGCACGGGCTCGGCGACCCGATAAAATTCGTATCCGGGGCAAGATACATTCACATAGCAAATTTCAAGTCGATAGCTCTACCCGTTTCCGAGATCTGGTCTGAGCATGCGCGAATCTGGCGTTGCACGGGCTCGGCGACCCGATAAAATTCGTATCCGGGGCAAGATACATTCACATAGCAAATTTCAAGTCGATAGCTCCACCCGTTTCCGAGATCTCGTCTGCGCATGCGCGAAGCGGGCGCCGCACGGGCTCGCCAATACGACAACGTTCACCGCCCGGTCAAACTACACACACGTACCAAGTTTCGTCCCGATCGGTCGAGAATCGTAGATTTGTATAAATGACAGACAGACAGACAGACAGACAGACAAACAAACAAACATACAGACAGAGGTCTTCAAAATATATATGAGATGGTGAGTCTTATATAGGATGATGAGTCTTATATAGGATGATGAGTCTTATATAGGATGATGAGTTTGAAACACTGAAACGATAAATGTTCAGACAAACGGTGTCATGAAATTGTGGGAATCGGAGTAGCTTTAATGTGTATATTATTTAACTGTTGATCTAGTTGATCTTACGTATATATCTCAAATACGATCCAATAACTATATATTTATCTACTATAATAACCCATGACGAACCTATACATAGCTCTTTAAACTTGGGTTAGCAGTGTGATAGCAATGGATAGTTTCGTTTGGGATATACAGCAGTACCACCCATGGATGTTGTGATAACTATAAATGAATAATACTTATTCTCTTTGACTTCCATGCATGGCTATTTCTGTTCTTTTACTAATGTATCAATTGTATGTAAACGCCCAGCAAGTAGAGCACATTCATATATATGAAGGGATAACCGATTAACTCGATATATATTTTATATATAAACTGATTCTGCGCCCATGATCTGTATTACTGTCTTAAGGGGGAGACGCACATTTTGAATAAATCCAGCCAAAAATGGCAAGAGATTTTCAACAAATAATTTCTCTGGATCTATCTCTCAAAAAATCTTGAGTTTCTCATATCATCATCTTCATTGTGTATAGAATCTGAGCAATTATGAAGAGACAGCAAAAACAATGGATTCTAATACATTTGATAGGTTGAATATATTATTTATTTTTTTGTCCCTTTCGGTTCCAAGAACTGCTAGAATAATTAATAATGTCACACACAACTCCAGTCATCAAATAGCTTATTGCCTTGGATCTACGGGAAGAGGCTTCATTTGTGTCATAATGTTGAGTTAGATTTTTAATTGCATAATATAGCATCACACCCCCATATATTATAATTATGGATAAAGCAGTCACAAATATTCCAGCCCAAATGAAGACAAATGTTGATATGCAGTGTGGTCCGTTCAAGCACAGTGTAATTCGGCCACAGTGTTAAGATATATGGTGGTCAGCTTTAACTTGGTTATGAAAATGACCCACAACTCATCTCAGCCCAATTTTTTATTGATCAACAGGCATGACATGGACATTCTCAAATATAGAAAATTACTTATGGATAGTTGCCTTTCTAAATGAAAATAATCATTAAATTTCACGAATCAAGAATAATTAAGTCTCCTCTCTTGATCTGGATATATGAACTGCACTTTTGAATTAATTTTTTTTACCGAAGTTCTTAGTAACTGAAAGCAGTGAAAGTTTAAATATTGTTCATGCCATAAAAGTAAAGTAAATGAAGTTATAATATCCAGTGGGTTCTTAAATATTCTATCACAATAATCGCTTGAACCAAATTTCACAAACAAATTCCTGACAAATTTTGAGAAAATCCATTTTGAAATAACAGGAAATTTTGGCAACACGTGCGTCTGACCCATAACGTATGATTGCGGGATAGAATGAGCACCATTATAGGGGCGCAAGCAGGGATGTGGCTAGAGGGTCTCCGCTGGGGGGTGTTCACCTTGGGAATTTCCAACTGCACCCCCCCCCCCCCTTGAGTCGGAATCACACCAACACAACTTTTTACATAATTCCATTTGCACCCCCCCCCCCTTCAGTCGGAATCGCACCAACATAACTTTTTGCATAATTCCATTTGCACCCCCCCCCCCTTGTACCTCATGCACAGGCCTAATTTCCTATATATTCATAAGCCATGCTTTTTTCCCAGTATGAGAACATTAAGATATTTTAACCTGAAAAAAATGCCAAAAAAGTGCTCTAATTCCAGACAAATGCACACAGCTACCGACAACAGACCAGGAAACACCGGGCCGACCATGGTTGTTTGGCCCGGTGTGAGAAAATTTTGAAAACTATATACAAGAAAATCGCAAATCCTAGCATCTAGACTGGCCTCAACTGAAGCTTTCCTAGTGTTGGAAATTTCAAACCTCATGCTCCCTTCAG
The DNA here is from genome assembly GCA_032622095.1 of Siphonodentalium dalli. NCBI lineage: Eukaryota > Metazoa > Mollusca > Scaphopoda > Gadilida > Siphonodentaliidae > Siphonodentalium > Siphonodentalium dalli. The sequence continues at coordinate 58,421,254 of CP136067.1, forward strand.
GTTGGAAAATTCTTCAACTGATGACCATTTATGTCTACAAGTTTGACCAAATGTAGTAAAATATTGTTTTGCTAAACTAATTAGCGGTTTTGTATTGGCCATGTGGATGGGCAATGACACACCGGGCCGACCATGGTTTGGCCCGGTGTGCGAAAATTTTGAAATCTGAACAAGAAAATCGCAAAATCCTAACATCTAGACTAACCTCAAGCCTTCCTACTGTTGGAAATTTCAAACCCTACACCCCCACTTAGGTTGGAAAATTTCCAACTGATGACAATTCCAATGACAATGTTGACCAATTGTATGACAATATTGTTTTCTTAAATTAACTAGAAGTTTTTGACTGGCCACGGGGGAGGGACCAGGACACAAGCTTTCCAAGTGTTGGAAATTTCCAACCTGTCACCCCCCTAAGGTTGGAAAATGTCCAACTGATGTCCATTTCTGTCAAAAATTTTGACCAAAAATAGGAACACATGCAAATATTGGTCGAAAAACAATAAATTCCCCCCAATAAATTGTTTTATAATCGAACTACAAAAACATTTTCAACCTATTGTTGGTGTGAAATTTCGTTGTGGCAGGTATGAAATTTCCAACTATTGAAAATATAGCTCTCTGCTGGGGGGGGTGAGACACCCCCCCCCCCACACACACACCCCCCCCCCCTCTAGCCACATCCCTGGGCGCAAGGCATTCGGAGTGAGTTCATGCTTACTGCGCGATCAGCGATGTTTTGTTGACAAATAACAGCGACAGTTCTGGTTACTTCTGGTTTCAGCTCGCGAAATTTCGTTATTGGAGAACTATCAATAACATGAATAATGAATATAAGAACAAAGTTTATCTATTAATTTTATTGCGTTCTTCTTATTGGTGATGTTTTTGACATACTTTTATATTGTTTACATATTTACCCACTGCGAATGCCTTGGGTCCCTTTAATGGATAACAAATTAGGATATGGGTGCGTTCGAATCCGCATTCTTTTGATTCTGGTGCTCGCGAACGGCTGGTTACCAGCACAGATAAGTATACCAGACGATTAAATTGTATCACCGAGAACAGACACATGAATATCATGATACATGTACATATACGTATATTTTGAACCGTTAGAACGACATAAACAGAGACTGAGCCGAAAAAGCTCGTCTGCTGCATGTGACTGAAAATATATCGTCTGAAGAAAATACCATTACATAACATTCTTTTGAAACTGAGAGACTAATTAGAAGCCAAAACGCTCAAGTCTTATCCTGGTGTAGATTCCACTTTTTCCAATTCCATTTCCTGTTATCGAATGCATTGAATACCGCTATATTCGCGGTTTCATATTCTCAGCCCCGTTTTGTTTCGACTTCAAACATGGTATCATCGTGATTCAGGTATGCATGTTCCCGGTGTATGAAGTTAGTCGAGTGCAGTCTTGGTTGTTCTGAAGTCTGAATGATTATTTATACGTGAAGGTGTATTCGAACTTGCAACACAAATTTTTGTTTTATTTTATTTTATAAGACACATCCCAGGATGAGAACATCGGAAATTTGCTATCAATAGCAGATGACGCTTCTTATGGAAACTTTATAACATATATCCAAAATCCGATTTGAGCAAAATGTTTTCCAGAGATTTTAAAAATGCCCATTTTCAACCATGGGAACAAGGGGGGGGGGGGGGGGGGGGGTCATCCACTTTTTTCCATACAGTAGTCCGGGGTGGGTGGGTGGTTCACATGCGAAAAAAGTAACTTTTTTCTTGAGTGGTCTCAATTTTTTCCTCTTACAACATTTCTGCAACATAATTGCCTCAAAGTGTTCAGCATCATTGTTAAGGTGTGTATAACACTTAGGGCAGTGCTTAGGGGGGGTAGTTAGTGTGGATATAGGCATGATGCTTCTCAGAAATCCAGATTACGAACCAACTCTCAGGAATTCGCCTTTTTCATCCGATCACATTGCCATGTACCAATGCTACTGCTTCCAGATGAAAATGGACAGTTATGTGAATAAACTTTAATGTGAATAAAATGAAAAAAGCTATTCATTTATAGCATTAATATTTACTCATTATACCTGATCAGACAGACATAGTTAGTGGCAAAAACATGGAAATCTCATTATGCTAGAAATTATTGAATCCTATTTAAAACAACATCCAGTGTTAATTTTTGTTTGTTTTATTTATTTGTATTTATTGTTTGTTTATGGACACACAATTAAATTTCACATAAAAGCCATATGGATGTTAAAAGCCATGGTGTGAGATGGTATAAGATCTTGTGGATCCAGTATTATTTAGCATAAATGTTTTGCCAAAATTGATATTTGATTATTTTCATTCACTTTTCGGGTGATTACTGAAAATCAGTGGAAATTTGGTAAAATGTTCATATAAGGCCAAAGAAAAAAGATACTATGTTTACGCACATCGACCGACCCTAAAATAATAACCACCGACCCTAATCTTTTTATTGATATTTTGAGAAAAAGCCGAAAATGAAAAAAAAAAACCAATGCACATACATAATGATGTTCAATACTAGTAGTTGCAAAACACATGGTTTCTAACATCCCTGTGTAAAGTGACCATAAAGTGATAGCTGGATCAACAGTTAAAACTCCAGGTGTGGATTGATGGGCATGATTTTGCGATTTTAGTTTCCTGAGAGTGGATATCAGGCATGTTTTAAGCCTTGTTTGGGAACTATCTATCAACAGGTGTGTATAGTATAAATATAGAGGTTATCACCACACATGGAAGGGGTATAGCTCCATGTACTGTTTCCAAAAACCAGGCATGCTACTAGTAGGTTGGATGCACATGTACTGGCTACCTCCAGACAATGGGACGAAGTCATCACAATACAAGTACCGGTGTAATGGTGGTATTATAATGTATTATGGGTAAATTTCTCATAAAACATTAGTGACATCAATTTCATACCAAGCAATATAGCCAACATTATGAAAATGCGGTATGTGAATAACAAATCACACACTTAAATGCATAAACCAAGTTTGATCTTTTATTCAATCTTAATGTATATTTCGCTGTGTTGTTCAAGCGATACTTCCCCAAAACATGAGTTGGTATTTTATGTAACTTCGGTCGAGGTAGTTCAATATTTCTGCAATTGGTGCAATTAGCGGAAACATTCTATCTTTTTGTTTTGGCCTAACTTGTTTACAAGTCAATACTGTCATGCATCAATTAGTCTACAAAACAAACTGGACAACACTGGATGTAGCTTTATACGATTTTTATCTGTTCTCAGACTGAAATTTATGTTTCATTAATTTTTTCATGCGGTCCTTCTCGATGTTGAAATGACTTAGAAGAACCAGAAACAGAAATAAGGTAACTGTAATACTGACCATCAAGCTTAAATGGTGTGAGACTACATATTTGGAGGTAAAAGGGGGTGGGTACCCCGCATGGAATTGGAAAAAAATATTGTTTCCTTCAAATAAGGGGGTGGTGGGTACACAAGAGCTGGATTTTTCAGCCTACTGTCATGTCACTTTTTTGCGACCCCCCCCCCCCCTCCCATGATGGGAAGTAGGTTTTTCGACAATATCCCTCATCGGCGAAAACATAACGCCTTATTCCTCCATCCGATATATACCAGTTTGTGTAAAAGTAGAGTATGTAGCGAATAGAGTTACACGGACAGAAAATAATGCAATCGTGGTCATGAAATGGCTGTCAAAATGGCCGCAACCCCAAGCCATGCCACGACGAAAGCAACATATTGGATAACCACATAGAAGTGAAAATACGGATTGGTAATTTACAAGTATGTTGTTAAATATATTTAAAGATACACATATCATTAAATCAGATCTATCTGAAGGATTTATTGGTCACTGCAACTCAAATTAAATCCAATGATTTACGTCTTTAATGTTTGGGTTTTCTGCTTAAAATGCATCCAGCAGTCGGGCCAAAAATATAAATTTTGGGCATGAAACACAAGAAGTAATGTTTCGCCACTCAGGGTGTGGCAGTAGTTTGAATCCGAATGATGATTAAATATTATTGAAAATGAAAAATTAAGTGCAGACCTTTGCGGTATAAATAAACAGTTACATTTCCGGAATTTTCAACACTCTCCGTGATAACAAACAATACACGTGTGTCGTAATGCTTATTATACTGTAAAGAAACACTCATCTCTTCAATAGATTAGCACCTCATCTCACCAGATCGAAGAGATGGTACATCGTATATTTTATGAATGTCTAGTTTTCATGCTGCTACCAAACCGGTTTCTTAGCAAAATATTAGTTTTCAGTATCTTGTTGTTTGGACTTATCTTACCAATGCTACCCACGTAGTTTGCTAAATATCAGTTGATCAGCATTTAAAGTTATTATTTCAGCGTTGATCATCCATTCAATGTTGCTATGTGTGCTTTTTGTGAAGCAGATATGTGTTACATTAAGGAGAAGGGATAAACGTGGTGAAGCGGTTGCAGAAAACTTTGTACGTTTTGCGTATATGTGGCCTTAGTGAATATTAGCAAATAATATTTCCAGGTATAAATATATAGTGTCTGTCAGAGAGCATGTAGGAAAGTTGGGTTAAGTTTATAATTTATTGAAGATAGTCAAAGGTACTTTGTTTTTTTTAATAACGTGCGTTCATAGTATACCACCAAGCATTCGTGTGATAAAACAAAATATTCGTGTTTCATCACTTGACCGGGGGGGGGCAAATATGACTACTATTTTAAGACACGGACAATATGATCTACATATTTTACCCAGTGCCCAATGAGTAGCTCTCATACTGTTCCTTAGCAGTGAATGTTGACAGGTTTGATGTTGTAGATATAAAAATTAATTATGATCGGTCACATTCGTGACACTGCTCTGGGTACCTATAGTTATGCTTCAACAAAAGGTCACATAATCAATGCATACCTATTAAACCCCATTTAAAGGTACTCAATCCGATCATAGGCTCCCGAATTACTATTTCTTTGCCTTCGGTGGTAAAACATATTTCATTCGAGTCGAAGAACCCATCCATCAAAGCTCAGAGTGATCAGATATCGATTTTTGAAGTTTGTTAATTTCTCGAGATGTGGTCCAGAAACACGTGATCAAACGGACAAATTGCGAATGAAGATGAATGACTCTAAAATCAAGTGGTAATAATAACCACTTGATTTTAGAGTTATCTCTATCACCTTGTATCATTCGTATGTGATAAATTCAATTACTTCATTGGGTTTCAATGGAATAAATAAAGTATATTTAAGTATTTCGTGTATGTGTCGAGGTATTTTGATAACCGGAACCTGACGGACACAACAAATTATTAGGACTAACCTAAACGCTGGTGATTATGAGATTTTAATGGAAAAACAGTCATCTGTTTTCAACTTTCTGGACAGTAACTGGCATAACGCTCTTTATATTGTCACCATATATCATGTAAAGGAACGCCCTTTATAATTGTTCCATGTGTAAATGTTTGGGCTAAAAGGAAGTGAGCATTTTACTTCCACTTGATGGACGCTGTTAGCCGACATCCATTTATATATTGGCGGAATTTACGCTACAGTTTTGTTCCTATATATTGCTTGAAACATTACTTGACTTGAAAGGCACTGAATGGTTTAAAGTCTCAAATTTATACTTTACCATATACATACATAGTTCTATTCAGTTCTAAAACTTTACGGACCGGCTTCGGGGATACAATAAAGAACGTGTGTCTCAATTACGTGCGTAAATTTTAAAACAGCAGAATTCTCCATAACGTCCGTGATTTCATCAATTTCAATGCATTTATTTCTCATTTCCTTAATAAAGGCATTGAGATAAATATAATAGGTATATACAGATATGTACATATTTACATGTGGTCAACATGGCGAACAAACATATGTAAATAAATAATGTCATACATATCCTATAATTTGGCTACCGTACATGTATATTAGTCCAGGAGATATTGGTCGACCTCTAATTTTTTCCACTTGTTAACAAGAACAAAAAGTGGCCGCAGTGACTCCAGACAAGATGGCGTCCATCATGGCGGCCATTTTTTTTTAATGCACCAGGTCTCTTTGATCGCCATTATAGTAAGGATGATAGCGCATGCGGTCTTGTTTTCCGCTCGATTCGTTATGCTAATATACAACTCTTACAAATTGGCCAAAAATCCGACACCAGAATCCAATATGGCGGCCAAGATGGCCGCCGAAATGTGAAAATATGCTGTTTTTCTGACATGTTACCACCTTTCGTTTGTCTCTGTGGGAAAATGTTAGAATTTTTGCGCCATGTTATACATTTATCATATAGAGGAGTCATTGGCGAACACATGGGGACCATAATATGCATTCATTGCGGGATATTTTTGTCCGATATCACGTTTTCCCAAATGCCGGTATCATAGGTCAAAGCCGAATCTCCGTTGATAACGCGATGTTATGTTTCGAATCAATGAATGTTATTGCTATTATAACAACACCCATGCATATTATTTGCAGGAGATACTCGAGCTAGGATTCCTCTTATACCTGAGTTGAGGAATATTTACCCAAATCTAAGATGGCGGCCAAAATGGCCACCAGAAATTAAAAAAAATCGCCGAAAATCGCTGATTTTAACATCAGTGAGCATTATTGTCATGACAACTCCACACCTGCTTACTATTGTAAGTTGGGAACACTTAGGCGAAGAACTTTCCTTGTACCATATCCAAATAAAAGTCCCCCAAATCCAAAATGGCGCCCACAATGGCGGACAGATTTTGAAAAATCACCGAAATTCCCTCATATTCACATCATTGGGCATTATTGTCGAGAGAACTCCACCCATGCTTATAATTGAGTTGGAAATACTGAGGTGAAGTAATTACATTACATCTCATGCAAGAAACTGTTTTCCAAATCGAAGATGGCGGCCAAAATGGCGACCGAAATTTGAAAACAAGTCTACATTCCTTTACTTTCTTACGATGGGCGTTATTGTTTCGCGATTTCTATCCACCATTACATGTTGATATGGAATAGTGACATGAAGTATTCGTTAGGGTTTGGCAATTGATACTCACAGCTAAGATCGCTGCTAAATGGGCGGCTAGAAATTGAAAAGAAATCGATATTTTCACATATTAATTTCAACTTTTTGTCATAATATCGGTATGTATGGACGAAACTGTACACAAACCATCTACTAGTTCAACTTAAAGGTATCAAGACGCATAACATAGCTCGTATCCTTCTGGAAAGATGAAAAACCACAATTAATATCACGATGTGGTATTTCGAAATCCAGTCTCCACTTAGCGCCGATAATGGCCGTAAGCGTAGGTGCGCCGACTAGTTATATCAGAACAATTACCTGATAACAGATTCTGATTTGCCACGTCACGTCCATAATTATCTGGACCAGCTTCCATTTCTTTGTCTGATAACTCTAGGTCGCTCACACCGACAAAGTATTCACCACTTCCTGGGAAGAGGGTCCCTCTAATCATAACGTTTCAAACAATTCCTTTTCCGGTGTCTAGCTTACGATTTTAAATATTTGCTAAATATGATATTTGTGCGTCATCTTGAACTAGGAAGGCATATGGCCGATGAGTATACAAGCTTACAGAAGGTCATCTCTATGTATGTGTCTCACACCCCGTGGGATAACGACATGTTCACCTGGCGAACCAGTTAGCTAGTCACTTCTCAATAGATGGTTCGTTAACTCACAAACTCAGCGAACGCATTGGCATAATTATGTGCACAACTTCGACAGTGTTTCGAAGGTTGCTAGCTGTCTCATTCCCTTGGACAGATGTCTATCTGCTAAGGAGAAGACCCTAGTGTACAGACTACCCACACTTCTTGACCATTATCCGAAGCAAACTGTGTGACGCCCTGCAGTTGTCTCATCGAATATCTCCCAGCAGAGAAGAACAATGCTCGCGGTGCTAGTTTGTGGACATGCGCCATGATAGTGGGAATGAAATGGGCCACTGTATACACCACCCCTACACCTGGTGCATGTTTAAGATATCGAATGTCATGCGTGTCGGTTTTATTTGGTGTGGTAAGATTGTATTTCCACATCCGTTTCGAAGCCTTTCTGATTCAACTACGTACACTTTTGTCTGGATAATACCATGCTAGCATCCCTCAAAACAGTCGGATGGACTAAAGGATAATGTCTTTATAGCATGAATGTATGCGTGTTTTGTTATCCTCTCTCGGGGTTAGCGTCAGTATGTGGGCTGTATTATTCAAGAAAATGTCAGGAATTGTGGTGCATTTATTTCACTATGTATTTAAAGAACAATTTACAGTCTCGATGGCAATGGCTGTGGACATTGGGGAACGCGACCTTTATGATCATATAGCTTTATATATATATAACTTTAGAATATAGTAGTTAATGTCTCATGCAGGAAAATGGTCGCAATGGTGATGTTACCAAGAAATCACTTGGTGTACCAACGTTTGTTGAACTGAATGCAAGAGCTCATCAACGTAACATTCCTCTGGGTGTTCTTCGCGTTGAACATTTCACCCTTTTGTTGATGGCATTTGTACTTTCTTGAACCATACCACCCAGCGTGAGTATGACATATCAACCAACTATCAAAGGTATCGCCTTTAAGACTACAACCAGTCTTGGTGGGGCTTATACAGCAGTAGCCAATGGCATACTCCTGATCCAGTTGTTTAAGAACGGCTTCCAACGGATTGGAACATACAATCTTAGCATACAAGGAAAGCAAAGCCACACATGAGATCCTGTCTGAATCTAAAACATAACAAAATAAGGGGCGGTGCAGTCATGGTCCAATTTCATTTCCACTATCATGACACATACCCACAAACTAGCACCGTGTGTATTGTTATCATCTGCTTGGATCTGTTCGGTGAGACGATTGCTGGACGACAACAGCTTGTTCATATGATCATGTTCAAGGAGTTTGGGTATATTATGCATTATGGTCTTCTACGCCTTAGCAGAAATGCATCCGTCAAATGTCGGGCTTTCAACATTCGAAGCCATATACAGAAGTTGTCCGGGTACGTCAGTGCATTAGATGAGTATGTGAATTGATGAACCATATATTGAGAAGTGGCTGTTTGGGAAGATCACCAGGTGTACACGTTGTTATCCCCATTAGGTCACCAAAGCTGACAATACGCAGATAGATATGTCCTTCTGAAAGCTAGTATACGCATCGACCGAATACTTTTATAGTGTATCGCACAAGATGACGCATATACCCCATATGTAGCATCGGAATTATACCATAAGCTATACCACGAATGAAGCTCGCTAAGAATTCCAAGCTTTCGGAACATACACGTGAGCTGGAAACCGGCATATGAATTGTTTGAAACATTCCGATTAGTGGCACCCTTCTACAAAGAAGGGTAGTGAACTGTTGTTGTGAGTGAGATAGATTAATCTGACGAAGAGACGGAAACGAGTCTAGATAATGCTGAATGTGGCAATTCAGAATAAGCTCAGGTACTGTTGTTTTGATTCTTGGAAGTCATAATATGACTATTCGGCGCACCTATATATGGTTACGGCCAATATGAGCCCTTAGTGGAGAATAGATTTTGAAATGCCACATCGCGATTGTGGGTTTTCATCCTTCCAAAAGGCTACGACTTACATTGGAACTAATAGATGGCTTATATTATGTACCGTTTCGTTTATACAAATCATTGTTATGACAAAAAGTTGAAATTAGTATGTGATAATATCGGCTTCTCTTCAATTTCTGCCCGCCAGTTTGGCCGCCATATTGACTGTGAGTACCACTTGCCAAACCCTAATGAATAATTCATACATATCAACATGTAATGGTGGGTAGAAATCGCGAAACAATAACGCCCATCCTAAGAAAGTAAAGGGATGTGGGCGTGTTTTCAAATTTCGGTCGCCATTTTGGCCGCCATCTTCGATTTGGAAAACCGTTTCTTGCATGAGATGTAAGGTAATTACTTCACCTCAGTATTTCCAACTCAACTGTACGCATGGATGGAGTTGTCTCGACAATAATGCCCAATGATGTGAATATGAGGGAATTTCGGTGATTTTTCAAAATCTGTCCGCCATTGTGGGCGCCATTTTGGATTTGGGGGACTTTTATTTAGATATGGTACAAGGAAAGTTCTTCGCCTAAGTGTTCCCAACTTACAATAGTAAGCAGGTGTGGAGTTGTCATGACAATAATGCTCACTGATGTTAAAATCAGCGATTTTCGGCGATTTTTTATTTCTGATGGCCATTTTGGCCGCCATCTTGGATTTGGGTAAATATTCCTCAACTCAGGTATAAGAGGAATCCTAGCTCGAGTATCTCCTGCAAATATATATATGCATGGGTGTTGTTATAATAGCAATAACATTCATTGATTCGAAACATAACATCGCGTTATTAACGGAGATTCGGCTTTGACCTATGATACCGGCATTTGGGAAAACGTGATATCGGACAAAAATATCCCGCAATGAATGCATCTTATGGTCCCCATGTGTTCGCCAATGACTCCTCTATATGATAAATGTATAACATGACGCAAAAATTCTAACATTTTCCCACAGAGACAAACGAAAGGTGGTAACATGTAAGAAAAACAGCATATTTTCACATTTCGGCGGCCATCTTGGCCACCATCTTGGATTCTGGTGTCGGATTTTTTGCCAATTTGTAAGAGTTGTATATTATCACAACGAATCGACCGGAAAACAAGACGCATGTGCTATCATCTTTACTATAATGGCGATCAAAGAGACCTGGTGCATTTAAAACAAATGGCCGCCATTTAAAACAAATGGTCTCTGCGGCCACTTTTGTTCTTGTTAACAAGTGAAAAAAATTAGAGGAGACCTTAAGGAAGAAAATTAGTGGGGTGAAGTTAAGTCCTGGGGGGGGGGGGGTGCAGAGGTCGACCAATATCTCCTGGACTATATAAAAACTTCAGTAGATTTAAACACTGTTTTATAATATGATATATTCTAATGCATGGGCGTTCATGTACGTTATATGATATATAAATCTAAGAAAATTCTTTGACTATTTGTCTTATCAGAATACGTAGACGTCGAAATAATTGTTTGTCTTTAGTGTTGAGCAGTTCACTCATAACTATTACATTTGGTTTTGCTGTGAATTCTATTGGCAAGAGACGGATTCTTGATTCTTTAAATTTATCGCATTTGAATAGATAATATAATTCATCGCCAACGTCTTCAGAAGAACATAACGTGCAACTTAATTCGTTCATCAATTTCGATGTCATGCCATCTACCCACTTCGACTGGGAGTTTATGGTTGCATGTTCGAAATTTGCATAATGTTGTTCTGTCATTTTCATTCGTACAGTCTAGATAGTCTTCAAACTGAAATTGTGTTTGTATATTCGATAAATGGTACCTCTACTAGACTTATCAATATCGGTCGACCAAGACGAAATAAAATTATCTATCAAGCAACATCTTATGTAATCAATTAATTGGTCTACATTTTGTATACGTTCAGCTCCCCATAAGTGCGATTGGCCACATTCTTCAGGGAAACACAACTCGTTTTCGTTTGAAACACGTATCGTTTAGGCTAGCTTATAAAGTGATTTACTATATATGCAATCGTCACTGTTTATAATTTACACCAAAACTTAACCATTCGTACTTTGATCAGTATAGTAAGTGGCAGTCGACCGCTTTCGCCATACACCATGTAATTAGAGGTGCTAGGTTTTAATCTGAGGATATGCTTAATGAATTTCTATGTAAGTTTTCAACAATGTCGTTGTTTGCGCATCCCCATACTTCACACCCATTGATAGACTTTGGACTTATACTACGCGTTGTTATGTACCCTGTTGGTTGAGACCAGATTATTATTGGCTAGAATATATTCCTCTTGTTTGCCAATGCTCGTTGTTACATCAGCACAATTCCTCCATAATAAGTTATATTCACCAAACATAACATGGCGTCGTCGACGGGATGTGTAAGCGTTTGAATTATATGATCGCAAAACCACAGTTGGCTTATAACAAAGGTTGAATTGACTAAGATCGGACAATTTTGTTTGACTCAGAACAAAGGGGCACACGATGGGTGATCCTCCAGATTTCAATTTCGCCACGTCGAGGTTAATGCCAGACAAATTGGACATATCAGTGGACCGAGGTGAAGCTTTCAACATTTGGGCCCAAAGATGGGCGGATTTTGCTCAGCTGTCAAAACTCAATGGTCAACCCGCCGATGTTCAAATGGCTATTTTACGGTCATGTCTGGCCAACGATACCCTCAAAGTAGCGATGAATTTGAATTTGTCCGCTGACAAGAAAGATAAACCTCAGGAAGTTGTGAAAGCATTGCAACGTCACATAATCGGACAGGTTAATGTTGTGATAGAGCGTCGCAATTTTAACATGCGAATGCAACAAGAAGGGGAACAATTCGACGATTTGTTAACTGACTTACGAGAATTAACAAAAACCTGTGACTTTTGTGAGACATGTCAAGAATCGTTACTGCGAGACCGGATCGTGACTGGTATTCGTGATTCAGATACAGTCGAAAAGTTACTAGCGCAGAAGGATCTGAGCTTGGAGCAAGCCATCGATATATGTAGAGCTGACGAGGCTGCAAAGCGTCATTGTCAAGAAATTACAAGTGCTGTTGGTGGCCTGGATGTCAATGTCATGTCACAATATCGACGTAAGAAATCTAAATTTTTAAAACCAAGCAAGAAATCGACAGATGCGACTGATAATGGTGATAGTGCGACTTGCATTCGGTGCACTAAAAAACATTCTGACTCAAGTCGGTGTCCTGCTGCTAACACAAATTGTGCTGTCTGTCGGCAGAAAGGTCACTGGGCGAAATCAACAATATGTCCCGGTGCATTAGGCAGTCAACATCGACAACAGTTTTCAGCCATCCGATTTGGACAATTGCTTGCTAAAATAAATGACCAACGCATGCATGCTAAGTTGAAATATAGGCGGTCCCCAACCATTGACATTGAAGTTGGTGGTGATATTGCCAATGGGTCAATAATAAAAACAGTACCTGATTCTGGAGCTGAAGGTAGTGCATGTGGACTAGATGTTTTAAATAAACTGAACATCGATATCGCAAATCTTCGACCACCTACCATATCACTGAAAGCAGCTGACGAACATGAAATCGAACAATTAGGCGAATTTGATGCAGTGCTTAAGTGTGGTTCATCTGAATGCACAGAGACTATACACGTGTTAAATGGAACCAAAGGCCTCTACATGTCGTGGTTTGCGTCTCGTACACTTGGCATATTACCGAGGGACTATCCTGCCCAATGTGTTAACACAGAGGCATGTTCGACATCTTCAAAAAGCACGAAACCCATATCTAAAATACCCGACCATTTGGATGTGAGGTGTGGAAATTCAGTGACCGACCATTCGCATGTGAGGTGCGAAAAAGAAACTAAAGAACATTTGGACATGAGGTGCGAAAAACCAGGGACCGATCGTTTAGATGTGAGGTGCGAGAAAGCACTGATCGACCATTCAGATGCGAGCTATGGAAATCGTATACCGAATAGCGATAATACACCATTTTTCATCGCAAATGGTCCTGAACAACATTCCTCATCTGTGAATCGACAAAGAATCACTGATACTCACGATAATACACACTTTAACAAACTTCAAGCTGGACTATCTGATATATCGCCCACAGACCATTCGCGTGTGACTACAAAGAATGTCTTAAATGGGTCACAGGTAGCCAACATTCGTGATCAGTTGATCAAGGAGTTTCCGAGCGTATTCGATGGAGTGATCAGAACAATGCCAGATGAAGAATTTAAGATAGAAATCGAGGACAATGCATCGCCAGTTTGTATTAGCGCTCCAAGGACAGTGCCATACGCATATCGCGAAAAGCTTCAGAACAAGCTTGAAGACATGGTACGTGATAAGATCATCATCCAGGTCACCGAGCCGACTGAATGGTGTGCGCCAATAGTGGTCGTAACAAAAAAATCGTCTGATGATATCCGAGTTTGCGTTGATTTTACTAAACTGAACAAATATGTAAAACGTGAGAGGTATAATTCACCATGCCCACAGGAAGCCGTAGCAGACATGGCCGCCTCTAATGCTCGATTTTTTGCATCTCTTGACTGTTTGAGTGGATATTGGCAATGTCCACTGGCATCAGAATCACAGCATTTGACCACGTTTATCACGCCTTTTGGTAGATTTATGTTCTTGCGTGCACCTTTCGGAATATGCTCTATCTCAGAACATTATAACAGACGTATGGATAATGCACTTGCTGGGTTACCTCGATACAGGAAAGTCGTCGATGATTTGATCGCGTACGACGACACTCTGGCCGATCATGTCACACACGTTCGCCAAATACTTGCAAGATGTAGAGACCGTGGGATATCTCTGAATGCAGACAAGTTTCACGTTGCTGAACAGGAAATCGATTTCTGTGGATATCGATTAAGTGGATCAGGTTACACAATCAATCCAGAGGTCACAGAATCTATCCGCAATTTCCCTATACCTAAGAACATTACAGACTTGCGATCGTTCTTCGGACTAGCCAACCAACTCGCTGGTTTCACGGATAAAATCGCCACACATCTTGACAAGTTAAGGCCGTTGTTAAAGTCACACAATGACTTTGTTTGGAATTCTATACACGACCAGGCTTTTAAGGATTCTCGCATTATGCTTTCAACAGCACCGGTTTTATCCTATTATGATCCAAAACGGCCAACATCGCTACATGTTGACGCGAGTCGTTTAAATGGACTAGGATTCGTTCTGTTCCAAAAGGATACCGAAACTGGAAATTGGCATCTGATTCAGGCAGGATCGCGTTTCCTGTCAGACGCGGAATCCCGATACGCAATGATCGAGCTTGAGATGCTTGGTGCCGTTTGGGCAGTCCAAAAGTGCCAAATTTTTCTTGAAGGCCTCTCGAATTTTGATATTGTTACTGATCATCGACCTTTATTGCCAATCATGAACAGTTATCATTTATCGGACATAGACAATCCCCGACTACAAAGATTAAGGATGAAATTAATGCGGTACCGGTTCACTACTCTATGGACCCCGGGGACCAAACTATGCGCTGCTGATGCGATGTCTCGATATCCGACAACAGAACCTACTGATGACGATCAAGTTCTGGAACAGGAAGTCGAGTATAGTTTACAAGCATTGCGGTTATCAGCGATAAATCAACGTGGTGAAATGGCAGATCTTCATCTTGAAGCAGTAAAGGACGCGTCCGTAAACGATGATGAATATCAGCAGCTGTACCATGTCGTGCAAAATGGGTTTCCGAATAATAAGAATGACTTACCAATTCTTGTACGTTCATATTGGTACATGCGCGACCGCCTGTCAATCGATAATGGATTTGTTGTTTGTGGTTGTCGTCTAGTCATTCCAAATGCTATGAGAAAGTCTATACTCGAGAAACTTCATGATAGTCACCAGGGAATTGAACGCACAAAACGGAGAGCTCGTCTTGTCGTTTACTGGCCAAGGATCGACAGCGATATTGAGAGAATAGTTCGATCGTGTTCGTCTTGTGCTAAAAATCTACCGTCTCATTGCAAGGAACCACTCCAACGCCACACCGACCCTACGCGTGTGTTTGAGCACATGTGCTCCGATTTGTTTACATGTAATGGTTGCATGTATCTGATTATCACGGATGTGAAGTCTGGTTGGCCATCCGTGTTTGGTCTTGGTAAAGACACCACTTCCAGTGCTCTCATCGAATCATTCAGGAAGACATTTGTAGATACAGCTGTTCCAACCATATTATACACAGACAATGGCCCACAATACACATCACGATTGTTCCAAATGTTTCTAGTAGACTGGGGAGTTAAACAGATCACGTCTTCTCCGCACTACCCACAGTCTAACTCCTATGCTGAGGCAAGTGTGAAAGCTATGAAGTCGCTACTCAAAGCGAGCTATTGCGAACGAAAAAGGTCTGTGGACATGGACAAATGGTTGAAAGGATTGTTACAGTGGCGCAACACACCTCGCTCTAATGGATGTTCTCCAGCTCAAATTGTGTTCGGCCACCCCTCTAGGGACACACTACCAATCCACAAGCGCGCATTTGCCCCAGAATGGCAAAAATCCATCAAAGCCGCAGACAAGAAAGATCGTATGGAAAACGAGAAGATTGAACGTAGATACAACGCATCCGCTCATGCCATACCACCACTAACCGTTGGCGCGAAAGTCGCAATTCAGAGCCATAATACTAAACGGTGGGATATTTATGGGACTGTAACGGAAGTTGGCCATAATCGTGACTATCTTGTTAAGTTACCGTCCGGACGGGTTTGGAGAAGAAACCGGCGATTCTTACGGAAAAGATATCCGATTGTAGAGAACAGCGGTAAGCCAACAGCAAATACACAGATCATAGCAGACCCGCCTGTTAATCAAAACGGTACTCCCGCGTCTGAAAATATAGCCACAAGACGAAGCCAACGAGATCGGAATCCTCCGAAACGGTTAATTGAAGAGATATGACTCTCAGGGTGATAAACGTTACTTCGACAACAGTGGATACGAGAGAGGAGATTATGAACTTAATTTCGGAAGGGAGGTGATAGATTGATGGACTTAATCTCGGAAGGGAGATGATAGACTTTGGACTTATACTACGCGTTGTTATGTACCCTGTTGGTTGAGACCAGATTATTATTGGCTAGAATATATTCCTCTTGTTTGCCAATGCTCGTTGTTACATCAGCACAATTCCTCCATAATAAGTTATATTCACCAAACATAACACCCATCGAAAGCAATAGGCGAAACAAGGGTGTCGAATAAATAAAACATATTCCTTATTGAGAGGCAATTTTTTCTGGCTTTTCCAATTAAGTCGAACATGACTTTTGTCGCATTTTCGATTAGTGTTACTTTTGCAGCTGAAAAAGAGCCCGAACATTTAAAATTTATACCCAAATAATTAAAGTTTTGTACTCTCTCAATTTCGTGGTCGCCAAAGTTGAAAATACGGGTTTTTGGCACAATTCGTCCAGATAACATTAATATTTTGGTCTTTCCAACATTAACGTGTAATTTCCATTTTTCGCAGTACTCTTTGAATCGGTTTAAATGTTTTTGGAGTTGTCTGGGGCCGTCTGCTAAAATCACAGTATCGTCTGCGTATAGAATTAGAAAGAGGTTCATAAAATTATCAAGTTTGATTTCCAATTCTCTTCCAATTTTGTTCAGACTTTTAACGTTTGTATTATCCATGAAGGTTTGTAGATCATTTAGAAAAATGGAAAATAATAGAGGGGATAAGTTTTAACCTTGCCTAACTACTTGAAGGCATGGGAAATAATCAGATTTATTGCCATGAACTTTGACACTAGATTTTATGTTTCTATACATGTTTTTAACAACTTTGTAACAACTTGTAAAAACTTTCCCATTTATTCCGCTCTGCATCATTTTGAGCCATAGTCCAGGACGCCACACTCTATCAAACGCCTTTTCAAAATCAATGAAACCACATATTAGTCTCGTTTTAAGTTTTTTCGATATATCACTTAATATATGAAGGATAAAAATATGATCTAAAGTCGAATAATTTTTACGAAAACCGGTTTGATAGTTTTAACATATTTTATTGTTTCATTAATGTACAAATGAGATTGGGGCACAAGTTATACAACATAGATAGCTCCTCTCCCCATACAGTTACAACATATTATTTTGATAACAAGATGGTATATAATATGTTTAAATTGTTTATGTGTTACCAGATCCAGGTTCGATATGTGAATTATTTTGGTTTGATTACTGATTGTTGACATTGGAGAAACGCGTTTCTTAGTTTAGTAGCTTTGTGTTACAAAATGATGGCGATTGCGCGTGGCGATGACCCGGTTTGATTCTGCAGTAGGATGTCGTTTTCTTAAATGAAAACATTAAGTCTATTTGAGAGAATTTTTGTGAATAATTTACCAAAACAGCTCAACAGAGTAATGGGTCTATAATTTTTGGGGTCCTTGGGGCTACCTTTATTTTTATACAAAGGTATAATCGTTCCGATTAACCATTCTTCAGGTACACATCCTGAGTCTAAAATCTTATTAAATAGTTTGTGATATATATCCAGCAATCGTGGTGATGATGCCTTAAGATATTCATTTAAAATGTTATCGTGGCCGCTCGATTTACTATTTTTCAGAGTTCTTAGTGCTGTATCTATTTCTTCCCTACCGATTGCCTTTTTTAAATTTGTGTCGGTTGTTCCAGGATTTGGTAATAAAAGATCCCGCGAGGCTCTGTCTTCGTGATCAGAATTTATATTGCGGAAGAATATCGTTAATTCTGAAATGTCGAAAGTCATGTTTTCGCGGAAATGGTCGAAACTAAAATGTCGCATATTAAAAATTGGCAGTTCGGGATGAGTAGAAGGACTATATTTTTTTCTAAATAGCTCACTGTTTTGGCTATATATCTATTGATAATGAACATCAGTGTGTGGCCATTTGCTTTTTGGAACTATGTTCTGGCATGGGAGACCACGTTGGTAATGTAGTGAACTGGACCAAAAGATTTTTTGGCAAATCCTTTGAATTTCTAACATATTTAAGCAGTGGGATCGAGTTATGACTTTCCTGATTTCCCAGATATGTCAGTTGCAATGATATCTTGTCGTATTCTTGACATTTTGGTACGTACGGTCTCACATATACATTCATATTTCTGAAGATATTCTCACTAAAATTGTCTGGAAAATAAAAAAAGGCCCAAACGAAGCTAGAAGCCAGGGTACTTTCATATAATAACAATGAGAGTAACCAATATTCTTTCATAAATCATTTTGGAAACACCTTTACAGTCATCATTCTCAGTAAAACAAAAACGACATTTTAACACATGTTTGTGAATATCCTTTCTCCCATGCTGGTTCGTGGGCAATCAAAAGCTGAAACAGAGAGCTCCAAATGTGTTATGGACGGAGGTATGGGCGGACACATGGATGGAACTCAACGGGGAATGATTATGGTTGTCTACCAACATATTCGAATTTCGACTGGACTATTTTGAAGAGTTCGAGGAAAGCTCTTTATCAAAGATAATCAGTTGGTAGACTGGATAGAGGAACAGGCAACCCATAATGCCCCAGACCCCTGGACCGATTTCAACCAAATTTAGTGTGGCGACTAAGGGTACCATGGTGGAGGTTATCTAATGGCGTTAGTTTTTCAAAATTTTGAAAAAGTTAATTAAATAAATAAACAAAATTATTAAGATGTGCTCACTGTGGGCTTATTCAGAATCAAATAAATCCAATATAAACCTATTTGAATAATTGGGTCCAATATGAACTATTTGCACGAGGATAGTGGCCCCCTAGGTAACGCACAAAGGGCCCTCATGCCTATCCGACGCGGCATAAAGGCCCCCGAAGGGAGCCTGTTTCAGCTAGAAAAGAAATCGTTTCTCGCCTCCAAATGTGGGAGATGACTCTGGGATGATGTCCTTAAATTGTGATCGTTATGTGGCCTTAATGGCCCACTTAATTTTCGAATGCCCAGATAACGTTAAACACAACATATTTCATATCATATACCATTTGGAAGAGGAACCAAAAATATATATTCCACCAGAATTATACGGAACTGATGTGACATAGGAGTGTCCACCATGTGATATAGATGCTCAGATTCATTCCAAGACTTCCTCCGTTTTGTCAACCCATAATGGATCATAATTCAGACTAAGAGATATAGTTATTCCCTTTTCATATACAGTCTGTATCAAAATTAAGCATAGAACGCACCTCGGTATACCTCGACAAAAACAACATGTTCCCAGTTTATTCGACATGATCAGTTGATAATACAATGGTTTGGAGCTTTCTCTTTCAAATGGTATATAATATGGAATATGTTGTATATAATGTGATCTGGTGATTCGAAAATTAAGTGTGCCTTTAATTTGTTTTCATTAGTTGCAATCTAATCGTTCGTCGTCCTGCAAACAAGACTCTTGCGAGACACAAGGCAACAAGAAAACCATAGTCAGAAATGGTAACGCCCTCAAGATCATATTGTTAGGCATATATATAAATTATTATATAAAATATATTGGTTTCATGAATGCACCACCTCAGAATTCCGTTAAAACAACTAATCCTTCAAATTATTACAACAACTGTATACGGCAAAATATTATCACTGCAGGTTTCTCATTAACCACACCAGAAAGTATCTAAATGCGGACCAAAAATCTAATAATCGGATTAAATACACACTCGATACTTCGCAATGCGACCTTTAGTCTATATTCCAAATGAGACATACTTCATCAGTAATGTTAGCTATTTCAAGAATGGCCCAGCCAGCCATTGTTCACACTTAAATATCGATTTCAACCAATAAAAGTTACATACTGCAAGAACCAGACATCCACGAATACGTACATCCTGCAAAAAGTCTAACCGGCACGCAATATAGCTATGGTACATTTTAAATCATATTTCCTAAAATAACTCGCATCGTGTGAAGCCAGAAATGTGTTGTTCTGCCAGTTATCCCCATAGCTCCATTGGCACGGTCTGATCAGCGAAGCAGTGAACACCCATCGGGCGTAATGATAAGAACATAATTAAGTACACAATAATTAGGACAAGCAGAACCATCATCCCCTTACTGGGGATAGCAAGTTGGTGTCAATCGGACATTATACCACAGTCGGATTACCGGATGTGGACAGATTGTTCAATGTTTATCACCAGAGGTGCTCAATAGGGGTGGTTGGGCTTTGGTTGGCACTGGTATATTTTACTTATACTTGGGTTTCATGTTTCATTTGCCCGATAAGCAGAACTTTGGCTTATGAAATTGTTCTCCAATTTGGTGTCAAATCTGATGTGAGTAATGTTATAGATATAGCGTTTCAACTGCGAATTTATCGGACCCGCGCTAGAAAACGGAATTAACTTGACGATGTAGATGACTATCCATGTGAAACTTCACGTCAGATGTATACATGCTGTATTTTGCCCGGAGCTGGATTTTTGTAGTTTACTTTTCTAAGGAGGTCTTATTGACGGTGTTTAATAATTGATACCCACGTGTGCGTTTCATGGAAAATATAGAAAAATTCACAATTTGTATTCAATAATTCATCCGGCTGAGATTAATTTCTGTTGTGGCTGGCGCGACATCATCAATACTCGGAATAGAAGAAGCGGCTTCTTTAAATATTAACGACTCGATCCATATGTGGTTAGGAGTAAATGTCGACAGGGCAGGATTTATAGTGGCGCTAATGGTGGGGAGCAAGAGGGTGGTCATAGGATTTGGCTGTTGATCGAAAGTGGCTGGCAAATGCTCAGGGCATTCGTTGTAGAGATAGTGGTGTGCAAGAGTGATGAATTATACGTACAACATGTTCACCACTGTTTACTGTATATCGAGTATAATCTTTGCAATTCAAAATTTTATAAGACAGTCTAAGACCTTAGTATAGCCACAAACAACGCCACATATTGTGACTGGTGTGTCACGATGTGATTTTTTTTTTAAACTGCTATTTTCAAATGCGTCTTGCTATTATATTCCGCGATTCATTCGTGGCAATGACTGCTGCAACTAATGCCAAATGAGAAATTTAGACGAAATTAATATAAAATCTGTTATTGTTCACCACCGGGAATATTTCTTACAGCAATAGCACAGGCATGGGCGCAAACTAGGTTAACCGAAGTGCTTGTGCTTCCGCCAAAACAGTACGCAAGAAACGTTTCATCATTCAATTTTTCCAAAATATTGAACATAGTTAGTTCCCCTCGATCACAATGCACAAGATCGCGTCGAAACTAAATCCAATAATGATAAGGTATGGGCTGGTCGAAGGGTCTCAAACTTTATGTTATATACAGTACACAACTTGCGTAATATGTTATTTGTTCAAATAGTTTGTCACACACTTTCTAAATTAATATGGTGAGACTGTGGCTTACACAATTAAACAGTCTGATACTCCAGCCGCGAAGAAATACTAAACAATTATTTATTCATGAAAGAAGGAACTTATAGTATCACTAATTAATACAGCGATGAAATGACTCGTTTGTGCACGGCAATTTACTTAATTGTTGAATTATCTTTGACAAATGTCGATTGCGGGTAATCTAAGTCTGGGCGAGATTCAGGGCTCAACACATTATGACCTAGCTTATAAGCTCGATGAATTAGGCCAGGGTGATATAGAAGATACTAACATGGATTTGCTTAATATGAATAGGAACTGTAACTATTACTCTCCTGAACAACTTCAGAACAAATTTGGGGGTAGAAAGTATGATAAATCATTTTTTGGGTTGAATTGTCGTAGTCTGAATGCAAACTGGGATAAATTAAATAGCCTACTACTAAGTATTCAAAGTAGCCAAAATCTCTGCTTTCACATAAATATTTAAGGTACACGAAACTGAATCTGAGCTAACTGGGTACCATAACTTCGAATTTAAAACTCGTCCAGAAAGGGATGCTGGGAGAGGAGCAGTTGGCCTATGCATCCGCGACAGTCTACATTATACACTGAGGAAAGATTTGTCTATATTTAAACCACACGTCATAGAAACTATATTTATTGAGATAAATCCAGGATGCACACATTCATATCTAGTTGGTTCAATATAGGCCCAACACTGCACCACGCACTGACCTTGACACCTTTACGAAGGATATTGAAGGTATTATGGATGAAATAAATAAATCAAATCTTAAGGCATTCTTAATAGGCGACTTTAATATTGACTTACTCAAATTTGAAACCCACGAGAAAACGGACAACTTCTTAAGCAATATATTTTCCTTTGGTTTCATACCTAGTATAACTAGGCCGACACGACTTACCGAACATTCGGCAATCCTCATAGACCATATATATACCAACAGTGCAACTGCGGGCGCCGGGCAGTAAATCTGGTATAATAGTCACTGATGTATCGTATCGGACCATATCGCTACCTTCTTTCTCGAACCACCACGAAGCACAGAACCTTCACGTACGCCGAGCGGTGACAATATAAAACCATATCGAGTCTTTAATGACAAAAATACTAGAACCTTCAAAAATATACTAAAAAATTGTAACTTTCAGCCATTCTTAAACTGTAAATCAGTGAACGAGTCATATGATATATTCCTGGAACTGTATATGGACGCCTTTGAGAAAGCATTCCCGTTGACAAACATGAAAGTCCCCAAAAAGTACACCAAGCGAGAACCATGGATTACAAATTTCCTCTCTGGAAAAAAATAAACTCTATATAAAAAAATTGAAGGCACCAACAGAAGTCAACAAAAAACAGATATAAATCGTACTGCCAGACGTACAGAAGCATAATACGACTAAGCAAGAAAACGTACTATTCTGGAACAAAACAAGAGAGATATAAAGGCTACCTGGAGGATATTAAATGGAGCGATTAACAAAACTTCGAATGCAAACTCAGTTCCTTCTATATTTGTAGATAACCAAATAAAAATCACTCATAAAACCGATATAGCAGAAAAGTTTAATGATTATTTTTCAAGTATTGGTCAACTAACAAGTGAAAGAGTCTTAAACGAACATAGTGCAAATTACTCAGATTATCTTCTTTATAGGCAAACAGAAGTATTAAAATTAGCCCCCACTAATGAACAAGAAATTATACTGACTTGCCTAAATTTTAAAAGCAAAAATAGCAAAGACGTGTATGGTTTAACGAGTAAGATAATTAAGGCAATGGTAGAAGAAATAGCAATCGCCCTAAAACATTTATTCAACTTATCATTCAAATATGGCATATTTCCCAAAAAAATGAAATTGTCCCAAGTTGTCCAGATTTACAAAAGCGGCAATAAAGGTGAATTCAGTAATTATAGACCTATTAGTATATTGCCTTGTTTCTCAAAAATATAATGTCTAAAAGACTGGTCGATTTCTTAAATGATAACGATACTCTGTATGAACATCAGTATGGTTTCAGAAAAAGTAACTAGACGACAGTTTACTGACTTCAATGGTAGTATTTTTAGTCTTAAGGGTATACTCAGCGGAGTGCCACAGGGTTCCATACTCGGTCCGACAATTTTCCTCATTTACGTTAATGATATGTCTGCTGCAACTTCATTGAAATTGTTATCATTTGCCGATGATACTACGCTATACACATCCGGCAATAACGGCCATCTTATTGAAAACATCGTGAATAATGAGTTAAAAGATGTCTACAAATGGTGTTGTTGTAACTGCCAATCCATAGACAAAACTAAAAGTAAATATATGCTTCTTCATCCAAAAAACAATGACGACAAATGGAATTTTCTAAAGATATACATAAACGACGTAGAACTCAAGCGTGTTGGAAACAAAAGTGATGAAACGTCCCTAAAATTTCTCGGAAATACAATCGATAAAAACCTCACTTTTAAAGACCATATCTCGGCGATATGTTCTAAAATGGCAAGAGCCCTATATGGTATGAACAAGGTGAGGAAATTTTTCCCAGGATTTCCCAGGAGTTGTCATTCGAACACTATATTATGCCTTAATTCAAAGCCGTCTTGTCTATGGAATTCAAATTTTGGGCCACTCAGTACCATCTAATAAGGCCTTCCTACTACAAAAGAGAGCTATCAGAACAATAAGCTATGCCAAATACAACAGCCACACTGAACCTTTATTAAAAAAAAAGAAACATTTTGAAATTCAGAGATCTCCATGCCTGTCATGTTAGTCTGTTTATGTATGATTGGACACATTTTAACCTATCGGCATCATTTCTAACAGCATTTGACAATAAGATATAAATCACCAGACAATCTGGATGCATTAGGGAAATTAAATCACGAACGAAATTCTCAGAGGTTTTGCCCAAACATTCATTCCCAAGATTATGGAATGAAACTGACAAAAAATTAAAATCAATTGAAAGCCGACAAAACTTTAAATATCAAATTAAGGTCAATGTTATCAACGCTTACGATGCAAACTTTAAATATAAAAACAAAACTTGCAGAGAATGTTTTCCTGCCAAAAACTTATAATTGCACTACATATACTTAACTCCCGAGTAACAAGCCAGCCCCCTCACTTTTGTCGTGAGTGGTGACTACCCTGAAAACTCGCCCTTATTGGACCCTGCTAACACGATTTAAATATCATATACGCATTATCATTGTTACTTAAGCAAGGTCCACCTTACAATTATAAAGTGTTCTTTAATTGCCGTGCACACGCCTACATAACCATAACTATACAAATATATGTACATAATACAATATTTTGATATTATAAATTCCAGTATTTCGCTATTAGCACATCAACGTGAGGTTATGCCATTGATAAATTAGTTATTATATTCACAACGGGGGTGACAGGAAGACAGCCAATCCTGGTTATGCCGCTCCCTCACAATAATTACACTTGATATTTTGTATATATTATTGTTGCTTTGTTGTGACCTAATTATTGTGTAAATAAAACATCTAACATCTATCAATTCCACAGTAATAAATGACAAAGTACCATAATGAGTTAAGTCTTTCCTGAGCATGTGCCCCACTAGATTGATTTATGTTTCGCGGCAGTACGAGTGATGGTAATGATGATGATGATGATGGTGGTGGTGGTTGTGGCGACTATGACGACGATGACGTCGATGAAGACGATGCTGGTGATGATGATGATGATGATGATGATGATGATACTGAAGACGACGATGATGATGATGAAGATGAATATGAGGATGAAACGACGACGACGATGATGATTATGAGGATGATGATGATGGTGACGATGATGATGATAATGGTGATGATGGTGATGATGATGATTATGATGACGATTATGATGATGATTACGATGATGATAATGATGATGATGATGATCATTATGATGATGATGTTGACGACGATGATGATAATGGTGGTGATGATGATGATGATGATGATGATGACGACGACGACGACGACGACGACGACGATGATGATGATGATGATGATGACGATGGCCCCCTTTTGTAAATATATGTATATATGTTAATTATTTAATACTCTGTATTCGCCACTTAATTGTGACATTGAGTTAAATAAACAATCAATCAAGTACGTTGTTTGGTTATCGTATGATGTTTTGTTCAATATTTGTGCCAAACGTAAGCACAATGTCATTGCGAGATAAGGCTTTTAATTGCGACATAGGATCCAAGGTCGCCATAATGACATTGGAACCGGTTTGACTTTGAGAAATAATTAAGGTTATTATCCAACTGGGCATATAATATGTTTCCATAGCGTAATGGGCGGTTATTTTTGCTTTTATGATATGATAAATCTGATAAATTTGAAAAGGACCCCGTTCTTGCTTAGTTGGGAACATGCATCCGGACATGCTCGTAGCGGAAGACATGCTCGTAGCGGAATAACCACATGGCCCGCGATTTGCAGACCGTTCACGGTTAGACAAATGTTGCACCGAAACCAACACATACCAGTGGTTGACGGTGGTGGTATTATTTGTGGCTATAATTTACCCAACTGTACATCAAACTTCTTTAAACATGGACGAAATTTAATCCTATTTTACCGGGAAATTAGGCCAAAAATTATGGCAAAATTTGTATTTCTTACATAAAATTACGATTTATGTGGTAACAGCCCAGATAATCTAGTATTTGCATACATTGCTATTTCCGCGGATATTCCCTTAATATAATAGACACCATTTCCAGTCATGTATCTATATTTTCCATAGTAAAAAATAACCATATATGCAGGTCATAGCAAGAAAATATGGTATGTCTATAGCAGTGGTATGAAATGTCTATAGCACCAGCTATAGACATGCCCCAAAATCGAGTGAGTGCCTCCATGGAAACTAATTTTTCGGGCACTAATATGATTGACATAGCAAACATGTCCAGTTCATTTTGAAGCTAAGGCCCGTTCCAAACGACGGATTTTTGTCGACTCGAATCTAATTGTATTAAATCCGTCGGTGATGCGTCTGCGGCCAATTTTGTTTCAGACGGACGCATCTTTGTCGTGTCGAATCTAATACATCGGTCGATTTATTTAAAGGTGTACTCCATGTTACCTTCACAAAATGGTCACGCGTAGATATAGAGGCCTATATATACCGGTATGTTATACATATATATACTAAAATACAGTATATAAATTATGTATAAATATATGCGTGCTTGCAGCGCGAATATATGTGCATATGTATATGAGGATGTTTATAGTACATATAGTTATATAATATAATATAATAAAATATAAAAGGCGCTACAAATAAATGTTAGATCGTGCATCCAATTGCCATATATGTGTATACCATGCATGTAAATACAGGTATACAAGAATTATTATAAATCAGAGACTACCACCCCTACCCTTATAATAAGGAATACCGGAATATATGAATTATTATAAATAAGATGTTACCACCCCTATACCCCTCATAATAAGTAATACCGGTATATATGAATTATTATAAATAAGATCAGTGGTACCACCCCTACCCCTTATAATGAGGAATACCGGAATATATTAATTATAAATTATAAATCATAGGCTACCACCTATATATCCTTTATAATAAGGAATACCGGTATCTATGAATTATTATAAATCATAGGCTACCATCCCTACCCCTCATACTAAGTAATACCGGTTTTTATGAATTATTATTAATCTGAGGCTACCACCCCTACCCCTTATAATAAGGAATACCGGTATATATACATTATTATAAATCATAGGCTACCACTCTGCCCCTTATAACAAGTAATACCTGAATATATGAATTATTATAAATAAGAGGTTACCACCCCTTTACCCCTCATAATAAGTAATATCGGTATATATGAATTATTATAAATCAGAAGTACCACCTCTGCCCCTTATAATAAGTAATACCGGTAAATATATTAATTATTATACATCAGAGACTACCACCCCTATTCCTTACAATAAGGAATATCGGTTTATATGAATTATTATAAATCAGTTGCTACAACCCCTACCCCTTATACCGGTATATATGGATTATTCTAAAACATTGATACTATATCCATTATAAGATGTGAGTCAGTGACATGCCATGTTCGTTGAGGAATCAAACTACCAAAATAATTACAATTTGCACAATGTTACCTAAGCTATGCTTATAGATATATCTTTCTTTATGACAAAGAGAGCGTGCAACAAATGACGTCATGTGGGTATTTCCTCAGATAAGGGGAGCCCCCTCATTATTATATCATTATCATATCATTATCATATCATTTGCATTCGTTCTTCGGCAACTTTCGGCTCTTCTCGTCACATGTATTAGATTCGAGTCGTCAAAAATCCGTCGTTTGAAACCAAGACGGATTTCAGACGCATCACCGACGAAGATTCGTCTGAATTGGACGGAGATTCGTCTGTGATGCGTCTGACACGGATCTAATTGTTTCAAACGTCGCATTTTTGACGCATTTAATACAATTGTGGGTCTGGTATTAGATTCGAGTCGACAAAAATCCGTCGTTTGGAACGGGCCTTAGATATCATACGTTGAGAGACTGTATGTTATATAATATGTCAATGCAAAGATTCATTAAAATTTGATAAAACTTATATCGAGTATTTCGGGTCATAATTTTCGTATAAAACCCGATTATCGAACAGTAATGTGCAAATTGCGGAAACCACAACCGCTCATTTCTGTAGACCAATTATCGCTGTTAACGTTAACAAACATCAGGGTAAAATAAACCGTGTTTTTATGAAATAACTTACGACAACTAAAGACGATGTGCAAATCGCAGGCCATGTGGTTATTCCACTACGAGCATGTCTTCCGATACGAGCATATCCGGATGCATGGGGTGGGGAAGAATGTCATATATATGCCATATTTTGTGAGAATTCTAGATATTTCTTCCAGAAAACCTGTCGATGGGCTATGATAGATTAGGAGGCTATGTATGCTGAACGGAAATATTTCCAAAGCTTCTGTATGGTTGCTCGGTAAGTGTATTAGTGAGCCCAGAAAGACCAACTTCCCCCGATCTACTTCGTACTCAATGGGTAGCATCCGGAGCAAGGAGAGCGAGAGAGATTTTTGATACACATTATTGTATGCATTTTCTAGGTTCATATATTGAGTCTCTGACAGGTTCCACCACATTTCGGAGCCAGATATAACTTTTGGAATGACAACGAGTTTTAAAATCTTTAGGTTGGTCATGGGACTAAAGTCCTTTGAAATTGGTGAGCGGCAAACTGCAAAATAACATTTGCGGATAAGTTCTGATGCTTTTGCAACATTCGGGATATTTGAACTGCAAAGACTCCTGGATTATACCAAGGTGTGTCACTTGTTTCGTTTTGCTTATAAATGTGGCCTGATCCTAGTCTCCGTGATTGGGGGTCTATATTCTCGCGGTTATTGATGTATTAAAGACGACTACTTTGCTATTTGCTCTTTTCATGTGAGAAGGAGAAGCGGCATTTCAAGCTGTATATATGGCACACGGTCAGGGGGGGGGGGGCGAATTTTTTTACGAGACATGAGGTGGGGGTGGGGGGGGGCGTACCCGAGGCCGGAAACAGTTTTTGACCACCTTTTTTGCATTTTCTTTTCATTGACATATTTTCAACTGTTTTAAACATATTTGTTTATATGTTGTGGCTTGTTGCAATATGAGAAGAACTAATACATTCAATATTGTTATAATTACCCCCATAAGTTGATATAAAATGGAAAAAATAGTGAATATTGTGGGGGTGGGTCCCAAAATTTTCATTGATTTTTTTGGCTCGCAATTTTTTTTTATTGTGTCTGTTTCAGCTTGCTTGGCAGTTTTTATATTGAAAATTGTCTAGTTCACGGTGTAGATCAATAAAAAAAACTACTTCAGATAGCTCTAGGGTAGGGTGAACTTAATGCAGTCTGACAATATCAGCTCATGACATAATATTACAATAATTCTTATACTTCATGACAGTCTCTTTACTCATACAGTTAGTTGATGCATGAGTGTAATGTATGAACTAAATATTTGTATCAGTGTTTGTATACTAAATTGATTTTTAAATATACTTTTGTCAAATAATTATTTGAATTGTCAAATTATTTGTTTCAGTGTTGTTGACAACCATCAATAAGTAAATAAGTAGACATGAAATAAAGTTTTAATAACATTTATTGAAAGAAACAAAAATATAACCTTCCTTGGATAGTCTTCTGAAAAGTATAAAAATATTATTTAAATAGATGTGAAAAGGGACCAGGACACATTACAGTTTTGTTCATATTGTAATTATTATATCCCATAATTACCTGCATAATCTAGTATGTAAATGACACTTAATGTTTAATTCAGGCTAATTTGAAAATTATCAAAGAAGAAAAATTAATTGACTTAATTATTGTATATTTATAAGATGATGTGCATGCAAGGTGGTCGAGTTTGAAGGCACACATAAAGGTCATGTACAGAATGTGTGTGAATTTCTTATTGCACATGAACTCCATCCAGTACATGACCGAAGTTCAGCTCTGATTGTCCAAATGAATCTCAGTAATATACATCCGTGTATATGGATTTGGCACTAAATTGACCATCAACGTTCAAACTCAAAGGCTTAAGCATTATTTTAGGCCAAGTTCTAAGTCGTAATGCGAGGTCGGGTCGGTGGTCATGCAGGCATACATAAAAGTTAATTCGTACACTGGTTCATATGCACATTTTCCTTTTTGGTATTACTATAGGCTCTAGGCCTACTAGTTGATGCTGGTTGATGTCTGAAAAAAGATAAAGTTTGTGTAATTTTTTATTCTACTGTAGGCCCTAACACTGGCCCTAGTTATTTTTTGTTGTCATTCCAGGGGATTCAACATATTTTTCATCTACTCACCAGCTGTACTCACACAGATGAATAGGCTGAGTTATAAATTTACCAATATAATCACATAATATTCTACCTTTGTTGATTGCTTAGAGTTCAATTTTGCACATGTTTGTTAACAGGGAGTACATAAAGCTTTGATGTTTTGGGGTGGGTGTCTAAAATCTTATGGAAAAAAATGCAAGAAAGGGTGGGTGGGTGTAAACAAATGGAAATGTAAAAAAAAGACCCCCACGTCTCGCAACTTTTTTACGCCCCCCCCCCTGACACGGTCAGTATATTCTGTGAAGACCACCTTCGGTTAGCGAAGAAACTGTGACATCACCGGCTGTATATCTATTGTTCGCTTTCGGTTGTCGAAACCACCGCCTCCCGATTGAAACAGGTTCATGGTGAAAAACAACATACCCTGTATCCAGATATTACTGTACTGCATGCAATGTAGCGGCAACTGGGGATGAATATCATTATATGTTTAATTGTGGGAGAACGGAATCACTGAGGCGACGTTTCTTACCTTTACCCCTTACTCAGTCACCAAATTTATACAATCTGGGGCAAATAATGAATACAAAAAATGCTGTACAACTTCACAAATTAGGAGAATTTATACGAGCCCTAACTACACTGCTTGGTACACCGCTGACCCACCCACCCCATCCAATTCATAATTTACTGTTTACTGGATAATTCATACATATATCACCAACGCCAGTTCCTTGATTCAAGATTATTAATATTTTGACCTCTTATGTCACATATATGTGTTTATATGAGCGAATACAAGATTTAAGATTTAAGTCGTGGGGCATGAACAGGACAAATAACTGACATGCATGCCATCTGGAGAATCAAACAATGATCTTACGAGGTCATCAATGAAAATAAGGTATAAAAAGGAAGATAATATATAACCATGTCTGGTCCCTTGCTCATTACGAAAAATAATTGGACAAGAAGCCATTGTAGAGTGCATTGCTTACTATATCAGAATACATATTGTTTAGTAACAAGAGCATGTGACCTCTTACTCCTTTCTCATATAATTTATAAATCAATCCTTCGTGCCATACACAGTCGAATGACTTTTTTAGAATCAAGATAGGCCGCAAAGAAACACGAGCTATTTGCTTTTGCATAAGACACACTATCTCGGACCTCATGTGCAGCGACAGAGCAGTCAACCCTCTCCTGTACGCCATTCTGCAAGCTGATCGGAAAAATCTTGAAGGTACAGCTCTGCTTATAGTCTCCGAAGGATGATAATTTCGAACAACTTGCATGTGACTGCATGGTAGGAGCATGATTGCACGATATATGTCGGGGTTTTGCACGAGCTTCGGCTTCCCTTTATAGATGGGCACAAGAATGCCTTTTTTCATAGCACGTGGAATGTGTGCGAGACATAACATTGCAGAAAACAATAAACATAGTGCATAGTGACTCGGAACCATCGGAGGAGCAAGTAGGATTACTTTTATCCGAGCCACCTGCTTTATTACGTTTTAGTTTCCTGAGAGCTACAGAATGCTCTAAGTAATCGACTTCTTAACCATGTGCACAGCAGAATTATGGGTAACTTTTCAGGATTTAGTCGGAAATATGGCTTGTTGCCATTCACCGGAAAGCTCTCGGGGAGAGCTTTCCGGTGAATGGCAACAAGCCATATTTCCAACTAAATCATGAAAAGTTACCCATAATTCTGCTGTGGTTAAGTAGTCGATTACTTAGAGCATTACTGCATACTAATCTCTGCCAATGTAACTGTGGTGGAGGTGTTTTGCACTTTATTAGTTAAAAGCACAGCGCTGGCATGTTGGGAGTTAAATGTTAGGTAATAACAAGCGAAGCGGTGACTGGAGTAATCATTGACAAATCATTCCATGCACTCATCAAACAATCTAGGTGAACTAGATATTGTAACTTCTCATTGGTCCGTCACGCTGGCGATGGTCTGTGTTCACTGGAGGCGAACTGTACTCGTCGTGAAACAACTGGAATCTCACCATTTTTTTTTTATGTTCGGACGTAAACCAAAGATGGCCATAGATGCCGCATTTGGAATACGAGAAGATGAAGCAGGACAGTCTGTATCTGAATATATTATCCAGATGAGGGACAGGATGTCCGAAGCAGTGAAGAATCAACGAAGAAGTAAGAAGAACTACAATCATAAAGCACGAGCTACCAAACTGGAGATTGGTGACAAGGTATTGGTGAGAATTCTTGCTTTCGATGGACCACACAAATTAAGCGACAAGTATGACAAACCTATCTATACCATTATAGATCAACCAGTTAAAGACATTCCTGTATTTGTGGTAGAGACGGTAGAAGGGAAGAAGAAAACTATCCATAGAAACCATTTACTACCTGTAAATTGGACGGTCGAAGAGGAACAGAGTACTAAACCAGTACCTGCACCAAGCAATATAGTTACAAAGACTAAAAATCAAGTTGTACCAGTGGGTAGTGATATTTCCGACGAAGAGTTTGAAGAAGTAGTTATTATTAAGGGTGCACCCAAGAAAACCCCAGATGTCGTTTTGATAACTGCGGGAGATGATAACGAATGTGGCGATGAGAGTCTACAAGACAGAGAGCCATCAGAGGAATTTTCTGTTGTAGACATTCAACACCCAGAACCGGAAGAGATCACACAGCAACCTCAAATAGAGATTGAATGTGAAGAAGTGAGAGAAGCAAATCTACCATTTCCACAAGTAACGAATAGAAAATCGACCAGGACAAGGAAGAAACCATATGTGTTTCAAGGAGACTTTATTACCAACAGTACTGTGGAGATACCAGAGTCAGAGTTTATTTCCAGGTCAGTATTGTTAAGGAATATATCAACCAAAGAATTTTTTGTGGACATGCCACCTTACATGTTAAGAGAACTGATGCGGACTATTATGCAGTGAGACATGGGAGAAAAGCAAATCATTGGGAACTAGTTGTATTTTATTTAGATATATTTTAATATATTAGTACAAATTCTATTGCCTGAATTTATTTCAGATAATGGAAAGTTATGATTCACTTATGTAGTGAAAGTGAGCCAAATATGAATATTTGTCTTTTGCAGGTTGATACTATATTTTGAGGTCAACCAATCTTGTAAATAAGAGAAAACGGTGCCATTTTGTTGTTTTCTGCGTTGGCAAGAAGAAAAAAAAAATCAAGAAAATCAAGAAGTAAAAAAATATATTTAAAATTTTGTTGTAAAAATTTGATTTTGATTTTAAAAAAGGAAATAAAAAAATACTGGTTTCAGTGTTAGGGGTTATGCTAATGTGGTATCTTAATTCCATATTTGATGTATAACATTAATACTATTTACTTTGCAGATAAATGGTATAGGAAACAGTGTTAATGCAAACATAATATTGTGTAGAATATAACAGTGTATATCGGTACGTTAATACTCCATTTAATAGGCTATGTTATATTTTCAGCTAAGTAGCTTGGACGTAATGTCTAAGTATATATATATTGAGGCAAAAGTAATTATTTGCTACTATTTATAACAAGTATACATTCTTGTTTAAAAAGTCAAGGATGCCATTTCTTTGAAGAGAGGGGAGTATGTGGTGGAGGTGTTTTGCACTTTATTAGTTAAAAGCATAGCACTGGCATGTTGGGAGTTAAATGTTAGGTAATAACAAGCGAAGCGGTGACTGGAGTAATCATTGACAAATCATTCCATGCACTCATCAAACAATCTAGGTGAATTAGATATTGTAACTTCTCATTGGTCCGTCACGCTGGCGATGGTCTGGGTTCACTGGAGGCGAACTAAAGTCGTTCTCTTTTCTACGAATAAGCTAGGTAAGCGATTCGGACCACTTTGCCATCTTGCATTTACATGTATGCATGCTGTTTGGTTCGGCAGTTTATTTAGAACCTGAATGTTATAAACATGAGAAGTATTCTGCTTTTGTCTACACGATGAGGTGAATATTTGTCCGATGGATTCGTTATTTTGTCTTCCGATTTCTCTTGTAGTAAAGTCATATACTTTTATCTAAATTTATTGTCAGTTTACTTTCATCAGCTATTATATAGTAAACTATCTAGGCACGTGGTGTTTCAGTAAAGTTAATTGGATTTGCTAATAACTCAGCAGTAACAAATATCTGGGTCTTAACCCATTCCAGTATTCATGTAAATATATGGATAAATCACGCATGTGATTTATTATACATTTAGCAGATCTAAGTGAATTTGCGATTTGCGTGATATGCTATGAGCTATATTATGACAATTGTTTGTACATATCCATTTAATCTTTCAGAGCATTCACTATCCATCTATGATAGACTAGTCTTGAAAATGATCAATCTGGCCGTGGTACAGGAAAAACGTCACTCAGTACAAACTCAGTTGTCACACCTAGGAGGACCGTAGGAGTTACTATTCACCTGTATCATAACTACTACCAGAATATACATCATACCTATGCCATGATAGTTACAGAGAATATACAGAGAAATGAGGTGAGCTCGTTCTGATTTATACCCAAATCCCGGGAACACTGGATAGTCCTTGACCAAGGCTTGAACCGACACCCCTATATCTGGTGTGCTCTTATTTCTACTGGATTGGCCAGGGAAGTATACGGTGAAGGAAAACCCAAATACAACATAACCACATCTGTACTGTTATTATCCATGTCCGTACACGTGGGTATAAGAAACTCTTCTACTTTCTAGTGGACATAATGTTCAAAATATCTCTGATTGTGTTCGGAACGCTTATATAAATATGAAAATTACTGGTTCCACCCTCTAACAATATCATGAGGGCCCCGACACATCTTTTCGTTGAAGAGCATTTCTGTTCCGGGACGTATAATTATGCTACTTCTCGTTCGTGGAACAATTGCTTTCCAAAAAGCTTTTTTGGTCGGATGTGGCAAATGCTTCAATTTGTCGGACAGCATTACGCATATGTGATTTAACAGCAAGTCGGAAAAGACGTTTCTGCTCCCTGTAATTTCGGTAGCATTCGTCGATAAAATGAGTGGGCCGGCCAGCGGATAGCCAAGCTTTATGATATAATTCCTGCTTAGTATCGTAGCTTTATGAAGACTATTGATCTCGTTATTCCAATACGGTTTGAATTAATGTCTAGATGAGGTTTCTTACCCGCTTCATTCGCGGCAGACAATAAGGCGTTAAAATGGGCAATGTTTGAATGGAACAAGTCGATACCGCATGGTGAATTGAACTGATTTGGTAAGCATTGAAAGTCATCGCGCAGCAGTGCACAGTGTCACTCAATGTAAAATTTCTCCCAGTTTATTGTTATAGTACAGCAAATATAAAAAAATATTCCCCTTGGTGTGCTGTCACCCACACTCAAGTCAGCATAAAATCACATCTGGCAGCTGAATAGTTGATTATGATTGGGATAAAATTAATGCAAAAACAAGAAAAAATCAAATCCACCATGGAAATATTATACCTAGATGAATATTGATCCAGAGTGGGTGAAATAATTAACCTGGCATTTAATGCGGGTATGTTTGAAAATTTGGTGATGATTTTTTGTGCGGAATTAGGGCAGTATCAAAAGCGGTACATTTAAAGACGGAAACGGCACACGGACCTATTAATCTTTTGGGGTCATATTGTGTCCGAAGAGTCATTCTTCAAAATTGACTAGGTTAGAAAGTTCCAGCATTCACAAGGAATCGAGCATAGCCCCGGACATTAACACTGTCGCCTATGGAGAATAATTGGTGTACTGTAACCTATAGCAAGATATGGTCGTTTTTGAGATTTCTGCTCTGGAACACGGCCCGTGCTCATTATCCTCAGAAAACAAATTGGGAGCTTGAAGCACGCGATACGACAGATTATTAAGTTACAGGAGCCGTCAAATAAAATAAAAAATTAACCCCTTCCATACCATTTCTACTTCTCGTTGTAAAACCGAAAATTGTCATTTTCGGCCTATTGCGGGCCCACGAATGCCCCTTTAATGAATGTGATACCACCATTTGGGGCACCCGACATTCCAGATGAACGAAAAGGCAGATTTGTCGGGATTGAGCACGACGTCGGCGTAAATCTTTGTTTCATTATGGACCACACTATAACACATGATGCAAAATCGGTTCATTATCTGGTCAAACGAAGTCGAATTGCACCTTTAAGATGACAGGTTGACAAAAAAGGCCAACCCTGGAAGTTTGCAGAAATGGTTTGACGATCTAACGCGCCCAAATTTCCGCCAATAAATGCATTCTTGTGACGGGCAAATTTGGGTTTTCTGTCGATTTTTTTCGAAAATTTGGTAGGTGCGCCCAAAGTGAACACCAAGTACGCCCAATTCGACTGGCGAATTGTATGATATATTTTCTGGAAGTTTTTCTACAAGCTATCAGATCGACCACATGTATGTACGTCGTCATTGTCTAGTTTGCCAGAATACAGCTTCAATGAAAAAAATCACATTCAAGTCAAGATATTGTTTTAGCACATTCAGATATGGGTGGTGGCAGAAGAGGGTTAATAAAGTAAGAACACAGACATGTTTCGAATCAAAGTTATTTATTTTGACGTCGGTATATAAATGGCCGCAATTTAATACTGTCTGTGCGACTTTATTATCTGTCCAATGATCACTATAGGTTATAGTACACCAAATATAAAAAATCCCCCCTTGCTTGGTGTGCTGTCAGCCACACTCAAGTCAGCATAAAATCACATCTGGCAGCTGAATGGTTGATTATGATTGGGATAAAATTAATGCAAAAACAAGAAAAAATCAAATCCACCATGGAAATAT
Organism: Siphonodentalium dalli; assembly: GCA_032622095.1. Classification (NCBI taxonomy): domain Eukaryota; kingdom Metazoa; phylum Mollusca; class Scaphopoda; order Gadilida; family Siphonodentaliidae; genus Siphonodentalium; species Siphonodentalium dalli. Next base: position 58,459,029 of record CP136067.1, read on the forward strand.
TATACCTTGATGAATATTGATCCAGAGTGGATGAAATAATTAACCTGGCATTTAATGCGGGTATGTTTGAAATTTTGGTGATGATTTTTTGTGCGGAATTAGGGCAGTATCAAAAGCGGTACATTTAAAGACGGAAACGCACACGGACCTATTATTTTTTTTGGGTCATATTGGGTCCGAAGAGTCATTCTTCAAAATGGACTAGGTTAGAAAGTTCCAGCATTCACAAGCAATCGAGCATAGCCCCGGACATCAACACTGTCGCCTATGGAGAATAATTGGTGTACTGTAACCTATAGGGTTGCGTTTGGTATCGCTATGACTGGTAGAGTTATCGCTCATTGGTGAGGGGATAGATGAAGTGCATTTTGCAGGCCGATGATTTGATATATTAACGGCATTGTCATCCACTTTTCAGCATTGTAAACAAGATCTATTCTGGAGTAATGTATAATAATGTGGTCCAGAAGTGAGGGAGAGTTCTCCATGCAGAGAGTATGGTACGTTTACAAGATACGGTTGGACCTTTGCACGTGAAATGTCATCACTGATGTCAATTGGTGTCTATCCATGAACCGTGTAAGCGGCAAACCCTTGAGTTATATCGGCGTGGTTCCAATTCGGACTGTGAATCCAATCTTGAAAGATTCGCATTGAAGTCTCCCGAACGAATAATATAATCGTGTTTTGAAAAAATATCGATGAGGTCAGACAAATCAGCATTTCTTGTACGATTAATCCGGGAGGTTCGAATTTGGAAGATACACTTGAAAGATGAAAACAAATTGATTATACTCAAGTCTTAAACGAATCCCAGTGATTCGTTCATTATTCACACCTATAATCGAAGCACGAAATATGTGGCGTATATTAATGAGAAATGCAACACCGTCTCGACAATAGCTGCCACCGGTCTTCGTTACTATAGTTCTCCCGCTTTTGGCGACACTTACGTATTTTTTTACCACAGTGGGGGGGGGGGGGGGGGGGGGGGGGGGCTCCACAGTTGATGCGTCCCTGTCAACGTGTAAATATAGATGGATTATTGTATCAGACAATTCCCAATGTACATGTATTATGTCAGCTTATATAGATGAATTATTGTATCAGACAATTCCCAATGTACATGTATTATGTCAGCTTGTATGCGCATTTTGGCTGATTTATAATAATTATCTCGGTGTTGTGTTTTATCACCGTACATATTTCTACGCAAGTGTGCAAATAGCCGTACAGAAACTCGGCAGCTTACAAGCCGTATGCCTGTAGCAGATCACCGTCTTTAAAAGATGGTGCATATGCACTTTAATTTTTTGCCAGATCAATACGACTGATACATCAATGGATATAGTAATGTTTCTTTTTCCGACCACTACACCTGACCACTAGCTACCATTCTACGTGATCAGATTTGTTTTTAAAACGCAATATTCGTAATTTGAAGTGATACAAATATCGTGCACGAAATATTTCTTTAAATGATGCTCGACTAGGGTTTTCGCGAATATATAGCTATACAAAGTGTTCATATTCGAGATGCCAGAGATATATAGCTCATTACAATTATGATAGTGGGAATCCATGAGACCTTCAAACTACCCAAAAAAATAAGGGTGATTATTTGGTCTCAGCCACTTCATGATGTCATATTATCTGACTTAAAACCAAAACACCCATGTGCACATCATAATATTAGTGGCATATGCATGGGTATTCGGACACTGTGTGGTGAACACATGCAGTGGTCTTTCGAATATTTATTAATGTACAAGCTGACTGCTCATGCTGACCAATGTTATTTGTTAAACGATTACTAGCTTGCATTTCAACAAAGCTGGAATGGGACGTGGTTTTCACGGTTTTCGTTTGGGTGGGGCTTCAAGCTTTGAAGTATTAACTGCACCCCTCCATTATACTGTTCTGCATCCCTTTTCGGGTTAGCAAATTTGGCATTCTTCAATTGAATTTCTTGTTTTTCTTGAAACCCATAATTATCGTTCTTCACATTCTCTTATTCGTAGATATATCTTTTAGTTTACCTTGATTAATTTAGAAATAGACCGATAGATTGTTTCTATACTATGTCCGTGCTGATGGGGGTTGGTTTGTCAAACTTATCATATATGACGATCTGTCTCCAAACATTGTGTTGCTCGGCAATGAACATGTTATATTTAAATATTGACGTGGAAATGTAGTTTCCATTTAGGTCCAACTAGGAATTTCCAACTGCACTTTGAACCAAACCAAATCTGGAATATTCGATTAGAACTCCAAGTATACAACTGGTATATCTCAAGCTTTCCAATTGTTGTATATATGTCTCTCGACACATTCTCTATAGAGGTACATTTTATAAATTATGACACTTTTAGTATACATTTTGACCAAAGGTAAGAACGATTTTAATTTTAACATCAGATAAATGTCAACTTATTGTTATTTTTACAATTGATGTGTAATTGACCAATTATTAAACATTTTGATCAAAGTTTCGCGCGAAACCATCTCAACCCCCTGTTGCCACTTCCTTTCCCAACATTTTTCGCAAATTTGGAATTCAGTTTGGTATAATTCTTCCCTTTTGATGTTGCTGGAGGATTAACATGTCGAATGTTGTTCATCGACTGGAAGATACACACAAACTGTTACCGCACCTGGTTAAGTAGTCCTGCTAATTTGCTATAATGCTGGTGGGTCCTGCTGATTTGCTATGATGCTGGTAGGGGACGACTGTTGCTGTTAAATAAAATGTATTGCTATTTTTCTAAAGTTATTATTTAGCTGTGTTTGGCTAATCTGATTTGAGAAAAAGCTAGTCTGTTCATGAAACATTCAAAAACATGTATATTTTAAAATAGTATAATCAAGGCTCTTCATGTGTTTGCAAAGGCGACAGGAATAGCCATCTTGATTATGACCAGTTTGTAAAAAGCAAAATAATCATTATTTAAATGGACGTGGCTCCCCGTAAGGAGGTGTAAGATGGTTGGTAAATGCACGATATATATATTGATATATACCGGCTCTATATGCTCTGAAAAATACATGTTAATGTCTCTGCTATTTTCAAACTCTTTTCAATGTCCGCACCGAAGTGAAACAAAAGCTCGTTACCTCTACCACTTCAGGAATGGACTAACAAGGAACCTTCTTTATTGTTCGATGGCGTCCATATCACTTGAATGAGTCTGTCTGTGGCCAGGCCACATAATAATTTTAGCGTATTTATCGACCTAGCTATGTTGATCCATGGAACCGGACGGCGATGTAATAAAAACGAGCATAATTTGAACCTTCAAACCACCAAGTTCCTTGAAATATCTTTCAATATCCATGTTTTTCAATGTGTTATAAAACATTATGGCTTTTTTCCATTCGTTCAGATTAGCCACAAGTCGTGAAAATGACAACTTAGAAAAAATAACTGTACATTTAAAAAACAGCATCACTTTGCTCTACCAACATCATAGTAATTCACCAGGACCCACCAGCATAATATCAGGATCATGCACTTAACCAGGCGTGTTTTCCTCTTTCCGAGGTGGTCATTATTTTCAGGTTATTATTTAGACAATGTACAGTTGAGCAAATAATGACCAGGATAGTATTACCCCCTCGGCGAGCTAACAACACCTCGGGAAAGACATTCGTCGAGATACCACTCAAGCGACAACAAAAGGGAGATGCGCAAGTGGGTTTTAAGTCCTTCTAATCTCGATCAAGGTCACTGGCTGTCTGGAAAAGAGAGCTCAGAATGCCACGTCGTAAATTGAACATGCGCACTTATCAACCTTGTCTATACTAAACACTGATTGATGAGTAGTTAAATTTTCCCATTGAAACTGCTCAGATAATAAGGTCAACATAGGTAGTTTGTTGAACTTATTATCTGAACATTTCCCTCAGTAAATATGACTCTTTCTATACTTTTATTATCCGTCGTCAGCTTATATATTACCTGTACATCCATCCAAATCCATAATAGTCTATTTCAATGTTCATTTTTTAAATTTGTTTGGATAATTTATTTAGTATAGAAATGGTTAAAGTATATATATTTCCGTAAGCTTGTAACTTACAGGTAAAGTATAGAAGTTTTATAGTTCTAGGTGACCCAAGTAGCACGCAACGACAGAAATCAAGATATTGCTCAATTATTTCTATATTCCTTTTACTAATCCAAATTTGTTAACAGCCCAGCCGATTTCACCGGCGTGTTCCTTTCTTGGTTTAGGAAACTCATTGTCCGGTCCCGTCCTTGTAATATAGTTTATAGTAGAAGTGGTTTCTTGTGACCTTCGACCTATGCCGACGGCCTGGAAATCCGTAACGACTGGAGATCTATAATCTCGCAAACCACTTGGACCTGAATTGAAAAACAATTTATAATCCACCAACCAGATGTAACAAAACTATATGTGACATTACCTTCCGGCCAAACTATACTGTCACAGAGAGCGGCATCTACACGCACGTATACAGTTATTGTTGTCGAACAATACATTTCTGATTAGAACTAGGGGACATTGATATACAAAGACTTATTTATGGTGCGCTAAATGCAGTATATAGATACGATCTCGCGATATCGACATATTTCGAGATACTATTATGTCGTGATTTCCAATTGCTGTGACGAGATTTAAATAATTTACACAAGGAACACACTGTAAAAAATAAGTATCGTTCTTTCATAGTTTTGTCCTGACAACTCGTCTCACTGTTCCATAGCAAGTTGAAAGCATGCAGATAATACATATTCATCGTCCAGTTTATAGCATTGTTATAGCATACGAAACATATTATAAACAAAATGCTTATCTCTGTGGGAATATATATTGAGAAACCCCACACAGTAACAATACATCAGCGAACGGGTTTGACATAAATTTATATTCCCGCAGAATACAATTCCCTTTAAAGTGACGAGAAGTATCTCCACCAGCCAGTAAATTCCAACTGCATATGTATACCGTTGAAACAGACGGATAAAGTCCGATAAATTCCATTGGCGCCCCCATTGGGTTTGAATTTTCATTGGCGCCCCCATTGGGTTTGAATTTTCATTGGCGCCCCCTTTGGGTTTGAATTTTCATTGGCGCCCCCTTTGTGTTGGAATTTTCAGGGGCGCCCCCATTGGGTTGAAATTTTAATTGGCGCCCCCATTGGGTTGGAATTTTCAGAGGCGCCCCCATTGGGTTGGAATTTTCATTGGCGCCCCATTGGGTTGGAATTTTCATTGGCGCCCCATTGGGTTGGAATTTTCATTGGCGCCCCATTGGGTTGGAATTTTCCAACTGGTACCTCAAACTTTCCAACTGTTTGAAATTGCCAACATAACACCCCCTATGTCTGGAAGGCAATTTACAACTGATTTCCATTGTAGTCCAAATATTTGACAGAAAGTGGAAAACTATTCCAAAATTTTACACTAAATACTGGTTGGAATAACAAACTATATACATGTATCAGAACAATTTATTCATATCCATTGGCCTCAAATGTCAAACTAATGTTATGTCAGGCTTGAAATGTCCAACTGTTGATGTGAACAGAGTTGGGCTGATACCGTTCGTAAAGATCGTTCGTTGTTTGAGTTTTCCCAATATAATCGGATATGATAAAATTAAAAGTGTTTGAGTGGGAATTTGAAAATGACTGTTATATATTATCGACCTAATTACATCGACAGAACGTGACAACATCGATCAATTACATGTACTTGATTTATTTCCAGGCCTAACCATTATATGACGATTTACAAAAAACACAGACCTGTAAACTGGACGGGACCGGAATACGGCGTCCATTGATGGTGCCCACATGGTACGTCATTCGTCATATCCGCACAAACACTGACTCTTACTTCGCTGGAGACGGTCTCAGATCCAGAATTTCGTCTGTCTGCCATGATTGTCAGGCACGGTCACTGGTCTCTCTGAATAACACAAAAATTTATATCGGTCAAACGAAAGCTATATTGGGATCACGGCGTGGTTATTAAATTCTACGAAACAACTCTTGGATAAGCATGGAACACGTAATCTGGGAATGTCACAAATTACGGAGTACAGTGCACGTGGTTAAAAATAAAACTTCCAAGTTGAAACGGCCGGTTGGATTTTTCTCAATCTCCGTCTCATGATATCTATCTTTTAAAATCCTCGATAATCTACGGATATTAATCGCCGACGACAACAACATATGTTGCCACTATAGAATATATCGAACATTTGTGTGTGATATTTACTGGTGGAGAGCAAAGCCGACATAAACAAACGGAAAGCGAGCAGCGAATTGACACCTCCGCCACAGAGAGAGACAAGAAAACCATAGTCAGAAATGGTAACGCCACCAAGATTATGGTATTACATATAAATATAAATTATAAAAAATACATAAAATATTTTGATAACAATTGCGTTTAAACAAGTAATCCTTCAAATTATTACTAACAAAGTAAACGACTGTGGGGTCACTCAACAGATTATAAAGACTTGGACTTAGTATACTGTAAATACTAAAATTTAAATGAAATAATTAAAAGATAAAATTTAGCAAGTAGTAAAAGTTAATTTTCTCATTTTTGTTTTGGTTAAATAAAGCAATAATTTAAATGTAACATTTAGTTTTTAAAAAATGATTGACCGTGGCTCTTCCAATAATTGCGCGACTGACCTGGTCAATTGTTCTTAAGAAGTTGTTTTGAGAATTACTATGGAGGGAAATAGTTGTGGCTGTGGCTTCGCAAGTAATTACCTTGGTGACGTGATGTTAACAAATCTGAACTCCAGTTAACCAAGGACGCTTCATACCAAATATAAGGTGAATTATTAATTCTTTAGAAGTTGTTTTAAGATTTACTATGGAGGGAAAGAATTGTGGTGCTGGCTTCGCAACTATTTGACCTCATTGTAACAAATATAAATATTAGTCACTCAGGCAATAGATGTATCTATTCTGTATATTAACTTATTGGGTCTTACGTGTCTTGAGATGTCTAAATAGTTTTCGATGGACAGATCGCGCAAGGGACCCACGCCAATCTTCTCTGTTGGGATTCCAATTGTTGGCTCATTAAATAGGCACATATGCTTAAGATACAGTCGCACGCTCCCGTAAGTCGGGTTTTGATTCCAGTTAATGAAAATATCATTGAAATAATCGGTTTCCCCCAATAAACATCCATATATTGAATATACATGTTTTGGAGCAGAATTAGGCAGTCCATATTGGACGCCATCATGGAATTTATTTTGTTTTAATTTTCACACATAATTATTAGTTATATGGATGGAGTTCTCATTAAACCTCACATCCTTGTATTGGTTACAGTAATACCCAAAGTAATTGACCACTTAACCACATCATAATTATTGGTAATTTTTCAGGATTTGAAATCCTGAAAATTTACCAATAATTTTGCTGTGGTCAAGTGGTCAATTACTTTGGACATTACTGTATGAGGATTGAGTTATCATTAAACCTCAACTCCTTATATTGGTTACATTAATGCCCAAAGTAATTGACCACTTAACCACAGCAGAATTATGTATTTTTTCAGCATTTACAATCCTCAAATTACCCATTATTCTGCTGTGGTTAAGTGGTCAATTGCTTTGAACATTACTGTATGATGATTGAGTTATCATTAAACCTCAAATCCTTATATTGGTTAGAGTAATGCCCAAAGTAATTGACCACTTAACCACAGCATAATTATGGGTAATTTTTCAGGATTTAGAATCATGAAAAAATACACACAATTTTGCTGTGGTTAAGTGATGAATTACTTTGGACATTACTGTATGTAGATGGAGTTAAACCTCACATCAGTGTGTTGGGGATTTGGACCTTGACTTGGGACCTTTGGTTTTTAACGCAACAAATGCGCGTACACCGTATACACAAATTTTGTATGTAACCAGAGTTTTTCTTGGATAAGATGAGTTTGAAGCCTGCTTACATTTCAAAATGTTGTCAGTTTTGTATTGTCTGCAGCGGATCTCGACGCGTTGAAGCAAAAGTTACAAAAGATAAAATGTGTATGTGACGAGACTATAATACAAATGAAAAAATAAATTGAGGGAGGGGTGGGCGATACAGGGAACTAAGGGTTGAACCGATATAAATTTGTAGAGCAATAACGACCAATGTTGACATATTATGCATATCAACTCTACTGTTGCAACAAGGCTATAAAATAGGGGGGTGTCAGAATCTTAGTCATCTCTATATAGTGCCAGAATAGTCATTTATGGAGTTCTATAAGATGTTGGGTTGGTTATATGGACTCGGAGAAAAAAGGGGTTTGTACCGATGAAGTTGATGAACTGACATAAATTAGTGGATCGATGTTGCCATGTAATGCATCGTGATCGACTGTACTAAAGCAGCAATTATATAAAATTGGGGGGGGGGGGGGTCTGAAATTATCTCTATAGTTGGCACCAGGATTATATAGAAAGGAATAGCAATTGATATACATATACGGCATACTATAGTAATACCATAGACATATAAGTACAAGTATCACGAGATAAAATATTACGTAACATGACTATATACCGATGAAAGAAATAAATAAATTGGACCGGGATTAGAGGTTGGGTTGGTTATATGTGGATAATTGGATATGGAATTCATACCGATGAAACGATACAAATTAGTGGAGCGATAAAGACACTTACTGACTTAGTCAGCCTACGCGGGGGAAATAGGGGTTGATACGATAGACCGAAATAAATTTGTCAAGTGATAATGACCAATGTTGACGTATAAAGTAACGCGACTGTACTGTCACCCAATTATCAGGTAGAACCGGTCAAATATGACAGGGTACAGCACGTAATTATTTCCTAGATCGAAGAAATGATTTTTTTTTTTCGATGATAAAATTTAACATTAAAATTGATTTATGTCTATAAAACTGTCATTTTTCAAAATTTTGAGCTGAAACTTGGTGTGTATGTGTATAATACTACTATATTCTTAAAATGACAGAGTTCAGCGCGTAATTATGTTTTAGATGGAAGAAATTGAATTTGTTTTCGATAACAAATTTACAGCGTGTACGGCCTACGGGTCATTGAGTATGCTCAATTTTTGTAAACAAACTTTTGTCAATAGCCGTTTTGGTCAAACTAAACCTTCTTCGACCGGGACAGCAGATCCGAATAGTAGCTAAGATGTATTTAGATAGAATTATCAAAAGAATATGACCGATCAGGGTACATTTTAACAGAATAGAGTGGAGAAATCTTGGTGATAATTCCAGAAAATAAAGATGTAGGAGAATCACAATTAAACTTCCCACAATGCACTTCACTAAACCAGGGGTTCGCAATGGGTTACACATTATTTTCAGTCTATCAGATTATTTATATTTTCAACAACAAGTGACTTTAAGTTTACAATTTCAGCCTGTCCTGACTCTATCGATACGATTTAACACATTTTAAAAAACGTATTATACACCGGTGGCGTTAACTTTACAATTTAAGCAACTACGTGATTCTATCGGTACGATTGAGTAAGGTACAAACAAGAATACATCAGGGGCTCCCAATGGGTTATATATTATTTTCAGTCTATCAAATTATTTATATTTTCAACAACATATTATTACACCGGTGACTTTAAGTTTACAATTTCAGCCTGTCCTGACTCTATCGATACGATTTATCATATTTTCATAAACATATTATACACCGGTGGCGTTAACGTTACAATTTCGGCATCTACGTGATTCTATCGGTACGATTGAGTAAGGTACACAAAATCTCCAAGAATACATTCGCCCTGTACACCACACAATATCAAACTCACAGAAGCTAGAAACACCACAGGTGGCGTAATGAACTTTTCAACACCACCAGGATTGCAGGACACTACATTGGGTGAGGTCGCATCAATTTATTCACAATCGCTCTCTGTGCTAGACTCGGACCCAGTAATATTTAATCAGCCAACAAGTGCCGAAAAGGTGTTTGACTCTACGAAAACATCTACGCCACGACCCCCGGTACAAACAATAACAAACCTCAGTCAAAGCGATCAAACAATCCCGGAAACCGAAACGAACACTAAGTCGACAGAGGATGTACTACATGAATTCATTCGCACAAAGCTGAACATCGAAGAGACAATTAGTTTTTGAAACGTCCACCGCCTTAATGGCCAAGTGCCAAATAAGCCCAGACGTGTTTCCAATTGCCCGTTTCTCACATTTCCGCCAACGCGATGTTGTAAAAAGGGCGATCAAGGACATGGATGATAAACAGTACAATGTCGTGTATCAATATGTTTATATATACAGTTCTCGTGTGTCTCAAGTGGTGTTGTGTATATCATTACGTGCGCAAATTGTCCAGAAATGCATTACATTGGTGAAACAGGCCAACTTCTCTGCAAACGAGTGACGGGGCATAGGCAGAACATCAACAACAGGGACTTGAACCTACCCATAGCAGAACATTTCTGTCAACCACAACACACACCCGATGACATCCGCATCAAAGTATTAAGAGGTGGACTTTCGGACATGAAAGAGAGACGTGTGGCCGAATTACAACATATAGAACTGTTTGGAAGTTTTTATCGTGGCATTAATAAGGACCGTGGTTTCATGGCGAGTTGGTCATAATTTACAATTTCTCCTTGGTCCAACTCTAATTATCTAAAATATGCTTATACATTGTATGGACTGCTTCTAAGCTAGATGAGTTCCCATATACTCAAGCATTGACTTTTCTTCACAACGCTACACATGTAGCTTCTATGTTTGGCGCGTCTTTCACCTGTAAGCTTTCCCGCCATTTTTCATTTGGCGCCAAATTTTGTCAGGTAACGTTCGTTAACGTCATAGTTACGCGGTAAACAAGTTTGTCTGTATATCAATGTGTATTTTCAAATGATTGTTCATTCATGTACCCGACGAAGGCTGTATAGCCGAAAGCTAGTACGACATTAAAGATTTGATGGGTCTTTAATTGGTGTTATCATATATTGATAAGAACTTCCTATTAGACCAGACCCATACGGCTAAAGATATCAACACTACTATATATATATATATATATATATATATATATATCCTTTATTACCGGCATGTACCGAGGTTCGTTGCGACACCTTCTGATGTGGAGATGCATGGTGGAGGGATAGGTCCGAATGCCCGTGAAATATCCACGTGAAATATCGGGAAAAAACATTCTGTATCCGGTCGCCGGACGAGCCAGAAAAAGTGGTCATAAAGCACGTGTAGCTGGTGATAGACTATTTGTGAACAATGATGAAGTTAACCTCGACGACCCACCTATGTACATGTTTCATCCTCCCAGGTCATTCTTACCAGTGCCCATTATCAAACAGACCAACTATAGATTCCAACCAGTGTTACCGAAATCACACGGGCACCATGTTTATATATATATCCTTTATTATCGGCATGTACCGATGTTCGTTGCGACACCTTCTGATGTGGAGATGCACGATGGAGGGATAGGTCCGAATGCATCCCACATGAATGCAGACAGAAGCGCTGATACAACAGTTGTAACTGGTGTATCCGCCTCTACTATAGTGTAGCACCGGTCGGATCTCGCCTGTTCGGTGCTTCTCAGTCTGCATTCCCAGCGCCGTCCGGTAAAGCACCGGATGTCGTATCCGCTACGGTGTCAGTGCCTAACAAGTTAACTGATATACAATTACCATCCCAGCCGTTAGTTGAGAGAGTGGGGTCCAGAAGCATAAATCAGAGCTGAAAATAGTGTCCCTAAACCTTGCAGGTATTATGAGTAAAATTGATGAACCAGAATTTCTAATTTTTTTAGGAAATGTCAATATTATTTGTTTACAGGAGACCAAAACTGATAGTATAGATATTATTAAAATTGCAGGCTTTAACTCTTTCACTGACATGCAGCACCACAGACAGATCTGCTACTGCCAAGCATACTATACATGTACATGTAGCATATTGCTGTTAAATACATATGGATTGGGTATTTCTCAATAACTTTTGTATCTGCCAAGCTATTTTCATGAAACTTGGTACGCATGTAGGTATTGGTCTGGGGAATCGAAAACACGCCCCAGTCCGCCATTGTCACGTGACCACGATCACGTGACTACGATCACGTGACCACAAAATATAAGAAAATTTCAGTATTTCTCAATAACTTTTGTATTTGTAGAGATATTTTCATGAAAGTTAGTATGTAAGTAGGTATCAGTATTGGGAATAGAAAATATGTTCTAGTCCGCCAGTGTCACATTTCACGTGACCACGATCATGTGACCACAAAACAAGATGGCCGCAATCCCGAAATATAAGATGTTAGTATATTGCTGCTAAATACATATTGATTGGGTATTTCCCAATAACGTTTGTATCTGTAAAGGACTAAAGGTATGTTCGTGAAACTTGGTGCACAGTTAGATATTGGACTTGCGAATTGAAAACACTTCCCAGTCTGCCAGGGTCACGAGACCGTGACCACATGAGGGTCACGAGACCGTGGCCACATGATCACAAAACAAGATGGCCGCCACACCGAAATATAAGGAAAATTCATTAATTCCCAATAACTTTTCTATCTGCAGAGATATTTTGACGAAATTTGGTATGTAAGTTGGTGTTAGTATTGAGAACCGAAAACAAGTTAGTATATTTCTGCTAAATACATATATTATTGGGTATTTCGCAATAACTTTTGTATATGCAGAGGTATATTCCTGAAACTTTGTATGCAGGTAGGTATTGGTCTCTGTGGAATGGAAAACACTTCCCATACCAAGAGGGTCACGTGACTTGACCACTTAATCACAAACCAAGATGGCCGACATCCCGAAATATAAAAAAATTAATCAGGAGTTTCTCGTTACACAATTTATTACATCACGTACACTGTTTTCACATAATAATATAGTGTTACTTTCCATGGATTTATGTTACGGGAGGGAGGTGTCAGGATTCGACTCAAGTCGCGATCGGCAGTGTATGGGTAATTAGACTCAAGTCGCGATCGGCAGTGAAAGAGTTAAAACCTTGATCCATCAATACAGAGAGAAAGCAACACTCCATCGTTCTGGGTAACGAATGATAGAATTTTGTAAAACAGCCTAGTTTCGAATTTTAAAGACATATTATGTACTTGTTCGGGTGTGTGAAACTGATCAGTTAGTATCCATGAGCTATGTCAACTGGGAGAATGTAGCATTCTACTAACATCGCCGAAAAGTTCAAGCAAATTGACTGTTCCACTCCATAGAAACATCATCTGAACTACGCTCAATTGTAAATATTTACTTCTCGATTCGGGACGCAACTATTGGTGATAAACTAACGAAAACGATTTCGCCACCAAGAGTCACTGCATTTAATTAATATACAAGAATGACGGTGTGTGTTGTCAACTTGGATATGATCATTGTAAAAAATAACTACTTTGAGCAAGATATTCCCCATTTCTATTTGATCACCCTACCGGAATGTTTCACATCACTTTAAATGGCAGAACTGGCTCTGGCTAATCTGAACGAATTGAGAAAACCCATGCATTATGTAATGTTTAAAGGCCCATTATGTAATGTTTAAAGGCCCATTATGTGATGTTTAAAGACCCATTTAATTTTCGAGTCACCGATTATTTTGTTTTATAGTGCCTTGATATACGAAGGTACTCTCCCACTAATTCTACATTACACTTACAATACAGTGAGTGTGGGCTTCCCACGCTAAACTGTCCGCAAAAACGATGGGGGTGGTACCACTTCACGTCAACAGCTCCTCATTTTACCATGGCACGTATCTCATTGAGCCTCAATCATGTCCCCGTTCTAAAGTATCCAAATAGAATCCAGCAAATATTGATTTTCACCATTTTGCAACATAATCACTCAAGCCATACCCCTTTCTCATACATAAGCATAGAATCCCCCCAAAGTAGCCCTGTTCTTGTAACATCGATACCATAGTTATCATCTTGAGATATAATCCTAATGATCTTTTAATCACACAATTGATTTGCTACCATCCCAGAGATTTGGCCTATGAAATTGTATTGGAATCAAGCTTGTCAATGGTATATAATAATAATTTTGACCCATTTCAAACTTTTAAACTGGGTCTGTCCTTTCCAGTATGTTATAACACTGAATTGATATAAAATCCAAACCACAATAATTGGCTATGACGAGGTTATGTAATGAGTTATTAAAATCTCTGTTATTAATGGCCCATTTAATTTTCAGTCACCGATTATTTTTATATAGTGCCTTGATATACGGTTTTAATAACATTCCATGACATACAATATGATTAAAATACTATAATTCATCACCATTTGGAACGTCTGAGTCTGAGAAGGTACCCATATATATATATTTCTATAGTAATAGAAAATAGCTGAAATTATAGAAACATTTACCCCGTCTCGCTCCAAGAATGCAACATAATTTAAGCTAATATATAGAGTTATTCATTTCCATTAAAAATAATACACACTGTACTACAAATCCAGATGAAACTTAAGCACAAAACACACGTCGGTACCTCAACAAAAACATGTTCACAGTACTGTTTATTACAACCGATAAGTTGATAATACAATGTTTTTGGTACTTCCTCTTTCCAATGGTATATAATATGGCATATATTTTATGTAATGTGAATTATGTGATTCTGGGGGTTCGAAAATTAAGTGGGCCTTTAAAACAAGCAGTCAACAACACATATATTGTAACATATTAATGAAGGCACATATATTGTAACATATTAATGAAGGCACTTTTTATTGTTGCAAACGGACAATAATGAAAATGGCATTTCCCGTCGTTTTGCAAACACCATGAATTCAGATTAAAATACTTTAAAATATAGATGTTCTTGAATGTTTCGTAAAAGGCACTGGCTATTTCTCAAATCTCTCAGATCAGCGAAAATGACCCCAATTTTTTTTTTATAAGGAACATGAGAAACGGAAGCCATTTCTCGGTTCAATTTCAGACACACCATGAGAGTTGTTTTTGAATGTATATTATTCAGTTTAATATACTCACGCGTTTGGTTAGCGATTCCGTCGTTGGTTAGCGATTCCGTCGTTGGTTAGCGATTCCGTCTACATTCACTGGCCTTCCACATCCGTATGGTATATGTTTAAAAAAAAATCTATAATAAACTTAATGCCGTTAATCCACCGATCAAAAATCGAAGTTTGGCTGCACTCCCAATCGTCAATAAGCCAGGTTAGATATATTCTATGGAACGCGCTTTGTTAGAACTAATTCGTCCGATCAATGGGTAAGATCTTTATGCTATACAGACATTTAAAATATATAAATGGCGCAATTTAAAGGCGAGAGACATATATCTCCGCCTCGGGTGCAGATTTATATAAACCGCTGTGGTTCATACCTGATCAAATTGAGAACTAGAAATAATCGGCTCCCTATTGAAGTTTCCAGTTGGAAAAACTCAGAAGTTCCTTGTTCACGTTGCCATCTTTGCGGTGAGGATACACCGGGCAACGAATACCATTATCTATTCATATGCAACGAACTTTCGTCCTTCCGAAGAACCTATCTGAAAACATACTTTCAAAGTAATCCGACTTATGAAAAACTAAAAACTCTTTTTAATGACGGAAATAAAACAAACATGTTGAAATTAGCCAGATTTGCATCGGAAATAGTTACCAAAGCAGCCATTTAAATTATTTTAAATCGAATCTACATGCATGCCCTCCTGTACGTATATAAACATGGTCCCTGTGCAGCTTTCCCAGCTAAGTGTTTATTTAATTTAATTATATTTCTCTGTTATTATCTCGAATTTGTTATCTTTTTTTGTGTGAGTTTTCCTACTTTATTTATCTCTATTATTTTTAAACTTTTGTTGACATTATATAATTATGATGCTATATATGTCCACCTCCAGTTCCACATATTAGTGGACGGAGAAAATAAAGAATTGAATTGAATTGAATTGTTGATTCAAAGATTAGTAAACTTAAAAGGGGATATATAGCCCGGCTCAGACGATGTCTTTTGTCTTTAAATAACAAGTTGTGTTGGTCTGACAACACGTTTCTCTCGGTATCTACCAGTTAGCAAGTATGCACATTCGGAAGTTCTACTCCGGATATGAAAACTACAGTAATGCTGTAAATAATCGACTCCTTAAACACTGCAGAATTATGGGTAGCTTTTCAGGATTTAGTCGGAAATATTTCCGACTAAATCCTGAAAAGTTACCCATACTTCTGCTGTGGTTAAGGAGTCGATTACTTAGGGCATTACTGTAACTAGAAAATGATAAACCCTTGGAGGACTATACCCGGAGTTCCCCGGGATTTGGGTTAAATATTGTTTATTTCCCATCAGATTAATTTACAGGAGTGATAGAATAATAGAATAACAGTGCCGGGGGGATTTATGTATATGACATATATCTGACGAGAGAGGAGAACAACAAGCACCTGGCGTTTTGGGGAAGTTGCTCTCTTATCTCCTTGTGTCTGTTGGGCCCTGTAAAATGTTTCGAATAACAGCGTTTAGATTCTCCATTCATGTCTCGGTAGTTGATAGAAGTAGATTGGTTTAATTTGTGTAATAGTCCATGAACTGGTATGATCCCTTGTGTACGCCCAACCCACTACTTAACTTATTTGGCCTTTTCATGTACCCTAAATATATACTGGTCAGGAAAAAGATGTTAACATCAAATATGTTGGGTCCTATTGTACATATACTGGGTCAAAGTTTAGCCTTATACTAGATTACCATTTTTTCCGGTATATTGGGGTGGGGAAACTGATATCCAATTTAACTTAAGTGATATCATTTTGATTTGGATTTAAACGGGTGATGTGTAATACTCCATCCACTTGTAGCAAAAAGCAAATATGACCTTTTCATTGATGACGTCACCAGAGGTTAAAAGGTCACACAATGGCGATGAAAACACAAATATAATAGTCTGCAGCATCTGATAGGGTACCACTGCACCCCCGATCATAGGACTTGACTTCACCCCACTCATGTTCTTCCTTATTGTTTCCCTCAACTTTTAAGGAATGTTGACACGAATAAAAAGTGGCCGTGTACACACGAGACAAGATTGCGTCCAAGTTAAATCCTGTCGTCGGGTGCATGGGTACCCTATCATATCCCAGACTATTATATTTGGGTTTTTATCGCCGTTGCGTGACCTTTTGATCTCTGGTGACGTCATCAATGAAAACGTCATATTTTTTGGCTACCAGTGGATAGAGTATTCAAATACCTACAAAGTTACACATAACAGTTAAAATACAATCACAACTAGAATGCACTCACTGGAGCTGCCTATACTTGCGCCCATTACACATTTTGGCATGTTGTGTGGTGTCTTGCCAACAACAGTTTGAACCACGGGTGCTGGCCCCTCGTTTGAGAGATCGATAACAAAAATCTAGATATCAAATCTCTGTTCATCCATCGCTGAAATAGTTGTGTGTACGGACATAATATCCCTGTTATGATGATATGGACCCCAGTTGGCTGCATATTAGGAACGATAACTCTATCCGATCTAATTACAGGTGAGACATATTGGTAGCGTTTTTTACCTGTTAACCAACTATCAGATTTAGGCCACTCCTATGCATGATGTATTATCTACATGTATATTACGTGAGGACCTTGATGGGGATAGCTTCAGTCTTGAATGTTAAAGTGACACACTGCGCTCGCTGAACGAAGTCTCTCCATGTGAACGATGTATTATCTACATGTATATCACGTGATGACCTCGCTGAACGATGGGCAGCTTCCGCCCTGAATATTAAAGGGACAAAATGCACTCAGTATTTGAATATTAAAGGGACAATATGCTCTCACGGGGGATGATTGTTAAAGTGACACAAGGCACTCACTATGGATGAATGTTAAAGTAACACTAGGCACTCACTGTGGGATAATGTTAAAGTGACATTTGCATTGAAAACTTCAAACGCGTTGACGTGCGCGTTACTAGGACTGACCCGCAGTTTATAAGGGTATACGTCTTGGATGGTAATTTGGCGCCTATAAAAATTACTAAGTTTTTTGAAATTTGTGAAATTTGTGAATTTTTTGAATTTTTTGAATTTTTGAAGTTTTTGAAATTTTTGAAATTTTTGAAATTTTTGAAATTTTTGAAATTTTTCAATATTGTTCATTTATGAACGATTTATTACCAAACTAAAACCAGATAACAATGCAAATTAAGTATATATATATATAAATTTCCAACTTCAACGCTTCATAAAAATTACTGGAACAACAACGCATGCGCGTTGCCTCTTTTTCTGCTTCCGTTATCTCGGTCATGACGTAACATATTCCCGGAAGGACAGACAACAGACAAAGATCCGGACCGAAAACATTACTTGCGTCCAGTATGGACTGGCGCAAGTAATGACATCACTTAAATGTGAGATCAGTTTCCTGCACCCCATCATAATCGAAATAAAATGGTAACCGAGTAAGGCTAAACTTTGACCCAGTAGGTACAATGGCACCCAACATATTTGCTGTTAACTTCGTTTTTCCTGTCCAGTATATACAAGAAAACCAATGTCAGAAATGGTAACGCGCTCATATATTATATACCCATGATTGTAATTATAGAATATAAAATATATTTGTTTTGCGAATAACCAACTCAGAATTCCGTTAAAATAACAATAACAACCAGCACCTAATTAACGAACCGGCGGCCGACTCGGCCGTCTCCGACCACAACCCCCAGTTGGTTGCGCGCCGAAAGCGACAAAATGTGCGATATTAGCGCATGTTTCGGCGCGCTGAAAGTGACAACATGTGCGATATTAGCGCACGTTTCGGCGCGCCGAAAGCGACAAAATATGCGCCATTAACGCATGTTTCGGCGCGCGCCGAAAGCGACACAAAAAAAGTGACGAAATGTGCGACTAATGGCGCATGTTTTGGAGCTTGTCAGAAAAATTGGGTATCGTCAGGGGCTTGCTTCACTCATATATGATGTACCAGTACTTATTTACTTGAAATTGGCCCAAAAAACCTATTTTCATGTCATCAGCATCCATGTCCCAAGAATGTGTGTCTCCATCCCGGATATCTAGTAAATTTGGTTAACGGGACATCTCCTGCACATATATATATACATATCCACGGTCATAAAAAAAGGGAATTAGGGGTCCTGGGGGCTTGCTTCCCTCATTATGGTGTACTTATTGACTTAAAATTTGGTTTAAAAAAAACATATTTTCATGTTATCAGCATCCCTGTCCCGCGAATGTGTGTCTCCACCCCGGAGTAATAGTAAATTTTAGTACAGGGACATCTCCTGCACAGATATATAGCATTTCCATGGTCATACAAAGGGAATTATGAGTTATTGGTGGACTGCTTCCCGCATATGGTGGGCATATATAGACTCGAAAATAACAAACATATTTCCAAATGCATATCAGCATCCCTGCCCCATGAATGTGTCTCCACCCCGGAGTTCTAGTAAATTTCAGCAAAGGGACATCTCCTGCACAGATATATACAATTTACATGGTCATAGAAAGGGAATTAGGGGTCCCTGGGGACTTGTTTCCCTCATATGGTGTACGTATTGACTTAAAATGGGGTAAAACACCCTATTTTCATATCAGCATCCCTGCCCCATGAATGTGTCTCCACCCGGGAGTTCTAGTATATTTGATTAAAGGGACATCTCCTGCAGATAAATACAGTATACATGGTCATAAAAAGGGAATTAGGGGTTACTGGGGGCCTGCTTCCCTCTTGTGGTGGGCCTATATAGACTCGAAAATTTAAGAAAAAACATATTTTCAAATGCAAATCAGCATCCCTGCCCCATGAATATGTGTCTCATCCCGGAGCTCTAGTATATTTGATCAAAGGGACATCTCCTGCACAGATTCATATCATTTCCATGGTAAAAAAAATGGAATTAGGGGTCCTTGTGGACTTGCTTCCATCATATGGTGTACTAATTGACTTAAAATTGGGTAAAAAAAAACGCCATATCTTCATATAATCAGCATCCATGCCCCACGAATGAGTGTCTCAACCCCGGAGCTCTAGTATATTTAAGTAAAGGGACATCTCCTGCACAGATCAGTACCATAAACCCTTTTTCCATATATATGCATATTATCAACATCCCGGTCACAAGAATTGATGTCTCAATCCCGGAGCGCTACTATTTTTGTTATTAAAGTGACATAAAGTTCACATCCCTATACCATTTATAATGTCATAAAAAGAGAATTAGGGGTCGCTGGGGGCTTTCTTCCCTCATAAGGTGTATGAGCATATAAAAATAGATAAATATTCAAAAATATTAATATTGGACTTAGTTGATTCTGAACTAAGCCCTCAGTGAACGCAAACACGTTATTCCGTTGAATGGCTCGGTCCACAATGAAAACCCAGTATAAAGACCGTTCATACTTATGGTAGGCAGTGAGTTGTTTTATTCGTGTTATTTTCCAGTCTGTTTTCTTAAAAATAAGCACAATACTAAGCTTATTTCATATTTAAATATTTCCAAATGGGGCTGTTTTAATAACCAGAGTTTTGGTCAATATAGAGCGTATTTGAGTTTTCAAATAATGCCAATATGAACTCATTTCACGCAAATAAAAACAAGCCGAATTGTGGTTATTTTCTCGAGAACAGGCGATTTTACAGCGTTCAATATAAGCACGATATTGGCTTATTTCAATACGAAATAAGTCCATATTGGCACTATTTATTCTACTTTTTCATCAATACGACTTACCAGATGCGCGCTAACTCTTTATAATGTGTTGTGTGAGGCCCGCCACATTCAACGGCATAACGGGCATGTAAGCTCAAAATGGGAGATATTTCAGAGAAATTAGTCCAATATGAACCTATGTGAATATATAGGTCCAATTTGAACCTATTGGCACGATGATATGTTAGGATGTTTAGATGGACTGGTGGCACAATAAGAATCCACAATCATTATGTAGACCCGTGCCTGGTGTGGTTACATATGTGACATGTCCACAGAGGCGATTTAGCAACAAAAACATACATATTATTCAGACATACATGACCCTTGAACACGCAGCTGCATGGGTGTACATGACCTACTTTGTGATGATTAGAGGGAGTATAATTGCAGGCACAATAATAAACGATAGGAATAACACCGTGGTTGTATTGGGTATGCATACAGGGCTCATTTCCTCAAGAACAGCCTGCTCTCGTGAAAAGAAGCACAATACGGGCTTATTTATTATGTTGCGTTTAGGCCCATATATAGAGCGTATATATTTGTGAAAAATATGCTCTATATCATGTCTATATACGGGCATAAAACGCGGCGTTCAAAATAACGTGATATGCTTATTTCAATACGAAGTAAGCCCATATTGGCACCCTTTAATCTACTTTTTCATTGATACGACTTTTTCGCACTCTTCATATAATGTATTTTCAGTGCGACTCGCCCCATTCAACGGCTATAAGCTTAATGCATGATTATTTCATAAAAATAAGTCCAATATCAACCTATGTGAATAGTTAGGCCAAATTTTAACCTATTGGCACGAGGATTGGATTTTTAGATGGAACATATGCAGCCTGGTCTCCAGAAAACCCGCACATTATCTGCCTATAATGTAATTGATCTAGATAATCTGCTTAGAATCGCCTCATTTTGAGTCGATAATAAACTGAAAATGAGAGTTTTAGTCACATTATCGACTCATAATTATTCGGTCAATCGAGTCGATGAAAACAAAGTAGATTAAATAGTGTCAGTATGGGCTTCTTTTCGTATTGAAATAAGCACATGCCGTTCCTATTTTGAATGTATTTTTGTTCTCAAATACGCTCTATATGGTCCTTAAAACACATCAAAATAAGCCCGTATTGTGCTTTTTTTTTCACCAGAACAGGATGGAAAATCTCGAGAAAATAAGCATAATATATAAGTGCTTATTTTTTATTTGGGCGAAATAAGCTGATATTGGCATTATTTGAATCTCAAATACGCTCTATATGGGCCTAATTACTCTGGTTATTAAAACAGCCCTATATGGGACTATTTGGATATGAAATAAACCAGCAGTGCTCTTATGTTCATGGCAACACGCTGGAAAATAACACGAATAAGCCGACTTACCAGATTTACGTTACTTATTGTGCGCTTTCACTGTGGCCCTTGCCATCCAACGGAATAAGTCCAATATAAACCTATGTGAATCTTTAAGTCCCATGTGAACCTATGTGAATATTTAGGTCCAATATGAACCTATTTTCACGTGGATATGTTGAAAATTATAATCAAGGTCATGTATACCCGTCCAGCTGTTTAAAGGTACTCAATCCGATTCGACGGTCCCCATATCATCAGATTCCAACAACAACAACAACAACATTTTTTTGAAATGCCGCTTCAGTTATCAGAATCAATTAATTGCCCAAAAATAATGCTAACCACAGTCAACTATAGTATAAAATTGCCCAAAACCTGTTATTTATCAACGTTTTGTTCAACGAAATTTTGCCGGTTGTCAAATAACTGACACAAAAAAGCCACTGGATTTTAGAGTTATCGATCGATCTTCATCCGCTATCTGGTCAGATAAGTTCTTCTCGTCGACAGTTTACTGGGCCACTTAAATTTAAATAATATATTTCAAACATCGATATCTGATCACTCCTAGCTTTGATGGGTGGGTTCCTCGACTCGAATCAAATATTATCCCCCCCCCCAAGCCAAGGAAATAGTAATTTGCGAGCGTTAATTCGGATTGAGTACCTTTAAAACATTGGGCGTCAGTCGTTCGTGTGGGTCAAAATAGTACTAAAAATGCTAAAAAGTTTTCGTTGCTAAATCGCACTTTTGGCAAAACCACAGCAGCCGCGAGGCTCTCCTTGTGGATTCTTCTTGTGCCGCCAATAGTTCATCTAAAATTACCAAACTAAAGTCATATATGCTCATCTTCTGTTGGCATAACCACAACAACCACGGTGCTATCCTTGTGGATTCTTCTTGTGCAGTCACTCGTGCATCTAAAAATTACAAAACTCAGCAACATATCTTAGTACAAATACGCACATAATCAACCTATAATGTGCAAATATATTCATATTCGATTATTTTATTTTGAAATAAGCAGATAATGGACTCATCCGTTATTCCATTTTATGGTGCGGCCGACAATGAAAGCACATTTTAAACAACGTACACCCGATAAGTTGGTTTATTTGTCTCATTCTCCTCACATAAGGAACCTACAATGAAGCCATGAGTCGATAATGTGACTAAAACGCTCTCATGTTCAGTTTATTATTGACTCAAAATGAGGCGATTCTAAGAAGATTATCTAACTAAGACCAATTATATTATAAGCTGATAATGTGCGGGTTTTCGGAAGAACAGGCTGCACTTGTTCCATCTAAAAATCCAATCCTCGTGCCAATAGGTTAAAATTTGGCCTAACTATTCACATATAGGTTGATATTGGACTTATTTTTTATGAAATAAGCATTAAGCTTATAGCCGTTGAATATATGGGGCGGGTCGCACTGAAAATGCATTATATGAAGAGTGCGAAAAAGTCGTATCGATGAAAAAGTAGATTAAAGGGTGCCAATATGGGCTTACTTCGTATTGAAATAAGCCTATATTAAGCTTATATCCGTTCAATGGGACGGGTCCCACTGAAAATACATTATATGAAGAGCGTGCAAAAGTCGTACGGATGAAAAAGTAGATTATATATAGACAGGATATAGAGCATATATATATTTTTCACAAATATATATGCTCTATATGGGCCTAAACGCAACATTAAACATACGCCCGTATTGTGATTCTTTTCATGAGAACAGTCTGTTCTTGCCAAAATAAGCACAATACGGGCTTATTATATAATTGCGCGAAATAAGCTCATATTTGCATTATTTGAAAACTGAAATACACTCTATATGGGCCTAATTACTCTGATTATTACAAAAGCCATAAATGGGACAATTTCAATATGAAATTAGTACGTAGTGTGCTTATTTTCACGAGAACACGTTGGAAAATAACACGAATAAGCCAACTCACCACTTATTAGGAGTAGGTTCGTTTTATTGCATGTTAACTGGGGCCCGTGCCGTCCAACAGTATAGCTTGATTAATTCGGTATATGTTGAAAATTAGAAAAAAATATTATGTGTGCACGTCCAGCTGTTTAAAACATTGGTCGTAAGTCGTTCGTTGGGTCAAAATACTGGGGAAAAATGCATTATTCGTTGCAAAATCGCACTTTTACGCGAAACCATAGCAGCCACGAAGCTCTCCTCGTGGATTTTTCTTGTGCCGCCACTAGTTCATAGAAAAATCCCAAACTAGGTCATATATGCCCGTACAGCTGTTAAAACATTATCATAAGTCAGTTGCTAATCGCCTTTATAGACATATAACCACAGCAACCACGGTGTTACCGTGTGCATTACGGCGCACATTTTGTCGTTTAGCGCCATTAGGAAGTGGTCCTAATAGTATTCCATACAACACTGATTTATTTAATATAATGGGGCATATCGTGTATCAAAATGTAGTAGACACTCGGAAAGTTTTTTTTCCAAATATTTCAACTACTCGGTGAATTGTGACAGAAATTCGTTCCAAGAACGAGCGCTCCGCTTTTTCTCGTAAACAATAGAATGGACGACTGAATCGTTTTATCGTTCCAACTAAGCCGTTCTTGGCAGCACTGTCAACCACAAAACACGAATATACACTCACTGTGTATCAGACGACGACAGCAGTATTGGCGGGCACTCTGGCCCACCCCCTCGCTCGCTCGCACAGGGCCGGGCTCGTAGGCACTCTGGCCCATGAACCAGAGTTCCTACGAGCGAGGGGTGGGCCAGAGTGACAGCCCAGGGCCGGGCTCGTCGATCCAGAGGTTGTGTTAGATTCCAAAAGAGTAAGGTGAGCGCTTCGAAGGGTTTTTGACAGAAAATATCATAATTTACTAATACTTCGATTTTTTCTCGGATTCTAATGCCAGTGTGTCCAGCGAAGGGCGTTCCCCTTTGCTAGACACACTGAACTTAGAATAATACCGAGCAAAAATCGAAGCATTGGTAAATTCTGCTACTTTACCAGTGCATTTTTTATTATAAATTCGCAGACGCTAGCGTTGTAAAATGTACTCGTAGAAGTTACCTTTCAGTGAAATATGTTATGAGATAATGGTAAAATGGTACATTTAAAACTTCTCCGAGTCAAATCGGTGTTTTATTCGTAGAAATATGATGTTTTTGACAAAAAAGAAAACACACTTGGTTTGACGTTCGGGGAAATTTGGTAAAATACGCAATGACGTCGTCAGCGACGCCCGCGCATCTCATATAGTTGATCCTCGAAGATGTTACCGTTATTACATGCGTAAATTGTAACGTTAGCGTCATTTTGAAACATGGATCCAGTAACGGAATTTCTCAAGACTATCGATGTGCAGTACGATCATGTTCCTGCAACGCAAATCGACTCCACTGTATGCGGGAAATGTGACACCCCGGGTAGAACAGCAACAGGTACCAACGGTGTATCCGCGAACGGATCAACAACCAGTGTATATACCGCCGGTGAAAACACAACAAATGATTCAACCGTTTTTATACCAAGTTATTAACAGTTCGCAATGGGAAGAACAGACAAAGTTGTTACGGAATATTTGTCAGGAGATGAAGGACTTGCGAAAGCAGTTAACACACAGATCGGTTGAATGTACAATCAACTTGAAACCTGAGACGATTGACATACCAATTCAAGTACATGGTTTCCAGAAAGAACCAACGAAGCGATCAACATTTGCATCACTCGGGAAAGATTTAAAAGTGATGAAGAACCAAAAGAAATGATTTTATGTTATTTTAAACGGCCCTTTTCAGGGCCACTTGAAATTCACGAAACATACGCTCTGCATTATTATGCTACATGGTGATCGGATTATGAAGGGGCGGTAGTGGGGTTTTTTATTGTTAGGGAAGTATTCTTTGATAAATTATGTGAACATTCTCTCCAAGTTCAGGATGAATGAACAAGTATTTTTGAGAAATTATGTGAACATTCTCTCCAAGTTCAGGAAGAATGAACAAATCATACAATAGCAATGTTAGAGCGTATCTTTCGAAAAATTTTGAGGCCCTGAAATGAAACCGCACTGTGTAATTGGGTTTGAATAAACCTGGAAGTTATCTTGGGGAACGTCGCAACAAAATGGCACAATTGCACGGTTGTCCTGTCTGTATTCCCCAGAGCGGCAAGAATTCGTATATCCTGGGCCCTGAGAAGATCATGATAGAACGCTGCAGTAAGGTAGCCGCGAGTCGCACCATCAGTCTTGACGATCCCAACAATCTGGTGTTCCGAACAACCGTGGTGGTAATCCGAAAACCCGATCTCTGTGGTCTGTCATCAGCATAACGGTATATCTGGAGATATCGAAGAAGTTATCTACAGTACCCATTGTCGCTAAGCTCAAAGACTTCCAGATCATCTGTGCTTCATCCCCAAAGACACCTCTCACCATCAACCCCTCCTCCAAATAACTCCGATACAGATCTCGGTAATCCATTTCGGTATGAATGAAGAATGGTGGATGTGTGTTTATTTTTTTTTATTGAAAACGCGCGGGCGCCGATGACGACGTCATTGCGTATTTTACCAAACTTGGTTTGACGTTCGGGGAAATTTGGTGAAAAAATGCAATGACGTCGTTAGCGGCGTCCGCGCATTTCATATAATATGTAGCGTTTTTTTATCTTCAAAATGTTCTCTAAACTAAAAGAGAAAATTTTGCTAAAATTCTCTGCCGATGCTCGATTAAAGCATTGGCAGAAGAATGTTAGAGATTCGGAGAGACACAAGTTAGAGATTAGAGCTGGAGTTAAAGAATTCCTGCAAAGACGGAGACCTTGTCCTCCCAAGTTGTACGGGTCACATCCAGAATGGAAACCCACGTATAAGGGAGAATTATATCCAGATTTGTCTGGATATAATCCTCCAAGACCACTGCCAATACGTGCGGGATCCATACTGGAGGCCCACATACAACAAGGGAGGACTTTATCCTGATTTGTCTGAATTTTATTGACTCAGCAAAAACAATTTAAATGGCCCTATTCAGGGCCACCCAAATTATTCGAAAGATACGCTCTGAAATTGCTAAAAAAAAACTTAACAAGTAAATAAATTCAATAATATTTTATTCACCAATTTTAACTTTCTTGGAAGATTCTCGCGATGCAGGTCTTTTTCTCTTTCTGATAGGCAAAGTGTTTTGCTTAATTTCAGTATCGTCAGCGCCTTTGGCTACAGCGTTTATCACTTCCATCTGCGAATCCTCCGTGTTTAGAATAGTGATTTCATCATTTGACACCTCGGTTGAGGCATATAATTCACCACTCTCAGTTTTCACATCCGCGATCTCGTTAATTGATATCGCGGCTGAGTTGCATTGTTCCCCACTTTCAGCTTTCACATCCACAATCTCGTTAGTTGGTGTCTCAGGTTGATCAATGGAACTAGCATCATATGGTGTGAGATAATATTCTTTTTCGTAGTGCCATCACATTGAAAAGCCCAATGTGAACTCGAATTGCACCTAAAATAGTTACCGTATGGTGGTATCCACTTTGTATTCTTTAAAACTTCTAATGTAATTTTTCGTAAATGTTGTATGTTGTTACTCTGCAATCGTGGAACCATTTCAAAGTGTGCGTGATAAAGGTCAAATAAAATTCTTGCCTCTCAAATGCAAATGCAAATGCAAATACCTCATTTAATGCAAGCATATGATGGTGCAACTTCAACCAATCATGGTTATTTACTACTCGATTTTCACCCAAAAACGGTTAAATCGTTGAGACTTAGAACTGATATTTTCCATCGATGGCTCACAAATGACGACCGAGGTGCGGTAATATATTCATCTGTATAAAGATAAGTGTATCAACATAATATTTTCATTTCCAATCATGGAGTCGCATGAAGCAGTCTTGAGTGTATTTTCGTCTATAGCTAAATTAATATTTGATGATTACTTAAAGCTTCCAAAGCAGACACGAACATTTCTGCAAAAACACAAAAAAGAGCTGAAGAAAATAGCTGACAGTAGAACTCATATCGATTAAAAACAGAAATTCCTTTTTAAAACTGGTGGAGGTGGATTTTTCAGTGGAGTTTTGATCAGAAGTCTTCTCAGACAAAAAAAAATCAATCAATTGCACGAGCTGGATCAAATAGAGTAAATGCTACTAGAGTAAATTATACAATTGCACAGCGAGCTAGTCCAGTTAGAGTAAATTCTACAATTGCACAGCGAGCTACTCCAGCTAGAGTACATTCTACTGGATTAAATTCTACATTTGCTAGATTTCAACCACTCAACGATAATGGTCCGCAACCAATTCCATCAGTTCAAGAAGCAAAACATTACCCATTGGTTCAACGATACTCAAAAATTATGAATCTTTCAAAACCATCAAAATTAGCTTTGATGGCATTTGATCGTAATTTTAATAAATATAAAAGTAAAAAGTAATTCAGTCAATTGACATTCAACTGTTGAAGAGTAAAGATGGCGAAAAAAACTCCACTCCTCAGAGAACTTGCAAGCAAATCAACATCTTTGAAACGAAAAAAACTAATTTTAAACCAAAAAGGAGGATTTTTACCACTTCTTATGCTAGCACCATTGCTTGGTAAAGCAGTCGCTGGAATACTTCGCGGTTAAACATGAAGAAAATGGTCGCTGTTCCCTTCAAAATGTTGGATGACATTAAAAAATGGAGAATAAGTCTAACTAATCAGAAATTACAACCTAATCCTGAAATTACAAATGTTTCAAAACTAAGCAGAGAATTGAATTCAGTTTCTGATCAAAATTTGTCAGAATCCGAGAAGGTTCAGTTATATGGTACAACTTTGCACAAGATTTGAAAACTTCTAAAAAATCAGTTAGAGCTATTTCAAGCCCGAAAACAGAACAACTATTTAATCATCATAGGGATGTGACAGAAAGTGTTCCGTTAAAGATGAGAAAAAAGCTGAACAACTTTTACAACTGATTTCAAAACATCCGAAAATGAAGTTTGATGAACATGGACAATTAACATATGGTGAAAAAGTTATTAGAGGATCAAATATTGTTGATCTCCTCAATGATATTGTACGACAAAGAAAAGGTTTCGAACCAACAGGTTGGGAAACCTTTTCACAAGGATTGAGCGAACTTAATGTACCTCAAGATTGTGTAGGGAACAGAAACCGTTGGCTTTGGATTAAAAAACATTTGAAAGATGATTCAGATGATGATTTTGAAACTCCGGTACAAAGCATAAAACGAAAACGATTTGATTCTCATCGATTCACACCAATGAAAGGTATAAAAGCAAGACATTCAAAAACTAAAATAGCAGATAGGTTGACACCAACGGGTATTAAAACAGAAAAAAACACAATGGGATCCATACTAGATGAACAGTTATCTAAAATTTTCTATAATCCAAAGAAAGTTGGAAGTTATGGCGGTGTAAAGAAGCTTTTTGATGAAGCGAAAAGGAAAAATAAAAAAATAAAACTCATAGATGTGAAGAAATGGTTGCAAGGCCAGTCGACATATACTTTACACAAACCAATAATTCGAAAATTCCAATGTATAAAGACTGTTGTAGCTGGAATTGATATTCAATGGCAGGAAGATTTAGCTGATCTTCAAAATTTGAAAAAACATAATGATAATTACATATATCTGTTGTGTGTGATAGACGGTTTTTCAAAATTTGCGTGGGTACTACCAATCCACGATAAATCTGGACAAACTTTGATCGAATCATTCAGGAAAATTTTGAAATCTTCAAAACGTAAACCAAAATCGTTTCAAGCTGATAAAGGTTCTGAATTCAAAAATGAAAAGTTTTTGAAATTTCTGCGATCAGAAAGCATTCATTTCTTCACAACTGAGAACCCAGAGACGAAAGCAAGTATTGTTGGGCGATTTCAAAGAACTTTAAAAACTCGTATGTGGAAGTATTTCACACACATTAAAACTTCAAGATATATTGAGTGATAGTTCAATGTCACTTTACCCAGCCAACTCACAATGTTGTTTCACAGTGAAATTACCAAAAACCATACATATTGATAAATAGCTTTGGGAAGTTGCAATGGTTGAACTAATTGTACCATCAGAAACATACAACATTATTGGAGATGCTTGCATAATAAAAATAAAAACTTCTGTTCCAAGAATTTTACAATACCTGCACAAGTTACCAATAAGTGATGTAGTAATTTCAAAACCAGAAAATGGTATAGAATTAAAAATACCAGCAGGAGCATATCCTGGTGCACCACATTTGACAGATACAATTCAAGGTGTAATTGACAGTACAGTAAGCAGATTGATTCAAGAACTGGAATTCGAATTCGGATATTCCAAAGCACAACAACGAGTTAAAATTTCAACCAATAGCTATACCAAAGTAGGCCTTGTACTCCCCAGAGCTCTTTTGGATAAACTTGGTTACAGAACAGAATCAGAGAGTGTTACATTTGCTACTCCTTCGATAACATTTCCATATGGAGTTGATTTAAATGCGGAGCATAATCAATTGTTTGTTTATTCTGACATTGCTAATTATACAATTGGTAGTGATGTTGAGGCACCGATATTACGAGTGACATCATTCGAGAGTAAAAGAATACATGATGGTCAACATATTAAGCATGAATTCAAAAACTTACATTATGTACCAGTATCAAAGTCTAACTTTGATACCATAAATGTGTATATATCTGGTGATACTGGCAAACCAATTCAGTTTGTTGGTGGAAAGTCTATGGTAAAGTTGCATTTCCGACGCCGAAGTAATTTGTATTTATGATGATCCCCGTGTATAGAGGCGTACCTAGACAGTATGGAAATGGAATTGGTTCACTATTCAAATCTACAATGAGAACAGTAGTACCGTTTCTAAAACCTATCGGTCAGATTGCTAAACAACAAGTATTCAAGCATGGACTTGCTGCAGTCGAAGATATCATTCATCGTGGTAAAAGTCCAAAAGAAGCATTTTTGAAACAAGGTAAAGAAGCATTGAAATCTTTTGGAAGGGAAACAATAAAGAAAATATCAACACCAAATGGCATAAATAGATCATCGTGGTCTTTGAAAAATCATTCTTCTCGCAAACGAGTTAGAAGTAAGTCCATTAAAATGCCTGTAAAGAAATCAAAACGATCTCTCGATATATTTGATTAATCATGATGATGCAAAATGGATCATGCGAATGCAGCAAGTCCGAGTTAGATGCTTCTGATGTTCCACCAACAATGACAACGATGTTGGAATCACAATGGATAGAACATCACCCGATTAGCTCTTTGAATAATTCCTCACCGATATAATTTGTAATTCCGCCTCAAACTGAACAATGGACAGATGTGAATCAATCATATTTGTATCTGAAATTCAAAATCACAAAAGCAGATGGAACAAACTTGGTTGATGCTACTGAAATTGCACCTATTAACAACTTTTTCCATAGCATGTTCAGTAGTATCGATATTTACATAAATAACAAACTTGTAACGGCGAACGGAGATACCTATCCTTATCGAGCCTACATGGAAAATATCTTGGCTTATTCTGGTGAATGTAAAGAAAATCAACCTTGCCACACTAGAAATGTTGTATCCAGATACCGCTAAACAGTTCACCGAAAACACTAAATCTGGTCGTAATGATGGATTGAAATCTCGCCAAGCAATCATAGCAGGTAGTAAAACGATAGAATTGTGTGGTCGTTTACACACAGATATATTTCTACAAGAGAAATACTTACCAAATGGAGTTGAGATAAGAATTCGTCTCAATAGAGCGAATCCAAAATTCTCTTTAATTGTTCAAGACGATGGAAAAATAGTGTTTGAAACGGCAGTTTTCAATGATCGTACAATTATTCTGATGCCAGTAGTAGCAAATAACTTGAACCAAACAATAATACAGAGAAATATGAAAATACCGATTAGAAGAGTTGAAGTGAAAACATTCGCTATTGGTGCAGGGCTTAGATAAAAAATTGAAGATCACCTTTTTCAAGGACAATTGCCAAAGAGACTTTTCATAGGCTTGGTATCAAACAAAGATATGAATGGCGATATTGAAACGAACCCATTCCATTTCCAACACTTCAATCTGAAAAAGCTTGAAGTTAGTCACGACGGGCATACCATACACAAGAGAAATTTGAGGCATTCAAACTTTGGAAAGATATAAAGGAAGTTGTTCCTGCAAACTGTAACGAGTTTAATTCGGTTTTTGTTGACTTGTGGAGTGAAAAAGTTAAAAAAAATACTACGAAGATGAACACTAGCGAACTTCAGCATATACTAGACAAATCATCCTATCTCTGTTCATTGTATGGTGTGGTGTGTGCAAAAGATTATTTACCATACGAGAAACCTCATCATGTAAAAGCATACATAGTAAATGCACACACGTCAGAAAAACCAGGTGTGGTGTGGGGGGCCCTTTCCTGGGCAGTGTATGGTACAGGGGAAAAGTTCTTTGAACTATTCACTTTTGTCTGTGAATCTTGGGCTCGCAACCCTATAAGCTACACTGTTCAGTGGACAGGAGATAGAACACATCGAATGGCTTGGGACAACAGATATCTTACTCACGGTGGCGGCAACCCTTCTGCAGAGAAAACTCGTGTTTTGGAGAGAGAAAAGGCAATACAGATTCAGCGTATCCCCAGTGAGGAAAGTGAGTATACCGAAAGGTATATTTTCATCTCTCATCGAGGGTTCGCTTGTGTTTCGGGAGTTGGACCAAGAGGATGGATTTGAGTTCATAAAGACCCCTTATCCACTTTTCTTGTGATCTGACGTAAATCGGCCCTTTTCAGGGCCACACAAAACCTGCTATCAGATGGCTCTTGCATGCACATTTCCACATCGCTACCGTCTTCGAATCTATTCGAAGACTTTCGCTTTTGTTAAAAATGCACTGGTAAAGCAGCACAATTTACTAATGCTTCTATTTTTGCTCGGTATTATTGTAAGTTCAGTGTGTCCAGCGAAGGGGAACGCCATTCGCTTACCACACTGCCATTAGAATCCGAGAACAAATAGAAGCATCAGTAAATTATGCTCTTTTCTATCAAAAACATCATATTTCTACGAATAAAACACCGATTTGACTCGGAGAAGTTTTATATGTACGATTTTACCATTATCTCATTACATATTTAACTGAAAGGTAACTTCTACGAGTGCATTTTACAACGCTAGCTCTTCGAATTTATTCGAAGACTTTCGCTTTTGTTAAAAAATGGTAAAGTAGCACAATTTACCAATGCTTCGATTTTTTCAAATCGAAGTATTAGTAAATTATGCTCTTTTCTGTCAAAAACCCTTCGAAGCGCTCACCTTACTCTTTTGGAATCTAACACAACCTCTGGATCGACGAGCCCGGTCCTGTGCTGTCACTCTGGCCACCCCCTCGCTCGATGCCACTCTGGCCCATGGGCCAGAGTGCCTACGAGCCCGGCCCTGAGCGGGCACTCTGGCCCACCCCTCGCTCGTAGGCACTCTGGCCGATGGGCCAGAGTGACATCGAGCGAGGGGGTGGGCCAGAGTGACATCGAGCGAGGGGTGGGCCAGAGTGACATCGAGCGAGGGGGTGGGCCAGAGTGACATCGAGCGAGGGGGTGGGCCACAGTGCCCGCCAATACTACTGACGACTCAAATGTGAACTCTTTTTGCGCTCTTCGTGTGTTTTAATTCTCACTTATTTTCTATTTCAGTTGTGACTAAAAGACCACACTGGAAGCTGGTGCCCGGCGATTACAAACCAAGTTACAAAATATATTAACTGGTTTAAACGCACGAATATGTTATTGGTCAGAGTATTCGAACGAATATTCAAATCTAATGTATATAGACTGAAACACTTACGTGTGACACTCGAATAGTTTAATTAAATCCATGGTTGTGTATATATAGCCCTTCGAATAGATCGATCGTTGCGCACACACTGTACTAGGGTGATTCTACGGTAACTGAGCAATACACTGTCCAATGGGCACAATTCACCACAAGACAAGCACTGCTCTTCACGAGCAATTAAAATGGCCATCATTTTAAAACTGAGAATCCAGGCATTAATTAGAAACCAAAACTAAGTGATTACCACACTCCGTTATGGGTCTTAGGCATGACGATAACCGACAATATACCACGAAACTGCATGTCCCAGAGCAGACCATCCCAATTTCTCAGATTTTTCTTACGCTCTGGCGGATGTGTATTCAAAGCCGAAATCCAACTTCTGGTGTGGAATTTTGCAAGGAATCTAATGCCTACAAAATTATACAGAGATACAAAAGAATCATCCAACAAAAATCTATCTATTTGTCCCAAAAACGTTGTCCCGTGATCTAGAATCATTACACTGACGCGAGCCTAAAATGTGTTGCCACGTTTCCCCTTGGTGTCAGTTGTATATCACATCTGTCGCAACTTGGACGGAAACTTCCATGTTAACCGTAAAACAATATGTTTCCTGAGTATTCGCGAAATTCTCATGGAAATTAACGTTTGAAACGCCGGATTTTGTACCATATATTTATTCACCGTCATTACAATAACGCAGAACACTAAAATAATATATGCATTGGCTGAACATTAAACAGCTGTGATAATAGCGTCTGAGGTAAGCGTGTTAATAAACTAGTTGATTGGTTAGGTTGTCGATATTCAAATGTTGTATCACATGATGAACGCGAAATCGTCATTACACTAACGCTTCATTGCACTAACGCTGTTTGCGTTAATGTAATGACGCTGCGTTGGTGTAAATAACGTGTTTTCATTATAGTCCAGGTAAGGCGCATGGTGTAACAATTGTGCAAAATGTGATACAATCATGAAACTTGGCATATATGTTCCTCGTGTACTACTGATCATTTTCAGATATGGAGGCAGTGGCGGCAGGTCATTCCTTAGCAAATGTTGCTAGGCAACTGCCCAACATCGAATATAGGCACATATGACCAATATTAATGCAGTTTTAACAAACTAAAATATGCCATGTGTCATTTTTATGGTGAAAACAATTATAATAGTTGTTGTCAGTGTGGATCTGACAGGAAAATTACCATATTTCTTACTTACAGGGGTGATAACGGTTGCTAGGGACATACCCGAAATCGAAAAACGTACGTGCAATTATGGCAATTTTAACAAACTAAACAGCACCATGTATCATTTTGTCGAAGAAGACAATTATTTTTTTTCCACAAAGGCATCGTCAACATACTTTTCTCGGTTCATGGCCTAGATATATCATGTATACGGGGCTGGGTCCATGAATGTCCTACGTACAATTATGTCATACCATACCTTTATCGACCTGTGCCCCATGACCTACATATCTGGCCATCGGTCCATGGCCAACCTGCAGCATGGTGGCATTGGTGCATGAAATATTCAAAGGGACCACCACCCATGATCTTTATATAGGGCATTGGTCCAATATCTATATGTGCAGGTAGATACGTGCCATAACTGTCCGATGTGTACATAGCCTAAAGTCTATATGGACATCA
Organism: Siphonodentalium dalli; assembly: GCA_032622095.1. Taxonomy (NCBI): domain Eukaryota; kingdom Metazoa; phylum Mollusca; class Scaphopoda; order Gadilida; family Siphonodentaliidae; genus Siphonodentalium; species Siphonodentalium dalli. The sequence goes on from CP136067.1 coordinate 58,494,714, forward strand.
TATGAATCCATATTCATATTTGACTCGTGTACAGCAATATATTGTTCATTTCCTCCTTTCTGTGTCCGAATGGACTACAGACAAGTGCATCATATACATATAGGCAGCTGAGTCCACGGCCTAACTATGGGCACCTGGGTATTTACACCATGTAACGGCGCCATGGTCCTTCTGCAGTCAGAAGCAATTCGGGTTAGTTGTTAATATACCTAGTTCCAAATTGTCATTTAAAATTCGAAAAAAGAGAAGAGAGTTGTTATTTCATACTAATTCGATTGTATCTTCATAAGATTTCTTGGACCAAAATATCCTGAGCTGTATCTGATCTCGCACAACACTGTTACGTGTGGAGAAGGGGAGCAAATGTTATGACTAAATTGGGAAGCGACAACCTATATATACCCGGGAAAATTATCCCCACCCTCGAAGATACATACATGTAACAATTAACTTGTGTTTGACGGACAGGGACGGGGATAAATGGTGGGAAGGTTGGGGTGTCTCCGTAATTATGTATCCAGTTATTCCCTTTGATCACCATAACTTTGTTGGAGAGGGGAGGGTGGAAGCTCAAGGGATTTTCAGCACTTTAAGGGAGAAGGCAATCCACATGAAGTAACTCTCGCGAACACTCATAAGTCTAGAACGTGAAACCCTGGTCACCTTTAAACTTATATTTTTTCCCTGATTTAGAAACTCTAAGTTGACGCTTCATAGGGGATCCGGAATTGCTGTCAGAGCATTGACTTTTACAACAAAAATTCCAGGGAAGGCCCACACCGGGCCCCTAATTTCGCGCATCATGCACTGACGCAATTTGGCTTCATTGACATCTTAAATTGATTGCATTTTCAATGAACTATAGAAAATCGAAATTGACATTAATGGGCTCTAGAATCATATCAAAGCAGTGAATTTTCACAAAGTTCCCCGATGGAGGCCGCCCAGGAATTTAGCTTCTATATTGGTACCTTAAATTGATCGTTGTTTTTCTCAATTAGAGACTCGAAATTGAGGCCCAGAATCGCCCTCGGTGCACTGAGTATACACACATTTTTCCGGGGGGGGGGGCACCGGACCCAATCCGCATGAGGGGGGCACACGCCACCTCTTACTCTACACTACATGCACGCGCATTCTGCTTCACATTCGTAACCGTCCGCCCTAAAAGCTGACTACGGGATAATTCAAATCCAAGGCTTCTACTGATGGTCAACAGAGATCACTGACCATCAGTAGAAGGATCTGATTAGCTACGAGCTTTTTACACATCTGACAGCAATATACCTCTCTGTTCATCAAAATGCCCGCACTTACTCAAAAAAAACCTACATCTCTGGTTATAATATGTATCGTATAATATGTACATGCACCATTGGGGTCGCATGTGCATTTCATCAGCCATCTACTGTCCCACGGGAGGATATAACGTCATTAGACTAACGGTGCGTCATTACACTAACAAAATCGTCATTACACTAACGCTATAAGGATTATCAGCTGAGTTATCCGAGATATATAACACAATAATCTCCCATTCCATCGATTTATTCTTCGTGGGTGTGTAATAGAATATGAATTATTATTCCCCATGAAAGTGGTTACGTCGGAGAATATTCAAGAAATGTCCTGAAGAATGGTCGAAAAAATACATATGTTTGTGACTCGAAAATTCAGATGAAGCTTTTATTTTCAGAACTAGATCATCCCCGGCACTCCGAAAATTGCGAAGTTGCCAAGGAACGGGAATAACCATAATAAATGGCCATATCTTCGTAACTACACATGTGGTGCCTGCTTGAAATGATGATAAAGTGCGTTAGTGTAATGACGTTTCTGGTTTACTCTAACGGTCTAAACCAGACAAAATGAGAAAATTATCAGCACATAATTTTTACCAACCACATTTCTCGAATATTTCTGACTAACTTTACATAATGTGCCCTATTTTGTATTTCTGATGTACTGGGATATTCAAATTTCTCAGTTACCGTAGAATCACCCACTAGTATGCCGTGTATGATGACCCTCTCCAACACATCACAACTTATTTAGATGTCGAGATTTAGACACATATCTGCCCTTGAATTAATGTTCAGTGTATGGCCTACATACAACTCATTTTCCAGCACATTAATATAAAGGTGAGTATAAGAAAATATATACTACACAAGAAAAAAACAAGGGAAATAATGGATGACATTATGCTCTTATTAGTGAAATGTCATGTGAAAGTGTCAATTTTATGACAATTTTTTCATTTCGGAGAAATTCCGTTAAACGAAACAAAATTAGTAACTGTAAATAAACGACAACCAGTATTGAAGGAACTGGCATTAGGTCGCTCATATATTGCATATTTTTAACAATTATGACATAGTTATTATCATAGAAATAATTTGGCTTCTGTGATGATTTCTTTAATTTTCGGATTAGCCATGAGGAAAATTCTGTTAAAACATTTCCTTTCCTGAACATATGTTTTTTCTTAGTATCAGATACTTTGACAGGGAAAGTAAATTTCAATAATGGCATCAGGTGACACGACAGAGCTAACTGTTAAACAGTATGGTATGTAACACACTAGTAATGTAGAAAAGTTAATTTATCATTGTTAAAAAAATTCCTTTCCTGAACAATTTTGACAATATGCCATCATTTGACGAATTAATGTCATATATCGTGGGAAAACACCTGCAATCACCAATGGAATATTAGTTTTAATAGTAGTTGTTACGGATGTTATATAGTATATCTGATGTGGTATTAAATATAATAAAAAATTTGGAATCTTTATCAGCCCTTATATACAATCATGGCGAACCACCAAAATAGTGGTAAAGTACGCACTACAAAACATCGCAGGTGACTGGCGTCGTACACGACTAGGCGTACAGTGACTGACGAGTTGGATGTCCAAATAAATAGTCTCTACTTCCAGATTGTGAACACACCCGAGCCCAGCTAGGTAATGTCAATATAAGCTGCAAACATAACGGCCTTTCCGTTGCAATATATTGGGATTTCCGTCACATATGCGTTATATGTGTTAAAATGACTTTTGAAGAGGGCGTTTTTGCGATAATTTTTTTTTCTGAAGTGATCAAAGGCCGTTTTTATCTACAAAAAAGAGTCGTTCATTCAAATGGAGCCCGCTTGCGATCGGCAAATGTGTATGCACAATATACACTTATGTTTATATTTGTTGGTAATCCGCCTATCCAGTCAGAAAACATGTTTTATTTTGTTGTTTTTGTTATTCTGCAATATTTTTATATAAAAATAGAATTGTCTCGCCTCGGCGATAACTACTTCCGATAAGTTGTTTGTACAATTTATACTCTGTGAACATATCTGTGGCTGACATGATACCACATTGTGCTACAAGATCGCGAAGAGATTGGAAGTTGTGGTGCTTTCACGAATACCACATATTGATCCTAGCAAGCAAGGTGTCCAAGAAAATAGTTGGAGGAGCCTCCCAACTTCCTTCATAATATATCACGACTCCATATATTGCGAAATAAAACATCTACTTGAGCTTAAAGGCCGATATAATTTTCGAGTCTCCGATTATTTTTTATAGTGCCTTGATATACGGTTTTAATAACAATCTATATGCCATAACATATGATTAAAATACTATAATGCATCACCATTTGAAACGTCTGTGTCTCAGAAGATGCCCATAGACAAATAGAAAACAGCTGAAATCATAGAAAGATTTCCCCCGTTATGGCTCCCAGAATGCAACAGAATTCAAACTAAACATGTATATTCAATGGAAGCGGAATAACTCTATATCCTAAGATATAGAGTTATTCCCCTTACATTGAAAATAGAACATTGGGCACAGAACACCAAGTCGGTATCTCAACAAAAACAACATGTTCACAGATTATTACACCGAATAAGTTGATAATACAATGTTTTGGAGCTTCCTCTTTCAAATGGTATAAATATGGCATATATTTTATATAAAATTATCTGGCCTTTAAAGGATCGTGCTCCCGAAGTGGGAATATAGTATACGCAGGCTCTTACAATGTGACGAAATGTACACAGCTTCCGTTGATAATACTTAAAGACATATTACTGATAAATTAGTACACATGGGTTACGCCAACTGGGGGAATGTAGCATTATACTAACTTCGCACACAATCTCAAAGAAATCGACCATACAACTCCATAGAAAACACCGTCTTAACTTCGGTCAATTGTAAATATTTACATCTCGATTCGGGACTCAACAATCGGCGAATAGGCGATAAACTAACGCAAATGATTTCGCCATCGATACTAATTGCACTTAGTAAATATATAAGACCGCCGGTGTGTGATTAATATTCATAAAAATAACTACTTTGAGCAGGGGGGGGGGTCTGCAAAAAAAATCCGTATATAGGGCCGGGGTGGGTTGGTGGTCCAGAGGCGGAAAAAATGGTGCTTGTAATTTTTGTCCAAAATGGGTTTTTTTCAAACAATTTACAAGTACTGACCATGTAATGTTGTTTGTAAGCATGTTAGTACCATGCTTGTTGGTATAGGGCTATATAGGCAGTTAAAGTGACTCTTTAGCCTCAGATTTAGCAACATTCTGGATTTCACAGTGTTCCGGACCACTTCACAGTGGACCACCGTATTAACGTTCAGGAAACTTATGATCAACGGAAGAAATATTTAGTAACAAAATTAATATATTACCCAGTTGTATTCTCTGAATAAAAGTAATAAAACAAAAAAACTCTTATCACAAATTGGATACTACATGGTGAATACTCAATGATGACTACTAGTAGATATCATTAACCTGATTGTTGCATAACATGAAATTGAAAAGGGTATCTCATAAGTTTCTAATGTCTGAAATACTGTCTTGTTCTGGCATGTAATCAAATTAATTTCTTCTGGTTATTTCTCATCTTGAATGATTGCTAGTAATGTTAATTTGCAACAATTATCCAAATAAAACTGAATTGGTTATGATGAATGACATTACTGTTTACTGCTCAGACAATCCCAAATGAAGGTGACGCTATTCTCATTGAATTTCCGAACTTCATCTGGGAGCTTTGCTGCTCAACAAGACGAAAATACTAATTGTATACTGTTATCACTTACAAATAGATGAACTGAAATAATGTGATGCATTCAGATGCATTGAGAAATGACATTCAATTCTTCATTCTGTCTATCATCATACCAAACCACATCAAAATTTGACAACCGACACTTAACTTATATTGCAAAATCTTTGTATGGACTGAATTTCATAAAGTCGAACAGGGCCCATAACTCTGGTAGGCATTGGTGGTCACAACCCGCGATATTATGCATATTCGTCCCCCATTTCTGGTCCGTCACCATGCCATTGGGCATCAAATATGACAACTGACTCTTGAGTTAAAATTCAAAATGTTTGTACGGACAGACGGCTCGAGATGTCAACTATATACCCGCCGACTAATATCGGGCAGTATAATAACCATATATCTATGTGTATACCTAACCAAAAAACAATTCCCCTCCCCACCCCATCCCGTTGGATAAGACTAAAGAGTTCTTTGATCATGCACATATAATTGTGGAACCCCTGACCTGTTTACCACTATTTACACTGGCCAGTGTTCTCTGTCAGACACAACACACTCGATATATTAAGGCTATAATGGGGTCTAGGGCTATTTGTGACATATAGTGTACCTATATACACAATGCTTAATTAATATTGTTGTTAGATACTGAAAACACATGGAAATACAATATATTTTTCGTTTTTCTGATCTGTGTTTACCAATTAGTAAGGCAGTTAACACAGTTATTGAAGAACGGCTAAAAAAAACCTCTGAAATTTTGATAAAAACATGAGAAACAGGGGTCCCCAAAATTTTGGAGGAAAAAAATATTGTTTTTGCAAAAATGGGGTGGTGGGTCCCTCGAGGTCGGAAAAAAACTTTTTGGGCCCTATATGTGCAATTTTTTTCCAGACCCCCCCCCCCCCTGCTTTGAGCAAGATTATTCTCCATTTCTATTTGATCACCCATCCGGAGTGTTTCACATCACTTTAATTGGGATGGGTATATTTTGCCAGAAATATTAATTTCTCTATTTTAAGTGTATGCTCGATTCCCATAATCGCAATTGTATTTTAAAGATTAATTATTATTAATTAATACAACTAAAGTAATATCATCATCATCATTATCAGCATCATCATCAATCTACAGGAAAAGTCTTTTGACTTTTCGTCCCGGTAACAATTACATAATATTTAGTAACAATTTAACAGATATATAGCAGCTCGTCTGACAATTAAGAGTCTTCAAATTGACACTTCTTGCTGTAGAAGAACGAATCCAGATAAGTTTTAAATTCACACAGATCAACTACCTCTACTATCATATCTGGCAGGGAGTTCCAGTCCAGTCGTTAACAAGCAGTCGCAGACGGCGGTATCCCCCGCCGAATTGTGCAGTTGGGGAAGTGCACTCTCAATAATGTTTGCGTTCTCACTCAGTATGTGCTAAAAAAGAGGTGGGATTTTGTCAAAAAGCCTGGCTTGCGAACTCATTTTAGCTACTGGTCATGGGAACGAATATACCAAAAATATGTTCAATCCGTTGACAGTTGTGGAAATTAGCCCTGTGACGTCGTCCATTTGCACCAAAAATAATAAACAAAGTCCGATAACTCTGCTGAAAATATCCGGCCGGACCTGGTTTGCGAACTCGTTCTAAATATTGGTCATGTGAACTCATATACCAAAAATCTTTTAAATCCGTTGACATTTGTGGAAATTAGCCCTGTGACGTCCATTTGCACCAAAAATAATAAACAAAGTCCAATAACTCTGCTTAAAATACCCGACCGGACCTGGTTTGCGAACTCGTTCTAGATACTGGTCAAGTGAACTCATATACCAAATATCTATTAAATCCGTTGAGATTTGTGGAAATGAGCCCTGTGACGTCGTCTATTTGGTAAATTCGACAAAAATAATAAACAAAGTCCAATAACTCCGGCAAAAATATCCGGCCGGACCTGGCTTGCGAACTGATTCTAGGTAATGGTCAGGTGAACTCATATACCACAAATCTTTGAAATCCGTTGACATTTGTTCAAGTTATGACTCTTACAAATTCGGGACGGACGGGCGGAACGCCGGACGGACGGACGGAATCCATTCCTATATCCCCCGCAAATTGCATTTGGCGGGGGATAATCACGGGTTGTATGAAGGAGAATTTCTTGATAGTTTTGTTCACATTTCAGTGAATGTCCTCGAGTTATTGAATTCAACCCTCTTTGAATTTAATTGTCTATATATCTAGGTTGTAATGCCCTTTGCATTGTATACCCCAATCAAATCACATCTGAACCTGCGATATTTGAGGCTCATAAGATTGAGATTAGCTTGCCGTTCTCTGTATGGTAATTGTTTCAACTGTGGTATCATCTTCGTTGTTTTCCTTTGAACCTTCTTCAATTTATCGATCTGATATTTCAAATATGAACAGTGACGAATATATGCTGTTTATAGGGATTGATGATATACACATTTTAATGCTTGTTTACTTTAGTGTTGCGAGCGTTCTTGCGACCTATTTCGAGCTAATGACAGTTCGCGGCAATACCTGGTCTATCTATATGAATTTGTCAAAACATGTTCCAAACTCAGGCTGCTCACGCTGAGCCGAGACTAATTTGAGCGCGAAATCCAATACTATATGTATACTAAAGTTGCGTATACCCTTCCTTGTTCTGGTGAGAGTTACTCCTTCGGATCTACTTAGTAGCAATCAGCAATCCTAATTTACTTGATTTTCACGGCTATATACAAGAAGCGTGGACATTATTTTGGTTGAAATTTGGACGGTGAATGTTGGGTTTCTATGGGCGGCCATTCGGTCGGAAATTACATGAAATAAAGTTAATTGTGGTTTGTGAAAACAATAGTCTCTATTTTCAAACCAATATTCTCTATTTTCAAACCAATAGTCGTTCTTGGATTCAATAAGAGACAGTTCCGTTTTAATAGATATAGATTCATAATTAATGTTGACCGATACAAAATTAATGTTCTATTTTAATTTAATAGTATTCATTGTTCAACTAATATCTAATAACACACAATTAGTAAGATTCGCGCATATTCAATAAACGTACAATCCGTTTCAATAGCCATATTTTCTTAATCAATAAAGATATTTCAAACCAATAGACGATTTCGCACGAGCAATGATTATCGTTATAAAATTAATAGACCTTATTGTCATTCTTATATTTAATAGATATGAATTATCACCAATGCACAATTAATAACGTTCTATTTAAATTCAATAGGTTTCGTATTCGAATCAATATCTAATAGCGGAATCAACTATTTCCGGTGAAACCAATGACTAAAAATGCAGAATTAATGGACGAGTCTACAGAATTAATAGCTTCCGTTTACAAACCAATGAACAATTCTTGAATTAACAGTTAATTCTTGAATTAACGCTAGGGGCGCTGGCCACCAATTTTGCTGGAGTCACCTAACCGCAAAATCCGTGACGTCAACAATCTCAACATGGGATATCCCCGCGAGCAAAAAAAAGTGCATGTTCTCGAACATTTTCGCGTCAGAAAGTGACCCTGAACATGAAAACTGCGATGATATACGGACTGTGGACTATATCCTGTACCTGTAGCAGATACCGAAGATGCATTTGAGAGCTTGTTTTTAAATATTGACCCAGAATGCCGACGAAGATCTGAAGATAGTCGCGAGGCCAGCGAGACAGAAATTCAGTGCCAGCAATCATTGAATCGATCAAATTATACAACCAGACAACTATCAAATTATCAATGTCATTCATTGTTGACGACGATTGTCATAATAACTGATTGTTATTCAACTTATTCTACAAATGAAGAATCTATATATAATTCTAAAAACAAATTCCTAAGAAAACCTAAGGAAAATTAAGCAACCGAATTTGAGGACTGTATGATATTGATGTATCACTGTCAGTATCTATAACTCATTCACTGTCAGTATTACTGTGTTTGTCACTGTTCCCAGTGTTGCAGGGATTGTCTGTCAAAATCCGGTGGAGAACTTAGGATGTGTGTGACAAGTACTAACAACAACAGAAGTATGAATATGATTATGTCAACAACAACAACAACAACAACATCTCTAACACCATAAGATAATCGTTCGATGTACTGCGTACTAGCACTGTACATTGCGACGACTTCTTCTTAAAAACAACCATTGAGTGGAACCGCTTCGAACAGTCAGATGTTGATTCAGGCGATCGGTAATACTGAATGTCTGAGGCTATGATTAAAGCACCACGATATATAAATATATATGAAAAATGTAAAATAGTCGTGTTAAAAGACAGTCGACTCCCACAACACCCCGACCCACTTACTTTAAACACCACATCTGATAGCTATACCCTCAATCAATATACCAAGTACATGTAGTACACTAATAACTCCAACCTATATTGTGTGTATTGTGTATGTATATTATGTCACCTCACATTCATATTATGTATTATGTACATTGTTTGAAATTGAATCGCCTGTTATGTCAAATACGACGAAAGGCGTAATAAACATCTATCTATCTATCATCATGAAGGATTTATTAAATATGGATTCTATTTTCTAGACGTTTCATACGAGTGTCGTGGGATAGGATTCTGAATATTGCTGGAGTATTGATCAAGTAAACCCGACAGTGGTCATGAGTGGTGCGAAGAGCACTTCAGACCTCAATCATAAGCCAACTCGAACAGAGGTCATGTCAACTTACAGGTTGCATATACATGCATCATTTATGACCACATAAATGATATATACAACTGCAGTGACTTCTTCATTATTTCAGTATTCGATACCATAACCATGGTCGTTCCATACCATAATTTTTGGTTTTACATACCGGTACCGGATTGTTTGGTTACTTTTTTTTATTTTGTACTTTGTAGAAAATCATTTATTTGTTTCCATATGGTGTGACATACATGTAGTAACGTGGCACGAAATGACCAATTGATTTCCTACATGGTACGAAACGACCAAACAATAAGGTACGAAACTACCAAAAATATGGTACGAAACTACCAAAAATGTGGTACGAAATGACTTAAGACGATACAAAACGTCCTGTACCTATTTATATCTCATCGGCAAGGGGAACAACCAGACAGTGACCCTGTAGACTAGCAGCGCCAACATCGTTGGTTTGATATTAGGCCCTATATCACCCTGAGGTAACCTCATATCACAATCAGCCTGACGTCGAAGGCTGATATGAGGCTACTGAGGGCTGAAATCAGGCCTATAATATCAAACCAACCAAGTAATACCCTATCTATTAATTACGGTAGTTCGCCTCTTAGTAACAGTGTAATATTGACAACTCTTTCAAATGAGTGACATCACAAAAATTGGTATCTATGCCTTATCTAACAGTGAAATAGAAATATACCATGTCATAAAGCCATACCGTGTATTACTCAGATCGTGATGTCATAAAATCATACACGTATTACTCTTATTAGTGATGTCGTAAAATGATATTACTCGATTTAGGGCAAATTGAAGTGATATTCACCTAAGTACAAATGGAGTTTGATAACAAGCCATACCGTGCAAAAATGTCATATCTAATTAATAATTTTCGAACAAATTTTGGACCGATATACATGTACCCTGTAGCCATCTGTATGAAACTTCCTTCCAAGGGGGTGCTGTCGGAACATACATGTATCAAAGTGGACCCCCTCCCCAATGGGAGACTCTCTATCCATGCCCATTGGAAATAAATTATAATGTGCAATGGAATGAATAGCCAATAGGTTGCGGGCATTTCATACCATGGAAGTTTGACATAGACATGTTTCGCACCAGGGTTCTGGACATTTCATACCAGTTCCTGTATCATTTCGACAATTCGTACCTTTGAGTATACCGTATTATTTAAAAAAAAATTACATTAAAGGTACTCAGTCCGATTCGATGGTTCCCATATCATCAGATTTCAACAACAACAACACCATTTTTTGAAATGCCACTTCGTTTACCAGAATCGATTAATGCTCAAAAATAATGCTAACCAGTCAAATATAGTATACAATTGCCCAAAGCATGTTATTTATCAACATTTTGTTGAATGAAATTTTGCGGGTTTGTCAAATATCTGACACAAAAAAGCCACTTGCTTTTAGAGTTATCCACCTTCATCCGTCCTCTTTCGACTTTTTATTGGGCCACTTAAAATTATCGATGGTGAAAAATAATAGATTTCTAAAATCGATATCTGATCACTCTCAGCTTTGATGGGTGGGTTCCTCAACTCAAATCAAATATGTTTTACCCCGAAGTCAAGGAAATAGTATGTCGGGTTGTCATCATCACGAACATTAAGTCATGAACATGTTCGCTTTCATTAAGTTAACACGATTAAAATAATTTTTCACATACGAATGACCAATCATCATTTTTGGGAATCAACGAAACATACCAATATATGGTGTGAAATGACCAAAAACATGGTACGAAACAATTAAATGTGTCATTCAAATCAAGGGTACAAACTGGCCATAGTAGGAAAAGTCGTTTGAGCCATCCAACAGACCTGGGTGAATCGCCGGGCGATCGGTCTTCCACAGTAAGGATGCATCTGGGAAGAGGGGAGTCAATCTAATTAACTGTTATCTACAACCAATACTTAAAAACAATAACAATTTATTCTGATTTCTTTTGAAACACACAGAATAATTATTTACTGAGAATATTCAATATAAACATGTACAAATTCTCAAACAAAGGGAATTTCTATGTTCAAGAAATTTAGAGTCCCCTCTTACTATGGGAGGCCCTTTTCACATTTATTATTTATTTGCGATCAAGCACAAATATTAAGCGCAAATATTTGCGCTTAAGCATAAATCATTTGGGCTTAAGCGATGTCATTTGCGCTTAAGCACAAATATGTGTCTATCAATTTGTTTGCGCTTAAGCGAAAATCATTTGCGCTTAAGTGTAAATGATTTGCGCTTAAGCGCAAATACCTAACACACCCTTACTTCCCTCTGATTGTGAATGATGGAGTCCATCTCATAGTATATTATTGTGGGCCCATAGTAGTAGCCCATACAGACTAGAAATTTGAAAAGTCAAAAGCATCTCTGTCTCTGGTGTCCCAAAAATTGGTGCCTCACTCCCAGAGCTCTGGTATATTTTATTAAAGCGACATCTCCTGCACAAATATATACAATTTCCATGGTCATAGAAGGGGAATTAGGGGTTACTGGGGGGGGGGCTTGCTTCCCTCGTGGTGTACTTATTGAATAGAAATAGGGGAAAAACATATTTTCATATCAGCATCCCTGTCCCTAAGAATTTGTGTCTCCATCCCAGAGATCTAGTACATTTTATAAAAGAGACATATCCTGTGCAGATCTATACCATTTCCATGGTCATAAAAGGTATCTAGGGATCACTGGGGATTGCTTCCCTCATATGATGGGCCTATATAGACTTGAGTGCAAGCCTGCAAATAGCGTGTCTGTCATTTGCAGAATGAGGTCCACAGAGGGTGAATTTAGTGACGCTACCCCGCATAGCGGGCTAGCATCACTAAATTCACCCTCTGGGGACCTCATCCTGCTTACGCCCTCAACTGCTATGGCAGACCTAGGATAATATTGAAGTTCCCCAGTTGAAGTTGGTGATGTTCACCCATTGGGAGCCTGGATTATGGATTTTATCTTCTGCAAATTAGGCGATATAGAAACTTCCCAGATGGGAAAACTTAACTAAAAACAATGTTAATTTGATACCATAGTTACTTCCCAGAGATGAGGCCTAAGCAGAATGAGGTCCCCAGAGGGTGAATTTAGTTATGCTAGCACGCTATGCAGGGTAGCATCACTAATTTCACCCTCTGGGGACCTCATTCTGCAAATGACAGACACGCTATTTGCAGGCTTGCTTGAGTGATGTGTAAGTTTAAAATTTAAAATTAATTCAGGGAGATCAATGCATTAATTTCTATTTGCACTTAAGCGCAAAATTATTGAGGGATCGGGAGGGACTTGGATCATACGAATGACATATATTCATTGCTCCAATTATCTCTTAACATGAGCAATACAAAATGAAGTCACATTTCCGAACCAGTTCCATGCAGCAGAACCTGATCTAGAAGATATTAGCGAAAAAACGTCAAATTCCCTCTTTCAGCTGTCATTTTGACGACCATCTTGGGCGAGGAGTTCCAATTTTACGCTAAAAATGTGGCATTATATCTCTCAGAGTCATACGTACTGAATATGCCTAATTTTAAATCGTATATTTCATGGTAAGATTACTTGCGACATTTAGTAAATTATATAACCACGAAACACTCTTTAAATTTGGAAAACCCCTTAAAAGAGGGGTTAAAGTGAAATTCCAGTGTGGCTCCATATATTTACCAATACGTATGTAAATATGTGCAAAGTTTCATGCTTTACATTACATCTGAGTTTTATACTTAGAATTCTTGAGAATTTTAAATTCGCGCACATCATCATACTCATTATGGCGCCATTTATCCAAAATACTATAATCTCCATGAAGACCCGAGTTCCATGTTAAATTTTGATCGCAACTGTAGCCAGCAAGAATCAACTGATCACATCCAATTTTTCAAAAATACGTTTCCGGTTTATACTTGATAGTTGTGAGAAATTTCTATCATTTTCTCACAATACAAAACGCTCTCTAAATTATGTTGACCCCGATTTAGGCCGCTCCCCTTAAAAATTCACGAATGGAAACAAGTCAATCCTGATAATACACATACTATGTGCATATATGTTGCATTTTCAGATTGCTTTTAACAAACCAATAATTCAAAATGACATCCGGAATCCGACTAATAGTTGACGTTCATATACAGGTGCGTTGATATGAAGGTTTATTGTGACGTCATGTTGTTATGGGCGTCATTGTCAACGCTAACGGCGTTAAAATGGCGCTGGCCATAACCATTCCAATGATTGAAGAAATATGAATATACTGCGATAAGAAGAATTCACTTCTCAAAATGGAGAGACTACATCTTGGTGGGAAACTCAGACGCGTCGATCCCGTCGACAGGCGACAGTGTTTACCAGCTGGAGACGGTTTGCCAGCTTGGAACAATGTCATGTTGTGTTCCAAGTTTCCTTTGCTTCAAAATCCGAAGGGTTCGGTGACATTACACACTACTGATTTGTGCGAACCTGTAAGTAGGCATAACTACTAGCATGTCCAATTACTAAAAAATAAAACAGGTATTGTTTTACAGATTAAACAAACTTACACAACCGTCTGCATGCAACCGCTATAACATATTACTTGCAAGACGCGCAATACAGATCTTAATATAAAGTTATATTACTATATTAATATCAGGCGTATAAAGTAATTAAACTAAAGTTATAAACCATTATTGTAATATTAATAATTAATATACTGCGTGAACTACGGTGTAGGCTTCTACGCAAATAATTAGCAGATTAAAAAAAAAAAGTAATACTAATAACACTGTGATGCTGTTTAAACGACACATCATTATCAGATTTAATAATAGCAAGTCGGACAGGTATCTGCTTCACCCATCACATCAATGCATGCGACCATTTCACACAATCACATGCCTAATAATATAATAAATTTCCCACATTACGAAGTATTAGGCGAAGAGACTTAGGGTGCATTTACATTGCTATAGAAATGTATATAGATCTGTATGAAGTCACGTGTCGCGCATTACTGTGATCACAACATGATTACCAATAGTAAACGCGCGCTGATCTGTACTCTGGTAATTGACAATTCACTGCGAGTCGTGTCAGTTTAGGCCAGACATGAAAATGTATCAACTATCAGCAGATAACAGCGATTTGGTATGTGCCGCATGTATTTAAAGTGTATCCTTATACCACTTGATAATGGTTCGAAGAAAGAATGAAAATCATGCAGAACTTTACCCTACAACACCCTTTATTTGACCAAATGTAGTAAAATTTTCAACTGATGACAATTCCAATGACAATGTTAACCAATGTAGGACAATATTGTTTTCTTAAATTACATGCAGTTTTTATATATAGCTGTTAGACAATAAATATGATGATGATGACTGGCCACGGGGAGGGACCAGGACACAATCTTTCCAAGTGTTGGACATTTCAAACATTACATCCGCCCCTATGATAAGGTTGGAAAATTTCCAGCTGATGGCCATTCCAGTCCAAAATTTTGATAAAAAGTAGGAAATTATGCAAATATTGGTCCGAAAACAATACCCCCCCCCCCCCAAATAAAATGTTTGAAAATCAAACTACAAGATCATTTTTAATCTATTGTTGGTTTGGAAATTACAACTAATGTTGTGTCAGGTATGAAATATCCAACCGTTGAACAAGTTGCCACGTCCCTATCCGTGTTCAATATTCGAAATACACGGGTTGAAATGACAACGAAAACATTCGCCAAGCCCGAGTAACAATTAATCAAAACTGATTTGCCTGTCGCAATATATGGGCGTTGACCGTGACGTGTAGCGGTCACGATTTTTGCTCACACGAACTAATACCGTTTTCTTTCTGTGTGCATTTCTATATCAACCCGTTTACACTGTCTGCGTGTAGATCTGTGTACATTTCTATAGCAATGTAAATGCACCCTTAGACTATGGAAATGGGACCTCTATTGTTATTCCAGCCGTCTTCTTGTATCCACTATCGTTACACTATTATCAAGGCAATACATAGGCCTATCAATGCAACAACCCATGGTCCAAAAACATAGAAGACAATGTTAACAAACTTGGTATGGGATACATCTGGAAAGATCAGTCCCTGAATTCTTTGAATCGATTCACCACAAATGTTAAAGAACGACTAGAAGATGTTTTTATTCAAGAATGGAGAGGCACCATGTCCATATCAAATAAGAGTGCATTCTATCGAATTATTAAAATAAATTTCGGTCGTGAGACATACATATCGAGTATATACAATAACTTAGTAACCGTCATGTTACGGTTCAGGAGCAGAAATCACTACTTACCAGTTGAATCGGGATCCTGGGTCGGTTCAGATTACTCAGACAGAAAGTGTACTTTATGTAACTTAGAGCTCGGTGATGAATTCCATGTAATTTTAAAATGCCCTACATTACAGACTCTACGAGAGAGATATATAAAACCCTACTTCTACCGAAAACCGAATATTATTAAATTGAATGAACTATTCAATTCGGGAAAGGGGAAGAGAACACAAAATCTTTCACCATTCATTACAAGGGTTATGTCATTCTTTAGGCCCTCCTGAGGCATTCTATAACCGCACACATGGGTTGTTGAATTAAATAATTGTTGAATTTCACTATATATTGTGTACTATCTTGCACATAATAATCACTCAAAACTCCTCATGCATCTATAGCACGCTATACATATACTATATATGTATTGTTATATTGTAATTATGCACATACTCTGTAATATCTAACATGATGTCGATGAAGAGTAATTAAATTGAATTGATTGTTCTCAATCAACTGTTTTTATTAAAATATGTGTAATTTTCACCGCGCACCACTTTTGTAATTTGCATAGAAATGATATGCACTGTTCAATTGTATTCCACCACGCTCTATTGTGTCATAGTTGACGATTTGAGTGAATAAATAAATAATTGAAAAAATAGACCGGTAGGTGTGAAATTCTAACAATGCGCCATGATAATAATCGCTCCAGTCACTCGGGAAGTTAAAACACGGATCATTCCATTATTAGCGGACATATAGGGGATGGGCTGCATGGGTGGGGGCCCAACACTTTCGATTGAATATGTTTTGGTTTGTAGGGAGGGGCATATGATTGGAAGAAAATTGAACGAGATCATGATCTTTTGAATGATAACCTTGAGAACATTCCACAATACAGGAAAATACAGGCACTATACACAGGTTTGCTTAAGTCTTTTGTCATGAATGCGGTGATTATGTCATCACACAAACTTCATGCAATGTGGAATAGTTTCACCCTTGGAGTCCGAACACTACCGGAACATTGTTTCCTGTGTTCTGAACGATAATTCCATTATGACAACAAGGCGAAAAATAACCTTAACAGCCGGAACAGTTTATTATCACAAGGAAGAATCTGTTTTATCAAGAAACGTTATCAGTATAAAACGTTCTCAAATTCGGAGACAAAATGGTTTATAAATGCTGATATATATAATGCAGACGCAAGTGATCCGACTGTCAACGAGCATTTGATTTATTATTCAACAGGAATATGTAACACCACAAACCTTTCAATTAACCTTTGATTGAATGATAATTGATAGGTAATCATCGTATTGAATGTGGCTCAATTCCTCTTTCCTCTGGGTGTGAATCGGTTTACAAATATATCATAACCCGCTTGGGTACCTGTACACGAAATACAAATCGCGGCCCTGAAGCGCCTTGATATGTATTTCTTGTACAGATACCCAAGCGATTTATAACCTATACATAGAAGTTATGAACCCAACTAGATTTTTTGGCAGCCATTTGCAGGACTATATTTGTATCGGGTAAAGTACCAACGCAACATAAAATAACATCAATATTATTCAACCACGTTTTCAATAATCGGGCAGACATAAATACTCAATACTGATTCATCTTTTCAGACGTTATGTAGTTTTATGGTGATTTTTCCTGATTGTTTCTCTAAAAAATAAATATGCAATGAAATGCGTTTGATTTGTTTTCTCGCAGACAGTCATGATTTGAGATGGTAGACTGCTGAGCGAATACCCTACAGTCTAGATAATGCAGTATTTCTTGTCAAACTGTCTATCGACATGAAAAATTATTTTTTAAACCGTTCTTTTTTTCCTTTTTTTTACATACTTCGGACATATCTCTCATATTGAGAGGGTAAACACATATGTGTTGTTATAATACTATATATAATAAAATTATATAGCATACATTCATTGGCTATAAAGGATAATGATTTTTTTCCTTCAAATTGCATATACTGGCTCTATAGATCTGGTACTAGGTTGGAACTGTTTCATCGGAAGTCATTCTATTCTGGTTTGTGACGATTCAGTAATGTTTTTACTTTTATTATATGGTTCTATCTGTTTAGGAATCAACAAGTTTAACGAGTAAATCTCAACTTTTGGTCCGACAAACTTTCGTAGTTGTGACCACTGTGTAGGAACTGTTACATCGGAAGTCGTTCTATCGCCGATATTGTGATGGTTCTTGCCTGATTTGTTACGGTTCCTTCTAATTGAAAATAATCATTTTTGTGACAAAATCACGCATAATTATAGATATCTTGAATATATTATACTTTCCCGAATGAACAGACTCAACAGAGGATGCAGATGTGCCGTGTTATCGAAACATGAACTCTAGACCACAATTAACTCGGTATTAGCGATTTAACGCGTAAATATCAACATGTTATCACTGAAAATCAAGCCACGTGGACGCAATTTCTTTGTTTTTCGACAGTTGTGCACCAACATATTGGGAATAGACCATGTTTTATGTGTATTTATTTAATTTTATTAAATATAGTTTTCATTTCGCTCGAACCATCCAAAATATCATCGAGTGACATGTTAATACGCTCATATATGCTTAGCTCCTAATTTGTATACGAAGCATTTATATAAATAACGCAAATTGCACAAGTAAGCCCAAAATAGAGTTAAAACGAACTCAATTACAGACTATATACCGGTACACGGACTGGCTAAATCGACTCGCACTCACGTTATCGTTCATACTGCCTCAAGGTGAAATGACAAATGTGGACAAAATGAAATGAAATCATGTGTCCAAAAGACACCATAAACACCCCCCCCCCCCGCCCCCCATTCCAAATTCAGTTGACCGCCGTCAATTTTGGATCGGGTGGGGTTTGTGGTGACTCTTTAAGGCGTCTTGGTGGGGGGGGCAACTTACAGCACCCGTTGTTTGACCTTAATATATAAAGGAACCGAGAAATGGCATGGGTCACCTATATGAACCCCTCTGCATGTGTGGCGGACATGTTCGAATAAGGAATGGAAGTCATGTGGTTCGTATAAGTTTAATACAAGCTGAAAAATGCGACTTTAAAAAACAACAACAGTGGCAGCCATTTTGAAAAAAAAGTGGAGGCCATATTGAAAAAAAGTGGCGGCCATTTTGAATCAGTCGACCATTATGATTGGTTTGTTGGGGAAAAATCAGTCTTCGCAGTTCACATTGACAATTTATGTCAAATTGCATGCTTTGCGTCACAATAAAGTGAACGATTCTGTTACTACTGTGACACATAATTATATATAAGAAGGCAGTGTAACTCACCGTAATTAATCATAAGCGGTGTAAATTCAACATAATTGATATTTCGTTGTGCTCACTTGGTTATTTTCACGTATACTTCCAGATAATAGTCATCGTATTTCCCGGACAGAACCAATTAAATTGGGAGAGACCCGACTCGATCGGGAGAGAACCGATCGAGATATCACAATTCGCAGTTTTCGTCGTTGTTATTACTAGGATTGTCATTATGTTTACGTTGTTTGGGACCATAGATTATGAGGGGAATGGAAAAACTAATCGAATTATCACCTAGATGGCTCAAAAATTGCGTTTTAACTGTCAAAAACTCGCGAAAATGTATAATTTGGATCATCATGTACCGTCACAAATCAGTCAAGAACCATCACAAATCGGCGATAGAACGATTTCCGATGTAACAGTTCCTACAGTGGTTGTGACTATCGCCATGGAAATTTCGAAATTGTCACGTTCTACTGGTTTACAAAATGTGAGAGGGGGATGAACCGAATTTGATAGCTGTGCTATGCGGTTTGATTTCAATCGGGTCATTTCTATTTCCATTTAATTGGTTCTATTTGGGATTTTTTATTAACACCCCCCCCCCAATCCACCTTGGTTTGCCCATACAATACGGGACCACCTGTAGGTAAAATTGATATTATTACATGATCCTATCCTTATTCCATTCAATAAACCCATTCAATAAATTGTGATATTAAACGTTCGTTCAATAACAGGAAATAGTGCCAGATGACCTTTGAATTCCGGTTTGTCGTCTGTTTACATTGCGTACGCTACGTCTCAGAATAATATGGCTTCCAATATTTTTCCAACAAACTATATTAATGACGAGTTTGAAAAGTTATGTCATTAAATATGCGTCATGTTTTGGATCATGTAATAAATAGAATCTCGTCCAGTAAATTAGGTCTGGACCTCACCAAAGGCTCTGTCCAGATCTAATTTACTGGACTCGTTTTGTAAATTTCGCTGTAAACTGGGGACTCGTTGTAGATCCTCTATATATATAGACTCTAATAATTAATAAATTGTTATTCAATTTCAACGTCCGTTTTTAACAGAGATATAGATACAACATTGATTACGACTTTGATCTGACTGACCCGAATGGACACACTTTAACACTGGAGTATCACTCGCTCCATGACCCGCATTTGAAGGCTCTCTTCACAACCAAGGAAATGCGAAAACATTTGGTCAAGCATGGATTCATAACTGAGACGGGAAAGGTCGTTTGCGACTTGAAGGAATTCAACAAATATAGACGATTTCTTAGACGGATGTGTCTACTGGAACTACAACGAGAGAAGAACAAGCAGGTAAGGGCAACATGTACGCATGGCATGCATCTTTACATGGCATATACTCATGGTTTAACACTTGTTATACTCAATGGATTATCACATTCAGTTATAGAACTAAACATTGGAATGGTATATTATTCATCTGGAGGGTGTTCAGGTTATAATAAAAGCAGACTCCAGACAGTCGAAAAGGTAATTATTAGAAGGATTCATATTCATTGGTGGGAAATGTTCAGATAATAAATTCAACAAAACGGTATATATGGTCGTTTTATGAACTTATTATATGAACATTTCCTAAGGGATAACTACAAGTCAATGATTAGACAGGGTTAAACTTGTGTTTCGTCGTTCACAGCATTATCACATATGTTACAAGTAACATTATCGACGTCTAGCCCCATCCAGACGATACACATGAATATCTACGTACTACCCAGTTACCATGGATATACACGTAAAAACGCTACACTCCCTACAATCGCTGTAGAAGCGGAATTCATCTACTAATTTAAACCAGGTACCAGTATAAACTACTCTGCCGTGTTCATAGCTAATCGGTTGACAGCGTTTAAAGGTACGGTTGGCCTTGGCGGTGGGTATCCTGTGAAAATATTTCCACCCGTCAAAAACCGCCACAAACAGAAAGAACAACAAAATGTAGACAGACTTTGTCCGTATACAAATAAGAAATATCGCATAAACAGTATGCTATTGTCATATATCTGACATTGTTATGTAAACAAAGGCATAAAAAGTTACTTTTCTGGTGTTTGTTTATATTATGATGGTAAACATAAAGAGCGTTCTTTGTTGGTGAATTCCTGATATGGAACGAATAAAGAGCGTTTATGCCATTTGTGTGTGATTAGCCAGCAGCATTGTGCTGTCTTCTGTAACACAATCAGGCTCTTGCTTAGGTAAAATATAGTAAATCTTTATGATAACATGCTGTTTACGCGATGGTCATGGTATATATGAACGAAACTGTATGCGTTTTAATGTTTTTCTGTTTACGGTGATTGGAACAAATATGAATATTTTCGGCAACTAAGGCCTCACGTGCCTTTAAGTGTGAAGAACCTGTTTATGTACAACTTGTAAACGTATCATTCTTGGTGACAACGACAATAAATACCTTTTTTACAGATCGAAGAAACGAAACAGAAATTAGAAGAGAAGCAGAAAAGTATGACCAAACTTAATAAAAACGACAAACGTACTGATTCTAATACCATGCAACCCGCTAGGTCACACAGTGCAGGTTCGGTTGACTCGAATGACCCCAAGAATAGATACGATGAAATCTTACAACGGAACAAGGAACGTATGGAAAGTACAAAACTGAGGTATATTGTATTCTTGGAGGAAGCATAAATTGTCCCTGTCTCTCTGTCATCCCCACCCAAATACCCATAGCACAATGCTCATACTGACGATGTCTTTTCGTGATATTTCTCGGAGATATACCTAGATGGAGATAGCGGTAGACATATATGAAGTTTTCGGAATTTTTCTCAACCTCGTGTTTGGTGTAGTAGTACAGTAAAAGTGCATGATCCATAAATAAAAGTCATCGATGGTGGTACGAGTGACCAATAACACATTTTAAACGTCCATGCATTTGTTTTATTTGTTTTATACATATGAGTCCAAACGCTAAATATAACCTGTATATAATAAAGACCTAAAAATAAGTAAGCCCCCCCCCCCCCTCCCTGATATATTACATTTTATTATATGCTTGCCTATAAAATAGCGGAATATTACCGAAACGTAAATCGTCGTATCTATCCGAACTACAGTGGAATCGCGTTTTGTTATTTCACTCTATAGATTCATGTTATTTCACTGTAGCATGAAACTAACAACACAGGAGCTGCGTGATCAGTGCGTACACAATGAAGCGCAATTCATATCGATTGAGCTGAAGCGCAATTATTGTTACAATCTTACACCCCTGAATAGGTAGGTTATTCCACATCACCAGTCCATAATCATAAGTGATACCCATCAATTGCGCTTCGTGCAATCCAATTGCGCTTCAGCGCAATTAATGTCTGGTGTATTTGCTTCAGCACAATTATTTATTAAATGTTAATTTGGTCTACCATACAGTTGGATTGTTTAATTAATTAACTGGAGGAGGTATTGCCATATATTGAAAGATAATTGCGCTAAGCACAATTGAATTGAGCTTAAGCGCAATTATTAATAAATGTGAATTGGCCTCCCTTGTCACATACCCATTGCAGTATAGCTGAGCATTGTCATAACATTTAGTGTCATTGTCCACTCTTTTTGTAGAGGTTCGTGAAGTTGGATCGATGTTCGACGTTCGAAATTCAATGGTGGTTGGCGTGAAGTGAAATTGAAGTTCGAAGTTTGGAATTCAGTTTTATGTTCAAACACTAATTTTGTTTGCCTCAAGTTTTTTTGCAAATTCGTGCTCCCCATCTCGAATTTCTGGTGAAATGTGAATTTTGTTTTAACTTGTGCTGGCCTTTCGCGTTCAACATTTAAGGGAGTGGTGGTGCTTAAGGGACGTGGCACTGTTTATGGCTGGATTGAGCTGAAACTTGGTATTTCTGATACTTTCCATAAGTGAATCCAGCATACTAACGCTCAGCGTCGAGAAATTGGTGGATCGATAGCTTTGAATATCAATATGAATTTCAACCTATATAGACGAATTTCGAACGGGATTGAAATTCAGATTGAAATCTGTTTATAGTTTATATTGTGTCTTTATGATGTATTGAACTAGTCCCTGGATTTATCTGGATTATATCGAATTTCGGCACATTTCTTTTTCTGCGTACCTTCGTTGTTTTAACTAGTTCAGAAATAAGTTCAACAAACGGCCATTACGCCCTGTCACTAACTCGCGGCCATATTGGATCCACCAGGCCCGGTTCCATATATATGGTTTTAGTGCTACAGGTCAAAGTTCTGGAATAGTATTTCCATATAAGGAGTATTGAATTATTCATGAATTCCACATATGGAAATGCTATTCCAGAACTTTGACGTGTAGCATGGAACCGGGGATGGATGAATCTATGAAACCACGGAACGGAGCTGGATGAATTCAACACGTCCGCCACTCAGTGATCTCGCTTATGGCCAAATTAATTAAATGACTGGGTTAGAATTGATCTACATCTTCTAATCAGTTATTTATATTTATCCACCGCTCACTACGTCTATTGACTACATAAATCCTGCCTATTAAACGTTACGTTTATTAAGTCAATGTAGCTTTATTAGGTCAACGTAGCTTTATTAGGTTAGTACTACTTTTATGACGTAATTTGATATGCAAATTGCGCAGGTAACTAGGGACGTCAACCGGTCTTAATGAGGTCATTGTGATTTCAAAACGTTTTTATCGTGTATAATTCACTAAAATAATTCGTAAAATTATATATGTTTTAGCTCTAAAACATCTATAAATCCTCAGAACAAGATCTGCTTATAATAAATGTAAAAATGCCAACGAACTATTTCGCTCTAAGCTGCACTCCGGTTTTCCCACGTCATGAATGCTAATTGGTTGGCTTGACCTAATAAATGTAATGGCGTCATCGAAGTAACGAATGTAAAACTGAGGAAAATGACAGATTTACCTCACAAAAGGCAAGTTTTGTGCGATGGATAAATAACATATGTAGCTAATGTCGTCGCTTAAACTGTTTATGTCCGCTCGGGGGATTTGGCATCTATTGGACTCGGCAGAGCCTCGCCCAATAAATGCTCAAATCTCCCTCACGGACATAAACAATTTAAGCGACGACATTAGCAACATATTCTATATTTATCATTCGAATGAACCAGTATAGTTTATAACTAAATGTGATAAACATTTCGGTATAAATTAAAAGGTTGAAACTGTCTAAAACGAGTCATGTACCGATGTGCTTTCAGGATGGAAAGAAATCTTCAAATAAAGGACGAGAGACTTGAGAAGAGGAAGCTGCAGATGTCCATAGAACGACATGAGTTGGAAGAGGCAAAACGAGGGCTTTGTGAGAAACGACAAGAAGCTATTCAGATCCATCAAGAGCTGGTTTGTATACTCTTCTTCTTCACCTTCTTCTTAATATGGGGATTGACTATTTCGAGTAACAGGAACGGAACGAGGAACAGGAACAACTTCCGAGTAACAGAATGACTATTTCGAGTAACAGGAATGAGGAACAGATATATAAGCTCATATTTCTCGCGTTTTACAGTATGAAACAATCCATATTATACACCATTGGAAAGCATAGCATCTATCCTACATTAATATTGCAACATTTAGACACTAATTTGGCGAACAGAGCGTATAATTGGCCAGGAACGTCGAGCGGTTGAATCGGAAATTAGCAAAAAACGAAAAAGTTCCGAGTAACACGAATGAGGAACAGTGATATAAACTTAATTTTCACGCAATTTACGCAATGAAACAATACACGTTATACATCATTTGAAGGCATAGCCTCTCCCCTTCTTTAATATTGCAACATTTAAACACCACTTTTGAGAACTAAGCGTATAATTGGCCAGGAACGTCCAGCGGTGAAACAGAAATTAGCTAAAAACAAAACAATTTCCGAGTAACAGGAATGAGGACAGAGATATAAACTTAATTTTCACGCATTTTACGCAATGAAACAATACATGTTATACATCATTCGAAAGCATAGCATCTTCCCTTCTTTACTATTACAACATTTAAAATCCACTTTTGAGAACTAAGTGTATAATTGGCCAGGAACGTCGAGCGGTGAATCAGAAATTAGCAAAAAAACGAAACAAATTCCGAGTAACAGCAATGAGGAACAGATATATAAGCTCATATTTCTCGCGTTTTACGGTATTAAACAATCCAGATTATACATCATTCGAAAGAATAGCCTCTCTACTTCATGAATAATGCGACATTTAAACACTACTTTGGAGAACTGTGCGTATAATTGGCCAGGAACGTCGAGCGGTGAATTAGAAATTAGCCAAAAAACGAAACAATTTCCGAGTAACAGGAATGAGGAACAGATATATAAGCTCAATTTTCTCGCATTTTATGCAATGAAACAGTACAATGTTATAATCATTCGAAAGCATAGCCTCTTCCCTTCTTTAATATTGCAACATGTAAGCACTGCTATTGAGAACTAATCGCATAATTGGTCAGGAACGTCGAGCGGTGAATCAGAAATTAGCTAAAAACGAAAATATTTCCGAGTACCGGTAACAGGAATGTGGAACAGATATATAAGCTCAATTTTCTCGCATTTTACGCAATGAAATAATACAATGTTATACATCATTATACATCATTATACAAGCATGGCCTCTCTCCTTCTTTAATATTGCAACATTTAAGCACTACTTTTGAGAACTAAGCGTATATTTAGCAAAAAACGAAAACTTTCCGAGTAACAGGAATGAGGAACATATATATAATCTCATATTTCTCGCGTTTTACGCTATGGAACAATACATAGTATACATCAATCGAAAGCATAGCATCACCCCTTCATTAATATTGCAACAATTAGACACTAATTTTGCGAACAAAGCGTATAATTGGCCAGGAACGTCGAGCGGTGAATCGGAAATTAGCACCCCGAAGAACGTAACATATTCTTCGTAGAAAGGGGAACATGTCTCTATTCCGAAGGTTCGCTATTCCGAAGGTTCACTAATCCGAAGGTTCACTAATCCGAAGGTTCACTATTCCGAAGGTTCACTATTCCGAAGGTTCGCTATTCCGAAGGTTTTTGTTATTTTAAAAGTTAATTCTATATTCTAAAGTATATTGAGAGGGTTCTTTAGTACGAAGACTCTTATGAAGGAAATAACTTAAAACATTAAAAAAATAAATGTGATTTTTGTTTTCGTGGGTTTCCTTGAGATTTAACCCTTTGGCGAGTAGAACGACATATATGTCGTCTATCGGCTGAGGACTAAACGACATATTTTAGTTATTTTACGTCTATATAACTTCAATATATCATCTGAT
This sequence comes from Siphonodentalium dalli, assembly GCA_032622095.1. Classification (NCBI taxonomy): domain Eukaryota; kingdom Metazoa; phylum Mollusca; class Scaphopoda; order Gadilida; family Siphonodentaliidae; genus Siphonodentalium; species Siphonodentalium dalli. Next base: position 58,521,446 of record CP136067.1, read on the forward strand.
TTATAAATGATTTACATAGGAGTTATTTTGATTAATATAATGTCCCAAATGCCAAAGGCGGACTATAACAGTGGGGCTCTTACGGTCAATCAATACTGGAGCGCTATAACTTACTGTATAGCAGAATACCGCTGAATGGACCTAACTGCAATTCTGACTTTGTATTGATTTTAATGTTGATGTTTCTTTCAAGTACAGATTGCCAGTTCGGGTAGAATGCATCTCTAACTCGTAGTTTATTTCAGTCATTGTGTTTTCAACTTTCTATAATATTAAAATGATAAACTGATACTGTCTTCTTGCTATTAATAACCGACATCCGGGACAAATTAGATATTAGATTGGGGTGTATAAATGTACGGGGGCGCAAATTTTGATTCATTTCTGGCTAAAAACTCCCATAATAGAAAACCTTCGGAATAGCGAACCTTCGGAATAGTGAACCTTCGGATTGGTGAACCTTCGGATTAGTGAACCTTCGGATTAGTGAACCTTCGGAATAGCGAACCTTCGGAATAGAGAACCCTACTCGTAGAAAGTCGCAGATTTTTCACGAATTACGCAATGTCACTGCCAAATATTTACAGAAATGGAAGGAGTATCATTCAGTCTACCCATTTCTGGCACATCGGATGCTTTTTGTTCAAAAAGGTTCTGAAAAAGTTTGAAAAATGATTGATATCAACGGTGCACCTTACAGCCCGACGGTGCACCTACAGCCAAATCAACTTCCGAGTAAAAAATGACTATTTGGAGTAACAGGAACGGAACGAGGAAAAGGAACAACTTCCGAGTAAAAAAGTGACTATTTGGAGTAACAGGAATGAGGAACAGAGCTCAAATGTCTCGCTTTTAAAGCTATGAAACAATACATAGTATACATCATTCGATAGCATAGCATCCCCCTTCCTTCTTTAATATTGCAACATTTAAACTCTACTTTTGATAATTGGTCAGGAACGTCGGGTGGTGAATAGGACATTAGCAAAACGTAAATTTTTCCGAATAACAGAGATATAAACTTAATTTTCTGGCAATTTACGCAATCAAAAAATACTTATTATACACCATTCGAAAGCATGGCCTCTCCCCTTCATGAATATTGCAACATTTAAACACTACTTTTGAGAACTATGCGTATAATTGGCCAGGAACGTTGAGCGGTAAATCGGAAATTAGCTAAAACATGTTCTTTTCCGAGTAACAGGAATGAGGAACAGAGATGTAAAATTTTGCGCAATCAAACAATGAATATTATATACCATTCAAAAGCATTGCCACTCCCCTAAAAGAATATTGCAACATATGTACACTACTTTTGAGAATTAAGCGTACAGTTGGCAAGGAACGTCGAGTGGTGAATCGGAAATTAGAAAACGTAATTAAACTGTTAAATGAAATTGAATATACGGACGTATGATTATGTGACCTTTTCTAGAAGCATAAATATAAGTGCCCAGAGTAGTCTCACGAATACGACCGATTATTATTTCTTTTAATATATATATATATATACACCAACAAATCTTTCAAAATCCACTGTTATAGAACAATAAGCGAGATCACTGCATGAGTCGCTACCATATTGGATCCATCCAGCCCCAATTCCGCGGTTTAACTGCTACATCTCAACGTTCTGGAGTAGCATTCCATATTTGGAGCTCATTATATCGAATACTAAGTACTACAGAACTTTGACCTGTAAGCACTGAATCATGTCTGAATGCCCATAGAAACGCTATTTAGCGGAGATCCAATGTTCGTAACTTCACACAAACGGGTTACCGCGTACTCGTGGGTACTCTGGAAACGTCAGCACTGTTACCGGTTGGTGTATGGGAATTCTCAGGGTAATCAAATCTGAATATTTATGCACAAATAAAGTATGCTTAATGTTGAGCAAAGATGGAGCCATTGTGCTAAAACTAGAAATTTAATAATTAATATTGTCATCGTGACACAATGCCTGCTTTAAAAAAAATGTGGTCGTGAAGCCTCCCGGCGAGGTATTTCATAAAAAGGGACAGATCATGCTTGACTCCTCGACCAATAGCTGTCATTTATTGGAGGACAGTTAATTACATGACAATGTGGGACTCATGCAATGGTGTTAGTTTGAGCCAACAGGTCAGATAATTGTCATAGTGATTTTTTAGCGCTGACCATTCACTGATCGGTAAGATTTTTATACGCCCGTTTGAAGAAAAAAACGGTCGTATTATGTAAATGTGTTGTCCGTCCGTCCATGCATCGTCCGTCGTGCGTCCGCTTTTGATTTCCGGATGATAACTTTAGATTGAATCGAGTGAACTGAACCAAATTTGGTATGTTAGTTTACCACAGATCAAGTTCGAATATGGGTTTCGTCCGCTTGATTTTGACTGAGTTATGTCCCTTTTTCGACTTAGATTTTACCTGATTTGCTGTTTCCGGATGATAACTTTAGATTGAATCAAGTGAACTAAACCAAATTTGGTATACAGATCAAGTTCAAATATGGGTTCTGTCTACATGATTTTGCAGGTCAAGTTCGAATTTGAGTACGATCCGACCATGTTTGCCAGAGTTATAGGATTGTTTTGCCTGAAAATAAATATTTGGTTCATGTATTGACTTAATCTTTACAAACAAGGAAAATGTGCATTGCGGTGTTTCGGAAGTATACTGTTCATACCACAAACTTGTTTGGATTGGATGGAATATTTATCACTGGTAACAAGGTATATTAATTTCAACTTAAAATGTTTATATTTTGAGGTTTCTGATTGATAAAAAAAAAATTGGTATGTGAATTTTTCAGTCAAAAATACCAAACTTGAAGTTATGTGTTTTATTTTTGTTATTATTTCGTCTTAAGTCAAAGGTTTCAAACAAATGAATTAAACCTAGCCCCACTCTACTCCAGAAACGGGCGTATTTTGCCACGCTCGGACGGCGTGCTCTTGTTTATATTTGTTTTTAGGATTTTGTTTTTTTGGTATTTGATGGTACAAAAAGATAACATTACATTACATACAGCATAATCTAACGTTAATCAAACATTTCATCTGCATTATTCTGAGAAACCGAACTGTCCATATTCATTTGGAAATTGGCTAGATCAAATCAGAATGAATTGTTATCGGCAAAAATGTTAAATTTAATAACATATATATATACATGTACTGTATATTTTATGGCAGTGGTCAGACTAGATCAAACCATTAATCTCTACTCCGGTTTACGCCGGTAGAAAACAATTAAAGCATGCAATCTCGAGCTGGGACTACACACAATTGTGAAGTAGATTATTGAGGAACAAGTATTATTTTATATTTTTCAGCTCAAAGAGAGGAACTTCAACTTAATAAAACGATGGCAACAGAGAGACCGTGTCCATCAGAACAGACTCGAGGATAAACAACAACAGAGGATATATTCACTGAAGCGAAAGGTCTGGCACCTTATACTTTATACGGACTCAGGGCTTTCGATTGGTTCATGCTAAATAACATAAACGTCTGTAAAACAACTACCATCAATCAACAGTTTTACTTTCCATGTGTGTATGTTGTAAATAAAATGATCCTATACTATGCGAGTACATGAACAAATAGTTTGACTTTGATCTTATTTTAGTAACTCTCCAACAATGAGATTTCGCATCTCCTCAATACACATGGAATTACCGATAAAAGTACAAGTAGTCCAATAAAATACCAAATTTTAATATGACAAATCATTGTAACAGTTTTGTTCACATAACAAAGGTTTTGACGCACGAAATTTCGTTATTGAGAACTATTATTAATAAATATACATGCAAGTAAGAACAAAGTTGATATATTTCTCCATGTTATTCTTATTTAATGTTTTTGGCACATTTACCCATTGCGAGGGCCTTGGTCCCTCTAAAGACATGTTATCTCTTCCTAACAAGATTTATATAGTTTCCGGGGAATCTATGTAAATTAAAATCGCGTTGATAACTTTTCACTCTGACGTACATTTAAGCCCAAATTTTGAATAAACGATGGGACACATCTTAGAATACGACACGAAAATTGTCAGACTGATCGGTTAAAGATTGCCTGAGATATATAGCACATTTTCCAAGGGTGGCGATTGCGAAATTTACGTCGCCAATGTGCAGTGTTTTAGCATACACAAACACGGGCGCCACTGAGAGCACTAAGATAAATCTACCGCGACCTATATATGGCCTGTATATTTGTGAACTGGTTAACGCTATTGCACGAGTTTGTTGTGACGCGATGGTAAAACGAGAACCGGAGGTTCGAGTTTTACCTCGTGGCACGACAAACAAGTGCAATAACGTTAACCTGTTCAAAAAACTGTGTTGTACTATGTTTATTGCATACTCTGAAGATTGTGGCTTGTAACATACTACCATTTGGGTCGATGTTGTGTTATTTAATTGAACAAACGTGCGCTTAATGTGGACTAAGTCTATACCCCATAATTTAACGAAGACATTTTCTGTTAAAGTTGACGTCGCCAGTGACGTTGTTGACGTAATAGGTTGTTTTGTTCAATACAAGAACAATACGCATTTTTTTTATTGAACGCCGTGAAAACTTCTCTGTATTTCGCACACAAAAGCCATTGTGTGATGAATACAAAGTGCATGATAGATATAAGATAGAGTTATACCGCTTGTATCAGTAAACCGACGAAACTATATGGACCCGTCATTTCTGAAGGGGAATCCCCTAGGTAGAACAATAATAAATACGAATCGAAGTCACAGGTCCTGAAACGCTTCTATTTAATTACTAGTATTAATATTGATTTTTTGTCGATTTTTCTGGTATAATACATGGAACCTTTGTGGACTATTTATTAGAACATAAACCTTAATTAGGCAATCTCTGGAAACGTTCGGAGCGTACGTAGAACGTACCAAGAGGGAGAACTCTAAATCGTTAGCGCCCTAAATCAAGCAAATTTCATTTCATTTAAATTATAACAGATTTCATCGCGAATTACGCTCGGTTTAATCTGTGCTTATTTCACAAAAAATAAAACAGCTATTTGTAGACTTGAAATCGGGTTTTATAAAAAAATTATGTTGCTGTGTTTCTGTGACAGAGAATATAGATAATCGAGACATAATAATGTTTTCAAACAGAAACTTGAATTTTGGAACCAAAGGACGCTGCTTCAAATGGAGAAAATAAAAAGAGAAAACGATTACTATGAACGGGAAGAGAAAGCGAGATCGAAGAACATAGACCACAGGGACAGGGTACTAGGACGAATACGGATAGGACAGAGTGGTATGTGACAGTCAAATAAGAATATTATTTTTTATCCGTACAGTACAGTTATGTGTAAATTATCGTGCAGTGTGACGAATTGGTAAGGTTATGCTATACTCTATATACATTTTGGTGACCTCCCAGTTTAGGATCAGTAACCAGTCTATATAGATTCAAGTAGTGACACTGAGAGCGCGCAATGAACAGACCATTAAATACTAGTACAAAAAGGTCCCAACCAGAGACGTGGCTAGAACGTCGATGTGTTGGGGTGTCCAACTAAATGGAAATTCCAACTTCTCGACCTTCTTGAAGAGAAACTACCGAACACTGAGGAAACTTCATTTGCAACGTTTTTTTCAAATGATATCTCCACTTTCCAGTCGGCCAAATATGTCCAACTGATTCCGAAAAAATTGCCAACTGATGGCCATTTCAGTCTACAATTTGGACTAAAAGTTGGGAAATGTTCTAAATCTTGGTTTAAAACAAGACATTTAAAAATATACTAAATGTTGGTTGTATTGGACTATCAGAAGTTCTCAACAATCTCAATATATTTTTTCGGTGGATAATTTCTAAATGTTGCTGACACAGGTATAGAATTTCCAAATAAAAAAATAATCGTCAAAGTAGTAACCCCCACCCGCTGTCGCCCCATCACTAATCACAAAAAGGTCAGACATTTTCATGGAAGTATCGACTCATTTAGCAGTTGTATTTACTTTTATAGAAGATATATTAGCCATGCTGTTATATGTTTAGTTCATGATATTAAAAAGCGATTTATTGGCGAAGTATATCGCACTTTAGTGTCATTTAATCCCCCAATTGAATCAGCCGCCCGATTTGTAGTAACCTGAAACCGTCAGTGTCTATATTTCAGCTGAAAGTTGCATATTTGCATTTGTACATTTAAGTGTGATTTGGTTATGCTCAAGCAATTATATAATTTTATTACATTCTTATATGTGATTTATCGAGTGATTATAAACAATAATAACCACTTGATTTTAGAATTATCCATCTTACACCCGCAATTTGTCCGTAATTTGTCCGTTTGCGCACGTGGAAGTGGACCACATCTCCAAACATTAACAAATTTCAAAAATCGATATCTGATCACTCTGAGCTTTGAAGGGTGGGTTTCTCGACTCGAATCAAATCTAGCGCGTTTCATATTCATATACGCGATATCGATGTTTTGTTTTGCGCCATTCGTGGGCATAACGTCGGTATTATTTGAATTTCTGGTAATTCAGATGTTTATATTGGAATACAATTAACAGAATAATCACTTGATTGAACTGTTGAAGTGAAATGATTAATTCGAGGCAAGAAAGGTTGCAAGTCAAAAATGTTCTTGATTTTACAGAGACACTTGAGCAAATGAAGAGAGATGCTCGAAAAGCAAAGGAAAGACGCCAGAAGTCTTATGCTAAAAGACTGTCGGCTAGACTCCAATCGGAAGACATCCATATTTGGTCCACGAAAAAATGTGAGTTTTTATGCTTAAATTTCTTTACTAAATGGATTCTCCCTCAGTTCTGAAACTATATATTGGGAGGGCCTATTATTCATCTGTATACATAGGGAAGTTCGGGCAATATAAAAGCAGACAGTTAAGTATCCTATTCATTGGTGGGAAATGTTATGCTATTGTTGAAATTATTTTCTGAACCTTTTCTAAGGGATTACTACTCATCAATGAGTATATAGTCACAGTATATAAATGGTTATTAAAGATAATGTATTCTTCCTAACAAGTGTTATATAGTTTCCGGGGTATAAAATTATAAAGATGAACCGAAGACGCAGGTGGCTAAGGAACATGGCACATTAGGCCAAGATAAGCCGTCCAGCGGGCCAACCTGGTTCGATCCCGATTAGTGCCGATGTGTGTATCCACGCAACGGGCCGGGGCATGATTCTTTTGTCTGGGCACGGTTGTCAGTTGCTTTCCGATGGTCGGTGGTATCTTCATTCAGTAGATTGATTTCCCCATGAAAGTAACCCACTGCATGTGCAGTCATTCCTCCACACATAAGATTAACAACGTCGTGATGTGGTATGACGGCTGAAACGACAATAAAACAATCAAATCTCTTTATGTCGTGGACTGTGTAATTTGATACACCAAATCCTTAAAATAAAAGAAACTGCACGAAAAGTAGTTTTAACAGTTTTGTAAACACGCTATATAAGATATCCGTGACCTTTTTGTTGCGCTTATATGATTATGTGTACGTTCCATGGGGTTAATCGGGACAGCGCCACAACAACTTCCTTTATCTATAGTAAAAAAAAAGGTCGCCGACCAAGTGTACCCGGAAAAGGTGGCTTTTTATTAAGGATAGTTTGTTTTTGTTTTAACTCTGTCAAAATTCATCGGACCGTGACCAGATTTAAAACTTGGGCTTTGTCTTCTGGAATTTGAACAACTAACCAAATGTCAAGAGATTCAGTTGAATTTAAAAACAATCAGATAAATAAAAGAAAAGTTATCATCCGGAAACCAAAATAATCGGCAAAGTTTAAGTCTATAAGGACCACAACTCCGGCAATAATGGGCGGACCGAACCCATATTCGAACCTGACCTGTACTTGGAGCTGATAATCTGACGTACCCAGTTTGGTTCAGATCCGATCACATAAACTAAAGTTGTCATCCGGAAACCTCAAAACGAAAAAATTCTAAGTCGGAAAGGGGCCATATCTCCGGCAAAAATGGGTGGATTTGACCTGTATTTTGAGCTCATAAACTCACATATCAAATTTGGTTTCGATCTGATAACCCAAAATAAAGTCATTATCCGGAAACTTTCCGAACGGACAGATTCTAAGTCTTAGGGTGGATACACACATGCATGTAATCTCTGTAAATACCGTGTATTTGGCGTTTTACATGGACCATACACACCGTGTAATATGTGTCCGCTGACAACCCAATCATTGCGACTGTGTTTAACCACAGTGAGTTAAACTCTGAACCTCTGAAGAGCCGTTGACTGGGACGAAGTCGTCAGGCCGCTTAAAATAATTATTCGCGCGATAACTCAAATGGTCGACGTTCTGTTTAAATCATTGTCAGTCTTCTATTGATGTTAATACCAGTGATGGCATCTTCACCAAAGCAGGGGGCTATGACCCCCAACATGCACGGGGAGCTATATTATCTCAGAAGCTACCGAATTCACCATTGCATATTACCTCGACGGGGGGGGGGGGTCTGTGCACGCAGCACCCTGAGTCCTGACACCCTGCTTTATAAATATCGTAGTCATGTCTGTCGTGTCTGTTGTCTACGAGTGATTAATCTAATATGCAGCAATTTATGCTATTCATATAATTATGAACATATTATACATAGTCCAGGAGATATTGGTCGACCTCTGCACCCCCCCCAGGACTCAACTTCACCCGACTAATTTTCTTCCTTAAGGTCTCCTCTAATTTTTTTCACTTGTTAACAAGAAAAAAAAGTGGCCGCAGAGACTCCAGACAAGATGGCGTCCATCATGGCGGCCATTTTCTTTTAATGCACCAGGTCTCTTTGATCGCCATTATAGTAAAGATGATAGCACATGTGGTCTTTTTTTCCGCTCGATTCGTTATGCTAATATACAACCCTTACAAATTAGCCAAAAATCCGACACCAGAATCCAATATGGCGGCCAAGATGGCCGCCGAAATGTGAAAATATGCTATTTTTATGACATGTTACCACCTTTCGTTTGTCTCTGTGGGAAAATGTTATAATTTTTGCGTCATGTTATACATGTATCATATAGAGGAGTCATTGGCGAACACACGGGGACCATAATATGCATTCATTGTGGGATATTTTTGCCCGATATCACGTTTTCCCAAATGCCGGTATCATAGGTCAAAGCCGAATCTCCGTTAATAACGCGATGTTATGTTTCGAATCAATGAATGTTATTGCTATTATAGCAACACACATGCATATATATTTGCAGGAGATACTCGAGCTAGGATTCCTCTTATACCTGAGTTGATGATTATTTACCCAAATCAAAGATGGCGGCCAAAATGGCCACCAGAAATAAAATATGGCCGAAAATCGCTGATTTTAACATCAATGAGCATTATTGTCATGACAACTCCACACCTGCTTACTATTGTAAGTTGGGATCACTTAGGCGAAGAACTTTCCTTGTACCATATCCAAACAAAAGTCCCCCAAATCCAAAATGGCGCCCACAATGGCGGACAGATTTTGAAAAATCACCGAAATTCCCTCATATTCACATCATTGGGCTTTATTGTCGAGACAACTCCATCCGTGCGTACAGTTGAGTTGGAAATACTGAGGTGAAGTAATTACCTTACATCTCATGCAAGAAATGGTTTTCCAAATTGAAGATGGCGGCCAAAATGGCGACCGAAATTTGAAAACAAGTCTACATTCCTTTACTTTCTTACGATGGGCGTTATTGTTTCGCGATTTCTATCCAGCATTACATGTTGATATGGAATAGTGATATGAAGTATTCATTAGGGTTTGGCAATTGATACTCACAGCCAAGATCGCTGCTAAATTGGCGGCTAGAAATTGAAAAGAAATCGATATTTTCACATATTAATTTCAACTTTTTGTCATAATATCGGTATGTATGGTCGAAACTGTACATAAACCATCTGCTAGTTCAACTTAAAGGTATAAAAACGCATAACATAGCTCGTATCCTTCTGGAAAGATGAAAAACCACCATTAATATCGCGATGTGGCATTTCGAAATCCAGTCTCCACTTAGCACCGATAATGGCCGTAAGCGAGGTGCGCCGAATAGTTATATCAGAACAATTACCTGATAACAGATTCTGATTTGCCACGTCACGTCCATAATTATCTGGACCAGCTTCCATTTCTTTGTCTGATAAATATAGGTCGCTCACACCGACAAATTATTCACCACTTCCTGGCAGTAGGGTCCCTCTAATCATAACGTTTCAAACAATTCATTTTCCGGTGTCTAGCTTACGATTTTAAATATTTGCTAAATATGATATTTGTGCGTCATCTTGAACTAGGAAGGTACATGGCCGATGAGTATACAAGCTTACAGAAGGTCATCTCTATGTATGTGCCTCATACCCCATGGGATAACGACATGTACACCTGGCGAACCAGTTAGCTAGTCACTTCTCAATAGATGGTTTATCAACTCACAAACTCAGCGAACGCATTGGCATATGTGGACAACTTCGACAGTGTTTCGAAGGTTGCTAGCTGTCTCATTCCCTTGGACAGATGTCTATCTGTTAAGGAGAAGACCCTAGTGTACAGACTACCCACACTTCTTGACCATTATCCGAAGCAAACTGTGTGACGCCCCGCAGTTGTCTCGTCGAATATCTCCCAGCAGAGAAGAACAATGCTCGCGGTGCTAGTTTGTGGACATGCGCCATGGTACTGGGAATGAAATGGGCCACTGTATACACCACCCCTACACCTGGTGCATGTTTAAGATATCGAATGGCATGCGTGTTGGTTTTATTTGGTGTGGTAAGATTGTATTTCCACATCCGTTTCGAAGCCTTTCTGATTCAACTACGTACACTTTTGCCTGGATAATACTATGCTAGCCTCCCTCAAAACAGTCGGATGGACTAAAGGATAATGTCTTAAAAGCATGAATGTATGCGTGTTTTGTTATCCTCTCTCGGGGTTAGGGTCAGTATGTGGGCGATATTATTCAAGAAAATGTCAGGAACTGTGGTGCATTTATTTCACTATGTATTTAAAGAACAATATACAGTCTCGATGGCAATGGCTGTGGACGTTGGGGAACGCGACCGTTATGATCATATAGCTTTATATATATGACTTTAGAATATAGTAGTTAATGTCTCATGCAGGAAAATGGTCGCATTGGTGATGTTACCAAGAAATCACTTGGTGTACCAACGTGTGTTGAACTGAATGCAAGAGCTCATCAATGTAACATTCCTCTGGATGTTCTTCGCGTTGAACATTTAACCCTTTTGTTGGTGGCATTTGTACATTCTTGAACCATACCACCCAGCGTGAGCATGACATATCAACCAACTATCAAAGGTATCGCCTTTAAGACTACACCCCAGTCTTGGTGGGGCTTATACAACAGTAGCCAATGGCATACTCATGGTCCAGTTGTTTAAGAACGGCTTCCAAACGGATGGGAACATACACTCTTAGCATACAAGGAAGGCAAAGCCACACATGAGATCCTGTCGGAATCTAAATCATAACAAAATGAGGGGCGGTGCAGTCATGGTCCAATTTAATTTCCACTGTCATGACACATACCCACAAACTAGCACCGTGTGTATTGTTATCATCTGCTTGGATCTGTTCGGTGAAACGATTGCTGGACGCCAACAAGCTTGTTCTTATGATCATGTTCAAGGAGTTTGGGTATATTATGCATTATGGTCTTCTACGGCTACGCCTAAGCGGAAATACATCCGTCAAATGTCGGGCTTTCAACATTCGAAGCCATATACAGAAGTTGTCCGGGTACGTCAGTGCATTAGATGAGTATGTGAATTGATAAACCATATATTGAGAAGTGGCTGTTTGGGAAGATCACCAGGTGTACACGTTGTTATTCCCATTAGGTCACCAAAGCTGACAATACGCAGATAGATAGGTCCTTCTGAACGCTAGTATACGCATCGACCGAATACCTTTATAGTGTATCGCACAAGATGACGCTCATACCCCATATGTAGCATCTGAATTATACCATAAGCTATACCACGAATGAAGCTCGATAAGAATTCCAAGTTTTCGAAACAAACACGTGAGCTGGACACCGGCATATGTATTGTTTGAAACATTCCGATTAGTGGCACACTCCTACAAAGAAGAGTAGTGAACTGTTATTGTGAGTGAGATAGATTAATCTGACGAAGAGATGGAAACGAGTCTAGATAATACTGAATGTGGCAATTCAGAATAAGCTCAGGTACTGTTGTTTTGATTCTTGGAAGTCATAATACGACTATTCGGCGCACCTATATACGGTTACGGCCAGTATGAGCCCTTAGTGGAGAATGGATTTTGAAATGCCACATTGCGATTGTGGGTTTTCATCCTTCCAAAAGGCTACGACTTACATTGGAACTAATAGATGGCTCATATTATGTACCGTTTCGTTTATACAAATCAATATTATGACAAAAAGTTGAAATTAGTATGTGATAATATCGGCTTCTTTTCAATGTCTGCCTGTCAGTTTGGCCGCCATATTGACTGTGAGTATCACTTGCCAAACCCTAATGAATAATTCATACATATCAACATGTAATGGTGGGTAGAAATCGCGAAACAATAACGCCCATCCTAAGAAAGTAAAGGAATGTAGGCGTGTTTTCAAATTTCGGTCGCCATTTTGGCCGCCATCTTCGATTTGGAAAACCATTTCTTGCATGAGATGTAAGGTAATTACTTCACCTCAGTATTTCCAACTCAACTGTACGCATGGATGGAGTTGTCTCCACAATAATGCCCAATGATGTGAATATGAGGGAATTTCGGTGATTTTTCAAAATCTGTCCGCCATTGTGGGCGCCATTTTGGATTTGGGGGACTTTTGTTTGGATATGGTACAAGGAAAGTTCTTCGCCTAAGTGTTCCCAACTTACAATAGTAAGCAGGTGTGGAGTTGTCATGACAATAATGCTCACTGATGTTAAAATCAGCGATTTTCGGCCATTTTTTATTTCTGGTGGCCATTTTGGCCGCCATCTTGGATTTGGGTAAATATTCCTCAACTCAGGTATAAGAGGAATCCTAGCTCGAGTATCTCCTGCAAATATATATGCATGAGTGTTGTTATAATAGCAATAACATTCATTGATTCGAAACATAACATCGCGTTATTAACGGAGATTCGGCTTTGACCTATGATACCGGCATTTGGGAAAACGTGATATCGGACACAAATATCCCGCAATGAATGCATATTATGGTCCCCGTGTGTTCGCCAATGACTCCTCTATATGATACATGTATAACATGACGCAAAAATTCTAACATTTTCCCACAGAGACAAACGAAAGGTGGTAACATGTCATAAAAATAGCATATTTTCACATTTCGGCGGCCATCTTGGCCGCCATATTGGATTCTGGTGTCGGATTTTTGGCTAATTTGTAAGGGTTGTATATTAGCATAACGAATCGAGCGGAAAAAAAGACCACATGTGCTATCATCTTTACTATAATGGCGATCAAAGAGACCTGGTGCATTAAAAGAAAATGGCCGCCATGATGGACGCCATCTTGTCTGGAGTCTCTGCGGCCACTTTTTTTTCTTGTTAACAAGTGAAAAAAATTAGAGGAGACCTTAAGGAAGAAAATTAGTCAGGTGAAGTTGAGTCCTGGGGGGGGGGGTGCAGAGGTCGACCAATATCTCCTGGACTAACAGCTTTAAATTTGAATGCATGGTGTTGCTGTTTGTCTTCATTCGGCGAAATGGTTGCCTAGCTACGAGTTCCCAACTACGTCACCTTTCCTCTCTTGTGTTATACAGTTATACATGTATACGCCAAATTTACAACTATGGAATATTTTAAGTAAAACATTATATTGTAATTTTTGCCCAGATAATCCCGGCTGATACATTCAATTAACTCCCTTAGTTATTGGAAGCTTTCGAGAACCAGTCCCTCCCCCAATCATGGATTATGGTCGAAAATGTTATAATTCAAGCTTGTGACAGTTAGGAGCTTGTTCAACCTTTGGCTTGAGAAACATATATATATAAATGGGGGGGGGGGGGGTGTCACTCTTTTTAATTTCAACGCTGTACCTGCATTATTTTTTGGCGCTATAATGAATATTTGCAGTCCCAATTGAATTAATGTTATCACATGAGCTCGCTCTCAAATTATCAGAGAAATCTCAACAAGTCGGTATCATCCTATAAAAGAATTCTGCATATTTTATTTCTGTTTTGGATGACCCTGTTTCCAAGAAATGACAGAAACAAATCAAGTAAAAATCGACAGGCTCTAATCCACTTTTCGAAATGAATTATATATAACTCGTGAAAAACAGCAACATAAATTATATCAGACAAGAATTACTCATTTCGGCATCCATGAAAGAAGACATGTTTATGACTGGCCTGAAATTTCTTGATGGCAGTTTGTTTGATAATGGCTTATAACTACTCACTGGTGAAATTGACCTCTCGCGCGCAGGTGATTAATTTTGTCAATTATTGGTGTGGCCATGTAAAATACATGTATTTTACATACAGACATTACATGCATGTGTGTATCCACCCTTATCCGGAAACTTTCCGCACGGACGTATATACCTCACGGACTTTCCGCACGGACGGAACCCATTCCTATATCCCCCTGCCGAAATGTTCAGGCAGGTGAAAATAACCGGTTGATTGCGCGATTCCTGGCGGATGCGCTGTGACGTATTTGACACGCATTGTCAACAGCAGCATGCTCTATTCAAAATGTGTGTCAGCTTCAGCGGACGATCCTTGTGAAATAAAAAGTTAGCAGCTTGCGACCAATCACTTTACGTGTTTTAGCATGCAACAAATATTCAACTTGAATTACAGCGGACGATATTTACCCAACATGCACATGCACGGTGTGTAGATAGTTATATAGTTTGTCCATTCATCATCATTGAAGTGCGATCACCAATCTAAACCTTTATGAACACCACAAACCATAACTCCATATCATTATATGTGATATGTTATTATTTTATATGGGAGAAGCGCTTCAAATGTTAAGTCGAACTCGAACTAAATTGTGCCTCGATCTCTTAGCATTATATATTTTTGATAATACATATGTTAAAACTAACCTCTCAATTGTCTTCGGCAACCTTACGGTTATACACATGATAAATGCGTGTTGTTAATATCCATTTTACTTCTTGCTTTTAAAGGTACTCAATCCGATTCGATGGTCCCCATATCATCAGATTCCAACATCAACAACAACATTTTTCGAAATGCCACTTCAGTTATCAGAATCGAGTAATTGTCCAAAAATAATGCTAACCACAGTCAACTATAGTATAAAATTGCCCAAAATCTCTTATTTATCAACATTTTGTTCAACGAAATTTTGACGGTTTATCAAATATCTGACACAAAAAACCACTTGAATTTAGAGTTATCCATCTTCATCCGCAATTTGGTCAGAGAACGTTTACTGTTTACTGGGCCACATAAAATTATTGGTGGTGAAAAATAATAGATAATAAATATCGATACCTGATCACTCCGAGCTTTGGTGGGTGGGTTCCTCGACTCGAATCAAATAGTTTTACCCCAGAACTCAAGGAATTAGTAAATGGCGAGCGTTAACTCGGATTTTGCATAATTAACTTGTCTTTCTGCAATCAGCTGCTGATCGACGACTGCGAAAAAAGGAAATGTCTCCGTTCAAGAGCTTGTGGACCCTGGAATCGGTGCTACGACAGTGGGCCACTTCCGGATCAAGATTGTCACTAAAAGGTATGCTTTAGTCTTTAGTCAACAGTGACTGTGATATTCCTCACCCGGACCGGGTTATAACGGGTGGGGGTATAGGTTCTAAGTGTCTCTTCTGGACCACATAATCACACAAAATGTGTGAAAATTGGCGATCTAGGTGTTTCAAATATCAATAGATATACATGGGTGCCATGCAGGTTGCACTGAAGATGGAAATATCATAATGGACGACCAATGTACCGAGGACAATAAATTGTTGGATACTGGGCCATTTCTTTTCGATTCTTTTGCGGTTTACCAAGACACCGGGTGTGGAAACGCGTATATTTTTGCTACGCCGCTATAACCGATTACGGGGGGGGGGGGGGGGTGTTCTTCGTTTTCCTTAAAATTTATTGATTCCACGATGGCATTTCCGCTATATATCCATGGTTATTGTCAAAATGAAGCTATTTTAATCCTTTCAATATTTGTCTTGAAATTATTATCTGAACGTTCCCTCCAATTAATGAGAGTCAATGTATACTTTTATAACAGGTTGTGCGAATCCATTTAGTATTTAAAATAATTAAGGAATAAAGGATGTCCAAGGGGGCTTGATTCCCATTTATTCACAGCGTTAATTATTATATGAATACCCCTGATACAAATTCATTTGGAATCTACATATATAATGTTTCTCTGCCTATTCATATTTACCTCATGGTACCTACAAATCAATCATGCAGTTCAATGTATATATTCCAAACTGAATGGATTATCTCCATCCATGAATATATATAATCGCTAAACATTAAAGCCGACGAGCCAGGTCTTCCTCACCGGAAAACAAGTGGGAAATGCTACACGTGCTTCGCCAAATGCGGCGACACACACCATTGTTGAAAAATGGGAAAGTATACACAATGATTGCTATCCCACTCCAATTGACATCTGCGCTGGGATAAGTTTAGACATTTCAGGGATAATGGAAATATCTGGCCAGTCATGCATATAGAAATGATTACAACCAAATGATTGTGAAAAATAAATACCGATATTTGAAATGTAGACACTTAGTAAACAGTTAGAAAATAGAGAACACCAAATTAGTAGCAGACGACACCTATGCCAGTTGGGGAACCATGTGAACCTATTCCAACTTTTACGTAGAAGTTGTGTACTCTTCTCGACTTCGCCAAATAATTAGAGGATCTATGAGTCCCCAGTTTATAGCGGAATTTACTCACGAGTTTTGTAAATCTCCGTTATAAACTAGGGACGAGTTATATAATCTATTTATTACATGATCCAAAACCTCGATAAAACTTACTTTAATCAACAAATGGGACGTGAAACTAACATCGGCTTTTATAAGGCCTGCGATGTCGTTTCTCGAAACTATGCGTTGTTTGTCGGCATAAAGGAATAATCCCAGATAAATAGACTCGTTGGTGTATGCATGTAATGGCGTAAATTTGATGAAAAATATCATTTCAAACTCTTCATTGATTAGAGTTTATAGGAAAAATATTGGAAGCCATATTATTTTGAGACGTAGCTACGGAATGTAAACAGACGACTGACCGGAAGTCAAAGGACACCTGGCACTATTTCCCGTTATGCAACGAACGTTGCTTATCACAATTTATAAAATGGATTTATTGAATGGAATAAGGGTAGGATCGTGTAATAAAAGCATGTAAACACTTATTCCCATTTTTGTTTTGCTGAGAGGATGGACCTTTAGGTCATCCTTACTACCATCTCCTCATCAATATTATTTGGCAAAGCGACACAGAGCAAAAGTGCCATCACAATTATTAATTTAGCCAAATATCCCACCCATCAATAAAATTAGGCCATGACTATTATTAGGCACCTTAGAGTATATATTATAAGTTCGCCAACCCCGATTGCAATATCGCAGCTATATATTCTATGCTGCAGATGCGACCAGTTCTTCGGAGTTGATGGAAATGTTAAGTGCAAGCATTGACGAAGCCGTCGAATATGTGACAGACGAAGTAAGTATAAGATTTATATAAAATGTACACTTTTCCTATGATCGCCCCATCATCAATGTCTCGATCTTCATTCGATTTGATTATTATACGCCCAATCACACATTGTGTTAATATGAGATGTTTCAACAGACGAATTTAGGATCAGGGGACATCACTTGACCTGACCAGACCCACACGTTTATCAAAATAAGAATAAAGCTAACTTGAAATTATTTGCGGCAAAATATGTAATTTTTTTAGAATAAAAAATATTTTGTTTATTCACTGACCATATCACAACTTTGATAATTATTAACTTTATTAACTTTATGCCGGGCACATGTTTACACTGAATCAGGAAACAAGAAATTTTGCAGTTTCAATTTCAAGGTAAATTTTTGTTTGTTTTGTTGTACATTTGCCACCCACAAAGAGGATCTACAACGAATCCCCAGCTAATAGCGAAATTTACAAAACAAGTTAAGTAAATTAGGTCTGGACCAAGCATTTGGCGAGGTCCAGACCTAAATTACAGGGCCCCATTTGTTGTGTGTAAATTTTGCTATAAACCGGGGACAAGTTGTAGATCTTGTTTATTATAATTGATCTAAAACCTCCATAAAAGATACTTACTTTATCTCTTATTCCCTTTATATGTTTTCTGTTCAGATTTTCTCTCCTCAATTGGAGGAAATAAAGATACATATATAAGGCGTGCTGTGACGTTTCGTGACGTAATATGCGTTGTTGGCCGCGTAAAGTTACAGTCCCTAGATAAATAAGACTCTTTGACGTATTTAGTGGCGCGAATTTAATGAAATATGTTTTCAAACTAAATTAATATCAGTCACAGACATCGATTCTTCTTCATTCATCGTCCCCCGATTGCGAATCACGTTTGCGCAACAATAATACAATTGGCTACACCTGCAGGGCACTACTTCAAGTTATGCAATGACCGTTAACATGCATATCAGTATTATAGAATGGGTTTAATAAATGGAATAACGGTAGGATCATGTAATAAAATGTGCTTCTGTGTGGTTTACAGTCGTGATGTTAATTTAAAAAATTGATAGACGTAATGTTTGTCTCCAGTTAAGATCTCCTGACCCTTATCCACGATGATATATGCAATATGAAGTGGTTCATTGGAGGGGAGTGGTGGTGCAGTTTCAAAATGACAAGGTGGAGAACCCATGCAGAGAATGTTGTGAGGACTACAACCACATCATGTTTTAGTGTATGGATTATGTGTAAATAATGATATATACCATGCATTATTTCGTCCACAGGCATCCGCATCAGAGTCAGATTCTGTGAAGAACTTGAGAGAGTTAGCAGGAGATTACATCTGTGACCTTATAACCCGTGTTAAAGATGTGAGTATGGAGAATTATGACGGCAATGATTTCGAATAAGTAAATACTCGACAAGGGCGATGAGCGTAGAGCAACAATCGTGTCAATTTGCGCTCCTAAATATACCTAATAACATTCGGTTTAGGTCGAAAAATACCTGAAAATATCTTTCTAGAGACATATAAGAATGACGCATTGAAGCCGCACACAGCCCCATGCACACTTGGTACACCATTTATATATTCATTGAAGTTCCGGAGTCGGAATAATGCGCAACTATCCGGAAAGCGTATATTGCGTCGTCATAACTGGTAACAATTCTACACTCTTGGAACAAATATTTATAAATTCTACAGAATTAGATTTTTTTTCTCAACATTGAATATGAGTGAATATGTGAGTATATTATAGTTAGTAGATGAGGTATGTTCTATTAGAGACTCAAACCTCGTAAAAGCTTCACATATTATAAAGCTGACAGCAGATTTAACACTGTGCTATACATTATTGTGATGTTCAGTTTTGACAAACACAGTACATAACTAAATTTAAAACTGCTGCCAATTGTTTGTTCTGTGGTATACAGTGTTTGTGAGTTTTGTGTCTCCAATAGAACACATCTCATTTAATAACTATGATACACTCACATATTCACTGATATTCAATGTTGAAGAAATTCCACCGACACATATGTCATTTCTACACAATTTTGTTTAAAATCAAATTAAAAACATATTGCGTAGAGTAGAGTGTATACACATTTGTTCTAAGAGTGTAACTTCACGCATTGCATTCTCTTCATTATAATCATCAAATTTATGTAACTAGTACCATAACATGTTGCAGAGTGAAGACTGCTCAAGATTTTACTCATATGGTCTACATGTGTCATTTTTACGCGACTGCCGATTAAAAGCATTTAACCGGCACAATCGAAACAATCTCAAATTTACCGAAAAATAAAAAAAAAATAAAAAAAGTAAACACGTTTTTCGACGAGTTTGTTCGGAAAGCTCCCACTTAGGTATGTTTTGAGGATCCTCTTACCGAGTTATGTATACATAATTTTGGGCTTTAACGAGTCATGTCCATTTAACCGGTGAATCGATACACGTTCTCCCAGTCTATATATAGTATATTACCCATTCGACTTTATAGATAGATCAAGTTTTTCTCTGTTTGCACATAATATACAAAAAACTGAAATGTTCAAGAACATTAATGCTGAGCATTATTGCTGAAGAATGTCACTAAAATTAGGCCAAAAAACATCGGCAAAACTATTTGAAGGAAACATAGACAACCAATGAACCATGCAGTCACCGGGACAACCAGTGCAGGGAAATCATTGCAGATCGTGGTTGTCCTGTTACAATATACATGCTAGTGTGTTTTGTCCCAACTTGAGCCGTTAACCATGCAAAGTGCTCACGCCGCTGACCAGATCCACATGTTTATTATGAGAATATATAGGTATTCTTGAGGAACACATAAACTGTTTTGTGTGCTTCAAAAAAGAACCATTCAGTAAAATAAAAAATACTTTGAAAAATGAAAACCATAATTAAAATGTATTCCTTAATTGCATTGCAGACATATAATCCAAATTGCATATGTATTCAATAAGAAAGAAGGGAAAGAACCCGACTTCACATAAATGCACGGTATATGTTAATTGTTGGCCCAATTTAACAAGAAAACCATAATCAGAACGCCCTCAAGATCATATTATTAGCCATCAATATAAATTATAATATAAAATATATTGGTTACATGAATGCACCGCACCGCCTCAGAATTCCGTTAAAACAACTAATCCTTCACAAATTATTACAAAAAACTACGGCTTATTACTGCAGGTTCTCATTCACCACACGAGAAAGCTTCTAAATGCGGATCAAAAATCGGAGGCATTGTGTCCCCGCCAAGAGTGCATGGCCCAGCCATTGTTCATACCAAAACATCGAAAGCAATTAACGCGGTCATAATAGTTACATACTGCAACTATAAGACATCCACCGAATACACATCCCAAGAAAACCCGAAATGTGTTGTCATGCGAGATATCCCATCGCTATAGCTCAATTTGACTCGGCCAGATTAGACTTCCTACAATATCTTAAAACAATAAAGCTTCTCAAACCATCGGCATAGTCAACAGAACTTTCACGAACGTTCTAATCGCTATACATAAGCATGGTCAGACCTATCATCGAATACTGTAACTTTGCATGGAGCCCACATCACAAATATCAAAGCATTGTGTTAGAGAAATACAAAGAAAAGCAACGAAACTAGAAGTTCGTCAAATCAAAACTATGCTACCGAGACCGAATGATAAGACGCAATCTGAAGTCTTTAAAAAATGGAATATTTAGAGGAGATCTATTCGAGGTATTTTAACTGTTGAATGGTCATTACAATATCAATGCCTGCGACCTATTAGAAAGACATTCATCAGAAAGAACAAGAGGACATAATAAAAAGCTACAGATGCCCATTGTTAACAAGGCCATAGGAAAATATTTCTTCACGCAGAGGGTGGTCACAGTAAATAGTTGTAATTCTCTGCCAGACTTCGCTGTTGAGGCTCCAACACTCGATCAATTCAAAATATACATAGACTCATTCTTCTATTATATAAAATACGAGTTCGACGACAAGTAATATGTTAAAGCGACTCACAAGTAAATATCGAATGACGATACATATATTTGTAAACAAGCATTGCAAATAATGTTATTGGGACGAAAAGTCGCAAGACTTGTTCCGTATTATGATGATGATGATGATCACCATCATCATGATGATGATGATATGATTGATAGAACAAACCACTATTATGATGATCGTGTCGTTATTTGTTTAAAATACGTATAAATTGACATCCGTTCCCTCATTAAAATCAACATATTTCGACCATTTTAGGGGATCTCCGCGAATTCGGAGACCTCCGCAAATAGAGCTGTCACAACCGGAAAAACCCATTATCTATAAATAAAACGCCCAGCGAACCATAGCTATCTAGAATCTCTAGGACAGTATACACCAGATGGCGTTAATAACACACCACTCGATCGCCGGTTTGTTTAGTGGAGATAATGGGCGCCTTCTTAATGAATTCAACTAGGCGAACACCAGCCCTCTCCGTGGGATAATACCCAAGTAATGACCACCCCCGTATACGTGGTATCGCCAACCGGAAGGTATCGCTAAACTAGACGGAATGGGAAAGTCATTTTCACGTATATGATATGGGAATATGTTGGTTCCTCATCGTAAAACAGACAACGAACAATCTGTGTGTACGTCCACATGAGGCGGGAGTATATATACACACCAGATGTCAGTCAGTTCTCCCAGATCAAACCATTTAATACATTTTTGCGAAAAAAAATTATAGTGTTTTTGCTTTTGCTCACTCAAATTTTCGAGAACACCCATCCGCTAGTATAGTTCCTGGCCTTCCACGCTGCCAATACAAATGCCGGTATATAGCTGAATCTGTCAATGAAGCATAGGATTGAACAGAATTTAAAAAATCCGTGTCATTCTTAATATGCGCGCGATGTGGAGGGACCACTGTCTGCCAAGACAGATGTCAATGTCGCGGACCAAGATGTCATTAAAACCGGATTTTCTATGCAGTAAATATATGCGTAACACTTAAGGAGTTCTGATGAGTTTTCGCGTGTTTTATGTGTATCTGAGACTGATCAATTGGACTGCGAATGTCATCTGAAATATGAATCAATAGCATGTTCGAAATATTGTGTACACATCTATTGTGAATGAATTTTAATTGAAATTAATTGAACATCCATCTCAGCATTCAAATTTGCGATTTCAAAAAGGTGGATGAATGATAACGTGATGCCCGGTCACACGCACGTGAATGCTGTCGTTCGTATGCATGCAGTTAACCGGATATTCGTTTAGTATTGACATAATTGGGGTTTGTATATAGACCCTATATGCATGCACGACGAAACGATACGAAGCATCAACGATTTGTTATAATCATGTTATGTTTACCTGTGTAGACTTTATGACTCGTTCCAACTCGAGTAGACCGTTACAGGACAATAAAACCGAATCATCTTATTGAATATACAGATATCGCATAGCTACAAATTATACAATGTCTGGCGTTTGAGCATTAAAAAACTCTAGGTGAACACCCACAACAGGGACCCTCTAAGGTGGTCCATGTGTCGGCCTGTCTGAATGATAATGGGGATATTTTCAAGCAGAAACGGTCAAAATGCGAAGTATATCATCCGCATCTTTGATATCCCAAATCCGGTTTGGCGACATCTCATCGCTTGGTCGCGGATAGTATTTTTGCGAACCGCTCTGTCTGCTAGACAATTTTATGGTTAATTAAATATAAATTTTTCTGTTGATAGTATACACGCATTATCCGCCCGACAATGGCTTATAACTATGTTTCAAACGATCTACCTAACGTCAAAAAGTCTCTACTGTGTATGATAAAAATCGGAAATGAGCCGGAATTTCCAATCATCTTATCGAATATACAGATATCGCATAGCTACAAATTATACAATGTCTGGCTTTTGAGCATTAAAAAACTCTAGGTGAACACCCACAACAGGGACCCTCTAAGGTTTTCCATGTGTCGGCCTGTCTGAATGATAATGGGGATATTTTCAAGCAGAAACGGTCAAAATGCGAAGTATATCATCCGCATCTTTGATATCCCAAATCCGGTTTGGCGACATCTCATCGCTTGGTCGCGGACAATTTTATGGTTAATTAAATATATTTTTTTTTGTTGATAGTATACACGCATTATCCGCCCGACATGGCTGATAACTATGTTTCAAACGATCTACCTAACGTCAATAAGTCTCTACTGTGTATAATAAAAATCGGAAATGAGCCGGAATTTCCATTAAATTTATCGGGATGACAGCAAGCTATGGTCGCTATCTCATTGAGGGAACATTCCTCTTAACGAAATTATGTTTTGAATATTGGATATCACCATTCAATTTGGAGATATATAGATTAAATGAGGGAAGATATGTCCATTTATCAAAACCGCAATGTCTGGCGTGGCGATACCTTCCGGGTTGGCGATACCACGTACACTGGGGGGGGGGGGGGGGGTGATGACCGGATGAACTATATGGATGACATTCGCGATTGTTATTGCTGTTAAAATAATCACATCCGTTAAAACCGTAATGAACAGAGTTACAGAACGAATATTAAAATATAGAATAATGTTTTTCTTCTGCCAATCAGAAATATCGCATAAATAGCATGTTGTTGTCAAGATCGTATAATTATACGCCGTGTTAGTAAACAAAAGCCATATTAATATGTTACACGACAGTGCGTAAGGGTACGTTCATAGGCTGGCAAAATAGACTGCAAACTGCAAAATGCCATACCCGATGGTCGCTCAGTTCGCTCGTGCTCCGTCGTGGACAACGATAAACGATGATTTAGTATATATAACGACGTGCACCTCTTTGCCAGTAACAATAATTTCTGGCATCCGTGTTGTCCTTGAATTGTGTATCGGGGAGTGCACGGGATCGATAGAACAGTTTGTTCTTAGCTATTGCCGTACACACTTAATTATACATGTATACGATTCTCCGCGGTATCAGGAATCTCATGACGTGGTATATATAAACAGAGGCGGAATGGCCGATCGGGAGACCGCGGGTAAATTCCCAATGGGCCGGAGGCCGGAAAAATTCTGATTCCACGTGATTTTCTATCAAGCGAGAATCCGAGGTTTTTGTTACGGTTGTGGGGGGGGGGGGTATATGTGGTTGGGCCGCAATTGAAACCGACGTGGGCCGCCATATGTGTTGTTTAACCAGCCTAATTGGCTAATCGTAATTTTGTCATTAAATGAACTTGTCAGCATCATATAACACCACGTAAAGACCCCGTTAATCTCGAGATTTTAACGGTAACTCCCAGCTGTAAATCCCAAAAACATTCTCACGCACCCCTCCCGGACCCTCCCCCAATTTAAATTTCAAACACAATAGGAACGCTTAAAGGGGTACTGTACGCCATTTTCATTAAATTTCCGGTGACAACAACGATATAATTTCGATAATATATAGAAACATAAGTAATTTGAGTCGAAGATGTATTCTGTAAACGCTCAGGTTAATAGGCTATCTTAAAATTTAATAATTTAAAAGTTAATAATTTGATATAAATTGAATTTATGACTGGAGCCATAAAATGGCGTCAATTAAATTACGAATTACCGTAATCAAATAAATTAATTGAGGGATACTGGATTGTTAAACCGATCGCACACACGATCGCTTAAAATATTATGATGATACGGGGAGAACACTCAAGCCACTCACTGACTAGCGACGATACAATAACGTAAATGATTATATGGGACTAGTATGCATATAATATAACTTTTATTTGATTCATTTGGTTGAAAACTTTACAAAAATTACTCGACAACGACAATTTGTATTTTTGCATTCCGGTAAATTTGTCATCCGTAACATGACTTCGTACCCAACAGACTTTCAAATAATGGAAAAATTGTTACCTTATTCTCCGACTCGGAGACTATAGAAACCAACAACAACATTTGGCGTACAGTACCCCTTTAAGTTGAGGCCAGTCTAGATGCTATGATTAGAGATTTTCTTGTATAGTTTTCAAAATTTTCTCCTCACCCCCGGGCCGAACAACCATGGACAGCCCGGTATGTCCTGGTCTCTTGTCCGTAGCTGTGTGCATTTGTCTGGAGTTAGACCGCTAGCTGTTAGAATTTATGCAATTTTTTCAGGTAAAAATATCTGAATGGTCTCATACCGGGAATATATAGAACCATGGTTTATGAATATATATATAGGATATTAGACCAGAGCACTGAGTTGCAAGGGGGGTGCAAATGGAATTATGCAAAAACATGTATTTGGTCTGATCCTGATTCGGGGGGGGGGGGGGTGCAGTTGGAATTTATTTCCCAAGGCGGACACCACCCGAACAGAGACCCTCCCCCACTCGACATTCCGCGCCTCGGCAACTGCCTTCGGCAGATAGGCCGGTATTATATTCCGGGCCGGTTTTTTTTTGGCCCAGTCCGCCTCTGTATATAAAGAGCCCAGAAGATTATATATAAGTATAAGATTCCTGGAGGCACTGACTCAGTACGAGTATTCGTTGCTTCAAATGTGCTTCTATAAAGTTCAATTTATTATCGAAATTGACACGTATCGATCGAAATGGAACATTGAGAGGTCCCGATTTTCGCTCTTGTCGGGGTTGGAACCCGTGTTAACATCGTCCAGTCCAGACTGTGATGATCGTATCCACTGTATTGATGTAATATAGTTGTTTAAAAGAGACGTTGCTTGTGTCATGGTGGGGGTCTAAAATTGTCAGTAATGATAATGGTTAGTCTTTGGCATTGATAAAGCATATTTATACATGTATACAACTATTCAGTCAATTAGTGTATATATGTGTATAGGCTATTATTATGTTAATTTAGTTCTGACATAAAGCATATAAAACATTCTAACTCGCAAGGACAACGCCGGATAGTCCAGTTAGTTATTATATTTGAACATTCTCAAGTATTTTCATAAACCTATTTCAATCAAGGCAATACTTTACCACCAGGGAAGTGTTTCAGGGGTGGACCTCCAAAATACAAAAGTTGGACATTTCAAACCTGACACAACATTAGTTGGAAATTTCCGACCAAAATAGTTTGAATATTGTGCTGATATACCAACAAGTATTAAATGTGATATTTGTTGTATTTTGAACTTAATAATGTGGGAAAAAATAAGTATGATCGAATATTCGCTCGTAGCTTTGTTTTAAACATATTATGACTGCTCTTTTACTGAAATGTAGCAATCAGTTGAGATTGGTCAATCATATGGTTGCTACGATGGGAATTTCCAATAGCTGAAAAGTTAGATAATACAGATTCAGATTAAATAATGTATGTTACAAAGGGGACTGTGCATGCATCAGTGGTAACTGTTTTGAGAATTGCCAATCATGGAAGTTAAGTTAGGAATTCCCCCCCCCCCCCCACAGTTTCAAAGCTTGTGGTACCAGTTGAAAAACACCAATAGCAGGCGGATGGGTCCAGTGGGATTTCTCGAGAGTCGAAGTCGTCGGTTTTCTCGTTGAGCCAAGTGCGGACCCACCATCTCCTCTCCAGGGGCCTATACTATAGAAATACAATTGCCGTGTTTCTCCACGTGGACAGCGTTAGTCGGTAATTTCCCAGTCTTGTAAAGCTAGACTTTTGTTCTATAGTACTCGAGCAATTGTGTTCTTGTAAATTCCTTGCATTGGATATTGGAATTTAACAATAGGCGATTACCCTTTTTCACACCATACATCGTTGTGAACTGACTAATATAGTGTTCTGGGAGAGCCATTCTGTAACTGGGATTCATTTCAGCAGCAAGCTGCTCGGTTTTTGGTGTTTGGAGTGTCCCAACGCTGCATCTTTTTGTTATTCTATAGTACTCGAATTGTCTAACTTGGGGGAAAACAAGAACTCGCTTGACGGGCTGATAAATTACCAACGTAGGGAGTTCCATAGTACAGACATAACACAAAAATCGGGTAGAACGCGGTGTTAATTTTAACATTACAAGTATACGAGGCTGAATTAGTGGTTTTCACCGCAATGGAACGCGTGCGAATGTCGATATGTCGGATTATCGCTTTGTGTATTGCGCACTCATGCATTAACCCTTTCTCGTCGTGCGAAGTTTCACCGGGTCAATAAAATCGTAGTCATATTGAAATGACGGGTTCAAATTACGCATGGGCGTAGATAGATATATTTTGAGATGGGGTTCATAAACATAGACAAAATTGGCTTTGATAAATAAGGGTTTGCACATAAATTATGTTGTGACGGGGGCGATTCTCATCAAAATACTCAACAATTGGGAATGTCACGCAGGGACGTTCAATCGGTGTTGGCGCATCACAATAATCTTCGTCCCAAAGTTAGTGATGATTGATTTATGGGGTAAATGGCAATTAGTTCAGAAGTTTCGATCGGTTGGAATTGTTGGTTTGGGGATTTCTAACAGTTGGAAATCTTGAGTAACCATTGCAGAATTTCAACCGAATGGGGTGCAAATATAGTTTTCTGGTTCAGGGAGGTGTACTCGGGCAGCGGAGACCTTATAAGTGAATGTTACCGCGATTCCATGATAGAAAATGGCACTGAATTAAAAAATTAAGACTGGAGAATAGGGTATAATCATTACAATGACTAAATTTTCCAGCTAATGTAACTGCAAATTATAAGTTATACTACTAGTATGATGTTTTCCTACATTCAGTGTAATTTTGGTTGTTAAACCTAAGTTTCTACTTAAACAAAAAGTTACACCGACCCTTTGGAAAATATACATGAAATATATATTTTCAGCCTTTTAACTTGGAAATATTTTTATCAGTCTATTATCTCCGGCAATTCAGTTTGTTTTCAATTACATTGTACATGTATCGAAATCGTACGTATACGACAACCAGTTAAAATTTCCATGCTCAATCTGACACTATAATCACCATGTGTAGGTTTTTCTGTCGATGGGGTTTATTTGTGATCACTCTATCCGTCTCTATCCCTTTGTGTTCGTACATACATCGTTAAATATATTTGACCATGAGTAATGTAAATACAAGGAAAGTCATGAAAAGCTCTATATTGTCTTCTATGATGTTGGTCAATAAAACATCTATCTATTATAAAGAGCGTTTTCGCTTACGATATTTTGTACTCGTGTTCAGCGTAAAATGTTGTAATCGTTTGTGTATTTTCGCGATGCTTGTGCCATTGGGATTATGGTGCACGCAAGTAGTTTTCGTGTTCCCCATTGCCTATCATAACATTGACTTTATACATCCACTAAACCACTCGCCAAATGACTCAAATATATATAGGCATTACTATATCCATTTATGTATAATATTACAGTAAGTTCCCTTTACCCATTAACAATCGTTCGCCTCCACGCGTAGAAAACGAAGATCCATAGTACTGGATTTTGTCTGTTCTTGTAAATGACGGGGAGTCGCACACACTTGTAAATTATCGTATCCATAGTATTCGACAGTTTGTCCACGTGGAGAAACACGGCAATTGTAATTCTATAGTATAGGCCCCTGGTGACGTTCATGGTACTCATATATCAGCAGCATCCCATCGATGGAGCTGTCGTGGCGATCTCACATTTCAACATATCAAGTGACATTATTTTGGCTGGCCTAAGAATACCAACACGCACTGTGCTCTTAATAACTCAGTGATATAAGCAATCACGCTCAATTACCGAAACAACCGGTGTCGTACATTGCTCACAACTAACGCTGATATGTTGACAACTGGCAGACAGTAATCCGTTTTGGTAATTTTGCAGCTGGCACTTTTGCAGTTTGCAGTGTAATATTGCCAGCGTATGAACGTACCCTAAAGAGTGTGCGACGAGCAGAACACTAAACACCGGGGAGACCACACTAAACACCGGGGAGACCACACTAAACACCGGGGAGACCACACTAAACACCGGGGAGACCACACTAAACACCGGGGAGACCACACTAAACACCGGGGAGACCACACTAAACACCGGGGAGACCACACTAAACACCGAGGAGACCAAAATTAGTTATATACTGCCACCACGTTGTTTACAACATACTGGTGTAGCGCTCGCTTATCCTCGCCACTCAAGATTTCGTATTTGAATGGGTTACCGTCAACCACTCTCCCAATAAATCGCCACGGTGATCATTGTTTTGCTTATCGCACTCTTTATGTGATGTATATAAACAAACGCTCGGCTCACACAAAATGTGTTTTGTGGATATAATCGCTTCCATATATACTATCATTATACTATACGATATTAGTATATTCTTTAGGAAAATGTTCATAATTTGGTAATTTTTATTTCAAAATTATAACCTACAACCAAGGCCAGCCGTTCCTTTAAGGAGTCTTATGGTGAGAGTTTATACTAAAATTTGCGGTTTGGTTGGTGGTGTAAGGCGTATGCAATATATATACAGAAATATGTACATAGTATGGGAAGTGATGGCATCAGATATATAGATGGTGGAAAAAGGTTGGTTGGGGTGTTTGCTTATGGGAACGGTATGGTAAGCGGGAGGAGTGATCGATTAAGTTCATGTGGACTATAGAAGAGTGTTTGGGGGCCGTGTGTGTGGGGTTGTGGCAAGGGGTTCGGGTTTGGTGTTTACATGTGCGATCATTCGCTGCTCGTATCAAATCAACATTTTCTTGATTTAAAGACAATTAGATTCCATATTTAACCATGTCTTTACAAAATACTTACTGACGTCAATTTGACGAGTAATTATCTCTCAGGAAATTTTCAGATAATAAAATCACTTGTTGAACATATTATCTGAATATTTCCCTCTAATAAATATGACTTCTTCTTTACGTGTATTATCTGTCGTCTGTTTATTTTTCCTGAAAACCTCTCCAGATGAATAGACCATTCCGATGTATACTTTTATACGCGAATGTCAGAATCCATTCAGGATAGACAGGGTTACATTTGTGTCGTATTTCTTTTTGCAGGAAATATATCCACAGTACCTGAGCATGCTGGATTCAGATTACGATGGCACCTCAGAGGGTGAGTATTCAGAGAACGAAGAGGTATCTTGAACTCAAGACAACAAATGGGGAAAATATGTTTTTCGGTCGGGCGCGTGTTACGGGCTGATACTTTATTATGGTATTCGATCATGCAAAGATTCGGGAATCTCCGTACAGGTACTCCGTGTGAGTGGAGTCAATGACGTTACGTTGGTTTAGGGTCCCAATTGGAGTGTTCAACTTGACAATTCCAACTTCACACCATACCTTGAGGCAGTCAGAAAGCATTGCAGGAAATTTCATTTGCCCCTACCCATTTGGTTGGAATTTCGAACAGGTACTTCATGCTTTACAACTGTTGGAAATGTCCAACCTAACGCCCCTTTGTGAATAGAAATTTCCAACTGGTGGCTATTTCAGTCAAAAATAATTATCGAAGGTACAAATATATTCGACTTCGGTCTAAAATCAACAAATATTACAGTAAATACTTATTGGGATATCAAACTACATAAAAAAAGTGTGAATCTGAAAATCATAATGAATGAACAACTATGAGTTTTCACAAAACTGTATGTGTGTGATTCGACTTTCTGAGACAAATATCTTGTGCCGTGGCATGTAGATTTCTCGTCCCGCTGTCTATATATGCGTAAACGCATCTCACTCTTTCTCTCTCTCCCCCTCCCCATCTCGCTCTCCTAGCTATCTTTCTTTCTCACGACTTGAACTGAATTTATGATATGTGTTGCTCTATTGAACAAAGCATCGGAGATTAACAACGACTTTATTTTTTGTTTCAGATGGAAGGGCAGTCCATTTCGACACCAAGAACATGTTGATACCATCGGACCAAATTACCAAACCAGGAAAGATGTACAAACCGGTATCGGAACATGTCATCACGCCTGTTGCCTCCCCTATATGTCTCCAAGAGGTCAAACCAAAGGAAGATATGGAGATCAAATTCGTTGAGTCAATCCTGCAACGCCTCATCGACGACCTCAACAATGCCAAAATCAACAAAGATGAACTGATAAAACTGACGTCATATTGTATGGAAATCCTTAGAGATACAGAAAAGCAATATGGTGATGACTCCGCCCGATCAAAAGAAGGGAGTCAAGATAGTTCAGACTTGGCCAGCGACATTGTCAAATTCACGCTGGGGAGAATCCTGGAGGATATCAAGAGTGGGAATATTGGCGACGAGCAGCTGACCTCGCTCACAATGTCAATCATCGGCCAGAAAGGCGAAGAGGCGGAGCTTCCATATGAGGTTTCTAGCAATACGCTGGTGGATCAGATTGTCATGGATACCCTACAGCGCGCGCTGGAGAAGCCGTCCAGTGAGGAGGATTTAGACCGCTTGATCGCTGGCACTATAATGGAAGTCGCCAAAAAGGAATCACTTGATTCTAATGATGAACTGGATCTCCTCATTGCTAGAACTATTGCGGAAGCAAAGGTTGAAAATGACCGTTTTGACGAGGATAGCATTAACGAATATGCCCTAGAAGACTTCATTCTAACGTCACTCAGGAAAGTTTTCTCGGACATGCAGCAGCAGAAGTTGAGTTCGGAACAAGTTCAGAAAATAGCTTCATCAATTTCGTCAGCAGTCGAGGGTGTTGATAACAGAACAGCATCAAAAGCCGCAAGTGAGATAGTGAAGAGTGTCCTCAACAAAGTTGTTCAAGATATTCACATAGAAGGGATAGAAAGTAGGACAGTTCAGAAAGTCGTATCGGCAGTTGTGACATCATATCATTCCATAAAATCAGAGCGGTCAACACATATGTTGGAAGCGGTTGAGAGCTTCGTATCCGACATCTTGAAGAGAATCGTTGACATGATGCGCGGTGGTGAATTGTCTGAAATCGACTTATCCGAAATGGCACTATCTGTCTGCCATCGAGATGAACACATTACCTATATGGACAGGGAGCCAGTCGAAGTGGAATCTACTCTCTCCCCCACCGAGATAATTGAGAACAGCATCAACGACATTCTAGCCAGAATAGAGAATGGCAACCTTGAAGAGAATAAAGCACGGGAGATAGGACAGATGCTAGTGGAATATGGCAGACAGATTCTGGGTACGGAACACGAACTCAAACCAATCCTCTCTGCTACAAGCACTGTCATCGCAGACGATCTGGTTCATGACATAATACACGATATTCAGAGTGAGATGGAACGAGCCGAGGTCGACAAGGAATATATGAAAACTCTAGCGATGTCCATACTGATTTCACAAAATACTTCATTTACGAGCACTGTGATTGCTGATAACATCGTAACAGAAACGATGGATGAAATGCAGGATGATTTCGCGAAATCAGAGTTGGACCGAAGCGATATGAGGACGATGCCGCAAATTGTTCGTAAGTCGAGTGTGTCGTCTGCTAACAGCTCAACGGTTGCTGATAACGTCATAGGAGATTTCATGGAAGGCATACAAGATGAGATCGCTAAGTCTCAGATGGACAAGGAAGAGATGGACAAACTTCTTGCCGCATCGAAAACGTCTACAAAGTCCTCTTTCACCAGTACCGTGGTCGCCGATAACGCTGTATCAGATATCATGAGTAACCTTCGGGACGAATTGGTTAAATCAGATATGGATGAAGAGGAAATGATGCGAGTCAGGACAGCGATGCGCGGATCGAGAAAATCGTCTGCTACTAGCACAGTTGTTGCCGACAATATCGTCGATAACTTCCTTCACAACATTAACGAGGAGATGACGACAGCATCGCTCGACGAAGAGGACATGAAAACATTAGGAAAACTCTGGAAATCACAAATGTCGACAGATGAATTGCATGTGACACTGACCTCATCTATCAGCAAGTTATCTTCTGGCCAACAAGTTTCTCCCGTCGACTCAATCATAGCCGAAGAAGTTGTTGGCAAGCTGTTCGACAAGATTCGGTATGAGGTGGACGAGCGCATGATTCCCCAAGATACTCTCTCGTCAATAGCCACATCGGTTGTGTCAATGTTTGCAGTTGGTCCTACCACAACATCAGGGACACTGGGTCCAGTGAGTTCATTCAGATCGTGTGCTCTTTCCATCTCGGATGACATGAAACCAGCTCTCATCAGAATTGTGAAGTATTTAAAATCAGATGTAGTCGAGTTCGATGACGCACAGAGAATATTCAGTGTGATTTTGGACAAGTATACATCTCTAGTCACAGACACAGACAGCCACAAAACATCTGACTTTATCCTTACAGTCAGCGAGTCTGCAATGGTTCAGAAACTGATCACAGAAACACTTGATAGACTTAAGAAAGATATCTCAGTGTCGTCGGTTGCTACGAAAGAACCTGCACAAGATGATCATTCTAGTCATACAAGCAAGAGCAATGCCGAGTCTATCAATTCCATGCTTCTGGACAAGCTGGTAACATGTGCTATCGGTAAAGTTACTCAACAACTGAATGCAGACCGTTCTTCTGTGGGCGTCACGCCAGTTAGTTCGCTGATGATAGAGGATCTGATTAGAACCACAATGAGCAAGATTGTAGCTAACGTAACCGGAAGTGAGGACGATGTCGACGGCATTCCGTCGGCATTGATAGACAGTCTAGTTCACGAGGCTTTGACGAGAATCAAATCTGGGTCTTCTCTGTCCACGCGAGGCAGTGGACTTTTCAGTAAACGGTACGACGAAAGCGGAATAACTGCACCAACACAAACACCGTCTACACATACCGTCGAGTTTATAGAATCCATCGTGAGACAGCTGCTAGGCGGATTGGATACAGGAGCGATAACTGCTTCTTCCCTCAATGACTTCGCCATCGGTTTGGGAGAAGATATTTGTGATCGGGGTGCTTCAGCAGACGATATGAGAAATTTGTTACATCACATCCTGTTAGACTTGCGTCAACATCGTCAGGCGTCTGCTTACTACAATAAAATCACTGAGACATTCTGCAGACGACTGTCAGCTGATACGAATGAGCTGGGCGTTATATGCAGCATACTTACCAAGATCGATGCTAATATACTAGTTCAGTTTGTTCGTACCACACTCGAGAATATACTTACCGGAGTACAGCTGAAGAGAGCCGAGCAAAATAGAAAAGAAATTCTCTCTGATGTCAAGGATACAATAGAGACCAGGACGTTAGAAGTCGCCCGCCGTATCGTGGATAGTGTTGTGGAGAGGGTTGAAAAGAATGTTGTGGATAATTTGAACGAGAAGCCAAAAGACGTGTCGGACATACTGTGTAAGTCGCCCACGGTTGTCAATTTGATGAACCAATTCGTATGTAATAGGACAAGCGACTTTTTAACCGAGACAGAGATAGCTGCCGACGATATTCGGGAAGCAGAAGTGGTGCCATCTTCTAAGATCCAGGAATTCGTTCTGATGACGTTACGTAATGCCGTATCTGATGCGCTATTCGAGAAGACAATCCCTGATGAAGTCAGTATCTCAGAGAATACACAGCCTTTAAATTTGTCACCAACTACATCCAGTCAGATACAGCAATTCGTTCTTGAGAAACTTCAAGATAATATCGGAGAATTGCAGCTCCCCGAAACAAACCAAGCAGATGCAACAACAAGCGCCACGTTAAGACAACCATCTGATGGTGGTCTATCAAGAACGGTATCCCATAGACTGTCAAATTATATGAACGAAATGTTGCATGACGTCATCAAGGATTATCAAGATTATGATACTATTTCACAAGACGTAGATGGCAGGCGATCTGGTGCCATATCGCGTGTTATGTCGTCACAAATTGACAGATTCGTTCTGATGACTCTAGAAAGCGTTATACCGAAACCATACTCGTCACCTGTTGGAACGAGGTCGTCTACAGAATGTATCGTAGAGAAACTGGTTAAGAAGTTGGAGGATGTGAAATCCGATTTAGACAACGAGAGCACACGACAGGCTACACGAGAAGTTATCCGTGGTGTTTGTAGTGATATGAGTGGCAGCGAATTTTCAAGCAATGCAGATCTTGATAAGTTTGTGGAATCGTTGGTGAATACTGCAATTAAAAAACTAAGTAGTGGCGAAATAAAACCAGAGGAATTCGAAACCACGGGAGAAGCTGAAGTGAATGGCACAACCCCCGTCGTGTCAGCTATCATAGCTGCAGCGGAGCAATCAAGGACAGATAATGCAATAATAGAAAAGGCGAGTGCGCTGGTCTCACTTGAGAATATCAGAGAGAAAGTGAAGAGTTCTAAAGAAAGTTTAGATGCTGTGAGGGCCATATGCAGCAGAGAATCCACAGAAGGCAGCGAACACTCAATGAATGACGGAGAGGTCAAAGAACTCGTTGACTCGATAATAAATTCGGCCATCTCTAAACTAATGAGTGGCGAGTTGGCACCAAAAGACATAAAGAAGAGCAGTCAAGAAGTCGCCAAAGGTAGGAGCATGGACAAAGTGGCATCGGTGGCGTCTCACGTTCTTGCCGACGGCAGAAGCATGGATAAGATGAGATCATCGTTGTCACATGTTTTGACTGAGGAACGAGTCATTGAGAAGGTAGACTCTGTTATGTCAGCCATGATCATCGGTATATCATCAGGCGAGGAATCTATGACGTCATTGGAAGATGCTAAAGCAATAATTTCTCTGAATAATGTTAGGAGTGGAGTGAAAGAAGGTGGACTACAAGAAAATGAACAAAAAGCCGTGAAGGAAGTTCTTTCCGGAGATTTGGCAAGGAAATTATCTGACACTGCTGATCTTGAGGCGTATGTGGTGCATTCGGTAGAGGAAGTTATCAAACGAATTAGCTCCAGGCAGATACCGAGTTCAACTATCATTAAGGCCAAAGAGGCTATGGAATGTGATGATACCGAAGAGCATAAAGTGGTAGCGGTTGCTTCTGCTTTAGTTGAAACGCGCATTAACGTTCCGGCCGATAGAGGCGTTCAGGATGAAGCTAACGTCGACCACGTGCAGTCGTGGATAAACACTGTTCCGACAGCTTCGCTTGGACTGGATGAGGTTAGGGACGTTATCACAGCAACATTACGGCAAACAATAAGCAGCATCAAACAGGGAAAGATGAGCACAGACGCACTTTCTGTGTTGGCGGGTTCACTGCCAAGCCGCAGCCGAACAGCTTTGAATAATCAAGATCCCACAGAACTGTCACACGAGCAAATGGATAAGTATGTTACGGGCGTTCTCGAGAAAGCGATACACGAGATTGACAAGAGAGGGGTTGATGCTAGTAATATTGACGAAGTCATTTGCAAACTGAACCAAGCGAGTGCTTATAGTGATGTTGGGGAGCAACGGGCACCATCATCGGTGAATAGCTCTTCTTCGGTGTCCTCATCGAAGATTGGCGATCTCCTTGAAGGCATTCTTGGAAACATCGTAGATGTCTTGGAAAAATGCGAGGGATCCGATTGTCGACGTTGTGATGATCACGCGGATATTGGGCAATTTGCAAAGCAACAGAATAAGGCGACAAACAAAGGAAAAGACCAATCTGCTGATCCTTCAAAGGAAACAATTCAGAAGGCTGGGTCAGGGAACGTTCAAGAACAAATAGAATCCGTATCAAGGAAGTCTTCAAGAATTTCAGATCTAAATATCTCGACCAATGCCGTTAAGTCATCTTCATTTGAGGAACCAAGATCAGGTTGTCATACAGAGAAGCGTTCCTCTTGTCACAACATAGAGAACCAGTTTAGAGGTACCAGTGTTAATATGGCAAGGAATGCAATCTCCATACATATTCCTTCGGCTAATGGTCCAAAGAAAGAAGCCAACGTGAAGACAAAGAGTGTGCCACCACCGAAGCCAAAAATAATCGCACCGTCGCCGCCCTCCAAGCCTAAGCCGGAAGCTCTGAAGCGAAGATCGTCTGGTGGACGAAACGTTCCAGTTCCCACTCCGCAACAGATCATCGCCAGAAAACAAAATGTGCATAAGAACAGCAAGGTCAACGGCGGCATGAAGCAAACTAAGAAAGATGCAACAGCGGTATCCAAGGTGATGCCGGAAGATAGACTTCATGAGAATACCAGTAACAAGGATGCATCTGTGTGCAGACGTGTTCCGGAAACGTTAGAAGTCAAGTCATTGTGCGGCACCTTTACGAGCAAAATACAGATCCGCGAGTATCACCCCTAACACGGAGACGACTCAAACCAAACCAATACTGAATTTAGAAAGGAAATTCTCCCATCAAATCATCCCATAACGAAAAGTGAAGTGACAATTTAAAATAACCAAAGAACATATCAGATTCAATATTAAATACAAAAATGAGTTTCGAAGAATTTATTTTAAAATATATGTACAGTTATTCTGCCAAAAACAAACTAAAGACGTATGTACACAACGTGTTGGTTATTAATCCTTTCTATACTAAATGCCATTGGCAGCCACTGAGTCGGTCACTTCGTTGACTGGGATACCCAGGATCTCAACACTTTAGCCCAATAGTCGGGACGTCGTAGTGTTAGGTGGGTAGTTCGTTTAGATCCAATAACAACAAATCAACGTACATCATGTTATAAATTCCGAAATCGCTGTCATAATGTTAACCCTTTCTATATAAACTAAATGCTCACTGGGAGTAGTTGCCTTATCTGCACAGTTCTATGCAATGAAAAGGAATTCTCCCGAACTTGAATAATCTATTCATCGTGATGTCGTCTGCTTAACTTTACTGAACATCCCTAAGATGAATAATAAACCATTCAAATGTATAGTTTTATAACTGAATAGGAGAATCCAATCAGTAAGTAAAGGTTAAAGGTAATCAATCCGATTCGATGGTCCCCATATCAGATTCAACAACAACATTTTTTGAAATTCCACTTCAGTTATCAGAATCGAATAATAAAGCTAACCACAGTCAACTATAGTATAAAATTTCCCAAAACGTGTTATTTGTCAATATTTTGTTCAACGAAATTTGGCCGGATTGTATAATATCTAACACCCTAAGTCACTTGATTGTAATGTTATCCATCTTCATCCGCAATATGGTACGATCCTGTCGGCTTGTCGAATATTTGCCAGGCCGCCAAAAATTACATATCTTTGGAAATAACAAATGTCAAAATCGATATCTGATCACTCTGAGCTTTGATTCAGTCGAATCAAATATTTTTTTAACCCCCGAAGCCAAAGAAATAGTAATTTGGGAGTGTTCATTCGGATTATGCATCTTTAAGGGTGGTCGGTTTGATAGATGTTGAGTGCCGTTTAATTCGTGCTTCTGAGATCCTATGTACTCAACTCAAAGGAAGCATGCTAATTTGTCCAATTCATCGCCAATGTATGCCACAACCCATACATTGCATGGCTGCTAGCTTTTGTTTTTCTCAGATTGACCTGCAACAATGAAGTTTTGACACTCGGCTTTTCCTTATAATAATAATTGTCGTGTTTCGATGGTATAAACATAGTGGAGGTGTTGGCATTATTTATTTTGGGCAAGGATGTAACTAAATAATAAACAATACATATATTATATAGCCATGTTGCTCACTCTTAAGAAGAATGATTAAAGATCCATTATCCGATCAAACACCCCTAAATTACTATTTCATTGGCTTCGGGGATAACAAATATTTGATTCGAGTCGAGGAACGCACTCATCAAAGCTCAGAGTGATCAGATATCGATTTTTGAAATCTGTTATGTCTCAAGATATGTGGTTTTTCCGCCTGGAAAATATTCGTCAAACCGACCAAATTGCGGATAAAGATGGATAACTCTAAATCAAGTGGCTTTTTGTTGATAATAAGGCCATATATCGCTGAACAACATGTTGCTAAATAACATGTTCTGGGAAATGTTAGCATTACTTTGTTGTAATTAATCGATTCGGATAACTAAAGCGTATTTTAAGGACATGTTGTTGTTGTTTTAACTTGATGATATAGGGGACCGTCTGATCGGAATGAGTACCTTTAATCAAAATCGCGGATTGAGTACCTTTAATCAAAATCGCGGATTGAGTGCCTTTAATCACAATCGCAGTCCACACTGACCCTGTTAAGGCCTCTGTTGATTGATTGAACATATGAAATAAACTTGGTCAAGATGAACTACGTGAATCACGTGGTCTCACAAGTTGAAATATTAATGTCGGATTTTGAAAAAACAAAACTAGCACAGGGTGGGGGTCATGACATAAATCCAGGATACAGTGATAAGCCAAGGTACGGCAAACGGATATATAGTTTTCGATGCTCACGTTTCGTGCCATATATGCAAAATAAACACGACACGGTATAATTTTATCGCGACTTGCATATGAACATTGTATTCCAAACATATTGGTATGCCGCTTGTCCGAAATAACCGGTACATATATATAGTATAACAAATTAAGATACAAAAATCAAATTTAAGCATTTAATGGTATAAATCCAACAAACGGATAATCACCAAATGTAACAAACAGACAGTAACATTGTGTGAACAAAATTGATCTGAATAAAAAATAATTAAAGGGTTTTGTGCTGAAAGAGAAATATATGCATTTGATGACGAAACATGGACAGGTACATTTTGTTTTTGGTTAATTACTGGATGATAATAATGTATTGTGTGCTAAATACTGATTATCAAAGAAACAACTGATGTCAAGATCTTAATTTTAAAATAAAAATATAGTGTACCATTTCCTGGCAACTTAGCAAAGTGTCCAATTGAGAAATCCTTCCATTTCATACTAAATGTACCCTCGGACAAAAACCAAATCCCAACTTTTTGAGAAATTCCATTTACACACACACACACCTATTTTGTCAGAAAAATTCAACCAAAAGTCAAATGTCCTCCAATATTCGCCATGATTTGAAGGAGGGCGGGGTAGTGCACCTCCATTGTTTCCAGGTCCTGTTAGCGACGAGGAACCCGTATGAAAGGTATGTTAATGAAGCGATGTTATCTTCTTAGAGTTGTCTGCTTACAGGATGGCCGCCAATATGGTCGTCAAAAGAATCGACCGGTCATGCATAGTGTTTATTATATCTGATCCCGATAAATTTTAATGATATTAATCTTAAATTGAAATCCCCACTCAGAGATAACCGTAACTAGTTAAAATTTTCACCCATAGCTTAGGTATATGACTGAATGGTTATTTAGCAATGTAACTAACGTTTAATTATTGTATTAAATTCAAGATTCCTGTGGAAATATAGTGTCGTATGTGCTTGAATCTGGTCTGTCGTGTCGAGTAATCCCGTCGATCAAAACGTCATATGGCGGGAACTCATTGTAACCGTCATAACCGATCTCCGTACACGCTGGGAGAGACACGAGATGGCCATATGCGTGTCTCAGGTACTGGAAATCTTCCTCTCTGCATTGAATTCGATCGCTGTGTGAATTAAGACGATCGTACGGTACTTCGTCTCGGTCCAAAACAAAATAGCACAAGCTTCGTGACAAAGAAGCATTGGAGTCGATGTTTCCAGATGTATTAGAATTAAGCGTAGAGACAGACGTGAAGGAACTATCGACGTCAGACCACGTGTGGTTGGTGACTGAAATGAGAAGATCTCAATATAAGCCGTATCCCTTTCGCTCCTGAGTGTAATATCAGAATCAGTTCTTAAAATGATGCATTGTATAATGGTCTATTATTTGTTAGGATGTTAAATTTGAGTCTAAGATGCCACTTAACACTCTATAGCTCCAGTCATAAAAACCATAAGAAGTTTACGAACTTCTATGTACAAGACGTAATCAAATTAATGACGGATAGTGGATTGGTAATCAATGGACAACGAGTGGCACACACCATGTAAAATTATGTTGATACGGAGCGTGACATCAAGCCACTCACTGACTATACAATAAATTGAATGAGTATCTGGGAATATTATGCATATATTATAACATTTATTTGATACATTTGCCTGAAAACTGTACAAAAATATATATTTTTGCATTCCGGCTTATTTCCCATCTGTAACATTACTTCACACTCAGCAAACAGTCAAATAATAGATATATGGTCACCTTTTCTGCGTGACCAAAAACAACATTTGAGTACAGTCTCCCTTTAAGCAAAGACATGCAGGGTGAGAATCATCATTACCCCTGTATATGTAGTTGTAGGAATGTTCATGATATATATGGCGAACGCGAAACGGAAAATAAGACCAGTAGCCCGTTAATGCTGTAGCCCTTTAACCCTTTCTTTACTAACTACCTATCCCTTATGAAATATTCAGATAATAAGTTCTACCATTCTACCTACCATTGGTCGTTTGTGGAATTTGTTATCTAAACATTTACGACCAATGAAAAGGAATCCTTCCGCACTTGTATTATTATTGATATCCAGGTGAATAATAGACCTTTCCAATGTATACGTTTATAAATGGTTGGGAGAATCCATTTAGTGAAAAAAGTTTAATAACGTTTAAAACGTAAACCGAGACGTTCATGTTTGTATATAATTATAGGGCCATGCACGATGTTTGTATATAATTATAGGGCCATGCACGATGAAGATGTATATAATTATAGGGCCATGCACGATGAAGATGTATATAATTATAGGGCCATGCACGATGAAGATGTATATACTTATAGGGCCATGCACGATGAAGCATGTTTGTATATAATTATAGGGCCATGCACGATGAAGATGTATATAATTATAGGGCCATGCACGATGAAGCATGTTTGTATATAATTATAGGGCCATGCACGATGAGGCATGTTTGTATATAATTATAGGGCCATGCACGATGAAGCATGTGTGTATATAAGTATAGGGCCATGCACGATGAAGATGTTTGTATATAATTATAGGGCCATGCACGATGAAGATGTTTGTATATAATTATAGGGCCATGCACGATGAAGATGTTTGTATATAATTATAGGGCCATGCACGATGAAGCATGTTTGTATATAATTATAGGGCCATGCACGATGAACATGTTTGTATATAATTATAGGGCCATGCACGATGAAGCATGTTTGTATATAATTATAGGGCCATGCACGATGAAGCATGTTTGTATATAATTATAGGGCCATGCACGATGAAGATGCAACTGCGTGGAGAGTGAAATGCGAGGTTCTATATAGACTAAAAAATAAACTGAACGGGTTCAATTAAATTACACATATAGAGCGCGACCAGGTTACACTGGTGTAAATGTTTTCCATAGGCCTCAGTGCTAACGTTTTAGCGTATAGTGTTGGCAATATAAGTGTTGGGTCCAAAATTTTCTTAAAATCTGAAAAATTTACATTTTGGGAAACTTTTTACACAAAAAAATCATGTCTGTCTAGCAGGGAATTCGCCCTTAAATCTTATGTTTTCGTAACTAGTGTCAGAACCGCATAAAAAAATACAGTCATATTTTAGACCACACCAAAAAATTCAAACTTCACTACAAAGGGTTAATTCCTGTGCCAATGGTTATTTTACCTATGGGAAATCACAGGGAAGAGGTGTGATGATTTTTTTATGTGAAAAGCACACAAGGCTATTGACCAATCAGGGCCCAGTGTCTATTTTATTCTCTCCTATATATTCCTCCCGCACCCGCTAGATGTCACTCGGAACCTTATTTACACCAGTGTAACCACCAGGGCCACTGCTTCATCCGGCTATCAGTCGTTAATCCATAATGCACAGGATGCACATTTTGGAGTTTCTTATCCAGACTACCATATCAAAATATATCTCTATCCTCGATGCGTACAATTTTATACACGAAAGATTTCTGGTAATGCCCATTATTATGCTGATAAAGCATACTACAATTGTCTTAAAACTTACTAAATTATTAACTTGATATATCAGTCTATACATAGACCTGTTTGGCTCTCTACACTTACCGGGGTGAGTTTGAGCAAATATGGCGGCTTCTGGGACGATAGGGTTGATCGATTCTGAACTCCGAATCACTCTTTGTGTCTTACTTTTGAGACACGATCCGGGTTTAAGATAATCCCAAATTCTGCAACTATAAAGAAAGAAAAGGTCGCAAGTTTCGGAGCGTTGTAGAGGCGCGCGATGGTTGATGGTATTCAGTGCATGTCATAAATAAATCTTTGTTGAATTGACTCGTTTTGGCCACCTTTAAATGCATCACAGAAGCATCGACTTTATATGTGCTTAGATCACAATCCCAGGCGGGCCAGCGCACGGATTGTGTGTCGTGGTCAACAAGCGCATTTTCCAGTTAGAATTCCAATATGTGCTGTAATTATGCTCTATTATAATTAAGTCGGTCTTACAGTTTGCTAATAGTTCACCACCAGAATAAATATCGTCTTCAACTCTATTCTGGTAAAGAACTTTTCTTATCACCCCGTGTACGTGCTATCGCCAAACCCGAGGGCATCACCAAACCAGACCATGCGGTTTTGATAAATAAACATATATCTTCCCTCAGATGAATCTATATATCTCCCAGTTAAATGGTGATATCCACTATTCAAAACATAATTTCGCAAAGCGGAATGTCCCTCAATGGGATAGCGACCATAGCTTGCTCTAACCCCGATAAATTTAATAGAAATTCCGGCTCATTTCCGATTTTATCATAAACAGTAGACACTTTCTGACGTTAGGTAGTTTGTTTGAAACATAATTATCAGCCACATATGGCGGATAAAGCGTGTATAAATAGAACAATATATGTTTAATTAACAATACAATTGTCTAGCCTGCAGAGCGGTTCGCAAAAATACTATCTGCGTCC
Source organism: Siphonodentalium dalli (assembly GCA_032622095.1). Taxonomy (NCBI): domain Eukaryota; kingdom Metazoa; phylum Mollusca; class Scaphopoda; order Gadilida; family Siphonodentaliidae; genus Siphonodentalium; species Siphonodentalium dalli. The sequence continues at coordinate 58,565,893 of CP136067.1, forward strand.
AAGAGTGGGTACCCATCATAATTTCGGGTATTAAAGCAGCAGATCGATCCTGCGATGAGATTTCGCCAAACCAAATCTGGGATGTCAAAGATGTGAATGATATACTTCACATTTTGACCGTTTCTGCTTGGAAATATGCCAGTTATCATTCGGACAGGCCGACACATGGATCATCTTTAGGGTGGCCCCGGTTGCATGTGCAAGGGTGAAAACGTGTATGTTTGTTTGTGTTTTATGTTCTAATGTCATATTAATAGTATAGGTTATTCTGTGCTATTCGACATTATAGGCCCGGAACTGTACAACGAATGGAAACATTAAATGATTTACACTTATTTAATGTTTCCATTCGTTGTACAATTCCGGGCCTATACCTTGTTTAATGAACATGTATATAAATTAGCTTTGAAGGAAGTTGCCTCGATTATAATTACCATATTATCATTAGGAAGTTCTTATTGCAATGGTGGCAGAATGGTGATGAAAGTAAACAGTAATAGAAAACTTACCTAGTAATGCTCCATTTCTTTCTCTGCGTTACAACCAACATTGAGATTGCTAGTATCACTATAATGCAAGCCGCAATCACTCCGCCGATCATTCCGGTTAATAAATATACTCGTTCCTGATTTATTTCCGATGCTGAAACAAAAACGCAACACAACAGTGCACGGCTGAAAAGTAGGTTTCACGCAGAAACAATTCAATATTTCCCATCTACACGGGGGGGGGGGGGGGGGGGTCGCGAAAATATTCTAGGATAATAACCAGTCCGGGTGGGTGGGTCTGAGCGCCGATCGCAGATTTTACCAATGCCATCAGCTGATGCCATGTAAAAAAAAGAATCGAAATCCATGTTTACAGACAAATTACAACTATACTAAACTAAACTTATCACACTTATAAACTAAACTTATCACATTTATAAACTAAACTTATCACACTTATAAACTAAACTTATCACATTTATAAACTAAACTTATCACACTTATAGCGAGCCCGAAACGAGACCCCGCAGGGGTCTCGTTCGCGAGCGATAAGCATATACGTGTATGCGAGATCTACCCTATACTATTCGATGTTTTGGCGGGAAATCTATAAATAGACTATATATATAGTATATATGGTAATTGATTACTAAATATAGATGTCGGAGACCCACGAACCTACTTAATGATGTTGTCGGAGACCCACTAACCTACTTCGTGATGTTCTCGGTTTTCCGAAGTTCTATGTCGTTGACCAATCAAAATTAACATTACTGATCAATTACCAATCAAAATTAACGTTACTTATCAATTACTATGGTTGACTTTGACTCCATTTCCATTGCTTGAGTTCCACCTCGAATTTCATAATAATTAACATAACTGATTACAGTGGCCAGGAGCAAATATAAATGTCTTTTTCAGCAAAGGTGAGTTATACTCCATTACATAGTAAATACCATGAACATGAATGGCGAAACATTTTGTAAATTTGCTGACGATATGTTTCATAAAATTTATCAAAATCAGACAAAAACGTCAAAAGACGAAAAGTGCTGAAATTGGGAAACGGGAATTGTAAAAGTTTTGTCTACATATTTCATTCAATTATTAAAACTGTTTGCCTCAAAACACAATTCTAGTTTTCATCTTGGACATTTGGAGCTTGGCTTTAAATTTATATCGATGTTTTCGCCTAGAACATTGATGGAGGATTGTCAAAGCTCGAAGCCGACAAACCAAAATTATAACTTCAGAGCGATACACTTTCAGCTGTTTCCCTTTAAATTTAAAATGAACGGTTACCAAGGAAATCCATTGTACTGCTCGTCGTAACATCGGCGAGAAAAAAAATAGTTCCCAACATTTTAATCATTTGAGTCATTATATTCACAAAAGAAAGACGGAATATAAATTATGTGATTATAATTATTGATGACTGGTTGACAATTTATGTATTTGTATAACGAGCGAATGAAATTACGAGTTTGTTTTGAATTAGGCTAGTAGTAATTGTACGCAAAAATAGTCCGTTGATAACATTACAAAAAAATCTAAATAATGGGTGCTGAATACAGGTACGATTAAATCGGATCAGTTAATAACAATAGAAAGAACATCCATAGTTGCCCAGACGGAGTATATGCATAGCACCGAGGTAAGCATTATGTGCCGAGTTAGCCTACCGTACGAATACCAGTTGAACAACATATTTGATAGCAAATTTTAGACAGAGAAGTCACAAGGTGCAAAGGTTAGGTTGCCGACCATTTTCGCACAAAAAAATCACAAATGCCTTCGTTTCTCACGATGAACTAGATATAATATTTGATGCAAAATAGCATGACAATATGAAAATCGGTATTAAAACAAAAGTTTATCAAAGTTTATGCATATTGACATTATTGTTGGAAATTAATATATTCCTAATTTCGAGGCATCTGTATTCTCATTCTGTGTCTGTTGTCAGTGTTGATACTAGTTACTACTATACTAGTAATAGTATTTCATTTTCAGTGCAGGAACAAATTCTGGTTATAGACATCAATGGTCCAGGTGCTACCACGACCGCATAACTTTACAGTGTACCCCGCTGGACAAAACAAGTGTCCATTGGGCCTGATTGGCACCGCGGTGTATTTGCCGTTCGGCCCGCTGTGTCAGAGTTAGTAATAGTAACTGCACTGCAGTTGAGCACCGCGGCCAAACGGCAAGTTCACTGCAGCCAAAAGCCGAAAAGGCAACTACCCTCGCGGTCGAATGGCATGTACACAGTGGTTAGATTTCTGGTTTGTATTGTCTTGTATTGTAATTTTTCAGTTTGATGAAAATACACCGTGGCAACTACACCATGCCGAATGGCAATTACACCTCGACCCAACTGTAGTTAGCTGGTGGAGCCACGGTGTAGTTGCATTTTGGCCGCGGTGGCAACACTCACCGCAGTTAAGTGGACACTTGTTTTGTCCAGCAGGGTACATCTACGGTATAAGTTATATAACCATGTAGTGACTCAAGTTCAGTTCTTTAACATGCACAGTGCCACACCGATGCATATACGCAGTTCTTGAAAATTTGACCAAAAAAACCTGAAGAAAAAAAAAGATATCCCCACCCCTACTCTTGGGCTCCAAATAAAAGTGCAGGCCCAAATAATAGTGCAGGGGGTAAATTCCATTGAAAGTTAATAAACGTGCAGACCCAAATAATAGTGCAGGGGGGGACTCTGAGCAAAACATCAACACATTAACTGTGGTTAAACCAAGTATTTGTATTGTACTAAGGTCAAGTATAGGAATCAAGACAGTATGTGTCATGTGGTGTTTTATTCAATATTTAAATGTTCACATGTATGCCATATACATGTACATGCATAAAGTAATACCGGTAAGCTCAACATTTTGATATCTGAATCATAGAAATCTTGAGTTTGTGTTGATTTCAATTTTCATAGCATCAAAATTAATAAACATGCAGACCCAAATAAGCACTGTGCAGGGGGGAAATTAACCAATAAAATAATAAACGTGCATGCATGTTTATTTGGAGCCCAAGAGTATTTATTATTATCCTATTGACAAGTACAAAAGATGCGCGAAGGGAAGGGCTTCACGAAATTTATGATTTCATGCAATTCGTATGTAGCAAATTTAGTGGGCGGGGCCAAACTTTAACACTGAGGCCTATGGTAACATTTTTGGTACAAGTACATAGTTCCTTCTAACCTAACTTTAGCACACAAAATCAAGTTTTTCATATTTCGGCCTACCGGTATGTTGGAATATAATCTAATCGTTGTTGTCAGTTTGGCGAAGCATACATACATGTAGTTAGACATTATACTACACCAGATTTTGATTTTATGGCCATTTTTCGCGGTGTGGAGAATATTTGCACCTAATGACCTCAGTGAGATTTTCGCACATTTATCACCAAATGTTCTGTATCTGGTGTGCTCATTTAAGTGAGGAACCACTTCACATCGATATCTTAATATCTATTGGTGGATAACTGACTATCGAAAAAATACTCGATATCCCGAACAGTTTTAACCTTGTAGCTGCCAACTTGTCGACCACATGGAAATTCATAGCTTCCAGGTACGGGGGGGGGGGGGGGGAGTTATAAAAATCTGCCATTTTATTCAGAAACCCGGGAAGTTCAGTTTAACGAAGGCAAGTACACCGCGGCCGAACGGCATGTACACCGTGGTTAGATTTCTGGTTTGTATCGTTTTTTTTTCAGTTTAATGGACGTACACCGCGGCAACTACACCATGGTTTGAACGACAAGTACACCGCGCCCCAACTGTTGTTAGCCGGTTGAGCTGCAGTGTAGTTGCATTTCAGCTGCGGTTGCAACGCTAACCGCACCGCGGTTAAGTGGACACTTGTTTTGTCCAGCAGGGTATGTGGTGACCACGAGGCACCCATCATTTTTAATGTTGAACTGCAGACGATACTGATCAATTCCCGAATATTACTTCTTTGATTAATGAACGGACATTCCCATAATTGCCGACAGCAAGGACAAATTCCCATCGAAATTTTCCTGGTAAATCAGGGGGGTGGGGTTGGAAATATTTTTCAGGCATGTATGCTGATTTTTTTCTTTCGACCCTTCTTGGGGACCCACCCACCCCGCGTCCAAAACTTGTTCTGTTTTCGGCAGTTTTTGCCGGCCATTTTTGGACACCCACCCCCCTTAACACTAAAACAGAGATTTGCAGAGGCCCTGGGGGGGGGGGGGGGGAATTCACTGTTAACAGCTGTACCTGAATTTCTGTGCATACTATTAGTCATGGATGTTAACATTGACATGTAAATAGCCTGTTGGACAAAAAAAAAGTGTCCATTGGCACCGTAGTGTATTTGCCGTTCGGCCTCTGTGTCAGAGTTTGTAACTGCAGTTGAGCACCACGGCCGAACGGCAAGTACACTGCAAGTTCACTGCAACTGCCCTCGCAGTCTAATGGCATGTACACCGTGGTTAGATTTCTGGTTTGTATTGTCTTTTTTCAGTTTGATGAAAGTACACTGTGGCAACTACACCATGCTGAATGGCAATTATACCGCTGCCCAACTGTAGTTAGCCGGTGGAACGCGGTGTAGTTGCATTTCGGCCGCGGTGGCAACCCTAACCGCAGTTTTGTTCAGCAGGGTAGGAACGAGTCATTTTGGGGTCATTCGGCCAAAAAAACAATGGCTGCCAGTGGCCATGTTGGATTTCAAAATTCAATCCATTAGCATGGGCTACAGGCTACATGTATACTGTTTGTCTGATCTGACATCATGAAATTTGTCATTTAGGTTAATATTAACATATAGATGTGTTTTAAGCCAAACTCATTGCAAAAACAGTCAAAAAGACTTGCCGGAAAAATATTTTTGAGCCGCTGTAGCAAATTTAGTGGGCAGGGCCACACTTCAACACTGAGGCCTTTTAGGCCCATTTAGTTCCTTCTAACCTAAACATTGACATGAAGAAGGGAACGAGTCATTTTGGGGTCAATCGTCAATAAAACATGGCCGCTGGCAGCCATCTTGGATTTTGCTCTTTGTATGACTAAATTGTTTGGCGCCGGCTACATGTTGTTCCTTTGGTCGGATCATTCTGAAAAATTAGTCATAGCTGTTAAAGGTACTCAATCCGATCAGACCCTCATAAATTACTAAATTATATTTCTTTGTCTTCGGGGGTTAAAAAAATATTTGATTGGAGTCCAAGGAACCTACATGTACCCATCAACGCTCAGAATGATCAGATATAAATTTTTGAAGTTTTGTTATTTCTATTGTTTCTGGCCCAGAAACACGCCATCAAAAGGATGGTCTCGGTCAAAATTGCGTTATTATTACCACTTGATTTTAGAGTTATCTATCTTCGTCCGTTTGAATAAGTGTTTCTGGGGCAATTATTAGTACCGGTACACATCTCGATAAATAACAAACTTCAAAAATCAATATCTGATCACTCTGAGATTTGATGGGCGAGTTTCTCAACTCAAATAAAATATTTTTTACCCTTGAACTTGAAACCAAAGAAATAGTAATTTAGGGGCGCTTAATCGGACTGAGTACGGTACCTTTAACATTGACATCATGACATGTGTGGTAGATGTCTAAGAAGAATTTGGTTCTATATCTCATACCGTATATATTTTGAAGACCTCTGTCTGTATGTATGTTTGTTTGTCTGTCATTGATACAAATCTACGATTCTCGACCGATCGGGACGAAACTTGGTACGTGTGTGTAGTTTGACCAGGCGGTGGACGTTGTCGTATTGGCGAGCCCGTGCAGCGCATGCGCAGACGAGATCTCGGAAACGGGTGGAGCTATCGACTTGAAATTTGGTATGTGAATGTACATGTATCTTGCCCCGGATACGAATTTCATCGGGTCGTCGAGCCTGTGCGACGCCAGCTTCGCGCATGCGCAGACCAGATCTCGGAAACAGGTAGAGCTATCGACTTGAAATTTGGAATAGCCCGGATGAATAGCCCGGACAACGTCAGGCTCACCGGCTGGTCTATTATATATTTTGGAAGATCTGTTTGTTTGTTTGTGTGTAATCGATGAACTCGAAAACGGCCGACCCCATTTCAATGAAACTTGGTATGTGGGGGTATTTTCGGGCCAGGGGTAACATAGGCCTACTGATTTTCAGATCCGAGGTCAACTTTTCACGTGCCGAGGTCAAATCTGTTTTTACGCTGTGTTACGGGACTTTCATTTGAGTTCGGTGCTTACAAATCGATTCGAAACAGCGCGAATAATAAAATGCCAGTCATAATAATGACACTGTGAGAATCTTTCGTGTTTCCTCTTTCCAACGATATATAATGCGTATGTATCCGTTTTAGTTATCTGCCTCAATTATCAAGAAGAAGTGGTACTATCTTCCATCAGGATAAAAACAATGCGTAACTTCTATGACGTCGTTAGATGTCATAACGTTAACGCTTAACCGGCCGATGCATTTGACTGTTTCAGACGTCTTGGTGATATCTCGGGCACCGATGTTATTTTATCTTTACGTTGAAACTTGATAATTAATGAGCGTGTGTATATGAGGCGCGTTTAACTTTATATACTTGAGTGGAAATCAAATCGGGTTAAACTGGCGGATTTTTACGGACGAAATTTGATGCATAGGGTATCTCGGTATCCGCTGGGCCGATTTCCCGGTATCCGCAGGGCCGATTTCCACCATTTTTGGGGTGTTAGTGTTTGACCCCACCTGACCTTGACCTTCAAAATGGTCAATTCAAGGTCAAATCGGGTAAAACCGGATGGATTTCGACGGGTACTTTTGTCGGGTACTTTTGTTCGGGCACTGTGTTTTGGACGGGTCAAATCGTGACCCCACTTGACCTTGGCCTTCAAAATAGACAATTCAATGTCAAAGCCCGGACGAAGTCGGGTCACCTTCTAGTATTGATATAATACCACTCATGTTGGTACTATCCACTCTCGGAACCTAAATGTTTATACCCACGTGACGGCATCACGTGGTAATTTATTTGGTACTAGGCGATCTCGGAACCCAAGTGTTACCCACGTGATGGCATCACGTGATAATTCATTTGGTACTAGCCGATCTCGATAAAATGGTGGCGTCCAGCCACTTCAAGTTGAGGCGATTGAGATTTTATTTTACAGTATATAAACAAACAAACATCAGACTTAGACATTTTATGTTGGAACCGATCTCGGACTCGACTTACATGCTGTAGCATATGACGGTTTAGGTACGTTGTTCGCTCGCTGGGTGGATTTAAGATTAGGGAAGTAACTTCTCTGAAATTCATCAACATATTTTTTGTGTGTGTGAAATTGGACCTAACTGGCTTCTCAATAACCTGGAATATTGTCAGCACTGTGTGGATTATGTTTGTACATGGACGGGACAAGATGATATATAACCTCCGAAAAAATAACGGGCGTTAACATTATTGAAAGCAGCAATTTTCGGTGAACTGAGACAGACCAAGTTCAAAAGTCATTGAGTGCAGTGGGGTTACATGTTGCATGCACAACCACTGGTGACTATGATTACGAGACATCCAATTCTGTAGAAATTAGTCAGAGTTATTACGTCACAGATCAGTCATGACTCATGAGTCAGTAACAAGTTTACGGAGTCTGCTATTCTTTTGATCGAACCGCCTGTGATGCTGTGATTTTGTTCTGATATATTTATGGAATGGTGGATAATCTCGGAGATACGGATCCAATTCTGGGACACATGTTATAACTGAATCAATCGCAAGCTTTTAGTAACGTACTACAGCTACGCTCTAATTAATCATCCCCCTTTAACAAGGTTGTAGGGTGTTAATGACACCGGTTATACCATACCGCCGTTCAACCATAGTCAAGTGGTTGATATGTGGCAACCGCAGATAATCTTTATACAGTCTTATGAATAATATTTTGCGACCACTGTACTCCGCACTAAGTTTTCACATGGACACCTTGTAAACATCCAGTCCAGCTTTTCATCAGCGCCATGCACCATATTAACTATACACAAAACAATATTTCAAGTAATAATTTGTTTACAGTTTAATTAACATTAAAAGTTGGTCACTGACCGACATTCGCAACTACATGTACTGATAATATCAGTGGCCAATGTCGTTAGGGGGGGGGGGGGGGGGGGTGTCAATTAGAGCTTAGCTGTATACCGGTACATACATGAACATGTAGACCATTCCAATGTCCAGATGCTTCATGTTCTTATCAAAACATGTCTGGCTACATGTGCGGTTATCATTCTGAGCGATTCGGCCATTTCCGCTTTGCTAGGAAATAACCTCATCCATAACTGGAAACCATATTAGCGAAATTCTACATTATATGGCTCTGGTGATCAGGCAATGCCATTGACTTGTTGACGCATAGATGCGAATGGAGAATAATTTATTAACTATGGCTTTACCAAACTTTATCATATATTAAATACATTAAACTCTCTTTGTGTTACATGTATCTTAGTATTTGTTCATTTACTGATACAGCGCATTGGAAGTGTACGATAAGCAAAACACTGAACACCGTGGCAATTTTTTTGGGAGAGTGATAATAATTCTGGTAACCCATTCAACATCTCCTTGTAGCGAGGACTAGTGAGCGCTATAGCGGTATTTTTCAAACAACAGTTTTAATTAACCAAAGTTAATGGTCTCCCCATTTTTGAGTATTTTGCTTATCGCACACTATTTACAAAGGTTTGGGAGTTATCGCAAAGATTTGCTCCCCTGGCTGTGAATGACCGATCGGTCTATATTAGCATGTCCGGGCAATTATAGATTGATAGGTTGTTCACTCAGACCTGTTTAAGATGTCTGGTTTATAATGTTCACAGAAGCCCATTATCGGCAAAAAGCCTTTGCGACAAATCTCAAACATCTTTGCGATAAATCGCAAAATATAATCACCCAGTACGTAGTCTGAAAGTTATCGTTAAGATGTTTGAGATTTATCGTTAAGGTTTGTGTGTTATCACAAAGGTGTTTGTGATTTATCGCAAAGGTTTGCTCCCTCATCACTCATGCATCTGGCTGTGAATGACTGATCGGTCTATTTTAGTCCGACCAGGCATAGATTGATAGGTTGTTCACTCAGACCTGTTTAAGATGTCTGATTTATAATATTCACAGAAGCCCATTAGTGCCAAAAAACCTTTGCGACAAATCTCAAACATTTTTGCGATAAATCAAAAATTTTATTCGCACAGTACATAGTCTGAGATTTATTGTAAAGATGTTTGAGATTTATCGTAATGGTTTGCGTGTTATCGCGAAGGTGTTTGTGATTTTTCGCAAAGTTTTGCTCCTCTCACCATTCTTGCATCTGGCCGTGAATGACTGAACGGTCTATTTTAGCCACAAATTTCAAACATGTTTGCGATAAATCGCAAAATATAATCACCCAGTACGCAGTCTGAGAGTCATCGTAAAGTTGTTTGAGATTTATCGTAAAGGTTTGCGAGTTATCGCAAAGGTGTTTGTAATTTTTCGCAAAGTTGTTTTGTGATTTATCGCGAAGGTTTGCTCACCTTATCCCACATGCATGCTGGCTGTCAAAGAACGATCGGTCTATTTTAGCCCAACCATGCTATTATAGATCGATTGGTGGTTTACCCAGACCTGTTGAAGATGTCGGATTATATTTATATTTATACGGTCCAAGCCAATGCATGAAAATATATCTGCGATAAATCACAAACCATTGCGATTAATCGCAAACCTTTTGTAATCAATCGTAAACCTTTACACTAAATCGCATATATCGGTACTTATTGCAAAGTTTGTTTGCGATTCACAAAGGTTTGCGATTTATCGCAAGGTAGTTTTTTATTTATCGGCCTATTCATGATCGATTGGTGTTTCATCCAGACCTGTTACAAGATGTTTGATTTATAATGTTTACTTTAATATTATTGCACACAAATTAAGAAATTCAGACCAATTTTACTCCACATGCAGGGAACAGTTCATGAGAATCCTGAAATCGAGATATTAAACTTTGAATTAAGTACAAAATCACGATCAAGGTTCTGTACTAATAAAAGTAATGCATGTATAACTCGGATTATCTCAATATCAATATGCAATGGAGTCCATGTGGTTTTGTACTTTATTCAATGTTTAAACGCCATAGCATCATTTGGAATCTAACATGCCACATTGTTAAATTTGCTATCGGCCATGTTTCGTAATTTCGAGTGCTTGGTATCTGGGCAGGTTCTCCACTTAGTACCTACGGTATACCCCGCTGGACAAAACAAGTGTCTATTGGCACCGCGGTGTATTTGCCGTTCGGTTGCGGTGTCAGAGTTTGTAACTGCAGTTGAGCACCGTGGCCGAACGGCAAGTACACTGCAGCCGAGCGGCAAGTACACCATGGCCGAAAGGCAACTACAACGCGGCCGAATGGCATGTACATCATGGTTAGATTTCGGGTTTGTATCATCTTTTTTCAGTTTAATGAACGTTCACCGCGGCAACTACACCATGGCCGAATGGCAAGTACACCGCAGCCCAACTGTTGTTAGCCGGTGGAGCCGCAGTGTAGTTGCATTTCGGCCGCGGTGGCAACGCTAACCGCACCGCGGTTAAGTGGACACTTGTTTTGTCCAGCAGGGTATGTTTGGTTCTCTGAAGTACCAAATTGCTGGGTACTATGCATAGTACCTAAATACTTCAGAGTACCTGTCTTTATATTCAGTACTTCATATAATATAATGGGTGTGTCAAGAAAGGGGGGGGGGGGGTATCCTTAGTCCCATTGGGACAGTCACACCTCTAGTTATAATTAGATGTAGGTATTGTCAGTGTTTCCTCAGTTCCTCCCATGTTATTATGATTGCCATATGCCTACGGGGGGGGGGGGGGGGGGGGTCGGGGGCATATACGGGTAGACGTAGTCAAGAGCTCTGTCTGTCCTACCATATCAGAGTGTAATTCAGGTGTTAATTATCAAAGTGTGTTATCTTTTGGCAAGGTGAATTCACATATTGGTACCCACATTAATTTAGGCTAATTTTCAAGGCACATAACTTTGTTCCATAATTCTGTTCTGTGAGAAAGGTCGGTTTCATGGCAATTAGGCAATGGAAATTGATTTTTGATCTATAATTGTAGATGTAATTTAAGACATTGATCACCTGTGGACCTGTTTGAATTTTTCTGTGGTAAGACGGATCGCATCCGTCCTCAGGCTGTGTCATTCGTGTTTCTAATGTGAAGGGGTAGATTGCTTGAGACCCCACCACAGTTCAATTCACACAAGGTTCTCAGCTTCTGTAAATGTCAGATTACATCTGCCATGTAATTCTACAATTAGACCGTATATTCACGTTAAACAGTTTCTGTCGTAATATTACGATGAACAACAATTTTCTTTAGTACATTTGTGTTGGTTTAACTTATAGTATCTCCATTTATCGGACGTTAAACAAAAAACAAGATGAAATTTAAGACTAAATTGGTTAAGAGTTTCGTCCCCAGCGACAGCCATTTTTCTGGGTTTTTCACATTTCTAAAAATAGACAGCGGGAGGTTCTGGCAGCGTTCAGACATAGCGTAGCGAGGGAACTGAACACTGTTTGCAGCTTGATATGGAAGTTGCAGAAGAAAATTATACACAAGGACATTGGGTAAATATTTTTACACAAATCGTGTGATAAATGATTTGAACTATCTAACAAATGATATACAATGTAGATGTATATGCAATTGACTATCGACTTGTCCCGTAGACATACATGTATGATGATGATGCACTTGAGTGATTCAACTTAAAACAACTTGATAAGAACATGCACACTGGAACTTCCAGTCATTGAATGATTTTAACATACATCAAGACTGCCATCAACAATTATTCATAAAAATAAACGAACACAAGTGAAAAACGGTACATGTGTGATTTATATATGTCACCATATTCTATTTGTATACTGAATTTGATTAACTTCTAAGGATTTTTGTATTTATTAGAACGAACACAAGCGGGAATCGTGCTTGTTTTCGTTGTTTAGTAGCATATAGTACACCCTGACTGCAATTGAGGGTGGTTCTTATACAAGGCTATTGCGTACTCAGATTAATTAACAGATGTGTTGGCGACATAATATTATGACTTATTGTCGAATTCACGCCATGAATATTAAAAAAGAATCATGATGTGATATTACATGGGGGAGGCTTGAGAGAAACGAAGCCGATTGGGCGGCCATCCATCCGATTTGACACCTCAATATAACATTTCTGCAGCTTCGGTCCTCAAAATATCTACTCAAGAGTCGAGGAAACTGTCCCACATATTTAGAATTTTAAAGATATTTATTTTTACCTCTTTAGAATTTGTTGTCGGGTCGACAATAAATTATTCTTAAACAGTGTGTATGCTTCCATTGGCTAACATGCACTGGCAAACATTGATTAGCGTTCTTTGAATATATACACAATGCAAATATATTAAACACATATATACATGGCAAATACATGTAATGTTTGGGGAATTAGAAATATGACAACAAACCGGGGGCTAAAGGTGTATATATGTGGCTTAAAGGTCGCACCCCATTAATACAACTCTTGCGTAGGCACATGAAACCCACAAGTTCAAACATGGTGTTAGACAATAAAAGCCCACATTTCGTCCGGAAACGGTCATTTTTACCCCACAATTTCGGTCAGAAGTTGCAACTCATTGGGCCGATTTGTACGGAGTCGCAACTCACAAGTTGACATTTGCACAAGTATGTTCTCGTTCGTATTACCGTCCATCCGTCACGCTTTCTCCGTCCGTTCGTCCGTCCGTTCGTCCGACCTCATAACTCGAACAACTATGAACCTATTTCAATAATATTTTGTATGCAATCTCCTTAGGACGGTCTCTCCGCATGATGTTAATTGCGGTTCGTTCCGACTTTTTTTTTCAAGTTACGCCTCTTTTTCGACTTATTTTGACTTAGAAAATTCTGTCCGACTTAATAACTTTAACAAATATGAACCGATTTCAATAATTTTTGGTATACATGCTTCTCACAATACCCTCTTTACGTGATGCGGCTAGGGATTGGCTCAGACTGTTTTTCGTAATATTACACCTCATTTTCGACTTATTTTGACTTAGAAAATTCTGTCTGACTTAATAACTTTAACAAATATGAACCGATTTGAATAATTTTTTCTGTACAAGCTTCTTGTGACACCAACCATATCGATATTATTAGTCCGAATTTTTCTTTAAAGTTAAAAATCTTTGTGGTTGAGTGTACAGATAATGCGTGTTGAATTTGCCACGGTGGTGGTATGCTAGCACTCGAGTGCACACCTCCTGTTGACTTAAAATTGGGTAAAAACCTCAAGTGTATTTGAATAAAGGGCATCTCCTGCAGATATTTACAATATCCATGGTCATAAAAAGGGAATAAGGGGCTACACGGGCCTGCTTCTCTCGTGTGGCGGTCCTATATAGTCTCGAAAATTGAAGAAAAAACATATTTCCTAATGCATCACTGCCCATGATTGTTTATCTCCACCCGGAGCTCTAGTGTTTTTGGTAAAAGGGACATCTCCTGCATATATATAAAATTATATACAAGTTCCATGGTCATAAACAGGGAATTAGGGGTCCATGGGGGGGGGGGGGGGGGGCTTGCTTCCCTCATATGGTGTACAGCTTTCCGATGAATGGCAACAAGCCATATTTCCGACTAAATCCTGAAAAGTTACCCTTAATTTTGCTGTGGTTAAGGAGTCGATTACTTAGGGCATTACTGTACTTATTGACTTAAAATTGGGTAAAAAACCCTATTTTGATGTCAGCATCCTTGCCCCATGCAAGTATGTCTCCACTCTGGAACTCTAGTATATTTGAATAAAGGGGCATCTCATGCACAGATACATGCCATATCCATGGTCATACAAATGGAATTAGGGGTTACAGGGCCTGCTTCCCTCATGTGGTGGGCCTACATAGACTCGAAAATGGAAGAAAAACATATGTCCTAATGTATATCAGCATCCCTGCCCCATGAATGTTTATCTCCACCCAGAGCTCTAGTGTATTTGATAAAAGGGACATCTCCTGCACAGACATATACAAGTTCCATATATATGGTAATCTAGGGAAAGTTCCAAGCCAAAGGGTTGATTCAATTAATATTTCCAACAGTTGAAAGTATAGCCCAAGTCTTCTCGTACTAAAACCGGCTAAGATATTGGGATGGAGGTGCCGGTATTTAGTCCGAGTTCGTCCCGTATAGTCTCTTATGACACAACTTACGCCCAGGATCTGTGGCGGGAATCTGTGGTGTATTTTACTCGATTAACCTAGCAAATCAATACGTGATGCTATATACATCGGAAAGGGTGACATCTTATGGTCACAATGGTGTATAATAATCTAACTTTAATGTTAAATTACACATAGAATATTCCGGTTGATTGCCACAAACATCGCGTTGTTTCTCTGTTTGTTTACGTTTTAACTGAAAGCCGAATTGTTCCGAATAACTTCGGCATAATCCGCTGGGTATTCTAGTTTCCGTTTCTATATATAGCGCGGGGTTTTCCGAACAAAATGGCGAAAACCGATCGCCCCAAAGTCCAGTTTCCTATGTGCTTTGAGAACAATTCCCGCACTAAAAACTTAATGACATAATGGAGGATCAGAACGGTAGTTTTGTTGACAATTTTCGCAAACAACTTGTCAAAATTGGAGCAAATTAGAACTCTTACGTCTGACTTGCCATGCGTGTGATGTGCATTTTGACTTGTGTGTTGATAATATAATCGGAGAACCGAATCACACAGTTTCGAAATATAGTTCTTCCGTTTCAGTGGGACTTTTCAAACTTAACGTTCAAAATTTATACAATTTTTTTTTGACTTTTTGTGTGCTTAACAAGAGCAGTATATTGCCCTGTTCGCTTAGTATATATCTTAATTTCGCGGAAGTCCACCAAATGTGGGTGAAATGTAGCACCATATATTAAAGGCATATTATTTATTTATTCTAATGCTCGTTGTGTTTACACTGTTTTAAACTTTGGGAGGGTTGTAATTCGCGTAATTTATTTAATGTATTACATTTATATCTCCAATGTTTAATTAATCTATTTATTTTTTATTTATTGACACACATAATTACGATTACAATGGAGAATTCATCGTAATTTGCGTTGTTAGTCCAAAATCTACGGAATATTTTCAACGGAAAATGCCGAACACAGTTCGCGAGGTCAACTGAGTTCGCATACTTTAAAAAAATTGTAAACATTGCGATAAATGTCTCTTTTCGCATTAAATTACCGCTTTCAATTCACAACTGATGTGGATTTCAGATCAAATAGCATGTCTTCTGTTGAAAATATCCGTTTATTGTCGCAATTGTGATATTTTATTTCATATAATTGTGGTTTTATTTGAGCGGGTCAATAACGCTTAAGTCGTGTCATAAGAGACTATACGGGACGAACTCGGACTAAATACCGGCACCTCCATCCCAATATCTTAGCCGGTTTTAGTACGAGAAGACTTGGACTATTGAAAGTATTGAAATAACAGTTAACTGTTGCAAAATTCCAACCCAGTGGGTGCAAATTTATGTCACGTTTCTATTTGTGAATTCATGCATTCGTTTTTGTCATAAAAGTAGGCCTACATTTGAGGGCTCGCAAATTACGTTTACGTATAGTCATATTAAACTAAACTTATCACATTTATAAACTGGACCAAAGTAGAGCATTCAAGAGAAGGGCGCTCGTAGTTTCAACATTTACCCAATATCTGTTCCTTTAAAAATCAGTTTAAAGGTCCATCCCATATCTGTTCTTTTGATTTAAAACACGGTGTCATGGGGTTGGTCCCGCATCAGTTCTCACATGTTTCCATTGTTGTGTTTGACTTCAATTATCCATGTGATGCCAACGCGCCAGCTCACTTAATTCTTCTGGTGTTTTAAATATTATGTTTTCAGACCGGACAACTCATATACACTGGGGCTGACCAGTATTTAGCCCAGACAAGTTATATATGCAATTTTAACCATGATTTAATTTTAATATCGCCTAGCAATGTCATTTACAGTATTACTGGTTAACACATCGCCTGTTTCCCCTCTTAATCTACTGTTCTGTCAATTCGCAGAACCCAATAAACAATTACAATTTGATTCAAGCATTCAACAACTTGCTTATTAAGTTGATAGGTCTTTTGCTGCTAGCATAGCTATGATGGGTATATCAATATCATGCTATGGATATCTCCTAGCTTCAATGGGCACTCGTCGGATTCGGGTGGGGGAATTAAGGCATCTTATTACTGTAGCAGATGAATACTGCCAGTAACCTCGTTGCCTTTTGGCGGTTATTGGCCTCCACCTTCTTGACAATATATTTTGTTTAAGTTGATTATTGGTTGTTTACGTTTATAATAATAAACAGTCCATTTGAATCTGAACTACAGTGTTTGCTGTCAATGAACAGCTCATCCTCTGAGTTCCCCTCTTGTCCCTATATATAGTAATATGAGATTCTGAAGAACATAAAACCTTGATTATGAAATAATCCATTTTATTTTCTAAGCAATCGAACCAAATTTAGAATGGGTGGTTCCGCTTTTACGGCATGACGTTTTATGTACGGACATGCGCAGTCTATTAGTACTCCATTTTACTTGGGAATAGAAAAAAATATTTGTTTTGTGCAAACATAATTCCCATATTTCTTTGATTATCAGGATTCATTTCCCACCCTCCCACCCCAATATTATGTTAGCAGCTTGAGATTTATGTTTCATCTCACACTAATCTGTCTCGTGAAATTCAAAACTTTTTATTATGGCTACATATATGTTACCACTATTACTCATGCTTGGTTATTGATGCTAGGTATGTTTATGGAGCATAGTTATATATCAGCAGGTGGGAGAGCGGTTATTGGGATCCACCTTCTTGACAATATATTTTGTTTAAGTTGATTATTGGTTGTTTACGTTTATAATAATAAACAGCCCATTTGAATCTGAACTACAGTGTTTGTTGTCAATGAACAAGTTCATCCTCTGAGTTCCCCTCTTGTCCCTATATATATAGTCATATGAGATTCTGAAGAACATAAAAAGATTTCCTGTATTATTGTATAATGTTACCTTGGATTTCTAGGACCTCCATATATAATGAAAAGTTGATTGATTATTTAACAAACAAAAATGCTAATTATTAAAAAAATTTGGGATTACACAGTGTTTGTCCTATTTATCTCATTGGACCCACTGCATTCACACTTGAGTCGACAGTGTGAGATATTTAGCGGTCGTTTCCCTGCAGAAAATAAACGGTGGGGGTTAATTATTATAC
Organism: Siphonodentalium dalli; assembly: GCA_032622095.1. Classification (NCBI taxonomy): domain Eukaryota; kingdom Metazoa; phylum Mollusca; class Scaphopoda; order Gadilida; family Siphonodentaliidae; genus Siphonodentalium; species Siphonodentalium dalli. Next base: position 58,583,762 of record CP136067.1, read on the forward strand.
GTAAATGGAAAAAGGGAATTTCGGTCTGGTTTAAACAGTATTTATTCAACCATCAATATTCAAACATGATTCAGATACGATGGCATGTTTCGGTTTAGAACATGCAGGGTGTCGGGGAGCTATCAACAAGCGGGTCAACGCTTATAATAAGTTATCTCCTCAGCACAGAAAATATACAGATTATATGATGTAGAAATGTAGAAGGAGCGAATGGCACAAGGCCGAGTTGAAGAGAAAGAACAGGTTGGGTGAAAATTTAATATGTAGAGGTTGAGCTGCAAGTAGACCACCCCTCCCCTCTGCAGATTGTTGGTGATTGTGATAGAACTATATCAGTCCTTCAATTTTCCGGTTGTTTGCCATCATTCTGGATATTGGGGCTTTCTAGAGTTATCGGTCATTGATTCCAAGACGACCACCAAACTTGAATATCTGAAATTTTAATTCGTAATTACTCAGGTAGTTAATGAGGTATTAAGACGTGCGATATGTCGTTCTATTGTTAATTGAGTACTCCTTATTTATAGGCATGATTACAAGTCATATTTTCAAAATGGCAGCCGGAAGTAGAAAATATGACGCTTTATCACTTATATCTTCTAGATCAGTTGCTGCTGTTTGGAACTTGTTGAGAATTGTGACTTTATTTTGTATTTTTGTTTTATATTAACTGATCATTGGGGCAATGAAATAAAATATTCTTGGGGTCCTAGCCCCTTCCGATCCCTCAAAACTTTTGATTTTACAGAACGTGGTATCAAATTTCACAAACAAAATCACAAATTGGGATTCTAGTCATATTTCAACAAGGAATGAGCAGAACTGTGTTATGTAAGTGAGGCATAGAATTGTCAACCTATCGAAGACCAGTCTCCCAAAAAAGACAAAATTTCTGTTCAAAGGTAGAAGAATAGAAACAGTAAATAAATTTAATTACCTTGGAATAATATTTTGCAAATCTGGATCATTCACGACGGCAAAAAAGGACCTGGCAGATAAAGCTACCAAAGCCATGTACTCAGTTATTGGAAAATCGCGAAAGCACTGTCTCTCGATCAAAAACAAACTTGATTTGTTCGACCTGCACGTTATGCCAATTTTATTATATGGTTGCGAGATTTGGGGTTTCGGTAACAATGATATTTTGGAAAAAGTTCATCGAAAATTTATTAAGCATATTCTTAACCTCAGGCCATCTACTCCCAACTTCATGCTGTATGGGGAATGCGAGAGGCTACAATTTACGTGTATATAAACACGAGAATAATAAAATATTGGTGTAAAATTATGAACAGTGCGGAGGTAAGATATCCCAGTATGAAATTAGCACAGACTATGTTTGATATCAACGCTAATAATTTCCCTTTGTAACACAGAATCCATGATTTATTAGAACACTGTAACCAATTACATGCATGGCACATGGAGCGCATACCGGATACTGGCCAATTCGTTTCGTATATAAAGTGTAGTTTAATTTCACAATTCACAGATAACTGGGAAACTGATATGAACAACTCCAGTCGTGGTAAGATATACCAATTTTTTAAACATGACTTATCTTTTGAAAAGTATCTAACGTTGAACGTAGTAAACCGGATTATATTATGTAAATTTAGAACCAGTAATCACCATTTACCGATTGAAACAGGACGCTGGCGAAAACCTGAACAAACTGACCGACTATGTCCACTCTGTAACTCCAGAAAGATTGGAGATGAATTTCATTATCTTCTCGAATGCGAGAGACTGTCACCCGAGCGACGGCGATTACTTTCAAAATTTACTAACAGAAAACAAAATACTATCACAATGAGTGAAATGCTTAACCAGAACAATTCAACAGACATACGGAAATTGTGTGATTTTATTAAAATAATCAATCGTGAACTTATAAATTCGGTTAAGCTTGGGTAGATACTGAAAATGATAGTAACTTACACTGTATTCATACGAAGCTAAGAAATGACGTGCGCAAGTGACTAAACCAGAGTGGAGACATACTCTTAATTATCGCTGGTAATATAATTGAGGGCGTCTATGCACCTTGGGTTGATCAATCATATGACACCATAGTATATCATACTAGCCGATGAGCCCGACGTTGTCCGGGCTATTCAAAAACCAAATTTCAAGTCGATAGCTCCACCCGTTTCCGAGATTTGGTCTGCGCATGCGCGAAGCTGGCGTCGCACGGGCTCGGCGACCCGATACAATTCGTATCCGGGGCAAGATAAATTCACATAGCAAATTTCAAGTCGATAGCTCCACCCGTTTCCGAGATCTGGTCTGCGCATGCGCGAAGCTGGCGTCGCACGGGCTCGGCGACCCGATAAAATTCGTATCCGGGGCAAGATACATTCACATAGCAAATTTCAAGTCGACAGCTCCACCCGTTTCCGAGATCTCGTCTGCACATGCGCGAAGCTGGCGTCGCATGGGCTCGGCGACCCGATAAAATTCGTGCAAGATACATTCACATAGCAAATTTCAAGTCAATAGCTCCACCCGTTTCCGAGATCTCGTCTGCGCATGCGCGAAGCGGGCGCCGCACGGGCTCGCCAATACGACAACGACGACCGCCTGGTCAAACTACACACACGTACCAAGTTTCGCCCCGATCGGTCGAGAATCGTAGATTTGTATAAATGACATACATACATACAGACAGACAGACAGAGGTCTTCAAAACATATAGGAGATATGGCAAGAAACGTGAGCAAAAAGTTAAGGGGGTATGTTTTTGTCCCATATAGAAGGCCTTGACACAGAGCGGGACAAGCGTTACAAAAGCTGATAAAAGATATTTTTATTTTTCATCGTTAGCTGCGTCTCAGTAGTAACCCTTGGGACAGAGCGATACAAGCGTTACAGAAGTTTAAGGAATCGTTTTTATTTCTAGTGATTATCTGCGTCCCAGTAGTAACCCTTTATACAGAGCGATACAAGCGTTACATAATCTTATAGAGGAGATTTTATTTCTAAGAATCGTTTTTATTTCCCATCGATATGTGCGTCCCAGTATTAACCCTTGATACAGAGCGATACAAGCGTTACATAAGCTTAAGGAATCGTTTTTATTTCTAGTGATTATCTGCGTCCCAGTTGTAACCCTTGATACAGAGCGATACAAGCGTTACAGAAGTTTAAGGAGTCGTTTTTATTTCTAGTGATTATCTGCGTCCCAGCAGTAACCCTTGATACAGAGCGATACAAGCGTTACAGAATCTTATAGAGGTGTTTTTATTTCCCATCATTATCTGCGTCCCAGTAGTAACCCTTGATACAGAGCGATACAAGCATTACAGAAGTGTAAGGAATCGTTTTTATTTCTAGTGATTATCTGCGTCCCAGTAGTAACCCTTGATACAGAGCGATACAAGCGTTACAGAAGTTAAAGAATCGTTTTTATTTCTAGTGATTATCTGCGTCTCATTAGTAACCCTTGATACAGAGCGATACAAGCGTTACAGAAGTTTAAGGAATTATTTTTATTTCTAGTGATTATCTGCGTCCCAATAGTAACCCTTGATACAGAGCGATACAAGCGTTACAGAATCTTATAGAGGTGATTTTATTTCTCATCGTTATCTGCGTCCCAGTAGTAACCCTTGGGACAGAGCGGGACAAACGTTACAGCAGTTTAAGGAATAGTTTGTATTTCTCATCGTTATCTGCGTCCCAGTATAGTGACCCTTGGGACAGTGCGGGCAAACAGTCTGACAAAACTTTCCAGTCGGAGGCGCGTGGAATACACCATTCCATACATCTTGGAGAATCCTTCGACTGACAACATTTGTCAGAATGTTATAGAAAACAAATGTGAATTTGGACATAAATGAGGTATAAGTTTGTTTGAAAAATAGTATAGCATCTGCTCGTAGCTGTCAAAATAACATGTCATATCTGAGTTTAATACCATTTTCCCTCGCTTCTGGTCGTGTTTTAGATCGCTTCGGACATTTTGTATGCGTGATACCCATCAACTCGAAACCACGTGATTCCCCACCGTGATATTACCTGTGTTATTTTACAATATTTTAAAGTTATGAGCCCGTGCAGTGAAAACCTATGTTAACTAAACTAAAAAGTCATGTCCAGATGCAGGATGGTCCAGATATGTCCTAACATCCATATTATATGCCAGTATCCAAAGATATAGGCACATACCCATTTTCTATGATGGACCCTTAAAATGATGAACCCCAAATTTGGCTCAAAATGACCGCCAAAATATGGAAAATTGTAGATATTGCCCCAGCGTGTCCTTCAATTGCTTACACGTTATGGTTGGTGAATAACATGGGCTATTCTGCCTTATATACATTGAAAAATAACATGTCTGATTCACCTTGGTTAATTGTTAATATTGTAACCACTGACACCATTTAAAAAAAAGTTAAATATAACTAACGTTGGTATGAAAGGTGTTTATTGTTTTTGATCTATTTTAAATATGTCACACTAAGGTGTTTTTAGACCAAATTACTCAAGATTGCAACCAACTTGGATAAAAAGTTAATGTTTCACATATACCCGGAACATTATTCTCTACTGTTCGGAAAAGTTAGCAAATTGTGAGTCACTTGGTTACTAGGCATGTTAGGTAATCCACTGACAACTACATATTCTATCTGGTTGTCCCAGTTATGTGGCATGACAAATTCATTTAAAAGTTGCAGTATGGAATTTTGCCAAAATCCTCTTTTGGGATTCTGGCCATATTTTTGAAAGAAATGGGCAGAACTTTGAAACGAAACTGAGATGAACCATAATATGTGGCTATTCTGGCCCATTAGGATCAAAATTGATCAACTTGATACAAGAGGGAGATCAAGATGGCAGCCAGGGAATTACTGTATGGTCATAGGTGATGTGAATAGGTACACATGGAGTTAATTTATGGTCACGAATGATGTGAATATGAAAAAAAGACTATGACCATAGAGTACATGAGTGGGGTGTCCATTGTGAGATGTTTAGGTATACAAGTAGTGGCTGTATGGTCATGCATGAGGTGAATGTGTATACATGGAGTGACTGTATGGTTGTATGTTTATGTGTGGATGTACGGGTATACATGACTGATGTATGGGCATTGGTGTGGTGTATGGATATAACGAGAGTAGCTTCATGGCAATTTCTGTGTTTATGTATATATGGGGTGACTGTATGACCATGGGTGGGATGGACAGGTGTAGATTGGGTGGCTGTATTGTCACAGGTGGATGTACATGTATGCGTGTGTTGTCTGTGCGATCATGGGTGGGGTATATGGATAAATAGGGAGTGGTTGAATGATTATGTATATATGTGTACATGGAATTAAAGTATACGGCCGTGAATTAAGTGTATATGCATGCCCGGCGTATAGCTGGGTGGTCGTTGGCGAGCGTGTGGATATTTAGGGAGTGCCCTTGTGGTAATGGGGGATGTATATTTATATATGTCGTGTATGTATATTGTCATTGCTGGATATATATATATATATATATATATATATATATATATATATATATAACTATATATATATATATATATATATATATATATATACATAGAGAGTGTCTATGATAATGGATGAGTATACATCGAGTGTCTGAATTGTCATGTGTGGGGTGTATGTGCAAGTCTGAAAGTTGTGAGTGACCGTGTGTGCGGGATATTTGTACATCTGGAGGGATGTATGGTCATTGGTGATGTGAATATGCACACCTTGAGTGACTCTATGGTCATGGGTGGTGTGTATATGTATATATCGAGTGGATATATGGCCATGGCATGGCTGAATCGGTATACAGGGAGTGACTGTATGGCCAATGGTGATGTAAATATGTGTATAGGGAGTGACTGCATGATCATGAATGTGGTCAATAGTTATACAGGAAGAAACTATATGGTCATGTGTCAGGTGTAGGAGTATACCTGGTGTGCATGTATGGTGACTCATGGCTGTATGGTCATGTGTGATAAATATACGGGTATACACAAGTGTGGTCATGGGTGAGGGGTATGTGTATACAACGTGTGGCTATATGGCCATTGGTGAGGTGCATATGTATACCTCAGGTAACTCTATGGCCATGCGTGGGGTGTATATATGTCTATCTTTATTAGCCGGGGGATGCTTTTTATATACGCACTTTTTGTACAAACAGGGAAATTGCATTAAATAGAATGATTCATGTGAACCCACCACTCCACAAATCGCGAAAATTATTTCTTTTGGAAACTTTGTGAATGTTTTTGTTAATATCCTCCATTTTTAATTCGTGGTATTCCTTACTCGTACTAATATTCGAGCAGTACTATTTTTCGCTCAGTTTTGAATTCGCGCACTTTACATTCGCGCACCCATCTGCGCGAATTCAAACCTGACTAAAATATTTTCGTTAAAGTATTGTATCTTATGACAGTTTAAGTTATTATTGAAGTTTAAGTTTAAGTTTAAGTTTAAGTTCTCAGTCGTATATTAAACTTATTTAAACACGACCACAGCGGATTTACATCGTGGAGACCATGACTGCAAGCATCATAATTTTTGTTGAGGTGATGGATGTTTATAAATATGCTCCAAATAATTATTCTGATATTGAAATATATAGTGATGGACATTAACTCGAAATGACATTAACTCGAAAACAGACAACCACAACGGCAAAGGCAAAAATCAACACTTGACTGCGGGTTGTGATGACATAACTAACGCAGTCTGTATGATTACGGTGTCACGCCAGGGTGGAGAATGGGGGATGTGCATTCGTGCACATTTATCTTGAATATGTGCATTTCTTACAAGCATTTCATCATCTTCGACGTTACCGTGATTGTATATCGCTTGGCAATGAGTAAAGGTTTTGATTTTTTTTATGTTGGTTGACCGAATGTAAATATATGACTTCACGTACAGGCGTAATTACATATTCAGTGTTCAACGTTTCGTAATGTATGTTACTCATCAACATAGCCCTCTTGTTTTCCCTGTGGTATATTTAAATTCAGAGTCGTACTATTATTCGTTCAGTTTTAAATTCGCGCGCCGACGGGTGCGCGAAAAAGAGTACTGCGCAAATTTAAATACGAGTAAGGTACTCATCAACTGCATGGAGACCACATGCATGATTCCCTACCGTGGCACCGGAAACGTTCTACTGTTCTACTCCCCAGCCAGTTTTCACGTTGTAGGTATGTATTGTTAAACATTAGTGATGTCACAAATTCAGATTAGGCGATATATGAACAAACACTTTGGTTCGTTATAATGCATACATACCTATCGTGGTCTGACATTCTGGACCAATTCTGTCCGATGGACAACTGCAACTTCCTGATACATGATCACACACTTCGTTTTGTGAACAGGTGCAGTTGTGACCACATCCATCGCCAAATGTCCCTGCCGGACACCCTGTCAATAAAATAAAATCTGATGTTCTGACCATTTTAACCAATATATGAAGATCTAACCCTTCTTTACTAAATACGCATTGACAAGTATAGTTCTCTTATGAAATATTCAAATAAGTTTGAACTTATTAAGTAAGCATTTCCCACTATATGAATAGGAATAATTCTGGTCTTGTGTTATCTTTTTTTTTCTGTCTGTCGTCTGCTTATATTTCTTGAACGCCCTCCAAATAAATAATGTATATACCATTCCAATATATACCTTTATAACTGGGTTGGAGAACCCATATAGTATAGAAAGGATATTTCGTGGTTCCTGTGGTTCAGAGGCTTGCAGCTACACTTTTTGAGAATAAACCACATGATTAAGGAAGGTATCTATATCGTTTCTATTCGATTTAAATCACAGGAACCTTTTGGGAAAGTTAGTTTAAATTTATCTCCCGTGGACCTAACGTATCAGTCTAGCTATATGTAGCCACATAGAGACACAAATGAATTAGAATTATCACCTTAATTTAGAATTGAAAATATACTTATTGGTGGTTTACGGTTTGTGAATATCTTAAGTTTCCCCATGATGAGGATAGTGAAGCTACTACATGCAGTAGGTTATATAAGTTGAAAAAAAACTATGGTTATTTGTTCGTTGTTTTGCCATTTTTCTAACAATTAAAGATGCATAATCCGATTAAGCGCCCCTCAATTACCATTTATTTGGATTCGGGGTTAAACAATATTTGATTCGAGTCGAGGAACCAACCTATCAAAGCTCTTTTGAACGCCCTCCAAATAAATAATATATATACCATTCCAATATATACTTTTATAATTGGGTTGGAGAACCCATATTAAACAATTGTTAGATATCGATTTTTTAAATCTATTATTTTTCACCAACGAGAATTATTAGTGGCACAGTAAACAGTCGACGAGCCGACGGTCTCGGGCCAAATTGCGGATGAATGTTGATAAATAACACGTTTCGGACAATTTTATACTATAGTTGACAGTGGTTAACATTATGTTTGGGCAATTAATCGATTCTGATAACTGAAGCGGCCTTTCTAAATATGTTGTTGTTGATGTTGTTGTCGTTGTTGTTGGAATCTGATTATATGGGGACCATCGAATCGGATTGAGTACTTTAATATATTGATATATAAAAGGGGCCCAAAATAAGCATGTATGTTTCAAGTAATCTTACTTTGCTCGCAGCTGTCGCCTGTCCATCCAGGTTGACATGAACATACACCAGTCACACGATGGCATGTGGAGTTGTTTACACACGAACATTGACTGCTACAGTGTTGACCATACGTTCCCTCTTCACAAACTGGAAGAGGGTGGTGCAGAAATTTTTGACGGCAGATCACATAATTTACCAATAAGAACCCATGCATATTATAGTGTTTGTCCAAACCCAACATCGTTCAAGGCTCCACTTATTTGAAAATAAGTTACTATAGGCATAGCCATGCATCATTGTGTGCGGCCCAGTGACTCGACCAACAACATGTTCGTGTACCACAATGCTTTTTACACAAAATACCATTAGGCGACACCAATTTTTAAGTCTGGTTTACGAACATGTGGGGAGAAAAAAAGTAGATGCAGGAGGGAAAAAAATAAAATTGTCCCCCCAATTTATATCAAGTAAATCGTGGAATTTACATAAATTTTACAAAAATTGTGAAAAAATGTTTTTGAATGAAATTCTGAACCAAACAAGACATTTCTTGTCATGAAATACATGAAAATATGGATCTGTAAATGATTATAAGTAGAAGCGGATGCGACAGCACATGAAAATCAGTACACATGTAAAAAACATTTGGGAGAAAAAAGTTTAATTTTTTTTCATGAAATGGAAAAAAAAGTTGTAGGAGGTGTTCGTAAACCAGACTTAAAAATTGGTGTCGCCTTAGGCCTGTTCTAAAATGTTCACGTTATGCCGCGGTGACGCTTTGTTCCAAAGTTAAGTTCCCTGCTACGCTAGTATGAGTAGTATCATTGTGCATGTACACACGTAGTCCAAGTCTTCTCGTACTAAAACCGGCTAAGATATTGGGATGGAGGTGCCGGTCTTTAGTCCGAGTTCCAGGCCCATGCATTCTTATGACACGACTTAAGCGTTAGTGACCCGCTCAAATAAAACCACAATTATATGAAATAAAATATCACAATTGCGACAATAAACGGATATTTTCCGTAGAAGACATGCTATTTTGTCTGAAACCCACATCAGTTGTGAATTTAAAACGGTAATTTAATGCGAAAAGAGACATTTACCTCAATGTTTACAATTTTTTAAAAGTATGCGAACTCGGTTGACCTCGCGAACTGTGTTCGGCATTTTCCGTTGAAAATATTCCGTAGATTTTGGACAACAACGCAAATTACGATGAATTCTCCATTGTAATCGTAATTATGTGTGTCAATAAATAAAATAGATTAATTAAACATTGGAGATATAAATGTAATACACTAAATAAATGAACCTTAAGTTTGAAAAGTCCCACTAAAACGGAAGAACTATATTTCGAAACTGTGTGATTCGGTTCTCCGATTATTTTATCAACACAGTTGTCAAAATGCACATCACACGCATGGCAACTTGGCAAGTCAGACACAAGAGTTCTAATTTGCTCCAATTTTGACAAGTTGCTTGCGAAAATTGTCAACAAAACTACCGTTCTGATCCTCCATTATGTCATTAAGTTTTTAGTGCGGGAATTGTTCTGAAAGCACATAGAAAACTGGACTTTCGGGCGATCGGTTTTCGCCATTTTTGTTCGGAAAACCCGCGCTATATATAGAAACGGAAAGTAGAATTCCCAGAACAAACAGCGGATTATGCCGAACTTATTCGGACCACTTCGGCTTTCGGTTAAAACGTAAACAAACAGAGAAACAAATCGATGTTTGTGTCAATCAACCGGAATATTCTATGTGTAATTTAACATTAAAGTTAGATTATTATACACCATTATGACCATAAGATGTAAGCCTTTCCGATGTATATAGCATCATGTATTGATTTGCTAGGTAAATCGAGTAAAATACACCACAAATTCCCGCCACAGATCGTGGGCGTAAGTCGTGTCATAGGATTGGTATACAAGTGGTCTTGGACTAAAGACCGGCACCTCCATCCCAATATCTTAGCCGGTTTTAGTACGAGAAGACTTGGACTAGTACACACGATACTGAGGAAACCCCTCATTTTTTTTTATTTAAGGGGGAGACGCACATTTTGCATAGATCCAGCCAAAAATGGCAAGAGGTTTTCAACAAAGAATTTCTCTGGATCTCTCCGGCAAAAAATCTTGAATTTCTCATATCATCATCTTCATTGTATATAGAATCTGAGCAATTGTGAAGAGACAACAAAAATAATGGATTTTAATACATTTGAGATGTTAAAAATATTATTTTATTTTTTGTCCCTTTTGGTATCAAGAACTGCTAGAATAATTAATAATTTCACACAAAACTCCAATTACCAAATAGCTTATTGTCTTGGCTCTATGAGAGGAGGCTTCATTTTTATCATAATGTTGAGTTAGATTTTTAATTGCATAATACAACATCATACCCCCATATATTATAATGAAGAATAAAGCAGTCACAAATATTCCAGCCCAATTAAAACAAATTTGATATGCAGTGTGGTCCACTCAAGCAGGTCCACTCAAGCAGAGATAAATCAACTTGAATTAGGCAACAGTGTTAAGAGATATGGTGGTCAGGTTTAAGTTGGTTATGAACCATCTCAACCCAATATTTCATTGATCAAGTGGCATGACATGTAAATTCTCAAATATTGAAAATTATTGATGGGTTGTTGCCTTTCAATATGAAAATAATAATTAAGTCTTATCATGGATATATGAACTGCACTTTAGAAAAAAGAATATATTTTACAGAAGTTCTTGGTACCTGAAAACAGTTATAACGTCCAATGGGTCGATGGTTCTTAGATATTGTGTCACAATAATCACTTGTATCAAATTTCACAAAGATTCCTGGCAAATTTCGATAAAATCCATTTTGAAATACCAGGTAATTTTGGCAAAACGTGCATCTGACCCTTAAGACTTTTGTCGGTTGCAATTTATTTTACATTATTCTGAGATACCGAACTGTCCATATTCATATAGAAATTAGCTGAATTGTAACTGACAAAACTGGTTAATAAAAAAAAGGCTCTATGAACGATGAAAACAAGATGGTAATTATAATGAAAATGAGTTAATGTCTCGAGTCATAAACTCATTTTCATTATAGTTACCATGTTTTTTTCATCGTTCATATACATGTAGCACAAGATTGCACTAGTTAATCCATGGTTCAAATTCATTCATGTGTTGCATATATTATGTTGAGTAGTTGAGTATAAAAGGAGATGGTCCAATAATATTTTACAGTCCCCCTTGAATTATATTATATGTATAGATACTGGCAGTGGTAATACCAGCGTAGCAGGGGACTGTACCCAGTTTGGCTTTGTGCACGCGATTTAACATTATTCGTCTGGATTACTGTCCAACACATCATTGGTGTCAGTCTGATCTACGGCAGCGTAGAACCACCACCTCCTCTTTTGTTACTAACTTGATTAAACAAGTTACTAACTTGTTTAATCAAGTTAGCTAACTTGAACTTGATTAATCAAGTTAGTAACTTGTTTAATCCAGTTAGCTAACTTGTTTAATCCAGTTAGCTAACTTGTTTAATCAAGTTACTAACTTGTTTAATCAAGTTAGCTAACTTGATTAATCAAGTTACTAACTTGATTAATCCAGTTAGTAACTTGTTTAATCAAGTTACTAACTTGTTTAATCAAGTTAGCTAACTTGATTAATCAAGTTACTGCTGCTGCATACCGGCCGGTTTGGGGGGGGGGGGGGGTAAAAGTACATTGTGGAAGTATATTGGAAGTACATTGGAAGTATATTGGAAGTACATTAGTGGAAGTACATTGGAAGTACATTGTAAGTACATTGTAAAAGTATATTGTAAAAGTACATTGTGGAAGTACATTGTAAGTACATTGTGGAAGTACATTGGAAGTACATTGGAAGTACATTGGAAGTATATTGGAAGTACATCAGTGGACTTACATTGGAAGTACATTAGTGGAAGTACATTGGAAGTACAGTGTAAAGTACATTGTGGAAGTACATTGTAAGTATATTGTGGAAGTACATTGTGGAAGTACATTGGAAGTACATTGTAAGTATATTGGAAGTACATTCGTGGAACTACATTGGAAGTACATTGTGGAAGTACACTGGAAGTATATTGGAAGTACATTAGTGAAAGTACATTGGAAGTACACTGGAAGTACATTTTAAAAGTATATTGTATAAGTACATTGTGGAAGTACATTGGAAGTACATTGTGGAAGTACATTCGAAGTATATTGGAAGTACATTGTAAGTACATTGTAAGTACATTGGAAATATATTAGTGGAAGTACATTTGAAGTACATTGGAAGTACGGGTAGATATTTCTACGGCCCTATTTTTGTGAAAAACCAAGAGAGAAGTACAGCTGAATAAAACGCACAGCGGCTGCCATCTTGTTACTATCAACACCGTATAAATATTTTCAACAAGAAAATCAGAAATCAGTATGTTTCAACCAATAGAATAACCCGACATAAAATGGCTATTGGTGATTGGTCAGATGCTAACTTGATTAAACAAGTTAGCTAACTTGATTAAACAAGTTAGCTAACTGGATTAAACAAGTTAGTAACTTGATTAAACAAGTTAGCTAACTTGATTAAACACGTTAGCTAACTTGATTAAACAAGTTAGTAACTTGATTAAACAAGTTAGCTAAATGGATTAAACAAGTTAGCTAACTTGATTAAACAAGTTAGTAACTTATTTAATCAAGTTAGTAACAAAAGAGGAGGTGGCGGTTCTACGCTGCCGTACTGATCAATATCCAGACTCCGTCTCGCATGTTGATTGTAATGAAACATTGGTCTAGTCTGAACGAGACTGCATTGATGTACGCTATGCGATATGTATACGTAATTATGTTAATATACGTACCCCTGTTGCACATCCGTGACCTCCACCCCGGTTTGCATATACATGCTCCCGTTAATACGTCACATCCAGGGTCAGACATGATTGGACATACACACGAAAACTGACAACCTTCACCCCATGAGCCTTGCCGACATCCTGAAAAAAGTGCGGTTGATGTACGCTGTTACTAATGCACGACTACAATCAGAATAACGCGTGCGCGTGGGTGCATGGGTGACAGGAATAACACACGAATGAGACGGAAACCCGAATAATGTACATGTATAGCCTATATATATGCATGCACATGGTGCAATTCTGTGTTTACAATACAAGTTGTGGTACCAGTTGAAGGTGGTCATGCATCCATATACTGAATAAAACATAAGCAGGACGCCCTTAAAAATACTCTGGTAAAAGCCCGGTAAACCATGGTTTACCAGGCTCCACTCAGGTAAACTGTGGTAAAGTCAGGTTAGTAATGATGTACTATGGTAAAAGCCATGTAAAACCCATGTATAAAGGACATACCCTTGTAAATTCCAAGTAAAGCCATGGTAAAGTCAGGTTAACAATGATATACTCCGGTAAAACCATGTAAAACCCATGTAAAAAGGACACACTCTTGTGAATTCCAAGTAAATTATGGTAAAGTCAGGTTTACAATGGTATACTCTGGTAAAAGCCGTGTAAACCCCATGTAAAAAGAACATACACTTGTAAATTCCAAATAAATGCATGGTAAAGTCAAGTTAATAATGATATAGCCTGGTAAAATAAACATGCACACACATGCAAAAAAGACATACCCTTGTAGATTCCAAGTAAAGTCATGGTGTCCGCAACTTTATTCTCGTCAAATGTCGGTCAAACAGGACATATATACATGGGTAAAACCCATATAAACCAGAACAGGTTTGTAGTATAATATAAATCACTTCTTCTGGAAAAAATGTTCTTTAAATAACGCTCTTGAGATGTGTGAATTGTTTTTTTTTATTATCTGAGTACATCCGTTATTTAGTCAATATAGATTTCTTCGGGGTGAATGCTCTTTAAAAAACGCTTTACTTCAAGTCGTTAGTTGCAACTATGGTGCTTTTTATATGGGTTTGTTCCAGTCAGAGATGGATTTTGTGCATAACTGAGTTCTACATTCTCTAGTAATAAATGTTGTGGCAGCTAAAAGCACTGCCATTGATTTCGAATGAGGTGAGGTACTATATACCATACAACAATATACAAGTAATACAAGGGGGAGGATAGTATGAATCTTTGTCCTATTTCTAGACTAAAGTCTGGTATGTTGTCCTTGTAGCAGTTCATACTTACACTATCGATCCTACAAACGTATTTCAATCAGGGACAAAAATTTAGGTGGGTTGGGTTTTTGTATATTTAAAAATGTTAACAACTCTGCAAGGTGGAGTCCAATCAATCTCAAACTTGCGGGTACATAGGCTCCCATGTTGTTAATGCTTGTATGTAATGGTAACACACCATGATTTAAAAGTGGGGTACACCATGCCTTTACTTGGAATTTACAATGGTATGTCCTTTTTACATTGATTTTACCAGAGTATATCATTGTTTACTTTACTTTACCACATTTTTCCAGAACAGAGCCTGGTAAACCATTGTTTATCTGGCGCTTACCAGAGTGATTTTACGAGGGTATGGGCGATAACTCACATACTAATTTCACAATAGCACATTATACGTACTGATGTGTTTTCTCTCTCTTTTTGTGAGAAAAAAATATTATATTTTGTTAGTCAGTCAATAGAAAACAGTTGTACCCGATATCATATTCAAAAGTTAACAGAGTGAGACAAGAATATGGTTTATAATAATCAGCTATGTCAAAAGAGTGTAACACCTTATGTACTCACATGTGTGATTCAGAAAGCCTCAAATCTGTTATCTCAAATGTTAAAGATTATGAAAGCGTACCTCGGTATACTACCGCAGTAAATTTACTCTAATATCGAGGTAAATTACCCTTGTACAATTACTCGGGTAAAATTACTCTTGTATAGAACCACCACATGCATACTTACATCCCGGTAAAATACCTTGGTGAAATACATGCATGGTGGAAACATTTACTAGAGGAAACAAATACATGGGTGGGTCTACATGTGTTATTACCATTCATTACCAGTGTAAAATTACCTGTTCCAATCACCCTGGTAAAATACAAGAGGTGTTTCACCAAGGTTTACCAAAGTGTTTTCATAAGGGCGTATAGATTCAGATTTGTTCAGTTTATTCTGTTAATCGATATGAGGGTATTACAGACAAAATATTTATGACAACAAGATATTCAATTATGACATATAATGGCAATAAAGTTCACACGAGGAATACATGAGTGATTAGATATTTGGTAAGTTTCAGTTCGGTAACGATTTCAGGTACTGTGGGCGGGGAATTTATAGTCAGGGGTGTATATATAGGTATTTTAATAATAGGGTGGGTTCATGGAATATCAGTGTTATAGCCTGTCGAAAATATCCTGGACTTTTCTTATGAAAGTTGACAGATTCCTAATTGTCTTTTTATTTCTAGTCTTAAAGAGTTCTGAGAGTTTGTGTGCATGCATTCGGTCTTCTATAGAAATAGGGTTTCAAAAAGGTATAGACATGCATGTAAACTTTACCCGACGCAAGAAACCCTGTCCATGTGTCACTCTCGTGTCCCGAGTGAATAGCCTATATAGTGCAGACCTATATATACAGAATAAATTAACGTCGGTGCTACGTCAGGGTATATATATATATATACCCACTATTATATCACCTGGATACACATGTGTTATACATCTGACCGCATGCTATGATATATCTATAGGACCGGTACGTTACGGCAGTTGGGGGGTGTTTCACTCACCATCGTTGGTCAAACTATTCAACAGGTGGAAATGTTATGCATCACAAAACATCAGTGGGAAATCTCAGACCAAAAAAAATAGGTTGAATTTGTTTAGTTTAGTTAAGTTTGATTTTCCCCACCAGTAATTATTTTGATATTTGTCGAAAAGACAAAAGTCGAATACTTGCCTATTTTGAGTAAAATTTTGGACTAAAATGACCATCAGTTAGAAAATTTCAAACCACAAATATACGTGAGTTAGGTTGGAAAATTCGGAGTGCTGATATATAGCATATATATATCAGACAATTTCTACCCATGCATGCAGTGGATGCGTTTGGAATTTTTCGTTCTTCTTTATATAAGAACGCCGCCAGCTCGATCGGTCATCGAACTGCGGTAAATTCCCCCATTCGATAGAACACAGTCATGTCAGCTCTTTCCTATTTTTAGTTTACATAAACGACCTCCCTGATCACATTAATGCAACCACAAGAATGTACGCGGACGATACTTGCCTTATGACTACCCATTATGACATCGATATCCTAAACAAGAACATGAACGATGACCTTGAAAGAGTCGCAGACTGGGCAAATAAATGGCTAGTTAAATTTAACCCAACGAAAACTAGGGCAATTTCCTTTTCCCTTACAAATAACAACGTGACCCCGAATTTAAAATTCGAACAAGAAAATGTATTATTTACAAACTCACACAAACATCCTTGGACTTGAAATACAATCGAATCTAAACTGGAACACTCATATAAATACAATAGCAAACAAAGCAACATCGCGTCTCTCACAATTAAGAAGACTGAAGTACGACCTATATAGACCGAAAGTGGCTTGAAAAAATATACATAGCATATATATTACCAATTATAGACTATGCCGATGTAGTGTGGGGCACAGCAACAGATTACTTATTTAAAAAGTTCGATGACATACACAAGGATGCTGCAAGAATAGTAACAGGATTAACGCGTTCCGTAGATATAAATCGCTTGTTAGACGAAGTAGGATGGTCAAGGCTTGAAATTCGACGAGAACTCCACGAGTTGCACACCATGTTTAAAATAATAAACAACCAAGTCCCCAATTACCTCACGCTCGTGTTGCCACCCCGATCAAGACAAGTTGCCAGTAATCGATATGATATGCGCGAACCTGACAAATTCTATTCATACCGTTCGCATACAGAACATTTCAGAAACTCTTATTTACCTAAAAGTACGTTATCTTGGAATAAACTACCAAAGCCTATTACAAATGTAAGTACTCTTCCTGAATTTAAGATGAATTTGAAATTAATTGACCCGCCCACGAAACCTCCCCAATTCTTTATTAATGGTCCAAGAAAACTAAGCATTTTACACTGCAGAATTCGCAACTATTGTATATGGATTAAAATCAGATATGTACAACCATTTTATCTCTGATACCTCTAAATGCACATGTGGATACGAAGTCGAAAATGCCTTTCATTATTTCTTTGAGTGCCCCCTGTATGCTACCGAAAGATGCGAACTCTTCAATAAGATTGCAGCCCACCAATTTATAATATCTAACATTTCCTCCTTACTCACAGGGATATCATCAGAATCGAATCGACGCAATGAAATTCTTTTCCATTTTGTTTATGCATACATTTCATCAACGAAACGCTTTAATTAGGCCCCCTCCGCTAACAAATATAGGCGAGATCCTCCTTTGCGTTACAAATGTTGACTACCTCAGATGAAATTTCAAAAGCAGGATAGGACTGACAGCAATCACAACCACACCATACATCATCCTGTATATATGTTATGTTCGTCATCTACGTTGTATATGTTAAAATGTTAATGGGAGAGGGGCGGATTTAAGTTGTTAAAACTTGTGCCCCGATCCCTCTAGTAATATTACAATAAAATATGTTTAAACAAAAAAATGTTAGCTACGTTTGAGTGTGTACATATCAGACAACTTCAAATGTAAGTTTAAAGGGACACAAGGTATCCGAATTGGGTTCATGCGAAACAACATAAAGATATGTAAAGCAATTATCCACAACATGTACGTATCTCGCATGACAAGTGTTACTACGATGGAATATCAATCATTAGCTAATCGTGAATCCCAATTAAGTATCTTTCGTGATCTGATCGTGCGCGTATTAATTGGCTGAGTTTATTCAACAAGAGACATTTTGCATGTCAAAACCATTGCTATGGAAACAATGAAATTTTCGATAAATTTCCAAATATATAGTCCAATAAGATATCAAAATTTTATAAAAACATGAAAGTTAACATCGGAAAGGTCAAAGCACTGAAAAATACTCTGAAAATCATATTCAGACTAAAATAGTTTACCTTATTACAAGATGTTTGTTGACAAATCACTGTAACATTTTTTTTTACATAACATTGCTTTCAACACGCGAAATTTCGTTATAACTTATGCACATTAATTACCCACTGCGAGTGCGTTGTGTTCATTTAAGGCTATATGTAAGTATACTCACCGTCCAAATCAACACTATGAAGTAAATGTACCATTCCAAGACAAAGGAGCAAATGTGTAAACCCCATCTCTCGGTGCATATTCTCGAAAACAACATTATACACCACAAGCGGCCATGCATGAGGAAGTATGGCGAAGAATAAACTGTATATATCTACATCAATTTACCATCACGAAGCAAACAATATTAACGGGGAAATCAACACGAAAACAAAACAATAACTACAGCAGTGATGTTTGAAGATGTCATGCACAGACGAGTAGCAATCTCAATAATGAATATACATGCATGTGAAACGTAACCTGTTTGCATGCATGGATGTGGCTATGGATGGGCTTAGTTCAGGGGTGTCAACTTTTGCAGTTTCCAACTGCACCCGTCCGGTCCACGTCCAAATTTATGACTCAGGAAAATAGCATGACCCCTCCCCACCTTGGGTCAAAATTTACAAAGTGGTTTCAACCAAACACCCCATACTTACGAAAGTATTCCAACTGCATGACGACAATTTAAAGATGCATAATCCGAAATAACGCTCCCAAATTACTATTTCTTTGGCTTCGGGGGTAAAACATATTTGATTCGAGTCGAGGAACCCACCCATCAAAGCACAGAGTGATCAGATATCGATTTTTGAAATTTGTTATTTCTCGAAATGTGTAATTATTTGTGGACCAGAAAAGAGCCACCAAATCGACGGTCTAGGACAAAATTGCGGATGAAGATGGATAACTCTAAAATCAAGTGGTAATACGGCCAAATTTCGTGATACTCATATTTCGTTGAACAACATGTTGATAAATAACAAGTTTTGGGAAATTTTATACAATAGTTGACAGCGGTTAGCCTTATTTTGTTGTAATTAATCGATTCATATTATATGCCAAGAATTCAAAGGTATGGGCCCACGTAATGACATTAAATCTCAAGAAAATCCGCGAAAACAAAACAAAATCACATTTAATGTTCGAAGTTATTTCCTCCTGTATCTGTATTGGTATGCGCGCAGGATCCGTTCGGATGTGAGCGCACACTCCATTAAAAGAAGCTTCGTGATAATGAACCCTCTCAATACTTTAGAATATAAAATTAACCTAAAAATAACAAAACCTTCGGAATAGAGAACCTTCGGAATAGCGAACCTTCGGAATAGTGAACATTCGAAATAGCAAATATTCAGAACAGAGAACCTTCGGAATAGTGGACCTTCGGGATAGCGAACCTTCATAATAGAAACATGTCCCCACAATTACACTGGTGACGTAAACACATGTGCTAATCTTTTTCGGACTATCGTGACTCTATCGGTACGGTTTATACTCAAGTACGAAAAAATACCTACCCATAATACATTCGCCCAGTCGATTATCGATCTTCCAAGCGAACATAAAAACAGCAAAGCAACATACACCTTGCGGCGTGAATGATCCCTACTCTAAAGTAGTTTTTGAATGTCGTGGTGTTCGTCAGTAAATTCTGACTGATTTTCCCCCAGAGACTAACGCAACGTTATTCTAACGTTGTGTTCTTTTCTGTTCGCGTTCAAATATGTATTTTTTATTACTTCAATGCGTCTTATCGACATATTTTGATACCGGGAACAATCTAAAGCGAATATTACTGGGTGTATTTCACAGGTCCCGAGCCTATTTTAGGGCAAAATTTAACTCCGTGTCCACTAATATGTCCAAGATCAGACCTTTTCTGAGCAGCGTGAATTCCGTTACTTATTCTTTATTCCTTATTTTTTTTAAATGGGGAAATTTGGCAAATAACCATGGCAACGTCTTTAGTTGTAAATAATCGATTCTGATAACAAAGCGTTTTTTGAAGAAATGTTGTTGTTTTGTTGTAACTTAATGATATGGGGACCGTCTGGTCGGATTGAGTATCGTTAAACGGAGATGGCTCGATCGAACCCCACAATTAACTGTACAGGAGTTGGTAATAGCTAGATATCTCAAAACATGCATAATCCGAATTAACGCTCCCCAATTTATATTTCTTTGGCTTCGGGGTAAAATAAATTATTGATTCGAGTCGGGGAACCTACCAATCAAAGCTCAGAGAGATCAGATATCGATTTTTGAAATCAATTTCCCCGAGATATGTAATTTTTGGCGGCCTGGCAAATATTCGTCAAGCCGACGGTCTTGGACCAATTTGCGGATGAAGATGGATAACTCTAAAATCAAGTGGCTTTGGGTGTCAGATATTTGACAAACCAGCCAAATTTCGCTGAACAGAATGTTGATAAATAACACGTTTTGGGCAATTTTATACCATTGTTGACTGTGGTTAGTATTATTTTTGTGCAATTAATAGATTCTGATAACTGAAGCGGCATTTCAAAAAAGAATTGTTGTTGTTGTTGTTGTTGTTGGAATCTGATGATATGGGGACCATCTAATCGGAACACCATTAAGTAAAGGCAATACACCTTTTTCGGAAATTCCGTTTCCGATTCCGGAATTCCGATAAATACAAATGGCTGATTGTGTTGGACCCCAATCATCGGCAAGAGTAGAATTCTTCCCTGGCTAAGATCCCCCGAATATTGCCGAGGCGAATCGGTATACCTCGACCCAAAAGTAGATAAATGAATAAATCGAATGTATCGTCACTGCTTGAGTTGAACCAGGGAGCCTAATCTAACTCTAAGCTGTATTATTAAAAAAAAAATTCAAATTCAAATGTTTCTGAAATTAATAAAAGAAAAAACTTTTAATGAAAAGAAATTAATTAAAATCACGAAAACACAAACTCGCAGTAGCACTCTTACCGTACTTACACCACATCGTCAAAATAAAACACCTCACACAGTTTTTACAAGAAAACCATAGTCAGAAATGGTAACGCCACCAAGATCATATTATTAGCCATAAATATAAATTATAATATAATTGTACTATAAACTAGCTTTCTAATTTTATGTGGGAAATTTGCATACTTCCATATATCAAGTTTTCCCGTTTTCTCGTGTTATACACTACATTCTTCAAACTGTCTTCTTTATTACACAAGCTGATGGGCCCGACTTCGTCCGGGCTGTTTCCCATCTGATTTCCGACGAAAGGCGCGATTTGACCTTGAATAGACTATTTTGAAAGTCAAGGTCAGGTCAGGGTCATGATTTGACCCGTCCAAAATACCCCACCCCCGGAGAAAAGTACCCCTAGGTATCAAATTTCGTCGAAATCCGTCCGTTTTACCCCACTTGACCTTTAATTAACAACTTTGAAGGTCAAGGTAAGGTCGGAGTCAAAAGTACCCATAGGTATCAAATTTCGTCGAAATCCATCCGTTTTACCCGATTTGACCTTTGATTGACCACATTGAAGGTCAATGCCACACCGAGGTTACGATTTGACCCGTTCAAAACACTCCCCGGACAAAAGTATCCCTAAGTACCAAATTTCGCCTAAATTCGTCCGTTCTACCCAAATTGACCTTGCATTGACAATTTTAAAGGTCAATGTCAGGTCGGGGTCACGATTTGACCCGTCCAAAACACTCCCGGACACAAGTAGCCTTAAGTATCAAATTACGTTGAAATCTATGGAAAGCCGAAGAGGACATATTAGTTGCTAATTACTAGTTATACGACGCACGACTTGACGCGGTTTTTTAAAGGTGTTTCAGGGTGTTTCAAACTAGGAGATAGAAGTATTCTGCGTTTCAAATGGTGATGAATTATAGTATTTTATTCAAATTTTATGGCATAAATTGTTATTAAAACCGTATATACTATAACAAATTCGATGACTCGAAAATTAAGTGGGCCTTTAAACAAAGTCACAGTTGCAGTTAGGTTCATCTCATACTCGTCTATTCAGCTATATTCTGCTGCGCAGTTTGTTATAGCCCTCAGTATTCATTAAGTGTTATAGCCCCACTGTTATAATCCGCCTTTAGCAGGCGTACTCTTGCCTCAGATTATTGAGATATTAGGTCACACGTAATGACATTAAATCGCATGGAAACATTGAAATTGTGTGGGCTGCGTGGCGTGAATATGTACTCAGAAATAAGGTCATACGTAATGACATTAAACTCAAGAAAACCCGCGAAAACAAAACAAAATCACATTTAATGTTTTAAGTTATTTCCTTCATAAAAAGAATCTTCGTGATAATGAACCCTCTCAATTCTTTAGAATATAGAATTAACCTTAAAATAACAAAAACCTTCGGAATAGAGAACCTTCGGAATAGCGAACCTTCGGATTGGTGAACCTTCGGAATAGCGAACATTCAGAGAAATTTCGGAATAGTGGACATTCGGGATAGTGAACCTTCGGAATAGAGACATGCCCCCCCCCCCCCAATATTCATATTATATGCCCAGAGTTCAAAGGTATGGGGCCATAAAATTAAAAATTTGGCCCTTAAAATATTGAACCCCAAATTGGAGCCCGCACAGAACAGCACTTAAGTCAACTGTACCTATGCCATGTCCCAATGCAGGAGGTTCCATATATACCGCAACATTCATTCACGCCATATTATATGCCAAGAATTCAAAGGTATGGGCCCACGTAATGACATTAAATCTCAAGAAAACCCGCGAAAACAAAACAAAATCACATTTAATGTTCTAAGTTATTTCCTCCTGTATCTGTATTGGTATGCACGCAGGATCCGTTCGGATGTGAGCGCACACTCCATTAAAAGAATCTTCGTGATAATGAACCCTCTCAATACTTTAGAATATAAAATTAACCTAAAAATTACAAAACCTTCGTAATAGAGAACCTTCGGAATAGCGAACCTTCGGAATAGCGAACCTTCGGAATAGTGAACCTTCGAAATAGAGAACCTTCGGAATAGTGGACCTTCGGGATAGCGAACCTTCATAATAGAAACACGTCCCCACAATTACACTGGTGACGTAAACACATGTGCTAATCTTTGTCGGACTATCGTGACTCTATCGGTACGGTTTATACTCAAGTACGAAAAAATACCTACCCATAATACATTCGCCCAGTCGATTATCGATCGTCCAGGCGAACATAAAAACAGCAAAGCAACATACACCTTGCGGCGTGAATGAACCCTACTCTAAAGTAGTTTTTGAATGTCGTGGTGTTCGTCAGTAAATTGTGACTGATTTTCCCCCAGAGACTAATGCAACGTTATTCTAACGTTGTGTTCTTTTCTGTTCGCGTTCAAATATGTATTTTTTTTTACTTCAATGCGTCTTATAGACATATTTTGATACCGGGAACAATCTAAAGCGAATATTACTGGGTGTATTTCACAGGTCCCGAGCCTATTTTAGGGCAAAATTTAACTCCGCGTCCATAACGGCCGTCAAAAATGGCCGCCAGAAGTGGAAAATATGACTATTTTCACTAATATGCCCAAGATCAGACCTTTTCTGAGCAGCGTGAATTCCGTTACTTATTCCTTATTTTTTTTAAATGGGGAAATTTGGCAAATAACCATGGCAACGTCTTTAATAAGGTGAGACGAAATTTCCTGTGAAAAATAAATCCGAGTCAAAAGTAAAAAAAATGCCTCGAAAATAGGCAAAGTCTGAAAATAAACGGAAATTGTCCGAAATATGTTCGGGGTCATCACCTCGTTCAAAAATTTTGGGCCGAAAAAAATTTGGGTCGAGTCCAAAACGTGTGTCGAATTTCAGTTTTCGCTCTGCTCGGTCGTGAGAATTTCGGAAAATATGGCAAAAATTTATGTCCCATATTCATAAATGGCCTCCTGGGCCGAACTTTTTGAGCCGAAAATTGCTCAAAAAGTTCGGCACAGGTGGCCATTTATGAATCAAATTTATTTATGTTTCAACTCAACAGAACCAAATTTGTCATTTTGATTCAAAATGGTCAGCATAACGGCGGCCTATTAGTTATGGACAATGGTAGATACATGTAGGCCTATTGCCCCAGCGTGCCCTGCATGCAATCGCTTACAAGTAGTTGATGAATAAAATTGACTAATCTGCCTTCTATATATTGAATACTATACAGTTATCGCCCGCGATTGAGTGAGACACGGGGATTTGTCGCCCGCTCGAGACCTGGAATGTCACCCGAGGGCCGCCAGGCCCGAGGGTGACATTCCAGGTCGAGAGCGGCGACAAATCCCCGTGTCTCACGAAAACAAGGGTGATAACTGTTTTGTTATCTGACAAAGGAGTACACACGAACCTCCTTAATAGCAGGCATAAATGCGCGCATATATTCTTTAATCCAGTTCGAAAAGTTAATTTTATGTTGGAATCATCGCTATTTAGAAAATAAAACATTCATAATCTGGATCAATAAACAGACCCGTCATTCGCGCAGCTATTCTCCGGTCAGTTTGCTGGTTGCATGGTGGACATCGGTTCACGGAAAGAGGAGCAAAGCAATTTCGTAGTTGAGTAGCCATGCAGCGAAATGTTCGGTTTCGTTTCAAATTTTAATGGCCGTGAAGACGCCGACAAACGTGTTCATTTCCAGATTGCTAAAATGTGAAACTAACACGTTGTAGTGGTGCAAAAAGAATTTGACATATGTCACAGATTGTTGCGCAACATACGGGTATTCTCTTAAGTCTGAGGAATGTATTGAAGAATAGAAATAGTCAATTGATAAACAGCAAAGAGTGGCTATTTGATCAAGCACATAAACGTAGTTGTAACGTATGTACATCGTATGTGCAATTGTCTGCAGCAAATACCAACTCCATGATAAGGTTTATCTATTTGTCCCACGGTCTTTATTATTGATATAAAAAGGTCCAATATGAATATTACACCTTATAACAGATATGTGTCTGTGATAACACCATTTATACATAGCGTGCTTTAATAGCAAATAAAAAAACACACAATTATGCAAATTAGCAAACACCACAGTTCGCGGTTGTTATGAAACAGTGGGGTTTATAAAAACAGTGTTTTTCGAAATTATCAGAGAGCTGTCAGAGAATCTCTGCGTGGTGAGTTCTTCGTAGTTCTATGTTTGCTGGTAACAGCTGAGCGGTCAATAACTGAGACAATGTTACCCTCGAGGGTAATATGGTGATTTATCGCCCGCCATGTGACGCACTCTCAGCCAATCAGAAGAGAGGAAAATGGGATGAAGGATAACAATAACATTTATTACACGCTTGTCCCCAGAAGTACAGTGTTATTGCTGTTCCATATTTATAAATACGTATGGAACGTATATGTTCCATACGCATCTCGTTGACGTAAAATGACGTAGGGCCTACATAGTTCCGGTTTCGTGGTTGAGGCGAACGTCATGTTCGCCTCAACCACGAAACCGGAACTATAAAATAAAAGTATCATGTCACATGACAAAACACGCCCTCTATGTGCCTAAATAAAGCTTTTAAGTCTGTATTTTTAATAAACGGATTCTAGGACGCGAAGCGTGTAATAAACACAGAACGACACGATGTGTAAATGGGTTTGTCGATACGGCACGAGTGCTGTCGCAGAAGGATAGAACTCGAGCCCAAGGCGCAAGCGCCTCTCGTTCTATCCTTCCGCGACAGCACTCGTGCCGTATCGACAAACGCATTTACACATCGCGTCGTTCCGTGTATGTACGATGCACTTCAGTGAATTGTTACTAGTATAAACACTGATGTTACCAGAAATATTGAATTGTTCCCTCACAAACTTGACATCAAAATCGGCAAAAAAAAACTTTCCAGGTTTGGACCATTTTTTCAAGTATAACGGAACTATATTTAGTACCAAAGTTGTATAGTGTGTTAATCTGTCTTAATTGTGTTTATAAATCAAATTATACAAGATGGCTTGCAAAGTGGCAACGAAATTTGGTAATAAATTTAATTTTAACATATATCCCGAACATTATTCTCGGCTGTTCCGAAAACGTAGAAAATTTTGACTCATGCACTTGGTTACTATAAACATGTTAGTTAATTAACTGACAACTGTATATTCTATTATGGTTGTCCCAGTACCGTCTGAGTTATGGCAAATGTGTTTTAAATGTTAGTTGATAGAAAGGAGACGGAGTCTGGATATCTATCAGACTTTTCGTCAAAATGTTATTGAATAATTATTTCCGGGTTCTGAAACTGATATTTTCAATAAATGCGAGAGGTATATAGAACCGTTATGATGTGTGATTGCTTTGGGTGGCCCAATAAACAATTCCTATTCTAATTAATCGCGTATGCATATTTATGCTACTTACCGTTGAGAGCGTCTTTGAGGCGTGGGTCGGAATAAATCCGATTCTCGGAGAGGACATGCATCTCGAACGGGTAGCCAATACAGCCGATCGGCATCAGACCTGTGGTCATAACCAGAGTTCTTCTGAAATGTTTTTCTTCTTCACCTGATACATCAAATGGACGGGTAATAAATAGATAGAACACAAGTGTGTGAACTTGTAGGTTCGAGTTTTACCTCGTTGCACGACAAACGCGTGCAATACGGTTGACATGTTCGCAAAACTGTGTTTTATATGTTTATTGTACACTCTGTAGATTGTACATTGTAATATACTGAAATTTAGGTCATTATCCTTTATATATAGTCCAGGAGATATTGGTCGACCTCTGCACCCCCCCCCCCAGGACTTAACTTCACCCCACTAATTTTCTTCCTTAAGGTCTCTTCTAATTTTTTTCACTTGTTAACAAGAAAAAAAAGTGGCCGCAGAGACTCCAGACAAGTTGGCGTCCATCATGGCGGCAATTTTTTTTTAATGCACCAGGTCTCTTTGATCGCCATTATAGTAAAGATGATAGCACATGCGGTCTTGTTTTCCGCTCGATTCGTTATGCTAATATATAATCCTTACAAATTAGCCAAAAATCCGACACCAGAATCCAATATGGCGGCCAAGATGGCCGCCGAAATGTGAAAATATGCTATTTTTCTGACATGTTACCACCTTTCGTTTGTCTCTGTGGGAAAATGTTAGAATTTGTGCGTCTTGTTATACATTTTTCATATAGAGGAGTCATTGGCGAACATATGGGGACCATAATATGCATTCATTGCGGGATATTTTTGTCCGATATCACGTTTTCCCCAAATGCCGGTATCATAGGCCAAAGCCGAATCTCCGTTAATAACGCGATGTTATGTTTCGAATCAATGAATGTTATTGCTATTATAACAACACCCATGCATATATATTTGCAGGAGATACTCGAGCTAGGATTCCTCTTATACCTGAGTTGAGGAATATTTACCCAAATCCAAGATGGCGGCCAAAATGGCCACCAGAAATAAAAAATCGCCGAAAATCGCTGATGTTAACACCAGTGAGCATTATTGTCATGACAACTCCACACCTGCTTACTATTGTAAGTTGGGAACACTTAGGCGAAGAACTTTCCGTGTACCATATCCAAATAAAAGTCCCCCAAATCCAAAATGGCGCCCACAATGGCGGACAGATTTTGAAAAATCACCGAAATTCCCTCATATTCACATCATTGGGCATTATTGTCGAGACAAATCCACCCATGCTTACAATTGAGTTGTAAATACTGAGGTGAAGTAATTATATTACATCTCATGCAAGAAATTGTTTTCCAAATCGAAGATGGCGGCCAAAATGGCGACCGAAATTTGAAAACAAGTCTACATTACTTTACTTTCTTAGGATGGGCGTTATTGTTTCGCGATTTCTATCCACCATTACATGTTGATATGGAATAGTGACATGAAGTATTCATTAGGGTTTGGCAATTGATACTCACAGCCAATATCGCTGCTAAATTGGCGGCTAGAAATTGAAAAGAAATCGATATTTTCACATATTAATTTCAACTTTTTGTCATAATATCGGTATGTATGGACGAAACTGTACATAAACCATCTACTATTTAACTTAAAGGTATCAAAACGCATAACATAGCTCGTATCCTTCTGGAAATATGAAACACCACAATTAATATCGCGATGTGGCATTTCGAAATCCAGTCTCCACTTAGCTCCGATAATGGCCGTAAGCGTAGGTGCGCCGAATAGTTATATCAGAACAATTACATGATAACAGATTCTGATATGCCACGTCACGTCCATAATTATCTGGACCAGCTTCCATTTCTTTGTCTGAAAAATCTAGGTCGCGCACACCGACAAAGTATTCACCACTTCCTGGGAGTAGGGTCCCTCTAATCTTAACGTTTCAAACAATTCATTTTCCGGTGTCATCTCTATGTATGTGTCTCATACCCCATGGGATAACGACATGTACACCTGGCGAACCAGTTAACTAGTCACTTCTCAATAGATGGTTCGTCAACTCACAAATCAGCGAACGCATTGGCATATATGGACAACTTCGACAGTGTTTCGAAGGTTGCTAGCTGTCTCATTCCCTTGGACAGATGTCTATCTGCTAAGGAGAAGACCCGAGTGTACAGACTACCCACACTTCTTGACCATTATCCGAAGCAAACTGTGTGACGCCCCGCAGTTGTCTCGTCGAATATCTCCCAGCAGAGAAGAACAATGCTCGCGGTGCTAGTTTGTGGACATGCGCCATGATAGTGGGAATGAAATGGGCCACTGTATACACCACCCCTACACCTGGTGCATGTTTAAGATATCGAATGTCGTGCGTGTCGGTTTTATTTGGTGTGGTAAGATTGTATTTCCACATCCGTTTCGAAGCCTTTCTGATTCAACTACGTACACTTTTGTCTGGATAATAATATGCTAGCCTCCCTCAAAACAGTCGGATGGACTAAAGGATAATGTCTTTATAGCATGAATGTATGAAAATGTCAGGAACTGTGGTGCATTTATTTCACTATGTATTTAAAGAACAATTTACAGTCTCGATGGCAATGGCTGTGGCCGTTGGGGAACGCGACCTTTATGATCATATAGCTTTATATATATATAACTTTAGAATATAGTAGTTAATGTCTCATGCAGGAAAATGGTCGCATTGGTGATGTTACCAAGAAATCACTTGGTGTACCAACGTTTGTTGAACTGAATGCAAGAGCTCATCAGCGTAACATTCCTCTGGATGTTCTTCGCGTTGAACATTTCACCCTTTTGTTGATGGCATTTGTACTTTCTTGAACCATACCACCCAGCGTGAGTATGACATATCAACCAACTATCAAAGGTATCGCCTTTAAGACTACACCCCAGTCTTGGTGGGGCTTATACAGCAGTAGCCAATGCTGGTCCAGTTGTTTAGGAACGGCTTCCAAACGGATGGGGACATACAATCTTATCATACAAGGAAAGCAAAGCCACACATGAGATCATGTCTGAATCTAAAACATAACAAAATAAGGGGCGGTGCAGTCATGGTCCAATTTCATTTCCACTATCATGACACATACCCACAAACTAGCACCGTGTGTATTGTTATCATCTGCTTGGATCTGTTCGGTGAGACGATTGCTGGACGCCAACAAGCTTCTTCTTATGATCATGTTCAAGGAGTTTGGATATATTATGCATTATGGTCTTCTACGCCTTAGCAGAAATACATCCGTCAAATATCGGGCTTTCAACATTCGAAGCCATATACAGAAGTTGTCCGGGTACGTCAGTGCATTAGATGAGTATGTGAATTGATGAACCATATATTGAGAAGTGGCTCTTTTGGAAGATCACCAGCTGTACACGTTGTTAACCCCATTAGGTCACCGAATACCTGTATAGTGTATCGCAAAAGATGACGCATATACCCCATATGTAGCATCTGAATTATACCATAAGCTATACCACGAATGAAGCTCGCTAAGAATTCCAAGCTTTCGAAACCAACACGTGAGCTGGACACCGGCATATGTATTGTTTGAAACATTCCGATTAGTGGCACACTCCTACAAAGAAGAGTACTGAACTGTTGTTGTGAGTGAGATAGATTAATCTGACGAAGAGACGGAAACGAGTCTAGATAATGCTGAATGTGGCAATTCAGAATAAGCTCAGGTACTGTTGTTTTGATTCTTGGAAGTCATAATATGACTATTCGGCGCACCTATATACGGTTACGGCCAGTATGAGCCCTTAGTGGAGAATGGATTTTGAAATGCCACATTGCGATTGTGGGTTTTCATCCTCCCAAAAGGCTACGACTTACATTGGAACTAATATATGGCTTATATTATGTACCGTTTCGTTTATACAAATCAATATTATGACCAAAAGTTGAAATTAGTATGTGATAATATCGGCTTATTTTCAATTTCTGCCCGCCAGTTGGCCGCCATATTGACTGTGAGTATCACTTGCCAAACCCTAATGAATAATTCATACATATCAACATGTAATGGTGGGTAGAAATCGCGAAACAATAACGCCCATCCTAAGAAAGTAAAGTAATGTAGACTTATTTTCAAATTTCGGTCGCCATTTTGGCCGCCATCTTCGATTTGGAAAACCATTTCTTGCATGAGATGTAAGGTAATTACTTCACCTCAGTATTTCCAACTCAACTGTACGCATGGATGGAGTTGTCTCGACAATAATGTCCAATGATGTGAATATGAGGGAATTTCGGTGATTTTTCAAAATCTGTCCGCCATTGTGGGCGCCATTTTGGATTTGGGGGACTTTTATTTGGATATGGTACAAGGAAAGTTCTTCGCCTAAGTGTTCCCAACTTACAATAGTAAGCAAGTGTGGAGTTGTCATGACAATCATGCTCACTGATGTTAAAATCAGCGATTTTCGGCGATTTTTTATTTCTGGTGGCCATTTTGGCCGCCATCTTGGATTTGGGTAAATATTCCTCAACTCAGGTATAAGAGGAATCCTAGCTCGAGTATCTCCTGCAAATATATATGCATGTGTGTTGTTATAATAGCAATAACATTCATTGATTCGAAACATAACATCGCGTTATTAACGGAGATTCGGCTTTGACCTATGATACCGGCATTTGGGAAAACGTGATATCGGACAAAAATGACGGCAAATAATTTCGAAAGACATTCAAAATGGCCGCCGAAAAATGACGTCCTATGCACGAAAATAGGAAATTTAATTAATATTTCACCATATCTTCCATTTTTCTTCACATTGATCATTAGTAAATGGCAATGTTTTTGAGACGTCATCAAGCGTGATATTATAGCGTCATTTTAAGACATTTGCAATTGACGAGAGTTCCGTAATAGATACAGAAAGAGGATTTGAAAAAGAGGGGTGAAATTTTCGATTTTTTTTGCAAGACGATTTTGATAGTCATTTTAACGACAAACCACACAAGCTGTTAATATAATGTCAACAACTATGTGCTTTATTTTATTTGACTGATGTTTTACTTCAATGGGAATGAAATTGGTGTAGAAAATTTCCAAAATGGCCGCCGAAAATATGAAAAATGGTAAATATTACCCCAGGGTGTCCTGCAATGGCTTATAAGTTGTGGTTGATATATAAAATTGGCTAATCTGTATTATATACATTGATTACTAACATGTCTGATGCACAATGGATCATTGTTTCTATTGTCACCACTGACATCACCAGAAATATTGGATTTTTCTCTCACAAACTTGACATAAATATTGTCAAAAATTCACTTTTCAGGGTTGGAAAATTGTTTTAAGTAAAATGCAACTATCATTGGTATCAAAGGTATTTATTGTTTTGGTCTATCTTAAATGTGTCACACTACGGTGTTTATAGACCAAATTGCTCAAGATGGCTTCCAAAATGGCAACCAAATTTTTAAAAAGTATTTTTTTTACATATATCCCGAACATTATTCTCTGCGTTATCCGACAAGGTAGTAAATTGTGACTCACTTGGTTATTATACGTGTTAGTTAATTAACTGACAACTAAGTTCTATTATGTTTGTCCCAGTTCCGTATGGGGCATGACAAATTCATTTTAAAGTTGCAGTATGGAATTTTGCGGATAACCTCTTTTGTGATTCTTGCCATATTATTGAAAGGAAATGGGCAGCACTTTGAAACGGAACTGAGATGAACCATAATATGCGGCTATATCAACTGGATACAGGGTGGATGCCAAGATGGTATCCAGGGAGTTACTATATGATCATAGGTGAGGTGAATAGGTATACAGGGAGTTATTGTATGGTCAACGGTGAGATGAGTACATGTATGTATACAATGAGTGACTGTATCATAAATATAATGAATAGCTATACAGGGAGTGACTAAATGGTCATGTGTCAGGTGTATGAGTATACCCGGTGTTCCTGCTTGGTGACTCGTGTCGGTATGGTCATGTGTAGGTTATACGGGTATACACATGTGTTGCTATGTGGTCATGGGCGACGGTATGTGTGTATATAGCGAGCGGCTATATTGCCATAGATGATGTGCATATGCATACATGGAGTGAATATACTGACATGGCTGGGGAGTATTAGTATATCTTGAGTGCTATTCTGCTATGGTGTGACAAATAGGGATACAGGGAGTGACATGGCCAAGGGTGAGGTCAATATATATATATACTATGATTGACCATGATCACGTATGAATGTTTTGAATAGGTAGACATGGGGTGACTATATGGCCATAGGTCAGATGAAGGAGTATACCAGGTGCCATGGGTGAGGGTATGTGTATGAAGCGAGTGGCTATATGACCATTGGTGAGGTGGATATGTATACCCGGGGTAACTCTATGGTAATTGGAGTGGTGTTGATGTATATATTAAATGTCTATTTGACCATGTGTGTGTGGAGAATAGGTATACATGGGATGACCGTATGGCCAATGGTGAGGTGAATGGGTATACAAGGAGTGACTCTATGGTTATGGGTCATGTTTAGGATTATACCCGGTGTGCCTTCATTGTGACTCATGGCTGTATGGCCATCCGTTGTCATGGGTCAGGTGTACGTTTATACAGTTGGTCACTATATTGTTATGTCTGTGGTGTTTATGTATATATGGAATGACTGTGTGGTAATTGTTGGCTATCGCTTTTTCACGTTTAAAGTTCCCCCATGTACACAAACACTATCAAGATGGATAACTCTTTGACATGACCTCTCTATTGATTAACATATCCTTGAGTTATTGTGGAAAGCAATAGCCACCCAAATTACACATGTACAACCCACCCATGACCCCATATGTACATAAACACCACACAAATGACAATATAGTCACCCACTCTATACACGTACACATGACCACACAGCCATATTTGGTTATACCGGTACATGCCACAAATGGCGATACAGCCATGAGGCACCATACATGAACACCAGGTATACTCCTACACCTGACCATATAGTCACTCTATGTATACATATTCACCACATTCACGATCATACAGTCACTCATTGTATACATATTCACCTCACCGTGGACCCTACAGCCACTACATGTATATCTATTCGCCATACCCATGACGATAGAGTCAATCCAGATATACATATACACCTCACCAATGGTGAGCCATTCTAAATATACCAATACCCGCACACACGACCACTCATAAGTTTCATACTTGCATATACACCTCACACATGACAATTCAGCAACTCACTGTATACTCATACACGCCATCCATGATCATTCATCTACACCATATACACCACCGATGATAATACACCCACAACATATATAAATATACGACCCACCCGTTACCAAAAGGGCACTCCCTATATAGCCACATGCTCGGCAATGACCATCCAGCTTATTCCAGGTATGCATATAACTTCAATCTTGACCGTACAGGCATACCATGTGCACCTATACACATTACCCATAACCATAAAATCACTCCCTATTTATCTACGCACTCCATCCATGATCATACAGACAGCACACATATACATATACACCCACATGTCACAATACAGCCACACATGGTACACATATACATCCCACCACGACCTTACAGTCACTCCATATATACATAAACAACACACGGATGACCACGTAGCTACTCTCGTTATATCTATACACCACAGCAATGCCCATACGGTCACATCGGTCACACACAACAATACACCGTACGGTCACTACATGTATACCGATTCACCCCACACATGCCCATACAGCCACTCCTTATAGTCCTATGCATCTCACCATGGACACCCCACTCATAACCATATAGTCACTCCTGTATTCCTATTCACATCATTCATGACCATACAGTAACTCCCTGTATACCTATTCACATCACCTATGATCATACAGTAACTCACTGACTGCCATCTTGGCATCCATCTTTTATCCAGTTGATAACTTTTTATCATAATGGGCCAGAATAGCCACATATTATGGTTCAACTCAGTTCCGTTTCAAAGTTCTGCCCATTTCCTTTCAATAATATGGCCAGAATCACAAAAGAGGTTCTCCGCAAAATTCCATACTGCAACTTTAAAATGAATTTGTCATGCCCCATACGGAACCGGGACAAACAGAATAGAACGTAGTTGTCAATTAATTAACTAACACGTATAATAACCAAGTGAGTCACAGTTTGCTACCTTGTCGGATAACGCAGATAATAATTTTCGGGATATATGCAAAAATTAACTTTTTACAAAATTGGTTGCCATTTTGGAAGCCATTTTGGAAGCCATCTTGAGCAATTTGGTCTATAAACACCGTAGTGTGACACATTTAAGATATATCAAAACAATAAATACCTTGGATACCAATGATAGTTGCATTTTACTTAAAAAAAAATTCCAACCCTGAAAAGTAAATTTTTGACAATATTTATGTCAAGTTTGTGAGAGAAAAATCCAATATTTCTGGTGATGTCAGTGGTGACAATAGTAACAATGATCCATTGTACATCAGACATGTTAGTATTCAATGTATATAATACAGATTAGCCAATTTTATATATCAACCACAACTTGTAAGCCATTGCAGGACACCAATGGGGCAATATTTACAATTTTTTCATATTTTCGGCGGCCATTTTGGAAATTTTCTACACCAATTTCATTCCCATTGAAGTAAAACATCCGTCCAATAAAATAAAGCACATAGTTGTTGGCGTTCTATTAACAGCCTGTGTGGTTTGTCGATAAAATGACTATCAAAATCGTCTTGCAAAAAGAATCGAAAATTCACCCCTCTTTTTCAAATCCTCTTTCTGTATCTATTACGGAACTCTCGTCAATTGCAAATGTCTTAAAATGACGCTATAATATCACGCTTGATGACTGTCTCAAAATCATTGCCATTTACTAATGATTAATTTGAAGAAAAATGGAAGATATGGTGAAATATTAATTAAATTACCTATTTTCGTGCATATGACGTCATTTTTCGGCGGCCATTTTAAATATTTTTCGAAATTATTTGCCGTCATTTTGAAGAAGGACATCATACCAACAAAATGGCATACATTTGATTCTGTGTCTTTTGCTAACAACCGTTCTATTACAACGATTAAATGCAGCTGGTTGGAATTAGAGGAAATGGCGGCCATCTTGGATTCAAATGGCTCTAGCACCTAGTAGGGCCACCTTTATTTTTCGGTGAAATCCGGATTCTTTATCTGGATACCATAGGGAACAATAAAAATAAGGTTATATGTAATCATCGGGCGGGGGGAGGGGGGTGCAGGTGGACCTTATTGGCTCCCCGACTAAATCCAACATGTTGTTTCATTGATATAGGTGTACACACAAACACAATTAAATACAAACATATATATCATGTTTTTGACAGCCGAAGGTATTATTGTTTGTTTTTTTGTCTATCATTTATAAACACTTATTGATATGCATGCACTGAATGGTGCGCAAGAAGAGTGCATAGTTAGTGTGCAAGGACCCAACCCGCCGCACATGTGATGTCACCCTAATTAATAACATGATTGTTTTGTAATACTTACATATATGTTTGTATGACATCACTGTATATATAATGTACATAAATTATATAAATAAAAAATAAATAAAACAAAATATGTTTCAGCTAGTTGTAAAAACTTTATATTGATGCGCTATAGCACACAATTGTTCTTTTCTAGTCATTAATTAATATTATGCCTTTCGTGTTCCACTGACATTATGGTTTTCATTAAATCTATTCTATACTAGGTTACAAAGAACTAATTATTTTCCATAGGCGGCAGTGTTAACTGTAATTCCCGCTGGCGTTGGGTTAAGCATAATGGACCTATCCGTACGTCCCGCCCACATGTAGACTGCATGGTTACTGATACTACACACCACAAGCCATCTCAATTTCGCTATCTCTTCAGTGCTAAAATGGCTTCCAATGAGAACGGACTGTGTTGTTAAACGCCATGTAACACGATAATATAGCTTCTTTCTGAATTTCACGATTTTCAAGATACCTATGTGTGTTTATATGCATCTTGTAAAAGTGACTGTCGTTAGATATAAACAAAAATAGAACCAGTTTTTAAACAAAAAAGGTGTGATTGTTAGGCCATCTCCGATAACCAACAAAGATCGATGTTTACGTTGAATCAAACTGTGTAAAGGAAGCCATTATAAAACTTCAATATCAAATAGCAAATATAATATCGAAGCTATGCTAATAGTTCACACCTTGATCAAATAAACCAAACGGAGGTGTACATGTGGTAAAACGTCACATAAAACACATACTCGCGGCACAATTAATATTCATAACGCATCGTCGATCGGGACTACTATTTCCACGTTCTAGTTTGAAATCTGTTATATTAATATTGGAATTTAAATAACATTAGGATCCGAGCGTGGTCGTTGGCATTGTTTAATCCAGCGTAAACAGATGTCTTGGTTACTTTTTTATTTAGGAAACCGAACTAAAACATGTGTATAAATATCGTTCGTCAACCGGACATGTTCCCCATGTACATTTCAACGCCATTTTAGCTTTTTAACACTCATTTTGCTCGTGTGCGTAAATTCCCTATGGCTTACAATGGTATAGTTAAGGAACCGCTTGTGGTGTATTTCATATCACTAGGCAGGCACATGTCGCTTCCGGGTTTAAGCTATCGGCTCATTGGCTATAATTGAAATTGGGGCGCTACCTACGGATAGGTCCATTGAACTTCAAGTGGTCAATTTCCCCTTAGAACGCTATCCGATACACCGTTCGATGACAACAGACGCGCCGGTAAAAAAAACTTCACGGTATTTAAAAAAAAAAAACTATATTCTTGTATTTCCACAACTACCCCAATTACTGCATAAATATCATCATCAGCATAAACATACACAAACCCCTTCCATAACTTCGAGAGCGCACCAGACTCTTCCTGGCCATCTAAATAAAAGAAAACCATAGTCAGAAATGGTAACGCCACCAAGATTATAGTATATATTACATATAAATAGAAATTATAAAAAATACATAAAATATTTTGATAACAATTGCGTTTAAACAAGTAATCCTTCAAATTATTACTAACAAAGTAAACGACTGTGTGGTCACTCAAAAGATTATAAAGACTTGGACATAGTATACTGTAAATACTAAAATTTAAATGAAATAATTAAAAGATAAAATTTAGCAAGTAGTAAAAGTTAATTTTCTCATTTTTTTTGGTTAAATAAAGCAATAATTTAAATGTAACATTTGTTTTTTTTTTAAATGATTGACCGTGGCTCTTCCAATAATTGCGCGACTGACCTGGTCAATTGTTCTTAAGAAGTTGTTTTGAGAATTACTATGGAGG
The DNA here is from genome assembly GCA_032622095.1 of Siphonodentalium dalli. Classification (NCBI taxonomy): domain Eukaryota; kingdom Metazoa; phylum Mollusca; class Scaphopoda; order Gadilida; family Siphonodentaliidae; genus Siphonodentalium; species Siphonodentalium dalli. Next base: position 58,622,188 of record CP136067.1, read on the forward strand.
GAAATAGTTATGGCTGTGGCTTCGCAAGTAATTAACTTGGTGACGTGATGTTAACAAATCTGAACTCCAGTTAACCAAGGACGCTTCATACCAAATATAATGTGAATTAATAATTCTTTAGAAGTTGTTTTAAGATTTACTATGGAGGGAAAGAATTGTGGTGCTGGCTTCGCAACTATTTGACTTCATTGTAACAAATATAAATATTAATTACTCAGGCAATAGATGTATCTATTTTGTATATTAAGTTATTGGGTCTTACGTGTCTTGAGATGTCTAAATAGTTTCCGATGGACAGATCGCGCAAGGGACCCACGCCAATCTTCTCTGTTGGGATTCCAATTGTTGGCTCATTAAATATGCACATATGCTTAAGATACAGTCGCACGCTCCCGTAAGTCGGGTTTTGGATCCCAGTTAATGAAAATATCATTGAAATAATCGGTTTCCCACAATAAACATCCATATATTGAATATACATGTTTTGGAGCAGAATTAGGCAGTCCATATTGGACGCCATCATGGAATTTATTTTGTTTTGGTTTAATTTTCACACATAATTATTAGTTATGTGGATGGAGTTCTCATTAAACCTCACATCCTTGTATTGGTTACAGTAATGCCCAAAGTAATTGACCACTTAACCACATCAGAATTATTGGTAATTTTTCAGGATTTGAAATCCTGAAAATTTACCAATAATTTTGCTGTGGTCAAGTGGTCAATTACTTTGGACATTACTGTATGATGATTGAGTTATCATTGAACCTCAAATCCTTATATTGGTTACAGTAATGCCCAAAGTAATTGACCACTTAACCACAGCAGAATTATGGGTATTTTTTCAGCATTTACAATCCTTAAATTACCCATTATTCTGCTGTGGTTAAGTGGTCAATTGATTTGAACATTACTGTATGATGATTGAGTTATCATTAAACCTCAAATCCTTATATTGGTTACAGTAATGCCCAAAGTAATTGACCCTTTAACCACAGCATAATTATGGGTAATTTTTCAGGATTTAGAATCATGAAAAAATACACACAATTTTGCTGTGGTTAAAGGTACTCAACCCGATAAAACTCCTCTCAATTACTATTTCAATGGCTTCGGGGGTCAAAAAAATTTGATTCGAGTCGAGGAAGTCACCCATCAAAGCTCAGATTTGTTAGATATCGATTTTAGAAATCTATTATTTTTCATTATCGGGAATTCTTACTGGCCCAGTACGTAGTCAATTATTACCACTTGATTATAGAGTTATCCATCCTTGTCTGTTTGAATAGAATTTTGGCGTAAAATCTCGAGCATGTTACCAAATTGACGGCAGTTATAAGTATTCATCTCGAGAACATAAGAATTTTCAAAAATCAATATCTAATAACTCTCAGCTTTGTTTGATGGGTTCCTCGACTCGAATCAAATATTTTTTACCCCCAAAGCCAAAGAAATAGTAATATAGGACCCTCTGATCGGATTGTTGTTGTTGGAATCTGTTGAGATGGGGACCCTCTTTACGGGTTGAGTACCTTTAAGTGATCAATTACTTTGGACATTACTGTATGTAGATGGAGTTAAACCTCACATCAGTGTGTTGGGGATTTGGACCTTGACTTGGGACCTTTGGTTTTTAACGCAACAAATGCGCGTACACCTTATACACAAATTGATTATGTAACCAGAGTTTTTCTTGAATAAGATGAGTTTGAAGCCTGCTTTCATTTCAAAATGTTGTCAGTTTTGTATTGTCTGCAGCGGATCTCGACGCGTTGAAGCAAAAGTTACAAAAGATAAAATGTGTATGTGACGAGACTATAATACAAATGAAAAAATAAATTGAGGGAGGGGTGAGCGATACAGGGAACTAAGGGTTGAGCCGATATAAATTTGTAGAGCGATAACGACCAATGTTGACATATTATGCATATCAACTCTACTGTTGCAACAAGGCTATAAAATAGGGGGTGTCAGAATCTTAGTCATCTCTGTATAGTGCCAGAATAGTCATTTATGGAGTTCTACAATATGTTGGGTTCGTTATATGGACTCGGAGAAAAAAGGGGTTTGTACCGATGAACTGACATAAATTAGTGGATCGATGTTGCCATGTAATGCATCGTGACTGTACTAAAGCAGCAATTATATAAAATTGGGGGGGGGGTATGAAATTATCTATAGTTGGCACCAGGATTATATAGAAAGGAATAGCAATTGATATACATATACGGTATACTATAGTAATACCATAGACATATAAGTACAAGTATCACGAGATAAAATATTACGTAACATGACTATATACCGATGAAAGAAAGAAATAAATTGGACCGGGATTAGAGGTTGGGTTGGTTATATGTGGATAATTGGATATGGAATTCATACCGATGAAACGATATAAATTAGTGCAGCGATAAAGACACTTAGTCAGGCTATACGGGGGAAATAGGGGTTGATACGATAGACCGAAATAAATTTGTCAAGTGATAATGACCAATGTTGACGTATAAAGTAACGCGACTGTACTGTCACACAATTATCAGGTAGAACCGGTCAAATATGACAGGGTACAGCACGTAATTATTTCTTAGATCGAAGAAATGATTTATTTATATTTCGATGATAAAATTTAACATAGGTCAGGATTTCCCATTAAAATCGATTTATGTCTATAAAACTGTCATTTTCCAAAAATTTGAGCTGAAACTTGGTGTGTATGTGTGTAATACTACTATATTCGTAAAATGGCAGAATTCAGTGCGTAATTATGTTTTAGATGGAATAAATTTAATTTGTTTTCGATAATAAATTTACACTAATTACAGCGTGGAGTGGACGGCCGGGTGATCGAGTAGACGCAGTTTGTAAACAAGCTTTTGTCAAATTGACAATAGCCATTTTGGTCAAACTAAACCCTTTTCGACCGGGACAGCAGATCCGAATAGTAGCTAAGATGTACTTAGATAGAATTATCAAAAGAATTTGACCGATCAGGGTACATTTTAAGAGAATCGAGTGGAGAAATCTTGGTGATAATTCCAGAAAATAAAGATGGAGGAGAATCACAATTAAACTTCCCACAATGCACTTCACTAAACCAGGGGTTCCCAATGGGTTACACATTATTTTCAGTCTATCAGATTATTTATATTTTCAACAACAAGTGACTTTAAGTTTACAATTTCAGCCTGTCCTGACTCTATCGATACGATTTATCACATTTTCAAAAACATATTGTACACCGGTGGCGTTAATTTTACAATTTAAGCATCTACGTGATTCTATCGGTTCGATTGAGTAAGGTACAAATGAAAATATCCAAAAATACACCAGGGGCTCCCAATGGGTGATATATTATTTTCAGGCTATCAGCGTATTTATATTTTCAACAACATATTATTACACCGGTGACTTTAAGTTTACAATTTCAGCCTGTCCTGACCATATGGATACGATTTATCATATTTTCAAAAATATATTATACACCGGTGCCGTTAACTTTACAATTTCAGCATATACGTGATTCTATTGGTACGATTGAGTAAGGTACAAAAAAAAATATCCAAGAATACATTCCTCCTGTCGACCATGAGTCTATAGGAATCACTGAACTAAATGGTTTCCCATAGGCGACAGTGTTAACGTTTCCGCCAAATTCACTGAATTGAAGCCTGCAGGCCATACCAGTGATGTTTACCCAGCTAGATTGACACCAGTTGATCACGAAAATGCAAGAAAAATCATAGGTCATGTGTTTACTTTTAAAAATAAATCCCCAAGTGTACGACGGGGCTATCCCACAGCCAAATTTGATCTGGAAAAATCCAGAACTACAGCAGCTAGTTAAATAAATTTCCCGCTCACAAAAATCCATTCCCCCATTCATTCACCAGTTTAAATTATTTAGATATTATGTACAAATCAAATAAACGCGATGTCATCCTTTAACAACGTGTCGCATGTATCAGGTGAAGGTCATTCTTCAGTTACCTTCACCTTTAGGTGTACTCGCTCCCCGACTCTAGAACACATTTAGCTCCCTGATTCCTATCTATATGTATATGTGTGAAACACAGCGTTTCTTATAGTATTTTATCAAAATATAGACCTTACTGAAATAAAAAATGGATTATATCGAGCAGTAGTTGTTTATTTTTCCAATATGAGGCATCCTGAAAATTAGTGTCAATCCTCAAAATAAAGCCAAAAAATTTAGATTTTTTTTTCAATTTTACTAGCTGATGCATCTCGTATAACTGAAGAATGCCCTTATATACCATACTATTACTAAATTGAAGAGGATATGTTAATATACATTTTGAGTGGGATAACTTGTCCAATTTTAAACCCTTTTCATGCAAAATTTGTCAATTTATAATAAACATTTACAAAAATTAACAAAAAATTTAAATAAAAAATACTTTAATAGCATAATAAAGCAACTATAAGTCAATTTAAATATCTAAACATAATCATACAACATCAGCCACAGTCTCAGGCATGAAATTTGACCAGATGGCAGGGCATACTGTCTGTTTAACAAACTTGCCATGACAGTTTTGCACGACATTAACACTACTGGCGATGCCATCACCCCCCCCCCCGACTTGGGTGGGACTACGGTCCCCGATAAGGCTACTGGGTGCCGGGAAATCTTAATTGGGTTAACTGCCACCTTTTCCCAATGGGGGGGGGGGGGGCTAACACTACTCAAATTTTTGGGGAGGGGGGCTTTGGCCCCCCTGACCCCCTAATGGTACCTGATGTCCATGCAAAATTCCCAGATTTATCACTTTCTTTACTATCTACAGGCGAATCCATGCGTTTCTTCTTTAAATCTGTCCAAAATGTGGTCATTATCATTTGAAAATAAGAAAATATGGAATTAACAACTTATCATGGCGAGACGTGAAATTTCGTAAAATTCATATTTTTCCTATAGGAATCACTGAACTAAATGGTTTCCCATAGGCGACAGTGTTAACGTTTCCGCCAAATTCACTGAATTGAAGCCTGCAGGCCATACCAGTGATGTTTACCCAGCTAGATTGACACCAGTTGATCACGAAAATGCAAGAAAAATCATAGGTCATGTGTTTACTTTTAAAAATAAATCCCCAAGTGTACGACGGGGCTATCCCACAGCCAAATTTGATCTGGAAAAATCCAGAACTACAGCAGCTGGTTAAATAAATTTCCCGCTCACCAAAATCCATTCCCCCATTCATTCACCAGTTTAAATTATTTAGATATTATGTACAAATCAAATAAACGCGATGTCATCCTTTAACAACGTGTCGCATGTATCAGGTGAAGGTCATTCTTCAGTTACCTTCACCTTTAGGTGTACTCGCTCCCCGACTCTAGAACACATTTAGCTCCCTGATTCCTATACAAATCGGTACACCAGTGTACACCCACTTTGTGGCGGTAATAAATTATCGCCATATTTACGTAGGCTATGATTTTCTGTTCCCGTTCAGGGGATTTTCCCTCAAAGATAATCAACCAATCAGCAGCCAGATTGTTTTCCCTACACAAATTCAGGAAGCGTAACTCGATATAATTAGTTTCTTAACGGGTTACCAAATTCGCATGTTCTAAATTTGCATGGTCTAAAAGTATAACGTGGGAACGCGAACTCTTTGGAGTAATTTAGATTCTGGTCATATATTAGATTGCATGCACACGTGGTATATACTCGCGCTGCTTCATAGACTGGCAGAGTAGACCAACTAACGATACAGAGTAAACGTGTATTAAAGTATCAAACTAGATATACATGTACTGTGTTTGGGCCTGGTAGTCCCTGGAGGTATTAACATAGTTGCTTGTAACCATGCAAACTCCAGGCAGAGTTGTCTCTCATCGCTCCGCTGAGATACCACTGCTACACTATCACTGTACATGTGTATAACATTGCACTTAATTACCTCACACATCTCTTCGTAACATGTGAATTCATGTCAAATAGAGAAATAGCATAGCATAGAACAAGGATATTATAATAATGATTTCTGACATGATGTTAGTTCTTCAAAATCGTCTTGTCTGGCTCGTGGGCGCGGTTCATATTGTTCTTATTAATACCGAAATTACCATTATTGCAAACTGTTGGTGGTCATAATAAGATAATAGATGACTAAATATAGTACCGACGATACGTAAAAATAGATGTATCGCAAAGTACCATGCTTCCGGCAGTTATATATCGCAGTGATAACGGAGAGGGAGCTGCACGGATTTTGGCTTGTGACCTCAATGGACAAGCGTAGCGATGGGACTGAACTCTGCCTTGCAGCTTGCATTTACAGCTCAGTTGAAACGTGCGCTTATTTACGGTTTTGTCACAAGCAAAACGGGAATTCCCCGAACCAACATAACACAATCCAATCGAGCTTTTGGTTTCGGTCTATCGCCACGGACACAAGCACAACACATCACTTCCAAAAGAATTATCGACACTACGCAGTTTTTCTCGAGGTTGGTTATACTATGGGTACCTATATGCCGGTATATATGTGGTATTTTATATTCCTTGTAAATATTATACGCGTCACGGTTTGTTATTATATAGACGTCGGGTGACTTCGAGCTGATGAAAGTTTGAAACCGAAAGTATGATCATCATTTTTATGTTCGACCTCTTTGGGGATAGGGCATCATAGGGCGTTCGGCAAAATGTGTCTACATGCATAGGGGAAATCATTTGCATATCTGACAAAATTCAGAACTCGGTCAGATACCAAGTTTGTAAGGCTGAACAGTCTCATTCGAGATCACTGAATAAAGATCCGAATGCAAAATGCCGACTTCCCCCATTAGTGGGCCATTACAACACTTGTCCAGGTATGTTGTCGTGGGTGCAGTACGCTGTCCGATCGGGCGCGGACATACATTAATGGCTGACCCGTGTGTACACGCCTCGGTGTGTGCACGTCAAAGAACGCTACTGGAGTCGCCACAGGTTTATAAAGTTATTCGGCCGTGGCAGTACCTGGACCAGTGCGTCTGAAACCAGAATTTGTTCTTGCACTGTAATATCTACATACAGACATATACAGATATTTGGGTAGAATGGTTAAACATATAAATTTGAATTGTGTCTGGATAAAATGATTTTACCGTAGATATGTCAACATTTTCTATGGAAACCGCACGCCACGTCGAAATCTGCTCATGGTTTAAATCTATGACGGCACGACCTGATTCTCAGATACAACATTGAGACATTCTTCTTAGTTTAAAAATATTTATTTGCCGACCACTTATATAACAGAGACGTGGTTTAATAGATAATGACATAAATATATACTCTGGCTACGCCATTATAGAGATCATGTTCCATCAGTTCAAAACCTGGGAACTTTTTGAAGTTCTGACGTAGGTTCTGACTAGCTATTTCTGTCATGAATACCTATACAGTACAGGTATATACCACTGTATAGCAAATGAACATATCATTAAACGACGCATGTATGAAGCTGGAAAACAGTGTTACATATGATGTACTGTTTGTACGCATAAGGCCTAAGTCAACAATTTAATAAATCAGCGTCGCCAACATTAACATGGAACTATATATTCATCGTGATATTATTCTGGAGAACACTATTTTCGCCGAATTTGAGACAACATAACTACATGAGTTGCTCATTTGTCTCGACGTGATTGTATATTAAATCTCAAAGAAAAATTACTACATAATTACTACATTATATTGCTACAAATTAGACTATATTCCTTTACGGAAGAAGTTACGAAATCTGATTTAAAAAAACGTTTTGGAACAGTCGATTCCGTCGCGAGTGAAATTGCAACTTCGATATTGATTTCGGTGGGTATCCAGATACCTTAAAAGGCACATGTATGTGAAAATGTGGTACGACCAAATGTTTATTAATGGCCCTATTTGGAACAATTGATATAGTATTCATACTACCGAGAACATGCATGATGGCTTTTATCCAAAATGTAATGTTTTCATTTGGGAGATAGATTTTAAAATGTTCCAATAGTGGTGTCTTTAAATTTCTCATTTCTCTGGTTGTTTTCAGTCATGGATACGACTTATTCGTCCATCATGGCCGAAGGCTTGCAGAGGATGCAAAGAAATCGCACTCTCACGGATGTGGTCATAAAGGTCAATGACATAGAATATCCTTGTCACAAGACTGTCCTCGCTGCAATGTCACCTTTCTTCGAAACCATGTTCATGACAGACATGCGTGAATCACAAGAGAACGTCGTTAATCTCGAGTTTAAGGACATACATGCATTCGAGAACATTCTGGAGTACATCTATACTGGACACGTTAAGGTTGATGGTAACACTGTCATTGAGATGTTGAATGCAGCTCGCATGATGCAGTTAGACGGCCTATTCAGGGACTGTGAATCCAGTATCGAAAAATTCGTGAAGAACGAGAACTCTGTCCAGATTTGGAAGACTGCTGTCCTTCACGACCTTGACCAGACAGCATTAAGAGTCCGCAATGTTATACTTCGTGATTTCATAACAGTTTCCAAGACAACAGGATATTTTGAAGTCATGACTGCACACGATTTGTTGTCATTTGTTCAAGATAGTAACCTTAATGTCGACGACGAAGATGACTCCGCAAAAGCAGTGTTGAGATGGGTGGAATATTCAATAGAGGACAGATCCGATTATTTGTGTGATTTCATCAAACTTTTCCGATTTGAACTTCTGTCTGAATCATTGCGAAAGGATATGGAAAATATTCACATTAAGCACTGCGAAAACTGTCAGAAAATTGCGGGATCCGCTTGTGAGAAAGACTATGTTGACCACAATATAACTACATCTGCCCAAAGATGTGACGACGGACTTTTTGTGTTCGGAGGTGAGAATATTTTATTGGGAGACCTATTTCCGGTGTATTGCTTCAGCTTAAAAAGCAGGAAATGGTTCGTCTTGAGACCAATTGAGCACAGCATGGGTATCGGAACTGCAATATGTCTAGTTGATACAACTGTCTACATATCTGGTGGTGCGAATCGCCCGACAGAGCTGATGGCGTACTCGACTGACGAGGATGCATGGAAGTCATGCCGCAAAATGAATGAAGGTCAGTAAATTATTAGCGACAGACATATATACCGATTTTCTAGTCTGCGTTTTGAGAGTTGATGTGAAAAATGTAATAAGACGTTGTTGATAGTTGAACATCTATTAGGCCCTATATATTTAAGAAAAACGAATCAGGTTCTCCCATGCAAAACAATATCAAAGACAGGTGCAGCGACAAGGTTGATGGTCTCACGAATGCCACGCAAACCCAAATTAAATTGACAACGACGTACGTCGGTGTGCGTTCGTCAACAGTGTTCTTCGGTGCTCCATAGATGCCACATCCCTCATCCGATTATCACTAAACTCCATACCGATCTTCGGGGTGACCGGTCTCTGGATGGGAGCCATCAATATTGTGTTTTTAAATGCCACCAGCAGCCCACATCTCACAGTCTGTAGTCCACATTGATTGGAGAAATGTTTTTTTTTAATTTAAAGGCATGTTTAGAATCACATTTGAACGATATTCGATCAAAAACGTGTCTGCCGGAAGTCATCTTGGATTCTACCCTCTGAATGATTAAATACTTCGGCACATCTTTACCACCAACATTTTGCATCCGATTGATCCCAAATTCCATACGGATCTTCATGGTGACCCATATATGGGAGAGCTCAAAATTCGTTCAACATTTCATCGAAAAAACATGACCGTCAGCGGCCATCTATAGGATTTTACATTTGAATCCTTTGGTACATCATGCAGCACACATCCCTCATCCGATCGTCACCAAACTGAATATGGATCACTAAACTTCATATGGCTCTTCGGTTTTACCTCTGGTATTACTTAAACATTAAAACTTTCGGCATTCCTTATTGCTCCATGGACTGTAATATAATGTATGAGATTACCCCCATTTCCAAGTTGAGTTACAGTGTCATTGATGCTGGCATTTCCGATCGTTGAAACACATGACCGTCAGCAGCCATATGTTGTTGTTGTTGGTATATTCCTCCGTTGTCTTCGGAGAACCCTGTAGAACAGGTAATCTTGAGTTCTATCTGCTACACCGTTTCTGGTTGTCCACCTAGCACACTAAACAGTTAATGCAGAAATAGGATGGAAACACAGGATGCAATAAGAACAGATAGGAAAAAGCAGTTTCCTTATTAACTACTAATATGTAAAACCTCTGGATTAGTATGTGTACAAGAGTCCAAGCTTCAGTAATTAGAGACATTTTTATATATTGATTTGTAGTGAATTGCATATTAGATTCAAGCATGGATAGCTTCAGACTTTCAGCAAAAGTTAGTTTAAACATAGCTGATATTGATCATCATAGTAACACATTATGGGAGAGTATATTGTCCATGATTGAATTTCACATTTGATTCCATGGACACAGCCTGCAGTCCACGTTAATTTTTTATTGGAGAAATATTTGAAATGAAAATAGTTGCATCTATATACAATACATTCCCTTCACTATAATTTATTGACTTTCCTTATACTTTATCTTCCATGTGCACTGCCTGCTCATCATAATATTATTGCTTCTGTATGTTGAGCTATAGTGTCATTGACACTTTCATTAAATTCCTCTTCGGTGCCTCTTAAATTGTTAATTTATTTAGTTGATTATCATCTACTGTTCTGATTTGTAAATTTTGTATGCAGGTCGACGAAGTCACTGCCTTGTTATCAGAGCCATATCCAACGAGGAACACGTGATGTACGCCGTTGGTGGTCGTCGAGATAGTGTGTTCCTACAAACCATAGAGGAGTACGACCCGAAAGTAGATGATTGGGAAAGTATTGGCTCTTTGGCCACAGCCACGGCCCATGCTGCAATAAGTGTCAGCGGGCACAATATACTAGTATATGGAGGACTTACAACAGGGTTCACACCTTTAGACTCGATACAAAGCTTCAATCTGCACACGAACTCTTGCACGATAATAAGGCGGTTCCCGCATGCGATTGGGAGCGTCAAGCTGGTGGAGGATAACATTTTGTCTATAATTTACCTTGTTGATAATATCGGGGATGTGTATGAATACACGATGTGTGGTAACCCTACGAAAATAGGGCGTATCTCTGGTTTTCCGAGAGAGAAATTCGGCTTCTACACCACAAGGCGTCGGCTATTCGTAGTAGGCGGAAATGTCGACATGGATACCAAGACCGACATAATTCAATATGACATTGATACGGGAAAGACGGTGGTTTTAGACGACACGCTGCCTCTTTCTCTAGAGGGATTCGACTGTTTGTATATGGCGGTTAGCAGGAAACACTTGACTAATATTTTGTCTGCGGAGCTTGTGAGGAGATTTTGAGGCCGATTTATCTGTTACGGTTATATCGATACGAGGTCGCAATTCCCTCAATATACCTTGATTACTAACAAATAAATTATGATGGAACTTAGTGGTTTTTCCTTTTTCAGTGCGAAAATCCGATGGCAGCCTTTGGGGAGAACTACTCTCAAGTTTATGTTAGCTGACCTGACACGCGGTCTGGGTCGGGCTTCCTGAAATTTGGAGAAAAAAAACCCTGTGCCAAATTGAATGCATTCTCTTATATATATATATGCGAATTTCCCATGGGGAACCTCACATATATAAGAGAATGCATTGATCTAGAACAATATTTACCTTGATCATGTAATGCAGTGCATTCTCTTATATAAGCAAGGCTCCCTTTGGGAGTCTCATATATAAAAGAATGCACCGGCACATGATCTTTAATGCTGCACCAGCACAGCTGCCGTCATGAAAGGGTTAAACAGACTTCTTCCACACATCCATGCAGGCTACATTAAATTGCCTCGATCGGTACCAACTGACCCCGTACTCGGTGTAGAAAGTAAAATGCTACTGCCAAAAGGGGTCAAATCAGCTAGCTCCGTAGCTAGCTATGTGCTTGAAACGCTGCTATCATGATATATCTGTACAACTTAATGTACAGGGTTCAAATTTCTTAGCATGTTGGTCAGTTTAACGCTATATACATGTGAGTGCGTTTTTCTGTCAGTAAATGGTATGTATATAGTATGTATATGCTCACCGATGATATGGATTATATAGATAAAGTTGAAGATAGATAAATATCGTTATCTCCCAGACGGCGATATAGAATTTTAAAATCCTCGTGAATTCTGTAGAAATAAAGGTACTCAATCCGATTCGATGGTCCCCATATCTCCAGATTACAACAACAACATTTTTTGAAATGCCCCTTCAGTTATCAGAATCGATTAACTGCCTATATATAATGATAATCACAGTCAATTATGGTATACAATTGTTATTTATGAACATTTTGTTCAACGAAATTTGGCCGGATTGTCAAATATGTAACACCAAAGCCACTTGATTTTAGAGTTGTCCATCATCATTCGCAATTTGGACTGAGATCGTCGGCTTGACGAATATTTGCTAGGCCGCCAAAAATTACATATCTCGGTAAATAACAAATTTCAATCGATATATGATCACTCTGTGCTTTGATGGGTGGATTCCTGTACTCGAATCAAATATTTTGTTTACCCCCGAAGCCAAAGAAATAGTAACTTGGGAGAGTAAATTCGGATCACGCATCTTTAATATTACTTTCATTATTATATATATCACGATAAAATTGTCCTGAGTTGAAATTCAATATGCTTGTGGGGAAATCAACAGATTTATATTAATATTGGTTCAATAAATCTCTGCGGTGGGCAGTGAAGTCAGACTGAGTGAGTGGACAGAGATCAGCTTTAGTTGATACTAAAAACTATCTCATTCGTGACTGAGACAAATGTTTATTTTCGCTCACGACAAGTCTGTCTTTGTCACTCGTGAGATAATTGTCGGTATCCACTCAAAAACACCAGATATCCTCTATATATTAAGCTTTTTCGCTGATATACATACGTTCGTTCTCAGTACCGTCGTTAAATGTACCGTTGTGCGCAAATGTTGGTACTGACTATGGACCTACTGCAACACACTAACAGTTGCCCACTATATTATCCCTGACTAGAACTCAGTGAATCATTGTATCTCGACGTTTGAAACAGTGTTTATATGTTGTTCCAGTATATTGTTAATGATGATAGCCTTTCAACGGAGTCATTTTGTTTATGGCTTTCGTGATATTCCCGTTATACTTTTCCACTGAAAAATTACCAGATATATCGTCATCGGCCGCGCCCACGACATCATAACGTAAAAAAGCGGCGGTGAAGACGTTAAATATTTATCAGTTCTAACCAAATATATCTAATTGTGAAACGGTATTACCCCTATAGCATTACACATTGTTTCACGTATACTGCTATTTTTCGTTGGTTGAGTGATTATCGTAGCAGATGGAAAGCAAAATGTATGCGCCACCACGATAACAATAGCTAGGATTTCAACGGCGGAAATACGTGAATTTGTTAATACTTTCATTATCGGGTGCCATTTTGGTGGTCATTTTGAACGAGTATTAATTTTCTACGTGACGTCAGTTCGTCTCGGCCACCATATTGTCAGCCATCTTAAATTGTGTTTGCAGTTTTCGGCTCAATAGCACAATCTCTTATATTAAATATTTGGTTATCTACTGATTGATGTTTCTAAGTTTTGAACAAAAGATGAAAAGTTGAAACATCTGTTTTGAACAATTTTGAATACCACGTTAATTTTCTGCGACCGCACACCTTGGAATAAATTGGCTAAATTTAAAGGACCACCAGCTGCCTATATTTGAAAACTCCAACCTGCATTTAACTTTCCATGACGTGGTTGCATTCCTGACACTGAAATATACAGAAGGACACCTGTTCATTTCTGCCAGACAGTCGTGTCATTTTCAAGAATTCTGATTGGTTGAGGGCCAGAACGATTACGACGAGCTACACTGTCTCAAGATTAACTGCACATCAATCGTTCCGACCATCGTCTGGCTTTAGTTTCATGATATTCCAGAGAATATTAAACCAAAAGCTATGTCTTTTCGCGACGAATTTCAAATAAATACAAACAACGATATATTTCTAGATTTTTATTTACGCCAATGGAATGTTATGCGTGGTCGGAAATTCGGACGGCACCACATTGATATCGCGATTACATTGACCAGTCATCTCTTGGACGTCAACAGATTCGATGTATTTGAGCTGTTCCTTAAAACGTACACGAATTTAATTCCATGGCTTACCCATTCTGAATATTTCCGAATAAACCAGGTGAAACTCCACGCTCACAAGGGAAATGTCAAAGAAGTCTACAGATTACTGGAGGTGAGTATGAGTTTCTGTATCATGTCATAAGGGACGTATGGCGGTATGGTGGGGCGTCTAGAGGGTCTCCGTTGGTGGGGGCTGCACCCCCCCCCCACTTGAACCAGACCAAACTCTCATGTTCACGAGATACGATTGTACCTCTATTTGTACAATTGTTGGTAGGAAAATCAAACATGAGAAAAATTTCAACCTATATATGGTGTAACATTTCCAACAAGTGTTGTGTCTAGTCCAAGTCTTCTTGTACTAAAACCAGCTAAGATATTGGGATGGCGATGCTGGTGTTTAGTCCAAGACCGCTTGTATACCAATCCTATCACACGAGTTACGCCCACGATCTGTGGCGGGAATTTGTGGTGTATTTTACTCGATTTACCTAGCAAATCAATACATGATGCTATATACATCGGAAAGGCTTACATCTTATGGTCATAATGGTGTATAATAATCTAACTTTAATGTTAAATTACACATAGAATATTCCGGTTGATTGCCACAAACATCGATTTGTTTCTCTGTTTGTTTACGTTTTAACCGAAAGCCGAAGTGGTCCGAATAAGTTCGGCATAATCCGCTGTTTGTTCTGGGAATTCTACTTTCCGTTTCTATATATAGCGCGGGTTTTCCGAACAAAAATGGCGAAAACCGATCGCCCGAAAGTCCAGTTTTCTATGTGCTTTCAGAACAATTCCCGCACTAAAAACTTAATGACATAATGGAGGATCAGAACGATAGTTTTGTTGACAATTTTCGCAAGCAACTTGTCAAAATTGGAGCAAATTACAACTCTTGTGTCTGACTTGCCATGTGTGTGAGTTTCGTCCATGTGCATTTTGACTTTTGTGTTGATAAAATAATCGGAGAACCGAATCACACAGTTTCGAAATATAGTTCTTCCGTTTTAGTGGGACTTTTCAAACGTACCGTTCAAAATTTATACAAATTTTGTTTGATATTTTGTGTGCTTAACAAGAGCAGTATATTGCTCTGTTCGCTTAGTATATATCTTAATTTCGCCGAAGTCCACCAAATGTGGGAAATGTAGCACCATATTATTTATTCTAATACTCGTTGTGTTTACACTGTTTTAAACTTTGAGAGGGTTGTAATTCCCCGTAATTTATTTAATGTATTACATTTATATCTTCAATGTTTAATTAATCTATTTATCGTCACTAACGCTTAAGCCGTGTCATAAGCGAGCATATAGGGCGGTCTTGGACTAAACACCAGCATCACCATCCCAATATCTTAGCTGGTTTTAGTACAAGAAGACTTGGACTAGTTGTGTCATGCATGAAATTTCCAACTGTTGAAAAATTTGACCAAAGTTGGAGGTGAAACCCCGCCCTTCCCATTCGTCACGGCGTTGTCCCTACCAAATTAGGTCAAAACTCTCAATAGTTGGAAATGCCCCCCCCCCCCCCAGTCCCATGTGCAGCGATATCAGTTAATTATATATGGTGTACACCATAGCTTAACATTATAGAGGATTAACACCGGCACGTTTCGTGAGGTTTTCGCTATTTTCCGGATAGATGTTACAGTCTCCATCTGGACCAAGGACGTGGCTGCAGAGTATGCGTTTATAGAGGGGCGGTCAACTTAGAATTTTCGATTGCCATGCACCCCAAGTCCCCAAACCAGACGCAAAATCTGATGTCTGGGGAAATGTGTTGTATTTTTGCAACGGGTCCTGACTGGTCGGTACCGCCGATATAAATTTCCGTAAACGGAAACGATAATTATTATACTGCAAATCGGCGGACGCTAGCTTTTGTATTTTCGCGCCAACTATACTTCATCACAGAGTTGCGTCGCTTGATCGTTGCCGTGACGCATGATCGAGGGTTATTAATTTCGTACATCCGTTTGTATGTACTTCCATATTTTCGCTCTTGCTCGTTGTACTTCTTACTAGCAAGGTTTCCCGGCGTATTCCATGCAGGCTAGCTAAAGTGATGTGGAAACTATCCTGTGGACATTTGATGGGAATAGAGAATACTTTTGCTAAAAGTGTTACACATATTCTTATAAATTGTATATACCAAAAATGGGCACCACAAAACGTCATTCTTATACATGGATTATAAGTATAAACATGTCAGGCACACCCTGAATTCCACTATTAGAGTGGTATTCCACTATTATAGTGGTATATGACTATAGCATATTCATATTTCGTGTATTGGCGTCGGGAATAGAAGACGGCGGGTGTTAATTTCGGCGTTTTTGCGTACATTTATAGCGAATTTGGCAGCAGCGTATGGGTTAATTTATTCACTTCCGCTGCAGCTAGCGACTTCGATCGCCCATGGATGCATATGGGTATTCACTTCATGATATAATGTCCATTTCCGTGGTCAGGCAGTCAGGGGAGGTGCGGTCGGCGCCTTTCTGGATTTCCCGTACCTGGCGGAAACGGCCGCCAGTCAGGGGTTAACAGTGCCGTGTCCGCTCGAGCTATCGACTTGGGGATTGGAACTTTGGTACATTCGGGTCCATTCTACACGATAGTGCAAACCCCATCTCGCTCGGACCCCTAGGGGCGGTCCGGTCGGTGCGGTCGGGTCCGGTCGGGTGCGGTCGGGTTTTAGTAGGATCGGCGCATAGCTGCAGTGCACAGCCAACTGTCACTCTTAACAATATCGCAGCGAATGAACAGTCTTCCGACAAAATTCGTTGAGCGATCTTTTGCGCCAGCTTTGTTATTCAATAACATTATACTATTACTAATATATGCCAATCGCTCCTTCATAACAACATATTTCAACTAATTGGATGCTAATTGAGTTGGTTCCCGTGTGCAGTCATGATTAATCATTCTCCTGGACAAACTATATGTACATGTATGATACCGAATTAGTGCGACACTGGTTTTGAATAATATTTGTGTGAAATATGTTTTTGGATTATCCCTCTTTTATCAAATTAACAAAACGGTAATGGTCATATACCACTATAATAGTGGAATGCAGGATGTGCCTGACCTGATAAAGGCTCACTGCGCGTAACTTCAATCATTTTGTTTTTAAATTGTAGTTGGAATTTTGTTTGTTTGTTTTTTAATATTTGTTATTGGGGATCAAAACGTGAACATCATAAACACATTAGTTCGGAAAATTTAATCACGACAATATGTGTTTTGCATAAGAGATGTATAAATCAATTTAGTTGGTTAGACTCAGATTTTGAGGACACCTGGTTATCATATCTCCATGAAGATACACCGATGTTTTAAATATTTCCTTCTCTCTTGACAAATTATATCTTTTTTTGTTAGGAACATATCTTTAATGGGACAGACTGAATTGTTTTATAGTACTTGAGCCATTGTAATATACCATTCTCTGATGGTCCCTCTTCAAGTTTTTCAAGAATATATATATATGGTACCGCCCACAAGTTGGCATGTTTACTGGGATATGTATCTCTTAAATAGAATGCCTATGTTTTTGAAGGGTACTGTACACTAAACAGGTCAGGGAGAACCCAAAATCGATGTACTAAACCTCGATTTGTGTTAAAAACCTCGATCGAGGTTCTTCGAGACCATGTGACCACTGGTCAAAACATACACCCATGATATAAGGGGAAACACTCTAAACCAAATATGATACTAATGGAAGTAATGTAGTGTAAGTGATATAGGCTACGGTAGTGTGGAGTATTTCACAGTGTTTCATCTTACACCCATGGGAGGCCAAATTCACATCTAATAATTAATTGTGCTTGAGCGCAATCAAGCACAATTAATTATTAAATGTGAATTTGGCCTCTCATAGGTGTAAGATAAAATACTCCACACTAATATCGCCAGTGGTCACATGTTCTCGAAGAACCTCGATCGAGGTTGTTTAGACAAATCGAGGTTTAGTACATCGATTTTGGGTTCTCCCTGACCTGCTAAATCCGAACATTTATGGGACCATCTCCTTTTATACTGAACAGAATATATGCAACAAATGAATGAATTTGAACCATGGATTAGTGGGAAATACACTCATGTGCTCAATGAACGATGCAAAAAAACATGTTAATTATAATGAAAATGAATTTATGACTGATCACCATTTTTCGAAGTTGTGAAATTTGAACACCAAACACTCCTTAGAATGAATAATGGAGATGATTAACTTTGGTGCATATCGCCGACTAAACATTCTTATCAATGTTAGTGCTTCTCCCATCTCCATCCCTGATCAATCCAAACCGACACCAAATGTGGCATCTTTAACCCACATGATATCGTTGGAGAAGAATGTGTATGAAATTGGTGGAAATTGGCCCTATGCAACATATTTTGATCAGTTTTGGTGCCCCTCCCCATTCATGACTTGAATGGCGCCACTTTTGACATCTTTAAACCACACCATTATAGATTCCTGCCACTTTTGACATCTTTAAACAACACCATTATAGATTCCTGCTATCATGGATATGATTATGTATAGATTTGTGGCACTGGCGACTAAACAAATTCTTATCAAATTTAGTGCCCCCTCACCCTGGCTCCCATCTCTCCCCCAGGCGGCACCAATCTTTAAATCATATGATTCTTCATGTCATGGAGAAGAACAAATTTGAATCAATTTTGGAGCCCCTGTCGCAACTCTGTGCACCCCTGATTCAAACGACGCCTTATCATGGAGATGATTATGTATAAGTTTGGTTGGAAATTGTCAACAAAACAATTTGCTCATTTTTGCTGCCCATCCCCATTTTCTGCCTGACACAAACAGCATCACTTTCGAAAATTTTAACTGCACCATTATCTTCTTCATAAACAGTTATCCCTGTTAGACCCCTTAGCCATCTTGATGATCCCCCGTGAATTTCTATAGAACACAGACATTCACAGAATTAGACTCACTATATCATGAATATGACTACATATAAGTTAGGTGGAAATCAGCAACCAAACAAATTCTTATCAAATTTAGTCCTCCCACTTAAATTAAATGCACTGACTCTGGATGGCAAAATCATTTCTGTTTGTTTGCCGCCGATTGTTGTGTCCCGAATCCAGATGTAAATATTTACAATTGAGCTTAGTTTTGACGATGTTTTCTATTGAGTGGTATGGTCGATTTCTTTTAAATTTTCAGCGATGTTAGTAGAATGCTACATTCTCCAGGTTGGCATAACACCTGAAATTAAACTGTCCTGAATACTAACTTATCAGTTTCACAAACTCGAACAAGTCCATAATATGTCTTTAAAACTGTACCATGTTGTTTACAACATACCGTTTATATAGCGCTCACTAATTCATCGCCACTCAATATTATGGTGTTGAATGTGTCACAGTGAATAAATCTCCCCAAAAATCAATGCGATGTTGATTTTTTCCATGCCTTTAAAAAACCAAAATGAAGACCACACTAGTTTAAATTGCAGGGATGTATACTTGAAAGTTTAAGGAATATAATGCTGGAAGGATGTGGAAACGGTTCTTGCACAATATCTCAGGAGATAAACTCAGATAATAGGTCTAGAGACTTCATATGTTTTCTCGGCATGGTTATGCACATTGCGATTGGTCGAATAACGATAAGGAAGATTACATTAAAATTTCATGGATGCAGTTGCTTGTTTTTGTGGTTTCTCTATAGGAGGGGTGTCGATGATTCTTGCACGATATCTCAAGAAATAAGGGTTTAGGGAGTTCGTATTTTAAAGGAATTATATGCTAAGCCGTTTCTGCTATCCGAACACATCTATACCCGACCCGAGATCTGGTCTCCAATGTTGTCAGTTTCTTCTAATGCAGTTCACATAATTACAATGCAGTTGACTTCACAACACTGTCATCAGGTCATTATTTCCTTCACATATTTTGTCCATGCAAGGGTATATTTGCCTGATTTTAATTTCATTCTTCGGCTATAATGCTCGGTATAAAATGTTGTTGGACAATAATATTCTTGTCCCTGTGTATGTTCTTATAATTTACAAAAACATTGTTCAACACGTTCGTTTATGTTCTGCAATAGAGCAGTTTTGCAAAACTACAATTGCATGCTACCGTTCGTAGGCATCCATGCAAGGCATCCAATATGCTGTTTTAATGTGTAGAATGTATGCCATTGTTCCCATACATCCTCACCCTTCGATAAAAAATGGAGCACATGTATACTGAGATCCCATTCCATATCTGTAAACTGTGGAAAAGTGAAAACCCTCTTGGGGAAAATCGAATGAATGCGAGCAGTCAGAGCCAAACTTCGGTCTGAGATGTTACAGGAGCAGTGATATGCATTACCTCATATCATGATTGGACAAAATTATACATCCTGTGATGGGGCCCAGTGAGGCTAACATCAAACCTGCAATTATTGCAGAATGAAATCTCCAGAGGGTGAATTTAGTGATCGCCAAATTCACCATCTGGGGAACTCATTCTACTTAGTCCTCATCTTCTGGGAAGTATCTATAGTCTCAAATTAACATTGTTTTTAGTTACTTTTACCATTTTGGGAAGTTTCTATATCCCCTAATTTGCAATTAATATGTGAATAAATCACCAACTTCAACTGGGGAGATTCAATCTGATCCTAGGTTTCACATAGCAGTTGAGGCCTAAGCAGAACGAGGTTCCCAGAGGGTGAATTTGGTGATGCTAGCCCACCTTGCTGGATGGCGTGACTAAATTCACCCTCTTGGGACCTCATTCTTCAAACGACAGACACTCTATTTCAGACTTGGCCAACATGTTTGTAACTGTTAAATTCATAAATGCCCATTAGACCATTTATATGATATTCTTATTATCTCATACATTTGTAGAGTGGCCGATTTTCGGAGCAGAATCATAAAATACTGACCAATCTCTGGGACCAAGCACATTATGACGAGGCCGAATCAGAGACAAACCAACCCCTGAGCCATCTGCAGAAGTTCAGAATCCGAAGAAAGTAAGGATTTATTAAAGGTGGATTATCTCTTTGTAAACATGTATTATATAGTTACTGTGGTATGAAATATTAGATCTGAATCGAAGACTCCTGTCCGGAAATGCTTCTATCGATTAATATTAATTTTATTACGAATATTTTCTGGTCTAAAAAGGTGTGTTTGTTCAGCTAACGAACAATAGTGGTTACTGTTAACAGAGACCAGAAATTTTATTGTACAATTTTGTCACTGACAAACGTTAATTATACTCATTATCGCTTATATCTGTGGAACAAAACAATACACACAATCAATCTGGGACATTTGACTTTCGGTGCGTAGCCATAGGAACAGCCCAGTGCTCTATATCGTAATATGGTATCATCCGAATGGTCTGTTCTAAAAATAGCAACATGAACGGTCCCGATTTAATATTTGAAATAAAATCAATATTAATTGATTGAAGCTTTTCCGGACAGGAGTCTTCAGTTCATATCTATTATTTTATACCCACGCAACTATTTAATATTTGTTACTTAAAGAGATAATCCATCTTTAACCCTTTTATTACTGAAAGGGATCTACATTGAGCTCAATAGTCCAGCTATCATCCTTCAAAATTGCTGGTTGTACATTTTGTATCGTGAAATAAATTGATCCTATCCTTCTTGTCCTTCATATGTAGTGAATTTGCTATCATATAAACAGATATGAAGTATATGGCCCTTTTGAATTCAAAGGAATCTTCAGATAATAAAAGTTTGTTGAACTGACTAGCTGAACATGCCTAAAAATAAATCAATGGGAACTGAGTAACCACCCATCAGTGAGTACTAAATGCTGTAAACCAAATGTTTATTGTCCCCCGTAAAATTTATTTTTGGGGGACTATTGTAATCAGCTCTGTGCGTCTGTCCGTGCATCCATCCGTCCGTCAGTCCGTGCGTCTGTCCGGAGTTATAACTCCGATTTGATTGAAACTTGGTATGTAGGTGTCTCAACAGAACACAGGTACTCTGCAATTCTGGGTTTGATCCGATGTTCTTTTGTGGAGTTATTTCCCTTTTTTCAACTTTTTGTCCCCCTACGTTTCCGTCGGAGGACTATAGAAATAACCCTTGTCCGTCGAGCCGTCCGTCCGTGCGTCCGAGATTGGGTACCTTCATGGTGTAATCAACTCCTCCTACAGTTTTAAATGTAGAGATTTGAAACTCTGGTTTAATTTCTTTAACAAAGCGGCCATCGACATTTTTTTAAATTTCTTTAACAAAGCGGCCATCGACTTGCCACGTTGTCGGGGGACACTGTGGTCGGCCGACCTTTTATTTTTACTTAGACAATTTCTCACTTTTTCGGTTTCCGGATGATATCTCAAGTTTGGATCCTTTAATTGCAAATACCGTTTTTATGTGGATCAGTCATATCAAGATACAGGTTGAGCTCGAATTTGAGTTTGATCCGATGATTTTTCCTAGAGTTATGGACTTTTTTCGACTTACAAAATTCAATTTTTATACGCCCTTTTTGAAAAAAGGTTGTATTATGTTATCAGTCAAGTTCGAATACAGGTTCCGTCCAAATATTTTTACATGAGTTACGGCCCTTTTTCGACTTAGAATTTGACCGTCATTTAACATTTTTGGTTTCCGACCGATAACTCCAGTTTGGATTATTTGATCTGAACCAAAGTTGGTATGTGTATTTCCCAGCTAAAGATACAAGCCAAGTTCGAATATGGGTTCCGTCCAATTATTTTTACATGAGTTACGGCCATTTTTCGACTTAGAATTTGATCGTCTGTTAACATTTTTGGTTTCCGACCGATAACTCCAGTTTGGATTATTTGATCTGAACCAAAGTTGGTATGTGTATTTCCCAGCTAAAACTACAGGCCAAGTTCGAATATGGGTTCTGTCCAGTTATTTTTACATGAGTTACGGCCCTTTTTCAACTTAAAATTTGACCAATTTCATAACATTTTGGTTTCCGACCGATAACTCCAGTTTTGATTATTTGAGCTGAACCAAAGCTGGTATGTGTATTTCCCAGCTAAAACTACAGACCAAGTTTGAATATAGGTTCTGTCTAATTATTTTTACATGAGTTATGGCCATTTTTTCGACTTAGAATTTGACCAAATTTTGGCATTGAAATTAGGGGTATATCAGATTTTCTTCAAATGTAAGCTCAAAGTATTATCTTATTTTGCGATAGTACAATTCGAAATGGCTAAAGGGCGTATTTTGCCACGCCCTAGCGATGCTCTTGTTCTTCTTGTTTCTTTGGTTTCCGGATGATAACTCAAGTTTGGACTGTTCAATTGAAAATTCTGTTTTTTTGTAAGTCATTGATATCAAAATACAGGTGAAGTTCGAATTTGAGTATGATCCGATGAATTTTCTCAGAGTTATGGGATTTTCGACTTAGAAAATTCAATTTTTCTTGTTTTTTCTTTGGTTTCCGGATGATAACTCAAGTTTGGATTGTTTAATTGGAAATTCTGTTTTTTTGTGTGTGGGTCGTTCAATATCAAAATACAGGTCAAGTTCGAATTTGAGTTTGATCCAATGATTTTTCCCTGAGTTATGGGCCTTTCGACTTTGAAAAACATTTTTTATAATTTTCTGCATGAGGGTACCTTCATGGTGTAATCAACTCCTCCTATAGTTTTGATTGTAGATATTTGAAACTTCAGAGTATTGTTACCCACATATTGGAGATGTGCAACATGTATATAGATGATGGAAAAATATTTTTTCACAGAATTATTAACCCTTTTGACTTAGAACATTTCAACATTTGTTTTTATTTCTTTAACCCTTTACCCAACAGAAGGGCCCTGTGCCAATGCATTCTCTTATATATGCGAGGCGACCTATGGTCGACTCGCATATATAAGAGAATGCATTGGCACAGGGCATAACTGTAACTATCACAATGTGGTCAAGGAGCCGGTTCCAATGATATCCATATTTGTATGGTTCTATTGAGACAGACCAAAGATATTTTAGGCTGTTGAAGCTTTATTTGGCCGGTTTTGGCCGGTTTGTTGGGTAAAGGGTTAACAAAGTGGCATCGACTTGCCACATTGTCGGGGGACACTGTGGTCGGCCGACCTTTTATTATTCATTTAACTGACATCTGCCATTGGTTAACAAAATGTGTGCCCTGAAGATATAATTGTGGCACTAAGTTTGCTTAGTTGCTGATTACCACCAAACTTGTAGATAATCATCTCCATGATATTAGGATTATAATGGGCGTGGTTTAAATATGTCAAAAGTGGTGCCTTCGAGTCATGAATGGGGAGGGGTACCAAAGCTGATACAAATATCTTTAGCACTAATTTCCACCAAATTCATACACATTCTTATCATGTGATTCGAAGAATCAAATCATGTGGGCTAAAGAAACCACACTTAGTGCCTTTCAGGTCAGGGATGGAGAGAGGAGGGGCACCAACATTCATAAGAATGCTTTAGTTGCCGATATCCACCAAAGTTATATATAATCATCGCCATAATTTGTTCTAAGGAGTTTTTGGCTTTCAAATGTCACAACCATATTAAGTCACTTGAACAAATATATCTTCTCAACTGTCATATTTATATGGGGATGGGAATCGGGGCATTCATATAGTGAGCTAGCAAAAACATGCAGATACATAAAAGAAAGCATTAAAGTTTATATATATAAACCGGCTTCCAGTGCCGGTGCCATGACATTTTGCATGCTGGCCCGGCACGGCAAATGCTGGCTGCAGAAATAAAAGGGTTATGGCTAAATTCATTGAATTGCGATTTTGCTCTTGTTATTAGTGCCCAATATTCTGTCAAAAATAATTACATAATTAGAAATCAATTCGAGTGACAGGCGACATGATAATGGCAACCGGCACCGGACAGTACGGGCATGCCAGTGATGGCCTTTACTGGCAACCGGCAACATGCCAGCACATATTGAAGCATATATCATTCTATTTAAGAGATACATATATTCTTGAAAAATGAGGGACCTTGAACCATCAGAGGATGGCCTGTTAGAATGGCTCATGTATTATAACACAATTGAGTCTCTCCCATTCAAGATATTTTCCACAAAAAAAGATACAAATTGTCATGTCTGAGTGATAGAAATGTATAGAAGGCCTGTTAAAAAATAGTGAACATGGTGTGCAGTCAAATATACGAGCTGCGCTGATGCAGCATTAAAGATCCTGTGGCAGTGCATTCTCTTACAAATGTGAGTCTCCGACTCCCATAGGGAGCATCGCATATATAAGTGAATCACTGGCTTACAAGGTCATGGTAAATATCGTTAGGCCAATGAATTCTCTTATATTCTCCTATGGGAGACTTGCATATATAAGAGACTGCATTGGCATAGGGTTTTAACAAAATTTCAAGAAGCTTGAGTCATGGAAGGGTCAACTTACATGTATATTTAAAGTTTTATGTTATGTTTGGTGAATGTAAACCCAATACTCTTTTTAGGTTCACTCCACCTATTGGTATATGTCCATCTGGACAGCGACAAACCAACAAACTTCCTGACAGTCAATTAAGAATTCTGCGCACATGGTTGAAAGCTCATATAGAGTACCCTTATCCATCATGGGAAGAGTGCCATGAGCTTATGTGCATGACCAAAATGACAAGGTGGCAGATAAAGACATGGTTTTCAAACACAAGACGGCAGATTAGACTACAGCGTAATAAGGTAAATATATGTAATTCATACCTGTGATTTACTACTTAATTACACAGATAGGATGAGTAATATAGTTATTAGATACATTGTCTCATGTTCAGATTATATGCCATATTATATAGGCATGTGCTATTAAGTCACACACATGATATACCAAAGCAGCATATAATCTTTGGTTCTCGAATTGAAACTGAAGAAATCCCTTGATGAAAAAAGTTAACGCAATGCACTAAGTACTATATCTGAGAAATATGTGTTATATACACAATGTGTTTGTAACGATTCATGCATTGCGACGAGGCTAGTTTTCGTGGCCATATAGCTACTCGGCGACCTTGGTCGCCTAGTCGCTATATGGCCACGAAAACTATACGAGTTGCGATACATGAATCGTTACAAACACATTGTGTATATAACACATTTATCTACCATTGGTGTGACAGAATACACCACACAAATTACATTTTAGGAGTTTCTTAAATGCCAAAACTGTTGAATTTGTGTCCGACGATTAGCTTTCTTGAGTAAATTCTCCCAACCTACAAAGGTATCTGTGTCACGCGATTAGCTCTCTTTGCTAAATTCTCATAACCTGCAAGTTCACGCAAATATGCCTAATGGAAATTGTATTCAATGGACAAAATCTCTTACACTTATAATAAATACTGAACAAATACATATGATGGTAGCCTGGTAGGCTATCAACTAATGTTAAAACCTTGGAACTATTTGTTTATAGTACGCAAGAATATACGTTGGAATGTCGTTTTTATTTTTCACGTGATTGATGTGACGTCAGTTCATTCATGAATTTTGAACCAGTCAACGACATCACGAGCGCCTTGTATCGCAACTGCAGTAACGATACAGATGCTTTTATCGCCAATTCGCTATCGCCAATTGTATCCGGGAATTTCGTATGAAATGGTAGATAAAGTCACAGAACGCAATCAGCACTATCAAATTTATCGCACAGAATTGAGAATAACGCTCTTAATTATTACTATATATGAATGCTTTGACGTTGAAGAACAATAGAACCTTTTCCTTTTCGATAATTATGAAACTTTCAACCAATGCACATAGTCGGGGACAAAAAAAAAACAATACACCCATATTTCAATACGATCGAGGCCAAGACATTGAGGCTCGAAAATTATGAGTTGCTTCAAGGCAAATGTACAAAAATTGTTGCAAGTTAAGTTTGCAGAATGTGAAGTCGCAGTCCAAGCATCGACACTATATATATACTAGGGGGTTGCCCGTCACAAAATGACGGGTATACAAATGTTCTTTGTTACTTTCTAGTGTCCGCGGTCATGAACAAATTCTCATTTCTATATAAGGAATGGAATGGTCATGCCTCTTTTTTGTCACTGGATGCGCGAGGGAACACTTTATTTCACTAAAACTGTATTTCTACACATACCCACCCACATATACGCATGCATATATTGAACGAAACAAAATCAACATATTACTTTAAATATTACTATATACTAACTGAAACATACTCAATTCGGGAGCGTTTATTCAGCGACGAAGGGGGCTAGCAACACATTTTTATCTTAAACGGATCCCCTTGGGAGCCTGCATTCAGCATGCAGCCTAAGGACCACAGGCCCATTTGTGGGAACACTTTATTTGAAATAAAACTGTATTTTCTACCACACCCCACCCCATCTCCCCAACCCACATATATACATGTATATGCATGCACAAACAGAACGCAACAATCAAGATATTTGACTTTATCACTATATACTAACTGAAACAGGCTCCATTCAGGAGCCTTTATTTAGCTATGGAGGGGCCTGCGGCCCCTTTGTGCGCTTCGCACACATTATATTACCTTAAACAGCGCGCGCTTCACGCACATTTTAATCTTTTAAACATTCTTTTATCAGATTTACACTCAACTGAAACATTAAAAGAGCATTAACTATATAGCGTCGGCAGTTTTGTTTACACTGTATTAGTCCCGGCTCGGGAATGTGGTTTTTCTAACCGAGTTCCGGCGGTATACCCACTGACGGGAGGTCAGACTGTGTCCATTCACCATTTTCCGCACAACTTTCATAACAAAGACAGCATTCTTTACTTATGTTCACACCGAACTGGCAAATTAAAATACCATATTAGCACCCATAATTCCCAACGATTGTAGAACTGGCAAATTAAAATACCATATTAGCACCCATTCCCAACGATGGTGAGCGTTCGAGTCTCGACTCTACACCCATTACATGCACTTTCACGACAAAATCAACATTTGATACTTCTATTCACACTCAACCTGAACTGACAAATTAATTTAGCCCCTATATATTTCCAACAACGCTGTTAGCATGCATGGAAGTTTCGTCGACAATAGCAAAGCTAATGTGGGTTTGCGTGCGACGTCGTCATTTCGACAAATGTCGTAAGAAATAGTGTCTATACTTGAGTGTAAATACTCCATTTCTCTCAGGTTTGCTTTGACCAATCGACTTGAAATTTGGTGAGTGATCTTTTACGACACAGTATAGGCCGTGGTACAAATTTGGGCCACATTGCACCCATGGTTGAAAAGGTATAAATGCGCCAAAAGCGTGACCGAGTTATACACAGACAGACACACACACACACAGACGACGGGTTTTATATATATAGATTTATACATGTGGCAGGAAAATATTTTCCAGTATTAAGATGGCTTTGTTCAATTTCCAAACAAAATTTATTAATCTGACATTCGAAGTGGGCCTTTGTAGTATTGGGCCTTGGGGCAGGGACGTGGGTGGCTAGAATCAGAATCAGACCAAACACAAGATTTGCATAATTCCATTTGCACCCCCTTACACCTCAGTGCTCAGGCCTAATATCCTATATATTCATAAACCATGGTTCTATATTCCTGGTATGAGAACATTCAGATATTTTAACCTGAAAATTGCATAAATTCTTACATCTAGTGGTCTAACTCCAGACAAATACACACGGCTACAGACAAGAGACCGGGCCCACCATGGTTGCTCGGCCCGGTGTGAAAATGTTTTTAAAACTATACAAGTAAATCTCAAATCCTAGCATCTAGACTGGCCTCAACTGAAGCTTTCCTAGTGTTGGAAATTTCAAACCTCATCTCCCCCTCAGGTTGGAAAATTCTCCAACTGATGACCATTTCAGTCCACAAGTTCGAACAAATGTAGTAAAATATTGTTTTGTTAAACTAATTAGCCGTTTTGTATTGGCCACGGGGGAGGGACAATGACACACCATGGGCCGACCATGGTTCGGCCCGGTGTGCGAAATGTTTAGAATCTGAACAAGAAAGTCGCAAAATCCTAGCATCTAGACTAGCCTCAAGTCTTCCTAGAGTTGGAAATTTCAAACCTGACACCCCCACTTAGGATGACAATTCCAATGACAATGTTGAACAAATGTATGACAATATTGTTTTCTTAAATTAACCAGCAGTTTTTGACTGGCCACGGGGGAGGGACCAGGACACAAGCTTTCCAAGTGTTGGAAATTTCCAACCTCTCACCCCCCTTAAGGTTGGAAAATTTCCAACGGATGACCATTTCAGTCCAAAATTTTGACAAAAAATAGGAAAATATGCAAATATTGGTCCAAAAACAATAAATTCCCCCATTATCAACCTATTGTTGGTGTGAAATTGCCAACTAATGTTTTGGCAGGTATGAAATTTCCAACTGTTGAAAATTTTGACCCAAACCCCTAGGCATGGCATGAAAATTCTCAAACATAGAAAATTATTTTTAGGTAGTTGTCTTCCTAAATGAAATTTATTGTGAAATTTCTGGCTAAACGTGCTGCTGACTCCTAAAGCTTTAATTTTCATCTATTTCTGTTTAAAGTTACTCAATCCGAATCGATGGTCCCCATATCATTAGATTCCAACAACAACACAATATTTTTGAAATGCTGCTTCAGTTATCAGAATCGATTAATTACAACAAATAATGCTAACCACTGTTAACTATAGTACAAAATTGCCCAAAAAGTTTTTATATCAACATTTTGTTCAACATCGTTTGGTATCGAGAGTATGTTGGTCAGCATTCGTCGAATATTTGCCAGGCCACCAAATATTTGAGGTGGTGAAAATCTGATCAATCTGGGCTTTGATGGGTGGGTTCCTCAACTCAAATCTAACATTTTTAACCCTGAAGCTGATGAAATAGTAATTTATGGCCGTTAAATCGGATTATGCATCTTTATTGCTTTGAAATAGTTTTATTTATATGCACTTGGATTTTACCTAGAAGTTTTCATTAATTAATGAGATAAAAACATAAACCCCTTGGGCTTAAACATTGGTATATCAGTATGGTATATAAGAATAATGTTGTCCCTTATAATTGTCATGTTGCAGATTCATTACTAATGCCTCAGTGAGCTTTAAAACTGATCAGAGATCAATTCTCAGATATATAAACTTGCAGGAACATCATAGGAAATCATCCATCTTGCATTTCCTCACTGAAGACATTGGACCCGCTGGATTACATTCTCTACCAGACTTCCAGCCCAGGCGACCTTTCATGAATCTCATGCAAGATGACTCACAATGGAAATTTCCTTCAACTGTACCATATGGAAGCTCTGATGTAAGAAATTCAATTCTGCCTGGGGCTGCAGAGAGTACACCATGGGAATCGGTTAACACAGAGCCTCAATACCCAGTTTGTAGAACAAGTTCAATGTATTGTGGTGAGTTGGTACTAATATGTGTGTTTGGTAAATTACATATGCTTTATTCTAATTAAGTGATGCATATATTGCTGAATTGGTCATTCTCACCAAAATTGTGGGAAAGTTACCCAGGTTGTAATAAATTAAGTTACCACCAAGTTTCATACAATCTCATTTAAGCCAAAAGTCTAAAAAAAATAGTGATGTTTCCAATAGCCAGCCCACTCCTAGTCCAGACCTCTGCCCCTACTAATTTTATCGACCCTGTGAACAAAAATATAAATAAATGGAAAAGCAGAAAAATATTTGTGTTTATCAATTTCAGATCATAGTAAAACTATGCTGATCACTGTGACCAGTCACCGATCTGTATTATTAACTGGTGTTTTAAGATGGCGGCGTCTGTGTGTATACTGGCCAGTTCAACATGTTTGGTTGAGTGAGTCTCACATAGGGAATCTCGCATATGTAAGAGAATGCATTGGCACAGGGTTTTTTCGCAAAATTTCAGGAAGCTCCAGTCATGGAAGACTAATAAAAAGGCCTAGCTTCCTGAAATTTTGCAAAAACCCTGTACCAATGAATTCTCTTAAGTATGTGAGTCTCCCACAGAGAGTCTCGCTTATATAAGAGAATACATTGGCTTAACACTATTTACATTGACCTTGACCTGTGGGAGGCTCACATATATAAGAGAATGCACTGGCACATGATCTTTAATGCTGCACCAGCGCAGCTCCTCGACATGAAAGGGTTAATGCGTAAATGGTTGCTCTTTTCATCTAGCCATCTTGATGAATGAAGTGACACTATTGATTTTGCAATATGACCGCAAAATACAGGCTGATTGAGTTTGAAGAATAGTTCAGTCAAATTATTTTGACCAGCATCATCAGGCATCATAGGCTTTTTTTTTCGACTCAGAAATTTGAGTTTTCATGGTTTCCGGATGTCTTTGTCAAGTGAGTTAGGGGCGTTTTTTCTTAGATATTTTGGTTGTCTGGGTTTGTTGGTGATAACTCCAGGTGAGGTTGTTGTCATCTCTGTACTTGGGCTTAGACTGCAGGCAGATGAATTAAAATTATGACTATAGCTTTAATCAAAGAATATATTTATTACCCTATGACTTATTGCAGGTGATGAAACAATGGATATTCTGAACCTCACCACAAGGAACCAACCAATCACTGGCTTCTATTCACACCAGCTGACTGCCAATCCCACATGGTACAACCATAATCTGCCAGTTGACCATCAGTTCAGCATTCCACATCAGTTAGGTTCTCCTAACAGGGCTGGTTACCATACATGGTATGTGAAGTATTATGGACTTTATATTCCACCAAATTCAAGTCTTTTATACATTGTTAACCCTTTCATGGCAGGAACAGCGCTGATGCAGCATTAAAGATCATGTGCCAGTGCATTCTCTTATATATGTGAGTCTCCCTTAGGGAGCCTCGCATATATAAGAGAATGCACTGGCTTACAAGATCAAGCCAGTGCATTCTCTTGAATATTGTTTGGCCAAAGTATTCTCTTATATGCATTGGTACAGGTTTTCTAAACATTTCAGGAAGCTCTAAACACTTGTTGGTTGAACTTGAGAACTGATGAGAATGAAATTCTTGTTATCGCATAGCTATCTTTATATATTTATACTCAGAAACACATACTGCAATGATATCACATGAATATCAATGAAATATTATCTCAGACTCTTTCAATCTCAGAAATTTAATGCAAGGATTTCAAAATATAATTTTTGGTCCAAATTGTTACATTTGTTCATACCAGGCCGAAACATGGATCACCCTGATGTGCCTAAATTACACCAATCTGAAGGACTGGAAATATTCCATCCAATCAAACAGGGAAAGATATACACAATTTCAATTGAGAGGGGGGAGCTGTCTATTGCCAAGTTTTCAACTACGTGATGCCACTCGTAGAGCAGTGTTCGCGCTGTACCGAAAAAAACTTTAGCCAAAAGTTTAGCCAAATGAAAATTATATTAGCCAAATGAAAAAAACTTTAGCCAAATGTTTTTTGGTCAAATTAAAAAAAACTATGGCCAAATTAAATCATCGTTTTCTGGTCGGTTTACAATTAATGACTAAAACGTCAAATCTAACAGTCACAGGTAACATACACAATAATTTAACTGATTTTGAATTAAAAATATTTATATATATATCATTTATTAAACATTTATTAATCTTTATGTGAAAGAACGATTTGGGGGGGGGGGGGGGGGGGGGGGAACCCGGGATTTTCCTTTTTAATGTCATTTTTTTTTTTTTATATCAATTTCTTTTTTTAAATCATTAAATATTAATTATCCTTGCGAAAATATCTAAGTGACATCTGGAAACTAATAACGTAATATTGTTACGCCATTATCAAATTACAATCTGTCGTAAAAGCATGCATATTATTTTGAATGCATCGGTATTGACGACAAATAGCCACAAAATATCTGTCGGGATTCACATTTGGCTGATTAAGCTATTGTCTTACAATCGGTGGTCATAAACCCTGCCCTGCCAGTGACCAGACAGACAATGGGGGATTAGCGGATTAAATGTAAAACAATGACCTTTTGCTGTTTCGTGCAGAGTGACGGGTTTTCCTTTGTACTGTCCGCGATCGGGTTTCCCTTAAATCCCTTTGTACAGTCGGCGATATATTTCCACTTACGATGTTTTCTGACTAGATCGTTCACAACGAAAACCCACTTGCTAAAAAATCATGCTTTCAGTCTCCATTTGGGGTCAAAAAAAGTTTAGCCAAAAGTTTAGCCAAATGAAATTTTTATTAGCCAAATTCGAAAAAGATTAGCCATTGGCTAATTTGGCTACCGACAGCGCGAACACTGTCGTAGAGGCCAATGCCTGATCAGGCCAATGTGTGCCATAGGCAATGTGTGCTAGCAAAATTTCACATCTATTTAAAGGGACACTGTATTCAAATTTCCTAGGGATTTGTTTAACCTAAAGTAATAGCAAGAACTTTACCAAATATGCCTAGTGTGCGTGCCAATGGAAATGGACATCGCTCTGGAATAAAGCATGTTAGTGGACCAAAATCTGTCAACTTTCACTGTTTGTGAGTATGGTACGATGAAGTACGAATCGATGGGAAAACAATTATAAAAGAATGCATTGGCCTAACAATATTTACATTGACCTTTTAAGCCAGTGCATTCTATTATATATGCAAGACTCCCTATGGGAGACTCACATCTATATAAGATAATACATTGGCTCATGATCTTTAATGCTGCACCAGCGTGGCTCCCATCATGAAATTAATATTAATATTAGGTCCTTTTGTTTGGCATGGCATTTGTTCATTTTTAAGGACAAATGCCCCAAGGCATTACCATTTTAAATAGTGATGCGGACCGGACCGGACCACCTTGGATGGTCCGGTCCACTGCCAATGCGGTCCAGTCTGGTCCAGGCCATTCCGGTTCGGTACACATGCCTGGACCGGTCCAAAACGGTCCGGTCCACCTATAATAGTCTATATGTTAACGAATTCTCTGTTTTCTCAAAGTTTTTACTCTGTATATAGTACAAACTATAAGGTTAATGAGTTCTGTGCATTGCAATGAGTCCATAATTGTTAAAACTTACATTGTTTGCCGATTGTATGCATCATTGTCTGTCTTTTGTGGGATATTCTGGAACGATGCACGATAATTGTATTTCTAGTAATGCGAACATGCACCAATTAAATGTATTGGACAGATATATAGCTAGGGCCAGAATGTGTTATAGCCAATCTAACATGGCACTCAACTGATCGTATGCATGATTCGTATCATACTTATTTTCATTAAATTGAAATTTAAACGAAATAACTATACTGATGACAATTATACAAATGTGTACTAATATGACTACTACATTAATATTGGAGTCTTGGAGATTGTGATGGCTGATTGTATAGTCCTGACAATTACAGTTATATGTACCTAAGTACAACTACTATTGGATTAATGTGACTGTCCTGTGTATGTACTATGTAATGTGGTTTGCATGTTTCTTCGATAATTATAACTGTGAAAAACAATAGAATACTCTATTCGATATCCATCCAAATTGATTAGTTGATGCCATGTTACACTGTTTATGACAAATAGTTCCATACTCATTCAGTTGCATGTTTGTCGCCTTGAAAGCAGGCGGCCGGAAATCGGCGACATCAAAGCAGACGGCCGCCCACACTGGCACTTTCATTATAAGGAAAGTGACATGTACAAAGTACATCTATACATTGTTTTCGTGGCATCAAGCGTTTAATAGATATTAACCACGTGAATGCGTCAATACATCGTTGCTAATTGATATGACGGCAAATATGCAATAATATTCGCGATAGTTTAGTATAACTGAAGTAAAATAGTGGACCGGACCGGAGAGTACCGGACCGGCGGCAAAAAGCGGTTCGGTCCGGTCCAGTGACACCCGGTCCGGTCCGCATCACTAATTTTAAAGAACAAGTTCCTTGATACATGAGCAATATATGTTCATCATAACAATTTCCAACTTTTCATGTCCGATTTCCTACTGTTCTGACAATTTTTTTTTACCTAGTAAGTATATCTGAGGGACATATATGAGACCCTGTGCTTTTACTATGTCACATCACGCTGATATTTATTGAGTGGGTTTGAAACCATCCTGTATGATAATGTCTTGCTAATGACATTTTTGTCCAATGTTTTAACAGGTATCAGGATACTGCACACAGTGTAAACATGCATGAGGTAAGGGAAATACTTTAAAGATTTTTCCAAATGGAATGTGCAATACATGAACATTTCTGGGCAGTAACATCTGCTGTGTCTACTACTGCATCTGTCATAAAATTTATTTGTTAGAATTTGTTTGTCTCACCTTAACAATTGAATGAGTTTGGATATGCCTTTTCCTGAATTGTCATTCAATTCTGTTACTGTCAAGTAAGGAAATAAAAAAAATGGCACCATGAGACTTGTAGAATAAACATTCCTGCAACATTTGATACTAATTTCAACCAATCTTTGAGATGGAAACTGGCCTTATCCCATTTTATGACGGGAGTGTGCTGGTACAGCATTAAAGAACCCGTGTCAGTCAGTTCATTCTCTTAATTATATCCAACAGGGAGCCTCACATACATAGGAGAATGCACTGGCTTACAAGGTCAAGGTAAATAGTGATAGGCCAATGTATTCTCTTATATATGTGATGCTTCCCTGTGGGAGACTCGCATTTATATAAGAGAATGCATTGGCACAGGGTTTTCACAAAATTTCAGGAAGTTCCAGTCATGAAAGGGTTTACATTCATGAAGCCTGTCAGAGGTTCTCCAAAGTAATCCATAAACGCCACCATATTCGCTCGGTGCTGTACCAACAATATCTCATATTTTCTTCTATAGGATATTTCTTCTAGATTACTAAGGTATTCGGAAGGGTTTCCTGATCTATTGTGATATATAGGCAACTATATTGTATTGATAACTGTCTCATGGGGGAGGTCTTGATTTCATGGCTTCTTTCATCCTTTTTTCCAGTCAGACTTGTTTACTTTGAAAATTTCAGAAATAGGGAGATTTTGACCAAAATAGGGAGATATTTTCTTTGTATAGAAAACAAGTTGTAGGCTTCTATGAATAAGGATTTAGTTATAGTGTGGTCATTGAAGCAGAATTTGGGGATCAACCCGGAAGAAATTGATATAAGCTGATTTTGGTGTCATTCGATGCAGCAAAGCCTCAGGAACAACCTTTCCAAAATCCATAAAAATCCGCTTTGGGGAAACTTTGTTATCCAACATGGCGTCCAACATGGTTGTCTATACTACATCAGTTCTCATAATAAGTCATTATACGATTTATTGTGGCATCGGAATTACGCCGTTATACCAGTTTGTGTTAAATTAGAGCGAATAGAGAGACATGGACAGAAAATTGTACAATCGCAGGCATGAAATGGCTGTCAAAATTGCCGCAACTCCAAGCCATACCATGAAGAATGCAACATATTTGATAATCACATAGGAGTGAAAATACGTATTGGTAATATACAAGTCGATTGTTAAATATCTTTAAAGGTACACACATCATTAAAACAGATCCATCTGAAGGATTTATTGGGTGTTCTGCTTATCCAACATCCAACTGTTGGGCCAAAAATAATAATTTTGGGCATGCAACACACAAACTAATGTTTCGCCTCACAGTGCATGGTAGTTTCATTCAGATGGTGAGTAAGTATTGAATGTGACGCCGAAATTTAATTGCATACTCTAGCAGTATAAATACTCCCGGCGATAATTAACCGTACACATATGTCGCAATGATTATTATACTGTAAAGAAACACTCATATTTCCAATAGAGTAGCACCGCAACTCACCAGATCAAAGAGACGGTACATCATACATTGTATGTAAGACTAATTTTCATGCTACTACCAAACCAGTTTCTAAGTAGAAAATTTTGTTCAAATTACTTCAGTCGCCACTTCATGACTGGAATATGCTACCACGCAATGCACACTATTAGTTTTCAGTATATAGTTTTTTTAAATATCCTACCATTACCCGGGGCCCCCACGTAATAGTGCTAGATAGCAGGTGATCATCGTTTAAGATGTTATTTCAATGTTGAACATTCATGCAATATTGTTTGTTGTGGTTCTGTGTGAAGCAGCTTGTGTAACATTAGGGAGAAGGATTAAATACGGTGATACAGTTGAAGAAAACATAGTAAGTTTCGCATAGATGTGGCCTTGGTGAATTCAACCAAATATAATTTCCAGGTATAAACAGTCTATGTCACAGAGTATGTTAGCAATATTTGTCAAGTTTAGAATTTATTGAAGATAGTATATGATACTCCTTTGTGTTTTAATCAATTTAGTTCAAGGTATACCACCATGCATTCTTTTTGATAAAAGCGAAATATTCATGTTTTATCACTTGATCTGAGGCAACTGTGACTACTATTTTGAGACAAGGACAACAGGATATGTGCATTTTACCCAGTACGTACTATATGAATACCTTTCATACCATTTATAGCAGTTAATTTTGAAAGGTTTTATGCTGCAGATATCAAAATAAATGATGATTGATCACATTCATGAGACTGCTCTGAGTATTCATATTTCTGCTTCAAGAAAAAAGGTTGAAGTCAATACATATCCCAACTCAGTCTCATTTAGCTGTTTAATTACACATATATCCTACGAATCAAGATAAGCAGTACAGATAAAACTACGTTATTTTTCCGTTTCTGGGTGCCCAAAGTCCAGATTTAACCGTTTCATAAGACCCTGATTTTGCTTGCTCTCTCATGAGATACATCAGAGAGAATTTGAACATCTCTTATCAATAATTTCTCTTATAGACTGCAATTATTCCTCCTCGCATAACTCCAGTGTATGTTCACTCGTATAAGACTAGCTATTAAATTTGCAAATTGCATTCGATTTTGTCCATTTTGGGAAAGACATTCTACAGCAATGTTTGTGTATATTTCAATTTATTACCAATTTAGCATTAATTGGAACACCTACCGCAGAAATTCAATACTTTCTGATAACAACAGACATTATGTACGCCATCTTGGATCCTGAATTTTCCCATGAGCAGATTTTGGATATGTTGTTCCTGGTGTTTTTCAGCATCGAATGACTCCATAACCAGCTTGTATCTAATTTATTCCGGGTTCAACTCTCCCACGACCACACTATTATTATCATTTGATATTTAATTATATAAAAAATGACAATAACATTTTTAGTTTACAATATAACAAAATATAAATTATTAAAACATTGCAATCACAACCTACTTCTCATTCTCACACGAGTGGCCTTTCACATATGATTTCAGAGCTGCCTTTGACACTTTGATCATATCTTGTGATGGTCGTAATTGAATCAATTACCATTGCTGTTCAGTTTACAAGCTGGTAAAACACCCAAAAGTATCACTGTTCATTTCTGATCGAAACTCCATATTGAGCACTGTCATAGACTGTTTTCACTACATTCGGGCTAATGTATGCACACATTGCAGTGATTGCACAGTGCCAGTCAATTTTTTTAAATTGGAGAAACTCCATTTGCATCTATCCCTTGACTTTTTCAAAGTTCTCTTTGTGAGCGGTGACTTCAAATTTTCCAACTTTAACTCGATCCACTTCAACACTTAAGAACAAGCTAATTAAACTGTCTGCTTTTGTAAAAACTTTGTTCATAATTAAGAATTATCATTGAATATTGAAGATACCCTTTCTATACTAAATACTCATTGATGAGTAGTTCCCTTAGGAAATGTTCAAATAATAATTTCAACAAACGACCACAGGTCATTTGTTGAACTTATTATCTGAACATTTCCCACTAATTAATAGGAGTCCTTTGTACTGTCAATTCTTCTGTCTGTCATCTGCTTATATTTTCTGGACATCCCTCCAGATGAATGATAGGCCCTTCCAAAATATACATTTATAACTGACTGAGAGAATCCATTTAGTAAAGAAAGGGGTAATTCCCATGCTTGAAACATACCCTCAAATTCCCAACTTTTAACATTAAGACGAGAATTGTCCTCCTGGGAGGGTCTCAATCACTGGAATATCCTAATAATGGTTTATTTTCGTCAAGACCAGAAGAGTGAAAACACCCCTTTTCAGACGATGACTATGTTTGGTGATAGGAGCAAGAAAATGTTTTCAGTATATTGGAGTGTATCTCATATTTTGAAAAAAAGGCATAATAACTTATTAATATTTATTTTTAGGATCTAGAAACAGCTCAGGCGTTGCTCTTTCTCTCCAACCACAACGCTTATTAAATGAGGGATAACAGAACCTGATTTGCAGAATGAAAACCATGAACTCATTGATCACCATTGCATAATATATAAAACAGCTGCTTGATCACGAAGTCATGATGAAAGAACGACTTTCTATTTAATAGCATGAAGTATGCCTTGGATATGCATGACACTGAATGCGCCTTGTCATACTTAATTTTAAACTTTCTTCTAACTTGTTAAAGCCACATATAATGTTCAATGCCCAATTAAAATGATATATATATTAAATATATGTTATTTACCGTTAAAATACCTAGAATAGATATGGATGTATAAGGCACTGGTTCAGTATCAAGTGTTAAAATGCCTTAGAATGTGAGTGAACAAATCATAATTTCTTATTGAAATTGCCATGTTACAATTGGAATGGCACATTGAGATGTTTTGATTTAAAGGGGACCATCTCCTTTTATACTCAAAAGAATATATGCAACAAATGAATGAATTTGAGCCATGGATTAGTGCAAAATACACTAATGTTCTCTATGAACGACAAACAACATAGTAATTATAATGAAAATTAATTAAAAACACCAGCCATTTATTCATTTTCATTATATTACCATGTTGTTTGTATCGTTCATAGAGCACATGATGTATTTGGCACTAATCAATGGCTCAAATTCATAGTCCCCATTTTAAATGATGTTTAATAAAACATGTGTTTTAACCCTATACTAAATACTCATTGACGAACAGTTCCCTTAGTAAATGTTCAGATAATAAGTTCAACATACAGCTCTTTGTTGAACTTATTATATGAACATTTCCTACCAATGAATAAGAATCTTTCTGCACTTGCATTATATCTGTCGTCTGCTTCAATTTCATGAACATCCCTCCATATAAATAAAGGATCATTCCAATATATACCTTTATAACTGATGGGAGAATCAATTTATTAAAGAAAGGATTAATAGTGTTGAAACAATGGAGTTAGTTTTTAACTCTATACAATGATTTACGAAAAGCACACTTTTCCATACAAAGCTCATAAAATGCTATCTTACAACAGTCAAGTATTCAGTTTCTCAACATTTATTTCCCAGAGTGATATATCAATTTCATCAGTGAGAGAGATAAAGTTGATAAATTTACCCTTCCTAATAGCAGGAAGCAGGTTGAAGATGCCATGCCGGCAGTGAGCAAATTGATTTCTGAAACAAAGGCTGAATATTGCATACATGTAGCGGCAACTAGCAATTCTGCATCATGATCCGCATATCATCATAACATAAACATCACGATGTGCATTGCATCATCAAGTTGTGGATCATTGCAGCTCTAACACATATAATCATGGGGGCCCATGTTGTAGTTGAAACTAGGGGCTTAAATGAATTGGTAGACATTTTTAGGCCACAGGGTACCCTATCATGACAGTGTATACATTTTAATCTGCAAAACACAGCATAGCAGTTTTTTAGTCAAACGCTGTATGTGGCTTTAACATAGTGTTCTGTTTTTATGTTTACCCATACCATAGTATGGTAAACAAAGTGTCAACGTCCGGATTGACCACTCGTCGTTCGTCCGTCTGTCCGTAGACACTTTACGCATAATGCGATAACTGAAACATTTTCTTGATCGGAACCAAATTTGGTATGTGAGTTTCTCAGCCCAAAATACAGATCAAGTTCGAATATGGGTTTGATCCGAGTTTTTTTTACGGAGTTATGGCCCTTTTTCGACTTAGAATTAACAGATGCTACGATAACGAAAAAAATTTTTATCTGATCGGAACCAAATTTGGTATGTGAGTTTCTCAGCCCAAAATACAGATCGAGTTTGAATATGGGTTTGATCCGATTTATTTTTTAAAGGAGTTATGACCCTTTTTTTTTTTTTAAATTCGAAACAAAAATAATTTAGATTTTTTTCAGATTGAACTCCTTGCTTAATTTAACAAAACAAAAAATTAACATTTTTTTTTAAAACTTTTATAATAATAAAAAATATTAAAATAATAAAAACAAAATTGTCAATTACACTTCATTTGTTTTATACCATTTATTAGGTGTGATGTACTGTTTTGAAAATATGAAGATTTTATTGCAATAGTTACATGTAATATAATGATATCAATAAATTACCATGTGAACATCCGATATCCAGAGTATATGAGAGTACATGTACATATAGATGGTGTCATTCCAAGTGAAATCTTGTTATTAATTGAGTGATGACATATGGTACAAGCTGTGGGGTTTGGTTTGATGAAGTCAAAGATGTTTAAACAACAATTGTGGCTGTCTAATTGTTTTTCTTATCTGTCAAATTT
Organism: Siphonodentalium dalli; assembly: GCA_032622095.1. Classification (NCBI taxonomy): domain Eukaryota; kingdom Metazoa; phylum Mollusca; class Scaphopoda; order Gadilida; family Siphonodentaliidae; genus Siphonodentalium; species Siphonodentalium dalli. Next base: position 58,663,983 of record CP136067.1, read on the forward strand.
GATTATTTGATTAATGGCAGCATGAGTCTCTTGTTTCTCCTAAGAGACCAACCCCTCATCTATATACCGGTAAGTGTCTTCTATATTCCAATGACCTGCTTATAAAATAATTAACCCTTTCCAAATTTAACATAGACACATGCTATAATGTACATGGACTCTTCCTCATATTTCTTATCTATGGTTATCTTTGCACACTATTCACTTCTATCAATTTTGATATTGACTGATTAATTGATTTTTGAAAAATATATTAAGCCTTCAGACACATGCATTCAATTTGAAATTAAAATAATGGCTGATAGCCAATATGGTTTATTTATGCAATGGGTAACAGGCAGATAAATCTACATGACTATTGCATGTGATGCCTTGTTTTGAAAATCAAGATGGTAGATGTTGTTAATATTTCTAGGAACCTTATTTTCCCTTTTGTTCATATTGTTATGGTTGATTGAATTTTAGGGGCCACGGAGAGCTTAAAAGATTAACTTGAATGTTATGGATGTTAGTGTCCAAGCTACTTGTAAAACATTGTAATGTGTGAAGCCATTTAATTGAGGACTACTTGCTTTCTTTTATATGAACTACGGTAATCTGTTTTGATTTAGGGGCCATACGGACCAGCTTCCTCATCATACAATGTCTGTATAACATTATATAGATAACACTTTTGTATTGTATAAACTACATATATTTTTGAAAACCATACACCCATGTTATGAAACACTTAATCTTGCATGTACCTGACAATATAAACATTCCTTATTTAATACACATGTCAGATCTTATCTTATCTGTTCATGTTTGATAAACAAATAGCAACTGGGGAGAATGGGGGGGGGGGGTAAATTAAAGTACAATTTAAATATGAGATGGAATCCCATACATGTATGTTGTTTTAAGTAGTCTGGCTTGTCAACAAATTATAATTTCTCTTTAGAAATGAATGAATTTTAAATATCTGGCAGGTCAAAAGTGGCGGAGATAAGGGTTTATCACTTTTGCTTCCAATGAGTTAACTTAAACTCCTAAACATATCCTCCGAAATCACTAAACTGTTGGATCTCACAGTGAGAGGTCTGTGGGTGAATAGGGACATAGTTATGAGATTTAAAACTACTCCTCCCCCCACCCCAAATACTTTAACTTCTTCTTAAGACAAATTATTTGAGCTTTTGATTTCAAGTTGATTCCTGTGATCATATCTTAGACAAATTATCAGTTATATCTAATCGCTATCGCCAAGGTATGGGTTAAACATCTGCTGATCGTGATCGGCCTCTCGTTGTATTTAATATTCTTATGATCCCAATTATCTTTAATAAATAGAATTATATTGATTGCCTTCATTTATGACGTTTCATAGTAAAGAGGACTTAGTTTGGTAAGTAGACGCTTCCAAACGATTGCACAATAAAGTTGGTGAAGAGATTTAAACCTCAAAAATAGTAACTTCCCCTTGCCCTGAAATTTTGCCCTGTATATAACCTTCTGATCAGACGCTCCTAAATTACTATTTCTTTGGCTTGGGGGGGGGGGATATTTGATTCAAGTCGAGGAACCCACCAATCAAAGCTAGTGAGTGAGCAGACATCAATTTTTGAAGTTTGTTATTTCTCGAGATAGTGGCCCAGAAACACGTGGTCAAACAGGTGAAGATGGATAACTCTAAAATCAAGTGGTTATTATTACCACTTGATTTTAGAGTTATCCATCTTTACCCGTTTTAGGTTTTAGAACTCTACCTGGTTGTCATTCATAGGATATATTACGTTTCAGAAAGAGAACAATGCAATTTATTTGAAGAAAACCTTCGGAATATGAGGGGGGACCTTACGTTTTTTGAGGTGTTTATAATTCTGTTACATTGTTCTATGTCATTTATAACTTTTTGTTTACAGTTTAATAGCCTTTATAATTGGTCTGTAATCCCAGATCAGTTTCTTGTTACTTCTATTTCATTTCTGAATTCATTCATCTTTGCACATGATTGTTGACTGAAGTTTGTAGTTGCATTATTTAATAAACTTTTGTCTTGGAATTATCCATTTTTTCCACTTTTAACAATTCTTAATTACTCAGGAGGGGGGTCTGCAATTTTTTTTTCGAACACTAGGCGAGGGTGGGTGGGTGGGTGGTTCAGCAGCCCGGTTTACACAATTTTTCCTGGCCTTTTAAATGTTTTCCTAGAGTTATTTTTCTTCAAAATAATTGGGACAAAAGGTTTTAAGAATGCTTCTATTATGTAATAGGTATGCACTTAACTCTTGGTAAGGGGGTTTGAGTTCACCATCAGTTAATAATGAGGGATAAAACCAATGGGTAATACAAAGGTCTGCTTGCTAAATGTTTTCATCGAGGATCTATCAATGCACTTTGACATGGCAAGGCTCAGATTTAAATAGTTCTATTAAAAATCATTTATTCAACCTGATATAAATGAAAACATAACACAACAATAGATTCTTCAAATAAATGCAAACTCTTCACTGAAATCTTCAAATAAAAATATGGCCGCCAGCAGCCATCTTTGATTTTAATCTTTGCATCACTAAATCCTTTAACTCCACAAAGCTTATCCCTCATCCGATCATCACCAAACTTCATAGGATCCTCGGTGTGAACTCTCGATGGGTGCCTAGCATTTTTTCCTGAATTTTGTAAAAAAAAAAACTGGCTGCCAGCGGCCATCTTTTACTCTTTGTATGACCAAATCCAGACAGGTCACATTTCTCATCCAATCGTCACCAAACTTCATATTGATCTTCGAGGTGACCTCCAGATGGGAGCCTCCCTTTTTTCCCCAAAAATTGTTTAAAACAAACATGGCTGACAGCAGCCATCTCGGATTTCAAATGTCAGTCCATCAGCACACCCTGCAGCCCACATTTATTGGAGAATTGTTTTGAAACTTTACAGTCTTGTTGGTAAATAAAAAGTAGGAATGCTTCTATAATCATGATACGGAACATAGATCGGATAAGATCATGAAAACGGAGTAAAATAGTCATTTGAAGCAGTTTGGAGGGGGTGGGTCCCTATCCCAGAAATGAAAAAATAAAAAATTAGTGGGGGTGGGTACCCAGAGGGCGAAAAAAAAAAAATTGCGCCTAGCGTCCGGAAATCTTTTCCTGACCCCCACCCCTCTGCATTACTGACAATTTGTTGGGATTAGATTAGGATTCGATAAATAAAACACTTATATACATTTTTTATGAGCCTTGGAAGACATGTAAACATTCAACATCATCTGTCCAAAAGATAAACCAGTAGGGATGTGGACCGGACTGCAAAAAAACCGGTACGGACCGGACCGCCGCGCCGTCATTGGACCGGTACACTCATGGCAGTCCAGTACTGTACCAGTACGCGAACTTTAATACATATATATATGCCTAGCTCAAGTACTGGCCCTACTGGGATTTAACTGGTATGAAGATCCAATTGCCAGTCAATACACTGTGTTGCTAATATCTGGTCACCTGGTGTGACTTTAGTTATAGTTTTATTGTGGTTCGGGCAAATTGGCAAGTGACGATGTAGTCTGCAATATACATTATCAATTACAATAAACCCTTTTGTAAAGTCAGACATTGCTGCTTTAGGGAACACTTTCAAAAACGCGTTTTATACAGCCTTTGCCTCTAACTTGACTGCGTGCATCCAGGACAAAACAACGATCCTTCATGAAACGAACACTTGAAATATTTAGAAGCTCATTTCAAGCGTTTTACAGCAATATTCCCTTTAACCTTTGATCTCTGAAATGACAAATTACGAAACTGCTTATACAACTGCCATGTTCTTGATATGTTGGCCTATTTGTGACACATTGGGTATGCATATTGCTGGTGACGATGAATGATTTCAGACAAGATAGCGAATTACCATAAATATCATATGTCATCTAACCCTCCTGAACATTTCAATGTACTGAACATACAGTGTTGGTTGCAAATCGCGATATATACTAGCCTGTAGTTGGCAATATTGAACTCCAAGTAACTACATCCAATACCGTTATGACGGTATACACCAATTCCTGCATGTCGGAAATTGACCAATCTATCTGGAATATGCCAGGTTGGCAGTGCTAAGAACAAAAAGTTATGAGTGCTGAAAGACTTGGAGCATTTGCAGTCAGCACGTGGGGGATAGTGGAAATGTGAACTACAGACTATCCATAGTGAGTCAGTCACAAGTTTTAAGCACATTTATTTGCTCTCTAACTTCTATACAATGATAGAGATAAGAAATACACTACACATTTCCACAATGTATTATGTCCAGAGTTTAATACAAGCTTGCATGGCAGTAACTTGACGCTTTTGGAATACAAACGCGCATACCAAAGTAAGATTTAACACGTTCACTGCCGATGCCCATTCAATAAAATTCCATTGTCATAACGACGAAAACCGCGAATTTTGATATTTGTTTGGGTTCTCTCCTGATCGAGTCGGTTCTCTCCCCCATTTGATCGGTTTTACACGAGTAATACTATGGCTACTATTTGGCAGGATAATGGTTCAAACTGACCATGTCGTGAAATTAACAAAAGATAAACACAACAAAATATGCATTAAGTTGAAATTTGCACCAGTGTCATCAATTTCTATGAATTGCACTGCCTTCCTATGCTTATTCAATATCCTGTGTTATGCCTGTCAAAATTCACCAAGTCGCCAGCTAGTTTGAAAAATAACGCGTTTTGCAGGCCCAACATTTCCATGAATCAATAGCCGGTTAACTATAGCGCAATTTCATAGTGCTGGACTTCGGAAAGCGTGAGCGTAGATGGGATATATAGAGTTACCTGTCTTGTATTTTATGTTGTCTATTTTCGTAGACGCATTTTAATCAGCAAAAAGCCAAAAAATAAGACGTTTATGTTCGTTGACACCCATACTTGTTCTGATTACGCAATTTATGAAGTTTATGTTGGGCATCTGCTTGCTGGATGCTGATTATATAGGTTATGTGTCAGAATTCGTTATTTCTTTATCGCACTTGTTCTGCTGTTCGGGATAATCTGACCGGCAATCACTCAGGGTTTGTTCTAACTTCTAAGCCTATAGACAGTGAAGCCATGCCTGCCACTCAGATTCTTTGCTAAGAGATACCTGATTACAACCAATCATGCAATTAATTGTATCCACTCGCCTGTAAGAGGGAATAATTATTTTTTCTAGTAAAGGCTATCTTTTGTAATATTAAATACAATAAAAATTGGAAAAGTGAAAGCAAAAATTATTTGTTCACCCGCCTTTGACTTACTATAGCAGTCGACCCGAACATTCAAGATCACCCCCGGGGCAACTGGTCTTGGGCACGTATGCTGATTTTTTCCTTTCCACCCCCGCGTCCAAAATTGTTTCCGTTTTCGGCAGTTTTTTCCCCCGACCATTTTTTGATACCCACCCCCCTTTTAACACTAAAACAGAGAATGAATAGCATCTCATAATCTCCTCAGAGTAGATTTCTATTATCATTGGTATTTATATAGGCAGGCATGATTATGATATTATATCCCTCGGGACTTTTAATATTTGGTTTCTGCCAATTAATGTCACTTACTATTATTATTAGGTATTTATTATGTTATTTCTTAATATACCTGTTATATTATGTAAATGGCATAAGCTACAGTCATTATCTGGTTTAAAATGTCAGATACACAAGACAATATTCGGCCAAAAGTGCATAAATCGTTCGAATAAAGCTTATGTATAGAACCGTCACAACCATGATTGGCTTGAAATAGAACTGTCACATGCACAAGTGTTGAAACTGAGGCTACTGTTTTCTCAGCTATTTTACAGAAGAATAACACGTGTATACTTTACACTCAGTGATCATGTTCAGAATGCGTTTCATATTTTATACGCCACCAAAAACAAAGGAATTGCGTTTACGTGGCTTGATTTTCAGTGATAACATGTTGATATTTACGCGTTCACTTGCTAATTCCAAGTTAATTGTGATCTGGAGTTCACATTTCGATAATACGGCACTTCTGCAGCCTCTGTTCATTCAGAAAAGTATAATACATTCAAGATATCTATAATTATGTGTGATTTTGTCACCATCACAATACCGGCGATAGAACGACTTCCGATGTAACAGTTCCTACACAGTGGTTTCAAACTGAAATGTTTGTGTGGATGGATGGTAGGGCAGTAACAATTCATCGTGAATTCGATGTATCAAATAATTTCTGAAGATGTGCAGAAGAGCAACACGTGCAATGTTCTCTTTAGTCTACATGTTTATTATGTGTATTTAACTCATCTGGCGAGCTATTCAACTGCATTTTAGTTTAACATGCACTCCATCTCCAATTGCAAACATGTTGGTTCTGATAATTCAGGTCGTATTCATTTGCGAACACTAATTTAGTGTATCATGATATGTATCATTGATCATGAATCCTGATTCCTATTGTATCGTGACCAAGTATATCAGTGGAGCCCTCAACTATATAGCTCTAACCATCTACTAGAGCTGCAACGATTCATCGTGATTTTGATGTATTGCGATACGCTTTCACACAATACACGTATCGTATCGTGTGAAGTGTATCACGATACACAAATATCACAATTTTAGGTCATTGAAAGTGAAAATAACCCATATTTACTGTGTTTATATTTAGCAATTTAGGTAGAAAATCCTTGCAAAACATGGTTTTTGCGTATCATGATATGTATCGTATCGTTGGTCATGTATCGTGATATCATATCGTGACAAAGTGTATCGTTGCAGCCCTACCATCTACGGAGGGTGGGAGTGATAATAATATATGGTCTGGCTGTAAAAGAGATGTATTCATCTATAAGATTGCAATAAAATTGGAAATTGAAATGAAGATGATGTTATCCCAAGATACTTTATTAAAATAAATATATTATCAACAAGAAAAAACATTCGCATCTCATAAAGACAATACATTCATACATCCTACACCAATAATTACAAGAACCATTCTTGACAGAGAACTCCATGAATCAAACTTTTGAGTCAAACCAAATTCAAAAAATAAATTGGATTGAAAATTCGATGAATGGATTATCCATTTAGTACGAGACTCCCAATCGCACCACCAAAATCTTAGAACCTGATAGAATTGACAAGACTCCGCAATTATGCAGATGGTTGTCAGTATTTTCTAAAAATAGACAGGTGACTGATAACAAGCTATACCCTGTACTAAAAACTCTTTAAGTAACCAAATGATTTTGATTAGAACAGGACAACAGTTGCACATTTGAAATTACTCAAGCCTTGCCGGACCAACCTAACCTGTACCTTAATGTGACATGAAATGGTAACTAGGAAAAACTGGTACATTGTGTCCAACTTAGTTGTATACATGTGACGTATTATCTATTTCAAAGTTTTCTGTAAATCTAAACTTTTGCATGTGTCATGAAATAGCTACCCCCACAAAGATTAGCATGCCATAACGGATCAACAGTAATCATGATACTGACAAACAAAATTAATGAAGTAAACAAATAATTTGCATACTCTGCAGAATATATTAAACTGATTTTCTACATGTAGTTCCATTTCTCACCCAAATTGGGCACACATAGCACAGTTCCCTCAACGTAAACTTACCTAAGTGTAAATCCCTATATACCTGTAGTCCACCCCATATTTTGAATCTGATTTGAAAATATGTCACTATCAATTTGACAGAAACTCATAATCTTTAAGAGCTTCCTTGTAATCTTTCCTTTGTCATGTTCTTGATTAAAATACAAATTATGGCCGATAAATGAAATAAATAATTACAAACAGTATTTACAACTATTAACTGCTTTCAATATTTCGACATTAACAGAATGTGCTTTACTGTCAATACATGCTGCAGAAAAAAGGTTTCCTTATTTTCTATCCCGGAAAGATAAATGTGAGCAATTGTAATGTTTAACCCTTTCTTTACTAAACGGATTCTTCCATTCAGTTATCAAAGTATACATGTACATTGGAAATGGTCAATTATTCATTTGGAGGGATGTTCAAGAAATATAAGCAGATGACAGGCAAAATGATAATACAAGTGCAGAAGGATTCCTATTCATTGGAGGGGAATGTTCCGATAATAAGTTGAACAAAATGTATGTTTGTTGAACTTATTATCGGAACATTTATTTAGGGAACTACTCATTAAAGACATATTATGGACTTATTCGGGTGCGTGATACTTATTAGTTAGTACTCGGGCGCTATGCCAACCTAAGGAATGTAGCATTCTACTAATATCATCGAAAATTTCAAAGAAATCGACCATAGCACTCCATAGAAAACATCGTCTGAACTACCTCAATTGTAAATATTTACATCTTGATTCAGGATGCAACTATTGGCGATAAACCAACTCAAATTATTTCACCATCGAGAGTCATTGCATTTAATTAATATTAAGAATGATGGTGTGTGTTGTCAATTTGGATTAATATTTGTAGAAATAACTACTTATAGGCAAGCTTATTCTCCATTTCTATATGATCACCCTACCGGAGTGTTTCACACGACTTAACACTTTCATATCAGGAGCTGTGCTGGTGCAGCATTAAAGATCCTGTGCCAATGCATTCTCTTATACATGTGAGTCTCCCATATGGAGCCACGCATATATAAGAGAATATACTTTCAGGAAGCTCCAGTCATGAAAGGGTTAATGAGTATTTAGCAAAGAAAGGGTTTATTTGAGTCTTGAAGATTATGAGTTGCTTTCAAAATACTAAATATGCAGTAAAGTTGCATCATTTGAATGGTCCCTTATAAAAAGTACAGGAATGGAAAGAATAGTGGGTGCTATACAGAGGTCATTATACACACCTACCATAGCCTCGCATATATAAGAGAATACATTGTCCTAATATTTACCTTGACCGTGTAAGCCGGTGGATTATCATATGTGAGGCTCCCTATATAAGAGAATCCACTGGCATAGGATCTTTAATGCTGCACCATTGCAACTCATGTCATGAAAGGGTTAACCTATGCATCTCTGGCCAACTCATCCACAGCAAAGCATTAAGGTCTGCCTATATGGCAAAAAACTCTATTTTTATAAATATGTTGGATAAAATGAAAATATAGCATTACTGTAAATATGATCCCTGATAAGAGAAATAGCCTTTAAAAATAGGCTTCACAAAGCGAGTGGGAGTGACAATGTCATGGCCACGCCAATTTGAAAGCCCCTTTTCTCTGATTCCACTGACATATTCCAAGACCGGTCAAATTATAATCAGAGTAAAGTTAGTATTAATCCCTATCAATTGTACATGTATTTCTGACATAAGGCCACACCAATAATATAACCTGGTTTACAAACAACTAGGTGGGGATATAAAAAGTTTCACCTTCACAACAAATTGACACATGGGTAAGATGGACCCAAATTTAAATAAACAAAGGATAACTCTAGAATGGAAAATACGAACATGGTCATTTGAGACTTCTTTTGAAAGCATTTCCAGATAAACAAAGAAGGTTAACTCTAAAATGGAAAACACGAATGTCGTTTGCCCCTCTTTTGAAAGGAGTCATGATGACGAAACTCCATAGAAAATTTCATTCAGATCTTATAGATCATATCTGAGATATATGCCTGGATGGACAGACAGACAAAGTCAATCCAATATGAGGGTATAATAATGGACAAGAAGAGGGGAAAAGGATATAACAAAAGAAAGACTCTGCCATCAATTATTTTCTACATCACATATTTATCGTTTTAGTCAACATGACTGTAACTAAACTATTTCTATACTAAATACTCATTGACGAGACTGAGTAGTTCCCTTAGGTAATTTGCTGAATTAATTATCTGAACATTTCCCTCCAATAAATAGGACTAATTCTGTACTGTATTATCTGTCGTTTGCTTATTTTTTCCTGAAAACCCCTCCAAAGACCATTCCAATATATACTCTTAAATCTGAGTGAGATAATACACTTAGTATAGAATGGGTTAAACCAAAGACTTTTTTATACAAAAGTTGTAGGATGGCTTCTTAAACCATGCTATTAAATTGCTGTTGCTCAAACATAGAAAAAACAATGTTTGTGCCACATAGGTGGATGAGCATGCCATAAGGCAGATGTGCCGGCCAGAGAGGAGTAGGCTCAAATGGTAGGTGGGTTATATCTCTCTAGACATGGATAGTGTTTTGGCCTTCATTAATAAACCATCATCTTGTCTTAATAATGAGCCAAATTACAATGAAAACAAACAAAGCAAACATCACCATGTAAAATATATGCATATGCGACCATCCTTTAGTGATCCCTTTGAGTCGACCCATTGCTGACTTCAAGAATCCTCCAGTTGTATCAAAGTCATCATCCTGAAAAAATATAATGGCAACATATTAAGTATATCAATAGATTTATAATTCATCCCGATTTCAGGATAGAATATTTCTAATTTTGTTCTTCAAAATGTTGTGTTTTCTGAAATGGTATGATCGAATTGCTTTGAATTTTGTTTGCAATTTTTCTCCCAGACCCCTGGACCGATTTGGAGTGGCGACTCGGGGTATCCTGCCGGATATTATAATGGCGTTAAGTTTTCAAACTTTTGCTTTAAAAATTTTTTTTTTATTATATTTAAAAAAAAAAAAATTTGGTCTTTTGTTATGTTAATTTCCAGTATTTGAGGGATTTGTTCTGTCTGAAGAACTTTACCAATAGGATAGGATAGGATATAGGATAGGATATAGGATAGGATAGGATATTTACAACACACATATGAATAGTACAATAAATTAACATATAACTAGAATAATTAAGTATATTGCTGGGGGGAACATAGCCCTGCCGGGCTGTCTTCCTGTTTCCCCAATATATATGCCAACTGTGAGTACCAATGGATATGGACTCGCTCTTGAATAAAACATGTTACTCCACCAAAATCTACCAACTTTCGATGTCTACTGAGAACGATTCAAAGGAAATAACTATATTTTATGGATGAATTGTCATTGAGGTCTCATACAATTTTCGGGCAAATGTATCAAATAAAATGTTACATTATATGCATGCTTGTCCCAGAAATTTTTAATTTTTATTGTATATTCAGCGGGTGTCTTGATAAATGTATAAATGGGTATAAAATATCGGAGAAGCTATGGATGCAATTTGTTGAGCTTAGTTTATTTTAATGATGTTAAATCCAAAATTTTGCTTGTGCAGAAGGTGTCCCATGAAAATATCCCCTCCTCCCCCCTTCCCCAAACTTTGGCAATCATTTGGAGATATTATACCGGACACAACAGCAATTGGAAATTGCAGACCAAAATAGGTTTAAATTGTTCTGATAATTTGTTTTTTCCAAACCTCTAGCCACTATATCCCTGTATACATGATACATCAAAGTTTGTTTTCAGTAAAAAATTATTTATTCAATAATAAATGGGAATGCACTTACCATATCCCGAAGGAACTTATTGTGTTCTCTAACTTCATTTCCAATGTCAATCGTCAGCTGCAAGTCAAATTATTTTATGAGTACTTGAATAAATACTGTGCCCACTTATTACTGTCCGGTAATAAAAAAATGTCAATGACACTGTAGTTGAACTTGGAGAGGGGATAATTCCATGTGTTACAGTCATTGGAGCGATTAGGAATGTGGAAAGTTGAAATATCTAAGTAATACTAGATATCAACAATTTAACATGAAGAGATATATATATAATTAAAGTAAAATCCAAGATGGCCACTGGCTACCACATTTTCCAATGAAATTCCAAAACGTTTGATAGCTCCCATCTAGTAGATCAATATCAAGATCAATATGAAGTTTGGTGATGATCGGATGAGGGAAGTGGACTGTAGGCTATGCTAAAGGATTTAGTCATACAAAGAGTAAAATCCAAGACAAATTTCATAATGATCCGATCATCCGACCAAAGGTACGCTTCGATATAGCTTGACCGAAGTCTAGTTGCGGTATGACCATGGTCATTACCGGCCCATAACCTCGTAAAGAGGGCAATTAATTAGAGCATAACTGTACGACCATTAGCCGTGCTAATGGTAATTGTTGATGGATGTCTACAGGCAGGACGCCAAGCCATGGCAACAGCTCAAACTTTACAAGTAAAGTTGAGCTAAAAATAATTACTTTACTTCTGTGATTACCAAGTTTGGCTTCACATCATTTTATTTACCCTGTAGCTGCGCTCCCAATTCCCAATATCTAAAAAAAGGTGTTGTCAGAAATATCCAGCAGTTATGGTGCAAAATGTCAAATTCCCAGCCTGTCTAAATGTCTAATTTACACAAGAACCACACTTTTTGATCACTTTCATAACAGTTTTATGGTGATACTATGACAAACTGTGAATCATAAAAACAAATTTGGAAAATTGCTGTTGTTGAAAAAGTTGTTATACTTTAAGGAATGTGATTCTGAAAAAATATTTGTATTTTCTTTCAATTTTTATACTGATAATATATACTTAAAATATCCATTGTGCTTATATAATATAATATTAGTCGGTAATTTTTAAATTTTAGCCGAAGATTTTGTGTTGTAGACGAAGTCACATGATCACGTGATCAGTATAGTTACATGATTGATCGTGTGGTAATCCATTGATAACCCATCTGCATGGTAGCCATAAATAGTGACTAATTAATTTTCAGTGTCTTAGTACTAAAAATGTCTTGCATTAAGTTGATACTTTCGAGTTGCTTCACTGCACACTCGTATGCTAAAAGGTCATCAGTGTTATATTTTGCAGTATTTTACTTGACATTTCTGCTTCCTTATAATCCATATATGAAGCCTTTGGAATATTATTAAGTATATATTATACCGCTAGCTTGATCTGAATTGAGGAACAATTCAATGTGCCATTCTGGTCAAAACATGGCCATTTCGATAGGAAATTTGTTCATGCTCACTGAAGCAAGCACATTTGAAACAATGAAAACTCATCCTAAGTCCTTGCCTCCATAAATCTGATATATTATAAAAGAGTAGGATCGGTCTATCTGTTTGAGACCCCTGGATCAATTTGGAGTGGTGAATCAGGGTACCCCGTCATATGTTATAACGACGTTATTTATTCAAACTTTTTATTTAAAAACATAATTTTAAACACACCGCCATAATTATTCTATAACACACATGCGCTGCCGGCTCTGTGCTTTAACATCGATAACTGGGATTACATCATATTGGTAGACACAATAGCTCACTCCACCCAGAATCCGCGTTTTGTGTTGTCATACTCATGTGACATCATCAGAGGTTATTCTCAGGTTAAGCCATTAGGATAGCCAGAGAACTGGTAGGGGTATTATTTATTTATATTTCGGCTTATTTATTTCGAGATAGTTATGGAAACTGATCATTGTGTTCACAATTGGGAGGGCTTTCCGATAGTGCTTATATATTCCTCAGGATCACATCCTTTAAGAATTCTGGCCATGATGAAAAATCCTATCTTTTAGTAGACTACATGACACATAGTACATGTATACTTACACTTTTTAGACTTTTTACTTTATATGATAGGTCATTCTCTAGATTATCGTTTTCTGTTTCAAGCAGGTTCTGGGTTTGCTCATAGGCACCATTACCTGATTGTGGAGAAAGAAATTCAAAGTAAGAAGAATGCATGCTAAATCATTTGATTTCATTTACAATGGTATGCAGGTCTGCAGATCGCAAAATTGAGAGTCACCTATTTTTGAATCGCCTGGTTTGTGCTTAGGTGACCCATAGATTACCAGAAGAGACATGTACACAAACTACATGTACATGTATTATAATTTACTACACTGGTGTCATTAACTAATAGGCAATAAATGACTCGATATTATAACATTAACAACGTTTTGGAGATTGTGGTGTATTAGCTGCCCAACAGAAATTATAAACATATCCCGACAGCTTTTTAACTTAGAGGCCCGAGACAAGGGGGGGGGGGGGGGGGTATGGGTATTAGAATCTATTCAGTTACTGAGTTGACTTCACCAGCTTGACTTGTCGCGAATTATGTTTCGTATATCATTGAAGCCAGTCGGCAGCGACACTTCATGTCTTTGATGATCAACATAAAAGAAACCGCGCCTACACGTGCATACATTGGGCTTAGTTCAGGTCATGGAGTTCACCGCCCGTGCATGACTGATGGCAGTGGCATCGTTAAAGGAACAATGCAATAAGGCTTGAAGAAGTTAATATGTGTTAACTGTTACAGATTACGTGAAAATATGGCCGTGCAATGGCACTGCTGTCATGATAGCACATACGGTTGGTAGTGCATTTTCCCCGACTAGCAGATTTAGGGATCGACTTATTTAATAATCGCGTCGACTTCGACTAATCGTTTCAACACTATCAAAAATAATGGGAGCTATTAAATAAAATGTGTGCAGATGGTTATCTTATAGGTTAGCATGTTTCCAGGATAGAAAAACCTACAAAGATAACTTAGACTTTTCGCATCAGTCAACATTTTGATATCAAATTTTAACAAAAAAATTCTGATTTTACTCGATTCGAAAATACATCAAACCCTGCAGTCAATTCGATGTTATGATACGGTTAATCAGATCATCGACATCAAAACTGTCGTCTTCATATGTCAATAGAATAGAATAGTTTTCTTTTTCTTTTTGTCAATCAAGACACCGACGGGCAGAGTAATTATAGGTTACTGGTACAATATAATAACATAATAAAAATGTGGTTGATTTTGTTGATTTATGCTGATTTATGTGATAAATAATATTAATAAAAAATGAGAATAAAATAAAATAGAAATAAAAATACATGAACAAGACAAGTGCCCCATTCGGGGCATTCCACATGTAAGTTTTTTTTAATTTTTTTTTTTTATGGATTGTATAGATAGCTAAATTGTTGGTAATGCGGTTTAGCATAATGCCTTTTATAGCAGAGTAATCATACAAAATAACATAAGACAAAATATGATTGTCAAATACATCCCCTAATTTCGAGGTAAATTAAAAAAAAAAAACACCAGTAAAAGATTACATTTCTTATTCGCAATTTAAAAGTTTGATTAATTATTCTTGGGATAATTATATATATATATTAAATACCTAGATGAGCTCTCCGCATCTTGGGTTGTGTGTTCATAAGCTAACTTATTGTCCTTTTTAGCTTTTACAAATGTCATCTTTTACACATCATTTCTTTAAATTAGCCCAATGTTTATATACTCCGCATTCGACAATCTTATATTTTCACTAAACTCAGCCCAATAATTTGCTGACACGTGGTCTTCCGGTTAAATAAGGGGAAGCAACTCGTCGGAAAATAATTATGCGGAAGTAATTTTTGACACATATTTCTCGAAATAAAAGCAAAAAACTTGCCAAAATGAACGTCATTTTAGCTATAAAGCAATACATCTCGAAGATGATTGATGACAGTGGGCCTGGAATGAAAGTTTTGCTGATGGACAAAGAAACTACGAGTATCGTTAGCATGGTTTACGCCCAGTCTGAAATTCTACAGAAAGAAGTGTATCTGTTTGAAAGAATTGATTCAGCAAACAGAGAAAACATGAAACATTTGAAGTGTATCTGCTATGTCAGGCCAACCAGGGATAACATAGACCTGTTGGCATATGAACTGAGAAACCCAAAATATGGACTATACTACATATATTTTAGCAATGTTATCAGCAAGCAAGATGTGAAGGTTTTAGCTGAAGCTGATGATCAAGAGGTTGTCAGAGAAGTACAAGAATATTTTGGCGACTACATCTCTGTTAATCCAAACTTGTTCACAATGAATATTACAGGAAGTTGTCAGGGTTTATCATGGTCATCTGATGCTCTCGACAGAACTGTTCAAGGTTTAACTGCTGTCTTGTTGTCATTGAAAAAATGTCCCATGATAAGATATCAGAATTCCTCAGAGATGGCAAGAAGATTGGCTGAAAAGATTCGACAAGTGATAAGCAAGGAAGCAGGCCTATTTGAATTCAGAAAGACTGACGTTCCTCCAGTGTTGCTCATTGTTGATAGGCGTGATGATGCTATAACTCCTTTATTGAACCAATGGACATACCAGGCAATGGTACATGAATTACTTGGTATAAATAACAACAGAATCAACTTGTCTACAGTGCCAGGTATATCTCGCGATCTTCAAGAAGTTGTTTTATCAGCAGAGCATGATGAATTCTTTGCCAATAATATGCATATGAATTTCGGAGAGATAGGCACTAATATTAAAGATCTAATGGAAGATTTCCAAAGAAAATCTAAGAGTCAGGCAAAGGTTGAATCAATATCGGATATGAAGGCTTTCATAGAAAATTATCCACAATTCAAGAAGATGTCTGGAACTGTATCGAAGCATGTAACAGTTGTTGGCGAACTGTCAAGATTAGTGAACACCCATCAGCTGTTAGAGTTATCAGAAATAGAGCAGGATATAGCATGTCAAGGTGATCATTCTGGTTGCTTACAGAAAATAAAAGCTCTCCTATCAAATGACAAAATTCGACAGATAGACCTTCTCCGTCTTGTTATGCTTTATGCACTTAGATATGAGAGCCATAGTAATAATGATACAGCCAGTCTTGTTGAAGCTTTGAGGAGGAAAGGGTTGAGCGACAAGCACAGATCCATGGTAAGAACAATTTTGGAATATGGAGGACGTAAGGCACGTTCGAGTGATTTGTTCGGTACTCAAGATCCGGTTTCTATGACCAAGAAGTTTTTCAAAGGACTGAAGGGGGTGGAAAATGTGTACACACAACACAAACCACTATTACACCAAACATTGGACAGCCTTATGAAAGGAAAACTAAAGGAATCCAGCTTTCCATACTTGGGGACAAGTCAGCTAAAGGATAAGCCACAAGATATAGTTGTGTTTATCATTGGAGGAACAAGTTATGCTGAAGCACTCACTGTTTATAATATCAACAAAAACAATCCCAGTGTTCGTGTTGTACTTGGAGGTACATTTATTCACAATACAAACAGCTTCCTTGATGATATTTCACAAGCAGTTGGGAGCCAGCCATCCAGAGGTGCCGCTGGGTCACGGTGGTAATAAGACTTGCTTCTAAATAAACTTAATGACAAATGGAGAACATGATTTTTTATAAAGTACACATGTAGACTCAAATTTGAAATGGTTGTTTTAAACTAGTACTGTCATCTACAGAACACAGGTATTTGGAACAATAGACCCCACGACCCTAAAGACATACATGTACCGGTATATATAATAATATAAAACAAGGTAACTATCTATCAGATTACCCAAATTCCCACCGCACGTTGTTATCAAGCTGTGGCTAAAATATTTATGTTATGTTATTCAGACTATATAAATGCCTATTTTGTTCAAGAAGGGCTATGGTTCAGTTTGGCACATCACCCGACTTGATCGGTTGATTGTATCAAAAGTTACAGGCATCGGAACAGACAAATTCTAGCCTTTCTGGTCAGACATTTACTGGGCACACCGACTAACAGAATTTTTTGAGGGGACAGCCATTTTTCTTCGGTGACATTCATCAATACTTACATTTCAGGTAAATTCTGATTCATTTCAACCCATAAAAGATGTTTCTTATGGCACTATGCAGTTAATTAGCTCTCAAGATAGTGCGAAGCGTAATTTGACCCACAGTCGCCAAAATGGAAGACAAATTGCATCTCACATGTTCGAGAAAGCTGTTTAACTGTATATCTCTGTCATGGGTGCAAGAGGAGATTCTTTTATGAGCTGAAAGAATTGAAATTGACCAGATAAATGAATGTCAGACAAAAACTGGCTATATTCTCTGGTCTGATCGTAAATGTTTTTCAGTATAATGTCCGGTATAATGTCCGACCAGAAATTTTGGCCAAAAGTGTTCTGTTCTGATGCCTGTAACTTTTGATACAATCATCTGATCAAGTCGGTGATATGTCAAAATGAACTAGAGTCCTTCGGGAACAAAACATGTGTTTAGTTTGAATACAATTTTTTTTAAATATGTTAGCTACAGCTTGACAACACCAGGTGGTGGGAATTTGGGCCATCTGATAGATAGTTACCTTGTCTTATATATATATCTGTCTTTGGGGTGGTGGGGTCTAGTGTGCCAAATACCTGTATACAGAATAGTGTTGTGACTGATACATGTATCTGGCAATCTGCTATCACTTTTATTAGCTCAACTTACTTTGTAAGTTTGAGCTATTGCCATGGGTTGGCGTCCGTCGTCTGTGTGTCCGTCAACAATTTCCTTTGGCGCAGGCTACAGGTTGTACCTTTGGTCTGATCTTTATGAAATTTGTCATGAATGTTGACATGTAGATGTGAAGAAGTCATTTTGGGGTCATTTGGCCAAAAAACATGGCTGCTGGCAGCCATCTTGGATTTCAAAATTAAATCCATTGGCGCGGTCTACAGGTAGTACTGTTCGTCTGAGCATCATGAAATTTGTCATGGATGTTAATATTGACATGTAGATGAGAACGAGTCATGTTGGGGTCGTTATGTCAAAAAACATGGCCGCCAGCAGCCATCTTGGATTTTACTCTTTGCATGACTAAATCCTTTGGCGCGGGCTACAGGTCGTAGCTTTAGTCGGATCTTCATGAAATTTGTCATGGATGTTAACAATGATATGTAGACAGGAACGAGTCCTTTTGAGGTTATTCAGCCAAAAAACATGGCCGCTGGAGGCCATCTTTGATTTCAAAATTAAATCCATTGGTGCGGGCTACAGGTCGTACTATTCGACTGATAATCATGAAATTTGTCATGGATGTTAATATTGAAATGTAGATGGGAACGATAATTTTTGGGGTCGTTCGGCCAAAAAACATGGCCGCCAGCAGCCATCTTGGATTTTACTCTTTACATGACTAAATCCTTTGGCGCGGGCTGCAGGTCGTAGCTTTAGTCGGATCTTCATGAAATTTGTCATGGATGTTAACAATGACATGTAGATTGGAACGAGTCATTTTGGGGTCGTTCGGGCAAAAAACATGGCCGCCAGCAGCCATCTTGGATTTTACTCTTCGCATGACTATATCCTTTGGCGCGGGCTACAGGTCGTAGCTTTAGTCGGATCTTCATGAAATTTATCATGGATGTTAACAATGACATTGTAGATGGGAATGAGTCCTTTTGAGGTTATTCAGCCAAAAAACATGGCCGCTGGAGTTGAGCTACAGTGTCATTGACACTTTCATTATTTTTATTTACACTGGGGGGAAACTGTTTCACAAGAATCGATTCTATCGCCTATCGGGTTCCGTCTCTATCGAATTAAGTCCCGTTTCTTTCGCGACTTGAAACAAATGTTTTCAAAGTTTTGACCTCCATTTATACACTAAATGTTAAAACAGAACGTATTTTACAAAAACTATCGCTAGATTGTGTCTTTGTGCGTAATTATTGGTGATAATAATGCGAAGTCGGCTATTTTTTGCACACTTAGAAGCGTAATGTGTTTGTGTGCATTTCCTTTGTAAATTAAGCAGCATTTTGATGCTCCTTTTATCGGCCTTTTTATTAGACTGAAATATGTCTTCTTGTATGATCGAACACCAGGACACGATTATAGCACAGCTCTCGATGGCTCCTCACAGTAAAAAAACCTAAAATTAATCCATCAAAAGAAGCAACGCAATGTTCCGATTCTAATGTGATTTTTATGTTCACAATCGGTTCTTTCGCCCCACCATTTAATGCAATATTATATTCGACAAGATAGTTCATTTGTGTTTCTAGTTGCCATATTACCATATATGGTTCAAACTATAGTCACAGCAACACCAATATGAGGTTTTCAGTAGTCCAAGAGCATCATAGGTTGGATATTAAACATTATCGGTCGATCATCTTTAATATCTGACCTATGATAGTTTGTGACCACTAAAACGCATCTATTGATTTACTATGGCTACATTTTAAACCATATATGACCATGTATTGTCATTGGGTAACTATAGATGTACAATCAAATAGTCTGATCGAATATGAATGTACTGTAAACATCACAATAGAATCGGAACCTTTTGTTGCTTTTTGAGGCACTAATTTGAAGGAATTGTACAGCGAGGAACCGTCGGGAGGTATTGTGTTATAATTATCTAATGTTCAACCATAAAATTTGACAAGTTTCAGTCCAAATTAAAGTTGACAAGGCCGATAATCTGAGCATCAAAGTGAGTCTTAATTTGCATGGGAAATGCACCCAAATGCACTACGTCTCTAACTGTGCACAACATGCAGCCGATTTTGCATTACTGTCACCAATAAACACGTATAAAGACATAATCTGTCGATTGTTATTGGAGAATACATTCTGTTTTGACATTCAGTCTATAAACAACGGTCAAAACTTTGAAAATATGTTTTAGAAATCGCGAAAGAGTCGGAACTTAATTCGATAGAGACGGAACCGGAAGGGCGATAGAATCGATTCTGGTGAAACAGTTTCCCCCCAGTGATTTACAAAAGAGAAAAAGATCACTATTATTTGGCATCATCATCATCATCATCATTCAAATTACGTAGGAATCATCATATGTAAAATTAAAATAATACTTGTAATGAGCTTTCAAAACATATTTACCTAAAAATACTGCCCAACATCATTTTACTTAGAAATTAGCTTTCTACATAAATGTGTTTTTTGGTCTGATATGATGATGATCCTTGACCTGTCACACAATTAACAAACAAATTGCATTTAATACACCTACCAGCATTCAAGTTTCAAAAGTGCTGCCTGCTTGAAAAATATAGCATGCATGCAATCACTTATTCACTATCATTCCACCATCAATTTTAATTTAGCGGAGGAGTACCATATATTAGTAGTCCATTCTGAGAACTCCATATCCAAGAATTCTAATTCTCTCTTTAATTGAACTGACTATGTATTTTAAGTATATCTGACCTTGCTTCCGAGCCCTTCTGATTTAACTGCATTAAATCATCTTGCAAATAATCACATTCAGCATTCAACTCATATGCCAAATTACCAATACAATACTTATACTGTACATGTATAAATACTGGTAGGTACCGTACTAGTACATGTACCCAGTTTTGGTAGTTGGAACTTATAGTACTAAAAGTTATCTGTAGATAATAAATTAATTCAAGATGGCAAATAACAATGGGTTGACTGCTGACAACATTTTGGCAATATTTGTGTTCAATCTTGAAAGTTGAATAATTGATGATATACTGGGTATTATTTGTATTTTTGGGGTACTTGTACGATGAATACTACTTGTAATACTATGTACCAGTATAAATTAATGTGCTCACATTCACTGGGCAGTTATAATTTTAAATAACTTGGGGTGAAAATTAAATATAAATGTGCAATCATATTTTGCACTTATCTTGGCAATATAGACTGGATATAGGGGAATATACATGTACTATGATGTGTGTATACTACATGTAGTAATCAATCATTGATGTAATTGTATTGTGCATGAGTATGTTTATTTGGGTTGTTAACTGCACAAAATGTTATCTTCTGTAATATGGATAATTGTACATGTCAAATTTAATATATATCATCCTACAGTATCTGTGTACTTGTTTATTCATCCATTATTAATGGTGATTACTGTAGATCTGCAGGCTGAGACCAGAGACACGGCAAAAGTGTTAACCCTCGAACTTTTTAACATTTGGAAATTTCAGGGCTGAAACAACACCAGTTGGAAAATTCAGACCAGAATAGGTTGATAATAATCTTCTAGTTTAATTGTTCAGTTTACTTGTTTTAGATCAGCAATTGATTTATTGAACTACAGTAATGCTCTAATTAATCGACCTCTTAACCAAAGCAGGGGGGAGAGCTTTCCGATGAATGGCAACAAGCCATATTTCCGACTAAATCCTGAAAAGTTACCCATAATTCTGCTGTGTTTAAGGAGTCAATTAATTAGAGCATTACTGTACTTTCAGTCCAAATTTTACTCTGAAATGGTTATTAGTTGAAACATTTCCAACCACAGTTCAGTTGGTTCAATTGTTTGGAACAACTGGTTGGAAAGTTTGTGTAATCAGTTCCAACTGAATTTTGGAGTTTAGTGAAGAGGAGCGTTGACAAGTTAGAAATGACTTGTGCCCTAATCCAATTGGCAGCTTGCTATTAAAATATGTTAAACCAATTGAATTTTGTTCTTCATGGGAAGGGTTGCATTTGTGAATTGAAAGTTTGACATCCGCTAACAAACAACACTAGACACACATCTGGATGCAGCATTCACTAACATGGGGCTGGTAATAAGTAGATTATGCCATGAAATCTACTCTGGCTTAACGCCCGTGCATGGAGACCATATTCCACCAGTACAAAACATGGGAACTTTTTGAAGTTCTGACAGGGAACCTTATAAAGTTGGAGATAATATCTCAGGGGATATAGATCTTTACATGAATCTCTACTCTGACTAACGACCGAAGAAATAACTAAGAAAGATCTATATTCCCTGAGATATTATCTCCAACTTTATAAGGTTCCCTGTCAGTACTTCAAAAGGTTCCCAGGTGTTTTACTGGTGAAATATGATCTCAATGCACGGGTGTTAAGCCAGAGTAGATTTCATGGCATAATCTACTCCAAATCATGCTGCGATTGTAAGTAGTAATCTACATTGAAACACAAACATATGGATATGGAAGGACATTAAGTCTTAATACCAGCCCCATGTTAGTGAATGCTGCAGCCAGATGTATGTCTAGTGTTGTTTGTTAGCGGATGTCAAATTTTCAATTCACAAATGCAACCCCTCCCATGTCTCTGTCTCTGAGAAACACAAAAACGTCCAAATCAGATATATGGTCACTCGTGGATACAGCAAATATAAGCCTTAACATTCTTGCGGCCGAATCCACTTCATCGTTCTACAACGGAACGCATTATTATCTATGCTATTGTATTTTAAATGATGTGGTTTGAAAGCAATGAAATAATATTAAACCAAACTCTAAACCCAAATACGACTTTGACAGACAGAAATACTGATCCTCATAATACCCAGATGCATTCCTGTAGCTGTACCATATAATTACAGTGGAGAATTCATATGCCCTCATATCATTTAGGTTCTTATGGACTTATAGGATTTTGTGTGGATTAAGAACTATTAATTCGCCATTATTTATTTGAGGAGATCCTCCACACAGAAACGGGTGCCCTCAACCAAAAAATCTGTATATGTCCTAGATCATGCCACGAATCTCTACTCTGACTTGTACGTCCATATAGCAATTATATTCCATCCGTTCAAAACCTGGGATCTTTTTGTTAGTCTGAAGGGGAACTTTGCAACATTGAATAAACAACACCGGGAATATACAATTCGTTATTAATACTGGTCCTTAATAATCTACTGAGCTATTAGTCAGTATGGGGTGGTCCCAGCTCGACATTTCATGATTTTTTTTGTAAATTGTGACCCGATATCGCAATAAATATTGAATTATTTACCCGGCTGAAATTCCAAGTTTGTAAGCGGTGCAAAACAAAATTGGCTCACCAAAGTCACATAAATCATGCAACCTCTAACTGGAACCTTCACTTCCTGTGAAATGCATTGTTAACTTAAGGAACAGGTAAGAACTATATGTATATATTAACTGCATCGTTTCTTCTCAATGTTATAAACCTGTCAGTGCAGGGTCAGTACATAACAAAGTGTTTTGGTGCCGGGGTATGACCTATATACGGTCCTCGGTTGTAAGCCAGAGTAGATATTAGCTGCATGATCTAGGATATGTCCCTGCAACTATACAACACAACGTTTATACAGATTCCAAATATTCCATCCATGTCTCATGAACCTCACTTTATATATGGATATGGCATACGCTTTTTTGTTTTTGAAAATATTCATGGTCACTGGGCATGACTCACAAGTTTTTCTCTATATACAAAATATTCAATTTCGCATCAATTTCCGCCCAGTTTACGCGAGAAAAAAAAATCGAAAATCTATCTTAAATTTCATTGACCTTAGATTTAATGGGTGGACCCAGCTTTGCATTCGTCTTGCCTTCATATGTGTTATTTGTGGGTTATACTTGATACGCCGTGACAGGAGCAACTTTGGTTTTTAGCCTGGGGCGGATTTCAACATTCAACACTCGACTTAACGGTATAATGATGACATTACATTACATCTTTGATCTTGATCTTGTCAACCCCTCACGACTGGTTGTTAAGTAGGAGTTATGGGACCTGTCGTGGCTATACATCTGATTAACAGGTTCTGTCACACGCCGGTTAATTAATTATTCATCAGATATAGTCATTTGTGCACATGTAGACATTGAATTGAGCACTTCGTTGAGATTCGTGCGGAGTTATCACAAGTGAATCATATATTCTTTTGGGATTTTCGGACACAAACAGGCACATTTACAAGTGAAGTAAGTTCCCATTCTTCCACCTCACATCATCACATGCATATATAATCTGCATCTAATCCACCAAAGAAGACTAATCGGGAAAGAACTTATTATTTTTATATACATATATTACGACTGCTCTTTACCTTAATGGTAAGGGAACTCGTATTGTCCAAATAATAAATTACGGTACCCCTTATCCGATTAGTCTATATATACTTTGGTGGACTGCACTGCATCATGCTTGATTTGCGCGCTTATATCGATGATCACATGTCATAATCATATATCGATATGCAATTTTCTGAACAGTTTCCGTTTCAAGTAAATAGTGAAATTACAATATGAGACTGTTGTAATGTACATGTAGGTTTAAAGGACTGTATATATATACCCTAAATCCGACCATTTATGGAACCATCTCCTTTTGTATACTCAACATAATACCGGTATATGCAACAAATTGCCACTATTCTGTATAATAGTGAAATGATTCCATACATAATTATGAAGGATGCTGCGATATTCCCATTGAAATGTGAATTGGCCAATGCGATTGACCCCATCCCGTGGAGCCTGACGCATGCATATTACTATAGACGAGCATCATTTTTATCACGCAACAACTCAATTATTGAAAACTCCCCACCGCTGTCATCATTTCACGATTCATCTGTCCCCCTCCTGTCTTCTACTTTCTCACCCTCTCTCTCTCTCTCTCTCTCTCTCTCTCTCTCTCTCTCTCTCTCTCTCTCTCTCTCTCTCTCTCTCTCTCTCTCTCTCTCTCTCTCTCTCTCTCTCTCTCTCTATATATATATATATATATATATCTCTCTCTCTCTCTCTCTCTCTCTCTCTCTCCCTCTCTCTCTCTCTCTCTCTCTCTCTCACACACCCCCTGCCTCTTGCCATCCCTAACACTATCTTCTCCCAGTTTCCATCCTAACTCAAACTTAGTTATATATCTCCATTTCTCCTAAAAAACATTATTACAATCCTTTCCCGTCTGATCGATACCCCTCCCTCAGACCCTCACTTATTGGGGAAGGTGCATGTCGCCAAAGAGGAGAAGACTGCATACAAGCCCTCGGGCTTGTTGTCTGATCCTCATTTCCATTCATTATCTCTTCTATTTTGCATATTTGTATCATCTGTATATTATGTTATGTTGGATTTGGAAATAAAAATATATGTTACACTAACAAATGAATGAATTTGAGTCATGCATGGATTAGGGCAAATACACTCATGTGTTCTATGAACGATGCAAGCAACATGGTATAAAATTATAATGAAAATGAGTCGATGAATCGATGGACGGGTAAACAAAAAGTATGAGCGCATAATATAGAAAATCTTTTTGTGCACTCAGCTGGTGCACTGGCGTGATTGAATGTTATCTGGGATAACATAATAAGCTGGTCGAGGCCCAATTATTTCCATTATGGACCACGGTGCCATCCATTCATGCACATGAGAGGCCACATGACACATTCGGAACTTCCTACTCTACCTGACTCTACTGAATCAGGTATATACAATAGTGTGAATATATAATTAATTTTTTTAATTTATTTAATAGAATTGTTTAAATCGAAATTTTTAAAACACTTATTTTATTATGGAACATATTCAATACATGGGTCTTATACACTTGCACTTTCATGCAGTCCCCACCACTACACTACCATTTCTATCATAGTTTATGGATTGGCCGATCTGCTATTTGCAATTAACTGGGCTTAATTGTGTACACGATCGCGATCATATTGTTCCTCCAGTACAAGTCAGTAATTTCACAGACATGTCTGATTTTCAGGTATAATACGAAATTAAAGGCCCACTTAATTTTCGAGTCGCCGATTATTTTTTTTCATAACATATGATTAAAATACTATAATTCATCACTAGTTGAAAACATCTGAGTCTGAGAAGATGCCCACAGAGAAATAAAAAACTGTTGAAATCACTGAATGACTTCCCCCCTACTGACCACCAAGAATGCAACAAAATTCGAACTTTTTCAATGGAAGGGGAAGAACTCTATCTTTAATATATAGAGTTATTTCCCCTGCATTGAAAATAATACTGATTTTACTGCAATCTTGATGACAAAGCGCGTTGGCACCTCAAAAAAAAAAATGTCCTCATGCAGTTTATTACAATTTACACCGAATAAGTTGATAATACAATGTTTTGGAGCTTCCTCTTTCAAATGGTATATAATATGGCATATATTTTATATAATGTAATCTGTGGTTCGAAAATAAAGTGGGCCTTTAAGAGAAAATATTTGCGGACGCCGTACTGTACTTGTCACTGTCGTACAAGAATATCACGTGAACGTTCTCACCTGGCTGTTTATACATGACGGCGCGCTCAGGTAAATGTCGTTGTCATGATACTCAAAGAAAGGCATTTCCAGCTTAAAATTTTAAATGTCTATCCGAAATTCAAATTAATTCAAGAAAGATCCACAATTTTATCCCCAAATATAACAGTTCTTATACTTCCAGTTTCCGTATCTTATAGCGAAAATATCTTGACATTTGTGATAACGTTTGGTGAAGTGTAATAGAAGTAACAGCCAACAACATTCTGGAGCCTCACCCCGTTTCGTGAAAATTTGCCTGCTTTCAACAAGTATATATTTGAATGACATCAGTCTGTGACTGAGTGGACAGTCGGTTTTGATTTTCGTCCGATTAATTTACACCTCACTCTGGCGGGAACAGTACGCCAATACACAGGTGAGTGAAACTACACCTGAGTGCGATTTTGTGATGCCTATTTTCGTGCTATATGAACTGATGAACGTTTGATGTCATTTGGTGTGTTCTGCCCGTCACCAAGGACGTGACATAGTTTGGTGGTTTACTATTATTAATATGATTTCCATGTTAGAATGTTCATTATATTGGTTTGTTGGCATGTTTTTCTTTGAATGCCTATCCATCCAAATGGTTGTTGTTTGTTTCCACTAGCTTGTCATCTGGAGTTGACTCAAGTCTCAGGCACTGTGTGTCTCTGGTACTGTATGCAGGTACTTTCCCCAGTGACATGGATTCAAATCACACGATGATATAGTTGCATGTGAGACCTACTACTTCAATGTTTCAATAGTGGTATCTGGAGAAGTCGGCCCCATACGAAGACGCCGCCGCACGAAATCGGCCCTATTAATTAGATGGGAGTTGAATAAAGCCTTAAATTGGCTTAATTTGATTGAGATAGTTTTCATGTAGGCTAATTGTGAAGTCTGCAAGGCTTTCTTGATTATAAAAACACAATGAACTTCACTTATGGGCAGTCACTGACATCGGCCAGCTACCATTTTTCAATGGGCACAGGACAGAGGAAAAACGTGTCGTTTTGAATGTAGTATCCAAACAAATTCCTGGGGAGGTCCCCCCGTACCCCCACCTACCAGAGGGGGATCCCCCATCTCGTGCTCTCCCGTGCTCGCCGATTCCCGGCTCGGATGATTCTACGCATCATATATGCTTATATTATTGGCGACCCCCCCCCCCCATTTTCAAATTTCCTGGAACCACCCCTGACATGTAATGCTTTGTGTCCAATGTCATCGGTAGTTGACTGAGGACTCAGGTACAGATTGTCTCTGGTACAGTATAGAAAGTTACTTTTCCCAGTGCATGTGTGAAGGCACATAGTATCTATGAAGATTTAAATCACAGATGTGTTAGCATAAGCTCATCTTTAATAACAAGGGCGCACAATTCTGGTACTTCTTAAAGATCCTGATACCCTGTACAAAATCGGAAGTAATAAACGAAAGTTGCATTTAAAATACTGGAGGAAAATTAAAGCCATCGCTCCTATTAAACACTGTCTGAACTATGCTCAATTTTGTTAATATTTACATCTCGATTTGGGACACAACAATCAGCAATAAACTAATGCAAATGATTTTGCCATCGAATACTCATTGCATTTAATAAATATATAAGACTGACTGTGTGTGTTGTAAATTTTTATTAATATTCATAAAAATAACTGCTTTGAACAAAATTATTCTCCATTTCTATTTGGTCACCAAACCGGAGTTTTTCCACATCACTTTAGTTTCTATTCAATGTGCTACCACTGTGCACATTATTAACAGCCAATCAAGTTGATTTAAAATCAGCTTGAACCTGTTTAATACCACATCATCATGTTGTTCTGTATCTCCAGTTCAGTTTATGGAAAGATAATTCAAAAGTGGGACTGAGCGGGTCTTGACACTTACTTGTACATGTAGGTATCAGAAATATTGAGTTTTATTAGAGATATGCTTTTTAGCTCACCTGAGATTAATTTTTTTTTCAAATGGATGAAGTCTCCAGTGGAGCTATAGTCAACACTTCTTATCCGTCCATCTCTCCATCAACAATTCTTTAAATATCTTCTCCAGAACCATAAGACCGAATGGGTTCATATCTGGTATGGATGTTCCCTAGGTGACTGGGATTCATATCTGATCAAATGGGGTCACTAGGTCAAATGGGGCGGAGCCAAGAACATACGGATAACTCTTTCCCTCCATAGTAATTCTTAAAACGTATTCTTATTCAAACTGTATTGTGCCTTATTTGGTTGGGGATACAGGTAGTCTCTATGTGACTGGGATTCAGATTTGTTCAAATGGGGTCACCCGGTCAAATAGGGGCGGAGACAGTGACATAACTCTTTCCCTCTATTGCAATTCTTAAAATGACTTCTTCTCAAGAACCATCGGGCCTATTTAGCTTATATTTGGTACAGAGGGTCCTTGTGCGACTGAGATCCATATTTGTTAAAACAGGGTTCACAGATCAAAAAGAGATGTTCTCACCTATCCGGCAGGTATTATTTCGGAGGTATGTGTGATAATCCTTGACATGAAAGAGTTGCCGCTTATAGTCTTTATCGGTAGTTACTTTTGTTTTTAACCGTTTTACAGTTTTTTCATTTAAGCAACATTTGGGCTGATTTACCGGTATTTCCTTTGAACAACAGTCTATATAATATGTATGAACCGCTTATATAAAATGTACGGAACGACCAATGAACAACCAACCGTTTCCCCGTTGTGGTGTGCGTTTGGCCGTTGTGGTGTAACGCCGTTGTACAGTGTTTTTGGCGAAATTCGCAAGCGGGTAGGAGAGGGCTGATCACCAAAATCGGGATGGGGAGTTAATGTGCATATTTATTATAATGAGACCCCCACAGCCCTGAAGAAGGATATTATACCCAACGAATGAGCGCTTCCCTGGCTCTCTGTTTGTTTGTACGGCTGAGAAATAGCCTACACAAAATGCCAGGGTGGGCATTCTGACCATGGTTCCTCGAGATGAAAGCCTTATTTTCTCACCCCTGAACACAATTTGACACACGGCTGGTATTCTCCACGTAAGAAAAATTATCCCCCATCATGCTGGTAACGGCCCCAACTCTCCAGTGGCCTAAATATTCAATAAAATCCCAATCGAAGTGGGTCAACAGCAGCGAAAAAATAGCAACGCCGTTGTGGTTTTAATGGCAACAACGTTGTGGTCGGGCTGGTTTTTCGATTTTTGGCGATCGTGCAGTATTTTGATGTTTTTGAGACCAGAACAAGGTGTTTCACGCCTATTTCGTATTGTGTATCCAAAATATTACATGTATTATCCGTATAAGCAATGTTTACTCGTGCATACATGCCACGTAACCTGTCCCCATAAACATGTTTTTGTGCTTCAAATCGAACAAGTCATGCATTTTTCACAGCCAGTTACTAGTATGAGGTGTTATGAACTGCCCGTTAATTGTCCATATATGCGGGACATTAATCTTCATTTTGACTTATATGCTGTATGGTTTTGGTATATTTAGTGTGAATATACGACCGAAAAGTTGGTTGAAACAGATATTTCTCATTGTATTCACCCGTGCCATGATATGTAACCTCATAATGGCCTTCGAGATGATGATTGCTGTTTAAAATAGTCTGACAGAATACTAAAATACAAAGTTTATGTTATAATAGACTTACATCAATCATAAATATATCGCAGATATTACTAGATAATATGTTATTGTCAAGTTTGTCCGTTTATGTTGTCTAAATAAAAGTCAAAACGTTACATATCCCGACTTTGTTTTGCATAACAAGGCGTACAAACTTTTCGCGATAATTATAACACTGATAGGGAAACTGGTTATAGCCACTAACCCTGAACTTAGATGGACATACTTGAGACACACAATTACAATGTAAACGACATGTATAGAAATAACAAACAAAACCTACATATTTATAACTTTGTTTAGTGATGAACCACGAAAAATTATAGATATTTGACCCCCAGTGCATGCTCCTATAACATACGGGACTTAGGAACAATTCGCGTTATTTCGTATAAAGACACTAACAAAATAACGTGCATCATTTAAAATGTAATGACACCGCCCTACCCCAGACCCACCCACACAGAAAAGCGAATTTGGGTCATGATAAATAATATTTAACTAAATGTTTAGTGTGTAATACTACAAAAAAAATGAAAAAATAACTTCTTTTGGGTAGAATTATCCTTGCGTTATCGGAAGATATTTCATGTTCCTCATCTCCCCAATAACGATCCTTACCGTTTATAAGCTCCAGCAGTGGACCAATGAAGCTATTTCTATTTTATAACAATACTCAAGAAGCAGACCAGACACGTGTTATTATATAGCATACATCAGATTCATAAATTAGAATTTCGACGGCGATTATAAAATGTATTATATAAGAGAACATGATACTCATGAACGTAATCATCATATGGCATATATGGAAACTAATATATTTATATGTGTGGCTTTCTTGGAAATACCATTGTGGTAAAACTTTTATGAAATAGGGTGAGGGTAGGTTTTGATTACGTTTATAATTTTCGTAATCAAATCGCCTATTCGTGCCAAATAAACTTGAGTTGGTCAAACAGCAGTATCATGAGTATACAGGACGGGGAACTTACGTCACTTTGTAATATATAAGCCGCTCACTTCATACATTTTATGTTATATATTTGGTGCATGAGTTGTGGGCTATGTGAGAGAACAAATTAAAGGTACAGTTGGCCTTGGCGGTGGGTATCCTGTGAAATTATTTCCACCCGTCAAAAACCGCCACAAACAGAAAGAACATCAAAATGTAGACATACATGTACTTTGTCCGTATACCAATAAGAAATATCGCATAAACAGTATGTTATTGTCATATTGTTGACCATTGTTATGTAAACAAAAGCATAAAAGGTTACTTTTCTGCATGGTGTTTGTTTATATTATGATGGTAAACATAAAGAGCGTTCTTTGTTGTTGAATTCCTGATATGGAACTAATAAAGAGCGTTTATACAATTTGTGTGTTATTAACCAGTAGCATTGTGCTGTCTTCTGTAACACAATCAGGCTCTTGCTTGGTAAAATATAGTAGATCTTTATAATGACATGCTGTTTACGCGATGGTCATGGTATATATGAACGAAACTGTATGCGTTTTAATATTTTTCTGTTTACGGTGTTTGGAACAAATATGAATATTTTCGACAATTAAGGCCAACCCGACAGTACCTTTAATATGTGTGAATTTTACAAATATCAATTAAACGGTTAAGCAGCTAGTGTTTGATGTTCAAATTCGGTGCATATTTCGTTCCTATTTTTCATATAATTTCTTTTATAAATTCCGAGTTTTTATCATCCACTGGTTATAAAAGATGTAATGAGAAATTATATGCCTCATCCACTAGTTTATTCCGTCGGACACAGCCCTTACATCCGCTTTAAACCAATTTTAAATCAAATCCGCTTTGGTTAGAGATTCAAAATATGATGTACTGTACGCGCGTTCCACGCCGTGGTATAGGCCTATGTGGACAATAATATACTTGTTTGGAGCACAGAAAACGTGTTTATGGGGACGGGTTACGTGGCATGTATACACCAGTAAACATTGCTTATACGGATAATACATGTAATATTTTGGATACACAATACGAAATAGGCGTGAAACACCTTGTTCTGGTCTCAAAAACATCAAAATACTGCATGATCGCCAAAAATCGAGAAACCAGCCCGCCACAACGTTGTTGCCATTAAAACCACAACAGCGATGTCATTATTTCGCTGCTGTTGACTCACTTCGATTGGGATTTTATTGAATATTTAGGCCACTGGAGAGTTGTGGCCATTACCAGCATGATCGGGGATAATTTTTCTTACGTGGAGAATACCAGCGGGGTGTCAAATTGTGTTCAGGGGTGAGCAAATAAGGCTTTCATCTCGAGGAACCATGGTCAGAATGCCCACCCTGGCATTTTGTGTAGGCTATTTCTCAGCCACACACACAAACAGAGAGCCAGGGAAGCACTCATTCGTTGGGTATAATATCATTCTTCAGGGCTGTGGGGGTCTCATTATAATAAATATGCACATTAACTCCCCATCCCGATTTTGGTGATCAGCCCTCTCCTACCCGCTTGCGAATTTCGCCAAAAACACTGTACAACGGCGTTTCGCCACACCACAACGGCCAAACGCACACCACAACGGGGAAACGGTTGGTCAGTGTGACAGTTGCACTTAATGATTTATTATGATATGATTATGATACGACAAATACAATAACATAATAATGATTACATCATCACATACAAGGTCTTCAATAGCCAGATAAATATAGGACTGAATCTAAATAAGCTAGCATTCCCAACTGCTCTTCTCTGTAAACCCTCTTGTATGAATAAGACTGTTGTTGACGCTCTATGGTTGCATATTTGTGAACTGCCTGGCTGTAGTGAAAATAACACCCTCGCATTATCACACTAGGAAACACTGTTCTGATGGCATTCTGTGCACCAATTTTGAAGTCCGGGTAGCATTAACTTGGTGTTAGCGGTGTTGCAAATTCTGCTGCTTTCAGGCTGAGGAGTCGAAAAAATCTTTCATATGTTGATACAGTGGAATACAGTTGTTGATATGTCTTCGGGCATTTGTCGAATGTCCCATCACAGAAGAACATCTGTGCATTGGACAAGTGCTGCAGATACTCGTCGGTGCTGAAGATGAGTATTTTGTCATTCGTACCATCGTCGACAAGTAGAAAATCTCTGTTCATCATAGTCTTTGTATACCATTCTGGTAGCTGAATGGTATTTCGTTGTCGTGGTAGTTTTGGGTGGATCTTTGCTCGGGATCTATATAGTGATGCTTTCATGGAATAGAAAGTCGGAACCTTTGCAATGATGTCAGGATCTGTTCCGTCTGTCTGCAAATCTGCAAAAGCAAAATAATATCATTTTACAAATCGGTATATAATAAAGAGCGTTATCAATTATGTTATAATAGATAAGAATTGTTTTTGTTTTTAATATATCCTATTTCCGTGATGCTTGTTGAAATATATGATGTACCGGTACAGCTAACAAATAGCGTTCTCAGTTAAGATATTTTTTGTACTAGACTATATACTAATCTATCATATGATAATAATAGTTTTTTCAAAGATATATATTCTTTATATACATACTAGCAGGTTAGCCCGCCACTGGCGGGATTGGTCCCATGGCTTTGTTACAGAATGTCAGGGCTATTTAGGAATTTCTTTGCCAGAAACATGACTATATGAGTGTATATGAGCGTATATGAGCAAGAACACGGGCACATGCGAAATTGGACCCAATTTGACCTTGAATTGACCATTTTGAAGGTCAATGTCAGGTCAGGGTTACCAGTTAACCAATTTCAATGTAAATAAACCAAACGTGTAGCCAAGAAACAGCTAAGATCTGTTACACAGCTTTAACAAAAATTTCGGCCATTCTGGAAGCCATCTCAGGTAAATGGATTTGATCGACTTTTACCCGAGTCCAGATTCGAGACCTAGACAATGAATGCGCTCCACTTTATACTTGGATGAGATTCCAGACCATAACGATGATGATATTTAGTGAACTTTTACCCGGCACCTAACTCTACATGACTTAGCACTAAGTGAGGTGTGGAAAATAATAGCATAAAAATATAAATGTATCCAAAAAAGACTAAGAATATCAGCTGTAACAAAAATGTATATATCAGAAATTGTAAATGCTATATTTTGGGACGGAGCCGGCAAATGCCGTATTTTCACTCAAGTAGATAAACGATTCTTAATAGCCTGCACATTGACAATATCTGTGTGTATTTTACGATATACGTTCGATAACGTTGTGCTGTTTACGTTGTGTGAATTTAGAGTTGTCCTTCATGCATCGGGTCACATCACTCCGTGCCAAGGACTATTGCACTGAGAGTGGAGAAGGGGTGCTCGGAGCTTCTCCAAAACGGTGCGACGATGCATCCCGTGTGCTTTTACACTTAGATAGGAAGATTGGTCTCAATCGGTGCAGCCGTTTTCGATTCTATAAAGTATATATACAGAGTTCTCAAAATATATAGTAGACTAGATATTTCTTCGTGGTAGATACATGTAGCAGTGACTGGTCTGGATGTCTGTCAAACTAAGGTTTTAAGCTCTGCGAGGATGGTATCAGCAGCAACTTGGGACTGGTCTGAGTCGTGGTTATGCTGGCTTTTGTATGATGTGACGATGTCGTTCTTGGTGTTTACAGTAGCACCACAGGTCTTTGAACAGCATCGCCAATGTACACTGTCGTTTCTTTGAGACTTAACACAGAACTTTTCAGAACGATCACACAACTCACAAGCAATCCGGTCTCAGTTAGCTGGAACAGCGACAAGACGCAGAGCGAAGCAATGAATATAATCTGTCTGTTTATGTTTATTGGGGGTTTAGGCCAAGGCCAGGGATGATTTGGAAGGGGCGGCACCCCTTCCCTACAACCCACTTGGGGAATTTTGAATGGGGTCATGAATGGTGTTACAGTACATGACACGATGAAAATGATGGTGGAAATGATTATTTTTTCTTTTGCTTTGTTTTCTTTCTCTGTCTGTCTGCAAGCAGTTCTCGATCTAGTTGTTGTTGTTGTTGTTGTTGTAATTCTTTTTGGAACTCTGCACGTTCTGCTTGCACTTCTGCTATGAGATTCTGACTGCTTCTTATGAGCTCCGCATCGGTGTTGATGGAGCTACCGCTGTTGTTGTTGTTGATTATGGGGTGACCTGATATTCCAGCACCACATGTAGTCTGCCCATACCAGCATGGACATGCCAGCTACATGTAACACAATGGGCAGACTGGAAATCGCTCAGCATGCGCTGGACTTGACTGGGGATTAAATCCATAACCAACCAAGCCCGGCGACAAAAAACTCACGGTCGCTCAACGGCTTAGTGCGTCTAGCTCTAAATACGACCGCCCCATCAAGTGACCGGAACAAGAGTGATGAATAATGTATAATCCGTCTTTGGAGCCTCTGCAATTTATATGTTAGCGTGAGAATATGATGATCTCTGGTCATTGATAATCACTCACTTGAGTTGTTTTCAGTGACAAGAGGTCATATCGTGATATGAAGTTATTGTCTGTTTACAGGTGTAAGTTTGGGCTACACTTTGCTTAAACAAACACTGCTTATGGCGATGGGATCACAAGTCACACATTTTACAAACAGACTATAACCTGCCCACACTGATGCATAATGCATTCACAAATCCCTGCCAGATAAGTGAGAATAAGCCGATCAAAAAGAGGCAGAGTTAGGGGACTCAACCCTTTTTATGTTTACCCATACCATAGTATGGTAAACATAGTGTCAACATCCGGATTGACCACTCATCGTTCATCCGTCTGTCTGTCCGTCTGTAGACACTTTACGCATGATGCGATAACTGAAACATTTTCTATCTGATCGCAACAAAATTTGGTGTGTGAGTTTCTCAGCCCAAAATACAGATCGAGTTTGAATATGGGTTTGATCCGACTATTTTTAACTGAGTTATGGTCATTTTTCGGAAAAATATATTCACTCTTAAAAAAAAAAATTTAGATTCAATTCCTTGCTCAATTTAACAACAAAAAAAATAATTAAATAATTCAAAACATTTTTTTTTTAAAGTTAACAAAATTTGAAAAACTAACACCATTATAACTCTGCCAAGGGTACCCCGAGTCACCACACCAAATTTGGTTTAAATCGGTCCAAAATCTTGTGTTATGTACTGGTAAATTTGTTTGGAGCGACTTTAAACTCAATTCAACAATTCCATCCCATGCCTTTGGACTAATTAGCTACTGATAAGGCTATATTATTTTTTGATTTTTCTTATGCCAATGTGCAGATAAAGAAAGCTATGGTATCTAATTTTTTTTTTAAGTTTCAACAATACACATCACATGATATTAACAGTAGATTAGAACATCTGTGCTTCATTGCACAGCTAACTAAGTATATCACTCTACAGATGGTCTGAGGTCATTATAAATGTTATTAGTTTAATAGGGATGCCAGACTTCAATATAAACAATGCCTGTAATTTGTTGACAGCTCTGCTACTAGTATATAATTGATATTAATGGGTCAGCAGTGGGGTGTCTTTATCTTGATGGGTGTTGTTGGTAGAATTTGATACATTATCATTGTAAACTTAAATTAGACTCTCTTAACCCAAGTATTCCATGGTCAGGTCACCTTTTTCACATTTAACCCAAGGCTGTGGTGGTGCAGCATTAGAGATCATGTACCAGTGCATTCTCTTATATAAATGCGAGTGACCCATAAGTTCCAATAATTTGTGTTATGTACATTTGTCTATAATAGTATACTCTATAATTCAACATCAAAACTCTCAGATATTATTCCGATCATAGTAATTTACTATCGCTAAGGGATGGGTTAACATCTGCCGATCGTGATCGGCCTCTCGTTTTCCAATGAAATCACTTGAGACTCATTAAAACATCTTCTCGGGAACCACCATGCTGATTAATCTGACATGGTGTGAAGGGGCCTTGGTGGTAGGGATTCAGATTTGTTAAAATGGGACTGACCTGTCAAAAAGGCCCAGAGCTGTTGTTACACTTTCCAAGCAACCGTACCCCACCTGCTCCCTTCCTAGTTCCCCTCATCCTACCTCAACTAAATTTTTGTCAAAGAAGGTCACTGACTATTATATTTGTGTCTAAGAGTGTTTTGTTAACCACCTCCTTAATAGCCAGGTTAATTTGTTTAACTAGACTAAATCCTGAAAAATTACCCATAATTCCGCTGTGGTTAAGGAGTGAATTATTCAGAGCATTACTGTATATGTACAGTATAGTGTGATTACTATTGTTACCCCTTAATTATCAACCATTTCTGATTCTATTTTGGTTAAGTGTTAACCCACTCCAAAGGCCTTGACTTTCTTTAACCCTTTCTGTAATAAATACTCATTGATGAGTAGTTCCCTTTGGAAATGTTCATGTACATGTAATAAGTTCAACAAACGAACATTGCCCACCAATGAATATGAACCCTTTAAGCACTTGTATTATCCATTCATCTGACTGCTGTCTGCTATGGTAATTTATCCTGAATGTCCCTCCAAATGAATATTAGACCATTCCAATGTATTCCTTTATAACTGAATGGAGGAAACCATTTGGCATAGAACATGTTGAGAGTACCAGAAGTGGGACTTTCTACAGTAAGTCCCAATTTTCAATTTTATGTTATACCATGAAAAC
This sequence comes from Siphonodentalium dalli, assembly GCA_032622095.1. Lineage (NCBI taxonomy): Eukaryota > Metazoa > Mollusca > Scaphopoda > Gadilida > Siphonodentaliidae > Siphonodentalium > Siphonodentalium dalli. The sequence goes on from CP136067.1 coordinate 58,702,042, forward strand.
TGAAAACTGAAAACCATCCTTGAGAGAGTTGATGACCATGCATGGATCTTTAATGTTTAAGTTTTGGACATACTCAGTATATGTAGGACTAGATGAAACAGTAATTCAGCGGCACAGGGACCTACTTCACACACATTTTGATCTTTTAAACATCTTGATTTAAAATAAACTAAAAAAAATTTAAATGGGAGGCGACTAATAAAAATCCTTCTTGTTAGTGCCTACTAGTGGTAGGGTGCGCGGAGAGTGAAGATCCGCGCTATCTCTCTATTTAATTGTGCACTGAGGGGCTGTGCTGAGGTTTATTATTCCAGATTTCTACGTGTGCGTTTTGTTCCCCTTTGCGAGTTGTCATCATGGATTACTATATAGTGAGGGACATGTATGGGGAAGTTGATGTCAATGGATGTGACACTGAGAGAGATGCTCATGGCCATATTGAATGCGATTGGGTTGTGAGTAAATAAAAATAGGCGAGGATGACCATATTTAGGATATTCAAGTGATTGAGTACCTCCCTGGAGGATCATCCTCGCCTATTTAAAAAAAAAAATTAATTAAAAAAAGTTAATAAATTTTGTTTAATTTTGTTTTTAGATTTATTTAAACTGAACTCCTTGCTCAATTTAAAATAGAATTATAAATCACAATTTTGAAAAACTTTTGCCGTTATAACATCCACTGGGGTACCCTAAGCCACTACACACAATTTGGTTGAAATCGGACCAGGGGTCTGGAAGAAAACAGTAATAATGATCAGCTTATAATACTTGGATGTTTTCATCTTGCAAGTTGCCACATACTGAAAAAATGTATGTAGCCTTATGTAACCCATTTTGAATAAGGTTCCCAATGGTGTTGACCATTGTTAACCCTTTTTGGACATTCAGAACAAGCCCACCCCTTTAAACTTTGGACCTCATTAGAATTCAATTGGCTGTGTTTCTGTATCATCTGGGACTAATATTAGTCCCAGGTATCATCAAACCAGGATGTAACATTTGTTGAGGTTATCTTTCCGTGAGTGTTGTTTAAATTGTCACAGTTTGATTTCTGATAAATGAATGCTATTATTGCTGAATTCACCAGCTGAATTCACCTATTATAAATATACTCTGTAAAGGTGTGCTCACTCTAAATTGATTATCGATAAAATGGATACAGTTGGCTTAACTTTGATTAGATCATTGAGGCTCATATTTCAGCTACTGGGTACCCATGTATTTCTGCAACCAGGATACAAGTACAATGTACTTCCTACTTTTAATATACACTGTACAATTCATGCCATGAAATAAGCTCCTATGGCTGCCAGTATTAGAAATACATTGTACCATATTCATACCATTGTTTTAACCAGTGATTTATCTACATTGCATGGACACGAGAAACATCTGTGTTTTTGCTAACGGGACTTTTTCAAGGTATGGTACATATAAGTTTTTATTCTGTCATATTTTTAATCGTGTTTTGTTTCATTCGGAGTGAGGACACTCAACTCATATTAGAAACTTTGGAGATAATGATGCTCTATTTTTATTCGCAAAAGATTCAGCATCAACAATATGTTTTTTATGAAACTCTTTTTGAAGGCATACATATTCATGTATTTACATTATTATTCACCAAAAAAAAATCAAAAGACAGATACCATACCAGTCGCTAAAATTACATGTGTCCATCGGGGTGTCAAGTTGTCCGTCTTCTCATATATTTCAATCATGGTTTATCCTATGGTTTATGGTATCCAGGTTTGTCATTAAGGGGGGGGGGGGAGGGGCTTTCAAAAGAGAGTTCATTGACATTATTCACATTTTCCGTTCAAGTGTTATCCCTCTTTGTTTTTATCCCTCTTTGTTTATCTGAAAATGTTGGATTTCTCATATACATGTATCTCAGCCATCATGGTTGCTGGATTCATTTGAAATTTGGTATGGAGGTTTGGCATCAGGAGCGCGGTCAAAGGAGGGTTCAGTTTATGTTTGCATTTTCTGTTCAAGAATTACCCCTCCTTATCATCTGAAAATGTAGAATTTTTGTACATACACTCATATATCTTTTTAAAATTGGTATCCACCCTGCTTTTGTTTCAATTAGCACCATGTGGGTGTGTCAGCACCCAAGGTGCAACTTCTTGTTCAAGTTAGTTGAAAAAAATATTTCCTAGTGACAGATGCTCCCCTCGACTGATCTGTGTCTCAATTATTATTTTATTATTTTATACCACTCAAATCAATATAGAAAGCTTAGAGAAGATACAGACCTTCTTTAACCCTTTCATGACTGGAGATTCCTGAAATTTTGCAAAAACCCTGTGCCAATGCATTCTCTTATATATGCGAGTCTCCCATAGGAGTTTTTATGGCCTGAACAGCTATGGTGTTTATAACTGTACATGTATATGTACCACTGTTGTGTGAATTATGTCAATTATAATACAGCAGATTAATCATAGGTGTTAATTGTCACAAAGACACCATAGATATTGTACCCCAGGCGTTAACGGAATGCTTAACCCTTTCATGACTGGAACTTCCTGAAATTTTGCGCCAACCATATGCCAATGCATTATCTTATATATGCGAGTCCTATATAAATTTATACGAGAATACATTGGCCTAACAATATTTACCTTTACCTTGTAAGCCAGTGCATTCTCTTATGTATGTGAGGCTCCCTATATGGAAGACTCATGTGAGGCTCCCTGTGGGAGACTCGCATATACAAGAGAATGCATTGACACAGGATCTTTAATGCTGCACCAGTGCAGCCAGGGATGTGGCTAGAGGGTCTCCGCTGGGCGGGGGGGTGTCCACCTTGGGAAATTCTAATTGCACCCCCCCCCCCCCCCCCTTGAGGAGTCGGAATTACACCAACACAACTTTTGCATAATTCCATTTGCACCCCCACCCCCTTGAGTCGGAATCACACCAACACAACTTTTTGCATAATTCCATTTGCACCCCCACCCTTGTACCTCATGCTCAGGCCTAATTTCCTATATATTCATAAGCCATGCTTCTATGTTCCCAGTATGAGAACATTAAGATATTTTAACCTGAAAATTGCCCCCAAAAAAAACAACTAGTGGTCTAATTCCAGACAAATGCACACAGCTACCGACAACAGACCAGGAAACACCGGGCCGACCATGGTTGTTCGGCCCGGTGTGAGAAAATTTTGAAAACTATACAAGAAAATCGCAAATCCTAGCATCTAGACTGGCCTCAACTGAAGCTTTCCTAGTATTGAAAATTTCAAACCTCATGCTCCCCCTCAGGTTGGAAAATTCTTCAACTGATGACCATTTATGTCTACAAGTTTGACCAAATGTAGTAAAATATTGTTTTGCTAAACTAATTAGCAGTTTCGTATTGGCCATGTGGCTGGGGCAATGACACACCGGGCCGACCATGGTTGTGCGAAAATTTTGAAATCTGAACAAGAAAATCGCAAAATCCTAACATCTAGACTAGCCTCAAGTCTTCTTAGAGTTGGAAATTTCAAACCTGACACCCCCCCCCCACTTAGGTTGGAAAATTTTCAACTGATGACAATTCCAATGAACATGTTGACCAATTGTATGACAATATTGTTTTCTTAAATTAACTAGAAGTTTTTGACTGGCCACGGGGGAGGGACCAGGACACAAGCTTTCCTAGTGTTGGAAATTTCCAACCTGTCACCCCCCTAAGGTTGGAAAATTTCCAACTGATGACCATTTCTGTCAAAAGTTTTGACAAAAAATAGGAACATATGCAAATATTGGTCGAAAAACAATAAATTCCCCCCAATAATTTTTTTTTACCTGAAATGAGGAATTTCCAACTATTGAAAATATAGCTCTGCCCACACCTCCCCTCTAGCCACATCCCTGAGTGCAGCTCCCGTCATGAATGGGTTATGGGTTCCGGTGTGGATGGAATGCATCTAACATTGCAGCCCTCTCTTACATCAAGGTATTATTATGTTGTAAGAAAGAAAACTAATAAGGATGTTAATACATGAACAGCACAATCATGTGCTCAAAATAGATCAATAAAAGTATTATCCACAGTTTTCATTTTGTTTGTGTGCTGTAATTCATAATCCAACAATCCTTCATAAGAAAAGACACCCACAGTTTGATAATAATAGACATTTTCTTCACAATAGGAAAACATGCCACACATTCAGTCATGCATGAATTAAATCGTATAGCAGGCGTGACTCTAAACTCAATTCGTGTTGTGAATGTCTGATTCATAAACTCGACTCTCCCGCCCTGCATTGAATCTTGGGTGATTTTATTAGCCTCGTCTTCTTGGTAAGTCCTTATGTATATAGTCTCCTATATTCTCTCGTAAACTTTGGCATGGGTTTTGGAATCGGTTTATGTACTCTGCAAACATCGCTGCAAACAGTATGTGTGTTATTCAAATTTCCTTTGATAAAACTTGTGTGATATGTCACATAAAATGCTGAAGATGTCGCTACCTGATGAAGGTTGAATGTGCTCATCCAGGTGTGGTCACCGATATCGGGTAAGCCTCATTCATGCTTCATACAAGTACCTCTTTTTGATGGAGATGTACTACTATTTTGTTTGTTCCAGAACTTCACCTGCGACTATCCAACATACAGGGGCACTGATGCAGGGAGGCCAATACACAATTTCCAGCAATTTTGGCCAACTTGGGAGGGGGTGCTGTAGTATTTCAAATTTATTCTGACCCATTATCTTTGCTATATATAGGCCCAATCAAGCATTTTTTATTATCCACAGAAATGTTAGGTGTGAACAAATGTTTGTACATGTAATTTGGTTTATTCAAACAATTTGTCAATGAGATATTCCCCTTGGTTTGCACATGTGCAAAACACCCATTTTACAAAATATTTGGCTAAAATTGATGATTTTCAAAACAAAAGTAAACAATGACAGAGCGAATGTCAGTATAAAATTAAACTTCTCTCCTGATAGAGCTATGATAGACCTGTGAAACAGTTTAAATAAAAAAAGGTATCATAGCAATTTCTAAATATTGTCCTGAAATGATGAAAAAATTCTGGGGAGAGAAATCGATCAGGCTATTTTCCTTTAACCAAATACACAAGTTGTCCTGAACTGAATTCAAAATCATGTTGCGCATCCAAATGTTTCACTTTTTTGTGTACTTATGTCAGATTAATCAAGTCCTAATGAAAGATATTTCATGCAGGGAGTCTGTCACATTACTAACCTAAAACAATATCCATAGAATTAATTGTCTTTTGACCTTCTTCAGATACATGTACTGTACCATTTAACTCTCCAGGGATTCAATTGGCATGATCCATTGTCTGTAAATTATTGTCCACACAGGTGCATTGTTTTAGAATGCAGAGCCTTCAAATTGTAGCTGATACGTTTGGTATTGGAGTAAATACAATATTGCACACCGATCTTTTTGTTATGGATGGATTGTCCAATAATACCTAACCTATCAAAGCCCAATAACTAAATCTTTATTCTCACAAATACAAGTCAAACTTCCGATGCATCATTACTCAATTGATTCTCCCAACCAGTTATAAAAGTATATATTGGAATGGTCTATTATTCATTTGGAGAGGTGTTCAGGAAAAATGAGTAGACCAAAAATAATACAAGTGCAGAAGAATTGATATTCTTTGCTGGGAAATGTTCAGATGATAGGTTCAACAATCGGTCTGTGGTCAAATATTGAGCTTATTATCTGAACATGTCCTGTTAAGGTAACTACTCGTCAATTAGTATTTAGTAAGAATGGGTAAAATGAATGCACTGAAGTTATTACTGATATGAGCTTGGTTACTCTATTAAAATATTTAATGGTCCAGAAGTTTCTCTTAGATTATATCAGACATCATGGGAAGAATGGGCTTGATAAATTGTGATCTGCTCATTTTATGTGATCGTGTGTAAAGTTTTTAATGTCTAAGAATGTCAGGTGATTTAAATCTTTTCAAGTCGGCTTACTAAGTACTAGTAAGTAAGTTAGTTTATCAAGACTAATGATGAAATTCTTGAATCCTAAAGACACTCATGAATGGATTGTAAACATCTTATTGGATATTTGCCCTCACTCTGTCCCTCCCTTGGTGGAGGGTAAGAGGTGAAGTGGCCCCCTACTTCAGTGCTCCATGTACCTTTATTGGACTCATGTACATGTACAGTAGATGTGTTAAAGGCCTGTGTATGGTACATGTTAATTCATCCGGATTATAATTTTGACCTTTTGGTTTGGATAGGTGCTATCACAATCATCTTTGTCATCTGTTTACATATGTAGCTTAAAACAGGGTAAAGTTCTTTGAATAGTGGCAACATATGATTCATGCGGAAATTAAATACTAGTGAATTACATGTATGTGTATTCAGGGAATTCTGTATGCAGAGTCTCCCCTGGGTTTGCCATAGAACTAGGTTGCGGCTTGCCAGCTATCTATTGTCTAATCTCTCAAAGTTTATGTGTGACTCAAATTATACTTCCTCATTAAAATATGCTACCTCCCTTAACCATATTTATATTTTTCATGACTGATTTGCTGGGTTTTAATACATGTTATGTATCTTTGACATTTTACATCACTGTTAATGATGAAAGCACACAATAATTTGCTTGTTAATCATGCAAACAATTAAGTTAATGTTGACTGAATGGAATGAAATTTAGTATATGTAAGCAGGTTTGAAACCATAAAGTACAGGTCAAGTTTGATCTGCAGTTTTCTTGTTAGGATATTTCGCGAGGCCATATAATTCCTAATTTTAATTTTATTTAATTTTATATTTACAGGAAATTTTCGTGAGGCTATACTATGCCCGTTTTGTCTTCAAGGGATGATATGAACCCTTATGGTCAGTCGACTATATACACTGGATACATCAGAAAGTCTAAGTGAGTATTTTAGTTTCAAACTTCAGTATGTTATCTATCAGGGAGTAATCCAGCGCTTATTTGGGCGTGCGTGTCGTGTGAATGTGGGCTGCTCGAAAATACTTGATTGGCAATTTTGGGTGCTCAATTCATTCACCATATTTGCAGGTCAGGAATCGTTTATTCTGGCAGGATAATATGATTATTCTGGCAGGATAACATGATTATTCTGGCAGGATAACATGATTATTCTGGCAGGATAATATGATCATTACTATGCAAATACATCAATCGTGGCAGGAAAACAGCCCCTTTTTCATGAAAGTAAACAACAAACAAATTCAGGAATTCAAGAAAAACATGCATGCAAACACACGTACAACATCACTGCTCCGTAATTTTGCGCCAGAGTTGAGTTGGGATGCTTTGTGAAAGGGAATTACTTTTATTTAATTGTGTCGTCTGCAAATGTACTTCAACTCTATTATTTACGTACACATTTGCTGCTTTCTATCAAGTTACAGATTGATGACTAAAATGAGATGGATTTGCAATTGTGAGAGATAGTTTGCCATCGGTGGCTGTTATATTCCATTTCCCGCCATTTTCGAAACACATGCACAGAAGAGTTTTCTTTCTCTCCGCGACGTATTCACGTAGTTTTAACTACCTACAGTCAGTAGTCTGTGCTGATTGTGTTGGTGAGTGTCTAGTAAATGGAAAGCAAATGAAATGAAAGGTTTTTCCCGCTACATCCCCACTTACGATAGCAAAGTGTTTTCATTGCGGAAAGCTGCCAATACAATTACAGAAATGTGCACATAGTATTTGTACACAACCATGAGTCGTGCCGCGATCATTCCGCGAAGGTTAAAGAATGAGTAACCCAGTCGGACCCGAATAAGAACGAAAATACATGTCTGTATGGAAACATGGATGTCTGAATTTACTACCAATACACTTCGTCTCTTGTTATTTTTCCGCTAGTAATAATGTCTGCCCGAATTTCAGATTTTATTTTTTTTCACAGTTAATTTGGGCAAAACCTATCATTGGTGTATTTGGGCGCGATACCGGTCACTGGTATCAAATGGTCCCTGGATTACTCCCTGTCTATATACATATAAATGTGTTCTATATACATATCAATGTGTTCTATATACATATAAATGTGTATATATATATTGTTTAATATATATCTGGTACATGTATTTATTTAATTACATGCATGTGTTTGTATATTGTATATGCAAGATTTTTAAGTTTGGTTACTTAAAACAACTGTCAGTTTTTGTTACTTTCAGATGGAATAGATGTTTGTAGATTTTGAAGTAAATTCCAGAAGATTAAATTAGATTAGATTTGATTTGTTGACTAGACAATAAATGTAGAACATTTGAGACAAAAAGAGTTTAAAAATAATGTTCAATGTACTTAGCAGTTTTGAATAATATATTAAGTGTTTTGAGCTGCAGAAAGGGGTTGGAATGAAAAACTGATTGAGAATCAAAATTTATTCTACATGCACACACTAGCCATCGGGGATGACACAAGGAAGCACTATAAGCAGGCTTATTTCTGTTGTGGTCCCCGAAGGCAGTCTGGACAAAAAAAAAAGGACTAAAACTGTGCAGCTTGGTTGATTTGCCAGGTCAGTATCATAACAGAATTGTGCTGTTCCAAAAGCAATTCAATCAGGCCCTTGTGATTCCCGCATTTGACAATGATCATGTATTACAACAAGCTAAAATCATTTCTGATTTCACAATCTGTGAATCAACAACATTGTGAACGCTGCATTGAAACGATCAGATGCAAAATTGTCCATTATTTATGACTGTGGAGACTGTCAGAGCCAAACATTGTGGTTGCCGTGGGAACAAACTTTGTGGATGCTTCAAATTCACTCCAGATTGAAAAGATTGACCATCACCAACCCAATTATAAGGCTTACATGTAGGTCAAGGACACTCTCCTGAACACAATTTCAAGTGACATATTCAATTGAGTTGATGTTGGACAACATGACTGAAGTGTTTTCATCTGATCTAAGTGGACTGAACACAATATCAACATTTTATCCTATAAACAGCAAATTAACCAGCTGAATTAACCAATATATTCTGCATACAGGTATTTTTCTGTAATGAATAAATAATGGTATTTGCAAAAACTTTTGAAAATTTTATTTATATTGTCTATGTCTCAGTTTTTACACAGGTTATGGACAGAAATACTGCAAATAGAGGCCCACATGTTACACTGCTACATAGTTAATACACAAAGAAAAACCCATATAAAGTGACAAATTCATATTTAAAATATTACTTATAGCTTCTGACTATTTTGACCTACTTGATTTAAGAATGATTTACCTAATCATACATGTAATTGTGCTGGTCATTTTGACATAGACCCTTTTAAAATTTTGAATCAGGCTTGAGCATCATCCTCCATTGTCAGCAGTGGACTCGGCACAAGAACGACATGAGTGTGTTAATGGGTTTGTTGATACAGCACAATTGCTACATGTAGGGTGGAAAGGATAGAATGAGAGGTGCAGCCTCAAGTTATATCCTTCCGCAATGGCACAAGTGCTGTATCGACAAGCCCATTAACATGTGTCGTTCTGTGTTTATAACACGCCACACATCCTAGAATCCGTGAATTTAAAAACAAATGGCATACAAGGGTTATTCAGGCACATACACGACTTGTTTTGTCATGTGTCATGATGCTTTTATTTTATAGTTTTGATTTCGTGGTTCAGGGGAATGTCATTTACGTCATTAATCGGGATGAGTTTTGGAACATGTGTGGCATTCCCATTTGTAAATATGACACTAAGAACACTGTATTTCTAGCAACAAGCATGTAATAAATGTATACATTAATTTAAAAATAAAGACATAAGATCTGAAGTATGACGTAATTCGGAAACAATATACATGTAACTTGATACTTAACGCCAGAAATCACAAATGATGAGCCATTCCCATCACCTACAACTCCGTCTGTAAGGACGTTAAAACTTAAATGAATGTGTACCAGTATTAAAGCTATATAATGTGGTGGATTGAGTTTTGTAAAAGTCTTTTTGTTTCGCTTGTAGCCCTGCATATATCAGTCATTAAACACTAATTTTCATACATGTGTTTAGACTAAATGTAGTATTATTTATTGTGTAGTGAAACACATGAATAAATACCAGTAATATATTGTATTATTGTACATGTAGCTAACAAATTGTTTCTATATCTTATCTAATGATGCCAGCATGGTCAATTTTCAGATATTAAACAGCCATCATTCTCAGGGACATAGCGACGTAGCTGCAAATAATTTTTATATGCCCATTTTGAAAAAACGGGACATATCATGTTATTGGTCTGTCCGTCTGTCCATTCACTTTATTCGTTTCCAGATGATAACTTTAGTAAGTCTAAACTGAATGGAATGAAATTTGGTATGTGGGTTTCCAGCCCAAAATACAGGTCAAGTTAAAATTTGGCTTCCGGCGGCCAATTTTCACCAGAGTTATGGCCCTTTGTTGAAATTACCACGGTTGTATGCTCTTGTTGTGCTGATTAAATTTCTCTTGAAAACCTATCGACATCTGCATCCCCTTCCACTGTTAGAGTTTTTCAAATTTTTAGCTTCACTATACATGAAAAATCCTGGGGGAAAAAATCACTTTTTCTGGGGACATGTGATCAAGCTGCATTTTATTTCAACTTTGGAAGCAAGGCATGAAACCATATTCCCTGTCGCTATGTCCCTGATCACCCCCCCCCTCTATCCCACCCACCAGTTTGTGGTTATGTTTTCTCAATTATTCACAACCTAATTACAAACATTATCAACCAACCTTTCAGACAATAAAGGATGTCAAATATGTCCAGGTATGATTATAGTTTGAGAACTTCTAGATGCTTAAAAACTTCTGAATTGCTTATTTGAACTTCCTGTTGAAGTACACTCTCCGCCATTAACAGTGCACAGAATAGATAATATAAATGTAATAAATGTACAAAAAGTGAGCCATTTTGAGAAACACGAAAGCAAGAAAACAGCAAAATATTCAATAATATTCAGATTGATTTGAATATGGTAGTGGTTATTTATTAGTGCCTGCTGTCACTTAAAATCGTATAGTTTCAACCAATCAATTCCGCTCTTTCAATCGGTAATTGAAAACTTTTCCGGAAATTTACCAAATTGATTGTTTTATATGACTATGATCATGATGGCTACTTAAAAAATTAAGTGCCAGTAACCACTTTGTTCATATATACCTGTGATGAGTGAACATTTTTCCGACAGAAATTGAAGGTTCCTCCTCGTTAACATAGGCTAACTACATGTAGTTTACAAAGAAACAAAAATATCTGTATTTATTATTGCACAAAATTAGAAATTGCACATAACTTAAAAACGGTCTATCTCTTCCTAAATAGGTTTGATATAAAACTTCTTATAGGAAGAGATTGACTATCTTTAAGCAATGAACACTTCATAATGAGCCATTGCCTCATGCGTTCAAATTAGAATATTGATACATAAACTCAAATAAATTAGAATATCATTTCCTTTCACAAGCAGTCCCAAAGACCTGCTCAGGGAATTGTTTGATTAACCTTTCCGAAGATTTAACTTTGTAATGCTCAATTTGACCAATTTAAGACATTTACAATATAAAGGAAATCTGCCCCTGCATGTAATAACTAATGGTAGGTATTTGGCACAGCAGCATGTTATATGTACAGTAATGCCCTAAGTAATCGACCCCTTAACCACATCATAATTATGGGTAATTTTTCAGGATTTAGTCGGAAATATGGCTTGTTGCCATTCATCGGAAAGCTCTCGGGTTACTTAGGGCACTACTGTACTTGTCTCCAAGGCATGCCGAGCATTGCCCTTTGTACATGCCTGGGACTATAATTGTATAACACACAAGGCGCCAATATTAGAAGCTGCATGGGTTTTTGTGAGAGTGCAAATTATTTTTGGATTGGGTGGGAATCGAATCCCTTAAAGTACATAGCTGTGCCAAATGTCTTCCATATATCAACACAGAAACCTTAAAATGTGCATATAGTGTCCAACTGAAAGTGTAATGTCGGATTACACCGGCCACTTGAGCTTCCTTTTTTTGGGTCGCTTCAGTTGCCATGTGGTATTGACATCAGACTTTGAGCCACGTCACGGCCGGGGTTCGAATCCCACCCAATCCAAAAAAAATTGGACTGTCTCAAAAACCCATGCAGCTTGTAATGACTAAGTTTGTTCATTTTACACCCATGAACAGTTTTGTATGAAACTACAATATGCATGTGATTTTGCTTTGATATTTAGAATCAACTGAAGAAGTTGATAAGGGTGTCAGTCAACTCGTACCCTGACCAACTTGTACCCTGCTGTTTTTCAGCAATCCATGGGGACAAAACGGTGGTATTTCAACTAAATAACGGACATACTTAAAAAAAATTAATCGCTTTAGTTAACTAAATAACGGGCATTTTATAGCAGGGTACGAGTTGGTCAGAGTACGAGTTGACTCGCTCCCATTGATAAGTAGTGAAATGATGGTATATCCTTCATGTATGAATACACGAAACCATGCACCACCCTCCATTCTCCATATTTGTTAGGCTTAGGGCTAGGTTAGGGTTAGGGGTAGGGTTAGGGTTAGAGTTAGGGTTAGTGTATTCTTACATGAAGGAGATACCAAAATGATTTCATACTAACTTGACCCATTTCACCTTTTCTTTACTAAATACTCATTATTATTTAATGGAGTAGTTCACTCAGGAAATGTTCAGATAATTTCAACGAAACAACCATTTGTTTGACTTATTTATCTGAATTTTCCCGATTGAATAGGAATCCTTCTGCACTTGTAAATTGTGTATTATTGTTTGGTTTGTCAGTCAGCTGCTTCTATTTCCTTAACAGTCCTCCAGGTGAATAATAGACTATTCCAATAATACCAATATATACTTTTATAAATGATGAGAGAATACATTTAGTAAAGAAAGGAGTGAAGCACCTTAATGAAATGTGCCCCTTGAATGGCAAAGTTTGTTCTTTTTTCACCCACGGCATGTCCATTATAGAAATAAAATTCATCATGTCCGCAATAACAATAAGCATAATGTAGATGCATATAGCTAAAGTAGCTGTGCTTTTTCTCTGACATTAGAGTCAACTATCATAGGGTTGATGTAAGTAGAGAAATGATTTAAGTAAGAGTGCAATGAAAAACTTATGATGTCTATGGCCTGTCCAACAATGCATGAAACATTCCATTATTACAAACAGCAGGGTGACTAGTCTGAGTTCGCTGACCTAGATTTATCATATATTTCTCCTGATAAGATCAGAGAGCACCTAGTAAAGTTATAACATATACCTGGACTCTACCTGTTCTAATTTCACAGGTGAGAATATTACTATTATTTATATATATATTCCTGTTGCATTCATATTTCTATTTACTTGAAAACCTTGGATTTGTATCACCTAACATTTTCTTTTAACTTTTCCAAAGGTGTGATACATAAGTTGACAGGGTTTACTATTCTACTTATTGCATTGATGGTCTTTACGCCTCTAAGGCATTGAGTTTTATTATTAGCATCGCAAGTATTTCTTATCAGTAGTGTATAGTCTGAATTTATATGAGACAGGCTCAGGTATGCTCTCAATGTACTACTAAGGATTACAATAGCGGGGATTACAATAGCGTGTCATTGTCACAACTTAATTGCATAGTGTTATTTTCACAGGTAGAATTCAGGTTAAAGGAGATAAAATATGAAGATAAACTAAAATGTGTAACTCAGGTGTAGGATATCAATATAAACACTGAATACTCTCACATATGGAGGGATTTTGACTAAAATCACCCTCAGGATTTTGTGTATATTCCTCAGTTTTTCAAACCTGAACTAGTTTGCTTGAAATTAACCATCAGGTAAAACTGAACTACGAAAATAGTGTATGTATTGTTTGTTATCTCTGAGTTGAACAAACATATGTAGTTTGTTATATTTTTAGATGAAAAAAAGAAGCTAAATTTGAAATGAATTCCATTCAATTTTATACTGAAATACATGTACTATGTTTTTATCACTTTATATGGATGTCATTGCTGAATGTGCTGACATGCACAATGTACTTACTACATTGGGTAAATATGTTTGAAAAATAACAAACAAACTAAACAAGTTTTTGATGATTAGAAAGGCAGTGCAAATTCCTTGGGCAATTATATCAGGACTACAGTAGTATATATTAATATTACTTTCTCTTATCTTCTAGATTCAACTTATGTACATTTGTAGTAAAGGCTTTCACAGATGACTATGTTGAAAATCAAAAATAGAGCATACAAATTGTTGCAGCTTTTCCATGGTGCTCATCTTTGTGTTGCTTGCATGGCCACAGACATGCATTTAGTGCAGTGTTCTAATTTTGCATGGTGTTTTGTAATAATACTCATCTATTTCTGACAATCACAATCATTAAGACAAACAAATTGTTGGAAACTTATCATAAAATTTAGTTTGAATGGAAAGATTCAGCATTGTACTTGAAACAGCAAAATGAATGAGATAGGAACCAAAGTATGGCATAGATCTTGATAAAATATTATGATGCAACAATTGCACACTGATTATGGGATGGAAAAACATTACATTGTTATGACGTGATGACATTCTCCATCTTTCTCTCACTCCTTCCTTAGTCCTTACTCTTCCATCAGCTTCATTAGTTTCTTCACTGCTTCACTGCTCAAAGTTGCCTCATCCAATGTGGATGTTTTAATTTTTTTTAATTTCAACTAAAATTGATACCCTGATAAAACTTCCTCTTTGAAACTTGACAATTGACCCTTTACTGATTGGAGCTGTGCTGGTGCAGCATTAAAGACCCTGTGCCAGTGCATAGGTCCCATAGGTAGCCTCACATATATAAGAGAATGCACTGGCTTATAAGGTCGAGTAAATATTTTTAGGCCAATGTGATAGAAGGGTTAACACTTCCTATGAAGTTGTGTGCATTATATATATTTATTATATGTAAGGTCCACCGTTTTATAGTAAAGAAAACATACAAATTCCGTACAACTGATAGTTCTATGATGTCAAACTGGATGGTAAATCTTTATTAAAAAGATTATTGTGTTTTATATTTCCTCCATGTTGGGGCAGTTCATATTGAATACTCCAGTAAAAGTTCCATCAAAATTGGATCATTAACTCTTTCACTGCCACTCAGCACCACAGACAGATTCCCCACTGCCAAGCATACAATACATGTATACAAGCATTATGAGTGTATATAAGTAATATAGGGTATCGCTTCGAATAATGTGTTGAAACTTCATATGTTACTAGACATAGGCATCGCAAGTTCATAGCCACTCACACCACCACCATAGAGGTCACGTTACCTTGGTGGCCATCTTGGTTTACACACTAATGGCTGTGTTTGATGGCCATTCATGCGTATATGTGTATATATGGGTGCTATCGAATCCGAAAATTGCCAGAAATTGGTAATTCTCAACATTTATTTCTCACGTTAGTTGTCATCTTTCAGGGAGGGACCCATACCCGTACAAAATGTGCTATATATACCCATATTTGAATAGGTCACGTGACCGTGGTGATAACCATGAACTTATGCGTGAGTGGTCACATATAGGCTACCATATACATACATGTATAGGTGCAGGTAATGCATTAACATTTCAATATATCGTAAATGTCTGACTTATGTTGTTGGACCATATAGACATATTGATATGTTGGAGCCACATTGGCCACCTCAAATTGGTCACGTGACATTGGTGGCCATCTTGGATATACATATAACACCAGTATGGCCGTATATTTGGGGTATTTTCCGACTTCATCATGTTATAAGCATTTGATGAACATATCATATTGGGTAGGTTGCTGTATTTGAGTTTCCATTTTATATTATTGGTAAACATGTGATAGCTAGAGATACAAGCTAGAGATACACACGTGACTTATGAAAAGACTACGTGACCATGACATCACCAAGAGCTATGGCCCTTTGTTGGAATTACCACGGGCAAATTTTGCTACACCCTAACGATACTCTCTTGTTAGAACATAGTCTTCAGGCAATATTGCAGAATCATTCGGAACGTAGCAAGAACTGTTAGTTACTCTTGTTAGCACCCTCAATCAACTAACAGATTTCATTGTAATTTATACAGACAAATAATAGACACTATCTTCAGTTTTATGTGTATTTATTTACAAAAAAGCTTCATGTATTTGTAGTCTTGAAATCGGATATAAAAAAATTAAGTTGTAATTGTTGTCCGGAAAAGATATGCTATCTTTAACTTGACATTCCTATGATTGATGAATGGACCACTCCAATGTATACTATCATAACTAAAGGGAAGAATCCATTCAGTAATCAATGGGTTAAAGGCACGGATGGCCTTCACGGTGGATATGCTGTTAAAATAGTCACTGCCATTAAAACTGCCATAAACAGAAATATTATTAAAATATAGACATATTTTATTCTGATACCAATCATACACATCGTGTAAATAGTTTGTTATTGTCAAATTTGTCCTCTTTGGAATATAAACAAAAGCCAGGTTTTGTAACTTTTTTGGCTTTTGTTTACATAAGAAAGTGTACAAACTTGCTAATGATATACTATTTAAGCGATATTTATGATTGGTATATGAATAAAGTCTGTCTATATTTGAATATGCTTTCTGTTTATGGCTTTCTGAATGTTTTAACAGCATACCCACCGTGAAGGCCATCCATGCCATTAAGTTTCTTAGGATGTTAGGGTGGCAAAATGCATCCAAATTTATGTTTTCCTTGTAGTGATTTATAACCTACCATAATTAGTAATCATGACTTGATGCTTGCTCCCGTACTTCCCATCATTGTCACCACTTTGTTCACTTGCCATCTATATGTCTCCCTTTTAATGTTCTTTTCATGATGGAAGGTCTCATTAAGATGCATTCTTTTACATGCAGCCTGGGGGCTAATGTGCACAACTGCATACAACAGGTTGCATCATGGAATTTATACATACCCTATAGTAGTAATTGTTTGTTGAACCATAATTCCTCCAAAGCAGAACGGCATGTAGCAATTGCATTTAACCCTTCCATGACTGGAGCTTCCTGAAATTTTTTAAACACTCTGTGCCAATGCATTCTCTTTATATATATGTGTGAGTCTCCCATATGGAGCCTCGCATATATAACAGAACACATTGGCATAACAATATTTACCTTGAACTTGTAAGCCAGTGCATTCTCTTACTAGTATATGTACAGGTATATAGCGAGGCTCCCTATGAGAGACTTGTATTTATAAGAGAATTATATATAATGCACTTGCACAGGATCTTTAATACTGCACCAGCACAACTCTCGTCACGAAAGGGTTAAGTTAGGTCCCTCATACGAAGTGATTCACTATCTATTAAAAGCATTTATAACATCTCTATAATAATTATGTTTCCCCACAACCGACAAGATAAAGATTATATGGGAATTTTGCAATCAGCCTCAGGATTATAACAATGGTCACATCTTAATGTGTTTGTATTCAGATCAGCAATCAGTTAAAGGTGACAGTTTTAATCCACTATTTTTATTCTCATATTTGATTGAGGTTTTATGTCCGAACACATTTGGTGATGATATTATTAGTTTTATAGTGTTGCGAAACACTTCTTTGGGGCACAAAGAGAATAAACTTGCCCAAATCATGTGTTTTAACCCTTCGAGTGCCAGGTCGATTTTTGTATCAACCCATATACCCTGTGCCAATGCATTCTCTTATATATGCGAGTCGACCATAGGTCGCCTCGCATATATAAGAGAATGCATTGGCCTAACAATTTTTCATCATTTGTTATTATTTTTTACAATTTTAATAATTGTTTCTTATATTCTTCAACAGGCTTATTTTGTAGGTTTAGGGCCAGGGAATCTTTCGTTTTTCATGGGCATCAAAATTGTTACTATGAATACTTGGTGATAGTTTTGAGTTATAACATGCACTATAGCATGCTTAAGCATACTAATGTTTTTTTTTTATTTTTTATTTTTTTTTATGGCCGATTTTACAAAACATAAATTTGGGCCGATGAGATCGGCCCGTGGCACTCAAAGGGTTAATTAAATTTGTATCAAAATTGCCAGCGCACAATGTCATTCTATCATCTAAATCAGATATAGTGAGATTCGTTAGAGAAATCGTTATCATTTGTTTATCTGAGATTTGTTTGGGATGAATGGCGGACTGTGGAATATTAGTTTCAAGTAGTGAAATAATCACATAATATGTCTATAAGGGAGAGGTCTTGTGACCCATTTTGAATGGGAATTCCTATACAAAACTGTGAAGCAAAAGTCAGGTATGACACAATTGTCATCATGAAATCCCCAATCGATATTTGTTACTTGACCTTCCCCTTAATAAAGATCAGTCATACATATACATACTACATGTACAAGTAATACATAACTGACCAAGATACCGGCCAATTACTAACTGGCTAATGAGAGTGTAAATAAACACATTAGGGCATAATTGGTCTCTTTAAATTCATTCTGAAGCGGGGGGGGGGGGGGGTGCAACTCACTAATGAAATGTTTGTGGTACTTTCAAAGGATAACATTAGCTGTTTCATTCTTATATATCAGTACCATTATAACTATTTGGCATAGCTGAGATTGATACAATTTAGTCATCCATGAAAGCCTCTCAGGATTGGTATATACATACTTCACTCATATAATAGCAATGCATTGTGATCAGACAATGTAGCATTCCAGCTAATTGATTCAAGCATGCATAATATACCTGTGTTACCTGTCATGATCTGATTACAGGTGTATCCCTCTATTGTGACTATTATAAATGCCTGCAGTAATCACTTTCTCAAGGTTTCTCATTCAGTACACTTTCTAAACCTTTTACACCAAGTATATCCAGACAGTTCATTTTTGGAAAGACAGGTTGTGGTAATGCAGATGTATGTAATCACTTTTGCATATGAATTGTCATGTTTTATTTATATTTGATATTCATTTCTGTAAATTGTGGGGTTTATTGTACATAACATTGTTTGAGATTCATTTCTGTTTTATGCATTGAGGAACAGGTACACTAAATGTCTTCCTTCAAACTAAAAAAAAATGCAATATTGCAATATTAAATGTCTAAAGGTGGCACCAATCATTTTTTTTACTGTACTAGTAAAAATATGCTAGAACTCTAGTTTTACTAAACAGACATGGCTCCTTTGAACTTCAAATTTGGAATGTAGCCTTTTCAAATCGTACCGGTATGCATAGTGCAATGTATTTCTGACCAAACTCACCAATATGGCACTGAAAAACTTGCTGTCTTTCCCTTTTTTAACTTCAGGCAAAAAATGAATGGAGAAGGGCCCCTTTTTTTCATTTATGCAGTAATTTCTATGACTTCAATATTAAAGTCATTCGGAGGCATCGCTGGAACCAGCCGGCAATGTGTCAAAAGTGATAATTACTAGGTATATTATTGGGCTCCAAACCACCGAGGGCCATTACAAATCTAATGTGCTATATAGTGGACATGATTGTCTACAATATCCATCTGTGCTCAACGTCTGCCATTCGTAGACATATTTGCAGCCTTTTCACTGGATATATTGACACACATCACATGCTATTTACCAGGAAAATACTGTTATTGACTATCGGAAGCATGCAGCTTGCTGTCACAGTCTTGTCAACTGTGTTTCTTGTATGGCTTTGTGAAAAGCCTCTCTACTTAAAAATTACCATGCATAGCTGAACACTGACTGAAGTGTGTGACCAGCTTTTATCCCTGAAAACATTTATAAACAGTGAAAATACATGTAAGAGATGTAAGTTGCACACAACTAAACTATTGTGCTGTTTTCTGCTGGTTTTTCTATTGTCCATCCAATATGTAAGGGAGATATGGGAGATACAGTAATGCTCTAAGTAATCAACTTCTTAACCACAGCAGAATTATGGGTAACTTTTCAGGAATTAGTCAGAAATATGGCTTGTTGCCATTCATCGGAAAGCTCTTGCCGTATTTCCGAATAAATCCTGAAGAGCATTACTGTATCTGCCATATCTCCCTTTACATGTTGGATGGACAATAGAAAAACCAGTCTCCCTAAAATGTGTTACACCCTTTTATTTTCACATCTCTTTGCTATTCAAATATGCATATGTGAGTGTAGAACTGCAGTAAAGTGTAATTATTCTGATCCTAATAGGATTTTCAGACAATAAAGTTTGATATATACTGGTATATCTATCCATCTATTTCAACCACAGAAACATGACATGGCAAAAGCTAACAAAATAATAGGCTTTTGAGTTAACATTGAAGATTTATTTGGCTGCTTAAAATTTACATGTCTTTGCTATGGTCATAAACATGATTCTTGTGTACTTTCACTCCCAATGCATTCACTGGTCCAAAAACAAAATACCTTCTACTCAAGGACTCTTAATATCATGTTTAGTATTGCTCCCAAAACAAACAGAAATGCATATCTAATACCAAACAGAAGTACATATCAAATACCAAAACCAAAGTGCATGTGAGATAACAAACATCAGAGCTGTATATCTCTGTCATACTGTACCTGTTATGTGCAGTGCACGAATTGTGTATATATAGATACCTATTAAAAAGGAAGTTGTTTAATATTCACCTGTTAAAAACATACCCCAGAAGGGAAAAATTGTTAGATCATTAAAAAGATAGACAGATACCTGCACCAAACATCAAAGCAATTATACTTCTTGGGTCACAAGACAGACACTGAAATTGCTTTCAGCTTTCAACCCTTTGATTATTGATTAACTGAGTACTTGCTGATGAATAATTACTTGATTCCTATTGATTAATACACGTATGTAGCGATTATACAAGTATAACAAACATTCTCGTATTAAAGATAGTGTATCTCTTCTGGGTCACAATTACAACAACAACAACACTATTTTTATAAAACCCGATTTCAAGACTACAAATACCTTAGATTTTTGGTGAATAATATTCATATATAATCCGAGCGTAATTCGCAGTGAAATATGTTAATTGAAATGATATTTGCCTTGATTGAGGATGCAAACAATTTACATGTGTATGTATTAGGCCAGAAAAATTGAAATCACATCAATATTAATTGATAGAAGCATTTTCAGACAGGTGTCTTTGATTCATATATTTATTATTTGAATCCCCGGAAACCAGCTGAAACTGTATAAAACTTGCTAGGAAGAGATACATGTACACTATCATTACTGTTTTATTTAACTAGGTAACCTGGTAAACCAGTATATTAAACATCCCAATAAATAAGAGTGTTTCATTCACTCTTCTGCAGTTCAGAACAAATATGTTTTCTATGGAATAAGCTGGTTATTTTGAATATTTTCACATTTGTGACATTTTATTACCATCATTTGGTGATTTAGATGAGCTGTCGATTTACGCTTAAAGTCTGCTGTAGAAGAGCGTAAACCAGTATTATCCCTACCGATTTCACTAGCTGATTTACCTTTAAGGAAACTAGAACTGCTTAATATGGTGCTGATATATAATAGTACATGTACAATGTAGTACTCATAATCCTCAATATTTGAAATGGCTAACTCTGACTTCAAATAGTGTTCCTGGAAACGCATGTATGTAAATCATATATTAGATAGCATTCTATTTGTCTTCTGACTGGTCTTCTTTTTGCTATGTTTGCTCAGGCTAGTATGGACTATCTCTCTTATTTACAGGGAAGACGTTCCGTATACCTCCCATGACGATGTATACGGACGAGTTATAAAGAACGGAGGAGGCGCCTATGGGGAGTACTCTCATGGTTAGTTCATTCATATTATTCCTGATAAATTGATAACTGGTTACTCACTGATGGATAGTTACTTGATTCCCATTCATTGATTTAACCCTTTATACCGGTATACTGAATGGATTCTCCAATTCAAATATAAAAGTATACATTGGAATGATCTATTATTCATTTGGTGGTGTGTTCAGGAAATGAGCATTCAGACAAAAAGATAATGCAGTTCAGAAGGATTCATATTCTTTGGGGGAAATGTTGACATATGGTCGTTCGTTGAACTTATTATGTGAACATTTTGTCTGGGAACTACTCTTTAATGAGTATTTAGTAAAGAAAGGGTTAAAGGGATGCTTTGACAAAAAGTTATAGACAATAATTTTCTGTAATTGAATGAATGGGAATCCAGTGTTTCTCAATCAGTATTGTTTTCTAATCGACAATTATTGTTGATAATTTATTAATTTGTCCTGTTATTGCACCTAAATAATTATGTTGTGATTTTCTCTGGAATGCAAGGGAAATTATTGTTGTAGCCGAAAATAGTCAACTTTCCTCACATTTGTGATAGTTACGTCCTATTTGCACACTTGGTGAGGTTGTTTCAAGCAGGGAAAGATGGCTGGAAAGTGTCAGTATGAAATTTTATTGTGTTAAAATCATCGTCCAATTATCGTATACCCAGAAGATATACTTTAAACAATCCTGTGCGTTCTTATGTGTGGATTATCAAAATACCAGCTGAACATATATGTGTAGATGGAAGAAATACAGCGAAATAGTAACCTTCATTCTCAATGTTCATGTACCAAGCATGCACCATAGCCACATATCTCGTTAATGAGCATGTGACATATTCACCTTTAATATACCGCCTAATAATTACATGTAATTATAAGTCACCAATTTCACTGTTTTATACAATTCGATATAATTTGCATTGCATGCTGATCTCTGATTGGTTACTGTTTCCTGGAATTGTGTAAATGGATACACGCCCTACTATAAATGACGAGAAATCGCTATTTTCACTTGAGGCGGCATGTGGTTCATTTTGGCGGGAAAAGCTAGAAGTCTTGATGTGAACATGTCTATTTAATATGACGACTGCCAATTGGAGTAACAAATATGACCGGGGTGTAGATGTTATTCTGATCCGTATTTCTGTTACGTTTATTCTTGAAATATGATCAAGTTCCTGTTGTTTAACTTATACTTAATTTTTATTTGAACGTATTATATCTATCATTCCAAGCGACCTTTTAGTTGTCGATAGCATCACATTTGATAATTATACATTGGCTCAGTATCAGGAAAGAAAGTTATGCCCTGTACTTGAAGTTGGAAATTTCAAGGTGAGCAAGTTCCCCTCTAACATCCCTGAACATGGGGTAAGGAGAGTCTGATTCTCCATTTCATGACCATCCCCAAACCCAAGCCCCAAACTTGTTTTCAATACTGCAGGAGTACCATACCTACATGTAGGTTTTGAGTATGTTATGCACACATGTAAATATTATTATTGACCTATGTCACAGCACTCCCTTTCATGTTTAGATGCAGTGAATTGCTTTGACAGAACAAGAATGATAGGGATTGCACTTTGAAAATTAAACCTTCACAAATTGGCATGCAAACTTTTGTCTCGACAAACATATATACTTGTGTGAATTTTTACCTGTCAATTAATATGCACTGTACATCAATCATATGTCCTCCACACCCACTAAATATGCCTATTGTTTATTACGCCCTTGTTTGTGGTAATTTTTTCATAGTTGTGCTACAATAAAGATCCACCTACTATTCTGATGTCTATGTTATAAAACGTATTAATTACCATGCAGTGCATGTGCGTGAGCTCCATGTGTGATAATATAAATTCAAGAATATGAATTCTGACTTACTGGTAAACAATTGGTTGCTGTATTTAAGCGGATTTAAAATTTGCGGCAGGTTGAGATAAAAACCATCAATTTCTTTGTTTGCCTCATTGTTATTGGGTACCCAGGAAGCACGAAGCCATGGTGGCTCACTTTGTAAGGTGCATTGTACAGTAATAAGTCGTCCAGTGCTGACAATCCCAATATTCAAGTAATTATGATCCAAGCAATGGGATTGTTACCTGACTCATTTGTCTGGGCAAGTTTTTCAGTTGCTTGTGCAATGAATTTGTCTACCATAGCAGTTGAAGCTCAGGAAGAATGAGGTTCCAGGAGATTTAATTTGGTGATGCCAGCTGTACGGGATAGAATCACTAAATCCACCCTCTGGGGACCTCATTTTGCAAATGGCAGACACTATTTTTCAGGCTTGAGACTAATCATCAGAAAGTGCCAGAGAGATCATGCTCTGCCAGTTAAAAAACCTGGGAACGTTTCGATATTCTGACCTGAATTGACAGAACTTTATAACTTTGAACAGACAATGGGAACATATTTCATTGTTAATACCCTATAGGGGTGATACCAGATCAAGATTGCATTATTTAAGCGATTTTTGTAAGACAATTTTTCTGGTTATGAACATTGAATTGACTCCCGGGGAAAAATTCCATGATTGTAAACAACGCAAATCGGCTCACAGAAGTCATCTAATGATTAATCCTGCAATATCGAGCTGGGAACTTCATCTACTCTGAAATACATTAAGTAACATGTATTGATAAAGAAATATATGACCTGCATTGTTTTTAAAATTTTATAATGTTCCCCCGCCAGAACATCAAACAGTTGCCAGGTTTTGAACTGGTGGAGTATGATTCATGGCATGATCTAATGTGCAAGTCAAGAAAAACGTCATCATTCAGTTCACATAATGACAGCTACAACAATCAGAATATGTACAGTACGTCTCCTTGTAAAATGTTATAGGGTTTGGCTCCTATTTATTTTGGGTCATATGATTTCATTCTCTGTGTACTT
Organism: Siphonodentalium dalli; assembly: GCA_032622095.1. Taxonomy (NCBI): domain Eukaryota; kingdom Metazoa; phylum Mollusca; class Scaphopoda; order Gadilida; family Siphonodentaliidae; genus Siphonodentalium; species Siphonodentalium dalli. The sequence goes on from CP136067.1 coordinate 58,726,775, forward strand.
ATGATAGTGAAAAGGTATATACATAAAATGTCAACAAAGCATGACATTTTATATAGCCTACAATTGTAGTTATCTTGGGTGTGTTATCAGTTGGTAAAATGTTTTTAGTTGTTCATTGATAAGTTATTAGCATTTCATGTCCATCTTCATCCCGGCCATCTCACATTCTTGTTAAGTAACAGTGTACCACATTGTTTCCTCTGGATACCTCCCCCACTCCGTATATCGCTACCCCCATTCCCACGCACACCACCTATAACATAAATTAAATTTTCACTACATAGTCTTTAATATTATATTATCCTGAAATACTTTTTTTTTTAGCTTTTGAGTTATTGGGTGGTTTATAGGAAATTGGCTTGTCCATCTGTCTGTCCTTCAATCAGTCCGTCAGTAGACACAACTTTGTCCGAGCTTGTATTCCTACATTTTTCAGTCAATTGTTTTAAATATTGGCACAGATATTTAGTACCATGGGAACCTTTGCACATGCAATCTGCATAATTTTGTCCGAACTTGTCCATCAGACTCTTTTTGTGGAGTTATCCCCATTTTTCGACTTAAAAGTTTTCACAACATGCAGAATACTGGCTGCCATGAGGGGGGATCCTTAGTCCCATTGTAACAGCCCACCTCTAGTTTGTTTCGAGTTAGCCTTGTCGACCCTCCCCATCCCCTATCCCAACGCACTCACCAGCAGCTTACTTGTGATAAAAAATCATCAAGATATTTTTTTATGGAACACCCTACAGACCACATTCTTCATGAACTTTTTTCATTAATTGGTACATGCATGTTATTAAATGAGGTCTTTCTTTCAAATTTCAAATTTGAATCCATCAGCATACCATTCAGCTTGCATTTAATAGAGAAATGGTTCGAAATATACACGCATGTTCAGTAGAACCTCTAGATAGGAGCTATCGATCTTGAATGAAAACATGGCTATCAGCAGCCATCTTGTATTATACTCTTTGAATGACTATATCCTTTGGAACACCCTACAGACCACATTCTTCATCCGATCATCACCAAACTGTACATGGATCTTCAGGGTGATTTCTAGATGGGAGTCATTGATTTGTTCTTTAAAAAAACATGAAACATGGCTACCGGCATTAATTTCATTTACACAATACAAGCCCTCTACTGAAACGTTTTAATTTTCTTTATCATTCTATTCATGGCTTAATGGCAAAAAATTTACTCCTTCCATGTTGAGCTACATTGTCATTGACTCTTTCATTTAAAGCTTTTATTTTGAACACCAAAAAACCCCAGATATTAAAGGATATCAATATACAATAGAAAGAGACAAAATTTAAACGCAGTAAAGGATATCTTATTACTGATACAAATAATTTCACGTAGGTTTGTTTTCACTTGCCCTGTATCTTTTCCATTTCTGATTGTTTAAAAAATTGCATGACCCTCAATATTGAAATAAGCCAACTCTTCACCACCCACCATAAGAACTTACTTGTTTATTATTCATGACTTAAATATGTCCTACATACTTCTGCATATCGGGGCATATATCAGGCAACTAATTACATGTGTTAACATCTTTCAGAATCGAATCATATAGACGGTAAATACGACATGAGGGGAGCAAGCGAGCCAACATTTGAAGCTGACCATCTCGCCACGTTTGACGTTGGCACTAAAAATGGAATATTCCATCCTGAGGATGGACTGCGTAAACTACAGCAGATGGAAGGGACCATGGGCATCTGGACGATGCGATGCTCCCTCGTTATTGAGCGGCGTCATCTGGTGATTCTAGATAACTCAACATCGGTAAGTTTCACAAATGACTGAAGCTGATATATCACAATTTATAGAATGGGTTTATTGAATGGAATAAGGGTAAGATCATGTAATGAATTTTTTCACCTAGTGCTTTCTGATTGTGTTCAGGGAACAATTAGGCAAATTATTAAATCATTGATGTTAAAACATAGTTTGATTATTTCTCAACAGTCAGTGATAATTCTGATATCCCGTCAAATTGTTAATGTCTCAAATTATAGTGATAAATCTGATATTCTCCCATCAAATTATTTACAGGACGAAATAGAGAGATTTCCAATTAGTAGTATAAGTGAGCCAACAGCTATACTGAAGAATGACAGGAAAGAAATATATAATAACTTAGTGTTGTTCACCGTTGTTGATGACCCCAGGAAGAGGTCATCGCTGAATGATATGCACATATTCCAAAGCATAAACACACCCGTGAGTATTACATTGCGTTATTATGACCCCGAACCTCAGAGGAGGTTCGTGGTATGTAGTCTTGGGCTTTATCTGTCGGTCGAGCAATCTGGGTGTTCATCCATACGAACTTGGGAATGCCTTAACTGATTTGGTTGTCCTTTGGTATGGCGATTGCCTAGCTTGGGAGGGATATTGACATACTATAGGTCGATTCATTTTTACTGCCGTTTCAACCCTTGTTGGACTTAAAAGAGTTTTGAATTTTCACTCCTGCCGACACATTGTATTTCCAGTATTAACCCTTCCATGACTGGAGCTTCTGCATATTTTGTGCAATCCCTGTGCCAATGCATTCTCTTATATATGCGAGTTTCCCATATGAGAGTCTCCCATATGAGAGACTCACATATGTAAGAGAATGCACTGGTACAAGTTATTTAATGCTGCACCAGTGCAGCTCCCATCATGAAAGGGTTAAGGGTCAGACTTAAATGCTAGTTTGTTTTATCATAGTCGAGCATAGATGGATGGATACTGACTTGCAGGCGATTGTCCGGTATGGATTTTTGTCACTGTTGTTGCTATTAGTTACCCCGTGTCTGTTCACGTAGTACGGGTTTTTACCTTCCCGAAGCCAGCCATATCCCATGAGATCAAAGGCCAATGGGATGTAGCTGGCTGAGGGTTGGTAAAAAGTGACGATTTTATCTATTGACCTTAACAGTAAATTCAAATCAACATATCCCCTCTTTTCCCACATAGAAATGAATAGGGAAATTTGAACCTAATATTTTAGTATTTGTTAATTTTGAACTAGGTAAAGAATAAACTCAAATTCATGTACTGTTTGATATTTTTACTACAACAACAGATAACTGAAAGCAAATTGAATTGTCACAAGTATTAACAAATACTGATATCACACTCTTAACTCAGATTGAAACTGAAATCATTCCTCTTCTTTTTTGACAAAAAATGTTTGAAAAATTTATGTGTGGTTGCCAGAAATATCATGGGGTTTACTTACTTCCGTACTGTGATGTAAGCGACAATATGATATTCCGGAATCTAGGCAGTTACATGATACGGGAAAATTTCTGTGTGGTTCCCAGAAATATCATGAGGTTCGATGCTGATCACACAATACAGGTTTATCCTGGGTAGCTATCGACCAATCAAATTGAAGATAACAAAATAGTCAATAGATAAAAGTTAGACCAAAGACATTGCACCAATTAATTAATGTCGTCTCTGCATCATGTTGGACAATCTTCAGAGAGTTCCTGCTCCCCGGTTTATGGACACACTCACTCTGTTATTTATTGTAATGCTGTGTAGAAAGCGGAAGCAATAAGCAATATTGGATAATGTAAATATTTGCTATTTATGTCACACCTTGATAACAAAGTACACTTAAGCACCTAAAATAAGAGCCCGCATTATTGTCTAGGTATATTCTCATGATACATACAGATTAATTGAACTTTTGGATTTATCACTGAATATCTTTATCCTGTTCACAGGCCCAAGACATTGTGGATGAAATTCTTGCATCACAATCTGGTCAGGGAAGAACAAGGTAAGATTGTAGCCACACTAATACTCAACTGACAAGTGTATTTTTTAAACTGGGCAAATCAAAAAACGATTTCTAGGTTAATTATTATATTTCATCCCTTCTGAGAAATATGCATTGAAGTGGCATACAGATGGCTTATATCACCATTGATAAAACCATAATAAATATTTTAAAGATTAAAAGTGACAGATTTACCTGCATTTCACTCCAATCTTTTTTTTTACAAAAATTTGCAACATACATGTATTATCTTTCCAAATTACAGATTTAATATTGGGTCAAATTTCTTCTCCTCAATGGCACCTTAATACGTAGATCATATCATGAATCTCTACTCTGGCTAACGCCCGTCAGTACCAGTACAAAGCCTTGGAACTTTTTGAAGTTTTGACATGGAACCTTATAAAGTCGAAAAATAACGGGGGGAATTTATTGCTTAGTTATTATCTGTTCCTTAATAATGTACTTCACTGTAGGTGTAGGTCCCAACTCGAAATTGCATGCTTTACTGTGACTTTTCTGAGCCGATATCGCAATAAACATTGAATTAATCACCCAGGATAAATTCCAAAATTGTAAGCGACACAAAGCAAAATCGCTCACAAAGTCACTTAAGTCATGAAATTTCTAGTTAGGACCTTATTATTAAGAAACAGATTATAACTAAGAAATGTATTCCCTGCTTTATTTTTCGACTTAATAAGTTTCCCTGTCAACATTTCAAAAAGTTCCAAGGTTTTGTACTGGTGGAATATGATCTCTACGGGCCTTAGTCAGAGTAGAGAATCATGGCATGATCTACCTAATCCGTGCTTGATATTTGGCTAACATCAAAGTTGGGATTAATCGAAATTGATTTTTACCTGATTACTTATAGATCACTACTAACAAATATTTGTAGGACTTATTTTGATGCTATTTGCACTGATATATGAATCTTTAGAATTTTGTCATTTCATTTTTCAGTCGGATTCCACCTCCTCCAATGGGTCCACCACCCGAGCCACCATATGGACGCCGAACAGATCTAACAGGTCAGTTGTTTAACCCTTCCAGGTTCCTGAAATTTTGTGAAAACCCTGTGTCAATGCATTCTCTTATATTTGCGAGTCTCCCATAGGCAGCCTTGCATATATAAGAGAACAAATACATTTGTCTAACAATATTTACCTTGACCTTGTAAGCCAGTGCATTCTCTTATATATGCGAGGCTCCCTACAGGAGACTTGTATATATAAAAGAATGCACTGACACAGCATCTTTAATGCTGCGCAAGTGCAGCTCCCGTCACATAAGGGTTAATCTTATACTGATGTAGAGTCCTGCCAATCAATCCGATTTAGTGTGATTAGAAATAATTTTTCTGATTTGATTTACACCATGCACCATGTGCTTGTCCAGGGTTTTTACAAATCAATCTGTATTCTAGCTCAACTTTACTTTGCAAAGTTTGAGCTTTTGTTCACGAAACTTCATATGGATCTTTGGGGTGACATCGAAATGGGAGCCATCAATTTTTTCCAAAACTCGATAAAACACATGGCCGCCAGCAGCCATTTTGGATTTCAAATTTGAATCCATTGGCACACCCTGCAGCCTGCATTTATTGGAGAAATGCTTTGAAAATTTACAGGTATGTTTAGGATCACCTCTAGATGTGAGCCATCAAATTATAATGATTATCGATGAAAAACATGGCCACCAGCAGCCATTTTGGAGTTTACTCTTTGCATGACTATATCCTTCGGCACACCCTACATGGCACATCCCTCATCCGATCTTCACCAAACTTCATACGGTTCTTCGGGGTAACCTCTAGATGGGAGCTGTCCAAATTCTCTGAAGTTCATTAATAACATGGCTGCCAGCAGCCATCTTGCATTTCACAATTGAATCCATCGGCACACCCTGCAGCTCATATTTATTGGAGAACTGTTTGAAAAGAAAATAATTTCATATACACAATACAATCCCTTTACTTTCTTTCTTCTTGATCATCCTATTGACTGCTCAGCATAACATTATTAACACCTCCCCAAGTTGAGCTACAGTGTCATTGACGCTTTCATTTTATTTTGGCATGAAGATACTTTACGGTACTAACAGCCACACACACAGATATATAACACTGTCGCAAATGATCTATGGGCCTAAATTGACTGCATAATCTCTGTAGTAATGACTGCTGGGATGCAAGATTATAGAAACTGGGGGTCTCAAGGAAATAACAAATTCATTTGGCAAACCTTGCCAGCCTCCATCCCAGTAATCTACCATATATAGGTCAAGGGTTCTAATTGATACAAACATCACATTTCAGTACCGGTATAACATACAGAGACTAATGAAGTTTGCCAAATGTGAAAGTTAAAGGAATACGGTCCTGAAAAAACAATATTATTTTCTTTCAATATACCGATAATATATATATAAAATGTCCATTGGGCGCATATAATCTAATATTCGGCCGCCAATCGTTATTTTTATAACGATTAAAAAAAATTCCGAAGTTAGCCGAAGATTTTGTTGTAGCCCGATCACGTGATTGTCACATGTAAACAGAAGCATAGCACGTGATCGATCACGTGGTAACTCATTGACCATGCATAGATACGCGACAGCGGTATTTTAAGTTTGCATGTAGTCGATCACGGCCTTTGAAGATTGTCGCGTTATCACACTGCGAATGCAAAACTTCGGCGAAAACATCGCCTTTCTCGTAATTAAATGTCTTTATCGTGTTATTATTACTATTATTATATGTATCGCGATGTGTTGTTACTATAAAGCCATGCTCGTATATTATTCAGTTTTGCGCGCATTTATCTATATATGTTTTCGTTACCGGAATAGTCCAAGTTATATTATATATGCATATCAAGATTGCATATATACGCGAAGACTTGCACAGTTATTAGGCAATTATCATCTCGTAAACATTCCAATTTCCAGATGCCATTAGTCGTGTGTCAATAAAGAGCGTTTCGTTTTAATTTATCGTAACGCGGTAAAACAACACAAAATTGGTTTATTGCTGTCGGATTTAATCAATTATAATCAAGTCATTCATTACCAATATGATATGATAAGTTCATTTTTCCTTGGTTATGAATCATGTATATATTTGGGCAATATGGTGTTTATATATATTTCGGAATATTGCTTCCCCCACCCAAAACAATCTAGCCGACTGTCACTGATGGAAATTCACTGCATCTATGCATGGTTATTGGCCTATAAAATTAGCTCTCTAGCGATGCGGTCTATTGAATATCCAGGTCATAAATCGACCTCTATGTGTCAATTAAGCATAACAATAGGGTTATAAAATATATAGATGTTCGCCGTGGTTCGTTTAAACATCCAATCATATATATAACACTTTTTGAAGGAGGGATAATAATCCGGTTTAATATGGAATCACATATTCAAGTGCTCTTTATTCGCAATATTTCGTAATAGTGAACGCTCTTTATTGCGTCAAGGTAAAGGGACTCGACTTAGAGCAGTTGTTCTAGTGATTGTTTACTATATATGCTTTATTCTCTGATCCAGAATACATAAATGGATATTGAGAAATTACAACAATACAGGTCAATACATGTACATGAACTTCCGATATGCATGCTTTATATATCCTTCCATCATTGTCATAGCAATTTCCGCTTTATTAAACTCTTTTTATTCGTACCATATTAGGAAAATTCTTAACATGGAACGCTCTTTATTGAGCCATGTTGAAGGAAATGGGGACTCGACTTAGAATAGTTGTCATCGTGAATTATTCACCAACATGCTCCCCACTTTAACTGCAATTGTATGTATTCGTAACCATGACTGACTCGTAAAATTAAACGCTCTTTATTTGGTATATGTAATCGGTTTCTGATTTTGCGCAACGGGTTTCCCCACAGAAATCCTGCCAAATGTCACGTAAACGAACATCGTTTGGAAATGAATACCGCATATGCCTAACTGAGAGTCACTAGAATGAATGAATGATTGTAAATACTCAAGAGAGTAGACGGGCGCGAAGCGCCCGGGATGGTCGAAAAGATCGAGTGATCTTCTCCTTCACCCCAAATGATTGTAAATACGGGACACTCGGGGCATATATACGGAAAATTAAAACAACATCGCGAACACGCACCCGAATAAAGTTCACATGCCGGCTCGTGTTTTTATAAGCTTTATACGAAAGTGTTATCTACCCCGCTCAATCGTCCCTCTATATTTTTTGTCAAAACAATACCGTAACTTTCCAAACAGCACTTAAGACAAATCACAAGTGAAGATAACTCACCGCGCGATGACAATTCACCATGTGTACACAATGCTATTGATATGCCCCGCAGTAATTCCATTACACTCACGCGCTGATGTCGATTCCGGATTTTCCATCGCCATATAGGTAGACATAATTAACTCCGACTCCGATTCCCTGTTTTTAATTAGTTTACCTCGCTTGACGTCATGCGAGGTTTTGCGACGGAGATAGCCGACAACCGGTGGTGGTATTATTTATTTATTTCTCGGCTTATTTATTACGCGATTTTTATGGGACTTGGATCATTGTGATCACAATAGGGGTGGCTTTCCGATAGAGTTTTGTTGTTTCATGAGGATAGTAATCCTTTAAGAATCATGTTAAGACAGAGTTAATCCCCATCCATCTCTCATCACAGTCTCATAGAACATCCTGACATTTGCATTTGTGTCTGACATTTGCAGAATGATGTACCCAGAGGGTGAAATTCATCCTCTGGGAACCTCATTCTGCTTTAGATTTCAACTGGTATAGGAGACCTGGGATCAGTTTTAATTTCCCCAGTTGATGTTGGTGATGTTCACCCATTAGTCACCTTGATTGTGCAAAAAAGTAACTAAAAACAATGTTAATTTGAGACTATAGATACTTCCCAGAAGATGAGGCCTCATCAGAATGAGATCTATAGAGTGTGAATTTGGTGATGATAGTCCCCTGTGTGGGGTAGCATCACTAAATTCACCCTTTGGGGACCTCATTCTGCAAATATTCAGACACTATATCCAGACTATTAAGTGTTAATAGCCCACCAAAATCATTAAAATGAAGCAACTTTGAGTTGGTACAACTTTTAACTTCATTATGTCACTCCAGAGGTGAGGTACAGTAATGCCCTAAATAATCAACTCCTTAACCATACCAGAATTATGGGTAATTTTTCAGGATTAGTTGGAAATATGGCTTGTAGAGCTTTCCGATGAATGGCAACAAGCCATATTTCCGTCTAAATACTGAAAAATTACCATAATTCTGCAATGGTTAAGCAGTCGATTATTTAGGACATTACTGTAGCTGGCTGACAAGCAATGTAATTGTCCATTGCATGAAATGAGTTACGATAGTTTCATTTTACATTAGTTATTAGAATCCCAGCATCCCCTCTCCCACAAAAGTATAAATAATTCATATTTAGAATTATCACAGTGTGTTACTTTTGTATTTGTGTAGAGCCAAATTATTTGAACTAAAAATACTTATTTTACAATTTGTGCATATATACTTATACACCCAGTACACACACATGCTCACAACTTAAACCAGATGACATCATGCATATCACTCAAAGATGCTACATTTTTAATGAGTTTGGTGAGCTATTAACAAGTCTTGATATAGTGTGTTTTACATTTTTAGCTCAACTTACTTTGTAAGTTTGAGCTATTCCCATGGTATGGCGTCCGTCGTCCGTGTGTGCATGTGTCCGTCAACAATTTCCTTTGGCGCGGGCTACAGGTCGTACCTTTGTTCTGATCTTTATGAAATTTGTCATGAATGTTGAAATTGACATGTAGATGGGAACGAGTCATTTTGGTGTCATTTGGCCAAAAAACATGGCAGCTGGCAACCATCTTGGATTTCAAAATTCAATCCATTGGCGCGGGCTACAGGTCGTACTGTTCGTTTGATCATCATGAAATTTTGCTTGGATGTTAATATTGACATGTAGATGGGAACGAGTGATTTTGGGGTTGTTCGGCCAAAAAACATTGCCGCCAGCAGCCATCTTGGATTTTACTCTTTGCATGACTAAATCCTTTGGCGCGGGCTACAGGTTGTAGCTTTGGTCGGAACTTCATGATATTTTTCATGGATGTTAACAATGACATGTAGATGGGAACGAGTCATTTTGGTGTCGTTCGGCCTAAAAACATGGCCGTCAGCAGCCATCTTGGATTTTACTCTTTACATGACTAAATCCTTTGGCGCGGGCTACATGTCGTACCTTTTGTCTGATGTTTATGAAATTTGTCATGAACGTTGCCATTGACATGTAGATGGGAACGAGTAATTTTGGGGTCATTCGGCAACAAAAACATGGCTGCTGGCAGCCATCTTGGATTTCAAAATTCAATCCATTGGCGCTGGCTACAGGTTGTACTATTCGTCTGATCATCATGAAATTTGTCATGGATGTTAATATTGACATGTAGATGGGAACGAGTGATTTTGGGGTCGTTCGGCCAAAAGACATGGCCGCCAGTAGCCATCTTGGATTTTACTCTTTGCATGACTAAATCCTTTGGCGCGGGCTACAGGTCGTAGCTTTGGTTGGAACTTCATGAAATTTGTCATGGATGTTAACAATGACATTTAGATTGGAACAAGTCATTTTGGGGTCGTTCGGCCAAAAAACATGGCCACCAGCAGCCATCTTGGATTTTACTCTTTGCATGACTAAATCCTTTGTCGCGGGCTACAGGTCGTAGCTTTGGTCAGATCATCATGAAATTTGTCATGGATGTTAACAATGACATTGTAGATGGGAACGAGTCCTTTGGGGTCACTTGGCCAAAAAACATGGCATGCAGCAGCCATCTTGGATTTTACTCTTTGCATGACTAAATCCTTTGGCACAGGTCAGACATTGCAATTAGCACCTTTCCTTTCCTATATACTGTCAACCATTAAATTATTCCCCTACCTAAGTTGAGCTACAGTGTCATTGACACTTTCATTCAGAATGCGGTTCCGCGATGGTGAATCTAGTGATGCTACCCCGCACAGTGGGTTAGCATCACCAAATTCACTTTCTGGTCACCTCATTCTGCTTAGGCGCATTGTGTGTTAAATAGTCCCAGGCATCTACAAAGGGTAACACTCGACATGTCTCAGAGACAAATACATATAACATGCAGCTGTGCCAAATATCTACTATAAACCAGATAATATTTAATATGTCATTTGATATATTTCTTAAATTCTATCGGTTGCACATCTGGCAGTGTGTATTAAATGTACACATTATAATTATATTTTATAATCTTATCACACATATATCCTTGCTTGTTTGTTCTTTATGTCCTTTCATCAGGACATAATAATCAATCATCTTACTTTGTTCTCTAGTAATAAGGAACAGTTTTCAGTCCTCTGTCCCATACATAACATAAGTTCAACTTATTATGTGATCATTTCCCACCATTGAATATGAATTCTTCAGAACTTGGTATTTTCTTTTCATCTGACTGTTATCTGCTAATTTATCCTCAATGCCCCTCCAAATGAATAATAGACCATTCCAATGTATTCCTTTATAACTGAATGAAAGACACCATTTAGTATAGGGTTGTAGGGGAGGGCATACTGCCCTACCAAATCTTCCCGGGAATCATCCCAAACTCCAAACCTACATTTAGTATAGAGAGGGTTAACTTATGTTCTGAATACATGTAGTTGATAGATCCCTCTATTGAGTCTATTCTGAGCTTAACTTACAATGATTGTTGCATATAATACACTAAATTATTGAGGGAAGCATTAACATTATACAGTATGCATATTTTGACAAAACTTTGATCATGCAGCCCATAATTAAATGATAATGATATTATATAAAATTATACTAAAATGACCAGCTGAATAACATAACTCTGGAATGGACATTTATAGCCCAAATATTTCCATGGTTTGAAATTTTAGTAAGCTATTAACCCTCAATGTATTTTCACATAGAACAACCTTTAGAGGGATTTTGTACTGAAAATAGCTATGGTGTTAATAACTGCTCCACTGTTGAGTGAATTATGTCAATTTTATAACAGCAGATTAATCATAGGTGTTAAATGTCACAAAGACATCATATACATTGTACCCCAGGCATTGACAGTATGCTTAATAATCAAAGGGAAAAGGATAAATATTTGTCACATGCTAAGTCATCAGAATCCAGGTGGTAAGAATTTCTTTGCAGCAGCTTAGGAGCTCGTACTCCAATCTGTGAGACTCCCAAAAATCCTTGGGTCAGTACTATAAAACTTAAATACATGTAAGTAACAAGTTTACAGAAATACAAGCCAGTGGGTGATAAACCTGGAGGGCGTTTCTGTTGATCTGTGCGAAGATAAACTAATATTAATAAAAATCCAATCACAAGATAAGTGTATTATTGTCAATTTATATAATGCTAACAATTTTGACTGTCCTATACATTGCACATGTAGAAGTTCTATGGGACTAACCCCATGAGGGTTATTAAACAGGTCTGGGTATGAACTACAAGGGCACTGGATCTAACATGTGTAATCATGGCAATAATTTGCCAATAAACAAGATTCTCCTTGGGGCATGTTATAATTTGATGTATCTATATATCTGAATGTGTGGAGGTATTTGCTCAGCATGTGTTCATTGGTTTGTAGTGAGTGAACAAATTTTCATTTCATATTGAAATGGTCATGTTATGATTGGAATGTCACATTGATAAATATACCCATTAGAACATATGTTGGGAGGTACATGTATTCTGGAATAACCTTGACTGTCCATCTGTATGTAAACATATCTTTGACAGAACTTTTATTCCTTTATTTTCTGATACATTTATTTGAAACTTGGCATAAATATTACCGCTTTCGGAACATGTAAACCTCTCTCGGTTAGTGACGCTGTACAAATATCAGAATTTACAAGATTCTTGTAAATTGGAGAATTTATGTGTTCCATAGTCATTTTCTCGCCGACAACACAAACTGATCACATAATACCGGAATTGTGTTTAAACCGGTCCATAAATAATGAGTTTCCCAAATAATTGTCAGATTTGTATGGAACTATTTTGTCTACTTGTACAGTAGTATGATATATCCTATGGAATTGGCATGTGAATGACACGTTCCACAGAGACATCTGATGCATAGGGCTGCAACAATTCATCGTGAATTAAATGTATCACGATACACTTTCAAAAGCGTATCGTGTCATGTGTATCGCGATACAGGAAACCAAGTAATGTCTGAAGATGGGCTAGTGTATAAAAGCAAAACCTGCAATATCTCTCAAGTTTACATGTATACTATGTATATTTTTACTCATCTAGGAAACAATTAAACTCCATTTTAGTTTTAAAATGAACTCTACCTCCAGCTATAAACTTGTTGTTTCTGATAATTCAGGCGGTATTCATTTGATAACACTAAATTAGTGTATCATGATATGTATCGTATCGTTGATTATGTATCATGATTCGTATCATGTCATGACCAATTGTATCATTGCAGCCCTACTAATGCCCCACATTGTTTTATATGATACAAGTTTCATGGTTCGTGCATTAACTCTGAGCTATTATTTGATTAATTTCATAGCAGACAAAATTTACTCAGTAATTTAGTAATTTAACAGAGATGTTTTCTGTAAGATAGACAACACTGGTAGATATTGCCATTCAACATGTAACAGGGGGCGCCAAAGTGCCCTTATGTGCTTCATAGAATACCAAAAATAATGAACATATCAATAGAAATTGAACTTCTATATTATTCTCAGAACAAAACATATACATTCCAGATAATGTCTTAACATGAGTTTGTTCTTTGAAAATGTCTAAAAGGTTGTTGTTGTGGCACAGGTTTGTATTTCCAGCATTTATGATTTACATCTGAGACTAAAATGTGTGCTCACATTAAATATAAACAGATGACAGACAGACAGACAAAAAGATAATACAACTGCAGAAGGATTCTTATTAATTGGTTGGAAATGTTCAGCAGATAATAAGTTCAAAAAATGTTTGTTGATCTTATTATCTGAACATTTCCTAAGGGATAACTACTCATCAATGGGTTATTGATACATACAAGTTACTGCACAACTTGTGACATAAGTCTACAGCTTTTAAACTCATCATTGAAATTTTCCATTACAGTTTTTGTACTGGTGGCCCATCTAAATTTCCCATATATAGTTTATGCAAGCATTTAATTAACAAGACGTAGGTGTTATCAATGTAAAGTTTTGTCATATCTCATCACAGTTGACTGCCTGCAAGTGCTCCATATACAACTGAGTGGTTTTTTTTTTATTAAGTGGTTCTCACTAGTCACTTTAAACCATAATTGATGATTTAATGGAATCGTGCTTTATATGTAACGCCTAATGTAAGTTCATCTTAACACTCTACTCACAATTATCTGGAGCCGCTTCAGTGATTTTGAATTACCAAAGCAGTTATCGTCTTTTGTTTATTTATATTCCCAGCTTGATATATAGAAAAGGTTAAAGTGACATAAGCTATCAGCGCTTAATACTTTAAATTTTAAATGTTTGTATAATGACAAATTGTATTGAAAAGAATGAATAATCTGAATTTTGGATGATCTCTGACAAATTATAATATAGAACAGGCTTTTTAAGGGTAACTTTAAATGAATGTATAGCCCTGGGCCTTGTGAAAAAAAATCTTTAATTAAGAGATGTAAGATGTATTCTAATTTTAATATCACTGTTTAATTTAGTTAACTTCCCATTATATTGTCCTAATCTGCCCAACCTAAATTTTCTATTTTGTTAATATAATGAGGCAGCTCCCTTTAAAAAGATAAATGTAAATATGTGGTGGACAAAATGATCCCACTCCTCATATTAAGTGCAAACCTTGATACTTGATATGTAATTTGTTTAGAGCCAAATAATTCATGGTTGCTCATGGCATCATGCTCATCTGATTCTCTCCCTGACTTTACCAAATAAAAAATAAATCAGTGGCTTTTCGTTGAACTTAAGTAAGATATCACACAGTCCTTGCGACTATCAGACTATGTCATCCGCCAGAAATGTTCTTCCATGAACTTTCCGTATAGATCATTTACGGTTATAAAACAATAATTTTGAGTCAGACAATAGTCAACTGGTGGTTCTATCATTGAGAATAATTTGTGTATTTCAAAATGTTTCCACTAACTGGTACAGGAAATTTTACTATTGTTAGAACACTGAACTGTTCAGCTGTGATGTGCATATGCCATTCGATTGAAACATAAATATCTTGTAAAACTATTCTAAGTAAATATACTGGTATGTTTAACCTCATACTTTCCTATTCTGTTTTGGAAAATAATAATTCAAAGATGTGTTTAATAGACCATTCCAATGTATTCATGTATAACTGAATGGGAGAATCCATTCAGTATAGAAAGGGTTAATTTTATCACTGAAATTAATAACGAGTCAGTTAATAAACAACAAGCAAACAGGCTTACTAATCATCTGTGTTCTATTGAGAACAGGATCACACTCAACTATCACCTGTTCATGACCTAATTGATTTCTGACCTTCATTTTACAATAATTTATTGTTGGCCTTGAGACTATCAATTGTCTCCGTGTGACATAACTCACTTCAGATCTCATATCACGACATTGCACTTTATCTGATTTTATCCTCAACCAGGGTTTCCGCTAGGGGGTAGGGGAATGGGGCCTGTTTGTAGATAGGGGAAAACACGAACACCTGCTTCGAAAATTTTGAAAAGAGCAACACTAGAAATGCATTGTCCAGCACGCCCAGAACGCGAATTACGATTATAATTCTGGTATGTATACATTCTCAAAATTAAAACAAGAAATGTAATAATTTACATCGTTTATGTGATACAACAGTCAGTCAATTAACCACATTATTGTGATTGAACTGAGTGAAATAAAAACGAACTTTTAACTGATACTATACTTATTTCCGGTGGGTAGAATAATTAAATGTACTATGATATTTCGTACCAGTTAAAATTCAACTATACTCTTCGCATGAGGAGGTGCCTCGCCAAGTCATCAAGGGAAGTTCATGACCAACAGTAACATTCACTCGTCTTTTAAAAATTAATTCGATCTACGAACACTGGTTTAAAAAGCTTGGAACTATTTTGTTGTCGCATTCAATCATTTGGGGGTCGCACAATTGAAATTACCTCGAGAGAATTGCTGCTATCGGTGGGAAAGTGTTACCTATGATGCTTCATTGGGCGGGGGGGGGGGGGGGGGGGGGGGTCACACAATTGAAATTGACTCGAGAGTATTGCTATCGGCGGGAAAGATATATACTTGGTAACCAACGAAGCTATGACGCTTCATTGGTAGAGTTACGTCACAAATATTGCATTCGCATCGTACACAAAATATATCGTTTCCGGCTATATATTACGAATCGATATACTGAGGGTTTTACGGTTACACGAAATTCCAGGGTTTTCAAGGAGTTTGCATTAAAACAAGGGGTTCAAGGGCCCTGGGAGGGGAATGCGTCAGGGGAAAACTCAGGAAAACTTGGCTAGGGAAAACTTGGCTAGGGGAACGGGGCCGTCGAAGGGACCCCCTGCCGGTATAGCGGAATCCCTGCCTCAACAAACATTGATTAATGTGAATATAAATATAACTGTTCTTATGGCGTAACTTAAGCTTGATTTGAATGACCTGACATGTCAAAATTTATTTTGTAATGGTTTTTGGGAATGGATTATATGTAACATATTGTCTTGGTTTGTCATGTAGGTGTTTGTTTTTATGATTATTTTAACCCTTTAATATTTATACCGTCTCCTATTCAGTTATAAATTAATACATTGGAATATTTATTGAATTTATTGTGATAGTTACTATCTATATCTTACCTATATTCAGGATATTGATACAGTCAACTACAGCTTACTAACCCAGAACTATAAGTAATACTATGGATATAGTCAAATACAGCTTACATGTACTATGCAAGAACTATAATTAATAGTGAATATTTATTGAAGTTAGTGTGACAGTTATTATCTATAGGTTATCTATATTAAGGTTATGGATATAGCAAATACAGCCTACTATGCACAAACTATAATAAATAGTGGATGAGTTCTGCGAGTTTTAAAATTTCTAACTTAAATCACCAATTATAATTAGAGATAATTCTCAGTGTTTTAAATTAAAAAATAATGGTAGGTAACTGTTGTATCGCAATCCCAAAACATTGAGATAACTTTGAGTCTGTAACTAAAAAAAAAGAGAAGTAACTCTGTACTTAGAAAGTTCCAAACCAGTATAAGTTAACTCTGGGACTGCACACCAAAAACAAGATCAATCTTAAACTGCAATATTTGTGCTCTGCACTTTCAAATTAAAAACACAAATGTTGATTATTTAGCCTCACAATTTAAAAAGGAGACACTCAATCAACAATTAAAATGGATTATCGCGCTGAAGCTTGCACCTCCACAAATAATAAGATCACCCAATCTATACATCTAAAAAATTAGTGGCAACCATGAGCCTGGAACAGAAAAACTAATGGTATGGGAAGTCAAATGATTCAAAAACATTAGTGAGGAAACTTGCAACCTTTAACTTTAGACAATAAGTTGAAACTTTCGCATGAAAGCTCACCTACAACAAAATTGCAACCTTTAACTTCAAACAATAAGCTGAAACTTTTGCATGAAAGCTCACCTACAACAATATTCTGTACTATTATATAAAGTTAGAACCTGATACTCAAAAGTAATTGGTGCTGACTGATCCTAAAGAACAATATAGGATGAACTATTCAACCTAAATTAAAAAAAATGTTGTGAGCCCTCAAAACAAAACCAGGGAGAGATAACCGCTAGCCAACATGAACTAACAAACTAACTTGACCCATCTGCTTGTTAATTTTTTTGTGCAATTCTGTCCTCTGGGCGTAAACCAGCACGTTATGTTTTAAATTGTCACATTACAACATAATTAATCACCAGTGTCTTATGCTTGAGGACAACTGATTGTTTTACTTACCTGTGTGTACACATGAAAACTCCCAATTCACTAGGACTCATTTAAATTCGAGACATAGCTTAGATTAGGACAAACACATTCTTTGTTGTGTTAGTATCTATTACCAGGTTGTATGGGATGTAGCAGCCTAATTACTGGGTCACATCCTTTGATTCTCTGGTGGATCAAAGATAAGACTTTTCTGTGTGTAAGTCTGTCCGAGATTAACTGTCATTCTGTTTTTCTTAGGTAATCCTTTTTCTATTAAATTTTGACTTTACTGAAGAATTTTGAGCTTACAGTAATTTACCACAATATATTCGGTTACAAATTTGCTGGATCAGATGTGTTACAGTGTAACATAAGCAATTAAAAGCTGGTTTAATTTTGACCGAAAAAAGTTTTTTTATTTAAATCTGGCTTAAAAAAGTGCTTAATTTAAAACATGGCCCAGTTGATCTGGTAATATTATTTGGAGAAAATGGCAGTCTTACTACTTGTCTGAAATTCATGCTTTATTGAATTTGTGATTTAAAAGCAATATATTTCCTTTTAACCTTGAATTTGGAATAGTAGAAACACTTAACTTTTTTCATGACATCATTCTTGGTTTATTTCTAGGGCTAAGTGATGCTCTGCATGAACTTTCAACATGACAACCTGAGATCGAAAGTCAGAATAACACAATATTATGTAATATCCCACAAATGCTAAAAATAAAAAAATGGCTAACCTTTCTATACTTATTGATGAGTAGTTCCCTAGGAAATGTGCAGATAATATATTCAACAAAGGACGTTTGTTGAACATATCATCTGAAATTTGTTTCTCACCTGTCTGTCATCTACTTATATATTCTGAACGCCCCTCCAGATGAAAAATACAGTAAAACTTCTCCAAACCAGACCCTCTATAAACTAAATCCCTCTCCATACTGAACAAATTGTCTGGTCCCGAATTCACCCAAGTGCATTCTCACTAAACATTCCCTCCTGGAAATTCTCTATTCTGAGCTTCGGACGGCTTTTCTAGTCCATAAGTGAAGGAATACATTAATTTTTACCTCCGAAATCCGAACACGAAAATCGACCCCAATCGAATGCATGTGCGGTAGATTTGACATACTTGATGCTGAGCTCTTGTTGGCTTTGGTGAAGACTAGGGATCCTCTGAGTTGAAATCAGTGGTCTACATTCAACTCTGAGCATTTGTTTTTGTGATGGCTCATTCATTGTGACAGGTTCTTTATTATTGGTTCTTTATATTGGTGACAATACATTACCATCATGTACTTTTAGCGAGCTTCATTAGTGTTTAGTTTGGATAGTGGTCGTAAAAATAAGTGACCACCTCAGCGCAATGATAGATGTCAGTGCTCTATTCTCTGTGAAGTCACCATTGTTCACTCAATATGTGAAATAAGCACCAAGTTATCTAGGTTTGGAGTTTGGGATGATTTCCGGGAGGATTTAGAAGGGCAGTATGCCCTCCCCTACAACCCGCTTGTTGGATGCTGTGTTGCCGCTGAAGAGCGTTGTTGATTCATGCCCCGCAGCAGGAAGTGACTTAGACCTTGATCTTTTTCTTTTTTGCTTTCTTTTTTTTTCTATCGGTCGGTGTTGTTGTTGTTGCTTTGGTTCGTGGTGCGTCGTCGAGATCTTTGTTATTGCTGTTTTCTCGTTTTCTGTTGTGGTAAGCATTACATGCCGTGATGATTCTCATTTTTTTCATCTTTATCGGTTTCCTTCAAGTACTTGTCTATCATGTCACTATGTTCAGCATCCGACCTGATGGAAATTGTGGATTTGCTGCTGATGCTGCTGTTGTTGCTGTTGGTGGAGATGGAGGACACTGGTATGTGTTGGTACTCAGTTGTCGCAGGTGAAAATGTGTCCATCTCTACCTCGAAGTCAGCGGCAGGAGCGTCGTGGGTGGTATCAGCGTTCCTGTCTCCATTGACCTCGGTGACGATAGCAGAGACATCCGGGTTGACATCGGCGTCTCTGCTTCTGGTGGTGGTATTGTCGGGTTGAGGCCGAGTGGGGGGAGCTGGGCGTCTCTCAGCTCTCCCCTGTTTCCACTTGGCCTTCCTGTCTGCATCTCTTCTTTTGCGGGAGGGGGTCTTCTTGTTTTTCCGCCTCCTTTCCAAGTTATCTAATCAGACACCCGCTGTTATAATCCTGTTCAAAGCCGAACAATAGACTGCTAATTAAATCGGTATGCATGTATAAGAGTACGAAACTACAATACCTGTGCTACATAAATTTTGTCAGCAACATTTTCCAACACTGCGTATCACCGTAAAATTGATTGTTTCCAAGGTTTCCTGTCTTATATTTGCATGTATCTTAATATACCAAGTTTTTAATTCTTGTTATACCATGTTTTATCTATTGATTATATTTTACTAGCTGAAACAGGCTCCCTTTGGGAGCCTTTATTCAGTGTCAGTGAAATGGTTTATAATAATGTACTATATGGGAAATTGAAGATATTTTGGTTTCTTCAGGCGCCAATTTCTTTTCTCTATCTGACTATTGTCTTTTCCTACATATTGAATTGTTACATTAGTAGGTGAATGTATCATATTTTTCTTTCAGAATCTCGATACATCTCGAGGGATGAGAACAGATACGGTGGTGGATACGGAGAGAGTCGGTATATAAGCAGCGGAGATAGGCTGGGCG
This sequence comes from Siphonodentalium dalli, assembly GCA_032622095.1. Classification (NCBI taxonomy): domain Eukaryota; kingdom Metazoa; phylum Mollusca; class Scaphopoda; order Gadilida; family Siphonodentaliidae; genus Siphonodentalium; species Siphonodentalium dalli. The sequence continues at coordinate 58,747,311 of CP136067.1, forward strand.
AGAGCAGGCTGGGAGAGAGCCGATACATATCAGGTGGTGGTAGCCGGTATATTTCAGGTGGAGCTATCTCTACAGGGAACAGGGCGTCTATAATGAGAAATGATGCAATGGAGCATGAAGCCGGACAAAATGAAGCCCTTGAACATGATGTGGTAAGATTTATGTAGAATTAAATTGGTTCAGCATTCGCTGCCAATCTCGCATAGTCATTGATTGCATTACCCATATATGCATAAAATACTTGTATTTACATCCAGAATGCTTGGCAAGATGTCCATGTGGTGGCGTGGTAGCAAAATATGGTGCAGAATATATGTTTGTAGAATGAGGTCCCCCAGAAGGTTAAATTAGCAAGTGTTTTAGAAAGAGTTTCTTTTTATTTCTTTTTTGTTTCTCCATATCCCCAAATTGGCAGAAGACACTACGCATAATCAAGGTGCGCATTTGGTGCATATCACCATCTTCACCATCTAGGAAATTAAATATGTCTAGGACTCCCATAGCAGATGAGGCCATGCAGAATGAGGTCCCCAGAGGATGAATTTGGTGATGCTAGCCCATTGTACAGGGTAGCGTCACTAAATAAACCCTCTGGGGACCTCATTCTGCAAATGACCAGCACCACATTTTGAGGCCTGACCCGAACACAGGTGATCTACGAGTCTGCCTGCAAACTCATTGGCTAGATGATTGAATGTTGGTTACTATAAAAAATGACAATATGGAGACAAGTGTTCCTATTGTTATTACACATACATTGAATGCAAAATGATTGAAGCCAAATTGTATAGTGTATGATGTTTTCTTATCTTTCAGCAATTATTGAACCATTGTTTTGATGATATAGAAAAGTTTGTATCACGGCTGCAACAGGCAGCTGAGTCATATAAAGAACTAGAGCGGAGGCGACGAGACCGAGGAAAAAAGGCGAGGAAAGCAGCTGGAGGTATTTTGAATAATAATTTTCCTTGTAAAAAGCAATCAAACCAGAATGATATACATGTATACCAAACACATCATGCATTGCGATCGATCTGCATTGAGAAATGTACGTAAAATAAGCTAATAATGGTGTAGATTTATATTTTACTAGAAGGGGCGTTATAATTTATCCACCTCTCACTGCCTCTATTGCCTACATAAAGTCTGTCTAATAAACGTTACATTTATTATGCCAATGTAGCTTTATTAGGTCAAAATAGCTTTATTAGGTTAGTATTACTTTCATGATGTAATTATATATGCAAATTGCGCAGGTAACTAGGGACGTCAACCTGCCAAAATTACTTCATTGTGATTTTGAAACGTTTTTACCATCCATAATTCACCACAATTGATACAAAAATTCATAAAAAGATATGTGTTTTCGCTGTAAAACATCTATAAAACATTACAACAATGCCAGTCTAGAATAACTATAAACAAAACCAACGAACTATTTCACGCTAAGCTGGACTCCAGTTTTCCCCACGTTATGAATACTAATAAGTTTGCTTGATCTCATAAATGTAAGGGCATCATCGAAGTGGCAAATGTAAAACTTAGGAAAATGACAGATATTCCCCACAAAAAGAAAGTTGTGTGCAGTGGATAAATAAAATATGTTGGTATTAAATGCTGTCACTTAAACTGTTTATGTCCATTCGGGGATTTGGCATCTATTGTAAGGTTTGTTAAGTGTGTTTGGTGTTGATTCCGCACCAGTCTGATATTTTTTCTCATGAATGTGAGTTGAGTAGCAATAAAATTTGATAAGATGCTCACGTTTGTTGTAGCCATTATGGATATCTTAGTAACCCTGCCTGGTATCCTGTCACACAAACACTGATGCAGGTATGCATACATTGCCAGTCCTTCGATTTTGAGGCGCATAATTACTCTTGCGTGCCATTGCGCACCCGGAAATGAAAATGTAGTGTGCAAAAGGTTGCTCGCCCCATGTTCTTGGTTAAGTTTACTCAATATAGAAACTAATGATTAACTAATACAGATTCCGAGTCACAATGAAACAGATTCCAGTCCATGACAAACAGGAAAGAGTAAACGATATGGATTACCAATTCGCCATAATGACTAATCAGTAACAATGCGATCCCATTTGAAGTCGGCCAGGGAATATATTCCCTTGATTCTGCAGTGTACAAAACAATCCCAGAGAGGAACACTTTTATTTTGTTTGAAGTTTTATTTTATTAAAATAGCACAAAGCAATGTTATTGGAGTGTATTATATACATGCACATGCGACAGTTATAACTTATATTTCCCGTTAGGTGCACCAAAGCAGAATTGCGCACCTGGTTCCAAAATCAAGCGCACAATAAACTACGCACCTGCGTTTTTCAAAATGGAAGGACTACATTCACATTTTCACTTTGTAAGATAAATGTAGTTCGAGCCAGGTTTATTGTAAAACAATAAGATTTTCAACAAATTGATGTAATTCCAATAATTATTACTGTAACAGGTTTTTGTTCACCACAGAAAAATATTTGTTGCAATTAGTGAATATCCCTATTCAACAATTGCAATTATTATCTAATCTACCCGCCCACTATTTTAATTTGTTAAACACTGATGACAAAGTCACACTTTGCTGTTAACTTGACAAAGTGGTCATGCAGGTGAGAACATTACTGTTAAGAGTGATGCTTGATAATACACTCTCAAAATTTATGTTGATTTCAGATGGCATGCTTGGATTGAGGGCAAGACCACCTCCTGCCCAAGATTTTATCGACATATTCCAGAAGTTCAAACATTCATTCAATTTACTGGTGAGAATTTTGCATTAATTATCCCTATTCATATTTATATTTTTGTAGTTATTTTCACTTAGTTACATTTTACATACTTAAAGTAACATGATATTCAAGGTTAAATATTATTCAAGGTTAAATATGGATGATAGCTTTGGTTTGCTTTTGTTGCAGTCTTATATCAAATTGGCTGTTAAGTATATAGTTATAACAACATTGTTGACCTTATAATCTTGTAAGTTTGGTACTAGTTACTTTTGAGTATCTTAGTACTCAAATATTAGAATTACCCCAAATTTTGTTTTAAAAGATAAATGATAAATAATAATTTATTTGTATTGTTCAAGACTAGACTACTTATTACACATTTATTTGTCTGTTTCAGGCTAAATTGAAAGCCCATATACATGACCCGAATGCTCCAGAACTTATACATTTCCTATTCACACCGCTGAGTCTAATCTATGAGGCTAGCCGAGACCCTTACCACGGTGGGCAGGATTTACCCGACCAGGCGGTATCACCACTGCTGACACTTGAAGCTAAGCAGTTACTTCTTCACTGTCTGACATCGAAGGAACAAGAACTCTGGCAGATACTGGGCAGACACTGGACTAATACCAGGTATGCTTTGTATGTGTGAATATGTCACTCATTCGAATACCGCTTATTTCGTAGTACAATTGCCACTATACCCTCCCATTAACTGAATATCCAGTTGGGAATCTTGGATATTGTAAGTATGCTTCTTATATATGTGAGTCTCTCATAGGGAGTGTCGCATATATAAGAGAATGCTCTGGCTTACACAGTCAAGTTAATATTGTTAGGCAAATGTATTCTCTTATATATGCGAGCCTCCCTATGGTAGACTCACGTATATAAGAGAATGCATTGGCACAGGGTTTTCGCAAAATTTCAAGAAGCTCCAGTCATGGAAGGATTAAGCGAGGATGGGTAATCAATGCCCTATGAATGGGGCAATAATCATGTAAATGCATTGAAACTAATTTACTTTTGAATGCGCTATATAGATGCATCGATTATTTTAACATGATCTAGCAATGCTTGTACGTTGCTTTTTAAACCCATATAGGATCTAAGTGTTTTTATAGGCCATTAGGCCTACTTATTATTGCCAACTCAACTGCTGCTACTACTTAATTATAACAGATTAAAATGTGAAAATTGACACTTCATTGAGATAAGACATTTCGGTGACCGATATGTTATTTTTATTAGTTCAGATGCATTTAAAACAAACTTTCGAGAATAAAACAATATTTTTTTTTATATTTTCTTGAGCTAATGATCTTGACTTTTCAAAATATTAGATATCCCCCATTGCAACGGTATAACATATGTAATTTAGATTATATAACTGATTTGAGAAATTAATCAAAATAGCTCCATCTGGTACAAAAGTTACACAACAAAATTACTTTTCATCAAATCTGTTTCCACTCCACAACACCAGAATAATATGTAATATTGGCCTATATAAGCAAGTAATCATCTCTATGTCTTGACTTGAAGAAAGTAGCCAGTGATCCAATTTTTTTCTTTCAGAAATGAATATGATGGCAGGATACCACCATACATACCACGTTTCTATGATGGGTGGCAGCCAGCAGCCAGTTGGGTCGAAATGCGGGATGGCCCATCAACAGCATCATTTGGAGGCGCAGTTGCCTCCCATGCTATAGAACGGACTAGAAATGTAAGAATCTTCTTATTTCATGCAGTCATACCTCACTTGTTCAGCACAATGATATTTATATTACATTGAAATTGCATATTGGTAAAATATGAAGGATCCCAGGTGACTCACGGTTGGGGTGCACAGGGCATTATGCCATGCCAAGCAACGCAATAGTGGCAAAGGTGGTTTGATTACCAATAAGCACAGATTTATTATTCCACAGAAAAATGGAGGTATTCTCAGTGTAACATGTTTATTATACCCCAACAACGGGGTATACTGGAATCAGCTTGTCCGTCGTACCGTCCCGTCCGTCCATCCATCCGTCCGTAGACACAAATTTGTCCTGAGTTTTTCTCAGTCGTTTTTTAATCAATTTCCGTGAAACTTGGCACAGATATCAACCACCATGGGAATCTGTGCATCTGCGATCCTGACGTCTGTCGGACTTTTTTTGGTGTAGTTATCCCCCTTTTCGACAGAAAATTTATGCAACATGTATAATTTTGTCCGAGCTTTTATTCCTACATTTTTAGGTCATTTTTTTTTTAAACTTGGCACAGATATTTAGTACCATGGGAATCTGTGCACCTGTGCTTATGACATCTGTCTGACTTTTTTTGGTGGAGTTATCCCCCTTTTTTCGACTTAGAACATTATCGCAACATTCATAATTTTGTCCGAGATTTTATTCCTACATTTTTCGGTCTACAGGTTTAGGATTAGGGATAGGGGTTAGGGTTGTGCACCTGCAATGGGAATCTGTTATCTTATAATTTTAACTTAATGTTTACTGACATGGGGGGGGGGGTGTTTGTAAGTTTGTCAGTTACTTAACTTGGCGTGGGCTAATGGTTTCAACATTCAGTGGAATGATTTTCCAATGAAATTAACGTTCTGGGAGGTCTATCAGATACTGCTAAAACTGACATTGTGATGTGGTGTAGTGGTTCTAACAGTGAGTACCAGCGACTAACCAAAGACACAAATATTCATGTTTATGATGGAAAAAAACATCTCAATGGAATTTGGTCCATATCTTCGGAGTTCATATTATTTCAGGCTAAACAAAATATGACTCTGCTTCTGTTAATCCATATGTGTCACCCAGAACCTTTTACTGTTGATAATATCCCGCAGCATTGATCATTATTCACTATTTCATGATGGGAGTTGTGCTGGTGCAGCATGAAAGACCCTGTGCCAGTGCATTCTCTTATATATGCTAGTCTCGGGGAGCCCCGCATATATAACATAATACACTGGCTTACAAGGTCAATGTAAATATTGTTAGGCCAATGTATTCTTTTATATATAAAAGACTCCCTATGGAAGGGTTAAGAAATAACTTGTTTCTCAAACAAGAGTTTTATTAAATAATTAACTTTTCTCAATTAAGTTTAGTATTATTTAACTGAACAATTTTAAGACAAATATAACGATCGAGCATGTTATAGTAAATTTGTCTTCAAACATTTTGGTTAAAACTCATAAACTTAAACAAGAGTTATTTCTTTTAAATTAATCCATCCCAGAGTTGGTATAAATTTATAGTTTCCGTGATATGTTTCCATAAAATCAGAAAAAAATGTTGTTTGAGAGCAACAATGTCTTGGGGAACCTGTCAATCAGGCATCCAGTTGATGAGATGGGGAACCTGTCAATTAGGCATCCAGTTGAAGAGAAACTTTTTCTTCATCATATTTCATTTGTCGGTTAATTGAAATCAATACAACTGGCATATTTCCAAATATGTTTGGGGCTGCTGTCAGGCAACTAATTCTTGCACCTGTGCTTTTGGGAAGAGTGACGTATAACCTTAATGGCTAATTAAGCAACAACCAATTGTTTGACAGTATTCCATGAATTGACACTTTATGCCTAACTTATTAAATTATAACTATAAAGCTTGAATAAAAACTTTGGTAACATACTGAACTGATCACAAAAAGCTGTAGCTTACAAAGCTCTCATACATTCAACAGATTAGAGAAACTTACCCTGTGGAAAATGGTGAGAGGATTATACGAACAACAACTATCGAAAGGAGTCCAAGAGAATATGAGCGCCCACGGCCCATAACTCCGCCAATCAGCACTTCCTATGAAGTACACAGGTGAGCTGTCATTATTTCTTTAGGACGTAATGTTTTTTATGATTCTTCATACAGGCCTGGTAATCTCAAGGTGGGCTGGCGGGCTGCCCACTTGTAATTTTCCAAGGCGGGCTTTTTATAGCCCGCCTCGTCTGCAATAGGACATTTATTATTTAGTTATTTTATTGTGTTTAATGAGTAAAATACTGTCTCTGAATCGTAAAGAATTATATTGTACAATGTGCGCATGCGTGACCTCGGCAACTGATGGTAATGTCAAATGGGCATTATGGTGGAATCATTAAATTCCGGAACGAACTGTTTCGTAAATCAGATCTTTTGATCGATTCTCACACATTTTAAGAACAAAATAAATTATTTCTCTTCATAAGATTGAGCTTACAATATATTTCACTGGATAAAATCAACACATGTTTGTGGATAGTGAGAACCAAATGTCACTGTCTCAATTGAGTTCAACCTTTCGTTCCGTTTCCGGTTCCTATCAGTGAAAATTTGTATTTAGCTGGTTGCTGTTGGTCATTTTCTCGCTTTGATTGACAATCTTTTAATATAATGAGCTAATGTCTCCAAGTATTCTTGTTTACACTGTTATTCAATTATTAAAGTTCAGAAACTATTCTCTATGTCCCAAATTGCAAACACCCGGTAAATCTATAGAGAGCGACTTGACTGCTGGAAGCAGCAATCTGCGATCGTTGACGGAATACGGATTACTCTGAGAAATAAAGCAGTCATGTGTAACTGTATTCAAGTGTAAATATACTGGATTTAATATTGTTCTTGATTGTGTATTTTATGTAAAATTACACAACTTGGAGAATGCTTTAAACATGGACAAACTCACCCAATTTCGTTGCATGGGTTGGACACCGACTGACAAATTGTTGAGTAAAAATTCTCTTACATTTTGTTTTTGGTTCATATAAATTATCATAACATATAAAACATGGTTAAATATTCACCATACCATAAGTACTGTGGGGGATTTGACATTCACAACTCTGGACATTTTGTTTCCACATAACAAAATTAATTTAGATGGAGTTAAACAACCTCAAAAATAGACAAACTAACGACAGTAGTAACTCAAATAAAATAAATCATAACTTTAAAACTTATAGCCCTCCTAGGCAAATCTAGGAGTGCTATTAATAGCCCTCATGGATTTTCTAGACTGCCAGCTCTGTTCATATTGTTATATTGTTCAGTCGGTTGTGGGGAAAAAATGGGTAGTCGGTGTATTGTGTGCAAGATATTTCATTTGCTTAGTTGGGTTTTAAATGTAAAACAGATCAAAATGAGAGTTTTAGAGTCTCAATTCTATACAAAATTTATTAACCTCATCGAATACATTCGATTCAAGCCTCACTAAAGCTTAGCTCAGCTCGGTTTGGCTCGGCTCGAATCCAATTTATAAATTTTGTATAGAATTTGTGACAAATTTGAGATCAATTTGATCACATAATCACATTTTAGCAAGGAAAAACGATTTTGAAACGGGGTAAAAAAAAAAAAATATTGATTTCCTTATCACAACCAAAGAAGAAGTGAAGACACCTTCAAGAAATAATATATTTCCATTTTTAATGTGTCTTCATCTTGACATAATTGTTCAACCACCCTTGTCACCCATGTTTATCTTCAACACTAAATAACCCAACACAATTGAATATCATAATTATCTAATTAACATAATAATATAATTTTACGGCATTGACGTCGATATCATTGCACTAAGCTCTTACGTCACTGTGCATGCCGATAATGAACGTGTGTCTTACTTAGGGCTAATTATGTGATAAAAAGGCTTTGCTCTCAACACTAACTAAATTTCAAGCATATTTTACTACTGGAGCTCATGGTAACTAAATAATTATATGTCAAAGTTGATGAGAATCCAGGATTGCCCAAGAGTAAACTGTCGAAAATTACCACATGATTGAACAATGAAATGAATACAACAACGGGTGTGTAATAATAAACTTTGTTGTAAAATTAGTTATCAGATGCTCAAAATTGATCACAATGCCTCCCATTACTATTTCAGGAACCAGTATCGAACACAGGAGCCAAGTCCTGTTAGCTTCCCAGCTCCGACACCAAAAACTCGGGAAGACGAGAACAGAGCATTCGCTGGTGACCTCAAGCGACAGAATGCAGAGTAAGAATATAGACAATGTCCTCATATTATACCCCGACATTTCGGAAGAAAAATGGGGGTATAGTGGATTGACTTTGTTCGTCTGTCTATCTGTCCATTTGTATGTTCATCCGGCAGATATCTCAGCCATGGGTTATCAGATCTGAATGAAATTTAGTATGAAGGTTCGCCATTAAGACTGCTTTCAAAAGAGCGGCCAATGATGTTTTTCATTCAAGAGTTCTCACAGAGATCATGGTATTTTGGTCCATCAACGCTGATCAAAGCAGAAATATCTGAGCCATGGTTTATTGGATCTCAATGAAATTTGTTATGGAGGTTTGCCATCGGGTTGCTTTCAAATGAATCTGTTATTAAGAGAGCAATCAATATATATTAATACATAGAGAAGACCTACAGTTTTTGTTTGAATACCGAAAAATCTCATGAGTGTCTGGAAAGAAATATCAAAGTTTCACAACCGGCTGCAAGCCATGAGAGAAAATTCGGTATTTTTTCCAGACACGAATGATATGTTCCAGGTATTCAAACAAACAAAACTGTAGGTCTTCTTTGTATTATATGCACCTTATTAAAGCTCAAAGTTGGTAAGCTATGTGGCATTTTTACTTTTAATAGTACAGCAATTTGAAGAATAGTTCCTTCTAATCATAAGTGCACAATTACCTAGATAAAGCAACAAGACTCGTGCACAGAAATGAACACGGAATCGAAACTGACATTGTTTGTATTTCACTTTCTAGAGTTCTTTTTCGTTTATCTGGAAATTATTTTTATTTGTCCATCTGCCTCAGTATGACAGCCATGGGTTATAGGAATCTCAATGGAATTTGTTATGGATATTCACCATCACAAGGCCTTTCAATAAAGTTTTATTGAAGTTTGCATTTTCCCTTTAAGAGTTTTTTATCCTTTATTTTTTTTTAATTTGGGTTTCATTCTGCCCGTGTTTAAATTTGGAGCCGTGTGGGTATAAAAAGTTAATAATCACTCTATTTTCTTTCAGCATATGGATTGTTGAACATACCAGAGATGGGAGGAACAAAAAAGAATTAACTGCACAGAAAGGGGACGTTTTAGAAGTATGTATGTCCTGTACAGGCTAGGGATGGGTAATTTTGATGACAAGTCGATCCATTGTATTCCAGATGGGTCTCTCCAAATAAGACTTGTGATTGCTAAATTAATTTTAATTGTGCAACTGACTTTGTAGATCTGTAAAATCTGCAATGTGATGACATGAATAAAATGATTGAGTTCAAACCTTCTGTCAGTGATTTGTCAAGATAAACAATAACTGTGATCCAGCAGTAAAATCTGCTTCAAATGCAGTTAATGTCAAATGCCAAGCATTTATAAATACAGTCAATTCCAATTAATCGAATAACAGTTAATCAGATAATTCGTTTATTATAATAATATTTCGGATTCCAAAACCATTTTAATAGTACATCTGTATTTTTTAATTGCTTATTCGAATAGACTCCCAAGCGGACTATTACTTAATAGAATAGAATATTCGCAAAAATGTGCTCCGAAAGTCGGTATTTTCGTGCATTCTAGAACTTAGTTGAAGGTATTTCATCCAAAATATTATAGTTTATGTCAAGAAACGCAGACAATCGTATTAGATCGAAAATGGGTGACATAAAACGTTTAAAAAGCGAGTGCTTTAGGGACCTTGTCAAATTACAAGCGGAAATTCCGCCGGAGAACGGAGTTTTTTTCTCCGCTCTCCGCTAAAAACTCTGTTCTCCGCTTGTGAAATTTTAACGCACACAGGAGTTTTTCCTCCGCTGTAAACTCTGGTAGTAATTACAGCTAACTCCGTTCAAATTGGCAGAAACTCCGCTGAATCCAGAGCTGTAACTCCGCTGTGGCGAGAGCGGAAACTTCGATGATGTCACGAGCTGAAACCGGAGCGGTATCAAACTCCTCTGTTAGGCCGGGGAGCTTGTCCAAATTAAATTGGAATTTCTGTCGGAGAACTTTTATAAATAGAAGATTAAAGTCCCAAATAAATTATTCTCAAACCCCGGTTTATATTATAGGCAACACATGTAGGCTATTTAGTATTTTCCCTGTCACATTTCAATCCTACGTTTTGATGTGCCGCAAAACCGTCACGGTGGGTGACAAAGCCCCGAATATCTCGTGAAGCAAGTGCTATTAAGGGGGAAGTCAAATGACCAATCCTTTTGAATGGGGATTTCCATGCAAACCACACCAACAAAAGTTATATATGAAACATTGTCTGGGAACTATTTACAGCAGCCATATGATTAAACAGACATAACATTTAACTGGCGGGTGGGTTTGGTAAATATGCAATTTTTGCTATAAATTTATTTTTGGAATTACAACTTGAAAAAAAAAAAAAAAATACATAAACTTTCTCAATGGAACAAATTCTAAGCCGACCCGCCATATAAATGTGTATTGTTTTCAATACCGCACAGCAGTCACACCCGGAAATATCTGCAATTTGTAACTTTTACTGCAGAGATTTGCATGGAAATGTCCATTAAAATTTGGTCACTTGACATCCTCCTTAATTTGCTGCATTGCCGAATTATGAAATTATACCGTAATCCAGTGCTGCCGTAAACAATGCAAATTTTGATTTCGTACGAGTAATTTTGCGATTAGGTAACTTGTCCTCATTTGGTTCATCGGTCACCCTTTAATGTGCAAACCAGTATCAAAAGAAGAATAAAGACTAAAATAAATTATTCCCCCTAACCCGGTTTATAGTATGCTTTCCGTGTGGCATGTTTCAATTTTTCATTCTTTGTCAAACTCACTTTTAATGGTGAACGCAAAACAGGGGGTTTACAGCTAGCCTAAAAGGTTACACAGTCATCTCTGCACGTGCTATATTTGCGACATCGTCGGATCAGAGATATCTCTGGTCGGATTCTGAGAATACCGTTAACCCAGTGCTATTAGTAAATAAACAATGCAAATCTTAAAACATGCTCCCAATGATGCAGACAGCTAGTCGGCTTATTTTCCAATATTTGGTGAGTCAGCAGCGTGACGAAATTTGTGATTTCGTGATATCTCCCTATGGCTTGAGTATCAGTTGGTTTGGGTATCACTTGTCCTGCACCCTCTCCCTATTAAAGTTCTTGTGCGATTCGAGTTTTACAAGTGTGGTATTTTTAGAGATCATATTCCACCAGTACAAAACCTTGGAACTTTTTGAAGTTTCGACAGGGAAACTTATAGTCGAAAGAATAACACAGGGAATATATTTCTTAATCATCACCTGTTCCTGAACAATGTACTTCACTGTACGTGAAGGTCCCATCAGGGCCATCACGAAATTGCACGATATAAGTGACTTTGTGAATTTTGTTTCTAAGCATCGTGTTAAGGGAACCGGTGTTCTGAAAAAGGTGCATCTATTCCGAGATACTATTTGTTGCAGAACACCGGTCTTTCCAATTACGGTACTGATTGCATATGTACAGGAAAACATGGATGGCGACGAGTCGCGAATGGTGAAAACTATTTTAAACTCTGTTAATTTGGCACCCGGAACAATTTTATCGCTGCCGAGTTGTAGCTGAGTATGTTATTTATAGGAAACAGGCGACATATGCCCGATATTTTATGTTTAGTGCTTTTATCTGAGATAAGTTTGTCCGGGCACCTGCAAGGTTTTAAAAGCCTGCATAACTTGAATATATTATATTAGGATACCGATATATAAACTTTATTAAACACTTATTTTTGGGACTTTATGTCCAGTAACTGTGGAACTATTTATAGGCTTTAAATTATAGCAGCCTGGTATCTTGAAAAGTTTAAAATTAATTGGGTCTCTTGAACCTCATTCGGCCGGAGTCATTGGAAATTGACACGAAATAGACCTCATACAGTATACTCCAAGTGTAAAAAATGTCGTTATTTGAATATTCATCATTATTTAGACCGAGAAACATTTCCAATCACAGTCCAATGGGGAGAAAATAGTCAAATATTATGGGAGGCTAAATGAAATGTACAGAAGCATAATCCAATTGTGTTGAAACGAAAATTAAAAAATTATTTTACCAAATAACACAACCCAGCGAGAAGATTGAATCTGCCGGTTTAATATGAGTGACAGACCATGGGGCGGAGCTAAAAGGGAATCCACCAATCGCGTAACGAATAGATAAATAGTGAAGAAATTGCACAATGGCTTGCCGACAAAATACTAAACAATTAGTGATAAATGAATTATAACTAGATGAATATGCAGATTGTGAACCGAACTTGCTAGAATATTAGATACTATGACAATCAGTGATGAATAAAGTGTACTTTGGTACGAATAAAGTGTACTTCAATGCGATAAAAGTGAAGTGAAATGACATGATTTACGTGTTATATATAATAAAGTACGGAATCGGAATCGAAAAAGAGCATGCATCGATCACTAATTATTACTGCCAATTAATCAAACAATACCTAATATTATAAAACAGTGCAAACAACATGTTAACAGAGGGGTAACTCGTAGATAAGCTACAGTGCAAGTATGACTGAATTAATTCTTCTTTGCCATTCATATATGGCTGATAATAAAATACGGGGTGTGTTTCCTAGTAGAACAGAGTTTTATATATGTAGGTGGAACACTCAGATGTGAGCGCATTCAAATCCAGCGGACTTCCATGGAAACTCCGCAGTAATTCCGATGAACGTAACAAAACTCCGCTATATAACGTCACGGAAACTCCGTTACGTCGTAACAAAAACTCCACCGGAAACTTCGCTATAACTCCGATGAAATTAACAAAAACTCCGGCGTGTTTTACGCTATTTACCTTACATGAGAGCGGAGAAAAAACTCCGTTCTCCGGCAGAATTTCCGCTTGTAATCTGACAACGTCCCTTACGGTCGTAAGTTACTTTAACTAAGAAACTAATATACCCGACGCTTTATTCGTGATCCGTTGTCCACATCGAGGATGTTACAATAGCGACTAATTGCATGTTTAACAAAAGCCAGTGAGTGTAATTATTTAACACTAACAGTACTGACAAAAGACAGTGTTGTATTTCTGCTAAAAAGCATGTGTTTTAATAAATAGAGTTATCGCTCCTAAACTGTTTATACTGTAAAATGTGAACAAAATGCAGCTGAAAAATGTTAATGTCAATAACCTTTATTTTGGTTTCGAGTACATAGCATGGACGTAGTTTGGAAGACATTGTTGTTCAATGACAAGTTCCCCTTCTGCTCCATTACATAACCAGGAAGCCAGTTCTCTGTGTTTGGTTACATGAAGGAACATACCGACGTTGTCACTGAACTCGAAAAATATGTTTTTACAATTTACAGTACTGTAGTTGGACAGACACCTGTTAGCGACTCGGTTCTTTTGTATTTGATGTCTGTTAATGACCATGCATAAAGAATTAGGCTGTACAAACTGTTTTGTTCGTTTTGCACTCTATGGCGCGAACAAAGGATTGTCCCATTCATGGTGACAGAGTGTTTGTTTAAGTATTTGTTTGAGTACACCCGCTAACAAAGGGCAAATTAACGTGTCACTTGTAAAAAATTAAATCGTAACAGGGCCAATGTAAAATCACCGAATTTGCATCGTGGATTCCATGAACACTTTAGGCCTATGTATGCTTTTATTACTGTTTATATTGTCACTGTTATTTAATATTTATCCGTTCTATGTTTTAAAATAAATAAAATAAATCATGTTCTATAAAATGTCTTCTTCAATCACTCGATGTGCTTCTATCGATCAAAGGTGAATAACTCTAACCAGTCCTTCAATGTAAACATTAAACACATGCTTTTATCGATCGATGTTTTTACAATTTTCCCTCGTTAAAAAGTAACAACAAACACACAATCTGACAATGGTATTACAAATATTTTAATATTATAGGAAACAATCAATAAAGAGAACAATATTATGAAGTAAATACACATTTAATAACAGGTATTTTAAAGTTTTTATATCAAACAAACATCGGTCAAGTCAGTGGTACATCGTCAACTCGAAATTACGTTTTGGTGCATCGTCAACTCGAAATTACAACATTTTGGTTCAAATTCGTCTAAACAAATAATCGGTTATTCAAATAAAAAATTGCTGCACCGAGCATATTCTATTAACCGAAATCGACTGTATGTTCCGTTCTATGTCCGTACAAGAGTGTTTTAAAAATTTCATCTGTTTTAAATTTCAAACCTAATAATTGAGGTCGCTTTGGTCGCTATGTGGTATTGACGTCAGACTTTGAGTCACAAGGTGCACTCGCTGTCATGGGCCAATGTTCGAAGCACATCCAACCAATCATATTAATTTTTAACTTGCCCAAAGACATGTTCATATGGATTCATATTGCTTCTCCGGTGGTACAAAATAATATATTTGGCATGTTTCGAACTTTCAAACTGAATCTACCTTTTTACGATAACAAAAATTCAATCAGAAAGTTATTCTCCCGTTCTTATGTAGATATTGCTGTGGCTTGTGTTACAGAATTTAGAAATTTATGATTATTTAAATGCAATTTATGACAAACATGCTTCTATTTGCTTACATCTCTTCTTCAGGTTTTAGACAATAATCGTAACTGGTGGAAAGTAAGGAACTTCAAAGGAGAGGTTGGCCATGTGCCTTATACCGTATTAAAATCACTTGATGAAGCAAATGACAAGGTTAGTTGAAATTAGCATTATTTAGCTATTACTAGTGGCTAGTGTATACTTACTTCTGTTTATTCTCCTGAGATTGGATTCCCTGGTGCGCAGGAGAAAACAAGGAATCTGACTGACTTGATCCGGAAATATTGAATTTATTCATAGAAATCTTTCAACACACGGGAATTAACAAATAATTTGATTAATTGAAATCTGTTGGTGGAAATGAAATTTGCCTTCATTGAGGGTGCACACAAGATAGAGTTCTCTCTCTTGCCATGCTCCAGGTACTCCCCAAACATCCGAAGTTTATGTTCTAAATATAGCCCATAATACTGTCCCAAAAGGTTGTGTGTATTATACACTAAAAATCTAAATAATGCAATCAATATTAATTGATAGTGTTTCCGGACAGGTCTGTATTGATCTGTTAATAATTGTCACCCTGGAAACTTGTTAAGAAGAGATAATCTTATCTTTCTGAGTTTATTGTTTGTTACGTTGTTGTTGTTTTGAGAAATATGTTACTAGTACTATAAAACAAAAATGACTTCGTTTAATTTTGGGATTTAATGTTAAAGGACCAATGGGAATCCAGTCATATCATTTCATGTCAAGCCATTAATGTCCATTGTTGTTTTTATTGTCCCCCGACGTTTCCGTCGGAGGACTATAGAAATGACCCTCGTCCGTCCGTCCGTCCGTGCGTCCGTGCGTCCGTGCGTCCGTGCGTCCGTCACGTCCGTGCGTCCGTGCGTCCGAGATTGGGTACCTTCATGGTGTAATCAACTCCTCCTACAGTTTTAAACGTAGAGATTTGAAACTCTGGGATATTGTTCCTAACATGTTGGTGATTTGCAACATCTATATTGCTAATCAAAAATATAATTTTTTCCATATTTTTGGGGGGGTTTTCGACTTAGAAAATTTGGAACATTTTTGCCTTTTGGATGAGATTGGGTACCTTCATGGTGTAATCAACTCCTCCTACAGTTTTAAATGTAGAGATTTGAAACTCTGGGATATTGTTCCTAACATGTTGGTGATTTGCAACATCTATATAGCTAATCAAAAATATCATTTTTTCCATATTTTTGGGGGGTTTTCGACTTAGAAAATTTTGAACATTTTTGCCTTTTGGATGAGATTGGGTACCTTCATGGTGTAATCAACTCCTCCTACAGTTTTAAATGTAGAGATTTGAAACTCTGGGATATTGTTCCTAACATGTTGGTGATTTGCAACATCTATATAGCTAATACAAAAATATCATTTTTTTCGTGTTTGCATGCATTTGTTCATCGGGTTGTTTTGTCCAAGAAATTTTGCGGTGGTTTGCAACATCTATATACTGTATAACATTGTTGCAAATAGTATCCTACAAACAAATCCAATCATGAAGTTTACCACTCGAGTCGGGGGACATGTGGTCTGCGACCTTTTATTTTCATGCTATCTCTATTATGTTTAATGGCACTATTTTGCTTTCAGCTTTCTGAACGGTATTCAGATGTTATTTTGATTCAGTCAGCTCTTCAGAAAAAAAATGATAGTGTGGAAGTAGTTGTGTATTTTAAGCCTTTAAGCTTACACTGAATTTATGGGCTCTCATTTGCAGTTTCAGTAGATCTAAATCACATTTACAAGTAGCCCATCCTTGATACTATAATTACACCTACTAGTATATTTTTCCTCAATTTTGATCGGACAAGTCCTAGCAATGCCTTAGTTACTTGTTGCTTGTACAGTTATTTCTATAATGTCAAATTTCCGAATGTCAATGCACCAGGTGGATTCACGTCAAATTCATATGGTATCTAATTTGTACTTCCCAATTCAGAAAGTGGTTTTTAATAATCACGTTATTGTTCACTGTTCCTTCGCATCAGTTCCGTTTTGTTTATGATCAGGTCAATCATGACTTGAGCGGCTTTGAACATCTTTTATCGTGCCTTTTTTATAATATTTTGTCCAATCATTCGAACTGAATACTCGTCTCAGGAAATTCAGAATTTTTACACCAAAAAGATTTGAGAAAATTCTTTCTAATATGTCAGTAAATCTGTTGAAATTAATGTTCATGAGGCATAATTATGAGCAATTAACGTCTTTTTTGTTACATCTATGGGCATATAAAATAGTTATTGGCCGAACAACATACTTTGTATAAAAGGTGCCAACTGCTGAAAAAATAATATATGACACACCAGTCAATTCAAGTAATTTTGAGAACTAGATATCAATAGATATGTTTAACTTTCGATAATTGTCAGCTATATTATCTTGATCAATTCTTGTACTGTATTCAGTAGATATTTTCTCTTTACTTTTTAAATTCTTTGTTCATTTATTTCTGCTCTTTTTCCATTTGTGTGTCATTTCATTTTCAGCTAGATGATGTAGTCGGGTATGAATTATCTTGAAATGCTTTTTGTTCTCACCATTTGTTTACAAATACCTCTATTTAGTCAGTTGTGGGGGATCTTAATAACATTTGGAGTTATTATCAGTGAATGAGCATGTGCCATATGATCTTTAACCCTCTCTTTACTAAATACACATTGATGAGTAGTTACCGTAGGAAGTATTCAGATAGGTCGTTTGTTGAACTTATTATCTGAACATTTCCCACCAATGAAAATAAGAATTAATACAATTTTGCTCTGTAAATGCTCGTTATGAAAGACACAGCTGATATTGATACCCAGTTTTTTCTCAATTTTATGTCATAATGGATTATGTTTATTTAAAGTAAAGAAACAAATTTTTAAATACTTGAAATTTGGTGTCATTAATGCTTTTGTGCCAGTTTTGACCTTGACGTGTTGCTGTATATAACTAAAATCTGTTATTAAATATTAAATCTGCTATGGAGGGGGCCCAGTTGCTCATTTGGTAATAAACATCGCGTAATAGGACACCAATAGCTGCCAAGCGATTAATTATGAAGCTGGTATGAATCCGGATCCACCTACACATACAGGGAAGTCACCTGCTATATGTATCCAGACAAGATTTGTCAGGAGTCTGTCGTTTCTATTTTCTAATACAATGATAAATCATACCAATCTGCATAGTGGAGGTATTTGCTGATGAAAGGTGCTTCTTTTTGACATTAGTTTAGGCAGCATGTTGAACAAGCGGAATGTATAATGCATGTCGACAGTTGTAATCTCATCCTACAGGAACATATTCCTCGATGGTCCCTGCTTGCTCAGTGAAGCCATTTGTAGACCAAGTCTTCTCGGTCCACAACAACTTGGGTTTATTGGTTGGGTTGATGCTGTTTTGGACCGAGTTCCACCCGTTGCTTTTCTATAACAGACTTTCATTCAAAAGATGTACTACATGTACACATGGAACCCAGGCTTTCGCATAAACCCCTGAATGCGATTAATCATCTGACATGTCCACGATTAATCTGTCTTCAAAATGATATATAATTTACCATGATAGAAAAAGGTATAGCGATGATGCGATCATTTAATGTATTGTTTACATGTATTTTCTTATGGCGCGATAAATCAAATCTCTGGAAAACAAGGTTTTGTTTGCTTATAAATCTCGTTG
The DNA here is from genome assembly GCA_032622095.1 of Siphonodentalium dalli. Classification (NCBI taxonomy): domain Eukaryota; kingdom Metazoa; phylum Mollusca; class Scaphopoda; order Gadilida; family Siphonodentaliidae; genus Siphonodentalium; species Siphonodentalium dalli. Next base: position 58,766,288 of record CP136067.1, read on the forward strand.
CTTTGACATTTAATGGACCTCTGATATACCGGTATGTATGTTTGATATCATCAAGCTTGGGGAAAGGCTGCCCTCTATTCAAAGATTCCATTTGACATATTCAGAGGACATATTGGCACAAGCCAGATAACTGCCACCCACTATTCTGGGTGTAAAGTCTGTCATTGAAGAGTAACAAGATGGGACTCGGTCCAGAACAACATCAACCCAGCCAATATCCCAAGCTGTTGTGGACTGAGAAGACTTGGTCTAAGCCATTTGAAGAAACAAAATTGTGTTCTCAGGCAATTTTTTTCTGAAAAAATCTGACAAAAGAGAGGATTTAATTTTTTTTTTTCTTTAACCAGAAGTCTGGTATTCCATATATCTTCAACATCTCAATATACAATTGCTACATTGAAATTATTATATTGTTCTTGATGTCATTTAATTGATATCATTCAAACATTCATGCAGTATTTAAAACAAAGTCATTCGAAATAGAATCAGTTATTCTGAAAATATGTTCTCGTTTACAGTATAAAGTTACATTTTTATGCATACTGATTTTATTCAAGAAAAATAAAAATATATTAAACAACAGATTATTAAAGATATAGGTGGTGCCCGAGGACACAGAGGTTTTTAATGGCCTTAGTTTAGATAATGTTTTGCTTCAGACTGCCCGAATTTTCAAACACCCTTAAATTAAAATTTATCTTATCTTAACAAGTATTTATAATTAGAGACTGTAGTGTATAGGGGAGGTGGTGAAAATTAGATCGAACAGAGCTATTTCATGGTTAAGATTTCCGATTCATTACTATGCTTTTCAAATTTGATTGGCCTTTCCATAAGTCTTGGACTTATTTTTCATATTTTTATCATGTATTTTAAGGTGGTAGATTGACACTTCGATAACAAATATTTAACTAATTTGCTGCAACAAGTTATTATCTTTCTGCAGCAAATTAGCTGTATCTTGCAGGTGTAAGCTAGTGTATAACGATGTTATAACCACTCCCTGATGTAAGGCCCCATTTCAGATATACATGATATTTGGCGGCAAATAATTTGTCATCCGATAAAGGGCTACCTACAATTTATACTGGTATCAATATTGAGACTGTGTAAGCATCGGTAACTACAGCCATGTGTTAAAATATCAAGGTACTCTGATTTCAGGGGATAACCCCATGTCAAAATAGCATAGATTGTGCAACACACAAAACAATGTATTCCTGTGTCGCTCTGTGTATGTTTGATGTCTTAGATGAATATATGACAGACCATTTTATACTACCTTTATAATACTCATGGGGGCGATTCCATTCATTACGCTGGGCTACAACGAGTAAATTACCCTGGGTAAAAGTGAATGGAATGATTTTTAGTGACTGGAGTAATCTAAAAATAGCATAGTTATAACTGCTAACAAAACATATTTTTTATTCAGAAAATTTGACAAAACTCACACTGGGCGTGTCAAACAGACGAAGACTTAAGTAAATGAGCAAAAATAGCTTATATTCACAATGAAACTAACGAGAATTTTGACTTTTATGGAACAAGCAAAATACCTAATTTTAGAACAGCATTGACAGTATCTAAAACTTTGGATAAATAATTTTAACTGTCATTCAATTGAATTATATATTTCTGAATTATATATTACATATTTGTGACAAATTATTAAAAATTAAATTCATTTAGTCCATTACATAAATATTTTCCATGTGCTTTCTCAGTTGGCAACCGATTTTTTCCGGAAAGTGATGTCACATTACAATACTCTAGAAATTACACCTCCTCGGCTGTAAGAGTAGCCAGGGTACTCCGAGTATTTACGTTGAATTTACGCTCGATCATTCCATTCATTGCCCATTGTAATTTCATTACGTAATGAAAGGAATCGCCCCTTTGTATTTTCGTCCCGTGCTCTCAAGCTGAAACAATAGATAGGGACTCATGTTTGTATTAAAAAATGTACCCCAATTATTTCATTCCGATTAAAAGTTCCCGGACATATTAAACGTGAATAAAATAGTTGCATGGGCAGGGTTTCAGGACCATCACCATGTCTTTTTGTGGCCTAAGCCTTTTATTAAGTTTTATGATAATTTAAATGTTTTTCTTTGTGTAATTCTATTTATTTTTTGCTCATCCTGTACTAAAGTTAATTTATCTGATGCATATTTTCTGTTGAAAATTGTTGACCGAGGCCCATTTATTAAGTGTGATTGAAGATGCTTGAGTATGAGTGAATTAAATTAATTATTTAGATAATTTTACAAGATATATATCTTACCATCTGTTGAATTATATGATATCCATGACTTAATGAAGTGAAGAAAATCATTGCCTCAAAATGAAAACAATGGTATGGTTTTGTGTCTGACATGTACCATTTGAGGTTATTTATTGTTAGTTATGTTCAAAATAAAAAGCGTTTGACTGACTCTTGTTCAGAAAGTTGAAACTGATAATAAATATACCACTTCAATAAGTCCTTCTGAGGCTAATAAAGGGTGTGTATCTAAGGATTTCATGTATTTATTGACCAACTTTTGATTCCCAGAACAGACAAAAGCGAACAATTACTAGGTTTGATTTGCCACTTCAAGATTATATGCTAATTTAAATGAACTGCATTAAACTGTCTCCTCCATGAATTTTGAGAGCATGCAGCAAATTTATGAATGAAGAAATGTGCTTGATTCATAAGAACTACCTGATAATTCTGAATGAATTGCTTGCCATTTCTGAGAATATTATCTTTATAAACACCAATGGTATGAAGCATGTTGAAATGGACAATGTTTATAACTTTGTATGATATATCGGCGGCAAAGGCTTGTTGTCAAGACTGCTAGATTAACATAGTTAAGCAACACTAAGTTATATTTTCTTTGTAAATTTAGCTAGAAAGAGACTAACTTTTATTTGTCACTGGACGATCTTTCGCACTGTACAATATCATAGTCTTTAGTTATAGACCTCAGATGTTACACTGCTGGAGTTTATCTGAACCTGACTTATATCACATTTCTTCTTAATCACAAAGTACTGAGTTTGGAAAGGCAGATACCAGTGGATGATAGATTGATATTTATATTCTGCTGACATGAGTTGTTTTTCCTTACAGTGGAGGTACTAGCTATCACAGGGATTGAGAACTTGCAATATTAATAGGTAGTTAGCTCCAAATAATAGATAATGTATTCATGGTGATTAGACGTCATTAGCATTCCATCACGTTGCTCAACTCTCCCACAAAACAGATTATTGACCAGGAGTTTGATTTATATTCATAATATCCAATCATATAGAAATTAATTAAATTTCCTATTCGACATTACTTTCGTATATTTAACGGCGGAACTGGCTAGATTTTTTTTAGATTGGTCAATATTACATTTTACATTCAAAATTCTAAATAAAAAAAAAAAATTAGCTTTGTGTGGTACATTTATGTTTTGATGACTAATGTCCAAATGATCAAATTACAAAACAATGCTTTTTCCATGGTGAATATATTGAAAGTTGAGGAAAATAAATTAGAATATATTCTATTGAATTTGAGTAGTGGACCACTTAAAAATTATGGGAGAGTTGATCATGTGAACGCCAACTAATACTATATTACTAGCTGCCTACAAAAGTGCATTTTGATGGGGGTTGTTCGTTGTGCATTATGTGTTGGAAAAATAAGTAATTATTAACACCACTGAGTTGTTTAATAGCAAGAATGCATTCCTTCTTTCAGCCTATTTTTTGTCCATTTCTGAATTTATTTGGACATTTATCAGAAACTTTGGCCAAATTGAAAAAATCAATGGGATCATTGTGAAAACCGAAACTAGAACAAAAATATGAACCACACGCACAAAACTAAATGGTAAAATTTTAATTGGACAAAAGTAACGATGGAAATGTGCAAGGATGGGAACCGTAAAACTGAAAAAGGTCTTACCAATAACGTATATCAACATAAATGAGTACAAATTTGTCTTGGCTGCATGAAATCTCAGTTTATTTTACTGAAAGATAATGCAAACTTTGATTGGAAGTGAATTGCATATATTCTGTAAAAATTGTAAATCTTCATTCTCTACCATGGAAGCCTCAAAATGAATTGGACTCTGAGCGACATAATGCATTGCAGTCTGTGTTACTACAAAATACAGAGGACCGATTGTACTTGTCTAAACAGGTTTTTAGAATTTCTCACCAGGGAATAAAAAATAAATAGTTATCTTTCATATATATATATATTAGATTCTAACTTTATTACCTAGCCATTATTGCAGCATAACATATTTACACATTTTCTGCATCAACATTGTTAATGTTCTTAGGGACAAATGCTTGCTTTGGAGTTTGGGCTGTTGCCTGTTGTTTTCAGACCAGCAGAAGGATGAGCTTCCTGAAATTTTGCGAAAACCCTGTGTCAATGTATTCTCTTATATATGCGATTCTCCCATAGGGAGCCTCGAATATTGGCCTAACAATATTTACCTTGCTCTTGTAGGCCAGTGCATTTTCTTATATATATATATTCTTATATATCCCTATGGGAGACTCGCATTTATAAGAGAATGGACTGGCACATGACCTTTAATGCTGTACTAGCGCAGCTCCCATCATGAAAGGGTTAAACAGAGGTGGAATTACTTAAATGAGAATAATTTCATTTTCTTACGCTGTACACACTTTCTGTTTATAGGGCCATGCAAAGCTTTGAGTTTTGATTTCAAAATTACCTTGAAGCTTCAGTTCACTATGATTCTTATGCAGTGGTGAACTTTCAACGAACGCTGTTCTCACAGTTACATAGCCACTACCTTCGTAGCCCAGAAAATATAACAAAACTTTTCATAACATATACGGGATCAAAACTGCATTCGTTTGCGACCAATTTACAATATTGACAATGAAAAGGGACCATAGAACATGGTCCTCTATATATGTAGCTTTTGTTTAATATTTCATGTGTATATGACAAGTGCATTGTTCGACTACAAATTCGTCAGTTCAGTTGTGTCCATAATTAGTGTGGTTGTGTGACATGATAACATGGTGATGCTTGTGTGATCATGAACCAATTGATTGACTCAATCTTTGAATCATTCAATCATGGTCATTTCTCAAATAAACTCACATTTTACACCTTTCCAGCAGAAGGAAGCAATACATGTGTGCATAGACATCTCAACCTTTGAGCCACACACTGCAAAAATTGTTGAGCTTTGCCAAGTGGCATACATTGTGTACTGATGACCTGTATCATGACCTACTACCATGCCATGCTAGAAACATCCTTCTAGACTAATTTCACTGGCCCTGAAACTTCCTTGCAGGAATTTAAATACAAACAGGTTGAAATACGAAGCATCTTTCAGTTTGCTATTGTGGCTGAGCGTTCTCTTGTCAATGATGTAAATCTGCATGTGTGACATAGCAACCAACTTTTAGTACCTAATATCATGTGATGTTCTCAAACTGAAAAATATTGCTATGGTATTATTAAACAGAAGTTAGATAATACTCAGGGAATTTATGGTTTAATAACCACATTCATTAGCACATTGAATATCTAGATTAACTCTTTCATCTATTAACTTGAGTTGTATCCTATAAGGGACTATGCACAGTAAAACCTCTCCAAACTGGACCCTCCATAAACCAAACAAACTTTCTGGTCCAGAATTTACCCAAGTGTATTCTCACTAAAAATTACCTCTTTAATTCGAAACCTCTCCATTCCTAATGGGATTTTGAGTTCGTAAGTGACCACCAAACACTTGCATTGTGACCTGCACTGCGGATCCGTGTTTTTATATCATTGTCTAACAGGCATAATCAATCATCTTTTGTTTGGATAAGGCTTTTGGCTCATAATCTACATTAAGGTTACATCAATTAATTTGCATCTTGATCACTCTTTTTTTATGGTGGCTTCATGTTTTGGAATGGCGCGATTTTCTTTAAACTGAACACCTATAAACTGACCAAAAAGGTCAGTCCGAAGGGTTTTTGATTTCGAGAGGTTTTACTGTATATATTCACTTGCATGGTATACTATAGGTTGACTACTGTATCTGACTAACCATATTATAGAAATAGAGTACAGTCATATTTGCTTAATAGCATAGGCTCAGTGCAGATAATTTTCTATGTGAATAATTCAACAAGTATTCTAATATGGAAAATCCACACATTGGAAATGTATATATATAACTGGACCCCGGGGAACTATTTAATAATGTTGAAAAACATGTTGTGGAATGGCCTGCTTTAATATATAAGTAAACAAAACATACCCAATGATATGGGCACAACCCCAACATTGAACAAAGATTTGAAACTTGAACTTACATTTATAGTCCAGTACAACACAAGCTCACTGAAACTTTGATCATCATAACTCTTCAGCTGTCACTTTTGCTACAGTATGATAACTAAATAATTTATTGTTTTCCATCCATATTCTTTTGAACTTATAATACTTATATGTATTATTGAATGTATTAATTAAACTCTGAGTCAATTAAGTGGTTGTGCTTTATTGACAAAATACAAGGGTGAGAAATAACCACATAATGTGAAGTGCATCAGAATTGGATATCAAATGCTTTATACTTCAACACTCCCTTGTAAAATGATTGCTTCCATTATTTAACTGATCTACATTTTCTCTTTACAGGATCATGGATCACTATTAATAAGAGATCATCCGAGCAGCGGTGGTTACAGCGATCATATCATATCCCATAATCCCAATGGTTATGCATCATCGACCGCACCGGCCCCGCCACCTCTCCCAAGTAGACGAGGTGATTACTAAAATCTTGTGTTATTTTACCCTGAATGGGGTGTCCGTTATCACATTCCCGTTACAAATTATATGGCAATACCAGTCTAAAGGCTCATGCAATAATAAAAAGTCTTTCAGATATGTAAGTAGTTATGTTAGATCTTCAGATCAGAATCATTTGATGCAGCATCTGATTGGCCAGACATATTAGAATTGTTTAAATTTTAAAAGTGTTGTAATATTAAATGAATTTAACTGATCAGACATTCTATTTTGAAACTGAATTAGAAACTCTGGTAATTCGTCCTGCTTTGGACATTCAGCATACTTTTTGCCAGCAATTGGCGTATTCCATATTAACCCTTTCATGATGGGAGCTGTGCTTGGTGATCATGTGCCAGTGCATTGCCTTATATATGTGAGTCTCCCATACAGATCGAGCCTCACATATATAAGAGAATGCACTGGCTTACAAGGTCAAGGTAAATATGTATTCTCTTATATATGCGAGGCTTCTACCGGGGACTTGAATATATAAGAGAATGCATTGGCACAGGGTTTTCGCAAAATTTCGGGAGGTTCCAGCCATGGAAGGGTTAAGCAGTTTTTGTATATCTGGTCAGATGTGCATCTATAATTTAAAGGCAAAGTTTTTTGGCAGCTTTGAAGCTAAATGTTTTCAAATATGAGCGTTTCCTGTAAATATTTTTAGATCACTTAATACAGTGAATAATCAGTCACCTCATGGAAGCCAGACAAATTATTTTCTCATGATATGAATTCCAAGAAAAACTGTTTCAAGCTTTCACTTGTCTCAAATGCAGATGACATATCACATAAGAAGTATACATACCTATTCTTTCGCAACCATTTTCATTTCACAATCAATATTATTCAAGCTCTAAATATTGTCACTTTGGATTGAGTTTACTTTTGAGGGTCAGGAGTCATATTTTATGATCCCATTCCAGAATGTCAATTGAGCCTCTCCAAGAAAAATATCAGCTGTAAATAGCTAAGGCGCATTTAAGGTCCAACCAAGGATTTGTCAATCTTAATTAGCTAACCTCTTTCCAATGAAAAAACATGTACTTGACAAGTAATTTAAGCTGAAAGTTTTGATTGATTAGAGTTATTTTCTTAGGGGATAATTGGTTCAATTTAATAATAATTCATTTGTTTTTCTTTCTGCCTTATCTCTCAAACAATCAATTTCACTTCATTATCATTCCACATTAGAGTTCTCAATACCTCCATTTAACTGAAGCTACTTCAGAAAAAAATTCAGTTCATTTGTTTACATATATAAAGCAAAATATATTTGTATATTTTGAGTATTCATTTTAGTAAGAAACTTGAGGCTCCTGTATCTTTGTTACTTGTAACCATGGTTACCGATATTACTTGTTTGTTTGCTGCTGTATTATCAGTTGAAAGGGACCCAGCACACTCGCAGTGGGGTATATTGGAATTTTTTGTATAAGTTTATAAAAACATCACTGCTAAGAAGAACATTGAGAAATATATAAACTTTATTTTTATTTTCATTATTTCGCGTGTTGAAACCATTTTTATCACATAATTAGCCCCTAAACACGGCCTCATATTATTTAGTAAGACAAACGAGTATTATCGGCACATGCGGTGACGTAAGAGCTTTATAGCACAATGATGTCGATGTCAGTGCCGGAACATTATTATTATGTTAATTAGAATATAATTATGATAATCGATTTGTGTTGGAATATTTAGAGTTGGATAAGAGACAAGCATTGGTGATAAGGGGAGTTGAACAATTTTGTCAACACGAAAAGACACATTTAAAATGGAACTCTATTTTTTCTTGAAGGTGTCTTTATTTCCTCTTTGGTTATGATAAGGAAACCAATATTTTTGTTTAACCTCAGCTATTTTGAGATCGTTTTTCCTTGCTAAAATATGATTATGTGATAAAATGAATCTCAAATTTGTCGACTTCTATACTAAATTTATTAACCTCATCCACTAAATTTGATTTGAGCCTTGCTAAAGCTCGGCTCGAATCGAATTTAGTGCACTCGGTTAATAAAAATGTATTTGCCATTCATTAGAGATCCTCTATATATGCCAACAAAGTGATTTGTCAACAAACATCACTAATCATGTAATAAGTTCAAATACTATAGTCTGAATATGATTTTCAGAATATTTTTCAATATTTTTGACCTTTTCCAATATTTACCATCAAGTTTTGGTTAAACTTTGGTATCTTATTAGACTAATTGGGCTATTATCGGTATTTTCACTGCAACAGTATTGTTTACATATCAATGGTTTTGACATGAGAAAACTCATTATTAGAGAGTTATTAATATTGAAAATAAAAATAATGTCAATCTATTTTATCATGTACTTGTTGATGATAAATATTTTACAGACTTTTATGTTGTATGAACCCACATCTCATTCAGCTCTAAAACATACCTTGGAATGGTGCATTCTTCGTTTTCTGGGATATTCCGATAATGTAAGCAGTTCTTGTTGAATAACGATGGGTTATTCTGTAATTCAGAAAATAAACAAGTGGGTCACATCTACAAAGCCTATGCCACAAGCCTTGAAATAGTGTGCCTGTCATTTGCAGAATGACGTCCCCAGAGGGTGAATTTAGTGATGCTACCCCGCATAGTGGGCTAGCATCACCAAATTCACCCTCTGGGAACCTCATTCTGCTGAGTTGTAAGCAGAATGAGGTCCCCAGAGGGTGAATTTGGTAATGCTAGCCCGCTATGCGGGGTAGCATCACTAAATTCACCCTCTGTGGATCTCATTCTGCAAATGACAGACACACTATTTCAAGGCTTGCTATGCCACAAGTTTCTTATATATTTTCCAGTAGAATGTTCTACTGTTGAAGCTGTACAGATGTATAAAATATTGCATAATATTTCTAGTGTTCTGCCTCAATCTTGACATTGTATATAGTGAATTGAAACATGCACATAGATTGAAAAGACTACTCAATTCTTATTGAATTTTTTTAGACAATAGTTTAACACATTAACTTTACTTTTGTTGAGAAAGAAAACCCCCTAATGCTTACCAGTACAATTTCAGGTTAAAATAAACCCTCATATTTTATTTACATATTTTGGAAGCTCATTTTTATAATGCTCACAATAGCGCTGAGGGAGTGAAAGGGCCAATTTTTGTCACATTTAGGTGTCATGGTTACTTAGCTTTGGGAATTGGTGTCCTGGGTTCCAAGCTAGACTTTTGCTATGTTTTGAGCTCATTGTTTTTTGGAGAAATGTCACATTTGATCTCATGACATGAATAATCTTCAAAATCAAATTTATGGCTAATATTTGTTTTATTATCCATGTTGGATGTAGCTTTAATTTTGATGATAATTTATGTAGCAAAAACCACAAAGGTCAGGCTTGGTATTCAAAACATTGAATTGTGGCGACAATGACCCTTTTTTTTAATAGATTAGGGTGAAGAATTATAGAATGCTAGGAAACTTCTAAATATCTGCTGCGATAATTCTTTTCTCTATTTGTTATCAGTTTTGTTTACAACTGTGTTCCTCATATTCAGAATTTTGTTCTAGTTAACTTACATGATAAATATTATCATATGTTTACAGTTGACAACTTTTAGTTTATAAATTTGTCAATATAACAAAAACATGATTTTTGAGATCATTGTGGTGTATTAACGACTGTTAAAATTATATAAACAGGACTGTTAATAATATATAGTGCCTAGCGGGTCATTAATACACCTTATTGCTTGACAGGGTCAAGTTAACTCTTTCTATACTTGATGAATAGTTATCCTTTAAGTAATGTTCAGATACTAATTTCAACAAACAACCATTGATCGTTGTTGAACTTTAATATTATCTGAACATTTCCTACCAATGAATAGGATTCCTTCCCAACTTTCTATTGTCTGTCATTTGCTCATATTTCCTGAACATCCCTCCAGATAAATAATAAACCCTTCTAATGTATACTTTATGACTGAGTAGAAGGATCCATTTAGTATAGAAAGGGTTACTATTATTCCCACTACATAATAAGAAAATCTCCATATATCTGTAAAATTTGTTAAATTCCCAAGATCAAAGTGTTGACAAGTATTTTGCAGTTTTAATAGTGTATTGTTCTAACAGAATCTTATTTCAATCGTGCGACAGGGAACAAATTAAAGTCACAATCACTGTTGTTTATTTATTTTACTGGAGTTGATTGTTTTTACCTTCTGAAGTTAGAATTAGTTTTTCACTTGCAATTTGGAAGACCCTCTGTCCTGGAGACCTACATGTTGTCACTGTTTCTTCCCATAATTCAGCTGGAAATATTGACATGTATATAAAGTCGCAAGAAGAAAAAGTGGTAGACTCGTCCCTGGCTCATATGTGAAACTCTACGACGCTATCGCTCTGTGACGTGCCCTCCCATAAGAGACCAGTACGAACTATCGCCATCTTTAAGTAGATGATGTCATTTGGTCATCAATCCAAATATATATGACGTAGAGACAACAGAAACACTGGGATACCCATCAAAACTCAATACGTTGCCTCGTGTGTTCTGTGAAAATAGTTTACATATTTATAAATATCTATTCATAAATACTAAGTAGGATATCAAAATAATATGTTTTGATAATTTATTATGGCGATAGTCCATACCGGTCTATAATGACGACGTCCAAAGCAGAGCGATGGCAAGGTTTATAGTCCAGGGACCAGTCAAAAAAAGTGGGTGGTGGGGGATTAAGAGTTACTACATGGTAATATTTGGGATTTATCTATTGACCAGTACAGTATAGAAAATGCCCCAAAAAGTGATATAATACAAGTTATCAATTGAGAGTTAGTGAGTTACTACATTGTTCACAAATATGAGTCAACAATTCATTGTTATATGTTTACAATTATGTATATCAATATAGTTTTCATAATAACTACTTTAATTTCTGGTTCATGATCATGAAATTACATTTCCATGAACAGAAGTCCACTGTTCATAATTATGATTCATTTATGATTATGAAAAGTGCATGTGTTCTATTAATTTAAGAAGTTTATATTTATATGTTTATTTACTAATACCATATATGGTTAGATGTACGATGGAGATCATATTTTCATACACCTTGTAACTGCTGATTTGTTGTATGTGACAAGGGCAACACATCATAGTTATGGCCATGTATATTTTGCATGTTAGCTTTGTAACTAACAATATTTATTTCTACTTTCCCCTACCCTATGGTCCTCACAATTTTTGATTTTCAGTTTCAGTTGAATCAATTTTTTCATCATTGTGATTAATTTATTGAGACTGTTTTATTTTATTTATATTTAGGCAAGCGATATGTACAGTAATGCTCTAATTAATCGACCTCTTAACCAAAGCAGAATTATGGGTAACTTTTCAGGATTTAGTCGGAAATATGGCTTGTTGCCATTCATCGGAAAGCTCTCCCCGAGAGCTTTCCGATGAATGGCAACAAGCCATATTTCCGACTAAATCCTGAAAAGTTACCCATAATTCTGCTTTGGTTAAGAGGTCGATTAATTAGAGCATTACTGTATTTGAGAAGCAATTGCATATTGTAAAATTAGCCTATCAAACAGTAGCTGCCTTGGGAAATTATTTGACTAGATGACTGTCAAGAGATAGTCATATATTCTCCAGTAAAACACAATATATCTGAGATGGGAATACACAAACTGTGATATGCATATTTCTGTAGAACTTATACAATTTGTTTTAATATCCTGGTAGCCTTAGAGTTTAACACCACTGAACTGCTGAAATATTTCACTAACCAGCTTTGTAGTCATAATATACATGTAACATACCACGACCATGTTAACACATCATATTGCTGAGCATGCCATCTTGAGTATTGCATTCTTGGTATGGGCCGCACCAGACTGCTTATATTTAACAACACCTGCTTTGGAGATAGGTCTTAATAAAATGTCTTTCATGTCATATTTTACAGAGGGCTATACTCTTTCCTTTTGATAGATGTGTCAAGTTGTGTGCTTGAGTGTGTGTATCTAACATTGATATTGCTAACCAAATAATAATTAGATTTTCTAACAATATCTTAGACAATAGATTCGAGCGTTGGTGCAAAAGGCAATTTACTTTTCTAGCTGCACTTTAGTATTTTTTATTTGAATTAGATTGAGATAGATTAGAAGTAGTAAGTTTTCCTTTGATAACCACCATGTATATTGTAGGCGCACCCAAACTGAAGCCTGGTCAACTGGTTTATCCATAATGCTGTTGATGCTTCTTGTTAATTTAGCTGTATAATGTTCAACCCTCATAATTGGCTACGGCAATCAGTAATGCCAAAGCCATTTGCTGAAGAAAACTGGGCCACGACAAAGGGTTGCCATAATCGATTGCGAAGCCAAAAAATGTGAATTCAGAGGGCTAATTGTTGGTGGGCCAACGTAATGCTGTTGATGCAGCTTGCCAATTTAGCTGTATAATGTTGGTGGGCCAATGTAATGATGTTGATGCGTCTTGCTAATTTAGCTGTATAATGTTGGTGGGCAAATGTAATGAACAAAAAAAGTACAGCTACTTCTCCTAAATTGTTTGTTTTCACTGTTTTTAGTAAACTTAATGATTTATCGACAAATCAGTATCTGTATGTTCAAGAAATAGAGGATCGACAATGAGTCCCCAGTTGATAGTGGAATTTATAAAACGAGTCCAGTATATTAGATACATAATTTACTGGACGATTTTCATAAATTTGACTATAAACTGGGAATGAGTTGTAGATTCTATTTATTACATGATCCAAAATCTCGATAAAACATACTTAAATCAACAAATGTGACGTGAAAACTAACATCGGCTTCTATTCGGCCCGCGATGGCGTTTCACGTAACCATGCATTGTTTGCCCGCGTAAAGAAATAGTCCCAGATAAATCATGACTTGTTCACGCATCTAATGGCATCTATTTAATGAGATAACTTTTCAAACTCTTCAATCGTTAGAGTTTTGTTGGAAATATAATGAAAACCATAGTATTTTGAGACATAGAGTGTGGAATGTAAACATAAGACAAACCGGAAGTCAAAGTTCACCTGGCACTATTTCCTGTTATGAAATGAACGTTTAATATCACAATTTATAGAATGGGTTTATTGCATGGAATAAGGGTAGGATCATGTAATAAATTGATATCTTTGTTAAAGATATTACAGCAATTGTTGAACAGGTTGTTGCAACACAATAAAAATAGTTTTGATTTCATTCGTTCTCTGTTAATTCTTTCATCAATTTAAACAATTCAGATAAATGCTGACTGCAGATAATGTATCCTTGTCCAAAAGCATGAAAATAGACAATTTGTGGAAATAACGGTACTTTTTCTAAACAGCATTGTGTCTTAATTAAACAAGAATATAACTATAATCACGTAGGACCCAACAACATCACAGCATCATGACGGGACCAGTTAACCAGCCATCAGACCTCTAACATCTCAAGAGTAGAAACTTACTAAAAATAACTGCTGTGGAGGTTTAACCCTTTCATGACGGGAGCTCCGCTGGTGCAGCATTAAAGATAATGTGCCAGTGCATTCTCTTATAGAGAGCCTTGCATATATAAGAGAATGCACTGGCTGTCAGGGTCAATGTAAATATTGTTATGCCAATGTATTCTCTTACATATGCGAGGCTCCCTGCATTGGCACAGGGTTTAAACAAAAAATTCATTAAGCTCCAGTCATGGAAGGGTTAACCTCTTGCCTGCTTTATGTCAGTACTGAGTATGGACTTATAGTGTCATGCTGTGTGCTTTAATACATCCATACTGAGTACTCACCTATTTCAGCACACTATTCGTAACTGGAACTCAGAGATTGGTGCATCGGAACTACTGTATCTCACAGTTTCAAACTGTGTATGATTCTCCCCAATTTTGAATGAATACAGCATCTCCACTGAGTCAATTTTATGGTTTTCGTGATATTCCCATTATATTTTTCCACTGGAAAATGGCCATATATGTATTGTCATCGGCCCATCACTGTAAGTCATTAGCATTGAAAATGTTAAAAAAAATTACTCATTTTGTAATAAATGGAATAATAATTGAACTATCTAAATATCTGTTTTAAAAGAGAATACCAAATGCCATTCCGAACTACATTAACCACCCAATAAACATAAAGGAAAGTTATTGGAATTCAGCTCAAGTTTCATGTAGCTAAATTTACATTCTGCTCACTGATTTGTTTATGCTATTGTTGTTTTTTCACCATCACCGACCTGCATCTAAGAATAATTCATGTACACTAGAATGAAGCGGTGGTCTGCATGACAAATTACATTATCTGTCATACATGATACGTTCCATCATGGATCATATTTTATGGAGGGTGTGGGCATTACTAATTGAAGACACAAGACTAGCTTCATCATGAGAATTAACATAATTATCTGGTTGGTGGTTAATAGCATAAATAACAAACAATGGTTTATGTGTGCATTTCTCGTATCCCATTTCATGTAAACATTTTGGGCAGGGGAAATATGTCCTGGATGAAATGTCCTCACATCTGTTTTTTTTTAAGTAATAAGGTTATTACTTCATTCTCAACTGGTTGTAAATATCTCATTCCCCCCCCCCAACCTGTCCTACAATCCCTTTTTAATGGTAGGTGAGTTTATGACATTTGTACTGGCACATAGCATCAGGAGGAGGTCTGGAGTTGTCCCACTCCCTCATTTGGGATGGGATTGAGGCTTGTATTGAAATTTTTTCTGCTAAAAAACATGGGGTGAATGGCTGTCATTGGAGATGCAAAGTTGAACACCCTCCATACCCCCTCCCAATAACCACCCACCCCAACCCCTCCCCCCACGTGATGGTCCTTATATTTTCGTACACGCTGATACAAATTGCCTACATTCTCAGCTGTCAGTATTATAAAATCTGCTTTCGAAACACGTGAATATTTTCACTTGTACTGATATGAGACAAACAGTATTTTGTGTGGGGGTATTCAAGCTATGGTTTTACATGTACAGAGGAAATGTATTGTACTCATCCAAAGCTACTGTAAACGGTGTGCCCAGACTATGATGTGTTGATCCTGTCCTGTTATATGTATATTTTACAGAAGCTGTGTATTGTTTCATACATTGTAAAACTAACCGATCAATCGTCTATAACGACTCAGATCATACATGAAATTAAAATCAGCATATCTACACACATTGTGTTCTTGTTTTTATTTTACAACCTTTCAACATGAAGTTTGAGGCTGCCAGGATAACACAAGTCTCCACAAAGAGGCCTATGGAGGTAAAACAGAAGATAGATGAATTACAGTAATGCTCTAAGTAATCGATTTCTTAACCACAGCAGAATTATGGGTAACTTTTCAGGATTTAGTCGGAAATATGGCTTGTTGCCATTCATCGGAAAGCTCTCGGGGAGAGCTTTCCGATGAATGGCAACAAGCCATATTTCCAACTAAATCCTGAAAAGTTACCCATAATTCTGCTGTGGTTAAGAAGTCGATTACTTAGAGCATTACTGTATATAGTCAGGTGAATTTTACACATGTGTATACATCCAACAGATATGCCCAAGCCAAAAAAAGATGTACTTGTGCAGTCATCTGTTCACATGAGATTGATAAGACTCATGATGTTATCAGTTTCACATATTGATGTTTCATTTACTGGCTATTTATCCTACATAGTTATTTGAGAAACTAATGTATACACTCACTCTATGCAAATGTATGGTACTCATTCAACAATACACCCACGTTGTACAAATTCAAGAATAAGACTAATTAATTGTCCATTATTTTGTAAATTTTGCAGATGAATTTTATTTAACAGGATGGGCTGCTCACAAAAACATGATAATGTCATGCTCATTCTGCAAGCAAAAATTGTGAGATATTGAGAATTTTTTTTAATATCAAAATATCTCATTCGTGTCTTGGAAGAAATATCAAATTTTCACAAGGCGCAAATGAAAATGTGATATTTCTTTTCAGACATGAATGAGTTATTTCAAGTAATAAAAAAAAAACTGTAGGTATTATTTTTATTAATATATTTATTTATATATATATTTGATTAATTATATATGCTCAAAGTTGCTGAGTTAACTCTTAATTAAATTATGAACTCTACTTAATTAAAGATCTCACGTGTCGGTGTTTACAAACAGAAAAGAGCCTAGGCCTAAATTGATATTGACATGCTGTGACTCAAACAGAATTATCACTTGATCGTGTTCCGCCATAAATTTGTCTCTTGTGATTGGCTAGTGGACAGTGTGCACTCAATGGTCACTCGATCGACCTTGGCAGGTCATGATCATTTGTTTATTTATTTATACTGCTGTGAAATAACAGTATATTTACAATGAAATAACAATACCGTATTTCACTCTGGCTTCGAAGAGATACATACATATAATTGTCCGCTGTTTTATTGGCAAGCATATAAAACTACATGTCTGAACAGAGACCAATGAATCATTGATAACTGCCAACCAAGAGAATAAACGGCAATCACACCATTTTTTAACTGAGTATATATCATGGATACTTGCACATGGTAAAATTCATCTGTTGTAACTATAGCTCACCACAGTGTTATAGGAGTTCATTTATATTGCTGTCCGGGGTGACTCTCATCCAATGAATTGGTGTTGCATGTTAATTCACCAAATGTGGCATATGGAAGGAATGTCTGTTCTTAATTGAAGTAAATCCCTTTAACCCTTTGAGTGCGAGGTCGATTTTTGTATCAACCCATATACCCTGTGCCAATGCATTCTCTTATATATGCGAGTCGACCATAGGTCGCCTCGCATATATAAGAGAATGAATTGGCCTAACATTTTTTTTTTTTTTTTACAATTTTTTACAATTTTAATAATTTATTCTTATATTCTTTAACAGAATTATATTGTAGGTGCCCCTGGCACTCAAAGGGTTAAAGGAACACAAGGCACTCGCAGTAGGTAAATGTGGAAAAAATAAGTCTGTTAAAGCATCACAGCTAAGAAGAACATGGAGAAATAGATTAACTTTGTTCTTGTTTTCATTATTGATAATTCTGCAATAAGGATATTTAATAGCGTGTTGAAACTATTGTTATGTCAACAAAACTGTTACAGTGATTTGTCAACAAACATTGTTAATTGTATAGAAAGGTCAAATATTTTTGTCTAAGTATGATTTGCTGAATTTGTTTTCAAAGCTTTGAACTTTTCCAATGTTTAATGTTAAGTTTTGATTAAAGTTTGGTATCTTATAGGACTATTGGATTTTATCGGTAATTCCACTTTAACAGTAATGTTTACATAACAATGGTTTTGATATGCGAAATATTGTTATTGGAGAGTTATTAATAGTGAAAATAAGAATGAATTCAATCCATTTTTGCATGTAGTTGTTGATTGTTGTTTGACAGACATTGTAAATTTATGGAATGTCGCATGAACTATAACTTCGAAGGCCTTGAGGCCTGTATTATACGTCGCACCAAACATGGGTTGTGCTATCTTCGCCTGACTCGATATTAGCTCGTCTATGGCATGCATTTTATTTATATGCCAAGCCAGCTGGCACATACCATTATCGTATATTTCAAACAATTTTAGCATTTCTGATAAAAAATGCCATCTTCTACAATCATTTCCTTTTGGAAGTGCACGATAATACTCAGTGATAGTGTCCTCTGACAATGCACTAGAAAATGGCTCTTGTGTCTTTATAATACTTCTATAGTGAATTTCGTAAATCTCCATTGATTTCAAAATCGGGATTTTGTCCTCATCTCCCCTGAAATATATTGTTTATTTATCTGCAGTATATTTATTCCCAAATTTCATGGATGTTCTCTGTCAGTCAATACATGCATGTCACCATAGTACCATAGTCTTCAATGTATTTCGCAATGGCTAAGAGTCAACACATCTGGCACGACGCTGTTTGGTATGATGTGCCAGACACGGGTTGCACTAAGACAATCCAGGTATGATGCAGTCTGGCTAAAAACTTCAAATTGTGCATTCTCTGCCAAAGAGGTCCCAAACGGGGAGAGATATTCCTTGAATCATCTTAGTTCGACCGGTGTCTAGCACGTCATATAAAACAGTGTCAAGTCAGACATGTAGCACGTCTGTACCAGACATGTAGCAGATCTATGCCAGAGAAATTCTGACAAGCTAATTGGTTTTATACATCATGCTCCAGTCAAGCTTACATAGACTTATTTATTTTGATACCAATCGGTGTGGCGCGACCAGTGTTGGGCATGACGTATAAAACAGGCCTGGGTCCCTTTAAGCTGTTGTTCTTTTGACGTTACATTACAATAGCAGTATATCACACTGTTGCCTGTGTTATACCATTCACACGTGTGCATTGGATTATAACGAAAAACTTCTGATTGCATTGCATTGATTTGCAATATTGCAGAACTATGCTATAGACAATTCTATCATGCTGTCAAAGGAATCAAATCCCCACTCTCACAAATACAAGTCAAATTTCCTCTGTTTCACGTACTTAAAGGCCCACTAAATTTTCAAATCACCAGATTACATTTTATACAACATATTCCATATTATATACCATTTGAAAGAGGTAGCTCCAAAACATTGTAGTATCAACTTATCTGGTCGAATAAACTGCGCACATGTTGTTATTTGTCAAGGTACCGACCTGTGTTCTGTGCTCAATATTATTATTGGAAGGGGAATAACTATTTCTTAGTTGTGAATTAGGATGCATCCTGGGGTAAAAACTGGGGGAAGTCTGAGTGAATCTGAGAAACTATCACTTGGTGGACGTTTGGTATTCTGGTGGAATATATATATTTTTTGTTCCTCTTCCATATGGTATATAATGTGGAATAAGTTTAGTCCAGCAGATATTGGTAGACCTCTGCACCCCCCCCCCCCCCCCCAGGACTCAACTTCACCCCACTAATTTTCTTTATATGCACCAGGTCTCTTTGATCGCTGTTATAGTAAAGATGATGTCACATGCGGTCTTGTTTTCCATTCGATTCGTTATGGTAATATACAACCCTTACAAAGTAGCCAAAAATCCAATATGGCGGCCAAGATGGCCACTGAAATGTGAAAATTTGCTATTTTTCGGACATTTCACCACCTTTTGTTCATATCTGTGGGAAAATATTGGCATCTTGACGCGATTTTATACATTTGTCATCTAGAAGAGTCATTGGCGAACACACACGGACCATAATATACATTCTTGCTGAATATTTTTGTCCGATATCACGTTTTCCCAAATGCCGGTATAATCCGGTCAAAGCCGAATTGACGCTAATAACACAATGTCTGTTTCGAATCAATGAATGTTATTGCTATCATAACAAAACCCATGCATATATATGTGCAGCAGATACTCGAGCTAGGATTCCTCTTATACCTGAGTTATGGAATATTTACCCAAATCCAAGATGGCGGCCAAAATCCACCAGAAATAGAAAAATTGCCGAAAATCGCTGATTTTAACATCAGTGAGCGTTATTGTCACGACAACTCCACACCTGCTTACTATTCTGAGTTGGGAACACTGAGGCGAAGAACTGTCCTTATATCACACCCAAATAAAAGTCCCCTAAATCCAAATTGACGACCACAATGGCAGACATATTTTTAAAAATCACCGATATTTCCTCATTTTCACATCATTGGGCATTATTGTCGAGACAACTCCACACATGCTGACAGTTAAGTTGGAAATACTGAGGTGAAGTAATTACCTTGCATCTGATGAAGGAAATTGTTTTCGAAATCGAAGATGGCGGCCAAAATGGCGACTGAAATTTGAAAACAAGCTTACATTCCTTTACTTTCGTACTATGGGCGTTATTGTTTCGCGAATTCTACCCACAATTACATGTTCATATGGAACATTAATATGAAGTATTCATTTGAGTTTGGCCAACTCTCACAGTCAAGATGGCGGCCAAACTGGCGGCCAGAAATTGAAAAGAAGTCGAAATTGTCACATACTAATTTCAACTTTTTGTCATAATATCAATATGTATGGATTGGATGAAACGTTACATAAGCCATCTATTAGTTCCAACATAGGTCGTAGGCTTCTGGAAGGATGAAAACCCACAGTAATCGCGATGTGGCATTTCGAAATCCATTCTCCACTAAGCGCCCATAATGGCCGTAACCGTATATGGGTGCGCCGAATAGTCATATTATGAATTCGAAGAATAAAAACAACAGTACCTGAGCTTATTCTGATTTGCCACATTCAGCATTATCTGGACCAGCATCTGATTGTTCGTCACACTAATCCATCTCGCTCACACCAACACAGTTTTCGGAATCGGAATGTTTCAAACAACACATATGCCGGTGTCAAGCTCACGTGTTTCACTGGGAATTCTTATCCTTATTCTTGGCGAGCTTCATTTGTGGTAGCTATGGTATAATTCAGATGCTACATATTGGATCTGAGCGTCATCTTGCGTGATAAACTAGAAAGGTATGCGGTCAATGCTTATACTAGCTTTCAGAAGGACCTCTCTATCTACGTATTTTTCAGATTTGGTTACCTAATGGGGTTAACAAAATGTACATCTGGTGATCTTCCCATCCAGCCACTTCTCAATATATGGTTCATCAATTCACATATTCACATACTGACGTACCTGGACAACTTCTGTATATGGCTACGAATGATGAAAGCCTAACATTTGACGGATGCCTTTCTGCTAAGGCGTAGAAGACCATAATGCATAATATACCAACACTTCTTGACCATGATCATAAGAACAGGTCTGGTGGCGTCCAGCAATCGTCTCACCATACAGATCCAAGTAGATAATAACAATACACGCGGTGCTAGTTTGTTGGCATGTGTCATGATAGTGGAAATGAAATTGGACCATGACTGCACCGCCCCTTCTTTGGGTATGTTTTAGATTCAGACATTATCTCATGTGGCTTTGCTTTCTTTGTATGCTAAGATTGTATCTTCCCATCCGTTTGGAAGCCGTTCTTAATCAACTGGACCAGGCGTGTACCATTGGCTACTACTATATAAGCCCCACCCAGACTGGGATGTAGTCTTAAAGATGATGCCTTTGATAGTTGGTTGATATATCATGCTCACGCTGGGTGGTGGTCAGTATGGTTCTAGAAAGTACAATGCCATCAACACAAGGGTGAAATGTTCAATTCGAAGAACATCCAGAAGAATGTTACTTTGATGAGATCTTGCATTCAGTTTAACCTACGTTGGGTACACCAAGTGATTTCTTGGTAACATCACCATTCCAACCATTGTCCTGCATGAGACATATTAACTACTATATTCTAAAGTAATATAGTATAAAGCTATATGATCATAACGGTCATGTTCACCAACGTCCACATCCATTGCCGTCGAGACTATAAATTGTTCTTTAAACACAGTGAAATAAATGCACCACAGTTCCTGACATTTTCTTGAATAATACCACCCACATACTGACACTAACCCTGAGAGAGGATAACAACAACGTATACCTTCATTCTATAAAGACATTATTCTTTAGCCCATCCGACTGTACTGGGGAGGCTAGGATAGTATTATCCAGACAAAATTATACGTCTGGTCAAGTTAATTCAGAACGGCCTTGAAACGGATGTGGAAATAACAATCTTACCACACCAAAAACACCAACACGCATGACATTCTATATCTGAAACATGCACCTGGTGTAGGGGTGTATACCGTGGCCCATTTCATTCCCACTGTCATGGCGCATGTCCACAAACTAGCACCGCGAGTATTGTTCTTCTCTGCTGGGAGCTATTCAACGAGACGACTGCCGGACGTCACACAGTTTGCTATTAAGGATCATGGTCAAGAAGTGTGGATAGTCGGTATATTATGGTCTTCTCCTTAGCAGATAGGCATCTGTCCAAGGGAATGAGACAGCTAGCAACCTTCGAAACACTGCCGAAGTTGTCCACATATGCCAATACGTTCGCTAAGTTTGTGAGTTGAACCATCTATTGAGAAGTGACTAGTTAACTGGGAAGTTTGCCAGGTGTACATGTCATTGTCCCCATGGGGTATGAGAAAGACATGCATAGAGATGACCTTCTGTAAGCTTGTATACTTATCGACCATATGCCGTTCTAGTTCAAGATGACGCACAAATCCCATACTTAGCAAGTATTTAAAATCTTAAGCTAGACACTGGAAAATTAATTATTTGAAAAGTTATGATTAGAGGGACCCTTCTCCCAGGAAGTGTTGAATACTTTGTCGGTGTGAACGACCTAGATTTATCAGGCAAAGAAATGGAAACTGGTCCAGATCATTATAGATGTGGCAAATCAGAATATGTTATCAGGTAATTGTTCTAATATGGCTATTCGGCGCACCTACGGTTACGGCGATTATCAGCGCTAAGTGTCGAATGGATTTCGAAATGCCACATCGCGATATTAGTTGTGGGTTTTCGTAATTCCAGAAGGATATGAGCAATGTTATGAGTTTTGATTCGTTTTAAGTTGAACTAATAGATGGTTTGTGTATAGTTTCGTCCATACATATCGATATAATGACAAACAGTTGAAATTTGTATGTGAAAACATCAATTTCTTTTCAATTTCTGGCCTCTTGTTTAGCTGCCATCTTGACCTTGAATATCAATTGCCAAACTCAAATGATTACTTCATATCAATATTCCATATCAACATGTAATGGTGGGTAGAATTCGCGAAACAATAACGCCCATCGTAAGAAAATAAAGGAATGTAGGCGCGTTTTCAAATATCGGTCGCCATTTTGGCCACCATCTTAGATTTGGAAAATCATTTCTTGCATGGGATGTAAGGTAATTACTTCACCACAGTATTTCCAACTCAACTGTAAGCATGGGTGGAGTTGTCTCGACAATAATACCCAATGATGTGAATATGAGGGATTTTTGGTGATTTTTCTAAATTTGTCCACCATTGTGGGCGCCATTTTGGATTTGGGGGACTTTTATTTGGATGCAATATAAGGACAGTTCTTCGCCTCAGTGTTCCCAACTCACAATAGTAAGCAGGTGTGGAGTTGTCATGACAATAACGCTCTCTGATGTTAAAATCAGTGATTTTCGGCGATTTTTCAATTTCTGGTGGCCATATTGGCCGCCATCTTGGATTTGGATGAATATTCCCCAACTCAGGTAAAAGAAGAATCCTAGTCCAGGTATCTCCTGCATATATATAATCATGGCTGGAGTAATAATAGCAATAACACTCATTGATTCAAAACAGACATTGCGTTCTTAGCGTCGTTTCGGATTTGAAAGGATTATACCGACATTTGGGAAAACGTGATATCTGACAAAAAAATGCGGCAAGGAATGTATATTATGGTCCCCGTGTATTTGTCAATGACTCTTTTAGACGATAAATGTATAAAATCGTGTCAAGATGCCAATATTTTCCCACAGAGACAAACGAAAGGTGGTGAAATGTCCGAAAAATAGCAAATTTTCACATTTCGGCAGCCATCTTGCCGCCATATTGGATTTTTGTGTTGGATTTTTGGCTAATTTGTAAGGGCTGTATATTACCATAACGAATCGACCGAACAACATGACTGCATGTGACATCATATTTACTATAACGGCGATCAAAGAGACCTGGTGCATATAAAAAAAATGGCCGCCATGATGGACGCCATCTTGTCTGGAGTCTCTGGGGCCACTTTCTTTTCTTGTTAACAAGCGAAAAAAATTAAGGAGACATTAAGAAAGAAAATTAGTGGCGTGAAGTTCGAGTCCTGGGGGGGGGGGGGGGGTTGCAGAGGTTGACCAATATCTCCTGGACTAGTTGTTTTAATGTGATTTGGGCATTCAAATATCAAGTGGGCCTTTAAAATGTTGACTGCTGACTCCCATTCAATTACATGCAAATAGTATGAGATAACGCGTAGTCGGCAGTTGGAGATAACTCATAGTCGACAGTCAACTTGTTAAAGCCATGCTGTCATGACGCACACACTTCCGGGCCATGTAAGTATGCACTGAGGTTGCATTGATAAAATAGAATCACCTTTTGTTGATGGATTCAATGTGATGGACGCTTCACAGTCGTCTGAATGCATGTTGGCTGTATTCCAGTTTCAACGCAATGTGCCAACGAACAATGCCGCAGATGTAACATATTCATCTAAAGACATGTATGGAGCATTAGGCCAATATAAGCCAGCATCCAGCGATACCGAAGCTGTTTGAATCCTGCAGATAAACACCGATTTATGACTTGTGAAATTAACCCTGTGTAGACTTTCCTCTACCTGTAAAACTGACAATGTCATGATATGGCATAGCAGCGAAAATGACAGTATATATAAATGATGATAAAACAAACTCAATATGAACTTAATGAAAATGATCGGTAATTGCAGGAAATAACTTGCCATGGTTATGTACAGATGTGTAGCTCATGATCTTTGTCATATCTTCTAACTTCTGCAAACCTACTCTGGTCCAGTCCTAAATTACGCACACAAGAAATAAGAATCCCAGTTGCATTCTTGATTTCAGTATCCAAGGGGGGGATGCCCCCGGCACGCGCCCCCCCCCCCCTATTTTCGCCAGAGCAAGGTATTTTTGCGAGGTGTCCTGGCGCCAATTGTCTCGGGCACCCGAAGATTCCGCACTGCATATTGCTAACGTGCATGCAAATACAGCAGTTTACATGTTTTACATTACTCAAGCGTACAGTTTTTTAACTGTGGGTTGAAATGACTTCAATTTGGTATTCCACACGATATGTATAGCCATGCAAGGGGCGAATCCAACATCCCGAGATGAAGGCCCACGGGCTATTTTTCGCCATGCAGAGCAAACAATTTCTGTGACATTATGTATCGGAGTGTCGGAAAATATCTCGCCCGGCGCCAAGTTTTGGGAGCCCGGAGTTTCAACACTGAATATTTCTATCAAAAATAAATATAGCAATTCTAAAAGTGGAGTCAAAATTTAGACAATTCCATCTACATATATGTAAAGAACAAATGAATGATAAACATGAGTCGAGTGCACTCTAGGTTATACAATGTAGTCCGATCAACGCCCGGACTATAAAATGCACTGGCGGCAGTATCATCGTATAGAGATTATCTAAAGGCACATATGCCATACTACTATATATGGTATACATGTACCGTACATAGTATATATATTTTCGAATTATTATAGAAATACATTGCTGGTTCGTTTCCAATGGCATATATGCATGGCGTTTAAAATTGGTTATATCTTCCATCACATGTTGTGCCACCCCTAATTGGAACAAATGTGTGATAACAAGACATCTTCAGGTCACGACAAATACGCATCTGCCATTGCTTAATAAAAAAAAGTCTGACACGAACTCGTCCTTCAAAACATCGGTTTCCATGTGTCGTTATCGTAATTAGTCAGTTGATTGGCTGAACATATATTTATTCATAACCCAAACATTTACACAACAGATATTAATTTACATACAATATTATAATTAACATTATGGATGCAACCAGAATGTAGATGAATAGGGGATTGGAATACTAGTTAATCAGTTCCGTGTCAGATATTTTTTGGTGAAAACTGTTTATACTAATAAAACGAGTACGTGATTGGAGTGTGATCGGACCACCCGTTTGGCTTGTATTGATGACTTATTTTGCTGGTGTATCATGTAGCTGATGGCTATTAGAAGTAAAACTGAAAAAATCAGCATGGTCAATGGAGGAATTAAGTGGTTGGATAGATGCATTGTATTACCAGCCGAAACACCTCTATACTAGTACTGTCTAGAAGCCATGATTTTGCGATTATTCATTCTGAATTAATAAATATTCTCCCATGCACCAGCCCAAACCATAGGCGACCCGATGATTCCGGGGCTTATCCATGGGCATGTCCGGTGCGCCAAAATCATCATGTCGCCCAGATAATTCACATTTGCACAGACTTTCATATAGCTCAACCACTGGTTGTCGGATCTCAAGGCAATTTGCGATGGATGTTCACTACTATGAGGACATTCCATGGAGTGCTCAACCATTTTGTTCGAGGTTTTTGTTCTAGAGTTATTCATCTTTGTAATCTGGAGATGTTGGGTTTTTTATCCATCCAAGCAGATATCTCAACCATAGGTTGTCGGATCTTATTGAAGTTGGGTGTGCATGTTAAATACTATTAAGACATTCAATAAAGTATTCAATCGTTTTGTTCAGGTTTTCCGTTCTAGAGTTATTCATCTTTGTTTTTCTGAAAATGTAGTTTTTTTTGGTCTGTCTGCTGAGTATCTCAGCCACGCATATACACATGCGGGTTATAGATATGCCCACTTGGCAGTATGCCACATGGGGGTATGCACCGGGCGACATCCCAGCTCTTGTTCTACTTTATAATAAGTTATGGCCACATTAATAGGTGGTAAGCCATGAATGGTTATGCTGCTTATGCATCGAGCCACAACCCTGAGATCTTCTTTGACCTCCTTGAGGTTATCACAGAGGTATGGATGTGATGTAATTCATAGAGAATTGATGTCTCAGTGCCAGTCTGTTTAACCCTTCCATGACTGCAGCTTCCTGAAATTTTGCTAAATGCCTGAGCCAATATATAAGAAACTATATTGGCCTAACAATATTTACCTTAACATTGTAAGCCAGTGCATTCTTCTATATGTGTGAGTCTCCCTGGCACATGATCTTTAATGCTGCACCAATGCAGCTCCCATCATGAAAGGGTTAAAGTTAAATCAGAATCATACTGACAGACTGAATCTATTGTAGCACTGTTGACTTAATTGTAATTTACTGGTGTGCGGTCTTTTATGTTGCACTGTCTTAGACTGTCTCAGTGCACGCTTATAGAACTGAACTGCTGAGGAGGTTTTCAGATGTTGGAAGCAATGGAAACTTATCGCGGCCACCCATCGGAACTCAGGCCAGATTCTCCTCAGCAGGACAGCAAGTACACATGCATACCTTAAGTCTTCTCGGTCCACAACAGCTTGGGATATCAGGTGGGTTGATGCTATTTTGGAACCGGTCATGCCCTGCTACTCTTCTACAACAGACTTTCATTGAAAGTCGTACTATATTTACACATGGAGCCTGGGTATTCACACAAACCACTGATTGGCACTGAATGTGATTAACCATCAGCCATGTCTTCAAAATGGTTTATCATTTACCGTGATAGAAAAAGTTAAAGAAATGATATGATCGTTTAACATATTGATTACATACATTTTCTGATAGCTCGACAAATCAAAATTCAAAAGAAAACAAGGCTTTGTTTACTTATATATCTCTTTGCTTTGACATTCAAGGGACCTCTGATATATGCATGTATGATATCATCATGCTTGGTAAAGGTAACTCCCACCTATGAGTCTGGGCGTAAAGTCTGTTATAGAAGAGTAATGGGATGGAACTCGGTCCAAAACAGCATCAAACCAACCGATATAATAAGTTGTTGTGGACCGAGCAGACTTGGTCTAGACAGCAAGCTGTGGATACTCGATTGTTAGCTTGAGAAGAAATGGCGGAACTTCCCACATGCTATCCTCCGAAACCTTGTCATCAAAAAGGAGCCAATGGCATGGTGGACCATGTAGTGATTAGCATGCTCAACTTATATTAACATCATGGTGTGAAAACGTCATGCAATTGAATCCTGCTCACTGCCATTGAATGTCAAACACTGGGGTGACTCCCTATTTTTTACGACGACCCCAACAGAAAGTGAGAGGTTAAATTGTTTTCAAATTTCGGTAAAATCAACAAATGTTTGTGTTACTGATTTCAGTGAAATTTGGTAAAAAGTAAAATGTAAATTTCATTGGAATTTTCACTTAAAATAATTTTTTTACTAAAATTATTTCATTAGATACATGTTTATAAGGCCGAAATAAAATATAAGTTTGATTCCAGTAACCAGCGCACCCCAATCTCAAATAGAGTGCCAAAAACTATTTTTCTTCATTTTTCCCTTTTTCGTCATTGAACATTAAATCTTGTGTTCTATGTATTATTACGCCACTGTCACTCATTACAAACAATACCTTATAAAAGAAATGATAAGGAAATAGGTTGGCCATTAGCACTGGCCATGCATGAATATAATCAGATTACCGTTTTGTATATATTTAAAATATTACAAGTAATATGTATAATCATGAACAAATTGTCAGTAGAACCAGTATATATCTTTTAATGGTCACTTTCAATTCTTTGGATTCCAATCTAAATTAGATCACAGATCAAGTCTGGAATACCACATAAACATATACAGTAGCAACAAATCTGGGCAATTTTGATATCCAGAAAACTCTAATTGAGATCTGGTATTCAGAATCAGTATCAACCCCAGGAATATGGCATCCAATAAGGGCTTTATAATCTGAACATGAGCTCGACGTTTAACACAACAGATCTTACCTTCTGTAAACTGAAAAATTCTGTGATATTGTGGGTAGATATATAATGAATGTTTAAGTTTAAGACACCGGCTCGATTTCTGGCTCAGGAATATTGTCTACAGTGTGGCATGTAAACTGAAACTTGTTTCACAATCTACTAACATGTCATATAATAACTTTATAATCACTGTTATAATTAAACAAATGAAAGTGTCAATGACACTGTAGCTCAACTTTGTAAAGAAGGTAATTTTTTTGTGATGAGCAATGAATAGAGAGAACTAAATGGTTTCCCATAGGCGACAGTGTTAACGTTTCGGCCAAATTCACTGAATTGAAGCCTGCGGGCCATACCAGTGATGTTTGCCCAACTAGATTGACACCAGTTGATCACGAAAATGCAAGAAAAATCATAGGTCATGTGTTTACTTTTTAAAATAAATCCCCAAGTCTACGACAGGGCTATCTCACAGCCAAATTTGATCTGGAAAAACCCTGACCTACAGCAGCTAGTTAAATAAATTTCCCGCTCACAAAAACCCATTCCCCCATTCATTCACCAGTTTAAATTATTTAGATATTATGTACAAATAAAATAAACGCGATGTCACCCTTTAATAACGTGTCGCATGTATCAAGTGAAGGTCATTCTGCAGTTACCTTCACCTTTAGCATTCCACGGTGTACTCGCTCCCCGACTCTAGAACACATTTAGCTCCCTGATTCCTATATATATGTATATGTGTGAAACACAGCGTTTCTTATAGTATTTTATCAAAATATAGACCTTACTGAAATCAAAAATGGATTATATCGAGCAGTAGTGGTTTATTTTTCCAATATGAGGCATCTTGAAAATTATTGTCAATCCTCAAAATAAAGCCAAAAAATTTTGATTTTTTTTTCAATTTTACTAGCTGATGCATCTCGTATAACTGAAGTATGCCTTATATACCATAATATTACTAAATTGAAGAGGAAATGTTAATATACATTTTGAGAGGGATATCTTGTCCAATTTTAAACACTTTTCATGCAGAATTTGGCAATTTATAATAAACATTTACCAAAATTAACAGAAAATAAAAAAAAAAAATACTTTAATAGCAATATAAAGCAACCATAAGTCAATTTAAATATCTAAACATAGTGATACAGCATCAGACACAGCTTCAGGCATGACATTTTACAAGATGGCAGGGCATACTGTCTGTTTAACAAACCTGCCATGACAACTTTGCACGACAGTAACTCTAGTGGTGATGCCATCACCCCCCCCCCCCCCCCCCCCCCCCCCCCCCCCCCCCTGGGGTGGGGCTACGGTCCCCGATAAGACTACTGGTGCCGGAAAAGTTTAATTGGGTCAACTGTCACCTTTTCCCAATGGGGGGGGGGGCTAACACTCCTCAAAATTGTGGGGAGGGGGGGGGGCTTTAGACCCCCTGACCCCCTAATGGTACCTGACGTCCATGCAAAATTCCCAGATTTATCAATTTCTTTACTATATACAGGCGAATCCATGGGTTTCTTCTTTAAATATGTCCAAAATGTGGTCATTATCATTTGAAAATAAGAAAATATGGAATTAACAACCTTATCATGGCGAGACGTGAAATTTCGTAAAATTCAAATTTTTCCTATAGGAATCACTGAACTAAATGGTTTCCCATAGGCGACAGTGTTAACGTTTCGGCCAAATTCACTGAATTGAAGCCTGCGGGCCATACCAGTGATGTTTGCCCAGCTAGATTGACACCAGTTGATCACGAAAATGCAAGAAAAATCATAGGTCATGTGTTTACTTTTTAAAATAAATCCCCAAGTCTACGACAGGGCTATCTCACAGCCAAATTTGATCTGGAAAAACCCTGACCTACAGCAGCTAGTTAAATAAATTTCCCGCTCACAAAAAACCCATTCCCCCATTCATTCACCAGTTTAAAATTATTTAGATATTATGTACAAATAAAATAAACGCGATGTCACCCTTTAATAACGTGTCGCATGTATCAAGTGAAGGTCATTCTGCAGTTACCTTCACCTTTAGCATTCCCACGGTGTACTCGCTCCCCCCGACTCTAGAACACATTTAGCTCCCTGATTCCTATAGGATTTAGTCATGCAAAGAGTAAAAATCCAAGATGGCTGCCAATGACCCCAAAATTACTAGCTCCCATCTACATTCTAATTTCAACAGCCATGACAAATTTCATGATGATCCGACCAAAGGTACGACCTGTAGGCCGTGCCAAAGAATTTAGTCATGCAAAGAGTAAATCTAAGATGGCTGCCGGCAGCCATGTTTTTTGGCCGAATGACCCCAAAATTACTCGTTCCCATCTACATGTCAATATTAACATCCATAAATTTCATGATGATCAGACCAAAGGTACGACCTGTAGCCCGTGCTAATGGATTGAATTTTGAAATCCAAGATGGCCGCTGGCAGCCATGGTTGTTTGTCCGAATGACCCAAAAATGACTCGTTCCCATCTACATTCCAATTTCAACAGCCATGACAAATTTCATGATGATCAGACTAAAAGGTACGACCTGTAGCCCGTGCTAAAGGAAATTGTTGACGCATCACACACGCACACACACAACACGCACACACACAAGGACGACGGACGACAAAGCCATGGCAATAGCTCAAACTTTACAAAGTAAAGTTGAGCTAAAAATGATGTTCTGAGGTGAGTACCTCCCTTCATGGTTAGTAGGACTGTGGGCACATCATAGGGAATGACGGCAATTACTTTCAAATGAATATATACATACCAGTTGTAGAGTTTTCCAAGGTCAAAAACGTATCATATCCATATTCCAATATCTGGGAGGACACATGCTGTCTTAGTAAAACGGTGGCATCCCATGTTGGATTTTTTGTTATTTTTCATTTGATTTTGGTTCAGTAATATATATTTTTTGGAAGTCTATATAGTGAGTGCATTGATTTGCCAAATAATGTATTAATTCAGGGTGTTCAGACGAGTTTCTTTCATGGTGTCTAGATTGAAAATGTTTGTTTCTACGAATATATGATGTTCATAAACATCCTCTTAAGGATCTTATGATACGTATCGTTTCCATGGTCTAAATTTATATGATGGCCACTCTTTTGCATTGTCAGTACACTTAATAACCATAGTGCCATTGATATTTGGTGATTTTTACAGTGAACCAGACAGAGGAGGAGTATGTACTGGACTTGCTGTCGACAATCTATGAAGGGTGAGGCCGGTAAGCTTATATAAATAGCACCCAAAAGGGAGTTGGGCGTTTCCCCCAATCCTGAACCAGACTTTTCTGGCATAAGTTCATGACTGAAAGTTGGTCATTCTTGATTGAACAACAGTTATTCTACTATTTTAAATTTAAGTGTAAATTAAATGTGCAATGTTTAAAGGTACTCAATCCAATTCAATGTTCTCCATATAATCAGATTCCAACAAAAACAAACATTTTTAGAAATGCCGCTTCAGTTATCAGAATCGATTAATTGACCAAAATAATGCTAACCACTGTCAGCTGTAGTATAAAATTGCCCGAAACATGTTATTTATCAACATTTTGTTTGACAAAATTTTGCCGTATTATCAACAGAAAGCTTCTTGATTTTTTAGAGTTATCCATCTTCATCCGCAATTTGGTCCGAGACCGTTGGCTAGTCGACTATTTACTGCGGCACTGATAATTCTCGATGGTGAAAATAACAAACTTAAATTTTTTTTATATACAAGTAATGCCCTAAATAATTGATTCCTTAACGAGAGCAGAATTATGGGTAACTTTTCAGGATTTAGTCGGAAATATGGCTAATTGCCATTCATCGGAAAGCTTTCAGGAGTCGATTATTTAGGGCATTACTGTAATAACTCTGAGCTTTGACAGGTGGGTTCCTCGACTCGAATCATATTTTTTTACCCCCGAATCCAAATAAATAGTAATTGAGGGGCGCTTAATCAGATTATGCATCTTTAAACCAAGTGTTCAATATTTTCCTACTTTCCATTAATTTTATGCATCCATGGACATTTTATTTTCAACCCTTTTACCTTTGTTTATTTTAATTTGAATGTAAATCCAGATATCAAAGAATACAGCAGCCATAAGTTCCAATAGTCAATAACATTTCCAACTCAAACTGTATTCTCAGGTTGATGTTTTTCACTGACATAATTAAAACAGATCATCTTCATTTCCCGTTATGATTACTGTACTTGGCATAAACAAAATGGTGCTGAACTCAAACTTATAGAAATCTATTCAGAGTTTATATATTGTTTGAGATTCGATCCCACTGTGTTTATGCACAGCAATCACA
The DNA here is from genome assembly GCA_032622095.1 of Siphonodentalium dalli. NCBI lineage: Eukaryota > Metazoa > Mollusca > Scaphopoda > Gadilida > Siphonodentaliidae > Siphonodentalium > Siphonodentalium dalli. The sequence goes on from CP136067.1 coordinate 58,799,900, forward strand.
TCAGGAAATGAAGACCATTTCTTAACCATTTCCATACTAAATGGATTCTCCCATTCATTTGTAAAAGTATATATTGGAATGGTCTATTCATCTGGAGGGATGTTCAGCAAATGTAAGCAGACAACAGTAAAATGAAAGTGCAGAAGGATAGTTTCATTAATAAGTTCAACAAATGACCTATGGTCATTTTTTACCTTATTATCTGAACATTTCATAAGGAAACTACTCGTCGATGAGTATTTAATAAGGAAAGGGTTAAATAAATCAACTACATGCTCAACGTATGTTTAAAATTTTGTTCAAGTATCACCAGAGAGAGATGAGCTACAGGAAGAACTTCATGCCAAAATGAATACAAGCATAACTCAGGGTCTCCGTCCAGTGCAGAAACTCGCCATCCGATTAACTGACCTGTCCAGCCCCAAGGACGTCCACGACTGGCTTCAGCATAAAGGGTTCTCTGATAGGTAAATGAATCATTGGTTAACCAATTCTACACTAAATGGATTCTCCCATCATTGCCCGCTCTCTAAACTTTAAATGCAAACAGGCTTATTATAGACCAAACATTTAGCATTGCCCGCTCTCTAAACTTTAAATGCTAATAAGCTTATTATAGACCAAACATTTAGCATTGCCCGCTCTCTAAACTTTAATGCTAATAAGCTTATTATAGACCAAACATTTAGCATTGCCCACTCTCTAAACTTTAATGCTAATAAGCTTATTATAGACCAAACATTTAGCATTGCCCACTCTCTAAACTTTAAATGCTAATAGGCTTATTATAGATCAAACATTTAGCATTGCCTGCTCTCTAAATATTTAGAATTTTGGTCAGCCTAGCAAAGATTGCAATCATCGCCTCTAAAATAGGCTACATGCTTCAGTCGCCCAAAAGAACTAGATAATAAAGAGCGTTCTCTTGACTTACTAATTATGAGTGATTATATGGATTTCTGCGATGCCGGTGTGATACAAATGACAGTGATTATTTGGTGTCAAATTGGACCATGACTGGTCTTCATAGAAAATAACAGGACTATTAAGTAGCATCCATTATTCCAGACCTCCAGCGACATCACAGTTTTTAGTGAAATAAAATGTTCCCAGCCAGAACTTCAGTTTGTAACACAAAAATACCAAAACATGGCCATTTCAAATAAAATAAGAATTTGTTTATATATATACCAGCTCACACTAGAAAGTAATAAAGAGCAATTATAACCCGATCATTTTTGATGGGCAATCCTCTAGTAAAATATTTATACCAAGAAATGTCATCTTTATTGTGAAATTTGTACTCCAGACGAAGCAGATACACCTTAATTTTGTTACTTTTTGTCATTCTTGTGACCTTTATCAAGCGAATGACAGATCATCTCAATCTTGTAATATCCTCTCAAGTTGCATGCATGATTTAAATTCACGCATACTTGCACTTCATCTGCATATGCTCATATCCAAATTATGGCAGTGTGCCAAGAATCCCCGATCTCTGTTGAGGCCATTTCTTATGCTGACACGTTTATTAATGAACTCAAATTCTGTTGTCTTTACATTTTATATACTTGAATTTTGGCAGATTTCCGTGATTGCAAGAAATGACATACACAACACTGTACACAATACCTTTTCATCTGCAGCTGTGGTTTTATCTCGACAGTATGCAGGGGCGCCGGAAGCATCCAAGGGCAAGGGGGCAGAGCCTACAAAAAGGGCACTTTTCCGCAAAAAAGGGCATTTTCTCCGCAAACTCGGGGAAAATAACCATAAATTCATTGTGGCAAAAATCCCTATTTTAATGGTATTTGTCGGTTTTTATGGCCGTTTTGTGATAAAATTGACAAAAAATTAATATTCCTTGTGAAATTGGTGGTATTTGGACCAAAAAAGTCACATTTTGCTATAAAAAACACGAGATTAAACACACAAAAAGCATTTTCTGTCTCCAGAAAAAGGGCAAGTCCTGCCCCTGCTCGCCCCCCTTGGTCAAGGGCAGGGGGTCAGCTGCCCCCTCTGCCCCCCTCTTCCGGCGCCCCTGACAGTATGAGCTCTCATATAAGTCTGACAAGAGGTCCGTTGAATTAAAATTAATACTCTAATTATCTCTAGCAATTTCATTATCTATTGAGTAGTTTATTTATAAAAAAATTGCTTCATATAAATGACACATTGCTGTAAAAATGACTTCAGATGTTTGGAAACGTTTGAGCAGTATTCCGGCAGAGACTTGTATGGAACACCCAGGGAAAAGCTAGATCGTTTGATTGGACGAGAAGAAGCCGGACGAGTGGATCAGCAACTCAGCATCCAGAAAAACATGGCTGGTGTATGTATTAAAATTGTTTATGGCCATCGGGTCCTAAATTGAGATACCAGCGTCTTATCCCTTTCATGACGGTTGCTGTGCTGGTGCAGCATTAAAGATCTTGTGCCAGTGTATTCTCTTATATTTGCGAGTCTCCCATTGCTTAAATTGTTTAAGAGTTGTTTAAATTTTAAAAGTGTTGTGAAATTAAATTAAATTAACTTATCAGATATTCTATTTTGAAACTGAATTAGAAACTCTGGTAATTTGTCCTAATTAGGAGATTCAGCATACTTTTTGCCATATTAACCTTTTCATGACATTAATGATTATGTGCCAGTGCTTTCTCTTATATATGCGAGTCTCCCATAGGGAGCCTCGCATATTTAAGAGAATTCACTGGCTTACAAGGTCCAGGTAAATGTTGTTAGGCCAATAATTCTCTAATATATGTGAGGTTCCCTGTGGGAGACTTGTGTATATATAAGAGAATGCATTGTTACAGGGTTTTTGCAAAATTTCAGGAAGCTCCAGTCACGGAAGGGTTAAAAAGCAATTTCCCTAAATGATTATCCACCCCATATGGGCCATAAAAGTACTGTTAAAACATTTTAATTATTGGAGATCTCTTATATAGAGAGTAATCAATTGGTTCGGAGAATTACGTTAAACCTTGTGTTATTATTAACTATAATAAGCCAGCGCAAAAGGTTGCAACACAAATTTTATCGGGAGACTGAAAATCTGCTGTAATGTTGCTACGAGTGATATTTGGCTGTGCAATGGGATGTCTCATAGTTTTTAAAAAACAGGGACATTGTGGATTTAGCACTGTAAAATTCAACTATAATGGTTAAATATATCTCTATTATGATGTGCCTGACTTGATAAAATCCATGATAAGTTTCCTTTTAGGAGATATTTTTTCAAAGTTATGTACCATAATATTACCCTAAATTTACGGTAAAAGACATAAATGTCATTCCACCAGCCAACCATACGATGAAATAAATGTTGTACCCACCAAAGGGTTAACCATTTCTTTACAAAATGGATTCTCACACCCAGTTATAAAAGTATATATTGGAATGGTATATAATTTATTTGGAGGGGTGTTCAGGAAAAATGAGCCAACGACAGATAATACAAGTGCAGAAGAACACCCATTTATTATTGGAACATTTCCCAAAGGAAAACTACTCACCAATGAGTATTTAGTATAGAAATGGTTAACTTATAATGAATCAGAGAAAATTCTAAAACAAGATATAGTGATCTATGGAAGCACTGAAGATTATTTTAGAAATATGGTCAGCGAAATGTGATAAGTAATCAGCGATCAAGACATTTGGCAGTCTTGTGCTTTTGGAAACTATCCAGCAATGATGTTTTCTAATAGCCGAAAATTTTATAAAAAGTTTCTGAATTGTGGCAATATACTAGCTATTTTTGACAGAGAGAATGCATGATATGCCAGATGGAAAAAAAGTAATCAGCTTGTCATGACAACATGATATAGTAGTGGATAATTCCTAACTTATTTCAAGGTTTTGTGATTGTCATTATATTTATACTGATAATTTTTCTATTGCTGCAGCACGAAACAAAAGGTCGCCTCGAACTCCAGGCAATTCTACAACAACGAAAAGAACGAGTTGATACTAGGCTCAGCAATAGACCTCAGAGTTCAAGAGGTCAAAGTAAATCTGATGCACAGATTTCTTCTGACTATAAAGTCGCACGTAAATATACAGACCCAAACTTCGAACTTGTAAAGAAACCAAATTATACAACAGGATATCAGGATGATGTGGTATTAAGGGAGAAAACAAATGTGGTTGGTGGACAAACTGGGCACGGTCAGCTGCCCAATCGGAGGGAACCTTACAGGCGATCTGGAGGTCATGTGAATATGGGTTTCAGTCCAGAATCCAATCCAGATTATTCTTCCGGTTCAGAAGGTACGACCCTATCATGATCACTCCTCCAACATGTTGACAAATGTTTTATTTCCAGTGTTCTGGATCCAAGCCCTTATATGCTTCCTTCCACCAGACCTGACAACATTTTTCGTTCTATTCTTGCCCCATTGTTCGTTATCAGTTTTATTATTTTTCCTCATACCACAGGGTGTCAGGAAAAAAACTCTAGGATACAAGGTTGAAAGTTTTAGTTTTTGGGACTCGCCACCCCCGGGACACAAGTTTTTTTTCCTTTCCAATCTTGGACACCCACCTCTACAACAAAAGTTTTTTCCAAGGGCAATTGTTCTCCACCACATCACGCTACCCTTATACGTCTTACATATACGGCATATTTACCCACCTCCCCTGCACAGACCTTATGCATCATACCTACTAGTATATATATGATCCTGCTTTACGTCATTGTAGTATATATGGGCAGTGTGGGTTTGGAGGGGGAGTGGGCAGTGGAGCGCATCACAAGCCCATGTGGCAGAAACACTAATCACAAAATTAAATGTCATCATCTCAAAGATGAATACTTGTTTTGTAATAATTAGCATGTTTATGTTCAATTACTCAGCTTCTCATTATATCGGTAGGTAATTAATCCAAGGTCCCGTCTATCCAACGATGAACATCATACAATAATACAGGAAATATGTTTATCTTTCAATATTCATATCATTTAAAGCATCAGAAGAATTTAATGAGCTGACGTTGGCATCACAGTTATAAATGAATGTCAAAAACAATAAGAACTAATGGAAAATCATTTATTTGTTCAGTTCAATTTTTTCATCATAAGAAGTGGGACCCACCCAATGATATTGTGTTATAAAAGAACAGTTATTGGGTTAATATTGTAATTAGGTGCCCCCCCTTCTCTTGATTAATGCTCTATATTGGTCCAGTTTAGAAGAATGTACATTTAAAATAATTTTAGTAGTCATAATTTATCTTTAAACATGGATTTGAAAAGAATTATATGGCATTGGAAAAATCTGCTCAGAACCACCGACCCTCCCACCTGGACATTGTATCCTGGAGTTTTTTTCCTGCCCCCCGCATACTATGTGTATTCAACATAGAATTACATCTGACTGAACATTCAGTCTAACCCTTTCTTTACTAAAGACTCATTGATGAGTAGTTTCCTTAGGAAATGTTCAGGTAAAAAGTTTGTTGAACTTACTATCTAAACATATTCCAACAATGAATATGAATCCTTCTGCACTTGTATTATCTCTTCGTAATATTTAAGGATTTGTTGTCTGTTGAACATCTAGGAATGCACCTGATGCCAAAGATTCAATCAAAGCTACTGATTAAGAATCAAATCAATTCATAAGAAATATTCTAAATTAAATAAGAACGAATCATTTCGCTGCATGAACGTATTCTGTGGAGTACAGGGTTCATTTCAAGATCATAGTAACAAGATTATTTCTTTTCATAGATTTGTACCAACCTATATATGAAATAAATCGATATTTGTTTTGTTATTTGATTCCACCTAGCTAGATATTCGATTCAAATTCGATTCAACTTTTAAAGGTACTCAATCCGATCAGAGGGTCCTATATTACTATTTCTTTGGCTTCGGGGGTAAAAAATATTTGATTCGAGTCGAGGAACCCACACGTCAAAGCTCACGAGTGATCAGATATCAATTTTTGAAATTCGTTAATTTCTCAAGATCTGGGACACTAATTTAGTCTGCCTCGTGGTCAAACAGACAAATTGCGGGTGTAAGATGGATAACTCTGAAATCAAGTGGTTAGTTATTAACAATAATAACCACTAAATAAGGGTATTCTATTTTGTGACATCACTCAGTAGTTTTGGGGGTATTCTATTTTGTGACATCACTCAGTAGTTTTAATGTTTTTCTATTTTGTAACATCACTCAGTAGTTTTAATTTTGTCGAAAATGGCCCATTACAGGCTTCATGCCCAAAAAATAAAGTTCTATTACAATATATTTAACAAGTTGACTGCTGACTCCCATTCAATTACATGCAAAAAGTACGAGATAATTGTAGTTGGCAGTCAACATGTTAAGCTATTTGGTGAAATAATATTCTCAGTTCATTGAACGATTATGGAAACAGCCATGATGGTTTAGTTATAGCAACAGAAAGGGAAAAATATACTTGGCTGTAAGGCCTATCTCAGACATAATGGGTGCTAATATTATGTATTATTATCCATCCCTTACTTACACAATTTCTGATTGGGCAAAAGCTGTCACATGATAATCCTTGGAAAAGTCAGACTGGACTACGAAAGTGTGTCAAGAAAATACTACCTGACATCACAGGAGTCCCAAAAGTCATATTGGACTCAGTCCAATATGACCTTTATAAAAGTTATAGGGACTCGGATGACATCATATGGATAATAAAAATGTCATTATACAATGTTGTGTACAGTATGTGTTTTCTTGTACTCATCCAGGTTGTGGTGAAAAGTCATATTGGACTTGACGCTACATCTTTTCACTACAACCTGGACTTGTACAAGAAAAACGCATACTGTACACAACATTGTATAATAACTTTATAATATTCTATTCAATATTGAATTTCTGAATGGTTATTGGATTCAAGTGAAAAAGTGGTATTCTCAGGAGCCTAGTTCAAACATAGCGATTAAATAAACTTACGGTTTCATGATATGTGTCTCTTCTTGCATGATCCTAGGGTTAAATATGATTTTAGAGACATGTTTTGGCGACTTTCTGTATATTGAGTATTCATGTAAACTCTAGTTTTATCAAAATTTTCAGATTCTGCAATTGACAACACTGGGCAAACCTTGAGAGACTTGCTTCGCCGACAGAGACAAAGACTGAATTCCAGCCAATTCGAACCAATGTAGTACTATGAGAGCTTAACAGAGACAAACTGACTTCCAGCTAGATTAGCAGCGTGCTTCCAAATGCAGTAAACATGTGGCAGTCTTGCAGTTTCCTTGAAGAAATTGTCTGATATCGTTAAAATTCTTGTGTATTAATAACCATTTGAACAGGGTATTTGCTGGCCTGAATATCCTTTGCTGAGATAATATTTGACCAAACAAACCTCTCCATAAATAATACAAATCCCTGAACTGAAGTAATAAACACATTTTTTCCTTGAATAATAAATAATAAAGGAGTGATAGAGTGATTATAGAACATAATGTGGGAATAACACTGAAAATGTACACCCCCACATTAGCTATTAAATATATTGCACTAATTCTAGTATGTGTTGTACATCGTACTGACATTTTTAAAAAGCCACTAATTGGCCTATTGCTTGTTGGAACAGTGGCCTGGTCAGAGAAATCTTTGAAAAATAGTTCCCAGTCATTCTGTTTTAGAAACCTTGTCCAAACTAGTTCCTTCTCAGAATCCAATGAATAAGACAAACCAGAATTAACAAAAAACATAACAATAACAGCTGGGGCTACTGAGATGAGGGTTTTCAACCTTAAGTTCGACCATTTGAAATTTTCTTTGGGAACTTTCATGGAAATTGACTATTGGCTCACCCCTGCATGTCAATATCCCTGACAGTTTTGAACCACTTATTTTTAAATTTACCAGTATATTTTTGTGTAATTCTGACATTAGGAGTCTTCCACAATATTAGCCAGATGAGGTTTAAGGAATTCTATCTTTGAACTACATGAATTGTGTCCCTGTATATAAGCCTCTGAATGTTACCTCATTCATGTGATTTAATACCACATTTTTGTCTATTAAAGTTATATAATTCTGAGTAAAACTGGTAACATGTATGATAACTCAATGTACTATTATAAAGTATGCTGTAGATTTATCTATGTAATTTATTCGCTGGACTATATTTTACTTTGTCCACTGAAGTGACTATTAAGACAAGCATGTGGAGTTCCCTTTGACTTATGGCATGGTTAACATGCTGTGACAAACTAAACACAATTGGCAATACTAGCAGATGGCAATCCAATCCAGAATTTAGTATCTTATTATACAGCTGACAGATCTTATTACTCGTGCGAGGGATTAATATCAACAAATTTTAGCATTTGTGATGCTTTCCGGTAGGGCCCTTCAAATTGATTCGATGTGATTCAATATTGTTCGTCTGATTCGATTCGAAATCGGCTGTACTGATTCGAGTTTTATCAAATCTTTCCATCAGGTGCTTTTCCGTGATTTGTGCAAAGAGACTCACAATACTAACTACTAATAATGCATACAGGTATAACACTGTTGCAAATGATTTATAAATGGATCACTCTATCTATGTGGGCATGAGTCCACTGTGACCGCGGGGTTCCAGCAATTGCATGTGACATGGAAATTACATGCAACATCATTCGGCAAACCTCGTCAGTCTCTGTTCTGTAAAACAAAATGACAGATTTCACTATACCGAATGTTAAAGTTTGGAAGGACATTATGTCTATATATAGTAACACCATTTGAACATTGAATTCACATCTGTCAGTAATCATGATGAAAATGAGCTCCATGCATATTCTAGTTTACTGACTTCACCTTATGATAGACGGTTCATAACACAAAAATACATGAACATGGTTAGATATTAAATGCATAATTCATTCACCATTTCTTATTATTATGACATTTTGGGCTCATTACGGCTACCACTTTTAGCATTCCCGAACTGTTCTGTATCTTTAATCTTGATACAGTTGAGACAAAGATTCAATTTGATATTCGATGCACCCATCTTTATCGATTAAATTCTGATACTGATCTGTCTGAAAACAACATGCTATTCAGAAAATTTGTATTTAAAGGGACCTCAGGCCTTCGAAGTGGGTTCATGTGAAATAAGTTAAATTGTATAAAAGTTTGCAAAACAACTATCATCAACAAGTACATTTAAAAATAGATCTACTTTGTTATAATTTTCATTATTAATAGATCTCCAATAACAGAATTTCACCTATTAAAACCATAATTATGTAAACATTACTGTTACAGTGTAATTACCGATCAATGACCAATTATATTCCAATAAGATAAACCAATTAAACATTGGAAAAGGTTATAGCATTGAAAAATGTTCAAAAAATAATATAAGATATTTGAACTTACTACACTATTATCAATTCTTCATGGCAAATCACTGTAGCTGTTTTCTTTACATAACAATGGTTTAAACACGTAAACTTTCGTTAATAAAAAACTTTCAATAATTAATATAAGAACAAAGTTGATCTGTTTCTCCATGTTCTTCTTAGTGGTCATGTTTTATAGACTTTTGTAATTTTTGCACATTTACTCATTGTGAAGGTCTTGGGTCCCTTTAAACGTATCTACCAGAAAGAATAAAACAAATCTAACTAACAACTAGATTATTTTAGTAGTCATCACAAGAGTTGTGGAAATGTATAATAAAGCTGTAAGTTTAGAATATTGATAACAAGTGTTTCTACTCTGATTTTACCAAAAGAAACAAAAAGAATTTAATAATCTCTTAAGACACTAAAATGGGCCTAACTTGATGTAGTGTTGCCATCATATTATAGATTTTCAATATTTAGCATTCATTGTGACTTCAGTCTTGCCAAAATGAACAAATATTATACATATATTTCCCTTCTGTGCCTCTTCGTATAATGTTTCAAATACTAGTCAGAATCTTGAATAGACCGCAACATAGTATTAAATTGTACATATATAAAGGTATCTTTTCTTTTACCTTATCGAAAATTCTCTCATCTTGTCTTGGTCAGAAACTTGACTATACAGTGTATGTAAATATTTGAGTTGATTGATTCTATATACATAATAACATATCCATGTCAAAATATAATTTGGGTAGCTATATACATGAAGAAATGCATTTCAATTATATATTTATTAAACATATTGTTGATTTTTATAAGATTAGTTTAGTCAGGTGGGTTTCTACCATCCAGCCATAATAATTATATTGATATACATATATATGCAGCTGATTTATGCATACTATTTCATCATGTTTACCTGTAAATCCATGAAATATTTAACATCTTCATTGCTGAATAATGTCATGTCATGCGTTGTGCTGTTGACATCATGGCAATTTTTCAGTGGGATATCACGAAAGCCCTAAAATTTACTAAAAGCTGTAATCATTCCCAATGTTGGAACAAGCTGTTTCAAACAAGGAGATTCAATCTTCTAAAAAGTCTAATTTTTCCATGTTGTTTGTCTGACACCAAGTGTGCAAATTCATATATCTCTCCTCTGATCTTGTCAAAACTTTATTCTATTATTTCCTGCTGAAAAAAATAAAATTTATCAATGAGGTAATGCATCTTAATATTGTAGTTGATATATTCACTTGTATTTAAATTCTTGAAGTACTATTTTTCGCTGAATTTTGAATTAACTCACTTTGAATTCGCTTAAGTTGGAATGGTCTATTATTTATTTGGAGCCATGTTCAGCAAAAGCCGACAAAAGACACAAAGATATACAAGAGCCATAGCCTTGAAATAGTGTGTCTGTCATTTGCACAATGAGGTCCCCAGAGGGTGAATTTAGTGATGCTAGCCCACTATGCGGGGTAGCATCACTAAATTCACCCTCTGGGGACCTCATTCTGCAAATGACAGACACACACTATTTCAAGGCTTGACAAGAGCACAATCATTCATATTCATTGGTAGGAAATGTTCAAATAATAAGTTTAACAAACAAAATGGGTTATGTAAACAGACATGGTCTGGCTAGGTATATCTATTGACAAAATAATTCTAGTCACAAAAGAATTCATGTTTATTTCCAACAGATGTTTGGAGAATGGCAGTGTAAATGTAACACCCACTGATGCTGTGCATGTCAAAGATGCTTAATAATACCCTGTCCAATTTAACACCCCATAATTACGTTTTCTTCAGAGGGGGGTAGGGAGGGGAGTCAAGGAGTCTGCCCTTCAAACTCGCAGCTATTAGATTTAGATTTTGAAATCTATTTATTTTCTCCACCTCAATTTTCAGCTTAGCAAAAATTCCACTGGAAATATATATGGACATGCACGGATGCTGTAACATGAGTTTAGGAAGTCATGCAAGGTCATGGTTAGCTGTCGCTTTGGTACCTGGGAATGATTCTCAGAATAAAAGACGACAGAAATTATCACCAAAAACTAGTTGACATGCAGATACATAAACATATTTATTCATGATTCAGTGATCATGTTTTATGCATGAAAATAGACATTTTATGATACCATGCCAAAAGATTTTATGTTTGTTTACATTTCTGATGACACTTGCTGTGGAGTTCCAGTTCTAACAAGGCATCACCATATATTGAATTTGAGGTGGATAAAATAAATAGATTAAATCTAATAGCACTCAGCTTTGAAGGGTTCCTTGACTCAAATCTAATATTTTCCATCCAATAAACCGGCCGTGTATCTTTAACCCTTCCATGACTGGAGACTTATGAAATATTGAGAAAATCCTGTGCCAATGCGAGTCTCCCATAGGGTGTATTGCATATATAAGAGAATAAAGTGGCCTAACAATATTTACCTTGACCTTGTAAGCCAGTGAATTCTGTTATATAAGCGAGGATCCCTATGGGAGACTTGCATATATAAGAGAATGCACAGGCACAAGATATTTAGTGCTGCACCAACGCAGCTCCCACCATGAAAGGGTTAAGACCAGTGCATCGCTACATGTCCGAAAAGACCTAAATGGGGCCACCTGTCAGATTTGAAAAACTTTTAGTTCCTTGTTTCTAAAATTTATCAGTCAATGTTTGACTATATTTAGCTCAACTTGACAAAGTCAAGTTTGAGCTATTGACATGGTTTGGTATCCGTTGTGAGTGTGTGTGTGTGTAATAATTTCCATTAGTATGGGCTACAGGTCATACCATTGGTCTAATGATTATGAAATTTGTAATGGCTGTTGATGTTGACACGTAGATTGGAACAAGTAATTTTGAGATCATTCAATAAAAAAACATGACTGCCAGTGGCCAATGTTGGCATCTTAGTTTTCAGTATTAAACATTGTTAATCTATTAGCATGAGCTACAGGCCTTATCATTGTTCTGATCATTTTTTTTTACATGGCTGCTGGCAGCCATCTTGGATTTTACTCTTTGCATGACTAAATAGATGGGAGCCATCAAGTTTTCTTGAAAAACATGGCCGCTAGTGGCCATCTTGGGTACTATTCTTTGCACGACTAAATCCTTCGGCACACTCTACTGGTCACATATCTCATGATGAATCCCAAAATTTATATCTCTCATTACTTAGACATTTCATCTGTCAACATTCCTAATCGCGCCATTGAATAACACACAAAATTATCCCGTCTCAACTTGACACTTTCATTTTAATTATCATATTGCAATTTCATTATTGCTCTGAAATGTTTTCCCGCTCGTAACTGCTTGCAAAACCATAAATTTATTAATCAGCAACCCGATAACTGAAATTAACTCTCACTGAAGTGATTTACATAATCCAATGTTGTTTAAGTCATTATTAAAGAGAACATAATAACATACATGACTACCCACTGGTCAATCATGAAATCTAACGAGTTCCGAACCATTCAACTTGCCGCTGCGTAACTGCTGAACATGTCAATTATTTGACTAAATAACACAATGGTGCCAGTTGATTTATAGATGCTTCTATTATCTCCAATGTCTGGGTGTTAAAACTTATACAGAACACACTGAGGTGAGGCAAATTTCCATTTTTCTTTGCGGATTCTATTATTCTTGGATGTAATACACACAATAGTCTACTGCTCATAGTTGCATACATTTCTCCTGTTAGTGTTTGCTCTGTTCAGGCCTAAATAACAATATCTTTGGGAAACACACAATCAAGTGAAAACTTTAATACTGTGAGCAGTTCACTGTTGTCCATTTATCTCACATATAACATTATTTGTTAAGTTATAACTTGATTTGTCTCATCAATAAAGGGATATTTATCTTGACTTTCATTCTTTATCTCCCAAACTGAAAGACACTGTTATTGAATAAATTCCCAATAAATTCCCAACATCAGTGCTAGGGTCCTGCGAATATTCGAGATTTGATTCGAAAGTCAAAATCGATTCGGATTTGATTCGAAATTTCCAACTCGAAATTTTGAATATACACTGACAAAAAAGTAAGCTGTTTACGGACAAGTGCACAAGTCGATCTTCGCTGTTTGTGCCATATAATTCCCGAAAATTATGACTATATGCACCTTATAATTCTTATTGTACATCGCGAATGTTCGCATGCTATTAAATATAAGTATAGCCAGTAATTAGCCACTATAGGACGACTAAATACATCTGAATTCTAGCTTTGAACATGGTAGCCAAAAGCTCAGAGATCGCCGATGGACCGACGACATGCGTAAATTATAATAGCATTGAGATGCTTAAAAGCATTGTCCGGATTGGTCATTACTCGAGTTACCATGGATATCTCGATCCAGTTTTGTGGTGTAATTCTACTTTTTCAAATTGTACAACAAAAACCACTGTGTAGGAACTGTTACATCGGAAATCGTTCTATCGCCGGTAGTGTGATGGTTCTTGCCTGATTTGTTACGGTTCCTGATGATTGAAAATAATTTTTTTGTCACAAAATCACGCATAATTATAGATATCTTGAATATATTAAACTTTCCTGAATGAACAGAGGCTGCAGAAGTGCCATGTTACCGAAACCTGAACTCTAGACCACAATTAACTCGGTATTAGCAAAGCCACGTGGACGCAATTTCTTTGTTTTTCGTGGCGTATAAAATATGAAACGCATTCTGAAGACAAACACCGACTATAAAGTGTACCCGTGTTATTCTTTTGTAAAATAGCTGAGAAAGTATCCCGATAGGGGCTGATAATTGGGAGCTGTGACCTCGTAATCAACACGTGTGCGTGTTACGGTTCTATTTCAAACCGATCATGGCTGTGACGGTTCTGTCAATGAGATTTATTCGAACGATTTCTGCACTTGGGTCCGAAAATCGTCTTGTGTATCTGACATTTTAAGCCAGATAATGACTGTAGCTTATGTAATTTGCATAATAGAACAGGTATATTAAGAAATAACACAATAAATACCTAATACGGGAGATTAAGTGACATTAATAGGCAGAAATAAAATATTGAAAGTCCCGATGAGTATAGTATCATAATCATGCCCGCCTATATAAATGACCAATGGTAATATAAATCTACCCTCAGGAGAATATGATATGTTATATTCATTTACTTAATCTGGGCATTATTGAAAGATCCAGGTGTGACAATATTTCAATGCCAGCGCCATCATATTTCCTCCTCTGAAGTCCGCCTGGGGGACATTTACACGTGTTTGTCGCCCAGACATGAATATAACTTATGAAATCACGTTCAACTGAATCACTGATAGGTTATGACGTGATTGGGGTGGTGGGGGCTTGGGGAGCTGGGGGTGCTTAATTGGCGTATATATCCCCAACTTTGGTCAAAATGTTCAACTGTTACAAATTTCTTATCTTACAATAGATTGGTTTGAAATTTAACACCAACAATATGTTGAAATTGTTCTCTTAATTTGATTCAGGTTCAGACACCCATAACACTAATTTTTAATGATTCATTTGTATGAATGTTTAGCTAATAATTCAAACAATCTGTTACTGCATGTTGAATTTAATAGTTGAGCATTCCTACAAATGAATCAATAGGATTCAAGTAGCTGCTCTTTATAGCACATTTAGTCATCAAAGAATTAACATCCATATAATAATATTTGTAACTGCATGATTCTTTTCTCTTTTTGATATGTTACTGCCTGTTGAACTTAATAGCCAAGCATTCCTACAAATTAATCAATAGGATTCAAGTCAATTCTCATTACAGCGCATTTAGTAACCAAAGGTTTAACATCTATATAATAATATTTGTAACTGTAGGATATTCTTTGCTTTTTTATATCTTCTGTTAAAAAATCAGAGATCCCTAGTCAATCTAAAATATGATTGAATGGAAGATTTATACCGTGCTTGTATATGCTTTAATAGCTGCATATTCTAGAGTTTAACCTAGATAATCAGCATCCAGCAAGCGGATGCCCGACATAAACTGCGTAATCAGAGCATTGTATGGGTGTCAACTAACTTTTAACGTCTTATTTTTGGCTTTTTGTTGAGTAAAATATGTCTACGAAAATAGACAACACTAGCCTATGTGCCTTCGGGACCCAATGTGCCCACTGCATACCCAGGCCATTCAGGCTAACCACATTAACCCGGCCCTCTTCGTCCGGGCTATTTAGGGATTTTTTTGTGATCATCTCCGCCTGGGCAAACTATAGTTCGATCGGCCCGGAAACATGCCTATATGAGCGAATATGGTAAAGGTCAAGGACATGGTCGCACGTGAAATTGGACCCACCCATATTGTTCCCGGGATCAAAGTAGGCCTACATTATACCAAATTTGAGTCGGATTGGTCGAGGTCCAGAAAGATGCCTATTATGAGCGACGTCAAGGACACGGTCGCAATTGAAATTGGACCCGCCCATATTGTTCCCGTGATAAAAGTAGAACCAGCTACCAAATTTGAGTGGGATCGGTCGAGGTCCAGAAACATGCCTATATGAGCGTATTTGAGCGAGGTCAAGGATGCACGTGAAATTGGACCCGCCCATATTGTTCCCCGGATCAAAGTAGGCCTACACACCAAATTTGAGTCGGATCGGTCGTGCAGTTTTTCGAGTCTATAACACAAATACATACATACAGACAGAAGTTCCAAAATATATAATAGATAAAATACAAGACAGATAACACTATATATCCCGTCTACGCTCACGCTTTACGAAGTCCAGCGCAATGAAATTTCACTATTGTTAACCGGCTGTTGACTCATGGAAATGTCGGGCCTGCAAAACGCGTTATTTTTCAAACTAGCTGGCGACTTTGTGAATTTTGATAGGCATAACACAGCTTATTGGATAAGCATAGAAAGGCAGTGTAATTCGTCGAAATTAATGACAAGTGGTGCAAATTTCAACTTAATGCATAGTTTGTTGTGTTTATCTTTGTATACTTTCACAAAATTGGCAGTTTGAACCATGTACCATGGCAAATATTAGCAATAGTTTTACCCGTATAGAACGATTAATGGGGATAGAACCGACTCGATCAGGAGAGAACCCAAACAATAATAAAAATTCGCAGTTCTTGTCGTTGTTATGACTCGCACAATGAATTTTTCGTTATTAACATGCTCATTGGTGCCACAGATTGTTATGGGATCGAAAATAACTAATCGAATTATCACCTAGATGCCTCAAAATTGCGTTTTAACTGTCAAAAAGTCGTGAAAATTTATAATTTCGATCAGCAAGAACTGTCACAAATCAGGCAAGAACAATCACAAACCGGCGATAGAACGATTTCCGATGTAACAGTTCCTACACAGTGGCAAAAACATCAGTTTATTCAGACCGCACACACGAGGTACCAATGAAGTACACCGCTAACCCCTTTTCTACTGATTCGTAGTTCGAACGAAGTATGAATGCAAATGGATATTGGCCAGATGATTTTATGCATGGTATGTTGATATATGTTACGACCAAATGAAGTTACTTAATAAGTGTATTTAACAATAAAATAAATGTAACTTTCCCATCCTCCGCATTCGTTGCGGTCAACATTCGTTCTGTAATATCGCCGAGACTGTAAACAACAAGTGCTCCCGGCGTCGAAGAGTGCGTGTGTCGGTGTTTTCTTTTGAAGTTGACTTTCAGTTTCGGAGCATTCCTTGAAACTTGACAATTTGTCGTCCGTTATTCATGTTTATTTTAAACATGATAAAAGCTGCATGTAGTGCAGAAACTTACACGTGTGATGAATGCAACGTGGTATATAAATTGTAAGCGTCTGGGACAAGACATCTAAGCATCCAGCACTACATCAACAGGCTACCCCGCGACTGTTGTTGCATCTTCAAGTTTATAAAAACGGGAATTTCCGAGTGCCGATTTGCAATTGTGCATGTACATGCAAACTCTACAAATTGCGCATGATTTTAATTCCGATAATCCGTTTGGTGGTTATATATCTAATCGTAGTTACGACCGCATGGACCTTTTAATCTGTTTTTTTTCTCTCAACAATTCTCAATTGAAGTTAATAGTATCGGGAACGACGGTTGATCGCCACACAAGTTATGATGGAATTTCATGGAAGTTCATAGAACGTTTCTCAAATCGTCTATAATCATTGACATTAAATGCCTAATTGAGAATGCAACACATAGGTATGATTCGATTCGATATTCTATTCGATTACGTAGACACGATTCAATATTCGATTCGAAGCACCCTAATCAGTGCAGTACATTACATTTACAACAAAAAAAATTGTTCTAGATAATTAAATTTTTCAACCAATAATTAGTTTCCAAGTATGCCTTCGGTTCTCAGTCTAAGAATTGATAATTTACCTACTTTCAAATGGCTCTGAAGTGGAAAATTTCCAACCATACATACATCTGACCTAAGTTGCGAATTTGGTCTGGTTCAAGGGGGGAAATAATTGGAAATTCAAAGTGTGAATTTGGCCTTAGCCCGTAATACCAAAACAAGAGGTGGCATCAGAGATGCTGTGTCTCGTTTTCGGTGGCTACCGCCAATTGGTGTGCATCAGTATCGGTAGGTAGACTAATTAATAGGTAAAATCGAAAAATGACTAATTAAGGGCCATAACTCCATCAAATTTTATCGGGCCAGGCTGGTTTTCTAACTCGTCCGAGGTATTCTTGGGAGACACCTATATATCAAAATTTCAATCAAATAGGATGATGTTTGTTAAATTATCGTGCTAACGAGCTGAAAATTTGTGAAAAAATTACTAATTAAGGGCCATAACTCTATCAAATTTTATCGGACCTGGCCGGTTTTCGAACTCGACCGAGATATTCTTAGGAGACACCTATATTCCAAATTTCAATCAAATCGGATAACGTTTGTTGAAGTTATCGCGCTAACGAGCTGTAAATTCGTGAAAAATTAAGGGCCATAACTCTATCAAATTTTATCGGACCAGGCCGGTTTTTGAACTCGTCCGAGATATTCTTGGGAGACACCTATATCCCAAATTTCAATCGAATCAGATAACGTTTGTTGAAGTTGTTGCGCTAACGAGCCTAAAATCAGTGAAAAATGGCAAAGGGGCATAACTCTGTAATAAATGTGCGGACGAACCCGATTTTTTGTCTGCAGCTTACGTGCATGGATATGTACTCATACACCAAATTTTAATCCGTCAATAAACGGTTGAGTTATAAGCAAAAGACGTTGCTCGCCCGCCCGCCCGTCAGCCGTCCCTCATCAAACTATAAGTCGAGTTTTGGAAAAAAACTCAAAACTCAAATCTCATAGAAACAAATTATTCTTTATTTTATCAATATTTGTCATGTTTCAATTTTGTATACAAAAAGTGGCGATTCATACAGCCAAATATTAGTTTGATGAAGGGCATGTTCAGGTTCCAACGAATCAGAGAAGTCACTGATGTCAAATAGCGCATGCGCTATGACGTCAGTCATTCAAACAATGTCTTCATGATCAACTTCTGATGAAAAATCTTGATGTTGGATGATTACATATTATAAACTGTAATTTCATCATCAGTGACTTCTTTCACATTTCAATGAATTTGACCTTTATAAATGAACTGGTTAAATATAGAATAGAAAGCGCTCTATTCGAATCTATGGACAATGTCTGCAATCCTGTACCCCAACTCAAATTAGTTTTCGGAATAACAATATATACTACACTCGTTGAGTTGAGCTAAAATTCCTGTTAAATCAGATGTCATTTCTGAACAACTGCTAATACCTTTAAAAGACAATTCTGTTTTAAATATGGTATTCCTCTTTCGAGATACCATTAATACAACAGCATTTCAAAATAATCTTTACTCATATTGTTATTATTAAATGGTTCTTTACTCTGAAAAAATATACCACAATATAAAAAAGAAAATGTGTATTTTTTTTTTTACCCCCCAAAAAAAAATACTATGTGAAACTATCAGTACCATAGATGACTTCAAAACTAATCTTTAGTTTTAAAATAAGGTTTTATAAATATTATGATGCTGATGTAACTGATAACATGGATAAGCAAGTCTAAAATGCTGAGAGATGTCAGTTTCTCCAATGAATTCAGACCTTGGGTTGAGGCCATTATCTAAAACACTGCCATTTAGAATGACTTAAAATATGAAGCCATTCTTATGTCTGGACTATAAGAGAACTTAATGCCTAGTTTCACAGGGTTATGTTAATTCTACAATGAATAATAAATTGTATATATTATATTTATAATAACTCACGTACATCACATGTTCTTAACAAGCTGGAAGAATTTACTATTCATTAAAAAAAAACTATATATTTGTGCGTATATATACACAATTATTGGCTCTATGAAAGGTGCAAGACACGGAAGCAAATGGCAGATTAAATACTAATCAGAGACAGATATGCTGTAATGCCCTAAGTAATCGACTCCTTAAACACAGCAGAATTATGGTAAACTTTTCAGGATTTAGTCGGAAATATGGCTTGTTGTCATTCATCGGAAAGCTCTCCCCGAGAGCTTTCCGATGAATGGCAACAAGCCATATTTCCGACTAAATCCTGAAAAGTTTCCCATAATTCTGCTGTGTTTAAGGAGTCGATTACTTAGGGCATTACTGTACATTTCATTGACCAAAAGTTCTAGATTCATATTATTACCGTCTTCAAAGAACCAAACCTCTTGGCATACTTTTTCATTGGATGAATATGAGATAACTCCGGCAACATGAGAATAACGGGTTGTTTTACTTTTGAACCCAGAAGACGAGTAGAGGGTTTCAAAAGAGACATACATGTATATATTTTCTTGTACCCACATCCGGTTGTAACAAGATATCTGATTGTCTTCAATGCCATGTTCAAATCAGATTTAATACCTTGGTGGCTTTTTTATCAAAATCAACATCCAAGTAAAATCTTCATATATATGGAATATTCTCAGAGTTATATCTCTCTATGTCATATTCAACATTTTCCAGAGTTATGTCTATCTATGTTAGATTCAACATTTTCCAGAGTTATCTATCTATGTTATGATCAGCATATTCTCTAATCTGCTCAAATTAATGAGATAATATTTTCACTCATGTTGTTTATTGCAAACCTCGATACAGTATATAATTTGTGAAATAACTACGTTAAGCAAGAATATTTTCATCATACATCCCAGCAGAGTGTTCTTTTAGTATTCTATAGCAGAAATATAAAAATAATAGCCATGCTATCTATACGAATAATATGTTAGCTGCTACAGACCAACACAAAAGGTTGAATTGAAGATCAGGCCATTTTATATTTAATTCACGGCTATATCGGAAGTATGATTTTATCACAGAGAAAAGGTTAATTTGTGTAAACTGTCATAAAAATATACTCCAAAACATTACACTATTGCCATTAGAGGGTGCCGTTTCATCCAACACTGGAACCACGTTTTGATTTCTTAGATTAATATTTCAGTCAAGTTACAAATACAGTGATTTGTTATTCTAGTAATAACACTTCTGTCTGAGAATACCTTTCCGATGAATGGCAACAAGCCATATTTCCGACTAAATCCTGAAAAGTTACCCAAAATTCTGCTGTGGTTAAGAAGTCGATTACTTAGAGCATTACTGTACTTAGTATATATTTTTATGATAAAGACATTTTTATTTTCCTGCAAAATTTTATGTGATTTTCCAATAAAATTAGATGAAGTGGCACCCAAATATCATTTAAAAGAACAATAAACATCTCACAAATCAAATTTATCTATAACAAAGTGTTAGAAAAAAACAATTGCTTGCTTTATATATCAGTTATCAATTAACAAGTAATATGTCGAAAATAGATAAATCTTGCACCATAAATCCATACCAGATGAACGAATAAGATGATTTGCATATAAAGATCATGAACCAATGTGATTAACATATCAGACACATTTAAACACGCGCACACAACAACAATTTGTGAACAAAGGCAGCTAGAATGTGCAGGAAAGTTCCAGCCTCAATTGGTTTAAGGTATTGATGCCCTTCATATTGAGAAAATATTGACATTTTGAAAGCTATTAGAAATATCATAAATAAAGAAATATTGGGGGATGTACTTTAAATTTGTATGATTTAGATAATAAGTGCACAATAGAATCAAATTTAGTTGATTTTGAGACTGCTACTGGAACAATAGCAGCCAGATGTGAATTATAATGAATAAAGTAAAAACATGGAATTATTATATCAACAATTTAGAACATCATTTGTCATGAAATATAACATGAGGATTATGGAGGTTATATATTCTTTACTGGAAACTTATTATCTATACAAATAGTTTGTAACACCATTATGTTTTATGATAACACAAAAAAATAGTATCTGTGTTAAAATAAAAAAATATTTGTTTGCCTACACCCTCCATCCATAATTTTGCTTTTATGTTGTAATCTCTAAATCAAATCTTTGAAGTGCCATGTGACAAATCAAGTCAGCTAACATACTCCGACATAAAAATATACATATAGAACAAACTCTGCACGACAGTAGCTGTGACACTGAGACAAAATTAGGAATCATTTCTGAATACAGTACAACCCAATTGCTGAGAAAACATCAATTCTGGGAAGTATCTCACATGTGACTTGTGACATTTGGATCGCACATGTGACCTTTGGATCTCACATGTGACCTTTGGATCACAGATGTGACCATTGGATCAAACACGTGACCTTTGGATCACAGATTTGACCTTTGGATCGCACATGACACCTTTGTCCTTGTGATCTCATATTTGACCACAGGAGTTAGATACTATTTCAATTGTTGGTTTTGAATGATAAGAGTATACAGACAATAAACATGGCATACAAAATGTTAGATTTTACACAAATTGTCCCATACTGAGAATAGCTTGAGACGCATGGTCGGTATAAAATGAATTGGAATGGAATTTCTCCTTAAGGCCTAACAATATGAAGTGTTTAAAATATCCTATAATGTTCAAGGTTCACTTTAACCCTTTGGAGAGTATCTGTAACGTCATATACATGACGTCATGAGTAAATTTAACGTCAACGTCATAGCAATAATTATTAACAAGTTCGGTCAAAAAGGCCCAATAATTTGTTTTAATTTATGTGCATTTTTTGTTAATGTGTGTTATCATAATCAATTGCACTTATACATTTGGAACATTATATTAATCAAAATAACTCCTATAGAAATCATTTATAAATCAGATGATTTGTTGAAGTTATGTCTACGTAAAATAACACTTCCTGAAACGACATATATGTCGTTCTACTCGCCAAAGGGTTAAGCTTATATCAGTTTACTTTTGTCATTATCAAACTAGACTGATAAATATTATACTCATATACAGACTTTAACCCTTTCTTTACTAAATATTCATTGACAAATAGTTCCCTCAACTGAATAGGAATCTTCTACACTTGTATTGTCCATTTGTTGTCAGCTCATATTTCATAAACATCCCTCCCAATAAATAACAGACCATTCAAATATATATATCTATAACTGATGGGAGATCCCATCTAGTAAAAAAAGGGTTAATGATGTGACAGAAATCAATCACATCAAACAGAAACCATGGGTCCAACACCGAATAATAAACAGAATTTCTTGTTAATTTTCATTATGCAGTAAATAAGCAGTGATATTATTACTGTAAGGAAATAATGAAAATATGTGCAATTGTGCCTAAACCTTTCCTTGATATATGAGAAAGTATCAATTATCAAACAAAATAGAACCATGCTGTATCATATTTTTTATTGCATTACATTGATATACCTATGTTTAGACAAAGCATGTATAATATAGTTTGGGCTTGAAAATTATAGACCTGTTAAACTGGCCCCTTAATCATGTATAATCCATGTATATAATTGGGTTTGAACATTATAGGCTCCTTTAAATTGGTCCCCTTAATGAGTTGAATGTAGAATTTGGTCCCTAACTGAGGCCGCAGCCAGTAGCGATGATATGTATAAGAATCATGGAGCATGTATATATAGATATCTTAAATTTCAATATAATATGAATAGATTTAATAAAAGTCATGTTGTTGTTGTTGCTCAGGGTTCTTCATTGGACTTCCTCTGCATGTCGACAATCATCAGACAAGCGAATATGGTCATGATCATTTTCTGCTTTATCTCGACGATATCCTCTGGTAAGGCATAGATCTTAGCTCCTATTCTTCTAGCCATATTAACAGCATATTTGGCATTCTTGTGTTTCTCCTAGAAAAGAGATTTTTGAGTATATCTAATCATGCTTTAAATTCCATATAAAAAAGGAAAATCAATTGGATTTTCACTCAAAATATCCATGATTCTTGAAATTTAGTTTTTTAAATCTTGAGTGGGCACTATTTATGAATATGTAGCTTTTTATAGTATTTTCTTTCTGGTTGCCACTGATCCCATCACATATTTCCGATTATGCCGTGAAGATGTAGCCACCAACACAAGCATTTGATTACTATTTGAATACCACAAATTAATCCACTATTTGTTTCAGCATTACAAGCATGTCTAATTTCTGAACCACTGGCTCCACCCCAGGCATTAAATTCCAAGTTGCCATGAGTAATTTACAATATTCGCCAAATACTACAAGAGATTGCACTGGCAGTGCTGGCATACCCCCACTTTGGCAAATTCAAACTGACAAAGTATGGGTGAGATATCTGCTTGGATAGGACAAAAAACCCCAACATTTTCATATAAACAAATATAAATAACTGTAGAAGGAAAAATATGAACAAATCGATTGAATACTCATTGAGCCGGAAAAAACTAGTGTCGCCAAATTCACCCTCTGGGAACCTCAT
Source organism: Siphonodentalium dalli (assembly GCA_032622095.1). NCBI lineage: Eukaryota > Metazoa > Mollusca > Scaphopoda > Gadilida > Siphonodentaliidae > Siphonodentalium > Siphonodentalium dalli. The sequence goes on from CP136067.1 coordinate 58,824,134, forward strand.
ACTGCTTAGGCCTCAACCGCTATGGGAGACCTAGGATCAGATTGAAGTTCAGGAATATAGAAACTGAACAGAAGGTAAAAAGTAACTAAAAACAATATTTAATATAAGATTATATAGATACTTCCCAAAAGATGAGCATAATGAGGTCCCAAGAGGGTGAATTTGGTGATGCTAGCTTGCTGTGCAGGGTAGCCCCACTAAATTCACCCTTTGGGGACCTCATTCTGCAAATGTCACACACACTATTTCCAGACTTGATCCTGCATGCTCCCATTGTTTTCCTACAATTTTATTATGAAATGAAAATGATTAAAATTCAGAATAAATTTATCGTTTTCCCTCCTCCTACTGTAAACCAAGAATAGACAGGAGCTGGCCTTATTTCTATAACTAACATACAACATTGTATAGTTATATTAAAAAGAAACCCAGTCAGTCCAGGTATTATTATTTTAAACTCATGTGCTACGTGTCGGAAAGGAAATTATGTTGCAACTAGATGTACCTCTTCACTTGAGCCTTCACTAACGTGCTCGTATTTGATGCAGCCAGGTCTAATAGTATCAATCAGGTCAATGATGATTCGGCCGTCAGACAGAGCTTGGTCATTGAATCCATGTAAGCTAGTTCCCTTCTTGGCCTCCTTCAGCTGTTAACAAATTAAATAGTAATCATTATTACAGCTACACACTTCTTATAATATATACATAAATTATATGTCATCGGACAGAGAGCAGCGATTATCCTAGGTTTATAATATATACATAAATTATATGTCATCGGACAGAGAGCAGCGATTATCCTAGGTTTATAATATATACATAAATTATATGTCATCGGACAGAGAGCAGCGATTATCCTAGGTTTATAATATATACATAAATTATATGTCATCGGACAGAGAGCAGCGATTATCCTAGGTTTATAATATATACATAAATTATATGTCATCGGACAGAGAGCAGCGATTATCCTAGGTCTCACCAAGGACTCAATATTGGCCAATACCCCAATACAAAACAGGTCTGTTTATACCCCAATACAAAACAGGTCTGTTTATACCCCAATACAAAACAGGTCTGTTTATACCCCAATACAAAACAGGTCTGTTTATACCCCAATACAAAACAGGTCTGTTTATACCCCAATACAAAACAGGTCTGTTTATACCCCAATACAAAACAGGTCTGTTTATACCCCAATACAAAACAGGTCTGTTTATACCCCAATACAAAACAGGTCTGTTTATACCCCAATACAAAACAGGTCTGTTTATACCCCAATACAAAACAGGTCTGTTTATACCAAATACAAAATAGGTCTGTTTATACCCCCAATACAAAACAGGTCTGTTTATACCCCAATACAAAACAGGTCTGTTTATACCCCAATACAAAACAGGTCTGTTTATACCCAATACAAAACAGGTCGGTTTTATACCCCAATACAAAACAGGTCTGTTTATACCCCAATACAAAACCTGTCTGTTTATACCCCAATACAAAACAGGTCTGTTTATACCCCAATACAAAACAGGTCTGTTTATACCCCAATACAAAACAGGTCTGTTTATACCCCAATACAAAACAGGTCTGTTTATACCCCAATACAAAACAGGTCTTAAAATTAGTTAGCCTAAAATTACAAATTACATTCTTCCATTTTCATCTAGTTTCAGTTGTTGGTTTTCTAATGAGTATAATTAACTTTTGAAAATATGCACACAAAGCAATTCAAAATGAGAAACAAACATCTGATAATGTAAAACAACAACACTGCAAAACGCATTGCCACATAAATAGACAACTTTAAAACTTTCATGACTGGAGCTTCCTGAATTTAGAAGAAAACCCTGTGCCAATGCATTCTCTTATATATGCGAGTCGCCCATAGGGCATCTCGCATATATAAGAGAATGAATTGGCCTAACAATATTTAACATCACATATGTAAGGCAATGCATTGGCACAGGGTTTTTCGTAAAAAATCAGGCAGCTCCAGTCATTGAAGGGTTAATTATAATTTACCAAACTTTTAGATAAATGTTTCTCAGGCCGTCCAAATTTTTTATCTTCGGTTCTTTAATTTTTCATTCTGTTACCAAGTGAGTGTGTAACCACATCCTTGCTAAATACTCATTGACGAGAAGTTCCTTTAGGAAATGTTCGGATAATAAGTTCAAGAAAGATAATTTATTGAACTTATTATCTGAACATTTCCCACCCACGAATAGGAATCCTTCTGCACTTATATTATCTTTTTGTCTGGCTGTTACCTGCTTATATATCCTTAACCATTTCATGACGGGAGCATTCTCTTTTATATCTGAGCCTTCCATATACATGAGAATGCACTGGCTTCCAAGATCAAAGTAAATATTATTTGGCCCATGTATTGTCTTATATATGCAAGGCTCCCTATGGGAGACTCACATATATAAGAGAATGCAGTGGCACAGGGTTTTCGCAAAATTTCAGGAACATCCAGTCATGGAAGGGTTAACATCCCTTCAAATGAATAATAGACTATTCCAATGTATACTTTTATAACTGAATGGAGGATCCATTTAGTAAATAAAGGATTAATATGACTTATAACCCTTTATATACTAAATACTTATTGATGAGTAGTTATCCCTTAGGGAATGTTCAGATAGTTCCACAAATAATTGTTGATCTTATTATCTGAACATTTCCTTCCCATAAATAGGACTTCTTGAGCATTTTTATTATCGGCCGTCTGCTTATTTTTCCTGAACAACCTGCAGATGAATAATAGAATGTTCCAATGTATAAGTTTATCACTGAGTGGGAGAATCCAATTTGTATAGAATGGGTTAAGTTCTAACAACAGTAAAAGTTGTGTCTTATGAGCAGGCTATACAAACTATTGATAAATTGAAACACACCCTTGAGTTGGCCCAGGCAACAATTTCTGCATCGGCTATCGTGGAATCATCATCCTTTAGTCGTGACAAAATGGCTAGTGTGTAGGCTCTCATCAGTTGCCAGACCAGAGCTGTAAACAAAACAATCAAGTACATAAAAGCCAAGTGTTTGTGTAAGAAATTGACAACAAACTGTTATGTCACATAAGAATATTCTTGGGAAGTCAGAGGAATGTACAGCAGAAAGGAAGTTTCAATTGATATACATTAAAGTGTGGCTATTTTAACTTGAGAGTTTTGTGCAAAAATGTATTTATAACGAACGTACGTAGAATAAAACTTATCATTCTGAATGATATACAGTCCAAAAACGTTAATACCACACATTTAACAAACAAAAATCATGCTATTTGGCTGAGCTTTGGATAGGTAAAATGGAAAAAGCAAGTCTAGTTTACTTGATTATTATTTCATCAGAACATAAGATTCATTTTATATTTCTCATACATCTTAACTAATTACCTGTGCTTTTGAGAATGCTTTAAAAAAAACTCGCATGAGACACTGACACACTAATAAAAGTTGAATAAAAAGCAGTTGGTAAAATAAAAAAAAATAATTTCTTTCCAATATAACCAAGGAGCATTGGTGTGGAAACATCAACTTGAAAATATGACATTCATTTTTAAGAAAGCGTAATGAATAGTGGTAGAAAAACTTACCCAATGTTAGTGTCTCATTGCCTTCTCTGATGTTTTGGCCACCAATTCCAACAAGTGAGAATTTCAAGCATGATCCTAATTCTACACAATAATTGCAGTTCTCTGGAAAAAAAACATTGAAAAATATCACTGCTGATTATTTTAATGATGAGACCAGACATGTTTACTTTCCTGATTTAGGCGGGAGTCACCCGAAATCCAGCCCATGTGTATCACTCCCGATTGGGAAAGTTTCTCATGAATTCAGTTAAAATGAAAGTCAAATATATCCTCAACACATGCAGCTAATTGCCCGCAATAGCAGTTACAACGAGAAGCAGATGTTTAACCCATCCCTTCTATCATACCAACTCAATCTAGACTGAATATACACATGTACCAATAATGCTGACTTTGCTTTAATCTCCTCCCGACTATCCAGAGTTTAAAGGAATTAGACTGTCAAAAAAAATAAAAAATAATGTTATAATACTAATAATATATGTCTAACAGACCCATTTCGCCAAGAAAATTCAAAATCGAGCAGATAGTATTTTTATTTTTATGATATTTAATAAATCGCGGAAATATCTGAAGTGTAAATCACGTGAGTGCAAGTATTTTTATTATTATGCTATTTAATAAATCGCGGAAATATCTGAAGTGTAAATCACGTGAGTGCAATCACATGACCACAATGCAGTCACATGACCGATCATCTGCTTCGACACTTACCGGTGACAGCGGTGGGTGGAGCTTAAAATAATTACGCCAATCGCGTAACGAGTTGATAAATTACGTGTAAAATAGTGCAGTCGGCGGTTAATTAGCTAGGCCTTTACGATAAATAGCGATGACGGAATAAAACTGTTTGAATGTGCTGAATTATGAACTGGATTTGCTAGAATGTTGGATTATATAACTAATAATGATGGCTAAAATGCACTTTGAGGCGATAAAAGTTGTGTGAAATGAGATTAATTTATGCAGAAATGCAATGAGCGAGCTGAATTTCGTGCGAAATTAATTTAACAGTTTCTGAAATCTGAATGCAAGTTAGGCCATATAGCTTCTTCTTCGTTGTATGGTACCAATTTCGGAAGCTAGTTCACACACTAGTGTCATCCCGTTGTGTGCTATAGGAGTACAATTAAACACAAATGGGGTGTGATTAAAAAGGTGGTGGTTATTATACTAGTACATGTATCATAATGGCTTATATTCGTCATAATAATGTTCCTGTCTGTTTCTTCACACGACACATAGTGTGTGGAGAAGTGCGCGACTGTGAACAGCTTGATAAAATCCTTCCAGTCAAGATTGATAAGTGCGTAAACAAAATAATTCACTCGAATACACAACAGACTGTCGAAACTACAATAATTATTAATTAGGCTGCAGTTTGGCATAACACATTTTTTTTAATTGAAGGCTCGCCTGGCGTGGTTTTTCAGTATGTGTTTGTTGTTCGTTTATTTTTTTCGTTTTATTTTACGTTTTGATGCAGATATTGACTTTCTAGAGAGGATTTTAAAAAATTGTTAGCCTAGAAAAAATCCAATGATTGCCTCTAATAAAGAGCGTCCAAGTTTTCGTCGTGGTATAGAAAATAAAGAGCGTTCTCAATTATGAACGTGCTCTATTTCGACATGTCATGGGTGATTTTGTATGGTGTTGTGACATTTAAATATAAAGAGCATCCATGCTTCCGTCTCCCAAAAGCGGTAGACAATAAAGAGCGTTCTAAATTAGACACTGTGTTGTCTTTTTGGAGGTACTTAATAATGGATCGCTAGCCCTTCCACAACCGAAGACACTACATCTACTTGGCAGATGTGGAGATGACAGATATTCGGGATATTTATATCGAAAGTAAAAAAAAAAAACCACAAAACACAAAACAAAACAAAAAAGCGCCTAAATAGAGTTAACATTATTTATATAACATTTGGGCACCTCTTATGTATGACCAGGTGAATGTGATCATCCGTCGTCCTTTATTTTCACTTTGGGGCATTTTACAGTGCAAACAAGTTCGCAACTGACACTGATTACAAATCGCCGAGTGAATACGAGACAATCGAAGCACTACTGCCTTCTATTCAACAAAGCAGACACGTGGCGACATGTTATTAATGGCTACAAAAACAACCATTCTAGGCGCTACTAATACTTTATTCACATAATTATTGTTTTCTATTCCAGATACACGGCCAAAGCGGCCACACTATCTTCTTTAATTAGATAACACATTGAATAGCGACGTAATCTATACACAACACACGCACATACCACTCTGCATTTTAGTATCGGCTGACTTACGATTATGTCATCGTAGTCAGCATAATAAACTCTGGCTCCGAATCTGTGTTTTTTATTTGCTCTCCCACAACTACGTCACTCGTAGTTTAGTCACGTAAATCTCCGAATACCGGTGGTGGTATTATTTATTTATTTTACGGGTTATTTATTATGCGATCGGAATGGGACTTGGATCATTTTAATCACAACAGGGAGGGCTTTCCGATTGCGTTTTGTAGTTTCTAGACCAAATAAATCCTTTAACTCATGATCGACACCTCTAATTCAATTAAAATAATCTAATCTAATCTAACCATAACAGAGCGAATGACATCATCACAGTGGGATTAACAGCACACACTTTGTGACTACTTTCGCCAGGAATGCATTGAAATTTCTTCCTTGATATACAGTAGTTATTTTATTATTCCAAGTTAAATTGATATATTATGTAAAAGTTTTGTTATGTTATCAGCCCTGCACATTTAAATTTTTTGCATAATCTACTTTTTGTTACCCTGGTTGATTCTTAGTTTTCCCCTGGAATGTTCTGATAACTCATACAATGCCTGATAGGTTACCTAAAAGATTACGCAACCTGCTTCAAACACTGGAAATCTTAAACTTGGTTATATTTAACAGTGATGAATAATGAATATACAATGAGATATTGATCTTTAACCCTTTCAGTGCCAAGTCCGATTTTTGTATCAACCCATATTTCCTTGAACTTTTTTCAAATTTATTGATTATAATAATGTGATATATTGATGGAAAGAGCTCTAAGAGCAAAACTCCAGGCAACCTGTTTTTCATCAGTGCAACAGTGCTCTTAGAGCTCTTTCCATCAATGTATCACATTATTATAATCAATAAATTTGAAAAAAGTTCAAGGAAATATGGGTTGATACAAAAATCGGACTTGGCACTGAAAGGGTTAATAATGATAATGGCACTTCATTGCTGATGACATAATGAGTCTGATTTAAACTACAACCTTTTACAAATTCAGCATTATCTGAGCTCCCAATTTTGTTAAAATTTCTTCAGCAAGTTGTTGCATTATAGTATGTTTAAATCATTGCAGTCTTCCACTTCTAATATTCACTGATAGAAGAGCATGGTTATTCTTTGAATATCATCTTTTGGTGCACTTGATTGAGTAATGATTGAGCTAATTAATCAGTGATAGCAAGACTTACACAAAACTCCAGGCAACCTGTTTTTCATCAGTGCAACCTGTTTTTCATCAATTTGTATTGCTAAGATAAGTGCTATGATTTCACTGACACTAACATGACAACACTGAATAATTGTAATATCAGATAACTCTTATGACGTCTGACAATCTTGTGTACTAGTAAGCTTTTCATTAGAACTGGAAGGAAATACTGATAGGCTTGTTCTGTGAATTGATGATGATTCAAATAGCAATCTATTCAAATAGACTATGATTCAGGTATAAGTATTTATGCCCTTAGTTCCCACTCATTATCAAGCATGGATCCCAGCTCATAGAGAGCGTGATCCAATCCACGGTATGGTTAAGCAACATAAACGATGCTTCCCCTAAATAAACAAAATGTCTATTTTCCAAATTATCACCTGGAAGGGACTTTGATTATTAGCCGTTTTAATATGACTGGTGAAGAGAGAAAATTTGAAAAATATGTATGCAATGCCGATAACAAAACAAATACCACGAAATTAGGTGAGAGGATAGCGACGTCCGAGAGGAAGTAAATTAAGATTCAGCATGCAAAAAGGTACCAAACCGGGTAAATTTTATGAACAATAAAAGAAAGTGTGCCGATATCCGTTCAAGGTGTAATTTGACTTTGAACACAGCATTTTAATCTATTTGGGGACAAAGATATAACATAGAAATCTACGTCACCTGTCACTAGACAAAATTCTGCGAGGGTTTTCTTCCCTGGCCGATTCCAAGATTCTTTCGGTCGTTCTTGTCTCTGATTGGTTGAGATTATCAGATTAGCATAAAGCTCTGCAATAGTTTTCCTTTGATTGCTTTTTAATTAGGCTTACCCAACAAAGACTGATTAAATTACTGACTGATGCTTGCACCAGTGAAATTTTTCTCAACCCATTGCATGGATTTTACTCTGCTCTCCAACTGCCCGCAAATTTAAATTAACCCCTTACTTGCTCAATCATAGTTACAATTCAGATTTCCTTATGCTTAATCTAAGGAATAGAACTACTAGTAAATCTTATTGTGTCTAGTGGTAACTTTCACGTAAATCCAGTTATGTACACAACTATCATTTAGTGTAATCTGTGTAGAATGGAATCACTCTATGTTTCAGTTTATTGGAATAAATTGTAGATAGTTGCCTGGTCTTTTATCTCACTAGTGAGTCCTACATATAACAATTTACTTATAACTTAATCATAGTTCCTAATATTTATGGCAATATATAGTATATATACCTAGCAATAATCTATGGAAATAATACTATTATAGAAGGTTCTAATAAAATGTGATCACTGACCTAATTTTTCAAAGTTGATCTTTAATTTCTTGTATGTTTTGATGACACGTTTCCAATCAACCAATCCTGGTTTTATGATGTCATAGAGTTGGAAAATAATAAGGCCATCATTTAGATCACTGTACAGGTAATTACATCGTGGATTTACTCCCAAACTGTTCATCCAGTTCCTGTAAGCTGTGGGTAAAAATAATCTACATTTAGTAACTTGAAGGTATCAGTAGCTTACAGATTCTTTAACCCTTCCATGACTGGAGCTTCCTGAAATTTTTCGAAAACCCTGTGCCAATGCATTCTCTTATATATGCAAGTCTCCCACAGGGAGTCTTCATATATAAGAGAATACATTGGCTTAACAATATTTACCTTGAACTTGTAAGCCAGTTCATTCTCATATATGCGAGGCTCCATATGAGACTCGCATTTATATAAGAGAATGCACTGGCACAGGGGATCTTTAATGCTGTACCAGCCCAGCTCCCTTCATGAAAGGGTTAATTAAAGTAACCCATAATTCTAAAATAAATTTTAACCATTTCTGTACTAAATGAATTCTGCCAACCAGTTATAAAAGTATACATAGGAATGGTCTATTATTATTTGGAGGGGTGTTCACGATAAATGAACACACCACAGTATGACAGAAATGATAATACAAGTGCTGACGGATTCCTATTCATTGGTGGGAAATGTTCATATAACAGGTTCAACAAGCATTTGTTGGTATTATTATCCAAATATTTCCGAAGAGAACTACAATTTACTTGTCAATGAGTATTTAGCATAGAAAGGTTTAAAATTACACAACTTGTGAAGTTTTGAGAGACATATGGACATCCACAAATTAGTCTTGCATTTTGTTCTTTCTCTTGTGTCTCCTTGCATTGTTCACAAATCGACTGTGGTCACAATAGCTTTTCTTCAGTGATTTATAGCTCCCTGTTGTTTCAATGTTAATGGGACTATAAGAATGAGTGCCTTCATGGGTGTCTGTCATGAGTGCCCTTTGGGTATAGCTTTTCAGCAGATATATATATCTAATACGCAAATGTTAATTTCTGACATAGTTATGGCCCTTTCTTATTACTCGGAAAGTTTTTGGCATAAAATGGATTCAGAATAACAGGGGATGTAACAGCGACAATAAACAAGAATAATACATCAAGCAAAACAAAATATGTCAGATTCTTGCAGAAAGCTACTACTTTCTATGATAAAAATACTTACTTTTCTCTTCTCTAGTTTCATCTTTAATTTCGTATTCTTCAAAGTCAGCAGGTTTGTCTAAGGCATTGTAGTTATTGAACAAATTAGCAACAAAAGCTAAATTCAATTTAGTATTGCCACCAACTACATCCTTTGGTGTCACAAATGTTCGACAGTCTATTTTTTCTGCTTCCTGTAACATCAACTCTGCCCTTTGGTGCAAGTCATCTTCCTGTGAAATAAAAGTACCAGTAGCTTGTCTTCTGTCAACTCATCAACAACTAAATGTCCTTCCTGTTCAGACCCAGTGGTTGCATACATGGTGTAAAGACACAATATTTCCCAACAGGCAGGTTTTTATTTCCACTTTTTATGACAAAAATTTCCAAGCAGGCAGGTTTTCATCTTTACTCCCGAATTATCACACACATTATTGGTGTGAAAAATTACTTTTAGTGCAATCCTAATGTAATAGCCTGATTTACAACCAAAGTACATAGCATTTTAAAACAAACAAAAGACAAACTTAAATATTCTCAGTAATAACAAAGGGTAATTGCGAATTCAATTCAAATGTATCTGGCTAAACTCTTATGACAGAGGTTGTGGCATCGAGTTGTGAAACAAAGCAGCAGCATGCTTTATAATATTTATTTTCTGTGGGGCATATAAAATCATCCAGGGAATCAATTTTTTATAAGGTAGTTTCTGAGAAACAGAACATTAATTTTGTTTGGCCTAAATAAGTTTATAAAGAAACTAAAAAATTGGTAATTTGATAATAAAGATACTTTCCAGAAAAGATGAGGCCTAAGCAGAATGAGGTCCACAGCAGGCTAACATCACCCTCTGGGGACCTCATTCTGCAAATGACAGGCCTGTCTATTTGAGATATGGGAGTAATGCATTTTATGATAACAAACCTGCATTGGTGATGTGTTCACATGTTTCTCTCGTGGTGATATCTGTTGCAGGAGGTATGTGTAAGCTTCTGAGTCCTGAAAGGTACCAGACAGACCTGTTAAGTTTTCATAATGGCAATCCAGGAGATTTTTTGCGGGATGTTCAAATAAATCAAATATGCTCATGTTCCAAAAAAATGTTGTACATAAAAAGGGCCGTGTGGCATCGCAGTTTTGAGTATCCTACTTTTCGTTTCAGAACATTCAAACAAAAAACACAATAATCTCCTGTTTTGTCTGTGAGTCAGCCAATTTTATGCCTTAAACCCCGCGCTCCAACAACTGCCATATAATCTCATGGTTTGGGGAAATGCAGGTAATAAATACATTTTATTTTTAAAATATTGTAATATATCAGAATGATGGTGTGTGTTGTCAATTTGGAAAAAAATATCTACTTTGAGCAAGATTATTCTCAAGTTCTATTTTATCACTCTACCGGAGTGTTTCACATCACTTTAAGGGTTTCGTGGAGATGATGACAAATTGAGAGATGAATGCTGACTACAGTCTTGAAATTTTCTTTGGCCATTTTCCGAATAAACTGGCCATTGGCAATTTGGCCACTGACAGTGTGAACCCTGCACGCCACGTTTGACGTCACCCCACATCCGATCAATTGGACGGATACTGAATTCTTATTGAACTAGAGGTGTGACTGTCCCAATGGGACTACGGATACCCCCCTGTTTTTAAAATACTAAGATGTTTCACATGTCAGTAAACATTTAGTTAAAATAATAAAGTAACAATTCCCATTGCAGGTGTACAACCATAACCCTAATCTTAAACCTATTGACCGAAAAATGTAGGAATAAAGCTTGGACAAAAAATTCTAAGTCGAAAAAAGGGGAATAACTCCACACAAAAAATGTTGGACAGACGTCATAATCGCAGGTGCACAGGTTCCCGTGGTACTAAATATCAGTGCCAAGATTAAAAAACATTGACCGAAAAATGTAGGAATAAAAGCTCAGACAAAATTATGCATGTTGCAAAAAAAGTTTCTAAGTCGAAAAAGGGGGATAACTCCACCAAAAAATGTCGGACAAACGTCATAATCGCAGGTGCACAAGTTCCCATGGTACTAAATATCTGTGCCACGTTTTAAAAAAATTGACCGAAAAATGTAGGAATAAAAGCTCGGACAAAAGTATACATGTTGCGAACATGTTCTAAGTCGAAAAAGGGGGGATAACTCCACCAAAAAAAGTCCGACAGACGTCATAATCGCAGGTGCACAGGTTCCCATGGTGGTTGAAGTCTGTGCCAAGTTTCACGGAAATTGATCAAAAAACGACTGAGAAAAACTCCGGACAAATTTGTGTCCACGGACGGACGACGACGGACGGACGACGGACGGACGACGGACGGACAAGCTGACTCCAGTATACCCCTAACTTCGTTGCGGGGGGTATAATTATTGTGAAGATCCAAAAGAAAATCACACTAAAATTGAGGTTTTAGGCCCATTATTGTGGGGACAAAATAGTAGGTCCAGCAACATTGAGGGTATATGCAATTTCGTTACCTGCAATATTGAAGACTAAGGCAGAGCCGACTGCTTCAAAAAGAGAATGATTTTTAGTCAATTTGTCCAATATTTACAAGTGTATGTTAACAATGAAGAGACAACCATGTCTGAGATATCCATGTACCCCATGATGTTGCCGGATGTAACTTATATGATAAGTTCTATATTGTGCACCAATGCATTTTATAATACTCTATTATTATAGGTTATTTCCTCGGATCAAAGAGGCGACAAAGACCCCATTGGTTCCCATTAACCATTTCTTTACTAAATGGATTCTCCCACCCAGGTTTATAAAAGTATAAATTGGAATGGTCTAATATTCATTTGGAGGGGTGTTCATGAAAACTGAGCAGATGACAGACAGACGAAAACATAATACAAGTGCAGAAAGATTCCTATTTACTGATCAGAAATGTTCAAATAATAAGTTCAACAAATAGATATTGGCCATTTGTTTAATTTATTATCTGAACATTTCCTCAGGCAACTACTCATTTAGTAAAGAAAGGGTGAATTCATATGTAGATATTTAGATAAAAATATAAACAGCCTTCACACATTTAGCTGAACATCTCTATAAACGAATGAATGGGAATAACAACCCATCAGTGCTTATCCACTTATTTAAAGATAGACCAGGATTACCTACCTTGATGTCCTCACCAAAGTTCTTAATTCTGGTGGTCCTGCCGGCATTAGCAAGATGGTAGTTAACCCATCGGATAAGGATCTGTTCTGGTGACATCTTTCTCAAGTCTTCTGGCGTTTCACCGTCTTGCAGGAGAACAACGAGGGCGGGGCAGTCAGACAAGCTGATATCACCCAGCAGACCATGCTGGAATAAAAACAAGACCACGATGAAAACAAAGCAGTCTTTCAAAGAGATAGGGAGCAGTGAGGTGGTTTGAGTGGTTGACTCGTATTGTTAGGGTGCTGAAACATCATGCATTACAATGCTACTCACTGCTTGGACATCACACCGAATTGGTAACCTTTGGCAAGCAACATATTGTACTATGATTGTAGCAGTGGACTATAAGGCCACACCAAGTTGATTACCAGTTTCTCCCTACACTATTCTTTTTCAAAATGGGCAAGGAGGCTAGTTTTTATATTTATATTTTACCCACAAAATTCCCCAGCAGGCAGGTTTTCTTATCAAAATACATTGTTGGTAAAAATTACTGTTCATGATTAAGTGTTATTAATGCAATTTTAATGTAACAATATGTTTGTGCAACCCAAGTAAATAGAGTTTAAACAAACCAAAAAGAAAATTTAGTTCTTGGACATCCTGTTGAGCACCGACCAGATGATATATAATTTTTTATTTTCGGTGGTCCATAATAAGCACCCAGCAAGCCATATTTTTCTGAGGGGGGCAGTTACACCAGAAGATGTGGTCCAAACATGAGCTAAATCTGACATATTGGTAAAATGTTATAAGCATGTGAAAATCATGAGATAGTTACAGACAGACCGTATATAGATTGTTTCAAAAAAGGAAAAGACAATAATACAAATTTGGAATAACTTGTTAATTTTAAGACCACATACCCTGATGATTTGCCACAGTAGACCCAAGACTAAATGAGGCTTTCCTGACTCCAAGTCCTCAGCACCAATGTTGACGATATTACAGCCGATGGCTTGGGCTGAGTTGAGAGCTAAGACAAGGTTTTCATGTTTCTTGTAGATATTGAGATTTGTATTGTTAATCCTCTTGTTAATAGCAAACTCATCTATCGTCCCAGTTTCTGATTTGTTTACCATTTTACTGTGAAGAAAAGAGTTCAAAACAATATTAGTGTACATCAAATATATACACAGAATGACACGAGTGTATTAATGGGTTTGTCAATAGGGCTCGAGTGCCAGTGCATAAGGACAGAATGAGAGGCACAGTCTCGAGTTCTACCATTCCGCGAATGCACAAGTGTCATTGTGTTTATTAAACACCACCCATCCCAGAATCCATTAATTGAAGAAAAAAAAAGACTTAAAAGGTTTATTAGGAAACAGGCAAGGTTATTTTGTCAGGTGATGAGGCTTTTGTTTTATAAGCTTGTTTTGTCATGTGTGATGATGCTTTTTTTTATAGTTTAGTATAATCATGTGAAATGTCACACATATGCATGGAATCGATTGGAAAATATGACACGGCCGAAGAAGACAGAATGTTGTGTTTTTCAGGAACATGTGTGTAATAAAACAAGATATTGATAAGTAGAATCCATGAACCAAATTTTGTCACAAGCGGAAAAGGAAAGTTGGAGTTATCCAGATTATTTTGTGAAATGGACACCAGGTAAAAAAAACAAGACAGTCAATGACTGTGGAGTCGCTCACCTGATTGTAAAGCCTGAGAAGGCTGGGACTCTGAAGACTAGAAGAGTCAGTGCTTGTCAAATCATTCAGCTTAGAAATTAAAGTGTTTATACTGACTTACATACACATTCTTAATTCAAGGTTTTTGAGTGCAGAGTATTAAATCTTCAATGACTGTCTGTCCCTTCTTGAATAACCAATCCCATTTGAGCAAACCTAATACCGGTACGAGATTCAGATGTTGACATTATGTGCACCATGACAGATATATCTTTATTGTACAACCACAAACAAATACATTCGGGTATGGCAATATACATGTACATGTACACATACAGAAAACAAAAGGTGTGCACTCGAGTGCTAGCATACCCCCACCGTGGCAAATTCAACCCACATTATCCGTAAACCCAACAAAAAAGATTTTTAACTTAAAAGAAAAATTCGGACTAATAATATCGATATGGTGTCACAAGAAGCTTGTACAGAAAAAATTATTCAAATTGGTTCATATTTGTTAAAGTTATTAAGTCAGACAGAATTTTCTAAGTCAAAATAAGTCGAAAATGAAGTGTAATATTACGAAAAACACTTTGAGCCAATCCCTAGCCGCATCATGTAGAGAGGGTATTGTGAGAAGCATGTATACCAAAAATGATTGAAATCGGTTCATATTTGATAAAGTTATTAAGTCGGACAGAATTTTCTAAGTCAAAATAAGTCGAAAATGAGGCGTAACTTGAAAAACAAAATTCGGACCGAACCGCAATTAGCATCATGCGGAGAGATGGACGGACGGACAGAACAACACACGGAGGGAGAAAGCGTGACGGACGGACGGAGTCAATCCAGTATACCCCTCATTTTCTTCGAAAGTGGGGTTATAATAAAGAAAACAGACATATAACATGACATGGAAATCAATGGGTAATATACAAGTGTAAATTGGGAAATATAAAGTTCATGTCCAACTTTGGCAAGCGGATGCCTTTATTGACAGATAACTCATGTCTTATATATGAAGCTGTCTGAATAAAATTACTGAGTGCCCTATTACATATTCAATCATCAACAGAAAAATTAATTAGTAGTTTGGCATTTGCATCAAATTCTATAAAATTAGATGTAATTTGTTCCTGGTCCTCAATGATGGATGGACAGATAGGTGGATGGACAGATGGACGGCACGACAGATGGATGGATGATGGACAAGGAGTGATGACTATAGCTCCACCATAGACTTCGTGTCCGGTGTGCTAAAAACTAAGAGGCATTTGTCCTGAAATAAAATTTGGGCAATACTAGTTTTTCAATTCATCCAAAACAATTTGGAATTGAAGCCATGGACCAAATTAGGTGAATATCTGATGTTGGTTAATGATTGATTGATTGATTGGGGTTTTATGTCGCTTTAGCCACTAAGGCCATATCACGACATTGCCAGTTTTAATGGTGGAGGAAATCCGCACACTTACGGCTAATCTAACAGTGATTTCAATGGCTGATAAACTCGTCGACCATGTTCGGCAAACCACCGGCCATCGGCAAGTAACTGGCAACTTTCCCAGGTAACGATTTTGAGTTACAAAGTCCACGATGGAAACATGTGGATTTGAACCCTTATCGCCAGCGCTGGAAGGCGAAACGGCTTGGAGTTGTACCCCTAGCCGATTGAGCCACCGAGGCCCCCTGATGTTGGAGTTCTCAATGAAGTTACGTTGGGCATGATTCGCCACCATGAAAGTAGAAGAATGTTGTTATTTGTCACTGGTAAATAGTGGTTCACTGAAGAAGCTATTTCCATGCATATCATGCTTCTCATGCCATGTGGAAAAAAACTTACCACAGCAGGATGCCGTCATTAATTTTTCTGTACAAATCATCTGACTCTGGAATTAATGGAAGATACTCTTTGCATTCTGGATCTTCATCAAAATTTCTAGAACAAAAGAAAGGCATAACATTAGAAGAACATAATAACATACTTGTTTCTAAAATTACACAATTTAATATTTAATAAGCCTAAAATCTGCTAAGATCTTCAACAAAATAGTTACAAAGAGAGAGAGAGGGAGAGAGAGAGAGAGAGAGAGAGCTGGGCCTCAAAATATGGTGCTGAACATTTGCAGAATGAGGTCCCCAGAGGGCTAGCATCATCATATTCACACCTCATTCTGCATGGCCTCATCTGCTATGGGAAACATAGACACAGACTTAAGTTCCCAGATGGTGATGTGCACCCACTGGGCACCTCAATTATGCATTGTGTCATCTTCCAATTTGGGGATATAGAGAATGTAAACTAAATGAAAGTGTCAATGATACTGAGGCTCAAATTTGGGAGTTGTTAATTTTATGCTGAGCAGTCAACAGAATGATAAAGAAGGAAAGATCCACATAAAGTTTGGTGATGATCAGATGAGGGATGTGTTCTGTATGGTGTGCCAAAGGATTTAGTCATGCAAAGAGCAAAATACAAGATGACTGCTGGCAGCCATGTTTAACAGTTCAAATAGCTCCCATACAGAGATGATACTAAACATGCCTGTAAATTTTCAAAACATTTCTCTGATAAATGCGGGCTGCACGATTCAAATTTGAATTCCAAGATGGCTGCTGGTAGCCATGTTTTTTTAACAAATTTCAGAAGATCCATATGAAGTTTGGTGACAATCGGATGATAGATGTGGCCTGTAAGGTGTGCTGAAGGATTTAGTCATGAAAAGAGTAAAATCCAAGATGGCCACTGGCAGCCAGGTTTTTAATCGAATTTCGGAAATAATTGATTGCTCCCATCTAGGCGTGATGGGGATGTGGCCTGTAGGGTGTGCCAAAGGAAATTGTTGATGGATGGAAGCACAGACACCCCGGTGCATGAAGAATGCCAACCCAAGGCAATAGCTCAAACTTGACTAATTTGAGCTAAAAATAAATTCCAAAAAAGTTTTAAAAGAAATTTGATAAAAAAGATACTTTCAAGAGAAGATGAGGCCTATTTAAAGCGGAATGATGTCCCCACAGGGTGAATTTGGTGACACTAAATTAACCCTCTGGGGACCTCATTCTACAAATGTCCAGAGCTATATTTTGAGGCTTGGTCACATCCCCAATAATATTCTAAATAGTGCCATATTAAAAACCATGGCACCGTGTGTTTTATAACCTTGACATGAAGACCTCAGAATGTTTAAAATAACCATGCGGTCAACAAAAGTGTTTTCAGATAAAGTGGAGTCACATTTCGGTCAAGCGTCTGACTTCTCAAATCACATGTCTTTATATCAAGCTATCATTTCCTCTGTATGAGTGTCTTGATGAACACAGATGACAAGTGTAATGTCGCAATATTCAAGAACAGGATTCCATTTCAAGAGGCTCATTATGTATAGTCGCATTATGTATGTATAGTCTGCATTATGTATGTATAGTCTGCATTATGTATGTATAGTCTGCATTATGTATGAATAGTCAACAAGAAGTTTATAACATTTCCATTATTAACATGTTATTTATCTTTAATTCAAGTAAGAATTTCCTTATAAAGTAGATATAGATACATACACAATTATGTAAAAAAATATATTTTATTACTTCCTTGAATGTACATGCCTTATTTGAAGCTTAATAAATTATGTATTCATAATCAGACAGAAAGATCATGAGAAACAGCTTTATAAGGAAGACATCAATATTTTGCTGAAAACATTGGTTTTATGATTTATAGTACTTTAAAGATGGTTTCTTGCTGTAACCATGTAAAAATGCTGGTGTGCAGCACATAAAACTTAGTTTTCTATCTTATTAACCCTTCCATGACTGGAGCTTCCTGAAATTTTGCGAAAACCCTGTGTAAATGCATTCTCTTATATATGCGAGTCTCCCATAGGGAGCTTCAATTATATAAGAGAATGCATTGGCCTAACAATATTTACCTTTACCTTGTAAGCCAGTGCATTCTCTTATATATGCAAAGCTCCCTATGGGAGACTCGCATATATAAGAGAATGCACTGGCACATGATCTTTAAGGCTGCACCAGCGCAGCTCCAAACATGAAAGGGTTTAAGTATTTGCGTTATCTCATCTAGATAGAGTACATGCATACTCAGTAAATCTAGGTTTACTTCCAATTTGATGGCAGGATCAAAAGAACATCATGCATACCTTAATAATCATATATAAATTTGCGTAGTACTGCACGTTACTAATGAGTGAGATGCATTATGGAAAGTTGGACTGAATTGACATGCATGCAGGAAAATCAATCCTGGCAACATCCTTGATGCTGCAATTGTTGTTCGAAATATAAATATAACCCAGGCTGAATGTGCATGGATGCAGGTCTCGATATCACAACCCTGAAATGGCAGTATTATAAAGACACTGCGTCAAATGGTCTCAGTTAATTATTTCAACCTAACTACTGATATTTATGCAGCTGAGTTGATTTGTTCTTATAGCTCAGCAGCCTAAAATGGGCGTGGATTTACGTCTTTCGAGACCATCGAAATGATGTCCATGGCTATTTAGATATCAGTATGAATATTTGGAGCATACATTGCATTTGAAATTACTACTCAGCTTTAACCTCTTCACTGCTAAATGACGTTATGACGTTGTGTGCTGGGCTGTTGACGTTATTGCCATTTTACAATGGGAAACTATAACGGGAATACCACAAGAACTATAAAACTGACTCGGTTGAAAGGCTATTATCGTTCACAATCATGGAACATCATACACTGTTAGAAACTTGGAGATACAGTTATTCCGATGCACCAATCTCTGAGTTCCAGTTATGTATAATGGCCTACTTCTAGTGTGCTGAAGTAGGTCCGTAGTACCTACGGACCATATAGCACACGGCGTGCACTTTTACGTCCGTAACAGTTATGGACGTCATAGCAGCGAAGAGGTTAAGTATATAAAACGGAAATCTTCTCCAGCATTTTGAGAAAAAATGAAACATGCACAAAAAATAATCAAGATTGTTCTGAAAATATAAAACCATAACCATTATTAGACAAATATTAAATGGTTAAAAAAAAGCAAAGCACTCATGGGGCAATTAGAATTTCCATGTACCAGTAAGAGTTTAAATTGGTTGGTTAATTTTTACTTTAGCTTGGTTATTTTAGACAAAGAGCAAACAAGTAAGGCAGTCAGTAAAGTATTCCAATCACAAGACAACACAAAAGCAAAATACATTTGATGAAGATGACAAATGGCAAGCCAGTAAATTGTATTCTTTGCATAAAATGATTTATAAGCATCCTATTCAATAGTTTTAGTTTTATTTTATTCAGTCATGTAGATTTCAGAAGGGTCATTCTGCAAAGTTGACTCCAGGCACTGCTAAAACCAAAACATGCAAAGCAGCGAGTAGCTGACAAACTATGGACCAAATTAACAGTGAACCAAAAGTGAACAGTTAGGTCATGCATAATAAGCCCTTTGCTTTGTTTAAAATTCCTCAATGTTGAAAACAATCTCATAACTCGGGTAGAAATGGGTGGCCGGAATCCGATATAAAATCCAACATTTATGTTGTGGTAGTAAAGCTACCTACCAAACTTTTATCATTAGAACCCTCTCCTTACTAAATACTCATTGACAAGTAGTTTCCATGTAAAATGTTCACACAATAAGTTAAATATTGAACATATTATCTAAGCATTTCCCACTTATGAATAAGACTCTGTACATGCTAGTATTATCAATTCTTCTGTCTGTAATCTGCTTATATTTCCTGAACACCCCTCCAGATGAATAATATACCATTCCAATGACTACATTTATAATCCATTTAGTAAATAAAGGGTTAAAAAAAAAATGCAAATCTATTATTCCCTACGGTATATTTTCTAAATAAACACCACATGGATAAGGCCTTTGAAAGCACACATACTTCAGATAACATGTATACATGCATTGAAATGTACATACATAAAATGCAGGTGCAAGAGGGCTAATAAACCTAACAATCAAGGCCACGAATCAAAACATAACTACAACAAAACTCTACATATTTATGCATGCATATTTCTCCAAATTGAATGATAACCCATGCAAAAACAAATCATGCATTTACAGTAATGCCCAAAGTAATTGACCACTTAACCACAGCAGAATTATGGGTAATTTTTCAGGATTTAGTCGGAAATATGGCTTGTTGCCATTCATCGAAAAGCTCTCGCCAAGATTACCCATAATTCTTCTGTGGTTAAGGGGTCAATTACTTTGGGCATTACTGTACAAGAAAATATACTACCACAGATAATCTACCATATTTTACCTATTGATCCAGTCAGAGAAAGCAATTTGTTCACTTTTCCGTACAGAATGTGTTGTGCCTTCTGAACTACTTAGTGAGGTCCCTGTATAATTTTTTACATTTTTAACCTCTTTCACTTGTCTCTTGAAATTCACGCCTAGATCGTACTCTTGTTTGAGTGCAGCATACATCTGAAGAAATCAGAATTTTTCTGGTGTGAATGTCGAAATGTATGCCTTTTGGTTGAATAGTCCAAAGCTGAATCACGTAGCCTATGGTATATTGATGATACCTTATACTCCCAGAACTCAACTGTGCCTGACTCATTTTGTCCCTTTCCATGCTTAATATCTTCAGCCAGGGGGAAGGAACTATTATACATCCTACTAATTCCAACATTCTAGAAAGCTGTACAAGTAAGTTAATGACTTTTATAAAATAATTATTCAACTCTCAAAATGGACTTTGCATGAAAAATGGAAAGACATCTGAGTTAACCACCTCTGGATGTCATATTAGTGGCAAATTTGGATCTGTAGCAGCAAGCATACATTCATATTTCAAAATACAAAATGGCTGCCATATTGGATGCCATCCTGTCTGAAGTCTAGACATTTGTTTCCTTTGTTTGTTGAGATTAGAAAATTTTGAGATAACGCCAGGAACACAAAAAGTGGGTAAAATTGAGCCCTGGAGGTACAAGGTTTCATCATTATCTCCTAGACTAATGATCTGTGCAATGTCCTGAGTGTGAATTTCTTTGAGTCGTCGAGTTTTTCAGCACATCCGAGTCTTGACGATGGCAAGCTTCTTGAAAGATGCCACCATGTTTGATGCAACCATGTTCATTGAAACAAGCCAAATGTTTCAAGCAGAACTAGATATCACAAGTAAAGAGCAAACAACATGTTACTTGTTGTGGAACATTTTTGTTTTTTCATATAAAGAACACCAACCCCGATCCAACCCAATCCATTAATTTCTGAACTTGGAAGGTTTTGTTACCATAGAAGTAATTTAAACTCTGAATCGACATACAACCAACGAGTTACATACATAAGACTGTATGAATGTTTGGATACCTTGTCAAGTATAGTAATGCCCTAAATAATCGACTCCTTAACCACAGCAGAATTTAGTCGGAAATATGGCTTGTTGCCATTCATCGATGAATGGCATTCATCGATGAATGGCAACAAGCCATATTTCCGACTAAATCCTGAAAAATTACCCATAATTCTGCTGTGGTTAAGGAGTCGATTATTTAGGGCATTACTGTATAAGGGAGTATCTGGACAGTACCACTAATTTACTGTATAAGGGAGGTCTGGACAGTACCACTAATTTACTGTATAAGGGAGGTCTGGACAGTACCACTAATTCTACTTGAGGAGGTTGATGGAAAAATTATCAATTGATCTAAAAGTTATTTTCATTGGAAATTCTTCCCTCATAATAATTATAACTTTATATGATTCATGTAGAATTTCAGCATATGGTGGCACATGGTGGCATTTCTCTCATGAAAAACAGAATTACCTGAAAGTCTGAAAAGTCTTGTGTAATTAGTATTTTAGCGTTATGATAAAAAGCACTCTGAACCAAGCCATGTTGTATAAAATCATGTGTTAAAGAAAAGAAGTTATGGTTAATTCCTGAAAATAATATTATTATTAACCCTTTCATGATGGGAGCTGAGCTGGTGCAGCATTAAAGATCATGTGCCAGTGCATTCTCTTATGTGTGAGAATCCCATAGGGAGCCTTGCATATATAAGAGAATGCACTGGCTTACAAAGTCAAGGTAAATATTGTTAGGCCAATGTATTCTCTTATATATGCAAGGCTCCCTATGGGAGACTCGTATATATAAGCACTGGCACAGGTTCTTTAATGCTGATGCATTGCTGCATTAGTGCAGCTCCTGTGATGAAGGGTTATTAAAGCAGTGATAGAGCCGAGGCAAGAGATCTTTAACAACTTTGTATTGTGCTGTTTCCTGACATTTCTGGTAATTCCTCCATCAGATTTCTGACTGCAGCAAAAATTTCTATGAACCGAACACCTTTCCAAACCAAACGATAATGTTGGGTAAAGGGTAATTTGTTTGGAGAAGTTTTACTGAATATCTAAATAGCATAATATATGTAACATATATGTAACATATATATGATGATTTTCAACGTTTTACACTGCATTTTACAGAAAAAACAATTTGAAGTATAATTTCCCATGCTTTTTAGATGGTTACTGATCGTTTCCGTGTCAGGAATTTTTTTTCCAAACTAATTTTTATGGAGAGACCGAGCCAGCTAGAACAAATTCTACAAATACAAATACAAAATGAGGGTTGGTTAATCACAGCAAATAGTAACATGATAAGATATAAATTTATGTATATTACTACAGATGTTCTTGATCAAACAATGAGCAAACACACCGCAAAATGTTAGTCTGAGGCTGCTGATCATTTTCAACCAGGACATCATCGAAAATGTTGAGACATAATACATCAGTACTCAAATGACAAAATTTCTGTCATGTTTGTCGGGCTGAACTGCACAATTTTAGTGTAAATGGTATTCCCTTTCAATTCTGAAAAGATATCATTACTCAGGGTTTCCGCTACTACGGCAGGCCGGCCGTCCAGCGGCCTCATTCCCCTCCCCAACCTTGACTTAATATTGGTCACAAACTAGCCACAGACCTACAATGTAGCTCAGTTCGCTTTTTACACAGGACGAGCGATCACCGACGCTGACGATTAACAGATTGCAAGGAATCCTACACTTGGTGCCAGAATAAGACATGATCAGTCGCGCGGACCACGTGCACAAATGTCTGCACAATCACGGTTAATGCTTTGTCGGGCAAATATTTAGTAGTAATCAGCCTCTCTGTCAGATTTCTGTCAATAAGTTTCTAACCCACTATTTCCACTCAAAATGTGCAATATACATCGGTATGTCATTGGGGTGGGGGTTCTGAGCTACAACAATGAATACAGGTGAGTTTTGGCAGTCGCTGCGACGAACAGTGCATAATGTTTCCCCCAATTAAATTAAGATCTGTATCAAGGGAATGTTTAATTAAAAATAAAACAATTAAATTATTAATAGTTATTATCAGTGTATTTATTACCTATCCAATTATTACAAAATTATCCATTTTACGAATCCAGCATGAGGTCATCTTCATTTGAGGAATGGCTTTTGATTTTACAACAACTAGTTTTGATTGGCACTGTGAACAAAATACAAGGAAAGTAGCGATGCAGAACGTGGTATAGCACGTGCTCATCTCCTTACGTAACACCTGTTACTGCTGGACTGTGTGACAATACAATGTGTCTTTTGCCAACCACCGGCAGTCTTTGATGTTGGTAGTCTTTGGTGTCGGCTTTTAATATTGCTACTGTTTAAATAAAAGGCATATCCATTATATGCTGTTGTGCTTACATGCTTTTAGTTCATTGACTTGAGAACTAAGCAAGACGGTCTGTTTTAATTTGGTTTCTATACGAAGCTTCAATGTTCCTGCCTCTTGTCTCAAGTGCAAGGAAATGGCTACTTTCAGTGATAAACATCAAATTTTTCACTCGACAGGGCGCCTGGTATGTGCTTCCCAAATATGGCCACATTCCCCCAACCCCTAGCGGAAACCCTGCATTACTACTAATATTAAACATTTATCGTAACTTTAACGTTTAGTGAAGAATGATAATCAGGGTTTAGGTGTGCTCTATGAGTATGTGAAACGTCAAGGGGTTTATGAATGACCTTTCACTAGCAGTTTTGACCAATTGTGTTGCGACGTTCTTGGAAACTGGCACTTAAACGAAACGATCTCACGGGGTAGGAACTGCTCCGCGAGACAGACACCACCTCTGATCTTCGGTCCAGTTCACTATCGATCCATGTCCAGTTCACTCGTGATTTTTGTACAGAAAATGGCGGCTAAGATGACCATGTCGGTGAGTATTCCCCAAAATCAACATAACGAGACGTAGTTTTCAAACTGTTCGCATGGGGAAACATACAATAAACACCACAAATTCAAAACACTAACAATTCAGGCAACATGAACACTAATTCCTTCTAGAAATAACCACTGATCAGTCGGATTTCTGTGAAAAAAATTCACATAGCGACAGATAACATCGTTTTTTGAACAATTTTCTGTTTAGCTGCAGATTATAAATGCGTTGCATACACGCCTGGGACCACCAATTTCTCATGTATATATATGGTTTTATACAAAACCTAGCCCACTGTTGACATCGACGATTAGCGACGACATGGTGTACGCTCCAGTTCATTAAAACAGAAGCTCCAGTTCACTGCAAGCTAAACACGATACGCTCCAGTTCACTACATCGAACATCGCCTTCTCAAAAAGCAGTCTATATGTCTGAAAATGGCTGTCAATTGGGGAAATGATAATGCAATCGAGGGCTGGTTTACTTTTCAACAAAGATCTAAACAATTTTACTCGACAAACGTGCTGATTTTGTGAGGCAATTATGTATATATATATATTTTTTGTTGTTGCACAATTGGTAAAACAAATGAATTATTGACGGTAAACATAATTCAGATAACGCTTTTCTGTTATATATGTATGGAACAAAATGTTTAATGTAGAGGTAATTTCTCAATAAGTGTGTCTTGTAGTCAGTTTTTTGTCGGTGTATGTACTTATACAGATGTGTGTACTCAGGAATCAGTATAGGCAGGGTTTCCGCTAGGGGTAGGGGAATGGGGCCGGTAGCTGTCAAGGGGAAAATCCAGGTAAAAGTAGCCTGTTTTACTTTTAGCACTCTTTGAACTACTTTCGTTATATCGGCCAATAGAATCATGTGAGAGTAGAAATGGCAGATTGTTTTGTTCCATTTCTGCCCAAGTGCCAAGCTATCAAACCGTATACATGTACCTGTATCTTTAAAACTAGTAAATTTATTAGATATAAATTAATTTACGAAGTACATGTACAGAACACCAGTAATTTGGATCCCGAGTTAAACATGCTCGTTAATGTTAAAAGACTCACTGTGGAAGACCCAGCAGATATTTCGGATGCATAACGTAATCGGAATATATTAAGGCTGATTACATATCTCGCCGACGAGTATTCATTTTGGGCAGTGGTAAGATGCCTTGATGCCCGGTGCGGCTACTCCACGATTTTCTCTCGCTCTATTACAAAGTGAACAGTATATTTTGCAGTATAAAACATGACAGGTATGATTAAAATACTGCTCTTTTGCATAACATAAGCGGGTACTAACCCCAATGTAACTAACCAGCCTCAAAGGCATAGCTTCTAGCGATGTCAGCTCCGATCACTTCATGTTTCAATTTAACAACACGTTTAGAGTGTGTACACTCACAAGATATAAAATAAATTCACCTTTTAAAATTCCTTAGTACTATTCCAACAAAATTCAGAAGTTTTAAACATCTTTATACCTTTATAGACATTCAGTATGTCCTGGGGTATGGCAGGAGGGGAAAACTTGGCGAGGGGAAAGGGGCTGTCAAGGGGACCCCCTGCCGGTATAGCGGAAACCCTGGTATAGGCCTATATTGTAGATGTGCCACCATAGGCAAAATGGGACGCATCATTCGCTGATATCACGAAAAAAATACCTGAACTTGCATGTATGCGCCATTAAACAATTGTTCTTCCAGGCTGAGTATGGATGTTATTATTGCAAAGAGAAGCAGGAGACGACCAAGGGTGTAATCTATATGAGCACTCTCGACCAGAGACGTGGCGACAGGGGTGGGGGTGTCTTTCACCCCCCCCCAACTTTGGTCAAAATTTTCAACAGTTGGAAATGTCACACCTGACACAACATTAGTTGGAAATTTAACACCAACAATAGGTTGAAAATGTTCTTGTAGTTTGATTCAAACTATTTATTGGGGGGAATTTATTGTTTTTGGACCAATATTTCCATATGTTCCTTCTTTTGGTAACAAATTTGGACTGAAATGGCCATCAGCAGGGTTCGCGCTGGCCCAAAATTTCCAGGTGCCAACACTGTTGCCAATTGCATTATTTTTAGAGCCACTTTGTACTTTCTGTTGCCACTCTTTTCCGACCAGTATTTTTTTGTGCCACTTTTGAATTTGGTATTCCAAAACAAAAAAAACAAAAAAAAACAAGCAAATTATCTATTATATGTATATATTTATTTATATAATGTCTGAATGTCCGAAGAAATCAGTAACTTTTTTTCATTTTAGAAGGGTGTTGCGTGTCTTAAATCTAACTTGCACTTACGATTCATATTTGCTGTCTGTCACAGTTTGTTAAAGCTGAGTTACGAAGGAGATATTTATGATAATTTATCACCTAACACCTACTATTAACACACAACGTCCTAACGATGTAGACTTCAGGAAGCCCTTTGTTTGACTAATGTTTGTCAAATTGGAGTCAATAGCCGTTCTTAGTGTTATTATCGAGTAGAAATTCGAAACCATGTCACCCCCGCGATAAAAATAAGTCGATCTGACATAAGCCGCGAATCTATTATACCCTTTCAATTAGGACACAATTAGCTATGTCGCGATCGGATATCGATGTGTGTATTGTTTCCGACCGATTAACTGCAAGCTTTATTATATGCCCGATGGGTACCAATTGCCAAATGCCAAAAAGCTAGGTGCCACTTTTTGTAGCCAATCGGGATTTTTTTGGAGCCATTTCATTTTTTGTATAGCAATGTGCTAAATTGGCAATAGGCAGCGCGAACCCTGGCCATCAGTTAGAAATGTTCCAACCTTAGGGGTGTCAGGTTGGAAATTTCCAACACTTTGAAAGCTTGTGTTCTTGTCCCTCCCCCATGGCCAGTCAAGAACTTCTAGTTAATTTAAGAAAACAATATTGTCCTACAATATTGTCTAGTGGTCAAAATTGTCACTAGAATTGTCATATGTTGGAAATTTTCCAACGTATAAATCGGGGCGTCAGGTTTGAAATTTCAAACTCTATGAATGCTTGACCTCGAGGCTAGTCTAGATACTAGGATTTTGCGATTTTTTTGTTCAGATTTCAAAATTTCCGCACACCGGGCCGAACCATGCATGGTCGGCCCGATGTGTCCTGGTCCCTCCCCGTGGCTAACATAAAACTGCTATTAGTGCTAATGAGTTTACGAAAACAATATTTTACTACATTTCGTTTAAATTGTTACTGAAATGGTCATCAGTTGGAAAATTTCCAAACTAAGGGAGAGTATGAGGTTTGAAATTTCCAACACTAGGAAAGCTTGAGGTCAGTCTAGATGCTAGGATTTTGCGATTTTCTTGTTTAGTTTTCAAAATTTTCTCACTCCGGGCCGAACAACCATGGTCGACCCGGTGTGTCCTGATCTATTGCTCCGTAGTTGTGTGCATTTGTCTGGAGTTAGACCACTAGATGTTAGGATTTGTGCAATTTTAAGGTTCAAAATATATGAATATTATCATACCGGGTAGATAGAACCATGGTTTATAACTTGGCTAGTAGGCCTGTGAACACTTAGCTGCAAGGAGGGAATGAAATTATGCAAAACCTTTGGTCTGATTCAAGGGGTGTTTTGGTTTGATTCAAGGGGGGGGGGGGGGGGGGGGTGCGAATGGAATTATGCAAAACCTTGTTCTGGTCTTATTCCAGGGAGGGGGGTGCAGTTGGAATTATCAAGGTGGATACCCCCAACGGAGACCCTCTAGCCACGTCCCTGCTCTTGACATGCAGCCTCGGCTTCAATGGTGTACTCGTTAGTTGTGGATCGGATATCAAGTCAAATGAAATATCCCTCAACAGCATGGAGTCTTCCGGTGAAAGCATTGACCTTTCCTGTCTTTATCCATCACATATTAAGGAGGAGATAAAAGAATATCATAGCACCAATACATTATAGGTTTAATAGTGGTTTAATCTGCATTGAGTGGGCACACGCCCCGCTATCCCACTTCCCATTTTCTCGTCCATGGCTGCGACATTATTACTCCAATATATATGTGTATCTCATTATCTCCTATTGTACGCCCCCTACATACAGATATACGTGCACTGGTTTTAAACATACATATGTTGCATAACCAATATATATTTCTTTCAAATTGAGATCAATATAAGCTCTTTCGACTATGGGGGTGGTAAAAATAGAGAATCTCTCGTCTGAATCTGCTTGAAGTGTAATATATGAATCTACAGGACATTGTTGATCGACAAAGAACTGGGTCTTGTGTTCGGGAAGTGAACCGATCTTATCTTCGGTGAACTGGAGCTTTTTCGTCACAATTTCAAACCTAAATATCTTATGATTCCAAGGTCATATATCTACTGTCCGTGGGAGACAACACACTTTTGACTAATAAAACCTTGCATTATCGTGTCAGTATCGAATGATTCGTTTATCTCTCGTAAATTTGTGTTGAAATTTACCATTGGGGCAATGGCAATTTAACACTCAAATGTCTACGCTTAATATGGCAAGTTGGAGCACTGTTTATTGGAGATATCAAATCTCATGAACAGATGGGGATGTGCGGCAGTCATATTTAACAGAAAAAACGGTAAATTCTCTTTCCTTGGTGAAACCATCTACAAAATCGAGCGCCAGCCAACTTAAAAAGATCACGAGTGAACTGGAGTGCATCGGAAGTGAACTGGACAAAAGATCGCAAGTTGTGTCGGTCTCGCGGAGCAGTTCCTACCCCGTGGATCTCGAATTTAACAATAAATATAAGAAACAAAACATGTATTGTATTTTCAGCACTATATTGCCAAATTTGTTCGGAAATCTTCTGTGTAGGTATGTTTTTAGAAACCTCTTACCAAATTATGTATACTAGTTTGAACAAGCAATATTACTAACAGTGTTCTGATGATGTCAATAATATTTATCAACTGACATAAGAAATAATGCCAACAGAGTAAAAAAAAATGAGAAGTCAACCCATCTGTCACTGCAAACTAATGTTTGGTATATAAACACCTTTTAGACTTCTGACTATTGTATATAATAATATAAAGGTTAATTATTTTACATTCGCCATATCATTATTAAGATTCTTGTATGCTCTTCTTCTTCTGGTTATTGCTGTTGGTCATTTACTGACCATTATTAGCCGTTGAGTGAAATTTTTTATTTTTGTACTATTAATAAAAGAGTAGTTTTCGCATTAAAAACATTTAAAATTATGTATAATCTCAGTTGTTTACTTGTTGGTGTGGTCGAGGAGGATAAGAGGCTTTAGAACTTCAGGAGATAGCTCATAATATACTTCATGTGTACCAATGTATTATGCCTTGAATACTTTCGACAACATTTCGATATATCTCTGTTGAAAACAAATAGAAACCTCTGACTGGCAGATTTAACAGCACTCATGTTAGTTCTGTGTATAAGACTCGCAAACATAATCTATAGAGCAGCACATCACGTCCATCTTACTTGTTTATCCACTGCACGAAGGCTACCCCCTCAGAGTTTTTTACTGTGTGTGATGTGTCTGCGGTTGACTTTTCAGATGTACCCTGAAAGTTTTTCACTTCAAGAACAGGTCGCACATTTTTCTTGTATTTACTTCCGAAATCGTACTGAGTCTTCAAACCTGCATACATCTAAATAAAACATTAAGTTCTGAAAATGGTGAATGTGCATAGCAGATATTAGAGGCGTGCAAGAACTAAGACTTATCTGTCATGGATGTTTTGCTATTGATACAAAGAGGCCATGGCCACAAATAAATAAAAATAGACAATGTTAAACCAACAAGAAATTAACACTTTGATAACAGGATGCTCTCTCTCATTTAGTAAAAACATATCGGATGGAATGGTGTCTTCTTCATTTGTAGAGATCTTCAGATCATATAAGCAAACGACAAATAATCCACTTTGGGTTCATTTGGTCAGTGAATAAGTTCAACAAACAGGTTAAAAAGAGCTTAGAAGAGAATATGTTTTGAATTTACTGGTAGAGATGAATCATTGAGAATTTGTAACTACTCATCAGCGAGTAGTCGGTTATCAAAGGGTCAGTAGTTAAATTTTAATTTGGAGAATTTTTGAAACATGAGATCCCAAAGGCAAAGCATTCAACAAGAAATGTCTTGGTCATTGCATTCATTTACTCTGTTGGCCGCAATACTGAATAAAGTTAACAATATTTAATCTGCTTCTGTTGATTATTTCATCGTGTTCTGATTAAAGACAGTCAAGCATCAAGCAATCTGTTACAAAAACTCTTCCTATTTTTCTTGTTTCTTGCATAAAGTGATCTGTGTGTCATCTTTTGGAGTATTAAGTTTAAGAAATCATCTACCTCCAGTTGGAAGGACACTGGTGATTTCTATAAATCCCTAAACATTTTTGTTCAGGGAACAATCAGAAATTTTGCTTGATGCTTGCCTTTTGTGTCAAGCTGAAAGTATTAAAAAGAATTATTAACATGTATAAATGTCCACAAATCTTACTCAATTATAATTCCAGCTAAAGTGCTGTATCATTTGTTATTAAAGAGTTGAATTTTGCAATATGCTGTTGAAAGAAACAAGGCCAAAAAGAAAATAAAACTTATTTTAATATCTGACCAAACACCCTAGAGAGTGCAATTTTTTTTACCAATTTTTCAATACATTCACCAATAAGTTTTACTATTTTCACCATACCATAGCTTAGTCTAACTAATATCTGATGCCTTTGAAAGTATGAATTTAGTTTTCAAGTTTTTGTTGTTGTTCTACTATTGAATAAGTCTTGTGAACAATTAGTTAAACTTAGTAAGGAGTCAACATGCAATACACTGGGATACACAATTAATGTTGTTGCCATGGGAACGGTTTCTGTCAGTTTTCTTACTGATTGATCCAATTGGCCCATGCCACGGGCTCGCCATCCGCAATTGTGTGGGCCGTGTCTGCTGCCGACTTGTCTGAGGTGCCTTGGTAATTTTTCACCTTGGTAGCCTGCTTAACATTCTTTTTGTATGCTCTTCCAATGTCGTACTCAGCTTTCAGATGGACATACATCTATATGTTTCATAAAAATAACATATAAACTTTGCTATCACAATCATAGTTCCCACCAGCAGAGTGACTTCAATTCAAAGCTGATACAACACTATTTAATTGCATTTAAAAAGATTTTTCAAGTCCCAAAACAGAAAACATTTCAGTGAAGCAGTGTTTTTAGGTCGCTTTTATTTGGGCTGAAAACATTTCAGTGAAGCAGTCTTTTTAAGTCACTTTTATTTGGGCTCACTTTTATTTGGGCTGAGACATTTTATCAAACACTGAAAATACCACAAAAATACATGTAGGAAAAGTCAACTCATAGACATGGTAAAATAGATAGATAAAAGGTCACAGACCCCATATCCCCCAAATCGAGGTGGCTTTTTGGGATGTTGGCTCTTTTAAGAATAAAGAAGTCAAATTCTGGCAAATTTTGATTATGACTAGACGATGTGCTGCGTGTTTTCAAAGGTGAGCCATACACGAAGTATCAAGAGATTCTTTTGAAGATTGCTCAAATTATTATTAAGAGAACACAAATATTATTTCTAAGTCGAATAAAATTAAACGTGGCCTGTGTCTTCTCAAATGTGAACCATGTATCAAATGTCAAGAAATTCTGCTCAAGTTACAATTTGGACAACCTGAATAAATATATATGTTATTCCCCCCATGCAGCCCTCTAAATTCAGATTGTTTGGCTTCGGCAATCCGCTACGGCAACAGTATGCCATGCCCCAGTTTGCTTCAGCAAATTGCTTCGGCAATGCTGATTGCCGTAGCCAATTATGAAGGCTGCCCCATGACACATGCGTCGCTTGACAAATGGAAATGTGGTCAAGACAAATTTGACAATGAGGTTCAGTCTTTTAGCAAAGTCCAAACACATGTGACGTAGTACATAACTTTTGGAATTCGGCCAAGCAAGGACACCATGTATTGTTGGGTGGGTTTGAAGCCCTAATTCTATATAATTGGTTTTAACCAATCGCAGTGAGTGGTTTCTTCTAGACGAGAAGAGGGCGGTATCTTCGCCCATTTATTATTTTGATTGATGATACATGTGTATACGCTTTTGATTGGCTGGCACACATTGATAGCCGACAATATTACGATTATTTTAGTTTAGACGATATTACTGACGATATTGAAATTTTAACCGGGTATGGTCGATTAATCGGGAAACCGCCCAGCACTAATTGATACTACAATAATTGTGATTTTAATAACTAAGATGAAAAACCTCTAATGATTGGGGCATCTCCGGAAGAGGATTGTTGATATAATGTTCCGGTTCATCAACGCTCTTGGCGACAAGGTCAACGAGAAGTAGTTCCTGCTTGTATTCAATGTGTGGTATACAGAACTATATATTCATTGCCTGTGATTTCATTCAATATATGTTCCACACATCAGCCGGTGTGGAATAGTGTATCAATAATTGAATAGCTTTCTTCTCACAACAGATTGACAAATAGTGACTGAAGTCTGAACATGAATTTCTTTCAAAATGGGACCAACTAGATCTGCCCTAAAATAGTGCAGTTAGAAAACCATGGTCATGAGATCTAGTCTAACCATCGGCTGGCTAATTTGAATTTTAGAACAAGCCAATTTATTTGAACTTCTCGTAATTTGCGAAGGCTATGGCTCCATATACAGCATCGTATATATAGCCCTGGCACTTAAATCTATGACATGACATCATTCCTCATATTAAGTTGATGACGTTAGACACAAGAAAACACTTCTATCATTATAATCCCAAAATTTCTCTAGACAGCTGGTTGAGGCCTTCAAATATAAAGTGAATAAATATTGAATTTGATTTTCTTTAATATCCACTTTATTTGAGCTGATTATTAAATTCCAAACTCAATAGCATAAGACCTAGCTACCCCTAATGAGCATGCACCTGGTTATCTAATTAACTGTAGTGTGAATATAAACTAAAATAAGGCAACGGAATTAACTGAGAGTGTCACGCCATTGCAACCAAATAACAAGAGCATTGCTAGGGTGTGGAAAAATAGGTGTGGTAAGTCCAACAAAGAGCCATAACACTCGTGAAAATTGGAGGGCGAACCTAAATTCGAACTAGACATATAGTTGCTTCGATCTGCAAAAGAAGAATGAACATGAATAATGAGGCCTTCATTAAGAAATCGTATATCTATATGTAGGCCCTGCCATTCTAATCAAGAAGATATTGCGATCAATCTGGTCAGCCTGGGTAGTAACAAAATTAAGGCATCTGTGTATTAAATATATCAATCAATCACAATAATTTGTTTATAAACCAAAAAGACGTCTCTCCTCCACAGCCTACCTGTCGGAACTCATCGATATCAATTCTCTCATCCTTTATTTTTGTATCGTACTGGACGACCAGGTTCCTGACTTTGTACGCTGGCAGATTGATCCCACATAGTTTGAGCGCCTCTCCAAGTTCTGATATATTAATGAAACCATTTCCATCCAAATCAATCTGAAAACAAAAAGAATAGTTCATATAATAACAGGTCCCATATTGAACATTCAAAATTATTATCATTCTCTGATATAAAGGTAATTGGAAATAAAATTTCATAACTCAGTTATCTGGGATAATAGTTTTTTATGACAATGATTTTAGGCCTCAAACTATCAAGTTTAGAAGTATATAAATGATAACGAGTTCTTGAAACATCTCCAAAGCTTTTGGCCCAAGGCCTTCATCTTGGAATTTAATTCACCATAAAATTTACATTCTTGCTGCTTCTTTATATGGTATTGAAGCAGCTGCAAGAGTGAAACATTTATGGTGAATTAAATTAAATTAAATTCCACTGATGAAGCACATTATCATCTATATTCTTGTAACCTACAGTCCCTGAATCAGGACTACCAAATTACCTATCAATTTTACAGTAATCCCCTTCGATAAGAGAAACATTACCCCTTTTCCTCATTCCATTTCTTGTATGAAAATCGGCTGCAAATTATAAGAAATATAACCTGTATTATGCAAGGTATATTGACAAGTTTGTTTGAAAATTTTCTACGTAGGTACATGTAGATATATGTCTTGACTAATAGTGTACCTATTATGAATCCAATTGACCCTTTAAATACTAAAAGGTAGTATAATTTCGCAAAATTATATTAAGCATGTAGTTTGGCATCAGACAGATTTGTGTCATTACAAAATGAGTCACTAATTTCTTAAAGTATCACTGAGCATTGCGATGCGGCAAACGACATTTCCCTCGGTGGACAGAGATTGTCGCTAGATGCATGCATTTAAGCAAAAGCAAAAGTAGTTGTAATTAGGCCTAAAAAAAAAATACATTTGTTTCCGCTAACGAGCTGAACAAAATTAGGGTAGGTAGGTAGGCTTTTTTTTTTTCAGTATCTTTAAAAATAACTGTATAATACTTGTCAATAACCCAAACTATGCACTTCTTAGCCCCAATCAGGTTAACCCAAATGACAGAGGAACTAAAAACTCCAATTCAATCTTACATATGCTTCAATATTTACATATATACTAGTCTATATACAAATATAGTCTTTGATAATCCTAATATTTCCCATATGGTCTGGCGACAACTGGAGTCAGTCCAGCACCACTGCACTGTCACATATTGGAGTGACCGTCTTGTACCGATCTCTTAATGATGGCTTCGCAACCCCACCTTCTCCTCCGCATTCGGTGAAGGATCTAGGTATTTTTTGGGGACACCTGTTTTTGGGCAATGATATGCCAAAGACATAACCTGAAGGCCTGTGCGGAGGAAGGTTTGGGAGGGGTGACCCCCTGCTGATGGTGGGGGTTCTCCCCGTGGAAATTGTTTGAAAATCCATTGCATTTAGAGCTAATCTAGGGCACTTTGAGTCTGTATTTTGAATTTTACTGAGAGGTCAATTTGATCAAGTTTCTCAAGCATAACTTTGGAAATTTTTTATATATGTATGGATTGGAAATGCTTATAACTTATTGTCAGATATCTTTTGGTTCAATGGATTATGCTTATCCTGCTTGAAATGAGACTTACCATTATCACTCTAATTCATATAATAGGCTATTTTATAAAATTCAAGTGAGACACATACAGTAGTACAGAAACAATGTCTATTTAGTTAGTATTTACTATTTATAGTACTAATCTCTATGTTAATTTTTCATTTGGTATTATGAGATCCCACCTGATAACCAGGTTGATTCGATCAAATTGTTAATGTTCCTGTACTGTATTTGATTGAAATACTGAAGTCTGAAGGCTGAATCATAACAAACCTGAACTGAAACTATTTGAAGTTTTCACAGATGAAAGCTAGATAAAGCCAAACATACTTTACAGTATGATTCCAACTGTTAAACTTAAATCTTTTTGTAAACTAAAATTTCTTATGTCAATATATATAAATGTTTTGCATCTTGTTATGATATGAATTAGGACCTAAATTGAAGAAAAAAAATTTTAATTTTTTTTTAATTTTTTTTTTGGTCCAATTTTTTTTTTTGCAATGGCAATAAAAAGTTTAGGGTCGGGGGTTTAAAATAGGGTCGGTCGGGTTAGCGGAAACAAACGTCTTTTTTTTTACGCCTTATACAGCACTATAACAATCTTTTTAGGACCATGCTCATATCAAGCTACTGCTATCCTCAAAGTAAGTGACTTGAATGACTGCGTTATTACCGGCAGTATGCCGCATTCACAGCGGTAACGAGACGGTCAATGTGGTGGAGTTAAGGTACCATGCGGTTATGATACTGAAGTCTATTAGCGGGTCGTCACAGGATAACTTGAAAAAATAGTATGTCCGTGAGGATCTCATTATATGTTACACAGATATAAGGATAATCACGGCACTTGATGTTCATGCCTGCATGCGTAATGCCAACCAATGCGGCCTGACACCAGGCATGAGTGGGGTCTACAATTTGACAGCTGAAACAATGTCAGCAATTCAAAGTGCATAAAGTTCACATCATGCTACATTATGGGGTCAGCGCTGGAAGATTACAATGAAGACTAATCATGTCGCATTCACAAAAAGTTCACATGATTATTTAGTAAGTGTTTACTGTTGTAATTCTGACATTTCTGTTTGAAATTTGGCTTTTAATTGCTTTAAATCCCAGATGCATCGCAGTTTTGAAGCTGGTAAACTTAACGCAGTATTGGTGGTAAACTTAATGCAGTATTGGTGGTAAACTTAACGCAGTATTGGTGGTAAACTTAACGCAGTATTGGTGGTAAACTTAACGCAGTATTGGTCGTTTATACAGCGGTATGTGACTGCAGTATTACTGGGGTGACACCATATAACAATCTAACAATGCTATTCTAGCAAATAAATGAAAATGTTCTTTTCACCCCCACCTGTGTGCCCCCTCCCCTGGTGTTGAGGGAAAGAGGGGAAGTGTCAGCCACCCTGCCCCAGTGCTTCTCAGCAAAGAGAAAGTTAATACAGGATATGTGTAATCATGAATGTAAGATCATGCACAATAAAATCTCTATCTGGACAGATCAGTTTCGCTTGCTGAACCAAATGACAGAAAGGAGCTTTCCATAAATACTCTATACAACACAAGCTTGGAAGCTATTCAAATATGTTTATAACAATGCAGAGAACAGGTTTAACAGGGAGAGGTACTGTAACATGTCTGAATACAGGGTAGGAGTAAGGTCGTATTTGTTGAACAATAGAGTATTAACTGCGCTCAAGAGACCTTATTCTGGGCTATTAGCCAGTGCATATGTCAAAATGTTCATGACTGTCACGTTATGTAACTACTTAAGTGGGAAATAAGGTGGTGATTACTGGAACATGTATAAATTAAGGTAACACCTGGTGGAGACAATATTCTCAGACATTCCTTTGGGTGATATTTGTTATTTGTGTATTTGTTAAAGTCCATGGGTACTGAATTACATAATGATAGAACCATAAATGATCATATTTTTACACCTACTTAATAAGGATGTTGTAATCTGAAGAAAACTGTCTTAACCCTATCTACATGTATACTAAATGGATTCTCCCATTCAGTGATACAGATATACAATTGAATGGTCTATTATTCACCTGGAGGGATGTTTAGGTTAATTT
Organism: Siphonodentalium dalli; assembly: GCA_032622095.1. NCBI lineage: Eukaryota > Metazoa > Mollusca > Scaphopoda > Gadilida > Siphonodentaliidae > Siphonodentalium > Siphonodentalium dalli. Next base: position 58,861,955 of record CP136067.1, read on the forward strand.
GCAGATGACAATACAACAAAAAGATAATACAAGTGCTGAAGGAGTCCTATTAATTGGTGGGAAATGTGCTATTTTGTTGAACTTAATATCTGAAAATTTCCAAAAGGAATTACTTATCAATGTTTATTTTGTAAAGAAAAGGGGTTACAGTTGCATGAACAACATGTTTGTCCAATTGTCCAATGTTTGCACACATTAACGAGAACCAAGTGTCAACCGGTATATGTGGAGCACTGTATCCAACATACCCGCACATCTACCCGCACTGAACTGCAGTGACTGGCAGCAAAATATACCCACACAACTACCCACACACACTAACGGGAAAATATACCCGCAATATACCTGCAAACCCCATGACCTCTTCTTGGTCCATACATGTAACCCACTGACCTCTACCCATTGACCAATCAAATCCACGCTCAATCAACCATAGTTATAAAAGGACAGGCAAAATCCACATCTGCCCACGCCATCCTGGTCCTGACCAACAGTTATCGAAAGCGCTGGACCATTTTTTAATATGGATAATCAAGATGGTGGTTAGAAAAGTTAGATAAGAAAAGAGTGTGCTCAATATTGTCTATGGTTTCTTTTAACCATTAGTTTACTAAATACCCAGTGATGAGTAGTTCCCTATGGAAATGTTCAGATAATAAGTTCAGCAAACGGTAGAACTTATTATCTGAATATTTCCCTTACAACAGATAGGACTCATTCTGTACTTGAATAACATATCAATCAAGTGTATACTTTATAACTGCACGAGAGAATCCATTTTATATAAATAGTAATGAAAGGATTAATCACTGAATAGAATCACCCCTCCCCCATTCAGCTGATCATTCTAAAATGCTGCAAAGTTGATGTGTCCTGCTGATGTTGCTATGGATAGAGTAAATAAGAAAAAGTACTGCTTATTTATTAAAAATTGTCATTTTCATAGTTTTGGAACATCTGGACAATTTAAGATAAAGGTAGGACCACTGTCTTGTCAGTAGAATTCAAGCACATAGATATCTAAATATACATCAACAATGACTGTACTTATTGCGAGGCAACCCAAATCAAGATGACATTGCCCACCTACTTCCCTATGCATACTAGTCTATTATGCCAGTAGAATATAGATACTCAGGAGTAAAATTACTAATCATGGAATCACACTGATATTTTATTTACCTCTTATTAGGTATTTACACAGACATCAAAGAATCCAGATTCCCAGTGGGAAAATACATTTAGGAAGTTTAGACTTTTTTTTACTTTTAGTTTAAACAGGAAGTATGGTAAACCAATATGGTGCACTTTCCAAACAAGGAAGTATCTATAAGCGTAACAGTAAAGCATGGTTTGTTTGAATGGCACATATAGAAACCATTGTTATCTTCGCTTTAACGATTCAAATCTTATTTACTCAAACCTGATTTGGTATTTAACCAGTCAGATTAATACTCATTATTTGTCAGACTTCAGTGATTCAGCGCGTATATTTGTGCTAAAATATTTGGCTGAAGAGATGAGTGGGATGTGGTGTGATTGATAAGAGATGAGTGGGATGTGGTGTGATTGATAAGATATCTTAAGATCAACCATCTTTCAAACTTCCTTTCTTAGAAGTCAAGTTTTGTTATGGACATTTTGAATAAGATAACAAGTGAAAATGGTATATTATTCCAGGAAAAAACTGGGGTTGTACATGTAGGTCATATATGGCCATGCTGTGTTATTCAATTCTCATAATATTAAACTATCATTCTGATGTTCAAATCAAACTGTGCCAATCAGCGTCCATCATCTTATTGAGCTCAATACTGTGTTATCCTAAGCTTCTCAGTGTAATTCATCTCTTTATGGTTATTCAACCTTCAGTTTGATTTAACTTTCAGGGTAATTCAACTATTTTGTTATTCAACTCTCATTTTCGCCGTTATTTCATGAATATTACCTCAGGACTAATGTTTTGATTGTTACAAACCGGCCAAAATCAAGATGGCTATTTGAAAAAGCAGTGCATGCATGCAGCCACTATAAAACTATTTTTAAATATATCTATTCTTGAATGTTTCAAACTGACACTGATGTCATGCACAATTGAAAATGAACATTTTAGATTAAATGATGGCACATCTTTTAACAGCACCAATTTGTCCCACCAACATCATATAAAATCGACAGGATCAACCAACATCATAACAATTATTCAGGCACGATTTCCATTCAACTTGCAGGATGTTATTCAAATCACATGGTGATAATCAACTCCCACAATTTTATTAAATTTTCATGGGGTGACTAAACCTTCATGGTGTTATTCACCTCTCATTTTGTCATTCTAGTCATACTATGTTTTCATCTTACACATTAACAGTAAGCCCCTTTCACATGCCACTGTTCTAACACCTCTTATTCAGATATAGTATGTGACCTAGGTCTATGAGATCGAGTTTAAAGTCAAGGTATTATTGATAACTTCTGGATGAAGGTCATGAGGTGTGAATCAATGAATGACGGATTGGATCAATTACTTGCCCTATAAATGGTGACAGGAATGTTATGAAATGTAACCTGGGTATCAGCCTGTCAAGCCAGTAAATTAATTCAAACTGATACAGAATTAACATTAGATTGGAATTTATCCTGCGTTATTCATAAAATGTATGGATTTATTTACTCTCCGACCGTCCGCAATGTTCACCATCATGAGAAACCATGCAGTACAATCAATCCACCAATTTTAAAATAATGTAATGGGAGGAATGCCCCAACAAAAAGAGCATTGCTGTTGCTATCAGGCTTTATAGCTCAACTTTACAATGTAAAGAGTAAAATGGAGATCACAGACAGTTCAAGTTAAATTGTTTACAGTCACTAGTAAAGCAGGGCTTTTCCTGATTTCCAGTTGGAAATTATTGTCACGATGCATACTAAAAAATAAAAATAGCCTGGAATTATTTTGCCCAGTGAGTTAATAATAGCTGATGGATTGTACTGGTCTCTCTTGGCAGCGTGTAGAGTTGAAGTGATGAAGCCTGATAGAACCACTATCTGGGCAAGTAATTAACTTGTCTGTCAGGGTTAATGGACGAGCTATTGGACATTCATAAAATTTAGTTTAGTCCATTAACTGACTTAAAGCACAGTTTAATAATATACAAGGAGAAATTACATTGGTAAAGAAAAATATCGATAAACGAGACATTTATGAATTTTTTTCTGGGGAAAAATAATCCTTGGCAGACAGCAATACCACATCCCTTGACGCGGCTCATGTGAGTACAAATTGCATGTTGATTTTGTCGTGGTAACAATTGTATCGGCATATACAGCTGTCCAGTACAGCTTTGTTCGAAACTAAACATTGAAATATGCACATATAATAAAACATTTGTTTTTACTGTAAATATAGCGTAGTATATATGTGATATCTGTATTTTGGGCACATGTGCATTTCAGGAACGTTTTGACTCGCGAATTATAAAGTAATATTGTTCTGCTCAGAAGAACAGTAACTCTATTATGATGACGTGTTGTGTTTGAATGTGATAGATACAACTGGTATGAAAATTAACATGCTGCCTTTTCTGACAAGGAATTGTATTACGTGGAGTTTATAAGAACTATGCAGATGTTTGTTATTGTGGGTGGGCTTTAAAAGCAAACTATTTCTCAAATAGATGTCCCCATGCGAGTTCGTTGTGCATAAATTGGAAGACATGACCATTATAGATTTTTACAAATGTCGACTTGTTGACTATAAAGCATAGTACAAAGTGCCCATTTGGTGAAATAGAAGGTCGATGTAGAACAAAGGAGCTGGGTTTTAAGAAAGGTTAATGCCTGACATACTAGGTCAAATATTAAAGCAAGAGAATGCTGGTTCCAATAGAAAATAAATGGTTGCATCGCCACACATCCACAAAATTGGAAGGAAATGTCTCTTGGACATTAAATGGTGTTATTATCAGGACATAAAAACCTTTAAAACAAATTATGACTGGCCTCAGGGTTCAAAGTGTTAAAATTTAATGGTGTAATACTGGAAATCATCTTCCTAAAACCAATATACAAAATAAGCAGTGTTTTATCTGATTGTTTACTGCTAACATCCTGTGCCCCTGGCAAATTGACTGTCAGACTGCAAACCTGGCACAATATAAAATGTTCATGCTTCATGCATGAGGGGATGTGAATGGCCGATCAGGCACAGCCCAGTAGGCCTACTCAAACAAATACATACATGTCAAAGAAATAACATTATGGACATATTTGTATTGTATATGTGCTATTCATGTATGACAGTATGTTTACATATGCAAATCCGTTAAGTACAAATATGAGTTTAACTATTAAAGTGACCTATAAGATCCAAGGTTAACTCAAATCTCAGTATAGATATGTTTGCTTTAGTAAAATACCCATGTAAGGAAATACATTAAGGCTGATATACGATATTAACACGTGTTGGTTTCCGAGATCTGTATTCAAAGTGAACTAAGTTCTCTTGGTAATACGTGGTGAAACCAGAGGACAAGCCGATATCTGCCTGTCCAACAGAACTACACATCTCAAAGACTTGGGCCATCAATGATATTTGTTGAATGAATGCCGAGACTTGAAACCATCTCTGTGAGGACACCTTTGAGACTTAAGGATACCTGAAAACTCTGAGGCCAAGTCATCTATGTGAAGCCAACATTTGTGACTTTTAATAATAAGCATGCCTGATAAACTCTGAGCCCCCCCCCCCCCCAAGTCGTCTATGTGAGGCAACCTTTGTGACCTATTAACATACTTGCATGAGAACGCCAAGACTTCAAACAATCTCTGTTGGCAACCTTTGTGACTTAAGCATACCTGAGAACACCGAGGCCACAAGTCAACTACAATGTATATGAGACAACCTTTGTGACCTAAGCAAGCTAGAAAACACTGAAACTCCAAGTCATCTATGTTAGGCAACATTTGTGAACTAAGCATACTTAAGAACACTGAGGCCCCCCTACCCAGGTCATTTACCTGTATATGAGGCAACATTTGTGACCTACCGTCACCTACGCATACTCGAGATCGCTGAGACCCCCTCCCCCAAGTCATCTACCTGTATTTGAGGTAACCTTTGTGACCTGAGTATGTTCATCTTAAACAACAACAATTATCACGTACAGAGGCAGTGAGTCCCAGACGATGTTTGAAATGTAATTAGCTATTTGTTAACGATCCTAAGATGACAGAAAAGGATACCCGCTGGACAAACATTGTGAGTTAGAAGGGGTGAGAACTGTCTGACCTTAGATGAAGTATTAACTGACTTACAAATGGGCTGTGTAGTTTCAAATGAGCATTGCACAGAAAAGGACATTCAATTTAAAGTGACTTACAATCTCCAGGCCTCCAAGTTAACCCTTTCTTTACTAAATACTCACTGAGTATTTGCCATAGGAAATGTTCAGATAATAAGTTCAATAAATGACCATACATGTAGGTCATTTGTTGAACTTATTATCTGAACATTCAACTCCAATAAATAGGACTCCTTCTGCAATTTTAATATATGTTGTCTTGTCGTATCTCTGTCATTTGCTCATTTTTTCTGAACACCCCTCCAAATGAATAATAGACCATTCCAATATATAACTGGGTGGGAGAATCCATTTAATGTAGAAAAGGTTAACATGTTGAGTGCCACTACGAGTTATCTCATAGTACACAACCTTCGCAGGTTGCCACTACGAGTTATCTCGTAGTGGTTTCCATGTCGTGTATCTGACAAATGGAAGCAGTGGAATAGGTCGACACACCACGAAAACCCGCCTCGGGACATCAGAACAGTGATTTTATCAAATAAATAGTGTGGCTCTCCTTCCATTGTTCAACAGAATGCTGAAAGCACCATTCAGCACATATATTCTACTCAAAATGGTCCAGTTGTGAGTGAATACAGCTGACACTGTCTCACTGAGTGACCACCAGAGGCAGTCGTGTGTGGTCAATTGTACTGTTTTTTTTGGTATTCAATAGACTGATAATGTGCACGCTTGCAAACAGTCGGGGTGTGGATATTCACAATGTACAAACATGCGAAGGCAGTTTCGAGGAATGGTTACATCGTTGTGTTTCAACGCATTGAAACTTCGCACAACCACCCACACACGTCACACAGGCCTGCCAAATCTGTTCCCACTCACGCATGTGCGAATGGACGCATCCAATACAAGATAAGCGGATAATCCATGACGTTACGCTCGTTGATGCTACCATTATCTCATTATTAGGGAATACAGCAGTTGTTTTGAGAATACACTGTGCGGCTCCATTTGGGGGCTAGGTATTTTATTATTTATAATTCAAGTATAGAGGAACAATTACTCCCTAAAGCTACATTGTATCCTCTTCCTAACGTGTTGGACAATGGAAAGCGTAACAATTACCGTACTTTAGACGTCATGCAGTCCATCGAACTGTTCTACATGTATGTACGGATAAATAGTTTTGTGTAGCATAGAGGTTTAGTGTAAAGGGTAACTTATTTCCAGACGGATAGATTATATGGATTCGTTACATGTAGCACACTCCTGAATGTACAGGGATCTATTTGGCTACTGTTGCATGGTTACTTTAATTTTGTGCTGACAATTCTTCCTACACTATTATTTTGGGCTGTACTTTGGAACCCTATAGCATAGTCCTAAATCAGGCTATATGGGAGATAACTTACAAAGCCCGAATCAACAGAAGATGCATGTTCGTAAAGATGCATGCTCGTAGTCATGGACGAAATAAACTCATCCTCACAGGAAACAAGTTCACCCGATTCCACGACGGATTCACTGTCTGTAGCCATGTATGCTCATATAAGTATAATTTGCTCCAGCGTGCATCAGTCATAATATAACTATATAACGAGCTATAACCAGGACACACCTCCATAAATATGCTTACCACCAAAATAACTTGTTTGGGTTACATTCTGCTTCATATTTGTTGCTCAAACGTGTCCAGTTGTGTCTACGAGATAACTCGTAGTTGGCACTGGTGGTGGGAATACCCAAATTCCTTCCGCCATTGCCGGCTACGAGTTATCTCGTAGTACTATCAATCGCCGTTTCTGTCATCTAAAGTCGCGACGTCATCCAATTCTTGCTTCATTGAAGCCAAATTATGGTCTACTAGAGGTATCTATCTTGCCACGATTTGGCAAACTTGCGAGATTACTAAGTGATTTCCGGCACTCAATGTGTTAAACATTGTAATTACTTGCTTTTGCCACATGCTGGGAATCAAAGTAAGATTGATCAATACATAAAATACCAGTAACTATATATGGTAGGGCCCTGCGAACCTTATAATTTAGGTCGAACCGAACCTTGAAACCGAATCATCGTCTTGGTTTCGAATCGAACCGAATCTCGAACCTCGAACCCAATTACCGACCGTGTCATTGAAGAGAGTCCAAGTGACGTACTCATAATACTAGTAGCCAGTTAGAACGTATGTGAATCATTATAATAGTACAATCAACGTGTTATATACAAATTTATCGTATACGATATAAGATAATTACATGTTGAAGAATTATTTTATATTGGAGATGAATGACAATCCGATAAAACGTTGATTTTATGTTCCGTTTATGTCCATACATTATATTACATAACCCCGATTAAAACAAATATCTGATTATCATTCTCCGTATATACCCGCGTCCGCTCACTGAGCATCACTCATGAAAAATCATAACTTATGACTTATTCTAACAGTAAGTGAGACAGATGTCTGATTGAATCATCGGTCAAGCTTCCAGTATTACATATGTACAATGTAAACAACGCGATAAACGACGCATTGAACTCCTAACACACTGACAGCATGAACGCGCCACGTGGCATAACTCGGTAACTATTAACAGACTCGTCAATCTGTAACTGCGACAACACATGACAAAGATCAAAGCGTGCCGACGTCGCGTTGTAGCAATTAAGTGTCACAAGACAAAGCACATCGGGTTACATAATCATGTCAATCATTTATGCTGATAAACAATGGCCACACCTTCTCCTCACTGTGATTGGTTGACTCCAATTGTTGACACAGAAGGCTGCCGGAAATACCTATTCACTTTCAGCCAGTTTACGGAATTCAAAAAAGCTTGTTCGATCTGTATTCATCAATAATCATAACTTATTGTCTCGTTTGTTAGGTATAATTATGTCTATTAGTAAAGTTATATGGAGAATAAAACAAACTTTGACGAGGTAGAACTTTGACTGAGATAGAAATGTTATAGTTTTACTAATTAATTATCACGAATTTGACATGTCCGACTGGACCGTTTAGCAGGAGCGGAATAAAGTTATGCCAAAAGACCCTTTCAATGAAATATCACCCAGTTACCCCGCCCGAGTAATGATCAAAGTAATTATGTCCAATGTAAACATAAAATCATAGTATCACACAGCTGTATGTAAACCAATTAATATACGGTATATAATCAATAAACAATTCCCAGTACGCAAAATTTGCCCATTTTGCGGGACTAAAGAAAAGGTTCGATATAAACGAATCCCGTCTAAGGTTTCGAACCGGACCGAATCATCACAGCGGTTTCGAACCGAACCGAACCTCGAACGGTTTGCAGGGCCCTAATATATGGACCATGTGAATGTATATATCTTGGAAAGTCTTACTTTTTATCGCTTCGGAAATATAAAAAGGTCCCTTTTTTTCTACAGCATGTAACAATAACGAGCCTTGTTCTGTATTTGCTCATATGTTAAAATGAAGAGTGTTTGTACATAAAAGTTCAAACCAGCTGATAAATTTCTGTTACTGTATATACCGGTAATAGATTAGTCTTTTCAGAATATGGAGTCTGTATATGAGTACTAGTATATTGTGTATTAAAATTAATCAGCCCAGAAAGTAACAAAAGCAAATACTTTCTATGTTAAATATTTAAAATATGAGGCCATATATCAGTGTATACAGTCCTTATGAAGACTCGCAATATCACTATAATAATAGGTAAGTAAAATTACGATAATCGTCGATACACCCATCGATACCCCGTACCATTAGACCCCTAAAATAAACCCGTTCGTTTTACCATGTTAACTCCAGCGTTAATCCCGACTTGTACTACTTGAATAATGATACCGATATCGATACCGAGGTATGGGCCCCATAAAATACCAAAACCGATACTGAAACAGAAATTTCAATACCGCCCATCTCTAATTCCAATGTTTACTTTTACAACTGGGTGGGAGAATCCAATTAGTATAGAAAAACGGTAAAGCTGATAAGTTCAACAGACAACCTAGGATTGTTTGTCAAACATATTAGCTGAACATCCCTCAGTCTTAGTAAACTTAGCGTACATTTTCTCCCAAAGTCGCGCACGATACGTCTAATCGAAATGGCAGTCAAGGTCATTTGTGCCGAGCTCGAAAAACAACAGAGCGAGAGACGTCATTATCATGGCAAGCGACTCCCAAAATAGACTAATTTAGGCACGTCAATCATTTTGGTGCCAAGAAACGAAAGTAGGTTTCGAAAGTCGTAAATTTATACTTCTGCAGAATCATGGCGATATCATAGTGTGTCCATAAGAATTAGCGTACATATATCAGCTGTATATAGTATAATGCGATTTATAGAAATACATCCTTCATTGTTCATAGTAGTTGCAATAGAACACACTTTAATCGATTATTCTCCAATATTTTCCGCTTTTCTAGTGAAAATAATTTAAAGCGAAAGAGATTCCTGTTTGGACTGCTCATGTGCGAAGTAATTATGTTATCGATTATCCACGCCCATAGGCTAAAATTAGATGTTCCACGTGTTTATTTGTATACAAGAGCTGGCGTTTTTTAAAGACGCCAGCCAATCAGGTGGCAGGATTTCCCAGGGCTTCCCCGGTATGTGCAAACGGAAATGAGGGGTTCTTTCCTTCGACGTACCAGCGCGTCTAGCAATTGTACTTCGAAATTTATTTACGACTGAACATCCCTATAAATGATTCAAGTAGCTACCAACCAATGAGTATTCAGTTATAACTCTTCCTAACAAGTTTGATGTAGTTTCTGAAGTATAAAATAACAAGAGGTGTGCACTAGCGTGCTAGCATACCCCCACCGTGGCAAATTCAACCCGCATTATCCGTAAACACAACAAAAAAGATTTTTAACTTTAAAGAAAAATTTGGATTAATAATATCGATATGGTGTCGCAAGAAGCTTGTACAGGAAAAAAATATTCAAATTGGTTCATATTTATTCGAATGATTGCAGAAACCCAAAAAAGGGTAGAAAATGAAACGCAACATTAACATCTAAGATGTCTTTTGTCGAGTGTTTCCTAACTTGATAGCATCCACACAAAAAAAATCCCAAATCCACAAAAAAAAAATCCCTAAATTTTCTAAGTCAAAATAAGTCGAAAATGAAGTGTAATGTTAGAAAAAACAGTCGAGCTAACCCTGAGCCGCATCATGTAGAGAGGGTGTTGTGAGAAGCATGTATACCAAAAATTATTGAAATCGGTTCATATTTGTTAAAGTTATTAAGTCGGACAGAATTTTCTAAGTCAAAATAAGTCGAAAAGTAAGGAGTAACTTAACTCTTTCGCTGCCACCCCCCGCCACACGGACATATAATATAATACTCCCCATGCAGTGTCAAGCATTCTGGGTGTAAATACAAGTATTTTATGTATATGTGGGTAATGCAATGACTATCGGGTAATTATCGGTGTATTTAGTTGAAACTTCACATGTGGGTATATATGACAATGACCTATCACCTGCCCCGACGAGGAGACCCATCAAGGTCATATGGGTCACGTGCCATTGGCGGCCATCTTGGATTTGCTTTAATTTATGTTTTTCGGTATTTTTTTTCAATTCATATATGATTAAATGTTTGTTTTTTGTTCTAGTGTTCTATCCCATTAATTAATGCTTCACCAGTTAATCATATTCCGGCTACTATTCCGTATTTTTCACCGACCTCATTCCGACAGAATTTTTGGACGCTAAACTGATCAGCAGAAAGGAGGCCGCCAAGTCAATTATGATGTTTATTTTCCACTCATATATCGCATCCCACCAAAAGTTAATTTGTCAATGGTATATTCTGGCTCGGACTGTACTCATAGAACTTCAGGAGTAGCATGACTTTGACTAACATTTCTTCTAAATTGTCAGCGCACACCAGCACTCTACATAAAATAAATGAACCCCCGTTGTAATGCAACAAAACAATAAAATTACGACCCGTAAACCAGGTGCACCCCGAACTCGCATAAATGCGTATTTGGCAGCGACTGGGTAACTCGCATTTATGCGAGCTTGGCATCGAAAGAGTTAAAAAAAGAAAGTTGGACCGCACCGCAATTAGCATCATGGAGGAGAGGCGGTCATAGGGAGATTGCATACAAAAAATTATTGAAATCGGTTCATAGTTGTTCGAGTTATGAGGTCGGACGGACGGCACGACGGATGGACGGACGGACACACGGAGGGAGAAAGTGTGATGGACAGACGCAGTCAATCCAGTATACCCCCCATTTTCTTCGAAAGTGGTGGTATAATAAATACGAATCAAATACGTCTGTCTGGAAATGCTTCTATCAATTAAAATTGATATTATTTAGATTTTTCTGGTTTAATTCATGTATAAAACCTTTCAGGACAGTTTCTTATGGGCTGTTTTCAGAACATAAACTTCAGGCAACATTGCGGAAACAGTTGGAGCGTACAGTAATGCCCTAATTAATCGACTCCATAACCACAGTAGAATTATGGGTAATTTTTCAGGATTTAGTCGTATTTCCGACTAAATCCTGAGAAATTACCCATAATTCTGCTGTGGTTATGGAGTCGATTAATTATGGCATTACTGTACCTGGAGCGAACCAAGACGGAGAACTATATCTGTTTAATAGCGCCCTCAATCAAGACAAATTCAATTCAATTAATAGATTTCACCACAAATTACGCACAGTATATAGACAATCTGTATTTTATTCACGAAAAAGCTACGGAGTATTTGTAGTCTTGAAATCGGGTTTGATAAAAAAGATGTTGTTGTAATTGTGGCCCGGAAGAGATACCGGTACACTATCTTTAATATTTAGAGGTTTCTACTTGGCCTAAACAATATTATGTACATACAAGCGAACACAAAGCTCTTGATATACTCAAATTGTAAATATCAGATCAAGTTAATATCTGTTAATAGCAGGTCAAACAAAATGCCTCCGGTCCCCTCAGACCATTAGAATATGTCAGCATGTGATGGTAGTGCTGTGGTATTAACACATAACATAGATAGGGCATTAAATCAATCACTCTGCAAAAAGGTTTTATAAAAGTCATCACAAAACTAAAATTAGTAGGATCAAAACAGTAAGAATTTTGCACGGATATAAGTTTTATCCATTTTTTTTATCAGTTTAGTTATGGATCATTGACAAGATTAATTTTTTTTAGGGTCCGTGAAGTTAGCACAACATTCAACATTCGTTCAACATTCGTGTGAAGTTGGCACAACATTCAACATTCGTTCAACATTCGATTTTTCTTGTACATAAGTTTTTTTAACGTGAATGGATTAAGTGGGTCGTATATATAGCACTCCTATCAAAAGTAGAGTATTCGATACTTCGATACTCATTTTTGAGCAATTTTAACATTCGATTTTTCTTGTACGTAAATTGTTTTAACGTGAATGGATTTAGTGGGTCGTATATATAGCACTCCTATCAAAATGAGTATTCGATACTTCGATGCTCATTTTTTAGCAAATTCAATTCCGGTGGAGAGAGAGGGGCACATCATATACGCATGATCGGATCGGGCCCATATATGCAGGGATTTACCCTGATGGTACTTTAATTCTCCATAGGGCCCACGCCTAGCATATGTGGTTTTCGCTGGCGAATGTTGAACAGAAAGAACATTCAACATTCGTTCAACATTCGTGTGAAGTTGGCACAATTTAACATTCAACATTCGTTCAACATTCAAATTTTCTTTTACATAAGTTTTTTCGACGTGAATGGATTAAGTGTGTCGTATATATAGCACCCCTAGAAATCCGCTGCTCCATAATAAGGGAATAGGGAGAACTCTTCTCTGAGTTTGGACCTCTAAGCTGATCCATGTTGACGGAATCAGTAGCTAACTGTTAAGACTGAAATATGTTGACACATACATAGGAGACCATGACAGAATGCCCATAAATGGGGTGACACTGAACAGTCGTGGAATGTTAATCTGGCAAGGTTCAGATAAATAAACGGAGTAACTGTTACAGAATCGGTCAGAAATGTCTGAACATGGCGAGATAATCACAAACACAAACAAACAGTGACTACCTGTCAGTGTAATCAATGGTGGCATCAGATAACAGTAAACACTACTACAGATGCCCGTCAAATGATGGATGTGACAGCTTGTGTATCAACAAGTAACATGTATGTGGCCAGACAGTTTAAGTAAGGGTTAGAGCAAAAGAATAGTTCTTTGCCAGAATCAATCGAGTCAAACAGAGTCAAAGACAAGATTTATTCTGCTAAAGAACTATTCGCATACTCTGACCAACTTAAAGCAAACTCAACACAATTGACTGCACACAATTAGCTGGAAATTGCCGTTGAGCATGAGTTGACCACGACACAAAACCCGTGCACCTGCCGACATTGAAAACACCTTAAAATTGGTGTGCTTTACCAAAAATCGAGAAATGATTTTGACATGAGATTTTAACATTAAGAGTATTACTAGTACATGTATTTATTTGTAGAAAGAGTATTGTGCTCTAAAGCCAGTTAATATTCGTAACTTCAAATTTTGAATATTATGAGTATTACTAGCACATGTATTTATTTGTAGAAAGAGTCAGTCACAATATTGCATCCAATTTAATCATGAAATTTCCTTTGCCAACTTGAAGATCAAGAGGGATACATTTTCAACCAACTTCAATAGATAACCACCAAAGTTCAAATTCATGTCAGTGAAATAATGTTTTGAATGTTTCATATTGCCAATTAAATCAGTGAATAAGAAAGACCATTTAATAAAATAAATATATACATTTTTGCATTGGGCTATGTTGTGTTTTCTGATACAGATAGAACAATCTGGTTGATATATTCTCACAATAGTAGCTTATTTGTTACATCGTTACTCCAGCAAGCATACCATCTGAGTGCTGAACAATCAGTCATAAAAACTAAAATATACAATGTACCTTTAAAGTCACAAACAGGCATGATGTGTGAGTAAGAGGACAAGGAGAGAAGGGTTCCTGAGCCTACATCCAGTGGGTGTCTCACCTGGTCGAAAATTTCAGATGGAAATTTCTTTCCTGGATTCAGATAAAAACTAGGCTGAGATTTTCATAGATAATTTAATTTTCCAGTAAATAATTAGTGAGAAATATGTTGTTTTAAGACCAATAGGTAACTATTTCTATTATCAGTCAAATCTTGACAATTGGAAAGCTAAAATATTAGTTGGAATATTGAAATTTTGTGGAGCAGGTCCAACAAACACCAACGCCCATCGCCTCTATGAGTAAATGCACGGTGACCTAACCTAGCGTATTTTGCCTCGAACAAATCACCTGGATGACACCAGATAAGTACAGTGACAACCTAAGAAGCTTAGCCAGTCCCCACCCTAGTCAAGTATGATGTGCATTGTGTGTCTAAATACTCAAATGGGAAGATCATCGCTCAAATAAACAATGTTTATCCTCTCGAAAATAAATGAAAACTAAGCCTGTATACCTCGATACTAAATGCAATGGATTGTTATATTTGGTACACAGTGTTGACAGAGTGGCTTATATCCAGACAGGTTTATGGCTCACACCATTGAAATTTGAAATCACCAGTCAGCAGTAAGCAACAAAAATTAGCTCGAAGCAATGAACCATGGGCTTACATGTATATAAAGAGTATGAATGTATAATAACCTGCATGGTCGGGTGCCTCCGTATAGAGGTACGTTTGCACCTGCAATATTCTCGAATTGATTTTATCGACAATCTTTTACAATTGGGAGAGATTGTTCTTGTCATATTCATAGAAGTATGCTCGATGGTGTGTGATAATTATACCCTGGTAACACCCGTATCTATAGGTAAAAGTGTTTAAGGACAATTTTAATACAAACAATCCTAATAGGTGTCTTGTGATAACTATCCCTAAATCATTACTACGATAGTCACTGAAATATCCCGAGATTTTTTGGGAACACAAGTTTTGCTAATGAGCATGCTCCCATATAAATTTGAGATGATATAATATACCAAATTAGATACTTGAACACACAAATCAGGACTCTATATCAACTGCAGATTAATCCTTACATGACGGGAGCACCTCTGGCACTGCATTGCAGGTCATGTGCCAGTGCATTCTCTTATATATGCAAGTCTCCAATAGGGAGCCTCACATATATATGAGAATGCCATGGATTACAAGGTCATGATAAATAGTGTTAACCAATGTATTCTATTATATATTCGAGGCTCCCTATAGGAGACACACACATATAAGAGAATGCATTGGCACAGGGTTTTCGCAAAATTTCAGGAAGCTCCAGTCATGGAAGGGTTAATGATTCACACTACATATTGTAAAATTATGGAATATTGCCATGATCTACCCAGCTGCAGAAATTCTCATTGCTTTATACTACATGTACTATTAATTGTTCAATTTTATTTTCAGATACCTCTTTCAGATACCTCTATCAGTTTAAAGCTATTAATTTTCTATTTTGAAATTTTCCCCGATATCGAAATAGGTTGATAAATACCTGAACTACCTTTCTACGAGTATTCTATATCCCCAAAAGATGCATTGAAATCACTAAAAACACAACTTTGAACATGATAGATCATGGTTGGGTCCCAACAAAAACAGCCATTCGTATTTATCGCAATTCTGGAATCGAAAAAGGAATGTCTGGAAAATGTATATTGCGTTATCTTAACACAAAACTATTAAAAAATACATGCACTGCTTTCTCTTCATTTTAGTCATCAAAATTGTGTAGTACCATAAACGTTTCAGAGTGACAGAAGCTCTAGAATTTATCAAAAAATATAAGAAACAAAACACATATTTTCAGAGCTACAGTATATCAATGAATTTGTTTTAGGGAGAGGAGGGTATTCTAAGTGATTTAGCACTTGTCCTCCAATCCCTTTTGTCATAAACTAATTTAATTTATGAACAAATAAAATATGTTTAAACAAAAAAAAATGAATTTGTTCGGAAATCTTCCTCGTGGTATGATTTGATATACCTCTTACCAAATTATGTATACATATTTGTGGGGTTCAAACGAGACATGTACGTTTATCTAAAGCAAAACTTGATTTGGAGAGAGGAGAGACTAGTGCCCTAATTGCAAAGAGACCAGTATCTGTGCTTGAGCCTGAATGTTGAATCCAAATCATGCAGGAATTAATTCGAAACAAACTGTTTTAAATATTCACACTGTAAATAAAGATTTACTTTGTTGAGATTATCTTGAAATGGTATTTCCTGAACAAATTAGATGGAACTCAACAATGATGTTTTAACCCTTTCAGTGCCAGGGGCCGATCTCATCGACCCTAATTTACGGTCTGTAAAATTGGCCCTAAATTGTTTTTTACAAAATTTCGTTTTTTGGGTTGAATTTTGTTTGGTTATGCTTAAGCATGCTATAGGAAATTTAAAAACAAACTGGATAAAACCTTAGGGGCATGTTATAACTCAAAACTATCACCAAGTATTCATAGTAATAATTTTGATGCCCATGAAAAAAGTGAGATTCCCTGGCACTAAACCTACAAAAGTATGTTAAAGAATATAAGAAAAAATTATTAAAATTGTAAAAAATAATAACAAATGATGATTTTTTTTTAGGCCAATGCATTCTCTTATATATGTGAGCCGACCTATGGTCGACTCGCATATATAAGAGAATGCATTGGCACAGGGTATATAGGTTGATACAAAAATCGGACCTGGCACTCAAAGGGTTAACCTCACAAAACTACCATCAACTAGAGACTTTAAGGTCAGAAAGTGGGCAAATGCCCTGGACTCTAACAAAACACCATACAGCAGAACTTAAGGCTATTTTCTAAATTGAACATAAAAATCATTAATGTAAAGAAATAGGACATGAATATTGCAACACCATTGGGATAGGAAATGGCTTATCAAGCAATAATATCATTGGAGTTAATTGATATTTCTAGAATGTATTGACATCAGGAGTTCATTATCAAGTAGCCTACCTTGTTAGCTTTTAAAGTAAGACATAGTGCTACAATTCAAGTATATCTAAATATAGATCCCTGCAAAGAGGAAGGTTTTGGAATTTCATATAGTTCAAATAGTACAATTTTAGATTACTTGAGAGGCACTACTAGTAGTAGTTATCCAAGGTGTGTTGGGACAATTAATCGAGGGAGGCTGAACAGGTTGAGGGGCTGCACACACGACTTATATCTTGTTATGCCCCTGTCCACATGGCTTTCCCCACTATGCTCCAAAATATAATAGTCTTTCCCTGCCATTATCTTATGAGAATTTCAATTCTATTGTTTCATAACACTTTATACCCTAGTGAGCCTACTTATACCAGTATATCCTACAGGGATACCTGTACCAAAAAGAACAAACAAACTTCATAGGGCATACAAAATAAATTTCACAAAATGAATAAGCCTTATTGCCCATAATGGGAGCATAAATAATAGACAGGAAGAATGCTGACCCACATGTCATTTATACTGATATCAAATACAATATAGGCCGGGTATGCACTCAATACCAGGTAAAGAATAAACGAAAGCCTTGAAGCATGGCTACCATGCATGTACATGGAATGCACCCCTACTGCTTTTGAATGTATGATACATGCTTGAATAAACAGGCTGTGCATTAAAATAACCAATAATTACCACAGTTTACATGTGGCAAGTGATAGCATGCTGGTCGATTTGATTTCCTGATCGCATTTTTCTCATTTGCATATTGGAAGTCACTGATACAAAGAAATGGTAATTCTTGAGTTTCAGCAGTTTTAATAGAAGTGGATCATAAATCATAGAGATATTAAATAATCAATCATCTATTCATGGCATTCCAACAAGTACAAACACTCAGTGATATTTCTGGCAGGCCATACATTTAACACTTTTCTTACTATATACTCATTGATGAGTCGATTCCATAGGAAATGTTCAGATAATTAAAGTTCAACAAACGACCATCGTTATCCAAACATTTCCCACCAGCGAATAGGCTTCAGCACTTTTCTGAAAAATCCTCCAGATGAATAATAGACCCTTCCAATGTGTCCTATTACAACTGATGCGATAACTAATTTAGTTAAAAAAGGTTTAAACAATTCTGTGTAATGGTACACACGGGGAATGGTGAATTCTTCATTTGTAGGCACATTCAAGTATATTTTACAGAAAGCAGAGGAACAACTTAAGGATTCATTTGTAGGGATTTTCAAATAAGAATAAAATGCTATTGGGCCACATGTCCCCTGAATAAAGTAGCTTTATTCAGGGTTTCTGCTTGGTGGCAGTGGTCCCTTTCCCCTCGAGCAATTTTCCCCCATCCATGCATGATACATGACTTTGGTATATAATGTGAACTACCGGTAGATATCGTGTATGCTCAGAATTAAATCAAAGTACCAATGCATGTGTAATCTAATCCTGATTACATTGTCAAAGACATCGATTGTACAGTAATGCACTAAATAATCGACTCCTTAACCACAGCAGAGTTATGGGTAACTTTTCAGGATTTAGTCGGAAATATGGTTTGTTGCCATTCATCGGAAAGCTCTCCCCAAGAGCGTTCCGATGAATGGCAACAAGCCATATTTCCGACTAAATCCTGAAAAGTTACCCATAATTCTGCTGTGGTTAAGGAGTCGATTATTTAGAGCATTACTGTATTTCATTTGATGTGGCTCGATTCTCTTTGATCTTGATTGGTGTTTAGCGACGTTGACAAAATGCAGAATACAAGTGAATGGTCAAGGCTGAAATACGTTATGAAGAGAAGTACGATGTCGCATTTAAAAGGCAGTACGCTCAGGTATTCTAGAATATTGTGCTTTTGCATCCGAGGGTAAATGGACCCAGCAATGAGAATGAGAATGAGAATGACTGGGAACAATTTCAAGTCGATGACAGATAGAAAATTTAACTTTTAAATGTTGCAAAAATTCATAATGACTAATGTTATTTATTCATAAACAATGTGCATCAGTCAGGATTAGTGCCGAGTGATTTTTAAATTTTATAACTGGGAAATCATCTATATTCAGAGCCACGGCACGTTGCACTTTGTTACCTGCAGGCTGTATATTGACTTTCTTTAGTCAGTTCTCTCTTTTTTCGGTATTACTGAATGGTGATGTACATGTACATGTATATATGATGTTTGTTCACATTTGCTTATCTTGTCATTTTCGAGAAATAACCCCTGATATTGACATCCCTAGTTGTCCCATGCAGGCCTAGATGCGTTAGCCAAGTATTTGTAACCAATATAAATTACATGCTAATATTGAATAACTGGAGCTTTCTGAAATTTTGCGAGAACCCTGTGATAATGCATTCTCTTATATATGCGAGTCTCCCACATAAGAGAATGCCTTGGCCTCACAATATTTACCTTGACCTTGTAAGCCAGTGCATTCTCTTATATATGCCAGACTCCCTATGAAAACTCACATATATAAGTGAATGCACTGACACAGGATATCTAATGCTGCACCAGCGCAGCTCCTGTCATAAAAGAGATAAATCAGGAAACTGTAGAGAAATTCAATTACATGTATGTGTGTGTGTGAGGGTGTGTGTGTGTGAGAGAGGGTGTGTGTGTATCATCATATTGAAAACATCAAGGCAAGCATCATTTGTTAATACCAGACGTTTAAAGCCGCGGTATGAAGCCCCAGATGAAATTTTTGTTTTGACAAATCAATTAACGAGTGCAGCTTGCTCATTTCAAATATGCAATCACAGTCTGTCCTTTGTTCATTAACAACACGGAAAATAAGATCACATCACAAACAGAAGCATATCTAATTTTTTTTCAAACATCTGCTGTTGATGACTCAGGGTTGTCTGTCATGAATGTCTCAATCCAATGTAACAGTGAAATCTCTTTAAGTGGAAGCACTTAAAGCTTGAGATGTGTTTCCTATTATATTGAGAGCTGATGAGACCAGTTACTTTTGTTTCTAGCTATCCTATATCACAACCAAAGATTTCAAATTTATATTAACCCTTAATAAAGTGAAGTGAAACACACAGATAATAAAGTTTTTTACACACAAAGAATCAACATGCTCAACGTGGGTAATTTAATAAATTTGTTACCACAAATGGAAGCATGCACGATTTTTCTTTTATATAAATTTATAAATGACTCTCATTTTGTGGAATAATTCATGTTTGTTCATCAGTGACTAATTCTGGACCAAGGAGGAAGACTTCGGCAGTGATATTTAACCACTTCATGATGGGAGTCGCACTGGCTGTGCCAGTGCTTTGTCTTATAAATGCGAGTCTCCCATAGGGAGCATCGCACATACATGTATACAGGTAAGAGAATGCACTGGCTTACAAGGTCAAGGTAAAAATTGTTAGGCCAATGTATTCTCTTATATATGCGAGGCTCCCTATGGGAGACTCCCATATATAAAGAGAATGCATTGGCACAGGG
Source organism: Siphonodentalium dalli (assembly GCA_032622095.1). Lineage (NCBI taxonomy): Eukaryota > Metazoa > Mollusca > Scaphopoda > Gadilida > Siphonodentaliidae > Siphonodentalium > Siphonodentalium dalli. The sequence continues at coordinate 58,882,736 of CP136067.1, forward strand.
TTTTAACAAAATTTCAGGAAGCTCTAGTCATGGAAGAGTTACATGTTACATTCTTCAAATGGGCCTACTAGTACATGTACATTTAGTTGCTGAATAGTAAAATACACATTCGAATTAGTGAACTAAGCACATACTAATAAATGTATGTCTTTAAATCATTATGATAAAGGATTGGATACAAATGTATGCATGGTGTATACTATACTATATAGCATAAATTTTCTTGGTAATGTAAACCGAAGATATATTTAATTTATTAAAGTCACCTAGTGATTTTAATAATTTAAATCATATATTTTTCTCAAGATATTATTTTTATCTAGTGATCAAAATAGAAGAGTTCTATACATACATATATCACGTGCAACTGTTAACAAAATATGAGAATATCCACTTGTCTTGGGAAAACCAGGGGATTGTGACCCAACAATATTTAAACAACAAAAGTGAAACGGGATTAGCCCATCACCATCAGGTGCCGAGTAACACAGACATAGCGGTAAATTAAAGGTCTTGTTGATTGGCCATACATTATGGATCCCATGAACAATTTTCATTTCAGTCAACATGCCCATTGTCAAATTTATGTCTGTGGAACCCGCTAAAAAGAAATTTACATCCTTATATAGTTTAGATGCTGTGTTACCAACGATGTTGTTGAAGTTTTCGACAACAATAGTTAAAAGTCATGTTCTTTAACCCTTCCATTACTGGAGCTTCCTAAAATTTTGCTGGAACCCTGTTCCAATGCATTCTCTCACAAGGCATACCGGTATACTAGTATGCGAGTCTCCCATAGAGAACATCGCATATATAAGAGAATGCATTGGCCTAACAATATTGACCTTGTCACATGATTTAAAACAATTTAATGCTGCACCAGCGCAGCTCCCATCATGAAAGGGTCATAAAATGGGTGTATATTGGCTGGAATATAAGTTTGATAATTGATCTCATAAACCATAGTTCATGCATGTTTGAGATATCTGTATGACCAGAAAACCAATACAGATCACTCTAAAATAGAAAATGTGTATGAACAATGTAATTGGATCCTCTTTAAATCTTTTGAAAGCACTTGTGAATGTGACATACATGTACTAGTAGAACTTGCTAACCTCCGTTTTATGTTATATCGAGATCTGGTACATGCTAAATCTGAGACTAATATACCAGGGTTTCCGCTATAGCGGCAGGGGATCCCTTTTTGGGCCCCATTCCCCCAGCCAATTTTTCCCCTTCTGTCATACCACAGGACATATTCAATATGTATACAGGTATAAAGATGTTTACTTTTCAATTTCGTTGGGACAGTACTAAGAAATTTAAATAGTTGACAACTTTATTTGATTTCCAGCAAGAATACACACTCGGACCGATCTAACACGAACTGAGGAAGTGATCAAATCCAACATCGCTAGAACACATGCTTTGGAGTCCGCTGGTTACGTTGCTGCGGTTAGGTTACGAAAAATGACCGCCGATAATTTAATCATGTTATATTCCGGTACAAACTTTCTGCCGAGTCTTGAATAGTGGTCGTTTAACTTCAACGGGCGTGTTTCCGTATACAGCAATTAATTTTTATCTAATAAATTTTCTATGTTTTAAAGTTATTGCGGTTGATAGCATAGTATTAAACTTAGGTAGAAAATGGATGCAAAACGATCAGCAAATCTACTCTCTGTTTCTTCTATTGGCCGATACAACAAAAGTAGGTCCACTAGTGTTTCCACGACATTGAAAACATTGACTGCATTTTCCCTCGGCGGATAGAGGACCCGTTCCCCAAAACCTAGCGGAAAGCCTGAATATACATATCTACCCCACTGGACAAAACAAGTGTCCATTGGCACCGCGGTGTATTTGCCGTTCGGCCCGCGGTGTCAGAGTTTGTAACTGCAGTTGAGCACCGCGGCCGAACGGCAAGTACACCGCAGCCGAACAGCAAGTACACTGCGGCTGAAAGGCAACTACACCGCGGCTGAACGGCATGTACACCGTGGTTAGATTTCTGGTTTGTATCGTCTTTTTTCAGTTTTAATAATGAACGTACACCGCGGCAACTACACCATGGCCGAACGGCAAGTACACCGCGGCCCAACTGTAGTTAGCCGGTGGAGCCGCGGTGTAGTTGCATTTCAGCCGCGTAGGCAACGCTAACCGCACCGCGGTTAAGTGGACACTTGTTTTGTCCAGCAGGGTATGCTCGGGCAGATGGACAAAGTAAATCCAGTATATAACCTACCCCAGTTTACTTTGAATAGAGTGGGATGGGGGGGGGGGGGGTATTGTTATTAGTGTAACTAGCGATTATAGGAGGCTGTATTCACAATGATTAATTCTGAATTGGTCATTGTCACATGGTTTCTAGCAAAAAGACACCCAGGATCTCTCAAACATGCAAAAAGACACCCAGGATGTCCCAAACATGCAAAAAGACACCCAGGATCTCAAAGTCTCACAAAACGGGAATTTAGATCAGTCGTCAGCTTATATATATGTCATATATTTATTAATATTATTATAATAATGATTTGTTTGTGATCGGAGTGAAATATCAACCGAATGGGCATATATAGCATCCGCTTTGAGTCTGACTGGCAGCGCAGTTCCGTATTAATAAATACCAGACGACTAATGTAAATTCCCGTTGTTTTGTGAGACCTTGAGATCCTGGGTGTCTTTTTGCACATTTGGGACATCAGGTCACATCCTGGGTGTCTTTTTACTCATTTGAGAGATCCTGGGTGTCTTTTTGGTCAAAACCATGCAACAATGACCAATTCAGCTTCATTAACCCTTTAAACTCTGATGCCCCACAGCGATCGATACTCTGACCCTGACCCTTTATATAAATTAGATAGTGTCTTGTCGCATGATGTTTGTTATGTTTAAATTGTGAAACAGGTCTGAAACTTTACAGGTTTGTCCCACATGGATCACTGATCATTATAAGATTAGGAGACTTTGTCACGTGGTAACTCATTGGTAACGGTTGCTAGGCAACTACCCGGAATTGACTGAAAAATGCAGTTATAGCTTATAAACCGGTAGCATCGTAAAGCAAGACCAGTGATTGCGTTTTCGATGCAGGTAATAACAACAACATATCTTCAAAAGATGCTTTATAAGTTATCAGAATCGTTTACAAAAAAAATAATGCTAACCACTGTCAACTCTAGTATAAAATTTTCAAAAATGTGTTATACATCAACATTTTGTTCAACACAATTTAGTTTTGAGAGCAGGGGCATAGCGTGCATACAATTATTAGTACGGCCGAATAATATGGGAACAATTTACATATGCTGTGAAGCATTATCCGAGCTGCAAAGCAGTGAGTGGGGGAGAACACAAGAGTGGGGAACACAATAGGGGAGTTTCCCCTCTTGTAGGATGGGGGTCGGGGGGCTGCCCTGGGGAAATTTTTTAATATTGCATTCAAAATGACACGTTTTACTTGGTTTACTGATATATATACATGCATTTAGAAGTGGTTAGAAAAATGGAAATCAGTAATATTTACTGTAATATTGAGTTAGATAAACTCGATCCTGACATCGGTGGTATTTCAAGTACCGATAGATTATAAACATGAGTGAGTACATGACAATTACATAATTTTACATTCGCCGATGTATCACTGTATGTCACTGCATAAGTTTGTGAGGGGAGTGTGGAGTATATATATCATACGAGTGGGGTATATCAAGCTCAAGTGATGTTATGTATACATGTAGTAACCAAATTTTATTTACATGTATATGACATGTCGATGTTCCAACAACGCAGTTGATCATGATGTGGGAAAATTACTGCAAATTGAACAGCTCAACTGCATGTTAGTTAAATTTATTTGAGCACCAGTCTCTCGGCTGACCATTACCATCAAATCCACACATCACAGAAGAAAGTTGAATAACAAACTTTTGTCTAAATGTCTGCATGTGCAAATGCTTAGCAAATGAACAGTCGACATACCGGTAGTTGGTTTATTGTGTCGGTTCAATATTACAATAACTCTGTACTAGTTAGTATTCTGATATCGGTCGTGAAACTGTGACAATGTGCAGGTTTATAGATCTCGGAACTTCAAATGTCATGATCACCAACCAGGCTTTTTCCGGAAATATATTGTCCAACTTCAGCAGTGTGTGAGAATGTCTGACAATTACATGTACATCCACCATCTTAGCATTGGCTGACAGCACTGGGGTGTAGTTTGGAAGGTGGAGAACATGAAATTGGGTATCACTTCCGACGTTAATGAGAAATTTGCTCATCCAAAATTGATGCGCCATTGATGCGGCATGCAAGCTGGTTGAAAAAATGCTATATACATGTAGCCTATACCTAAATGACTGAATTTGGCACATGGTAGTGACATGCCTACGGTTGGTGATACATACGTACATATGTATTGTAACAACTAAAACTACCAAAATCCACATGTCAATACCACGTACCCATTTGGCCCATGCACTTTCCTGGCAGTGCTTAGCCTAGTCCAACAAATTAGACTTTCGGATTAATAGGAATTTTAATATTTGACATTTATGGACCTTTTAATCCTTCAGTCTAATGGAACACGTGAAAAATTTGAACGCTACGAAGCCACATTTTTTATGTGGCAAGGGCATTCCCCTTTAACTTACACTGTTCACGTCCAATGACACAAATAAAACCATAAATAAAAAACACATACGGTACCTGTTGTTGGAATGTTAAATATCATGACTGAACTAATTAGCATAAATTTGTGTCACTATTAATCCATATAATTTTATAACAACTCAACCGACAGAAATATTCAAACCCGTCTGCGCTAGCGAACACAAACGAAAACGAAAGCGCGCGCATGCGTAATAGATCAGAAATCTGGGAAAACCCACGAAATTAACATAATTTATTTGTATTTGAAAATGGTGATATGTTTTCCAATCCGGGATTAAACTAACAAATCTGTAATTCTGACAACTTTTATATCGCAATCTATGTGTGAACGCAAAGAATATTATCTCCGCTACAGGTAAGACTAATGTATATGTAGAGAATTTAAGAGAAAATGGTATTTTGATGGGGTCATATCGGTGGTCACTGATGTTGACCTGCTTCAAAATGTGTGCTAACTTTGCTTTCAGCTCTTTTATTAGACTAGAAGGATTAATACAATCGTAAATGTCCAAATATTAAAATATGTATTAATCCGAATAGTCTAATTTGTTGGACTATGCTTAGCCCTGGAGCATAAATTAAGAATAGGCCTATTATAGAAAGGAGTTTGTGTTATGGCTGAAAGGGCCATTGGTTGGATGTGTTCAAAAATTAACGCCAGATCTACATGTATGTATACCATGCATATGCATACAATGCACGGAATATGATGCAACTTATCATAACTACGTGTACTGCTCAAATATTATGATCAATTCGTTGTTCCAATACTCTTAATAAGTTAATTGGGCATACCGGGATTGTCGACATTGGAGCTGAACTTATCGGAAATGCATTGGCCCATGATTGTGCCCTGGTCCTGCATGTTAGAAGTACTTATATCATTCACCTTTGCCAGCAAAATATTGGTACGGCTGTACCCAGAATTACACCCTTGATCGAGAGTATGTCAATCGGCTCAATGTATATTTTCTATGCCGCCAAATATTTCAGGTGGTGAAAAATAACAGATTTCAAAATCAATATCTGATAACTCTGAGGCTGAGCTTTAATGCCTTTATAAATAATGGATCTATTATAGGTTCCTCGACTCAAATATTTTTACCCCCCCCCCCCCCAGCCATATAAATAGCAATTTAGGAGGGATAATTTGGATTTATATCTTTAATGCACTCTTTATTATCATCTTATTCTTGACTATAAAAGTATTAAAACATTTCAAATTTATTTAAAAGACTTGTGTTAACAGTTAACTGTTGTGATCTCTGTCAGGTCAGGGAGCCCAAAATCGATGTACTAAACCTCGATTTGTGTGAAAAACCTCAATCGAGGTTCTTCGAGACCATGTGACCACTGGTCAAAACATACACCCATGATATAAGGGGAAACACTCTAAACCAAATATGATACTAATGGAAGTAATGTAGTGTAAGTAATATAGGCTACGGTAGTGTGGAGTATTTCACAGTGTGTCATCTTACACCTATGGGAGGCCAAATTCACATTTAATAAATAATTGTGCTTGAGCGCAATCAAGCACAATTAATTATTAAATGTGAATTTGGACTCTCATAGGTGTAAGATAAAATACTCCAAACTATATCACCAGTGGTCACATGTTCTCGAAGAACCTCGATCGAGGTTGTTTGCACAAATCGAGGTTTAGTACATCGATTTTGGGTTCTCCCTGACCTGTCTGTTGTGTCTAAATTGTCACAATAAAGTTTTTTTATACATACATGTAGGCCCACATACACTTACATGTACATGTTCGTTGAGAATACCACCAAAAGGTATAAATGATAACGCATGTAGATGTGCCCCTGATGTAGGATCGTTTAGGCTGCCGATCAAACTATATCATGTCCTTCAACGCTTCAAAGTTTACAACAAAAATGAGAACGAAATTTAGTGTCAACTCTTCCGGTTTATGACAACAATTTTTCAATTTTATGGATAGAGAATCAAACGTTAAAACGGGCACCTGCTGAATACTTACCGAATTAAAACATGAATTTAATTCGTCCAATTGTTCGTGTGATAGATCCAACGTTTTGCGATTAGCTGACATTTTGGGAATTTCACGTATTTTACGAGTAAACGCCGGTGACTTCTTTTCCTAACTTCGACGGTAGCGCTGGGTGGGACAGTCACGTGACTTAAGCTGTCGCTCTAAAGAAGAAACCGGACCAATATTGTTAACTGGTCGTTAATTGGTTAGTTCACATGACGCATATTCCATATATGGAATAATTTACTATGAACTGTCATGACTAGCGTAAAACGTGAATCATTCATAAATTTACCTGGTGCTCTTACTAAAACCATGATAATTATCGGTCTTATAAATACCGTAATTATACCACAATAGTTATTAATACATATACTCTCAGTATACCGTTAGTACCGTATATGGACATAGGTAAATTCAATGTACCTTGTGCATTCAATGTAATATGTATACCGGTATATAACCCAGCCCCTTAATGGCCTTATGAGGCCCCCACCCCCTTTTTCGTACGCCGTATTCCATGCCCTGTTATGAGGTACGCCGTATTCCGGACCCTCTGTTAGGTCGAGGTATTCGTATTCCAAAAATACCGGTATTCGTACGCCGACCTTCCAAAAAATGAAGTTTTCATATCTTTTTTATGTATTCCATATGGCTGTTAACTGGTATTCCATATTCCACCCTCTGTGTTAAGTGGTATTCCGTATTCCATGGGGGCTGGGGGCCTCCCTTATGGGAGGCCAAATTCACATTTAATAATTGCGCTTAAGCAAGCGCAAATAATTGCGCTTAAGCAAGCGCAATCAATTGCGTTAACACAAATAGGGCATTTACGCTTAAGCGTAATGAATTGCACTTAAGCATAAATGTCACTACTATCTAACCTACCCATAAACTATTGGCATGACCTGGTGTATCACCTAGCAACACAAGAGGAGCATTGGGCTAATTTTAACCTAGCTGTTTTAATTAGCCTGAGTACTCAACAGCTATATAGTCAACTGTGACTATGTGTTCAACAATGATAATCCCCAGAATTACATATTATCAGCATCCCTATATATCCAAAGAATTGATGTCTCCTTCCCGGAACTCTATTAATTTTTTATATGATGTTTTTTATGTATTTCATCACAGATTTGGGCCATAAGTAATTAAGTGTGGTCATACACCATATCATGCATGTGGTGCCACTGAATGAATGCTTGCTTACCTCATATGGTTTACTTATTGACTTAAATCAGGGGGAAAAACCCTATTTTCATATTATCAGCATCCCTGTCCCAAAATTTTTGTGTCTCAGTCCTGGAGCTTTGGTGTCTCAGTCATCGAGCTCTAGTTTTTTTTATTAAATCAGCATCTCTTGCACAAATCTATAGTATTTCCATGGTCATATAGTGTGAATGTAGGTGTCACAGAGGGCTTGCTTCCCTCATATGGTGTACCTGTATACTCGAAAATTGAAAAAAAATCAAAGTCGCCCCGACTAATACAGAAAGTAATGCTATTGCGAGTAGCCCCAACTAATATATACCGAAGATAATATAATGCTATCACGAGTCGCTCCAACTAAAACAGAAGTTGATACTATTGCGAGTCAGCCATTTTGATAAAGAAGTTGGGCAAGCTAGCTCCCTACCCATCCAAATCAATGAAAACAAGAGGTGATATGTCAATAGGAGTTAATGTTAAGTTATGGATAAACCTATTTATTCACCAGGGGTGTTTAGTTACATATAACCATGAATTGCGCTTAAGCGCAATTGATTGCGCTTAAGCGCAAATAATTACGATTAAGCGCAAATAATTGCGCTTAAGTGCAGTGATTGCGCTTAAGCGCAATTAATTATTAAATGTGAATTTGGCCTCCCGCACGTACCTGGGTATACTGTGTTGAAATGTTTATTTGCCATAATCTAAGATGACGACAGGAACAGAAACACCATATATATTCCCATTCATTCATATATATGTACTTGTATACCGTATAGTTCAGTTCTGGAATTCCCTACTCTTGTTAGTCCTGAGCACTCCACACATGGCAGGTTTATAATTAAAAAAAAAAAATTAAAAAAAAATTGTTTTGTCAAATTGAGCAAAAAAATATATTGAACTAGTCCTGTTTCAGCTAGTTGTAGTATCATGAGTATAAAAGATCAGAGGGTCCTATATTACTATTTCTTTGGCTTTGGGGGTAAAAAATATTTGATTCGAGTCAAGGAACCCACCCATCAAAGCTCAGAGTGATTAGATATAGATTTTTGAAATCTATTAATTTTCAGATATGTAGCCCACAAGTTGGCAGAACATGTGATCAAAACGGACAAATTGCGGGTGTAAGATGGATAACTCTAAAATCAAGTGCTTACTATTAACAATAATAACCACTTGATTTTAGAGTTATCCATCTTACAAAAATCAATATCTAATCACTCTGATATTTGATGGGTGGTTCCTCGACTGGAATCAAATATTTTTTACCCCAAAGCCAAAGAAATAGTAATATAGGACCCTCTAATTGGATTGAGTACCTTTAATGATAGGCCTACTACCAGTACCTCTATCAGGAAATGTGGGAAGATGCAATTACCAGTACTAGTATTGTGGGGGAAATGGTACATGTAAGGATCGTTCCGATGGATTCACAAAACAGCAAATTGAACTGTTCAGCTATTCATCAATGCAATAACTGCCCATCTAGTATCGTTATTAAGCTATGAAAGGAAATTCACTGGAGTGCAGAATGGTTTGAACAAGTTTATTAGCCTCCAAAGAGTATAACTTTATATAAATATAAATCTGATTTAATAATATAATTCAGGAGTTTATTAATCTAGACAAATAAGTCATAGTTGGGAGTCCCTGCATATTTTACCTATTATTTACAGTTCCAAACTAGAATTAAAGAAGGTTAATTTCTGTCATGGTACCCTTTCTTTGATTGCTTTCCCAGACAAACATCTGCACATGCAAGCTAGCGATAAATTTTACAAAAAATGCTCATTATTTGTTATCTATTGCCCTCAAGTGTGCCAGGCAATGAGTCTAACATACTTTTGCTGGGGAGAAACAATTTAGCTATTATGAGTTTTGTTCTGTTATCTTGCAATAATTTAACTCTTTTATTGCAAGAGCTTATATCAGACCAAGAATAGTGCAACAAGAATCTTATAAAGCCAGATTTTTCAGTTGGGAGGGTGTTAGGGGTTATTCTTATTGTTTATTAGGTATCATGCTGCGTATTCGCACAGAACAAGAACATTAGTAAACATTGATGATGATGATAACATATATACATATTTACATGTCAAGTCCACACACTTACTACTTAAGATTACTATAACGATGTGGAATTTAATTAAACTGTAATTATTTATAGTTATTCCTAATTCGTGAAAGCTATTGTATATATCTGTTTTAGTCAGTTGTTTTCAATAGTTCAATGACCAGATCAGTTCCCTTTTATATAACATCTTCATGGTGGCAAATGCAATAGTATATATACATACATACACACATATACATACACATACCTATATATGTATACATACACACATACATACATTACATATATATATACACATAAGATTGTCCAATGTTATGTCATCACTGTCCTTGACATGTAAAACTCATTAATACACATTCCTACATGCAAAATATATATATATATTAAATTACAGTATTACAGTATTACAATATTATGAGATGAAACTTCTTTGTTGTCTGCTTATTGATATGTAATATGTGAAATTGTGCCATGCACAATGATATAGGCATAATTCTTCTCTATGATTTCGAAGGGGGGGGGGGGGGGGGCTTATATCATATATCTTGCAGAGCTGTTTTCACAAATATACTAACCCTCCGCGGGATGGCAATATTGTCAATAGATAATAGAGCATGGAATTTGTCAAGATTAGGAAATTCCCAGTAATATTGAGGGATGAATTTCTTTCTGATCTCTTCAAATTTGTTACAAACAATAAGCAAGTGGTATTCATCCCCGAGAGCCTCTCCACATGCAAAGCAGGTTCTCTTTTCCCGCGAGATGTCTTTCCATCGACCGCTCTCAATTGCCAGACGATGATTTGCTGTTCTTATTTTGACTAAGTATTCTACTAGATGTCGGGGTAATTTCAGTAGATAACCGCTAATTTTCAAATATGGCTTTATCGCTTTATACAGATTTCCCTTGGACGATGAACTGATATCATGCCTCCATTCAGACTCAAATTGTGTTATTAGTCGTTGTTTCAATTATCTGATATTCCCCTTGGACAAGGGCGAGTTGTCTTCCCACTTATCGATTAGATTGGATTCTTCAAGGCAGGATTGGATATGTTCCACCCATTTCATGCCTGAATCCGAAGAATCAGATACAACGCGAGCTAATTTGTATAATTTCTTGGCGAGGGTTGAACCGTGCTCAGAGACAAGCCTCGACCAATACGATATTGCTCGACATTTAATCTCGATTTCAAGAGGGTGTCTTCCCAATTCTCCATACACCATGTAGTTCGGGGTACTTGCTTTCATATTAAATAAGATTTTACAGAATTTTAAATGGACATATTCTATATCCTTAGTCGGTTCAAAACACCACACTTCACTACAGTATAATAGAATCGGGGCTATCTTATAATCAAACAATGTTAACATTAAGTCTACGGGTAGATTCAACGATATTACTTTATTAAGAAGTGAATACATCACTTTCGCTCTTAATGCTAGTTACGGTTCGCCTTTATTGCTTGGCAGAATCTTCCGTTATAAAATAATTTCACTCCCAAATATGTGAATTCTTTGGCTATGTCTAAGATAAAATCTTTATATTTAAACTTTGGGAGTTGTTTCTACATTTTTTTGCAGAAGATAACCACTTTAGTTTTCTTAGTGTTCACTTCAAGTTTCCAAGCATCGGCATCATCGGCGAAAGCCTGGAGTGCACGTTGCATGCCGTGTTCACTCTCGGACATTAGAATTTTATAGATTGGTTTGATCATGCCTATTATCCAATTATCACCCACCGCCTCAATTTAATTGTTAAAATGTTCAAACGTTAGAAATTTCATGCCGACACATCAGTTACAATTCCAGATACAAAATTGGTTAACATTTTTCTTATAGTAGCACGTGTCTTTTTCCAACCACTATTCAATGGTAGGCTCTTCTGAATTGACCAGTAGAGTTTGACTGGTCACCTGCTCGACCATGGTATGACCCAGTGTGAGAACATTTTTAGATCTGAACCTGCAAATTGTAAAATCCTAAAATTTAGTGGTCTAGCTCCAGGAAAATTCAACCCCAATTTGTTTTTCTTAAATTGATCAGCAGATTTTAATGGCCATGCGGGAAAGAGACCAGGACACGTGGGGCAGATGGGCCATGGTTCAGCTCAGTGTGAGAAATATTTTAAATCTTAGCCTGAAAATTCCAAAATATTAGCATCTAGTGGTTACTCCAGGCAAATTCAGACCCTGATTTGTTTTTCTTAAATTGATTAAATACAGTTTATGATTGCCCATGGGGGAGGGACCAGGACACACCAGGTCTGGTGTGGGATTTGTTTTTAAAACTGCAAATTTCTAGCATCTAGACTGGCCACAAGCTTTCCAAGTTTTGGAAATTTCCAACCTGACACCCCCCACTAAGGTGTATCATTTCGTTTTTACCTAAATTAGGAAAATATGCAAATGTTTGTCTAAAAAACAACAAATTCCCAACTAATAAATTGTTGGACAATCAAACTAGTGAACAATTTCAACCTATTGTTGGTGTGAAATTTCAAGCTAATGTTTGTCAGGTAATAAATTCCCCCTGTCACCATGTCCCTGGTTGCATGCGGATATCCTTCATCTCATTGTGGTTCATAACAATACCAAATATCATCCACATCCCATTTACTATGACAGAGATACAAGGATGGACATACTATACTCTTAACCCTTTTGTGACAGGAGCTGCGCTGGTGCAGCATTAAAGATCATTTGCCAGTGCATTCTCTTAAAAATGTGAGAATACCATATGGAGCTCGCATAAAAAAGAGAATGCACCGGCTTACAAGGTCAAGGTAATAATTGTTATGCCAATGTATTATCTTATATATATATGCAAGGCTCCCTATGGGAGATTCTCATATATAAGAGAATAATTCAGGAAGCTCCAGCCATGGAATGGTTAAGTGCCATAATTTCAGATGAAGTGGATAGACAATACCCGTTACATGTGGATATTATTCCTTCATACTGCCTCATGATCATACTAAATATCATCAAATGACATGCAGAAATCAAAGTTGGCAAAGACGAATGTATACACTCTAAGGGCCTTAACTCTGCAACAAATGAATGGACAAAACATGTTCCATGCGAATATTCCTTCCTCCATTGTGGTTGATAACTATACAAAATCCTTGAAATCCGATTTGATGATTGTGATAGAGAGCTCCAATGTTAAGGACAGGCATATGCATGCACAGCCCATTATCAACTCCTTAACCACAGCAGAATTATGGGTAATATTTCAGGATTTAGTCGGAAATATGGCTTTCCGATGAATGGCAACAAGCCATATTTCCGACTAAATCCTGAAAAATTACCCATAATTCTGCTGTGGTTAAGGAGTCAATTATTTAGAGCATTACTGTTATCCCAGTTTGTTGAGGGATAATAAAGTGTCAATACTTAATGAAATTCCTGAGAAAGAACAATAGATTGTGGGAGAGAGCCATATTGTTCAGGAGCACAATTTTATATATTGAGTTAATCTGTGAACCCAAATAATCTGTCTTTTATCAGGGTGTGATGGCAATCAATTCAACGATATTACTAGTACCTCCATCAGATACTGTGGGAAGATGAAATTACTAGCATTGTGGGAAAATGAGGAAACCACAAAACAAGGGAGACACATTACTTATATAAATAATAATTTTTATTTCATATTAAATACATTACCATTAGCAAAAATATGTTTTTATAGATATATTTCATGTTGAAAGTGTCATTGTCACATTATATTTGGACACAATAATCTAAACGGTCCATTGTCACAGATTTTTAAATTAATCCTCTCTGGGTCCTTTGTAACATTTGGAATGAAATATTGTTTTGAATTATTAAAACAATTAAAACTTTTCCCACAGAAATAAAGAACACTATCTGCATACTTGATGCATACCTACACATATACTGAAAATTGAATCTAGTTCACTTAAAGGGAGACAGTACCTAAATCAAGCCGTTGTATAAGCAATCTCCAACTCATCTATTCAACAGAAATTATGCAACAAATGAATGAATTTGAGTCAGAGATGAATGCAAAATACACTAACATACTCTATGAAAGATGTAAAATAACATGTTAATTATAAATCAACTTTATAATTATCAGGTTGTTATACGTGGTTATTTGTGTATGTGAGTGTAATTAACTCTCATTCTTGACTCATATCAATACTTTTATTGGATACTTTTTGAGTAGTGTAGGAGATAGCCCCATAAATGGCTGGAGTTAGGTACAGTCTCCATTTAATACATGTAGTGACAAAAACACCAAAAGGTAACATATAATGATGAGTTCAGAGGGGCGAGTGAAATTGGTTTGGGTTAGCAATTATAGCACAAGAGGGGATGGCACAAGAATACTACAAAAACTCTAACCAGTGGTATCCATGTAGCCATACAGGTACCCCTTAAATATGTATAAGTCAGGCATAAATGTGAAAAATGCTGTAATTTGCTACAATTACCTGCTGAAATACATCCAATTTGCCCCAAAATTATCCTAATAGTATGTTAGTGTAAAATGTTAAGGTGGTATCTTTGTGTGAACTACAGTAATTGCTGAACCATCCCAACATGAGTAAGGCTTTACATTTAGTATAAACCCCAAACACAAAGAGAGATTATTCAGAACTCTTTCGATGAACGTTGAGTGTTTTTGCTAGAGCTTTAACATTAAAATCTTTTGAAAATCTTATTACTAGTATACTACAAAATTAAGCACCGCATGTCTCCAGGAAGAAACCTAATCTCTCCGTGGTCTAGTGGTTAGTACGTTGGACTAGTCTTTGCTGTCAACACATCGAGATGAGTTTGCAGTCTGCAGATGGATTATTGAGTTCTCACAACAGTGGCTTGGTCAGATTAACGAAGTATGTCTGTCGGGTTGTATGCATTTAAAATCTCGCGCCACCTTGTGACCCTTGTGCAAGGTCACTTGTACTGTGCTCGCTTCATCCTACCTAGATGAGAAATAGGGATGTGGTTTGATGTGGGTAAGCATAAGCCGCCATAGTGAAGCACCTGTAAAATGGCAGCAGTAAAAGGCACGGCATTACTCAACAGCTGGGGTGATAATATGAAGTATTTATGTCTCTTATGTTAGAGATAAGCGCTATATAAGCAGCATTATTATTATTATAGAACAATCTGTCAAAAATTAACACACTCACATGAAACAATGCAAATTAAATGCAGTTTCCTGATGTTTTGGACATTGTTTCTAATATTAATGAAAAATTGAACTTACAGACATGAATACATACGTACCTCTACTCTAATGTTCTCAATGTATAACGTGACAATGACAAAATCAAATCAGCTCAAAACTTGTTTTCTTCAATTAATACAAAATATGTTGATTAAAAGTATTTGCATCACAAGGAAATAAATCTATTTTTCCAATCTACTAAGGCAAATGTGGCAGAACAAAATGAAGCACAATATCTCACTAATGGACTTCAATAGATAAACAACTAAGAACAAGCAACAAAAATCGAAGTGCAAATTTCCTTTGATATAAAACCGTGTACAATTTTAGCAGTTTTCTGTTCTAGAGGAATTTTTTTTTTTTCCAAATGACTTTATAAATGTGACAATTCACCGAATGAAGGTGATATTTAAAATGACATTCACAAAAGGCTTCACAAGTAACATTGATTACATAACGAGAGGCCGATCAAAATCGACAGATGTTTAACCCATCCCTTTGCGATAGTAAATTACTATGATCAGAATCATAATTTAGAGTTTTGATGTTGAATTATAGAGAATACTGTTATGTACTATTATAGACAAATGTACATAATAAAACAAATTATTACAATTTATGGATCAAATAGGGAGACCTGCATACGATAATGCACTGGTACAGGATCTGTAATGCTGCACAATTGATGCTCCAGTCAAGAAAGGGTTAAGTCATGTCAATGGATACCATGTTCCTCAAAGGAAGCAACAAATTTAAGGATGGGTTGATCATCATGGCACCGCTGATTATTCTTCCTGGATGTTATCAACAAGAATGATATAAACCTCATTACATAGACGAAAATGTTCCAAGAGCCTTCGTACAGAGCAGATGTTATAATGGTGATAGTTTTTCAAAATGTGTCTACTTTAAAACAAATATATAAATTGTGTAAAGAGTTCAATCTAAATTGAATTAAATTTTTTTTTTAACATGTTTTCTTTTTTCGTTAAATTGAGCAAGGAATTCAACCAAAATTGTTTTAAAAAAAATGGCCATAACTCAGCATAACTCCATAAAAACAGATAGAGTTCGAACACATATTCAAACTTGATCTGTATTTTGGGCTGCGAAACTCATATACAAAATTTGGTTCCGATCAAATAGAAAATGTTTGAGTTATCGCAATGCGTAAAGTGTCTATGGACAGACGGACAGACGGCTAGACGAACGATGATTGGTCAATCCGAATATCGACACTATGTGTACCATACTGTGGTATGGGTACACATAAAAATGAGACAACTTTAAGGTGTAGCATAAATAACTGAGATATTGTCAATTGAGATATGCTAAAGGTTGTCTTTTGAAATGTGAGACAAAGGGAAATATGTCACAATAAAGAGCGTTTTCAATCAATATTTTTAAATATGGTGAAACAAAAAGCAGTCGAGTATTTCAAGTATACTTCAAGGATGCATTAATGCTCATGCTAGGTTGATTTCAGACCACAAAACGTAATATTTTGGTGTGATTGTCTCTTTAGGATCTTTAATTTAATACTTCAAAGTGAAGGGGCTAAGGCGGTATGAAAAATAATGTGTTTCTCATAATGTAATTTTCATGTTTCATATATTGTAAAATAATTTCTATGAAAGATTCTATGTAAGAAACGGACATTGATTTTGCTCCTTGCTGGTGCCAGTTGGTCTCAAATTTTGTATGCAAAAAGAAATTGTTTGACTCATAAAAGTGATTGACCAACTTGCATTCCTACACCATGACATATCATCATCTCTATATCTTATGTTCAGGGTTCTTGATAATGGATAGAATTAAAATTTAAAAAAATGCTTTGATGAAAGACCGACCACATTTGGAAAGTGAAAACAAAATAAAATGGCAAAATTGGAAAATTAAGCAATGAAAGATTTTGTGATCCACGTTTGGTCAAGAAGTCATTGATCAATCTGTCGACAGACTAACTGGCATTATGAACCGAACAGAGCAAAAATTGTTCATCATATTCAAACTTCACTACTCATTTTGAATGGAACATGAAATCTTTATTTGTAGAAACAATTTTGACACCAGGCCTACTTGATTTAAAATATAAGACATAACAGTGAAGGACTGTTCCAATATTCAACGGTGATGGAACGGCTTTAAATTCTGGCAAATATAAAACTACAAAATCATCAGATATGGAACTCAACACAAGAGATAATATGTCTGTTCTAAATTTTACAACTCTTTCATTGATAAAGAATTAGCATTCCAATTGTAATTATCAACCAACAGAAAATTAACCTGAGCTATGCTATAAGAAATTATTTGTTTAATGCAATTGGGTCGGTTTCAATACCTGAGATATTTCGACAACTCATTCGGAATCACTGCAATGATGAAGGCTATTGATTACGCAATGACAGGTATTCTATATTATCCCTTTACTAGTCCAAGTCTTCTCGTACTAAAACCAGCTAAGATATTGGCATGGCGAGATGCTGGATTTCAGTCCGAGTTCGCCCCGTATGGTCTCTGATGACACGACTTACGCCCAAGCAAACCTAGCAAATCAATACGTGATACTATATACATCGGAAAGAGTGACATCTTATGGTCATAATGGTGTATAATAATCTAACTTTAATGTTAAATTACACATAGAATATTCCGGTTGATTGCCACAAACATCGCTTTTTTTTTCTGTTTGTTTACGCTTTAACTGAAAGCCGAAATGGTCCGAATAACTTCGGCATATTCCGGAGTTTGTTCTGGGTATACTAGTTTCCGTTTCTATATAGCGCAGGGTTTTCCAAACAAAATGGCGAAAACTGATCGCCACAAAGTCCAGTTTCGAGAACAATTCCCGCACTAAAAACATGACATAATGGAGGATCAGAACGGTAGTTTTGTTGACAATTTTCGCAAGCAACTTGTCAAAATTGGAGCAAATTAGAACTCTTGTGTCTGACTTGCCATGCGTGTGATTTTCGTCCATGTGCGTTTTGACTTTTGTGTTGATAAAATAATCGGAGAACCGTTTCGAAATATAGTTCTTCGGTTTTAGTGGGACTTTTCAAACTTAAGGTTCAAAATTTATACAAATTTTGTTTGATTTTTTGTGTGCTTAACAAGAGCAGTATATTGCTCTGTTCGCTTAGTATATATCTTAATTTCGCGGAAGTCCACCAAATGTGGGTGAAATGTAGCACCATATTTATTCTAATGCTCGTTGTGTTTACACTGTTTTAAACTTTGAGAGGGTTGTAATTCCCGTAATTTATTTAATCTATTTATTGACACACATAATTACGATTACAATGGAGAATTCATCGTAATTTGCGTGGTTAGTCGAAAATCTACGGAATATTTTCAACGGAAAATGCCGAACACAGTTCGCGAGGTCAACTGAGTTTGCATACTTTAAAAAATATGTCAACACTACGGTAAATGTCTCTTTTCACATTAAATTACCACTTTCAATTCACAACCGATGTGGGTTTCAGATCAAATATCATGTCTTCTCCGGAAAAAATCCGTTTATTGTCGCAATTGAGATATTTTATTTCATATAATTGTGGTTTTATTTGAGAGGGTCACTAACGCTTAAGTCGTGTCATAAGAGACCATACGGGACGAACTCGGACTAAAATCCAGCAACTCGCCATACCAATATCTTAGCTGGTTTTAGTACGAGAAGACTTGGACTATCCCTTTACCTGAGTCTCGATCAGAGAAATAGTCAAAATGTGAGCGATTTCTGCTATATTTAAATGTTTGGCAATGTCAGAGATGTAAAATCAGGAAGTGCAAATGAAAATACTGCTTTTGCGATGAAACCAACTTTTAGCGTTAATATTATGAAGAACAATTATCAATATTTAGAAATGAAATATAAATTTACCTCCAATATTTTGTCATTAAGGCAATTTTGGATACTTGATTATATGAATTTAGTATATATAAATATAATCAAGAAAACACTGGTGTTTAGTGTATAACGTGTATGTGCTGGTAAAAGAAACACCATAACACTGGTGTTTAGATAACCATATCAATATTAATAAATATAAACAAGAAAACACTGGTGTTTAGAATACTATATGTCTAACCAGGTCTAACGTCAGATATTCAAACCAGACATTTCCATTTAATATCCGACATGTTTTATCTTTCACTATTTGTTTTTTATGTCAGCATATGTTTCTCTTCTGTCCCACATTTCAAGAAGTCCCAGGTGCAATTAAGAATTAAACAGATGCACAAGTGTGCCAAACCAGTTATACAATGCCCAATGTTCTGTTACTGTTCCGATAATTGTTACATGGTGAACCAAACACATCCTTAGAAGTCAATAATAAAATGACATAGATTTTCACAATAATACAATGAGGCAAACAACATGACATTCCTGATTTGAGACAGACTTCAATAATTTTCACTAGTGTCCGTTTAAGGAGTTGAACCAATTTCAATGTCGTAAGTTCATCATTGTTATTATACATCAGTGGAAAGTTCATTCCAAATTAATGCCATTGGGTAATATATCCATCAATAGATTCTTGATTATATTTTAAAGGGCCTGTAAAGGGGAGTAATTTACATATATCTATATAACATTTCAAAGTAGGTGCCAGTTTCATAAGCAATTATTTACATGGTTTCTGTTATCAGTTTGTGACTGGCCATGATAAAGACAGCTGGTGGTCGATGGGATTTTCCGCAGAAACTATTTCGAATAAACCCTTCAAAGATGTATAACACAAAATGTTGACACATTTGAGTCATTCAAAGGAGACCTGCCCTTTAAATTTTCATTTTTAAAGAAACACTTTAGAAATGATATAAAGCCTGAGCATACAACCAAGCCTGCAAATAGTGTGTCTGTCACTTGCAGAATGAGGTCCCCAGAGGGTGAATTTAGTGACACTATCCTGCATCCTGGTAGGCTAACATCACCAAATCCAACATCTGGGAATCGCATTATGCTTAGAAGATGAGGCTTAAACAGAATGAGGTGCCCCCGCGGGTGAATTTGGTGATGCTAGCCCACTGTGTTAGGTGGCATCACTAAATTCACCTTCTGGGGACCTCATTCTGCAAATGACACACTATTTGCAGCCTTGTATACAAGAAATAAATACCTGAGACAGGGAGATGAAAGCAGAAGCAATGGAATGTGAAAAGAATGCCATTTATAGGAATTGGGAAAACAGCAAGAAAATAGAGAACTAATAACACAGTATCGGCTACCTCATTGATTCACTATTGATAGAGGTATTGGAAGTTATTTGTTGCAGATAATACAGTAATGCCATAAAAAATCGACCCATTAAATATGGCTTGTTGCCATTCATCGGAAAGCTCTCAGTGAGAGCTTTCCGATGAATGGCAACACGCCATATGTAGAGTAATGCTCTAAATAAATTACCCCTTAACCACAGCAGAATTATGGGTAATTTTTCAGGATTTAGTTGGAAATATGGCTTTCCGATGAATGGCAACAAGCCATATTTCCGAGTAAATCCTGAAAAATTACCCATAATTCTGCTGTGGGTAAGGGGTCGATATTTAGAGCATTAATGTAGAAGCATGGACCAACAAACAGCACAGCCTATATTTTACAGTAGAGCAATAATACAGCAATAGTTTTTCAATGTCGATATTCATCAAGATTGATATGCACGGGGTAGTAACTGTTCCATGAGAAAAGATCCTCTTGTGATTTTCAGTCCAGTTCACTATCGATCCGTGTCCAGTTCACTTGCAAGTTTTTTTTTGGAAAAATGCCAACATTTTCTACAATTCCGGCGGTTACTCCATAGAATTTCCATACTTAGACCATGTATGCAAATAGCACGACAATGAACTTATCTTGATACTTAAGATTATATTAGTTCTATATATTACTTGTTTCAAAACTGAGAAAGTTTACTATTAAACTACTTCATGACTTGGTACAAAACACACGTTCTTTACACCATTGACCAAACTACCGTATCACAATAACCATTAGCGATTAATTGCAAACAAAAGTGAGTCTACTGTGAAGTTTTAGTTCCAAATCTGTTGCATAGATGTTCGGGTAGTGAACCGATCTGATCAATGGTGAACTGGGCCCCATCATTAGTGAACTGAAACATTTTTGAAAATGGATCAATTCTTCTATTCCACATTTAGTTAATAATTTCCAACTAGAATTTTTTATAGTTGACGTAGCTGGGAAAGTATACTCAACAAATGAACTGCATATATTTCTGTTGCGGAAAACTTGTATTATTTACCATGGGAAAATCCCCAGTGACCTTGACCAGATCGGATAAGAACTGGACCAAAAATCGGAAGAGGTATCAGCCTCGCGGAACAGTTACTACCTCGTGATATGTTTCAAAATCATTTGAGTGCCAATATTTGAAATGATAGGTCTAACTTTTGTAGCAATATATCATTTCATTCCATTTTAACAGTTTTGACTATTTGTCATCTGAATTGTTTTAAAATGGGAACTCGAATAGCTGCTGTGATGTGAAGAGGTTGTCCATTTTGATATATCAGTGCATTTGGGTTAACAAAGATATATATGCCTATAACTAGGTAAATGTGCAAAAAATATCAGTCAATCTATTTTTTCATGTACATGATGAGAGTGAAGTCAGCCATTTTTATATATCAGTGCATATCGGCTAACAAACAAAATGATTGATGATTTGAGATAAGATTATTTCCTAACTGATCTGAAAATAGATCACTCACTTATAATGATTTAAACCCACACATAGTCTTCAAGGTTAGTAATCCTTAAAACTGTTTATCTGTGATATCCGAATTCAAATAGGGTCAATATTTAATACATTGCTAAGATAGGCACCATAGCCTAAAATGTATCATAATTATTTATATGCATAGTTAATTGCTTGCTTCAACTAGAAAAAAAGCCAATACAACATAACTTTTTTTTTCATCTCAATGATATTTTCTCAATGATATTTTCCGCCAAAATATCCATGATATTGTTGCACTCTACATTTTATGACTATAAGACTATATGTGGCTTTAAGATGCAAAAAACTCTAACAACATACAAAAGCACCTCAACTTCATCATAAAAAGAATAATAGGTCAGCAAAATTTATAAATTTAGCATACTTGTAAATATCGGTGAGAAATTCCCAAAAATGTGGCTTGACAAATTCTAATAACAAAGAGAACACTTCAATCTGATAAAATTGGTATCAAACATTCATAACAAAATCAAATAGAATAAATCAAGCCAAGTATATAACAAGAAACAGCATAAATTCTGACAGCCTAAATTGTTTCCTGCACAGATTAAATTCTACAAACTTCATTGACTGATTGAGATTAATCGGCCTGGCGACCAATGAGACAGTAAGGCCTATGCCTTATTTTCACTATGTTTGTGTGAAGGTGTTTTCATGTACAATTTTGATGGACCACGGATAGGATTCGGCTATGCCTTATTTTCACTATGTTTGTGTGAAGGTGTTTTCATGTACAATTTTGATGGACCATGGATAGGATTCGTTAATGTGCTCATAATACCTTGGGTATGGTAGCACATGGGAAAGCCACTAACACCTGATCTGATGGCGATCGCAAAGTTTCCACTTTACTGTATCTTTGTGGAGGTTGGCGTGTTGCTTAACCAACACTGAAAATGTAGCAAATTCAGACAAAATGATGGATACAAATGCTTGTTCACTCAATCAATTAAGCAAACATGAATTCACAATTTATGGCAAGCAAAAGATATTTTTATTCTAAAGATGTAATAATGGAACAGAATATGGAATACTAATTAATGCAATGTTGGAGTACCGCCCTCAGTAAGATTTGTGCCTGGTGTTTTAGCCATGACCATATTTGTCACATCTGTCATGAACAACTCTCCCTCTCAGCTGTTTGAAAAGAGGAGAAAATTTTCCATATTCTGTGAAAGAAATTTCGGCTGCAGATCACATATTTTTAAACAACAATAATATATTATTTCATTAGTAAATTAAATTTATATAATAAACAACTGCTCTCACTTATAACAGGATAGAGTATTTAACAGCAAAATATTCATACAAATCCTATAAGTTTGAAGATTTCTCAGTCCATGTTCCTTAATGCCCAACAGCCAAAGATAAGAGAGAAATATTGAAGTTGGAGGTCACACAACTCAATGTTATTTTAATTGAAACATCCATTAAGACACTTCTCATCAAAAGTTCAGTAAATAGAAATCAAACGGTTTGTTTTTATTTCCATCCAATGGAAATTCCTTTCATTTAACCCTTCCATGACTGGAGCTTCATGAAATTTTGCGAAAAGCCAGTGCCAATGCATTCTCTTATTCTCCCATAGGGAGCATCGCATATATAAGAGAATACATTGGCCTAGCAATAGTTACCTTGACCTTATAAGCCAGTGCATTCTCTTATATATGCGAGGCTCTCTATGGGACACATTATGGGAGACTTGTATATATAAGAAAATGCACTGGCACAGGATCTTTAATTCTGCACACATGCAGCTCCCGTCATGAAAGGGTTATAGAACAGTCCAAATGTCTGAATCTCTTGAGTGAGTCAACATTTTTATAACAAAATGATATTTTACCTCCTATATATATCTAACATACACTTTAATTATGAATATAGATATAAAGTGTAATGAGTCTGACATTTAAACTATCTCTCCCCCTCTAACAGCCTCAATTATGTTTCCCTCGTGCATTTTACTATCATTGCTGAAAGGCAGAAGATATGGTCTCAAGAAGAATCTGCACAGTACCTGCACTTTTTGATGCTTAATGAAAATATGATTTATTAACTTATTTTAAAGAGAATAGCTATGTTCAAGGAAACTACAAGCCTAGTATATATATGTTGCTAATAAAGGGTATCTCCACAGCTTTTAAAGTGCAATATTCAAGGAAAAATTATGAATAAAGATGCCATGTCTGATTTAATTTAAATTACTATTTCGTAGACTTTGGGGGGTGAAATGTATTTTTTTCGAGGCTCAGAAAATAAAGATTTCAAAAATCAAAATCCAATAGCTCTTAGCTATGAAAGGTGGGTTCCTCGACTCACATCAAATATTTTTCAACCCGGAAGCAGAATAAATAGTAATAGTAGGGGTGTTAAATCAGACAGGGTATCTTTAACATAATACACCATTCGAAAAATGCTATAATCACCATGTTTTAAACTTTATGCTCTCACTATCTGGAAGTCTGCTTTAGACACAACAGTAAACCCACACAGAATCATTTTAAGAATTAAATTTTGGTCACTTAATACAAGTTTTTCCAGAGCATATAAACTCAGCATATGAGTATATAAAATATATGTCACAGGCAAAATAATGCTGGACATAAATTGAACATTGAACACTTCAGGTTACTTTAATAAAACCAAGAGACTGGCGAGTTTGATTTTTGTCAGTCATTCTGATTATCTATCTTGCTGTTGATTTCTCAGAAAATAATATACATGTATATTTCACCACTCTGTGTTCACCCAAGACTATTTAGAATAGCTACTCACTCAATAGTCTGGAACAAATAGTATGGCTTCCCATTATGTTAAAAAAAATATTATAATAGTGTCAGCCAACCACAAATTATGTCAGAGCCAATCAGAAGATTGCTGCGTGGAATCTTCCAAGACAGGACAGAATTCCGTCACTGAAAAAGATTCCATTCATCACCACACCATAGCTAAAATAGCGCCAATTTTTCTGTCACATGGCAAATGTCATGTGGTGTTGACAAATTTATAAATAATGACAATTAATTAAATACCGATAAACACATGAAAAACAATTAAAAGCGACAAATTATCTAATAAATTAAATATATCCAAGGATTTTAACAATTAGCACCAAATTTCCACATAGGAAGTGATTTCATGTTCGAGAGAACGATTATTTAGATTAAAATTAGCAGTGGAAATACAAGAATATCATAATCTTCCAGACCATCAAATGCATAGCTGTTCCTAGATAGTCTGGGTGAACCATGACTGATTAACAAATATCACCATAGCAACTTTCATTCTGAAACAAATGTCTGTTAGCTACGTATTTCTTAGCAGTATTGTAGGAATAAATCATCAAATAGAAAGCTATTGTAGTGCTTACAACACATAAATAATCAAGGAAAGTCAAATTTTTCAAAAACCTAATTCTCAAGTAATCAGACAACAGCTTTATAATACCATTTCATTACTGAATGGATTGTCCTATTCAGTTATAAATACAAATATTGATTTGGTCTATTATTCAGGTGCAGACGGGACTTATCATTGTCACTCAGTCATTTGGAGAGATAATAAGGCTGTTTCTTAACCCTTTCTATACTAAATGGATTCTCTCATTCAGATATAAAAGTATACATTGGAATGGTCTATTATTCATTAGGAGGGATGTTTAGGTAATAAAAGCAGATGACAGGCTGAACAACCGATAATACAAGAGCAGAATGATTCATATTCATTCCTGGGAAATGTTCAAATAATAAGTTCAACAAACGACCTATTTGTTAACTTATTATCTGAACATGTTCTAAGGTAGCTTCTCGTTAACAAGTATTTAGTATAGAAAGGGTTAAACATTCCACAAGATAACTACTCTGAATATCTAGTCATCAAAGGGCTAAAATTAGTGACCGATAAATCAATGGTGACATTACGGTTTAAATGGAAACTAGTCATTGTACAATATCTTGAGTGCATGGCAAAATTTTAGTACTGTATCCAGACAAAACTGTATATTCTGTGTATTTATACCTTAAAATTGCCAGTTATAGAATATTTGAGGCGATATGAAGGTCCTGTTTCTTATAATCCTATGAAGATATTTATAAGGCTGGCTCAATCATGATGAATATTTTGATCTGGGATGATTAAAATATAGCAATCAATAGATATTTTCAAAACTATTTAAAGCGGGGAGCAGAAATCAGAATTTGTTTCTAATTTTACGCACTTACCGGTATATGACTTGAGGATACCCAAAACTTGAATAATTCTGTAGTCCCCATCAAATTTGATTTATAAAAAAATATGACTGTATAACAGGATATATGCAGTTCGAATGTCGTAGATTCATAAAAAATTATAATATATGCCGATATATGTTGTTGAAAGTTCATTTGAAAAATTTGTACAGCAATTTATCACAAAATTAGCCCCTAAACCCACCTCATATTTTTAGTAAGACACATGTGTATTATCGGCATGCAATAGTGACATAAGAGCTTAGCGCAATGATATCGATCAATGTTATTATTATGCTAATTAGAATATAATTATGATATTCAATTTGTGTTGTGATATTTAGTATGCTACTGTGGTTGAACAATTTTGTCAAAATAAAAAGACACATTTAAAATGGAACTATATTTTTTTCTTGAAGGTGTCTTTACTTCCTCTTTGTGATAAGGAAATCAATATATATATTTTTTTTAACCCCAACCATTTTGAGATTGTTTTTCCTTGCTAATATGTGATAAAAAGGATCTCAAATTCTTCGTAATTCTATACAAAATTTATTAACCTCGTCCACTAAATTTGTACAGAATTGTGACTCATTAGAGATGTTAAAGCTCATTCCATAAAGAGGCATTTTACCTGACTAGAGAAAAGGTCATTCACTTAATTTCAGCTTTGTGTACCAAATCGATCATAATATAGACAGGTGGATGTCGATGGAATATTTCCCACCAATAAGGCCAAAAAAAAAAAGTGTTTAAGTTCTCGGGCAATTTTTTTCTTCAAATCAATGAGGGAGGGAGGGTTTTATTTTTATTTTTTATTTTTTTCTGCGCATAGTAAGCATGGACAAAGATACCTTCCTCTGTCTAGTAATAACCAGAAAGGTAGAGAGAACTGTTATGCATATAAACTCATTTAGTCTTATATAAAAATGACATTGTACTACCAGTGTATGACTGGGATTACCTAACAATATATAATGCACCTGACATTAACTACTGTTATTGTTGTCTAAAAACTGATACCTCCCCATTCTAATATGTGATCCTGAATTTAGTCCTCTGCCTTTCAATTGTATAAAGTTACAATTAGTGTAAGTTGTTCACAATGACTAATTGTAAGAAGAGCATGAGGATCAGCTAATCATTTTCTTAATTGTAGTCATCTACTTCACGTTGTAAGCCTGCAAGTCACTTTTTAACACATTACATGTTAGAGCTCAATGCACACTAATATTCAACACATATCTGCTATGGACATGTTGATCAAATCCCAAAAAACTAAAAAAACAAAACATTTTTTTCTTCAAATTTATTTTTTCGTAAGTTTTTTTTATCATAACATCAGGCATTGCAATAATAAGGCCTAATGCGGCCCTTTTTATTCAATGCGGCGGGGCCTGAGAACCAAAACCTTTTCTTTTTTTTGGCCTAAAATAACAGTTTTACACTGAAACCAAGTGAGTATTAAAACAAGAGCATCGCTGAGCATTGCTAAATATGCGTGTTTGACCATAAAAATGTGAAATCAGGAAATTATAAGTTGAAAAAGGACTATAACAAATTCATGCAAAAATCTTGAACTTGACCTGTATTTCTGCCTCAGAAACTCACATACCAACTTTAGTTCTGATCATGATTCAAACTGAAGTTATCGTTTTGAAACCAAAATGTTAGCAGACTGATAACATGATACAACAATTTTATTTTATTAATACGGGCGTATAAAATGATGATATAAAGACTAAAGCATCGATATCGGTGGGCTTAAAGACTCGCCTGATCATATAGACTCAGCTTCCCAATATAGAAGATAAATTATGATCCATTTAAGACATCCAAACAAGGTCTAAATGTTGAACAGATTGTAACAGTGTATGAAGAAAAAATATATAAATGATATTTCCACTACCAAATGTTCTTGAAAATATATCTAACACCTATATAGAAAAATCAGCGTTATAACTCTATAAAGCGCTTAAGTGATTTAACTTAATATAAGATATGAAAGGCAATTCAAAAATCTGTATTTCAAATTAATTCAAAAATCATAAACTTGCAATAATGAAATAACCTACAGCTGAGCCACTTGGTCACTGATTGTCAGCCCTGCTAAAATTGTATGGAAGGCTATAAATAAATAGAATATTGAAATAAAGAATTATCAACTCACTGATGGTCAGCAAAGTTGAATATCGACATCCGAGTGCATAGCTCCATTCAGTAGAGTACACCAATAGCCAACTGGCAAACTTGATTCAAATGTCATCATTTGAGTTTGCAAAATGGTACTATTGATCTCTACCAATGTCAACTAAGTGGAGGAGAAGGAGGTTTTAATCCCCAAAATTAAAAGAATGGGTCTATTGTATGAGGAAAATTTTCAAAATATCCTCGTTTCAGAAGAAACAAGTTTTGATGAGATGTTTTAAAATTGTTCCTGAAAAAATCTTCCTGAAATGTCTGGTCACTAATATTCGACTTGTTTAACATTTAATCATGGCCATCTGTTCATATTAAAAGGAAAAACCCTGGCAATAAAAAGTCATATTGAACAGTGGTGCATGATGGACGGTATCATGGACCATGCAGTGTTAACCACGTTTGACTTGTAACATCATGGAGTGAAGATGTCGGGCATTTGAATACTTCTCTCTGCCAATGAATGTCAAACGCTGCACTGGCATCATTAATAAAAATACTAGTTGTTGCAGGGGACCAGACATTAAACAGGTACTCAGTTGGGAGTCTATGGACATTGCCAGTATGCTAATCATGATGTACTCATTAACAGCTCAGAGTGCTCACTCTTAAATGAGGATGGTTGACATGACTGGGGTAAGGGTGATGTAAAACGCACTGCAACTAATTCTACTACATAAATTGCTATAATATGCATCCTTATTTAACACTTGTCATTATGGCGCTCTATGTTGCCAATTACTATTATTCATATTAAGCTATTCTATAGTTCGGAACTAAATAACAAAAAATAAAGAAACCAAGTGACTTAGCGTAGCATTTCACTCAACAGAGGTAAATATAATTGAAAAATATCAAGCAATGAAGCAATAATAATTTAACATAAAAAACATAGCTAACAATCACTCTGACATTACTCTGCATAAAAAACGATGAGTGGTATGTTTCTAGGATGTTGGATATCGATGATATATCTATCAGCAAAATTAGGTTGGTTGGTTATAGATCAAACACAATGAGCATCCCAATTGAGAAACCTTTGTCGATAGCTATAAGAATGTATTTACGTTTGATAAAATATATGAGTCTGATGCACTTGCATTTCTGTATTTATTCCACACCAATCTATCTAGTAAGCACAATTCAGTTCTTGAATGTGTGTTTCTTTGATATAATAATTATCATAATGGTAATTAATTTGTGATGAAATAGGATCAATTCTTCAGATATGACCACAAACTGAAAGTTGATGTAATTTATGTCATTGTTCCTGGTGATAATATCAACATGATATATTTCTAGCTTCAGCCTTCAGTCAGCATTTAACCCTTTACCCAACAGAAGGGCCCTGTGCCAATGCATTCTCTTATATATGCGAGTCGACCATAGGTCGCCTCGCATATATAAGAGAATGCATTGGCTTAACACATTAAAAATTATAAAATTGTTAATGAATGTAAGAAAAAATGGTAAAAAGTGTTAAAAAAAGATTTTTTTTTAGGCAAATGCATTCTCTTATATATGCGAGGCGACCTATGGTCGACTCGCATATATAAGAGAATGCATTGGCACAGGGCATAACTGTAACCATCACAATGTGGTCAATGAGCCGGTTCCAATGATATCCATATTTGTATGGTTCTATTGAGACAGACCGAAGATATTTTAGGCTGTTGAAGCTTTATTTGGCCGGTTTTGGCCGGTTTGTTGGGTAAAGGGTTAATAATTTTAAATCACAAACAACTTTCAATTTATATGGACTACCTTGTCAATCTAAGTTTTGGACAATTACATTTTACAGCAGAATTTAGGCTTTCAAAAACATCATGTATTTCTGTAAGCAGCTAGCGATTCTCACATTTCCGACCAAAATAAATTCTTTAGCAAAACATGATTGCTTGATTGCTAGATGGGATACATTATGCAATATCTTAGTGTATCATCCTCATGAGACATGTACCAGAAAAATCATATTTGTAGCTATATTAATTATATTTAGCTATTAGAGCTAATATAGGTACATGTATTACTGATGGGGGATCCTTATTCACAAAACAATCATTTAAACATTGTGGGGTAACAGGATATATCATATCTGGATGTCTATTATATAATTCCAGTGATAAAATCTCCATGTACACCTGTTGACAGAGATATCTTATAATATAACTACCTGTAACAAATTGATGACGCATTGACAAGTAAAGTCAAATTTGATTACAAAGAAACTGATTGTGACAAAGTTTGGATATTTAGATTACCTATCTCGTGATTACAAAGAAACTGGTTGTGACAAAGTTTCGTATATTTAGATTCACATCTCTTGGGTATATATAAAATGATGAATCATTATGGATCACATAATATACAAGAGCTGATTCCATTCACAAGGCAGAACACGAAGCAGAAGATTTCCGAATAAATTTGTCAATATAGTGAAAACATTTAGAGCTATCATCGCTCTGAAACATTTATGGTACAACATCATTTTGATGACTAAAACGAGAAAGAGATAGTAGTATGTGAAGTTTTAAAATAGTTTCATGACGGTAGCTGTGCTGGTGCAGCATTAAAGATCATGTACCAGTGTACACTCTTATATATGCAAGTCTCCCATAGGGAGCCTCACATATATAAGAGAATGAACTGGCTAAGAAGGTCAAGGTAAATATTGTTAGGCCAATGAATTCTCTTACATATTCGAGGCACCCTATGGGAGACTTGCATATATAAGAGAATGCATTGGCAGAGGGTTTTCAGAAAATTTTAGGAAGCTCCCGTCATGGAAGGGTTAAGATAACACAATACACCTTTTCCGGACAGTTACGAGTTTAATCCGTTTCTGATTACAAATTTCAATGAATACAAATGATGCAGTATGTGCTCGGGGTCAGATTTTGGGTTTAGAGTTGTATTTTTTATTTCTTCAATGCGTCTTTCTGGGACATATATTGCTCCTAGAAAGGTAGTTCATTAGGTATTTATTGATCTATTTCGATACCAGGATAAAATAAAAAGCAACATTATTAGCTGTATTATGGAGTGCAAACTGCCATGTAGTTTTAAGACCATTTTCTTTAAAAACACATATTAGGAGCTCAGACATGGAAAAACTCAATTTGACATTTGAAATGGACAGGCCAGGTGCAGAGTTTTAAAACCAGCCTGGATTATAGATATTATCATTTGAATCATCACATTGAATTTTTTTACACTAAATACTCATTGATGAGTAATTATCAAAACCATTTGTTGAACTTTTTATCTGAACATTTCCCACAAGTGAATAGGAATACGTCTGCACTTCTACTATCTTTTCATCTCTGTCTTATGCTCCTTATTCCTGAACACCCCTCCAAATGAATAATAGTCCATATAATATATATAATTAATAACTGGGTAGAAGAATCCATTTAGTAAAGAAAGGGTTATTGTGATGTGATACTCTTTTCTACTCTGAGAAAGTTTGGTTGGTTTATTGGTGTTTATCACCAACAATCAGTGGTGTTTATTCAGAACAAACTTGCCCAGATACACAAATTTGATAATTTTCCCTTTGTGTGGAACATAAATCTGTGCTGGTCAGGATTCAAAAGAGCTAAGTCATCACTGGACAGCTAATATTGGCCCAATGCAAATGAACATTACCGACTGAGCTACCTGATTAACCAGCGGACTTCCTATTCTGCATAATGAATGGAATCAACCCCCAATGAAATATACTTTATTATAAGCCATTTGTCAATCTATGCCTGAGGTGATTTGGTGAATTTGATGATTCTCGAGATGAGATTGTTTTCCTCCCATTAGTTTTAGACCCACGTCGAGAAATGTCGCTGTTCTCTAACAACAAAGGCACGTCGTTTTTCACATCTCTCTTGATGACAAATCTCCATAATGTATATGCAGCGAAGAGCAGGATACCAATGCCCCAGCCAATAGCTATATGCCTTGGCAGAGGCTTGCTGACAGTCTCCCATTCAAATTTCACAGCTATCAAAGTCTCAGACAACGCTATAGCTAGTACCATCCAAGCTTGCCTCCCAAACTTTGTACAGTTTCTGGAATAATTACAAATTCAATTATTAAAAATAAAACAATCCATTCATTTAAAGTCCTGTCTTAAATTACACCTAGTATTATTTATTTAATGTTCACTTTTGCTGTTTTGGTGTTTTTCTTCATATTTTATATGCTTCGAAAAGACTCACTGAACAGACTTTCAATTTTGAAAATGGGAGGTGCACTATATACTGCTTGCTGCAAATTGAAGACAGGTGCACTATTGATGAGTGAAGTTGAAGCCCACCCACCTCGTTTTAATATCAAAACACGAACAACATCTACTTTACATCAAAACGACATGATAAAAAAAGTCGTAATAAAGATTAAAACTCAGTGATAGTCATTGCATTGAAACATCTGTATTGAAACGAACAAGAGCCTATGGCTGTTCACTATTTTTGTTAAGGATGAAGTTTGAAACAGATAAGAAGACAGATAAGATGTGTTTTCAGTGATCGCTTTTGTTTGTTTATTGCTGATAAATATAGGTTATCACAACCATGTGGGTTTCCGAGATCCATATTCAAGACTCAAATACAAATCTTGGGAACCTACAGAGTGATGATAACCAATTTATCTTACAATTCATTCAACAGAATGTTGAATAAAAGGCAATTTGGCATAGAAACTATGTCGTTTCGCATATGAAATAGCACACCGTGCTGTTGACATCGCTGTGCATTACTGTGAAGTTTTACATCAATGATTCCTGGTGTCAATACAGATCCGTTTGTAATTACGTGTCGAATCATACATCAATGATTCCTGGTGTCAATATAGATCCGTTTGTAATTATGTGTTGAATCAAAATATTGCTGTTTTCATAGAATTCAATTGCTCATAGAAATCACTGTTTTTAGAAATAAAGTGTAATCACTGTTGCCATCGAGGATACGGCTTGTTGCCATTCAGGATACAGAATCATAAACTGCCTAGTAGGGCTGGGCGGTATTTCAATATATTGACTATAGTCGGTTTGGAAAAGCAAAACCGTATTGAAACCGTGTGTAAAATAAAAATTCAATATATCGTAACTGCAATTTTATCACCTTAAAAGACGGTTTCAAATTACAATCCAATACTGAGTTGAATACTTTAGCGGACCGCTGATTGAAAGCAGCCTTTACCGGTTGCTCCCATGTTATGTCTCTGTTGTATTCAATTGTAACCAATGACGCAATGGTTGTATTTTGGGCTGAAGTAGAGCGATGGAGTATCTTCTTCCGAATTCAACCTGATAGCGGTGTAACGTCACGAGCGATACTTCGTCCAAACTTTTCGACTCACGACTCGGCGGTATTTGTTGTTCAATTATATCTTAAAATTTGACTCAGGTTGACTGACAAATCCGTGACATTCATTCAACTAGTCCGCCATTGAGTATTTGCAGACGCAGAATATGACCCGCAGGTGTTGGTCGAAGTATATCACTTGGGACGTTACCTCGCTACCATCAACCCCAATTTTAAATATAGTTGAACTGCATTGTCTCCCTTCCGTTTCACCTTGCTATTATTATTTCATTATTATGATAATACATGAATAAAGTTCTCCCCCTTAACTAAATCTCGTGTTCAAAAGTTAATTAAAAATGTTCCGTAATTAATTGTGTGTGATAGACTGCAGAAGCCCAGAATGAACCATCTTGGCCCAATTCTACTAGGTCCTCTATCAACCTATGAGCACGTGCTTAGCTATGACGTCACGGGAATGTGAATCGCGTGCTGAAATGCAAACAATGGAGTGATCAGGATAACTTGAGCCTGTTATGCACTCAATGTTGTTGCGTATTCCAGAATGCCCGAACTTTATATAATGGACACATGCCATTCTGAGAATAGTTTATCATTTACTGCCTGGCGATAGTGTGTAGAATTTTAATCCCTAATAACGAAAACCCGGAGTGTTATATCTCTCGTTTAAAATTTGATTTTACGTGATATTTTTCAATAGTAAAATATTCAATAAAACCGTATATCGCGGTGTTATTTTGGAAATATCGCGGTTTTTAAAAACGTCAATACCGTCCAACCCTACTGCCTAGTCATTTCTGCATGTATTTGAGGAAAGAGAGGTTAATTGCAAGGTAATATATTTTATGGTATGGTTCTACTATATATCGATGAAGTCCTTCATTGTTTTTGTTTGCTTGTTTTCTTATTTGAGAAAACAAAGTCTAGTGATGTTCCGATAATCGGAATCGCCCATCGGCCGATAATAGCCCATCGGATATTGATTGTACCTCGCAGTTGAACATCGGCTTTTACCGATTGTCAAATCAAACAAAAACGTTCTAGTATCTAAGCGCAATATGCACGCTTTAATAAACGTATGCAATGTAGTATTTAATGTAAAACGCAGTTATAACAGCCTAAAA
The DNA here is from genome assembly GCA_032622095.1 of Siphonodentalium dalli. Lineage (NCBI taxonomy): Eukaryota > Metazoa > Mollusca > Scaphopoda > Gadilida > Siphonodentaliidae > Siphonodentalium > Siphonodentalium dalli. The sequence goes on from CP136067.1 coordinate 58,917,551, forward strand.
AGAAGCTATTGGCATCGTCCAAACAGTCTGATATGATTATATATAAGCATAGCAATACACCTGCCCTACATATCCAGTGTAATATGAAGTTATTGGTTCAATCGCATGGCTACTATAAAATAGATTCAAAGAAAGCTTTAAACAGCTGACCTCATTACACTTCCTGTTGAGCACGTGTCATGCTGTGAAGTCACAAGCTGTGTCAATAATTTGAAGCACACACTGAATGAATTAGTAGTCGCAATCAGAACTGTCTTCAATATCGACCAACATGAGGAGGGGCATAATTGGCTTTTTCGTCTGTAGGGGACAATATGGTAAAGTATTCCTAAATTGCACTTGTTTTTTTTCGCTCAGCGAGTTGCCATTGTTATAGTGATGCTCTCATTACAAGTTACGTGTACGCAATGAAATATGCTTAGCTCCACTTTGAACTTTGGTCTCGCGAAACAAAAATTGAGTAGACGGAGCTTCTCAGTTGTTAAAAGACAAAAGGTGTGACCAATGGGAATTTGGGAAATCTCAGACTAATACGACAGCAATTATTATCCATCAATCTAAATTTAATTAATAATCATTGCCATTCCATACATTGTTGCAACATAAAAGTATTCAATCAAGATTTTTACACTGCATTCAAGTGTTCCCCAAACGGTCATAACGTTACTCTGAGTCGCCACCTTTGATCTCTTTGTCAAACAACTACCGGTATACATAAAAGGCAGCGCACAACTGACGTCGGCGGAAATACTTTTGTGACAGTGTGTATATATTTCTTTGATGTATTTGGCTTTGAAACTATACCGAGATAGGGAGTGCAATGAGTCTATATGGGTCCATTATGGGAACAAGCGCATAATATATATAAACACCGGAATCGGAAATCGGCCGATTGTGCTTCCAGTTATCTGCACATCACTAACAAAGTCAATGACAAATATATATGTTACTCACAGGTCATCTAAATACTGGAAACCTTCACGCATAGAAACAGCACCAAGGAGAACCCAGAAAAATAATCTACCGAGGCACAGCCAGTGGTCGGGTGGAAGCCATAAGACAAATTTAAGGTAAAAAAAGTTCACCTCAGCAAGCAGAAACTGAAAGAGAAACAAGTGAGATGTGTATAAATGACAGTCAAGTCTGAATTTAATGTGTCTGACAATTGCAAAATGAGGTCACCAGATGGTGAATTTAATGACGCTATCCCACACAGCGGTCTAGCAAAATTAACCATCTGAGGACGTCATTCTGCTTAGGTCTCATCTTCTGGAAAGTATCTATAGTACCAAATTAACATTATTTTTTGTAACTTTTTCCCTTCTGTTCAGTTTCTGTATTCCCTAATTTGCGGAAGATGAAATGCATAATCGAGTTGACTAATGGGTGAACATCACCAACTTCAACTGGGGCTTCAATCTGATCCTACGTCTCCCATAGCAGTTGAGGCCTAAGCAGAATGAGGTCCCCAGAGTTTGAATTTGGTGATGCTAGCCCACTGTGTGCGATAACCATACTAAATTCACCATATGGGGACCTCATTCTGCAAACATTCAGGCTTGTTGACAGTCTGTGGGAGGTTCAAATATAACAAGAGGTGTGCACTCGAGTGCTAGCATACCCCCACCGTGGCAAATTCAATCCGCATTATCCGTAAACCCAACAATTTTTTTTTTTTACTTTAAAGAAAAATTCGGACTAATAACATCGATATGGTGACACAAGAAGCTTGTACAGAAAAAATTATTTAAATTGGTTCATATTTGTTAAAGTTATGAAGTCGGACAGAATTTTCTAAGTAAAAATAAGTCGAAAATGAAGTGTAATATTACGAAAAACAGTCTGAGCCAATCCCTAGCCGCATCATGTAGAGAGGGTGTTGTGAGAAGCATGTATACCAAAAATTATTGAAATCGGTTCAAATTTGTTAAAGTTATTAAGTCGGACAGAATTTTCTAAGTCAAAATAAGTCGAAAATGAGGCATCATTTAAAAAATAAATTAGCATTATGCGGAGAGGCAGTCCTAAGGAGATTGCATACAAAACATTATTGAAATCGGTTCATAGTTGTTCGAGTTATGAGGTCGGACGGACAGACTGACAGAGATAGAAAGCGTGACGGACGGACAGACACAGTCAATCCAGTATACCCCCCATTTTCTTCGAAAGTGGGGGTATAAAATTTATTATTACACTATTGCTCATGGTCCAAGTTTCCTTTGACGTACAGCAGCTTGTGATATCAGTTGTTCTAGATCTGCTCCATTACTCTCCTATAGCAGAGTTTATGTCCAGAATTTTGGGCATGATATTTCGTCAATTGTAATCTGCTTTATCCTACATATCAAGATAAAATGCTATATTTATCATAAAGAGTGATATCTTATAGTCATAATGATGCACTACAATCTTTTTCGTAAAAGACAACATACATTTCCACACCAAACCAATTATAGGTATGATAAATGGGAATTTTGACACCATAAAATGTCAACTTCTGTAAAGGCATTTAAAAAAGATATTAAACAAAAAAAGATCCAAAAATCACCGAAAAATTCTTATGCATACAAAACCATGTGGTCAGTGTATTAAAGAGTGAAGCCAGTGATAACACATCACGTGACAGCCATGAACTCTCAATAACTAATTAATTATCTATGGTTTATGTTTTTGTAGTGATACAATGTCGATGAGTTTTCCTCTAAATATATCAATAAAATATCTTATGCACACATCAAAAGGTATTAGTTACTTTTACAAGCAAATGCGGCACATAGAGAAGATAATGATGCATGTTTCATGAAAATTCTGGGAAAGTAACAACTTTGGGGAATCACGTCTGAATTCTCGTAAAATGAGAATATCATTGGAATGCTATTATGAATGTATGTTAATATTCAAAATGTGTTATTAACCCTTTATTATTTGCTGTTCGAATTTATATGCACAATACGCTAGGTTTTGTAAAACGTATGCTGTATAGCCGGAGTGTTGAATGCAGAACAGTTGTAATAGTGTAAAGCTATCTTTCAAATAGTCAAATATGGTTATAGTTGAGCATGTCAATGCACAATGGCATATACGGTGTCGAATACAAAGTTATTGGTTCAATCTAATGTGGACATCGCAGAAACATCAAGGTTACTGAGTTTTGTATCGAGCATCGAATAAATACTTTAGCAGAAAGATCATAACTATCTGCAAAATTAGTCAATGTGAAGGACATTGCAAAATAGTAGTAGTAGTAGTAGTATAATCCTGTCGACAAAAATAAATATATTACATCAAATACATCGCTAACCCAGCCTTATTGGACCTATATGTCACTATATGCAATTACGTATGGTTGGTAATCTGTGATATGTAAATATTCAGACTTATATACATCGTTTAGAAGATTGTTAAACTTTGCAACTTACAAAGTAAATCATAACTCAATGAAATTTTACTGCATGCATGCGCTTCATGAGTGATTATAACATTACTCGGAAGTTTCCAATCCGTTTTGGCACCTGTGATCTCTTTTTCACAACAATTATCAAAGGCAGCAGCTGATGTCCGTGGAAAAAGTTTAGCTATAGATTGTATATTTCTTTGTTGTAACCAATTTGATAGTGTACAAAACACTGCTGTGATATGGAGTGCAAGAGTGTAGGCCTACTGTATATGTATGTCGGAATCGGATGTCAGCCAATTGTACCTTCAGAAATCAGTCAGTTAGATTTTTTCCTTATCAGCTCATCACAAGACGAAATTAAACTTTGGAAGCTTTCGGACGTGTGATTAATTATATTCATGTACCGCAATGTACTAGCTGACAGCTATGTGCTTGTGTTTATTCCATTTCAATAACCAAATTGATCAATAAATATATATTGTACTTCTATTAAATAATTGTACTCTATGGAATTACCTATTGATATAATAGTATGACATACAAAGAATACATAGAAAATATTTCAGTTTCCAGTTATGCTGCACCATGGCATGTGACAATAAAGAGCATGGGACAATAACGTGTTATTTTCTCATGAAACGGTAAAATAAAGAGTAATAGGCTTATTGCTATGCTAAAAGGCTAAATGGCAGTTAACCCTTTCATGGCGGGAGCAGTGCTGGTGCAGCATTAAAGATCCTGTGCCAGTGCATTCTCTTATATATGCGAGTCTCCCATAGGGAGCCTCGCATAAGAGAATGCCTTGGCTTACAAGGTCAAGGTAAATATTGTTAGGCCAATATGGGAGACTCGTATTTATAAGAGAATGCATTGACACCAGGTTTTCGCAAAATTTCAGGAAGCTCCAGTCTGGAAGCAAAACTTATATCTAACACAGTGACATGCAACTAAAAACTAATTACATTATTCACATGGCCACATCAATATTGTACACTTTTCTACGTATTTATAATGCTCACTTAACCCACATTACACTATCCATGACAAATATATCGAAATGATCACAGGCTTGCCGATGTTAATATATAATTTGTTTACGTGTCACTACATTTTCGTAGTCAAACCACGGAGATCTTCGGAGAACCAGTGGGGGTAATGATAGATTATTTTTTGGCTTATTTGTTAAGATGGCGATGGAACCTAGTCAACTTAATTACAATCGAGAGGGCTTTCTGATTGTGTTTTGTGACACTGTTCGCCGCATCAATCCATCAAAATATGTATAAATTATGGTGCGTAATTAAAAGTTATCACATATGTTTGTGTATCAGCTCTCGCACTAAAAGAACTACATAATGTAAGAACTCACCAGACAAATAATACATATCATACATATATATCTCCTGAAACTTGAGAATGGCTTCCACTCGAAATCTGTCCAACGATATGGTGTAAACTGCTGAGCAAATCGTTTCATTTTGCCTCTGTATGTTGTGATATCCCACATCCCTCGCCAATGGTACGGTTTCAGTGACAAATAGCGTAGAGTTTTCATTCCAAGAAAGATGCCAAGACCATTGCATATCAGTGCATCCATGACCCACTGCAAGGAAATAATGAGACAATATTTAGCATCAGCTAATCAGGAAACTTGGGAGAAATAATCGCCTTCCTTTAGCAAGCTTCTCAATAGTTCATAGCCAATGAAAAGTGAAGTCTACTGAAACAGAGCAGCCGCAACAATTATGATATTCATTAAAATATTGAAACATAATTCATAATTTTTTAAAGACATATTAAGGACTTGTTCCGGTGCTTGAATCTGATAATTTAGTATTCAGGCCTTATGCCATTTGAAGGAATGTATCATTCTACTAACATCGCCAAAACTCTCCAGCAAATCGACTGTACCACTTTATAGAACACCATCGTCTGAAATACTGTTCAATTGTAAATATTTATACTCGAATCGGGACGCATCTATCGGCGATAAATTAGCGAAAACAATTTCGTCATCGAGAGTCACTGCATTTAATTAAGATATAAGAATGACGGTGTGTTATCAATTTGAATATAATATTTGTAAAAATTACTACTTTGAACAAGATTATTCTCCATTTATATTTGATCACCCTACCGGAGTGTTTCACATCACTTTAAAATAGGAACATAAAAAAGGAAATGAAAACTCTGATCATCTGGCTATAATGGTTGTAAGAAAGGCTAACTCACATGATCCCACCAGCATTCACTAAAGTTTGGAAGTTGATGTTCTAGTGTATACTCAAGAACTTCAAACATGAAACTCATTACCAAACATAACCACCAATCACGTAGCACCAAAGTCTGAAATTATAAGAAATGATCATTACTAGATGTGTGCTTGTCACAATGAGATAAAATAAAAGGTCAGCAGACCACAGTGTCCCCCTGAAAACGTGGCAAGTCGATGCCGCTTTGTTAAAGAATTTTAAAAAAAATGTTGAAATTTTCTAAGTCGAAAAGGGTCAATAACTCCGTAAAAAAATAATTTTTCCTTCATCTATATACATGTTGCACATCTCCAATATGTGGGTAACAATATTCTGCAGTTTCAAATATCTACGATCAAAACTGTAGGAGGAGTTGATTACACCATGAAGGTACCCTCATACAGAAAGTTATAAAAAATGTTGAAATTTTCTAAGTAGAAAAGGGTTAATAACTCTGTCAAAAAATAATTTTTCCGTCATCTATATACATGTTGCACATCTTCAATATATGGGCAACAATATTCTGAAGTTTCAAATCTCTGGGATGAAATCTGTAGGAGGAGATGATTACACCATGAAGGTACTCAAAATTGTGACGGATGGACGGACGGTACGACAAACGGACGGTACGACGGACGAACGGACGGACAGAGCCCGTTTCTATAGTCCCCTAAAAATAGATTTTTCGGGGGACAATAATACTCACCACCTCCCATTTGTCACAGATTGCTGAGTTGAATAACAAACATTGTGTGGGTGAATCTAATAAATTTCAACAAGATCAGATTTACGGATGGATGGACTTTGGTCACTTTGTACATTATTTCAAACCACAACATTGATGCAAAACAAAGAGGTATGACTGAGTGGGAAGTCTGTTGTTAATAGATATTAACTTTCTTTACTGAATGGATTCTCCCATCAGTTATAAAAGTATACATTGGAATGGTCTATTATTCATCTGCAGGGGTGTTCAGAAGTATAAGCAAATGGCAGACATACGAAATGATAATACAAGTTAGAAAGGATTTCTATTGATTGGTGGGAAATGTTCAGATAATAAGTTCAACATACAACCTTTGTTGAACTACTTGTCAATGAGTATTTATTATAGAAAGGGTTAACCTGTAAAAGTTAATTTCAGAAACTACAGTAATGTCCTAAATAGTCGACCCCTAAACCACAAGAATTATGGGATATTTTTTAGGATTTAGTTGGAAATATGGCTTGCTGCCATTCATTGGAAAGCTCTCGGTGAGCCATATTTCCATCTAAATCCTGAAAAATTTCCCATAATTCTTCTGTGGTTAAAGGGTCATATACTTTGGGCATTATTGTGCATATAAAAGAATGTCAGAGACACTAAGTCCAAATCATTTTTAGATACATCTATCATTTCACCCTTTCTATACTAAATACTCATTGACCCAAAAGAACCTTCAGAAAATATCATTATCACATAGATTCAGCAGTGCTAAGTGAAGCTGTTTGACAGCGTTTTTGGGTGCTGGAATTAAACTATGTGTAAAGAGAGCATGGGTTGTGACTTTGTCCCATACCAGCATCTAGCTTAGACTTAGGAAAAAGTACTCTATTTAAAGAGACAGAGTTGGCATAGGCATATGAATTGATTGTTTGTTTGAGCTAAGTCCACTTTTTTATTTTGTGGTTTACGAATGAGCCGACCAAGTGGAAAACCCTCTGACTGTGAAATAAAAATCATAAAAACATAAATTTTATATTTGACGCTGACCCACGCATTTCATGCCAAAGGTGAAATAAATACCAGCCTCAGTTATACATTTTATAACAGCATTTCAATTTTAATAACTGGTTTTCCCTATTTTAACTATTAAAGCGAGGGTGCCACCAGTCCTATTGAGGCTATAGAAAATGACGACTGTATCACACAATAAATAAATTATGCTAAATGGTAGTCCCCCCTGCACATTATCGAAATACTTCACATGTGGAACTTCCGCTCTGGAACAGGCCTTTAAATTCCCAGAAATTAGAACCAGTAAATGATTTGCACAAAATGCGCGCACCTCTAAGTGTGATTTTTGTTGGAAAATTACGATAATAGAGTTTGGAAATTGGTTATCGGCACGTGAATTCACCAAGAAGTTCGTTTCATGTGTGTTCCAATCTGAGTTTTACATTTGAGGTTTCTTATTTCATATTTTCGAAAAGTTATAATGTTTGAAAACTATGTTCAATATTCATTAAAAAACACAACTAGTTACATATAAAAGCGCAGTAGATGCCATGATTCTGCCCAATTTCCAGAAGAATAGCCAAATATTTCATTGTTTTTTTGCATGGAAAACCCACCCGATGTTGTCATTGAGGGTGATGATAAACTAATTAATGAAAGTGAGCCCCCAGGGGCTGGCGGGTCATGTGTAAATCCCAATTTAGCAACAAGTCAAGATATTCACAATTTCTGTTATATTTCTTCAAGTGCTCCTGAAGTCATAATCATTGGCTATTATAAATAAATATATAAAAGCAGTAAATGTAATATGTACTATATGTACATACTATTGCTTTTATTGCTTATACATGACTATGTTCTCAGTATTTAAATTAAGTCTAAATTGGTCTGTACCAGATTCATCTATATGTGCTAGCACCTACTGGATCTAATATGTTCAAATAGTTCATCATATATGAAAGATGGTATAACGTGTTTTCAATCATGGTTTATAATAGTCATGTGGACAGTACAGGATTATATGTAGGATATTTTTCGTATAATTTCAAATAAAACGAGAGACCGATCACGATCGGCAGATGTTTAACCCATACCTTGGCGATACCGATTAGCTATTTTAATAAATCCTTACACCAACCTTTTCACGAGTGCAAAAGTTTCAATAATTGACACCTTACTATTAAGGTCACAAGTGGAATCAGACTTATTGGGCACCTTGCTCACATAAACACAATAGGAACACGGATGTGGCATTCCATTTCAACCTATTAAGTCACTTCAACACCGATATATCTTATAGAGTGATAAAGCTAATTAAGCTCAATCCATAGTCAGAGAGAAGCACCATAGCAGTTAAAGACAAAATATTTATTTATTTGCTTATTACACTGGAATGCGAGACATAACATATTATGATTTTTTAAATATTGTTATTTTTTTTATTATGTTTTGTGTTAGCTGCATATTAAAAATTCTTGGGATCATTTAGATGGGAAAAAAGAGTTAATAGTTCCCGATTCAAAAACTAATCAATACCTGAACAACTATACAAGTGAGGGATGTATAGACCTGGATATAAAATGATTGATAATGATTGGATATAAAATGTTTTTATGCAGAATTTTCAGATAGCTAGAGGTAGGATATGAGATTGGTCAGATTGAAAATATTAGATTCATTACATTGAATAGCATACTGTATGACTATGGAATGGGGTGGGTTAATTTTCTTCTAAGCTGATCATTGGAAAGATATAATGTATCTAAACAGCGGAAATATAATTGAAGTTACTGTTAATATATTATCAAAATCATTCAATCGATACCAAAATTTATACAGGTGAAGAATGTTTCATCATTAACATGGATGCAATTATTTATATAGTGATCAAGTGAAAAATATTTAGTTATCACATTGTGTCAACAGGATTGGTGGAGGATGTTAATATTTTTGAGCAAATAAACCAAATGACCCTCACTGTGCAGGTTAGGGGTGTGTTATCATAAACTATGCCAAGAACTATAAACATAATCAATGGATATAAAATCGGATAGAATGGGGTTAATCTTACCCAAAATAATGAACTGATAAACACAAACAGTCTATAAAAGCATGTCATTGGATTTAGAAACCCATACAATAAGTCAGTCTCTAATGTCATGAACCTGTTTCAACAAAGGGGTTAAATTAATTTTGTACAGAACAAAGAATGGACCAGAGAGTCATCAATCATGGATTTGTCAATGTTTTAGAGATGCTAGCACACTGTGTGTGATAGAGTCTGAGAGTCAGGAGAGAAATTTTATTAGTGTTGAGAGATTTGTTTGATCAGGTGTTCTGGTCCATACAGGAGAGAACCACTATCGTTGTGATGTGTCTAAAGAGATTTGACTCTATGAGCCATGGTATTTATCTAATGTCAAGCTAAACAAAACTCATTTCCAATAAGACACTGGCTGTGAAATAAGATCTCCTCTTCTAAGCTAACAGTGCCTGCAGGCATTAATTAGATTATCAGCTACTTGAATTTTAAATGGCCATAACTCTGTTAAAATATACCAGATCAAACTCAAATTCGAACCTGATCTGTATTTCGGGGTGAGGACCAGATGTACCAAATTTGGTGCTGATCAGATGAAAAATATTTAAGTCAACACAGCTTGGATGAATTCTATTTAAAAACAAGAGCAGAAAGGGTTAAATAAACGATACCAAAAACCATACAGATAAAGAACGTGCTAAGAAAAACCTAGGTAAGAAATATGAGGCATATCAGAAGAAAATTGTTTAACTTAGATGCATCAGGTAGCATTTGTGTGCAGGGTTAATTATTTTCTAAACCGATCAACCAATCGATACCAAAAACTATACAGGTGAGGGGTGTGTCATCATAAACCTACATATCAAATATGAACAGAATCAGTCAAAAAATACTTAAGTTATGGCATCGGATAGAACATGACTATGTGTGGATGCAAAGTGTTAATAATTTCTAAACCGATCAACCGATCGATACCAAAAACTATACAGGTGAGGAGTGTGTTATCATAAACATGCACATAAAATTTTAACACGATCCGATAAAAAATATTCAAGTAATTGAATCGGATAGCAAGTGTCTACGGACAGACGGACAGATGGACGGACGGACAGACGGACGAACGACGGATGGTTGATCCGGACGTCGGCATTATGTGTACCATACATGGTATGGGTACACATAAAAATACAGGTCTAAATGGAGCATATTTATTCTTCACCCTAGACAATTATAGCACTTGGTATAGCGGAAAAAATAAATAAACCACAATATCAAAAAGCTTTGGCCTAAAGATTGAGAAATAGAGAGCTGACATATGCATAAAACCATTGGTCTACCTAAAGAGAGTATAAAATTTCTGTTTAAAGACAGAATTCTATTCCAGGCTTGCAAAAACGAGATATTTTTGGAGCTGAAAACATTGCTCATTTACGTAGCATTTCAAATCCAATTTGCTCAGAAGAAATTTTAGCTCACCTTTATCCACCATCCAAGGAAATGTACAATAACAAATCCATCCATTTTATCCTACAAAGAGAGATAAATAACATAACAAGTGATGTACATTATTAGTTATCTTCCTCAACATCGGGGGTACATGGAGATTTAAAGGATTTATTCGGTCTAGAAACTACAAAACGCAATCGGAAAGCCCTCCCTGTTGTGATTAAAATGATCCAAGTCCCATTCCGATCGCATAATAAATAACCCGTAAAATAAATAAATAATACCACCACCGGTATTCAGAGATTTCCGTGACTAAACTACGAGTGATGTAGTTGTGGGAGAGCAAATTAAAAACACAGATTCGGAGCCGGAGTTTATTATGCTGACTATGATGACATAATCGTAAGTCAGCCGATTCTAAAATGCGGAATGGTATGTGCGCGTGTTGTGTATAGATTACGTCGCTATTCAATGTGTTATCTAATTAAAGAAGATAGTGTGGCCGCTTTAGCCGTTTATCTGGAATAGAAAACAATAATTATGTGAATAAAGTATTAGTAGCGCCTAGAATGGTTGTTTTTGTAGCCATTAATAACATGCCGCCACGTGTCTTTGTTGAATAGAAGGCAGTAGTGCTTCGATTGTCTCGTATTCACTCGGTGATTTGTAATCACTCAGTGACTATTCATCAGTCAGTCGCGAACTTGTTTACACTGTAAAATGCCCCAAAGTGAATATAAAGGGCGACGGATGATCACATTCACCTGGTCATACATAAGAAGCGCCCAAATGTTATATAAACACTGTGCTGAATAATGTTAACTCTATTTAGGCGCTTTTGTTTTTTGTTTTGTGTGTTTTTTGTTTTTTTTGACTTTCGATATAAATATCCCGAATATCTGTCATCTCCACATGTACCAAGTAGATGTAGTGTCTTCGGTTGTGGAAGGGCTAGCGATCCATTAATAAGTACCTCCAAAAAGACAACACAGTGCATAATTTAGAACGCTCTTTATTGTCTACCGCTTTTGGGAGACGGAAGCATGGACGCTCTTTATATTTAAATGTCACAACACCATACAAAATCACCCATGACATATTGAAATAGAGCACGTTCATAATTGAGAACGCTCTTTATTGTCTATACCGCGACGAAAACATGGACGCTCTTTATTAGAGGCAATCATTGGATTTTTTCTAGGCTAACAATTTAAAAAAAATCCTCTCTAGAAAGTCAATATCTGCATCAAAACGTTAAATAAAACGAAAAAAATAAACAAACAACAAACACAAACTGAAAAACCACGCCAGGTGAGTCTTCAATTAAAAAAAATGTTGTTATGCCAAACTGCAGCCTAATTAATAATTATTGTAGTTTCGACAGTCTGTTGTGTATTCGAGTGAATTATTTTGTTTACTCTCTTATCGATCTTGACTGGAAGGATTTTATCAAGCTGTTCACAGTCTCGCACTTCCCCACACACTATGTTTCGTGTGAAGAAACAGACAGGAACATTATTATGACGAATATAACCCATCATGATACATGTACTAGTATAATAACCACCACCTTTTTAATCACACCCCATTTGTGTTTAATTGTACTCCTATAGCGCACAACGGGATGACACTAGTGTGTGAACTAGCTTCCGAAATTGGTACCACACAACGAAGAAGAAGCTATATGGCCTAACTTGTATTCTTTCAGAAACAGTTCCACTCGCTCATTGCATTTCTGCATAAATTAATCTCATCTCATTAATCTCATTTCACTCAAACTTTTATCGCCTCAAAGTGCATTTTAGCCATCATTATTCGTTATATAATCCAACATTCTAGCAAATCCAGTTCATAATTCAGCACATTCAAATAGTTTTATTCTGTGATCGTAAAGGCGTAGCTAATTAACCGCCGACTGCAATATTTTACACGTAATTTATCAACTCGTTACGCGATTGGCGGAATTATTTTAAGCTCCACCCACCGCTGTCACCGGTAAGCGTCGATGCAGATGATCGGTCATGTGACTGCGTTGTGGTCATGTGATCGCACTCATGTGATTTACACTTCGGATATCTCCGCGAATTTTTTATTAGTATTTATATGACGATAATTTTTTATTTTTTTTTACAGACTAATTCCTTTAATACCTGAATGTTGATTTTGAACCCCGAGGCGGAGCCGAGGGGTTCAAAAAGAGACATCCAGGTACCCGACGATGTTGGTGGAGATAACAATTTTGTCCCCACAACAATAGCCATGCGGACTCAATTTAAGTGTGCTTTTCATAGGTTCTCAGATAAATACACACCAATCAGCACCAATAAGAACTAGAGGTGTGACTGTCCCAATGGGACTACGGATACCCCCCTTTAAAAAAAATACTAAGATGTTTCACATGTCAGTAAATATTTAGTTAAAATAATAAAATAACAGTTCCCATTGCAGGTGTACAACCATAACCCTAATCTTAAACCTATTGACCGAAAATTGTGGGAATAAAAGCTTATACAAAATTATGTATGTTGAAAAAGGGGAATAACTCCACACAAAAAATGTCGGACAGACGTCATAATCGCAGGTGCACAGGTTCCCATGGTACTCAATATCAGTGCCAAGATTAAAAAACATTGACCAAAAAAATGTAGGAATAAAAGCTCGGACAAAATTATGCATGTTGCAAAAAAAGTTTCTAAGTTGAAAAAGGGGGATAACTCCACCAAAAAATGTCGGACAGATGTCATAATCGCAGGTGCACAAGTTCCAATGGTACTAAATATCTGTGCCACGTTTTACAAAAATTGACCAAAAAATGTAGGAATAAAAGCTCGACAAAAGTATACATGTTGCGAAAAATTTCTAAGTCGAAAAAGGGGGATAACTCCAAAAAAAAGTCTGACAGACGTCATAATCGCAGGTGCACAGGTTCCCATGATGGTTGATGTCTGTGCCAAGTTTCACGGAAATTGATCAAAAAACAACTGAGAAAAACTCCGGACAAATTTGTGTCCACGGACGAACGGACAGACAAGCTGACTCCAGTATACCCCCCCTAACTTCGTTGCGGGGGGTATAATAATTAAATAGCTGACCTATGGATCCAGCGTCAGGTGAAGTCAAGCTCGTCACGATTGGAGGAGACTGCCAGTTCAAGGGTCATTCAGATACCCCCGAAGTTTCATGTACCCATATACCCCCCCGATGTTTCGTGCACGTTCTCTTATACTCCACTGTCAAGGGAGACAGGGGGACATGTTGATTTAAACATGGCATTGTAGCCAATCAGATTGTTAGTTACAACCAGATGTCGGGAAAAACATAAATATGCAAGTATAAAACACATGTGCAAATGGGTTTTATTATATGACTGGTTTTTCTCAACAAAATATGTCATTTTTTGGATCCTCGGAAACAGTGAGTTTCCGAATCCGCATCATGCGACTCTGACCGAGAATGAGGCTGGTCGATGGAATTATTTTCTACCTAAATATAGCAATGACTCGATTGTGCATTCGATTCGGATGCGGTACATGCACCGGTAAACTTTCTGATATCTTTCCATGCATGAACACCAAGGGAATTCCCAGTCATCAATTTGTGAGAAAATATAATCCCAAGTTATGATCTATTATCATTGGATATTTCATGGTAATTGGGTGAATTCATCGACGAAATTCAATTCATCTAAGTCATATAATAAACGCATTGTCACTGCACCGCAGCAGTGAAGTAGCAGCGAGTCTGATCCAGGATCTCACCTTCTCAACAAGATGTGATGTGCAGACCAATGCCACATCACTGCAGCACTCCTTGATAATATAGTATGTATCATAATTGATGGGACTGAAGCTATGCCTGCAAACTTAACTCAGACAAATTTATAACCTACAAAACTGTTGTCTTGTATTGATTTTGACTGGATAACCCTGATGTATCAATATGCTATTGCTACCTCTTCTCTTTGAAATGGTTCATATAATATATTTACAGGTAATGTAAGAAGAAGCGTGAACACAAAATGTTTTGCTTCAAGGTATTGTGCACAAAATGTAGAGATTTCAAAACATAAATCTGAGGTCTAAAAGTAAAGGGCAATAACTCAGCATGTAGGGGTGTAACGATACATCGATGTATCGATGCGACCGGGATACAGCACTGACGATAAGGTCATCGATACGGGCGTTCAAATGATACATATCAATACACAAATTGTATGTTGTTATTACCTATTCAGGTAAGTAAGCAGCGATGGCCACGATTGAGAAAGATCAATGTTGAATCAGTATCTAACAAAAAATGAAAGTGTCAATGACACTGTAGCTCAAACTGGAAAGGGAATAATTTTGTGCATTACAGTCAATGGAGCGATTAGGAATGCGGAAAGTTGAAAGGTCTAAGTAATACTAGATTATCAACATGAAGAGATACATGTATATATAAAGTAAAATCCAAGATGGTTGCTGATGGCTATGTTTTCCAATGAAATTCAAAAACATTTGATAGCTTCCATCTAGTAGATCAATATCAAGATTAATATGAAGTTTCGTGATGATCGGATGAGGGAAGTGGACTGTATGGTGTGCCAAAGGATTTATTCATGCATAGATTAAAATCCAATATGGCTGCCAGCGGACATGTTTTATGGCCGAATGACCCCAAAATGACTCGTTCCCATCTACATTTCAATGTATTAACAGCCATGACAAATTTCATGATGATCCGACCAAAGGTACGACCTGTAGCCCGTACCAAAGGATTTATCATACAAAGAGTAAAATCCATGATGGCTGCCAGCAGCCATGTTTTATGGCTGAATGACCCCAATATGACTCGTTCCCATCTACATATCAATGTTAACATCCATGACAAATTTCATGATGATCCGACCAAAGGTACGACCTGTAGCCCGTGCCAAAGGATTTAGTAATGCAAAGAGTAAAATCCTAGATGGCTGCTGGCGGCCATGATTTATGGCTGAATGACCCCAAAATGACTCGTTCCCATCTACATGTCATTGTCAACATCGATGACAAATTTCATGATGATCCAACTAAAGGTACGACGTGTAGCCCGTGCCAAAGGATTTAGTCATACAAAGAGTAAAATCCAAGATGGCTGCTGGCGGCCATGTTTTTTGGCCGAATGACCCCAAAATGACGCGTTCCCATCTACATGTCAATATTAACATCCATGACAAATTTCATGATGATCAGACAAACAGTATGGCCTGTGGCCCGTGCTAATGGACTGAATTTTGAATTCCAAGATGGCTGCTGGCGACCATGTGTTTTTGCCGATTGACCCCAAAATGACTCGTTCCCATCTACATGTCAATGTCAAAAGCCATGACAAATTTCATAATGATCCGACCAAAGGTACGACCTGTAGCCCGTGCCAAAGGATTTAGTCATGTAAAGAGTAAAATCCAAGATGGCTGCTGGGGGCCACGTTTTTTTTGCCGAATGACCCCAAAATGTCTCGTTCCCATCTACATGTCATTGTTAACATCCATGACAAATTTCATGATGATCTGACCACAGGTACGACCTGTAGCCCATGCAAAAGGATGTCGTCATGCAAAGAGTAAAATTCAAGATGGCTGCTGATGGCCATGTTTTTTGGCCGAATGACCCCAAAATTGCTCATTCCCATCAACATGTCAATATTAACATCCATGACAAATTTCATGATGATCAGACGAACAGTACGACCTGTAGCCTGTGCTAATGGATTGAATTTTGAAATCCAAGATTTTTTCCAAATGACCCCAAAATGACTCGTTCCCATCTAAATGTCAACAGCTATGACAAATTTCATAATGATCCGACCAAAGGTACGACCTGTAGCCTGTATTGTTAACGCCTCACACATGCACACACACACACGGACTATGGATACCAAGCCATGGCAATAGCTCAAACTTTACAAAGTAAAGTTGAGCTAAAATCATAACAATTCCTTATTTATCACGGAGTAACAGTGAGGCCAACAGACCGTATTGTATCAATTTGCATGTGAAGACAATCCGATGCCATCTTCTTGACACATTGTATTAATAGAACAATCAGTCGCCTGCGATCCACTGATCAAAGCACAGACCTGACCTGAGTGACCTCAATTTTAATGACCTATTTCAATAGTACACGTCATGCAGCAAGTAAGCGACTTTGTCAATAACATGTCATTTACAGCTGGCGGCAAACCTTTGATGTCAGTCTTACTGCTATTGCGACAATTTTATTTCACTGTTAACCACAGTGATGCAGCTGCTGTAGTCTCAACCTATATAATATCAATCTACAAGTATGCCTTTCCCATGTCACGTCAACACTGAACACTGCACTCTGTGCACTGGCCCATATGATCGCTGAGCAATCGCTAAAATTCCGGGATTAAACTTATCAACAGACAATGAACCTTCCCAGTTCACATTATAAAGTTGACAACTTGACATGAATAATTTTTTAACATAAAGCCCCTCGCATTTAACTGTCAATCTCGTGACATTGACTGAGAGATATACGAAGACGATGTTCCTCATTGGTCAACAGGTAGTAATTGTATCCATGCAAGCACATACCCACCTTTCGTTATCGCTATATATCAGTGTATATACAGTCCGTATGAAGACTCCGCAATATCACTATAATTTTAGGTAAGTAAAATCGTTATACGTATCGTATCGTGACCTCGGTATCATGATAAACATTGATACACCCCACACCACGTATCGTTACACCCCTATCAGCATTTACATAATCTGTCAATCTCAATTATCAGAGACACACAATATTTCAATGTCGGCTGATCTTTGTGCGAAGTTTAGAAAATGATTACTCACGAAATACTGAATAGAAGTTTGGAGAGAAAAATGTTCAAAGTAAAAATAAAAATTGTTCTTCAAAAGCATTGGTGGGATCTCAAATTGTAGAAGAAGATATTGAGCTGAATCAAATCATGTTTATGGGCTTGAATCAACAATAACATATATATCACTCACAAGGAAGTTATGCCATGGTTGGGAATTGTTTGAATCATAAATCAGACAGTTTCCACCAAAAGCTTTCTCAGTCAATGGCTTGCCGAGTTTGTCATCTAATTGAGCAACTAGATTTCTTGCATCTTGTGCAGTCTGTAAAATGAAACAGAGTAGAAATATATTGTTCTTACATCAATTATGGCAACCAAACATGGATGGGTAATGCTAATGACAATCAATAGTAGACATTTATAAATCTGTTATTACAATGGGACATGTATTGCTCCCCTTTCCATGGCGGCCTGATATTTAACCCTTTCATAAAGGGAGCTGCCCTGGTGCAGCATTAAAGATCATGTACCAGTGCATTCTCTTACATATATGCGAGTCTCCTAGAGGGAACACTCGCATATATAAGAGAATGCACTGGCTTCATGGTCAAGGTAAATATTGTTAGGCCAATGCATTCTCTTATATATGTGAGGCTCCCTATAGGGGTAGAAACAGAAGTTGGAAATTTGAAGAAGGAAATTGAAAGTGTGAAGATTTATTACCAGTAAAATATTTTGGAAGCAATTGCCTTCGAAATAGAAATTAATGAAAACATATATAGAGATTTCCAATAATAATTTACAATCTTAAGTCTGAAGTTGGGAGATGGGAGTTTGGAATTGTTCTTACCAAATGGATGGTTTATGATGTACTATTCTAAAAGATAAAATCTTAGGGTTACAGTAAAATAAAATTGCAAACTCATTATTATGGTAACAATTATTATCAGTATCAAAATATTGTAATGGATGTTCACATCCATCATCCATGGTAGAGGAACTAGGCTATTTACCATAAGTAAAAAATATTACTTTACTTTAGCCTACACAGAATATGTCAAACATTGTTACGCATCCATATCTCATAACTTTTTTTAAACACATCAAACTATTCATAGGTTTTGATTTGCAAAAGCAAATGGTGCTGACTATGAGAGTCCACCGCCATAGCAGATCAAACCCAAGTTGACAATATTGTTCAGCCATATATAAAATACTATGCTATTAACCCTTTCATGATGGGAGCTTCCTGAAATTTTTAGAAAATCCTGTGCCAATGCATGCTCTTATAATTGCGAGTCTACCATAGGGAGCCTCGTATATATAAGAGAATGCATTGGCCTAACAAAATTTACCTTCACCTTGTAAAGGCAGTGTATTCTCTTATAATTGCCAGGCTCCCTATGGGACACTTCCTTCCATATAAAAGAAAATGCATTGGCACAGGTCTTTAATGTTGCACCAGTGCAGCTCAAGTCATGAAAGGGTTAAATATTCCAACACAGATTAAAACTTCATAATAAGCAATTAAACTATGGCAGTTGGTACTGAATGTCTCTTTAAATATTGAGATGCGACCATGAATATTCTCAGCCCCTGTTGGCTTCTTTGAAGTTGTGTGTTGCGCAGGATATTCAGTGAATTTATGTCACATTGTAGCACTAACAGTTAGCCTCATTGCAAATAATATACACTATGTGCACCAAACACATGGCTTCCTCACATTCCATTAAATAAAATGTGTCACAGCATGGTGTCCATACAGTGCTAATCACCCATCACTGACAACATTATTAATAAAACACAATGATTGTGGCACACACCATAGTAGGGAATTTAAATCAGACAGTGAGACACCAGTTTCAATTTCTTAAGAAATATAATGAAGGAAAGACAATTCTATTATTCAGTGGATGCTGCTGCCATGTTAAATTATCATTTATACCCATTCCATGTGACTTTAATGTATATGTTGATGCACATTGATTACAAATTCTAGTCTCAAGTCCGAGGACAATTCAAAGAAGACAATTATATATTTAAATGGTGAATATCCACACTAGCATTTGGTTTTAAACAATATTTATTTGTATCTTCAAAGAACAATCAGAACAGCATTATGACATGAGTTAAGAATTTATAGGGGCGAAGAAGATGCAACAAGTGAGTTACCGTTTATATTGAGTTATCCCCTCAGAACAGAAGAGATCAGGAATATATAAGAATAGTAAAAGGCAAAAGGCCAAGTTGAAGAAGACAGGTTGTGGATATATTGATAATGATGAATTCTAACAAACAAACAAAATTAAACTGATGCATCTGCTGAGGTCAGAGAAGGATAGAAATACACTGAGGGAGAGTGTGTTAGTACCGACTTGTGATTATAATTATTTAAAGTGGCCATTTTTCTCTATTGAAATTATTTTTATTTTTGTTTATTACGATGACTGATGAATGTCGGAAATTCAGTAAATCAAACAACTATCCTAGTTGGATAACAATGTAGTCATTTAGGGATACAAATTCAATTTTGTATATTATTTCATATATTAAACGACTGTGTTAAAAAAAAATTAAATTTGTTTCAAGTGGGATAGTATTGGACACATTCAGGATTATATTACTGGTCATGAAGGTTGTTTCTATTAACATGTCCTAAAAGGGCACTAATAATAATTATATATATATATATTGGCTAGAGGCGACCAAATGTTTGGATCCTTGGAGCTGAATTTTTTTACATATGGGTAATTTGACCATGTGAACCTTATTAGATAGTTCCCGTTGACCTCAGATGTCTTAAAAGGGCACTACTAATTAATTTAACTAAATAATTAACTATATACCCAAAATGGTCGGAATCTGGATGGCAAAAATGGAAACACTGACAGGTAAATTGACCGGTAGAGTGTCATGAGATAGTTGCTGTTGACCTCAGATGACTTAAAGGGGAAAATATGAGCAATAAAGAGAGTTTCTTTTCAGCTTAGAAGATATGTAGGAACATTGGTACAGATTACAGATGGATCACCTGCCCAGGGTATTGTCAATGGATAGGCGCCTTTGACCTCAGATGACTTAATGGGGGGGGGCTAATAAATTATATGATCAATAAAGAGCATTTATTATTAGCCCAGATGCTATGTGGGGAAAATTGGGGCACAAAAGTAAAATGACTTGTGGGAAAATTGTCTTGGGATAGGTGTGATGTTCATCTCAAATGAATTAAAGAGGCACCAATAATTAACAAATAGTGTTTATTATCAACTTAAAAGATAGATGTAACTTTATTCGGAGAGTCACTCTCCGAATAAATCAGTCATGCAATAAGTGCTGTTTACCCAGATGACTAATACTTATTTAAAATGACTTGAAGGACCACTAATAAATTACGCATTCTTCACCTGAGCAACGCTGGGTACCCCTGCTAGTAATTTATATTATAACCACAGCTTTATCTGTTATATCTAACTTGAAAATCTGTGAGAGTAAGTAACAATGTACTTCTTTCAGACTAGCATAATTTAAACAATTAGTATAATAAAGACTTAAAGTGCCAAAAGGTTGGGTCAACGGACACCACTGCATTGATTTTATACCAAGGTATTGGTACCCACAATATTATACACAAAACAACATAAACACATACATAGAAACACAAAATGCTGATTAACCGGGGTGAGCCTTGTTAACAGCTTTATTCAAGGTCATATCATTAGTACAATTAAAATCAAAACAAGTGATACTGTACCTGAAATAGCAGGTAGATCAAGGCAAGTTCATAAACAATACTGAGAACTAAAACCAATCTCCAGAAGGCTGAAAAATACCAAACAAAAACAAACGAAATCAAACAAAATCAACAACATTATGAAACAATAAGGCCACGCAAAGTCAAATTGTCGTTTCTCAGGCCTGTGTGCATGGTCCTGAAATGCGCGTGCGCTACCTTTTTATTCGGGTTAAATCTGTTGGGAAATTTTTTATCATTACGAAGTAATTGTATTCTGTTTTTTATACAAACATTCCCTTTTCCCCAATTTTTCAAATTTCCAATTCATTACTGCAAATAAAATTGTGTTTAATATGTGATGTATAGTGTCTGCGATCTCAGTTAGTTTTCAACTAACTTTTATGGAGGTCTGTTTGGGTGATAATGGTTACAGGCAGCTGATATTAAGCTGTAGCTGATGGGACATTGGATTTTTTTAAGAATAAAGAAGTCAAATTCTGGCAAGAACTTGACTCTAACTTGATATTAAATGACATGCATGTTCTCAAAGGTCAACTACACGTGAAATATCAAGAGATTCATTTGAAGATTGCACAAGTTACCATTAAGACAATGCAAATATTATGATTTTTAAATTGAAAAAGGGGCATAACTCTGTAAAAAATCATCGGATTGTGACCAAATTCGAACTTGGTCTGCGTCTTCTCATAAGTGAACAACATACCAAATATCAAGAAATTCTGTTTAATATTGCTAAAGTTATAAACGTCCAGACAAGGAATGTGATGGACACACGGACGGATGCACAGACAAGGCTGATTGCAATAGTCATCCAGTGAACACATGCTTTTCAAAATATTTTAGCCTGAGAACCAGGAAATTGACTTTGTGTTGACTAACCAGGTTTACATCTGAAAATTCCTGTTCATATAACACAATTATTGTTGGTGTGAAACCAATAGATGATATTTTATTTGCAGGATGCTAAACATTAGCTGAGACAAGTAAAATGATATTACATGTACTGATAACAGGAAGATCTATCAGCCACAATAATGACAGAATGACACAAGTGTGTGAACTGGTTAACATTATTACATGAATTGGGTGGGATACGAACCTGGCCCGACGGCGAGCGCGCCTTGCGACTCAAAGTCCGACGTCAATACCTCACGGCCACCGAAGCAACCCCGTGTGGTATTGACGTAGGACTTTGAGTCGCAAGGCGCGCTCGCCGTCGGGCCGGGGTTCGTATCTCACCCAATCCAAAAAAAATTTGCATTGTCTCAAAAATCAAATTTGCTTCTAAAAATAGGCACCTAGTGTATTGTATAGTCCCAAGCATGTTCTAAGAGCAATGCTCGCCATGTTTCGGAGGCATAAAATATATAACATTGCTGCTGTGCCGTACCTCATATATACATATATTATTACATGAGTTTGTTGTGACGCAATGGTGGTTTTGAATTGTACCTCGCAGCATGACATACGGATAAAATAACATTAACATGTTCACACCTCTGTGCATATCCTGAAAATTGTAGCATTTAGTATACTAAAATATATGGTTGATATAGCTTCACTTTATTGAAGAAATTAGTGATTTAAGTAGAATAAACCTGATAATTGAGTTATGTTGTCTCTAAAGATGCTGTCAATGCAAATCAGTTTGTATTGTCCAATGACAAGATATATTTTTTATTGAACATTTCAAAACCTTACTTCCTGCTTTTTTCTAGTATTGCAAGCTAGTTCTGTAATCTGATGATTATAATAATCTTCTTTCAACAGTACACAGCTAATAGTGACTGAAGTCATGAGTTCTCGGAAGTGAACCTGGCAGATTATTGAGTGCAAACTTAATTCATTTGAATTTTTCAGGTCGTAACATTATATTTTATAATAAATGTGTGCAACCTAACACGAACTAATAACATCCATTTCTCTTATAAATTGGAAATATTATTTTAAAAAGAACACGAAGAAACATAAGATTTATGTGGCTTGATCTAGGTCTCATTTTAGAGATTTAGGAATCAATGATTTTCATGCAAAAACTTGAAAGTATATATAAAAAAATTGTAAAAAAGTATAATTCTATATGCAAATTGATAATGTTGAAACGACCATCAAAGAAAATTGAAGAACATGTAAATACAATGATAAACATTCGTCAGGCAACAAGATTAGAGACTCCTTTCAGAAACTTTACAACATATTTATGTTTTCCCACTTAAAAATGTATTCAGGGTTCTAGACATTCAGTTAAATATAGTGTACATGTGAATTTTAAATAGAAACTAAATTTACATCACTAATAGGTTTTCCCCATAAACACAATGATAAAATCTCACATTACATATCAAGTTGGCTCTATTTTACCAACGCAATTTTATTAAACAAATTATTGCTCTAATTTTTAATTTCCCTCTAAATCCTGATAACTCAGAGAGAATACATGAGAAAAAATTTGGTAGAATTTTTAAATCTATAAACAAGGGTACCTTTTCTGTGTAACAATCCTAGACTCAAATTTTTATTTGCTAGTATCTAAACAAAAAACAAAACATGTTTTGTTAATATTAGTCTAGAATCCTCAATACATTTTTAAGATTAAATGTTTTAACTTGGTAAAATTGTTTACTTAGAATCAGTGAAAATAACAACAAAAATTAAGTCATAAATGATACATTTTTAACTTTCAAGTTCCAACACTGATTTGGGAACAAGAATGTGATACCACAAGAGGGAAATGGTTTGAGTTAAAAAAAACTGATACTTTTCACTGAACTGGCAAGATTTCCTTAAGAGTTATATCATTAAGACTGTATAATGAACAACATCTAATTCCATGCATTAATGAACATAAGTGCTATTAAAGGGGGAGACCAAGCATCAAATTTAGAACACTAAAATGTTAATTGGGGTGCGATTTACTGCTAGCACGGTTGCTGAAGAAATTCCGCAATGTTTTAGAGAGTTCATACAGCCATCCTGTGATTGGCTCCAATCAGACTTGTTGCTTGTTGCTAATTGACCGACACTGACATACAGTGTCACAAAAGTAAAAGGATTCTCTTGAATTTGTTCCAGGCTAACGAACAAGGAGATGCGATATATTAATGGTTTCAGCTATGTAATTTTATTATATTTCCATCAATTTTTTTTGCGTCAAAATATAATACTATCCACATTCCCAGAAGTGAGAATGTGTTATTACACTGTCAGGATGTTTCTACACTCACAGAACTGCATCATGGCATCATATGTTTGATGTTTGTGTTCTACGAAATCCTTGGAACTTATATTAATTGAAATGATTGTAAAGTTGTAGCTCCAGGAAATTGGTAGGGCTAACTGTTTGTTTTATGTCTTGACAAACTGGTGAAGAAATTATAATAAAGACAACATACAATGTTTCTCAACTCGTAAGATGCAGGGATACTAGCGCCTTAGGAAAATAATCCTCTGCAACTCACTTGAGGAGAAAAATTTATACTGTACTAAGAACATTTAACTATTGTCTAAATACATTCCATAAACCAGTAGCCTTTAGTTTAGATATTCAAGTGTAATGCAATTGAGACTGTATGATAAACAACATTTAATTCCATGCATTTGATATAAGTGATGTTAAAATGGTCAGGCCCAATGTGCATATCATTTATTAAAAATCATAGATTGAATCATTATTTGGTTGGATAACAAAATAGTCTGTTTCTCAGGGAATATTTGTTTCAAAGTGATGAATTTCAAATTATTGTTGTGAGGAGGCAGGTGCTTATATTTGAAATATTTATCTTAGTTCAATATTGCCCAAAGTCATTAAGTACTGATACGTCTATCACATTTACACTTAATTTCAAATCCACACATTTGTAATAAAAGTTGTGTGTATATGCGGTAATATTACTCAATAAAGACATGGAAATTTCATCCATATAATTTGAAATAACCTCGGTCTCTAATTGCACAGTATATGCATATTTACTTAATTATATGGCAATCCATAAATATGAGTGAGGAGCAGGTTTTTTGGAGTCGAGGCTTTCCAAGAGAAACGAACAATTTTATTTATCTGGCTTTATATGCCAGACTCATTTAGTCTCTATTCAATAACACTTAAGAAATGTATATTGAATGTTCAGCATACGAACCAGGATGTGGCCTCCGGAATGGTCCATCTGGCATCTGAGTGACTCCGAACAGGAGAAAGGCAAGAGCGACGGCTGTCAATCCTCTGCAAATAAAACAATTTGTCGCTAAAACATTTGTTCTTATATTGGTCGAGAGCTGCTAACTTTAATTTTCCATTCACTAGCATCGTCCACTGAAGAATGTACAAATTTTTAATAGAGCACACTGCTATTGACAATGCATGTCAGATATTTCACCAAGCAGCCATGTGTCGCATAACCGAGTTCAAGCAGAGAGCTGTTTACTGCAGTTACCACAAGAAGTTGTTTAGGGGCTGCTCCGAGTAAACCCAAGGAATACAATAATCTTTCAATTCCTAAATTTGCAAATTTCAAAGCAAGGCTCTAAACTGTGCTGATATCCCACCTTTTTCTATTGTATTCTGTGTCTTCAATCACATCTTCAAACAGCGTGACATAGATCAGTATGCCAGCAAAAATAAGTAATACTGTAAATGTATGTGCTTGCCTGTAAAAGAAAGGAAAAATACATGTCAGAGCCAGCCTCAATTCTGACAAATGTTGCTGCCAAAGGAATGCTGATTATTTCCCTGGAAGTTAATGATAGTGTTTCATCTTACTAGCAAGTTTTATATAGATCACAAAGTATAATATAATAATTAGATATTGATTGAGGGCACCTGTCTGGAAAAGATTTTATCAATTAATATCAATTTTATTTGGAATTTCTTACCAAATATCCGGGATAGTAAAAGGGGCTATTTTAGAACAGAAATCTCATGAAAACATTAGCAGCATACAAAAAGGGAAAACTATCTTATTAGAACCCTCATTCAAGGCAAGATTCATTTCAACTTGGAGAATTCAACGCTAATAATTACACTATCAGTAATAAACAAGATATTATTCAGAAATAATCCAAATTATATTGCTATAATTATTTATAATACATGCAACTCATAAATTCACTAAATTCATTAATTTGGGATTATTTAGTAAAGAAAGGGTTAAAATTGATATGGAATTAAATATGCTGTTTACCAAGCAATAGTTGAGAAGCAATCTATACAAATAAATCAAATAATATTGCTACATTGCCATTGATAAAGTTAGAGAGAATTCGAATTTCTTGGTAGGTTTAATATTTCTTATGTAAAGAACTGAATATAGTCTGGTCAAATAGCAAGGATTAAGGATATCTTATAAATTTCTAATATGTCCACTTTATATAATAGGAGCTAAATTAAAAACAAAAAATCAGTTATTGCAGTTTCAACAGAAAACTCACTTGAAATAGATTCTGGAACTATGGTATTTTAGAGGAATGTGGGCACCCTTGACAATAAAAGGGTTCTATTGTGTTCATAGGAATGAAGTGATATTTGAGGACATTGTTCCTATACAAAGTGATAATATCATGGATAGTGTTTAGGATGCTACAAATTGATTTGATTTGACGTAAATCAGAATCTTTCATCTGAATTAACTTGATTCAAAATCGGCTGTCAAATTTCAATTTTTTAGAATTTCTGCCATCTGGTGCATTCTCATGCTGTCTGTACAAACATCAGCTTCGTTTTTGCACAATGAGAATTAAGGCAAATGGAAGCTTTGTGTATATGAACATAGAGGGCAGCCTTTCCCAAGCATGATGATATCAAACATGCATATCAGAGGTCCATTAAATGTCAATGCAACAAGATTTATAATTAAACAAAGCCTTGTTAACCAGAGAATTTTGATATGTTGCGCTATCAGAAAATGCATGAAAACAATACATTAAACGATCGTATCATCACTATACCTTTTTATATCATGGTAAATGATATATCATTTTGAAAATGTTAATGTTGGACATGTCAGATGATTAATCACATTCAGGGCTTTATGTGAATTTCAGGGCGCCACATGTACATGTAGTACGTCTTTTGAATGAAAGTCCGTTTTTGAAGAGCAACAGGGCGGGACTCTGCCCAAAACAGCATCAACCCAACCGACATCCCAAGCTGTTGTTGACTGAGAAGACAGGTCTACCTCTTTCAAAGAGAACCAAATAAAACATTTGGAAGTTGGGGTATAATATACATGACTTGAGTAGTGTCATCCAAGGAAAAATATCACATGTTCATATATTCTTAGGTACCAGTATACCAAATTATTAGTTAATACAATACTTGCCAGAAAAAAGTCATTGTGCCATCATCTGTAAATTCTTTGTTTCTATTCTTCTCTGACTCCCAATCATGGGCAGTCGCCATATGCATCTTGTAGACATTGACCTTATTCTGGTTGATATGGTTACTGTTGTTATTATTGTTGTTGTTGTTTACAGCTGCCATAATTAACTTCTAACCAACTCATACATATGTGTATAAATAAGGTATATATAGCAGTATCAAGTCGACTGAAATAGAAAAAAAACAATATTTACAATCAATTAGACATTTCAAATGTTAACATTGTACCTGTCAAGGTGGTCATTTGTGGTAGAGTTGCATTTTGAGAAAATTCTCCAAGTCAAAAAAGGGGGATAACTCATGATTAATATGTTGGCGGCTAAAATCAATGGGTTTTTTAATTCAGACATGAGTGTATGAAACATTAAGTGAATTATACTCAAAAGTACTGTTTATACACTATATAGTTACATGCTCTTGTTTTTATAAGTGAAATCATATGCACAGTGATGTATTTTGTTGGAGATGTCGCAGCTGATTGTATATGGGATAATTAATGAACCGCCAGATGACTCGGCTGACTCCCATTACAACTTATAGTGGGCTGCAGAAAAAAAAATGTTGATAAAAGTTGAGATTAAAGATTTACAAAATATCTTATTTCTTTTATTTTAAATTGGCATAGCTAATCACAAACCAAAAATCAACATTATTGGCCTTATAATACGACAATAAACAAAATTTCCATCTACACCTTGTATCGGGCTCGGAATACAACATTTAATCGTCTTTAATGTTCTACTACGCCAACACTGCTGAACGTGTATGGTAATTAATGTTCTACTACGCCAACACTGCTGAACGTGTACGGTAAACGTATCAGAAAACGAGGCAGACTACAGTAGGATTATGATCATGTCATTATGTAAATAATATATATATATATATATTTTTGTTAAAAGTAAAAAAATTATTTCACGTATTATTTCAGGTGTTATTAATGTTTCTCAAGTTTATCATTATCATTTTTTGGGCAAAACATTGGGCATGAGGTCTAATGCCAAAAAATACAGTACCTAGCTATTGAGCTTTAAATTAAATTAAAGCTTCAAGACCTGGGCTGCAGCAGCTACTCTACAAACACCGACGGTACCGACCTCCTCCCAACATTGAAATGCCATAAAAGGCCATGAGTTGAACAATAATTCCGATTTAGATTCAGATCATTTCAGGTGAAATTCTCCAAAAAGTGTTTTATCAACAGATAAAATTTAGGAACGGCACAAAGTACTACAAACACCAAAGGGATTACCACAGTCATGCAACGAGGTAGTGTAAAACGGTGCTGCATTCAAACTTTTTGTTATGTAATTAGGTCAAGGGCACACATGTGTCATTGCACACTGGGACTGTTATGCCAAGGGCACACGTGCGTCATTGCATATTGGGACTGTCCGCTCTGTTTGCAGGTGTTTAAGTTGACCTTTGTAGGGGTGATACTATTTACCGAGAACAAGTCTAAAATTAATAATTAAGTCATAATAATCTACAGTTATAGTGTATATATCAATCTTTAGTGAATATTATACCATATTTGACCTTTTATATGACATATATGACATATATATGTAGTTATTTTGCATATACCGAGAACTTGAAACATTGCAGCCGCCGTGCATGTTCTCGGTTGGTGGTAACACAAAGGCATCAGCCGTGCCTAAGTGTTAATACTTAACTAAGTACTAGCTGCATGATGGGTCTGTTTGTTGATCAAAATTCATTGAGTTGTGTAAAAGGATTTTACTTTCAGCAAGTGATTGTGGATCGAACATTTATTCATGACATATGAGATATATAGAACCAGATTTGATGCTCGAAAGCAAAATTAAAACATTCCGGTACCAAACTTTTGCGAGTCTATGAATTAATTTATCAACGGACTGGAAAATTTAAAAAAACTGCCAGATCTCACAGACAACACGTTTATAAATTGTAAACGATCAACTATAAGAGATATCATAAGTACATGGCACAGCGACTGCATTGCATTGGTGATTTCGAATTAGCTCCATGTGCAGCGGAAAAATTTAAAGTAAGACATTTAATTTAGAGCCATCTTCTCAGAAAACTTAAAATGCGACGATCACTGCTCTGCATATATCAGTATAATTTATTAATTTTAAATGAAAGTTTTGATTTATTTTAACTATATCACTTATGGATTAGCCAAAAGAGTTACCAGTTGAGAGGAGACCCTCCATGCAGCTAGTTCTTAGTTAATTAATACCTAGGCACGGCTCATGCCTTTGTGTTACTGCCAACCGAGATTATTATGACTTAATTAATATTAATTTTAGACTTGTTCTCAGTAAATAGGATCTCCGCCTTTGTACTCTTGGGCTCCAAATAAACATGCATGCACGTTTATTATTTTCTTGGGAAATTCCCCCCCTGCACAGTGCTTATTTGGGTCTGTACGTTTATTAATTTTGAGGCTATGAAAATTTAAATCAGCACAAACTCAAGATTTCTATATGACTCTGATACCAAAATAATGAGTTTATGTCTTTATGCATGTACATACTAGTATTCAAATATATGACACACATGTGAACATTTAAATACTGAATGAAACACCACATCACACATACCGTACTATGTTGATTCCTATACTTGACCTACCGGTACACGAACTGTAAAAATAATATGTTTAACAGTTGATGTTTTGCTCAGAGTTTCCCCTGCACTATTATTTGGGTCTGCACTTTTATTAACTTTCAATGGAATTCCCCCCCTGCACTATTATTGGGGCCTGCACTTTTATTTGGAGCCCGAGAGTACGCCTGTTTAGAGAATTGGATTCTCATAACAATAATAAGACATTGGTGGGATTGATGGACAGAGGATAAATAGAAACAAAGAATATCATGTATATCATTTATATAGCGCTTAATCCCTGGTGTAGCTCTAACATATTTCTGGATCAGAGATTACTTATAATGATAAGTGTGTTATTTTATTTCCTGTCGACATCATTAAAATTCTCCATACATATATACGATGACTAGAACCGACATGTGCTGGTACCTGTGGTCACTGGTCACCGAATGTTGGGCAATTTTCAGCTGGAGCTCAGTCCTCTATTGACTTACCTATTGTCTTTACCGATGACGCGATGTGTATAAAGTCGAAGGGATAAATTTGAAGGGATAATTATGTTCAAAAGCTCGGACTTATACACCGACGGTGCATATCACGATGTGGCGATACTACAGCTTGCGATACGACACAAGTATAGGAAATGAGCGTATCACAATACATCGATGCATCGTCCCGGGTCCTACTAAACAACGAACACAAACGAACATAAACAAACACAGGTCCAAAAAGCGGAGTAGAAGGGTGAAATTTGGTTTGTGGGTGCGCGTGGGTCCATTCTATGTGTATGTGGTGTTATTTCCATCTTTGATGATTTATTTTTTTAGTTATTAGCATTATTTTAATACAAAACTACTAAACAACAAACACAAACGAACATAAGATTAGCGGCAGTGCAGAGGCTACCATGCAGGTGTTAATTAACTACGGCTTACTCTGTCTCCTCAACAAGGCTTGTTTTTACTGCAAGATGATTGTCAATTTTATCACTGATGGCAATAAAAACACGGGGAAACATCAGAGGTCGGCGTTTTAATGCATAGCTAGCAAAACATTTGAGTGAATGTGAGTGAGTCATTGTTGTCAGTCTCTGAGATGACGTATATAAATTTTCTCAGTCTCGGAGATCACTCTGGTAAATGCTATTTCTGCTTGCTTTCCTGATGCACGCATACGCTATGTACCAGGCATCTTAAGGAAAATCTCAATCGTAATTTAAGTAAAACAGACAGTGATCAAACTGTCAATAAGATGGAAAAGTATTCAATAGCGAGAGCGGCTTGTTAACAATAGAAAACATAATCATTTATGACGAAATACAGACAGACATAATTGACAAATATATGTGACAACAGACGATACCTTACATTTATGGAAAGACTAAAGACGAAAGTTTTCAATGCTAGAAAACAAAATTCAACAATTCCGAAATGTTGGCAGTGGGTATATGCTGTGAAAATATTTCCAGCGGTCAAAAACCGACACAAAAAGAAAAATGTAGACAGACTTTGTCCGTATACAAATAAGAAATATCGCATAAACCGTATGTTATTGTCATATGTTTGACCATTGTGTAAACAAAAGCATAAAAAGTTACTTTCCTGGTGTTTGTTTATATTATGATGGTAAACATAAAGAGCGTTCTTTCAATGTTGCTGAATTCCTGACATGGAACTAATAAAGAGCGTTTATATCATTTGTGTGTGATTAGCCAGTAACACGTACTGTGCTGTCTTCTGTAACACAAGCAGGCTCTTGCTTAGGTAAAATATAGTAGGTCTTTATGATAGCATGCTGTTTACACGATGAACGAAACTGTATGCGTTTTAGTGTTTTTCTGTTTACGGTGATTGGAACAAATATGAATATTTTCGACAACTAAGGCCTCCCGTGCCTTTAATAATATAATTACTAGTAACAAACAAATTGACTGAGTTTACAGACAATTTAAATGAAACAGTGACTGACCAACTGCGTGACATTCGAGTGGAGGGGATTTTACACATTATCAGGCATTGCATCATCTTTGGAAGTGAGACACGAAATTTGAACAAATATGACGGCCGAACAACGAGACAGGCTAATGCAAAAACTTCTTAATTTTGTGAGTGACAATTCCAAATTTCAACTGACGACAATTAACTATACCCAAAACTACCGCTCTCGCAAAAAAAACTGGACAAAAAAAAGGAAAGAGTGAAGGCATCAAAAACCAAGACGATCACCAATAAACGACAGAAAGTTAGCATATAGTATGCAAATATACATAGTGGATCTCACATGCGTTTCTATTTTATGCGGAATTTATCGGACGAGGTTGATAAATTACGTATAAAATAGAACGAGTTTGAGATAATTTTTATCACATGGTCATATAATCGCTTATATTTTTATCGAAAACAACAATAATTAACAGACAGAGAACTTTGTCCCAAAGAGCAGCGTGGCGTCATTTCATGCAACGATATTACACGTGTCTATTACGCTCGAATATTACATAGGAAAATAGTGCTAATCATGTGATAAATAGAGGATCTACAACGAGTCCCCAGTTTATAGCGGAATTTACAAAACGAGTCCAGTAAATTAGGTCTGGACCGAGCCTTTGGCGAGGTACAGACCTAATTTACTGGTCGAGTTTTGTAAATTCCGCTATAAACTTGGGACGAGTTGTAGATTCTATTTATTACATGATCCAAAACCTCGACAAAACATACTTGAATCAACAAATGGGACGCGAAACTAACATCAACTTCTATAAGGCATGCGATGACGTTTCTCACAACTCTACGTTGTTTGCCCGCGCAAAGAGATAGTCCCAGATAAATAAAGACTGTTTGGCGTACTTAATGGCGTATATTTAATGACATAACTTTTTTAAATCTTCATTCATTATAGTTTGTTGAAATTATATTGGAAGCCATAGTATTTTGAGACGTAGCGTACGGAATGTAAAGAAACCACAAACCGGAAGTCAAAGGTCACCTGGCACTATTTCCTGTTATTAAACGAACGTTTAATATCACAATTTATAGAATGGGTTTATTGAATGGAATAAAGGTCGGATCATGTAATAAAATAACATATAGACTTCTTGGATTCATATCAAATAAGTGCATTACTTGATTTTAATGATTTAAATAATGTAACATTTTGCTGGAGCCATTTTCATCCATGTACTGACTTCAAGGAGAACAAACTCTGCCCATCGTTCCGCCGGGGCTGAGTTGTAAAATAATATATAAATATTCGATTGTATATAAAACAAACTTTGATTCTAGTACCTGAAGCTCTACTGAAAGAGCAGTGTGATGCCAGGGAAGTTAAACGAAGTAATAATAAGACAAACTAACTAAGTCAAAACAACTCAGTGACAAAGAGACAGAGTATAAGCCGTAGAGAAAGCGGTAGTTAATTAACACCTTTATTAACACCTTTGCAATATGGCCAATCTCATGTTCGTTTGTGTTCGTTGTTTAGTAGCTTTGCATTCAAATAATGCTTATAACTCGAAAAATAAGTCATCAAAGTTGGAAATAACACCACATACACATATAATGGACCCACACGCATCCACAAACCAAATTTCACCCTTCTACTCCGCTTTTTGGACCTGTGTTCGTTTATGTTCGTTTGTGTTCGTTGTTTAGTAGGACCGATCGTCCCATCCATGATCCAGGGCTGCGGAACGAAAAATGTTGATAAAAGTTAAAATATAGGACTTACAAATTAACTTTTTAATATCTTTTATTTGTAACTAGTATAGCTTACCACAAACCAAAAATCAACATTATTGGCATTATAATAAAAAAATTATATTAACGACAATAACTTGAATAAGTCATTAAGTGAATAATTAATAAATTATGAATAAACAAAATTGAAATTTCCAACTACACCTTTTAGTTTTAACGGGCTCAGACTACAATTTTTAGTGTGTCCCTCTATATGCCTGGGAAGATAGAACTTCTACAGATTCGAATACACCCACTTAATGACTGCAATCCTCACCAGTGAACAAATCTCTGAGTCTACGTGTGTCGTCATGCAACACTCCCACTGCCACTCAGCTCACTGCTGATCTGCCCTGGCCAACGTTCAATGTTTCATGCAATTTTCATTTGAACAGATTGGGTGAAACATAATTGCAAAATACACATAAACACACCCTAATTGTCTAACATCCAAATTACACAAATCAGATTCCATTTACTCTAGATGAATCGATAAAAGCACCAATAATAGTCGCACTGTGCATAAAATATTTTGTCGTTATCACGTATTTATTACCGGTGTTTATTTTACAATCGTCTTCAGAAATATGTTCCAACTAGTCCATATTTTGGCCAACGATTTTTCTTGTATAAGTTGTATATAGTCACATTACATACATGATTACAACTAAAAGTCGATTCAAATGCAATGCGTATGCAGTAGATACCATAGTTAAGCCACATAATGGGGTTTTCAATCGTTTTATTTTTAAATATCCGGATTTTTTTTAGTAGAGTTCAAAATCGTGCACCGTGTAGAAACAAATAATTTGAATTTAGTTTCGTACCCCATAAAACATTAAATACGCATAAAGGTGATAAAAATGTATTCGATACAAGGGATCTACAAATATTTAAAGTCTAGTAATGAAGAGTAAATTTTAAAATGGAGTTTCTTACTAATACATTCTCCGAAAATAACTAGCTTTACATGATGGAAAACTTTCCCATTTTTGTTCTGCTGTGATTATTCATCGCTTTTAATATACATTTCACAATCATGATTAAGCTGTTCACACTTAAACAGCAGAAAAAGGATGGTTTGGATTCTTCAGACAAATCAAGCAATCAGAAAAAGGCATCTGCGGCTCAGTTGAGGGTTCAAAAAGGTAAATAGAATCAATAAAAATAAAAAAAATAAAAACCTGTGCTACTGCTTGGTTGGAATTTTTCTAAAAAATTTTTCATTCAATGATTCATGACGAAAAAAAAACAAACATACATTTTTAAAATCCATAAAAATTTAAGACCATGGCTGAAGATCGGTATACAAAGGCTAAAGTGGTCATGACTCATTAGTCAACGTCAGTGGCCGAGTGGATAGCGTACTGGTCTCTCGTGCTAAACCCAGGTCCGGGGATCGATTCCCGGTCGGGTATTCTGACAAAAATCCAAACTTGGTCAGATTACCACGTTGTATGACTGAAAAGTCTCATTCGTGATCACACAATATATATCCGAATACAAAACTGACTTCCCTTCATGGCGACATCATGTCCAGGTATGTTGTCGTGAGTGTGGTACGCTGTCGGATCGGGAGCCGACATAAATGGCTGACCCGTGTACATGGGTGACTATGTGCACGTTAAAGAACCCGGCTGTAGGTTAGAGTAGCCCACCAAAGCACCGACCACAGTCGAGACCTGGATCCTGTCTGCAATGCCCGAAAAGGGAGTTGGCAGGTAATTCTAGATAGATAGATAGACTAAACATTGTCACGATTCAAATTCAATTGTAAGTGGTGAGTTTTTCGTCATCATGGCCACGGGTACGGTATGCCTTTATTGTTGGTGCACACGATCCCAATTGTCTCCGATTAATCCAGCTGCAGGATAATTCAGGGATACTTAACAATCCAGCCGATTTTGTCGGTTCCGATTTAATCGGACAGATCAAACTGAGTTTGATTTCATCAGGAGAATCTGGATCATGGCAATGTGCGTGTTTTGCTTGTCACATGGCCGATCATCACATGACCAAAACTTCATTCAAAATGTCGGAATAGTACATGTAGCGGCGACCGCTATTCGAAATTAAAGTTTAGAATTCTGGTCGATCGACAAGGATTGAAGGAACAATGACTGTGCATGGTAGACCTCAGTTTGGGCAGAAAATGAGTGCCTGTATAATAATCCAAACAAGAGGGCGGCAGCTGTAGAAAGGTTTATTACGCCTATTTACAGCTATTGCTCGTGACCTCAATATATTATAAATTATATTATTTAATTTATTATTATTAATAAATATTAGTCTTTAGAAATACATATAATTATTATAAACCACCATGACTAGCTATAGTAACTGGCTAGATAGGCTGACCACACCACTGTGACACCAGTTGGCTATATAGACTAAAGTGACCATAGCATGATTATATGACCGGAGTGAAAATCCGACTCGTGTGAGCTGACCGGATAAATAAAATTTTTGAGAATTTTTTTCTGGAATTACATCACATGACCTAAATTTGTAAAAATCAATATAAAATTCAAAAATAAATACACCAACATTATAATGGAACAAATTCCAAGTGGACCCGCCAGACAAATACTCTCATGTCTGGAATAATTGTGCATTCACGTTCAGTAATTTTTTTTTTAATTTTCCACCCTGCACGAAGCTTAATCCAGTCTTTCTCTTGTTAGCTTCTCCATGATTTTGCATATGATGCTGGTAAGGCTTACTGGTTGGTAATCTGAGGGGTCGCTCTTTCTTCCCTTCTTTTATACATGTATTCAATGCTGTTATTTTGGCTCATGTTCCAGGTTTCTGGTGTGACTATTCCTTCTTTAATAGCTTATTTCACCCAAAGGTGATCTATATAGACTAGTGTAGGAAAATGTAGCTGTTGGTCTGTTTCATCATTGCCGGCCTTATTTGCTAACTTTAAGTCATTTTTGCTTCAAATTGAAGATTACTGAAGCATAAAACTACAAACACCGATGCCCGGCATAT
This sequence comes from Siphonodentalium dalli, assembly GCA_032622095.1. NCBI lineage: Eukaryota > Metazoa > Mollusca > Scaphopoda > Gadilida > Siphonodentaliidae > Siphonodentalium > Siphonodentalium dalli. The sequence continues at coordinate 58,954,667 of CP136067.1, forward strand.
TTAACATAAATCAGGCTTTCGGTAATAATTTATCAGGTCATAGACAAATGGTAACATTCGTGGAATTTCAGTCTCAAAAATGTGTACAAACACTGAGATAGACATATCTTGATGAAATAATAGTGTGGCACTGTGTGAATCTTATCCATTGATTATTTGAAGAGGGTCGATGTGCAAAATATTTTCACAGAATAATGCTAGACACAGTATATAATATGAGTGTCTTCCATTTGAATAACAAATGCCATTATTTTAAATAAAAAATTGTAAGAATAACTATATTTCTTTCTCCAGATATACATGAACTGAATCTTCCAAAAACGTGTGAAACAGAGTTTCCGGATCAAGATGATTTGCTAAATTTTAAAGTGATAATCTGTCCTGACGAGGTAAGTATATGTAGATTATGGCATGAATCTCTACCATGGTTATGCCAGCAGAGATAATATTCCATAATAGTTCAAAACCTGGGCACTTATTGAAGTTCTGACTGGGAAGTTTATAACATTGAAAACATGATGTAGGGGCAATAATATCATACGACTTTCCCGTCGAGAAAATTTGTCGCCCAATGTTTTGAGTTTTTCAAAGAAATGTAACTCTAACATACCCGTTATTTAGTAAAAAATCACCTTTACTAAATAACGGGCATACCAAAAGAATGACACCACAAAGAGACACGTTTCAAAAACACTATATGGAAAAAACACTTGCAGGGTGGGTGGGCTTGGTGGAGGCGGGCGGTACTGTCTAACAAACTTCAGCCCAAAATGTTCTTGACGGGGAAGTCGTATGAGATTGCCGATGTAGGTAATGTATTTCTTACTGATAGTTAATACCTGTTCATTACTGATCTAGTTCACCAAAGGTAAAGGTCCCAGTTCGAGATTGATTGATTTAGGTGACTTTTGTGAACCAATTTCACGATAAACATTGATTAAGAATTTTTGCAATCCTGCAATCTCGAGATGATAACTTCACCTACTGTGAAATACATCATTAAAGAACATATATTAGGCCAAATAAAAAATATTATTTGAGTCTCAGACACAGCGGCACTGAATTAAATGGCCCGCATTGATGTTTTATTTCGATTTTTGATATTATGACAGAAAAAGTTTTTAAAAAATAAAAAATAATTATTATTTTGGTATGTTTTTACCAACATGTCCATACGACATATTGAGCATTAATTGCAAAATACATGAACTATTAACATATCTCTGTAATGTGTGAAGATTGACTATCATGATGTATACATACCGGTATAGTGACATATATATATGGCCTTCGTGGTGGGTATAGCTGTTAAAAGAATATTATATAATAGACAGATTTTGTTCTTATACTAATCATAAATATCACATACATTGCATGTTATTGTCATGTTTGTACGCTTTGTTATGTAAACAAACATCAAAAATGTTACAGAACCATTTGTTTATAGACAAACACTCAGAACTACCGGATTGGCCAATGAAAATTTTCTGTTGCGCTGTGGAAGACCCATTCTACCTTCTGTCAGTTCAAAATCCAGCTAATCCACTTTACTTCATGATTGGGAAATGATTAGACAGAAAACGTGTACATTTGTACATAATATAACTGTTCTTGCAAAGAGATGAATATTTTTCAATCCTGTTAGTATTTTTTCCTAACCTATATTATTACGTCACGTATCAAATAAGGAATTTACTATGATAGTATTGTTAGTTGTATTAAAGTTGTAGATGCACCAAATTAGGGGGTTTATAACTGACATATAATGCGTGCAAATCTAAATAGGAAATATCGGGACTCTGCTTATAAACAATTCACTGTGCTTTTTTGTGAGAAACTAAACTCGAGCTTTATTTTCTCTGACACAAAGCGTGTTTTGTGAATAATATCACATCCATATCATCATTATGCTATACTATTAGTATATTCTTGAGGAAATTATCTTAATTTGGTAAATGTTATTTCTAAATTATAACCTACAATGAAGGCCACCATCCCTTTAAGTAGATGACTACATTGAAGAAAATTATTAGCTGATCATCATAGTCTGGTATGCTCACTGTATACACTAATTGTAACACCAGATCAATTGAAAGGCACTGGTGGAAATTTAGGATCACATGTTATAATGGAGAGCCTAGAGAGGTGTCAATTTATAGAAACAATAACAATTGTGAATAGTCAGGGGCAATACAACATTACAGGTAATCCCTATGTCATATTCTAATAGCACAATGTAAAATGTTTATATCAGATTAAATGAGTGTATATGCATGACAAAGTTCCCTCTACATTTTCTGACTATTATGAGACAATGGAAGCTATCATGATCCATGCTTACAATGTGCACAAAAAACTAAAACATAAGTCCTCCATCCCTCATGAATTCAGAAAAAAAATTGTCTGAAACTCAAATAATTTTTATATTTTGGCCTGAACTAAGAAATATATTACCTGCATTATATTTTCAATGTTATGAAATTATCCGTGAGAACATCAAAAAGTTCCCAGGTTCTGAACTAATGGAATATGATCTCTACAGGTGTAGACAATCATTATTAGCATGATCAAACAAGGTCAGCTGATGTTCATACATATATATGTACATGTTTTGATGTTTGACATTATTGTCATTTGTTGGACTCTTGTTGGCATTGAAATATATTTGCATAGAATTCTATATTTGCTTCCACGGCATCACCTTTTGCCGTAGCTAATTTTTAGTGCTGTATAATAGCTTAGTGCTTTAATTATGTTTATCGTGAGACAAGAACAACTTGCAAGAATGTATGTTTCGGATGTTATTTTGGACCTTGGATAGGTGGAAATTTTAGAACATGTTGGACCTGTTTTACTTCCTGTCAGTTTGAAATACTGAAATAATCACTCAATCCGATTTAACGCTCCTAAATTACTATTTCTTTGGCTTCAGGGGTAAAAAATATTTGATTCAAGTGGAGGAACCCACCCATCAAAGCTCAGAGTGATCATATATAAATTTTTGAAATTTGTTATTTCAATTGTTTGTGGCCCAGAAACACGCTATCAAATGGATGGTCTCGGTAAAAAATTGCAGATGAAGATGGATGACTCTAAAAACAAGTGGTAATACAGCCATATTTTGTTGAACAAAATATTGATAAATAACACATTTTGGGAAATTTGATACCATAGTTGCAGTGGTTAGCATTATTTTGTTGCAATTAATCGATTCTGATAACAAAAGCACATTTTGAAGAAATGTTGTTGTATCTTAATGATATGGGGACCCTCTGATCAGATTGAGTACCTTTAATATAGGAAATGTTCAGATAATAAGTTCAACAAATGACCCTGGAACTCCAAAGAATATGAATTCTTCTGCACTTATATTATATTATCTTTTTGTATGTCTATTTCCTGGATACCCCTCAAAATGAACAATAATGGACCATTCTAATGTATACTTTTATAACCGACTGGAAGAATCCATTTAGTAAACAAATGGTTAATGTACACACGCTCATGGATATTATTCCACTAATGAGCTCACAAGTGGACCTCATTTAAAGCCAGTTTTGTGTTCAAATAGTCTGTCAAACATGTGTGCATTTACTGTAGAGAACAGTGTACCGGTATTTACTCGAAAGATCAGTGGACATATATGTGAACTGCTGAGCAACCAAAATCCTGACCCCTGGCACTAAAAGGATAAAATTTAATATCCAGGTTCAACATCAATCCAGTTGTCTGTATGCCAGTAGACTTTTATCAGTAAATATCTTGTGTAGTTGTCAGAGGCTCAGAGCCACTGGCATTATGATGTTATATTGAGCAGCTTGAAATAAATTTTGTTAATACCCCCCAGTCCTCAAAATTAGATACGACAAAAGGCAATGCCCTAAAAAAGCAGTGGAAGCCAATATAGAATTTGGCATGCAGTTCTACAGAAATTCCATATAAGAAAAATGCCATTTGCAAAGCTTGGCCATCTGTCCATCCATCGCAACTTTGTCCGAGCTTGTATTCCTAAATTTTTATGTGTACCCATACCATAGTACATGGTATCCGTCTGTCTGTCCATAGACACTTTGCACATGGTAACTCAAACATTTTCTATCCGATCTGAATCAAATTTTGTTTATGAGTTTCTCAGCCCAAAATACAGATCAAGTTAAAAAAGTTTACGGTCTTTTATATGAACTGTGGTAATCTGTTTTGAGTTATGGGTCATATGGGGCATTATCAGACCTGTTAAGTTTTGAAAATGGCCATCTGGGAGATTTTTGCAGGAGGGATCACCTCCAATTTGTGAACGCATTTCCTGGTTTATTCTATATATCAACTTCAACAGGTGATCACCTGTAAAAATGCGACCACCTAATTTTCAGTTCAAAACACAAATTCAACTTGTGTTGAGAGACCCCACCATTTATTAAAGAGAAAGAAGCAGACACTTCGTAAAAATACTCAGAATTCCACCGGATACAGCTGGATATGCACGAAATCGAAGTACAAAATCAGGATAAACTACAAAATGGACTCGTCTTACGGTTTAACCTCCAAAAGAAATGGACACTTTCCACCATTTATTAACAAGTTTTAAGAAGCAAAATCTTTGTTTAAAATAAGTAAAAATTTACACAGGTTACATCCAGACATGTGTGAAACCGGAAGTACAAAATGGACCCGTCTTGCAGTTTTACCCGCAAACGAAATGGACATTTTTCATTTGGATGCTTTGTGACTTAGTGGTTATTTAACAGCTCTGTGATTATGTGTCGGTCTGGAGGCATTTAACAAATAGGTCTATTGAAATAAAGTAGATGCATGATTCATATTGATTGCAGACTTGTTTTGACAAACGCTTGAACTGTCTCAGAACAATTAATTAATATATTGAGGGATGCCCAAACTGTGAAAAATGGATTAGTGGCCGTTGACATGCTTGGCCATACTAATTAGCCACGTTGTCACATGTGGGAGAAATGGGAGGTTATATGTATTTTAGAGGTTTTCGTTATGGCAATCCGGGAGTCTTAACAGCACTGTCAGCATCCTCATCATATTATGGCTGTATAAACATAATATAGATAGCACGTTTTGTATGGTTTAAACTATTTTCTTGAGAGCTACAACCACAGCCATATTTCCGACTAAATCCCGAAAAATCACCCCTAATTCTGCTGTGGCTAAGGAGTCGATGTATACTGATCACCAGTGTATGGACTGTGTTCATTTATCTTAGATTAAGGGTTCTAGGGTATTCCGATGTTATTATATGACAACCAATATCAAAGTGACACCACTAACTAGTACAAAACTGGCCTATCGGCAAATTCAACATCGAATCGAATCTCAAATCGAATCGAATCTCGAATCGAATCTATTGCCAACACTCGCGGCAGATTTGCGGTATATATTCCCAGATTCCGGATATCATATCCGTATTTAAGTATGCTTCAAAAGCGTCGGTATTGACGGAAAGTAAATATTATAATTAAATGTCAATATTAAAATTTTATAAAATGCATGTCTATTTTGTGTGTTTACAAAAACTCCCTAAAAGAAACCATTTGTAGACATGCAGATTGCAGAAATAAGTGTTAATTGTAGGAATCTCACAAGCAATCCACCATCTTGGATAGCTTGGTAAACATGTGTCTATAGTCTATATCTTATATCATTATTATGATGTGAATTCTATGTTTCCTGAATCTGAATTTCATTTAAGAATAAAAACAACAATGATTAAATGAAACAAATTATTTGTATTCAGAATAATAACATGAACGTTTATAATTAACTAAACTGTTACTGAGTGTCTGTTGCCCACTGTCATATATATCCAATCATTTGGAATTTGATTATTATTATTATCCTCGATGGGTGGTGGTGTATCTATCAGATGGGGAATGTTACCGCAGGGGAAAGATATTTGAGCCGAGTGTCTGGGATAAAAATATTGTCACGAGGGTGAGATTTTACCATCCCATGCAGACAAGTCACTCATGCACCCAGGATGATGTTTCTGCCTCCAAATCGCTCATGTCGCCATTCTAACATTTTCAAAATGTTTGTGACAAAAACTAATAACTTGCAAAAACTTGGTCAAAAGTACAAATTTGGTATGTAACAAAGGTATATACATGTATTTGAAAACAAACTAACTGATACAGCGTATAGAGATAATAAATAATTGAGTCCGTCTGAACATTTAGATATTCGGATTCAAGGCAAAGATTCAAGTCTGCTCGTTAAATTCGAGCGAAGAAATATTTAATGAGAAATTTATGTTGCTATGACAACCTATAAATTTCAATTATCGAGTTACTTTTATGTTATACATTTGCAATACAATACAATTAATGTTTATGTATATGATGGACACATGCATTTTGCAGAAACGCCGAACTATATACATTGCGTATATCAACAGCAAACATGTGGTTTGGTTATAGGTAACGCGTAGAGTTGGGTCAAATCAGATGTATATATTTCCAGATGAAGTTGTTTTGTGTGGAATACCCAGTTAAACATGCAATTAACAAGCTGAAACTTATTACATGTACATTCATTTAATTTTCGTAACACATATTTCAGTTTGATTACATTTTAACATTTTATTTGAAAAATGACACCTTCGATGTGTGCTTTTGGTCAATCGAGTATGCAAATGTGACAAGTCACATGTCTCATGTGAGACAGACACCACGTGCTCATCCGTGGTAGGATATTCCACTTAGCTATCTCACATGACTTCATATAGGCACGCTAGATTAGTGTGGGAGAAAGAACGATCTATTTGGCAACCTACCCTACACGTTGGACACGGCGGTCGCGGATTATTGTTAACTATTTGGGGAAAATGCGGGCGATAAAGGACTTTTATACAACGATTCGAAATATCCCGAATCACACGACCGCTTTTGAATCGAATCGAATCGGGTAGCAAGATTCGAAATCGAATCGAATCTCGAAGCTTCGTCAGGCCCTACCTAGGATCCATAAATTCCAATAATTTGAGAATTTGTGTTATTATGTACAAGCTTCAAAATCAGTTCTGATTTTCGCTCATGTCAGGTTCAAACCTGCCCCAACCTTGTCTAGCTCAAACTATGTCACTGTGTTGATCTTATACGCCATGTGCACTGCAGGGGTATCCTTAGTTACATTGGGACACTCACACGTTTAGTTTATAATTTATAAAATTTTGTGGTTACATATACAATGTAAATTTCTTTTAAGAGAAATGTTTGATTACAGTATCATGTTGACACATTTATCAATCTTTTGACTATTTCCAGCTATCATTAAGATGTAATTGGACTATATAAACCTCTTCATGATCCCCACATTGTCCCATTCACCCATAGTGTGAACATGTACGGTACACAATATGTGATTGAGGCAACATTAGACAATACGAAGAGACATAGCCTACAGGAGTACAGGTGTGATGAGACCTGAAAACAATCATTTCATGTAAATATTACTTTAATACATTTATTCCAGGGCTATTACAGAAATGGAAGATTTGTTTTCAGTTTCAAAATTGGACAAGGATATCCTCATGATCCTCCAAAGGTCAAATGTGAAACAATGGTGTACCATCCCAATATAGACCTGGAAGGAAATGTTTGTTTGAATATTTTACGGTAAGTACCTGACTTATAGATCAAGTGAATTTGTATCCTATTAGATATCTAGTACAAATAGACAAATGTTACTCAGGCGACACAGAATAATATGACCATACGCTAGCATAATTAACGAACCACAGCTAAAACACACGCATAAGCTAGGATATATCTGTGTCTTTTTAATACTATAAAATAACTTCATAGATGCGTATTCCCATCAAATAAGATTAACTTAGGCCTTATATCATGATGTGATTATGATATATTACACTCCAGACATGCACAAGGGTCATCGACAGAGTGGGTTCTATAGCAATTTCGTGTATAAATTAGGTCAATTATATCATACATCAAGGCATGTGAGAAATCATCGAGATTCACAATGCAAACAGACTACGAGCTCACTGAATCAGACTTAAAAACCTAAATAAAAAACTTTTAAAAGCCATTCCGTATGAACAAATTATTATAGAATATAAACTACCAACATCAAACTGAAAGTATTCAAAAGTCAAGACTGTTGGTTGTTGTCTAGAGGGGAGTATTTTACTGAAATTAACCATTATTAGCTCAACTTACTTGTAAGTTTGAGCTATTGCCATGGTTTGGCGTCCGTCGTCCGTGTGTCCGTGTGTCCGTGTGTTCGTGTGTCCGTGTGTCCGTGTGTCCGTGTGTCCGTCAACAATTTCCTTTGGCGCGGGCTACAGGTTGTACCTTTGGTCTGATCTTCATGAAATTTGTCATGAATGTTGACATTGACATGTAGATGGGAACGAGTCATTTTTGGGTCATTCGGCCAAAAAACATGGCCGCTGGCAGCCATCTTGGATTTCAAGATTCAATCCATTGGCGCGGCCTACAGGTCGTACTGTTCATCTGATCATCATGAAATTTGTCATTGATGTTAATAATGACATGTAGATGGGAACGAGTGATTTTGGGGTCGTTCGGCCAAAAAACATGGCTGCCAGCAGCCATCTTGGATTTTACTCTTTGCATGACTAAATCCTTTGGCGCGGGCTACAGGTCGTTGTTTTGGTCGGAAGTTTATGAAATTTGTCATGGATGTTAACACTGTCATGTAGATGGGAACGAGTGATTTTGGAGTTGTTCGGCCAAAAAACATGGCCACCAGCAGCCATCTTGGATTTTACTCTTCGCATGACTAAATCCTTTGGCGCGGGCTACAGGTTGTACCTTTGGTCTAATCTTTATGAAATTTGTCATGAATGTTGACATTGACATGTAGATGGGAACGAATCAATGTGGGGTCATTCGGCCAAAAAACATGGCCGCTGGTGGCCATCTTAGATTTCAAAATTCAATCCATTGGCGCGGGCTACAGGTCGTACTGTTCGTCTGATCATCATGAAATTTGTCATGGATGTTAATATTGACATGTAGATGGGAACGAGTCATTTTGGGGTTGTTCGGCCAATAAACATGGCCACCAGCAGCCATCTTGGATTTTACTCTTTGCATGACTAAATCCTTTGGCGCGGGCTACAGGTCGTAGCTTCGATCGGAACATCATGAAATTGGTCATGGATGTTAACAATGACATGTAGATGGGAACGAGTGATTTTGGGGTCGTTCGGCCGAAAAACATGGCCGCCAGCAGCCATCTTGGATTTTACTCTTTGCATGACTAAATCCTTTGGCCCGGGCTACAGGTCGTACCTTTGGTCTGATCTTTATGAAATTTGTCATGAATGTTGACATTGACATGTAGATGGGAACGAGTCATTTTGGGGTCATTCGGCCAAAAAACATGGCCGCTGGCAGCCATCTTGGATTTCAAGATTCAATCCATTGGCGCGGGCTACAGGTCGTACTGTTCGTCTGATCATCATGAAATTTGTCATGGATGTTAATATTGACATGTAGATGGGAACGAGTCGTTTTGGGGTTGTTCGGCCAATAAACATGGCCACCAGCAGCCATCTTGGATTTTACTCTTTGCATGACTAAATCATTTGGCGCGGGCTACAGGTCGTAGCTTCGATCGGAACATCATGAAATTTGTCATGGATGTTAACAATGACATGTAGATGGGAACGAGTGATTTTGGGGTCGTTCGGCCGAAAAACATGGCCGCCAGCAGCCATCTTGGATTTTACTCTTTGCATGACTAAATCCTTTGGCCCGGGCTACAGGTCGTACCTTTGGTCTGATCTTTATGAAATTTGTCATGAATGTTGACATTGACATGTAGATGGGAACGAGTCATTTTGGGGTCATTCGGCCAAAAAACATGGCCGCTGGCAGCCATCTTGGATTTCAAGATTCAATCCATTGGCGCGGGCTACAGGTCGTACTGTTCGTCTGATCATCATGAAATTTGTCATGGATGTTAATATTGACATGTAGATGGGAACGAGTCGTTTTGGGGTTGTTCGGCCAATAAACATGGCCACCAGCAGCCATCTTGGATTTTACTCTTTGCATGACTAAATCCTTTGGCGCGGGCTACAGGTCGTAGCTTCGATCGGAACATCATGAAATTTGTCATGGATGTTAACAATGACATGTAGATGGGAACGAGTGATTTTGGGGTCGTTCGGCCAAAAACATGGCCGCCAGCAGCCATCTTGGATTTTACTCTTTGCATGACTAAATCCTTTGGCCCGGGCTACAGGTCGTACCTTTGGTCTGATCTTTATGAAATTTGTCATGAATGTTGACATTGACATGTAGATGGGAACGAGTCATTTTGGGGTCATTCGGCCTAAAAACATGGCCCCTGGCAGCCATCTTGGATTTCAAGATTCAATCCATTGGCGCGGGCTACAGATCGTACTGTTCGCCTGATCATCATGAAATTTGTCATTGATGTTAATAATGACATGTAGATGGCAACAAGTGATTTTGGTGTCGTTCGGCCAAAAAACATGGCCGCCAGCAGCCATCTTGGATTTTACTCTTTGCATGACTAAATCCTTTGGCGCGGGCTACAGGTTGTACCTTTGGTCTAATCTTTATGAAATTTGTCATGAATGTTGACATTGACATGTAGATGGGAACGAATCATTGTGGGGTCATTCGGCCAAAAAACATGGCCGCTGGCGGCCATCTTAGATTTCAAAATTCAATCCATTGGCGCGGGCTACAGGTCGTACTGTTCGTCTGATCATCATGAAATTTGTCATTGATGTTAACAATGACATGTAGATGGGAACGAGTGATTTTGGTGTCGTTCGGCCAAAAAACATGGCCGCCAGCAGCCATCTTGGATTTTACTCTTTGCATGACTAAATCCTTTGGCCCGGGCTACAGGTCGTACCTTTGGTCTGATCTTTATGAAATTTGTCATGAATGTTGACATTGACATGTAGATGGGAACGAGTCATTTTGGGGTCATTCGGCCAAAAAACATGGCCGCTGGCAGCCATCTTGGATTTCAAGATTCAATCCATTGGCGCGGGCTACAGGTCGTACTGTTCGTCTGATCATCATGAAATTTGTCATGGATGTTAATATTGACATGTAGATGGGAACGAGTCGTTTTGGGGTTGTTCGGCCAATAAACATGGCCACCAGCAGCCATCTTGGATTTTACTCTTTGCATGACTAAATCATTTGGCGCGGGCTACAGGTCGTAGCTTCGATCGGAACATCATGAAATTTGTCATGGATGTTAACAATGACATGTAGATGGGAACGAGTGATTTTGGGGTCGTTCGGCCGAAAAACATGGCCGCCAGCAGCCATCTTGGATTTTACTCTTTGCATGACTAAATCCTTTGGCCCGGGCTACAGGTCGTACCTTTGGTCTGATCTTTATGAAATTTGTCATGAATGTTGACATTGACATGTAGATGGGAACGAGTCATTTTGGGGTCATTCGGCCAAAAAACATGGCCGCTGGCAGCCATCTTGGATTTCAAGATTCAATCCATTGGCGCGGGCTACAGGTCGTACTGTTCGTCTGATCATCATGAAATTTGTCATGGATGTTAATATTGACATGTAGATGGGAACGAGTCGTTTTGGGGTTGTTCGGCCAATAAACATGGCCACCAGCAGCCATCTTGGATTTTACTCTTTGCATGACTAAATCCTTTGGCGCGGGCTACAGGTCGTAGCTTCGATCGGAACATCATGAAATTTGTCATGGATGTTAACAATGACATGTAGATGGGAACGAGTGATTTTGGGGTCGTTCGGCCAAAAACATGGCCGCCAGCAGCCATCTTGGATTTTACTCTTTGCATGACTAAATCCTTTGGCCCGGGCTACAGGTCGTACCTTTGGTCTGATCTTTATGAAATTTGTCATGAATGTTGACATTGACATGTAGATGGGAACGAGTCATTTTGGGGTCATTCGGCCTAAAAACATGGCCCCTGGCAGCCATCTTGGATTTCAAGATTCAATCCATTGGCGCGGGCTACAGATCGTACTGTTCGCCTGATCATCATGAAATTTGTCATTGATGTTAATAATGACATGTAGATGGCAACAAGTGATTTTGGTGTCGTTCGGCCAAAAAACATGGCCGCCAGCAGCCATCTTGGATTTTACTCTTTGCATGACTAAATCCTTTGGCGCGGGCTACAGGTTGTACCTTTGGTCTAATCTTTATGAAATTTGTCATGAATGTTGACATTGACATGTAGATGGGAACGAATCATTGTGGGGTCATTCGGCCAAAAAACATGGCCGCTGGCGGCCATCTTAGATTTCAAAATTCAATCCATTGGCGCGGGCTACAGGTCGTACTGTTCGTCTGATCATCATGAAATTTGTCATGGATGTTAATATTGACATGTAGATGGGAACGAGTCATTTTGGGGTCGTTCGGCCAATAAACATGGCCGCCAGCAGCCATCTTGGATTTTACTCTTTGCATGACTAAATCCTTTGGCGCGGGCTACAGGTCGTAGCTTTGATCGGAACATCATGAAATTTGTCATGGATGTTAACAATGACATGTAGATGGGAACGAGTGATTTTGGAGTTGTTCGGCCGAAAAACATGGCTGCCAGCAGCCATCTTGGATTTTACTCTTTGCATGACTAAATCCTTTGGCCCGGGCTACAGGTCGTACCTTTGGTCTGATCTTTATGAAATTTGTCATGAATGTTGACATTGACATGTAGATGGGAACGAGTCATTTTGGGGTCATTCGGCCTAAAAACATGGCCGCTGGCAGCCATCTTGGATTTCAAGATTCAATCCATTGGCGCGGGCTACAGATCGTACTGTTCGCCTGATCATCATGAAATTTGTCATTGATGTTTATAATGACATGTAGATGGGAACGAGTGATTTTGGTGTCGTTTGGCCAAAAAACATGGCCGCCAGCAGCCATCTTGTATTTTACTCTTTCATGACTAAATCCTTTGGCGCGGGCTACAGGTCGTACCTTTGGTCTGATCTTTATGAAATTTGTCATGAATGTTGACATTGACATGTAGATGGGAACGAGTAATTTTGGGGTCATTCGGCCAAAAAACATGGCCGCTGGCAGCCATCTTGGATTTCAAGATTCAATCCATTGGCGCGGGCTACAGGTCGTACTGTTCGTCTGATCATCATGATATTTGTCATTGATGTTAATAATGACATGTAGATGGGAACGAGTGATTTTGGGGTCGTTCGGCCAAAAAACATGGCTGCCAGCAGCCATCTTGGATTTTACTCTTTGCATGACTAAATCCTTTGGCGCGGGCTACAGGTAGTTGTGTTGGTCGGAAGTTTATGAAATTTGTCATGGATGTTAACAATGACATGTAGATGGGAACGAGTGATTTTGGAGTTGTTCGGCCGAAAAACATGGCTGCCAGCAGCCATCTTGGATTTTACTCTTTGCATGACTAAATCCTTTGGCCCGGGCTACAGGTCGTACCTTTGGTCTGATCTTTATGAAATTTGTCATGAATGTTGACATTGACATGTAGATGGGAACGAGTCATTTTGGGGTCATTCGGCCTAAAAACATGGCCGCTGGCAGCCATCTTGGATTTCAAGATTCAATCCATTGGCGCGGGCTACAGATCGTACTGTTCGCCTGATCATCATGAAATTTGTCATTGATGTTTATAATGACATGTAGATGGGAACGAGTGATTTTGGTGTCGTTTGGCAAAAAAACATGGCCGCCAGCAGCCATCTTGTATTTTACTCTTTGCATGACTAAATCCTTTGGCGCGGGCTACAGGTCGTACCTTTGGTCTGATCTTTATGAAATTTGTCATGAATGTTGACATTGACATGTAGATGGGAACGAGTAATTTTGGGGTCATTCGTCCAAAAAACATGGCCGCTGGCAGCCATCTTGGATTTCAAGATTCAATCCATTGGCGCGGGCTACAGGTCGTACTGTTCGTCTGATCATCATGATATTTGTCATTGATGTTAATAATGACATGTAGATGGGAACGAGTGATTTTGGGGTCGTTCGGCCAAAAAACATGGCTGCCAGCAGCCATCTTGGATTTTACTCTTTGCATGACTAAATCCTTTGGCGCGGGCTACAGGTAGTTGTGTTGGTCGGAAGTTTATGAAATTTGTCATGGATGTTAACACTGACATGTAGATGGGAACGAGTGATTTTGGAGTCGTTCGGCCAAAAAACATGGCCGCCAGCAGCCATCTTGGATTTTACTCTTTGCATGACTAAATCCTTTGGCGCGGGCTATAGGTTGCCTTTGGTCTAATCTTTATAAAATTTGTCATGAACGTTGACATTGACATGTAAATGGGAACTAATCATTGTCGGGTCATTCGGCCAAAAAACATGGCTGCTGGCGGCCATCTTGGATTTCAAAATTCAATCCATTGGCGCGGGCTACAGGTCGTACTGTTCGTCTGATCATCATGAAATTTGTCATGAATGATAACAATGACATGTAGATGGGATCGAGTCGTTTTGGGGTCATTTGGTCAAAAAACATGGCCGCCAGCAGCCATCTTGGATTTTACTCTTTGCATGACTAAATCCTTTGGTGCGGGCTACAGGTCATAGCTTTGGTCAAATGGTCATGAAATTTGTCATTAATTATAACAATGACATGTAGATGGGAACGAGTCGTTTTGGGGTCATTCGGTCAAAAAACATTGCCACCAGCATTTTACTTTTTGCATGACTAAATCCTTTGTCGTGGGCTACAGGTCATACCTTTGGTCTGCTATTTATTAAATTTGTCATGAATGTTGACATTGACATGTAGATGGGAACGAATCATTGTGGGGTCATTCGGCCAAAAAACATGGCTGCCAGCGGCCATCTTGGATTTCAAAATTCAATCCATTGGCGCGGTCTACAGGTCGTACTGTTCGTCTGATCATCATGAAATTTGTATGTCGTAGCTTTGGTCAGATCTTCATAAAATTTGTCATGGATGTTAACAATTATACGTAGATGGGAACGAGTTCTTTTGGGGTCAATTGGCCAAAAAAAATGGCCACCAGCAGCCATCTTGTATTTTACTCTTTGCATCACTAAATCCTTTGGCGCATGTTAGACATTTCAATTAGCACCTTTCCTATTCCTCCATTTACTGTCAACCATTAAATTATTCCCCTACCTAAGTTGAGCTACAGTGTCATTGACACTTTCATATTATTGACTCTGTGTGCTCAATCCGATTGAGATGTGTACTATACAAGAAGCTTGTCGATTTCATCATGTTCATTTCATTCATAAAATGTCATCATGTCGATTTCAACGAAACTCGACGAGCAACGTCATCATGTAGCTTTCACCATCGACCGAATTTGCGATAACCTGATTGTATCTTCTGCTTTGTTCATGTGTTTCATGTCGATTCATGAAAATAGAAGGATATCTGAGGATTATCAGATTCACGTATGTACTATGTAATATCAGGATAATTTAAACGCGATATAATAACGTTTGCTTGCATCACGAATTTCGATTTTGATTCCAGTATTGTCCCCAGCCCAGCCAGAGTGATTGAGATTTTCCCATTGCACGCGACATTTATATTTTAGGCCACCCCATTGCAAATATTTGACAGTCCTTAATATGTTATAATTATGTTCTCAATAAAATGTAAACCGCGGCTACGAATGAACTTCACTGTGCATAATTCTGATAGTAACTCCCCTCATTTTGGAACGCCGGCCATTGAAAGACGCACACGTTTATTTCAGATTACGACATTGATGCTTTAAGCCCACCGATCTACTGTGCGACAAAAGTGCTCGCAAAAATTCAAAACAGCAGTGTCGTATTACATAATAATTGGTGACGTCACAAAATCAGATATAGTCTATATACGACCCAAAGCGTCCGGCTTTGGTTCGTTATAAACCAAGATTCCAGTTGTCTTTTGGTTTGGGTTAAATCCAGAACCAGGAATTCAGCCTCAAATTTTTCAGTAAAGAGTTTTTTTTCAAGGGCTGCAACGGGTTTCGTCCATTCAGTTTTCTTAGTGTGAAAATGGATTTTACTCTTTGCTTGACTAAATAATTTGGAACACCCTCATCTGATTGTCGCCAAACTTCATATGGATATCGGAGTGGCCTCTAGATGGAAGCTGTCAAATTGTTCCGAAATTCGTTAAAAAAATGACCGCTTGCTGCCATCTTGGATTTTATATTTAAATCCATCGGCACACCCTGCAGCTCACATTTTTTGAAGAAATGTTTAGAAAATTTACAGGCATGTTTAGGATCACCTCGATTGAATTTGAAAATTTTCAGTCAAAACATGCTGCAGGCAGCCATCTTGGATTTAACTCTTTGCTTTGAAATATTTTGCAACATGGATGTTCAGATAATTGAAGTTCAAAAAGAGCCTTACACATATTATCTGAACATCTTTTCAGATGAAAATTTATATGGGATTATAAATTATTTATGGGATTGTGTTTCTCTGTCTGTTATCTGCTTATGTTATTACAACTTCATTAGAAATTAAGAATAAAACCATTGCAATGATTACTTTTAGAACTGAATTTGAGAATCCATTCAGTAGTGAACTGTCTAATTTTCCCCACGTTCCATTTCAGTGAGGATTGGAAACCGGTTCTAACTGTTAACTCTATAGTCTATGGTCTTCAGTATTTATTCCTGGTGAGTTTTAGTTATTTTTGCATTTTGCCACTATCTCTTATCATGGCAAACAATGTATAACATAATGGCTTGGATATATTCTTGTAAAACATTTTTATGTTGCTAGAATAGTGATACAGCCAGTTCATGGTTGTACCTACAGGCACATTTTATAAATTCAGCCAAGTGATACGGAAATGTATCCACCAATTTAATACTAAGGCAATGTCCAAATTAAATTAAATCATTACTGTGAACAAAAACGATATCAACTTGCGAAATGGCAACAGTTGAATTCACCTTGCAGTAGTTTTTGTGCATTCAAGATAAACCTTAAATACCATGCATTTTCGGTTTATTGACCTAGAGTTCAAGAGACTGTTGTGACAATTCTGATTCTTTTAAACTGTTTATTGGTAAGTGGATAATCATATCTCTTCTCAGGAAAACGAGTTGTACTTGATTTCTAACTTCTTCTGCAGGGACTTTGAATAGTTCAGCAGTTTGTGTTTTGAGGTACAGTTATTGTGTATGCATGCTACAAGTTCAAATTATTCACTCCACTTCGCGTCATGATCTATACCCATCCCACTGGGCACTATACCCATCCCACTGGGCACTATACCCATCCCACTGGGCACTATACCCATCCCACTGGGTACTATACCCATCCCACTGGGCACTATACCCATGTAGTAGAGATGGGCGGTTAACCGTGGAATCAGTTCGGTTTTGGTTGTCGGGAAAAACCGGAAATGACAACCGTGGTAAGTTGGAAAAACCCGTAGTTTCGGTTGTCACAACTTCCTGTAATCATGGCAGAGCACGACGAACAAACGAGTCCTGTGTGGAAATATTTTTCAAAGAAAGATAAGAAATTAAGTGTGCCGCCTGTAATATATGCAGAAAGGAGTTCGCATGGTGAAATCGCGCGACGAATTAATTACGTTGCTTCCGTGTACACCTATTTTCGCCGTAGTAAACACAACACAACTTGTCACAAGTCAGTTTATTTCTCATGATCTTTTAATCATTAAGGCCGTACAAATACTCTGAAAGGTGAATTTGATAACGAGGATACGATATCAAAAGGTATCAATCATTGTTACCCGCATTCCCTATTAGTTTTTATCACTGTTTGGATGTTAAATCGTCAAATATATTTGTGCGCCGTTGATTAAAAATGTTATACCGGAATCGGAGCCGGAATGAATTATACCGTTTGTCGGTAAACTGTTGAGAAATAGCACTCATTCAGGTGACTTGTATTGGATGCATGTATAGTTTGTACAGTATTATGTTCCCTAATGTGATTGAGAGATTCTAGTCATGTTTTATTTTCATTTTGTTTATTTCCAATTTTATTTTTCAAATAATATAATAATAATAATAATATAGAGTATTTGTATAGCGCCATATCCCGTATGGCTCATGGCGCTGAACAATTCACACAAACGCAGTCACACACATTCACACTATAACATATACGCAATAAATAATATGCATGTATTTCAATAATTAAGTCTCCTCAACGTTTTCTGATGTTATTTGTCCGAAATGGGAGATGAATAGGTGAGTTTTTAGGGCCGATTTGAATGTTTCCAAACAGTCAGACTGTTTCACCTCTTTGGGAAGGTTGTTCCAAATGGTCGGCCCGTAGACCTCGAAAGAACGGCGACCAAAGTACATCAGATCTCGTTTAGGTACAACCATCGCATTCGCATCCTGTGATCGAAGTGGTCGAGCAGGTACATATTTGACCAACAATGTATCAATATATGGTGGCAAAGCATTATCAATATCCGACTTTCTATAACACAAAGTAGCATGTTTGTACACAATTCGTTCAAATATGGGAAGCCAATGTAATTTATACAACAGTGGGGTAACATGATCAAATTTGCCTGCACGGCACACAATTTTTGCAGCAATATTAACAATTTTTTGAAGTTTGTGAAGTTGATAATCTGGGAGTCCTGCTAAAATAGAATTACAGTAATCGATTTTGGATAACACAAATGAGGACATCAATATTTGTGTGGATTGTTCGGAGATATATGGACGTACATGCGAAATGCGCCGGAGCTCCATATATAAGGACCTGCATAGGTTGCTGATGTGAGATGACATTGAGAAGTTTTTGTCGATGGTCACACCGAGGTTTTTAATAACATCAGAAAATTCAATTACACTGTCGCCGATGAGCGTGGCATTAAGACTGACCCCCTTCAACCGAGCGTTAGTTCCACAAAGCATAATTTCAGTTTTGCTTTCGTTAAGTTTGAGTTTGTTGATCTCCATCCATGTTTTAACTTCTGAAACGCATGTCTGAACTTGAGAAATTGCTTCGTCTAAGATCGATGGCTCAACTGATATGTACATTTGGGTATCGTCTGCATACATGTGATACTGAATATCTAGTCACACACATTAGTTTTATGCCAATATAAATGATCATTATATTATTTCACACTTATGATCATATGATGCTGAATTGCAGTCATACACAATACACAGACTCACTTGCATTCTAGCACTGCCACTCGACATGGACATTAACAATATACATGTAATAGTAACAATATGATACATAATTTACAATTATAAAAGGACATGTACCTCACAAGTTATGGTAATAAAATTGGTGTGTTTTCTTTGTAATATGATGAAGCATAATTAGATTTTGTTCACATTAGTCATTTTTATTAATAAAAACCGAAACCGAAACCGAGACTCAACTCTTTTTCCACAACCGAAACCGAAAACCGAGGCAAATTTTCACAACCGTCCATCTCTACCATGTAGTCAACTCCAAGCCATGCTCTATTTATTAAATATATGCTGCTTGTCCGGGATCACTGTGCTTGTGGAATCAGACATATATTTATCTCAGTGTACTAATCCGGCATCTATTGCATCACATTTACTTCACTACATTGGATATCATACTGACACAGTCACTGTAAATGGATTTATCCTGTCAGGTCATTAAATAACTTTGTGGCTGCATCAAATTAACTTCATATCAAAAAGATGGAACATCGAGCAACCAGAACCGAAACCGAAAGTTGATGCTGCTGACACAGATTATCTGACTACTCCATCTCTAATGACATTAACCCTATGGCGGGTACAACGACATTATGTCATTGTATAGGGTTTAAAATCCCGTCGAGAATCATAATCATGATTCTAATTTGATTCCCGTAAAAGTAGATGATTGGCTGTAGAAATGCTATATTTTGATTCTCGCAATTTTTTTTAGATTTTAAGGCCTGTCATACGGTTGTCGAAACAGATATTTATTTCACCCATATAGATATACCCGGTAGCTATAAAACAACAGGACAACAAATCAAATGTCCCATATAATATTTAAACAATGAACCCGCTGGAATATGCCAACATGACATAACTAGTGGCACGTGTTTTCGTGAAGAATGCAGTTGTGTCAAAGACAATTTCTTCCTGGATATACATGTACATGTGTGTCAGCTCCACTTTGCGTATTTAATGCTTAGAAAATAATTCCCTTTCAAAGAACAACTCTTTATGATTCAAGGTTAATGGATCCCAAGTTGAGTCTGTCTTCAATTCATGGCATAACTATTCAAAGGGAGCACGGATGAAATAAATATTCTGCTTGTGAGCGGAATTCTAAACAAAAACACAAACTTATTTTGGGTGAAATATAAGCTTTATCAAAGTTTATGTTATTGCTAAATTGTCATTATATAATAATATTTTTTTATGGTATACATATGGTATTATTTGGGTCTAAATTGAGTAAATATAGAACATTTTTAGTTATTAAAAATCTCCCGAATTTGAGCGCTAGATCTCCCGAATTCTGAAGTTCAATCTCCCGAAATTTCCATGCCAGAAGTTAACATGTATGGCTCTGTGACTTCTACATAGGATATGCCTACCCTAGGTTGTAATTCACATGGGTGTAAGAAGCCCAGCTCTTGTTTTGGGGCTGAGCTGGTCACCCATGGCACTAAAAGAGTTGGGCAACATTTTCATTTTAAAAAAGCCTTCAATTTGACCTCTATTTTCAGGAACTAAATCCAGAGGACCCATTGAATAAGGAAGCAGCTGAAGTTTTACAAAGTAATCGACGTTTATTTGAACAGAATGTTTCAAAATCTATGCGTGGAGGATATATTGGTAGTACGTACTTTGAACGGTGCTTAAAGAACTAAAAAATCTAATCTATGTTGATACATGTGTGTATGAATGTTTGATGAGTGAGATCTAGGCTGCTGGTTCCTTTGAAAAATGCTGGCCGAGGAGGATATGCGCTCGTCAAGAGAATGCTGTCGATCAAGGTCTGTGCTCTTCATGAGAACGCTGGCATTAGAGGTCTGTGCTCGTCATGAGAATACTGCCGTTAGAGGTCTATGCTCGTCATGAGAATGCTGCCGATGAAGTTTTTCGCAGACCAACCTAATCGACTGCAGAAATATGGTGTTCTGTGTCAAGCTTACTTCATTCAATTCCACAGGGCATTCATCGCTAATCAACTTAAAAAGTTGAATGTTGTTGGTTGCTGCATAGTTTGTTCATAGTGTTACAATTTAAAATTATTTTATTGATTGAATATAATCTATGCCAGTGCTAAGCTTGATTGATCACTAACACAATTAAATCTCGGGTCATTGACGTGACAAAAAGGCTTTCATTCTAGTGCGTCCAACTTCAGATTTCCAACTGCTCACCCCCTTGGATTAGTACTACATGGGGGGGGGGGGGGGGGGGGGGGGCAGTATTTTCAAACCAAATTCCCTGAATTTCCCTAACTGCTACAGAATTATGATCAAACACCTCCAACACATCTATTTGGTCATAAATTTAACAATTTACTGTATTTTTTATCACATTAATTTATGTAACATTGAATAAACTATGAACAGATGATGCAACCTGGTACTTCTATATTTGCATCGTGACTGGAATTGCATTTGATGTATGGAAATTGTGACTACCCTAACAATTTCATTACTTTGGGGAAGTCCTTACACTTGTCAGAACAAAAATATAATGGTGTACAATTTGTGAATAATTGATGTAATGAATTCTTGCTAAATTATATTGTGGTTGAGATTTACCCCAGGTAACCATTTCTTTACAGAGGGATGTTCATGAAATATGAGCAGACGACAGCTAATAGTATACTACAGAAGGTTTACTATTTCTTGGTGGTAAATGTTCAGATAATAAGTTCAACAAATGACGCAGGCCATTTGTTGAACTTATTTTCTGAAAAATTTCTGAGGGAACCACTCGTCAATGAGTATTTAGTAAAGAGAAGGTTAAAATAGCTATATTTTGAGTTTGGAATTAACTATGAAATGCTTTGTTATGTAACAACCTTTGACCCATAAGCATTCTTCTTAAGGAAAAACTTAGTCAAATTAAATAAGTAAAGCCAAGAATCATATAATAAATAAGTTTTATTTTGTTGTGTACTGTTGACAAATCAAAATAGATATTTAAAAAGTGAAAAGAGCAAATGGTCAAATGATGAATGCTGCTATTAAATGCTAACATATGAGCAAAATAAGATGTATTTTAAAAATTCAGATGTTTGCAGACGGTGTGTATCACATTGAACAAACAAACATATAGGTTCAGCTCATTATTCTAATTAGGCATTTGCAATGTGCCTACTCAGTAACTTCCTACTTTCACAGAAACTGAGACTAATAGAATGGAATAAGACAACACTAAAAAAATGTGGCACATTTCTCATACTGTCCAATCGGCTCGCGGAATACCAGTGTGAACGTCAGAATACCAGTGCTGTACAGGAGAATATCAGTGTTTTTAAGCGATATGATGCTACCATAATTAGAACTGGACGGCTAAATAACAAGACAAAAGACAATGGAAAGGTATATACGATAAATTTTGCATTTACCCAGTGGAGGGGTCACCTGGACTCTGGTCGATCTGGCCTTTGTTTAAAGCAGAAAAATAGGCTGTACAAACTCGTAGGGGGAGGTAAAATTTTGCCCTAATCGGTATTCTAGTGCGTTTTGTTTAATTCCAGAGCATAACTTGCAGAATCCTTTATCAAATTCCGACAGCGGAATCTATTGACAAAACGTGCACATCGAAATCACTGGCATGTATAAGTTGGAAATACACGAAAATAAATCGAAACGAGGGGCGGTGATCACAGAAAATGGCACGGCGAACTACCAGTGCATGCCAACGAGGGCTACCAGTGTCAAATTTTCTTTATATGGTAAGTTATATCGGGTATATGTCGATAAACGCTTCATACAGGGCACCGGGCACGTGAAATGCCTTACCCTTCCCAAAATAACGACAAAGTTGATCTAGAAGGGTAAATATGTGGATATATAATAGGAAGTACGAAACTTCAACTATACGTCGATACTCAAAGCTAGAGTAAAATATAGAACAAATTTCATGATGTCCAGGTCAGAATATGGCGTTTTTGAAGAATTGTTCTTAAACTATTGGGATACGTCGGTTTAAATGCAATTTTCCAAACTTGTACAGTAGCTGAATAATTACTTATAAAATGCCAAAATCTGTTTGGCCTAATGGTTAACGTCGCTGCGGCGAATGAATCAATTGTTTTAAATATAATCCGTGGTGATTGGTTGCGACATCCATCAGTTATGTTGCCTTGTTTATATGCATGCACGATTCTCTGATACTCAAATTCACATCTTGTAATTCATAGTCATAAGTGCAATAAATGCCCCTATCTCACACCCTTGTCAGATGACTAGTTAACCATTTATATGGGGCCGTTCGGTTTGTGAGCACTATAGCATGTTTATATCTTATAATTTTCAATAAAATGGGACGGTTTCGCTTTGCGCTGGGTATGACGTAAAGGCTAAAGTACAATTGGGGTCGCAATCTGATCGCGGAAGTCATTTAACACGTGTAAGGTTTACACGCGCGGTTGTTTCGGTTTTGATATTGAGTTGGTTGGTGCTGTACGCGCTAGATTTATCCATATTCACACGCAGTCATAAAAAATATCAATCTATTTGTACACATATCCACAACATATATACGTCCAATCACCACACAACGATCCACCAAAAATAATCCAGCCAACCATCGACTCGCCATTCACTTACTGATTCACCAGCACAGCCATCCAACTCATTCTCCCATCACTCCAGCTCAGAAATATATCATATCTAACAATCAATATATTTGTCACCAGTCCACCCATCGTTATATATATATATATATATATATAGGTAAAGTAGTGTAGCCGTATAGGTCTGATTGATAGTAATTGAAATAAATGGTAACACCTTTAAGACTAATCAATAGGTCTTAAAGGTCCGGGCTGTTTCCCCTCTGCTTTTCGGAGAATTGCGCGATTTGACCTTGAATTGTCCATTTTAAAGGTCAAGGTCAGGTCGGGGTCTCGATTTGACCCGTCCAAAACACTCAGTGGACAAAAGTAACCCTACGTATCAAATTTCGTCGAAATCCCATCAAATTTCGCGATTTGACCTTGAATTGACCCGATTTCAAGGTCAAGGTCACGTCGCACGGGCAAACGAATAGGCTTACGACACTCCTCATACGAAAGTATCCCCAGACACTAATTTTCATCGAAATCCTGTGATACTCTGGTGTTTGACCTTGAAATTACCCGATTTTTCTGCTTTAAACAAAGACCAGATCGCCCAGAGTCGAACTGAACATCCACTGGGTAAATGCAAAATTGATCGTATATACCTTCCATTGTTTTTTGTCTTGATATTTAGCCGTCCAGTTCTAATTATGGTAGCATCATATCGCTTAAAAACACTGATATTCTCCTGTACAGCACTGGTATTCTGACGTTCACACTGGTATTCCTCGAGCTGATTGGACAGTGTGTTTCTCTAATCTTTGTTAAGATATAGTCAAACAGTAACAATGTACTCTTCATTTTCGACATGAAATTTTCAAATGCAGATGAATAAGCTTATTGCGATTTTGGTCATGGTTGCTATTTCAACCTTGACCCTGGAGGAATGATGAACTGTAAAAATGTACAGTGTAAAAGTTTATATATTCTTGTAAATTTGTGCTATGGATAAAAGCTATTGAGTGGAATTTTATGTTTCTTCCTTATGTAGAAATGTCCATGGTATATAAAGGGAATGATAGTGTACTTTCAATTTGAGATTTTTCCTTGAATGGAATGTTGACAATAAGTAGCCATTCAGATTTAGACATCAAATCAAATCGACAAACACAGAATATGTCGGAGGCTACTACATGTATCATTGTAACTCGATCTTACCTTTTGTTGCAATTTGGATTATCAAGGAAAATCATGATATGGAAATTTTGTTAACTGCCGACGTGCAGCTTCTAAATCAAGCAGCATATTCTGCGGGGTTTTGTTACTGAGGGAAAGTTATAGTTTGTTATTTAGATACAAAATGAGACAATGACATAAAAAATATGTTGATTCAAAAATATACTTATCGGGTCAACAATATCGGCATGAATCGAATCTCAAACATCCATAGGACTCAATGGAAATAAAAATCAAGTTTTACTATTGAGTAAAATATATCCTAGAGCTTAAAAAAGTTTGAGATTCTATATATCCAAGGGTCAGACTGGAGCAATTTCGTACATGTTTTTTTCTGAATAGGACATCTCAGAACAGGCTTCCAGCAGGACCTTAAAAGCCTGGAATAACTTTCATTTTGACAAATAATCACTCAAGAACCGGAAAATGCTTAAGATGGGGACTTGTATATCCTTGATTTGTGTCAATTAATTGGGTATGACATTTTTGTCCAGAACAGCCTGTTATCTAAGTATGTGAATATCGCTTCAATTTGCCCTTAAACTGAGTAATGTCATTTTACGACATCACAAATCTGAGTGATATGATTTTATGACATGCCGTAAATCTTCTTCACTGCTAAGTAATGTGTAGATATAAATTTTTGTGATGTTACTCATATGAAAGAGTTGTCAGAAACTGTTACTACTTAAGAGGTGATATAATAATTAATTCATAAATAAGATATTACTTGGTTTGATATTATAGGCCTGATATCAGACCTTCGGTCTCATGCTGATATGAGGTTACCTCCGGCTGATATTGGGCCTAATATCTGACAAACCTAGTAATATCCTCTAAATATATACTCGATAATCAGATAACTGACAATCTTGAAATTTCTATGAAATGACCTTACATGTAGGTCTGAGCTGTGGGAACCAAGTAGAGCCCAAATGTCCATACTCGAGGGATGGATTGGCCTGAGCTGTTTATTCAGCTTATGCATCGTATATTCCTACAAATGAATGAATGGGAACCAAGTACCTACCCATCAACAGTTGAGGGATGGCTATTAAGCTACCCTCTGCCTGGAGATGGCTTATGACTTAAACCATCCATCTATCCAAGCCTGCTATCCACTTCTGGGAAGTATCTGTAGTCTCAAATTACCATTGTTTTAGTTACTTTTTCGCTTTTCAGTTTCTATATCCCCTAATTTGCAGAAAATAAAATGCATAATCGACGTGACTAATGGGTGAACATCACCAACTTCAACTGGGGAACTTAGGTCTCCCACAGCAGTTGAGGCATATGCAGAATGAGGTCCCCAGAGGGTGAAGTTGGTGATGCTAGCCCCCTGTGTGGGATAACATCAATAAATTCACCCTCTGGGGACCTCATTCTGCAAATGACAGACACCATATTTGCAGGCTTACATAACATTCCCTTCGCCATCCTATATTAGGACAGTTGATTTTCTCAGGGCTTTAATTTCAGGTGATTCAGTGGATATGTGACTGAGAACTGTCTAGTCCAAGTCTTCTCGTACTAAAATATCTTAGCCGGTTTTAGTACGAGAAGACTTGGACTAAGAACTGTCATGTACAGTAATGCTCTAATTAATCGACCTCTTAACCAAAGCAGAATTATGGATAACTTTTCAGGATTTAGTCGGAAATATGGCTTGTTGCCATTCATCGGAAAGCTCTCGGTGAGAGCTTTCCGATGAATGGCAACAAGCCATATTTCCGACTAAATCCTGAAAAGTTATCCATAATTCTGCTTTGGTTAAAGGCACGTGAGGCCTTAGTTGTCGAAAATATTCATATTTGTTCCACTCACCGTAGACAGAAAAACATTAAAACGTATACAGTTTCGTTCATATATACCATGACCATCGCGTAAACAGCATGTTATCATAAAGATTTACTATATTTTACATAAGCAAGAGCTTGATTGTGTTACAGAAGACAGCACAATGCTGCTGGCTAATCACACACAAATGCTCTTTATTCGTTCCATATCAGGAATTCACCAACAAAGAACGCTCTTTATGTTTACCATCATAATATAAACAAACACCAGAAAAGTAACTTTTTAAGCTTTTGTTTACATAACAATGGTCAAAGATATGACAATAACATACTGTTTATGCGATATTTCTTATTTGCATGCGGACAATGTCTGTCTACACTTTGTTGTTCTTTCTGTTTGTGGCGGTTTTTGACGGGTGAAAATATTTTCACAGGATACCCACCGCCAAGGCCAACCGTACCTTTAAGAGGTCGATTAATTAGAGCATTACTGTAGCTATCGGCAAAACATATAAGAGAATGCACACTGTGATAGGTAGTATTCTCCATATTTAGGCTCCTTGTCTGACTTGTGTATGTTTTGCTGTTATCTTTCATTGGAATGATAATTTACAAGATGACTTTCTGCACCCTTTCATACATGCCTTGTCTAATAGTAAATACCCTGTAATTTTGTATCCGAGGTTGCATTACTTCATTTATTGGTCAATGTTTTTAGACAAGTTTTTATCAAAACTCAATATTGCTTTGGTGAGGGATGGTTGGTGGGTCAGCGGGCGGTCGGGCGGCAACAAACCTATATAACATAGCCGTTTATTGATGGATTCTGACAATTTTATATATGAGTTAATTTACACGTGTGACAGCTGCACACAGAAAATCGTGTCCACCCCGACTTTCTAACCAAATTTATGACACTTGTTTTTATTTATTAAAATTTTATGTTCATTGGCGAGATAACTTGAACAAATATCAACGAATTTCATTCATATTTGATATATGGATATCTCACAACAATATCTTGACCGAGATCGTTGTCCGATCCTTTTTACCAGTGTTACGGCCCTTATTTTTAGCAATTTTATGACCATTAGTGCACAAATTTTAATAAATGTCAACCGATTACAAGATTGGTTGGACATATTTTTATAGAGTTATCACCCTTTTTGACTTGGCAATTTTTTTGTAATATAGTTTTTGTTTTGCCATTTCCATCTGTGATCTGTTGTGAGGGGGGGGGGGGGGGTCAGCTTGTCCATTGATCTGTGCACATTGCCATTGTGATTTTTTTCTCCAGTTTTGATCTGGAATATTGTTTAGACCCAGTGTGTCTTTTGATGAAGATGAGCCAGTGTGCTGACTTTTATGAATCAATGATCATTTATCGCCACTCCTTTTATCTATTTATCAACCTATATTGTCCCAGCTACCAAATTATGTATACATATTTGAGGATCGAAAGAGCCATCGCCTTTTAATATGGCTACCTTTTTGTAGCCCAGGTGCACTGAGAGAGGTATCATTATTCCCACAATCACACCTCTAGTCTGATAATCTGTAACAATCCATGATATCTGTGGCTTCTTCAACATGGACCAAATGTGCAGGATTCATAGGAATGGCGTCTGTCCCTGAAAGAAACGTGGAACATTAGGCTACATTAATTTCAACATTACTCATTAGATCTAGATTATCTTCAGCTCCACCATTATATTATGACTTCAACCATAGGATGGGTGAAATTTTTTTCTAGATGCCAAGACGAAGTGGTTCAATACAGACAAACACGAGAAATACACCCTTAAGGTTTATTATGCCCCCGACTTGAAGTCGGCGGGTATATAGTTGACGTCTCCGTCGTGCCGTCCATCCGTACAAACATTTTGCATTATTGTTCAGCAACCGCTTGGTAGATTTAGCTGTTATTTGGTATGGTGATAGAGCAGCATGGGGGAACAGCTACATGCATAGCGCGGGTTTCGTCCACCCATTTTCACCAGAGTTATGTCCCTTTTTTGACTTAGAAAATTCAATTTTGTCCGTCCGTACAACATTTTGCATTATTGTTCAGCAACCGCTGGGCAGATTTAGCTGATATTTGGTATGGTGATAGAGCAGCATGGGGGAACAACTACATGCATAGCGCGGGTTTCGTCCACCCATTTTCATCAGAGTTATGGCCCTTTTTTTACTTAGAAAATTCAATTTTGTCCGTCCGTACAAACATTTTGCATTATTGTTCAGCAACCGCTGGGCAGATTTAGCTGATATTTGGTATGGTGATAGAGCAGCATGGGGGAACAGCTACATGCATAACCCATTTTCACCAGAGTTATGGGCTTATGGCCCTTTTTTAACTTAGAAAATTCAATTTTTCTCTTATTTTTTGGGTTTCCAGATGATAGCGTGAGCTTTGGTGGTACGATTGCAAATCCCGTATTTTTGTGGATCGGTTATATCAAAATACATGTCAAGTGCGAATTTGGGTATGATCTGATGATTTTTGCCAGAGTTATGGCCCTTTTTTCAACTTAGAAAATTTGAATTTTCGCTTGTTTTTGGGTTTCCGGATCGCTTGGTTTTGGGTTTCCGGAATTTCTAGAAGTGATGATTGTTTTTGGGTTTCCAGAATTTCTAGAATTTATGATAGCGTGAGCTTTGACAGTTCGATTGCAGGTTGAAATGTTTCAGTATAAACAAAGACAGTTTTGGCCTTTGTGCACTCAAAAGATATGCCTCCTGACTTTAGTCGGTGGGTTTTTAGTCAACATTTCTGTACGAACTTCTTTTGGAATGGTCATATAGACCTCCTCGGATACCCGCAGTTTCGTCCATGCTTAATCAGAATTGCTACGGTCGGGGGCAAATGCCACGCGACAGCGTACCTCTTGTTTGTACATTGTCGACTTTAATTCTCTTCTCAATATTTGTGAGTAATCCATTATTTAAACTTGAAAACTTGACTTATCTCTGCTGGTTAACATATAAGTGCCTCTCCTTTGTGTCTCCACATATTCAGATATTCAGTTCACTCATTAATTACCACTACTCATTCACACTACAGCATACCTTCACTCACTCAATACAATAATCCTGACTCTCACACCTCACTGCATTCTTATCACCTTACACACAATAACACAAGATATAAACATTTAACCTCTCAGACTATCAATCTCCCTTTCAATATTTAAATAAACAGAATATATACATTATGAATAGACAAGTTAGCAATTGTACCAAGTGTATGAACATGAGGCAATTGCTCCATCAAATAACAGTTAACTTAATAAAACTGAAATTAATAAGACCAAATCACTACCGGCCGGTACGGTAATATTTAGAAGCAATTTTACCACTGTTCAATGTTTGCATTAACAAGACTGGCGAAGCACCAAGTTTGGTGAGACAATCTGCTAACTGCATTTTTGTATCAACCCACAAAACATTACAAAGAGTCTTATTATCTATTAGTTCTTTCACAGCACTCATTTCAATTCTCAGTCTCTTCTCTGAAACAGTGTTTGTTGACTTCAGGGCATCTACTAGCGATTTTGAATCAGTAACACATTCAAGAGGTAAATCACTGTTAGTTAATTCAGTATATAGGTTTGATATGAACACAGATGTATCAAGAGCATCAGCCATTGCTAAGGTCTCTCCTGCTAATGTACTATGCACAACTCGCCTAATCTTCCTAGAATTCCAACAAATAGGTGAGAAGTTACCAGATTGATCTGAGAGTAATATCACATAGCCTCCCTGACTTCCACCATCTCTCAAGTTGCCAAAGGAAGCATCACTGAAAACTTTTAGATGCAGTTTTTGTCCTAACTTTTGAAACTTCAATGAAGAACTGTTAGATTTAATACGGCCAACCACTTTATTTACATGTATAATATCTTTAACAGTTGCTTCCTTCACATTTGTTGCTAAAGCACAAGCATCGAAAAGAACATCAGGTCTGCTTTGTTTAGCAATCCAAAGAAATTGTCCAATCTTCGAGCGCAACACACTTTTCTCTGTGTCATCTAAATGAGAATCTCTTTGGGTAGCTCTGTCTTTCTTGATAGCCATTGGACATAAACTGTCAATGTATTTCTCCTGAGATAGTTCAATTGTGCCATGATTGTTATCAAGGTTCATACCAACATATTGGAATGCATCATAATATTCTTTCCCTACTTTGAGTACAGAACGTATCTGATTGATCACATTGGTCTGAAAAGCCATATTTCCTCCCCAAATAAAGTCATCTACATGACTTGTAAGCATCCCAATAAGGTTGCCAGTAGAATCTTTCCAATAGAAAACAGCTGGGTCAACTTTCGATATCTTTGCACCAGTAGCCAGCATTACATCACAGACTCGCTTATACCATTGTAGGGCAGCATCACTCAGACCATATATACACTTTCGGAGATGCCAAAGTTTCCCATTGGTGATCGCTTCTTTCGGAGGTAAAATACAAATGTTCCTTTCCATTGATAGCCCTTGTAAGAAAGCAGTTTTTATGTCCATCGCATGTGCAGCCCATCCGTTATTAGACATAATGGAAATGGTCTTTAAGATTCTTTAGCACATGTCTTTAGGAATATCATTGTCCATCTCCTCGAAGCCACGTGCAACCAATCTTGCTTTAGGTTTGAGTCCATTCTCAGTTTTCTTCATTATGGAGAATTTTTGGAAACTCTGCAAGTCACGATAAAATGGGAGCTACTGGAATGGTTATGAAACAGGAGTCTACTATATGTATACTAGTGGAAACAATTCTAAATGGAATCATCAAAGAAACTTCAAGAAACAAACTTTTGTTAAAAAGCCTTTCAATGAAAACCACCTTCTTGGAACTAATCCTATTGGTAAAAATGGAAAACGAACAGAATGGTCTATATGCCACTCGTTATTTCACTGGGCGAAGAACTGTGAGCATCATAGACGCTACAATGTGAATATGACTGAAACTGAAGAAGAGTGTAATCTGACGCTGTTCACAAAGGGACAATCTACAGTAAATGAGATATTTCTAGTAGAATCAATGGGATGTGCAGTAATTGACACAGCATGCACACGAACAGTATGTGGAATTGGATGGATGGATTCATTTATTGAAAGTTTGAGTGACAGTGAGAAGGAATCTGTGAAGACAACCATTAGTAATCGACTGTTTAAGTTCGGGGATGGTGCCCAAGTTCGGTCATCAAGAAATGTTGTGATATTACCAGCTTACATTGGTGAAACTAAATGTAATATTAGTGTTGAAGTCGTTGAAGCAGATATTCAGTTCACTCATTAATTACCACTACTCATTCACACTACAGCATACCTTCACTCACTCAATACAATAATCCTGACTCTCACACCTCACTGCATTCTTATCACCTTACACACAATAACACAAGATATAAACATTTAACCTCTCAGACTATCACTACGGTCGGGGGCAAATGCCACGCGACAGCGTACCTCTTGTTTGTCCATTGTCGACTTTAATTCTCTTCTCAATATTTGTGAGTAATCCATTATTTAAACCCTTTCATGACGGAGCTGCACTGGTGCAGCATTAAAGATCCTGTGCCACGGCATTCTCTTTGTATGCGAGTCTCGCATAGGAAGCCTCACATATTTAGATAATACACTGGCTTACAAGGCCAAGGTCCTATGGGAGCCTCGCATATATAAGAGAATGATTTGGCACAGGGTTTTCGCAATATGTCAGAAAGCTCCAGTCATGGAAGGGTTAAGAACACAATGATCTCCATGCAGGATGTTTAGCGAGCTGCAATTAAAACAGATTTGTATCTTTATGCGTCAGTAAAGCATGCTATATGTGAAGTAGTGGTTGGAACATTGTCTATTCCAGTATCTATCTTGACTGATGTTGATGGATTGCAAAGATGAAGGAAATCTCGTATAGATAATTGCTAAACTTATAAATGCACATTTCTAAAATTTTTAGAAGAAGCTATTAACAGGGCAATGGGATAAAACTTCAGAACAAGGCACACTAATTTAAAATCGGAACTAAAGTACAAATGCCAAATATTTTGCCACTCAAACATCGACAGTATGTTTAACCATATTCAAGGATTGAGCAGATACTAAGCTGTCAGTAAGGATATAAAATAGTTTACTCTCAGGATAATCTAACAGCTTCTGTTGATATCTCAAGTTTTTCAAGAAATTCCATGAAGTGTAGATGGGCTATTTTTGCCCCCTTGGTGAACGGCAGGAAGTGTAGTTGCTCTGGCACCTCAGGAGATATGCGTGCATACTAACCTCCGATAAGAATCATAATCGGATTGCATTCCTCTCAGAATCTTTTGGTTTGGTGTGATGTAAGTGAATGGATGGTCAGCTGAAGATGTTTGTGAAAATACACAGTCACTCATACACCAATCTGAAAATTGAAATATTTGCGAGGGTTAAAAATCAGTGTCGCACTAATTTGGTACCATATCTGCGATGAAATAACATGTCCTGATGTTTTTATAATTAATTGTGAATAATTAATTGTGATGACACGTGATAAGGCTTGAAAAAAAAATAATGTTTCTGTAAAATAGGTTAAAAAAAGTAGGGGAGGGTGGGCTTAACCCTTTCTATACTGCATGGATTCACCCACCCAGTTATAAAAGTATACATTGTAATGGTCTATTATTCATCTGGAGGGTTTTTCAGGAAAAAATAAGCAGATGGCAGATATTAAAAGTGCAGGAGTCCAATTTATTGGCGGGAAATGTTCTGCTAATAAGTCTATGGTCGTTTGTTAAACTCATTATCTGAACATTTACAAAGGATAACTACATGTGAATGAGTATTTAGTGTAGAAAAGGTTAAATTGTTAAATTCAAGTGTCAGACTTTAAGCATTGACTGGCCATAACACTCTGTCTGTGGCGGAAAAAAGTGTCCAGTAGTGAGACAGCTATGTTCTATTTGAAAACAAATTTAATGCAACATTTGAACAATTTGTCTATCAATCCATTCATACTTCCCTCTGTCCATTCATCTGCCAGTCAAATATTTGATGTAATTCATTCTAATACCTCTTGATATGTTCAAATAATGAATAACAATTCAGCAGATGTGTGAAATATTTGATTTAGTCTAAAATTAATTAATTCAACTAACATGAAAACAGTAAATAGACAATGCTCACCAGTAATATTGCAGCAATCAAACTTGTAACGCCTGTCTTCATAACTGTTTGAGTGTATGCTGTATACACCTGCTATGTAGCCATTGCCGGGACATTGGAATCTTACTGGAGCACGCCATCCACTCGCCCAGGTGTCTGCAAATAAACGATACTCATGGGAGAGGAAGTTATATATAAGTAGGTTCAACTTCTACTTCAGTAATGTCCTAAATAATCGACTCCTAAACCACAGCAGAATTATGGGAAATTTTTCAGGATTTAGTTGGAAATATAACTTGCTGCCATTCATAAGCCATATTTCTGACTAAATCCTGAAATATTTCCCATAATTCTGCTGTGGTTAAAGGGTAATATACTTTAGGCATTACTGTATCTCAATGAAAATTTGCATGTATTCACCCAGTGTGTTGTTCTCACTCAGACAAACGATAGCTTAATTTTTGCGAAAGAAAACTACTGTGCAAATTTGACTGTTTGAATGTAGCCAAGTTGACCTGTACAATGGCTTCTTTGCAACTTTTGATCGAAATTATTGACATATTATAGAATAATGGAGACAGACATGTCTGTGTGAATGTCAAAAACCTTATGGAATTTTTTTCTACATATCTCTTTATAAAATTGTGGCAAAAATATTACTAGTAAGAAAATTGTATTAACTGTTTCTTTACTAGTGAATATTCAGTCATAACAGTACTAGCTGAAACAGGCTCCCTTTGCACATTTTTTAAATCCAAATTAAACCTTTTTTTTACATCAAAATTGGAAAAAACTAGCGCCATAACATCCACCAAATGTGGTTGAAATCAGTCCAGGGGTCTGGGAGAAAAATTGTGAAAAGACAGACAGATACAGAAGCAGCACGGCTATGTTTGTAATTTGCTGATGAATGTCATGCAAAGCATTATGGTAAAAAGAGGGGGTACTCTGCTGGGAAAAATGAAGTGATTTATGTTCTATCACATTGTGGAGACCTCTAGACAATAGTTGTTCTGTATCATTGTAGAATAAATATATTTGCTGCTATATTAAGACACTTTTCATCTGTTAAACCTTTCTGTACTAAATACTCATTGATGAGTAGTTCCCTTAGAAGATGTTCAGACAAATGACCTGAACTTATTATCTGAACTTTTCCCTCCAATGATTTTGAATCTTTCTGAACATGTATTATTTTAATATATATACTGTTTATTTAAGACAAAAGTCAATATACGAATATAAATAGATGTATAGAAATAGAATCTAATACACTGTATAATTCCACATTCTGAAAGTAGTTGACAAAAACTGTGCATCACACTGATATATATACA
This sequence comes from Siphonodentalium dalli, assembly GCA_032622095.1. Taxonomy (NCBI): domain Eukaryota; kingdom Metazoa; phylum Mollusca; class Scaphopoda; order Gadilida; family Siphonodentaliidae; genus Siphonodentalium; species Siphonodentalium dalli. Next base: position 58,989,903 of record CP136067.1, read on the forward strand.
CGTAGTAATACTATTCGGCAATATGCTCACTCATTCACTAAAGCTGTATACACTCTTGCATCTGATCGTACAAAACGATAATACACTTTCACGCAAAAACATACCACTCGCGCTGCATCTCCTGTCATACCCCATTAACATCCTATAAGCATTATTAAAACATAAATGAATGCAATATAATAGTGACAGATATCTCTGAAACAATAACATTTTAACATCAGGAGAGCATTTGGAAACATTTCTAATGACCATATGGCATGATACTGTCGTTCGATGTCCTGGTCATCTTTTCAAATTGTTTTGTATATTGGAATGTGCCCTTCTGGTGAAGCAACCCTTAACAATAATAATACACAATTCCAATGTATTCTTTTAAAACTAAGTTGGAGAATCCATGTGGTATTGAAAGGGTTAACCCACATATTAATGGCTCTATATGGAAATAATCAGGAGTTCGAACACTATGTGGTCCTTTAATTATTTTTACCAGTTCGAGCGCATTCTCTTGTGTTGGGTGCTCCATCAGGTTTGCATCCCATCCGCCATGTTCTGTCTTCAGCGGAGTTAGAGTGGATTGAATATATGTAATACACAGCTGAACCATGGTGACATGTGAAATCAAATGGCCAGTCAAAAGTGTTCATCTCACTAAACTGCCTTAAAAGACGGGTATACTGAAAAAAAACACATGCATGTTCTTAGGCAAACATTCACACACTGGCAAAAATGTGCTGTAATTCATATCAAATCTCCATGATTGTTCTACAAATTTTGGAGAGACAAGTTATGGAATTGCTGACTGCTTTATTTGTGATGACAGATACAAAAACATGTCACAAGTAATTAAACAATTGATTCTTGACAATTACCTTGAGGCAAACTTTTCAGAAATTCAGTTGTCCGACTATGCACTGTTATATAAAAAGCCACTTGGTGCTCCAAAATACAGCTAATAATATTTGCTTTTGAAATTTTCCCGGTATCAAAATAGGCTGTTAAATATTTATATATGAAAATATTTTTTGCCAAATGTAAGTTATTTTTGCATTTGGCAAATAGAGATAGATCAAAGGGACTTCCCCAACTAATACATCTCATACTGGCATCATTAAGTTTGACATAATCATTTATTTGTTGTATGCATTAATTGTCAAAGTTGCGGTCAATATTATTTTAGCTTGGAGGCCAAATAAGCATTTTAATGTCTTAATATTATGGACTTGGCTTTAGAGGTGATGCCATTTTTGATGATGATTAGTCGATGAGCCCCATGTGGCAGGATAAATAAGAAATATCACCCGCACATGCATGGAGCCACCAGCTTTTACATTTCAACATGTTGCATTATTAATTTATGCTTGGTGAGTACACTCTTTGGTGCTTAGAACTAATTCTCTGACTGTCACTCATTATATTCTATTATTCATTAAAGCCATTTGCAAATTTATTTACCGGTAGTAATCAAAAGAGGAAATGAACCCTTTGATTATGAAACGGTTAATGGATATATCTCATTTTCTGAAGGGAAGTCAGTAATCATCAGAAGAGTACCGTATTCAGTTACCAAATAGTTGACAAAAAATATAATAAACTCTATATTTGATTGTGTTAAAAGGCAGGGTTATAACTTCTCTAATACCTGCCAATGATTGCAATTAGTTAATAAATATAATAATATTTCTTATATAGCGCTTATCCCTGTATTGGGCCCCAATCGCTTTACATCATAAATAGACATTAAAACAGGTGTAAACAACAACAATCATCTCACTGAGTCACTGTTTATCCTTTGCTTGATTCTTTGGATACCTGCGTTTAAATAGGTGCATTTTTATTGCCGATTTGAAATCTGGCAATGAACTAGAGTCTGGAATAGTCTTAATTGAAACAAATTCCAGGTGCATGTAAGTGACAGGACTTCTATGTGGAACACGTGCATTAATGGATGTTTCCACACTTTAATTAGTGGGAGGAGCTTACAGTTGCTAGGAGACAAGGCATCTTGACAACATTGCTGTATGAAAATAGGAAATCTAGCACTAAAAGTATGAGTGGATATCAAAATTAGGGTGAACAAACAATTTTCAATGCAGCAAACGACCAGCTCGATCAGTCGCTGATTGGTAGAAAATATCTGCTAATAATTATTTGATTGACAACTGGAAAGATCCATTGATATGAGTTATATATGAAATGAATATTGACAAATCACAGTATACTTCAAAGTGGAACAAATAGGATTAAAGGTACACAATCCAATTTGATGGTCCATCAGATACCATCAACAACAAAATTTCTTCAAAAGACGCTTAATTTAGTTCTCAGAATCAATTAATTTCCCAAATATAATTCTAACCACTGTCAACTCTAGTATAAAATTTACCATAATTATATCAACATTTTGTTCAACGCAATTTGGTATCGAGAGTATGTCGGTCGGCTTGTCGAATATTTGCTAGGCCGCCAAATATTCCAGGTGGTGAAAAATAACAGATATAAAAAAAACAATATCTGCATGATAACTCCTCGACTTGAATAAAATATTTTGACCTCCGAAGCCAAAGAAAAAGTAATTTAGGAGCGTTAATTCGGATTATGTATCTTTAAAGGCATGGATGGCCTTCGCGGTGGGTATTTCTGTCCATAGGCTTTGTTATGTAAACCAAAAGCCAAAATTGTTACAGAACATGGCTTTTGTTTACATAACACAGCATACGAACTTGACAATAACATAGTATACGCGATATTTATGATTGATATGAGAACAAAATATATCAATATTTTAATATTACATGTATTTCTGTTTATGACAGTTTTAACGGGTGTGACTATTTTAACAGCATACCCACCGTAATACTAGTTTTAAGATTGAATAATTATATTTGGATTGAATATTTACTGTTGGTAGGACATCCATGTATAATAAATACTTACAAGTGGCAGGACTTCTATATAATCGGAATTCGGATCATGTTCCATTTGCAAGTCCCCAGTGTCAGATGCAGCAGAGTTCATCGTACACTGTGCCCCTTTTCCAGCATTGATGGTATAAGCCGACAGACAGAATATGTCAGCCTGACATAGATCGGCACATTCCACTAAACTCAACACAGGAATTGTTGATATGATGTAATTATCATTCTCCACCCGAGTCTTCATACGCGGAATTAACTTGAAGAAAAATCCTTCAGTTAAACCATCTAGCATGAAGAAGGCGATGACAAAGTGAACAACTGAGATCATGTTACTTTCTCAATCTGCTGATTAGTCACTCAAATATTAGATTCAGTGTCGCAGCAGTCAAGGGCTGAAATGTTTCATAACCCTTTCATGATGGGAGCTTAGCTGGTGCAGCATTAAAGATCCTGTGCCAGTGCATTCTCTTATAAATGCAAGTCTCCCATAGGGAACCCACATATATAAGAGAATGCACTGGTTTACAAGGTCAAGGTAAATATTGTTAGGCCAATTCATTCTCTTATATATGCAAGGCTATTCCATATGGGAGACTCGCATATATAAGAGAATGCATTGGGACAGGTTTTTCACAAAACTTCAGGAAGCTCCAGCCATGAAAGGGCTAATAAACCCTGGTCATCTGATCGCATTGAAATTCTCTGTTGGCAGATACTGCATGAGATGATTTAGCTCGTCTTCAGGGCAAAGATTTTAAGAAAAAGTACCATGTATTAAATTGTTGTTTTCAAGGTCTTTGGTAAATCAGAGTAATTCAAAACACAGCCATAATCTGTACCGGGACAAATTTAAAGTACACAGATATCTGAAAATTTATGGTTATACAAATTATTTAAAAATGTTAGTTTTAAATATCCATGTCCTCGCAGCCTTTCCTCAAGTGTTTATACCGAAAATGGTTAAACAAAAAACATTCGGGTAGAGAGATATATTTCAGAATGGGTGTAGGCACTGTTTATTGCTTCATATGTGCCTGAACAAATTGTCATTGATAATGATACTTATGAAATGCCTTAACATTTACAAGGAATACATCCGGAAATGAAAATATTAAACAGCAATATACACGGAAATGAAAATATAAAAATAAATGAAGTGAATGCAGGCTTTTGCCTGGGACAAAGATGTATTCTTCCCGTTTGTCCAAGCAGCATATAACTAAATAGATTTGGTTTTGACAATGAAAATGACAATTTGTGAAAAGTAATGATACTTTTTCTTAACAGCATCGCTTTGCCCTACCAACATCATAGCTGAATCAGCAGGACCCACCAACATCATATTATGATAGCTGGATCAGTTAATGATAGTAGGTAACTGATGTCTGGTTTACCAATCACTGTATGTTCACAACAAAACAATCATCCTGATAACTTTATGGAACAATTCCTTGTCTTGCAATTTCTCTCCAACGATGTTAAATTAAGTTCAAAATTAGGATGAAACAGTTGCACTGATGTTTAAATTTTCCATGAATTATTTTAGTTTTAGAAATGATTACTGGAGACCATGTTAGTAAAATTCCCACTGTCAACTTGTTTCCTGTTCAAGCACTAACGTAAGAATCACTACAGGCACTTTCATCCCTAGTCAAATTTATTCTATTCACCAATGCTTTTAATCTATTATTCAAGGCTGGTAGATGTTTGTCATAGTTGGTATCAATGGGTTGTTACAGAGCTCAAAAGATTAACCAACAGATTTATACCACACGGATTTACCGATAAAAGCAAATTTAAAATCGATTCATGAGCATTACTATGCACCTGCCCCGTGAGAACTGGTTCGCATTCAGTTTGGGACACGGTGCGCATTCGCCAATGTCACGGTTCGTTTCAGATCGAGAAAATAGCTCGACGATATTAAAGTGGCATTTTGGACAAATTAAGGTGAGATTAATCTACATTTGATGCTACAATTATTTTCCAAATGAGTCGATGCTATCGAGAAAATAGTTTATTTGAGGTTTTAGCTGAAAAACTGTGTACTTGTCATATTTTCAAAACAGCGACCACTCAATGCATTTTCAATGAACTTGTCCAACTAATTGCAATTAATACACATCAATCGATTGTGTTTATTTTAGGTGTGCGGCATGTTCTTTATAATTCCTCTCTCAGATCACCGGTATTGGTCATAATTATTTCATGCCTTTATAGCCACATGAGACTCCTTGAAATGAGTTGAAATTTTATGCTATGGTGCCCCTCTGATCTTATGTTATCATTTTTGTTCACATATGATCAAATGCCCCAGTTCACAGGTGCGACCTTGTGCTATGGTGTGTCTATATCAAAGGTTGGCATGACTTCTCAGCTGGTGCCTCATTAAAATAATCCTTCCCATCTCGCTTCTGGAAAATAATTGTAGGCTACATTTTTTCTCTCACAACAGTTAACTATTGTCTGTTTGAGGTGCATGAGGTTATCTTGGATAAAGTGATATTAGTAATACCAAAACAAGCCCCCCCCCCCCAACCCGATACTATGGTCAGTCATGTGGTAAAATGGAATCAGACATCATGACAATCTTTGACCACAGTTAATAAAGGATGATGATCTTGGTCGGCATCATTTATTTCAGCTTTTAATGTGGAGTACGAATGAGTTTTTGAGTGGGACAATGACATCTGACAGTTTTCTTTGTTAATTCAATTTGTTAATTCAATGGATTCTCCCATTCAACTGTAAAAGTGTACATTGGAATGGCCTATTCATTTAGAGGTGTTCAGCAGACAACACCGACGAAAAGATAATAGATAATAGAAATGCAGAAGAATTCCTTTTCATTGGTGGGAAGTGTTCAGATAACCTAGGAATGCTATGGTGCCCCTCTGATCTTATGTTATCATTTTTGTTCACATATGATGAAATGCCCCAGTTCACAGGTGCGACCTCGTGCTATGGTGTGTCTATATCAATGATCATTTGTTGAACTAATTATATGAACATTCCCTAAGGAACTACTTGTCAATGAATATTTAGTATGTATTAGGATATTATATCTCTTCCAGGCCACAATTTCATCAATATATTTCTCATAAAACCAGATTTCAAGATTACAAATAGCTTTTTTGTGTGAATAAAATAGATAAAACTGAAGAGTGTGTATATTATTTGTTTATAGACAGTAAAATTTGTCAGTTGAAATTAAATTTGCCTTGATTTAGGGTGCTAACAAGATAGAGTTCTCCTTCTTGGTACGCTCCGATTGATTGAAGTTTGTTCTTAAAATAGGCCGCAAAACTGACCCGAAATGTTGTACCTTGTAGACATTATACCAGAAAAAATCGTTGATAGAAACTATTTAAAACTTGGTCGGAGGTGATACCCTATATTTAAATCATTTTAACATGTAAAAGGGCCATAACTCATATAAAAATAATTGGAGAGAACCCATATTCAATCTTGGCATGTAATTTTTGCAGAGAAACACACAAACTAACTTTCGTTCTGACCAGATAATCCAAATTGGAGTTATCAGTCAGACACCAGAATGTTAACTGAGGGATAGACAGACAAGATACCACCTTTTTTCAAACGGTCCTATAAAAATGATGACAAGATTTGTAATTTTCATTTTTATTACAACGTATATCTATACAGTTATCAATATGGAATGATAGTTAACATAGCAATAGCTATAAAGGTGGTACATACACAACCTGCAAACTGAAGCAAGATACAACAAAAACCTCAGTGAAGGACATAAATCAGGAATAACAAGCAAAATATAAGGCAAAATACAAATTATAGATGACAAAAAGCTTAGCAAGGGAATAAATATCGACAGAAACAAGTTTGCGCAATAATATTTAAAAAAAAACCAATGAAAACTTGGAAGATTTGAGATAGAGAAGTGATTTTAGAAAAAGAGGAAATCAACAAAATTTAAAATATAAAATATCCAGGTAAGTTTTTGCCATCATAGGCTATGTTGTGATTGGTAGGATCACCGTATAGCAGTCATTCCTAGGTTACAAATCAAATCAAGAAGGCGATACAGACTTTTGCACACTTTCAGTTGTTTAGAGAACATGGTCAGGATCAACAAAATGTTGATTTGTTTTGAGATCCAGGAGTTTTGGAAAAGAGGGCCCAGGAACTACAATTCAAGATCAATATTGATGTGAGTCCAGGCCTGAGAATAAGGTGCCTGTCAATTGCAGAATGAGGTCCCCAGAGGGGGGAATTTAGTGACGCTATCCTGCATCACTAAATTTACCAACAAAATTCACCAATTTCCTTTTCTTGATTCTTGCTGAGTTTTAGTATGTTTTTATAATTTATTAATTTACTTATTCCTGGAAAGAAGCACTGCATTGCAATTAGTTTGAGGTAAAACCATAATGCACTGGACTATTTGTAATCTAGCAGCTGGGTACCTTAATTTATCAACAGAAACATACAAACTTGACCTATTCAGTCGGTACAATACCCTGCCTAAAGCTGCTTATAAGATGTGACATGATTGGTCAGAATTCTGTGTTCCCATGGACATTGTTACGCATTTCATGGTACAAAATTCTAATTGTAGCACAATCAAATCAACTACAACACTGTCAATCACCTGAGGAGAAATTGGTTAACCTCTTCACTGCTAATGGCATTATAGCATCGAGTGCTGGGCCAATGACATGGCCATTTTCCAGTGGAAAAATATAACGGGAATATCACGGGACCATAAAGTTGACTCAGTTGAAAGGTTATTATGATTCACAATCGTGGAACATCATACACTATTTGTAAACTCAGATATTATTCTAAGTTAATTGAAGGTTTCAGATTTCAAAATTATCTCACTTTCAACTTACCCTTGTATAAATGTTCTGCATTGAAAAAAATCCATCTTATGAGCGAGGTTGGAAGATATTATAAGCAATAAAAGATTACGATGAACATTGTTGTCCAAATTGCGAATAAAAAGTTGAAAATGAAGAACATTTTATTCAAGAATGTACACTATACACTAGTTTGAAGGAAATTTATGAATCTATATTTAATAGAATGGAGGAAATATCAACTGAATCTATTTTAAATCCAACAACATATTGGGATACAAAACATATCTGATTTTATTAAACGCGCCTTTGAATTAAGAAAGAAGATAGTAGATAAGGACACTATAAACTAATATGAGCTCATTCTTGTTGGATAGTAATTATGTATGTCTGCGTACAGCTATATGTATATTATATTTGTTATGCTCCATATATATGTTCAAAATTTATTTATTTGTCTGTATTTGAATAATGCAAACATGTTTTAACGATTGATAAAGTTGTTTTGATGCACTAATCTCTGATTTCCAGTTACAAATAACGGCTGACTGCTAATGTGCTGAAGTAGGTATGTACGTACTCAGTAAGGACGTATATCACACAGCGTGACATTTTACATCCATACTCCATACTGATGTAAAGCAGCGAAGAGGTTAAAATCATGCTAGACTGAAGAAGCATGGCTAAGTCAAACTCCTGATTGCAAATTTTATATTGCACATGTAGTGGTTGCTAATGGTCCTTGCACACAGCGTTACCACACGGCATGCTGAGTGATATGTGCAATTTGTCTAATTAGAACATACAGGAGGCAATGAGTTTTTGCAGACAGCATAAGACGCATACAAACTGCAAAAAACACTATCGGAGTATTACATTGATGTCATAATCTGGTGGTGCGGAACTGGGTACATTGATGTCGTAATCTGGCAGTGCGGAACTGCGTACATCGATGTCATAATCTGGCAGTGTGGAACTGCATACATCAATCATGTAATTTGGAGGTGCAGAACTGCATACATCGATGTCGTAGAATGGCAGTGCAGAACTGCGTACATCGAAGTCATAATCTGGTGGTGCGGAACTGTGTACATCGATGTCGTAATCTGGCGGTACGGAACTGCGCGATTCGGCTGTGATTGTAAAGCTAATTCTGACTTTTACAATGATTCTCAAGTAGACACTGGAAGCACAAGAGTTTTCTGTCAAAGTCAGTTTTGAACTATCATTGTGCATCGCTACACCATGCAGTCATAAAAAAAATATGCAAATAACAAAAAGCCCTGAGTTGCAAATGAAATATACGAGTAACCGAAAATGCATGGCAAATGCTGTGTGGAAGGGCCTTAATAATTTGACAGACTTCAGTTTGAGGATGAAAAAATTAATCCATTTTGAAATTTATAAGCAGGCAATGATGTAACATAAGCTGCACGGCCTAAACAAACAAGAATGCCAGCAATGGATCATAGTGGCTCATTTTGGATTTACAGTTTATATCTATAAATGTATTTGAGATGTTGTCATGATTCCAAACCAGTTCTCTGATTATTAAAAATTTAATAATCATTGGGCTTCTAAACTGTCGTATATGCCATTTTGGCATGAAAATCTGTTTTTTTATATTTGGAATCTACGGTTCAGTTACATAAGACATGTTGGGCATGTGCTGATTTTCCAAGTATAAACAGTGTATAAATATTCCGAGAAAATTATTATCGTTGATTCTAAAATGTTGTGTGTCACATTTTAATTTCTTTCATACAAATTATGAGTGCAACATATGGTATCTATGATCATTTAAAATAATTATTAACTGTCCCCTTTAGTTATAAAACTGTGACATTTTACTTTTCATCTGGAGAGGTGAGTTGATATCTTGAGAATAACTTGAAGAAAGAATCCCATTCATTAATTTTTAGGGAATATCCAACAAAAGGTCAAAGGCCATTCATTGAACTAATTTATCCTAATCGGTGCATATATGATGCTTGAGTTTTGTTGTACGTTTTGTAACCTTGAAGTCTGGAATCCTGACAACATTTTTAGGAAATATAACAATATAACAAATAACAATATAATGCAAGACATATCAACAATCAATAATAGTCCCACATCCTCATATAACATCTAACATGGTCCCCACAACCAATAAACCAACATGAGTGACTACAACCACAAATTAGCCATAACCTGCACTACACATTTCATACTTATGGCAACAGAACATTAGTGATTCAGCTGAAATCATTGGAAGAAGGGCTGACGAAGACTATTTGTTGGTGTAAAAACCATCCTACTACACATTTCTAAATGATCCCTCTTTATTAACTTTCCTGGATATAAACAATTCCAACAAAAATAGAAATTCTTATGAAACTAAATACTTTTTGGATGTATTAGTAACCCCAAAGAACACATTTGGTGTCACATATATTCAACTTTTATATGATAAAAAGAAATTTTCAATCGAAAAACAAAATTATCACCACTGAGCAGCATATCTTCTAAAAATAGTAAGATATGTTACCGTTTATCTGACAGTATTATTTGGCGAGTTAAAAAAAATAAAACGAAAATCAATATCTAGTGAAAGAGAGTATCTTTAACTGAGAATCATTATTTTATAACCCAAAATGTGCAGGGAAGAAAGATCTGCGACGAAATGAATGAAGCTGATGTATTATACCCACATATGTATCCATAGTATTGCTTGTGTATTGTGTCATTGTGCGTGTAGCCATGGCTGGCCATGATTGACTGCTTGTGTATTGTGTCATTATGTGTGTAGCCATGGCTGGCCATGATTGACTGCTTGTGTATTGTGTCATTATGCGTGTAGCCATGGCTGGCCATGATTGACTGCTTGTGTATTGTGTCATTATGCGTGTAGCCATGGCTGGCCATGATTGACTGCTATGGTGTTATTGTTTTATAGGATCATCAATTGCCAAACTCAGATGTTAGATTGCCGTTGAAATTAACAGTAAATGCAGGTCCACACCTAAATTGTTGGGTAACTGATATCTCAGACGCAACTGCAGCTGAACACACACTGCATGCGCCCCTTATTTTTTTGCTCTCGGCATTTTGATTTCTGGTATTGTAACATAGATCTAATATACCGTCAATGAAAATGCCCCTACAATCTAATCACACGGTCATGACGTTCATGCCTAAAAGATGATAATTGTGTTATCAATTGATACGGATGACCGATCGCCCCCAAAATGTGACATGATGATGCACCAGCAATGTCTTGTCATTACAATGGAATGAACAAGTTTTGCTTGTGTATATCCACTGGATAAATATGTGTTATAATGGATATAAACAATTCCAACAAAAATAGAAATTCTTATGAAACTAAATACTTTTTGGATGTATTAGTAACCCCCAAAGAACACATTTGGTGTCACATATATTCAACTTTTATATGATAAAAAGAAATTTTCAATCGAAAAACAAAATTATCACCACTGAGCATTCTAAAAATAGTATTTAAAGATATGTTACCGTTTATCTGACAGTATTATTTGGCAAGTTAAAAAAATAAAACGAAAATCAATATCTAGTGAAAGAGAGTATCTTTAACTGAGAATCATCAGTATAGTACACAAGCTTCATACATCTCCCCGTACAACTTTAAACAAATTGAAAGAAAATAATGCTGACAATCAGTCAATCATCTTCATACAACAACATAGGAAGAGATTCACTCCTAGTGAATGATGTGTGTCCTATAATAACATATATATATTCTAATATGATAACAAAACATCAAGTTCAAATGATACATGGATAATATTAGACGACAATAATCAAGTGGAAGTTTATTGACAGAAAGGAAACAGTAAAGTTATCAGAAACATCAGAATTAAAATGACCTTTCAATATATCTATAATTAATGTAACTATAATAACCATTACAACATAGTGAAGATGATGCTGTTTGATCACTTTGCAATGCTGCGACACACATACCTCAAAATATGGTGCTAGCCATTTGCAGAATGAGGTCCCCAGAGGATGAATTTAGTGACGCTACCCCACACAGCTGACTAGCATCACTAAAGTCACCCTCTAGGGACCTCATTCTGCATGACCTCATCTGCTATGGGAGACCTAGACATAGATTTAAGTTCCCAGGTGATGTGCACCCATTGGGCACCTCGACGATGCATTGTGTCATTTGCCAATTTGGGAATATAGAGAAACTAAACTAAAACAGAAAAAGAAACTTTGTAAAGAAACAAAAAAGCTTGTTAATTTGATAATAAAGATACTTTCCAGAGGACATAAGAGGGTGAATTTAGTGATGCTAGCCTGCAGGTAGTCACTAAACTCACCCTCTTGGGACCTCATTTTGCACATGTCCAGCACCATACTTTAAGGCCTGCCAATAAACATGGAGTGTGCACATAATATTCAAGCTCCCGATTATATCCAAATTGAGCCATTAGTATGCAAAGTAATTGATGAAATGTACTCTCTTCCCATTTCTTTACTAAATAGGTTCCCCCATCAGTTATAATGTATACATAGGAATGGTCTATTTGGTCTATTATTCACCAGGAGTAGTTTTCAGGAAATATAAGCAAACGTCAGATATAAGAAAAGATAATACCAGTGCAGAAGAATTACTATTTGTTTGGTATGAAATATTCAGATAATAGGTTAAAAAAAGGCCTATCATTTGTTGAAATTATGATCTGAACATTTCCTAATGGAAATACTCGTCTATTAGTATTTAGTGGAGAAAGACTTAAGATAGGTGCAAAGATATATTCCACCACGTTACAGAGCATTTGGGACCTGGAACTGAACAACAAGTAATAGAATTGATAACTTCATTTTCTAAACCACTCCAGTTTTTTATCATGATGCTTTGTGTGACATTAGCAAGCAAACTTCAAGATAGACCTATCCCATGTTCATCACTAAAACAGTGAACAAATAAAATCGCATTCCAAAGAAACACATAGAACTATTAAACCTTGGTACCAATAATACATAAATTTATTTCGCATTTTTCATTTTGACCATATAACTTCAAAATATCTATGTTATGGAGCTTCATCTTTCCAAGAGTACATTGTATAGAATTTGATGAATACATAATAATTTGGTGCTTCAAAGATTATGTTTTGGCCTATAATAAATGGTCGATTGATAAAAGGCCATGCAAGAAGGGTGTAATGTTGTTAAACGAATAATTTCTTGTAAATATGCTCTGCAGATTTAATGGAAGAGAGTCACAGTGTTACTATGCAACAATGATTGACCAATCAACATGAAGTGTATTCGAAGAGTAGTTCTGACAGCAGCATCCAGGCAGATAGTCCTCACATCACTGGAGCATCAACTTGCCACAGTTTTCCAAAATTGTGGATTGGCTCAGTTTCATGGCTGCTATATGTATGTTTTTTTCTCACACCCTGTTCCCATAAATAGCAATATCAATATTGAATCTGAAACAAAATTGAAAATGAAAAATAATATAAGGTCGCCGACCCCATGCCTCCAGAAACAGTGGCTTTTTTTAAAGGATAGCTTTTTTTTTTAACTCTGTCAAAATTCATTGGACCGGGACCAAATTCAACCCTTTATCTTCTGAAATTGGAACCCACGTACCAAATATATTATTTTTTAAATTATAATACATTTTTCCTTAAAGAAAGCCTGAACACTGAACTATATGGATATATGTCCTGCGTTTGTAAACCATAGTAGAAAAGGGGTTAACTTTTTGGTCGCCTACGATCACTCACGGTCTTCAGTGGCTTGCCTCGGAATCAGTCACGCATGCGCAGTCCCAATATAACCGATTGAATCTCGTCAGTTTATTTTCAACTCAATCAGGAGATTGGCGAGTTGCGGGGTTGGGAATGGCACCACCATGGGAGGGCCCTATGATAGTTCAGTGTTCAGGCTTTCTTTAAGGAAAAATGTATTATAATTTTAAAAATAATATTTTTCCGCCCTCACACTGAACTATATGGATTAGAATGCAAGCCCAGGAGGAGGCACGAGCAATAAAGTTAATAGCCAAATTTTGAGTAAAGGTACTCTTCTAAAACAGATTGTACCATATATGAACACTTTAATGAATCTGTTAGGATTATTTACGTGAAATAACTCATATAGTTAGAGTGCTATATTGCTCAAATGTGTACCGCCCCCCCCCCCCCCCCCCCTTGTTTTGAAACAAACCTCCCATGAGGTGCCATCCAATGCATAGTTGCGAGCGAACCGAGCAAGTATAACGGAAGAAGAAACTCTTCGTTCTTCTCTGTGTCGTCTTCTTCAGCTGTCTGTTCTAAGGTCCCACCCGTCAAGGTCCCATGATGCAGGATCATGAAGGAAGGAGACTAACGACAGAACGACCTGCAGAACGACCTGCACAGACGGAGGCCCACTCCGACGATGGCGAGAACCAAAGTTAACTAACTGCTATTCGCCAAAGAAAAAGCCAGAGAACCTGATGCCAAATTTGTGGCACAGGGATTGAGTTGAGAACCCATTAGGCCAAACAGGTTGTACAACGATAATGGAGTCAAGCCATCTGAACAGAGGGAGCCCCCACCACCGCATCTTGCAAGGTGGTCATGCCCCCTGTCGTTCTTCTTAGAACAGTTTCCTTGTTTTTCTTCTACTGATCACATGTCTCTGAGGTACCTATGCATCACAAGATATCCGACAGAAACCCTGTGATACAAATCTTACGCGTATATAAATATATAAAATGATATAAAATATAAAAGTCAGCAATGAGATCATTTCAGAAGACCCTTTGGCTCTTTGACAACTGAAATCAGTTCAAATGATGTACAATGTAATCAGATGATAAACACGGGTAAATTCTCACCATACGGAATATTCAGTTCTGAGCCTCTGCCCAGAACATCATGTCACTTGCCCCCCCAAACATGCAGCAGAACGACCTAGGTGTGTGATAGGTATGTTAGTGTGAGGCATGCAGCAAACTAGGGGAAGACCCGCTCTAAAATGGCTCGCTGATGAAAGAAACAAATGAAATTATCATCCTCCTAGTAAAGGACATTTTCACATCCCTTTATAATGTTGTTACTTATTGAATTTTAAGAGCCATGATAGAGAGGAGCTCCCCCGACCTGAGTGGTCCTGTTGAAGGCATGTTTAAGGAAAATAGGACAAATCCAGCATAGACCGAAGCGAGCAGAGTTGTCAGCATGGTTGCAGGCCCTTATGATTGGGCGGCTGGTGCCATGTGGTTGGGATCCCCTCATATGGGTTGGTCCCTGCCTGCAAGGAAAGGTCTGATGGCTAGTCAATGAGCTTCCTCGAAAGCTGAGCTGGACAGCGCAAACATCTTTGCCTGTTTTATTGTCGAATGTTGATAGGACAAATCCGGCATATACCGAAGCGCGCAGAGTTGGCAGCATGGTTTCAGGCCCTTATGATCGGGTGTCTGGTGCCATGGGGTTGGGATCCACTCTGACTGGGTGGTCTCCTGCCTGCAAGGAAAGGTCTATAACGCTAGTCAATGAGCTTCCTCGAAAGCTGAGCTGGACAGTGCAAACGTCTTTGCCCGTGTTATTGTCTATTGTCTATAGGACAAATCCAGCATAGACCGAAGCGTGCAGTGCCCTGTTAATTTTATTACCATGTGCCAGATAATCAAATTGATATTGGTAATAGGAGTATGAAGAGCCATGAGATGTACTGTCGGCCAGGCCATTGGCAGGGTCGTTGTGGCACGTGACAAGAGAAATGCTTTCCATGTAAATGTGCTTCATTCATGTGTGAAGTCTATTGACCAGTGCATCAGTTGCGGGTCGTGTACCTTACCTATGAAATGTATATCACAGGTAAGATAGATCGAGTTCTCGATGCATTTTGAAGACGGTGGTACGAGTGCGCAGGGCGTGCCAGGAGGGCTTGAGAGTTCATAGTTCAGTAGGAAGAAGCCTATAGATGAGATAATCCGTGGATAGGAAATCACGATCCGCAGCTTCTGCCTTACCGATGCCAGACTGTGACGACCGAAAAGACCCACAGTCTGACGTATTGTGCGCAGACGGGTCGTCATCGAAAGCCTCAGACGCCTTGGGGTGTAAGGATAGCATGTCGCTCCCTGCCCTAGCGTCGGAACGACCTGCAATGTCCATAATGGACGACAAAACACTAGAGGGAGGCCCATTCCGGCGATGGCTCAATCGAGGTGTAAATACCTCCCATGGAATTTTAAGCTACGGCCAACTGCTTGAGCAAAAGGCTGATAAACTGAGTTCCAATTTTGGAGTCCAGTGTCGAAATGAAGAATCCCATAGCCAAAACTGGTTTCTTCTGATAACCGGAAGGAGGTGGAGCCATCGGACCAGGGTGAGCCCCCCCCCCCCCCCCCCAAATGCAGGTGGTCCCGACCAAGCTGAATGTCCTGTCCAAGCAGAACGATGGGTCCTTCTCAGAAATTTACAAGCCCACCGGTTCAGACCGGCTTGCTGAACCGGCTGGTGTATAATCGCAGCTATTGTTCATTATATACAAGGTAGCTATTAATCGACATACATCTAGGACATGGCTGAGATTTATTCGTAGCACTACGGTACTACTGTCATATGAAGTTATTGTTATGCATGTGACATTGATAAACCAAGATCTAATCAACTGTGTAGATTGTAATCAACTTCAAGGTCAAACGTGATTAACACATCTGGATCATTTGTATTGAAACATAAAACAACATAGTATTATGTGAAAGCACGTTGTTCATAACATGACGAGAGATAGCGTCAGTAGCGATGGAATTATTGCTAAATAAATTTCCACGCATTAAAACGTCAAAATAATTCCCACGAAATTAGGATACTTCCGGTAGCGAATCACGTGGCATTTTTTATATCTGACAAATTCTATCATACCTTATAGGTAATATAATAATTCCATAGATGTATTTCTCACAATAATCTGTGTGCCTCGTAAGGCCTTGAAATGGCGGCTAATTATGGCGAAATGTTGATTTTCATATTCAATAAATTTTTTAAGTTCGCCGCCTGTTTGAAAACACTAACAATTATATGTTTGAAGCGAAACGGTCCGTGAATTCGAAACGATAATTATAAAAACGAACGCGTAGGCGACCAGTAATTATTGTATCGATAAATTGAATTTGTCGCTTATTGTTAAACGACAAATTCGTAAAAATACTCCCTTAGACTTCCGTTCGGTTTGGTAGCAGAAAATAAACTGACGAGATTCAATCGGTTATATTGGGACTGCGCATGCGTGACTGATTCCGAGGCAAGCCACTGAAGACCGTGAGTGATCGTAGGCGACCAAAAAGTTAACCCCTTTTCTACTATGGTTTACAAACGCAGGACATATATCCATATAGTTTAGTGTGAGGGCTTCCTTTGGCGGAAAAATCAAGAGATTCAGTTGAATTTAAAAACAATCAGATGACTAAAAGTAATTAAAGTTATCATCCCAAAACCAAAATAATCAGCAAACTCTAAGTCTGGCAAAAATGGGCAGAGCAAACCCTATTCAAACTTGACCTGTATTTGTAGCTGATAACCTCACATACCAAATTTGGTTTTGATCCGATCACACAAACTAATGTTATCATCTGGAAACCTCTAAATGACAAAATTCTAAGTTGAAAAGAGGCCAATCTCTGGCAAACATGGGCAGACCGCACCCATAATCGATATAATAAATGAACTCACATACCAAATTTGGTTTCGATCCGATAACCCAAAATAAAGTTAACATCCGGAAACTTTCCGAACAGACAGATTCAAGTCGAAAAGGGGCCACAACTCTGGCAACAAAGAGTAGACCGAATCCATATTCGAACATGACCTGTGTTTTGAGCTGATAAACTCACATACCAAATCTGATTTCGATCGGATAGCCCAAAATAAAGTTCTCATCTGGAAACTTTCTGCACGGACGGACAAAATAGTCCCCCAAAAAAAAAACTCGGGGAACAATTAAGAATTATAATGAAGCTTTCCATAAATATGAGCTTTTTAAAATGGGGAATCAATTTATTACATTATTATATACATCTGTTCACAGAGGGTCATACTGTCTTTTGATTGGATGAAGTGCAATCACATGTTTGTGAGTAGTTTTAACCATTGCCTGGCAAGTGAACTATCACCCGGACTATAGTCTTCAAAGTTTTACCCACCTGCAGACATCACAGTATGTGCGAGGCAAGAATTGTGGCAAGCGAACTATCGCCTGGGCTATATATAGTCTGAACTAATCGCCTGCTGATTTCATGATTGACATGAGGTGAGAATTTTGTCATATATAATAAAACACCTATTGACTGCCTTGGGTGGAATAGCAATAACTATTTTCCCTCGATGGTGTCTTCTGAACAGGAAGCAGGACTATTGACCTTGACCTGTGGTCTCGGTCAATAGTCCAGCTAGCTGTTCAAATGACACCACCTCGGAAAAACAGTATACACCTATTGACTGTGTTTGTGTTGAATAGCGAGAGCTATTTTGTGTTTCATTTTATATGATAATATTCTCACCTGGCACCAAACTGTGACATCAGCAGACGTCACAAAATTCTGGCCTCGATATGTGACAATTCTGGTCTCGCATGAGATTGTAACGTCAGCAGGCAGGAAATTATTAAAAGACTATAGCCCGGGAGATAGCTCGCTCACCAAGCAATTGTCAAAACTACTCTCAGACAAGTGATGGTGCTTCAACCAATCAAAATACAGTATGATCCTCTGTGAACTCAAGGTATATATTCATTCTCGCTATTCCACCTCAAGGCAGTCAATATGTGAATAAATGTACCATATTAATATTATGTGATTTTCTCGTGTTCTGATTGGCAGCATACTGCTTAGTATTTTCCCATATAATCCTATCAAAGAAGATATAGCAGTAAAGTGATTTCCAGCTCTGCAGAATTAAAGTGTCAAATTGTTGATATGTCTAGTCTTACTATGAATTTTGAAAAAAATACATGTACCATTAATAGCTACCTTTACAGATATCCAATAGCCCAATAATATCACAGACCATTGCAAACTGCTAACCACAAATTGTAAAATCTGAGAACAGTTTGCAATATTTGTAGCAAACGAAAATAAAACTCAGAATTTCAACAACAAAAATTGATATTATATTTTACATATCTTCTTGCTGATTTAATATCAAACAGTTGTCGCCCACACTTGAGTAAGACAAGGGGATTTGTTGCCCACTCAAGACCTGAAATATCGTCTAATGGCCATGTTGTGACATTCCAGATGTAAGCAGCGACAAATCCCTGTCTCACTAATGCAAATGTGACAACTGTTTTCTTATCCGGCAAAGGTTTGCACAATTATAGGTCTATATTTTTCAAGTACCTGTGCATGCTTTAATCCTGTTCGATTTAAGTTCAAAGCATTACTTTTGAAACATTAAAACAGTAGTATTTGCTTGTGGATATGATTTTTGACAATATTCAGACTGTTCTGCCATATAAGGAAATTCCTATGAACTCAGGGGAATATATAATTTGCTTGGAGCGGAAAAAAAATGATCAGATATACATTTCAATTGCAAATTAAATACAATAATTATGCAAAAACCAAACAGAACAGTTTGCGAATGTTATGAAAGGTTGGTGTTTATAACAGAGTGTTATCAGGTGACTACTGGTCAGTGGTGATTGAATCGATGCACTTCTCAGTTCTCTTCTATATGATTTTGGAATGTTACCTACCTCCGAGGGCAACATTACCCATGCGGGGGACATTGCAGTTTGCGACCTGCCATGTGACATGCCTTCAGCCAATCTGAAGAGAGGAGAATGGGATGAATTTCTTCTCCGAGACCCCTATTTTTGCTAAGCCAACTCCAAGTCTTCAAGCAAAACTGTGATAGTATCAGCACTATAGTAGTAGAGTTCCTTCCCTTGATTAGTTAAGATCAATTGGCATGATACAAGTAAATAGAGATTATGGCAGTAGAACTAGGGTCATGATGGGGGATATCTATAATTGATGAATGCTGAATCGTAATTCCCATAATTTTACATATATGACTGTGTGAAAGAACATCCTCGGTAAAGACAACAGGAAATTATGCAAACCAATCTATTAAGATACAAAAATTTCTGTTGAAAATGTGAACATATTTGAAATTCTGCTACACTGTGGTCAGATCTGTCCAATGTAAGACAGTGGGCAGAAGTGCTCCCTTATGGTGCCTTGGGGCAAGTTGCAAATTACCCTCCTCTATGACCTTGACGTGAACCGAAGATTTTATTATCAATAATACTCTATTTAAATTGGCCCACAACCAAGCTATGTAATCACCATTCCTCGACCTAATCAAAGTGAAGGATGTTTCCATCATAAGTTGACCCAGCTACTGTGAAATCATTTTCGAACAATCTGATGTATCAATGTTTTATTTAACCATGACAGTCAAACATCCAATAAAAGTGCATATTTATAGATAACCCTCCTGGTTACAGAGCCACTAAAAATTGGTGCTTTTAAAAAAAAAATGGTATTTTGACACATATGATCGAAATCAAATTATGGTTCATGTAATTTTCAAGCTTTTTATCGTGGTAAGATTCAAAATGCCATAAACACATTACATACACCACAAACTTTACACATAAATACACTACATACGCTACCTTTTGGATTAATAAGCTTTTCCTGTATCTGTGCTAAGACCTGCAGCTCCCCCAGCAAAACCATAACCCTTCGGACCAAACTGCCTGCCATAACAAGCTGTAATAACAAATTAGTATTTTCTTCAATAAATGAATTCTCCAATCAGTTATAAAAGTACATTGGAATGGATGTTATTCATAATGATACAACGGCAGAGAAACAAATAATACAATCATAGAAGGATGGATATTCATTGATGGGAAATGTTCAGATAAAAAGTTCAACAAACAGCCTATGGCCATTGGTTGAACTGGCCAAAATTATTTAGACAATCTGTTGATAATTGAAACAGGTCTTTCCAAATGATTTCAGAATGATGATGCAATTAACAGCAGACATGATGTAGCAAAACCAAACCATTTTTCACTATATACTACGGACTTTAATTTTGACCACTGATACAATGCAAAGTTAATGATCTGTCAGTAGCATTATAGCTCAGCACAACTTGGACATAAACTTGTGTCTTAATGTAATTTATCCACAGCTATCTCCAATGCCTACATATTAAAATACTGCTAGACAAACAGTAAGTTTATTAGGTCAACAGAGCTTTATTTGGTTAGTTCTACTTTCATATCTATATATGCAAACTGCGCAGGTAACTGGCAACAATTTCAACTGACTTAAATGACATCGATTGATCCAGATTGTTTTATCATCCCTAATTCACTGCTATTAATACAAAATGTGAAAAATAGAATTTGTTTTCATCTAAAGCATTGATCTGTAACAAAACTATTAGAACAAGGATTATTTCTAACAGTTTCAAAGAATCAAAGATCTATTTGTTTTGTCTGCATTATGGTTGTCGATGTCGTAAATGCATGGGTGTCACAGAAGAAATGAATGAAACGCCTTGTATATGACACTTTTCCTATGAAAAGGATAAGTTCTTCACAATGGATAAATCAAAGTCGGCAGATACTCACCCAATAGATGCTCAAATCCCCCACATGGACGTAAACAGTTTAAAACTTTCTTAAACTAGTTCCCTTAGTTAATGTTCATACAGTAAATTCAACATATGGTCATAGGCCATTTGTTGAATGTATTATCTGAACATCTCCCTTCAATGAATAGGACACTGTCAGCACTTATATTATCTGTCATCATTCTGCTAATATTTGCTGAACATCCCTCCAGAGGAATAATGGACTATTCCTATATATACTTCTGTAACTGATGGGGGGAATCCATTTAGTAATGAAACTGTTAAGTCATGGCAATAGCTACATATTCTATATTTATGCATGTCCAATGTCAAAAATGGCGTGATATGGAATTTGAGCCCATGATGGTGTTCCCAGATTCCTTTGGATTATTCAGTTAATTTCTCTTCGAAATATGAACTATATTTTTAATGGACCAGAAGTTTGGAACACAATTTCTAGAAAAACTGTTACCCATGCCAAGTTCAGCAACTCTTTATCACATTATTGTGCATGATTTTCCAGTCTGCATGCATTAGAATGGATATAAACATGATGTCTGGTAAGATTTTCGGATAGTTATCGGTGGGTTTTTCAATGAAAAATATCTGTTTTACAAATGGTAAAATTGTATTTTCCATCATAAAATCCTCCAATACCAACATCACACCAGCCATCATGTTTATCCAAATTATTATAGGATGATATACCATTAATACAGTATGAATTCTGCATGATCTGTCATGTTATTCTGTCTCCATTGTCACATCAACTGACTCCGTTAGAATACGATCAGTCCTTTATTATTATATTGTGCAGATTTATAATGCTCACAAAAGAGTAGATCAATATCAATTTTAATTTATATTGGTCATTTTGTACACGTGTTAATATCACTATAGAAATAAACTGGTTCTCCACATCAAATAAGCATCCAATCAATGACTAGCACAAATGTCCAAATGACTGGCACAAACTTTCTTGTGTCAGTCATTTAATATGACCAGTACTGACAGCTTCTGTATGGTGCTGGACAAATACCCTTCTTTTTGTTGTAGTGTGTGTATAAGAACAGAGACAAATGACTTGTAACATCTAAGTGACTAAAAGGTTTGCCATGGTAATGACATACCTATACTAGCCTATTGTCAGAATCAGAATAGCTGCTAGATTTACATCCAACATTTTCAAAAAAATGTAGCGGAAGGGAGAATTTTGTTTGTTTTTATTTTATTCATCCTAACATAAACGGCCATGGATAGTTCTCGAATTTGAAGCAGTATCCTATCTTAAATAATACAAGGTGATTTAGACTGTCCAATACAGATAAAAATAGACTGATTAATTAATTTTACAGTTAAGTCATGAGAAAAAAGTTTACATAAAAGATTTCCAAATGAAAACAAATTTGAGGAGACTAAAGTTAGGGTTGGAGGGGATGTAAATCTAGCAATTTTGTTTTATATTGGCCTTATATGATATTTTACATATTTATCAGGGGCTATTTATATGGCATTTAATTGGCAATGTTGCAGCCAAGTTGCCTCAATTATCTAATATCAATATCATATACTTTAAAAAACAATTATGTGACTGGTATAAAATGTTTTATGACCAGAGCAAACAGTTTGGTGCCTGTCATTTTGTTCAACCCCATAATATGAGTTATTTTGAGGCTTGACATGACCATGTCTAATTGGGAAGGTGAGATCACAGTCTCGCAGTCATGTGGAAAAATGGGAACGTTGGAAGTATCCTACAGAGCAGAACAGATAATCTAGTTCTCAGTGTATGAGGTCAACATTTTCATTATCAGATATAAGGCCAAATAAAGCCAAACAATGTTGATTATCTCTTTACAAGGATTTGTTTTTTAAAACAGGCATGCTTGCAGTTTATATTCTATATTTTTACCGACAAAATTCCACAGGAGCCAGGTTATAATGTATGACTACAATTTTACAGCAGTCAAGACTACTAGGAATAAATTTGTAGATTTAATTCCATAGAATTACATGCACATGCATTATTTTCCTGAATCAATGGAAATAAAAGGCCGCTAGGCCACACGTCCCCCGAATAAGTTGGCTATATTTGGCCGGTGGCTTTATTTGACCGGTGGCTTTTTTAGAAATATAAAACTTGACAATCATTGAATAAAACTTCGCTTCCAACTACCCATGTTGTTAACATACACGTTGTCTACAGAATTTTTTGTTCAGGGTCTACAGAAATCACCAGTGTCGTTCCGTATATCTGTCAGTCAAGTTGAAATTTTGAGTGCAATTAAACCACCAAGTCAATTTAAAATAAAACATACATACATTTACAATATACAACACCTTCTCGGTCACAGCTGGACACTGAATCTACACTCTTGTTACAAGAAGAACACTTGAAACAAATCTTGTGATAAACCTGCAAGACAAAAGCATGGTTACAAATTTATCATTTGTGAATATGTCAACACAATGAAAGTGTCAATGGCACTATAGCTCAACTTGGAGAGGGGATAATTTCATGTGTTACAGTCAATGGAGCGATTAGAAATGCGGAAAGTTGAAATGTCTAAGTAATACTAGATATCAACATGAAGCAATACATATAAAGTAAAATCCAAGATGGCTGCTGTTGGCCATAATTCCCAATTAAATTCACAAAAATTGTTACCCCGAAGATCAATATGAAGTTTGGCGCAAAGAGTAAAATCCAAAATGGCTGCCGGTGGCCATTCTTTTTACTGAAATTCTGACAAAATTAGATTACTCCTATCTTGTGGTTATCCCGAAGATCCATGTGAAGTTTAGTGGCGATCAGCTGAGGGATGTCGGACCAGCCCTTCTGTTCGGTTTAGAGAGGTTTTTGGTTTATAGAAAATTGCACTACGATCGTAATGTATTTATTATGTTACTAAGAGTTGTTGAAGCACAACCAACTCATTACAGATTAATTGAACTTTATTCAATAAAGTACCAACTAAAATAAAAATAACAATAGATAAAACATGTTATAATAAGAATTAAAAACATGGTCTATTAAGATATAATACATAAATATATAGATAAGACAGGAAACATGAAAACGCTTTGAACTGGATTATAACAGCGGCTGTATGATTTGATAACTATGTTTATTTCACACATTGATTGAACAATGGCAACTTCACAGAGAATACAGCGCTGACACTATGTTTTTACGTCAATCATTGAGCTGAATTGAACTCGTATTGTTACGACCACTGTCCAAAAGAAACACTAATTAGCTAAAAGTACATGATGGTAGTGTATTGTCACCAATAAAGTTTAAATCAACCTGTTACCATAAATAAATCTTCACGAAAATGTCACTGCTCAGAGTTGAATGTATTGACCAGAAATGTAAACCTTTTAAGGATCCCCAGTCTACAAAAAAATCAACATGAGCTCAGCATCATGCAGGTATGTCAGATCTACCCCACGTGCATTCGATTGGTGTCACTTTCCGATTTCGGAGATAAAAATTAATGTATTCATTCACTTATGGACTAGAAAAGCCGTCCGATGTTCGGAATAGATTTTCCAGATTACAGAGGTAATTTTTTATTGTGAATGCATTTGGGTGAATCTGGGACCAGACAATTTGTTCGGTTTGGAGAGGTTTTATAGAGGGTCCGGTTTGGAGAGGTTTTACTGCATTAGAATGGTCTATGCTTCATTTGTGGAAATGTTTTTCTAATATTAACAAAGAACCACTCCCATGGATTCCCATTTGTTCATTTGTAACAACGTTTAGCAATTATATTCAACAAACAGTCTAAGGCCTTGATTACAGACATACTTTGTCATTCATTTAGCTATCCAGATATTCATTCAGCTATCCGGATATCCATTTCAGTTGACCTTCACTGAATTAACCTAATGTTAGATCAGTGACTTTCATTGAAAATTCATTGATGAAACTGAATCATCTTATTGGATATATAATATCGTATTGCTACAACACTGGGTTGTTTCTAGCGTTAGCAGGCTATAGTGTAACGACTGTAATGTTAGCCCTAAAATCTCATTTGTATATGATCTTACTCAGGTTAAGTTTGAAGAATACTTAGGGGTCGTGTCTTAATGCAAAACAGATAACCGACCGATAGCCGATGTACGTTGGTTAAACCATCGGTTGACCAATATGACATCATCGTGAAAAAACACCTGATGGTTCGACCGATGACGTCACATCGGTCTCATCGATCGACTGATGGTTTGACCGATGACGACGTTCACAATAACCTATGCAGCTAATAATTTGACCGATGGTCGACCAATGTGTCAGCATTCGACGTATGGACTTAAATTACGACATAGCACATGTAAACAGAAAATACACATAAATTAAAACGAATTATTGGACCTTTTGACCCGAATTTGTTAATAATTATTGCTATGATGTTGACATTAAACTCATGCATGACATCATGTATATGACGTTATAGATACTCTCCAAAGGGTTAAGACACGACCCCTTAACCCTTCCATGACTGGAGCTTCCTGAAATTTTGCAAAAAAGTGCATTCTCTTATATATATGAATCTCCCAGAGGGAGCCTCGCATTTATAAGATAATATATTAGCCTAACAATATTTACCTTGACCTTGTAAGCCAGTATATTCTCTTATATATGCAAGGCTCCATATGGGAGACTCACATATATAAGATAATGCACTAGCACAGGATCTTTTAACCCTTTGGAGAGTATATATAACGTCATATACATGACATCATGCATGATTTTAACGTCAACCCCATAGCAATAATTATTAACAAATTCGGGTCAAAAGTTCCAATAATTCGTTTTAATTTATGTGTATTTTCTGTTTACGAGTGCTATCATAATCTATTGCACTACGGCGACATATGTGTCGTTCTACTCGCCAAAGGGTTAATGCTGCACCAGAACAGCTCCTGTCATGAAAGGGTTAATTAAGTATGCATATTGACAAGGTTTCCGCCAGGGGGATTTTAATGAGTCCGTATTGGGGAAACATATAACTCGACGGGAAGACCATGTTTCGTCCCGTTGAGCAAATATTTTTTTATTTGTCACTGAAAAGTAGCCATTTCCTTGCACCTGAGATAATCACAAAGCAATCCAAAGCTAAGTATGTTAGCAAGTGACTGTGGCAAGTCGATCATTTCGGTGGGTGCATTAATTGTGTTGATGGTATCCAGATCATTAATCATGTAATTACGCACGTAAGGGTTTATCAAGGTTGATCTACAGGGGATATTTATAGCGGCGTAATGTGAATGGTAGCGAAATCTTTCAAACGAAATCGGAATGTGTAGCTTGTTCAATAGTCTGCATTCGTCCAATAACTATAGTGACGACCGCTGCTATAGAACAGTTTTAGCCAACGTGTTATAAAATATAATTGAATTTTGGCTGGAAATGTGAACACGTGCATAGTTGTAAAATCGTAAAATCAAAATCGCAAAATATGAACTCTGCAGAGGGACCCATTAATTATATAGTCCCAATGCACGGGAACTCGGAGCATCAGTAGTTTCATCCATGGAAATCCTGTGCACAAAAATCTCCCGACTCAGCAGTTTGACATTATTTGATCAAATTATGTAATCGTACCATAGCAAGGGATCTCCGAGCATGAGTAGTTTCGTCCACGGAAATCCTGTGTACAAAAATATCCGTACTCAGCACTCCGACATTCTTTGATGTCACCGCGACATGTATTAATTACACTGTGTACATGTATATAACATCGCTGTTTCAATGCACACCAACCATAACATTCGTAGTTTTGGCACTTTTATTTCAAAGGGTTAGACCTGTACCGGTAACACACTGTGCGCAATTGACCCGCTTTTTCACCAGTATTCTGTAAACCCCTCAAACTCCCGTTGCAGCCGGATTTTTTACGGCATATTGCTATTGACTTTTGGTACATGTATGAATCAAACAGATCATCTGCGAGGGGAATGAGGCCATCCTACGGACGCTAAGCCATACTAACAGAAACCCTGATATTGAACTTATCAGCTGAGCACCAATACATGGTACATATGAATGAATTGATACCCATCAGAAAGTAGCAAGAATTTAATTATCAAAGGGACAATAAACTCACTCTGCCACTGAATGGCATTTTTTCTGCGAAGTAGACTGCCTTTCCACAAGCAGGACACATATCCGAGCTGCCAAACTTTGGTTTGCTTTTCGTTTCATTGTCGTTTGTTATGAGAGGGGCTGCTTGAGCCTGAGATATCGAAGATACATTCCTGCAAGAAATAAAATGATATTCAAAATAACATGTTCCACCTGCAGTAATAAACAGCATATCTGATTGGTCAGAGAGCCGCACAATATATCCCATGTTTATGTCTGGTGCCGTCAACATAAGAGAAACCAAGACAACAGTGCCATCGTCTCTCGCTGGCCTGCTTTTTTCATTACGTCATTTTATTATGAACAACATTATGGAGAGACTGATGGGAGATTTCAACATTTTTATGCAAATAATTCTTATGGAATAAATATCAAATTGCTGTTAATGACATGATTGTTGGCAGAACATATACATTACACAAGGTGTGACATTGACGGCTTGGAGTCTTTGTTCAACCTCGTAGCTCTGTGACTCAGTTGAACAAAGCAGTCAATGTCACACCAAGTTACCATCAATCAACCACATTAACATATGTTACTGTAATAATTAAATCAATCGTTCTGAAAAATAACCCTTTCATGAAGGGAGCTGCGCTTGTGCAGTATTAAAGATCTTGTGCCAGTGCATTCTCTTATATGAGAATGTACTGGCTGTCAAGGTAAAGATTGTTAGGCCAATGTATTCTCTTATATTTGCGAGCTAGGCTCTCTGTGGGAGACTTGCATATATAAGAGAATGTATTGGCACAGGGTTTTCATTAAAAAGTCAGGAAGCTCCAGACAGTATATGCCAGAACAATGGTTTCAACATGTGAAATTGCATTATTGCAGAACTATCAATGATGAATATAAGAATCAAGTTTATCTATGTCGCCATGTTCTTCTCAGTGGTGATGTTTTCACAGACTTTTACAGTAATGCCCTAAATAATCGACTCCTTAACCACAGCAGAATTATGGGTAACTCTTCGAACTCTTCAGGATTTAGTCGGAAATATGGCTTGTTGACATTCATCGGAAAGCTCTCAGTGAGAGCTTTCCAATGAATGGCAACAAGCCATATTTCCGACTAAATCCTGAATAGTTACCCATAATTCTGCTGTGGTTAAGGAGTCGATTATTTAGGGCTTTACTGTATATGTTTTGGACATTTACCCACAGCGAGTGCTTCGGATTCCTTTAACTTTATACTGGTGCTTTGTGAAAACAATTATATACACCATTCAACTTACTTTCGAGATACCTCATGTGCATTGCCAGTGTCCATCGACAGGCCTGATCCACCGCCAGAATATCCATATCCCTTAGGTCCAAACTGCCGGCCGTAGCATGATTTACAATATATGTCACCTTCATGGTCTGTCACTGTTGTACTGTCTAACAGTTTGTTGCATGTTCCTGGAATAGAATTTCATGCTTATGTTACAGAAGAGTGAATACCCACATTATCAAATCAGGTGACAAACATGTAGAGCCACAATTGTGAATAAAACAACAACTCCATCAAAGTCACTAACGTTCCACTGGAGTTGAACTGGATCCTATATTTCTCTAAAATTAAAATTTAGACATCCCTTACCGAAATCATTAGCCATCTGTTAGCCATTCTTTAGCACTCGGAAGAGAAGGAATGATGGCTTACTGATGGCTAGTAGTTTTCAGAGGATATGGATGGCTAATGCAAAATTTAGCCATCGAGGCTAGGTGATGGCTAGATGATGGCTTATTAGCCATCGCTTAGCCCTCCTATAGGCCGAAATATTTAAATGAGCTAAGCCATCGCTTAGCCCTCGATGGATGGATGGCTAGTAGGCCGATGGCTAGTAGGCCGATGGCTAGTAAGCCACGGATGGCTAGTACGCTACTGATGGCTTGTAAGCTGATGGCTAGTAGGCCGATGGCTAGTAGGACGATGGCTAGTAGGCTGATGGCTAGTAAGCCGATGGCTAGTAAGCCGATGGCTAGTAGGCCGATGGCTAGTAAGCCGATGGCTAGTAAGCCATCCGATTGTTAGCCCTGGACATTTAGTGATGGCTTAGGATTGCTATGTTATATAACTTGCTTCAGGAGGGATAACTCTTTGGCATCATCTATTTGAGAATGAATTATTTTTAAAATAATATGTTATATCATAAAAATTATTTTTAACAACATATTTAACAATGTCCATTATTTTTGTTATCTTTTGCCAAGTTTTCATCATAAATACAGTGGAAACGATTTACAATTGTATCGCTGGACACACATACTGCATGGTGTCTGGAATCATGCAACATCTTCACATTAGGCTGGGCCAGCCAATGATTTCTGCAGATTTTTGTCAAAATTCAAAAGAAAATAGTCTGGTCTGATAGATCTTTTAACCCTTCCAATATGAGAACTATATATGCTGGTGCAGCATTAAAGAACCTGGTTCCAGCTGAATTCTCTTATATATGCGAGTTTCCCATCTATAGGGATCAAGCCTCGCATATATAAGAGATTGTGCTGGCTAGCTAGAGAATTGCATTGGTACAGGATTTTCAAAAAATTTCAAGAAGCTCCCATCGGAATGGTTAAATATGAATATGTTTTTTTCAAGATGTTTTAATGTGTCATATCATGCCCAATAAATTAGAAAATATAGTGCTGAGGATTGTACTTACCAATTTCCAGATTAATTTGTATATATCTTAGTGGCAGCAGGATATTTTCTCAGATTCTCAGGCAGAATGTTTGATAAACATGCGGATTTCTGATAGTTATTTCACAACTTTTAAAATTAGAAGGTTCAGCATATCTTGAAGCCATTACAATACTAGTCCAATGAATCTCAACTAAAGAAATCACAAGTTTATAAGACTGCTAAGAACATAAGTGTAAAAAATACTGGAACAACAAACTTGAGCAGTGAATATAGACTAGCAGTTACAATTCAAATGTAGTTGACTTAAAATATCCCAGGATGCATCTATGCAGCCTCTATCTGGTTGGACCAACATATGGCAGCCATATGTCAGGTCTATGGCAGTCTGAGGAGAGCAGGTCTCCTAACCATTAATATGACTTTTATGAAGGCTAATAACATTCGAATTTTAAAACTTCTCCAGTCTGATGGTTATCGAATAAATTCTTAACCACCAGTAATGATGGCTAGTGAATATAATTCCATGTTGTTAGCCATCCACTAACCATCACCTTGGCCATCACCAGAAATTCTTCCTGATTGGATGGCTATCTAAGCCATCACACCACTTCTTATTCTTCATGAGTGCTAATATAACTAGAGTGATGGTTTATCTTAGCCATCATTGATCTCTGATGGCTAAGCGAGGGCTTAGGGATGGCTTAATAAGCCATTCTGTTCGGTAAGGGTGCAAATACTCAAAATTCTTACATGATTCCCACTTTTACGTTTGTACTCAAACTGTCAATTAACGGTATCGAGAACAATAAATAAAGCATATTTCATACAATAAATAAAAAGCCGCCATGTTGACGGAAGTGAATGCCAATTCCTGCGAATAACATGCGTCACATGGTGCCAGGTCAATATTAAAGCTAAATGAGATCACACTACCTGTGGCTAAATTGGCTAAATCATTATGATCACTTTATGATTTTGCTGTTGTTTGATAATCGGGTCACACACAATTTGCCCATGAGAATTTGGGAAAATCCCCAGGATTTTTTCGGGCCTTCAATATATTTTCCATATTTTCTGTAAACAAGTGCATGTGTTAGGATATATTAAAATGTTGTTTTTGTAGACATAATTAGATCTACTCACCTACCGAGTTTGGAATTTGGTTCTAAATTATATTCTGCTATTGAATATACCATAGCTTATAATGATGCAAATAACTCCCCAGAACTTTGATTATTAACAGAATTACTACATAGGTGAGATGCCATCTTCGCTCTGCATAGTACAGAAGGTAACAATATAATGTCACAAGGGGTGGGTTAATGATGAGAGCTGTTGGCATAAAAATATCCTAGCTCTAGCTACTAGCTCAATCTAGGTATGTTTGTGGCTCTAAATTTATTATATACCCAAACCCATTTTGCTATATTAAAGCAAAAGTGATATTATCCATAGCTTTCCCAACTGACATGATAGGTTTCAAAACAATTTGTTACTTTGGTAAATTCTGCCTTTAAAATGTGTATTATATACATCTCAGAACATTATATGTAAGCCTATTTTATGTCATGTGTGGCTTAATTCTATCAAATTTTTAAATATGTTGTTGTAAATTGTAAACTTGTAAATGAAGGTGTGAAAGTCACATGTATGCCTTCAACTCTTTGATCTTTCAATGGATTCTATCATTGAATCTGATTGAGTTGTAAAAGTATACAACAGTTGTTCATTTCTGGGAGTCAGATCATATTCAGAGAAGCAATATGACAGGCAGAGAATCTTGAAGCAAGACTTTTGTTAATAATTAATGCCCCTACAATTGATACCGGTAAATGGGAAACAAATAACTAGTCATGCAATGACTAAAGTTACCAAAGGGTAAATACAAGACAGGATTTAAGTAAATACAATACATGAAGTTGATGTAAAAATGATATCCTTGATCTAATATGAACTTATTTGTAAACTATGAAATAAACTGCATGGCTAATTAAGAACTACATGTACACACAACCTATACGTGTATGTATATACAACCTTAGGTGTTATGTTGCCAAAATAGACAAATTCCTACATGACAGGCGTTCGTACAAACTATGTATATATACAGAGTAAATCACCTAGAAACAGTCCCTTATATAGAGGAATGTAAACAGAAGCTGGTTACATCTAATGTTAACAAAAAGCATTCTTCTCTGTGCTATTAATGATTTTGCATCACCAGAGTCCACCAAAAAAATATCTGGTCAACTTAAAGTGACTCATGAAATTAAAGCAAGTAATTGTTTGCTTTTATCACTTCCCAGGAATCAGCTTGTAACAACAATATTTATTGACCGATTTATCCTGTTTTGGGCAATAATAAAGAGTGTACGTGTAGAAAGATTCAAACTGTTTATAAATTTCTGTATGTCTTTTAAGGGCATATTAAGTCGGTATATAATTATTTCATGTACGTATATTCTTAACGGACCTGAAAAGCTAACAAAAGCGAGCAATTACTTCCGAGGATTAAACATCGAGGACTCAACATTATGAGGAGGCACCCTATTCGTGAATTTAAAACAAAAACTCTCAGTTTCCAACTATCAATTGAAGGAAAAAATCAGGATAACGATTTTTTCCTTCAAATTGATAGTTATACATTGAGATTTTTTTGAAAATTCACGAATAGGGCGCTTTTTTTTTTTTTTTATTATGTTTATTACCCAAAGATATACATATATATGCGGTCATTTTACATACAGCTGTGCATTCAAACATTTATCAATGGGCCGTGTGGGGGAGGGGTAACCAAACAAACTTACATTTATGCATACATTTGACTGGTGCCCACGTTCCAGACGACTACAGGCATTGTGCGTGTGGGCATCTGGCCTAATTTCGTACCACTAGCGGCAATATATATGTTTTCTAAGAATAGTTACTGTAATTGATCAGTTGCTGGTA
This sequence comes from Siphonodentalium dalli, assembly GCA_032622095.1. Taxonomy (NCBI): domain Eukaryota; kingdom Metazoa; phylum Mollusca; class Scaphopoda; order Gadilida; family Siphonodentaliidae; genus Siphonodentalium; species Siphonodentalium dalli. The sequence continues at coordinate 59,023,021 of CP136067.1, forward strand.
ATGTTTTCTTGATCTTGACGTTGACATATTTTGATAAATTTATTTGCACCACGGAAAGATCAAATATAGATCGTTAATGAAAGTGTCAATGACACTGTAGCTCAACTTAGGTAGGGGAATAATTTAATGGTTGACAGTAAATGGAGGAATAGGAAAGGTGCTAATTGAAATGTCTAACCTGTGCCAAAGGATTTAGTCATGCAAAGAGTAAAATCCAAGATGGCTGCTGGCGGCCATGTATTTTGGCCGAACGACCCCAAAATCACTCGTTCCCATCTACATGTCATTGTTAACATCCATGACATATTTCATGAAGTTCCGACCAAAGCTACAACCTGTAGCCCATGCCAAAGGATTTAGTCATGCAAAGAGTAAAATCCAAGATGGCTGCTGGCGGCCATGTTTTTTGGCCGAACGACCCCAAAATCACTCGTTCCCATCTACATGTCAATATGAACATCCAATTTCATGATGATCAGATGAACAGTACGACCTGTAACCCGCGCCAATGGATTGAATTTTTAAATCCAAGATGGCCACCAGCAGCCATGTTTTTTTGCCGAATGACCCCAAAATGACTCGTTCCCATCTACATGTCAATGGCAACATTCATGACAAATTTCATAAACATCGGACCAAAGGTACGACCTGTAACCCGCGCCAAAGGATTTAGTCATGCAAAGAGTAAAATCCAAGATGGCTGCTGGCAGCCATGTTTTTTGGCCGAACGACCCCAAAATCACTCGTTCCCATCTACATGTGAATATTAACATCCATGACAAATTTCATGATGAACAAACGAACAGTACGACCTGTAGCCCACGCCAATGGATTGAATTTTGAAAAACAAGATGGCCGCCAGCGGCCATGTTTTTTGGTCAAATGACACCAAAATCAGACCAAAGGTACGACCTGTAGCCCGCGCCAAAGGAAATTGTTGACGGACACACGGACGACGGACGCCAAACCATGGCAATAGCTCAAACTTACAAAGTAAGTTGAGCTAATAATGAGGTCATAAAAATAGGCAGGTGCAAATGGCATTTTTAATTTTCAGAAATTCGTCATGGTTGTCGATTTGAACTAAGTCGTTCTTGTACTACCTTATTCTATATTGCTCGGGATTCTGGATGATTGCACGATATATGTAGTTATTACCTTACAAATGTTTTTCGGTTTGCCCAGATAAATGAAATATATTTGTCGGTGGGCATATTATTGTGTGAAGGTTAGTGCTTTCTCCAGAATTAACCACTTCTGTTGAAATGCTGACATTTCCATGTTGCATCGTGCCAGTAACTTATCACAGTCATAACATAATCTGAGTTCATTAAAAACTTTGTTCAAGCTAAGTGATTTTGAGGAAAACTTTGCTTTATAAAGATATTGTTTCAAAATAAGTAAAAAAAAATATTTATCACGCTGTTTGGTTCCAATGGGATAGCTCCAAGTAGCATGGTCTTTTTCGAAACACGTAAGTCGATGCCTTTGTCAGTTCCCCATTTGATTAGTTTGTTAAAAAAAGACTGGACACATCTACAGTCCCAAAATATGTGTGAAATTGTTTCAATTTCTGTTTGGCATCTTTCGCATCTATCATTTTGTCTTAGCTTTATTATATTAAGAAATTGATTCGTTGCAAGGATCCGAGTGTTTATTCGATATTGCAACCATTGCAGTTTAGGGTCAGGCATCGTGGCGAACGGTAGCTTAAAGTGAGTGTCCCAGGAGTTGATAGGGCACTTTCTTAAGGCACTTCAAGATTTATGACGTAGAAGTGATTATTTTGGTTAGCACAAATATTAATCAATCGATTGGTTTTCATTTTCAATAAATGATGATCTTATGCAATGTCAATTTTCAAAAGTTTTGAAATATTTGAAAAATAATTTTCTCAAAGCAGGCACTGGCTCCCTTCCGTCAGTCAGGGGAGGATTACCACATGAATGGTTCACTATTAAAAATTTCACTCTTTGTACTATCCGGACATTAAAACTATGAGGGGATGCAGAGGATGCAGATGCCTCGAGAAGGGAGATAATCTCTGGGAAATCACCTGATCATTCACAGGCTTCACATATTGCAATTTTTAACCAGGATCGGCAAAAAAATATTGTTTATACAAAAACAAGATTTTTTTTTATACAACAGAAAGGAACATACCACATTTGAGGCACATTTTATGCCATTTCTTCCCCAGAGCTCTTTTCTCTTCGGCAAAATACACAGCTTTCCCACATCTTGGGCAATTGTTGTCATCCATGATTTAATCTAAAAAAGAAATAAAAGTTAAGTGTAACAACGTTGTACCCATTGTAGTATAAATTGAGGAAAACATGTAGATTTTCGTAGGTGATAGTATTCTCTTAGTTTGAGCCAAGAAAGTCTTCTTATTATTGATAGACATAAACAAAGAGACATTTGTTTCTGCTAGCATCACCAAACATATTTTAAGCTGTCAAGTCTATATATTTAACTGAGATCTTTGAGATAAAAACAACTCGGCAAGCTTCATCTCTATCTCATGAATATATAGATTGATTAGACTGAATTAATTTGGCTTCTTAGTTATAAAGTGGTCATGCTAATTTGCTATGATGATGTTTGGCTGTAATCCGAGTAACTTTCATGAACATCGGCCCCCTGAACATATATATTTTTAATCATAGCCACTCTGGTGCACTGGCCTATGATCTTAATGCTGCACCAGCGCAGCTCCCATCATGAAAGGGTTATAAAGGATGTGCCTCCATTTGTTCATATTAGCCAAAGGCCATGAAAATGAAAACTTAAAAAAAAAAAATAGCATCATTTCGCACCACCAGCATCATAACATTTCGGTAGGACTAACCATTATAATAATGACCAGTTTTATATAGCGATTAACCAATTACTTGCTCTAACATGCTTTTAAACATTACAATATTACCGCAGTCATTTGTACAAGTCAACCAATGAACCAGCTGCAGCCATTGTAGGCGCTGCTCTAGTTTGATCAGAACATGCTCCGATACTCATCAGTATGACAAGCTGACTGGTACTCGTTTAAAGCATTTGTGAGTAATGCAAAGCCGACACAGTACAAGTGACCTTGCTCAAGGGTCACAAGTTGGCGCAGAATTTGAAACAGCGAGCAATCCGACAATTGCACATCACTCAAATATGACAAGCCACTGCTGTGTGAAGACTCACGATAGACCAGTGATGAACCAATATCGTTGTGTTTACAGCGAATAAAAATCCGACACACTAACCACTGGAGCTCGGAGCGGAGTTATCATTGCAAATTAACAGTACTACTTAACACTTTTGATACTATTAAAATATTCATTGACGATTAGTTCCCTGTGGTTTGTTGAACTTATTATCTGAACATTTCCCATCAAACAATAGGGAACCTTCTGCACTTGTTTTTCCTTTAGTCTTCTTTTATTTCCTGAGCATCACATAAAATGGATGGTAGACCATTCCAACTGATGTATACATTCATAAGTGGGTGGGAGAATCTATATAGTAAGAAAGGGTTAATCAGGGGAGGTAAAGTGTCCTGATCCAAAATACGCAACAGTAAAACACAAGTGGTCTCTCCAAAATACGCGACAGTAAAACACAAGTGGTCTCTCCAAAATATGCAACAGTAAAACACAAGTGGTCTCTCCAAAATACGCAACAGTAAAACACAAGTGGTCTCTCCAAAATACGCAACAGTAAAACACAAGTGGTCTCTCCAAAATACGCAACAGTAAAACACAAGTGGTCTCTCCAAAATACACAACAGTAAAACACAAGTGGTCTCTCCAAAATACACAACAGTAAAACACAAGTGGTCTCTCCATAACAAAAATATCAACCTCCGTCGATCATTGTATATTACCACACCACACTACCAACCTTCATTTTTTGGGTAGCTAGCGGAAACGTCGGTATTTTTTTTGTTTTATGCTGTGTGAGCAATGAGGAGCTCCCTTCTTTCTACATTTATTAAGTACAAGTTAGAAAAAATATATCTTTATGGAGGAAATGATCATACAAGTAGTATATGTGTACATGTATTCTTATACGAAAATAGAAGTTTATGGAGGATATTCATTTGATGTCATTGACAATATGAGCTACATATGGAAAGGCTCTGTCCAATGAAAAAGGTTGTTTTCAGGTGAGCTGGTATGAACAAATTGCAAGATGGGGGGGGGGTGCAACTTACAGAAAAGGGAACTTTTTCAAGTCATATATAATGGCATAAATGCCAGTTAAATCACTTTCAAGGATTAAGCTCATATTATTCAACTAAAATGGATATAATTTTTTTTTCAGCACAATATTTCACGGCATGGGAGACTTGCATATTTGAGACAATGCATTGGCAGAGGGTTTTCGAAAAAATTCAGAAAGCTCCAGTCAATGGCAGTCATGGAAAGGTTATAAAAGTTATCAGCTTCTAGGAAGAATTGAAAGGTACCATTATAAATTGGGTTGTAAGATAATACATTTATCTGATATGATGGATATACCAATTCTAAATGAAATCAGGTTAAAAACTAATAAAGTAAAAAAAAAATATATCAGACAATCTACCAAACCAAACTTTTTACATTGGGTAGGGAATGGACAAAAAATATTTTAATAATAGAGGCCCGGCTGAACAAATAAATATACATCAAAATGAGATGATCCAACTTCCGATTGCTTTATAGATGTATTTGGTGTAAACATCATTGATTGTGCCATACACTACAAACCGTTTGCAGATTAAATGTGTCTGGAGACTATTTGATCAGTGTTTCCTCTAATGGAAAGGATCCTCAACTAGAAGAGATGGAGATGGCAGCCAGATCAATGATTCAACATGTCTGGAGGAATAGCAGACATGCCTTATCCCTTTCTTTACTAAATGGATTCTCCCATCAGTTATAAAAGTATACATTGGATTGGTCTATTATTCATCTGGAAGTGTGCTCAAGAAATATGAGCACAACGACAGATAGAAGAACAGATAATTACAAGTGCAGAAGGAGTCCTATTCAATGGTGGGCAATGTTCAGATAATAATTTATTTTAATGGCTGTTTGTTGAACTTATTATCTGAACATTTCCTAAGGGAATTTTTCGTTCATGAGTATATAGTAAAGGGTTAACCCTTTTGACTATTAAAATTAATGGAATCTTCCAGTATACAACAGATTGGTTTATTCAGCATTTATGGGCATCTATCTGATCATCAAATTGGAAGACAAGCAGAGATGTACGTTAACCCTTATTTCTTTACTAAATGGATTATCCCACCCAGTATTAAAAGTATATATCGGAATGATCTATTATTATTTTGGAGGGGTGTTTACGAAAATGAGCAGAGGATATACTAATGAAAAGATAATACAAGTGCAGAACATTTCCTAAGGAAACTACTAATCAATGAGTATATAGTATAGAACAAGTTAAAGGGTCAATTTCACCATCTTCAACTGGGAAACATCAATTTGATCCTTGGTCTCCCATAACAGTTAATGCCAAAGCAGAATGAGGTACCCAAAAGGTGAATTTGTGCGGGATTCCATCACTAAACTCACCCTCTGGGGACCACATTCTGCAAATGTCACACACTATATCAGGCTTGATTGTAATTGAGGCGACATAATCCTGAAAAGAGGATGGCGTGTAGTTGAAATTTGACGGCTGACTACACCCCCCCCCCCATTTGAATTCCCTACATCGCTACCACATATCAAAATAACATTTTATATTTACATGCAATATTCCCCCCGTCACATTCCAATTGTGCTTGCTACAGTAACGCCCTAAATAATCGACTCCTTAACCACAGCAGCTTTCCGATGAATGGCAACAAGCCATATTTCCGACTAAATCCTGAAAAATTACCCATAATTCTGCTGTGGTTAAGGAGTCGATTATTTAGGGCATTACTGTATGCTGGGACTGACTCCAGACAATTTGCAAATAAGAGAGCCAGTATATATAGGCATAATCACTTTCCCATATTTGATCAGTATCAAGCAGATTGAATATGATTTACTGCGCAAGCTGTTCATTCACTACATCAGCCAGGTAATTACAAATGGGAAGTCGCACCGAAATTATCGTACATGTGGGCCATATTTGGTCAAAACAAACATCATCCTGATCGCTATCATGCATATAAATCAATAAATCATCTACAATGTTGATTCTATTCATGAGTTAAGGGCAGTCAGATGGTGTATAACAGTCCGATGGATTTTGAGCATGTTCCAGAATCTTCACCCATATTCATGAATTTAACCCTTTATTTACTAAACAGGTTCTTTATCCCACAAAGTTATAAAAGAATACATTGGAATGGTCCACTATTCATTTGAAGGGGCGTTTAGGAAAAATTAGCAGATGACAGGCAGACATTAAAAATAATAGAAAAGCAGAAGGATTTATTTTCATTGGTGGGAAATGTATCAGATAACAAGTGCAACGCCAAACGTGGCATATGTCCCCGACGCTCAGTTTACAGAGTGGGCAATGGATGGACATTTTATTTTAATTTCTAAATCCAAGAAGTGGGTATCCTTTCTCCTTAAACTGGGCTATCAATTTAATATACCAACCAAATCCGATGATCCATGCCCATGGTACAAGCTGAAATGTTCATATAGAGACAAAATTAAGAAACAAGTCAAACAAGGGCAGTAACTTTGGAAAAATTAATGGATGAAACCCGTAGTTTGTGGATATCCTTTCCACCAACCTGTGCTATCACCATACCAATGGACAACGGAATCAAATAATAAAGACATCCACAGCATAATGTTTGTAAAGTGTCATAACTCTGGAAAAAAGTACGGACCAAACCTGCACTATGTGGAGATCCTTTCTACAATGCTGGTCTACCGGCATACCAAGGACATCCAGATTGGATTAACAATACTTGAGCTGTGTTGTGAAATGTTTGTTATGGATGACCGGAAGAACAGAAGGATGGATGGATGGAGTTCTCCACTATATACCCCCAAATCCTCCTTCGTAGGGTCGGGGCATCATAAGCAGTGAAGATTAGTGATTTTCAGGAGTTGACTAGTCGACAGAGGTAATTGAATACTAGTCGAATAGTCAGACCCCTCCCAAAATTTCCCGTTTCTATGCCAGTTGGTATAAAATGGGCTGTGTGGTGTCGCAGTTTTGAACTTTTTAGTATCCAACTTTCCATTTTAGAATTTTCAAATGCTTCGATTGTCAGTGGTTACTTTTCTTAAGCTAGAGGACATTAGCCCAGGGTCTATCATCAACCTACCGTCTGACGATCCAATAAATATATCTACACGTTAGTGATTGATAGATACACATGCTGGAAAACAGTGCCATAATTTGATTCCGAAAACGAAAGTGCAATGTACGTCAACCAGTAGCCGGGTAAAAAAAATTATTCTTGAAAATGTTCCGCTGAATCCGCTCTACCAGTGCTTACTTCAGATCAAACATCGATTGTTTCCCGATTTTAACAGACGTTTCATATATTATTGGAGCCATTTTATTGCATGACTATTCTAGTATTACACCGTTTTTCCAATATAATAAATAAATAAAGTTATCACTGATTAATTACGTCATACCAAAATAGACAGTGTAGCATAGCAATCAGCACTGATGCTTTGAAATCTTTAATGATCAACATAAAAGTAACCGTGCCAACACATCACTCAGTTCACCGTCTGCATGACTGACGGCAGCCGCCATGCCATCAACAAACTAACAAAACAATAGGGCTTTAACAAGTTAACTATTAAAGTGTTCCGATGGATTAACTGCTACATTTTCCATGATAATTTGGCCATGTATACATGTCGTGATAGCATACAGGTAGTGGTTTTTCCCTGACTAATCATGAACTAGCATATTTCAGGATCGACTAATTTAATAATCGCGTCAGCGTCGATTAGTCGGATAATCGTTTCAACAGTAAGTGAAGAGGTTAACTAATGCTGACTTTTGTATGGCATGTTTTGTGTCTCATTGACAATTAATATTTTCCTGACTCAAGAACAGAGAATCGTAGTCTGTTTATATGCCTGATGCGCGAAGTTAGTGGTCGAATTGCACAGGTCTCATGATAACGGCGCACTGTACATGATCATGAAATAATCAAAGACATGTTCTGCCCGGAATGTTTTCAATGATTCATCATATTCTCTGATATGATTACAAATGTGAATTGTAGCATTTAATGCTATATCTGACAGAATGTGGTTTTCTTTCAATTAATTAAGCATTGATGTTAAGAGTTTATGCCACTGAATAATATTCAAATATGTCCATATTAGAATATATGATGATACATGTACATCTCTGTGGTAATATGTTCCTCACTTCTAATATGTCTATATTTATATTAGAAGTTATGATTATACATCTAAATTTCTAGGGACTCTAGTGAGTACAAACGCGAAATTTAATATAGGATATATAGACCAGGGGTTCGATAGTCAATATAAATGTCAAAGCAGAAGCCAAGCCAATGAATAAGCGGCACCTTCTTGTTTGTGAATCAGCTATAGAAGGTCTGGATCTTGAATGAGTTCCAAATTTACAAGGAATTTAGCTAAATTTGCTTGACCTTTATTTTAGCCTATGTTTACCAAACTTGTTTACCAAATGCCAACTTAAATTTAGCTTGTGAGGTTAATGAACTTGGTATGAAAGATGACACCTTTGAAGACTTTACAAACATCCAGGTTTGGATAAGAAGGTATGGTCTAAAAATATATTATCCCTGGGATAAGTACTATAATAATCTTAAATATGTAAGTTTGATACACAAGACAGATTAATTTTAACTACTGTAATAGCCAATAATTTATAGGGGCATGTGCTTTCTTATGGTGGAAATTCTATTAATGTCAGTATATTTTTGTAAAGCAACAATAAGGGACTAGTGTTATCTTCAAACTACTGATATTTATGGTATTTATTTAAATACCATTATGGTCAATTGGTTACGATTAAATCACATGTCTCTTGCTTGTAAATTTAAATACCACTGTTATAGTATTTCCCACAGGATGGTACTTCTCAGTTCAATCATAATATTTCATGTACATTTGTGCAAGAATATAAATCCAAAATGGGTTTAAAAACACAGCCTGGAACCCAGAAAACATTTTTAATGATAACGGTCACACAAGTCATATTTACAAGGGATATCAGTTTATTATTATGAACATTTGGCAGCGTACTCTCGTACTTAATCAACCTCTGAATGTACTTGTAAATCTAACACATCATTGATATGCAATAGTGTTTCCTTGTGAATCTGTTAACATGTACACCATAATGCGGCTTCACCCCGACATGAATTGCATGTTAATCTCTCGTTAGCGAGGACTGTCATGCACAACTACGCTCGTAAACAGGAAAAACAATGTAATTAACAGATCTAATCTTACTAACGGCTCCACGACAGGTGTACTATATCACGGACATACCACATGTACAGTAGACAAATATGAACCACCAGTTTTATGGCGTGTTAAATGAAATGATATCTAATGAAATTAGAGCATGACTTTGAATATACAAGTATAGAGAACAGTAAGAAGTTATAGTAGTAGCTCATGACGTGAAGCTGAGGAAATAATACAAACTCTACTGTGGAAACCAACACAGAACTATAATGCTACAGGCTACCCTCAAACTTTACTAAATATACTTAATATAGTCAATTTTAGCTGAAAACGTAATAAATTATCAATAGTATACAGTATAGTAGTTTAGATGTCAGAGTATATGGTAGAGTTACTCAGTTAACATTTACTGTATACAACCATCAGTAAAGTAAGCTGTGGGGGGGGGGGGGGGGGGGTGTGAATGTTTTGACACAAAAACTTGGATTACCTTCAAGGACCCCCCCCCCCCCCCCACCCCCACATGCAAAATCTCAGTTTTTATGTATGAATGTTTATTATCTTCATTTAGAGTTAATCTGAAATCAATGTATACCTGCCCTCTAAGTTTTAATGAAAGTGTCAATGACACTGCAGCTCAACTTGGAAAGGGAATAATTTAATGTATTGCAGTCAATGGAGCAATTAGGAATGTGGAAAGTTGAATGACAAATACTAGTTTATCAACATGAAGATATATATATATATATATAAAAGTAAAATCTAAGATGGTTGCTGGCAGCTATATTTTCCAATAAAATTCATAAACATTTGATAGCTTTAGTCATGCAAAGAGTAAAATCCACAATGGCTGCTGGCGGCCATGTTTTTTGGCCAAATAACCCCAAAATTACTTGTTACCATCTACATGTCAATATTAACATCCATGACAAATTTCATGATGATCAGACGAACAGTATGACCTGTAGCCCATGTTAATGGTTTGAATTTTGAAATCCAAGATGGCCGGTGGCGGCCATGCTTTTTGTCCAAATGACCCCAAAATGACTCGTTCTCATCACAGGTCCCCAGAACAAAAATTGACTCCACCCCCAATAATACTTAATCCTATAGAAAGGTATCCAACTTGGCCCGGCCTAATTTTTTATTATTTTTACAATGTCCACAATCAGGTTAAAATACACCAAAATAAATTTTGTAACATAAATGCCTCATATATAGTTAGAAAGATATGTTATTACTCTTCAATTTGATGCATCCCTGTAAAAATTGGTTAAGAAAAACTCTGGTTATGAGCACAGGTCTGACGCAAACCGACTGTAAAATTTCACTCGTTCGACATGATGTCCGCTAAACTCGGTAAAAAAGTGCGATTTTTACACCGACTTGGGCTTCAAAAACACAATAAACGGTTAGTAGAATATATATATTATACATCATTAGCAGCGGAATTGTTTACTGGCCCACCCAAACCAATCACGCTACATCACGGCATCGTATCTCTCGTATTTATTGAAAAATTCAGTTTCATAAACCCGGAAGGAAAGTGAATTTTTCCAAAGGCAGCCATTGGTGTTCGGATGCATTATGTGTACTCTCTATAGTTCATACCCAACACAATATATAGTTAAATAAATACACAAAGACTGAATTTAATAACACGAATGCCGATTTGAAAACATACATATGGACAGAAATATAACTCCATAAATATTTAGAGCGTATATACAGTAGTATACACTACTTCTTCGTTATATATGACTCGTTCCCATCTACATGTCATTGTTAACATCCATGACAAATTTCATGATGATCTGACCAAAGGTACGAACTGTAGCCCGTGCTAAAGGATTTAGTCATGCAAAGAGTAAAATCTAAGATGGCTGCCGGCAGCCATGTTTTTTGGCCGAATGACCCCAAAATTACTCTTTCCCATCTACATGTCAATATTAACATTCACAACAAATTTCATGATGATAAGACAAACAGTACGACCTGTAGCCCGTGCTAATGGATTGAATTTTGAAAACCAAAAATGAATCGTTCCGGTCTAAATGTTGATGTCAACAGCTATGACAAATTTCATAATGATCTGACCAAAGGTACGACCTGTAGCCTGTATTGTTGACGCATCACGCACACACGCGCACACAGACGACGGACGACAAAGGCATGGCAATAGCTCAAACTTTACAAATTAAAGTTGAGCTAAAAATAGGGTGGACTTATCCACGAGGACCACCCCATGATGTTTCTGGGACCAAAAAAAAAAGACTGGACTTATCCTCAGGAATGGGTTTACTGACGGGTGTATACAGTACATGTACAGCAATCAGAAAAGGAATGGAAATTCAAGTGTAGTGAGTAGTTCTGAATCTGAGAGTAGTTACAAACAATACTAACAATGTTAAGCGGAACAGGCCATTGCTCCAGCAGTGATAGGGTACCATGCAGTATAATGCTTGTAGTTTCTACAGGGTTGAAAATTACTGTGCAATTTAATACCTATTATCCAATTTTGTATATTGTTTTAATCATACTGATGTATACTTACAAAAACCTTGTTAGTTATTACAGTTCTTTACTTTTTTTAAACACAACAGACATATGAAAAGATAATACAAGTGTAGAAGAACTCATATTCATTTGTGGAAAATATTTAGATAATAAGTTCAATAAATGACCTATGATCTTATTGTCTGAAAATTTCCTGAGGGATAACTACTCATCAATGAGTACTAAGTAAAAAATGGGTTATAGTATCTCTGCCTGTGGCAATTTAAATTTTGTTTTTGAGTTCTCTTTGAAGCAATTTCAAGGCTGAATTTCTATAAAGTCAACTCAAGTACATTCCAGTGTTACACAATGATTAATATTTTTAACTGATTTATGTAACTTGAATGTCAAACACCCTATTGATGTCAATACATCAATCATGTTTGACAGTTACATGCAAAATAATTAAATCATGCTGAAAAATGCGGCATTTCTCCCATGATCAATAAAATAATTTTGCACCACCCATGCATTACAAGGGTACCTGATAATGAGCAGTGAAAGATCTTGTCAGTATGCTAGCCATATGGTATCCTCGCATACTCCCGGCTGTACCTCCCCCTGTCCCCGGGGAGCAGTAGATGGTTACTGAATGTTCAGGCTCATCAGGGTAATAATTGTAAAACTTTGAGCGCTTTGGGCCTCATGGGAAAGGCGCTTTACAAATGCTATACATTATTATTTGAATGCACTGCAATCAATCAGCCAGTTAATAAATTTGAGTCATGTCTTATAGAAACAGTACAATTATTGTCTGGGTATTTAATGGATGCAACATAGTATAAAGAATGGAAACAAATATGGGAACAGGCAGCATCATGGATAAAGGGTCCCCAAAAAAAGACTCCCCATTGTGTGTGTGGAGGGGGGGTGTCTACCTTGAAATTTCCAACTGCATCTTCTCCCCTTGCATGAACCAGGTTTTCATAATTCTATTTGCAACCCCATTCAAATTCCAATTGGAACATTAAGCTTTCCAACTGTTTAAGCTTTTCCAATTTCCAACCTGACACCACCCCCCCCCCCCCCCCAAGGTCCGATAATTTCCAAATGACCGCCATTTCAGACCAAATTTTGACCAAAAGTACAAAAATATGCTACTCTTGGTCACCAATAAATACTATACTTTATAAACTATACTATCCTATATATATGTGGTGTAAACTTTCCAACTAATGTTGAAACTGTTGTTGAAAAATGATACCAAAGGTGGGGGGGAGCAGGTAGCAAACTGAAAAATAAAGTCTATTATTTCAGAACTATATTTGCTAGTGGTGTAGTAAAATTGTGATGAAGTTTCCAATTGCCATTTGGAGAGATAAATTATACTTCTATAGACCAGAAGGTCATACATTGCCATCTATTATGTCCCACAATCAAAAGGTCCAATGTTTCCAAATCTTTTAATTCTTAAGAAGACATTATTCTTGACAAATTGAATATGATCATTACATAGTTACCAAACCCTAAAAGGTTCCAAGTAAAAATTTGCATTGAGATCATTGTGCTTGAACATGTTTATTGTGACCCACTAAACATAGAGAATATACAAACAGTATAATTATATTATATATTGGGGTTGCACAAGGGATCAAGGAGGGGGGCTCATAACCCAATTTATTGAAGCCCTTTTTGGAAAGCTTCTCCCCTGGTGATCCGCTAATAATGAAAGTTTATTATCATGCAGTATTCACTGAGGTGAGAGAGAAATTCCATAACTTTTCCAAACCTTTTCCAGACTTTCCGACAAATTTTCCAAGACTATTCACCCAATAAATTTCATAACTTTTCCATATATAATCATAAATTATGAGGGAAAATCATGCATGAATTTATCGATGCTATCTTTTATAAAACAGACTAGCAAAACTTTAAAAACATCTTTCACAGTAGCCACACTCGCCCTGACCAACGCTGGTGTTGTTTCATTTTTATCAACTCTGGTTTTCTCTAGAAATCACCAAAACTCATTGTTGAACTTCGGTCATTCAATAACTCTTCATGACCTTGAATCATGGGGCAGCTAATATTTCAAGGACTTTTCCATACCAGGATATAAAGAAGTGCATTTCCAGACTTTTCAAGGGTACTGGTATGGAATTTTTTTTTTACTAATTGCATAACTTTTCCAGAATTGCAGACCCGCGAATAGGTTGGTCAGGAAGTACAGTAATGCCCTAAATAATCGACTCCTTAACCACAGCAGAATAATGGGTAACTTTTAAGGATTTAGTTGAAAATATGGCTTGTTGCCATTCATCGGAAAGCTCTCACTGAGCGCTTTCCGATGAATGGCAACATTGAAGCCATATTTCCGACTAAATCCTGAAAAGTTACCCATAATTCTGCTGTGGTTAAGGAGTCAATTATGTAGGGCATTACTGTATTTAATGCAGGGTCAGATGCATTTGCTTTCAGCTTGAGATAAAAACAGTAATGTATAGGTACCCCAGTAAGAAATTGTAATACCAGCAAAATTAAAGAATGACTTCAATACTCATGAACACCGTAACAAAATGATATATTGAACTAATTCGCTCGACAGAAAGATGAAGCAGAATCATCCTGCTGAGAAAAAGCAATTATATGAGCAGCTGAGATGGAAATATTGGAAAATCTATAAGGACAGTAATTCAGGGTAGAACCAATAATCCCCTTGATCACAAACAGAGTTACAATCATCGAGTTACATTGTCCACAAACGCAAAGATGAATGCCACATAATGATGTACTTATGTACAGAATTGTCGATAAACCACTCCAGAAAATTCACTGTACCACGCAGAGATTTAAATTTTCACCACTGGGGATTTAAACAAGCAGCATTAATCAATTAAAACAAGTGCACCTCAGATTATCCCCCACCCTTAATCCTTCCTACATCCTTAATCCTTCCTACATCCTTAATCCTTCCTACATGTGATGACTGGACAAAACCTGTGCATGTGGATATTGTTCCACTCATGCAGCCTCATTCAAACATACCTATGATGACTGAGATACAGAAATGCAAAGTTGGCACAAATGCATCCTTCACTCTTGGATGGAAAAAAAACAATTCCACGTGCATATCTTCTCTCTCTCATCATGGTTCATCTGCATACCAAAGATCACATGAATCTGACCGCGATGATTGAGATATATAGAGCTCCGAAGTTTGGAATGAAGAATGGCCGGACGACATCCATTTCTCATATCCCCTTCCAAACTTTGTTTGTGGGTGGTAATAACAGTTTATGTATGAAATTCACTAAAAGTAATGTTTCAGGGATATACGTCCAGGAATGCCAGAAACATTTGGTAAGATCAGGTATCTCAAAACATACCTATGCGGAGATTTCCGAATAAAATTTGTTGATATATAGCGCTGAAAATAAGTGTTTTGTTTCTAATATTTTTTGATAAATTTAAGATTGTTTAAGATTGTTTCCTTAGTGTTGGTTCAATTTTATAATCAGTTTTAATCTAGAGCTGTCCTCGCTCTGAAATGTTCATCATCAGGGACCCGGTCCTGTCCTTGAATATACAAATTCACTCTTCAGTATCCAATACTATATCCAATACCATTTATACAGGGAATCATCTAGGTGATTTTGCATATAGATTACTATCATTTTATCATATTAGCATACCACAGATATCAGCAGACCTACAAAATTTAATAAAATCTATCTATCTGTGCTGTATATCAACTTATCAAATGATGGGGAAATGCACATATATAATATAGATATAAACACTGCACAATTCAAACTAACCCTTTCTATACTAAACACTCATTGATGAGTATTTATCCGCAGGAAATGATCAGATAATAAGTATAACAAATACATGACAGAACGTTTGTTGAACGTATTATCTGAACATTTCCCTCAATAAATAGGACTCATTCTGTATTTTTATTATATGTCTTCTGATTATAGTACCTGTGCACCCCTCCAAATCAATAATAGACTATTCCCATGTACACTGTTTTAACTTGGTGGGATAATTCATTTAATATATTAGAAAGGGTTAAGCAGGCATACATGTAGTCTAATAAAAATGGTAGAAAGGGCTCATGATAAATGATCATTTATCAATAAAAAACACTGTAGAATAGTGACAATCGATGTGTGGGCAGTGAGTGAATTCAGCAAGCAAGCTAACGTCATTTGAAAACATTTATGGCTTGTTTTCATTGCAGCCAGAAATATAAATGTGCCCTTTAAAATTTGTACATAACACAATCTTGGGACAATAATGACTGCTAGTGACATTGACCTTCAAAAGTTAATGTGATACCATACAGTGATGAGTCAACAACTTTAAAGGGAACCAGTATGCATATATGTACCTAACTATCTGTTTCATATGCCATCTTCTGTTCGAAACAACAAAAGAATTAATTTGAGTCAAGGATGAATTCAAACTCGAGATCTTGAGATACACTCATGTACTTAAAAAACTATGTAAAACTATGTAAATCAGTCAGTGCGGCAGTGTTTGGACAACTTCATGTTAATTATCATTTACATTATCACGTAGGATGAAAGAGCAATTAGCAAAAATGAGATTTATGGGGTTGTTTTTCTCATATTGCTAATAAATATGTTCAAAATAGTAAGGGGTCCCCTCTTTGACGAAATTGAAAATGCTAGTTTTCATTCTCTCTATGATTTTATCTGGGACTAATATAACATTATATATTAGTCCCAGATTTTATCAAATGATTCATAGATTATGTAAAGACTTCAGTTTATTGAAGTTAGAAATGTCACATACATGTAAGATTCCTTAATTTATTACATGATATACCAACATTAGAAGTTAAGGAGGTCAAGTGACCAATTTTGAATGGGCATTTCCATGCAAATCTCCACAGCAAAACTTACAGAGTTGCAAATATTTCTGGGTGTGACTTTAAATTTGTGCGGTATTTTTGAAAACAATACATATTTATCTGGCGGGTCGGCTTGGAATATATTCCATTAGAAAGTTGATGTATTTATTTTTGAATTTTATATTGATTTTTCAAAACTATGTCAAATGTTGTAATTCCAAAAAAATTCTTAACAATAAATTTATAGCAAAAATTGGCAATTTATCAAACCCAGCTGCAAGTTAAATATTAAGTCTGCTTAACTGTATGGCTGCTTTAGTTCCCAGAAAACTTCTTCATATATAATTTTTGCTGTGGAGATTTGCATGGAATCCCCATTCAAAATTGGTCACTAGACCTCCCCCTTATTAAAGTATTGAAATGATCTGTAAAATTTAGGTACCCTTGCTTCAGCCCTCAAAATTAGCCTTGGTGCTGCATATATAAGCCAATAGAGAATTTCATGCAATTCTATAAAGCAATGCCGTAAAAGAAAACTGCCAATTTGAAGTAAGTACTAGCTGCTTGCTTTAATACTGAGTGGGTAATTTTCATAAATATCCCCAAACTCCATGCAGGGTTTACCTCCCTTGATGACTCAGTAAGACTGCTGCTATCAGCGATATTTTACCCACATTTGGTGGACTTCCGCGATATTAAGATATACTATGCGAACATTGTGTAAATTTTGAACCTTATGTCTGAAAAGTCCCACTATAACTGAAGAACTATATTTCGAAATGGTGTGATTCGGTTCTCCGATTATTTTATCAACACAAAAGTCTAAACGCATGTGTACGACCTTGTCACAACTCGTACTGCACGTCAAACACAAGAGTTCTAATTTGCTGCAATTTTGACAAGTAGCTTGCGAAAATCGTCAACAAAACTAGCTACCACTCTTGATTTTCCATTCTGTCATTATGTTTTAGTGCGGGAATTGTTCTCAAAGCCCATAGAAAATTTGACTTTGGAGCGATCGGGTTTCGCCATTTTTGTTGGAAAACCCCATGCTATATAGAAACACAGACTAGTACCCAGCCGGTGACAGAGTCAGAAAGGAAGTATGACTGGTGCGCTATCGTAGCGATTGAAATATCCCAAGCTTCATTTTCCATAGGTCGTTTGTTGAACTTATTATCTGTTCATTTCCCTCCAATAAATAGGACTTAGACCTTTCATACTTGTATTATCTGTTGTCTTTCTATATTTTCTAGAAAACCCCTCTAGATGAATAATACACCATTCCAATGTATACTTTTACATTAAGGGAGATGGGAAATCCATTTAGTATAGAGAGGGTTAAATTGCTGTTGTCAGGTCTCAAAATATGGTGCTGGACATTTGCAAAGGTCCCCAGAGGGTGAATTTTAATAGTGACGATATCCCGTACAGCAGGCTAGCATAACTAAATTCACCCTCTGGGACCTCATTCTGCTTAGGCCTCAGCTTTATTATCAAATTAACAAGTTTTTTAGGATATGCATGTATATAATCTTTAGAAAGTTTCTTGTTCTTTTTCTGTTTACTTTCTCTATATCCCAAAATGGGCAGATGTCACAATGCATAATGGAGGTGCCCAATGGGTGCACATCACCATCTGGGAACTTAAATTGGTGTCTAGGTCTCCCATAGCAGATGAGGCCATGCAGAATGAGGTCCCCAGAGGATGAATTTGGTGATTCTTCACCCTCTGGTGGCCTCATTCTTCAAATGTCCAGCACCATATTATGAGGCCTAGTTGATGTTGTATAACCTGTCCAAAGTTTTGGGTTGCAGAATCTTTTAAGTTACAATCTTCAATTCAGTATACATACATGCCAAAATTACAGTCAACAAAATGCAAAATTCCTTCAAATCAAACACCAGCAGAACCCATCCCATTAGGATTAAAGAGCGAAAAAACGCCTGATACATGGAATAGATCTACAAGAGAATGAACCACCTAGCTTACCTTTTATTTGTAGAGGTAGCCGACGATGTGGCACAAACGAATACCTTTGTCGCTGTGACAATCCTCCTACTGATTCAATTAATTCTAAACAAATGAGAGCAAAGACCTTGTGCAGCGACTTCATTAAGGAGAATGATGACGAACACACATGGGCGCATGCTTTGACCCTGTGTACACATCCTGATTAAACTGATGGTATTGGTACTATAGCGTATCAGATTAACCCCTCTTCACATAACCCCTTTTAACCCTTTCCTGGTGCAGCATTAAAGATCCTGTGCCAGTGCTTTATATCTTATATATGCGAGTCTCCCATAGACTTGTCACCATGCTCACAGCTCATCATGGATTTATTTTAAGAAATTTATAATATAGTACAACTTATTAAAAAGGGGGTAACTTTTTAAGATACAACAAATGACTTGTCACCACACTCACCATGGCTTTATTTTAAGAAATTTATAATATAGTACAACTTATTAACAAGAGCTACGCTGGGCATGCAAAATACGCCCTCTCTTGGGTCAGCGGAAACTGGTAAAAAAGGGGCATAACTCTGGCAAAAGTTGGCGGACGGAACTCAAATTTGAACTTGACCTGTGTTTTGGTGTGAGAAAGTAATATACCAAATTATCATCCGGACAACAAATTTCAGGGATTTTCTAAGTCAAATTAAGTCAAATAAGGGGCATAACTCCGGTGAAAATTGGCGCTGTCTTTTCTCTTAATAAACGCACATACCAAATTTGATTGAAATCGGTTCACTCTAACTAAAGTTACCATCCGGACAACAAATTTCAGGGATTTTCTAAGTCAAATTATGTCAAAAAAGGGGCCATAACTCTCGCCAAAATTATCGGATTAAAACGAAATTCGTACTTGAGCTGTATTTCGATATATGTAATCCACAAAAAAAAACGGATTTTGCATATAAACATTCCAAAATCGAGTTATCATCCGGAAACCAAAAAACATAAGAAAAACTGAATTTTCTGAGTCGAAAAAGGGGCATAACTCTGCCAAAAATGGTCGGACAGAACCCAAGTTCGAACTTGACCTGTGTTTTGGTGGGAGAAAGTAATATACCAAATTTGGATTCATTCCGATAAACTATACTAAAGTTATCATCCGGACAACAAATTTCAAGGATTTTCTAAGTAAAAAAACGTCAAATAAGGGGCATAACTCCGGTGAAAATTGGCGGGCGGAACCCAAATTCGAACTTGAACTTAATTTTCGGCTAATAAACCCACATACCAAATTTTATTAAATTTGGTTCACTCTAACTAAAGTTATCATCCGGAAACCAGGTTAACGGACGCCCGGACGGACGCCCGGACGGCTCGACCAATACTATAATACGGCGTTTTTTTCAAACGGGCCTATAATAATTAAATTTGGTTCACTCTAACTAAAGTTATCATCCGGAAACCAGGTTAACGGATGCCCGGACGACGCCCGGACGGACAGACCAATACTATAATACGGCCGTTTTTTAAAACGGGCGTATAAAAAGGGGGTTAACTTCTTAAGATACAACATATGACTTGTCACCACACTCACCATGGCTTTATTTTAAGAAATTTATAATATATTATGTCCTTTAACTATACTGAAGTGATTAAGATTCTTGTATTCAATGAACATTGATGGTTAGCTATTGAAGTTTCAAATCATTAGAGGACATTTCATGATATACGGTATCATATATTTCATGAATATCTCAAGTTTCATTTTCTTCTGATAAGGATCGACTTCACTTTTTTGCATGTCTTGCCACCAATATACTCATATCTTCAACATTTGAAATTGCGAGCTTTTTGTGGTGATTAAAGTTAATTTCTTGGCTTTCAGCCATCACATCCATACAAATGTATTACATATTTAGAGGCTAAAATATATAGAAAATAGTTGACTGTAAATGCTAAGAATGTTCTTAGCATTTTACAGTCCACTATTGTCTATATTTGAGCCTCTAGATATGTAATATACATTTATTTATACTGTATGGTGATAAAGGCCATGACAGCCGAAGGCTTCATAATCTTCTCTACAAGACATCCCTATACTACATGAACATATATATTCTTATTAATTTCTTGGATATCAGTTCTGGTCAAATAGATTTCTAGCTTGATCCATTGACAAATTAATTGACACAAAGTGACATGAAAGACAGAGATGATCATATGAATGGTTCAGATATAGTGAAGAATATACAGGTAACAACA
The DNA here is from genome assembly GCA_032622095.1 of Siphonodentalium dalli. NCBI lineage: Eukaryota > Metazoa > Mollusca > Scaphopoda > Gadilida > Siphonodentaliidae > Siphonodentalium > Siphonodentalium dalli. The sequence continues at coordinate 59,044,006 of CP136067.1, forward strand.
ACCTTTAATACTCATATTTAAATTTGCAGTGTACTGTTTTGCTCATATTAAATTTGCATACTTTGAGTCATAATGGTGCACAAATTCGAAACAGATAGAACTATATCAGTAAAGGTCTTGTATCCGATGCCACTTTCGGTTCTTAGACCTTCCCAATAGCAGATTGTAAAACCACCACCATGTGCAGTGAGTAGAATATATTTTTTCATATGAGTATTTATCAAATATTGTTTTGTTACAATAATCTATATATGATAAATGCATTTAGACATCATTGACAAGACATTTGCAATCATAATTTAATATCAAACATTTTTTATCAACACATGACCTCTGTTGAGATTGACTTTCCGTATACCAATAATTATCTGCTCAATGCAGGTTTTAATAATGTATAAATATATAGTGAACATACATTTGAAATTTCATTGATATCTGTCAACCGATGGTGGAGATACGGACAAAAAACCAACACTTCCAAATAAACAAAGATGAATAACTCTAAAACAGAAAACCAGAAAAAATGATTGATTTCCCTCATAGTAATGAACATCCATACCAACTTTCATTAAGATTCATCAACTGGTGGTGGAAATACTAGTATCTGCTCAGACAGACAAAAAAAACAACATTTCCTGATAAACAAAGATGAATAAATCTAGAACGGAAAATCCGGAAAAAAAAGATTGAACACTCCAAAGGAGTGTTGAATGCCATCATAGTAATGAACATCCCTACCAAATTTTATTCAGATCTGACAACTGGTGGTTGAGATATCTGCTCAGACGGCTAGACAAAACAACGGACGAATAAATGTCTGGACGCCCCGATGGACGAGATACCGGGTACATGTAAATCCATTCTCTTTGAGAGGGTATAAATATAGATTACTATATAAACATACATACAACATATGTGCATTAATTCTTGAGACAAGAAAATAAACCTCTCGATTTCTCATACCGTCCCAAATCCCCCTCCCCACACCCACTCATATTTATGTGGCAACAACAACTTTCCTGCCCATATTTGTCACAAGCTTAATAATGAGTTTTCTCTATGGCGTGACCCACTCCCATCCTTGCCTTTGGTGCTTTATTAGACAAGCTGTGTTCTAGTTGTAACATTACATTATGCCCCAGTAGTTATGAGTCTGGGTGAGTTAATAATTTCACCTTCCCTTTGATCACAATATGATGGCAGATAGGATACAATGATAGTTAATATCGGGGTTATGCATATGGGAGCGATTTTATGGGATGATGGCATCAAGTCATCACACATCACTCTGGATCACTGCATATGACAAGATGACCTGCCGATATATGAGTGTAGTTTTTGGTACAGTTGGATGTTTTAGCGATAAGCTTGGTCAACTGGTTCTTCTAAATTGCTATGCTATTAGTGGGTTCTGCTGATTTAGCTAGCTATGATGTTAGTGGAGCAAACAATGATGTTAAAGATAGTGAATCAAATTTATGCAAAACATGCATCTCCCCCTTAAGCAGACGACAGGCAGATGAAAAGATAGTTATTAATACATGTGCATAATTCATATTCTTTGGTGGGAAATGTTCCGTTATAATTAAGTTCAGTAGATAAAGGGTTAAATTTCTGAGGTTTTTAAGGATGTCTTAATCTGGTCTGTGATGACTGGAAAAAACCTGATGCATGTGGATATCCTTAATCTGCCATTGTTGTTCATGATTATACCAAACATCAGTCACATCCGTTCAAAGATGACGGAGATACAGAAATGGATGTATTTTACACTCTAAGGGCCATAACTTCAGAAGAAATGAATGCACAAAATCTGTTAAATGTGGAATTTTTTGCATATTGAGAAATTAAACTAACCAAGAGGTGTGCACTCGAGTGCTAGCATACCTCCACCGTGGCAAATTCAACCCGCATTATCTGTAAACCCAACAAAAAAGATTTTTAACTTTAAAGAAAAATTCGGACTAATAATATCGATATGGTGTCACAAGAAGCTTGTACAAAATTTTTTATTGAAATCGGTTCATATTTGTTAAAGTTATTAAGTCGGACAGAATTTTCTAAGTCAATATAAGTCGAAAATGAGGCGTAACTTAAAAAAAAAAAGTCGGACCAAACCGCAATTAGCATCATGCGGAGAGGCAGTCCCAAGGAGATTGCATACAAAAAATTATTGAAATCGGTTCATAGTTGTTCGAGTTATGAGGTCGGATGGATGGACGGACACATGGATGGAGAAAGCGTGATGGACGGACGGACGGACAGATGCAGTCAATCCAGTATACCCCCCATTTTCTTCAAAAGTGGGGGTATAAAAAGAAACAGATTCTTTATATAGAAACTAAAATATTTTGTTAATTTGTTAATAAAGATCAGGCCTATAAGCAGAATGAGGTCCCCAGCGTGTAAATTTTAGTGATGCTAGCCAGTTCTGCAGTGTTGTGTCACTAAATTCACCCTCTGGGCGCTCTGGGGTCCTCATTCTGCAAATGTCCAGCACCATATTTTGAGGACTGTTGTTGTTGGCTTGCAACTGGTACCTAGGAAGAGAAACTCTTCAAGTTTGACATAATTATACCCTAAACGTGTGTACAAGCTACTACTATATCCATCCATCAGATCTCACAGTGTGTGTGTCACACTGTGTAAACTGTTGGGCGTTGCGAATGTTTGTTCGATGAGATGATTGTAGACTTTTTTCTAATTGCTGAGTTGACATATTAACAACAATATTGTTCTGTAAAAAAGCTTAATTCCTACCAGTGATGAATGTATAATGTGAGTATTGCTGCAAAAATTATGATGAGTTTATGCACAGAAACAAGCAGAACCAACTACAGTATCACAACTCACCAAATGAACTGACACTCCCAGAAAATGTGAGACATCCAACAAATGCTTTGAATAAAGCAGTATCTATCCAGTATCGAAGAGGAGACACACCCTGTTATTTAATTTGATCAATTTGTTCTATAAGGAGCTGCAGGCAACACCCAGCTATCTGCCTATTGATTTCTGAATAAAATTCCACACTGATATTCGTTACCATAGAAAATATCTGCATCTTCTCGGGTAGGCAAGATGCAGTCAATGGGGAAACAATTGGGTAGGGGGTGGTTCTACCCCCTCTTCTTTAAAACAAACAAGTTAGAAACTTGATGCATAAAGATATTAATAGATATTATAAGATATTTCTCAGGGGATGGGGTCTGTAAAAAAAAACAAACAATCTGTGCACGTGTAGGGCTGAACAAAATGCCAACACCTGGAGCCCAGCTGAATTTGTTGAAACAATTACCTTTCATGATTATCTGCCAGCGCAGGTCTCCCATAGGGAGCCTCACATATACCGGTATAAGAGAAAGCGCTGGCTTACAAGATCAAGGTAAATATTGTTAGACGAATGCGTTCTCTTATATATGCGAGGTACCCTATAGGTGACTTTCACATATAAGAGAATATATTGGCACATGGTTTTCTAACAAAAATCAGGAAGCTCCAGTCATGAAAGGTTAGTAGAAATTAGTATCCGATTTTAGGCTGAATTTCAGACATGGAAGACGAACTTAAATTATTTTTACTATAATTATGATTGCACTAGTATATTTCTAAATGTATGAAAAATATGCTGTGACAGAACAATTCAAACTCTAATAAATATTTGGGATGAAAATGATTCTCACAGCTGGTTGGAAATTGGACTGATGCTAAAGGTTGCCTCAAGGGGTGGGTGTGAAGTTAGAAATTTGAAGGTGGACATCCCAATAAAATAACCTCTTGCAACAATGCTGAATATACTATATACTAGAAGTTATATTACTTCATACATTGTATATAATACCTCTAGCAGCTTAAAGGACACAGATTGGAAGTTGATTCTTACATTTACAGACACTGAAAGTCAAATTAAATGCATATGGCTCAAATCTTATTGAGACTTTCCATTAGCCAAACAAATGTACATTTAAACAGAACATGTGACTGCCTACAAAGGGATCTAAAAGAAAATCTTCATGGAATTCCATTAACTCATATTGATGTTTACGTCACCTGTAATATAAGTATCACAAACCTTGTGTATAAACAATTACTGTCGGCAGATTTCTCGTTTTCACAGTCGGCTTCAGGACAAAGGTAGTATTGATCCAATCGGAGAAAAACATAGACATAGTGATGTTTATGTGGGAATTATTTAAGGACTGTTTTTGTGATACAGCTGTCAATATATTGTTACAGCAGTTTGTAAAATTCCGATTGGACAGGCTTGGCTGAAGGCCCCCCTCCAAGTCCACAGCATCATGTTCACTTATGGCACAGTGATATCTTATCACAATCATTTAAATACAGGTCAGTTAGATGAAGGTGGGAACTGGTACTTGACAAACTGTCTGAAGATAACCATTGTGATTCTGATAGGAACAGTCCTAGATGCCCGTGATTGTCATTTCATACTGTCGGAAGTTATCCATTACTCTACTCACTTCTCTACTGGGGAAGTACATGTAGTTCTGAAAAGTTCCATTTGCATCCCCCCTTCGATGTTTTGTTGGTCAATCATTACTACAAATGAGAAATATTACATCTTTAATAGGAAGTACAGTCTCATATACAGGCCATCTATTAGTATATTGATCTTATTAAATGGTAGCTATTCCAACATCTAGTACTGTACTCTTGGAATCCAAATAAGCATACCCTTATGTTTATTAATTTTTTGGGTCCATACATTTTATATTTAAAAATTGGGCAGGCAAGACTGCAGGCCTTATCAAAATTACTGGAGCAATCACTCAAGTCAAGAAAATATACTAGTGGTGCAAACACATTGTTGAAAGTCTGTTTGCTAACTCCTATGACAAAAAAAACCAGGTCAGAATTTGAGAAATATATAAGATTGATGGTATAGCATTTCAGAGTTCAGACTGACTTGCTTCTATGTTGGAAATTGCCACCCTGTACTGTTATTCTGCCAAAACACTTATCGGGTTCAGCAGAATTATCCACCCTGTACTCTTATTGGGTTCAGCAGAATTATCCACCCTGTACTCTTATTGGGTTCAGCAGAATTATCCACCCTGTACTCTTATTCCACACTGTATGCTTATTTGGAGCCCTTGAGTACTGTTTGCATGCATATCTTCAAACTTTCATGGTTTAGAACCTCAAACTTCCAACTTTTGAATTCTCCCGATATAAAAACATATTGGTCTTTTTGGGTGAGTCTATTCCACTGGTAAATTAATATTCTTAAATAGAAGCAATCAGAAGAATCTATCCCATAATTAGTTTGAATAATTGGATAGCTGCAGGAAATTTCTGCCGGTTAAAACAATGATTTATTGTAACTCTATTTTCCAACTTCCTTATTTGAGTTAGGACTTAGGAGTACAACTCGTTAGGTAAGTTTCTCATCTGAGGACGTGTAAACAGAATGATTTTAAAAGGTGATTAATCTTACCCCATCTACCTGACTGAGTCAATATACAAACAAGCAAGTTGCATGCAAGCACACTCAATCAAGAAATAAATGTTCTGCTGAGTACACGACAGAAACTGGGAAAATAAAGCAACCAATTTGTAAATTTATGATTTATCACTCCAAATATTGCTAATTGAATACAGCAATACCCTAAATAATCGACTCCTTATTAACCACAGCAGAATTATGGGTAACTTTTCAGGATAGAGTCGGAAATATGGCTTGTTACCATTCATCGGAAAGCTCTCACTGAAAAGTTACCCATAATTCTGCTGTGGTTAAGGAGTCGAATATTTAGGGCATTACTGTAGTAAGTTCAAATATTTAAGACTGAATATGATTTTCAGAACATTTGTCAATGCTTCGACAGTAATATTTATATAACATTGGTTTTGACATGCAAAATCTCATTATTGGAGAGTTATTAATAATGAAAATAAGAATAAAGCCAATCTATATTTTCATGTACTTGATAGTTGTTTTACAGACAAACTAGCCAAAAATAGCATAATAAATTTCCAGACACATTGCTAATTTCACAGTTTACAAATTTGGAGATTACAACAACTAATTAAACACTAAAACGCATCCAGTATTTACCAATTATACCAAGCAAGGAGAATAGAATGAATTATTTCCAACAGTTAACACCTGGTTTTGTTATGAAATTCGCCAAAATGTAACTGAAAGGAGATATCATTCTGTGAATCATTAAACTATTTATGTGCTGTGACGTCATACTGCAGGGATTGCATGCAGAAACAAGCTATTTATGTAATACTAGCTGGTGTGCCCGACTTCATCTGGGCTATTTAGGGATTTCTTTGTGATCGCCTCTATCTGGGAAGAATATACTAGCGTCTGGACAAACTATTGTTCGATCGGTCCAGAAACATGCCTATATGAGCATATATGAGCGAGGTCAATGACACGGTCGGTCGTGAAATTGGATTCGCCCATATTGTTCCCGGGATCATTGTAGGCCTACATACCAAATTTGAGTCAGATCAGCGGTTTTCGAGTCGATAATTAACACACATACATACACAGACAGACAGAAGTTCCAAAATATATAGGAGATGAATGATAGTGAAAATATTTAGACTCTATAATACACAGCTTGTTCGAGAGTCTAATTTTAATTAGAATTGATGTGGGTGAACCAGTTATCATTGCTTATCGAAATGGTCGAATGTTTTACAATCGGAAAAGCATATTGAGATGACCTTCAACTCAGATCATGCTTAAAAATAGGTCCCAATTTTTGCCCATGTTGGAAAAATTAAGCTTCTATGTTTTGGTTTTCCATGTAGAACTGATGATTTTATCATGATTTTTGGAATATCCCCATGCTCACTATTCCAGTTATCTATACTGTTGACAACAACTTGCCGATCATAAAAGCCATGCAGATTGGAAAAGGCAGAACATCTGAATCATTCATTAACTATGAATGTCAGAAATTGTGACCCCCCCTCGTCTGGAGTAAACTTGCTGGACATGCAACTGTTGGAATTTAACTACAAACAGCTTTCCTCAAATAGTGTATATTCTCCAGGGTGATGGATTGGGAATGTCTGCACTCTTTTGATAAGCTGACCATTGCAAAACTCCCATATAATCAACATAATTGGTCTAGAAGATCCCTCAGGGAAATTAATGAGGTGGGGGAGGTATGCACCGTTATTTGCATTCCAAATTCCCAATCCATTATCCATGATAATTGTAACCTGGGGTAATTTCTACAACTACTAGCAGGCTCTATCAGCAGTGTTCGCGCTGGAGAGAAAAATCTTCTGGCCAAAAAATTGGCCAAATGAAATTTTTAGTGGCCAAATGAACAAAATATTGGCCAAATTATAAAAAACTTTGGCCAAATGAAATACTCATTTTCTTGGCTATCACAATTCATGACTATTAAAATTATAATTTTTAAATATATAACTCTTTGACTATGTCGCATCGCTGACACCGTGTTCGCAACTATTCAAATAATGGGGTGTGTTAGTTGTCATCGCTATTTTCGGCGAAATAGAACAACAATTATGTTGCTTATTATCATGAGGTGTTCAATACCCATTGTTTATGGTGTGAAGTCCGCTTCTTATAAGACGGAAGGCAGTTTACAACACATTACATACATGTAACTGACATGTCATCGCTGGTACATCGAATGGGACAATGCATTTATGTATTTCATCTCACAGACTGCCTAATCAACAAAATATGATATAACCAGTGAGGAGATTAAGGTTTTTTACGATTAGTAATCGCCTTAGTACAACCATTACCAATCTATTAACACTCCCCTTACAAAATAAATTTGGGTTGCCATCATATGATTTATCGGAAGTACGAAACCCGCATGTCCAAAACCGGCGATATTTCGTCGCCTGTCTTGGTCGATCTATTCAGCTGAATTAGATTTCTGTGTCCATTTTTGGTGAAAAAAAGTTTGGCCAAATGAAATTTTTTGAGGCCACCGACCACGCAAACACTGTCTAGCAGGGTCTCATGGATTTCAACCCTGTTAAGGCACCTAGTTTTAGAAGATTCTTGTAAATTCAGGAAAATGCTAATGCAATACGATATATGAGGCCCCCACCCCCCATGGAATACGGAATACCACTTAATACAGAGGGTGGAATACGGAATACCAGTTAACAGTCATATGGAATACATAAAAATATATGAAAACTTCATTTTTTGGAAGGTCGGCGTACGAATACCGGTATATTTGGAATACCTCCTAACAGAGGGGCCGGAATACGGCGTACCTCATAACAGGGCATGGAATACGGCGTACGAAAAGGGGGGTGGGGGCCTCATATATGACATCATTAAAATTAAATAATCACAGTAGAACATGTAATAAGTCATGTTTATAACAGTCTATATGATAAAAGATTCCCGGATATGCACGAGACTATTTGCCTATAAGTTCCAATTCCATTACATGAATGACTCCACAGAGAAGACGTGTATGCAGCAATGGTGCACAGGCTATAATTGTTTCACTTTGGGTGAAAATCGACCGAGCTGATTGACACCTCTGGAAGAGATTGATCTGCAACTCTGAAGAATATTACAACAGTTGAACATTCCAGTAAAGGCGACATCAGACCTGCTGCTGGCAGTATTTTGATAGTAAGGTAAAATGCTGCTAGACCAAGCATCCTCCGAAAAGGTGGCTTTATTTGACCGGTGGCTTTTTTAGAAATGAAAATTTTATTCTGGGAACAATCACTGAATAAAATTTGCTTTCAACAGTCTATGTTGGAAAATTATTTGATTAGATAACAATATTAATCAGCAAATTCTAAGTAAAAAAAAGAGGCATAACTCAATCAGAAATGGTGAGACCGAACCCAAATTCAAACTTGATCTTGAACACATACATATACATGTAACTTGAAAAATCATCCGGACAGCAAATAATCAGCAAATTCTATGTTGAAAAGGGGATGAGGTCCAGGGACCCTTCCATATAGGTATGTCCGGTTGCCTCAACATCCTCAGGCTGCCACTGATCATTCACTATCATTAGCACTGACTTACAGTTAACAAAGTTCATTGTACAAATGCACTTCCCCCCCTCATGACGTGTGAATTGAGAGAGTTGGTGACGAACTTCAGATGGTCCTTGAATAAATTAAAATAGCAGCTGTATAATACGCTATCCAATATATACATAGTATTTTGGTTGCATAATCCATAGTGTTGACACATAACTCGGATTTGCCATATTTGGGAACCTGTAACTGGTGTGAAATTAAAGAAGCTTTAGTCTTCATTACTCACTTTCCATACAGTAACTGCTGCCCTCTCCTCGTCAACTCATGTGGTAATATCTGCACAAGTATCTGCATGAATTTAATTGTCACTAATTTAGCTGTGTATAAGCTACTAAAACTGAGATTTATATTTTATCTCAAGTTTAATGAATTCAAAATTGTTCATTTTCTATTATTCAACACTATGAAGGTTTGATACTCCGAAGGTCCGATACTCTGATTGTCAGATTATTAATGACGGGCAATGAAAACACTTGTATGTAAATTTGATTTGTTTTAAAGACTCTACCATTGATGCATTCTTAACCCTTTGAACCCGGCTGGCCGGTATTCCGGCCAGAACGTAATTACATATATACACGACTGGCCGCTTTTCCGGCCATGACGTAATCTCGTTCTACCGTCCGCGTCCCAGTGTTGCACTTTATTTTTTATATTTCAATAAATACTCAATGTTAAGAAAATAAAAATAGTGTTGCATAAAATTAATATTATAACTGTTTTAGCTGCCCAAAAAAGGTTTTGTTTGGCATAACGAAGTATAAGCCAATTAAAAACCGGATACAGTCTCCATTTTATCACATTTCTGCAATGACGGCACCGCCATATTGCTTCTCGCGACCTCTCGTTTCGCGTTAGGTCATATCGCCTTATATGGCTCATAAGAGATCTAAAAATATATATTTATAGGTAAAAACTTTAGTGACGTATTCTTGTGGTATTTATAACCCCCAATGTGTGAAGAAATTCCCGCTAAATTATATAATTCGCGCCAACGAATGTCGGATGTAAACACATGTCATACAAGTTTTGTTCAAGAATATACAAACTTCTGAGTTCATTAAATCATAACTTTTTTGTGCAAAGGTACACGCTATATAGATTTTCACGAGAATAAAGTTCAGAATCGTGTCTTTAAGATGGCATAAGCCAATAGACAGCACAATGCCACGCATTTTAGTTATTGGTGGGGTATTCAGAGAACACCCATACTTTGTTTTGGTTAAAACCCATATGACGTCATGTATTTTATACGTTGGGATTGTGACGTTACGTAAAAAAAATTGGCAGTTTCTATAATAAATCTAATAAGTTTTCAATTTTTAATAACTTTTTCTGGATTTAAGATATTGAAATAGATTGTGATGTGCTGAATTCAGAATTTAATAATCTTTCCAATGGTGTAAACAATATGGTAGAAGAGAATGCATACATGTACATACCATACGCCTGAACACAGTCTACAATAAGTCAAAATACCCCTGGGAGCCCAGGGTCAGGGCGTCGATCGTTGTGGGGAGCCAGGGTTCAAAGGGTTAAACTTATAACTATTTTGTACATTTGCCTTCTAGTGACTCATAAAATGTAGGGGCTCAGCAATGTATAATGTATTTTTGTAACGTCGCGTTGATAAAAATAAATCGATGAGGGCGCGAAATATATAGACGCCGACTATTTGTGCATTAATAAATTTGTCGAAAGATTCATCAATTCGAAAGTGAAAAGGTTCTATCTTCGACGTCAAAGCATTCTTGTTGGCTTCCCCCACCCCCACATACATGTATGGCAAGGTTGAAGAGCGTTGTCTCAAATATGTGCAGAAAAGATATAGCGTTGAATTTTCCCCAAATATAGTCTTCAAATTAGTACTTTATAGTGCATTCTATTAACTTTATTTTTTTTATTTTTTCGTAGCGTGATTTCAGTTTCCTAATTTCGAGAACCGAAGATCTCATGCATATAATCACGACACGAGACTAAGTATCTTAATAGGTATAACTCAGCATCTCCATATAAGAAGTAAATTACTCGTATGAACCAACCCAAATTTGCTGGTGCTTCACAGAACAAAATAAATTATTTGAACCTACCAACAAACATACATGCAAGAAAGAGGTTTGCGCTTGTCTTAGGTGCACTGCGATGATGCAAAATCTCAGAAAACCACACATAATAATTCACCCTTTGGTTATAACTTCTGATAATTCAAATGTATACCGACCTCTAGAAGAACGATCATCAAAGGTCTGCAAGCGATGAAACCCAGTTACCTCAGAACACCGTTGAAGTATAGGTCTGTTGGAGTATTGGACCTTTGAAGTAATCGGTCTTCAGAGATTTAGACCTTCGGAGTATTAATAATTAGGCCTTCACAACAACAGTACATAACCCTCACCAACTGAGCTATCCAGAAAACGTGATCACATGTGGATGCATCCAAGTTAGATATATTATCAGATCAGATATGCAAGCAGTTGTGCAGTTGTGTATGCATGCATGCTTCTCTAGCTTCCTCGGATATTCCGCAAGATGGGGCAATAGAATTTAATGTACCTGGTAGTGCATGGTTTATAACTATCAAATATACCTGTGCATGCAGTTGCAACAGCTTGTGGAAACTTACTCTCAGGTGCCCAATAAGATTGTCGACACTATTATTATTTTTGGAGAAAATTTCCCATGATTACTATTATTTGGCAAAAAGAGTGAAATTGCCATCACTATATTTATATTACTTTAGCCATTTAGCTATTATTAAGCCATCACTATGACTCAACTATTTTTATATCTGTTGTGTTGAGGGAAATAAGAATATGGGTGTAGCTACATGCATATAATTCTTGGTTGCATGTACCGACTAGTCGACTTCGACTCAAATATTGGGGTTGGACTAGTCGACTTCAGAATCTCAAGTCGTTTCAACACTATCAAAGTCCAAACCACATTATAAACCCCTTTCGTTGGCATGGACGGACGGACACACAGACGGATGGACGACAACCCAATGAACCCATGGCAATAGCTCAAACTTGACTTTGTCAAGTTGAGCTAATAAAAAAGTGTATACTCCATATATTATGAACGATGCCAACAGAAAACTATCGAATGTGAACGCTGCATGAAGGTTATCAACAAGTGAACTATTATTATTCATCTTCTGTGTGATCATTTTCACACTATTCATATAGGATTTTGTCTTGATCACATTTGTTAGAAGATTTTATCAAAATCCGCTGATAAGTACACATACCATTACTTTAATAATAATATAGACAAGTATGGAAAGCTCCTGTGTGAGATTGACGAGTCGCCATCCGAGATTGTAACGTCATAACTAATCCGTGCTTCTAATTATAGCCTGTAAGTCGGATGGCGACTCGTCAGATTTTCAATTTTTGTATTGTTGGAAATTCACATTAATAAATGTTGCAAGAAATGCCAAATCATTTCAGATTTGCAGTGTTACTTTCAAGACATATATATAGTTTATTGAGTGGAAGAAATATTTTTACAATTGATGCATTTTTATGCTGAAACAGGACTTGAAACTAGTTGTGGTAGCGGGAGTCCAATTGACTCTGAATCCAGTAAATTGGCCAGCTTTCCATACTTGTCTATATATTATTATTATTGAAGTAATGTTGTGTGTATTTATCATTGGATTTTGATAATAATTTCCAACAACTGTGGTCTTAATTCAAAGCCGTTTTTTACCAATAGACAAATTGAAGTGATATTCATGCACATACATTGTTCGACCCATATAAAAATCCCCCTTGGTGTCACCTTGGTTCACCATGGTGGTAGCACAGTAAAGTGGTACCACAGTGAAAACACCACAGTGGTACCAAGGTGGTAGCACAGTAAAGTTTTTGTACCAAGGTGGTACCACGGTGGTAGCACAGTAAAGTTTTTGTACCAAGGTGAAACCATGGTGGCACCAAACCTGACCAAGGTATCACCATGGTGGTAGCACAGTAATTTTTTTCTACCAAGGTGACACCAAGGTATCACCACGGTGGTAGCACAGTAAAGTTTTTCTATCAAGGTGAAACCATGGTGGCACCAAGTATAACCACGGTGGTAGCACAGCACTAAAGTTTTTAAATCAAGGTACCACTATTACATTTTACTTTGACCTTCAACCACAATGCTATTTACCATGTTGTGGGTCTCATCTACAATGGTATTTACATGCTTTGATATACCACGGTACTGGTACACCCCGGTACAATAGTACCGCGGTTATATACCCCGGGTTCTATAATTATCACTGGGAAAACAAATTATTTAAATTTTAACCATTGAATTGTTAAACGTGATATTTTTTGCACTAAACCATATTTTTTGTCGAACCAAATGACACCAGCTTTTGACGTGAGAAGATACATGTATGTAGTTGTTCGTAACAAAGAGCCGACATTGTTAGACCCAAATCGGCCACCCGATTGGTGAGTCGTGCGCGGTATCAAGTGGTGATGCGTGCGTCGTCTGCCGGAAAGCTTCAATATTGACGATTTTGTAAAGGCGAACTGAACGACTCTGAATGGGGATTTTCGGATCTGGACGAATCCTTTAAAGGTAATAATTGCTGCCTTATGATAACACATCAATATAAAAGAATAGGTTCAGATGGACATGTTTAGAAAGAGATATACATACCCAAAATAGTCGCTGTTAATATCATTTCTACCTACATAAAGCTCTATATAGAGGTCATGATTGATGCCCTGTCCGCTAGTTTACATCGACAATTTGCAAACGCATTTAATTTTTTAATCTGATGGATTAATCTTGGTTTTCAATTTGGATAACCACATATTGAACTCTGAGACGTTTACATTTGAATGTTTCAACTCGTTTGCGAGTACTATATAGCAGTAATTAGTACGAAGTTTTTAATGTACGAAAACAAATTTAAAATGTGAGCGGGAGAGAACTCTTGTCTCTCGTGCAGGTTGATTGACGGGGAAAAAAACATGATTTTCTCTGATAATTCTCTCACAATTTACTATTTCTTAATATTCAGACGGTATGCATACTATGAATTAATTGGTGGTGGCTGATGAGATAATTGTATTGTAATGATCTGATGATGGGTGTTATTTTTTTAATTTTAAATCATATGTTATTGACTTATTTTGTTTACAACTTTCTTCTGACGTTCTGTTCACAATCAGTCACGCGGTGATTACAGTTTAGCGTGATTCCACTTAACCTAGTCGAAAATCTATGGGATAAAGATACCTTCAGTGTATAGTAAATTTAGACTACCCTTATTCCAGAATGAACCAGATACATGCAGGCGATGAAAGACCGATGGTCTATTTTAGTTTAAATTTAGATCGATCGGTCTAATATTTAAAGACCTATTTAAGTTCGACCTCAATCAAGTTTCGACTTTCAAGTGACTGATTTTGAATGATAGGGGGTTTCTAAGCAAATTCACAGAACAAAAGTTATTCTAGTATTTACATGTATATGTAACAGAACGAGTGAGACTGAGAGAAGTGCGATAGTCGCACCGAACATTGGCAACACCCGGAATCACCAGGCTGACTAACCGAGCTTGACTTCGCTTAAAGTGATGTGAAATACTCTGGTATGGTGATCAAATAGAAATGGAAAATAATCTTGTTCAAATTTTTACAAATAGTATATCTAAATTGATAATACACACTGTCATTCTTGTATATGAATCAAATGCAGTGACTCTCCACCCGAACAAGTACATAATATGTCTAGCTGGTAATCACACAAAACGTCTAATGACAAGGATATGACTGAAAGACCTTCTTGTTCACACCAAGTCTTGTTCGGGTTACTTATACATATCAGAAAAATATGGGGTCGGCAGGTATACTTGGCTTAAATTTTTATTTTTTAATTAGTTATTTTCTTATGTTGACCTATTCTTAACCCTTTCATGATGGGAGCTGCTCTGGTGCTGCATTAACCTTTTCATGACTAGAGCTTCCCGAAATTATGTGAACACCATGTGCCAAAGCATTTTCTTATACAGATATATGCGAGTCACCCATGGGCACCTCGAATATATAAGAGAATGCATTAGAATAATATTTAAGCCAATGCATTCTCTTAGATATGCGAGGTACCAATACTCACATATATAAGAGAATGCACTGGCACAGGATATTTAATGCTGCTCTAGCGCAACACCCGTCATGAAAGTGTTAAACATATTATGCCAGTGCATTCTCTTAATAGACTCTTATATATGCAAGTGGTTTCTTTTTTGCATTGTTTATTTTGTTGATGGGTGGATACCATGTATGTTAGTTCCAATCGTTTGACAATGCCTCGATTAAAGAATCGATCAATTAACTAGGGTTAGCCCCCTCCCCATCAGGGTAATCTGCAATGTAGCCCACCCCATGTCGGGGATCATAGTCCTTCTGACTGTCCTTGTGCCTGGGAAATCTGGCACCATCCCTGCAAGGTGGTTGGAAGAAAGGTTTAAACACTTGAAAATTTAGTGTCATTTATATTCCCATTCGTCAAGCGACAACACCGGAGATGATATTAAATTATTTGTACATGATTGAGATTCTACAGAAGATGTATTTCACAGTAGGTGAATGTCCCATCTCAATATTGCATGATTTAGGCGACTTTGATGAGCCGATTTTGCTTTGCGTTGCTTTCAATCATGGAATTTCTCCCAGGTAATTAATTCAATATTTATGGCGATATTGGCCCACAAGTCACAAAAATCATGCAATCTCGAGCTGGAAGTTGGAACCAACCCCTACTTAGAAATAGATTATTAAGGAACAAGAATTAACAAACCCTTATATTCCCCGTGTTGTTTGTTCATTGTTGTAAAGCTCATCAGAATAACAACCAGTTTCCAGCCAGGTTCTGAACAGATGGAATATGATATGATCATTACAAATTTGAGATATGATGGTCCCATGCGAGTCAAACAGAATGAACCTTGTATTACATGACCATGTAAATCTTATCGGCAACTTGTTATATTAATTGTTCTATAATGTATAATTGATGCTTCATATTAGACTATTTTTTTAATACAATGTACTATTCTTTTCAGTGTGTGCTAACGTGCAGCAGGGAATCTAGTGCCAGAGTATGTGTCGTATGAATAGGTGACTTGTATGGGATTGTGCAGCTACTACATACATTGTACATGTGTGTACATGTACTTCATCATGGAAATAACAATATGTTATTCATCAACTTTATCTACATAAATACATGTAGTGTACTGCGATATATGCGTGTGATACAGTCTGGAATGTTCACTTTTTATGGTATAGTAAATTAGTAACATGATGCTGAACAATCAAGAATACTCAACAATAATCGTTGAAAAGTTTCTCCGTACCTTTCTCCTACTGACTTAATTATGGCAAAAGTGCCAAGCTGTTAATTATGGGGCAGGTTAATACAAATGGATGTGTGGTGACTGGTCAAACTGTTTTGTGTGACTGAAAGTACTCGAGTAATTTTAACTGTCAGTGGGCTGACGCATACATGTGATAATTTACAGTTTCAAATTGGATAATATTGAAGAGTAGCAGGTGCCAGAGGTGGATATTCTGTACTGGTTATTTCAATGTTCTTGTTGCAAGGGGTGAATACATAGGGCCTACAGATGACATGGTGAGACAATGTTACGGCAGAAAGGTAATGGCGTTCTGGAGAAGTTTGAATAAATGTTGAAAATTTTAATTTTATGAAGCTGTGTGTTCCTTTTCACAATAGTTGAGTCCAATCAAAGATGTTTTTCCTCGATACTTAGATGCAAGTCTGCAAATAGTGTGTCTGACATTTGCAGAATGAGGTCCCCCAGAGGGTGAAATTAGTGACGCTATCCCGCACAGTGGGCTAGCATCACAAAATTTAAATTCACCCTCTGGGGACCTCATTCTGCTAAGGTCTCATCTTCTAGGAATTATTTATAGTCACAAATTAACAATGTTTTGAATTACTTAATCCCCTTCTATTCAGTTTCTATATCCCCTAATTTGCAGCAGATAAAATTCAATTGGGGAATTTCATACTGATACTAGATCTCCCATAGCATGCTGCAGTTGAGGCTTAAGCAGAATGAAGTCCCCAGAGGGTGAATTTGGTGATGCTAACCCTCTGGGGACCTCATTCTGCAAATGACAGACATATTATTTGCAGCCTTGTTTAGATTTACATATAAACACATTTATGCAAAGTTTCATCTGTCTGAGACTGTCTCCTCCCTTGTGTCATGATAAACCACATGATAAACCACAGTATACCATCATGGTAACACCATGGTAAACCAAAGTATACCACCATGATAACACCACAGTAAACCATGGTAAACCACAGTATACCACCATGGTAACACCGCGGTAAACCATGGTAACACCACTGTAAACGACAGTATACCAGCATGGTAACACCACAGTAAACCAAAGTATACCACCATGGTAACACCGGATCTGGGCCCACTCGCCCCAGGGCCCACTCGCCCCAGGCAGTTTTTGGGGCGAGCTGGCCCAGGTTTCAGGGGCGAGTTGGCCCGGGTAATACATTTGTATTAAAGTTGTAAATAAGTTAATAAATATATTAATTTTTTAAGTTCATATTATGATATATTTCAGAGTTATGTCCATCAATTTCGACATTTAGATTACTTTAGGCACGTTTGTTAGCAAAGATAATAGCCAGTATATCACACTAGTTGGTTTGAACGACGAACCAGCGAATTCATAAATAACAATACGTGTAATGAACTGTTTTCACATTCTTGATATTAAAGTTTCTCTTATTCCATCTCACTATCTCTGGAGTTTGGGAAACCCTTAGCCGTTATTGTCCCCGCATTCTTATCCTGTCAAAACAATAGAAGCATGTTGTTTACACAGTAAACAGTCGACTAATCACACCTCACACTTCAGAGGGTGAGATGGCTTCAGAACGTGTGATAGATAACCACTTTCATATGCCGACCACATACAGTATATAAGCAGTGCGATTTTTATCTGACATCATAACCACAAAGATGTTCCGTTATACAACCGCAGTGGCTCGACTCCAGCACATTTTCGATCGAGGAATGGAGTATCTTTCGGCATGACGTGCGGACAAATAATGATCTCGAAGGTGTGTATTCAACATGTATATTTAATGATATTCAACAACATTCAGTAACAAACATATTAAATTCAACAATCTATAATTATAATATTTAAATAATTTGATTAATTAATTAATCGCGTATTCAGAGAATTAATAATATTAATAATTCGATTAATTAATTCCAATATTATATAACAGATTTCAAAATGAATTAATTACTGTCATTTGTTAATTAACTCATTTGTTTTTTTCTTCAGGCTGGCATCGAAGACTAAATGCATCAATTGTAGAGTTAAACGTCTTAGCCGTCGACCTTGAAACCGACAGCTGGACGGCATACACCCAGTAGGCAAAACAGATCTGCGACCTATGGGATTCCTACACAGCAGATCCACCAGAAATGACGACAGGTGCATTCCTGAAGAAATGTGCTGCATTATATCTTAAGAGCAAAGCATAGAGAGGAGCGGCGGCCAACTGATTGTGGAGCATAATTCATCATCCATTCATTAATATGCACTGATCATATTCATTCCGTTATATTAGTCGTCGTATTTTTTACATATTCATTCACGTTCATGTTATTATGTATATATGTTCTTATGTTATTATTGTTATCAGCGAAATAAATAATTATCACTACTACCCAACTAACCAATCTAACTCTTGACAACCCTTAGAGAGAGACGGCGGGAGGGAGAGAGTGAGAGAGAAAGCAAGCAAAAAGACACAAAAGAAAACCAACTTAAATATTAAGACATTATCCCTTGGGGCGAGCTGGCCCGGGGCGAGCTGGCTCGGGGCGAGCTGGCCCAGGTCGACTGGGGCGAGTGGGCCCTGGGGCGAGTGGGCCCGTTTCCGTAACACCATGGTAAACCACAGTATACCACCATGGTAACACCGCGGTAAACCATGGTAACACCACGGTAAACCACAGTATACCATCATGGTAACACCACGGTAATTAAACATGGTAAAAAAAAACGAGATATATTGGCCACCTATCGTGGTGTAACCATGGTGGTTTCTGGACAAATGCACAAATGCACAAATTGCAATGTGGAACACCCACAAAACCTACAAAGGGTATAGGGTAATGTGGGGCATAATGTGACGTGGGGAATAATGCGACAGACGGTTGTTATCAGACCATATGATTTTTCCATGACTGAAGTTGAATCGCACATTTATTATTTTAGTAAGACCAATCATAGAAGTGGACATCCCAATTGGACCGACATCATTATGACTGTTTAATCTCACATGCGAAACGCCGGGGTAGGGGTCCCCACATTTGGTGACCCCCTTTTTGAATGGTTTATAACTTCCGGTAGGTCTTGTAGATGTTAAAACGAGAACATCTTACCACTACCACCAAAGCTACATGTGTATTTTGATAAAGTAAGACGAGTTATATAGTAAGTTGATCAGTTCTATGTACATTGGTTATTCACATTCACTCATATTTGGGTGAGAGCCAGGTTTTCTGGTTGTGGGGCATAATGCGACACTCGGGTACAACCAGTACGAGAAAACAAGACAGTCAATGACTGTGGGGTCGCTCACCAGACTGCAAAGACTGATAAGACTGGGACTCTGGAGACCAAAACAGTGAGCACTTTTCATAATCACTTTAAAAGAAGTAGATTTAAACAGGATATGTGGCTAGAGAGACTTCCAAGTATGTAGCTTGGTAAAAAACCACCTTGAAATTGCCAACTGTACACTACTGATCACCCCCCTCCTCCAGCTCAACAAGTCCCCTCCCGACCGGGATCCAGACTCCCAAGTCTTAGGTTGGAATTTCACAACCGACAACTCAAACTTTCTCAATTGTTGGAAATTTCCAATCTCACAAGCGCCTTTTTCTAAAACCATTTAAACATGTTTGAAGCCCAATTATCCATGGACCCAAAACACAATACATGTATGTCAGACCAATCAGTCAGGTGGTTCCAAGGTAGATGTTTTAATGAATTTGGTATTTCTATGATTTTATTGGACACAAAAGTGTTAACTCACCATAGACTGCCATTTCTTGACAGGTTGACCTCATTTTAACTTCCTGAGTCCTCCATACTATATGTAAGCTAAATAGTCCAAAATCCCTTGAGAAGACATTTTAAGAATTACTATAGAGACATATAGTTATGTCCCTGGTCCCACTCTTTTAACCTGGTGACCCCATCTGAATAAATTTGAATCCCAGACACCAAAGAACCCTTCATACATATCATAATATCAGTCAAATAGACCTGATGGTCCTTGTGAAGGAAGCATATTAAGAGGGAAACTGTCCTTCGCTTGGCCCCTATTTGACCAGGTGACCCCATTAAAAAAATCTGAATTGCAGTCAAGGAAGAACATTCCATTCTATATAAGCCAACTAGTTCTTGCAAACATATTTTAAGAATTACTATGTAGTGAAATAGTTAAGTCTCTTGCTCTGCCCTTATTTGACTTTGTGATCCCATTTTCACAAATCTGATAAGGATAAAAATTAAGTTCCCCAGTTGAAGTTGGTGATATTCACCCATTGGGCACCTCATTTATGAATTTTATCTTCTGCAAATTAGGGGATATAGAAACTTCCTAGAAGGGAAATTTAACTAACAACAATGTAAATTTGATACTATAGATACTTCCCAGAAGATGAGGCCTAAGCAGAATGAGGTCGTCAGAGGGTGAATTTGGTGATGCTAGCCTGCTGTGCCGGATAGCATCACAAAAAGCGTGTCTGTTCCTACATTGTGTATGACTGGCCTCAAGCAACACAATGTATTATACAACAAGCCTTGAAATAGTGTGATAGTGTGTCTGTCATTTGCAGAGTGATGTCCCCAGAGGGTGAATTTAGTGATGCTAAATTCACCCTCTGGGGACCTCATTCTAATAAAGTCCTCAACTGCTATGGAAGACCTAGAATAAAATTGAATTTCCCCAGTTGAAGTTGGTGATGTTCACCCATTGGGCCCCTCAATTATGAATTTTATCTTCTGCAAATTAGGGGATATAGAAACTTCCTAGAAGGGAAATTTAACTAACAACAATGTAAATTTGATACTATAGATACTTCCCAGAAGATGAGGCCTAAGCAGAATGAGGTCCCCAAATGGTGAATTTGGTGATGCTAGCCTTGAAATAGTCTGTCTGTTATTTGCAGAATGAGGTACCCAGAGGGTGAATTTAGTGAGGCTATCCTGCACAGCGGGCTAGTATCACTAAATTCACCCTCTGGGGACCTCATTCTGATAAGGCCCTCAACTGCTATGGAAGACCTAGAATAAGATTGAAGTTCCCAAGTTGAAATTGGTGATGTTCACCCATTGGGCACCTCAATCATGAATTTTATCTTCTGCAAATTAAGGGATACAGAAACTTCCTAGAAGGGAAATTTAACTAACAACAATGTAAATTTGATACTATAGATACTTCCCAGAAGATGAGGCCTAAGCAGAATGAAATCTTGAGACTCTAGATACTTCCCAGAAGATGAGGCCTAAGCGGAATAAGGTTCTCAGAGGGTGTATTTGGTTATGCTAGCCTGCTGTGTAGGATAGCGTCACTAAATTCACCCTCTGGGAACCTGATTCTACAAATGCCAGGCACTCTTTGAGAAAATGAAATTAATCTGATTTTAATGACCACTGAGTGATAATATAAACAACAAGGGTGCTTCATTGATAACACCATTAATCTCATTTAAATTATGGATGACATGAATACACTCCCTGGGGACTCTGTCTAAGGCTGCAGTTCTAAGCTCTCTTTATCTCTCTATCTGCCTTGCCATGTGTGATGTCTATCAGTTCATAGGAGAGTTGCCTTGTAATGGGAATTTAAATAAATATTCTTTATTTACCTGTGAGTTAGGATATGAGATAGGGTGGAATGCTGTTGGTTGGGGTGGGGTTCTGGGTCATGTGGGGGGGGGGGGGGTGATATTTTTTGTTTGTATGTTAAATTGATCAAGGAGTTCCTGAATTTTTTATTATTTTTTGGGAAATTATGGCCCTGGCTCCACCACTATTTGACCCAGTGACCCCATTTGAACAAATCTGAACCCCAGTCATTCAATGACCCCACATACCAAATATAAACTAAATCGGCTTAATGGTTATTGACAAGAAGTCGTTATAAGAATTACCAAGGAGGAATATAGTTATGGCCCTGGTTTCGCAACTGTTTGACACAGTGACCTCATTTGAACAAATATTAATGACAGTCACCTAGGGAACATCCACCCCAAATATGATCAAAATGCAAAAATGTAATTTTTTGGTTTTTAGAGTTATGTCCCTGGCTCTGCCCCTAATTGACCCAGTGACCCAATTTGAACAAATCTGATTCCCAGTCACCCAAGGTCCCTCAGTACCAAATATAAGCTAATTTAGGTGAGCTAAAAATATGATTAGGCATATCGCAAATCAAACCTGGAAAAATAAATATTATCGTAACCTTGGTTCAAAAGAAAAGAAATAAAAAAACATATATTCGATCATTCCCAAACATTAAAACATGATATAGATAAATAATTATTGTTAACCCTACCCCAGCCATTTTCCTGAAATCAAAACTTTATGGTGCTATTTTACCCGCCATATAAATCAATAAAATGTCTCATTGGTCTGCTGCTATGACTTTAAATAACGCTTATACATTCTTTCAATCCACAAAAGAAAAGAAACTGCAGACTGTCTTGCATTTATTAGGTTCGGTATATCGTCGGTGTGCTTCGGAAATGTCGTATACTGCGATTTTTGTCATTTTGGCGCGAAATATTTTTATTGCAGAATCGGATTCTCCGTCATCCATTACAGCGGGAAAAATTCAATCCTGGCTAGAAAGCCCATCCTAGAAATAATTTATGACTTGTTCTTATTATGCATTTTTTTGATTGGTCAATTTCTTGTGCTTCCGAAATGTCGTATAAGTTATATGACATTTCTGAATTATATTTGTTGACTGCATGGTGTTATATGTCATTTCGGAATTACGTCCCATCATTTGAAAGCGACCAAACATCGTTTGAAAGCGACCAATCCCACGACTAGAACTTATAATCTGTGATTATTAATCATAATTGTAAGCCCAACATGTGTATAACAAATCCAGCCTAATTGTCCAATTGTGTTTATGTATATATTCATTTAGATCAATAATTCTCATATTTTCAGTTTATAGCTGTCATAGCCAGTCATGGCGGACCAGGTTGAACGTGTTCCCATGCTCCCATGCCCCAGCACCCCACTATTCAACATATTTATTATTTGTATATAGCCTAATATAACATTATACCTGTTCACGAAATATCTTGTAAATTTTATGTTTACGCCAATGGGGCGCCATCCCTGCAAATATTCGTTTTCGGAGATATCTCCTCGTAATTCGGAGATATCTCCTCGGTTTCGAGGAGATATCTCCTTGGAATTGCAATTCCTAGCAGATATTTGCTTGGAATATGGTCCATTATGGAGATATCTCCTTGGATCCAAGGAGATATCTGCTTGGATTATGGAGATATCTCCTTGGATCCTAGGAGTTATCTCCTCGCAACTACGAGATATCTGCTTGAAATATTTCCAACGAGATATCTCCTTGAAACCGAGGAGATATCTCCATAATCCAAGCAGATATCTGCTCGGATCCAAGGAGATATCTCCTTGGATCCAAGCAGATATCTGCTCGGATTATGGAGATATCTCCTTGAAATAGTTTTCAACGAGATATCTCCTTGGACCCAAGGAGATATCTCCATATTCCAAGCAGATATCTCCTTGAAAATATTCCTAGCAGATATCTGCTTGGATTATGGAGATATCTCCTTGGAAAACCGTGGCCATGAAATATTAATGATTTCTTCACAGTACATATATCTATGATCGAAATATATCCAAGCAGATATCATGCTCGGAATATGGAGATATCTCCTTGAAATATATTTCAAGCAGATATCTCCATAATGCGAGCAGATATCTGCTTGGACCCAAGGAGATATCTTCTTGGATCCACGCAGATATCTGCTCGCATTATGGAGATATCTCTTCGGTTTCAAGGAGATATCTCCTTGAAAATATTTCCGAGGAGATATCTTCATATTCCAAGCAGATATCTCCTTGAAACCGAGGAGATATATCCATAATGCGAGCAGATATCTGCTTGGATCCAAGGAGATATCTCCGAAAACGATCGTTATGGGTAGTGGAAATGGTATTGACATACATATTATCTTATTTAAATTGGATATTAATGATTTATGAAGATATTAGAACACACTATCAGAACGTATAAAAATTGTTCTGATTAGAGCATTGATGCTGACAACAGAGGGCAAACTGTCACGACACGATTATGAAAATGCAAATCAACGATCAACTGAATGTCATCTTTAATGGTATAGGGTGCATTTACATTGCTATAGAACTGTACACAGATCTACACGCAGACTAGTGTAAACGGGTTGATATAGAAATGCACACAGAAAGAAAACGGTATTAGTTCGTGTGAGCAAAAATCGTGTCCGATATACGTCACGGTCATCGCCGAAGCATTGCGACAGGCAAATCTGTTTTGATTAATTGTTACTCGGGCTTGGCGAATGTGTTTTAGTGTTCATTGTCATTTCAACCCGTGTATTTCGAATATTGAACACGGACAGGGAATGGAAAAAATTTTTCAACAGTTGGAAATTTCATACCTGACACACATTAGTTTTAATTTCCAAATCAACAATAGGTTGAAAATTATCTTTTAGTTTGATTTTCAAACATTTTATTGGGGGGGGGGGGGGTATTGTTTTCGGACCAATATTTGCGTAATATCCTACTTTTTATCAAAATTTTGGGCTGGAATGGCCATCGATCAGCTGGAAATTTTCCAACCTTATCATGGGGGTGGGTGTCTGCAGGTTGGAAATTTCCAACACTTGGAAAGATTGTGTCCTGGTCGCTCCCCGTGGCCAGTCAAAAACTGCTAGTTAATTTAAGAAAACAATATTGTCCTACATTTGGCCAACATTGTCATTGGAATTGTCATCAGTTGGAATTTTTAATACATTTGGTAAAATAAAGGGTGTTGTAGGGTGGATACCCATTCCATACAGATCCAAAATGGCCACCGCCCAGATGGTGTCAAACAGGAGACCTATAGATATATAGATGATCACCTGAAATCCTAAATATTGGTGGAATCGCCATCTAAAGCTATATGGGTGCCTCTCTATTTGTGCACACAGTTGTTTATTATGTATTCCTATGCGATTTGCATTCTTTCTTCGAACCATTATCAAGTGGTATAAGGATGCACTTTAAATACATGCGGCACATACCAAATCGCTGTTGTCTGCTGATAGTTGATCCATTTTTATGTCTGGCCTAAACTGACACGACTCGTAATGAATTGTCAATTACCAGAGTACTGATCAGCGCGCGTTCACTATTGGTAATTATGTTGTGATCACAGTAATGCGCGACACGTGACTTCATACAGATCTGTATACAGATCTACAGCAGTGTAAACTTAGCCATAACACAAATAACTTCCAGTTTGTGGATGTGTTGGTGCTGTTCATGTAGTCTTATGATGTTCTATTAACAGGATACATAGGTTGTTAGCATAATATTATTTTAAGTCATATAAATTGGGTTTCTGGTGTATCCGCCTGGTCTAATGTCAGCAAGGTTGGTAATGTTTGTCATATACGATCGCTATGATGTTTATCTGATTTCTACACGTAGTATGCTGTTATGTGGTTACCCACTGGTACCAATAAATCCCAACAAATGCTTTTTGTAACAGATGACGTAACCAGAGATAAAAATGTAAAGTTAATGAATAATATACAATAAGACTTTGACTGCCACATTGAGAATGACAATCAAATACGCCCTCATTTGAGCCCATGCATTGGTGATACTAATAATACCAATCGTGTGTTTATTAGACGTTTATTCATACATAATCAGTCATTTCATGTGTGTATATATGATTACGATTGCCAATATATCCTTTAAAGGAACCAATTTTGTAATACAACGTACACGTTATGTAACAGGAATTAGTACCTGATTTGTATACCTTAGCAACCATTAATTTGTGACCGCAATATTGTGTAATAAGATGAAAACATTCATTTCCCTCTGATGGTAATTTGTGTAAACTAGTTAATTAGAATATATCGTGCTTAAAATATCATGCTTTATCGTATAAAATATGTTCATTAATCAACAATATTCGCTCTGACCAAACCACCAAACGTTTCATTTCATATAGACACCGTTGCGTTTAAGGTTAGAGTAATGGGCACATTTTATGCAATTTAAAGCAGTTTTCGATCATGTACTAAAATTTACAGAGATTTACAGGATTTAAAGCAAATAATCCCATCTGACTACCATGCATTCTACGATAGACTAGCTCATGTCTAAAACAAAATAGGCTAATATAGCACTGACATGAGCAATATAATGCTTTCGATGTTATTGTGATTATATAGTTTCAAACTGATGTTACTAATTTTAAGTGCATAGAGACGAGGAAGGATTTCCGTGTGTGTCAGATTATCGATACTTAATTATTATTTGGTTAAATTGGTATTGTTTAAATTGGTATTTTCTTTTTATTATTATGTTTCAATAACATTAATACGTACTTCATTCATTTTGAACAAAACGTCATTCCAATTATTCCAACTGATTCATAATGAATGCGTGGATAATACCAATGATCGCCAGTCTGCTAATTTACCATGACCCATCTGAATGTGTACACGCTTTCGGGATTATCCATAATGAACATGCAGTGGTTATGGGTTGTTGTCCATCGTCTGCTATATATACACTTGTCATTCTGGTTAGTTTCATAATTAAGTGTAATTGGACATATCTAAATTACGTATTGGATGTAATAGGAATTGGTAACATCACATTATCTCAGCATTGTAGGTACACAACCATTATTTAGCTTAATTGAGGACCCCAGTATTCTGATATGATTGTAAAATGTTACAGAAACACACATTCATTGTCATCCAATGTTTATAGAGCATTCCCTACATTGGAATTGTGTGAATTGTGTGAATAATTAATAGCCATCATAGTTCGGACATAGTGTTGAAATGTCGTATATGTCGGACATTCACGAACAATAGATCTGAATTGTCGTAAACATGTCAGGGGCGTAGCAAGCAAATTGTATTGGGGGGGGGTATAACCATTCATCGCGAAGCTTAAAGTGGCTCTCTGGTGGCTTCTGACCCATCTGACATTGTTTTCCCACCCACTACATTATCATAGATTAGATCAACATTCTTATCATTTATCAATTGTAATTTAATTTCATAAAATGGTAGGCCGATTGAAAGTGTAATGAACAAATAGGTATATGGGAATTCATGTTGTGTTATTATCTAGTCAACTTCCTTAACTTACTAAAGTCATTTATGTTCTTGCCATCAATAACGAAACCCACTAGAATAACTGAGTTCAGTGCAACCCAGTGTTCGCGCTGTCGGTAGCCAAATTAGCCAATGGCTAATCTTTTTTGAATTTGGCTAATAAAAATTTCATTTGGCTAAACTTTTGGCTAAACCTTTTTTGACCCCAAATGGAGACTGAAAGCATGAATTTTTGGCAAGTGGGTTTTCAATTTTGTGATGTGAACGATCTAGTCCGAAAACATCGTAAGTGGGAATATATCGCCGACTGTACAAAGGGAAACCCGATCGCGGACAGTACAAAGGGAAACCCGTCACTCTGCACGAAACAGCAAAAAATCATTATTTTACATTTAATCCGCTAATCCCCCATTGTCTGTCTGGTCACTCACGGGACTCCTGCACAATGCATGTTTATGATGACATTGTATTTATGACGGCCAAGGTTTATGAGCACCAAGTGTAAGACAATAGCTTAATCAGCCAAATGTGAATCACGACAGATATTTTGTGGCTATTTGTCGTCAATACCGATACATTCAAAATAATATGCATGTTTTTATGACAGATTGCAATTTGATAATGGCTTAACAATATTAAGTTATTAGTTTCCAGATGTCACTTAAATATTTTCGCAAGGATAATTAACATTTAATGATTTAATAAAAGATATTGATATAAAACAAAAAATTAATGACATTATAAGAAGGACAATCCCGGGATACCACCCCCCCACCCCCCAATCACTCTTTCACATAAAGATTGATAATTTTTTAATAAATGATAGATAAACAAATATTTCTAGTTCATCAAAATTAGTTAAATTATTGTGTATTTTACCTGTGCTTGTTAGATTTGACGTTTTAGTCATTAATTGTGAACCGACCAGAAAACGATGATTTAATTTGGCCATAGTTTTTTTTTAATTTGGCTAAAAAACATTTGGCTAAAGTTTTTTTCATTTGGCTAATAAAATTTTCATTTGGCTAAACTTTTGGCTAAAGTTTTTTTCGGTCCAGCGCGAACACTGGTGCAACCCTTATTGACAACATATTCTCCAACTGTCTCCTCTCATCTATCAATGCTGGTATATTCGTGGAAGACATTACATTACCCATACAGAACTTTCTCATGAGAAGTTGTTAGAATCTTATAAGAATCTCATGAGAAGCATATTAGAAAGATATGCAAAGCAGAGAAATCTAACATGAACCTTGTGAGAACATGTTAGAAATCAATTTTCTAACCAAGGGTCTTATGTGAGAAAAATTTCTCACGTGAGAAATATGAGATCTCGTAAGAAATGCAGACTTTGAAATATTTCAACTGAACCGATAGTATATTTTTCTAAGTTGCAAATTCTAATTTGAGTTCTCATGAGAAAAATAGACTTTGAAATTATCATCCTTCAAGTAAGTTTTAAAAAAATTTCGGGGTTAAGAAATTTTCACGTGATTTCTTATGAGGAATGCACACTTTGAAATTTTTTCACAAAAACTTATTGGATATTTTCAAAGTCAGAAATTCTCACGTTAGATCTCATAAGAAATACAGACTTTAAATTGTGTGGTCTCCAATTCCAGAAAAGTAAGCCAAGTGTGATTTTCTTACATGAGAATATGTTAGAAATAGGGTAGATATTTTAAAGTCAGATTTCAATGGTGGGTAAAATGATTTAATCTAGAACATGTGGTCTTGAGAAATCTGATCTGGTGTATGCTGGAGAATTCAAAATATAAAATGCCCCAAAACAGTTACTGGAGTTAACCTGTACATGTCAGTTGCTGTGCATGATTTAGACTGTAAATTATCTTTATATCTGTGCTAGAAGCTTAAGTTGTGTTATATTCACGAGAAGGGGAACATGGAGTTATATTTATTGTTTTATTTGTGGATATTCTATAATGATAAGTTCCACAACATGGAATACACATTATACTAGGTAAGTGTAATATTTATATAAATGGCAGAGGGCTTTAGGCATCGCGTCATGCATCTGGCATCATGGCAAGATTTTATGGCATGTGGTCTCTTGTGTTGCCTTTACTGCAGGTTCTAATATGTAATTTATCAACCAGGTAGACTACATGCAGTATACATGTGTATATATTAAAGTTGATTTAAATTTTATTTTCAAATATTTTAAATTATATTTCTAGAATAAATAATGATGGCCCATATCACATCAAATAAACTTCTGTTATTGTTAATTGATTCTAAGACAGAGTAAATGTTCAAATCTATTTGAACAAAATGAATGAATTTTAGGAAATAAACAATTTATGGCAGTTTTCATTGTTTCATGGAAGTGATTTTTACAGTTATTTGGAATATTCCACGGAGCAGTTAACATGTTGCAGTGTACACATGCACACATGTTGAACAGCAATTGAAAAATTGGTTGATCAAATATTAAGAAAAGTTAAGTTGAAGTTTAGTGTGAGAATACAGATCTGTATTTGTACAATATAGATTCATCGCACACACAAATGCCTCTAAGATCAGGGACCCCAGAAGCAGAAAATGGCAAGGGGGCAAAAGCAGTCCGAAAGCCTGGAAATTCTCAATGACAGTGTTTGTTATTTTATAACCTTAAAAAGATGATAAATGACAGTGTTAAATTGTTAATGATACCAAAATGAATTTGGTAGCACATAGATTTGTTTGAATTAGATAGTCCTTATTTGTTATACTGGTCATTATATTTTGAAATATATAGAACAGGAATTTTTTCTTATATGCATGAAAAAAGGATTTTTCTCGCGAGAGAAATGATTCTTTCTCACGTGAGAAATGATTCATTCTCACGTGAGAAATGATTCTTTCTCATGTGAGAAATTATTCTTTCTTACGTGAGAAATTATTCTTTCTTACGTGAGAAATGATTCTTTCTTACGTGAGAAATTATTCTTTCTTACGTGAGAAAAAATTATTTCTCACGTGAGGTTTTTAATATGCAAATTAGCAAGATTTTTTCTCACGTGAGAAAAAATTCTTACGTGAGGAAAGATTTTTTCTCATGTGAGAAAAAATTCTTATGAGATCTTGCTAATTTGCATATTAAAAACCTCACGTGAGATTCTAACGTGAGAATCTAACGTGAGATTCTCATGAGAATTATGTTAGGACATTTTGGTAAGGGAGATCACATGCCTATCTATCTCCTTTTGAGCAATGGAACTAAAACAATGAATAAGAAAGACGTATTTATATGGCAAAGAGACTAGCTATTCAAAAAGAAACAAAGAAAATTTTATAACCGAAATATCCAAAATTGACTGGACTATGGTGTTAGACAACCAGGATTGCAACAAAGCCTACAATTCTTTCCACGAAACATTAACAAACATTTACAATAATAATTTTCCAAACATCAGAAAGAAAATCAAACCTTCTAATCATTGCAATCCAATATGGATAACAGCAGGTATACTGAATTCCATTAGAAGAAAGAATAAACTATATAAAATATTCATTAAGAACAGAACATATACTATAATAATGATCGATACAAGAAGTATAGGAATAGACTAAATTCAATTATCCGTACTGCTAAACAACACTATTATCATAGGAAATTCCAACAATATGAAGGTAATATCAATGGCACATGGAAACTGATTAAAAACATTCTCAACGAGAAAAAGGGAAGCAAAAATGTAACAGAGTTCTTTTATGAAAATAAATATATTAATAACAAAGAGGAAATTGCTACCAAATTCAATGAATTCTTCACCAATATTGGACCAACCCTTGCTTCAAAAATTAAATCTAACAAGAATCCAGCAGATTACCTTAATCAACCTAAGTGTTCTTCATTCTTTATCCAACCAACAGATGAACTTGAAGTCATAGAAATTCTCAAAAATATCAGTGCAAAAAAGGCTGCCGGTATTGATGATCTCAAGTGTTCAATATTGAAACATTGTAGCGAATTTATTATTAAACCCATTACACATATATGCAATCTTTCTCTTGCTAAAGGAATATTTCCAGACCTCATGAAGATAGCAAAAGTTGTACCTATTTTCAAAGCTAAAGACCCAACCACATTAAGTAACTACAGGCCAGTCTCTGTGCTACCTGTATTTTCCAAAATCCTAGAAAAAATGATGTACAACCGACTGAACAAATACTTAACCAAATACAATATTCTATATAGAAGTCAATATGGCTTCAGAATGAAACTATTCTGGCACTAACTGATCTCTTAGAGAAAATTACCCAAGCCCTAGATAATAGAGAACACACCATTGGGGTATTCCTTGATCTATCAAAGGCATTTGATACAATAAATCATAATATAATGCTAAATAAACTTGAAAACTATGGATGTCGTGGGGTTGCACTGAACTGGTTCCAAAGCTATTTGACTAATAGAAAACAATCTGTACAATATGAAGGCCACTTGTCTTCACAAACAGACATAATATGTGGAGTTCCACAAGGATCTATACTTGGCCCTCTACTCTTTCTGATATATATGAACGATCTTCCAAATATTTGTAAGAACCTGAATCTAATATTATTTGCTGATGATACAAATGCATTTTACTCTAATAAAGATATAAATAAGGCATATGATGTAGTCAATAAAGAAATGGAGACAATGAGCAAATGGTTTCTTGCTAATAAACTATCTCTAAACCTAGAAAAAACTTATTACATGATATTTACGAATACAGATCTATGCAAAAAAATAACTGTCCTACCCGAGCTCAAGATCAATGAAAATCAGATACAAAGAGTTAAAAACACTAAATTCCTAGGAATTATTATTGAAGAAAATTTATCATGGAATATGCAAGTGGAATATATTACTAAAAAACTGTCAAAAAATTTAGGAGTCATGAGAAAAATCAGTGATTTCATACCCAGAGATACAATGAAAACAATCTATTCTGTACTGATTATCCCACATCTCACATATTGTAATGCCATATGGAGTGCAACAACAAAGAAAAACCTTGAAAATCTTGAAAAAATACAAAACAAAGCTATCGCCACACTATCTTACAATAAAAAAAGCATACCAGAAATATGCAGGGACCACAATTTGCTATTGATGAATGACATTGGAAACATGCAACTAATACAAATTTTACATGATTTCCATCAAAAGAAACTCCCCAAATCGCTGTCTTCAATATTTACTAATATACATGATATCCATAACCACAATACCCGGTTCAAAGCAAATTCAAATCTGTATTGTGAATTCAGAAGAACAAAAAAAGCAAGAAGTGTCATATCAACCAGAGCCAGATGTCTATGGAATGAACATTTCATTAATAAATACACCCCAAATATCAAATAACAATCCAGTTTGTATGTATTCTCTCCCCTATTATATATACTAAGGCAATACCAGCCAGCAGTCCCTTACGGCAGAGACTGTCCAGGAGAGGGGGCAGAAATTAATGAACTTCTCTTTATTCTCATAGTATAATTATCCTCCCTCTCCTGGCCGCCAGCTCTCCCGGTGAGGAACAGGCCAACCAAATTTATGCCACTTTTCCTCCATGTGTTACTATTTGTCACTCATCTGAACAACAGTGCAAAAATAATCAACTTGTCTATAACCTTAACCAATTCCTCAACCAAATCAAGCAGTATTCACGCCCATATTTCATTGATCACCTTAAATACTCTTATTCCCCACATTATTGAAAATTGCAAGACGATCGCGCAGGTCTCAGCATAAAGACATCAAGATAATCATATTGGCTACCAGATAAAGCATAACAACTAAAAACAAGAGGTGGCATCAGAGATGCTGTGTCTCGTTTTCGGTGGCTTACCGCCGGTGGCTACCGCCAATTGGTGTGCATCAGTATCGGTAGTCTAATTAATAGGTAAAATCGAAAAATGACTAATTAAGGGCCATAACTCCATCAAATTTTATCGGGCCAGGCTGGTTTTCGAACTCATCCGAAATATTCTTGGCAAGTATGTCTATTCCAAATTTTAAACAAATCGGAGGACGTTTGTTGAAGTTATCGCGCTAACAAGCTAAAAATTCACGAAAAATGACTAATTAAGGGCCATAACTCTATCAAATTTTATTGGGCCAGGCTGGTTTTCGAACTTGTCCAGGATATTATTGGAAGACACTTATATACCAAATTTTAGTTGAATCGGATGACGTTTGTTGAAGTTATCGCGCTAACGAGCTCAAATTTCGTACAAAATGACTACTTAAGGACCATAACTCTATCAAATTTTATCGGACCGGGGCGGTTTTCTAACTCGTCCGAGGTATTCTTGGGAGACACCTATATATCAAAATTTCAATCAAATAGGATGATGTTTGTTAAATTATCGCGCTAACGAGCTGAAAATTTGTGAAAAAATGACTAATTAAGGGCCATAAGCCCATAACTCTATCAAATTTTATCGGACCTGGCCGGTTTGCGAACTCGACCGAGATATTCTTGGGAGACACCTATATACCAAATTTCAATCAAATCGGATAACGTTTGTTGAAGTTATCGCGCTAACGAGCTGAAAATTCGTGAAAAATGACTAATTAAGGGCCATAACTCTATCAAATTTTATCGGACGAGGCCGGTTTTCGAACTCATCCGAGATATTCTTGGGAGACACCTATATACCAAATTTCAATCAAATCGGATAACGTTTGTTGAAGTTATCGCGCTAACGAGCTGAAAATTCGTGAAAAATTACTAATTAAGGGCCATAACTCTATCAAATTTTATCGGACGAGGCCGGTTTTCGAACTCATCCGAGATATTCTTGGGAGACACCTATATTCCAAATTTCAATCAAATCGGATAACGTTTGTTGAAGTTATCGCGCTAACGAGCTGAAAATTTTTGAAAAATGACTAATTAAGGGCCATAACTCTATCAAATTTTATCGGACGAGGCCGGTTTTCGAACTCATCCGAGATGTTCTTGGGAGACACCTATATACCAAATTTCAATCAAATCGGATAACGTTTGTTGAAGTTATCGCGCTAACGAGCTGAAAATTCAAAGGGCCATAACTCTAATAAATGTGCGGACGAATCCGATTTTTTGTCTGCAGCTTACGTGCATGGATATGTACTCACACACCAATCAATAAACGGTTGAGTTATAAGCAAAACACGCTGCCCGCCCGCCCGTCCCGCCGCCCACCGTCCCTCATCAAACTAAAAATGACTATAATAACATCTCACAACACGACCCCCCCCCCCCACCCCCATGCCCCCACCCCTTCTTGCCCATCTCTATACAATAATACACACATTGTAAATACGCCTGCGCGCTATATACACCCAATATACGTACACATAACACTGTATCATTATACAAGCATAAGGGCCCTGCCCTTACAAGTTAAACTTTTTGTGGGGTCCTGTTGATATATATGTATTATAATTATATTGAATACGAAATAAATCTTATTGAATCTTGAATCTTGAATCTTGAAAATCAAAATAGAGATGGTCCGGATCAAAATCGGTGGAACGAAATCGTCCAGCTGAACCACAGTGTCATTGACTCGATTGAGGTATTTGACCACACAAAAAAAAGACCTTTCACAATATCGGATAGACATGCAAAGACAGCACAATAACCTATTTCACAGTCGTTGGCCATTATAAATAAATATAAGCAATAGTAGATGTACACGACGTACTATAAATATTAGATATAATTATGTCGATATAACCGATCCTAATCCATGGAGCGAAAAAGAAATTTAAATCACCCACCTGATATTTACTAGCGCCGGTGTCACGTTGGAGAATGATCAATGCAGATTGTTCCGATTGCTCTTTGCGCACGACACAACAGAGTAGGCGGGGCTTAGCGTTCAAATAATCCGTTTACCTGACATTCCTAAAATTCTTCCAGTTTGGTGACAAAAGGTGGATAACTGTAGCTTTTTATAGTATATTTTAATGCAGGGACTGGCAGGGACGCATTTTTGTCGATGTTGTTCAGTTGCAGATGGGGTGACAATTGGGACAGGGACGCGGATCGAACGACAGGGGCACGTTGCGATTAATGGGGCTCTTCCCTCACAGTGGGTCGAAGTCACTGGCTATATATACCAAAGCCATGTAAACCCATATAAAAAGGACATATACCCTTATAAATTCCAAGTAAAGCATATTATGGTGTACCCCACTTTACTCTTTGAGAAATCGGTAGCCGAGAGGCAGCGGACCATGCAGCGATCGCAACCTGGTTAGACTAGTCAGTGCAAGTTCTGACAAAAATCAGAACTCTATCGGATACAAAGTTTGTCAGGCTGAAAGTCTCATTCCAGATAACTGAATAAAGATCCGAATGCTAAATGCCGACTTCCCTCCATGTCGTCCATTATAACATTTGTCCAGGTATGTTGTTGTGGGTGCAGTTTTCGCTGTCCGATCGGGCGCGGACTTTAATTTAGTGGCTGACCGGTGTACACGCCCCGGTGCCAGCTATAGTGTGTGCACGTTAAAGAACGCTCGTGTTGGGGGTGTTTGGGGGGGGGGGGGCTAACACAGGGACGGTCGAAAGGGCCACATAAGGCCGATTCCTTCACCACTCAAAGAACGATACTGCCATGGAGTAACCACATAGTTATAATGTTACTCGGCCGTGGTAGCACCTGGACCAGCGCATCTATAATCCTACACTGAAATCTACAGACTCTTGTAAAATGCTGGTGAAAGGGCGAAACAGGATCTGAGGATATACATGTCATACATGGGTAAAAAAAAGCCATGTAAATCAGAACATTATACTGCAGTAAATCATTTCTTCTGGAAAAATGCTCTATAAATGTATGTAATATTTTTTTCATTTGTGAATATATCCGGTATTTATAGTCAATATAAATTTGTTCGAGAGAAAGTAAAAACGCTCTTTAACCCACCCATGGCGATAGTTAATTACTATGATCGGAATCATAATCTAGAGTTTTGAAGTTGAATTATAGAGTATGCTGTACTAAAGTAGTTCAGACACATGTACATAATAACACATATTATTTGTATGGGTTAAAAGAGAAGGGTTAATACAACATCAAAATTATAGAGCCTGTCACCACTTCCATAAGCAGTTCTATTTTTGTTGTTGCAATTTGCCATGTCAGATATCAAAATAATATAGCAATATAATAATGGAAAAAGGTTAAATTGCATGGAATGGGTAAAAGAGGTTAATATTTTACAAATTGATCAACTGATCAGTACCACAAATGATAGGGGGTGAGAGGTAGTTTTATATCATAAACCTGGAAATGAAAAATTAGAATGATTTATGAACAAGGGGTTCAATCTAAAAAAAAAATTCAAACAAAAAAGTTTTAATTTTTTCTAAAAAGTGCCATATCTCAGTGCATATCGCAGTAAAAAAATCAGATCAAACCCATATTTGAACTCGATCTATATTTTGAGCTGTGAACCTCATATACAAAATTTGGTTTGCCCTACCAACATCATAGCAATTCAGCAGCCCCATATTAAACATATACCATATTATAGTATTAGTATATCGCACCCTTCTGCAGATGACTTATGTCTGGTAATAATTATTCTATATCTTACTAAATCTGTTAACCTGGTACGTGTTATATCACTTATATATCATGTATTCCTTTTGTTATTTTATCTTTACATGTAGGTTGTCCAACATTAATACGTTTCAAAAGTCCATTAAAAAGTTTTTTTTCTTATCTTATTGTCCATCAGCCTATCAGAGTGTTGTTGTATGTATCATTTATTTTCGTGACATGTGCATGATTACAAATTATACAAATATTATACATCAATAACAATTCGCACCCGGCCCGAAGGACCTATGTCACGTCAAAATGTTTATAAACCGCATGTACGGTCGAACTGTTGATCATCTCGTGTGTTTCACAACACTTTAATAACTTACTTATTTACATTAATGCAAGTGTGCCATATGGCATATGATATGCCCCAGCTGTGATATAATGATAGACTAGTGTCATCATCTGGAGTACTGGTAAATGAAATTCCTTCTAAATACTTATCACATGTAGTACACATCAGGAACACAGTGACATGGCTTGGGTTTTTATTTCCAACTCATGCATTGCTTGTTCAGTCTAAAAATTGACACCAAAAGTAGGAGTTCACACCTATTAAACTTTTGATGTAAAACAGAATTTCACACTACATTATTGTACTTTTAATCTGGTCTGAAATTTCAAACTAATATTGTGTCAGGCTGATTTTCAAACTGTTGAGAAAATTTTGACCAAAGTTGAGGGCGTCGCCATGCCCTAATTGGTACCATTCAGTCCTCTTCAATTGTTTGCCTTGAGGCCAATAATACCAAAATATGCGATTATATATTCTGGAGGAGTATAAATAGCTATGTACCAGGACTAGATTGAGATAAAACACATAAGTTGGTGGTACATGTATATATATAAATCAGTGTCTAAATAGCCAAAAGTGGATTTGGTGTACCAGGCAATGTAAACATATGGAATACAGCCTAACCGTTATCGGTACAATTTGTGCTGGCGCACGGAATACTAGTTCACATGTTATTTTTTTTCCCCTTTTTTAAATAATAATAAAAAATAAAATAGGTTTCATTAAAAATTGGCATGGATTACAACTTCCAAGTTTCAGGGCACTTTAACTCCCCTATCGGAAGATTTGGGAGGACTCAGGAAACTTACTATTATTGGGTGAGGGGTGGGCTTCATAGTAATAAACTCATTGTTAGTAAATAGAAAACATGGATATAAACACTCTTTTAATACTGCTTTTGTCCGCCTGCAATGACATGAAATTTATATTCATGTGTATCTACTGCTCTGAGTTCAAGCATGTGCATATGTGTATCCGCAGTCTGCCTTGATCCACTGGGGTGTTATTCACCCTGGTTAAGAGGTCCTTCTAATTTGCTATGATGTTGGTGAGGAAAACAGATGCTGTTAAGAAAAAGTACCTTTAAATTTCTCAAGTTGTCATTTTCGCTGCCTTCAAGAACATTATATATATTGAAAATATTTGAATAATGGCTGTTCAAGCTGTTGAAAAATCAGAAGATTCATCATGATTATGGTCGATTTGCAACAAACAACGCTGACATTATTACAATATTTCTAAATAAATATGTTCTTGAATGTATTATATAGATATTGGCTTTTCTTCTTACCATTCTGATTAACCAATTAAAGACCACTAAATGACTTTTTATTGGAAAAGGGGGGGGGGGGGTGGTAAATTTGGCTTGTTGGGTTGATGTTGCTGGTTGGTTCATATTTTCCCACTGTCGATCACGGCATGCATTCCTATGACACAATAATTGTGTTTTCAAACTTAAATGGATGAGCAATTGCCAAAAAATGCCCACATGTGACTATACAACACAAAGGTTTTTGGTACAAACAAATGGATGTTTTGCTTCCAGGGTATAGTTAGTGGATACACACATATAAAACACACAAGCTTTATACATCTCACAGTTTCTCAACAGCAATATAATTTACATCTAATTCAAAGTTATTGTGTTGTTGAAGGCCAGGCAGCTGATAATTTCAGGCTAAGTGTTTGGAATGGACTTTCATGGTATTTCTTTTATAGAAACAAACAGATAAGTTCATGAAGTTTATGAATCGTTTTATTAAAAAATATTCAACACATAGAAAGACATAAAGATAATAACAAGTTTTAAATGTTTAAATATTCAAGAATTATAAGCACATTATGAAGGATGAGAGAGAAGATAAAAATATAATCAGATAGGAGAATTACCATGTGTTAAGGAAGTCAAATTTCATAATTAATTCACTTAAACAAAATTTTATAACTTTTGCTGGTCAACAAGAGCACTTATATTTAGAATTTTTTCTCTCACACCGTTCACAATATTTAGTCTACAATAGTGGACAAGATTTTATATACTGTTCAAAAAGAGAAAAACCCAATTTTTTACCCCAAAATTTTAAATATACATGTACAGTCAATTTCAGTTAATTGCATATCGTTTAAATGCATATTTCGGCTATCTGCATAAAATATGCATGCACCAAACCATTTTCTCATAAAAAGACTATTTTTTAATCGTTTATTTGCATAAGGGTCGGACTCTATTCCGTTTTTATGCATACGAAAATCGCCAAAAATGTTGATGAGAAGGGGTAAAAAGTCACCTGATGGTGTCGAAATTATAGCAATTTGTAAAATTATTTACCTTGAAAAACGTTTTTTATGGGAAAACTTAATGCAAAGTTGTTGAAGATGACCATCGCGAGAGCGAAGACGGCAATTTTCAATTTCATAACACACGTGGTTTTCTATCTCTTCTCAGTAACATGCTTCTGTTGGCACACATTTCCTGTATGTTTACGTGAATTGTATGATTTATTAAAATTTGAATATTTATTTGGTTGTTTGTTGAGTTTGTAAACACCTGAAGTTCCAGTTGCAATTCTGAGAATTCAATGTGAAAGGAAGATTCCCGGGAATTCCCCAACAAGGAAGTGAACTAAACCGAAACCGAAACCGAAAGTGCTTTTCTATTTCTTCTAACATATGCTTCTGTTCACAAACATTTCCTGTATGTTTCCTTATTTCTGTGTGAATTATATGAATTATTAAAGCTTGTATATTTGTTTTGTGTAAAAATAAAAACGATTGTAAACACTTGCAGTTAGAATTCCTATTGAATGTGAAAGGACGCTTCCGCGAATTCTATCAATAAAGTGTCAAGGTCGCCGACACAAAAAGAAGGCCAACACAGTGATCTCTTTGTTTCTGAGCCGACAATAATTTAATGAATAGAAACATGTTTACATAGTGATGGCTTATCATTCACTGAACAGCTGGTTGACATCACTGTCCCCAAGTTAGACACAAAGACTAAAACAACACTGTCTTTGTTTCTCATCCCGACACACATGGTGTCGTGTTTTTACAATGATTTCAACTCATTAGTGTACGTAACAATGGTTCACTATGATTTATTGTCGGGTTTTATCAAAACATTTCTCAGTATAAAGGCTATTGGTTATCAGTGTACAGCATATCATTCATCATGTCTTCAAAACGAAAACGCAACGACCTTTCCTTAGCTGACAAGTACGAAGTGATTAAGCTTTTAGAGCAAAAATTCACACAGACAGAAATCGCAAAGAAACTGGGTTGTTCTCAGTCCCAGGTCTCACGTATCCAACCGAAGAAAGATGAGATCATCCGACTATTTGAGTCTAAATACAACCCCCATCGAAAGCGACAACGAACCGGCAAGTATGTACAAGTATTAGAATTTGTCAATGGCAACTTTTCATTTGCAGATATCATGAAGAATAACTGCAAACTTTTTGTAACAATGACAATCTCAGGCAGATGTACGTAACTTGCTGTGCTTTATAACTTTAACAGCCAAATTGTCTTCAAATGGTCATGACAACAGGTATTTAATCATTTGTCATATAGCATGATACAGGCGATAGCTCATTGTGATTCGGTCCTTGTTAGATCACCAAAGTTAAGCTAATACTTCTGAATGTTTTGCAATGACCCGGCCCTTACCAGTTCCTCATGTTGAAATTTATATGATCATTAAGTGTGTGAGGCTGACAGAGGGAATAAATGTGTAAACACAGAACAACACAAGTGTGTTAATGGGTTTGTCATTACGGCATGAGTGCGAGCGCAGAAGAATAAACAAGAGGTGCAGCCTCGAATTCTATCCATTCATGATAGCACAAGTGCCGAATTAACAAACCCATAACCACACATGTCGTTCTTTGTTTATTACACACAACCTGTTCTGGAATCCATTCATTGAAAAAAAGACTTACAAGGTTACAGATAGGGTTTGTTTTGACTTTTGTCATGTGTGATGCTTTTATTTTATAGTTCCAGTATCATGGTGGAGGCGAACGTCTTTTTTTTTTTGATAGCGGGTCAATTCCGCACATATGTGTGGACTCACTTGAAGAATATGACATGACCCAAGATGACGGAACGATGTGTTTTTCAGGAACAGGCGTGTACCAAACCAGATTATAAAAACATCCTTCATTACTGATTTTCAACCAAATATTATCTACATAAGAAAAAACTTTCATAACGTGCACATAACTGAGGATAGACAATTATCAAAGACAAAAGACTCATCATAAGATTTAGATACTCACACAGAACTAAAACCATATGGCAATCAAACATACATGCATTTCAACTCACATTCTCAAATATATTAAAAAGATGAAAAGAAACTATTGGAAAAAAAATTAAAAGTGAATTACTTGCTCAGATAATGTCAATCAAATGGCCCACGACAGGTCATCAATTTCTGTCTCCATCAGGAAATTTGGCATACAAAGAGTATGCTACGGTTGGCTACATTAACAATTTGACTGTCAACTACGAGTTATCTCATAGTCCACCATCCTTCAGGGTTGCTACGAGTTAACTTACTTTATATGGGGTTTCATATTTTTGTTGTAGAAACATAAGAAACTGAAGTTTATCCAACCATCATGGACAGCACAAAAGTATTTCTGATGAAGGTTGTGCTCCTGCATCTCTCGAATGAGTCAGCCCAATGTAGGTCAAATGTATGGTAACACTGGCACACTTCTCACCAACCTGATGTGCCAAGTAATAAGACATTTTCTGAGAGATACCGCAATAGCTCATGTCATTCTGTACTTCATGGGCAAGTTCATGTTTACAAATCATTGACACCAATTCTTAACTAATATGTTCTATTGTTCATATATTGTAAGACTGAATGCTTCGATGCGAGATAACTCATAGTTGACACCCATTAAAAATACTATGAGAGAGAATTGCTTCTTGTTGGCTGCAAGTTATCTCGAAGTCAACACATGCTCAGTTTGGGGATCTGAGGCTAAAAGACAATGCAATCTTCCTATTCAATACTTAATCTTAAGGCGGCATACTGGAAGGATAGACTATAGAGTATCAACACCCAACGTGTTAAAAGAGTATATTGCAGTTTGA
Organism: Siphonodentalium dalli; assembly: GCA_032622095.1. Lineage (NCBI taxonomy): Eukaryota > Metazoa > Mollusca > Scaphopoda > Gadilida > Siphonodentaliidae > Siphonodentalium > Siphonodentalium dalli. The sequence goes on from CP136067.1 coordinate 59,086,566, forward strand.
CGACAAGGGATTTCTTTTTTACACACACATGCCCCTCCAGAAAAAGCAGACTTCTGTATAAATGTAATTGCTCATTGCATTGTAAGTGACATTGTTACCGGTCTAAATTTCAGCTCGCCACAGTTAGGCTAATTTAGCATATGTTATCTGCTAGAATTAGTGTTTTAAAAATACTATGGTAAGTTACTGGCCTACATACCATATACAATGTTGTTGTTAATATCAAACATTGGTATTTGTGGTATGTGCTCTTTATCTGGAAAGGCATTGGTCATAATTACTCCATTTTCTTCAAAAAATGTAAACAGAATTGCATTGTATCATTACGTTATTTGATAACTGGATACTCGCTGATGGGGAATTTCTTTATATCTATTCATACATATGCTAAGCCAATAAATTCAACAGCCTTTAACCCTTTCATGATGGGAGCCACACTGGTGCAGCATTAAAGATCATATGCCAGTACATTCTCTTATATATGCGAGTCTTCCAGTCATGGAAGGGTTAAATAGGCTGTGTTCACTTGTTAAACTTATTTGATTAAGGCTACAAGTGAATGAATGGGAATCAATAGGGTATTTCTTTTCAAGTCTGCCAGCATTACCATAACGTGTCAATAAATAAATAAATTCCAATATGTACTTCAGGAGCAAATGGTTAAATAGATAGAAAATATTCACGAGCACACAGAGAAGGGATTTATAAGTTGAAAATTTATGAGATACATGAATTAATGAACATACAGTAATGCCCTAAATAATCGACTCCTTAACCACAGCAGTATTATGGGTAACTTTTCAGGATTTAGTCGGAAATATGGCTTGTTGACATTCATTGGAAAGCTCTCACTGAGAGTTTCCGATGAATGGCAACAAGCCATATTTCAGACTAAATCCTAAAAAGTTACCCATAATACTGCTGTGGCGAAGGAGTCGATTATTTAGGGCATTACTGTACTATATAAAAGAGGGAAAATGTAAAATATGAATGTTTCAACAATTGCCACAAATGTCCAGCAAGTGGACTCCTGTATTCATATGAACTAGAGCCCTGCAATTCGAGCATTATTTTTTCGATTCGATGTGAGTATAGAATCGTGATTCCATTCGATTTGATTTGGACATATCAAATGAATCAACTTTTATTATGTTCCAGCTTCGGTCCTTTGTAGCAGATTTCATGACAAGTCACATCAAATGGTTGTTCCCATCTGAAGTCTATGGCCAGGTGATAGGATTTAACTATTACGTCATTCTATTTTCCATGAGAATCATAAAAGACCAGTACATTACATCCACAATTTTGTTGAGACATGACAAAACCCCCCTAGCCTATTAAAGTTACACAACTATTGGTGATTAATTGGACGACTGTCAATCACAACTGAAACAATCACCCAATGGTTGATATATCCCGCAAACTTGAAATACTTCTACAGAAGTATGAGTTATCTTAATATTGGTACACTATCACTGGCCCAAGATGTAGTGTGCTTTCATATGCAGCAAATAAACACTTTCATGTCCATGCAGTCACCTATAGTTTAGGGATTTTTTTTTCAGGTTATGGATCACACATCATGTTGTTGCTAAATTTAGGCAGACCACAATTTGTCAATTGAGAAATATAAAATTGTATATCATGTGGGATGGATCAATTGTACTGTGTTCTTTCTAGATTGTGCATGGAGCATAACATTGAAGTGCCATAGAGCCTGTCAAGTTGAGGATTTAATATGCTATTTCTGAGTATGCTGACAGTCTGAATATAACATTTTGTGAACATCTCAATTGGAGGAAAGCCTAAGATCTCCATCCTGTGAATTACAATCAATATCCTGTCATACTTGAGATGTTGATCATATCTGATGCCCTGCAAGCAGAAAGACATACCATATAAGGTTAATATTTATTTTATGCAAACTTTCTATGCCAACTGGTTGACATTCACTATCTAGCACTTCTTGTTCACTAGAATCTCAATAATAAACAATATGAGGTAGTTCCTTTTGGAAATGTTGAGATAATAAGTTCAACAAAAGACTGTATTATATTATCTGAACATTTCCTATTAATGAATACGAATATAGGATTGCATATATGTATTATCCATTTGTCTGTCTATCCTCTGCTCATTTTACCTGAACACACCTCAAAATGAATGATATACCATTCCAATATATACTTTTATAACTGGCTGGAAGAAACCTTTAGCATAGAAAGGTTAATATATTTTGACCAGGCAATTTTGATTCTGGTAACACCATTTTAACCATGAAGATTTGATGCAACTTTTACAGGATGACACTTCTCAGGCCTGTTTTATACATCGCGCGACACGCGGGTCGTGCTATCTTCACTTGGGTCGACATTAGAGCGCATCTGGCACAAGTTACGTGTGTTTGATTATACATATATATTTATACGCAATACATCTATTCCCAAATTTTGGGAAATGTCCTTTAAGTTATTTCCGACAATTTAGAAAATGTGCAACATCATCTGAATAGAACTGAGAGAAAACAACAGCTACTTGCGATTGGCGATTTTGATGAGCAATGCACATGGCCACACAGTGCAATCAAATAGCCTGATCTGCACCCACAACTCTCATGGCCACACTGCATAATCAAACAGCCTGATCTGCACACACAACTCTCATCTGTATGCTGAATATATATTTTTGTTTATGACAATGAAATAATTCAAGAGTCAAGCCTTTGAGTATTTATTTTTATTCTTGCACCCTTGATACGGAAGGCATTCGCAGTGGCTAAAGCTAAAAAAATAATTACAAATCTTTTTAAACCATTACCAACAAGAAGAATGTGATAAATTAAATAGACGTATTTCTTATTTTCATTATCAATAATCCCTCAGTGACAAGATACAGCATGTTGGGTGAAATATGTCAACATAGACTGCTGTTTTTTCAAGATATCCTATTTTACTGCTAAAAATGAACAATAACTCTATTTGATGAATTGACGAGATTGAATGGCTCATAATTAGATAAGGAGAGATGTGCATTCGTAAACATACTCATGTCACTCTATCATACTTGTTTAGTAACTAAAATGACAGATACATATAGGTTATCACCACCATGTGTGTTTCTGAGATCCGTATTCAAGTCGAGCTGCCTTCTCTGGGCAGTCTATCGACGAGTCCGTAGGACGAGTCGATAGACAGCCCAGAGAAGGCAGCGAGACTTGAATACGCATCTCAGAAACACACAGGGTGATGATAACCAATTTATCTTACAATTCGTCCCATAAAAATGCAATAAAACTCAATTTAAAACAGGAACTATTTTATTACGCGCACCACACAACGTACACAATATTCTCAGCACGCGACGTTGTGATAAGTCAAATTCTGAGAAATTCACTTCACTATTCAAATTCACTTTGGCTGGAATCCGATTCAATGAAGAGGCGACGATATTTTCGTTTCATATGTTCGACATAATTGTCACTTTTAACAGGATAATTGTATTATTTTATGGTGCAATCTCCTTGGATAGTGATAGTGTTGGCGAGAGGCATTGCGGTAGATGACTGTCCATTCAGAGTTTTGGTGAATTTTGAACTTTCCGACACTTCGACAATCGAGTTCTGACTCGCACTAAAATAACCCATTAAACTTCATTTAGAGGAAATGCACTAAATCACGGACTTTTCGTAAGTATTGTGTTTTATATCCTTAACATAAGATAAAATTAATTTGATTTTCCATTCTGTACTTTATCGAATAAAAAATGCGTTCAGTAGCTTTTGATCAAGACCGTACTGAATTACGGGGAATTCCCTACTTCGCTAAAATAGAAATTGTCAAAATAGTCCGTATTCGTGCGCGCTGTTAACAATGTGTAAACTTCGTTACTTTTTCGATTTCTAAACATTTTTGGGTGATTATTTTGAGCTTTTTGGGCCCTGTCTCCACATTTTGTCAACTTTATTGAACTAATTATTGATTATTTTACATTCGTAGCACACGAGTATATTATTTTACGACTTTTAGTTGGTTATTTAGACGTTTTGTTTTGAAAACAAGCCAGTTGTCGAAACGCACGTGCACCAGCTGTTGCCATCGAAGATATCCTTGTTGCCATCCAGGATACAAGATCGGAAACCGCCTAGGTGTTTTCGCGTGTATTTGATGAAATATAGCTATATTGTAAGATAAAATGTAATATTAAAGATACTGAATCCGATCAGAGGGTCCCCATATCATCAAGATACAACAACAACAACATTTCTTCAAAATACCCTTTAGTTATAAGAATCGATTAATTGCAACAAAATAATGCTAACCACTGTCAACTATGGTATCAAATGTCCCCAAAATCGTGTTAATTATCAGCATTTTGTTCAACGAAATATGGCCTATTATCACTTGTTTTTAGAGCTATCCATCTTCATCCGCAATTTTGACCGAGACCGTCCATTTTACAACATATTTCTGGGCCACAAACAATTAAAATAACAAACTTCAAAAATCGATATCTGATCACTCTGAGCTTTGATGGGTAGGTTCCTCGACTCGAATCAAATATTGTTTACACCAGAAGCCAAAGAAATAGTAATTTAGGGGTGTTTAATCGGATTGAGTACCTTTAATTGCCGTTAATTTCAGTCTCTTCTTGAATATAACCATAGGAGATATGGAAGGAAGCTCAAATGGCCGCTGTATTCTGACTTCGCACTTAGGACACTATATGCACATTTTAGGTCTCTATTGTATGTAACCATAGGAGATATGACACAGTAGCATATCCACATGACATATCAGCGCTAGTAATGCACAGCATTAATAACTGCAACTACAATTTAGGAATTTCCCAATAAATTTCAAATCAAATTTAAAAGCAAATTCTAATGAAAGTGTCAATGACACTGTAGCTCAACTTAGGTAGGGGAATAATTTAATGGTTGACAGTAAATGGAGGGATGTGGTCTGTATGGTGTGCCAAAGGATATAGTGATGCAAAGAGTAAATTCTAAAATGGCCACCGGCGGCCATTTTTTTTGCTGAATGACCCGAAAATGACTAATTCCCATCTACATGTCAATGTCAACATCCATGACAAATTTCATGAAGATCAAACAAACAGATCGGTCTATAACCCATGCTAATGGATTTTGTAGAAATATTTAGTCATACAAAGAGTAAAATCCAAAATGGCCATTGGTGGCCATATTTTTTTGCCGAATGACCCCAAAATGACTCGTTCCCATCAAGAGGTCACCCCGATGATCCATATGAAGTTTGGTGATGATCAGATCAGGGATGTGGTATGTAGGGTGTGTCAAAATATTTAGTGATGCAAAGAGTAAAACCCAATATGGCTGCCGGTGGCCATGTTTTTTGGCTAAATGATCCCAAAATGACTCGTTCCCATCTAGAGTTCACCCCGATGATCCATATGAAGATTGTTGATGATCGGATCAGGGATGTGGTCTGTAGGATGTATCAAAGGATTTAGTGATGCAAAGAGTAAAATCCAAGATGGCCGCCAGCGGCCATGTTTTTTGGCCGATTGATCCTAAAATGACTCGTTCCCATCTACATGCAAATGTCAACATTCATGACAAATTTTATGATGATCAGACAAACAGTACAGCCTGTAGCCCGCGCCAATGGATTCAATTTTGAAATCCAAGATGGTCACCAGCGGCCATGTTTTTTGGCCGAATTACCCCAAAATGATTCGTACCAAACTAGGGGCCACCCCGATGATGAATATGAAGTTTGGTGATGATCGGATCAGGGTTGTGGTCTGTAGAGTGTGTGAAAGTATTTAGTGATGCAAAGAGTAATATCCAAGATGGCTGACGGCGGCCATGTTTTTTGGCCAAATGACCCCAAAATGACTCGTTCCCATCTAGAGGTCACCCCGATGATCCATATGAAGTTTGGTGATGATCGGATCAGAGATGTGGTCTGTAGGATGTGTCAAAGGATTTAGTGATGCAAAGAGTAAAATCCAAGATGGCCACCAGCGGCCATGTTTTTTGGCCGAATGACCCCAAAATGACTCGTTCCCATCTACATGTCAATGTCAACATTCATGACAAATTTCATAAAGATCAGACCAAAGATACGTCAATGGCTTTAATTTTGAAATCCAAGATGGCCACCAGTGGCCATGTTTTTTGGCCGAATGACCCCAAAATGACTCGTTCCCATCTACATGTCAATGTCAACATTCATGACAAATTTCATAAAGATCAGACCAAAGATACGTCAATGGCTTTAATTTTTAAATCCAAGATGGCCACCAGCGGCCATGTTTTTTGGCCGAATGACCCCAAAATGACTCGTTCCCATCTACATGTCAATGTCAACATTCATGACAAATTTCATAAAGATCAGACCAAAGATACGTCAATGGCTTTAATTTTGAAATCCAAGATGGCCACCAGTGGCCATGTTTTTTGGCCGAATGACCCCAAAATGACTCGTTCCCATCTACATGTCAATGTCAACATTCATGACAAATTTCATAAAGATCAGACCAAAGATACGACCTGTAGCCCGCGCCAAAGGAAATTGTTCACGGACACACGGACGACGGATGTCAACCCATCGCAATAGCTCAAACTTATAAAGTAAGTTGAGCTAACAAAGAGCTTCAACAGAAGCATGAACTGAACAACAGAAAAAAAATCAAAAACAGATTGATACCGGCTTATTCTGAATAATTCATTCTTTTGGCCACGCCCACATCATATGACTGGACTCTCGACCTAGTCTGAAAATTATCAATACAATAGAAGTACAATGTAACTGCTGAAAGGAATCCAATCTTGTTCATGCCTTAACTAAACACAGTGTTGCTGAATGAATCATTGCAATAATGCACTGATCATAGTGTTATGGTCTGCTTTTCATATTTTTGTAAGAAACATTACTGCAGATTGGTTTGTATTATGAACAGTCATTTTGTAAGACAAATAATTGATCAGATTTTTATAATTTAAACTCATAAAATTGAGCTAATATATGCCACAAAGTAGAAAACTGATGTATATTTGCTTGAGATACCATAATCAACGACTAGACAATTTGATCGTAAGTGTAAATGCATTATCTAACACATACTAAAACTTCTATAATGCCTCTATTTCCTCAAACCATTATGGCAAAAACCCTGGAGGCACAGCTAAATTAAATTTCTAAATAGTTCCATATACTTACTTCCTGCCCCATTTGATATGAATAATGAGGAACACTATTGCCATGAGCACACAGATCGATCCCACGACCAGATATGCAATTCCAAGGAATGAGTTTTTTCCACCGAACCATGATGTTGTTGTTAAAATGAAGGTCTTCGTACCGTCAAATGAAGTAACCGGATAAGCTGAAATATAAGGAACAAGACAGTCAATCACTGTTGAGATGCGCACCTGACTGTAAAGACTGAGAAAACTGGGACTCTAAAAACCACAATCAATACTTGTCAAAATCACTTAAAACCAGTAGTTCTAAACAGAGACATAGCCAGAGGATCTCCATAGAGCAGGGTGTACACCTTGAAATGATTAACTGAACCCCCCTGTTTTCAAAACATTTCTCCAATAAATGTTGGCTGCAGGGTGTGCCAATGGATTTAAATGTGAAATCCAAGATGGCTGCTAGCAGCCATGTTTTCTAATGAAATTTGGAAAAATTTGAGGGCTGTCATTTAGTGGTCACCGCGAAGATCCATATAAACTTTGGTGGCAATCGGATGAGGCATGTAGGGTGTGCCTAAGGATTTAGTCATGTAAAAATAAAAATTCACGACGACAGTTGGCGACCATGTTTTTTCAACAAAATTCAGAAAAATATTATAGTTCCCATCTATTGGTAATCAAGAAGATCATAAAGTTTGCTGACGATCAGATGAGGGATGTGGTCTGCAGGATGTGTCAAATGATTTAGTCATGCAAAGAGTAAAACCCAAGATGGCTGCCGGTTGCCATGTATTTCATCGAAAATCATTATAATTTGATAGCTCTTATCTAGAGGCAGGGTTTCCGCTAGGGGTTGGGGGAATGTGGCCGTATTTGGGAAGCACATACCAGGCGCCCTGTCGAGAGAAAAATTGAATGTTTATCTCTGAAAGTAGCCATTTCCTTGCACTTGAGACAACAGGCAGGAACATTGAAGCTTTGTATAGAAACCAAATTAAAACAGATCGTCTTGCTTAGTTCTCAAGTCAATGAACTAAAAGCATGTAAGCACAACAGCATAAAATGGATACGCCTTTTATTTAAACAGTAGCAATATTAAAAGCCACATCAAAGACTACCAACATCAAAGACTGCCGGGGTTGGCAAAAGACACATTGTATTGTCACACAGTCCAGCAGTAGCAGGTGTTACGTAAGGAGATGAGCATGTGCTATACCACGTTCTGCGTCGGTGCTTTCTTTGTATTTTGTTCACAGTACCGATCAAAACTAGTTGTAAAATCAAAAGCCATTCCTCAGATGAAGATGACCTCATGCTGGATTCGTAAAATGGATGATAATTTTGTAATAATTGGATAGGGAATAAATACACTGATAATAACCATTAATTGTTTTATTTTTAATTAAAGATTCCCTTGATACAGATCTTAATTTGGGGGAAAAGTTATGCACTGTTCGTCGCAGCGACTGCCAAAACTCACCTGTGTTCATTGTTGTAGCTCAGAACCCCCACCCCAATGACATACGATGTATATTGCACATTTTGAACGGAAATAGTGGGTTAGAAACTTATTGACAGAAATCTGACAGAGAGGCTGATTACTACTAAATATTAGCCCGACAAAGCATTACCCATGATTGTGTTGACAACTGTGCACGTGCAGATCCGCGCTACTGATCATGTCTTATTCAGGCACCAAGTGTAGGATTCCTTGCAATCTGTTAATCGCCAGCGTCGGTGATCGCTCATCCTGTGTAAAAAGTGGACTGAGCTTGGTCTGTGGCTAGTTTGTGACCAATATTAAGTCAAGGTTGGGGAGGGGAATGCGGCCGCTGGACGGCCGGCCTGCCGTAGTAGCGGAAACCCTGCTAGAGGTGATCCTAAACACGCCTGTAAATTTAAAAACAATTCGCCATTATATGCAGCCTGCATGGTTTGCCGATGGATTAAAATTTGAAATCCAAGATGGTTGATGGCGGCCCTTTTAATAAATTTTTTTTTAAAAAGGTCACCCGAAGATCCATATGAAGTTTGCTGATGATCGGATGAGAGATGTGACATGTAGGGTGTGCTGATGGAAATTGTTGACGGATGCCAAAACATCCCAATAGCTCAAACTTGACTATGTAAATTAAGCTAAAAAGAGCTCACCATATTTAACCATCACAGTGTATTCTCCTTTTGGCAGTCCCTCAGCGAATGGGCTTGCTGAATGGTCGATTATTCTCCAGAGTTTTCTGAATGTTGGCAGGGCAGCAGTTCTCATCCACACAATTAGATCTTCATTGAGGAATCCTTTGTTGGTGCCGCTTCCCATCTCCCACACATTCTTGTGCCAATTTTGTGGTTTTGTGAATGAAGCCCAAGCTATCATGGAAATATTGATTCAAATTATTAAAGATAGTATATCTCTTTCCTGAACTATATGTATTGACTAAGGGGTATAAAATAATAACTTTGAGTCACAGGACCAATTACTAGTAGCTTATGTCACTAGGAAATAATGCAGGCCTGGTGTTGAGGAAAATCCAGGGTGGCAAAAAAAAGCCTTCCTGAGACTTGCTAAGGAGGGCAAATTGCTCTCCTGAATAATATGTTGTTATTTGCACCAAAAACAGCCTCAATTTAGTCAAACACCAAGTACAATGTAAATTCATGTAATGATTTCATAATACATGCAGTTGAGTTAAACTTCAATCCAGAAAATTTATCTCGCGTATTCCATTTGTTGTATTTATTCAGTTTAATTTTGTTGCCTTTGGCACCATTACAGATAGTGTCGGCGTCCATGATTATAATCGAAACAGGAACAATCAAACAAAATGTACATGTAATTAAAATTGCGCAAGCGGTAGGCGCATGATAAAATCGCGCACGTAATAATGCCAGGCCAGATAATGTTTTACTAATATATTACATATTGGATGATTCTACAGTCACACTTCGACTAAGTTGATACAAATCCAGTGAATCCACAAATTTATAATAGAGAAGCCAGATGTTACCGGCGGCCGTCAATCTTGACAGTGATGATAAGGTGAATATTATAACAAATGAACCATTGAGGTTGACTCTGCGGAGTACATTTTCTTCCAAATGTATTGGTATGAAACACATGTATTCAATAGAGTCACAGCCATTGAATACATACTAGCACTAATTTCTGTTGATGTTGTTACCAAGAGCAATGACATAAATCGATGCCTCAATAATTGACAAGTTTGGTTAGACTTAAATCATGATTGAGATAGAGTATGAATGAAAGTCACAATCCATTCATTGATATTGATAAAACATTTGAGATTAAGATGTGAGTTAATTCTATTTACATTCATTGATTTTCACTGATATACACATGTACTTACATGAAGGATTCTGGAATTTGACATTTCTGTCAGACTGCCAGGCGATTCCTGTTGCTATGAGTGAGACGTTGTTAGTTTCAGAACCACTCTCCCCATTGTATGTCACAGTGAACGAATCTACAAATGATTGATTGAATATGAATGAAATATATATGAAATCAAAAGTATTATTAATTAATAATTATATTGAAAACCTCATTTAAAATTCTAATATACAGGGTTCCTGGCCTATTTTTCCGAAACTTGTTACCATTGTATTTAAATTACAGTGTACTAAATAAATGCACTTGAAATAAGAAGTGAAATACACTATTTTGTGCTATATAGTATTTCGATCTATTTTTTTCATATACATGTAGCTTCAATTATTTAGAGGGACAACGATAATTAACACATTCATTTTTCAATAGGAGAATGCTTTAATTGTGATTTATAAGTCTAGTTAAAACATTCTATTTAGTTTTAACATATTAACAAACAAAGCAAACAGAGATGATGAATTAGAAAAAAAAGAAAGAGATAAGAATAAAATTTTAAGTTCGCTAACTTACAACTAAATTTGTAATAGCTCTGACTCACATGCATGGTACACTTTTGATGATTTTGAGCGATAGTAACAATTATATTCGTATAAAACTCATTGCGCCTATGAATGTGCTTGGACTATTCTTGTTTGATTTTACACATTTTCAATTTTGAATCAAATATGTATATTTTAGTAAATTTTGTAAGCTGTTGTTGTGAATGGGGGGGGGGGGGGGTGTGGGACCCTGAATACATCTTAATAAAAGGTTGCAGACTCCATGTCCCTCGAAACGAGGTGGCTTATTGGGATATTGTTTTTTTTTAAGAACAAAGAAGTCATAATTCCTGGCAAAAATTTGACTCCAACTTGATGATGATCAGCATGTTCTCAAAGGTGAACCATCCATCAAATATCAAGAGATTCTTTTGAAGATTGCTCAAGTTATTATTTAGATAATGCAAATATTATGATTTCTAAGTCGAACAAAGGCACATAAATCCGTCAGAAGACTACGACAAAATTCAAACTTGACCTGTGTTTTCGTATCTGTAAACTATTTACCAATATCAATAAATTTTGTCAAACATTTTTCAAGTTATCATCGGAAAACACAGAAATTAATTACTTCTAAGCTGAAAAAAAATAATTTGTGAACCAAATATCAAGATATTCCATTTAATATTGCTCGCTATCATCTGGACAATCCAAAAATAATGATTAAAATTAAGTTGAATAAAAAGTAAGCCGACCACAGTGTCCCCCGAAAATGTGGCAAGTCGACGCCGCTTTGTAAAGAAATTAAAAAAAAATGTTGAAATGTTCTAAGTCGAAAGGGTTAATGATTCCGTAAAGAAAACAAATTTCTGTTATCTATATACATGTTGCACATCTCCAATATGTGGGTAACAATACTCTGAAGTTTCAAATATCTACGATCAAAACTGTAGGAGGAGTTAATTCCCATAACTCTGGGAAAAATCATTGGATCATATTCAAATTCGAACTTGACCTGTATTTTGATATCAATGACTCACAAAACAAGACAGTCAATGACTGTGGACGCTCACCTGACTGTAAAGACTGAGAAGACTGGGACTCGGAAGACCATAAGAGTTAGTACTTTCAAATTCACTTAAAAACAAGTAGTCCTAAAGAGGGACGAGCCTAGAGGGTCTCCGTTGAGCAGTGGGGTGTCCACCTTGAAATTTGGTCCTGATCCCCCCACCCCACATAGTCCATAGTCTGCTCCCTCCCAATTGAAGCAAACACTCCCAAGTTCGTAAAATTCCTTTGCACATGTTGGAATTTTACAACCGATACCTCAAACTTTCCTAACTGTTTGCAAAGTTCCAACCTGACATGCCCCCTTCTTTAATGGTGGACCCCACTGAAACAAATTTTGATCCCAACTCTCCATAGGCCATATACACCAAATGCTATATCTTGATTGGTCGAACCCATTTTAACAAATCTGTAACCCTGTCCCAAGTAACACAAGGACCCTCCATACTAGTTACTACATATAAGCTAAATAGGCCTGATGGCTCTTGAGGAGGAGCCATTTAAAAAAATTACTATGGGGGAAGAGTTATATCCCTGGTCGACCCCTATTTGACCTGGTGAACCGATGTGAACAAATCTGAATCCCAGTCACTAAATGACTCTCTATACCAAAATATATACTAAATATGCCAAACGATTCTTGAGAAGATGTTATAAGAATAACTATTGAGGGAAAGAATTAGTCCCTGGCTCCGACCCTATTTGACCCAGTGATCCAATTCTGAATCAAATCTGAATCCTAGTCACCTATACCAAATATAAGCTGAATAGGCCTGATGACAATTTAAGAATTACAATTGATGCACAAGTTATGTCCCTGGCTCCGCCCTTATTTGAACCGTAAACTCATTTTAACACATCTGTATCCCTGTCACCCAAGGACCTTCCATACCAATTATAAGATAAATAGCTTGAGAAGATGTTTTAAGAATGGAAAGAGTTAGGTCCCTAGCTATGCCACTTTTTTGACCATGTGACCCCATTTGAACAGAACTTCATCTCAATTAAGCTAAGAAAAATGCCTCCTTCTTTCTCATCCAGTTTCCCATATCTAATTGCCTGAGAAAACAGGTATTTAGTTTTACTGGCCTAACTGTCAGATTCATCATTCACACTTGGCCTTGGGAGTTTGTTATCATAAGTCATATGTCATTTATATACAAACTCTCTAACAGGCAGAGCATTTTAGGGTTATTAATCAAAGGAGCTGTCACTCCAATCAGATTTTATTAACACTGCCATTTCATTTATTACTTTACAATCAATGTGACTTCTATATGGTGTTAAGTAAACATTCTGTGATGGCAGGCACCTTCCTCATATCTCATAGAGCTCTGAGTATGTACTGTTTGCATGTTCTTGATTTTAGATCGATTTAAACCAAATTTGGTTGAGTCACCCTGGTGGATGTTATAAAAAAAATATAATTCAGATCAATATTTTTGGGAGAGTTTTTTTTTTTTTTAAGAGTTGTGTCCCTGGCTCTGCCCCTATTTGACCCAGTGACCCCATTTGAACAAATCTGAACCCCAGTCACCCAAGTACCAGTCCTTCCCACGAGGAAAACACAGCGAGAGCATTTATTTTCTCCCGTAATTCAGAAGACGATTGTAATATTGCACCCATACTATAATTGTAAATTGGGTTTTTCTCAAACAAAAAGTCATTGTGGAATAGACATATGTCTAGTTACACTTTAATATGCCATGTAGTTGAACTGAGATGGTAAAGGATCTAAATAAACCTTCCAATAGTTCACTATTGAACCAACAATTACAGTCTCCATTAGTATTTTGAGATGAGGGACGGGTGCGAATTTCAGCATCAGTGATTTGAAAATTACGAATGCGTACGGGTGCGAGAGCAATCACTCCCGTCTCCTGGGAAGGACTGCAAGTACTCTCCATACCAAATATAAGCTAAATCGGCCCAATGGTTCTTGAGAAGAAGTCATTCTAAGAATTACTATGGAGGAATAGAGTTATGGCCCTGCTTTCACAACTATTTGACCCAGTGACCTCATTTGAACAAATCTGAATATGAGTCACCTAGGGAACATCCACACCATATATGAACCCATTCGGTCTTATGGTTCGGAAGAAGATGTTTAAAGAATTGTTGACGGACTGACGGACAGACGGATGGACGATGGACGAGGAGTGATGACTATAGCTCCACCGAGACTTCATCTCAGGTGAGCTAAAAACAGAATTTTCGATTGAACAGTCCAAACTTTAGTTATCATCCAGAAACCAAAGAAAAAAGAAGCAAATTAAATTTTCTAAGTAGAAAAAAGTCCATAACTCTAGGAAAAATCATCGGATCAAACTCAAATTCGAATTCAACCTGTATCTTGATATGACTGATCCACATAAAAACAGTACTTGCAATTAAAGGATCCAAACTTGAGATATCATCCGGAAACCGAAAAAGTGAGAAATTTTCTAAGCAAAAAAAAGTTTTAAAAAGGGAAATAACTCCATATAAGAACATCGGATCAAACCCAGAATTGCAGAACACCTGTGTTCTTGATTGAGACACCTACATAACAAGTTTCAATCAAATCGGGCTGATTACAATAGTCCCCCCAAAAAATAAATTTTTCGGGGGACAAAAAGGGGCATAACTCCAAAAAAATCATGGCATGTGTCTTCTCAAATGAGGACCACGTACCAAATATCAAGAAATTATGTTGAATATTGCTCAAGTTATCATCCGGATAACCCAAAAACTATGATCTCTAAGTAAATAGAGGGGGATAAATCCATCTAAATTGATCAGACCATGACCAAAATCGAACTTGACCTGAATAATGTGATGATTATTACTAATACCAAGCTTTGTTTCAAACAGATAATTTGAACTGGAGTTAACATCCAGATAAGGAATCAGACTGACAGACACAGCTGATTGCAATATTCCTCTGTAAATTTTGGTGGACAAACAAAATTAGGCTGAACAATGAAACATTAGTAGTAATCTCAGGCTTCAGTTTTGGCAGCTATGATTATAATTTGAAAAAGACAAGAAAGAGACAATTTTACTTTAGCCCCACTCACCATTGACACCAAATACATGTTTGAGTAATCACATTACAACTGTAATGCCCAAGATATAAGGTTGCAGAATATGTAGTATTAGTAATTATAATAATAGCACTTATATAACACCTATAAGGCAATAAGATGGCAGGAATTGAATAACATTTTTATAGACTCATAATGTATTCAGGGGCTTATCCAGGCCATTTATATACTGGGTTTGGGGACCATGCGTTTTGGGACCATTTGAGCCGAGCTTTTTGGGACCCCAAAATGAAAGAGTCGGCGAATAAGAACTTGACAAACAGGCAAATTTAAAAACCAATGTCAACTACTGGTAGCAACATCAGCATGATATATAAGGAGAACACAACGTTGGTAAAATCAACTTTTACCTAACATTTCGTGACCCATAGCTTGGTACATGTATTTTGTTTCAGAACAGAACTGTATACTTGTATCTACCTGTATAGACGGTTTCACCTCAACCTATTCCAGTTCATGTTTTCTATCTCGTAAGCGCAGACCAGATGAAAGTTCAAACTCAAAACTGCCACCTTATCAGTATTAATCTTTCCGTGATCAAGGGTACCCGCAAACATTATTCATCTTCATCACCTTTTTTACATGTTAATCTCCTAGGATTGTAAACTTTTAACAATTCTTTAACCCTTTCAGTGCCAGGTCCGATTTTTTTATCAACACATATACCCTGTGCCAATGCATTCTCTTATATATGCGAGTCGACCATAGGTCGCCTCGCATATATAAGAGAATGCATTGGCCTAACAATTTTTCATCATTTGTTATTATTTTTTACAATTTTAATATTTTTTTCTTATATTCTTTAACAGACTTATTTTGTAGGTTTAGTGCTAGGGAATCTTACATTTTTCATGGGCATCAAAATTATTACTATGAATACCTGGTGATAGTTTTGAGTTATAACATGCCCCTAAGGATTTAACCAGTTTGTTTTTAAATTCGCTATAGCATGCTTAAGCATACCCAAAAAAAATTCAACCCAAAACAAAAAAATTTAAAAACAAATTTAAATTATTTTAGTGCCGATTTTACAGACCGTAAATTAGGGCCGATGAGATCGGCCCCTGGCACTGAAAGGGTTAAATAATCAAGGTAATTAGCAACGAGCATCACCAATTTCCTGTCCACTATAATAGTCCTTTGTATTATATCTGAGTTTGCAACTTTGGCCCTTGATGCAGAAAAACCGCATGCAGGAAGATGCTATTTTCTCTCATTTCATTCCGATGGATCGGGTAAAGAGGAACAACTCAATCCCACGCACCAATACGCAGGAATAACTATGACAAATTGAGTTCTTCGTCTTGCTGCTTATGGCCCTTGAAATCAATTTCACACCATTTTCCACATTGCAAAACAATTAACTTGTTGGGCATGATCACCGACTCATTACTGTTTCATGCTGTTTTAGTGCAATATCGCGCAGATAGTGGGACCGATTGTTGAATCCCTAGGTCTCACAGGGATCAAATTCATATAATAATTTGGGAAAACTTTACTGACCAAATATAGGTCTTATATAACACTCCAGAATAAATCTCAGGTCATTGAATTTTCTAAATTTTCCAGGAGGAGTACACCTGGCCCCCTCCCCCAACTCAATGCTCTTTGGGATATGCCTTAGGCATGTCATGCTGGGACCCCCCCCCCCCCCCAATTGCTTTCTGTGAAGCTTTTATCAAGTGAAATGATAAAAGATAAAACATGTTTTGACATCAGTCTTAGAAACCAGTCAAGGAGGCCGGATAGTGGACCAAGAAGCCCCGATCTCTGTTCATGCTGGTCTTTGAAATCATCCATATCATGTTCAGAGAAATTAAAATGGCTCCCTGCCAGTACACCTGTATTACCAAATGTAATGAAAAATTGGTGTCCATTCATACATTCCCTAAGAGTTTGTCAGGTTTCACCTACATATAGATTCCCCGGGCATTTCCAGCATGTGATAGCAGACACAACTCCTTTGGGTGCACAGTCGAAATGTCGACAAGTCATCATGACTTCCCCATCAAATTAACCACGGGTTAATTGAGGATCGTGTCACACGTCAGACACTTCAAAATATTACAGGGGAAGATCCAATTCTCTACATGTCTCTCTTCAAGCTCTGATATTCTTATTTACTACACCAGGCTTATGAACCATGTTGATGAAATTGGCCCTTAGATATTCTATTTCGGCGTCACGAGTCTCTTTGGTACTGCAAATTAAATTATATCGCAGTGCTTGTCTATAAATAACCGATTTATATATTAGTATGAACAGGCTGGTCTGCTTCCTGAGTACTCCAGTTCCTAGTCGCCCGTTGGGAATTGTCAGTCACATCCAAGATGCTGACTGATATATCTGAAAAGTACATTTTCAATTTTATGTCCAGGTGTTGTTCATTGAAATTCTCAGCATTAGAATGGGAGCCTCATTCCGGAAAATCATTTTTCCTACCGGTAGATGCGCCCCACTCTGACACATGGAGCGATGGGATGAAACATGTCAGCATTTAGCATTTCAGTTTTATCATAACTGCTTATATTTGACGTGCTACTGGGAATGGAAACTATTACTCCGTGTCTGTTCGGCATCTGGCTTCGGGCACGTAAAAAAAACCTGTACTATCAGGTACTATGTGAACAGACACAGTGTAACTAATCGTTTTGCATGGGTATTATAGCTCCTGAATAACAACATGTAAAATACATGAGCTTAGACATCTCAAAGAAGATCTAACTGTCAAAAAGAGTGCAAATGTATTCAGGGAATGCAAGAGTTTATTAGTGATGTTCCGATAATCGGAATCGGCCGATAATAGCCCATCGGATATTAATCGTACCTCGCAGTTGAACATCGGCTTTTACCGATTGTCAAAACAAATAAAAACGTTCTAGTATCTAAGCGCAATATGCACGCTTTAATAAACGTACGCAATACAACCGTAGTATTGAATGTAACAGCCTAAAAGGAAGCCATTGGCATCATCCAAACAGTCTGATACGATTATATATTATAAGCATGGCAATACACATGCCCGATATCCCGTGTAATATTAAGTTATTGGTTCAATCGCGTTGACACAAAATAGATTCAAAGAGAGCTTTAACCAGCTGACCTCATTACAGTGTAGCTTCCGGTTGAGCACGTGCCATGTGACGTCACATGCTATGTCAATAATTTGAAGCACACACCGAATGAATTAGTACAGTCGCGATCAGAACTGTCTTCAATAACGACCAATGTGAGGAGGGGCATAATTAGCTTTTTCGTCTGTACAGCGTATGCTATGAAATACGCTTAGCTCCACGTTGAACTTGGAGGTGGTCTCGCGAAAAAAAAAATTAGGCGGAACTATAAAAGCTTCCCAGTTGTTAAAAGAGAACAGGTGTGACCAATGGAAACTTGGGAAATCTCAGACAAATATGACAGCAATTATTATCCATGAATCTAAATTATTTAATGAAAGTGTCAATGACACTGTAGCTCAACTTGGAAAGGGAATAATTTAATGTATTACAGTCAATGGAGCAATTAGGAATGTGGAAAGTTGAATGTCTAATACTAGTTTATAGACATGAAGAGAAAAGTAAAATCCAAGATGGCTGCTGGCGGCCATGTTTTCGGCCGAATGACCCCAAAATGAGTCGTTCCCATCTACATGTCATTGTTAACATCCTTGACAAATTTTATGACGATCAGACTAAAGGTACGACCTGTAGCCCATGCTAAAGAATTTAGTCATACAAAGAGTAAAATCCAAGATGGCTGCTGGCAGCCATGTTTTTGGCCGAATGATCCCAAAATGACTCGTTCCCATCTAAATGTCATTATTAACATTCATGACAAATTTTATGATGATCAGACTAAAGGTATGACATGTAGCCCGTGCTAAAGAATTTAGTCATACAAAGAGTAAAATCCAAGATGGCTGCTGGCGACCATGTTTTTTGGCCGAATGACCCCAAAATTACTCATTCCCATCTACATGTCATTGTTAATATCCATGACAAATTTTATGATGATCAAACTAAAGGTACGACCTGCAGCCCGTGCTAAATAATTTAGTCATACAAAGAGTAAAATCCAAGATGGCTGCTGGCGGCCATGTTTTTTGGCCGATTGACTCCAAAATTACTCGTTCCCATCTACATGTCAATATTATCATCCATTACAAATTTCATGATGATCAGACGAACAGTACGACCTGTGGCCCGTGCTAATGGATTAAATTTTGAAATCCAAAATGGCCGCTGGCTGCCATGTTTTTCGTCCGAATGACCCCAAAATGACTCGTTCCCATCTGCATTCCAATTTGAACAGCCATGACAAATTTTATGATGATCAGACTAAAGGTACGACCTGTAGCCCGTGCTAAAGGATTTAGTCATACAAAGAGTAAAATCCAAGATGGCTGCTGGCGGCCATGTTTTTTGGCCGAATGACCCCAAAATGACTCGTTCCCATCTACATGTCATTATTAACATTCTTGACAAATTTTATGATGATCAGACTAAAAGTAGGACCTGTAGCCCGTGCTAAAGGATTTAGTCATACAAAGAGTAAAATCCAAGATGGCTGCTGGCGACCATGTTTTTTGGCCGAATGACCCCAAAATTACTCGTTCCCATCTACATGTCATTGTTAATATCCATGACAAATTTTATGATGATCAGACTAAAGGTACGACCTGCAGCCCGTGCTAAAGAATTTAGTCATACAAAGAGTAAAATCCAAGATGGCTGCTGGTGGCCATGTTTTTTGGCCGAATGACCCCAAAATTACTCGTTCCCATCTACATGTCAATATTATCATCCATGACAAATTTCATGATGATCAGACGAACAGTACGACCTGTGGCCCGTGCTAATGGATTAAATTTTGAAATCCAAGATGGCCGCTGGTGGCCATGTTTTTTGTCCGAATCACCCCAAAATGACTCGTTCCCATCTACATTCCAATTTGAACAGCCATGACAAATTTTATGATGATCAGACTAAAGGTACGACCTGTAGCCCGTACTAAAGGATTTAGTCATAGAAAGAGTAAAATCCAAGATGGCTGCTGCCGTTTTTTTTTTTTTGTCCGAATGACCCCAAAATGACTCGTTCCCATCTACATGTCATTATTAACATCCATGACAAATTTCATGATGATCAGACAAACAGTACGACCTGTGGCCCGTGCTAATGGATTAAATTTTGAAATCAAAGATGGCCACTGGCGGCCATGTTTTTTTCCCGAATGACCCAAAAATGACTCGTTCCCATCTGCATGTCATTGTTAACATCCATGACAAATTTTATGATGATCAGACCAAATGTACAACCTGTAGCCCGTGTCAAAGGATTTAGTCATGCAAAGAGTAAAATCTAAGATGGCTGCCGGTGGCCATGTTTTTTGGCCGAATGACCCCAAAATTACTCGTTCCCATCTACATGTCAATATCCATGACAAATTTCATAATAATCGGATCAAGGGTACGAACTGTAGCCCGTGCTAAAGGAAATTGTTGACGAATCACGCACACACACACACACGCACGACGGATACCAAGCCATGGCAATAGCTCAAACTTTACAAAGTAAAGTTGAGCTAATAATAATCATCGCCATTCTATACATTGTCGCAACTTACAAGTATATAATCAAGACTTTTACACCGCGTGCAAGTGTTCCACACACAGTCATAACGTTACTCTGAGTCGGCACCTTTGATCTCTTTGTCAAAACAACTACCGGTATACATCAATGGCAGCGCACAACTGACGTCGGTGGAAATAATTTCGCGACAGTGGTATATATTTCTTTGATGTATTTGGCTTTGAAACTATACCGGGGTAGGAGTGCAATGAGTGTGTATGGGTCCATTATGAGAGAAAACGCATAGTATATATAAACATCGGAATCGAAATTGGAAATCGGCTGATTGTGCCGCCAGTTATCGGAAATCGGTCCGATGGGTATGGCCGTAACGATTCACAACTTCACGATTTGATTCGAATCACGATTTTTGCCCGACGATTCGATGCTCATCGCGATGCAGCTACTCTGGAGTTTGACATTGGCTGCTTTCAAGTTTTTTCAGTAATACAGACTGACAGCGGGTCAGTGGAGTTTTACACAGCATGTCATCTTATCATTATATCTAAACTGTTCAATTTAGAAATACTTGTGTAATCAATAATATTTATAGATCACAATATTTATTTCACATCTGAATTTGATAAGAAACATATTCTATGAGCGTTGTCGAATCAATTTACGGAAAAATTCTAGGTTGCGATAATTTAAAAATATGGAATCGAATCGGCAAGGAAGCGGATCGTGAATCGAATCGAGAAGCAGAAATCGTGATGCATCGAAATCACGATGAATCGTTACGACCCTACCGATGGGCTTTTTCATTATCGGAACATCACTAGAGTTTATATAAACACAGGAACTCACCATTGAACAGACTGTTAGCGATAGCACCACAGGGTGCATATCCCAGAGTTCCATTAGTTCGGAATGGTTCACAGTCTGTGTTCAGATTCGACCCACCAGCATCTCCATGTAGTTGGTTGTCATCACGTGACTTGACATATCGACGGTGGTTTTGGTAAAAGTTTGACAGACCATAGTACATGTATACTTTCCCCTACAAGAAATCAAAGATAAATGCTAAGTGAACTGTGAGAACTGCTGATTTTCTGACAAATTTTAATTCTCTATCCTTCTTGACACATAATATGAAATAAATTTATGAAATTGCATTACTGTAATTGACTAAGAGAACAATTTGATCTTTTTCAACATTTTCTGTCTCTAAAGATTGTTAACCCTCTCTTTACTAAATACTTATTGTAACGTTCAGATAATAAGTTCAACAAATGGCCTATGGCCATTCGATGAACTTATTATCAGAACATTTCCCACTAATTTAGAGGATTCCTTCTACTGGCTGTCGTCTGCTTAAATATATTTCCTGAACACCCCTGCAGATAAACAATAAACCATCACAATGTATATTTTATAACTGAATGGCAGAATCTATTAGTATAGAAAGGGTTAAAGGAAGCATGTTTGCAAGTGTACTATGCACTTTATCACCGTAATGCATTGTTGGCATCAATTGTGTTAAAAGCATCATTATTTCATGATTTCTTAGCTCCTGTTGACAGGTCTCTCTCAGACTCAAAATTATTATTTTGTACCAGGAATCTACACAGTAAGGTCTGGAAGAGATACACCATCTTTAACTACAAATACATGTAGTTACTGAAAAGTCCAGTTCAATCAGACACTAAAGGAGTAAGTAAGAAATTGGAATATAGACAACAACACTACCTAGGCTGAGATGTGTCTGTTATGTTGTATCCGTTAACGCACACAAAGGATAGATTATACAATATATTTTCAATGCAAGGCAAGCCTTATATGGTAATTCAGTGCATGCATCGTGACATTTGACACATTTCTTATTTTCAATCGATAAAAGATGGCAGCTGTCTGCAGTACGAAAAAAAATTAACTTGTATCCATGTCGATAAAGTTTTAGTTACTGGGATTTGACAGGTTTGTAGAATTAGTTTATAATCTTTCGATAGATATATTTGTAATACTGCATTTATTCCAATACCAACTTATAACTGCAATCTGAAGCTCTGTGGTATATAATACAACACACCCGTGTAAATGGTTTAATGCAGATAACGGATCGTGTCATCACAACAGACCAACGCAATGCAGTCATCTGAATACTAGGCTACTTAACCCTTCCATGACTGGAGCTTCCTGAAATTTTGCGACCATTGACCTTGTAAGCCAGTGCATTCTCTTATATATGCGAGGCTCGCATTTATAAGACCCAGCTCCCGTCATGAAAGGGTTAAGTCCATGTGAGGCATGTGATGTATAGTGTTGACGTTTAGCTTGTTTACCTTGAATTCTTCTTCGAGGTTGAATTTGATCTGACAGGTGCATGTTGCACCTATTAGTGTGTTATTCTTGTTGTCTGTGAATGTAGCACATGAGTCATTGGTCACCGATGATACATCAACACAGTTTGTATAGTCATATGAGAATTCCTTGATCTGCGAAGTAAATTAAAAGTTGGAAGAGATGGAACTATACTAACTGATACTTGCAGGACTTGATTCAACTGCCTCACACTTGGGACTTTTCGAAAAAATTACAATCTAAGTTTGCTCAAAAATTTCCAATAAAATATAATAGGGACTGTCAATTTTTGAGATTCAAATTTCATGACTTTCCAGTACCAGTACGAACCTTGACTGTCATACAAAACTCCCCAAACATACATACAAACATACACCCATATTTGACTTTGTGACCCAATTTGAACAAATTTGAATCCCAGTCACACAAGGAATCTCCATACCAAATATAAGCTAAATCGGCCTGATGGTTCATGAGAAGTAATTTTAAGAATTACTATGGAGGGAAAGAGTTATGGCCCTGGCTTTGCAACTATTTGACCCAGTGACCTCATTTCAACATATCTGAATGTGAGTCACCTGGGGAAAATTCCACACCAAATATTAACACATTCGGTCTTATGGTTCTAGAAAAGATGTTTAAAGAATTGTTGGACGGAGAGACAGATGGACAACAGGCAAGGAGTGATTATAGCTCCACCAGAGACCTCGTCTTGTCTTTGAAACTCAAATAACGAGAGCAGACGGGTGCGAGATTAATTGCACCAGTCTCGTGTAAAGGACTGGAATCCCTGTTTTCATGAAGACATACTCCTATGAAAATAGAACAAGAATAATGTTAAATACATCAGACAGCTTTCAATACATGTGTACTTGACTTGGTGCTTTTTACATCTGCTATCATTGTCGCAGCAACTCAGAATAATAGTACGGAGTGGATATTTTCAGAGTGCTAACTAAGATAGAATGACACAGGTGTGTGAATTTGTTAACATCATAAGATTGTTTCGATATGATGGTACAAGGAGAACTGAAAGTGGTCTGTATTGTCCGAGACAAGACAGATTTTTTATTGGACATTTTTAAAACCTCTGCCTTTCACTGTATCTTTACCAAAATCAAAACCGAAAGACGTGCAATAAATAATAGTATATGGTGCAACAACAAAACAATACTCCAATTTTGAAGAGTCTGCTTATATAATAAGTGTCTATGTTTTGAATCATCTTTTATCAAATGTTTGAAGTTATTGACAGCACATGCTTCTGTTTTGGGTTTTGCATAAATACCATTTTTGTCTGTTTCACCATAGTTGAATGAATAAAATAATGAGCAATTCAACAAATGTCACAAATTTTTTAAAGAAACCTACAGAGATAGATACCGATACATGTATATAGGTGGGACATTTCGTCCTGTTAAAAATAAATTACCAAAAAAATTTGTACAAGTATACATGTACTAGTATGTGTAACACATGTAAGCTTGGATGAAGGCATAATTGGGCAGTCATCGAAATTGGCCATGGCCATAATAGACTGGTCATATCCAGATGTTAACTAAAAAAATTTCCAGTCAAACTTCTGAATAGTGAATATTATACCTATGGCCAATATCTTTAAAATGAAAAAGGGGGCCACCCTGAAAAAGTCCCAAAATCCAAAATGGCCGCCATTTTCCAAAATGGCCGACATTTCAACACAATATCACTAATTATGTCAATTTATTTGACTATACAGCACCAAATCACCACGTAACATGAATTATAATGATTCAAATGTATCCCAGAAGTTAATGCTTCATTTTCTTTAGTCATAAAATCCAAAATGGCCGCCATTTTCCAAAATGGTCGACATTTTAGCATGATATCAACAATTACGTCAATTTATTCGACTATACAGCACCAAATCACCACGTAACATGAATTATAATGATTCAAATGTATCCCAGAAGTTAATGCTTCATTTTCTTTAGTCATAAAATCCAAAATGGCCGCCATTTTCCAAAATGGTCGACATTTTAGCATGATATCAACAATTACGTCAATTTATTCGACTATACAGCACCAAATCACCATGTAACATGAATTATAATGATTCAAATGTATCCCAGAAGTGTTATTTTACATGTTTATAATGTTAATCCTTCATTTTCTTCAGTCACAAAATCCAAAATGGCCGCCATTTTCCAAAATGGTCGACATTTCAACATGATATCACTAATTACGTCAATTTATTCGACTATACGGCACCAAATCACCATGTAACATAAATTATAATGATTCAAATGTATCCCAGAAGTGTTATTTTACATGTTTATAATGTTAATCCTTCATTTTCTTCAGTCACAAAATCCAAAATGGCCGCCATTTTCCAAAATGGCCGACATGTCAACATGATATCTCTAACCACGTCAATTGATTCGACTATACAGCACCAACTCACCATGTAACATATATGCCGACTATTTCACTCTAAATTTGCTGTTATTAAATTAATTATTATTATTATGTGTTGTCTATATATGTACATTCATTGCTGTGAAGCGCTTATAAGGGGATAACCACTATATAAGTGCAATATATTTTTGAATATTATTATGATTAGCGTGTCCAAATATGTAGTGCCGGTATGGTAGGCTACTTATGGCAGTTAGGCCCTATATTCAATCATATAAAAAATTTCACAAAACAACATATATGTTCACCCCTCATCAGACCAATCTGACAAACAACTATCACAACTGTCTGATGAATACATATCAACATTGGCATCCTCCGCATCAGAACTGTCTGTATCTGAATCAGATTCCGGAATGGTCATTTTCTTCTTCTTAGTGGGAGGGGATCTCATTTCGGGTTTTTCTATGCAGGTGGCGTCCTTGTTCTTCTTAGTGTTCTTCTTAGTGTTCAGACCTGGTGGTAGTTGAGGGCCAAGGAACCAAACTGGAGAAATCTCTGTATCACTTTCATCCCATCCCCGGCCAGCTAACGATGGATATATAATATTCTGTTTTAGACATTGATCCCATACAATACACTGGATGTTGCTGCGTTTGATGTGCTCAATGGAACTGCTGATATCTGGGATTAATCCTGCGCTGGCCTTTACCTTCTGCTTGTCGTACATTCTAGCCCTGGTCGCTGCATACGTCTCATCCCGTTTTCCAGCGTACATCACCGTTTGCAGGAATTCCTGTGCGCCAGCCAACGAATGGGTAGTTTCCAAAGATCCTAGATCCTTTAGCAGAGACATCTTTTCTTGTTTAATCATTTTTTTAAATGGCTTCACCTTACCAACACCGAACGGGAAGGAGACGGTGTCACATCCTGTGATACTATGATATGCAGGTAACACACAGCATACGTCGTCACCAAAGAATTTGGACACCGTGGCGACATCTGCATACCTGGTATTATCAACCTTCATCATCCAAGAACGATCCAACTTCAAGCGAGAATATGCGGACACTAATAGAATGAACACGTCGGTATCAGCAGCTCTCACCACAACACCCGTTTCGGCTTTCGACGCGCACATAACCAATCTGGTGTCGGCCTCGTGGTGGTTGCATGTTTCGAGCTTCTTGGTGCCTTCTTCCGAAACAAGCCATGTGTCGTTTTCCTCGGTCACGAGAAGTGGTATGCGTACATCAAGATCTCTGAGAAACTTGCAAAGGAAACGAATTAGATCGATCTTATTGTCGTTGGATCGGAGGAAGTTCTGCCAATCCTTTCCTTTGGGCATGCGTTGGTTTTTACTTTCGATGTGGACACGTTTCCCGACATCTCCGCGTCTCTTCTGTGTCAACTGTTTTGTTGTCACGCCGGTGTAACAATCGAATATGATCGACAACATCACAGGTTTAGACTGATGGGGAGGCTGACATCTTGAGTAGAACACTTCACCGAACCTGCCCCACGTCTCCTGGGGCTGGAGTACATTGACGATTGCCATTCCATCAATTATCCAGTGTGCACCTATAAAAATATAGATTTCACATATCTAAAATTTACTCAACAACAGTACATGCAGCACATGCTAATTTGATATTAATAGAGTGAAGAATGTTCAACCATATTATTATTAACCCTTTATTATATTCTAGGAAAAGGTAATCTAGCCTATGCTATATAATATGACGTTCAATTATGGCGACATAGTGGACATATATACATAATATAAATGTGTACAACATTATCATATTATATTATGGATGGACAGGACTATGTACAGCTAAAAGATATATGTCTGTCCCATCATTGTCCGTATTATATTAGTGTGTTGTATATTATGTTATATTTGTTATAGCCTATATTCATATTTATATTATTAAAAAAATCAATTGTCCGTATTATACTAGTGTGTTGTATGTTATGTTATATTTGTTAGCCTATATTAATATTTATATTATTAAAAAAATCAATTGAATATATATGTAAACTTATTATCATATATCCATCTTATCTTAACCTACCTTCCGGGGGAGTTAAAGCCCAAGCATCTGCCTCGTCGATCAGATAGTTGCGGAGGGAGGCTTTGCTGCCCTGCCTCAGGTCACCTTCGGGAGTGGACAATGCCAGAGGAACTGTCGTTAGTGGGTAGCTATGGGCCTCGGTTGGTGACAGCGCCTTTCCAACAAGTGAACCAAACGCCTGGCGATCCTCTTTGATGATGTTGACAGCTCTAGGTTGTTTCGTCTTCTTCTCTAACCCTGTCTTTATCTTGGGTTTGGATATCTTGGCGAGCATGCTTGTGCGTTCAGGTTCAGCTGTTGTTAATCGCTTTTCTATGAACGTGCTGAGAATATCTTCCCCGGTTGCTGACGAGTTGAGAAGGCCTAGAACAATGTCCACGTCTACCTCCGCCCCTGTTGTTAAGTTCCGGACAGGACCATCCTTGAATGGATCGAAATAGTCGCTCAACTGGGCTACAAGTTTGGTAACCATCTTCTCGTGATTGTTACGTGTCCGTGTTGTATTTTCATTGTGGTTCTGAGCTGTTAAGACGTGTAGTTTGGATTTGATTGCTGCTCTTATCTTTGCCATTAGATGACTATTCTGTATGAATGTGTCCACCGCGCGTTGATTGGTACTATAACCACCCTGCATAGGACCTCCCCTCACTTTCACTTCGCGATTGATTGTCGTCTCGGTGATAAGATCGCCGTGGATAGCTGTGAAAGGCGCCCCGCTCCGTGATCCACCGAATCCGTTCACTTTAAGGTCTTGCCAAGCGGCTGTGTTGTTCTGTGCCATCTCCTCCATCCGAACATGTTGAAATGTCAGGTACCTTGAGTAGTTAATGTGTCCGAACGCAAAACACATCGGAAGCATAGCCCGTTCGGCAGCCATATGCCTTTCCATGCAGTGTTCCCGAACAGCACTAACAAGGGCCAGCATGATAGATACATCTCGTAGGTAGGACACCACCATCTGCGATTCTGTGCCGGTTGACTCTGTCATCGAATTGCATACCTTCTTAAAGTCGTCAGATGCTAATACAAGGGACAGATGTTCCGGTGATGGGTTAGTTCTTAACTTGGCGAGATGGATTTGTAGCGCCGTTGTAAGGGTTGTGTCGTTATGGATTCTTGTTCTAAGAAGCGCTTCGAACATCTGTTTGTGGATGCGCATTCCGCGGTAATAGTGGCGGCCTTCTAGTGCTTGGTCGACGGATCCCTCGGCGATGACATTTGAATCCACCAACCAATCTCTAAGACCTAAGCAATTGTACTTCTTGTGCAGAATTTTCATCAGTACTAGCAGGGTGTGGAAACCACCCATTAACGGAATTATCTTCTCGTATCGACTTTCTTCCACCCATGTAAGCAACAATATTTTGCTGTTGATGGCTTCATCTGCATGTACGAAGATGTGTTCAAAATCATACGTCTCAATCATTTGAAGCATACGTTCCATATAATGTTTTACAACACCGTCGCCAGGTGGGAATGGGATTACGGGTAGGTAGTCCAGCTTGCAGGGTACTGTTTGAGCGCCTGTTGTTTCCTTCATGAAAGTGGTCCATGTTCCAAGCGGTTGAATCTGTTCACTCTCGTTTGGTAAATGCTTTGCAACACAATCAGCCCCTTTAGCAGCTGTCAGAACGAATGCAACGTCTCGGGCAAAGGATTCCTTCAGCAAAACAGAATCCTTGAATTTGTCGGAAAAATTAGGATATATCGGGGCACACGCTCGTTGTTTTGGAATTGAGTATGACATGTTCAAATCAGGTAAAGGACCACACTTCGGTTCAACTTTCTTCGGTGGTAACGCACAGGTACTGACACTGAGGGTTGGTTGAAAAACTGTACCGGTTGTATGGTGGGTTGTGTGCATCCCTGTCAACGTTTGCTGTCTGCCATCTGAGTTGTCAAATGTCACGTGCACACTGGTGCCACCGCCGAAACCGCAAGGAATTAGTGGGTAATTGTCACCGAGATGTTCCGCCCAACTATTGTTAATGAGCCTGACATCATTGTAGGATATCCCAACACCACTATGATGAAGCAGCATTGCAGCTTCTTTGCTCCCGGATAAACGATGCAGAGTTAAACTTAATGCGGTATTAAGCGGTGGTTTGCGGTCTCCAAAAAGCATTTCCCAGCTATGACAGAGTCCTGCGATCTTTTCTGTTTGGACAGTCGATGGAGCCGATACATAACCCGCGTCGTTAACTTTTCTCTGTGGGTTGATGGACCATGATATGGCATTAAACATGGCTGTCAGTGGGTTGCTGTTGTTTAGTGCGTCGATGAAAGTATCATGATCAGGTGGCCAGTCCATGTTACAAACTCGAGTGACCTGTGAGACTTTCCTTCTTATCAGCTTGGCGAACGACATGACTAAATCATTCTCGCGCATTCCTCGACCACCGATTGTTTTAATTGAATACGTCACAGGGTTGACTTCAGACGAATAGACGACAACGCTTCGCCCAACATTGAAAAACCCTACCAGACTACCAAATTCCTTCGCGATGGTGTCTCGAACTCTTGACGTCTGGCGTAGTTTACCGGGAATGGCCATGAGGTGCCGCTCGTCGCACAGATCAGCGGCATCGTTACATAGCTCTTTTAGCAAAAACGCATCCTTGTCCTTAATGATCCGCTGTTCAACAACCCGTAGAAATTCTTCAACTACACTTTCGTTGGTCTCCTTATCCATGTCAGCTGCTGGTGCATAGGTACATGTATATGTGAACCTGTTGTAACACAATTTGTGGTAGTACACATCTGCCGCAAATATGTCATGAAAAGCGCCATTGAGTAGAACGTCCAAGCGAACCGAAGCCAGGTACCATTTGTCGTCGGGTTGAACCAGAGTTTGTTGCATCTTTTCTTTAATTTTGTTTGCCGAACCTAATTCCGAACACCTGCCAAGTCCACTATCGTTGTATGGATGCGTGTCCACACTGCTCGACGAATTACACACGAAACAGGCGTGTTTTATTTTTGTTTCCTTTCTGATAGGCTTTGGTGGAGACTTAAGTTCAGTTGTTATCACGGAATGGTCAGAATTCTCATCTTCCACTTTAACTTTAGCATTTTGCACCTCTTTTCTTGTTATACGTGTTCTAAATGTTATTTTACATGAGCCGTGTGTATATATTGCACAATCGCCGATCTCACGGAGTCTATCTGTGACACTTGTAAATGCCTTGTATGGTGGGTCTTTAACGAGCGATTCGTGAATAGTCTGCCATCTCTCAGCAAGTTTTTCGATTACATCCTTGTTAATGAGTTCAACGTCATAGCGATTAGAAATGTGTTCATCACATAGTAGACAGCGGCAATCAAGATTAGACGACCCATTTCCCACAGAAGACAAGAATGGTTGATTTGCAAAACTGTAAAAGAGAAACGAACAACCCATTAGGAGATAGAATCAGATACAGAAAATGGTGTGAACTGTGAACAGACCAAACCGAAACACGAACGTGAGAACAAATCGACAGAGATGTGACTGCAGGATCGTGATAATTGGAAGTGATTATCTCAACCTTCTGTCGTCGCACCACTCCCATGTGAAAACCAACTTCGCCAACAGTGGCCAACAACGAAGAATAAAAGTGAAATCGAAGATCAAACTACTGCAAGAATCAAACGGACACTCAATATAAACAAGAAACAAACAATTCGAATAGTAAAACAGAACAAAGAAAATCGAATTATAACGTAGAAATTAACAATTCGCACATTTCAGAAATCGAAGATCAAACTACTGCAAGAATCAAACGGACACTCAATATAAACAAGAAACAAACAATTCGACTGTAAAACAGAACACAGAAAATCGAATTATAACGTATAAATTAACAATTCGCACATTTTAGAAATATAGCGAAATGAATTAGGCAATGCAACACAGTAACAGTGAAGATTCATAAAATCGATAAAATGCTGTAGATTCTTCGTATAAATATACCACTATGTTGCGGTATTTGCAGACGTTGGCCCACTCGGTTCAAATAGACGCGAATATATTACTAATAATTGACTAAAACTCCCAAAACCGCCTAGTTTGTACACGTATTATAATAATGTGACGCCGTTATTTAGGACGAATCGGCGTTCCGTAGTTTTAAAAAACAAAAGAACGTGCGACGTCTCCTTGGTTACAAATTACTCATGTCGCCTTATTTCGATCAGATAGTTCAAACGTAAATTGTGGCTTACAAGTTACAGTGCCGATATGTAGCTATTAGTGACAATTTATTTGAATTGAATAACATTTGGGCTCACATGATGTGTTGCTTCATTTGCAAATAATGGATAGGCCTAGTTTTGTCTGGATCAATCTATGATCGCGCGCATAATTTTGCGTTTCCAAAAATCCACGGAATTACCTAGCGTACGCCGGCCGGTACGGAGTTAGTCTCAGTTAGGCGTTGTCTATGCATCTTTTTATAACTTTCACTAAGTTTTAGTTAGGCCTAGTATGTCATTTATTGATTTGTGGGGGAAATGGAACCTTACCTGATTGTTTTTTTTTCCATTTTGTGAAAGTTATATCATATTTATTGAATCAAAATAGCAGACGAATTCCATTTCGTCCTTTATCGAAGTGACAGTGGCGGTATACGGTTCGCCACATGTGTTATAATTACGATCTTTTAATCAATCCCCGATAACAAACTACCAAAGGCCTTTTTTAGGTGGCCCCCTGTTTTAATTTATTTAAATATAATGTGTTAACAAATATTAGCCGTCAAAAGTTTGACTGGAAATTTTTTTAGATTTTATTTGTCTATGACCAGACTATAAGCAATGTCATGAGAAATATTGTGGCAACACATGCAATCTATAATGCCACAAAATTAAATTTGCTGTGGGACATTTTTCCTAACTTTGAGGGATAATTGGTTGTATTTAAAATCTTGCTACCAACACAAAGAATAGCTGACATTGTAGTGCTATATACCGGTAGTTGTGTCAGAAGTACTTAAATGGACCATTAACTGCTATCTTTTATCGAGTTTAGTTGAATATAGCATGTTACCATTCATTGCACTAGTGCTGCATCAGACACAGACACATGCTGCCTGTCACATGTGACAGTTGAGAATAATTCTGACCTGTCATCATAAAATAATAGGTCTGTCAGTGCCCTGATATCATTCAATAAGATGACGGCCAATAACACATGACTCAACTTTTGTACATCTATGTCAGACCATTGTCAGTTCAATCAAAGAGATACATGAACATGTGAAGCTCAAGGTACCATATATATATACTTACATTATCACTGGCGACCAGCAACACTGCTCCAAGAGGAATGAAAGACACACCAATGGCAAAGAAAGCAGGAAGCACAGTGCCAGCTGTTAGTATGGGCTGCCATGCTGGCAGCTTCTGTTGTTTGAACTTTGTGTCTAAAAAAGAAGTTGAATGTACCAGTAACTGCAGTTCTATTATAAATTGAAAGAACTGGGACATTTAAAAATTCACAGATATTAACCATTTCTATATACTAAATAAGTCTCCAATTCAGCTATAAAAGTATACATGGGATAGTCTATCATTCCTTTGGAAGGGTGTCCAAAAAAAATGAGCAGATCACAGACATATGAATAAATAATACAATACAGAAGGATTCATATTCATATTTCACCCATCTAAGGACTAACCGAGCTCAACGTTGCTTAACTTCGGTGATCACACAAAATGTCTAACAACTGTGACCAAAAGTAGAGGTGCCACGATTATTGATTTTGGTAATCGATCATCAATAATCGATTATAATCGATTAATCGTACCTAATAACTTCAGTGGAAGTATTCCGTAATATGGCCTATTGGCTGGGTGCTGGTTAACTGCACTGTCGCTGCACGTTAATAAAGTGCATTACAAACCACTGTTAATGACCAATGAACACAACATACTAGTATTCAATACCAGCACAGTTCTTGGCGATGTTATGGTTATAATATTTGTAAGTTCCTTTGAACAAATTTATCGATTAATTTCAGTGTTACGAATAGCCAAACATGCTAGTACAAACAATATAAAAGTAGGAATGCACGACGGATTGCCGACGGTTCCTAAAAAAGGAAACTATAAGTTTCCTCAAACATCCAGAGCATGGATAACAATCACAAATGTGCACCCCTACCCGCAAATTACAGGACGTAGAACAAGTTAAGTATTTAATAATATCAAGTTTCATTCAGCATTCGCCACGATAGCCTGTACTTGAAACATCTAAGTACATGTATACTTATGCAAACGAAGTATACTCGTAAATGACATCGCAGAGAACATCGCTGATTAAAATGTTGAATCCCTGGATTCCAGAGAATGTCAATCAGCTCCCCATTGGTACAATCAGAATCATGGGCGAGTGCATTCAGTTCATTGAACACAGTGACAGTCAGCACTTTCAAAGGCATAGTGCCATCTGTCAAGTATAAATATACAACGACGTCGCCATAAGTTCAAAGCTGCAGTACGGCCAGCGCCGCCAATTTATATAATATACAGCGACCCGAAGAGTAACCATGTCGCATCATCAAATGAACTGCCGACTATTTGCAACATAAGTTAGTAGTACTCATGTTGTCGGAATCTCTTTGATACGCGATCAAAGGTTGTTAACCCTTCGGTTGTAGATTAAACTGTGTAAAATAAACATGGAATTTTCCGATGTCCGAAATAAATAACGCAGATTAATCGACTATGGAAATGGTAATCGATTATCGGCTTTATCAACGGTTCATCGATTATACGATTAATCGTGGCACCCCTAACCAAAAGATCTAGACCTCTCGAGCAGAGAAGTCATCGGCCTTCTATATTTACAACGCGACCGCTACACTACTCCTCTTCTTTTTGAGATTCATTGAATCTCACCCGAGTCCTCCCCAAGAGTGGTCACATCATGACACAGACTCCGAGGAGCAGATGAGCCCCCAGTGTAACAGAACGAGAGAGAGAGAGAAGTGCGGGAGTCGCACCGAAAGTTGGCAGCACCCGGAATCCAAAGCCGGTCACCCATCTCAGGACTAACCGAGCTTGACATGGCTTAATTTTGGTGATCGCAAAAAGCGTCTAATGACTGTGACCAAGCGATCTAGACCTCTTGAGCTGAGAAGTCATCGGCCTTCTATAATTACAACGCGACCGCTACAGATGTCATGTGATCCCATTATCACAAAGTGTGTATGAAATGATTAACTGCATAAGTATGTTATATTTTACATATATATGTACATTTGTACCTAATTTTCAGGTGGAATTCAATGTGTTTTTATCAATATTTTGTATTGGGTGGTTCTAAGCTTAAGATAAGATAAGATATGTTTTAATGGTCTTTAAGACACATATTGGTGTAGGACAACCTACATGTATAAATAAAAATAAACAGGAATATCATACATGGTATACGGTATGTGATATACATGTAACAAGTATCAGATTAACACGAATTGTAAAGATATAGAAATATCAAATTATTTGATTTATTACTGGACAATGGTCAACTGCGGAAGGATGTGATGTACCAAGTGTTACATAACCACTACCGCAATTGACCAAAGCCCAGTATGAGTGTGGCGTTTATATAGGGTATGTGACTGTAAAGGAGTTGTCCGGCACTAACAGGTGACCAAAAACCATCAGGGATAGCATAAGAAAACAGTCCTAAGACCATTTATTTCCATTATGGTCCCCAATGGATTCAGTCCACACGAGAGACCGGAACACACCCATACGCTTCCTACCATCACAAACTACTGGTTTTAAAATATAATTATGTTTTATTTAACTAATGAAATGCAAATGGTCTGTTGAAATTAAAGTCACGATAGGTGACAGTGAGCTAAACGGCACATATTTTCCACTAGAGTTAAAAAACACTGGAGAGATATATCAATTAAAATAGGTGAGAGGGTGTCTTTGACTACTGTGTATGTTCGGTGGACGGTGGCTATGTGGTGATTATAAGGCTAGCACCCACTTATCGCAGTGTACCATGGACAGTAAGGTGATTTTATTCCCTTCGACCTGGATGACACCATTCGATCACGTACTACGACACCACCGTCAAAGGCTACCCTCACCCTAGTCATTAAATAAAAGTTATATACAGAGCAAACTCTCCTTTAGTGTATCATGGAACTACACAATCACCTACTTTGTTAATAGTACTTATGAAATTGTAGGGAAGTACATGAACAGGACCATAGGTGGTCCATTCTCACCAAATCGGTGCATTTGAGGAACGAAAATCGAGAAAATTCAAATCAACAGTATCGTTCAATATTGTTCGTTTATGCAAACAAGAGTTATGCTGAAACTAAATATGTAATATTGGCATCATTTCTCTTTCGAGTATATTGCTATGGTACCTGGTAAGTATGGATGAAAAATCGTGTGTTTTCCCTATTGTAACATACGTTACCGGTGAACACACATCGGTTGGGGGTGGTTTACATCGATATTGAACCATTTAATGGTATCACATTTCTCTCATAACAATTTTGTAAGATGGGCAGCAGCCAGAAAATCAAAACATAATTAAGTGACAAGCATACACGGTTACACATGGTTAGGATCAAAACGCTATACAAAGTAATAATTGCATACATTTTCTAATAATTAAGTAGCCTATTTTAATTCTTCATAATTCGTTTCCTTTCATTTGATCATATGTATGGTTTGTGCCAAATGTTTTCTTCCACGGTATATTCGAAGATTCATTCTTTCAAGTAACAATGAGAAATTGATTTATTCGCGGATTCTTCTTCCAAAATTAAACTGCCGTCACACACATACCATGGTAACGTATGTTACAAACTGAAACATCACTATAATACAATACCAGAAGCAAATAACATATTCAGTTTTATGGCCAACGTCGACAAATGCAGCATGTAAATTAATTTGTATTAAGATTAGCACTGTATCATATCTCTGTAGGAAGTCCTGTATATATTGCTATCGAGAATGATTGCACTGGTATATTGAGTGCGAATTGACTCAATTGAGTGCTACCCTATGCTGGACCTGCATGAATACAGTTACACGACCTCATGTTTTAAACACGTGCATGGCTTACGTATACTGCCAAGTATAGTTATGCTTAGCTAAGACCGACAGTACAGCGGAATTATGATGTGCTTGTCAATGATTAAAGTAACGTTTTCAATGGTTTCGTTTTCGACGGTGGTTGTCGGGTTTCCAGGTACATGATATCTGCGGTGGGATATCACATTAGTTATATACATGTAGAGAAGAATGGCGAGCATACACTTTTGTTGTTGCCATATATGTACAGTAAGCAATTAGAAATCTAGACATCCGTCCATTTCGATGTTTGCGAATATTATATACAGTATGCAAACTAAACATATTTCAGCTGATGTTTTTTAAATATTATACCAAACTTAAATGTCAAAACATATATTTTCGATTGAGTGAAGTCACTGGTAACATATTGATGGTTACCACAAATGCCCATGGCCAATTTGCCCTTCCATATATATTATTCCCAGCCTGGTGCCTTTACATGTATGCATCTCCAAATTATGCCCGTTAACTTCGATCATGACATGAGTCATGCATATAATTTCAGTTTGTGCCAGTGAGTGGTCCGTGTATTTACTGCAGACATATATAATTATCCGCTTTAAATTATCAGAACCGTTATATATTGAAGACAGTTATATTGGGGGTAATAGTCATAATAATCGAAGTCAAAGTTATAGTTGAACAAGAGTGATTACTCAGATCACATGGTCACCTGGCGCATTCTCAGTGGAGTTTAAAATGCAACATAATTATGGAATATATTGTTTAACTTTAATCGTACGTCCCCCGAAAACCTTTATCGGTTAGCAATCTGCTATTTTGCTTTGCAGACATTACAAAACAGCAAATATATCCCATTCGTATTTTCCAGTAAGAGCGGCTCAATAAGTTCACGGAAATGTAAAGATCCTTACACATCGCGATAATCAAAGGGGATATTTTCAAAGAATCACGTGTATCGCACACGATTCATCATAACCTCATTAATTATCATACTAGCAGACAGTTACCCACATATTTGGATCACCGGTGTCCTAAACTCGCGTTATTATTGCCATACAGTGAGATATCTTGTTTTTTTTTAAATAAATATGTTAGCCGGTAACGTATGTTACAGTAACATACGTTACATCCACATATGTAGCAGAGGCTAACACCAGTTACATACTGTTTTAGAACGAATTTTTTATATTTTTCCGATCAGATAGAAGGCAGTCATCTATATAACAAATAACTAATCTCACTCGACCTCAGTGAGATATTCAAAACATGTGGTAACGTATGTTACAGGCTTAAAACAAACCATCATATTCGGCGACATTCAGACGTTCCAGTGCATCCTCGCTTATGCATTTTGAGAAACTCATATATCGTTCGTATAAAGTCGATGGACAGCTAACAATTAGTACGTTTTATGCATGTTATAAACCAAATAGTATTCGTGTGGAATCATTTTTATATTCGGTAACGTATGTTACACGGATCTGGCGACAGCTGCTTCTGGTGCTATATCTTTCTTGGTCATGATCGCAAATGACGTACAACGAAGACAACATACACTCGCCCAGCTCCAACATGAATACTGGCCTCGGTCGTCCGACATTATACCTTTTGTGAGCGATTCTTCGTAGAATATTGGCTCGGCGACAGTAACGTATTTTACATTTGCGCATACACAGGAGCAGCTCCCGGCAGAAATAATCCACAACCTATTTACGTGTAGAGTGTTCCAGTTGCGCGGGGATAAGTTCTTCCCGCACACGGCATTTTTGTATCTCTGTTGTCGGTATTCTAACGGAAAACCACCGGCGACACGCATGCACGGTTTTGCTGAGAATGGACCAGGTACGGTATTTAACTTTTTAGTTAAATGATACAAAACTGATGGGTGACATGGGAAGTATATACATGCAGGTGTCGGCAATGTACAAATGTGTTATATATATACTGTTAATGAACAGGCAATTACTAAGAAATATATTGGTGTGAAGATTTGCAGTAGGTCCCATTTGCGGAGGTCCCGTAAAATGGGCGTAGGAGATCATTTTAAATGGATATAGGTTAATAGGTCAATTGAATAATATTATTTAATGGACTGAATAACATGCATAGATATTAGATGATCTATTCAGCGTGCTTCATCAATCATTGATTTGTGCCAACAGCCAAGTCAGTGACCTCCGCAGTCCGCAGATATACTTTATAGAACAAGCCACAATTATCAATTTTTGTGTTGTTATCTGTTTAAACTATGTCTCAAATTACCTATACACAACCTGGCTAGAGATTCATGGCATGATATATTACAACTACAACTTGCAAGCAACAGATCGATATTTTTCACGCAACTCGATTGTCGACATTCAATTTCCTGGTTTGTTTTGTTTGTGAATTCACCTTCAAAATGTATTTTATGACATACTAATTTAGTCCTATGATATCTATGGTTGATAATGACACACACTGGCAGGATTTTTAGCCATACCTCTCGGTTTCTTGCTCTTTTTGGGCTCTTCTTCAACAGAACCTGGAGTTCTTGTCGCCATCGTTTCACAACAGCAGCAAACTGAAACGGAAGTCAGCCAAGGGAGTTGTAATCTTTACATCAATGTTGAGTTGTCTCTCTTAGAACAGAAGACCGTGTGTGTGATTTCATATTCTCTGCACTGGTGTCTGGAGAAGACGACCACGCGCAAAGTCGGAACCATCCGAAGAAGGCCCCAAGAGAAGACGGCCCTAGAGAAGTCGGCCCCATATATCTATAACAGATCAAATCGCTCGATGTGGTGAAACGCTAGAACATTGCCAAACACAAAGCGCTAAGGCTAAGCAATTATGTCCTAATAACTATGGGAGGGCAAATTCACATTTATTAATAATTGCGCTTTGAGCAGTGCAATTCAATTGTGCTTCAGCGCAATCAAATTGCGCTTCAGCGTAATTAAGTATCCATGTATAGACCCTATGGCTAAACTCCCAGTAAATTAATGATTAAATCCAATACAAATTTAATTGAGCTTCAGTGCAATTCAAGCGCTTTAATATGGCTATAAACCCGAGTTAATAAATAAATCCAATTGATACAAAATTAATTGCGCTGTTCAAAGCGCAATTATTTTCCCATAATTATATCGTCCATTATTTTCCCATAGGCCTATATCGTCTAAAGTTTTCTAGATCTCCATATTTTCATTTTTGTGGAAAATCGAGTTTAAAGTTTTGACCCCGGCCAACCCCCCAGTTCACATGTTCTCATTCTGTTTTGGAAGATAGTAGGCCTACACAGCGGGTATGATAGCTGGTGTAAAAATACTATTATATGACGAGTTTCGAGACAACCATATTATATATTGGGTGTAATCCAGGGGGAGTCGGAACAAATTTGCAGGCACGTAGCCTAGGCCTATATATAGGCCTATGCTGATTTTTGACTTTCGACCCTTGTTGGGACCCACCCACCCCCCGGCCCGCGTCCAATTTGTTTCCGTTTTCGGTAGTTTTTCCGACCATTTTTTGATACCCACCCCCCCCCCCCCTTTTAACACTAAAACAGAGATTTGCGCAGGGAAATTCACTGTAGCCTAAAAAGCTGTATATGAATTTCTGTGCATACTATTAGTCATGGATGTTAACATTGACATGTAAATAGGAACAAGTCATTTTGGGGTCATTCGGTAAAAAAAAAATAGCTGCCAGCAGCCATCTTGGATTTCAAAATTCAATCCATTAGCAGGGGTTACAGGCTATAGGCCTACTGTTTGTCTGATCATCATGAAATTTGTCATTTATGTTAATATTGACATATAGATGTGTTTTAAGCCAAACTCATTGCAAAAAGTCAAAATGACTTGCAGGAAAAATATTTTTGAGTTGCGGCAAAAAAAAAAATTGTTGGTCCTATCGACCACCCACCCACCCCGGAATACGTGCCCGGAAACCCCCCCCCCCCACCCTGTGTAATCACGAAAAAACACTTTGGAGATCGAACAATTTGGGTAAAATTTTCATTTTTTTGGACGTGCATGCATGCACTCTGCGCGCGATATAGGCCTATATAGGGGAGACCCGGGAAAGCGGATCACACGTACACGTAAGGTTTTCTTGTACAAAATGCAACCGGCAATCAGAAATATTAGCACTGTCAGTTTCTAATCATGATGACATAACATTTGACGTATAGGATGCATTCAGATGCATCTATTGGTTTGGTTGCTATATGGTGATTTTAAATTTTGATCCGCTTTGCCCGGCCGTCGGGCAAATCGGATCACCACATCGGGCAAAGCGGATCAGCAAACGAATCCTTCTGTAAATGCAATACTACTCAACTAATCATATACTTTTCAGTTTTATTTATGACTATTATATATTTATTGCAAATAATTAAAATCGCGTTTGTTTCAAACGTTCAAATTTTTCAATTATGGACATGCTCCGACAAGGCACTATAGTTTTGTCGACCCATCTTATTAAAATTGTCCAAATTCACTTAATCTACGCATGTGTACCGGAAGTTAGTCATGTTATGAATGATCCACTTTGCCCGATCCGCTTTGCCCACAACGCATCTTTTTACAGTCCAGGGCATTACGCGGGTGTCCTATCAAATTTAGCTAATTGACATATTGTCTTATTCCGCACATTTATTACCTAAGACACCGACAACATTTATTCGGGTAGATGGGTATGTGATCATCGATATGCGCAATAGACATGCGCAAACGCACACTAATTATAAATTTGGTAAAATCGTAAAATGTCGACGAAAATGTTCTACTGGGCTACAAAATTTTAGTATACCTTGTTCTCTGTGGAAATATATAAAAACTAACCCAACACGAAACGACCTTATTCTAAAATTATATAGGTCATAATGAATATTAAAATGACGACTTCGATTCTAACACTGAGCGGTGATTGGCTGTTTCTACTATGTCAGTCATGGAAAGGTCAGGTCACAATGAATATTAAAATTAGGAACTGTGTCACTTGACAAATATCTTTTTTAAAGTTGGAATTATCGACAGATTTCTCCTCGATTAGAATTGTTTACTGACAATGCGTTGATTTGTATGAGTAAATAAATTATTATCCGACAGGAAATAACTAAGTTCCAGATATTTAGTTGATCGTTTGACCCATTTTTAATGATAGTAAACTGTATAGGTGGTGAATTTAGAGACACATGTCCGACATTGCTGTCTGAGCCGGATAAAAAAAAAGCGGCGTATATGGGCAGTGCAAAAGGGGGGCGGACAGCGGAGCGCGTTACAGGCCCCTGTGATATGGTAAATGGTTCTGCTCTTATCTTTTGCCAGATACCAACTCCCTGGTGATCTCTTATGTCGTACATAATACTCTGCTCGAACCGCCAGCAGCAGCAGAAGTTCGTGGATCCAATACGCCGCTGTATGAGGAAGCTATTCCCATAAATTGTGCACACATGATCTTAAAATCTTGAAACCGTCCTTGCCAACAGTACTTTTTCAAGTTCATAGTAAATGACGTTGGATGTTACATATAGGTCTAGAGAACGTCATCTCCAGGAGATCGTTTTCATGTCAATAATTGGCACATGTATATATTTCAGACCACCATGAAGGTGCCAATTTGATTGTCTAACTCTCTGTAAAAGAACACGTCTTGCCCATATCACTGATATATACCAGTCCATATTGCCTTATGTACTTTCAAAAATAAGGCTGATGTCTACCGTGGGTTCAATACATTAATGCAACATTGTGATTTAATAGTAGATTAGTGCTGTGTTCACATTTCTTTAACCGAAATGTTCTTGGTCATCAGATCATGTGGAATTCATATCCAATGAAAAACATGAAATACCAGTTAATCAAATGGTGGGTTCTGACAGATATTATATTGATGCGGATGATACCGATCATCCTGTTCACCCTTGGTACAACAGATAAGAAAGTATTGCAGATCTTCATTACCAATCGAAAGAAGGTGCCCAACTCATGTCAGAGTGACTCATAAATCTGAAAAAGGCGTAATCTTTCGCAAGAACTTGGAACAATAGCGTATTCTCTGGTCTAAAAAGCACTATAGAACAATACAGCAAATATCGTGAATAATATTAGTGTTCAGGCTATATATAGTTATATTTGCTGGAAACGTTAAGAATCGTAGAAATTGATACTGTGGTTGTAATATAATACAAATGTTTAAGCAATCTGATTTATCTCTGCATAATATGTCGAACATTTTTTCAGTTTTTCACATTTCGGCCGCATATTCGATTTTGGTGTATATTAGCATAACATATCGAGTTGAAAATAAAACAGGATGTGAAATTTTATTTACTATAATGGCGATCAAAGAGACCTGTTGCATATAAACCAAAATCACCGCCATGATTGACGCCATCTTGTCTGGAGTCTCTGCGGCCATTAATTTTCTTTTTAACACAGGTTAATAACCGAAAAATGTTAGAGGAGACATTAATTAAGGAAGGATATTAGTTGGGTGAAGTTGTGTCCTGTGGGGGAGGGGTACTTATGTTGCAAGGATCGATCAATATCTCATGGACTACTATATTCGGCTCAAAGTGCCCAAATCGTTCGAATTAATTCCTGTATAGAACCGTAACAGAGGTGCATATTGGCTATATATTTGGCTTGAAATACAACCGTAATACACAAAAGTTATGATTAACAGGCTATACTACTCCAAGTAACAGCCCCTATATATCGTGATATTTTCTCAGCTATTTTACAGAAGAATAACACAAAATTTATGCTCAGTGTTTCGTCTTCAGAATGCGTTTGAGAATAGATGTGTGCCTCCGAAAACAAAGTAATTATGTTTGTAAACATGGCTTGATTTTCAGTGAT
Source organism: Siphonodentalium dalli (assembly GCA_032622095.1). Lineage (NCBI taxonomy): Eukaryota > Metazoa > Mollusca > Scaphopoda > Gadilida > Siphonodentaliidae > Siphonodentalium > Siphonodentalium dalli. The sequence goes on from CP136067.1 coordinate 59,130,105, forward strand.
TAGATGCATGATAATTACACCTTAACTACGTTTCCCTGGATAATTGCGATCTAAAGTTCAGCTTTCTGTTAAATGGCACTTATACCGGGGGGGGGGGTCATCCACTTTTTTCCATACATTAGGCCGGGGTGGGTGGGTGGTTCAGCTGCGAAACAGTAACTTTTTTCCTGAGTGGTCGCAATTTTTTCCTCTTACAACATTTCTTCAATATAAATGCCTCAAAGTGTTCAGCATCATTGTTAAGGTGTGTATGACACTTAGGGCAGTGCTTAGGGTGTAGTTAGTGTGGATATAGGCATGATGCTTCTCAGAAATCCAGATTACGAACCAAATCTCAGGAATTCGCCTTTTACATCCGATCACATTGCCATGTACCAATGCTACTGGTTCCAGATGAAAATGGACAGTTATGTAGCACATGAATAAACTTTAATGTAAATAAAATGAAAAAAGCTATTCATTTATAGCATTAATTTTACTCATTATACCTGATCAGACCAGATAACCCAGTCAAAATTGTATCGGAACTTGGCATGGGACTGTAGACTGCAACAATGCATATCACTGAGACAACAATCTTGAGATGGTGGGACCCAGATAAAAGATTGGGCGAGCATACATAGAACTTGATTGTGTAGATATGGAGAAGGCTGCTAAGTGGAATAAATAAAATCAGAACAGATGAATGAAAAGAAGGGAGAGAAAATATAATATAACTTAATATATATGCAAGTCTAAATATAATGTGCTGGTCATCAGCAAAATGATCGAAGTCTGCAGAAGGCGAATTTGGCGATACTACCCGGTATAGCATCAACACATTCAACCTCTAACAACCTCATTCTATTTTGGTCTCGACCAACCATGGAGAACTAGCTGCAGATGAGGGTCACATATGGTGAATTTCGTAATGCTATAGCCCACTATGCTGGGTAGCATCACTAAACTCACCCTCCTTGGAGCTTATTCTGCCGACTGCATATGACCGTCTTATTTTCAAGTTTCTATTTACAGGCAGTACATGTATTTGTCTGAGTGTTTGACCTGGGTCTGGCCTTAGCACAGTACCTAGCCCAAGATCTCAGCTCATGGAAATGAAAATTAGTTTTGTGATACATAGTGGATTTCAGCTGAATACCTGTATTGTTGGAGAGTTAATTGCCAGGTGGTGTTGCCCTAATAATTTTTTCAAAAATCATAATTGACATAAATTCATGTGATACTATGGGACACATCTAAAATTACACTTGCTGAGATGAAAAGAAGGTACACTAATGCTTTTATACTTATTTACATGTATAATGAGCTACCTTAGACAATATTTGGGGAAGAAACAATCAATAATTTACTGATCAGCACATGTATTCTGTGTGTTATTTTGGATTTTTCCAAGTTTTTTTTTAGAACCTGTTTCGTGTTATTACAAAAGACTGGAATGACTTAGAAGAACCAGAAATGGAAATAGGGTAACTGTAATACTGACCATCAAGCTTAAATGGTGTGATATTACAGATTTGGAGGTAAAAAGGGGGTGGGTACCCCGCATGAAATTGGAAAAAATATTTTTCCCTTCAAATAGGGGGGTGGTGGGTACCCAAGAGCCGGAAAAAAGTTTTTTCAGCCTAATGTCATGGCACTTTTTTTCCGACCCCCCTGCTTATACAGCCTTTGTTCATTCTGGAAAGATTCCACACCAAATAATCAAAAGAAATCATTCCTGAAACATCATCATGTTAGAATGACTTCCGATGTAACCAGTTCCTACACAGTCGTTTAAAAACCGCAGAATGACAATTTCAATACAAAACTGCCCGTGCTAGTGCACGTTGAAACCATGGAGCTCCGCGTGGTCCAATGGTTATAGCGCGTCGGACTTGTATTTCGGTACACACAGCGGTATGATCGAGTTCCCAGTGTGTCGCGGGTCAAACGTGAGTATTCACACATCAGTGCATGGCTTTTTGCTTTTAACGTCGTGCATTTGTCGAATTGTTCGCTGTTTCAAATCCAGCGCCAAGTTGTGACCCTTGAAGTTCGCTCATAATGTGTCGGCTTCGCACCACTCACGCGTTAAAGGAGTACCAGTCAGCTTGTCTAATGTTGAGTATCAGAACATGTTCTGATCAAACTAGAACAGCGCCTACAATGGCTGCAGCCGGTCCATTGGTTGGCTTGTACACACGTACTGACTGGGGGCAATATTGTAATGTTTAAAATCGTGTTAGAGCAAGTAATTAGCTACTCGCTATACAACACTGTCATTACTATTTTAAGCGCCTTGAGCCAACTGGTATTTGGCGCTATATATAAGAAACCTGTTTATTATCATTATTATTATTATTATTATTATCGACCTACCCCGGTTAGCTATATACTGACAATTTTGTCCAGATACACGAATCATACTACGAAAACGCACTCGGGTCATCAGAAAAACACCGCACCCCCAAATATACAACACGCAACTTGTCATAACGAATTGAAAGTCGTTATAGTTTCTACGTTATAACGACTTGCAAGTCGTTATTACGAGTTGTAAGTCGTTATAACGAGTTGTTGGAAGTCGTTATAATGATTTGCAAGTTGCATAACGGATCGTGTATTTGCATATGTGGGGATGCGGTGGTGGTTCGGATGGCCCTTATGCGCTTTCGTACCATGCAGATTACCACTCCCCAACCATTTGCGTGGAACATCAATCCACGCTATACAAATGCTGCGAATCGAACCAGCGTCGTCATCGCAGCTACACACCTTGCCAACTAAGCCACCACGACTCCGACCCTTATACATCATGTTGTAAAGACACGTGCATATATCTAGTGAGACAGACATACCTTTCTGTGTAAACGAGACAGATGGGATGTTTTCTTCTTCGTCAGAATCTTCCATCATATTATCCACGAGAATATTATCGGGTTGATCGTGCTGATTTGTTGCCATACTCAACACCAAATTCCATGCACCACATCACCGCACCGCAACTCGAATAAATTTACCAAATAATACTTCATATTCCTTAAATGTGATTATATATGCTAACTTTTAAAACATGTGTGGTATGATGTTACGAACAGGAAGTTGATGGTTGTGGTTGAGCAGTTTTATACAAACTTCCCCGAAATAATCTCACTTCCTGGTATACAGCGAGGTGGATGAGTCACCGCAAAGAACCTTATTGTTATCCCTTTTTGACAATTAAGACTATATACACAATCTCCATAAATGTTATGTACCCTGCACTCTGCGCGCGATAAAATAGATAGTGATGTCTGTACACATCATGTACTATACCAACAGTATTCGATACGATTTTAAAGGTACACAATGTCTTTCGAAACCATTGTTATGTATACATTACTGTTACAGTGCATTATTGTTACAGTACATGGCTCTCAAAGTCCAATTAATCTAATAAAATAGCAAATTAAGTTTAAAGATATGGTAAGCGTTGTCGGTGGGTATTGCGGTTAAATTCGTCATCCGTTTAAACAGACATAAACAGAAAAAACATATTATAGACAGACTAATACCAATAACAAATATCGCGTAAATTGCATGTTGTCGTCATGTAAGTACTCTATATGTTATGTAAACAAACGACATGTTATGTAAACAAACAGTAGGTAACGAGTGTGCGATAAACAAAACACTCGACACCGGGGAGACCCCACTATGGGAACTTTGGTTAGAAATGCCATGCACCAAAATGTTTACAACATACCGGTAAAGCGTTTGCTTATTCTCGCCTCTCAAGATTTCGGTGTTGTATAGGTCACGGTGAATCACAATCCTAAACATGGACATGCAATGTGTTGAGTTTTTTATTTGCTTATCGCTCACTTTATTTACGTGCTGTATATAAACAAACGCTCGACTCACACAAAGTGTGTTTGGTAGATAATAACGCATTCATATTATCATTATACTATACTATTATTGTATTCTTGAGGAAATTCATAATTTCTAAATTATAACCTATAACGAACGCAATCCGTGCCTTGAACTTGCTACGCAATAAGCGATGTTTGTTGTCAAATCACTGTAACAGTTCTGTTTTGCATAACAATCGTTTCAGCGCGCGAAATTATATATATACTAGTATTAGTGCATCTATTTACCCATGCATGATGTTTTTACATATTTTTATATTTTGCATAAATACCCACTGCGACTGCATATTACATGGGTACCTTTTATACCATGGCCTTCAATATGCAGGGCAATATTATATATGATATATTTCCAGCAGCGCGAATTCCGTTACTTATTCCTTATTCGAATTAGATCAGGATGGTGGCAAATGACGCAAGGATGCGGATCTTCGATTTTGAAGATCCCCCGAATATTGCTGAGCCGATTCTGGTATCTCCGGGGGATCTTCAACATCTGAGATCTAGATGCCAAATACATGATACTATAGCTTTGCTGTTGTTTTTGTTGATGTTGACTGCAGTTGTGTGTTTTATTTGATTTTACAATTTACATTTATTTATTCAATATACGATTATACCGTATGTAGGACGAAGACGAATTAACAATTAATTAATTATTGAATTGATAATTAAGGGGGAGGTCAAGTGACCAATTTCGAATAGGATTTCCATGCAAATCTGCGGAGCAAATGTTAGAGTTGCGCACGCTTCTGAGTGTGACTTGATGTGGTATTGAGAACAACAGGTATTTGTCTGGCGGGTCCGAATTTTGGAATATTTATTTTGGAATATTATATTGATTTTTTAAATGTATAGGTCATTGTAATTCCAGAAAATAATTCTTTCGGTGGGACTCGGCGGATCTTCAAAATTGCGCAAATGACAATGTCTTTGGGAGCTGCGATGACTGAGTGGTTAGCGTGTTTGACTACTGGCCTGAGATTTCGCTTGGACCCCGGATCGATTCACCTCGATCCTCGAAATAAAAGTGACGGGCAACTTGAACAATCCACGGGTAAATGAAAAAAAATTCCTCCCTTCGGGGCGTAATTTAATATTAAGTTGATAGACATTTCATGATGGTGGTAATAGCGTTATATCTCTCGTCAGTGACCATTCGGTTGAATACACACAGCTGTGGTAAGTATATAGCGTTTGGTGGTGGTGTTGAATTTTCAAAGTACATTTAAGATATAGATGTGGTGAATGATGGTAATCTTACTCGCAAGAGGTTGGCCAATATGGCCGGATAGACATATATATAAGACTTCGTAAGGTGAGACGAAATCCGGGACAAAAGTTTAAAAAAATCCTCGAAAATAGGCAAAGTCCGAAAATAAACGTAAATTGTCCGAAACAACTTTAATGTCATAAATGACATTTATAGTCCATGTAAATGGCCACCCAGGCCAAACTTTAAGGCCGAATTTATTTTGGGTCGAGTCCAATACAGTGGGTAGAATTTCAGTTTTCGCCCTACTCGATCGGGAAAATTCAGGAAAATATGCCATACGGTCCATATTTGTAAATAGCCACCTGGGCCAAAGTTTTGCGTCGAGTCCGAAAAGGCAGGTCGAAATGAAGTTCTCGCTCTGCTCGGTCGCAAAAATTTGGGCAAATGACCATGACAAAGTCTTTAGTAAGGTGAGACGAAATTTCGGGTGAAAAAAAAATCCATGTCAAAATTTCAAACATGTCTCGAAAATAGACAAAGTCGAAAATAAACGGAAATTGTCCCAAACAACTTCAGGGACTTAATGGCAACATCGACCAAACTTTTTGGGCCCAAATGTTTTAGGGCCGAGTCCCAACAAGTGGGTCAATTTGGGACCGTTTGCCACATTTTTCAAAAAAAAAATAAACCCACTTTTATCATAAAATCGAATTATTGATATCACTAAATGCTTACTATTTTGTGATATCATGCTTATATTAGTATTTGTGACCAAAAAGTTAATGTATACATGATATCTCTAATCTCAATTTGTGATACATTAAAATCTTTTTGTAATATCACTAGTTCTAAACAATTTATGATATCAATAATTTGAATCAAAGATAACAATATATCAAATTAAACGCAATAAAATGTAATATTTCTCCGATTTTACTGAAATCCGTCGAATGAGTTATATTATAAAATCGAATATGTGATATTATAAAATAATTAGGATTTATTGATATCACAAAATGAATATATGATATCACTAATTCGAAATTGTGATGTCATAAAATGAATTTATGATATCATATAACATCGAAAATGTGATATCACTAAATGCTTAATATTTTGTGATATCACATTATTCGATGTTGTGATATCATAAATTAATTTTATATCAATAAATGTTTTATGATATCACTTAATAGTATAAGAGCATTTAGTTATATCAATAAATAAAATTAATATATGATATCAAAAATTCGAATAATTGATATCACAAAATATTTACATAGCCCGTTTGTGTTATACTAAATCCTGTTCGGTGATTGGTCACCCGTTTCATACCCCAATAACACAGACCGTAACACGAACACGACTTGACAAATTGTTGACCTAATAAAATGATGTTTTTATATCACAAAATGTTGAATGAATAGTATTCATTGTTATCAAAAATGAATTAGAGATGTCACAAATTCAAGTTATTATATCACACAATGAATTCAAGATATCACAAAACCGAATATGTGATATCATAAAATAGGAAGTATTTAGTGATATCACAAATTCTATTTTATGATATCATAAACTAAATCTGTGATATCACTTAAACGAATTCGTGATATCATAAAATATTTAATATTAATATCATAAATTTTTTAGTGAAATCATATAATCGATCCCATATAATCGACATTCTCAAGATAAATCGGTATGTTTACATATACTGCTAAATAATGCACAAATATGTCAGTTTGTCAAACTAAAATCGAGACCAGATACGAGGAACATGCAGTATTTCTTTCAGACTCTTTGTTGTCAGATGTATGACCCCTTTCGGAAGGATTATGCGTGTTTGTAGCAGAATTTGTTTGATGTGCTCTCACGTGGTTAAGCTTTTCGAGAATGTCCATCGAGAATAATCGTTCTTTCACTTAATTTGTTCACTATTCTGTTATCCCCATAAGGTTGTCGTTTTAAATTTCATTGTCGCACAAATTCCCAAAGCCAAGTAACCACTCTGTTATTAACAGCATCAAATTAAAAATGTCTCCTCTCACGAATATAACAGTTCCAGAATTTTTACATTGAGAAATGATATATGTCTCGAGATATGATGACACTAACTTCCACAAGACTAGCACCCTACTTTTAAGTTTTGAAATAATTATGCTTGAAAATGTCTGCACATCAGAATGTTTTTCTATTACTGCTTTGTCAGCTGGACAACTACCTTGTCATTAGTACCTACTATTGCCACGTTGTGAACGATTTTTAGTTAAAAACTGTTGATACTATATATGGGACAATAACATGATAAGAGATTCCTTCCAATTAGCATTTCATCAGACTTTTAAAATTTTCAATCAAGAAATTCATTTCTTACCAGGTTAAAGGAAACCTGCGCATACCTGCTAATTTATGTGGAGATATCCGATTAATGGGACACACCAGTTGAAAGTCAAGAGGCCATACCTACTCAAATGAATGTTGTAACCACAATTATTTCACGGTTGTGGATTGTGTAACATTTTTTAGCACAATCGTGCAAAAATCTATGTCGAGATGGAGCGTCAACACAAGACACCCGGTGATAATAAAATTAATACATTTATGCGACAAGCAGCTGGGACAAGAAACATTTTAACATTTAATTTGATACAATTTCCTGAAATTTGTACCAGGATATCTCGATGGCGAGATTTCTATTCATTGCATTCCGGTTTTTCTGCCACCCGTAAAATGTTTTGCTTCGGACATAAACAGACAGAATATTATATAATAGACATATATATGTTGTTCTTATATCAATCATATAAATATCGCATGCATTGCATTTTATTGACATGTTTGTAAGCTTTTTTATGTAAACAAACATAAAAAAAAGGTTACCAATCCATTTATTTATAGACAAACACTCGATCAGAACTAGCTGATCGTCCAATCAAAATGTTCCGTAATTGCGCCGTGGAAGACCAAGATGAAATTATTGGCGCCTTCAACAATCGCATTCAAATCACACCAAATTTAATTTTATATCAAGTGCTACCCACTGTCAGTTAAAAATCCAGCTAATTAACTTACTTCATGATTGGGAAATGATCAGACAGAAAACGTGTACATAATATAATTATTCTTCCAAAGAGATGAATATATTTCAATCCAGTTAGTATTTTCTCATAACCTATGTATATGGTAATACATATATACTAAATAAGAAATTTACTATGATAGTAAGTTGTAGACGTACCAAATTAGGGTTTTACAGCCGACGTATATAAACTTATAAACAATTCAATGCGCTTTTGCGAGAAACTGAACAACACTCGACCTGCATTTCTCTGACCCAAAGCGTGTTTTGTGAATAATATCGCATTCATATCATCATTATGCTATTCTATTAGTATATTCTTAAGGTAATTATCATAATTTGGTAAATGTTATTTCTAAATAATAACCTACAACGAAGCCCCCCCCCCCCCCGTCCCTTTAAAGGATGTTTTATTCCAGAGTGATGTCCATACTCAAACTTGGCGTATTTTGTAAAGTGCTTGTTATAACAAATATTGGAAATTTGAGTACTGAACATTTCCCTTTAACCCTTTACCCAACAAACCGGCCAAAACCGGCCAAATAAAGCTTCAACAGCCTAAAATATTTTCGGTCTGTCTCAATAGAACCATACAAATATGGATATCATTGGAACCGGCTCCTTGACCACATTGTGATAGTTACAGTTATGCCCTGTGCCAATGCATTCTCTTATATATGCGAGTCGACCATAGGTCGCCTCGCATATATAAGAGAATGCATTGGCCTAAACAAAATCTTTTTTTAACACTTTTTACCATTTTTTCTTACATTCTTTAACAATTTTATAATTTTTAATGTGTTAAGCCAATGCATTCTCTTATATATGCGAGGCGACCTATGGTCGACTCGCATATATAAGAGAATGCATTGGCACAGGGCCGTTCTGTTGGGTAAAGGTTTAAAATCACACTCTGTAATCACTTGAATGCGGTTTGGTGTCACGTTCTCGGTAGTTATATGTCCAGTTCTCGATGTGCATTATAACACAACACAGTCTATCAATTAAGAAATTCTAAGAGCCCTGAAAATGCATGCAATGCTCTTTGTGACATCTTTCTCATCGCATCAGCACCTGGACTATCAGAACAGATGTAGAGAAAATCGGGCACCTCAAAATGCCCCGTATTATGCACTACCCCACCAGACTCTGTCGCAGTCGGACATGATGGCATGATGATATTCTTTATCGAGACAGGTCAATCCAATATTGTACAAAAAAATAATAGCACACGGTAGGAGAACGAACATCTCTCGACCTTTTCGAAAACCTAGCGCCCAATCCACCCCAGCACCGGACATGTATATAGCGGTGTGCATATATATAGCGGTGGAAATGTCTGTAGCAGTGGGAAGGCGACTGCTCCTGGTTGGTTACCAATTAGTCTGGAGGAAATAGGGCAGTGGTGGTCACGTCAACGCAATCTGAATGGACGATAATTTGTTAATATGTACATAGATTATCTTTGAACTTGAGAGTAGACAAGTGTTAGTTTTAGTGAAAACTATAGCAATAATTGCTGATAAAAGTAATGTTATTTTAGAGATCAGGATTTGTTGTGGTAACTCTCCAGATAGGGGCATAGGGCACTCTTGTGATACTTAGCTGGATGAGCGTGTATCCCATTTATATAATGACACCTTTCCCAGCACTTACATACAGTTTAGATAAAAAAAAACTTAAGCAAATGTGTAGGTCATAACAGGAAATAATGGTATTCCTGTAGCATTTTATGAATGTCTATATAACACCAAGATTTTTTGTTATGACATGTCTATAGAATTTTTTCGTTTGAACATTTTCAGCCACTTCTTTTCCCCAATTTTGATTATACAAAAAATATAGGTGATCGTAACCATGCCAAGGCTACACAATCTCATATATATTTTGAAGACCTCTGTCTGTATGTATGTTTGTTTGTTTGTTTGTTTGTCTGTCTGTCTGTCTGTCATTTATACAAATCTACGATTCTCGACCGATCGGGACGAAACTTGGTACGTGTGTGTAGTTTGACCAGGCGGTGAACGTTGTCGTATTGGCGAGCCCGTGCGGCGCCCGCTTCGCGCATGCGCAGACGAGATCTCGGAAACGGGTGGAGCTATCGACTTGAAATTTGCTATGTGAATGTATCTTGCCCCGGATACGAATTTTATCGGGTCGCCGAGCCCGTGCGACACCAGCTTCGCGCATGCGCAGACGAGATCTCGGAAACGGGTGGAGCTATCGACTTGAAATTTGCTATGTGAATGTATCTTGCCCCGGATACGAATTTTATCGGGTCGCCGAGCCCGTGCGACGCCAGCTTCGCGCATGCGCAGACCAGATCTCGGAAACGGGTAGAGCTATCGACTTGAAATCGTCGGGCTGGGTAGAGCTATCGACTTGAAATTTGGTTTTTGAATAGCCCGGACAACGTCGGGCTCATCGGCTAGTCTCATATATATTTTGAAGACCTCTGTCTGTATGTATGTTTGTTTGTTTGTTTGTCTGTCATTAATACAAATCTTCGATTCTCGACCGATCGGGACGAAACTTGGTACGTGTGTGTAGTTTGACCAGGCGGTGGACGTTGTCGTATCGGCGAGCCCGTGCGGCGCCCGCTTCGCGCATGCGCAGACGAGATCTCGGGAACGGGTGGAGCTATCGACTTGAAATTTGCTATGTGAATGTATCTTGCGCCGGGTACAATTTGTATCGGGTCGCCGACTCCGTGCGACGCCAGCTTCGCGCATGCGCAGACCAGATCTCGAAAACGGGTGGAGCTATCGACTTGAAATTTGGGGTGTGAATGTATCTTGCCCCGGATACGAATTTTATCGGGTCGCCGAGCCCGTGCGACGCCAGCTTCGCGCATGCGCGGGCGAGATCTCGGAAACGGGTGGAGCTATCGACTTGAAATTTGGTATGTGAATGTATCTTGCCCCGGATACGAATTTTATCGGGTCGAATAGCCCGGACAACGTCGGGCTCATCGGCTAGTCTATTATATATTTTGAAAGATCTGTGTGTGTGTGTGTACCTGTCTGTGTGTAATCGATGGACTCGAAAATGGCCCAGCCGATTTCGATGAAACTTGGTATGTGGGGGTATTTTCGGGTCAGGAGTAACATAGGCCTATTGATTTTCAGATCCGAGGTCAACTTTTCACGTGCCGAGGTCAAATCTGTTTTTACGCCGTTTTGCGCTAATATATTTCAGTTCGGTGCTCACAAATCGATTCGATATAGCGCGAATAATAAATTGCCAGTCATATAATTTGCACGGTTAGAATCTGTGGCGCTTCATCTTTCCAATGATGCATCACACGCCTGTGTACATTTAAAGTTTCTACCTTAATTATCGGGAAGAACGCAGGACCATGCTTCGCTCATCGAAAATCATTGCGTAAATATATTACGCCATCAACATATCGTGACGTGATCGCGTTAACTCTTAACCGGCCGATGTCACGTTAACTCATAACCGGCCGAGGTATCCGCAAATGACATTGGGCTATATATCTCGGAAACGGGTGGAGCTATCGACTTGAAATTTGGTATGTGAATGTATCTTGCCCCGGATACGAATTTTATCGGGTCGCCGAGCCCGTGCGACGCCAGCTTCGCGCATGCGCAGACCAGATCTCGGAAACGGGTGGAGCAATCGACTTGAAATTTGGTTTTTGAATAGCCCGGACGAAGTCGGGTCACCTTCTAGTCTATTATATATTTTGGAAGATCTGTGTGTGTGTCTGTGTGTGTGTCTGTAATCGATGGACTCGAAAACGGCCTAGCCGATTTCGATGAAACTTGGTATGTGGGTGTATTTTCGGCCAGGGGTGACATGGGCCTATTAATTTGCCCGTGCGACGTGACCTTGACCTTGAAATCGGGTAATTTCAAGGTCAAACACCCGAATATCACGGGATTTCGATGAAACTTGGTATGTGGGGGTATCTTCGGCCGGGGAGTGGCATAAACCTATTAATTTGCCCGTGCGACGTGGCCTTGACCTTGAAATCGGTCATTTCAAGGTCAAACGCCCGAATATCACGGGATTTCGATGAAACTTGGTATGTGGGGATACGTTCGTATGGGGAGTCTCATAAGCATATTCATTTGCCTGTGCGACGTGACCTTGACCTTGAAATAGGGTCAATTCAAGGTCAAATCGCCAATTTTGATGGTATTTCGACGAAATTTTATACATAGGGTTACTTTTGTCCACTGGGTGTTTTGGACGGGTCAAATCGTGACCCCGACCTGACCTTGACCTTCAAAATGATCAATTCAAGGTCAAATCGGGTGAAACCGGATGGATTTAGACGGGTACTTTTGTCGGGTACTTTTGTTCGGGCAGTGTTTTGGACGGGTCAAATCGTGACCCCACTTGACCTTGGCCTTCAAAATAGACAATTCAAGGTCAAAGCCCGGACGAAGTCGGGTCACCTTCTAGTATTATATATAATGCATAACAACGTGTTCAGATGCCATGTAGAGTTGTGGGGAATACAGGAGGACTTTGGTAAAATGTTTTTCTGTTTAAACTTTATGTTCATCACACATGTGATCAATTCTATTTTTTAATGGCGTTTTTGGTTGCGTGTGTCGACCCTTTGTATAGCTAAAATATGATTGCTAACACGTAGTCGGGTGAACATGTCTCTTGCCGCTGACGATCGAACGTGTCTGATGTACGGTTCTACATCATAATTGTCTTTGAAAGTTCTGTAAGTTCGAAGTTTATTAGCACTATCTGGTTTGTCGTCATCGAAAATGTCTTTTTTGAACTTATTAATGTTCTGATTTTAACCTTTCATTTATTATGTGATCTCTTGTGATAACTATCCAGTTTTCAATGACTGATTATTTGCACATTGAGTCATTCTATAATATGCCTTCATATATACCCATTTTATGACAACGATAATCACTGGTAATCAGTTTAAAATGGCAGATCGCATTAATTGTTCATACAAGACGAGAACGTCCATAATGATTTGGATATTGAAGATAACGACCACTATATAATTCGTTAGATGGCCAAACGTGTCTTTATTTCGTCAGTAACAGCATGTTTAAACAATTTAAAACTGATGAATTGCGAAACATTCATTGGATTTTGGTGTGCATAGTTTTCGAAGAGGAGGAAGCCACTTCGCCTCGTGGCCAATATTCGTTGTCGTCCAAAAAGATATACACATAAACATAAAAAACACTTCGCGTTTAAATGTCCTATCGTCTTCTTGTGACCAGCTACTCACGAATTATAGTTATATATAGCTAGGCGGCACCGTATTGGCAAATACGTCGTGTATTATCATGTTTGGCCGTGATGTGCCCCTGGAGTAGAATTTTTCACACAAAGGAAAGGCCACATATCTCACAGTTAAATCGCACATTATCAAATCAAATCAAATTTAATATCGGAACGAGTCTGACCAACTCTTAGTTCCAGTCGCTCATGTACATATAATATATATTTCAAACTTATACAATGTCAGAAACATATTTTCTGTCAGCTGGGTGTAATATATCTTTATATCAGATTCTTGAAAGTCGCTAAATCCCGTGGTCGGTGAAACGCTGCGTGAGAGTGGCGTCCGACCACCATGCACATGCCCATGTACAACGAGGCTAGACTGGATGCCAATACGTCACCGAAAGTGGAAGTTGGACCCACTAGAAGTTCAAAATGTTTGATTGTTTTACCGTGCGTGTTTATGAAATGATTTGTTTTGTGGTGTGAATATATCTCTATGCATGTACCACATGGTTTACTTACAACCCCCACAACCATTTCCTATGCGTGCTGCAAAATAGCCTGTCAGTCTCGAGGCTGATCTTATGTCAAAATGTCATAAAACAATGTGTTTCCGACTGATAACTTGGTAATTATTGTCATGATACGAGCACATCCATTTTGCTATAGCCATGTCATAACAATTTTCAAGAATGCTATAACCATCCCACAAAACCGGTTGAGTACATCGAAGCAAATTGAGTTTTCGAACACTTATGCTAAAACTATATCGTGTAAGTTTGACTGCGGTTGTGTAGTTTTGATATTATATTTCGCTCCAAAATGTCTAGTGCTAATATATACAGATACTAATTAATTTGATTTAAATTGGGAATAATTCAGCATTTTACATTGACATGTTCTTCAAACTGAATAACATAATAACTGCTTTTTTTGTCTGAGCTTAATTATCGGTGTTAACTTAGAAAGTCACTACATGTGTTCATTGGAAAAGACTTACCATAAATCCACATGCTTTGAAACCACTGCTATAGACATGTCAACCACTATAGACATGCCCAACGCTATAGTCATGTTCGGATGCCGGGGGGATATACTTCACAATTCCACAGAAACATCGGTGTTAATTAGACTTCCATGATGTGCACATCGTATATAACTACATCAATAATGTCTGAAACTTTCTTTCCACAAATGTTTTCAACGTTCACAAGACCAATGGTGCATGTTTATATAACCTGTTTAAAATACATTTTGGAGACATAATGTATCTTAATCAATATCAAGGGTATCACTTTGTGTGATATAAAATTACTTTGGTGAATTGAACTGTAAGCCGTCAGCATCACATGTGTGTACACACATCGTCATCTATCATGAATCGCAATTAAACCACCCGGCGACTTTCTCGATACACCGGATTTAACTTTGCTAAATATATATCCCAGGTAAAACGCTCTGTTAATTCACCGTGCTAATTCTTTATTTGGGTCGGTAAGCATGTTGGTATTTAAAACGACTGATTACCTATATACTCTTTTCAATAGTACAGGACTGCGGCGCTTTTGATATATGCGTTTGCATGCATGGCTGTCGGATCGTTTGATGTTTACCTGCGTCAATCGATTTTTACCTATATTCCTCCTCACGCGCGGGATTCTTCGATCGATTTGTATGTAAACTGACGAATCGAGCGCGGTGTTGGTCGGTTTTCCAGGGAGCGAACCACCTGTTGCACGCTCTGGAATTCTCGTGTATTCACCTAGACGGCAGGGAAGCGCTGTCTCACTCCTCTTAATTAGGTGAAGTTACCTGGATTGTCAATCTGAATGAGCGGTGTTAATTTATCTCAGTAATATTAGTCGAGAACATATGCACTTTCCTGGAACGGGACATTTGCCCGACTGAACACCTCATACAGGATACTTAGCTGCCATTATCTCAGGACGCCAGGTGGATAAATTCTCACCACGGTAAGTTCTCACGGGAATGTATTTATTGTCTCAGTCGTGACACTATGATTATACATCTATATATGCAGGGATGTGACGATCAGGGTGTCTTTATACACCCACTATAATTGTAGCCGAAATGGTAAAAAGTTAGAAATTTTATGTCTAAAAGTGAAACTGAAAAAAATAGACTAAAACAAATTATGTAGGGAAAACAGATTAAAATCGATTTACATTTAAGCCTAATTTAAGAAACTATCAATAATAAGTTGGAATGGTATTTCTATCAAATCAACATCCACGGTAGATCATGCCACGAATCTCTACTCTGGCATGACCTACATCCATGGTTAAATACCTTGGATCGCTTTAGATCAAAGTCTCAATGGAGAAGCAATGGACAAAACATGCACTGAAAAAGTGGTCTCTCGAATTAAATTTCTGTATCGTAAATCAGATTTCCTAAATGCCCATGCACTTTGGTGTTTCAATTTTACAGCAACTCATGCTGCTATTGTTCCAATACACCAAAAATTAAACCCTATCTAGTAAACATTATTGAAGAATAGAACATGGAAATCAAAGAAAAGATGTATCTGAGAATAAGGAAGGAGAAGAAAATATTTATGTATTATTATTATATTTTATTATATAAATAATTGGTTTAAACACAAATTAATCACACTATATCAGAGCTGTATAATATCTCTCATGTCATCAGGTTGTACGGAGGGGGGGGGGGCAATGGAAATAAGCTGATCCCTATAGGGCTAATTGTGCATTCCTCCCGATGTCACATGATCGCATGATAGACCAGGATCAACTTATTTTATTATTCTAACCTCTGAACTTTAACAACAGCTAACTTGGGGGGGGGGGGGCATTGGCATCTGATACATGCATTTGCCATTTCTAGGTAACGCCTATAGTCAGCATGGGCTTATTCGAGCTAAACTGCCATAATTGATGGGGGTGGTGGGGACTGCATGGATGAGTCGAGGAATCCACCGACACCCCTATATGATACATAAACTTGAATCCACATGCAAGCTCATCAATATAAACTCATTGATAATGTTTATGTACCATGAGTATAAAAACTTTCTTTCACTGTCGTTCAATTTGGTGAACATTTAAATGTAAGTCACCCTGCGTCCTTGCCTTGGGGCTGATTGAAATGCTACATCGATGAGTCATTTAAGCATGCCGATGATAGTATACATATAGAATATACGCATAGTGTTTCTGAATAACAAATTTAATCCACCCGTGGGATTGGCGATTTACATCACGAGCTTCAGCGAGTGGTGTAAATCGCCAATCTCACGAGTGGATTAAAGTTATTATTCAGAAACACTATGCGTATATTTTGTTTATACCACGATCTTTACAATGCGATGGATAAACACTTTTCCGTTCAAATTGTATGGAGAAAGTTTAATCCACTCTGCGAAGTTTATGCCACGATTTTTATGGAGAAAGTTTAATCCACTCTGCGAAGTTTAATCAACAGTAGGCACGTTTAATCAACAGGTGTTGATTAAATGTAAAATTTAAACAGATGGCTTTATTTATATAGTAAGATATGTGGTATAAATATATGTATACATACTGTAGCAATTGTAATACACCCTGTATTAATCAAACTATCATCGGTATGCTTAAATGACTCCTCGGCGTAGCATTTCAATCAGCCCCAAGGCAAGGACGCAGGGGTGACTTACATTTAATGTTCACCAAATTGAACGACAGTGAAAGAAAGTTTTTATTTTAAACCTTTCGAACGTCGAATCGATTTAAGAGAGATGTCTGACAACTAATTATCCGCATAATATAACGTATAACGTTTTACAAGGTTTTTCTATTTGGTGCATGGTGTTTTGGCTCGGATTGTCAGTGGCTTCAAAGCACAGTGTATGGAGTTATGGAACTGTGCAGATAGCGTATACTGTCAATTAGGCTCAGAACATGAGAAAACACTTTACCACCTTTTTGAAAGAAATATGTTTGTTTAACCTTTGTTTATTTATTTAATGGCAATTTCTTTAATTTATTTACCAGCATCGGTATGCTTAAATGACTCCCCTTCGTAGCATTTCAATCAGCCCTCAAGGCAAGCACGCAGGGGTGACTCACAATTAATGTTCATCAACTTGAAGGGCAGTGAAAGAAAGAAGTGATTTATTCCACTGAGCCCGCGCCACATACCTTTAAATATACAAATATACTGGCTTGTATTTTGTCCTGTAACATTCATGGTTCATGCATTCTGGTTCGAAAATAGGTCAGAGTTATTATAATAGAATCGACTATGATGATTGACCCTTCGAATTTTTCTCCAGTTATAACTCGAGGGTTTCTTATTATCACAAATCTCTAAACGTCTAAGGGTTGTCCGAAATCAGATTTACGGAATGTTCCCTACACGCTAATAACTGTTTACGTTCTCTCGTATTCACGGTCGCTTTTGTATATGGTGCCATTTATAGTATACCTTAGTCGCTACAAGTCATAATTTACAAGCAGATCCTCTCCATTATCGCGTTGTGCACACCGTCGCAGACTAATTGGAGGTGTGAAACACACATGATGGTGTTCGTGCACATATTATACAAGAAAACCATAATCAGAAATGGTAACGCCCTCAAGATCATATTATTAGCCATAAATATAAATTATAATATAAAATATATTGGTTACATGAATGCACCGCCTCAGAATTCCGTTAAAACAACTAATCCTTCAAATTATTACAAAAAACTACCGCTTATTACTGCAGGTTTCTCATTCACCACACCAGAAAGCTTCTAAATGCGGATCAAAAATCGGAGGCATTGTGTTCCCGCCAAGAGTGCATGGCCCAGCCATTGTTCATACCTAAACATCGAAAGCAATTAACGCGGTCATAATAGAAAACATACTGCAACTATAAGACATCCAGCGAATACACACCCCACGAAAACCAGAAATTTGTTGTCCTGCGAGAAATCCCATCGCTATAGCTCAATTTGACACGGCCAGATTAGCCTTCCTACAATATCCTAAAACAATAAAGCTTCTCAAATCATCGGCATATTCAACAGATCTTTCACGAACTTGGACATCGACACTTTCTAATCGCTCCACATAAGCATTGTCAGACCTATCATCGAATATTGTAACTCTGCATGGAGCCCACATCACAAATATCAAAGCATTGTGTTAGAGAAATACAAAGAAAAGCAACGAAACTAGTTCGTAAAATCAAAACTCTATGCCCCCGAGACTGAATGATAAGACTCAATCTGATGTCTTTAAAATATCGAATATTTAGAGGAGATCTACTCGAGGTATATAAACGGTTGAATGGTCATTACAATATCAATGCCTGTGACCTATTAGAAAGACATTCATCAGGAAAATCAAGAGGACATAATAAAAAGCTGCAGATGCTCATTGTTAACAAGGCCATAGGAAAATATTTCTTCACCCAGAGGGTGGTAAATAGCTGGAACTCTCTGCCAGACTTCGCTATTGAGGCTCCAACACTCGATCAATTCAAAATATACATGGTCTCATTCTTCTATTATATAAAATATGAGTTCGACAACAAGTAATATGTTCAAGTGACTCACAAGTAAATATCGAATGACGATACATATATTTGTAAACAAGCATTGCAAATAATGTTATTGGGACGATAAGTCGACTTGTTCCGTATTATGATGATGATGATGAGGAGGAGGAGGAGGAGGACGATTATGATATGATTGATAGAACAAACCACTATTATGATGATCGTGTCGCTATTTGTTTAAAATACGTATCAATTGACATATACGCACCCGTTCCCTAATTAAAATCAACATATTTCGACAATTTTAGGGGAGCTCCGCGAATTCGGGGACCTCCGTAAATAGACGTCCGTAAATAGCGACCTACTACGAATTGTCACAACCGGAAAACCCCATTATATATTTATAAAATGCCCAGCGAACCACAGCTTTCTCAAATATGTACCACAGTATACACCAGAGGGGCGTTACCAACCCGGCCGGACAGCAAATTCCATCGCCATTTTTTTTCAAAATTCCTACATTAGGAACTATTTGCAAAATGCTGTCAAACGTTTTACATTTTCCAACAAACCCAAGAACATATATATAAACACACATATATATATATGTGTGTCTACGTGGTGGCAGTGGTCATACAAGCGTAGCGAAGGGACTGAACTCTGCCTTGCATTTTGGTCAGTATATAATGTTCACATAAACTACAAAGTCCGTCCGTTTATATTTCGTCTCCGGATGAAATGTAATGAGATTTGGTTCGTAGGTTCACTACCACAGAATACAGGTTTTGTTCGATATTGGGGTCCTTGTCGCCCATCTTTACCAGAGTTACGACAATTTGTTGATATTTGGGCTCAATATTTTGTTACCGGAAGATAACTTTAATTGATGTTAAACGGGGACTGCATGTACTCATATTTCCAGTATTTGAGGGATTTGTATAGCCTGAAGTAATAATAACAAAAACTTTACCAATATGCCAAGTGTCAGCTACCAACGAAAATGGACATCGTTCTGGAATAACATATGTTAGTCGACCACAATCTACAAACGTTCACTGTCTAATGAGTCCGAACCGACGGGGAATAAAACTATAATACGGATAGAAGAAAAACCGGAATTCAATTATTAGAACGCTCGTCATCGAGATCTTCTCGTACATGTTCAGTCAAATGTATCAAATACATGTTACATTATATGTATACTCGAATAGGCTGGTTATATACAACAACAACAACAACAACAACAACAACAACAACACATATGTAACAACATAGACAGTTGGAGGCAAAGTTTGATTCAATAATTGTTTCCTGAATAAATATTTTCATTTCTCAAAAAGTCACCGGTCAAATAAAGCCACCTTATTGAAGACATATATTCTGGGGAGTTTATCGATTTTATTATTGAAGACATATATTCTGGAGAGGTTATCGATTTTGTTTGTGTTTTCTTGGTTTCCGGATGATAACTGCAGTTAATGTGGACTTAATTGGCATGAAATGTGTTATGCAGGTTTAAAATCATAAAGTGCAGATAAATTCGAATAATTCCTGTTTCCTATATTGTTAACAGTTTCTGCAGTTAGAGTTTGTTGATCACCACAAAACTTGGTATATTGCGGAATTGGCTCAACATTCAATCTGTGGTTGAATCAGGGATTGCCCAAAGATTATCACCAGGCTTATTTGGTAAGACCAATTGGATTGTTTTTAATTGTATCGGTTTTCGACTGATAACTCTCAAGTTATATGATATCTTTCTGAAATGTAAGAAGAAACAATCCAACGGGCTTATATATATGCCACAGTCGCATGCTCTAATTGATATGTTATACAAAATGGTCACTCCAAACATTCATTGATTTATATATATGCCACAGTCGCAGTGCTATAATTGATATGTTATACAAAATGGTCACTCCAAACATTCATTGATTTATATATATGCCACAGTCGCAGTGCTCTAATTGATATGTTATACAAAATGGTCACTCCAAACATTCATTGATTTATATATATGCCACAGTCGCAGTGCTCTTATTGATATGTTATACAAAATGGTCACTCCAAACATTCATTGATTTATATATATCCAGGATATAGCGATATATATTTACTCAACACCGTTTCTCGGTTCTAAAGCAAGTAATCTCAAAAAGATTCATGAATTAAACATTGATATAGTGAACTGTTAAACATGGCTGCACCTACACTTAAAATATGATTGTATGTGGTGTTGCGAATATCATAAGTTTCATTTTCTTCTGAATACAGTATATACTTATATATACCTGAGTTCAATTATGTGGAGGGATGTGCTCCTTCTATTTTAGATTAATCAGGAGGTTTTTAATGTTCCTAGCGTAATGTTTTGGCGGACGCATAAGCACTGCATGCGGCTAACCTTGTTTGCAACGAAGAACAATTCTGTATTCGATTTATCTGCGAATTATGCACAACTTGATTATTCTCCGGAAGACAGCTAATGTCACTTTGTGAGGCAACTTACCATTCTCTCACACTATCGTTATACTTTAAATTCCTTCAAGAGCATGAAGAGTTACAAACATAAGTATGTATACAGACTAAACGTATATATAAAGGTTTTGGATGCAGATACACAAATAACAAATTTTCTATATACACGTACATACACATCCTACAAATATCGTGCATGCATCTAAAAACAAAAAATATATGATTTAAGAAATTAAGATATCATGCATTTACGCGACGGGTTATTCTTGCGAAAGGAAGATTAATTACGGCGTTAATTCTGTGTCTCCTTGCCGACGTGATCACCCGGATAGACCGACTTTTAAAATAACTGCATTAAAGGGTATACTGTACACCAAATCCGGCCATCCATGGGACCATCATCAATCACACCCAACAAAATACATGCAACAAATGAACGAACCCGAGCCAAGGAAACAGCGCAAGACACGCTCCCCGAACGATGCAAACATCATGTCAACTACAACGAAAATGAGTTTTTGACTCGAGTCATAAACCCAAACTCACCATGCCGTCTGCACCACCCATCGAGCCCACGAGCGCACCCCACACCAATCTCTGGCCCAAACCCATTCACCCACTGCACACATCCTGCCCAGTATAAAAAGGTAACGGTCCCACAAATGGTCAGATCTAGAATGCAGCTCCATTTAAGAAGTGTATTCTGAGCGAGGCTAGAGCACAGGGGCCTGTAACGCGCTCCGCTGCCCCCCCTTTTGCACTGCCCATATACGCCGCTCTATATACGCGCCTTCTTCGCGTTAATGGAACATTATATAGACAAGGGGCTCTGTAGAAATTCAACGTTTCACCATCGCTCGGGAGTCGAACAAATTTAGCCCATTCACCCCAGTAATGATAACGATATATACACGGATGGATCGGCAAAGAATTCATCTTTCAATAAATACCACAAACTCCCATCAGAAACATTCATACACGTTGCATTTGATAAAATTTTAACCACCTAATATTGTCTCCGGAGAGCGTATTTTTTCGATTTGATCCGGCTCAGACAGCAATGGACGCATGTGTATCGAAATTCACCACCCATGCAGTTTACTATCATTAAAAATCGTTCAAATGATCAACTAAATATCTGGAACTTAGTGATTTATTGTCGGCTAATAATTTATTTACTCATACAAATCAACACATTGTCAGTAAACAATTCTAATAGAGGAGAAATCAGTCGATAATTCCAACTTTAAAAAAGAAATTTGTCAAGTGACACAGTTCCTAAGTTTAATATTCATTGTGACCTGACCTTTCCATGACTGACAGAGTAGAAACAGCCAATCACCGCTCAGTGTTATAATCGAGGTCAGGTCATAATGAATATTAAAATGAGGACCTCGATTCTAACACTGAGCGGTGATTGGCTGTTTCTACTCTGTCAGTCATGGAAAGGTCAGGTCACAATGAATATTAAACTTAGGAACTGTGTCACTTGACAAATTTCTTTTTTAAAGTTGGAATTATCGACAGATTTCTCCTCTATTAGAATTGTTTACTGACAATGTGTTGATTTGTATGAGTAAATAAATTATTAGCCGACAATAAATCACTAAGTTCCAGATATTTAGTTGATCATTTGAACGATTTTTAATGATAGTAAACTGCATGGGTGGTGAATTTCGATACACATGCGTCCATTGCTGTCTGAGCCGGATCAAATCGAAAAAATACGCTCTCCGGAGACAATATTCGGTGGTTAAAATTTTATCAAATGCAACGTGTATGAATGTTTCTGATGGGAGTTTGTGGTATTTATTGAAAGATGAATTCTTTGCCGATCCATCCGTGTATATATCGTTATCATTACTGGGGTGAATGGGCTAAATTTGTTCGACTCCCGAGCGATTGTGAAACGTTGAATTTCTACAGAGCCCCTTGTCTATATAATGTTCCATTAACGCGAAGAAGGCGCGTATATAGAGCGGCGTATATGGGCAGTGCAAAATGGGGGCGGACAGCGGAGCGCGTTACAGGCCCCTGTGGCTAGAGTGTTTGAAATAGCTTATACACGGCAGGTGAACGAGGGGAAAATAATTGAATAACTTCCTGATTTAGGGTACGTGCATACACTGGCACGTGTGCACGCTATGGTTTGCGGGCATTTCGTCGTAGAAAACGATATGGTGCCAGAATATGAACGGAAACATGCATATAAAATGCATATATACTAAAGCAAACTACGTGCGAAGTAAAATCTCTGTAGGTCCCCATGTAGGGGGTGCTAACGGAATTTGCCTGCAAATAGCGTGCAATTATATCGCGAGAATCAATCATACGGGTATTTGAAGGCAAATGCCAGTAGCACCGTTACAAATGGAACTATGGGAGTTTTACTTCTGATGTCGTTCGCTTTGGTAAAGATGCATGTTAAATGCATGTTTCCGTTCAAATGATGGCATCATGTGGTTTTCTATGACGAAATGCCTGCCAAACATACCGTGCAAACTTGCCAGCGTATGAACGTACCCTTAGAGCGACCATGTATAACAGTGGTTCACATCCACGATCGGTTCACACTTCCACGCAATGGGGACCTCTGTCCTGTTGGCCTTCTTGCGTTATCGTTCGGAGGTAACTCGAAGTTGCATATCTAGATATGCATGCATGCATGCTATACCTAATCCATACCTGGTTAAGCATGCATTATTCTCATTTGTGCTCTTGGGTCAACATGAATTGAGTTCCATAACAAAAGCCACCTTGAACTCTTATATACTACCAAAGTAATCGATTTCTGTATATAACGAAACAATCCGTTTATTTGACCATTGTGTAATTCCATTAAGCACTTATTAAGAGTATATAGGAAAGAACAACGGGTATGCTATAAAGTGTACTCGGTGCATGGGATATGCAATACCGATTGGTGGAAATGCATTGATAGCCAAGGCATTGGTTGAATTACCATAATTATATCGAGTTCGATTTAGATATATACGAACGAACTAACGCGTCAGATTATGGCCAATACATTTATATCGTTTCGTTCACTCCGTACTGCCCCCCAACCGGATAGAGAGAGAGAGAGAGAGAGAGAAAGAGAGGGGGGAGAGAGAGAGGGTGATAGAGAGAGAGAGAGAGAGGGGGTGGAGATATATAGACAGAGAGATGGTGAGACAGAGAGAGAGAGAGAGAGAGTGCGAGAGAGAGAGAAAGGGAGAGATAGAGAGAGCGAGACAATTTTTCGTTACTATTTATAGAACAGATGGCGAGCTCAGATATAGAAAGAGTTTCCTCGCCTGATACGCTCCGCGAGCCGTAAAATGTCTCAAATTGATCGTATGTATTATACCAGAACATTTGAAATAAAATCAATCAGGGGTCTTCGATTCATATTTTTTTTTTATACACAGCAAACCATATAAAAACTAGATATAGGAAGAGATAGACCATTTTAACCATTGAATAACGTGCATGTCGTCGACCCGGTGTACTTAAATGAATTTATATGCATAATAATACCAGGACATATTGAGGAAAATTGCTCTAATTAATTTGCCTATATACCAGAACTATTACACGTGCTGTAGTTGCCACCATAACTAATATATATAAGCCATGTGCTCACATACAACCGATACATTAGCGCGACTGGGTGAGGGGGTGATGCTCAGACGAATCCTATTAACATGCACACATGAAAACATGCAATTGTTTCTAAAAAAAATGTAATGTATCTATATATTAATTGATATAACACCATCAGTTGAATATCATGGCACCACGGAGTCGCCTGGATATGGATGGTTCAAACTTCCAGGCAGTTGGACTTTATCAAGCGCATGGGACTCACCTTTCCAAATTATATAACGTAGCTACACAAATGATGTCAGTCATTCGTAACGATTGGGCGCTGAATTAATTGTCGTCAATGTCGTGTATATATATCAATACAATAATTAGTACTGGACTCAAATTAGGAACGACATACACAACTTCAGCTGAATAGCTTTGTACACTAAAATACCAACAATGGCGAACACTCTACTAATACATGTTATACCTACATGGACGATTTCTTCACCAATGGGACAGTTTGTGTAAATCTACCTTTAATCAAACGTCGATTATACAGTCGTTTTATTGCCTGTATTTGTTCTGTGCACACATTGTTGGAGGCTTTTCTTTCATTGCAGTCACGAACTTTATTGTTGGTTCACATATCGATCCAACATTACTCATAGAGAGCCATGTATGTAATAAAATACAACCTGTTGAATGGTAGTACTTGGCTTATATATTGATGGTCGATGCATGCATGCTATATGGTATATATGTGACGCACACATGTCGTGTAACCTTTATGATGTTATACCACGTCAGGGCATGATCTGTACAACACATGGAAACTATATGGTTTATTTCATGACCAACATACTATAGATAGCAGTCATGTTGTAAATCCCGGTTAAGGGTGCATTTACATTGCTAAAGAAATGTATACAGATCTGTATGAAGTCACGTGTCGCGCATTACTGTGATCACAACATGATTACTAATAGTGAACGCGCGCTCATCAGTACTCTGGTAATTGACAATTCACTGCGAGTCGTGTCAGTTTAGGCCAGACATAAAAATGTATCAACTATCAACAGATAACAGCGATTTGGTATGTGCCGCATGTATTTAAAGTGTATCCTTATACCACTTGATAATGGTTCGAAGAAAGAATGAAAATCATGCAGTTACCCTACAACACCCTTTATTTGACCAAATGTAGTAAATTTTTCAACTGATGACAATGTTGACCAGTGTAGGACAATATTGTTTTCTTAAATTACATGCAGTTCAATAAATATGATGATAATGACTGGCCACGGGGGGGGGGGGGGGGACCAGGCCACAATCTTTCCAAGTGTTGGAC
Organism: Siphonodentalium dalli; assembly: GCA_032622095.1. Lineage (NCBI taxonomy): Eukaryota > Metazoa > Mollusca > Scaphopoda > Gadilida > Siphonodentaliidae > Siphonodentalium > Siphonodentalium dalli. The sequence continues at coordinate 59,156,444 of CP136067.1, forward strand.
ATTTCCAACATTACACCCGCCCCTATATGATAAGGTTGGAAAATTTCCAGCTGATGGCCATTCCAGCTCAAAATTTTGATAAAAAGTAGGAAATTATGCAAATATTGGTCCGAAAACAATACCCCCCCCCCCAAAATAAAATGTTTGAAAATCAAACTACAAGATCATTTTCAATCTATTGCTGGTTTGGAAACTACAACTAATGTTGTGTCAGGTATGAAATATCCAACCGTTGAACAAGTTGCCACGTCCCTATCCGTGTTCAATATTCGAAATACACGGGTTGAAATGACAACGAAAACTAAAACACATTCGCCAAGCCCGAGTAACAATTAACCAAAACTGATTTGCCTGTCGCAATGCTTCGGCGTTGATCGTGACGTATAGCGGACACGATTTTTGCTCACACGAACTAATACCGTTTTCTTTCTGTGTGCGTTTCTATATCAACCCGTTTACACTGGTCTGCGTGTAGATCTGTGTACATTTCTATAGCAATGTAAATGCACCCTAAGTCGACAATAGAACAAAATAACAGAACCTTGAATGTCATGCGTAGGGTAGATACGTAGGAGAATCTTGTTTTTAGTTTGTAATTTTAATTTCAAATTTCAGTTGAAATATATTATAAACCCTTCATACGTCACTGACTTCGGAAATTCATATGTAATTTCCCCTGAACCAATGCAAGAAACACACACACATATAAAAGTCATGGAAATCGTGTTATAAACCTTTGTTGGAGAATTGAATGAAAAGAATCACGGGCCAACCTTTTCCATTCATGCAGGAGTGTCAAGTTGTTGTCATTACAAACTTGGAAAGTGTAAATTTCGAAATTAATTTTTGCAGGATTGGAAAAAATAGACAACTATATATATAACTCCGAGTATTGCATGCGCACGCCCATCCCACAAATGCATGTCGTCATGAGTTCACATTGTCTGCTTTTGAGCACGGATAATTTACAGCTACGAAATGCACTTTTGTGATAGCTATACACACACACACACCGAAATCGTAATGCAACAGTTTATTTCTCTTAAATCATACATCGTATGATATAAAGAAAATACATATATAGACAGACCTACCATACTCGCATTAATTCATACCCCTTTCACACATCCCTCAATTTGTTCTTGTAGAGCTTTTGTTCCGCCAATATAAAAAGTTCGTCACAGCTGAAATATTATTTCACATGTCCGTCTGAGAGCTCAAACTTGTGATAATAACCTCTTGAACAATAGTTGTTAAATGTGGCAGGTAGATCTTATCCAATTGTGTTGGATTAAAGTAAATTGAGTGTGAATGGCTTATTAACAAGATTATACATGGGGTTGACACGACGGGTTATCCACGGGGTATCTATACAGTCTATATAGCGCCATTATATATAGAGTGCCGGGTACTCGGACATCTTGTAAATCCTTGTATCGTCCCATCCAAACGGTCACGGCTTTATATATGGCAGTTTTATAGCCTATGCATTGACTTACACGCAGAGCTCGGGATATACGTCTTAAGTTTGGGATACATATTGTGTTATACCCACGATTTCGTGTGTTTGTCTCATCTGTGGACTTAAGACTATATAATAGCAGAAGGGCATACATGCCCCCAGAAGTTGATATTTCTTGGAAATAGTTGCAAGGTATGTGGATATGAATTTTCGTGATGCTAGGAATGGGTTGAACTAGATATGGTCTAGATCAGTCTCTTTGAATAGCCGACGAAAATCTTCTATCGGAATTACGTCCATAATATGATCATACGCTAGCGTAATTAACGAACCAAAGCAAAACCACTCATATGAGGGAAGCTGTGTTTTTTTTGTTTCCTTTTTTGTATTATATCAAAATCAGTGTATATATTCTCTGGTATTCCTTCCAAATAAGATTGACATAAGGCTATATTTCCTGGGTTCGTCGAATGAATGGACCCCAATCGTAATTTCGAGTAAAATTAGGCAAATAAATCGTACTTCCGGGTAGTATTGATCGACAGCTATAGACTATTCATGGTTATAAACTACTAGTACCGTACATCATAGTGAAAATAGTTATACCTTGCCGAGAGGGGAACGGCAACATCTTTAATGAATTTAACCAATTTATTTCTTTTCTTGTCGTTGGGTGAGCACTGCGGCGGAGATACTCTACCGAGAAGCGTGTCCATTTCATAGCTGTTCATTTCATTCAAAGGAGTCACCGTGTCGATTTCAACGAAAATCGACGAACAACGTCATCGTGTAACTTTCCCCATTGACCGAGTTCGCCTGAATGTATCTTCTGCTTTGTTCATAATTATGTGTTTCCTTTCGATTCCAGAAAATAGTATATTTATGATTATCACATGCATGTATGTACTATATAGTCTTATGACAACAATTAATTCCTTCAGGAATTTCGATCACTTTTCACTCGCACTGATGTGTGTAGACTTTAGTTACTATAGTGTCGTTATTTATTGTGTCTTATTTTCTCAATAATAGGTAAACTAACGCTACGAATGAACTTACGTTGTAATTCAATGTTCATAATTACCATTTGCAATACCAGTAATCGAAAGACACAGTAACAAGATTTTCCGATTACGACATTAATGCTTTAAGCCCACCGATCTACTGTGAGACAAAAGCGCTCGCGAAATTCAAAACAGCTGAGTCGTATTAGATAATAATTGGTGACGTCACAAAATCAGATATAGTCTATATACGAACCAAAGCGTCCGTCGTTGGTTCGTTAATATTTCTACGACGACGCAGCGTTCCAAACATGATGTAATAAACCGTTTCCAAATATGGAGTGCATTCCTGGCGTATAGTACGCCTAAATGTTTGTGAGAATCGTAGTATTTAGAAATAGTTATAAATACAACTAGATGCAAAAGAATAATCAGTCACGAATATCGTTGACTGATAAAAAAACCACCTCGAAGATGATGTCTCCTATATATTGCGATGTGTAAAATGAATTATGGATATATCGCCTGTATTCAGTTTTACAACAATAGTTGAGTTTGACGATGCGTGGGAAAATGTTTACCTCTGATCTCTGAATCTGCTATGGCATAAACCAATGAAATCGCGCAGTCTGCGCCACTCTCCAATGAAATTGAGGGAATCCCTTCAACACAGAACCTAATTTTAATAGGTGAGTTCCAGAGACGTAATTCCAATATAGGATTTTCGTCCGCTTTTCAAAGAGACTGGGTCTATATGTAAATATTGTAAATATAATTATCCTTATATCCACTGTTAACGAAATGAGAAATAAATGAATTGAATTGAATTGTCTTGGTTATAGACCCGAAAACAGGTTTTTTTTTTTATTATTACTGAGGTATTTTACTCCCAAAGTATCAATATTTATCTTTACTGCGAAAGTATTGTCAATTTTAGGGGCTACCTAAATTGAAATAACTTAATTGTGCCCCGATCCCTTTTGTATGTTTTTTTTTTATAGGAATAGAATATTTAAAGTAAAACAGTATTGCGAAAGTACACACATGGAGTCTTAGGGTGCATTTACATTGCTATAGAAATGTACACAGATCTACACGCAGACTAGTGTAAACGGGTTGATATAAGGATTAACTGTCATGTGGACTGTTTTTATGGAGATGTAACGGTGAGGTAAGTGGACATAACTTGTGTAAAACCCGAAGGGTATTTTGGGCTGATCTTGAAGGGTTTTACATACAAGTTATGACCCGAAGGGTTTTACATACAAGTTATGTCCACTTACCTCACCGTTACATCTCCATAAAAATAGTCCACATGACAGTTAATCCTTATATTTATATACATTTAGCGAAAAAGCCACGTTTGTAAATATATTTAAATCGAAAAGTGTATCGTGACAAGATCAGCCCAAAATACCCAATAGCACCCTTGGCAAAAGTTAATAGGAACAATTTATCTTCATGTTGAAACCCGATGATGTATTAAGTCAATCCTGCGCGAGTCCATATGCGCCCAAAACATTACGCGTTCGTCTTTCCAAACCTAATGACGTATCGATGGTGTTATTAGCTTGGTGTTATGAGGCGTTACGCATTCACCGAGAAATAACTGCAACTAGCCACGTGGGAGCCGACCAATCAGAATGCTGGATTTAGTGATGACAACACTTAGTGTGTAAATATATAGAAATGCACACAGAAAGAAAACGGTATTAGTTCGTGTGAGCAACAATCGTGTCCGCTATACGTCACGGTCAACGCCGAAGCATTGCGACAGGCAAATCAGTTTTGATTACTTGTTACTCGGGCTTGGCGAATGTTTTCGTTGTCATTTCAACCCGTGTATTTCGAATATTGAACACGGACAGGGACGTGGCAACTTGTACAACGGTTGGAAATTTCATACCTGACACAACATTAGTTGTAATTTCCAAACCAACAATAGATTGAAAATGATCTTGTAGTATGATTTTCAAACATTTTATTTGGGGGGGGGGGGGGGGGTTATTGTTTTCGGACCAATATTTGCATAATTTCCTACTTTTTATCAAAATTTTGGGCTGGAATGGCCATCAGCTGGAAATTTTCCAACCTTATCATAGGGACGGGTGTCATGTTGGAAATGTCCAACACTTGGAAAGATTGTGTCCAGGGGCCTATACTATAGAATACATTTGTTGTAATAGCAGGCTTATTTGAGCCGTACAGAAGGTGTCGAGTACTATGGACCACTGTAATCTAGCAGCTAACGCGATTTCTTGTAAATCACAAAAAGACGGCAAATCGAGTACTATCGACCACCGTTCGTCAAACGCACATCTAAACATTTGTGATTTTATCAAGGGAAATTACTCTAATGATATATGCGAATGATATGGCAATGCCTATTTGTGTCAGTTGGTGAGTGATTTAGTTGATGAATAAAGGTACATAATGTGTGACTAGTTTCCGATACTTGGGTTATTTTGACCACAATTGCGCACGATGAAAAGTAATTCCTTCGGTATCGTATGGAATATTTACCATTTTCAGATGGTTTATGTTACATAAACATGTAACATGAAACATTTGAAATTAACGGTTTTTCGAAAAGGGTCGGCAAGCACACATATCGGTTGCCCTTCAAATGGCCACATCAACTTTATATAGCAATATTACCAAGGATGGAACCTGATTTGTCTAGCTAGCTTAGGGCTGGGACAGCGGCTGAAATATTAGAAGTGGAACATCTAGACCTTAATAGTTGAAAAGGTTGAGGTACAATGCATCTGGGAAAATTCAAACCCATGATGGGGTGCGATGGCTGTTCTCTGACTTGGTTTTTTCGACCTGTGTCAAGGATGGGTGTTCATTTGGAAATTCCAATGTGGACGAACACTCCCTCGTCCAGGGTCTCCGGGGACATCCAACCTCGATTTCAAAACATATATATAGCACCATCTACTTAAACTATACCTAATTAATGGTACATTCCATTTATACCCAACTAAGCGGCTGAATTTAGGTCAACATATGACATTTGGTTTATAACCAACACGCACTACTACATTGGTAAGTTAAGGATCATGAGACCCCGATTTTTTCTAAGAATTCACTCATGGAACATTCTGTGCGGCACTATTGGCCAAATTAAATTGTTTAGACCACAAGGTGAATGCAAACTTCTTGAGCACACAAATGCCATGCGGTTCAAATATGTTTCATAATGTCATGGTAAATATTTGGGGTCCACTGATTCTTAACGCAACTTAGCCTGAAATTATCAGTAACTGTTTCAACACGAAATGCCACCACCCCCGATTCACCGCGTATCCGTGTACCTTCGCACAAAGATCGTTTATACGTTTTGAGCCCAAGCCCCACAACTTTAACTCTTTAATTCCGTTCATAATTAAAATCTCCTTTCAACTCCATTGAGCGTAAACCACCTCAATGGGTTAACAATTGAGATTCCGTGACTGCATTACAAAGAACATGTACCCAGCTAATCGCACTCACAATTATCTGCACGGATCATCGCCGTGGTCACGGCGTGAAAAATCAATTATGTAGCCTATGCCGTTGTAATCTAATACGGAATTTTTACAAAAATAGTATTATCGCTGTACTATAGAACCCGCTTAGCCCGTACTTTATCATTCCGTATTGCGAATTTTTACATATTACAAAGCCGTAGCGTTCGAGTACTATGAAAACATGAACAGATGGAAATTTCAGGCCCCCTTTTTCTCCACCAAATGCAAAGATTTTCCGGTCAAGTGAATCCCGGTATATAGATGGTTCGCCAAAAAAGATCACATAAGTCATTGCATGTCAATGTATTTTGCATATAAAGAGTTTTGGGCATATGTTGAGTTTCAATCTACAATGAAAGAAATACACTGATAGAAATACAGTCGAATACTATAGAACACAAAATAACACTGATATTACACAAATTGTATTCTATAGTATAGGCCCCTGGTCCCTCCCCGTGGCCAGTCATCATCATCATATTTATTGTCTAACAGCTAATTTAAGAAAACAATATTGTCCTACATTGGTCAACATTGGAATTGTCATCAGTTGGAAATTTTACTACATTTGGTCAAATAAAGGGTGTTGTAGGGTAACTGTATGATTTTCATTCTTTCTTCGAACCATTATGAAGTGGTATAAGGATACACTTTAAATACATGCGGCACATACCAAATCGCTGTTATCTGCTGATAGTTGATACATTTTTATGTCTGGCCTAAACTGACACGACTCGCAGTGAATTGTCAATTACCAGAGTACTGATCAGCGAGCGTTCGATATTAGTAATCATGTTGTGATCACAGTAATGCGCGACACGTGACTTCACACAGATCTGTATACATTTCTACAGCAGTGTAAACACAGCCTTAGCTGTCAGTAATAACCAACGTCCGAACAAATTTTAAAATATGACATAATGTGGTAATATATTTCATGTAATTCCCCCAATCAAAAAATTCCCTGCCCTAATATCCGATTTAAACACCAAATTGAATCAAAACAATTTCAAAATCAAGAGAAATAAAACATACTTACAATCAAAACCATTGGTCACACATATATGCACAGTCGAGACCCACAATGTCATATAATATAATGCGATCAAAATACGTATATTAACGTCTATTAGTACGCACGCTCTGTAGTATTTAGCTCTACTGAACAACGGCAGCATAAACGCTCTCTATAACATGATTGCCCAACAAAAAGCAATACAAAACCTGGCGAAATATACCCATTCTAAAATCGACAGCTGACAATCAAAACATATCATGAATGAATCTATAAGTCGATCCTATAGCTCATCTACGGTTAGAGACATTATAGACAAGAAAACCATAATCAGAAATGGTAACGCCCTCAAGATCATATTATTAGGCATAAATATAAATTATAAAAATAATATAAAATATATTGGTAATTCCGTTAAAACAACTAATCCTTCAAATTATTACCAAAAAAACTACAGGTGTGTGAAGTTAGTTGGACGTTGGATATTCAACGGACATTCGCGTGAAGTTAGTTGGACGTTGGACTAAATGCCGAATATCCTACGTCCAACGTCCAACTAACTTCACACGAATATCCATTGAATGTCCGTTGAATATCCATCGTGAAATAAACTTCGGCTAAAAACAAGTGGAAAATTTGTGAGTTGGAGAGCACGAATTAGGTCTAGAGAAGTCTCCTGGTGCAATCAGGAAACTTCGATTATTTTTTTTGGATGTGTTAGCCGAAATTTTGAGTGCAGATATGATAATCGATATTTAAAACGCATGATGCTGACCATGTCTGCTCTTGTAGATTGGTATGTGCAGTTCTCGTATAGGAATGACTATAATTACCAAATTTCAGCTCAATCGGCTCGTCAATACAGCCTGCGCCCGAGTAAGTATAATTTTTCGAAGTCCAGCTCTGGTCTGGAAACAGGAAAATCGCGGAATTTCGGACGAAGTTTTAGTGGGAGAGCACGAATTAGACTCATGGCGCACCCCTAATGCATAAAACGATTTTTTTTCTTGTTGTTGAAATTTTCTAAATGCCGAATATCCTACGTCCAACGTCCAACTAACTTCACGCGAATATCCGTTGAATGTCCGTTGAATATCCATCGTGAAATAAAATTTCGGCTAAAAAAAGTGGAAAATTTGTGAGTTGGAGAGCACGAATTATAGGTCCAGAGAAGTCTCTTGGTGCAATCAGGAAACTTCGATTTTGTTGTTGTTGTTGTTGATATGTTAGCCGAAATTTTTAGTGCAGATATGATAATCGATATTTAAAACGCATGATGCTGACCATGTCTGCTGTTGTAGATTGGTATGTGCTCGTATAGGAATGACTATAATTACAAAATTTCAGCTCTGGTTTGGAAAACAGGAAAATCGCGGAATTTCGGACGAAGTTTTAGTGGGAGAGCTCATGGCGCACCCCTATTGCATAAAACGAATTTTTTTTTAAATATCCAACGTCCAACTAACTCCACACACCTAAAAACTACGGCTTATTACTGCAGGTTTCTCATTCACCACACCAGAAAGCCTCTAAATGCGGATACAAAATCGGAGGCATTGTGTTCACGCCATAAAATCTTCAAGAGTGGCCCAGCCATTGTTCATATCTAAACATCGAAAGCAATTAACACGATCATAATAGTTACATACTACAACTATCAATCCAGCGAATACACACCCCGCGAAAGCCCGAAATGTGTTGTCCTTTGAGATATCCCATCGCTATAGCTCAATTTGACACGGCCAGATTAGTCTTCCTACAATATTCTAAAACAATAAAGCTTCTCAAATCATCGGCATAGTCGATAGAACTTTCACGAACTTGGACATCGACACTTTCCGATCGCTCTACATAAGCATGGTCAGACCTATATATCATCGAATAATGTAATTCTGCATGGAGCCCACATCATAAATGTCAAGGAATTGTGTCAGAGAAAATACAAAGAAAAGCAACGAAACTAGTTCGTCAAATCAAAACTCTATGCTACCGAGAACGAATGATAAGACTCAATCTGATGTCTTTAAAATATCGAGGATTTAGAGGAGATCTAATCGAGGTATATAAACTGTTGAATGGTCATTACAATAGCAATGCCTGTGGCATATTAGAAAGAACTTCATCAGGAAGAACAAGCGAACATAATAAAAAGCTACAGATGCGCACTGTTAACAATGACATAGGAAAATATTTCTTCACGCAGAGGGTGGTAAATAGCTGGAACTCTTTGCCAGACTTCGCTGTTGAGGCTCCAACACTCGATCAATTCAAAACATACATGGACTCATTCTTCTATTATATAAAATATGAGTTCGACAACAAGTAACATGTTCAAGTGACTCACAAGTAAATATCGAATGACGATACATATATTTGTAAACAAACATTTCAAATAATGTTATTGGGACGATAAGTCGCAAGACTTGTTCCGTATTATGATGATGATGATGATGGTGATGATGATGATATAAGTGATAGAACAACCACTATTATGATGATCGTGTCGTTATTTGTTTAAAATACGTATCAATTGACATATACGCACCCGTTCACTCATTAAAATAAACCTATTTGGACCATTTTAGGGGATCTCCGCGAATTCGGGGATCTCCGCAAATGGATCTTCACAAATAGAGACCTATACTGCAAATTGTCACACCGATCAGCACCTAATTAACGAACCGGTGGCTGACTCGGCTGTATCCGACTAACCTCTTTAAAATACGTATCAATTGAGATATATTACATTTCCGCAAATGGACATCCGCAAATAGGGGACCTACTGCAATTTGTCGAAATCGGCGTCGCACTACAACGTTTAGTGTGTACCAAAAATTCCCGTTTCTATAAATAAAACTTCCATGCACCCATGCGATACAATAATTTCCACACCAGAATACACCCGAGGGCGTAACAACGAGCAGATAGCTATCTGGGGACAAGGCCGTGGCTGTAATGTCTCCGATTGTGTGTGTGTGTGTGTGTGTGTAGGTGTGTGTGTGTGTGTGTGTGAGGGTGTGCGTGTGTGTGTGTGAGAGGGAGGGTGTGTGAGGGAGTGTGTGTGTGTGTGAGGGAGGGTGTGTGTGTGTGTGTGTGAGAGAGAGGGTGTGTGTGGGTGTGTCCACCTTGGAATTTCCAACTGCGTCTCCCGTGAACCAGACTAAACTCCAACTGTTGACACCCCAACCCCCTGTCCCTGTTTAGGGGTGTTATATAAGATGGGACATGTTTAATTGTTTCCTATATTGGATTTTCAACAAAATTCTTTCATAATAAAGAATATTCGAAATACAAAACACTCGTGATACTTTCGTAATAAAGTATACAAAGAACCCTCTTGATACCTTCGGATCAAAGAACCATCGGTAAAGAACGCACAGAAAGAGACCCTAGAAATAAATAACTCTACCCCTGCTATAATGATACGATATTGGCGGGTCCTGTTGAGTTTACTCTGATGCCGTTGAAGCAAAATGACAAAGTATTTGGAAAAATCCGGATGTTTTGACGAAAAGTCATTATATTTGGAAAATTAAAAAGCGAAGATAGATATATAGTTTATTGGCAATTACATCCACACGGGGCCGATGTCAGAACAGAAATAACAATAAATATATATATAACAATAATTTAATCATAAGCTGTCAATCCACGGAATACTGTAAAACAATTGGCTGTCACACACTTTGCCATTTAGGTTATTTCTCGCTCACATAAATTTCTTGATAACTTTCCCGCTACAGAAATGACAGCAGCGCCGAGTGACCACACCTCTTGCCTTACATGCGCGTGTCTAAAATGTATACATGGCAACTGTTCGATGCTTCCTACCATTTAACATGAAATTTCGGTGCTGCATCATAATTCCTTCTGGTATGACTGTATTGACAATAACCGTACTAGATGCTAATATCCAGTGCACAAGTAACCAGACAAATCAACAAGATGGAACATTTGCAAAGAAATGAAACACGGAAATTAAATCTAACACGGGTTTGTGCCACCGCGGTCGAATATAATGGGAACACGTGACACGCAGCTGTCCGATGACTCGCGTTGCGACAATCCAATAAAAAAACGCTGAATATCCGACGCGGCGTGATCAACGATAATCACAAGTTTTGAGTTACATTTGTCTCTTTCAACTTCATGCGTCTTTTTAGTCTCAATGTACTTCTAACTTCTACTTTTTGTGGCTCTCTTGTGAAATGACGGATTAAATTATTAGAAACAACTCTTGTTTCGATTAAGGTTATGAGTTATAACCGAAAAGTTTGATGATAAATATTCTATAACTGCGCTACGCGCGTTATAGAATTCTTCTTTAAACTTGTCCGTTATAACTGCATAACCTTAATCGAAACAAGAGTTATTTCTTAAATAACTAAACACAATTGTAATCAGAATTAAAAATGTATTAACAGGCAATTGCTTTATGATATTCCACTGGAGAGACAACATCTCGTAACAATTGCATCACGATTATCTGATTCGACAAGTATTGTTTGGTCATAATGTATGCATAAACAATGTAAGAATTTAAGGTAATGTGGAACACCAATACCGAACAATACCGTATATATATGAAATGCATAAAGCAGACTGATGCTGCTTATATATGTTTAATATAATGTTATGTTATGTTAATTTTATGTAATGTTAAGATATGTAAACAATATTCAAACAATAGATGCAAGCGTTTGACTCGTTCCGCTATAATTTGCACAGGCGTCGTTAAACTCTTGTTAGATATCTATATGTATTTAAGTGTTCCATGTAGATAATTGTGTCGGGCATATATAGATTATACACATATTATAGAAGTCGAAAATGCCAATTTAAACAAATCTGGCACTATTCTCGAAACAGTGTGGCATTGTCTTACCAATGCCGTATATATGAAATGCATACAGCAGACTGATGCTGCTAATGTTGAATATAATGTAATTGCCCCCTTCATAAATATATTATAGTAAACAAAACTTTTAGTGTCATATTTAAAACTTCGAATGTTAAGTTAGGCCAATTTATCACACCGCGCAATCATCCTGGTGTGTAGCTGGTAGCATGGCAGTTAGCCGATGTGCGCAATATTCATTAGAGTATCGGTATTCCATAAATATTCGTAAACGATTATGTACATTTGAAGCAGTTTTGATATGAGTAGGTTTTTGCTGCTACCAATTTTACCTCTCTCGCTAACATGCGATTATATCTCGTCGTCTCGCCAATGGTGTAGCAGACATGTGTCCAACTGATGGAAGCTAATATAAACAGAATATAGCAAAAAAAAAAACATACCTTGAAATTCGCCGCTCCGACCTTTCTCAAAATTGCAATGATAAACGCCGTTGCCACTACGATAAACACCATACACATAAACACACGCCATGGTAAGTGTGCGGTGTTATATATTAAACTTCGAAAACAGGGTGGTTCTCCTAACAGATTATCAGTAACGTTGTTCAAAATTAACATTCGTCTTCACGTAACCTTATATGACATGTATGCGCGCTATAGGTTAAGTATACTACCCATTGGTAGTATATATAACCAGATATATGTAAGAATTATAATGCAATCTAATTTATTTGTCACCAAAGTTCTCAGTGAAGAGAAATATTTAGATCATGTATCCATTTTTCCACAGGAATTCTTGAAGATTTTTCGCCACCTGTGCAACATGTGACAGCTTAGAACACGATAGTCACCACAAAGTGCCTTCATCCGACATCGACGATAGATTCTGATTGGTCTCTGGAGTTCACTCCCTTAGTTACATGTGCCACTTAGCATCTAGCCGATGGATGATAACCAAGTTGGACTCTTATTCAAAGCTTGTGACGTAGATGGGTCCGGATACATCGACAAAGATGAGCTGTCTGGTATTTGCTCTGAGCTCTCATCTGATGACCTTCAGGACGTGTTCAAGGAATTGGACGTAGACGGTGATGGCCGGATCAGCCTCACCGAGTTCGCTAAAGGATTCAAGGAGATCAGCGAGTCTCGAATCGAGGACAACCGAAAGAAACGAAGACAACGTCTAAAAAGCATTGACGTCCTTAACGATGACGTCAGTGAAGGATACAGCGACACTATTCTCGATGACGGACTGAAGGCATTATCATGGTTTGTATACATACGTTATCATCCTATAACAAAACATGGGTGCAAAGATGCATGCCTGTATGGCGGTGTGGTTGTAACGTATATATAAGAAAAATATTAGGGCCACTTCCTAATGGCGCGCACCGAACGCGGCAGAAGCGACAAAATGTGCGCCATAGTCGAGCGTCGAAAGCGACAAATTGTGCGACTATCTATATGAATGTCGCATGTTTTGTCGCTTTCGGAGCGCGCAAAAACATGCAACATTTCGTATGTTTTGGCGCGCACCGAAAGCGACAAAACATTCAACATGCAACATTATGTCGTATATTTTGTCACGACTAATGCCGCATAATTTGTCGCTTCTGGTGCTTTCGGCGCGCCAAAACATTATACATTATCGCATGTTTTGGCGGCGCCGAAAGCGACATAAGCGCCAAACATATGCGATCTTATGGCGCACATTTTGTCGCTTCTATATATATATATCTATATATATATATATATATATATATATTTGTTGCTTTCGGCGCGCCAGAAGCGACATTAGGAAGTGGCCCTGATAGTATTCCATAGTATGAACAATATGTGTGCGCGTCTAGACATTTGTCGCTTTCGGCGGTTTCCTCGTTTGTTGGCTTCCATATTCCCCGCACCCATTCTAGGTTGGCCCTAACATTATTCCATATATATAGGACTAGCAGGTTAGCCCGCCACTGGCGGCAATAGTCAGAAACATGACAATTTTTAAGTTTTAATTAATTTTTTTAATTAATTTAATTTTTTGTTTTTCAATGAGTTAATTTTTTGGTTTTTCAATGAGTTAATTGTGCCTTTTTAATTCGATTTTTCGGTCGATCCATTAATTAATTAAACCCGTACAGGACCGGGCTACTCAAAAACCAAATTTCAAGTCGATAGCTCCACCCGTTTCCGAGATCTGGTCTGCGCATGCGCGAAGCTGGCGTCGCACGGGCTCCGACCGGGCTACTCAAAAACCAAATTTCAAGTCGATAGCTCCACCCGTTTCCGAGATCTGGTCTGCGCATGCGCGAAGCTGGCGTCGCACGGGCTCGGCGACCCGATAAAATTCGTATTCGGGGCAAGATACATTCACATACCAAATTTCAAGTCGATAGCTCCACCCGTTTCCGATATCTCGTCTGCGCATGCGCTGCACGGGCGTCGCACGGGCTCGCCAATACGACAGCGACGACCACCTGGTCAAACTACACTCACGTACCAAGTTTCGTCCCGATCGGTCGAGGTGTTGGTATCTGATGCAAAAGACGAAATTGTGAGTGTTGGTCAATAGTCCCCGTCGTGAACCCCATCATCGCAAAGAGCGGACAGTCAATTAATCCCGTCCTGAACCTCCATCACCAACGCGACGTAAACATGTGTTGCGTTCTAAAAATAGGAAAGCACTTTCTCTCTGCATAATAAATTTCGAGCGATAACGTTTGCGTAAATACGAAATTGTGAGTGTTGGTTTGTAACCGGGATTTCTGAGAAGCATTATGCCTATAACTACCCCCCCCCCCAAGCCCTGACCTAAGTGTCATACATACTATAACAATGATGTTGTAAGAGTACTATAGCATCCAATAAATCTCCCCGCATAGGAAAGCACTCAATGTTCCCGTATAACTCTGCAGATGCTAATAACGTTGAATGGGAAACAGACGCTCTTTATAGAGATGCGTCAAAAACAAACGCTCATTAAATAATCACTTGATTAACCCACGCCGTGCCTTTGCGGTGATTTGGGAGTGGGTAAAGGGTGCTCAGAGCTTCTCCAAAACGCGACAACTACGGTGTTCGTGGTTTTTTACACTTATATACGAAATTTGAGCTCGATATGTGCAGTCGTTTTCGATTCTATAAAGTACACACACACATAAATACGGAAGTCTCAAAATATATAGTATAGATGAAGCAGCCAGACATTCACATATGTAAGCCAACCGTATATGGTAAAATCAAGCTTTCGCACTCAGTCACAAACCTTTAGATGCATACGTACGTGTCAGACATGCTTTTTGTTGGAACCAAGACCGAATAGAAACTAATTTGAACACAAGCTGGTTATTTGGTCCCATATTAGTAGAGAGGGTATATAGTGGATTGGGGTGAATATTAATTCTAAAAACAAAATCATCACAAACGCGGGGTGGGGGGGGGGGGGGGGGGGGGGCTGAAACATTTTGTCCAATGCCAGTTATTTATAAGTGACATCTGTTTCTAGCCAGGAGAAGGTTATTGAGTTATACCAGAAGCTACATTCGTCGGAGTATGTTGGTCTTGTTCCACAATTCGAAAACATCATCTATGACATCGTTCGTGACGTTAAGCAGTATTCACAAGACAACAGCCGGCTAGAAACTTCACTCAACCAGTGAGTATACAAACGGATTAAACTCAAGACGATTGGTTATATATGTGTGCAGGGATGTGGACATGCACGTAGTTTGGAGGGGATTTGAGTCACAATTTTGGTCACAGGAGCTGGAAATGTCACATCAGACCAACAACAATTAGACATTTAAGACCGAAATACGTTCATTTTGTGCTGATAGTTTAATTGTCCAGGCAATTTTTAGTATAAAGTATGCTTCTTATCTAAATAATTCAACATGTTCCTATTTTCAGTCGAAATTTTAGACCAAAATGACATCAGTTGGAAATTTTCCAACTTTAGGTTGGAATTTTCCTACTAGTTGGATAGTTGGAAACTAAACTATTAGCCTCTAGCCACGCCTCTGGTTACATGGTAAACTATCATTTTAGTTACATATCTATATATATTCTGATTATATATGATAATTTTCCATCAAAACCAGAGGATTTTATTTTTTTATTTCGTTATAACATGTTTATCTATTGCGCATATTCCAAAAACACAAACCGGTTGAACAAAATCATATGCATGTACGATATATTTTGAATAGTTTTATCATGCATACATGGTACATACACCACCGGATACATGTAACATGATTCCATATGGCCGAAATATGTGTACACCCAAACTTATTATTGCGTTTTTCTACCTTGTAATTGATTAGTATTTGTCATTTAATTTAGCTATAAGTGCTTTCACACTTTATTTCTTATTTAGACGCCGTCTGATCCAGATTTTGCTTTCCGCCTTATTAATTTACCACACAACTAAACGTTTCAGATTAAAAACACGCCATGACAAACATATGCAAAATGTGGAAGAGGAGATGGAAAATGAGGTTCGGAAAGTAGAAATGAAGATAAGAGAAGAGGTAAGCTCAAATCTGCACCAACGGCGTTGAAATACGTATGTACAAACTGTAACACACAGGATCATGTATAAGATGGGATGCTGTATAGGTGCGGCGGCATCTCATTTATGAAAGGAAGGAACCGCTGAAGAGTGTGAAGCAGTATGTTTGAGGGAGGACATTTGTTTTTATTTGCGTGGTTGCAGAATGTATACATGTATTATCTGAACATGTATGAATTATAGAAATACGCACTTCGCCCACCATGACTCATCTTATTAACGCCACCGGTGTATTCTGTGCTTGAAAATATAATAACCACTGGTCCAATGGGGGAATAGGTCGATGTAAAAGCTCTAGTGGGACTCCTAATGGGTCTCGTTAAAAGCTGTAGTCTTACCCCGAATGCGCTATCAATAATGGTTATTTTTGTGTTTTTTGTTATAAGATATGCCAAAAAATAATATGTAAGTCCTATATTTGATTTCAGTATACTTTATTTTACTTTAGTTTATTTATTTAGTTTAGTAAAAAGGAAATGGTATTCAATTAACTGATAGCCTGAAAATAATTTATAACCCATTGGGAGCCCCTGGGGTATAGTGAAGTGAATTATGGGTAATTTTAATTGTAGTGCGCATGCCTGTTCTGTTGGAGTAATCGCGATCTTTTTTATTTTCTGGTCATATACACAATGTGTTTGTACCGATGCATGTATCGTGACTCGACTCGTTTTCGTGGTCACGTAGGCCCTATATAACCTATGATCACGAAAACGAGCAGAGTCGCGAAATAAGATAGAATTCCCGGAATCGTACATTCACTTTCAATAGTATACATTCTCTGAATCTGCGGAATTCCCAGAATTGTACTTTCACTTTCAATAGGATTCTCCGAATTTGATAGAATTTTCACTTTCACTGTTCATTTTTACCACGCAAAGCGACCTTAGTTGACACATATATATGACACACTGGCTGAGTCCATGACAAATAGTTTATGTAGCATTGCTTCTTTCATTTAATTAAAGCTCACCTCGTAAAAACGCATGTTAATCGTATTTGTTTACAAATTGCATTTCAGTTTTGACAAACTATTTATTGAGGCAGAAGTGAGTTTGTTTGAAGCGAATGTTATCTCACTTGACCCCTGAACTGAAAATTTCCGTAACCGGTTCGTACAAAGATAATTGATAACGGCAATATTTAATAAATTATTTACCTTGTTATGTCAAACGTTCTTGATTATTATACATAGATGGCCAATTACTTATAGTATATTAGCCTGCGAATGTGCAAAACAAAATTGTGTCCTAAAACCAAACAGATATCAGTATAATTATCAATTGCTTTATCGATAAAACCACGTGCGTCTTGTTTCTATTCTCGTAGGATGCCTTGATCCTGGTAATAAACATTCTGATTCATTGTAGACGGGAGCTATTTATCTCGCAAGATCGCGCGTTTTGTTTACATATTGGAGTGGGGAAAAAACAGGATTTGGTTACGGTATATATACAGTTCTGACCGATTTATTCTGAGATTTCTTATTATAAAGCGTTTAGTGGCCAAGTTATGAAATAATTAATCGCACGCACAAACTGGCATTTAATGGGGTCTGTTTAAAAATTTGGTGATGATAATTTTGTGCGGAATTAGGGTAGTATCAAAATTGGCAAATTTAAGGACGGAAACGGCACATGGACATATTATTTTTTTATTTTTTCTGTTGGTCATATTAGGTCCGAAGAGTCATTCTTCACAATTGACTTGGTTAGATAGTTCCAGCATTCACAAGGAATCGAGCATAGCCCGGACATTAACACTGTCGCCTGTGCCATGTGGAGAATAATTGGTGTACTGTAATTAACGCCACCGGTGTATACTGTGCTTGAAAATATAATATCCACTGGTGTTATGCGGGATTAGGTCGATGTAAAAGCTGCGAATGGGTCGCTTTAAAAGCTGTAGAGTTACCCCGATTCGGTATCCTCAATAAAATAGTCCGGCACAGATTAGCACATGTGCTGATATTGATAATTACCACACACTTTGGAAAGCATGCGGTTGTGTGGTAATCAGGGATGGATTTCGACGACATTTGATACCTAGGGATAGTTTTGTCCGGGGAGTGTTTTGGTGGGCCAAATCGTGACCCCGACCTGACCTTGACCTTCAAAATGGTCAATTCAAGGTCAAATCTGGTAAAACGTACGGATTGCGACGAAATTTGATACCTAGGGTTACTTTTCTCCGGGGAGTGTTTTGGACGGGTCAAATCATGACCCTGACCTGGCCTTGACTTTAAAATTAGTCAATTCAAGGTCAAATCGCGCCTTTCGCCGGAAAGAAGATGGGAACAGCCCGGACGAAGTCGGGTCCACCAGAGACAGCTTGAAGAATGTAATGTATAACACGAGAAACGGGAAAACGTGGTATATGGAAGTATCCAAATTTCCCACATGGAATTTGAAAGCTAGTTTATATTATAATTATATTATAATTTATATTTATGGCTAATAATATGATCTTGGTGGCGTTACCATTTCTGACTATGGTTTTCTTGCATATATTTGCGAATGCCTGTATGTCGGTCGGTCTGTCCGCTATATAAATCCAAGGCGGAACATCTCATTGAGCTATATAGTCCAAAGGAGTCTGGCAGGGGTAACCTATTACGAGGAAGATAATGTTTCCGGTTAAACATTTCTAAAGTGATGTCACAAAATTACACTAACTTATATATTATATATAGTCAGATCCATGATATATAGAAAATCAAACGTTATTGTTTAAATATATATATAAGTGGCGCCACCGGAGTCAGGGATGGGTTTGAGAGTGGGGTTCCGATTTTTTTTTTTTTTTGAATAAATCACTTCTTTCTTTCACTGTCCTTCAAGTTTATGAACATTAAATGTGAGCCCTCCTTGCGTATACTTGCCTTGAGGACTGATTGAAAGGCTACGCTGAGGAATCTTTTAAGTATACCAATGCTGATAAATGAATTAAGAAATAGCCATTAATATAAGTGGCACCTTTCGGGACATGAATGGGGTTCAGGGCGCGAGCACCAAAATTGTAATTTTTAAAAAGTGTTTGCGGCGATTTTCTTACAAATTAATATATATAAGCTTCTCCACGATCCGATTAATCAAATTGTGTGGTTTAAAGTTTCCAAACTGATGCTGACAGGAAGGAAAATCTATTGTGATCTCCACTATATACGACGTATATATTTATAATAAAAAAAACGCTACAGCTTAAATATGCCTATAGGCGACACCGTCCGAGTCACCGATTGAGGTCAAAGTTAGAGATACGGGTTAATATTCGATATGATACAGAATGTAGAACTATGCAGCATGTACATTTGTTAACCGATAGACAACCTATCAAAAGTTTGGTTATTTTTCCACCCGAACGTCGCCGGTCAACCGTGCTAGTATGCTATATAGATATAAGTATAGCAACTTTGCAGACCACAACTATTCGTGCATTAACTTTGGAAAACAGTAGTCCAAATTCGTCTAATCGAAAGACACATCTAATATTTCGTTTAACCATCTGCAATGTTTCTTAGCCACAAATCATGTTGTGAACTTATTTATAACGTTCTGGAACCAATCTGCGAGTTAATTTGACATTTCCTGCACATTTGAATTTGAATTTGAATCCATCTGCCGCGTTGCGAGTTCCGAGGTGAACATTAATAAACACAGGCACCCCCTAACACGCACACCTCTGTAGGAACATGGGTGTGTTATGTGTGTGTGTGTTGTTATAATTGCTGCTCAATGGACAGCGCCCAAGTACCATAACGGCATCATCTTAGAAACGAGTCTTGAAACGATTCAGCCGCGGTTTTACGACCATACATTTTCTTCTTGTGGCAATAGATTACTGACCAATGTTTACTCGCGCACATGGAACGTGTGAGTTATTTCATTCAATTCATTTCAATTTATTAGTATTCTGATCATCAAGGTAGATATAACAGAAACATGGTCATTACAAATATCGATGCAAATATAAATTTGATTTGCATGAATGCACATTTAGATATATAATATAGTTGTGTATACAATAGTGTCTTGATCTGTATATAATTATATATATATTTTTTCTGATAGATTATTGTTATTAATTTCGGCGTAATGGTTACGTGTTCGGTCAGTGGATATGGATTTTGAATGGTTTAAGTGATTCAGCCTCAAGAGGAGTCAGATTGTAGTATATACTCGTGGCGCTTATCAAATAAGCGCATATACAGCGATAAACTATTATATTGGTGTTGGGGTCCTTCTTTATACAATTTGGTACATGTAAGAAACAAGTATGTTATATCGGTATATTTTGAAGGTGGGTTACTTGTTTGTCTGAAAGTGTAGCCTCAAGAGTTCCGAAATATATCAATGATCTTTTTTGGTAATTCTTCTGCTGCGGTTATTGAATAGTGCTGCTAACTTGTTAGCGTTTGGTCTCTGGTAATAGTATATATGGTCTCAGGTATTGTACGCGTATGTCTTGGAGTTCAATACATTTAAGGATGACATGATACTCATCGCCTATTTCTGAGTTGCAGAGGGTACACAATCTATCCGAATATGCGGCATTGGTCCACGCGCCATATTCTATTGGGAGTTTATGGTTCCTGGTACGGAAGAGAAGGATGCTTTGCACGACTCGGTGGTTTGTTATTGATAGGTAACTTTCTCGTTCAAATGAGGTCTTGATAATACGATAAAAGGCGAATTTACTGGATGTTGCTATCGATGCCCACCATTCTTGCAGATAGAAATCGTGCAGTTTTCGTTCGATAGTTTGCATGAAGTGCTTGGGATTTGTGATATACTGATTATTCCACACGTTACTCATTCCGAAGCCATTAAGCGAGTCATGAAAACATTTAATCTATGGGTTATTAAAAACAGCGTGAGAATACAATTGGTGCATAATATAATACAGTTTAAGTGGCACTCTGCTTGTAGGCATTGTGATAAGCTTAGTCCAGTAAGAAAGGAAACGAGTCTTGATTTTCACTGCGATTGGATATATTCCAAGTTCTCCATGATTACGAAACCGGTTGACCGACAATTTTAGAATAGTTAATTTTATAACAGAGCGATCACACGAGCTGCGTTTCTGATAGAAATTATTTATAGAATAAAGACTATATTCACTCCAAATGAGTGGTCGGAAATTTAAGTTTGACAATAATGCTGGCTCATATACAGTTTTATTGTCAAAGGTGAGAGCTTCATATAGTTATTCATTTATACCAACCATCGTATATATTTGTGCATATATACCAAAATGAGCGTAAACTAGGAATATATTGAAGTCACATGAATGTGGATGTACACGAATGTGGATGGTTATGTTATTCAGGTAGAACATGGTGTGTATATATTTGAATATTCCCAAATTATTAACTTTCTCTTCGTCAGGAGCGAGCAAAAGCGGAAAGTGACTACAACGCACTGAAAGCCAAGTTCGACAACGAGTTTTCTATCCTGCAGTTGAATCTTAAGCGGCTGCAACAGGTTAATAAATACTTCATCTTTTTTATGTCTGTTCAAAACGGGGCAACTGAACTGCAGTCTATTTGGGTATAAAATGTAATCCTGTCTGAACATGCAACGAGAGAGTTTACATTTCAGTGTGGTGATCATATCGACATTGTACTACAATGTTCATGAAATAACAGAGCGTCAACGAAATTCATATTGTTATTTGACCATCTATCATGTAACCTTCAACATTTTTTTCTTCCTGCAAGAGTCGAAGTGCTCGAGGTTTCCTTCTCCTTCCAAAATGGAGGAGTGTATCAGTCTATATACACGCAACTGCATTGTGCGTCTTTCTATACGTATGAGCCCCCACAATCGGGTCAGTTTTATTTCTCTGTACATATCGGATGTACTCTAAATGTTGGCGTAGACGAAGTCCAATATATGATTCTCATATCAACAAATTACACCAAGACCTGGGTGCTAATAATCTGGTCTCCCACCCCGTTGTTCATCTTTTACTGCATATCCTTCAGTCCTTCACTTATAAATATTTATGTAACTTATTAGGAAACTTGATCTATAATTTGTCTTGCATTATGAATAGGACGTACATCTAAATATCCAAACACGCCCATATATTCCAGGAACCATCTGACAATAAGAGTAAAGACTTTGATGAACAGACGATACTTTGGCGAGTGAAGTTTGACGAGTTGACGGCTGAAAAACGTCAGCTGCACAATGACCTGACCGATGCGCACACTAATGTGGCGTTACTGCGGAGCGAGATGGCACAGATACGTCAGCAGTATGAACAGAAAAACAGCGAGGTTGAACTGTGAGTTACAGTTTTTAATTTGGGAAACTTTAGAATTGGAGAATGACCTGATATAACCGACAGGTTGAAAGTGTTTTGTGTTATCATTCTACTTCTTATTCGTATAGATATATGACATATTTATACTTTTTGTGTGGTCATGTTTTCTATTTGTATATATGTTAAATGTTCGTGATCTTTTCATTATATGCAGGAAAATAAAGATATATATACATACACCACGTGACCATGATTGCATGGACGTGACAAATAACGGCTCGTGTGGCTGTTTGAATTTTTACATCATGCAAGATAACAGAATCAAGATGACCCTTCCGATATTCAGTAAATGAGATCTTCTCCGAATTCTAGTATTTTTTATTTTTCAGAGAGAGGAAAACAGTTGTTGAATACATAAAAGAGCAAGATAATATTACAAGACAGCTACACCTTCTGCAGTGAGTTTCATTTACTTAGCTGTGGTTGTTCTTTCTCTTGTACATTATGCTTGTTGTGATACACGTGTCATGCATGCGTATTATTTATAAGCAACTTGAAGATTGAAGATGTTTTCTCGTACGAACACTATAAGTCTTGCCGCCTTTATTATTGCTAGAAGTATTGATATAATGATGTAGCCTGCATTTACGTATTAAAATCAATCAAAACTAAGCGCGTATAGCGGTGTCGAATCAGCCGTTAAATCACGACCGCTGTGTTACTATAATATGTAAGTAATAAAAACCGTTTAGGCTTGTTGTTTTATCCCCGTTTTGAACACTGTGTTGAATATGTCAATTTGTTTGTATGTGTTGATTATTATGTTCGAAAATAAAATATTGTTTACACTATATGTATGCAAGTCATGCATTACCGCACGAATTATCTTCCAACATATTGCGCCGTGATAAATCTTTGTCTGAAAAGCAGTGTCTGGGTCGCAGTACAACGTTATGAATCATCGGTAAACCGGGCTCCTGTTGCTGCATGGGTGTTTCATTCCCTAGACCGAGGAGGAGGTCCTCGATAGTGTGAAATTTGTTGACTGGACACCATCCCTTTGGTCACGTACATGCATGTGATGCATGAAATTACTAAAGTATCGAATACCTTGCATACACGCACACCACACGTATATAAATGTACCACGCATGTATTTATTGAAACAAGAAATATTTTTCCAACCACAACTTTACCTCCACGCATAACACCATATGGGGTAAGTTTAGTAGTTTAATATTGAAATGAGTTTTGTCGATCGAATTTTGCAAGAATAACTTTTTGACGGAATAAATAAGATAAATAACGATGAATAATGCAACAAGTATAACAAAACAAATGAGGGAAAAAAAGATAAGAAACAAAAAATAAGATAATGGTCGTTTTTATCGTTCTTGTGCCGATTCATTAAACATTGGGTGTCCGTGACATGCATATTCGGACCAATGTCCTTTTTGTTAGTGCGTATTGTTAAAATTATTAAAGCAAGTAGCGCATTGGATGCTTGCATCTTTGTATTATTGGTCCTTTTCAGAGATGCAAATAAAACACTCCACGATACAAACGATGACCTCCGTGAGTCAATCGACTCATCCAGCCGAGCTTCACTACAAAAAAGACCACTTACACTGGAGGTGAGAATTATAATATAAATATATGGATGGACCTCGCGATGCATGTTTATTGCTGTTAAAATAGTCACATCCGTTAAAACCACCATAAACTGAAAGAATATTAAAATATAGACATATTTTGTTCTTATACCAATCATAAATATCGCACCAATAGTATTGCCAAGATCGTACGCATTGTTGGTAAACAAAAGCCATGTTATCTTACAGTACATTCCGTAAAGAGTGTGCTATAAGCAAAACACTCAACACCGGGGATATCCCACCGGTGAACTTTGGTTAAAACTGTAAGGTGTTGTTTATAATATACCTTTATATAGCGGTCGATAATCCTCACCACTCAATACTTCGGTGAATCAATCTCCCCAAAAAAAAAATTCGCCACGATGTTGAGTGTTTTGCTTATCGCACACTCTTTATGTGCTGTATATCTAAATACACGTCGCTCGCACACGTGTGTTTTGTGGATAATATCCTATTCATACTATCAATATACTATACTATTAGTATATTCTTGAGGAAATGTTTATTTCTAACTCATAGCCTATACAAACAATTGGGCCATCCGCGCCTGAAATTTAACCGTTATCAGGAGCTATATATATCTTTATTTATGCCCGATCCACTCAAACATTAGGTTATTGGCTATAAAGTCTGCTATGAGCACATGCGCGTGTTGCATTTGATATCAAAATTAATACATGATTTATATATGGTATAATCTGTTGTTGGCTTTGATACATTTAATGAAATCTGTTAATTTGAATGATAACTGCAAACACTGACATAATACAAGAACATGGACTACTTAGATCATAGAACTAAATTGCGATGTTGGTAATACAATATGGTAAGGAATATGAATTCTAAACGCATTTGTTTGGTGTTTATATTTTGTTTTCCATATCAATAGGGACTTATATCATGACAACTATTGCCACACACCTATCATACATGAATAATTGGCAGTTCTATATAATTATTTGCCTAAGCCCATCAATTCTGTTTCCCAGCGAAGACTGTCTTCAACAGCCGTGTTTTCAGACGATGCTTCAATGGCAGTCAATCCGCTAGATGTTGCCAAGAGGTATATTGAGGTACACACTTTGAACCATCTGAGAGTATTGCATAGTTGATGTTGTACTAACCGCACCTTTAACGTGACACAAGGCACTCGCAGTGGGTAAATGTGCAAAGCATATAACAGTCTGTAAAACATCACCACTAAGAAGAACATGGAGAAATAGACAAGCTTTGTTATTATATTCATTACTGAAAGTTCTACAATATCGAAATTTCACTAATTGTGTAGTATAAAGCTCAGCGGTCAGATGCTCGTAGCCCGTTTATATATAACCATGGGTATATGCGAGAAATACACAATGAAAACACACTCCACGGTTTGGATCGATAAGCCTTGTCCTGTGTATTTTGATGTTGCGTTTTTTTGACATTCGGTCTTCTGTATCATTTCTACAACACAATTATCGTCTTAATTGCAGACGACATTACCGTGTGATCGCCACGGAAGCGTTTTCGTTCAGAGTATGGTCAATATATTTCCGCCGGAGAAATGTATTCTCGGATATAAAACAAATAGGCCTATGCCGAAAGCAGAAACTAATTCGCGAGGGGCACCCCTGGTTGAGTCTGGGATATTTGGCACTCGGGACTTGGCTAGAGGGTTTTCGTTGGGGTGGTCTCCACCTTGGAATTTCCAACTGCACCCCACCCCATTGAATCACACTAAACTCACAAGTTTGCGTAATTCAATTTGTACACCCCCCGGTGCTTTGATTTTTCCCAAATGTTCCCTCACAAACTACTAGATGGTAGCCTATTCTAAATGGACCAGTAGTCTTGTGGCCACTGGCCATGCAGGCGATGAAAAGGATGGTTCGGCCCAGTATGAGATTTTTAAAATCCTAGCATCTAGTGATATAACGTCAGTCAAATTTACACCCTGATTTGGTTTTTCGTAAATTAATTAGCAAGTAACTACTGGCAAGGGCACAGAACACACGGATCGGCCGATGGTTAGGCCCGTTTCGAGAACATTTTGAAAAACTGAACATGAAAATTTGACAATCCTAGCATCTAGACAGGCCTCAAGCGTTCCAATTCGGGGAAGTTTTTAACCTGACACTCACCCTTAGGTTTGAAAATTGCCACTGATGGCAATTTCAGTCCAGAATTTTGCAAATGAAAGGGAAATATGCAAATGTTGGTCTAAAAACAACAAATTCGTCACTAAGAAATTGTTGGAAAATAAAACTATGAGACAATTTCAACCTAATTTTGGTGTGAATTTTCCAATTAATGTTGCATTAGGTTTGACTACAGTTGGGGGGGGGTAAGACCCCTGCGTGACCACCCCTGTCGACACGTCCCTGCTTGGCACCCAATGCTAAGAGTGCGGTCTTGCATTCACTGAAGAAGAGAAATCATCGATACTAAACTATGTTGGGTGGCACCCGGGGAGTAGTCACGGGGCTACATCCCCCACCCCCGTCGGGAGGGATAGCCACCCCCGTCGGTGAGATATGCAATGGTCAACCCGGTAGCTAAAGCCCGTCCCCCTATCGGGGAATCGTTTATGGCCCCTGCGATATCCTGGCGCCACTACTGTTTGAAAGCATGTAGAAATTTGAAAGGAGAAGACCACATATGGAGCAGATATCAGGGAGAAATGAGCTCTCATAGCCACAAAACTACACTAAAGACATCCCAATTAACCCAAATTGGATGCAGTCGCATATAGTATATATGGTATCGTTCTGTTGGCCTCTCTATATCATATAACTACTTTTTCTGAAAACCCTTAAACCAACTCGACGTGCGATTTCCCTGCGCTCCTGTTGCGCAAATTATAGTATAAAAAGTGCGTCTCATTTCAGACAAAGTTCAAAGAGTAAATATGACCAGACAAGACATGCATAGAAACCGCTAATCTCATTACAAATCTAACAATACAGTCGAACATGATTACCTTTCAAAGCAATAAGACCGGGCACCAGGTTACGGACAACCATAGGCACACACACACCATGGATAAAATACACGGTCAAAAGAACGGCGGTTTTTGTGTACGGTTATATCTGGCATATACCCATGGTTATATATAAACGGGCTACGAGCATCTGACCGCAGATATCTTAGCCTGAATATGATTTTCAGAATATGTTTCACTGCTTTGATGTTTTCCAATGTTTACCGTCACGTTTTAATTAAACGTTGGTATCTTATTTGGCTAAATTAATTATATCGGTGATTCCACTGTAATAGTAATGTTTACATAACCATGGTTTTGACATGCGAAATCTCATTATTAGAGAGTTATTAATAACGAAAATATAAACAAGTGAATGTAATTTTTGATGCACTAGTTGATGATGTTGTTATACGACTTTTATGTTATTTCGCATGAACCCACTTCGAATGCATTGATCCAGCACATTGTTGATTTCATTGATCCAGCACATTGTTGATTTCATTGATCCAGCACATTGTTGATGTGTTTGTCAAATTTGCAGCACGTTGTTTGTGACATTAACAATCGTTCGTCATTGATTGGGCATCTGTATATAACTAACGCTTGACACAAGTTTAGTTTAAACATATTTATTCTTAAATCATACAATTCACTATGCACAACCAAGAGTATATTAATAAACGAGAATAGGATTTGGCAGCAAGCTAATAGCTTGTTGGCGCTATCCTTTATATCAATACATTATATCTCACGTGACTTTATCGCATGCTGATTGGCTGAACACTGCTATTCTATATTACGATAGTACCCCAGTAAGATTCCTACATTATGGTACTATTCTCTTTCTATTTATAGTAACAAACTCATTTCGCGCAATCAGATTGCCGCCTGAAGATAGGTCACTATCTGAAAATGTATGCATTGTAGTACGACCCGTGTCGCAATATCAGTATATGATTAGATTTATTAGTGAATTTTAATGATCTTACAAATGTCCGATCATAGCTATCCAATGCATTTAATAGTTTAGTTGGTAAGCGACAGTCCTAATTTTGTAATACCACTGAACGTTATTTATAAATTCCTTTTCCGTTTTAATCAAAGTTAAACAAGTTAACTTCTGAAATTTCGCCAAAATGTCTTTGCTAATGACGCATTTATAGAAATAAATAAATGCATAAATCATGAAGTGGTGCTGATAGATTTAACTAATAACATAGTAATGTTGCCCTGTCACAAGATTGTCGTAAATTGTAAAATCTGAGCCCGATTTCCAAAATTTACAGTAATTGAAAATGTGACAACATCAGGCAGAAATTGTGTGAGAATTGACACCAATGTTCGATATAATATAATAAATAATGCATGTCTTGTCGTTGACTATGCCAAAATAGTGGCCCTCGATGGGGAATAGTCCACTCGCCTGCGGCTCGTTGATTCCTCCTCTCTGACCACTATTTTGGCATATATCAACTGCAAGCTTTGCATTATCTATATAATAGATGGAATGATATATGATTTTTTTTTTTTTTTTTTTAATTATTTATTCAATTTTTCTATATATTATTTACATGTAGTATTGTATTATTAACACAAAACATTTACTGATATAATACTACGAGATGGGGAGGGGTGGGGTCACTGACACTCCAACTTTCTCTCTCTCTATCTCTCTCTCTCTCTCTCATCCCCTCTCTCTCTCTCTCTCTCTCTCGCTTAAATGAAAATATTTATATTCTAATTGTTCGGTGCTAGTGATTTTATATTAATTTCTAAATCTATTAGTTTAATAAAGATAAAGTTGAAAAGATTAAATATTCATAAGATATTAAAACTGTCCCGGGAGACTCTCTTCGTTTTGATTGTATGAATGTTTCTGTTCTTAGCAAGCAGTTATTAAAGGTTTAATGTGTTCCCATTCATTTTGGAATGTTTGCATTTGATCGCGCTGAAGTGCTATATATCTGCCTGCGTGGTATCTTCTCTCGATATCCAGGGAAAGCGATTTAATGGTCAATTTATCGGGGTTAAATTTGGTTTTGTACAGGTAGTACTTAATAATTGTAAGTAAAAGGTATTCAGTTTCGTTATTCGCCTGTGTCTGCGAATGTGTTCCAAGAATTATGTTTTTCTTTGTCAGCTCGAGGTTTAAATTATGTTTAGACAGCCATTGTTGTGTGTCTATCAGGAAGGAGCGTACAGTGGGGCAATTGTAGAAAATTATGTGATATCGTTTCTTCATAGCTATGGCATCTTTGACATAGTCCGTCAGATCTTAGTTTCATATTTTTTTAAAGTTTGTTTGTTCCTAGTATTCTAGTCAAAATTCTGTACTGAAACCAACGGTATTTTGTATCCATTAAATGGAAGAATGGCGCGGAGAAGGTCTGTCTCCATGGAATATCTATATTTAATTCGTTTTCCCATTTATTCTTTGCAGATGATGTTTGAGTTTTAACCATTGATAATAAAGTGTCATAAAAAAATTTGCCCCCACTTTTATTCCGCAACAAGATTGATATATTCTCTGGAATTATTGGACGTTCTACTATTTTTACTTCCTGGTCACTGTTATAGTCAAGTTTAATTATTTGTCTATGTAATCCATGCAATGTGAGAAAATTTGTGGCTATACCTAATTTGTTTTCCAAATATTCGACTGTCATCAAATTACCTCTCTCGTCATACAGGTCATTGATAAAAACAATTCCTTTCTTTCTCCACTCATTGATGTTCAAGCACCTCTCGTTGATTGTGATATTGTCATTGTTCCATAGTGTTTGTGTTTTTATATTTTGTTGCCGATATGCTTTAGCGGAAATAAAGTTGCGCCACGCTTTTACCACGTCCCTCCAAAATAAATTTCGAATTGTATGTTCGACCGATTTAAGATATTTTTGTCCATATGTTGAAAATAAAGGATCAGATAATATATTGGTAGGTGCTAATCCAGTCCAGCTGCTGTCTGACGTTAACATTCTTCGGATCCAACTTATTTTCATTGAGTCAATAAAAAGAGTTACATTGACCATTCGCAACCCGCCATTCTCATATGGTTGGTAAATTTGACTACGCTTTATTCTGTCACGTTTTCCATTCCAAATGAATTTGAACATGAGGCTGTTTAAGTCAGTAATAAATTCCCCCCCTGAATTTATGGACGATAACACGAGTACATACAGTGTTGTATGATGTTAAATGTACACAAATGTCGTTTTTATTTTTGTTGCATTTTTGTTGTTTCTGTTGTGGTGGTGTCTGACACTCATCCACCCCTAAGTTATCACTGTTTTTAACCCCAATATAATTATATAACATACATTTGTTCGATAATTAATCGACTAATTACGATTCAGGCCGTTTTATGCAAATTGCTGTAGCCCATATTATATGCAAATTCGTACTACTATAATCGTGCATGGTCTCTCAGTCTGTCCCGATGTTAAAACTTACTTGAATTCGTTAACGATTAGCTTGCCTTGTCTTTTGTGGTAATTTATTCCATAGCGGACTCACGGCCACATGTATAAGCGTTTTTAATAAGAGCTTGTATTAAACAAGGAATAATAAGGTCAATTGTTCTGATATCGTAATCGGATTGCATGGGGTCCGGAAATCGAGGGGGTTTATAATTAATAGTATATATGATATTGGAAAGTAAAAATGTTTCACATTCAGAGATGATGAAACCCTAGATAATAAAAACATGAACTGTTCCAGTTATCATCAACCTATATATGCGACCATCCAATCGTACGATATATCTAAGGTAAGATATCTTAATCGAACATAGCAGGTTGATTGATGCTTCAGATAGTTTACTATATACATATACATATAAGCTCGAAATCAGATAAGGTATGCACTTGACTATACTAATGTACAGTGGGTGCCTGTAGATATTTGCAGAACATGTGGTGCCATGGTATGCATTTGGCAGTCAAACTCATGAATATTGTTAGTAATATAACTCGCGTGTATCGGCACTTTATGCACGATGGCTGGTTAGTTTTCATTTTCAAAATGTGTGCCGCAAATGAACGGGCTATTGTTTGTTTTCAGTCATTTGAGAGACAACTTTCTCCAAGGATCTCACCAAGGCTATCAAGAGAGAGCTCGATCGCTGGGGACTTCAATTCGTGAGTGTTTCTTTAATCACAATAATTCATGTTAAAGCGAGCAACGATTTAAAACCCTGTCTTTGCATTTCCAAGCATTAAACATGTTAACTATGGATGAAGTAACCAACATACACTGATAACAAATCAATCCATGTCGGCTGAACCTGGACCCGGATGTTACAATAAAACAAAACAGTCATGCATGTGACGGACTAAAACAGTCATGCATGTGACGGACTAAACAGTCATGCATGTCACGGACTAAAACAGTCATGCACGTCACGGACTAAAACAGTCATGCATGTCATGGACTAAAACACAAACAGTCATGCATGTCACGGACTAAAAAACAACTAACATCGGCTAAATGAAGATAACGGTTATAAAACGAGTACCAGTTATAGTAAAGTCACATGGTCTTGTCTGTAACATATCTTTGCGTTCCCAACTATGAATATTTCCTCGTTTCTCAAAATCAGAACAAAATAACTAAGTTTGTGTGTGACACTTCACTGCAACGGAGGGAGACAACGCTTGATCTTCGGTTGAAAAACCCAACTAATTACAAGGATAGACTGGTTGTGTTAAAGCTTCCATGGGTGAACTACAAGTACTAATGATTGCGCCAGGATATACTGCATGAGACTAAAACTATCCCCAGGAATTCGGGATAATTGCACAATGACATCAACAGACAGAACAGAGATACACATCAATAGGACGACAAGATTGGAAGCTGCAGATATATACCCCGTTTCGTCGAAGGTGTACATGCAGGGAAATATATATTTTTCACTCAACGGGTAATTGTGGCATAGTTTGTCTGCCATTATAGTAAAGCCAACCTATTTGAACATTTGGACATCCATGTACAATGATGTTAACTTCTTCATATTATTCCAGGAGGCACTCGACGACATCGTCGTTAGCAGATGAGTTATCATTTCACCCGAGAGCACATTCACCAATCGTTGACGCACATACATACCAGAGGCACACGATGCTTAAAAGTGAAAGCTGCGATGACAGCGTGATCGAAGATCTCGGTGCGTTCTAGAAAAGGAAAATACATTTTCCATATATTATTTGCAATAAATGGGATGTATATATACATGTAGTCTAATACATTATACTAAATATATTATGTCATATTAAACATTTTTTCTGATTGCATGTAATTTATCAATGTTAAATGCATCTGACCATGAATATTTAATCATCTTTATGACGTTGTTAATTTATATTGACATCAGGCCTAGTTATAAATGTGAACATTGGCGAAACTGTATGTGCATGCATGTATGTGATATAAAACAGTTTAAATAAAGAGGATGATACAGGTACAGTTCGCTTTTTATTTGAATTTGTGTTTTTCTCAAAACATATGTAATCGAATATTATTCTCATACTTGATATCGATGTCATTTCATAAATTTACATACACACCAAGTCTCCAAATAATCCACACAGGCGTGCGCACGTATACCAATGTGAGAGTATATAGATATGAGGAAACCTCATTAAGATGATTCACAGCACCCTGTTGGAGAAGTAT
This sequence comes from Siphonodentalium dalli, assembly GCA_032622095.1. Classification (NCBI taxonomy): domain Eukaryota; kingdom Metazoa; phylum Mollusca; class Scaphopoda; order Gadilida; family Siphonodentaliidae; genus Siphonodentalium; species Siphonodentalium dalli. The sequence goes on from CP136067.1 coordinate 59,189,433, forward strand.
AAACCCATGATGATTCTAAACATAAAACAGTTATAGCTCTATAACAAATTATGTGTTAACTTTAGCAGACAGTGGTCATTCAACGATGAGAGAATTAAACGAGGTTGACACAGACTCCGATGACCAAATCCGAGAGGACAGATATCGTCGGCGACGAAAACGTCAACAACAACAGCGACCTCAAGTACCAACTCTGAGAGATCTACCGGACATGGAGGTAGGCCTATATATAATCTATATAGAATTATAGTGAAACTGCATGTGCATGCATGTATACAAGAGATGGTTGCAAGTCAATGCACGGACATAATATGATTTTTTCATTGCTTCGCTTCTTCAGATTAAGTCTAAAATAACTGTGCCGATTATGTTTAAATCAAGCAAATGCATCGTCTATAGTCCCAGACCTGTAATGATGGTATCCGCGGTGAAACCGTCTTGATTATGTTGACATGATAACAAGGAAGGCCTTTCACTGGCAGCTGCATTTTGTATCAGTCTAAACATGGTGTGGCAGCGAACGGATACACTGTCCTTCAACATAATTAGTTTTGGGCCTGGGGCGGTGTGTATAGATACCATGCAGGTCATGACATGTCGAAAAGAGAGAATCAGTATCCCCGTATGTGAATACGCTACAGGAAATTAAAAATAGCATTTAATTTGTCCTTTATCCCTGATACTTATACTTATCTCTGGACACCCAAGTTATCCAATTCAAACCTAATGTCATCACCAGGAAGTGGATCTGGACGATCGTGACCACCGGCGACGTGTTCACGCGGAATACTCTCCGGAATCAGGCATTATGATGGATGATGGTCGGAGAATGGGGTCGTCTGCTAGCAGGGAGTCACGTGGCAGTCAAAAGTCAATCGCAAGCCTCGGTTCAGACGCCAGCGGCAGGTCCATCAAGAAGCAGCCGAGTAAGGATTTCGCGGTTAGTATCTGCCATATTATTTACAATCATTGGTATTAGAGAACACAGGATAAGGTCGTCGTCAAAATGATATGGTCACATCGAACCAACTCAGTAAATGGCCCGCGCTTCTATTAATGTATTAATGCCATTGCAGACAGATAATATAGATATATATACAGATATATATAACATTTCGCTATCAGCAAATTTCTTTTCCATGTTCATGAATATCACACACATAGAAAACTAATACAATTTAACCAGTTAGACACTTTGTTCTGAAGTAAAGGGTTTGACATTGTCTATATATATATACGAAGCCCGGGAAGTGAAGATTTCGATATATCGAAATAAGATTTCGTTACGAAATAAGATATCGTTATAACGAAATCAGATTTCATTATAACTAAATAAGATTCCGTTATAACGACATTAGATATCGTTATAACGAAATAATATTTCATTATAACTAAATAAGATTCCGTTATAACGACATAAGATATCGTTATAACGAAATAAGATTTCGTTATAACGAAATGCGACTTCGTTATAACTAAATAATATATCGTTATAACGAATTGCGATTTCGATATATCGAAATAATATTTCGTTATAATGTAATAATATTTATATATAACGAAATATATAGCGAAGTGATACAATACCATGTGTAGTTCATCGCGACTTGGCGCAGGCCTAGTTCCAACTCCTTACATCATAATGGCAGGTCCGCACAACAAAAATCGACGTATATGTTACTTAGCCTATCCAATATTGGGATGTTGTCATATTTTTTGGTCTGAGAAATTGTTGATTTATAGTTGTAAAAATCGAGTATATGAGCTAAAATTAGACAACATCTAGCTCTTGTTCATACTGATTTTTCGTGATTGTTTATTTAAAAAAAAACACAATTGTGGTCGCGATGATGGATTATAAACATATAACGAAACAAGAGTTCGATATAATGTGAACGTGAGATATGAAAGCGTGGATTTCGTATAGTCAAATTCACCTATAGTCCATAATAATGGGATATGACTATAGTTAGTTGGGATGTGACAGAAATGTCAATTTGAAGTATTTGTGGGGGGGGGGGGGGGGGGCGTCTAGCCTCCTAACTTTGGCCAAAAAGTTAATCATTTGGAAATCTCAGTCCAAAACTCGATTGAAATTATTCTGGGACTTTGCATTTCCAACAATTATTTAATGTGACATATGTTATTTTGGAAAAAAATTAGTGGAACAATTTGCTACTTTTAGTCCAATTGTTCTGACTGAAATGTCTATCAGTTGGAAATTTTCCGTAGGGAGTATCATATCGAAAAATATTTAACATTTGGAAATTTCAAGATCCCATTTGGAAATTCCAACGGTATACAAATGAAACTTCGGGTAGTCGGAATTTCATGGTTCAAGGGTGGATTCCAAGTAGGACAACCCCCTCCCCAAACGGAAACCCTATGCGAAGAGTAAGCAATGAACGTTCACACTAAGCTATTGCCTGTATTTCTTCATACACATACATACCTATAGTCATCATACATATCCGTAGCCTATATGTATACGATGCGAAATATTATTTCGTTATATAGCAATCTTATTTCGCTATAACGATATCTTATTTCGTTTTAACGAAATAAATACAAGAGTTCACTTGGCACCTACCGGGCTCCGTACATCTCCCCGTTATGTTAATGTATATATCTTACCCCCACAGAATATTCCCTTGAGCATATCGAAAGAACCAGAGAGAATTTTCAAGGTCATTCTGGCAGGCGATGCCGCTGTTGGGAAATCAAGCTTCATCATGCGGTTATGTAAGGGGAAGTTCCAAAGCAACCTCAGTTCTACACTTGGTAAGTTGATGAAGTTAACATTCGGTGATTCATTAAGGTGATCACACCATTTCGTAATATCGATAACATTTGTAAAATGTTCGTGGGTTAGGAGTGAGGTCATGCACCGTATACATCGTTATAAACAGAAAAAAAGAAGTTCATAGTGAATCATTATTTCCACTTTCGAGTTCGACGTGAATTGTCCACGAAATGTTTACATTTACCAATAATGTCTTCCCACGGAACAGCTGTACTAACAGTTAACACCATCCAGCTTTTGATCAGAAAGTGTGGTTTTTCATGTCATACGCATACATTACATTGTACTGACGGTTGGCGTAGTTAACCCTTTCATTACTAAACCCTAATTGATGAGTAAAGTTCGGATAATATATTTAACAAACGACCATATTATCTGAACATTGCCCAAGATAGGCCCATTCCTTAACCCCTCATTTTATAGCCTTTATTAAAAATACATGGAAAAAAAAGAAGAAAAAAGAAAGAAGCATTTTTTGTATACACAAATTTCCTCCAAATGAACAAAAGAACATTCCAATATATACTATTATAACTGAGTGGGAGAATCCATTAGCAAAGAAAGGGTTAATCGACAACAAATGAGGGTCTTCGGTATGAATATATATATATATATTATCTTACTACCTTCTTTGGTTTGCATTTGTAACACACATATGGTTCCTCATCATGTTCTGTCACGCCCGTGCAATCACTTGCGACAAATAATTATAGAGCTGCCACTCATCTTTCTGTTCATTACAGGGGTCGATTTTCACACTAAGGTTTTGGAAGTTGACGGCCGTGTGGTGGCGCTGCAACTGTGGGATACTGCTGGTCAGGAAAGGTGAGGCAACATAACGTCAAATCAACACGACTAAACACATATGCTATGCCCTATGCATAATATAAATGGAACAAGGGCATGTAACATACAACAGTGTATGTGGACATGGGATCGGGACACACATTATCATTATGGGAACCCCTCTCCGCGGAGAAACAACTGGTATAGTGAATATGACGACGGCATTGCAGTTGCATATTCATACAACCCAAAACGGAGGAATGGTAGTAGAATGATCGGAACCAACATTACAAAAACAGTTCTCATCGCTTTACCAACATTGAAATACATCTGAGTGAACATATAAATATATGCATTGTGTGCACGGATATCATCTTAGGTCTATATATATAATAACATTCACATCACAATGCTAATGGTGCATATGCGCAGACAGTGTTAAAGTTTGTTGGCCAATGCACTCCGCGTTGCAACCTAACGGACTGGGCAGTATGTCCATGACTGTTTGATTGCTTATGTGTGGTCTACCATCATACCCAAAATAAATGGCTTTGGTAACCAGTGACTGGTGTAAAAGGCTCAGAGGGCAAGATGATATTTGCAATTTACCCCTCTATATATTTCAACAAATACATACATAAATATAATTTGTTTAAAATACAACTGAAATATGCATGGGTACTCAGAATATAGACCGACGAACAGTGGTGGCCTGTTCTTTCTGATATACACAGACAGCTCGACTAACTTATTCCAAACAATGGCTAACGTGATTCTTATTACCTATAATTATAAAATATTTTTTCTTCTATAGGTTCCGCAGCATAGCTAAATCGTACTTCCGGCGAGCGGATGGTGTACTTCTACTATATGATTGTACTTACGAAAGGTCGTTCCTTAGTGTGCGACAATGGGTTGAAACGGTTGAGGTAGGTTGTTATGAGTTTTTGTGACAATATTCAATCCGATCATAAGGCACAATGATGGCCTGGCACTTCGGTTGGTGAGTCATGTGAAATAGGAGTGGGACTATATATTCCGCCAGGGTTTATGTACGAGCTACTGGACATTCGTAAACTTGATGGTCGAGGCCGTAGTGCGAGACCATTTAGTTGACGAATGTCCAGTCGCGAGTCCATTAACCGACCTAAAACACAGTTTATAATATACAATGAGTAATTACATTTATGCAGATGAAAAAAATAGTTCTTGGATGACTTGAAACGTACGAGTGGTCACTGCATGTGGACTTTGTCGTTTACACAATATGCACAATACCACGCGGTACAACTTTGTTCGAAAATAAACGTCAATGTACGCAAACATAATAAGATATTTGTGTTGGGCTGAATATATATAGCATAGTATATACGTAACTTTTATACTGCCGGCGCAATTGAATCTGTATTTTGGCCACGAATGAATAGAAATCTATGTTTGACTCAAACAATGCATTCATATTGTCAGGATACTGTTGTGTCCAGTAGAACAGTAACTCCATTACTGCTGACGTTAGTTTCGATGTGATATATACCACCTGTATGCAAATGAGCAGCACGCCTCTACCGTCAAGTACTTGAAGTACGCGGGGTTCATAAACAATGTACATATGTTTAGTCTTGTGGGTGCGAGTGTAGCAGAGAACTATTTATCGGTTAGAGGCCACATGGGGAGCTCATTGTGCATACATTTGTGAACATGGAAGTTCTAGATAACGTATTACGTTATTATTGTTGTATAAAGCATGAACGTTCTAGATTACGAATGTCGACTATAAAGCATGGTATAAAGTGCCCATTCGGAGATATAGGAGGTCGATGTAGAACAAAGGAGATGGGTTTTAGCCCAGGATATAGACTATATATTTGTGACTAGAAACATATCATCCAGATACAAAATCGCTCATTGTGTTGACGAGTTCCTGAGTTATTTACTAATACTGCATAGGTTTATTCTGGAATGTAAATTAGAAGATAGAGTTATCTCCTACCTCTGCCAAGAGAGTCGAATTCAACATTGTATTTTTCGTATGAATATTTTTTTCGACAGGATAACTTCGATATATCAGTGTTTTTGGAACTTCCCTTTTCCCCATGATTTATATTAGAATGTGATATATATAGTGGCATTGAGACGCCAAGCATTATAGGCGGACCTTTGGAGACTCTGGACAATTGCTAACGGAAATGGACAAATAGTTTCATTATTTTTCCAGGATGGCGCCCAGAAAAGGGTTCCGATTATGCTGTGCGCTAACAAGACTGATCTGCGAGATGAAATGTGCAATAACAATAAAACCATATCAGAAGACGAGGGCAACCGACTCGCTAGGGTGAGTGTCTACGAAGTAGGGATGTTGGGGTGTCGGGGGTGTCCACCTTGAAATTTTCCAATTTCACCTGTTCCTAGAACAACACCAAACTCACAAAGTTCGCGAAATTACATTTGCACCCAATTGGGATGGAATTTTCCAACGGGTACCTAAAATGTCCAAACTATAACACCCGTCCAACTGATGGGCATTTCAGTCAAAAAGTACGAAATAAATTACATATAGATGTAGATGCTGTCATTACTAGATCACCAGTATAGAGGTATATGTAGCCACAACATATCTCTCCAAAACACAAAACCATATCCCCATTATCAACCCCACCCCATACACACGATACTCACCAGAACGAGGTGCACGATGAACTATCTTTCTTTATATTTATATATCCCTCTCTTTCTTTCTACAAAGTTAAAATAGTTTACCATATCTTAAACAAATGTGAAAAAAATCTGTACATGATATCTGTTTCCTTTTTTTCTCTAGGAGTTTGATGCCCTATTCATTGAAACGAGTGCTAAGGATGGCTCAAATATTGCAGAATCTGTTACCGAACTTGCACGGTATGTACAATATATTGCAACGTTGACATATTGGAACAGACCTGTTGATATTTCTACTCAAATTGTGTGTTATAATTGACGGATTATTTAGCCACAACCGTAAAGATGCGCGTATTTTTACGGAACCTATATATGGGTGTAATTTAGATTATAAGGTATACCTATATATATATGATAACTTGATTGATTAGAAATGCGTCACATCTTCAGACGCATTATATAGTGTCGGTTGACGCCAGAGTAGATACCTATGGGGTGTCCCTAGGAAAATGTGCTCATCTGTCCACCATGCCAACATTAGCTCAGTTTGTGAGGTGCATATAGTGCATTATGGTCAAAATAAGCCGCCGAGCGATAGCGAAGGTGGTTCGAATCTCTACAAATGCGGATATAGCATGAGCGTAACCGGATTCTTATATGGTCAAACATATCAGTAGCATGTATGGTGCCAGTGGTTTCTACACAAATATGCGAGTCAAATTCACCCTTTGCTAATTCTTTTTCTACCAATAAATCTGACAACGCAATGATATGAACTGGTGGACCGAAACGATGATAAACTTCAAAAATCCTAACCAAACAAACCATCCATGGAGTAAGTGTATTTTCGTCTTCTAATGCTTATGGAATTTTGCATCTCCCTCAGATTGCTAAGAACCACACAAGACCTTGAAGTCAAATCCGTAGGCTTGCAGCTACACGATACGTCGGGCAGCAAGAAATCCTCAGGATGCTGTTAGAGCTGAGATGCTACACCATAAGATAAACCTCACATCACCTTTGCATATAAATTGCTCTACGAGGCTTTGTACACTGGCGGAGAAGAGTAGAACGGCGTATCTACATAGAAGATAGAGCAAGTGCCAATAGTGAAATTAATGATTTCGACCTCGGTGTCTACCTGCACAGACATGATTGTATAAAACGTAGCAACTTATCTCCGTGACCGTATTTGTCTCACAATGAGAGCATTCTTAACCCTTTACCCAACAAACCGGCCAAAACCGGCCAAAACCGGCCAAATAAAGCTTCAACAGCCTAAAATATATTCGGTCTGTCTCAATAGAACCATACAAACATGGATATCATTGGAACCGGCTCCTTGACCACATTGTGATAGTTACAGTTAGCCCTGTGCCAATGCATTCTCTTATATATGCGAGTCGACCATAGGTCGCCTCGCATATATAAGAGAATGCATTGGCCTTAACAAAATCTTTTTTTAACACTTTTTACCATTTTTTCTTACATTCTTTAACAATTTTAGAATTTTTAATGTGTTAAGCCAATGCATTCTCTTATATATGCGAGGCGACCTATGGTCGACTCGCATATATAAGAGAATGCATTGGCACAGGGCCCTTCTGTTGGGTAAAGGGTTAAAGCTCATTTCCAATGTATATATATTGTTGAAGTGAATCTCAGGCTGATGTAGTCGAAACTGCATTCACCAGCTATGCTATACCTCTCCCTGTCGGAACGGTATCGAGATATCTCCACGAGACAAAGGCAAAGACCACATAAAACTGTAGCGACATACATAACGCTGCATACGAACGATACATAACGCTGTATACGAACGATACATAACGCTGTATACGAACGATACATAACGCTGTATACATAACGCTGCATACGAACGTCAGCAAATACCTGGTATCTTTGTGGAAGTTTGTGATTAGAATTTAGATATTTTTCAGTTACACCCTCTAATTTCCGTAATTGTGAAATATACATAGCTATCAGAGAGGATGAGACATTCCTATCGCCTCGTCCTTATAACCTTCTACTTAGACTGACAGTTTTAATTGGAAAGCACTATACCATTGTGTTTGCCTTTGTCTCCGACTGACTCTATTAATATTAGTATGTTCTCTACTGAATTCTGCTTCATACAGTAGCTCACACATTGCATTATTACTAGCTGTGTTGTCAGCATGTACGTTTCATTGTATCCATTGATTTCTATATTTACGAACCAGGTTAAAGGCACGAATGGCCTTCGTTGTAGGGTATAACAGTTACCAAGTTATATCGTTGTAACAGTTACCAAATTATAAAAATTTCCTCAAGAATATACTAATAGTATAGTATAACGATAGTATGAATGAGATATTTTCCACAAAACACACTTTGTGAGCCGAGCGTTTGTTTATATACAGCACGTAAATAGTGAGCGATAAACAAAACACTCAACACCGTGGCGGTGTTAGGAGAGTGATTCAACACCAAAAAATTTAGAGGTGAGGATTAGTGAACGCTATACCGGTAAATGTATGTTGTAAACAACTTGGTGGATTTCTAACCATTTAGTGTGGTATCCCCGGTGTTGAATGTTTTGCTTATTGCGTACTCTCCACGTATACTGTTTGTTTACACAACAAGGCGTTTGTTTACCTAACACAGAGTACTAACATGGCAATAACATTTACGCGATATTTATGATTGGTATAAGAACAAAATTTGTCATTTTGTCTACATTATAATATTATTTCTGTTTATGGCAGTTTTAACAGATGTGACTATTTTGATAGCAATACCCACCGCTAACCGTGTATATCGCCAGATAATACAGGTACAGAAGTAGTACTGTCTATTAATGGGATATGTTCAACTATTAAGTTCAACAAACGACTCGTCAATGAATATTTTAGTAATGAAAGGGTAAATGCACATTGCATATACCATCGCAAACAGAAATAAAATTGAAAAAGGAGCCAACATTGTATTTCTCAACATTTTATATATCCAGATATTCTGTAAAATTAAATCATTTGAGCTGCTGATTTCACAGCTGCTCTACGCATGCTACTCCAACATCTAATCAAATGTATACAGGATAATCCAATCCGAACATATATATCAGGGACATGCTGATAGGGGATATGCTGCTTCACCCCACCAAAAAAATATTCAAGACAAAATTATCAACCCTTGAAAAGTGTTAATGCCTCAATACAATAATAGTTGGAAATTTCACTAGAAAAAAATGCGGCCAAAATTGCTGATTGTTTATTTGTGGCCAAGCGTTTTAAGATTCTTTGTTTCGTTCCAATTCTAGACTAACGCAACATCAAAGTCCAGTCATATGGAGCGTTTTTCGACATTTTTCACAAGTGCAAAATTTAGATGTCAATTGGAATATATTAACACAAGGAGGAGTAGGGGAACAGGTGAAAGGCACTCCAGAGTTGGGAATTCAATCTGGTTTTATGGGGGTAAAACTGGGAACTCGATGTTGTCTCGCCACACCCTGACAAAACTATATTTAACTATCACATATTTCTCAGATCTGATTATTCTTTCTCAAATATCATATCCATATATTTCATATTATTCTTAAATTTTTATCAGCATATGGGTGATTCTCCCGTAAACGAGCAAACCCATGTCCTGCGTTATTAGTTCATCCTATGAAAAACAATGGCCACAATACATACAAGTGATGGTAATGATCTTGTAGCTCACGATACAGGCATTTATTAGAGACATTTCGGGTTTAGTATGGACGTGTGACAACATGTATGCCATGTGTATATTACAGGCTACGTACCCCGAAACAGCATGTCCCAAATCAAAGGCATTCAACTTCCCTGATTGTTCCCATCCGCCACCGAACGATTTATCTTTAAACCAATTAATATTCTTGTGCGGAATTTTGCACTGAACGCCATGCAATTCGTATAATTTTTATGAAATTAAATATTTAGTTAGTGGAAAGCATGTGAAGTCTTCCAAAAGCATGTCCCGTTATATAGAATCATTACCCAAACGCACGATAAAGACGGCTGATATTTTCACCAGAAACATAGCTTGTTCATATCTATGTTTGCATCGTGGAGTAAATATCCTTTAATGTCTAGAAAAAATAAACACAGGTTATGTTTCCTTGAATTTTTTTTCAAAATCAACCTTTGAAACTAGAAATCGCTAGCGTATGTTTATTCAGCGTCATTACACAAACGCAGACCATTTGAATGTTACATGCTGTAGGCGAACGATTAAAAGTTTTTTTCGAAAGCTCACAGCGGTTGTTTGTTCATATACTAGTTCATTTTCATAGGTGATGGATATTCAAAATATAAGAGCGCGCTGAAACGAAAATCGTCATTACCCAAACGCGTCATTACCCAAACACTCCTTCTGTTGGGGTAATGACGCAATTTTAATTTTGAAATATCCAGAGACGCAAACACGATCTAACAAATAAAACATGTTAAGGAATGATCTGGGTGTAGATAAAAAGAACAAATATGACATATGGATTAGTTTTAGTGCGTTTATATCAAATCGGGCGGGGGGGGGGGGGGGGGGTGAGTGAATGAGTGGTGGGGGGGGGGGGGTGATAAACGGAAACTAACGAATTTTCACAATGGATTGACGTTTACATCAAACAATCTCAGTGAGAAGCAGATGACAGTTTGAAAGTCAATTATTTCCGTACTTTTCAACAATCGTTCTGCCTGCGGGGCGATTTCCGGCTCGTGTGTTATAGCAACGGCGTCAAAATACACATTTTGGACAATCAGAATATCTCACTGACAATTCTATCTGATTGAGCACACCGAGAAACCACTAAATACCAAATTTCAGTTCAATATCTTGAAACATGTAAGAGAAATCCATCGACAATGTTTTCTACTCTAAATTATCATTGCAATTTGGCGAACCCCTTTGGGAACAGACTTTGATTGACGTATGTTCACGTTATCTACATCAGAGTTCCTCGATCGTTTGGAGTCAAACCAAGTGTACGAGGGACCAGGGCATGCCCGACTTGATAGGAATAGCCTTTTATGCGATCAAAATCTGTTTCCAATTATCATATCTGAACGCTGTATTCGTTGACCTCTTAGAGAGTTTGAACTCTAAGTCACGCCCACAAAGCACATCAATTTCCACCACGTATATTCAAATGGCTGTATCTCATAGACGTCTCAACGTGCGGAGCTACGCAATACGTCGTTTGGACGGATACATCATCGGCTACTCAAACAATATATACTCATAACGATAATTCAAGTAGTAAAGGGCACATGTCAACAAGTTTTGGAGAATGAGCGAATTTGACAATGACGCTGCCCTGATTCAACCCCAAAAAAACCGTCATTGGCACATGCTGTAATGAACGACCTTGATTGACCTTGACCTGGCCCTATAATTTTGCGGAATGTCATTTTCGTGGTCACCAATATCTGTGCTACATACTCACATAAAATTCATCGGCATGTGACAAACTTTTCCCCCCCAGAATTTTCTGGACGAAATTGTTCATTTAATGGAGAATCACCCATATATGCATATTTAATATAATTCATGGACATAAATTTACCTATATTTTACTAACTTTAGTTAATGGCTTTTCTAGTCAATTTCTACTCACACTGTGCAAGCTTAATGTGCCTTCTCAGTGCAAGATTATAATCCGCTGTACATTTTGAAAAACATAATTTGTAAATGTTTAGATTAATTTGATGTATACTGAGATAGCCGTATCGTAACTATAATCATGAGCTAATTATCAAACTCTAGCTAAATTCATGATTCCAGACCCATTTACTGAACCTGTTTTGACTCCAATTTCAAACTTTAGAGCATAACATATTATATTTGGAAACATGCAAAAAAGAACTGTTATATCTTTCCATATATGTCAGACAGTGTCTGTTAATTCGAGGGTCACTAAGACGTTGTTGTTGTTAACAATAGATTTATCTTTTCAAATACCCAAAAATCTAAATTGTATCATATCACTAGATTATAGTATGATAGGACACCATTATACTGTTTAATTAACTTCAATTTTAAGTTCGTGTGCGAGTAAGCCTGTTTATGGGAATACGGGGTAGGAATTTCTCAATATTTCATGACGTTTATCATGGATTTTTTTTTAGATCGGGCGTGGTATATATTTAAGTTTTTCTTTTAGAAATCATATTGATTATCACTCCACATTGTTTTTGTTTTCTTGTTAACTTGTTTGTATATCAATAAATTTTAAATTCGCCTCTCACGTCTTGTGTCAAATATTGTTATACGCCTCGCAACTGAGAAATATAAAAACAGCCCACAATCGACTAGCTGTTTCATTCTATACAGGACGCTGTTTGCTTTAATAGCAGAAGTATATATCTGAAAAGTTGTCAGATTTTCATTCCTGGAGGCCACGTTGGTGACCATCTTATAGTAGGAGTGCCCAATGTCTGCCATTGCATATATATAAATTAAAGCGCCTTGGTATTAGGAATGTGGAAGAAAAGACCCGATACAATATAATGCATTGACAAACAACCGGTATAGTGGACGCTTATGTTGTTTAGACATCTACTTGATTTTCTTGTGAAATATCCGAAAAATGCAGGAGACAGGGCTGGAAACCTATCTCGTAAATTGTTTTTAAAAATGGCGTCAAGATATCACGTCTGGCCGTTTTAACATTCGTTTGTTTCTCTATTTCCCAAAGATATCAGCAAACATTTGGCTAATGAGCTATCTCCCAACAAATTATCTCGGATATTGCAGAAGCCGCGGATATCGAACATATTTGTTTCTAATGAGATTTTGGCGTTGACAATTCATAACATCAGACGTCACTTGAACAGCTAATGTTATATCTTCTGAATATTAATTTTATATGTGGACTTGTTTCATAGAGTGTTTACAAAAATTGTTACATATAGAGGATCTCACATGAGTTACTATTTTATACGGAATTTATCAACCGAGTTCACTAAATTCGATTTGAGCCGAGGTTTACCGAGGCTCAAATAGAATTTAGTGGACGAGGTTGATAAATTACGTATAAAATAGGACGAGTGTGAGATACTTTTTATCACATGATAAAATAAACGCGAAGAAATGCGAAATATCCATCGAAAACAACGATAAAAACCGCAGCGATCGCAAGTCATTTGAAGAACGATGTGACGTCATCGCACGCGCTAATATTAAACGTGTCTCTTATCGATAATTATGAAACTGCTTTTATGGGCCAATTATGTGATAAATAGCTCATACGCTATCTTTGTGGGTTAAGTTATATTGTATATAATTATGGAGAACACGATTAATACTTACTTTTATTTGATGGGGTCCCACTAAAAGCCGACCTTACAAGACGGTTCTTGCCCCATCGTGCAGAATAGACATGTATGTACCAAAGTTCAAATCCCCCAAGTCGGTATCTCGAAAGGAACCGCCATCGTTAACCCCCAACGTACGGCCGGTTCTGCCTGGACCCCCTAGCTGTCTGACGACGGAAAGAGATATATTATCATGCTTCGAATACCCCTCTGCACCCATTGACGATCGGGCAAGTTGTTAGCTAAAACAGGAAGTGGAAATATTAACACCTACGCTATACGGTCGCAAAATATGCATGTATACTCACAAACACAAAGGGCAACACCCGACCGTACCGCACAAGGAGTTCGAACGCGTTGGTCCCTGCATTATATTGTGCAGAATACACACATACCGCGACGTACGTACCACAGTTCCATTCCCAAAGCCAGTAGTTTGAGAGGAACCGCCATTGTTAATCCCTAATTCACGGCCGGTTCCGCTTGGTACGCAAAACAATAAAAAAAAGGCACCGACCGGACTTCCCTTAGCTGGCCGACCATGGAAAGTGATATACTATCATGTTGCGAATACCACACTGCATCCACGGGCGATCGGGCAAGATGTTAGCATAGTCGGAAGTGGATATATTAACACCAACACTACTGTCGGATTCGCTATGTACATGCACTAAAAACACAGCTGACCGTACCAATCTCCGGGAGTCAGAACGAGATAGTTCTTGCTTCGTGCACCATCGTGTAGAATATTCATGTATATACAAAAGTGCCGTTCCCCAAGTCAGTATATAGCTGGAGCCGAACGAACATTGTTAAACTCTAACTTACGGTCGGTACTTTTTTTGTTCTGTGTACCAGGCGGAACGGGCCGCAAGTTAGAGGTTAACAATGGCGGTTAGGGTGGATACACACATGCATGTAATTTCTGTATGTAAAATCCACACATGGTCACACCAATCATTGATAGCATTAGTCGCCTGCGCGCGATCGGACGATTTCAACAGGTGAGACCAGTGAGCAGTTATAAACCATTATCAAACTAACTGATATCAAGAAATTTCAGGCCAGTCATAAATTCTTTCATGGATGCCGAAATGAATAAATCCTGTCTGATATCTGTTGCTGTTTTTCACGAGTTTTAATTAATTTCGAAAAGTGGATTTGAATCCGCCGATTTTATACTTTATTTGTTTCTCGTCATTTCAGGGTCATCCAAAATAAAATAAAATGTGCAGAATTTGAAGCTCTTTTACGGCGATTGTGATACACGAGTGTTTAATGTCACATAAACAATCCGATATGGTGCTCTCGTGTCTTGAATAACAGGCATTGGAAAATTAAGACAGACATTTATACCGGTTCGTTGAGATTCCTCGGATAGTTTCAGAGCGAGCTCATGTGATAACATTCAATTGGGATTTCCATGCAAATATCCATTTCAGCGCCAAAAAATTAATGCAGGTACGGCGTTGAAAGTAAAAAGAGTGACACCCCCCCATTTTCACCCATAATTTACATAACAGTATATGTTTCTCAACCCAAAGGTTGAACAAGTTCCTAACTGTCACAGTTTTAGCTTGTACACGTTTGAATTATAAAATTTTGGACCATAATCCATGATTGGGGAGGGGAGCTGGTTCTTGAAAGCTTCGAAAAACCAAGGGATTTAGTTGAATGTGTCAGTCGGGATTATCTGGGCATGAATGTACAAAATGATTAACTTAAATATTCCATAGTTGTGAATTTTGCGTATACATAATTATATAACACAAGAGAGGAAATGTGACGTAGTTGGGAACTCGTAGAGCTAGACAATCCTTTTCCCCGAATGAAGACACACAGCAACACCACCTTCTGTACTTCTGTAATTTAAAGCTGTAATACTATGTTCATAATTATGTGAATAGCATAAATTGCTGAATATTAGATTAATCACTCGTAGCAAACAGACACGACAGAAATAACTGTCAACTACAATATTTATAAGTCAGGAGTTGCTTCGTGGCTTCATGTTGGGGGGGGGGGGGTCAGGACTCAGACTGGTGCATGCACCCACCCACCCGTCGAGGAAATATGCAATGGTCAGTCCGGTAGCTTCCGGGATAATATAGCCCCCAATGTTGGGGATCATATAGTCCCTGCGTTGGGGAAATCCTGGGGCCATCACAGGTATAAAAAAAAAGAGAAGACTGACAATGATTTAAACAGAAAGTCCAACATTTGGGTTATCGCGCGAACAATTATTTTAAGCGGCCTGACGACTTCGTTCAGTCAACGGCTCTCTGCACGTTCAGAGCTTGGCTCACTGTGGTCAAACATAGCCGCAATGATTTGATTGTCAGCGGACACGTATTACATGGTCTGTATGATCCACGTAAAACGACAAATACACGACATTTACAGAGATTACATGCATGTGTGTATCCACCCTTATACAGCGCCCTATCCCACAATAACACACATATTCACTGCATCCATTTCTTATATTTATATAGCTTTTGGATTATTTATTACTATAAAAAAGCTGAATGTAGTCAGGACTACATATTTTCACAAAATATGCCGATAATTTGAGATTAGCCCACGCAGCACATTAAGTCAGCCCAATATAATATTTCCAAACAATTAGCAAAGATAACGTGATCGATTTAAACAACTGGCTTCAGACGCAATTCAGCTGAACTTTGAAAAGCAGGCCCAATTATTTTGCTGATCGTTTTAGTGATTATGTCAGATTAGGTCAATAATTTGTGACGTTCTGTTCGTGTCACGGTCTGTGTGTTATTGGTGTATGAGACGGGTGACCCAATTGACAGTTGACCATACACCGAACAGGATTTAGGTAACACAGACGGGCTATGTAATTATTTGTCTATAAAGGCATAATCCAGTGTTTTTTTTTCTATCATAATTTTCCGTGAAATCTATAGATGGAATGCATGCAATTTTCATTGCATGACTGAGGGTGCTAACAATCTCTGATATCAAAATAGCTCCCAAAACTGTCCCATGAATGTGATGTAAATTCTAAATAAAATTTTCATTAATTGATAGAGCTTTTCCGGACATGCGTCCTTGATTCATAATCTCATATTTCATACCCCGGAATTGGCCGTATATAACATTTGCTGGGAAAAGATACACCATCTTTAAAGTGTGTCAAGGCCTCATACACATATCCATGTGCATGCTGTCACACCACTACTAACTGAAAGAATATGCGTACCATTCCATTATGTTGCATCCGTCTATCATCTCAGGTGCGAGAATTGTATGGCATGTGTACTCGTCCAATAAATTAAAGGTACTCAATCCGCTAAAACTCCTCTCAATTACTATTTCAATGGCTTCTGTTTGAATAGAGTTTTGGTGTAGAAATCTCGAGCAGGATACGAAATTGACGGCAATTATTAGTACTCATCTCGAGAACATAACAAATTTCAAAAATCAATATCTAATAACTCTAAGCTTTGTTTGATGGGTTCCTCGACTCGAATCAAATATGTTTTACCCCCAAAGCCAAAGAAATTGTAATATAGGACCCTCTGATCGGATTGTTGTTGTTGGAATCTGTTGAGATGGGGACCCTCTTTACGGATTGAGTACCTTTAAACAGTTATAGTTTGTCGGATTCATTTATTTGCAGACGATGACTCAAGAATCACTAGAATGTTGAACCCATATATACACATTACAACGGTATACACGGGGACATGTCTCTATTCCGAAGGTTCTCTATTCCGAAGGTTCGCTATTCCGAAGGTTCACTATTACGAAGGTTCGCTATTCCGAAGGTTTTCTTATTTTAAAGGTTAATTCTATATTCTAAAGTATTGAGAGGGTTTCTTATCACGAAGACTCTTTTTATGAAGGAAATAACTTAAAACATTAAAACAATAAATGTGATTTTTGTTTGTTTTCGCGGGTTTCCTTGATATTTAATGTCATTACGTATAACGTTATTTCTCAATACATTTTCACGTCACGCAGCCCACACAATTTCCATACGATTTAATGCCGTCACGTATTATGTTATATCTCAATAATCTTAGAGGCATGAATACGCCAGATAAAGCACTTAATTTTCGTGGCACCGATTATTTTTTATAGTGCCTTGATATACGGTTTAATAACAATATATGCCACAAAATATGATTAAAATACTATAATTCATCACAATGTGAAACGTCTGTGTATCAGAAGATGCCCATAGAGAAATAGAAAACAAATAATACACTTTGCGCAACAAACCCAGATGAAACTTAATCACAAAAACACGTCGGTAACTCAGCAAAAAACATGTTCACAGATTATTACACCGGATAAGTTGATAATACAATGTTAGAGAGCTTCCTATTTCAAATGGTATATAATATGGCATATATTTTATATTGTGATCTGGGGGTTCGAAAATGAAGTGGGCCTTTAATTTTGATGTTTCTTTCAAATACAGAGTGCCAGTTCGGACAGACTGTATCTCTTACCTGTAGTTTATTTCAGTCATACAGTCATCGTGTTTTCAACTTTCCATAATAAACGATAAACTGATACTGTCTTCTTGCTATTAATAACCGACATCTGGGACAATCTGGCAATTAGAACGGGGTATATAAATGTAATATATGTGAATACTAGTGTAATAGTATTTTTTGTGGGGGTGCAAATTTTGATTCATTTCTGGTTAAATACGCCCAGAATAGAAAACCTTCGGAATAGCGAACCTTCGGAATAGCGAACCTTCGGAATAATGAACCTTCGGAATAGGGAACCTTCGGAACAATGAACCTTCGGAATAGCGAACCTTTGGGATAGAGAACCCTACCAGCATTATCCACATCAGCACAAATGCATATATTTCAAACGTTCTCAGCGTGGTGGTAATACAGCAGCTTAACCACCACTAACCACCACAAAGAATTCCTTGATTGGCTTCTTTAATGTGAATATATTTTCATTTTGTCATCGATGCCAACTCTTTGGGATTATCTTTTATAATTTCTTGGTATTCTGAGATTTTCATTGAGCTCAAAATCACCCCCGTGTACGTGGTATCGCCAAAACCGAGGGTATCGCCAAAACCGAGAATATGGGAAAGTCATTTTCACGTATATGATATGGGGATATGTTTGTTTCTCATCGTAATGCAGGCATCGAGCATCGTATGTGTATGTCCACGCGAAGCAGGAGTATTTATCCACTAGTTGTCATTAATTTTCCCAGATCAGACCATTAATGTTTTTTTGGCGAATTTTTTCAATGGTGTTTTTACTTTTGCTCACTCAAATATTCGAGAACATCCATTCACTGGTATAGTTCCTGGACTCCCACCCTTCCAAAACAAATGCCGGTATATAGTTGAATCTGTCAATGAAGCATACGATTTGACAGAATTTAAAAAATCCCTGTCGTTCTCAATATCCGCGCGATATGAAGGGACCACTGTCGGTCCAGAAAGATGCGAACGGCACAGATGAAGATGCGCCAAACGCCGAGTTTCTGTGCAGTAAATATACGTATTACTTAAGGAGTTGTGATGAGTTTTCGAGTGTTTTTATGTGTATCTGAGACTGGTAAATTGGACTGCGAATGTCATCTGAAATATGAATCCATAACATATTCGAAATAGTGTGTGCATATATATTATGAATGTGTTTCAATTGAAATTAATTGAACATCCATCTCAACATTCAGATTTGCGATCTCAAGAACGTGAATGAATGATAGCGCGATGCCTTGATCACACGCACGTGAATGCTGCCGTTTGCATGCATGCACCTAATCGGATATTCGTTTAGTATTAACATGCTTGGAGTTTGTATATAGACCACACATGCCGGACGACACGCTACGGCGTATCAACGATTTGTTATAATCATGTTTATTTTACAGACTTTATGACTCTTTCCCACTCAAGTAGACCGTTCCGCGACAATGAAACCGAATCATCTTATCGAATATGCATATATCGTATTGCTCCAAATTATGCAATTCTGGCTTTTTAAGAGTCATCAGATAATATTGTAACGATTCTATGTAGCACATGTGTCTATGTAGCACATGTAGTCATCTTACCAACTTATAACACCATGTTTAAACAAACTCAAACCAGACCATGCGGTTTTGATAAATAACGTATCTTCCTCAGATGAAGCTATATATATATATCTGGGGAAGTGTTACGTTACACCAACACACCACTGTCACATCCCTATAACCGAGTGGATGAATTAGCCGACTAAAAGACAGAACATGTGGTCTTCGGATGTAGCCTAGTATGTTCGCGGATAGAGCACGTATAAATATTTATCTTTTTTCCTGTGATGTTTTGTATAAGAATTATCATTGGAAATTGCTCGTCTGACCGCCACCATGTGCTATGGTGTCCATTTTTTTCTGTTGAATGGTTTAACAGAGGTTAAGACTCCGCCCCAACAAAACAAGTACTCTCCCCGAAGACAAATAAATTTATGATGAATGACACGTTATACTCATCATCGGGCCTCGTGAAAGTTGGCACGAGTGGAGCTATAATCACAACAATTATCTCTGTATGTGAACAAAGCAAAAACAGCCAGTCCGCATAAAATCATAATAAAATTATAATGGATCCCTTAATCAGTCAATTCGTCCGGTCCCTTGTGTGTTGCGCGGATATTTTGTGGCATCTCGAATTTAGTATTATGAAATATCATGTCTGAATCAGATGCGCCATTGGAAATTGTGCCCATAGACGAAGCGTTAGGGAAAGTCAGATGCGACTTGACGCTGAACATCCATAACAATTTTGGTTAGAACCATAAATCAAACTCAGGACGGAGATAAGATTCATTTCGGTTAAACATACATATCAATTACAGTATATGCAACCTATACGATAACATAATGAAGTCTTGTGTAAATATTATGCCCACTAAATATGTGGTCCTAGGGCTAAATTAGAAAAGTTATAAACTATAGTGCAATTTACATGTGCACATAACAATCATGGCAGTATACACATGTTCCACAGTGAAGTGTTTATTATAAATAGCAGTAACTTTGTTGTGGGGGTGTGTGAGGGTGTGTGTGAGGGTCTGTGTGTGTGTGTGTACATATATGTTCGGATGTTTAGTGTGTTAACATAGAATCGTTACCATTTTATCTGATGACTCTCAAAAAAGCCAGAATTGCATAATTTGGAGCAATACGATATATATATGTATATTCAATAAGATGATTCGGTTTCATTGTCGCGTAACGGTCTACTTGAGTGGGAACGAGTCATAATTTAAAGTCTGTAAAATAAACATGATTATGACAAATCGTTGATACGCCGTAGCGTGTCGTCTGGCATGTGTGGTCTATATACAAACTCCAAGCATGTTAATACTAAACGAATAACCGATTAGCTGCATGCATGCGAAACGGCAGCATTCACGTGCGTGTGATCAACAGATCAAGGTATCGCGTCATCATTCATTCACGTTCTTGAGATCGCAAATCTGAATGCTGAGATGAATGTTCAATTAATTTCAATTGAAACACATTCATAATATATATGCACACAATATTTCGAATATGTTATGGATTCATATTTCAGATGACATTCGCAGTCCAATTTACCAGTCTCAGATACACATAAAAACACTCGAAAACTCATCACAACTCCTTAAGTAATACGTATATTTACTGCACAGAAACTCGGCGTTTGGCGCATCTTCATCTGTGCCGTTCGCATCTTTCTGGACCGACAGTGGTCCCTTCATATCGCGCGGATATTGAGAACGACAGGGATTTTTTAAATTCTGTCAAATCGTATGCTTCATTGACAGATTCAACTATATACCGGCATTTGTTTTGGAAGCGTGGGAGTCCAGGAACTATACCAGTGAATGGATGTTCTCGAAAATTTGAGTGAGCAAAAGCAAAAACACCATTGAAAAAATTCGCCAAAAAAACATTAATGGTCTGATCTGGGAAAACTAAATGACAACTAGTGGATAAATACTCCTGCTTCGTGTGGACATACACATACGACGCTCGATGTCTGTATTACGATGAGAAACAAACATATCCCCATATCATATACGTGAAAATGACTTTCCCATATTCTCGGTTTTGGCGATACCCTCGGTTTTGGCGATACCACGTACACGGGGGTGAAAATGGTCGTGCGGCACACTTGAGGAAAATACATTTTATTTCGTTGCATGGAATATTCATTATACTGAATGGGGAAGTCATAATACAAGTGGAATTTATTAATCAGAGAAATTGTCATCCCTGAACATGAATCAGTGAGACTCGGTATTCCAAAATTAAATGAAATTGTTCCCTATGACTCAATTCACAAACAGATAAATGACATTAAAATCAAATTGAATGAAAGCCAGATAGAGAATTTTAAAACTGTTATTTTCAACGATGACAAATGTTCGGGCGCATTCAAGCTACGGACGTAACGTGTAGTCAAACAACAGTACACACAGGACACATATCTTAATATTGTCCAGACTATCGACACACAGATTATGTTTTGTAAACTAAGAATTAGTAATAATAACTTGGAAATTGAAAAGGGTCGCCATAAACAGCCAAAAGTGTCACTTGATGAAAGAATTGGTAGGAAATGTAACATGGATGTTTAGAATGATGAACACTTCCTTGTGCGCTGAAACACATGTGATAAGAGCATTACACACTTCTTTGATGAGATAGGGATGACTAGTGATAAATTTATTGAATTGAATGATGGCTAAAAATTCCAATACATAATATCTATCTATACAGGAATTGTATATTTATCCACTGAAGAGGTGTTTCGGTGATGCAAGTGCAGAAAGAAACAAGTGCATGGCTATTAGTTTTAATAAGTTAAAAGTTACGATAGCAACTATGTCATCTTACAAGCATAATTAGGATGGGTTGATCCGCCATTCATTCCAGGATTTGTATTAACTTCCATCTTTGCCGGTACTTTGAAACGAGTACGCATGAAGAACAGATCACAGACAAGAAACTGGCGTTCGAGTCTTGGTTCCAACCGCTTAACAATCCGGCTCCATAAGCAACATCGAAAAACGAATTTTCAGCGAGATGTGTAGCAGAGGGCAGGTTATTCTGGCCAGATTTTCGATACATACATATTCTTTCGATGTAGAATGTTGTATATATCGAACTATCAATTTCCGCTAAAAGGAATAAGAGAAAGATCGAAGCACTAATGACAGCAATGGATTTCCTCGTGGTGGTGGTCATGGTGAGGTTCACTCATCAGACCGCAGCATCGTAAATCTGGAAAAATAAAGCAGAATATATACTAGGTTAATTTTGTATTTTTTACAGAGTTATATATGGACGGCCATTTGGTCTAAAACATGTCAAATCAAAATAGTTAGGTATTAACCAACAATCAATAAGTCAATTCCAACTTAATAGAAGTCAAATGAAAATTATTAGATGTCGAATAAAGCAATTCCAACTTAACAGTCAATTTAAAATCAATATGCGTCAAAGGAAAATATAAAAGAGGTTGAATAAAAGCAAATAAGTTATTTCCAACTTAACAGAAGTAATTTAAAAATAAAAACACGTCAATACTAAAATTATACGTTAGATAACAACCAATACCAAAATCACAATACGTAATCAATGAGAAAGAACTCTATCATATCGTATTCAACATTAGACAAAACATTTGTCGCGCAAATTTTAATAGAGGTAACTAGATGGCGATGTGATGTAATGGGACAGAAATCTTGATATCGTATAATTTGTAATTTGTATTTATAATTTGTAATTCAATCGAACACGTGGGAATGATGAAAAAACAATTTAATTATTATAGGCGTCACGCAAAAATAAAGTACATACAGGTACAAAATATATACAGGATCAACAACTCGTCCCAGTTTATCGCGGAATTTACAAAACTCGTCCAGTAAATTAGGTGTGGACCTCGCCAAAAATTTACTGGACGAGTTTTGTAAATTCCGCTGGAATCTGGGGTTGAATTGTAGAATCTATTTATTAAATGATCCAAAACCTCGATAAAACATACTTAAATCAACAAATGGGACGTGAAAACTAATATCGGCCTCTATATAAGGAATGCGATGACGTTTCACGCAACTATGCATTGTTTGCCCGCATACAGAAATAGTCCCATACAAAAAAAGAGACTCTTTCACGCATTTAATGGCGTATATTTAATGTAAAAACTTTTCACTCTTCATTCGTTAGAGTTATGTTGGAAAACTAATGGAAGCCATAGTATTTTGAGACATAGAGTACGGAATGTAACCGGAACCGGAAGTCAAATTTAGGTCACCTGGCACTATTTCCTGTTATGAAACGAACGTTTAATGTATAGAGGATCTCCAACGAGTTATGTTGGGATATAAGATTTTATGAAACGAGTTTGATAAAATCTTATATCCCAACATAATGAGCTGAAGATCATCGAATAACAGTCAATAAATCAATTCCAACTTAACAGAAGACAATTTAAAATCAATAAACGTCAAATGAAAATTATATAGGTAGAATAAAAGTCAACGAGTCAAATCCAACTTAATAGAAGTCATTTTAAAACCAAAATACGTCAAATTGAAATTATAAGATGTTTATTAATTTTTATTTGACTTCTATTAAGTTGGAATTTACTTAGATTGTTAGTTAAAGATACGGTAAGCGTTGGCGGTGGGCATTGCTGTTAAAACAGTCACATCCGTTAAAACCGCCATAAACAGGGTGGGTGGGTGGTCAAAGCCACAAACAAGGATTTTTTTCCGCAACTAAAAAAAAAAAATCCTGCTTGTTTTTTTTTAGTGTTTTGGCAATGAGTTGGGCTTCAAAACCACTTTGAATGAGAGAAATAATGTAATTCTAACTGGTAAACTGACTGCAGACAGTTATCCAGTTGTATTTTTTATAAATGGGTGTTAGTCCATGGGAAATTCGAACGTGATCCTGCATGAGCGATTTTTAAAAAGCAAAGTCTGCCTTTTGATGTTAAACCGAGCTAATCAAATATACACGCTTGTAATAAAATATACTGACAGTAGACTTATTCAGTTTTGTATTACAGGAGGGTGCAGCTGATAAGTTATATTTTATACACTGAACAGCACTAAGGGAATTGTCATATAAACAACAACCATTATCATAACAAAATTATCTTGTTTTAGAATAATCTGCATATCAAACAAACACAAATAACATTTAGCATAAAGGTATAAAAGAAAAATAAGAGGAATGTTCATCACTATAAAACTATGAAACAGCAACTGGGCTCAGCTGGGCTGATTAAAAATAAAACTTTAAAATAAAAAAAGTAAACACTATGATAACAGGACATAGAGTATTTGGCATCACTATTAGACTAGATATCTTCGTTTGATAAAACATAACAATAAGCCATGTAAAACTTCCTTTGATTGTCAACTTTTACCAAGTTTGGTTTTCACTATAGTCATTCTGCCTATATAACTGAACTTGTCATAATTCAAAAGAAGTATTAATGGCGACATTATTTCACGTGAATCTATGGCTTGTTTTATCACAATCTAGACATTGATCTAAACACAATTAAATGTGCAAATAAAAAACAAATCTGGACGGCTTGTCGGTAAAACAATCTTTGTCATAACAATGTCAAAATAAAGTGGATTTCTCATCACATAAAGTTGGCACATGATAATATTGAACTAAGACTTATACAACTAAAAACATATAACAAAAAAGTAAATACCAAAACATTCTCATCTATAGACTGCTGTAACCTTGTTCCTCAACTTAACAATTGTTCAAATCAACAAAACCGACTTTGACCATACATAATGCACACTAAGTGTGCGTTCGATTTGTCAACTTGACACATTTGGACACATATTTACAAAAGTAGTAAGAAGTAAATGTTGCTTCTTATTGCTTTTAAATGAAGAAGTGAGCTACGTGACTGTTCAGCTGTCAAAAATGTCTTTTAATCATAGTTGTATCTCAAATCAGACTATATATTCTATTAAGGCGGCATTGCATAATTCCATTTCTTTCAATGTTGGGAGATAGCAGTCGAATCACTGGTCGAATCAGGTAGAATATCAAAATGTTACTAGTGCCATAGATGTGTTCTGACATCCATTCAGAAAACGAAAATAGTCATGCTTGTGTTTTCTCAAAACATAGGAAGCTCACATAGTAGTATGGGCCTAAACTGTTTCCGCCGGTTTTCGCATCTTTATTACTGTTTTAGTGTTTTAAGGGGGGTGGGTGTCCAAAAATGGTCGGAAAAACTGTCGAAAACGGAAAAAAATTTGGCGGTGGGGGTGGGTGGGTACAAAAAATGATCGAAAGGGAAAAAAATGCCATACGTGCCTGAAATTTTTTTCCGACCCCCCCCCGCCATAAACAGAAATAATATTATATTATAGAAAATTTTTGTTCTTTACCAATCCATAAATAACGCGTAAACTGCATGTTATTGTCATGTTAGTACTCTGTGTTATGTAAAGAAACGCCATGTTATGTAAACACACAGTACGTAAAGAGTATGCGATAAGAAAACACTCATCACCAGGGAGAGCCCACTGATGGAACTTTGGTTAGGAATGCCACCAAGTTGGTTATAGCATACCGGTATAACGCTCGCTAATCTTCTCCTCTCAATATTTCGGTGTTGAATGGGTCACCATGAATCACTATCCTAAAAAATCGTCACGGTGTTGAGTTTTGGCTTATAGCTCACTACTTACGTGATGTATATAAACAAACGCTCGGCTCGCACAAAGTGTGTTTTGTGGATAATATCGCATTCATACTATCATTATACTATACTATTAGTATGTGCTTATATATTATTTCTAAATTATAACCTATAACGAAGTAGACACGTACAGCTACAAAATTATGGAACGTTTTTTTTTGTGTCAACTTTTCATTGATGATTATCATAGTTGGGTCTATACTAAGTAAAATGAGACTTGGGGCCACCTGGGAAATCACCTGAAACCCAAGATGGCCGCCAAAATCGAAAATGGCCATCAATGCATCAGAATTAATAGGATGTTTGGCCTACTGAGAGCTATGTATACAGCTAAACGACTTAAACAAATTGTTTTCTTTGGTGATTGTTATACAATAGTCCATACTAAACAAATTGGGCATTTGGACCACCTTGGTGACCTCTAAAAATCTAAAATCCAAGATATATCAGAATCAGTAGAGTGTATAGGCCTTGTGAAGGGTATGTATAGGTCACAAAGACGTCAAACTATTGTTTTCTGTGCTGTTGATTATAATAAGGTCCACACTGAACACAATTAGCAATAGTGTCACCTGGGTAACCATCCATGATGGCCGCTAAAGTCCAAGATGGCCACCAAAGTGAGTATAGACCCACTGAATAGTGTGTATTCATCCCAAAGACGTCAAACTATATTCGAATCGTTGCATGCATGGACTGTTTTCTTCGTGTTATTGTTCGAATTATTATGGCAAATACTTTGGGAAGGAATAAATATTGTTTACTGTCAACTCTAGTATATACATTTCCAAAACGTGTTATATGTCAACATTTTGTTCAACGCAATTTGGTATCGACAGTTTGTCGATCGGCGCTTCGATTATTTACTAGGCCGCCAAAAATTCCAGTCAAAAATCGATATCTTATAACTCTGGACTTTGATGGTTGTGTTCCTCTATTCGAGTCGAATATCCGAAGCATGGGGGGGGGGGGGGGGGTCTGCAGATTTTTTTCCGGACACAAGGCGGGGGTGGGTGGGTAGGTCCTGCTTCCCAGGATAGAACAACAACATGGAACTAAATAGTTCCTTTGAGTTCCCCATTTGGTTCATTAAATACCTAAGGAAACAATTATATGAGTACTTGTGGACACTATGTGTAGGTTATAGGCACGTTTGGGGTGTCTTTGTTTCTGAAAATTATATTACTTCTTAAATACGTTATATCGTTTAAAATTGGTATAACACGATGGTGGTTCACTGAATAGACCCCGAAAAAGTACTGATGTCTGAAGAAAATATCAAATGATATTAATACAGTTATTGTTCCATACTCCCTATTTGTGGTATGAGCAATACACTTACCCTCCGCTAGCAATCAAATGATCAGAGTCTATACATATTACCCGGAACAGACTATGGGCATGTGTACATTGGTATATCGTCTTTACCATATCACCTTAACCCTAAACGCGTGGACATATTGTTAAATGTTAGACAATAGGACATTTAAAGGTATTCACTCCGATCAGACGGTCCCCATATCACCTTAACCCTAAACGCGTGGACATATTGTTAAATGTTAAAGGTACTCACTCCGATCAGACGGTCCCCATATTACCAACAACATAAGATAACATAACATGACAAACTTATGACGCCCCTATATGGGTTATGGTTGATTTGGTATAACTATAACATTTGGTGCCGTTCGTGTGATTGAGAGATAGAGAGAGAGAGAGAGAGATAGAGAGAGAGAGAGAGAGAGAGAGAGAGAGAGAGAGAGAGAGAGAGCGAGAGAGAGAGAGAGAGAGAGAGAGAGGGGAGAGTGATAGAGAGAGAGAGAGAGAGAGAGAGAGATAGAGAGAGAGAGAGAGAGAGAGAGAGAGAGAGCGTGCACGATGGACGCATGGTGTGCAGTCATGCAAGGGCGGGAGTGCATGCGAATGTAAGGGAGGACGAACGTGAGGATGAGGATGATCAGTGCTGGCGTGGAAGTGGGGGTTGGTGTGGGTATCTGGTTGTGTATGTTCCTCAATGAACGTGCGCGGGGGACGATGTGGGAGAGGGTGTGAATGATGTTATGTGTACTTGTTGACGCTTATATCTGTGTTAATATTAATGCTGCTAATATGAGGTATGTGTGATTATGTTATTTTGGAATCATATTCATATTGTACATATATATTATTTGTGTTGATTGTCCTAATCTTCCGTACCTCATACCTGACTGTATCATTATGCTTCGTTCTGCATGTGTTCCTTTTGTTTTCAATTGTATATATGTTACGTGAGTATCTTTGTGAGCTCTTCATTAATGGAGGAAATAAATAAATAAATATATATCTCACCATGGGTTATTGGATCTCAATGAAGTTTGGCGTTGTGGTTCGCCATTGCATTGCTTTCAAAAGAGTGTACAATGGCGTTTTTTTTATATTTACGTTCTATGGTTATCATTCTTTGTTTATCTGGAAATACATTTTTTGTCCATCCACCCGAGTATCACAGCCATGGGCTATAGGACCTCTATGGAATGTTTCCACCACCAGGTCTTTCAGTGATCTGTTCGTGATGTTAGCATTGTCTGTTTAAGAGTTATTCCCATTTGTTTATATAACATTTGTTTATATTCGCCCCCACCCCATGGCATGTATCAATTTGGGACCGTGAGTCTATAATGCCAGCAGTCGATGTGCAACCTCTGGTTTGCATGTACTCAGGATTCTACGTTAATTTTGCGAAACATTTTTAACTTCTATTAACAACCATCTTCATAATTATTCCCCATACACAATTATTTTCAACAATATCATGCAGATACAAGTACTGGTACAGCATTATTTTTGAAATAAAATAAAATCGTTTTTGTATTTATAAGCTGATGTATATATATATACATGGCATAGTTTCTAGCAAGTTTAAGCCAATAGCGATGGAAATTAAGAAGAAAAGAGAAATGAAAAACATAGATACGAGGTCTTGAACTCTGGAAACATTTTAAAATAAATATAAGCCAACTGACCTTCGTGACGAATCAGTGAAATTCTGTTCCGGATAAAATATTCAACTGAGAATGATCGTTGAAAACCATGTCAAAAATGTCATTCTCATGCCAAAAAAGGATGTAATTGGTCATAGCCGTAGTAGACGTGAGCTACGATATTAAATGTCGGGAAATTCATTTTTATTCTTAATATAATCTGTAACGTTTATATAGTGCGTTTGGTGCAAACATATATTTTGAAGGAATTGTGAGCTTGTAATCAGTCAATTATTCATAAAAATATATAATTACGACAAGCAAAACGACTGCTCGGATATAAATTGCGTGACGACTGGCCATCTTGAGATGACACCTGATGATAGATTGTGTGCAGAATAAAGGACTGCGATGCAAAGCAAGACGTATCATGTCAACTTCAGGAAGCATCCTTTCTGAAGACAGCTGGGTAAGTGGCGTTAACGTGGCTTACTCCTATATATGTGACAACAAAGTGAGGCCATTAATTATACTACGCATGATGGTAATTGTATGTTGATACTATTACAGACATGGAGGTTGCAGTAATGGGAGACCATCGTGTCATTAAAGATGCCAGTTAAAGTGGCGAGCTATTTTCTTCTATATTAAACATTTACGAAGTCGATACAATGGGGCATCATGCAACTGTGTCAAGAAAGTAAAGTTTGTTTCTCTATAGTATGTACCTTTCTCTATAATATGTATTCAAATGCAGTAGAAAGTAACGTTTGTTTCTCTACAGTGTGTATCTAAATGCATTAGTAAAATTGCAGGAGTTTAAGACAAGCATGCCATTTCCAACAGTTGGAATGTTTGAGGTGCCAGTTGGAAAATTCCAACCAAAGGGGGAAAATGGAATTTAGTTGGAAATACCAAGATGGACACCACCAAATGAAAACCCTGAAGTCACGTCCCTGCCAAGTGCTGATCATACAATGTTGGCACTGACCATCAAGAAGACGTCCCTGCCAAATGCTGATCATACAATGTTGGCACCGACCACCAAGAAGACGTCCCTGCCAAGTGCTGATCATACAATGTTGGCACTGACCATAAAGAAGACGTCCCTGCCAAGTGCTGAGCATACAATGTTGGTACTGCCCACCAAGAAGACGTCCCCGCCAAGTGCTGATCATACAATGTTGGTACTGACCATCAAGAAGACGTCCCCGTCAAGTGCTGATCATACAATGTTGACACCGACCATCAAGAAGACGTCCCTGCCAAGTGCTGATCATACAATGTTGGCACCGACCACCAAGAAGACGTCCCTGCCAAGTGCTGATCATACAATGTTGGCACTGACCATAAAGAAGACGTCCCTGCCAAGTGCTGATCATACAATGGTGGCACTAACCATCAAGAAGACGTCCCTGCCAAGTGATGATCATACAATGTTGGCACCGACCATGAAGGTGCCTCATCCGATTTGACACAAAACTAGTTATAATTTCCCAGCCAAGTTCCCCTTAAAATTACCATGCGAATAAAGCTAGAACAGTAAATTGCAATCAACTTCATTCGTTACACACATACGGATACCAATGATACCCCAAAAGAACGTCAACAAAATAATAACAAAATAATATATATATTTATAATAATATTAAACTAATCTTCTGTCATACTCGCAGTTAATTATTATGAAGGAAAAGACAAAGGATCTTTATCATAGATAATCTATTTAATTTTTGAGCTCCCGACCAAAATTTTAAATCTGATCTAACTGCCTTTTTGCTTTTTGGAAAAGCGATATTTGACCGCCAAATACACGAATACCTCCCACATATTGATTTATAAGTTTGGTGTAAACATATTTATTTCTCTAAATCATGCGCATTAATTAACAGAGTTGTATAATATATATAAAGACAATTATTTTAGAGAATGGGATTTGGCAGAAAGTGTGATGCTTATATTAGCCATTTCCCCATCTTTGTCATACACATGTGGTGGTGTTTTTATTGCTTTTTCATAATGTTCTTTTCCCAGTTAGATCTTGTTTTTGTTTAAATTTTACTATCTTATTATTATCATTGTCAGCCGTCTGGGGCATAGACTGTCCAGGAATCAGGGAGCTAAATGTGTTCTAGAGTAGGGGAGCGAGTACACCGTGGAACCTAAAGGTGAAGGTAACTGAAGAATGACCTTCACCTGATACATGCGACACGTTGTTAAAGGATGACATCGCGTTTATTTGATTTGTACATAATATCTAAATAATTTAAACTGGTGAATGAATGGGGGAATGGATTTTTGTGAGCGGGAAATTTATTTAACTAGCTGCTGTAGTTCGGGATTTTTCCAGATCAAATTTGGCTGTGTGATAGCCCCGTCGTACACTTGGGGATTTATTTTTAAAAGTAAACACATGACCTATGATTTTTCTTGCATTTTCGTGATCAACTGGTGTCAATCTAGCTGGGTAAACATCACTGGTATGGCCTGCAGGCTTCAATTCAGTGAATTTGGCGGAAACGTTAACACTGTCGCCTATGGGAAACCATTTAGTTCAGTGATTCCTCCAACCGTAACCCATAATAATGGGTCACTGTTGGGCAGTCCACGCATCAGTTGCACTGAATTGTTACTACCTGTTTGTTTGTTTGTTTGTTTGTGACCTGACCATTGACCCCACTCGATCAGTTTACAATAAGCATAGCATAATTAACGTTTCACGATCGATACGACAAGAGTGATGCATTGTATGTATATACTTATTACGAGCAACTCTAGGTTATCATGCCCGAAGACAGAATAGGAAATAAGAGATATTTTCTAGTTTTCTGAGTTGTGCTGTATATTTGATCTCATTATTTACTGGTATATATAGGAAACATGACGAATTGATTTATATGTTTGATCTCATTATTTACTGGTATATATATAGAAAACATGACGAATTGATTTATAGGTTTGATCTCATTATTTACTGGTATATATATGACACATGACGAATTGATTTATAGGTTTGATCTCATTATTTACTGGTATAGATAGGAAACATGACGAATTGATTTATAGGTTTGATCTCATTATTTACTGGTATATATATGACACATGACGAATTGATTTATAAGTTTGATCTCATTATTTACTGGTATAGATAGGAAACATGACGAATTGATTTATACGTTTGATCTCAATATTTACTGGTATATATATAGGAAACATGACGAATTGATTTATAGGTTTGATCTCATTATTTACTGGTATATATAGAAAACATGACGAATTGATTTATATGTTTGATCTCATTATTTACTGGTATATATATATACAAGATACAAGAATTTATTGCAAAACACCCCAATGGGCAGTTGCAAGATACTGATGAATATCATATACATAAATAAGCAATACATAACAAAATTATTATAACAAACACAGTTCTTATCAACATATGACACATGGCGAATTGATTTATAAGTTTGATCTCATTATGTAGTGGTATAGATATGACACATGATGAATTTATTTATAGGTTAGATCTCAGTATTTACTGGTATAGATAGGAAACATGACGAATTTATATATATGTTTGATCTCAGTATTTACTGGTATATATAGGAAACATGACGAATTGACTTATAGATTTGAACCCATTATTTACTGGTATATATAGGATTATGGGAAGCATTTACGGAGTTGTTTATGATGTCAAATCGGATGGGGCATAATTAATAATTGTGGATCTGAATAAACTGACATTGTTTGTCTTGAGATCGCCGAGAATAATCTAATTGCGTAGGTTCGTTTCAACTCTGCCATAGATAGTCACTTTTATGTGCTAATTAGTTCCACTAGTATAGATTTGATAAGCACCAAATGAATAGCATTGAAAAAAGCGACTCTTCTTCGCGTCAATGATCGGGTATGTTTATAAAGAAGAGTTTATGCGTCATAGAGACGGCGGTAACAGAAAAACTCGCCCCAACACACCGGGAATAATAGATTATAGACCTATCAATAAACCGTATCAGTGCGAGAATTTAATTTTCAATTCATTCTGAGGTGCTATATAGTATGTGTACGCTTTAAACATTTTATGTAAATACACTCTATAGTCAAAGGAATTGGGAACACATTCAACCATTGCCTTTCTGTTGACATATCCTCGTACAATGGAGAGACCATGCACTCAGTTAATAATTTAAATTTTATTTGGTTATAGTGCGCCATATACGTTCTGTCATTCTGACAAGAGTTTAAATGTCTGCTGGGCCTCTTAGAGGCTCTGGAAAGGGAAGTCTGAAAATATCGTCAAATTCTGGATCTGACGTCACTAATCTCAAGAATTAATCGCGGAAGGAACTGAAATTGCTGCTGCCAAAAGTTTCTTCGGATTTTTTTACTTACTAAAATAGCAAGGAGTTTTATGAACGGACGATGACGTTCTACGCGGAGGCAACTTTCTTCACCAAGACATCGCTGGTAGTCATCCCAATTGCCCTGCTCATCCATATCGTGGCGTTCGCAACGGACTACTGGGCGACCTTTGATCTCGGTAATCTGGGACTGTGGAACAACTGCACAGAACCACTCAGTTGCATCACTTATGCCAAATTAGTCTACTGTAAGTACCGATACCTGTATTCCCATTGTTTCCGCAAAACTATAGATCACTCATTGTGTCGGTTTGGTCTATTCTAATCTTGGTATTAAACCAAATATTGACCACGTGGTAAATTATATATACGATTGTATCTCTACACCGTAACTCATTTCAGTGACTTATTTGAGAATATGGTGCCAACTGGTGAACAAGCGGACAAATCTTCAGAAGATATCAATGTCATATTAACAATGAATGAATTTATCATTGTCACAGGGTCCGACTATGTATAACTTAGCTATAGGATCTCCAAAACGAGTCTTATATGTTAACCAGCATCTCCGAAATGTTAAACTGTTACACAAACTTTGAGCCCAACAAAATATTGGTAATCAATAACATGACCTCTCTAAACTAGCTTACAATTTGACAATAAATGGCACAATAAGCATGTACAAGGTGATCTACAATGGTGAAAATCAAAACAATCGAAAAAAAATCAAGTCATTTCAAACTTGGCCGACCGCCAGCACCGTTACCAGTTAATCCCCATTTCATCGATTTCTGAAAGCGGTTACAACGGTGTAAATAATATTTCCCATTGGCCTCTGTGAAAAAGTTCTATGATATACTGTTTTCATTATAAAGTGCAGGTCCTCAATTTGCTTGGAAACTAAAAGATTGACAATTGGGGTAACGTTTTATGGGAAAAATAAAAAATCAAGAGAAAAAAATCAAGGAAAAAATCAAGGACGCCGCGCATTGAGCCTGCTTTTAAATCTTGTGTTCGTAACTATATATATATAGAGTCACTCGGAACCCAACAGGAAATAATGTCATTTTGTCGCCATGCACGCCATGCACGCCGCAAAATTCAAGGGTTATACATTCTGTACTAATGTCTATATAGAGGAAAGGTGTAATTTGTTTTAAATATCCACAGAAGGGCGCTCAGAGCCATTGTAACCAATACTGACCTATTGCTCATTCGTTTTGGAGATCTTGGGTAATTTGTTCATTGGGAGCCATGCTTGGAAATTAGATTGACAACTTCATCGTTTCCTAAAATTTCCCGTTGAGATCTGATGATAAATATTTTCCGTCCCCGACACGTGCCAGATCGAACAAATTGATATATAGTCCAGTATAGTCAAGGAAAATATGTCTCAGAATTCATCATAGATACATGTATAATCCAGACATGTTGGCCGGAACGAGAGTTAATTCCAGCGTCCAATTCACTCAATAAATTTCAGATAAATGGTCATACAACATCGGCATTGGCATGATGTACTGAATGTTACGTATATTTCTATAGAATCTTGATGAGGCGTTTCCATATCTAATGGCAAACAGATTGAATATGGTAATGCACGGATAGAGGCATTTTTTGTCATATCGGAGACTATAAATTACATGTATTTTTAAAAGCATACAAAAAGATTTCTGGTGACATTCCAGTCATAAACATAGTCTGTGTAATCAAAAACACGCATAAGGTGTCTTCGATTTTGAACGTGTGTAAGGCGTGTGTGAGTCCCCCCTCCAGAAAATACCAGGACATTATTTTTGTTATTGTCATTATGCTGTATTTTAAATATATGAATATGTCCATGTATATATTGTCAATAAAGAATAAAAAAAAAAAAAAAACATATGGTAAGTAATGCGCGAACCTTTTTCTTATATTCAACACACATTCAGATTCATTTAAGTTATTTTACAACATATAATTGTATTAGGAATATATGCTTGCGCACAAATCATAAATCTCAAGTATCTGACAACAAGTGCTAGCTCGCAACCTCAGACGATTGTAACACTTTTAATACTTAATACTCACTGACGAGTTGTTCCCAAAGGAATTGTTAAGATTATAAGTTCAACTGTCGTTTATTGAACTTATCTAAACATTTCTCACCAAAGAATAAGATTCCTTCTGCTCTTGTATTGTTTGTTTTTTTGTCTGTCGTCTGCTTTTATTACCTGAACATCAATCCAAATGAATAATGGACCATTTCAATGTATATATCACAAAACTGCTTGTATTTTTAAATAGTTGTCCTCGAGATATATTTGGGAAGAATATGTTAAATCTTGATACTTGCAAAACAAAAGTTAACTATGAAATAAACGGTTTATCAACATTAATTTATTCACAAGAGCTTCAACACTGTTGCTTATTACCAAGTGATTCCTTTGTATGATATATGAATTTCTTTGTTTGCGTTCAGTTGTCTGCATTTGTAAAACAAAAAAGAAATATATTTTTTTGGATGAATTGAGAGATTAGCCACTATTACTTAATACGTAATATTCTATTAAGTATGTCAATACAAATAATAAACGGCGGATTCAACGTAAAATTCGCATGATCCCTTTCGACTTAATTGGTTTATTAAAGATGGACTTTCTCTTTGTTTAACAATTTTGAAATAGTTTCGTGTGTATAAAATAGTTTATATGAATTGAAGACCGATGTCCGGAAACGCATCTATCAATTAATATTGATTTTATTTATAAAATTTTATTATAAAATGAGATGATTAAATGCGACACTTTGTTGTTCTATTTTAGAACAGACCATTCAGGCGATACCATTTAACGATAGAGATCATTAGGGTGTTCTCATAGCTATGCTCCGAACTCATAATGCCCCAGATTGATTGTTTGAGTTGTTTTATTACAAAGTTATAAGCGATAATGAGTCTAATTAACGTTTATTCGTGACATAATTACAAAATCAAATTTCTGTTCTCTGTTAACAGAAACCAATATTGTTCGTTAGCTGAACAAACACACGTTTTTAGACCAGAACATATTCGAAATATAATCAATATTAATCGATATATATATATATATATATATATAAAATAACTACTTTTAGTAAGATTATTCTCCATTTCTATTTGATTACACCACCAGAGTGATTCACATCACTTTAAATACGAACAAAAACACAGTTTAAGCACAATACACAATAAAAAATAATCGCAACCAAAAGTCCATGTTTATCTGGTCCTACAAACTTTGTCCCGGACGGAACCAGAATAGTTTTTTCGCGGCCTAATAACCATTTGGTTCTTGATTAGAATGGTGAATTCTAATACACAGCCGATTGCTTTTACGCCACATTTAATGTAGAACCAAACACAATTACATTTCGTTGAATTTGGAATCATATACTTTGATAGGATTGTTCTTGTGCGACAATGAACACGATTAGAAATGGTCGGTAAAGTATTTGTCCATCCAATGGTATAGAACCAAAAAAGGAACCGATACTTTACGAGTTGGGTGGGAAATCTTCCCTGTGTGTGTTTGACATGCATCATCTCAAATTATATATACATTTGAATGTACAAACGTTTAATTAGTAGACTTTTTACAGTGACATATCTGAGAATACATGTTTTGGTTAAATTCTCACTTTCCCGGTTGTGGTTACCATATTGACTACCTTTGTGCCGAACAGGTAAGGCGAAAACACTGCGGAATAAATGTGTAATAACTGAAAGAACATAAAAGCTGTTTCTGATTGCATGGTGGTAATGTTCGACGGATGTGTACTAAACTTTGTATACGCTCGGCGTCGGTCTATTTATTCTGCGTTCCGCGTGTATAATGTTTCGCTGTTTCTTGGTATACAGTGGGCGCATGGGCGTTTTATTTATAGAATGGGAATTTTGGACGGATTAAAAGTCGACCTGCGACTCAGAGGCTGAGTTCGGTAAAAGGTGTAGTTGGGAATTTGGAATTTCAATTGTTATTCGGATGCCAAGAAGTGCAAGGCGATTAATTATATGAGTTGGTCATTCGTGAAACCAATATATTTTATATTCTATAATTACAATCATGGGTATGATCTTGAGCGCGTTACCATTTCTGCCTATGGTTTTCTTGTATATCAATGGTTCGACGTCGTATTAGTCATCATGCAGTTGAGTTCAGAGCCTCTGTAAAGACAGGCAGGATTTAATATCACCTCATTTTCCCATGTATAGTATATATACCGGACGCTAAGAGTCGCCCGTGTCATATAATATACAGCCACTCGTGGTATAATCTGTACTGGTCGAACGCATATTAAGCTCTTGTGTACCCACCTTATAACATATCGGATATTGATCATGGCGTTTTATGAATGCGATGGAGTTTCGTGTTTGTTTAGTGCGTTGAACGCTATTAAGTTTTCGAGATGAGTACTAAGCCCTTTACAATGTTTACGTCTTAAATCCTCTTAATTGGACTTAACGCTGTCAATTATTATTCCCTGGGGATAAGTAAATCATTCCGATGGTAACCCTTATTCACAAGGAACTTTCGAACCGACCTTGTTTTGTATTTGCCCGCGACCATATTAACCGGTAACCACAAATAGGTTCGTGTCATGCAGTGGAAAGCTCGATGTCACATGGGCGAACACAGGGACGTGGCGACAGGGGTGGGGTATCTCCACAAAACTTTGGTAATAATTTTAAATAAATAATTTCATTAGTTGGACATTTTACACCACATAGTATGATGAAATTGTTCTCATTGCTTAATATTCCAACCAGTTGGGAATTTGTTGTTGTTATAGACCAACAGTGGCCAGTTTTCTACTTTTGGTCAAAACTATGGTCTGAATTGGCCATCAGTTGGAAATGTTTCAACCTTGGGATTGGAAATTTCCAACATTGGAAAGCTTGAGATGCCAGTTGGAACCCAACGGGTGGGGTGCAGACGAATTGGTCTGGTTGAAGGGGGAAGATGCAGATGAAAATGTCAAGGTGTACTCGTCCTCCAACGAAGACCCTGTAGCCACGTCATGTCGCGAAAGCTTGTTGTCAAATCCCTTTCATGTCATCAATGTTAATATATACACATCTTTATTTCCTCCAAAACTGAAGATTCGATATATCTTGTATAATTAAACATGTACACAAGCCATTTGGTACATACACATGGATCAAACTGAAACAGGGCATGTAGTTGAGAAAACGACAGGGTAGCTAGAATGGCTGCGGACACACGTATCACAGTAACGATGGCATAGTAGGTGTGACAGTTTATTATGGTGGAGTTTGGTGACAAGTGTTCGTCATAATTAATATGCCATAACCAGTCATGTTGCCCGCTGAGTTTCCGCACAATAGGTCGACTGGACCAATTAACTCATTGCGTTTCACTTAGAATGATCTCTACTCATTACGTTTTGCTAAATTGTATTCGCTACGATATATATAATTGCATGGTAGATCGTCCAGAATTGTGTTTGATCGTGGCCTGGTGGCAATTCCTCATTGACTCACATATCATGCATGTGGTACGTTTTGTTATATGATCTCAATGCATGCATGTTTATCTACTTATATTAATTTCATTAATAAGAACAATCATTGCTGTTGACAGAAATGGGTTATTCATTAAGTTATCAAGTGGACTTGTGTGTCAGCATGCAAAATATAACACTGCGTGTTGAGTGAAGATCAACAGCAACAAGACATTCATATGTAGATACATCCTTGAGATATAGACCGTCGCTGGTAGAGCTTGGTAGACTCGTTATGCGAATTTGCAGAGGGCGACATGGCTTGCTATGGCATATTAATTATGACGACCAATTGTCATCAAACTCCACCATAATAAATTATCACACCTACTATGACATCACTACTATGGTACGTGTGTCCGCAGCCAATATACACCTACAGTATTAATGAGCTAACGTACGCCACCAGCAGATACAAGCTCAAGCTGGATGTGTTATATATATACGCTACATAAGCTGGCGTGAAAAGACACATGTAATATATACAAGGATAGCTAGCCTAATGGAATATTAAAATAGCCTGTACGCGATACACTAAATCCTGTTTGCTGATTGGTCAACTTCCAATTGGGCCACCCGGTTTACATCAAAATAATGCAGAGATCTCTCGAGTGTATCACGAACAGGAAGTTACAAATTGTTGACATAATCTGACTAAAAGCGGTCAGCAGAATAATTGGGCGTGCTTTCTAAAATTCATCCGAATTCAGTCTGAAACCAGTTATTTATATCGATCACGTTATCGTAGCTAAGTGTTTTAATATCTTATATCGGACTGATCTAAAGGCCCATTTAATTTTCGAGTTACAATTTTTTTAATAGTGCCTTGATATACGGTTTTAATAACAATCTATGCCATAAAATATTATTAAAATACAAAAATGTATCACACTTTGGAACGTCTGTGTCTCAACAGGTGACCCTAGAGTAATAGAAAATAGCTGAAATTACCCCCCCCCCGTTATGCCTCACATACTGCAACATAATTCAAACTATAGTTTATTTTCAATGGAAGGGGAATAACTCTATATCGAAATATATAGAGTTATTCCTATTCCACTGAAAATAATTGACCTTGTGCAGAAACTTGATCACAGAACAGACGGCGTATCTCAACAAAAACAACATGTTCACAGTTATTACATCGAATAAGTTGAAATACAATGTGTGGAGCTTCCTCTTTCAAATGGTGTATAATATGGCATATATTTTATATAATGTGATCTGGGAGTTCGAAAATTAAGTGGGCCTTTAATATGCTGTGTGGGCTAGTCTCAGGTTATCAGCTATTTTGTGAAAAATAAATAAGAATACACTCAGTGTGTTTATGGGAAAAATAATCAACTAGCTATATAAATATAAGAAACTAGCTGATGTGCCCGACTTCGTCAGCTTATATTTGCACATTCCGTATACAATTCGCTTAATTTTGGTGTGATTCATATTCTTGATTACACGAGGGTGGTGAATTAGTCTGCACTAACACATATTTATGTATATTTTACGAATACACAACGAACGTGTAATTGCGTTGTCGGTTCTTCGCAATATAATAATGGATTTTAGGGAACCACGCTGAAAAGTGATAGGAGAAAGAAAAAAACTATTTTTGATCGGTCCAGAAACATGCCTATATGAGCGTATATGAGCGAGGTCAAGGCCAAGGACACGGTTGCATGTGAAATTGGACCCGCCCATATTGTTCCAGGGATCAACGTAGGCCTACATGCCAAATTTGAGTCGGATCGGTCGAGCAGTTTTCTATAAGACACATACACACATACATAGCTACAGACAGAAGTTCCAAAAATATATAACAAGGTAACCCGTACAGGCACGCCGACAGCATGCTATCATGTCGATCCATTAATATATATTTTTCAAGGTACCCGTCCCGAGTTGACCATTTTTGATCATTACATTCACCAGAATGTGATAAAGGCGAATATTTGTATAATTGAAGATCTATTATACTCCAACTCTCACATTGTAGAAATATCAGGGACATGTCACATTCGAATAAGTTAACTAGTACTGAAGTTATCAATCAGAAACCATCTCGGACGAACGGACGAACAGACAGACATGCTGATTACACATTCATTTTTTTTATGAAACGACTCAGTTCTGGTTATCGGGCTCACGGAACCACAAACTAACTGTCCACATTACATTGAACGTTCGGCCCATTTTGCAACAACGAAATAGCGCATAATGCTAGGATGTTGGCCACGTTGCCTATATCGCGGCGTTGTAAAAACATTATGGGGTTTTGTTATAATAACTAATAGATTGTCATGATATTGAAGCATTTGGAGAATGATGTGTACATGTCAGCTTATATCTGCACATTCCGTATACAATTCGCTTAATTTTGGTGTGATTCATATTCTTGATTACACGAGGGTGGTGAATTAGTCTGCACTAACACATATTTATGTATATTTTACGAATACACAACGAACGTGTAATGACGTTGTCGGTTCTTCGCAATATAATAATGGATTTTAGAGTTATCCAATTTATACCCGCAATACGAACGCTCCTTAATCATTAACACATCGATTCCAACGACGGTGGCATGGCGAAGGGTGAAGGAGTGCTCGGGCGTTCTCAGAAGCGATGACACTCCCCGTGGCTTTTTACCCTTAGATAGGAAGATTGGGCTCAATCGGTCGAGCCGTTTTCGAGTCTATAGAGGATATATATATTCCGTATATGTCTCAAAATATATAGTAGACTAGCTGGGTACCCGCCCTGACGGGGAGAGTCGTTGTGTTGTTTTTTTTTTAGTTATGTTTTAACTCACCAACACCCCAAAAATGGTGGAAATCGGCCCAGCGGATACCGAGATACAGGTTCAAGGTCATTTGAAAGGCCAAGGTCACGCCGCACGGGCATCCGGGTGTGACGAAAAAGTTTGGGC
Source organism: Siphonodentalium dalli (assembly GCA_032622095.1). Lineage (NCBI taxonomy): Eukaryota > Metazoa > Mollusca > Scaphopoda > Gadilida > Siphonodentaliidae > Siphonodentalium > Siphonodentalium dalli. The sequence goes on from CP136067.1 coordinate 59,231,538, forward strand.
TGTTCTCATTTCTTTTGTGAAGTTTGTATTCTTGAGTGGATGAAAGTATCCGTTTCTACCACTCGAGAAGCTTGTGTTTGAACTCTATTAGAATCGAGTCGACGGTCACGTTGCTCGTCCGTTTCATCATGAACGCGAGATGTCAGCTTGCGCCGAACGTCCCTGCTTCTTTGACCGATATTCGATTTCTTGGGTGGCATCTGTCCGATGCGAGACTTAAAACCAATAAAAAGAAACCCACAACAAAGTTGGGTAAATATTTGACAAAAGTATATTATAATCTCAACAACTTACGACAGAAGGAAAATGTACAAAGAGGCAGTATTTCAAAAATTCAAGAGGAAGGGAAAACTGTCTATACAAAAGCCGAAGGGAATAAATAGAGGATATCCACACTTTTTCAGTGGATATGGGTTATATCTCATGAGTGATGACAAAACATTGAATTTCCACGAGTGCACATGGCTTTGGCCACGAGTGGAAATTCAAATGTTTTGTCATCACGAATGAGATTTAACCCATATCCACTGAAAAGGTGTGGATATTCTGTTTATTATATACTTTAGTTACTTGCCTATGGCCCCCAATGAATGTCAATACATCAGAAATTTTAAGCTGACACATTAAGCCCAAAAAAATAGTCCCATATTTAAAACACTCAAAAAGTATAGATTTTGTATTTATTATATACTTTCGTTACTTGCCGATGGCCCCAATGAATGTCAGTACATGATGTGTGCAGGAAATCATTCACTATGAAGTATAACATGACTATATACACACATGAGGATCCATACGGCGCAATAATACCAGTGAGATATCGATATCTCACTAGTGGGATATCACTTATATCTCACTGCTAAAACCTTATAATTCATGAGCGTTATTCGGGTTAACCAACCTAAAACAAATCTGAACAGTCAAAGTGAAGCGTTGCGTTGATTGTAAACAAACGCTTCGCCAGCCTCATGTGCAAAAGCCGAAGGGAATAAAAAAAAACAAATCTGAACAGTCACATTAATTAAATGGAAGATTCGTAGAAGCGTTGCGTTGATTGTAAACAAACGCTTCGCCAGCCTCATATACAAAAGCCGAAGGGAATAAAGAGCGGTATTCGGTTTACAACTGCGGCTCATTGTAAACTATAAAATCTGAACAGTCTCAGTATTAAGGCAATTTAGCATTGTAAACTATAAAACAGTTTGAATTCACAAAAATAATGTCAATGTCTCGAGAATACCATTTCGATAGACCGTTTATAAACAATGCGCATACTAAAACAAATCTGAACAGTCACAGTGACGCGTTGCGTTGATTGTGAACAAACGCTTCGCCAGCCTCATATACAAAAGCCGAAGGGATTAAAAAAACAAATCTGAACAGTCACAGTAATTAAATGGAAGATTCGTAGAAGCGTTGCGTTGATTGTAAACAAACGCTTCACCAGCCTCATATACAAAAGCCGAAGGGAATAAAGAGCTTTCGGTTAACCAACCCAAATATGGGAAATATATTGTATAAGGCAATTTAGCACTGCGGCTCAGAGGATCCGGAGATATGAGTTTTGAAGGTCACGCCACACGGGCAGACGGATAGGCCCATGTTACTCCTCGGGTCAAACTACACACCCGTACCAAGTTTCGTCAAAATCAGTTGAGCCGAAAGTACCCCCACATACCAAGTTTCATCGAAATCGGCTCGGCCGTTCTCGAGTCCATCGCGAACAGACAGACACACACACACAGATTTCCGAAAATATATAATAGATCCTCTAGCCGATGAGCGCGATGTTGTCCGGGCTATTCAAAAACCAAATTTCAAGTCGATAGCTCCACCCGTTTCCAAGATCTGGTCTGCGCATGCGCGAAACTTGCGTCTCACGGGCTCGGCGACCCGATAAAAATCGTATCCGGGGCAAGATACATTCACATAGCAAATTTCAAGTTGATAGCTCCACCCGTTTCCGAGATCTCGTCTGTGCATGCGCTGCACGGGCGTCGCACGGGCTCGCCAATACGACAAGGACGACCGCCTGGTCAAACTACACACACGTACCAAGTTTCGTCCCGATCGGTCGAGAATCGTAGATTTGTATAAATGACATACATACATACATACATACATACATACAGATATACAGACATAGGTCTTCAAAATATATAGGAGACTAGCCGATGAGCCCGACGTTGTCCGGGCTATTCAAATGTCAAGTCGATAGATCTACCCGTTTCCGAGATCTGGTCTGCGCATGCGCGAAGCTGGCATCGCACGGGCTCGGCGACCCGATAAAATTCGTATCCGGGGCAAGATACATTCACATACCAAATTTCAAGTCGATAGATCCACCCGTTTCCGAGATCTGGTCTGCGCATGCGCGAAGCTGGCGTCGCACGGGCTCGGCGAGCCGATAAAATTCGTATCCGGGCCAAGATACATTCACATACCAAATTTCAAGTCGATAGCTCCACCCGTTTCTATATATTAGATGTTCCCGTATATCTCTCTGCAGATGCCAATAACGTTGAATGGTAATGAAACGCTCTTTATGGCGATGCGTAAAAAACAAACGCTCATTAAATTATCACTTGATTAACCACCACAGTGCCGTTTTTTGTGACTGAGAGTGGAGAATGGGTGCTATGGGCTTCACCAAAATGCGACGTCGACGATTCCCGTGGGTTTTACCTTTGGATAGGAAGTTTGGTCTCGATCGGTCAACCCGTTTTCGATTCTATAAAGGACATACAGACAGACAAACAGAGGTCTTCAAAATATATATGAGACTAGTAGGGTGACCCGACTTCGTCCAGGCTATTTCCCCTCTGCTTTCATCCGGACTTCAGATACCAATTTTCAAATAGCTGGTTTTGAAAACCTCCGTGGATCTATCATCGAAATCCGTCGAAAGGCGCGATTTGACCTTGAATTGACCATTTTGAAGGTCAAGGTCAGGTCGGGGTCACAATTTGACCCGTCCAAAACACTCCCCGGACAAAAGTATCCCAGGTATCAAATTTCGTCCAAATCCGTCGAAATACGCGATTTGACCATGTCGAAGGTCAAGGCCAGGTCAGGGTCACGATGTGACCCGTCCAAAACACTCCTATGTCAAAAGTACCCCTAGGTATCAAATTTTGTCAAAATCCGTCGAAAGGCGCGATTTGACCTTGAATTGACCATTTTGAAGGTCCATGTCAGGTCGGGGTCACGATTTGACCCGCCCAAAACACTCCCCGTACAAAAGTAACCATAGGTATCAAATTTCGTCGAAATCCATCGAAAGGCGCGATTTGACCTTGAATTGACAATTTTGAAGGTCAAGGTCAGGTCGGGTCACGATTTGACCCGTCCAAAACACTCCCCGGACAAAAGTAGCCCTAGGTATCAAATATTGTCCAAATCCGTCGAAAGGCGCGATTTGACCTTGAATTGACGTGTTTAAGATCAAGGTCAGGTCGGGGTCACGATTTGACCCCCCAAAAATACTCTCCGGACAAAGTACCCCTAGGTATCAAATTTGGTCGAAATCCGTCCGGTAGTTTTCCCGGCCATTGCTAACAAACAAACAGACATACAGACAGACAGAAGTCCCAAACGATATATTAGATATCCGAGTTATCGACCTGTGAACGTTATACTTACAATCAATGTGCTATGCTCCATGTTGAACTTAGAAAACTTGGATAGTCTGTGACATCGACCGTCGGAGGAAACTTGATCCACAATTTGAATTATATACATGCATACTTTTCTATATCATTCCAGATTATGACTATCCCTTGGTAGTCTGGATGAAGGGAGTGCAAGCAATGACGATTTTGGTCATAATGGGGCTGATTTTCGTTTTTGTTATCGTCGCTGCATATTTCTGTATGGACCCGTTCCCTTCAAATGACCGATTGGTTCAGCTCGCCCTTGGTACACAGGTGCTTGTCTGTGAGTATTGCTATGTTCACCACCCCACTAGTTTGAACATAATGTTTCTACAATCAATATGAATTATATACAGAGAAATAGTCCAGTGCATTTATGAGAAAAAAATACCACACCCGGAACTAATTGCAACAGAATTTTTTTTTGCTGGAATAAGTACATAAACCCTCCATAAACAACATACTAAAAATCGGCAAAAATCGGAAAAAGGGAAATTGGTGAATTTCGTGAAATAAATTTGGGGAAATTTTGTCAAATCATCAATTTATGGATTTTCATGGATGCATATAAAAACAATCAAATTCACAAATCCTACAAATGGTATGTGTATTGTGTCGACCTCAATATCCTGAACCCAGTACTGAAAACCAGTCCCAGATTCATTACGTATTTTTCGAGTTGTGTGCCTTCAAAAACGCGAGTTTATCTGATTCCGGCCCATTTTCGGGGCCTCAATTTCGAAGAATGAGCCAAAATGCCTTATTTATGATTAATTATTAAATAAAATAGAGCAAACTGAAGAGATTTTTCAGTGTTATAGTAATTTCCTCACTAGATTAAACACAAAATATGATTAATATGTGTATCTATAATTAAGAAGAAGATTATATTCTCAAACAAAATGTGTGTTCCATTGTATGGACTTGGCCAATTTTGCCTCTGACACTGAATGTGTGTGATGAAATGCAATATTTGAGGTCATGTAACTCAATAATTTAATACCCATATGCCATGCTTTTCTTATAACCTTTTAAGTATGTTGGATTGAACAAATTGTAAAGGTATTAACAGGACATTATTTAAGAAAATCAACTTATGGCCCTTTGAATACTTAGTTTTAGCTTGTTTCAAAAGATGCCAGTTTGAGGCATTTTTGACCAATCTAAAAGGTTTTGGGCCATAAAAACAAAAAACAATGGGTGTTTTAATGTGTAAAATTATTTGAACTTTCCTCCCACAACACTTTACTGATAAAAAATTAGCCTTACATTGGTTATGCCATAGTATTTCACTTGATTTCTTTCATTTTTCAGGAAACTGACTCCAAATTTTAACGTTCGTATAGGGGTAGGAAAAATCACAAAATGCAATCTTATCACCAAATTACAGCCATTTCAGACACAATGTTGTTTTCTTCCAATTGTTGTACATTCCTGTTGCATTTTAAAACTGCTTAATACGTTATCGGACGTTGATTTAGAATTTTATGGTTATGTTGTATAAAAACAATCTAAAAATAGCCAATTTGACATTTCACTGCCAAATTATGACAAAAAATATTATGGCTCTGTCAATAAACATAAACAAAGGAAATATGAATGATGAATGAAAGAACAATGTAAGCAGAAACTGTTAATATAAAGTTTTCTGCTTCAAGATGCATAATTTTGAAGATTTTGTTGATATGCTTTCCCCTACCCCATTTTTCTGCCGTTCAAATTTGGAGTATGTTTCCACAATGATGAGTGAAATCCAGTGACATTCATTGGTATAACCATTGAAATGCTATTTTCTCAACAAAAAAATGATTTAAGAGGACATATCACATAATTTTACACAATAAACGTTCGTTAATTTTTCTGAATATGCCTAAAATCCTTTTAAAATTGACAAAAACGTCCCACAATAGCATTTTCGGAAAAGAGGCTAAACTAAGAGTTCATATGACCATATTTTTATTTTCTTCACCAATGTATTTGGAAATTCCTTCACAATTTGTTCAATCTAGTATTCTCAAAATGTTATGAGAAAAGCAGAGCATATGGATATTAATTTATTGAGTTACATGACCTCAAATATGGCATTTCATCTGTGTCAAGGCAAATTTGGCTAAGTCCATACAATGGAACACACATTTTGTTTGAGAATATTTTATTCTCCTTATTCATAGATGCACATATTAATCATATTTTGTGTTTTATCTAGTGAGGAAATTACTAAAACAGTGAAAAAGTAATTAATTTTGCTCTAGTTTTTTAAATAATTAACCATATAATACGGCATTGGCTCATTCTGCGAAATTAAGGCTCCGAAATCAGGTAAACTCGCGTTTTTGAAGGCACACAACTCGAAAAATACTTAAGGAATCTGGGAATGGTTTCCAGTTCTGGATTCAGGAAAATGTGGTCGACAAAATAGGCATGATATTTGTAGGACTTGTAAATTTGAATTTTTTATATACATTCATGAAAACCCATAAATTGATGATTTGACCAAATTTTCTCATTTTTTTTTCACGAAATTCACTAATTTCCCTTTTTCCGATTTTTGCCGATTTTTAGTATGTTGTTTATGGAGGGTATATGTACCAATTCCAGCAAAAAAAAATTATGTTGCAATTAGTTCTGGGTAAAACCATAAATGCACTGGACTAAAAAGGATTGAGTTGCAAGTGCTCTCACTTAAAGGGATACTGTACGAAGTAATGTTACGGATGGCAGGTTAGCATGAATGGGAAAATAGAACTATCGTTGTCGAGTAATATTTGCAGTTTTCAAGCAAATTTATCAAATAAATGTTATATTATATGCATACTATAGTCCCATATACTCACTTCAGATATTGTATTGTCACTATTCTAGTCAGTGAATGGCTTGAGTTTACAAGAAATTCGTAATTTAATTTATGGCTCGAGCAATAAATTAAATTTATATTAAATTATGAAAGTTATTTTTCGATATATATTATCGATATTAAACCGTTGATAATATTGGCTGCGGACACACGTACCACAGTAGCGATGGCTTAGTAGGTGTGACAATTTATTATGGTGGAGTTTGGTGACAATTGGTCGTCATAATTAATATGCCACAGTAAGCCATGTCATGTGGCCCGCCGCAAATTCGCACAATGAGTCTACCAAGCTCTATCAGCGACGGTCGATCTCTCAAGGATGTATCTACCTGAATGTCTTGTCACTGTTGATCTTTACTGAACACGCATTGCTATATTTTGCATGCAACCACACAAGTCCATTTGATAACTTAATGAATAACCTATTTCTGTCAACATTCATGATTGTTCTTACTATATGAACAAATCGCCCGTGTAATTTATAAGCAAATGTAAGTGAGTCAAACCTTATGCGTAGAACTAAACGTCGCAAAATAAAAAACGCAATTGGGGAACTTACTGTCTTAATACTCATGACATTACTATACGTAGATAAACGTGCATTGAGATAACATAAAAAAATGTACCACCTGCATGATGTGAGTGAATGAGGAATTGCCACCAGACCACGGTCAAACACAAGTCTGAACGATCGATCGTGCAATTATATATATCGTAGCGAATACAATTTAGCAAAACGTAATGAGTAGAGATCAACGTTTGTGAAACGCAATGGGTTAATTTGTCCAGTCGACTCATTGTGCGGAAACTCAGCGGGCAACATGGCTTGATATGGCATATTAATTATGATGACCAATTGTCACCAAACTCCACCATAATACATTGGCACACCTACTATGCCATCGCTACTGTGATACGTGTGTCCGCAGCCATTACCGGGAATTTATTGAAATTTGGCGTATTGTCGGCATCAAAGGCGTATATATAGAGAGGATCTCAAAGGAAGAAAACAAGAGTTGGAAGAGAAGCAAAAACAGCTTGCAATAAAAAATATTTCCATCATGACAAAAAAGAAGGCAAAGGAATTCAGCGTACAATCTGCAAGCCCACTGGGTTGTAGTGTGTCGATGACATATTGTGACACAGCCTTTTATTAACAGACATGTTAGAAGTCCTTTGCAGAGAAAACAAAATCAAGAGCTGATTTTCACAAAGAAGACACTGCTCCATTCCCTGCTGTCTGTTGTATGATGTTCCGTGCATTGATTCCAATAATTGTGTCTTCCGGCGTCAACAGATTCTTTTGAGAAAAAACATCAGTCGTTCTGAGACGATATGGAGTAGTTTCACCGATTAAAATTTGTGGCTTTATAATGAAAATCTCTGTACAAGTTCAGTACTCTATAAAGCTTCTACGTGTTGAAATTACAAAACGATGCTTGTGCTAAGATAATGTTTTACTAATAAGAATATCATATGTGACTTGTAGTATTGCCGACTGTTGTACTCGATTGAACCATCTTGTAAATTACACATGTACCTGCTTTATCGTATTTGCCCCTGTGGTATGTCCGCATGTAAGTATTCCATGCATGTACATATATGTCTATGTTGTGATCCCCGCCACGTGACAAAAGCCAGATATTATACTGCATGGGCTTGATTTCTTCGACGCAAGTCATTCGAAGTGTGTTCATGCGAAATAACATTAAAGTCAGTAAAAATAACTATCATCAACAAGTACACGAAACAAGTAAATTTACTTTGTTATATTTTCACGATGAGCGATGTTTGTTGACAAATGACTGTAACAGTTTTGTTTATATAACAATAGTTTCAACACACGAAATTTCGTTGTTGGAGAATTATGAATATCTATATCTATATTTGCGAATGTCTGTCTGTCTGTGTCTATAGACATTCATAGAGAACCATCTATATGGCACCAAAGGGGTCCAACAGGGGTAACCTTTTATGAGGGAGGAAGTTATGGTGCGGGTTATAATGTTCTAAAGTGACGCTGTTGTTGTCAGGGGCAGAAAAGGTGGGGGCAGGCAACATTTTTGTCGCCGATTTCCACCAAACTTATACGTATTCATCTCCATGATATGAGGAATATAATGGCATGGTTTAATGATGTGAAAAGTGGCGCATTTCGAGTCAGGGGTGCACGGAACGTAAGTTATGTCCACGATTTATGAAAACTATTTTTAGCGTCGATTTCCACCAAATTGATACAATGCATCTAATAGTGTGATTTAAGGACGCAAAGTTGGTGCTGTTTGATCATCTCCATGATAACAGGAGTCTAATGATGTGGCTTAAAGCTGTCAAAAGTGGCGTTATTGCAGTCAGGATGCAATGAAGGGGAGAGGGGATCCAAGTTTGATACAAATATTTTTTCGTGCCGATTTCCCCCAAATTGCTACACATTCTTCTCCGCGATACCAGGAATCTAATCGTGCCATTTAAATATGCCAAATTTATGCCGTTTGGTGAGAGATTGGGGCACTAAATTGTAATACGAATTTATATAGTTGGCGATTTCCAACAATTTTATAGTCATCTTCATAATGAGTCTAATTGCGTGGTTTAAAGATGTCAAATGTGGCGCCACTTGAGTCAGGGATGTTTAGCGCCAATTTCCTCCAAATTCATACACATTCTTCTCCAATGATACGAGGAATCAAATCGTGTGTGTTAAAGTCTCCACATTTGGTGCCTATATATATTTGCGAATGTTTGTCTGACTGACTGTGTTCTATATAACTTCACGTGAGACAATCTAGATGGCACCAAAGGCGTCTAACGGTTGTAACTTTTACGAGGAAGATAATGGTGCGAGTTAAACATTTTCTATAGTGAGGCTGTTGGTTTCAGGGGCAAAAAAGTGGAGGGACAGCAAAAATGATGAAATATTTTGTCGCCGATTCCACCAAACTTATACATAATCATCTCCATGATATGGTGCCGTTCAACTCAGGGATGCACGACATTCTCGACGACTCTGTCATTTCCTTAGCGAAGCGCAGATGGCCGAGTCGTTGAGAATGGGATGCACGGAGATGGAGAGGGGCACCAATATTGATAAAAAAGCGCCGATTTCCACCAAATTAAAATATATTCTTCTCCATGATACGAGGAATCTGATCGTGTGATACGAGGAATCTAATCGGGTGAGAGGTGTGTGGCACTAAATTGTTAAGAATTTTTTTAATTGCCGATTACCGCCAAACTTATACATAATCATCTCCATGCTATCAGGAATCTAATGGATGTCTTTTAAATGTGTCAAAACAGGTGGACATAGAGAATACCGCACCGCTAACTCGACACTCATCTTTTTGTTTTAATTTCAAAACTATAGGCAGCCCTAACCCTTTCATGGCTGGAGCTTCCTAAAATTTTGCCAAAACCCTCGCTCAGTGTCGGGCACATGTAGCTGCTATATAACAATGTTTCTTTTAAACTGAGAATATATAGCCAGTGTAGCACAATGAGCAGAAGAGCACCTGGACGTTTCTTTAAAACATTTGTATCTTCATTGAAATATGACAATCTTAGTCAAACTCACTAGATTGATTTATACATCTCAATATAAAACGCAAATTGTGGTCTTTTATTTTCGCGAACTAATGTGTTTATGATGTTCATGTTTTGATCCCAATAAATATAAAAAAAAACAAACAAACAAACAAACGTCAATTCCAACCACGTCGACTGCAAACGATTAAAAAATGATAACGTCTGAAGTACGCGCAATTGTAAATAAATAAATATTTCCGGCGACCATGTTTGGTAACGAAATTTGGAAAAACAATTGGCTCCCATTTAGTGGTTACCCAGAAGAGCCATATGAAGTTTCGTAACGATCTGATGATGGATGTGGTCTGTTGGGCGTCCCAAAGGATTTAGTTACGCAACGAGTAAAATTCAAGATGGCTGCCGGCGGCAATTTTTTTCATCGAAATTTTTTCAAATTCGATAGATCGCATCTAGAGGTCAACACAATTCTCAAATAAATGCGGGCTGCAGGGTGTGCCGATGGATACACATTTAAAATCAAAGATGGCTGAAGGCAGCCATGTTTTTTTAAACGAATTTAGGAAAAATGGATGGCTCCCATCTAGAGGACACCCCGAAGATCCATTCAATAATGAAGTTTGTTGATGATCGGATGAGGGAGATAGTCATGAGAGTAATACCAAAATGGTTACTGGCGGCCATGGTATTCAAAGAAATTCAGAGAAAACGAGAGGCCGATCACGATCGGCAGATGTTTAACCCATACCTTGGCGATACCGATTAGCTATTTTAATAAATCCTTACACCAAACTTTTCAAGAGTGCAAAAGTTTCAACAATTCACACCTTACTATTAAGGTCAATCTAGGTGACTCAATACAGAGATGGGTGAAAACATTCTACGCAAATATACAATCTGCAGTTCAAGTAAATGGTAGCATATCTTCATATTTTAATCCATCCAGAGGCTGTAGACAAGGGGACCCACTCTCACCGTATATATTTTTGCTTTGCGCTGAGGTACTGGCCACTATCATAAGACAGAACACAAATATTCATGGTGTAACACTCGGTAGGGCAGAGTACAAGATTAACCAATATGCTCACGACACCACACTAATTCTTGATGGGAGCGATACTAGCTTCCGGGAAGTTCTTAATGTATTGGACTTGTTTGCCAGAATGTCTGGTTTGAAAGTTAATATTGATAAATGTGAAATTGTTTGGTTGGGGACAAAAAAGAACTGTGGATTGGCACCAATCCCAAATTGTCACATTAAGGTATCAAATTCTTTCACGTTGTTAGGTATAAAATTTTGCACTAATCCGACAGAGATTCTGCAACTCAACTACATGGGGAAGATTGATGAATTAAAGAAATTGATAAATAAATGGAAATATAGACTCTTAACACCACTTGGTAAAATTACTTTGATAAAATCTATTCTAATACCAAAATTTGTTCACTTATTTATAGCTTTGCCAAATCCAGATAAAAAGTTCATAGACGAAATGAATACCATTTTGTTCAGATTCATTTGGAATGGAAAACGTGATAGAATAAAAAGAATGCAACTGTGCGAAGAATATGAAAACGGTGGTTTAAGAATGGTGCACCTAAAATATTTCATCGAGTCATTAAAAATAACATGGATTCGAAGGTGCATAACGAAAACAACTCAATGGAGAAATTTGGCACCAAAACAAATAATAAATGACCCTCTATTTGCGACATATGGTTCAAAATATATAAAAAGATGCGAGTCGACTATTGGGAATCCTTTCTGGCGTGACGTCTTTGTAGCCTGGCGTAATTTTCTGGACATAAAAAGTAAAGAGCCTCGATACGGCATGACGCAGACAATCTGGAACAATGATGAATTGTTGATCGACGACTCAATGATAGACGTCGCTGAGTGGAAGGACAAAGGCATAATATTCATAAATGATATGTTCACCGAAGACAATAAGCTACATTCCATCGAAAATCTTAGAACTAAGAACAACATCACCACAAACTTTATCACTTTATACGACTTAAACAGACAAATTAATAGGTTATTAAAACGGACCGATCAAACTATCGTCAGGGTTCAAAATCCAATCATTCCTGAAAATATAGTATCACTACTTCAGAATGAGCGAGGTTGCAGAAATGTTTACGATGAATTCATAAAAGCGACTAAAATAGGACAATCATCGTCGCAAATGAAATGGGAAAATGAATTAAGTTGTTCCCTTCACTGGAAACATATATTTTCATCACACTTCAAACTATTAGTCGACACAAAACTACGCTGGTTTCAATACCGAATACTGACTAGAATTATAGGCACGAACAGACTTTTGAACATAATGCGAATTCGGTAAGACGGTCTATGTCTCAGATGCAACGTCGCAAATGAATCAATTTCGCATATTTTCTTTGACTGTCCATTTGTGAGAACGTTTGTAAATACCACTCAGGCCTGGCTAGATCACTATCAACTGGGCATCTCGCTTTCTCGGAAAAACATTCTTTTTGGGATTGGTGCTCACAATAAATACAACAAACTAAACTTTCTTATACTATCAATTCTGAAATATTATCTGTATAAAAAAAAATTTAACCCCGACGAACTCTCTCTGAAATTACTCATTCGAGAATTTGAATTACGATATAAATCGTATCGATATATTGCACTAAACCCCGACGATCTGAACAATTTCCAACTCGAGTGGGGGGACCTAATGAAAGCCATGCAACAAACAACAGGGCACACACATAACTAACTTAGCAGGGAACATAATCATCTTGAATAGTAAATAGTCCGAGTTTACAATCTGACATTCGGCAAACCAGTCCAAAGTTCATGAACAAATTTGAGACAGAATATAACTGGCATAAATATATATATATATACGTGTATACATGTACGCATACAATGTTACTAATATATCAATGTGTGTGCAAGGAGTGTGTAAGTTGTGTACGAATGTCGACCCCCCCCCCCAACATTCCCGTCTATATATTTATGCAATCGTTGTTATCAGATATTGTTCTGTACATAACATAAATGTGTATTATAATGAAAAAATAAAATATTCACACAAAAAAAACAAAAAACAAATTAAGGTCACAAGTGGAATCAGACTTATCGGGCACCTTGCTCACATAAACGCTATAGGAACACGGATGTGGCATTCTATTTCAACCTGTTAGGTCACTCCAACACAGATATGTCTTATAGAGTGATAAAGCTAATTAAGCTCAATCCATAGTCAGAGAGAAGCACCATAACAGTTAAAGACAAAATAGTTAAGACATTAAGTAGATAAACATCATAGCAATTCCATTTATTTTCTTATTACATTGGAATGTGAGACATAACATATTATGTTTTTTTATTATTGTTATTTTTTTTATTATGTTTTGTGTTAGCTGCATATTAAACATTCATGGGATCATTTAGATGGGAGAAAAGGGTTAATATTTCCCATTCAAAAACCAATCAATACCTGAACAACTATACAAGTGAGGGATGTATGGACCTGGATATAAAATGTTTGATAATGATTGGATATAAAATGTTTTAATGCAGAATTTTCAGATAGCTAGAGATTGGTCAGATTGAAAATATTAGATTCATTACATTGGATAGCATACTGTATGACTATGGAATGGGGTGGGTTAATTTTCTTCTAAGCTGATCATTGGAAAGATATAATGTATGTAAACAGCGGAAATATATTTAAAGTTATGGTTAATATTTACCAAAATCTATACAGGTGAAGAATGTATCATCATTAACTTGGATGCAATTATTTATATAGTGACCGTGTGAAAAATATTTTGTTATCACATTGTGTCAACAGGATTGGTGGAGGATGTTAATATTTTTAAGCAAATAAACAAAATGAACCTCACTATGCAGGTTAGGTGTGTGTTATCATAAACTATGCCAAGAGCTATAAACATAATCAAGGGAAATATTTGAGTTATGAATCGGATAGAATGGGGTTAATCTTACCCAAACTAATGAACTGATAAACACAAAAAATCCATAAAAAGCATGTCATTGGATTTAGAAACCCATACAATAAGTAAGTGTCTAATGTCATGAACCGGTTTCAACAAAGGGGTTAACCAAATACTGCACAGAAAACAGAGTCATCAATCACAGTTTTGACAGGTTTTATCAACAGACTCTGCTATAGCCATGCTAACTACAGGGTATCTCTATCTAGTGTCCAGTGAAACATAACTCAATTTCCAATAATACACGCTGTGTTATGCCAAAAGTTCTCTTCTCTTCTAAGCTCAGTCACAGTGCAGGCATTGATTACATTATCAGTTACTTGAATTTTAAATGGCCATAACTCTGTTAAAATATATCAGATCAAACTCAAATTCGAACCTGATCTGTATTTCGGGGTAAGGACCATATGTACCAAAGTTGGTGGTGATCAGATGACAAATATTTTAAGTCAACACAGCTTTGATGAATTCTATTTAAAAACAAGAGCAGAAAAGTTAACTAAACGATACCAAAAACCATACAGATGAAGAACGGGCTAAGAACAACCTAGGTAAGAAATATGAGGCATATCAGAAGAAAAGTGTTTGACTTAGATGCATCAGATAGCATTTGTGTGCAGGGTTAATTATTTTCTAAACCGATAAACTAATCGATACCAAAAACTATACAGGTGAGGTGTGTGTCATCATAAACCTGCACATAAAATTTGAACACGATCCGATTAAAAATATTCGAGTAATCGAATCGGATAGCAAGTGTCTACGGACAGACGGACGGACAGACGGACATACAGACGGACGGACGAACGACGGATGGTTGATTCGGACGTCGGCATTATGTGTACCATACAGGGTATGGGTACACATAAAAATGGATGGCTCCCAGAAGATCTGTATGAATTTTGGTGACGATCGGATGAGGGATGTGGTTTGCAGAGCGCCCCAAATGATTTAGTGACGCAAAGAGTAAACTACATGATGGCTGATGGCGGCCATATTTTTCATCGAAAATTGTTCAAATTCAAGAGCTGCCATCCAGAGGTGATCATAAACATGCCTGTAAATTTTCAAAACAATTCTCCAATAAATGCCGGATGCAGGGTGTGCCGACGTATTGAAATTTGTAATCAAAGATGGCTGCTGGCGGCCATGTTTTTTTGTCGAGTTTCGGAAAAAAAAAGTCGATGGCTCCCATCTAAAGGTCACTTCGAAGATCTATATGAAGTTTGGTGACGATCAGATGGGAGATGTGACCTGTATGGTGTGCTAACGGAAATTGTTGACGGACGCACGGCTCGACACACAGGCGGGTGGATGACTGACGCCAACATATGGCAATAGCACAAACTTGACTTTGTCAAATTGAACTAAAAAATGACAATCGCTCGACAATGTGAGTCACTACTTATAATCCATGTATAAGTATGACGTTTTGTGATGCAATTTGGAAATATAATTTATGAGAATACGTGTAACTCTTTGAGCAAGAGTATACTTTCTATTCCCACATCACTTTAACCTGGGTAACGGCGGGTAACCATGCTAGTTAAATGTACTCAATCCGATCAAACGGTCCCCAGATCATCAAGTAACAACAACAACATTTCTTCAAAATACACTTTTGTTATCAGAATCGATTAATAACAACAAAATAATGCTAACCGCTGTCAGCTGTGGTATAAAATTTCCCAAAACGAGTTATTTATCAACATGATACTCAACGAAATATGTTGTCCGAGACAATCGGTTTGATGACTTGTTTCTGGGCCACAACTAATTACACATTTCGAGAAATAGCAAGTTTCAAAAATCGATATCTGATCACTCTGAGCTTTATTGGGTAGGTTCCTCGACCCGAATCAATTATTTTTCACCCCCCCCCCCCGAAGCCAAAGAAATAGTCATTTGGGAGCGTTAATTCGGATTATGCATCTTTAAATATAAGAACAAAGTTTGTATATTTTCTCCATGTACTTCTTAGTGGTGATGTTTTAACAGACTTATGTATATTTCTTTGCACATTTACCTACTGCGAGTACCTTGGGTCCCTTTAAGATTACGAGTCGCTTTAATTAAAACTAATACCAGAGACATCGGGCAATCGTCATTTAAAATATCTGAGAAACGTATGGACCATTTCTTATGGAACAGCTTCTAATATGGATATTCTCATTAATTGTCCCGGCATGCACGTACCGTATAAGCGTCAATGTACATAGCACCGTATGCAGTTATGTGCAGCTATTTCGGTCGCCCGACCTCCATTTGAACCAGGATAAAATGATCAAACATAAGACTAACATTTAAGATATAATTATGTCAAGGACAGTTTATTGGGTTGTACACAAGTAAAATCTTTAGAATTTTACAGAAGCAAATTTCTCTTTGCGTGAGTTCTCTTTTAGCAAGTTTTGTTGTTGATGTGCTCTGATGCATGGGGCGCCGTTCTTCTATTTATTACCTATTTTGTGATATTAATAATTCATTTTGTGATATATGATATCACAAAATCGAATATATAATATCATAAAATTGTAAGCATTTATAGAGGATCTCCAACGAGTTATGATGGGATATAAGATTTTTCGAAACGAGTGTGATAAATTTTATTCACAACGAGTCGTAGACGAATTGTGAATCAAAGTTATCAAACGAGTTTCATAAAATCTTATGTTGAAGATCTTGTATGTCACATGGAAAAACTCGAGCTTCATGCCTTTTTAACAACTAAATTGCAACGAACTTGGACAATAATTTAACTTTAATGGACAAATAAATCATTTCTGTTGTCTGGCGTTGGATTCATACAAGGATTTTCGAAGTAGTATTAATCCGTCTGAATCAATAAAAAGACGCGGCGCGGCAATTTTGTTGGCGCGATGTCAAGTGATATGTAGCACGCGCCTATTCATAACTAGTGAGAGATAAAGAAACATGTAATGGTTTTTCGATGATATAATAGGGGTCTCATGTGATATAGTGATATCACATATTCGATTTTATTGTATCATATATTCATTTTGTGATATCAATAATTCGTAATTCGGATGAAAAGACTATTTATTGATATCACTAAATGCAATTTATTGATATCACAAAATTATTTAAAGGTATCACTAATACCAAAACTTTTTGATATCACGAAATCGAATTATTTATTGATATCATTAAATTAATTTAATATCACTAATTCACGGACTTACCGGTTATGATCTCAGCTGTATTGTACGTTGAATGATTATTACAAGTTTGTCCTGCAGATAGCCCCGATCGCAACTAAACCAATCTATAACAGAGCATAAGCTCTGACGAGAAACGGCGCAGAGAAACGCTGAAGAAAGTTGTCTTCAGCGCAGGGCATTATGAGACGACCCGACCAGATACGGTTCGGAGCAAACTCATAAGAGGTGCTGCGAGGCGCCACTAAGCACATCGGTACCACACACGGGTACCACACACACACAACAGGGAGAGGTCCAACGGGCGAGATGTGGGTGCAGGCAGAAGAGACCACTGGGCAGTCCAACTCCCTGTGGGAAAGCACCCGTCTGGTGAGAACACACTCGCGCAAACACAGAAAGGATTCTGCCCAGCATTGGTAAACCGACTCGATACTGACCGGCGCCTGGGACCACAAACGTTACCACTGCAGGACGCAATGAAGCTGGGCCAAGGGCACTGATGGCACAGCACCTGAAATAAAAAGTACAACAGCAGCGAGACACAAACAGGCAGTTACATAGACAGAATAATCAGCATAATACACATAAAGAAGGCACGCTACTCAGCATGGAGGGAGGGATGGGCCGCGACGCGTAGACTTGGCGAATGACCGACAGAAAATCGTCGGCGGAAAAAATCAAAATTCCGGGCAGTTGTAAATTGAGGATTGGATGTGCAGATGATACGGACCAGATCGTACCGAAAACCGGATGATATGGATCGGATCCCTCACATAAATCACCTCGAACCTTATCGGCTCTGGGTGCATTATCTGGACATTCCCCATGCAAGTGATGTTGATGGGGTCATTGTCACAAGGCATCAGTCCAGTTTTTAAAAACGATAACAACGATCACATTCGTATCTAGTTTTTTTTTTTCAAATACGTTTCAAATACCGTTGTTTGATCACGTGATATGCGGTCTTTATATACGTATGCGAAAGAAAAAATAGCCCGGCGTCCTGCTCTGCCGTATTGGCTATATTTGAACTGGAACAAGGCCTGCAATTAGTTGAAGCTTTGCATTCTTATAATATATACACAATCGAGCAAGGATACATCAATTTTCCATTTCGCAGGCATTGAGAGGACGTCAAAACTAAGGAAATATGTAACTTTTCTAAAAAACAAAACAAAACAAAAACGAAAAAACAAAAAAAGTTATCTCGCTTGAGCATGCCAAAACACCTCCTTACTTGTTTTTTGTTTGTTATCTTCGCATTTTATTATTTTAGTCTTGGTTACAGTTTGTCGTTTTTTTATTCATAGGTATTTTCGTCTTCGTGGGAATTGGCGTGTTCGCAGTAAAATTCGAGGTACCGCCCCTGAGTCCGACCACTAACATGTCGTTTGGATACTCCTTCATCCTAGAGATTGTCGCCGGAATTCTGTGCACAGTGGCCGCCGTAGTGCTCGCCTGTGACCAGTGCTGCTACAGGTAAATCATACAACACAACACAACACAACACACACGCCTCTACTTTATATATTGGTGTCTCTTCCTGGACGTTGGTAAACAGTTTCAACAGTTGGATATCAGGAACTCACTGCGATACACCAACTATTTCACGTATACAGCCACTTTAAATCCAGTTTCACACATAGCATACAACATGTAGAGTGTCTACACACGAAATGATCTGCCACTCTGCTAGAAAATATATATTTAAACTCGCCATACGGACTATAATACAGGTCAGCGAAGAATATACATTTTCAAGGGATCGGTAGGGGCTAGGACCTCAATAATTGCATATTCTATTGATTCAATGACCAGTTAACATAAAAATACCAAATAAAGTCACAATTATTACAGCAGGAACTGATCAAGAAGATATTAGTGAAAAAAAAACGTCATATTTTCCACTTCCGGTGGCCATTTTGGCGACCATCTTGGATGGGGGTTCCAACTTTACATATAAAGGTGACATTATGTCTTAGATTCACAAAAATATATACATTTGTATACTATGCACCTGGGGCACTGTTCTCCAATTTAATTCAATAACTTCATATGCTTCTTTTCCGCAACATCGTCGCCACATTCTGTTTTATCAGCTTTTCTCCAGGGAGAGGGGCTCCCGTAAGTTCCGTAATATGTGCCCCGACCCAGTGTTCACTCACACTGCTGCACTTCTCCATGTTTTTTTAAATCTGTATTCAATATGTTAAAGAGCAAATATTTACATAGCCCGTATGTGTTACACTAAATCATATTCGGTGATTGGTAAACTGCCAATTGGGTCACCGGTGTCATACCCCAATAACACACAGACCGTAACACGAATACGACGTCACAAATTGTAGACCTGATCTGAACTAATCACTAAAATCTGCCAGCAGAATAATTGAACTTAGCTTTACAAAGTTCAGCTGAATTGCATCTGAAGCCAGTTAGTCCACCAGCTTCTATTTTGAAACATATTCCACACCATGATCAGCCATGATAGCTGTACTTTCCGTTTCATCTTATTCCCGTCGTTTGTTTGCATCTCTCTATCGACATAATTGAATACATACGAAGCGGAAACAATTAATTGTAATTTTTGGAACTTATTGTCAAACGAGAGACATATATATAATACTAGCCGATGAGCCCGACGTTGTCCGGGCTATTCAAAAACCAAATTTCAAGTCGATAGCTCTACCCAGCGCTATTCAAAAACAAAATTTCAAGTCGATAGCTCTACCCGTTTCCGAGATCTGGTCTGCGCATGCGCGAAGCTGGCGTCGCACGGGCTCGGCGACCCGATAAAATTCGTATCCGGGGCAAGATACATTCACATAGCAAATTTCAAGTCGATAGCTCTACCCGTTTCCGAGATCTGGTCTGCGCATGCGCGAAGCTGGCGTCGCACGGGCTCGGCGACCCGATAAAATTCGTATCCGGGGCAAGATACATTCACATAGCAAATTTCAAGTCGATAGCTCTACCCGTTTCCGAGATCTGGTCTGCGCATGCGCGAAGCTGGCGTCGCACGGGCTCGGCGACCCGATAAAATTCGTATCCGGGGCAAGATACATTCACATAGCAAATTTCAAGTCGATAACTCCACCCGTTTCCGAGATCTCGTCTGCGCATGCGCGAAGCGGGCGCCGCACGGGCTCGCCAATACGACAACGTTCACCGCCCGGTCAAACTACACACACGTACCAAGTTTCGTCCCGATCGGTCGAGAATCGTAGATTTGTATAAATGACAAACAAACAAACAAACAAACATACATACAGACAGAGGTCTTCAAAATATATATGAGACTAGCCGATGAGCCCGACGTTGTCCGGGCTATTCAAAAACAAAATTTCAAGTCGATAGCTCTACCCGTTTCCGAGATCTGGTCTGCGCATGCGCGAAGCTGGCGTCGCACGGGCTCGGCGACCCGATAAAATTCGTATCCGGGGCAAGATACATTCACATAGCAAATTTCAAGTCGATAGCTCCACCCGTTTCCGAGATCTCGTCTGCGCATGCGCGAAGCTGGTGTCGCACGGGCTCGGCGACCCGATAAAATTCGTATCCGGGGCAAGATACATTCACATAGCAAATTTCAAGTCGATAGCTCCACCCGTTTCCGAGATCTCGTCTGCGCATGCGCGAAGCGGGCGCCGCACGGGCTCGCCAATACGACAACGTTCACCGCCTGGTCAAACTACACACACGTACCAAGTTTCGTCCCGATCGGTCGAGAATCGTAGATTTGTATAAATGACAGACAGACAGACAAACAAACAAACAAACAAACAAACATACATACAGACAGAGGTCTTCAAAATATATATGAGATAGTAGGCTAAATGTGTGTTATTTTAATTCACCATTGTTACGATTCTCGGTTGGGTTGCACCGATTTTTGGGGAAATATGTGTTAATTGATGAGAATTTTATCGAATTCGACTGGACTAGAAAACTTTTGAACACAGTTGAAAAAATCGATAGGTTTTGAATTTCTCGAACGTTTTTCGTCTTATTATATTTTTGGATGTTAGTTTTGAAGAATAATGTGTCAGGAAGGGGTAGAGCAGTCAAAGAAACAGATAATTTGAAAAATGCTGCATGCTTTTGAATCAATTTTCCCCAAACTTGATATTTCCTCGAAAATCCAACTGTGACCCTTCTAAAATAATATAATATACACGCTGATGCGTCACTATAGTTATTTCCTATTCTGGGTTTGACAGATATTTCTCGGTCTCATTATACAGGTATATGTACAATATGAACAACAAGTCACATGACAGTACACGCGTGCAACCGACTCGCAACCGTCATTGGGACAAGATGCGTGAGAGCAAACAAGAATCAACCAGTCGCTGGGACAAGGTTCGTGATGATGCTCGCAGCAGCAAAGAAACAGGCCGATGGGACAAGGTCCGAAATGACCTGAAAGAGAAAAACTATGACACCGAACCGGAAAGAGCGACAGATCGAGGCTTCAACTACGATCCTCCCAGAAAGACACCGACCAAGGGAATCCAGGCGTATGAGAAGGTCTTCACCGTCGCCAAGAAACCCTCCCGAGATGTGTCTATTACAAATTATTGAGAAAAATTTTGAAAGCGAGAACGTCGCTAGAAATTCTATATATTTTTGTACTGAATCTGTGAGATCAATTTGTTGAGCAAATATTCACTGGTGAGTAGCATTTCAACTTCTACGGAGGGACGATGTATATATATGCAGCACGAGGTTGTTGAGATTTATTTGCTCTTTAGCACAAAATATATTACATCATCTGATACGCATCGCGTTATATATAAACATATATTTAATCCGGCCCAGATTATATATTAATTAATATACTAATTACCAGGGGACAGGAGTGTACGATTATATATAAACACTCGCATATATACGCTAATCCGTAAGGGTGATAACTCTATATAGAACGTACTTTGACTAAATAACAGAGATTTGAATGAAAGATTTACAACACCACAAATGATCAACTTTGGTCATACATTAGTCGCCGGGTATTTTTTTATAGTGACTTGATATATAACAATCTATGACATAAAATATGATTAAAATACTATAATTCATCACTATTTGAAACATCTGTGTCTCAGAATATGCCCACAAAGAAATAGAAAACTGCTGAAGACTTCCCCCACCTGGCACCCAGAATGCAACAGAATTCAAACTTTTTCAATGAAAAGGGAAAAACGCTATCTTTAATATATAGAGTTATTCCCCCTGCATTGAAAATAATACTGATTTTACTTCAATCTTGATGACAAAACGCGTTGAAACTCAACAAAAACAACATGTCCACAGTCTATTACACCGGATAAGTTGATAATACAATGTTTTGGAGCTTCCTCTTTCAAATGGTATATAATATGGCATATATTGTATATAAAGTCATCTGAGGGTTCGAAAATTAAGTGGGCCTTTAAAGTTTTCACATTAAATCAATATAAATAAATCTTGATTTAATATAGTGATCCTGCACGTGTGTCCCCTGTGGTTGGGATTAGATATTAAATAATATATAATCACCCCTCCGATTAAGTGTTGATATTATATGTAAGTCATATAAGAATGGCCTGTATCATATACATGTAAGATACTGGAAGAGTCAGTGTTCCCTATCCTTAAACTCCAAATGTGTCTTGTCATAATTTGGCATTTAACCATGATGGCCAATATATAGTAAGACAGTAAAGCCAGAAGCCATGGTGCGTTTCTGAACCTGCATAGTATTCTTACCAAAAAGGTAATCTAGCAAATAATCGCCCAAGACTTATCGTACATTATCCACTGTCTGATATTTAATACTCCTCCTCGAGTGAGAAACGTCAAAACGTCTTAACACAATCGACAAAAGACCATTTCAGCAGACTGATTTTCTCACCTGCTTACGAAAGTGGGAGATAAAATATAGCGAAATATTTTTTTTATGGACAGAAAAATAAACATTCTGTCATATATTTAATAAGTCCAGGAACCCAACGTCACTAGTGTAATCTCTAAATCGTCGCTTCAAACGTTCGAATAGCTGATATATGAAACCTGTGCAGTGGTTGAGCTAGATAGAGTTATTGGAGTTATTGGTAAAAGGGACTATTTAAATTTTACGAACACTTATTAAATGGTTGAGGTGTGTTTGATATTAAAAATTGCGACACAATCTATTCCCATTTTCTTTGTAAATTCCAGTGATGAATATGAGTTTTTAACGATTGCTATTTGTTTTAATGTGCATTGTGAATTCCATTGCACGTGTACTAGTTTATCCCGTCAGATAAACGTTTATATATGTTTTAAACACATTTAAAATCAAAACCGCTTTAGGTTAGAGATTACATTAGTGACATGGGTTCCTGGCCCTGAAGTCGTGAGTATGTGGAACCTCGAATGGGCAATGCATTTGTCCGTCCTGATAGGCGAATTTTGTGTACATGTGATAGTCAAACTGTGATATTGTAGATATTTAAGTTATTTATTACCTTATTATCGTACTCACATGACCGATTTGAACACATTGGATATGTGAACACCTTTTCACAACTTTCAAATTTAAAAAAAAACATTGGGATTGGCGGAGGTATGAAGTCAAATGTCAGTCAGCACAAGATGAGAGAGCTCTAAGTGGTGTCGATTCAAAGCCTTTTGTGGTTCCTTTCAAGTTTCAGCATAAGACAATAAATGAGTATTTTTCATACGACACCAGTGTTTGTACACAATGCGGATCGGAAAGTTGCATTGACTCTGACTGTGTTAGTTGAATGTTGATATTTTCGCTAAACCTTTCTATACTAAATGGATTCTCACACTCAGTTATAAAAGTGGTATATTATTCATTTCGAGGGGTTTCCAGGAAAAAATAGCAGACGACCGACAGACAAAATGATAAACGGAGAGCCTGAATTACCTTCTGGAAATGTATAATTCAGAAACACGATACACTCCCATTTTATTCTTCAAATCGGCGACAACCGAGATAAAAGTCTCCCAAGACATATTATATGGTGTGTTGTTTTAAAAATCGTCTGCGAATAAAATGTTACGCTTACAATGCACCTATACTTTCACGATACTTTCATCTTAATATTTAGCATTTAATGAAATTTTGACACACAATTGGTGTCACTGTAGCTGAAATATCGACATATTTAGGGGGAAATCGGTCATGTGGGCATGCGATTCTGTCCCGAACGGCGTCTCGAATACGCTCCCTCCTTCTTTGAATGAAGTCCTGCGTATGTTCTCTTTTTTCTTGAAACGCATTGTTATATACTGTCATGCATATTAGTATTATTTTGTCGCATTTCCACTTTTTGTGTATGGAGTTTCAAAAGCTATATAGGTTCAGAAGAGCCCATAACTGGAACACCTATCTATACTGCTCTATATACAGATAGCGATGCGGATTGTGACTCGTATGTGCATAGACTCAAATATTCGAAAAGTAATTCGAGGGAGTACGTCATTTTAAACACAAAGCTAATAAAAATATGTTGGAACAATTAAAGTGACTTCCAGCCTCCAGCCTTTTGTGCTGAACAATTTAAAGTGTTACATTCAGCCTGATATATTTATCACAAAAAGTGGTGAAAATAGCATTTCCCCGTTCAGTTCACCTTGTGTGAGTTGTGTTGTTTGTACACATTCGGGACAGGATCGCGGAAACGAATTCGATTGTCAGAATCGCTGGATTGTTATATTTTTGTTATTGTATTATATCTACGTCACGATATATTAAAGTATCTTCACGAAATGTCATATTTGTTTTGTCTTTTTCGCCATTCATCTGACCCAATGTGTTTGTTCTGAAGACCTCCCCACATAAAGTGTTGGCGAAGTGTTTGTGAATGCTCGATATCCCATTCTGGATAAGTTGCTTCTTAAGTTGTGTTTTTATAATTAGTATATATCAAAGTACTTTGAGACCAAAAATTATGGATGTACGCGAAAGTGTAAACAAATTTTGAAAAATCACGTTTTGGGTTTCTTATCTGAAAACCCCAGGAAAATCCCTTTCTTAAGGTGTGTTTTCTTAATCAGTACACTTAGGAGTATCATCAAACCAAAATTCATCGATGTACGCGGAAGTGTAAATAGAAGTGATTTTTGGCACTTTTTGTGGTTCAGCGGCCCCTAAACCCCAGGAATGCGCAACTTAAGAAATCGGTTTTTCAGAATGTTCCATTATTGGTACCAACTTTAGGGGGTCAAACCTTTTGTACGCAAAAGTGTAAATAGAACATATGCGGGCTCCCCAACTGTCTAGAAAATACCTGCATTATCTAGACTATGAACCCACCTAGGGACTACGCTCAATCTACCATCTAAAATCATGACTGTCTGCGAGAAAATAAATAACACATTTCTCATTGCATATTTAAGTTTTTTGGCAGCCAGTTGCAGCCTGCAGGACAATTTTTTATCGGGTAAAGGACCAAAACAACATAAATATTATTCAACCACGTTTTCAATAATATGGCAGACATAAATACTCAATACTGATTCGTCTTTTCCTTTAAAAAATAGTTCTGCAAATGGCTGCCAAAAAAAAACTAAAATGTGCAATGAAAAATATTTTATTTATTTTCTCGCAGACAGCCATGGCATATATGATAGTCGTCTTTTCAAAGTCTGAAGCTGCGAACGTTATGTGTGGCTTTAAGATTGAGCGATTACTATAGATTCAATACAATGTTTGATATATATACGAGCGATGCATTTAATAACCGTCACCAGATGGCTCCATATTTACGTCCACATTGCAATTGTTACGACATTACCGCGCGTATTCTTTACTCGCATATTGCACCCATGGGGGAGATCGTTGCCCAATGTCAAAATGATGGGAATTATCCTATTTGGCAGTAACACAAATTGGATGGAGATAAATTCGAATAATATGTTTTATCGATGGGGCTATCCAGCCAGTCATATTATCCATCACGTCTACTTTATTCACGTATTCCCTTCTTCTCTGCTGCACATTGGCTTCGTGTTGAGATACTAAATAACAAAATTAATATTCTATACAGGCTGTTTATTATACGTATTCCCATAACGAGCTTTGCAGATAGTGAATACTGTCAGTCTGCATGGTCTCGTGGAAACAATTAAACGTACACTTATAGGATCCTATATAGGGGGTCTATGTATGGTCTGAGGTTCCAATTAATACTGGTACAAATGCAGGCATTCTGGCATGCATAACTCAAAGTTGCCAAATTTGTGTTTGCTAAATCACTTGATAAAGTGCGTTTGCCTATAAAACCGAATACAAAACTCCCGAAACAAAAACGACTTTACATGTTTGCGTTATTCCGTTTGTGTACTATAACTGTTAAGAACACGGGGCTAATTGTTATACTGGATTCAAAAAAGAATATATTGCGTTATCGTGTCTATGGGTATGTTGTTTTCAGTCGTTGGACTCAATTATTACAAACAAATCTATAAATTACATGTTATACCCCACTTGTAATAATAAGATTATACAGTTAGGCAATCTAATTTATGCACGGTGGTCATGGCTCATCGAAACTGTTTCAGGGTTAAATTGGACAATTTACCTCATTGAAACTTGATATAAGTAAGTAAGTAAGTAATGCTTTATTCTCAGCCAATTGGTAATTTGGTGCATGAGAAAACATATAATACACTATGTACAAATGAGAACGCCCCGGTCCAGCATCGTGGTCGGCATGCATAGGAAGATTATCGGGCAGGTTGAAAATTCAAATATGAGCCAGAATGAGCGAAGGTTTTATTGAGTAAGTTATATTCGGATGCCAAATATATGGCCGATGTGATACCTGTACAATAGTAGGTTTCCTATAACACTTTCTTTTGTATTTTTAGTGGCGATATAATTAGTTATTTCAAAATTAATATATTAAATTAATAAAGGCATGGCCTGACTCAGTTATCATCGTCATTGAACCTCATCGGCATGACATGGCTCTAGCACCGTTTGAGAGAGAGAACACACACACACACACACCCTCACACACACACACACACACGGTAACGCAAAATGTAAACACGGGGCTAAATAACTGTCTAACAACCATGAATATATCATGTACAAAAATTCGGGTAAGCAGTCTCAGCCCCCCCCCCCTAAAATGTTAGTTAAAAGGCCTCAGTGGTAAAGAGTAACCCAAACCTCCCCAAGCCCACCCACCCTATAGAAGAATTTGATTTATATTTCACCAGAGTTGATCTATTGTGGTGTTGTAATTTCTCATACAAATCGCCGTTATTTCGTAAAGGTACATCCTTTATAGAGTTATTACCCTTTGGCAATGTAAGGATTTTAGCTTTTCAAAGAGCCTGTGGCATGCTTCAACGGCTGGCGTGGCATGCCACATACCCTTTACCACTGATGCCTTTTAACTAATAGTTTTGTATTACTACAGAGTAACATTGGTCTGTATCAGGTGAAAATATGGGCGTACGGCTATATGCGGGAGATATTGCCGAAAACAGACTACAAACCACTGGCCCTACATTATGTATCGTGCTTATCAGGGGTCACATAACTTACGCCGCGAATTGAATTAAAGAGAACTTCTTGTTTTATTTGTTATATGAGGACACAATTGAGTGTTAAAAACCTTAAAGTTATGTACACAAATTGGTCATATTAAGTTTTGGGGTGCACGTCTATATATGCATTGGTTATCACGCTTGCTACCAGTTACAACTTATATGATCTCTCAATGATCTAAACCAGTTTCGACACAATTGAGGTCGTGACGATCATACGAATCAACTGACCATCGGTAGCTATAATTACGTCCCAAATTTGAAGTCTGCCTTTTAAATTCTGAGCCTCTGTTTACGATCTGCATGACTGACAGTTTTATTACCTTCAAAACTTTAAATCGAACCAGGGGCTCCAGTTA
Organism: Siphonodentalium dalli; assembly: GCA_032622095.1. NCBI lineage: Eukaryota > Metazoa > Mollusca > Scaphopoda > Gadilida > Siphonodentaliidae > Siphonodentalium > Siphonodentalium dalli. The sequence goes on from CP136067.1 coordinate 59,259,682, forward strand.
CCAGCTCAATACCAAGTTTCCCATTTCCTCTCAAAACTGGTGGTTATTGCCATAGCCAGGGGTGTTTATCGATGAGGCATGACGTGGCAATTGAGGCTAAATAGTAAAATTGCAAGTTTTATATGAAATCTTTTACCAGTCACCGGGAATGCAAACCCACCCCAACGATGGGCAATAATATCAATCCAATCTGGTGCGAAAATTCAGCGATGCTTAAATTACGTCACAAAAATTATGACGATTTCACCGGAATTGATTATCTTAAATGCTTAAAGGGGTAATGTACTCAAAAATGTTGTTGTTGATTTTATAATCTCTGAGTCGTAGAATAAGGTAATCAGTTCTTCATTATTTGAAACTCTGTTGAGTACGGAGTAATGTTACGGATGACAGATTAGCCGGAATGCGAAAATACAAATTGTCGTTGTCGAGTAATTTGTGTACATTTTTCAATCAAACGTATCAAATAAATGTTATATTATATGCATAGGGCATACTAGTCCCATATACTCATTAAATGTTATATTATATGCATACTAGTCCCATATACTCATTTACGTTATTGCATATGCACTAGCCAGTGAGAGGTTTGAGTTTACGCCCCGTATCAACATAATGTTTTACATGATCGTGTTTGCCACGCGTTGCCCAATCCACTATGCGTCAATTAATTTGATTACGTCTTGACCACGGAAATTCGTAATTTAATTTATGGCTCCAGCCATAAATTAAATTTGTATCAAATTATTAACTTTGATTTTAAGATAACCTATATATTAACCAGTACGTTTACAGAATACATCTTCGACTCAACTTACTTATTTTTCTATATATTATCGATATTAGATCGTTGTTATTACCGGGAATTTATTGAAAATGGCGTACAGTAACCCTTTAACATCTGGTCAAATGGTTTATCTGCTGCAACGACCGACAGCTTATATGAAAGGTGAAGATCTCAAGATATTTATATGATACTTTATGATGACTATCATGTTCTGCAAGGCATCCACGGGATTGTCTGATAAGAAACATATTTCAAAATATATCTCATATAAACACTAATTGTTCGATGACCTTGACCCTTAACAAATGACCTTGACCTCACAGACCTGTGACCTTTACACAGGGATGTGGCTAGAGGGTCTCCGTTGGGGGGTGTCCACCTAGGGAAATTCCAATTGCACCCCCTTGAATCAGAATCAGACACCAAACACAACTTTTGCATAATTCCATTTTTGCACCCCCCCCTTGAATCAGAATCACAGACCAAACACAAGTTTTGCATAATTCCATTTGCACCCCCCCCCTTGCACATCAGTCCTCATGCCTAATATCCTATGTATTCATAAACTATGTTATTCTATATGCCCGGTATAAGAAAATTCAGATACTTTAACCTGAGAATTGCATAAATCCTAACATCTAGTAGCCTACTCCAGACAAATGCACACGGCTACGGGTAAGAGACCAGGACATTGTGTCCGTCCATGTTTGTTCAGCCCGGTGTGAGAAAATTTGGAAAACTATACAAGAAAATCGCAAATCCTAGCATCTAGACTGGCTACAACTGAAGCTTCCCTAGTGTTGTGTGAAAACAAACCCTTAAATCATACCTCTTTTAGGGACGGGTACTGCGTGTTTAATGATTCTTATGCCTTCTTCACCTTAGTCGTGTAAAATAAGGTCTAATCGGGTAAAATATTGAAAAACCAAAAATTTAATTAAAAAAAATTCAAAAATCCAGTAAATTAAAAATGTACGGGTAAAATATTTAAAAACCAAAAATTAAATTAAAAAATTAATCAAAAACATTAATTAAAAAATCCGGTAAATTAAAAATACACAATTAACTCATGTTATAAACAAAAAATTAATATTAACTCATTGAAAAAAAAAATTAATTAAAAAATTAATTAAAAAATTAATTAAAAACATTAAAAATTGTCATGTTTCTGACCAACGCCGCCAGTGGAGGGCTAACATGCTAGTCTATCTATACTATATATTTTGAGACTTCGTATATATGTATGTACTTCATAGAATCCAAAACGCGTGTACAGATTGAGCTCAAACTTCCTATGTAAGTGTCAAATCACACCGACACGACCGTGGTCGTGGTTTAGAGAAGCTCAGAGCACCCGTTCTCCAATCTCAAATCACCGCAAAGGCACGGCGTGGGTTAATCAAGTGATTATTTAATGAGCGTTTGTTTTTGACGCATCTCTATAAAGAGCGTCTGTTTCCCATTCAACGTTATTTGCATCTACGGAACATACATTAAATTTAAAAAACATTTGTTTCTGACCAACCCTGCGAGCACGGATGGCGCGCTTTGTTTTTACAGTATATAGTTATATACCGAAATCATCCCAGATAATCACGAATATAGCATCAGATTTCTCCCCAGATATACCGTATGGAATCTGCCAATCTACGGGAAATTCCAGGGAATGCCGATTGAGCTCAAACTTGCTACCCACGGGAAGTGTCATATATATGAGTGTGTCCTTTATAGACTCGAACCGATTGAGCTCAAACTTGCTAAATAAGAAAATAGCCCCCAAGCCGTAAATATCAACAACAACGATATTGCTACCTACGGGGAGCAACGTTATTAGCATCTGCAGAATTATGCAGAGAGAAAGTGCTTTCCTATTTTTAGAACGCAACACATGTTTACGTCGCGTTGGTGATTGAGGTTCACAACGGGGTTAATTGACTGTCCGCTCTTTGCGACGATGAGGTTCACGGCGGGGACTATTGACCAACACTCACAATTTCGTCTTTTGCATCAGATACCAACACCTCGACCGATCGGGACGAAACTTGGTACGTGAGTGTAGTTTGACCAGGTGGTCGTCGCTGTCGTATTGGCGAGCCCGTGCGACGCCCATGCAGCGCATGCGCAGACGAGATATCGGAAACGGGTGGAGCTATCGACTTGAAATTTGGTATGTGAATGTATCTTGCGCCGGGTACAAATTTTATCGGGTCGCCGAGCCCGTGCGACGCCCGTGCAGCGCATGCGCAGACGAGATCTAGGAAACGGGTGGAGCTATCGACTTGAAATTTGCTATGTGAATGTATCTTGCGCCGGGTACACATTTTATCGGGTCGCCGAGCCCGTGCGACGCCAGCTTCGCGCATGCGCAGACCAGATCTCGGAAACGGGTGGAGCTACCGGGTACAATTTTTTCTTATTGAAACGCGTGGAGCTAAAAATTAAAAAAAAATATATAAAAAAATGTCATGTTTCGGACAAGCCGCCGGTGGCGGGCTAATCTGCTAGTCTACTATATAATTTGAGAACTCCGTGTATATATATGTGTGTGTGTATATATGTATGTGGGTACTTCATGGAATCGAAAACGCGTGTACAGATTGAGCTCAAACTTCCTATGTAAGTGTAAAATCACACCGACACGGCCGTGGTCGCGTTTTGGAGAAGCTCAGAGCACCGTTTCTCCAATCCCAAATCACCGCAATCGGCACTTCGTGTTTAATAGCGTTGATATATAAAGAGCGTTCGTTTTCCGCAGTGTCTATATAAAGAACGTCGTTTTTGCTATCTACTTATCTGTATGACGGGAGTCTGTAGCCTGTCGCTCGAAATATTATGCAGAGACGTTTGTTTTCAATTCAATGCAATGTTATCGCTCGAGCGTTGTCTGTCGTTCCTAGGAAGGGGGGATTTCTACGGGTAAATTTCGTTTCGCTATCTACTTATCTGTATGTCGGGAGTCTGTAGCCTGTCGCTCGAAATATTATGCAGAGACGTTTGTTTTCAATTCAATGCAATGTTATCGCTCGAGCGTTGTCTGTCGTTCCTAGGAAGGGGGGATTTCTACGGGTAAATTTCGTTTTGCTATCTACTTATCTGTTTGACGGGAGTCTGTAGCCTGTCGCTCGAAATATTATGCAGAGACATTTCACAACGGGAAGCGTTTGTTTTCAATTCAATGCAATGTTATCGCTCGAGCGTTGTCTGTCGTTCCTAGGAAGGGGGGATTTCTACGGGTAAATTTAATTAAAACAATTTAAAATTAAAAAAATAAAAAAATAAAAAAAACAATTAATTCATATTAAAAAATAAAAAACCAAAATGTCATGTTTCTGACGAAATTTGGTACAAAGCCAGAAACAAATTTTTTTATTAAAACAATTTTTAAATAAAAAAACAATTCAGAAAAAAAATCTATTAAATTTAAAAAATATTAAATTCATATTAAAAAATATAAATAAAAAAAAAAAAATCATGTTTCTGACAAAATTTGGTACAAATGCAGCCCAAGTGTCTCGGAACCTGTTGCAATTGCTTTTTCGAACAAAGCCATGGGACGAATGCCGCCAGTGGCGGGCTAACCTGCTAGTCTACTATATAATTTGAGACTTCCATATATATATATATATATATATATATATATATGTGTGTGTGTATATATATATGTATGTGGGTACTTCATGGAATCCAAAACGCGTGTTCAGATTGAGCTCAATTTTCGTATATAAGTGTAAAATCCCACCGACACGGCCGTGGTCGCGTTTTGTAGAAGCTCAGAGCACCGTTTCTCCAATCCCAAATCCGATTAAGCTCAAATTTCGTATATAAGTGTAAAATCCCACGGACACCGTCGTGTTCGCGTTTTGGAGAAGCTCAGAGCACATCTTCTCCCGCCCCAATCATCAAAATCACCGCAATCGGCACTTCGGGGTTAATAGCGTTGACATGTAAAGAGCGTTCGTTTTCCGCAGTGTCTATATAAAGAGCGTCGTTTTCGCTATCTACTTATCTGTATGACGGGAGTCTGTAGCCTGTCGCTCGAAATTTCACGACGGGAAGCGTTTGTTTTCAATTCAATGCAATGTTATCGCTCAAATATTATGCAGAGAGATTTCACGACATTAGGACGGGTACGGCAAACTCGAAATATTATGCAGAGAGATTTCCCGACGGGAAGCGTTTTCAATTCAATGCAATGTTATCGTAGAGAGATTTCACGAAACAAAGAATGCGTTGTCTGTCGTTCCTAGGAAGGGGGGATTTCAACGGCTAAATTTTTCCGCCAGAAACAAAAAATTTAATTAAAACAATTTAAAATTAAAAAAATTTAAAAATAAAAAACTAATTCAGAAAAAATATATATTAAATTTAAAAAACATTAAATTCATATTAAACAATAAAAAACAAAAATAAATAAAAACAAATTAATTAAAAAATTTCATTGAAATTTTGTACAAATGCAGCACGAGTGTCTCGGAACCTGTTGCAATTGCTTTTTCGAACAAAGCCATGGGACGAATGCCGCCAGTGGCGGGCTAACCTGCTTGTCTATACTATATATTTTGAGAACTACGTATATATATATATATATATATATATGTGTGGGTACTTCATAGAATCCAAAACGCGTGTACATATTCAGCTCAAATTTCGTATGTAAGTGTAAAATTCCACCGACACGGGCGTGGTCGCGTTTTGGAGAAGCTCAGAGCACCGTCTCTCCCTTCCCAATCATCAAATTCACCGCAATCGGCACTTCGGGGTTAATTGATATTCGCTCGCGATCCAAGAGGAGTAACTCTATACATTTTTTTTATATCTGTATATGTATATTTTTATATCCATATTCACTTCAAACTGCTAATCCCGTTGAGCCAAAACTTGCTAATACCTCGCTAAATATAGAATTTACATTTTCTGATGTATACATTTTTTGTTACAGCTGAAAATCTTAGTCTATTTCCGAAACATTCATATAAACAAGCTCTAAACTTACACCCCTCGATTCCTGCTAACTCACGCAGCTATACACACTGCCCCAAACCGTGAACGCCAACGACATTGTTGGCGAGAAAATAGCCACCAAGCCGTAAATATCAACAACAACGATATTACTAAATACACGTTTTTGGCAATGTGAGAGTTTTCGGGGAGCCGTGATGCCAACAACAACGACCCGAAGCCCTGAATGCCAACAACAGATTCAATGCAATGTTATCGCTCGTAATACTGAAACATTCATATAAACAAGCTCTAAACTTACACCCCTCGATTCCTGCTAACTCACGCAGCTATACACACTGCCCCAAACCGTGAACGCCAACGACATTGTTGGCGAGAAAATAGCCCCCAAGCCATAAATATCAACAACAACGATATTACTAAATACACGTTTTCGGCAATGTGAGAGTTTTCGGGGAGCCGTGATGCCAACAACAACGACCCGAAGCCCTGAATGCCAACAACAGATTCAATGCAATGTTATCCATTATGCAGAGAGATTTCACGACATTACGACGGGTACGGCAGACTCGAAATATTATGCAGACAGATTTCCCGACGGGAAGCGTTTGTTTTAAATTCAATGCAATGTTATCGTAGAGAGATTTCACGAAACAAAGACTGCGTTGTCTGTCGTTCCTAGGAAGGGGGATTTATACGGGTAAATTTTTCCGCCAGAAACCAAAAAATTAATTAAAACAATTTAAAATTTAATTAAAACAATTTAAAATTAAAAAAAATTAACAATAAAAAAACAATTCAGAAACAAAATATATTAAATTTAAAAAACATTAAATTCATATTAAAAAATAAAAAACAAAAATAAATAAAAACAAAATAATTACAAAAATGTCATGTTTCTGAAACAAAGCCATGGGACGAATGCCGCCAATGGCGGGCTAACCTGCCAGTCTACTATACATTTTGAGACTTCCGTATATATGTGTGTGGGTACTTCATAGAATCGAAAACGGCTGCGCGGATCGAGCTCAAATTCGTATATAGGGTCAAAAAACCACGGGGATGGTCAATGTCGCTTTTTTGACAAGCTCTTAGCACTCATTCTCCAATCCCAATCATCAAAATCACCGCAAACGGCACTTCGGGGTTAAGGCATCAACGATCTTTATATTGACCATATTTGGAGTTGTTAATCGACTAACGCTCTTTATTGCCATCGGCGTTACTAAACGGTTACCCATGTGTACGAAACTACGGACGCAAAACGCGAAATGCATTTATCTTGATTAAAAAGGCAGAATTAACGTGTTGTGTGATTCTTATGTCTGTCGTCCCTAGGAACGGGGAAAGTTTTCAATCATACCTCTTTTAGGGACGGGTACTGCGTGTTGTGTGAAATCAAAAAATGCGTGTTGTGTGATTCTTATGTCTGTCGTTCCTAGGAACGGGGGAATTTTTCATAGCTTCTCGTTTTTCCGCCCGATGTACCTTAAATCATACCTCTTTTAGGGACGGGTACTGCGTGTTGTGTGATTCTTATGTCTTCTTCACCTTGAAACGTGTACCCACAAATTATATATATGTTGCTACATACGGGAAGTGTCATGGACGGGTTAAATTGTGACCCCCGACCTGACCTTGACCTTGAAAATTATCAATTCAAGGTCAAAATCGGGAAAAATGCACAATTAACTCATGTTATAAACAAAAAATTAATATTAACTCATTGAAAAACAAAAAATTAAATTAAAAATTAATTTTAAAAAATCCTTAAAAAAAATAATTTAAAAAATTTAAAATTGTCATGTTTCTGACGAACGCCGCCAGTGGTGGGCTAACCTGCTAGTCTATATATATACATTGAGACTTCCGTATATATATATATATATATATATATATATATATATATATATGTATATATGTGTGTGGGTACTTCATAGAATCTAAAACGGCTGCGCGGATTGAGCTCAAACTTCCTATCTAAGGGTAAAATCCCACGGACACCGTCGGCGTCGCGTTTTGGAGAAGCTCAGAGCACCCGTTCTCCACTCTCAGTCACAAAAACGGCACTGCGGTGGTTAATCAAGTGATAATTTAATGAGCGTTGTATATGACGCGTCGCTATAAAAGAGCGTTTGTTTACAATTCAACACAACGTTATCGCTCGAAATTTAGCATCGAATTTTTTTTATTTCTTTTATCAAAAACATAATTACGTGCTGGACTCTGTCATTTTAAGAATATGTAAGTATTATACACATACACACCAAGTCTCAGCTTAAAATTTTGAAAAATAAGAGTTTTATCGACATAAATCGATTTTAATGGGAAATCCTATGTTAAAATTTAGCATCGAAAATTTTTAATTTCTTTCATCTAAAATATAATTACGTTTTGGACTGTGTCATTTTAAGAATATATAAGTATTACACGCAGTCACACGAAGTCTCAGCTTGAAATTTTGAAAAATAAGAGTCTTATCGACATAAATCGATTTGAATGCGAAATCATGTGTTAATAAATTTTAGGGCTCAGTTGTTCTTTGTATTTTCTAAGCTGCTTCATATTGGGCCCCAGGGTTATTATTTTCACTCGGGACGGGTCAACCGATTGAGCCCAAACTTGCTACCTATGGGTACATTTGTCCCGAAAGTGTCACGGACGGGTCAAATCGTGACCCCGATGTGACATTGACCTTCAAACTGGTCAAGTCAATGTCAAATTGGGTAAAACTGGCGGATTTCTGTACTTTTGTCCGGGGAGTGTTTTGGACCACGACCTGACCTTGACCTACAAAATTGTCAATTCAAGGTCAAATCGGGTAAAACTTGCTGATTTCGACGAAATTTGGTACAAATGCAGCACAAGTGTCTCGGAACCTGTTGCAATTGCTTTTTCGAACAAAGCCATGGGACGAATGCCACCAGTGGCGGGCTAACCTGCTAGTATTATATATATTAGAGCATATTTATAATATTTATAATATTGTGAGCATATTTATCATATTAGAGCATATTTATATACGGAATTTAAGCTTTACAAAATAAATAAATAATTAATAATATTTGAGGGAATTAAACGGACATGGCTCATTCGAACCCAAAAATTTATGTGTACGTAATTCGAGAAAAGGGGTCTCAAAACATGCATATGCAAACTATTCCAGAGCTAATTCGTCGATATAGCGCTAAAAACGCGTTTTGTTAGTTATATTTTTGCGTAAATTTGATATCGTTTCGCTGTTCCGGTTAATTTTTTCTAATCTGCCGATCTTCCGAGTGATGCCGGCAGCGCTCGTGTGTTTTCGGAAAGTGCATTCTCGATGCCGCCATGTTTGTGACATAATATTTTCCAATGTTTCCCCAGCGTCTCTATCATTTTCGGTACGTGATAATGTGTTTCCGTTGGATCCTATTTGTCCATGCGAGAATAATAATCTCTGTTGACAAGGATGTGAAGATAGAACGGTTTTCCAGTTTGTTACACAATGTCAACATGAATTTTTGTCATTTACATTGATCCTTGGAACACATTGATTTTCTCAAATATACTCTAAACGCAATTTTGTAGGCAATAATGTTCAGTTGAGTGTGTCGATGAACTGCAGTTAGTTCAATTCCGTGGTTCTTTTTAAAGGTACTCAATCCGATCAGACGGTCCCCATACCATCAAGATACAACAGCAACAACAACATTTCTTCAAAATACGCTTTAGTTATCAGAATCGATATATTGCAACAATATAATGCTAATCATGCACTGTCAACTGTGGTATCAAATTTCCCAAAACTTGTTGTTATCAACATTTTGTTCAACAAAATATGGCCGTATTATCACTAAAGTATCACAAAATTTGACCGTATTACCACTTGACTTTAGAGTTATCCGTCTTCATCCGCAATTTTGTCCGAGACCCTCCGTTTGACCATGTGTTTCTGGGCCACATATTATTACACATCTTGAGAAATGACAAACTTCAACAATCGATATCTGATCACTCTGAGCTCGTGTCAAATATTTTTACCCCCCCCCCCAACCAAAGAAATAGTAATTTAGGAGCGTCTGATCGGATTGAGTACCTACCCAGGTGGTGAAAAATAAAAGATATCAAAAATCGATATCTGATAACTCTGGGCTTTGATGGGTCCTCGACTCAAGTCTAATATTTTGTTAACCCCAGAAGCCAGAGAAACACTAATTTAGGACCGAAATGAAAAGGAGCACTCAAAATTCTTTATTTTATTTCACCATCAGTTTAGTTAAAACCACCTGCCTCTGAGTCACAAGACGAAATGTGGGAAAAGGGCAAACATGTAAGACCTCCATCTCATGGGTAAATGCTGAAAAGACAAAATAGTCTTGTCGATAAAAGTTTTGACCTAGAAAATATTTGGACTAAGTTGGTTTTTATTCCATTTTGAAGAGGAATAATAATCATATTCTCTACAACATATCCAAAATCCGATAAATCCGCTTAGAGCATATAATGTTCAATTCAAAATGTCATCCATGATGACAATTGGTAATGAAAAATGCTGATTTTCTGTGATACGTGGCTTTAGGTGCACCAACTATCGCCAAGTTAGCAATAAAATGAAATATACACACACAATGCTTAGTCGTAAACCATATAATTATGAGAATGTCTGTCCCAACATGGCCATATCACACCTGTTACCCCATTTGATATTGGAATAGTTAGAAAATCGACATGAAAAATAACGCCAAAAAAACAGCGTCTTCACCATCGGTTTCAGTAGTAGAATAGGATTAAATTTATTTTAATTTATTTATGTGTCTACATTGTTTACACGCCGTTCCCACGTCACAACTTTCAAATTATACAGCAGTGCGGAACACAAGGCTCACATCTACTACTTTCATATGATATCTAATTTTTCCGTGTGTTAAACAAAATATATTCAAAACAGTTCATCTAAGTAGATAATTAACACAGTTCCAATGCTATACGTGCGTGTGTACACACTCTCCCCACCTGCCTATCTTGTTTACAGTTGTTGATTTCAACATATATAAACATGCAATGGACGATCGATCTACGTAAATTGTGAAAAACTATATGCATACATACTTAGCTAGATCATATCATGAATCTCTACACTGGCTACGCCCGAGACAATTCTACACCAGTTCAAGTAATGTGAAATGTTTAATGTTCAGATATATAGGGAAGTTTATAAACATTTTTTTAAAACAGTGCAGCTAATATATTCTTAGTTAATATCGTTCCTCAGTAAATAGCATATTCCACTGTGTACGTATTTCACGAAGATCCCAGCTCGATGTTGCATGAAATATGTCACTTTGTTGAGTCGAGTTTGATAAGCATCCTTTACAATCATTAAATTTCTCACGGGTAATCAATTCAATGTTTATTTCGATGTCGACTCACAAAAGCCACAGACAAATCATGCAATCTGGAGTGTAAAACCCCATATTGTGAAATATATTATTAAGGAACAAGTAATAAATAAATATATAGAGTCACTGAGTTGTTTTTTGTTTTCAATGCTATAAAGTTCTCCGTCAGAACATTAAAACGTTTCCATATTTTTAACTGGTTAAATATGATCTCTACGGTAGCCAGAGTATAAATTCATGACATGATCTAATACTTGGCGACCAATTCCTATATTCTATAAGAAATATATTCAGCATATACTGCAAATCATGCAATTTACTACGATAATGATGTTGGATTGAAATTAAAATAAAATGCATCTCAACATAATTACTTATTATACATGTATAAGTAATATTATGTTCCTTTCTGAACACCCCCCCCCCAATCGCACCATCACCATGTCTCGGATAAATTCAGGATGACCGTCCTATCATTAAATTCTTGTCAACAGAGACCATTTTTCTCACAGGGACACATAGGATAAAACCCCTTTATCGCGTACCGGAAATTATAAGACGCTGGGGAAGCTTATTCACGAATACACCCGGAAATCCTCGGCTGTTGTCGGTGATTGCATCATCAAAAAATGGCAGCTAGGTTGGAAACAATGTTCGGGACCGAACATTGCGATTTTGTTGTAATTTTCATGACTTGAATTCGTCTTCATGGGACATATATTGGTCGTAGAAAGGTAGTTTGGGTATTTATCTACCTATTTTGATACCGGGAAAATTTCAAAAACGAATATTATTTTGTGTATTTTGGAGCGCAAACCGCCATGTGGCTTTAGGTGACAAAATACTAAAGACAAATTTATTATTATTGTCGACATCGTTGGAACTTGTCTCTTGCAGGGTCATATGTCTTATACGCGATTGAGTCGCATCCATAAATTTTGTGGAGCCCCGATCGAACCACAATCCCTGATTCGGACTCCGGAAATAATTTGGAAACTTTGGAGTTGATATATTCTAGCAATTAGTGAACGAACCGGGTTGTTTGCTACATTGAAAATTATCACGCCATCTTTGTTCGCACTGTATACATAGATTGGATAGCTGCGCATTCTGTCAGTGTTAAATTGGCTGTTTTCAGACAACGATTTTGTTATTGAATAATTATTAACTGAACTTGCAATTTGAAAACGGATATTGGAAATTCAGCCAAGAGTTTAAAGCAGTGCCGTTCATTTGGTGTGACACTCGTATACAAAACTATCTAGAACATAATGTTAACACAGACATATATTGATGTGGTTGTGCGCCCATCCTGATGAGTGATGAACAATGTTTTCTCTGACTAAAAATTAATATTTTATACAACGGATTCAGGTGAGAGATAACGTGTCTTTTAGTTAAATAATAATAATAATAATAGGAATTTATAGAAATCGCCGGAAAGTCTTTTTGTTGAGTTAGGTTTTGGGAGAATTCCAACTAACAGTAATGTGTATTTAATGTTGATATATGCTATTGGTATTGAGTCATCGCTAGAGAACAGTGTTGGGGCGATTACATGTCAAATGTAAATGTAATCGATTACGATTACAATTACTTTACATTACAGATTACATCTGATTACAAGGGGACATGATGGAAATAAATTGACATGGATCAGTTGTTCATGTTATCCCCGATGACATAATTATGTGTCGCATGTCAGTATCAATTCAGCGGTGCTAAATGTATAATAAATACCTGGCTGCATGGCTCCCAATGAACCTAATTTATTTATATAATACATAAATTATCGATTATACGTTATGTGCGGTAATGTATTTGATTGCATGTGTATGTGCTAGTAGATAATTCATACTGATGTATGTTAGTCTGTATGATGTATTAGTGTTTTTTCTACAATTAAAGAACAATGTATTACGTGTGTGTAACCAAGCATAAGCACATACTGGAAATGTAATATTATTAATTAATGTATTTGAGGAGACGATTGCTGTGGAGGAGATTTGAATTTGTTTCATCTCATTAAAACCGTACAAACAGTTTTTGAGATGAATATGAAATATAAATTTATGTGAAATTAATATTTACAAGTGACCAAGCAAGTTACATACACGGAACACAAACCAATTCTCGCCATTAACATCGGCATTTATTGTCATGTATTCGCTGCGCTGTGGGATCATCCATTTTGGTGCACACGATCGACCTTCACCCTGACTCAGATAGCGCCACAAAAGCCATAATCCTCTAAGGGGTCACGCCGTGCATCGGGCTAACTACAGACTAGAGAGATCAAGAAAAAGGCCAACATGAAACACCATGCAGTATCCGAATGAATGAGAGAGTAGTATAATGACAGTATGTGAAATACCGAAGCTTGGGGGTGGGGGTCGGTCACGGTTTAAGCTGCTTCTTGCTCAATTTTTCGACAATGTGACATTGAGGATGTAATGAGGAATGATATTGATTCATCGCGTTTTGTCACACAAACTAGACGAAAAATCAATGTTGAGGTGTGAGGTTATTCGAAACCGCGCCCTTGGAAACCAGTAATACAGGGGCGTGTATAAATATATCAGGTTAAAATGAAAGCGCCACTTTAAAATATGCATCGATAAACAATGCATAATAACATTGGGGCGTGCCATTAAAACGAGTAAATTATAAATAAAAAAATATATCAGTTTAAAACGAGCGCGACACTTTATAAGATGAATCGATAAACAATACATAATTAATAATTTACTCGTTTTAACGGAACGCCCCTGTAATGCAGGCCAGGGGTTTTCGAATTAACGTGAATTCCGTTGTTTATTCCTTATTTCTTAATCGGCAAAATCTGGGAATGGTGGCAGATGACCGCAAAACAGTGCATGTGGGGCCACTTGGGCCAACATTTTGAGTCTATTTCAAACTTTTAAAAAGTGACCCGAAAACGAGTTGCCACTCTATTCGGAAAATGTGGCAAAACGTCCTAAATGAAATGGGACGAACAAAAAATTGGAAAAGTGGCAAATGTTCACAAACGCCAGAAGTTTTTCCGAATTTGTTTCCAACCGAGCAGATGGGAGTGTCATTTTCGGAACACTTTTTTGTGGTCCACCCGCTTTTCATATAACTGTTCCTTAATTTGTCGCATGTTTTTTTTTATTTGATTCGGGCATGGCATCGAAAAACTAATTAGTTCGAACGTTCTTGACTTAATTAATTAATTCGCTAAAACGTGTTTGAGATAGAAATATGTTTGCCGTCAATGCAATAATGGTTTTTGAGTTTTTCAATAATATAAAAAAGTACAAAAATTTTAAACCACTAATTCGATGTAGAAATATGATATTCACATCTAGCTGAAGAGTAAGAAATCACCTGTACTTTGCTGAAAAACCGCCTATTTCCGGTTACATTGCTTATTATTGAAGGTTGGGGATACAACATTATAGCACTGAAATGTATTGATCACATGGTACAAGATAAATCAATGCATTGGTCCAAAGTGGAGATAGAAACATAGCGTTAAATTTGGAATTATGTTAGACACGATATCTGGTGATTTTCGGACAGGAAATACCGCGCCGAATCGAACGATAGCAATATCTCAGTTTCCTGCACAAATGGACTTAAAACACTATAGTGCTCAGTCGACGATAATTTAAGCAACTATCTATAGAGTAATGACAGAGAAATAACTGTCTAATTCTGAAGTATGGTTTTTATTTTTGTCGTCCAATCAGTATGTTCTTGAGCCGAACAAAACTAGTGTTCCTACGCGCAGTATATTTCCTCTATCTCAGTTCTGATTATCATATTTAAGTATTTATAACTCATGATATCAATGAGATAGAAATATACTATTTTTTACAGCAATTTCGGCCAATCTGGATGGTGGTAGTGCACTCTAAAAATGCTAAACCTTTTTCATTGGGATTAATTGATCATTTGGTTAGATTTAAATGAAATGGTTTGAGGAAATAATCGTCTTCATGCACCCCTGCATGTATTGACAGAACACCCTTTTTTTTTCTTTTGAGAAACTTTTTTTTTTCTTCTAAATTTGACCAGTTTCAGCCTATACAGAGTGAATAACGACATAGCGAAATTTTAGTGAAATTATAAATACGTATCTTCTAATCGTATAGAACTGTGCTAGCACTAAGAAACATTGAAACTAGAAAAGGTTATCATATAGCCGCAAGGGTTTGTCGCTAAGAAAGCAAGT
This sequence comes from Siphonodentalium dalli, assembly GCA_032622095.1. Lineage (NCBI taxonomy): Eukaryota > Metazoa > Mollusca > Scaphopoda > Gadilida > Siphonodentaliidae > Siphonodentalium > Siphonodentalium dalli. The sequence goes on from CP136067.1 coordinate 59,275,028, forward strand.
GAAAATATAAATTAAAAAAAATATATAAATAAAAACGGAATTTTAGGAATCGAATTTGGCATTTGATGATTTATGTCCATTAGAAGTGAGGACGTATTCGATTTCTGTGGTCTCCCATGTGACCACAGTTTTTGTAATTATGTAAATGACGATGCGTAAAATAGTTATAAACAGCTCGTTTTAAATATCAAATTCTGTTAGTTCTATTTTTACACGCTTTCTTAATGACATGCTCGTGTGGCCATTGGGCTGTCAAACTACAAAATGTATTGTGTTGTAAGCGAAGACCATAACACCCAGGGAAGAGAAATAGAGACGAAGAGATGTGTTAAACATCCAACTTTCTTACTCTTTGTGAAAGTTCACAGTTTTGTAAGATAATTAAAGTAGCACATTGAGTAGCATATTTAACACAGGCTGCATTGACAGTTACGTCCCATGACAATTAATGTCATGGTTGTCACCCTTTCACAAACCCTGCAATCGTGCATTGTTTCCTTAATCTATATTGTTGAAGTTCGCTTGCGCACATGCAACCTCGCTGTCAACACTTGTTAGATCTAGAGTGTAGCCGACATAATCTCTGGGGTATGTTGCATGGGCTTTATCGTTCGCAAAGCCATATCACAATATTGTGAGTTTAATTAGCGAAGAAAAGACAACGCAGTGGGTTTTGTCTCTTCTAAATGCTACTTTGTATTCAGAAACCATCGAACCCCAGTAATTAGCAAATGACAAACTTCGCGGTTACTATGACATTGTGTGTTACTATGGTATTGCTATTGAGATGCACATTGCGTGAAAACTCAGATGATTTTACGGCACCAAACCTACACCACAGATATCGTCTAGCGAAACTTGTAAATAATAGTCGGTAGGTGGCGAGAACAAGCGGCCACAAAGGGCCCAGTGATATGCTCAATCAAATTTATTATTCCACGTTGGTAATCTCTGTCTGCACAGCTCATTCGGTTAGCAGAATATTGGATTATTCCTCTTCGCTAAAAGCTTGGTATACATGCTACACGTTAGACACAAAACTTCTGAACGGGTTGACCGTGTACGTTTATCGGCGAAATGATCATCTGAGTCAGGGGACCTCCGTTGCTAATGGCAACACAAGTTATGCGTGCGTGTGGCTGAACCTGGCTAATTTGCTACGTGTTATGCTTAGAGACAATTGATCTCAATGGTATTCTGCCAAACTGTACCACGCTAAGAGAAAATGTCATGCTAGCTAAATATACTCTATTTTTCCTATTTATGAGGGTGTCACACCTCCCCAAAATCATGTATACCAGTTAACAGAGGGGTGAATACGGAATACCATTTACTTTTGTGGGGTCAATACCAGTGGGGTCAATGCCAGTTAACAGAGGGGTGAATACGGAATGCCAGTTAACAGATGGGTGAATACGGAATGCCAGTTAACAGAGGGTGAATACGGAATGCCAGTTAACAGATGGGGTGAATACGGAATGACAGTTGACAGATGGGGTCAATACGAAATGCCAGTTAACGGAGGGGGTAAATACGGAATTGCAGTTAACAGAGGGGGTGATTGCGGAATGCCAGTTAACAGAGGGGTGAATACGGAATGGCAGTTAACAGATGGAGTGAATACGAAATGGCAGTTAACAGAGGGGTGCATACGGAATGCCAGTTAACAGATGGGTGAATACGGAATGCCAGTTAACAGAGGGGTGAATACGGAATGCCAGTTAACAGAGGGGTGAATACGAAATGCCAGTTAACAGATGGGTGAATACGGAATGCCAGTTAACAGATGGGTGAATACGGAATGCCAGTTAACAGATGGGGTGAATACGGAATGGCAGTTAACAGAGGGGTGCATACGGAATGCCAGTTAACAGAGTGGGTGAATACGAAATTCCAGTTAACAGAGGGATGAATACGGATTACCAGTTAACAGATGGGTGAATACGAAATTCCAGTTAACAGAGGGGTGAATACGGAATACCAGTTAACAGATGGGTGCATACGGAATTTCAGTTAACAGAGGGGGTGAATGTGGAATGCCAGTTATCAGAGGGGTGAATACGAAATGCCAATTAACAGAGGGGGTGAATACGGAATACCAGTTAACAGAGGGGTGAATACGGAATACCAGTTAACAGAGGGTGAATATGGAATTGCAGTTAACAGAGGGGGTGAATGCGGAATGTCAGTTAACAGAGGGGGTGGATACAGAATGGCTGTTAACAGAGGGGTGAATACGGAATGCCAGTTAACAGATGGGGTGAATACGAATGCCAGTTAACAGAGGGGGTGAATACGAAATACCAGTTAACAGAGGGGTCAATACGGAATACCAGTTAACCAAGCGGATGAATACGAAATGCCAGTTAACAGAGGGGGTGAATACGGAATGCCAGTTAACAGAGGGGTGAATACGGTATACCAGTTAACAGAGGCAAATTTGATAGTGTAATGCTTATAGTGTTCTGAAACTTCGCTGACATTTTCTCAGATATATTACTTAGTGCTTTCGGTTATATATTTTTTCATAACGTGATTTCATTAGTTTCAATACGAGAACCGAAGATTATATGCCGTCTTAATATCTAACGTGTGTGTGTCTATATGGCCTATAATCCCAACACCAGACAAAGTATATAATGCCTACATAACTCAGTAGTCCTGCCGCAAAGACACAATTGCATGTTTTAGCGGATACAGTTTTTTTCTCAGCGGATTCCTTTGGTCTAGGGAACCATTCTGAAGAATCAACCGGCTGACTAGCTAGCAGCATTGAGGAATTTGTGAAATTCTGGTAAAACAAAGATGGTGGTCAAAATGGCCGTCCTTGCAACAAGGAGATTGCTCCTAATGCAAAAGAAGCAGACAGGGCGCATAGCACTAGCACACTGAATGTGTTTCTATTATCGCTTTGTGTTAGTTCAGCCGAGTTTGTGCTGATGGTTTCGAAGATAGCCCTCAATATGGCGGCATGAAATTAATTTCGAAAATCTTTTTATTTTTTATTTTTACTTAATTCACAAGAAAAATCCTCAGTACAGGTAAGCAAAGTCCTATTTGTCAGAAATGAATACAATGTCAATAACGACTCACTGCAACTTAAATGTGGTCATCAAATTGGCACCTATTACGGTGTCTTCTTATGTAGACGTGAACCTAAAATACATGTACGCAAACTTAATGAAATGAAATGTGATCACCCATCATTTTGGAAGAAGTTTGGTATGATATTGAATTAAGAGCCAAATACAGGTACATTTCTACATATTTAATCTGAATCTATCAAATGTGGCTCAACATGATAACACCATCCATTGATGTGAACAGTTGTATTCTCTAGAGCGAGCGCGTTTGCTTACTGCGCCATTCTTATGGTTCATGGCAATATGGTGCACGCGAAGTATGATGCCATGTAGTTGGCCTTGAGGTTCTGCGTGGTCGCTGACTCAAACGTGAACATCTTATCACACGCAGAACAGTACCAATTGCTAATGTGACGTCTATTGGAACAAACATTTACCGATCACGGGGTCCTTGAGTTTCCATCTTTGATGAAGACAAACTTCATGGGATCTAAATTTGACGGGTCAATGTCTAAGGTATTCTAATTGCTCATGCTTGAAATTTGTCCGCTTCATATTATCTGCGGATGACTGAGTACCAATGAGCAGCAGATATTGGAAGCCTTCGTTTCACATTTTTCACCATTAAAATGTCGAAACAATTCTTTCATCAGTCAGTGTGAATTGTTATTGTACACCCATAGCAAGTACACACGAAGCTCGTGGCTTGTCGCAAACCATCGACCCAGTGAGCCTCTATATCACGGACTGATGTCAATGATTTTCAATTAACTTTAAAAAAAAACATTTTGACGTCGGTCATATAATAATAAACTATATGTATAACATTTGCACCGAAACCTTTAATGATATAATTCACCAGTTGCAAATCAACAACAGAGCAAGCATTATCACGTTTGGGTGACAAGAGACCAAGGCAATCTAGAAGTGATCGTGTGGTTCACTTTGAAAACGTTACTTTTTCAAGCTTGAAATCCTAATTGTTTCCGTCTATTCGGGTAGCTATACGTCATTGCCATTATCATTAACAATTGTAAGGGAAGGAACCATGCCACGCTGTATCGGTAATATTGCTCCAGTAGATGGAGAACAGTTAACAGTTTAGCGACAATCATCCTCATGTTAAGGGTTTAACACCGTGCTGGATAGACTTCTCGTAACGACCAACATAGCTTGAAGTCATTGTATTTAGTTAAATCTAGTTACTGTCTGGGAATGCTTTATTACATGGCATTGACGCGATTAGCCAGAAGTGGACGCTGTGCACAACATATATCGCGTGTCATTCCACAGAGGCCTGGTGGCAATCAGAATGTTAGCGTGTACCAGTTGCATGCATACAACTAAAGATCCCGTTGATCTGATCGCCAACCCATCCTGGTCATTTCTTTCTGGGTGCACAGGTGACATTTGGGTAGAATGGCTTCTTTTGGACTTATTTGCCATAATTATGTAGTCTCATGTTGTATAACTAAGTCAGTATAAATTGAGCTTTGACTCTCCCATCGTTGATAGGCAGACATGTCAGATATAAAACTACATGCAATGTGTGGCATCTATTTATTCATTTTCCACATTGTGGCATGCATGTACGTCACTGACTGGCCTCAGGCCATCCATTTTAGGGTTTAGGCGTCGAGTGTGGTAACTACGGCAATCGCTGTTAGTTTGAATCGGATCTGATCATGCTTGTGAAACTATTACTGAATGTCCGTAAATAGTCACTGTCATATCAGTTTTCATGCATTGCACTCTCATGTCAGCGTCAGCAATGATGATCATGGAGAAAGATATCCATGTCAATATTTAGAATAATAACAACTAAATACGCAGATGTTCCTGCAACTTGGATAGATAAATCCATTGTCGCGACATGGTGTTGGCATGATACGTGCATGTAATGATGTTGCGCATGACGAACATTCACAAAATCGCGACGGCCGGGCACTATACCGATAGCTCACCGGCCAACATGTTATCTAGATGCATGTAACTCCACACAGGCTTCCATCATGATTCCATATGATATGAACATATGCATTGGTGAGGTCACATACGACTGACTACATACATTGTTCAACACTGAATATCCTCACGCCTTGTTGCTCACAGACGAAGTCTTCGGCGACACTGATGTGTTTGATGTGGCCGTGCATATTGGCGATTGCAACTAAGTCCACCATTTCATTTTGATCATGCATGAGCGTACGTCGTGCATTGTCTACTATACGACGACTGATGACGTTGGTAGCAAAGACGATGCATCGCAATGGATAGAGTTCTGCATGCAGAAGTCATCACAGAAAAGCAATGCTGACTTACGTGGCATATAGGCTTTCCTCGGCCTCAGCAATCTGGCCACAAATATCTACAGCTAGGTAAATCGCAACTTTAGCCATGGATTTATTGGATAACTCTCGCACGGATTTGTTTGCAACAAAATATTCTGTGTTCAAATTATACACGAGGAATACTTTGCGAACCTGCATTTTGTAAATCTTTATCTGAATAACTGAATTCTTTATACCATTGACTTTGTTGGTGTTGGAATTTATCACAACAATTTGTCAAATTATATATACAGCCATCTTACAACCATTTTTTTCTTTTGTTCATATATATGCGACTTTTATTTGCTTAACGACAACTGGTCACGACATTATACATGCGTATGGTTGTTGTGGGTCAGACATACGTATCCCATGTATGACATGGGCCTTTTGTGGTCATATTCGTTCAAATATTCTGAAAGATATGCATGAGACACGACAGCTCCATATACAGTTGCTTCTTTATATCCGCGAATAATATCACGGAATGAGTACGGTTTATTGGGCTTCATCCTTAACGTGATTCGATACATCATGAAGTCCATGTCGATGCATAAAGTGATACCAACCTCCGCTTGGTCGTATTTGCAGACTCGCGAACTTGAACTTCACACAACTCATTGTGAGTTTCTTTGGTCGTGATGTCTGGTACATGTGCTTAGTCTATATATAATCATGTAAAATAAACACCATTTCACATTTACTTAACACATATATGCCACATACCGCGACTGCGTATGGATATGCATTGCTTAAATGATGCATGTGCATGAACATATCGATTCTCAGTTCTTATCTAATTGACCATGTATTTATGGCAAGGGCACATTGAATTGTCCCTCAGCTCAAGTGATAGTGAATCGCATCTACGTGTCAACACACGGAAAGTGGTATAGCGGGACGTCATATATATGTTGTGTATATGTTCGTGTGTCAATACTCATATATCTGGCTTAATTAATGCTCATGCTCTATAAGGCCATATCGCAATCTTGGTGATTGACATTGTCCTACTAGCTCCAACATAATGTCACATTTGACATCTCTCCGTTTACATTAGCAGGCCCACCACCTGCGTCAATCGGTAATTGTAATTTTACAGTTCGCAGATACAAATTCCGACCATTATGATGATTGCAACTAGTATGATTTCCACCTTGGCTTTGTCCTGACATGAGCAATGCTTGTTTTAACTCCAGGTCGCCAATGGCCTGATATTGACACCGAAACGACATATTCATTGGTGGTATTCGCCAGCGATAGGTATTTTCTGCACTGTCCGATAACTCTCCCTCACCCGACGTTTCCGTACGACTTGTATATCAAGCTACATCATGATTCACTGTCTGATTCCGCCATGACTCAGACTTGGACTATAAAGCCACCAGTTGCGTGAATACTTGTCAAAATCGTTGTCTCTGCAATATGCTCTTACCGGACTCGGATATAGTATTTCGTTTCAAGAAAATGTTGAATACTCATGACCCAAAGTGTCCTTAAATTTATCGTCTATATAGCTGATGAATAATTCGATTATGTGTCTTTATTTGATACATAATTCACAAGTATACACTCACTTCGGGCTCTTGCGTTTTCCCGCAATCTTCCAAACGCACAAGTATACTATAACCCGGTTAGATGTAAACAGTATTAACCCACATGTCTATGCCGCGGTAGATCACTCCTTTCTGGAGTCCACATTATTTCAACAGCGGCTATATGTATATCTGCCGTCTTTAAACAGTTTTCTCCGAGTATAGACTTGGGAGTCTCTGTTCGATAATGTATGTTGGTCAAATTGATGTATGCACGATAACTCTTGGACTCAGATATATCGGTACACACATGAATGTATTAGTTCGTTGTTAGATATATTTCAACTTACATTGGTTTGGCAATAACCGCATGTGTTGTCTACGCAACTTATGCAACGTTAATTTATATGTCTGTAGTTGCTTGCTTGGAAGTATCAATTGTGCCCGGAAGTGATTCTATGACGAAATATAATTAATAATTAAAGGAGGCTTCACCCGTGAATGTGAAGTGTGATTGTGATTATATATGAGGCATAGAATCACGGAAGGATCAAATGGCACCCTCCCCTAAACCACACCTTCTAAGGAACTAAGGACACATACTTTGAAGAATGGTAAATAAGACCAATGCGCAGCACTATCTCAATTGATAATATCGGTAGGTGGTGAGAACAAGCGGCCACAATGGGCCCAGCGATACGCTTAATTGGCTCAATCAAATTTATTATTCCACGTTGGTAATCTCTGTCTGCACAGCTCATTCGGTTAGCAGAAGATTGGATTATTCCTCTTCGCTGCAAGCGTGGTATATATGCTCCACGTTGGACACAACACTTCTAAACGGATTGACCGTGTACGTTTAGACGAAATGATCACCTGAGTCAGGTGACCTCCGTTGCTAATGGAAACACAAGTTACAATTTATACTTGCGTGTGGCTGAACCTGGCTATTGTTCGATCAAATAGTTTTATGCTTAGCGACAATTGATCTCAATTGTAATCTGCCAAGCTGTATCGCCTTAAGAGAAAAAGTCCTGCCAGCTAAATATTACTCAATTTTCCTATTATGATGGTGTCACCCCTCCCCAGAATCATGTATACCAGTTAACAGAGGGGTGAGTATGGAATGCCAGTTAACAGAGGGTGTGAATACGGGATGCCAGTTAAAAGAGGGGTGAATATGGAATGCCAGTTAATAGAGGGGTGAATACGGAATGCCAGTTAACAGAGGGGTGAATATGGAATGCCAGTTAACAGAGGCAAATTTTATAGTGCAATGCTTATAGTGTTTTGTTACTTCGCTGACATTTTCTCAGATATATCACTTAGTGCTTTCGGTTCTATTTTTTTAATTTTGTTTGTAACGTGATTTCATTAGTGTCAATTCGAGAACCGAAGCTTATATGCTGTTTTGGTATCTAATGTGTGTGGCTATATGACATATAATCCCAGCACCAGACAAAGTATATAATGCCTACATAACTCAGTAGTCTTTAAACATATTTTATTTGTATATCGAATAATACAAAAGGGATTGGGGACAAGTTACAAAACTTACTTTGCCCCTCTCCCTGTTTACAATAATATTATTCATACAAAATGTTGAAGGAGAGATTCAAAATCATATATAGGTTAAACATATTTACATTTACAAATGAGTGGGTTCGGGGTTTGGGGTGGGAGGTGCCAAAACCGATTTGAGACTAATTTGATTTTTGTAGCTATTCTGAAATGCGTTTGATTATCCGACTTCGAATCGTTTAGTCGCTGTTATATGTCGATGGACTATTTTGAAGAGAATTTTGTTTCTTCTATTTGAGATATCGGGAATTCCGAGAAGTAAATCATTGATATGTGTAATGTTCAGTCCTTCTTGGTATAATTTTTGACACATTTCCATTCGTTCGGTGTGAAATAGGGGACACGCCCAGAGGTAGTGGTAAGTATCTTCGCATGGATTTCCACAATGGCATAGTAGTCCGACTGCAAAGACACAAATGCATGTTGTAGCGGAAACAGTTTTTCTCTCAGCAGATTCCGATGGTCTAGGGAACCATTCTAAAGAATCAACCGGCTGACTAGCTAGCAGCCTTGAGGATTTTACTAATTTCTGGTAAAACCAAGATGGTGGTCAAAATGGCCATCCTTGCAAAAAAGGAGATTGCTCCCACTGCAAAAGAAGCAGACAGTCATAGCACTAGCAAACTGATTATATTTCTATGATATCGTTGTATTATTTCAGCCAAGTTTGTGCTGATGGTTTCAAATAAATAAATATATGGTAATCAAATTGGCCCCTTTGACGGTGTCATCTTGCGTAGACTAACGTGAACCTAAAATACATGGACGCAAACTGGATGAAATGAAATGTGATCACCCCTCATTTTAGAAGAAGTTTGGTATCATGCTAAGATATTGAATAAGAGCCATATACAGGTACATTTCTATATATTTAATCTGAATATGGGCTATCAATGATGGCTCAACATGACAATATCATCCATCGATGTGAACAGTTATATTCTCTAGAGCGAGCGCGTTTGCTTACTGCGTCATTCTTATGGTTCATGACAGTATGGTGCACGCAAAGTATGATGCCATGCGGTTCTGCGTGGTCACTGACTCAAACGTGCACATCTTATCACACACAGAGCTGCACCAATTGCTAATGTGACGTATGTTGGAACAAACAGACACCGATCACTGGGACCTTGAGTTTCCATCTTTGATGAAGCCAAACTTCGTGGGATCCAAATTTGACGGGTAAATGTCTGAGGTATTCTAATTGCCCATGCTTGAACCTTGTCCGCTTCATATTATATGTGCATGACTTAGTGTATCAATGAGTAGCAGAGATTTCAAGCCGTCGTTGCACCTTTCTCACCATTCAGATGTCGAAACAATTCTTTTATCAGCCAGTATGAATTGTTATTGTTCACCCGTAGCAAGGACACACTAAGCTCGTGGCTTGTCGTAAACCAAATACCCACTCACGGACTGATGTCAATGATTTTCAATTAACTTTAAAAAACATTTTGACGTCGGTCATATAATAATAAACTATATGTATAACATTTGCACCGAAACCTTTAATGATATAATTAACCATGCTGCAAATCAACAACCGTGCAAGCATTATTATGTTTGGGTGACAAAAGACCAATGGAACATAGAAGTGATAGTTCACTTCGAAAACGTTACTTTATCAAACTTGAAGTCCCAACTGTTTCCGTCTATTCTGGTAGCTATATGTCATTGCCAATATCATTAACAATTCTAAGTGAAGGAGACATGCTATTTGTATCGGTAATATTATTCATATGGAGAACTTCGAAATGAATTCGTCTCCAAACAGTTAACAGTTTAGCGACAATCAGCCTTATGTTAAGGGTTTCACATGGTGCTTGATATACTTCCCGTCATGACCAACAGAGCTTGAAGTCAATGCGTTTTGTTAAATCTGCAACAGTTACTATCTGGGAATGCTTTATTCAATGGCATTGACCAGATTATCTAGAAGTGGCTGCTGCAACATATATCGCGTGTCATTCCACAGAGGCCTAATGACAATCCGAATGTTAGCGTGAACCAGTTGCATGCATAAAACTACAGATCCCATTGATCCGATCGCCAACCCATTCTCGTCATTTCTGGGTGCGCAGGTGACATTTGGGTAGAATGGCTTCTTTTTGGATACAGACCAACATCCGAATGATTTGTTCACCTGGAAATGTATGCTTGTCCCCACATGTGACGATATATTCGTTGATCGTTACCCATATCACATTCATTGCAGCTGCACAAGTGATCTTGCGCGAAGTCGAACACTCATATCCGAGCATCTGGTAATTAATTTGGTCATAATGTCCCCGGGTTGTACTGTGTTGTTACCACGCTTCCTCATTATCCAGTTCACTATTCACCAGTGCACTTATTTATATATATGCAAACCGTGGGCATCTAATGCATTGTTGCTGTCACTCTAAACGTGGCCACAATGCAATATGAAGACCATCGCTACAAATGCCACTAGTAGCATTAACATTCAATCTTCCAGGCATGGTAAACGTTCACAGAGCAACAGTTGGAGTTGGACCATTCATTTACATCTCAGAATTAACACCTATTCGACATAGCCATCCACCAATTCCCGGAAAAAAACACAGAGAGCGAACCCAAATGAACAGCACTCAATGAACACGTCCCACAGAAGCGAATTGTAACTAAAACGAATTGTAATTACATTTAACTTACTTCACAAGAAAACATTAACGTCCACTATAGTTAAAAAAACGGAGAAGCCACATGTTCGCTTGTTGATTAGTCAGACATCACCATATCACACACTGTACTGTTGCATGGCATGGTGTTATTGTTCAATCATACTAAGGTTATATTAGATTAATTAGATCAATGTTCCGATTTTATGGCTAAATTTATGTCGGAATGAACCATTAGTTTAAACAAGTGCTGTATAATGTGGTGTCGGATTCCACATACTTAACTATGATATCAAATTCATTCCACCATATTTTATTTCATCCCGTTACGTATTTATTTAGGTTTGCATACATGAAGGCACCGATTTAATGGCGATATATATGTCGGACTGCAGCATGAACCAATACCCCATTTGGCAGATACCCCATTGCTGTCCAATATGATTCCATATACCGGTACCGGGGTTGTTGTTGGAAATTTGGTAAAAAACTAAGGTTTTCGCGATTTCAAGCCGCCATCTTGACGGCCATCTTTGAAACCTTCATCACAAATTCTGAAATAACGTACTGAGCTTCAGAAACATAATCAGTTAGCCAGTGCCATACTTTTCTGGGTATTTTCCAGTAGCAACCTTCTCCTTTTGGCAACGATAGTCATTTTGACCGCCATCTTGGTTTAACCCGAATTTCTCACATTTCTCAAGGATGCCAGCTAGTCATCCGATATATTCTTCACATTGGTGCCCTAGACCACCGGAATCAACAAAGAAACAAACTTTTTCCGCGAAAACAGGCATTGACTAAAAATCGCGGTTTGTTCCCACTGCCGGACTGGAGTCTTATGTATCCGTGTAAGTAATAAATCACAAGTATGAATTTACTTTGCTGGAGCTTCACGGAACCTATCAACTAACACGCACGAAAGAAGTGATTTGCGTTCGCCTAAGGCCCACTGGGACGATGCTTCAAGTTTCTCAGAACAACCGTCCACTCTTTGATTTTTTTTTCTTCTGACAATGCACAATGAATTGGTAGACCGATCCCTAAAACGGTAATCAGAGATCTGCACGCGGTGAAATCCGTCGTCACATCAGAACACATTCGGACTATCGGATCTTCGGAGTAATCGGTTTTCGGAGTATAAATATTTCTGAGTATTATACCTTCGGGGTATTGGGCTTTCCGAGTATTAATACTTCCGAATATATTGGGCTTTCGGAGTATTAATACTTCGGACTAGTGAGCATTCGGAGTATTTAGCCTTCCGAATATCGGACATTCGAGTAAATATTGGGCCTTCGGAAAATCGGATCTTCTTCTCAGTATCCCGTCTTTTAAAGGTACTCAACCCGTAAAGAGGGTCCCCATCTCAACAGATTCCAACAACAACAATCCGATCAGAGGGTCCTATATTACTATTTCTTTGGCTTTGGGGGTAAAAAATATTTGATTCGAGTCGAGGAACCCATCAAACAAAGCTCAGAGTTATTAGATATTGAATGTTCAAATTTGTTATGTTCTCGAGATGAGTACCAATAACTGCCGTAATCTGCTCTGGATGTGTACTCCAAATCTATTCAAACAGACAAGGATGAATAACTCTAAAATCAAGTGGTAATTTTAACGCAATTTTGACTGAGTTCTGGGCCAGATAGTATTCCCGATAATGAAAAATAATAGATTTCTAAAATCGATATCTAACAAATCTGAGCTTTGATGGGTGACTTCCTCGACTCGAATCAAATATTTTTGACCCCCGAAGCCATTGAAATAGTAATTGAGAGGAGTTTTATCGGGTTGAGTACCTTTAATATCGGACTTTCGGTGTATTGTGTCATCAGAATAAAGGTATACAGGCAACCATTAGTACATGGGCCGCATACCAATGATTTTATACTTTTTAATGTTTTCTACACGGGAATGTTTATTTCTCACAATTCTCAGGCCCGTGTACGTGGTATCACCAACCCGGATGGTATCGCCAAACCAGACTGAATGGGAAAGTCATTTTCACGTATATGATATGGGAATATGTTTGTTTCTCATTGTAAAACAGACAACGAACAACGTATCTGTATGTCCACAAGAAGCGGGAGTATTTAATCACCCGCTGTCAGTCAGTTCTCCAGATCAAACCATTTAATAATTTTTTGCTCATTTTTTCAATAGAGTTTTTGCTTTTGCTCACTCAAATTTTCGAGAACATCCACCCATTAGTAGTTCCTGGCCTTCCACGCTTCCAAAACAAATGCCGGTATATAGCTGAATCTGTCATTGAAGCATAGGATTGAACCGAATTAAAAAAAAAATCAGTGTCATTCTCAATATGGCCACGATATGGAGGGACCACTGTCTGTGCAGATTGATGTCAAAGTCGCGGACCAAGTTGTCACTATTTAAAACCGGATCTTCTGTGCAATAAATATGCGGAGCACTTAAGGAGTTCTGATGAGTTTTCGCGTGTTTGTATGTGTATCTGAGACTGATCAATTGCGAATGTCATGACATATGAATCCATAACATGTTCGAAATATTGTGTACATATCTATTATGAATGGATTTTAATTGAAATTAATTGAACATCCATCTCAGCATTCAAATTTGCGATTTCAAAAAATGAATGAATAATAACGTGATGCCTTGATCACATGCACGTGAATGCTGTCGTTCGTATACATGCAGGTAATAGGATATTCGTTTAGTACATAGTATATAGACCCCACATGCAGTATGAAACGCTACGAAGTATCAATGATTTGTTATAATCATGTTATTTGTACAGACTTTATGACTCGTTCCCACTCGAGTAGACCGTTACACGACAATTAAACCGAATCATCGTATCGAATATACAATGTCTGGCTTTTTAAAGAATCATCAGATAATATTGTGACGTTTCTATTTCAACACTAAACGTCCATGCATATGTAATATGTGTGGCACACTTGTGTACCTTCTCATCTGGATGTCGATGGGCCATTTCCTCTTTATTGTATCTATGTAACATAATTATTATGTGGTCAGCATGGGCTTACCAAGTTACAACACCACGTATACACAAAATCAGACTCAGAATTTATTCTCCAATCGCCAAACGTGTTCGGTGTGACACAGTATAAATATTAATACACAATACATGCATGTACATACATATATAATTGTGGCACATGCAAACAACATAGATCAGGAATCGTGCACATGGGGGTGGTGTGTATTATGGGTTGGGCTTGTTGTGGTGAGGTATAGGCTGTGCTTTTCCCTCGTGTATTTCGCTGTATGGACACACGTGTATGTTGGTTGGGCGTCAGACTAGTGTATTCGTTCGTAAATTGGTTCACATGTTTTAGTATTTTGTGTATAAATTGTTTTCAGACAAAAACCCGCATATTTATATATTTTAAATAATTTCCTCCAAATTTTGAACTGAAATGGTCACCAGACGAAACAATCTAAACTTAGGGGTTGTCATATCCAGCAGTTGGAAGAACCCGTTATAAACTCGATGAAAACTCGAACCTAACAGGGGGTGCAAATAAAAGTTCCTGAAAGGGGTGCATTAAAGAAATTCTATGTGAATACCCCCAACAGGGACCCTCTAGCCACGTCCCTACTAACTCATGATTTACACTGATTTTATGTTTCCATTCGCTGTACAGTTCCGGGCCTAACTATCGAATAACACAGACTAGCCTATACTATTAGTATAACATTAGAACATAAAACACAAACAAACATAAACGTTTACGCCCTTGAACATGCAGCCTCACCCTATGTGTCGGCCTGTCCTAATGATAATGAATGGGGATATTTTCAAGCAGAAACTGTCAAAATACGAAGTATATCATCTGCATCTTTGACATCCCAAATCCGGTTTGGCGACATCTCATCGCAGGGTCGATCCGCGGCTTTGACACCCGAAATTATGGTGGGTACCCACACTTGGTCGCGGATAGTATTTTTGCGAACCGCTCTGTATGCTAGACCATTTTATGGTTAATTAAACATATATTTTTCTATTGATACACGCATTATCCGCCGTCAATCATGGCTGATAATTATGTTTCAAACGAACTACCTAACGTCAAAAAGTGTCTACTATTTATGATAAAATCGGAAATGAGCCGAGCCGGAATTTCCATTAAATTTATCGGGGTGAGAACAAGCTCTGACCGCTATCCCATTGAGGGGACATTCCGCTTTAAGAAATTATGTTTTGATTTGAATAGTGGATATCACTATTCAACTGTGAGAGATATATGGGGATTGGCTTCCACACATATATATATATATATATATATATATATACTAGCCGATGAGCCCGACGTTGTCCGGGCTATTCAAAAACCAAATTTCAAGTCGATAGCTCCACCCGTTTCCGAGATCTCGTCTGCGCATGCCCGAAGCTGGCGTCGCACGGGCTCGGCGACCCGATAAAATTCGTATCCGGGGCAAGATACATTCACATAGCAAATTTCAAGTCGATATCTCCACCCGTTTCTGAGATCTCGTCTGCGCATGCGCGAAGCTGACGTCGCACGGGCTCGGCGACCCGATAAAATTCGTATCCGGGGCAAGATACATTCACATAGCAAATTTCAAGTCGAAAGCTCCTCCCGTTTCCGAGATCTCGTCTGCGCATGCGCGAAGCGGGCGCCGCACGGGCTCGCCAATACGACAACGTCCACCGCCTGATCAAACTACACACACGTACCAAGTTTTCGTCCCGATCGGTCGAGAATCGTAGATTTGTATAAATGACATACAAACATACAAACATACATACAAACAGAGGTCTTCAAAATATATATGAGATATATATATATATATATATATATATATATATATACTAGAAGGTGACCCGACTTCGTCCGGGTTTGACCTTGAATTGTCTATTTTGACGGCCAAGGTCAAGTGGGGTCACGATTTGACCCGTCCAAAACACAGTGCCCGAACAAACGTACCCGACAAAAGTACCCGTCGAAATCCATCCGGTTTTACCCGATTTGACCTTGAATTGACCATTTTGAAGGCCAGGTGGGGTCAAACACCAACACCCCAAAAATGGTGGAAATCGGCCCAGCGGATACCGGGAAATCGGCCCAGCGGATACCGAGATACCCTATGCATCAAATTTCGTCCGTAAAAATCCGCCAGTTTAACCCGATTTGATTTCCACTCAAGTATATAAACGCGCCTCATACACACACGCTCATTAATTATCAAGTTTCAACGTAAAGATAAATTACCATCGGTGCCCGAGATATCGCCAAGACGTCTGAAACAGTCAAATGCATCGGCCGGTTAAGCGTTAATGTGATCTAACGTTATGACATCTAACGACGTCATAGAAGTTACGCATTGTTTTTATCCTGATGGAAGATAGTACCACTTCTTCTTGATAATTGAGGCAGATAACTAAAACGGATACATACGCATTATATATCGTTGGAAAGAGGAAACACGAAAGATTCTCACCGTGTCATTATTATGACTGGCATTTTATTATTCGCGCTGTTTCGAATCGATTTGTAAGCACCGAACTCAAATGAAAGTCCCGTAACACAGCGTAAAAACAGATTTGACCTCGGCACGTGAAAAGTTGACCTCGGATCTGAAAATCAATAGGCCTATGTTACTCCTGACCCGAAAATACCCCCACATACCAAGTTTCATCGAAATCGGGTCCGCCGTTTTCGAGTTCATCGATTACACACACACACACACAAACAAACAGATCTTCCAAAATATATAATAGATATATATATATATATATATATATATATATATATAACTAGAAGGTGACCCGACTTCGTCCGGGCTATTCAAAAACCAAATTTCAAGTCGATTGCTCCACCCGTTTCCGAGATCTGGTCTGCGCATGCGCGAAGCTGGCGTCGCACGGGCTCGGCGACCCGATAAAATTCGTATCGGGGGCAAGATACATTCACATACCAAATTTAAAGTCGATAGCTCCACCCGTTTGCGAGATATATAGCCCAATGTCATTGCGGATACCTCGGCCGGTGATGAGTTAACGCGACATCGGCCGGTTAAGAGTTAACGCGATCACGTCACGATATGTTGATGGCGTAATATATTTACGCAATGATTTTCGATGAGCGAAGCATGGTCCTGCGTTCTTCCCGATAATTAAGGTAGAAACTTTAAACGTACACAGGCGTGTGATACATCATTGGAAAGATGAAGCGCCACAGATTCTAACCGTGCAAATTATATGACTGGCAATTTATTATTCGCGCTATATCGAATCGATTTGTGAGCACCGAACTGAAATATATTAGCGCAAAACGGCGTAAAAACAGATTTGACCTCGGCACGTGAAAAGTTGACCTCGGATCTGAAAATCAATAGGTCTATGTTAACCCCCGGCCGAAAATACCCCCACGTACAAAGTTTCATCGAAATCGGCTGGGCCATATTCGAGTCCATCGATTACACACACACAGACAGATACACACACACACACATATCTTTCAAAATATATAATAGACTAGCCGATGAGCCCGACGTTGTCCGGGCTATTCAAAAACCAAATTTAAAGTCGAGAGCTCTACCCAGCCCGACGTTGTCCGGGCTATTCAAAGTCGATAGCTCTACCCGTTTCCGAGATCTGGTCTGCGCATGCGCGAAGCTGGCGTCGCACGGACTCGGCGACCCGATAAAATTCGTATCCTGGGCAAGATACATTCACATAGCAAATTTCAAGTCGATATCTCCACCCGTTTCTGAGATCTGGTCTGCGCATGCGCGAAGCTGGCGTCGCACGGGCTCGGCAACCCGATAAAATTCGTATCCGGGGCAAGATACATTCACATAGCAAATTTCAAGTCGATAGCTCGACCCGTTTCCGAGATCTCGTCTGCGCATGCGCGAAGCGGGCGCCGCACGGGCTCGCCAATACGACAACGTTCACCGCCTGGTCAAACTACACACACGTACCAAGTTTCGTCCCGATCGGTCGAGAATCGTAGATTTGTATAAATGACAGACAGACAGACAAACAAACAAACATACATACAGACAGAGGTCTTCAAAATATATATGAGATATGGTTGCTACTGGGAAAACCCAATGGCTATCAATAGATCTCACAGTACTGCATAGACCTTATCACATCAGTACATGCGGAGCGATGTGGCAATCAGCCACTCAATTAACCAGCTTCTATTCCTCACTTCACTAAGTGTCAACTGAGATAATGCCTTTGTTTGCCATAAAGGAACGAGGATATATGCTAACGCAGTGGAACAACATATGATGCCCATCGATATTGAGGGAGGAACTATTTTGTCCGGCGCCAAGTCACTTGAGTAATCACACAGCAGCATACTGTCTTTCGGGTAATTTCGTTCGACCGACTCGGTCGATATTATTTAACGCAACCCACCCTCCCACCCAATGTTTCCTGCTTCCATTTTGGGAGGGGGTACCCCTTGTGCTAACAGTTATGCTTAGTGTGTTTCAGGACTACACATGTGATCGTCGACCAGGATCCCATGGTTGGCGCTTGGGTGGTACCAAAAAAGGGCCTTCACCAATGACAAGAAAGCTGGAGGTCCATAAACACGTTTCCGACTACCTGTTGCTTTTGTGATTAATAAAGGGTAGTCATTAAGGCAAACATGTCTTGTTATTAATAACAACCATGCGGGATAAATATATTCATCTGAGGGAAGATATGTTCATTTATCAAAACCGCATGGTCTGGTTTGGTGACACCTTCCGGGTTGGCGATACCACGAACACGGGGGTGATTCTTGGCACAACATTCACAAGACGTCAAGAGTTTCTATAAGAATCTTTAGAGAGAGTAATTTATTGAAGTGTTTGACCCACCGCCCGGACATTCTTTTATCGTGTCACGATTTCTCTTCTTCGGTTCAGCAAATCAATAAACAAAGTTAAACTCTATGTTGTTACAAATGATTATTTTCACACACACGCCGGATTTCTAACAGACACATCTCATTCTATTTACTGAACTCAAACAAGAATTGTCGAAAATTGATTTTTATTCTCAGGGAGTACAAAACCATGAAAAGACGACATTATATTTAGCGGCATATTAACCAGGTTCAGTTATACATACTATATGGTGTGTGTTGTTAATGACGACGGAAACGTGTGGGTCGTGTGATTCTTGGAGTTTACATCATATTATGTCTGTAACATCGTCAATATGTTATTAAGCACAATCCCGTTTACGATAGCGTTTACAAACGGAACTGTAGTTGAATTATAATTTACTAACTTACAATTAAAATGTCCTCATACAACAGGTAACACAAATAAACGCCCAAAGATAACATATAATAATTATGTTGAATATCACACTGCCATTACATAATAGGAAGAACATTATTAAATTCATAGAACATATTATTATATTGTATGACTCCATATCGGAACCACACATCTCTCAATTATTCACACATATTCATTTCTGAAATGTCATAGGTGATTTCTTATCAATATTTATTACTGTACCAATTATCTATTATTGTATATTGTGCTATATTATAACAAATAACTTTTTAAAAATCAGGAATGTGTGTGTGGTTAAACAAGTAATGAGACGTTTAGCAAAGTGGAATAACTATGTACTCCGCCTTAACCCTTTGAACCCTGGCTCCCCACAACGATCGACACCCTGACCCTGCATGGGCTCCCAGTGGTATTTTTTATATTGTGGCCAGTGTTTAGATGTATGGTGTTGTTTATGTTCAAGTGGTGTCACTTTTCTGAAACTTCAGATGTATGTTCCCCATGGACCACTGATTATTATACGATCTGGTTACATTGCCACGTGGTCACTCCCTGGTAACGGTTGTTAGGCATCTACCCTCATATTGAAAGTAAAATACAATTATAGCTTTTACGGTCGTAATTCAGCCCAAGGAAATGGCGTTTTTGATGCAGTCAATACCCTATTGTGAAACTAGAGATACATCAGGTCAGAAGATTGATCCTAACTTGTATTTAAGGGTAGCAACGGTTGCTAAGCAAATACCCCAAATGATCGAATGCCACCATTGCCCTGTGAATCCAATTGTATTATGCCCCAGTTTGGCATGCACATGCTGATGGTTATGTTCAAATGGTGCTACAGGTCTGAAATTTTCCAGGTATGTTCCCATGGGCCACTGTGTATTTTTTGTAGAACGGTATACTTTGCCACACGATCACTCCCTGGTAACAGTTTCTAAGCAACTACCCGGAACTGAAAGTATAATGCAATTATAGCTTCTAGCGTCGTATAATTATGCGCTAAGAAACGGCATTTTCGATGCAGTCAATACCCTATTGTGAAACTAGAGATACATCAGGTCAGAAGATTGAACCTACATGTAGTTTGTATTTAACGGTATCAATGGTTGCTAAGCATATAGCCCAAGTGATCGAATGACACCGTGACCACTTCCCTGTGCATTCAATGGCATTACGTCCCGTTTTATACATCGCCTATAGGGCACGGTGATGGTCATGTTCAAATGGTGCCACGAGTATTAAACTTTACATAATTGCTCAATAATGCACGATTTGACCACGTGTTTGCAATGTGCACGCGCAAGTAGATCGGACTAGATGGTATTGTGAACATGCAACCCATTTTCACAGTACTACTCTGGTGCAATGTCAAAACGTGCTGCTGTATAACGCAAATGTATGTACTATGGAGATCATTTATGTAATTGTATCATTTCACAAAAATCCATACATTTATCATTTTATCCTATGCGCATGCGCGAAACAAATCGACTCAAATAAGAAACTGCGTGCACCTTCCTCACATATGACAGAGCACTGATTATGTATGCAATACTAATTTAAACCGAAAAGAGTGATCGAAATGGTGTCTTTCTTCAATCCTGCGAACCGCGCAACAATGTAGAGCTTTACCCGAATCGCTTCAAATAATGAACGTTTGTTGAATTCTGCGCTGTGCGCATGCGCATGTTTTTCTACCCCAACTAGTCGGCAACAAACTCATACACATGCACCCATGGCACTGCTGAAGTTCCTTGGGATAATTTACATAGATATAAGTGGATATACCAATGGTTATAACATGTATACACATGCTACATAGGTTTATAATGTCACTGAATGCTGCTGGCCGCTTTTGCGGCCAGTCGGGTGTATGAACGTTTTCTGGCTGGCCGCTTTTGCGGGTTCAAAGGGTTAAAGGGACACAAGAAATTCGAAAGGGCTTCATGACTTAATGTGAAATAAGATAAAGTTTATAAAAATCTGTAAAACAACTATGATGAACAAGTACATTTAAAAATAGGTCGACTTCGTTGTTATTTTCATTACTATAACAACTCTCCAATGACGAGATTTTGCATATTGTTATGTAAACATTATTGTTACATGTCTGATTAGTCAAATTAGACACCAAAGTTTAGTCAAAACTTGACATTAAACATCGGAAAAGGTTAAAGCATTGAAAAGTATCCAGAACATTATATTCAGACTTATTGCGACGCGATTAGACCACCCCGTGTACGTGGTATCGCCAAACCCGAGGGTATCACCAAACCCGAGAATTGGGTTTTGATAAATGAACATATCTTCCCTCAGATGAAGCTATATATATATCTCCCAGTTAAATGGTGATATCCACTATTCAAAACATAATTTCGCAAAGCAGAATGTTCCCTCAATAGCGACCATAGCTTGCTCTCACCCCGATAACTTTAATAGAAATTCCGACTCATTTCCGATTTTATCATAAATAGTAGGCACTTTTTGACGTCAGGTAGTTCGTTTGAAACATTAGTTATCAGTCATTGATGGCGAATAATGCGTGTAGCAATAGAAAAATATATGTTTAATTAACCATAACATTGTCTAGCCTGCAGAGCGGTTCGCAAAAATTCTATATGCGTCCAAGTGTGGGTACCCACCATAATTTCGGGTATCTACGCCGCAGATCGAGATGTCGCCAAACACAGATCTGGGATATCAAAGATGCGAATGATATAAGTACTTCACATTTTGACCGTTTCTGCTTGAAAATATCCCAATTATCATTCGGACAGGTCGGCACTTGGATCATCTTTAGGGTGGGGTGCAAGGGTGAAAACGTGTATGTTTGTTTGTGTTTTATGTTCTAATGTCATATTAATAGTATAAGCTATTCTGTGTTATTCGACATTATAGGCCCAGAACTGTACAACGAATGGAAAATTAAGTCAGTGTAAATCATGAGTTAGCAGGGACGTGGATATAGGGTCCCTGTTGGGGGTGTTTACCTATAGTTTCTAAATGCACACCCTTCCAGTAACTTTTATTTGCACCCCGATGTCAGGTTCGAGTTTTCATCGAGTTTACAACGCGTTCTTCCAACTTTTAGATATGACAACCCCCTAAGTTTATATTTTTTCATCTGGTGACCATTTCAGTTCACAAATATGGCTGAAATTATTTAAATTATCTAAATATGCGGGTTTTTGTCTGGAAACAATTTACACACTAAATACTTTAAAACTGTGAACCAAGTTTTGGAATGAAATTTCCAACTGAGGTTATGTCGGGCAAGACTTTTCCAAATGTTGAAAGTGTTGACCGAAGTGCCGACACTGCCACATCCCTATAAGCGAATGAGTGGATGAATTACCTGACTAAGAGAACAGGACATGTGAACTTCGGATGTAGCCCAGTATGTCCGTGGATATGGAGCACACATAACTATTTATCCTTTCTTGCGATGTTTTGTATCAGAATTATCATTCAAAATTGCTCGCTTGATTTACACCACGTGCTATTATATACATTTTTCTCTGTTGAATGGTTTGACGAGGTTGAGAGATACCCCCAACAAATCTAATCCTGTCCATGAAGACAAATGCATTTACGATGAATGACACGTTATACTCATCGTCAGGTCTCGTGTTCGTTTGTTCGTGGAGCGAAAATCACAATTATCTCTGTGAACAAAGCAAAAACAGCCACTCCGCTTGAAATCGCCGGGCCGGAAGGCTTAATTATATTTAGATAATAATGAGTTACGGCCAAATTGGTGAACTGAAATGGTCACAGATGAAAAAAATGTAAACTTAGGGGTTGTCATATCCATCAGTTGGAAGAACCCGTTGTAAACTCGATGAAAACTCGAACCTAACATGGGGGTGCAAACAGATGTTACTGGAAGGGGGTGCATTAAAAAACTATAGGCCAACACCCCAACAGGGACCCTATAGCTCATGATTTACACTGATTTAATGTTTCCATTCGTTGTACAGTTCCGGCCCTATAATGTCGAATAACACAGAATAGCCTTGTACTTTTAATATGACATTAGAACATAAAACACAAACAAACATACACGTTTTCACCCTGTACATGCACCCCACCCTAAATATGATCCATGTGCCGGCCTGTCCGAATGATAATTGGGATATTTTCAAGCAGAAACGGTCAAAATGTGAAGTATATCATTCGCATCTTTGACATCCCAGATCTGCGTTCGGCGACATCTCGATCTGCGGCGTTGATACCCGAAATTATGGTGGGTACCCACACTTGGACGCATATATAATTTTTGCGAACAGCTCTGCATGCTATAGACAATGTTATGGTTAATTAAACATATATTTTCTATTGCTACACGCATTATCCGCCATATATGACTGATAATTGTGTTTCAAACGAACTACCTAACGTCCAAAAGTGTCTACTATTTATGATAAAATCGGAAATGAGTCGGAATTTCTATTAAATTTATCGGGATGAGAGCAAGCTATGGTCGCTATCCCATTGAAGGAACATTTTGCTTTGCGAAATTATGTTTTGAATAGTGGATATCACCATTTAACTGGGAGATATATAGCTTCATCTGAGGGAAGATATGTTCATTAACAAAACCGCAATTCTCGGGTTTGGTGATACCCTCGGGTTTGGCGATACCACGTACACGGGGGTGTAGACGTATTTATTGACAATTCACTGTAATAGTTTTGTTTACATAACAATGGTTTCAACACACAACATTTCGTTATTGAAGAACTTTCAATATGTATTTATGTTTTTCTTTATGTATTCATGTTTTTCTTAGTGGTGATGTTTTTATATATTTTAATATTTTTGCACATTTACCCACTGCCAGTGTTCTGTGTTCCTTTAACCGACGGACGAGATTATTTAGCAACCGATATAACACTATTTTGCTCGTGTTGTGATCATATCGGGGACCAGAAAGTCAGTTTTATTGTTATACTATACGGGTCTGATTACGTGGTTCCTATACCCATTTAGTGTAACATTATCTATTTTCCATACATATATATAAACGCATTTTAACTAACTTCTATCATTGGCGTGACCAAGTCGTGTGCATTTTCTTGCCAAATGTAACCATATATGCTCAGCATTGGGAAGTCCACACGTATATAGGGTTTTACAGGAAATTACACCGCTGCACGTATAATTTAGCCACCAACACGGAAAACAATGGATATATTCGCCCAGATACATGAATCAGGTTACCTCCCCTGCGAGTGGATCACAAATCCGCGCTTGTCGATATTGTAACAAAATATGTGTAGATTCATCTGTTAATTAATGTGTGTTATATTACATGCACAGAACAAATGGCAATTTATTTCAAATGTAGTATGAATAGTCAATGCTGTGGTATCTGATTGTCTGACAGAGAATGCCTTAATCGAGGCAACACCTCTCAAATTTACAACCATGATATATTAATTTCGAACATTTTGAATACTAGAACAGAGCATCTCTTTGCCAATTCCGTACCAGTAGCGATCGCTTGCCAACAGAGAAATGTCGATGGAATGATACTAACTTACTAAAAGCCCTTTTGTAATAAACGACAGCTCTACTCGGAGATGAACTGAATTACTTAATAGAATGTGAATGTTTCGATGAGGAAAATATGGTCTCCTGTCTAGCAAATGTACCAACATACTGCGGCACAGAAGATGCAACTATTCTGACATTTTATGATGATGATATGCTGAATTTGTAAGACATGGCTTGCATATACGTAGATTATATAATTATTCCTTTTCATCAGGCTGATAAACCTCAAGTTAAACACCTATATGCATAAGTCAAACTCTCTGAGTACGTTTTATAGCTCTTTACTGAGTCGAGGCCATATTGGATATATCCAACCCCGTTCCGTTGTTTTAGTGCTACAGGTTAAATCTCTGGAGCACCATTCAATATATGGAACTTTTGGTTATTCATGAATTCCAAAAATGAAATGGTACTCCAGAACTTTTACCTGTAGCACTAAAACAACGGAACGGGGCTGGATGGATCCAATATAGCCGCGATTCAGCGACAAGGCTTATATCAGTCTGCAGTGTTGTCGTTGGTGTGGTTACAATGACGACGACGACGATGATCGATGGCGACGATGATGAGGAGGGTGATATTGTCATAATGACGATTTGAACTATACTCGTTAAGCCTTGAGTTGAACAGTGCACAATCAAATACTCTGCGGAGTTGTTGTTGTTGTTGATGATGATGATCTTTCAGGTTACGACATCGACAACGACGACGAAGACGATGACTAGGAAGATGACGACGAAGACCACGATGACGACGACTATGTTGTTAGTGATAATGATTTATTTATTTATTGACCTCCAAGTTTGGAGAGTGACTGGTAGTATTTACAAATCAGACAACACAAAAGTATGACATGCAAGGGTTAAATAACAAATACATGCATACAAAAATAATAATAAAATAAATATACTAAGATAAAAAAAAAAAAAACACACACACACACCCTCACAAATAAATAAATTATTGATATTAACAGAGAGTCATATGTCACATGCATACGGCTTTATGAGTACTTCATTGTCCCAGACATATCTCGCACTAATGCGGTCATATACAGTGGAAGAACGATCAATACTAAAATAAAATATCGCTATATACCATGCAGTTCATGTACATATTGTGCACATACTGGAACATTATATTATTTTGTATATATCATCTCTTCGTCCTTCTCAATCTATTTTTTTAATGGAGAATAAACATGATATTATAATCAGCTTCGACGATGCTGGACGGTATTGTTGGTCAGTCAATGGTTGTGCCAGGATTTTCCCGACGCAGATGCTACGATCCCCTTGACTCCCTTCGGGTGCCACCAACTTGGCCTAATATGGGTTCATCCACCGTCACTATTTGTCGACGCTTTTTGGCTAATCGCGAGAGCTGTCATAATAAATAATCATACACATGTGCACCACCAACTAAGAGACTGGAGTTCACACTGTAACTGCACCATATTCAATTACCAATGCCAATATTCTATTTTTTAAAACATGCGACATAAATTATGCTTAATGTGAGTATTCCTTTCACGATAGAATCCAAATTTATAAGCAAATGAAAAATAAATGAGGGCCTCTTTTACGTAAGTCTTTAGTTTCGTTGGCTGAATATACCACCGACTGAGCTTTGGTGGTGGCATATATGAATAATCGAATACGATCTAATCGATTAGTAAATGCTCCCTTGACAAACACATTGTTGGTTTATTGACTATCAAACTACACCAGATGCATGTGAAATGAGTCCCGATGGACTAAAACGTCGACGAAGTTTTGTTATCACTTTCCTACATGATTAGATAATAACTATAATTTCTTCTTTTTTCCCCATTTCCATTTTACGACGTTGTGTCGTTATTCTTTAACTGAGTCCCATTTAAATGTTGGTTATGCTCACTCAGCCCCGTCCCTGACTCCGGTCGTGCCACCTCGGCAACTTTGTATCATATCATAGATGCGCTGTACAATGGAGATGACAACATATACGTTAGCCGGAAATCGACAGCAAAAATGTTTTGTCAATTATGTGTTCCTTCCGACCCCCATTCCTGATATGGATGGCACCACATATGTGTCTCTAAACCACACCATTAGATTCCATATAACACATATGCAATTGTGGAGAAAGTGCTTTGTGTTGTTCAAATATAATCGTCGAACCGTGTTGTGTCAAAAGTGTACCTTGGTAACAATAACTAATTGTTCCATATCTGAGTGCTTTCTCTTTTTGATTTCTCATAAATTTAGAGAGTTTTATGATTACTATATATACGTCTTTTGGGTAATGAGTTTTTTTTCATTGTGCAGTTTTGCTTTGACAAGCAATGTCATTATGGCACGGTTATGGCAATCGCTCACCAAAGAACATGTTTATGAACATTACATCTACTTGAAACAAAGGACCCGTTCTGATTCGTATAGTGGTCACCATGTTCCCATCTGATATAATATGAGTTCCCCTATTGATGCCTCATACATCGCAATCATGTATTTCACCTTTACGGTTGACTGGGATTTTTTTTAACCACATACTGTTGGACTACTAATTGTGCATGGCATCCATCGATACTCATTCTCATGGTAGCATTATGTATTCAAGTGTACTAGTCATCACAATTATAAACGTTTGGACATTAGGACATATATACATAATCATAATGTGTAATGAACATTGAAGTCACTTCCGATATATATATATATATATATATATATATATATATATATATATATATTAGCTTACCACCAAATCCGTCTTACATTAATATTTTTGTTGGACGCTATGCAACTGGAACGTGCATACATGGATGCCCATGCAGTGCAATATTCGTAATAATATTTTAAGAGTTTGTGAGTTGTTATAGTCTTGGATCGGATGTTAGAAGATTGAACCAATTAGTGCGTAAAAGTGGTCAATATTATTAGCCAGTTTCTTTACAAAACACTTAAAGGCTACATCCTTCTCGAAAATTTAATTGTCATTGTGTTTCGCAAATTTCACGGTTTGTTGTTCTAGTTTATTCCAAGCAAAGCCATTATCAAGGTAGACCTGGAGAGCTTCGATAGGCATTATGGTCTTTCCCATAGAAATTTAATTTCAATGGAACGTTGTTTGATAAACTAAAGGCTAATTTTGAAACCTCTCCAAATCTAATCTTTCACGATAATCGAGCGACAACAAAGGGCCACCAGCCTCACAAGAGCGATCTACAACATCACAACAGAACAGGTGTGTCTTGGATAATAAGCGCCCACATAATTGACAAAACATTTTTGCCGTCGATTTCCGGCTAACGTATATGTTGTCATCTCCATTGCACAGCGCATCTATGATATGATACAAAGTTGCCAAGGTGGCACGACCGGAGTCAGGGACAGGGCTGAGTGAGCATAAGCAACATTTATATAAACGTTTTTTATCGTGGACTTCCTGCGAACTAAAATAACGATATTTCCATGATATAAGAAACAGAATTGTATAATTTAAATTTAAAGGGACACCATCATATGGATCATATCACAACTATAACTTCATATATTTGGAATATTTTGGGATACGTTTTTGACAAGCTGTTCAATTAAAGTCATGCTTTCTTGAAATCTTGGAAATGTAGCTGCATATGGTTGACGTGCTCAATACGTTTTGTGCGGGAAGCTCTCCATTCTGAAGGAAGGTGCTTTTCGTCTTCTATAGTGCTATGGGGAAAATATACAACGGTGGTTGTTGTGTGGCATCATTTTTGGTATCTAATTCAGGATTACTTATTCGCAGTCTATTAACATTATCATATGTTCTATTGATTTTGTGTGTGATATACATATAGCATTTACCCAGTCCGATCCACGGATAGGTGTACACGTGAGGGCGCCAAAAAAGGTTCGTGATATGGACCAATCTTTGATGTTGACAAATAAGGCCCAATTATTCAACCATTTTTATGTATATTAATATTTTGTTATCTGATAACAAATATTAAAAAAGATAGGTTAATTTTTAATGTGGACAAGACCGGGAAACCCTGCATTCAACATATGCATGTACATACACGAGTATGTGTCGGTTTCTTACAAACAGCTTATCGTTAATAATAATATGCTGATTCATACATATATTTATCGCACCATGTTCGGCGCGCTTAAATCATGAACTCATACCAGCTCATAGTATACTTTCCAATGTAAAGGCGGTCATCAGGTAGAGACAATAAACGATATAATATAATAACAAATTAGACTGTAATCGATCTATTTTACCCCATTCACAGGCGAATTTCGAATATTAATTCTTTGGGGAAGATATTTCTTTCGTTTGTTACATCAATTGTCGCTTCTTTTTCTTTTTTTCATCAAAATACAGATAATTAAAACCAGCCAGTTCTAGGTTGTAAGAAGATTCCATGTGTTCTATTTGAATACGTAATAATTAAAATATATGCATATGGGACAAATCGACCAGGATATGTTTATAATTTCCAGGTTGCTATATCATTCTAAGTGACACATAAAACAGTTTAGTCCTGAAGGTAACTCCAAAATCCAACTTGCTACAAAAGACTCTCAATGCCGAGTTTCGTTCTACATTGTTCCAAGTGCGCATATTTGCACATCACATTCATATTATATTATGTAAAGGAAGAAGTGCTACTGTTATTAGTAATTTGGATTGATCTGAGTGAAAGGATATACATATCTCTACAGTTTGGTGTTAGGGCGACCCTTACAATCCAGCTGATGAGCTCTCCCCAGATTTCAAACCTTAAACATTGACTCTCTCGAAAACATAAAATATGCAGTTAGGACAATTTGGAACTTACCAAAGCCTGATGAGTGAGACTCACGTTTACAGAGAGGTATTTTCTTATGATGTGACACTATATACAACTGACGATTATATACAGTACTGGATACAGGCCCCTGTGGAAAATTATTAAAATACCATAGACTATACCACAGTAAAGATTCCAATGATGGATTTTGGCTAAACCACACCAACTATCAAAACCCTACTTAATTCAGCAACGTGAATTTCGTTACTTATTCCTTATTTTAAGGTTCATTTTGACGCCACATGCCACTTACGCCCAATTTGTGGCCGGTTATAAACGGGTTACCTCGATACTTTTTGGACAGTGATCTCCCTCTTATAGGGTGGCTATTGACGAGTTCACAATTATTGTCGGATTGTATATACGCTGTTCATATTTCGCGCCAAGTTGTGACCCTTAAGCAAGGTCGCTCGTACTGTCGCTCGTTTCACACCACCCACGCGTTGAAAATGGTACCTGATTATGAGCAGTGAAAAATATTGTCAGTATGCCAGCCACATTGTGTTTGTACCTCCCCTGTCCCCGGGGAGCAGTAGATGGTTACTGAGTGTTGAGGCTCACAATGGTAATGATTGTCCCACGCATTGAAACTGTGTACCTATAGAATTCATGTACTTTTAATGGATATATTTTTATTCTGGACAATCTTGTGTTAATATGTGCGCATTTTAACACTCCTCATTAAAAATGTTCACACTACATACACACGTTCATATAATGACTTAACAATCGTTCTTCACAGACATCGGTGCATGCCGAGCACAAGTTTGTCACATTGGAAGTGTGGCCCATTTCGCAACAACATCGAAATTGTGTATGATTCAGGAGGCAAGTTTGGAGTTTGGGATGATATCCGGGAATATTTGAAAGGGCCATCCGGCCTCTCATACAACCCACTGTTGGATGCTATAATTTCGCTGAAGTGCGTTTGTAGGGTTTGTGAGTTTGTAAGTAGATTGCTATCTACCCATGCACAGTATGTTTTTGACTCCTGTGCATGGGCTGGATGCCACCACAGCAAGAAGCAAAGCCCCCATTTCCGAACATGGACTGGCGACGAAGACTTACCTTGTTATCTTTTATGAGTTTAGTGTGTTCACATATATGTTATTTTGAGTTATGGATGGTTGTAATTTAGTGTCATATTTTGTGCTTGCATGGTCTCCAGTTGCCTTAGTCTGTTGTATTCCGGCCTTGTACTACGGGCTCAACGCCTGGAAGAGGGTGCAATGCCAGCCGGTCGACTTAAGGTCGGTCGGGGCTCCTCATGCAACTCTTGATGTTGTTTCTATGCATTATTTTGAGCGGCCAACCCACCCATCCCGTCAAATTTTTGAAACTTTTTCTTTAATTCCCGTTTTCGGTCCAAAATGTGTCACCCAGCTGGCCACTTGCGAATTTTTTGACATTTGCCACATATTTCCCCAAAAAAAATCGGACCGAGCACATGTTCGACACTTTTTCGGACCACTTTTACGAACACGACCCAAAATATTTTCAGCCCAAAATTTCTCGCCCAGCTGGCCACTTGCGAATTTTGGGTCATTTGCCACATTTTCCCCAAAAAATCGGACCGAGCACAGATTCGACACTTTTTCGGACCATTTTTACGAACTCGACCCAAAAAATGTTCGGCCCAAAATTTTCCGCCCACCTGGCCACTTACGAGGCCTTTGACCTATTATAAAATAAATATTTTCGAGCAATAATTTGTCGCGAATGTGTACTTAAACGCAATGACATAACCTATAAATGATCTGATGTGTTCTGCAAGTCATTCCGAAACCACCCATACATTTTTTATTTCATCCGATGTGTTTGTGCCCAGATTTTCAACTTTATTCATCAAACGAATTCCAGAAACAAGACGTGGCTGAAAGCGAACGTATATCAAAAATGGGGTGGTCAATGTCACACTATTTTCGCAGAATTTTATATTGTATCAAAACAAATTCCAATTATTTAACAATACTTTCAAGTTCACTTCTGTTTTAAAATCAGATAAACTTTTTGGTACAAAGAAAATTAACAATTCAAGTGTTTAATAATTCTTCAATACTCCATCAGATATCTATGGATATTGATTTTTTCAAGACATCATTTGTGAACTTTACTCTAGATTATTGTCAATCAATCAGCAAGCCGGTCAAAATTTGCTGCCAGTCGCAGAAAGATCTTACTTCTGGAATTCGTTTGATGAATAAAGTTGAAAAATTGGATACAAACACCTCAATTCAACCACACACTGAAAACTAATACATCCCACCTATGGTCAAACAGCTAGTCCCTGTATACCTATACACCACCAATGACTGTACATCCACAACAAATATACATATACATCCCACCCATTACCATAAGGGCAATCCCTCTTTACACAAATGCTATACTCCAGGCAAGCATATACACTTCGACCATAACCCTACATTCATTCCTATACATATTACCCATAACAATACAACCACTCCCTATTTACCCATACACCCTATCATCATACAGTCAACACATGTATAGATATACACCCATCTGTGACAATATAGCCACACGGTACAATTCAACATCACACTATGACCATATAGTCACTGAATATATACGTAAACAACACACATGTGACCACAATCTTATTGTACCCATACACCACGCAAATGACCATTCAGTCACATCGGGTATATCAGTACATCCACACATAACCATACAGTTTGATTGATTGATTTATTGCATAAGTCACATAACAGTGAAACAAGCAAAACATATATACACTATGTACACACGGTACAGTCACTCCATGTATACCTATTCATCTCACACATGACCATTCAGTCACCCCTTGTATACCTATAATCACACCATGGACATCCCACCGATTACGACATAGTCACTTGTATACATATTCACATCATTCATAATCATGCATTAACTCGATGTATACATATTCACTTCACATATGACTGTACAGACACTGACTGGCTGCCATCTGAATTAACACCCTGAATTAAGTTTATTAATTTTGATGCTAACTGACCAGAGTAGCCACATTATTATGGTCACTCTCACTTCCGTTTCAACGTTCTGTCCGTTTCCTTTCAAAAACATGGCCACAATACCAAAAGTAGTTTTCGGCAAAATTCCATATTACATCCTTCAAAATGAATTTGCCATTGCCTCATAAGGTACTGGGACAATCAGAATAGAACATTTTAGTTGTCAGTTGATTAAGTAACATGTTTATTAACCAAGTGAATCACAACTTGCTACCTTTTCGGAACACCAGAGAGTAATGTTCGGGATATATGTTATATGTACCAAATTTGGTTGCCATTTTACAAGCCATCATGAATAATTTTGTCTAAAAACACATCAGTGTGACAAATTTAAGACAGTTCAAAAACAATAAACACCTTTAATACCAAAGTTAGTTCCACTATACTTGAACATTTTTGCCTATTTTGATGTCTCGTTTGTGAGAGAAAAATGCAATATTTCTGGTAATGTAATTGGTTACAATATTAACTATTAATCAATATGCATCAGCAATGTTAGTATTCAATGTATATAAGGGACATAATCGATTTATTCATCAACCACAACTTGTAAGTGATTGCAAGGCGCGCTGGGGCAATATCTACCATATGGCTGCCATTTTGAGTCAAAGTGACAATTTTGGTTCGATTGAGTCGGAATATTCATAAGTAAAAGTGTGCCTCACTTATATTGCACAGTTCTGTTCATTTATTTTTTAAATATGACTAGAATCCCAATCTGAAGGATCTGAAGGGCATATTTCAATACAAAATAAAGTGGCAGTTCGCAGACAGTTACAAAATAGCAGACTCTAATCTCGAAAATATTAGTGAAAAATTATCACATTTTACATCTCGGCGGCCATTTCGGTGGCCAGTTTGGACCGAAAAGTTGTAAGTTTGCCATTGTAAACGCTAGCATTTTGTCATAGCTTCACAACGATGTATACATTTATGTACATTTGTTAAGAATTCCTCTTTACAATGTATTATATGAGCCTACCCGTATTATATTCAATAAACCCATTCCATAGATTATAATATGAAACGTTCGTTGCATAACATGAAATAGTGTCAAGTGACCTTTGACTTCCAGTTTGTCGTCTGTTCACATTCCGTGCGCTATATAATTCAATTTCACCATGTCTGCATGCTAAAAGTTAAAGTCACACTTTCTACATGTACCGGCATGTGTGGGTCCTAACAAAAACAATGGCAATAACTTTGTTGTAAAAGGGGGAATAGATATACACAGGGTCTTAGAACATAACGAAATGAAATTTGGGATGGGTATATTTTGCTTGAAATAGAACGTTCTCTATTTTATTTGCTTGACTCCCATAATCGCAATGATATTTTAAATATTATTTATTATTAATACATCAAATTTATTATGACAGTGATGTCTGTGAGGTTGGCAATGAATGTTCCAAACTCAGGCTGATCCTACACAGAACCGAGACTAATTTTGGATTAGACAGTTGGGTTTCATACCAGTAGCTGTACTTATGTTCGCCAGATGTAACTGGTGCGGGAAGTGTGAAAGCAAAGCCTACAATGCAAGATCTCAGGTGCACCGAAATGTCCATTTGGCAGCAGCACAAATCCTGCTAAAGCACAGAATATCCCATATAGTATGTGGGATAGATTCAGATGACAACGATGGAGTTAATGACAATATAATTCAACTCAATTCAATTCAATTTTATTCTGATCAGCTTATAGTGATATTACAGATTATATGCATGTAGATGCGTTATAATATAATATAGTGAATATATGAAAAATATAGTACTGTTTATGCCTGTTGCTTTTATAGATGGTAATAATAATAGTAATATATTTGTTCTATGTGGTCAAGTTAAGGGGTTGTGTTATTAGTATGATAAATCTCAAGAGGACATATACAAGTTTAAGACATTTCCGAAGAAAATCGACAGGTTCCTTTGTTTTTTTTTTATTTCGGGAATTAAAGATACGGGCGGGCTTCGCGGTGGGTATTGCTGTTAAAATAGTCACATCCGCTAAAACCGCCATAAACAGAAAGAATATTATAATAAAGACAGATTTTATTCTTATACCAATGATAAATCTCGCGTAAATATTATGGTGTTAACGCTCTCTGTAAACAAAAGCCAAACGCTCTGAGCTTACTGAAGTCCGACGAAGATTTACCGTTGTTTTTAGAGGGCGCGCCGCTATGGAAGGCGGAGATCAAATTAATTGTGTCATTCAAATCACAACCAGTCTCATTTTAATCGATGCATGCTACCTGTTGGCAGTTAAAAATCCAGCTAATTTACTATACCACTTCAGAATGATCAGACATGTACCATACCTAATTAGTATTCTTTTTTCAAAGAGATTAAATTTTACTAAGCCAGTTCGTATTTACTTCACATACCAAATAAGGAATTTACGCGCGCGCGCACATCTAATTTTATACAATAGTATGTCACCTCAATAACACAGAGAGCGTGATTATTGTATCATTCCTGTCTTGTTTCTGTGTGTTTATTATACATGTTTGTCGCTACGTGGCGATTGCATTTGAGTTTATAATAAATCTGACATGTGAAGGATAAATCGTATGCAGCGCACAGCGAATGTTTTTGTGCGAACACGTGGTTGTAATTTAGTAAGCGTAAGATTCGCGAAACTGGCCGACAATTTCCGAAAACCAACGGATAACTTCGTGACTTTGTTAATAAAGAAACCAACGTGCTTTTCGCGAAAAGCAAACGACAATCGAACTGCATTTTCTCTCACACAAAGCGTGTTTTGTGGATAATATCACATTCATACTATCATTATACAAAATATACCATTAATATATTCTTGAAGTAATGTTCATAATTTTCTAACTGACATTTCTAAATTATAACCTACAACGAAGGTCATCCGTGCCTTTAAGTGACTTCTATATCAATGTATAACCATTGTATATTTGATCGTTTTCGTCTGAATAAACCCATGAAAAATAATGTGTGGACCCTATTTATCAAAAGAATATATCCATTTCCCTGATAGGTGATTAATCCCTCCATATCGTTCTTTCAAACCATTGCAGGAGATCTCAACATCGCTGTTATGGAAATGGCGTAAAGGTACGTTCATACATTCACAAATTTGCCAGCCAATCTTTTGCAGGAATTTCGGAAATAGGAAGCTACAATATGACAGGAACCTAACGCGCATGCTTATAAAATGAATCTGTACCACAGCTAATTATATGCAATGTAAAAACTATGTAGTTCCCATTGTAGCGATGCTATCGAAATTTGCCTGTAATTGGCATGCAATTATCTCGTACATATATAGCATGTACAGCCATGTGAGTCCAGGAGTTAACGATAAGCTACAATACCACTCCTACAACCCGCTTCCGGATTTTGTGAATAACATATACACGGAGCAAAAACAAATAAAAATGAAAAACGGCAACGATGATGGAGTCCATAAAATCACTTTTGGCCACGTTTTATCAAATTATCTGATAGAGCAGCTGGGCTATGCATAAGGCAAGTGAAGGCACAAATGTTTTTTAAAATTGTTTTTGAAACAAATCACAGTAAAAGTGTACTACCAAAAATAACGCCACTGTTAACGCGTTTCTAGAGCACACAGCTCACGGTCCATAAATCACGTGATTAGTAATTATGGGTAACGACCTTTGCGTCTTCTCTGACATCGCCTCAACGATCCCAGGAATTAATTCGACGAAGTGTGGCCAATAAGGAACAATTTATTTATTACTGTTGCTGTTTTTTCAAACTTTTAATTGTATTTGTTTGCAACTGCTGTCCATAATGCATAATTATATACTATACGCTTGTATCCCGATTGCAGGACATGACACTGTCTGATGCATATACTACGATATGGATGGCACTCCAGTGACTACATGATGCATATGGTATGTTGGTATCCCAACTGCACAATATGCATGGTACTATCTGATGCACACACTTGTCTGGAATCCTCTGTGTGATAAATGATAAATGTAAATTTCCACAATATTCAATTTCCAGAGACAAGGCATTCCGTGACTAGCTGCGACCAATTCTCACGAACCGGCTCCTTGATGGCCGACCGATTCGGACAAATCGGTTTCGCGAATCTGCCCATGGTTGGCGCCCAATCCTGACGAAGCGTCCACGGGATGACGGTCGTCCAATCCGAACGAACCGGCCTCGTGAATTGTTCAACGACGGGCGGCCTATCCTAACAAATCGGCCACGAGAGATGCTTCTCTTCAGTAAACTAGCCAAGTGAGTTTCCTTAAGTGAAGTCCCCGCAAACGGGCTTGTGTCTCCCCCATCCCCAATTGTATCTTCCATTGCTATGCGTTGTAGGTTCCGAAGGTACGCATCTTCAATCACACCAGGTAACATATCTGCATCAATGTTCTCAAACGAATTCTCTCCATCGTCAAAACCCACTCGAGTTCTACTGTCCTCGTCCGCGGTATACTGACCTGGTGGCGCATCCTTTCCGAATGGACCACCTATGACTTTCGATATGTCTAATTGAGGTCTGACAGATTCAACCAGATCTGTTTTGTACTCAGCCTGCCCATGTGTGTGTGAAATATAACACACCAAGAAGGCTAGTGATACGACCATAACATGGATGTATTTATACAGCATCGTCCGATCCGACCAGTTGTTCTCTGTGTGTTTTTTTCTTTTGTGGCAGTCAAATGGCAGGTGACGTTATTATCTGAAATGAGTAAGTCGCCAATGTATGAACATTTAAGAACAACAACGGATCTTGCCCAAAGCAGGACAAAAGCTGTTCTAGAAGATATAAGTGAATAATAGTCCATTGTTTGATCCTATTCCGACGACCATTTTGGCAGTCATATAGGTGGGATGTTCTGGTTCTGCCCCATCACTGTAGCATTATGTATTAGCATCCCAAAAATGTA
The DNA here is from genome assembly GCA_032622095.1 of Siphonodentalium dalli. Lineage (NCBI taxonomy): Eukaryota > Metazoa > Mollusca > Scaphopoda > Gadilida > Siphonodentaliidae > Siphonodentalium > Siphonodentalium dalli. The sequence continues at coordinate 59,312,819 of CP136067.1, forward strand.
TTTGTATACACTTGAGAAGACATAACATTTTCTCTAAAATTCGGACAAACTTGACGGCGGTGGTGTTAGAAGCCACATTGATTGCTTTTTGCGTTAACAGGTTGGAATTGCAAGTTAAAGATTATGAATGAATCGATGGTGTTAAATCCAGGAGGTGCAGGGGTACAACCTCAGCCCGTTTCTATTGTGGGTGAGAGAATGTTAATACATATAAGAAACGTGTAACAATCGGTCGTGTTATTAGATTTTATTGCAATTCAGCAGTTTTCAAATACACCAATATGTTGAGTTGAGTGGATATCGCAGAGATGGACAGGGTAAACGAAATTGATGGGTGCATTATTATATATGCTATATTTATTAGAAAATAACCGACTGTGAAATGTGTGGTGTTATTGGCACTGCTGACAGTGCTGAGATAATCACTGTGTTCATCCGACACCGGGTATTGTGCAGGAATATTTTTATTTTGTCGTGTTAATAATGTACCACTGTTAAAATTTAATCAATGTTCATATACAATATATGTAACAATTTTGGAAAAGTCTCGCTGAATATATCCGCTAAATAATAGCGTTGATGTAGTATCGACGTTCGGTTGAATATAGTTCAATGCGTAATAATATCCGATAATACTGCGTTCCTACTCGGGAAGAATCAATCATAAGATATAACACGCCCTTTATTTAATACACCCTCTTAAATTTTCTCAATTCATCAATGTGTTCCCAAAGCGATTATATCAATGAAGAACGGTATGTCATTTTGTAGGTATATTTTACATAAATATGTCTTTCTGTGACATAGATATAGTGTTGGTGTAAATTGAAGGTATTTCAAGTAATAAGCCAGACAATTCTATGCCCCGAAAAAATATATAAATGAATATGTTTGTTGTAATTTAGAGTTCATTTCCTTGTCGATAGTGGTGTGCATCTTATTTGTGTATCAGGGTGTAACCGAACACACCATCATGTGCGCGTATAGTAATATAGTTAATGTTCCCCTACACATGGTGGCATAACGTGTTGGCTACGTTGTTCGATACAAAATATTGTTATACGCATATATACAGGTGCCCCAAAATACAGATGAGCGCGTCGACATTATGCCTATTATATATATTGTGTATATAAACATACAAACGTACTGTAAACAACGTAAAACGAATATTTTATTATAGGTCAACGCGCATCGGCGTTTGGGTTTGAACAGGGTCGTATATGGGCCACATTTGCTTTCCCGGTATGCTGAACGAAAAAGAACACGAGCTCTACTAAAATGAAGGGGCATCTGTCAAGGGATGTGGTTTTGCTGTCAGTCAGTCAAGGACTATTTGTTCATAAGTTATTATCCGAATAGTCAAATACCAATCACAAGAAATGAATGGGAATCCATGCTGTATTTCTCTACATTCCGTCTTATATATCACCAGAATATCGCTAGAATGAAGGGCAGATCATTCCACTGTACATGATGTGCATTTGAGTGTGTAATCATACGGTCTTCTTTCTCAACTTGAATCGTATGTATTAACCGTGCAATTTTGGGCATAGGATGTATACGTTTCCCCAATTAATTAAATTTCTTGTTATACAGAAAAACAAGTTCGTATATGTCTCATTTATCTAGACCTATCTTAATGTTTAATATGTATGAAAATAATTCCTTTCTGTATATTTAAAAAAATGTGTTTTAAATCAGTTAATGGACTTGCGACTGGGCATTCGAAACTAAAAGGTCTCAATGATCCATTCGGGGACTCGAACTTCTAGTTTCCGGATGTCCACTCGATCCTGACGTATATACATTTTGTACAGTATATGCGATATGCGCCTGCTATATACGGTACCATCTGAGCAATATAAGCGAGATCACTATATAAGCAGTCATATTTAATTCATCCAGTCCCCGTTCCTCGGTTTAAGTGATGCAGGTCAAAGTTCTGGAGGTGCATTCCATATATGGAATTCATGAATCTTCAGAAGCTCCATAATATGGAATCCATGAATATTCAAAACTCCATATATATATGGAAAGTCCAGAACTTTGACTTGTAGCACACCGCGGAACCGGAGCTGGGTGGATCCAATATGGTCGTGTCTCAATGCCAGGACTTATCGTGACTCACTTTCCAGTTATTTGTTTTGCGGGGTATGTTGTTATGATGGAGACGGTTATATCAAACAACATTAAAAATGTCACGACTACTACCCCATGAAATGATTTGAAGTTCATAACTGTCCTTGTATTTAGATATCAGCAACAAAATGTGAAATATATCAATATTTTTGTACAAATACACAATTCCCGCACAATATTCAATGCCGGATATACACGGTCATAATATATTTGTTGAATACTCATGACCGATTCCGAACGTGTACATATCATCCGCGTCCAAGTATATATTTTTATATTTAAGTACCGAAAATCGATCCTCGCGTATTCTGTTCGATTCTTGTGCACAAAAGGAACCCATCAAACAGAACATATTTACGCAAGGTGGAAACAGAAAGTGATTGTTAGCGACCATCAACCGTTTAAAAGAAGGTACGTCACACGGTAAACACTCGGTACACCCGCTGCGTTAATGACGAGGTTTGGCTTCTTTGTGGTGTTGGTGGTATAAATGTACCTGGTCGGGCGTGGTGTTCAATCCAATAAAGTTGGCATGTAACGCCTTGATTCGACAGCGCAACCTGCACCAGAAACTATATTCTGCAGCTAAATGTGCGTCAACATATCTATATTCGGAACCAAAGTTTGCGCGAATGGAGTACCATGTAGCCGACTGAATCGTAGCAAGGAGCTGCGACGGCAATCGACTATAAAAATAATGATCCGTAGGTTCACGAGGTTTGAGTTTCAAATATAAAGAAATGGGAGATTGAAAGTCCAAGTTGGTTGGTGAACTCGAAGGCCGCGCGATGAGGAGAATTCCCATGCAGTGATTATGAAATGAACAGTTTTAGTGTGTTTCTTCTCCAACCAATCAACCAAACCAATTAATGGGCTACCGCTTTCGGCTTCTTATCTCTGTGAATAATGTATACTGATTTGGCTTAATTGAACCGATTAACTGTTGGTTTGTGGAGATTTACATATTAACACGTACTATATCGGGCCATTGGTTGAAAATTAAAATGAAAACATCACTCTATAGTCCATGGTGGCAGGACAATTACGAGAATAATGACAAAATTATATCATGATCGCTAATCTGTAGACAATATGTTCTAAACAATTCACGCTGAGCTGAAATGGGACGTTCGTCGAACTCATTATACTGTGCTAATAAGGTTATCTCAAGTGCAAGCTAGATAACTACAGAGTTTGGATAATTCAAAAAGTTGTATGGCATGTATATAGATATATGAGTTACATAATTATTGTTCCAAACATTTGATGTCATTGTTGTTGTTGAGATATATAATGGAAACGTGACAGAACAATTGCGAGTATAATGACAGAATTATATCATCATCATCGGTAATCTGTAGGCAACATATTCTAATTTCTCGTGATTATCGGAATAGATCATTCAAATCGATTTTCGTTTCCGGTAACACGACGAGTGCATCACGTTAACAATGTAAATATACGACATCAATGTAAACCGGAAGAACTAATGATTCGACACATGGAGACGGAGTAGATCATGCTGAGATCAAGAGCCTCTTTATGAGAAAGTTCATATTATGTTCAAACCTATTGAAAACGTTCAAGGATTATATTTGATATATGCGTAATCTGAACATAAATCAACCAATGACAATTAATTTGAAGCAACATACAGTGTTCGATGATTCAACTTCGATCTTTGATATGAATTTACATGCATGCATGGCCTGGACCGATTTCTGACAGCTTATATTATGTCAAAATAAATCTCAAACTGTTAATGCATTTCGTCAATTTCAATCGCATTCACTTTCTTTCAAACTGCACCCGAACGACCACAACATTTCGAACGGAAACGTCAGTTACTGTGAAAGGAAGAGTTTCGCCATTAACACCAATCATTATATTCAGATAGGAAATAGGTTGCTACTCTTCAAATATAATTTTTCTCCTAACCTGCCAATTTTGCAAATTCCAATATGAAGTTCAGACCAAAAATGATCTCATAATCTCATAATTTTAAAAAATTGACAAAAATATATTCTCAAAATCAAAATCTGACCGATTTCTTTAAAATGTCAATGTCCCAGTCCAGCATCTAGCTATTTCTTGGCCCAAAAAGAAACGTCATTTCTAGCAATTTAACGCGGCCACGTTCTAGTATATACTCGAAGGAACTACATAAATATACGTATCGCAACTTAATTACTGTGAACAATATTTGTTCGGGTCAGTCTAATGAAAGAAATTATTCAGGTTTCATTCATTCATCTCTGTCTGATAGTGTTCACCAGCTTCCATTTTGAAACACCATGACAGCTGGAGCTTATTGTCACACACATACACAGTAAGCACAATGTGTGTTATTTTAATTCACCGTTATTGCTATTCTCGGTTGGGTAGCCATATTTTTGGGGAAATATGTGTTATTTTATGTGAATTTTATCGAATTCGACTGGACGGGGGACATAGACATTTTGAACATTGTTAAAAAATCTATCAGGTTTTGAATTTGGGATGGGATTATCTCGGAGATTTGTTCGCCATATTATATTTTCTGGAAGTTAGTTTTTAATAATAATGTGTAAGAAATGGGGTATTGAGCTGTCAACAAAACTGTATTGAAAAATGGTCTTTTGAAGCCAATATATTCCTAAAACTTGGTGTTATTTCCTTGAAAATCCCGCTGTTTTTAAAACATGGTCCTGGACCCCTGTGTGTATCACACAGAATCATGATTGAATGGAGCGACGATAAAAAATTATCACCAGTAGAGCGTTCGTTTTACCAACTAACAAAACCGTAATAATCGCTCCAACTGAATTCATTAACTACATTTCCAACCGGAAAAGAGGTGATGTGTTATTGGGTCAACAACTGACCTACCCTAAATTTCACGAAGACGGACAGTAGTTTTATAACGTAACGTAATCAATAAACATGTTTCGCGATGAATGGAAAGTAGCTAGCAACAACGTGACAAACAGATGAACAGGATTTTGAATAGTATATATAACCGGTGATGTATCGATTAATATAATATATACATGTAGAGGGCTCGTTTCTGTGTCAAATAAAAGCTTATATATTGATATTCACTCAAACCGAATTTGTTGCAATGGTAAATATATATAGGAGGGTTGCAGACGATTCTTGTACAATGTCTCAAGAAATAATAGATCTATAGAGATTTAAAATTTTCGCGGCATGATTCTCTAACCAAAAGGAAGATTATACTCAAATATCGGGGACGTATACCAGTAGCTGCTTGTTAAAGACTTACATTAGTTATGAACTTCAACATCAAGACTTATAGTATTCACATTATTATGCTTTCGCATGAGGAACCACACACTCCCCATTAAAATGGATCTTGAGCAAACCTAGATTATTCCGAAAGATACTGCACTTTATGTAATTCTGAATTGGGAGATGAACTGCATTTAGTTTTGAAATGCCAACAATTATATATATGCAGCTACTTTATCTATATGGAGTTACATTGTCTATATTTTCAGTTAGTTTGTCAATATATGTCGTTACTCTGTCTATACATGCAGTTACTGTGTCTATGTATGCAGTTCCTTTGTCTATATGTGCAGTTATTTTGTCTATATATTTAGTTACTTTGTCTATATATGTAGTTACTTTGTTTATATGTGTAGTTACTTTGTATATATATGTTGTTACTTTGTCTATGTATGCAGTTACTTTGTCTATATATATTTAGTTACTTTGTCTATATTTGCCGCTACTATGTCTATATATGTAGTTAATTTGTCTATATATGAAGTTAATTTGTCTATATATGCAGTTACTTTGTCTATATGTGCAGTTACTTTGCCATTATATGCAGCTATTTAAAGGTACTTAATCCGATTAGACGCTCCTTAATTACTATTTATTTGGCTTTGGGGGTAAACAATATTTGATTCAAGGCGAGGAACCCACCCATCAAAGCTCAGAGTGATCAGATATCGATTTTTGAAGTTTGTTAATTTTTGGAGATGTGGACCAGAACCACGTGCTTAAACTGACAAATTGCGGTTATAAGATGGATAACTCGAAAATCAAGTGGTTACTATTAACAATAATAACCACTTGATTTTAGAGTTATCCATCTTACACCCGCAGGTGGGGGGGGGGGGGGTATCATCCGATGGGGTAAAAACGGGGTATGGACAATTTTCGAGAACGGTAAGGATTTCCGCCAATTTGACTGGATGGATGGGTGGCCCGCCCCAAATGTTCACTAGAAACACCCTCATCGCCAGCGGCACAAAACCCGATGGAGTGAAATTGGTATGGTTCGTTTTCGAGAACGTTAATGATTTCGGCCAATTTGATGACAGAAGTGAATGGCCCGCCCCAAATACCCCCTAAAACCCCTCTCCCCCTGGTGATACCATCCCGAGGGGGTGAACACCGGCATTTACCATTGTATTCCTTATTCTCAAAAGTGTCTCATTCGGTCAATTTGAAGATGTGGGGGGAGGTGGCACGCCCCATTAACCACTAAAACACCTCACGACTCACCCCATCGGGGTTGTACCCCCCCCCCGGTGCGGCGGGCTGTTTATAAGTGGTATTTGGGGCTGGCCACCACCCATGCCGTCAAGTTGGCCGAAAACCTGACCAGAGCGGGTAAAAATCGGATATTTATTCTCAAAACTGTCTCTTTCGGTCAATTGACGGCATGGGTGAGTGGCCCGCCCCAAATACCACCTAGAAACATTCCACCTTTCACCCCGGGGTTTGTACACCCTCGGTGAACCCCCAGGGGTGAAGGTTGATGGGTGGGGGGATACTATGGGATATTTGGGGCGGGCCACCAACCCATGCCATCAAAATGGCCGAAAGAGAATTTTTTTGAGAATAAAGAATAAGGAATAATTCCTGTTCTGGTTGTTAATCGGCACAATGCAATGACGAAGATCTTTAAGGATCTGCATCTTCTAAACCGAACCGATATGAAAATTCGAATGATCCCGTGTCCTCGTGTAAAACTGTTATTTCGGATCAGGGTTCGCGTTGCCAATGGCAAAACAATAATTTTATTTGGAAACATACATATCATATTTGCAAAAAAGTAAGTGGGTTATTAAATGTAACATTGGGTGATATACTGTCGCTATAATATTTCTAAATCGGTCAAGGGGGCGAGAACAGGCATGGGTGCCCTATTTGAACCCCTCTGGACGGCGGCCATTTTGGATCAGGTGGGGGTGAGAGGGTGTGTGGAAAGAGTACATATGGAGCCACCCTACAACACCATTTATTTAACCAAAATCGGTCAAGGGCCGAGAAATGGCATGGTGCCCTATTTAACCCCTCTGGAAAACGGCCATTTTGGATCGAGTGGGATGAAAGGGTGAATATTTAGACTGGGTTGGTGCCACCCTACAACACCCTTATTTTGATATAAATCGGTCAAGGGGCTGTGAAATGGCATGGGTTCCCTATTTTAACCCCTCTGGACGGCGGCCATTTTGGGGGGGGGGGGGGGCCTACACCATTTGTTTGACCCAAGTATAGAATTTTTCCAATAAGGAATAAGGAATGGAAGTCCCCTTCGTGATATAACATACCATTATAAAGAACGGAACATCGCTAACTGCATATCATGACGAAGTTACCACATATAATGACAAAATAACTGCATAATGACAACGTAACTGCATAAAATGACGATGTAACCTCATATATTGAAAAGAGCTATTAATAAGCTGCATAGAATGACAAAGTAGCTGCATATAATGACAAAGTAACTGCATATATTTATTTCTTTATTTATCCTCCATATCATGAAGAGTTGATATAATATAATAATTACAAAAGGTGAACAAAAACAAAATGACAAATAAAGATAACCCAACATATATACAGAACATCCTAAAGTACAAGATGGCGCAGACGATTAATGAATAATGTTGGAGTAGAGATGGGTTATTATCGATTTCGTGCTACTGATGCGTCATTTGTTGACGGCGATGAATCGAGATGGGGAACTTTCCATGAGGTTCAAAAATGTACCCCACGCAGACACCGAATCGAAGCATCGCAGACCAAGAACTGGCGCATATATATATATCACATAAATGTATGGACGTACATTAGGTCAGTTTCAAGTTTGCTATGAATGCTATGAATTTATCCACATGTGTTTATTTACGGACTCGGCTAAGCTAATGTAGCATCAGACAGAAATAACTGAGTTATAATAATTCAATTCACGTCTAAGTTATGTATTCTCGTGTAAAATAAGAGTCTATGGACGGTTGGCTTTCCGGAATATAGTTCTCCATAAGCGTGCACAACTTACAGTGAAAAGGTGAATAGCTTCATATGACTCAAGATCTGTATCTTCAAGTGGTAGATCCGATAAATTTCCCAGGAAAATTTCTAACTGTTTTTGGACAAGTATATGCATCAAGTTTTAAAAAACAAGAAATTCCAAATTGTTCAAGAATTGTATACCAGACATCATTTCTTGTCTTTTTCAGAGACGCGCATTCCAAAATCGTATGTTGAATTTCGTTAAAAAAGACAGACTGGCACAATCCGCATTTCTGTAATAGATTGCACGAAAGTGAACAAATTAGTTGAGCTACGATGCGGTAATCGTCTGAGAAATTTGGGTATTTGCGACAGGTTTTCCATAGAGAGGATAGCGAATGATCTAGATGAACATGACGAAATCTGTTGAATGTGGAATCGTGTGATATGCGTCTATCCCAATCATCAAAAAGACTTTCTTTCGGTGAAGTTTTAACGATTTGTTTCCACTGTAGTTTTGAAGGGAATAATGACGAAGAACAGAAATTCAGAAAATGAGATGTAAGACCGTAATTATCAATAATTCTGGAAATATCTGAAAAATAAGACGATTGATGACCAGTTACGAGATATTCGGAGAGCCGTACTAGAAATATTTCTTTAACTGTCTTCCCTGTACCCAAATTACATAGATTTTGAAAGAGAGATAGTTTTCTCCTTTCGATATATGATTCCAAACATGTACCCCGAGGAGAGCCTGTGCCATGTCAGTTCTAGTTCTGATATGCAATCCTTGTATGTTTTTTATGCACAGCCGATTAATTTTCTCGAGGCGCTCGTTTTCTGAGTAGTTAAGGCATATGAGGAATTGTGAGCCGTAAAGACCAAGCGGGAGAACAATCGACTCATAAATTTTCAGGGAACTTAATGGTGTTATCCCTCCATAATAAAGTCCCGCATCCGACAGCATGAAAAATGTGCTTCTAAGTTTGTTACAGATCTGAGTTACCAGATTGTCATTAAACTTAAATTTGCTAATATTGAGTCCAAGATGTGTGACAGATGTTGAATCGGGGATATTTTCGTTTAAAAAAGTCCATGTACGATTAGCTCTTTGGTGTTCGTATTGTGATTCATTGAATACAATGAAGACAGTTTTGGTCGCGTTGAACTGGTATCTCCATTTATAGTCCAGTGAATATATGGTTTTACCCAGAACTAATTGCAACAGAATTTTTTTTTGCTGGAATTGGTACATATACCCTCCATAAACAACATACTAAAAATCAGCAAAAATCGGAAAAAGGGAAATTAGTGAATTTCGTGAAATAAAATTGGGAAATTTTTGTCAAATCATCAATTTATGGATTTTCATCAATGTATATAAAAAATTCAAATTTACAAGTCCTACAAATATCATGCCTATTTTGTCGTCCACATTTTCCTGAATCCAGAACTGAAAACCATTCCCAGATTACTTAAGTATTTTTCGAGTTGTGTGCCTTCAAAAACGCGAGTTTACCTGATTTTGGAGCCTTAATTTCGCAGAATGAGCCAAATGTCGTGTTATATGGTTAATTATTTAAAAAACTAGAGCAAAATTAATGACTTTTTCACTGTTTTAGTAATTTCCTCACTAGATAAAACACAAAATATGATTGATATGTGCATCTATGAATAAGGAGAATAAAATATTCTCAAACAAAATGTGTGTTCCATTGTATGGACTTAGCCAAATTTGCCTTGACACAGAACTCGTGTAATGAAATGCCATATTTGAGGTCATGTAACTCAATAAATTAATATCCATATGCTCTGCTTTTCTCATAACATTTTGAGAATACTAGATTGAACAAATTGTGAAGGAATTTTCAAATACATTGGTGAAGAAAATAAAATTATGGTCCTATGAACTCTTAGTCTAGCCTCTTTTCCAAAAAATGCTATTGTGGGGCGTTTTTGTCAATTTTAAAAGCATTTTAGGCATATTCAGAAAAATTAATGAAAGTTTATTGTGTCAAATTATGTGATATGTCATCTTAAATCATTTTTTTGTTGAGAAAATAGCATTTCAATGGTTATACCAATGAATGTCACTGGATTTCACTCATCATTGTGGAAACTTACTCCAAATTTGAACGGTAGAAAAATGGGGTAGGGGAAAGCATATCAACAAAAACTTCAAAATTATGCATCTTGAAGCATAAACCTTTATATCAATAGCTTCTGCTTACATTGTTCTTTCATACATAATTTCATATTTCCTTTGTTTATGTTTATTGACAGAGCTATATATTTTTTGTCATAATTTGGCAGTGAAATGTCAAATTGGCATTTTGAGATTGTTTTTATACAACATAACCATAAAATTATAAATCAGCGTCTGATAACGTATTAAGCAGTTTTATAATGCAACAGGAATGTACACAAACTGGAAGAAAACAACATTGTGTCTGAAATGGCTGTAATTTGGTGATAAGATTGCATTTTGTGATTTTTCCTACACCTATACCAACGTTAAAATTGGAGTCAGTTTCCTGAAAAATGAAAGAAATCAAGTGACATACTATGGCATAACCAATGTAAAGGTAATTTTTTATCACTAAAGTGTTGTGGGAGGAAAGTTCAAATAATTTACACATTAAAAAACCCATTGTTTTTTGTTTTTATGGCCCAAAACCTTTTAGAATGGACAAAAATGCCTCAAACTGGCATCTTTGCAAACAAGCTAAGACTAAGTATTCAAAGGGCCATAAGTTGATTTTCTTAAATAATGTCCTGTTAATACCTTTACAATTTGTTCAATCCAACATACTTAAAAGGTTATAAGAAAAGCATGGCATATGGGTATTAAATTATTGAGTTACATGACGTCAAATATTGAATTTCACCACACACGTTCAGTGTCAGAGGCAAAATTGGCTAAGTCCATACAATGGAACACACATTTTGTTTGAGAATATAATCTTCTTCTTAATTATTGATGCACATATTAATCATATTTTGTGTTTAATCTAGTGAGGAAATTACTAAAACAGTGAAAAAGTCATTAATTTTGCTCTAGTTTTTAAAATAATTAACCATATAATACGGCATTTGGCTCATTCTGCGAAATTAAGGCTCCGAAATCAGGTAAACTCGCGTTTTTGAAGGCACACAACTCGAAAAATACGTAATGAATCTGGGACTGGTTTTCAGTACTGGGTTCAGGAAATTGTGGTCGACACAATACACATGCTATTTGTATGATTTATGAATTTGATTGTTTTTATATACATCCATGAAAATCCATAAATTGATGATTTGACCAAATTTCCCCAAATTTATTTCACGAAATTCACCAATTTCCCTTTTTCCGATTTTTGCCGATTTTTAGTATGTTGTTTATGGAGGGTTTATGTACTTATTCCAGCAAAAAAAAATTCTGTTGCAATTAGTTCCGGGTTTGGCATTTTTTCTCATAAATGCACTGGACTATTACGACTAAAGTCAATACAGATTTGACACAGGTTACGCAATCCTGTTTCAGTTAGAGAGAGGTGTACCATATCATCAGCATGTGTCGGGGAAGCGCAATTGACGTTGTACATTTTGAGTCCCTGTCCTGAATTTTCAAGTAAATGAAGCAATTGGTCAATGTAGATTGTGTACACCAAAGGTGATATGGTACCTCCCTGGCGGGTACCAGCTTTGATATCGATCCAACGCGAGTCTTCGCCTTGGAATGTAGTTTTACATTTAAGATCCAAGAGAAGCTGAGCAAGCAGAGGCCATATTTTTCCTTGGATGCCGCGTTGGTCAAGCTTGTAAAGCAGACCGTTAATCCAGACAGCATCAAATGCTTTCTTGACATCCAAGAAGCAAGCAAATAATTTGCTATGCTTTCGGATGTGAACGAAATACATTCATTCAGTATAAAGGAAGTCATGAGACAAATTATCTGCATTGCATATAATGACAAAGTAGCTGCATATATTGACTAACTAACCACGTAAAATGACAAAGTAACTGCATATATAGACAAAGTAACTACATATATATAGACAAAGTAACCGCATATATAGACACAGTAACTGCATATATAGACAAAGTAACTGCATATATACACAAAGTAACTACATATGAAGACAAAGTAACTGCATATATAGACAAAGTAACTGCATCTATAGACAAAGTAACTGCATATATAGGCAAAGTAGTTGCATATATTGTCCGACCGTAACATAAGGCAGCTATGGCGTTCCATAGTGCACCTTATTTTTGGCTATATGTTTAACTGTATTTGTATGGTTCGTACCTATATACATATACGTGATACAATTTAAACGCCTGATATGCATCATGTATGGCGAATGTTGAATACATGAATCTGAATATGAATATGTTGTGGTGGCTATATGAGGGGTCTTAACGATTCTTGCGCGATAGCTCAAGAAATAAGGTCTACAGATATAATATTGCGCTAAGCCAAAAGGGAGTCCAGGTCCAGCTTTCATGGACGTAGCCGAATGATTTAAAGGGGTGTGTTAGAAGGGGGCAAATATTGCGGTTCTTGGTATATATTTATGTCAACAATAGCGTTAGCGCAAGACATTTTTCGGCGTTTTATTGACGTAGAGGATCTCAAGGTCGTCGAAAGGTGAACATTAAACTCGCGGCCAATGCAATTTCGGCCAGGTCCATATAGACCCAGATACGACACCACCACGCTCGAGTCCATGGCACATAATCTCTTCTACCCGAGAACATGTATACCCGAGATTTGGACTCTAATGGTGTCAGTTGCTCGTATGCTGACTCTTATACCAACGCCGTTGCCATATTTACGGATTACAGTCGACTTAATTTGGTTGTCTTCATTCTCTTCAAATATATTGTCCAAATCCAAGGTATTTTGGCCTAATTTTAAAAAACATTCTTCGGCAATAAATGCATGCTCGATATACAATGTTCTTGAATATTTGTATTCTTGTCTATATATATTTATCACATAATCAGCCCCTAAACCGGCCTCATAGATTTTGTGAGACACACGGATATTATCGGCACGCGCAGTAACGTAAGAGCTTAGCGCAATGATGTCGAAGTCAATGTCGGAACTTTATTATGATGTTAATTCGTATATAATTGTGATATTCGGTTTGTGTTGGGTTATTTACTGTTGACTCAGGGGGGGGGGTGAGAAAAAAAAATCCGGCACATATGCCGGGGTGGGTGGGTGGTCAAAGCCACCAACAAGCAAATTTTTCCGCAACTAAAAAAAAATTTCCTGCTTGTTTTTTTAGTGTTTTGGCAATGAGTTGGGCTTCAAAACCACTTTGAATGAGAGAAATAATGTAATTCTAACAGGTCAATTGACTGCAGGCAGTTATCGTGTTGTATTTTGTTGCAAATTTTGAAATCCAAGATGGCCGCTGGCAGCCATGTTTTTTCGGCCGAATGACCTCAAAATGACTCATTCCTATTTACATGTCCATGTTAACATCCATGATAAATAGTATGCACAGAAATTCATATACAGCTGTTTACAGTGAATTTCCCCCCGCAAATCTCTGTTTTAGTGTTAAAAGGGGGGTGGGTGTCAAAAAATGGTCTGAAAAAACTGCCGAAAACGGAAAAAAATTTGGCGGTGGGGGTGGGTGGTTACAAAAAATGATCGAAAGGGAAAAAATTCCATACGTGCCTGAAATTTGTTTCCGACCCCCCCCCCCCTGGTTGACTGTGAAATAAACATGGTGGTTGAATAATTTTGTCAACATGAAAAGACACATTTAAAATGGAACTATATTTATTCTTGAAGGTGTCTTTACTTTCTCTTTGGTTGTAATTAGGAAATCCATAATATGATTACGTCAGTACGTATGGACAACCCAAAACACGTACGTCCATCTATAAAATGATAAATGTATGTTTCATAGGAGTGCCTGTATTTCTGGCCAACTTGGGATATACGAATCACGATCACGCCAGTGCGTATGGACCGTAGGACGGCGACATGTCACTCTATGTCCAAAGGTTCGCTATTCCCAAGGTTCATTATACCGAAGTTTCGCTATTCCCAAGGTTCTCTATATTCCTCAATATTCAGAAGGTTTTTATAACTTGTTATTTTGATGTTTCATTCTATTATCTATATTCTAAAGTATTGAGAGGGTTCTTTATCATAAGACTATTTTTATGAAGGAAATAACTTAAAGGTACTCAATCCGATAAGACGCTGCTAAATTACTCTTTCTTTGGCTTCGGTGGGAAAAAAATATTTGATTAGTGTCGAACCCACCCATCAAACCTCAGAGTACTTAGATATCGATCTTTGCAGTTTGCAATTTTTATTGTTTCTGGGCCTAATCGTGCCAGGACGAGGTCAAACGGGCGGTCTTCCAGATAAAGATGGATAACTGTAAAATCGTGGTAATAATAACTACTTGGTATTAGAGTTGTCCATCTTTTCTGGTTAAATACGCCCAGAATAGCATACCTTCAGAATAGCGAACCTTCTTAATAAGAACCTTTGGAATAGCGACCATTCGGAATATGGTACCTTCGGAATAATGAACCTGATCCTGTATGAAGAGCCCATGACACGTCCATCAATAAATGTATACATGTTTCATGGGACTGTTTATATATACATATATAAGACTGGAGTAAAGTTGAGACCAACATGTCTTTGTTAATATTGGTGCTCAGATTTCAACGAAATTTGGTGTGGTGACTCAGGGTGCCCTGGCAGAGTGTATAATGGCGTTAGTTTTTCTAAATTTTTATTTAAACAAATAAAAACAAATATGAACATATGTGAATATTTAGGTACAAATAAACCTATTTGCACGAGAATATGTTGCAGCACCAGATATAGAGGAATGTGGGAATGTGGGCCACAGTTAGACATGGGTCAGAGTGAGATATTGCCTCTAACATTTCTCTAATTTCCAGACCAATATCCATGGCGCCAGTCAAGAGATATTAGCCATATAGCACATGTTACTATATTTCTACAAAATGCAAACATCAGGTGAAGGTTGAATCTGGCCAAGCAACCAATTTTCAAGGCAAAATTATTTAATTTAATTTTTGCAATTTTAAAGGTATTCAATCCGAATTAACCATCGCAGATTACTATTTCCTTGACTTTGGAGGTGAAAAATATTTGATTCAAGTCGAGGAACCCACAACATCAAAGCTCAGAGTGATCAGATACCGATTTTTTAAATCTATCATTTTAATTTTACGTGGCCCAGCAAACAGCAGACGAGAATACTTTCTCTGACCAGATTGCAGATGGAGATGGATAACTCTAAAATCAACTGGGTTTTTTTGTGTGTGTCAGATGTTTGACAAACCAGCAATATTCGTTGAGCAAAAAGTTGATAAATTACAGTTTTTTGTCAATTTTATGCCATAATTGACCGCAGTTAGCATTATTTTCGAGCAATTAATTCTGTCAACTGAAGCGGCATTTAAAAAAATCTTCTTGTTGTTGGAATCTGATGATATGGGGACTATTGATTCGGATTGAGGACCTTCAAGGGAAAAATATATTTATTGGATAAATTTACATATAATACTGATTACATTTTTATGAAAACGGGGATTTATTGCATATTTCACATAGCCACATCTGATTTATTTATAGAGGTTTATGTATGCTTGACTTTCAGCGATTTACATGGATGGGACACAATGACTCAATGAGACATAATTTATGGCCCTGGTAGGATCCAACTTCAGTAGATGACAGGCACTTCGAAAAGGAATGAGATAATTTGCCAAATGACTATTGTTTTGGGGCTAAATAATTTAGATCAAACAAACTGATGTAATTGTGCAATAGTGGTATGTTCGGTGTGTTTCCTATACGGTTACTACTTAGGGGTGGCCCCTTCTGTGAAGCAGATGATGAGAAACAAGTATTAAGGGTGGTCCCAGCTCGAGATTGCATGCATGTTCATGACTTTTGTGAGCTTATATCGTACTCTCAGATGTCTAAGCATTGTGATGGTCAATAATAGTGATAGCGGAGACCTGGACTGAAATTAACAATATTGATGGAAATTTAATTCTATTTAATTCTATTTCAATTTAATTCTATATATGTCTCTATGCGAAAAAACTTAATGATCGTTGAGAATTGTATCTGAAATTACTAATGATCATGTGGCACATGCAGACACTATTGTTAGGCATCTGATAGTATATAAACATTTTAATATTAAATTGCCCAGGAGGAATGACATTAGTATGAGGGACGCAAAGGAAAATCCACCACAAAGTCATTTAAATCTTGCCATTTCAAAGTTGGATCGTCACATTCTATGACACACATTATTAATGAAAGGTACTTCATAATTTATTAACTGTACTAGTTACTTCCCTATCGCAACAGCAAAAACTTTGTACTGGTGGAATATATCATTCTTGATGGGCATAGATAGATAGATATTCATGGCATGGTCTGAGAAAATGCTACTGGATTAAACATTTATATGATTGCCTCATTAGTCATGTACATGTATAACAAGAAGGTCGTGACAGTTCAACTAAGTTTGCCTGGAATTATTATATTTAGCATACATATTATTCCAATCCCAGTGTGTCAAGTCGACAATAGCAAGTATGCAGGGCTATATTTAATAATTGTTCCACAAATAGCCACTAGTTAATATATATGCTAGCCATGCTGGTCAAGCTCCCGCTTAATGCTTAAGGTTTAAATCGAGAACACAGTGTTAAAATCATGAATTATTTAATATGTGAGAATGCTAAAACTAATCACCGTGCATTATAATTATTATATTTAACTTGATGTGTCCATCACATGAAACAGAATTCATACACACAGATGGAAAGTTGGCCCAGAAGCATATCCTCTCACCAGTCACTGCATGAACTATGCAGTGTGCCGAGACCAAGTGGGATTGGGAGATGTTCTTCTTTTCCTTCACTCAACAAGAAGATAAACGACTCACTTTGTTAGTCACCAATTCACTGGGCTTTACATGTTTGTTACATCTGTGTGTTGACTGCTCTGTAGATGGCTAGAATTGAATTTTGACCTGAGTCACATTCACAGTGAGTGGGTGAGGCTGAGCCTGAAGTCGTTGATAACTAAATTGACTAATCTGTAATCACTAAATTGACTAATACAATCCTAATATTATTAGATTAGAATGCCACATGACCGCTTTCATCGAATACTGCTTCCACAAGTTCCAGCTACGTGCTAGTACTGCTACGTTCAACGGTTCATGACTGAACTATACTGTCTATACTGCGTAAATGAGTAAATCAGTCAGCTCTAAAATGTCCATTTTCTGATTTCCTTGACCCAAGTCGAGGCTTGACCTGACAGTGTTAGATATTAACAATTAAATTTACTATTTAGAGAAGTAGTTAGTTAGTAGACTGAACAATTTGCCGCTTGCAGTTGCAACTCTAAGTCTAACCAGTCCAGGTGAAAACAGACTTAACAATAACATTGAACAATAACAGAACAAGTAAAATCGCCGTGGTGATCAGTCTGCACAAACCAGTCCACATTTCACTCCAGTGACCTTCATTTTCATATTTTTTTCAGTCACAGATTCGTCATTGAGTTTCTTTCCGACTGACTGATTTTCACTTTTAAACTTCCAAGTTCAAATCAAAACAAGTTCTTCAATGCTCGTTGTAATATGAAAATTGCAGAATTTGAGAAAAACTGGTTTCAGACAGAAAGCGCTATAAATAAGGATTAACTGTCATGTGGACTGTTTTTATGGAGATGTAACGGGTTTTACATACAAGTTATGTCCACTTACCTCACCGTTACATCTCCATAAAAATAGTCCACATGACAGTTAATCCTTATATTTATATACATTTAGCGAAAAAGCCGCTTTTGTAAATATATTTAAATCGAAAAGTGTATCGTGACAAGATCAGCCCAAAATACCCAATAGCACCCTTGGCAAAAGTTAATAGGAACAATTTCTCTTCATGTTGAAACCCGATGATGTATTAAGTCAATCCTGCGCGAGTCAAAATGCGCCCAAAGCATTACGCGTTCGTCTTTCCAAACCTAATGACGTATCGATGGTGTTATTAGCTTGGTGTTATGAGGCGTTAAGCATTCACCGAGAAATAACTGCAACTAGCCACGTGGGCGCCGACCAATCAGAATGCTGGATTTAGTGATGACAACACTTAGTGTGTAAATATATAAAAATGAAGCAAAGATTTCTTGATATATACTCATCAGACTCGCGGATTTTCCTTTAAGAATTATGTTTCCGTTCTACCTCTTTCTCTCTTCAATTATAATTATAGAAATTATAGTCACCCTTCAGTGAGTGTCGTGCTAAACCGAAAAAAAAATGAAAATAACATGTTTTAACGTGAATTAAAACTCCAACTCATTGCCCGATCGCCTGTTTAGAGCCACCGAATGCCCGTTGATGTAAGTAAGAGTGCAAGCGTGAGCGAGTGAATGAGTGTATGCCTGAATGTATGTATCAGATGAATATTATCTATCTATATTTTGTATTTTGTACAACCATTTATTATGTATGTTAAATCATCTGACTGATTCAATAACAAATTTAAAAAAACAAAAAAAAACAAGTTCTTGTCAACTAGTGACAGTAGTGTTATTCTTCTTCTTGTTATTGTTATCGCTCGTATTTTAAATGTACAACGGTATCACAGCACGTAAGCGTTAAGAACAAACGAGAAAGCACAAGCGAAGATAGCACAACGAGCCCATTACTGCTTTGACTCTAAAGTCATTCCAGTAATGGGCTCGTTGTGCTATCTTCGCTTGTGCTTTCTCGTTTGTTCTTAACGCTTACGTGCTGTGATACCGTTGTACATTTAAAATACGAGCGATAACAATAACAAGCAATTCAATTTAAAATTTCGCAAATAAGAGAGGCAGAATATCTAATGTTTGTCTAGCAAAAGTATCTGCAACCAGGTATCTGTAACTGGGAAGCAGGTATCTGTAACTGGGAAGCACTATAGGAATCATTGAACTAAATGGTTTCCCATAGGCGACAGTGTTAACGTTTCGGCCAAATTCACTGAATTGAAGCCTGCAGGCCATACCAGTGATGTTTACCCACCTAGATTGACACCAGTTGATCACGAAAATGCAAGAAAAATCATAGGTAATGTGTTTACTTTTTAAAATAAATCCCCAAGTCTACGACAGGGCTATCTCACAGCCAAATTTGATCTGGAAAAACCCAGGACTACAGCAGCTAGTTAAATAAATTTCCCGCTCACAAAAATCCATTTCCCCATTCATTCACCAGTTTAAATTATTTAGATATTATGTACAAATCAAATAAACGCGATGTCATCCTTTAATAACGTGTCGCATGTATCAGGTGAAGGTCATTCATCAGTTACCTTCGCCTTTAGCATTCCACGGTGTACTCGCTCCCCGACTCTAGAACACATTTAGCTCCCTGATTCCTATATATATGTATATGTGTGAAACACAGCGTTTCTTATAGTATTTTATCAAAATATAGACCTTACTGAAATCAAAAATGGATTATATCGAGCAGTAGTGGTTTATTTTTCCAATATGAGGCATCCTGAAAATTAGTGGCAATCCTCAAAATAAAGCCAAAAAATTAAGATTCTTTTTTTTCAATTTTACTAGCTGATGTATCTCGTATAACTGAAGTATGCCCTTATATACCATAATATTACTAAATTGAAGAGGAAATGTTAATATACATTTTGAGAGGGATATCTTGTCCAATTTTAAACACTTTTCATGCAGAATTTGGCAATTTATAATAAACATTTACCAAAATTAACAGAAAATAAAAAATAAAAAATACTTTAATAGCAATATAAAGCAACCATAAGTCAATTGAAATATCCAAACATAATGATACAATATCAAACACAGCCTCAGGCATGAAATTTTACCAGATGGCAGGGCATACTGTCTGTTTAACAAACCTGCCATGGCAATTTTGCACGACAGCAACTCTAGTGGTGATGCCATCACCCCCCCCCCCCGACTTGGGGTGGGGCTACGGTCCCCGTTAAGACTACTGGGTGCAGGAAAAGCTTAATTGGGTCAACTGTCACCTTTTCCCAATGGGGGGGGGGGGGGGGCTAACACTCCTCAAAATTGTGAGGAGAGGGGCTTTAGAACCCCTGACCCCCTAATGGTACATGATGTCCATGCAAAATTCCCAGATTTATCACTTTCTTTACTATCTACAGGCGAATCCATGGGTTTCTTCTTTAAATATGTCCAAAATGTGGTCATTATCATTTGAAAATAAGAAAATATGGAATTAACAACTTATCATGGCGAGAAATGAAATTTCGTAAAATTCAAATTTTTCTTATAGGAATCATTGAACTAAATGGTTTCCCATAGGCGACAGTGTTAACGTTTCGGCCAAATTCACTGAATTGAAGCCTGCAGCCCATACCAGTGATGTTTACCCAGCTAGATTGACACCAGTTGATCACGAAAATGTAAGAAAAATCATAGGTCATGTGTTTACTTTTTAAAATAAATCCCCAAGTCTACGACAGGGCTATCTCACAGCCAAATTTGATCTGGAAAAACCCAGGACTACAGCAGCTAGTTAAATAAATTTCCCGCTCACAAAAATCCATTTCCCCATTCATTCACCAGTTTAAATTATTTAGATATTATGTACAAATCAAATAAACGCGATGTCATCCTTTAATAACGTGTCGCATGTATCAGGTGAAGGTCATTCTTCAGTTACCTTCGCCTTTAGCATTCCACGGTGTACTCGCTCCCCGACTCTAGAACACATTTAGCTCCCTGATTCCTATATTGACGAATGCTATCTATTCCTGGAAGAGAGTTTTCTCAAGGGAGATAATTTTCCGTCGCGCAATGATTGTCTAGCAAAAGTAGCTGCTCTCAAGTATCTCTAACCAGGAATTACTATTGATTAAATAAATCTCTTCATGGAAGAGAGTTTCCAAGGGAGATAATTTTTTAGTCAGACAATGTTTGTCCCGGACAGCAAACACAAGCTGAGCGTATAGACATTAAACATAATCTATCGCTTCCATATATTAAATATATCTTGATAAACTCCCTATAATTCAAATGGTGTAGTCCATGGTGCAATGGGTGGAGTTTATTGGTCACATGATGACTGTCCACATCCAGTATGTAAGCCTATTCAGATGCCATAACAGCTAACCAATCAATATATATCCCTGTTAACAGGAAAATATAGGATAATTCATGAGGGATATATTAATCGCGTTTAAGCGCAATAAGGATGTAATTGCGCTTAAGCGCAATAAGGAATGTTCTTATTGAGCTTAAGCGCAATAAGGGAAGATCTAATTGCGCTTAAGCGCAATAAGAATATTCCTTATTGCGCTTAAGCGTAATAAGAAAATTCCTTAGCGCAATAAGGGATTCCTCATTGCGTTTAAGCTCAATTATTTATTAAATGGCAATTTGGCATCCCATATTCATTCGAACAATGCGATCTCACATAAAAGTTAAAATGTTATATGCCTATAGCCACCCTAGCCGGGCATTCATTGCAATCTCCCATATAACCGATGACATTATGTTCTTATATTCATGGCTACACTACATGCCTACTGGTATGTAACATATTGGCAAACATAACTTACTGTAGACTACCCAGTTTTTATTCAAGAATTTATAAATTATAGCATCTCTGGGTCATATATTTCGTTATTAATATGAGTTTATTTGTGAAATTTTGATGTAGTTATAAAAATATATTGCCTTGATGTGTGTGAAAATTTCAATCTTTGTTATATTAAAATAAAAAAGAAGCATATGTAGCCTAAATTTCCCAAATTCTCATTCTCTGAGTTCTCATATACCATGAGCGCAAGGACTATGCAAGGCTCAACATGAGTAAAATACATTTATATATATAGCCTGTAAATGTTTGAACACTCACTAATTAATTAATCTTTCTTCATAAAAAACAAAAAAATCACATGTAGCCTATTTATAAAGCTATAGTATATAATTAAATATTTGATATTATCAGAATTCTTGTTTTATTGGGTATTAAATGCTTGAAATGACTATAACGTATTTTATTCCAAATATTGAATTATTAATGTAGCAATGACTAAGGGTGTGGCTAGTGCAGCCTAATGCATGTACATTACTACATATATATAGCAACTACTTGAACTAGCATTTATGTTATTGACTTGAGAAGCCTCAGAATTGTGTAAAATCTCACAGGGCTCCACGGTCCACCCACACTTTCACTTTTGACTCTTCATAGCCGCCAGAGCCCACAAGCATGGAATTATTCTGTAATGTTTCCAAATGAATTTTATTTTAAGTTTATGTTTCAATATTTGGTACGCCGGCATTTTAATTTAAAATAGGCATCATCACAATTATGAATTGAATGATCTCAGCCAAAATTTCGAAATTGAATAACAAACGAAAATTGGCAAGAAAGACAGCGTAATTTGGTTTAAATAAATACTCATTTGCTTTAAAATATTTTTTTTTCATGTTGGTGGATTAAAGTATATGATATATAGTCACAAATGTTGCTTTTTGTCTGATTGTTAATTCTTATATAGGCCTACTATTTCGATTTTGTTTACACACAAGGCGATTAGCGCTGCAGTAACCAATGACGCAATTCGCTGTAGTATCCACAGTTGTTGGAAATTTGTGTCAAAAACCGCGAAAACAGATATATCCCCACCCCTACTTACTATATAATTATATGGTAAGTAGAGGTGGGGATATATCTGTTTTCGCGGTTTTTGACACAAATTTCCAACAACTGTGGTAGTATCCTACCAGAATGGCGGATGCTGGCGACGTCATGCATTACGTTGAGCCAATAGGAAGTGAACCTTCCCGTTGTATATATTCCCTGATAGGTCTGAATCGCCCGGATGTAAACAAAAAAAATTCATGTTGATGGGGTATAGAAATTACTGACGTCACAGCTATACTTGCATCGCTTACGCAATACCGTAAAACAACCCTTTTGGGTTGTGATTAATTGTTTACCCCCCCCCCAAGCCGTTTCGGGGTCGTTTTTCCTTGCTAAAATATGTTTATTTGATCAAATGGATCTCAAAATCGTCGCAATTCTATACGAAATTTATTAACCTCGACAACTAAATATTCGATTCGAGCCTCGATAAAGCTCGGCTCGAATCGAAATTAAAGCACTCGGTTAATACATTTCGTTTAGAATTGCGACTCACTAGAGATTCTCTATTTTCTATATTTGGTACTTGCACACCAATTGTGTTGCACTGTCAGGTTTCTGGCCCCATGTTGCTTCTATATTCCAAGCTCTGGGATTAACAAGAGCACATCATGAATATTTGAATATGAGACGACGTGACGTCGACGTCAATCCATACTTAGCAAAGATGCTTTTCTTTGTCATTTCTTCGGGAAAGTTCAGAGTAAATATTTTTGAGTATTACTTTAGTTGCACTGACTTTTAGACTATTAAAAGACTATTAAAAGAGAGCCGCAAGTATTATACTTAAGGATCAGAGCTGGTCTCAATATTTACCAGGATGGCAGTGAGTAAGTTATTTTATTTGGGCTGCATTTAAATTTTAAAATCTTGTGGTCATTCTGTATTGTAAACTATTATTTATGGCCAATAACTCCGTTTAGTAGAACATATACGACATGTATATATATGACTATTGCAAGAGTGTCACCCCAGCCAATGCGCACACGATAGCGAAAGCAACTTAATCGGGGTTCACGGTTAGATTGCGATTGATACTCTTTCCCAATAACATGTGCCACGCGAGGTTAGGATTGAGGTTATGATTATTCACGGAATAGCGCAGAAGTGTTTCAAAAAGGCGTCACCCTGTTCTCACCCAATTCCACCCACCAACAGGAGAATTGGACTTATTTCCGACCAGAGTTGATCATGCACTTGCGGTGTTTCTTTCATACACTCTTAGAACAAATGTGTATAAATACTACACAATATGTGTTACATTTGATCTTAAACAAAATTGTGTAGAATGCATCATGACATAAATGTGTCGTCGGAATTTTCTCAGCATTGAATATGAGTGAATATGTGAGTATATTATATTGAATAGATGAAATATTTTCTATTTGAGACATAAACCTCGTAAAAGCTGCCATAATACAAAATTGGCAGCTGCTTTAAAACTTTTTGCTACACAATTATGTGTTGTTCAGTTTTTACACAAACAAAGTGTATAACAAAGTTTTTCTTGAAAAACTTGAAACAGTTCTAACTCAAATACATAAAGAAAAAAAAAATGCTTCCTGATGGGTGATTTCAACATAAACATAAATAATGATAATACCAGTGGAAAGAACTTCTTAAACCTATTGAAGTCATTTATGTTCCTGCCAACAATAACTAAACCCACCAGAATTACAGAATTCAGCGCAACCCTCATTGACAACATATTCTCCAACTGTCATCTCTCTTCATCATTTTACGCAGGTATTTTTGTGGAAGACATAACTGATCACTTGCCCATTTACCTTCTTGTGGACAATGGAGCCAAAAAAGTAACCAACAAAGATATTTTTATTTACCAAAGAGACTATTCAAAGAAAAACATAAAAAATTTCATCAACGATATCTCAGTGGCTGACTGGAGCACAGCTAGTACTTTATAACCAGGACTGCAATGAAGCCTATAACATATTTCATGGTAAAATAATGAGCACTTATAATCTTAACTTCCCAAAAAAGAGAAAGAAAGTCCAAATATCTAATAATCAAAATCCATGGATAACAACAGGTATACTGAACTCCATCAGAAGAAGGAATAAACTTTATAAAATATTCATAAAAGACAGAACAAAATATAATAATGAGCAATACAAGAAGTATAGAAATAAAGTAAACTCAATTATTCGAACTTCTAAGCAGCATTTTTATCATAGTAAGTTCCAACAGTATGAAAGTAACATTAATGCTACATGGAAACTAATCAAAAACATTCTCAACAAAAAATCGAGTAACAGCACCACAACAGAGTTCTTATATGAAAATAAATACATCAATGACAAGAAGGAAATTGCTGCCAAATTTAATGAGTTTTTCACGAATATTGGACCAAACCTTGCTGCCAAGATAACATCTTGTGAAAATCCTTCAGACTACCTTAATCAGCCCAAGACTTCTTCTTTTTTTACACACCCAACTGATGAATTTGAGATCCTTGATTTATTAAAAAATATCAATTCTAAAAAGGCGGCAGGTATTGATGAACTGAAATGTTCTATTCTGAAGACATGTTCCGACTTTATTATTAAACCCATTACACATATCTGTAATCTCTCCCTAACTAATGGCATATTCCCAGATCTCATGAAGGTACCTAAAGTTATTCCAATCTACAAATCTAAAGACCCAACAATTCTAAGTAACTACAGGCCAGTATCTGTGCTACCCATTTTCTCAAAAATTCTTGAAAAACTGATGTACAACAGAATGGATAAATACCTTACAAAATACAATATTCTATATAGTAGCCAATATGGCTTCAGAAAAAATCACTCAACTATTCTTGCTTTAACTGATTTATTAGAAAAAATAACTCAAGCTTTAGATAAAAAAGAACACACCATTGGAGTATTTTTAGATTTATCCAAGGCATTTGACACAATAAACCACAATATAATGATTAATAAACTTGAACACTATTGTTGTCGGGGGGTTGCACTGAACTGGTTCCGCAGCTACCTGTCAAATAGAAAGCAATCTGTACTGTACGAAGGCAACTTTTCATGCCAAACAAATATAACCTGTGGCGTGCCACAGGGATCAATACTTGGCCCTCTTCTCTTTCTTATATACATGAATGATCTTCCAAATGTGTGCAAAAAATTAAAGGTAATACTATTTGCTGATGATACAAATGCATTTTACTCAGATAAAGACATTACTAATGCTTATGATGTTGTAACAAAGAAATGGAGGCAATGAACAAATGGTTTCTAGCTAACAAATTATCTTTAAATCTTGATAAAACAAACTATATGCTTTTCACAAATACAGATCTTTGTAAGTCGTTAAATTTTCTACCGGAACTAAAAATTAATGATAAACTGGTCCAAAGGGTTAAAAACACTAAATTCCTAGGAATTAATATTGAAGAAACTTTGTCATGGGATTTACATGTGGATACAATTATCAATAAATTATCTAGAAACCTAGGAGTCATGCGTAAGGTTAGTGAGTTTGTACCAAAGGATACGATGAAATCACTTTATTCGATACTTATTATCCCATATCTCACCTATTGTAATGCTATATGGAGTGCAACAGTGAAAAATCTTCAAAAACTTGGAAAAAATACAAAACAGAGCAATTGCAACACTGTCATATGGAAATAATAAAAATACCCAGGAAATATGCAAGAAACACAACTTATTACTGCTTGAAGACATTGGAAATATGCAACTGCTTAAAATTTTACATGATTTCCACCACAAGAAACTCCCTAAATCACTGACTTCCCTATTTACAAGCCTACATGATATCCATAATTACAATACACGGTCCAAAGCTAATTCAAATCTATTCTGTGTATTTGAAAGAACGAAAAAAGCAAAAAATGCCATATCAACCAGAGCCAGATGCCTGTGGAATGAACTACCAACTGACTGCAAACTCAGAATAGAAATTGATAGCAATTACTCAAAATATCTGAAAGAATATTTCATTAACAAGCAACATAAACCAACCTCCCCCACTGAATAGTACTCCTCCCTGGTTACCAACATGTACTCTAATATTAGTACAAAACAGAGTTCTGTCACCACAGGGCTATTCAGATTAGGACAAGCTCCTTATTGTTTCATACTCTTAATGTATAATTCCTCCTACTCTGATTAGCCCTACATGGTGAGGGAAAGAACAGTCTGAATATTTCATCTGCATGTATTATATATCTAACGTGTCATCCCATACTGAAATCCGTACATTAACCAATGGATAACTCAGAATGAACCAAATCTAATCTATCGAAACATGTCTCAACCTCTGCATCTATATATAGTAATTTCATGTATAAGTAAATAAATTCTAATATAATATTTAGATGTCCTGGATCGACTCATGTGGGTTGTGATATGATGCATCTACATCAGGTCACAGCATGAGAAGGAACTTGGTATTTACATGACCAATTATATCATTGCAACATGAAAATATACTGTGAACTGAGACATGCCCACACCCCTCCCCCCCCCCCTGCCCACACCCCTCCCATACCCATCCCCAAAATCTTTATATTTGTCGCACACCATTGCACCACCTGTAAATATACACAGCAACTTTAATATCAATATAATATTAATCTCATATATTTGTATAAGGGTCCTGCCCTCATAAGCCCAGCTTTTGTGGGATCCTGTTGTATATAACATGTTATTATTCTATAAATATCAAATAAAAACTTATTGAATTGAATTGAATTAAAGCTGCTGCCAATTGTTTGTTCTGTGGTAGCCTTTACGAGTTTTGTGTCTCCAATAGAACACATTTCATCTAATAACTATGATACACTCACATACTCAATCATATTCAACGTTGATGATATTCCACCGACATATTTAATAATTATATGTCATGTGTCATTTCTGCACAATTTTGTTTAAGATCAAATGTAATACATTTTGTGTAGTTTTTATACACATTTTTTCTAAGAGTGTACATCTGTTATTTCGTCAAAGTATACATTCTACACATAGAGTTATCACCCTTCCGATTAACTCAGGATACTCATTTCGAAATATAAGCCCAACATCGTGCGACACGCGTTACTGCGATTGACTATATCATCCGCTATCTAATCCTGAACCGATTAAGTATATTTCGCTATTTAATCATGTGTTTATTATGTGTCCTCCCCAGATCCGTATAACAATGACAGCGAATTAATACAGAGTATACAGCGACATGAGGGCTCATACATTACAACACACATATTTCAATGTCTGATACACAGTTCATTCGCAGTATAGTACATTGTATGATACACGCATGTTCCATTCAGTGAAATGTAGTGTTTATTGTGTTCAACTCTAAATGTCCAACTTCACTCGCACGAACACCAAAAATAGTCAAGTGCAAAAAAAGCGAGAAAACATGCCAAACCCGGAACTAATTGTCCTCCAGCATACGGAACTAATTGCCCTCCATACGGAACTAATTGTCATCCAGCATACGGAACTAATTGCCCTCCATACGGAACTAATTACCCTCCATGTGGAACTAATTGCCCTCCATACAGAACTAATTGCCCTCCATACGGAACTAATTACCCTCCACGCGGAACTAATTGCCCTCCATACGGAACTAATTGCCCTCCACGCGGAACTAATTTCCCTCCGAACACGGAACTAATTGTCCTCCATACGGAACTAATTGTCCTCCACACGGAACTAATTGCCCTCCATACGGAACTAATTGTCCTCCAGCATACGGAACTAATTTCCCTCCATACGGAACTAATTTCCCTCCGAACACGGAACTAATTGCCCTTTATACGGAACTAATTACCCTCCATGTGGAACTAATTGCCCTCCATACGGAACTAATTGCCCTCCATACGGAACTAATTGCCCCCCATACGGAACTAATTGCCCTCCATACGGAACTAATTGCCCTCCATACGGAACTAATTGCCCTCCACGCGGAACTAATTTCCCTCCGAACACGGAACTAATTGTCCTCCATACGGAACTAATTGCCCTCCACGCGGAACTAATTTCCCTCCGAACACGGAACTAATTGCCCTCCATACGGAACTAATTACCCTCCATGTGGAACTAATTGCCCTCCATGCGGAACTAATTGTCCTCCATACGGAACTAATTGTCCTCCATACGGAACTAATTGTCCTCCATACGGAACTAATTGCCCTCCATACGGAACTAATTGTCCTCCAGCATACGGAACTAATTGCCCTCCATACGGAACTAATTGTCCTCCATACGGAACTAATTGCCCTCCATACGGAATTAATTGCCCCCATACGGAACTAATTGCCCTCCATACGGAACTAATTGCCCTCCATACGGAACTAATTGCCCTCCACGCGGAACTAATTTCCCTCCGAACACGGAACTAATTGTCCTCCATACGGAACTAATTGCCCTCCACGCGGAACTAATTTCCCTCCGAACACGGAACTAATTGCCCTCCATACGGAACTAATTGCCCTCCATACGGAACTAATTGCCCTCCATACGGAACTAATTGCCCTCCATACGGAACTAATTGCCCCCCATACGGAACTAATTGCCCTCCATACGGAACTAATTGCCCTCCACGCGAAACTAATTTCCGTCCGAACACGGAACTAATTGTCCTCCATACGGAACTAATTGCCCTCCACGCGGAACTAATTTCCCTCCGAACACGGAACTAATTGCCCTCCATACGGAACTAATTACCCTCCATGTGGAACTAATTGCCCTCCATGCGGAACTAATTGTCCTCCATACGGAACTGATTGTCCTCCATACGGAACTAATTGTCCTCCATACGGAACTAATTGCCCTCCATACGGAACTAATTGTCCTCCAGCATACGGAACTAATTGCCCTCCATACGGAACTAATTGTCCTCCATACGGAACTAATTGCCCTCCATACGGAACTAATTGCCCCCCATACGGAACTAATTGCCCTCCATACGGAACTAATTGCCCTCCATACGGAACTAATTGCCCTCCACGCGGAACTAATTTCCCTCCGAACACGGAACTAATTGTCCTCCATACGGAACTAATTGCCCTCCACGCGGAACTAATTTCCCTCCGAACACGGAACTAATTGCCCTCCATACGGAACTAATTACCCTCCATGTGGAACTAATTGCCCTCCATGCGGAACTAATTGTCCTCCATACGGAACTAATTGTCCTCCATACGGAACTAATTGTCCTCCATACGGAACTAATTGCCCTCCATACGGAACTAATTGTCCTCCAGCATACGGAACTAATTGCCCTCCATACGGAACTAATTGTCCTCAATACGGAACTAATTACCCTCCATACGGAACTAATTTCCCTCCGAACACGGAACTAATTGTCCTCCGAACACGGAACTAATTGTCCTCCGAACACGGAACTAATTTCCCTCCGAACACGGAACTAATTGCCCTCCATACGGAACTAATTACCCTCCATGTGGAACTAATTGCCCTCCATACGGAACTAATTGTCCTCCATACGGAACTAATTGCCCTCCATACGGAACTAATTGCCCTCCACGCGGAACTAATTGCCCTCCATACGGAACTAATTGCCCTCCATCCGGAACTAATTACCCTCCATGTGGAACTAATTGCCCTCCATACGGAACTAATTGCCCTCCACGCGGAACTAATTGTCCTCCGAACACGGAACTAATTGCCCTCCATACGGAACTAATTGCCCTCCATACGGAACTAATTCCCCTCCCGCGGAACTAATTTCCCCACGAACACGGAACTAATTGTCCTCCGAACACGGAACTAATTGTCCTCCGAACACGGAACTAATTTCCCTCCGAACACGGAACTAATTTCCCTCCGAACACGGAACTAATTGCCCTCCATACGGAACTAATTACCCTCCATGTGGAACTAATTGCCCTCCATACGGAACTAATTGTCCTCCATACGGAACTAATTGTCCTCCATACGGAACTAATTGCCCTCCATACGGAACTAATTGTCCTCCAGCATACGGAACTAATTGCCCTCCATACGGAACTAATTACCCTCCATGTGGAACTAATTGCCCTCCATACGGAACTAATTTCCCTCCACACGGAACTAATTGCCCTCCATACGGAACTAATTGCCCTCAATGCGGAAATAATTGTCATCCAGCATACGGAACTAATTACCCTCCATGCGGAACTAATTGTCATCCAGCATACGGAACTAATTGCCCCCCATACGGAACTAATTGCCCTCCATACGGAACTAATTGCCCGCCCACTCTAAGAACAGTCAAGAACCCAACGGTTCTTCACGCCTTCAAGAACCGATATTATGGGGATTTGGTTCTTCGCGCTCTCTAGAACCGAACATTGATTCGCGCGTTTTGAAGAACCAAATGAAGAACCAATTTTGTATAACATGAGTTCGTAATAAATGCGTGTCGCCCAAATGGAACCGAACTACGACCTCGTTTTGAGTTTTCAGAACCGCCATTTTCGATCGCTGATTTTTGTGAGAGGCGATGGAACAAAATCCGACAGAATCGACAAATGAACCGGCCATGTGGAGTGCTGGCGATGTGGAGCAATGGTTGATCGAGTGCCAGACTGCCAGTTGACAGCACGTGTTGCTACTTTTGAAGGTGATTATATTAGTTATCTTAATTTATATTTAGGATGTCGGATGTTTTGTAAAATAATCTCAGTTGAATTTAAATAAGACCTAATTAAAGTAAACTTGAAAGCTTTCAGATTGTAGATCTATGTCACTTAATTTACGGTATTGACTATTATTACCACTTTAGAGGGCGTTCTCTACAGTTCTTCACGTCGCCAAGAACCGATATTATGGGGATTTGGTTCTTCGCGCTCTCTAGAACACTGACTCACGCGTTTTGAAGAACCAAACGAAGAACCAAATTTCTATGCTAAACTGAACTTAAGTGAAACCAAAAATCAAGGCATAAACTTATCACCAAGCACTCTGACTGGCATCAGAGCAGTAATTAATCGACATATCAGCACCGATAATATTATCATTCTGCTTAGGCCTCATCTGGGAAATATCTGTAGTCTCAAATTAACATTGATTTTAGTTACTTTTTTCCTTCTTAGAAATTTCTATATCCCATAATTTGCAGAAGATAAAATGCATAATCAAAGTAACTAATGGGTGAACATCACCAACTTCAACTGGGGAACGTCAATGGGATCCTAGGTCTCCCATAGTAGTTGGGGCTTAAGCTGAATGAAGTTCTCATACTGCGAATTTGGTGATGCTAGCCTGCTGGGCAGGATACAGTCTATGTAAACATACACTCAGATTCATACTGATACTGATTTTTTATATGTGGGTATGTAGTTTACTCCAGACTGGGCCGGATAGTGTCACTAAATTCATGATCTGGGGACCTCATTCTGAAAATGACATACACAATATTGCGAGCTTGCTCGCCAGCGAATATACAGTCATTAACCCTTTCTGTACTAAATAAACATTGACGGGTACATGTAGAATTTGATGATTATTTTGTTGTCTGGATGTTAACTCAAATTATGATTATCCGATACCTTTCAAATTTACTATGTGGATTAATCACACGAAAATACATTGTCAAACAAAGCCACCTTATTTGGGAACTTGTGGCCTTTTATTAACCCTTCCTTGGCTGGAGCTTCCTAAAATTTTGCGAAAACCATGTGTGCCAATGCATTCTCTTATATATATGTGAGTCTCTCATATGAGATGCATATTAAGAGAATGCATGATCTTAACAATATTTACCATGACTATAAGCCAGTGCATTCTCTGGTATATGCGAGGCTGCCCATGGGAGACTCGCATATATATAAAGAGAATTCCTGTCACATGATCTTTAATTCTGCATCTGCTGTGCCGATCCCACCATGGAAGGGATATTGAAGCCACCGCGCGGTTTGTGCTCCATGATAGAAATAATATTATTAGCTTCAGAATTTTTCCAAGTATCGAAATAGTTCGATAAATGTCTTAACTACTAGTCCAGGAAATATTGGTCGACCTCTGCATCCCCCCCCCCCCCCAGGACTCAACTTCACCCCACTAATTTTCTTCCTTAAGGTCTCCTCT
This sequence comes from Siphonodentalium dalli, assembly GCA_032622095.1. Taxonomy (NCBI): domain Eukaryota; kingdom Metazoa; phylum Mollusca; class Scaphopoda; order Gadilida; family Siphonodentaliidae; genus Siphonodentalium; species Siphonodentalium dalli. The sequence continues at coordinate 59,346,042 of CP136067.1, forward strand.
ATTTTTTTTCACTTGTTAACAAGAAAAAAAAGTGGCCGCAGAGACTCCAGACAAGATGGCGTCCATCATGGCGGCCATTTTTTTTAAATGCACCATGTCTCTTTGATCGCCGTTATAGTAAAGATGGTATCACATGCGGTCTTGTTTTCCGCTCGATTCGTTATGCTAATATACAACCCTTACAAATTAGCCAAAAATCCGACACCAGAATCCAATATGGCGGCCAAGATGGCCGCCGAAATGTGAAAATATGCTATTTTTCTGACATGTTACCACCTTTCGTTTGTCTCTGTGGGAAAATGTTGACATCTTTGCGTCATGTTATAAATTTATCATATAGAGGAGACATTTTCGACCACATTGGGACCATAATATACCTTCATTGCGGGATATTTTTGTCCGATATCACGTTTTCCCAAATGCCGGTATAATAGGTTAAAGCCGAATCTACGTTAATAACGCGATGTAATGTTTCGAATCAATGAATGTTATTGCTATTATAACAACACCCATGCATATATATGTGCAGGAGATACTCGAGCTATGATTCCTCTTATACCTGCGTTGAGGAATATTTGCCCAAATCCAAGATGGCGGCCAAAATGGCCACCAGAAATAAAAAATCGCCGAAAATCGCCGATTTTAACATCAGTGAGCATTATTGTCATGAAAACTCCACACCTGCTTACTATTGTGAGTTGGGAACACTTAGGCGAAGAACTTTCCTTGTACCATAGCCAAATAAAAGTACCCGAAATCCAAAATGGCCCCCACAATGGCGGACAGATTTTGAAAAATCACCGAAATTCCCTCATATTCACATCATTGGGCATTATTGTCGAGACAACTCCGTCCATGAGTACAGTTGAGTTGGAAATGCTGAGGTGAAGTAAGGGGGTAGCAGGAAGACAGCCCGATAGGGCTAGGCTACCCCCGACAATATACTGCTTTACCTTATTATGTATTTCTGCCATTGTATAAATCATGTATATTGTAAATAAATTATCCTATCCTATCCTATTACCTAACATCTCAAGCAAGAAATGGTTTTCCAAATCGAAGATGGCGGCCAAAATGGCGACCGAAATTTGAAAATAGCCTACATTCCTTTACTTTCTTAGGGTGGGCGTTATTGTTTCGCGATTTCTACCCACCATTACATGTTGGTATGTATGAATTATTCATTAGGGTTTGGCAAGTGATACTCAAAGTCAATATGGCGGCCAAACTGGCGGCCAGAAATTGAAAAGAAGCCGATATTATCACATACTAATTTCAACTTTTTGTCATAATATCGATGTGTATAGACGAAACGGTACATAATATAAGCCATATATTAGTTCCAATGTAAGTCGTAGCCTTTTGGAATGATGAAAACCCACAATCGCGATGTGGCATTTCAGAATCCATTCTCCACTAAGGGCTCAAACTGGCCGTAACCGTATATAGGTGCGCCGAATAGTCATATTATGACTTCCAAGAATCAAAACAACAGTACCAGAGCTTATTCTGAATTGCCACATTCAGCAATATCTATACCCGTTTCCGTCTCTTCGTCAGATTAATCTATCTCACTCACAACAACAGTTTACTACACTTCTTTGTAGAAGGGTGCCACTAATCGGAATGTTTCAAACAATACATATGCCGGTGTCCAGCTCACGTGTTTGTTTCGAAAGCTTGGAATTCTTAGCGAGCTTCATTCGTGGTATAGCTTATGGTATAATTCAGATGCTACATATGGGGTATAGGTGTCATCTTGTGCGATACACTAGAAAGGTATTCGGTCGATGCGTATACTAGCTTTCAGAAGGACCTATCTATATGCGTATTGTCAGATATGGTGGCCCAATGGGGATAACAACGTGTACACCTGGTGATCTTCCCAAACAGCCACTTCCCAATATATGGTTCATCAATTCGCATACTCATCTAATGCACTGACGTACCCGGACAACTTCTGAATATGGCTTCTAATGTTGAAAGCCCGACATTTGACGGATGCATTTCTACTAAGGCGTAGAAGACCACAATGCATAATATACCCAAACTCATTGAACATGATCATAAGAACAAGCTTGTTGGCATCCAGCAATCGTCTCACCGAACAGATCCAAGCAGATGATAACAATACACACGGTGCTAGTTTGTGGGTATGTGTCATGATAGTGGAAATGAAATTGGACCATGACTACACCGCCCCTTATTTTGTTATGTTTTAGATTCAGACAGGATCTCATGTGTGGCTTTGCTTTCCTTGTATGCTAAGATTGTATGTTCCCATCCGTTTGGAAGCCGTTCTTAAACAGCTGGACCAGGCGTGTGCCATTGGCTACTGCTGTATAGCCCCACCAAGACTGGGGTGTAGTCTTAAAGGCGATACCTTTGATAGTTGGTTGATATGTCATACTCACGCTGGGTGGTATGGTTCAAGAAAGTACAAATGCCATCAACAAAAGGGTGAAATGTTCAACGTGAAGAACATCCAGAGGAAAGTTACGTTGATGAGCTCTTGCATTCAGTTCAACAAACGTTGATACACCAAGTGATTTCTTGGTAACATCACCATTGCGAACATTTTCCTGCATGAGACATTAACTGCTATATTCTAAAGTTATATATATAAAGCTATATGACCATAAAGGTCGCGTTCCCCAACGTCCACAGCCATTGCCATCGAGACTGTAAATAAATTGTTCTTAAATACATAGTTAAATAAATGCACCACAGTTCCTGACATGTTCTTGAATAATACCGCCAACATACTGTCACTAACCCTGGGAGAGGATAACAAAAAATGCATACATTCGTGCTATAAAGACATTATCCTTCAGTCCATCCGACTGTTTTGAGGGAGGCTAGCATAGTATTATCCAGACAAAAATGTACGTAGTTGAATCAGAAAGGCTTCGAAACGGATGTGGAAATACAATCTTACCACACCAAATAAAACCGACACGCATGACATTCTATATCTTAAACATGCACCAGGTGTAGGGGTGGTGTATACCGTGGCCCATTTCATTCCCACTATCATGGCGCATGTCCATAAACTAGCACCGCTGGGAGATATTCGACGAGACAAATGCGGGGCGTCACACAGTTTGCTTCGGATCATGGTCAAGAAGTGTGTTGAGTCTATACACTATGGTCTTCTCCTTAGCAGATAGACATCTGTCCAAGGGAATGAGACAGCTAGCAACCTTCGAAACACTGTCGAAGTTGTCCACATATGCCAATACCTTCGCTGAGTTTGTGAGTTGACGACCCATCTTTTGAGAAGTGACTAGCTAACTGGTTCACCAGGTGTACATGTCGTTATCCCCATGGGGTATGAGACACATACATATAGATGACCTTCTGTAAGCTTGTATACTCATCGGTCATATACCTTCATAGTTGTAGATGACGCACAAATATCATATTTAGCAAATAAAAGCTAGACACCGGAAAATGAATTGTTTGAAACGTTATGATTAGAGGGACCCAACTCCCAGGAAGTGGTGAATACTTTGTCGGTGTGAGCGACCTAGATTTATCAGACAAAGACATGGAAGCTGGTCCAGATAATTATGGACGTGACGTGGCAAATCAGAATATGTTATCAGGTAATTGTTCTGATATAACTGATATAATTGTTCGAAATGCCACATCTCGATATTAATTGTGGTTTTCATCTTTCCAGAAGGATACGAGCTATGTTATGCGTTTTGATACCTTCAAGTTGAACTAGTAGATGGTGTATGTACAGTTTCGTCCATACATACCGATATTATGACAAAAAGTTGAAATTAATATGTGAAAATATCGATTTCTTTTCAATTTCTAGCCGCCAATTTAGCAGCGATCTTGGCTGTGAGTATCAATTGCCAAACCCTAATGAATACTTCATGTCACTATTCCATATCAACATGTAATGGTGGATAAAAATCGCGAAACAATAACGCCCATCGTAAGAAAGTAAAGGAATGTAGACTTGTTTTCAAATTTCGGTCGCCATTTTGGCCGCCATCTACGATTTGGAAAACAATTTCTTGCATGAGATGTAAGGTAATTACTTCACCTCAGTATTTCCAACTCAACTGTAAGCATGGGTGGAGTTGTCTCGACAATAATGCCCAATGATGTGAATATGAGGGAATTTCGGTGATTTTTCAAAATATGTCCGCCATTGTGGGCGCCATTTTGGATTTGGGGTACTTTTATTTGGATATAGTACAATGAAAGTTCTTCGCCTAAGTGTTCCCAACTCACAATAGTAAGCAGGTGTAGAGTTTTCATGACAATAATGCTCACTGATTTTAAAATCGGCAATTTTCGGCTATTTTGTATTTCTGGTGGCCATTTTGGCCGCCATCTTGGATTTGGGCAAATATACCTCAACTCAGGTATAAGAGAAATCCTAGCTCGAGTATCTCCTGCACATATATACGCATGTGTGTTGTTATAATAGCAATAACATTCATTGATTCGAAACATTACATCGCGTTATTAACGTAGATTCGGCTTTGACCTATTATACCGGCATTTGGGAAAACGTGATATCGGACAAAAATATCCCGCAATGAATGTATATTATGGTCCCCATGTGGTTGAAAATGACTCCTCTATATGATAAATGTATCACATGACGCAAAGATGCCAACATTTTCCCACAGAGACAAACGAAAGGTGGTAACATGTCATAAAAATAGCAATTTTCACATTTCGGCGGCCATCTTGGCCGCCATAATGGATGCTGGTGTCGGATTTTTGGCTAATTTGTAAGGGTTGTATATTAGCATAAAGAATCGAGCGGAAAACAAGACCGCATGTGATATCATCTTTACTATAACGGCGATCAAAGAGACATGGTGCATTTTTTTTAAATGGCCGCCATGATGGACGCCATTTTGTCTGGAGTCTCTGCGGCCACTTTTTTTTCTTGTTAACAAGTGAAAAAAATTAGAGGAGACCTTAAGGAAGAAAATTAGTGGGGTGAAGTTGAGTCCTGTGGGGGGGGGGGGGTGCAGAGGTCGACCAATATCTCCTGGACAAAAAAAGACGCATTGAAGTAATGACAAATACAACTGTGAGTCTGTGAATACCGTGTTAGGGTCCCAAACACAAAACAGCCATTTACACGAAATGGAACAAAAAAGAACGTTCCATGGTACTCTACTCCTGATATGGTAGCAATAAAGAGCGTTTATCTTACTTCTGGTGAAAGTTGAAAATTGCTGAGAAATGGCTGTGACTTTGGCAAAGTGTTTTTCAGACGGTGCACCAATAGTTTGTTTACTTTCGACCTATCGTAGGAACAAATTTGGCAGTTCGAATGAGCCATTTACGTTTAAGGCCTGAGTCCTAAAATGCGATATTATTTTTTTATTTGCAGATGTCCAACGTGTCAGGTCAGTTTCAAAGACCGGTTATCCCTGAAACGCCATCAGTTGCTGCATATAGACAAGAACCGTGTCAAATTACGTAACTTTTGTGACTATGTGTGCCGGCGATCTGTTTCATTGAGATGTCATTTTGGAAAGATATCGCCCATCTAGCGGAGCTGCGCCACGTACATGTCTTCAAATGTGATGTGTGTCCATTCGAGATGATTGACGAAAATATATTTAGTAGACAATTTCATTCTGAAGATTCACATAGGAATGTAGTTGGAATCTAAATGCAGAGAGGTCAGATGAAACCATGTTAACAGAGAACTCTGATATTCAAAATAAGAATGAACGACAATGTGCATGACCTTCAAAATAAGGATGAGAAACACTTTTACATTCCCTGCTCTAAACATGTCAGCTATGAAACTGTTAATTAGCATTGTTACCAGAATAGTCAGATAAAGTCCCATTCTTTCTATTAAAACGTCGAGGAATGTGAATGCTGAGGGCGTCGGATGGGAGCGACTTCAGAATATTTTACCAGTTGTCATACAAATACAAACGTTTTATGTTTTCTCAAATCTCACTATTTGGTGCAACTGTGTGGCTCAATAAGCTAATTCGCACTATTGACATATTCGTGATTTGTATATATGGTCTTTGTGATACATGACACGACTACTATGTTGCAAAGTGATATATCAAGATTCAATTGAGCTATTGATATATTCCACCTTATTTGTTTTTCTGGGACTAGTCAGAACTAGCTATGGGTATGTTCTGGTTTTCGCGCACATGAGGCATGCGTTTGTTTATTAGTCTCTTGCGAGAAGTCTGAACTATCGAGGAAAACAACCAATGGATTCATTTGGAGTGGCATCTTCCGGAACCATATACACTCAAATCTGTGTACACGAATGTCAAGTTCCCAAATAATTAGATCTGGTTTAATTTGTGCATATCATTTGTTGACTTTCTTAATGGACATTTTGCGTCAGTAGTTGCACTTCTACTGTTGTTTGACATTGGTTGTTAATGTATAGACATCGCATCGTCGCTATTTGATACTATTATAGATGCTGTGTTCATTTTCTAACAACTGTTTGGCGTTGTTGAAACGGGTAATAATTTATTAATATTATTGGAAAAAAACAGGAAATCGTAGGATGATGTCAACACGTGTCGCATATTTCTAAAACGTCCAGAAAATATGCATCAAGATGATTGTGACTACTCCCAGAGAAAATAATCCAAGCAGCTAAATAAGGTGCCGGTCATTTGCAGAATGAGGTCTCCAGCAGATGCATTTAGTGATGCTACCCAGCATAGCGGGCTAACATCACCAAATTCACCCTCTGATGACCTCCTTTCTGAAGGTAGTTCTCAAAAGCTGATTAATATCTAAACATAGTGGGGTCCCTATATGGTGAATATTGTGATGTTAGCCCGCTATGCGGGGTGCATTACTAAATTCACCCTCTGGAGCCCTGATTCTGCAAATGTCCGGCACCTTATTTTGAGGCCTGATAATTTCAAATAAGTACATAAATTATAACGGAAGTTTATCGTCCCATTAGAAATGTTGCCACAGGGACTGAAATTCTTATTAATATCCCATTTAAAACCAAATAGTATTTCCAATTGGTCATTAAATTCATTCATCTTTTATCTCAAATAAATAAATGTAAACAAATTTTCAACGTGACTTGGGGTTCTGGAACAAAATTGGGCAAGAGAATGATGGTGGAGTATTTGTAAATATATTTGAACAAAAGAAACTTGTGATCATCAAAAGTCATCAAACAAGTGAATATTTAGATTTCAAGTCTCAGCTCATTATAATATACATATGCCAACATTTAAAAACAAATTCACGTTTACAACAAAACCATAAATGAGATTATTGACTTACTGAAAAAATGATTTGTCTTAAAAATTATTTTTAAAGTGACAAATAAATCAACAAGCTATGGTCTACTATCTTTAAAATACTCAATACCTAAAAAATATTGTGCCAAAATTTCCACCTGACTATATGTAGAACAATTTTCAAGTTTAATGAATAAATGATTATATTTATGAAAAGAATTCTTCTAATTGACCTGTACAGAGAAGGAAATGCATTTTTTCAGTGTTGATAATGCAAACTATGTTACATATCCAACTGGTTCTTGGGGCTGTATCCAACAGGGAACCAAATTATTCCAAATGAAGAACCAATGGTTCTTGGTGGAAGTGAGAAAGGGGAATTGGTTCTTAAGGAAGAACCAAATTGGAACCAATGAAGAACCAAGGATTGGTTCTTGAGGAAGAACCAATGAAGAACCATTTGGTTCTTGAGACGAAGAACCAAATTTTAATCACGAAGAACCTATTGGTTCCGCCTGGAGGACAAACTTGAAAAACCAAATTTGGTTCTTCAATTTTCTCTGTGAGGAACCATTATTATTGTTGAAGAACCAAATTATTACTACCGAAGAACCAAATGGTTCTACATGAAGAACCAATTATAGCAACGAAGAACCAAATTTTCGTTCGTGGAGAACCAACTGGTTCTGCTGGTGTAAACAATGAAGAACCAAATGGTTCTAAATTTGGTTCTCAATAGTCGCAATCATGAGGAACCAAATGGTTCTTGGTTTGGTTCCCGATAGACCCAATTCCGAAGAACCAAATGGTTCTAGGACCCCCCGAAGAACCAGTTGGTTCTTCATTTGGTTCCGCCTGGAGGACAAGTCGGGAACCAACGAAGAACCATTGGGTTCCGATTTTTTCTAAGAGTGATGCATACGGAACTAATTGTCATCCATGCGGAACTAATTGCCCTCCATGCGGAACTAATTGCCCTCCATACGGAACAAATTGTCATCCATGCGGAACTAATTGCCCTCCATACGGAACTAATTGCCCTCCATGCGGAACTAATTGCCCTCCATACGGAACTAATTGCCCTCCATACGGAACTAATTGCCCCCCATACGGAACTAATTGCCCTCCATACGGAACTAATTGCCCTCCATACGGAACTAATTGCCCCCCATACGGAACTAATTGCCCTCCATACGGAACTAATTGCCCTCCATACGAAACAACAGAATACATAATTTTGTTTGCAGGAACAAGTACAAAAGACCTCCCAACTAAAAATAAACAGAAATGGGGAAAAGGGAAATTGGTGAATTTCGTGAAATAAGTTTTGGAAAATTTTGTCAAATCATCAATTTATGGATTTTCATGGAAGTATATAAAAAATAAAATTCAAAACTCCTTCCAATTTCATGTATATTTTGTCGACCTTACTTTTCTGATGCCAGAACAGAAAACCATTGCCATATTCGTTAAGTATTTTTCGAGCAACAGCTGACTACGACGCAATAATCCCGTAAGGTTGTGTTGAAAAGTGAATCATAATGTGTACGCAAGTAGCTTACTTATAACTATAAATATATCTGATGCAAGGTCAGTGCTTGCGGTGCTATAGAAAAATCGATAAATACCAATCGATTCACGGGCGTCAATTAATTCCACATGGTTTATAAATGGCAATGACAACTACCTTCCCACCCATCATTTCTGCTTCAGTTTTGGAGTGGACCTCCCTTTGTTGACATAGTGTGTTTTTCAGGTATGTGGGACAGACCAGGATAATCTGGCTGGACTCTTTCTCGTTGCTGTCTGATGTCATATCGTTGGGGTTTTGGTGGGACCAAAAAAAACGGCCTTCACCATGCATTAACAAGACAGCTGAAGCTTCATAAACATGTTTTCGACTACCTGTTGCTTTATTTATTCATTATGCATTCAGTCAAACATGTCTGTCATGATTAACATCCTGGAGGAATGAAAATGTTTTAATAGGAAAGATTAAAAAAAATTTACACAATAAACTTTCGTTCTTTTTTTTAAATTATACACAAAAACCTTTAAAATTTTACAAAAACGCCCACAAAAATTAGCATTTACAGGAAACGATTTTAAACTAATGATTCATAGGGCCATAACTTAATTTTCTACAACAATGTATTTGGAAAGTCCTTCACAATTTTTTGCACTCGTATACTTGAAAGGTTATAAGAAAGCAGGGGACATGGATATAAATTTATTGAGTTACATGACCTCAAATGTGGCATTTCATCATGCGAGTTCTGTGTCAGAGGCAAATTTGGCAAAGTACATACAATGGGACACACATTTTGTTTGAGCATATTTTGTCTTTTAAATCATATAGATCCAAAAAGTAAGCATTGTGTGTCAAGGATTCTAGTGAACAAATTAATAGAACCATGAAAAGGTCCTTCAGTTTTCTCTTGTTTTTAAAATACTTCACCATAAAATATGGAGTTTGGCCCATTCTGAGAAATTGAGGCTCCGAAATCATGTAAACTCCTGTTTTTGAAGGCACACAACTCGAAAAACTTCTCAACGAATCTGGGAACTATTTTCTGTTCTGGAACCAAGAAAGAAAGGTCGACAAAACAGATATGAAATTGAAAGGACTTGTGAATTTGATATTTTATAGACATCCCTGAACATCCATAAATTGACCAAATTTATTTAACGAATTTCACCAATATATATACCCCTACGTTTTGGGCATGATAAGCTTTCCTGGTGCAGATAGGTACATGCATATCCCAAAAAAAATTCAATACCCTGCATGAAGCTGTATAATTTTGAGAATCGACAGTCCTGCTTGGATCTGGATTGTCTGAGAGATGAAAGTTTTTTCACGATTTATCTCCGTTTCAGGGGGACAAGAAGTGATTGATTCGAATCATTGTAAGTTTCCTGACGGGACGTCAAAGGCGCGTGTTGGCGAAATGACAAACACACCATCACAGAAGCCCTAGATCACCGCCATGTGTGCGGATGCTCTTTTCGTAAAATGGCAGATTAAAGGCATGATTTAAATTTGAAATATTTTTCAGCAGTATAATCTGGTATTATTCACATTATTGAGTCGACATAATGCACACTGCACTCAGATTAACTTAAACTGATTCAACAGACCATGCAGGCTGTACGTTATCACAGCTAACGACAGCACCGACCATGTAGGCTGCACCTTATCACAGCTAACGACAGCACCGACCATGCAGGCTGCACCTTGTCACAGCAGCTAACGACAGCACCGACCACGCAGGCTGCACGTTATCACAGCTGCCAAAATTGCCCAGAAAAGTTTTTATCAAATTCTTCGCAGATATGACTTCTCTCATCATAAATAGTTAAATACCACGAGTTATTGCTTGATTAATTCTTGTCATATCATGCTTCGTTAATCATTTTGATTGGACTCCTTTATCTTGGTTGAAAGCTAATTTCTGGCAAATGTCAGTTGTAAAATAACTTTTATAAGGCATATTAGATAGATCTCGCTGCCTATTATTAAAATTAACACAAGAAACTAGAACGCAGTGGGCGAATGTGCACAACATAAATATGTAAAACACACCACTAAGAAGAGCATGGAGAAATATATAAACTGTGTACTTATATTCATTGGTAATTCCATTGTAACAGTAATGTTTACACAACAATGGTTATTGCATGCGAAAAATAAATTATTTAGAGTTCTTAATAATGAATATAAGATCAAAGACGAACTATTTGTTCATGTACATGTTGATGATGGTTGTTTTACAGACTCGTATGTTATTTATTGATGATGGTTGTTTTACAGACTCGTATGTTATTTATTGATGATGGTTGTTTTACAGACTCGTATGTTATTTTATTGATGATGGTTGTTTTACAGACTCGTATGTTATTTTATTGATGATGGTTGTTTTACAGACTCGTATGGTATTTATTGATGATGGTTGTTTTACAGACTCGTATGTTATTTATTGATGATGGTTGTTTTACAGACTCGTATGTTATTTTATTGATGATGGTTGTTTTACAGACTCGTATGTTATTTTATTGATGATGGTTGATTTACAGACTCGTATGTTATTTATTGATGATGGTTGTTTTACAGACTCGTATGTTATTTATTGATGATGGTTGTTTTACAGACTCGTATGTTATTTTATTGATGATGGTTGTTTTACAGACTCGTATGTTATTTATTGATGATGGTTGTTTTACAGACTCGTATGTTATTTATTGATGATGGTTGTTTTACAGACTCGTATGTTATTTATTGATGATGGTTGTTTTACAGACTCGTGTGTTATTTATTGATGATGGTTGTTTTACAGACTCGTATGTTATTTATTGATGATGGTTGTTTTACAGACTCGTATGTTATTTTATTGATGATGGTTGTTTTACAGAATCGTATGTTATTTTATTGATGATGGTTGTTTTACAGACTCGTATGTTATTTATTGATGATGGTTGTTTTACAGACTCGTATGTTATTTATTGATGATGGTTGTTTTACAGACTCGTATGTTATTTTATTGATGATGGTTGTTTTACAGACTCGTATGGTATTTATTGATGATGGTTGTTTTACAGACTCGTATGTTATTTATTGATGATGGTTGTTTTACAGACTCGTATGTTATTTTATTGATGATGGTTGTTTTACAGACTCGTATGTTATTTTATTGATGATGGTTGTTTTACAGACTCGTATGTTATTTATTGATGATATTGTTTTACAGACTCGTATGTTATTTATTGATGATGGTTGTTTTACAGACTCGTATGTTATTTATTGATGATGGTTGTTTTACAGACTCGTATGTTATTTTATTGATGATGGTTGTTTTACAGACTCGTATGTTATTTCATTGATGATGGTTGTTTTACAGACTCGTATGGTATTTATTGATGATGGTTGTTTTACAGACTCGTATGTTATTTATTGATGATGGTTGTTTTACAGACTCGTATGGTATTTATTGATGATGGTTGTTTTACAGACTCGTATGTTATTTATTGATGATGGTTGTTTTACAGACTCGTATGTTATTTATTGATGATGGTTGTTTTACAGACTCGTATGTTATTTTATTGATGATGGTTGTTTTACAGACTCGTATGTTATTTTATTGATGATGGTTGTTTTACAGACTCGTATGGTATTTATTGATGATGGTTGTTTTACAGACTCGTATGTTATTTATTGATGATGGTTGTTTTACAGACTCGTATGTTATTTTATTGATGATGGTTGTTTTACAGACTCGTATGTTATTTTATTGATGATGGTTGATTTACAGACTCGTATGTTATTTATTGATGATGGTTGTTTTACAGACTCGTATGTTATTTATTGATGATGGTTGTTTTACAGACTCGTATGTTATTTATTGATGATGGTTGTTTTACAGACTCGTATGTTATTTATTGATGATGGTTGTTTTACAGACTCGTATGTTATTTATTGATGATGGTTGTTTTACAGACTCGTATGTTATTTATTGATGATGGTTGTTTTACAGACTCGTATGTTATTTTATTGATGATGGTTGTTTTACAGAATCGTATGTTATTTTATTGATGATGGTTGTTTTACAGACTCGTATGTTATTTATTGATGATGGTTGTTTTACAGACTCGTATGTTATTTATTGATGATGGTTGTTTTACAGACTCGTATGTTATTTTATTGATGATGGTTGTTTTACAGACTCGTATGGTATTTATTGATGATGGTTGTTTTACAGACTCGTATGTTATTTATTGATGATGGTTGTTTTACAGACTCGTATGTTATTTTATTGATGATGGTTGTTTTACAGACTCGTATGTTATTTTATTGATGATGGTTGTTTTACAGACTCGTATGTTATTTATTGATGATATTGTTTTACAGACTCGTATGTTATTTATTGATGATGGTTGTTTTACAGACTCGTATGTTATTTATTGATGATGGTTGTTTTACAGACTCGTATGTTATTTTATTGATGATGGTTGTTTTACAGACTCGTATGTTATTTCATTGATGATGGTTGTTTTACAGACTCGTATGGTATTTATTGATGATGGTTGTTTTACAGACTCGTATGTTATTTATTGATGATGGTTGTTTTACAGACTCGTATGGTATTTATTGATGATGGTTGTTTTACAGACTCGTATGTTATTTATTGATGATGGTTGTTTTACAGACTCGTATGTTATTTATTGATGATGGTTGTTTTACAGACTCGTATGTTATTTTATTGATGATGGTTGTTTTACAGACTCGTATGTTATTTTATTGATGATGGTTGTTTTACAGACTCGTATGGTATTTATTGATGATGGTTGTTTTACAGACTCGTATGTTATTTATTGATGATGGTTGTTTTACAGACTCGTATGTTATTTTATTGATGATGGTTGTTTTACAGACTCGTATGTTATTTTATTGATGATGGTTGATTTACAGACTCGTATGTTATTTATTGATGATGGTTGTTTTACAGACTCGTATGTTATTTATTGATGATGGTTGTTTTACAGACTCGTATGTTATTTTATTGATGATGGTTGTTTTACAGACTCGTATGTTATTTATTGATGATGGTTGTTTTACAGACTCGTATGTTATTTATTGATGATGGTTGTTTTACAGACTCGTATGTTATTTATTGATGATGGTTGTTTTACAGACTCGTATGTTATTTATTGATGATGGTTGTTTTACAGACTCGTATGTTATTTTATTGATGATGGTCGTTATACAGACTCGTATGTTATTTATTGATGATGGTTGTTTTACAGACTCGTATGTTATTTATTGATGATGGTTGTTTTACAGACTCGTATGTTATTTTATTGATGATGGTTGTTTTACAGAATCGTATGTTATTTTATTGATGATGGTTGTTTTACAGACTCGTATGTTATTTATTGATGATGGTTGTTTTACAGACTCGTATGTTATTTATTGATGATGGTTGTTTTACAGACTCGTATGTTATTTTATTGATGATGGTTGTTTTACAGACTCGTATGGTATTTATTGATGATGGTTGTTTTACAGACTCGTATGTTATTTATTGATGATGGTTGTTTTACAGACTCGTATGTTATTTTATTGATGATGGTTGTTTTACAGACTCGTATGTTATTTTATTGATGATGGTTGTTTTACAGACTCGTATGTTATTTATTGATGATATTGTTTTACAGACTCGTATGTTATTTATTGATGATGGTTGTTTTACAGACTCGTATGTTATTTATTGATGATGGTTGTTTTACAGACTCGTATGTTATTTTATTGATGATGGTTGTTTTACAGACTCGTATGTTATTTCATTGATGATGGTTGTTTTACAGACTCGTATGGTATTTATTGATGATGGTTGTTTTACAGACTCGTATGTTATTTATTGATGATGGTTGTTTTACAGACTCGTATGGTATTTATTGATGATGGTTGTTTTACAGACTCGTATGTTATTTATTGATGATGGTTGTTTTACAGACTCGTATGTTATTTTATTGATGATGGTTGTTTTACAGACTCGTATGTTATTTATTGATGATTGTTGTTTTACAGACTCGTATGTTATTTGTTGATGATGGTTGTTTTACAGACTCGTATGTTATTTTATTGATGATGGTTGTTTTACAGACCCGTATGTTATTTTATTGATGATGGTTGTTTTACAGACTCGTATGTTATTTTATTGATGATGGTTGTTTTACAGACTCATATGGTATTTATTGATGATGGTTGTTTTACAGACCCGTATGTTATTTGTTGATGATGGTTGTTTTACAGACTCGTATGTTATGTATTGATGATAGTTGTTTTACAGACTCGTATGTTATTTGTTGATGATGGTTGTTTTACAGACTCGTATGTTATTTTATTGATGATGGTTGTTTTACAGACCCGTATGTTATTTTATTGATGATGGTTGTTTTACAGACTCGTATGTTATTTTATTGATGATGGTTGTTTTACAGACTCATATGGTATTTATTGATGATGGTTGTTTTACAGACTCGTATGTTATTTATTGATGATGGTTGTTTTACAGACTCGTATGTTATTTATTGATGATGGTTGTTTTACAGACTCGTATGTTATTTATTGATGATGGTTGTTTTACAGACTCGTATGTTATTTATTGATGATGGTTGTTTTACAGACTCGTATGTTATTTATTGATGATGGTTGTTTTACAGACTCGTATGTTATTTTATTGATTATGGTTGTTTTACAGACTCATATGGTATTTATTGATGATGGTTGTTTTACAGACCCGTATGTTATTTGTTGATGATGGTTTTTTTACAGACCCGTATGTTATTTGTTGATGATGGTTGTTTTACAGACTCATATGGTATTTATTGATGATGGTTGTTTTACAGACTCGTATGTTATTTGTTGATGATGGTTGTTTTACAGACTCGTATGTTATTTTATTGATGATGGTTGTTTTACAGACCCGTATGTTATTTTATTGATGATGGTTGTTTTACAGACTCGTATGTTATTTTATTGATGATGGTTGTTTTACAGACTCATATGGTATTTATTGATGATGGTTGTTTTACAGACTCGTATGTTATTTATTGATGATGGTTGTTTTACAGACTCGTATGTTATTTATTGATGATGGTTGTTTTACAGACTCGTATGTTATTTATTGATGATGGTTGTTTTACAGACTCGTATGTTATTTATTGATGATAGTTGTTTTACAGACTCGTATGTTATTTATTGATGATGGTTGTTTTACAGACTCGTATGTTATTTTATTGATTATGGTTGTTTTACATACTCATATGGTATTTATTGATGATGGTTGTTTTGCAGACCCGTATGTTATTTGTTGATGATGGTTGTTTTACAGACTCGTATGTTATTTTATTGATGATGGTTGTTTTACAGACTCATATGGTATTTATTGATGATGGTTGTTTTACAGACTCGTATGTTATTTTATTGATGATGGTTGTTTTACAGACTCGTATGTTATTTGTTGATGATGGTTGTTTTACAGACCCGTATGTTATTTTATTGATGATGGTTGTTTTACAGACTCGTATGTTATTTATTGATGATGGTTGTTTTACAGACTCGTATGGTATTTATTGATGATGGTTGTTTTACAGACTCGTATGTTATTTATTGATGATGGTTGTTTTACAGACTCGTATGGTATTTATTGATGATGGTTGTTTTACAGACTCGTATGTTATTTTATTGATGATGGTTGTTTTACAGACTCTTAAAGTATTTATTGATGATGGTTGTTTTACAGACTCGTGTGTTATTTTATTGATGATGGTTGTTTTACAGACTCGTATGTTATTTATTGATGATGGTTGTTTTACAGACTCGTATGTTATTTATTGATGATGGTTGTTTTACAGACTCGTATGTTATTTATTGATGATGGTTGTTTTACAGACTCGTATGTTATTTTATTGATGATGGTTGTTTTACAGACTCGTATGTTATTTGTTGATGATGGTTGTTTTACAGACCCGTATGTTATTTTATTGATGATGGTTGTTTTACAGACTCGTATGTTATTTATTGATGATGGTTGTTTTACAGACTCGTATGGTATTTATTGATGATGGTTGTTTTACAGACTCGTATGTTATTTATTGATGATGGTTGTTTTACAGACTCGTATGGTATTTATTGATGATGGTTGTTTTACAGACTCGTATGTTATTTTATTGATGATGGTTGTTTTACAGACTCATATGGTATTTATTTATGATGGTTGTTTTACAGACTCTTGTGTTATTTATTGATGATGGTTGTTTTACAGACTCGTATGTTATTTATTGATGATGGTTGTTTTACAGACTCGTATGGTATTTATTGATGATGGTTGTTTTACAGACTCGTATGTTATTTATTGATGATTGTTGTTTTACAGACTCGTATGTTATTTTATTGATGATGGTTGTTTTACAGACTCGTATGTTATTTATTGATGATGGTTGTTTTACAGACTCGTATGTTATTTATTGATGATGGTTGTTTTACAGACTCGTATGTTATTTGTTGATGATGGTTGTTTTACAGACTCGTATGTTATTTATTGATGATGGTTGTTTTACAGACTCGTATGTTATGTATTGATGATGGTTGTTTTACAGACTCGTATGTTATTTATTGATGATGGTTGTTTTACAGACTCATATGTTATTTTATTGATGATGGTTGTTTTACAGACTCGTATGGTATTTTATTGATGATGGTTGTTTTACAGACTCGTATGTTATTTATTGATGATGGTTGTTTTACAGACTCGTATGTTATTTATTGATGATGGTTGTTTTACAGACTCGTATGTTATTTATTGATGATGTTTGTTTTACAGACTCGTATGTTATTTATTGATGATGGCTGTTTTACAGACTCGTATGTTATTTATTGATGATTGTTGTTTTACAGACTCGTATGTTATTTATTGATGATGGTTGTTTTACAGACTCTTGTGTTATTTATTGATGATGGTTGTTTTACAGACTCGTATGTTATTTATTGATGATGGTTGTTTTACAGACTCGTATGTTATTTATTGATGATGGTTGTTTTACAGACTCGTATGTTATTTTATTGATGATGGTTGTTTTACAGACTCTTGTGTTATTTATTGATGATGGTTGTTTTACAGACTCTTGTGTTATTTATTGATGATGGTTGTTTTACAGACTCGTATGTTATTTATTGATGATGGTTGTTTTACAGACTCGTATGTTATTTATTGATGATGGTTGTTTTACAGACTCGTATGTTATTTATTGATGATGTTTGTTTTACAGACTCGTATGTTATTTATTGATGATGGTTGTTTTACAGACTCGTATGTTATTTATTGATGATGGTTGTTTTACAGACTCGTATGTTATTTATTGCTGATGGTTGTTTTACAGACTCATATGTTATTTTATTGATGATGGTTGTTTTACAGACTCGTATGGTATTTATTGATGATGGTTGTTTTACAGACTCGTATGTTATTTATTGATGATGGTTGTTTTACAGACTCATATGTTATTTTATTGATGATGGTTGTTTTACAGACTCGTATGGTATTTATTGATGATGGTTGTTTTACAGACTCGTATGTTATTTTATTGATGATGGTTGTTTTACAGACTCGTATGTTATTTATTGATGATTGTTGTTTTACAGACTCGTATGTTATTTATTGATGATGGTTGTTTTACAGACTCGTATGTTATTTATTGATGATGGTTGTTTTACAGACTCGTATGTTATTTATTGATGATGGTTGTTTTATAGACTCGTATGTTATTTTATTGATGATGGTTGTTTTACAGACTCGTATGTTATTTTATTGATGTTGGTTGTTTTACAGACTCATATGTTATTTTATTGATGATGGTTGTTTTACAGATTCATATGTTATTTTATTGATGATGGTTGTTTTACAGACTCGTATGGTATTTATTGATGATGGTTGTTTTACAGATTCGTATGTTATTTCGCATGAACCCACTTCGAATGCATTGAGTACCTTTAAGAAAACGGTGGGATTGACGTGTGCATTTTATAAATAATGTCTCGTCCATATCTTAAAGCTGCATAATCCGAATATATTAGATTATTTGTCGAGGAACCCACCCATCAAAGCTCAGAGTGATCAGATATCGATTTTTTAAATCTATTTTTTTGGCGGCGTGGCAAAAAGTCGACGAGAAGACGGCCACGGACAAAATTGCGTATGAAGATGGATAACTCTAAAATCAAGTGACTTTGTGATTTAGATATTTGACAAGCCCGCCATATTTTATTGACCAAAATGTTGATAAATAACAGGTTTTGGGCAATACTATAGTTGACCGTGGTTAGCATTATTTTTGGATAATTATCCTTCATTAAAAAAAAAATGTTGATGTTGCTGTTGTTGGAATGTGATGAAATGAGGACCGTTGAATCGTATTGAGTACCTTTAATCGTCCTCTACATAAGACGAATTATCTGCAAAATGGCCAGACATATTGCCCACGGTTGTAAGGCGACATTGCATATTGACCTAGTGCGTCGCGCAACTTACCAACTGAGCCACAATGGACGGATTTGAAGTAAATGAGCATTCATAATATACCACGGAGTTTAAACATTGATTTAACCACCATCGCGTATTTAAGTAACTCTTGCATAAAATCCAATTACTCACTAGAGTTAGTGTCATTGCATTACATGTATATAGGCATTAGGGAAGATCGAACTAATTTACACACACTATGTAGTATCCGTTACATTGGAAGTCGGTCTATCGCCGGTTTGTGATGGTTCTTGACTGATTTTTTACGGTTCCTTATGAACCATTTTCGCGAGTTTTTAACAGTTAAAACGCCTTTTTTGAGTCATCTAGGTGATATTTCGATTATCTTTTCCATTCCCCTCACAATATATGGTCCAAAATAACGTAAAAATAATGAAAATCACACGATGCGAGTCATAACAACGACGAAAACCGCGAACTTAAATTGCTCGGTCGGTTCTCTCTCGATCGAGTCGGTTACCTCCCAATGTAAGCGGTTCTATACGGGAAATACGATGGCTATTATTTGGAAGGATAAGTGAAAATAAACAAGCAAAGACAACGAAATATGCATTAAGTTGCTTTTATACCACTTATGATCAACGTCGGTGAGTTACACTGCCTTCCTATACATAATTATATGTCAACAGTAGGAAGAGAATCTGACGCAAAGCATATGCACTTGGCCATGAATGGTCAATATGAACTGTGGACACTGATCCCCCCCCCCCAACAACCCAATCATAATGGTCGACTGATTCAAAATACCAAATCCAAAATACAGGCAATAATATTCGCTTTTAAGTTTTTTCCGATATGGAAATAGGTCTATTGATGAACAGTAGAACTACATTTATACGAGAAGTATAATTATGTCACATTTATACGAGAAGTATAATTATATCACGAGAAGTATAATTATATCACAGAAAGACGCATTGGAGTCATGAAAAATACAACTTAGAACCGGATGTTTACTTGGGTTCCAAACAAAAACATCCATTTGCGCGGAATGGAACAGAAAAGAGCGATCCGCGATAGTCTAATCTTGATATGGTAGAAATAAAGAGCGCTTGTTTCACTTCGGTGCGAAAAATTGTAAACAGCAGGAAAAGTGCTCTGATCATGGTAAATATTGCTCAAAGCACATGAGATCGGAATATCTATGTATATATAATAGTAGGACATGTCTTTCTGTCTGTCTGGCTGTCCATCTGTCTGTCAGGATTTGTCTCACATGCTGCTGGTCCGATTTCAACCAAATTAGGTGTGGTGACTCGGGCTACCCTGGCGGAGGTTATAATGGCGTTAGTTTTTCAAAAATTTGGAGTTAAATTTTTTAAAATAAATAAATTATCAACAACAAAAATAAAACAATTTGTTTTTAAATAAGCTCATTATGAGCTTATTTTTCAGAATCTAACCCTAACCCTAGCCCTAACCCTAACCCTAACTAATAAGTCCGATATTAACCTATTCGCAGGAGGATATTTTGCAGCAGATATGTACGCCCTTTGTTAACACCACCGGTGTATGCTGTCCTTGAGATTCTATATATCTGTGGGCGCTGACATCAACAGTGGGTGTTTTATTTATAGAATAGGAAATTCCGGTTTATTTAAAAGTCGAACTACGCGACCAGGAGGCCGAGTCCGGTAAAAGGTGTAGTTGGGAATTTCAATTTCGTTTATTGTCCTTTACATTATTATGTCAATAATGTTGATTTTTGGTTTGTGACAAGCTATGTCAATTACCATTAAAATTATTTAAAAGATAATTCAAGTTTGTAAGTCTAATATTTCAACTTTTATAGATATTTTTCGCATGCAGCTCACTGATAGTTGTTGCTCGAAACGGCCGAGTCGGCCGCCGGTTCGTTGATTAGGTGCTGGTTGTTATTGTTATTTTAACGGAATTCTGAGTTGGTCATTCGCGCAACCAATATATTTTATATTCTATAATTAAAATCTTGGGTATATAATATATGATCTTGTTTATGGATATTGTAGGAAGGCAAATTGAGCTAAAGTGATGGGATATATCACAGGACAACACATTTCGCGTTTTCGTGGGGTGTGTATTCGCTGGATGTCTTAAAGTTGCAGTATGTAACATTATGACCGCGTTAATTGCTTTCGACGTTTAGGTATGAACAATGGCTGTGTCATGCACTCTTGGCGGGAACACAATACCTCCGATTTTTGATCCGCATTTAGAAGTTTTCTGGTGTGGTGAATGAGAAACCTGCAGTAATAAGCTGTAGTTTTTTGTAATAATTTGAAGGATTAGTTGTTTTAACGGAATTCTGAATTCATGAAACCAATATATTTTATATTATAATTTATATTTATGGCTAATAATATGATCTTGGTGGTGTTACCATTTCTGACTATGGTTTTCTTGTATAATATGTGTTTTCATTGAGACCCGCGCCATCCAACGGAATAACGTGTATAAGTCCACTATGGGCTTATTCCAGAATCAAATAAGTCCATTATGAACCAATGCAATATTTAGGTCCAATATGAAAATATTTTCACGAGGATATATTGAAGTAGCATAATAAATAAATATATATAGATATCTAATATATATTTTGGGACTTCTGTCTGTTTGTCTGTTAGCTATGTCCTGAAAAACGGCTGGACCGATTGAGCACAAACTTCCAATCTAAGGTTAAAAATCCACGGGCAGTGTTTACCGCCGTTTTGGAGAAGCTCCGAGCACCCCTTCTCCACCTCCAGTCACCATAATGACCGTCCTTGGCACTGTGGGGTTAATAGCGTTGATAGTTAAAGAGCGTTCGTATCCGCATTGTCGTTGATAAAGAGCGTATGCGTGTAGTGTGATTCTTATGTCTGGGGCCAGACGTGAGTGTGTCTGTATCCAGACATGAGCGTGTTGTGTGATTCTTATGTCTGTCTTCGTACTTAGGGGTTCCAAGGAACGGGGGAGATTTTCATCGGGAAAGTTTTTCCGCCCGAGGTGATCTTCACCTTGAAACGGGTACCCACAAACGTACCTCTTTTAGGGACGGGTACCATCACGGGACGGGAACCATCATTTCTCTTGATTAAAAGGGCAGAATTAACTCAAATTAAATAAAAAAATTAACGGATTTCGACGAAATTTGATACCTAGGGATACTTTTGTCGGGGGAGTGTTTTGGACGGGTCAAATCGTTACCCCGATCTGACCATGACCTTCAAAATGGTCAATTCAAGGTCAAAGCCCGGACGAAGTCGGGTCACCTGCTAGTATTATATAAAAGTGGGATACGTATGTTATTTGCGCGAAGCGCACACATGGACTGCAGGCCATACCGCCCTCCAACGCTGAATAAAGGCCCCCGAATGGAGCCTGTTTCAGCTAGTATATCAATATTTCGTGTATTTTGCAGCCAATCATATACATCCTTCAAAATTACGTAGACAAAATTTGGAAGCTCGAGTGAGTTTTGGTCCGTTTAAAATGAACAGCATATCATGACAGTAGTTGTCTAATTTCATTAGGTCAACTATATGTGCACATGATTATATATATGATCCTATACCTCACATGAGTTTCAATATGTTGTTTCTGCCACTCGAAGTGAAGGTGATGTCACTTAATCTTCTATATTATACTAGATAGCTATGCTCTTATCTCTTAATATACATGTTGGGTTTTATATAGATAACATACCCTATACAGTCATTATATATCCGGTTTAAAACGTTTGATACACAAAACTATATTCGGACCAAAGTGCAGAAATCGTTCGAATAAATATACTGTAAAGAACCGTCGTGCTCCAAATTATAAACACAAATCGGCATATTTCCTCAGCTATTTTACAGACATGGCTATTCAACGTTAGATAACATATTTGCGATACACTTATTGGCCAAAATGACAGGAATGCTGAAAACAAGACTTTATTGCGCATTCATAGATTTCGAAAAAGCGTTCGATAAAGTTTGGAGAAAAGGCCTTTGGCATAAATTGATAAAATCTAGAATAACTGGAAAAACTCTCAGAGTAATAACTAATCTGTATAATGATATCAAGTCGTGCGTGCAACACCTAGGTGCTAAATCCCAATATTTTGAGTGCCTCTCAGGGGTTAGACAGGGCGAACACCTCTCACCCCTTCTTTTTTCCATCTACCATAATGACCTGGACACTTTTCTCGCCGAACAAGGCACGAAAGGTCTTAGTACCATCTCAGATGAAATTGCCGCGAAATTGCACATATATGTTCAATTATTTGTCCTTCTATACGCAGACGACACAGTAGTTATGGCAGACAAACGCAGACAAAACAAAAATTGTAATGTTCTCTAAACACGGTTTACCAAAAAATGCACAATTTAAACTCGATGGAAGTGGTTAAAAACTTTAATTATCTCGGAATTATTCTCTCGAAGACGGGAAAATTAGGAGAAGCCAAGAAAAATTTGGCTTCTAAAGGCATGAAAGCAATGTACTCTGTTATATCGAAAGCCCGTAAACACTGCTTGAGTATAAAAAACCAATTCGAATTATTTGATGCACAAGTAGTGCCAGTACTCCTCTATGGGTGTGAGGTGTGGGGCCATGAAAATTGTGCTATTATTGAGAATGTTCACCGACAATTTATGAAGCACTTATTGCGAGTAAAACCTTCGACGGCTGACTACATGGTTTATGCAGAAACTGGCCGAATGCCATTAGAAATTTTAATTAAAACACGAATGATTAAATATTGGTGTAGAGTAGTTAACATGGATGAAAAGCGATATTCTAAAGTACTATATCAGTTATCACGCACGTTATCAGACGATTCAAATCACATCAGTTGGCTGAGCATGAGTTCCATTCGTCGCACCTTAGAGTCATGCTCCCAAGCTCATATATTTGATAGCGACATTGCGACAAATGTAGACCAACTTATCGAGTACGTGAAATGTAGTCTGATTAGCCAATTCAGATCGAACTGGGAAGCAGATC
This sequence comes from Siphonodentalium dalli, assembly GCA_032622095.1. NCBI lineage: Eukaryota > Metazoa > Mollusca > Scaphopoda > Gadilida > Siphonodentaliidae > Siphonodentalium > Siphonodentalium dalli. The sequence continues at coordinate 59,370,334 of CP136067.1, forward strand.
TGCAAAAATTTAGCCGGGGAAAAATATATCAGATATTCAAACATGATATCTCATATGAAAGCTATCTGGACACTCCAAATGAATTTAATAGAACGATATTATGTAAATTTAGAACATCAAATCACCATTTGCCAGTGGAAACCGGTCGCTGGAATGGTACAGATCTAAGGGAACGAACATGCCCGCTATGTAGATATAACAGACTAGGAGACGAATTCCATTACCTATTTGAATGTGAAGCGCTTGAGCGCGAGAGAAAATGTCATATATCAAAAGAATACCTGAATAGACCAAACATTACAACAATGGATGAACTTCTCAATGTACAAAACCCATGCCAAATACGGCGTCTATGCAAATTTATACATACCATTTTTAAGAGGTTCGACGAAAATCCGCCTGGTTGACATATACGATCTGAACTATTTAGTTATTGATACGTATTAAACATTTCGAACGAGTACATATAATATTCTAATCGTAACTACATGATCTCCAATGCCGCCATACATTTGTACATATTGTATATATATATACTTGTTACCATTTTTTGTATATAATTTATGTTAATATCCATACGCATCTGTCATGTGTCATGAGAATAAATCATTGGAAACAGAAGAATAACACAGGTTTACAATTTCGTCTTCAGAATGCGTTTCACAGTCGATGCGCCACCGAAAAGAAAGGAAATGCGTTTACATGCATTGGGAAAGTTTAAAGGGACGGGCGACCTTCGTTGTAGGTGATAATTTAGAAATAACATTTATCAAATTATGATAATTTCCTCAAGAATATATTTACAGTATAGCATATATAATGATGATATGGGTGCGATATTATTCACAAACACTCTGCTTGTCAGAGAAAATGCAGGTCAAGTGTTGTTTAGTTTCTCGAAAAAGTCAGTATATTGCGTAATTTACTTATTTAGATTCGCGCGCATTATACGTCGATTGTAAAACCCCTAATTTGGCGCGTCTACATCTTACAACGCACAATATTATAGTAAATTCCTTATTTGGTACGTATGTGACGTAATATGAGAAAATTCTAATTGGATTGAAAAATATTCATCTCTTTGCAAGAATAATTATATTATGTACACGTTTTCTGTCTGATCATTTCCCAATCATGAAGTAACGTGGATTATCTGGTTTTGAACTGACAGCTGGTAGAATGGTTTGATTTGATTGCGATTTTGATGGCGCCAATAATTTGATCTTCGCCTTCCACTGCTCAACGGAACATTTTCATTCGGTAGTTCCGAGTGTTTGTCTATAAACAATTGGTCTGTAACGTTTTTGATGTTTGTTTACATAACAAAGCGTACAAACGTGACAAAATAACATGCAATGTACGCGATATTTATGATTGGTATAAGAACAAAATATGTCTAGTATATAATAGTCTTTTTGTTTATGGCGTTTTTAGGGGATGTGACTATTTTAACAGAATTACCCACCGCGATTACCTCCCGTGTCTTTAATGTATTTAAGATATATATAATTATACGTGATATTTTCCAGAAAATGATTATTTTTATTCACAAGGAACCGTAACAAATCAGTCAAGAACCATACATGATAACTAAAGCGTATTCTGTCGTTATGTCTTGGTGATATGGGGATCGCCTGATCGGAATGAGTACCTTTAACTAGTATATAATCAACAGAAACCCGACTCGCCACTTCAGAACGGACATCAAAAGCGGAACCGGATTGTATCAATTGAAATCTGTGAAACCAGAATGAATAAGCGAAATCACTGAGTCACGGACGTATTGGATTCATCCAGCCCCGTTCCGTGGTTTCAGAGATTGGTCCAGCCCCGGTCCGTGATTTTAGTCCCACGGGTCAAAGTTCTGGAGTAGCATTTCCATATATGGAGCTTTTGAAAATTTATGACTTCCATATAATTATGGAAATGCTATTCTCCAGAAAAAAATGGGCACTGTCTCAAAAACTTAATTTGCTTCTAAAAATAGGCGCGTTGTGTGTTGTATAGTCCCAGACATGTTCAAAGAGCAATGCTCGGCGTGTTTCGGAGGCGTAAATATAACATGCTACTGTGCCATATCTCCTACATATATATACACAATAGAGACCTTAAAATGTGCATATAGTGTCCTAAGTGCGACGTCGGAATACAGCGGCCATTTGAGCTTCCTTTTTTGGGGTCGCTTCGGTGGCCGTGTGGCATTGAAGTCGGACTTTGAGTCGCAAGGCGCGCTCGCCGTCATCGGCCGGGGTTAGAATCCCACCTAATCCCAAAACAATTTGCACTGTCTCAAAAATTAAATTTGCTTCTATGTTGATACAACTTGTTATATGAAAAGATAAACCATCCATTGTAATTTAGATTTTCAGTTTAAAATTTCTAGCTCTTGTTTAATTTGTGTTAATTCTCAAAAATGTTTATTATTCTTTAAATGTTACTTTAAAGTTGCTTTGTTCTGTGTTAGATATATTAGATTATTTGTTAAAAGTATATGACGTATGAAATTTTCAGACCACGATTTATAACATAATAATAAAATGCAAGATCAAAATTAGAATTCAGTTATATAAAAAGTTAAATTTATAAGAATAAAATAGCAAAATGAAACCTAAAATATAAAATTATACATAAACAAAAGTAAACTGTATAAGGGTGGATACACACATGCATGTAATGTCTGTATGTAAAATACATGTATTTTACATGGCCACACCAATAATTGACAACATTAATCACCTGCGCGCGAGCGGTTCATTGCTAACAGGCAAAACAAGTGAGTTGTGATAAGCGAAGTCAAACTGTCTGCTATCAGGACATTTAAGGCCAGTCCAAAACATGTCTTCTCTTACGGATGCGGAAATTATAGTCTGACATATGCAGGTTTGATATAGAACGTTTGTACGTCGCTTGGCATCGAGTAATGGTTTTAATGTTGGTTGACCGAATGTAAATATAGGCACATATATAGGCATAATTACCTATTCGGTGCCCAACGTTTCATAGTGTATGTAACTCATCAACATGTCTTCTCTTACGGATGCGGAAATTAGTCTGGCATATGCAGGCTTGATATAGAACATTTTCGACCATGATGCCTGTTTGACGTGGGGTCTCGACATATTTAAATCGCCAAGGGACTTAGTTGAATGTATCGGTAGGAATAATCTGGACAAGAAGGTACAATATAATATGTTTTCCTTAATAGCTCAGAGTTAGCCACCCCGTCTGGTAGCTTTCGGGATCATATATACACCCAAATTGGGGATCATATATAGCACCTGCGTCGGGGAAATCCTGATCCACCACTGCTATAAATATCAAGAGAGGACTGGTAGTTATTTAAATATAACGTCCACCATATGGGTTATCCCACGAACAATTATTTTAAGTGCATGGACTGGCGACCCGTCCGAGACAGCAGCTTCTCTGTATTCCGACTTAATTGGAACTCGAACTCAGTGCGGTCATCACGTCGACAATGATTGGGTTGTCAGTGGACACATATTACATTGTCTGTATGATCCATGTAAAACGCCAAATACACGATAATTACAGAGATTACATGCATGTGTGTATCCACCCTTAGAATAATATTACAAGATAAAAATTAAAATATTAAATTAAGAATTAGAATATTATCCAGGTATTAAATCTCCATGTACCCCACGATGTTGCCGGAGATAACGATTTTGTCCCAACAACAATAAACATGTCTCCTTAATTTAAGTGCGTGTTTCATAGGTTATCCGATTAATTCACACCAATAAGAATAATTCAGTAGCTGACCTAAGGACCCGGCGTCAGGTGACGTCAAATTCGGCGTGCGAGAGCAACGCACGATTGGTGGAAACTGCCATTTCAAAGATCATTCATATACCCCCGATGTTTCACGTTCTCGTATACCCCCGATGTTTGGCGCACGTTCTCTTATACCCCACTGTCAAGGGTGACGGGACATGGTGATTTAAACGTGGCTTTGTAGCCAATCAGATTGCTAGTTACAACCGGATGTGGGGACAAAAGAGAGTATTCTTTTGTTAAAACCATTAATTGTCGATAAGTATAATGGTCGCGGTAACAACAAAAAACCCCAGCGTGCTATCACACCGCACGATATTTAGACAGAAAATATTGGAAGGAACAAAGAGAATATCCAAGACTAATCGCTATGGTTACAATGATGATATTTATATGGCAAATTAACATTCACCATTTATATTCATTTCTGCCACCATATTCGCAGCCATTTTGGATTTGGTTGCCTCAAATACTCCATTTTACTTTATATAATAGTTATTTATTTCTTCTATTGTTTAATGTCTGTTGCAAAAGTTTAAATCTATACGCCTTTATGATTGGGAAAACAAATCTAAAAATGCACAATTTAAAAACAAATTGGACAAATATATCAGAAAGTTTGAATTTCGTGCATTGTTTCACTTAGATATAGTAAGTGTTAAATACCATTGATGAAAAATTACACAGACTCTCAAATATTCAAAAAAATACGTTTTTAATCATCAGATTATCGAAAACAAATTGGGAATTTTGGTTTAAAAATTGAGACTTACTTCATATATAGTAAAAACGCTTAGTTTTGTATCAGTTTGTGAATGCAATTACATACGGTTCTAGCCTACTCTGTTCAGAAGTTATCACATGTTATATTAAATGTGGACGGGAATTTGAAATGTGCGGTATTTTCCTCCCAAAAAATGTGTTTATCTAATATAACTTAACTGTTCTTCCTCCACCACAACCTGATTTAATACAGAATGCTACTCACTTTTCGAACTTCCTCACAGCAATCTATCCACGTTGCTTCTACGTTATGTCCTCAGGTCAATTGGAATCTTGTGTGTCTGTCAACGAGTACCGTATATTGTGACTGGCAGATGGTTTGGAACTGCCTCAGTTACCAGAGTGTTCCAGTTCAGATCAATTATATCTTGTGTGGTGAGTCCGCGATGATTTATAGACGACCGCCTGGTCGTATTGGCGATTAACGACGTCAGTGGAAAGCGTCGCCACCCACCAATGTCGGCATGTTCAGATCCGTATAGGTCCTATGTCATATCGATGCCATATATATAGTTCATTCTTTTCCAATGTGGGTGGCCGTTTACCACCTTATATATCCGACAACGGAAATTGCGCATATTTTGCATTTGTTTATTTAAAATTTCGATATTTTTCTCACAATATTGATGATATAGACAGTTCTGAACTTAACGCGCATATTATTCGAGAATCTTTAATCGAATGAGTTGCGGATGGCGCAAAGATATATTTCGCGAGAGCGTATCGAGAGCGAATTATAACTATGCGCCGTCCGCAACGACTTCGATAAAATGTTCGAAATTCGCTAGTCGTGTTCCGTATTTATTCTACACCCATGTGTCAGATATAGAGGATCGCCAACGAGTTATGTTGGGATAAAGGATTTTATGAAACGAGTTTGATATATTAATAAACGAGTCGTAGACGAGTTGTGTATCAAATCTATCAAACGAGTTTCATAAAATCTTATATCCCAACATAACGAGTTGAAGATCTTGTATATCACATGAAAAAACTAGAGCTTTATGCCTTTTTAACAAAACTAAATCAAATTTGTGACAAATACACTATACGATATAAGAAAATATGTAATGGCTTTTTAAATTATATAATATTGGTTTCATGTGATATATGTTCAATCAATTACTGTCATCTTCATTGATAATATAGCCACAGTTATTGTAATTTTAGTCTGACAAATAACGAGTAATAATCGGAGCATCATCCGCAATGTACGTCATCCTTGCTTCTTGGCGATAACGTCACCAAGAATAGTTTCCGGCTCGTATTCCACTAGAGGTATACAATAATATGTATCCAATGGTTGGGGTTCCGTTGAATACATTTACCTCACATAAATGGGTCTGGAATAAATATAAAAACGAGGAGAAGTTGGGAACATAAAATCATTCTGAATAATTCACGAGTATACTTTACTTCTAACATCTACTATATATATACATCCTGCATGGTGATAAAGTACATACTGAGAAATCACGATTTTATGTGAAATTACACGGATCGTCTGCAACTTGGTCCAATAAATACCGAATATCTTATACTTAAAACGTATGAGTGTTTGAATATTGTTATATACACGCGACACACGGTCCATGATGGCTTATTTTCATAGCCCAAACATGCACACCGTGAGCTACCATATGGCCACCATCACTCACCCTATGCGGATTTTTGTCAACCATGTTTTTCCGATAGACGCAGCTGATAGACGGGTGTATTTCACACATTATTATTATTATTATTATTATTATTATTATTATTATATATTCATTTAAGAAACGCATTCTACAGCAATTAGTTTCAATGCGCAATTACATACAAAAATATACACAAACAAGTTAACATCGCGCATATTTACACATAAAAAAGCAATACAAGCTTCACCGATATATATGGCAGATAACTCGGAAAGATTACTGAAATTGGACCTACAATTAACAATAAAATATCCAGTATATTAAAAGACCTGATAAAAATATTAAGTTAAATAATCCCACAAAATATTTTCTGAATTTAGAGAAACGTAATTATATTTCTAAAATCCTGACCAGTTTGACGGATAATAATTTGACAACACAAGACAGCATCATGTCGGAAGCTCGAAATTTCTACCAAACTCTCTATTCACATAAAAAAACTGACGATCAAGATCTAAATCGAATGTTAAAAAATTCTGAAACCCCCAAACTAACGCCATCTCAAGCATCGAGCATTGAGGGTCCGCTAAATTTACAAGAATTGACACATGCATTAAAACAATCGAAAAACTGCAAATGCCCGGGACCATCTGGTTACACATATGAATTCTTCAAATTTTTCTGGTCTGATCTGGGGCCCTTTGTGACAGACTCACTTAACGAATAATTTTCAGTCGGAGAATAATCGATCACACAAAAACAGGGTATTATAACACTCATTCCAAAGAAGGGCAAAAACCGTCAATTATTAAAAAACTGGCGACCCATCTCCCTTTTGAACACAACATATAAACTCGCCTCCTCGAGATGTTTACGTCGACTGGGCTCTTATATGACATAATGCATCAAGCGAAAGCACACGATAAGCCTGGAGTCCTGCTCCTATAGTAGACTTCGAAAAAGCATTTGACTCAGTGTCATGGTCCTTCATACATAAATGCCTCAATTTTTTCAAATTTGGTGATTCCATAAAAAAGTGGATGGCAATTCTATATCAAGACGCTAGTTCGTCCATCCTGATTAATGGTCACATATCACAAAGTTTAAAATTAGGGCGTGGCTGTCGACAAGGTGATCCCATATCCCCATATATTTTTCTCCTCTGCGCAGAGGTGTTAGCATTGTTGGTAAGACAAAATGATAAAATTAAAGGAATAGTCCTCGGTGGTTCAGAGTATAAAATATCACAATACATGGACGACACAACGTTTATACTTGATGGCAATGAAAGTAGCATTCGTGAGGCCTACTCAATACTTGACCTATATGCTCGGGTTTCGGGACTGCGTATTAACCCGGATAAATGTCAGGCGGCATGGATAGGATCAAGAGCAAACTGTGAATCAACCATGTGCCATGATTTAAAATTATCCTACTCAAAAACTTTCAACTTTCTGGGCATTAATTTCGACACTGATCTTCGAAAGATGATGACAAACTACTCCTGTAAATTGGACGAAATAGAACGACTAACCAAGATATGGAGCCACAGGCGACTAACCCCAATTGGAAGAATAACTGTCATTAAGACACTTATTCTTCCAAAGCTAACCCACATATTCATGTCTCTCCCCAATCCAGACGATGCTTTCGTTAAGAAGTTAAACACAATTTTATTCCAGTTTATCTGGAACTCGAAACGAGACAGAGTACAAAGGAAGCAGTTATGTCTCGACTACTCCCTAGGAGGACTGAAAATGGTCAACTTGGAACATTTTAACGACGCAATGAAAATCACATGGCTGAGACGTCTGATATGTAAACAATCAAATTGGGCACCTCTCCTAAAAGACAACCCCATTATCAACGACCCCTGTACCTAACATATGATGCTAAGTTCCTGTCAAAACAAACTTCAAAAATTTCTAACCCATTTTGGAGGGATGTTCTCAGCTCTTGGTGCAAATTTATAAGCATATATGATAAAAATGGTAATATCATGTCAGAGACCATATGGAATAATTCTAACATCAGAATGGAAGGAAACCCAATTAACTTTAATTCGTGGAGAAATGCAGGCATATATTTTATAAACGATCTGTTCCAAGCAAATGGAGAATTTCACACCCATGACTCCCTTAAGGCTACATTCAATATTTCTACTAACTTCGTTATTATAGCTAGCCTAAAACGCCAAATATATAGCCTTTCAAACTCTCGAAATCAGCCCCTCCTACGATTACCCTCTCCGTTCTTACCCAAAACTTTGATCCCGTTATTAAGGGACCAGAAAGGCGGTCAACTCTTTCATCGAACCCTGTCAATGGGGAAACGGGTGCCAAACTCATGTAAAAAATGGAATTCGGAAATAAAAGACTACTCCCAATCATGGGACAATATATTTCGCAATCCATTCACAACCACGCCTGACACAAAACTCCAATGGCTCCAATATAGAATTAATACGAGAATCCTATCGACGAACAAATTTCTGCAGATAGCAGGCATAAGAGCTGACGATCTATGTAAGCGATGCGAAATACTCAAGAGAACATTTCTCACATTTTCTGGGACTGCCCATATACAAATCGGTTTATAACCGAAATTCAGTCTTGGTTGAAAATTAATGAAGTGTCTATACACATAACCAAACCAAGTATGATTTTTGGCGTTAATCATTGCCAAGTGAATTCTATGATAAATTACTTCCTACTTGTGCTAAAGCAATATATATAGGACTAAATTTGACCCGATCCAACTTTCAATAAAGGCATTTCTCGCTGAATTAAAATTCAAATATGAATGCGATAAATAAATATCCAGAAGCAACATGCGATATCAAGAGTTTAAAAATCGATGGCTACCCTTAGAAAATATTATTAATGACAACACCGATTGACTTGCTGATATTCCACAACAAAACCAAATTTATATGTATATACATTTATACACCCCGATTAATATAATTATATACATAGAGCCTGGAACCCGAGCTATCTCTCAAATTTACATTAATCTTTTCCTAAGGGTCTATTCTCATTGCACACGCGCGTGCGATTAATCGCAGCGTTTTTTAAGGTCATGTGTGTTCGATGGCATTCCTTCACCCCACTGCTAAGAGTTCTCCCAATAGGGGTGGGGTCTGACGAACACATTCATACACAGGTCTAGGGTAGGTTGGAGGATGATAAAGTACTTTCGGTTGGGGTGACCACATACAGGCCTATATATGCTGACACATTAACTTTAATTTTTCTCAGTTAGATTTACTCAGGTATAAGTTGAGTATAACGAGCCATGCCATCAAAATGACATAAGTTTTGAGGACACAATTATATCTAGCTAATTATAATTAGAAATAGAGGGTTCAATTCCATGTAGTTGGGCATAAATATTCATATTTTATTCCAGCTTGAAACGTATATAACACAATATAGTACGATCACAACCCAGATTACAGGAGTTTTATGTATATAATTGTTATTATCACTCAAGATTATCAAAAGTGTTCGATTCAAGTGGTTGAATTAGATCTTTCAACGTTTTACCTTATAGTTAGCTAGGTCTGACAAAAATCGTCTTTCTGAATAAAGCTCATTTAAAACATTTGTACTCAAACATATGATATCCAGTAAAATTTATGGGGAAAGAGGGGATGAGACCCCAATTTGTTGGGAGAAAAACAAATAGATTTGCATGTAGGGAGGATGGTAGACCCATGGTTGGGAGGGATTTTTTCTCAGACCCCCCCCCCTCCCCCATCATCGAGTACGCATTGGTATAGCCGCTGTCAACAGCGACAACGCGGTACTATAATTGACGAACCACCATTCAAATAGAATAAGTGATGCATGGGACTCAGAATTCGACCTTAAGAGTCACACACGCACCGTTTCAGGTCGAATTCTGTCGCCAGGACGCTGTTCGCATGGATGAGCGATTGATTTCAATTTGATCGCCATTGGCGGCTTATCATCAGTGATCGCACATGCTAAACGGCACATTACTATGTTTGGGAGGTTGGGAGGGGTGTGCACTAAATTTGATAATAATTGGTTTAGTCGCCGATTGCCACCACACTTATACAAAATCATCCCCATGGTATGAGGAGTCTAATGGTGTTGCTTATATCTGTCAAATGTGGCCTCATTCGAGTCAGGGTTGCATTGAAAGGGACAGGGGCACCAAAATTGATGCACAATGTTTTTGCGCCAATTTCCACCAAATTGATACACGTTCTTATCCAAGATACGAGGAATCTAATCGTGTGATTTAAAGACGCTATAGTGGTGCTGTTTGTTTGAGAGATGGGGGTGTGGGTTGGCACCAAATTTGATAAAAAACATTGTTTAGTCGCCGATTATCACCAAACTTATAAACCATCATGTCCATGATATCAGGAGTATAATCGTGTGGTTTAAGGATGTCATAAGTTGGGCCATTCGAGTCAGTTGTGTAAAGAGATGAGAGGGACACAACAAATTATATCTATATGTTTAGTGCCGATTTCCACCAGAATGATACATATTCTACTCTGTGATACGAGGACTCTTATCGTGTCGTTTAGATAGACCATATGGGTGAGAGATATGGGGACCTTAAATTTGATACGAATTTGTATACTCGCCAATTTCCACCAATTTCATATAATCTCTAATCTCTAATGAGTCTTAGTGTGTGCAGCTTGAGACTGACTAAGGGACGGTAGGGTCACCAAGATCGTGCTGTCTGTTTGTATGTCTGTCTGTCTGTGTGCGTTCTATATATAACTTTACGCGGTACAATCGAGATGGCACCAAGTCGTTCTAAGAGGGGTAACTGTTTACAAGGAAGATAACGGTGCAGGTATAAAAAATTCTAAAATGACGCTGTTGGGGAAGAAAAGGGGGAGGTCGGGAAAATTAAAAATATATCGTGAAATAGTTTTGTCGCCGATTTCCACCAAACGAATACATAATCACCTTCGCAATATGGCGTTGTTCGAGTCAACGTTGCATCAACAATTGATTTAATAAACTATTTTAGACCAGATTTCCACCAAATTGATATATTATTCTTCTCTATGATACGAGGAATATCATCGTGTGATTTAAAGACGTCAAATTGCTGTCGGTTGGGTGAGAGATATGGGTCATAACTATTCTCAGAATTTGTTAGTTGCTGATTTCCACCAAACATATATGTAATCATCGTCAGTATATCATGCATCCATGAGTCTAATGGGAGTGGTTTAAATATGTCAATTTCCACCGAATTCATACACGTTTTTCTCTAATGATATACCATGAATTAAATCACATTTGGTGTCGTTTGCGTCGCGGATGGCGAGCGGATATGCACTATTATTGATAAGATTGTTATTCGCCTTTATCCACATATAAGTTATATACAGTCACCCAGGCCATCTCCATATCATTAAGTAGTTTTGGACGTTCACATTTCACAATCCCGACATATGGTGACCCACTTAAGTCACTTGAACAATTATATCTTCTTAACTGGGAATAGCAATCAGGGCATTCACAAAATGAGCTAACAAAAAGAGATACATAGAAGAAGCATTAAACGTATATTTATTATTCTATTGAAGAGATACATATATTCCTGCAAACTGTGAGACCCCGAACCGTCAGAGGATTGCATATATATTATAACAAAATTCAGTCTGTTCCATTCAATACAGTTTCCACAAAAAAGTTACAATTTGTCAAGCGATATGGAAGGCCTGTTCAAAAATAGTGGTCACAGTGTGCAGTCAAATATAGTATCTTCTGATATACAAGAAAATGCCGTTAGTAGCATATGACTTTTCAGGATCCTCCCAATACTGCATATCTGACAAGGGTTTTATAACAGACTCCTCGACTGACATAAACAACTCAAAATCTCGCTCTGTGCCTGGCACATGTAGCTAATATTTATGGGCATCAACATTTTTGTTAAACTGAGAATACTTTGCCAATATATAGCACCATGAACAGAGGAGCATCTGGAAATTTGAAACATATGTATCTTCATGGAGATAGCCAGGTGTCCTCGATAACTTAGTCGAACCCACCAAATTGATTGATACATCTCAATATTTAAAACCCAATTATCATCTTTTATCGAACTAATGTGTTTATGATGTTCATGTATCTATTATAATGTCTAACGTATACGCAGTTGTAAATAAATACATACTTCATTATTGTTGGAACGGATTAATCGCGACAAACAGAATGACAATTGACAAGGTGAGCCACTACTTATATCCCATGAATGTAATAATCATGTTTTATGATGCTATTTGAATATACAATTTATGAGAAAACGTATAACACTTTTAAGCAAGAGCATTCTCTATCCCCAATAAATATCCACAGCATACAGAGGGAGTTGTTACTTTGGCTCAAAATGGCCACCAAAATGGTCGCCAAAATATGGAAAATGGTATATATTGGCCCAGTGTGCACTGCAAACGCTTATAATTGGCTATTTTGCTTTCTATACATTGAAAACTAACATGTCTGATGCACTTTTGTTAATTATTATTATTGTAACAAAGACAATACCAGAAATTTTGAATGTTACTCTAACAAACTTGACATAAATATCGGCAAAAAATCTCTTCTCAGGTTTGAATCATTTTTCTTCAAGTAAAATGAAACTATCTTTGGTACGAAAGGTGTTTATTATTTTGGTCTATCTTAAATGTGTCACTTTAAGGTGTTTAATAACCAAATTACCCAAGATGGCTTCCAAAATGGCAACTAAATTGGGTAAAAAGTTGATTTTCACATATATCCCGAAAATAATGCTCTGCTTCCAAAAAGGAAGCAAAGTGTGACTCACTTGGTTATTAAGTTAGTTAGTTAATTGACTGACAACTAAATATTATATTCTGGTTGTCACAGTACATGGACATGAGGCATGGACATTTAATTTTAAAGTATGCAGTGTGGAATTGTGCCGAAAACGTCTTTTGGGATTCTGGTCATGTTTTTGAAAATAAATGTGCAGAACTATGGAACGGAACTGAGAGGGACCATAATATGTGGCTACTCTAGCCCATTAGCATAAAAATTTATCAACTATTGTCAGTAAAATCGTTTAGCATTTCCTCCATTGTGCATAAACGCATCCAAGAAGGAGGACTCTTTGACGTGACCTGTCTATCGATTAACACATCATTGAGTTATTGTGTAAAGGGGTAGCCACCCAAGGTACACATGTACAATCCACCAGGACCATAGAATCACTCCATATATAAATAAACACCACACAGCTGACACTATAGTCGATCGCTTTGTACACATACACCTCGCCCATCACCACACAGCCGTACTTGTGTATTCCAGTGCACACCACACATGACCATAGATCTACCAGTAACAATGAAGGCATACCAGGTATACGTCCTGCTCTTGACCCATGACTATATCGTCAATCCCTGTATACCTATTCACCACATTCATTATCATACAGTCACTACTGGTACACCTATTCACATCACCATTGGCCATACGGTCACTCCCTGTATATCTACTCGCCACGTCCATTGAGAAATAGCCACTCAAGATAAACATATACACCACACCATGACCATAGAGTCACTCCAGGTATACATTTGCACCTCACCAATGGTCATCAATGGTCACATAGCCTTTTACTTTAAACATATATTATTGTAAAATCATTTACAACGGGATAGGTGTACAAGTTTTAACAACTTACAATGTCACCGCTCCCAGATATAATCTATATATGCATTTAAACAAGATGGCAGAGAATATATACATGATGAGGTTGCATAAATTTGGTCAACAAAAAAAGAATAAAGTTGTGTAAAGAGTGTGTGATAACTCGGTTTTGTGTTGTATACTTCGAGCGTTTTGCCGCCCCCCTCTCTCTCTCCCTCTCTCTCTATCTCTCTCTCTCTCTCCCTCTCTCTCTATCTCTCTCTCTCGCTCTCTCTCTCTCTCTCTCTCCATGGAAATCAAAACTGAGAATAGTGGCCTTCGTTTATTTTTAACTTGTATTTATATGTTATGTTTGTTGCATTAGTTCGGTCCGTAGCTCTAATGTAGTCAGTGGTGGCATTTATTTATTCAATATTGTCTTTTTGGCACTATGTATGCAACACTGTGTGGCCGGATATGATGTGAAAGGGTCATTCATTTTGGTATGTTCGTTGAAAGTTAGTTCGGTTCAAAACGCTTTGTTGCAGCTATATATGTCTGCACAATGCGGAACATCTGTTCATTTCTTGATGAAGTTTCACTTGAAATTCCCCAAAGTAAATGCTTGAAATTGCTAATTTGAAAGTTGCGGTCGTCCAGTTTACGGTATAGTACTAGTCTTTGTACATTATATACATGTAGTTGGCAATTAAGGAAAAAGTCCATATCAATTTCATATTCGTACCACATCTAGCCATACGTCATATAGCCACACGTGCTATACACATACCCCTCACTCATGACCATACAGCCACACTTGTGTATACCCGTACACATAACACATGACCATACAACCATGTGTCACCATGCATGCACACCAGGTATACTCCTACACCGAAATGTAGGGAACTTAATGAACTTAGAATAAAATACATGAAACCCTACTACTACCAGAGACCTAACACTTACAAACTAGCCGCTCTTTTCAACTCCCGAAATCAAAAGACAGTTAAAAATCTATCAGTGTTTATTAAGAAGGTCCTAGAAATATTCAGGTCCGCCTGATGCTTATTACCACCCCGCCTGGCATACTGAAACAACCGAATACCGTCCAACATTTCTATCTTATATTATTATGCCATATATAATATATACATGTACACCTGTACTGACTTATATTGTATATTATATACATATATCTCTGTAATGTCTCAACTTGACGATCAGAATAAACTTATTGAAATACACCTGACCATGACCATATAGTCACTCCATGTCTACCTATTCAGCACATTGGTGATCACACGGTCACTCGATCCTTGTACTCCTATTTATCTCACCAATGGCCACACAGTCACTCCCAGTATACATATTCGCCATACCTATGATCATATATCCACTAGATATATACATATACACCCCACACGACCACTCCAGGTGTACATATACACATACCCAATAACCACACAGTCCTTCTAGATGTACCAATACTTCGCACACGCGGCCAATATGCATTCCTGCCATGCTTGTATATATAGCCCACACATGACAATTCAGCCGCTGTATACTCATACACGGCATCAATGACAATACAGCCACTCCCTGTATACCTATACATCCACCAATGACAATATACATCCACGACATATATAAATATACATCCCACCGTCACCCCAAGGGCACTCCCTATATACCCACACGCCCGCCAACGACCACCCAGCGGCACCACAGCATTTACATGACCGCACTGTCATTACATGTACACCTATACACATTACACATAGTCATTCAACCACTCAATATTTATCCGTATACCCCACCCATGATCATACAGACAACACATGTATACATGCACACCCACCTGTGACAATACAGCCACCAAGGTACACCTGTACACCCCACCATGACCATACAGTTATTCCATATATACATAAACAACATAGAGATGACCATGTAGCTACTCTCATTATATTCAAAGACCACGTCATTGTCCATACAGCCACATCGTGTATACCCGTACATCCACACATAACCATCAAACCATACAGTCATTCCCTGTAAACATGTTCACCTCACACATGACCATACAGCCACTACTTGTATGCTTATACATCTCACAATGGACACCCCACGCATGATCATATAGTCAGTCATTGTATATCTATTAACATCATTGCTGACCATAAAATAACTCAATGTATATACCTATTCACATTACCTATGATCATGCTGTAACTCCCTTGATGTCATCTTGACCTCCCTCTTGTATCGAGTTGATAACTTTTTATCCTAAAGAGCCAGAATACCCACAAATTGTGGTTCATCTCAGTTCCGTTTCAAAGTTCTGCCCATTTCCTTTTAAAAATGTGGCCAGAATCCCAAAAGTGGTTTTCGGCAACATTCCATACTGCAAATTTAAAATGAATTTGTCATGCCCCACAAGGGACTGGGACAACCAGATATAATATTTAGTTGCTAACTTTCGGATCAGCAGAGCACTGGATATATGTGAAAAATGAACTTTTTACACAAGCTGGTCGCCATTTTGGAAGCAATTTTGAGTAATTTGGTCTATGAATACCTTAGTGTGACATATTTAATCCGAGAGCCTGTTGGGTTCTATTTGCACAATCGCGTACGAAAGGTTTGATGCCCCAGATTTGTTCCACACCTGGATCGTTTAAAGACATCCGATTTCTTACATTCCGCATTCCTGGCATTTAGGGACCAGAGACCCCACAAAACCCCCAAAAATGACTTCTATTTGCACTTTTGAGTAAATAGCTGATTTTTATATTAATAGTGCTCCAGCAATCACTGACCAATAATACACAAATTCTGAAACGAAATTTCATGGCGCTTTCATTTCAGAAGTGGGTGTTTGATAGTACCACAAAACCCCCCAAAAAATTTACTTCTATTTGCACTTTCGAGTACAAAGCTGATTTTTGTATTAATAGCGCTCTAGTCATCACTGATCGATGATACACAATTTCTGAAACGAAATTCCATGGCCTTTTCATTTCAGAAGGGGTTTTTGAATGTACCCCAAAAAACCCCGAAAATTTACTTTTATTTGCATATACTGTCGAATATACACAATTTTGAGGTTAACCCGGAATAAATTTATAATAGGCTGTTTTGGTGTCATTTCTGTAAATACACAAATCTACTGACCACAAACGTTCCCTAGCTGCTAAATATGATCAAACAGCCCAAATTTCCGCGCGTTTCAGGGAGGAAAATTCGTTATTTTTAGGTAAAAAAAAATCCAGAAAAACATGTAAGAAAATGAAATTTTAAATTTTAGTCCGGGAACCAGGTCGGTCAACGTGCACACCCCCCTCCAGGATTAAACTTCATTCATTTTTTTATTGTAAGGATGTCTGCTCAAACTATTTTGACGTAAAAGGTGACAGTGCATGTACAGGGCAATATGGCGGCCCTTTCCGGGAGTATACCCCCACTCACTACATAAATTTACAACAAAAACCAATTGACTAAAAAAATCCAATATGGAGGACAAAATGGAAACCGGAAGTAGTAAAAAAAGAGCATTTTACGGCAACTTTCAAAATAGGTGCCAGATGCGTCACCATACATGATGTTCAATCCTAATCCGATAATAGTAAGTCATAACCCGAGTTTTCAAAAATGACGACTAAAATGGCAATTGGAAGTCAACAATTGAAGTTCTTTTTTAATTTCTAACTTTTTAACTTTTTAAACTAAATCTTCAAATATCGAATAAATATATAGCCAATAAGTGTAGTGGTATATACGCCATCATACAAGTTTTCAAAGCCACCAACTAGTTTCAGAATACATCAAATGAGTGTCCCAAACCACCTAACGAGTGTACCATACAATATACTAAGTCACCTACCTAGTATACAAAAGCAATCTATGAGTATCAATCCATACGACTGGTGCCCCAAATTCAAATATTGTCCTGAGTAAAACATCGTAAATAATCCACCCAACGAGTTTCCCAACCCACCAAGTAGTGCCCCAAACCACATGCAACTGGTTCCCAACCCACACAGTTGGTCCCCCAAGCCATGCATCTGGTGGCCAAGCCCACACAATGAGTGTCACAAGCCATCTAAATTCACCCGATCATTTTCGCAACCCTGCAACGATTGTTCCAAACCACAGTGAACGGTATAGTGCCCTAAACAATGCAACTGGCGTTCCAAACTACACATGTTTTGTCCCAAACTACCAAAAATGAGTATCCCTATAACCATCCAACGAGTGTTCCAAATCATACAACGAGTGGGTCAATCCATCCAATGATTTCCCCAAACCACCAAATGAGTGTCACAAACCATCCAACGAGTGTTCGAAGGGAAAAGAGTGTCCAATATGCACCAAAACTAGTGTCCCAGGCCATCCGAGGAGGGTCCTATGTCATACAACAGGTGTCCCAAACCACCAACTGTGATCTCAATCCATTCAACGGCCCAAATCACTGAACCAGTCGACAAATGAGTGTCTCACTCCACCACTCGTGTGTCCCATATCCACATCATTCTAGTGTCCCAAGCCACCCAATTGGTCTCTCAAGCCATCCAATGGGTGGCCCAAACAATTAAGTAGTGCCCCATACCATATGCACCTAATTCCCGACCCGCACAGATAGTCCCCCAAACCATGCATCTGGTGTCCTAACCCACACAATGAGTATCACAAACCATCCAAGGAGTGTCTCTATTCACCCGATTGGTGTCCCAACCCTGCAAAGATTGTTCCAGACCACAGTGCATGGTAGTGCCCCAAACAAAGGTGTTCCAAACCACATATGTTTGGGCCCAAACCACATAGATTTTGTCCCAAACTACCAAAATGAGCGTACCTAACCATCCAACGAGTGCTCCAAATCATAGGAGTGGGTCAAACCACACAATGAGTGTCCCAAATCATCCAGCGAGTGTTCGAAAGGAAAAGAGTGTCTAATATGCACACAATACCTCACAACTAGAGTCCCATGTCATCCGGGGAGAGTCCTATGTCATATAACAGGTGTCCCAAACCACCAAAAGTCGTCTCAATACAGTCAATGGCCCAATCAGTGAACAGACCGACAAATTAGTGTCCCATTCCACCATATGTGTGTCCCATATCCACGTCGAGTGTCCAAAACCACCCAATTTGTGTCTCAAACCATGCAATGGGTTACACAAACCACACAGCGAGTGACCCAAACCAAAAACCTAGTATCACAAACCAGCCATTGAGTTCCCAAATCCATCGAAATGGTGTCACAAACCTTCTACTAACTTGCATCTCAATATACTCAAACAAGTGTACAAAACCCTCCACCGAGTATTTAACCCTTTCATGATGAGACACGCACCAGTTGGATGTTTTTAGACACTCCTGGTCCTGGTGGTTTGGGACAATCGTCAAGGTGCATGGGACGGCCATTGGTGAGTATGAACACTCATTGGCTGGTTTGCATTGGATACACATGGGATGGTGTGGGGTTCTCAATTGATGGTTTGAGATGCTTGTTGTGATGTTGGAGACACCACGTGCATGATTTGGATGATTTGAATGATATAATTATGTTGTCAATCGCTGGATGGTTTGGATTACACATTAGGGCGTGTTTGGACACCATTTGGATGGTTTGCGACACTAGTTGGGTCGATTGGGGTGCGTATTGGGTGGTTCGGGACACTGGTTGGAAAATTGGAGATGCCCGTTCTATGGACTGGGTTGGTTTGGTATATACTATACTAATTAAGATGGTGGTTTGAGACCCCAGATGCGTGGACTTAAGCTACTTAGATGACTTGGGACACTCGTTAAATGGTTTTGGACACTCATCTCATATATATTTTGAAGACCTCTGTCTGTTTGTTTGTATGTTTGTCTGTATGTTTGTCATTTATACAAATCTACGATTCTCGACCGATCGGGACCAAACTTGGTACGTGTGTGTAGTTTGACCAGGCGGTGGACGTTGTCGTATTGGCGAGCCCGTGCGGCGCCCGCTTCGCGCATGCGCAGACGAGATCTCGGAAACGGGTGGAGCTATCGACTTGAAATTTGGTATGTGAATGTATCATGCCCCGGATACGAATTTTATCGGGTCGCCGAGCCCGTGCGACGCCAGCTTCGCGCATGCGCAGACGAGATCTCGGAAACGGGTGGAGCTATCGACTTGAAATTTGGTTTGTGAATGTATCTTGCCCCGGATACGAATTTTATCGGGTCGTTTAGCCCGTGCGACGCCAGCTTCGCGCATGCGCAGACCATATCTCGGAAACGGGTAGGGCTATCGACTTGAAATTTGGTTTTTGAATAGCCCGGACAACGTCGGGCTGGGTAGAGCTATCGACTTGAAATTTGGTTTTTGAATAGCCCGGATAACGTCGGGCTCATCGGCTAGTCTCATATATATTTTGAAGACCTCTGTCTGTATGTATGTTTGTTTGTTTGTTTGTTTGTCTGTCATTAATACAAATCTACGATTCTCGACCGATCGGGACGAAACTTGGTACGTGTGTGTAGTTTGACCAGGCGGTGGACGTTGTCGTATCGGCGAGCCCGTGCGGCGCCCGTTTCGCGCATGCGCAGACGAGATATCGGGAACGGGTGGAGCTATCGACTTGAAATTTGCTATGTGAATGTATCTTGCGCCGGGTACAAATTGTATCGGGTCGCCGAGCCCGTGCGACGCCAGCTTCGCGCATGCGCAGACGAGATCTCGGAAACGGGTGGAGCTATCGACTTGAAATTTGGGGTGTGAATGTATCTTGCCCCGGATACGAATTTTATCGGGTCGCCGAGCCCGTGCGACGCCGGGCTCATCGGCTAGTCTCATATATATTTTGAAGACCTCTGTCTGTATGTTTGTCTGTCTGTATGTTTGTCATTAATACAAATCTACGATTCTCGACCGATCGGGACGAAACTTGGTACGTGTGTGTAGTTTGACCAGGCGGTGGACGTTGTCGTATTGACGAGTCCGTGCGGTGCCCGCTTCGCGCATGCGCAGACGAGATCTCGGAAACGGGTGGAGCTATCGACTTGAAATTTACTATGTGAATGTACCTTGCCCCGGATACGAATTTTATCGGGTCGCCGAGCCCGTGCGACGCCAGCTTCGCGCATGCGCAGATGAGATATCGGAAACGGGTGGACCTATCGACTTGAAATTTGCTATGTGAATGTATCTTGCCCCGGATACGAATTTTATCGGGTAGCCGAGCCCGTGCGACGCCAGCTTCGCGCATGCGCAGATGAGATCTCGGAAACGGGTGGACCTATCGACTTGAAATTTGCTATGTGAATGTATCTTGCCCCGGATACGAATTTTATCGGGTCGCCGAGCCCGTGCGACGCCACACTTCGCGCATGCGCAGACCAGATCTCGGAAACGGGTGGAGCTATCGACTTGAAATTTGTTTTTTTTAATAGCCCGGACAACGTCGGGCTCATCGACTGGTCTCATATATATTTTGATACAATCTGTCTGTCTGTTTGTCTGTCTGTCTGTCTGTATGTCTGTCCTTTATACAAATCTGCGATTCTCCACCGATCGGGACCAAACTTGGTACGTGTGTGTAGTTTGACCAGTCGGTGGACGTTGTCGTATTGGCGAGCCCGTGCGGCGCCCGCTTCGCGCATGCGCAGACGAGATATCGGAAACGGTGGAGCTATCGACTTGAAATTTGGTATGTGAATGTATCTTGCCCCGGATACGAATTTTATCGGGTCGCCGAGCCCGTGCGACGCCAGCTTCGCGCATGCGCAGACGAGATCTCGGAAACGGGTGGAGCTATCGACTTGAAATTTGGTATGTGAATGTATCTTGCCCCGGATACGAATTTTATCGGGTCGCCGAGCCTGTGCGACGCCAGCTTCGTGCATGCGCAGACCAGATCTCGGAAACGGTGGAGCTATCGACTTGAAATTTGGTTTTTGAATAGCCCGGACAACGTCGGGCTCATAGGCCAGTCTATTATATATTTTGGAAGATCTGTGTGTGTGTCTGTCTGTCTGTCTGTCTGTCTGTCTGTAATCGATGGACTCGAAAACGGCCGATTTCGATGAAACTTGGTATGTGGGGGTATTTTCGTCCGGGGGGTGACATAGGCCTATTGATTTTCAGATCCGAGGTCAACTTTTCACGTGCCGAGGTCAAATCTGTTTTTACGCTGTGTTACGGGGACTTTCATTTGAGTTCGGTGCTTACAAATCGATTCGAAACAGCGCGAATCATAAAATGCCAGTCATAATAATGACACTGTGAAAATCTTTCGTGTTTCCTCTTTCCAACGATATATAATGCGTATGTATCCGTTTTAGTTATCTGCCTCAATTATCAAGAAGAAGTGGTACTATCGTCCATCAGGATAAAAACAATGCGTAACTTCTATGACGTCGTTAGAGGTCATAACGTTAGATCACGTTAACGCTTAACCGGCCGATGCATTTGACTGTTTCAGACGTCTTGGCGATATCTCGGGCACCGATGGTAATTTATCTTTACGTTGAAATTTGATAATTAATGAGCGTGTGTATATGAGGCGCGTTTATATACTTGAGTGGAAATCAAATCTGGTTAAACTGGCGGATTTTTATGGACGAAATTTGATGCATAGGGTATCTCGGTATCCGCTGGGCCGATTTCCCGGTATCCGCTGGGCCGATTTCCACCATTTTTGGGGTGTTGGTGTTTGACCCCACCTGACCTTGACCTTCAAAATGGTCAATTCAAGGTCAAAGCCAGGACGAAGTCGGGTCACCTTATAGTTGAATATATTTGGATACAAGTTTGGTTGCTTTTAAATTATATTCGATATGAGAAGATTTAGTTACAATTTAAATCAATGAACATATTTTATTTTTTTTATTTTCGATGCCATAGAAACAGTCTGGTCAACTTTAGCCAAACTTGCCCAATTTTGTCGCTATTTTGGATAATGATGCCCTCGTTTCTGCTAATATGGGTATTAGTGGTTCATATATGCCATCTTATTGGTATTCAGTCGGGGATCATATATAGCCCCTGCGTCGAGGAAATCCTGATCCACCATTGCTATAAATATCAAGAGAGGACTGGTAATTATTTAAATAGAACGTCCACCATATGGGTTATCCCACGAACAATTATTGTAAGTGTCATGGCGACTCGATCCAAGATAGCGGCTTCTCTGCATTCCGACTAAATTGGAACTAGAACTCAGTGCGGTCAACACGTCGACAATGATTGGGTTGTCAGTTGACACATATTATAGTATCTGTATGATCCATGTAAAACGACAAATACACGATAATTACAGAGATTACATGCATGTGTGTATCCACCCTATTTGGACTTTTCGCCACAACATGGACGAGTACAAGAAAAAATCATACTGTACACAACATTGTATAATGACATTTTTATTATCCATCTGTATGTTTATCCAAATTTTGGGAATAAAACTTTTGTGGTTATTTTTGGTATTTGTCGGCACTTAATTCTCTATAAAAGCCTGTATTTTGATCATCAGAAAGCATAAACACGGAAGTGAAAAAAAACTCAATGCGGAAGTGAAACGTCTGCTAAATCCACCAGTGTTGCGCGATCATCACAATTTCACCGATTCAGTTCGCAATAGAGTTTATTCGTGACGTCACATAGTCCCGATAAAAAAGTCATATTGCACACTTGGGAGTCCAATATGACATTCGGGAGTCCAATATTACTTTTTCCCGGATTATCACGTGGCGGCTTTTGCCCAATCAGAAATAGTGTTAGTTAAGGGATTGATTATAATAATTGATATTAGAAGTGGAACCACGCTGAAATTTCACTTTAACCCCTATTTTGAGGAGTTTTCCGAATTTGAAGTGCGTTTAGTGATTTAATAATTTATTAAATGTCGAAATTAATCTTACCTTAGAATATGCGATTTAAAATTAAGCATATACAGTAAGTATGACAATACATAATGACAATTTTCTAGGGCGAAATTGGAACTCCCCGTCGAAGATGGCCGTCAAAATGGCAGCCGTAACTGGAAAATTTGACTTTTTCACTAATATCTTCTAAATCGGTTTCTGATGTATGGAACTGAAATGTGGAAAATATGGAAATATTGTCCCAGCGTGCCATGCAATCGCTTAAAAGTTGGGGTCGATGAATAAAATTGGTTATTATATTGTATATACAAAATCGGCAGAAAGTCATTTTCAGGTTTTGATTAGTTTTCCAAGTGAAATGGTTTGATCCGTCTTAATGAGAGATATGAGCCGGTTTCTGAGGCTGTCGCCGCTTGGAGTCGTTACACGCAAAGTCGGTCCAAGTGATAACTGACTACATTTCCAAGCGATAAGTGGCTATAAGAACAGCAGTGATAATTAACGAATAACAGTATATTTTCTATCAGAATTTAAATAGGTCGTATGTTCTTACATATACTTATCGTAGTTATGGATCGTAAATGTGATGAAATGAACTTGGATAGATAGAATAGTTGAAGTAAAGTGCCCACACACATCGCGAAACCACACCATTTCTTCAGAAAATGTAGAGTATTTAAAGGAAAATGATAATGGGTCACTAGCTTTGGACAATACATACATAATACACTGCAAACATAACCACAGAGTCACTATGGGTATACATATACACCTCACCAATGGCATACAACGCTTTTATATATATCAATGCCCCGCACACATGGCCATCCACACACACCAGACTTGAATATACTCCTCACTCAAGACAATTCAGCCACTCGTTGTATACCCATGCACCACATTCGTGGTTATACAGTCATACCTTGTTGACTAATTCGCCTCACCATTGACCATACGATCACTCCCTGTATACCTATTGGCCACACCCATGGTCATATAGCCACTAAATATGTACAATATATTAAGTCGTAAAAACAATCGTATCAAATTGGTGACGAAAGATCGCTGACCAATCGGATCGGGCGGATTGGAATTGTGGCTAAAAATAGTTATCTGCGGGATTCAGCCGTATTATTGCTTCAGTCAATCTGGGTATATTGGGCAAGGTGCAAGTGACTCTTTAAGGCCCAAATTACAGGTTTTAGTGGTGGGTTTAAGCATTGCAATATTAGCTGATGGCAAAATGGTAAATTTTCCACTGCATCTAAATTTGAGTTTGGATTTGTTTAAATCTCCCAGATAATCGCGGGATAAGCATTAATTGTCAGAAATTCAATGGGCGATAAATGTCATCCGCTTACTCGCAACATATCCGTAGCACTTCGATCGATCGAGAGAGAGAGAGAGAGAGAGAGAGATATATATATATATATATATATATATATATATCGGGACGCAGCTATATTCATAGGAATGATATGATATGATTCCCCTGAATATTAAATTACCACCTGATATGACTGGGAAATAGTTTGTCAACACCAGAGAGATGACATTTATTATACAAAGATGAACAGTTGGGCATGCATTTCTGAATGTATAAAAAAGATCGACTGCCAGCAAACGTTATCGTGAACTGGAAGCTTCCAATTCCTTTATGTGGATTGATATCACTCGCTCTGTACACGATACTCAAAGTATTTGTGTAAATTCGATAGGTACAACTGGCCACAGAGTGCCTTGGCTACTTTTGAAAACACCCATGACTCCACAGTTGACATTATGCTGTCAACTAAAGATTGACTCTGGCTTGTCGTTAAGGGACAGATACGCGTTTTGCCATAATTTTCTGGTATATATTTCAAAATGGATTTTCTCAAAATCATCCAGGAAGTTCTTTGTGAAATTTGCTACGAGCGATTATTGTGTCACAATATTTAAGAACCATCGACCCATTGGATACCATAACCACATTTAATTTACTTCTATGGCATGACAAATATTTAAAATTTCGCTGTCGCTGTTTTCAGGTACATGTACCAAGAACTTTTGTAAAAAAAAAAATTCAGCTGATATTGCCATGATGTTAAATCTCAAGATCATGAGAGGAGACTTAATTATTCTTGATTCATGAAATTTAATGATGTAAATACAAGAAGTGAAAGGTAAATTAACAGAAGTACTTTTGAAATTTCAGACGTCAACCGTAAATAAATAAAGACTGAATTATATCCAATATAAGTCAATTCACTCTGAACATGTCATTTTAAAATCAATATATATAATGTTAACAGTCAACAGACACCACTGTCAGTATTAATAGATGGGGAAGAACTCTATCGTATAGATAAATTAATAAACGTGAAATCTTTCAAACTCCATGCATGACTTACCGCTGCCAGCACCTACACATAATGTGAAGAAATCGGACATTTATTTATTTGAGACTTTTATGGGTTACAATTCATTTTTGCATTATTTTGAGAAACTGAACTGTCCATATTCATTTGAAAATTGTCTAGATCAAGCTAGAATGAATTGTAACTGACAAAGCACTTCAATAAACAAATGTTAGATTTAATTAAGAAAATAAACATGCCGGCAGCGGCCAGACATAGCGTAGCGAGGGGACCGAACTCTGCTTTGCAGCTTGCCAGCGGCCATTCTCAACGACGCAGCACTTTCTGCTTCGCTGGTAAATAACCTCTTCCATAAATATGGACAGTTCAGTTTCTCAGAATAATGCAGAATGAATTGTAACCTACAAAAGTTCCAAATAGACAACGGTGTGATTTCTTTACATTATGTAGGGGCTGGCAGCGATAAGTGCTGTGTAGCAGGGGACTGAACTCTGTTTTGCAACTTGTCAGCGATCATTCTCAACGACACTAGGAAGCAGAAATGGCCGAGTGGTTGAGAATGTATACCAGCGGTGTTTCTTACCAAGAACACATCTGTCAGGACTCAGGGTACCAATTAAAATTTCGTCTGTTATTATATTAATCTATAAATAATATCACCGAGTTAATGCACGAAACATGAAATAATGCGGTGTTGTCTTTGTGAAACGTGTCATTCACATGCCAATGCAATAGAGATATCATACTACAGTATACGTATTCAGGGAAGTCCACGTAAATCCTTATGGCGAATGGGGGGGGGGGGGGGGGTAATAACAAAAATGCAGGAAGGTGTGGGTGCGATGGGTGGTCCGAGTGGCAAAAAAAACAAACAAACACATTTTTTACAACCTCATGCATGCAATTTTTTTTAGTAACGACCCGTTGTGCCCATATTTGACATCTGTTTAAAATATATTATAACCTGTTGTAAATGCAAACACACCATATTTATGTTACTGGGACCTCATATCGTGGGCCTTAGTAGAGATGACATTTAACTATATGGTATGTTGCATATGGGACAGTGAGGTGAAATACTTCCTTTCTTATTTTTTGGGCAATTTTAAATCGATTCTTATAACTGAAGTGGCATTTCAAAAAAATTTGTTGTTGTTGGAATCTGATGATATGGAGATCATCGAATCGGATTGAGTACCTTTAAGTTCTAACCTATAAATATAAGTTATATAGGAATTGCCAAATTAGGCCTTTATAAATATAGAAAATATACCGTTGGCCTAATACTATATTTATAGGCCTATAGCGGCCCTATATTTTATTTTTGCTCCTATTTTATGACTTTCAATTCAATTGTTTATTCTCGTCACTCAAAATTACATGGGTATTGAGACACGTATCATTAAGACAATTGTAATTAAATGTCTAAGTATATGTATAACAGATTGCAAGTCAGACATTATACACGTGGCGTGCGTTCAATGCCGAATAATTTATTAAATTTTACGGAAATGCAAAATCTGCCGTATAATAGCCTCGGGCTAAATTTTAACCCACGAAAAAAGCTCTAGAGCAAGTCGGGGTTAAGTTCCATCTTTTAGTATATATGTAAACCGGAAGTGATCTTCTCAGTTGATCGAACACACCCTGAATATTAAATATGGCGAAAATGACAAAATGAGAATATTTTGATGGTAATTATTCATTGAACGTTACAGGTAAACTGTACCAAAAAGAGTAGGAACCATCTTTGTTATACCTTCGTTAATTACTTATTACATATTTGACTGGAGTTGACCACGTACCTTATTTTTGCACTTTCATCGTTAGAATTTCAGTCCGTAATTTTATTGAAAAATGAACAACTCCCGTAAACAAATACAATTACTAAAAACTGTATATAATATGATTACGTCAATACGTATGGACAACCCAAAACACGTACGTCCATCTATAAAATGATAAATGTATGTTTCATAGGAGTACCTGTATTTCTTGCCAACTTGGGATATATACGATCACGCCAGTACGTATGGACCGTAGGACGGCGACATGTCACTCTGTGTCCAAAGGTTCGCTATTCCCAAGGTTCATTATACCGAAGTTTCGCCATTCCCAAGGTTCTCTATATTCCTCGATATTCAGAAGGATGTTATAACTTGTTATTTTGAAGTTTCATTTTATATTCTAAAGTTTTGAGAGGGTTCTTTATCATAAGACTCTTTTAATGAAGGAAATAACTTAAAGGTACTCAATCCGATAAGACGCTGCTAAATAACTCTTTCTTTGGTTTCGGTGGGGAAAAAAATATTTGATTAGTGTCGAGGAACCCACCCATCAAAGTTCAGAGTAATTAGATATCGATCTTTGCAGTTTGATAGTTTTATTGTTTCTGGGCCTGGTCGTGCCATAAGGACGAGGTCAAACGGGCGGTCTTCCAGATAAAGATGGATAACTGTAAAATCGTGGTAATAATAACTACTTGGTATTAGAGTTGTCCACCTTTTCTGGTTAAATACGCCCAGAATAGCAAACCTTCAGAATAGCGAACCTTCGATGTCTGACTAAGAACCTTTGGAATATGGAACCTTCGAAATAATGAACGCGATCCTGTATGAAGAGCCCATGACACGTCCATCAATAAATGAATACATGTCTCATGGGACTGTTTATATATACACATATAAGACTGGAGTAAAGTTGAGACCAACGCGTCTTTGTTAATTTTGGTGCCCAGATTTCAACGAAATTTGGTGTGGTGACTCAGGGTTCCCTGGCAGAGTGTATAATGGCGTTAGTTTTTCTAAATTTTGATTTAAACAAATTTAAATGAATAAAAAAAATATGAACATATGTGAATATTTAGGTACAAATAAACCTATTTGCACGAGAATATGTCGCAGCACCAGATATAGAGGAATGTGGGCCACAGTTAGACATGGGTCAGAGTGAGATATTGCCTCTAACATTTCTCTAATTTCCAGACCAATATTCATGGCGCCAGTCAAGCGATATTAACCATATAGCACATTTTACTATATTTCTTCAAAATGCAATCATCAGGTGAAGGTTGAATCTGGTCAAGCGACCAATTTTCAAGGCAAAATTATTTTAATTTAATTTTTGCAATTTTAAAGGTACTCAATCCGAATTAACCCTCGCAGATTATTATTTCCTTGACTTCGGAGGTGAAAAATATTTGATTCAAGTCGAGGAACCCATCAAAGCTCAGAGTGATCAGATACCGATTTTTAAAATCTATCATTTTAATTTTAAGTGGCCCAGCAAACAGCAGACGAGAATACTTTTTCTGACCAAATTGCAGATGAAGATAGATAATTCTAAAATCAACTGTGTTTTTGTGTTTGTCAGATGTTTGACAAATGAGCAATATTCGTTGAGCACAAAGATAATAAATTACAAGTTTTTGTCAATTTTATGCTATAATTGACTGCAGTTTTTTTTGGAGCAATTTATCGATTCTGTCAACTGAAGCGGCATTTCAAAAAATCTTCTTGTTGTTGGAATCTGATGATATGGGGACTATTGA
Organism: Siphonodentalium dalli; assembly: GCA_032622095.1. NCBI lineage: Eukaryota > Metazoa > Mollusca > Scaphopoda > Gadilida > Siphonodentaliidae > Siphonodentalium > Siphonodentalium dalli. The sequence continues at coordinate 59,399,987 of CP136067.1, forward strand.
TTCGGATTGAATCATTGAGGACCTTTAAGCGAAAAATATCTTTGTTGGATAAATTCACATATAATACTGAATACATTTTTATGAATAAAGGGTTACGTAGATGGGACACAATGACTCAATGAGACATAATTTATGGCCTATGGTAGGATCCAACTTCAGTAGATGATAGGCACTTCAAAAAGGAATGAGATAATTTGCCAAATGACTATTGTTTTGGGGCTGGAGTAGATAAATAATTTATAGATCAAACAAACTGATGTCATTGTGCAATAGTGGTATGTTCTGTGCATTTCCTATATGGTTATTACTTAGGGGTGACCCCTTCTGTGAAGTAGATGATAAGAAACAAGTATTAAGGGTGGTCCCAGCTCGAGATTGCATGCTTGTTCGTGACTTTTATGAGCTTTTATCGTACTCTCAGATGTCTAAGCATTGTGATGGTCAATAATAGTAATAGCGGAGACCTAGACTGAAATTAACAATATTGATGGAAATTTAATTCTATTTCAATTTAATTCTATACATGTATGTCTCTTTGTCAAAAAACTTAATCATCGTTGAGAATTTTATCTAAAATTACTAATCATGCGACACATGCTGCCACTATTGGTTAATAGGCATCTGATAGTATACAAACATTTTAATAATTGCCCGGGAGGAATGGCATTATTCTTGACAGGCATAGATACATAGATGTTCATGGCATGGTCTGAGAAATTGCTACTAGATTAAACATTTATATGATTGCCTCATTAGTCATGTATAACTAGAAGGTCGTGACAGTTCAACTAAGTTGCCTGGAATTATTATGTTTAGCATACATATTATTCCAATCTCAATGTGTCAAGTCGACAATAGCAAGTACGCAGGGCTATATTTAATATTTTTTCCACAAATAGCCACTAGTTAATATATATGCTAGCCATGCTGGTCAAGCTCCCGCTTAATGCTTAAGGTCTAAATCGAGAACACAGTGTTAAAATCATGAATTATTTAATATGTGAGAATGCTAAAACTTATCACCGTGCATTATAATTATTATATTTAACTTGATGTGTCCATCACAGGAAACAGAATTCATACACACAGATGGAAAGTTGGCCCAGAAGCATATCCTCTCACCAGTCACTGCGCAAGAACTCTGCAGTGTGCCGAGACCAGTTGGGATTGGGAGATATTCTTCTTTTCCTTCGCTCAACAAGAAGATAAACGACTCACTTTGTTAGTCACCAATTCACTGGGTTTTACATGTTTGTTACATCTGTGTGTTGACTGCTCTGTAGATGGCTAGAATTGAATTTTGACCTGAGTCACATTCACAGTGAGTGGGTGACCGGTGAGGCTGAGCTGATAACTAAATTTACTAATCTGTAATCACTAAATAACAGAACAAGTCAAATCGCGGTGGTGATCAGTCTGAACAGACCAGTCCACATTTCACTCCAGTGACCTTCATTTTCATATTTTTTTTCAATCACAGATTCGTCATTGAGTTTCTTTTTCCGACTGACTGATTTTCAGTTTTAAACTTCCAAGTTCAAAACAAGTTGTTGTTGTTATTCTTCTTCTTTTGACTGCTTTGACATCAAAGTCATTCCAGTAATGGGCTCGTTGTGCTATCTTCGCTTGTGTTTTCTCGTTTGTTCTTAACGCCTACGTGCGGTGATACCGTTGTACATTTAAAATACGAGCGATAACAAGCAATTCAGTTTCAAATTTCGCAAATAAAAGAGCGCCACCATCTTGTAAAGAAAATACGTCATCATTTCCAATTAACGTTGCTATGGCTTGCCAGGGGACGTAATTTTCAAACTTTAACGGTACGGAATCTGTCGAGGTTTGCCGAATGCTATGCGCCCGTGTCAGCTAAATCCACATTAAGCATTTAATTTTGAATAAGGTTGATTTTGTGTTTCAAATTTAATAGTGTTGCTATGGGGAGGCTGATCGAAGAAGTAAAATAAATTCGTTTTATTAATTTGTCAATTCTATTCCAACATGGCGCCCACCATAGGCCCCATAGGTCTGAATCGCCCGGATGTAAAAACAATTTTTTCATGTTGATGGGGTATAGAAATTACTGACGTCACAACTATACTTGCGTCATTTACGCAATACCGTAAAACAACCCTTTCGGGTTGTGATTATATATATGTAATTCCATTCACTCTTCGTCTCAATTGTAAGTAGTGCCACATATCGGTAGCCGAGAGGTAGCGTACTGGTCTCTCGTGCTAGCAGACCGGGGTTCACAACCTGGTCAGGGTATTCTGTCATTTCTGACAAAAATCAGAACTCGGGTCAGATACCAAGTTTGTCACGCTGAAAAGTCTCATTCGAGATCACTGAATAAAGATCCGAATGCAAAATGCCGACTTCCCCCCATTACAACACTTGTCCAGGTATGTTGTCGTGGGTGCAGTGCGCTGTCCGATCGGGCGCGGACATTAATGGCTGACCCGTGTACACGCCTCGGTGTGTGCACGTTAAAGAACGCTACTGGAGTCACCACAGGGTTATAAAGTCACTCGGCCGTGGTAGCACCTGGACCAGTGCGTCTACAACCAGAATTGGTTCCTGCACTGTAATATCTACAGACAGATACAGATACATATTACTCTTTATTTTGTTTGTAATCTTATAGACTCTTCTCCACTTCAGACACCCATCCAATTTCCAAAACGGTATACATAACTCATCATTATCATACTCATAGTGATAGTCAATAAGTCATACTACTATGAGTGCAACTGAGTCTGATCTACATTTTTAATCAAATTAATGTGATTTATTATTTACACTTCTCTATCGATTTGGGGCATAACATGAAAAACCGCAAATAGAATTGACGTTCATTATTTGTGTACCACTATCCCGGTTTCACAATAAACTCATGGCCTCACCTTGGCTTAGCGGAATTACTCAGTTAGCAATGTTTCAGGACTCAAAATACATTTAATTTTGCGACAATCAAATGCTGAATCAAGTTAGTCATAAAGCACTGAAAATTAAAAACTTTTGCGAGAATCATTACGAGAATCGGGAACGGGAAGATTCGGCTGAGGGAAGTTTCGGCCATGTATTTTTCGGCAGAGGGAAGATTCGGCAGGGAAGATTCTGCGGGGAAGATTCGGCCAGTCGTTTGATCTAACTAATTAGTGGAGGGATTACGGCTTGGGGATTATGGCTTATGTGGGACTAAGCTTGTGTGTGCACTTATTCTTTGTTGTAACAATAACAACTAATTAGAGGGATAATAGGGTCTTGATTAACTCATTTTTAGTAATGACATATTTTATTAGACTTATTAGAATGGATGAAACATATTTACACAAGCTGAAAACATAAGGTGTAACAGAAATACAAACAAAACAATTTAAAATACATTTATAACCGGCATTCTTTATTTGAAATCAACTAATAGTCTTGTCTTGTTATCTTCTTGTCTTGTTGTCGTCTTGTCTTCTTATTTCTTTGCCTTGCCGATTCTGTAGATCTTGGTCACTTCTTGTAGAAATTCCGATGTTCTGATGTCCTCTGATATAATATATTATTAAAAAATATGTCCACATAATTCATAAAACTTAAAACATAAAATCTCCATTCTCCCGTCCCAATATATTGGTATAAATCTAGGAAGATTCGGCCGATAAAACCCGCCAAATCTTCCCTGCCGAATCTTCCCTCCGCCGAATCTTCACGGACCTCGAGAATCAATTTGGTGATTCTCGTCTAAAAATTTAGGTAAAGGTGCGTTCGTGTGATATGGCAGGCCTTAAAACCTTTCTAAATTTGCGAGAATCAATTAATATCAGCTGCTTTTACGAGAATCAAATTGAGAATCAAGGTTCTGATTCTCATCAGATTTTAAGCCCTGTATAGAAGGGATGAATACAATCTATGTGCAACTTTCGAGCTGCTGATAGGTTGATGATTGGAAATTGGAATGTCATAATAAACAGAAAATTCAGGTTTCAACACTGGTAGTTGAGGCACCTCACTGAAGCAGTCCCATCCTGTTATTCCTGTACTCTTGAGTGCCTAATAAAAGTACAGGGTGGAATAATAGTACAGGTTGGAAAATGTCGCGTAACTGAATAATAGTACAGGGCGGAATAAACGTACAGACTGGAAATATTAGTACCATACATCCCGACAAAACGCACCATCTGACTGGTTTACTGATGCCATGTGACAGAAATAGTTTTGATGGATAGCCAGGTCTGTGAATCTACAGTGTGCTGATCACTGTCAACAATCAGAGTTCATTTATCTATGAATAACACAATTTAAGATTGGTGAATTATTTCTTTTGGTTAATTTAATAAACGTACAGGACCAAATAACGATCGTACAGGTGGGAATTTTACCTCGATTTTAATAATCGTACATGTATGTTTATTAGGCACTCGAGAGTAACTTCAAAAGCTGACTTTACGCCCTGAATTGTGAGTGGGAGTTATCTTGCTTGTATGTCTTCAGATTAGGTCAAATGGAAGCTTTGCATATATGAACATAGAGGGCAGTATTTCCCAAGCATGATGATATCAAACATGCATATATATACAGTTGTACATGTTGTGGACCGAGAAGACTTGGTCTATTTGTCACATTGTTTTCAAGGCTGAATATAAGACTATATAAAATTGACAAAGACTAAAGTACGGAAGACTTGAAGCAAGCTGCAAAACAGAGTTCATTCCCCTTGCTACGATATGTCTGAACGCTACTGGCATGTGTATTTTCTTAAAGGAATACGATCCTGAAAAAAAATTAGTATTTTCTTTCAATATAGGGTCTACCGATAATATATATATAAAATGTCCATTGTGTGCATATAATCTAATATTCGGCCGCTATTTTAAATGGCTATTTTTATAATGATTAAAAAAAATTCTGAAGATTTTGTGTTGTAGACGAAGTCACGTTATCATCGCCCGATCACATGATTGTAGGGGTGTAACGATACATCGATGTATCGATGCTACCGCGATACAGCACTGACGATACGGGCGTTCAAACGATACATATCTCGATACACAAATTGCATGTTGTTATTACCTATTCAGGCAAGTAAGCAGCGGTCGTCACGAACGAGAAAGGTCAATGTTGAATCAGTATCTAACACAAAATTAAGGTAAATCCCCCACAATAAGTAATAAAAGCATTCCCTATTTATCACAGAGTAACCGTGAGGCCAACAGACCGCATTGTATCAATTTGCATGTGTTGACAATACGATGCCATCTTCTTGAAACACATTGTATTAATAGATCAGTCGCTAGTGGTCCACTGATCAAAGCACAGGTGACCTCAATTTTAATGACCTATTTCAATAGTACACGTCATGCAGCAAGTGACCTACTTTGTCAATGACATGTCGTTTACAAACGGCGGCAAACCTTTGATGCCTGTCTTACTGCTATTGCTGCAATTTTATTTCACTGTTAACCAGAGTGATGCAGAGCTCTGCTGTACCGGTAGTCTCAACCTATATCATATCAATCTACATGTATGTCTTTCCCCATTTCACGTCAACACTGGACACTGCACTCTGCACTGGCCCGTGTGGGTTGCTGAGCAATTGTTAAACTTCCCGGAATAAACAGACAATGAATCCCCCCAATTCCCGTAATCCCGTTATAAAGTTGACAACTTGACATGAGTTATTAATATAAAGCCCCTCCCATTTAACTGTCAATCTCGTGACATTGGCTGAGAGATATTCGGGGAGGACGTTCTTCATTGGTCAACAGGTAGTGTTTGCACTAATCTAATTAATTTTGTTCAGATAACGCAGTGCAACAATGGGCTCAATGTCGGCATCCGGGCCGATAAGATATCACTGTCTGATAGTCGATACATCGACGAGGTTTTAATTAGTTTTTTTTCTTCTTTGACAATACAATATAAGTTACAACAACAAACATTTTAGACGAACATCTAGTATACACATATTTTAGCGAGTTCATGTAGGCCTACCTATAGCCATGCAAGCACATACCCGCCCGTCGTTATCGCTATATATCAGTGTATGTACAGTCTTTACGAAGACTCGGCAATATCACTATAAGTTTAGGTAAGTAAAATCGCGATACGTATTGTGACCTCTGTATCGCGATAAACATCGATACACCCCATACCCCGTATTGTTACACCCCTACATGATTGTCACATGTAAACAGAAACATAGTCACATGATCGATCACGTGGTAACTCATTGACAATGAGCGAAAAATAGTACTGTGCGAATTTAAATACGAGTAAGGTATGCTTAGGTTTTGCTTCCACTTCTAGGTGAAGCTAAATAGTCAGTGAAGATAAATTTTCAAGTAAATTGTGGATTATTCTGTTGAAATACCCCCAAAAATTATAATTTGACAGGAACAAATTGGGATTACTTAACAAGGCATATATATGTAGTAAATTACCATGATAGATAAATTATGTCTACTCAAGTAACTTGAAGTGTTCCTCTAAAATGTATTATACCTGGCGAAGACGAAATTATTTTTTTTACCCCCCCCATCATGGCCCCATGTCCATTTTTTTATTCAATTGCCCCATGCATATAAGGGGACATCAATATAATTATGTCCTAGGGCCCAGAGAATCGATTAGATGCGATTCGGAATCATTCATCTGATTCGAATCGAAATCGGCTACCATGATTCGGAGTTCATCGAATGACAGGTGCATTTCCATGCTTTCTACAGACCACAATGCTCTTACCAGAAAAGAAATTTCACTATAATAACGTAGTAAACAACATAAACATACGCACATACCATTATGTCTGATGGCAGGACATGCAATGTTATTGCCAAATAATTTAATCAAGCTCTCAATCCACAGAATACTATAAAACCATTGGTTGTCGCACATTTAGCCATTGGATTTAGTTAAGGGGGGGGGAGAGAACTTTATTCAGCTATTATCATAATAATGAAATAATAATATAATAATAGCAAGATGAAACGGAAGGGAGACAATGCAGCTCAACTATATTTAAAATTGGAGTTGATGGTAGCAGGATAACGTCCCAAGGGATATGCTTCGACCAACACCTGCGGGTCATATTCTGCGTCTGCAAATACTCAATGGCGGGCTAGTTGAATGAATGTCACGGATTTGTCAGTCAACCTGAGTCAAATTTTAAGATAAAATACCGCCGAGTCGGAAAGTTTGGACGAAGTATCGCTTGTGACGTTACACCGCTATCAGGTTGGATTCGGAAGAAGATACTCCATCGCTCTACTTCAGCCCAAAATACAACCATTGCGTCATTGGTTACAATAAAAGACATCAGAGACATGGGAGCGACCGATAAAGGCTGCTTTCAATCAGCGGTCCGCTAAAGTATTCAAATCAGTATTGGATTGTAATTTGAAACCGTCTTTTGAGGTGATAAAATTGCGGTTACGATATATTGAATTTTTATTTTACACACGGTTTCAATACGGTTTTTCTTTTCCAAACCGACTATAGTCAATATATTGAAATACTGTCCAGCCACGATATATTGAATTTTTATTTTACACACGGTTTCAATACGGTTTTTCTTTTCCAAACCGACTATAGTCAATATATTGAAATACCGCCCAGCCCTAACTGGCAGCCAAGTTTTTTTTACATAATTTGGGAAAAAATGGGAGGCACCCATTGAGAGGTCACACCGAGGATTCATATAAAGTTTGGTGATGATCGGATGAGGGATAGCTCTGTAATGTGTGTTAAAGGATTTAGTGATGCAAAGAGTAAAATCCAAGATGGCTCCTGGTGGCCATGTTTTTCATCGAAAACCGTTAAAAGTTGACAGCTCCCATCTAGAGGTGATCCTAGACCCAAGTACCGAATATTGTTGAAATTGGTTAAAGTTTGTTTTAACACCTTTATGTTTTATATTATTACTAGCAGGGTTACCTGGCATTGCCCAGGTTAAAGTGACATAAAACGCTGTGGATATTTGGTGGAAATGGAGGATACTCTTGCTCAAAGTGTTACACGTATTCTCATAAATTGTATATCCAAATAGCATCACAAAACATGATTCTTACACATGGAATGTAAGTAGTGGCTCACCTTGTTGGATCGGAGCGATTGTCATTTTGTTTATCGCGATTAATCCATCCCACTATTAAAGAAATATTTATTTATTTACAACTGCATATACTTCAGATGTTATAACATGAAACATAAACACAGAAATAAAAGACGACAATTGGGTTTTACATAGAGATGTATCAATCAATCTAGTGGGTTACACTAAGATTTTGAGGACACCTGGTTATCATATCTCCAAGAAGATACAGATGTTTTAAAGAAATGTCTGAGTGCTCCTCTATTCATGGTGCTATATATCAGGGTTTCCGTGAGGGGAAAATTAATGAGTCCGTGTTGGGGAAACACATAATGCGACGGGACGACCATGGTTCGTCATGTCGGGCGAAAATTTTGTTATTTGACACTGAAAAGTAGCAATTTATTTGCACCTAAGAGTCTAACAAAGCAACCAAAGCTACGTATATATTACGCAAGTCAATCATTGCCGTGGGTGCATTAATTATGTTGATGGTATCCAGATAATCAATCAATTAATTATGCACATAAGACTGCCGTCTGATTGAAGATTATGTATAAATGAACAAGCTACTAGTTAGTGTTTACAAATTTGTACAATAAAATTCCGACAGGTATAATGAATCTAAACACTACAAAGCATCTATGCATTGACCAGTAATAGATAGCAAGGACAATTGAATAAAGTATTTCCTAGAATTTCTAGCAGCTTCTGTGAAAATGAAACTGACATGATATACGCTGTCAATCGTAAAACTATTTGTGCGCTGTGACGTCATACTGCAGGGTTTGTCTGCAGGAGATATTTATAGCGGCAAAATACGAATAGTAGCGACAAAACAAAACAAAAATTAATAAAAATATATTTTTATTAAATTAAAAAAAAAATGCGCCTAATACCTGTGGGTAGCGACATCTTTCACTCGGAACGCGTTTCTTGTTCACTAATCTCTATTAGTCCATAAACTGACGACCGCAATTGCTTATTATGCGCATAGTCATAAAAATTCCAAAGTGATTTATTTCACAATAATACGGAACCTGTCCCGAAATCAGTCTTTATAGTGGGAATTCATAGTGACAAGTTAACAACACCATTCATTTGAACCATATTACATACATGGGGGATAAAGACAAACACATACCCCCTCCCCAATATGGAGATAAAGTCAAAGGACGGTAAATAATATAGTTGCGTTGTCCCAAGCACAATCAATGACGCACGTGTTCACATTTCCCGCCAAAATTATATTTTATAACACGTTGGCTAAAACTCTGTTCTATACCTCATGGACTCTGCAGAGGGACCCATTTTTTATGTATCGTACGATAGCACGGGATCTTGGAGAGGAGTAGTTTCACCCATGAAAATCCTGTGCATAAAAATGTCCCGACTAAGAAATTCGGCGTTCTTTGATCAAATTATGTAATCGTAGGATACCACGGGATTTTCGAGCATGAGTAGTTTCATCCCGTGCACAAAAATATGTTACCACGACATGCATTACGCTGTATCTAACGTCGCTATTTGACCCGCTTTGTCACAAGTATTCTGTTTAACCCCGAACTCCCGTTGTAACCAGATTTGTTTACGACATTGCGACTGACATTTGGTATATGTATGAACCAAACACATAATCTGCGAGGGGAATGAGGCCGTCCTACGGACGCTGAGCCGTACTAACGGAAACCCTGTATATATGGGATAATTATTCTCAGTTTAAAAGAAATGTTGCTATGCATGTATATCAGCTACATGTGCCCAACACAGAGCAAGATTTTGAGTTGTTTATGTTAGGCGATAAGTCTGTTCCAAAAAATGAAAGAAATCCTCTGTTTCGAGCAGATATAATCTTGTCAGATGTCAGTGTTGGAGAATCCTGAAAAGTCATGTGCCACTGACTGCGTTTTCTTTAATCTCAGAAGAAATTATATTTGACTGCATACTGTGACCACTATTGTTGAACAGGCCTTCTATACATTTCCATATCTCTTGACAAATTGTAACTTTTTTGTGGAAACTATATTGAATGGGGCAGACTCAATTGTGTTATAATATAAACATGAGCCATTCTAATATGCAATCTTCTGAAGGTTCAAGGTCCCTCAGTTTGCAAGAATATATGTATCTCTTAAACAGAATATATATCTATAACAGAATGATAAATATACTGCTAACACGTTCTTCTATGTATCTGTTTTGCTAGCTCATTATATGATGCCCTGATTACCATCCCCATACGAATATGACAGTTGAGAAGATATAATTTTGTTCAAGTGACTTAATAACTTTGGTGGATATCGGCGAATAGAACAATCTTATCAATGCTAGTGCATCTCCTCTCGCCATCCATAACCCAAACAACACCAAATGTGATTTAATTCATCATACCAAATTGGCACTAAACATATTTTTATCAGTTTTGGTGATCCTCCCATCCCTATTTCGGACTCAATTGGTGCCACTTTTGACATAATTAAACCACACACTTAGACTCATTATGGAGATGAATATATATAAAATTGGCGAGTATTCAAATTCGTATCAAATTTAGGGCCTCATATCTCTCACTTAAACGGCTCCAATTAGTGATGTTCCGATAATAATAGCCCATCGGATATTAATCGTACCTCGCAGTTGAACATCGGCTTTTACCGATTGTCAAAACGAACAAAAACGTTCTAGAATCTAAGCGGTATACACAATACAACCGTTGTATTGAATGTAAAACACAGTTGTAACAACCAAAAAAAGAAGTTATTGGCATCGTCCAAACAGTCTGATATGATTATATATAAGCATGGCAATACACCTGCCCGGCATATACCATGTAATGTGAAGTTATTGGTTCAATCGCGTGGACACGAAATAGATTCAAAGAAAGCTTTAAACAGCTGACCTCATTACAATGTACTGGTAGTTTCCTGTTGAGCATGTGCCATGCTCTGACGTCACATGCTATGTCAATGATTTGAATCATGCACTGAATGAATTAGTGCAGTCGCGATCAGAAATGTCTTCAATAATGACCAACGTGAGGAGGGACATAATTAGCTTTTTCGTCTGTAGGGGACAATATGGTGAAGTACAGCTACATGTATGCTCTAATTAATCGACCCTACTTAACGAGGTTGACATGCGGTATGACCGTATGACCACTGTGTAATACCACGGTCAGGCGGCCACCCGCAGTACTGAAACCGCGAAATACCGCGGATAACCACGTGATCGCGGTTGGGTACCACGCCGTTGGGTTTTGGGAACTGTGGTGACCCACGGTCATGCATTTCATGACTGGTCGCGGTAGTGCGTTTCGTTACAGGGGTTGACTTTAAAACGGTAACAAATTTCATGACCGCGGTTGTAGTCTCAAATTGCACTTGTTTTTTTTTTTCACTCTGCGAGTTACCATTGTTATAATGATGCTCTCATTACAAGTTACAGTAACATATAATTATTATTCATCAATCTAAATTTAGTTAATAATCATTGCCATTCGGTACATTGTTGCAACTTACACAAGGTCAATCATAACTCAAAGACACAGAGTGCACGCTCTTCATGTGTGGTCATAACGTTACTAAGTAGTCACCAGTCTGAGTCAGCACCTGTGATCTATTTGTCAAAATAACTATTAAAGAGAGAGCATCAGAGGAAGCAGTTTTTTCATGAGTTCTAACCAAAAAGTTTGAAGATATATTTACTATAACGGCGCTACTTGCGTTATAGAATTTATCTTCAAACTTTTCGGTTATAACTGCATCATCTTAATTGATGCGTTTCCACACCAATATTCACACATATAAACACTTTGCTAGACAAACCTCATGATGGCGTTAGTTACACTGTCATAAGTATGTAGCGAAGATCAAAGGCAATGCTGGGCATTTGTTCCCATATACACACATTGAATTCCCTATTGCTGGTCCGTTTTGCTAAGCCAAATACATCAAGGAACTATATACAGTCACGAAACTGTAAGTTGCAACAATGTACCGAATGGCAATGATTATTAACTAAATTTAGATTGATGAATAATAATTGCTATCACAGTTGTCACAGATTTCCCATTTGTCACTCCTATTGTCTTTTAGTAACATGCAAACTTTTAGTCCTGCCTACTAGATTATTTTCACGTGACGGCCTCGTGTTACAACTGGAGGTTGTGGGCCTAATCATATTTCATTGTGTGTGACTCAGCAGTGATACATGTATTTCATAACTTGTTATGCAACCTTCTTTTTTATCACAAACATATTACTTTGCATTTACGACATTCAATTCAACAGCATTGGAAATGGCACAGGCTATGAACAGTCTTTTGGAAATGCGCCTTCAAGACACTCTAGCCAAAAATTAAATGTTTAAGGTCACATATAATCCGATTCAAGAATTTTTTATGAATCCATAATCACCGTCCCTTAGAGACTTTATGTACAAGTACGTGTAAGTTTCCCTGTTCAAAAGTTTTTAGCTCAACTAAGATTAAGTCTCTGGTGGAGCTGTAGTCATCACTCCTCGTCCATCCATCCATCAACAATTCTGTGAACATCTTCTTCTCTGCAACCATAAGACCGAATGGGTTCATATTTTGTGTGGATGTTCCCTTGGTGACTCACTTTCAGATTTGTTCAAATGAGGTCATTGGGTCAAATAGTTGCGAAGCCATGGCCATAACTCTTTCCCTCCATAATAATTCTTAAGACTACTTCTTCTCAAGTACCATCAGGCCGAATGGGTTCATATTTGGTATGAAGGGTCATTGGGTGACTGGGGTTCAGATGAGGTCACTGGGTCAAATGTGGGTGGAGCCAGGGATATAACTCAATTTAACCAAAAAGAAAACAATGAAAATTCTTTTTTTTCCTTATTTTTTTTCAAATAGTAAAAATATTCTACTTAAAAAAAAATGTTAATTAAAATTTAAAAGTTTTTTTTTTCAAATAAATTTTCAAAAGCTATCACTATTATAACATCCCTTGGGATGCCCCGAATCAATATACCAAATTTGGTTGAAATCAGTCCAGGGCCTGGGAGAAAAATCAGCAACAGACAGATTATCCTTTCCATTTGAAGGGTCAAACACCCAATATTACCTTGTTATTTCACAATGAAAATAAACTTATTTGACAAGTCATGACTTTCACTATCAACAATAAGCTTAATATCAACAATAAGCTTAATAAGTCAACACATGCCACACTCTCTCATGTGCTATGTGGTGGTCATGATGTTATCTGACACTATTTGATAAACAAATAAGAGAAATATTGGGAGAATGTGTCATACATTTCAATTTAAATGAGCCATGTGTTTCTTCTATGTAGTTGTATACTGGACAGATGTTATAATATTATTTATATAGGCTATTAACTCACTTTCATCTATGCTAATGATATGTCTTATTTATTATGCTGATAATTTCAAGCAACAATTATCAGTGGTGCAACGCTGATAACTAATAATTTTGTAACTAATTTTGAGGAAAATGAATCCACTTCAGCTCCTAAAATATACACTTTGAAATTACTAGATCAATGGATCTCATAGATTGTGTTTTACAATTGGTTCAAATATGGGCAGATATAGGAGATTTACCCCATATTAGAGCCCGACGAAGCTTCGAGATTCGTTTTGATTTCGAATCTTACATTCCGATTCGATTCGAAAGCGGTCGGGGTGATTCGGGATATTTTGAATCGTTATATACAAGTCCTTTATCACCGGGAATAGACTGCATTATCTATAAAAATTATTCATTATAACCCCAATACTTAACCTGAGGCTCCTTCAGCGACCATCTGGAACCTCCGTGTCCAATGTGTATAGGGTAAGTTGCCCAACAGCTCACTGCTAATATATATATTGGCCTCCCAGTCCCAGCGCTGGTTACTCGTGGAAGGTCGGTGCAACCTGCAGGTAGTTCTGTGAATGTTCGCATGTTCATCACGGTTGTACCATAATCGTAGCGCCATCCGTCCGTCCGGCCGACCTCATAACTCAAACAACTATGAACCGATTTCAATAATATTTTGTATGCAATCTCCCTAGGACTGCCTCTCCGCTTGATGCTAATTGCGCTTCGGTCCCACTTTTATTTTTAAAGTTACACCTCATTTTCGACTTATTTTTTTTACTGACTTTTATCGACTTAGAAAATTCAATTTTACTTTTGTTTTTTGGTTTCCGGATGGTAACTAAAGTTTGGACTGTTCAATTGAAAATTCCGTTTTTGTGTGAGTCAATGATATCAAAATACAGGTCAAGTTCGAATTTGAGTTTGATCCGATGATTTTTCTCAGAGTTATGGGCTTTTCGACTTAGAAAATTAAATTTTTCGTGTTTTCTTTGGTTTCCGGATGATAACTCCAGTTTGGATTGTTTAACCCTTTGAACCCGACTGGCCGGTATTCCGGCCAGAACGTAATTGCATATATACGTGACTGGCCGGTTTTCCGGCCATGACGTAATCTCGTTCTACCGTCGGCGTCGCAGTGTTGCACTTTATTTTTTATATTTCGATAAATACTCAATGTTAAGAAAAATAAAAAAGTGTTGCATAAAATTAATATTATAACTGTTTTAGCTGCCCAAAAATGATCGAGGTTGTGTTTGGCATAACGAAGTATAAGCCGATTAAAAACCGGATACAGTCTCCATTTTATCACATTTCTGCAATTACACCGCCGCCATATTGCTTCTCGCGACCTCTCGTTTCGCGTTAGGTCATACCGCTTATATGGCTCATAAGAGATCTAAAAATATATAATTATAGGTAGAAACTTTAGTGACGTATTCTTGTGGTATTTGTAACTCCCAATGTGTGAAGAAATTCCTGCTAAATTATATAATTCACGCTAACGATTGTCATACAAGTTTTGTTAAAGAATATACAAACTTCTGAGTTCATTAAATCATAACTTTTTTGTGCAAAGGTACACGTTATATAGATTTACAGGAGAATAAAGTTCAGAATCTTGTCTTTAAGATGGCATAAGCCAATATACTGCACAATGCCGCGCATTTTAGTTATTGGTGGGGTATTCAGAGAACACCCAGAGTTTGTTTTGGCTAAAACCCATATGACGTCATGTATTTACGTTGGGATTGTGACGTTACGTAACATTTTTTGGCAGTTTCTATAATAAATCTAATAAGTTTTCAATTTTTTATAACTTTTTCTGGATTTAAGATATTGAAATAGATTGTGATGTGCTGAATTCAGAATTTAATAATCTTTCCAATGGTGTAAACAATATGGTAGAAGAGAATGCATACATGTACATACCATACGCCTGAACACAGTCTACAATAAGTCAAAATACCCCTGGGAGCCCAGGGTCAGGGCGTCGATCGTTGTGGGGAGCCAGGTCAAGTTCAAATTTGAGTTTGATCCCATGATTTTTCCCAAAGTTTATGGGCCTTTCGACTTTGAATTTTTTTGTTTAATTTTCTGTTTTTCTGTATGAGGGTACCTTCATGGTGTAATCAACTCCTACAGTTTTGATCGTAGATATTTGAAACTTCATTTTTTTTGGATGCTAAAACTCTCGACAAAAGCCATCTTAGATGTTAAGGTTGCGTTTCATTTTCTACCCTTTTTTGGGTTTCTGCAATCAATCGAACAAATATGAACCAATATCGAAATTATTAATCCAAATTTTTCTTTAAAGTTAAATATCTTTTTTGTTGGCTTTTATGGATAATGCGGGTTGAATTTGCCACGGTGGGGGTATGCTAGCACTCGAGTGCACACCTCTTGTCTGTCTTTAAAGTCAGGTGCGTGCTCCATAGTCATTGACTGTCTTGTTTGCATAGCAAGTTGGGTAAAGTTGCTAATGAGTAACTGCATAGAAGCTGTCAAATCTGGATACTCCTCACATCGTAGGCAGGCACTGGATCTGAACGAATTTATGTTTTGGCAAACGATGGGCGACAATTATGTAGAGAAAGCGCAGACATAATTTGTTATGTATTGACGCAATAGGGCATACTGAGATGTGTCTGTATCCTATATAGCCTATTTTTCTAGAACTGTTATAGGCCTACATGTGTACATACGAACGAAATTCCAGATCTTCATAGAGCTCCTGTACTTCCTGAGATATAAGCATTTTAATATTGCTAAGTACATGTATAACACAAAATAATAATAGAGAAAAAAAATAAGAAAAACAATTTACTTCAAATATGGAAGTATAATTACACACACAAAATTATTAAAGGTACTCAATATGATCAGATGGTCCCCATATCATCAAGTTACAACCACAACAACATTTCTTTTTGTTTTCAGAATCAATTACTTACAACAAAATAATGCCAACCGCTGTCAACTATCGTATAAAATTTCCCAAAATGTGTTATTTATCAACATGTTGTTCCACAAAATATTGCCGTGTTATCACTTGAGTATCACAAAATTTGGCCATATCACTACTTGATTTTAGAGTTATCCATCTTCATCTGCAATTTTGTCCGAGACCGTCAATTTGACAAATCTTTTCTGGGCCACAAATAATTACACATTTTGAGAAATAACAAATTTCAAAAATCGATATCTGATCACTCTGAACTTTGATGTGTGGGTTCCTCGACTCGAATCAAATATTTTTTACCTCCGAAGCCAAAGAGACAGTAATTTGGGAGCGTTATTTCCGATTATGCATCTTTAATTTATGCATCAATGATTAAAAAAATAAAAAAATTATTTGACTCCTAGCTCATAATGGTATAACTCCATGTAATGTAGTGCATCGTCAGTTTGAATCTAATGCAGTAATGTGCCAGGGCTGTGGCAATGAATTATGTTACATTTGGCTCATTCTGAGAAATTGAGGCTCTGAAATCAGATAAACTCCGTTTTTGAAGGCGCATAACTCGAACATAACTTGTCGCCATTCATCGGAAAGCTCTCAGTGAGAGCTTTCCGATGAATTGCAACAAGCCATATTTCCGACTAAATCCTGAAAAATTACCCATAATTCTGCTGTGGTTAAGGAGTCAATTATTTAGGGCATTACTGTAGTTCCGGGTAAAACCATAAATTCACTGGACTAATGGGAGCTGTCTAATTTTTCCTAAATTCATTTAAAGGTACTCAATCCGTAAAGAGGGTCCCCATCTCAACAGATTCCAACAACAACAATCCGATCAGAAGGTCCTATATTACTATTTCTTTGGCTTTGGGGGTAAAAAATATTTGATTCGAGTCGAGGAACCCATCAAACAAAGCTCAGAGTTTTTAGATATTGATTTTTGAAATTTGTTAATTGCTCGAGATGAGTACTAATAACTGCTGTCAATTTGGTAACCTGCTCGAGATTTTACGCCAAAACTCAATTCAAACAGACAAGGATGGATAACTCTATAATCAAGTGGTAATAATAAGGAAATTTTGACTGTCTTCTGGGCCAGAAAGAATACCCGATAATGAAAAATAATAGATTTCTAAAATCGATATCTAACAAATCTGAGCTTTGATGGGTGACTTCCTCGACTCGAATCAAATATTTTTGACTCCCGATGCCATTGAAATAGTAATTGAGAGGAGTTTTATCGGATTGAGTACCTTTAATAGCAGCTATCTGGATTTCACATGTGAATCCATCGACACATCCTGCAGCCCACATTTATTGGTGAAATATTTGAAATGAAAATAATTTCATCTACACAATACATTACTTTACTGAAACATATTGACTTTACTTCTTGCTTATTGTTCTATTGACTGCTCAGCATAAACTCAATGTCTCCCCAAGTTGAGCTTCAGTGTTATTGACACTTTCATTTATCTATGTACTGACAGATTTGAATCTTTTTACATGTATGCCACTATGCCTAGTATAGGCTATATCGGTTACTGATCCTTTCAGTGAAAATTTGGATATGGCTGATATTGATGCCAAATTGCCAATTGTTTTGAATGTTTTTCTTAGGACTGGCAGGACCCGAAATATCACCCTCGAAACTTATATCAGGTGGTCGTGTTGTGGACTTGTCCCCATGATATCACCCTGGAAACTTATATCAGGTGGTCGAGTTGTCCCCATGATATCACCCTGGAAACTTATATCAGGTGGTCGAGTTGTCCCCATGATATCACCCTGGAAACTTATTATCAGGTGGTCGAGTTGTGGACTTGTCCCCATGATATCACCCTGGAAACTTATATCAGGTGGTCGTGTTGTGGACTTGTCCCCATGATATCACCCTGGAAACTTATATCAGGTGGTCGTGTTGTGGACTTGTCCCCATGATATCACCCTGGAAACTGATATCAGGTGGTCGAGTTGTGGACTTGTCCCCATGATATCACCCTGGAAACTGATATCAGGTGGTCGAGTTGTGGACTTGTCCCCATGATATCACCCTGGAAACTGATACCAGGTGGTCGAGTTGTGGACTTATACCCATAATATCACCCTGGAAACTGATATCAGGTGGTCGAGTTGTGGACTTGTCCCCATGATATCACCCTGGAAACTAATATCAGGTGGTCGAGTTGTGGACTTGTCCCCATGCAGCTAAGTACTGACACTAACTGACTTATCAAATTTCTATTTTGGGATAGGTGGCACTTGTAATATTGAAATTCTCATGTATGCCATGACATGGTGTCACTTTGGGCCAAAACATCCCATAGTTTCAAGTTGTCCCTATCTTCTAAGTCTGAATATGCTTGTGCATGACTGGGGGGGGGGGGGGGGGGGTGCCCTATTTTTATGGATCTCTGGTACCATCATTCTAATTTTCAAAAAAATTAGGTGTGTGATTTCCATAATATACATTATACATGTCTTTATAAATATTATACAAAATAATATTGGCACGCTTATAAAGATGTATGCTCGATACCAGGTAAATAATATATTTCTATTTATTTTGATTTTGCCCATTTTTGATAGGAAAACTTGTCAATACAATCCACTTGTGTCATTAAGTACACAAAAAGTAACAATCTGAATTTGAAGGAAGTTAATTTCAACCTTGTAATTAGATGTAAATATGGTGTACTATTACTTTGTCCGAGTGCCATGTGTATACGACAGCCAATCCTGGGGAAAAGTAAGCCTGGGGAAAAAAGCTACTTCATTGGCATTTCAAACTATTAAGTCAACTTATATGGTGAACATTAGTGCTGAAACGGATATCCGGATAACCGGTTGATAACCGGCTACCGTCGGCAACCGGTTGAACTATGATCAACCGGTTAACCGCTATGTAATACACACATGCAATGCCACTGATAAAAACTAACGTGTTAAGGTCCTTCAGATCAAAAGTCTTCCATGAATGGCAGATTACATAGTCTGGCATTGGCGGCTAAACATCAAAGATGCATGACGTCATCTTTGATGTTCCGATGTCCGGTAAAACACGTGCACTGACGCCACTGGGTCATTGGCAAAGATCAATACAATCGTTTTCACTGCAGTATGGCGTGGTCATTTGACATCTACTCTCCGACTCACTACTTGTAGACAGTATCATGGATACCCAAGAAATGAGTAAATCAGATGCCTGGGCACATTTCAAAGAGAAATTGGCAGAATGTAAACTCTGAGAACCAACCCTATTTACATACGCTCGGTCTATACTTCTAACATTACTGAGTTTGAGTAATCTCAGTCGATGAAGTTCAAATGAACTTGAATCAAAGTGGTGTTCCCGTGCAGTCTGACTTATTTGCATCCTACAAAATTACTAGTGACTATAAATTTTCAGTATTTGATTGTCTTATAACAGAAAACACTGTTTTCAGCTGTTTTTTAAATTTTCATTTGTTAACTTCATAAAGTTCACAAACTTCATAATTGTGTTTATCGATGTCAGTCATCCTATCAATCTCAAGTTGCCAAAGAACACCCAGCAGTTAGAATACCTGAGTCACATGACATAATAATCGGCCAGTCCCGCAATCACTATTATGGCAATAAAACACTGCCGATATTTGCATGTACGAACATGTATATAGGTCACACAATATTCTTCCCAAGACGAAAACGATAACAAGTCAGGTAGCAGTCGCAAATGCAGTACAAACAGGTCAAGCATGACACGTCTATGTATAAAAACAGCGAGTTTTAGTTCACTGTGTCATCTGCCAAGTTGTCAACACGTGGCTTTGTGACGTTCATGTTTGGTGATTTACATTCGTTTAATAGAAGCTCTGTCTGTGTAAACATTACGCGAGTTTGCCATACAGTTAATAAATCAAATTATGCTGATATATTGGTACATATTATGGTGTAAATAATAAGTGTAAAGTCATAGGTTGAAAATAGCGGATAACCGGTTATGATCCGGTTACACGTCGCGGTTAACCGGCTACAAAAATAGGTCAACCGTTTCAGCGCTAGTGAACATTTACTTTAAAATCATCACTCTAAAGACTAAAGCCAGAAAATCACACTCAAAATGGTAGCTGACTGATGCTTAAAAATTATATGATGTCATGACATCGCTCACAGGTGGTGGGCAAGCAACGTATTTTGCCCAGGCTCCATGTTGAATTAGTTAAGAAACTAATATCATGTTTAGAGTCTGGGTTTTATTGTAGGGTCAGTTAATAAAGTGTTTAAATAGAGAATCTTTTATTGTTGACTTTTTGTGAAAGCACAGAGATTTGGATGTGCACATTGCTTGAATTTTGAATTTCCAAGTTAAAGATATTTCAAAACACAGGTACTGTAGGAGCCTGTTTTATCTAGCAGTTATATAACTTGTCTTTCAGAGGTACCGTTCTGATGCCAATCAAACTTATTATTAACAGACTTTGGGCTTTAGGGAGTAACAGTACCATATTGATACTTTTTTTTCTCTTCAGGTTTTTTATATCAGACTGCAGATGGATACAGATAAAGTAATCGCTGGATGAAAGCAACTTTGTAATTTTTATAACATGCTTTTTCAAAAACTGCTTTTCCTGGACAAATTTACTCTTTCCTACATGCCAGTCAAGAGCAACTCTGAACCTACCGGTAGCTAATATGGCAAAGAAGTCTGATGGTCGGTCATTCAATATTAGCGTCGTTGGACTTTCGGGAACAGAAAAAGAGTTGGGAGTTGGGAAGTCATGTTTGTGCGACCGTTTTGTACACCAAGTCGCTGACAAGTATCATCATGAGCACATCACCTTCTTGAGTCAGAGTGACTTTGCTGGACGTGTTGTCAATAATGACCACTTCTTATACTGGGGCGATGTGATCAAAACGGATGACGGATCCAACTACACATTCCATGTCATTGAGCAGACAGAATTTATTGATGACACGTTTATCCAACCTTTCAAGATCGGCAGAACAGAGACATACCTCAAGAGATGTTGTGCAATTAAAGTTCAATCTCAAGAGAAACTCATGTATATCTGTAAAGATCAGCTAGGTTTGTATAAACCCAAAACGATATTTTATCATGCCGGTCTATTAGATTGACCAATGAATATGGGCCAGTACTATACGGGAGATGAATAGTTATTAGTTTCTCTTTGATTGCATCGACCCCCGTATTGAAAGTCCTAGGCATATTGTTGAAATGGTTAGTTGACTAAAAAACATTGCCTCAATTATTATGCTCCCGACCAACCGGAGGTGGTTCAGGGCATATAGTTGAGGGAACCGTCCGTCCTTACCGACTTATCAACTTGTAACTCCAGTGTGAATTATTGGATTTTGACTTTTTTTGTTGTCTTTTGGTATGCTGATAACTATTGTAGCTTGGGGGAAAGATACCCATCTACTACGGGGTTTGTCCATTTCATTTTACTAGAGTTACAGCCGTTGAAGTCTTGGAAATTAGTGAATTTTGTGTCCGTACCAACTTTTCATCTTGTAAATTGGCTGTTGATTATCGGATTTGGTTGAGCTTTGGTCCTTGGATTGGATAGAGGATTTTGATTCAAAATGCGGTCGTTACTGGTGCCACGTTTCTTTTTTGGAACTCCATTGCTTCAGGCATCTTTATGGCATATTTTGGCACCAAGAAAAGGAATGTCCATAGGAAATCAAGTTCTATGAATTGTAAAACTTAGCATCATGTAGCAAGACATGCATGTCATATATCATTATGTGTACCCATACCATGTATGGTACACATAATGCTGACGTCCGGATCAACCATCCGTCGTTCGTCCGTCCGTCTGTCCGTCTGTCCGTCTGTCGTACCGTCCGTCTGTCCGTCTGTCCGTAGACACTTGCTATCCGATTCAATTACTTGAATATTTTTTATCGGATCATGTCAAAATTTTATGTGCATGTTTATGATATCACACTCCTCACCTGTATAGTTTTTGGTATCGATCGGTTGATCGGTTTAGAAATTATTAACACTTTGCATCCGCACATAGTCATGTTCTATCCGATGCCATAACTTAAGTATTTTTTAACCGATTGTGTTCATATTTGATATGTAGGTTTATGATGACACACCCCTCACCTGTATAGTTTTTGGTATCGATTGGTTGATCGGTTTAGAAAATAATTAACCCTGCACACAAATGCTATCTGATGCATCTAAGTCAAACAATTTTCTTCTGATATGCCTCATATTTCTTACCTAGGTTTTTCTTAGCACGTTCTTTATCTGTATGGATTTTGGTATCGTTTAGTTAACCCTTTCTGCTCTTGTTTTTAAATAGAATTCATCCAAGCTGTGTTTTTCATCTGATCAGCACCAATTTGGTACATCTGGTCCTCACCCCGAAATACAGATCAGGTTCGAATTTGAGTTTGATCAGGTATATTTTAACAGAGTTATGGCCATTTAAAATTAAAGTGACTGATAAGTAAGCCTGCATTGTGAGAAGAGAAGATCTCACATAACACAGAGTGTATTATTGGCAATGTTTAACTGGACACTACATACCATAGAGATAATAAATAACATTAAGACAAAGTCATTCCCACAGAGCAGTCAGTTATTAGCTATGGATCAGTACAGTGTATTGACATTGTCAGATAGCAGCTGGTGTTTACAGACTCTGTGTCTTATCTTAGAATAAAATTAAATCACCCATTGGGTAGTTCCACCATATGGTATCATTGAAAATGATTAACCCTCTCCACACATCATATGGTTTTGATGCTTTCATTTGATTCTTCTCTGATTGTATGTACAGGTTGATGGTGATCCACTTTTATCTTGCATGGATTTTGGGATTACAATTAACCCATTCCATAGACACATGATACCCGATTGGCAGATATTAAATTATACCTTTCACTTTGAGCCAGGTTCATTAAGGATTTCTAAAAACAGAGGAAATGTTTTATTTTGAAATTCCCTCTATTGCATTTGGGGTGCAGGATAATAATAATGTTGCTTGTATACTTGAGACTGACTTATTGTATGGGCTTCTAAGTCCAATTACATTCATTTATAGACTATTTTGATCAGTTTTCTATCTCATTTGATATCTCAAATATTTGTTATTGATAATATTTATATATCATGTCATTAACAAAATTAACCCACCCATTCCATAGACATACAGTGTGCTATCCAATGTAATGACACTAATATTTTCAATCTGACCATTCTCAAATCCCACCTCTAGTTTTGAAATGCCGCTTCAGTTATCAGAATCGATTAATTGCCCAAAAATAATGCTAACCACAGTCCACTAAAGTATAAAATTGCCCAAAACCTGTTATTTATCAACATTTTGCACAATGAATTTTTGCCGGTTTGTCATATATCTGACACAAAAAACACAAAAAAGCCACTTGATTTTAGAGTTATCCATCTTCATCTGCTATTTGGTCTTCTCATTGACTTTTACTGGGCCACTGAATATTCCAGGTGGTTAAAAATAATAGATTTAAAAAATCAATATCTGCTCACTCTGAGCTTTGATGAATGGGTTCCTCGATTTGAATAAAATATTTTTTACCCCTGAAGCCATATAAATAGTAACTGAGGGATGCTTAATCGGATTGAGTACCTTTAATAGTAAGGTGTGAATTGTTGAAAAGGTTGGTGTCAGTCAGGATTTATGAAAATAGCTAATCGCTATCGCCAAGGTATGGGTTAAACATCTGCCGATCGTGATCGGCCTCTCGTTTTATTTTAGTATCGCACTCTTGGATGCCAGTCATTGACTGAGTGAGCCCATTGCATGTCACTGCGACGTTATAACTTATATTATATGATAGCCAACACATTTAGCTTATGATAAGTATGTACTTTGTATCAGTAATTTTTCTCCTGGAAGGCATGATAAAAATGTTACAAGACTCATACTAGTAGTTGCCAGCTTCTGTGAGGCTCAGAGAAATTAATATCGGGCTCGGTTAGCAACTTGCCCGGTAGTAATCTCACCTCTCATCACATGATATCGTATCCAGCAGCCAAGCATCTGGTAACTTATAATATACTGCAAGTCATATACATACATTGTACATGTATACATATCATGGTCCGTAAACAGATGTCTGACCTTCGAGAGCGCGTCAACTTAGCACAATATTACAATGTAACCCTTTATCTTGTATAAGCTAAACAAAATTAGTAATATCATTTTATACATTTCTCAAGCAATGCTGTAGAAGCCAGTAGTATCAGTGGAGGTTGTGTCCATGTTTGTTCTGGGGACATGTGTGTTATCCTTTTCGTATTTAAATTTGTGCAGTACTATTTTTCGCACACATATATTTAAAACAAAATGAAACGACTGAAACGGGAAATCTGTATTTTTTTTTATTAATCAACATGTACATTTCAAAGTGATATTTCTGAATATTAACTTCACAAATAACTACAGTTAACAGTTATATTGTGTGTGTGCTATATCTTGGCGGTAATTAAATCTAATTAAATCTACTCCCAGAACCGATTAAGAACCATAAATACATGTTGTGCGTCATCGGATATAGTGTTTTACGCAAATAATGTTGTCATTTAAAACTGAGTGAAAAAAAATTAGAGTGCAAATTTAAAAACGAATATAAAGGTATATACGATTTAGATCAGCATACATGAGAAAATATGTTGACTTAAAATTCCTATTTTTTAAATATAAACAAAATTCACCATTTTTGTTTCGCTCAAAATACTGATTAATTGGTGGCATTTATTGCTATTTTCATTAAAATAGTACAAATTGATAATATTTCATGTTTCCCTTTCCATACGTTATTTAGAAGAACACTGGGCAAATTTGTTGCGAAATTCCTTTTATCACCCATTTTATCCTATTTTTCTTATAAATTAATGACACCAAAATAGCAAATCTGTCTAGAAAACAAAAATAATAAGTATAGATATACAACCCATATGTTCACCATTGATCTTAAAACCAGATCAAGGAATAACTATGGTCAAAATGAAGAAAATGACGTTGAAATTTTACTAAATCCAGATTTCACCGTGTTTATTTCTGAAAAAAAAAAAGATTTTACCATGTATTCCAGAATTATCTCATTTTTGCACAAAAAGCGAGGTCTTAGCCCAAAAACGAACCCTGTAACATTCACATACCCATCAATATCTTACATAAATGTGAATATGTCCACCCTTTACCGTTTAGTTGAGATCCCATTCAAAAATAGATGTAAATGTTATTTAGGCGACTAGATTCCATTTTTCACTGGTTTTATTCACGAAAAATCAAATTTTCCCCCAAAATCAGAAATCGTACAATATTTCAGAAAAAGGCAACACTGGCATGTTATCTGTTGTATCAATAGGGTGACTTCACGGGAAGTGTAGCGCGGAAAGTGCCAAATGCACTCGAAAATGAAGTTTCTTCAATCACTTTCGTTTTGTTTTTATTTTGTAGCTGGAATACAGGGAACACATCTCCACAAAATTTATAGCATGGGAACCATTGTTTAAAAAGTTACATCATACCATAGATATGGCATCACTATAATATCTTTAAATTAAAGATGAAAAAACAGCAGCAGTAAACAGGGAATTCAACTGAAAATTTCAGATGAGATCTCATTTACCACAATATGTCTCAAGCTGCAGAGGAGAGCTTCTAAAATATAACAGTTTTTACAGAATTGAAAATTTTTATTCGGTTCCAAAGTTATTCCACTTTCAGTGTTTGGAAGTGATCATATTTTGTCAAAAGCCTTGCTGTTACTTATGACAAATTTGAATAAAGTGTTAAAAACAACCCAAAAACACTACTTTTGTGTGCCTTCTACAAATTAAAAATCCACAGAATTATAAAAAATACTTGAAAGGTTTTTGAGAAATTTGATATGTGTTCCCAAGTGATATATATTGCACTGGTGATTTCAGGTGTTTTTCCTCCGATATATGACCTCAATGCATATTGTCAAAAATCATTCAGGAAAGGACATTTTTTTAAACAATGATAAATCAACTTTTTTACATTACTAGTGTGTTACATATTAAACTTTCTGACAGTTATGTCTGTCATGCCATCTAATGCCATTATTAAAATTTACTTTCCTTGTTAAGGTGGCTGGTAATGAGAAAATTTCAGAAAAAGCCATGTTCAGGAAAGAACATATTTTAACGGAATTTTTATCATCACTAATCAAAGAACTAAAAAAATCACTAATTTTTAATCACAGAAATAATAGCACATCTATATTAGATATCATATCCTTATTGTTGAAAATACACCATATGTGACATATTTAATGGTGTTTTCTTCAATACTGGCTGTAGTTGATTTGATTTTGGTGTTTTTTTTATTTTTTAACGGAATGTCTCCAAAATAATAAAAATTGACATAAAATTTCATATTTTTGACATTTTTACATGAAATTTTCACTAATAAGAACAGAATGTCTTAGATTATAATTACTGTATGAAACTTGTTTCCTTTGTACTATATATTTTCTTATAATCACCTTATTATTGAGACCATTTCCTGTTTGGCACAGAGAAAATGGCAAAATAATGCACATTTCTGGTCATAAAATTGCAAAAAATAGTCATATTCAGCTGAAATTTGCTGCAACGGTCACATAAATATACCTTTATATGATAAAAAATGAATGGTAGGTTGGTCATACACTGAACATGAATTTAAGGGAGATATGTGTCCAATTCCTTCATGCTACACTTCCCGTGAAATCACCCAATATTTACCGACATTTTGATATATAATTCAGTTTGTTACTCTTCCACATGGTTCAATTCGAATAAGTGCTGATTCTACTCCCGCTAATAAATGTGTAGGGCCTGTATAGAAATATAAGGGTATGTTTACGCAGAATACTGGATTCCAGTTTTCACTGATTTTATTAATTCAAAACAAATTACCCTGGTAACCATGTAACCTGCGTTATTCCAACATCGCCGTGGTATATTTATTACATACATCTAACAGTTATTTTTTAACAAATGAAACTTGGAATTTTTATAAAATGGCATGAATTAATGGTGCATTTCATGTTGTGGTGGATTCCAGAATTCTCAAATTTTTCACTCAAAAAACGGGTTTTACCCCCAAAACGAACCCTAGAACATCGATATACTCCGAAATTTTCTCACAAAATTTGAACACGTCCATCCTCTATAGATTAGTTGTGTTCCCATCCAAAAATAGATGTAAATGTTATTTAGGCCACTGGATTCCATTTTTCACTGGTTTGATTCACGAAAATGCCTGTTTTACCCCAAAATAATAAATCGTACAACACTACATGAAAAGGCAACACTGGTACATTATCCGCTATATCAATACGGACATTTTGATATATAATTCAGTTTGTTACTCTTCCACATGGTTGAACTCGAAAAATAAGGCCCAATTCCGGTCCCAGCTGCTCTACTATAATGCTGTAGAAGCCAGTAATATCATTTTATACATTTCTCAAGCAATGCTGTAGAAGCCAGTAATATAATTTTATACATTTCTCAAGCAATGCTGTAGAAGAAAAAGCCAATTTCAGGGTTTGGTAGGGTCAGAGGAATAAAGATATTTTTAACTCTGGTAAAAAAAATTGATTGTAATCCAAATTCACTTTATTTCTAAATTTTTTGAGTTATTTTCCAGGGATCGAAACAGACAGTGATTATGACCAGAAGATAATGCCAGACAAACTGATGATCGACGGCTTTGTATGCTGCTTCGACCCTAGTCAAGTTACACAGCGTTCTGTGGACAAACAAGTTGAATGTGTGGCATCGATACTGCACGGAATTATCAAAACCAAGAAACCTGTCGTGCTAGCTTTCACCAAGTCTGACGAGAAAGAAATACCAGGTCTTCGTGAGAAACTATTATCTCGTAAAGAGCTGAAAGGATCAAATTTTCCTGTGGTCGAGACATCTGCTCATGAAAATATCAATGTTGAACAAGCATTTATGTTGCTGGCTCATTTAATTGACAAAACCAAAGTGCGGACTAGAACTCTTTCATTTCATGAAGCCAATAAACAACACCGGGAACTTTTGGATGTTGCAACAGACTCTTACAAAAAACTTCTGTCAAGAAATGTGCTTGAGTATCGGGCTGTTTGGGCTTCGTGGGCTCGTAAGTTCCAGAAAGAGTCTGATTTTGTGCATTATCTGGAGCTCTTTGGAACTGATGAAACTAAAAAGGTATTTCGAAAGCATGTAAAGCAGCTTCGTGATAATCAAATTCGGGAAAAAGAACATGGCTACATCCAGAAACTGCCAGATGTATTGCAAGTTTTTCTACCTGACTTGACAACCATAGCTGACAGGTAATTAAGTGATCCTTTATGATTGATGAATACAGGCTCAAAATATTTTCAGCCTGACAGTTCATGTTTATACAGAAATATTTCATTTATAAATTGTTGATTATTTAATACAACAATTTTGGTAGTGATGGTATAAGTATACTAAGCATAAAAATCCATATTTGACTTCCATTTCTAAATTATTCTGAAGTTTTTCTGATATTAAATTCTTTTTAATTAGGTATATAAGCAGATACTCGGTAGAAAAATAGCCGATCAACATGGTTTCAAATGACTGTTATTGGCTCAGACGTCAATTGTTATTTTATACACTGGTGGTCAGAATCGATATATATATATATATATACATGTATGTGGGTAGCGTTATGAATTACACTCGTTCACAAATTTAGAGATTTGGGAAGAGACAATCTTATTTTTGATGTACCACTGTTTCTTGTAGGACTTGGCTGTCTTGCCAGCAACATATCCACCAGCACAATGCTTTTGATGACCACTTCATTATTGCATGTGAGGACGGTGAGACATGGAAGGGATCAGACAAGTTATTGGAAGATCCACATGAAACACGACTTCCATTTGATTTGCTCAGTTCATCTGATGCCGAGGTCTGCTTCCGTAACCATTGTAATGGGCTTAAAGCTGAGTTTAGAAAACTTGAGTGAGTATTGTATTTCCTCATCTGTACCAAATGCAGGGGTTGATCCAAAGCTAAAATTCATTCCTGTATCTGTCAGAGAGGTCACTATCTACTGGTGACAGGTATCATCTGTAATTGTATTTTCTGTACTGAGCCATAACCAAAAAATATTGTTTGTAGTCACCCTACCCGCAAAACTCACCAACTCAGGTAGCACCATTCAGTTTCCAGCAATTTTCATCAACATAGGAGTGGCTGCTGTACTTCAAATGTATGCTGAGCAAATTTTTCCGCCAAGGAGAAGCCCTCAACTGAACTATATGGATTACGTCTCCGGCCTTGTGTCAATCAGGAGGGTTAAAATTTTATTGCTGTGCCGACCCTACTCACATCCGTGTCCAGATTAGTCTCGCATGAATACACCCGCATTCTATCTATTGTCTAGTCAGTTTTTTATTCCTCCTCGCCAGGACAGGATCGTTTCTATTTTCTCAAGGTTGTATCTTTCTGTGTTGCGAGTTTATCGACTCAATATTTATTGTTGATATTACAAACTTGCAATTTATTGTACCCGATAGTTAATTAATATTTCTCACATCCGTAACGGGAACTTTTTTCGTTTCACTGTATCCGTAATTTGTTTCCGTGTTTTCTGTTTTCCTCAAGACGGCTTTATCTTCCAACAATTGGGATTAAGATGGCCATCTTGACAATGACTAAAGAAGCACATAGCTTACTTGTGGCAAAACCACATAGTGCCTATAGAGCCACACATACGGCGTGATGACTATCATGACTTACAATTGAGGACGCAATGTAGTACGGTATGCGATATCTCCTAATTTCGTGCTACACGTGTTTCGCTTTACATAAGTTTCCGTCGACTCGCTTCGGTTATTTCGTAAGTTCCGTTGCTTTGTATCCTAATGTATACTACAAAATCATACATGGCACTGCTCTGTTAATTCCCAGAAAGTTGCACAGGACAGCCATATCCTCCTTTGTAATAATTTACATGAATAAATACGAAAGATAGTACTTGTTATCACTATCAGTATCATCAGATGACAATTCACATTTCTTTCGAATGAGCGATCTGTAACATTGTTTTAACGATCAATACCTGCGAATCTACGCCCGCCAGTATGTATGAGCGCGTGGTCTTGTTAGACCCATGGCAAATGTAATAACACATTACATCGACTTCAAGGTATTTAGACAATTCTGCCTTGTCTATCACGATTAAATATCATATAACTCATTGTATCATCAGTACAATAGTTACTAACACTCCGTAACAGGGGGATGGTATTCGTTATCACATATATAACCACACTTCAAATTGATGTGTTGTCTGACGTTCTAAATATTGTGTTGCATTCTTTACATCCATGTATGTACAGTTTGGGTTACTACGACCTATTGTTCACCAACTGCAATGAAGTGAAAACTTTGTAGCCTGACACTAAGCCTTCTTACCGTAGGCTCTATTATGCCTCGGCATGGGCGAGCTTTCAATAATGTATTGCACGCCGTAATAGTTCCATACATTGTACATGACAATCATATGGTATCAGGGCCTCATGTATGCTGTCAGAACTGACTACTAGTATGCTTACATATGGTGAACAGTTTTCATCCCAATACTGACATACTTTGCAGTTTCATCAGTGAATGATAACGGCAAACAGCGAAATAGAAAGAATACATATTGTCACGTGCTCCAGATTCACTGCCAATAGTCTTTCCAGTAGAGACCATCACTTGGCTCACTAACTTCTATTTCCACATATATCAAAACGATATTCTGCCACATAGCTTTCACTCGTGTATGATGCGCAGTTACATGCAACACATTTATATTGCGCAGAATATCAGAAAGGACTGCATTTGTATTGTTACATGTCTAAAGCGAGCTTACATGCGCAGCGTTTATATTGCGCACATCTACTGCCAATATATTTCCGAAACCGGCCATGACATGGCTCTTCGTCTATGGCGTCTATGGCGGCTATTCTGGGTGGGGAAGACTCGTTGTCACGTGACGCTCTTGCTCTCATAGACATAGCGCACCAGCCAAATGGCCTTCTGACTCTTCCCCATGGTGCAGTGGCCCACATCATTACAAGATGGGGTCCAGTCGATCCCCTGGAATCGTAATACCTTCGGGATACATCCGGGCCTGCTCCTCCGCCGTCATGTGATCATAGTGGTATGTCATCGACATATCCACTGATTATGTGACAAAACGATTCGATACAATCATGACGAAAATGAAGGCATTCGTATCTTCACGTCCGCTGTAAGCGCACTTTCCTAACGGAAACCGACTAGTTCTTGCCTATGTGCATTCGGAACTCATCGTCCTCATATACGAGAAAAGACAGTATCTTACCTGTCATAGCAGGTAAGATCACGTGGCCAGGGGTATAACGTGATTTTATATTAACCTTACTTTATACTCAATAACCTCGGTTGTATTGTGTTATGTATATTAACCTTGCTTTGTTATAACTAACAGCATGTCTTGCAGTCGAACATGATTCGAATTTGATGGCCACACACCGTGCAGGTTGCTCATTCACGGGTGTATTACTTGTTATAGTTGGGTAAGGGCATATTAGTCAATGATTACCTACTTTGAGCAACCGTACCAGTCTTTACCTCGGGCAGGACCAGTTCTGGCCCCCCAGGTCCTGCTACGGCAGTGTGAACCAATGGTAGGCGGGTGCTGCAAGTGGTTGATTCGGGAAACCAATCTTCACGGGCGATTGCTCCGGCACCTTTCTCTCAGGTGCCTAATGGTAGTGGCAATACGATTATTAAATTTCGAAAAAATTTACATCGATATACTATTATTCCACATAGAGTGAAATTTCCATCAGTATTTTGATTTCGGCCTGGATTCCTGCCACGAAGATCTGTTTATAGGCACCTGGGAGTAGCCTTTGGCGGCTGTTCTGGGTGGGGAAGACTCGTTGTCACGTGACGCTCTTGCTCTCATAGACATAGCGCACCAGCCAAATGGCCTTCTGACTCTTCCCCATGGTGCAGTGGCCCACATCATTACAAGATGGGGTCCAGTCGATCCCCTGGAATCGTAATACCTTCGGGATACATCCGGGCCTGCTCCTCCGCCGTCATGTGATCATAGTGGTATGTCATCGACATTTATTCCAGTTTGGTCAGGACCACCTGCATTTGGGGGATTCCATGGAAGGGGCTTCCTCTGATCAAATGGCTCATCAGAACTTATTCCCTCTGGCCTTGGGGGCGCAGCTTGATGATGCCCCTGAATTTGAGGGGGTGACCTTGGACAGGACATAGCTACTTATCCCAAATGCAAGAGCATTTGTCTTGCGTCGAACCATTTCAGTGTAGGCCTCTTCCACAGTCTGGTATCCCAACCTGATGCAGCCAATTCTGTTGGCTGGCGTCGATCTCGACATGCTTCTCTGCATCGCGTGGCGTCGGCAGGTTTGACGACGATGAGCAAGAATCGCGGGTCGACAGTGGGTCACCAGGCACACTGTCGGACGAGGATTCTGATGTTCCGCTGGTAAGTGATTTTGTACAGGATGAGGATACAGGTTGATATCTTATATTGCTTCATTTAATTCAACAATTTGCGATAAGTCCAAGTATTTATCTCAGTCAGGAAAGATCCAGCACTGTAGCCTTTGGAGGATGTTCTGGGTGGGGAAGTGAAGAGTTGTTGCGTGCCTCCAAGAGCTGCTCCAGCCTTCTGCCTCTTCCCCACGGTGCAGTGGCCCACATCTCCACAGATGGGGTCCAGCCAATCCCCTGGAATCGTACACCTTCGGGATACCTCTAGGCCACTCCTCCACCGGTAGGCTGAATGTTCTGGGTGGGGAAGACTTGTTGTTGCGTGCCTCCAAGTGCTGCACCAACCAACCTTCTAACTCTTCCCCATGGTGCAGTGGCCCACATCTCCACAAGATGGGGTCCAATCCCCTGGAATCGTAATACCTTAGGGATACCTCCAGGCCACTCCTTCTCCGGTAGGAAAGAAAGGCTGAATGATCTGGGTGGGGAAGACTTGTTGCGTGCCTCCAAGAGCTGCACCAACCAGCCTTCTATCTCTTCCCCACGGTGCAGTGGCCCACATCTCCACACGATGGGGTCCAATCTCCTGGAATCGTAATACCTTCGGGATACCTCCAGGCCACTCCTTCACCGGTCATTTTGCAATTTTGATCATTCTGCTACGTTTGATCATTTCGAAATGTACCCGACACTCGTTATGTGCGCCATCATAGATCACTGATGCTTCTATGCTTGTTCATCAAGTCCTCAGTGGTGTTCTCTAATCCCATATATACTGGTATGCAATGATACCTTGGATCATGATGGCGTTCCCTGCTCTCTACATTATACGAGGCTGGAGTACAGATGTGTGGCATGATCTAATGAAACCTCATACCTCGCTATGATATCTGCAGCATATCATTTTTATATCTGGTTTGTGTATCACAGGGAGCAATTTACTTTCGATATCTGATTCGCAAATAATCTCACATTGACATGATTAGATAGCATTTTTATAACATCATACATGTATAAAAAATTCCTCGCTATTACCGGTATCCACTTTTCAGTGGCAAATCGCGATGCGATTCCAGTTAATTTGCTCCCTGGTGTATCATAAGCATTCTGATATGTTATGGCATACACAATGGCTGCATGTGACATCAGTTCATAATGTGAACTGTCGCGAGAGCGGAGAAGATAACAAAGAGAATAGGATGCAGCAAAGTTATACTTGCTCGATTGTCTCGCTAGCATGAATTATATGGCACTACCTGGGATGTTTATTCCAAAAACAAGGGGGGGGGGGGGGGTGCGGTACACATTTGAGCAATGTCGTAATCTGAATTGGGAGCTCTTTCACGTAACATAATCATATCTGATTCATGACTAAATCACATTTACATGAATCCTGTTTCGGAAGAGTACATTCCCATCGAATTTGGATATTAATTAACTTTATTGCTCGTGCCTCCTCCTGGGCTTGCATTCTAATCCATATAGTTCAGTTGAGGGCTTCTCCTTGGCGGAAAAATATAATATTTATAAATAATATTACTTTTTCCTTAAGGGAAGCCCGAAACTGAACTATCATAGATCCCTCCCATGGTGGTGCCATTCCCAACCCCGCGACTCGCAAATCTCATGATTAAGTCGGAAATAAAAAACTGACTAGACAATAGATAGAATGCGGGTGTATTCATGCGAGACTAATCTGGACACGGATGTGAGTAGGGTCGGCACAGCAATAAAATTTTAACCCTCCTGATTGACACAAGGCCGGAGACGTAATCCATATAGTTCAGTTTCGGGCTTCCCTTAAGGAAAAAGTAATATTATTTATAAATATTATATTTCCTTGGCATTGATCCCATGGATTATTTGTTTATTCAAAAAAGTTGTCATAGCAATTCTAAAATATTAAATGTCTTGCTAGTGCAGGCGGCAAAATCAAGGGAAAACAAATTGGGTTATTTTTCTAAAGCTAAACACGCCGAGCTGGTCTGCACCTAATACAAAAATATGCTTTGCATTCAAATTTCTTAGTTTTTTTTTGGTGAATGTTCATAGCTTTATACTGTCCCCCAGATAATTAATTTCATAATTTTCAGCCCTCCTATGACCATTGAAATCAAATTGTGATTATGCAGTGTGATACTGCTGTTTTTAGGCTCTCTTCAGGGTCCACCCATGATGTAGTATGCATGTAAATTATTGCAATTGTCTGCAACTGTAGGTTTGCTGTGGCATGCATGATATGGCATATTTCAGCTTTATTATAAACGACCAAGATGTATATGTAAACAGCCTAACAAAATTTAAACCCCAAATACCTACCCAATTTAAAAACATTTGTTGTGTGACTATAGTACAAAGATATATTGTTTGATCAAACATCAGTAAGGTTCACATTTTTAGAAATTATATAGATGGATCAACTATCATATAAACAGCATGTGTCCCAAATATGCTCAAGAATCGCCCGTAATTGAGTTCCTACCTGACCATGTTTAAATTTGCCACCATGCGGGTATTTCAGTGATGGGTTATGTTGCATCTCAATGAAATTGGTATGGATGTTCACCATCATAATGCCTTTCAATGACATGTTTGTTATATTCACGTTTTAGATTAATTTTATTTATTTAGAATACATTTTAGAGTTATTCCCCATTGTTTATTATACCCCCATGACCGAAGGAAATTTTGGGTTATACTGGATTATGTTTCATCTGGGTTTCCTTCAGCCAATGTTTCACTTTGCCACCGTGGAGGGTATATGCACCTTTGGTGCAAATTCTTCTTTTCAATTTTCAGAAGGAAAAAGGAGTTGAAGAAATTACTAGAAGAGAGCCCTGAAGTTACACCGGGCAGCCTATGGTCTGATGCTTATGTTTCGTTTGTGGGTAAGGACTGTTACAATGGACTCAGTGAGCAAGAAAGAGAACAAGTGTATAATGCTCACCAGGTGGAACTTCGGAGTAAAGCACGGGAGGAGTTGCAGGAGTATTTGTGGGAGAAGACATCCGTGTTCCTCAGTATAAGTCCTGAGGGGAGTCTAACTAATCAAGACCTTGCTGAAATTGCTGTTGCTTTACAAGATGATCCAAGGTGAGTTTATTATGACACCCAAAAATCAGTTGGATTTGTGGAGCATATATTTGAGAGCTCGTTCCCTCCGTCTGTCCATGTGGTGTCTTTCTGTCCATTCATAAGAGAATTTCACCCTGTAGTTTGGGAGTGGGCAATCATATTTTATTATAATCTCACCAGTGGATTATAGAAAATAACATGGCTTGATAGTTATCGTTTCAATATTCCAATTAACACATTTCAGAATCCCATTATCTGGAAAACTGACCACATCTTGATACATCAAATATATTTGTATCGCAAACCATGTATAGACATTTGTATCATATCAAGGAACAAAGCGTATCTCCCATCCCAAGAATCACCACAATGCAAATTATTTTAACAGGTACCAGAACATGAACAAGGTGGACGAGGATAGAAAAGTGTGTGTTCTCAATCACCTTGGTTTCATGCAGTTACTATCACAGGAGCGATGTAACGCCCGGAACATGTGCATAGATGCTCAGATCCTGTCAATTCTCAATCAAAGAGAAGCGAGGTGAATATACACTTGATTTTTCCATTGATGTCATGGGTGGTCATTGGGTTAAAAATTACTCAGGTATATATGCCTGATTATAATCTGTCTATCATTATGCCCTCACTATTCGGAAAAAATGGGGGGGGGTATACAGTATTGACTGTGTCCGTCTGTGTCCGTCCGTCCGTCCGGGCACATATCTCAGCCTTTGGTTATGAAATTTGTTATGGAGGTTCACCATCATGACTGCTTTCAAAAGAGGGGCAAATGATGTTCACATTTTCTATTCTAGAGTCACATTTGATGTGATCGGAATAACCAATAGCCAAAATTTTTAAATGTTTTGAAAATTAACAGGCATGCTTGGAAGTTGGGATACCTCTAGATGGGAGCTGTCAAATTTGAGCTATTTTAGATGAACATCTTTGATTTTATTCTTTGAATGACTAAATCCTTTGGCACACCCTACTGCATGCCACATCCCTCATCCGATCATCACCAAACTTCATATGGATCTTCGTGTAGAGGGGGGACCTCTCAATGGGAACTGTCAAATTTTTCTGAATTCCATTTAAAAACATTGCCGTGACAGCCATTTTTTTTTTAACTCTTTACATGGTGATTTGAACATGGCATTGTAATCAATCGGATTGCATGTTACAACCAGATATGGGAACAAAAATAATGAAAGTGTTAATGACAGTGTGGAGAGGGGATAATGTCACACATTACAGTCAATGGACTGATAAGGAATGTGGAAAGTTTAAATGTTTAAGTTATACCAGTGGTCAACCCGAAGTTTGGGATCAATTGGATAAAAAATGTTGGCTGTAAAGCATGCTGAAATATTTAGTGATTCAAAGAGTAAAGTTGGCCTCTGGCAGCCATGGCCCATGTTTTTAATCGAATATTGTACAAATTTTATGGCTCCCATCTATAAGTGATACATCAGGATTACATGAATGACCTTTGCACTTGCAATTTTGACCAACTGTGAGTTTGTTTTAATTTTTAATTCTAGTCTTATTGCCCATTTCGACCAGAGTTGTGGTATATACATGTAGATGAAATAGCCAGTTGGGTCTGCTATACAGAACCTTGCAGTGCTCTTGTGATTACTCTTTATTTAGGCTTGAAATTGGAATTGTAGAAAATAGTGATATGCAGTTATATAATGACTCTGTCAGTTTGGTATATATGTACCTGCTGCATTGCACATCAGTGTTTTACATGTTTTTGGTGGGTGCATGAATATGGAACCCAATTTTCCAAACTCGAAGCCATGTGAAACTTGAGCTATTTCTCCAATTTATCTATACTCTATTTCTTGCTCTTCAGGGAGGAAAGGACTCTAGAACATCAAGAGGCCAGGCCAGTAAATTTAGTGCTACTTGGGAAGGGTAATCTCACCACCCGACTCATCGAAGAAATTAGAGTATGTTAATCATTTATTTATTAAACGGATATATATATACATACTAGCAGGTTAGCCCGCCACTGGCGTGGTTCGTCTCATGGCTTTGTTCGAAAAAGCAATTGCAACAGCTTCCGAGACACGTATGCTGCACCTAGGTGTAAAATTTCGTTGAAATCCGCCAGTTTTACCCGATTTGACCTTGAATTGATCAATAGGCTTCAATATTCGACACGGCAATTGACCACCGTGGGCCACGGACTGCCATAATAGTTGATAACATGTTCACATTCGGCGGATCGGGCACTGCGGTCAGTCAAAAAACATAAGCGCACGCTATAACTCCGGTATCACTAACGTACGCGGCATCGGAAGGGTCAGGTTAACTTCCGCCTGGATCCACGTGGCGTGACGTAATTCACAACCACGTGTATTTACCTCGAAAGTGTTAAAATTGCGCGACCGCGACACACACAATGGCCCGATAATGGGCACACATTCCCTGGTATTTCCCAGAAGATATTCATGGGGAGGCTAGATATTGTTATCAACATGACATATTTAAATTAATCCCGCTGTGCACCCCCATCACCAACGCGACGTAATTTTGGTACCATGTGTTGCGTTCTAAAAATAGGTCGATTGCAGTGGATTCGTAGAGATGAGTGCGACAGAGAATATTGTTTGATCGAAAGCATTTGATTTAATACGTCACAAGACTCGCCTTGATGCTCGCTAATAGATATTTATCCCTGCTAGGTGTTGGGAATGTCGTCACACAACCCGCTCATGTCTGGATACAGTCTTACACGCACACGCCCAGACAGACGTAAGAATCACATTACACACATACGCTCTTTATCAATGACACTGCGGATAGGAACGCTCTTTAACTATCAACGCGATTAACCCCGAAGTGCAGTTTTTTTGTGACTGAGAACGGGTGCTCTGAGCTTCTCCAAAACGCCGCGATGACCATTCCTGTGGGTTTTTACCCTTAGATGGGAAGTTTGAGCCCAATCGGTGCAGCCGTTTTCGAGTCTATAGAGGACACATATATTTATATATATACGTAGTTCTCAAAATATATCCATTGGAATGGTCTATTGTTCATCTGAAGGGGATTTCAGGAAAAATAAACTGACGATAGATAATAGCAACCACAGCACGCGTTTGTGCTTATACCTTAGGTGCAGTTGAATGATGACGTCATGTAATTTTTTCTATATTTTCTATAGCGATGAGCCAAATTCTGGTGGTGTGTATGTTTTTTTTGGTGAAATTGACACGTGACTTCCAGTTTAATAGTAACTGTCTGGAGATTGTTAAATTGTGGAATCGGCAGTGGACCAACAAGGCGAAAATAAAATTGTCAACTTCACAACTTCCGAAGAATTCCCATGTGATTAGGCATATTAGTTTCATTTAGACAGAATCGAGACAAGATTGTACAATCCATGACAATACTTATTATGTAGTCTCCACCGGGGCCTTTGCATGCTGTTACATAAATTATTCTTAGCATTATGTCACTGATAAAAGCAAATTTGAGGCACAGCGTGTATACATGTAAATATGTCACTGTAAATATCATTATCCAAGAGTTATTGATAATGAACATAAGAGCAAAGTCAATCTATATTTCTGGGTGATGATGATTTTACAGACCTTTATGATTGTTCACATATACTTACAATGAAGGTCTGGCTTTAACTCTTTCATGATTGAAGTTTACTGACATTTTGCAAAAACCCTGTGCCAATGCATTCTCTTATAAATGCGAAATGCTCATATAGAAAGAGAATAAAATGGCCTAACAATATTTAACTTGACCTTGTAAGCCAGTGAATTATCTTATATATGCGAGGGAGGCCACCTATGAGAGACTAGTATATACAAGAGAATGCACTGCCAGTAGATCTTTAAAGCTGCACCAGCGCAGCTTCAGTCATGGAAGGGTTAAAATATAGTTTATTCCCTTCCTGTGTCTAAAGATTATCTAGACTAGTTCGGTCTTGAATTCAAGACACAAAAACTTGGGGAATGGCTTGCACAAACATTTTAATGCAATCGTAATAATATCAAACAATGTTTTGCGGTAAATATTAATGGCAAACAATGCAGCACCTGCCAGAATTACTGTGTGATTTCTGGTGTCTAGGAGTCAAGGCAATATATATAGGCTAAATATTTATAGATACATACCTGCGAATATATTGAGGTTATCTGTTGTAGCTGATATCCCAACTGAATTACAGTAATGCTTTGTATCAGCTATTTGGGAATCTTATTGACTAATTAGTGGTCTTGGGTCGTGTATGGATAATGTTTCTACATGTGACATCATGCACAGTTTATGATATCATGTCATTTACATTTTTAAAGTGCAGAATCAGCAAAGTGACTACCTCTACTTCATAACTTCCAATGTGATAATGAACAATAATTTTTTTACTTATAAACATATATTATAAAGAATTTGTTTTTTTATATCAATTTGTGGGTTAGTTTAATGAAAACCAGTTGAGATGTCATGACATGTCATTTTGGTGTTTGTGACCCAGACTTCAGACAAGACTGTACATGGCATCTCCAGACAACTGATTTCACCTCTCTAGATTAGAACTATGCAGACACACTTAGATTACTTTAACGCTGGACAGCCAGTGAATTCATTAGTATAGGTCTATCTTAAATCAGATATATCCGTATGAACCCTTCTTTCCATTCAAATTGCTACTCAATGATCGGCCAAAATTGGGTGGAACTGAGGATGGCGTGCTTAATTATCGGCTTAATTGCAGCGACATGTAGCATTCAATACAATACATTATTATATTTACATAGGCCTATATAATGAATGGACGATGTCTAAACCATAGGTATATAAAAGTCTATTCGTATCCAAATGGTTTGCAATAATACAGGACAATTTGAGCATTAAACCTTGGGTTATATAGGATTTAGGTCATGACTATTTATATGATCATTCGGAAGGTTCTTTCCCTTACCATCATATTGGATTTGTTCTCTTTTTATGTTTACCAATAACATAGTATGGTAAACATAGTGTCGTTGTCCGGATTAACCACTCGTCGTTAGTCTGTCCTTCCGTCCGTCTGTCTGTCTGGTCATGGTGCGATAACTCAAATATTTTCTATCTGATCAGAACCAAATTTTGTATATTAATTTCTCAGCACAAAAGACAGATCGAGTTCGAATATGGGTTTGATCCGACTATTTTTAACTGAGTTATGGCCCTTTTTTGAAAAAATATTCACTCTTAAAAAAAAAATTTAGATTGAATTCCTTGCTCAATTTACCCCCCCCCCCCCCAAATATATATATAAATAACAATTTTTTTTTAAATAATTAAAAACTATTTTTTTTTTAAGTTAACAAAATTTTAAAAAATAACACCATTATAACTCTGCCAAGGGTACCCTGAGTCACCACACCAAATTTGTTTAAACCGGTCCAAAATCTTGTGTTATGTACTGGTAAATTTGTTTGGAGCGACATTAAATCCAATTCACCAATTGCATCCCATGCCTTTGGACTACTTAGCTATTGATAAGGCTATATTATTTTCTGATGTCTCTTATGCCAATGTGCAGATAATCTGATAAAGAAAGCTATGGTATCTAATTTAAAATAAAGATTCAACAATACACATCACATGATATTAACAGTAGACTGGGACATCTGTGCTGCCTTGCACAGCTGAAGATATAACTCTACAGATGGTCTGAGGGCATTATAAATGTTATTGGTTTAATAGAGATGTCAGCTTTCAACATAAACAATTCCTGTGATTTGTTGACAGCTCTGCTATATAATTGATATTAATGGGTTAGCAGTGAGGTGGCTTATCTTGATCTATATTGTTATATTCCATGTCCAGGTCACCATTCACATTTAACCCAAGGCTGTGGTGGTGCCGCATTACAGATCCTGTACCAGTGCATTCTCTTATATAAATGCGAGTGACCCATAAATTCCAATAATTTGTGTTATGTACATTTGTCTATAATAGTACATAACAGTATACTCTATAATTCAACACCAAAACCTTCATTTATGATTCCGATCATAGTAATTTACAATCGCCAAGGGATGGGTTAACATCTGCCGATTGTGATCGGCCTCTCGTTTTCCATTTGTTTTATTATATTTATTTTTTATTTATTTGTAACATTTATTATATCATTGGAATAAAGACATG
The DNA here is from genome assembly GCA_032622095.1 of Siphonodentalium dalli. Classification (NCBI taxonomy): domain Eukaryota; kingdom Metazoa; phylum Mollusca; class Scaphopoda; order Gadilida; family Siphonodentaliidae; genus Siphonodentalium; species Siphonodentalium dalli. The sequence goes on from CP136067.1 coordinate 59,442,168, forward strand.
ACTAACAGTTTTAAAACTTTGTTACAGGAACTATGTGTGGAAGATATATTCTCATACAGGAAGCATGTATATAGTTTGGATTATAGACCAATAGATGGAGACATCAGTCGAGAACAGAATGCCTTAGCTACTGCCAACTTTAAGCCCCATGGTATGATTATGTTTGGTACCAATTACAATAAAGTGATATTAACAATAGACGTATATATACAGGCTTTCCGCTAGCAGGGCAGGGGGTCCCTTTAAGGGTCCCATTCCCCCAGCCAATTTTTCCCTTCTGTCATACCACAGGACATATTCCATATGTATAAAGGCATAAAGATGTTTACTTTTCAATTTTGTTGGGACAGTACTAAGAAATTTAAATAGTTGACAACTTTATTTGATTTCTAGCGAGAATACACACTCGGACCGATCTAACACTAAAACTTGGATGTCAGTATGTCTGTAGGCCGGAGCTAACATTCAACATGCAGGGTTGATGTCTTCCATTTAGAATATAGAGTACACTTTGTTTAGTTTTTACTGAATTGCTCCGGATTCTGAACGAGCACACCCGGCTCTGCACGTTGATCGCTAGCTCCAACCTGCAGACACAGTTAGATGAACTGAGGAAGAGTTGAAACCCGACATCACTAGAACACATGCTTTGGAGTCCGCTGGTTACGTTGCTGTGGTTAGGTTACGAAAAATGACCGCCGATAATTTAATCATACCCACCAATTCTATCTATATGTCGTAAAATATATATATCACTCCATTTTTTTTCAAAGCATCTTATCTATGTTTATTATAATTTATAACTTGATATTTAGAACACATTGCGCCTTTATTCTATTCCTTCATTGCTTCCAACCTGCTAATCGTCTATCTGCTGAGTGTTATATTCCGGCACGTTATGCGTCCGAACTATCTGCCGAGTCTTGAATAGTGAGTCGTTTAAATTCAACGGGCGCATTTCCGTATACTGGGAACAACGCATGGCCTTCACCACCGGTGATCTATAACATGGCAATTAATTTTTATCTAATAAATTTTCTAGGTTTTAAAGTTATTGCGGTTGATAGCATAGTAACTTGGGTAGAAAATGGATCCAAAACGATCAGCAAATCTACTCTCTTGATTCTTCTATTGGCCAATACAACAAAAGTAGGTCCACTAGTGTTTCCACAACATTGAAAACATTGACTGCATTTTCCGCTCGGCGGATACAGGACCCGTTCCCCAAAACCTGGCGGAAAGCCTGATATATAGAATGTGTTTGGTTTGTATGAAAGATCTTCATTAAATTGTAAGATTAAGCAAAATTTGTACACTCATGACCCATTATTTGTTTCTGAAACATGACTTAAAATAAGCATTACATGAATAACATCGTATTCACTGACCAAACAGAAGTCAGGAAAGAATTCCGCTTACTATAGAGTCTATTTGTGAGTGATGTCAATCAATTATTCACTTCGCACTCAGATATGTTAGTTTTCAATTGGGCGGTGTTAAATTTCTGATTGATCGGGATAAACAGCTGAAATAGTACAGAATATGTATTCTTTTTAGTGGTTAATATATAATATGTCAATTAGTATGTTTTTATCAGTGTAATTCATTGTTATTAGTGTATGGCGTAATTTGAAGGTCAAATAAGTACATAGTATATCTGGTGATTACTCATGGATTCTCCAATTCACTGCTGAAAGTACCATTGCATTTGTTTACTCTTTATTTTTGCTGGGATGTTCAGCTAATACTATTATAAGCAAATGTCTATGAATTTCCATTCACTGATTAGTTGGGATATTGAGAAATTTGTGTTTAGGAATAAAGTTAAAGAAGCCATTGAAATCAAGAGGAAGAAACCCACCATCAACCGCGATGACTGACTGGAGTTGCCTCACATGACCCTCCAAAAGTCTTTTTTTGTGTACATTTTTAGAAAAGACACTTCAGGATCAATTTGGAACACAGCAAAAGGGGAACTCTATATTGCTAGAACTCTCCATCAAGGCAAAATGCCATTTTGGTTCAGATATTTTGCAGAAATAAACCACTTTACAAGAAATATAACTATACCCAATAATGAAATCGGGTTTTATAAAAATTGTTGTTGTTGTAATTGTGACCCGGAAGAGATAGACCATCTTTAAAATAAATTTATTTGTGCTAAGGTATAAACTCTCACCGTTCTTTTCGTCAGGGTGCCTTTGTGTATATTCGTCTGTTGAAAGCCTTAACTACATAGAAGAGTGCTTGAGGGTGGCCTTGTCGTTTGATATCGACAGAGAGCAGTCACTTGTTGGGATTCCAATTGTCATCATACAAATGCTGAATCCAGATTGCAGCGAAAAAGAGATGGTGGACTTGCATGAGAGAGGGCTCATTGTTGCTCGAAGGTAATGACACTTTATAGACTCATAGATAATCATCCTTAGAATGTCTTACAAATTAATTGGTTCTTTGGAAATGCTTGCATTTACAGGGATACAAGGCCTTCGAAGAGGATTTATTAAAAATAACATAATTATAATAAAAGTCTGTAAAAGAAGTATCATCACCAAGTACATGCAAAAATAGATCAATTTTTTTTCTTAATTTCATTATAAAAACTCTCCAATAACGAGATTTTGCATGTCAAAACCATTGTTATGTACACATTGCTGTTACAGTGGAATTTACCGATAAAAGTCCAATTAGATACCAAAGTTTAATCAAAACTTGACCAGCAAATAATGGAAAAGGTCAAATCATTGAAAAATATTCTGAAAATCATATTCAAACTAAAATAATTTAACTTAACTACCCGATTAGCCATGTTTGTTGACAATCACTGTTACAGGTTTGTTTTATTATTCGGGACCTATCAATAATGAATATTTGTTTCCCAATTGTGAGTTCATACTTAGCACAGTTGTTGGAAGTTCTGACTAAAAAACAATTTTCCTCACTTATTCTATTCGTACTTATTATGTACATGTACATGTACACATATATATTTTTAGTCTGAACTTCCAACAAATGTGATGAGTGAACCATATATCTGTTTAAATTAGTAAATATGATGCCAAATTGTAAAGTATAATGAGACACATGTTTGTTTTATACATGGTCACATTATGTCATAGGTACATCTTATATTCTCAAATTGTGTGGTGATAAAACAAACATGTGCAACATTAACTTTACCTCATTCAGCATGGTTTGATATCGCACAAATCAGACCCACTTTCTTATGACTCTGAGATGTTCCCAACGAACACAACAATGTAAAATGGGTTTGTTTCAGTGGTTTTATTGACAGAGTTAAGCTCAGCTGTGACTGGGCTCTCTTGATGTTGTTTGGAGGCAATTTCTCCATTCAAAATACCCTTTACAATTAGAATAAGTCTATATTCAGAGTTTGAATTTACTGGAACAATACAACAGTCCCTCAGCATTTTGTTATTTGGTATTAATTGTAAAGAAACAAGCATGATTGCTTGCTCCAACTACCACTTTAAAAACAGCCAGTATGATGTATTTTGGGAAATCCCCTTTTCTTTGGTTTATAACAAATTTGTTTTTTAAACTGGGAAGCGGAACATTAATTCTAAACAGAAACATAAGATCATCAACTGTATTTTTGTTACTTTCGGCAGACTATCATCATTATATAGGCATATTCATGGTATAAGAATTTATGTCACGGTCAGCTCTCAGTTGTATAAAAGCAGCAAGGCTAGAAAATATTCCAGGTCAAGAAATGGTCTGGTATATTAAACTCCACATTCCGAATTTTTGCCAGTACCTTAGAAAATTTTAAATTTTAAATCGAACAAACAGATGTGATTACAAACAATCAGGGATTTGTGGTAACTATACCTCACTCCAAGACCTGACCACAGAAAGGTGGTGGTTTGATCTCTTTATTAATAAAGTTTAAGGAGAGTTTGAGAGTATATTCATGTTTCCCCTAATTTCATTTATATACCAGTAACCAATTGCCACCCAGTGATGTCAATAAAAATGATCTACGCCGCTATTTTTTTCAATACGGCGGGGCCTGAGAACCAAAAAAAATTTTTTTTTTGTTGGCCTTAGTGGTGATGTTTTTACAGACTTTTATTTATTTTTTGTACTGTGAGTGCCTTGGGTCCCATTTTGACTTGTTCCTCCTTTAGAAGAACTGAAATGTAATTCAGTCTGAATGGTCAATGATCAGCTTATTTTTGAAATAATAGCATAGTTACAAACAATGTGCTATATGTAATGTCATGGAGGTCCAGTGGCTAACTTGCTTGACTCATAAATGCAATGGTGTGATAGCTTCACTGCTCAAGAACTAAAATCCAGTTTTCTGCCTTCGATAGAATGAGGTCAGGATATGGAAACACACAAGTTTGATTCTGGCCTTACTTGTCTTGCCATTGCTTAAATTCGCAGATCTGATGAGAATCAAATCACAGTAGGTTGTAGCCTCTTACAATTATGATAATAAGATTAAAAAGAAAGAAATTGTGTTGTATCATCATTGTGAACGTTCAATAGCAAAAAGTTGAATAAGTCCATGCAATTAAATTTTTGACATCACAATTTTTTATTGACAAATGACTTTTTGTTTTGGACAGATTCCGTTGTGAATTTGTTGACATTCCGTCAGACGGAGACACATCTATAGAAGAGACCAATCAGATTGAGAGGGCTCTGATATCATTCATCAAGGGTAGTGCTATGAACGAAGGACGCTGGTCCCTATGTGATAGTCTGGAACCAGATATAAGGTCAGTCATTGTGCATTTCCATGTAAATATCGGGAATCTCGATCTCGAAGTGGAGAATCTGATGTCGAGTTGGGTACAAGCTCTAGAACAACAAGGCTGGTATTGATATCTTGTTCACTCATCGGTTTATTAGATGAAACATTATTTTGGTAAGAAAGCTGTTGTAGCAATTTTTATACACCCTTTTGAAAAAAAGGTTGTGTTATGTAATCAATCCGTCCGTCTGTCCGTCCGTCCATTTTTAGCTGGCTGTCTAGCCATCCGTCTGTTGTAACATTTTTGGTTTCCGACCGATAACTCTATTTTGAATTATTTGATCTGATTCAAAGTTGGTTTTTCCAGATAAAAATACATGCCAAGTTCGAATATGGGTTCTGTCCAATTATTTTTGCGTAAATTACCGCCCTTTTTCGACTTTGAATTTGAATCACATTTTGGCATTGAAATTAGGGGTATATAAGAAATTCTTTGTAAGCTCAAACTGTTATTGTATTTTGAGGTAGTACAATTCTAAATGGTTAATTGTGCTGATGACCAACACCATTACCAAATATTATTGAGATCCAATAACCGATGGCTGAGATATCTGCTCAGGTCAGATGGACAACAAGACGGACGGACAAGGATGGATGATGGACGCATGTAATCCATTATACCCAAAAAAGTGCATTGCTAGGGCATGAAAAATATACGCGGGCTTTCAGAGAGGAAGACTTTCTATTGCCTGAACTGCAGGATTGCCCATCAGTACCACCGATCAGATCTCACTATTAGTAGCCCAAAGAAAAATGTGTCCAATCGAAGTGATTAACGTAACGCGATATGACGTAAATTGGTGGAAGCCTGCGCGCTTCCATGAAATGATATTTCGGTGAGACAACAATAGACTCAGTATGTCAGTATATGTTTACACAGACTGGGAGTTACTGTGACAGGAATGACTTTTTGCAACAACTGTGCAGCCTCATTCGGTGTATAATTTACACCAATCGGGCTAGCATCACTAAATTCACCCTCTGGGGACCTCATTCTGCAAATGACAGACACACTATTTCAAGGCTTGTTCCTGCCATATTTACAAATCTGTATGCCCCATGTGTTCCATATGCATCCCTTGGACATCACACAATGTAATTGACGTTTGCCTCAACCATGAAACAGGAACTATAACATAAAAGCATCATTACTCATGACAAAACAAGTCACATATGTGCCTGAATAAACCTTGTAAGTCTGGTTTTTTTTAATTCATGGATTCTACGACATGTGTGTTAATAGGTTTGTCAATACGAAACTTGAGCCATCGCAGAAGGATAGAAATTGAGGCTCCACCTCTCATTCTATTCTTCCACGCTGTCACTTGTGCCATATCAACAAACCAAATAACACACTTGTGTCGTTCTGTGTATATCTTTCATGCTTTCTTCTATATTTCAGGGTAGCTATAACGATGATGTGTGGAGACCCATATTCCATTGATATACCACTGGGTCCATTACTCAACAACGACTCTTGTCATGTGTCTCCCGACTACAAAGCAACATTAATTCTCGAGACTTTCCTCGAGTTCTCTAAGCTCAAAGTGGAGATAACTCTAATGTCTTATCACGATGCTATTATAAGTAACAGAGATGGTGCGTGGTATCATGGATATATTCTAGTCTATTCTGCCAAACGGAAAGCTTCCATAGCAACCCTCAGGTAAGAATGACCATTTTTTGTATTGTGATTTAAGTACACAGGTTCTCCTCAAATATTGTTGGTGTAATCAGACAATTTGTAAAAGTAATAATTGATTAGTTTTATAATCATTGTTTGCTATAACCTTATGCTATCTACAGTTTTCCGTTTTTATGTCAGAGACTGATTAAATTAAAACAAACTTTAACTCAATCAAATTAATCGGCAGGCAATCTATTAGAATCGCATTGTTTCCTTGCATCAGTAAATATGTCATCGCCAATCACTAGTGCTCCTAACTTCAAATAGTAGCAAGTAGTATATAGTGTGCCAAAGTTTGAAAGATGATTAACTTTGCTGTCTTCAGGTCATTTACACAGTTTCTGCCGGAGGTGCCCATGCTTTTGTTAGCGATTACGGACAGTGGAATCGCAGCTTCTGTGTTCAGTGACGATGCCAATCAGTCGCTAGTTGCGGAGGGAAATTCCTTAGCAGACCGCTTGAAAGCAAGGTTTATGACAACCACAGCCAACTTCCCTTCACAAAGTACGTATTGCTATTTAACCCTTCCATGATTGGAGCTTCCTGAAATTTTGCGATAACCCTGTACCAATGCATTCTCTTATATATGTGAATCTCCCATAGGGAGCCTCACATATATAAGAGAATACTTTGGCCTAACAGTATTTACCTTGACCTTGTAAGCCAGTGCATTCTCTTATATATGTGAGGCTCCTAGTCTCACATATATAAGAGAATGCACTGGCACAGGATCTGTAATGGTGCACCAGCGCAGCTCCTGTCAGTTTGCAAACTTTCAGGAAGCTCCAGTCATGAAAGGGTTAAGAATGGACTATCTCTTCAGGACTAACATATACTAAAACAACAAATTTGCTGATGCTGTCTTTTCTGGATATTGCTGTTTAAAATATTAGTGTTGAAACGACTAGGGTATTTCGTAGTCAACTAGTCGGTGGCTGTTAGTCGACTACTAGTCGACTAGTCGATACCTACTAGATGTAGAATGATCAAAATCCCACACAGGATTATCGAAGTAAATTCTTAGACATCGAGGATCTGCCCATTTCATAGCTGTTTGTCATCATAAATTTATTAAAACATGCATATATTTATCATTATAATTATCAGTGTTGACAGTCTATAGTGACAGGTAAGTATCATGAACATCACTCATATCATATAATATTGGGGTAAACTTCAGCGTTGAAGTTATGTCGCATGCGATCCAGACAAATTTATGGTCATAAATACTATAGAGAGACTTCAAAACAGCTGGATGCAACAATATTCCTAACTTTGGGCTCATGCGCAGTGTATTTTTCACCCGATATCACAACCATAACATTTTACGCAATGTTCAGTAGGATATTCTGCTATACCATGTAACTGTTGGCCTATTTTAGGGGTATGTGGGTTGTGTGACAATGATTCAATGACTTGATTAGAAATCTGACTGATATATTGGCATAAGCCAGCACAGTATTAACATATACCACCCCCTGTCGGGAGTGAACTGAACACTCGGTCAGAATTTGTTTGATCATGTATCAGTCACCGCATTGTCAAAACCACAGTTACTGGACAAAAAGTCCCAAAATAAGGTTTTAGTCGAATTTATAAATTGGTACAACTAATATAAATGCTCAAGTAATGAAAGCATTACCAAATATCCGGACAAACATATCTCAAATAAATGCACTAAAATACAAAACACCTGGCATATATCGCCTGTTTCCTATAAATAACATACTCATCTACAACTCTGCGGTGATAAATTCATTCTGGATGCCAAATTAACGGTGTTTGAAGCATTTTTCATAATTAGCGACGAGTGGCAAGCAACTACCGATTAACACATATGAGGGTTTTAGTGACCTATTCGGAGAGGTAACTGGCTTGGAACTTTTTGGCCAAAAGTGGGGCCAAATGAAATTTTCTTTGGACAGTTTTGAATATACCGGTATCTGACTCTTGGTCAATTTTGCCATTGACAGCGCAAACCCTGCTGCTAATATACAAACAATAACTCCCACCGTTAGTCTGAGCACAACATATGCACTAGAAGGGATGAGTTGGTTTCACATTATGCACCAGCATTCAGCCAATATACCAAGCTGGTGTAGATGCAGGAAACATGGTTTAGCAGAAGAGAAGCCATCAATCAGTGCAGACTGTTATGAAAAAATTAATTTTGTCATTGTAAATGGCAGTCCAGAAGAGAGTGACCACATTTAATAAAGCTGTTCCTGAATGGCTCAGTCAGTGTTCCATTTTAACCCTTTGTTTACTAAATTGATTCTCCCATCAGTTTCTAAAAGGATATACTGGAACGGTCTTGTTCATTGGGAGGGATGTTCAGAAAAAGAGAAAAATATAAGCAGATGACAGACAGATAAACAGATAATACAAGTGCAGAAGGATTCCTATTCATTGTTAGGAAATTTTCAGACAAAACGTTGAAAATTTATCTGAACATTTCCCATAGGGAACTACTCATTAATGTGTATTTATTAAAGAAAGGTTTAACCCTTTCATGATGGGAGCAGTGCTGGTGCAGCATTAAAGATCCTGTTCCAGTGCATTTTCTTATATATGCGAGTCTCCAATAGTGAGCCTCGCATATATAAGAGAATGTACTGGCTTACAAGGTCAAGCCTTGTTAGACCAATATATTCTCTATGGGAGATTTGCATATATCAGAGAATGCATTGGTACAGGTTTTTTATTCGCAAACAATTCAGGAAGGTCCCATTATGAAAGGGTTAAAGAAAGGTTTTAGGTGGTGCAGAGTTAGCTTATTTCAGCAATGATGACCAGTCAACTTTTCCAAAAAAATAAGACTTCATAAACAAAGCTAGATTTGAAAAGCCAAAGTATTCGTGGTGGCTTATTGGTTTATTTTCTGAAAAGGTAGTTTTTGCAATTTGTCGTACCAAAATTAATCATTTTGATGTAAAAATCTAAAGAGTGTACCTAAATTACATGACTAGGTTTTAAGATTTGTGATTTTCATAATGATGATGCGACTGCTGTTTGATTTCATTTAGTTTTTACTCTATTTGTTTCTACTAAAACGTTAGATTTGAGAATTATCTTTTTTTTGAATTCCAAAATGATCTATAGTTCAGAACAAACGTCCGGTGTACGTAACATGTAAATTGGTGTCATATCTCTACCACCTATGGCCTGGAAGTGTCGACCTTGTGATAGAAAATCAATCTTTCCAATTGTAAGCAAACTACATGATACAGTTATGCCAATTCCATTGCTAAAACATTAGATGAACACAGTCACACTCAAAAGACTCACAAAACCATCCAGATTATACATTTGGTACATTGACAATAAAACATAATTTATATTTCATATTTAAATTGTTTTCGACCCGATACATTAAATATATCTATTTTTTTACAGCATTCTATTTTCAATGGTGTATAATATAGAATTTGATCAAAAAAATATAATTTCTGGCTTTAAAGATGATGTGGACTTTCAGTAAATAGCTCTGTCTTATGTCATACTGTATTACTATTTGCTATTATTATCTGTCCTCCATACGTGCATGCAGTCATATCTGGAAAATATTTGCTCACTTGCCATGAAAGATTTTAATAATGTGAATCCGATTTCAACTGTTCTGTGTGTTGTGTTTATGTCTGTGTTTATGTTTTTATTTAGTTTGATTTCTTTAACAATTACTTTAACACAGATGTTTTATTGCCATTATGTTTACTTATGTATATAAAAGTCCCATTCATATATAAATATATATATATATAAATGCTGTATTTATTTAACCATTTTACTACCAGTCCTGTTGTCCTCAAGAATTTTTACGATGGTTGGCAGAAATCTAAATTATTTCCAGCTATCACAGAACTAGGAACATTTCATGATACAAGGTCAGGTGCAAGTCTGAGTTTAGGGTGCCTGTCATTTGCAGAATGAGGTCCCCAGAGGGTGAATTTAGTGACGCTATCTCGCATAGTGGCCTAGCATCATTAAATTCACCCTCTGGGGACCTCATTCTGCATGGCCTCATCTGCAATGGGAGACATAGACTCATATTGAAGTTCCCAAATGGTGAATATTGTGATGTACACCCTTTGGGAACCTCGATTATGCAATGTGTCATCTGCCAATTTGGGGATATAGAGAGACTAAACTAAAAAAGAAATCTAAGTTTCTGTAGAAATTTGATAATAAAGAAACTTTCCAGAGAAGATGAGGCCTAAGCAGAATGAGGTCTCCAGAGGGTGAATTTAGTGATGCTAGCCCGCTCTGTGTGATAGCGTCACTAAATTCACCCTCTGGGGACCTCATTCTACAAATGACAGGCACACAAAACTCAGACTTGGTCAGGTGGGAGGGTGTTTTCTGATCCCATATCACAGATTATACCAATACCAAGTGAAAAAAATCCGAATCCATGTTTAAAGACAAATGATGACATGTTAATCATTAATATAAATGTTCAGGCTTATAAACTAGACCAAAAAAATAGAGCATCAATCAAGAGAAGGGGCCTCCCAGTTTCAATATTCACCCAATGTTTGTTATTTTATAACACAATATCATGGGGTGGGTCCTGCTTCTGTTGAAGAAACAATTGCACTGAAAAAAAAAAACCAATTCCTACAGTTCTAACAGTTTTCATTGTTGTTTTTGACCTTCAATTATCCATGTGATGCCATACTCAGCTCATTTATCCATGTGATGCCATACTCAGCTCATTTATCCATGTGATGCCATACTCAGCTCATTTATCCATGTGATGCCATAATCAGCTCATTTATCTATGTGATGCCATAATCAGCTCATTTATCTATGTGATGCCATAATCAGCTCATTTAATTCTTCTGGTTCTTTAAATGTTATGATTATTGAAAGATATACAGATTTCCTGTATTAGTGTATGATGTTCATCCTAGGTATAGGTATGGAACTTCTGGAACCTGCTCATATATTAAAAAATATATATATAAAACAGTATACTGGTATATTTCATGAAAAATTACGTTATGTGAAATACCCAAGGGGAATGAGGGTGAATACAGTAATTGTCATGGAATGGATTCAACATAAAGCATTGTGCTTGTGATCGTGATTTCTGAAAACATAATTTAACATCCTATCCCACGAGAATATGATATGTGTACCTCATGTGAACATGTTGCATACAATCTATGGAATTATTATATTAGTTTTGATTCATTATGGCTTCATGAATTCTAGTGACAACAACACTATACAGTCCAACTCCACCAGGAAGCATCCAATACCCAATTTTCAAACAGCAATCTATTCCACCGGGAGGCTTTCAGTACCAAAATACGACATATCAACTAGACTTTCAAACAGCAAAGTTTTTTCGATATTTCATGACGGTGACAGTGGTGCGATAAAGGGAGGGGATAAAGTGCTTAGGGATTGACTTGGAACATCTTGATTTTCTGGTTTAATTATATAATTAAAACAGAGATTGCGCAACCATTTGGTCATCTAGCTAGGTCTAATCACCACAATTTTTTGGGGTTGTGTGTCCTAAAAATTTAAAAAACAAAACATTTTGACCTTGCAGCGTGGAGTGTTTTCCTAACCTTATCCCCCCATGCCCTTCCCAAAAAAATTTGCCCATTTCAGCCGAACGTTATAAATGTAATCGTCCCTAAAGAACTGGGAATTTTCCACTTTGACGGATTTCTTATTTTCCAGGTCCCATTTTGAACAAAATCCTTGTATGTTTTACCTTATTAACCACATCCATTCCCTAAACCCTTTCATGATGGGAGCTGTGCTGGTGCAGCATTGAAGATCAGGTGCCAGTGAATTCTCTTAAAAATGTGAGTCTCCCATAGGGAGAGAGAATGCACTGGCTTTCAAGGTCAAGATAAATATTGTTAGGCCAATGTATTCTCTTATATATGGGAGACTTGCATATATAAGAGAATGCATTGGCACAGGGTTTTCACAAAAATTCAGGAAGTTCCAGTCATGGAAGGGTTAAGAAATAGTTTTGTTATCTCTATGTAGTTGTAGCATGAACATCTGTATCAGTGTTGTCTAACCTGTCTGCATGCTTCTCTCATTTTTACTTTGTATAGCAGCTGTATACACGACCTTCCTCAAGGATGTCTGGGAGAGGCGTGAAGAGACAGAGGAATTCTTCGAACCTGAGGATGGACCATGCCCACCAGCATACGAGGAAGAAGATAATCATTGTATAAAGAGTCGACCCCCGGCTCCGTTACCCGTCGATATGTACCAGTCATATATGAATACAAAGAGCAGCAGCAACAGGTGGGTCATATTCCAATATTCTTAACCCTTTCTGTACTAAATGGATTCTACCACTTAGTTTGTAAAAGTATACATTGGAATGATTTATAGCAAACAACAGATAATACTGTTGCTGAAGGAGTCCTATTTATTGGAAGGAATTCAGATATGGTCATTTCCTGAACTTATTGTCTGAACATTTCCTAAGGCAACTACACGTCAATGGGTATTTATTAAAGAGAGGGTTTTAACCTTTTGAACCTGTAATGCCAAATATTTGTGTTATTCTTATTGGTGTTGAACCATTGTGTGAAAACCACCATCGGCCTATTGGACACATGTATTAATGGGCTGATGCCAATGCCGACTACATGTCGTCGGTGTAATTCTAAATGGTCGTATGGCCTAAACATCAACTTTACAGGAGAGACAAAAAACTGAATAAAATGAGCAAAATATAGTATTGTCGAGAAATTTATCAACTGATTGGCAGTTATCTTCGCAAACGTTGTTCATAGTCCAATAGTGGAAAAAAATACTTTAAAAGCAATGTACAACATTTTGGAATTAAGACTTTGTCCATATTTCACGATATTCGCGTCATACGATATATTTTAATTACAGATAGAAAATAAATTTATTCTATACGAGTTTTTAGTTGTATATACCAACTTAATACACCCGGAATATCGGCGAAGACAACATATTCTATAGCTCCATAAATAGCGGAGTTCACATGAGTTTCTATTTTATACGGAATGTATCAACCGAGTTCACTAAATTAAATTTGAGCCGAGGTTTATACAGAGACTCGAATATAATTCAGTGGACGAGGTTGACAAATTAGGTATAAAATAGCACAAGTCTGAGACACTTTTTATCACAGGATCAAATAAACGTGAAGCAACGTGAGATATTCAACGAAAACAGCAACCATTAACTGCAGTGGTCGAAAGTTATTTAAAGAATGGCGTGAAGTCATGGCACGTGCTGATATTACACGTGTGTCTGACCAATTATGTGATAAATGAACACGAGAGAGCAAGCGAGCCAGAGGGGATATCTATAGTGTTAGCGATAGAGAGAGAGGGCAGGGCGAAAGCGAGAGAGACATTCATAGAGAGAGGGGGACAGCGATAGAGAGACCGAGGGACATACGTGATTGTCAGGTGTGAGTCTGTATGGTTACATGAGCGTGGTTAGAAGTGAGTAAGAGATGGATTATTGGTTGTTGGTAATGTAATGTGCTATTATTGTTATAGCTTAATCTGTGGTAACGTGTGACTGGGAAAGTTTTAATAATGAAAACAAGAACAAAGTCTATCTGTTTCTTCATGTTCTTTTCGATTATACTGCTTGTGATACCTTTTATAATTTTTCATCCGTACCCACCACGAAGTCATCTAGTATGGGGCGCCGTTCTCCTATTTAATACCTATTTGTGATATCAATAACTCGATTTTGTGATATCACAAGATGAATATATGATATAAAAAAATTGAATATATGATTTAAAAAAATAGTAAGCATTTTGTGATCGAATTTGTGATATCATATATTCATTTTGCGATATCAATAATTCGGATACAAAGACTATTTATTGATATCATAAAATGCATTTGGTGACATCATACAATATTAATGATAACATAAAATGAATTTGTGATATCACAAAATTATATATTCGATTTTCTGATATCATAATATTATTTTATGATATCACAAACTTGAATTAATTTTCTCATATATTAATTTTGGGATATCACACAATGTTGAATGAATAGTGGTACAGCTATGCCATTTCCGATTTATTGATATCTCAAAATGAACTGGTAATAGCACAAATTCATTATGATATCACATATATAATTTATGATATCACAAATTCGAATTTATGATATCACTAGATGCTTACTATTTTGTGATATCACAAATTCGATTTTATGATATCATAAATTCATGTTATGATATCATAAATTCATGTTATGATATCACAAAATGTTGAATGAATACTGTTACAGCTATGTCATTTCCTATTTATTGATATCTCAAAATGAATCTGTGATATCACAAAATAGGCAATAAATAGAAGAACGGCGCCCCATACTCTAGTTCCCATATTAGTGTGCTACGTACATGTACTCCCGACAAAGCTGAGACTCCAAACCCAGGACATGAAAGTGCATGGTAAATGAAATAATAATATCATGTTAACTAAAACACATACTTTTCACAACTTTGAGGAATCACATAAACATATATACAGAGTAACAACGAACAATGGAAATATAATTTTGAAGTTTACGCCATGGTATTTAGCATACACTAGTCTAGTCATTGTATATCACCATATTGTCTGGTCAAATCCATCCAACCGATGTCGCCAAGCACAACAACCTGACTTCATCATTCATCTCAATTGTGGCTGAGACTGTCATAGAACGTGTGATAATCCTTTGGAATTACAGACTTTAAGTCTTGCAGATCCTTAAACTTTGAAGATTTTATTGGCATCTTTCCGTCGTGTAATTGTGGTAATTGGACATTGTGATAATCTGTGCTAGATCTGGAAATTTGGCGTCTAGGTCGTTTCGGTATATCTCTAAACTCGGAGGAGTAATCGAGTTTATACTCAATTCGCCCATCGGGCATGTATTTCATGCATCTTATGTCCACGACAACAGGATCTCCAACAGCTACTCCAGGTCGAATTGACTTATAAAAGTCTAAAACTTTGAAATTCCTAAAGAAATCATACCTCAAATATTTTACGGTATATGGTTGGCTTCTCCTTGCATTGGCAATCACGTCCATTAATTATGTGGAATATAAATAAGCCTGTTCCGTTTGCTCTTTTCAATGGTGCTATGCACGGAATCAGCCTCCATCCATATATAGATCTGAGTATGCCCTTTTTCGAGGTATTTCTGTTGTATTATTATTTTTTTATCCATGGCGATCTTAAGTAAAGCATTTGACAGCACTGCATTCCTATTTTGGTTTGTACATCCATCTGTGAATATAACTATTTCTTCTACAAAACTTGGCAAGTTCAATATATAATCTGTTAAGCAAGATGCGTAGGAATCAGCGGACAGATCACCCTCTGCCTCGTGCCACAAATAACATGTAGCATCTCTGCTCTGCAGATTGTAAACAGTGTAGTTATGGCAAGTCAACTTCATCTTATAGTACATAGCACTGGCTTGTAAAGCTGGTGACAGCAGGGCTGACTCCATGTCAGCTGTTAATACAACAAATGTTTTGTCAACCAAGGCTCTATCTTTGTCTTTAGTTTTTTCATTTCTCGCTTCCCGTTTTTTTCTTTGATGATTTTCATACTCATCCTTAGTTATATTTCCAGCGTTGAATGAACAGCACACGTCACACTGGTCCTTCTTAGGTTTAAATATTCCTATGTTCATTGTTTTGCATGCTTGCATAAGTGTGCCCTTAGAATTCTTTTCTGTTGTAACTTTTGTTTTCAAATATTCTCTATATAGCTCGGCAAATGAACGGAATGTCGGCTCTAAATATACCTTTGATGTAGAGGCTCGACAATAATGCGATTCAAGTTTTGGTAACGACTCGAGAAACCGTATAGCGCGACTCAATTCAGGCCCTGGCGAATCCGGCTCGGGGCGAGCTTTAACTGATCTTGGAGGGGTGGGAACACCGCAATCATTAGCCAATTTTATCCACCCATACACTATCTTTTCTCCAACTCCTAAAGTCGAAAGAAACATAGATTTACATACAGTTTTCAAACTTTGATCCTCGCGTTTTCGTAACTGGTAAGAGAATGAGTGACCTTTACGTGATCCTCTTTTATTATTTAGACACAGAGTTTGGAAGACCAATCCACACACGAATGTCTTTTTCGCGTTCCAGTCCATCTCAGTCCAGAAGGAAGAAAACATTGCGTTCCTGTCATCGTCATCAAAATAAGAACATTCCTTTGTCTGTTTACATCTGTTCGTACACCCGCGGGGTCCTAAAGACCTTTTAGGTCGCTCATTTGTAAACTTCCATCCTTCCGAGCATCGTTTTGTTCCGTGATATTCTTCTCCCAACATTCGCATCTTTTTGTTCGTATTCTATTTCCATGATTGCGGTTTAGGTATTTTGTTTCGTCTTTTTCTTTTTCCATCCCTCCGTGGACTGTCGCTCCCGCTACCAGATGAACTCTGATTATCATATACATTGACACCAGATGTCAGGTAAGTATGGTCTGTAGCTGGTTGTTTGTTTTCATCTGGGGACCAGTCTGGATCATTATCACTATCATCCAGGAATGGAATCTGCACTACTACATGTATATAGATGCTCTTCGTCCTCCAGGCAAGCTAAATTCGCGTTATCAACTAGCTCGTTAGCTAGTGTTATTGTTTTACCCTGAATTAAATATCGAACTGGAATAGCTGATGGTGGCTGATATGGCACTGTATCAGGATGCTCAGGAGAATCGCCCACATGTGCCATGTGTCCAAGTAGCGTGGAGTGCTCAGGGTCCTCGGTGCGAACTACCTCTTCACATACTTGCTCTCCATCCGGGAATACAGTTATTATTATACCCCCACTTTCGAAGAAAATGGGGGGTATACTGGATTGACTGCGTCCGTCCGTCACGCTTTCTCCGTCCGTTTCTCCGTCCGTCCGTCCGACCTCATAACTTGAACAACTATGAACCGATTTCAATAATTTTTTGTATGCAATCTCCTTAGGACGGTCTCTCCGCATGATGCTAATTGCGGTCCGACTTTTTTTTCTTCATGTTACGCCTCTTTTTCGACTTATTCTGTCCGACTTAATAACTTTAACAAATATGAACCGATTTCAATAATTTTTGGTATACATGCTTCTCACAATACCCTCTCTACATGATGCGGCTAGGGATTGGCTCAGACTGTTTTTCGTAATATAACACCTCATTTTTGACTTATTTTGACTTAGAAAATTCTGTCTGACTTAATAACTTTAACAAATATGAACCGATTTGAATAATTTTTTCTGTACAAGCTTCTTGTGACACCATATCGATATTATTAGTCCGAATTTTTCTTTAAAGTTAAAAATCTTTTTGGTTGAGTTTACGGATAATGCGGGTTGAATTTGCCATGGTGGGGGTATGCTAGCACTCGAGTGCACACCTCTTGTTGTATCTACTTGACGGTCGAGTGTCCAGGTAGGTTCTGATGTTTCATTTGATTCTGCTATACATCTGTCACGACTACACGATGCACTGGCAGACGGGGTTTGTTGACGGGACATTTCCACAAGCCGCTTCCCTCTGAATAGTTGGAAGTCAGCATTAACACGTTGAGTGCCGGAAATCAATTAGTAATCTCGCCAGTTTGCCAAATCGTGGCAAGATAGATACCCGTAGTAGACCATAATTTGGCTTCAATGAAGCAAGAATTGGACGACGTCGCGACTTTAGATGACAGAAACGGCGATTGATAGTACTACGAGATAACTCGTAGCCGGCAATGGCGGAAGGAATTTGGGTATTCCCACCACCAGTGCCAACTACGAGTTATCTCGTAGACACAATTGGACACGTTGGAGCAACAAATATGAAGTAGAATGTAACCCAAACAAGTTATTTTGGTGGTCAGCATATTTATGGAGGTGTGTCTGTCCTTGTGGTGGTTATAGCTCGTTATATAGTTATATTATGGCTGATGCACGCTGGAGCAAATTACTTATATGAGCATGCATGGCTACAGACGGTGAATCCTACGTGGAATCGGGTGAACTTGTTTCCTGTGAGGATGAGTTTATTTCGTCAATGACTACGAGCATGCATCTTTACGAGCATGCATCTTCTGTTGTTTCGGGCATTGTAAGTTATCTCCCATATAGCCTGATTTTGGCCTATGCTAGGGTTCCAAAGTACAGTCCGAAATAATAGTGTAGGAATAATTGTCAGCACAAAATAAAAGCAACGATGCAACAGTAGCCAAATAGATCACTGTACACTCATGAGTGTGCTACATGTAACGATTCCATATCATCCATACGTCTGGAAATAAGTTACCCTTACCCCAAACCTCTATGCTACACAAAAACATTTATCCGTACATACATGTGGAACAGCTCGATGAACTGCATGACGTCTAGAGTACGGGTTTTTTTTTTGCTTTCCATTGTCCAACACGTTCGGAAGAGGGTACAATGTAGCTTTGGGGAATAGTTCCGCTTTACTTGAATTATAAATAATAAAATACCTAGCCCCCAAATGGAGCCGCACAGTGTAGGCCTATTCCAAAAACAACTGCTGTGTCCCCTAATAATGAGATAATGGTAGCATCAACGTGCGTAACGTCATGGATTATCCGCTTATTTTGTATTGGATGCGTCCATTCGCACGTGCGTGAGAGGGAACATATTTGGCAGGCCTGTGTGACGCGTGTGGGTGGTTGTGCGAAGTTTCAATGTGTTGAAACACAACGATGTAACCATTCCTCGAAACTGCCTTCGCATGTTTGTACATTGTGAATATCCACCCCCCCCTGATTGTGTTTGCAAGCGTGCATGCACATTATCAGTCTATTGAATACCAAAAACCCAGTCCAATTACCCACACATGACTGCCTCTGGTGGTCACTCAGTGAGACAGTGTCAGCTGTATTCACTCACAACTGGATCATTTTGAGTAGAATATATGTGCTCATGGTGCTCACCTCTGTTGAACAATGCAAGGAGAGCCAAACTATTTATTTTATAAAATCACTGTTCTGATGTCCCGAGGCGGGTTTTCGTGGTGCATCGACCTATTCCACTGCTTCCGTTTGTAGGTTACACGACATGGAAACCACTACGAGATAACTCGTAGTGGCAACCTGCGAAGGTTGCGTACTACGAGATAACTCGTAGTGGCACTCAACGTGTTAACAGCCATTCTTGCAGTTTGGGTGGAATTTCCACTCCAATTGGGAATAGTCGTCTCCTCGTCTTTCCACCACAATGTAGCGAGGGGTTGTTTGGCTGAATATAGAATAATAGATTGTCTCTATGAAGGAAAAACTCTGTCTCGAAAAGTCCCCATGTTCCCTGGAGGCAATTTGTCTGAGAACCGGCTGTATCGGCACTATCCTGGTATCAGATCGACTGCGATTCCATTGGGATGCCATATAATCCTGCGGGAGAGCACAAAATAACACATTCCAGTTGACCTGAATGCATTGTTGTTTGTGGAGATGGGGACCTATGTATAGCTATAGCAAATGAAAGCCAGTTCAGCGTGTTCGTATGCAATTCAAGTGTTGTAAGTGCATCGAATTCATTTATGAAAGGCATTTAGCCACAAGACTGATCGCGAATTACATATATTTATCCAGAAAAGGAATTTGTTTTATTTGCAGAATAGTATTATTTTGTTTCAGTAAAACGATGAATTAAATATATTTGATTTAAGGGGACTAGAGGACTTTGTGATGAGTACATGTGAAAATTAGAATAAATATCAAGCAGTACCATCGAAAAAATCATGATAAAATATATAGATTTCATTCATATTTCCATTAATAAATGTCAACAGTAACTAGATATTGCCTGTCGACATCTATGTTATATGAACAAAACAGTGTCTGTTTATCACACTGTTAGCCTGCAGTACAATTACGTAACAATTACAATTACGTAACACTGATTTCAGCCTGCGATATTTCATGACTGGAGTATTTTAATAGATAATAAGAACAAAGTCTATCTGATTTACCTTGTTCTTTTCGATAATACTTGGTTTGATACTATTTAAATGTTTTCACGAGTAACCACCACGATATCATCTAGACCCTTTAACTCTTCTTACATGTTTAAGATATATGATATACAGTTGCAAATGCCAACAGTTATACATCACAGTCACAAACCAGTGTCCAGGTAGAGAACGGTTAATCGTTTATTTAAGAAATGAGTCCTAAATGAATGTCGTGGGAGTGTGTGTTATTGTGGGATACGGCGATGTGGTTGTTCGGGGTTCCATAAATGTACCCCGAAAGACCAAATTGCCGTATATCTCCCAATAACACACACTCACACGACATTCATATCTTATATTTATTTATTCCCATAATATATGAGTGAATTATTATTTAGTTTCCAAATAATGGCCGATAATTTAAGATTAGCCGACTTATCACATAAAATCAGCCAAATAAAAGATTTCAGAACATGTCGCGGCAATATCATGATGATACAAATATATGTATTCCGATGTAATTCGGTTGAATTTTGGAAAGCACGTCCAATTATTCTTACCGCGTTTAGTACATTGATCAGTTCAGATTATATCAGCAGAGTGTTGCTGTTACACAGTGTAACACACAAGGGCACTCTGCATTATACGTATGTAACTCCCGTTGCCCAAAATCCGTTGACCAACCACACAACAGTATTTAATGTATCGCAGATGGGCTATGTAAATATAATTATTGCAATGACAGCAATACGTGACATAACAAATATTTCTTAAATAACAGTAAACATTGACTAAAATAAAGACAATGAGATTAGCAATGTCTCATATCTGTTATCTGGCGTTAAACTGAATGACCAATGCCCTGTTTGGCTACAATAACTGATGTCGCTCATCATGATAAGTGCTAAAATGTCGTATGTGTATACTTGACTGCGTGCATTGGGCAAACCTTAATTCTAAAATATCGTACCCCGTTCTGGAAGGAAGAAACCAATGTCACTTACCTCAAATTCCACACAGCACTATGGGTAAGGTGACTAGTTGTTCATTTGAAATGGGCGTGACAATTAGACAGCCAAATTAATCAATTTAAGGGTGCCTTGACGACATTTGTTTTGGGGCATCCATGTCGAATAAAATGCCAACTTCAAACAACTCGATATCGAGCTATAGTTTCAAGAAAATGAATTACTGTGGCTTCCAGAATGACACATGAGCCATACAACTTACCAATTTGACAGAAGTTTTCTTTAAAAACCAATAAATGTTGACAAAAGTCGCTATGTGGACGTATCAGCTACTCAAACTTTTCGCGGTCATAAAAGAGGGTTCACTGGTGTTGTTCACATTTTCCATTCAAGAGTTATCCCTCTTTCTCTATCTGAAAATGTTGGATTTCCGTCCGTCGTTTGTTAGAATTGTCAAGTTTTTTGTTCGTTCATCACAGTTTATTGTACACAATTTGGTTTCCGACCTGCCCATATTTCAATTTTTACCATGGGGATATCCCAGCACCCATGATGCAACCTCTTGTTCTGTTCAAATTATAGTCACTATCGTTTTCTGTATGAATTCTAGCCACTATCGTTTTCTGTATGAATTCTAACCACTATTGTTTTCTGTTAGAATTCTAGTCACTATAATTTTCTGTCGGAATTAATGACGGGAGGCGATGTGTGACTGGCAATCAGCAAACAAATGGCGTTCGTCGACAGTCTCCGTGAACTGTATTGCCAATACACAATTGTGTGAGCCAAATGCCAAAATGTGCATTGTCTTACCGATTGACTGAGTGTATCAAACACACGAAGGAACAAACAATACAATTTAAATCATCTTGGAATTCAGTATGTGTTTTTTTTGCAACAAACACTTTCAATTTAGTTAGTGTTATTGTCGTTACTCAGATTATCAGATTTGTGTGTAATTATCTTGCGCGAACCAAACAGACTTATTATGCCCCCGATCTCCGATGGAGATTTGGGGGTATATAGTGGAGCCCTCCGTCCGTCCGTCCGTCCTTCCGTCCGTCCTTCCGTCCTTCCGTCCGTCCTTCCGTCTGTCCGTCCTTCCGTCCGTCCTTCCGTCCGTATGAACGTTTCAACTCGTAACTTTGGTTTCGCTAACTCAATTCAGTTGATCTTTGGTATGCTAATAGACCAGCCGGGGGACAAGATTTCCCCATAACTGCGGTTTCGTCCGCCCATTTTTTCCAGAGTTATGCCCCTTTTTGGACTTAGAAAATTCAGGTTTTCTGCTACTTTTTTTGGTTTCCAGATAACTTGATTTTGGATTGTTTATTTGCAAAACCCGTATTTTTGTGTATTACCAATATCGCAATACAGGTCAAGGTAAAATTTCGGTTCAATCGGATAATTTTTGTGAGAGTTATGACCCTTTTTCGACTTAAAAAATTCAGTTTTTTTTTAGAAAATTCAGTTTTCCTTCTATTTTTGTGGCACCAGACCAAATTTGAAGCTAATATAGAACAACATCTGGCATTTTTATAGCGCTTAACCAGATCCTTTCCAATGCCATACACGCATGCGTTTCATCCAAATCGTGATTAGATAAGAATATGTGAAAATAATTTGTACCCTGAACTGCAGAGTACAGCAAATGCATGTGACCGCTAAACGTTGAAAGAATTTAAACAATTCCATCCGACAATAATCACGGACGCGAACGTGCTCAGTGACGATTTGACAACGTTGTCTCTTTCAATGATTGGTGTTTTGAATGTGTCTTTTCTCGGGCATGCCGCCTGATAATTAACCCTACCCTAGCTACACTGCAGTTCGCTGCGCCTGCCCCTTTATATCAGTGGATGTATATATTCTCTGTGTATATACTAGAAGATTGCATTATGAGCCCATTATAGTCTAATTATAGTCTAATTATGATTTGTATGGAGTGGTTTTATCACTTAATTAAGCTTAAATATGTAGTTGGTCAACGGAAATAATTTTTATCAATTGAACGGATGTCTTATCATCGTATCGCAGTACTAAGAATTGAGAGCTGTAGCTCACAAATATCACATTTTCCCTATGATGTCGTTTATCGACGTGTTGGCAAACGACGGATTTACATGCAATAATGTACTAAATTCTTTGCCGCAATGTACTTTAAGGTCGTTTTGAAAATCGAGACCGAAAGTTATCAATTTCCACGATGCAGATTGTGAACAGAGTCGAAACTGACAATGGTATAGTGGACCCCCACTATATATAACTTGGGCAATTATTTCTCTCACAAGTATAGTATCTTTTCCCGAAGTATCGTCTACCATTGTGTATGCAAAAAAGACAGACATACGAGAATATGTCAAAATATGTGCTGCATGATATGAACAAAGCCGCTGATATTGATCACTTATTTCTTTCAAAAGTAGATAGACTAAAACACACCCAATTAGTCAAGCATTTTCAAGCCATTTTAATTCTTCGCACACGCCTGAGTTAAGAGACAAATGCTCTTTATCCATACCATATCATGAATAAAGAAACGCTCTTTATTTGACACACTTAAGGGAAATCGGGACCCTGGTAAATTAGAACCCGATTTATTTTCAATTTTAGATTACTCTTTTCCAAGCGCAATACGTCGGTCTATTGTCAGAAAATTTACAATGTTCAGTTGCGATATGGACGCTAGATTTTATTGTGGTTCGAACTTGTAAAGTGGACCAAAATAAGTTTGAGCTATTTGGTACTGCATACAATGCAGAACATGCAATTATATATATTTTAGTTTTCATCCCTTTTATGTACCTCCAATTTATTCATACATGAAAGTTAAATGGAGACTTTTCACCCATCGTGAACCCCATGGTATCTGGAGATATGCACGTTCTCCATTGTTTGATGTACCGGTAATTTACTGTGTGTCAACCACATGCCGTGATGTTGAGTGTTTCGAATCTCTACATTGCATTCGGTACTTTGAACTGTAATTACTGTAACTTCATTCTCCCGACTAATTGGTCAATAAAATTTAACTTTTATCTATAACTTTCAACGATATACGATTTTGAGCCGGCCAATCGCCAAATACGTGCACTTATTTTTGTGTCGTGCTGATCACGGTATGGTATCTCTCACCCACAAACTTCGCGGTAACATCAAACAAGAATTGTCCAGAAATTGTGCACCTGCTACATCGTAACTGGTTGAGTGTACATGATTTATGATTACTTGGTGTCACTTTCTCTGCGAGATTCCCTTTCATCCTCGATCAAAGAAAGGACCATGATGCCACGGCTTTGTCTTTAACTATTCATAAGTCGTAATTCAGTATTGCCAGTGATTGTAAATTATATCGGTATCACTGCAAGTCGCATGGGACTTCACCTTGTTTATACAAAACGTCGCTTTATTTGTGTTTCACTTTTATGTTTTGATTTTGGTACGGGGAAAATATATGTAGTACGAAAAAAGTATAGGGTCGGCATCCAGAAACCGAAATACCGGAAACACACCTATTTTTTGGGTTTTTGGCATAAGATGTAGAAGTTATACATCATGTATCCAACCTTGTGACGCTATCGTGCATAGACATAGCCTGAGAGAGAATGAAGGCGGTACCGTCCTTACGATAATGTATTTTTAACTTCCCGAAATCACGAATTGGATTCCTGCAGGCCGCCTGGTTTGTTTCATGTATGTTTTCACTTCGCAGTGTAGGGCGGTTCGCGGTAAATTGAACGCGGTTACACGCGGTCACGAAAAAAATTAAGCTGTGTACGGCGGTAACGAGCCCCAATAACGTTGTGACCTGCGGTGACCAGCGGTAAGAATACCGCCCAGTACCGCGGGTCAACCGTCCTCCACCGCAGTAGAAAATGATAAACACGGTATTCTGGTGGTATCACCTCGGTAAGTACCGGCCCAAAACCTTGTGAAACAGGTCACTTAATTAGAGCATAGCCATGGACCGTTTTATACATCCATCTGTGCATATATCACAGCCATGGATTATCGGATCTGAATTAAATTTGGTATTGAGATTCACCATTGGGTGTACTTCCGAAAGAGGGCCTAATGATGTTGTTGGCATTTTCCTTCCCAGAGTTATCCTTCATTCTTTATCCGGAAATAGTTTTATGTTCTCATCTGCATCAGATATCTCAGCCACAGCCATAGTTTGTCAGATGTCAATAAAATTTCATATGGAGGTTTGCCATCGGAAATGCTTTGAAAACAGTAGCCAGTGACATTGTTTGCAATTGACCGTGCCGTCTGTCCATCCATCAAGAACATTGTCCGAGCCTGTTTCCAGTCATTTTTTTTAAAACTTGGCACAGATGTCAATTAGCACCTGCGATTTTGAGTTCAGTCGGAGTCATTTTGGCGGAGTTATTGCCATTTAGTCGACATAGATTTTAGAGTTATTGACTTTCTCGACACATTGAAGATGTGCAACATATTTAGTGAATATGCACTTTGTATTCTATTTGTGTAATCAATTCCTCCCACAGTTTGTAGTATAGGGATCTGAAACCGTTAAATCATTCAAACCTGCCACCTTCGTCAGTGGACATTTTGGCTAGCAACCTTTTATTGTATTAATGTTTTTTTGTCTGTTGGCCTGAGTATCTGAACCATGGTTATAGGTTCTCAATGAAGGTTAGTTGATGAACACCCATCACAAGGGCTTTCAATGAAATGTTGGTGAAGTTTGCTATTTCCATTTAGAGTTATTCTCCTTTGTTTATTTTATATTTGGGATCTTTTCTGCTCACGTTTTAATTCGCCATGGTGCGGGTATGATATCCTTTAAGGTGCAACCTCTTGTTCAACTTGGCTATACATGTAATCACAAAGTCACAAATCAGTCCATGTCTATCTCTTGACTCTTAATCTATTGATATCATCCATTTCAATGTACATGCATGAGCCACTACTTTCATCAGAAAAGAAAACGTTTTTTATTCATTCAGAATAAATAGCTTTATTGTTCAAAATTGAAGTTGAGTTTACCTGCATGCATTATTTTATGCATATTGCAATACACACTTGGCATTTGTGGCTGCTAAGGAAGGATTTTTTGCCACCCTTGATTCTTCAAAAAGCCAGCACTATACAATGAAATTTTAACATTTTACAGCCAAGACACTGAGGATTCTGAAGTTCCTTATGATCAACCACCACATATATATTCGGACAGTGACAACGATAGAGCATCCTCCTCCTCCCCACTCCCATATGATTATGACCCAAGTGCATGTGGCGACGAGGAGAAGCTGATCAGACCAAGCTTAGTAAAACAGAGAAAGGGAATTCCCAAAGGTACAGTATCAACATAGATACCAGCTCTGTAAAATCACTCTTATTTGAGCTTGTGTGATTATTTCAGGTTGCTGATTTTATGCATAAATTTCTTGGCTTTTTTGTGATTTCACAATTGTTTAGTATTAAGTGGTGGTGATTTAATCTTAATTTAATTACTGTATTCTTAACAAAATATATTACTTTGAAATACAGTTTCATTGACTGGGGTGACCACGGCAATGCTTCTCTCATTATTCGGGTGTGTGCAATGATGTTGGTGATATGTGCACTGGGTAAAGATTTGCACTTCCTCTCATATTAAGGTAGTGGTCTTGTGACAGATTTATTTCTTGCTATTGAGACTGAAGGCATTGTTTACTATTATTTTTAGTAGTAGTTAAATCTTGATGCTTGAAGTACAGGAAATTTTAAATTTCTGGTTTCTGTACCACAAAAT
Source organism: Siphonodentalium dalli (assembly GCA_032622095.1). NCBI lineage: Eukaryota > Metazoa > Mollusca > Scaphopoda > Gadilida > Siphonodentaliidae > Siphonodentalium > Siphonodentalium dalli. The sequence goes on from CP136067.1 coordinate 59,469,339, forward strand.
AGGAAAAGTATATTGGATATTGATATAATTAATTAAAAGAGTTAATAATATCAAGCTTTTGTCAGACTATTTTGGAATGAAATATAAAATTGCATTTAATTTAAAAGCACAATTTAACTGCATATTTAAAAAAAAGAATGAATGCATTTTAGTCTCAATTTACAGTAAGTTTCCATTAAGTAATCATATGCCCACTAAACGAGGGATCCATTCACCATTATGATCTTATCATTATGCAATTTTGGTGCCCTTTTAATTCATGAATTTAAAAAAGCGAGTATGATTGTTCAAATGTAATATATTTTCTCTATTAAGGGTCCATTTATTGATCTGAATTTACATGATTTTACTATACAGAGAATAGTCAACCATTAGTAAAATTTCTCGATATTATTCGAACTTAACCCTAAATGTTGCAGCACGCATGAGGATGCATCACAGGTCACTTCCGCCTTTAGAGCGGAGTACCTTCAGTATTAGCGGACAACAAACATACATGACGAAATCACTCGATGAACTCACGACTAGTGGTAAAATGCCGCGATTCCGGAAATCCGAAAGTATGAAGATACCTGCAAAGGCTGAAAAAGGTTAAGCACCAATGTTGTTGTGTGGCGCCATCTTGTCGACATCTGCTTTCTACATGCAGTTGTTCCCCTTGCTATAGATGTGTCCCATATAGAAATTGTTCACCTCTGTATCAATATCAAAACCCTCAGTGAATATCGTGTTGTTTTGGTGGTACATGTACTTATATATATAGATGTCTCACAAATTATCATTTCACTGCAACATTCTTAATCACCCCTTTATATCTATATATCATTTGCGAATTTCAGCAAATCCTTAAATCCAGCTCGAGTCATGAATACACAGAAATGATACAATTTGAATGTATTCAATTTATTCTCTTTATGTATTCTCCTTTTCAACAGTAAAAGTATAAAATGGAATGGCCCACTTTTCATTTAGATTTTTAGGCAGACGGAATGCAGAAAATACTAAGGATTCATTTGCAGGCATGGTCAACCAATAAGTTCAAGGCTCTTTGTTGGACTTATTACCTAAACTTTCCTACAAATTATACAAAAATATAGAAATCAACTTAACTACTCACCAACAAGTATTTATTTTCAAAGGGTTAATATAAGCCATACACCTATGTTAAGTTGGTCAAGTTCTCATGTTTCTGTTGAGTACACAGGATCTTCAAGCATTGATTTGGGTACCCAGGATCTTCGAACGTTGATTTAGAGTAACCCAAGGTCTCCAAAATTTTACCTAATAGATAGGATGTCATAGTCGTAGATCGGTCATCTGCTTCATTTCAATAACAAAAAATCTTTTGCCCAAAAGAAAAACATAATTTTATTTGCATGAGTAATTAACAATGTTATATATTCCAAAATCGCTGCCATTTTGTTTTAATTGGCATGTCTCATTGATGGACGTCACATGCCGATTGGGCAAGATTTTGAGATTCTGGGTACTCCAATCAATGTTTTTGGAAATGGTGATATTTTAATCAATAGAAACATGCGAATGTTATCAATTCAGCCTATGAATGAGAGTATGTTTATCTATCACAAGGTGTAAGTAATTACAATTTGAATCTTGTATATTCTACGACTGAGCCATTAATTTCTAAATATAATTTTCATATCATCTTCAGTGGAAATCCTGATAATTATTATAGAACTTTTTATTTTTTTTGGTAATCTTGATAATTATTATAGAACTTTCTAATTATTTTGGTTTGTAGGGCTACGAAAATCTCTTTGTTCACTATTCAGTCCACTGATGCCAACTTCGAAGGGTAATCGCTGATTTCTCATCACTTTACCTGGGATTATGCTGACTTAGCAATCTGCTATCATCTCATTCACGTTCTTCAATTGTGACATGCGTGCGCAAAATATTCCGATATTTTCTCAGTTTGTTTAAGAAGACAACCCACTCATGTCTACAGTGAAACCTGCTTTGAGCGACCACTGTCATGAGCTACCACCTGGCTTTAACGACTGCATTGGCTTTTTACCGACTGGTTTTACTATATAAATGACCTGCCGTGAGCGACCACCTGTCAAATGCGACCAGTGGTCAGTGAATTGTGGCAAAAATGACAAAATTTAACCGTTATGAACGACCATCAGACATGAAAAATTAGTCTTTAGCCAGTGATTTTCCGACATTAACACCCATTGTGAGCCCCAGATGCTTCAGCAGGATGCATTTCTTTGAATAAAATTATTTGCAATTAGTTGCTTCATCACAGACTATGATTTGGGGATTCCCCATACATGTGACTAAGTGAAATTCCCAGCAGGGGAGATAACATTGGTTCATTTTAATCTAAAAGTTGTATTTGGGAACGTGGATTATAAAAACTTCACCACTCTTATTATTTTTGGCGTAAATGTTGACGATGTGTTTGGACTAACTAATGTATGATGAAATACAAAAAAGATCCTATATTCCATAAAATTGAGACTCTACTGGGCTGTACTGTTGTTTTAACGGTAGGCCTATCATTAATCCAGTCGCTGCCTCATTGTGACGAAGTATGAAAACGCTCAGGGCAAAGTGTCAAACTTACTCAACGCGGGGATTTAATGTCTGCACCCTTAGCGTACAACATAAAGGAACCTTTGTTTAATACATACACGAGTTCGCGTCCTCCCGCTATGTCTCGTTGAAAGCACGACAACATGCTTTCCAAGTTTTTATAATGCTCATTCCCGGGCTTCATATTAAATTCAAATCATTCCATGTGACATCATCAAGTACTTGTAGTTTGCAGACTGTGTCGCAACAGTAGAAACATCAAAGAGATATTCCGTAGTCACTATTTGGAGGTCAATCATGCACGTGTCCAGAATCATTACAGGTCAGGTCAAGGCCACCCACTGTTTATGAATTTTCTGCTGTTTGCAGTTTTATTCTAAGATACTATAAATACATCCAAAATAATATAATATGTGAGACAGGGAATGAAATAAAGACACGCAGTGACAACTGATGTAGGCCTATGTTTATTCCCCTTTTTATCAAGTTATCATGTTGGGAGTTGATTTGCGCCCCGGCAATCTGTCTTGTTCTTCCTTCTGTCACGACTCACGTGCCCGGTGTGTTCTCTGATCGGCTGTTCTAATGCATTATTTAACATGCATTTACCTGTATAAATCTCTTTTTTTGTTTTTTACTAATATTAATTTAAAGAATACTTTATTAAAAAAAGATTAAATATATAATCTCCATCACTTTCAACCAGTTTGTGTATAAAAAATAATTCACTTGTTCAGACATCTAACTCTGATGGTAGATGTTAGTTCAGTCGAAATTGGAACAAACCTGTTGTCGGCAACCACCTGTCATTAACGACCATTTTTTGTTGGCAAAATGGGTGGTCTCTCATAACAGGTTTCACTGTATATGATTTATAGCAAGAAAAGTCTTGTTCTCTTTTCTTGGATTTAGTATGAGCAGGGTTTGATTAGGGTTGGCATGCAACAATTTGTGGCATATTCACTTTCAACTGTCATGGTGTCAATTATGTTTCCTTTGTCAACACAGGTCTTTGGAAATTTGAACATTCTGGAAAAGAGTTGAACAATTCATAGAAATATTCTCCTCTGCCTTTTGTATTGAAAGAGTGACAAGATTAATTGTATTCAAAACTGTACCCTTGATTAACCATCTCATGATAATTTATGTTGAGGTGAATGAAGCTTACCAGCATAATATACACATGTGTATCCAGGGGATACAGAGATACACACCCGCAAAACACTAAACAGACAAGGTTATGAAATGATGATCCTATCAAATAATCAAACAATCACACCCCCCCAGCAGACCATGGTCAACCGAGGATACACATACAATGGAACAATACACAAGTAATACCTCGCCTGTGTATTTTTTTAGTATATGCCGTGAATACCCATAGGTGCGTAATACACAAGCTTCATGCAAGCCTGAGTTTAGTGTTCCTGTCATTTGCAGAATGAGGTCCCCAGAGGGTGAATTTAGTGATGCTATCCTGCATAGCGGGCTAGCATACCAAATTCACCCTCTCGGGACCACATTCTGCTGGCCTCATCTGCTATGGGAGACATAGACTCAGATTGAAGTTCCCAAATGGGGAATATTGTGATGTACACCCAATTGGAACCTCGATTATGCAAAGTGTCGTCTGCCAATTTGGGGATATAGAGAAACTCAACTAAAAAAGAAGTTTCTATAGAAATTTAATAATAAAGAAACTTTCCAGAGAAGATGAGGCCAAAGCAGAATGAGGTCCCCAGAGGGTGAATTTTATGCGGGATAGCATCAACAAATTCACCCTCTTGGGTCCTCATTCTGCAAATGACTCAGGCTTGGCTTCATGCATGTCACTGTTAATGTATGCATTTTCATAAGGCAATTATAAAGGGTAGGTAGGGCCATGAAAAGTTAATTTCCTGTTTCTCAGGCCAAAACATTTTGAGAAGCATGCAAACGTGTGGTTTTATATTTTATTTCTGGGGCACACGCCAATGGAGATTATTACCTCCGCATCATGCCAACGGAGATTATTACCTCCGCATCATGCCAACGGAGATTATTACCTCCGCATCAGCTAGCTCTGGATCTATTTCAGTTGCCTGTGGCTAATATTTCTCAAACAGATGTCCATGAAAAGTTTATTGACAAGATTCTGTGTGATTTATTTCATTCAAAATGAGCCAATCAAGTATCACTGACGCAGACTGCCACCATTCTTCACGTTTTAAACTCATGTTTGCAAGCCTTGAAATATAGTGTGTCTGTCATTTGCAGAATGAGGTCCCCAGAGGGTGAATTTAGTGATGCTACCCCGCATAGTGGGCTAGCATCACCAAATTCACCCTCTGGGGACCTCATTCTGCTTACATCTCAGCAGAATGAGGTTCCCAGAGGGTGAATTTGGAGATGCTAGCTCGCTATGCGGGGTAGCATCACTAAATTCACCCTCTGGGGACCTCATTCTGCAAATGACAGATACACTATTTCAAGGCTTGCATGTTTGAACATAGTTACCAATTACAGTAATCTTGCTAATGATTCGGAAACTCTGAACAATGAAACGGGTCTATTCCATCTCACTTCTGCGTACCTTTGAATAATAAACCTACCACAATTATTTCGAACCAATTAAAAATTTCTCCCTACATAATAACGCGAATAAACAGGGGTTGCGTTGCATACAGTGGATTTAAGGACCATGCGCGCAGGGCTGATAAATGGGAAATTTATTATGGGATAATGCGACATCAGAGCATGGGAATCAACCAATCTTACCCAGAGGAATATGCATTTATTTAGGTGCATAGTTTGTATCCAATTGTCTTATAAAGTTTATTCATTTGTCGTATTGTGCATGTTAAAGCCTCTCTCAGTCACATGAGTGTCCAAGCCTATTTGCAAGAATTCTGTCAACTCAGTGACTGTTCAAAATTAGCATTGATATGATCACTTTATTTTAGACCTGTCAAATTATTTTTTATGACCAAAGGCAAGATCTATTGTGGGTATAAACAGATTGATGAAACACGAACATGTAGTTTTTCAGCGAACATTTTGGTTGACAGGCATGATCGGTAATGTTAGTTTTCCAGCTTTTGCCTGAATTCCTCCATTTTATTTTTTTGGTTCGTTCCTATAGAAGAATTCAATTGGAAAGATTGTAATGAGACTTGATGGGGAACTATTCTGAGAGTTGCTTTAGTATCATTTCTGCTTTTGCTATCATATATCACTTACTATTTGTACATTGTCATGTGTTCATGAATACTCATATATTGTTTGCATTTCTATAATCGTAGCGTGGGCATTAAATGACAAGCGAGACCTCAGAGGAGCTCATACTGGTAATTTCTGCTTGTAATTTGGAGTCACATAATTAACACACTGAATGGTCCCATGTATTGTTGTATTAACACATATAGTAAAGCTAGGTCGTTGTTGTATCATTTGGTGTTACCAGGGCGACCGTGTACTATTTTATGCTAACTTAACACATTCTTTACTAAATCGATTCAATGATAAAACTGCATTGTGATGATCTACACTTAAATTTGTGCATGCCAAATTAGTAAAAGTACTGTGTTCTCATGCACCTCCATCGTCACACGAAGAGGGCCTCATTTGGGCATGGAACTAACGAACCAGCTTTCAATGCGGGTTACAAATTATCGCATGTTTGAACTGTGAATTTATTTTATGTTGTCAAGCACCTTGAAACCTCTGTGATACATGTATGTGTGCCATACAAGAAATGTGTGATATGATACATGATATATGATATGATATGATATAAGAAATGTTATTTGCATAATTTATCCAGAATTTCCTAAGTTCAGTCTGCAATGTGTCCACAATTAGACATTTAGATAGGTTTCTGTTAAGTAGTAATGGCTAAATAGCATTAGTCTATATATTCTATAGACTGTTTCGAAAATTTACAGGTTTTATTCCATAAAATTATCCATGCATTCATTGCTTTCTTAGAATTCTTAGAAAAAATAAAAATAAAATTCCTCCTCCGTCTCAGCCTCCTTCTCTCATCCTATTTTGTATGAAATAGTTGTTTGAAAACAGACATTTTAATATATTTTAAGATAATATAACATTCATAAGCAGGCAGCATGCAAAGAAAGACCCTATAATTTTTTATATTGCTGGTGTTCAGATAATGAATTGAGTTCAACAAACAGCCTGTTTAACTTTATGTATGCCCGTTTATAAAAAACAGGACGTATTATGTCATTGATCTTGCTGTCTGTCCATTCACTTTTTAAATTTCCAGGTGATAACTTTAGTAGGTTTAATAGCACAGACCAGGTTCAAATTCGGGATCTGCCCACAAATTTTCACCAGACTTATGGACCTTTTTGTTGGATTTTGCAGTCAATTTTCATTTCCGGATGATAACTTAAGTAAAGTCTTAAGTGATTGGAATTAAATTTGATATGTGAGATTACAAGCCCAAAATCAGGTCAAGTTCGAATTTGGGGTCCGCCTGCCAATTTTCACCAGAGTTATGGCCCTTTGTTGAAATTACCTCGGGCATATTTTGCCATATCCTGCTGATGCTTTTGTTAGCTGAATATATCTAACTAAACCATTATTATTAGCAAGTATCCAGTTTTATTGCATGCTTGCCTATATAAAGTAGCAGAAAATTACCGAAACGTAAATCGACATATGTATCTTTTAGAAGTTACAGTGAAATCGCATTTAGTAATTTCGTTATAGCTTTTTGTTATCTCACTATAGCATGCCAAATGACGTCATGACGTCATCACCTGAAATATTGTACATATGCTGCAACATTCTCAATCTTTTGTATATATCTTCTAATTGTATCTCAATATCTATTTGATAAGAGAATAAACGTATTATTATTATAAAGCAGTTTGCTACCTACCAGCTGATCGGTGTCAGAAATGTTGGTCAACCAGATGTTGCTTTCAGTGTATTGTTTAATTTGTTCTGCTATTAAAATTGAAATGCTGCATAATTTAGCTACTTGAAGCATTAAGGCGCATATAATAATAAGAACACCTACAGTTTTTGTTTGAATACCTGAAACATCTCATTCTTGTCTGGAAAGAAATAAAAAGTTTTCCCTCATGGCTTGTAGCCACCAGAGCTGTTAAGTTCCACGGATTGTCCGTGAGACTCACGGATTTCCATGGCAATTCCGCAAACACGGATAACCCCCAATTTCTCACGGATTCGTCAAAACCCCACATTGAATTTTTTATTTTTTAAATTCGTGCATTTGCGGGAATTCCCCAAATGACAGTGACTTCCTTATTTCCGGTACCGTAAATACCCACACATTAACATTCACAGAATGTATCGTCGGTAACTTTTGATTGAAGACTCAAGTTGTGGTGAACTGTGACTGATATTAATTGATTTTCACACTGGTGAAGCCACACGTATGGAGGGTGTTGTTTTAGTAAACAATACGTATAATCACAAGTGTGCAAAGTTCTGTATTGTTAGGCCGCATTGATGAACATTTCTTAGTAACGGATTAGTGGCATGCATTGCAAACGAAATAAAACAATACGTTTAATCACAAGTGTGCAGCTGTATTGTGAGGCCTCATTGATGAACATAAGTAATGGATACTTTATGATTTAAGTTCACTGATAGTGGTATGCATTGAGAACGGAATGTGTCTTTTATTTTGCGGGTAAAACTTTTAAGACGGGTCATTTTGTACTTTCGGTTTCACGCATACATGTCCGGTTATAACCTGTGTAACTCGGATTCGTTTTGACTAACTTTAAACAAAGTTTCTGCTTCTTAAAATTTGTTAATAAATGGTGGAATGTGTGCATTTCATTTGTGGGTTAAACCGTAAGACGAGTCAATTTTGTCGTTTATTACGATGTTGTACTTTCGGTTTCGCGCATATCCGGCTGTTTCCGGTGGAATTCTGAGTATTTTTACGAAGTGTGATCTGCTTCTTTCTTTTTAATAAATGGTGGTATCTCCCACACAGAGCAGCTCTATTACAATTACCAACAGGACATTCATTGCCATTTTATTTAGGTCTATATATTTATAAAATAGAAACTCATAAAAACTATGCAATCTTCATCATAAAAATTATTTTTGGAACATGAACATATTTGGGCATACCTCCCGCAAAAATCTCACGGATTGACATTTTCAAAACTTAACAGGTCTGGTAGCCGCTCATGCTAATTTGATATATCTTTCCAGACACTCATGAGATATTTCGGTACTAAAAAAAAACTGTAGGTATTTGATATATCTAAGGGCTAAACACTGTTCCCATAGGTAAAAATTACATTTCAATATTAAGGCAACAATAATAATGACTTAGAATTCACACATGCTTCGATAAATCAACCATTTTTCATCTGATAGGAATCAAATTTGGGCTATGTGAGTTTCTCAAATCAAAATACAGATCAAGATCGATTATGGGTTAGATCCGATTTATTATACCTGAGTTATGGCCCTTTTTCAACTAAGAATTGAACAGATTTGAGGTTGGTAACCCAAGTAGCTTACAAATAATTACCTGTAATACCAGCTTAGCTGCAGTGTAAGCTGTAACCCATTCATGATTCAATGGACTCTCTTATTCAGTTCTAAAAGTATAAATTAGAATAGTCTATTGGTCATTTGTAGGGATGTTCTCAGAATTTGAGCAGACAGAGAGAACCCCATTTAGTAGCACTATTTTAAATAATTAAAAAATCTTCTGAATTCTCAATGGGCAGATTTCCGTTATACATTGTATGGAGCATTGCCATAAGACAGTTTATTTTATGTTCATAAGGTCATGATTGAGTGAATACCAGTTTAGTACATAACAGTATACTCTATAATTCAACATCAAATTTCTAGTTAGCTATCATGTATTATATTGCTATATACCATGTACTATACTTGCTATTATGCATTGCTACCAAGGGGTCGGAATATTAACATTGATGGCATGGGGTTTCATGGATTTCATCTCGAGAACTGAAATCAATGCTGTTCTATGTATGAAAATATATATTGGGTACTTTTGAGCATTTTAGCCTGATATCGGTTTATTATGTTAGGGGCTTCAGGGGGTCCTAGACAGGAAGCAACAAAAGGGTCAGATAACACTAAATCAAATAAGTTCTTCAAAAACCTTTTCCTCCAGTCCAAAATGGCAGATGTTGTTAATATTTGGTGAATTATTGCCAGGAGCCTACTTTCCAATTTGTTCATACTGTCATGGTTGAACAAATTTTTGCGGCGACGGCGTGCTTTGAAGATAACATTGAATGTTATGGATTTTAGTGTACAAGCTGAAATACCTAATCACTATCACCAAGGTAAGGGTTTACATCTGCCGATCGTGATCAGCCTCTCGTTCTAACATAGTGATGTCCTATTTGTCATGAGAAAAATATCCTAGTTGGATAGAATGAGAAAAATATCCTAGTCAGATATATAAAATGTATTCAGGATTCCAGGCAAACTTTTAATGAAGCCTAATTTGTTTTTTATTTATTTAGATTCTATTACAACCTTGCAAAGAGTATTTTGATAGAAAATAAATTTTCTGCCCATCATTTTATTAATGGGATACTAAAACTTGTGGCAATAGCATTGATGTTGCAATGAAACTTTGGTACATGTATTTATAATTCAATAGATTATGTAAATGTGGTTTCTAAATCAATGTGAGATCTAAAAAATATTTCAAAGCAACAAATCCAAGGTTAATGTAAAATTAATGGTGTTGAAACTAAAGCTCTGGAACTCGGAAAGCATCTTTATCATTTCTGTGCATTTAAATAATAATTAGTCATCTCCTACCGACCATTGTAATCAAATTGTAGATTGCTCCTGCCTTCTTAATTTGTTTTCAGCTCTCATGAAATGACTGCTATTTTATTTATGGCTTCTTGTTTAAAGTAAATGGTCCATTTTTCTATTTTGAACTTGAATTTTAAACAATTATCAGTCAGGCGAGATGAATATTAGTTTGCAGGGTGATACCTTAATATTGGTTGAGTGTATGGAGCAGTGATTTCATATCTCAGGAAAACCAAATCAAAATTCCTCATGTTTTGTTTCTTTACAATATAAATTTGAGATCACTGAATAATTCCTGTTGTGTAGGTTTAAATCAGCTGCCCTTTCAAGTTATATGATTCTCATGCAAATGTAGTTGATGTATAAAGTTGGAGCCCTTTTTTAAATGGAAAATATTTTTATTGTAATATCAACTTATACATTATTCCCTGAAGTGTGTGACAAAAGCAACCATTTCTTGGTATATCATGAGGGGTTTAAAGCCGCCTTCAATCTCACATTATACAAATATTTTATTTGAATATTTTAAATGGATCAGAATTATTATTATACATGGTTAGAAAGCTTATTTGGATCAGATTCCGAATGTCCAAGTCTGCAGGTTAATAGGCGATTCGTATGACAAAACACAACTTATTTATTATACACTCAACGGTGATTTATCGAAAAAATCACGGTTTAAAAATGTTTATATATCACTTTCACACTAGCTCATGCGTGCGACCAACTCAACTTGCGTATACTACCGGAATATTTCCAATTTCTCTTGTATCAATGGAGTTATCCTTTATGTTGTTATTATGGTTGTAATAAAAATCTATTTTGTGGTGAAATTCAACATATTTATGGAGGAAATAAACAGAAGAATACAAAACTTTATTTCTGAATTTTGCCATTGGTGAAGTGAATATAGGCAGAGAACAGCTGTTGACTTTGACACATCGATTGAAGGGGATTGTGAGACTGAGGCTGATCACGAAAATAAACATTTGTCTTGCTCACTCATGACATAATTTTCGATATCCACTCAAAAACACTAGATATCCTGTTTTTTGTATGCAAATATACATGTAGATAATCGGTTGTTTCCATATAATCAATCCCCACAAGCTTGTTTTCATTGTGAAACCAGTTACTGTATCGTTAAGAAATATACCAGATCTGTATTGTGGCTGCTCAAGTACAAAAATCAAGTACCTGGTTTGTGAAAACAAATAAATAAGCACATATGTTTATCAAATACAAATCACCTAGATGTCCAAGATGATAGGGACAGATACATTAGTAAACAACATAAATATCGAAAGAGCTTTTCAATGACATATAACACCAAATTTGACCATCGTTCAAACTGGGCTAGCTTATCCTTTTAAATCTAATATTTTCTCAAATACTGTTTTTATATGCGGGATGAAATTATATTTTTGCATATTTTCATTAATCCTATCACTATATCATGCATGTTGTCTGTGCTTGCTACATTTCTGGATGTTGTGATTTACATTTTATTCTCAATATCTGGAACAGGGTGCTTGTATTATTTGCATGATGAGCGGGGTTGAACAAATTGTGACTTCCGAAAACTGTCACACACATTTGAAGTCACGGATATGACAACTCTTTAACCTCAAGATCCACTGCAATACGTCTGTATTAATTAGAGACATAACTGTTATGCTCCATGCTATATATCCGTATTGACCTATTTCAGCACATTATTAGTCGGCTATTATTCATAAAGAGAATTTAAATATTAGTGCCTCAGAATTAGTGTATATCAACGTTTGAAACAGTATATAATAATTCAACATTGTTTATGTCAAAAACCCATGCATGGAGTCAGTTTTATGGTTTTCACGAATTTGCTGTTATATTTTTCCATTGAAAAAAATATCCATCACATAAATGGCATGTCACAGCATGATTCAGCAGTGAAGGGGTTATCTTTGGACAGTGCTTTAGAATTTCATGTACACATATTTACATTAGGAAAACATTGTTATGAAAGTTCAATCGTGTTTGTCATTCAGTGTAGTCTTTTCTGAATTGACTCAATAAGTATTCCAATGAAACTAATTCATGTTTATGTAGACATTGTTTTAATAGGTAGGCATGGTATTATTCAGAATAAGCACCAAGAGGCACCTACCCATGAAGATTGCACTACAAGGACTCTTTTTAGCTCACCTGAGACGAAGTCTCTGGTGGAGCTATAGTCATCACTCCTCGTCCGTCCGTGCGTCTGTCCGTCCGTCTGTCAATTTTTTTTAAAAACATCTTCTCCTCTGAAACCATCATACCGAATTGGTTCATATTTGGTGTGGATGTTCCCTAGGTGACTCTCATTCAGATTTGTTCAAATGAGGTCACTGGGTCAAATAGTTGCGAAACCAGGGCCATAACTCTATTCCTCCATAGTAATTCTTACAACAACTTCTTGTCCATAACCATTGTGCCGATTTAGCTAATATTTGGTATGGAGGGTCCTTGGGTGACTGGTGTTCAGATTTGTTCAAATGGGGTCACTGGGTCAAATAGGGGCTGAGCTAGGGACATAACTTTAAAAACAAAAAATTGAATTTTTGCATTTTGACCTTTAATTTTTGTTTAGGACACATCACAGTCTCATATTTCTTACCTAGATTTTTCTTAGCATGTTCTTCATCTGTATGGATTTTGGTATTGTTTATTTAACCCCTTCCACTCTTGTTTTGATATAGAATTCATCCAAGACAGGATTACTCAAACATTTTTTATCTGATCAACACCAAATTTGGTATATGAATTTTTGACACTTATATACAGATCAAGTTAAAATATGGGTTTGATCCGATATATTTTAACAGAGTTATGGCCATAATTCCCCAAAAAAAAATAAAAAATTCAGGAACTCCTTGATCAATTTAACATACAAAAAAATGTATCACCCCCCCCCCCCCCCCCACATGACCCAGAACCACACCCTGTCCCCAACCAACAGCATTCCACCCTATCTCACCTCCTAACTCACAGGTAAATAAAGTATTTTTTATTTAAATAAATTAAAAAACATGAACTGACAGACATGACACATGGCAGGGCAGATAGAGAGATAAGAGAGCTATAGGCAGAGTCCACAGGGAGTGTATTCATGTCATTCATAATTTAAATGAGATTAATGGTGTTATCAATGAAGCACCCTTGTTGTTTACATTATCACTCAGTGGTCATTAAAATCAGATTAATTTCATTTTCTCCAAGAGTGTCTGGCATTTGTAGAATGAGGTTCCCAGAGGGTGAATTCATGTTGCTCCACACAGCAGGCTAGCATAACCAAATACACCCTCTGAGAACCTTATTCTGCTTAGGCCTCATCTTCTGGGAAGTATCTAGAGTCTCAAGATCTCATTCTGCTTAGGCCTCATCTTCTGGGAAGTATCTTTAGTATCAATTTACATTGTTGTTAGTTAAATTTCCCTTCTAGGAAGTTTCTGTATCCCTTAATTTGCAGAAGATAAAATTCATGATTGAGGTGCCCAATGGGTGAACATCACCAATTTCAACTGGGGAACTTCAATCTTATTCTAGGTCTTCCATAGCAGTTGAGGGCCTTATCAGAATGAGGTCCCCAGAGGGTGAATTTAGTGATACTAGCCCGCTGTGCAGGATAGCGTCAATAAATTCACCCTCTGGGGACCTCATTCTGCAAATAACAGACTATCTCAAGGCTTGATTGTATAATACAGTGTGTTGCTTGAGGCCAGACATGCACAAAGTAGGAACAGACATGCTTTTATTGATGCTATCCCACACAGCGGGCTAGCATCACCAAATTCACCATTTGGAGACCTCATTCTGCTTAGGCCTCATCTTCTGGGAAGTATCTATAGTATCAAATTTACATTGTTAGTTAAATTTCCCTTCTAGGAAGTTTCTATATCCCCTAATTTGCAGAAGATAAAATTCATAAATGAGGTGCCCAATGGGTGAATATCACCAACTTCAACTGGGGAACTTAATTTTTATCCTTATCACAAAGTCAAATAAGGGCAGAGCAAGAGACTTAACTATTTCACTACATAGTAATTCTTAAAATATGTTTGCAAGAACTAGTTGGCTTATATAGAATGGAATGTTCTTCCTTGACTGCAATTCAGATTTTTTTAATGGGGTCACCTGGTCAAATAGGGGCCAAGCGAAGGACAGTTTCCCTCTCAATATGCTTCCTTCACAAGGACCATCAGGTCTATTTGACTGATATTTATGATATGTATGAAGGGTTCTTTGGTGTCTGGGATTCAAATTTATTCAGATGGGGTCACCAGGTTAAATAGGGTGGGACCAGGGACATAACTATATGTCTCTATAGTAATTCTTAAAATGTCTTCTCAAGAGAGTTTGGACTATTTAGCTTACATATAGTATGGAGGAATCATGAGGATCCTTTAGTGACTGAGATTCAGATTTGTTAAAATGAGGTCAACCTGTCAAGAAATGGCAGGCTATGGGGAGTTAACACTTTTGTGTCCAATAAAATCATCGAAATACCAAATTCATTAAAACATCTACCTTGGAACCACCTGACTGATTGGTCTGACATACATGTATTGTGTTTTGGGTCCATGGATAATTGGGCTTCAAACATGTTTAATTGGTTTTAGAAAAAGGCGCTTGTGAGATTGGAAATTTCCAACAATTGAGAAAGTTTGAGGTGTGAAATTCCAGCCTAAGACTTGGGAGTCTGGATCCCGGTCGGGAGGGGACTTGTTGAGCTGGAGGAGGGGGGGTGATCAGTAGTGTACAGTTGGCAATTTCAAGGTGGATTTTTACCAAGCTACATACTTGAAGTCTTTCTAGCCACATATCCTGTTTAAATCTACTTCTTTTAAAGTGATTATGAAAAGTGCTGACTGTTTTGGTCTCCAGAGTCCCAGTCTTATCAGTCTTTGCAGTCTGGTGAGCGACCCCACAGTCATTGACTGTCTTGTTATTTTTATTATTCTCTACATATTTATTTTTATGCTTGATATTGATCATTATGTTCCAAATCCTATTTTGGCATAACCAATTATTGGTTGAGTTTACCATCAGACAGGCATCTACAGGTACATACCATGTGTAGTATCTTGTGACAAAATACTATGATCTCAGACAGTTCCTTCTAAACTAAATCTCACATTTGTCCGCAACTACATATGTTAAGTGATTTGAAACACTCTAATGCGCTCACATCATGTAAACTTACTCAACACAGGCATTTCAATAAATTGTGTGTCAAAATGATCAGCACACGTAGAACATCATTCTGTCATATAAATTAATGCGGAGACTTCAGAGAGCAATTATTATAGTGGAAATCGCTCTGGCTGTGATAAACTTTGACACGAACACAAATGATTCCAACTGAAAATCATCTTTTTTCTTTTTTTGGTTTATTTTATCAGAAATTTGTTCGGGATGAATGACAGACTGTTTGTTTACATTTATGCGCAGTTCAGATGTCATGTTTTACGATAGGGCACAGCCGATAATGTTTTACGATACGGCACAGCCGATATTGTTGAATGTTTTGCCAAAGATAGTTTAATGATGCTTTCTTCAAATGGGTTTAGTGTATGAGGCATAAGATATTAGTTTGAAGTAGTGAAATGTACATAATATGTCTTTAATAGGTAGGCTTCTGTTGATTTTCTTCCATATAATTATCTGTCTATATATGCAATTATTGTCCTTTATTGTTTAATCAATGAGATTCTGGTACAGAAGTGTCAGTGAATGAAAAACATACTGTATAATTATGTGAGAATGTAATCTGGCTCTAAAGTAAAACCTGACTGTCTATGTCTATATGCACTTACAATGTCTTCAATCCATTGTATTATAAGCAAAATGTTACCTGTATATGTTATCATTTGGTTGAAGATGTCCTTGAGTCGGATCAGTTCTGAGACAAGTGTTTTCAATAAAAACAAAAGTTCTTGAAATTGCATCATACTTTTTATTTCAATCACGGACATCAAAACAATTTAGACATATTCTGTCATTTATTCCACAGATGGAGTTATAGAGAACCCTGGATATGTCTCGGCAGACAGCGGTAAGAGTGCATTCACTTCCTTTACACTATTGTTTTCAATATACTTGGCAATACCTGTTGAGGTGAAACAGTTTCACCACAAATTCAGGCAGTTGACAGGCAGTATCTGCCATTTTTAGATCACTGCAGTATAAATCTTCGCAATTTTTCTCGCGACCACCATACGCTGTGTCCGTATTTCTCAACAATACTGTCAACCATGATCCTAAATCTGAACTTAAACTTGAAATATCACAAAAGCTATCAGATGCAATGGTGTTACAAGTCATAAAAATACTACATACTAAACTGATTTTGATTGAAAATAATTTCATCTAAACAATACAATCCCTTTACTGAAACTCTTTGACTTTCCTTCTTCTTTATCATTCTATTGACTGCTCAGCATAAAATTATTAACGCCTCCCCATGTTGAGCTACTGTGTCATTGACATTTTTCATCTATTTAAAATAGGACTAGGTGTATATAAATGAGGATATATTGAGTAGTGACCCTTACTATATTTAACATGCTACATTAAATAACTCATAGCTGTGATATAGCCACAGATGTTAAATTTACACTGACATCACCTAAGTTACACATATAAACACTGTGATGTCTGTAGCTTTTAATTTTTTTGCAATATTAATGGCAGACCTGTACAGGCAGGATCACAACTTAACGCACAGACATGTCTGCTTTGTTTAAAATGCTATGGATTTCGCAACTTTTTATTTTTCAATGCTGGAGTATACATAGGATCTGTGGAATATTTGGAGGCGATAACTTGTTATCTCTTTGGATATATTCAGAGCATATAAAGTTAACTTTCAAAATTTATATGTTCTTTTGAGTCAACAAAGAATTATCAATTTATAAAATCAACATTACAGTGGGAATCTTGGAGAACTATATGATGCCAGGGTCTCGGAACAGCACAAACTACACTTTAACAGGTCCAAGAGTCATAGAAAATACCAACTACGTATCGGCTGGTCCAAGAGTCATAGAAAATACCAACTACGTATCAGCTGGACCAAGAATCATAGAAAATACCAATTACGTGTCAGCTGGTCCAAACGTGATTGAAAACACAAATTATGTATCTGCAGGGCCGAAAATTGGTCCAATTGATAATGGCGGATATGCCAGTGTTGCTGATGCAAGACCACCTGAGTATCCATGGCAACATCCATCACACCTGCCTGTAAGTATGATATTATTACTGGGTTGCTGGTTTTTGGATTCTGAGACAGCGAATATGATGGGGGAAATGTTGAGGTCTTGATAAATACTTAACCCTATCAGTACCAAGTATTTGCCTCTAGACGCTTCCTCTGAGCTGACTTAATAGTCAGATTTGGTAATATAACATTCTCCAGGTGACCTTCACCTGGTTAGAATGACCATTTATTTTTGGCTATCCTCTGCTATTTGGGTCCAGAAACAACGCATTATGGTCTCAAAAGGGTGGAGTTGTAAATCATGGATTTAATGTGCTCATGGGATAAAACGGGATTTTTATCCCAGGAAAAATTTCATTAGAGTTTGCTGAATTTTTAGTGTAGTCAAAATCCATGACCACATTTAATTTGAAACAATAGTTATTAGTCAATAATGTTTGGATTAGGCCATGCAAAGTCAATTTCCCATGCATCTGTTAACAATTTCCTTCGGCACATGCTAGAGTCCACTTCTCTCATCTGATCATCAGCAAGCTTGATATTGATCTTCGGTGTGACCATCAAATGTTTCCGAAATTTGTTAAGCAACATGGCCACCAGCAGCCATCTTGGATGTCACATATAAATTCATTGACACACCCTGCAGCCCACATTTATTGTAGCATTGTTTTAAAAATTTACAGGCATGTATAGGATCACCTCAAGATGGGAGCTAGTGAATTAGAATGAATTTCAATGAAAAACATGACCGTCGGCAGTCATATTAAATTTAACTCTTTGCATAACAAAATCGTTCGGCACACCCTACAGGCCTTCATATGGATATTCTAAGTGACCACTCGATGAGAGCCATCAAATTTGTCCAAAATATTCTATTTGAATTTGACTCTTTGCTTGACTAAATCCTTCAGCACACCCTGCAGGCCAGATCCCTCATCCAATCGTCACCAAACCCAGATGGGAGCCATAATTTTTTTCTGAAAATCGTTGGAAATGTGGTCCACATTTATTGGAGAGATATTTCAAATGAAAACAGTTTCATCTGGACAATACTTTCCTTATCTTTTATCATTCCATTGTCACTGCTCAGCATAAAATTAATGCCTATCCAAATTGAGATACAGTGTCATTGACATTTCATTGTTGTGGGCTCACGCAAAACAAAGAATTCCACCTCTGGGTTTTTGTGACCATGCACTTGGGCCTGTAAAACTGGAAGTTGACTTTGCATGGCAAAATCTGTGGAATGTCTATGTTTAAAAAAAATATGACATGTCTCAGACAAATGTAATAAATTACTAGGGAGACATTTTTTACAGTTCCTGTTCCCAAATGGTTAGGGTGAACCCTTACCCCTCCATAAGTTGCACTGAGAGACATAAAAAATGATTCCGTGATTTTGATTGGACCAATTTTACTTTGTTTATGCCAACCAGTGATATCGATTGAGATAGATACTGACAAGGACTAAGGTTCATTCCTTGTCTCTCCCGTAGCACACTTTATGTTAGTATTCTAGGGCAGGGTGTTATCTTGCTCATATGTTAGCTGTTCTCAAAGAGTCTTCGTGATGTTGATATGCCTGTAAAAGGAAGCTTTTGTCTGAGTTCAAAATATATGTACCTGCAGTGTCATCTAAATCGCATTATCAGAAAGATCAGGTTCCGCGCTGGACAGAAAGTTCTTTTGGCCAACTTTTTTGCCATTTCTGAATTTGTTTGGCCATTTTTCAGAAACTCTGACCAAATTGAACAACAAATATTTAGGGTTATTTATAAAATCAAAACTAAAAAAAGCGGAATTTTTTTCAAAAGCAAGTACACATGCCCAAAAAAAAAACAACAGATACATTTCTAAAGAAAAGTGTTGAAGATTGATCAGCAGTAAGTGTAAAATAGGTCTTGCCGGTATGATATACCAACATAAATGTGTGCACACTGAATTGCTTATTGTTTGGTATGGTGTTTATATTGAAATTATATAGTATTATCAGTTTATAAAGAAAGCATGTCATAATAGCAGCTGATCACCACTGTTTTGATAAGCAAGCATGTGTGACTTCTGGAGAATTGTTGTCGAAACATACACAGTCGAGCAATCACCGATTACATATATTAACGAGGTGCCAGGGTGTTAGTGGGATCAGGTTTACTCTGAGAGGTGATTGCTGGCATAAGCTTGAAAATTTTTAGGAAAAAAGTTTGGCCAAAGACAATATTCTTTGACCATTTTTGAACAAATTCTGGCCATTGTCAAATTTGGCCACCAACAGTATGAACACTGGTAACTTTTAAATGTAAAAACATTGTTTTCATTATGGAAAAATGGTATATTTATATGTTGAAGTTTTATTATCTTGACACTTTATATGCCCATGCTATGATATACTTCGAAAAGAAATATGTCTATTGCAGTATATTATTAACACTTCTATGAATTGAGCTTCCTGATATTTTACGAAAACACTGTGCCAATGCATTCTCTTATATATGCGAGTCTTTCATAGCATGGGAGCCTTGCATATATAAGAGAATATGTTGGCCTAGCAATATTTACCTTGATACTGCATTCTCTTATATATGCAAGGCTTCCTATGGCAGACTCGCATATATAAGTGAATACACTGGCACAGGATCTTTAATGCAGCACCAGCGTAGCTCCAGTCATGAAGGGTTAAAGTGTGTTTTAGGAGAGATATTTGACTAGACACTGACTCTAGGAGGCTACATCGCTTCACGATGCATGCCGTCATGAGAGACCAGTACAATCCATCTGCCATATTATGTCACTGAGTAAAATAAAGCCCCCCCTATTTTTAGTACACTTAATGACGTAATAATTTTCAACTAGAAATCTGGGAAATCCCTGCTATACAAATGACAGTAAACAATGCAACTTGAACTGTCTCTTTGCTCCATTTTGTTAATTAACATTAAATAGGGATACAATTAAATAGGGATACACAATGCTAAAATAAAACATTTTAGCCACAAGATACAATACAATTATTTTAAAGCTTTCGGGTTATTTCAGTCAGCTATTTATGGCAACCGGGATGCTCTTTTCTGGTTGGTTGGGTAATTTCTCATGTGATGTCATTTACAAAATGGCAGATTGATTGCACTGGCATCATGATGGCGAACATAGCAGAGCTTCGAGGCTTCATAGAGCAAACTTCTAGTCTAGAGAGACATGTCATGGAACTTTGTATTTGTATCTCAACCGATGTCAGTGTCATGTAAGGATGAAGGATACTCTGTCCGGTTGTGTGTTTAGATAATATTCAGTGCCTGTGTTAGACATGTTCATTCACCATTTTTCAACATTTTTCCAGTTAGGTAATGCTTTGCATGAATTATAGCAGGTACCATTAGTAGGCATAACAAGATATACACCCAGATTGAAAAGAGGGAACTTTAGCTTGTAAAGTTGTGGGTAACTTGTAGTCAGGGATATTGGTCCTGTTGAATGTTGGTGCGTTGAAAACTGAAAGATTTGTTTGACTGACATAAATAATTTATGCTTTATTCAAGAGTCAGTACAATAAAACTTCTAGGCATGTTAATTACAAGACGGTGTAAGTGAAAGTCAATGGTTTATATACATAGGCCGCTGCTATTGATATGGTGCTAAGATAAAGTATTACATCAGGAGAAAGCATGTGTAACATGTATTGCCGACAACAGTACTCGGAATTTCATCGTCTTGTAAATTACACATGTAGAAGTTTTATAGTATTGGCCTCAGATTAAAATCCAGTTTTTCATTGTATGGTCTCTTATAAATTTGTACGGATGTCGGACAATATGAGCAACATGACCACAGACAGAGAAACACTATATGGTTTCTGATTCGTTCATCTGTAGGAATGCTCAGATAATATAAGTTACCACATAAATCTACAAGCTAAAATCTCTGGTGGCAATATCAATTCCAGAAGTGGAATTTTTGTTACCTTTACACCTGGAAAATTTTCAGATATCTTGCATTGATGTGAAATCTGGGAATCCTTCGATTTTTTTTCTATAATTATTTATGAAAATGTAGGAACTTTTGAGATATGTTCTATGCATCATTTTGAGATTACATGTTATGGCTACAATTACCTGTGGATTTGAACTTTAGCCTTCCATGCATGTTTTTCATTATGCTTCACTTATACTCTAACCTCAATAAAGCAGTTAGAAATGAATTTTATATACAGCCACTGCAGCTTAATTCATGATAGTGGGAGGGTGTATGGGATGGAGGGTCTTTTCAGTGTGGGTGATATTGAAGGACATCTGTGCTGCATGGGATTTCATTAGCCCATTATAATTTGGTCAATAAGCCCACTATAATTCAGAGAGTCAATTTATGGTATCTGGAGCGAGTCTTTTGTATTGGAAGAGAATTTGTTAGCTTGATGAAAGAAGCTATGATTTTAGAAGGGAGTCATGTTATACTTTGACAGCTAATAATTGTTATGACATCAGAAGTTCACAAATTGCTCATAAACATTGAGGAATTATTTTAACAACAATTTGTATAATACTTGAATGAAAAAGGAGAGCTATAGTATCAAAATATCACAGACATAATAGTAATATTTACATAACAAATGTTTATAAATATGAAATTTCATTATTGATAATGAGCATATGAACAAAGTCAATCTATTTTTGGTCGGGTTGTGTCACAAACACGACCTATGGTTTGATGAATGATGGTGTGTGTCCGTCCTTCCATCCATGTCACTACATATTTAAAGCACAATGTTTTTCTTGGTAATGATGGTTTTACAGACTTTTATGATTTTTCACATATACCTGCTGCGAGGTCCTTATGAGCCTTTTAAAGAAATGAATGTAATTCGTGTTTGTGTTATTCGGGCACATTGTGTGAACTGCAAAGCGGTTCTCACTAAATGTGACCCCGATGACCACAGCACTGTATACCCCAATAACACACCCACCTTCAACATTCATTTCATTTATTTATATAGGTTTTTTATGATTTATTTTATTCCCATAAAAACTTCAGGAGTGTATTCTTATTTATTTTCATAATATCTGCCGAGAATTTG
The DNA here is from genome assembly GCA_032622095.1 of Siphonodentalium dalli. Classification (NCBI taxonomy): domain Eukaryota; kingdom Metazoa; phylum Mollusca; class Scaphopoda; order Gadilida; family Siphonodentaliidae; genus Siphonodentalium; species Siphonodentalium dalli. The sequence goes on from CP136067.1 coordinate 59,492,018, forward strand.
AGACTATATATAGCCCACGCAGCACATTAAGTCAGCCCAATATAAGATTTCCAAGCACTTAGCAGCGATAATGTGATCAATATAAATAACTGGCTTCAAACGCAATTCGGCTGACCCAATTGGGAGTTAATCAATCACAAAACAGGATTTAGTGTAACACAGATGGGCTATGTAAATGTTAAGACATGAGAAATTACATATTGGACTTATCTCAGGCTGCATGGAAAAGCTTAGGACAAATTATGAAATGATGCCTTTCTGGATCAAATGAAAAAACAGCATCTTTGACGTTTTTATTGATCATCATCATCACCCTTGTTTGTAATTTTCGGCAACCTCGACTCTTTCCAACATTCCCATATTACACTACTCAGAATAGTATCTGTAAATATATTTTTGTAGCAAATTGTTTCTTACATTTTCGAACAATAATGTCCACCATTATTTTGCATGTCATGACCAGTGTTTGATCTCTAGTTAACTTTTTTGTATCTTTCCAATCTGTGATGTTTGATTGTGAGTCATTAATAGATCAGTGAAATGTTATGTGAAACTTAATCATACCCCTGTTTGTGGAATATGGTCGAGTTCTTGGTTAATTCATATGTCTATATGAGCATTTGGCATTGTAACTTATGTACCAGTTGACAAGATTTTTATGTCCCTTGTTACTGTTATAAACCAGCATGGTGGAAAGGATACCCACATGCCATGGGTTTTGTACACCACTACATACCATGGTCCTGCTCCTTGTAGAACTTATAAAATGTTTTTCAAATAGATTAAGCAGCGATTTTCGGATTATGATGAACTTTGGTATTGGGATTGAATACATGAAGCATAGGAAAAAGATGTCCACGGTCACTTTGTCCACCCATATTGACCATAGTTATTACCGTTGCTGGGCCATAATAAATAAGGACATCCATTGACTCTTACCAGCGTAACACCCTCCTAACATACTATTGGTAGCATACATGTTAGTCATGCTTGGTGTTGCATTGATATCTTTTTATTTTTTGGTCATGTCCTGTCAGCATTTGACTCATGTTTTGAGAAGCTGGTTGGTATCCATTCATGCTATATAGTAGATGCTCTTATGTACTCCTGGGTATATTTTGTGAAGAAATCTACCGACTATTCTAAGTAATTAGACACCTGGGCCTCACATCACGACTGGGTTGATTTGTGACATCATGATGGCTGTCATCCAAAATTTCAGAGTAGGCACTGAATCAGATTGGTTAATAGCTGGTAGTGAATTTCAGTGATAAAATTTGAATATCTCTCCACTTTTATGATACCAATACATCAGGCTTTTCCCTGACATAAAAAGTAGCCACAATAAACCGAGATGGCCACCAAATGGCGACTAAAATTTGGAAAATTTATGATTTTTCTCACTTTCCTCTCAAAAATCATTCATGCCTGTTTGAAACTGGTGGCTAATAGCGACCTAATTTTGAATAGATTCTAATATCCAACCATATCGACAACATAGTTGATAAGTCTTACAACTATCTTTAAAATTGTGAATTTAAAAATGTGCTATGAAATTTTATAAAAAATCGATTCTAGGATTCTAACCAAGTCTTCAACAGGAAATAGCTGAATTTGATAAAGAAAATACAAAACAGTATTAAATATGTGGATTGCCATTGCCAAAACAGTGCATTTTCGATCATGATGGCTGCCAAAACTTATTGATCAACCAAATATGTCCAAATTTCATTGATACATGTATCACTCCTAACGTGAGAGATAGTGAATGTAGGTGAATATATGTGCTCCATGCTGTTGAAAGACCCTGGAATTATGAAACAATATGAATATTTTGTCAACCATCGCTGTTATAGCCGAAAATTCAGGAGAATGATACCACGAAAATAGATAAATTCAACATCAACAATTTCAGACTGGGCACTGAGTCAGGAAGGAAATTTCACACAAAAAGCAGTTATATTATTACATTAATGATAATATTGCATCAAGCTTAAATGAAAAAAAAATGGACCCCAAAGACCGAGATGGTGACTAAAATTGTTGATTTGTCACACATGCCCATTATCCCAATATGACTTTTTGAAGCAGTGTTGCTCTTCTAAATTTATTTACTTTCAGAGAATGCTGTTCCCAAAATTTCCTTTCTAAAAGGGATTAAAGTCATCTTTTTGACATATTTGTTGTTATATATATATAACTAGAAGGTGACCCGACTTCGTCCGGGCTTTACCTTGAATTGACCATTTTGAAGGTCAAGGTCAGGTGGGGTCAAACACCAACACCCCAAAAATGGTGGAAATCGGCCCAGCGGATACCGGGAAATCGGCCCAGCGGATACCGAGATACCCTATGCATCAAATTTCGTCCGTAAAAATCCGCCAGTTTAACCCGATTTGATTTCCACTCAAGTATATAAACGCGCCTCATATACACACACTCATTAATTGACTTGAATTGTCTATTTTGAAGGCCAAGGTCAAGTGGGGTCACGATTTGACCCGTCCAAAACACTGCCCGAACAAAAGTACCCGTCGAAATCCATCCGGTTTTACCCGATTTGACCTTTTAACCCGATTTGATTTCCACTCAAGTATATAAACGCGCCTCATATACACACGCTCATTAATTATCAAGTTTCAACGTAAAGATAAATTACCATCGGTGCCCGAGATATCGCCAAGACGTCTGAAACAGTCAAATGCATCGGCCGGTTAAGCGTTAACGTGGTCTAACGTTATGAACTCTAACGACGTCATAGAAGTTACGCATTGTTTTTATCGTGATGGAAGATAGTACCACTTCTTCTTGATAATTGAGGCAAATAACTAAAACGGATACATACGCATTATATATCGTTGGAAAGAGGAAACACGAAAGATTCTCACAGTGTCATTATTATGACTGGTATTTAATTATTCGCGCTGTTTCGAATCGATTTGTAAACACCGAACTCAAATGAAAGTCCCGTAACACAGCGTAAAAACAGATTTGACCTCGGCACGTGAAAAGTTGACCTCGGATCTGAAAATCAATATGCCTATGCCACCCCCGGCCGAAAATACCCCCACATACCAAGTTTCATCGAAATCGGGTCGGCCGTTTTCGAGTTCATCGCGAACACACACACAGACACACACACAGACAGATCTTCCAAAATATATAATAGATAAGATTGATTTGGTCTTCAGATAGAAAAGATTCCTTCATAGGGTGTACTTGCTTAACAATTAAATAGTTTTATCTGTAGATTCATCAAAACTTTCAACCTCCTGATATAGCTCAGGCGTGGAAACCCCTTAATTAAGAATGTATGTTTGTGGTTCTTTTCCAAATTTGTCCAGCATCATATGAGTTTATCTAATTATACCGCGTGCAACAAAGTTGTGGGGGGGTAACTCCCCCGGCGGACGATTTTTCGTTTCCCGATTTTCGCCCAAGAGGCCAAAATCTCAGACGCTTTTTATGCGAGGGTGCCGTACGTGCCGCAGACCGCCTGTTTCGGCGCAGGCGCGTACTGGAATCAGCTTGTCCAACCGTCGTCCGTCCATGGACACAAATTGGTCTGCAGTTTTTCTCAGTCGTTTTCTAATAATTTGCACCGTTAATTATTTTAGAGGCATGTGTGAATAATCATCAATTTTCTAAATTTCGGACGCCGTTTTGCGGGCCATCTTCATTTTTCGGATAAAATTTTTCTGTCAAGAGGAAATTTGTTGCAATAGAACCATTGATGTTGAAACATAATCATTTTCCTGTGTAACATCAATGAAAATTTGACATATTTAGGTGATTTTGGCAGCCATCTTGAATAAAGATGCACTGTTTTGATTATAATTATTAAAATGACAATCCACATATTTAATACTGTTTTATACTTTCTTCATCAAATTCAGCTCTTTCCTGTTAAGACTTGACTAGAATCCCAGTATCAACTTTTGGTAAAATTTCATAGCATATTTTTGAATTCACATTTTTAATGATAGTTGGCAAGAATAATCTGAAGTAGGACATATCAATTATTTTGTCGAAATCGTTGGATATTATATTCTATTCCAAATTAGGTCACTATTAGCCACCTGTTTCAAACGGACGTTAATGAGTTAAGAGGAAAGTGTGAAAAATAATAAATTGTTTGAATGTTGGTCGCCATTTTTGTGGCCGTCTTGGTTTATTGTTGCCAAATGGAAGCCTGGTGTATTATTATTCACAATGGTAGAGAGATTTTCAATCTGAATTTCACTTCCAGCGATTGATCAAACAACAGTGCCTCCTCTGAAATTTTTTATGGCCACCATCTTGATGACATCATAAACCCAGCCAGATTTCATAACATTTTTTCTGATGCCTGATATATCAAGTAACATTGTTTGCATAGTCACTACATTTCTTCTCAAAATGCACACGGGGGCCTTAAATGGACATAAGATCCTCTACTGATAAGGATGGCCTTGCTCTCCATGGTAGATACATTCATCAACAGATTTTCACGATATCCCTCTACATCTGCAGAATTGTGTCAACACAGCATTGTGAGTTAGCGCCCAGTCGCTGGATATTGAGTCTCTCACAGCAGTGGCTTGGTCGAATTATAGTGTGTGACTGCAGAGTCGTATGCTGTTGAACCCTTTCAGTGCCAAGTCCGATTTTTGTATCAACCCATATTTTTTCTGATGCCTGATATATCAAGTAACATTGTTTGCATAGTCACTACATTTCTTCTTAAATTGCACACGGGGGCCTTAAATGGACATAAGATCCTCTACTGATAAGGATGGCCTTGCTCTCCATGGTAGATACATTCATCAACAGATTTTCACGATAGTCAGTCAATTGATGGTTATATTTCATTATAGGTCGGCTATTGCCAAGCTTTCTCAGCAGAGTTATTCTAGTTTCCTATTTGGTTTGCAAGTTTTGAGCTTTTAAGTGCGGCAATTTGACCACACATTTACAAAACTGTCTGCTAATATTTGGTATATATCTTGATTGAGTTCAGCTGATACATGTATAATCTGGATAATATTTCAATTTGACTTCTTATTTCATCACTTGGTTGAAAATCCACTGTTTGTTTTATCAACTAAAGATATAGTTTCATTTTTTTTTGTGTGAACATGATAAAACTGACACCAATATTTGTAATTTATTTTAGTTTGTTACTTTTCAATAATATAAAGATTGAGCCCAATCTTGCAATTGTTGATGTCCGATTTTTATACTGTGAGAGCTAAATTGTTTTTATTCCTTATTTTTAAAAATTTAAGCTCCTTGAATGATAAATCAGGAGTGCTTGCAAAAGAGGTCCCGATGATGTTAGAGGTATCCCTAAATGATTATTTGGTTCTGTTTGGATGACTAAATGGAACCCTTCCTGGTGAGATAAAATAACATGAGAAGTCAGATGTGAAAATGGTTTGATGGTTTTTCTCAGAAATATGGCCCTTTAGAATATTTTTGGTGTTGTACACATACATGTATGAGCATCTATTAAATAAACTTGATGTCCTGTCCTGGTAGAGAAAAGGACACTTATTTTATGGAATCCGGGGATAGACTCAATAGAATGTTAAAATTAAGCATTTTAGTGATATGATCTCCTATAGAAATTATTAGTTTTTATTTTTGTTCACACTGATATAGCATGCCTCATAATATATACCATTTTGCTAATCCTGTGTGTGACAGAAGTTTTATTGAAAAGATCGTAACCTTTCAATTCGCCAAACATTGTTCTGTAACGTATTGAATAATTTTGGAATATCCCTCTACATCTGCAGAATTGTGTTAACAGTGTTTTTCAGTGATGTGTGTCATGATTTATTTACTCATAGATAAAGTATCTGCACAGGACACTGTTTGCCATCTGAAAGTTACAAATATGTTTTATGCTCCACAAACAAAGTTATATAATTAGATGGGAGATATAGAAGTGGGTTCTGTCCATCCGCTATCTGCAATCAATTTCTTTCTAACATCTTCTCTAGCTCAGTCACCATAGGCCAGATTTGATTTGCTATGCTCATGAACCTCTATTAGGGAAAAGGATATCCCCATGAATGGGTTTTGTCCATTTATTATGGAGCTCGATAGCCGAACGGTTAGCGAGGTGGACTTGTAATGCTGTCAACACAGCATTGTGAGTTAGCGCCCAGTCGCTGGATATTGAGTCTCTCACAGCAGTGGCTTGGTCGAATTATAGTGTGTGACTGCAGAGTCGTATGCTGTTGAACCCTTTCAGTGCCAAGTCCGATTTTTGTATCAACCCATATTTCGTTGATCATTTTTCAAATTTATTGATTATAATAATGTGATACATTGATGGAAAGAAGAGCTCTTTCCATCAATGTATCACATTATTATAATCAACAAATTTGAAAAATGATCAACGAAATATGGGTTGATACAAAAATCGGACTTGGCACTGAAAGGGTTAAATGTTGTGCTAAGTTGTGACTGCTTCATCGCACCTAGATGCAAAATAGGTACTTGACATGTTGGGCAAGTGTAAGTTCATGAGGGTGTATGTGCGTGTGCATGTCTTGCCGCTCTAGTGAAGGGCCTGTAAAATGTTAGCACACATTAGATTCGACATTGCTCAATAATGGGGTAATAATGTGTTAAAAGCACTTATAGACTCATGTGATTATTAATGAGCTATATAAAATCTATAAATTATTATTTAATAGAGTTAATGGCTTTCAGCATGAAAAATGTATCTCTGTGAACCTTGGATCTCTGTATCTGTCACCAGAGGTCATGTCTGAGTGATATCTAGCCTGCTGAGGCGACAGCATGGGGGGAATAATACCCAAATGCAACTGGTTTTGTCCATAAGCGATGTTCCTTGACAGAGCTTTCCGATGAATGACAACAAGCCATATTTCCGACTAAATCCTGAAAACTTACGCATAATTCTGCTGTGGTTAAGGAGTCGATTATTTAGGACATTACTGTATCTGTCTTTACATATATGCATGTAGCAATTCCTAATATTTCTATCTTAGTCAACGCAGACTGGATTGAGACATCTTTTTACTAATTTAAGCCATCTCGGGAAATATGTTAACACCCAGTGAAAAGCCATCTCTGTAGGGGATATGCAGTGCATTGTTTTTGTTCATGTTCTAATTAAGCAATCATCACTGTGAGCATACCTGTATTTTTTTAAGTTGGACAGTGTTTGGAATTTTCTGGTGGGTAAAGTTTATTATAAAAGTGTCACATACCTACCACTGGTCATTTATCAGCTTCAATGAAAATTGATAAATGAGATCTTATATTTCCAGATACTATGGTTATTAAGAATAAAAGCTGTTTTAAAAGTTTGTTACTCATAGAGAAACACCTATGCCAAGAAAATGAAGTAGAAATGTGATGGAAAATGAATAATTTTATCACAAGTAGCCTAATGCATTTGATTAATTTTTCTGCTTCTAGAACTATCACCCATTTACATACCAACCAATCAAATATACTGCACCTAAGTCGGGTTCTGGAGTGCAAGCTCCATTGGCAAGGCCTGAACCAATCGAGATCGCGGACTATGGTATAGTTAAGGTATGGATGATTGCAGTCTGTATGCGATCCTAAACAATTCAATGTTTTCTGACTGCTCTATAACCGCTTCATCTATAATGCTTTAGCGCTGCACTATAAACCTAAACAACTCATAGAGTCTTGCACTACATTATATATAATGTGTCCTGCACTACATCATCTAGACTAGTGCGTAGTGCTGTATGTCAGCCTAAACAATTCAATGTTTTCTGACTGCTCTATAACTGCTTCAATCTATAACTCTTTAGTGATGTACATGTATATCATCGATTCAAACCCAAGCAACTAATTTTTTCTATATAACCACTTCATCTATAATGCTTATTGCTATTTATCAACCACTTCATCTAGAGCGCTCAATGCTATATATCAACCTAAACAGCTAGCTTGCTTCATCTATAATGCTTAAAGTATGTTAACTTAAACAGCTTGCTTCATCTATAATGCTATATAATGCTGTATGTCATCCTATTAACAGCTTGCTTTATCTATAATGCTTAATGCTATATATCAACCTAAACAGCTTGCTTCATCTATTATGATTAATGCTATACTAAACAGCTTGCTTCATCTACAAAACTGTATAATGCTATATGTCATCCTATTAACAACTTATTCATCTATAACACTGTATAATGCTTTGTAAACATAAATACCTCATTGTGTCCCCATCATACCTGTTAAGTTTTGAAAATGGCCTCCCATGAGATTTTTGTGGAAGGAATGTCCAAATATGCTCATGTTATAAAAATAATGTTTTAAAATTAATTCAGTAATTGATTTTTATCTTTATTTCCTTTAATTTATTATAGAATTTTATGAGTTTCTATTTGTTTTTATGTTATAAATATATATACCTAAATAAAACAGTAATAAAACTACAGCTACTGTGACATACATTCATGTTATATGAAATCATACAATGTGTTGAACAGCTGACAAGTCGTCAAAGGTCATGGTCATCTAAGTTATACCAATTGTGGTCTTCAAGAACGAAGAGCACTTCCTGTTAAAATGTATGAACAGTCATGTCACTCATTTTCACTCAACTGCTGCAATTGTGAAATGTCATTGTTTTTTTCACTCAACTGCTGCACTTGTGAAATGTCATTGTTTACACAACATTTTCACATATCATGACTCAATCATGGCTTTGGGAGAATGGGAAATTCAATCACAGTTAACAGCTATTAGTTTGGAAGTTACCAACAGTGCATCTGCACCTGTCCATTTTACCGACAAAAATCCGCAGGATGTGGGAGAAATGTATGGTCTTGTCTGGAGCCACAATTGTACTGGAAGTTACCATTTCATACCAGTTGATTACATACGTTTTAATCACCCAATCCTCGGGATGTCTTGCTGTTTATAACCACTATAAAGTCTAACCGAAATACAGTTTAACTTGAGAGTCACCCCGTTTCCATAAGTCATTTACTTAAGGCACTAATTACAGTATCAATCTCCGCAAGTCATTATGCCCCGCACGACATCATCTATAATGCAGAATGCTCTATGCCAACCTAAATCATTGTGTCATGCTCTAAATATATCGTCTATAACGCATAATACTAAATGTATCTTGCACTACAATTGCTTCACCCTTCCATGACTGGAGCTTGAAAGTTTGCGAAATACCCTATGCCAATGCGTTCTCTTATATACGCAAGTCTCCCATAAGGAGCCTCGCACGCAAGTCTCCCATAAGGAGCCTCGCATATATAAGAGAATACATTGACCTAACACTATTTGCATTGAGCTTGTGAGCCAGTGCATTCTCTTATATACTCAAGGCTCCCTATGGGAGACTTGCATAATGACGCATATATAAGAAAATGCACTGGCACAGGATATTCATTGCTGCACCAGCGCAGCGCTCCCATCATGAAAGGGTTAATGCTGTATTTCATTACGGCAGTAAAACCTTCTCGGTAGTATAGACCTATTTCTTTCATAATGATATAGACCTATTACATAGACTTGGTGCTGAATGCCATGATGAACAATTCAACTGTTGTCATCCATATATTATATTAAAATTCTATGTACTAGGGGTTTTCTAGTTAAATATCAACCCTGTGTGGTCACCCTTTCTTTACTGAATGGATTCTCCCATTCAGTTTTAAAAGTATACATTGCAACTGTCTGTTATTCATTTGGAAGGGTGTTAATGTATCAAAAGCAGATGAAATGATAATGCAAATTTAGAAGTATTCATATTCATTGGTGGGAAATGTTATGATAATAAATTCAACAAACTATGTGAACGTAGAAAGGGTTAAATTCTTAGCATAGGACTGAATCGCCGCCTTCTATATTCACCATTGGTAATGCATTGCATCACTGGTCAAGGTGCACATCCAATTTTATATCATTACTGAACAAACGACTCTGTTTGCTATGTCATGTCCACTATCAATCACATTACCATTCAGATGTCCTTTGAAAGACCTTGCTGTTTCAGCTGGCTGTTTCATTTAGAATCGTTTATCTCAATTCTTAGAATTTCTTGCTGTTTACATTGTTGTACCTGGGAATGAAAGTACTTCTGGGAAGTATCGTATAAAAATTAAAGCCCGGCATTCCTACCGATCAACCGAAAGGACGTTTCTGTCAGCTAATATTATGTTAATTGTTGAAACATACCGACAAACGAAAAATGGACCTTTCTGTTGTATACTTTAAAACTGAGTGGGAGAATCCATTCTGTAATTAAAGGGTTAAAGAGCTATCACATCATTCAACTGCTTTCAGAAATTCTCCTTCGTTGATCAGCACTATAGTGTTCCATAAAGCTGCTCAGCGATTTAATTCATCTAAATGCATTATTGAAAGTAATTTATATATATCCTGTCACTTACTGTTTTTTCCATTGTTTCATCATAACTGCTTTTATGTGATTGCATGCATATTCATTATTCATTCAACAATTGTATAGTAAATTAGGGAGAAATATCATTTCAAGCAACCATTTTATATGGTCCAGAGAGTCATATATTATTTAAAGATGGTCTATCTCTTTCTAACAAGTTTTATATGTGTATTGTCCGGGGTATAAAATAATAAATATGATTTGAAGACACCTCGCGACCTGATTTCCAGGTTGTCCTATGTGACCTTTTTGGTGAAAATGTGATATTGGTATCGTTTCATAACACTTCTAATTGTGGAAACGGGAAGTTTGTATTTTCACTTCTCGCGAAGATATCAGGCATTCTTTTTTGTCGTTGTAGTTGAAACACACCGTATTTAACTTCCAGGTTGTCACATCTCATTTTAAGCATTATAGCCTTATTTCCACTTTGAACTGGAATTCTTTGAATACTGTATTAGCGACATAGGACATTGTGTTATTGAAGATATGCTTGGAACAAAATAGAATTGTCACAATTTCATGTGATGGGCATGCACATTGTTTCATAATTATAGGACAACATGGAATTGAATTGGGTTGTTATAACTAACGTATTATTTATATAGTATCAGCATCTACATGCAGTATGATTGACATCTGCATAATTATAAATCGAGTCTAAGCGACTAGAATATATAGTGTCCTCCATTTCGGAGCGAGTGTCAAGTTAGTCCGTTTCAGGTTTATATGTGTCATGTCAACGCTCTAGTTGACCAAATTCCGACATACATACCAAAGTTAGATAATACAATACCTTAGTTGAAATGAAAAACTGCATCGTAGAATATCATCTGGGTTAGTGTACATAGAACAATTATATGTCATATGCTCTCTGATTTCCAAGATGTCCTGTTAAGATTCAGACCTGTGAGATGATCTTGTTTGTTCTAAGTGATAATCATCCTAATATTTCTGTCACATAGAACAAGGTGGTCATTCTAACGATTTTCAGTTCATTGATGTCATTTGAACTATTCATAGTATAATTAAGTTCCAGTATGTCCTAAGTACCAAAATATGCATCCAACCTGCAGTATTCTTCACAAAACAGGATTACATTTAATTTATTAATTGTGATGCTTATTTATTCTAATAAATGAATGATTTTCCAATCGGACAATGTTAGAAGTACATGTATATCCATAGTGTTTATAATAGTTGACCTGCATTGGAGATTCAAACTTTAAAAATTGATTATCTCAAAAACATAAAAAATGCACTTTGGACAACCTGGAAATCACGTCGCGACCTGTCCCGAAATGCTTCTATCATTTAATTTTTATTACCGCCCATTTGAAAAAACGGCGGTATTATAGTATTGGTCCTCGAGCCGTCCGTCCGGGCGTCCGTTAACCTGGTTTCCGGATGATAACTTTAGTTAGAGTGAACCAAATTTGATAAAATTTGGTATGTGGGTTTATTAGCCAAAAAGTAAATTCAAGTTCGAATTTGGGTTCCGCCCGCCAATTTTCACCGGAGTTATGCCCCTTATTTGACGTTTTTTGACTTAAGAAAATCCTTGAAATTTTTTGGCAGAGTTATGCCCCTTTTTCGACTCAGAAAATTCAGTTTTACTTATGTTTTTTGGTTTCTGGATGATAACTCGATTTTGGAATGTTTATACGCAAAACTTGTGTGGATTACATATATCGAAATACAGCTCAAGTCCGAATTTTGTTTTAATCCGATAATTCTTGCGAGAGTTATGGCCCCTTTTTTTATGTAATTTGACTTAGAAAATCCCTGAAATTTGTTGTCCGGATGATAACTTTAGTTAGAGTGAACCGATTTCAATCAAATTTGGTATGTGGAGAAAAGACAGCTCAAGTTCGAATTTGGGTTCCGTCCGCCAATTTTCACCGGAGTTATGCCCCTTATTTGACGTAATTCCGGATGATAACTTTAGTTAGAGTGAACCGATTTCAATCAAATGGTATGTGGGTTTATTAGGAGAAAAGACAGCTCAAGTTCGAATTTGGGTTCCATCCGCCAATTTTCCCCAGAGAGGGCGTATTTTGCTCGCCCAGCGTAGCTCTTGTTTTATTTTTAGTTTTATATATACATGTAATATATACTGACTTTCTGGACAGTTTTACAGGTTGTTTTAGAACAGAAACTTCAGGTGCATTTGAAGCATATAGCAAGAGGTAGAACTCTATGTTGTTAGCTCCTTGCATCAAGGAAAAATTCCATTTTTATTCAGATAAGTTGCATAAATAAACCACTTTACTATGCCTTTAATATCGATAAATAATATACCCAATCTTCAGTTTTGTCTGTGTTTTATTCACACGAATTGCTAAAAAATTGTGCCAAGACATTTCACATCGATGTTAATTTCATCATTTTCTTTAGCAATATAAATAACTCAACCAAAAAAGATAAAACGAATGAGCTGTGTATCAATATTTGCTCGCTCACTGTGAATCCTGTCCACATATAAATATGACTGTCGAAAAGACATAAGTGACTTTGGCCTGGATGCACCCATAAATACAGTGGCACATAACTCCTTTTGTGCATTACTGACTGTCTGTTCATATAGATGCTGTATTCTTCATTGTAATAATTTAATCCCAAATTTTGAAACAAATAGAATTACCCTTGTAATAAACCCAAGACAATTAGTTATTTGCTTGGTGAATTTATTAATTATTCTGAAAGTTATTGGTACCTAAAGAGTCTAAAAAGTAAACATATTTTTAACATTTAACTCAAATGTATTAATATGCATTTGTCTTGGCCTTTATAGGCTTTTTAGCTCACCTGAGACGAAGTCTCCGGTGGAGCTATAGTCATCACTCCTCGTCCGTCCATCGTACGTCCGTCAACAATTCTTTGAACATCTTCTCCTCTGGAACCATAAAACCGAATGGGTTCATTTTTGGTGTGGATGTTGTTCCCTAGGTGACTCTCATTCAGATTTGTTCAAATGAGGTCACTGGGCAAATAGTTGCGAAGCCAGGTCCATAACTCTTTCCCACCATAGTAATTCTTACAACGACTTCTTCTCAAATTTCATTGGGCCGAATGGGTTCATATTTGGTACAAGGGGTCCTTGGGGGACTGTTATTCAGAATTGTTTTTTTGGAATTTTCACCTTGCTCAATTTAACAAACAAACAATTTTTTTTTAAACATGTTATAAAATTTGAAAAAAGTGACCCCATTATAACATCTGCAGAGTTATGAAACTTTAATGAAATTACAGAAATATTCCATTACCCATCCCCCCTCCCACATGGCCCAGACCCACCCCACCCTGCAGTGGCCTGCACCCAACCAACATCCCTTCCAACGGATATCATCTCCAGCTTATAACTTTAATACCTGTTGCAGATATATTTTTGTGGATAGATGGAGAGAGACACAGGTCATTATTAATCTAGATTAGAATAATATGTCATCTAGCAGCTTGTGTAAACATTGTAACTGCTAGCCATTTTAAACAAACTCCCTGAATTTAGTGTGCCCGACATTTGCAGAATGAGGTCCCCAGGGGGTAAATTTAGTGTTGCTACCCTGTACAGCAGGCTAGCATCACCAAATACACCCTCCATGGACCTAATTCTGCTTAGGCATCATCTTCTTGGAAGTATCTTAAGTATTGTTTTGTTTTAGTTAATTTTTGACTTGTTCCCTTCTGTTCAGTTTCTATGTCCCCCTAATTTGCAGTAGATAAAATGCATAATTGAGGTGCTCAATGGGTGTGCATTACAAACTCCAACTGTAGAACTTCAATCTGTTCCTAGGTTTCCCATGGCTGGTGAGGCCTAATCAGACTGAGGATGAATCTGGTGATGCTAGCCCGCCTTGCAGAATATTGTCATTAAATTCACCTTCTGGGGACCTCATTCTACAAATGTCAGACACACTATATTCAGACTTGGCTGGCATATTATTTTCTTAACCACTGCTTATCCTGATGAAATCATACCCTGATTTTTCAAAGAAACATTGGGGGGGGGTATATTGGATTGAATTTGTCTTCTGTCTGTCAGGCGGTCCTTCCATCCGTTTGTCTGTTGTCTGTTCCCGATTTCGGCGGGAGTCTCCTGATTTTGTGTCATTTCTCCTGTGCTCCCGATCGGGAAACGAAATCTCCCGATTCAAACGATAAAACCAATGCATGCTATAGTGTTACAAAGCAATTAGGAATATATCGCCTGCGAGTCAAACAGTGACAAAATGTTGACACAACGTCGACTCTTTTGTTTAATAACAGCGTTGAGTAAATAAATGCAGTTTTCAATGTCCAGACAAGGATTATAATATATCAAACAAGAAGCCTTCCTTTTTTGGCCACACTTAATAAAGTGTTGGTTTCTGCTCGTCCCGACCAACTGCTTTAAAACCGCCGACTCAAATTATTTTTTGCCGATTTAAACTTTTTGTTCGTTTTTGTGTCGGTGAAAGTTCCGTTTCCGTCTTTTTGGTATTCCGTGTTTTGTATACGCAATGATAACATAACGCGAATTGAACGGACCTCAAACAATTATGTAAAAAATTCAACGATGTTATCCGATAGCACCATTTTATAGTGTGCAACTATAGTATTAATCGTTGTATTGGCTTGTTCGAAATAAAACGTGATCCATAACCGGAAAATCGTAATTTTATTTCCAAATGATTCAGTGATTTCAAGGCCATAATTGTGGCAGATGAAAAGCCAATGCAACAAACAGTCTATATGACATTTAAAATGAAAAATATGAAGTTTTTTTCCACCATACTGACATTGAAAAAAAATCTCCTGATTTTTCACTAAATCTCCTGATTTCTGAGGACAAATCTCCTGATTTCCAATTTTGAAAGTAAACAGGTCTGGTTGGGATGTCTATCCATCCGTCTATCAACATTTGTTTTCTTCTCCATATTAACGACCAAATATGTTTATATATTTCAGTGTGCATGTTCCCTAGGTGACTCACAATCAGATTTGTTCAAATAAGTTCATCAGATCAAATAGGTGCAAAGCTAGGGCCATAACTCTTTCCCTCCATAGTAAATCTTAAAATAATTTCTTCTCAAGAACCATTAAGCCTATATTAGCTTATAATTGGTATGGATGGGCCTTGGGTGACCGGGTTCAGATTCGTTGATGCTATTCCACCTTGGAAAAGTGTCATTAAATTCACCTTTTGGGGACCTCATTCTGCAAAGATCAGACATACCAAATACAGACTTGGCTGTTCCAATATTATTTTCTTAACCACCACTTATCCAGGTAAAATCATATCCTATTGAATATTGGGGGGGATGTATATTGATAATACTAGATGAATGGATCTTATAGGTGGAGATTCACATTTGTTCTAATAGGGGCAGAGCTAAGAGATTTAACTCTCCTCTAATCCTGTTTGGTACTGGTATAATAATATTGATTTCTAGGCAGCCTGTGAAAACGTAGCAGAGCTTACCTATTGACTGTCGCTTCAACACCACGCTCGTCCCACTAGCTAGCCCAAATCCTCTATTTGTTCAGTTCAATTATCTCTCATCACTCGCTCATTTCTTCTGACACTCTTAACTTCGTCCGCGCACAGGTCACTTTTGCTTTCCTCCGCAAGTCCAAGGAAAGTCACTCACTAAAACACAATTACAATGTAACTCTTTCACTGCCAAGTTAACACATTCATCTTTCTCTCTTTTTTTTAAATTGTTTTTTGTTTGGTTTTCTTCTTAACGAATTTACACTATTTATACGAACGTCCCAGAAACGCTAAACTCCAAATGTAAGTCAATTTATACATGTAAATGAATCTTTCCATCTCCAAGAGTCACAAACAGATATCTAGGTGAAGCTCCTCTCTTTGTTAAAGCATCTGCTAATTGATGGCTACTTTCAACCCACTGAACTTTTTGATATTTCATTGTTCTCTATCATCTGTTTGATACTGGACACGTCAATCCTCAACCTCTTTTCTGATGTCATCTTTGTTGATTGAATATTTTCCAATAATGATCTATTGTCAGTATACACATCAATGGGAATTACATTTTGTCCGGTCATATCATAGAGAATTTCACTGAGAATACAACCAAGAATGCGGTATCCAACCCGTCAACCATAGCTAATGTTTCAGCGGCTAAGGTGCTTTTCACGATTCTCCGAATTTTATTTGATCTCCAGCTTAGTGGACAACTGGATCCAATTTTGTCTGACAATAACACAATATATCCTTTAGCACTAGAATACCCATCAGAAAGATTGGCGAATGATGCATCACAGTAAAGCTGCAGTCGAAGATCATCAATGCTGCTCAATTTTGGAAATTTAATGTTCAGTTGATCAAGTTTTAACTTCTTAATCAATTTGTTAGCCCGCTGAATATGTTCCACAGTCGGATCTTTGATGGAAGTACTAAGATCAAGAGCATCAAAAGCGGCATCTGGCCTCGATTGATTTACGATCCAGTTGATTTGTCCAATTGAGCTCCTCAACAAGAATATCTCATGATCATTTAACGGATCAGATTTGTTTGCCAAACAACTTTCACTAATAGTAATGGCTGAAATTGACTCAATGTACTGAATTTGATTCAACATGATTGCATCATTGTCGTGATTAATATCCAGTCCAATGTATTTGAATTTGTGACTTTTCTGTTTGCCAAATTGAAATATGTCTTTAATTGGCAAAATTACATTCACGGCAAAGCTCTCTTCACCTGTCCATATGAAATCATCGACGTGGATGAGAAACATGCCTTGAAGTTTACCATCATGGAACTTGTAGAAAAGGCTTGGGTCATTTCTAGATTGCTTACAGTTCATTTTGTCCATTACTCCACATACACGTAAATACCAATTACGGGACGCATCATTTAGGCCGTAAACGCATTTATTTAGTTTCCACAGCTTCCCAGTATTTGAATAACATTCGGGTGGTTTAAGATACACTTCTCTACATAACTTGTTGCCCTGAAGAAACGCAGCTTTAATGTCAATGACGTTACACATCCATCCAAATGTAGACGATACGGCAAGAAATACCTTCAATGTCTCCTTACCTATTGTCGGAGAATCAGTACGATGTTTGTCATCATCTTCGAAACCGCGTGCCACTAACCTAGCTTTAATCACTTTCTTTCCATCTCTTGTTTTCTCAGTTAATACCCATCTTGTTGAAATGAATTGCTGACCATTATCCTCTACTTCTTCAAAAACATTGAATCTTTTCCAGTTGTTGATTTCCTTCCTCTTTGCCTCTTTTAGTTCATCATTGTGTACATCTTTGTCACTTATAATGTTAACATTTTCACATTGAGCATGATCATCAGAGTCATAGTCCACATCGTATTTCCATTCTTGAACATCATTTTCAAAATCAATGGCCGTAACCCCAGAATCACCATCATTCTGCACATTGAACCAGTTCTTATATTTTCCGGATACTTTGCCACCTCTACTAACAACAAGTCCTTTGATCCAATCTGATGCATCAGCAAGTTTATATGAAATATTGTTCTTAACTTTAGGAACTTTATCATCATTTATCCTGTCTGTATCCTGGTTGTTGTCACTTGATATATTTTGCTCATCTGCTTGACATTCCTCTTCATCAGAAGAACAGCTAATATTTGTATCAACTTGAACTCCATCCTGACATGTCAATTTAGGCACATCCTGTGTGACGATGTCCATTTCATCAGATTTCTCAGAACAGAATTCTCTTCCTACCTTTACAATTCTGCATGTAGGTACACGAATGTATAAGCTCCCATGCCTCACGAACACAATCTTCCCATCTTGTCCTAATACTTTTCCTGGCCCCAGCCATTCATTACATTTATCAGTTTTGAAATATATTTTATCACCACAGTTGAAAATTTCTCCCGACGGTCGAATTTGATGCCGTAAAGCACGTCTGATTTTCTCAGACGATTCCGATTTAATGAAGGCTTGTCTAGAAGCATGAAGAGTACTAATATGTTTCGCAAAAAGTTCACTCTTGGCGGTACCTTCAAGTGCAGGTGGTTTATCATGAAGTATTGACGGAAGATTAGGATTACATCCAAATACTAATTGGTGGGGACTGTATCCATATACCATCTGCAATGAGTTTTTGGCATTAACAGCCCACAACAAAGCGGTCTCCAAATCCATTTTGGGATCATCAGCAAGAATTTTCGTGACATTATCATCTACTACGGCATGATTCCGTTCACATAAACCATTTTGCCACGGGCTTCGTGCAGATGTATTCATAACTTCTACATTTAGATTCTGTGCCATGTCTCTAAACTTGGAATTGGATAGCTCACCACCATTATCAGCAAGAAATTTCTTTGGTGCGCCAAATCCTCCACCTATCCACATTTTCATAATTTGATCAATGATAATTTCTGGTTGTTTACTGTTAATCACAGAAGCGAGTGAAAATCGGGTCGCCATATCAATCATATGTAGAAAATAAATGTTTGGTTTCCAAATCTTCAAATCTAATGCCACAACCTCGTTGAATTCTTTTGCCAATGGCATACAAACAACAGGTCTACATGGAGTTTTCTTGTGCCTGATACAAACATCACATTTTGAAGTTATGTCATCCACTGCCTTTAAATATTCATTGTCATTTACTCCAGCATCTTTGAGAAGTGTTTTTAACCTGTCTGATGTTGGGTGAGCAAATTGCTTATGGAGCTTGTTCACAATCACAAATATTTCCTTGGTCGTCTTTTCATTACCACAAGCAGTCGTTTCATAAATACATGTGTCTCGATTGTCAACATGCGATTTCACCAGCGGAATGCAGTAATGACCGGAGGATGTACACTGAAGATCGACAGTCTTACCGAATATGGTCGCTCTATCATTTTCTAGATCTAACACAATCTTTGCTCTTTTCATCGAAGGTTTACCAAGGAGAAGCGGAATGTCGCTAGCAACCACATCTGTAGTAATCAAACAATCAACTCCAGCTAATTCACAAGGAAATGTCACCTTCTCTTTTGAAGCGAGTTTGGTCCCTCCACCGAAGCGGAAAATTGTGTCACTGGGCTTCCTTTTCAATCGATTACGATCAAAATCGTTCAAAGTTTCGAGGTAGCTTTCCATCCAAAGAACACCAGCTATGGTAGAGCTACAAGCACTGTCCAATACAGCGGAGTTGAAAGATTCATTAACTAAAACTTCCATGTTTTCTTTTTTATTCCCAGTGAATAGAACTGCTTGTGCCTCTTTATTGTAATCATCTGTGTAGTAGACACTTGTACGACTGTTCATATTTTCATAAGAATCTGGACAAAATCTGGCGAAGTGAAATATAGACTCGCATATCTTGAATTTCATTGGAGTTCCGTCCCTTGATATGGGATTAGTAGTCCTTTTAGGTGTTCTTTCACTTTGATTTCTCTGAAATCTATCATTCCTTCCTCTGCCGAAATGTCTCCGAGTTTGATATCGGTTCCTGTCACCATACATTGGTCCACCTCGATTGTACGACACATACGTTTCCTGTGGTTCCAATTTAACACTGGGATGCTGAGTTATTGTTTGCGATGAACCACTACCATAATCATGATGCGTCATTGATTGTCTTCCAAAGAATTTTCTAAGTGCAACACACATTTGGCTAAATAATGTATCTGGTTCTTTGTAATTCACCCCTGTTAACACTAACTGCCGGTCTTTGTGCTGTAAACCAGATCCATCTAGTAATTTAAATGCTAATACGGATTGAGGCAATGTCATTTTAAATTTCTTTGTTTTATTGTAAAGTTTTTCAAATTCCATGATGAAATGCTCCATGTCTTCTCCTTGACGCTTATTATATCTATCAAAATCTGTGTAGACTTCATAAGCAGCAGAAAGATCATCCTTTTTATAGATGCCATCCATAAACTTAAATAACTTGTCAACACCTTCCTTTCCACTTAAATCTTCCACACCAAGTTCGCTAAATACTTTGTCACGAATTCCACCGGATTCAGGCAGAGAAAGTGCAATAGCTGGCGATTGTTTTTCTATTGCCAACTCAGTCACAGTTTGCCATATTTTTAACTCATCAACCCACCTTGTGTACGGTTTTGATTCAGAAAATCCCGGGGGAGTTTTGTAGTTGCCAGAGTTCGCAATTTTTTTGTTTTTCAATCACCAAAGTCCGAACAGTTCCACTCAAGAATCACGCGATTAACCTCGCTCTGCTACCATGAAAACGTAGCAGAGCTTACCTATTGACTGTCGCTTCAACACCACGCTCGTCCCACTAGCTAGCCCAAATCCTCTATTTGTTCAGTTCAATTATCTCTCATCACTCGCTCATTTCTTCTGACACTCTTAACTTCTTCCGCGCACGCGCACAGGTCACTTTCGCTTTCCTCCGGAAGTCCAAGGGAAGTCACTCACTAAAACACAATTACAATGTAACTCTTTCACTGCCAAGTTAACAGCCTGGGTGGGGGGCCAATGTTTGAGGCAATGGGGAAGGAGTGTAGAGGGGGTGGGGTTTTGACCCCCTACTTTGATAAAAAATTTAAACAGTTGAAAATTTCACGCCTGGTATAACATTAGATGTAGATTAGATGTTCACATCAAAACTAGGTTAGAATTGTTCTCATAGTTTGGTTTTATTTTCCAACATGTATGTTTTATACCAACAGTCCATATGTTCCTACTTCAGGTTAAACTGTTGGACCAAATTGGCCACAAATTTTAACTTTATGGGGTTAGTAATTTTCAAATGTTTGAGAGCTTGAAGTACTGGTACCAGTTGTAAAATTCAACCTAAGAGGGATGTGCAAAATGATTTTTGTGAACTTAGTATAGTGGTATGGTTGTCTTCTTTAAAAGGTAAGAGGTTGGAGATTTGTCAGTGGTGTGCAATTAGAAATTTTAAGTTGAAGAGCCCTGCTCATCGGAGAACCTCCAGCTATGTCCATATTTAGAACTACTTGTCTTAAGTGATATTGTCACATACTGTCTCTTGTAGTCTTCAGAGTCCCAGTCTTCTCAGTCTTTACAGTCTGGTGAGCGACCCACAGTCATTGACTGTCTTGTTATTGAATATACTTCCAGAGCAATTTTGTTAGGAAAAAATTTGGCATTTTTGCCTGTATTTATGAAAACCGTGCACCAATGACTTAACTTGATTTGCCACTGTTGCCATTACATGTAGTATGAAGGTGGCAATAAAGCTCATAAATTCATAAATAATGTTTTGAACCAAAGTAATATATGTTTCTGTTAATTTGGTAAGGTTAGTAAGGTTAGTAAGCTTTTCAGGAGCTTTTCATTAAACAACCAACTTAGCTTTATGGATCAGGTGTGACCAGTATACAGCATATTGGCTCGATCTTCTCTCATCTTGCATCTGGTTTTGTGACTCTTGTCCATACTCCAGTTGCATTGTGCCTGTTAGAAAATTGCTTGTTTCTCTGAATACTGTCTAACACTACTTCTTCGCAAGTAAACAGTTCTAACACCAACATTAACATAATTAAACCTGGCCTCAAATTTGTTGTCATCAGGATTTTCATTGGCCAGAAAATTACTTTTGGCCTTTTTCTTAATTGTTTTGGGGAAAATTTTCAAAAACTTTGGCCTTATTGAGAAAAAATCAAAATATAGGATCATTGAGAAGACCAAAGCTAAAAATAAAAAGAAGAATAACAAATGACAAAGCAAACGATGACAATAAAACACTGCACATGTGAGATCTGCAAAAACTATAAGCTGATAACAATACTGGTATGGTGTATTGGTGTACTAAAATAAATGTGTACTGATTTGCTTATTTTGTTTGCCAGTGTTAGATTGAAACCAAAGCAGCAAATCACCATTGATTTGATAAGTAAGAATGTGTGATTTCTGGTAAACTGTTATCCAATTGCAGATTAATTAATTACAAATGAAATTTAATGTGATATGGTGATATTCTGAGATGTGATTGCTGTATTATATAACTTATAAGTTTGAAACTTTTTGGCCAAATGAAATTTTCTTTGGCCATTTTTAGAAAAATGTTAACATTGGCCAACGTTTCCACAGATAGCGGGAACCCAGGTTTGTTTTTAGTTTGTCAGAAGTGATCTAACAGGGCTGTAATCAAAGTAATTTTGCTTCAATTGTTTTATCTGTATATGTGTCGATTTCAGGATGCTTTGATTGGCTTGGATATAGCCCCAGGGACAGCTGAAAATGATTATGCTTCAGTTCAAGATGCTTTGCCAGATGGACAGATTCGACGGATCCGTTCCATAAAGAAAAAGGACAAAGGTACTGAAATGCTCGCCTTACTCATCTGAGTCATTGTCAGGCCAAAAATGATTAAATTCTTTGAAGCTGTATTCTGGATTCAAGTCCTCAAACTACAAATATAAAAAGTCTCAGTTAACATAACTATTAGCATTGTTTGACTGAAAACATTATAAACCAAACAATGTTGTATTGGGATTGAAAAATGAATGCGATGATTGTTGATGTCCCTGTAAATTATCTAAGTCTATAAATTATTTTCAGGTAGCTCTTCTCATTCCAAATTTGTTAGTTATATCTACAATATCTATATATATAAAACCCGTTGTCTGTGTGTGTGTATCTGTGTGTGTATGTGTGTGTATCTGTGTATAACTCGGTCACACTTTTGGCGCGTTTATAACTTTTCAACCATGTCCAATGTGGCCCAAATTTGTACCACAGCCTATAGTGTGTCATAAAATGTGACTCACCAAATTTCACGCCGATTGTCAAAGCAAACCTGAGATCTAACATGGTCCCCAAATGCAGTATTTGCACTCAAGTAGACACTATTTCTTATGACGTTTGTCGAAATGACGTCATTGACGTCGAACGCAAACCAACACTTGCTTTGCTATTGTAGGCGAAACTTCCATGCGCTCTACCAAAGCGTTGTTGGAAATAGGCGCTAAATTAATGTGTCAGTTCAGGTTCAGTGTGAATTTAGGTAACGAATGTTGATTTTGTCGCGGAAGTGCATGTATAGTGGGGTGTAGAGTCAAGACTCGAACGTTCTACCATCGTTCGGAATGGGTGGATGTAGTTGTGTGCAGAGTCAAGACTCGAACGTTCGTCGTTGGGAATGGGTGCTAATATGGTATTTTAATTTGCCAGTTGGGTTTGAACATAAGTAACGAATGCTGTCTTTGATACGAAAGTTGTGCATTGAGTGTGGAATCGAAGGAGTACCGGTATACACGGAAGATTGCGAATGGACAGAGTCTGACCTCCCGCCAGTGGGTACCTTGAACTCAGTAAATTCGCCGGAACTCAGTTAGAAAAAGCACATTCCCAGGACAGGCCTAATAATAGGGCCTACAGTGTAAACAATACTGCCGACGCTAAATAATGCTCTTTTAATGTTTCGGTTGAGTGCAAATCTGATAAAAGAATAAATGTTTAAAAGATCACAATGCACAGAAGCGCACGCAGTTTAAATTCATATAATATGCGCGAAGCTCACAAAAGGGCTGCAGGCCCCTCCCCCGCTAAATAAAGATTCCGAATTGAGCCTGTTTCAGTTAGTATAGATTAAGTAAAATATCTTGATTGTTGCGTTCCATATATCTGCATGTATATACGTGGGTTGGGGAGATGATGGTGGGGGCAAAAATACAGTTTTATTGAAATAATGTGTTCATACAAATGGGCCGCGCAGTGCAGGGCGTGTGATCAATAGGCTGCATGCTGAATACAGGTTCCAAAGGAGGTCTGTTTAAAATTTGCTGCAAGCTCCCTATATGTGCGCGAAGCTCACCAAGTTTAAGATCATATAATGTGCTCGAAGCGCAGAAAGGGGCTGTAGGCCCCTCCCCCTCTAAATACAGATTCCGAATTGAGCCTGTTTCAGTTAGTATAGATAAAGTCAAACATTTTGATTGTTGTGTTCCATATGTGCATGCATATACATGGGTTGGGGAGATGGGGTGGGGGTAAAAATACAGTTTTATTGAAATAAAGTGTTCATACAAACGGGCCGCGCAGTGCAGGCGTGTGATCATTAGGCGGCATGCTAAATACAGGTTCCAAAGGGGGTCCGTTCAAAATGTGCAGCAAGCTCCCGAATGAAGGCTCCTGAATTGAGTATGTTTCAGTTGGTGCATAGTATTTAAATAATGTACTGATTTTGTTTCGTTCAATATGTGCATGCGCATATGTGGACTGGGTGTGTAGAAATACAGTTTTAGTGAAATAAAATGTTCCAACGCGCATCCAGTAACAAAAAGGAGAAGCATGACCATTCCATGTGTCCATGAACGCGGACACTAGAAAATAACAAAGAACATTTATATACCCGTCATTTTGTGACGGGCAACCCCCTAGTATCTATATAAAGAGCAAAATAGGTTTTGTAAAATTTGGAATGGAACCCAGAATGCATCCTTAACCCTTCCATGACAGGAGCATCCTGAAATTTTGCGAAAACCCTGTGCCAATGCATTCTCTTATATATGGAGTTTCCCCCATTGGGAGCCTCGCATATATAAGAAAATACATTGGCCTAACAATAGTTACATTGACCTTGTAGGCCAGTGCATTCTCTTATACACTGGCACAGGATCTTTATTACTGCACCAGTGCAGCTCCCGTCATGAAAGGGTTAAAAAGTTAAGAACTGTATATAGGTGGGGTCATTTAAGCTGATAAAAATAACATCAATATGCAGACATGAATGTAAACAGATAGTTGATGTAATTTATGTCGCCAATTTTGGTGACACCATCAATATGAATTAGAGGCCGGGTTGTATTGTAAGTGCAGCAAATGGAAATATGTATTTAATGATGATGATTCATTATGTGCCGACAATATTTACCTTGACCTTGCAAGCCAGTGCATTCTCTTATATATGCGAGACTCCCTATGGGAGACTGACATATATAAGAGAATGCACTGGCACAGAGTCTTTAATGTTGCAACAACGCAGCTCCCATCATGAAAAGATTATTTTTGTAGGCCATACTGACTCTTCAGATTCTGCTGAGTTCAGCTCTTTAGAGAGGGAACAACAGTCCATAACTAAACGATATTACAACCAACTTGTTTCATCAAAGAGGAAGAGCAAGCAGAAATCTGCACGTAAGAGTCGAAATGAACCCGGCTATGCCGTACCGAAAACATCGTCAACTGAGCCGATATATGCCATTCCACATGCACATGAACCAGGGTACTTTACTCGACCAGAATTTCATAATTTCAATGAGAGGGGTGAGTATAAAATTGACACATAGCCACTAAACCTTTCTTTACTAAATACTCATTGATGAGTACTGCCCTTAAGAAATGATCAGATAATAAGTTCAACAAAAGGCCATAGGTTGAACTTATTATCTGAACATTTCCTACCAATGTATAGGAGTATTTATGCTCTTGATACATCAATTTGTCGTATGCCTATATTTCCTAAACAAATATAAATAAATTCTTTTATAACTGAATGGGATAGTCCAATTAGATACCATTGAATTTAATTCATCGTACTGTATACACTCATCAGTAAACCTGGGAGTGGGTCCTTGTTTTGACACAAAAACTTGGGACTGGGCTTACCTTCAAATACCCCCACATGCAAAATCTCAGTTTTAATTCATAGTGCTAATCTAATTTATCACATAATTTGGCCATAAAAGCAGTTTCATAATTATCGGTAATAGACACGTTTAATATCAGCGCGTGCGATGATGTCACGGCGTTCTTCAAATCACTTGCAATCGCTGTAGTTTATGATTGTTGTTTTCGATGAATATTTCGCGTTGCTTCGGGTTTATTTGATCATGTGATAAAAGGTATCTCACACTCGTCCTATTTTATACGTAATTTATCAACCTCGTCCTCTAAATTCTATTTGAGCCTCGGTAAACCTCGGCTCAAATCGAATTTAGTGAACTCGGTTGATAAATTCCGTATAAAATAGAAACTCATGTGAGATCCTCTATGTAGTGTTTATATGTATCATGATGTATATTATTTTATTTAATGAAAAATTTTCTTTTGGGTTTTATTATGTTAGATATATATTTAAAATAAGACACAAAGATAATTTTTATATATTGTAATATAGCACTGTGTGAAACACAATCAGACAGGTAGTAGTAATGAGTTTGCAATGGAAATTAGCTGGAGTAACGATATATTTGTGCATGAATTTTTGTCATCATCATTGAGTATTAACCTGTCATGAATGTATACTCACCCTCTAAGTTCTAAAAATGGGGATGGCCTTATCTTCGAGGACCACTCCATGATTTTGTTGGGAGCAAAAACATAGACTGGGCTTATCCTCAGGGATGGGCTTACTAACTTGTGTTTACAGTACACTATATATCTTTTCTGAACTGTAGGCACTATTGAAATTCAAAGGGATATAATTCATGAGTATATATTGATCAGTTTTGAAAACATTGAACTTCTCATGGTTTCATATTTTTTCTCAATAAAGGCATCAGCATATTTCTTGCTAATTTGTTGTCCTCTATTAAAGTCATGATGTCATGTGCTCTCTCAAACATTTCAGTACGGAGTAATTCCATTTCTGAGGGCAGCGATGGAGGGGAAGACGATCAGTGGCTCCTAAAGGGAGGTAAACCGAAAGAGAAACAACGACGGTCATTCAAGCGAACGAAATGGAAGTCACCATACATGGCACGTGCTCATCGTACAGACAGTTCAGGTACTACATTTAGGCATATCTATGTGCTTGTAATCATATTTGATTACCTATAATGGAATCTTGATATATTGATTCTAAAAATAGCATCGAATAAACTCATAATTCTAATATTTGTATAAAAAAAAATTAATTGTTGACTGTAAAATCAGTTTTGTTCCTGGGGGTCTATTATAAGTTCATTTCATGGAATGGCAAAACCATGAATCAAGGGCCAATGAATTGACACTACATTGGTGGATGGTTCTGCTCGGACTTCAGCAACCATAGTTTTTGGCATGTTGTTAAATGGGTGTAATAAAACACGGAAGATGAGGCGAAACATAATAAAATTACATAAAATAACCATCGTTTATTATCTATATACATACTCCATGTCCTCTGATCCATTTGGCAAAAAGACTTGATGAGTTTCTTACTCAATAAAGACTAAATGTTTCATCGCGTGTAGGTTACATAACAGAGATGCATGTGAAATAAAACTGGTAGCAATTAGCGATTGAATTATGCACTGTCAGTGCCAGACTACCTTGTGGACCAAGTTCTCAACAATGATTATACAAAGTGCGAAATGTGTTGAAATATACAAATACCATCTGCGATTCACATCAACTCAAAATTGCCTTTTTGTGTATATGTTAAGTCAGCTGATGCCATTACATTAAATAACTTGTATTTATTTACAGATAAAAATGCTGAAAGGCCACCAATGACTTCCATGGGCGAGTTTGCTACTATCCCTAGGGTAAGTATATCATCCAGTTTATAATTCCTGAATATTACATACAAGCCTTGATATACCTGGCCTGTCATCGTGAATGACAGGTTAAAACCTCCCAAAATATCATTTAATATCCAACTGAAATCCTTTCTGCCTGTCATTGTGGCAGAACCTATTTTTTTTTTAGTATGTGCAGATATAAAAATTAGGGTAAACAAAGAATTCTCTATGCAGCAAGCGACCAACTCAGTCACAGATTGGTAGAAAATATTTGCTGATAATTATTTGATTGACAGCTTTGTAAAGGTCAATTGGCCAAAGGCCAGATTTGTTTCGCAAATAAAAAAAGAAAATCTCATTTGGCCAAAAAAGTTTCAAGCCTCTAGTATGCAACAACCTCTATAAATGCCACCATATGTCAATGGAACCCTTATGTTTATTAACCCTTTCATGATGAAAGCTGCACGGGATCAGCATTAATGATTCTGTGCCAGTGCATTATGGGAGCCTCGCATATATAAGAGAATGCACTGGCTTACAAGGTTAAGGTAAAAATTGTTAGGCCAATGCATTCTCTTATAGAGGCTCCCTGTACTGCAATGGATCATAGACAATAAAACTTCAAATAACCATCATAAACATGGCCATATACACGTAAACCGCTTTTATCACAATAGCATAGCAAGGGGAAAAACTCTATCTTGCAGGGTTACTTACGGTGCAAAGGTCGCCATGGTCAGGTTGTTGGACGATTTATTCAATATCCAACTTCTTGCTTTTAGTGAAATATTTCAACACATTTGACCAATAAACTTGGGAGTTTTAACAGCCTGTGGTGACAATATACCTGATAGTTATCGTCACCTATGGCCTTTTGTTGAATACCCACACATACACCGTTGTATATAGCTCCTATTCAGTATTTGAAACATAACTAATTTCCATGTGACAGTTTCCTATTTTCGTGTTACTGGCTTACAACTAGGTGAGAATCCAAAATCTGAATAAAATGGTCCAACGCGGGCCATTTTTATGTTTACCCATACCATAGTATGGTAAACATAGTGTCTTTGCCCGGATTGACCACTCGTCGTTCGTCCGTCTGTCTGTCCGTCCGTCTGTCTGTCCGTAGACACTTTACGAGTAATGCGATAACTCAAACATTTTTTATCCGATCGAAACCAAATTTTGTATATGGGTTTCTCAGCCCAAAATACAGATCGAGTTCGAATTTGGGTTATGGCCCTTTTTCAACTTAGAATTCACGCATTCTGCCACAACTCAAAACATTTTTTATCTGATTGGAACCAAATTTGGTATGTGAGTTTCACAGCCCAAAATACAGATCGAGTTCGAATATGGGTTTGATCCGATTAATTTTAAAGGAGTTATGACCCTTTTTCGAAGAAAAAAATTGAAAACAAAAAATTACTTTTAACTTTTATAATAATACCGTACAAAAAAAAATGTCATTGACATTGTCATTTGTTTTCATTTAGATATTGATGGTTATGATAAAAGTTGATAAAAAGATTTCCAATGTGGACCTTTAATTTTTTAAAATAATTAAAAAGTTTTTAAGTTAAAAAAATTTGAAAAACTAACACCATTATAACTCTGCCAAGGGTACCCCGAATCACCACACCAAATTTGATTAAATCGGTCCAAAATCTTGTGTTATGTACTGGTAAATCTGTTTGGAGCAACATTAAATCCAATTCACCAATTGCCTTTGGACTACTTACCTATTGATAAGGCTATATTATTTTCTGATGTCTCTTATGCCAATGTGAAAATAATCTGATAAAGAAGGCTATGGTATCTAATTTAAAATAAAGATTCAACAATAAACATCACATGCTATTAACAGTAGACATCTCTGCTGCAGAGTTATATCTTCAGATGGTCTGATATCATTATAATTGTTATTGGTTTAATAGAGGTCAGTGTTCAACATAAACAATTCCTGTGATATTTTGACAGCTCTGCTATATAATTGATATTAATGGGTCAGTGGTGAGGTTGCTTATCTGTATACTAGGACACATTATTATTGTAAACTTAAATTGGACTCTCTTAACCCAAGTATTCCATGTCCAGGTCACACCTACACATTTAACCCATGGGCTTGCTGGCTGTGGTGGTTTAGCATTACAGATTCTGTACCAGCGCATTCTCTTATATAAATGCCAGTGACCCATAAATTCCAATAATTTGTGTTATGTACATTTGTCTATAATAGTACATAACAGTATACTCTATAATTCAACACCAAAACTCTCATTTATCCGATCATATTAAATTTTTATCGCCAAGGGATGGGTTAACATCTGCCGATCGTGATCGGCCTCTCGTTTTCGATGCGGCTATGCCTGAGAATCAAAACCCTTTTGTTTTCTTGGCCCAATCAGTGTTTATTTTAAAAACTTGACTTATGCTTTGGCGAGTTCGGTAGGCTGGCGTCCGGATAGCTCAAACAAACGTCAACCGATTTCATTCGTATTTGGTATATGGGTCTGTTGCAAAAATATCTCGAAGGAGTTCGACACCAGGTTTGTCCAATCTTTTATACAAGAGTTATGGGACTTTTTTCGATAAGGAAAGCCTGAATTTTATGGATTATATCTATGGCCTTGTGTCCATCAGGAGGGTTAAAATTTATTCTCGTCCTACTTCTGTCACATCTGTGCTCGGATTAGTCACGCATTAATGTGCCCTGTATAAAGCCCGCATTCTGACCACTAACTGGCCAGTTTTAATTCCTCCTCGCTGTCAAAAGGACCAGTTCAAAAGGGACTATTTTTTATGAATTGTGAGTTTATCAACTCAATATTTATAATCGATAACAAACTTGCAATTTATTTGTCACCTACCGATCGTTTAACAATATATATTACATCCGCACAGAAACGTTTCGTTTCATATTATATGCAATTTGTTTCCATGTTTTTTCCTAACCAAAATGGCATCTCTCAAAAATCTGTGATCAGAATCACATTGAATAATTAGAAATAGATGGTCATCTTGACAATGACTGAAAAAGCACATAGCTTACTTGTGCGAAAAAATGTTGCGTTATTGTGCAACATATATACGGTGTGAAGTAGCGTACAATTGCGGACACCACATACTGTATGCAAAGTCTCCTAATTTTGTGCTACACGTGTGCTCGATCATTCGACTCTTGCTATGTTAATATCGTGAATACTGCCAAAGCATATGTGGAACAGCTCTTGTTAGTTCGCAGAAAGTTGCCCAGAACAGAAATGTCTCCTTTGGCAATAATTTACATGACTAAATAAAAAAGATAGCCCTTGTTATCTGATGAAATTTCTTTTACCTGAACAAATGTAACGTTGAAGTTGAACAACCGGAACTAAACTAAGATTTGGGAAATGATTATGATAGGACTTAAGGACATCATTGTATATATCCAACATATTGTTATCATTAATTATGCATTAACAATCGATACCTGCGAATCTAAGCTAGCCTGAATTTAAGAACATGATGGCTTGTATTCTGACACTTGGAACGTGTTAGCGAATGTTTAATGAAGTGACTTCAAGGTATTTTTGGAAAATTATGCCTCGTATCTCGCAATTCAATATCCTATTGCTCATTTTTCTCAATTTAACAATTTTGAAATATACAGGCATCAATTTCTATATCAAGTTCAATAGATCTGCAGCCCTGGCAATTCAGATTTGTTTGCTACGGCAGTAGAATGCCATATCCTATTTGATGTGCTTCGGCAGTGACTATGGCATTTTTACATCCTGTCAAATAATGTGACTTAATTGCTGTTTTGTCAAAATTTGTATGACCAATCATTAAAACATTGACAAGAAGGTGTATACTATTTATTTCTTCCGTGGAATATATAAATCTGATATGTAATACCCACTAACAGTAACCAGAACCACGGCCGTGGGATCAAACAACTATTGAATTATGACAACCTGCCCATGCCCCATGGGGAAATTAAATTATACAGTTTCATGAATGACTTCGCCTCAGAATGAGTCAACTGCAAGGCTAGTTCTGACAGACATATGGAATTTGCCATACAATATTCAAACAGTATAACTGTATTTGTCAAACAATATTATTTTAATGTTTAGCAAAAGTTTTTTATTACCTCAACTTTACTTGTAAAGTTTGAGCTATTCCCATGGCTTGGTATCCATCGTCCGTGTGTGCGTGCGTGTGTGGAGACGTCTGTCAACAATTTCCATTAGTACGGGCTATAGGTCATACCTTTGGTCTGATCATTATGAAATTTGTCATCACTGTTGACATTGACATGTAGATGGGAACGAGTCATTTTGGGGTCATTCCCCCAAAAAACAAGGCTGCCGGTGGCCATTTTGGATTTCAAAATGCAATCATTTAATAGCTGTACTGTTTGTCTGATCATTATGAAATTTGTCATGGATGTTAACATTGACATGGGAACGAGTCAGTTTGGGGTCATTCAGCCAAAAAACATGGCCAATTGCAGCCATCTTTAATATTACTCTTTGCATGGCTGAATCCTTTGGCACAGGCTACAGGTTGTACCATTGGTTGGATCATTTTGGGGTCATTTGGCAAAAAAACATGGCTGCCAGCTGCCATCTTGGATTTCAAAATTCAATTCATCATTCCATTTATTGCTTATTACAAAAATTTAACTTCTTCGCAAAGTTGAGCTACAGTGTCATGGACACTTTCATTAGAATATAATTTTTGTAATATGCAGCCATGCTTACCTTGATGAAAATATAGCAAGAATCTAACACTGACATCAGTGCTGTTACCATTGAGAAATAGAGTGGTCTCCCATCAATTACATCTGAATGACTATCAGTTACTGATTCTGACGTTATCCAATGTGAAAAACATGGACTAGCTAAGCTTGCTAAATGTAAATCAACATATATGCCCTGATTTGTGATTTTACTGAATGTATTATTCAATGGCAAGTGATTCTTTAACCCTTTCAGTGCCAGGGGCCGATCTAATCGGCCCTAATTTACGGTCTGTAAATTTTTTTTTACAAATTTAAAAAGTGTGTTTGTTTTTTTTGGGGTTGAATTTTTTTTGGGTATGCTTAAGCATGCTATAGCGAATTTAAAAACAAACTGGATAAAACCTTAGGGGCATGTTATAACTCAAAACTATCACCAAGTATTCATAGTAATAATTTTGATTCCCATGGAAAACGTAATATTCCCTGGCACTAAACCTACAAAATACTGAAAGAGTTAAAGAATATAGGACAAAATTATTAAAATTGTAAAAAATAATAACAAATGATGAAAAATTGTTAGGCCAATGCATTCTCTTATATATGCGAGGCGACATAATTCATTCAAGTCTTTGACATTGTGATCAATTGACACATGCGTAGTTGTTTAAGCTGGCTGCAATTGCTACTCTGTGACTAAAATGCTATTTATCAAGTGTAAGTTTCTTGCAACACATGGGGCACCTTCAAAGAAGCTAACATTGTCGATTATATGGGACTGTCCCTCCCATGTTGGTGCCCAACCAACGCGACTCGCAAATCTCATGATTGAGTCGGAAATAGAACTGACTAATTAGTGGTTAGAATGCTGGGCGCATTCATGCGTGACTAATCCAAGCACAGATGTGACCGGAGTAGTAAGACAATAAATTTTAACCCTCCTGATTCACACAAGGCCGGAGATATAATCCATATACCGGTAGTTCAGTTTCAAGCTTGCCTTTAAAAAGGAAAAATTAATTATAATTATAAACATTATATTTATAGCGATATTTATCGATAGCACGATAACTCAAACAAACTTTAACTTATTTCAACGATATTCCGTTTATGAGTTTAGGATAAGTTCCAGATAGGAGCTGTCAAATTTGAAATTTTTTCGTTGAAATACATGGGTGCCGGGCAGCCTTCTTGGTTTTTTACTCTTTGCATCACTAAATCCTTTAGGACACTCTACAGAGCATATCCCTCATCTGTTCATCACCAAACTTCATATGGATCATCGGGGTGACCTCTAGATGGGTGCTTTTTCCGAATTCTTGGATTTTACTCTTTGTGTGACTAAATCTTTCAGCACACATACATGTCACATTTCTCATCCAATCGTCACCAAACTTCATATGGAATTTCGGGGTGACCTCGAGATGGGAGCCTCCATTTTCTCCCCGAAATTCATTAAAAAAAAATGGCAGCCAATAATTCTTTTTCGACAGATCCACTCTTTCAGGCAAAAAAAAACTTGATGAATGCCATCTTCCAATGCGCACCCCTTGTTTATATTATATATATGATGCCGTCTAGGCCTATTTTTCATGTAATGCACTGTCATTTGTCGTTCTAAAAATTTTCAGTTATTTTTGGCTTGTGTGTTTTATTTCCTTGTGTTACAGTGTGTGTTATTATATTTTTGTTATAAATTTTCTGAATGATAATATATTTTGGTTTTAAAATTTGGCCTAAATTTCAGAAAATGTCCAAAAAAATTAAGAAACTTGGCCAAAGGAATTTATGGCCAGCATGAACCCTTATCTAGACATAACTGCTACACGAACACACAAGTTTACTCAACATACATATTAGCAGAATAGATCTATTTTGGTTTTGTTTGTAGTATAAACAACCATCAGCTGATCACTCGGGGGAATTCGATCTTAATGAAAGTGGTGGGTGGAAAGACAAGACGCATAATAGGCTGCAAGATAAAGTCAGGAAGAAAGAAGAAAGAAAACAAAAAGAGGATGAAAAGAAACGAGTAAAGGAAGAGGTGAGCAAGAATAACCTATCTATATTTAGATCTTTCACAGTTTGTGGATATACATGTAACAACTATCTATAGTTAGCATAGAAATCAATGAGATTCAGCCTGTCAAGAAAACATTATACAGTTGTCGCCCGCTGTCGAGGGAGACATTGAGATTTGTCACCCGCTCGAGAACATTCCGTTCTCGAGCGGGTGACAAATCTCGATGTCTCCCGAGAAAAAGGGCAACAACTGTTTTGTTATCCGATTATACCACAGAAAAAAATCCTTGCCATCCACACGCACGATGTTGCACTGAGTCACGACTGCTTAAATTTCTTTCCCGATTATGTATATTTTCATTAACTACTTATCGTCCTATAGGAGTTCTGTTCCATAAAGATAGTCAAGCGTTTGATAATCAGCGTTTATTTGCGATCCTTTTGGTGGTTAAATCGTCAATATCGGTCCATGCATTGTAAACCAATAAGCCATATAGGTATGTTATCGCCTTCTGAAATGTGGCATATTCAATGTCGTCTTGTGCGTGGTATTTACTCGCGATGTTCATTTCATAACGGTCTTCCCCGAAAGCTGTTGGGAAGTTGTCAATTTCATTAATGTACAATCATATGTGTCAGTGCTCCCAAGTACATGGCGATCCTCACACAAAATACTTCTTTGATCACAATGCAGACATCGCGGAGCGGTCTGATATCATGGATAAGCTTACTATACCATTCATTCGCGACAAACGTATGCATTACGTTGTCTACCAACAAACATTTATAACCAACCAACCTCAAGGGATCCAATCTTGCACCATAATGTCGACATGAACATATTGAATCACCGCGAGATGTTTCGATATAAAAAGTACATAATAATGCTTGTCCGATAAAAGTCTCAACTTAAAAGTTCGAATATTAGTGTTCACTAAATATATGCAAATTAGCAAACACCACAACTGGTGTGTTTTGCGAATCCGTGGGGTATATAAGAACTATGATTTTAGTACGTCGTAGTGATGTGAAATAGATGAGTTACTGCAGTGTGTGTGTTTGGAGATATTCTTGCAATATAACATCAAACGGGCGACACAAACAATGTCTCCCGACTCAGCGGGCAACAGTGTGATTTGTCGCCCGGCACGTGACAGGACATGGGCCAATCAGAAGGGTGGAAAATAGGGAGGAGGGTAACAATAATTTTTGTGAATTTTCAGCTCTTTATCATGATAACTTGCATAGATATTAACTGACTACATTCATATTTGGTGTATAAATTTGTTGAGCAATGTCTTGATCGAGATTGAAATTCAGCTCAGTTCAATAATATATGGGGAGTAACTTTTAGGCCTTTATTTAATTAGCCTATTTCTGTTAAGGTCCTTAGCTACTTAATTTTTGGGAATTTTGAGCTCATTGTCACGATAAATTGAATCAATATCAATTGACCGTGTTGATATTTGGTATGTGATACTTTCTCTATTATGGTTAAAACATTTTCTATCTTATCCCATGTTTAGTGTAGCCATTCAAACTTGAACCCTGCATCTCTAATGTTATTTTTGTTTTGTCTGAGCTATAATCGTTCATTTTCTTGTTTGATGGCTGTCTCAATGGAATTCATCTTGGACATGTTTTGTGATAGACAAGATTGAAGACCATCATGATGAAAATTGACATTGAGTAGAACATAACTGCATCATCATTTTGTTGTGAAGATGGGTGCATCTGCAAATTTTGTTCTGATATTTAATAGTTATGGACATCATTTAAATGAACTCGAAAGATGTAAAACCACAATTGTGTATGATGCTGAGTTAAGAAAAACACTTGTCTGTGTATATTTTACATATGACCACGGTTTCACTCCAAGGTTGTGGATATGGATTCGTCTTTTCATGCACCATCAGGCCTATATCCCTCTTATTTTCCCTTTTGTTTGGTATAAACCTTGGAGTGAAACCATGGTCATATGTAAAATATACACAGACAAATGTTATTATTAACTCAGCAGCCTACACAAATATACACAGACAAATGTTATTATTAACTCAGCAGCCTACACAAATATACACAGACAAATGTTATTATTAACTCAGCAGCCTATGTATATTTTACATATGACCATGGTTTCACTCCAAGGTTGTGGATATGTGTTTTTGGTATAAACTGAAATATGTGTTCTGATATTTAGATAGTTATGGACATCATTAAAATGAACTTGAAAGATGTAAAACCACAACCGTGTAGGCTGCTGAGTTAATAATAACATTTGTCTGTGTATATTTTACATATGACCATGGTTTCACTCCAAGGTTGTGGATATGTGTTTTTGGTATAAACTGAAATATGTGTTCTGATATTTAGATAGTTATGGACATCATTAAAATGAACTTGAAAGATGTAAAACCACAACCGTGTAGGCTGCTGAGTTAATAATAACATTTGTCTGTGTATATTTTACATATGACCATGGTTTCACTCCAAGGTTGTGTATATGTGTTTTCGTGCACCGTCAGTCTGAAATATGTGCAGTTCTTACAAATTTAGCAACATCAAATATTTAACCATAATTTATCACTTTACATATAATGAGCTTGGGATAGGTTGCCCTCATGTAAATATAATTGTCTATTTTGCCCACCTTCCGTAATGTATGTAGCTCATTAACATTAGGCCTATATCCCTCTTATTTCCCTTTTGTTTGGTATAAACTCAGGAGTCGTACTATATTTTGCTCAGTTTTAGCCTTTCCATGACTGGAGCTTCCTGAAATTTTGTGAAAACCTTGTGCCAATGCATTCTCTTATATACGCGAGTCTCCCCTAGGGAGACTTGTATAAGAGAATGAACTGGCATGCTCCTGTCATGTATGTGCCGGTTTATTATATGATCCTACCCTTATTCCATTCAATAAACCCATTCTATAAATTGTGTTATGTAACGTTCATTGCATAACAGGAAATAGTGCCAGTTACCTTTGACTTCCAGTTTGTCATCTGTTTACATTCTGTACGTACGTCTCAAAATTCCAATATTTTTTCAACAAACTCTAATTAAAGAAGAGTTTTAAAAGTTATTTCATTAAATATGTGCCATTAAATACATCACAGAGTCTTTATTTATCTGGGACTATTTCTTTACGCGGGCAAACAACACATAGTTACGTGAAACGTCATTGCAGGCCTTATAGAAGCCGATGTTAGTTTCATGTCCCATTTGTTGATTTAAATATGTTTTATCAAGGTTTTGGATCATGTAATAAATAGAATTTACAAGTCCCCAGTTTGTAGCAGAATTTACAAAACTCGTCCAGTAAATTAGGTACCAGCCTTGTGTTTTGAATTTTCGGTAATATTAACTGAATGCTACATTCTTTCAGTGGGAAAAGTTCTATTTTATCGCTAAAGTTTTATTCAGTGAAATAAGCACACAATATGTCTTTAACTACAGTCTATTAATGCATCAAACCACACACATCATGTCATCTGTCAACACCTGAACAACATGCCAACAACTCAGTGAAGCTGTTTACATGATAACAAACTTGTATTTATATATTACCCCAATTTTTTTTAACTGCCTCATCCGATTTAAGGGTCCCCATATCATCCAGTTAGGGTTTAAGGTTAGGGGCTGACATCCTTGAACGATATTTTTACTTATGTTTTCTGAGACACATGGGAATTATTGGATGTCAAAAATGACTAGAAAATTTTGTAGTCAAGTCAACAGCTGCTAGCCGATTAGTAGTTGATTAGTCAACACCAATTATACATATACATATAACTGAAAACCCAGCCCATGATCACCTAAATACAAATATAAGGTAATAAATGTCCCAAGCACCTGTTCATTTCACGATCTTTGACAGCGAGTTTTGACAGTTGTTTAATGCATATAAATAAATTATGCACATTTAGCAATATTTATCGACAGCAACAATGTTTTCTGTTTGACAAAGATTGAGCATAATCATTTTAGAATAAACCTCAATAGTGAAGTGATGTTAGCATGTATTTCCGTTGATGTCAGTGACATAGACAGGCTTTCAGACAGCTTGGATGCAGCCAGCTTCCAACACATGCACCGTCAAATAGATGAGTTGAAATGACCACTTCTTTGTTTCAAAGAGTTAGTGAGCATGTGGTCACATCGGAATCGGTCTCACCTTGTGTCAATCACTGTGTCGTTAAAACAATGAAGATATTTCAATTGTGACATGAAACGAATATAAAGGAGAATGCACTGTTGATTTGTGATCATCTGTAACTTGTGATTGTTTGACAATTTGCTCCAATTGTGACATTTGAGGTGGGCCACTTTATGGAGGGTGGGCAACAGGTCACAGCTTTGCGTGTGATGACAGTACTTTATGGCAACGTCTTGGAGGACCTTATCTTGGACTAACACGTATATTAGTCCCAGGCCTTATAGACCAGGGACATGATTTTATAATAGCATAATCATGGCCATCAAACTGCTCTGGTATTTATATACACGGGTGCCGCTAATTATGGCCTTGTATTGAATGCATATTACACTTATCTTTCTAGGTAAATATATGAGTATTCAACAGGTAATTCTGTAATCAATTATTTCCAAAATTCACATCGACATTGACCAATCATTTCAATACTTCCAAATCGTATGGGGCATCTTGAAAATATTGGCAATTGATGTTTGTTTCTGTTACAGTATTTTATTTTGTTTCCAATATAAAAATCATTACTAAATCAAAATACAAAATCTGGTAACTTGACAATACAAGTGATCAGTTTAACCATTTGAATACATGCTGACAACGACGCGACAACAGCCGAGAGGCTCCTGCTCCGGAAAATTACAGATACAGTAGTTTACTTGAGGTTCAAATAATACAGTAAATTAATTCCAAATAAAAACAAAATTTTTGTTTCACGGGCCCCGCCGGATTGCATTTCAACATTTTATTGACATTGCTAAAAAAAATATATATATCCAAACTCGCTTTGTAATCATACAACGAAAATATGCAACACAATACCTAAATTGGAGCATTTTGTTTAATAGTAATTTTGAGCATTGTTTTCCATCTATGTTTGCTCATATGATGCGACTGCATTTTAGTCAAGTTTATACTATAAATTGGGCTTGTTGACTGCTGAAAATCAATCTATTTAAAGTTATTTAGCTCGGTCGGTCGAGGTTACATGGAATTAATTATGTTAAATTATCATTCTTGGAAAAATACTGGGACACTAATCGCTGGGTTAAAAAATACATGGCAGCTGATTAGTGCATTATCTTCAGAAAATTAAATGCATAAATTTTTTTAATATTCATTCCCTGATCAAATCATGGCAAATGGCAGATGTGCATAGCTAGTTTTCAAAACATACATATTTTGCACTCGAGTCGAATTTGACAAATAAAATTATGATGAAAAAGCATAAATTTTGGGTGTGGTCACATAATATTCCTATTAGTGAGTATACTATTCGAGAACAAAGGGCCACACCCGCAAATTACATCCCAATAGATGCAACAAAGACCTCTGTATTGCACTTCTTTGCTGAAAAAGACAATTTATCACAGTTCGTGTTAAAAATGGAAGACCTGAATACCTTCAAAGAAAGACTTGATTTGGAACTTTGGAACATCAGATATCAATTCGATGAGTAACAAACCAATACCGTACATACAATGTGAACAGACAGCTTGCAATGCGTGAAAACTTCAAATTAGATTTCATATTCCATATCTTTCGGCTAAAAGTCATCGCCATCATATTTATGTTATGTTATGTTTTTAACACTGTGGCCTATGGGAAATAATTAGTTCCTTGTAACATATAGTGGTTGGTGAATGAAAAAGTTAGAATCCTGGATATGGACCTATTTGTAAGTGAACACATGCTACAGTACATGATGATTTAAACAGTGTATATATCCAAATGCATGAACCAATGTCCCTTTAAACAGTGTATATATCCAAATACATGAACCAATGTCCCTTTAAACAGTGTATATATCCAAATACATGAACCAATACAGTGTATATATCCAAATGCATGAACCAATGTCCCTTTAAACAGTGTATATATCCAAATACATGAACCAATGTCCCTTTAAACAGTGTATATATCCAAATGCATGAACCAATGTCCCTTTAAACAGTGTATATATCCAAATACATGAACCAATGTCCCTTTAAACAGTGTATATATCCAAATGCATGAACCAATGTCCCTTTAAACAGTGTATATATCCAAATACATGAACCAATGTCCCTTTAAACAGTGTATATATCCAAATGCATGAACCAATGTCCCTTTAAACAGTGTATATATCCAAATACATGAACCAATGTCCCTTTAAACAGTGTATATATCCAAATACATGAACCAATGTCCCTTTAAACAGTGTATATATCCAAATGCATGAACCAATGTCCCTTTAAACAGTGTATATATCCAAATACATGAACCAATGTCCCTTTAAACAGTGTATATATCCAAATGCATGAACCAATGTCCCTTTAAACAGTGTATATATCCAAATGCATGAACCAATGTCCCTTTAAACAGTGTATATATCCAAATGCATGAACCAATGTCCCTTTAACCCTTTACCCAACAGAAGGGCCCTGTGCCAATGCATTCTCTTATATATGCGAGTCGACCATAGGTCGCCTCGCATATATAAGAGAATGCATTGGCTTAACACATATTAAAGAAAAAATGGTAAAAAGTGTTAAAAAAAAGTTTTTTTTAGGCCAATGCATTCTCTTATATATGCGAGGCGACCTATGGTCGACTCGCATATATAAGAGAATGCATTGGCACAGGGCATAACTGTAACTATCACAATGTGCTCAATGAGCCGGTTCCAATGATACCCATATTTCCATGGTTTTATTGAGACAGACCGAAGATAATTTAGGCTGTTAGGGCGTTTCTGGGCGTTCTGTTGGGTAAAGGGTTAAACAGTGTATATATCCAAATACATGAACCAATGTCCCTTTAAACAGTGTATATATCCAAATGCATGAACCAATGTCCCTTTGAACCCTTTCTATTTGAAGCTTATGTTTTTCAAAATTAACTTTTACCAACATTTATAAGGATTCATTACAAGGAAATAGACTAACATAAAATGTCTACAGACAATACATTGTTGCCAACATGCCGCAATATAGGCATTTGATGGTAGGCCCTATACTATTGGGAAATAAAAATAAAACCCAACCGCCCACACTGATTTGAAAAAAATAAAATTCTCTGTGAAACAAAACATTTATTTGTTTGGCCTG
Organism: Siphonodentalium dalli; assembly: GCA_032622095.1. Classification (NCBI taxonomy): domain Eukaryota; kingdom Metazoa; phylum Mollusca; class Scaphopoda; order Gadilida; family Siphonodentaliidae; genus Siphonodentalium; species Siphonodentalium dalli. The sequence continues at coordinate 59,533,892 of CP136067.1, forward strand.
ATATTTGAACATTCTCTGAAAATGAATTTATTCATAAATCTTGTTTTCTCTATGGTTATTATCCTGTCACCCTTTAAATAAGAAATACACAACTCCAATGACTACATTCTATAATGAACTGGTTAAGAACATATTCTGCTAAATATTATATTTGTCTTTTTGTTCCATCAAATGGATACATACTAATAACAATATTTCTCAGATATCGGTTCATATAATTACCATTATTCAATATCACCCATGATTCAAATCGATGCAAAAAGAGCAAGTTATGTCAAAGGTGAGTCCTCATAATGACATGTTATTAAAAAAACCTATAAATTCATCTAGCTTCAAATGACATACCAGTATGTGCTTTGAAGTGGGCAGGACCTATAACTTGGTCATCCGTAAGATATTCAATTTACCTCAATTACTTTTGATACATTGGATATACAAAATGAAAGTGTTGTTGCCAGAACATGTAAGTACCCACCCCCCCCCCCCAATCTTTGTCAAATTTATCAACAGTTGGAATTGGAAATTTCAGGTGTGAAAATATGTTGAGACTGGTTTCATGGCTAAATATTCCAAACACTAATTGAAGTAAAGTAAAAAAAAAATTTTAGATAAAAAGTTAACTATTTTCTATCTTTTGTAAACTTTTGGACTGAAATTGCCCTCAGATGGAAAATTTCCAACCATAGGGCATGTTGTGTTGGAGAGCTTGAAGTATTAGTTGATCAAATTCTAAACCAAAGTTGAGGGGGTTATAATGAAATATATATGAGTGTAAATTATGTTTAATCAGGATAATGGGAGTAGATGTGGGGGGGGGGGGGGGCAGTAGATGTGGGGGTTGGGGAGGCAATGCAGTTGGAAATTCCAAGTTGAACCTGCTCCATCTCCAAATAAAGGATATATAGCCCTAAACCTGCTATTCCATATATGTTCAATCATATATCAAACATTGCATTGATCAGTAGCTATGACAAATCTAAGCATAACAGCTGCAAGGGGAAAAGTATTAAAAGAAATGAGTCCTCCCCATGATCATTTTGTATATTACAAAAAAAAATCAATAAAATTACGTCCATTCATATCACAAACATGGATGTCTATTAATATCTGTGTCGGGTAGATACTGACTTATTTTCAAGTGATGAATAGGGGAAAACCCCCTGTATACTGAGTACTGCTGTCTTTATTGATCACCTATTGATGATTACAAACAATTCAGCCATTCACATATCAGCCTCAAAGAATGTTGAATCACCATTCTCTTACTCATGATGGACAAGCCACAGGTAACTTTAATAATCACTCTTAGTTCCTTCCTGTAGTTTGTGAGAGTGGGACCCTCATTTTCTCAATGAGCTCGTTAACCTGCAAACGAGCTGTGGGGTATAGTGGGATGATAACTGTATGTGGGATTATAGTGTATGACCAGGTAAGTTAATTTGTTCAGCTTTGTACCATATGAAGGCATTTAATGTTTATAGATCTCCATTGGTTACCTGGTCGCAATCTCTATTGACTTTCCTGTGTGAGAGGAATTCCTTTTATTTGGGACAATGTGGACATTTCTGGGCTGGCTTGACTTTAGAATGGGATGTCCTGTACAAATCTGAAGATTGATCTTATATCAAGAGTGCAACTTTAAATGCTTGTTTGTTGACAATTAGGCAATTATAGAATATTCCCATTTGTTTATCAGTTGGTCTATATATATGAAGGCTACATTCAAATAATTGATGACATCTTATTATAAACCTGAAAAATGTGTCAATTAGCCACAGAGGCAGCTCGTTAAAACCAAAATACAACATTGTTTAAAGGGGCACTCCCAGATTGATGTTACAATAGTATTATACATCATTAGACATCGCCCCTACTGAAAGTATTATCTTGCCAATTTATTACAATTGTCATATTTGTGAGTCACAATATTTAAACAATTTAATTTAAAAAATCATTAAATTCAACCAAAATTTCAACAAGCACTAAGATTTCAATTAAATATCCCCAAAATTTCAATGGCATTTTAGTTAAATTTCACTATAATTTTAAAGTTATCATTCCATGATCTCTTGAGTATATATAAACCTTGATTGAATTACTAGTGAAATCTAATAATGTAACTGGCCTTGAACAAGCAGTGCTTGATGTCATAACTTGACTGGTCTGACTGACACTGACAATTCAAATGCTGTTTGACTACAAAAAACAAACTAACCAATCTAACTGATCTGTTCAACAACTTTTATATGGAAAATCCATTTAAACATGTTGATATGACATCCTTAAGTTCTCTCAATCATAGACTCCCAAAAATATGAGCTTAGCTTTCACTATTCTTTCTTATAGTTTAACCAGGTTTAACCCAATCAATACTAAATACTCATTGAAGAGTTCAACTTATTATCTGAACATTTCCCATCAGTTATAGGAATCCTTCTACACTTGTATTAACTATTCTGATGTCTGCCGCCTGCTAATATTTCCTGAACATCCCTCCAGATGAATAATGAAACATTCCAATGTATACTTTTATAACTGATGGGAGAATCCATTTAGTTTAGAAAGAGTTAATAGGGCCAGTATCATTCCTAGACCCATGCTAAAAAACTACATGCTCCATAAGGATCACTCAGTTATTACCTTGTTAAGCCTTAGTCTGGATCAGTTGGACATATGAACTCTCTAAGTATTAAAGTGTGTCCCTATGATGTTTCTCTGCATGTCGTCTGCTTATATTACCCAACATTTTTTGCAAATGAAGAATATACCATAATAATGTATTCTTTCAAACTGAATAGGATATTGAATGAGTAATACATGAAGCTTATGTGGTTTAACAATTGGGCTGATTTAGTATGATGCGTGTTTGTTCTCATAATTTCTCCACCTTGTTTACATATATAGCCAGCCATGCCCAAAGAATATGGCATGGCTTCATAGTAGATGGAAAATGTCACCATCATGACTTTCATGCTGTTTAATTTCTATGAAATTATGTGTTGGTACTGCTTTCAGGGATAATGAACACCACACATGTGTTAAGTTTATCTGTGTGTCATCCGGGTGTCTCTGTCTTCCAAACTGGTCTGTTTTAAATAATGCATTCAATTCTCTAAAATGTTATTTTCGTCATCAGTATACCTTTACTTTCAAACTTCATTTCTAAAGTGACTAGTTTTCATTGAGTAGAATACTTATTATTATATACGTTATTCCCTATCTTCAGCTCACATGCATCCTGAATATCTGGCCCAGGGTTTGCTGTCGGACGCCAAATTGGTCAATGGCTAGAGTTTTTCTGAAATGGGGAAAGAAAATTTCATTTGGCCTTTGGCCAAAAAGTTTCAAACCTAATTACCTTTCTAAATATCACCAGATCTCATTAAATATAAATATTGTTAGGCCAATGTATTCTCCTTTCCCTATGGGAGATTAGCATATATATGAGAATGCATTGGCACACGGTTTTTGCAAAATTTCAGTAAGCTCCAGTCATGGAAGGTTTAAATGCGGACTGAAGTACATGACAATGGCCTTTCAACGATAAATACTTTATGGATGATAAAAATGACAAAAAGGACTATATTCCAATATCTCTCGGATTTTCTTCGACAGATGTTTGTTATTATATTTAATTTATAACAGAATGTTTTCCTTGTTACACTATATGATATTTAGTCAGAGCTTCGGAGGTATTTGTTGTCATTAATTTGTGGCAGTGATTTTATTCCGCCGTTGTCTTATGATTCAGGTTTATCACCTGTCACATTACATCTACAGTAATGCCCAAACTAATTGACTCCTTAAACACAGCAGAATTATGGGTAACTTTTCAGGATTTAGTAAGAAATATGGATTGTTGCAATTCATCGGAAAGTCCTCGGGGGAGTCGATTACTTAGGGCATTACTGTACATCCCATGGAACATGTAGAGTGTGATTTGTGAATTTTGACATTGGGATGAGTGTGGTTTATGAAAGTTTTGAGGAAACGTGGTTTGTTTGCAGTACATGTGGATATTCACAATGATATCTTGGAACTGGTTTTCATAATACTATTACAGTATATCATATCTGTGAAACCTTGCAATTTTTTTTATTGTAACTAATCCTAGCTAATGTTCGCAAACTATTAGGTGAAATTTCCGCTACAGACTAGTTTGCTATCATTCTTAGAAATTGTCCATCACTTTTTAGATTTCTATCAGGTTACTTCAATTGTTTCAGTTTTTGTAATTGAACAAGGCTCTTTATGTTTGTTGGGAATATCTTTTTATAATGTTTTATATTCTTTCGGCATGGGAGTATGTACCAACACATGATTTTGTCTATATTCTCGTAACAGCTGACTCAAAAGCTCAGGTACCCAATGCGTTATGGGATGTGCCTCATCTGCTCAAGTGGTTCCGTATGAGCCACTAACAAACAATCAAAATAATGATGACAATCACGGTGACAATCATATTATAAATGAAAAAGCTATGACCAAAGATGAAAAATCTACTTCACAGAAGGCTTTATTCATTGTTTCATCGAGTTCGAAGGAGAGACTGAGAGACACTGATTTATCTACTGAAGCAAGCAGAAGTCCTAAACCAAAAAAAAGAAAGGTAGATTGGAGCTCTTATATAATGCAAGATATGACATTACCCTTTCTATGTTTAATGGATTCTCCCATCCAGTTATAAAAGTATATATTGGAATGGTTTATTATTCATCCGGAGGGGTGTTCAGGAAAATCAAGCAGATGACAGACAGGCGAAAATAAAATAAAAGTGCAGAAGGATTCATTTTCATTGGGTGGAAATGTTCAGGTAATAAGAACTTATTATCTGAACATTTCCTAAAGGCACACACTCCTCACCTGTATAGATTGTTTTGGTATTTTTTGGTATCGATTTGTTCATCGGTTTAGAAATTATAAACACTTTCCATCCACCTATAGAAATGTGCTATCCGATGCAATAACTCAATAATTTTTATCCGTTCGTGTTCATATTTTATATACAGGTTTATGATGACAGACCCCTCACCCTGTATAGTTTTTGTATCGATCAGTTGTTCTGTTTAGAAAACATTAACACTTTCCTTTTATCCCATAGACACATGCTATCAATAATCCAATTATTGCCAGCTAGCCAATATGAATTATCTGTTCAATATGCAATAAGCAGATAAATATAGCTCTGTCAAATATGACTGTATAGTTTCAACTGGGCTGAACATATTAAATTAAGTTAACCCATCTGCTTTGAACCAATTCATTAATAAACATTCAATATCACCTGTTGAATATTCTTATACCATTAAAGGTGATGTCATGTTTTGAAAATATGAATACTTAATTTCCTTGGATGCATCTGCTTTTATATTATTAAAGTGCAATAAAATTAATCCAGACTACAACAGTGATTAGACATCATAATATTTCAAATATCTGCTTTTGATTTGAAGACAAACACACCACCTGCTACAACTATCTCATATATATTGTGAAGCTCATTATTCAACTAGACAGGTTGAGGCTAGCCACAGAAATATTGTAAAGGGAGGTTATCCCTATTTTAGAGGTTTTCTCTATGGCAATTCGGGAGACTCGGGGACAATCCGTGAAACTTAACAGCTTTGTTGTAAACAGATATCTCTGCTGTGTGTGTATTAACAGATATTCTCATGTCATTGCACTGGTGTCATAAACTGATGGCCAGGAACACACATGACAGGTGTGGTTCTTTATGGGAGACACCAACAGGCACACTGGCCTTAAGCTTGCCCCCATTTAGATGTTCAAATATGTTGTTTGTCATATACCTCAAAAATACATAGGTAACAGCATTTTAATTGCCTGGTTTACGAAAAGTTCTATCCTATAACTTTTTAGTCGAGTTTTTCAAAAACTCGACTTATGGTTTGACGAGAGGCGGTTGGCGGGAAGGCAGCGGGCGGGCGGACCTAAAGAATGCCTTATAACTTTGACATTTGTGAACGGATTCAAAAAATTTTGGTATGTCAGTTGCTCCCAATGACTATTTACTGCCTGTAGAAAATGGGTCACGTCCGAATTATTTTTTCCGGAGTTATGGGTCTTTAAAATAGTTTGTCTATTTTAATCACAATTTTATCACCGTTAGTGTGATAACTCAATGAAATATTAACGGATTCAATTGATATTTGGTATATAGGTCTATTGCAATAATATACCACCTTCCAACTTTTTTTCCCGGAGTTGTGCACCTTATTGGCAGAAGTTTGGTTCAACTGCCAAAAAACTTGACAAAAGCATCTTAGATGCGTACCCCTTGTTCTCATTTATATTGCTGAATATTGGGGAAAAAATGATTTTACTAGATTTCTCTTTTTCATGTTGATTAGAAAATGAAGCATGCGGTCAGACTGGTGAAGATTAATTGATGGCGGAGTCCTTTTTTTTTGCTTTCACTTCTTTTCAGTTATTTATACAGTTCTATGGGAAGAAATACCTCTTATTATTTTAATAATTTGAGTAAAACTTATCGTTTTCAAAATCTTGTGAAATTCATTGAACTTCAATGCAAATGTTTGCAAACCAGGCTATGTTATTGGTGTAGCCTTACAGCATCAATGTATCTGTCAACACCTCAAAAATATACCAAGTAAATCAAATTCTCTGTTATAGAAAAAATGCATGGCTTGCAGTTGACAATGCCAAAATAGTCAGTGGTTCTTATTGGAGGAATAATCCCCTCGCTGGATGGTTTCGATTGTTGTAGTCGGTATGGTCAAAGGTATGGTTTAAACATCCGATAATCGTGATTGGGCTCTCGTTCTTCCACAAGACATTACACATGGCTTGGATATTAATTCTTAAAAAACTATATTTGTTTATTTTAACCTAACCTGCCCACGTCTGAATGGTCCAAACATAATAATTTGTGTCGACCTCTGATCCATAGACAAACATTCAACCATTCTATATGTCCATTATGGGCCCTAATGGAAAAGAATGATACAGATCTCTGGGAGGTTTAACTTTCTTTACTAAATGGATTCTTCCGTCAGTTTACCTTGGAATAGTCTATTATTCTTCTGGATGGGTAATCAGGAAATGTAAGCAGACGGCAGACAGACAAAAGGATAATATAAGTGCAGAAGCATTTCTATAACTTTTTGGGAAATGTTCAGATAATAAGTTTAAAAAAACGACCTTTTGGAACATTTTCTAAGGGACCTACTCATATTTAGAATTAAACTTATGATGGGTGACAGTGAAGAGACATGTTTTGTAATAACTTTGAATCATACAGTCTGATAGACTCGGTCTCCCGAGTCTGGTGGTTGTCTCAACAGCAGATGACTATCATGCAAAACTTCAAAAAAAATAAAAGCACATATATCTCTCATAACAAAAACATAATAAAAATCCTTATACGTTACAGGAAAAACGACAACGAGAGCAACAAAAACAACAACGGAAGTTCAAGAAGAAGGAGGGTAAACTGAACACGACACAATCCGGACCATGTCTCGATGAATACCCTCAATCTCCATTTAACCCTGGAATACCTCTTCTTGTTGAGAAATGTGTGCAATATGTCGAAGAGGAAGGTACGTTGTAGTTCACCAGGTCTGGCACATCTCACATTCAACTGTTATCACCCCTGTTTAATTCCTGCTGAATTGCTTTGATGCTGGTAGGGCAAATGGATGCTATTAAGAAAAGTTACTGTTATCTATTTCTAAAGTTTTCATTCTTGTGGTATTTGGCTACTCTGAACAAATCAAAGAAAGCCAGTGTCTGTATGAAATATTCAAGAACCAATATACTTCAAAATATTTTTTAAATGCGGCAAAACTACAGGAATTGCCATCTTCATTATGGTCGGTTTGCAACGACCAACACAGCCATTATTTAAATGTTTTATAGAATATTTGTTTGGAATGTATTGTACACACATAACAGCTTTTTGTCCATTCATTCAGAAACCCTACGAAAATGACACCATTAGTTAAAATAACGGTACTTTTTCTTAATAATGGCATCAGTTTTCTCTACCACATCATATGAGTTCCGCAGGACCCACCAACATCATAGCAAATTAGCAGGACCACTTAACCAGGAGTAATTATATTACTAGATAAATTCAACCCTAATAGTTGCCTTTTAGAGAATTCAATAATAGAGGAATAATCCCATATATCTCTCAAAATATGTTCAAAAACAGTGTTGCCTGTGATTCAGTGGCATTTTTGTTTTTATGTTTACCCATACCATAGTATGGTAAACATAGTGTCATTGTCTGGATTGACCACTCTTTGTTAGTCCGTCCATCCGTCTGTCTGTCTGTTTACACTTTACGTATGGTGCGATAACTCAAATATTTTCTATCTGATCGGAACCAAATTTTGTATATGAATTTTTCAATAATTTGTGTTATGTACATTTGTCTATAATAGTACATAACAGTATACTCTATAATTCAACACCAAAACTCTTATTTATGATTCCGATCATAGAAACAGGCTATCTATGTGAGACATTAAATAGTTGTACATAGGATTATCAATTGCGTGAACTTATCATGTCACATAATTTTACAGGTTTAGAGGTTGAAGGAATTTATCGAGTTCCTGGAAATAAAGCTCAAGTTGACCTACTTCTTGCCAGATTTAATGAAGGTATGTGTTCAAGTGACTTGTATTAGATTTAATGAAGGTATGTGTTAAAGTGACTTGTATTAGATTTAATGAAGGTATGTGTTCAAGTGACATGTTTTAGATTTAATGAAGGTATGTGTTCAAGTGACTTGTAGTAGCACCATTGTTTGGCTCTGTGATTGTTTTATATTTCTTTTATTATCTGATTCGGTCTAGATAATCAAATCAAATTTGAGTTATATTTTAAACATCGGATTGTAATTTCAAATACTTCAATTTCATCAATGCAGTGTCAATATTGTGAAACATCTGATTCAAGTTTTCTTTTTTAGAACGGGTATTCAATTCGAGTGAAAAAAGTTGTATTCACAGGGCACTACACCACACCATTGTCACTAAGATTTTCAGCTGATAGATACTGCTACAAATTTTTATCTTAGTTTCCTCCATTTATTTTGGTGAATATTCTGATCTGTCTTCAATAAAATGTTTTGCTGTGTCTTGCAATTTTTAGATCATGGTTTACTGCACTGCAAATATAGCTCACAGTTAGTCGTAAATCTACGATGTTAACCCTCCCATGAATGGAGCTTCCTGAAATTTTGCGAAAACCCTAGGGAACCTCACGCATATAAAAGAATACATCGGCCTAACATTATATACCATGACCTTGTAAGCCATTGCTTTCTCTTATATATGTGAGGCTCCCTATGGGAGACTCACATATATAAGAGAATGCACTGGCACAGGATCTTTAATTCTGCACCAGCGCAGCTCCCATTCTGAAAGTGTTAAGTGATACCATGGCAAAAAATGACCCTTCTGTTTTTTCTCAGATAATACTGTAGAGATAAATAGTCTGGAAATTCAAGTGAATGCTGTGGCGACGGCTCTTAAGCAGTTCTTCATGGATCTCAGTGAGCCAGTCATACCGTCAAGTGTCTGTGATGAGCTTATAGAGGCAGCAGGTGAGCATTTATTGTTTGAATTATGCAGAAAAATGTAAATGAACCCTCTTGTTGAATCATGTTCATTAGTTAATGAACACTCAATAAGACGCCAATTGAATATTCTTGTAGATTATAGGTGATGCCTTGTTTTGAAAATCCCTCAATTGCATTTGCTTTAAAGGTACTCAATCCGATCAGACGCTCCTAATTTACTATTTCTATGGCTTCGGGGGTAAAAAATATTTGAAGTTGCGATTTCTATTGTTTGTGGGACAGATCTTGCCGGCAAGATCTGTCCCACAAACAATAGAAATCGCAAACTTCAAACATCAATATCTAATCACTCTGAGCTTTGATGGGTGGGTTCCTCAACTCGAATCAAATATTTTTTACCCCACCGCCCCCCCAAGCCAAGGAAATAGTAATTTGCAAGCGTTAATTCTGATTGTGCATCTTTAAGAACAGATGTTTCAATGACAATTTGTTATGGCTTGAAGATAATTTTTTATGAATTGGCAGTTATTCCAATCAGATATAAATACTAACTCGAATCAAATATTTTTTACCCCCGAAGCCAAAGAAATAGTAATTTAGGAGCGTCTGATCGGATTGAGTACCTTTAATGTCAATAAATGAATAACGTGTCGATTTCATAACAATCAGCAACATAAAACGTCAGATTATGTCATTGGCAAGTTCACTTAATCAACCATTAATCCGTATACCCTGCCCATACCTACCTAATAATCATACTGCGATACTCCGTGACAAAAAGGGCGGACAATTATTTTACAAAGTTCTAGAAAGTGGGAAAATTATGCCAAATTCATGTCAAAAATGGGAATCCGAAATTTCCGAGAAGATAGAAAATTGGGAAGAATATTTGGGCATGCCCTTTAAAACGACAACCGATACGAAATTACAGTGGCTCCAATTCAGAATAAACACGCGAATTATCGGTACAAATAAATTTCTGAAGGTGGCTAACCTTCGAGTCGACGACTTCTGCAATCGATGTCAAAATGTACAGGAAACCATTTCTCATATTTGTTGGTACTGTCCCCATGTACAAACCTTTATAAAGGAAATTGAAATATGGACGGAAAACAACCAGTTTCCCATTGATCTAACAAAGAAGAATATTATTATCGGTATAGATTACGAATACAGAAAGTCAAAAAGTAACCTCTTCCTGCTAGCGATGAAACAATATATATACAGGACAAAATTCACGCCCACACAACTGTCGCTTCGCTCATTCCTTTGCGATCTTAAATTTAGGTATGAATGCGAGAGATACAACGCAAAATGTAACATGAATTATGACTTCGATAACCAGTGGATGACACTTCGAAATGCCTTAAAAATTAAATAATAGACTGAAACCCCGATATTTGCAGACTCATAAATACACCCGACCTTTAACAGTGACCCTGAATATCACACACAACAAACTGAATTACCCGATACCCGAGCGAAAGATATTTATCCAATTTAGTTACACTGATCGTTTTACTTTGACCAATCATATTCTACAATAACTGCAATAGATATACCTGCTTACTTAAACACATCACAACACTGTCCGAAAAGCAAAAACCGCGAGCGTTGTGTATTTTCCATATAGCTGTCAAACCAATATTTACAATACAGTTTCAATATGGTTAATTTACTAATTATACTGTTTATGGTAAACTCTGAACGTAAAATAATTAAAGTTGCACATATAGTTTGGAACTTTGATTTTGCAAACCTGAAATTCTTATTTCACACCATCAACCACTTTAGCTGTTTTAATACGGGACATTCAAAGTTATTCTGAAGGAAACAAAATAGTCTATTGTTTTTATCACCACTATTTTAGATAAAGAAAGCAAATTTTCGGTCAAGGAAATGACAAGGTTGAAACTAATATCACTGCTTCGTCTTGCTGTTAAGTTGAACGGTGCCAAAAAAAATAAAAAATAAAGAGCATGAGTGAGTGCGTGTATTATGTCTTTTCTCTTTTGTTATTCTTTGTTCACAATAAAAAAAATGAATAACCTTGTAAACTAGTGTTTAGACAAGAGATGGACCATATTTGTAGCAATACCTTTTGACCTCTTTTGTAAACACAGGGTATTCTATTGCATTAACTTATTGCATGGGACCAGTAACATGCTTTTATGAACTATTTTGTATTGATCAGTCGATTTAACATTTTTGGGAAATATTAACTCCTTCCAGTGACCATACACTTGATATCTGATTTTAACTCAAATATTTGCCATCAGATTGTGTTTATATTAAAGTTTATGATGACACACCCCTGACCTGTAAGGTGTCATTTGGTTGATTTCCCTCAAAATATTAAACATGTACTCACACATATTAACCCTGTTCCGAAGACACATACTATCCAATGTGATAAGTCAAATATTTTTCACCCGATCACTCTCATAATCTGGATTAATCATGACACACTATTCACCTGTATAGACCTAGGTATTGATTCATCGGTTTTAACCCTACCTATAACCATAACATGAAAACATTCTATCCAAAGCAATACTTTATCTGATGAGTCTCATATTTATACGTATACAAGAAAATTATGGAAACCCCTTAATATATCTTTCCAATCATCTCCACATGATGTGTACAGGTGTATAGTCAGTCCAGATCAAGTTGGTATGGTAGAAAGTATTATGCTTCTCACATTTGTTTTAGGTGAAAAAAAACTAATAGTGATGTTATCTTAGTTTGTGTTTTGGGATCTGGAACCCTGAATACATCGTTTGAAATATGCTAACAGGAGGTTTGGAATCATAAATACGTCTTTTAACCCTTTCTATACTAAATACTCATTGATGAGTAGTTCCTTCGGATAATATTTCAACAAATTATCAAAGGCCGCTATATTTCCCCATCAATGAATATGAATCTGTAAGCACTTTTAATTCTCTATTTGATTGTTTGTCATCTACTTATATTTCCTGAACACCCCTCCAGATGAACAATAGACTATTACAATGTATACATTTATAACTAGATTGGAGAGTCCATTTAGTATTAAAAAGGGTTAAAGATCATAATAATGATACTCACTTTGCTGCATTGTTTGGATGAGGTAGAAGTTTTTATTTTTCTCCGATACTGACTGTGCACCAGTTTACTCCGATACTGACTGTGCTCCAATTTACATATGAATCTTACTTTTCATGCTTCCCAGTGAAAAAATATGCCAAGGTCAATCCACAAGGTAAATTGTCTGTTGTGTTGAACCTCCCTTGTATCAATCTTCATTTCATGTGACTGCTGAATTCAAAATAAATCTCAACTACCATCAGCACGCTATTGTATTCTATGACTTTTCAAATTTGAGACATTTACAATGCTGATATACCCTACTGGTCAGTAATTATTAACATTCTTTGATTTATTTTTGTGAAATACTGCAACATTCAGAAGATTTCAAAATGTTCAATAAAATAATTTGTCTTGTCCTTGAACAAAACAAATGATTACATTGAGAACGTCATTGATGATGTCAACTTTAAAGGGGTACTGTATACTAAATCTGGCCATTTATGGGACCATCTCCTTTTATACTCATTGAATGAATTTGAGCCATGGATTAGTGCAAAATACACTCATGTGCTCTATGAAAGATTCAAACAACATGGTAATTATAATGAAAATAAATTTATGACGCCAGCCGTTTGTTCATTTTCATTATAATTACCATGTTGTGTATTTTGCACTAATCCATGGCTCAAATCCATTCATTTGTTGCATATATTCTGTTGAGTATAAAAGGAGATGGTCCCATAAATGGCCGGATTTAGTGTACACTACCCCTTTAACAGAAATTATCTTCACTGAATTTTTAGGTATAGTCTACATAAATCACATGTTTGTTTAATTAAATATAACAATATTGACCAAATTTTAGTGTATTACAAGCTTCATAGTGTGCAATAAACAGAACGACACAGTTTTGTGAACATATTAACATTATTACACTCAATTGTCGTGCCGTGAGGTAAAACTCGAACTTGCACCGCGTCACAACAAACTCATGCAATATGTTAACCAGTTCCCACAATTGTGTCATTCAATCTATATCTGTTGTATGTACAACATGGAGAATTTGAGATATTTTTCATACCGATGTGCCCTCTGAGTGGGGAACTCAGGATACATCAGCGTGGTGATGGAAGTTACGATTTATTTGAACTTATATTTTCTGGAAGGTTGAATTTAATCAGTACCACTGTGGTACTGTTTATCTTCTCACACATTTATATATTTTTATTATGGGCCATTGGCCATGGTTATGTTATGTAATGGTGTCGTAAAGAGTGATGTTATATCTAGGTGAGGTGTTACAACATCAGTTGATATTGTAGACACAAATGCGTGAGACAACACAATATTACAACCTCACTGTTCACAATTCTGTCTAATTTATTTATATTATACATGTGACTTTGAAAGTTCTTGGTCACAGATATTTACAAAATTTGCATGACCAGAAAAGCTGATAATAATTATAATAGTATCACACTATCTTGAAACTTCACCAAAGAAAAGTATTATGTATGCGTTATGAGGAATTTCCCAGAGTGTTGTTCACAGTTGTTACCTGAATAGTTTATTGCCTCCTCAAATTTGTTTTCCATGTTGTCTTGCTTTTGTCTTTTCAATCTTTCGTTCAAGCCTGCAAATAGTGTGTCTGTCATTTGCACAATGAGGGCTCCAGAGGGTGAATTTAGTGACGCTATCCCGCACAGTTATGTATGTTATGTAATGGTGTTGTAAAGAGTGATGTTATATCTATGTGAGGTGTTACAACATCAGTTGATATTGTAGACACAAATGTGTGAGACGCATTTAGTGACGCTATCCCGCACAGTAGGCTAGTATCACCAATTTCACCCTCTGGGGACCTCATTCTGCTTAGGCCATATCTTTTTATGTTAAATTTAGATACTTCCCAGTATCTCAATTTAACATTGTTTTTTTGTTTCTTTTTCCCTTCTGAGAAGTTTCTATATCCCCTAATTTGCAGAATATAGAATGCATAATCGAGTTGCCCAATGGGTGAATTATGGGACCATCTCCTTTGGTGGGATACCAATGTCAACTGGGGAACTTCTATCTGATTCTTGGCCTCCCATAGCAGTTGAGGCCTAAGAAGAATAAGGTTCCCAGATGCCGGTTAATCAGTTTTGTGGGATAGCGTCACTAAATTCATGCTCTGGGGACCTCATTCTGCAAATGAAAGACACACTATTTGCAGGCTTGTTCACAGTTGTTGCCTGAATAGTTTATTGCCTCCTCAAATTTGTTTTCCATGTCGTCTTGCTTTTGATTTTGTCTTTCTAATCTGTTGTTGATTTATATATTGTCCTCGTCACTTTTGAACTTGGTTTCTTCTATTCTATAGCTAAACAGTTAGCGTATATCTGCACTATATCATGTCTGAATTATCATCTACCAAACTCAATTGACTTTAGGGTCAACAAGTTCTGTTTAAAATTAACAAAAAACTGAAGAGATTTTGGACAAAAGTGGTAGCATGATATATCTGATTGGAATAACTGCCAATTCATAAAAAATTATCTTCAAGCCATAACAAATTGTCATTGAAACATCTGTTCTTAAAGATGCATAATCAGAATTAACACTTGCAAATTACTATTTCCTTGGCTTGGGGGGGGGGGGGTGGGGTAAAAAATATTTGATTTGAGTCGAGAAACCCACCCATCGAAGCTCAGAGTGATCAGATATCAATTTTTGAAATCTATTATTTTTCACCACCAATAAATTTTAATGGCCCAGTAAAAGTGGACGAGAAGACATTCTCGCACCAAATTGCGGATGTAAATGGATAACTCTAAAATCAAGTGGCTTTTTTGTGTCAGATATTTGACAAACCGGCAAAATTTTGTTGAACAAAATGTTGATAAATTTAAAAAAAAAAAAAATTTGGGCAATTAATCGATTCTGATAACTGAAGCGGCAATTTAAAAATGTTATTGTTGTTGTAATATGATGATATGGGGACCATCGAATAAGGATTGAGTACCTTTAAAGCATGTTAGTTTAGATACTCATTATTTTATTTTTATCTATGAAAATAAGCTTCTTGTCTTGGATGAACAATCTCCTCTATTTCAGTGTCAAATATTGTTATAATAAAATAAGTCTCTAAAGGTGTAGTATTTCTTATTATCGTGTCAGATAAATCACCATATATTTCATATTCTGCACTGTTGCGATTATTATTGTATTATTGTAATTAAGAATATATTTGAATTATATGCCTTTTTCATGTAATTGATATTAATTTGAATACATGAAACTCATAAACGATTATTAAACTACTAATTCCTTCCAATAACATAAGAAAGTTAATTACAGTCTATTCCGGTGACAACTAAACCATTCTTGTGTGTCCTATGACTTTCATAGCCCTGAAATTTTCTTCTCCTCATTTGAAGTAGAAATATTGTCACCGTCCATTGATTTGGTGTCAATTCCATGAATTTCATATATTCCCTAAATTGGATGCTACCCAACATCTATGTGCAATATGGAAATCATTGTTGACATATAATGTTCTCATTCATTCTCATTTTATTTTCAGGAATTTCAGACACTGGTAGTCGGCTCCTAGCTTTAAGGGGCGTAATCAAAAAGCTTCCTACTATAAATAGATCGGTGCTAGATTATCTCATAACTCATCTGAAAAAGTGAGTATTTCTCAGAAAACACTTTTAAAATGGATGTTATAGATGCCCAGTCCTATCTGAGTATGGCACTTCGAATTAGGCATTTTTATTTTGAATCTTGAATCTCATTAGTGCATCAGCCATATTAATAGTGAAGATGTAAATGTCACTTTATTGAGTGGCCATACCAGCATTGATTTTCTCACTTCATAGCGACTATAAGTGGTCGTCAGTATGTATAATGTAAATTGATCTATAATTGGTTCAAATGCATATCTTCCCAATTAAGTGTGCATTCTTTGGAATAATAACATTACCAGAAGCAATAATGATGCCAGTAAGCAATTGCATTCATGCATCAGTCTTACAATTATTCAGCGGTGTATGTGGTCTGTTGTAGTAATGAGAATGCAGCTGGTGCCAATGATTCGATACAATTTGAATCAGGACAGCCTATTTCAAATCAAATTGAATTTGATGAACAATTCCGAATCGCATCATATTGAATTAAAAATTAGTTTATTACCAATAAATAATCACAACAATACCAATTCAAGTACAGGCTCATCTAACAGTACAGGCAATCGACTGGACGTCACCAATTATGGGCTCATTTAACGACACATGTAATCGATGGGCTCATCTAACAGCACATGTAATCGACTGGCTCATCTAACAGCACATGTAATCAACGTGCTCATCTACTGGCACATGTAATGACAGGCTCATCTAACTGTTACTAATGGCACATGTAATCGGCGGGCTCATCTAATGGCACATGTAATCGACTGGCTCATCTAACTATTACAAATGGCACATGTCATCAATGGGCTAATCTAACGGCACATGTAATTGATGTGCTTGTCTAATGGCATATGTAATCAATGTACTCATCTAACCATACTATTGGCACATGTAATCAACGGGCTCATCTAACGGCACATGCAATCAAGATGCTCCTCTAATGCCACATGTAATCAAAGTGCTCATCTAATTGTTACTAACGGTTCATGTAATCAACGGGCTCGTCTAACGGCACATGTAATCAACGTGCTCGTCTAACGGCATATGTAATCAATGTGCTCATCTAACCATTACTAATGGCACATGTAATCAACGGGCTCATCTAATGGCACATGTAATCAACGTGCTCATCTAATGGCACATGTAATCAATGTGCTCATCTAACTATTACTAACGGTTCATGTAATCAACGGGCTCATCTAATGGCACATGTAATCAACGTGCTTGTCTAATGGCATATGTAATCAACATGCTCATCTAACCGTTACTAATGGCACATGTAATCAACGGGCTCATCTAACGGCACATGTAATCCACAGGCTGTTATCACTTCTCTATTTTCATGAATAATGTAAGATTACTATAAATTTAGGAATATGTGTATGTATGTATCCGCACACCAACTACCACAAGATACTGTTTCTGGCCATAATTTCCACCGTATTCTATCCAAAACTCATGTCAGATTACCGAAGCCATGGTGAACTGTGACCTTGAAATCTGCATTGTTGACGCTGGATTTACTTACGAAATTAGTGATGTGGGATCCATGTTTAATTGAAGTATAAAACACTGTGTTTGCTGGGCACATTGTGTGAACTGCAATGCCTTGAATAGCATTGATTTTCAGCAACATATAAAGAAAGCACATACTGTACAATTAAAGGTACTCAATCCGATTCGATGGTCCCCATATCATCAGATTACTAAACAACAACATTTTTTGGAAAGCCCCTTCTGTTATCAGAATCGATTAACTGCCCAAATATAATGCTAACTATAGTATAAAATTGCCCAAAACATGTTATTTATCAACATTTTTTTAAATGAAATTTGCCCGGATTGTCTATTATCTAACACCCAAGGTCACTTGATTTCAGAGTTATCCACCTTCATCCGCAATTTGGTCCGAGACCTTCAGCTTAACGAATATATGCCAGGCTGCCAAAAATTACATATCTCGAGAAATAGCAAATTTAAAAAATCAATATCTTGACTCAAATCAAATATTTTTTACCCCCCGAAGCCAAAGAAATATCAATTGGGTGGGGGTGTTAAATTGGATTATGTGTCTTTAATTGATTATATTAAAACATATTGAAGATTCTTCAGAAATGGCCATGATTGGCCTTAAATTTCAGAATAAAGAGCCTTGAAATTTATTATGTCACAACGAAACTAAACATCTCCATGTAATATGGAATTCATTGATGACATATAGTTTTCTCATTGATCTTCATTACGCTCTGCTTTGTGGCTATTTCAGACACAAGTCTGAACTGTGGGTAACCATATATGTATGCCCAATGATAACAATGTCGTATTCTTCTTTTATATGTAGAAATTTGTATTATATCATCACTGAAGAAGGCTAGGTGGCCGAAAGACTTTGAAATAGAGTATTTCTTCATTTATATAATATACTAAACAAGTCTATCAAATTTAAATTACAGAGTATCAGACTTCAATGAAAAGAACAGCATGACCGCCACTAATCTTGCCGTGTGTTGGTGGCCGACGATTTTGAGGATAGAGTTTAATTCAATGGAGAAGTGGAATCAGTATGCCGGAATTCCAGAATTCATTCTGTGTACTCTAATAGAACAGTATGATTTCCTTTTCTGTGGAGGGAATCAAGTGTGACATACTTCAATTTGAATCTCATCCTCCGCAAACTTAATTATCACCAAAGTTTCATTTTCTCATCAGCAAAAACCAGAACATCACACTATCATCATTATCTTTATCATCATCAAACATGTTGCTCCACTGGAAAAAATTCTTCTTCATACCCATTAGTGTCTTTTATTAGTTTTGTTAAATTAAAAGATAGTGAATGCCATTTCGTGAATACTTGTGTGGTTTTGAGGCAATAGAATGGTAGGATTGATTAGTGGTATTATGTACTAATTGGGCCTATGCTATTGACCGTGTATAGAACAGATAAAATAAATACAATATGCCAAATATTAGACACTAAGAATAGAACAATATTAAAAACACACAAAATTTGTTGGTCTCGTTTGTCAAACGTCACCATATATGCTCCACTCATAGATCAACTCTGCAGTAGGGTGGGTCATTTCCTTACTTCTAATAAGTTACTGATCCAGATATTAACATTGGTTCAATTTATGTTTATCTCCACATTAGGAAAAAGGAATCGTGGCTCGAAATTTGGCATATATGTTGTTTATGTAAATCTTATTAAAAGATAGGACCGACATAATTGGAACAATAATATATATACATTTAAATTTATGTAGGAATGTTATATTCCTCCTGAGTTTTATGTACCATACATTATTTGGGACCAGCCATTTTGTATGAAGATCGCTGAAAGTTTGAACTGACATAGCCCAAATATCTCATATTGTTGCAAATTATAAGAAACAAAACATGTTTTTCAGCACCATGTAGACAATTTTGGTTGGACACATACACATAATAACAAGATCTGAATGAGTCATTTCCATTTAATAAATTGCCACCACCTGACCTTATGACATACCATAGACGGCATGTTAATAGGGACATTTCAACCTCATTCAGAAATAGCTTGATCTAAATGGACATGAGCAATTTGAGTTGAAATGGGTTACTGTTGGTATTACTTTATTTAGTATATTGCTTCTCATTGATTCTCTATTATTCTGAATAATTTGCAGATCATCTGACCCAATTAGAGAGTAATATGAATACATATATTCTAATAAATATTTTTGCATAGTCATGGGGAAATTACTAAAATACACAACACTAATATAATTAGTTGGTTTACATACCCACCGACAACTTTTTGAAAATATCTTTGCCCCATGATGTTCAGTTTATGTAACACTTCTCACCAAACCGTTCTATCATACTAGTAATAGCATGGGAAATGAGAATAATTGAGATATTAATAGTGTTGGTTTTATTTATATTTATTCGCAAAAAATGATTTCAAGTGAATATATGAGAGTTGCATTCACCATGTGTGGAATAATTGCCAAGCGGAATGTCAAAACCTGCCTGGGTTTCAATAATAACATAATATTTCCCTCCTCCAGGAGATTTTTTTCCCTGATATTTGTAAACCAACCAACGAAATTGTCGTGGCCTTAATGTGGCCTTACTGCCAAATACAAATTGGTATATAAAATTCACTCTTCACAATTTATTGCCTCACCATCACACAAAGTAGTTCCATAATGTTTATAATTGTCAGTTTCGTCTGTTTTATTACATAACTGTGTCCCATGTGCCTCCAAATCTGTGTAAAATTATTGAGCATTTTCACAGAATGTTTCCCTCTTTAGCTTGCCTAAAATAATCAACAATGTAGGCCATACTAAGTCACTGTTTCATTATTTCATTAATATATTCCTGCAAGAAGATCATAACAGTTTAAGATAGTATATCAAATGTGTTTCAATGAAGCACATGCAATCGAAATTCAATGTTACACATTGTTATTCATCAAGTTCAGTGTGTATATCATGAATATCCTTCTTTGTGGGCAATTTTGACTAGCGAGACGTGCATATATAATGACAAAACCAAATTAAATTTAACCCCTTTCTTCCAATTCAAAACCTTTCAAAACAGGAAGTAGAAAACTCTATTCTTGTAAAAGCTCTATCGATGTCCCCACTTTGTTTTGTCTAACAAACTATGATATTTGTTGCTGCATTAATTCCATCTACATAGTTTCATTGGCAAGCAGTCGAGTCTGTGAAATGAGACCTTGACTTTATGTGGCCTTAGTAAGAGACTGCTGTTCATCAGGAACCATACGAAGTGGCTGCTGTAAATTTTTCACATTAATGGTATGTTAATTTCAATTCATTTCTCTCTTATTGAATCCCCATCCATCGGCGTGTCATGCAGATCATGCTTCATTTTGTTAAAGATGGTCTATCTCTTCCGGGCCACAATTACAACAATTACAACATTTTTAGAAAACCCAATTTCAAGATTACAAATACCTTTTTCTGTGAATAAAACCCAGACAAAACTGAACATTGGGTATATTATATGTCTATAAATGCATAATAAAATAGTTGAGTCCTGCAATATATCTGAAGCGAAATGGCCTTCTGCCTTGATGCGTGCTAACAAGATATAGTCCTCCCTCTTGCTCTGTTCCGAATGCACCTCATGTTTCCGATCTAAAAATAGACCGTAAAACTGTCCCGAAAGGTTGTAAGTATTTTAAATGTTACAGGGCATGGAAAAGAAAAACAGATGGATTATCTCTCCAAACAGAAATAGCACCTTGTGAACCTTGTTTGTCCACACACTGTTCTGACTTTTCGCTCATTGCATTTATTTTTGTTTTTTGCTATCATGTGATATCGCTGGTGAATTGATTGGATCTTTGTATGGGATATATCTCGTTATTTTAATCATGTAATGCATGAATCACCATGTTCGTTAAGCGTAATAATTTAATTGACTCATTTTACAATGCTATATTTGTTTTGTTGATGTGCTGGCCATGATTTTGTAGATATTTGTTTTGTTTTATACTGTACACAATGATTAACCGATCATCTGAAAATAAGATCTGCTGAATGGAAAAAATTAACAACCTTCAGACATGTTTTTGTTGTTTGTTCTGGTTTGATACCTTGTGATGCCAAAATAAATGACAGTCTGGATGCTTGTGGAGACAATATGGTTCTGCCAAGAAGAAAAACGGGAACCTGTCTCAAGAGTTGTGGCATCTTGCTATCTTCCTTCTCACCCTATAATCCTTCTCCCCACCCCCACCCCGAATTAAGGTTGCGAGTTCTGCATGTCATCTTTACAATGAACCTCTATGTTGATTAACCCTTTCTTAACTAAATGGAATCTCCGATCAGGTATAAAAGTATACATTGGAATGGTTTAATATTCATCTGGAGGGATGTTCAGGAAACATAAGCAGAGGACTGACTGAAGAATTAATAATACAAGTGTAAAATGACTCCTATTCATTGGTAATAAGTTGACAAATGGTTGAACTTTTTAGCTGAACATTTACTCGTCAGTGAGTAAATAAAGGGTTAGTGAAGGTTCAATGCAAGCAATTACTTTCATTACACAAGCTGTGAAACATTTATAACTTTCTGTTACTCTGTTACTGACTGGGTATGACTGAACTCATCTGCATAAAAGAGAATTATGAAAATCTATGCAGATGCCAAACTCTGGATCCAAATACTCCTTGTTTGGTGCCAAATGAAAACTTGTATTTGGTACCATGAGCTTCTTGAAGCACAAACACTTTCTTTTTTAATTCTCTGCAAGTATAATCTCTATAAATGTTGAATAACTTGGCTCTAATTTACAATTACACATATACAAGCAAAACCTTTGCTCAAGTTAACCATCAGGAGGTGATCTGAAAGCTTCATAATTTATAGTAGGACAATTTTAAACAATTCAGTAACGAATTCAAGTGCAGTTGGCAGACACTGGTCCATTTAAATTAAATTAAATCAATTTTCTTGTTTGATTTCTTTGATAATTATAATTCATTCTATCGTAACCCATGGTGTCCAATCGGAAAAGTTTGAGTAATATATGGACTCATGAAAAATGAATAAATTCTTATTTTTATCCAAGTCATCAATATTTTAACAAATAAATTGATTCTTGCATATTAAACTGAGTGCCATAAATCTAGACGTATGTTGCCTACATCAAGTTTTGAGTGGAATGTCATTTAGCTAGATCTAGTTGTAGGATGCTGTAGTTGTTTGTGATTCCAAATTAATCGGTCAACTGGACAAACTTTTGTGCTTGGAAATGTTGACATATCCCACTTGAGCTTAAAGCTTTCAGATCACATTTAGGGCCCAATATCTGCTTTAACATTAAGGTGTCTATTTCCATTTCAATCGCCATGAACATTTTGATTTGACTTATCACACATGTTCAGAAAGATTAAAGATGTATTCAACATTCCAGATCTCCAGCTACATCAACATGCATAATTTTATTTAACTTTGGGTTTGGTTCTACTGAGAAAAAAATGTAGAAACCAAATGTGGCATATAAACTAGACTTAGATATGAAACATCAGTTTGTTAGTAAAAATATTAATGCATAACGTATTGCGGTCTCTCTAAATAATAACCTGGCACTGTCAATTACCATACTAATTATACCCCATTTTTGTTCTATTTATAAGCCTCATTTTAGCTCAACTTGGAGAGGGGATAATGGCATATATTGACACTTTCATTTATGTCCCTGTGGCTTGTAACAAATTTGGAACAGATTGTTATGAGATATTAGAATTTATTTTAATAGTTATGTCGTAACTTGCAGATTGTAACCATGAAATTCTCTTTAAAACCTGATTGGAATGGAAATGACACGTTTATCACAAGGAACCCTAATATATTGGCCTGAATAAATAAAACCATGCAACAATGGAACCACATATCAAACCGGCTCACTATATACTGTTGTGGAATTTATATCTTTTCCATTTATAGATCTGGCAATTATGGCTTGTAGTATATCAATCAATTTGCTAATAAGCTTAATCATAATTTTCTTGTAAACCATCTTTTCTTTTTGCTCATGCCAAAGTTGAGAACAACGCTGTCTTCTGACTCCTAAAAGATTCCAATGATAAACCCTTTCATTTCTGATGGACTCTCCCATTCAGTTATAAAATTATACATCAGAATGGTATATTATTTTTGAGGGGTGTTTTGTTACAACAAATGCAGAGACATAGGATAAGTATTCTGTGAATTTGGAGGAACATTCCCATAATGAACTATTCATCAAAATGTTAAAGAGATGTGAAATTCTCAGCTGAGGTGTTTAGTTATTCAGAGCCAATTTCTTGCTCAAAGAAGATGTTTTATATACACCTTTCACACTGCCCAACCAAATCGTAGCCTCTCATTGCAAATGGAGGCCTCTCAGCATTCTATATAAGCTTTTCAGTGCAAGTTGGGTTTTTGGACTAGATATAAACAATAATACATTCATAATTTTTTAAATAAATTTATAATAGCAAGAAATAGATCAATAGTTTTCCATTTATCAACAGAAAGTCATCTGATGATGCCCACTTTGTCTGGGGACAATGTGAATTGCGTTTAATGCTGAAAAATAGTGTGCATCGACATGGATCGTTAGTTCAATTTCTAGTACATGTTAATCACATGACAAACAAACCAACAGCTTACATACGTTACAAATACAACTTAACCCTTTTAATAAATTACATCATCTTTATTGAATCCACTATGTAACAATCATTGGCCATTTATTTAAATGGGTATTTATTTGAATAAACCATACCCATTGGACCATTATCCAGCACATGTAATTAAAAGGTTAGTTTTGTTGGAATCCTCATTATTTCTCAGGCAACAATGTTGTTCTCAACAATCTGCCCATATATGGATATCAATGTGTCATCATTTTTTCAATCGCCCTACTCAGTTTCTTTACCACAAACCAGAGGCATGCTGTTCCATGCATTCGGCAAAATTGTATGATTGTTATAATTTTGTGTATGTTTGCTGAACGTTTAGTTCAAAATAAACAAATATCTTATAAATTCTGACCCAGTTTTTATGGTCCATTCTTATCAGGTGTAGTCCAGGAGATCGACCCCAAGAAATAACAAATGTTGCTCATTTTGACGGACAAGTGCTATCCAGTCTAATTTTGTAGTAAAATATATGTAGATTACGAAAATCCATGATAGCAGTGGTGAATTTGTAGCTTAATTGGAGAAAAACATGTTTTTATTGACCTACCAGACGACCGAAAATAGAAGAATTTTCCGGCGACATCATAGTACTACTAGTATTCCGGGAGCTAATATTGGTATCCTTGCACCCCTTGGGACTTCTCCCCACTCATTTTGTTCCTTATTATGTCCTTCAACTTTTAAGCAATGTTAACAAGAAAAATAATGGCCATATAGACTCCAGACAAAATGGCGTCCATCATGGCCACTGTTTTTCAGACCAGACTCTAAAGTCAGTTTTATGCAAATTATAGCGGTAAAAATCTTGTAAAATGTATACAAATGTATATATTTTCGTGAAGGTAAGACATAATGTCACTTTTTTGGGGAAAAATTGAAACTCACCATCCAAGATGGCCACCAAAATGGCCGCCGGAAGTTGAAAATATTACTTTTTTTTACAAATATCTTCTAGATCGATTCATGCTGTTTGGAACTTGTTGAGTAATGTGACTTTATTTTGTATTTTGTATATTAACTGATCATTGGGGCAATTCAATATGCACTTTTTGGGGTCCTAACCCCTTCCGTTCCCTAAAAAATACGAATTTACAGAATGCGGTATAAAATTTCACACAAAAAATCACAATTGGGATTCTAGTCATATTTTAACAAGAAATGAACATAACTTTGTAATGTAAGTGATGCATATGATTACCTATGAATATTCCAACTCAATGGACCCAAAATTCTTACTTTGGCTCAAAATGGCCGCCAAAATATGGAAAATGGTAAATATTACCCCAGCATGTCCTGCAATCGATTACAAATGTGGATGATGTACAAAATTGGCTATTCTGCCTTCTATACATTGAATACTAACATGGCTGATGTACCATGGTTAATTGTTACTATTTTCACCACTGATATCACCAAAAATATTGGACTTTTCTCTCAAAAACTTGACTTAAATATCGGAAAAAATTAACTTTTCATGTTTGGACTATTTTTTCAATTAAAATGTAACTATCTTTGGGTTGAAAGGTGTTTATTGTTTTGGTCTATCTTAAATGTGTCACACTGCGGTATTTATAGACCAAAATGTTCGCCCGATTTTGACAACTGTATACTCTCATTAAGTAGACATGGATAAACTTTTTATATGCAGCCTGTGTCAGGGAGGACGCAGTTATATAGGAGTGGGTGTAATATAGGGTGTCATGTTGACGTATATCTCGATGGGTTAATATATAATGCTATGCTAATTATGGTCTGAAATGACTAATATCGAGATTTCTGGTGACCATTCAACGTTTGATACCATTTGATGTCCCGATGGGGTATATTCTTGGAGTTCTGACATGTCACGAAGCTTCGGTACATGTCACGAAGCTTCAGTACATAGGATGAAAACCCGCCACAGATTTGGGGTTAATGATGCAAGGTCACATTTTTTGCCAGATTTCGACAGAACTATATACTTTCATTAAGTAGACATGGATAAACGTCTTGTATGTAGCACTGTCAGGGCTGAAGCAGTTATATAGGGTGGGTGTAATATAGTGTGTCATTTTGACATAATGACACCATGGATTAATATATATTTCTATGATAGTTACGATCTGAAATGACTGATATCGAAGTTTATGTTGACCATTCAATGTTTGATGCCATTTGACGGTACGTGTCACGATGCTTCGGTAAATTGGATGAAAAATCGCCACAGATTTGGGGTTAACGATGCGAGGTCACATTTTTCACCAGATTTGACGAAACTGTATAGTCTCATTTAGTAGACATCGATAATCTTCTTACATGTGTAGCCCTGTGTCAGAGAGGGAGCAGTTATATAGGGGTGGGTGTAATATAGTGTGTCATTATGACACATTCCTCGATGGGTTAATATCGATGCTAATTATGATCTGAAATTATTAAAGATGGATTATCTCTTTAAATAACAAATTTTAAATAGTTGCGTGGGTATAAAATAATAGACATGAACCGAAGACCCCTGTCCGGAAAAGCTTCTATCAATTAATATTGATTTTATTTCGAATACTAAATCGGGATCGTTTGTGTCTATTTTTAGAATAGACCATTCGGATGATACCATATTGCGACATAGAGCACTGGGCTGCTCCTATGGCTACGCACCGAAAGTTAAATGTCCCAGATTGATTGTTTGTATTGTTTTGTTCCACAGATATAAGCGACAATGAGTATAATTAATGTTTATTTGTGACAAAAATTGTACAATAAAATTTCTGGTCTCTGTTAACAGTAACCACTATTGTTCGTTAGCTGAACAAACACACCTTTTTAAGACTAGAAAATATTCTAAATAAAATTAATATTAATCGATAGAAGCATTTCCGGACAGGAGTCTTCGATTCAAATATAATATTTTATACCCCGATGGCACGAAGCTTCGGTACATTGGATGAAAAACCGCCACAGGTTTGGGTTTAAGAATACATTGTCAATTTTTTTGCCACAGCGCCATAGGTACACAGGGCCACATGATTCTTCTTATTTCGATATTACTGTATACTATTATTAATAACGATACACCTTGATTAACTTCATGTTGAATGAAGTAGTCACAGTATAATTTTCTATTATTGAACATTTAACTTGAATGTCACGAATAATCGGTACATTCGTGTTTTTGTTTCGACGCCGACTATGCATACATCTGATTTAAATATAGTAATATATGAATAATAATTAATGTACCGAAGCTTCGTATCTATAGGTTACAAACACCTAATTATTTTCCATAGATGACAGTGTTAACTAAAAGTCCCTCCGACCATCGGTTAAGCCTATTTGAACTTCAAGTGGTAAATTTTTCCTTAGAACGTCATCCGTTGCACCAGTATGTGACAACAAACGCGCCCTTTTCGGTATTTTTTTCAAACAATAATCTTGCATTTCTACAACTACCCCATTTACTGCACATAAATCAGCAGCATAAAAATATCCAGACCCCTTCCATATTCCAAATTCAGGGTTTTTCATCATGTAAAATCCGACTCGCGTGCATAACGCACATGATAGAAAGGCATATGTGTAAGTTTTGAAAACTAGTTACGTATATGTACCATACGCCTTAAGAAATTGATATAATTTTGAACAGTACAATGTTTAATTGGATTTGAATTAGACCCCCCTCAACTTAGAAAACAAGTAGAAACCTTCTTAAATCCATTTTAAAACATTTTAGAAGACAAGTTGTAAATTATTTAACACTATTAAAATAATTAGTGGCGAATTTAACCATTAAAATCATATTAAGATGAAATGGTTGCAATTTGGACGATTTTGCATAATTATTTTTTTTAAATGGTAAAACAGTTACTATTCAACTTAATCACCAAAATCATACTAAAATGAAATGGTTACAAATTGAAATTATTTTTTTTTAATTTGGGCTAAAAACGTAGACAAATGCCCAAAAAAATCGCAAAAACCAAAGGCGGCTACAAATTTGTTCTTGCTATCATAATTTTTCTTCATTACCATACCTAAAACATCAAAAATAATATGGTCGCAGCTTGTCCGTCAATATGAGCAACACTACCTCCCGATCTCCTGGACTAGTGTATTACGCTGGATAAATTTATTGTGCCCTAGTGGAGGAGGTTCAGTGTATACTGTTGACATCTCCACAGAACTTACAGGTCTTTTCATGAATCATGACGGGAGCTGCAGTGGTGCAGCATTAAAGACCCTGTGCAGTGCATTCTCTTATATATGAGTCTCACATATGTAGCCTCACATACATAAGAGAATGTGCTGGCTGTAAAGGTAAATATTGTTATGCCAATGCATTCTCTTATATATGTGAGGCTCCCTATGGGTGACTCGCATATATAAAAGAATGCATTGGCACATGGTTTTCACAAAATTGGTAGATGATAGATGTTTTATTCACACAATATAATTAAATTACAGAAAAGCATCAATAATAATTCAAAAGTCTGGTGCAATTATAGTAAGGAAGTGGCATAACCAGGATTGGCCGTCATCCTGTCACCCCCAGGACAATAGACCAGCATGAAGAAGCGGATATGCACAAACTGTGGGCTTCGTTCACCGCTACATGTTAGTTATAGCTCTTGACAAACTAAGGAAACTTTTTGTTATGTATGTTTTTACCTTAATAACTGAATCAATTGCATTTCAAATTATGTCCTTTGGTATGGTGTTGACCAACCAGATTGGGCGGGGGGGGGGAAACGATATACACAAATCACTAATATTCTCTACCCACACCTACCAGAGTTATGGCCCTTACAAAAGTATGTAGGTAAGACTGGTAAGCATATCATGTTTTCCTATCTAGAATGCATTCCCAAGAGACCCCCCCCCCCCCCCAATAGCTCAGGAGGCAATGTGTATAATGCACCATGTCATCATATATAAAGCTGTCCAGAGAGGGGATAATGTCATACATTAGTCACTGGAGTGATAAGGAATGCGGACTGTTGAAATTTTTTAATGATATCAGGAGTCAAGCCGAAGAGCCGTCTGAAGTTTACGATCAATTGGATGAAAAAGTTTGGCTGAAGGGCATGCCAAAGTATTTGGTGATGCAAAGAGTAAAATCGAAGATGGCTGCATAAATGTCAGCTGCAGTGTGTGCTGATGGTTTCAAATGTGACATCCAAGATGATTTTAGCTCACCTGAGATGAAGTCTCCGGTGGAGCTATTATCAGTCCTCGTCCATCCATCCGTCCAATGTACTGTCCACCCATCAACATCTTATTCTCCAGAACCGCAAGACCGATTGGGTTCATATTATGTGTGGATGTTCCCTGGGTTCAAATAGGGTCAAGTAGGTGCAAAGCCAGGGCCATAACTCTTTTCCTCCATAGTAATTCTTAAAACGACTTCTTCTCATCAGGCCGAATGGTTTCATAATTGGTACGAAGGGTCCTTGGGTGACTGGGGTTTGTTCAAATGATCACTGCGTCAAACTAAAAAACATTACTATGGAGGAATAGAGTTATGGCCCTGGTTTCACAACTAATTGACCTGGTAACCTCATTTAAACAAATCTAAATGTGAATCACCTAGGGAACATCCACACTAAATATGAACCCATTCGATCTTATACTTTTGGAGAAGATTGAAATTGGATTGAATAGACACTTATCTTCACATGCTGGCAATCAACCCCAACACCATTAAACACATGCAAAGCAATTAGTCATGGTAAAATGTTTGATGTTGCATTGCTTGTAAAACGTCCAGAAAGCATGGTACTCAAAGCCCTGGACTGCCACCGTGGTCATAGTCTGTTTAATAATTAAATGTCAACCCAACTATACAACTTAAAGATTCACGCGGCCAATTGCTGATTTGTCCTGAAGCCAGTAGCCTATATTCAGTTGTGGTTATACTTCTTTAGCGTTCATTTCAATAAGGTCTGTAGCTATTTAAATAACATAATCACTTGGAGCATATACACCCATCGTCAAACCAAAATTATGATACATTGACGTCCTGCTAGATGTAAATTTCCGGTGTGATTGTCCTCACTCAATACACACACGTCTTCTGGAACGATTCAGATATTCAACTCATCAGATAGACCGATACAAGACTTTTACGAAAATCATTTTGTCAGTTTTGAATTCGAGCAGCACAGCGAGTAAGGTAGTAAGTTACTAACGATTGGATGAAGGATGTGGCCTGTAAGGTGTGCTGAAGGATTTAGTCATGCAAAGAGTAAAATCAAAGATGGACGCTGGCAGCCATTTTACAATGAAATTTGGAAAAAATTTGATGGCTCCCATCCAGTGGTCACCCGAAGATTTGCTGACGATCGGATGAAGGGTGTGGTCTGTAGGATGTGCCAAAGGATTTAGTCATGTATTAAAAGAGTAAATTCCAGGATGGCTGGTGTATGATGTGCTATGTCATTCTGAGCTGTCCAGATACGGTGAAGCAGGTCTGAGTACTGATAAGCACTGATTCAGGATCCAATTGCTTACCAAGGTGTCAGTGACTTCCAACTTCCAACGTACTGTGAAAATATTACCCTCTAAAGTCTCCCTCCCCTCAAACAAAAATAATGTCATGATATGGCGTAGCAGCTGAAATGACGATGAAACTCACACTGACCAACCGTTTCCCCGTTGTGGTGTGCGTTTGGCCGTTGTGGTGTGGCGAAACGCCGTTGTACGGTGTTTTTGGCGAAATTCGCAAGCGGGTAGGAGAGGGCTGACCACCAAAATCGGGATGGAGAGTTAATGTGCATATTTATTATAATGAGACCCACACAGCCCTGAAGAATGATATTTTCCCAACGAATGAGCGCTTCACTGGCTCTCTGTTTGTTTGTACGGCTGAGAAATAGCCTACACAAAATGCCAGGGTGGGAATTCTAACCATGGTTCCTCGACATAAAAACCTTACTTGCTCACCCCTGAACACAATTTGACACCCCGCTGGTATTCTCCACGTAAGAAAAATTATCCCCGATCATGCTGGTAACGGCCCCAACTCTCCAATGACCTAAATATTCAATAAAATCCCAATCGAAGTTGGTCAACAGCAGCGAAAAAATGACAACGCCGTTGTGGTTTTTATGGCGACAACGTTGTGGCGGGGCTGGTTTTTTCTATTTTTGGCGATCATGCAGTATTTTGATGTTTTTGAGACCAGAACAAGGTGTTTCACGCCTATTTCGTATTGTGTATCCAAAATATGACATGTATTATCCGTATAAGCAATGTTTACTCGTGCATACATGCCATGTAACCTGTCCCCATAAACACATTTATTTGTGCTCCAAACAAGGTATATTATTGTTCACATAGGCCTATACCACGGCGGGGAAAGTACATCACATTTTGAATCTCTAACCAAAGCGCATTTGATTTAAAATTGATTTAAAGCGGATATAATGGCTGTGTCCGACGGAATAAACTAGTGGATGAGGCATATAATTTCTCATTACATCTTTTATAACCAGTGGATGATAAAAACTCGGAATGTATAAAAGAAATTAGATGAAAAATAGGAACGCAAGGATAATACTACCCAAAAGAAGTTATTTTTTCATTTTTTTTTGTAGTATTACACACTAAACTCTCACACCACATTTAGTTAAATATTATTTATCATGACCCAAATTCGCTCTTCTGTGTGGGTGGGTGTGGAGTAGGGCGTTGTCATTACATTGGAAATGATGCACGTTATTTCGTTAAGTGTCTTTATGCGAAATAACCCGAATTGTTCCCAAGTCCCTTATCCAAAAGGAGCACTGGGGGATCAAATATCTATCCTTTTTCGTGGTTCATCACTAAACAAAGTTCTAAATATGTAGGTTTTGTTTGTTATTTCTATACATGTCATTTACGTTGTAATTGTGTGTCTCAAGTATGTCCATCTAAGTTCAGGGTTAGTGGCTATAACCAGTGTCACTATGAGTATTATAATTATCGCGTAAAGTTTGTATGCCTTGTTATGCAAAACAGAGTCGGGATATGCAACGTTTTGACTTTTATGTACACAACATAAACGGACAAACTTGACAATACCATATTATCTAGTAATATCTGCGATATATTTATTATTGATGTACGTCTATTATAACATATACTCTGTATTTTAGTTCTGTCTTACTATTTTAACAGCAATCATCATCTCGAAGGCCATTATGAGGTTACATATCATGGCACGGGTGAAAACAATGAGAAATATCTGTCCACCTGATATACAGAATTTCAACCAACTTTTCGGTCGTATATTCACACTAAATATACCAAAACCATACAACATATAAGTCAAAATGAACATTAATGTCCCGCATATATGGACAATTAACGGGCAGTTCATAACACCTCATAAATGGCTGTGAAAAATGCATGACTTGTTCGATTTGGAACACAAAAACGTGTTTATGGGGACAGGTTACGTGGCATGTATGCACGAGTAAACATTGCTTATACGGATAATACATGTAATATTTTGGATACACAATACGAAATAGGCGTGAAAACACCTTGTTCTGGTCTCAAAAACATCAAAATACTGCATGATCGCCAAAAATCGAAAAACCAGCCCGACCTAAACGTTGTTGCCATCAAAACCACAACGGCGTTGTCATTTTTTGCTGCTGTTGACCAACTTCGATTGGGATTTTATTGAATATTTATGTTGATGGACACACACCTGGGAACAAGAACATCTGGAATGGATAAAACTCACTGTTTATTGGATTATAATACAGAATACAGAGAACTTCAGATCACATGGTGATGTCAAGCGATTAAAATCAAACAGGATGTCACCTTTTAGATTCTTTGAACAAAGAATTATATGGTAGATCATATGTAATTAGTTCACATACACATAAAAATATTTATGAGTAGCGAACATGCAAACTCATCATCATGACTTACTGCTACCAAAATCAGAGCGAGATAGAATTAAGAAAGTGTAGTTCAGCATTTTAAATGCATCAAATAATTCAATGAAAATGAAGGAAAAAAAATCTGATTTTTCAAAGTCAAAGCAAAGAAATTGTGTACTTCATTTTAAAAAGAGTTTGATTTAGAACTATAATCTCAAGGATTTGGTGATAGTCACGAACATGTGTAATAAACACAGAACAACACAGGTGAGTTAAAGGCCCACTTAATTTCAAATCAACGGATCACATTATATACAACACATTCCATATTATATTCCATTTGAAGAGGAAGCTCCAAAACATTGTATTATCAACTTATCCGGTCGAATAAATGTGAACGTATTGTTTTTTTCAGGTACCAATGTGTTCAGTGCTTAATTTTGATCTGGTCTTTACTGCCAGTTTATTGTACTCAATGGAAGGCGAATAACTCTATCTCTTAGTTGTGATGCATTTTATGATGCAGAATAACGGGGAAAGTCTTGGGTGAATATGAGTATCTCTATCCCTTGGAGGACACTCCTAGTCCACAGATGATCCATATTCTGGTTGAATATATATATTTTTGGTTCTTATTCAAATTGGTATATAATATGGAATATTTTGTGTATAATGTGATCTGGGCATTCTAAAATTAAAATTAAAAAGTGGGTCTTTAAAGCATTGACACAATGGCACTCATTTGTCATGCAACAACATACTACTCAACAGTCTCAACTTCAGTTCTTAATGTTCTGGTGGGTCATCATGTGTAATAATGTCAGCTAGTTCATGCACGAGTTTCAATGTGTCTATTTGTATCATGAAACAGATGAGGGCAGAGGCAGTGGTACATTTATCCACTAAGCACCATGAATCATCCATGAATAATAAATCTACATGTAATGAGACAGTTATGAACGATGAATTTACACCAAATGCCCATTGTACACTTGCTCTTCAAAAAAAAAATGTGACATATTAAAATTATGACAGCTGCTTGGACTATTATATCTTAACAGAATAGATTGTGAACATGTCAGATCAAGAAGGAAAGGATGTCCTTTTCAAATAAGTTAGCAAGAAGCTGATTGATCATCTGTATTTTAGTCAATATTATCAGTGAATGTTCAATCCCAAAAATAATTCTGCTTGTTCAAAATGTGTTACATTGTGAATCTTGGCAACTTAATAATAGTGCCCAAAATTTTAAAGATTTTTGACGCCATATTCACCCACATGTACTTGTATCAATTGTCAAAATACACCAAAAAATTTGGTCGACAAAACTAGGGCAACAGCAATTTAATAGCCTGGTTTATGAATGCATGCTGCAGCTTTTCCCCTCATGTTTAAAAATAAATTGAATTATTGCTTGGTTTATGAACTTGTTGACTAAATATCAAGCATGTATTCAATGTAGATAATAGTTGATACTGTTTTGCCAAAAAAAAATGTTGAAATACATATAGAGTTTTACTGTTTGTCGATTGTTGGGGGCGGTGATGAATGATTGATTGTTGGGGGCGGTGATGAATAATTACAATTATTTGTTTCCCTTCTGCTTCTACTTTTCTCCACCCAAATGTTCATAAACCAGGGTATAAAATAGGTATGACTGATTGTAAAGACTTTATAAAAGGTTAATATGTTGATAGGGCCAGACAACACCACACTACCAACTTGTACTCGGACTGTCAGTAAAACAGCATAAACCAGGTATATATGTATGACAAATTTGGTGTTATTGCCATAAAATGCATGACTTTATCATCCATCCACAAAAAATAGTGGATTTCTTCTGCCCCTAAAATTTTCTCTCCTGCATTATTGTAAAGAACATATATTTTATCCTTTAGCCGATATCCATATATCAGTATATACATATATTTTGGTCACTGGTATAAGCACATATTTTAAATGTACCACAACAGGGATAAAATTATAAAAATTAAATAATTTTCTGATTTTTAAGAATGATCCTAGAACAAATTAGAGGAAATACTGAGCAATCTGCAAGAAACGTGGTCACAAACTTACTAGAATAATTTAAGGGGGGTCAGATATGAGAGATCAATCAAATCACATTAATGTCATTGTAACAACATAGTCCACTCATTTTCTTCAACTAGTAACTAGTATAACAAATATTACATTAAATATTAAACAGATAATTTGGTTCATTATAACATATTTACACTCATACGTATGCATTCAGGATATGTAACTTGAATGCAGGACATTAGTAGGTCCAAATGATGTATTAAATGAGGTGTTGCACTTACTTTCATACTGCATGGAAGCAACTTTCAATGCACTACCAGAATAATATAGAAATTGGGCAGCAAATTGTCTCTTAATTGATTTGATATTTGAGAGAAAATATAAGGAATGGATGTTGATTTTGTTGCATTCCATGGAGTATGGATACAGGTTGGTCTGACATTTTTTATGTGTCAGAACAACTTGCATCCAAACTCTATGGAACGCAGGCAAATCAACATCTGGTTCTTAAATATTTCATGCAAAAAGGATCATGTCAAACCTGTGTTCAGACTGAAATTTCCAGTTTACATACGATGCTCATAACAAAATTAATGAGCCAGGAATTGACATTCCAACCTCATTGTTTGGTCAGTGAAGTAATGAATCATTTATACCAATGGCAATGATGTATTCTGTTGCCCTAGCAAATGATCTACCACTGATCTCAGTGATCTGTATAGATAGTGAAATTATTCAGCATGTTTACTATTGTATTATTTACATTGATCGCTTTCTGAAGGTTTGTTATTATGTATTTAACAAGTTATGACCGCTAATTTCCAAATTTCCAAACCACATTCACATTGTGATGTCCGCTTCAGAACTGCGATGCCACCACAGATGAACCACAATATTACCTTGCCAATGCCAAAAAAAGAAAAAGGGGACAAGATGATAAATCTGATCTCTAAGCGGGATTAATCTTGACAATGTCCATATTTGTAATCGTGATCAAGTGAAACCTCTCTTGCCAAGAATTTTTTTTAACATCTGATGATTGAAAGCAAAGGAACTCTACAATTGATCGAAATTAGTGGACTATGCTATCAACTTATAAATTAAAATCCGATGGTTTGGACCACATGTATTGAGACAATACTAGAGACTCCTATGTCGTCACCTGTTATACAGTGCCCATGCTGCATTTTGAAAATGGAAAAATAACAACTACTCTCATTAAATTGTATAAATAATCACAAATTTCAACAACATAAGTCTGTCATTTCATTTCTCTTCACACCACTCATTCTCTTTTCGAACCTGAAAATAGAAAACATAATAGTCAATTAGTAGATAGGATGTGAGGGTGGTGCTGAGTTAGTAGACAGGATATTAGGGTGGCGTTTAGTTAGTATGCAGAATATTATGGTAGTACTGAGTTAGTAGACATAATATTAGGTTGGCCCTGAGTTAGTAGACATAATATTAGGTTGGCCCTGAGTTAGTAGATAGGATAATAGGGTGGCGATTAGTTAGTAGACCGAATATTAAGGTGGCGCTGAGTTAGTAGACATAATATTAGGGTGGCGCTGAGTTAGTAGACAGGATAGTAGGGTGGCACTGAGTTAGTAGACAGAATATTTAGGTTGGCACTGAGTTAATAGACATATCAGGTTGGCACTGAGTTGGTAGACAGAATATTAGGGTGACACAGAGATAGTAGACAGAATAGTTATTAGGGTGGCGCTGAGTTAGTAGACAAAATATTAGGGTGGCACTGAGTTAGTAGACAAAATATTAGGTTGGCGCTGAGGTAGTAGACAGAATATTAGGATGGTGCTGAGTTAGTAGACAGAATATTTGGGTGGCGCTGAGTTAGTATACAGAATATAAGGTGGCACTGAGTTAGTAGACAAAATATTAGTATGGCGCTGAGTTAGTAGACAGAATTTTAGGGTGGTGCTGAGTTAGTAGACAGAATATCAGGGTGGTGTTGAAGTGACACATTTTTCCACCCTCACAGAAATATCAGTTTCTCACGTTAAGAAGTTCAAAAACTTTTTATGCCACTGATTTTCATTTATAGTTAAACGGTATCACTAATGGTATAATTTATTCTAATGGTATAATTTATATATATGCTTGCACTAATAATATATCAGGCCCCACGCTAGGAGGCGACTCGGGCGAGAATTTCGCCCTCAGGCCGGCGAAGTCACCCTCGGATGTCCGCAAGGCTAAAACGAAGTCGCCTTCCAAATTTGACAAAACTAGCTTAGGATTTACGGTAATTTTACCGGTGAAAATTAGACTCGTTTCTGCTCGTTTTGCAAAAAATATATATATAGTCTCAACTGTTCCAACGAGGCATTTTATTTATAAATAATACATGGTGTACCCTATCCACATATTCTAATCAGATTGGGTGCTTTTGGAAATGGCAAATTGCGCTGAGCAACGAAGTTTATGATGAGCTACTGGTTCGTTTTAAGGAGACTGGAATTTAGACCTTACTTAATTTGTTCCGTCGGGTCATTTTGTAACCGCAAATTGTATAGCCATACATGGTTTACAAGAACACGTGCTTGCTTACTATTAAACACAGAGGTTTGAATGTGCGTTGGAAGTACTTAATTTAATGTTCTTAGTTAAATCAAAGATCTACATAATAAACTATTACTATCCAAACTCATTTAAAAGGATTAATTTGTGTCAAAACTATGTGTTTGCAAATTACAATTGTTGTCAATCTATCGCTCAGACCACGTACTCCGTGTATATACCGGTACGTCTGTTAACGGTTGCAAATTAATTGCATGTAGGCCTACTTCGTTACAATGTAGGTATTTAAATAACCTGCTGGTGCATATTATAAGCTCAACTGGTCTCTGTTAAGAACACATTTACCACTATTGTGACACGGCTATCAAACTTGTCAAGTTTATTGCTTTAATCGGATTATCATCAGACAACACTGACGGTCGTGATGATGGTAT
This sequence comes from Siphonodentalium dalli, assembly GCA_032622095.1. Lineage (NCBI taxonomy): Eukaryota > Metazoa > Mollusca > Scaphopoda > Gadilida > Siphonodentaliidae > Siphonodentalium > Siphonodentalium dalli. The sequence goes on from CP136067.1 coordinate 59,572,300, forward strand.
TCAACAATAAACTCTTTAGAAACAAAATTAAAAGCTTTTACACCTCCTTAATTAGTCCTTATTGTTTATTTTAACGGACACCCACATTACAGCAGTGGCCAAAAGCCATTTCCAAAAATTTAAATTTATAATAACAATTCAGATATTAAAAGTTATGAAGTAGACAATTAATTTCTTCAGATAAAAGTCAACAGTTTAAAAAAAAATTAAAGTTATAAATTTAGTTAAAATTTTAGATTATCGATCTATACAGGTGCTATACTTGTGTTGTATCTTGCTAAATATGTTTTATCTTGTTGTTTTATCTTATTTATTGATGTGCAGATAAATAAAGCGAATTTTGAAAATTAGTAAGTATTTTTTTTTATAAGTCTCCCTATTCTGGCTCAAGTCTCCCTAAAATCTGCAGAGGGAGACTTCATTTCTCCCTGTTTTCAATACCTAGCTTGGGCCCTGTAATATATGCTTGCACAAATTATATATGTGCCCTAGCTATTAGTTTGAAGATACAGCATCATTTCGGGAGAAATAAATAAAAAATGATGACTATCACTGCTGAATTAAATTGTCTCTACATGACATGATATGAAAATGGGACTGCTTGCGTCAATGTTGTAAAAATTTAAACAGAATTGCGCATGATGTTCTTTTCACTGATTTTTCATTGGCCAGAAATAATACACCCTAGTAAACTGAAAATCGAAATGAATTTTGACTCTTCTGAAAGACTAATTGACTTAGCGATATTATCCCTTTCAATAATAAATGGAATCTCTCACTAATCAATTGGAATGGTCTATTATTCATTTGGAGGGGTGTTCAGGAAAAATGACAACAGTATGAAGTAAAGAAAATACAAGCGTTGAATAATTCATATTCTTTTGTGGGAAATGTTCAGATAATAAGTTGAAAATTTCCAAAGAGAACTACTGGTCAAATTAGTCAATGAGTATTTAGTATAGAAAGGGTTAATGGGTTAATTCCACCTGGCAAGCTATATTATCATGGTGTATTTGGTAACAGCTCCAGTCTCTTTAACACTTCCTACACCAAACAGATTCTCCCAGTCGGTTATAAAAGTATACAATGGAATGGTCTAACTCATCTTGAGGGATTTTTATGAAAAGTAAGCAGACGACAGATACTACAAGTGCAGAAGGAGTCATATTTATTAAAGGGAAATGTTCAGATAATAAAATATAATGGTTGAACTTATTTCTTAAGGGAACTACTCTTCCATGATGATTTAGTAAAGAAAGGGTTAAAGAGCCAAGGTCACATACAAACACAGCTTTATGATTGGTTATAATTACCTTACCTTATATTTGAATTGTGAGATCGGCAGTCAATGAAGTGTTGACAATTTTCCCATGCACGCGTGACATGGCAAATTTTATATGAATAGAGAATACAGGCGATATATACTGTAGAGAATCTCTAATGAGTCGCAATTCTATATGAAATTTATTAACCGAGTGCACTAAATTCAATTCAAATTTCATATATAATTGCAATGAATTTGTGATCCATTTTATCACATAATCACATTTTAGCAAGAAAAAGGATTTGGAAACAGCTGGAGTTATTGATATTGATATTGATTTCTTTATCACAACCAAAGAGGAAGTAGGGACACCTTCAAGAACTTATATGGTTCCATTTTAAATGTGTATTTTCATGTTGACAAAATTGTTCAAACACCCTTATCACCTATGTTTATCTCACAGTCAACACTAAATAACCCAACACAAATCAAATATCATAATTAAATTCTAATTAACATAATGATAAAGTTCCAGCATTGACATCAACATCATTGCGCTCAGCTCTTACGCCACTGCATGTGGCGTAATACATGCATGTCTTACTAAAAATAAAAGGCCGCTTGGCCAGTGTCCCCCGAACCGGTGGCTTCATTTGGAGCGGAGGCTTTGTAGAAGTATACTATATGGATAAGACACTTGTGCATTGTCTCATTACTGACATGCATACAAATAACCAAATCTTTAAAAAACTCTTAAAGTAAAAATATAACCTCAAATTGGCACAAAATGAAAAAAATTACAAGAAAAATTGAATTTTCTAAGTCGAAAAGCCCATAACTCTGAGAAAAATCATCGGTTCAAACTCAAATTCGAACTTGACCTGTATCGTGATATGACTGATCCACATAAAAACGGTATTTGCAATTAAAGGATCCAAACTTGAGATATCATCCGGAAACCGAAAAAGTGAGAAATTTTCTAAGTAAAACAAGTCGAATAAAAGGTCGGTAGACCTCAGGTCCGCCTCTAAGCGTCGGCTTGATACGACCGTTGTTTGCGTATAAAAATTGGCATGGCGGAACACAAAATCGAATTTGATCTGTCTTTTGTGCTAGTAAACCTACATATACCAAATTTAATTTCATTCAGTACACATTTACTAAAGTTATCATCCGGAAACCTCAAATTGGCAAAAATTCTAAGTAAAAAAGGACATAAACTCTGGTGAAAATTGGCGGGCGGAACTCAAATTCGAACTTGACCTGTGTTTTGCTGGGAGAAAGACACATACCAAATTTGGTTTAAATCTGATTAACTCTACTAAAGTTAACATCCGGACACCAACTTTTGGGGTTTTATATGTCGGGTCGGCGGACAAAAAAGGGCCATAACTCTTGCAAAAATTATCGGATTAATCCGAAATTCGAACTTGAGCTGTATTTTGATATAAACAATCCAAAATCAAGTTCTCATCCGGAAAGCAAAAAACAGAAGAAAAACTGAATTTTCTATGTCGAAAAAGGGGCATAACTCTGCCAAAAATGGTCGGGCAGAACCCAAGTTCGAACTTGACCTGTGTTTTGCTGGGAGAAAGTAATATACCAAATTTGGTTTGAATCCGATTAACTCTCCTAAAGTTATCATCCGGAAACCAACTTTCAGGGGTTTTCTAAGTCAAAAAAGGGCAATAACTCTCGCAAAAATGGGCGGAGCAAACCCATATTCGAACTTTACCTTTATTTTGGTCTGATAAACTCACCTATGAAATTTGCTTTTGATCTAATAACCGAAACTAAAGTTATCATCCGGAAACCTTTCACGGACACACGGACGGACGGACACCGGCTATTTTAATAGTCACCCGAATTTTTTTTTTCGGGGGACAAAAATATGAGGCTGGGTTTAGGGGCTAATTATATGATAAATATGCATAATTTAAGTGAGATTAATTACTCATTGCAATCTAGGTGACATCTTCAGGAAAAACATTTTGCTTTTATGACCCTTAGAAAGTATTCTATATCTCAGGTCGTCTTGTACCGATTAGCCTGAAATTTTGCATGTCGTATTTTAGGGCTTCACGATATCCAGATTTTAATACCGACTACGATACTGAAAATGATATCGCGGTATGACTAAATATCGTCATCAATAAACTTGGGTAGAACTATTTGAGCATGATACTTGTAACAATCAGAACAATTTATAGAATTATTGATTTGAAATACTTAGCAATGTGTTGCATTCATTTGCTGGTAATGAACAAATGTTGCTTTGACAGGTATACAAAATAAATAGTTAATATAAATTGTCCGGAGTTTCGTTGTTTATACGACGGAGACATAATACATGTATTTATAAGTGCCTGATGTCATCAGGAATTCCCTACCAACTGCGAATCGCTTATAACATTAAATGTCACCAACAGTCACTTATGAGAATAACAACAAACCCATGTCATTGTCCCGATTACACAAACACCACACATTTTCATAGTATTTGTCCTGGAAACCTTCCAGCAATATTGAGCTGAGATCAGCCTATAAACATGTAAACGAAAAATTATCGCCCATTGTGTGAGGCATGCCTACTTGATTGTCTGCATTGTTTTGACAAATGCTTAGGGAGCAGTTAGAGTTAATTCATTTTCACACAATGCTAATCCGAATCTGTTGGCCATGGCCTTTGTCTCAGCGTTAGATGGGTGTTTATGGTAATTAAATACTGGACACTGAGAGCGATATCGTCGACATCAACATGCACACCGGCAGCTACTATATACATATATACCGACTATTTACATAAAGTGAAACCGACTATACGGTGTCAAAAACAGTATCGCGATATGAATAAATACTGAAATACCGTGAAGCCTTATCATATTCTAAGATGTGCCACAGTACATGGTCAAAATTTGGGCGCAACCTGATATGAAGGCGATATATATTCAAAACACGCCAAAACAGACAGACACACACAAACACTTGGCTTTATAAAGATAAAGATTATTTGTATGCATCCTGTTGTTGTTTTAACTACTACATATTACCATTCCTGCAAATTTTTGATACACCAGGCATGCACTCCATAATTTGAAGACTTGTGAATAGCCTCTCGTTCTAAGAAATGGGATCTGAATGGGAATTCTAGAGACATAAACTGAAAAACTACCATCAGATTACCATCGACCTTTTAACCCTTTCATGACGGGAGTTGCGCTGGTGCAACATTAAAGATCTTGTGCCAGTGTATCCTCTTATATATGCAAGTCTCCCATAGGGAGCCTCGCACGTATATAAGAGAATGCACTGCCTTACTTGGTGAAGGTAAATATTGTTAGGCCAATGTATTCTCTTCTATATGTGAGGCTCCTTATGGGAGACTCGCATATTTAAGAGAATGCATTGGCACAGGAGGGTTTTCACAAAATTTCAGGAAGCTGCAGTCATAGAAGGGTTAAAGAGACTAAAAATCCATCTTAGTCAATCTACCTTTTGACTACACCTTAATTGTAAAAATAATGGGAAATTACCTGTTCTTCCTCAGCTGGGGTGAAATCGTTCTTGATGTTAAATGTTTTCCTGATTTCTTCTGGAGATTTTCCTTTGATCATATTGGCAACAGTCTTACAAGTAACATCTAACAAACCTTTTATATCTAGGTAGTTCGCTGCCTGCAATACATAATGGAATATGAATGAAAATACTTTTTTGTTATAAACCAAATAGGCACATTTGAACTTCCAAATTAAGGAAATGCAATACAAAAGAGTGCTTGGCCCACACATCCCCTGAATAAGTCGGCTTCATTTGACAAGTGGCTTTTTTTTAGAAATGAAAAATTTGATTCTGGGAACAATCATTGAATAAAACTTTGCTTCATACTGTCTATGTTGTTAACACCTAGTTTATATGATTAGACACATAATAATCAGTAAATTGTAAGTCTATGAAGTTGTCATCTAAAAAAAAAACGAGAGGCCGATCACGATCGGCAGATGTTTAACCCATACCTTGGCGACAGCGATGAGCTATTTTCATATATCCTTACCCCATCCTTTTCATGAGTGCAAAACTTTAAACAATTCACACCTTACTATTAATTCACAAGTGAAATCACACTTATTGGGCACCTTGCTCACATTAACACAATGTTAACAGACGTGGCTTTGATTTCAACCTGAACCTATTAGTGACTCCAACACAGATACATGTATGTCTTATAGAGTTATAAGTCTAATTAAGCTCAATCCATAGTCGGAGAGAAGCACCATAGCTGTTAAATATCAAATAATTAAGAAATTAGGTAGATAAACATCATAGCAACTCCATTTATCTATTTATTACATTGGAACATGAGACATTACATATTGTGTGGGTTTTTTTATTATCATTGCTATTTTTTTGTTCATAATATCTTGTGTCAGCTGCATATTAAAAATTCATAGCAACCTATTAATATTTCACCACTAAAAAACAATCAATACCTGATCAACTATAGAAGTGAGGGATGTATAGACCTGGATATAAAATATGATTGCTAATGATTGGATATAAATGTTAATTTTCTTGTAAGTTGATCATTAGAAAAATATGTTTGTGAACAGTTTAAATATAATTAAAGTTAAGGTTTATAATATTATCACAACCATTCGATCGATACCAAAATCTATACAGGTGAAGAATGTGTCATGATTATCACAGATGTGATTATTTATAGAGTAATCATGCAAAAAATATTTAGCTATCACATTGTGTCAACAGGATTGGTGAAGGATGTTAATATATTTAAGCAAATAAACCAAATGACCCTCACTATGCAGGTTAGAGGTGTGTTATCATAAACTGTGCCAGAACTATAAACATAATCAATGGAAATATTTGAGTTATCAAATTGGATAGTAAGGGGTTAATCTTACCCAAACTAATGAACTGATAAACACAGAGTAGTCAACAAAATGCATGTCATTGGATTTAGAAACCCATACAATAAGTCAGTCTCAAGAATCCCAGCACTGTTAATATTATCCTGTAGCCCAAATGCAATTGAGGGAATTTCAAAATAAGACATATCCTCTAATGATGAATTTCAATTGGTCATTTCTTGAAACACTGACTGAACCTGGCTCAAAGTTAAAGTGATAATTTAATATATGTCTATCAGATAATATGAGTCAATCGAATGGGTTAATTTTAATCCCAAATTCATGCAAATTAAAAGTGGATCACCATCAACATGTACATAGAATAGGAGAATGATCAAATAAAAAACATCAGAAGACCATATGATGTGTGCAGAGGGTTAATCATTTTCAATGACATCATATGATGGAACTAAGGAATGCTGTATTAATTATTTTCTAAGTTATAACAACAGTGTCTCTGTAAACAATAATGCCATGAACTGCATGGTTTCAACAGAGAACAGAACTGGAATAAAGAGTCTAACATCAATCAAAGTTTGACAGATGTTTATATTAAGTCTGCAGTCACCAGTGGAACTATCAGGTCACTGTGTCCAAAGCAATAAATTATCTCCTTCCAATAACACAGGTGTGTCTTGTTCTATTCAAATTTAATAGTGCATGGAAAAGATGTATGAATTATAAAGGGCCATAACTCTGTTAATATATACCGGATCAAACCCATATTCGCACTTGATCTGTATTTAGGGGTCAGAAATTCATATACCAAAATTGGTGTCGATCAGATGAAAAATGTTTGAGTCATCCTGGCTTGGATGAATTATATTTAAAAACAAGAGTGGAAAGGGTTAACTAAACAATACCAAAATCCATACAGATGAAGAACGTGCTAAGAAAGACCTAGGTAAGAAATATGAGGCAGATCAGAAGAAAATTGTTTGACTTTGATGCATCAGATAGCATTTGTGAGCAGGGTTAATTATTTTCTAAACCGATCAACCAATCAATGTCAATGACATTTTTTTTATTATTATTATAAAAGTTAAAAGTAAATTTTTTTTTAAGAAATCGATTTTTTTTTCTCCAATTTTTTTTTCGAAAAAGGGTCATAACTCCTTTAAAATAAATCGGATCAAACTCGATCTGTATTTTGGGCTGTGAAACTCACATACCAAATTTGGTTCCAATCAGATAAAAAATGTTTGAGTTATGGCAGAATGCGTGAATTCTAAGTTGAAAAAGGGCCATAACTCTGTAACAAAATCTCGGATCAAACCCAAATTCGAACTCGATCTGTATTTTGGGCTGAGAAACCCATATACAAAATTTGGTTTCGTTTGGATAAAAAATGTTTGAGTTATCGCATTACTCGTAAAGTGTCTACGGACAGACAGACGGACAGACGGACGGACAGACAGACGGACCAACGACGAGTGGTCAATCCGGGCAACGACACTATGTTTACCATACTATGGTATGGGTAAACATAAAAAATAATCAGCAAATTCTAAGACAACTAGGGTCATGACTCCGGTAAAAATGTGTGGACCAAACCCCAAATTTGAACTTGACCTGCATTTTCATGTCAGTAATCTATATAACAAATTTGAAAACAATCTGATAACTAAGTTATCATCTGGAAACCAAAATGATCAAAAATTCTAAGTTGACAAGGACCATAACTCTGAAAATGAAAGTGTCAATGACACTCAACTTGGAGAGGGGCTAATGTCAAATGTTACAGTTAATGGAGTGATAACGAATGCCGAAAGTTGGAATGACTATTTCAGCAAGTATATTTGTAATGCCGAAGATGTGGCCTGTAGGGTGTGCCAAAGGATTTATTCATGCAAAGATTAAAATCCAAGATGGCCACTGGCAGCCATGTTTTTCAAAGAAAGTTGGAAATTTTTTATGGCTCCCATATAGTTATCACCAAAACACAAAAAAAATCCATATGAAGTTTGGTGATGATTGGACGAGGGATGTGACCTGTAGAACGTGTCAAAGGAGTTACTCATGCAAATAGTAAAATACAAGATCGGACAAAAGATGCGGTCTGTAGTGTAGGGTGTGCCAAATGATTTAGTCATGCAAAGAGTAAAATCCAAAAATGGCTGCGGGTGGCCATGTTTTTAATCGAAAACCATTCAAATTTGGTAGCTCCCATCTAGAGGTGATCCTAAACATGCCTGCACAGTTACGAAACAATTCTCCAATAAATATGGCCTGCAGGGCATGCCAATCGATTCAACTTTGAAATCCAAGATGTTTGCTAGTGGCCATGTTTTTTTTAATGAAATACAGAAAAATTGATACCCCCTCACCCCATTTTTTATAAGAACAAAGAAGTCGATGTTGGACGCCATCTTGTCTGGTGTCAGTACATGGCAACTCTTTTTTCGTATTACCATTGTTTAAAAATTGAGGGACATAATAAGGAAGAAAATTAGTGGAGTGAAGTTAAATCCTAGGTTGGGAGGGGGGTGCAGGGGTGACCTATCAGCTCCTGAACTATCTAACACACTAATTTAGTATAGTTCCATTTTTTTTCGGAAGATGGAAATTATACTTACAGAAGAAATTTTATCTTTTAGTCACTGATCGCCAACCAAGAGATTTTCAAGAACTAATGGAATATACTACGAATATTAACGCTTCCCATATAATACTAATTGTCACGCATCTCAAATATTCAATATAATATTCTAATAAATAGATAGAACGACACAAGTGTGTGAACTGGTTGACGTTATTGCACGAGTTTGTTGTGACGCGATGGTAAAACGAGAACCAGAGGTTCAGGTTTTACCTCGCGGCACGACAAACGAGTGCAATAACGTTAACATGTTCACACAACTGTGTTGTTCTATGTTTATTGCACACTCTGAAGATTGCAGCTTGTAACATACTAACATTTAGGTCGATATTGTTGTATTTAATTGAACAAACATGTGCTTAATGTAGACTATACCCCATAATTTAGGGAAGAAATTTTCTGTTAAAGTTGACGTCACAAGTGACGTTGTTGACATAATAGGTTTGTATTGTTCAAGAACAATACACATTTTTGTATTGAACGTTTCAATTCTTCTGTATTTTGATGTATTTTGCACAAATAAGCCATTGGTGTGCAATAATAGTATTTACTTACCAATATCAACTCAAATAACGTTCCTTGGTCAACCTTAAGAAATTCAGCATCCCATGAGCAAATATCATCTGTGCGTTTCTCTTTGTTCTCATCATCCTCTGGTGGGGGTGGATCATCTTTGTGATATGTGCACCACTGTATAACTTTTTTGAGTATGGCAGCGTTAACGTTTGGCAGTGGGACTGGTTCATCTTCATCCTCATCCATTCCCAGATCTGAAAGGGTGAGCGAATACAGTTAAGTATCTTTAAGCCTTTTACAACTGAATACTCACAAATTCTTGTTCTACAACTTTTTCTGTTGCCAGTTGATTACTCAGGAAAGATATTATTCCCAAAGTAGCTAAATATAAATGGTTGAGCTGTTAGAAATTATCGGTATGTCAATATGAAGAGAATTATTGTAGGAATACGACTGCTCTTTTACTGTCTTTTATATTTCTGATATAAATTATTGCCATTCTAATCATGTTTTGGTGACATCTGGAGATTCTCCATTCTCAGAGTAAGGAACACTGTCTTCATGTTATGAATAATAACACAAACCGGTATATTGTGAGGAGGCATACTATCAGCTTCTTGAAGGTTGGACTCAGAACACGCTACACATATTTTTGGTAGGTTTATATTACGTACCAATGAGAAAGTCCTTTTCTCAACTCAATGATTTCAACACTTTTGGAGCCAAGGCCAAAAAACTAAAACAATTGTGTTTCCAGTTTGTCAGGCTGGTTGGAAAAAATGGCCGGGGTTGGATTTTTTTATCTTCTAAAATTTACTATTCACTTACACACCCCTATCTAATCTACCTCAGTTAGAACCATTATCAACTAAACCAATTAAACCAGGATGTTATCCTTGCATCCATTCACAAATGCCTAAAATAAAAATAGCAATGTTTCCGGTAACCCACCTGCAAATGCCCCCTCTATTTATTGACCCTCTGGTTATGCTAATTTTATTTTGATCGCTAGTCATCCACAAGTTCATAAAACCATGCTGAACATTCGCCGATCTGCATTCTGCTTGATCCAAAATGCGGCCTCCACACCAGTACCCACTGTTGTGTAGTGCTTGGCCGTCAAGCTACTAGTACTTGCTTGTGGCCACAGTACAACTAAAAGTGTGATAAGATCATTTAGTGACAATACACAGCTCATCGATATGTTCAGGGATGTACACATATGGAAGTGCCAAATGCGGAATTTATAGTCAAATGTTCCAAGAACATCTATGTTTCTCCAACTACGTTAGAAAGTTTTGAACTTGATAAACAACAAGAGATGGACTGTCGTCCGGTACATACCCCCTAGTGGCATACCGCCTAGTGTGGGCATATCTATAACTTATGACTGCTATACTCAGACAGATAGACCCAAAAATCAGCATTTTCATATAAACGAAGATGAATAACTATAGCACAAAAAACAAAACAAAACAGTTGAATATGCCATTAAATGTCCTCATAGTGGTGAACATCCATACAAAATTTCATTGAGATCCGAGCATTACTGTTCAAGTTATGACCTGAACAGACATCGGATGGACCAAACAGCCAACATGTCCAGATAAACGAACTTGAATAACTCTCGAATGGAAAAGCCAAACAGAACAATGGAACCCTCTATTGAATGTCCTCACAGTGGTGAACATCCATACCAAATTTCATTGAGATCCCATCACAACTGTTGAAGTTACGACATGAACAGACACCAGACAGACCAAAAAGCCAACATTTCCAGATAAACAAAGATGAATAACTCTAGAATGGAATATCCGAACAAAATGATGGAACCCTCTATTGAATACCCTCATAGTAGTGAACATCCATACCAAATTTCATTGAGATTCGAACACTACTGTTCATGTTATGACATGAACAGACACCAGACGAACCAAAAAGCCAACATTTCCAGATAAACAAAGATGAATAACTCTAGAATGGAAAATCCGAACAAAACGATGGAACCCTCTATTTAATGTCCTCATAGTTGTGAATATCCATACCAAAGTTCATTAAGATCCCAGCACAACTGTTGAAGTTACGACATACACAGACACCAGATGGACCAAAAATTCAACATTTCCAGATAAACAAAGATGAATAACTCTAGAATGGAAAATCCGAACAAAACGATGGAACCCTCTATTTAATGTCCTCATAGTAGTGAACATCCATACCTAATTTCATTGAGATCCGAGCACTATTGTTCAAGTTATGACATGAACAGACATTGGACGTACGGACGGACGGACGGACGGAAGTACCAACAAATGGGTAGATATGTGGCTTCGACCTATGTGGCTAGAAATGGTAATGTGGCTTTAGTTTTTATGTGGCTTCTCAAGTAGCCATAAAATTTTAAGTGGCTATCAAGTAGTAGATAGTGATACAACTCCAGATTATGGATTCATAACATGTTGGAATTATAGCAGAAGAAGCTGATTAAAACTCAAAAACTTGCTCACAGCAACTGGGACAGTGGAATAGGAGAAACTGACAGGTCCGTGATTGGGTGGCTAGCCACATAAATGTCTTGTCAGTGTCCGACATCTCCTATTGACGGGTCATGGATGTCTAAATCGATGGGACTTTTTTTTCTCCAAATTTAGAGTGACTACAAAATTAAACCAGAAATCAGCATTTTCATATAAACAAAGATGAATAACTATAGAACAAAAAACCAAAACAAACATTTGAATGTGCCATTAAATGTCCTCATAGTGGTGAACATCCATACAAAATTTCATTGAGATCCGAGCATTACTGTTCAAGTTATGAGCTGAACAGACATCGATGGATCAAACAGCCAACATTTCCAGATAAACAAAGATGAATTACTCTAGAATGGAAAAGCAGAACAGAACAATGGAACCCCCTATTGAATGTCCTCATAGCAGTGAACATCTATACCAAATTCCATTGAGATCCCAGCACAACTGTTGAAGTTACGACATGAACAGACACCAGACGGACCAAAAAGCCAACATTTCCAGATGAACAAAGATGAATAACTCTAGAATGGAAAAGCGGAACAAAACGATGGAACCCTCTTTTTAATGTCCTCATAGTAGTGAACATCCATACCAAATCCCATTGAGATCCCAGTACAACTGTCGAAGTTACGACATGAACAGACACCAGACGAACCAAAAAGCCAACATTTCCAGATGAACAAAGATGTATAACTCTAGAATGGAAAATCCGAACAAAACGATGGAACCCTCTATTGAATGCCCTCATAGTAGTGAACATCCATACAAAATTTCATTGAGATCCGAGCACTACTGTTCAGGTTATGACATGAACAGACACCAGATGGACCAAAAATCCAACATTTCAGGATAAACAAAGATGAATAACTCTAGAATGGAAAATCCGAACAAAACGATGGAACCCTCTTTTTAATGTCCTCATAGTTGTGAACATCCACACCAAATTTGGTTGAGATCCCAGCACAACTGTTGAAGTTACGACATGAACAGACACCAGACGGACCAAAAAGCCACTATTTCCAGATAAACAAAGATGAATAACTCTAGAATGGAAAATCCAAACAAAACGATGGAACCCTCTATTTAATGTCCTCATAATAGTGAACATCCATACCTAATTTCATCGAGATCCGAGCACTTCTGTTCAAGTTATGACACGAACAGACATCGGACGGACGTACGGACTCACGGACGGACGGATGGACGGACGGACGGGTGCAAAACAGTATACCCCCTTTTTTTTTAAAAGGGGGTATAATAAGCTGATTAGGCCAAATAGATCATTTTAGAACGTCCATCTGAAAGCTGTTATGTGGCTAGCCACGCAATGGAAGTTATGCACATAAATATCCATTTTACACAATCTTAGCCACATAAGTAGTCATTAGTAAACACGGACAGGTGCAAAACAGTATACCCCCCCTTTTTTAAAAAGGGGGTATAATTAACACTGTGAGATGTTGTTTTAAATTTTGGAGAAAAGATGTTAATTTTCCAATGTTTGGAGGTGAAAGAATTACATCCATACATTTATGTATGAACCATCTTCATTATGTGGGGAAATTATACGACAGATAGGTTGTAAGCCATTATTTCTTTCACTATAATTATGGGGGGGGGGGGGCTGTGTTATTTTAACTGACCCTGCCAGATGTGTCACCTGGTCAGGCACCCACTTTAATACCCATCCCTCACATGAGCTCTCGTTTCAAGCTTTTTAACAAGTGTGGATTAAGCAAACAATGGGACCTTCGATGGTTATATAAACAAAACAATCTTCCCACAATTGTGTGTTAACTTTATGGTGCAAGCAAATTCATATGAAGAGTGTTTAGTCCATGATTTTCATGTGCAGTATGTATCAAACAACAACTGTACCTCTGTTGGTCATATAAATGTAATAACTGTGCCATGAATGTGTGTGGAATTCAAAATTGCAATGTTTGTCACTGTTTGATGTCTGTAGATAAGATCTATGACGCACATTAACACAACAAGCGTTTAGTGCATGATTTACATGCAAATTACGTGCTTGTGGTGGGTATTATCGAGAACTTCAGGATCCCCAGACCAAGCATATATATAATTATATAACAACATTTGTGATGCATTGTATCGGGAACTACAACTCCCCGTACATTCATACAAGGACATGTACGTGTACATAATTATAAATATTAAATAATGTTTTTTTCAAATCATTTACTAAACGTTGAGTGTGTTAGGTGTTGAGCTACAGTGTCATTAACATCAGTGAAACAGGAAGTGAACTCATGACCTGGAAATGACATCATGGACAGAAACAGCAGTTAGAGTTTGAATTGAAGTGAAGGAAGTCACAAGTGTGCTGTAGAGATATAATAGGTAATTAGCCATTAACAAATGGTAGCAGATTAACAGGATGGCTATGAGGATCAACACACCAACCTACAACAAGAATTATGAGCGATATAAACAAGAGTTACTGGCTTGGAAAGAGATTACTGATTTGAACAAAGGAAAACAAGGGATAGCGATTGCGTTGACTCTGCCGGAAAATGATGAGTCTCACATAAGAGAGAAAGTTTTTGATGAAGTACCTCTTGCTGATTTGAAGAAAGACGATGGACTTAACATTCTCCTTGAATTTCTGGACAAATATCTTGGAAAAGATGAACTTGAGGACAGTTGGGAAAAATTCCAGGATTTTGAAGACTATAAGCGCACATCGAATGAGACTGTTAGTGAATATATAGTCAATTTTGACCAGAAGTACAATAAAATATTGAAGAAAGGACTCAAACTTCCATCGGAAATTCTTGCGTTTAAATTATTAAAAAGAGCGAGGATTTCGACACAAGAGACAATGCTTGTAATGACAGGTATGGACTACAGTCATAAGGACACACTTTTTGTACAGACAAGGAAATCATTGAAAAAATTCAAAGGGGATTCTGTAGCGGGTTGACACGACACGACTTCAGTTAATGCGATAAAGACCGAACCTGATGATGTGTATTTTACGGGTTCAGATAGAGGTCACTATAACTACAAGGCGAGAGGGCGTTATCAGAGAGGACAATTTTTTGGACGTAGAGCAAGTAACCCTCGAATCTCAAATTCGTCGAGTAGTGCTAGTTATAGTATGAACACTTCCAGATAAATCAATCCAGTTGGTCGAGATGGTGAGAGTCTAAGGTGTGTATCATGTGGATCATTCCGGCATCTCCTCAAAGATTGCCCAGATAGCTGGGAAAACATGGCAAAACAATCAAGAGTGAACTTAGCTGAAGTAGAACAGGAACATGTTGTTTTATACACTGGGAGTGATAAGGGAGATATGAAAGAGCTTGGGAAGGAGGCAAGAAATTGCGCTGTACTCGACAGTGCATGTTCCAGTACTGTATGTGGACGAGAGTGGCTGGATACATATATTAATTCTTTGACTGAAGATGATAAAAACAGTATTGAAGTTAGCGATGGTACAAGGATGTTCAAATTCGGAGGTGGGACACAGATGCGATCAATGGGAGAATATAGTATTCCCGCAAAGATTGTTGGAAAGAAAGTTATCATCAAAACTGATGTTGCATCTGACATTTCTCTTCTCCTTTCAAAGGATGCGATGAAGCGTGCACCAGTGAGGCTTGATATCGAAAATGATTCAGCAAATATTCTAGGCAAAGATGTGTGTTTAAACCTAACTACTTCTGGTCACTATTGCATTGCACTAGATGGTGGAATGGATGTTCAAGAAGTGTTCAGTGTTAATTTGAGTGACAATGAATTGTCCAAAGTACTTTATAAATTACATAGACAATTCGCTCATCCACCAACCAATCGATTGATAGCATTACTAAAGGATGCAGGTGTGTGGCAAGAAAAGTTTAGTAATGTTTTGGAGAACATTCGAGACAACTGTGATATTTGCAAAATGCATGCTCCAACACCGCCACGGCCTGTTGTCTCATTTCCCATGGCGAAAAGCTTCAATGAAAAGGTTGCCATTGACTTGAAAAAATGGGGTAACCGATGGATTCTTCATATTATTGACATGTGGTCAAGACTAACATTATCTGTGTTTATAGAGAGAAAAACTCCAAGAGAAATTATCGACAAGATTATCAAACACTGGATAGGAATATTTGGCGTATTTGGATCAGTGTTGCATGATAATGATGAATTGAGAGAAGTTTCGTCGATTCTCAATGTTCAGGTGTGCACAACAGCTGCATACAGTCCATTTCAGAATGGGCTTTGTGAACGAGTACATTCAATAACCGATTCTATGCTGCTAAAACTTCAAGATGATAACAAGGACACTCCTGATGATATTCTGTTATGTTGGGCCAATATGGCTCGTAAATTCATTACAAATGTGGAATGGGTTCAGTAGTTATCAACTTGTGTTCGGCTTCAATCCGAAAATACCCAACATCATGACAGATAATATTGCAGCAATGGATGGTAAAACAATGAAGTCTTTGCAGAACATATGAATACTCTACATTCTGCTCGTAGGACATTTATTCAGACAGAAGCTGATGAGAGAATCCGACGGGCTCTACGAGGCAAGGTCAGGGCAGCAGAACAGTGCTATTCTAATGGAGATAGAGTGTTTTATAACAGGGAGGGAAAAGACAAATGGCTTGGACCTGCAAAGTGGTTTTCCAAGATGGCAAAGTTGTGTTTCTGAGACATGGAGGAACATTTGTGAGAGTTTCTCCAAACCGACTTATTAAAGCCAACTCTTACAATATGAACCCAGATCCAGGTGATCTTAAAGAAGATACGTGTGTCGAACAAGAAGTTGAGTCGAAAATTGAAATATTCACAGAAAACGTCGGTGAAAAAGATTCTGTTCAGAACATTGTGACACCCCAAGCTGCGTCAGACGAGAAGATCATGCTGAAAACAGGTGATGAAATTGAGTATCATCTGGAAGATGGAGATGAATGGATTCCTGGTACTGTTATTGGTAGAGCTGAGAAAGCGACTGGAACAAATAAATCCTGGTTCAATCTACAGATGAAAGATGGAAACAAAATGAGTATTGATTTGAATAGTGTTCAGTGGAAAAGGACCAGTCAAACCGAAGAAGTGTTGATGACATTTGTGCCAAAGGACAGACTTCATGATCCTTCGTGTGGGAATGCAATAATTCAAGAGCTTCAGAAGTTAAAGGACTTTGATACTTATGAAGAGGTAAATGAAAATGGACAACAATGCATTTCTACACGCTGGGTACTGACACAACGGGGAGCTGATGTCCGGGCCCGTTTAGTCGCCCGTGGATTTGAGGAGGAAGGTTTGACACAAAATGATTCACCTACTGTAAGCAAAGTATCCATAAGACTATTCTTGACATTGGCAGTAAATAACGAGAGGCCGATCACGATCGTCAGATGTTTAACCCATACCTTGGCGATAGCGATTAGCTATAACTGATAATTGGTCAAAGATATGATCACAGTAATACATATATCAGTACCTAACTTAAAATCAAAAGGTCAAATAATTTGTCTTAAGAAGGGGTTAAAGTAATTGGGGTGGGGGAGGAGTCGTTTTAAATCTCATAACGCTGTCCCTATTCACACAAGGACCTCTCACTGTGAGATCCAATTGTTTAGCCATTAATAAATTTGACAGATAGGATAAACAATTATCCAGCCAGCAGGTTGTTCATCTTTACCTTCATACAACCACCCCCTAGAGCTATGTAACATATGTCATCACTCAATTAATAACAGATTTTGCTTGGAATGACATCTATTAAAGGTATTCTCATACTCTGGATATTGGATGTTCACATGGCAATTTATTGATATCATTATATTACATGCAACTATTGCAATAAAATCTTCACATTTTCAATACAGGACATCACACCTTATTAATGGAATACAACTAAAACAAATTAGTGTCAATGACAATTTTTTTTTTTAATTAAATAATTTTTTTATTATTATAAAAGTTTTTTAATATTTGTTTATGTTAAATTGAGCGAGGAAATTCAATCTAAAAAAATATGAAAAATCCAAATTTCAAATTTAAAAAAAAGAAAGAAGGGTCATAACTCCTTTAAAATAAATCGGATCAAACCCATATTCAAACTCGAACTGTATTTTGGGATGAGAAACCTATATACAAAATTTGGTTCCGATCAAATAGAAAATGTTAGAGTTATCGCATTATACCTAAAGTGTCTGACAGACAAGACAGATATAGATGGACAGACGAGTGGTCAACCCGGACATTGACGCTATGTGTACCATACTATGGTATAGGTACACATAAAAAGTTTTATCTCATGCAGAGTACAGGAAAAATACATCAAACCTGGTGTGCCCCTTTAATTTTTCAATTCACATATGTAATCAATTGAAATCAATGTCGAAAAAGCTTTCCATTAATATATAGATAAAACAAACTAGACCTACAGTACTAAAAGTGTTATGAACAATTATTTTGTTCCCATAGACTGATACAGAGCTCTCAAGTTTTTAAAACTTTGAAAACCAAAGTTGTCTTCCCATGCAACCAACAAAATTCCAATGGTAATGCTATTAAACAATGAAACCAGATTATGCCTTTAAGATGAAATTTAAATAACCATGCATATAAAATATAATAGTATAAACATTCCACCTATGATATGGCCAGAGATACTTATAGAGTATAAAGTATATATGATACAGCCAACACATCCCCTAGCAGTTAATTAACTCAATACAAGAGAACCAACTTCATGGTATTGTAACTGGATACTAGCTCTGTGTGAGAAGCCAACTTCATAGCATCCTGAACCTGATTTATTAGATACTATCTAGACAGTGCCACCTGTGTATCTTTGATATATTTTAGCGATGAATAAAATAATCAAAGGGCCATAACTCCAGTAAAAAGTACCGGATCAAACCCATATTCGAACTCGATCTGTATTTTGAGTTGAGAAACTCACATACAAAATTTGGTTCCTATCAGTTGAAAACTTGTTGATTTATCGAAGCATTCATGAATTCTATGTCAAAGGGCCATAACTCCATTAAAAAATATCGAATCAAACCCATATTCGAACTCGATATGTATTTTGGGTTGAGCAACTCACATACCAAATTTGGTTATGGTCAGATAATTTCTTTTGGAGTTATGGCAGCATGCATAAATTCTAAGTTGAAAAAGGGCCATAACTCCGTAAAAAAAACTCGGATCAAACCCATATTCGAACTCGATCTGTATTTGGTGCTGAGAAATTCATATACAATATTTGGTTCCGATCAGATAGAAAATATTTCAGTTATGATTATCGCACCATGCGTAAAGTGTCTACAGACAGACAGACAGACAGACAGACAGACGGACGGACTAACGACGAGTGGTCAATCCGGGCAACGACACTATGTTTACCACACTATGGTATGGGTAAACATAAAAAATGGAATGTTAAAACAACTGATATTAAATCAGCATTCCTCCAAGGAAAAAAATTGGAAAGGGAAGTCTTCATCAGACCTCCTAAAGAAGCTCAAACAGAAGGAAAAGTTTGGAAGTTGAAAACATGCTTGTATGGTTTAAAAGATGCAGCTCGGCAATTCTACACAAGTGTTGTACATGAACTAAATCATCTTGGTTGTGAGTTATCTACACTAGATACTTCTCTGTTCTACAAACGAGGAAAAGATGGTGAACTACAAGGAATACTTCTCAGCCATGTGGATGACTTTCTTCATGCTGGTGATAAGGATTTTAACGAACATGTAATGGGTGGCTTGCGACAGCGTTTCCTAGCTGGAAAAGTAGAGGAGGTAAAATTCACTTACGTTGGGTTCCACATTGAACAGAAAGCTGATGAATGAAATAATTCTGCACCAGAATAACTATATTCATGGAGTAAGAGACATTGAGTTACATGCGGAAAGAGTTGCCTGCAAAAATGATGAATTAAGTATGAATGAATACACTGATCTGCGTTCTATTGTTGGAAGTCTAAATTGGATTGTGCAAGGGACAAGACCTGATTTGGCTTTTGAGTTAATAGAACTGAGCACTAAATTCAGAAAAGGTCAAGTTTGTGATCTGGCTAGAGCAGTGAAGATCATATCAAGAGTGAAATCTGAGACAACATCAATTCAATTTCCATTCATGGGACTTCCTTCAGATGATAAGTAGAAATTAGTGGTTTTTACTGATGCTGCTTATGCAAATTTGCCTGATGGAATCAGCAGTACAATGGCATATGTTCTATTTGTCGTAAATCCAGATAAATTGAGCTGTCCTCTATCTTGGAAAGAGTGGTGCGTTCAACATTGGCTGCTGAAGCAATGAGCTTGCAGGAAGGTGTCGAGGAGGCGATATATGTCAGGAAAGTGTTATGTGAATTGATTATCCAAGAGACAAAGATCCCCATTGTTGCCTATGTGGATAACAGGAGTGTGGTGGAAGCTGTGCACACAACTAAAATGGTTGATGATAAACGTCTTCAAATCGATATTGGTGCGATGAAACAATGTCTTGATCGAGGTGAAGTAGAAAGCATTCGATGGTTCCCAGGTTCGAGTCAGCTTGCCAATTGCCTAACAAAATGAGGTGCTTCCGGCGAGCAGCTGATTGCTACATTCCAGAGAGGGAAAGTAGCAATTGACATTTAGGAAAAATGGATGATACGGACTGTATATTTGTAAATATTTCTGTGGTTTTATCAAAAGAACTAAAACAACATAAAAAGAGAAAAGAGGGAGATTGTTGAGCTACAGTGTCATTAACATCAGTGAAACAGGAAGAGCTACAGTGTCATTACCATCAGTGAAACAGGAAGTGAACTCATGACCTGGAAATGACATCATGGACAGAAACAGCAGTTAGAGTTTGAATTGAAGTGAAGGAAGTCACAAGTGTGCTGTAGTGATATAATAGGTAATTAGCCATTAACATTAGGTTGCCATGATTTTTAATTTATCTATCTACTGGTCTACACTGATATTTCTCACAATTGATGTGGGAACGGTAGACCAAAAACAATTTTATATGAAAGTGTCAATGACACTGTAGCTCAACTTAGGTAGGGGAATAATTTAATGGTTGACAGTAAATGGAGGAATAGGAAAGGTGCTAATTGAAATGTCTAACATGCGCCAAAGGATTTAGTGATGCAAAGAGTAAAATACAAGATGGCTGCTGGTGGCCATTTTTTTTGGCCAATTGACCCCAAAAGAACTCGTTCCCATCTACGTATAATTGTTAACATCCATGACAAATTTTATGAAGATCTGACCAAAGCTACAACATACAAATTTCATGATGATCAGACGAACAGTACGACCTGTAGACCGCGCCAATGGATTGAATTTTGAAATCCAAGATGGCCGCTGGCAGCCATGTTTTTTGGCCGAATGACCCCACAATGATTCGTTCCCATCTACATGTCAATGTCAACATTCATGACAAATTTAATAAAGATCAGACCAAAGGTATGACCTGTAGCCCACGCCAAAGGATTTAGTCATGCAAAAAGTAAAATGCTGGTGGCAATGTTTTTTGACCGAATGACCCCAAAACGACTCGTTCCCATCTACATGTCATTGTTATAATTCATGACAAATTTCATGACCATCTGACCAAAGCTACGACCTGTAGCCCGCACCAAAGGATTTAGTCATGCAAAGAGTAAAATCCAAGATGGCTGCTGGCGGCCATGTTTTTTGACCAAATGACCCCAAAACGACTCGATCCCATCTACATGTCATTGTTATCATTCATGACAAATTTCATGATGAACAGACGAACAGTACGACCTGTAGCCCGCACCAATGGATTGAATTTTGAAATCCAAGATGGCCGCCAGCAGCCATGTTTTTTGGCCGAATGACCCGACAATGATTCGTTCCCATCTACATGTCAATGTCAACGTTCATGACAAATTTTATAAAGATTAGACCAAAGGCAACCTATAGCCCGCGCCAAAGGATTTAGTCATGCAAAGAGTAAAATCCAAGATGGCTGCTGGCGGCCATGTTTTTTGGCCGAACGACTCCAAAATCACTCGTTCCCATCTACATGTCAGTGTTAACATCCATGACAAATTTCATAAACTTCCGACCAACACAACGACCTGTAGCCCGCGCCAAAGGATTTAGTCATGCAAAGAGTAAAATACAAGATGGCTGCTGGCGGCCATGTTTTTTGGCCGAACGACACCAAAATCACTCGTTCCCATCTACATGTCATTATTAACATCAATGACAAATTTCATGATGATCAGACGAACAGTACGATCTGTAGCCCGCGCCAATGGATTGAATCTTGAAATCCAAGATGGCTGCCAGCGGCTATGTTTTTAGGCCGAATGACCCCAAAATGACTCGTTCCCATCTACATGTCAATGTCAACATTCATGACAAATTTCATAAAGATCAGACCAAAGGTACGACCTGTAGCCCACGCCAAAGGATTTAGTCATGCAAAGAGTAAAATCCAAGATGGCTGCTGGCGGCCATGTTTTTCGGCCGAACAACTCCAAAATCACTCGTTCCCATCTACATGTCATTGTTAACATCCATGACAAATTTCATGATGTTCCGATCAAAGCTACGACCTGTAGCCCGCGCCAAAGGATTTAGTCATGCAAAGAGTAAAATCCAAGATGGCTGCTGGCGGCCATGTTTATTGGCCGAACGACCCCAAAATGACTCGTTCCCATCTACATGTCAATATTAACATCCATGACAAATTTCATGATGATCAGATGAACAGAGTACGACCTGTAGCCCGCGCCAATGGATTGAATTTTGAAATCTAAGATGGCCACCAGCGGCCATATTTTTTGGCCGAATGACCCCACAATGATTCGTTCCCATCTACATGTCAATGTCAACATTCATGACAAATTTCATAAAGATTAGACCAAAGGTACAACCTGTAGCCCGCGCCAAAGGATTTAGTCACGCAAAGAGTAAAATCCAAGATGGCTGCTGGCGGCCATGTTTTTTGGCCGAACGACACCAAAATCACTCGTTGCCATCTACATATCATTATTAACATCAATGACAAATTTCATGATGATCAGGCGAACAGTACGATCTGTAGCCCGCGCCAATGGATTGAATCTTGAAATCCAAGATGGCTGCCAGCGGCCATGTTTTTAGGCCGAATGACCCCAAAATGACTCGTTCCCATCTACATGTCAATGTCAACATTCATGACAAATTTCATAAAGATCAGACCAAAGGTACGACCTGTAGCCCGGGCCAAAGGATTTAGTCATACAAAGAGTAAAATCCAAGATGGCTGCTGGCGGCCATGTTTTTCGGCCGAACGACCCCAAAATCACTCGTTCCCATCTACATGTCATTGTTAACATCCATGACCAATTTCATGATGTTCCGATCGAAGCTACGACCTGTAGCCCGCGCCAAAGGATTTAGTCATGCAAAGAGTAAAATCCAAGATGGCTGCTGGTGGCCATGTTTATTGGCCGAACAACCCCAAAATGACTCGTTCCCATCTACATGTCAATATTAACATCCATGACAAATTTCATGATGATCAGACGAACAGTACGACCTGTAGCCCGCGCCAATGGATTGAATTTTGAAATCTAAGATGGCCGCCAGCGGCCATGTTTTTTGGCCGAATGACCCCACATTGATTCGTTCCCATCTACATGTCAATGTCAACATTCATGACAAATTTCATAAAGATTAGACCAAAGGTACAACCTGTAGCCCGCGCCAAAGGATTTAGTCATGCAAAGAGTAAAATCCAAGATGGCTGCTGGCGGCCATGTTTTTTGGCCGAACAACTTCAAAATCACTCGTTCCCATCTACATGACAGTGTTAACATCCATGACAAATTTCATAAACTTCCGACCAAAACAACGACCTGTAGCCCGCGCCAAAGGATTTAGTCATGCAAAGAGTAAAATCCAAGATGGCTGCTGGCAGCCATGTTTTTTGGCCGAACGACCCCAAAATCACTCGTTCCCATCTACATGTCATTATTAACATCAATGACAAATTTCATGATGATCAGATAAACAGTACGACCTGTAGGCCGCGCCAATGGATTGAATCTTGAAATCCAAGATGGCTGCCAGCGGCCATGTTTTTTGGCCGAATGACCCAAAAATGACTCGTTCCCATCTACATGTCAATGTCAACATTCATGACAAATTTCATGAAGATCAGACCAAAGGTACAACCTGTAGCCCACGCCAAAGGAAATTGTTGACGGACACACGGACACACGCACACACGGACACACGGACACACGGACGACGGACGCCAAACCATGGCAATAGCTCAAACTTACAAGTAAGTTGAGCTAATAAAGGGTGGATAATCGGAAGTGTTTTACATGTAGGCTGTTATATTATATTGCTTTATGTTACCTCTATCTTGACATTTGTAAACTGCCACGGGGCAGACTGCTCAAAGTAGTTTTCACTACTGGAGTCCAGTGCATGGGTAGATCTACTGTAGGACCTGGATACGAGCATCGGCCTGCCCATATACATGTATTATGGGTATCACAAAAAGCTTCAAAAAGTGAATTTATAGCTGCATTATTATTTCCAATTTCTTCAACAATGTGCCCGTCTGTCTATTGTTATAGTATATACTACTCCCAGAAGGCTTGCATTCCATTTATTGAATTTCCAAAATATAAAATAATAATTATTTTTTTTAATTAATTCATAATTCACCCCTCCCCAGCCTCCTTATTTTTTCCCTCCATTAGCGGAAACATGGTTATTTTTGTTTAGGCCTACAGGTGAGTAAGCAACAAATGCCAGTGAGGTACGTGTGATCATGGTAAATACCGACCATTCAGACATGAACATGCGGATGGCCAGGCACGTGCTGTATAAATGTAACCGGAACTCGCTAATAATTCAGCTAATTGTGTTAGAGGTAACCCCTTAATAACACAATCGAGCATTTTACTATATATGTGATCATCGGCAGAATAAACATTAGCCATATTTGGCACTCTGGGCATAAAGCGCTACTTTGCGAATATTGATTCTCCATGCCATTTTCATTGGAAATATATATTTCCGTATGCACTACAAAGAGTTGACCTACATTGTATATCGCATTTTACATCACCTGAACATTTGACCAATCGTAACACTCAAATTCAGCAGTTCAAACTATTTGACCTAAATTATCACTGGTGGAAATTAGTACACAACGTTCTTGACCTTTCTGATTGTGGCGACAGCAGGGGCATGGGAATAATCATTTGAAAATATTTTTAATTTGTACTCAATCTATGTTAAACACAGTTACATGTATATGACAAGTAACAATTTATAGCCAACGAAGTTTGTTTCCAATACAGAACAGGTGGAAATGCCATAATGTCATACACAGAGACATGTGCATGTATGTTGTGCACATACACTTTTGAATTGAAATCTAGCCACAGGCATTCTGTTTGAAAACTTGTGTACAATTTGTTTCAAGAAATTAATTATCATATTTAAAGAAAGTGCCATTAATTGTTTATTCTCAGCCATTGTTTATAGTTACATGGTACAGGAGAATTATCATATATATATATTCAGAATTTCTCTTATGCAAAGATCACAAGACCAATCGCAGGCTGAGATATGAGCTGAAAATTATGTGGGATAAAGCCATCATAGAGGTATAAGCTGTATAACCAGTAAACCAAGTAATATGATAAACATGACCATATTCTTTCTTTCTGACCCCCGTACAAAAAATGAAATAAAAAAAAATTATTAAATAATTTCCCTGGCTGGCTGGTTTTTTGTCAAGAAAACAGAAAAGCAAATGTTTTTTTTTTTTGCCCAATCCAATTTTCTGAGAGCATACATGTATGTACACATCTGCCACTGCCCTTGTATTATGCTGTCAATTCCAGAATCGAAACCAAAATTATTCTCCTTTTAACAATACGAAAAGGAAATATATATCCGGAAAGCTCTAATCTAGTGATCTATATATATAATTATAAGCTTAAATTTGAGTTATGACATTCAATATTCTCACCTTCAAGCATAGTCTTTATTGTTACAGACTGCTTTGCAATTTCCACATCAACTTCGAAGATTTCTCCATCAGAACTCTGTAACTTGATGATCGGCATCTAAAATTGTACATGGAATTCTAGTAACACAATGGGTCTGACATCAGTGTACTAGTACATGTACCGGTAGTTGCCTTTGAAGCCTTTCTATAAGATTAAGTATTACTGGGGGTGGAGTCAAATTTTGTTCTGGGGACCTGGTCCTGTGCTATTCCAACTATTACCCGACTTACTGTCTTAGTCATTAAAGAGTGACAAATGCTCCAATATTTTATTAAACAATGGATAGTACACGTTCGTGAGTTACAGATAACAATACCTTTAACTTTATATGAGCAAAATTTTATAGAGTAAAAATTTTGGGTGGGGGGGGAGATACCCAGGCCTGAGTATCTTCCCCCCACCCAGCAGCTACATATGACAAAAATTAAACGTATGATTTTATTGCTTAATTTGCTTTATATAGTCATGAAATGGCGAGAAATTAACTTTATAAGAGCAAAATTTGATTAAAGTAAGAATTTGGGGTGGGGGGGGGGGGGAAAGTTACCCAGTCCTGAGTATCCCCCCCCCCCCCCCCCCCCACCAAGCAGCTACATATGACAAAAATTAAATGTATGATTTTATTGCTTAAATTGCTTTATATAGTCATGAAATGGCGAGAAATTAACTTTATATGAGCAAAATTTGATAGAGTAAGAATTTGGGGTGTGCTTTTCGATATTCGATAGATTTGCATACGTAGGTGTTTAGGCCTAAAAAAAAAAACACCTTTGTTTCCCCTAACGGAGCTGAAAAATATAGGTGCGGGCGAGCGGGATTTTTTTTTTGTGGTAATCTCCCAAAAGTTCTCACTTTCCCCATGTATATATACATGTCAGCTGTGATTTGAATGCTGGAAGCTTCATTATGATATTGGAAGGAGATCAGCAAGTCACGAGACATAAAATAGAATAGCATACTATTTATTTGTATTTAAAATCACAAAGTACAATAAAAAGTAAATAATCAATACCAATTCAATCAAAAATATCCTATACCAAAATATGCTACCATTTTCACTTTAAAAGTGTTTAAAATATCGCCAACAAAACACTCATTTTCAACGTTAAAAGTTTCCTTTGAATCCAAGTCCAAACTACATTTAATGACAACGTTATCCGTAAAACCCGTATGGTGTTCTTGAAACACGTGTAAAAACTTCTTAGCATGTGAAACTACAGTAAATTTGTTTACCGCGTCCATGAGAGAACATTTTAGAAACTTTAGCCCTAACACACTGCTGCTAACGCCATGACATAGGTGAATATTCCTGTTTTGATGGAAGATTTTAGTGATGAGCCGATTGTCAAATAGAGCCTTGCTCCGATTATTTGAGATCACAATCGGCCGATTCAGGTGCCGACTCCGATTATTGTAATAATTATACCAGAATATGTTATATGTGTTATATAATACTTAGAATTAGAAGCAAGCAAAAACCGTAGTAATATGCCAGTACACAGTATATATACATAAGTATACGTATATATGTAGGTATGGGCGGACTTGTGATCGTATACAGGCACATGTCCTGCAGAGGCTGTGGTACGGGGCCTCGGTGTATTTATTGTAATGTATTGTATCGACGATGCAATGCATTAACTTACCCATGTATTCTAGGCTATTCCACAACAAATAGTTTGAAAGTTTGATGTAGCCACGTGCATGACCGCGACGACATATCCACGGCCCGTTTTTGATAACAATTCATCAAACGGCATTTTTCTTTGACCCCAATTCAAAGACATCACATCAAAGGAAATGAGCCGACTGAACTAGTTGCAAGTTACACCATGTTCATGTCAATTTCGCAGACACGATTTGATTGTCGATTTCGGCATGGTCATCAAAATAATCATTGGTGGTAAACCTATACGTGACGTCACACGAGGCTGACTGGATGGAATGACATTGTCTTCGACTATTTAAAGTTAATCATTAATGGAAAGTTGTGTTGAAAAGATTAATTACAGATAGTAAAATTAATAAATAAATTTCTTTAATATCTGACTATTAATGCTTGTACAGTTTTTATTCCTGCGTCCTGACAACTGATACCCATGTTATAATATGCTCAATTTAATTGAACAAACAGTGTCAGCTGCGCAATTAAATGTCACGTGACATGCACTTTCGGTTTCTACAGTTTATACCTGTTTTACGCTGTGTGTACTATGTAGATAGATTTGTTGTGCTGCGTATGCATACATTTTGATTTTTGATAGTCTGACATACATAAATCAAAATGTCTACAGGTTGACGAATAATAAAGTTACGTATCGGCGTACATAAGAAGTAATTTGTGTACATCATCATATAATTTATGATTACGTGCAATAACGGCGTCATCATCGCAGCCTGGCTCAAGCCTCTAACCCAAAGTGTCACGTGCTTCCCGGTGATCCCCACTGTAATATATTGTTCAAAGGTACGGCCGGTGTATATTTTTGAAGAGGAGATGGCTGTATATCAAGTTTGTGTTTGGTAAATCACTTTCCCCATGTTTACTGGTCATTTATTCAACAAAACATCGTCATATTTCAAACAGTTTATTGAAGAAAAACAAGCACCTGATTTCTATTTAGACAATCGGAAATGCCGATGTTGAAACCCAAGTACCGATTGTCACCCGATGGGCCACAATCGGCCGATTCCGATTGTCGTTCCCGATTATCGGCTCATCACTAGAAGATTTAAACGAAAACGATGTATTTTTTATTTTCCGTGGGCGCCGCCATTTTACGAAATGCATCCGGACGTCGAGTCATTAGAAACGGGGCCTATTATAAAGCGACGAACTGAGACAAACAGCGTCGGCAGCTATTTTCTTTTATTTTCGGAAAAAAAAATATATATATATATTGTTTGGTGCGGGCGGGTTAGGGGAAACAATTTTTTTTTTTTTTCAGGCCTTATGTCAAAAGCGGATTTGTTTTGATGAGATTTCGAGTGCAAAAAGGGCGGTGGCAAAGGTAGATCCATTTGATCTTTGTGTCATGGCTTACGCCATCAAAGATCCATGGCGTGCTTCAAACAACATAGGCGGCTATAATTCCTATAAAAGTAACAATTAGGACCAACGCATATGTATTTATCAACTAAATACAAATACAAGTGTGAAACCATCCACTCACCTTAGTCACCTACGTGTCATTTATCCTTAAATTCCGACAGATAACAGAACGTAAACACTGACATGTCGTGTGTTCGTCAACCAGTGCATGTGACCCGTAATTCATGAATCCCCCTGTGAGTTCCCCGTGCGCACGGCAAGGTAATCACATGCGTTCACATTGAGTGTACAATTCAGGTTGCCCTGATACAATTCAAGTTGAGGGGAACTACAATCTGCGCATGCATGTAGTTTTTACAAATTACCAACTCCAATTTGTTACACATGCGTACTGTTAACAACCTGGTACAGTAATGCGAGTTGCAGAATCATGTTTGCCATGCACGAGACGCACGTAGTCATGTGATATGTTAGCTCCTCCTGCTTCGGCCATTTAACCACGTTTTGTCAACATGTTTCACACTGGATTTTTGGATTAAAATATTACGGAATTATACACACGTTCTGGTAGGTGTCAGAGCTAATATATATTGCAATATTGTTAACATTAATGACTATGTTAGTTGATTCTTAAAAATAAGTGTATTTAAAAAAATTAGCTACTCGTCAAAGCTGAAGCGCAACCGCGTTCAGACGTGGATGGCCATAGCCATATTACCACGTCTGGTCAGACTAGGTGGAAGGGTACTTCGAACATGTTGTTTCCAAACTTTTTCTATTAGTATTTAGTAGGCTTGTCGCGATTTTGGATTTTCAAAATCGATTAATCAGTGGCTATAATCGACGATTAATCGATTTTTCAACCCATGAAATTAAATCTCAAATAGAGATTTAATTTGTAGTAAATAGATGCCAAAAAAGAGACTATTCAGAGTAGGGCCCTGCGAACCGTTCGAGGTTCGGTTCGGTTTGAAACCGCTGTGATGATTCGGTCCGGTTCGAAACCTTAGACGGGATTCGTTTATATCGAACCTTTTCTTTAGTCCCGCAAAATGGGCAAATTTTGCGTACTGGGAATTGTTTATTGATTATATACAGTATATTAATTGGTTTACATACAACTGTGTGATACTATGATTTTATGTTTACATTGGACATAATTACTTTTATCATTACTCGGGCGGGGTAACTGGGTGATATTTCATTGAACTGGTCTTTTGGCATAACTTTATTCCGCTCCCGCTAAACGGTCCAGTCGGACATGTCAAATTCGTGATAATTAATTAGTAAAACTATAACATTTCTATCTCAGTCAAAGTTCTACCTCGTCAAAGTTTGTTTTATTCTCCATATAACTTTACTAATAGACATAATTATACCTAACAAACGAGACAATAAGTTATGATTATTGATGAATACAGATCGAACAAGCTTTTTTGAATTCCGTAAACTTTCGGTTCGATTCGAAACCAAGACGATGATTCGGTTTCAAGGTTCGGTTCGACCTAAATTATAAGGTTCGCAGGGCCCTAATTCAGAGGTGCGTCTGGTAAGTGTAAGATGGTAAGTATAACTCCCGTTTTACAGGCACCGCACGTCGGTAATGAAGGTCATTAGTTCTGTGAATTTGCTCCCATATAACTTCAAATGCCTCTATTAAACAATAAAAACAAAATAATTACTCGTAGTTTATGAACTTTATGTAAGCACTAAGCAGATTCAGAAATCATTTTGATTAAACAAATTGAACGAAAAAGCGGAAAAATACTCCCAACTCTCGTCGGGCCACGTGCTACGTGAGACTGTTCGTGAATTTGGGATCGTGCATTAATTTAATTTGAAGTTCGGGGTCGTGCCTTAATTCAAAGTCGTGAAGATTTGCACCGGGTGCCAGTTTGACGGGAAAATATATAAAATTATTCTGTCAGTTTCCAATTGACACGCCCATTTTGACTGAGAAATTCGCCATAACCAATTGAAAACTTCAAAAGCGGAATAGCATGTGACCGCTGAACATCTGTTATCACGCGTGCCGCGGAGTATACACATGCGTCGGCACATTAAAAGAAAAACCGCCGTGACGTGAAACCAAGACGGAACTAGATTACTCTGTCGGCCCGACCTCAATAGACGCCGCAACTGAA
This sequence comes from Siphonodentalium dalli, assembly GCA_032622095.1. Classification (NCBI taxonomy): domain Eukaryota; kingdom Metazoa; phylum Mollusca; class Scaphopoda; order Gadilida; family Siphonodentaliidae; genus Siphonodentalium; species Siphonodentalium dalli. Next base: position 59,603,372 of record CP136067.1, read on the forward strand.
AGTTACATTGTCACAAATGTTTGCGTGGGTGGGTTTCTGGGTTAGATTAGTGCTGTAAATACGGTGCAAAATATTGCCTCTTAAGAAGTTAAGTTGAGATAAGTTCTTTGCAAATACGCTGTATGCCAGCGTTCTTAACTTCTTGTGTTGTTGTATAATATGCATTGTTATTTGAACTAAAAAAGTCAAGTAATCGGCACCACTGACAATTATTCCCAAAATCGCGGCAAGCCTAGTATTTAGTCTAGGGCTAATATTCTTTTATAATGCCATTAATCTAATGCCAGTAAATTAATGGCCAACATTGCCAACAAGTTCCACCAGTGTGGCCGTGGGTCACCATGGAAAAAAATCACGGTGAATGCCAGTGATCCACGATGGGCTTAGTGGTGTTCCCACGGTGTTGAGTGTTTTCCTTATACCACATGCTAGAATTGTCATATCACTGTGACATCTTGATTGTTTACAGAACGCGGATTAAAAAACACACAAATAAAATTAACTTTGTTCAATTTGTTGTCAACAAAAATTGAAACGCCATTTTCGTTGCTAAACGCGCCGACATCTGTTTACAGACGCAATTCAATGGTCAGAAGCTATCTTGTGTGTTTAAGACTTATCAAACTACAAGTATTATAAGTCTATATTATGTTCAACTTCTTATTAGATACAATTACCTTGTTGGTGTTATAATTGTGCTATGATAAGACTGGTTCCAGCGTGTTTCATTCGCAATTTCTCAAAATAATTTCACCCAAACCGAGGTTTTCGCCTTGACCTCAAATAATTTTGACGTAACTAAAACGAGTTACTGAAGCTGAAGTGGTCATTGTTACAAGGCGTCGAAAACACGACTTTCGGTTTCTTAATATTATTGATCACTATTGACTAACTGAAACAGGTTGGGCCTTCCGGAGCCTTTATTCAACATCGGAAGGGCCTGCGACCACCTTGTATGCCAGTGAATGGTGGCCTCTTTGTGTGCTTCGCGCACATTTAGGCTACATCTTATAAAGCGGCGGCCCATGCACCTTTTTAAAAATCAATTGTTTTTTTAAAAGCTTTATAGTTAGGCCTATCGGAGTCGATTAATTACCAAAAAATAATGCTAACCAATGCCAACTCTAGTACAAAATTTTCCATAATTTTCCATAACGTGTTATATATCAACATTTTGTTCAACCCAATTTGGTATCGACAGTATCGTGTGTTTTTCCTATTGTAACATACCGTAGGCCTACCGTACGTTACCAGTGGACACAATCATGTCGGTAAGGGATGGTTTACATCGGTATTGAACCATTTAGCGGTATCAAATCTACCTTATATGCATTTTGTAAGATGGACAGCAGCCAGAAAATCAAACATAATTAAGTCAAAAGCACACACGGTTCCATATATGATTATAGGATCAAAACGCTGTACAAATTTAGTAGGCTAATATAATTGCATACATTTTCTAATAATTACGTAGCCTATTTTATTGCTTCATAATTCGTTTCCTTTCATTTATCATATGTACGGTTTGTGCAAAACGTTTTCTTCCACGGTATATTCGGAGATTCATTCTTTCAAGTAACAATGAGAAATCAATTTATTCGCGGATTCTTCTTCCAAAATTAAGCTGCGCCACACACATAGGCTACAATGGTAACGTATGTTACAAACTGAAACATCAGTATAATACAGTACCAGAAGCAAATAACATAATTATTCAGTTTTATGACCAACGTCGACAAAGGTAGCACATAATTCATTTGTATTTAGATTAACACTGTATCATATCTATAGGAAGTCCTGTGCTATCGCGGAACAAACCTTGCATGATTGCACTGACCAGTAGGGCCTATATTGAGTGCGAATTTAGTGCTACCCTATGCTGGGACCTGCATGCATACAGTTACACGACCTCATGTTTTAAACGCGTTCATGGCTTACGTCAGCATAATTATGCCTAGCTATAGCTGAGCTATGACCGATAGAAGAATGGCGAGCAGACATTTATGTTGTTGCCATACTCCACAGTAAGCAATTAGAAATCTTGACATCCGTCCATATCAATGTTTGCGAATGTTATACAGTATGCAAACCAAACATACAGCTGAATTTTCTTTTTAATATTATAAATACCAAACATAAATGTCAAAACATATATTTTCGATTGAGTTAGTCACTGGTAACATATTGGTGGCTACCACAAATGCCCATATCCATTTTGCCCTTCCCATAAATATAATTCCCAGCCGTGTGCTTTTACATGATTGTATGCATCTCCAAGTTATTACCAGTTATCTTCGATCATTCTCCAAGTTATTACCAGTTATCTTCGATGAAAATCAACTTTAATGAAAATGGCGTACAGTACCCCTTTAAATTATCACGACCGTTATTTATTGAAGATACAAGTTTGTATCTAGGCGGTAATAGTCAAAATAATGGAAGTCATTTGTAGTTGAACAAGGGTGGATCATGACGATCGAAGATAACTGGTAATAACTTGGATATGAGTCATGCATATTATTTCAGTTAATGCCAGTGAGTGGTAGGTGTATTTTCTGCATACATACCGGTATATAATTAATTAATTAATTATCGACTTTAAAGGGGTACTGTACGCCAAATGTTGTTGTTGGTTTCTATAGTCTCCGAGTCGGAGAATAAGGTCACAATTTTCCCATTATTTGAAAGTCTGTTGAGTACGAAGTCATGTTACGGATGACAAATTTACCGGAATGCAAAAATACAAATTGTCGTTGTCGAGTAATTTTTGTACAGTTTTCAACCAAATGAATCAAATAAAAGTTATATTATATGCTAGTCAGTGAGTGGCTTGGGTGTTCTCCCCGTATCATCATAATATTTTAAGCGATCGTGTGTGCGATCGGTTTAACAATCCAGTATCCCTCAATTACTGTTTTTGATTACGGTAATTCGTAATTTAATTGACGCCATTTTATGGCTCCAGTCATAAATTCAATTTATATCAAATTATTAACTTTTAAATTATTAAATTTTAAGATAGCCTATTAACCTGAGCGTTTACAGAATACATCTTCGACTCAAATTACTTATGTTTCTATATATTATCGATATTAGATCGTTGTTGTCACCGGAAATTTAATGAAAATGGCGTACAGTACCCCTTTAAATTATCACGACCGTTATTTATTGAAGATACAAGTTTGTATCTAGGCGGTAATAGTCAAAATAATGGAAGTCATTTGTAGTTGAACAAGGGTGGTAACTCAAATTGCATGGTCATCTGGTGCATTCTCAGTGGAGTTTAACTCTTTCGCTGCCACCCCCGCCACACGGACATACTCCCCAGTGCCAAGCATTCTGGGTGTAAATACAAGTATTTTATGTATAGGCCTATGTGGGTAATGCAATGACTATCGGGTAATTATCGGTGTATTTAGTTTAAACTTCACATGTGGGTATATATGACAATGACATATCACCTGCCCCGACGTGGAGACCCATTCAAGGCCAAAGCCTTTGGGTCACGTGCCATTGGCAGCCATCTTGGATTTGCTTTAATTTATGTTTTTAGGTAATTTTTTTCAATTCATATATGATTAAATGTTAGTTTTGTGTTCTATTGTTCTATCCCATTAATTAATGCTTCACCAGTTAATCATATTCAGGCTACTATTCCGTATTTTTCACCGACCTCATTCCGACAGAATTTTTGGACGCTAGACTGATCAGCAGAAAGGAGGCCGCCCAGTCAATTATGATGTTTATTTTCCACTCATATATCGCATCCCATGCACCAAAAGTTAATTTGTCAATGGTTTATTCTGGCTCGGACTGTACTCATAGAACTTCAGGAGTAGCATGACTTTGACTGACCTTTCTTCTAAATTGTCAGCGCACACCAGCACTCTACATAAAATAAATGAACCCCCGTTGTAATGCAACAAAACAATATAATTACGACCCGTAAACCAGGTGCACCCCCGAACTCGCATAAATGCGTATTTGGCAGCGACTGGGTAACTCGCATTTATGCGAGCTTGGCATCGAAAGAGTTAAAATTCATCATAATTATATAGAATATATTGTTTAACTTTAATCGTACGTCCCCCGAAAACCGTTATTGGTTAGTAACCCAGCTGAGTAACCTGCTATTTTGCTTTGCAGATATTACAAAGCAGCCAGTATAATTTATCCCATTCGTATTTTCCAGTAAGCTTAGAGCTCAATAATTTCACGGAAATGTGAAGTTGCCTATACACATCGCGATAATCAAAGGGAATAGGGAGAGGGGCAAAGTAAGTTTTGTAACTTGTCCCCAATCCCTTTGTATTATTCGATATACAAATAAAATATGTTTAAAGTAATCAAAGGGAATATTTTCAAAGAATCACAATATTCACCATAACCTCATTAACTATCATACTAGCATTTTTTTACCCACATATTTGGATAACCGATGTCCTAAACTCGCGTCGTTATTACCATACATTGAGATATCTTGGTTTTAAAAAATAAATATTTTAGCCGGTAACTTATGTTACAGGTAACATATTATATCAACATATGTAGCAGAGGCTAACACCAGTTGCATACTGTTTTAGAACGAAATTTTGACTTTTTTCCGATCAGATAGAAGGCGGCCATCTGTAACAAATAACTAATATCACTCGACCTCAGTGAGATATTCAAAACATATGGTAACGTAGGTTACAGTTTTAAAACAAACCACCACACTCGGCGAAATTCAGACGTTCCAGTCTGTGCATCCACGATTATGTATTTCGAGAAACGTATATATCGTTCGTATAAAGTCGATGGACAGCTAAAATTTAGTGCGTGTTATGTATGTTATAAAACAAATATTGTTCGTGTATGTGGAATCATTTTTATATGCATGCCCATAAACCGATCGGCACACCCTAGACCAACAGGTCTCATCCCCCGCCGGATCATCACTAAACGTCATATGGATCTTCGGGGTGACCATAAGATGGAATTAGCCATTAACTTTTTTTCTCCAAATTTCGTTAAAAAACATGGCCGTCGACATTTATTGGATAAATGTTTTGAAAATTTACAGGCATGTTCAGGATCACTTCTAGATGGAAGCTATGGAAATTGAACGGTATTAATGCATGTAAAACCTTATGCACACCCGACCGACCACACCCCTTATCTGATCGTCAGCAAACTTCATTTGAAACTTCTGGGTGAAGGAAGGAAGCAACAAGTCGTAGTAAACGGAACATCATAAGAGAAACATACTGTCATTAGTGACATTCCTCAATGAATTGTACTTTATGGGAGGCCGTTTTCACATTTATTCCTGATTTGCACTTAAGCGCAAATAATTCTTGTTATTTGCGCTTAAGCGCAAATAAATCAAAATCTGAAGTGATGCTGTTTGCAGACGTTACACAAATTTATAAGGAAATAACAGAGGAAAAAGATATGGATATACTACAAAGCGATCTTGATGAACTCCAAATGTGGTCAAACAACTGGTTACTAAGATTCCATCCAGAGAAATGCGTGGCCATGAATGCCGAGGACTCGATCCTCCGCATTCATGGTCACGCATTTCTCTGGATGAATGCTGAGGAGTCAGTGAGGAGTATCAACCAAATTACAACTTGAAAGACATGCAAAAATGGGAGTGAATGTCGACTAAAACAATTAAGTGGAAAAAGAAAAGGACATATAGGAGTAATTACAGACAGATATTTATCATTTGAAGAAATGAAAAAATACAGAAATCAAATGTTTTTTAGTGTTATTGGAGCCAACAGAAGATCATTCACCTACTTATATAGACTACACCACAATGTCAAAACTCTATATTAGACCACTTCTCGAATATGCTCAACCTGCTTGGAGACCATATCTAAAGAAACACTCAGTTCGGGAACAATGGAAAAAGTTGAAACGAGAGCAACAAAGCTAATACAATGCAGAGAACTAAAAATATGGTATACGAGGATAGGCTAAGGAAGATGGGACTACCAACTATAATATACAGAAGCCATGCACCGAGGTGATATATGATCGAATATTTTAAAATGTTCAACTGCTACGATCCGGAAGTATCAAACATTCTAACAAGAAACACCGAATCTCGGACCAGAGGTCACAACTATAATCTATACAAAGAAAAATCCAACTATATATTATATGGTGTGAGAAAAATACATCAGCCAAAGAGTGGTCAATACTTGGAACAATATACCAGACTAAGTGGTATAATTATGCTGAAGATATAAACCAATTCAAAAACAGACTACATAATAATTGGAGAAATCTGGATGTTAAGTGTGACTATAAAGCGGAATTAGTGACTGATTTTCAACCATATAACCCAAATATGTCTCGAGATGCAGCCGAATACGGTGAAATAACACAACGTGAGGTGAATATATACAGTGGCAGACCGCCAGCGTCCACTACAGACGTAAGGTAACGTAAGCTAAGGTATGTAAAGAGTCATTGCAAATCCAATATGGCCGCTGACAGTCATGTTTTTCAACGAAATTCGGAAAAATTCGATGGCTCTCATGATATGATGGTCACCCAGTAGTTTCATATGAAGTTTGCTGACGATCGGATAAGGGATGTGGTCGGTCGTGTGCGCAAAAGGTTTTACTCATGCGAAGAGTAAAACATTTAATGGAAAATCGTTCAAAAGTTCAATAACTCCCATCTTGAGGTGATCCTAAACATGCCTATTAATTTTCAAAACAATTCTCCAACAAAGACGGGTTTCAGGATGTGCCGATGGATTCACACTTGAATCCAAGATGGCTGTTGCATGGCAGCCATGGTTTTTAACGAATTTCTGGGGGGGGGGGGGGGTCGATGGCTCCCATCTATAGAGGTCACCGAACGGTCATAATAAGTTTGGTGACGATCTGATGAGGGTGTGGCTTGTATCTAGGGTGTGCCAAAGCATTTAGTCATGCAACGAGTAGAATTCAAGATGGTCACTGGCGGTCATGTTTTTCAATGAAATTCGGAAACAATCGATGGCTCCTATCTAGTGGTCACATGCAGCATGAGCTTCGGCCCCTTATTATTTCCAAGAACTGAGACACAGGAATGGTACTATAGTTAAGAGTTTAGAACATTACAACATTTCCGACTGGAAATCTATCTTTGAGTTCACTATTGCTGGAGGGGTCAGGTTACTACGTTTTCAGATTTTTGCAGCTTTCGACCAGGATCCAGTCTATTCAACAAGAGGCATTGAGTGTGCTCTCGCAAATAAACACACACGAGTCCAAAAAAAATGAAACTGTCAATGACACTGTGGCTCAACTTAGGTACGGGAATAATTTATTGGTCGACAGTAAATGGAGGGATGTGGTCTATAGGGTGTGCCAAAGGATTTAGTGATGCAAAGAGTAAATTCTAAAATGGCCACCGGCGGCCATGTTTTTTTGCCAAATGACCCCAAAATGACTCGTTCCCAGCTACATGTCAACATCCATGACAAATTTCATGAAGATAAAACAAACAGATCGTTCTATAACCCATGCTAATGGATTTTGTAGAAATATTTAGTCATACAAAGTAAAATACAAAATGGCCATTGATGGCCATATTATTTTGCCGAATGACCCCAAAATGACTCGTTCCCATCAAGAGGTCACCCCGATGATCCATATGAAGTTTGGTGATGATCAGATCAGGGATGTGGTATGTAGGGTGTGTCAAATTATTTAGTGATGCAAAGAGTAAAATCCAGTATGGCTGCCGGCGGCCATGTTTTTGGCCAAATGACCCCAAAATGACTCGTTCCCATCTAGAGGTCACCCCGATGATCCATATGAAGTTTGGTGATGATCGGATCAGGGACGTGGTCTGTAGGATGTGTCAAAGGATTTAGTGATGCAAAGAGTAAAATCCAGATGGCCGCCAGCGACCATGTTTTTTGGCCGATTGATCATAAAATGACTCGTTCCCATCTACATGTAAATGTCAACATTCATGACAAATTTTATGATGATCAGACAAACAGTACGGCCTGTAGCCCGTGCCAATGGATTCAATTTTGAAATCCAAGATGGCCACCAGCGGCCATGTTTTTTGGCCGAATGACCCCAAAATGATTCGCGCCCAACTAGGGGCCACCCCAATGATGAATACGGGTATGAAGTTTGGCGATGATCGGATCAGGGTTGTGGTCTGTGGGGTATGTGAAAGTATTTAGTGATGCAAAGAGTAAAATCCAAGATGGCTGACGGCGGCCATGTCATTTGGCCAAATGACCCCAAAATGACTCGTTCCCATCTTGAGGTCACCCCGATGATCCATATGAAGTTTGGTGATGATCGGATCAGATATGTGATCTGTAGGATGTGTCAAAGGATTCAGTGATGCAAAGAGTAAAATCCAAGATGGCCACCAGCGGCCCTTTTTTTTGGCCGAATGATCCTAAAATGTCTCGTTCCCATCTACATGTAAATGTCAACATTCATGAAAATTTTTATGATGATCACACAAACAGTACGGCCTGTATTTAATTTAATTGTATTTAATTGCCAATGGATTTAATTTTCATAAAGAACAGACCACAGATACGACCTGTAGCCCGCGCCAAAGTAAATTGTTGACGGACACACGACCCCAAAATGACTCGTTCCCATCTTGAGGTCGCCCCGATGATCCATATGAAGTTTTGTTCATCAGATCGGAGATGTGATCTGTAGGATGTGTCAAAGGATTTAGTGATGCAAAGAGTAAAATCCAAGATGGCCACCAGCGGCCATGTTTTTTGGCCGAATGATCCTAAAATGACTCGTTCCCATCTACATGTAAATTTCAACATTCATGACAAATTTTATGATGATCACACAAACAGAACGGCCTGTATTTAATTTAATTGTATTTAATTGCCAATGGATTTAATTTTGAAATCAAAGATGGCCACCAGCGGCCATGTTTTTTGGCCGAATGACCCCAAAATGACTCGTTTCCCATCTACATGTCAATGTCAACATTCATGACAAAGGAAATTGTTGACAGACACACGGACGACGGACGCCAACCCATGGCAATAGCTCAAACTTACAAAGTAAGTTGAGCTAAAAATGATTCGATCACATCTACATGTCAACGTCAACATCGGTGACAAATTTCATGATCAGACGAACAGTACAGGCTAATAGATTCAATTTTGAAATTCAATATGGCCACCAGCAGCCATGTTTTTTTGCCAAATTAACCCCAAATGACTCGTTCTCACCGAGATGTGACCCTGATGATCCCTATGAAGTCTGGTGATGATCGGATCAAAGATGTGGACTGCATAAAATTCTAAAATTGCCACCAGCCACCATGTTTTTTGTCCGAATTACCTCAAAATGACTCATTCCCATCTACATGTACATGTCAATGTCAACATCCATGACAAATTTCATGAAGATCAACCAAACACATGTCAATGTCAACATCCAAGATCAAATTTCATGAAGATCACCCAAACAGATGGGCCTGCAGCCCATGCTGATTGATTTTGTAGACATATTTAGTCATACAAAGAGTGAAAACCAAACTGGCCATTGGCAGCCATTATTTTTGCCGAATGACCAGGAATGACCTCAAAAAGACTCATTCCCATCTACATGTACATGTCAATATCCATGACAAATTTCATGAAGATCAAGCAAATACATGTCAATGTCAACATCCATGACAAATTTCATGAAGATCACCCAAACAGATGGGCCTGCAGCCCATGCTGATTGATTTTGTAGACATATTTAGTCATACAAAGAGTGAAAACCAAACTGGCCATTGGCGGCCATTTTTTTTTGCCGAATGACCCCAAAATGACGCGTTCCATTCTAGGTCACCCCGATAATCAATATGAAGTTTGGTGATGATCAGATCAGGAATATGGTCTAGGGTGTGTCAAAAGGATTTAGTGATCCTAAGAGTAAAATGCAAGATGGCCTCTGGCGGCCATGTTTTTTGGTCGAATGACCCTAAAATGACTCGTTCCCATCTTCATCTCAATGTCAACATCCATGATAATTTTTATGAAGATCAGACAAAGAGTACGGCCTGTAGCCTGCGTCAACAGATTCATTTTGAAATCCAAGTTGGCCACCAGCGGCCATGTTTTTTGGCTGAATGACTCCCAAAATGACTCATTCCATCTACATGTCAATATCAACATTCATGACAAGTTTCATAATGATCGGATCAGGGATGTTGTCTGTAGGGTGTGCCAAAGGATTGAGTGGTACAGATAGCAATTTTCATTCATTCACGAAGTAGTTATATCAACTTTGAGACGAAAATAATTAATTAAAATGTACTTTTACATCGATGATCTAGAAATTTAGATAGTTGTCGAATTCCGCGCAATTGACTGGTCCTCGTTTTTATTCACCGAAAAGATGAAAACGTATAACCTGCATGACCCTTTCTGCTACACTATTAAGTAAATATGTGTGTGACATACGGTATTTTTCTCGTGTTACGGTAAGAATAAACAATTATAAAACGTTTCACGACATTTGTTGTTGTTATTGTAACAGTTGTTTATACGGAGAAGAGATAGATCATCTTTAATAAGAACGCAGCTGTCTCATACCCGCTTCAAAAAATTTTGCATTATACTCTCGTGGGCAGATCAATCCCAACTTTGGTAATTAAACTTTGCATAATTATTGACATAACAGTATGCATTGAGTGAGTGATTCAAAACAATCAGTGATGTTCAGACCTATATATGGTGGGACAAAATTTACACAATTTACAAAGACCCCCCCCCCCCAACAGATAACTTCGAAGATCAAGAATGGATGCTCTAAGATGTCCATGTTTTCAAGTGACTCACCCAGGAGCGAAGATCAATTAACGAGAAATGCGTATGAAAATAATATATATTTTGCTATAACACATTATATAGTATAACTGACGGATAGAAGAGGAATGTTGACTTTGGAACTCGGAATGCAGTATATTGAGCATAAGAATGGAATGTAGGAATGAAACAAGATAGATGTACTCCCATATATGTTAACCAATTGCTTTAAAGGTACTCAACCCGTAAAGAGGGTCCCCATCTCAACAGATTCCAACAACAACAATCCGATCAGAGGGTCCTATATTACTATTTCTTTGGCTTTGGGGGTAAAAAATATTTGATTCGAGTCGAGGAACCCATCAAACAAAGCTCAGAGTTATTAGATATTGATTTTTGAAATTTGTTATGTTCTCGAGATGAGTACCAATAACTGCCGTAATCTGCTCTGGATGTGTACCTCAAATCTATTCAAACAGACAAGGATGAATAACTCTAAAATCAAGAGGCAATTTTGACTGAGTTCTGGGCCAGATAGTATTCCCGATAATGAAAAATAATAGATTTATAAAATTGATATCTAACAAATCTGAGCTTTGATGGGTGACTTCCTCGACTCGAATCAAATATTTTTGACCCCCGAAGCCATTGAAATAGTAATTGAGAGGAGTTTTATCGGGTTGAGTACCTTTAAGAAGATACTTTCCCATTATGTTATGAATTTTTGTTGTTGTTGTTATGTTTTGTTTTGGTTACATTTAATGTGTACATTGGAACTGTCCATTATTCACTTGTAGCGACGGTCGTCAGATAAAATAAGCATGACAGACAGTGAAGCACTCTAAGGATTCATTTGAAGGGATGTTCAGCTTTCAAAGGATGTCTGTCGAACTTATTGGCTAAATATCCCTGCAAAAATGAATCCATGGAAATCGAGTTACTACTCAACAAGTATTCAGTTATGAATTATATGGATCATATGTTTCAAAACAAATTTCAAAGGCCAGGTGCCACTTTTTCATAATAATAACTTCAAAATCAAGACCAAAATTAAATGACAAAATCCTGAAGTTCATAGAAATGGGAACCACACTGAGAGAGCCAAACAGATATTCAGTTTGGGTTAAATTACACAAACGATGTGTTTTAATACGCACATCATTATTGTTCAGACGATATAAACAACTCTGTTAACCTTAAAATTCTAAAAGGCTCCTTCTGTAAAACAATTTGTTCAAGATATTTTGTACATGTAGTTAATGAAAACAATGTTCACTACAACTGTTTTTAAAACATGCCATAAAGAAGAGGCCAATGATATTTGATGTGGCAAATGATCACAACAAATCAAGGGAGGCAAATAATTTCAGACAAATCAGAGATCCCATCAAACTCATGACAATTGGCCAAATATAATTTCAAGCGTGGTCAACTCATCTTGCTATCATGCTATGGTGTGGGATGGTCCTGAGTTAGCTATGATGTTGGTGGGAGCTACTGATTTAGCTATAATTTGGTGCATCCTTCTGATTTAGCTATCATGGTGGTTGGTCATTCTGATTTAGCTACGATTGGTGTGTGCTGCTGATTTAACTATGATGTTGGTGGGTGCTGCTGATTTAGATATCATGTTGGTGGGTGCTGCTGATTTAAATATTATGTCGATAGCTCATTCTGATTTAGCTATGGTGTTGGTGGGGCAAAAAAATGCAATTAAGAAAACAGTACATGTAACAATATTTTTTATGCGATTTTCATGTTTCATGGTCATTCACTAATAAGAATGATTCTCAGAGAAGCCATTATCTGTAGGGGACATTCAAGAACATAGATGTTTAACAAATATTTTAACAATGGTTGCGACAACACATCTAGAATAATAATCTTGATTCGAATCAGAAACCCACATCATAGCTAAATAAGAAACCCACATCATAGCTAAATAAAAAACCACATCATAACTGAATCAGAAACATACGTACATCATAGCATAGCATACCAGTATACCAGTATGAATGGACCAAGCTTAAAAAAGCCTATTGACTATTCAATGAAAATCATTTAAAAATACTACACACATTATTTAACAGAATGAAGGAAATTATCTGAGAATTGTATAGAAGTACATCTAATATACACGATCAATAAAATTTACAAATAGATTGAAATTTATGAGGGGAGTTGTGCTGGTGCAGCATTAAAAATTATGTGCCATGCATTCTCTTATATATGCGAGTCTCCCATAGGGAGCATCACATATATAAGCAAAATGCACTCGCTCACAACATCAAGGTAAATACTCTTAGGCCAATGCATTGTCTTATATATGCGAGGCTCTCTACGGGAGACTCGCATATAAAAGATAATGCATTGGCACAGGGTTTCCGCAAAATTTCAGGAAGCTCCAGCCATGAAAGGGTTAAGAGCCAATTATTGTCCCTACAGTAAATATATATCTAACATATAATTTGCATCCTAAATGCTAAGGGAACAATTAGAGATGCAGGCCAGAACTTATTAGACTATCTTCCTGTTGTGCTGGACCGGTTCATGTTGGTCCAAGGCAGCCCAGATGGCCATTGAAATATGATACTGCGTAGTTACTTCGGACATAACAGATCTGTGTAGCTGATCACTTCGTGCATTGTCATATTTAGTACTACTGGCATACCAGCCTATCAACGGTAACTCTTATAAATATCTATGGTATTTTCACACCAAAGCAGATAAAATAGGATAGGCAGGTATACATTCCAAGAAAAAAAAATACATCTATAATACAACTCAACAAGAGCAATAAAGTTATGTGGAACATTCCGCAGTGGTTTCCAGAAAGGAATAACGAATAATGTTGCCAGAAGGTAGTCATTTCCTTAAATTTGATGTCCAAATAGAAAAAATTAAGAGTCATTTTTACTAACAAATTATATACAATGACTCTTGTTAGTGACATCATTGCCGTATGTTTATAGGTAATTAATTCGTCATGAAGAAACAGTAAATATTTACGCTTGTGCAGTTTAGACGTTGTGTTCTCTGAAATGATAGTAAATTCGGGCAGAATTTTCGACAATCTGAGTTGCTTGATACATTCTTCCAGTGCAGAGACTCTCTACTCTAATCTCTACTCTGGCTAACACATAGGCAATAGCCAGAGAAGAGGTTCATGGCATGGTCTAAACCATATCAAGCAATTTAATTGGACTAGCCACCAACAACCCTCTGATAAATGGTCCACATAAGTGCATCAATAAAGCCAGAATATTCATTTATCAAATAGGCATATATATGATGTACATGTATGTGTCTATATACGATCATCAACTATGTACATATTCATGTATACAAAATGGTTACAAAAATAACTTCAGTTGACATCACAGACATTCATGACATGTCTTTTCACAAGAAATATCAACACAGATGAAACTATATATCTGTGCCCAGCTGTCTACTGCTATTAGCCAAAGATTCTTGTAAGGATGGAAGATAAGATTCTCCCCACTGAACTCAACTGGGTCTACAGCTGTATGTCATATTGTGAACTCTGGAAAATTCCATTTGCAACCCCTCTCTTATGTCATCAGAATTTTTAAATTTAATCATTTCTGCTGGACTATGCCAACAATAAACGCTAACACCCTTTGAAATAAAGTTATCTTTATATTAACACATTATCATATTTTAGATGCAAAAAAACAGCAGGGAAACTATGTTATCAAATTACCATTTATACCTTATATCAATTGCACATTTTTTTTGACAGTTCTGCTTTTATGTAAAAAATCCTGGGTATCACGGAAAAAAAGTTTCATCTTCGGGTGAGGGTGTAAGTGTCTGAGTCACATGATCAGAGATGAAACCTTTTAAGCTGTAGACAGTAATAGCTAGCACATAGTGTTAACAGTTTATTAGATATCCAATAACAAATAAACCACTAATTGAGATGTTAATTCTGATTACTAACTACATATGTATATACATTTGATATCAATATTATATGTGTGATTATCTTATGGAAATGAAAATACTAATTTACTCACCACTAAATAATCAAAAGTGAGTAATGGTTCCACTCAAGCTGGAATTGTGGATATAGTGTGTCTGACATTTGCAGAAAGAGGCCCCAGATGGTGAATTTAGTGATGCTATCCCGCACAGCAGGCTAGTGTCACCAAATTAACCCTATGGGGGGGGGACCTCATTCTGCTTATGTCTCATCTTGTGGGAAATGTCTATAGTCTCAAATTCACACGTTTTAGTTACTTTTTCCCCTTCTGTTAGTTTCTACATGTATATCCCCTAATTTGCAGAAGATAATTGGCATAATCGAGGTGACTAATGGTTGAACATCACCAACTTCAACTGGGGAACTTCATTCATACCCCAGGTCTTCTCTAGCAGTTGATGCCTAAGCAGAATGAGGTTCAAAGAGGGTGCATTGGTTATGCTAGCCCACTATGCAGGATAGTATCACTAAATTCACACTCTGGGAAGCTCATTTTACAAACATCAGACACACTATATCTAGGCTTGATTCCTGAGTTTAAAGAATCACTATAGTATAACAAACAGAATTTTTGTTAACCATTTAAGAGAACTGAATGGTCTCTCCCATCCAGTTACCACTGTTAGTATACACAGGATTTGTCTATTTTTCATTTGTAGGGATGTTTTGAAAATATAAGCACACAACAGGGGAGAATCACCTCCATGAATTCCAATTAGTTTGTAGGGATGTTCTAATATGGCTGTTTGTTGAATACTTTATCTGAATACATATAAATCAATGAGAATCAAGTAACTACATATACCGATCAATGATTAGGCTAAAGAAAACCATATTTGTGGTTTGGAATTCCCTAACGACTTTATTTTAAATCCCCTACCCTAAACATTTTCTTCATGGTACAACAACAATTCTTTACATTTCCATCACATTATATAGGTAACAATTAATAAACTGGAAAAAGAAAATACATACCAATGTCCTATTTTTTTTAATTTCTTAGTCAAAGTATTATAATAAAAACAGATATCTGTTCATAGCCCATTGATGTCATTAAATTTCAAGGCAGAACATGCAGAATGAAAGCCATTAAAATATTTTAAGAAAAAAATATTTTCAAAGATATTGTTTTATTCCTAGCTATAATGACCATAATTTTTTGTGACAAGTAACCCTAAATACACATTTAATTTGCTTTGGCCTTAGTCAGTTATCAATGGGTATCAGCAGGATCAATGTTGGTGGTACATGTAGTTACTTGATTCCGATTTATTTGTGGAAATATTTGATTAAATGGGAATCTGCATGGTGTTTCTCTACCTGTAGTTTGCTTATATTTATTTGAACATCATTATCAATGGAGAATAGCTATTTCTAAAATATACTTTTAAAACAAACAAGAGCATGGCATGGGCATGGCAAAATACGCCTGTGGTAATTCCAACAAAAAGGGCCAGAACTCTGGTGAAAATTGGCGGGCAGAACCCAAATTTGAACTGGCAATGACCTGCATTTTGTGCAATTAAACCCACATACCAAAATTCATTCCACTCAGTTGAGACTATCTAAAGTTATCTGCCAAAATGAAAAGAGAATGGACAGATAGGACAGACCAATGACATAATACGTCCCGTTTTAAAACAAATGGGTTTGTAATAATTCACCCAGGCTCTGTCTCATTTAATATTTAATACAAAAACATTTAATATTAGTCATTATTAGGAATGTCATTGTTAGTAAGACTATATTTTAGCAGTAGTTAGCTATCCCAATACCCTAGCTGGTTTATGTACGAGCAGACTTGGACTAAGAAACAGTCAGATTTCTGAGTGTGGGCATGGCTGACAGGTTATATGCTGATGGTCCAAAACACATGTGGGTAACAAAGTGGGAATAATATCGCAGATTCTTGAATCTTTTGATAACTGAATACTCACTGATATGTAGTGACTTGTTTCCCATTGATTCATTTGCATGAATCTTCAACCAGTAACGTCAAAACAAACAGCCTTAGAACTTGCTAGCTAAACATTACTACCAATTGATCCTTGAAATGGAACTCTGCCTGTAGTCTGCTTACAAATGCCATTCAAAAAGAAATTGTCAAGACTCACAAAAATAAAACAGAATGAGATTCCAAGTTCAAAATTCACAATTTTTCAGCTAGTATTACAGAACTGAATATAACGCTTACAGATTCTTTAAACGCACATGACCTGATTTCTTAAATAATGACTTTGATATTGTACTGAGCCATAGATATTAACCGTTTCTGTACTAAATATTAATTGACAACTAGTCCCTTTTAATAGAAAATATTCAGATAATAAGTTATCTGTGGTCGTTTGTTATACTTATCATCTGAAAATTTTCCTGTCATAAATATGGTAGGACTCCTCCTGTATCATCTGTTGTCAGCTCTTATTATCTGAACAACCAGGATAGACCATTCCAATGTGTAATTTGATGACTGATGGGAGAATCCAGTTAGCAAAGAAATGGTTAATATGAATATACACGTAATAGTCGGAGTATGAGCTAACAATCTAGAGTTTGGAAGGGCATAAATTTTCAGGGAAAATATGATTCCTTAACCCTTTCTATGCAAAACGGATTCTCCCACTCAGTTATAAATGTATACATTGGAATGGTCTACCGTCCATTATTCATCTGGAGGGGTTTTCAAGAAAAATAAGCAGACAACATAAAAATTTATATTAATACATATACAGGAGTCCTATCTATTGGAGGGAAATGTTCAGAGGATAAGTTTATTGAACTTAATATCTGAACATTTCCTAAGAGAACTACTCATCAACGAATATTTAGACTAGAAAGGGTTAATCACAGGGGCCTGTAACGCGCTCTGCTGCCCGCTCCCTTTTGAACTGCAGTGCAAAAGGGGCGGCAGCAGAGCATGTTAAGGATCCTGTGGGTTAATGTACACATCTATTGTTTGCAGATATCATAGTCAAATGGCTATAAAAGGCCCGCAAGGTGTTTGCAATATGAATAGAAAGTTATTTAAAATCAACTGTTGCAAATCTCTTTTTAGTCTCCTTTAACGTTGAATATGTATGACACCAAATGTTTTCCACATGCTTTTCAAGGATACTGATACAAATGTGTCACCAAAACGAGTTTCATAATCATTTTTGTTGTTGGAAATATTGTCAGGGAAAGAGACCATTTCCTCAGCAGAGAAAAAGGAATCAATTTACATAATGAAAGAATGAAGGAAAAACAAACACAAAGCAAACCATGACAATTTTCAGTCACATACTGCATGATAGCAATCACATATTAATTGAGGCAATGAACATGGAAACATATCTGTTAAATCAGCACTAGCAGTACAATTAAAGGTTTGCTGGCATGCCAATAACTTCAAAGACATGAAAGACAACAATGTAAATTAATGTGAATGAAGCCTGTTTGGTATAAGAATTTTAAGCAAATTGAATACAAAAAATTAAACGCCAAACAGTAAAAGAAGTGGTCACAGAGTGCATTGAATCTCATTCAGAAAACTCAATAATTTTTAAATTTTATCAAGTTATCAGCCATCAGGCCAGTTCTGATTAAAATCATTCTCATAACGCTCCACTATGATTTATCATAACGCTCCACTGTGATTTATCATAACGCTCCACTATGATTTATTATAACGCTCCACTATGATTTATTATAACGCTCCACTATGATTTATCATAACGCTCCACTATGATTTATCATAACGCTCCACTATGATTTCTCATAACGCTCCACTATGATTTATCATAACGCTCCACTATGATTTCTCATAACGCTCCACTATGATTTATTATAACGCTCCACTATGATTTATTATAACGCTCCACTATGATTTATCATAACGCTCCACTATGATTTATTATAACGCTCCACTATGATTTATCATAACGCTCCACTATGATTTATTATAACGCTCCACTATGATTTATCATAACGCTCCACTATGATTGAGTATGAGTATGATTTTAATCAGAACTGACATCAGGCCAGCATTTGTTTCATTCTAACAAATAGCTTTTGTTCTGATAATTTCGCCACATATACAAAATGTTGATCACAACTGAATGGAGGAGCTTCTATTAAAAGAGTTGACGGTGGCATTAGAATATAATTTATGAGAGGTGCATGTATATGGCAAACATACTGAATCAAATACTACTGATATTGACAGCACAGTTGTCACAAATATTATAGATTGGATTGAATCAAGAACTATAGTTAGACATCAAACTTATGCTTGGTGTGCCCAGACATCAGTAGGGACTTCAGCTATAGGTTTTCTCCAAATTTGAACACAAGATGTGTATGTGAAATAATTCATGTGAGGTTGAACAACAATTAAGTTATAATGAACATTTCTGCAAATAGACACCACCACACATACACACACCAAAGACTCCATTTATGTACTTGTCACTTAAGGCTCTGCGAATCAATTCACATCTTTCATTTGAATCGATTAAAAATGGCTGTCCTGATCCAAATGTAATGAATCATTGGCACCAGTTGCATTCTCATTACACCAACATTTCTTTTTCGCGAAGATATATTATGATACCAACGCATATAAATAACATTGCCGTCTACTGAATTATACTGTAGACCACCGAAGCATTGTAAGACTTACGCCACTGATCTTATCATCTAGCAACATTTCATAAATATGTCAAACTTGTGAACGCGATTGCTTTCTGGCTTCAATATAGCTACTGATACCGTTTCATTATTGTATAACAGAGATGACCACAAAGAATGTGCACTTAATTGGGAAGATATGCATTTGTTTCATTTATAAATAATATTGACATTGTAAACTGATGATCATTTATCTGCATTACAAAGTGAGCAAATTGATATCGGGATGACTCAAAGTCATGTATTATCTTCATCTTCACTATTATTATGACTGATGCAATGATTCGATTCGTGATTTGATGCGATTCAGGATCATTTGGTTGATTCAATTCGAAATTAAAAAGCCCGATTTGCAGGGTCCTATTGTCACTACGAGTGTTGTTAGCCTCAATATTAAAGATAGCAGACCCTGAGGTTGGTGTGATAAATCAATTATAAAACCAGTAAGCAAAGTACGGTCATAATATATTACTTCGTGAGTCAGGGCTTGAACCTGCTATTGGAGGAACACATTCACCTTATAGTTAGTAGGTCTATGGCTACAACATGGGGAGTGGCAGTAAATACCCGGCAGACTATGCTTACAGTTGAAATTAGGGATTGTCTACTGTCATATACATGAACACATGCAGTAAGTTTGAGAGGTAGAGTTGCAGAACATGGCTTGTTTTTATTGAATGACATGTAAATTTACTTTCCAGTTCACCTGAATTCATCTGTAACATTCCTGACAATTGCATCACATTTGTGCTTTCCGCATTCCACATGTGCATGATCATGTAAATATCATTATTGCTTGAAAATGAGAACCACAAATCCAACCTCCTTAACAAAATTAATAAGCGTGCTGATGCTATTACTAGGCACCTGAGAGTACCCATTGATATTGATGTTCAAACCAAAATTATGAGACTTTCAGCTGTTATTGTTATGGCTGTATTTATCACAATATAAACTTAGAACAAGAAACATATATGATAACTTGCTTTAAAATATGTAACATGAAATCAATCCTATTTGTATATTCTGAACATTTTCTTTTCGTACATGTACAGTATCATACATAGTTATTATAAGATTAATAATATAAAGCATCGAGCATACATTTATTCCAAGATGTAAAACATTATCTATCAAAGTTGAATATATAACAAGTATAGGGTACTAAATGATAAACATCTCAACATTCCCCTCCATAGAAATGTTTGGAGTCTTTATTGGGAAGTTTTCAATCATGGAATGTAACCATAGCACAAAGTCATTTATGGCAGCTCTACGGTAATCATACATATTAATACTATCAATGGATTCTAAAACTGAGTTTTAACTGATCAACCATTCCACGTAAGAAAGTGAACAAGATGATGAACTACTCCATGTACAGTAGTACAACTTGTTTATAAATGTTTAGTACATATTGTCATTTTTCTGGTAGTGAATGGTGATTTCAACAACACACATTTAATCCAATGTCAGAGCTTTCCATCAATAATCTTATTCAAGGTACAGTTTGTTTTATTCAAATAAGTTGATTGAATCTATTTTTGATTGAGAAAAGAAAATAAGTTTAAGGACGTAATGATATGAAAATCATCAGAAATCATGGCCACTGAACATTTTGATGGTAAAAATTATTTTAATGTAGATCTGATAATGATATGTTTGATTTAAGTCAAATTCTCATTCACTGTCAATTCAGATATTTGATTCCAAGAGCTCCCATATTCCCAATTCAAATGGGTTAGTTGTAAACAGACCCCCAAATAAATCAGTGAATCTGATATGAATGAACAATAAATGAAAAGTAATTAATATCCAACAATACATCAACAATTGAAAAAATATATAAACTTGATATGCATGTAGAAAACAATACATGTATACATACATGTATACCTAATATAATATGAATTGTTTGATCAAAGCATCAGATTAATCATAGCTTGTTTGGGTTGATACAAGGAAGTCATCAAATGTTACATGTAAGTACTCAAATGTGGGTCTGTTATCAGATGTCTTATTCCAGCATTTCAACATGATATCATAATATGAATCAGGACATGTAATCACACCACTCTGAGGTTTAGGCATTCTGTACCCTTTCTCAACCCTACTCAACACTTCACCTCCAGACATACCAGCATACGGTACTCTGCCTAAGGTAATTAGCTCATATAGTAAGACACCAAATGACCAGACATCAGACTTAATACTGAACTTTCTATCATAAGCTGCTTCAGGAGCTGTCCATTTCACTGGGAATTTAGTTTTCTCTGTTGCCTGATAGATGTCTTCTTCTATGATTCTTGCCAAACCAAAATCAGCTACTTTCGCATCCATGTGGACCCCAACTAAGATGTTTGCTGCTCTCAAGTCCCTATGGACAAAGTTCTCCCTTTCCAAATATGCCATGCCTTCAGCAACCTGTGCAGCCATTTCTATTATTGTGTCAAACTTGAGTGTTTTTCCCTCATCTTTGTGCATGAAGTCAAGTAGAGCACCATTAGCCATCAATTCGGTTATAATATAGATTGGCTCAGTCTCAGTACAGACAGCTAGAAGCTGTACAAGACGGCGGTGTCGCAACTTGTGCATGAGAATAGCCTCAGACAAGAAATCTTCTGGAGTCATTGTACCTGTTTTCAAAGTTTTCACTGCAACATCTACTGTATTTCTCCATTTTGCAGCAAAAACATCTCCGAAGCATCCGCTTCCAAGTTTCTTGTTCAATTTAATAGATTCCCTAAGAACTTCAAGCTCTCGGAATTGGACCTGTGGTGGTTCTCTTGGGCAAACAGTTGTTAATCGACAACACAGTCCATCAGCACCAGTTAGATAATGACGGATAAGGTTGAATATTACATCAAATGTTCTTCTGGGACTGATATATAATCCTCCATTATCCAGTTTTCTAATCCTATAATGCTTGACGCAACTGTCATTTACTCGCTGATCAAAGTCCCTGACAGACAAGACATATGACTGCTTATCGGTTGATTCCCTTACTAAATATGAACCGGTTGGATTTCCTTGTGTTAATAAATATTTGTCGGCTTCCTTTCGATCAACGTCAAACCACCAATCTTGTGCTTGGACAGAATTATCATCTTTACAAACATAATTGCTTGGGATGTACCCTTTCTGGCCAGTTGTTAGGTGCGTAGCGAGCCACCAATCAGATGTTTGTGACGATTCTTCGACTTCTAATCTGTCACCTTTACGAAATGTTAGATCATCTTCGTTTATGGCATCAAAGTCATATAAAGCTTTGAAAGTTTGTCCCTCTTTGGCCTGTGGTGGTGATGGCAGCGGTCTAATTGGTGACGTTGCTGTATCTCCACCAGCGTTGATATCGGACATTCGCACCGCGCAGCCCCCTGCATTTTGATTGATCGGCCCATCTGGGTGCGGTAGAGGGTCAGGTTTCGGCTTGTTTCTCCCCAAACAATTGCCCATAATTGGCGATAATACCCTTGTACGTCAGCTTGCAATCTCCAATGGGAACACTTCGTGGTGGTTGTATGGGAAAAACACTTTTAAACTCGGGTAAAACTTTCTTTTTTCTTTCAGGTAAACCAGGAAGTGGAAATTCAACTTCCGCGTCGCAGTCTTAAGGGAGATAATTTTGACAACTTAGGAATGTGGCATGATGTAAAACATGGGACTGCGCATGCAGTCTGGATTGCACTACTAAACAGTAACGCTCTAAATAATCGACTCCTTAACCACAGCAGAATTATGGGTAACTTTTCAGGATTTAGTCGGAAATATGGCTTGTTGCCATTCACCGGAAAGCTCTCACTCAGTAAATATTGAAGACAGCTATTTGGGGAGTTGTTATAATTATGGGGTACAGTGCAGCATTGTGAATAATTATACATGAAGTGCAAGTGTGAAATAATACCTTTTAATAATACAGCAATAGAAATACACGATGTTGTCAATAGGTTGGTTTGGATTTAAGTGATGGGTTTCCGTCAGCCTCGTCATCTCGTGAACTTCCGGCTATCTTCGGGCATCCTCGGTGGTTTCCGGATTTTCCCGTATCTTCGCTCCAATATCGCTATATTGGAGCCGTTTGCCGAGAAGTATCTATTTGATACAGGTTTTTACTCTACCAGGCCTAACTATTAAAACCCATAAATACAACACTCTTCCCCATTTTAATAAAAAGAACGACCAACCTACTCTAAAATTCAGGGAAGGTGGATATACCCACACCTCTTGGCCCAAAATGAGGCAGCATAGTTCTCAGAGACATGGTTACCACCTCTCTGAGACCTCTCAATGAACACGTCCGCTCTGATGGGTTCCAAAAACCCATGTTACGAACCCACGGGCCAAAACAGGGTTACTTGCTTGTGTTAAAGGCCCAAAATTCCTTATAGAGAAAAGATGGCAAATACGTGTCCGAGAGGTGTATCTCGTGCATGTCTCGACCGCCATCTCGATGGCAACACATCATTAAATAGGGGTCTTATGGCGAATATATATCACATAGAAAAATCCGGTTGGCTTCCTTATATTTCACAAATGGGAGGTTTGAGTGACAAAATTGGCTGTTTTTGGGATGTCCGTTATTGGGTATCAGATTTTATGAGCTCAGAAACTTGAGTAATCCGTTACTATATTATACAAGTCCTATGTAATTATCTCACTTGTATGACCGATTCTCGCATTAAAGGTACTCAACCCGTAAAGAGGGTCCCCATCTCAACAGATTCCAACAACAACAATCCGATCAGAGGGTCCTATATTACTATTTCTTTGGCTTTGGGGGTAAAAAATATTTGATTCGAGTCGAGGAACCCATCAAACAAAGCTCAGAGTTATTAGATATTGATTTTTCAAATTTGTTATGTTCTCGAGATGAGTACTAATAACTGCCGTAATCTGCTCTGGATGTGTACTCCAAATCTATTCAAACAGACAAGGATGAATAACTCTAAAATCAAGTGGTAATTTTAACGCAATTTTGACTGAGTTCTGGGCCAGATAGTATTCCAGATAATGAAAAATAATAGATTTCTAAAATCGATATCTAACAAATCTGAGCTTTGATGGGTGACTTCCTCGACTCGAATCAAATATTTTTGACCCCCGAAGCCATTGAAATAGTAATTGAGAGGAGTTTTATCGGGTTGAGTACCTTTAAAAACCGATTATTCTATAACGTTACTATATTTGGAAGCAGTCCACCATGGTATGTTGTCCGTGAAAACGGTGTTTTCTCCGTTACCATCAATTTAAATCGTCATACCTGACAGATACAACATGCTATACGTGCCTAATTTTATACAAAGAAACGCAGTATTACATGTTACCTGGGGAACATATAGCTCTAAATGCAAATGAATCATATGTAGAAATAACGAGAGATGAGTTGCCACTCCCAAAACAGTTTATTTAAGGATGTTTTCTCCGTTACCACCATAAAACATAGAAAATCGACGAGTTAACTCCAACTGCTAATCTCATCTGAAGGAACGTCTATCAAGCCCAAAATATCACATGAGCATGTTGAAATTAATATCACAAGACTTTTGTATATGGTTGTAAACAATATGCGGTTTTCTCCGTTACCATTTTCTCCGTTACCAGCGAACACCAGAAGGTCATTCTTTAGGCACATATGAACCCCGTGGCGATACTATATCGGCAGTCTGGGTTTGTTTGACTCAGATCAACACAAAAAACTAACCAGGTTAATTACAAATAGGGGAGACCCGGGCAAATGTTTTCAAGGAAATTTAGATAGGATTTTCGCCGGAAAAAAACTGGAAAGCCGTTGATTGGTATATAATTCATCGGCGCATATAATCGGGTGATCATTGATATCGAACAACATCTCGGTATGTCCCTTTTGGAACCTCTTGTTTTGTCCCACTTTGCCCGTGCCTTTGGGCAAAGCGGGACACCGCACTGGGCAAAGTGGGACAATGTGCCAGGCTATCCGGGCAAAATGGGACAGCAAAATCAAAGAGACAGTGCGGGTTGCTATTGCTCAGACTGCTACAGACAGACGGTCTCTGAGTTTCTGTTGGGTTATGAAGGGTGGATTTCTTGTCTGGCGACCAGCGTTATCTATCTTAACGATATATTCACCCCGTTACAGTACCGATTAAAACGAAGATGACTTCCATTCCTTATTATACTTATTCGAAAATTGTATAATTATGTCAAACAAAGGGTTTTGTATGGTGCCCCCCCCCCCCCCCCCACACAGATATTCTATCCACGCACCCATCCAGATCCAAAGTGGCCGCCGTCCAGAAGGGTTCAAATAGGGCACCATGCCTTTTCTCACCAGATTTAGGTCAAACATAAGGTGTGTGTAGGGAGCCAATCTAAATACCCCCCCCCTTCACAACACCACGATCCAATGGACACCATCCAGAGATGTTCAAATAGGGCACCCATGGCATTTCTCGACCCCTTGGTCGATTTAGTTAAAACAAATGGTGCCCCAAGATAATCTAAATATTCACCCCTTTCACACCACCCAGATCCAAAATGGCCGCCGACCAGAATGGTTCAAATAGGACATCGATGCCATTTCTCGTCCCGTTGACCGATTTAGGTCAAACAAAGGGTGTTGTAGGGTGCTCCTCCCATGCAGATACTCTTTCCAAACACCCCACACACCTCAACCTGATCCATTGTCCAGAGGGGTTCAAAATAGGACACCCATGCTATTTCCCAGCCCCTTGGCCGATTTAGGTCAATCAAAGGGTGTTATATATTGTTCCTGATGTCAGATACATCCACTACATTTCGGTTTCACCCACCAGCCAATATCGAAACAGACAGTCAGTAATCATTCTAAGATGGGCGTGAAATGTTCGTGAGTCTAATGGTTCTCGGTCAACAGTCATCAAAGGCAAGCGAGCTTCAAAAAAGAGTGCAGAAAATAACTGTCAAGATGCGTATCCTTGTGCATGGAAGTGTGGATGGGTTTATTGTGATCCACTCGACTCCAGTAAACGCGACGAATGGGTGTTGTGCTCAGATTTCATGAAGGTTGCGGAGAGGATTACGGTGTCTTTGACGACGGTGATAATTTCACGTGTTTGTCATGTTTAGACGTATAGACTCAATGTGAATGACACTAGTAACGATGCCATTTATTCAATTGATTTATATAGGCAGGAAATTAATTGAAGGCTACTATATAGCTATTTAAAATTAATTTCGAATTTTAATCATATTGTATTCTATTACCAATCCATGAATAAAACAATGCATTTTGTTTTGGCAGTTTTTTTGGAAACTTGTCCAAAACCGGTTTGAATATAGAAAATATTCCTCATTCATAAACTTGTATACATGTCGTGTATAAATATATATAGGTGTTTTCTCCGTTACCATCATGTCCATGCTAATATTACATCGGACGTTTGAATTGTCAGGTATTCCTTGTTCGACCTAATTATATTAACACATTCTTATATTTATGTAATAAAATAAAATTGAATGGCATGATTGCGCAGGTCTTATTTTTAGATGCACAGAATTGTGTGCACCAGCATATATAGATCAATCATATGGGTTTACTGGAAACACATACACATTCAAAGTACATGGGACTGCATGTAGTTTCAAATAATAGTTAAAATATGTTTCCAGCGAAGTTAGAAATTCAACCGAATACGTTTGTGTCACATATTATTCAAAATTTAGTGTGTATCAACGATTCGCAATATTTAGGAACATAAAGACCCAAAATGTGTTTTCTCCGTTACCACGCCCACTGTAATATATGTGTGTCGCATATCACAAACGCCACATCAATATTTTCCACATGTTTTGTTTTCGAAAACGTATATATCCCCACATAAGAAATTGGCACATTTCGTCTGTCTATACACCATATATAGAGTGATAGAGAGCGTTCGATTCGGAATGAATTTTCAATTGCACGGTAATCCTAAGATATACGGGTAGCCATTGACCCTAAACATCTGGCTAGTGACAGCTCGAATCATGAGTATTTGATAAAATTGCATGCATGCGACTATATAGCCACCATTGTGTATTGATTGTGACAATATAAAACTGTTGCCACGTGTTTAAATGGATTGTACGTACAAATATGATACCTTTTCGGGTTGGTAACGGAGAAAACATGCATAAAAATGCCTACCGTTTTCATGGCAGCTTAAACATATAGGAACATGATCCTCCGGTGCTCATTTTAACGTGACACATTCCACACATACTATATTTTCATATTATGGTGATGATAACCGGCATATCGAAAAAAAAAAAATTCGATTTGATTGCAAACTACATGTCGATTTAAGGAATTTTAGGCCTAAAAATAATATTAAACCCTTAACAAATTCTAGCTAAATGAATTTTGAACTACAGAATTTTGAACTTCAATCGTAGGATCAGGTAATTTTATTACCATCAGCTGATAGTAATAAGAGGTACGAGTAATTGTCACGAGATATTTTGAATCTGGCATAGTTTTCGTGTGCTGAGATTTCTCTCATGTGGGTGTGTTTGCGTCAAAAGGACAGCAGTCCTCTTCATCGGGAACTTGTCAAATCAACTAATGGCTCTGTATGAGATAAGCTCTAACGTATGTCGTTTGACTTATTTCTTGCTAAGTTTAATTTGATATATTGCCCCGACCCGCATCACATATATTCAATTGAACCGCATCATATTCAGACTGCAGCTGCAATCTAACCATCTTCAATATTTATGCGATTATTCCAACATTATCGTAGACCATTGATGAGAGTTAGCAAACGCTCATAAAATTTCCATTGGATCGGCCCATCTCTGAGCTGGTCTATTATGCGTGCGATGTTTTTATATTTTGTTTTATTTTAGAGTTATTGTTCTTTGTTGAATGTTACTGTTAACGATTCTTGAGTTCTCACAATTGGATGATGATGATAATACGATTGAAAACCATTTTTGTGAGCGGATATCATGGACTGGGTGTCAAATATATATACATTCCCAAAAATGTACTGTTACTAGAAAGTAGGAATACAACAACTTGTGGATTGGCGGGTGCATGCCTACATATGCCACTAAAAAGAGGGTGCAGACTTTACAACATAAACAACCCCCTACTCTCATATCTAATCGGGACCAATGGGTGATAGTGTTAGTTGACCCTATACTGCTGGGTGATAATGTTATATTCAGCACGAGTGCCGACTCCCGTGCACTTATAATGATACACATACAAATGAAGGCAATGTTAGTGGTGAATTGGAAGAAACACAGAAATTTAATAGTTAATCCCTATTTAATTTCTACCGAACGCCAATCCACTAGACACGACCAAAGAAAGGTAAATAGAAACATAAGATATAAAAAGAAACTCCTTGGTAATATTCGAGCCTTAGTGCGTAATCGTTTTCATTATGGTCATGTGATTAAACGCTCTTTATTGTCTATTCAGCAGAACAGAATGGAGGTTAGGATAAGGCATACTGTTGTAACTATATTTAAATTAGGCACTCTCGGATTAACAGCAAGTTCAGATGTTCATTATGGTTTATCTCAATTTTTGTAAACATTACTTTCTGTTGCTATATATTTCTGTTCTGGCAATATATGCACTCTCTGCAATGCAGAGGTGCCTTTAACAATAGCATGTGTATTCTCTTCTGAACAGCAGGTCAGAAGAGACAAGATGCTTGTGAGCTTGAGTGATCATTTCAGTATCAATCCTACATTTGATGGAAGCCTACATTTAAGGAAGGCTCGTCACTATACTTAGATGCAGGAGATTGTGACGATATGCTGTGGACGTAGTTAATACCATAATTAGTATGCAGATATACATGTAATTTATCTGCATGTGTGCCCAAAAACCAGCTGGCTTTGGTGAATGAAATTTTTTATAAAAAAAACAGGCCACATCTCTATTACACTTTTCAATCACTCCATTTACCCCGTTAAAAATAGAAAAAAATCATTTTCCTATGAGATCACAACTTAATTATTGTCGCGATGGTATACGAGGTCCGTGCATTACATGGAGAGTGTTAGTGCAAGAAGCTTTTTGCTTTCTTTCGCCATAACAGTGTGAACATCCATAATGACGAAAATGGTGTGATTACAGCCCTGGCTACTAGGTCATTACTAGTGCAACGTTTCAATGACTTGTGCAAGAAACAGCGAGGACCATTCATTTTGGTTGACTTTTTGCAAATTTATTTGTCCTTAGTTTGTTCGACTGTGGTTTCAGTATTTGAACATATTGAAAATATAGAGTTAGTGCGCCTTGTTTCTTTCTTGATTACGCAAGGCCCTACTCTGATAACATGTGTTTCTGGCATGTCAGTATTGGACAAACTATTATCACTCTGGTGCGATTCGACAAATTTAGCCGTTTCGGATGATTTAGTATTATTTGTGACGTCACACTGTGGTTGCATTTCGAGCGACTGTGTGTCCCACGATTGTGGTATAGAAATGATCGTTTTGGATTTTAAACAGAACACGTCACTTGTTTGCAATGAAATTTGCGACAGAGAGCGGAGACACTGATCGGAAATCCCACTTAAATTTGATGTATTTGATTGCGATTTCAGAAGAAATCGATTTGTTCGTTAGATTCTTCGTTATTTAGTGTGTTCGATTGCGATTCCCGCCGTAGAAATCGTTCATTAAATGCATCATTACTTCTCCCGTTGTTCCATTGAGGAAATGATATGGATTTATCTACAACATGTATATCTCTGGTTCGCGGCGGACTGTCGTTTTCCGATTCAAAATAATCACACGATAAATCTATCACCTCTTGGTTCGTAATATTGGCATCGCCAAAAGTTACGTTTCGGTTAAATTGGTGGAATCGAACATGTTCTATAGCAGCAGCCATAGACTCTGTTGGGGTAGACACTTCTCGAAACTTTAGTTCTTCGACTTGCGGCTGATCATTATCACCGAACCTATTCCCCATTTCTATAAGGATTTCCTTGAACGTCATATGCGAACTATTTTCTTCGAGCGACTTGTGATAGTCGAGGGCGGAACCCTCCAGACAAGATGACAGTGTAGCTTTACATTCGGCTTTATTCCAACGTTGAAATTCAGCAAATGAACGGAATTCGAAGTCAAACGGCTGCCCAGTTACTTTATCGCCCTTTGATAATGGTATTTGTGGCGTTATTGAGTTTGCTCCATTTATAGATACATCTCGACAATAATTTTGTCTGGGTCCCGTGTCAGCAGACGCAGGCATATTTTGGGCTGGTTTTGCATTTACCTTCTCGCGCCCGGATGTTACTGAAATTCCACTGATTGTTGGTTCCCGTAATGAGTTTTGGTCAGACCGACGTTGAAATGTTATGTCAACATCACCCCTTTCTGGCGATTTGGTTAGATTTTTCGTTGTAACAGTTTGGTAACCACCATAAACTTGTTCGTCAGTTCCGCTAATTGTTATAGGAACATTTTGCATAGGTGGGTTAGTTGGAATTCTGCCAGATGGAACATTCTGAGTAGTAACTAAACTCAGATTGTTGGACTGGACCATGATCGGGGGGTTATTTAGTACCTGTATCTGAGGTACTGACGCATTCTCACCGTATTGTGTTGGCGGAACCTGTGGATCCACTCCCAATTGCATAGCTACATTTGAGGGTTGCGTTGTAGGTTGCATTGGTATTTGCTGATACGGTTGTTGACTAACAACCGGAGTCTGTCGAGAGTTTGTAGGTGGTTGATCTGTTATCGGAATATAAGGCACATTTTGACCAAAAACATCCGTAAGCATCCAACCAGTTTGCTGTTTGGGGTCATTTCCACACGATGGTGCGGTGACAAACTGTTGACTCATCGGACCAGGACTGTTCGTTGGAGGATTCATTGTTGTCCCCACGGGGAAATTTTGCCCATTCCCCATTGACTGCATCCCGGAAACTGTCTGGGCAGAAGGGATGGCTCCGGCAATCATGTTTGTCGCTACAGACATCATTGCCTGATTTAAATAGCCCCCAGGCGGGATTTGAACTGTCATAGCTTGATTATACCCTGGTTGTGGAGGAATATTCACTGCAGGGTTATATTGCTGTGCCAAAGCTTGGTGTATTTCTCCGGATTGGTTTACCACCGGTTTGCTAACGGGTGGGACCGAAACTGGTGACACGGACATTGTAGAAACCTCATTCTGAGGTACATGTTGGGGCACAGAACCCGACACAGAATTCCCCAGCCAAACTTGATTCGCCCCTGCATTGCTTTGCATTGCCCCTAGTTGACCCTATAATGTCCCTGAAGTCGTGCACACATTTTGGGTAGGCATACTCCGAATGTTTGTACCCAATGGTGTTTTATTTGGAACATAGCCATGTGGTAGTGACACTGTGGTCATGGGCCAAGATGTCGGCTGTACTGCCGGTGTCTGTACAGGAAGATATATTTGTTTGAATGTACGATCTCCAAAGGGAGCATAATCTGTAGTATCTCCTTTATACCGAGTCCCATTCAGCTGAATGGGGGCAGTAGCCAACTTGGAAATCGGACACGTCCCTGTACTGGAACATGTGTAAGGAGACGTTGGTACTTGCATACCTTTCCAACCCAGTACGTCGCCCTTGTTGGGATACGGTTTCCACCTCTTTGAAATTGGTTTCGCTCTCCTAGTGGACCCTGGATTTGTTACGTTATCAACATTGTGAATTCCCTCAACTTGCTTTGGTCTAACGACCTCGTGACTTCCCACTGGTTGTGGACTCACTTGATCTGTGACCACCTGAGCGCCATAATTAAGGAAAGGCGAAGCAAACATTTGCATGTTATGTGGATTGAATACCGGCGGATTCCAATATGGCGGCGGTACATGTGGGCGACACCAAAATTGTGGCACGCACGGTTGCACGTCTCTGGGTTGATAAGAGATATATGAACCATTTGTTGTCTGATCTGGTGTCAAATTTGTGTCCGATTGTGGAATTGTTACCGTCGTATCTGGAATTGTGGACATCAGCAGATTTCGTATCCCATTTCCCGATAAGTAACTGGACATATTTTGCACCTTGGTAACTTGGGCCCCTGAATCAGAAATGGTACCGTCAACATTAGTTGGGTACAATGGTTGTTGGTATGTCATGTTTTGATTCGTTCCAACTGCCATTTGTTCTGTATTCGGTGTTTGGACATTGCTAGCCTGCCAAGCGTTAATTTCAGTTGACAATAAGTCCGGCGCGTTGAAACTGTTATGTGATGCCCCACCACCGTTACTCACTTGCGAATATCTTTTTTCGCAATGGTTAGTGTCACTCCCGATAGCCATTGAGTGCATGAACGTTTGATTTGATGGGTAATCATACATTAATCCGATTGAGATGTTTGACCCCGTGTGATTAGAAGCTCCATGAGCAAATCCGGACATTGAATCATCCTGTTGGCTAATCAGCGGATTAGCGACGGAGTGTACCCACGGAGTGTGCGCTTGAGCGAACAATGGCTCAACTCGCTGGCTGTTTATCGGATTATACGCCGCTTTCACATCTGCACTGATGTTTTGAATCATGATGCAAATGACCTACTTCCCGTTTCAACAAAATAACGGTTGGCTGTTTTAACAGATACGAATAGTTCCGAAAATTCCAGCAAGAATGTTCATGAGCTCGCAACGTTGTTATAGCGATGTCCCCTCGTTGGACTGTTTTGGGAAATTATTCGTTATCTTCCAAAAACAATTCGCGCAAATAAAAACTCCCAAAATTTGCTAATTTCGGAACTCCTCGATAAAAGATGTTATACAAGGTGTAAATGCACGAATATTGAACAAATGGTGATATACTATCCGAAATATGCCTATATAAACGCTATTGGTAGCCTTTATAGACAAATTCACCTACATTTATAAAACCATTTGAAAAATTGGAAAATAATCCTACGAAAATTGGCAAAAATAATACTCTGGGACAAAAATAATTCAATTGCATGAAATTAAAAAATTGAAAAGAAATTTCCGTGAAAATGGGCAAAAACGAAAAAATAAGTGCCAATTAATTGAAAAATACGGCGAACTTGATTGAAATGTCCGCGCAGCAGAATGAAAACAAAACAGCCTTCATTCCCTACTAAAAAAATAAATAATCCAATAGCAACTGGTTTGAGAAAAAAAAAATATTCAACAAAGTGGCAAACACTTGCTTGTGTGAAGAAAAAAAAAATGCAAGCCAAAAAACAATCAGAAAAATGGCAAAAAAGTATGACAAAATGCAAAATTATTTTATAAATAAATAAATAGGAAAAATAGTATGCAGTGCAAAGTGCGAAGAGCAAAAATTACGGTGCGGATTGCAGAAATTACCAAAGATAATAAACGGATTGAAAAAACATGTGAAAAATTATTTTGCCTATTGTGAGAAAACAGTGTAAATTACCGGCGAGAAAAATATAAAGAAACAGTGCACAAAAAACGCCGCAAAGATTCGAGTAAGATCGACGACGCCATTTGTTATAATTATGGGGTACAGTGCAGCATTGTGAATAATTATACATGAAGTGCAAGTGTGAAATAATACCTTTTAATAATACAGCAATAGAAATACACGATGTTGTCAATAGGTTGGTTTGGATTTAAGTGATGGGTTTCCGTCAGCCTCGTCATCTCGTGAACTTCCGGCTATCTTCGGGCATCCTCGGTGGTTTCCGGGTTTTCCCGTATCTTCGCTCCAATATCGCTATATTGGAGCCGTTTGCCGAGAAGTATCTATTTGATACAGGTTTTACTCTACCAGGCCTAACTATTAAAACCCATAAATACAACAGAGTTTCTTTTTATGGTTCCGACGATACGTAATATTTTAATAGATGTATCGATCGGTCCTCAAAGTGTTATATTTATGGGGTACAGTGCAGCATTGTGAATAATTATACATGAAGTGCAAGTGTGAAATAATACCTTTTAATAATACAGCAATAGAAATACACGATGTTGTCAATAGGTTGGTTTGGATTCAAATGATAGGTTTCCGTCAGCCTCGCCATCTCGTGAACTTCCGGCTATCTTCGGGCATCCTCGGTGGTTTCCGGATTTTCCAGTATCTTCGCTCCAATATCGCTATATTGGAGCCGTTTGCCGAGAAGCATCTATTTGATACAGGTTTTACTCTACCAGGCCTAACTATTAAAACCCATAAGGGTGATTCTCCATTAAATGAACAATTTCGTCCAGAAAATTCTGGGGGAAAAAAGTTTGTCACATGCCGATAAATTTTATGTGAGTATGTAGCACAGATATTGGTGACCACGAAAATGACATTTGGCAAAATTATAGGGCCAGGTCAAGGTCAATCAAGGTCGTTCATTACAGCATGTGCCAATGACGTTTTTTTGGGGTTGAATCAGGGCAACGTCATTGTCAAATTCGCTCTTTCTCCAAAACTTGTTGACATGTGCCCTTTAATAGTTGAATTATCGTTATGAGTATATATTGTTTGAGTAGCCGATGATGTATCCGTCAAAACGACGTATTGCGTAGCTCCGCACGTTGAGACGTCTATGAGATACAGCCATTTGAATATACGTGGTGGAAATTGATATGCCTTGTGGGCGTGACTTAGAGTTCAAACTCTCTAAGAGGTCAACGAATACAGCGTTCAGATATGATAATTGGAAACAGATTTTGATCGCATAAAAGGCGATTCCTATCAAGTCGTGCATGCCCTGGTCCCTCGTATATACACTTGGTTTGACTCCAAACGATCGAGGAACTCTGATGTAGACAACGTGAATATACGTCAATCAAAGTCTGTTCCCCAAGGGGTTCGCCAAATTGCAATGATAATTTAGAGTAGAAAACATTGTCGATGGATTTCTCTTACATGTTTCAAGATATTGAACTGAAATTTGGTATTTGGGGGTTTCTCGGTGCGTTCAATCAGATAGAATTGTCAGTGTGATATTCTGATGGTCCAAAATGTGTATTTTGACGCCGTTGCTATAACACACGAGCCGGAAATCGCCCCGCATGCAGAATGATTGTTGAAAAGTACGGAAATAATTGACTTTTCAAACTGTCATATGCTTCTCACTGAGATTGTTTGATGTAAACGTCAATCCATTTAGAGAATTCGTTAGATTCCGTTGATCACCCCCCCCCCCCAGCCCACCACTCATTCACTCACCCCCCCCCCCCCGATGTTATATAAACGCACTATTTTTACACCCAGATCATCCCTTAACATGTTTTATTTGTTAGATCGTGTTTGCGTCTCTGGATATTTCAAAATTAAAATTGCGTCATTACCCAAACAGAAGGAGTGTTTGGGTAATGACGCGTTTGGGTAATGACGATTTTCGTTTCAGCGCGCTCTTATATTTTGAATATCCATCACCTATGAAAATGAACTAGTTTATGAACAAACAACCGCTGCGAGCTTTCGAAATAAACTTTTAATCGTTCGCCTACAGCATGTAACATTTAAATGGTCTGCGTTTGTGTAATGACGCTGAATAAATATACGCTAGCGATTTCTAGTTTCAAATGTTGATTTTGAAAAATTATTCAAGGAAACATAACCTGGGTTTATTTTTTCTAGACATTAAAGAATATTTACTCCACGATGCAACCATAGATATGAACAAGCTATGTTTCTGGTGAAAATATCAGCCGTCTTTATCGTGCGTTTGGGTAATAATTCTATATAACGGGACATGCTTTTGGAAGACTTCACATGCTTTCCACTAACTAAATATTTAATTTAATAAAAATTATACGAATTGCATGGCGTTCAGTGCAAAATTCCGCACAAGAATATTAATTGGTTTAAAGATAAATCGTTCGGTGGCGAATGGGAACAATCAGGGAAGTTGAATGCCTTTGATTTGGGACATGCTGTTTCGGGGTACGTAGCCTGTAATATACACATGGCATATATGTTGTCACACGTCCATACTAAACCCGAAATGTCTCTAATAAATGCCTGTATCGTGCATGAGCTACAAGATCATTACCATCACTTTTATGTATGGTGGCCATTGTTTTTCATAGGATGAACTAATAACGCAGGACATGGGTTTGCTCGTTTACGGGAGAATCACCCATAAATACAACACTCTTCCCCATTTTAATAAAAAGAACGACCAACCTACTCTAAAATTCAGGGAAGGTGGATATACCAACACCTCTTGGCCCAAAATGAGGCAGTATAGTTCTCAGAGACATGGTTAACACCTCTCTGCGACCTCTCAATGAACGCCGCTCTCACGGGGGGAGAACTGCGACGTGAGGATCGGTGGCATTCCGATAAAGAGACGGTGGAATTCCGATAAAGAGACGGTGGAAATCCGATAAACGAGACGGTTCGCTTTCGGCGACAAACGAGATTTTCTTCGTGTTTGGGCATTCAAACGGAATTGCCGTGACAAATCAGGTTTCATATCAACATATCGTTATTTAAGTTACTAATATCCATCAAAATCTAGACGCTATACAGTGACTAAAACCAAGAGAATAGCCATTTAAAATCACGCGACGGTTCGTTTTCCGATAAAAGACACGCGACGGTTTTTATCGGAAAACGAACCGTCGCGTGACTTTTAAATGGCGATTCTATTGGTTTAACTCACTGTAGCGTCTATATTTTGATGGATATTAGTAACTAAGATAACTATATGATGATATGAAACCTGATTTGTCATGGCAATTTGAATGCCCAAACACGAAGAAAATCTCGTTTGTCGCCGAAAGCGAACCGTCTCGTTTATCGGATTTCCACCGTCTCTTTATCGGAATGCCACCGATCCTCACGTCGCAGTTCTCCCCCCCCCATGGCTCTGATGGGTTCCAAAAACCCATGTTACGAACACACGAGCCAAAACAGGGTTACTTGCTTGTGTTAAACCCTTAACAAATTCCAGCTAAATGAATTTTGAACTACAGAATTTTGAACTTTGATCGTAGAATCAGGTAATTTTATTACCATCAGCTGATAGTAATAAGAGGTACGAGTAATTGTGACGAGATATTTTGAACATGGCATAGTTTTCGTGTGCTGAGATTTCTCTCATGTGTGTGTGTTTTGCGTCAAAAGGACATCAGTCCTCTTCATCGGGAACTTGTCAAATCAACTAATGGCTCTGTATGAGATAAGCTCTAACGTATGTCGTTTGACTTATTTCTTGCTAAGTTTAATTTGATATATTGCCCCGATCCGAATCATATGTACAATTGAAGCGCATCATATTCAGACTGCAGCTGCAGTCTAACCATCTTCAATATTTATGCGATTATTCAAACATTATCGTAGACAATTATTGAGCGTTAGCAAACGCTCATAAACTTCCCTATCTCTGAGCTGGTCTATCATGCTTGCGATGTTTTGATATTTTGCTTTATTTTAGAGTTATTGTTCTTGTTAAATGTTACTGTAAACGATTCTTGAGTTCTCACAATTGGATGATGATAATACGATTTGAAACCATTTTGTGAGTGGAAATCATGGAATGTGTTTCAAATATATATATACATTCCCAAACAATGTATTGTAACCAGAAAGTAGGAATACAACAACTTGTGGATTGGCGGGTGCCTACATATGCCACTAAAAAGAGGGTGCAGACTTTACAACATAAACAACCCCCTACTCTCATATCTAATCGGGACCAATGGGTGATAGTGTTAGTTGGCCCTATACTGCTGGGTGATAATGTTATCTTCAGCAACGAGTGCCGACTCCCGTGCACTTATAATGATACACATACAAATGAAGGCAATGTTAGTGGTGAATTGGAAGAAACACAGAAATTAGTTAATCCCTATTTAATTTCTACCGAACGCCAATCCACTAGACACGACACCAGAAAGGTAAATAGAAACATAAGATATAAAAAGAAACTTCTTGGTGATATTCGAGCCTTAGTCCGTAATCGTTTTCATTATGGTCATGTGATTAAACGCTCTTTATTGTCTATTCAGCAGAACAGAATGGAGGTTAGGATAAGGCATACTGTTGTAACTATATTTAATTTAGGCACTCTCGGATTAGGGTGGATACACACATGCATGTAATGTCTGTATGTAAAATACATGTATTTTACATGGCCGCACCAATAATTGACAAAATTAATCACCTGCGCGCGAGAGGTCAATTTCACCAGTGAGTAGTTATAAGCCATTATCAAACAAACTGCCATCAAGAAATTTCAGGCCAGTCATAAACATGTCTTCTTTCATGGATGCCGAAATGAGTAATTCTTGTCTGATATATGTTGCTGTTTTTCACGAGTTATAATTCATTTCGAAAAGTGGATTAGAGCCGGTCGATTTTATACTTGATTTGTGTCTGTCATTTCTTGGAAACAGGGTCATCCAAAACAGAAATAAAATATGCAGAATTCTTTTATAGGATGATACCGGCTTGTTGAGATTTCTCTGATAATTTGAGAGCGAGCTCATGTGATAACATTAATTCAATTGGGATTGCAAATATTCATTATAGCGCCAACAAATAATGCATGTACAGCGTGACACCCCCCCCCCACCCCCCCCCCCCATTTATATATATGTTTCTCAAGCCAAAGGTTGAACATGCTCCTATCTGTCACAAGCTTGAATTATAACATTTTCTACCATAATCCATGATTGGGGGAGGGGCTGGTTCTCGAAAGCTTCCAATAACTAAGGGAGTTAATTGAATGTATCAGCCGGGATTATCTGGGCAAGAATTACAATATAATGTTTGACTTAAATATTCCATAGTTGTAAATTTTGCGTATACATGTATAACTGTATAACACAAGAGATGAAAGGTGACGTAGTTGGGAACTCGTAGCTAGGCAACCCTTTCGCCGAATGAAGACAAACAGCAACACCATGCATTCAAATTTAAAGCTGTATAATATGTTCATAATTATATGAATAGCATAAATTGCTGCATATTAGATTAATCACTCGTAGAAAACAGACACGACAGACATGACTTCGATATTTATAAAGCAGGGTGTCAGGACTCAGGGTGCTGCGTGCACACCCCCCCCCCCCCCCCCCGTCGAGGAAATATGCAATGGTGAATTCGGTAGCTTCTGGGATAATATAGCTCCCCGTGTATGTTGTGGGTCATAGCCCCCTGCGTTGTGGAAGAGGCCATCACTGGTATTAACATCAATAGAATACTGACAATGATTTAAACAGAACGTCGACCATTTCAGTTATCGCGCGAATAATTATTTTAAGCGGCCTGACGACTTCGTCCCAGTCAACGGCTCTTCCGCGGTTCAGAGTTTAACTCACTGTGGTCAAACACAGTCGCAATGATTGGGTTGTCAGCGGACACATATTACACGGTGTGTATGATCCATGTAAAACTCCAAATACACGATATTTACAGAGATTACATGCATGTGTGTATCCACCCTTAACAGCAAGTTCAGATGTTCATTATGGTTTATCTCAATTTTTGTAAACATTACTTTCTGTTGCTATATATTTCTGTTCTGGCAATATATGCAACTCTCTGCAATGCAGATGTGCCTTTAACAATAGCATGAGTATTCTCTTCTGAACAGCAGGTCAGAAGAGACAAGATGCTTGTGAGCTTGAGTGATCATTTCAGTATCAATCCTACATTTGATGGAAGCCTACATTTAAGGAAGGCTCGTCACTATACTTAGATGCAGGATATTGGGAACGAGAGCAGCAGCTCTGTCCCGTTTGTCTTGTGTTACACGCCCCTGTTCTGTGTTACGACTGATTTTTATTGTAACTAGGACTTTTGTTAACACATTGAAATAGTTACTTGGCGCCCATTCTGCTGAATGTGTGCAATGTTTGAGGTTAGATGCGACCCTGTGCTGGAAAACGCATAATCGCTGGTGGTCCTATATATATTATATATATATATATATATACAGTGTGACATTATATGACTCCATTCCCCCTTTTTCCTTTAGACGGAAGGCATCACGTGAAAACAGCAGTTGTCACCAAAACAATGCAGCCATTATATATATATGGAATATAATTACCGAAAAATAATTAAGTAATTATTATCCACCATGGTCAAGGAAAAATTAGACAATGAGGGATGTGAGACATACAAATACGTCAATATTATATTATATTGACGTCCACAACTCGACAAAAATTTATTTAGAATACACAAAAAATTGTGACGATATGCTGTGGACGTAGTTAATACCATAATTATTATGCAGATTTTTTTGTTTAAACATATTTTATTGTAATATAATATTACAAGAGGGATCGGGGCACAAGTTATAACAACTTAAATCCGCCCCTCTCCCATTAACATTTTAACAAATACAACGTAGATGACGAATATAACATATATACAGGATGATGTATGGTGTGGTTGTGATTGCTGCCAGTCCTATCCTGCTTTTGAAATTTCATCTGAGGTAGTCAACATTTGTAACGCAAAGGAGGATCTCGCCTATATTTGTTAGCGGAGGGGGCCTAATTAAAGCGTTTCGTTGATGAAATGTATGAGTAAACAAAATGGAAAAGAATTTCATTGCGTCGATTCGATTCTGATGATATCCCTGTGAGTAAGGAGGAAATGTTAGATATTATAAATTGGTGGGCTGCAATCTTATTGAAGAGTTCGCATCTTTCGGTAGCATACAGGGGGCACTCACAGAAATAATGAAAGGCATCTTCGACTTCGTATCCACATGTGCATTTAGAGGTATCAGAGATAAAATTGTTGTACATATCTGATTTTAATTCACTACAATAGTTGCGAATTCTGCAGTGTAAAATGCTTAGTTTTCTTGGACTGTTAATAAAGAATTGGGGAGGTTTCGTGGGCGGGTCAATTAATTTCAAATTCAGGAAGAGTACTTACATTTGTAATAGGCTGTGGTAGTTTATTCCAAGATAGCGTACTTTTAGGTAAATAAGAGTTTCTGAAATGTTCTGTATGCGAACGGTATGAATAGAATTTGTCAGGTTCGCGCATATCATATCGATTACTGGCAACTTGTCTTGATCGGGGTGGCAACATGAGCGTGAGATATTGGGGACTTGGTTGTTTATTATTTTAAACATGCATGGTGTGCAACTCGTGGAGTTCTTGTCGAATTTCAAGCCTTGACCATCCTACTTCGTCAAACAAGCGATTTATATCTACGGAACGCGTTAATCCTGTTACTATTCTTGCAGCATCCTTGTGTATGTCATCGAACTTTTTTAATAAGTAATCTGTTGCTGTGCCCCACACTACATCGGCATAGTCTATAATTGGTAATATATATGCTATGTATATTTTTTCAAGCGACTTTCGGTCTAGGTCGTACTTCAGTCTTCTTAACTGTGAGAGACGCGATGTTGCTTTGTTTGCTATTGTATTTATATGAGTGTTCCAGTTTAGATTCGATTGTATTTCAAGTCCAAGATGTTTGTGTGAGTTTGTAAATAATACATTTTCTTGTTCGAATTTTAAATTCGGGGTCACGTTGTTATTTGTAAGGGAAAAGGAAATTGCCCTAGTTTTCGTTGGGTTAAATTTAACTAACCATTTATTTATATATATATATATCTTTATTGTCCTCCTCGTGGGAGAGTATAATATATAGTATTACACAAGAACATATATATACAGTTCAATAAGAAGAATATGTAGGTTTACAAACAGTTGGGGTAAATGATAAGTAACGTATATACAAAGCTGATCCACGTACACTCCCAATCATACGCCTTAAACAGCTCAACCATCGCACACATTTACCATTTACCACCAACGATCACACGCACCCACGCATACACACACGCACACCCTCACCCTCACACACACACCCCATTCAGCATGCATAAACACTCGCATACATTCATAGTTATACATACGCACGAACACGCATACTCTCACACAGGCACACACACCACCTGTCTCTCTCTCTCACTCACTAACCAACCTCACACGCGCAGACACGCACGCATACATGTATAGTGATACATATGCACCCACAGACGACGGCACACATACACGAGTATCTAGGCAGACAACAGACTGGCGCATGCCCACATAATGTCACATACAAGAACAAATATAATACATGCAGTGTCACAGGTAATTGGATATATAAGTAATAGAATAGCATAAATGTACGTGGTCAAGCTATCTAAACATTTGATTCAGTGTATAGCTGCCAACATAGACTTCATTTTGCAAACATAAATTAGATCTTGATTGCAACCGCGCATTACATATACGATAGACTGGTTTGAATGCATAACACACGTACAATTGCATACCAAAGCGAATGCCCCCACCAAGAGAGCAAAAGATGGAGTGTGTCAACACAAGGCCTACCTTTGTCGGCCAAGCGTCAACGAACACCACCTCCGCTCTCTGGATAAACACAGCATTACATGACAATTAGTCAGTCGCCGTCAGAAACCTGCACAAAAACACGTAGGTTTGCCACAACTTGTGTGTATGGCCAACAATGAAAGAAACATAATACATTGGATCTTCAATGAAAGAGAATAGTTCAACTGGCAGGTTGGTTAAATGTAATAGGAAGAGCTCTTCGTCGTCCAGTTCATTTGCCCAAAGAGAAAACAATATTCCAAATTCGTCAATCATCTCGTACCACATGTTGTTTCGACACTCCCTTAAAGCAGGGTGATTGCAGTGAATGATAATATGTTTAGGCTCATCTTCATTGCTTTTGTTACATAGCGTACATACATTTGCTTTTGTTGATGCTGTTTCGGCGATTAGTTTTGCGACTGTATAGAAGGCAACCTTTTTCTCTGGGTACATGCGGCAAGCTTTCCATATATGGGATGGTTGCAAGCAGGTTTGCATTTGACTAAACCGAACCAGGGACAGATCATTTGACATGTCCTCATGCCAGACAAACTCACAACGAATATTTATCGCGGTTTTAACGATCCGATTCCATTCCGATTTAGTCGGGAAAAGACCACTGTTGGAAAAGTTCTCAAGATATTGACTCAGATTATATGACGTTAGAACTTGTTCGATATCCGAAATGAATGAATTCTTATTTGAGAACTCTTGGGCGAGGTGCGAGTAGAGTCTGTTTACAAATATCTCTTTGCATGCTTTGGACGGCGAAAGGCGACAAAGACTTCCAAATAAACTCAACTTACGCGCACCAATGAACGAACAAATTGGGCGCATGCCCAGTAAGCCTAACGCGATACACGTTCTTGTCCTAACAGGGAAGCCTTGGATACGCTTAAGACAAAATCGGTGGATCTTTTCAATGGATAATGCGTCAGAGACGGTCATGCCACAAAGAAACTCAGTACCATATAGACCTTTTGGTAGAACAACCGACTTATAAATAATTTCACAGCTTAATGGTGTAATTCCTCCAGCATACAGACCGGTATTACTAAGGAGAAAATATGTTGATCTGATTTTGTCACAAACTTTCTCAGCTAGATCTTTGACGAAGTTTTGATTACTGATGTGTATACCTAGGTGAGTTAGTTCGTCCGTTTCTGACACACTGCCATCATTAAGCCTCCAATGTCTGATAATGCCATCGCTATGTCTAGCTGATTCATTGAATACAATGACTTTGCATTTAGTGGGGTTATACAGAAAACGCCATTTCTGGCTGTATGAAGAGCAGATGTCACACAAGCGTTGTAGGCCGTAGCTAGATAGTGACATTAACGTCATGTCGTCAGCCTGTGTTGGCGACGAACAATTTGTGGAGATAAGGCGAAAACCAAAGTTTGTAGCCTCGAGTGCATGCAATAAGTCATCGATATACATCATGTAGAGAAGCGAGAGTATACCTCCCTGCCTTGCTCCCTGTTTTATTTCAATTGCTCTAGAAAGTATACCGACATGTTTAACAATACATGTTATACCATAGTCCAAGTCTTCTCGTACTAAAACCGGCTAAGATATTGGGATGGAGGTGCCGGTCTTTAGTCCAAGACCGCTTGTATACCAATCCTATGACACGACTTACGCCCACGATCTGTGGCGGGAATTTGTGGTGTATTTTACTCGATTTACCTAGCAAATCAATACATGATGCTATATACATCGGAAAGGCTTACA
Source organism: Siphonodentalium dalli (assembly GCA_032622095.1). Lineage (NCBI taxonomy): Eukaryota > Metazoa > Mollusca > Scaphopoda > Gadilida > Siphonodentaliidae > Siphonodentalium > Siphonodentalium dalli. Next base: position 59,647,845 of record CP136067.1, read on the forward strand.
TCTTATGGTCATAATGGTGTATAATAATCTAACTTTAATGTTAAATTACACATAGAATATTCCGGTTGATTGACACAAACATCGATTTGTTTATCTGTTTGTTTACGTTTTAACCGAAAGCCGAAGTGGTCCGAATAAGTTCGGCATAATCCGCTGTTTGTTCTGGGAATTCTACTTTCCGTTTCTATATATAGCGCGGGTTTTCCGAACAAAAATGTCGAAAACCGATCGCCCGAAAGTCCAGTTTTCTATGTGCTTTCAGAACAATTCCCGCACTAAAAACTTAATGACATAATGGAGGATCAGAACGGTAGTTTTGTTGACAATTTTAGCAAGCAACTTGTCAAAATTGGAGCAAATTAGAACTCTTATGTCTGACTTGCCATGCGTGTGCATTTTGATTTGTGTGTTGATAAAATAATCGGAGAACCGAATCACACAGTTTCGAAATATAGTTCTTCCGTTTTAGTGGGACTTTTCAAACTTAAGGTTCATTTATTTAGTGTATTACATTTATATCTCCAATGTTTAATTAATCTATTTATTATTTTATTTATTGACACACATAATTACGATTACAATGGAGAATTCATCGTAATTTGCGTTGTTGTCCAAAATCTACGGAATATTTTCAACGGAAAATGCCGAACACAGTTCGCGAGGTCAACCGAGTTCGCATACTTTTAAAAAATTGTAAACATTGAGGTAAATGTCTCTTTTCGCATTAAATTACCGTTTTAAATTCACAACTGATGTGGGTTTCAGATAAAATAGCATGTCTTCTGCGGAAAATATCCGTTTATTGTCGCAATTGTGATATGTTATTTCATATAATTGTGGTTTTATTTGAGCGGGTCACTAACGCTTAAGTCGTGTCATAAGAATGCATGGGCCTGGAACTCGGACTAAAGACCGGCACCTCCATCCCAATATCTTAGCCGGTTTTAGTACGAGAAGACTTGGACTAGTTATACCACTGAGAAACTCCTTTAATAAAAGCCATATTTTACCATCACTGTATTTTGTCACTGTTGGTTTAACAATATGATACCGTTGGTTTGCCTACGGTATTATACCGTTGCTAGTTTTGACGGCCAAGTACCGTTGCACAAACACGAGGTATGGATAGGATCACCTCCCTTGTGAGATTCGCAATGCATCTCGGGTAAATTCGCCATTAATTGATGTCTCAGTGTCTGTCTCCGTCATTCGCGGGAGATTTGTTTTATAATTTAGTAGGCCTACTTTTTAATATGTTTCAACAGCTTGGGACAGGTTCCAAGCCGTTTAAATAGCACTAACGGTCTACCGAACGGGCTAAAGAAAGTGTAAACAAGCCCTATTTAACCACTTGCGATGTTTTAATAGCGACCGCGAAAATAGGTCACCTAGTAAAATTGGTTTGCACTGCAGTCATTCACTCTATAAGTATTAGTTATAACGGATCACTTTTCACATTTTCGCTAGTTTCTCTACTAATAAACGAATCAAAGTAATTATTTTTGTTGGATCTTCTAGTCAGCTATATTACTACTTTGTACTGTTATTTCAACAGTATCCTACCGTGTATTCCAACAGTACAATGTATCAACGGTATACTGTTATTTCAACAGTATCCTACCGTTTACTTCAACAGTACAATGTATCAACGGTATACTGTTATTTCGACAGGGATTGTACTGGCAACTAAGTTGACGGTGCATTACCGTAGTTATAACGTTATTAAATTTTACAGTGATGAAAACCACGGAGGTGCAATTTCAACAATAACCCGTTTATCCAGACGGTGTCAAATGCCTTATGCACGTCTAAGAAACAAGCATACAGCTTGGTATGTTGTTCTTTGGTATAATTAATACTTTCATGTAATATGTATGAAGACATGAGGCAGCTTACTTTTTTCTGAAAGCCGTTTTGTAGGGGGTGTACTTTGATAAGGTTTGGTGTGTTACACTCCATACGGCATAAGATTACTTTTTCTAATGTTTTGTATATCACTGGAAGAAGAGTTATTGCCCTGTAACTATCAAAATTTGTTTTCGGTTTATCTCCACCTTTGTGCAAAGAAACCATCATACCGATTTTGGCTTTTGGAGGTATGTATTGAAACTCAAGCATTTTGCTCAATACATGCGCGATACATTCTTTTAGTTTGTTACCCCCATAAACGATATGTTCATAGCATACCATGTCGGGTCCCGCGGCTTTTCCCATATTCATGGCCTTAAGAATAATTTCCAATTCATCCACAGACACGGGGTAAAGAAGGAGTTTGTCGCAGACAGTAGCGTCACGGTTATTTTCATATGTCAGATTGTCAACGAATGAATTAACATATTCACGATGGTCCTGATCAAATGTGCCTGATTCAAGTGGATTATATAAACGTTCATAGTATTCAGCCCACGCGTTTGTGATTTCTTGCGGATTTCTTAGTGTGGAACCATCGAACGTAAACAAATTGTTGTTTTCGGAATTACTTTTCGCCTTGCGCCGATTGAATAGTCTGAAAAAATGTTCCTGATTCATCTCGGCCGCGTTGTCAATAACGTCGTTTTGATCTGACAAGAATTTCGTGTTTGATTTACGAAGCTCTCTACGAAATGCACACTTTGCGGCTTTGTAGTGAGTGTATGACATATGGTCTTCCCCACGTGGTCTACCTTCGGCAATCCATGTGCGCCTGAAGCTACGCATGTCGCTGTGCATGCCGCTCAGTTTATCATTCCAAAACGGCTTGACGTGAGATTTAAACGACTTTTGTGGAACGAAGAGCGTTGATGCCGAATCAATGGCTTCCACGATGTTCGAGTAATACGTGCAAAGACTGTCCGTATCAACGATTTGCGTTTCAGGTACCAGATTTTCAACACAGTTTTGATAACCTATTATAGACGACTCTGAGGAGAGGAATTTTTTCCAGTTTAGTACACAGCATGGACTTTCTGCAGGGATATATTTCGAAGTGATCTCGATGCTTAATTTCACAGGTCTGTGGTTTGAGTAATCTAAAGCGGAGTCGGATAGAACCTGTGTGGCTGTAACAAGAGGGAGGTTATTTTTATGTATTAATATATGGTCTATTATTGTGCCAGGTCCACCAGTTGCAGGGACGTGGGTTGCTATCAGGCGTGTGAGTGGATCAGAATAGTTAACTGAGACCAGTTTCCTGCGTGACAGAAATTTCGAAAAACTACGGTTTCTGGCATCAGTTTTCTGGATATTTCCGTTTAGATCACCCATTATAATGACATTCCCCATTGTAGAATAATAATCTACAAGTTCATCTAAGGTATCGATATAATTTCGATAGAATTCGACAGTATAGTTAGTTGACGGAAGGTATACTTGAAAAATGTATGTGTACTGTGATTCTGCTAGCTGCAATTGAATCCCGCATATTCTATCATCATTCAGTTGGATGATCGAGACGACACTATCCAACTTTTGGTGCCAGAAAATTGCTACTCCCCCTTTATCGCGACCCATTTGCATCGGAATTCGCTGCGAGAAATCACAAACGGCGTGGGTACCGGTATGACTTACTGATTGTGTCAAGAATATGCACATTATGGTTATGAAGCCAGTGCTCGCTAATACCTAGTATGTCTACATCTTGATTTGCGAGCAACTGTGACATGTATGGCGTACTTCCCATCGCCCCAGTGGCGTTCCATGTGATAATATTCAACATGGTCTCGGTGACAAATTCTACTAACAACAATAAGACAATAGAGCGTGTAAGTACGCGCGACTTGAACATGTTTGGCAAATTATTATTAATATGCACGATAGGAATCAGACTGATCTCTATTTCTATAATTAGATCGCTGCGACCTCGATTGGTTTCTTTCGTCGAATGATCTTTTGGAGAGCCATTGTCTGCAGAGAACGTTAGGCGGCCAGAATCCATCTTCAAAGACTGCATCGAAGTCATCAATGTGCACATTTATTCTAGCCGAAACTGGTGAATCGTAACGACCACCTCTGAGGATTTTTACCACAGAATGTCGAATATCGTATTTGTCTAAGTAGCGCGACAACACAGAGGCGTCAACTGCCACATCGAGATTACCGACAAATACACGCATTGTTTTGATCGGGCGACTGTTTTGCTTTTGTGCGAATCTCTTGTAGTCAGAGCCGTAATTTCGCTAAAATCCGGATTGAGAATCCAAAGCCGATTACGGGGGGCGGAGCTAATTTCGGATTCTAGGTCAGATTTTGAAATCCACGTGGTCTCCGAAACTACGTTTAATGTTCTCCCAGCGTCAAACATGGCTCTTGTATTTGACACAAGTATCATTTGTATCTTATATTTATGTTTGTTGTGAAAGTCATGCTTTTCTTCTATGTGTATATACACGGCACATAATTTGCTGCCAATCCGACTTAATCGTATCTTATTTTTCAAGTTAAAGTGCGTTTATTGATGAGGGCAAGCATATCTAAACATGACAGCTCTAGGCCTCCTGAATCAAATTCCGAAGATGTTGTGAAGAACACAGGAAACTTGTCAGTTGAACAGGGACGTGACGACAGGGTTTGCTTGGGTGTCTCGACCCCCACCACGAACTTTGGTACAATTTGCTTAGCTGTGCAGTCATTCATACGTGAGGAAAATCAGGATTATTTTTACTAACTGTTCCAAATAATGACACTTACAAGCCAGCAAACGCAACAAACAAACCCGATTTTAAATAAATACATATACACACTTATGACTAACTCGGGAGAGGGGTGTCCAGTGATCTGTATATATGTTCAACTTGTTTTGGTAGTCATGTTGCTTTGCCATTACTAATTATTTATTTGTTCAGTGTAATAATATATACTTACCCTTAAGTGAGTCAGCACTTGTCCCCCAATTTATTTGTATGTATAAACAAATGTATGTGTTATATATCATGTGTTATCTAAATTTGACATATATTTGAAATAAATATATCTAAACTAAACTTTGGTACATTCCAGCAGTCGGAAATTTCATGCATGACACAACATTAGTTGGACATTAATTTGACACCATATATAGGTTGTCATTGTTCTCATTGTTTAATTTTTTTTTTCAACCAGTAAAAGTTGGTAATTTTCCAATCTTGGTGTTTGTCAGGTTGGATATTTCCAAGGGGAGCAAATGGAATTCTGCGAACCTGTGAGATTGATGTTTGGTTCAATGGGGGGGGGGGGGGGGGGGGTGTGCAGTTGGCCTGAAATTTGAGGAAACATCTAACCACGTCACTAGAACATATGTCTGTTGTCTATACATAGACTATTGTGCAAAACGACTGCATTTAACGAAACAAAATATTTTCAAGATGAAACATGAAATTGCTATAAGACTAGATGATAGTACATACGTGTATCTGATAATCCATCGATATCATATATATATATATATATAATCCTACTATTTCTTGAATAAGAAGAAACATTATAATAACGAACACAGCAGAAGACAATCCATGCAGGTTCATATGAATTCGGTCAATGGTGACGTATCCGCCGAATTCGAAATCGACATGGGTTCGGGCGGTATTTATGGATGGAATTATGAAATGGACATATGAAAGTGACAATCAACAATGATTTAATTTTGCTTCGCCATCAACCGAAGTGCTCCCCCAGCGTTACTATCAATAGCGTTATTATTTGGCTAATTTCAGTAATATTCTCCCAGTTTACATTCAATAAAACAAATTTGTCTCCGCATTTAAAATTCTTTGGTATAGATCGTTTATATTCTGCAATAATTTGTACACAAGAGACGGATTCTTATGTTTTATTGTGTTTTTAAACTCCGAGGTGGCGAAATCTCGGTTTGTTTACATTATGAACATTTGAGTCCGTAATCGGAATCCAAATCCCAATCGGATTACCACGAAATTAGGATTACGGTCTGTTCGTTTACTGATTCTGCAAATTTGTGGTCTGTTCTTTTGCCGAACCAAGTCGTACGGGGACAAATCTGTAATCTGAATCCAGAATCCGAATTGGATTTTAGCGAAATAACGCCTCTGGGGAACTCCTTCTATTGTAATCTGGTGTGCGCTCTCTGTGGTGTGAATGACGATCACGTTGAATATGCCGGTTTGCGGAATCGTCGCTTGATCTATATCTTCGATATGCATCGTCATCATTGTGCCGTGGGGTTTCGTTGATGTCGTCTACAGTTATGTTCTCGAGTCCGCTATTGGTTTGTTGAAATTCGAGATTATCATATTCGTGTGGGTTACGCACAACATATTTAGAGTTATATCTCTTGTCTGCTGTGCTCATGTTTGTCTGTGTGGTTGTACGTTTATCCGCAGTCGGAGTTGACGTTTCCTTAGGATGAATCTTGGATGGAGACGGTAATGATGAGGATAAGTGTTCAGCAGCTGAGGCAGGCTGAATGTCTACGGTACTCTGTGTATCGCCGTTTGCACTGGCACCTTTTGAGTTTTGCGATCGGTCGGTGTTTGCATTTACAACTTTCCATGTAACTTGGGCGAATCGATTAAGCTCACCATACACATGCTGTACAAATTCCCGGAGGTCTGCCTTCAAATTGTCCACACATCTATGCTCACAATCACACGGTCCGTCGTTGCATTTTGAAGACTTGGAACTACTCTTGTTCGCCTTGTGTGTGTCCTCAAGTGATTTAATTCTGCCACTCAGTGAAGCGATAGATCCCTTGGCTGAATTCCGTTGATTGAGAAACATCTCGCATTTATCTAAAATAGATGAAATGTCTTGCTTCATGGTTTTAATTTCTGCTTTTATTCTGGAAACCCCATTGCATTGATCACTCTCGATTCTTTCCACAGCCAGCTGATTCGAATTGGAAACGCTCTCCACGGACTCAAGTCGACGAAGTATTTCATGGAACTTTACCTCGTTCGTGCTCACTCGTGCAGATAGGTCAGAAGCAACGGTATCAATCTTTGTCTGCATTTGGTCGCGGGATTGTTGCAATAAGTTCACCGTAGCAGCAAGCTGCACGTTGGTGTTGGGCTGCTGAGATCGTTCCTTATCAGCATCACTATAGGTTGACTTGATTGGTTGACTTGATGAGGTTTTTGGAGTAGGAGGTGGTTTTGAAGGAAGATTCTTAGTGCGGGTGGCACTTAGTAAATTTGCTATATGCTCAGCCTTTTCATCGAGAATACATAGGAAGAGTTGATATATGTCGTTGGCCAGTTTTTTTGACACAGGCTCTGAAACTTTGGTCTGTATTCTACGTTTTAAAACGGCATCATCTGACACATTAACTACATCCAACTTCTTGATTTCACTAAAGAGTGTTTGTCGCATTCCGTCTAATGTTACTTCATTGTCTTTTGTAGAGTACAGTAGTTTTGCAACGAAAGTGTCTTTGGGAGTATTATGAAGAAATTCCATCATTAACATAATATAGAATTTGATGTCATAAGGCAAGTATCGTCCGCGTACATTCTTGTGGTTGCATTAATGTGATCAGGGAGGTCGTTTATGTAAACTAAAAATAGGAAAGGGCCAATCATTGAGCCTTGAGGGACACCCGCTGGGATAACTTCAAAATTTGAGAAGGAGTTGTTCACTAAGACCCTTTGTTTGCGATTGAACAGATAATCTTTTAGCCATTCTAAGAGATTTCCAGAGACTCCATATTGTTCCAATTTATATAGCAGCCCCCTGTGCCATATACTCTCTCGAATGCCTTTGATATATAAAAAAATACTGCACATGTATAGAGGCTGTTGTCGAGACTATGGCACAGGTTGTGATATAGTTCTATTAACTGGTATGTTGTACTATGGCCAGGGAGGAAGCCAGACTGGTGATTATATAACAAATTATTTTCCGTGAAGTATGTCATAATATGTTGTATGACCACTTTTTCGAAGATTTTGCCTAATGTCGGAAGGAGAGATGTTGGACGGTATAATTTGCGGAATCGGCTGGGTCGCCTTTTTTGAAAATAGGGATGACGTTTGCCTTTTCCCAGGTCATTGGAAACTTACCAACAAGATCCAATGATTTTTTATAAATTATTAATAGGGGGATTGCGATATTTTCGGCAGTACTATGCAACATTTTTGGGCTGATGCTATCGTGACCATACGCCTTATTTAAATTTAATGATTTTATAGCGCACACGATACTTTGATATGTGATTGGGATTTCGGATAGTATGTTATTGGATCTACGAGGGAAATAAGGGAGATTTTTGGCATCGTCCTGTATTGTGGCATTAGAAATGAATCTTGCGTTGAAACACCTAGCTTTTTCGTAATCATCGGTTGCATATGATTTCCCTTCCATTGATACGTCGCCATTGGGGCTATACAGAGGTGGGGTATTCGTAGATTTCTTTTTGTTAAGTAGATAATTCACAATATGCCAGAAATCGCGGGGAGTGGGGGTTTCATTTATTTTCTCCTCAAGTTTAGTTTCGAATTGCGATTTTGCATACTTTTTCATGTTGTTAACTTTATTTCTAATATCCTTGTATTTTCTCCAAGACTTAGTGTGCTCTGAATTTCGTTTGAGTGCTATTGATCTGAGTCTATCGCGACGTCGTATTTCTCTCCGTATGTCGGAATTAAACCAGAATTTGTCCTTTGTCCTTATCGTCACTGTCATTTTGGGGATTGATTGTTCCATTATTTTAATAAATCTCTCGGTAAATAAGCTTACTGCATGCATCGTTTAGTAATGGTTAGATCACAAGAATAGTTTTTTACCAGAATAAATCGAGTCGGAGACGAGATTTATTCTGGTAAAGAACTATTCGCGTGCTCTGACCTACTTAGAGCACAATTGACCGCACATAATGCGATTATCTCGAAATACGCAATTGATCGTGCGTTGAACACGACGTACAATCCGTGCGCTGGCCGAGATGAACACAATGACCCGTTAGCCACACCAATCATCGTGATTACCCATGCAGTGAATGTGAATGTGAATAAATATGTCCGAAGCGACACGGATTAACGCGTATAACGTGTGACGCGTTTTTCACAAAACAATTAGTCACTCGCAGATAGACCCCGAAGCCACGACAAATAGTTTTCACGGCTGGCTCAACTGAAATTCGTGGCTGGTTAGCTAGCTAAGCCGGCTCGGTCACGACGTTCGTGGCTGACGAAATATGGCGGCTCAGCCGGCTGAGATGTTATCATTCAGCGTATTTTCGCTTCCGAAATGTTCCTAATCCCCGGTTATAGACGCCGTTTTTTTTAGCGTTTGTGGTGAACCCGTAGAATTCCAGACCACACGTAATCTTTTGATGTTGGGCTTTTCCATTATGGCGAAATTCACGAAGGACTGGCATGGATATACTATGTAGTTCCCCATCTAATCGGTATAAGTTACATTGGGACTTCTGTCGACTTCAGACTGCTATCATCACTGCCATATTGCGATTTATACCATAATTGGCTATGCTACTGTGTGTAATATAACACCTGTTTTGTAAATTTCATCTTTACATCCTACTGTGGGTATAACGATTCCTACTATTGGTATAAATTTATACTGTTGTGTAAATGTTTCAACGGCACTTTATGTGTTGAAAGTTTACACCCATAGTAGAACGACCCGTCATTTGACCTCTGGTGACCTCGCTGTCGAAATTTAGCCCAATGTTTCGTCACGCCCGCTTCGCGAAGTAAATACACAATTTTTCCGACTCAAAACACACTGAAATGCGATAAGTGGTCTAAACACAGAGATATATACTATCCAATTCCATTTACTGGGTTTACTTGTCAAAAAATGACACATTAAAGTTAATTTAAAGATGTTTATTCTATGTGCATGCACCGACAAAGTACACGTTTTATACAGGTCGGCGATAGCTGTTGAAAATGTAAACAAAACGCACGTGTTCGTCTGCCTTTCCGCGTTTAAAGCGAACGACGGCTTACATTTTGACAACAACGTATAGATTGTTAATGGTATCTGCAATGTGGGAAATCTGAATGTGTGTTCACATCAGCTGACTGATACCCAAGAAAGTGGCGGATCGCCGAATTTCCTAGAAATATGTATTACTACGCGTGACCCACATTCATGATAGCTTAACATATTTGGGTCACTCGGTGCACATACATGTTAACAGTCACTGGTCAACAGAGTAGAAATACATTTACGAAGCGAACGAAGAATAATAATTATGGTATAAACAAAATACACCCATAGTAGCCGAGAATAAAAAAATTTCACCACTCGTGGAATTGTGGTTTTAACCACTCGCCAAAGGCTCGTGGTTAAAACCACAATACCACTCGTGGTGAAAATTTGTTATTCTCGGCTACTATGGCGGCAGTATGGGTGTATTCTATATATATGCATGCATCATTGAATGATGAACCCGATAGTAATGATATATAATATTTCCAACTATTTTCTATTCTTATGTGTATATATTGACAAATGCCAGCGATGTCTGAGACTGGATGTTGTCGATATAAACAATTTATATTTTAACCCTTTCAATACCGAATGGATGCGCCTATTCAGTTATATGAAAACATGCATTGGGATAGTCTATTCCACATTAAGGGGCCCGGTGTTCTGATAATATAACAACCATTCCGTGTCCATGCGAGTATGCCAATATTAGGCAATGCGGTTTAGTTCTTTGCGATTCACAGTACAGTTGTGCTTGACATATAAGCCCATGCAGACGGCTCAGCCATTTTACAATTCCGGCGGCGGAGATTTTTAGATGTGGCTGGCGTTAGAGATAATATGACTGGCGGTGGCTTGTGGCCAATATGGCTGGCGGCGGCGGCGGCGGCGTGCGATGGCGGCTTCTGGCTCTACTCGCAGATGTGTTTGGAAAGTCAAATGTGGAAGTCGCATGATTGTGTCTTACTATTATTATATACATTGTATAAGTGGATAATGAATTCCGAAGAAGTCTGTGTGCCAGAATGATGACATGGAATTTGGACCTGTAACCAACAACCAACTACTTTTTGCCAAAGGTAATGCTGCACATCATTATTATGTGACAAACGTGTCGCCTTTTCAAGAAACTGTTTCGAAATTACTACCATAATAGTCCATTGGTTCCTCCATATTCTCCAGATACAAGTTCTGTTGTTTGTTATATCGGATATATGGAGCGCTATAATGTGAAGTGGTGATTCTGTTGGATTATTGGATATATTTGTGGTAAATTACACCCAATTCCCAAGGCTGACAAACTAATATTTCAGTGATATCCCATTGTTCGAGACGCGCCACTCTTAACAAACAAACCGCGCGGTCGTTTCAATGTAGCTTCAGTTATTATACAAGAGGACGTGCATCCCCCACCCGCACTCCCCTTATATACGCCGTCCCTATATATGTGCCTGCTTATTATATTAGAGGTTCATAAATAGTAACGGCGTATAATGGCAGTGTGTTTGGGGGAAGCAGAGCGCTGTTCGTGCCCCTGTCGCCTCTGGTAATTGAAGCTACTTCGAAGCGACCGTCGATTTGTCTGTTGTGAGTTGAGTGTGCCTAACAATGGGGTAATCATTGAACTATTCATTCGCCAGCCTTGGGAATCGGTGTGCTTTACCAAAAATCAGGGAACGATTGCAACAATGGGATTGTGCTCTAATGTCATTTACTGGTTGCAGCAATTCATGCCATTTGCTCTCATTTATTAAGATATTCGCTTTTTGAAAATCTGCATTTTTATAGTTCCAGATAGTTCTTGTGAAAGAGGTCGCATGCAATTGATCATATGAAATTGTCGCGTAAACAGCGTAATGATCAGACAATTCAAGATTTAGAACGTCAGCGTCCCGGACACTCAAGTTGTTACTCACGATTCTAGGATCGAGTAGGGTGCTGGTTCTAGTGGTAACTTTAGTTACAGACATGACAATTGGAACTTATTCCCTATTCCTTATTCCTTATTTTCAAAAATGTCGCTTTCGACCAATTTGACGGCATGGGTGGGTGGCCCGCCCCAAATACCACCTAGAAACACCCCGACCCCCCACCATCACCCCCGGGGGGTGCCACCCCGAGGGGGTGAAAATGGGGTATGGACCATTTTCGAGAACGGTAAGGATTTCGACCGATTTGACGGCATGGGTGGGTGGCCCGCCCCAAATACCATCTAGAAATACCCCGACCCCCACCCATCACCCCCGGGGGGGTGCCACCCCGAGGGGATGAAAATGGGGTATGGACCATTTTCGAGAACGGTAAGGATTTCGACCGATTTGACGGCATGGGTGGGTGGCCCGCCCCAAATACCACCTAGAAACACCCGACCCCCACCCATCACCCCCGGGGTGCCACCCCGAGGGGGTGAAAATGGGGTATGGACCATTTTCGAGAACGGTAAGGATTTCGACCGATTTGACGGCATGGGTGGGTGGCCCGCCCCAAATACCACCTAGAAACACCCCGACCCCCCACCCATCACCCCCGGGGGTGTTCACCCGAGGGGGTGAAAATGGGGTATGGACCATTTTCGAGAACGGTAAGGATTTCGACCGATTTGACGGCATGGGTGGGTGGCCCGTCCCAAATACCACCTAGAAACACCCCGACCCCCACCCATCACCCCCGGGGGGTGCCACCCCGAGGGGGTTAAAATGGGGTATGGACCATTTTCGAGAACGGTAAGGATTTCGACCGATTTGACGGCATGGCTGGGTGGCCCGCCCCAATACCACATAGAAACACCCCGACCCCCCACCAATCACCCCCGTGCCACCCCGAGGGGGTGAGTATGGGGCCGGCCTCAAATACCACATAGAAACACATCACCTTTCACCCCGGATAATACATCGGGTTTGAGCCATTTTATTGCTGATTCCTTATCCGCAAAAATGTCTCTTCTGGCCCGCCACAAGTATCACCTAGAACGCCCCCCCCCCAATGCTCACACCAAATACCCCATAGTAACACCACACCCACATCCACTGGGGTCATGCATTCTGATGCAGCCGGTATCAAGTTCTGATCAAAGGGCGGCCGGTGTCCTTTGATGTAGCAAAAATAGATTCTTGTATTTGACGTCATTGCAACGTTCAAAGACAATGTATCAATTTCGACGATCGACGCAATTCTTGTGAATAGAAATGTACTTGATGACTCCGTGTCTGACTGAGATTAGGGAGTATTTTGTCGTGACCAGGGACGTGGGACGTGGCTTTGTTCTCGTGTGTGGGATTAAGTCCATGCATTTAGTTCCTTGCTCCATGTTCCTTATTCAGTCTCCAATTAAAATATTATAGTTCCCTGTTCCCTGTTTCTAATTCTAATTCAAATTTGTTTTTGGTAGCTAGTATTTCTTCATCCACCGATTCGAAATATTTGCCGGATTGGCCAGGATCGTCAGCAAGTAGCTCATTATACCAGGCCACGAATTGGGCGCAAGTAGAGTCAAAACTAACCCCGAAATTGTTAGATTGCCGATTGTGGGAGATCTGCTCCACTTGTGACCAACTCTTGTGATAAATTCGGGGGGGGGGGGGGGTCAATCCTATTTATGGCCATTTTTGGAGTGAATTCGTACATATACACCCTATTATAGGGGCAAATCACCACAATAAGAGTACCCGGGTAGCCCATTATACCCGGCCACAAATTGGGCGTAGGTACAGTATGGCGTCAAAACGGACCGTAAAATGTTGCTACATATGAGGCCCCCCGGGTAGCCCATTATACCCGGCCACAAATTGGGCGTAGGTAAAGTATGGCGTCAAAACGGACCGTAAAATGTTGCTACATATGAGGCCCCCACCCCCTTTTCGTACGCCGTATTCCATGCCCTGTTATGGGGTACGCCGTATTCCGGCCCCTCTGTTAGGAGGTATTCGGTATTCCAAAAAATGCCGATAATCGTACGCCGACCTTCCAAAAAATGATCATAATAATAGTATAAATGCGATTTTTTGTCACAATAAATGATAAATTCACGGTTTGACAAACAGATCGTCGATCATCGTCATTTTAGATCACTTTAGACGTGATCGACTAGTTGCATTTATTTCTCGGTGAACGCGCAACAGCTCATAACTGCAACCCCATTATTACATCGACGCGTCATCGATTTCGCGTAATGTTTTGGGCGCATTTGGACTCGCGCGGGATTGACTTAATAAATCATCAGGTTTCAATATAAAGAAATTGTTCCTGTTGACTTTTGCCAAGGGTGCTATGGGATATTTTGGGCTGATTTTGTCACGATACACTTTTCGATTTAAATACGTTTACAAAAGTGGCTTTTTCGCTAAATGTATATACAAATAAGGATTAACTGTCATGTGGACTGTTTTTTATGGAGATGTAACCGGGAGGTAAGTGGTCATAACTTGTATGTAAAACCCTTCGGGTTTTACACAAGTTATAACCACTTACCTCACGGTTACATCTCCATAAAAACAGTCCACATGACAGTTAATCCTCATATATATGGAGTGACTGTAAGGTCATGAGTGGGATGTACATATGTTGTCTGTATGATCATGGATGGGGTGTGTGGATAAATAGGAAGTGATTTTATGGTTACGGGTAATTGTGTATACATGGAATGACTGTATGGTCATGATTGAACTTGGAGTAATCTGGGTGGACATTATCGAGCGTGTGGGTATATAGGGAGTGTCCTGTTTTTTATATCAGACAGATACAAGCAGAAGTGCCGGTCGCGTTATGGGCGTTATGAGGCCGTTATGATATGATGAATGGTACTATATGATGACATGGTGGTCGAATATGCACACGAAGCTATTCTACCCATTCATTCATACAGATAATTAGCACAAAATATTATATTGCGCCATCAAAACCTGCGTCCAAGATGATTTGCTCGAACCCGAATACCAGTTAATTCGGGGGTATGAATCCCGCGTACAGCTTCAAAACACCCTGAATCCCGCGTACCAAAAAGGGAGGGTGATACCCTCATATTCGCTCTTTCTCCAAAACTTGTATTTAATTCAAATATCATGATTAATGGAAACCAAACAAAATTGAGCCACTTTGTTGACTTGTGCCCTTTAATAGTTGAATCATCGTTATGAGTATATATTCAAATTGTACACCATGGAGTAACCGATGATGTATCCGTCCAAACGACGTATCGCGCAGCTCCGCACGTTGAGACGTCTATGAGATACAGCCATTTGAATATAAGTGGTGGAAATTGATGTACTTTGTGGGCGTGACTTAGAGTTCAAACTCTCTAAGAGGTCAAAGAATACACCGTACATATATCATAATTGGAAACAGATTTTGCTCGCATACAGGGCGATTCCTATCAAGTCGGGCATGCTCTGGTCCATCGTACACTTGGTTTGACGCCAAACAACCGAGAAACTCTGATGTAGACAACGTGAACATACGTCAATCAAACCCTGTTCCTCAAGGGTTTCGCCAAATTGCAATGAGACTTTACAGTAGGAAACATAATTTTGTCGATGGATTTCTCTTACATGTTTCAAGTTATCGAACTGAAATTTGGTATTTAGGGGCTTCTCGGTGCGCTAAATCAGATAGAATTGTCACCGAGATATTCCGATGGCCCAAAATGTGTCAATGACGCCGTTGGTATACCACATGGGTGGGGGGGTCGGGGTGTTTCTAGGTGGTATTTGGGGCGGGCCACCCACCCATGCCGTCAAATCTGTCGAAATCCTTACCGTTCTCGAAAATGGTCCATACCCCATTTTCACCCCCTCGGGGTGGCACCCCCGGGGGTGATGGGTGGGGGGTCGGGGTGTTTCTAGGTGGTATTTGGGGCGGGCCACCCACCCATGCCGTCAAATCGGTCGAAATCCTTACCGTTCTCGAAAATGGTCCATATCCCATTTTCACCCCCTCGGGGTGGCACCCCCCGGGGGTGATGGGTGGGGGGGTCGGGGTGTTTCTAGGTGGTATTTGGGGGGGGGCCACCCACCCATGCCGTCAAATCGGTCGAAAGCGACATTTTTGAAAATAAGAAATAAGGAATAGGGAATAAGTTCCAATTGTCATGTCTGTACTCTAGTTGGGGTTTTTATTACGTCCTTAAGTGTATAGAAATCAATAATATTTTTGAGTTTGGAAGTGGGGCATAGTAGATTGGAGTTAAAATCTCCAAGTAGAATTATATTTTGGGAGACATCTATCGTGCCTGAGATATGGACAAATCTAGCAGATCCCAATAGTTCGATCGGCAATATTGATCTGATCGATACGATAAGCATAGCAAAATATGTTGTGATTTTGAGACAATGTCAAACCATAGCATTGAAGAAGTATCGGTTTCTAAATCGTTTCTCCTCTTGAAGACCAGATGAGAGGAGACGTATACGCATAGTCCACCGCCGTAGGAATCTCGATCAAGTCGGATAGGGGGACTGAAATTATCAATCTCTAGTCTATCGGAGGGGTAAGAGGGGTCGAGGTGAGTTTCGGTGAAACATATATAGGATATCGAAGTCATTTATCATATCGGCTATCTTTTCCAGTTTATGTCTTATGCTCCGTACATTATAATGGTATACTGTTAATGTGTTGCCTTCGTGTACAGTTTTATGGCTTGGGCTGGGCCCTGGGTTGCTGTGTACCGATCCGGAGCATAACAAAAGCATTGATATGACCAGAAGAATTAGAGGGAGATTTATTCTTAATCCTTGAGGTATCTTATAAATTCTATGGGTTTTCGTACTTAATGGTGAGTGGCGAGTAGAAAGCCTCCCTGAATTGAATACGCCAGTCGCGATGCGGTGCTGCAGTGGCGATATTCCCATTTAGGTTGGAAAAAGGAACAGTTTCGGCGGCACCGGAGCGAGACTGGCGTACATTGGATACAAATATTTAAATATGTCGTGTTGGAGCGGATAGGTGGATGACAGCGCAAGGTGGAAAATGTGATTGTCGGATATCAGTATCGGCCTATTGTTGACAGAAAACATGATGAAAACATGAGAGAAACATGAGAATAATAACTGTACATAATAATGGTGTGAAATATGAGGTGAAGATGTATCAATAACATGTGAAGTATGCATAGACCGGGTCGAGTATTTCGTTTTGGAACGGGGAGGAGAAAGTTATTGTGTCGCTTTGGGTCTCGTATTTTGAAAGATCGAGGCCTACTTGTGCTTCATATGCGGAGCCATTGATATATAAAATGCGATGTACAGAGGCGGCAGAGTATGGCAGAATACAGTATTATGCATAGGCCTACCCGGACTTGTCCGCAAAGCATACGTTAGTTCAGACCGCGAAGATAATTTTTCATGAGCATCCCATTTTGACGAGGCTAGTGTTTGTTTGTGCTTCTGGGCTCCAGTAGTATTGTCTACTCGGCTGTTAAATTGGCTGAAAGATTGATCATGCCACACCACTGTTATGCAGATATACATGTAATTTATCTACATGTGTGCCCAAAAACCAGCTGGCTTTGGTGAATGAAAATTTGTATAAAAAACACAGGCTACATATCTATTACACTTTTCAGTCACTCCATTTACCCCGTTAAAAATAGAAAAAAAACATTTTCCTATGAGATCACAACTTAATTATTGTCGCGATGGTATACGAGGTCCGTGCATTACATGGAGAGTGTTAGTGCAAGAAGCTTTTTGCTTTCTTTCGCCATAACAGTGTGAACATCCATAATGACGAAAATGGTGTGATTACAGCCCTGGCTACTAGTTCATTACTAGTGTAACATTTCAATGATTTGTGCAAGAAACAGCGAGGACCATTCATTTTGGTTGACTTTTTGCAAATTTGTTTTTCCTTAGTTTGTTCGACTATGGTTTCAGTATTTGAACATATTGAAAATATAGAGTTAGTGCGCCTTGTTTCTTTCTTGATTACGCAAGGCCCTACTCTGATAACATGTGTTTCTGGCATGTCAGTACTGGACAAACTATTATCACTCTGGTGCGATTCGACAAATTTAGCCGTTTCGGATGATTTAGTATTATTTGTGACGTCACACTGTGGTTGCATTTCGAGCGACTGTGTGTCCCACGATTGTGGTATAGAAATGATCGTTTTGGATTTTGTACAACAGTCGGCATGTTTCTTCGCAAGAAGCCTGTCATACTTGCAAAACGCGACCCCTTTTGATGTTATTAAACCCATTTTGTCATTTAAACAGAACACTTTACTTGTTTTCAATGAAATTTGTGACAGAGAGCGGAGACACTGATCGGAAATTCCACTTAAATTTGATGTATTTGATTGCGATTTCAGCAGAAATCGTTCGTTAGATTCTTCGTTATTTAGTGTGTTCGATTGCGATTCCCGCCGTAGAAATCGTTCATGAGATTCATCGCCATTTGATGTGTTCGATTGTGATTTCAGCCGAAATCGTTCACGAGATTCATCTTTGGATGTATTTGATTTTGATAGCGATTTCAGCAGAATTCGTTCATTTAATTCATCATTACTTCTCCAGTTGTTCCATTGAGGAAATGATATGGACTTATCTACAACATATATATATATAGTTTATTTAATTCAGGCTCAAATGGCCCATATGATAGAGATATCAATTATATGTAATACAGAATTTCTTTCCAATGTTTGAAAAGATAAGATTCATAAAATAAATCGGAATTAATGATTGCATGCAAAATTGTATTTTCAGATTCAGTCACACGTTCTCTCAGACCATACACACTCTTTCTTATCAAACATAGGAACAGAACTCACAACATCCCTGGCATACATCCCACTTGCGCTACATCTCCATTCATACCCCATAAACTTCCTATAGGCATTGTTATAACATACAATTAATTTGCGGTAACTGCGCTGGGTGAAATTTTCCCACAGAGTACAACAATATAATGATGAAATATAAGCATGAAAAAGATGGCGTTTTACATCAAATGAACACTTGTAAAACTTTTTCATGAGGATATTGGAACGGGAACAAATTGATCTATATTGCCTCATAATATCATCATCATCAATAAGATCGTCTCTGAGAATATGTCCAAGGTATTTATAGGCGGGAACAAACTTATCTCTGGTTCGCGGCGGACTGTCGTTTTCCGATTCAAAAGAATCACACGATAAATCTATCGTAATATTGGCATCGCCAAAAGTTACGTTTCGGTTAAATTGGTGGAATCGAACATTATGTTCTATATATAGCAGCAGCCATAGACTCTGTTGGGGTAGACACTTCTCGAAACTTTAGTTCTTCGACTTGCGGCCGATCATTATCACCGAACCTATTCCCCATTTCAATAAGGATTTCCTTGAACGTCATATGCGAACTATTTTCTTCGAGCGACTTGTGATAGTCGAGGGCGGAACCCTCCAGACAAGATGACAGTGTAAATTTACATTCGGCTTTATTCCAACGTTGAAATTCAGCAAATGAACGGAATTCGAAATCAAACGGCTGCCCAGTTACTTTACCGTCCTTTGATAATGGTATTTGTGGCGGTATTGAGTTTACTCCATTTATAGGTACATCTCGACCATAATTTTGTCTGGGTCCCGTGTCGGCAGACGCAGGCATATTTTGGGCTGGTTTTGCATTTACCTTCTCGCGCCCGGATGTTACTGAAATTCCACAGATTGTTGGTTCCCGTAATGAGTTTTGGTAAGACCGACGTTGAAATGTTATGTCAACATCACCCCTTTCTGGCGATTTGGTTAGTTTTTCCGTTGTAACAGTTTGGTAACCACCATAAACTTGTTCGTCAGTTCCGCTAATTGTTATAGGAACATTTTGCATAGGTGGGTTAGTTGGAATTCCGCCAGATGGATATTGTTGCATTGGAACATTCTGAGTAGTAACTAAACTCAGATTGTTGGACTGGCCATGATCGGGGGGGTTATTTGGTACCTGTATCTGAGGTACTGACGCATTATCACCGTATTGTGTTGGCGGAACCTGTGGATCCACTCCCAATTGCATAGCTACATTTGATGGTTGCATTGTAGGTTGAATTTGGCATTTGCTGATACGGTTGTTGACTAACAACCGGAGTCTGCCGAGAGTTTATAGGTGGTTGATCTGTTATCGGAATATAAGGCACATTTTGACCAAAAGCATCCGTAAGCATCCAACCAGTTTGCTGTTTGGGGTCATTTCCACACGATGGTGCGGTGACAAACTGTTGACTCATCGGACCAGGACTGTTCGTTGGAGGATTCATTGTTGTCCCCACGGGGAAATTTTGCCCATTCCCCATTGACTGCATCCCGGAAACTGTCTGAGCAGAAGGGATGGCTCCGGCAATCATGGTTGTCGCTACAGACATCATTGCCCGATTTAAATAGCCCCCAGGCGGGATTTGAACTGCCATAGCTTGATTATACCCTGGTTGTGGATGCATATTCACTGCAGGGTTATTTTGCTGTGCCAACGCTTGGTGTATTTCTCCGGATTGGTTTACCACCGGTTTGCTAACGGGTGGGACCGAAACTGATGACCCGAACATTGTAGAAACCTCATTCTGAGGTACATGTTGGGGCACAGAACCCGACACAGAATTCCCCAGCCAAACTTGATTCGCCCCTGCATTGCTTTGCATTGCCCCAAGTGGACCCGATAATGTCCCTGAAGTCGTGCACACATTTGGGGTAGGCATACTCCGAATGTTTGTACCCCATGGCGTTTTATTTGGAACATAGCCATGTGGTAGTGACACTGTGGGCATGGGCCCAGATGTCGGCTGTACTGCCGGTGTCTGTACAGGAAGAGATATTTGTTTGAATGTACGATCTCCAAAGGGAGCATAATTTGTAGTAGCTCCTTTATACCGAGTCCCATTCAACTGAATGGGGACAGTAGCCAACTTGGAAATCGGACACGTCCCTGTTCTGGAACATGTGTAACGAGACGTTGGTACTTGCATACCTTTCCAACCCAGTACGTCGCCCCTATTGGGATACGGTTTCCACCTGTTTGAAACTGGTTTCGCTCTCCTAGTGGACCCTGGATTGGTTACCTTATCAACATTGTGAATTCCCTCAACTTGCTTTGGTCCACTGGTTGTGGACTCACTTGATCTGTGACCACCTGAGCGCCATAACTAAGGAAAGGCGAACCAAACATTTGCATGTTATGTGGATTGAATACCGGCGGATTCCAATATGGCGGCGGTACATGTGGGCGACACCAAAATTGTGGCACGCACGGTTGCACGTCTCTGGGTTGATAAGTAATATATGAACCAGTTGTTGTCGGATCTGGTGTCAAATTTGTGTCCGATTGTGGAATTGTTACCGTCGTATCTGGAATTGTGGACATCAGCAGATTTCCCATCCCATTTCCCGATAAGTAACTGGACATATTTTGCACCTTGGTAACTTGGGCCCCTGAATCAGAAATGGTACCGTCAACATTAGTTGGGTACAATGGTTGTTGGTATGTCATGTTTTGATTCGTTCCAACTGCCATTTGTTCTGTATTCGGGGTTTGGACATTGCTAGACTGCCAAGCGTTAATTTCAGTTGACAATAAGTCCGGCGCGTTGAAACTGTTATGTGATGCCCCACCACCGTTACTCACTTGCGAATATCTTTTTTCGCAATGGTTAGTGTCACTCCCGATAGCCATTGAGTGCATGAACGTTTGATTTGATGGGTAATCATACATTAATCCGATTGAGATGTTTGACCCCGTGTGATTAGAAGCTCCATGAGCAAATCCGGACATTGAATCATCCTGTTGGCTAATCAGCGGATTAGCGACGGAGTGTACACACGACTGTGCGCTTGAGCGAACAATGGCTCAACTCGCTGGCTGTTTATCGGATTATACGCCGCTTTCACATCTGCACTGATGTTTTGAATCATGATGCAAATGACCTACTTCCCGTTTCAACAAAATAACGGTTGGCTGTTTTAACAGATACGAATAGTTCCGAAAATTCCAGCAAGGATTTTCATGAGCTCGCAACGTTGTTATAGCGATGTCCCCTTGTTGGACTGTTTTGGGAAATTATTCGTTATCTTCCAAAAATAATTCGCGCAAATAAAAACTTGCTAATTTCGGAACTCCTCGATAAAAGATGTTATACAAGGTGTAAGTGCACGAATATTGAACAACAAATGGTGATATACTATCCGAAATATGCCTATATAAACGCTATTGGTAGCCTTTATAGACAAATTCCCCCACATTTATAAAACCATTTGAAAAATTGGAAAATAATCCTACGAAAATTGGCAAAAATAATACTCTGGGACAAAAATAATTCAATTGCATGAAATTAAAAAATTGAAAAGAAATTTCCGTGAAAATGGGCAAAAACGAAAAAATAAGTGCCAATTAATTGAAAAATACGGCGAACTTGATTGAAATGTCCGCGCAGCAGAATGAAAACAAAACAGCCTTCATTCCCTACTAAAAAAATAAATAATCCAATAGCAACTGGTTTGAGAAAAAAAAAATATTCAACAAAGTGGCAAACACTTGTGTGAAAAGAAAAAAATGCAAGCCAAAAACAATCAGAAAAATGGCAAAAAAGTATGACAAAAAGCAAAATTATTTTATAAATAAATAAATAGGAAAAATAGTATGCAGTGCAAAGTGCGAAGAGCAAAAATTACGGTGCGGATTGCAGAAATTACCAAAGATAATAAACGGATTGAAAAAACATGTGAAAAATTATTTTGCCAGTGTGAGAAAACAGTGTAAATTACCGGCGAGAAAAATATCAAAAAACGCCGCAAAGATTCGAGTAAGATCGACGACGCCATTTGTTATATTTATGGGGTACAGTGCAGCATTGTGAATAATTATACATGAAGTGCAAGTGTGAAATAATACCTTTTAATAATACAGCAATAGAAATACACGATGTTGTCAATAGGTTGGTTTGGATTCAAGTGATGGGTTTCCGTCAGCCTCGCCATCTCGTGAACTTCCGGCTATCTTCGGGCATCCTCGGTGGTTTCCGGATTTTCCCGTATCTTCGCTCCAATATCGCTATATTGGAGCCGTTTGCCGAGAAGCATCTATTTGATACAGGTTTTACTCTACCAGGCCTAACTATTAAAACCCATAAATACAACAAAAGTACCAATTTCCGGCAGTGATCTATCGCATGGCGATGCATGGAGTTTGAGGACTATTAAATGAACTCCCATGTTATTGTAAGCTTCGAATATAAACGGAGGGGGCCTCGGGGGGGGGGGCAGAAATTAATCCACTCTTTATTCTCATAGTACCAATATTATTTGAGAGAAAGAAACATTTTGACCATTAGTACATTATTTATTCTGAAATAGGGCTCATATGCCAAAAATTGAAAGGTATGGGCACATACATATTTATTAAGAATAGCCCTTAAAATATCGAAACCCAAATTGGAGCCTGTGCAGAATAATTCTATCTCCTAGTTTGAAACACCTTGAAAAAAACGTGTCAAGTTGATTTTGCTTGGTTATAGTATAACTAGCAATTAGCAACTAGCATGTCCCCTTCGGCTTTCCATATATCGCGATACATTGAATACATGATGAATCTTTGCGACACTACTAGTATAAATGTAGATGTTTATATTTTCCATAATCATAATGTGTTTATGAAATTATTGTAAACATGTATATGAGGACAATACTAGTACATGCAGCTGGTAGGCCTACATGTTATTAAAATTTGAGGTAGCTTAAATGGGTTTTTCTGACAGTTAATATTATTACTTTCAGGTAACCAACCAATCCTGCAGTGATGGTGCAACTATACTGATTGATCAAGAGCTCAATGAACCCATATCAAGTGGATCTGACATCAGCAGAGGGGAACTTATGACTCTGATCATGGCATTTACTGTGCGGCATAAATTAAGTGGAATAGCACTGAGGGATTTGATTGAACTGTTAAATACAATACTGCCAAATAGCATACTAGCATCCAAGTATCTCTTTGACAAACACTTCAACACTCCAGATGAACTGGTATTCAATTACTTCTGAGACAAGTGTGAGTCACTCATGGATTCAGACATGCAAAAATGTTCTTTTTGTGGAATCGCGACTTTGACAGACAGAAAGCACATGCTAAAAAGAACTATTTTATAACACTTCCATTGGAAATTCAAATTAGGGATTTGTTTGAAAAACAGGACCTCAGCAAATTCTTGGTGAAGACAGATCCATCACTCTCTGTTTGTGATACAGAATACATCAACAGTATTCGCGATGGAAAGTTATATAAACAGAAATCAGTCTCGGAATTCACCAAACACAGTGATAACATCACCCAAACAATAAGTGCAGATGGCGCGCCTGTATTCAGTTCATCAAATAAAAAATTTCTGGCCTGTGTTCTGCACTATAAATGAGCTACCTGAGAACAAAAAATCAGAATTTATGCTATTGCATTCTTTGTGGTTTGGTTCATCAAAGCCAAATCCAATGCAGTACATGAAACCATTCATCAACGAGATTCAAAAAATAAATTCTCCTGAAAATCCAGGTATTATCTGGAAAGATTTGGATGGCAATGAAAGAAAAACAAAATGTCTTCCTCTGTTATGTGTTTGCGACAGTATCGCCAGACCAGTTTTTAAAGAAGGCAGAAAGTGTTAGTGGCAGCACAGCTCTCGGAAATTACTTGTCTGGGAAACTAACTGTACAACAGAAGCTTTCCATTGGGAGAATGAAAGGTTCTCCTGTTTTGAAAAGTGAATGTTCATTGTATAACAGGTTTTGGGTCAATGGATCACTTTATTCAACGGTTGGCTATGCTTCTAAATTCAGAAGAGATAACTCCATTGTAAAACTTAGAAATGGTAAACTTGTACAAATCGGATGTGTTGTTGTTGGGTGTTTTTTCTGTTGTCATGGGCTTGTTGAATGTGAATGTGTGCGAGAATTGATCATTTGTGGAAATGTCCTGACACAAGCCACCAGAGGATCATATAAACTGTTTGATACATATGTGGAATGTAACCTGATGGAGTCATTCACTCAAATTGATGATATTGATTGTGCTTGTATATCATTCAAGCCCACCGATATTTTCAACAAGTGTATGATTGTGAATAATGGCAAAAAATCTTTTTCTGTCGAATTGATACCTTTTGAAATTGACTAAAATGGTACTGGTATGTTACCGTAAGTAGCGTTCAGACAATCTGTTGCATTGGTGCATACAGCATATTGTGTTGACACAATCATTCTGTTGTCCACATTAAACCATTCACACAGGTGCGTGCTTTGTTACAATGTAGAGCGCCTGATTAATACTTGCAGCTAATAGTTCGATATGGAATAAATACAATATTGCAACTGCAGCAAATCAATCAATCTGTAATAAATTAGTTTGCATCACAGTCTGAATGCTTTATTGTTATTGTCTGTATTCAAATTTCAATGTAACATACAGTAATGCTCTAATATATCGACTTCTTAACCACAACATAATTATGGGTAACTTTTCAGGATTTAGTCGGAAATATAGCTTGTTGCCATTCATCGCAAAGCTCTCACAGAGCTTTCCGATGAATGGCAACAAGCCATATTTCCGACTAAATCCTGAAAAGTTACCCATAATTATGTTGTGGTTAAGAAGTCGATTAAGTAGAGCATTACTGTACTCGTCTGAACACTATATTACTCTGACATATTCAAATTCGCTCAGTATTTGTTCTTATACCAATCATAAATGTCGCGTAAATTGCGACATGTTATTGTCATGTCAGTACTCTGTGTTATAACATAACATAACATAACATCAAGATACACAGTCGAATGACTCTTAGTTCCGGAACTGTAAACAAATGCCATATTATTTAAACAAACAGGACATGTACCCCGGTACGTAATGCATCATTGACTTTAAGTTCCACAGATACAAGGAGAGGAGAATCACTGCATTTTATTTCCATGTCTGCGAACATAGACCACATGCATCATGGTGCAACAGTGGTACACTCAGTATTGAAGCGGTAACCTTAGCGCAGTGTGAGAGTTTTCTGATGAATGGCAACAAGCCATATTTCTGACTAAATCCTGAAAAGTTACTCATAATTCTGCTTTGGTTAAGAGGTCGATTACTTAGGGCATTACTGTAGCTGTATCTTAGATTCCAAAATATACAGTAAGATAAATCTTAAAGGCTGACAGTATTGTATACTACATTTTACTAATACAAATGCAATATAATAAAATCTTGTATATTAATTTTGCAATCATATTATTTATACCACGCTTTGAGTCACATGTATTCAACGGAATCCCAGCCATTGAATACATAAATGTATTAGTGTATACCGCTAGTGGAATACAAGCCGGAACTATTCATGTTGACGTTGTCGACAAGAAAGATAACGTACATTACGTCAATCATCCGTTTTCGATGATCCCCCCATAATTACTGGTTATTTGTCAGACTTAAATCACAATAAAGGTAGCTATAGTAACAATGAAGGTGATATTCATGGATTAAACTTATCTGATTGAACGGTGTAGAATAAATACAGAACACAACGCGCATCTTAATCGAGACTCTTTTATCTAATGAGTTGCGGATGGCGCAAAGTTATATTTCGCTCTCGCTATGCTCTCGCGAAATATATCCTTGCTCCATCCGCAACTCATTAGATAAAATAGTCTCGATTAAGATGCGCGTTGTGTTCTGTCTATGTATATCCCGCAACATTATTTTTAGGTTATGTAAATATTCTATTTCAGGATTCATTATGTATATAAATTATTTTATGATTTTCTATATAAATGTCCCATCTCAAAAACACAGCTAATGGGAGCCTATTCACAATAAAACATTGTTTTCATCTTTTCTTCACTATAACACTGGGTCGTTATTATTATATTGTTTATTTCAGGCAAGGTATGCCCATATATGGAAATCAAACATACAATTACATATATAGAATTTGGTTCCAATGAAGGAATAAATCAGACTTATAAATAATATCTGATTGACATATAGCATTTAACAACTCCTTACCAGATGTAAAAACTCTCTCTCGAAATGCATACACACCCTTTCGTATCAACATTGCCAAGGAAATCATTCTATCTATTACAAACATCCCACTCGTACTACATGACCTTTCATACCCAATAAACTTTCTGTAAGCATTGTTGAAACAAACAGTGAGTTTTTTAAAACATTTGCTGGTATAGTTAAGCCAAAGATGAGCACAATATAATGGTGATACATACATTTGGAATAAATATTTCTTAACATCAAGTGAACATCTGTAAAATTTTCTTATGAGTATATTTGAACGTGTGCATATAGAACGATACTGGCGCATAATGTCATCGTTATCAGAACAATCAACATTGAGTATGTGACCAAGATACTTATAAGAGGACACGAACTTGAGTTCAGTGTCGTTTAATATGAGTTTTGGAAATGTCCGATTGTGCAGGGATTTTGGAATGAAAGCCATCCCAACCGTCTTTTGGTTGTTATATACCAAATCAATAGCATTAGCCTCTTGTTCACATATTCTCAATAATCGACGTAGTCCTTCCAGAGATGGAGCCATAATACACATATCATCTGCATAAGACAAATGATTAATTTTCACATTACCAATCATACAACCCGCATTACTGGTGTTGAGCCTATGGCTTATCTCGTTCGTGTAAATGTTGAATAGGTGAGGACTCAATAGTCTCCCTGACGAACACCACTGTAGGCCTGAAAAAAGTTGAGTACGATTGTCCCCATCTTACATTGTATCTCTGATTTATGAACCAGTTTCTGAGAATGCGAATAATTTCCGGTGGAATCGATCGTTTCTCCAGAAGATGTAATTGTTTTTCTTGATTTACTCTATCGAAAGCTTTACGTGCATCCAAAAAGCACACGAATACTGGAGTGTTCTTTGAAGTATAGTGCCTTATTACTTCTTTCAATGTGAATATACAGCCGTCTGTCGAGTGTTGTCTCTTGAATCCAAACTGGTTGTCTGTTGTATACAGCTGCTCTGAAATTCTACTCAAAAATATATGTTCTAAAACTTTCGACATAACGCACGATAACGCCACTGGGCGATAATTATCTTTGTCTGCAACATTCCCTATTTTATTTTTTAGAATCGGCACGATCGTCACTTTCAGCATGTCAGGTGGAAGATGTCCATGCTTAATTATAGGACCCATAACAGCGATGATACACTTGAGAATAAATTTGTCGCAGTATTTCAGATGTTCCGCCGTTATACCATCTGGACCAGAGGATTTACCATCCTTGAGTTTGTTCAATGCCTCTATCATCTCGGTTTCAGTGATCTGCACTACTGAATCATCCTGCGAAAAATACATGCATAAATACATGTACATTCCATCATGAACATAAATCAATCTATCCACAGGAGCCTGGAATTCGGTAAAAAACCCTCTTTTATTGGCGGAACTGCGGTCCCGTGTGCTGGATATACGCCAATAAAAGAGGGGTTTTGACCAAATTCCAGGCTCCTGTGATCTATCTAACAAATGAGTAGCTACCATGAATTTCCCCCAAAAAGGTGTCCAGATATGAATTTAGTCACTGGTACATGTACATGAACAATGATTTGCCAATTCATGTATACATTGTACATGTATACATGTAGAATTCAGTTGGAGACGAAAATAAAACAGATCTGTTGAATATTGATAATTATTGTCCATAAGAAAGAGCAACTACCGGTATGCATGCATGGGCTTCAGTATGTATTTTAGACTGTTTATGATTTAGTAATATTTAATCAATTTTACACATACATGCGAGCTCGAACACAGATACAGTTTGTAGTGAGGTAGATGTCTGTACATTGTTTTACAGTGGTTCACATTGGAATGAGATGTGATGCACCACGCTACACCAAGATTTGCACTGCGGTACACCAAGGTGCTATGTGTATGCACCTGGGTTACCGTGATAATTAACATGTATGTGGCGTGGTGCACCGCAGTACAGATCGTGGTACACCAAGGTGTTGTATGTATGCACCTGGGTTACCGTGGAACATGATGTGGTATACCACGATACACCACGATGTGCACCGCGGTACACTAAGTTGTTATGTGGATGTACCTGGGTTTACCGCGGTACATAGCATGGTGCACCTTGGTACATAGCATGGTGCACCGTGGTATACCAAGGTGTTATGTCTATGCACCATGGTTTACCGCAGTACATAGCATGATGCACCGTGGTACATAGCATGGTGCACCGTGGTTCATAGCATGGTGCACCGTGGTATACCATGGTTTACCGTGGTTTACCATGGTTTACCGTGGTTTACCACGGTACTTTTTTATAAGGGATAACAATCCTCCCTCTCCTGGTCAACTCTCCTGGCGAGGAACAAGCCAACAAACTTATGCCACATCTCCACGTGTCACTATTTGTCACTCTTGTACATGTATTGTACACGTAGGCCTACCTCTGAACAACAATGAAAAATTAGACAAATTAAGTATGCATGACCGTAACATATTCCTCAACCAAATCAAGTAGTATTCACACCCGATATCTTTCTTTGACCACCTAAAAATAGTGTCAATTTCCACATTGATAAAATATGGAGGGTTAGAATTAAAATATTAAGTAAGAATTAAAATATTAAGTTAGAGTAAAAATGTGAAGTTAGGATTGTGACCCTAATAACCCTCCATATATAATAAGATACCTCACGATCTTGGAAAATATACAGGTATTGCAAGATGATCGAGCAAGTCACGACTTGAAGACATTTAAGATAATCATATTGGCTACCAGTTAAAGCACAAAGAAATGACTACAATCTCCATCTCACACCAGACCCCCCCCCCAACCTAACCCCATAGCATACCTCCATGCACTCCTTCTTGCCGATGCATATACGGAACTATATGGCCTAAAATTCCTTAAATCGACATGTAGTTTGCAATAAAATCGAAAAATAAATTTTCGATATGCCGGTTATCATCATCATAATATGAAAATATAGTATATTATGCATGTTTTCTCCGTTACCAACCCGAAAAGGTAGCATATGGGTACGTACAGTCCATTTAACATGTGGCAACAGTTTTATATTGTCACAATCAATACACAGTGGTGGCTATAGTCACATGCATGCAATTTTATAAAATACTCATGATTCGAGCTGTCACTAGCCAGATGTTTAGGGTCAATGGCTACCCGTATATCTTAGGATTATATACCGTGCAATTAAAAATTCATTCCGAATCGAACACTCTATATCTCTCTATATGGTGTATAGGCAGACGAAATGGACCAATTTCTTATGTGGGGATATATACATTTTCGAAAACAAAACATGTGGAAAATATTGATGTGGCGTTTGTGATATGCGACACACATACTACAGTGGGTGTGGTAACGGAGAAAACACACGTTGGATCTTTATATTCCTAAATATTGCGAATTGTTGATACACACTAAATTTTTAATAATATGTGACACAAACGTGTTTGGTTGAATTTCTAACTTCGCTGGGAAACATATTAACTATTATTTGAAACTACATGCAGTCCCATGTACTTTGAATGTGTATGTGTTTCCAGTAAACCCATATCATTGATCTATGCTGGTGCACACAATTCTGTGCATCTAAAAGTAAGACCTGCGTAATCATGCATTCAATTTTATTTGATTACATAAATATAAGAATGTGTTAATATATGTCGAACAAGGAATACCTGACAATTCAAACGCCCGATGTAATATTAGCATGGACATGATGGTAACGGAGAAAAAAACTATATATAGTTATATACGACCTGTATGCAAGTTTATGAATGAGGAATATTTTGCTAATGAACGAGGAGTGGTGACTTTCGCTCCACCGGAGACTTCGTCTCAGGTGAGCTAAAAATTAAAGGTCAAAATGCAAAAATGTTATTTTTTGTTTTTAGAGTTATGTCCCTGGCTCCCCCCTATTTGACACGGTGACCCCATTTGAACAAATCTGAACCCCAATCACCCAAGGTCCCTCCGTATCAAATATGAATCCATTCGACCCGATGGTACAAGAGAAGAAGTCGTTTTAAGAAATACTATGGAGGGAAAGAGTTATGGCCCTGGCTTCGCAACTATTTGACACAGTGATCTCATTTGAACAAATCTGAATGTGAGTCACATGGGGAACATCCACACCAAATATGAACCCATTTGGCCTGCCGGTTGAGAAGAAGATGTTTAAAAGAATTACTATGGAGGGAAAGAGTTATGGCACTGGCTTCGCAACTATTCGACCAAGTGACCTCATTTGAACAAATCTGAATGAGAGTCACCTAGGGAACAGCCACACCAAATGTGAACTCATTCGGTTCCAGAGGAGAAGATATTTAAAGAATTGTTGACGGATGGACGGACTGACGGACAGGCGGACGGATGGACGGACGACGGACGAGGAGTGATGACTATAGCTCCACCGGAGACTACCAAAACAAAATGCATTGTTTTATTCGTGGATTGGTACTAGTATGCAATATGATTAAAATTCGAAATTAATTTTAAATAGCTAGTAGCCTTCAATTAATTTCCTGCCTATATAAATCAATATAATAAATGTCATCGTTACTAGTGTCATCACATTGAGTCTATATGTCTAAACATGACAAACACGTGAAATTATCACCGTCGTCAAAGACACCGTAATCCTCCCCGCAACCTTCATGAAACCACTAAGTCTTGCCACAATCTGAGCACAACACCCATTCGTCGCGTTTACTGCATGGGGTCGAGTGGATCACCATAAACCCATCCACACTTCCCACAAGAATACGCATCTTGACAGTTATTTTCCGCACTCTTTTTTTAAGCTCGCTTGCCTTTGATGACCGTTGACCGAGAACCATTAGACTCGCGAACATATGGTGCAGACATCGTTGTGAACTTCCAATTGCATTTCAGGTCGGATTCACCATTTGAAGTTAGAAACTTTAAACAATTGACGCAGAAACATGACGTTTCTCTGGTAGCGATGCCGTTTGCGTGTTTGGTAGGAATAACCGCGTGTACCTTGAGTGTTCCATGAACGGGTAGGACATCGGGAAAACCAATTTCAGGGCGCTTTCGTTGAGGTGATTAAATGCGACATTAACATTGGCGTGATGGACCCAATCACAAAATGCGGCGGCGTTCTGTATCACACATTTACCGGTCTTCATTGCAACGTCAGCCAACCTCTTGGAGGTCCCTCCAACTCCATCACACGGCCCCTTTCCGTGACCTGCTTCCAAATATTGCCAGGTAGCTTTCACGCCCATCTTAGAATGATTACTGACAAGGTTGAAGATATGTCTGTTTCGATATTGGCTGGTGGATGAATCCGAATTGTATAGTGGATGTATTTGACACCAGGAACAATATATAACACCCTTTGTTTGACCTAAATCGGCCAAGGGGCTGAGAGATAGCATGTGTGTCCTATTTTTAACCCCTCTGGACAGCGACAATTTTGGATCAGGTTGAGGTGTTTGGAAAGAGTGCCTGGGGAGGCGCACCCTACAACACCCTTTTTTTGACCTAAATCGGTCAACGGGACGAGAAATGGCATGGATGTCCTATTTGAACCCTTCTGGTCGGCGGCCATTTTGGATCGGAGTGGTGTGAAAGGGGTGAATATTTAGATTATCTTGGGGCACCCTTTGTTTGACCTAAATCGACCAAGGGGTCGAGAAATGCCATGGGTGCCCGATTTGAACATCTCTGGATGGTGTCCATTTTAGATCGTGGTGTGGTGAAGGGGGTATTTAGATTGGCTCCCTACACACACCTTTTGTTTGACCTAAATCGGCTGAGAAAAGGCATGGTGCCCAATATGAACCCTTCTGGACGGCGGCCACTTTGGATCTGGATGGGTGCGTGGATAGAATATATGTGGGGGGGGGGGGGCACCATACAAAACCCTTTGTTTGACATAATTATAAAAATTTCGAATAAGTAATAAGGAATGGAAGTCACCTTCGTTTTAATCAGTACTGTAACGGGGTGAATATATCGTTAAGATAAATAACTCTGGTCACCAGACAAAAATCCATCCTACATAACCCAACAGAAACTCATCTGCCACTCAGAGCCCGTCTGTCTGTAGCAGTGTGAGCAATGGCAACCCGCACTGTCTCTTTGATTTTGCTGTCCCATTTTGCCCGGATGGCATGGCACGTTGTCCCACTTTGCCCAGTGCGGTGTCCCGATTTTCACAAAGGCACGGACAAAGTGGGACAAAACAAGAGGTTCCAAAAGGGACATACCGAGATGGTGTTTGGTATCAATGATCAACCGATTATATGCGCCGATGAATTATATACCAATCAACGCTTTCCGTTTTTTTCCGGCGAAAATCCTATCTAAAATTCCTTGAAAACATTTGGTGTCCCGCTTTGCCCGGGTCTCCCCTATTTGTAATTAACATGGTTAGTTTTTTGTGTTGATCTGAGTCAAACAAACCCAGACTGCCGATATAGTATCGCCAAGGGGTTCATATATATGTTCCTAAAGAATGACCTTCTGGTGTTCGCTAGTAACGGAGAAAACCGCATATTGTTTACAACCATATACAAAAGTCTTGTGATATTAATTTCAAAATGCTCACGTGATATCTTGGGCTTGATAGACGTTCCGTCAGATGAGATTAGCAGTTGGAGTTAACTCGTCGATTTTCTATGTGTTATGGTGGTAACGGAGAAAACATCCTTAAATAAACTGTTTTGGGAGTGGCAACTCATCTCTCGTTATTTCTACATATGATTCATTTGCATTTAGAGCTATATGTTCCCCAGGTTATACACGTGATACTGCGTTTCTTTGTATAAAATTAGGCACGTACAGAAAGTTGTATCTGTCAGTTATGACGATTTAAATTGCTGGTAACGGAGAAAACACCGTTTTCACGGACGACATACCATGGTGGACAGCTTCCAAATATAGTAACGTTATAGAATAATCGGTTTTTAATGCGAGAATCGGTCATACAAGTGAGATAATTACATAGGACTTGTAAAATATAGTAACGGATTACTCAAGTTTCTGAGCTCATGAAATCGGATACCCAATAACGGACATCCCAAAAAACAGCCAATTTTGTCACTCAAACCTCCCACTTGTGAAATATAAGGAAGCCAACCGGATTTTTCTATGTGATATATATTCGCCATAAGACCCCTGTTTAATGATGTGTTGCCATTGAGATGGCGGTCGAGACATGCATGAGAATGATGAGATACACCCCTCGGACACGTATTCGCCATTTTTTCGCTATAAGGAATTTTGGGCCATATACACACATTGTAAATACGCCCACACACAATACATGCTCAATTATAGGCCTACGTAAACAGTATACTGTATCATTATACTCGCATAAGGACCCGTCCCTTAAAGGATTGTTACCGTTACCGATCGCCACTAATCCACTGAGCACGATGCCGAAAATGATTTTGTGATAGGCGCAGATAGGCGCCGCCCGTATAGGCCTAATTGAAGTTATCCCGATTTAAATTTCCATCATGGATTATGCAGTCTGAATAGTTAAAGGTACTCAACCCGATAAAACTCCTCTCAATTACTATTTCAATGGCTTCGGGGGTCAAAAATATTTGATTCGAGTCGAGGAAGTCACCCATCAAAGCTCAGATTTGTTAGATATCGATTTTAGAAATCTATTATTTTTCATTATCGGGAATTCTTTCTGGCCCAGAAGATAGTAAAAAATTCGTTATTATTACCCACTTGATTATAGAGTTATCCATCCTTGTCTGTTTGAATAGAATTTTGGCGTAAAATCTCGAGCATGTTACCAAATTGACGGCAGTTATAAGTACTCATCTCGAGAACATAAGAATTTTCAAAAATCAATATCTAATGACTCTGAGCTTTGTTTGATGGGTTCCTCGACTCGAATCAAATATTTTTTACCCCCAAAGCCAAAGAAATAGTAATATAGGACCCTCTGATCGGATTGTTGTTGTTGGAATCTGTTGAGATGGGGACCCTCTTTACGGGTTGAGTACCTTTAATTTTCCTCATATGACGTCACACGAGGGACTACTTTACTCGTATTTAAATTCGCGCAGTACTATAATTCGCTCAGTTTCAAATTCGCACACTTTAAATTCGAGCACAGATCAGCGCGAATTCAAAACTGACAAAACTAATTTCGTAAAAGTCTTGGTTCTGATGACAGTTTCAGTTCTTAGTCGTTAATTTCTGAAGACTCGTATGTGAATTTTAAAGGCACGGTCGGCGTTCGTTGCAGAAATATTCATATTTTTCAAATCGCCATCAACAGAAGGAATATAAAAATATATAGGCCTACAGTTTTGTTCATAATTATGCCAAACATATTCAGCGCGTAAATAGTTTATTGTCGTCAAGACGTATATACGATGGTGTGTACGTAAACAAGAACCTTCTCGTGTTACAGACATTTTGCTTCTGTTTACATAACACAGCGCAATTATATTGCATGGTTAATCACACACAAATGATATAAACGCTCTTTATTATGTCCATATCAGGAAAACAGTAACAAATAACGCTCTTTATGTTTACCATATCCGGATATAAACAAAAGCCAGGTTCTGTAACTTGAACGTTTTTTGCGTTTGTTTACATAACAAAGGAAAAACATTTGACAATAACATACTGTTTATGTCGTATTTCTTATTGGTATATGAACAAAGTATGTCTATATTTTACTATTATTTCTTTTTATGGCGGTTTAATTTTGACCGAGGTGAATATTTTAACAACATATAGCCACCGCCAACAACACCCGTATATGCCTATGGGAGGCCGTTTTCACATTTATTCCCCAATTGCACTTAAGCGCAATTCATTTGCGCTTAAAGCGCAATTCATTTGCGCTTAAGCGCAAATATAAGTTGAGGCTATCACCCCCATATTATTTTTATGAAGGGCTAGTCCAAATTATTGTTTTCATTAGGAATCCATTTTCCCTCCTTATTTAATTTTCAGGGCGAGCTGGCCCTGGGGCGAGTGGGCCCGTTTCCATGAAAGAGACTCATTAAAATCTGAATTGGATCAATGTATTCTCAATTTGGAGAGGATTAAACCTTTATTGAGGCAATCTCAATACGATGAGTTGAATGCCTCATTTCAACTATTTAAGACATTTTTTTTCAAATGAAGCTGAACCAAGACATGAATCAAGAACAGAAGTTAGTTCTTTAACGGAATCAGTTCCCAGAGGGAGAGGTTAGTATCAATTTATTTGAATCCTTTTTCAAATTTTAGGACAGAAAAGTAATATTTTACTCACCGGATACCACTTGTTTGTTGTTGGATTGTTTTAAAATAAAACTAGAATGTTTATTGAACACATCTACATACCCAGGGATGCTGCTTGAGGATCTCCTCATTGGGGGGTGTAATATAAATAAATTTAACTGCACCCTCCCCCTTGAAACATATCATACATCTCTGCTTTAAAATTTAGAAATTTGCATATCAATCTGTGTATGTAAGGCTTTATTTGCGCTTAGGTTATTTACGCTTAAGCGCAAATAATTTCTTACACACACAGGTCTGGGTTAACTATCGATAAATCTTTATGAGACCGATCAGTCTTCCTGGCACAGTGTTCACTTATGTATTAAAGAGAGGGATCGAACTCTAAATTTCTTGAATATTTAAATTTTGTTTGTTTGCAGATTTGTAAATGTTTATTAAATAATATCAGTAAATAATTATTCAGGGTCTTTCAAAAGAAATCAGAATTAATTTGTGACATATATCAAGTATGTGATATTTGGCAGGCCGTATAAGCTACTAAATTGTTCTTAATAAGAATAATGGTATCTTTTAGATTTATACAAAGCACCAAACACCTCAGATAAGTAACATGTGTTCCCACAAATTAAACATATTTCCTGATAAGGCTGTATACAGTATAATTAAATTTATTTTCTAAAAAAAAATATAACTAAATTAGAGATGCCTAATCTGAATTAAAGCTCCAAATTTACTATTTCTTTGACTTCGGGGGCAAAACATATTTTATTCGAGTCGAGGAACCCACCCGTCAAAACTCAGAGTGATCAAATATTAATTTTTGAAATTTTTTATTTCTCGAGATACTTATTTGTGGCCTGGAAATAATTTGTCACGGTGACGGTCTCGGACAAAATTTCAGATGAAGATGGATAACTCTAAACTAAAGTGGTACTATGGCCAAATTTTGTGATAATCAAGTGATAATATGGCCATATTTCATTCAACAACATGTTGATAATTAACATGTTTTGGGAAATTTTATACCACAGGATTGAGTACCTTTAATAAAATCATATCATACATCTCTGTTTTATAATTTATCAATTTTCATGCTTACCAAAGCTGTCAATCTCTGTGTGTGTTAGGCTTTATTTGCGCTTAAGCGCAAATAGAAAGGAAATAATTATTTGCGCTTAAGCGCAAATACTTTATTTGCGCTTAAGCGCAAATAGAAAGGAAATATGTTATTTGCGCTTAAGCGCAAATACTTATTTCATTTGTATGTAAGGCTTTATTTGCGCTTAAGCGCAAATACTTTATTTGCGCTTAAATAGAAAGAAAATAAGTATTTGCGCTTAAGCGCAAATAGAAAAGAAATAGGTATTTGCGCTTAAGCGCAAATAGCTTATTTCATTTGTATGTAGGCCTAAGGCTTTATTTGCGCTTAAGCGCAAATCATTTATTTGAGCTTAAGCGCAAATAGAAATAAGTATTTGCGCTTAAGCGCAAATAAAGTCTTACATACACAGGTCGTCAATCTTTATTAGACTGATTGTTCAAAAATAGACGATTGGTCTTCAACATTCAGTGCTCAATGGTGTAAGAGAGGAAACTCTATTTTCTTGAATAAAATTGAAAAAAAAAATTGTTTTAAGATTTGTACATGTTAATATTCTCAGTAAATATTCTGTGTGTTTCAAAAGAAATCATAATTAATTTTTTGGAAGTATTGGTTGAAATATGGGGTATCTGGACGATGTTTTTCCATCTGTTCGTCTGGGTGCACATTTGAGCCTAAGGTGCACGTTGCCATGGAAGGAGCCGAAGACAAAAGAAAGTTTAACATGACCAATCAGCTAATTTCGAACTACTACCATGAACCCATTATTCATTACAATTTAGGAGTTAAATGGCAGTCTTAAGTGGTCAAACCTGTCAAAAACAACAAAGGAAAGACCAAAAATATGGGCAGACTTCTGTCGATCTGTCAGGGCAGATATCTCAAACATTGGTTGTCAGATCTGAATGAAATTTTGAATGGTATAATGGATGGAATTACTATGAGGCCATTCAATGGAGTGTTCAATCATTTTTTTTTGGGGGGGATTTTTTGTTCTAGAGTTACATGTAATACACAGTATTCATCTTTGTTTATCTGGAAATGTCTGTCCAAGCAGATATCTCGACCACTGGTTGACGGATATCAATGAAATTTGGTATGGATGTTCACTACTATGGTGGCAATCAATTAATTGTTCAATCAATTCATTCATTGTATAGCCGTCTAATATTTATTACACTCATTAAACAGGGGGTGGCAGGAAGACAGTTTATATTGGATTAAGCTGCCCCCTCTCAATATATCACAATTTGTGATTGTTTATCTTGTTATTTCTATGTTTATATATGTATGTATATGTGTATATTGGAAATAAATTATCCTATCCTATCCTATCCCATCCTTCATTCATGTTTTCTTTTCTAGAGTTATTTATCTTTGTTCTGTATGAAAATGTTGTTTTCTTTTTCCGTCAGATATCTCAACCATACTTATTTGGTTTGATTTTACCACTGTGGGGGTATGCCAGCACTGCAGGTGCAACTTCTTGTTTATAAGTTTTGTTACTGCATATTTTTGGGTATCCATACACCCATTGGTATTTATTCAAATTGTTTTATTCATTATTTTAGGCTTTGAGCCTTACTCTCTCAAAGAACTTTTGAAAATACCTGCATATACGTGTAGCACAGCATTTCAGTATATCACAGTTATTTATTTCCATTTATTTTTTCACAGAGAAGATACTTACATAAATAGTATTGAGCTAAATAGATATTCAGGGTTCTGACAAGTAGAAAGACAGTAGTGACACAGTTTTATACTCATATCCATTATAAAGGTCAAGTATGAGATTATTTGCGGAGCCATGGCGACAGGGAGGGGGTTTGGGGAGGTGTCTCACTTTGGTCAAAATTTTCAACAGTTGGAAATTTCATAATGGACACAACATTGGTTGGAAATATCACACCAACAATTTGTTGAAAAATTTGTTGTAGCTTGATTTTCAAACAATTTATTGTTTTTGGACCAATATTTGCTTGTTTTCCTTCTTTTGGTAATTTTGGACTGAAATGGCCATCGAAAATTTTCCAACCTTCGTGGGGGGGGGGGGGGGAGGGGTGTGAGGTTGTAAATTTCCAACACTGGGAAAGCTCATGGCCAGTCAAAAACTGCTAGTTAATTTAAGAAAACAATATTATCCTACATTTGGTAAAAATTGTCACTGGAATTGTCATCAATTAGAAATTTTCCAACCTAAGTCGGGTGTCAGGTTTGAAATTTCCAACTCTTGCAAGGCTTGATGCCAGTCTAGATGCTAGGATTTTGTGATTTTCTTGTTCAGATTTCAAAATTTTCCTACACCGGCCGAACCATGGTCGCTGCGATGTGTCCTGGTCTCTTCCCCGTGGCCCAATAAAAACTGCTAACGAGTTTAAGAAAACAATGTTTTACTACATTTGGTCAAAATTGTGGACTCAAATGGTCACCAGTTGGAAAATTTCCAACCTATGTGTATTATCACCGATCTACTGTGCAGAGCTGATTTCATAGTATTTTATGACTATTGATTTTTTGTGTAACCATTCTGCAGGAGAAGAACTTCACAGCATCCCAAATTTCAAAGGTAATTTAAGTTACAAGTGAAAACTAAAAAATTCAATGTCAAAAGATACTAAAATAACTACTGGTACATTGATCTAATCATATGTGCTTAATACCATTTTTTTTAATAATTTGATTCAAACATTGATTTTGTATTGAGGATAATATGAAATTTGAGGGAAACAGAAAATTGACCAATTGAAAAATGGGGGACCTATTTTCTGTTCACCATAAAAACTACATGTATAGGGCGATTGGAACTATAAACAGAGTTGAGACAAAACCTTAAAAACAACAATCCATGAGTCTGATGAATAAATTCAATAATAAATAAATTGTCTTTTTCAGAGAAGTTCTGAGTTTTAGGAAAAGGCCACAAATGCAGGAGATGACATCTAAGGTGCCACAGCTTCTGGGTCATGGGTGGAGGGGGGCAGAACCTAGGCCTAAGATGCTCACATCTGTGAATGGATCACCATGGGGACCATATCATTTCCATTGACCCAAAATCCCCTGCAAATGCAAGTTGGTTTAGGCTGGTCTAAAATGTTGTGTGGAATGTAATTCCACTTGCGTGGAATGTGATTCCTCACCTGAAAATGTCAGACAACAAAATTACAACATATTTCTAGTGGGCAGATTACATAAGTATTTCATGCTCAATTTCAACAATATTGTTGTCAGTGATTATACTCTGAACATCCCTCACAAATTAAGAATAATGTTTAAACCTATACTTTCAAATTTAATGGAGAAAATACATTAAATGATTTATTAGTTTTTTGTAGCAACTCTATTATTTAATATTGTCAAGGACATAGATCATATTTTAAATAGTTCCGGTCTTTATGGTCACCATTGTATTTATTCACACAACCTTTTTCTCTTCTGTATAAAGGTTTTGGGCTGTAGCCGAAGTCATGTTTACAACACCCTTTATGCCAAAGGAGGAAATCAGAGAGACAAATATTCAAATATTTCAGACACAGATTTGGACCAGATTGTTACAACTTTACATGAGAAGCATCCAAACGCTGGAGTAAAGGTAAGACTAACGATATTAAACTGATGTGAAACAATCCGATAGGGTGATCAAATAGAAATGGAGAATAATCATGCTCAAAGTACCGGTCGTTATTTTTACAAATATTATATCCAAATTGACAACACAATCCATCATTCTTATACATTAATTAATTGCAGTGACTGTCGATAGCAAAATCGTTTTTGTTAGTTGAGTGAGCATAGTTCAGACGATGTTTTCTGTGGAGTGGTATTGATTTGCTTCAAGTTGAGATTTTGGCGATGTTACATTCCACCAATTGGCATAGTGCATAAATACTTATCAGTTTCATTCCATGCACCCAAACAAGTCCAAAATAACTCAACATGAATTAAATAAATTCAATATTGCAAACCAACCTACCTGTTATAAATGACTTCTACAATCAATTGTCAAACCTGTCTTTATTTCAATTTCAATATAGAGTGCACTTGGCAAATGCAACATAATTGTGTGACTTCTAGAAACTGGTCCCAGAATTTTTTTTTTTTTATTTGATTAATCCCTGCATGTCAAGCAAGTGAGTCACTGGATTGAATGTTTAATGTTGTGGAACGGCTATTCTGTGGCTAGCATGAAAATAAGATCACCACCTTATTTTACCGCCAGCAGCAGAATAACCTACTAGGTTAATCTACTGTAAAAGTGAAATCACCGAAACTGCATCTTCTTAATATGTCATCGGAGTCACTACATTGCACATCCAGAGAGCTTTTGTATTTTTTTTTTACTAGTATTACAAGTTAAATTTTTGCAGTTTTTTAATGAAAGAGCGAAGTGTTTTTAAGTGAATTATTGCAGTGATTATACATACAAAATACTTAGATATTATTATGATAATGCATGGGTCTCTGCTTGGCTTTTCAAATTTGTGGACATTGTTGCCTTATTGTGCCACTAGCATCAGCCTTAATTTCAACCCTTTCTATACTCAGTTGATGCTCCCACTCAGTATTAAAAGTCAGTGGAATGGTCTATTGTTCATTTTGAAGTATGTTCAGGTTATAAATAGAAGAACAGAAGGATTCATATTCATTGCTGGAAAATGTTCAGATAATAAGTTTAACAAAACAGCCAATTGTCATTAACTACTCATCAATGAGATTTTAGTATATAAATGGTTAAGGGAGAAATATGAAATAATTCCTCTTCAATTACAGATGATGATGGCATATTTAATGACAAGTGGTTTCAATGTTCAAAGAGAAAGAGTAAGGCAATCACTCAGGATAATAGATCCTGCATCGGTAGCATCTCGCTGGTCCAGAACAGTTGTCAGACGACGCTACTTTGTACCCCATCCAAATAGCTTGTGGCACATGGATGGTCACATGAAGCTTGTTCGGTAAGTAAACTGCAATGTCCCATCATACTATCTGCATACTAGTTAATACTCATATTAATTAAAATCCTTATTATCTGGTTCATTCCACTATATGATATATGGTTTTACCCAGAACTAACTTCAACAGAATTTTTCATGTTTAAAGTTTTTATCAATATGCTTCCCCCTACCAAATTTTACCAGTGTTCAAATTTGGAGTTACCATACCACTCCTTATTGTGCAAATTGGCATTAAATATCTGTCATTTGATTACAGATACCATCAATCAATTTATAATGGCATCATAAAACTTCCATCTTGATAAGTATTGACTATTAGACTTCATATAGGACATTATCACTGAGCCATTTGACCCATGCATTAATGCTCTAAGTAATGGACTCCTTAACCACAGCAGAATTATGGGTAACTTTCAGGATTTAGTCGGAAATATGGCTTGTTGCCATTCATCGGAAAGCTTAAGGAGTCCATTACTTAGGGCAAGTAGAACAAGAGCTGTAATTCTGGTAAAAATTAATGGATAAAAACCATAGTATCTGGGTATCCTTTCCACCAACATGTGCTATCACCGTGACAAAGGACAACAAAATCCAATAATCAACACCCAGGTTTTCAAGCTGATATATTCTTTCAGACACAAATTTCCAAGTCAAACAAGGGTCATAACTGGCAAAAATTAATGGACGAAACCCATAGTATGTGGATATCCTTTCCCCCAACATGTGCTATGCCAAAGCACAATGAAATCTAATAATAAAGACATACACATAATATTTGTTATGGACGCATTGTCCAGCAAAGGGCCATAATGCTGGAAAAAAATTGCACTATGTTGAGATCCTTTTCAAAATGCTGGTCTACTGGCATACCAAAGGACATCCAAATTGGACTATCATTACTTGAGCTGTGTTGAGAAACGTTTGTTATGGACAGACGGCTCGATGGACAGACGTCTCCACTTTATTCCCCCGAATCCTCCTTCAGCGGGTTGGGGGCATAATAAGTATGTGGATATACCCCATTATTATTACCATCCCATCATTTTATTTCAGATGGGGCTTGGCAACGCATGGTTG
The DNA here is from genome assembly GCA_032622095.1 of Siphonodentalium dalli. Taxonomy (NCBI): domain Eukaryota; kingdom Metazoa; phylum Mollusca; class Scaphopoda; order Gadilida; family Siphonodentaliidae; genus Siphonodentalium; species Siphonodentalium dalli. The sequence continues at coordinate 59,691,112 of CP136067.1, forward strand.
TGTGGATGGGAAAACTAGGATGATTACATATATGAAATGTTCAACTGATAACTCATCGTCAACTGTTTTGGAATCATTTCTTCAAGCTGTGCTTGCATATGGAGTGCCATCGAGAGTGAGGTCTGATTATGGAGGCGAGAATGTCCAGGTTGCTGTTTTAATGAATATTTTGAATGACGAAAGTATGAAAAATAGTCATCTGACGGGAGAGAGCGTTCATAATCAGAGGATTGAGAGAATGTGGAGAGATGTGTACAAGGAAGTTGTTGGAGAAGTATTTTTTATTGCTTTGGAGAATGTTCTGGATCCTGGTGATGATGTACATAAATTTTGATTACATTATGCTTATATTGATTGTATAAATGCAGATTTACAAGCTTTCATGCAGGCGTGGAATTCTCATAAGTTATCTTCAGAACAAAATATGTCTCCAGAACAGCTTTGGATTCAAGGCACAATTGGTAGAATTGATAATAACTCAATTGCTGAGGACATTAGAAGGAGAGTTCAAGATTTCACCAGTACTAATCAAGATAGTACACCTCAAGATGGAGCTGAACCAGATGCTGTCCATGTTTCTGGAGTCACCATCCCAGTTTCTGAAGCTCAGAGCAATGAAATTTTCCAAAGGGCCTCAAACATTACAGATCCAAAAGATAAATATTTGGTTTGCAAGTCAATATTAGAAAGTCTCCAATGAAGTTGATTGTTTAGTTGGAAATTTACATTGCTGTGGCTTGAATAAGTAACTTCTAGATTCACATTTTTAGTGACATATTGTTGACTTATTTCAGTGACTTAAACTCTGAAGTTAGCTCCCAACAACAGTTCCGCTGGTAGAATGTAGCAATCAACTAATTTTGTTGAAATTTCCAACCTCATCGACTGTGCCATTTCAGAGAACACAACTATGAACAAATGAAAATATTTACTACTTTATTCAGGACAAATTGTGTTGTTTTTCTGCCTACATGTATTTGAATATGAAATAAATCAAAATAACTTATTAAACTTGGGCAAGATTATATTATATCGAATCACTTAAAAGTGTTAATGCCAACCAAAATTTAAATCACATGAATTCTTTCTACAGTTTATGTCCATATCAAGCTAACCAATTCTTTTCATATATAAATATCAATAATTATTAAATTTATTTTCTGATCACACAGCAAGGAGTTGTTCAACATAGATACTTAAAATATTGAATAAAATGACAGTATTATAGTACTATTACCATTATTTAATGTCCCATGCGTTTCTATGTATCTTTTAGAGGATGATAGAAATTCCATGTTTCCAATCTTTAAAGCAAACTTGAAATTTATATCATATACCGGTATAGATTATTACTGGCAAACAATATATAATTAAATCTTATAATGTTGTTTCCCAAAATTCTTTATGATGGTCATTCATTGTCAGACTAACAACTATCCACTTGAAATGATGGACGACCATCATAAAATACTCTAATATTTACATTTGCTGTCCCACAGCCTTAGCGTTGGAACAGGGAAGAAATAATTTTGGTTTGTGATTTAAGCTGCTGCAGGCTGTTGATCATGCCATGAATTTCTACTCTGGATACTACCAAGGAGATCATATTCCATATTTCTTTGTTAATATACTTGTTCCTTAATTAATAATTAATTAATTAAGATTCCATGATTTTTGTGAGCCGTTATTGAAGTAAACTTTGAATTGATTACCTAGGAGAATTTCCGTTACTGTGAGTGACGCAAAGCAAAATTGCCTCCCCAAAGTCACTTAAATCATACAATTTCAAGCTGGGACCTTCACCTACTGTGAAATAGGTATAGCAACAGGTATTATATATTAATAATTTTATTCATTCAATAAATTCATTGTTTTCAAAGTTCCCATGTTTTTAAATTGCGGAATATGATCTCTATAGGCATAGCCAGTTAGAGATTAATGACATGATCTACTGCTGGCTGGTGCCACCAAAGCTCACCATGAAATACAAAGTCTAGGAATAGATCTCTAATTTATAAATATATTATTTTTGCTAGAGAAAGTAACTATGAATATAGTCAAGCAGTTTAATCAATTATATTGTCTAACAATGTATCAATTTCTCAAAATTAGAACTCTATCAAAACAGTTGCAGTCACTGGTGTATATTAATAGCATTTATGGTTTAAAAGTCTAAACCATATGGTAAATTTATTTATTATATGCTAAACAGTAATTTATCAAAAAACAAGTTGTGGTTAAATAAATTTTAATATCCCCCAGACCGATTCACTTGTGTGTAGCAATGTACAATGTACATGCATATTTTAACATTCTTGTGAATCAGTAGAATAACTGTTATTATTAAAGTTATATTTAAAAATTTAATTTGAAATTCGACCCAATTATGGGGGAAATAACTCGGAATACAGAAGTCTATTTATCTATTCAGCGGATGGTGAAGTGAACAGACAGTGATCAGCTGTTGGCTTTTGATACATCTATTGAAGGCGATTGTGAGAAAATTTATCGTCGAAATGGTGAATTTCTTTGGTAATGCATATAATAAAGAGAATATAGTGTTTTATTAATGCATAATGACACTTATGTCATTCATAAATGAGACAAATGTTTATTTTACCAAACTAAACATTTGTCTCGCTCACTCATGACATAATTGCTGTATGCACTCAAAAAACTAGATATTCTCTTATATATCATTATTTCCATTCTGAATAATAAATGATAAGTCTCGTAGGTAATCTTAAAGGGGTGCTGTACACCAATTGCAATAAATCCCCAATAATAACAATGATCTAATATCAATAATACATAGAAAATCAAATTAATTTGACAGAAATTGGATTGGGCAACACATGGAACACATGATCATGTTAAAAATAATATTGACGCGGAGCGTGAACTGAAGCCACTCAATGACTAGGGACTATATGCAGTAACTTAAATGAGTATGTAATCTTGCCATCCGCAAGGTATATAATATTACTTCATACCGAACAGACTTTCAAATTATAAGTAAGTAAACAGAAAACAGACTCCATTTGGCAGCATTTATTCCGCGGCTATAAGCATATGGCTCGGGAACACTTTTTGTTCACAAACTGTATTTCTATATCACCACCCACATATATGCATGCACATATGAAATGCAACAAAATCAACATATATTACTTTATTACTATATGTACTACTGTAACTGAAACAGGGCCTTTATTCAGTGAAGGTGTGGCCTGCAGGCCATCTGTGCCCTTCACACACATGCATTATGATCTTGAACAGGCTCCCTTTGGGAGCATTTACTCAGCAGCATATATAGGCCTATAAGACCATAGGCCCATGCACTGCGGTCCATTTGCGCACCTCCCGCCCATTTTGGTATTGTATCAACATTTTATACATAAAAATTTGCCATTACTCAGACATATACTCCTTCGAATCCACACTCAATGCACAACTTTCAAAGACAACATCCATTACTTATATTCACACTGAAGTGGCAAATGGAAAGACCATTTAGCACCCATTTTCAATGATGGCATAGAAAGTTTGAGTCTCCACTCTAAACCCCATGCACTTCCATGACAAAATCAACATGCATTTTAACTTTTATTCACACTCAACCTGAACTGACAAATTAAATTATATCACCCATTGTCAAAATACAATAGCAATGCAAGTGTGGGTTTGTGTACATCACATTATGTCATTTGGACAAACATCATAACAAAATTAATAGTGTCTACTTGAATGCAAATACGGCATTTGGGGGGACCAAGTTTGAACTCAGGTTCTCTTTGACCAATCGGCATGAAAGTTGTTAAGTCGTCTTCTATGATTAACTGTAGGCCTTGTTCCAAATTTGCTGAAAAGTTATAAATGCGCCAAAAGCGTGACATAATTACAAACACGTAGATAGACACACACAGATGACGGGTTATATATATATATATATATATATATATATTAATTAAATGCAATGACTATCGATGGCAAAATTATTTGTGTTAGATTATTGCTGATAGTTGCCGCCCGAATCAATATGTAAATATTTTAAATTTGGCATAGTTCAGATGATGTTTTCTATGAAGTGGTATGGTCAATTTCTTTGAAGTTTTCGGCGATGTTATTAGAATGCTACATTCCCCAGGTTGGCATAGCACCTGAGTAGGTACCCCATCAAGTCCATCAATGATCCATCATCTGGGTGGTATAGAATTGGCCCATCAATCATCATACACTTGGTCTCTCAGATTAAATAAACAATAAATTATAATTCATTCTGCTGGTTGGCAGCAGGGACTACTGTAATTGTGTGTATCAGTGATATATATTTGTTTATCAACACATTTGAAATATTACCATTGTATCTGTGATACATTCAAGTGACATACCAAAATTTTAAGTTTTAAGACTTTAGAAATTTTACGGATTAACATTATGTTTCGCAAAGTTAAAGGCATGGGTGTCTTCACAGTGGTATTGATGTTAAAATAGTTACATCCATTAAACCACTTTAAACAGAAAGAATATTAAAATATAGACAGATTTTGTTCTTTATACCAATCATAAATTTTGTGTAAATAATATGATGTTGTCAAGTTTGTATGCAGTGTTATGTAAAAGAAAGCCAAATTCTGTTAAAGTACAGTATGTAAAGATCGTACGAAAGCAAAACACTCAACACCACAAAGTGGACTTTGGTTCAAACTGTATAGCATTAGCACTTTCTAATCCTCGCCACACAAGATTTTGTTGTTGATTGGGTCACCGTGAATCACTCTTTCAAAAAAATCCCTTTTGCTTACTCTTGATGTGCTGTATATAGACAAATTCTCAGCTCACACAAGGGGTGTTTTGTTGATAATATCCCATTTATACCATCATTATATTGTTTTACTATATTCTTGAGGACATTTTCATAATTTGGAAACTTGTTTATAAAATTATAACCTACAACCAAGGCCGTCCATGCCTTCCAACAAGTGCACTGCCCAGACTATCCCCCTGCCAAATTGACTTTCCTGTGAAGTTCATTCATTTGATTATGTGTCTTAATTTGAAAGATGTCTTAATCTGGCCTGTGATGACTGAATAAAACTGGCATTATTGAAGTTGGTTTATATTTGTTTGAGTTATCAAGGTGGACAAACAGCAAAAATTTACAAACTAAGGGTGATAACTCAGACAAAATGAAAATGCATACTCAGTCATTTGGCACTCTTTTGAAAGCAAAAAGAAACGATTGTCAGATAGCAAAGAAGGATAACTCTAAAATGGAAATTGTGAAAAATGCTAGCTCCTACGATATGAATATGCCAAGCTTTCCTGAATAGATAAATAGTCATTGTTCAATAGCCTATTAACAAGTTATTAATTGTCAATGTGTGATTCTATTGCATTTCAACAGGGCTTTGCTGCATTTGTACTCTGTCCTTCACCCAGTGCAAAATCGTGCTTGTAGTACTAGTTTGTAAATACTTGTGATGAGGCGATTCATCCCTGGCTACATATTCTCATATTGACTAATGACTGACCGTCAGTATGCATATATTTTATAATTTTATTCTTTAATTTACTGTGTATATCTTAATCATATGTGTACTTAGTATACTAGTAAGATATATTTGTAGCTTGAAACTATTGATGTATTACAAACATTCACAGTCTACATAATTATAAACCCTACCAGGACACTCACATAATGCTAATGGTGCAAGTGATGAAATAAATTGGTCAAAGAGATTACTATCTCTTTATTCTTGTGTCATTTTTCATTTAAAGAGGCTTCACTGTACAAAATTTATGGCTCCAGATACTGGTATAATTGAGTTATTGTATAATACTTCTTCATAATATTGAATAATCAATCAGTTTCTAACTCAAATTACCCAATTACCCCTGTATTGTTCCCTGAAGAACAAGATGGGACATATTTATAGTCTAAGACTCGGGACACAGCATGGGGTACTAGTAAAGATCAACGAATGCCATTGCCTGAATATAGGTGTCCTTTCACATCATGACCGTAGCTGTTGAAAGTGACATTAAATTGTTCTAGTTTTTGGTGGAAGGAACGATGATCTATCTCTTTGTAAACATGTGTTATATTATATAATATAGTTACCGGGGTATAAAATATTAGATATGAATCAAAGACCCCTGTCCGGAAATTGATTAATATTCATTATATTTCAAATATTTTCGGGTCTAAAAACGTGTGATCGTTTAGCGAACGAACAATAGTGGTTATTGTTAACAGAGACCAGAATTTTTATTGTGTAATTTCGTCACAAATAAAAGTTAATTAGATTCTTTATCGCTTATAACAATGTAATAACACAATACAAACAAGCAACCTGGGATATTTGACATTTTGTGCATAGCTACAGGAACACCCTAATGATCTCTATCGCTATACGATATTGTCTGTTCTAAAAATAGATTAATAAAGTGTCCCACTTTAATAATCATGTCATTGTCAAGCCTTGAAATAGCGTGTCTGTCATTTGCAGAATGAGGTCCCCAGAGGGTTAATTTAGTGACGATACCCCGAATAGCGGGCTAGCATCACCATATTCACCCTCTGGGGACCTCATTCTGCTTACATCTCGGCAAAATGAGGTTCCCAGAGGGTGAATTTGGGGATGCTATGCGGGCTAGCATCACTAAATTCACCCTCTGGGAACCTCATTCTGCAAATGACAGACACACTATTTCAAGGCTTGGTCATTTTATAATAAGATATTTGAAATGAAATCAATATTAATTGATAGAAGCGTTGCCAGATGTGGGTCTTCAATTCATATTTTTATTTTATACCCATAAAATTATTTCAAAATTATTATATATGGAGATAATCAATCTTTAATACAGGAATAGTAAACTGTAGCCATTAATTTTACACTGAATGCCTCTTATACATGTCCAAACCCTTTGCTCCCAATGATGGTTTCGATAAATACTTCCTTGAACCTCTCATAGCTACATGACATCCATAGATGGAATATCATGTAATAGGCACAATAAGAAATGGACTTCGAATGATTTCTCAAATCCTCCCAGAACTACGGTTCTGCATCCGGTAATATATTGCAGAATGTCTTCAAGAAGAACTTGTCTGCTGCTGTCATATGAAATTTTCTTATCTGAAAATATAGCAGCCAATGCTGGTCATCAAAGGACAACAGTGCTTCGTATTTGTGCTTTTGTGCATTGATGCAGAATTTAAAACAAATATACTCAATATATTATTAGGTTTACGCTAAGGCCAAATAAAAAAGATACTATGTTTCCGTACATCGACCGACCCTAAAAATAACCCGCCGACCCTAATCTTTTTATTTATATTTTGAGAAAAAGTTAAAATTTTCTAAATTAATGTTTTTACCGCTAATGCTCATAAATATTGATAATCATTAGGTGCAAAACACATGGTTTCTAACATAAGCCTGTGATAAGTGACATGAACTGTGACAGTTGTCTCAAAAGCCACAGGTGTGTGATGGGTTGTGGATTGATAGGCATGAATTTTGCAATTTTAATTTCAAGAGAGTGGATCTCATGCCTGCTTTACCAGTATGCCTTGTTTGGGACTTATGGAACATATTCATGAGTTCCAAATAAACATGCATGCATGCCCATTTATTATTTTCTTGGGAAATCCCCCCCCCCCTGCACAGTGCTTATCTGAGTCTGCAAGTTTATTAATGTTGAGGCTATGAAAAGTATATGGCATAAATGTGAACATGTCAATATCGAATAAAACTCTATATGACACATACTATGCTGATTCCTATGCTTGACCTACATGTACTAAACAATTTTTAACTATAGTTGATGTTTTGCTCAGAGTTATTTGGGTCTGCACTGTTTTAACTTTCAATGGAATTTTTCCTGTGCACTATTATTTGGGCCTGCACTTTTATTTGGAGCCTGAGAGTACCGGTATGAACACTATAAACAGACGTGTGTGTATCTGTATATATACATGTATATAGGTTATGACCACATATGTTAGGGGTACAGCTACTGTTTCCAAAAACCAGGTACAGCTACTGTTTCCAAAAACCAGGCATGCTAGGTTGGGTGCACTGGCTACCTCTAGACAGTGGGATGCTGTTATCACAATACAAGTATGGTATAATTGCGGTATTATGGGTAAAATTCTTATAAAAGTTAGTGACATCAATCTCATACCAAGTTTATAGCCAAATTTATAAAATGTGGTATGTGAAAAATAAATAGCATCCTTATTAAAGCATGAAGTAAGTTTGATCTTTCACCAATCTTAATGTATATTTCCTAGTGCTGTGTTTATCAAGTAATACTTTCCCACAACACAAGTTCGCATTTTATGTCATTTTCGGTCGAGGTAATTCAATATTTCTGCAGCTGGATAAAAAATATCAAAAAAAATAATAAAATATTATTCTAAAATAATCTAGTCCTTGCTTTAAAATGTGCTAATTAAGACTTCATATAAAAAATTAACTCGACTTTTTCTGCTTCAGAGCAAAATTCTATCCACTTAGAATCATACATATGTATCAAATACCCCAGATATAGCTTATTAAGTCAATACTTTTCCTCACCTCCCACTGCTAAGGGGAACCCCTTTGATTTGTGATGTTATCGTTACATTCACATAATATAATATAAGATAGGTATATTTATATAGTGCACTTATCACAAACTATTTCAAGGCTCATTTATATAGTAAGAGTGCTTATTGTTTAAACGATAAATTGAGTAATCTGCAAAAGAACCTCTTGATACTTTGTGTGTGGCTCACCTTTGAGAACACGCAGTTCATTGTTTAGTTGGAGTAAAAAAATTTATTTTTGGTTCTTAAGAAAAAGCCAATGTCTCAAAAAGCTACCTCGATTCGGGGGATGTGGGGTCTGTGACCTTTTATTTTACTTACTGTTTTCAGGGTGTCGGGATGTTAACTTGAGCAATATTGAACAGAATTTCTGGATATTTTGTACGTGGTTCGAATTTGATCACGGTCCAATGATTTTTGCCACCTTTTCGACTTAGAAATCACTGTTTTTGGGTTTTTTCAGATGGTAACTTGAGCAATATTCAACATAATTTATTGATATTTGGTACATGATTCATATTTGAAAAGATTCAGGCCAGATTCTAAGTTGGTCATGGTCTGATGATTGTTGATGGAGTTATGCCATTTTTCATATTGTACAATGTAAATCTTTTAGTACAGACTACATACTGTACCATTGACACAGATAGGTTGTATTGTGATTGATTGGACAAAAGTCATGACTGCCATCATAGTCAAGGTCATGTTAAGCTAAAGTGTCAATGACATTTTCATTAAATAATGTATCAATATTGTATGGTGTAGCCCATACCTTCCACATCATAGATAAAGGATTCAAGGAATCCAATTATCTTTTGTGACTGAGATCTTTTGTATATATACCTTTATTTCCTCCGCAAACGGAGAGTTTAAACATTATGCATCATAACAAGATTAGTGTTTAAACATAGTTGACAAAAAATAAACATCAATATATCACATGGTTTTATACACAAAATATGCGCAATACAAATTCAATGAGGTATAAGCATTACACCTGTAGGCCTCGTGTATTTCTGATTTCACGAAACACTTCAACTGGATAATTATACGAGTATCTGTCGAATGGAGCGAGACTGAGTTGTCTGCGATATAGCTTTATTTTCGTTATAAAGTACATGTGTATATCATGTTTAGTTAGATGCTACTAAATACAAATTAATTATGTATATATTGTTTCTGTCTTCGATCAGAGCGGTTCGTGAGCGGTTTACAAGTGATCCATTTAGTCGATAGATTCTAACCGGATCAGATCCGTATACATTTTCCACAGTTTAAATGAATTTCGAACAAGAAACATGGTAAATTGCTTAATATCATTTACGAGGTCCCGCATGGGTGGCGGAATGCAAGCAAGAAATATCATCAACTGATCTACGGGGCTCAAGTTGTCAATATATAAGAAACAAGGTATACCGAAGTCCTCTATGACATTGAACCATATTTCGATTCTTGTCTCGGCAAAGGCGGAACATAAGAGGATTGCATGTTCGATTTCGTTTTCAAAGAGTTTATGACATATCTGACACTTTCCGTGTACTGTGGACAAGGCCCGGTCAGGATTTTGGCTATTTCTAGTAATTCAAGCTTATGTTGAGGATAGCTTCTACATGCTAGCCAAAGAGGTGAAATTGACAGTGAACTATGATTATTTGCGAATGGGACTAGGGCATGTTCATTGCGTAATCGTGTCTGCCATGACTGCTCGTTTGCTTGTTTGATTTCTGTTACTATGAGGGATTTCCATGCCTCCTTGGATGGGAAGTGTCCTTCTTCTAGAAACGATGTTAGATAGGATGTGAGGTTATAGTTGTCTAGAATTTTAATGATTTCTGAAATAAACGATGCATTACAATTAGATTGTTGAAGGTGACTCTTAAGACGGAACATGAAAATCGTTTTCGATGTCTTTTCATGTGCCGTCCTGCAAAGAGACCCAAGCAGACTAAGTTTTCTCTTGTCGATAACTGCTGATAGAGGGCATAGTCCAAGTAAGCCTTGTACCACATCTGTGCGCGCTCTATAAGGGAGTCCTTGAATTTGTTTTAAGCAAAACCTGTGAACTTTTTCCAACGAGTTTTCATTTGTCAAAGATATGCCGCAAAGGAATTCAGACCCGTATAGGCCTTTGGGTAAAACTACAGTGTTGTACAAAGTGTTTGAGCTGAGGGGTGTTATGCCACCGGCATACATACCAGCGTTACTTAACATGAGATACGTAGAGCGTATTTTGTTGCATATGTGGTCAGTCAGATGGTTGCCCATGTTAATGTTTTGTAATGGGATTCCAAGGTGTGTGACCTGATCTGATACCGACACGGGTTCATCATTTACAATCCAAACTACTGTTTCTCGGGACTTTTGTAAGGAAGATGGTTCATTAAAAATGACCACTTTGCATTTATCCTGGTTGTATTTAAATCTCCATTTTTTACTGTATGAGCTGCATAGGTCACACAAAGTTTGGAGACCAGAAGAAGTTAGAGACAAGAGAGTCATATCGTCGGCTTGAGTTGGCGATGCGCAACACGCAGAACCGACGCGCAAACCATGGTGACTGTTTTCAAGTTGGAAAATTAGTTCATCGATGAAGATCATGTAAAATAAGGGGGCGAGTATATTTCCTTGACGTGTTCCCTGTTGTATATCGACGTATCGCGAAATCGAACCATTAAATTGAACAGAGCATTTTATTCCACTTAACAGAGAACTGATTATATGCCATATTTTACCGGTGAATCCACGTTGATAGAGTTTGAGCAGGAGACCGTGAATCCAAACTGTGTCAAATGCTTTACGGAAATCTAAAAAACAAGCAAACAGTGGGCTGTGATTTTCGGCCGTGGAGGCGATACTTTCCTGGATTATGAAGGACGAAGCGAGGTAGCTAACCCCTTTTTGAAATCCATGTTGCAGTGGGTGTACTTTGATGAGATCTGTTGAAAAGTTTTCAAGACGGTTCAAAATAATTTTCTCAAATATTTTATATAAAACAGGGAGCAATGTGATAACACGATAATTATCAAATTGTTTTTTGGATTTATTGCCGCCTTTGAAGAGCGGTACCATAAGGCCTATTTTTGCTCGTGCTGGGACGTGGTTGAGTTCAACCATTTTGGACATCAATGTTGCAACTGAGCTCTGCAGGCGCTCTCCACCATAAATTATATGTTCATAACATAAGGTGTCTAAACCAGGCGCCTTGCCTTTCTTGGCATTTTGCAGTACATATTTTACTTCATCAATAGACACATTGAAACATAAATCTGCATCAATGTCGCTATACCCGTGCGACGAGCGAATGTTCTCAATTTCCGCGTTAACATATGAAAAGTGTTTTTCGTCAAAATCGTTAGATTGTAATGGGGAATAGAGGTTCTCATAATAAGATGACCAAGCTTCAATTACCGCCTGTGGGTCTCTAAGTGTGGAACCGTTTACTTCAAATAAACAGTTTGATGCGGTTTGCCGTTGAACTTTCCTTTTGTTGAAAGCCCTAAAAAAGCTGTTTATGTCAAGTTCGGCCATTTTGTCTAGCTTGTCATCCATTTCTTGGAGATAGAGCTCGTTCGATTTGCGGAATTGTGCACGAAATAGACATTTTGCGTCTTTGTATGCCCTATATGCAATGTGTGATTCCCCCGTGGTCTCCCGGCAGATATCCACACTTGTCGCATTGATGCCATATTATGATGCAGTTCTTTTAAGGTATCATTCCAAAAAGGTCTGAGGTGGCGATTGAAACTCCTAGACGGTATGACTTGTTGTGTGGCATTTCTTATGACTGACACAATCTCGTCATAGTAGCTGTCAAGCTGATCTACGGTTTGAATGCATCGATCAGGTAAGTTGAAATTTATAAATGATTGGTATGCGTTGATCAATACAGGGGATGCACTAATGTGTTTCCAATTTACTTTTTTGTTTGCGGCAGGTGTTTTATTGGGGCATGAAATTGTGTCATAACAAATTTGTGCAAAGAGTGGGCGATGATTCGACACATTATTTTCTGAGTCATCTACGATCTCGAAGCGACCAATACTGTGAAGTTCTGATGTGGGTATGATGATATGATCGATTATAGTTTCTGGACCCCCATTGGCAGGAATAAACGTTGACATGAGACCTTTACATAATGGCGAGCAATGGATAGTCGCGAGTTTGCACTTTCTCATAAATCGCGACAATATTTTATTCCTTCCCCCCGATTTATCACGATTCCCATTGAAATCACCCATCAGAACGATATGACCCAGTGAGCTGAATGTGGAGAAGATATCGTTCAGTTTCTGGACGTATTCCTGGTAAAATTTTATGGTATAATTTGTGGAAGGTAGGTATACCTGGAAGATGTACAAAAACACGCCAGATTCTAATTGTATTTGTATTCCACAGACTCTATCGTCATTCAGTTCAAGAACTGTTATACGCTCGCTTAGTGTCTTTTTCCACATGAGACATATACCACCTTTGTATCTCCCCCTCTGCATCGGGAGGCGTTGCGAGCAATCACAGACTGCGTTGTACTCGTACGAAGAGCTGACGGTATCGAGAAAGTGAACATTATGTGCATGTAACCAGTGCTCAGATATTCCACATATATCGATGTCGAATTCACTTAGCAACTTGTTCAAATAAAGGCTACTAGATAATATGCCAGTGCAATTCCAAGTAAGTAAATTTAACATTATATATATGTGTGTTCACACAAAAATCTATCGTACGAAAACCCATATGAATATCTATATCTATATATATAGACACAGATAACCTATGGCACGTGTTGTTGTTGTCGTCTAGATATGAAGATATCATATGGTACCCAGTCAGTGCAAATTGTAGATTTGGGCCAGAAATTAGGCATTTTGCAGAATTCGGCGTCGTTAGATTGGACATTGATCCGAGCTGTTCGAGTTCCGTCATTCCTCAGTTTTAAGAGCCGTACTATGGTGAATTTTACTTTGTTGTCAAACAAGAGGTTCGCTATTTCCTCTGCAGTGACGTACCCTGGAATGTTTGCCAAGAATAGCCTGGATGTTTTTATGGGGTGTTGGTTGCGTGAGCGGTAAATGTCCGGATCGCCGCCATGCCTGTCTGCTGTGTGCTGAGATCGGCGCGTTCGGTAACTATCTCGCGGAGATTGAGATTCATGATGAATAGAGTTATTCCTCTTCTGTTGTGGTGAATTCTCGATGTCATCGCTTGATATTTCACTGTACATTTGTGTGTGCGGGGAAGAATGTGAATGTGAATGTGCTTTGCTCTCGTTTTGTCGAAAGCTGTTTCTCATCTCTTCTCGCAATTCATCAAGTACAGTGTATATACTTTCATATTCATCGTTATTACAGGCGGCATTGACGTGAGAATCATCATGTTCATCTCCATTATCACTATATGGATTGAGACAAATGTTGTCTACGCACACTTTTTTTACAAAGTATCGTCTCGATGACACCTGGAAAATGTTTCAAATCTTAATCAAATGTGCCTGAATGTGCCAGCCATTTTAGGATATGACTACTGAAGTCAAGGATGTTAAGAAAGCACCCCATTTGTGAAAATAATTCAGCAAAATAAGCACTAAAAGACTAAAATATGCAATTAGAAATGTTTGATTTATTTTCATGCAAATAGCAATGATTTCAGATGGTAGACTGTTGGGTTCATAAGCTCGATAATGCAGTATGATTTTTACAACTATTTCCTGTAAAAACTCTATTGACCTCCTCAACAAACATTTTTATTATTTTAAAAACATGTTTTTACATATATATATTAGAAAATATCTCTTATATTGTGAGGGTGAAAAGGTGTTGTTATAGTACTATAGCATACATTGGTTACAGATGATAATGTTTTTCCACTTAATTTGATAGTTTGAAATCAAGATTTTTTGAAAATTCTCCATGGGTGCCTTCTTAAGATAATAACTGACTATCAGGTGTAGTATATTGCTGACAGCCTGTACTGTATTGATGCGTTTCAAGAAATATGTTCAAGTCAATGTGTTTATCGGATACTTTACTAACCATATGGTTCATTTTTCAATGAAACAACATATGTACCGGCTCTGAGATTATTTGATCTGAATGAAAGTACCCACATGCACAGGTCACACACATGCTATAACAGGAATATTTTTTATTGTATTATTTCACAGGGCCATTTGATTATTTTATGCTAAAAGTTTTGTGGGACCTGTGTAACCCATGACTTTAGGTCCGAACAAACCTAATCAGTGTCAGTGATTCTATGAGAACGGTAAATATTTAAAACAAAAATATATATGCTGATATGACCTCAATAACATCATGGTACTAATGACATGTAGAAGGGATTAATAAATGGGGAGTTATTATTCACTCACACTTGGTTTATCAATTGGAGACATTTTGGGAGCACCATGCTGGAGGCCTATGTCTAAAACCTCTAAATATAGAACAAATAAATTTCCCATTAATTAATACTATATTTAGCACGTTATAATAAAATAATACTGAAATAAAATCCATATCTTTTAAAAAACAGAATTGAAAAGCTTGGTTTATTACCTGCATGCTTTCTTAGGCATGATACTGGACCAGTCTCTTCCTCACCATTCCAGAATGCAGAAAGCATTGGCTGCCTTTGTGTCACCCAACTATAATGGCCAGTCAGACACTTTACTATCTTGTCTCGTGATGATGAATCAATTGGAATATAGAGATCTGCTGCCTCCATCAGCTGTTGTAATCCTGGTATGGATGTACTGGTATCCAACTGAGCGGCATTCTTTAGCTGAAACCATGCAATAAAACATGCTCATTTTATATTATAGACTTAGATTTTACCTGATTTGAACCAAAATTGGTATATTAGTTTACCACCCCAAAATACACATCAAGTTCGAATATGGGTTTCTTCCACATGATTTTGACTGAGTTATGCCCCTTTTTCGACTTAGATTTTACATCATATGCTGTTTCTAGATGTCTATATGCCCCACTCTACTCCAGAAACGGGCGTATTATGTCACGCCCCGACGGCACGCTCTTGTTCTAATTTGGATAAAATTTGGATTCAAATTGTCAATTAGAGCTATACTGTCCTAGCTGTAATATGGATACACTATACTTTTCTCTTTATTTACAGAACACTGAAGTCTTCTTATTTGGATAGAGACACTATTTCATACTCTGTACTCTGTATTCAAAGATGATATGTCTTGTTACACTCTATATTATCACATTGATGAATTCTCCTAACTTCTGCAAATTTCCACTTGCAAGTCCCTCAGAAAACATGCAAAATCTCAGGCCCTATTTGAGCTGAAATAATGCATAAGGGGAAGGTATTTTAAATGCGCGGAAAAGCATTACAGTTACAAACATACAGACATCATATAAAGAGTTGTGTTTTATAGGCTACTAGCAGGGTTACCCGGCGTTGCCCAGGTTAATGCGATGAGAAACCCTCTGTATGCTGTGGATATTTGTTGGGGATAGAGAATGTTCTTGCTTAAAAGTGTTATACGTTTTCTCATAAATTGTATATTCAAATAGCATCATAAAACATGATTATTACAGTCATGGGATATAAGTAGTGGCTCACCTTGTCAATTGTCATTCTGTTTGTCGCGATTAATCCGTTCCAACAATAATGAAGTATGTATTTATTTACAACTGCGTATACATTAGACATTATAATATGATGCATGAACATCATAAACACATTAGTTCGATAAAAGATGATAATTGGGTTTTAAATATTGAGATGTATCAATCAATTTAGTGGGTTGGACAACGTTCGCGAGGACACCTGGCTATCTCCATGAAGATACAGATGTTTCAAAGAAATTTCCAGGTGCTCCTCTGTTCATGGTGCTATATATTGGCAAAATATTCTCAGTTTAAACAAAATGTTGATGCGCAAAATAATAGCTACATGTGCCAGGCACAGAGCGAGATTTTGAGTTGTTTATGTCAGTCGAGGAGTCTGTTATAAAAGCCTTGTCAGATGTGCAGTATTGGGAGGATCCTGAAAAGTCATATGCTACTAACTGCATTTTCTTGTATATCAGAAGAAACTATATTTGACTGCACACTGTGGCCACTATTTTTGAACAGGCCTTCCATATCTCTTGACAAATTGTAACTTTTTTGTGGAAACTGTATTGAATGGAACAGACTGAATTTTGTTATAATATATATACAATCCTCTGACGGTTCGGGGTCTATCAGTTTGCAGGAATATATGTATCTCTTCAATAGAATGATAAATATACGTTTAATGCTTCTTCTGTGTATCTCTTTTTGCTAGCTCATTTTGTGAATGCCCTGATTGCTATTCCCATATAAATATGACAGTTAAGAAGATATAATTGTTCAAGTGGCGTAAGTGGGTCACCATATGTCGGGATTGTTAAATGTGAACGTCCAAAACTACTTAATGATATGGAGATGGCCTGGGTGACTGTATATAACTTATATGTGGATAAAGGCGAATAACAATCTTATCAATGATAGTGCATATCCGCTCGCCATCCGCGACGCAAACGACACCAAATGTGATTTAATTCATGGTATATCATTAGAGAAAAACGTGTATGAATTCGGTGGAAATTGGTGCCAAATAAATTTGTACCAGCGTTTGCCTCTGTTGACATATTTAAACCATTCCCATTAGACTCATGGATGCATGATATACTGGCGATGAGTATATATATGTTTGGTGGAAATCAGCAACTAAACAAATTCTGAGAATAGTTATGACCCATATCTCTCACCCAACCGACAGCAATTTGACGTCTTTAAATCACACGATGATATTCCTCGTATCATAGAGAAGAATAATAATTCAATTTGGTGGAAATCTGGTCTAAAATAGTTTATTAAATCAATTGTTGATGCAACATTGACTCGAACAACGCCATATTGCGAAGGTGATTATGTATTCGTTTGGTGGAAATTGGCGACAAAACTATTTCACGATATATTTTTTATTTTGCCGACCTCCCCCTTTTCTTCCCCACACACCAACGGCGTCATTTTAGAATATTTTTACCTGCACCGTTATCTTCCTTGTAAACAGATACCCATCTTAGAACGCCTTGGTGCCATCTCGATTGTACCGCGTAAAGTTATATATAGAACACAGACAGACAGACAGACAGACAAACAGACAGCACGATTTGATTTCTTGTATCATTTGAGAAGAACGTGTCTGAATTTGATGGTAATTAGTACTAAAAATATTTTGTATCAGTCTTGGTGACCCTCCCGTCCCTATGTCAGTCTCAAGCTGCACATACTAAGACTCATTAGAGATTAGAGATGCATATATATGAAATTGGTGGAAATTGGCGAGTATACAAATTCGTATCAAATTTAAGGTCCCCATATCTCTCACCCATATGGTGTATCTAAACGACACGATAAGATTCCTCGTATCACAGAGAAGAATATGTATCATTCTGGTGGAAATCGGCACTAAACATATAGATATAATTTGTTGTGTCCCTCTCATCTCTTTACACAACTGACTCGAATCGCCCAACTTATGACATCCTTAAACCACACAATTATACTCCTGATATCATGGAGATGATTGTTTATAAGTTTGGTGATAATCGGCGACTAAACAATTTTTTTTTATCAAATTTGGTGCCAATCCACACCCCCATCTCTCAAACAAACAGCACCACTATGGTGTCTTTAAATCACACGATTAGATTCCTCGTATATTGGATAAGAACGTGTATCAATTTGGTGGAAATTGGCGCCAAAAAATTGTGCATCAATTTTGGTTCCCCTGTCCCTTTCAATGCAACCCTGACTCGAATGAGGCCACATTTGACAGATATAAGCAACACCATTAGACTCCTCATACCATGGGGATGATTTTGTATAAGTGTGGTGGCAATCGGCGACTAAATCAATTATTATCAAATTTAGTGCCCACCCCATCCCAATCTCTCAACCAAAAGACAACAATTTGGCGTTGTTAAAGAGCACAATTTGATTCCTTGTATAATGAAGAAGAATTTATATCAATTTTGTGGAGATCGGCGCTAAAATTAGTTTTTCAATTTTGGTGCCCCTCTCCCCTTCCGTGCATCCCTGACTCGAACGACGCCACTTTTAAACCACACCGTTGGTTTTTTCATATCATGGGGATGATTATATATAAGTTCGGTGGAAATCGGCGACAGAAAAAAAATCTGCCCCTCCCCCTTCCGGGCACCCCTGACGCGAACGGCGTGACTTTAGCCATATTTAAACCACACCATTAGATTCCTCATATTATGGGGATGATTATATATAAGTTTGGTGGCAATCGGCGACAATTTTTTTTCTGCCCCTCCCCCTTTTCTGCCCCTGACAACAACGGCGTCACTTTAGAAAATTTTAACCCCGACCATTATCTTTCTCGTAAAAAGCTACTCCTAGTAGACCCCTTTGGCATCATCTAGATGGTCCCCTGTGAATTTCTATAGAACACAGACAGACAGACAGACAGACAGACAGACAGACATTCGCAAATATAGATATAGATGAGTCATAATCAAATGCGTCAGCAGCTGAACATTTTGAGACAAATAAGTCATTCGAAAATATTCTATAATTACCTCCTCTATTATCCCTCTGGCCTCCCCAATGACTGTCTCGAGGGTTGCCGGCAAGGCGTAGACTTCCTCCAGTCCGAATTGAAGGACAGCATGATGGAAAACTGGTGCTGATTTGACCACCATGTAGGACCATAAACCCTACCATTCTTCCGATAGCATGGTAACTTCCTTCACTTAGGTGGAGGTAGTTCTTTGTGGGAATATATCCCCCAATGGTTTCTGAAAGATTTAGTAAACAGTTTTTTAGCTAAACTTTACTTTGTTACGATTGAGCTATTGCCATGGGTCGGTATCTGTCATCCGTCCTTCTATGCAAGCGTATGTGCATGCACGCGTTAGTCAAACATTTTCATTGGCACACCCTACATGTCACACCTCTAATCTGATCATCACCAAACTTCATATGGATCTTCGGGTTGACCTCTATATGGGGGTCATCATTGTTTTCCAAATTTTTTAAAAACATTGGCTGCCAGAATCCTTCATGTAGTGTAATAGCTTAACGATCAAGTATTTTTCTGTGTGTTGGTCTATCTAAACTTCCCTCTTCCTGACATCGCTCAGGCATGTCAACATATCTTGAAAATGTACATCCCCAACTTTGCCCACATACAGGCAGGTGATACTGCCATCGGTAGCTATTTCTTTTGAGTTCAATAGGGCATTCGGGGAAAAGGGTTAATTGTGTTGAGTTTTTTGGGGGCTTTAGGTGTGGGGGTCCCAGACTGAGGCAAAAAAATAAATACCTGAAAAATCTTCTACTCCAGTACACGTTGACGGTTTTTGTTAATACTTGGCTCATAGCATTTCTATGAGCCCTAGTTTCCTATGTGTTCACACAATCATGATTGGTTGAATTTATTTTGTTATAATACTTCATCCCAGCTAATGAACGCATGGCTAAATTCTCTTAAGTTTGAAATGTAGGTTTGTAAATATGTTGTTGTGCTGTCAAAATGTTTACATTTTGAAATATTTTCATGAAGAATAAGAGGATATAAGATATAATTATCTCAGTGTGTCAACAATTTCTTGTACAAATTAATTGGTTAGATCAGCTAAGAATTCTAAATTTCTCAAAAAGAATTTACCCTCTAATAAAGATGAGCTAAGCATCTGCTGGTGAAGCAGCTCCATATACTCTCTTTGGAGCCCACCCTCTTTATCCCTTCTTCATGGAGAAAATGGATCTGGAATATGAACATTAATATTATATTACAAAAACATTAATGTTAAAAAACTTTAATGTTAAAAAAATCGGTAAAGCAGAAAAATAAAAACGTTTGGCCTTACATTGATAGATAAACTCAGCTGGAGCCATCTACTCCACCATGACAATTAATAGATAACAGTTGCAGCTGCAGCCTGACAGTATGTTTTTTATTGTGAGAAATTCACTCTAAATATGAAAATCTGGGAATGTTGTAATATTGTTCCATTCATATACAGATTGTTATCTTATAAGAAACATGGGTTGGCTGGTAAGATTACAGTTATTGTTTTATTGTCAATTATATACACATAAAGTAATCCAAGGAAATTCCTGTCCACCTGTAAGACAAGGTTTGCCCCATATTCCATGGCTTGAATTAACACTCCATACAAAATTAATATTTGAATTTGAAAGATAGGACAGTTAATTAACAAAGAATGTCACTTTCCTTCAAATGTCTGGCTACTCTGGCTTTAAAGGCCATTAACAACTCTCACATTGTATACAAAATTGACAAACGAGTCATGATCATGTATATTCTCCAACAAAACAAATTTATCAGTCAAAGATTATGGTGTTATATTGAATTCAGGTATGCAATGTTAATCGTTTTGATGGCACCAGGTTCTAAAATAAGTAATCACTTAATTTCTTCAGGATTGTATTCACCTGTGAACACTGCTGAATCTATCAAATATATTGAGGATTGTACTGTACAGAATTATATTTTGTTACTCCTCCAATTTGTGATAAATATCTAACTACACTTGGAAACTGCTTCATAGCCTATCATAAATAAATTAAATTGATCTCCAGTGGATGGTAAAAAATGGTATGGGTCGGTACAGTATACATGTGGATGATGTACCATAATTCCAAAACTATTCCTGACTATAATGCCAACCAGTCCAACTGGTATCTAACTGATTCATGAAGAAACATCTAAGCTTGATAATGTTCAAAGTTATATTCCATGTTTTGGAACTGAAATAGCCACGTACTATTAGAGCTCTATAACTATGAGTTGTATACTGATTGAGATGTAAGTTAGAGAATTTTGGGGGTAGGTGTCTAAAAATCTGGTGGAAACAAATATTTTTTTGCTGGCTTGGGGTGAAGGGTTCCCAAAATTGCCAGATGCAAACAAAACATAGCATACCTGCCTGCAATTTATTTTGTCTACCACCTCCCCCACATTATAAATACTTTGCAACATACACTAGTCCATGCTAGTAGTCAAATAATTCTGAAATGTATTAACCTTTCCATGACTGGAGTTTCTTGAAATTTTGTAAATACCCTGTGCCATTGTATTCTCTTATATATGCAAGTCTCCCATAGGGAGCCTCGAATGGATTGAGTTAACTGGATTCAAATCGCAATTCGCGATGCAATTTCCAATTTTGGCTTACCAATTATTTACAATGAAAAAACATGTATTGGTATCGTAGGGAATGCTATACAAAATCTACCAAGTGCTGCAAAATGCTATACAAATTTTAAGATAATTTTAACCTGTAAGATAATACATTGGCCTCAGGGACGCCGGAAGCACGAAAGGGCAAGGGAGGCAAACGAGCCAGTAGGGCACCATTTGGGTCCCAATTAGACACCCCAGGCCAGGGCAATGGGGGGGGGGGGGTGCCCCCTCATCCCCCCTTCTCCGGCGTCCCTGACTGGCCTAAAAATATTCACCTTGTAAACTAGTGCATTCTTTAATACATGCGAGGCTCCCTATGGGAAACTTGCATCTATAAGAAAATTCACGGGCATAGGATCTTTAATGCTGCAATAGTGCAGCTCCCATCATGAAAGGGTTAATCAGGGGTACGATGACAGAACTACCATGTGCATCATATCGGTGTTGAATGAAAACTTGATATGGTATGAAGATGCCAGGCTTTATTTGCGCTTAAGCGCAAATAATCTAATGAAGACTGAGAGCTTTGGTAACCATTAGATTATTTGCGCTTAAGCGCAAATAATCTATTTGCGCTTAAGCGCAAATAATTTATTTGCGCTTAATGGAGACTGAGAGCTTTGGTAACCATTAGATTATTTGCGCTTAAGCGCAAATAACTTATTTGCGATTAAGCGCAAATAACATATTTGCGCTGAAGCGCAAATAATCTGGAAACCTAACAGATTGACAGAGATCTATGTATTATATGATGTTACAACACAATTGGGTTAATTATAGAACAGTTTAAAGTGATTCCCCTTATTCCAGTTACCGTACATGCAAGTCTGGAAAAGACCAATTCAATTGGTTTTAATATTAATAAGACCGATCGATCTAATTAATTTAAAATCCAATCATTGGTTAAATTGATACTAACCTCTTCCTCCGGCAATTGATTCTGTGAATGAATTATCTTCTGTTCTTGATTCAACTCTTGATTCATTGGAGAAAAATGTCTTAAATACCAAACAAAGCCTTCAATTTATCCTATGGAGACTGCACCTCAGTGAACAGAATGATGAAGCCATTGAAGGTTTAATCCTCTCCAAATACACTGATCCAATTCAGACTTTAATGAGTATCTTTCATTTGCTGACTGAACAGTCCTGTCATCCATCATAAATTAAAAATTGTTCGCAAAATCCTGCTCGATGTTGTCATAGTTGGATCAACATCCATAATTATTTATAAATGATATTTGCATTGTAATACTTATAGATGATGTACACCCAGCTTCCCCAAGTTCAAATGAAAAAAGGAGGGAAAATGGATTCCTAATGAAAAATGATAACTTAATTGGTTTAGACCTTCCTAAAAATCTTATGGGGGGTGATAGCCTGAATGTGAAAACTGTCTTTCATAGCCTTCGGAGTAGGACATGGTTGCACAATGAACTGTTCCCATTCTGACATTTTTATTTGGCAAAGCATCACTGGAAGTCCTCCCCTTATGATCACATGGTAGCAAGGCTTGAGCAATTGATATGAAGGGGGTTTTTCTAAAAAGGAAGATCTATTTGCGCTTAAGCGCAAATGAATTGCGCTTAAGCGCAAATAGTTTCCCTAAAAGATTCTTGATATTTATTTGCGCTTTAGCGCAAATGAATTGCACTTAAGCGCAAATGATTTGCGCTTAAGCGCAAATAACAAGAATTATTTGCGCTTAAGTGCAAATCAGGAATAAATGTGAAAATGGCCTCCCATATAGGCCTACCTTTAAACACATTCGCCTGTTCGCGGCGGATTTACATCGTTTAGACCATAACTGCATCACCATTTTGTTGCGATGACGGATGTTTATTTGCTCCAAATAATTATACTGATATTGAAATAGTTATGGACTGGACATAAATGAAATAAACTTGAAAACAGAAAAAAACAACCGCGGAGGCAACAGTAGGCCTATATATATGATCTGTATACAGAACCGGAGATTTTTTATGGAAAATCCAGGACTAAAAATAGAAAATACGTGAGTTTCAGGGAATTCCGTACATCTAAAATTAGCATATAAGTAGTCCGTAGCCAATCATGGCCGTGTATTATGGCTGAGGTATTATTTGCGTACGGAAATCACCGAGGTTTGCCGATTGCCGCGCAAAGGTGTAATTAGGTTTTTCCCAGATTTTCCAAAAATATAACCCAATCAGCGCGCTGCGATTTCGGCAAGTGGGTTGTCGCCCTTGCGTTGAAAAGTTGAAAAAGTAAAAATAGTAACAACATTGAATGAAATAGTTCCGTCGACAGATTGCACTAGTGCGATTCTGAGAATTATCACACTCCTGGAACGTCGTGCGATCATGCGAATTACGTTGATAGATATGTAATAAAGTATAATGTTTACGTATAATTGAGCATGTATTGTGTGTGTGCGTATTTACAATGTGTGTAGTTCCGTATATGCATCGGCAAGAAGGGGTCGGTGCATGTCCGGAGTAATCCTTTAAAAGCTAAACTTTTTGTGGGGTCCTGTTGTCTACGGTAAAATATTGAATATCAAATAAGGCCACGGTTTTTTTTATTTTGTGGTTTACGGATTTTTTCTGCCATAATCAACTTGGGTAGGACGAAAAAAAATAAAAAACTGAAAAATGTGTTTTTGTTTTTTTGTTTGTAAACTGCGTTATGCAGTAGTTCCCTAGATTTGCGTAGGTCTCCGTAGGTCACTCAATTCGCGTACGTCCCCGCAGTAGGGCAATATATAGTAGGTCTACATGACAAAGTAGTTCTCCCCAAATATGCAGACTCACGCAAATGGTGAGTAATTCCAAACAATTAATATGCAAATGCTGGTTCAAGATAAAAGTTGGGAACGACGAATGCATGTAACGATATCCACAAACCGCCCCCGGTTTCATCGAAATCCCGTGATACTCGGGCGTTTGATCTTCAAATGACCCGATTTCAAGGTCAAAGTCACATCGCACGGGCAAATTAATAGGCCTATGCCACTCCCCGGCCGAAAGTACCCCCACATACCATTATTCATCGAAATCGGATGGGCCGTTTTCGAGTCCATCGCGAACAGACAGACACAAAGCCACACACACACAGATTTCCCAAAATATATAATAGACTAGCAGGTTAGCCCGCCACTGGTGGCGTTGTCAGAAACATGACATTTTGTTTGGCTTTTCAACGAGTTAATTGTGCCTTTTTAATCAAGAGAAATTATGGTACCCGTCCCTAAAAGATTTAAGATACATCGGGCGGAAAGAACTGACCCGATGAAAAATTGTTGAGCCCGACGTTGTCCGGGCTATTCAAAAACCAAATTTCAAGTCGATAGCTCCACCCGTTTCAGAGATCTGGTCTGCGCATGCGCGAAGCTGGCGTCGCACGGGCTCGGTGACCCGATAAAATTCGCATCCGGGGCAAGATACATTCGCTCCACTCGTTTCCGAGATCTCGTCTGCACATGCGCTGCACGGGCGTCGCACGGGCTCGCCAATACGACATCGACGACCACCTGGTCAAACTACACTGACGTACCAAGTTTCGTCCCGATCGGTCGAGGTGTTGGTATCTGATGCAAAAGACGAAATTGTGAGTGTTGGTTTGTAACCGGGATTTCTGAGAAGCATTATGCCTATATCCACACTAACTACCCCCCCCCCTAAGCCCTGACCTAAGTGTCATACATACTATAACAATGATGTTGTAAGAGTACTATGGCATCCAATAAATCTCCCCGTATAGCTAACCACTCAAAAGTATTGTTCCCGTATATCTCTCTGCAGATGCTAATAACGTTGAATGGTAAACAGACGCTCTTTATAGCGATGCGTCAAAAACAAACGCTCATTAACTATCAACGCGATTAACCCCCGCCGTGCCTTTGCGGTGATTTTGGGATTGGAGAACGGGTGCTCTGAGCTTCTCCAAAACGCCGCGACGACGATTCCCGTGGGATTTTACCTTTAGATGGGAAGTTTGGTCCCGATCGGTCAACCCATTTTCGATTCAATGAAGTACATAGTACATATATATATATATATATATATATATATATATATATATATATATATATATATATATATATATATATATATATATATACGGAAGTCTCAAAATATATAGTATAGACTGGCCGATGAGCCCGACGTTGTCCGGGCTATTCAAAAACCAAATTTCAAGTCGATATCTCCACCCGTTTCCGAGATCTCGTCTGCGCATGCGCGAAGCTGGCGTCGCACGGACTCGGCGACCCGATAAAATTCGTATCCTGGGCAAGATACATTCACATACCAAATTTCAAATCGATAGCTCCACCCGTTTCCGAGATCTCGTCTGCGCATGCGCGAAGCTGGCGTCGCACGGACTCGGCGACCCGATAAAATTCGCATCCGGGGCAAGATACATTCACATACCAAATTTCAAGTCGATAGCTCCACCCGTTTCCGAGATCTCGTCTGCGCATGCGCGAAGGTGGCGTCGCACGGACTCGGCGACCCGATAAAATTCGTATCCGGGGCAAGATACATTCACATAGCAAATTTCAAGTCGATAGCTCCATCCGTTTCCGAGATCTCGTCTGCGCATGCGCGAAGCGGGCGCCACACGGACTCGCCAATACGACAACGTCCACCGCCTGGTCAAACTACATACAAGTACCAAGTTTGGTCCCGATCGGTCGAGAATCGTAGATTTGTATAAATGACAAACATACAGACAAACATACAGACAAACATACAGACAAACATACAGACAAACATACAGACAGAGGTCTTCAAAATATATATGAGACTAGACGATGAGCCCGACGTTGTCCGGGCTATTCAAAAACCAAATTTCAAGTCGATAGCTCAACCCAGCCCGACGTTGTCCGGGCTATTCAACAACCAAATTTCAAGTCGATAGCTCTACCCGTTTCCGAGATCTGGTCTGCGCATGCGCGAAGCTGGCGTCGCACGGGCTCGGCGACCCGATAAAATTCGTATCCGGGGCAAGATACATTCACATAGCAAATTTCAAGTCGATAGCTCCGCCCGCTTCCGAGATCTCGTCGATAGCTCCACCAGTTTCCGAGATCTTGTCTGCGCATGCGCGAAGCTGGCGTCGCACGGGTTCGGCAACCCGATAAAATTCGTAGCCGTTGTCCGGGATATTCAAAAACCAAATTTCAAGTCGATAGCTCCACCCGTTTCCGAGATCTGGTCTGCGCATGCGCGAAGCTGGCGTCGCACGGGCTCGGCGACCCGATAAAATTCGTATCCGGGGCAAGATACATTCACATACCAAATTTCAAGTCGATAGCTCCACCCGTTTCCGAGATCTCGTCTGCGCATGCGCGAAGCTGGCGTCGCACGGGCTCGGCGACCCGATAAAATTCGTATCCGGGGCAAGATACATTCACATAGCAAATTTCAAGTCTATAGCTCCACCCGTTTCCGAGATCTCGTCTGCGCATGCGCGAAGTGGGCACCGCACAGGCTCGGCAATACGACAACGTCGACCGCCTGGTCAAACTACACACAAGTACCAAGTTTCGTCCCGATCGGTCGAGAATCATAGATTTGTATTAATGACAGACAGACAGACAGACAAACAAACAGACAGACAGACAGAGGTCTTCAAAATATATATGAGACTAGCCGATGAGCCCGACGTTGTCCGGGCTATACAAAAACCAAATTTCAAGTCGATAGCTCCACCCGTTTCCGAGATCTGGTCTGCGCATGCGCGAAGCTGGCGTCGCACGGGCTCGGCAACCCGATAAAATTCGTATCCGGGGCAAGATACATTCACATACCAAGATTCAAGTCGATAGCTCCACCCGATTCCGAGATCTCGTCTGCGCATGCGCGAAGCTGGCGTCGCACGGGCTCGGCGACCCGATAAAATTCGTATCCGGGGCAAGATACATTCACATACCAAATTTCAAGTCGATAGCTCCACCCGTTGTCGAGATCTGGTATGCGTATGCGCGAAGCTGGCGTCGCACGGGCTCGGCGACCCAATAAAATTCGTATCCGGGGCAAGATACATTCACATACCAAATTTCAAGTCGATAGCTCCACCCGTTGTCGAGATCTGGTATGCGTATGCGCGAAGCTGGCGTCGCACGGGCTCGGCGGCCCGATACAATTCGTATCCGGGACAAGATACATTCACATACCAAATTTCAAGTCGATTGCTCAACTCGTTTCCCCCGACGTTGTCCGGGCTATTCGACGTTGTCCGGGCTATTCAAAAACCAAATTTAAAGTCGATAGCTCCACCCGTTTCCGAGATCTGGTCTACGTATGCGCGAAGATGGTGTCGCACGGGCTCGGCGACCCGATAAAATTCGCCCGACGTTGTCCGGGCTATTCAAAAACCAAATTTCAAGTCGATAGCTTAACCCGTTTCCGAGATGTGGTCTGCGCATGCGCGAAGCTGGCGTCGCACGGGCTCGGCGACCCGATAAAATTCGTATCCGGGGCAAGATACATTCACATACCAAATTTCAAGTCGATAGTTCCACCCGTTGTCGAGATCTGGTATGCGTATGCGCGAAGCTGGCGTCGCACGGGCTCGGCGACCCGATAAAATTCGTATCCGGGACAAGATACATTCACATACCAAATTTCAAGTCGATAGCTCCACCCGTTTCCGAGATCTCGTCGATAGCTCCACCAGTTTCCGAGATCTTGTCTGCGCATGCGCGAAGCTGGCGTCGCACGGGCTCGGCGACCCGATAAAATTCGTAGCCGTTGTCCGGGCTATTCAAAAACCAAATTTCAAGTCGATAGCTTAACCCGTTTCCGAGATGTGGTCTGCGCATGTTCGAAGCTGGCGTCGCACGGGCTCGGCGACCCGATAAAATTCGTATCCGGGACAAGATACATTCACATACCAAATTTCAAGTCGATAGCTCAACTCGTTTCCCCCGACGTTGTCCGGGCTATTCAACGTTGTCCGGGCTATTCAAAAACCAAATTTCAAGTCGATAGCTCCACCCGTTTCCGAGATCTGGTCTGTGTATGCGCGAAGATGGTGTCGCACGGGCTCGGCGACCCGATAAAATTCGCCCGACGTTGTCCGGGCTATTCAAAAACCAACTTTCAAGTCGATAGCTTAACCCGTTTCCGAGATGTGGTCTGCGCATGCGCGAAGCTGGCGTCGCACGGGCTCGGCGACCCGATAAAATTCGTATCCGGGGCAAGATACATTCACATACCAAATTTCAAGTCGATAGCTCCACCCGTGTTCGATATCTCGTCTGCGCATGCGCGAAGCTGGCGTCGCACGGGCTCGGCGACCCGATAAAATTCGTATCCGGGGCAAGATACATTCACATAGCAAATTTCAAGTCGATAGCTCCACCCGTTTCCGAGATATCGTCTGCGCATGCGCGTAGCTGGCGTCGCACGGGCTCGGCGACCCGATAAAATTTGTATCCGGGGCAAGATACATTCACATACCAAATTTCAAGTCGATAGCTCCACCCGTTTCCGAGATCTCGTATGCGCATGCGCGAAGCGGGTGCCGCACGGGCTCGCCAATACGACAACGATGACCGCCTGGTCAAACTACACCCACGTGTACCAAGTTTCGTCCCGATCGGTCGAGAATCGTAGATTTGTATAAATGACAGACAAACAGACAAACAGACAGAGGTCTTCAAAATATATATGGAACTAGCCGATGAGCCCGACGTTGTCCGGGCTATTCAAAAACCAAATTTCAAGTCGATAGCTCCACCCGTTTCCGAGATCTGGTCTGCGCATGCGCGAAGCTGGCGTCGCACGGGCTCGGCGACCCGATAAAATTCGTATCCTGGGCAAGATACATTCACATAGCAAATTTCAAGTCGATAGCTCCACCCGTTTCCGAGATCTCGTCTGCGCATGCGCGAAGCGGGCACCGCACGGGCTCGCCAATACGACAACGTCGACCGCCTGGTCAAACTACACACAAGTACCAAGTTTCGTCCCGATATGTCGAGAATCGTAGATTTGTATTAATGACAGACAGACAGAC
Source organism: Siphonodentalium dalli (assembly GCA_032622095.1). Taxonomy (NCBI): domain Eukaryota; kingdom Metazoa; phylum Mollusca; class Scaphopoda; order Gadilida; family Siphonodentaliidae; genus Siphonodentalium; species Siphonodentalium dalli. The sequence goes on from CP136067.1 coordinate 59,720,959, forward strand.
AAACAAACAAACAGACAGACAGACAGACAGACAGAGGTCTTCAAAATATATATGAGACTAGCCGATGAGCCCGACGTTGTCCGGGCTATTCAAAAACCAAATTTCAAGTCGATAGCTCCACCCGTTTCCGAGATCTGGTCTGCGCATGCGCGAAGCTGGCGTCGCACGGGCTCGGCAACCCGATAAAATTCATATCCTGGGCAAGATACATTCACATACCAAAATTCAAGTCGATAGTTGCACCCGATTCCGAGATCTCGTGTGCGCATGCGCGAAGCTGGCGTCGCACGGGCTCGGCGACCCGATAAAATTCGTATCCGGGGCAAGATACATTCACATACCAAATTTCAAGTCGATAGCTCCACCCGTTGTCGAGATCTGGTATGCGTATGCGCGAAGCTGGCGTCGCACGGGCTCGGCGACCCGATAAAATTCGTATCCGGGACAAGATATATTCACATACCAAATTTCAAGTCGATAGCTCAACTCGTTTCCCCCGACGTTGTCCGGGCTATTCAACGTTGTCCGGGCTATTCAAAAACCAAATTTCAAGGCGATAGCTCCACCCGTTTCCGAGATCTGGTCTGTGTATGCGCGAAGATGGTGTCGCACGGGCTCGGCGACCCGATAAAATTCGCCCGACGTTGTCCGGGCTATTCAAAAACCAAATTTCAAGTCGATAGCTTAACCCGTTTCCGAGATGTGGTCTGCGCATGCGCGAAGCTGGCGTCGCACGGGCTCGGCGACCCGATAAAATTCGTATCCGGGGCAAGATACATTCACATACCAAATTTCAAGTCGATAGCTCCACCCGTTTCCGATATCTCGTCTGCGCATGCGCGAAGCTGGCGTCGCACGGGCTCGGCGACCCGATAAAATTCGTATCCGGGGCAAGATACATTCACATACCAAATTTCAAGTCGATAGCTCCACCCTTTTCCGAGATCTCGTATGCGCATGCGCGAAGCGGGCGCCGCACGGGCTCGCCAATACGACAACGACGACCGCCTGGTCAAACTACACCCACGTGTACCAAGTTTCGTCCCGATCGGTCGAGAATCGTAGATTTGTATAAATGACAGACAAACAGACAAACAGACAGAGGTCTTCAAAATATATATGGTACTAGCCGATGAGCCCGACGTTGTCCGGGCTATTCAAAAACCAAATTTCAAGTCCGATAGCTCCACCCGTTTCCGAGATCTGGTCTGCGCATGCGCGAAGCTGGCGTCGCACGGGCTCGGCGACCCGATAAAATTTGTATCCGGGGCAAGATACATTCGCATACCAAATTTCAAGTCGATAGCTCCACCCGTTGTCGAGATCTGGTCTGCGCATGCGCGAAGCTGGCGTCGCACGGGCTCGGCGACCCGATAAAATTCGTATCCGGGGCAAGATACATTCACATACCAAATTTCAAGTCGATAGCTCCACCCGTTTCGGATATCTCGTCTGTGCATGCGCTGCACGGACGTCGCACGGGCTCGCCAATACGACAACGACCACCGCCTGGTCAAACTACACACACGTACCAAGTTTCGTCCCGATCGGTCGAGAATCGTAGGTTTGTATTAATGACAGACAAACAGACAAACAGACAGAGGTCTTCAAAATATATATATGAGATTACCGTATACATTGAAACAAACTACATAGGCCCATAATAATAATGTATTATGTTTACTCAGCGGTAAAACAAAATGTGCATTTTTATGACACTAAAATTTTATTGAACGTAAAAGAGGTAAATCAAGTATCTTATAATCAGTGTCTTGTGGTATATGAATGGACACTAAAGTGAATTGGAAATATCACACAATAAAAGTAAGGAATGAAGCAAATGTTGACATTATACATTGGAATTAGTCTCCATTTTGGCTAGTAATGATGAGCTTTGGCAGCATGACTGCAATTTTCAACGTTTATACATACCGGTAATCTAATGAAGCTGTCCACATCAGAGGACCCACGACGGTAGTACCACGGCCACTGATAATAAGACTTTATCCATATAAATAGTGTCTGTTACCCGAGATCGACTTGTGCAGTGAACACATCAGCACTTGTCCATATGTAAACTAGCTGAAACAGACTCATGTATATGATTCGTGAGGCCGTTGTAACATCTGCCGAAGTACCCCGATGCACCACACCAAATATGGTTGAAATCGGTCAAGGGCTCTGGAAGAAAAATCGCAAACAGACCAGAACAGACAGACAGCTAGATCCCTGAAATCTTTAATATATCTTAACCAGAGAACACACATTCGTTTTGCCATTAAATGTGAAAATTATGACAAGTCTCATGCTAAATGAAAAAACATTGTTATAATCACGGATAAATTTATAACATCATGGCGCAAATATGAATCTCAGTATACATTATGATTTGACAACAAAAACGTGTTGTTTGAATAATTTAACACTGAATGGATATCAAAATTAGGGTGAAGAAAGATGGCAGCAGTATGTTCAATGCAGCCATTGGCCGGCTCAGTCGCTGGTTGTTCGAAATATCCGCTAATAATTATTTGATTGACAGCTGTGGAAAGGTCTATATCATATTAATAGTATAGGATTATGTTGAAACATGTCCAGATCGAGTTCAATTGCAAACCGGCGTGAATATTTTTGAGTAAAAACAAACCACTGAAAGATCTATGGATATATACCCGTAAGAGGTCTCTTTGAAATTATTTCATTGACATTCTGAAATTATCCTGCACGGAGGGCAACATCGAAAGTGATATATTTGCTCCAAATGACAGGACTTGTCAATTGTCTGAGTGAGGCTATTTTGAAGTGGACACCACCTGACTAATTTTGGATGAGCGCGCGTGCATAGTCATACATGGTAATATTGAATACAAGGGGCACACGCATATAGAACACTCACATCTATTTTATATTTATTCAAACTAACAATTAAAGGGGTAGGGCTATATCGTTACTGCACACAAAATCCGGCCATTCGTGGGACCATCGAGTAATAAACTCATTTGCATTATAATTACCATATTGTTTGCATCGTTCTTGGAGCACACGAATGTAATAATAATTGCAATAATCCATGACTCAAATTCATTCACTTGTTGCATATATCATGTTGAGTATAAAAGTAGATGGTCAAATAAAATGCCAGATGATGATGATGACTACGACGACAACGATGATGATGATGACTACGACGACGGCAGCGACGATGAAGACAATGACGACGACAGCGATGATGATAATGACTAAGACGACAGCGATTATGATGATGACGATGATGTTGACGATGATGACTGCGACGGCGACATAGATGAAGATGATGATGAATACCGTCAGAATACGACGACGGCGGCAGTGATTATGGTGGTAACTGCGACGCGACACAACGACAGCGATGATGATGACTACGACGACAGCGATGATGATGACAACGATGACGACAGCGATGATTATGATGACAACGACGGCAGCAATGCTGATGGTGATGATGACTACGACTGCGATTATGATGATGTTATGACGATAACGATGACGAAATAGACAATAAAGTGAATTGGAAATATCACACAATAAAAGCGATTATGATGATGACGATGATGTTGATGATGATGACTGCGACGGCGACATAGATGAAGATGATGATGAATACCGTCAGAATACGACGACGGCGGCAGTGATTATGGTGGTAACTGTGACGCGACGCAACGACAGCGATGATGATGACTACGACGACAGCGATGCTTATGACAACGATGACGACAGCGATGATTATGATGACAACGACGGCAGCGATGCTGATGGTGACGATGACTACGACTGCGATGATGATTATGTTATGACGATAACGATGACAATGTGGATGACGATGATGATGATTATGATAAATACAAAAAATAACCAAAAAAGTTTTATTCCCAAAATTTGGATAAACATACATATGGATAATAAAAATGTCATTATACAATGTTGTGTACAGTATGTGTTTTTCTTGTACTCGTCAAGGTGTGCTGAAGTCATTTTGGACTCAGCCGGCGGCAGTGATGATGATGGTAACTGCGACGACAGCGATGATGTTGACCACGACGACAGCGATTGTGATGACAACGATCACGACAGCGATGATTATGATGACAACGACGGCAGCGATGATGATGATGGTGATGTTGACTACGACGACAGCGATTGTGATGACAACGATGACGACAGCGATGATTATGATGACAACGACGGCAGCAATGATGATGAAGATGATGATGATGATGATGATGGCGATGATGATGATGACGATTATGATAAATACGACAGTGACTGATTATGATGATGATGATGATTATTATTATTATTATTATTATGACGATGATGATGATGATGACGACGACGATGATGATGATGATCAATCGCATTGAGTTTTTTCTTCTTCCGTGTTTACTGTTCCAAATCATGCTTTCTGATGATCATTACATGCTTTTATAGAGAATCAAGTGCCGACAAATACCAAAAATAACCACAAAATTTGTATTCCCAAAATTTGGATAAACATACAGATGAATAATAAAAATGTCATTATACAATGTTGTGTACAGTATGTGTTTTTCTTGTACTCGTCCAGGTTGTGGTGAAAAGTCATATTTGACTCGACACTGCGTGTCTCGTTCAATATGACTTTTCACCACAACCAAGACTCGTACAAGAAACACACATACTGCACACAACATTGTATAATAACTTTATAGTAATAACAAATTGTATTGTGAAATACAATATTATCCTATATATTCTACGACCACGACGATGATATTGAAGTTTAGTGTCCAATTTTAGTTCTTCAGACGTACATCTTGTTTTTCAATTCTCAATCTCATAGTTTTTTTCCAAATATATTCTGTATCTCTATCATATACGTCCTAAATCTGGTTTTTGCAGAACGGTGTGGGGGGGGGGGGGGGGGGGAGGACCAATTTAGGCCTCACAACGCCGCTGTTTATGTTTCCAAAATCAGCGGAGTTCCTGTGTTGTCATTCAGTTTGTACCAATCTATTATTGTTCGTGGAAAGAATGAATTGGTCTATCAGTTTTAATAATTCGAAGCTGCTTTCGAGGTTTGTCGTCATGTTTTCCACAAAGTTGTTGCTGACGCAGTCCTCGAACTTTTTCCGTACCTTTTTCTATTTTGGGCGATAATTTCTCAGGTAATGCTCGCTATTTATGCTGGGGCCGACCCCTTAACCACTTTGTAAAGTAGTGCCAGTCGTTGTTGCTTTCTTCTCGATTATATAGGGATGTTAGCTCTTGTTTTTTAGCCAAGTCTATTGTTTTTTTCTTCAGAATTGATGTTACGAACCCTTCACTCTTGACCGGTAAACCTGTTGAACGAAGCGTACCGCTTGATAATATTTTTTAAAACAATTTAATTTATACCAAAAAAGAAGTAAATTATGTGAGGAATTTAATACTATTTATTATATATTTATTGGCTTACTTATACTTCTATCATCGGTTTCGTAACATTTGCAATAAATATTTCACACTATTATTTGAACAGTTCAAGAAATGTTTTACAGTCACCTCGACTAAGGAAACAATCAGTATGATCGGTTTCCTACACCTCTAAGTTTGTGAGATTGCACATCGGTACCATAAAACGATTGACTCGTTTGGTTGCCGAATTGGCTGCTGGCTGTAGAGGAGAGACATTCTTAGATTTGCATTTGTCCCTTCAGAAAAAGGAAATCGTTCTCTGCGAAAAACCAAATCGGTTCTTCGTTAATATCCGATTTGGTTCTTGGATTTTCCTGAGATAATTAGGTTCTTCGCGAAGAACCAAGAAAATATATGTGGAACCAACTGGTTCTTGCGAAGAACCAAAATATTGTAGTTGGTTCCGCCACCGGGACAGTTTGAAATTTTGTGGTAATTGTAGTAATTCTAACACAGTTGTAGAACAAAAATTTTGATTCTTCATTTTGCATGTTCTTCAATGATGACAGAGTATTTCTTATTTGGTTCTTCGTCAACCAGCAACAAATTGGTTCTTTGTATGGTTCTGCTATAAATGGGTAAAGAACCAGTTGGTTCTTCGACTGTGAAGAACCAACTCTGTTGGTTCCGCCAGCGAGACAGTTTGTAGAACCAACTATATATAAGCACATCTGGTTGCCCACATTATTTGCTATGAATACAACACGTATTGCAATCAGTATGTTTTAGAATGTGTGCGACAGAGCGAGTGTCAATTTGTATAAATCACAATCATGCAATGTCAATTGCTATACATATATAACCAGTATTGTAAAGGTTTATAGTGAACATATATGGACATCCGAGGACTAACCGTTAACGTGCACAGCTAATTACACCATAACGGGCGCCGATAAGTGGTAATTAAATTTTTTTTTTTATAAATCTCTGTCTGCAAACTGACTCCGTGTCACGCACATTAGTGTCTTTTATAGATATATACATGTGGTGGATAAACCGTGGTATTTACCCCGGTGATTGGAACAGGCAAAATTATATAATGTTACCAGGGTGTTATTCTGGTATTATTCGGCTAGTGAATCGCCACCATATTATACCTGTTATACGCGCACATGTAGACCCACGCATGCATATACTCTACTGAAATGGACAGATCCATGTATTTAATCATAGTGTTTTACGGGGATGTAAGTATGTATGTAGTGGTTCTATTGGAGTAATTGTACCAGGGTAATACCCCGATATTGACCATGGTAGTACGGGATACGCTTTTAGAAGTCTTAACAAATTTGAGGTTATAAGAATCAGACATATGATTACATAATGTGTTAAACTCTTCTTGACTTATAGCCGACCAATTTATAACAAAATTCTTGCCCCATTCTGTTAACTTTTGCGTATGACACCGGGTTCCATTGTTTTCCACTATTTTTTCCACAATATTTTATCATATTTCCACAATATCTTCTCTTATGTGATCACTCAGATTCAAGAGACACTACCCCCACCAGTAACAACCCTGCCACTACTGCATTGATTGTTTATGCACTACAGAGAAAACACTCTTATCACATGGAATATTTAAACGACAACACATGAGTGGGGTATGATCTCAGCTTTAATGTAACATTATAAGCTTGTCCTGCAGATAGCCCATACGCATGGAAATCAATTAAACAGAGCCTTAGCTCTGACGAGAAGCCGAAGCAGAGAACGCTGAAGAAATACTGCTGTACAGCGCAGGCATGAGCATGGCCGACGAGCTAAGGTACGATTCGGAGCCGGCGCCCAATAATTGCTATGAGGCGCCCTAAGCAATAAGCACACACGGCCAACAGGGAGAAGCCCAACGAGTGCGACGCAGGAATGGCAGTAGAGACAACTGGACAGCCCATCTCCCTATGGCTAAGCACCGTGGTATGGGCGGGTAACACCACTGTGACCCCTGAAGGACGCACCAAAGCTGGATCAGTGGCACTGATGACACAGCACCTGAAAGGGAAAACAAACAGCAGCAACGAGATGCAAACAAACAGCGCCAGAGGCCCAAACAAAACAGGCATCGCATAACAATGAATATGGCGCGCCACTTCGGGACGCCGAACAAAGCGGGGCATGGAGCTCCAAGGGGGAGGGAGGGAGCGCAACACGTATAATTCAAGAGTGATTTGCTTTACCAGAAAGAGGCAGCATTCCGGGGGGATGTAAAATGCGGACTTTAAGTTCGGCCGATACGGAACGGATCGTACCGAAAAACCGGAATGTCTGCCGGATGACAGGATCAAAGAACCACATAAATCACCCAGAACCTTATCGGCCCTGGGTGCATTATGTGATCATTCAGATCCAAGAGACACTACCCCCACCAGTGACAGCCCTGCCACTACTGCATTGATTGTTTTTGCACTACAGAGAAAACACTCTTATCACATGGAATATTTAAATGACAACACATAAGTGGGGTATGATCTCAGCTTTAATGTAACATTATAAGCTTGTCCTGCAGATAGCCCATACGCATGTAAACCAATTAAGCAGAGCCTTAGCTCTGACGAGAAGCCGAAGCAGAGAACGCTGAAGAAATACTGCTGTACAGCGCAGGCATGAGCATGGCCCGACGAGCTAAGGTACGATTCGGAGCCGGCGCCCAATAATTGCTATGAGGCGCCCTAAGCAATAAGCACACACGGCCAACAGGGAGAAGCCCAACGAGTGCGACGCAGGAATGGCAGTAGAGACCACTGGACAGCCCAACTCCCTATGGCTAAGCACCGGCCTGGAATATCCCACTCAGGCACTACAGTTTGAGAGCACTCTCAAATAAGCATAAGATGACTGCGCAGTCATAAACATACTAAGCTACTATTGATAAGCCACCCATCAAAGTTACCAGACATGTTATAACGCTATGGCGACACTACCACTACCACTATCTGCAGGACCGCCATAGAGTGCGCAGCACTCCCCCAAACCAGGAGCTCCATGCCCAATTACATCAATGAAACAGTTAAACCACCGGGAAAACCATAGTGTCAGATGCCAGGAAGGTCTCCAGGGCGCACTGGAGACTATTCAGATAGATATCGTTGCCGACGGGGGAGAGATGGATCCCATCTGAAAGAAACATGCCATTATCAGAAGCGCAAATGTCTGGGTGCTGGATGCTGGATGCCACGACCCCCGTGATGTAATACGAAGCCCAACATGCGTTGGTTAAAGTCCCGGCGCTGGCGATCACCAATACTCTGGCGATGGGCGTTGTGCCAATAGTGGCGCGGAAATACTTGTGACCAAATAAGGGTGCAGGAAGGCAATGTTTCTTGCACATAGGAAAGTTCCCGCTTTACATTGGCACGTAAGTCACGGTACCCACCGGCTGTGATGTCGTTTGAGCCAAGATGTACGATGATGTGGGTAGGATGTCGAGACTGCGAACAAGCGGCGAGTTCCCGGTCGAACGAGGCGTGGAAATCGCCCAGTGCATCCCGCGAGTGCCGATCCATCGAACAGAAGCGCCGCGGCTGGACAGCTGGAGATGTTGACCAACAGGACGCCGCACAGCACGCTGGTGAGCCCAGTAGACGTGGGACGAACCCAAGACCCAGATAATGGCTACTGAAACGAGACTAAGCAGATGTTGAGTGGATGTATCGACGACAAACATCAGACCGCCAACGACCCCGGTGTTGGATGGCATGGTAAGGGTGCCCAGATCCGCCAGATAGGTAGCACCACCCGAACGAAATGAATGTGGCGTAATATATTGTCGAGAGCCGATGTACGCAAAGTCTGACGGAGCACGGCCCGAAACTGGGCGATTGTGAGCGGGGTCTGAGCCTGGTGAGAAAGGAACATTCCCGACCGGGAGCCGCGAAAGGCAAGAAATGTGGTGGCTAGGCGCAGCGGGCATATATGTGGATCAGACGGCAGGCACGGAATGCGAGTATGCGTGGGAGGACCACATTAGTTCGTTTTAGAATGCCGGAGCCAGACGTCAATGGCGGAGCTGCTCAACGAGACATCGCGAAGAAATATAGCATTCCAAGGTCTGCTTTGGACACAGCGGCCAGTTCCCCCACGCGGAACAATCCAAAAAAGGCCAATGTAAAGGCAGATGTAAACAAAGCGACCTCATGGGACGACGAGCAGATGCGAGGAAGCACGCGGAGCAAGGTACGCAGCACAGGTATTGTCACTGGAGCAGGACGAGCGGATGAAGGCGTCAAGTGATGGACCCCGGACAATAGTTGGCTAATGAGGTAGGTCGTGGTGGGATCGCGCATGCCACGGAGTCGATGCTGCTGGAAATGGTTGAAGGAATCACGGAACTAAATGGTTTCCCATAGGCGACAGTGTTAACGTTTCGGCCAAATTCGCTGAATTGAAGCCTGCAGGCCATACCAGTGATGTTTACCCAGCTAGATTGACACCAGTTGATCACGAAAATGCAAGAAAAATCATAGGTCATGTGTTTACTTTTTAAAATAAATCCCCAAGTGTACGACAGGGCTATCTCACAGCCAAATTTGATCTGGAAAAACCCAGATCTACAACAGCTAGTTAAATACATTTCCCGCTCACAAAAATCCGTTCCCCCATTCATTCACCAGTTTAAATTATTTAGATATTATGTACAAATCAAATAAACGCGATGTCATCCTTTAATAACGTGTCGCATGTATCAGGTGAAGGTCATTCTTCAGTTACCTTCACCTTTAGGGTTCCACGGTGTACTCGCTCCCCGACTCTAGAACACATTTAGCTCCCTGATTCCTATATATATGTATATGTGTGAATAACAGCGTTTCTTATAGTATTTTATCAAAATATAGACCTTACTGAAATCAAAAATGGATTATATCGAGCAGTAGTGGTTTATTTTTCCAATATGAGGCATCCTGAAAATTAGTGTCAATCCTCAAAATAAAGCCAAAAAATTTAGCTTTTTTTTCAATTTTACTAGCTAATGCATCTTGTATAACTGAAGTATGTCCTTATATACCATAATATTACTAAATTGAAGAGGAAATGTTAATATACATTTTGAGAGGGATATATTGTCCAATTTTAAACCCTTTTCATGCAGAATTTGGCAATTTATAATAAATATTTACCAAAATTAACAGAAAATAAAAATAAAAAATATTTTAATAGCAATGTAAAGCAACCATAAGTCAATTTAAATATCGAAACATTATGATACAACATCAGACACAGCCTCAGGCATGAAATTTTACCAGATGGCAGGGCATACTGTCTGTTTAACAAAGCTGCCATGACAGTTTTGCACGACAGTAACTCTAGTGGTGATGCCATCACCCCCCCCCCCCCCCCCCCGACTTGGGGTGGGGCTACGGTCCCAGATAAGGCTACTGGGTGCCGGAAAAGCTTAATTGGGTCAAATGACACATTTTCCCAATTGGGGGGGGGGGGGGGGGGCTAACACTCCTCAAAATTGTGGGGAGGGGGGGCTTTAGACCCCCTGACCCCCTAATGGTACCTGACATCCATGCAAAATCACCATATTTATCACTTTCTTTACTATCTACAGGCGAATCCATGCGTTTCTTCTTTAAATCTGTCCAAAATGTGGTCATTATCATTTGAAAATAAGAAAATATGGAAATAACAACTTATCATGGTGAGACGTGAAATTTCGTAAAATTCAAATTTTGCTTATAGGAATCACGGAACTAAATGGTTTCCCATAGGCGACAGTGTTTCGGCCAAATTCGCTGAATTGAAGCCTGCAGGCCATACCAGTGATGTTTACCCAGCTAGATTGACACCAGTTGATCACGAAAATGCAAGAAAAATCATAGGTCATGTGTTTACTTTTTAAAATAAATCCCCAAGTGTACGACAGGGCTATCTCACAGCCAAATTTGATCTGGAAAAACCCAGATCTACAACAGCTAGTTAAATACATTTCCCGCTCACAAAAATCCGTTCCCCCATTCATTCACCAGTTTAAATTATTTAGATATTATGTACAAATCAAATGAACGCGATGTCATCCTTTAATAACGTGTCGCATGTATCAGGTGAAGGTCATTCTTCAGTTACCTTCACCTTTAGGGTTCCACGGTGTACTCGCTCCCCGACTCTAGAACACATTTAGCTCCCTGATTCCTGAAGCAGAATGCTGGGAGCGATGAAGCCCCGCGATATATCCGACGATAGCGTGTTCCGGGAGCGGTCAGGAAACGGCCAAGCGATGCTGGTGTGCGAAACTGAGATAAGCCCGTATGGCGGTGCGATACGTGCGGTGAGTTTTTGGCGCCCGGGAGGAAGTCAAGAGCAGCATTACATGTCGACGACGGTCAACAGGCACCTGGGAAATGGTGTTGGCGTTCGGGCGGCGGACGGCGCCAGTCGACGGAAACGTTTCATCTGGAAACGAGATAGGCTGTCAGCGAGAGCATTATCGCGAGACGCGATCCAGGAAGCACGCAAGGAGATGTTGTGAGACAGGAGCAGCAGGACCAGCTGGCGCAACATGGCCATAAGCGGCTTGGATTTGGAAGTTTGGCCGTTGATGGCGCGGACCACGGTAATGTTATCACAGTGTAAATGGAGGCGATGATTCCACAGATGCTGATGGCCACTAAGACGGGGAACATCTCGAGGACACCCATATTGCGGGTCAGACCCAAAGCATGCCAAGGAAGGGGCCACTTGCCAAAAGCCCAGAGGCCGTTGAAATACGCGCCAACGCCGCCGGACTGACCACCACAAGCGTCCGTGTGGAAATTGATGTCGGTATCATTGAGCCAGGTCGCAGAAGGTAGATCCCATTGAATGACGTGAAGATCTGTAACCACGTGGCCAGATCGGCGCGCATGCCAGAATTAATCCGGATTTTGTGATGCGGTTTAGAAAATCCATGCAGGGCATCAATCAGGCGACGACAAAATGGGCGGCCCGGACGAACCGCCTTGCACGCAAATTGTAATGAGCCAATGAGCGACTGTAGTTCACGGACCGAGATATTTCGGCAGCACAAAGCCATAGAGATTTTGGACTGAATAGCTGTGAGCTTCTCAGCAGGGAGACGCACCGCGATAGCCAACGTATCGAGTTCGAGACCAAGGTAGCAGAGCTTCGAGGTGGGCGAGACCGTTTTGTCATGCGCAATAGGTACGCCAAGATCAGAGCACACGCGATAAAACATGTCAAGACTGTCTGAGGCCTGGGACGTGGCTGGCGGACCACAGAACAGGAAGTCATCGCAGTAGTGCAAGATGTGTGGGTTGTCGGACCGCTGCTGCACAACCCATTCCAAAAATGTAGATAATTTTCAAAAAGTTGCGCACGACACGCTGCAGCCGAAAGGTAAGCATTTGTCGAAATAATACATGTCGTCCAGCTTAAAACCAAGTTGATCGAAATCGCCCGGGTAGATGCGAAGATTACGATATGCAGCCTCTAAATCCCCGCGCGCGAACAATGTCCCAGCCCCAAGGGACTGGATGGTAACAACCGCAGCGTCAAAACTGGTATATGTGACAGTAGTGAATTCGCGCGGAATATGACCATTGAGCGACTGGCCTGCCGGATAGGAGAGGTGATGGATGAGACGGAATGAGCCAGGCTCACGTTTAGGCACCAGACCAAGCGGCGACACGCGGAGCGTTGGAATTGGACGTGCGCAGAAAGGACCAGCAATGCGACCAAGGCGAACTTCCTTCAGGATTTTTTCCCGGACGACATCGGGACGGTCACGAGCAGACTTGAGGTTCGGAGCGTCAGTAGGCATACGCGGGCCAGTATAATAGAGTGGAAAACCATGAGTACTTCCCAAGCCACCAACACAAATAGTCAAGATTAACGGCGGAAGGGGCGAGCTGGTAGACGCTGCTGGCGACCGCCGCGGGCTGAGTCTTGCCCATGGGCAGCGGTTGCGGCACGAGGCTCTGAGCAGATGTTGTATATGTGTCGAAAACGGCAGTTTGGCCAGGAGCAGCGGCCGGCGTTGAATTCAAAACAGACGGGACCGGGGCGGCCCGGTCGAGTGGGAAAATTGTCCGCACGCCCGGATGTACGAACTTGAGGCGGAGTCGGCTGCGGAGGTTGCCGAACCTGGGGCGTCATGACCAGCAGCCAAATGTTATGGTCGATGGTATCACAAGGAGTAGCTGTATTCCCATCCCACTTCAACCGAAATTGGGTATCGTACACCCGTCAGGCAGATCCCCCACATTTAGCAGCCGCCCAACGAATTGTGCGCAGGTAACGCAAAAAGAGGCTGGCCGACGATTCATGGTGGACGTCGAGGTACACCGATATGAAAGTGAGAAAAGCATCGGTCCAGGAGTCAACAGACGTTATTGGAGCAGCATGCCCGCTTGGCGCAACGCGGATTCGCTCGGAAGCAGAGACAACCAACTGATGGGGGTCAATTGTATGAATGGAGGTGGTGGGTTCCTGCAGCTGATCCAAATTTATAAAATCGCCTCGGAAAATTTTGTCGCGAATAGATCGGGAAACGTGAGAGCCAAAGCCGTCTGCCGCCGTAGGAATCGGCAAGGGGGTTCCCGAGCGGAGACCAGCGAGGATGGAAAACTAAATAAGGGATTACCCGGAGCAGTTCTGTCTCTTGCCGGAGCGTGTGGTCGGTGTATCACCGAGGCCACATGGGAATCCTCGTGGCGGCTGCGAGAAGTGGAGCTGTCGTCTGAACTGCTGCGTCGACGTGTCGACACCGGAGACGCTGATGGTGACCTGGATTCGTAGCGCGGAAACTTGGGGCGCGGAGAATCATCCTGCCGGCGACTAGCCTGTCGACGAGACTGACGACTGGGCTGACGACGAGGCTGACGAACAGGATCGCGGCCACGTGAATGTGAAACCCGACCACGGGAGGCGCGGCGTCCCCGTCCAGAGCCACGAGCAGGCCGGCCGCGCGAATTCTGTCCACGGCCACGCACCCGTGAATCAGCCACAGACGAAACACTGGCCGAAACCCGAGAAGAAGGCCTAACACGGTCACTGGAGGCAGGACCGGCACGAGACGAGCTGGCAGATGCATCATGTCGACTGCTTCCAGACGAACGGGCGCGGGCCCGACCGCGAGATCCCTTACGAACCATTTGAAATTGTTTGAGTGCCACCGAACGACAAACGGGGAAACACATGCGCGACCCACGAAAATAGGTAACGCCGACGAAACAGGATACAGACAGAACGCACAAGGAACAAGATGATAGACGAATAAATGAAGGCTGGTGAAGAAACACGGTGACGGATGGAAACAGATAGGAATTGACGACACACAACCGGTCGCAACACGTATAATTCAAGATTGATTTGCTTTACCAGTTACCGGAAAGAGGCAGCATTCCGGGCGGATGTAAAATGCGGACTTTAAGTTCGGCCGATACGGAACGGATCGTACCGAAAAACCGGAATGTCTGCCGGATGACAGGATCAAAGAACCACATAAATCACCCCGAACCTTATCGGCCCTGGGTGCAATAAACGAGAGAGAAAACACTAAATATACCAAAAAAGTTTGAACTGCCCCAATGATAACATACCATACTTTAGTCTAGAACTAAGACTAATTCGCTTGTATCTATATCTATATTTTCGAATGTTTGTCTGTCTGTCTGTCTTCTATACAAATTCACAGGGGACCACCTAGATGGCACAAAAGGGGTCTAACATGGGTAACATTTTACGAGAAAGATAATGGTGCGGGTTAGAATTTTCTGAAGTGACGCCGTTGTTGTCAGGGGCAGAAAAGGGGGAGGGGCATAAAACAGATTTGTCGCCGATTGCCACCAAACTTATATATAATCATCCCCATGATATAAGAAATCTAATGGTGTTGTTTCAATATGTCAAAAGTTCGAAGCAGGATGCCCGGAAGGGGAGAGGGGCACCAAAATTTATCAAAAATAATTTTTAGCGCCGACTTCCACCAAATTGATGCACATTCTTTTGAAATCTTCTCCATGATACAAGGAATCTTATTGTGTGATTTAAGGACGCCAAATTTGTGTCGTTTGGATGAGAGATTTGGGGGAGCGTGGGTGGGTACTATCTACTAAATGTGATAAAATTTGGTTTAGTCCGATTGCCACCAAACTTATACAAATTCATCCCCATGGTATGAGGTGTCTAATGGTGTGGCTTAAAGCTGTCAAAAGTGGCGTCATTCGAGTCAGGGGTGCACTGAAAGGGAGAGGGGCACCAACATTGATACACAATATTTTTAGCGCCAATTTCCACAAAATTTATACACATTCTTATCCATAATATGAAGGATCTAATCGTGTGATTTTAAAGCCGTCATATTAGTGCTGTTTTGGTGAGAGATGGGGTGGGGTGGGTACTATATTTGATACAAATTTGTTTAGTCGCGGATTAGCACCAAACTTTTAAATAATAATCTCCATGATATCAAGAGTCTAAATGTGTGGTTAAAAGATGTCAAAGGTGGAGCCAATCGAGTCAGTGCCAAACTAGCTGAAACAGGCTCCCTTTCAGCATTTGAGATAACCGTGGGACTTCTCATACATTTTGATCTTAGACAGTGCCTTCATTTAGCGGGTGCCTAGAGGGTGAGAGGGGCACAACAATTGATAAACAATATGTTTATCGCCGATTTCAACCTGATTGATACATATTCTTCTCCGTGACACGAGGAATCTAATCGTGTGGTTTTAATACGACAAATGGATACGAATTGCGTACTCGCCAATTTTCACCAATTATGTATATATTCATCTCCATAATGAGTCTATGTGTGTGGTTTAATGATGTCAAAAGTGGCGCCGCTTGAGTCCGAAATAGGGACGGGAGAGTCACCAAACTGATACAAATATGTTTAGTGCCAATTACCATCAAACTCATACACGTTCTTCTCAAATGATACAATGAATCAAATATTTGCTAATGTGTTTATGATGTTCATATTTCATGCTATAACGTCTAAAGTATACACAGTAGTAAATAAATAAATACTTCTTTATTGGTGGGACCGATTAAACGCGATAAACAAAATGACAATCGCTTCGATCCGACAAGGTGAGCCACTACTTATATTCCATGTGTAAGAATCGTGTTTTGTGATGCAATTTGGAAATACAATTTATGAGAATACGTGTATTCTCTATTCCCACCAAATATCCACAGCATGCAGAGGTTTTCACTTTCACATCACTTTAACCTGGGCAACGCCGGGTAATCCTGTTACTTGTCTACTTGTATATTATTGTATGGTATTACCTCACCTCATTAGAAATCACAGGATGTTTTATTAGCTTGTTGTAATAGTTTATTCTCAGACACATATGTGTAACGTGAGATATATAACATATATACAAGGTTGTGTGCACATAATTATACAGTAATACAAATAAATTTAATTTTACCGAAGTCACTACATGAAAGCAAGTACATAAATGCCAGTGTAAACCTGCAAGGAAATGTCAATCAACTTCAAGTATAAATATTAATACAGCGGTGTTATTTAATTTCATTGATCTTAAGCCCCTTCGTGATGTAAATTGACAGTTTCTTCATTTTATTCTCGTTAGTGTCATTGAGAAGGTCATAAAACGCTTCATGGGAGCCAGTTTTCCATATAATTTCAGGTATGTATCGGGTTCTTATCTCATGCAGTTTAGTGCAGTTCATTATAAAATGAAATTCGTCTCCGTGTTCATGTTTACAGGCAAGGCATAATCCACTATCGGCTTGTATTGTGCTTTTCTTTTTCTTCTTTTTCCATTTGCTCACCTCAATTGCCAATCTGTGGTTAGCAGTTCTTAATTTCTGTATGCTAATATAAATACTAAAGGCATTAATATAACGAAATCTAGAACTCAGTTATTCATAAAACCCATCTCTGATATGTATATAGTTTCAACACATATACAAATGCACCGGTCATGGTTGTAGCGCCAGGTTTTGATGACGACTGTTGAAGTAAGGCGTTTTTTTTAAATAGTGTTTTTTTCTCGATGAAATCTATATTGACGAAATAACGGAGATATTCAGAAATGGAAAAAAATACAAAAATTTAAAGATGGTTTCTTAAAGAGCGTGAGTGTTTTTTTGGGGTTTTTTTTTAGAAGTGAAGATGTTTAAAAATGTGCTACCAGAGTATAGTCTTCAGGGTTTTGCCAGACTATAAAATGTTATACCATGTCTCCATCAATAATTTACTATCTAGAGTATGTTCTGATTTACATGGGTTTACATGGGTTTGACCCATGTATGGCATGTTTCAACAGCATATTGCGAGGGTAAAGTGGGGTACACCATTCCTTTACTTGGAATTTACAAGGGTGCATCCATGTGTCCTTTTTACATGGACTTTACATGGCTGTTACTAGATTATATAATTATTTACCTGACTTTACCATATTTTACCAGAGTATAGCCTGGCATACTGCGGTTTGTCTGGATTTTACCATGCAGAGTGTTTTCATAAGACTATTGCGTTCCCGAGCCTTAGAGTTTGTATACACCCCCATAAGAGAACAATGTCCACTTAATGGCCTTCTGGCCCACCAGCATCAGTGCATTACTCTGGCCTTTCATCCGTCATTCTAGTATGCCATATGTGGAGTCGCCTACCCCGATAAACGCGTTACCTGGTCTGACTCCCACTTATATATAATGGTTATTGTGCCAGAGTATACACATAATTATGCTCCTCTCAGTTCAGTTTCAGAGTTCTGCTCATTTCCGTTCAAAACGTGGCCAGAATCCCGTACGAAGTATTCTGCAAAATTATACATACTGCATCATTTAAAATTAAATTGTCGTGCCGCATAAGTTACTGGGACAACCAGAATAGAACATTTTTAATAAACAAGGGAATCACAATTTTCTACGTTTATAAAATAGCAGAGAATAATGTTCGGGATATATGTAAAATATAAACTTTTCTACCAAATCTTGTGGACATTTGGAGGCCATCTTGAGTATTTGTTCTCCTCTAAAACACCTCAGTGTGATGCATTTAAGATGGATCAAAACAATAAACACCAAAGATAGTTCAATTTTACTTGAAAAATATGAATTTTTTGCAGATTTTGAGAGAAAATTCCAATAATTTTGGTAATGTAATAGTAACACTTAACCAAGATGCATCATAAATGTCAGTATTCAATGTATATACGACGGAATAGCCAATTGTATTCATCAACCACAACTTTTGAGCGATTGCAGTTACCATTTCCATATTTTTGCCGCCATTTTGACAGCCATTTTTGAGACATTTTTGTTCCATTGAGTGGAAATACTCATGAGGGGCTGGGATCCTACGAATGGCATATTTCATTGCTCAAATTATCAGTTAAAATGAAAAATAAAAAATAAAATTACATTTCCGAACCTGTTCCATACAGCAGAAACTGATCTAGAAGCTAAAAAAACTTCAAATTTTCCACTTACGGCTGTCAGTTTTACGGCCATCTTGGACGGGGAGTTCCAATTTCGTCCTAAAATGTGCCATTATATATCATTCTTACTGTATATGCCTAATTTTAAATCGCATATTATAAGTTAGTTCAGACATTTATAAATTATATCAACACGAAATGCACTTTAAATTCGGGAAACCCCTTAAAAGATGGGTTAAAGTGAAAGTTCAGCGTGGTTCCATATCTTATAGTATCAATTAGTATATGAATATGTACATATGTGCAAAATTTCATGCTTTACAAGTTAACAATTATCTTACTAATCTACTACACTAATATGCCATCCGTGACATATTTGTTGTTATATATTTTATATCGGCATATCGAATCCTCTTTGACAACCTCTGCCTCACGTCTACTATATTTTGTATGGGTTCAACGAGTTATGAGCTGAAAATCACAATGCGAGTTGGCAAGATATTCGCCTAGGTATAGGCGCATGTCTTAGACAATGCAAAACTGACAATTTAGTTGGAATTACGGAGCGTTTTATCAAGTGCAGTGATATTTTCGTTGACAGTTTACTGTACCTGGCTATTTAGTGAACAGCCTGAACATGATATCGATATTTACATACCCTGCATCATTTACACTTATTCAGAGGACCATGCGTATGCGAGAAGGGTCTCCCAACTGCAAACGACCACATGTTAGGATTTACCTGCCCATTGCCAAGCAGGGACCATATATATTATTAATAGTTACCATATTCAAAAACAAACAAAAACATCTAAAAAAAACCCTCGAACTCTCGATGGCACCCCATCGAATCCACCACGCTCCCATCGAATCCACCACGCACCAATCGAATCCACCATGCACCCATCGAATCTACCATGTACCCATCGAATTCACCATGTACCTATCGAATTCACCATGCACCCAACCAATCCACCACGCACCCATACCATTGAATCCACCATGCACCCATCGAATCCATCATGCACCCATCGAATCCATCATGTACCCATCGAATCTACCACGCACCCATCGAATCCACCACGCACCCACAGAATCCTCGGATCAATTACGCCATGTGAAAGTGTAAATCTCGATACACTAGACAAGAGTTCGTCGACATTATATGTATATATAAATACACACTGGATCGATATATTGTGATACAGAGAATAACTCATGCTTTTCAATATTCAAAGCTCAGTGCGTTTTAGTTATTTGAATGAATTAGAATTTGAAAGGAACTTTAATGCACAAGGACATGAACGTGCAAGTGATCCATGACGGTAAGAGAATTCATAGCGCAAATATATGGCTTTTAAAAGGTTGCTCGTGCATTCCATTAGTATATATATATATAGACTCCAGAGCTGAAGATTTTAACGTTGTGATATTTCGGTGGTATAGCTCTATAGTTATCATTGTTCGGGAAACATTAATATGAATTATCAACAGTAGCAACATTGCAAAGACAGTCTTATACTGTTATCAATTGAGGAGTTTCGTTTCTTAAACTATATAACGATGCCAATGTGATTCAAGTTTCGACCACAAATTCAGGATTTAATAACCGCAGTGTAATCGTTCGGATATATTATGGTTATTATGTTATGCATGCATGCCACAACTACTGACACAGAACATTGAGTACCTTTCTTATGGCTATATGTACATAGTATTTGGATTTTAATTTTCTGACCTACACACAACTCAGGTGTAACATTGAGTAGTTCTCAAAATATGGTAGCACAGCCGTCAAGGAATAGTGCACAGTCTTGTTTGAAATGATCAGTACGATCGACGCGAAAAGAGAATTTTGTTTCTGCACAAATAATTATGGGAGATGATCAATGTCACACAAGAGTTGAGACCGAACAGCCAAAGTCAACCCAAAGATCACAAGACACTTCCAATGAACAGGTACGAAGTTCGGGCATTAAGGATCTGTGCTGTTTTAAGGGACAGGATCCCCGGTGTTACTACCCGTGGGACAAAGGGATGGGAAGATGCATTCCCCTATGTTGCCTTTGGTGTTGTATAGGAATTCTTTTCCCACCATCGTACTGCATCCCCAAGTGTCGTGATATTATATGTTTGACACAGGAAGGAATGTGGGATAATACGTGTTTCGGTGAGTGCATTTGTGGGATACCGTTTGGGAAAAGTGCAAGGCGAAGAATAAGGCATAACAGTAATGAAAGTACGGCTACATATGGGTGACTCAGCATAAAACTCGCCCGGTGTCGATATTCCTGAGAACATTATGCAACGCGAGGTGAATATCACGTGAAGTGAAGTGCGAAGTTGTCGTATCTAAATCTGGTTATCATGTTAGTTGTGTTATATTTTGTTTCATATTAACTCATTTAGGACGGGAAACTGATATATCCGTTTCCCAAAACATTACCAACAGGACGGGAAACGGATATATCCGTTTCCCACTTCATGAACTTGATATCAGCGAATGATTCTTTAATAAATAAATGTTTTGCGCTCAGTAACATGTATTCAATATAGGCCGATCACTCAGCGAGGGGTCCAGGAAGATGTAACCTATTTTTGGCGTCACGCGGGGGTCGCGTGCCGTGATTCGTGACGTCATTGTTCCAAAATGGCGGCGCCCAGTAGCCTAAGTCGTAGACGCGTAGACAAGTTTTCGGTTGCCAATCACCATGGCAGGTCAATTTTGACCCCTTCAGCGGAAGGAACAAGAAGCGGGGGCAATTTAAGTATATTCCTGGATCATATTTCTTTGGAATTTAATTACATTTGATTCAAAATGTCGCATGCAGAAATCTCGTATAGCGAAATTACAGCCACCAAACACATAATGTTCCGAAAATCGGTTGCCATGTCAACTGGTCGCAATTTGGTGGTATCCACCCCAAAAGTTTTGGAAGATTTATAGACTACGGATGATCACCCATATAGTATGAGTTGTCATGCGGAGGAATCTTCCATGGCAAACGGTCTGATTCAACATTGAATAAATGCATAAATTTGCTATAAAATTATATAAAAGTAAGCATTTCTGCAAACAATCTCGTCTGTGAGTAATGTTTTCTCAAAAGAATCACGTCCCAAACGAGTTAAACAAAGATTTGTCACTCTTTCTTCGATTATCAATACAGCGCAGCCATCGAACCATGAATGTACGCTTGTTTTACCGTATATAGACGCAAGCTGCGTTTTTTCTCATATGATTTACCTTTATATAGCCATAGTCCAGCAGATATTGGTCGACCTCTGCACCCCCCCCCCCCCCAGGACTCAACTTCACCCCACTAAGTTTCTCCCTTAAGGTCTCCTCTAATTTTTTTCACTTGTTAACAAGAAAAAAAAGTGGCCGCAGAGACTCCTGACAAGATGGCGTCCATCATGGCGGCGATTTTTTTAAATGCACCAGGTCTCTTTGATCGCCGTTATAGTAAAGATGATATCACATGCGGTCTTGTTTTCCGCTCGATTCGTTATGCTAATATACAACCCTTACAAATTAGCCAAAAATCCGACACCAGAATCCAATGCCGAAATGTGAAAATATGCTATTTTTCTGACACGTTACCACCTTTCGTTTGTCTCTGTGGGAAAATGTTGGCATCTTTGCGTCATGTTATACATTTATCATATAGAGGAGTCATTGGCGACCACATGGGGACCATAATATACATTCATTGCTGTTCATTGCGGGATATTGTTGTCCGATATCACGTTTTCACAAATGCCGGTATAATAGGTCAAAGTCGAATCTACGTTAATAACGCGATGTAATGTTTCGAATCAATGAAGGTTATTGCTATTATAACAACACCATGCATATATATGTGCAGGAGATACTCGAGCTAGGATTCCTCTTATACCTGAGTTGAGGAATATTTACCCAAATCCAAGATGGCGGCCAAAATGGCCACCAGAAATACAAAATCTCCGAAAATCACCGATTTTAACATCAGTGAGCATTATTGTCATGAAAACTCCACACTTGCTTACTATTGTGAGTTGGGAACACTTAGGCGAAGAACTTTCCTTGTACCATATCCAAATAAAAGTCCCCCAAATCCAAAATGGCGCCCACAATGGCGGACATATTTTTAAAGATCACAAAAATTCCCTCATATTCACATCATTGGGCATTATTTTCGAGACAACTCCACCCATGCTTACAGTTGAGTTGGAAATACTGAGGTGAAGTAATTGCATTACATCTCATGCAAGAAAATTGTTTTCCAAATCGAAGATGGCGGCCAAAATGGCGACCGAAATTTGAAAACAAGTCTACATTCATTTACTTTCTTACGATGGGCGTTATTGTTTCGCGATTTCTATCCACCATTACATGTTGATATGGAATAGTGACGTGAAGTATTCATTAGGGTTTGGCAATTGATACTCACAAACAAGATCGCTACTAAATTGGCGGCTAGAAATTGAAAAGAAATCGATATTTTCACATATTAATTTCAACTTTTTGTCATAATATCGGTATGTATGGACGAAACTGTACATAAACCATCTACTAGTTCAAAATGGTCTACCTTATATATGCAAACTGATACGACATGTGAACGGGTACGTGTGTATGTGATTAATCAAAACGTGTGGGCCATACTTGTGGGTGGGGTCGTTGGTGAATACATGATAAGAAATTGTAACTGTATAATTGCCACAACTGGGCAAAAATAAAGGCAAAAATATAAGTTGCAATCACAAGTTCCCAACACAAAATAATCTTTGAAGATTAAAACAATATCACAAGGCCGTGCTTTCAAATAATTGGAATTCAACCATTGAAGAGTTACAATCGACACATAAAAACCAGGAACCACAATTCTGTGACCGACCTCTCACGCCATGAATACAATCACGATCGATGTGCATCGCGTGTAGTTTAAAGAGCGAAACTTGATACTACTGTATTTTGCCAGACAGCCTGCTGATCTACGAACGTGCATATATGCAACCACAGTACCGAGTACCGGCGGATCTGCACACCAGCACCGTTACCGCAAAAATGCCCGAGTACGCGGTACCGGTACTGCGTACCGTTGAGAAGCCTGGGTGGAATTGTTGTATAAAAAAGCAGCACAATACAATACAATACAATAATTAATTTGTATAGCGCTCAATATTATGAGTACATATTCAACGGCGCTTTACATTACATCGAGCTCATTGCCTAATCAGCATAATACATGTACATGCACATATATCTAGGAATTAAATGCTACATCAAAGAGATATGTTTTGAGGCCGGTCTTAAACATATTTAAATCAGTGAATATTTTCAAGTGAGGTGGAATGCTATTCCATAGATGTGGACCTGCAAATGAAAATGCCCTATCGCCAAACGTTTTCTGTTTGTTGAAAGGAGTGTACAAAAGCATACTGCTATCAGATCGTAATCCATATGTACACACATTTCTGTCTTTGATCATATCCTGTATATACAATGGTGACATGTTATTACGAGATTTGAATACAAGCAAAATAATTTTGAACATGATTCGATACTCCACTGGCAGCCAGTGTAATTGTTTGAGAACTGGAGTTATATGTTCATGCCGAGGAGTGTATGACACAACTCGCGCCGCAGCATTTAGCACTTTTTGCAGGCGATCACACTGGTAATCCGGTAGTCCATACAGTAAAGAATTACAGTAATCTAAGTGTGACGTGACAAAAGCATGGACCAATGTCTTAGTTGAGTCTACATCGAGGTATTGTCTAATTTGTCGGATTTTGTATAAACCTCTGAACGCCTTCTTACACATATTAGAGATATGGTTATCCATTGTCATGTTTGTGTCAAAATACGATCCCAGGTTGCGAACAGTGTCCTTTGTTGGTATGTCGGCGTCTCCCACATGAATTGAACTGATGTTGACTTTCTGAAGTTGTTGTCGAGAACCAATGATTATGAATTCAGTCTTATCGTCATTTATCATGAGTCGGTTGGTAATCATCCACGCTCTAATGTCCACAATACAGTTCTCCACAATTTGACGTGCTTTAGTTTCGCCTCTCTCTGTCGGTCGAAATGAAAAGTAGATTTGGGTATCATCTGCATAGCCGTGAACATCGGGGAGGTGACTTTCAACAACAGAGAATAATTTTGAAATGTAGAATAAGAACAGCACGGGTCCAAGACAACTTCCTTGTGGAACTCCGCACTCGATGGGGAAATTTGTAGACTTTGAGCCATTAATGGATATTTGCTGTGATCGGTTCGTGAGGTAAGATTTCAACCAGATAGCTGCAGTGCCGCGAACACCAAAGTCAGATTGTAGAGTATCTAGAAGAATATCATGGCGGACGGTGTCGAAAGCAGCACTCAAATCTAGTAGCACAAGCAGAGTGACCTTTCTTGTTTCCATGCTGCAGAGAATATCATTTTGGACTTTAAGCAGCGCGGTTTCAGTTGAATGGTGTTGACGGAAAGCAGAAGTGTTTATTGGAAGAGGTGCATGTTGTTCGCTGTGCCGAATCAGTTGGTCTATTACTGCCTTTTCACACAATTTAGAAATGAAGGATAGGTTGCTGACGGGTCGGAAGTTCTTGAAAACAAGGTCAGCACCGGATTTCTTGAGAAGAGGGTGAACTATGGCTGTTTTCCAGCTACTGGGAACATGTCCTTGGCTTAATGATAGGTTTATCAACTGGGTGATGATAGGTATCAGGGAGTCACATTTCTTGAGTAGCGTTGTTGGTATAGGATCGAGTTCACAAGATGCATTTGAAGAGCGTTTGATGATTTTAACGACATCGTCAAGGTCGAGATCGTCGAATGTTGTGAACGTTTCCGTGGCTTCCTCTTAATGTAAATATAAAATAAAACAGTGACTACATCTTATTACAGATTATTTCCAGATATAATCAGTGACTACAGGCAGTCTAACAAAATAAAGTTTCAGTGACACTCGATCCGAAGAGGGGATAATTTCATCTGTTACAGCCAATGGAGCGATTATGAATCTGGAAAGCGGAAATTTCTAAGTAATACTATATATCGATATGACGAGTATAGTGTGTTTCAGAACGAAAAAGTTGAATAAAATCAACACATTTGTAAATTTTAAAACAATTCAAACGTTATTGTATTCCATGTCCCATCCCGGACATATACACCAAATTTCAATAATATTCATTGAGAAACAACGGACCAAACGCCATATAACATCCCGTATACATCTTTTATTCCGAGCCGGCCTTTAATTCCGAGTTGGCACACGTCGACTGGGCGAGTTAGCCCTGGTGCGAGTAGGCCGATTCCGGCACCTTCTATAAAATGCAGCGGGTATCCGTTTATGCTAGTTTACGCGTAATTTAATTTAGAAAGTTCCCCAAATTAGTATCGTAAATAGAGCGACTGTATTTGACAGAGACTGCCTCTGTTATTGATTATCATGTTGTTATAATTAAAAAACGACAAATGCACATGCCGTTCAAACGTAGTAGTCTATTTTCCCCATGTTAAACGATATCCGCAAAAAACAAATAACGCTAACCTACTGCAAATGTTTTACACGACAACTGTTAACATATTTGGGCTGAATTCATCTGATGTGGTACGATTCCTCAAAATAAACAACAAACCATCGTTACTTGGAAATGTAGTTTGGGCTAACATTTACACAAATCCTCCAGCTCCTCTATCCTGACACACACGTCAGATGAAAAACAGCCACCAGATTACGGCCCAAATTGGGCGAAACAAGAAAACTAAGATGCATGCATCAGGTCGCCCGTGAACTATTTATCATAGAATTCTTGCAGCTATCGATTTACACATTTTGGAATATATGTCTGTATGTATGTGTGTATGACTTGTTATAAAAACACAGTTTTATGGCCGCGGACATAAGCCGATTAAGTGTGATGTAATTTATCTATGAACTTGACAAATGGAGATGCTATCACCATTTGACATGAAAATGGAACCTTTAAACAGACAAGTTTCATTTTCGTCGAACACGAAAAAGCGAATTTATTGACGGCAGCTTCGGTAGTCTGAGGGTTAATTAATCCCAAATGTACGGAACTCCTTTACGATATTCCGATAGTACTGTGTTTACTCTATATTCTCTGAAAATTTGGTGTAAAAATTCCCCATAGAACGACTTTTATCAGGCGTTTACTAAAACCGCAAAATATTGAGAAATTAGTGCAATTTTCTTAATTTTCGCATTATTTCATCGCATAAAATCAATTAAAATACGACAAGCAACTGAAAATGTTTTTGAACATTCTAGAAGGGGTACATGTCCCTGATATATGTTTAAAATTTCTCGCGTAAACTATGACAGATACCAAAGTTATAATTAGTTTTATAGACCCACCCTAAATCCGCCATAGTAAATGCATGCGGCCGTAAAGCACGTGGCTTTGTTTGGATACTTTCTGGCCCACAATGAATCATTCTCGCTATCTGTAAAATGGTCTATGTGTGTTATAGACTCGAACACTGCTCGACCGATCCGACTCGGATTTGGTATTTAACGTGTCAACCTGACCTCGCTCATAGGCATGTTTGTGGACCTTGACCGATCCGACTAAAATTTGTATGTAGGACTACTTCGATCCCGGGAGCAATATGCACGGGTCCAATTTCACGTGCGACCATGTCATCGAACGTGCTGATATCGGCATGTTTCTGGACCAATTGAATAATAGTTTGTCCAGATGCTGTATATACCGGGTACTGTCCAGATGAAGGCGATCACAACGATATCCATAAATAGCCCGAACGAAGTCGAGTACATAAGCGAGTCTATTATATATTTTGGAAGATCTGTGTGTCTGTGTGTTCGCGATGAACTCGAAAACGGCCCACCTGATTTCGATGAAACTTGGTATGTGGGGGTATTTTCGGCCGGGGACGAACATAGGCATATTTATTTGTCCGTGCGACGTCACATTGACCTTGAAATCTGGTCATTTCAAGGTCAAACGCCCGAATATCACGGGATTTCGATGAAACTTGGTATGTGGGGGGTACTTTCTTATGGCGAGTCTCATAAGCATATTCATTTGCCCGTGCGACGTGACCTTGAAATCGGGTAACTTCAAGATCAAATCGCCAATTTTGATGGGATTTCGACGAAATTTGATACGTGGGGTTACTTTTGTCCACTGATTGTTTTGGACGGGTCCTATCGTGACCCCGACCAGACCTTGACCTTCAAAATGATCAATTCAAGGTCAAATCTGGTAAAACCGGATGGATTTCGACGGGCACGTTTGTCGGGTACATTTGTCCGGGCAGTGTTTTTGGACTGGTCAAATCGTGACCCCCACTTGACGTTGACCTTCAAAATGGCCAATTCAAGGTCAAAGCCCGGACGAAGTCGGGTCACCTTCTAGTATTATATATTTCTAGATTTAGTTACAAACTGTATACATGTATATTGTACAAAGAAATCCTTGACAAATGTATCTATATCAATATTACCATAGGGGTCATTAGATACGACGAAACAAAATTTTGAAGGGTGCATTTGATTGTGAGGAACAATAGGATCATAGGTCAATTTAATTTATGGACGCTTGTTAATTTTCATTGGTCTACATGTATCAGGTAAATTTTTATATTTCAAATGATGACAGGAATGTGGAAAGTTAAACTACCCAAGTAATACTGGCTATCCGCACGCAGAGATATACATGTATATTAAAACCAAAATAGAAGATGGCTGCTGGCGACCATGTTTTCCGAAGAAATTCAAAGCATTCGATAGCTCCCATCTATAGTGGTCACCCCGAAGATCAATATGAAGTTTGGTGACTATCAGATGGGAGATGTTGTCTGTAGAGGTGCTAAAGAATTCAGTCATACAAAGAGTAAGATACAAAATTGCTGTCTGTGGTCATGTTTTTAACGACATTCGGGGAAAAAATAGATTACTCTCATCCTGGTTATCCAGAAGATCATTGTGGAATCTGGTGACGATCGAACAAGGGATGTCGTCGTCTGTAGGATCAACCAAATTATTTAGCCATAAAAATAGTAAAACTCAAGATCACCGCTGGCAGTGATGTTTACTGTTATATGTTGTTCTAAGACGTTTGAATATTATGAATTTCCGTACTTTCGAACGAATTGAGACAAGAGACACTATACACAGAACATATGTGGTAATTTAAAGTGAACATGTTTGACATTTAACCCATTTCATGCCAAAAAATGACAACAAAAAACGCGAATTTGATAAATTATTGCGGTCTTAAATGGCAGAAAGTGAAATATATCCTTCAAATGGTTTAGACAGTAACTATTCCAAAAAACAATGTTGGCAACTCGACAAATAATTATTTTTGATCTAAAATGACAATTGAAAATGGCCGATATAATAATCAGTTAAAAATTCGAAAATCATCAGTAATATTATGAAACTGGTCATCAACACCCAATGCGACACAATTTGCCATCATATAGCCAAAAATGGTCACATAAAAGCCTTATTTATTATTACAGTCACTTCCACAATTGCAGAGTGGAGTGCAGGGTATCATTGTTGTTAGGCAGGATACTTTCTTGATCAGAGCGTCACTGAGCACTGCTTTGTTTCCAGGTCGAAGTGTTTTATTTGTCTCGCATAATGCAATTGGAACAGGCATGAGTTCATATTGTAAAACAGATCGCAGTGTATCACATCGTCTTGTAGTTTCCCTTCATGCCGGCAGGGCGCAGTCGACTTGCAAACAATGACACCATCTCCCAGTGCAGGTATTGTCATTGACGGTCAGGCCCTTGTTGTGGCCATAGGTAAACCGGAAAAGGTAAATACATTTGGAGATTTGGCCGATGTATTCTCAGTGTGCGTGTTGAAGAAGGGCAAATGCTATGTCTGGATTGATGTAGTGTTCGACAGATACTCGAATAAATCTATAAAGACTGCCACCAGATCGAGAAGAAGTCGCAATGTACCATTGATCTGAAGGACAATAACAAATCGTATGTTCCCATCCCACAAAATTGGAAAAGTTTCATTTTGTTGTCTGACAACAAGTCCGAGTTGAATGGTTTCTTGTCTCGAGAACTTGTTACCAAAGCGAAAACAGAAGGTGTTACTGTTGTTGTTGCAGAAGATTACAGAGTAGATTGTTCGGTAGATGGAACAGACTTGAAAGGGTTAGAGTCTAATCACGAAGAGGCGGACACTAGACTTATCCTTCATTCACTTGATGTCAGCATGGGGTGCAATCTGAAACAAGTTATTGTGGTAAGTAGGGACGTCGATGTTCTATTGTTATTGCTTGGTTACCTAGACAAATTTCCTGTAGATTGTGATGTGTTCGTGATGGCTGGAACTTCCAAAAGCCCTAAAATTATACCCATCAGGGATGTTGCCACCCAAATAGCGATGGACGCTCTGAACAATATTCTTGCGTTTCATGCTTCAACGGGGTGTGATTCAACTTCGTTCATATATGGGGTGTCTAAACGATCCGCATGGAAGATTTACCTGGAATGTTGTGAACTCTTAAAGGGTATAGGTAATATTGCAATATCCACTGAAACAATTGAAAGTGCTGAACATTTTGTATGCAAGTTGTATGGTGTTTCCGATGCAAAACTCAACAATGCAAGATTCAGGATGTTCCCGTCGGACTGAATCTCCTGAAAAGCTTCCACCAACCAGTGACTCATTTCATTACCACCTTTTGAGAACATTTCATTACCGTACCACCTTTTGAGAACAAACTACCAGGTTTTAGTTTGGAAACAAGCAACCATTCATGTGCAAACATTACCGGATCCTTCGACATATATAGGAGATATAGCACAGTAGCAATGTTATATTTTATGCCTCCGAAACATGCCGAACATTGCTCTTTGAACATGCTTGGGACTATACAACACACCAGGCGCCTATTTTAAGTAGCAAATTTAATTTTTGAGACAGTGCTAATTTTGTGGGGGGGATTGGGTGGGATTCAAACATCGGCCCATGACGGCGAGCGCGCCTTGCGACTCAAAGTCCGACGTCAAAACACACGGCCACCGAAGCAACCCCTAAAAATGGCCGCTGTATTCTGACGTCGCACTTAGGACACTATATGCACATTTTAAGGTCTCTATCTCATATATATTTTGAAGACCTCTGTCTGTATGTATGTATGTTTGTTTGTTTGTCTGTCTGTCTGTCATTTATACAAATCTACGATTCTCGACCGATCGGGACGAAACTTGGTACGTGTGTGTAGTTTGACCAGGCGGTGAACGTTGTCGTATTGGCGAGTCCGTGCGGCGCCCGCTTCGCGCATGCGCAGACGAGATCTCGGAAACGGGTGGCGCTATCGACTTGATATTTGGTATGTGAATGTATCTTGCCCCGGATACGAATTTTATCGGGTCGCCGAGCCCGTGCGATTCCAGCTTCGCGCATGCGCAGACCAGATCTCGGAAACGGGTAGAGCTATCGACTTGAAATTTGCTATGTGAATGTATCTTGCCCCGGGTATGAATTGTATCGGGTCGCCGAGCCCGTGCGACGCCAGCTTCGCGCATGCGCAGACCAGATCTCGGAAACGGGTAGAGCTATCGACTTGAAATTTGGTTTTTGAATAGCCCGGACAACGTCGGGCTCATCGGCTAGTCTCATATATATTTTGAAGACCTCTGTTTGTTTGTCTGTCTGTCTGTCATTAATACAAATCTACGATTCTCGACCGATCGGGAAGAAACTTGGTACGTGTGTGTAGTTTGACCAGGCGGTGGACGTTGTCGTATTGGCGAGCCCGTGCGGCGCCCGCTTCGCGCATGCGCAGACGAGATCTCGGAAACGGGTGGAGCTATCGACTTGAAATTTGCTATGTGAATGTATCTTGCCCCGGATACGAATTTTATCGGGTCGCCGAGCCCGTGCGACACCAGCTTCGCGCATGCGCAGACGAGATCTCGGAAACGGGTGGAGCTATCTACTTGACATTTGCTATGTGAATGTATCTTGCCCCGGATACAAATTTTATCGGGTCGCCGAGCCCGTGCGACGCCAGCTTCGCGCATGCGCAGACCAGATCTCGGAAACGGGTGGAGCTATCGACTTTAAATTTGGTATGTGAATGTATCTTGCCCCGGTTACGAATTTTATCGGGTCGTCGAGCCCGTGCGACCCCAGCTTCGCGCATGCGCAGACCAGATCTCGGAAACGGGTAGAGCTATCGACTTGAAATTTTGTTTTTGAATAGCCCGGACAACGTCGGGCTCATCGGCTAGTCTATTATATATTTTGGAAGATCTGTGTGTGGTCTGTGTGTGTGTCTGTGTGTTCGCGATGAACTCAAAAACGGCCCACCCGATTTCGATGAAACTTGGTATGTGGGGGTATTTTCGGCCGGGGACGAACATAGGCCTATTAATTTGTCCGTGCGAGGTCAACTTTTCACGTGCCGAGGTCAAATCTGTTTTTACGCCGTTTTGCGCTAATATATTTCAGTTCGGTGCTTACAAATCGATTCGAAACAGCGCGAATAATAACATGCCAGTCATAATAATGACACTATGAGAATCTTTCGTGTTTCCTCTTTCCAACGATATATAATATGTATGTATCCGTTTTAGTTATCTGCCTCAATTATTAAGAAGAAGTGGTACGATCTTCTATCAGGGTAAAAACAATGCGTAACTTCTATGACGTCGTTAGAGGTCATAAAGTTAGATCACGTTAACTCTTCTCCGGCCGATGCATTTGACTGTTTCAGACGTCTTGGCGATATCTCGGGCACCGATGGTAATTTATCTTTACGTTGAAACTTGATAATTAATGAGCGTGTGTATATGAGGCGCGTTTATATACTTCAGTGGAAATCAAATCGGGTTAAACTGGCGGATTTTTTCGGACGAAATTTGATGCATAGGGTATCTCGGTATCCGCTGGGCCGATTTCCCGGTATCCGTTGGGCCGATTTCCACCATTTTTGGGGTGTTGGTCCACCTGACCTTGACCTTCAAAATGGTCAATTCAAGGTCAAATCGGGTAAAACCGGATGGATTTCGACGGGTACTTTTGTCGGGTACTTTTGTTCGGGCACTGTGTTTTGGACGGGTCAAATCGTGACCCCACTTGACCTTGGCCTTCAAAATAGACAATTCAAGGTCAAAGCCCGGACGAAGTCGGGTCACCTTCTAGTCTATTATATAATTTGGATGATCTGTGTGTCTGTGTGTCTGTGTGTTCGCGATGAACTCGAAAACGGCCCACCCGATTTCGATGAAACTTGGTATGTGGGGGTATTTTCGGCCGGGGACGAACATATGCATATTAATTTGTCCGTGCGACGTCACATTGACCTTGAAATCGGGTAATATCAAGGTCAAACGCCCGAATATCACGGGATTTCGATAAAACTTGGTATGTGGGGGGTACCTTCGTATGGGGAGTCTCATAAGCATATTCATTTTGCCCGTGCGACGTGACATTGACCTTGAAATCGGGTCATTTCAAGGTCAAACGCCCGAATATCACGGGATTTCGATTAAACTTGGTATGTGGGGGTACCTTCGTATGGGGAGTCTCATAAGCATATTGATTTGCCCGTTCGACGTGACCTCGACCTTGAAATCGGGTCAATTCAAGGTCAAATCGCCAATTTTGATGGGATTTCGACGAAATTTTATACATAGGGGTACTTTTGTCCGGGCAGTGTTTTGGACTGGTCAAATCGTGACCCCGACCTGACCTTGACCTTCAAAATGATCAATTCGATGTCAAATCGGGTAAAACCGGATGAATTTCGACGGGTACTTTTGTCGGGTACTTTTGCCCAGGCAGTGTTTTGGACGGGTCAAATCGTGACCCACCTGACCTTGACCTTCAAAATGGACAAGTACGGGTACTTTTGTCCGGGCAGTGTTTTGGACGGGTCAAATCGTTACCCCACATGACCTTGACCTTCAAAATGGGCCGTTTTTGAGTTCATCGCGAACACACAGACACACACACAGACCACACACAGACACACAGATCTTCCAAAATATATAATAGATATAGACCTTAAAATGTGCATATAGTGTCCTAAGTGCGACGTCAGAATACAGCGGCCATTTGAGCCGGGGTTCTAATCCCACCCAGTCCCAAAAAAAATTTGCACTGTATCAAAAATTCAATTTGCTTCTAAAAATAGGCGCCTGTTGTGTTGTATAGTCCCAAGCATGTTCAACGAGGTTGCTCGGCATGTTTCGGAGGCATAAAATATAACATTGCTACTGTGCTATATCTCCTATATATATACTATAGAGATCTTAAAATGTGGATATAAGTGCGACGTCAGAATACAGCGGTCATTTGAGCTTCCTTTTTATGGGTTGCTTCGGTGGCCGTGTGGTATTGACGTCGGACTTTGAGTAGCAAGGCGCGCTCGCCGTCATGGGTCGGGGTTCGAATCCCACCCAATCCCAAATAAAAAAATTTGCACTGTCTCAAAAATTTCATTTACCAGGTTTTAGTTTGGAAACAAACAACCATTCATGTGCAAACATTACCGGATCCTTCGACAATGGGAGGGAAGCAAGACAATAGTCGATTAGATCCAACCATGATGTCACTAGGACCCATTCCAAAATCATGTCTCGAAATAATCAATTGTGGGTGAAAGAAGGGATGTGTAACAGCAATAGTCAGGTTCGAAATGGAATAAGTGAAAGTGAAAGTGAAAGGTGCGGGTATTTTTCTTTCAGAAGCTTTTGAGAATTGTTTCTAAAGGTATTTTTTATGCTGATTTCAAAAACCAACGTTGGCAAGTCCACAAATTATTATTTCTGACCCAAAATGACAATTCAAAATGGCCGCCATCAGAACAAAGTCTAGAATTTCGTTTACTATTATATGTTGTTCTAAGACGTTTGAATATTATGCATTTCCGTAATTTCGAACGAATTGTGATAAGCGACACTATACACAGCACATATGTGGTAAATTAAAGTGAACATGTTTGAAATTTAACCCAATTTATGCCCAAAAATGACAACAAAAAAACGCGAATTTTATAAATTGTTGCGGTCTTAAATGGCAGAAAGTGAAGTTTGCCGGAAATATATACTTCAAATGGTTTAGACGGTTGTGTCTAAATGTAATTTGTATTCTGATTCCAGAAAACAATGTTGGCAACTCGACAAATTATTATTTCTGACCTAAAATGACAATTCAAAATGGCCGCCATCAGAATAAAGTCTAGATTTTAGTTTACTGTTATATGTTCTAAGACGTTTGAATATTATGTATTTTCATACGTTCGAACGAATTGTGACAAGAGACAAACAAAATGTTCAGCACTTTCAAGTGTTTCAGTGGATATTGCAATATTACCAATACCCGTTAAGAGTTCACAAAAACAATGATTTCTTGTCTCGAGAACTTGTTACCAAAGCGAAAACAGAAGGTGTCACTGTTGTTGCAGTGGGTTCCTAGAAGATTGCAGAGTAGATTGTTCGGTAGATGGAACAGACTTGAAAGGGTTAGAGTCTAATCACGAAGAGGCTGACACTCGACTTGTCCTTCATCCACTTGATACCAGCATGGGGTGCAATCTGAAACAAGTTATTGTATAAGAAGGGAGGTCGATGTTCTAGTGTTATTGCTTGGTTACCTAGACAAAGTTCCTGCAGATTGTGATGTGTTCATAATGGCTGGAACTTCCAAAAGCCCTAAAATTATACCCATCAGGGATGTTGCCACCCAAATACGGAGCGACGCTCTGAACTATATTCTTGCGGTTCATGCTTTAACGGGGTGTGATTCAACTTCGTTCATATATGGGTGTCTAAAAGATCTGCATGGAAGATTTACCTGAAATGTTGTGAACTCTTAAAGGGTATAGGTAATATTGCAATATCCACTGAAACAATTGAAAGTGCTGAACATTTTGTATGCAAGTTGTATGGTGTTTCCGATGCAAAACTCAACAATGCAAGATTCAGGATGTTCCCTCGGACTGAATCTCCCGAAAAGCTTCCACCAACCAGTGACTCATTTCATTACCGGTACCACCTTTTGAGAACAAACTACCAGGTTTTAGTTTGGAAACAAGCAAACATTCCTGTGCAAACATTACCGGATCCTTCGACAATGGGATGGAAAGAAGAAAATGGTCGATTAGATCCAACCATGATGTCACTAGAACCCATTCCAAAATCAAGTCTCGAAATAATCAAATGTGGGTGCAAGAAGGGGTGTGTAACAGCAATGTGTACATGCATAAAATCAGAGTCACCCTGCACACCACTCTGCAACTGTGGAACTGACTGCAATAATAAATAAGGCTTTTATGGCTATATGATGGCAAATTGTGTCGCATTGGGTGTTGATGAACCAGTTTCATAATATTACTGATGATTTTCGAATTTTTTACTGATTATTATATCGGCCAATTTGAATTGTCATTTTAGCGTCCGAAATAATTATTTGTCGAGTTGCCAACATTGTTTTTTGGAATCAGATTACAAATTACATTTAGACACAACTGTCTAAACCATTTGAAGGATATATTTCACTTTCTGCCATTTAAAGGCACGGGCGGCGTTCATTGCAGAAATATTTATAAATTGGGTTAAATGTCAAACACGTTCACTTTAAATTACCACATCTGTTCTGTGTATAGTGTCTCTTGTCACAATTCGTTCGAAAGTACGGAAATGCACAATATTCAAACGTCTTAGAACAATATATAACAGTAAACGAAAATCCAGACTTTGTTCTGATGGCGGCCATTTTGAATTGTCATTTTAGGTCAGAAATAATTATTTGTCGAGTTATAAAAAAAATATTAAGTTTATTACTTCATCTTGACGATTGACACTACTTTTCAGGAGGCCCCATATTGAAAAAATAGAACCAATAATGCCCGATATAACTCATTTTTTGTTTCAGTGAGGTCTATATTAGTATAGTATGCTGTGTAGTACACATATACATATATATAGGAAACAGGGAGCTAAATGTGTTCCAGAATCGGGGAGCGAGTGCACCGTGGAATGAGATGAAGGTAACTGAAGAATGGCCTTCACCTGATACATGTGGCACGTTATTAAAGGATTAAATCTTGTTTATTTGATTTGTACATCATATCTAACTAATTTAATCTGGTGAATTAATGGGGTAATGGATTTTTGTGAGCGGGAAATTTATTTAACTAGCTGCTGTAGTTCTGAGTTTTTCCATATAAAATTTGGCTGTGTGATAACCATGTCGTACGCAAGGGGACTTATTTTAAAAATTAAGCAAATGACCTATGATTTTTTTTGCATTTTCGTGATCAACTGGTGTCAATCTAGCTGGGTAAACATCACTGTCCAGAGTGGCCTGCATGCTTCAATTCAGTGAATTTGGCCGAAACGTTAACACTGTCGTCTATGCATCATGCATGGGAAACCATTTAGTTCAGTGATTCCACGTGTCAACAATTAACAGACGGTCAATATTAATCAATGGGAAAGAACTCTATCGTGAAAATAATTGTCAATAGAGGAAAACAAATTTATATCGATGGTATGGAAATTAATGGATGTCGCTATAGGAATCACTGAACTAAATGGTTTCCCATAGGCGACAGTGTTAACGTTTCGGACAAAATCACTGAATTGAAGCCTGCAGGCCATACCAGTGATGTTTACCCAGCTAGATTGACACCAGTTGATCACGAAAATTCAAGTAAAATCATAGGTCATGTGTTTACTTTTTAAAATAAATCCCCAAGTGTACGACAGGGCTATCCCACAGCCAAATTTGATCTGGAAAAACCCAGATCTACAGCAGCTAGTTAAATACATTTCCCGCTCACAAAAATCCATTCCCCCATTCACTCACCAGTTAAAATTATTTAGATATTATGTACAAATCAAATAAACGCGATGTCATCCTTTAATAACGTGTCGCATGTATCAGGTGAGGGTCATTCTTCAGTTACCTTCACCTTTAGCATTCCACGGTGTACTCGCTCCCCGACTCTAGAACACATTTAGCTCCCTGATTCCTATATATGGCGTTTGATATGATGTAGTGTGAGATAAAAACTCTATCGTAGAGTTATGAACACGTGGAACAAGTTCTCTCAATACAACTTTGTTTGTAATTGTAACTAAGTGATCTTTGACCCAGCTGCATTCTATCGGACGTATTAATGGACGATTGACATTAACTTTTGGTGAGAGTCGGCATTGACATTGGTATTCAGGTCCATAATGGACCTGAATACCAATGTCAATGCCGAATCTCACCAAAATTTAATGTCAGGTTGATAACTAATTATGTAGTAATGTTGGTAGAAATCATGCTGATGACATGCACGACATGCACTACTTTATATAAGGCAGAGAACCGAGTTATTCGCAGAGAATCGAGCACTCTGTAGAGAATCGGAGCCAACGGCAGAACATCGGAGTCTGAAAATAAAAACACGATTTCGGTATATTTCGGGATTAGTTTTTAACTTCTTTTTGTTACAAACACACACTGATGGCCAGTGACTATAATTTTAGGATAGCGCTATGAAATATTCTAAGCAGGAAACCCGAACTTTAAGGACGTAAATCATTGGCTTGACTTGCGTTGCAGTGACCGATGCATCATTCAAATGCATTTTTTTTGGATATGTTAGGGGGGGGGGCGCACGTTTTGCATAAATCCAGCCAAAATTTGCAAGATATTTTCTACAAAGAATTTCACACATCATCATCTTTATTCTATGTAGAATCTGAGCAATTATTAATAGACAACAAGAACAATGGATTTTAATACATTTGAGAGGTTGAAAATATTATTTATTTTTTGCCCCTTTCGGTACCAAGAACTGCTAAAATAATTAATAATTTCACACAAAACTCCAATCACCAAATAGCTCACTGTCTTGGCTCTATGAGAGGGAGCTTCATTTGTATCATAATGTTGAGTTAGATTTTTAATTGCATAATATAGCATCATACCCCATATATTATAATGAAGAATAAAGCAGTCACAACTATTGATATGCAGTGTGGTCCACTCAAGCAGGGAGCAATCAACATGAATTAGGCCACAGTGTTAAGAGATATGGTGGTCAGCTTTATCTTGGTTATGAACACATGACCCACAACTCATCTCAGCCCAATTGTTCATTGATCAACAGGCATGACATGACAATCCTCAAACACAGAACATTATTTATGGTTAGTTTCCTTTCTAATGAAAATAATGAATGAGTGTTTCTCTCATATGATATTTATGAAACGAGTCTAAGAATTTTCAGTTTTCTCGAGCCTCCGGTATCATATGACACCTATAAATTGATTATGATGTCCAAAACGCACACAAATCAATAAATAGCTATATGACATCGGCAGCGAAATGTTAATGTGACGTCACATCATTGCACCGGAAGCCCAATTACACCTGAAATAATATGCACGCGAAGATATACATGTAGTGCGCTTATTCTGTTCTCAGTTTGTGACATTATATCGTATGTTTATTAGATAAATACGAATTACATATTCTATTTATCGTATAACAATGTCCAAAACTATATATTTCAAGATTATAATTGCGAGAATTTCGGCATCGCGTTGATTGACGCGCACGAATTTGACCTGCATTTAGTTAGAGATGCGGCTCGGCTAAGGCTGCCATTCAGCCAATCAGAACACACTTTTTGTCAACAAACCAATCAAATTATCGGAAGGTGACATAAACTAGTAGTTCATATGAAATTGATTTATGACATACTTTCCAATGTAAATAATGATTGAGTCATATGATAAAATGGATGTATGAGCTGCACTTTTGAAAAAAAAATATTTTACAGAAGTTCTTGGTACTTGAAAACAGTGAAATTTTAAATCTTTCATGCCGTAAAAGTAAAATAAATGAGATTATAATATCCAATTGGTCGATGGTTCTTAAATATTGCGTCACAATAATCGCTTGTACCAAATTTCAGAAAGAAATTCCAACCAGATTTTGAGAAAATTTATTTTGAAATACCAGGAAATTTGGCAAAACGTGCGTCTGACCCTTAATCTACAGTGTTACCCGCCTCGAATGGGTGCAGGACTTTCGGCACATGGGCGTTTCGGCACCTAGTTTTCAGGACGTTTCGGTGTGGGTTTTCGTGTCCAATGCAGACCGACTATTCGTTTGGTGTGGTTATATTGGCGATGGGAACTATAAAATGTGTAAACGATTCGTTGATATATGTCCAGGGACATGGCGACAGCAGGTTGGTGTGTTACCCCCAACTCTGGCCAAACTTGTAAACTTTTGGAAATAAATGCCTGAGACAACAGTATAGTTGGAAAATTCACAGTTGAATTTGTTATGATAGTTTGATATTTAAAGCACTATTAAGAGTAAATTTGAATTGGCAATACATTTAAAACATAGATTGGAAAGTTCCATGCTACAGTTGGAACAGTTTGAGGTACCAGTTGGAAAATTCAAACCCAAAGGGGACGTCAATGAAAATTCAAACTCAATGGGGGCGCCAATGAAAATTCAAACCCAATGGTGGCGTCAATGAAAATGCAAACCCAATGGGGGCGCCAATGGAAATTCAAACCCAATGGTTACACTGGTGTAAATGTTTATCATAGGCCTCAATGCTAACGTTTTAGCGTATACTGTTGGCAATATAAATGTTGGGTCCAAAATTTTCTTTAAATCTGAAAAATTGACATTTGGGGAAGCTTTTTACGTAAAAAAAATCATGTCTGTCTAGCAGGGAATTCGCCTTTAAATCTTGTGTCTTCGCAACTAGTGTCAGAACCGCATAAAAAATGCTGTCATATTTTAGACCACACCAAAAAATTCAAACTTCACTACAAAGGGTTAATTAATTCCTGTGCCAATGGCTATTTTACCTATGGGAAATCATAGGGAAGAGGTGTGATGACTTTTTTTATGCAAAAAGCACACAAGGCTATTGACCAATCAGGGCCCAGTGTCTATTTTATTCTCTCCTAAATATTACTCCCGCATACCCTATTTACACCAGTGTAACCCAATGAAGGCGGCAAGGAAAATTAAAACCCAATGGGGGCGCCAATGAAAATTCAAACACAATGGTTACACTGGTGTAAATGTTTATCATAGGCCTCAATGCTAACGTTTTAGCGTATACTGTTGGCAATATAAATGTTGGGTCCAAAATTTTCTTTAAATCTGAAAAATTGACATTTGGGAAAACTTTTTACACACAAACATCATGTCTGTCTAGCAGGGAATTCGCCTTTAAATCTTGTGTCTTCGCAACTAGTGTCAGATCGCATAAAAAAATGCTGTCATATTTTAGACCACACCAAAAAATTCAAACTTCACTACAAAGGGTTAATTAATTCCTGTGCCAATGGTTATTTTCCCTATGTGAAATCATAGGGAAGAGGTGTGATGATTTTTTTATGCGAAAAGCACACGAGGCTATTGACCAATTAGGGCCCAGTGTCTATTTTATTCTCTCCTATATATAGCATCCGCTAGATGTCACTCCGTACCCTATTTACACCAGTGTAACCTAAAGCGATAGCCCGCTTTTTCGCAGAATAATTGTAACTCCCTACATTTCTTCAGAATTGCCCATCAATGGAAAAAATGTGTTCAAAAACAATATCACTTCTGTGGTTCTTTATTTATCACACACAAATTAACCCCACCCCTTTAACACATTATTCATCAAAAAAGCACAATTGTCCACGTCAAGTCATGTTCAGGCCCCATTTTCACACAGTTTTTGGGGTCTGGTGTTGCAAACTTGGATCAGCTATGTAAGACTGTACAAGATTCTTTCCATGAGAGAACTTCTGATGATGTGAGGTCATTGAGTCCCGGGGCCTGTACTATAGATTTACAATTGCCGTGTTTGAACAGGTGTACAAGGTTATGTGGGGCACACAGAAGGTGTCGATTACCATAGACCTCCACTCTTATTCTTACAGTGAAAAGGCGACTTCTTGCAACGTCTCGTTTACATGCATGGTGACCAATAAAATAATATGTTTACCACATGTGACTTGATTGACCAATGAAAAAAAATATTCCTCGGAGACACTCATTGATATGTTATCGCTAGTGCATGGGTAATCCGTGTTCAATTGTATTAGTGGTAATCGATATCCTTTAAATAATCGCTCAGTGAGTACGCCGCAACCGTTCGTGCATTGTGTTATATGTCATCAATTGTTATCGTCTGTTCCAACAATTCAAGTTTTAAGATGTATTTCAACTTCTAGTTGGGTTGTCATGCAAAATCGCTGGAGTATTATATTGAATACCATTCTGATCAAACCCAATCACCCATCGGTAATGAGCACACGGGTATAATCTACTCTATTACAATACAGTGGTCTATTGCACTTCACGCCTCCTGTGTACCCCCCATAACCTTGTATACCTGTTCAAACACGGCAATTGTAAATCTATAGTACAGGCCCCAGATCTGATCAGCTGAGCATCAAGCACATGACTTTATCAGCACATGGAATACTAAACTATGGCATTTTCAGGTCTGCAAATGTGGTCCAAGATAACTGGATGTGGGTGTATATTGAATTAGTCGAACAAAGATATGCTCTGTTTGAACTACTGAAGCTTGTTTTTATATGTGTCCAAGTTTTAGTGCTATTAACCTTCAAATGGCCATACCCACCAGTGAAAATGACACACTTTTATGATATATCTGTATATCGCTGGCTATAAAATCCAAAATACTTGTTAGATTAGCTTATAACAATAATTGATAATTGTGCCATTGACATGCTCATGTTATGGGTCATTTGCAATATCATGTGACAATTACCACCTTGAAAAAAATTGGAATTACCTTGAAAAATTGGCATTTTTTATGAAAAATCATACTATTTTTTTGGCCGATGCAAGTGAAAGAAGACATCAGCAGCAAGAATAGCCACACCATGCATGAGAGATTCAATGGACTGACAGACCAAGCTGTGAAAAATGCATTAAAATACTCTAAAGTGACTCCCAGGAATCAAAAATGCCAAAAAGATCATTTCCCCCCTTTAGGTTACACTGGTGTCAATGTTTTCCATAGGTCTCAGTGCTAACGTTTTAGCGTATACTGTTGGCAATATAAATGTTGGGTTGGGTCCAAAATTTTCTTTAAATCTGAAAAAT
Organism: Siphonodentalium dalli; assembly: GCA_032622095.1. NCBI lineage: Eukaryota > Metazoa > Mollusca > Scaphopoda > Gadilida > Siphonodentaliidae > Siphonodentalium > Siphonodentalium dalli. The sequence goes on from CP136067.1 coordinate 59,763,926, forward strand.
TGACATTTGGGGAAGCTTTTTACGTAAAAAAAATCATGTCTGTCTAGCAGGGAATTCGCCTTTAAATCTTGTGTCTTCGCAACTAGTGTCAGAACCGCATAAAAAATGCTGTCATATTTTAGACCACACCAAAAAATTCAAACTTCACTACAAAGGGTTAATTAATTCCTGTGCCAATGGCTATTTTACCTATGGGGAATCATAGGGAAGAGGTGTGATGATTTTTTTTATGCAAAAAGCACACAAGGCTATTGACCAATCAGGGCCCAGTGTCTATTTTATTCTCTCCTAAATATTACTCCCGCATACCCTATTTACACCAGTGTAACCCAATGAAGGCGGCAAGGAAAATTAAAACCCAATGGGGGCGCCAATGAAAATTCAAACACAATGGGGGCGCCAATAAAAATTCAAACCCAATGGGGGCGCCAATGAAAATTCAAACCCAATGGGGACGCCAATGAAAATTCAAACGCAATGGGGGCGCCAATGAAAATTCAAACCCAATCGGTGCGCCAATTAAAATTCAAACCCAATTTGGGGCGCGAATGAAAATTCACACCCAATGGGGGCGCCAATGAAAATTCAAACTTAATGGGGGCGTCAATGAAAATTCAAACCCAATGGGGGCGTCAATGAAAATTCAAACCCAAAGGGGGCGTCAACGAAAATTCAAACCCAATGGGGGAGTCAATGAAAATTCAAACCCAATGGGGGCGTCAATGAAAATTCAAACCCAAAGGGGGCGTCAATGAAAATGCAAACCCAATGGGGGCGCCAATGGAAATTCAAACCCAATGGTTACACTGGTGTAAATGTTTATCATAGGCCTCAATGCTAACGTTTTAGCGTATACTGTTGGCAATATAAATGTTGGGTCCAAATTTTTCGTTAAATCTGAAAAATTGACATTTGGGGAAGCTTTTTACGTAAAAAAAATCATGTCTGTCTAGCAGGGAATTCGCCTTTAAATCTTGTGTCTTCGCAAAAAGTGTCAGAACCGCATAAAAAATGCTGTCATATTTTAGACCACACCAAAAAATTCAGACTTCACTACAAAGGGTTAATTCCTGCGCCAATGGCTATTTTACCTATGGGAAATCATAGGGAAGAGGTGTGATGATTTTTTTTATGCAAAAAGCACACAAGGCTATTGACCAATCAGGGCCCAGTGTCTATTTTATTCTCTCCTAAATATTACTCCCGCATACCCTATTTACACCAGTGTAACCCAATGAAGGCGGCAAGGAAAATTAAAACCCAATGGGGGCGCCAATGAAAATTCAAACACAATGGGGGCGCCAATAAAAATTCAAACCCAATGGGGGCGCCAATGAAAATTCAAACCCAATGGGGACGCCAATGAAAATTCAAACGCAATGGGGGCGCCAATTAAAATTCAAACCCAATTTGGGGCGCGAATGAAAATTCACACCCAATGGGGGCGCCAATGAAAATTCAAACTTAATGGGGGCGTCAATGAAAATTCAAACCCAATGGGGGCGTCAATGAAAATTCAAACCCAAAGGGGGCGTCAAAGAAAATTCAAACCCAATGGGGGAGTCAATGAAAATTCAAACCCAATGGGGGCGTCAATGAAAATTCAAACCCAAAGGTGGCGTCAAAGAAAATTCAAACCCAATGGGGGCGTCAATGAAAATTCAAACGCAATGGGGGCGTCAATGAAAATTCAAACCCAAAGGGGGCGTCAAAGAAAATTCAAACCAAATGTGGGGGGGGGGGGGGGGGGGGGTCAATGAAAATTCAAACGCAATTGGGGCGTCAATAAAAATTCATACCCAATGGGGGCGTCAATGAAAATTCAAACCCAATGGGGGCAGCAATGAAAATTCTCGGATTTGGAAATTTCGGTCTGCTTTGGGTTGGGGGGGGGGAGTAGGATACTCCAAAGTAGACACCCCACACGAAAACCCTGTAGCCACGTCCCTGGACGGGGCTGTTCCCAACCAAATGCAGACATGGCAGTTAAGTAAAGCATGCGTTATATATACGGAGTTCATTATATTCTCAATTATATGTGCATATTCATGACAATTTAGTCAAAAATTATTTTCTGAATCATCTATCAAACACATCAGATGATGATCTAGACGCACAAGTACCAGTCTGTGTGGTGTCCTGGTCACTTTCAAAGCCACTCTCTACGACCGTGGATGGTAAAGAAGTACTTCCGATGAGATCGATAGAAACCTTATCAGATTCCGCCAACACTCGAGAATCCTCGGCCGTCTTCTGAGTTTTTTGTTTACAAAGATTTGAAGTCCCCAATTGTTTGCTTCCGTCAGAAAATACAGACAACCTTGCAGATATTGGAGGGCGGGGTGGTATTTTAGGTAGCATTGCCGCCGTTACGTCTCCAGCATCGGCCCGACAAATGCGAGGTGGCTTGTCCGGCCCGTACGTGACGGCAGCCATGGATAGCTTGGTCTTTGGTCGACGCTTAATGTTCGGAAAGTACATCTCTTCCTTTAACATGTTTACACTTTGCTGTAGAACCGCAAACTTCCTCTTCCATTCCTCCTTTATCTCTTGTAAGTATGTGGTTAGATACTCTATTTCGATGGTTCTTTTGTAGTTTTGAAGTATCATACGGTCAGTGTCTAACTCTTCCGCCGTCTTCCCCTTTCGTCTGTCTATTTGTTTTTGTATTTTCTCTTTTAGAACACGAATTTCTTCTGATAACATCTCGCATTGAACTTTTCCCGAAACCTGAATGTTCAGTCCATCACTTTGTGCATCAAGGAGTACCTAAAATAACAGTACACAAAATTACGCTCACTGAGGTTAGTTTTAATGCATGCAGTCATTGTAATTTATGTGGTTAATATATACGTCGTATTTGAATGCTTTAACGGGATATGATATAACATGTATTACCAATGATTGAGAATTATGCTTTTCAAACTATTTACCTGTTTTTTTGTTTCATCGACCTTCTCTGATATTTTCTTCTCATATTCAACTCGACGTTTATTCAGTGCCATCTGAACACTAGCCGATTTTAGTTCTAGAATGTTCTGTATTTCGAATCCCTCTTCTGTCAGCAATTTCCTCATCTCTTGTTGTATCCGGAGCTTCTCCTTTAATTCGTTTCTCTCTTTTCTCTGTCCACTCGTCCCGCTCAACTGTTCCCCGAGCGATTCTTTGAGGTTTTCTACCCGTCGATGCATATAAGGAATCACGTCCTTCATTCGGTGTATTTCGTTTTGAACTTTATTTTCTTCCTGTGTCGGTGATGTGGACAACAACTCCTCTGTCATCTACGGGAGAGTAAATTAGTTCAATGGTCGGGTAAATATTTTCGTCCATATATGTACCTCGCAATAAAATCACCACATGTCGTATCCCAAAAATTATATGCGGAACAGCTTGCCTATATAGTATATCTGCCGAAAATATACCTGATAGCGGACAGTGCGTTAGTCCGAGCGTTCAATCGTCCGAGTGTTTGATAGTCCGGGGGTCCATTAGAAGGGCAGCGGGGTTTTCGGTCACACTCCCAACTTTTGGTAAAAATATTCAAATACAGATTGCACCCTTTGTGCATGTATATGAACATATAAACTTATGACATTTCAAGCTTTTAAAACATGTCGCTTTCGAACGGTAATGGGCCATGAAATTCATGACCGCGCGCCTTCCAATACGCCACTAGCGTTCATCTCCGGTTGTTATACGAGTTCACGTTTGAGGTGTTCGATTCTGGTTCAATATCGGTCTAAATGAAACTAACTTATGAGAAAGCAGAGGCATGCATAATTAACTGTAATATTACAGTCGACTATTACTAGTCGATGTCATTTCGCATCCCTTGTAACGCAAAACGGGACAAGTGTGAAGAGCATATTAATAGATTTATAGCCAAAACTAATTGCAGCATGTTGGGGCTTATAGGTTTGTGGCCGACTTTCGAACCCTCGGACTATCGAACCCTCGGACTATCGAACCCTCGGACTATCGAACCATCGGACTATCGAACCCTCGGACTATCGAACAATCGGACTATAGTCTTCTCTAGATTCTAACGACCTAATATATCATGCAAGGCTCCAAATCGAAATATCCTTCGTTTGGAAACTTAAATTCTTCGATTTCCAACAAATTTGCATCCAAAATCAATCGAATTCATAAAATGGAACGAAACAAACTCAATTTAACATATATTCTCTTAAATATATAATATCCAACTCGTATTTACAAAAGTTAAGGACGAGAATGCTAAATGGTATACACGTACTAGTATGCTTTGGGCTGATGCAAGTAAACTTCTTGTCATGAACACAATTGGTCATCCAATGGTTAGAGAAATTCGTCTCACGAAAAGTACCATAACAGTGCTAACATGGAACAGATATGTATCATTGTCATCTCTTTGTTTACTTTGCAATACAACTTATATTCTTCTAATTATATTGTTTCTTTAAAATAGCCAATTGTATTATATATACGCTCACCAATGGATTATAGAAAATTTATTCTTATTTTTGTGTGAATTAATCTGAGAACCTATGAAAAGCACCCTTAAAGTAAGGCGACATGGCTATTGTTGTGGGGACAAAATCGTTATCTCCGGCAACATCGTGGGGTTCGCGGAGATTTAATACATAGGTGTCTCACATTTTATCCGAAGATAACTAATATTACCCAGAATGGAATATAGGTCATATAGAGATATTCACTTTCATACTATCCCACACGCGTGTGCGGCGAGAGACGGATTCACTTCACCTGTACCAATGCCCACCAGGAATAATTCATTATCCTCGCGAATCGGTAAAGTTAACCTTACTTTTATAATTATGTATCACGATGACACGTTTTGTGTTGAAATGCGACCTTACTTATGGAAACATCGATGGATTATTACGGAGACATGTAGGTTCCATTTATAGAAATGGTATTTAAAAGGTCTCATTGTTGTCATATGTCTTCGTTGGAATGTAGACTAAAGATCTTACTGCGAAGTATCCGGAGTGTATTTAATCCGATTAGTAGATTTTTGGTCCGCATTTAGAGGTTTTATGTTGTGGTGAATGAGAAACTTTCAGTCTTTAGCCGCAGCTGTAATGATTTGAAGGATTAGTTGTTTTAACGGAATTCTGATGTGGTGCTTTCATGAAACATTGAAGACTAATTAGTCTCCATAATCGGTGGTGAATGAAACCTTATCGGAAATTATTTCATAATGAATCTCGAGAGTGTTTGTAAATCATTCAGTGTTCAGATGGCGTTACCATTTCTGACTATGGTTTTTTTGTTATTTCTCTGCGATCGGGAGTGAAGTACATGTACTAGTATAATGCTGAGTAATAGGGCAGCGGCCAGCTGTTGACTTGTGTGTATCGATTGAATGTGATTATAAGAACATTTATTGTTGTAAATTGTGAATTTCTTGTGAATGATAAAAAAGAAAATATGGTGTTTTTGAGTGCATGGATGGTTGCCAAACAAGATTCAAGAAATTCAAGATTTATTTTATAATGAAAGCTCCATGTCGGAACATCAAAATTTGTAAATAGTAGAAGAAGAGAAGAAAATATAAAAATAAATAATGAATAATATAACTATAATAATAACGTGCACCAGTTTTTTGTATAATGGGGAGTAACTCTAATAAGGCCTCATGTATTTCCAATGGCTATGTGCTGAATACGCTGGTACAGTATGAGATTCTAACGGAGTAGATTCTTTAAAATTAGTTAATTACATCATTGAATAAAGTCAGTTTTACACTCTGGTTATATTATGGTATTACCCTTACATGGAGATAGGTACTTGAAGTTTATATCAGATTTATAATATACTGTGTAATTTATTAAAGATGTAATCATGGTTTCAGAGCTGCAGTTACACCAACATTTAACTATAAGTTTAAAATATAAATACCAAATGACACATGCTCTTTAAGTACGATTGGTGTAAATATAAATGAGAAGTTTATATGCAGTGACTGTGAGCAATAGTAGAGGCATTTCTAGGGTTACTCCCATGGGCATAAGAAGACCATCATGCATGAGAGAGCCTTGCTAAAAACAAAGAGAACAAAGCCTGGCTATATTTTTTATATATTTGGGCTCTGTTTTGTTCATTATCCAAATAAGTTGTGTGTAGTAAACTTCAATTTGTATACTTTGTGAAAGAAGTGGGACAATTAAGTTATTACGTACCGTATCATGTTTGGGACATTGTAATAGGAAGTGGGTCTCATCCTCAGTTACCCAAAGATTTGTACAATTTGTACAAACCCGGTCCTTGACATCATTCTCTTTCGATGAATATCTGCCTATTTCTATTTGTAATCTATGCGCACTGATACGAAATCTAGACAAACATTTCCTGTTGTTAATATCCTTTATCTGATCAAGGTACTCCTCATATTTGAAATCATTTTTGAATAGCCTATATGTTCTTAATTTTGAACTTTTCTCCAAATCCAACTTCCATTTATAAGATAACTTTTTCTTCAGAGTGATCCGAATAGAGCGCATGACTTTTGGGGTAATATAATCGGGTTTCTGGATAAGGTGTTCAAATCCCAACTTCTTAAGGAAATTGTAGATACATTGGAGCCAACAGTGTTGGTAACAACCTACCATGTTAACATTATCAGTGAGGGCTTCTATCAGCAGATGGTCTTTGAGGGAACCATCGTGCAGTCTTTTCCAATATTTGACCATATTCAATATCATATCTACGGTGTAAAGTCACTAAAGTGGATATCTGCCAGGATCACCATAAATTGCAAGTAATGTTGAGTTTTTGTGAACCCCCAATAGATATCTACACACTGTTTAATTTCTCAATGGGGTTGTTTTCAAACATTATACTAAAGTCCTTCTTAAGGTTCTTAATTGAAAGCATTCAAGTAATCTCCGATGAGTACAATAAAATAAGTTTCACTGTTTGATCGAATACATGCATGATTTTTCTCGGATTGAACGGCATGTCATTGAAGGTACTTTTAATTTTGAAAAAAGCTTTAGATGCTCTTTGATAAAGGTCATTGAGAGCTTGGTTGAAATTGCCATTCAGGCAGAATAATACGCTCTTTAAAACACTTCTTCAATTATTTCCGTTATTTCGTCAAAAACACTTCTTCAAATATCTCCGTTATTTAGTTAATAAAAATATTTTCTTATTTTAGGGTCACATATCAAAATGAGAGGATATGGTGATCCCCTTTTCATGGGATCACCATATCCTCTCATTTTGATATATGCTCATGCCTTCATTGAGCCACGAGTGACTCCTGAGACGAGGATCACATATTATATATGATACCATATCCTACGGAGTTTGATATCTACACCCGTGCGCATGGCCTGATTTATCTAAGCAATTTTGTGGCCCACTTGAGGTTACACTGGTGTAAATAAGGTTCGGAGAGACCTCTAGCGGATGCGGGAGGAATATATAGGAGAGAATAAAATAGACACTGGGCCCTGATTGGTCAATAGCCTTGTGTGCGTTTTGCATAAAAAAATCATCACACCTCTTCCCTATGATTTCCCATAGGTAAGAAAGCCATTGGCACAGGAATTAACCCTTTGTAGTGAAGTTTGAATTTGTTGGTGTGGTCTAAAATATGACAGTATTTTTTTATGCGGATCTGACACTAGTTACGAAAACACAAGATTTAAAGGCGAATTCCCTGCTAGACAGATATGATTTTTTTGTGTAAAAAGTTTCCCGAAATGTCAATTTTTCAGATTAAAAAAAAAAAATTGGACCCATGGTTCATATAGCCAACAGCATACGCTAAAACGTTAGCACTGAGGCCTATGGAAAACATTTACACCAGTGTAACCTAAAGGGAAAAATGAGCTTTTTGGCATTTTTGATTCCTGGGAGTCACTTAAAAGTATTTTAATGCATTTTTCACAGCCTGGTCTTTCAGTCCAATGAATCTCCAATGCATGGTGTGGCTATTCTTGCTGCTGATGTCTTCTTTCACTTACATCGGCCAAAAAAATGGTATGATTTTTCATAAAAAATGCCAATTTTTCAAGGTATTTTCAAAAAATTTCAAGGTGGTAATTGTCACATGATAATGCAAGTTACCCATAACATGAGCATGTCAATGACACATATACCAATTGTTATAAGAAGCTAATCTAACAAGTATTTTGGATTTTATAGCCAGTGATATACAGATATATATAATAAAAGTGTCTCATTTTCACTGGTGGGTATGGCCATTTGAAGGTTAATAGCACTAAAACTTGGACACATTTAAGAAAATGCTTCAGCATTTCAAAGAGAGCATATCTTTGTTCAACTAATTCAATATACACCCACATCCAGTTATCTTGGATCACCCTTGCAGACCTGAAAATGTCATATTTTAGTCTTCCATGTGCTGATAAAGTCATGTGCTTGATGCTCAGCTGATCAGATCTGGACTCAATGACCTCACATCACCAGAAGTTCTCTCATGGAAAGGATCTTGTACAGTCTTCCATAGCTGATCCAAGTTTGCAACACCAGACCCCAAAAACTGTGTGAAAATGGGGCCTGAATATGACTTGTGGTGGAAAAATTTGCTTTTTTGATGAATAATGTGTTACAGAGAGAGGGGTTAAATTGTGTGTGATAAATAAAGAACCACAGAAGTGATATTATTTTTGAACACATTTTTTTCATTCATGGGCAATTCTGAAAAAATGTAGGGTGTTACAATTATTCCGCGAAAAAGCGGGCTATCGCTTTAGGTTACACTGGTGTAAATAAGGTTCGGAGAGACCTCTAGCGGATGCGGGAGGAATATATAGGAGAGAATAAAATAGACACTGGGCCCTGATTGGTCAATAGCCTTGTGTGCGTTTTGCATAAAAAAATCATCACACCTCTCCCATATAAAAATGTACCTGGGTAAATCCACCCAGGTTTTTTGGGCCGAAACCCAGGTAAAAATCTATCTACCAAGACATCCACCAACCATCAAGACCCCGCGAAACCTGGGTTTTACCATGATTTACCCACCTGAAACTGGATAAAAACCCTGGTATGGGTAAACCTGGGTGTAATTACCCAGGTGACCACACCCAGGTGTACCCTACCTGGGTGTTTCCCACCCAGGTCTACCCTGGTGTTTCCTACCTGGGTGTTTCCCCACCCAGGTGTACCATGGTGTTATTTACCCAGGTGTACCCTGGTGTTTCCTACCTGGGTGTTTCCCATCCAGGTTACCTAGGTGTTATTCACCCAGGTGTACCCTGGTGTTTCCTACCTGGGTGTTTCCCACCCAGGTGTACCTTGGTGTTATTCACCCAGGTGTACCCTGGTGTTTCCTACCTGGGTGTTTCCCACCCAGGTGTACCTTGGTGTTATTCACCCAGGCGTACCCTGGTGTTTCCTACCTGGGTGTTCCCCACCCAGGTGTACCTTGATGTTTCCAACCCAGGTATACCTTGGTGTTTTTTTTACGCCGGTGTACCTTGGTGTTTTCTTACCCAGGTGGATTTCCCATTGAGATGCACCTGGGTTAGAAAACCCCAAGGTACACCCAGGTAAGGAAACACCAAGGTACACCTGGGCAGGAAAACACCAAGGTACACCTGGGTAAGAAAACACCAAGGTACACCTGGGTAAGAAAACACCAAGGTACACCTGGGTAAGAAAACACCAAGGTACACATGGGTAGGAAACACCAAGGAACACCTGGGTGAATAACACCAAGGTACACCTGGGTGGGGATACCAAAGTGAAATGATGAGGATGGCAATGAAGTAGATTTTGATGGGATGCAGGGGTATTGTTATCAATGGAGTTGTTTTAGTATAATAGAACATTAAGGAAACTGATTGTGCAGCAATACAAGTTTATTCAAGGACAACAAACTAACTAAAGATAAAATACATGTATAGAAACACATGCAATATATAAATATATAAACTCATTAAACTGCATGGGTTAAAACTTACTGACAACAAGAGTTGGGTTAAAATTTTGATTAAAAAACACTTGCAAAGTCCCTCTTCATACATGTATATGGTATGTTAGGCAAGTTACATGTACATGTAGTTGCAATGTATACTAGTACCGGTACATGACATACCGGTGGACACAAAAATCATTATTTTAGTTCCAATGTCATTTACCAGAATACATGTACATGTTGTACCTTGCAACTACATCTACAGTGAGGTAGTTTTGTCTCATTTAAACTTTCTAAATGGGTTTCTCCCTTTGAATGACATAAACTAATGTGAGTATACACATGAGCTGTGGTGTGAAATACACACCAAAAAATTATTTCTTAGTCTGAGGACATGTTTCCTGTCATTATCTTACTGCTTACAAATATAGATTTGTAATAATGTGCTGTAATGCTCCAGAAATAGTCATATTTTGTCCTGGTTGATAAGAACATATTATTTCTTAGTGTTAGAAGGACATGTTGTCTGATATTATTTGACTCATAAACCCCCAAATGTGCATGTAAACAGAACATTCAGGAAAGAGACACACCATCTTTATCCTGTTTTATATCAGTACTAAGTAGCAATATTGATCAGATAGCAAAATATGCTATAAATAGATTTCAGATGGTAGAGATTAAACAATCACATTAATTGCACCAACTCGAAACAGTTAACATACCCTGTAGAATACAGACTATGATCAAGGAGGGTGTCACACACACCCCACCCCACTTTGGTATGTGATATTCAAGCCATTTTCAGGTGGTATGCTATATACATGTACATACCCAATGTTATCTGGTACTAGGATTTCACACGGCAATATAACCGGCATTCACGATTCAGCAAAAAGGCTAGTATGCAGATATAATAGCAGAAAATTATAAAAATTTTGAGTATTTTCCAGCTTAAACAGACCCAAGTGATATATTTTTATCTAATTCAGTCTAATGGCTCTTGATATGTTGATGTTTTGGATACTATTTCAGCAAATGTGAGAAAAAGTGGCTTCTTTGGGGCATCAGCTTGTCTGAAAAATATATCAAGGTCCCCTAAATCCGATACTACATTTCAGAACAATCCAACCAGTGTCCCATGAAATGGTGGATAATAAACTATCATACCAAATTTGATTCAGATTTGATCACACAAACTAAAATTATGATGCGGAAACCAGAAATTAACACGATTCTAAGTCGAAAAAGGGCCATAACTCTCGCAAAAATGAGCGGAGCACACCTATATTCGAACTTGACCTGTATTTTGGTCTGATAAACTTACATACCACATTTGGTTCAGATATGATCACACAAACTGAAGTTATCATCCGGAAACCTACAATTTTCAAAGTTTAAATGTCTATTAGGCGACACCAATTTTTAAGTCTGGTTTACGAACATGTGGGCTGATGTGGGGAGAAAAAAAGTAGATGCAGGAGGGGAAAAAAATAAAAATAAAAAAAATTGTCAAGTAAATCTTGAAATTTTACATAAATTTTACAAAAATTGTGAAAAAAAACTTTTCGAATGAAATTCTGAACCAAACAAGACATTTCTTGTCATGAAAATATGGATCTGCAAATGATCATAAGCAGAACCGGATGCGACAGCACATGAAAATCAGTACGCGTGTAAAAAAATTTGGGACAAAAAATAAAAAAAAATATTCATGAAATGGAAAAAAAGTTGTAGGAGGTGTTCGTAAACCGGACTTAAAAATTGGTGTCGCCTTATGTGTATATAACTCATATAGCTAACTATTAAAGGTGCTCAATCAGATTCGATGGTCCCCATATAATTAGATTCCAACAACAACATTTTTTTTAGAAATGCTGCTTCAGTAATATCAGAATCGATTAATTGCCCAAAAATAATGCTAACCACTGTCAACTACTAGTACATGTATAGTATAAAATCGCCTGATACGTTATATTTATCAACATGCTGTTCGACGAAGTTTGACCTTATTATCAACACAAAGCCTCTTCATTTTAGAGTTATCCATCTTCATCCGCAATTTGGTCTGAGACCGTCGGCTCGTCAAATTTTTCTGGGCCACTATTAAGTATCGATGGTGATAAATATTAAAATTTCAAAAATTGATATCTAATAACTCTGAGCTTTGATACATGTAGGTGGGTCCCTCGACTTGATTAAAATATTTTTACCCCCCCCCCCCCCCGATTCCATATACATGTATATGTAAATAGCAAATAAGGGGCACTTAATCTGATTATGCATCTTTAAACTGTATTTGAATTTAAAGATGCATAATCTGATGATTAAGGGCCCCCTGAATTAATGCTCGCACATTACTCTTTATTTGGACTTGGGGGGGGTAAAAGATATTTGGTACGAGTCGAGGAACCCACCACCTATCAAAGCTCAGAGTTATTAGATATCAATTTTTGAAATATACTATTTTTCACGATCAAGAATTAATAGTGGCCCACGGTCTCGGACCAAATTTCAGATGAAGATGGATAACTCTAAAATCAAGAGGCTTTCTGTTGATAATAAGGCCAAATTTTGTAGAACAACATGTTGATAAATAACATATGTCAGGCAATTGTATACTTTAGTTGACAGTGGTTAGCATTATTTTAGGGCAATTAATCAATTCTGATAACGTAACTGAAGCAGCCTTTCTAAATACAAATGTATGATGTTGGAATCTGATTATATGGGTATCATCGAACCGATTGAGTACCTTTAAAATGAACTGTATCCAGTATAAACATGTTAAACCTGATAATTAATTAGAGCATGCAGTCCCTGTTGACATGCGGTATCCGCTGGTAATCTTACCACAGTAATATGTGTTAACTGTGATAACCAAGTTAATTGTTTTTACCACAAAAATTCTGAATTCTATCTAGACATTTTGAAACAATAAAAAAAAATTCTGGTGTGATTACAATGTCAACTTTAAAACAAAATTCATATTAACATCGCATGAAAAATACAGCCTAACTGCAAATGTGAGGTGGACCACATTCTGCGGCGGTATAACTGACTGCGGTTGATCGCATGAACACGCCTGAATACTGCAGTAATACCCGAGTAATATAAGGCGAGTTGATTAATTAAAGCATAGCTGTAATTTTACATGTATGTTCTATAGACTTTGTTGGGAAAGAGAATATAGCTGTGCGACAATGTTAATCCTGATGAGCTAAGTTAGAAATTTTTCAATCGAAACCTCATAAAAAAAAATGGAAATTCAGTTCTCAATTTTCGAACACTTCTAGGAAATTGTTCAAAAATATTGTTAAAAGATGCCCATTCGATTTGACACTGTAAATATACCCTGTTCAAGTGTTCCTGCTAATGTGCTATGATGCGGTTGGGTCCTGCTTAATTGCTATGAATTGCACTACCCGCATCATAGCAATTCAGCAGGACCACCAGCATCATAGCATATTAGCAGGACCACTTGGCCAGTGGTAAAATAGTTTGTTTTCCATACGGATACGTGTTTTCAAATAATCATGTAATGATATCTAACATACATGTATATGATCCCATTTATAAGTTTTATTCATCACGACCAGATAAACTTTGTATACAGACAGTTTTACCAAACTTAGAATTTTTATTAGGTGCTTTCATTGTAGCTGTAATTACTAGTATTAAAAGAGTGCTCAATAAAGTTTGTTTTATCATTTATGCTCATTTGGAATTTGGATGCTATTTAATTCTGTTTATCTATATAATTGGCTGCACTGCTAAATTTTGACTCATTTCAGTCATTTGATGTCAGTACATGTAGTTGTCCATCGAAATGGCGAACACAACCAAAGACAAATTACAAGAGGAAAGACAACAAATACATTTGATGTGCACTAAAACAGATACAGTAGTGCCCTAAGAAATCGACCCCTTAACCACAGCAGAATTATGTGTAACTTTCAGGATTTAGTCGGATATATGGCTTGTTGCCATTCATCGGAAAGCTCTCCCCGAGTTTAATACCCGTAATTCTGCTGTGGTTAAGGAGTCGATTAATTAGAGCATTACTGTAGTTACAAATGTATGTCTAGCCTCCTGTTGTGTCACTAATAAGATCTTTAATTCACATATGGTACACATGTACATGTACATGTACTATATAGTACCCGTTCAAGCGTTTACAAGTGTCAGTCATCGAGAAACTGACCAAAAGTTTTGGTAGTATATAATATAGGCTAGCACTGCACTTGGGCTACATGTACATGTACTGTAAGTGATTATAATGTACTATTTTTATATTCTGCTGTGAAAGTGTTGCTGAATGAAATTTAAGTTTACCCCGATATTCTAAGTCCGCTCGACTAAGATGGGTTTTTTCTCGAAAACTGATATCTGAATATACATGACTTTTTGTACGTCTTCCACTGGTTGGTATTCCCTCTAAAATGACTAATTTTAACTGATTAGATTAGCCCTGGTATGGAAAACTCTAACTGTTATAGCCCGATGAGCGGTTTACTGCCAACAGCGGTGATGATATGATGACCAGCGTTGTGCATGGCATATGTTGATCCAGGTAAGAATGCTACCATGCATACATTCCAAACATTCATTAAATATCTTATTAATAGTAACCCAAACTACACAAGAGACTAGTATAACTAAGATTGGGCTCGATTAATGATGTGACACTTTCAGTACTTCATTTACTAGTAGCCTGGTACTGGTGGGCCTGGCTACAGATACTTGTTTGGCGTGTTTGAGGCCTGTGGCACAAGGGCAGCAGAATCAATTAAAATTTCTCTTATTGTAGTGTAGTACATGTACATGAATAGTACCGGTAGTACAGCACACAAAGAGGTATATAGTACCGGCACATGTACATGTATTCTCTCTGTTTTCACACATGTTTTTTTTCAATTTAACAACATGAGTCTTTTATGACACATACATGTACTAAAGTGAAAGTAGGCCTACATGTCCATAATGTGCACCCAGTATACCGGTACATGTACTGATATATTACATTGCAATACAGTCCGAGTACAATGATATAGCAAAATTATGCATAGTAGAATAACAACCTTTTGTACAAACAGTCCTGACAATGATATACCGGGATATCATGGTGATAGTTCATACATTTGGAATTACCGAATACCTGAGTTTGTGGATAGACCGCTTCATGCGATGTTTATGTGAATTTTTATTTTTAAGTCGGCATTGCGTACGGTAGTCCTATAAACCACACCAGAGAATAGCAATTGTCGGTCAGTGACCAACTTCTTATGTTTATGCAATCGATACAATCCGGTTCTGCTTTTGATGTCCAGTTCGATATTTGTGGTGTGTTCTTGTGCAAAAATATAAATCTAACTAATGCGCCAAAAATCAGGTTTATAAATTTATCCATTCTTGAGCAAGAGCAACTCGTAAAACTTGTATGGTATAACATTCCAAACTGAGTATTTCTGCTATCAAACCATATGATAATAATGTTGAACCGGACATCGAAATCTGAACCGCATTTATGGATTGCAGCACGTGATGTTGAATAAACAGTTATAGAGGATATACAGTAATGCTCTAATTAATCGACTCCTTAACTACAGCAGAATTATGGGTAACTTTTCAGGATTTAGTCGGAAATATGGGTTGATGCCATTCATCGGAGCTCTCGGTGAGAGCTTTCCGATGAATGGCAACAAGCCATATTTCGGACTATATCCTGAAAAGTTACCCATAATTCTGCTGTAGTTAAGGAGTCGATTAATTAGCTCTAGAATTACTGTAACATGGTTTATAATATACAAATGTATACTGTATGGGAAACATCAGAGGTTTACAAAGTAATAAAAACATTTGATTTGTTCTTTATTCTTGTGGTTATATACACGTACATACATGTATTCTAAAAATAAATGTCCTTTACAACGTGGATCAATGAAATGCGGTTGTTGAATTTAAAATGCATTGAGGGTGCATTGTGTCACGCCACTTTGTAAATGCCTTAATGACAGCATTTAAATTAAATGCACTGCATTGGGAATAATCGCAGTCGCATTGAAATTACCGATCATTGCGCCGAAAAAGTATACTAGTATGAACACCCAAATAACGATACGATAGTGTATTTTGCAATTTTAGTTATAATTTTGTTTAATTTAAATTCACATCTGAATAATTCTGTGTTATTTTCCCACTCCTGGTGTACATGTATATGTTCGGAATCGGACATTCATGATGTAGTTTTCCATTCAAAATGGAATAAACATAAATAAACACTGTTGACATTAATTGTTTTATAATCAGAATCTGAGAATCATGATTCTCATTTTGATTCTAGTAAAAAGTCTTGATTCCCTGTAGAAAGTGAAACGCTAACATTTTGATTATTGCCAAAAATCTGATGGATTTTAAGGCCTGCATCAAGACATTTGTTTGTGAATAAATCAAGGTAAATGTGTTAAAATATGAACGCATTTACAAATGCGTTGCTCCAAAATCGCAAAGTAGATTCGAACATGTGGTCGCTTTTCTAAGAAATTTGTGAGTGGTCTGTACATGCACATACATGTAAGTTACTTGACCAATTACACAAGGAGTCGAGGGACACAATCAATGAGGACGTTTGTACTAAAAAATATTTTTTTACGCAAGGAACGAACACAAGGCCACTTTCTTAATTTATATTATGAGCCAACAAGACAGATCGTAAATCGCTGTTATATGACAATATATGTGGCCATCATAATGGTCGACAGGCATGACGCCAACAAAAACCAATCTGTCAGGCCAATATAAAGAAGTCGCGACTTATTGCTGGTGGAACCTATTAAAGGCATCGTTCCATTTCGTTAATAACAACTTACATGTAACATTCACCTCCACCTCTTTACTCTTGGGCTCCAAATAAATATGCATGCACCAGCTGCATCCACGTTTATTATTTTTCTTGGGAAATCCCCCCCCCCCCCTTGCACAGTGCTTATTTGGGTCTGCACGTTTATTAATATTTTGAAGCTATGAAAATTTAAATCAGCACAAATTCAAGATTTCTATATGATTCAGATGTAAAAATGATCAACACGTCTACATTAGTTACTAGCTAAACAAGACATTTTGTCATATGTTTATACTTTACTGTGAAATTGCGTTTCTTCCGTTCTCCATGAACGGATTCTCAAAATGTTTGGTTTTCCAAAAAACAAGGATTCGAACTGTCTGAACTGAACTCCATGCGTTTGTTTAAATAGATGAATAAATAATGGGAAAGACATACAATCCTAGTTCATAATGAATTTAAGTATATAAATATAAATAATAAACGGCGGATTCAACGTGGTCATGGGTTTTGACCGTGTTAAAAAATCAGCAAACTCTGCATGAACCCCGAAGTTTGCTGATTTTTTCTCGCGGTCAAAACCCCATGACCGCATTGAAACCGCCGTTCATTTCTTATATGAATAACACAATTTAAGATTGGTGAATTATTTCTTTTGGTTAATTTAATAAACGTACAGGACCAAATAACGATCGTACAGGTGGGAATTTTACCTCGATTTTAATAATCGTACATTAGGCACTCAAGAGTAGTACATATTCAAGTATGTGGCAAACCAAAAAAACACCACATGATACATACATGTACCTGTACTACATGTTGACTCGTATACCTGAACCTGCTATAAAAATTATTTGGTTAACCACAGTTGATGTTTTGCTCAGAGTTCCCCCTGCACTATTATTTGGGTCTGTACTTGATTAACTTTCAATGGAATTTCCCCCCCCCCCCCCGCACTATTATTTGGGCCTGCACTTTTATTTGGAGCCTGAGAGTAAGTTGCATTGACATTTATTTTCACGAATTACCATGCTAAAGGCCAAAAGGCCAAAGAAAAAAGATTGTATGTTTCCGGTAAAAAAATTTAGGGTAGGTAGGTAGGGAATTTTTTTTATTTTATTTTATTTTGATATTTTTTATCCAGCTGCAGAAATATTGAACTACCTCGACCAAAGTGACATAAAATGCCAACCCGTGCCATGGGGAAAGTATTACTTGATCAACACAGTGGAAATATACATTAAGATTGATAAAAAATCAAACTTACTTCATGCTTACGTATGTTTTTTATTATATCTAATACCACATTTTCATAAATTTGGCTATAAACTTGGTACAAAATTGATGTCACTAACTTTTTATAAGAATTTTACCAATAATACCGCCATTATACCGTACATGTATTGTGACAATTACATCCCATTGTCTGGGGGTAGCCAGTACACCCACCGAGCATGCCTGGTTTTTGGAAACAGTAGCTACTAGTACATGTATACACCTAATATATGCAGTGATAACCTCTGTACATGTATATATACAGATACACACCCACCATGTCTGTTGATAGTGTTCCATAAGTCCCAAACAAGACATAAAGCAGGCAGGAGATCCACTCTCAGGAAATTAAAATTGCGAAAATTTTGACTTTTTCTCAAAATATCAATAAAAAGTTTAGGGTCGGCGGGTTATTTTTAGGGTCGGTCGATGTACGGAAACATAGTATCTTTTTTCTTTGGCCTAAGGAACATTGCAACTGGTTTGAAGTAACATGACCGCGTTGCGTCAACACTGGAACTGCATTGATGGTAATTTTCAACATGGTCTCACTGAGGTTCTATCAAATATAAATACTAGTATGGTTGAGGCCAACTTGAGGGAGACAATTATTTTGAGAATATGTGATCCTGTGTTAACATGAGCCTAAGGCGACACCAATTTTTAAGTCTGGTTTACGAACACCTCCTACAACTTTGTTTCCATTTCATGAATTTTTTTTTTAATTTTTTTGTCCCAAAATATTTTACACGCGTACTGATTTTCATGTGCTGTCGCATCCGGTTCTGCTTATGATCATTTACAGATCCATATTTTCATGTATTTCATGACAAGATATGTCTTGTTTGGTTTGAACAGAATTTCATTCAAAAACATTTTTTCACAATTTTTGTAAAATTTATGTAAAATTCCACGATTTACTTGATATAAATTGGGGGGACAATCTTTTTTATTTTTATTTTTTTCCCTCCTGCATCTACTTTTTTCTCTCCCCACATCGTAAACCAGACTTAAAAATTGGTGTCGCTTAAATATCATCTGATGGAGTCAAAATCATTGAACCGTCACTTATGCATGCACATGTTGTCTTGATGTTGAGTCTGGCTTTCATCATTTTCATTAGTTTTACTGTTAATATCCACCAAAGGTTGAGGTGTTATGGAACAACTGTATGGCATCGTATGATTCGTATACTGTTATCTTCCGAGTAAATATGGAGTCTCTAATTCTTTTATCAGTCACGCATCTACTCATCAAATAGTATAATCCTCAAATATTTGTAGTCCAGGTGATCTCGACTGCACAGTACATGTATAAACATTCATCTGTGCACAGTGTGTTTTAAATTTCTTTGCCGTGTAACAACTGTTGTCCCAAGTTTCAATGCCTTGTCCTCCTGGTATGTAGGGATTACCAATTTACCATTGCCGTGTTTTAATTTGCAATTTTGATGATGACGCTCACTAAGCTTGTTGATAATTTTCTTTGTCGTGTAACAACTGTTGTACCAAGTTTCTACGCCGCGTCCTCCTGGTATTTAGGGATTACCGGTGCCTTTAATAGCGTCAGATGCATCATTGCCAGTTAATGTACATTAGAGTGGAACTGAATTAACAATGTCACATTGACACAGTACTCAGTTAAGACCAGTAAAACAGCAAAAGTAGTATTATTGTACAGCAGGCTTATCACTATCAGTACTTACTACATGTACTGACCCCTTACTATCGTGGATCAATCTGAATCTGAATGGTTACGCTGCAGATCCCAATTATGGTAATTTCGCAGCGGGCGAGAGAGTCTCAGATCTTTTCCTTCAGCGCACTCTTGAAGGAATCCACAGCTAGGCTGTTGTTGTAGGATTAAGGATTCCTCCAGCTGATTCCAGTCGCATATAGTTCGAACAAATGTGGAATTAGCGAACTGAGCTGACACGTATGGTATAGCCTCGTAGCACTGACTGTTGTTCCTTTAAATTAGGTGCCGAGGAATTTGGCTGGTGACGTAGCCTGTCAGAACTTTGCTCTGCGATCTAAGACGCCTTGTTTCGGGTGTAAAGTATTGATTAGGCGGTATAGCCGGGACCAATCCACCCACCACCTTACTCATGAATCCCAGCCGATTTATTTTCCGCCGTTTCTGCAATGTTGGTAAATCTAGCTCGTAGAGGATCTTGGTCATATATCCATCTTCTTTGCTCTTATAGTCTCTTTTAATGAAACGGGCTGCTCTACGCTGGATTCTTTCCAGCTTGTCGATGTGATTTTGTTGGTAGGGGTCCCAGATGGTGTCTGCGTAGTCCATGATGATGATCTTCAAACTTCTCAATTCTTCTTCTTCTGGACAGGTGCATTATGAGCAGGCCACTGGCACTACATCATGATTGTACCGGTACCACAAATTCAATTTTGAGAAAATATTCTGGTTATGGCCAGGTAGCTGAGGTACTGTTCAATACTATAGTTGATCCGTTTCGTTATCGCAGCTTAATTCTTACTGTTCCGGGAATTGAAATATTTTTTGTCACATGAAATTCAGTCTTTTTCGATATTTGCGCACATCCATGGGGAGAAATCGGCGAATCTTATATATAAGTCCACAGTTTATCCGTTTGTAGCCAATACACCATTTCCTTCTGTCAATCCGCGTTGATTCGCGACAAAATTAACTCAAAATACCACAAGGAATTATCCGCGCTCCATTTTGAAGAACGATAACTAAAAGTTAAGATTGTAATTTGGCTGCAGAAACGAAACGAAACGAATTTTGAAACACAATAATTGTATTCACTAATATTTTCCTGTTGGTATATGGTCTACTATAGTATATGCAATCATTTATTTGAAATAATAAGTATCACTTAGAGAATAATTCTTACTGATAATTAGAAATCTCTTTATTTTGTATCCCTTTAATATTAAATAATGGCCCTGAAAATTGTCTGTTTGTCAGTTTAATGTTCACTAATTATAGCTAGGCTGTTAGATAAAGTATGATATTGCTTCATTTGTCCGGGGTAGTGTATTGTCATACTGTCATAATAAACTTCAAGTAATAAGGTAACTACTCGTCAATGATGCTTGAATACATAAATGATTAATAAGGTAACAACTACCCGTCAATGATCGACGTCTTAATATAGAAAGGTTTTATAAGGTAACTAACTACACGGCAATGATACTTATTATAGAAGGTTAATAATTTAACTTCTTGTCAATGATGCTTTAATATAGAAAGGGTTAATAAGGTAACTACCCGTCAATAATGCTTTAGTGTAGAAATGGTTACTAAGGTAACTACATGTCAATGATGCTTTAATAAAGAAAGGGTTAATAAGATAAAGTTCTACACGTCAATGATGCTTAAATATAGAAAGGGCTAATAGGGTAACTACACGTCAATGATGTTTTAATATAGAAAGGGTTAATATGGTAATTACACGCCAATGGTGCTTTAATATAGAAAGGGTTAATATGGTAACTACCGTCCATGATGCTTTAATATATAACTGGCTACTATGATAACTACATGTCAATGATGCTTTATTGTAGAAAGGGTTAATAATGTAACTAATCACCAATGATACTCATTATAAAAAGGGTTAATAAGGTAACTGCCTGTCAATTATTGCTTCAACGTAGAAAGGGTTAATAAGGTAATTACACGCCAATGGTGCTTTAATATAGAAAGGGTTAATATGGTAACTATCAGTCAATGATGCTTTAATATAGAAAGTGTTATAATATGGTAACTGCACGTCAATGATGCTTTGATACAAAAATGGTTAATAAGGTAATTACCCGTCAATGGCGCTTTAATATAGAAATGGTTTATAATGTAACTACTCACCAATGATACTTAGTATAGAAAGGGTTGTTTAATGTAACTACCTGTCAATTAATGCTTTAATATAGAAAAGGTTAATAAGGTAACTACACGCCAATGATACTTAGTATAGAAAGGGTTGGTAAGGTAACTACACGACAATGATACTTTAGTATATAGAGGGTTAATTAGGCAACTACCCGTCAACGATGCTTTAATATAGAAAGGGTTAACAACTACATGTCAATGCTGCTTTAATACAGAAATGGTTAATAAGGTAACTTCACGTCAATGATGCTTTAATATAGAAAGGGTTAATACTGTAACTATTCACCAATGATACTTAGTATAGAACGGGTTAATAAGATAACTACCCAGCAATAATGATGCTTTAATATAGAGAGGGTTATAATAAGGTAACTACACGTCAATGATGCTTTAATACATAAATGGTTAATAAGGTAACTACCCGCCAATGGCGCTTTAATATAGAAAGGGTTAATAATGCAACTACTCACCAATGATACTTAGTATAGAAAGGGTTAATAAGGTAACTACCTGTCAATTAATGCTTTAATATAGAAAGGGTTAATAAGGCAACTACACGCCAACGGTACTTAGTATAGAAAGGGTTAATAAGGTAACTATATACGACAATGATACTTTGGTATATACAGAGTTAAGGAGCCAACTACCCGCCAATGATGCTATACTATAGAAAGGGTTAACATTGTAACTACACATCAATGATATTTTAATATAGAAAGGGTTAATAAGGTAACTACGCGTCAATGATGCTTTAATAAAGAAAGGGTTAATAAGGTAACTTCACATCAATGGTGCTTTAATATAGAAAGGGTTAATAATGTAACTACTCACCAATGTTACTTAGTATAGAAAGGGTTAATAAGGTAACTACCTGTCAATTAACGATTTAATATAGAATGGTTAATAAGGTAACTACACGCCAATGGTGCTGTAATATAGAAAGGGTTAATAAGGTGACTTCAATGCAGATTATACAGTTTAACAAAATACCACAGGTGTATATATCCGGGTGAACACTGTAGTAAATACCTGGGCGAAACCCTGGTGTAAATACCTGGGTGTAAATACCTGGTGTAAATACCTGGGTGTAAATCCGTAAAAACCCGGGTAAACTGGGGTTTATACCTAACATATATAGAAAACACCTGGGTAAATCTATATAAATCCCTGATTTACCTGGGTGTAACCTGGGTGTGACCTGGGTGGAACCAGGGTAAAACCTATATGTACCGGGGTATACCTAGGTAAACACCAAGATTTACCCAGGTACATTTTTATATGGGCTTCCCTATGATTTCCCATAGGTAAGAAAGCCATTGGCACAGGAATTAACCCTTTGTAGTGAAGTTTGAATTTGTTGGTGTGGTCTAAAATATGACAGTATTTTTTTATGCGGATCTGACACTAGTTACGAAAACACAAGATTTAAAGGCGAATTCCCTGCTAGACAGATATGATTTTTTTGTGTAAAAAGTTTCCCGAAATGTCAATTTTTCAGATTAAAAAAAAAAATTGGACCCATGGTTCATATAGCCAACAGCATACGCTAAAACGTTAGCACTGAGGCCTATGGAAAACATTTACACCAGTGTAACCTAAAGGGAAAAATGAGCTTTTTGGCATTTTTGATTCCTGGGAGTCACTTAAAAGTATTTTAATGCATTTTTCACAGCCTGGTCTTTCAGTCCAATGAATCTCCAATGCATGGTGTGGCTATTCTTGCTGCTGATGTCTTCTTTCACTTACATCGGCCAAAAAAATGGTATGATTTTTCATAAAAAATGCCAATTTTTCAAGGTATTTTCAAAAAATTTCAAGGTGGTAATTGTCACATGATAATGCAAGTTACCCATAACATGAGCATGTCAATGACACATATACCAATTGTTATAAGAAGCTAATCTAACAAGTATTTTGGATTTTATAGCCAGTGATATACAGATATATATAATAAAAGTGTCTCATTTTCACTGGCCATTTGAAGGTTAATAGCACTAAAACTTGGACACATTTAAGAAAATGCTTCAGCATTTCAAAGAGAGCATATCTTTGTTCAACTAATTCAATATACACCCACATCCAGTTATCTTGGATCACCCTTGCAGACCTGAAAATGTCATATTTTAGTCTTCCATGTGCTGATAAAGTCATGTGCTTGATGCTCAGCTGATCAGATCTGGACTCAATGACCTCACATCACCAGAAGTTCTCTCATGGAAAGGATCTTGTACAGTCTTCCATAGCTGATCCAAGTTTGCAACACCAGACCCCAAAAACTGTGTGAAAATGGGGCCTGAATATGACTTGTGGTGGAAAAATTTGCTTTTTTGATGAATAATGTGTTACAGAGAGAGGGGTTAAATTGTGTGTGATAAATAAAGAACCACAGAAGTGATATTATTTTTGAACACATTTTTTTCATTCATGGGCAATTCTGAAAAAATGTAGGGTGTTACAATTATTCCGCGAAAAAGCGGGCTATCGCTTTAGGTTACACTGGTGTAAATAAGGTTCGGAGAGACCTCTAGCGGATGCGGGAGGAATATATAGGAGAGAATAAAATAGACACTGGGCCCTGATTGGTCAATAGCCTTGTGTGCGTTTTGCATAAAAAAATCATCACACCTCTTCCCTATGATTTCCCATAGGTAAGAAAGCCATTGGCACAGGAATTAACCCTTTGTAGTGAAGTTTGAATTTGTTGGTGTGGTCTAAAATATGACAGTATTTTTTTATGCGGATCTGACACTAGTTACGAAAACACAAGATTTAAAGGCGAATTCCCTGCTAGACAGATATGATTTTTTTGTGTAAAAAGTTTCCCGAAATGTCAATTTTTCAGATTAAAAAAAAAAATTGGACCCATGGTTCATATAGCCAACAGCATACGCTAAAACGTTAGCACTGAGGCCTATGGAAAACATTTACACCAGTGTAACCTAAAGGGAAAAATGAGCTTTTTGGCATTTTTGATTCCTGGGAGTCACTTAAAAGTATTTTAATGCATTTTTCACAGCCTGGTCTTTCAGTCCAATGAATCTCCAATGCATGGTGTGGCTATTCTTGCTGCTGATGTCTTCTTTCACTTACATCGGCCAAAAAAATGGTATGATTTTTCATAAAAAATGCCAATTTTTCAAGGTATTTTCAAAAAATTTCAAGGTGGTAATTGTCACATGATAATGCAAGTTACCCATAACATGAGCATGTCAATGACACATATACCAATTGTTATAAGAAGCTAATCTAACAAGTATTTTGGATTTTATAGCCAGTGATATACAGATATATATAATAAAAGTGTCTCATTTTCACTGGTGGGTATGGCCATTTGAAGGTTAATAGCACTAAAACTTGGACACATTTAAGAAAATGCTTCAGCATTTCAAAGAGAGCATATCTTTGTTCAACTAATTCAATATACACCCACATCCAGTTATCTTGGATCACCCTTGCAGACCTGAAAATGTCATATTTTAGTCTTCCATGTGCTGATAAAGTCATGTGCTTGATGCTCAGCTGATCAGATCTGGACTCAATGACCTCACATCACCAGAAGTTCTCTCATGGAAAGGATCTTGTACAGTCTTCCATAGCTGATCCAAGTTTGCAACACCAGACCCCAAAAACTGTGTGAAAATGGGGCCTGAATATGACTTGTGGTGGAAAAATTTGCTTTTTTGATGAATAATGTGTTACAGAGAGAGGGGTTAAATTGTGTGTGATAAATAAAGAACCACAGAAGTGATATTATTTTTGAACACATTTTTTTCATTCATGGGCAATTCTGAAAAAATGTAGGGTGTTACAATTATTCCGCGAAAAAGCGGGCTATCGCTTTAGGTTACACTGGTGTAAATAAGGTTCGGAGAGACCTCTAGCGGATGCGGGAGGAATATATAGGAGAGAATAAAATAGACACTGGGCCCTGATTGGTCAATAGCCTTGTGTGCGTTTTGCATAAAAAAATCATCACACCTCTTCCCTATGATTTCCCATAGGTAAGAAAGCCATTGGCACAGGAATTAACCCTTTGTAGTGAAGTTTGAATTTGTTGGTGTGGTCTAAAATATGACAGTATTTTTTTATGCGGATCTGACACTAGTTACGAAAACACAAGATTTAAAGGCGAATTCCCTGCTAGACAGATATGATTTTTTTGTGTAAAAAGTTTCCCGAAATGTCAATTTTTCAGATTAAAAAAAAAAAATGGACCCATGGTTCATATAGCCAACAGCATACGCTAAAACGTTAGCACTGAGGCCTATGGAAAACATTTACACCAGTGTAACCTAAAGGGAAAAATGAGCTTTTTGGCATTTTTGATTCCTGGGAGTCACTTAAAAGTATTTTAATGCATTTTTCACAGCCTGGTCTTTCAGTCCAATGAATCTCCAATGCATGGTGTGGCTATTCTTGCTGCTGATGTCTTCTTTCACTTACATCGGCCAAAAAAATGGTATGATTTTTCATAAAAAATGCCAATTTTTCAAGGTATTTTCAAAAAATTTCAAGGTGGTAATTGTCACATGATAATGCAAGTTACCCATAACATGAGCATGTCAATGACACATATACCAATTGTTATAAGAAGCTAATCTAACAAGTATTTTGGATTTTATAGCCAGTGATATACAGATATATATAATAAAAGTGTCTCATTTTCACTGGCCATTTGAAGGTTAATAGCACTAAAACTTGGACACATTTAAGAAAATGCTTCAGCATTTCAAAGAGAGCATATCTTTGTTCAACTAATTCAATATACACCCACATCCAGTTATCTTGGATCACCCTTGCAGACCTGAAAATGTCATATTTTAGTCTTCCATGTGCTGATAAAGTCATGTGCTTGATGCTCAGCTGATCAGATCTGGACTCAATGACCTCACATCACCAGAAGTTCTCTCATGGAAAGGATCTTGTACAGTCTTCCATAGCTGATCCAAGTTTGCAACACCAGACCCCAAAAACTGTGTGAAAATGGGGCCTGAATATGACTTGTGGTGGAAAAATTTGCTTTTTTGATGAATAATGTGTTACAGAGAGAGGGGTTAAATTGTGTGTGATAAATAAAGAACCACAGAAGTGATATTATTTTTGAACACATTTTTTTCATTCATGGGCAATTCTGAAAAAATGTAGGGTGTTACAATTATTCCGCGAAAAAGCGGGCTATCGCTTTAGGTTACACTGGTGTAAATAAGGTTCGGAGAGACCTCTAGCGGATGCGGGAGGAATATATAGGAGAGAATAAAATAGACACTGGGCCCTGATTGGTCAATAGCCTTGTGCGCGTTTTGCATAAAAAAATCATCACACCTCTTCCCTATGATTTCCCATAGGTAAGAAAGCCATTGGCACAGGAATTAACCCTTTGTAGTGAAGTTTGAATTTGTTGGTGTGGTCTAAAATATGACAGTATTTTTTTATGCGGATCTGACACTAGTTACGAAAACACAAGATTTAAAGGCGAATTCCCTGCTAGACAGATATGATTTTTTTGTGTAAAAAGTTTCCCGAAATGTCAATTTTTCAGATTAAAAAAAAAAATTGGACCCATGGTTCATATAGCCAACAGCATACGCTAAAACGTTAGCACTGAGGCCTATGGAAAACATTTACACCAGTGTAACCTAAAGGGAAAAATGAGCTTTTTGGCATTTTTGATTCCTGGGAGTCACTTAAAAGTATTTTAATGCATTTTTCACAGCCTGGTCTTTCAGTCCAATGAATCTCCAATGCATGGTGTGGCTATTCTTGCTGCTGATGTCTTCTTTCACTTACATCGGCCAAAAAAATGGTATGATTTTTCATAAAAAATGCCAATTTTTCAAGGTATTTTCAAAAAATTTCAAGGTGGTAATTGTCACATGATAATGCAAGTTACCCATAACATGAGCATGTCAATGACACATATACCAATTGTTATAAGAAGCTAATCTAACAAGTATTTTGGATTTTATAGCCAGTGATATACAGATATATATAATAAAAGTGTCTCATTTTCACTGGCCATTTGAAGGTTAATAGCACTAAAACTTGGACACATTTAAGAAAATGCTTCAGCATTTCAAAGAGAGCATATCTTTGTTCAACTAATTCAATATACACCCACATCCAGTTATCTTGGATCACCCTTGCAGACCTGAAAATGTCATATTTTAGTCTTCCATGTGCTGATAAAGTCATGTGCTTGATGCTCAGCTGATCAGATCTGGACTCAATGACCTCACATCACCAGAAGTTCTCTCATGGAAAGGATCTTGTACAGTCTTCCATAGCTGATCCAAGTTTGCAACACCAGACCCCAAAAACTGTGTGAAAATGGGGCCTGAATATGACTTGTGGTGGAAAAATTTGCTTTTTTGATGAATAATGTGTTACAGAGAGAGGGGTTAAATTGTGTGTGATAAATAAAGAACCACAGAAGTGATATTATTTTTGAACACATTTTTTTCATTCATGGGCAATTCTGAAAAAATGTAGGGTGTTACAATTATTCCGCGAAAAAGCGGGCTATCGCTTTAGGTTACACTGGTGTAAATAAGGTTCGGAGAGACCTCTAGCGGATGCGGGAGGAATATATAGGAGAGAATAAAATAGACACTGGGCCCTGATTGGTCAATAGCCTTGTGTGCGTTTTGCATAAAAAAATCATCACACCTCTTCCCTATGATTTCCCATAGGTAAGAAAGCCATTGGCACAGGAATTAACCCTTTGTAGTGAAGTTTGAATTTGTTGGTGTGGTCTAAAATATGACAGTATTTTTTTATGCGGATCTGACACTAGTTACGAAAACACAAGATTTAAAGGCGAATTCCCTGCTAGACAGATATGATTTTTTTGTGTAAAAAGTTTCCCGAAATGTCAATTTTTCAGATTAAAAAAAAAAATTGGACCCATGGTTCATATAGCCAACAGCATACGCTAAAACGTTAGCACTGAGGCCTATGGAAAACATTTACACCAGTGTAACCTAAAGGGAAAAATGAGCTTTTTGGCATTTTTGATTCCTGGGAGTCACTTAAAAGTATTTTAATGCATTTTTCACAGCCTGGTCTTTCAGTCCAATGAATCTCCAATGCATGGTGTGGCTATTCTTGCTGCTGATGTCTTCTTTCACTTACATCGGCCAAAAAAATGGTATGATTTTTCATAAAAAATGCCAATTTTTCAAGGTATTTTCAAAAAATTTCAAGGTGGTAATTGTCACATGATAATGCAAGTTACCCATAACATGAGCATGTCAATGACACATATACCAATTGTTATAAGAAGCTAATCTAACAAGTATTTTGGATTTTATAGCCAGTGATATACAGATATATATAATAAAAGTGTCTCATTTTCACTGGTGGGTATGGCCATTTGAAGGTTAATAGCACTAAAACTTGGACACATTTAAGAAAATGCTTCAGCATTTCAAAGAGAGCATATCTTTGTTCAACTAATTCAATATACACCCACATCCAGTTATCTTGGATCACCCTTGCAGACCTGAAAATGTCATATTTTAGTCTTCCATGTGCTGATAAAGTCATGTGCTTGATGCTCAGCTGATCAGATCTGGACTCAATGACCTCACATCACCAGAAGTTCTCTCATGGAAAGGATCTTGTACAGTCTTCCATAGCTGATCCAAGTTTGCAACACCAGACCCCAAAAACTGTGTGAAAATGGGGCCTGAATATGACTTGTGGTGGAAAAATTTGCTTTTTTGATGAATAATGTGTTACAGAGAGAGGGGTTAAATTGTGTGTGATAAATAAAGAACCACAGAAGTGATATTATTTTTGAACACATTTTTTTCATTCATGGGCAATTCTGAAAAAATGTAGGGTGTTACAATTATTCCGCGAAAAAGCGGGCTATCGCTTTAGGTTACACTGGTGTAAATAAGGTTCGGAGAGACCTCTAGCGGATGCGGGAGGAATATATAGGAGAGAATAAAATAGACACTGGGCCCTGATTGGTCAATAGCCTTGTGTGCGTTTTGCATAAAAAAATCATCACACCTCTTCCCTATGATTTCCCATAGGTAAGAAAGCCATTGGCACAGGAATTAACCCTTTGTAGTGAAGTTTGAATTTGTTGGTGTGGTCTAAAATATGACAGTATTTTTTTATGCGGATCTGACACTAGTTACGAAAACACAAGATTTAAAGGCGAATTCCCTGCTAGACAGATATGATTTTTTTGTGTAAAAAGTTTCCCGAAATGTCAATTTTTCAGATTAAAAAAAAAAAATGGACCCATGGTTCATATAGCCAACAGCATACGCTAAAACGTTAGCACTGAGGCCTATGGAAAACATTTACACCAGTGTAACCTAAAGGGAAAAATGAGCTTTTTGGCATTTTTGATTCCTGGGAGTCACTTAAAAGTATTTTAATGCATTTTTCACAGCCTGGTCTTTCAGTCCAATGAATCTCCAATGCATGGTGTGGCTATTCTTGCTGCTGATGTCTTCTTTCACTTACATCGGCCAAAAAAATGGTATGATTTTTCATAAAAAATGCCAATTTTTCAAGGTATTTTCAAAAAATTTCAAGGTGGTAATTGTCACATGATAATGCAAGTTACCCATAACATGAGCATGTCAATGACACATATACCAATTGTTATAAGAAGCTAATCTAACAAGTATTTTGGATTTTATAGCCAGTGATATACAGATATATATAATAAAAGTGTCTCATTTTCACTGGCCATTTGAAGGTTAATAGCACTAAAACTTGGACACATTTAAGAAAATGCTTCAGCATTTCAAAGAGAGCATATCTTTGTTCAACTAATTCAATATACACCCACATCCAGTTATCTTGGATCACCCTTGCAGACCTGAAAATGTCATATTTTAGTCTTCCATGTGCTGATAAAGTCATGTGCTTGATGCTCAGCTGATCAGATCTGGACTCAATGACCTCACATCACCAGAAGTTCTCTCATGGAAAGGATCTTGTACAGTCTTCCATAGCTGATCCAAGTTTGCAACACCAGACCCCAAAAACTGTGTGAAAATGGGGCCTGAATATGACTTGTGGTGGAAAAATTTGCTTTTTTGATGAATAATGTGTTACAGAGAGAGGGGTTAAATTGTGTGTGATAAATAAAGAACCACAGAAGTGATATTATTTTTGAACACATTTTTTTCATTCATGGGCAATTCTGAAAAAATGTAGGGTGTTACAATTATTCCGCGAAAAAGCGGGCTATCGCTTTAGGTTACACTGGTGTAAATAAGGTTCGGATAGACCTCTAGCGGATGCGGGAGGAATATATAGGAGAGAATAAAATAGACACTGGGCCCTGATTGGTCAATAGCCTTGTGTGCGTTTTGCATAAAAAAATCATCACACCTCTTCCCTATGATTTCCCATAGGTAAGAAAGCCATTGGCACAGGAATTAACCCTTTGTAGTGAAGTTTGAATTTGTTGGTGTGGTCT
This sequence comes from Siphonodentalium dalli, assembly GCA_032622095.1. Taxonomy (NCBI): domain Eukaryota; kingdom Metazoa; phylum Mollusca; class Scaphopoda; order Gadilida; family Siphonodentaliidae; genus Siphonodentalium; species Siphonodentalium dalli. The sequence continues at coordinate 59,795,264 of CP136067.1, forward strand.
AAAATATGACAGTATTTTTTTATGCGGATCTGACACTAGTTACGAAAACACAAGATTTAAAGGCGAATTCCCTGCTAGACAGATATGATTTTTTTGTGTAAAAAGTTTCCCGAAATGTCAATTTTTCAGATTAAAAAAAAAAATTGGACCCATGGTTCATATAGCCAACAGCATACGCTAAAACGTTAGCACTGAGGCCTATGGAAAACATTTACACCAGTGTAACCTAAAGGGAAAAATGAGCTTTTTGGCATTTTTGATTCCTGGGAGTCACTTAAAAGTATTTTAATGCATTTTTCACAGCCTGGTCTTTCAGTCCAATGAATCTCCAATGCATGGTGTGGCTATTCTTGCTGCTGATGTCTTCTTTCACTTACATCGGCCAAAAAAATGGTATGATTTTTCATAAAAAATGCCAATTTTTCAAGGTATTTTCAAAAAATTTCAAGGTGGTAATTGTCACATGATAATGCAAGTTACCCATAACATGAGCATGTCAATGACACATATACCAATTGTTATAAGAAGCTAATCTAACAAGTATTTTGGATTTTATAGCCAGTGATATACAGATATATATAATAAAAGTGTCTCATTTTCACTGGTGGGTATGGCCATTTGAAGGTTAATAGCACTAAAACTTGGACACATTTAAGAAAATGCTTCAGCATTTCAAAGAGAGCATATCTTTGTTCAACTAATTCAATATACACCCACATCCAGTTATCTTGGATCACCCTTGCAGACCTGAAAATGTCATATTTTAGTCTTCCATGTGCTGATAAAGTCATGTGCTTGATGCTCAGCTGATCAGATCTGGACTCAATGACCTCACATCACCAGAAGTTCTCTCATGGAAAGGATCTTGTACAGTCTTCCATAGCTGATCCAAGTTTGCAACACCAGACCCCAAAAACTGTGTGAAAATGGGGCCTGAATATGACTTGTGGTGGAAAAATTTGCTTTTTTGATGAATAATGTGTTACAGAGAGAGGGGTTAAATTGTGTGTGATAAATAAAGAACCACAGAAGTGATATTATTTTTGAACACATTTTTTTCATTCATGGGCAATTCTGAAAAAATGTAGGGTGTTACAATTATTCCGCGAAAAAGCGGGCTATCGCTTTAGGTTACACTGGTGTAAATAAGGTTCGGAGAGACCTCTAGCGGATGCGGGAGGAATATATAGGAGAGAATAAAATAGACACTGGGCCCTGATTGGTCAATAGCCTTGTGTGCGTTTTGCATAAAAAAATCATCACACCTCTTCCCTATGATTTCCCATAGGTAAGAAAGCCATTGGCACAGGAATTAACCCTTTGTAGTGAAGTTTGAATTTGTTGGTGTGGTCTAAAATATGACAGTATTTTTTTATGCGGATCTGACACTAGTTACGAAAACACAAGATTTAAAGGCGAATTCCCTGCTAGACAGATATGATTTTTTTGTGTAAAAAGTTTCCCGAAATGTCAATTTTTCAGATTAAAAAAAAAATTGGACCCATGGTTCATATAGCCAACAGCATACGCTAAAACGTTAGCACTGAGGCCTATGGAAAACATTTACACCAGTGTAACCTAAAGGGAAAAATGAGCTTTTTGGCATTTTTGATTCCTGGGAGTCACTTAAAAGTATTTTAATGCATTTTTCACAGCCTGGTCTTTCAGTCCAATGAATCTCCAATGCATGGTGTGGCTATTCTTGCTGCTGATGTCTTCTTTCACTTACATCGGTCAAAAAAATGGTATGATTTTTCATAAAAAATGCCAATTTTTCAAGGTATTTTCAAAAAATTTCAAGGTGGTAATTGTCACATGATAATGCAAGTTACCCATAACATGAGCATGTCAATGACACATATACCAATTGTTATAAGAAGCTAATCTAACAAGTATTTTGGATTTTATAGCCAGTGATATACAGATATATATAATAAAAGTGTCTCATTTTCACTGGCCATTTGAAGGTTAATAGCACTAAAACTTGGACACATTTAAGAAAATGCTTCAGCATTTCAAAGAGAGCATATCTTTGTTCAACTAATTCAATATACACCCACATCCAGTTATCTTGGATCACCCTTGCAGACCTGAAAATGTCATATTTTAGTCTTCCATGTGCTGATAAAGTCATGTGCTTGATGCTCAGCTGATCAGATCTGGACTCAATGACCTCACATCACCAGAAGTTCTCTCATGGAAAGGATCTTGTACAGTCTTCCATAGCTGATCCAAGTTTGCAACACCAGACCCCAAAAACTGTGTGAAAATGGGGCCTGAATATGACTTGTGGTGGAAAAATTTGCTTTTTTGATGAATAATGTGTTACAGAGAGAGGGGTTAAATTGTGTGTGATAAATAAAGAACCACAGAAGTGATATTATTTTTGAACACATTTTTTTCATTCATGGGCAATTCTGAAAAAATGTAGGGTGTTACAATTATTCCGCGAAAAAGCGGGCTATCGCTTTAGGTTACACTGGTGTAAATAAGGTTCGGAGAGACCTCTAGCGGATGCGGGAGGAATATATAGGAGAGAATAAAATAGACACTGGGCCCTGATTGGTCAATAGCCTTGTGTGCGTTTTGCATAAAAAAATCATCACACCTCTTCCCTATGATTTCCCATAGGTAAGAAAGCCATTGGCACAGGAATTAACCCTTTGTAGTGAAGTTTGAATTTGTTGGTGTGGTCTAAAATATGACAGTATTTTTTTATGCGGATCTGACACTAGTTACGAAAACACAAGATTTAAAGGCGAATTCCCTGCTAGACAGATATGATTTTTTTGTGTAAAAAGTTTCCCGAAATGTCAATTTTTCAGATTAAAAAAAAAAATTGGACCCATGGTTCATATAGCCAACAGCATACGCTAAAACGTTAGCACTGAGGCCTATGGAAAACATTTACACCAGTGTAACCTAAAGGGAAAAATGAGCTTTTTGGCATTTTTGATTCCTGGGAGTCACTTAAAAGTATTTTAATGCATTTTTCACAGCCTGGTCTTTCAGTCCAATGAATCTCCAATGCATGGTGTGGCTATTCTTGCTGCTGATGTCTTCTTTCACTTACATCGGCCAAAAAAATGGTATGATTTTTCATAAAAAATGCCAATTTTTCAAGGTATTTTCAAAAAATTTCAAGGTGGTAATTGTCACATGATAATGCAAGTTACCCATAACATGAGCATGTCAATGACACATATACCAATTGTTATAAGAAGCTAATCTAACAAGTATTTTGGATTTTATAGCCAGTGATATACAGATATATATAATAAAAGTGTCTCATTTTCACTGGTGGGTATGGCCATTTGAAGGTTAATAGCACTAAAACTTGGACACATTTAAGAAAATGCTTCAGCATTTCAAAGAGAGCATATCTTTGTTCAACTAATTCAATATACACCCACATCCAGTTATCTTGGATCACCCTTGCAGACCTGAAAATGTCATATTTTAGTCTTCCATGTGCTGATAAAGTCATGTGCTTGATGCTCAGCTGATCAGATCTGGACTCAATGACCTCACATCACCAGAAGTTCTCTCATGGAAAGGATCTTGTACAGTCTTCCATAGCTGATCCAAGTTTGCAACACCAGACCCCAAAAACTGTGTGAAAATGGGGCCTGAATATGACTTGTGGTGGAAAAATTTGCTTTTTTGATGAATAATGTGTTACAGAGAGAGGGGTTAAATTGTGTGTGATAAATAAAGAACCACAGAAGTGATATTATTTTTGAACACATTTTTTTCATTCATGGGCAATTCTGAAAAAATGTAGGGTGTTACAATTATTCCGCGAAAAAGCGGGCTATCGCTTTAGGTTACACTGGTGTAAATAAGGTTCGGAGAGACCTCTAGCGGATGCGGGAGGAATATATAGGAGAGAATAAAATAGACACTGGGCCCTGATTGGTCAATAGCCTTGTGTGCGTTTTGCATAAAAAAATCATCACACCTCTTCCCTATGATTTCCCATAGGTAAGAAAGCCATTGGCACAGGAATTAACCCTTTGTAGTGAAGTTTGAATTTGTTGGTGTGGTCTAAAATATGACAGTATTTTTTTATGCGGATCTGACACTAGTTACGAAAACACAAGATTTAAAGGCGAATTCCCTGCTAGACAGATATGATTTTTTTGTGTAAAAAGTTTCCCGAAATGTCAATTTTTCAGATTAAAAAAAAAAATTGGACCCATGGTTCATATAGCCAACAGCATACGCTAAAACGTTAGCACTGAGGCCTATGGAAAACATTTACACCAGTGTAACCTTGAAGTTTCTGACAACAGGATAAGGTCATCTGCATATAATAAACAGTTGATATGTTATCACATTGCCACTGTGGGCGTGGCCGCTCGCGAAACTAAAAACGTTTCTCTGTCATGTACTCGTGAGATAATTTGCGGCATCATTTAAAACATTATAGATATTCTGTATTTTACCGGCATTTGTATTATTTTATTGTTAATTTGCATTTCTAGTAATAATCCTGTTGTATTTAACCAATGATTGATTGAATTGAAATACATTATTGGGTCGGAAATTGGTCTATCGTATGGGCGGCCACTCGGTCGGAAATTACATGAAATAAAAGTTAATGGTGGTTTGCGAAAACAATTACAATCTATTTCAAACCAATAGTCTCCATGTTCAAACAAATAGTCGTTCTTGGATTCAATAAGAGACAATTCCGTTTTAATATATATTATATGTTATTATTTGGTTGTTTCCATATTGGCCGAGTTATGAGGCCGAGGTCTGTCGTATTGGCCCGAGGCCGCAGACCGAAGGCTAATACGACAGACCGAGGCCTCATAACTCGGTCAATGTGGAAACAACCAATTAATAAGTATTTTATTAATTAGCAACAATGGCAATAATTATTTCACAGGAGGAACACATTAACACAGATATATACCATTGTGTGTTTTATTAAGTTAACAATTATTCCACCAATTTTTATTCTTGTGAACTTTATGAAGAACTTGCATCGATTTCACAGTACTGTCTGAACATTTCTACTGGGAATGATATTGATACGGATACGTGTAGTTCATCCACGTACATGTATATTTACTCCCAAAAATAGTGACATCCGAAATCAACTGCAATCTATCTTCCGTCGACCCAATATTCTTTGCCGATCGAGCTAATTACGTATGACGTCATTTACGTTACCTTGACTTATTGGCCGCGTGTTCTACTTATTGGCCGACTTTTTGTTACTTATTGGCCGCGTTTTCTACTTATTGGCCGACTTTATGTTACTTATGACGCGGGCAGCGTTCTACTTATTGGACCCGATAACATATAGCTAATTAATAAAGATTCATAATCAATGTTGACCGATGCAAAATTAATGTTATATTTTAATTTAATAGTATACATTGTTCAACTAATATCTAATAACAAACAATTAGTACAGATCGCGCATATTCAATAAACGTACATTCCGTTTCAATAGCCATATTTTCTTAATCAATAAAACGGCATATTTCAAATCAATAGACGATTTCCCACGAGCAATGATTATCGTTATCAAACTAATAGACCTTATTGTCATTCTTATATCTAATAGATATAAATTATCACCAATGCACAATTAACTAGAATGCACTCAGAGAGATACCAACGTGCGCAAAAATGTAATAAAAAATAATTAAAAAAATTTAAAAAAATCTTAATTTATTTAATTTAATTTAATGTTAGCAAAAAAAGACAATTACCATTTCTCATTTCATCACAGATAAAAGGCAAATTACTATATTAATCATTTAAGTAATTAAAACCAATTCCATGTTGCCGAAAGGATGAGACTTTAATATCGATTACATTTTTTTCAGCGGCATATTTTCATTTTCATTTTCCGATAGTCAAAGTTGACCAAAGGAGCAATTATAAGAAATAATTAATACCATTTGTGTAAATATTGATAGCAGCCAATATGCAACAATAAATATCAATAATTAATCAATAATTAATCAATAACGATCATTTTATTTAATAATAAACTCTTCAAACGGTGTTTGTGTCAACAAATGCGTTTTGTTTTGTGTTACGTCATTCGTCGTATTTGACCCGGAACTCGGCAGAAGGTTAGGCTATTCAGCCTATTGTGTCGAATTACGAAATCGCGTTTTGAATGTCTCTCTTTTCCCGCACGATAAAAAGAGGTCTTCGCACGAACCAAAAATGATAAAACTTCCCAATTATAAGTAAAAATACCCAAACGAAGGAGTCTATGTAGGTCCCGATGGAGTCTATAGACTCTTTGATGTAGAGTTCTGATGGAGAAAATGTAGGTCGATCTATTTTTGTCATAACTCTGACGTATTTTGACCTGGGAGAAAAAATCGAAATCGAGGCTCACTACGAGCATGCCAGTTTTAAATATAGAAACAGGGAATCCCGACAAATGGCGATATCGGCGACAAACAAATAATCGAAAACAACACATAAAATAAACATAGCAAAACGCGGCACAGTAAAAATGTCAGAACGCCACGAGGCTTTACGTCGTTTTTGGTGACGTCATGGAGTGAAACGGAGTAGAGTGACACCAACCTACGAATCTGTCTGATCGCCATACTGTTGTGCTAGCGCACGTAATGATGTTCTATTACAATTCAATAGGTTTCGTATTCGAATCAATATCTAATAGCGAAATCAACTATTTCCGGTCAAACCAATGAGTAGGATTTGAAATTAATGATTAAAACACGAATTAACGCTAGGGGTCTCTGATGGCTATGTTTGAAGAAACTTTATTCATGTGACGTCAGAAATATATAAATAAACATGGGAATTCTTCCCAAAAAATTGCCAAGTTCTCTGCACATTTTCGCGTCAGAAAGTGATCCTGAACATGGAAACTGCGATGATATATGGACTGTGGATGATCCTGCATCTGTAGCAGAAACCGAAGTTGCATTTGACAGCTAGTTTTTAAATATTGGCCCACATTTACATAAACCAGATGCCGACGAAAATAGTCACGAGGACAGTGAGACCAGAAATTCACAGTGTCATACAATCAATGAATCATTGAATCGATCAAATTATACAACAATCAAATTATCAATGTCGTTCATTGTTGACGACGATTGTCATGATAACTGATTGTTATTCTACAAATGAAGAATCTATATCTAATTCTAAAAAAAAATTCTAAGAAGACCTAAGGAAAATAAAGCAACCGAATTTTAGGCCTGTATCACTGTCAGTATCTACATGTATCACTCATTCACTGTCAGTGTTACAGTGATTTTCACTGTTCCCAGTGTGGTAGGGGGTGTCTGTCAAAATCCGGTGGAGAACTCAGGAGGTGTGTAACAAGTACTAACACTTGAACACCGTAAGATAATCGTTCGATCTACTGCATAATAGCACTGTACATTAGTCATTACAACAACTTCTTCTTAAAAACAACCGTATTGAGTGGAACCGACTTGAACAGTCAGTTGTTGATTCTGGCGATCGGTAACACTGAATGTCTGAAGGATTTATTATTACCGGTATATTAAATATGGATTCTAATTTCTAGACGTTTCATACCAGTGTCGTGGGATAGGATTCTGAACATTGCTGGAGTATTGATCGAGTACACATGACAGAACTCAACCATAAGCCAAACAGAACAGAGGCCATGTCAACTTACAGGTTGCATTATATATATTGTGACCATATGACTATAGTGACTTCTTCATTATTTCACTATCCGATACCATAACAATGGTCGTTCCATACTATATTTTTTGGTTGTTACATACCGGATTGTTTGGTTACATTTTTTTATTTCGTACTTTGTAGAGAATCATTTATTCGTTTCCCTATGGTGTGACATATATGTAGTAATATGGTACGAAATGACAAATTTCCTACATGGTACGAAACGACCAAACAATAAGGTACGAAACTACCAAAAATATGGTACGAAACTACCAAAAATATGGTACGAAATGACTTAAGACGATACAAAACGTCCTGTACCCATTTACATGTATACCGGTATCTCATCGGCAAGGGGAACAACCAGACACTGGCCCTGTATACTAGCAGCGCCAGCATCTAACATCATCAGACTCCACCAAAATGCCTACTCTTGTGTGCCAAATAATTGTAACTGTACTTGTATGTTTATTAATTTTATGAGAAAAATCCACCCTGTACGATGCTTATAATTACATGCACATGTAGGTCTGCACATTAAAAAAAATTATGGCTCTGTTCTAAATTTAATTAACTAATGCTATACAAATAGTTTAATTACAAATACTAGTACAGGAGACTGGATTTTTCATTTGAGATGTTGCACACATGGGGCATGTAGACAACGATGGTTACATGTTCCCGTGCATGTATAAATTTTAAGCATGTCAATTGCGAAAACTTACTCTATAATCAAGTCTAGATACAAAAATGATTGTTTAAGTTATTAAATATTGAAAAAGTTCATCTTCCACATAATATAAATTTTTCTGCGAGAATTGATATGTTCCCACAGTGATCACACACTTCTATTCCACCCTGCACTATTATTATTTTTTTTTCAGAAATTTTCACCCTGCACTTATATTCCACCCTGCAGTTCTATTTTGCACACAAGTTTATAGCTGTAAACTTACAATAGAGTCTAAAGGCTTTATACCGAATCACAAACAGTGATTTTAATATCAGTTTGTGATCACCATTTGAAGATGGATTTATATCTAGAGCTTCCTAAATATGATTTCTATAATTCCCAGGGTATAAAATAATAAAATCGAGTCGAAGACACATGTCCGGAAATGCTTATATCAATTATCGATATTCATACCCCTTTCACAAAAAATAGGGGTATAGTGTTTCGTACCTGTCTGTCAATCTGTGCATCTGTCCGATGTCTGTTCAGGGCATAACTTGAACAGTAGTGCTAATAACTGCTTGGATATCAATGCAATTTGGTATACATGTTGATGTTCACCACCATGAGGACATTCAATCTCATATACATGTAATTATTTTTATAACAAACCGTCATGTCATAAAACTTTCAGGTGATCCGGACAGGGGTTTTCGATTCATATTTATTATTTTTAATATTTCATACATATTTCAGGAAACTGCTGCATATAAAACTTGGTTTAGGGAGAGATCTTTAAACTGTAATTACATTCAAAACCAAGATTATTCCTTAAATGATAATTTTGAGAGGGGGGGGACTGATTTTCTAATCTTTCAACCTAAATCAAAGTATACTGGTACATGTACTAATAATATGGATCTACCATATTGGTGATATCTAAGTAAAAATCTAATATATCTGAGTTCCTGACAGTATGCAGGTGTTCCAGTTGGCCTTGACCTGAGTATGTGTGCCCATGGCTTCCCTTGCTCATGCCTTGGACTTTGCTGGTACTCTTGTCTGGTGTCTGGGAGTTGCAAGAATTAAAACTGAGATACAGTTGGATTATCAAGCTATACATGATACATGGTAACATGGACTGTGTTTTAAATATTGACTATTAAATGTGATACTTTTGTGTTTCTATATTAACTGATCCAACAGAGTATCGGCTACATATTAATTATTGAAAAATTGCTCCTTAAATACTTGACCTTTACATTGTGATATCTAGTATTTCATTGCATCATAAGTGTTTGAAATTGATATTTGTCTTAAATTTTTCATTAATTTAGTTGTTACATTGCAACTGCATGTACTAATAATATGGATCTACCATAATGGTGATATCTAAGTAAAAATCTAATATATCTGAGTTCCTGACAGTATGCAGGTGTTCCAGTTGGCCTTGACCTGAGTATGATGTGCCCATGGCTTCCCTTGCTCATGCCTTGGACTTTGCTGGTACTCTTGTCTGGTGTCTGGGAGTTACAAGAATTAAAACTGAGATACAGTTGGATTATCAAGCTATACATGATACATGGTAACATGGACTGTGTTTTAAATATTGACTAATGTGATACTTTTGTGTTTCTATATTAACTGATCCAACAGAGTATCGGCTACATAATTTCTTCAGCCAGTAGATCTTATGGTACCCAATTTGTTTAACTCCATTATCAGTTAATACATGGATCGAATGGTAACAAAGTAACAGAATTAATACTGGAGCAAAACTGACTGTAATATCACTTAAAACGAACAGAGTACTCAAATTTTATTACATATTACTGAGAAATTTATCAGCTGATATAAAACAGGTGTAATTCTTGTGCATTGCGATATGGTGTTTATGGTTTATTCGTCTCATGACCTCCTTGATTCCACTTGATAACCTTGAACCGACCCCAAAGTAGTACTTCACTTGAATATACTGTCCGCACTCCGCTGAAATGGTCACGCGATAACCATGAACCGACCCCTGATAACATTTACCAAGAATGTACATGAGGCCAGTAAAATTAACTGTTCGCTCTCGGCCACACTGAATATTACTTTCAGGAGCTCGTTTACAATTATATCATTAGTTTCTGTAACAACTCAATTAAACAAATGAAATGCCAAATAGCAAAGTGGCATGTTATTCAAGCAACATTTTCTATGTTAAGTTAAGAGTGCTGCATATCAAAACTCAGTATATCAACAATCCAACTTCCTTAGTGTGACAATGAAAGTTTAGTTTTTGAAACCCTGACTAGTTACAACACTATTAATAGTTGTTATTCATATAACCAATTTGCTTATTTATTTGCATTTTCTCAATGCCGATGAAGTATTAATCGTTACGTAAACACGTGATTGTTTTCAATGTATTGTTGACACGGTGATGATTTTACCGGGTGACCGTATTGGTGTGGCCTGTGATATGACATTGTTTATTTCTCCACTGTGACCTTCAATGCGACCTATGAGATTACTTGCCGTGTTCGGCTAACGGGGGAACTGTCAATATTCCCGCCACGCGCTGTCTTAGCCAATGACAATGAAGCGCAGTTAATTATTTGTTTAAGGCATCAGCTGTTTTTTCGAACAGCCGCTTGTATGAATTGTTCTGGAGTTACCGTTACTCTAAATAATATCTCTTAGTGCCATAACAGTAATAGCTACTTTGAACATCATTAAAACCTTGGTTATTTAAGTTTACCATTGACCGGAATATGTTTATACCAGAATTTAAAGGCGCATCTTACTTTCATTTAAAACGTTAAATGTTCAATTTAACACATAACTATATATTTTAACATGACTCTACATGACAAAAGACTATATAACGTAATCCAAATATTTCACATATAATGTAACTATACCATTCGAAATATTAAACTATTTCAAGTCGCAAAGAAAGCTCACGATATGACCAGTGAGGAAATAAGCATGTTGCATATTTATAGCGAAATGCCATCTTACCATCGGGGAGGTATATTATTGTTTTGTATTAGTTATTTGAATAAGTATAACATGATTGTGATTCCGATTTATATTCCGACTCTGGGTCTAAATAGACTGTCTCGTCCTGCATTTAATATCTTATTGGTGTTACCAAACCACATTGCCATAGTTATAAAGTTTTCCATTGAGTGTGGCCTCTTACTTTGTGATGGCTAATCGCAAAACTATAGAGCTTGATGATATAGAAAACAATGATGTTTTTGATTTCTTAGAAACCTACCAATCACGTTCAGACGGACAAGAGGGCTCGTGCGATAATCCCATAAATGGATTAGTTCCGACTAAATATTTTTTACCCGAGGAATATAATAATATTGTAGCCAGAACAAAAAGTCAAGTTTCATTGTTTAGCTTAAATTGTCAAAGTCTCAATGCCAATTGGGATGCTTTCAACACTTTGATTTACGAACTACAAAATACGAATGACAAATTTGGAGTCATAGCTAGGTCTCACTGAAATATTTCGCACCCCTGATAACATTAATTTCTCATTAGTAGGTTATCATCCTCTCATAAAAAAATGTAGACCCGATGATGATGATTCAAGAGGGGGCGTTGGGCTTTTCATTAGAGATGATTTGAACTTTAAAATTCGGGAAGATTTATCAATTTTTTTGCCTCACGTTTTTGAATCACTCTTCATTGAGATATCCGAACATCATAGAAAGCCGTATATTGTTGGAATTATATACAGACCTAACACTCAGCCAAAGGCTGATATAGATAAATTTATCAAAACAATGAAGGAGATAATGACAAAAATAAATTCTGAGCACAAAAAAGGGTTTTTAATGGGTGATTATAATATTGACTTGTTGAAATTCGGATTACACGTGAAAACAAATGAATTTATTAACTCGTTTTTTGCTGATGGGTTTCTACCAACCATTCTTAGACCGACGAGAGTTACCACATATACTGCCACATTGATAGATCAAATACTTACTAATGACCCCTTGATGAGCTTCCAATCGGGTATTGTCATAACCGATGTCAGTGACCATTTTGGTATATTTTATCGGGAAAAGGCAATTCTCCACAGTCATCAACAGTTAGGAACACAATTACAGAGGAGCTTCTGTGAAGATAATGTATCATGTTTTAAACGTATATTGTCTTCGACAAATTATGACTCTGTGTTACATGCATCTAGTCCTGATGGGTCGTATGACTCATTCATGAATCTGTTTTTAAAAGGTTATGATGTTGCCTTTCCTCTTAGAGTAGTACAAATCAAACGAAAACACATAAAACTAAAGCCTTGGATGACCGGTGGGCTCCTTAAATCGTCTTTGCACAAAGATAAATTATATAGAAAGAAATTGAAGAACCCCACTGACGGTAATATTGAACTATATAAGGAGTATTGCAGATATTTTAATCGAATTAAAAGATACAGCAAACGGACACACTATGAGAATATTCTGAACTCTTGTAGATCTGACATGAAAAAAACTTGGAACATATTACGCGAAGTCATTCAAAAGAGCAATAAGAAACCTCAATACCCCCACATTTTTGTGATTGAAGGGAAACCTATCCACAATAAACAACAAGTGTCTGAAGAATTTAACAAATTCTTCTCAACAATCGGCGAACGCGAAGCAGATAAAATATCGACTAACTCTAATATGGATTTCTCAAGCTATCTTGGCCAACCTGAAATTAGAAGTATGTTCGTGCGGCCCACCACCGTAGAAGAATTGGGTTATATTGTTAACAAAATGAAGAATAAACAAAGCAAAGATAACAAGGGGATTTCAGCAGGTTTATGGAAACAAATTATTGAGGAAATTTCAATACCTCTATGTCATATAATAAATAATTCATTAGAGGCAGGCATTGTTCCAAAAGAGATGAAAATAGCTAGAGTTATTCCTCTATTTAAATCCAATGAAAGAAATATGATTCAAAATTATCGTCCAATTAGTATTCTTCCCACATTTTCTAAAATCCTAGAGAAAGTGGTATGTAACAGGTTAGTGGAATTTTTCCATGATAAATTCTATAAAGAACAATATGGCTTCCGGAGAGGCCATTCTACAGTTCACCCAATAATCCGACTTCTTAACGACATTGTGATTAATAATGACAAGAAATCAAAAGATTGTACATTAACAACTTTTATTGACTTCTCAAAAGCTTTCGATACCAGAAATCACGATATACTATTATCTAAACTTGAATTTTATGGAGTTCGAGGCAATATAAAACATTGGTTCGAGAGTTACTTAAGAGATAGAGTGCAATATGTAGATTTAGACGGTTGTGTATCAAGTGAAATCCATATTACAACTGGTGTCCCTCAGGGATCTATCTTAGGCCCTTTACTTTTTCTTATCTATGTGAATGACATGCACCTGAGTACATCATTATCCCTTTTATCATTTGCAGATGATACCACTGTATATGCGTCTCATCATAATTTAGATTTACTTTTTAAGCGCACAAATGTTCAACTTGAATTACTCAATCAATGGTGCAAGGCAAACAAACTGTCATTAAATGCCAAGAAAACCAAATATATTTTATTTCAACCAACTGGTGGAAACTATAATTGCACGAAACATACTCTACAGATAAATGGTCAAATAATTGAAAGAATAGGAAGCAACTGCAAAGAAAAATCCTTCAAATTCCTTGGTATTCATCTGGACGAAAATTTAACATTCAAAAACCACACGGCTTTAATTGCAACAAGAATGTCTAGAGCTCTATATGCAATTAACAGAGTTAAACACATTCTTCCAGAAAGGAATTTACGACAGTTGTATTACAGTCTAATTCATAGTCACCTAACATATGGCATAGAAATTTGGGGAAATTCGAATACGTTTAATAAATTAATAGTATTGCAGAAAAAGGCAATTCGCATTATACATAATAAAAGATATAACAGCCACACCGATCCACTCTTTAAAAAAAGTAATATACTAAAAGCTCACGATCTTTATAAATTACGCACCTATCAATTCATGAACGATTGGTTCTGCAACCAACTACCTATCTCATTTCAGAACACTTATCGCATATACCACAACCCAACAATGGTAACAAGACAAAGTGGCAAATTAGGTGGAACAAAATCTAGAACATCCTTCACCGAATACCTCCCTTACCATAACTTCCCGAAACTTTGGAAAGAACTAGATACATCTTTACAGTTAGTTTTACCACGTTCCAAATTTAAACGAGACGTATCTGAAGATATCATAAGCAGCTATCTTGACAGTGTTCTTTGTAAAAACCTACACTGTTTAGACTGTTATCCGTTCATGGATGAATCAACTATATATATGTAAGAATTGTTAAGTGAATCCAACGCATGTACGCCCATTATGTGTGAAGAATACAACTATATCATCAGTCTTATATTATACCAAAATTTATATTATATATCATAATTGAACGATATTTTACTGTATTGCCACTTAGGCTATGGAAAAAACTAAACCACAAAAGTATCGTTGTCTACACTACTATAGATAAAAAAAACTTGTATCACCATTATATGCTGTCATTTGGGATCAGAGTCGGAATATAATTATCTAAGTTTGGGAGTGTGCAGGAAGACGACCAGTAGGTCATGCCATCCCCCAGTAATATATACTATATTTTGTTTGATTTTTGTATTATACATTATCATGTTTGTTATATATTACTAAATAAAATTGAATTGAATTGAATTGTTATTAGACGGTGTCACAAGTTTGAAGTCAGAATCTCTGTAAGTGCATTCTATTTACAACCACAGGGGTCCGGGAACTTTAAAAAAAATATTTATCTATACCTATATTTGTGAATGTCTGTATTCTATATAAATTCACGAGGGATCTTCTAGATGGCTCCAAAGGGGTCTAATAGGGGTAATTTCTTACGAGAAAGATAATCATCATAATGGTGCAGATTAGAAATGTACATGTACACATCACTTGACGGTATTGGGGTAAGGGACACAAAGTGGGAGGGGCAAAACAATTCCACACCGCTTTAACCTGGGAAATGACGGGTCACCACTCACCCTGCTAGTTATATCATATTTAGAGGATATTTCTTGTTTGGTTTTATATTAGACCCTATATCAGCTCGAGGTAACCTCATATCTCTATCAACCTGAGGTCGAAGGCTGATATGAGCTTACCGAGGGGGGGGGGGGGGCTGAACTCAGGCCTATATATTAAAACCAACCATGTACTTGTACCAAGCAATTTACCCTTTCTATTAAGTAGTTATTTCTTATGAGAAAGATAATCATCATAATGGTGCAGATTAGAAATCTCTACACTGATGTTATTGGGATCAGGGACAAAAAGTGTGAGGGGCAAAACAAGTCCACACCGCATTAATCTGGGCAACGACAGGTCACCCTGCTAGTTATATAATACATGTACATGTATTTATAGGATATTTCTTCGTTGGTTTGATATTAGGCCCTAAATCAGCCTGAGGTAAACTCATATCACTATCAGCCTGACGTTGAAGGCTGATATGAGGTTACCGAGGACTGAAATCACCTTTTTGTTTACTATTTTTATAACACATTTTTAAAAACTATTTTTATAACAAACCGTCATGTCATAAAACTTTCAGGTGATCTCAGATATAGTTTTCCCGCTTGCTACGTTCCAAACATTTTTGCGAACTATAAAATGTCCCAAATTGGTTGTACGGTATGTATCTAATATACCAGAAAATATGAAATAAAATCAATATTGTCAGATGGAAGCATTTCCGGACAGGGGTTTTCAATTCAAATTTATTATTTTTAATATTTCATACATATTTCAGGAAACTGCTGCATATAAAACTTGGTTTAGGGAGAGATCTTTAAACTGTAATTACATTCAAAACCAAGATTATTCCTTAAATGATAATTTTGAGAGGGGGGGGGGACTGATTTTCTAATCTTTCAACCTAAATCAAAGTATACTGGTACATGTTATTAGACGGTGTCACAAGTTTGAAGTCAGAATCTCTGTAAGTGCATTCTATTTACAACCACAGGGGTCCGGGAACTTTAAAAAAAATATTTATCTATACCTATATTTGTGAATGTCTGTATTCTATATAAATTCACGAGGGATCTTCTAGATGGCTCCAAAGGGGTCTGATAGGGGTAATTTCTTACGAGAAAGATAATCATCATAATGGTGCAGATTAGAAATGTACATGTACACAGAACTTGACGGTATTGGGGTAAGGGACACAAAGTGGGAGGGGCAAAACAATTCCACACCGCTTTAACCTGGGAAATGACGGGTCACCACTCACCCTGCTAGTTATATAATATTTAGAGGATATTTCTTGTTTGGTTTTATATTAGACCCTATATCAGCTCGAGGTAACCTCATATCTCTATCAACCTGAGGCCGAAGGCTGATATGAGCTTACCGAGGGGGGGGGGGGGGGGCTGAACTCAGGCCTATATATTAAAACCAACCATGTACTTGTACCAAGCAATTTACCCTTTCTATTAATTATTTATTTCTTATGAGAAAGATAATCATCATAATGGTGCAGATTAGAAATGTCTACACTGATGTTATTGGGATCAGGGACAAAAAGTGTGAGGGGCAAAACAATTCCACACCGCATTAATCTGGGCAACGACAGGTCATCCTGCTAGTTATATAATACATGTACATGTATTTATAGGATATTTCTTCGTTGGTTTGATATTAGGCCCTAAATCAGCCTGAGGTAAACTCATATCACTATCAGCCTGACGTCGAAGGCTGATATGAGGTTACCGAGGACTGAAATCACATTTTTTTTTACTATTTTTATAACACATTTTTTGTTACTATTTTTATAACAAACCGTCATGTCATAAAACTTTCAGGTGATCTCAGATATAGTTCTCCCGCTTGCTACGCTCCAAACATTTTTGCGAACTATAAAATGTCCCAAATTGGTTGTACGGTATGTATCTAATATACCAGAAAATATGAAATAAAATCAATATTGTCAGATGGAAGCATTTCCGGACACGGGTTTTCGATTCATATTTATTATTTTTAATATTTCATACATATTTCAGGAAACTGCTGCATATAAAACTTGGTTTAGGGAGAGATCTTTAAACTGTACTCTTTGGGATCCAAATAATCATACATGTACGATTATTAATTTTCTGCAAAAAATCCATAATTTATGACTTTTTACTTGCCACAACTGACAATGACTCTGAAAAAAAATTCACCCTGTACGATTATTTGGGTCTGTACGATTATTTAAACTGGGATAATTTTCCACCCTGTATGATTATTTGGCACTGTACTATTATTTGGATCCCAAGAGTAATTACATTCAAAACCAAGATTATTCCTTAAATGATAATTTTGAGAGGGGTTTATGAGTTTACCTCAGGCTGATTTATAGGGTCTAATATTCAAACCAACCAAGTACCGGGTAATGTCCTATCTATTTATTACGGCAGTTCGCCTCTTAGTAACAGTGTAATATTGACAACTCTTTCCAATGAGTGACATCCCAAAAAATCTGTATCTACGCATTATTTAACAGTGAAATAGAATTACGCCATGTCATAAAGCCATATTACTCGGATCCGTGATGTCATAATATCATATTACTCTAATTAGTGATTTCGTAAAACGATATTACTCGATTTAAGGCAAATTGAAGTGATATTCACCTAAGTACAAATGGAGTTTGATAACAAGCCATACTGGGCAAAAATGTCATATCTAATTAATAATTTTCGAACAAATTTTGGACCGATATACATGTACCCTGTAGCCATCTGTATGAAACTTCCTTCCAATGGGGTGCTGCCGGAACATACATGTATCAATGTGGACCCCCCTCCCCAAATGGGGAGACTCCCTAGCCACGCCCCTGATTTCATTGGAAATAAAGTATAATGTGCAATGGAATGAATAGCCAATAGGCTGCTGGCATTTCGTGCCATGGAAGTTTGACATAGAGATGTTTCGCACAAGGGTTCTGGACATTTCATACCGGTATCAGTTCATGTATCATTTCGACAATTCATACCATTGAGTATACCAGTATTATTTAAAAAAAATAACATTAAATGTACTCAATCCGATTCGATGGTTCCCATATCATCAGATTCCATCAACAACATGTATGTATACAATTGCCCAAAACCTGTTATTTATCAACATTTTGTTCAACGAGATTTTTCCGGTTTGTCAAATATCTGACACAAAAAAGCCACTTGCTTTTAGAGTTATCCATCTTCATCAGCAACTTGGTCCGAGACCGTCTTCTCGTCGACTTTTTACTGGGCCACTAAAAAATTATCGATGGTGAAAAATAATAGATTTCAAAAATCGATATCTGATCACTCTCAGCTTTGTTGGGTGGGTTCCTCGATTCAAATAAAATATATGTTTTACCCCCGAAGCCAAGGAAATAGTAATATTCAAGCGTTAAATCGGATTATGCATCTTTAACTTTGTCGCCACAATTTCAATTTGTTCATTTGTTTCGCAAAAAAAGAAAGAAATATGTTAACATGTAAATGTCGGGTTGTCATCACGAACGTTAAATCATGAACATGTTCGCTTTCATTAAGTTAACAAAATTAAAATAATTTTTCACATACGAATGACCAATCATCATTTGTGGGAATCGACGAAACATACCGGTATATGGTGTGAAATGACAAAAAACATGGTACGAAACAATTAAACTTTATGTGTCATTCAAATTAAGGGTACACACTGGCCATAGTAGGAAAAGTAGTTTGAGCCATCAAACGGACCTGGATGAATCGCCGGGCGATCGGTCTTCCACAGTAAGCATGCATCTGGGAAGAGGGGAGTCAATCTAATTAACTGTTATCTATAACCAATACTTAAAAAGTATAAAAACAATAACAATTTATTCTGATTTCTTTTGAAACACACAGAATAATTATTTACTGAGAATATTCAATATAAACATGAGGCCCTTTTCACATTTATTATTTAAGCGCAAATATTAAGTGCAAATATTTGCGCTTAAGCATAAATCATTTGCACTTAAGCGAATGTCATTTGCACTTAAGCACAAATATGTGTCCATCAATTTATTTGCGCTTAAGCGCAAAGTGTAAATGATTTGCGCTTAAGCGCAAATACCTAACACTTCCTTACTTCCCTCTGATTGTGAATGATGGAGTCCATCTCATAGTATATTATTATGGGCCCATAGTAGTAGCCTCATACAGACTCGAAAGTTGAAAAGTCGAAAGCATCTCTGTCCCTGGTGTCCCAAGAATTGGTGCCTCACTCCCAGAGTTCTAGTATATTTTATTAAAGGGACATCTCCTGCACAGATATATACCATTTCCATGGCCATAAAAGGGGAATTAGGGGTTACTGGGGGCTTGCTTCCCTCGTGGTGTACTTATTGATTTGAAATAGTTGGGAAACCCCATATTTTCTTATTATCAGCATCCCTGTCCCCAAGAATGTGTGTCTCCATCCCAGAGATCTAGTATATTTTATAAAAAGAAGCATATCCTGCACAGATCTATACCATTTCCATGCTAGGGGCTACTGCGGATTGCTTCCCTCATATGATGGGCCTATATATAGACTTGAGTGATGTGTTTAGACCTATGCCATTTAAAATTAATTCAGGGAGATCAATGCATTAATATTTATGTGCACTTAAGCGCAAATTATTTGTGCTCAAGCTCAAATATGATATATTTGCGCTTAATGCATAAGTAATTGTATGCATCATATAATTTGCACAGTTCTGTCAAATTCTTGTTAAAATATGACTAGATTCATAACGGTGATTTTTGGTGAAATTTCATACCGAGTTCTGTATAATCGAATTATTGAGGGATCGGAAGGGACTGGGATCACACGAATGACATATTGCATTGCTCCAATGATAACTTAACATGAACTATACAAAATGAAGTCACATTTCCGAACCAGTTCCATACAGCAGAACCTGATCTAGAAGATATTAGCGAAAAACGTCAAATTTCATCTTTCAGCTGCCATTTTGACGACCATCTTGGACGGGGAGTTCCAATTTTACCCTAAAAATGTGGCATTATATCTCTCAGAGTCATACGTACTGAATATGCCTCATTTTAAATGGTATATTTTATGGTAAGATTAATTGCGACATTTAGTAAATTATATAATCATGAAACGCTCTTTAAATTTGGAAAAACCCTTAAAAGAGGGGTTAAAGTGAAATTTCAGCGTGGCTCCATATCTAATATCAATACTAGTAAGTATGTGAATAAGTACATATGTGCAAAGTTTCATGCTTTAGTCACAATTTTAAGAATTGCCTTAAAATTTTACTTAATCTACTCCACTATAGTGAATATTTATCATCGTTTGATTTGCACCGTGTGAACTACTACAAATCGTCACACCGACATGACATTGGGAATTCCCATGTTTATTTATATATTTCTGATGTAACATGAATAAAGTTTCTTCAAACATAACCAGCAGAGACCTCTAGCGTCAATTCGTGTTTTAATAATTAATTTCAAATTCCTACTGATTGGTTTGACCGGAAATAGTTGATTTCGCAATTAGATATTGATTCGAAACCTATTGAATTGAAATAGAACGTCATTAATTGTGCATTGGTGATAATTTATATATATAAAATATATGAATGACAATAACTTGAATAAGGTCTATTAGTTTGATAACGATAATCATTCCTCGTGGGAAATCGTCTATTCAGACTATTGGTTTGAAATATGTTTATTGATTAAGAAAATATGTCTATTGAAACGGAATGTACGTTTATTGAATATGCGCGAATCTTACTAATTGTTTGTTATTAGATATTAGTTGAACAATGAATACTATTAAATTAAAATAGTACATTAATTTTGCATCGGTCAACATTGATTATGTATCTATATCTATTAAAACGGAATTGTCTCTTATTCAATCCAATAGCGACTATTGGTTGGAAAATGGAGACTATTGATTTGAAATAGATTGTAATTGTTTTCACAAACCACTATTAACTTTTATTTCATGTAATTCCCGACCGAATGGCCGCCCATACTATCTGAGAGAGTTTTCGCATACGATTTTGGATATATACTTACCGCCTCGTCTATATCATCGTCGTCCGCATATTCCACATATTTGTCATGGAGTACTCTCAATTGTGTTCTCAAAGCGTGTATAACAGCTTCATCTCTGTGTATGATGGCCATCAACGATTTGTATTCTTGGGTTCTATTGACCGACGTCATCTCACGTACTTTGGCAATATTGAAATCGATGTTCTTCTCGAAGTCAGCTTTCAGTTGGATGATTGCATCCGCAAGTAACTGTCGATAGGTGTGCTTCAACGACTCCTCTTTCGCATAATGAATTCGGCGAACTTCTTGCTCACGTTGCTTCATGGTCTCATATAAATCCGTCGCTGTCTCATTGACTCGCTGTTCATATCTTGCGCTTGCGTGAATTGTTGTTTCCGCAATATCCTCCTGCAGATAGGACACTTCCGATGTGAGGGTCTGCAATGACAGCTCTGCCTCTTTCATGTTGATGATTTCAGATAAGTCTGTCTGTGAAAACGCGTTCAGTGTCGTGAGCCCAAGCCCATGCTCTTTTTCAAGACTTGTCCGTGATATTGATGTTGCTGCAGAGCTATAATTCCGCAAACCCGACGTATATAGCTTGCTGTTGAACATCATGACTGAAGTATTGAACTAAAATGACCGAGAGTATCCGTGGACTACGACCACGCCCTGCAAACCTTGAAAATGACGTTACCTATTTAGAATCACGACGTAATATTACGTGTCAT
This sequence comes from Siphonodentalium dalli, assembly GCA_032622095.1. Lineage (NCBI taxonomy): Eukaryota > Metazoa > Mollusca > Scaphopoda > Gadilida > Siphonodentaliidae > Siphonodentalium > Siphonodentalium dalli. The sequence continues at coordinate 59,817,450 of CP136067.1, forward strand.
CTGCGGGCCACTAACAAACTATACACACCAGAAGCGTTCAGCACTTATGATCTGTATGTATACATGTGGGTGGTGTGTGGCTCCCCGAGGAATCGACACGAACAACAACAACAACAGCAGCAACATGGCAGAACTATTGTCAGAGGGTTACTATGGGTCCATTTAAGTATTAATGTCCTCGAGCCTTTGACATTAAATTTATAAAGTTAGCTTTGGCAGTATGGGCTCTGTCAATGAATTCTCAGTCTTGGTGGGCAGGGTCAATGGAAAGTTCATATTACCTTTTGATGTCTTCATATAGCATTTATTCATTCATTTATAAGAATAACACATCTTGATTATCATCATCACCATCAGCAGTGCTGTTAGATTTTACGCTTTAATAGTCATTAATTGTGAACCGACCAGAAAACGATGATTTAATTTGGCCAATTTTTTTTTTATTTTGCCAAAAAACATTTGGCTAAAGTTTTTTTCATTTGGCTATTAAAATTTTCATTTGGCTAAACTTTTGGCTAAAGTTTTTTTCGGTCCAGCGTGAACACTGATTCAGCACATACAATCGAACATCATCCACAGACTGGCATAGTCTGATAATACATCTAACACACAGAGTGTTATAATACGCCAATATAGATATTGGCCCTGCAACCAAATGCAAATATATTACCATTTGCATGATAAGCACGCATATGTGCATACACAAATATATGTTAAAGGAACTTGAGGAGTTCCTGAAAATACAAGATATGCCAGATATCCAATCTATATCTATTTAATTGAGATATCTACAAACTGGCATCTCAGGTTATCTGGAGATAACCTCACAAAAGTAATCACATTAAAATATAATTAAAATAGGAAATATACTTTATGTCAAAACGGGACAAACTCTACTCATTTACTTGAAGACAAAAGTTATTATAAAAACATTGGTTATAACGATAAAATATAGAAACTGTGAACATACCAGTTCAATGAGACATAGGCCACTATGTCAGGATCTGTATACAACGATAGTCTAAACAACTTGACGACATCTTGACGACAAAATAAACTAAGACTTTAAGACAATAACTTTCCGAAGACAACTTTACTTTCTGACCAACTAATCTAAAACCCCGCGAAACTGTTTAACCTTTGACAACTTTACGCGCGACCATGTGTCATCCAATCAGCTGCGAGCTTACCTGTACTATTTGAAGTGGCAGTACTAGAGCGTTTAGCATTGGGCTGAAGTAACAGTGATAAGACAGGGACGGATCGAATACAGCGAAGTAGAGAGGGTAAACGGGATGTCGTAAATACCGGTGATATGGATGAATATGTTAGCTGCTAGTTGTCAGTATTAACTTGTATTAGTTGTATATAAACTAGGGCTAAATTACACCGTCACACTATTAAAGACGATTTATTATTTTTTTGGCAACTCAAACAAAAACCAAAATGGGAGAATAAATTTTAGGGGATAAATTTTACAAACCTTTTTTTTAGACCCATGTGTATATCATTACAAAACTGACATTCCGGCAATTCTTGAGTAATTGACATTAAAGAATTTTTATTTTGGTTTTTCGTTTTGCAATCAATGATTATAAGATGACCTAAATCTCAACGATGCAATGAAAGTAATCAGTAGCCTACACACTTATATAACGTCAGCCTGTTATGCTCTGTTATTTCTACATTGGGTTAACCTTGTTTATATTTTCTTATGGATGTGTGGGATATTTTACGGCTTGGTCGAAAGGAGAAACTGGAGAAGAGTTGTAGATTCTATTTATTACATGATCAAAAACCTCGACAAAACATACTTAAATCAACAAATGGGACGCGAAACTAACTCCAGCTTATATAAGCCATGCGATGACGTTTCACGTAACTATGCGTTGTTTGGCCGCGTAAAAAAAAAATAGCCCCAGATAAATAAAGACTCTTTGGCGTATTTAATGGCGTATATTTAATTACATAACTTTTCAAAACTCTTCATTCATTATAATTTGTTGGAAAGATATTGGAAGCCATAGTATATTGAAAATAGCGTATACGGAATGTAAACAGGCGACAAACCGGAAGTCAAAGGTCACATGACACTATTTCCTGTTATTAAACGCACGTTTATTATCACACTTTATCTATTGAATGGAATAAGGGTAGGATCATGTAATATAAAGTTATTATACAATTTTGTGTACAGTATGTGTTTTTCTTGTACGAGTCCAGATTGTGGTGTCGAGTCCAATATGACTTTTCACCACAACCTGGACGAGTACAAGAATATAAAGTTATTATACAATGTTGTGTACAGTATGTGTTTTTCTTGTACGAGTCCGGGTTGTGGTGAAAAGTCATATTGGACGAGACACGCCAGTGTCGAGTCCAATATGACTTTTCACCACAACCTGGACGAGTATAAGAAAAACTCATACTGTACACAACACTGTATAATGACATTTTTATTATCCATCTGTATGTTTATCCAAATTTTGGGAATAAAACTTTTGTGGTTATTTTTGGTATTTGTCGGCACTTAATTCTCTATAAAAGCCTGTATTTTGATCATCAGAAAGCATGATTGGAAAAGTAAACACGGAAGTGAGAAAAAAAATCAATGCGGAAGTGAAACGTCTGCTAAAATCCATCAGTGTTGCGCGCGCATCACAATTTCACAGATTCATTTCGCAATAGAGTTAATTCGTGACGTCACGGAGTCCCAATACAAAAGTGATATTGTACAGTCGGGAGTCTAATATGACTTTCGGGAGTCCAATATGACTTTTTTCCAAGACTATCACGTGGCGGATTTTGCCCAATCGGAAATGGTGTTAGTTAAGGGATGGATAATAATAAACGGTTATATACAATGATATATGAAGTTATACCAGGAACTTCATACATGTATGTCCGAGGATGATGATCAGGTAATATACTCAATCAGTAATCAGTATGGCAGGATGATGATGATCGAGTAGTATACCCAATCAGTAATCAGTATGGCAGATGCGTAATGCATCTTTCACGTTTCACTTACGGAGCTGACTTCCATTTCTTATTCGATTTTTTTTTAATTTCGCTAAAATAAAGGGTGTTGTATTATAGGGTGGCCCACAAGACACTCTTACCACATAGCCCACACGATTCAAAATGGCAGCCGTCCAATGGGTTCAAATTGGGAACCAAGCCATTTCTCGGCCCCTTGGGCGATTAAGGTCAAATAAAGGGTTTTGTATGGTGGCCCGATGACATTCTAAACAACCCCCATGCACTCCGATCAAAAATGGCCACCGTTCAGAGGGTTCAAATGGGGCACCCATGCGATTTCTCGGCCCCTTGACCAATTTAGGTCAAATAAAGGGCGTTGAAGGGTGGCCCCAAAACATTCTAAATATTCACCCACAAACTCCACCCCGTTTATACGCACCCCCGTAACAACTATATATGTTTATACATCTTAGGTAATTTATACTACGCTGATTTGGCAAACATCCGCTGTTTTGCTTGCCTATCGATCCACCTGAATCTTCACTAATTGGACATAATCACTGCCCAACATCACACACAATACACATATATTGTTTACTTTGTCGATCCGGGTCCGCTTCCTAATCCACACAAACACCGGCCCTATGTACTTACATGGGGATCCGGCGAACGGAAACTCTAATGGCATCAACCCATAATCGATATCTTAACTAAACTTATATATGGAACCAATTTTACAACATTATCCCCCTTATAAGTTTGGAAATTTTCTGACTGACAACCATATCGTCCTAACATTTTACCTGATCTAAGTAGAAAATGATTCGACTGTGGTTCAAACACAAATTCAATATTGACAACATATTGAGCAATTTCAATTTATTTCTGGTCCGATATTTCCAACTCTTTTGACAATTTTGACAAAATTGATACACCCTAACTACGCCGCATTACGTCCCTGAGTCCGGTGATATCGGTTGGGTTTAATTCATTTAGTCTATGGTAGGGATTAAATGCCGAAAAGTAAAACAATGGGTCCACCAACATAATGTCGGACACTTTTATGATTCCTTCCCAACGCTAATATAGCAGCCTCATGTGCGCCACACTCGAGCAAGTTGGAAGCGTTATAGTCAGGGAGCCCAGAAGGTTTAATTTTAAGTATTGAGTACGAAAGGTTTGATGTGTCGGAATTTTCGGGACGACCGGGCTGACGGAACAAACCTAATTCTTAAATTGCGCAATAACAACATAAAGGGGACAGGGCTAGCCCGCTACCCCCCCCCCCACAAATCACAATTAAATTAACGTTCGAGCATGAGCAGGAAATTTGCTCTGGTCGCACACGAATACTATATACTGATCATAAAAATACAGCTCAAGAAATGTTTTTTTCGCAGCATTTACAGTGGCAGAACTCCACACAACGTAAACAAAATCACTTAAATTTTAACTTCCACCCAAGTCCTTGAAATAAATTATGGTCAATTTTATCTAAAAACTGAACACAGAAACCCAACTCAAGAATCGGATTTCGGCAGCATTTCAGATAAGAAGTGGTAGTTTAACACTTCGGAAATTCGTTATTAATCCAGGATTTGATAGCCCAGCTATAGGAACTCCCGCACCACCAATTGTTAACTTCATCCCACTATCCTTACTATGTCCCTCAACATTTCAAAAGAAATGTTAGAATGAAAAAAGTGGCCGCGGAGACACCAGACAATATGGCGTCAAACAGGGCCGCCTTTTCTCAGACGAGGCACTAAGTCAGTTTGATTCAAACTAATATGATCATACGTTTAAAAACGTAATTTGCGCCCGCTTGTTAACTCTTTCACTGCCATGCAGCACCACAGACATATCTGCCACTGCCAAGCATACTATACATGTACATGTAGCATATTGCTGCTAAATACATATGGATTGGTTATTTCTCAATAACTTTTGTATCTGCCGAGCTATTTTCATGAAAGTTGGTATGCATGTAGGTATTGGTCTGGGGAATCGAAAACACACCCAGTCCACCATTGTCACGTGACCACGATCACGTGACCACAAACAAGATGGCCGCCACCCCAAAATATAAGAACATTTCAGTATTTCTCAATAAATTTTGTATTTGTAGAGATATTTTCATGAAAGTTAACTTAAATTGGTATGTAAGTAGGTATCAGTATTGGGAATAGAAAATAATTATGTTCTAGTCCGCCAGTGTCACATTTCACGTGACCACGATCATGTGACCACAAAACAAGATGGCCGCCATCCCGAAATATAAGACAATGTAAGTATATTGCTGCTAAATACATACAAAGTTGATTGGGTATTTCTCAATAACTTTTGTAACTGTAAAGGTATGTTCGTGGAACTTGGTGCACAGTTAGATATTGGACTTGGGAATTGAAAACACTTCACAGTCTGCCAGTGTCACGAGACCGTGACCACATGATCACAAAACAAGATGGCCGCCACACCGAAATATTAGGAAAATGCATTATTTCTCAATAACTTTTGTATCTGCAGAGATATTTTTGACGACATTTGGTATGTAAGTTGGTGTTAGTATTGAGAACCGAAAACAAGTTAGTATATTTCTGCTAAATAAATATATTATTGGGTATTTCGCAATAACTTTTGTATATGCAGAGGTATAATCCTGAAACTTGGTATGTAGGTAGGTATTGGTCTCTGTGGAATGGAAAACAGTTCCCATACCAGGAGGATCACGTGACCGCGACCACTTAATCACAAAACAAGATGGCCGACATCCCGAAATATAAAAAAAAATAAACCGGGAGTTTCTCGTTACAAAGTTGATTACATCACGTACAGTGTTTTCGCAGAATAATATAAAGTTATTTCCCATGGATTGATGTTATGGGACGAAGATGTCAGAATTCGACTCAAGTCGCGATCGGCAGTGTATGGGTAGGCCTAATTCGACTCAAGTCGCGATCGGCAGTGAAAGAGTTAACGTTCATGGGATTATCGGATGACTTTTTAGAAGGATTTGATGATAAAATAATATCTGTAAATGATCATACAGAACGTAAATGTTGGCAGATGTACCGTTTAGCCTGCCCGTGTAATACCAGTCTCAGCTGTCTGGCATCGATACAGTACTGTCTGGAGTTTGCGCACCGAGATAGTTGTGACGTCATGATGTACGTCGCGATGTCATGTAGTCTAGTTCCTCGACGAAATCGAGTTTCCGGCGAATACCCGATAAACTCAATTACTGATTGAGGACGATAAACTCAATACCCGATAAACTCAATACCCGATAAACTCAATTACTGATTGAGGACGGGTACCAGACGGGTAGATGTCGTGACGAATTTACTGATTTCCAAGAATCAATCTTAAATGACTCTGCGGCCTTTTAATCGGAACTTATAGTTTCCGTTTGTCTGCTTTGCTTTGAGAATAGTCTATCAATCTTTTAGACGGAAATACCGTTAGAAAATGGAAGAAAATATCTAAACGCCCAGTAAGGCCGCTAGAATCCTCTTTCGGGGCAAATATTTTTTTAAATGGTATGAAATATGTAAACAAAATGTGCTCATGCAATTTCACTTTTTGTTAAAGTTCAGTGCTTAAGTTTAATTTACATTCGCAATTTTTTAATACTTTGGCTTGTGGGACATCATTATAAACTCGACTAAAAATGTCTGAACATTTCCCAGCATTTCCCGCCAATAAATAGGACTCCTTCTGTACTTAAATTATATCCTTATTATTCCAGAAGACCCCACCAAACGAATAATAATACCATTCTGATGCACCCTGGGCCATCTAAATGAATAATAATACCATTCCGATGTATACTTCTAGAACTGACTGGGAAAATCCATTTAGTATATAGAAAGTGTTAAAACATATAACTAACATTTGCCGAAAAGTGTTATTGGCATTTTAATCAATTACACTAACTTCGAGGTGGAATTAATAAACACAAAATAGCGGCTGTAGCCAACAATAGAACTTTGAACTCCGCTGACCCTTGAGTTATGAATAAATTATTCCTTTTTATGTAAGTTCAATCTATTTTAAGTAAGTTCAATATATTTTAAGATTGGGCTGAAAAAGTCGATTAATATTTGCTAGATCAGTTTCTGATGTTTGGAACTGGTGAGAATTATGGCTTTAATTTTCACGTTTCATGTTAGCAGATCGTTTGAGCAATAGTTTATTTTTATCACCTATAAATGCAAATATAATAAATACTAGTAATGAATTAAAATGAAACTGCTTTTCTCTTCATCATATATAAGGGCAATGAAATATGCCATCCATATGGCTTCATCCCCTTCATATCCCTCAAAAAGACGATTTTACAGAATATAGTATAAAATTTTACAAAAAAAATCGCCATTGGGATTCTAGTCATATTTCAACAATCTTGAAATGAGCCGAACTGGGCGATATATATGTGAAACATAGTATAAACTCTATCTATTCCACTTGAATAGTGTCACTTTTGGCTCAAAATAGTCACCAAAATGGCGGCCAAAATACGCCCCAGCGTAGCATGCATCGCTCAGAACCTACAAGTTGTAGTTGATGAATAATATTGGCTAATATGCTCACTATATATTTAAACCTAACATTTGTAATACACCTTGCTCAATTTTGACTATTGTAATCACTAACATTACCAGAAATATTTGATTGTTTTTTCTATCGCAAACTCGACCTGAAAGTTGACAAACTTCACTTTTCTGGTTTGGATATAGAACAACTGAAACTATATTTGGTATCAAAGGTGTTTCTTGTTTTTAACTATCTTAAATGTGTTACAATGAGAAAAATATTGACCACATGACACCAGATGGCATGCAAAATGCAAACCATATTTGGTAAAACACTAGATTTTCCACATTTATCTCGAACATTATTCTCCGATGTTCCGAAAAGGTAGCAAATTGTGCATAACTTTGTTATTAAGCATGTAAGTTAATCAATTGACAACTAAATAATCTATTTTTGCAGTCCCAGGGACGTATGAGTCATGACAAATTAATTTAAAGGATGCGATATTTTGCCGAACATTGATTATGGGAGTCTGGTCAATTTGTTGTGTGGAAATGACAGAACTTTGCATAGAAAGTATGGAGGACCATTTTATGCGGCTACTCTGACCCATTAACACCAGAATTGATTAATTAATCCAAGGCGACATATAAAAGAAAGCTATTCCATTAAATTTTCTCATCAACACACTCACACTGTTCCAATGAATTCGACTAATCTGCCCCGCCTATATGTATATAAGACCAATTGATTACCTAGTTGGTTTCCAATGATCTGTTGGCAGATTTTTGGACCGCTGATGGTCAGCGGTTTTCATGTAAAGCTCGGTACAAACACAGGTTATGACGAAGTGTGCCATTTCACAATGTAATACTATATCATTTATTTCTCCATATTAGTATGGAAGGCGATGTTCACGAAAATGAGTTGATTTCATATTCCTCAATGTATTATTGACAATCATTATAAGGTGGTAAGAGAGAGAGAGGGGCATGTAGCCCTTCCTTGAATTACAACATTTTGGCACAGGGAAGAGAATGTTATAAGTATATTATATACGCCGAGCCAACTCATAACATAGCTCTGAGGTGAAGGAACAATTTGGGCATCACTCTATCAGAGTTTTTGGTAAATTGTGTCAAAACAACATCACTATTTGCACTTCGAGTCAGCTGGATGTTCATGTCGATCTGCAATCACGACATATATATTGTTTATAGACATACCGAGAAAGTGAATATTCCATATATAGTGATATACTTTATCCAATATACTAACTGAAAACCTCATTCTCTGGTGGTGCGAGAAATTATTGTATAAAAAACTGTTTTCATGTCATGAGTCCAACGAGTAGTATAAATTATGGGCGTATTAGTCAAACAAATGCACACATCACACCTAAAAGTACTATCAGGGTAAATAGAGAAAAATATAATTACATTTGGTATATATCTGCCATCTTGACATCCACCATGTTTTACGTTGTTCAATTTTGATGATAAAATGGACCAGAGACCAACCGATTATGGTCCCTCTCACTTTCTTGCTGCTAATTTCCTTTCAAAACATGTCCAGCATCCGGAAACAAATTATCAGCAAAATCCATACTGCATCCTTAAAATATTAATTTGTCATCCCGTGGGTAAGTGACACCACACAAGATAGTATATATTTAGTTGTCAGTTGATTGACCAAGCGAGTCGCAATTTGCTACCTTTTCGGAACATCAGAGAATATTGTTCTACATATGTGAAACATCGACGTATGGGTTGCCATTAATTTTACATGCAATATTGCGTAATTTGGTCTATATTTTCCCACATTGAAAAAAAAAACTTCTTTAATAGCAAAGATTGTTCAATGTTTTCTTGAAAACATGGTCGAAACCTGAAAATATTTCTGGTAAAGTTAGTGATTATAATAGTCAACAAAATTAACCAAAGTGCATCATGCACACAAGTAAATATTACATGCATAGTGGGAATATCAGCTAATGTTATTCATCAACCACAAGTTTGCAGGGCACAATGGGGCAATATCTACCATTTTCCATATTTTGGTTATATTTAGGTGATATATTCATAGATAATGGTATGCTCCACATGCTTTACTCACATCGCCAATTTCTTTTAAAATTTGACTAGAATCCCAATGGATATTTTTTTGTGCAAAACGTTATACCGCGTTCGTAAAATCGAGGGATCGAAAGGGGATGGAGCCAGAATAATGACATATTTCATTGCTCCAATGATCTGTTAAGATGACAAATAAAAATAAAGCCACCATTATCCACCATTTCCAAACAGTAGAAACTGATATACAAAATAGTAGTGAAAACTACTTAAATGTTCCACTTGTAATTGTCGTTTTGGCGGCCATCTTGGACGGGAAGTTCCAAGTTTGCACTAGAAAGATGGCAATATGTGTTATTTCCACAAATATATATATATGTAGGGTGTGTGACAATATTTTACCATTAGCCATCTAGTCTGGTGTCTATGCGGCCACTTGTTATGCTAACATCGGTTAAAATTTGAGGAACATAAGGAAGAAAATGGGTGGGATGAAGTTAATTCTTGGCGGCGCATGCATGGGTACCTAGAATATCAATTCCCGAACTAATAACGAACTTCTTTAGATTTAGGGAGGGGAAAATGCTGCTGAAATCCGCTTCTTATAGTTGAGTTTCAATGTTGTGTATAATACGTAAGATTTACCATAGCGAAAGTCAAAAATGAAGTGAATTTTTTACGTTGTGCATGTCTGCATGTCAAAAGACCCAGGCTTCTTATCTGAAAATGCTACCAAAAAAATGTATATGATTCTATATAATTATGATCAGTATATGGTATGCAGATGCGATCAGAGCAAATTTCATGCTCGTACTCGAAAGTTAATTTAGAAGTGATTTTTTTTTTTTTTTGGTGGGTCCAGGGCCCCTTTATGCTGTAATTGCGGAACTTAAACATTGAGTTTGTTCCGTCAGCCCGGTCGTCCCGATAATTCAAGCAAATAAAACCTTTCGTACTCAATACTTAAAATTAAACATGCTGGGCTCCCCGACTACCGCAATTAATTGATAAGTTTTTGTTGATGATATGTTAATCTCGAAGAATATATAAAATGTCGCTCTATATTATATGGCTACACTATGATTTATAACACGATTGTGTCTCATACAATCATTCAGTATATCTCTAGCGTAATGGGTCTGAAGGACTTATACATATTAATCTGGTAAATAAGTAGAGTAACCTGATCTTAAGCCGATATATATGCCCTCCACAACGACTTTGGCATGCATTCAAAAGCTCACCAATCGGAGATATCGAACGCTCAGTGCGAACTTTGAAGGTATATACATGTTTGACAAATCGGAAGCTATGTTTTTGGTGAACGCCTGAGGAATTTCTGGAATCTAACACAGATATATTTCTTAAACAAAGAAAGGTGAGTTGATAGAAGAAAGTAGTTCCAGAAAATATAATTATATTGTCACGAATTACGTCGATATATAAAGGTTTCGTGTATCCAAAATCACATTTCCAGCTGCAACTACCGTTAAATAATTCTTACGACGCCCCCCCCCCCCCCGCCCGGTTGAACAAAACCGAAATTACTATGATCCGGGAAACTAAATTTGCACCCCATGATAATGAAACTATCAGATAACTTCAAAACTAGTTTTTGTCTGAACTTTACACAATTTCTGCTGTTGTTTTGGAGTTGAATTTCCAACTACTGAAATTAATTTTACCAAGTTAGGAGAGACACCCAATATCCTCGCGCCACATCCATGTCTGGGATATCGATGATTGTTCAGCCGCCTTGTTTGGACTCGACCATCTGATTTGTTGATTTAACAGATCAATTAGATACATTGAGATCCGTTACCTGCACTGCCGATCAATTAGACTTTCTGGTTGGCAAACTAATTGAGTTTCCATGTAGCGGATTTACTTAACTGGAGACGGATGTACAACATCTCTTAAGATATTAAAAGACTAAACGATATCATTATGTATCATCGCATTTCTGTCGATTTTTCATAATTGAGGATTATGTGCATAGGAAAATCGCTGTATTGTTCTTGAAGAAGTCGAAAGAATAATGTTAGTTTAGCCTGAGCATTCTGTAAATGGTATAATCCAGACTATACCTATATATATACGTGTACATCAATTTTCAGAAAACGATGATTGACGTCCTCGTGGAAAAAGTGCTATTGTCCACATGTCTGTGACAAGTTGGATGGACCGGCGACACCTGCAATATATACAAGGTGGTGTTCGCCGTATGGAAAGTCGAGTATAACTCAAGGTCCATGTGAACGAGGGCAGTTCATTCCAAGGAGATTAAAAAGATGGAAGAGCATAGATGCAAAAGTCAAACACTCCCAGAAAAGGTGAGCAGGCGATTATTATAGAATAACAGCCGGGATTAAGGTGGTCTCAATTTGAATTGGTAAGTACCATGCATGAATAGAAAGAGAAATGACATATTTAACACTTTCAGTGCCAAGTCCGATTTTTGTACCAACCCATATTTCCTTGATCATTTTTCAAATTTATTGATTACTAGCAGGGTTACCCGGTGTTGCCCAGGTTAAAGTAATGTGAAACCCTCTGTGGATATTTGGCGGGAATAGAGAATACTCTTGCTCTCAAAGTGTTACACGTATTCTCATAAATTGTATATCCAAATGACATCACAAAACATAAGTAGTGGCTCACCTTGTCAGGTCGGAGCGATTATCATTTTGTTTATCGCGTTTAATCCGTCCCACTAATAAAGAAGTATTTATTTATATACAACTGCGTATACTTCAGACGTTATATCATGAAACATGAACATCATAAACACATTAGTTCGAAAAAATAACAGACGACAATAATTATTGTGTTTTACATAGAGATGTATCAATCAATCAATCAATCTAGTTTATCATATCTTCATGAAGATACGATACAGATGTTTGAAAGATATGTCCAGGTGCTCCTCTGTTCTGGTGCATTATACTGGCTAATCATTTTCAGTTTAAAAGAATTGATGTTATGCAAGTATAGCAGCTACATGTGCCCGACACAGCGAGATTTTGAGTTGTTTATATTAGGCGATGAGTCTGTTCTAAAAATGAAAGAAATCCTCTGTATCGGGCAGATATACCCTTGTCAGATGTCAATATTGGAGTATCCTGAAAAGTCGTGTGCTACGGACTGCGTTTTCCTTTATCTCAGAAGTAACCATATTTGACTGCACACTGTGACCACTATTTTTGAACAGGCCTGCTGTACATTCCATATCGCTTGGCAATTGTAACTTTTTTTGTGGAAACTATATTGAATGGGACAGACTCAATCGTGTTATAATATATATATGAGCCATTCTAATATGCAATCCTCTGACGATTCAAGGTCCCTCAGTTTGAATGAATATATGTATCTCTTAAATAGATTGATATAAATATACTTTTAATGCTTTCTTCTATGTATCTGTGTTGCTAGATCATTATAGGAATGCCCTGATTTCCATCCCCATATACATATGACAGTTGAGAAGATATAATTGTTCAAGTGACTTAATTCGGTCACCATTTGTCGAGATTGTGAAATTGGAATGCCAAAAACTCCTTAGAACGACGTGGAGATGGCCTGGGAGATGACTATATATAACGTTGTTGGATATCGGCGAATTGAACAATCTTATAAATGTTAGTGAATCTCCTCTCGCCATCCATGACCCAAACGACCCCAAATGTGATTTAATTCATAATATCATTAGAGAAGAACGTGCATGAATTTGGTGGAATCAGTGCTAAATATATTTGTATCAACTTTGGTGCAACTCCCTCATGCATGATCTTGAACCGCGCCACTTTTGTCATATTTAAACCACGTCTATTAGACTCGTGCATGCATTATATAACGGAGATGATTATATATAAGTTTGGTGGTAATCGGCAACAAAACAAATTCTTATCATAGTTATTACCCCCCCCCCCCATCTCTCACCCAAACGGCACCAATTTCGCGTCTTTAAATCACACGTTTATATTCATCGTATCACGGAGAAGAATAATATCTCAATTTGGTTGAAATCTGTGCTAAAATAGCCCATCACTTGACACCAACAACGTCACTTTAGAAAATTTTAACCCGCACCATTATCTTACTCGTATATAGTTACCCCTGTTAGACCGCCTTGGAGCCATCTCGATTGTACCCTTAAAGTTATATATAGAACACAGACAGATATTCGCAAATATTTGATTCATTGTATCATTTGAGAAGAACGTGTATGAGTTTGATGGTAATTGGCACTAAACATATTTTTATAAGTTTTTTGTGACCCTCCCGTCCCTATTTCGGACTCAAGCGGCGCCACTTTTGACATCATTAAACCACACACTTAGGCTCATTATAGAGATGAATATATATAAAATTTATGAAAATTGGCGAGGCCACAATTGCATATCTCTCACTAAAAGGCACCAATTTGGCGCATTTAAACCACACGATTAGATTATTTGTATCACGGAGAAGAATATGTATCAATCAGGTGGAAATCGGCGCTAAACATATTGTTTATCAATGTTTGTGTCCCTCTCACCATCTAGGCACCCCTGACTCGAATGGCCCCACTTTTGACATCTTTAAACCACACAATTAGACTCCTGATATCATGGAGATTATTAATTGTAAGTTTGGTGCTAATCCGCGACTTAACAAATTTTTATCAAATTTAGTGCCCACCCCACCCCACCCCCATCTCACACCAAAGTAGCACCAATATGACGTCTTTAAAATCACACGATTAGATTCCTCATATCATGGATAAGAATGTGTATCAATTTGGTCGAAATTGGCGCTGAAGATATTGTGTATCAATTTTAGTGCCCCTCTCCATTTCAGTGCACCCCTGACTCGAATGACGCCACTTTTGACAGCTTTAAGCCACGCCATTAGACACCTCATACCATGGGGATGAATTTGTATAAGTTTCGTGGCAATCGGCGACTAAACCAATTATTATCGGATTTAGTACCCCCCCCCCCCACCCCCCAAAATCTCTCATCCAACGACACCTATTTGGCGTCTTTAAATCACACAATAAGATTCCTTGTATCATGGAGAAGATCTCAGAAGAATGTACATCAATTTGGTGGAATTCGGCGCTAAAATTATTTTTGATCAATTTTGGTGCCCCTCTTCCATTCCGGGCATCTCTGACGCGAACGGCGAGACTTTTGACATATTTAAACCACACCATTAGATTCCTCATACTATGGGGATGATTATATATAAGTTTGGTGGCAATCGGCGACATATATTTGTTCTGACCCTCCCCCTTTTCTGCCCCTGACAACAACGGCGTCGCTTTAGAAAATTCTAACCCTCGCCATTATCTTTCTCGTAAAAAATTACCCCTATTAGACCCCTTTTGTGCCATCTAGGTGGTCCCCTGTGAATGTCTATTGAACACAGACAGACAGAAAGACAGACAGACACTCGCAAATATAGATATAGATAATAATGTTATACATTATTAATATGATCATGTACGTAAACGTAATTTGCGCCCGCTTGTTACTGTTCATGGGATTATCGGATGAATTGTTATCTTTATAGAAGGATTTGACGATAAACCCTAATGGTGGATAAACACATGCATGTAATCTCTGTAATTATCGTGTATTTGGCGTTTTACATGGATCATACAGACGATGTAATATGTGTCCACTGACAACCCAAGCATTGCCTACGTGTTGATCGCACTGAGTTCTAGTTCCAATTAAGTCGGAATGTAGATAAGCCGTTATCTTGGACAGAGTCGCCAGGCCACTTAAAATAATTGTTCGTGGGATAACCCATATGGTAGACTTTCTATTTAAATAATTGCCAATCCTCTCTTATTTATAGCAGTGGTGGATCAGGATTTCCCCGACGCATGCAGGGGCTATATATGACCCCGAAAGCTACCAAGCGGGGTGGCTAACTCTGAGCTATTTAAGTAAAACATATCATATTGTACCTTCTTGCCCAGATTATTCCGACCAATACATTCAACTAAGTCCCTTAGCGATTTGAAGCTTTCGAGACCCCCCCCCCAACAAACAAGCATCATGGTTGAAAATGTTCTACATCAAGCCTGTATATCATATATGCCAGACGTATGGCTTCTGGTGGTCGTGTATTAATATAATGCCAGATATCACATAGACTTGACTAATTTTCGCATCCGTGAGAGAAGACATGTTTTGGACTGGCCTTAAATGTACTGATAGAAGACAATTTGTCTGGCCTGTTAACAATGAACCGCTCGCGCGCAGGTGAGTAATGTTGTCAATTATTGGTGTGGCCATGTAAAATACATGTATTTTACATACAGAAATTACATGCATGTGTGTATCCACCCTAATTATAATGGGACACAAGAAAATGATATATAAATGCATGTAAATAATCACATATAGGCCTAACGTAAATGTGGATATTTAGCCTGCCATGTAATACGAGTCTCAGCTGTCTGGCCATCGACGCAGTCCTGTCTGGAGTTTTGCGCGCCCGTGTAGGTAGTGACGTCATGGTGTACGTCTTGATGTCATGACGCCTTTACTGGTTTCCCAAGAAGCAATCTTAAAATGACTCTGCGATCTTTCAATCGGAACTTAAATTTTCCGTTTGTCGGCCTTGAACTTTGAGAATATTTCATAATTGTTTTAGGCGGAAATACCGTTAGAAATTTGAAGATAATATGTAAACGGCCAGCAAGGTCGCTAGATTCCTCTTTCGGGGTAAATATTTTTAATAATTTTATGAAATATGTAAACTAAACTTGTTCATGCAATTTAACTTTTTTTGTTAACCAGAGCTTTTGTTCAATTTACATTCACTTTTTGAAATTATATTTGGCTTTAGGAGCATGATGTTCCTACATATGATGAAGTATAGGTAACAGTTGTAAGATCAAAGTTTTTTATTTTTGCCCTGGAGCAGTTTGCCCAATTACATATTTCGAGGTGGCATTAATTAATACAAAATGGCGGCCGTCGCCAACAATCATTTTTGGACTCCGCTGACCTTTGAGTTATGAATAAATTATCCTATTTTAGGTGATTTCAATTTATTTTTAGATTGGGCCGAAAAAGTCGATTAGTATATATCTCATATTCGCATACGTATACCCTGGTCGCTTCGCTTCCGCGGCTTCGCCGCGGGAGAGCGGGCGCTAATATGTAAACGGCCAGCAAGGTTGCTAGATTCCTCTTTCGGGGTAAATATTTTTAATAATTTTATGAAATATGTAAACAAAACTTTTTCATGCAATTTAACTTTTATGTTAACCAGAGCTTTTGTTCAATTTACATTCACTTTTTGAAAATATATTTGGCTTTAGGAGCATGATGTTCCTACATATGATGAAGTATAGCTAACAGTTGCTAGATCAAAGTTTTTAATTTTTGCCCTGGAGCATTTTGCCCAATTACACATTTCGAGGTGGCATTAATCAAAACAAAATGGCGGCCGTCGCCAACAATCATTTTTGGACTCCGCTGACCTTTGAATTATGAATAAATTATTCTACTTTAGGTAATTTAATCTACTTTTAGAGTGGCTGAAAAAGTCGATTAGTATATCTCATATTCGCATACGTATACCCTAGGTCGCTTCGCTTCCGCGGCTTCGCCGCGGGAGAGCGGGCGCTATAATCAATAAATCAAGGAAATATGGCTTGATACAAAAATCGCACTTGGCACTGAAAGGGTTAATACGAGGTAATCTGCTGTGGGGGACGAGCATACATAACATGTACATTCCGAACAAGATGATTTTGTTTGACTCACATCTGTGTGGAACACTTTACTCACCCGAATCGAGGTTAAGCCATTATGTGAAAATACAGTCGAAAGCATATATATTGTACCAAATAATTGAATACTGACTGTGTTGATTATTACAAACCGACCATATTCAAGAAGTTTTTAAATTTTTAAAATAGATATGTTTTTGTATGTTTCATATACATACACGCGTATACATGCGTATCTCCGTGGTGGTCAATCCGATTTTAGTAGTATATTGTTTGGTCAGTATTCGCCAAAATTCTTTCATTTGATCTAGAATGGGTGCACTGACTTAAAGGGATCCAATGCACTCGCAGTGGGCAAATGTGCAATAAATATATATATGCCTTTGAAAACAGCACTAAGAAGTACATGGAGAAATAGATCAACGTTGTTCGTATATTATAAATCATTGATAGCTCTCCAATAACAAAATGTTGCGTCTTGAAACCACAAAATTGCCAAATATAGACTTTACGGGTCAGACGGTAGTTCAAAATGTATTTTCTCAAAATCTGTCAGGAATTTCTATGGGAAATTTGGTATAATCGATTACTGTGATACAATATTTAAGAACCATCGACCCGTTGGATACTATACCTTACTGTTATGGCATAAACATGTAAAATATCACTGTTTTCCGGCAACAAGAACTTCTGTAAAATATTTTTTTTTCTTCAAAATTCCAGTTTAAATATCCATGATATCATACCCGAAGATCATGATAAGAGACTTAATTTTTCTTGATTCATGAAATTTAATAATTGTTTTCAATTAGAAAGGCAACTATACCCATAAATAATTTTTTATATTTGAGAATGTTCATTTCATGCCTGTTGGTCAATGAAACATTGGGCTGAGATGAGTTTTGGGTCATGGGTTCATAACCAAGTTAAAGCTGACCACCATATGTCTTAACACTGTGACCTAACTCCAGTTCAAAAGTGCAGTTCATATATCCATTCATATATCCATTATATCTCAAGATCATGAGAGAAGACTTAATTATTCTTTAGTTGTGAAATTTATTCATTATTTTCATTAAGAAAGGCAACTACCCATAAATAATTTTCTCTATTTGGGGATTGTCATGCCATGCCTGTTGATCAATGCACAATTGGGCTGAGATGAGTCGTGGGTCTTGGGTTCATAACCAAGTTAAAGCTGACCACCATATCTCTTAACACTGTGGCATAACTCCAGTTTATTGCTCCCTGCTTGGGTTGACCACATGCACTGCATGTCAACATTTGTTTTCATTGGGACGGAATATTTGTGAGTGCTTTATTCTTCATAATAATATATGGGGGTATGATGCTATCATACCCCCATATATTATAATTTAAAATCTAACTCAACATTATGATACGAATGAAGCTTCCCCTTATAGAGCCAATACAATAAGCTATTTTGGTGATTGGAGTGTTGTGTGAAATTATTAATTGTTCTAGCAGTTCTTGGTACCGAAAGGGACAATACAAAAAATAATATTTTTAACATCTCAATTGTCTTCAAATTCATTGTTTTTGTCATATCTTAATAATTGCTCAGGTTCTACATACAATGGAGATGATGATATGAGAAATTCAAGATTGTTCGCCAGATAGATCAAGAGAATTTCTTTGTTGAAAATCTCTTGCCATTTTGACTGGATTTATGCAAAACGTTCGTCTCCCCCTTAAATTGAGTACGTTTTAACACTTTTTGACGTTGTCAGGTATAGGCGAGCAAGAAGTTCAATGATCGGCTCACAGGTCACCAGAACAAATCTGACCTCACACCAAAAAATGGGGGGGGGGGGTTCAAATTTGTATAGTCCACAAACGTGTTCAAAATACATACAACTAATAATCATAAACGCCTCATCCATAGTTAGAAAGATATATTATTAGTTTCAATCTGATGTATCGCGTGTAAAAATTGCTTCAGAAAAACTCCGCTTATGAGCACACATCATGGTCGTCAGAGAGTTAGACCCAAAATAAATGGTAAGAAAGCGATTTCGGTGTCATTATAGACGCGGGAGGTGCCATAGAATAATATATCCAAAATCCGCTTTGGGGAAAATCCATTATTAAAGATGGCGTCCAACATGACCGCTGAAAATATGGAAATCATAAACAGGGCAATTAAACACAAATTCCTAATAGTCAAACGCGAATACAGCGTCGGTTTGGATATCTGTGTAAAATCAATATATGTTGAAAGGTGTGTGACTGAGCACGTATCGACATTTCAATATGACTACCGGAACCAAAATGCTTGCGATTGCCATTGTAACATTCGGTTCTAAAACCCGCTTTTTGTCTGCCAAAAAGTATTAAAATACGACATAGGACGCGTCTGTGTTCTAGATTATTGGACTATTTTGTTATTTTCGAAGATATAGGTATGTGACATTTTCACCAGTCGTTTTCATTAAAATCTTCGAAGATCCACTAAGTCCAAACCCCAGCCCAGCGTATTCTTCCTGTTAAAACGGATCCTCGAAGGCTGGAAGAAGAACCGACGCCCAATTGAAAGCTAAACGGACCCAGTAATGTCGCCGTGTGGAGTATCGATCGATATGCAGTGTCCAACTATCTTCGATCTGCCGGTGAACTGTGGTCGCGCGTCTCATCTGTCAGCTTTTAATTAACTCTCAATTAGTCTGAACAGTACAGTATAATGTCTTCACCTAACGTCTCCATTGTTGGGGTCACGGAATTTACAGAACTCAACAATGCTAATTACTGTAAACCCCACGGAGAGTCATCCATTGGGTTTCAATGTCTAACACCACACAAGGAAATCAGTACGAACGTTTCTGTGTCCGATCTTGTCACCATGGTACATCTGCCCAAAGATATTTTCATAGACGAATTGCTGCGCAGTACTGATGGTAACACATCCTGGCTCAAGACCATACGGAGGAATGTGTTCACCGATGCCCAGCGCAGTATGGAACTAACAACGTATGATATCAGACAAAGGTACCAGCGAGCAGGTGGTGCCCCTCTTGAGCGTAAATTAGCCTGTGATATATTCCAGCTGGTGTTGTATGTGAATGGTGGAGCCTTCTCTGAAATCAGGGACATCATCACGCCTATCACCACAGAACTTCCCACTACTCAGTCCCAGACCGCGGTGCACAACCAATCTCATCCTCAATGTGAATGCGGCTCGACGTGTATGCAGGATCACCTAATTGAGTTGAACTCCTCGATTACGCTTATTAAGGCAGACATCAATCGACTTTCTACCTCAATTGATGATGCAGGCAGTTCAGCCAATGCCAAGGTTCATGCTCTCGAACGTGAGATGACCCGGTGTTGTGACGATCTAGCATCGGTTAAATCTAGTGTAGACTCTGTGAAACTCGAAATGACTATTATAATGGTTGAAACAGAGTCCAATAAACTAGCTTTGCGGGATCTGAAAAATGCACAGCGGTCCAACAATTTGAACTCCAGTCAAAATTCGTTCAAACTCGACGATATCGAGTCAGCTATAGGTTCCGCGGACATTGTCTGCAAATATACTCTCAGTCGCTTGACCGACTTAAGCACGTCTATCGTTGGAGCAGAAGCTTCACAGACTCAAGTAAAGCAGCTAAACGAATCACTGAAGCACAGCATCAAAACTACAAATGAAATTTTGACAATATGGCTAGCTACTTCGAGCAACTTTTCCAATGTGTTATCGACATGTGTGACAGTTCCTATGCAAATGCCGCATCTTCATCGCTTTTACAGAAGAATCGATCATGTCTGAAACTCGCGACTGTAATGCCTTCAGCTCAACACCGTTACCCACAGTGCCTACGAATGGTGCTACAATTCACAGTGCCTACGAATGGTGCTACAATTCAACGCTCAGACCGAAACTGGAGCAGCGAGCATAAATTGTCTCTCAACTCAATCCCAGTTTCGTGCCACGATTCGTACACATTAGGTGTGCCACTTCACTCCAACTCTGCGAACAGTGGATCCCAACGTCGCCGGCCCAATACTGGTTCTCAAGAATATCGGAGCTTCTATGTGGGAGGCGTTGCACCATACGACACTCAGGAGGTTATCCGTGGTTATCTTATTGAAAACCACATAGTTCCGTCATATGTTAAGGTCATGAGTAGCAGAATGTTTCCGGATTCCTATGCTGCTAAGATAACAATTCCTTCAGAACAATGTGACCTTATCTCATCGGCATATTTCTGGCCAAATGGCGTGTACAGTCGACCTTGGCGAAATCTTCATCGCCAGGACAATAACTCTTCAAACAAAAATCATCATGGATAGTAATCATAGTAATGATCCCAGCAGTGAATCACTGTCTTATAAATATGTCAATATGCTTTCATGGAATGCAACTGGCCTTTCTTCTAGTGCCACGTATTTGAATTGTTTGCTCAATCAGTCTGAATATGATGTCATAGGTATTTCAGAGCATTGGCTCAACCCAGAGAAATTATATCTTTTGAATGATATACATACCAATTACACCAGTATCGGTAAATGCGGTAGAACAGTTGTGACAAAAATGTGTGGTACATATTGTCGCGATGGAGTAGCGATTCTCGTCAACAAGAAACATGCATGTAATTTTGCCGCCGTAAACGTTGAAAACGAACGTATAATTGGAATTCGGATTCGCCTGGGATATAATAATTTCATTTTCATATTCCAGGTGTGCCTACCTAACTCCAATTATCCAGACGAAGAATTTACAAAATGCCTTTCAATTCTCAATGACCTCATATATGAGTTTTCCTCTCATGGGTCTATATTCCTAATGGGCGACTTTAATGCCCATTTACCTCGTACGAGTACCGAAACTCAGTCTGTTCCCAAAGAACTTCGGACAAAGTCTAGATCACTACACCTGAGATATTTTCGCTCTGCACATAACATGCTATCACTGATGACATTACCGATATGCAGCGGTCCACATATGTCTTTTGTTCCATACTCATCTCTTGTTTCATCATCCTCATTGATTGATCACATTATTGTTCATGAATGTAAGAGTGATTTGATGCATAATATTGAAATTCTTGACGATGACGCTATTAACACATCAAACCACCGGCCTATGAGATGCACCGCTGCTACCCCATGTCCCATGAACAGTAACTCTAATTCACGTCGAAAACTTGTGAACTGGACGAAGCTTGACACCGAAATATTCAAAAGTATCATACGAGAGAACATGTCAACGCTGTCAGTGCCCGTAAGCTCAACGCATGATATAAATGTTCTCAATTCACATTTAGTGAATACGTTGTTATCGGCAGCAGATGCGGCCAGTCCCCAACTTCGCAAACGACGTATAACCACATTGGAACAGTAAACTGAGTGAACTACATTCTGACATGATAAAATACCGGAAAGATTGGCTTTGTGTTGGTCGTCCCAACAACATTTTCGGGCTTACCACGAGAAGAAACGTCAGTTTCGTAGGGCTCATCGAATAGCCGTTAAGAAATATTTTACCGATTCAAAGCGACAGATAGAAACCTTCGCTAAAGATGATCAGAAACGTTTTTGGACAGCTATTAAATCTTAGTGTCCAACATATGCATCTCCAGGTTCGGAAATGAATTTTGATGGTAAAATATGTAGAGATCCACTTGATATAGCTCAAGGTTGGCAACACTACTTTATTTCGCTCTACAAACGCACCACTCACTCTGATCCGAACTTTGAACAGTATATTCACTCACAGGTTAACATTCTACTCACCAGTAACCACCCTGATGGCGAGGAACATGTCTCACGAGTTTAGTCTCCATGGCAGAATTAACCGATGCTCTTAAATCTCTCAAGCCCAATAAGGCTGCTGGAATTGACCGAGTTGTAAATGAACATATCTTGAACTCTCCACCGGAATTTCTCATTGTGTTGTGCGCACTATACTCGTTAATGTTGAAACACACCCATATCCCTCCCGATATGAAAATGGGGATTATCGTACCAATATTCAAAGGTGACCCAAAGCCAGTACATTCCCCGGACAGTTATCGCGCAATCACGCGCCTGTCAGTCCTTTACAAACTTTTTGAGATCGTTATCCTCGAGAGACTTCGTGTTAGTACCATTTTCAAGAACTTCCCAACCTCTATGCAGAACGGATTTCAGAGGGGTGTTTGTTGCTCAATAATCACATTCGAGTTGCAAGAAGCACTTGCGTATGCAGAATGCAACGGGTCTCGCGTATATGCAGCGTTCCTTGATTCAAAGAAAGCGTTTGATCGCGTATGGCATGACGGGCTCATCTATAAACTGTCTCAAAAAGGTGTAACGGGTGCTATGATCAGAATCCTTTCAAACATGTACTCAGATGTACAGAGCCATGTTCTCTGTAATGGAGTAACATCGGGAGCCTTCATGGTTGAGCAAGGAACAAGGCAAGGAGATCTAATGTCGCCGTTATTGTATCTTGTCTTTATTGATGAACTAGTGGCATCCCTGTCAGATTCGCGCGATGGCCTTCGCATTAGCTCTATTTCATGTGCGTCCCCTACGACGGCTGATGACATAACTATTCTCTCATTCACAGACGGGGGTCTCCGTAGACTCATCAACATATGTCAGCTATATAGTCTAAAGTGGCGCTACGAATTCTCACACGAGAAAAGAAAAGTTGTTGTATTTGGCACCTCCCAAAATCGGCGTCACATTGAGGATAGACCGTGGGAGCTCGGAACCAGACATATCGCCAACGTAGAGGAAGTCTCATCTGGGTATTATTCAGAGCTCAACTGGTCAACAGAACCAAAAAGTTGAGAAGGCTACTGATATGCTACGTTAAGTCTTCTTCTCAGCTTGTCGCTCACCAGTTACAACCGAGTGCTCTCCTTTAACCAACCTAAATATTCTTAAACATATCGTTATTCCCAAAGCTCTTTATGGTTGTGAATCGTGGTGGGGTTTGTCACATAAGCAGTATACGACGTTAGAACGGGCTTACCGCATGTGTGTTAAGAATTTACAGCGCGTTCAGAAACGCAGCAGTACAATATTATCACTATCACTACTCGGACTTCTCCCTATTGAGTACGAAATTCAGCGGAGAAAATTATTGTTTCTTGGAACACTGGTTAACTTACCACGGAATCACAGAGCAGCTCTCGATGTATTCCTATTCAATTATCATGGTAATCGAATATATGGTCGCCCGATGACAGGATTTCTGAAAGATATCTCTGATATTCTCCATAGATTCGACTTATACCATTATCTCACACCTTTTACGGAAACGCGTTCCTTCCCCATTCAGACCACTTGGAAGAAAATTGTCAGAGATTGTCTCTCTGCTCACTACTCACGCGAAGTGAGTCAGAGTGATCAAAGAGACGATTCTCTATCATTCTTCTTCAAGGTAAAACCCGACAATCAGTCAATGCGGAAACTTTGGCAGCTCTCTCGAGAAGAACCTGAGTATTTTCCAATCTGTATCAAGATGGCCAATATTTTGACCAAAACCACGTACGACAATGACGCTCAATGTAGTCGCTGCGACCAAACATATTCAAATCCCTTGTTTCATAGGTATCTCGAGTGTACATCTGAGTTCGCACAGATGGTACGAAACACATTTTGGTATTCACTGATTGACATATTTGGAATTGAAACCTTTATCTTTATTGACAACCTGAATTGGGATACATTCCTTACGTACTGCCTTGGCGGTGTATCCCAAAGCAAATTGAATTGTTGTGTGATGAATATCGTCTTTTCAAGCGATGTGTGAGGTTTATTTTCATCCTATGTTCTGACTAAGTTCTATGATACAATAATCATATCGGATACCTCATTAACGTATATATACTATCGGAAGAAACTCCTTAGCATATTGCATCGGTGCAGAAGTTCGCCTCATCTCATATATATATATGTATACGTATGTATGTATGTGTGTATGTATATATATGTATACATATATATTTCAAAAATATATATGTATGTATATATATGTATATATACTCGTCTCAAACTTCTTGTTTTGCGGTTTATTACTGCTACAATTTATTTATAGTGTTTCATGAACTATTCTTCGGTCTTCGGTATGAGTTGGTTTTCACTTATGGAATTAGATTGGCATACTTACACTTTGATGGATGAGCTTACTTCGAGTGAGCCTTCTCAATTTAAATCGTATTGCATGTGTATATATGTCATCATTTAAATTTTGTGTGTGTGTATATATATATATATATTGTACCATAATGGTCTCCATATTTGGAGGAATAAAACATATCTCTCTCGCATGTCAACATTTGTTTTCATTGGGCCGGAATATTTGTGAGTGCTTTATTCTTCATTATAATATATGGGGGTACGATGCTATCATACCCCCATATATTATAATTTAAAATCTAACTCAACATTATGATACGAATGAAGCCTCCCCTTATAGAGCCAATACAATAAGCTATTTTGGTGATTGGAGTGTTGTGTGAAATTATTAATTGTTCTAGCAGTTCTTGGTACCGAAAGGGACAATACAGAAAATAATATTTTTAACATCTCAATTGTCTTCAAATTCATTGTTTTTGTCATATCTTAATAATTGCTCAGGTTCTACATACAATGGAGATGATGATATGAGAAATTCAAGATTGTTCGCCAGATAGATCAAGAGAATTTCTTTGTTGAAAATCTCTTGCCATTTTGACTAGATTTATGCAAAACGTTCGTCTCCCCCTTAAATTGAGTACGTTTTAACACTTTTTGACTTTGTCAGGTATAGGCGCGCAAGAAGTTCAATGATCGGCTCACAGGTCACCAGAACAAATCTGACCTCACACCAAAATAATGGGGGGGGGATTCAATTTTTTATAGTCCACAAACGTGTTCAAAATACATACAACTAATAATCATAAACGCCTCATCCATAGTTAGAAAGATATATTATTAGTTTCAATCTGATGTATCGCGTGTAAAAATTGCTTCAGAAAAACTCCGCTTATGAGCACACATCATGGTCGTCAGAGAGTTAGACCCAAAATAAATTGGTAAGAAAGCGATTTCGGTGTCATTATAGACGCGGGAGGTGCCATAGAATAATATATCCAAAATCCGCTTTGGGGAAAATCCAGTATTAAAGATGGCGTCCAACATGACCGCTGAAAATATGGAAATCATAAACAGGGCAATTAAACACAAATTCCTAATAGCCAAACGCGAATACAGCGTCGGTTTGGATATCTGTGTAAAATCACTATATGTTGAAAGGTGTGTGACTGAGCACGTATCGACATTTCAATATGACTACCGGAACCAAAATGCTTGCGAAAATTGTAAAATTTTGATCTCGGCTGATAATTTTACCATTGCCCGTTATCAATACACCAGAATGATTTTTAAAACAAATAGCCAATACTAATTTCCCCAAAGTAATGATTCCGATCTATCAGCTCGCAAATTTTCAAACGAAGCTGTATCTCTGTTAGATTCAAGCCTGTTGATCACACACTATAAGGTGGCATTTGACACTTGGCAATTGCGCACCAGATGAGCTAGAATGGTTACAAATATGAGTAGTACGGGGGGCTCGTTCGCTCCACATCTAAAAATAGATTTTTTGGCGGTAAAATTGTTTGTAGTAAAATATTCACAAAAAAAACTTCAAAAACTTCCAAAACTTCAAAAATTTCAAAAACTTTAAAAATTTCAAAAATTTCAAAAATTTCAAAAACTTCAAAAATTTCAAAAATTTCAAAAATTTCAAAAATTTCAAAAACTTCAAAAATTTCAAAAAACTTCAAAAATTTCAATATAATGAAGATGACGAGCAACCAATTTTCGACTGGCCTGAGGCATTACGTTATGGAATGAATAACGACAGCGGATCAGAATGTGATCATACACGCAATAATAGAAGTTACTTTGATGTTGTTGTTATGAATAGAATTTTATCAACCTTACATATTAACAGTTTATTGAGTTATGCATACATATAGTACGTCACTTGGACATTTTATCAGTTTATCACGTGATCACTAAATGTGGCAATCGGGTATCCACCGATGCCTGCAATGTATTATTTATAATAATTTGACTCATTTATCTCACGTAAATAATACTCTTAGTTGTTCCAATAAAATAGTTATCAAATTCGATCACCAATAGATTTGACTGTGGAATATAACGACCTTTAACTTATTTATCGATCTATGTTAGAACATGGTCTTAACAAAAAACATGACCATAACAAAAATTACCTTACCTTATGCATGAATCTAATTTGACCATGCGTAAATATTGTCAGCTTATCATTGGATTTACTCATCAGCCGATAAGCTCAGGTACAATTGTATCATGTTTACATGGACTGACTGCGGTCATAGCGTGACGATCAAAATGTGATGTTTACACACTTAAGCTCTGGATAAACAATACATATCGCATCTGAATGAATTTCTGGAATGTAGGTTAGCCATGCGTTCACAGACACTGGAATAAAATAGTCACTGTCTATAGAGAAGTATGACCTTGTACGTAAATAATAAAGCGCGTGATCGAGTCTATTCATTCTCAATAATAGATCGTCATTTAGTCAAAACAGTATGATGTCCTTTATCCCGCACACATTGGAGCCACACATTACTTGATGTTCACTTATACAGTTGTATGTCAATTATCAGTGGAGTGTCAGTGTACTTCATTGTGAATTAAATCACTCTGGGTTATTTGACTATAAACTATAAACATGTTACACCACAGCCGAGGGTTATTGTAATTTAATGAAAATGTCACACCGAGGTACGCCATCTTGATTGCTTTCAAAAATAGTGCAACTTACCTGTTGGTAATACACGAATGAAGAGCGTTTAACTGATACGAAATTACTACACGAATGAACTGAGTCTTGACATTTATATTTCACATCTTTATTAAATGTTCCAACACATACATACATAGACATAGTGTTATACAGTCTTATATGTACACACGCTACGACACCATTAAAGGTGGACAATACACTCACGATGTGACAACATATACAGACATAGGCATAGTGTTATACAGTCTTCTATGTACCAACGCTATGACATAATTAAAGGGGGATAATGCACGCACGGTGTGGAATGTTAAAGTGACACGAAACAAGGGACGTGATGCAATATTGGTGTTTGAATATTAAAGGAACACAATGCGCTCTAAAGGGACACACAGCACTCATTTTGAATGATTGTTAACAATACAAGCGCAGTGGGTGAAAGTTAAAATGACACAGAACAATATTTAAAGTTCAAATTTTCGGGCTCTTAACGTACCATTTATGTATCGTTTCTCGCTCTACAATCGCTCCTCCCCGCTTATAGATATATAACGAAGACGAGAATATCATGTTGATGAAGTTTATTGAAATTTAATCGTCCGAATTGTCATCACTTTCGTCAGAAGTGTCATTTGTTTCGTCCATGAATTTTTCTAGCATCGGTTTGTACTTTAATATTGACATTTTCACTGCATCACATTCTCCATAACCATTATCCAAATATTTGTCGACTTTATCCATGACTCTGTTGTGCAGAGTCCCATTGCGCAGCTGTAGATACGCAAATATTGTCCAAGCATAACCATTCATAAATTGCTTCATATCTTTACTTTTAAGGTCCTTGTAAGCTTGTTCTTTTGCTTCTGTTTCTTTCGAACCATTTTCCTTATACGTGTCCACTTTATCACTCCATTCCTCATGTGTTTTATCTCTACTCTCATCACACAAACTTTTGAAGTATTCATCTTCATTCAATTTAATTTTCTTATTCTGACTATCATCCGTGTCCTCAGTTAATTTTCGTTTTAACTTATTTTCTTGACACCAGTTTTTACATGTCTCTGAACATCATAATGATCTTCGAACAAAAGCCCGCAGTCATTACAAGGGTACGACATGTCTTCTCGAATGTCTATGTTTTGACGGTTCTTCTTATTAATTTCATCGAGCTCACCAGGTGGCCTTATGTCGTTAGTATAGTCATTATGTTGACCCTGGGGTACAATATAATTATATGCTATGCCCTTCTGTTGACCAGGGAGTTCTCTGTCATCGTATTTCATCGCATTCTGTTGACCCTGGGTCTCAGTGTCTTTTGTATGTTTTTTCATCCCATTCTGTTCATCTGGGTGTTCTCTGTCTTTTTGGAAATTATATTTTTCATGCCATTCCATTCACCCATATGTTGGTTCGTGTCCTATTTTAGTACATTCTGTCGCAGACGTAATGTGTCCGGTGTTGCGGCTTTTAAATCCACCAGTAGGTAACCGTACGGTTCACTCGTCGCTTCCGAAAAATCTCGAACCATACGCTGAGGACATTCAGGATACATCTGTCTTGATAATGTTGAAATTAATCCCTTGTCGATTGGGTTATTGAACAATACCAAATATTGACAATTTCGTCGTTGCGTTGGATCTTTGTTGTAGTAGAAATTCTGGTTCAAACTTATCAAAGATAAGTTCAAATGGTGACTTCCTTCGGAATGCAAATCATTAACTCTCTGGTCTTTTGACGAAGTTTGCATCAAGTCATCGAGTATAACTAGATTTTTATACCGGGGGTTGATAAGAGAATCCAAGTTTGCTGGTATTCCTCGTATAAAGTTGACATGAGTGGTGACGGTATACTTTATTTCGTCATATAGGGGCTGCCAATATTTATAAAACCATATTGTTCTGTCAGGTGCGGGTGATATTTTTGAGGCAGACTTTTGTAGCAAGGTTTTCACGAAGTACGTCTTCCCACTAGATGTCGGTCCACTTACACATGCCGTGAATGGATGCTTCCTGGATTTTAGCCATTGGATCATCAAAGCAGGATGTTATGTCGCTTGGTGGCTGTTGTTGTTGTTGTTGTTGTTGGTGGTGGTGTTGTTGTTGTTGTGGCTGATGATACTGTTGTTGTTGTTGTTGTTGTTCAATTTTCCTACTGATGACATCTGAAAATTTAAGAAGTTGATTTGTAAACATAATCTAGTCTTTTTGTAAATCTGAGTCACCACTGACATTCTGGTGCGAATTATTTGCAGGCATTCTATTAATTGTCTGTCTTCTTATTGGCTGACGTTCGTTGTTGAACATCAATTCGGACCTCGGGCGATAGTCCCGCATACCATGTGTCCTCTGTCTATCGCATTTCTTCTTGTTACCATACGAAACACACCGCCGTCAGAGCTGTTTCTCCAGTTTGTGACATATTTAATATTTCGAGCCAATACTCTGACCCCATCAAAGCTCGGGTGCCAATTATCCCAATAAAGATTGCTTCTTATTTCGGATGTTCTAATGTCAACGAATCCCGGTGTATTGTCCACTCGTGAACGTACAGTTTTCTTCTCGACGCACCTCTCGGTAGCATTCATGTGTTTCCTCAACTAGACGATTGATATAGTTTGTATGCAGAGTTGGCAGGATTGAAGAGAAGCGTTAATCAGCAACTGAAAGTTTGTCTTTAATTTTATGAATGAGTTCCGTAATTTCTGACTTTTTTTGTGTGAATATTATTTCGGCAGCTATTAATGCCAATATGCACAGTTACTTTGTGAACATTTCTGAATTTAGCTGCATTGTCATCCTGCAACCACCCAATGAGTCCTCCGATCCTCTGACCCGGACGAAATACAATGTTAACTCTTTCGTTTTCAACTCTCATTTTATTGGAATTGAGTTCCGCCGAGTATCAGGTGAAGGGGCTGGTAAGGTTCATTACGATTCTCAAGATTTTGAGAAATTGCAGAGGCATCAGTCTCGTTAATCACATCACTGTCATCCGAGAAATCTTCTTCACATTTACAAGGAATTGACACCAATGATTCGTTGTGTTCAGCTAGCACATCATATTTGTTTGCAATTGGAATTGTGTGTTCAATAATGTCCATCGTCGTCCGATTTTCAGCGATATCCACACTCTGAACGGTTAATGGCTTAATTCCTGCATTGATCGAATGTGTTTCCGTTGTGGCGTTCGAGCCACAGTTACTTTCAGAAGCACAATCTCGATCCTTCAGTGACTTCTCCAGGGAATACACCTGA
This sequence comes from Siphonodentalium dalli, assembly GCA_032622095.1. NCBI lineage: Eukaryota > Metazoa > Mollusca > Scaphopoda > Gadilida > Siphonodentaliidae > Siphonodentalium > Siphonodentalium dalli. The sequence continues at coordinate 59,848,830 of CP136067.1, forward strand.
TTCGCGAGTCTGCCATTGTGTTTTCGTAACTCTTTAGATTCCTGTTCTAATTTAGAGATCTGCTTATCAAGCTCAGATTGTATGCTTTCATATCGTTTACTCATCTTCAATTCCAAATCTGCAGTTTTTGCGTTAATGTTGTCAGTCATTTCACTACGAATATCATTAATGGTTTGATGAAAATAGTCGTTCATTTCTATCCCGTCCAGCTTACATTCTTCCATCATCATATGTAGCTCATCAACAGACCGCTTTAGCGTTGTGGTAGATATGTAGTCTCCAATAGATTTCCGAGACTTTTTATTAACAGTCACACCATGTTTCCTTTTTGGAGTAACAAACAAGACAGATTTACATTGTTTTTGTCAATATCAACGGATGACACATTTATTTCTTCGTTGCTTTCAGTATTCATTGTGATCTGCGTATTTTGGTTTTTAATAACATATGCTTGTTCAGTATAATGTATTACAGGTTTAACATTCCCCGTATCAGCGTTTTCATATTATTTATCGAGAACAGAATCCAGATTCTGTTCGAATGTCCATATTGAATTCCGAAACAAATCCGGACTTGTAAACAACAGGCAAAATGTTTTTTAGCCACCAAGACACATTCTCTTTTGTTCCTTGCAGCATAATTTTATTTTGTGTACGAATGGGGTGAATAGTGACTCGCCGGGCTTTGGTTTTCGCAGGTACATTTACAATGTCCTCGACTAAATTTCCATCTTTATCACTTGCACATCTCCATATCGCACCACATTTCTCGATAGATTGTTTTTTATTCCAATATTTGTCCATGATACATTTTTTGTAACATTCAAAACGGTTTGTATCGAGTTCCAATGTTATGCATTTACCTTTGTTTTTAACTTCAATTTTCTCGAAAGTGTCCACCATTCCGTCTGTTTTCTTTTTTTCTGCTTTCTTCACATCCAGCGAATAGTCCCTCTCGTCTGTTACGATGAAATTCTCTTCATTAACATCCATTTTATTCCAGTTTAATGTATAGTTGACTGTCTCCGGTGATCCGCGAAGTTTACTTAGTAGATTTCCATCAAATTTCAATATACAGAGATATAGAGAAAATCCACGGAGCAATTTCCGTTCGTGATAAATGTGTCATCCGTTGATCTTGACAAAAAACAATGTAAATCTGTCTTGTTTGTTACTCCAAAAAAGGAAACATGGTGTGACTGTTAATAAAAAGTCTCCATATGCAGCTTCTGTAATTTCATTTTCAGAAATTGGCTTATCAAGTGTATCATTTGAATGTTAGGCATCTCGGTTGGATTTTCACTATTATTATTCTTCAGAAATACGAACATGTCATCAATATTTACATTTGTTGTAGTTTTCTTATTTGTTCTCAGAAAGTTCCAATATTGTGTTGGTTGATTAACATGTGTCGCTTTAAGGCGGTTACCAAAGTTTATTTTGTACTTGCTCACGCTCTGTCTCAAAACTTTTTTGTATTCCCGACTCGAATATCTCAAGTCATTAATAGTTTGTTCTGTTTTAAATAAGCTGTTGGTCGTTTTAAACTTTCCTGCACTCTTGGTTAAACCAAGGTTTGTCGTTATCGCGTTTATAGGTAACTCGGTTATGTCCAAAAGAGTCATAAGCGGTGGTCGTGAACAGTTTACTAATGTCATCTGCTATTGAATTCGCAGAATCTTGTGTATACAGTTTTCTCGAGTTTATGTAATTATCGACTTTGTCTATTAATTTACCCACAGCTTGGTGATCAATAGTTTCTCTAAAAGTATATCTTCCGTTATGTGACCATAGTTTAATATCTTTATCAATGGATTTCCTCTCCATACCACTATTAAGTTTTGCATGGCGATCAGATATATTTGCATCAAGTGTAAGTTCAATACAACTATGACTATCTGAGAACAAATTTGAAAACTCGGAAACATGCATCTCTTTAACAAAATAAAATAAGTCATGTGCGAGGAAATGAAATAATCGATTAGGCTAACATATTTACAAGTCACCTTTCCATCATTCATATCCCTGCCAATGCGTCCATTTAGAATACTCAGTCCATTTAGCTTACATAATTTGATGAGCTTCTTGCCATATGAATTTACCTTGGTGTCCTGCGAATGCCTCTCACTATCATGTCAAGTTATCTGTGACTAAAATATACTCCCAGCACTAATGCAGGGCGCCTGGGTGTGAACCGCACTGGCGTTATACCATACGGTGACTCCAGCATACAACCAGTAATTAATTAGCTCTCCATATTCCTTTCATATCTCAGCCTGTGGGAGCATGGGCAGGGCACCCTGGCAAATTAATCACCGTTTATTATTCGATGTATAAAATGTTAAATTGTATTGTTATTTTTAAAGGAAAAACAGAATTGCAATTAGCCAATAAAACGATAAAAACAATTATGACGCCGCAAAACAAAGTTATCAAACGAATTATATTTTTTAGAAAATCAGCAAAATATAATTGAATTAGTTTCCAAAACGACAATTTAACGCTTTAGTTCGTTCAATGCAAACGGAACCCAAAACCATGTATTTCCTATAAACAATGCGAAAACGATCGTGCATGAACATGTTTTTATCGCTAATTGTATGAATTCAGTTCTTTCTAATTTCGGGTGTAGATTATATTTTTATTTATACATGCACATGGGTAATTTCCGTATTTATCAACGGATTCGAGCCATTGAAGTCTCAAACCACAACCGCGGATTCCAATTATACACTTGGTACATTTCGTTTTTGTCAAAAGCTGAAGTTTAATGAAATAAAAAAAATGCGATATATAGTATCAGCTTATTTTTCGATGTGTCACATGATTACGTAACTTACCCACATGCCAGACAGCAGACTGCGGCGACATAACCTTTTATCTACCGCCGACGGACTGGGCCTGGTAAAGCTATTTTTAACATGGCGTAAGGTAATTAGCCTGTCACACGGACTTCTTTTTTAATGGAGCGAGAACGAAATGCTGGGTGTGGGTGCGGACAGACTTATTATACCAAAGGCTCGCCCGGCTGCCCAGAATGCTTCACTCCGAAACCGCTATATCGTGAAATATTTAGTCAACCTATATGAATATCTTTATTGGATATTATAGAGCTATATTCTCCCGACATATAGCCGTTTTCCAATCGAAAATATATCCACGGGAACTTTGATTTATTTTCAATTTATCAGACCTGGGTGTGGGTGCGGTTCGGATATTCACAGTCATCGGCAAACTATTTAATACTTCTTATACACAATGCTCGCGTGGCTGTCAGAACGTTTCACTTTGAAACCGTTATATCTTGAAATATTAAGTCACAGCATATGATTCTATTTATTGGATATTATAGAGCTATATTCTCCCGACATATAGCCGTTTTCGAATCGAAAATATATCCACGGGAACTTTGATTTATTTTCAATTTACCAGACCTGGGTGTGGGTGCGGTTCGGATATTCACAGTCATCGGCAAACTATTTAATACTTCTTATACACAAGGCTCGCGTGGCTGTCAGAACGTTTCACTTTGAAACCGTTATATCTTGAAATATTAAGTCACAGCATATGATTCTATTTATTGGATATTATAGAGCTATATTCTCCCGACATATAGCCGTTTTCGAAAATATATCCACGGGAACTTTGATTTATTATCAATTTACCAGACCTGGGTGTGGGTGCGGTTCGGATATTCACAGTCATCGGCAAACTATTTAATACTTCTTATACTGGGACGGTATATTTGTTTGGTTCCTATTTTGTCGGTTCATAGATGCCGACCAAAATATTATAGCTGAGTTTAGGCGGAGAAAACTCAGAAAATTTTCTGAAGATTAGTTTGCTACCAGTTACCATACCTAAAAAGAGTGTCTTGCTACCTGTCTTCCTTTTTAAATGCAAGTTAGGTTTTAAAACTTTTAATTTCGTTTATTTATCATTTCAGATTCAGGTTTTTAAAAAAATCATATAAATTAACCTCTTCGCTGCTAAATGACGTTATGACGTCGTGTGCTGGGCTGTTGACGTTATTGCCATTTTCCAATGGGAAACTATAACGGGAATACCACAAGAACTATAAAACTGACTCGATTGAAAGGCTATTATCGTTCACAATCGTGGAACATCATACACTGTTAGAAACTTGGAGATACAGTTATTCCGATGCAGCAATCTCTGAGTTCCAGTTATGTATAATGGCCTACTTCTAGTGTGCTGAAGTAGGTCCGTAGTACCTACGGACCATATAGCACACGGCGTGCACTTTTACGTCCGTAATAGTTACGGACGTCATAGCAGCGAAGAGGTTAAATTAAAAAAAATTTAAAGTTAAACTTTGAATTTTAAATTTAAAATTATAAACTTGCAATGAAAAAGACAGTTTTATGGTGTATATTAGGCTGGACTGAGGATCTAAAAATGTAAAAAAAAAAAAAAAAATTTAATTAAATTTTTTAATTAAAAAAATGAAATTTGAAACGTGATATACATTGCTTATGAAGACATATCTAAGCAGCTGACTGCAAATTAATTAGTATAACAAGCCTTAAAGGGTAAACATACGAGCTGTGTTGTCACTGTGATTATCGGCACCGGCCGTCAGCGTTAGTTAATTAGACAGCGCTGTCTAATTAACTAACGCTAGCGGCCGGCGGTGTGCAATAACCCAGTGCGGTTCAGATGGCTCTGGATTTAGTCACAGTTAACTCGACATGATCGTACAGCGCATGCGGGGTAACTCTATGAGTCGACTATGACAACTCATACATATATTGTGTTGGATGGGGACTTCGTCGTCCGCTTCGGGTATATCACTGAGCAACCCTGTTCAGGCGTTAAAGTCTCCCATCAAACACAAATATCTACCATTACCGAAGGAGTTGATCATTTCGTCCTCTATTTCGGAGAATAGATTGGCGTTCGAGTAGTCGCTATTTTCAGGAGGTATATATATTATACCAAAATAAAGATCATCGGTTGATTTCATAATACTTTTCAACAACTTAAACCACAAAACACTCTGATTTATTTTCTATTATTTTAACGTGTGGAATTAAAGATGATTTCACGAATAGACACAACCCACCCGACTTTACATTTGAAGGGTCTTGTGATTTCGAAAAGTTAATTCATAACCAGTAAACACTAAAAGATCTGCATCATCTGTCTTTGTCTCAACTAACCCAATGATATCACACTCATTTAGAAGTTTACAGAATTCGGGACATTTCAATTTGCTAGATAGACCGCAGATATTTAATCATAAAATTTTCAAATTGTTGGTAGAAGTGACAGTTTCATTTGCAGTGTTCACAGTTTCCCATTGTGGTTCACTGCTCCTGTCCTATGTGGTAGGTGTGGAAGTGGTGCGTTGCCTCTTGTTGGTCTGCTTAGGCGTAGCCTGATCAGAATTTATATTTAGGTCAATGGGTTCTTCGTCGTCAGCGTCAACCCTATGTGACTGGTTGGAATGAATTTCCAGTTTAAATTTAGCATCAAGTCCAAAATTTTGTGCTACTTCTGGCGGTAGACGGCTTTCGCGAAAGTCTGACCTGTGTGTTTTAGGTGCTACATGAGGTGGACTATTACCAGTATTCTGCTGTGTGCTGTCTTTCTGACCAGGTGTTCTGGGGGTGGTCTACTGCCTTTGACATTTCGCTTGGTTTTCGGAACGTCTCGTTGTTGTTGATGATGTGCTGGATGTGTTGTGCCATCAGCTAAATAATTTGTTGATTTCTGAAATTCCTTGTGGTCTATAAACAAACGGTCCTTAAACAGCACTTGCTCTGTATTTCGCTGATGATCCTCTGGAATACCACCACTACCACAAACGACGACGACAACAACAACAACAACAAAATAATCATTTTCATTCATTTACATCCCTATTCATGCGAAATGTTTAACTATTTCGTGACCCATCCAAAATTTCCAAAGTTGAATATAGGGTAAGGGGACACCCGTTCCAATTCATTCCGGGTCATTCCCCAAATCCTAATAAACGAGTAAAAAACAAACAGCCAGTCGGCGTTAGACCTGCATAACCGGAGTTCCTCTGAACCAATTTTTACACGGAACAAATCAAATCGAAGAGTAATAATATGTCTGTCTAGCTATATATGAGGCGTTTATGTAACCTCTATGTGTTTTGTGTATTTTGAACAAGTTTGTGGACTTTTTTATTTTTTTTAAAGTTGGATACCTTTCTATAGCTTTAATGGGTGGTGCAATTTTTTTCTGTGAACCTTTGGGTCGTCTGTTAAAGAGCGTCTATGCTTTCGTTGCATTGCACAAAAGTGGCATAGATGACAAAGAGCGTTCACAGTTTGTATTCGTTTGCGACGTATTACTTTTGGATGGTTTTGTGGATTTTCATCGATGGCTGTTTGGTGGATGGTTATTTTCTCATTTTTCTTTTGCCTAAATTAACAAGCGGTAAACTGCATTAGGTGTAAATCGGAGGGAGAATTTTAATTATTTCACCTCATATGAACACCGAAAAATGGAGTGCCAATTTAAGTTAAATTTCTATTTCAGGTGAATGTCGAAGATATGGACCCCGATTTGATTATAAGTGAGGAGGAGTTTGCCAAATTTCGGAGCATGTTGGAACAGAAGCGGAGCGATCTTGAGGAGAATCAGAAGCGATACCGGAAGTGGATTGACGGATTCACTAGGAGGCGCATGATCGCCTCAACAAGACTAAGACAAATTCTCCAGAATTCGAAAAATAGAATTGGGTTCATGAACCGCATAATTGAGAGACATAACGAGAAAGAAGAAAAAATAGTTCGACAAAACGTCTCTCTTGTCGAAGCCAGTGTCCCAGTGGTAGTCGTGAACAATGATCCGGAACCCGACACGTGACAATGATATGAACCATGTGTATGTCTGGTACAACTTCTCTGTTGAGTATCCAGATGCTATATGGGCACCATGTAAATGGAGAAAGGTCAATCACGTGTATGCAATATTCAAGAATACCTTACTCGTATTTAATTCGCGCTGTACTATTTTTAAACTGTACTATTTTTAAAACTGAGTGAGAAAAAAAAAATAGTCGCTATATACATGGTCACTCGAAATAAAGATATTATATATTTATTATGTGCTTGCCTATAAAATAGCGGGAAATTACCGAAACGTAGATAGTTGTATTTATCTTTTAGAAGCCACGATGAAATACGATGTCGATATTTCACTCCAGATAGCGTTATTTCACTGTAGGGCTTGAAACTAACACGAGCTCCGAATGTCGATCGAGTGATAATTGCGTCCACACTGTCCACTAGCCAATCAAAAGCGACGAAATTTATTACGGCGCGTGATCAATAAAAAATTCCACGTTTGAGTCGCAGCGTGTCCATTTCAACTTTTCGCCAGGGGCCTATACTATAGAATTACAATTGCCGTGTTTCTCCACGTGGACAGCGTTAGTCGGTAATTTCCCAGTCTTGTAAAGCTAGACTTGTGTTCTATAGTACTCGAGCAATTGTGTTCTTGTAAATTCCTTGCATTGGATATTGGAATTTAACAATAGGCGATTACCCTTTTTCACACCATACATCGTTGTGAACTGACTTATATAATGTTCTGGGAGAGCCATTCTGTAACTGGGATTCATTTCAGCAGCAAGCTGCTTGGTTTTTGTGGTGTTTGGAGTGTCCCAAACGCTGCATCTTTTTGTTATTCTATAGTACTCGAATTGTCTAACTTGGGGGAAAAACAAGAACTCGCTTGACGGGCTGATAAATTACCAACTTACGGAGTTCCATAGTACAGACATAACACAAATCGGGTAGAACACGGTGTTAACATTACAAGTATACGCGGCTGAATTAGTGGTTGTCACCGCAATGAAACGCGTGAGAATGTCGATATTTCGGATTATCCCTTTGTGTATTGCGCACTCATGCATTAATGATTAACCCTTTCTCGACGTGCGAAGTTTCACCGGTTCAATAAAATCGTAGTCATATTGGGATGATGGGTTCAAATTAGGCATGGGCGTAGATAGATATATTTTGAGATGGGGTTCATAAACATAGACAAATTGGCTTTGATAAATAAGGGTTTGCACATAAATTATGTTGTGACGGGGGCGATTCTCATCAAAATACTCAACAATTGGGAATGTCATGCAGGGACGTTCAATGGGTGTTGGCACATCACAATAATCTTCGTCCCAAAGTTTGTGATGATTGAATTATGGAGTTAAATGGCAATTAGTTGAGAAGTTTCCATCGGTTGGAGATTTCTAACAGTTGGAAATCTTGAGTAACCATTGCAGAATTTCAACCGAATGGGGTGCAAATATAGTTTTCCGGACTCGGAAATAATATATGGTTCAGGGATGGAGGTGAACTCGGTCAGCGGAGATCTTACACGTCAATGTTACCGCGATTCCATGGTAGAAAATGGCACTGAATTTGACAATTAAGACTGAATAATAGGTTGTACACATTACAATGGCTATGTTTCCAGCTAATGTAACTGCAAATTATAATTTATACCACCAGTATGATGTTTTCCTACATTCAGTGTAATATTGGTTGTTAAATGTAAGTTTCTACTTAAACAAAAAGTTACACCGACCCTTTGGAAAATATACTTGAAATATATATTTTCACCCTTTTAACTTGGAAATATTTGTATCAGTCTATTATCTCCGGCAATTCAGTTTGTTTTCAATTACATTGTACATGTATCGAAATCGTACGTATACGACAACCAGTTAAAATTTCCCTGCCCAATCTGACACTATAATCACCATGTGTATGTTTTTCTGTCGATGAGGTTTATTGTGGTCACTCTATCCGTCTCTATCCCTTTGTGTTCGTACATACATCGTTAAATAGATTTGACCATGAACCATGTAAATACAAGGAAAGTCATGAAAAGCTATATATTGTCTTCTATGATGTAGGCCAATAAAACATCTATCTCTTATAAAGAGCGTTTTCGCTTCCGATATTTTGTACTCGTGTTCATCGTAAAATGTTGTAATCGTTTGTCTCTTTTCGCGATGCTTGTGCTATTGGGATTATGGTACACGCAAGTAGTTTTCTTGTTCCCCATTGCCTATCATAACTTTGACTTTATACATCCACTAAACCACTCGCCAAATGACTCAAATATATATATATAGGCATTACTATATCCATTTATGTATAATATTAGAGTACGTTCCCTTTATCCATTAACAAGCGTTCGCCTCCACGCGTAGTAAACGGAGCTCCATAGTACTGAATTTTGCCTGTTCTTGTAAATGACGGGGAGTCGCACACACTTGTAAACTATCGTATCCATAGTATTCGACAGTTTGTCCACGTGGAGAAACACGGCAATTGTAATTCTATAGTATAGGCCCCTGGGCTCTTTCCTGTTTGTAAACAGCTCACAGGTGTGCTCTTTAGTACAGTTAATGATTTAATTAATTAAGACTTAACTTAGCAAATTTGAGCCTAAATATGCCACATTTCTGGACATTCACTCTGGAATGTCAGAGAAAGCTATGTTGTTTGTATACACATGATTTGACCCTTTCTATGTTGTGTGTATACACATGATTTGACCCTTTCTTTACTAAATACTTATTGACGAGTAGTTCCCTTATGATATCTTCCGATAATAAGTTCAACTGTCGTTTGTTTAACTTATTATCTGAACATTTCCCTCGATCAAATAAATACGACTCCTTCTGTAGGGGGAAGAATCCATTTAGTATAGAAATGATTCAAGTCCGCCATTTGTTTTTGATACTCATCAATTTGAGACCACGCGAATTCTGACCGCGCGCGTATTGCTATGGATTGAAGAAGTTTATGATTGCATATGGAGATGGATGCGTGAGTGGGTGAGGTGACCGACATTTCGGTTGTGTAAACTTTGGCTCTTCGTTGCATCGATAATTTCTTTGCACAGTGTGATATGAGTATATTGTGCTATCATTATAGTCTGTAGTTTCTGATAACATGCACGATGCTTATAATTCGAAAATGTGTCTCGCAATATGCTATTCAAATTGCCAAATGGTTATATGTTTCACACATTGATGACGACTCCTTTATGATTCCCATGGCATTTTGCCTCTGATTTGTATTTAGTCTCTTATTCTTGAAAGAAATGTTATATCTGATATATTGCTGGACTGTCATACAAATGTGGCATCGTGTGACTTTACTTTTTTTGTCATCGTCCATTAACATTAAGACAAAACAACATGAGTATATAAATTATTGCCGTATGTACATTTATTTCATGCAATGATTTTTACAAAATAAAGATTTAATGATAATTCATGCAATACAACAGATGAATCGGAGTTTAGGTATATAGGTATATATACACATTATACAAAAATTTCAATAAGCCACGTTTGTTTAATATATTGCATTTTAGCGTGTGTAAACTTTGATTCAGACAGTTGTTGGTCCCACATACATTTTAAGCTGATATTATAATCGAGCTATTATACCAAGACAGTAAGCGGGAGTGTTAAATAAAAGCTTGGTCTTCTCGGTTACACATGGGCCAAAACAACTGCTGCAGCGAGATGCTGATATAGCCCGATTATTCTATATAAACGCATGTATATAAGCGAGATCACTGAGTCGCTACCATGTTGGATCCATCCAGCCCCGTTCCGCGCATTTGACAGTGCTACAGGTCAAAGTTCTGGAGTAGCATTCCACATATATATATAATATATGTGGAATTCATGAATATTCAAAAGCTCCATATATGGAATGCTACTCCATAAGATTGACCTGTAGCACTTATCCCGCGGAATGGGGGCTGGGTGGATCCAATATAGTTGCGACTCGGTGATCTCGCTTATTAACAAAATAAAACCGTAAAAAAAAAACAGGCTTACTTTTGTCCGTGTATAAACTACTCATTGTGGGTGTGCCGGTGGTTGGCTGTAACCTGTTGCACCGCGATATTTGTTGGCTTGTCGATACAAAATATGAAGCGCGTTTTTTCTTGTGTATATCTCGCATTATAACCATGTGTAAAATACATGCACATGATATATACCGACATCTGGCCACTGGTGATTCAAACCAACATTTTTCCGCGAAGTAAAACATATTTGTGGAGATGATATATCAAAGTAATGCGTCGATTATGAGAAATAAGCGATGACATGATATTACATTGTTTATATGCAGATCTGCTCCTGACGCCGTGAACCATCTTTCCCGGAAATCTCGAGCTATATCGTCTCGTGACGAGAACCATGTTGCTATGTTACATCTGACACAATATATGAGACACTTGCCCATTCGTTCACGTGTAATGGATTTGTCTACCGTGAGATAGAGTCACATCTCAACTCCATGAAGCTACATTTGAGTTACTTTGTCCTCTTTGTCCTCGTTAACATACGCCAGGTTATTGCTTGATTCTAGTTGTCGTCCCATTTTGTCCATAGAAACCACAGCAGTGTCGCCATTGGTTTCGACGCGCCGAACAGCATGTGCGTCGCCATTGACAGCAACCTTGGGAATCTCTGGCGACTCGTAGAGACCTTTGTCAGTCTTTTCTACTTCACCTATTTTCTGACGTGTGAAACCTGCAGATAAGTAATGGAGTATTGCATTATATATGAGCGCGCGCATACGTATATAGCTATGCAAATTGTTGAGTCGTCCTTACTCCTTTCGGATTCGATTTTGGTTTGAACATATTTATTGTGACCCACAAATACATGGAATAATTTACAAACAGAATATATGGATGATGTTGTGGGTGCACATGGGATCGGAGCACAAGTTACGAAACTTAGTGAGGTTCCTCTCCCCTGGCGTTCAGATGCTGATGAATTGAAGTCGATGGTTTTGCAGGAATAAAACTTTTGTTGTTATTGGTGTGGGAGACGGTGTCCCATGTGATCGGCTATGTATACATATGGGAACCGGCTCCCACTCAAAAACAAGTAGGTTGTAGTTGTGGCTATGGCAGTGGGCGGAGTCAATGGAATAATGATTACTGAAATCGGTATGTGGATATGATGAATGATTGTACTGTCTCGAATAATCGCCTGTTCAAGGTGTCGCTATTTTCGGGTATGCCAAAGAGAATATCTTTAATACTGGTGATGACCACTTTATGCTCATCTAGTCGTGTCCACATACGGTTCCTTGCTTCTGTGTAGAAAGGACATTCGAAGAAAAAATGGCTTGCGTCTTTACATTGGTTACCACAGGAGCAACACGGGCTTGAGGATATGTAATTTTTAAATTTATCGAAGTTGATATCACTGCAGTTGTTTCGGAGCCTACATTGCAAAATATTTGATGTTCTCCGCCCGACATTGTAGTAAGAAAGGGGTCTTATTGATGTCTCTTCAATGCGCAAATTATTATACATATTAGCAAGTATTTCGTCCTTAATTGGTTCTGATGTGGGGTCTGTGAATTTGTTTGCATCAGTTGTTATTTTGCACGATACAATCCATTCACCAATGATAGTTGGGAGGAAACTTGATTTAAAGTGAGTTGTGTTCGTGGAATAGTTGACGTATCGTAACGGATTTCTAATTGGGTATCTACATGATTCCCCAACGGTAAGAGGCAAAAGTTTCGTTATGTAAGGAGGGGCCTTATTGTCCAATATGTTATGCCACATGCGCGTTTTATGTAATTTACGTCTTTCGTTGAGGGGAGGCCATCCAAGTTCACCCAGTACTCTCGCTTCTGATGCAGATCGGGTCAGGCCAGTTATTATTCTACCACCGTCGATATATAGACGGTCGAGCTTTTGGAGTAGGCAATCAGGGGCGTTATCCCAAATTATGTCACCATATTCCATTATTGGGAGTATACATGTTTTGAACATTATCTCGATCGTCTGTCGGTTTATTTGGAATTTAATCTTCCTGAGTTGTGACAATCTGCTGGCAACTCATTTGCAAATAGTATTTATTTGGGTGTCCCAATGTAGATTTGATTGAATAGAAACGCCAAGATGGGTGTGAATCGCATCGTTGTCGAGATCTAAATCGAGGGAATCGTCAGAGGGGGTCAGTGAAAATACCATAGACTTTGTTTTTTCTGCATTAAAGGTCACCATCCATTGTTTTGACCACCGATTCACTCTTTCAATTAAGGTCATCATAGAGTTCGCGAGCACAATCATCGGATGATGTTTGGGCAGTAAAGAAGCAAGTATCGTCCGCGTACATTCGAGTGAGTGATTGGATCGTTGTTGCGATGTCGTTAATGTAAGTCAAAAATAGAAAGGGTCCGAGGATATATCCTTGTGGAACACCTGCCGATAGCGTCTGATAGTCAGAGAATGTAATTCCTATTTGAACGCGCTGTGAATAGCCTGTGATCTATTAGAGAGATAACTGTGTATCCATTGGTGCATATTCCCGGTTACTCCGTTTCGCTCCAACTTGAATAATAACCCCATGTGCCAGGGGGGGGGGGCGGAAAAACGTATGATGATTTTTATTTTTTCCGGCCTCGGACCACCCACCCACCCAATTTCTTCCGTTTCCGGTCTTTTTTTCCAGGCAATTTTGGACACCCACCCTTTTTTTTCCGTTTCAGGAAGTTTTTTCCGGTCAGTTTTGGACACCCACCCCCCTAAATTTGAGAAAATTATCAATTGAGCAACCAAATAGCTGATTATCCTGCATTATCATAATTTATTGCGCGATATTTGAATAGAACAGTGCATAATGAGATAACGATACTATTTGAATTTATTATATAAGTGTCATTAATCAAGAAATGTGTCAACATAATCACATTTCAAGGGATATATAGACAGAGTGCCAAAGTTTTTATTAACATTCATTTTCATAATATATAGTCACATGATCTAGTCACATAATCACATTTGAGTATTCTACATAATACATTGTACCGGTACAACAAATTTCAGATTATTTGATATTTTGATATTTGCTATGTGATATACAGTAATGCCCTAATTAATCTACTCCATAAACACAGCAGAATAATAGGTGATTTTTCAGGATTTAGTCGGAAATATGGCTTGTTGTCATTCATCGGAAAGCTCTCGGTGAGAGCTTTCCGATGAATGACAACAAGCCATATTTCCGACTAAATTGTGAAAAATTACTCATTATTCTGCTGTGGTTATGGAGTCGTTTAATTAGGGCATTACTGTATTGCTGGAATCAAATTGTTTATCAAAACATGTGGAAATACAACTGTTCATCCCAGTTCATCCCAGTTTGAAGAATAATGCAATACCAAACATAACCATGATATAACCGCGCTACTCTTCTTGGGGCATCTCAGAAACCAGAACTGAGGAAACATGTTATAGCGTGTAATGGCAGGCTGGTAGCCACTGCCTGACGTAATAGGCTTCGTAATAATTGGGAATAATATGGATGGATAGCCCAATTTCACTTCTTTTTTTGCTCACGATATCAGTGACGATACAATCTTCGTTACTGTGATTAACATTACAAGCTGATCCACATTAACATGGAAAACAATGTGAAATTGTTCAAGCTGGCCTGGCTGGCCTTCAATTTATTTGTTAAGATTTTATGTTTTACGTTGTCAAAAGTCTATTTTATTCCATTATTTATTATATCTTTATTTCCATGTCACATATGGTCAAGTGTGCTTTCATTTTATTACTTATTTTCAGCTGAGTTCTGCATAGTTATTCTTATTTTGTTGTATCAGTAGATGGAATCCTGATTAAATTTTATTTTTCCAATAGCGCAGTTTCTAGTTATATCAAGTTGAATTTGGGTTATTGTTGGCCATTGTGCAACTGATCCAACTTCTGATAACCTCTATATGTAGCATAGCATTACAATTAACTATATATGACCCGTTTCTGTTCAAAACACATCAAAATAAGACTCAATAGCAGGAATGGAAAAAAAATTTGGCATATGGAAAAAACTGCTTTTTGGACCCAAGAGACACCCACCCACCCCATCATACGTGCCTGGAAAAAAATTCCGACCCCCCCCTGCCTGTGCCAGACTTTCTCAAATGCTTTGGAAATATCGCAGAAAATTGCAGACGTATTTAACTTATCATCGAGTGCCTGGCACAGGGTGTGGTATATCTCAAGTATCTGAAAAGTGGTGCTGTGGCCTGATACAAATCCTGATTGGTATTGGAATAGTACATTGTTCTTACTGAAATAAGCGGATAAATATTTCAGTACTATTTTCTCCAGGAGCTTGCCGACGCATGGAAGTAGAGATATTGGGCGATAGTTTTTGCAGTTGGATCTGTCGTTTTTCTTATAAATAGGAATGACATTTGCTTGTTTCCATTTATTAGGAAATGCGCACAATTCAAGAGATTTCTTAAATATAATTCTGAGAGGGATGGCAATAGCTGGGCTTGTTTTCTGCAGCATTCTAACTGTGATGCCGTCATGGCCTGACGCTTTGTTTGGTTTCATACTCGCAATTGCCGAAGTGATGTCGTCGAGAGTGAAGTCAATTTCAGTTATCGTATCATTACATTTGTGTGTGAACACCGGTATATTGCAAGAGGAATCGTCGAGGATTGAGTTAGCATGCAATGAAGGCATTATTAAGCATCGATGCTTTGGTTTGATCATCAGTTTCAAGATTGCCATCATAATCGATGAGAGGGGGGGGGGGGGGGGTAGCGTCTTTATGTTTGTTTTGCATAATTTCGTTGATGCTATGCCAACAATATTTTGGGGAAGGTTGGTCTTTGGCAGTATTCTGAAGATGTTCCTCGTATTGGGCCCTTGCGTACTTTTTCATATTGTTGACCGTGTTTCGAACTTTTTTGAATTTCGCCCATGCAGTCTATGTCCTTTTTGGATTTTATCGCAATCTTACGTAGCCTGTCTCTTCTTCGAATCATCGATCGTAATTCTGATGTGAACCAATGTTTGTCTTTGGGCCTGATCAATATTTTAGATTGAGGAACAGTTTGATCCATAATTACAAGGAATTTCGAAGTAAAAATTTCAGTCGCTGTGTCAATATCAGGAGCTATTTCAATTGAGCGTAACCATTCTGGGTCGCGGATGAGTTCCATTGCTTGTTCATAATTGCCTTTTTCATAGTTTCTGACCAATCGAGAATATGGACCATTACTGCTATACTCGTATTTCAGATATTCTATTACCGCATAGTGATCTGAGATAGATCTGCCGAAGTCAATCACTTCTGATTCACATGATGTGACAGTGCTGTTCACTGTGATGGGGTCGAGAACAGGCTTGTCAACCGGTACCAGTACCGTACCGGTACCGGCGGTACTTGGCCGTTTCAACGGTACCGGTTCTGATACTCAGTACCAACGGTTCTCGGTACTCGCCAAAAACAGTAAATAGATCAGTATAGATCGATTAATATTGAAAGAACTTTGCTCTTTTAAGTGTGGCTTAACTGCCGCTTGCATTACGGTATGCTACTATGTGTCAACGGATCAAGCACGCGGCGGCGGATGCCGACATCAAAGGGAACACAGAGTTATTGCATCAGTCTAGTCAAATATTTCAAATATGTTTATTCTCATTAAACCATATAAATACAGTATTTGAGCGAAAATAATATATCGAAATACATGTAATTAAATATATATACATAATACCGACGTGTTATAGGTATCTCGAGGTGTATGGTGATTTTTCGTCATTTGGCTGCATAACGTTATCCTTATATTACATTGAGACTGTCAAAGTGATACATCAGTTATATAGGAATGTACACGTATATGATTCAGGAGAGAAGCTCATATCGAACATGTTGACAACACCTGGATGTTTAAATTGACCCATTAGTCGAGATTTCACAATACTTATTGTTAATAATTAGTTCTATAATTTAGATCTTCAAAAAAATACAATATATATTGTTGTGTAGTTTATAAATATATATAATTCATAAGTATGTGATTATATGTCGATCGGGTCAGTTGTGCTTGTAAACACAGGTCCCCAGAACAAAAATTGACCCCACCCCAAATAGTACTTAATCCTATAGGATTAAGTACTATTGGGGGTGGGGTAAATTTTTGTTCTGGGGACCTGTGGTTGTAAGTGGAGTCCACACGCATAATCGGCGCATTTAGTTCAGGCAACGAGTGTGTTGAAGCTGTTATCATTTTATTCAACAATGTATATAAGTGCCATTGACTCAATGTGTGTTACATTATAACTTACATAAGAGGATTGCAGCCTTGCATGTACATAAAATCTATTTCAGTTTAAATTGTCATTCACCATATATATACCCATCTTTCCGATGTATGTATTTGAGCGTCTGAAGCCCTAAACATAAAAGTTCTAACACCTATCAGGCTGCCTAAATTATGGCACATTTTAGGTGATTGTTGTGGGTGATACATCCAACTATTTCAGACTATACTAATCCATGTATGTCACACATGTATGTGTGGCTGCTGTGTCATACGTGCATTAGGATAGTCTGACATGGTTGCATTTGTCATCCACAACAATAAACAAAAACTGGCACAAAGTGCCATACATTACCAGTAATTACCACATTAGAATATACTATTTTAAATGTATACTTTGACAAGCCTGGTCGAGAAGTGTCGATGTTGTCGATGTAACTCTGGTTGGAGTTTTAATGATGTCCCGAAGGCTATAGTAGGAGATTATTTCATTGATTTTTTAGGATGGGTCCAAGGCATTAGAATTAAAGTCGCCAGTTACAACCATGGGTATATTAAGATCTAGTGCATCCGATATAGACTGATCAAGTAGTTCACAGTATCGCTCGTGACAGAATTGGTCAGAGCGATATGACACACATAAAAGATAGTTTGAAGATCTGCACCCCAGTTTGAACCACAGGACTGGGTCATCGAATTCGAGAGAGGGCATACGTTCGAAGATCAGGTGATTTGCGAAATAAACAGCAATACCTCCCCCGTAGCTCGAAGCGTCATGTCTTACTGCATCAGAGAACCATTCGAGCTGTATGTTCGTTGTTGGAAATGTTGCGTCAATGTGGGTTTCGGTGAAACATAATATATCATGGTCATCGATTTCATCGAACTTTTAAACAGTTTATTTCGGATACTTCGTATGTTCAAGTGGAAAATAGAGACGGGTGATTGTCTGAGTGGACCTGGCCATTATCAGTGCCGGGGTTCAATTCTAGGGAACCGCTGCATACCAAGAGTGTTGTTAATAGTAATATTAATCTAATTGAGCTAATCCCGAAAGCGAGTTTAATGATACGATATTTGGGGAGCGATGGCGTTTTTTGTGAACCGTTTCGTCTGGAAAATTGGAAGATCCTTTTGGTAGCTGGTATTATGTAATACATTAATACACGTCACCTTGAAGCATCTAATTCTATAGGAAACCGAATATTTCCCACATAAGGGTTAATGTATATAATATAGCACAATGCAAGCACCGAGATAAACGATATTTATTAATTGAAAACAGTCATGGAATACTAACACAAAACGCTCTTTATTTATATTACTCTAATCTGAACATCATGCATGCTACAAATAAGCTATATTTTCAAACCGAAACATAGAAGCCATATAAATTATGTTAATGCCATCTTCTCTGTATCTGTTGACAGCTATTCAAATAGCCTGCTAATTAATAAACTGCGTATATATATGAACTTCGAAGCTACGTACAGGGCAATTTTGCATAGATGTTTGATAAAACCAAAGCGATGAATTTTAATAATGAGCATTTATAATGGGTGGATTATAATAATATAGCCCGGGCGCTTGTTGTGTATTATTATCCTGCCGATATATACGGAAGTGTCTATTCGCCATCGGATGGCAAATAGCGATTCTACCGATATGCGCTATTTGCCATCCGATGGTATTTTAAAGAAAAGAAAACATATCATATCATGATATGCGCTATTTGCCATCCGATGGTATTTTAAAGAAAAGAAAACATATCATATCATCACAATACGCTATTATAACGAGGATTCCCACCGCCTTCGTGATCATTAGGCCCAGTTGACCGTCGGTTGACCACCCACAGATATCCTGGGGGGATGGCAAATAAGAAATCGACCAATTTTGAAGGAAATTTCGTATAGTTTGAACATTTAGTGGCACAAGCTGTCGCTATATGGCCACATAATCACCATTTGTACCCGCCTTACCAAAAACCCGGACCAGTTGACCGTCGGTTGACCACCCACAGATATCCTGGGGGGATGGCAAATAAGAAATCGACCAATTTTGAAGGAAATTTCGTATAGTTTGAACATTTAGTGGCACAAGCTGTCGCTATATGGCCACATAATCACCATTTGTACCCGCCTTACCAAAAACCCGGACCAGTTGACCGTCGGTTGACCACCCACAAATATCCTGGGGGGATGGCAAATAAGAAATCGACAAATTTTGAAGGAAATTTCGTATAGTTTGAACATTTAGTGGCACAAGCTGTCGCTATATGGCCACATAATCACCATTTGTACCCGCCTTACTGAAAACCCGGACCAGTTGACCGTCGGTTGACCACCCACAGATATCCTGGGGGGATGTCAAATAAGAAATCGACCAATTTTGAAGGAAATTTCGTATAGTTTGAACATTTAGTGCCACAAGCTGTCGCTATATGGCCACATAATCACCATTTGTACCCGCCTTACAAAAAACCCGGACCAGTTGACCGTCGGTTGACCACCCACAGATATCCTGGGGGGATGGCAAATAAGAAATCGACAAATTTTGAAGGAAATTTCGTATAGTTTGAACATTTAGTGGCACAAGCTGTCGCTATATGGTCACATAATCACCATTTGTACCCGCCTTACTGAAAACACGGACCAGTTGACCGTCGGTTGACCACCTACAGATATCCTGGGGGGATGGCAAATAAGAAATCGACAAATTTTGAAGGAAATTTCGTATAGTTTGAACATTTAGTGGCACAAGCTGTCGCTATATGGCCACATAATCACCATTTGTACCCGCCTTACCAAAAACCCGGACCAGTTGACCGTCGGTTGACCACCCACAGATATCCTGGGGGGATGGCAAATAAGAAATCGACCAATTTTGAAGGAAATTTCGTATAGTTTGAACATTTAGTGGCACAAGCTGTCGCTATATGGCCACATAATCACCATTCGTACCCGCCTTACCAAAAACCCGGACCAGTTGACCGTCGGTTGACCACCCACAAATATCCTGGGGGGATGGCAAATAAGAAATTGACAAATTTTGAAGGAAATTTCGTATAGTATGAACATTTAGTGGCACAAGCTGTCGCTATATGGCCACATAATCACCATTTGTACCCGCCTTACTGAAAACCCGGACAGTTGACCGTCGGTTGACCACCCACAGATATCCTGGGGGGATGGCAAATAAGAAATCGACCAATTTTGAAGGAAATTTCGTATAGTTTGAACATTTAGTGGCACAAGCTGTCGCTATATGGCCACATAATCACCATTTGTACCCGCCTTACCAAAAATCCGGACCAGTTGACCGTCGGTTGACCACCCACAGATATCCTGGGGGGATGGAAAATAAGAAATCGACCAATTTTGAAGGAAATTTCGTATAGTTTGAACATTTAGTGGCACAAGCTGTCGCTATATGGCCACATAATCACCATTTGTACCCGCCTTACCAAAAACCCGGACCAGTTAACCGTCGGTTGACCACCCACAGATATCCTGGGGGGATGGCAAATAAGAAATCGACAAATTTTGAAGGAAATTTCGTATAGTTTGAACATTTAGTGGCACAAGCTGTCGCTATATGGCCACATAATCACCATTTGTACCCGCCTTACTGAAAACCCGGACGAGTTGACCGTCGGTTGACCACCCACAGATATCCTGGGGGGGATGGCAAATAAGAAATCGACCAATTTTGAAGGAAATTTCGTATAGTTTGAACATTTAGTGGCACAAGCTGTCGCTATATGGTCACATAATCACCATTTGTACCCGCGTTACTGAAAACCCGGACCAGTTGACCGTCGGTTGACCATCTACAGATATCCTGGGGGGATGGCAAATAAGAAATCGACAAATTTTGAAGGAAATTTCGTATAGTTTGAACATTTAGTGGCACAAGCTGTCGCTATATGGCCACATAATCACCATTTGTACCCACCTTACTGAAAACCCGGACCAGTTGACCGTCGGTTGACCACCCACAGATATCCAGGGGGATGGCAAATAAGAAATCGACAAATTTTGAAGGAAATTTCGTATAGTTTGAACATTTAGTGGCACAAGCTGTCGCTATATGGCCACATAATCACCATTTGTACCCGCCTTACTGAAAACCCGGACCAGTTGACCGTCGGTTGACCACCCACAGATATCCTGGGGGGATGGCAAATAAGAAATCGACCAATTTTGAAGGAAATTTCGTATAGTTTGAACATTTAGTGGCACTGTCGCTATATGGTCACATAATCACCATTTGTACCCGCCTTACTGAAAATCCGGACCAGTTGACCGTCGGTTGACCACCTACAGATATCCTGGGGGGGATGGCAAATAAGAAATCGACAAATTTTGAAGGAAATTTCGTATAGTTTGAACATTTAGTGGCACAAGCTGTCGCTATATGGCCACATAATCACCATTTGTACCCGCCTTACCAAAAACCCGGACCAGTTGACCGTCGGTTGACCACCCACAGATATCCTGGGGGGATGGCAAATAAGAAATCAACCAATTTTGAAGGACATTTCGTATAGTTTGAACATTTAGTGGCACAAGCTGTCGCTATATGGCCACATAATCACCATTTGTATCCGCCTTACTGAAAACCCGGACCAGTTGACCGTCGGTTGACCACCTACAGATATCCTGGGGGGATGGCAAATAAGAAATCGACAAATTTTGAAGGAAATTTCGTATAGTTTGAACATTTAGTGGCACAAGCTGTCGCTATATGGCCACATAATCACCATCTGTACCCGCCTTACCAAAAACCCGGACCAGTTGACCGTCGGTTGACCACCCACAAATATCCTGGGGGGATGGCAAATAAGAAATCGACAAATTTTGAAGGAAATTTCGTATAGTTTGAACATTTAGTGGCACACGCTGTCGCTATATGGCCACATAATCACCATTTGTACCCGCCTTACTGAAAACCCGGACCAGTTGACCGTCGGTTGAACACCCACAGATATCCTGGGGGGATGGCAAATAAGAAATCGACCAATTTTGAAGGAAATTTCGTATAGTTTGAACATTTAGTGGCACAAGCTGTCGCTATATGGCCACATAATCACCACTTGTACCCGCCTTACCAAAAACCCGGACCAGTTGACCGTCGGTTGACCACCTACAGATATCCTGGGGGGATGGCAAATAAGAAATCGAGTAATTTTGAAGGAAATTTCGTATAGTTTGAACATTTAGTGGCACAAGCTGTCGCTATATGGCCACATAATCACCATTTGTACCCGCCTTACTGAAAACCCGGACCAGTTGACCGTCGGTTGACCACCCACAGATATCCTGGGGGATGGCAAATAAGAAATCGACCAATTTTGAAGGAAATTTCGTATAGTTTGAACATTTAGTGGCACAAGCTGTCGCTATATGGCCACATAATCACCATTTGTACCCGCCTTACTGAAAACCCGGACCAGTTGACAGTCGGTTGACCACCTACAGATATCCTGGGGGGATGGCAAATAAGAAATCGACCAATTTTGAAGGAAATTTCGTATAGTTTGAACATTTAGTGGCACAAGCTGTCGCTATATGGCCACATAATCACCATTTGTACCCGCCTTACTGAAAACCCGGACCAGTTGACCGTCGGTTGACCACCCACAGATATCCTGGGGGGATGGCAAATAAGAAATCAGGATATCTGTGGGTGGTCAACCGACGTCAACTAGTCCGGGTTTTCGGTAAGGCGGGTACAAATGGTGATTATGTGGCCATATAGCGACAGCTTGTGCCACTAAATGTTCAAACTATACGAAATTTCCTTCAAAATTGGTCGATTTCTTATTTGCCATCCCCCCAGGATATCTGTGGGTGGTCAACCGACGGTCAACTGGTCCGGGTTTTCAGTAATGCGGGTACAAATGGTGATTATGTGGCCATATAGCGACAACTTGTGCCACTAAATGTTCAAACTATACGAAATTTCCTTCAAAATTGGTCGATTTCTTATTTGCCATCCCCCCAGGATATCTGTGGGTGGTCAACCGACGGTCAACTGGTCCGGGTTTTCAGTAAGGCGGGTACAAATGGTGATTATGTGGCCATATAGCGACAGCTTGTGCCACTAAATGTTCAAACTATACGAAATTTCCTTCAAAATTACTCGATTTCTTATTTGCCATCCCCCAGGATATCTGTAGGTGTCAACCGACGGTCAACTGGTCCGGGTTTTCAGTAAGGCGGGTACAAATTGTGATTATGTGGCCATATAGCAACAGCTTGTGCCACTAAATGTTCAAACTATACGAAATTTCCTTCAAAATTGGTCGATTTCTTATTTGCCATCCCCCCAGGATATCTGTGGGTGGTCAACCGACGGTCAACTGGTCCGGGTTTTTGGTAAGGCGGGTACAAATGGTGATTATGTGGCCATATAGCGACAGCTTGTGCCACTAAATGTTCAAACTATACGAAATTTCCTTCAAAATTTGTCGATTTCTTATTTGCCATCCCCCAAGGATATTTGTAGGTGGTCAACCGACGGTCAACTGGTCCGGGTTTTCAGTAAGGCGGGTACAAATGGTGATTATGTGACCATATAGCGACAGCTTGTGCCACTAAATGTTCAAACTATACGAAATTTCCTTCAAAATTTGTCGATTTCTTATTTGCCATCCCCCCAGGATATTTGTGGGTGGTCAACCGACGGTCAACTGGTCCGGGTTTTTGGTAAGGCGGGTACAAATGGTGATTATGTGGCCATATAGCGACAGCATGTGCCACTAAATGTTCAAACTATACGAAATTTCCTTCAAAATTGGTCGATTTCTTATTTGCCATCCCCCTAGGATATCTGTGGGTGGTCAACCGACGGCCAACTGGTCCGGGTTTTTGGTAAGGCGGGTACAAATGGTGATTATGTGGCCATATAGCGACAGCTTGTGCCACTAAATGTTCAGACTATACGAAATTTCCTTCAAAATTTGTCGATTTCTTATTTGCCATCCCCCCAGGATATCTGTATGTGGTCAACCGACGGTCAACTGGTCCGGGTTTTGAGTAAGGCGGGTACAAATGTTGATTATGTGGCCATATAGCGACAGCTTGTGCCACTAAATGTTCAAACTATACGAAATTTCCTTCAAAATTTGTCGATTTCTTATTTGCCATCCCCCCAGGATATTTGTGGGTGGTCAACCGACGGTCAACTGGTCCGGGTTTTTGGTAAGGCGGGTACAAATGGTGATTATGTGGCCATATAGCGACAGCTTGTGCCACTAAATGTTCAAACTATACGAAATTTCCTTCAAAATTGGTTGATTTCTTATTTGCCATCCCCCAGGATATCTGTGGGTGGTCAACCGACGGTCAACTGGTCCGGGTTTTTGGTAAGGCGGGTACAAATGGTGATTATGTGGCCATATAGCGACAGCTTGTGCCACTAAATGTTCAAACTATACGAAATTTCCTTCAAAATTTGTCGATTTCTTATTTGCCATCCCCCCAGGATATCTGTGGGTGGTCAACCGACGGTCAACTGGTCCGGGTTTTTGGTAAGGCGGGTACAAATGGTGATTATGTGGCCATATAGCGACAGCTTGTGCCACTAAATGTTCAAACTATACGAAATTTCCTTCAAAATTGGTCGATTTCTTATTTGCCATCCCCCCAGGATATCTGTGGGTGGTCACCCGACGGTCAACTGGTCCGGGTTTTTGGTAAGGCGGGTACAAATGGTGATTATGTGGCCATATAGCGACAGCTTGTGCCACTAAATGTTCAAACTATACGAAATTTCCTTCAAAATTTGTCGATTTCTTATTTGCCATCCCCCCAGGATATTTGTGGGTGGTCAACCGACGGTCAACTGGTCCGGGTTTTTGGTAAGGCGGGTACAAATGGTGATTATGTGGCCATATAGCGACAGCTTGTGCCACTAAATGTTCAAACTATACGAAATTTCCTTCAAAATTGGTCGATTTCTTATTTGCCATCCCCCCAGGATATCTGTAGGTGGTCAACCGACGGTCAACTGGTCCGGGTTTTCAGTAACGCGGGTACAAATGGTGATTATCCTCGTTATAATAGCGTATTGTGATGATATGATATGTTTTCTTTTCTTTAAAATACCATCGGATGGCAAATAGCGCATATCGGTAGAATCGCTATTTGCCATCCGATGGCGAATAGACACTTCCGTAAACCTCAGCTCAAATCGAATTTAGTGAACTCGGTTGATAAATTCCGTATAAAATAGAAACTCATGTGAGATCCTCTATATATGTCTTCGTTCATATTTTAAGACGTATATACATGTATACGATATTGCCTTCAATGGACATCGACGGCAAATTTCAAGGCAGAATCCAGTCCCCTCGCTAAGCTGGTCTGAACACAGCCATCAATTATATAGAATACTAGCAGGGTACCTGGCGTTGCTCGGGTCAAGAATGCGTTATTTATTAGTGGCCCTTCAAGTCATTTTAAATATTGGAAATATAAATCACTGATAACTATCGACCAATCGGGCTGCATGGGCAGGGGCGTAGGAAGCGATTTCACTTTGGGGGGGTACCTAATGACCCAAAGGGTCACCTAGCCGCGAAGCGTCGAGGGGGGAGAGTACGAGAGGGGGTATCCCCCTCTCGTCGGGGGGGGGGGGGTTCGGGCGGCCTCCCCCGGGGATTTTTTTTTAATATTTGGACAAGAAATACACTCTCGTTAATTCTGGACTCATTATGTAGATACATAAGGGTCAATGAAAATGCTCCTCTAATATGCTTTGAACATGCAGAGATATGAGAAGATGGCATTATCCATTCAATCATTTCCCAGGTACCCCGAGACATATTTTCGAACATTCCTAGGTCCCATGTATAGCGTTTCAAAGCTACCCTAAACACGATTCTAGGATGACACCGACCCCACCGGCGTTTGTGATGATATAGGTAGTATTAGGTATAACACTCGATCCACGTTGGTTGTAATATGTTAGGCACCCATGCGGCATCCGTGCAATCAGGTATCTGGTGCTGTCTGTTGAAGATTAACCTGCCTTTCCACGCAATAGCAACTCAAAAAAGATAATATGAATGGCTGCCATCTGGGGCCCATGACCTTAATTGTGATGGAGCCCTTGGACATAAAATGCAGCGGTCCGATCATGACCCAATGGGAGAAATTGGGGAAACTAGGGTGAGTAAACACCAAATACTTCACTATCGAGATGAGAGTTCAGTAAATGTTGTCTTGAAATGACTTAATCCCCCTCTCACTTGCAATATCGAGCTCTGTATACATGAATGAGGTATGTTGGACAGTTTAGGAGACACCATTGCCGTCAACGGAGACTACGGATCATTGAGTTCTCAAATCATTTGTTAAACATTCCAGCGCGCAGAGCGCGCAAAAATAATCTGCACATTAGCTGGTTTCAACAGTTCAGTTGGGGCCCAGAGAGAGAGAGAGAGGGAGAGAGAGGGAGAGAGAGATAGAGAGATAGAGAGAGAGAGAGAGAGAGAGAGAGAGAGAGAGAGAGAGAGAGAGAGAGAGAGAGAGAGAGAGAGAGAGGGAGAGAGGGCAGTATTTTACCTCATTTTTTGGGAAATTTGGGGGGGGGGGGGTAAATACCCCCTTACCTCCCGCCGGTTCCTACGCCACTGTGCATGGGAGTAATGTATATATTATAGGAGTCGGAACTTCGTTCACATTAGCACCCATGCATGCATAGTACCACAAGGATGTGGATTTATCTTGGTAGTAAAGCCCCCATTGCACCAGACCAACGTATACTTGTATATAACGTACTTTACACTAGATATTGGACGGGAATTTAAACTATCAGAACAACCTATTTTCGAGCTTAAATCTGTTTATAGCATGGAATTTCGATTTGTTGCAAATTTTCACCAATAACAGGATCTACAAATCCCTCTCTGTGGTCCTTGTGCATGACCAATATCACAAAGTATAGAAAAACTTTGAATACTTAAACTATTGTACAGGAGACATCTACAAAGTAGCAAAACATAGCACATAAAGCATGCATATACACATTTATTATTAGTCCAAGTCTTCTTGTACTAAAACCAGCTAAGATATTGGGATGGCGATGCTGGTCTTTAGTCCAAGACCGCTTGTATACCAATCCTTTGACACGACTTACGCCCACGATCTGTGGCGGGAATTTGTGGTGTATTTTACTGGAGTTACCTAGCAAAGCAATACATGATGCTATATGCATCGGAAAGGCTTACATCTTATGGTCATAATGGTGTATAATAATCTAACTTTAATGTTAAATTACACATAGAATATTCCGGTTGATTGCCACACACATCGATTTGTTTCTCTGTTTGTTTACATTTTAACCGAAAGCCGAAGTGGTCCGAATAAGTTCGGCATAATCCGCTGTTTGTTCTACTAATTCTACTTTCCGTTTCTATATATAGCGCGGGTTTTCCGAACAAAAATAGCGAAAACCGATCGCCCGAAAGTCCAGTTTTCTATGTGCTTTCAGAACAATTCCCGCACTAAAAACTTAATGACATAATGGAGGATCAGAACGGTAGTTTTGTTGACAATTTTCGCAAGCAACTTGTCAAAATTGGAGCAAATTAGAACTCTTGTGTCTGACTTGCCATGCGTGATGTGCATTTGACATCTGTGTTGATAAAATAATCGGAGAACCGAATCACACAGTTTCGAAATATAGTTCTTCCGTTTTAGTGGGACTTTTCAAACTTAAGGTTCATTTATTTAGTGTATTACATTTATATCTCCAATGTTTAATTAATCTATTTATTATTTTATTTATTGACACACATAATTACGATTACAATGGAGAATTCATCGTAATTTGCGTTGTTGTCCAAAATCTACGGAATATTTTCAACGGAAAATGCCGAACGCAGTCAACTGAGTTCGCAAGGTCAACTGAGTTCGCATACTTTAAAAAATATGTAAACACTGCGGCAAATGTTTCTTTTCACATTAAATTACCGCTTTCAATTCACAACCGATGTGGGTTTCAGATAAAATAGCATGTCTTCTGCGGAAACTATCCGTTTATTGTAGCAATTGTGATATTTTATTTCATATAATTGTGGTTTTATTTGAGCGGATCACTAACGCTTAAGTCCTGTCAAAGGAATGCATGGGCCTGGAACTCGGACTAAAGACCGGCACCTCCATCCCGATATCTTAGCCGGCTTTAGTACGAGAAGACTTGGACTAATTTATTATATGCTTGACTATAAAATAGCGGGAAATTACCGAAGCGTAGTAGATCGTTGTATTTATCTCTTAGAATCCACAGTGAAATACGTTGTCGTTATTTCACTCCAGGTAGCGATATTTGTCAAGGTGAGATCGGTGATCATTGCGAGCACACTGTCCGCTAGCCAATCAAAAGCGACAAATTTATGAAGTCTATGTTTGAGTCGCAGCAGTTCAAATTTAACTTTACGCCTAGGCTCTTTCCTGTTAGGAAACATTGACACGTGCGCTCTTTAATTAAGAACAGTTAATGATTTAATTAACTATGACTTAACGTAGCAACTTTGAGCGTAAAGAATCCGCATATAATAAAAATAATACCTACAGTTTTTTGTTTGAATACCTGAAACATCTCATTCGTGTCTGGAAAAGAAATATCAAATTTTCACTGGCGGCTCGTGAAAATTCGATATTTCTTTCCAGACACTCATGAGATATTTCGGTATTCAAACAAAACCTGTATGTTCTATCTATTATAGTCATTGAAACGAAACATCAAGCTTTGTAAGGTTGCAACATTACAGACTGGTCTTTAACTGCACGACAGACAATTGACAAATTAACATGCAACGATGTACAATTTCCATGCAATATCTCACCATAGCAATTTTTCAGATAATTATCGAATCCTGAAAAATTAAGTTGGTTAATACATGTACCATCAGTCAAGAAATAAGTGGTCCACGCAATGCCTTGAGATTTGTAGATGAACCGGAATTATACTGTATTTAATCTGGGGTTTTCCTGATATTTAAAGATGGCGTATATATATAACTTTTTGTTCTGATTTTTTATTTAAACATGTTATTTATGGATAAATAGAAGGCGTATACGGGATTGGAGGACACGTTCTATAACAATAAGGTGAACCTCCTTCCATACAACAAATATATATTCAAACATTTATTAACAAATTATATATAACATGTTTGATATGATGTGCTGAGGTGTGAACAATGTATAATAGTTTGAAATTGGTTACATCTGATTGGTTAAAGAATCAAAGAATGGTAATGTGGTGTGTATACATATTAGGGAAACTTTGGTTGGGTTCTAATTCTGGGAATACATTAATAATTTTGAGTTGGAGAGACCAGTTAAACGGGAGCTTCTATTATTAGGAAATTCTATTCTTACTTTTTTCACGATCTGGAATGGGACCTATTTAAAAACATTAAAGTATTCAGCTGTGACGTGCGTATGTTTTGTTTTGTTTTGAAAATATCTATTAGAATATTTATAGGTAACACCAGATGTTCTCCTATGCGTGTTTTGTTTAATATTACAAACATGTCTTCAAAACGAGTTTGTTGTTGTTGTTGTTGTTGTTGTTGTTTGTGTTGTTGATGTGGTTGTTGTTGGAAGTGCTGCCGGGAAGAAATAAAAGATATTGAATGGAGAATACACACTGGGCCTATTGTTGGTGCTATATAGTTGACTTTATTAACATATAATATCCAAACATGTCGATATTAAACTTTATTAATTAGATATGACAATTTTGCCCAGAACGTCATGTTATCGTCATGTGAACATCGCTTCAATTTGCCATTCCTGAGTAATATCGTTTTACGACATCACCAATCCGAGAAATATCGTTTTACGACATCACCAAGTGCCATAACTCCACTTCACTGCTAACGGCATCAGGGAGCTAAATGTGTTCCAGAGTCGGGGGGCGAGTATACACCGTGGAATGCTAAAGGTGACTGTAACTGAAGAATGACCTTCACCTGATACATGTGACACGTTATTAAAGGATGACATCGTGTTTATTTGATTTGTACATCATAACTAAATAATTTAAACTGGTGAATTAATGGATTTTTGTGAGTGGGAAATTGATTTAACTAGCTGCTGTAGTTCTGGGTTTTTCAAGACCAAATTTGGCTGTGGGATAGCCCTATCGTACACTTGGGGATTTATTTAAAATAGTAAACTCATGACCTATGATTTTTCTTGCATTTTCGTGATCAACTGGTGTCAATCTAGCTGGGTAAACACCACTGGAATAGCCTGTAGGCTTCAATTCAGAGAATTCGGTCGAAACATTAACGCTGTCGCCTATGGGAAACCATTTAGTTCAGTGATTCCTAACTAATGTATAGATATCGATTTTTGTGACCGTCACTCATTTGAAAGAGTTGTCGATCTTACACTTTTACTGAGAGGCGATATATCATTAACATATATGGTATCACTTGGTTTGTATGATATTATAGGACCGATATATCAGCCTGAGACCGAATATCCAACAAACCAAGTAACATCCTCTAAATATATAAAATGAATCATAACATTCAACAACTAGTTTCTCTGCATTGTGAATAAAATAATTCCCATTGCAGATGAGCATTATCAAATAGCGGAGCGATACAATAGAATATTTCCCGACTCAATTTATGTTTAAATACAATTACAAAATTTGATTCCTTGCTCTAGATTCATTAATAGCAATTTTAATTAATTACTCAGAACATTACAGTTTATATCTTAAGTAATTCCTCCAAATCGTTTGGACTTTTTCAATCATCTGACCTACAATCGCAAACCTGACCTTTGCAGGATCATGTGACGTCAGTAGGCCACTGCAGGGGGGGGGGGGGCTTGTCAGAAGCCTTCTCCATAGAGCGGAAACGCATGTCGCCAACACAGATTATTAGAAGAAAAAATCGCGCACGGTTAGGTTAGGAACTACTCATTAATGTGTATTTATTAAAGGTTTAACTCTTTCATGATGGGAGCAGCGGTGGTGCAGCATTAAAGATTGTGTGGCAGTGCATTTTCTTATATATGCGAGTCTGCAATAGGGAGCCTCGCATATATCAGAGAACGCACTGGCTTACAAGGTCATTGTGAATATTGTTAGGCCAATGTATTCTCTTATAAATACGAGGCTCCCTATGGGAGACTCGCATATATAAGAGAATGCATTGTCACAGGGTTTTCGCAATTTTTTTAGGAATATCCAGTCATGGTAGGTATAAGATGATTGAAAAGATCCAAGCAATTTGGACGAAATTTTACAAGGTATATGAGCTATATATTGCTGCGAGTAAAAAAATATAATGGATTAAATACAATTACGTGTGCAGTCTATAACTGTCTTGAAAAAAAATGTTTATTGATAACATTTATATGGTACCTTGGTGAATGCTGGCAGTGTCGCCGGATTCCAGAACTTCTATGAGACGTTCAATCCATCCATGTCCATATGCCTCAACCGGGTAAGCTGGCTCGCCGTGTTTCGGGATGTCAAGTCCTGGAAAGGAATCGGTCGAAGCTCAATTTCATTTAAATCGCGCCCGGACAAGACCGACCAAAACTCGCTCTCTTGTGAAAGAATTTTTTGAATAAAGTGCATTTTGGAATCTTAGTGTGAAAGTTATTAAAACCAAAATGATTATTTTCGGGTGTGACAGAATCCAAAAATCCCGTATGCTATTGAATAACGAACCATTACAAATTGTATCCAAGTTTAGTTACTTGGATATCATATTCACCAGATCCGGATCATATTCAAGGATCATCTCATTAAGAAAGCGAACAAAACTATGTCTTGTATAAATCGAGATTAATGAACTTACAAATTGAACATTATTTTAAAACCATAAAATCGATACTATTATATTGTTGAACAATTTGTAGTTATATCAGCATATAGAACATTTAGAGAAGATAAAGCAAAAATTACTGAAATATGTACAATAGCATTAAAACCAGGTACACCAATCATTATGGTGTACGGCGAGACGGACATAGTATATATAGGTCTATTAAATGCAGAAGGGTAATTAGGGTGAAGGAGAAGATCTCTCGATCTTTTCGACCATGCTGGGCGCTTCGCGCCCTACTACAACTTCTACTTTTTTTAGAAGGGTAACATATTGAGCTATATACTCATCGGATACACAGAAAATTAACAAAATGTGATGTGAATAGTTATTATCGAATTATCTGCACGAGGCCGATAGTCACCGGTGGATAGAGCATATTAGACACATGACTATCAAATGTAAGGTTTAACCAGTATATAATTAGTCCCGACCACAAGCTTAATTATACTTCCATGGTGTAACCATGCTCCGAATGGGAAGATTGAAACGGACCCGAATGTACCGCTTAAAAATAAAAATTCTCAGACGTTTCGCCAAATACGGCGAACGGAAACATTGCACATATTTTCCCGCCAAATCCAAACGGACCAATGAAGGTGCAAGGTAATGTAGGCGCAAGATAATGCAGGAGCATGTACGTCGGTATACTGTATGTACGCCCCGAAAGTTTGACCGCTCTACTATAAAACCAACCTGCCCAACGGAGAGTACGCATCTGGTGGGTTGAGACCTTTGGAAAATTCCACGGAAAATCGTAAAGGGAAAAATTTGGCAAAAAACAAACGTGGAGATAAAAACAAAATTGACGAGTGCGTCTGATGGGTAGTGTCCACGCACAACTTTTGTGCGATTTTCAAATTGTTAGAGCAAACGGTTTACTCGTGGCAACACTATATAACGCAATGAAGGAGCGAGGTTAATGCAAAAACACGTACGTCGGTATACTGTATGTACGACCCAAAAGTTTGACCACTCGACTATAAATGCAAACTGCCCAACGGAGAGCTCGCGTCGGGTGGTTCAGTCTTGGCAAATTCCACCGAAAATGAAAGGGGGAAACATACTCCAAAATCAAACATTGAGATAAAAGCTTTTTGACGAGTGGATGTGATTAGTAGTATCCACGCGCAACTTTAGTGCGATTTTCTACATTTTAGGTTGGACGGTTTACTCCTGCATGGTAGTGTATAACGTTGTTGACAGGTGATATGTATTGATCCAACTCAAACCCTCTATTTTGACGACCAATGCAAACGGGCCAATGAAGGAGCAATTTGTTAATGCATTATCAGGTATTTCGTTATACCCTAGGTACGCCCCCAAAAAGTTTCACTGCTCTATAGTATGAAAGCAACCTGCCCGACGGAGAGCGATGGTGTGTGTCGAGGCTATTGTACTATTTTTGGGCAATTAATCGATATTGATAACTGAAGGAGCATTTCAAAAAAAATTGTTGTTGTTGTTGTTGTTGTTGTTGGAATCTGATGATATGGGGACCATCGAATCGGATTGAGTACCTTTAAATTTACAAAAAAGGAAGTAGCAAGAATCAAAATTAAAATATTGAGTTGTATAAACAGTAAATAATAAAATAGCAAGATAAAATATTAAATTGAAATTAAAAGTTTAAATTAATAATTGAAATATTAAATTAGAATTATGACCCTTTTACCCTCAGTATACGTATATCGAAAAATTTATTTTATTTTTCGTTCCTGGCACTTTATGGTGTTTGAAATATTTGCCGGTCTGTGCGTGTATGGTACAACTTGTTTACGGGTTTAATCAAACATAATACATCTCAACTGGAACTAAATGATAACAAATTATAATGCATATATCTATTTTATCTACAAATAATCAAGGCGTTTTACACTAAAATGCATATGGTGGTTTAATTCAAAACCGATGATAAATAAGTGAGTCATAGCATAAAATATGTAGGTACTTTGATGTTATTACTGACGTTGGTTGTCAGTTAGAACATGTATCGTGTATATACAACATTCTGAAATACACAGCCCACAAAACAGTAAGGGAAAAGGGTTGCTAACATAAAATAGTTCAACAAACCTGCGATTGTAAATTACGATAAAATACATCTTTACAAACGACCTTTGCTGTTTCAAGCATTACATTTATGGGCAATATATATTACTTTTTCGCCGAACGTACCATATATATCTTTAATTATCCTCCATTACTGAAGATTATATATGAACAAATGGCAAATAAAGAACATGATACAAACGCTTATACATAAGAATATGAACAATCAAAAGTATATACAA
The DNA here is from genome assembly GCA_032622095.1 of Siphonodentalium dalli. Lineage (NCBI taxonomy): Eukaryota > Metazoa > Mollusca > Scaphopoda > Gadilida > Siphonodentaliidae > Siphonodentalium > Siphonodentalium dalli. The sequence continues at coordinate 59,883,136 of CP136067.1, forward strand.
ATATATATATATATATATATCTATTATATATTTTGGAAGATCTGTGTGTTTGTGTGTGTGCGTGTGTGTGTGTGTGTGTGTGTGTGTGTGTGTGTGTTCGCGATGGACTCGAACACGACTGGACCGATTTCGACCAAACTTGGTACGGACACGTAATTCGACCCGGGAACGAACATGGGCCTATTGATTTTCAGATCCGAGGTCAACTTGTCACGTGCCGAGGTCAAATCTGTTTTTACGCTGTGTTACGGGACTTTCATTTGAGTTCGGTGCTTACAGATCGATTCGAAACAGCGCGAATAATAAAACGCCAGTCATAATAATGACACTGTGAGAATCTTTCGTGTTTCCTCTTTCCAACGATATATAATGCGTATGTATCCGTTTTAGTTATCTGCCTCAATTATCAAGAAGAAGTGGTACTATCTTCCATCAGGATAAAAACAATGCGTAACTTCTATGACGTCGTTAGAGGTCATAACGTTAGATCACGTTAACGCTTAACCGGCCGATGCATTTGACTGTTTCAGACGTCTTGGCGATATCTCGGGCAACGATGGTAATTTATCTTTACGTTGAAACTTGATAATTAATGAGCGTGTGTATATGAGGCGCGTTTATATACTTGAGTGGAAATCAAATCGGGTTAAACTGGCGGATTTTTACGGACGAAATTTGATGCATAGGGTATCTCGGTATCCGCTGGGCCGATTTCCCGGTATCCGCTGGGCCGATTTCCACCATTTTTGGGGTGTTGGTGTTTGACCCCACCTGACCTTGACCTTCAAAATGATCAATTCAAGGTCAAAGCCCGGACGAAGTCGGGTCACCTTCTACAATGTCAAATCGGGTAAAACCGGATGGATTTCGACGGGTACTTTTGTCGGGTACTTTTGTTCGGGCAGTGTTTTGGACGGGTCAAATCGTGACCCCACTTGACCTTGGCCTTCAAAATCGACAATTCAAGGTCAAAGCCCGGACGAAGTCGGGTCACCTTCTAGTTGAATATATAGGTCAAGGTATCGCACAAAAAGACACACTGGATCTCTCAAACGTGCAAAGAATCACCCAGCATTTCAAAAATCTTATCGAATTAAAAAAAAGTTGTCTGTCTACTATTTATTATTATTACAAGTATTTGTTTTTTATCGGTGTGGAATTTCAATTGAATTTGAAACATTCGCTTTAAGTTTGACTGACAACGTATGCAGTTCCGTAATCCTTGAATCGACTTTGAGATATGCGGTGACTGTTTGTAGATTTGAGAGAATCTGCATGCATGGGTGTCTGTTTGAACGTCGAGGAAATCATGTGCGTCTTTTTGCACTAAACCACGCGACAATGTACAATTCGGCATTAGTGTATGGCTTAGAATGACTCTGATGAAATACTTTATGTTTCCTTGATGCATTCATCTATTTTGATCACTAGACTAGAGCGAGGATGTACTATAAATAATGTTCAATCAAAGGGTTTATAACTGTGTGCACTGTGCAAATAATATATTCTAGATCTGGTAGATATAACCATGTCATAAATTATAACATCAAAGGAATAAAATGCAATCCATAGCACTAAATAATTATCTGTTTTTAATCACACTATCATATTCTCCGTATTTGATTGAAATCGGTAACAACACCATTTTATTATATTTTCTTAATTATGGCTCCCTACAGTGTCCATCCCCACCCACCACTGAACCTGGCGAAGCCAAGAAGGCAATTCCAAATAACATAGCTATATTCTCCGTATCACGGTAATGCTTTCAAATGACTTTGATAGAAATTGGTGACGAAAACATAATTGTCAATTTTGTCCCCCCACCCCGTGCATGCATGTGCATCCCGAGTCACAGATCGCCCATTTCTGCAAAACTTGAACCAACCACTTCTTGAAAAGTTGTCCTGCAGAACCAATTTTGAACAATATTGAAGCTTCTTTAATTTATATAGCGGTTTGACAGAAAATATATAGGCCTGAATAATTTGTTATATGCAATGAATGTTATATCAGAATACTGTGTTCCGTTTTCTCGAATCAAGCTCATGTGTGGTCAGGATATCCCTATAATAACAGGTTGTCATATAGAAGTAGGGAATATGGCCTGGATTCGATGAGTTTTGAGCCCTCATCTATATTTGATTAACCACAAAGAAGTGGAGCAGCAAAGGAGTGATCAGGGAAACAAAAAATGTCCAAGAAGTGGAACATTTTCGGGTTTTCATTCAATTTTTAGCTATTGCCATGGCTTGGTATCCGTCGTGCGTGTGTGCGTGTGTGTGGGGGTGCGTGTGTGTGTGTGTGTGTGTGTGTGTGTGATTCGTCAACAATTTCCTTTAAAACGGGCTACAGTTCGTACCTTTGGTCCGATTATTATGAAATTTGTCATGGATGTTGACATTGACATGTAGATGGGAACGAGTCATTTTGGGGTCATTCGGAAGAAAAACATGGCCGCCAGCGGCCATCTTGGATTTCAAAATTCAATCCATTAGCACGTGCTACAGGCCGTACTGTTCGTCTTATTGTCATGAAATTTGTCATGGATGTTAATTTTGACATGTAGATGGGAACGAGTCATTTTGGGGTCATTCGGCCAAAAAATATGGCCGCCATCTTAGATTTTACTCTTTGCATGACTAAATCCTTTGACACGGGCTACAGGTCGTACCTTTGGTCAGATCATCATAAAATTTGTCATGGATGTTAACAATGACATGTAGATGGGAATGAGTCATTTTTGGGTCATTCGGCTAAAAAACATGACCGCCAGCTGCCATCTTGGATTTTACTCTTTGTATGACTAAATTCTTTAGCACGGGCTACAGGTCGTACCTTTAGTCTGATCATCATGAAATTTGTCATGGCTGTTGAAATTGGAATGTAGATGGGAACGAGTCATTTTGGGGTCATTAGGACAAAAAACATGGCCGCCAGCGGCCATCTTTGATTTCAAAATTTAATCCATTAGCACGGGTCACAGGTCGTACTCTTCGCCTGATCATCATGAAATTTGTCATGGATGTTAATATTGACATGTAGATGGGAACGAGTAATTTTGGGGTCATTCGGCCAAAAAACATGGCCGCTGGCAGCCATCTTGGATTATACTCTTTGTATGACTAAATTCTTTAGCACGGGCTACAGGTCGTACCTTTAGTCTGATCATCATGAAATTTGTCATGGATGTTAACAATGACATGTAGATGAGAACGAGTCATATTGGGGTCATTCGGCCCAAAAACATGGCCGCCAGCAGCCATCTTGGATTTTCCTCTTTGTATGACTAAATCCTTTAGCACTGGCTACAGGTGGCACCTTTAGTCTGATCATCATAAAATTTGTCATGAATGTTAATAATGACATGTAGAGGAGAACGAGTCATTTTGGGGTCATTCGGCCAAAAAACATGGCCGCCAGCGGCCATCTTTGAGTTCAAAATTTAATCCATTAGCACGGGCCACAGGTCGTACTCTTCGCCTGATCATCATCAATTTTGTCATGGATGATAATATTGACATGTAGATGGGAACGAGTAATTTTGGGCTCATTCGGCCAAAAAAACATGGCCGCCAGCAGCCATCTTGGATTTTACTCTTTGTATGACTAAATTCTTTAGCACGGGCTACAGGTCGTACCTTTAGTCTGATCATCATAAAATTAGATGGGAACGAGTCATTTTTGGGTCACTCGGCCGAAAAACATGGCCGCCAGTGGAAATTGGAAGACGATGTCGATGATTTTGATATTTACTGAGACCCACCTTGAGCAGTGAAAATTATTCATCAGCAAGACTCGCGGTTTCTGGTTTTGCATGGATCGGTTCATTGTAGGATCGTAAAATGATTTGTTGCATGTATAACTAGTGGTACCCAGTTATTATAAATCTGAAGATTCCATGACGATATGTCGGCTGGTTTGCAAGAAATCAACTCAACATTTTTCCATTGTATTAACACTTTAATTAGTTAAAATGCTATTTTAACAGAAATAAGAGTGAAATAACAGTTCGACGCGAACTGTATTTATTTATCACCAAAATACACGCTGACAAACATATCTGACATTTTGTCTAAGTTTTCCAGCCTTTTCGTCTTCCAAAAACATTAAACAATCATAATCGAAGGGGGACATGATCAAAATCGAAGTGGAACATAAACGGTACAGGAATGATTTTCGGTATAAGCAACAGTGATATAGACCAAAGATCCAGTAACTCAGTAAAGTCACAATATAAATTCAGTTGATATGGTTTAGATTATCTGTTTCCATATCATTCAGCCTCTATGTCATATAACATATTGAAGAACAATGAACATATTGGTTCTCGTGATATATCTTATTTCAAACACAGAAAGAAAAACCAAATGGACATTAGCAAAAAAATCCAAAAAGAACCTACGCCTTAATTTTCCGGACAATAATAGACAGCGTTAAGATACAAATAAGACTATAAAATAACAATTGACTCGTGTTATGGTGCATACACTTATGTATCTAATTAAATCTTCTGAGAAGTTACAATAACGAAGACCTACCTTTGGTTTCTATTTCTTCGGATACCCTCAGCATGCCGAAATATTGCAGTGTTCCGAACATAATACAAGATAACACGGCTGTCCACGCGGCGATGGAAACTAAACCAATTAACTGCCATGCTAGTTGCTTTTGAAAATAGAAAGAATAAAAGAGACGAAATTATTAAAAAAAACTCAAATATGACGATAATTAATGTTAATTTGTATAAACAAACCCACGTGAAATCGATCGGAACCTGTCATTATTAATCATGTGTAGCAGGCGAAGATTGTCTACGGAGCCTTCTGGTTTGCACTTCCGATATACTACCGAGTACTTATTGTGATTTTGTTTTACCAAAAAAGACAAATCATTCCACTTTCAACAATTTATGAGAAGTTGTGCTCGCCACCATAGTTGTGGGGGACCCGCGTTAAATATAAAACATGTCAACTTTTTAGTGAACTGGTACCGAACCGGTTGACTAATCAGAGAGGAAGCATGACTGGTTCGCTCTGGTAGAAATTTATATCACAAACGAACAAGAACGCGGATTCTAAACACCCGTATAGTTACTTGATTGGATGAATCGAGAAAGTTCCCAACTTCCCATCATTACGCGTATTAAGGTACATGAGCTTATTTTTACGTTTATTTGGTCATCAGGGACCAGGGATCATTGAAGTGAAAATTACATGGCACAAAAGCATAAAGATTCGTAAAAAAAAATTTGGCCCAGTAAGTGCTAATTAGCACATACGTATCAGCTAATTAGCTGATAATAACAGCTAATTAGCACATAGTAAGTGCTAATTAGCACATACATATCAGCTAATTAGCTGATAATAACAGCTAATTAGCTGATACTATCAGCTAATTAGCGCATACGTATCATCTAATTAGCACATGCATATCAGCTAATTATCACATACGTATCAGCTAATTAGCTGATAACAACAGCGAATTAACTGATAACAACAGCTAATTAGCTGATAATAACAGCTAATTATCACATAGTAAGGGCTAATTAGCACATGCATATAAGCTAATTAGCTGATAATAACAGCTAATTAGCTGATAATAACAGCTAATTAGCACACCTGTATCAGCTAATTAACACATACGTATCAGGTAATTAGCTGATAATAAATGTAGCTCTATGTAGCATTATCATAGCTTCGAAGACTAGACTAGTGTCAGTAAAGAACTTAGTTTATGCACAACTTGAAGGCGTATTTTGAAAGAAATCCACGAGGTTCAAGTTGACCCGGAAGTAGTTCCAGTTTTGAGTCACGTGTCGAAATTTCTGATGAAACAGACGTGGCGATTGGATAACTTGTCAGGCCTATATAACAGTATTAAATTATCAGCTAATTAGCTGATAGTATCAGCTAATTAGCTGATATGTATATGCTAATTAGCACTTACTATGTGCTAATTAGCTGTTATTATCAGCTAATTAGCTGATACGTATGTGCTAATTAGCACTTACTGGGTCAATTTTTTTTCTTCAAAATGGCACCAATACGCTTCCATACATTCCATAACTTAAATTAAAGTTATCATATTGGTTTCAAAATTCAATATTCTTATTTTTAAAATATACATATATACACATGGTTCCGCAAATATTAAAGCAATATAACGAATGTGGCTACTTACATAGCCAGAGGCAAGGTCCCACGCAAAGACTATACCCGTATCTCTCGCGAAAAACGCAACGAAGATGACACCCAGGGTTCCGCCTCCGAAATGAACTGAAACAGATAAAATATTATATGTTTATTTAACAATTGATAGTTTTTTTCAATTGGCTCTGTTACAACTGTACACAAAACATGACGAACGTTTGACAACGAGCATTGCAACTCAATTCACAGACACTACATGGTTATAAGTTTGGAACTGATATAAGGAATGCGAATGACATTATCCCTCGCAGTTCATAAGGACAATGTGTTGGTCCCTGTGCGAGAGATGGCTCAAGTTACCAATATTATTGAAACCACACACCCACATTCTAAATATATAATCACCAGATAGCTCTATTTAGTGAATACTAACTTATTGTTAGTTTGTCCCATTATGAATGTTGGGAACAGCGTAGACTTGGCCATGGTCGCTTCTGTGTCAACAAGTGCAGACGTATTTTGACATAGTTTTCTTTACACGCGCATTCATTTTGAAAAAATGACCAATCAAATCAACGGACGGTGCATGTCATTAGTTACTAACTAATAACACATGGAATATGAAATACCCATGTGCAATAAAAGATGCAAGTCATATATAAACCCTTATAATCAGATACTTACCAGCGGTTGCATCCAAAGGATCGTCGACTTTAAATTTAACAACCAACCATGAGTATATCCTATAGGTGAAGGCCGCGCATGCGCCAAGGATAGCACTGGACCATGGGTGATAGACGTTACACCCAGCACATACAGCCACCTGGAATGGGGATAATTGCAACATGTGTTTTTTTTCGTTCGGAATCAGTCGGGACACCACGCTATTTTTGCCACAACCCGGAACGACATACTCAGGCGAAATTAACGATTTGATGTTTATCAAGACCAAAGTTGGCAATTTTCGCGTACAACCAGGGGGGTCGGAAAAAAGTGACATGACATTAGGCTGAAAAAACTTTTTTCCGGCTCTTGTGTACCCACCACCCCCCTATTTGAAGGAAAAAATATTTGTTCCAATTTCATGCGGGGTACCCACCCCCTTTTTACCTCCAAATCTGTAATATCACACCATTTAAGCTTGATGGTCAGTATTACAGTTACCCTATTTCCATTTCTGGTTCTTCTAAGTCATTCCAACTTTTGTAACAACACGAAACAGGTTCTAAAAAAATACCTGGAAAAACCCAAAATAACACACAGAATACATGTGCTGATCAGTAAATTATTGATTGATTCTTCCCCAAATATTGTCTAAGGTATCTCATAATGCTCATTATACATGTAAACAAATATAAAAGCACTAGTGTACCTTCTTTTCATCACAGAAAGTGTAACTTTAGATGTGTCCCATAGTATCACATGAATTTATGTCAATTATGATTTTTGAAAAAAATATTAGGGCAACACCACCTGGCAATTAACTCTCCAACAACAGAAATATCGTTCCCTGCGATGGGTAAATAACCTATTTCATCTTTATTAAGATCTGCAATGTCTGTCATCGTCGTCAATGTAGCCGGAAGTCATCCATGTGTAGTCCAATATGTCGCATTGTTATCCTTCATCCCATTTTCCTCTCTTCTGATTGACTGAGAGTGCGTCACATGGCGGGCGATAAATCACCATATTACCCTCGAGGGTAACATTGTCTCAGTTATTGACCGCTCAGCTGTTACCAGCAAACATAGAACTACGAAGAACTCACCACGCAGAGATTCTCTGACAGCTCTCTGATAATTTCGTAAAACACTGTTTTTATAAACCCCACTGTTTCATAACAACCGCGAACTGTGGTGTTTGCTAATTTGCATAATTGTGTGTTTTTTTATTTGCTATTAAAGCACGTTATGTATAAATGGTGTTATCACAGACACATATCTGTTATAAGGTGTAATATTCCTATTGGACCTTTTTATATCATTAATAAAGACCGTGGGACAAATAGATAAACCTTATTATGCAGTTGGTATTTGCTGCAGACAATTGCACATACGATGTACATACGTTACAACTACGTTTATGTGCTTGATCAAATAGCCACTCTTTGCTGTTTATCAATTGACTATTTCTTTTCTTCAATACATTCCTCAGACTTCAGAGAATACCCGTATGTTGCGTAACAATCTGTGACATATGTCAAATTCTTTTTGCACCACTACAACGTGTTAGTTTCACATTTTAGCAATCTGGAAATGAACACGTCTGTCGGCGTCTTCACGGCCATTAAAATTTGAAACGAAACCGAACATTTCGCTGCATGGCTACTCAACTTCGAAATTGCTTTGCTCCTCTTTCCTCTTTCCGTGAACCGATTTCCACCATGCAACCAGCAAACTGACCGGAGAATAGCTGCGCGAATGACGGGTCTGTTAATTGATCCAGATTATGAATGTTTTATTTTCTAAATAGCGATGATTCCAACATAAAATTAACTTTTCGAACTGGATTAAAGAATATATGCGCGCATTTATGACTGCTATTAAGGAGGTTCGTGTGTACTCCTTTGTCAGATAACAAAACAGTTATCACCTTTGTTTTCGTGAGACACGGGGTTTGTCGCCGCTCTCGACCTGGAATGTCACCCTCGGGTGACATTCCAGGTCTCGAGCGGGCGACAAATCCCCGTGTCTCACTCAATCGCGGGCGATAACTGTATATTATATACTCTGTTCGAATCGAATGTTTAGATATTCTGCTTCACATTTAAATCGCTGGGCTATAACGCGTTGCCGTCGACTCAGCCCCTTAAGTGAACACATTGGGAGTTAAAAATCTGAAGAAAAAAATTAAACTGTCCCAGAGGTAAATATTGATATAAAACGATGATACTGTGGGGTATAGACATTTTAATGTTTTCTGCAATATTTTCAAAAGTACTTAATGTTTCTAGTTTCTGAGCTGGGAGTCTACTAGTTCTGGTTAAAACACAGACTTCACAGCTATGCATAGTGAGTCTGGTGTAATTGGGGGAGGAATCTATTACCATCAGCAAGAGTTAGCTCTGTGTCGCTACAAAAAAGTTCTGCATTGTGTAACAGTATATGACAGACAATGTTTAAGCGCTATTTTTAACAATGTGACGAATCTGCCGCCACCGTGGCATTCCAACCATCGCCTGATACGATACATCGCTTTCCTGATGATGTTGTGATTGGGTGAGACTGACGTAATTATGCTGGTGGTAATAGATACCCCCCCCCCCCAATTATCACAGTCTCGCTACTGCATAGAAGCAGAACTGTGAGTCTACCAATTTGTTGACACACGCGGGAGCGCGTTCCGGTGTGGACATTAATGACGTGCTGACATGTCATTCATGAGCGAGCAAGAAAATATCAGATCCCCCCCCCCCCCCAAGTGACTGGTTGACCAATATCAAGATAGTACGAGTAAATATCCCACGGACACAGTTCACTGCTATATTTTTGCATTATCTGGTAATCTGTGTAAACCTTGATGTGTGGTCATCGTCACCCGTTAAATATAATCTCGCTGGGATCTAATACGCCCGTAACTGTTCACGCGCTCTGTTATGATTCATCATACAATGGCATCGTCTGTTCAGACAATTCACTTCGTAATATCTAGTTTGGTTGTCAGAATTAGTAAGTTATAAAGTGTGATCGTCGTGCCGACATGTACTATACCCTACCGCTTCATGGACCAAACCAAATCGCCAACTCTATATATACTTCATATGGTGTCTCGATGGGGGAAGGGTCCACTGATTTGGCCCAAACATTTGCCACCCCATACATGCATGTACGATTAAAATACAATAAAATATAACACACGCGTGAACCTATTACAAAATAATATGGACGCTATCTCATCACTGATTTCGTTCGACTAGAAAGCCTTTATTCGCGAGTGCTTGAAACAAAACATTTGCCAATTTTGGAAATTAAGGAAATTTTATGGAAAAAGTAGTTTGAGTTGTTCCGATAGTTTGATATTTCAACTATGCAGCTAGTATTTAAAGTGAAATTATTTATTTTAGACCAAAAGTCGAATGTTTCCCACCTTCGGACACATTTTGGACTGAAACCAAAAGGGGTGAAAATGACAATTTCGATCTGCTTCAATGGGGTGAAGTTTGAAATTCCAAGGTGGGCACCCCATACGGAGACTCCTGTTCCCTACATGAGACATTCATAGTTCAATAATCCAATACAGACTTTAGATTGTTTGCCTCAAGAAAAGCGCATGAACGCCACATCCATGAACATTGTCGATTCATCTTCATGGTGCCATTTTGATGACCATCATGGGTTTTAAAAGACACACATATTTCATCGCACGGCACAGCGATAATATGCTCCGTCGATGGGACTTGCCCAGTCTCAGTAAATTAAGACCCACACAATAATAGCGTGTTTGATTACCTTTCATATAGAGTTTATAATTATATATGCAGAACCTCTTTTGCCGGGTGCCCACACGAGATGTTACATCTTACGAGAAAAGGCAAGTGAACGAGACTATGATAGACTCAGAATGTCAGTATGAATCTGAGTGTACTTTTATTTAGACTAGGACTTATATGTATACGATGCGAATGTTACTCAGTTGGTAGGACTTACCATGCCTGTTAGGGCTCCGTTTAGTGTTGGCAGCAAGCTCCATCTGTTTGTCGTGGAAAATAAGCCCAATTTGTTCACGATGATGGTAACAATAGCCGACATCGATGCTGATATAATTGTGTTGGTGATAGCGAGGCTGACATGCGCACCGGCGTCTGGCCCGGAAATTCCACCTTCAGAGCCGCCATTAAACGCCATGAAGCCGAACGTCAATATAAATCCTCCAAGTGCCGCCAACTGCGAATGGAGAAAGCCTATTCTAAATAGGTCTATACCTTATTTAGGAATACATTCTTACTTGGTAAGAAGTGATCGACCACTAGATGAATGAATATATGTTTGGGTGTATTTGAATCCGTGTTCTTGGTTATTCAAGTTCACGAACGGCGGGTTACAAAGACCAAAACACGTAAAAATATCACGTATTGGTGGTCTACCGTTCACTGAACGCACAATAACGTGGATTGGAATAGCACTCGCCCTGTAAGTTCCTTTCAAACGTTCAGTGCATATAGGAGGTGACGAAGTGGTTATTTTAGCTATTTTTCGACAAATTCTGTTGTCGAAATCTGATTCTAATAAAAATATTGTTATTAGATACATATACAACAGGTTTTTTTGTTGTAATTAATCTCAGTTATCTCGCGATGGCCTATTAGATAATGATTCCGGGAAACGAATAGTCCAATAGAAGAGGGTGTCTAGATAGTCAATTTAGGCGGTCCAACTTTGAAGTTTAACTACACCCCTTGTTAACGACCACACATTCCACAACTCTGGGAAACTCCAGCTGCATGAAATGAATTGTCCAACAGTCACCCCCGAGAAGGCCAACTTTTGTACACCTTCCAGCGGATAACCATTTCAATTTGAAATTTTTAATAAGTGTCAGTAGGAGTTGGTAGATATTAAACCTTGTTATAAATAATACATAGGTATGTTACACTAAAATGTTGGTTGGAAAAGTAAACTACAACGAGGAGATTTCGGACCAAACAAAAGTTGAGATTCAAATTAGTTAATACAATTTTCAACTTTTAACTATTTCGAGCAAGTTGGTGGCATGTAACTCAACCGGGATGGGGCACCTCAAAGTTGGAAAAGCGATGGACGATTGACCGGCTCAGGTTTATATTTTTCCTAAACTTGCTGCTGACCGTACCGGAACAGAATGACCTCTGATGTTCACTGGACTTTTCTCATCTGGCACGAATCTACCAAGCCTCGGTCCCAGGATAAGGGCTCCACAGAAGGCAGCAGATCCACCAACGATGTGTACGGCCCCACTTCCGGCGAAATCCTGAAAGAAAAGTATATTAACAAACCATTCGAATTATGGCTGAAGTGACAAGAAATGAGGATTTTCACACACTTTTATACGGGTATAACAGAACATGGGTTACTGCCTTACGCATTACAATACATCATAAATCATATACGTGAATTTATATCGTTCTATTCTGATTGGCTGTAAATTGTCGATATGTTTATACTATTTATAATGGAGGTATACAGATGGACGCCATGCTGTAGATAGATAGATAAATAGATAATTTTTTAATGGCTAACAGATGAACAATTTGCAGACAATTGAGCATAAGCATATATACAAAAGAGTAACATAGAGTGTGACATTCATATAGTATAAATATAAAAAGTATAGATATATAAATATAGCAAGAATGCAGCTTGACAGTTCTGCAGAGGGACAAGATAGTGAATAAACCTAGCTTAGTAATGACTACTAAATAGATACTCATACCTTTTTATATATATACAAACATGAATAATCAACCCGTGCTATCCCACCCTCCTCCCTCAACAGGACTGTGACAAGGGACTCGAAGAGAGAGGATTATAGATTAAGGAAAACGTCCAAAACACCGTCAGGAATAAAATACTATAATTATCTGTGCCCGGGCGGGAAAATATTGTCCAGTATATTGTCAACAAACAGCTGGTAGGACCACATACCAGTGCAAATGTAGGGAATTATTACAGAAATACAAGTATTCTATAATTACATTTCATTTTCTCGTATATATTATTGTATTTATGACCGAAATAAGTAAATACCGTGTCTTTATGAATTTTATCTTCTATATGCTCAGGCAAATTATATTTTGCTACGACTTATTTTTGTCCGCATTTCTCCCAGAAATATATCAACGTGGGAAGTTATACAGGACATTACTTGTTTTTGCAATAGATCATTGTTCGTTTTAATCGGTGCTTAATTTTCATCTTGACTGTACTGCAAAATCTATTATTTTCAATGGAAGGAGAATACGCTATATCTTAGTTTGAATGCAGCCGCATTCTGGGTGCGAGACAGGGGAAATGTTTCTGTGATTTCAGCTATCTTCTATTACTCTATGGACTCCTACTGAGACACACGTGGACGTTCAAATTGGTGATAGATTATAGTATTTTAATCATATATAATGTCATATTAAATTAAATTTTATTAAAGCCGTATATCAAGGCACTATCAAAATAATGGGTAGCTCGAAAGTTAAATGATCTTTTAATGTGTAGCCAAGGTGACAAAGTTAACACCCCGACATGACCGATATAATTTGCATGTATACCCGACGGCTTGACGTTAAAAATTATATTGGGCGCAAGAAGAAAATTTACAATGCTGAAAACTGATAGGTCTATCTAATACACCCATATATGTTTCTTAGTTGAACTACATTTTATATCCTCACGTTTCGAAGACAAATAGGGGATTGATGTACTGGATTGATTGGCCGGCTCGGCTGACCGTCCGGTCATATATCTCAGTCGTGGGTTATCAGATGTGAATGAACTTTGGTATGGATGTTTTCCACCAGAAGTACTTTAAAACAACTGGCCCAAATGGAGCTGTTCGCGTTTCCCGTTCTAAAGTTACCCCTCTTTGTTTCTCTGAAAACAATATGTTTTTTGTCTGTCGGCGCATGTCCGCAGAGGAATGTCAACCATGGGTTGTCGGACAGCAATGAAGTCTGGAATGGACGCATCAGGAGTGCTTTCAAAAATAATGTACAATGACATTGTATACATTTTCTGTAATCTTGGGTATGAAAGTAGTTCATCCTCGTATATTTCAAAACTGTGTTAAAATAATTCGGTTAATGGACTCGCGACAGATGCTCAAGACCTCGTCATTCGGGCTCGACCTTCTATTTTCCCTATATGTCTAGTCTCTCGTCATTTAAATATGACTTATTTATTTACTTTGGTATTGATGTACTTCGTGTTGCTCGTTTAACACGATCAGGTCAAGGCAAACTACTTTAATCTGTGCTACGTTTTGGGCAATTATCAAACTCGATGTTAACAGCACAGGCTATGAAAATACCAGAACACCACTCTCCCGTACCCAACGTACCTGGGGGCAGTAAGGGAATAATAATGAAAATGAATTGATCATTTAATGTGTCTTTGGCAATAAAACATAGTTCGCCCACGGGCTTTGAAGTTCACTATCACACGCATCGTGAAAGAATTTATTTATCGAAAAGTACAATTAGTAAGGTTGCGTCGATACAGCTGGGATGGGTTTTCATTATTTTAAAGTGCAAAATTGAAATAATTATGCCTGGTACACAAAGTTGACGGCAAAGGTCTCTAACCCCAACATCATAACAACCTGCATGTCTAGTCCTTGACATAAAATCATCAGCGTGCGAGTACGGCGAGTAGCATGATCCGTGGCCAGATTACTCATTCCAATGACCTCAGATTACTCATACTAATGCCCTCAGATGGTACGTGCGGGAAGATTGTTTTTATAATTTTGATATTCATATAAACAATTACACGATATACTTTATTATCAATATTAAAAGGGGACATATATACTTGGCTTCTGAGTATATCAAACGGTTTATAAGAAGCAATTGTTTTAAGAACTCTTTTAAATTATTATTAAACAAATTGATAGCAATACATGTCCCTCCCTTATATAGATATTACTCTTCGTAACTAACAAATATATAATGTGACATGGCGACACCATGCAACCACAGGTCCCCAGAACAAAAATTGACACCACCGCCAATAATACTTAATTCTATAGGATTAAGTATTATTGGAGGTGGGGTCAATTTTTGTTCTGGGGACCTGTGCATGCAATGCCTCTGAAATGGACCGTCAGTTTCAAAACCCGCATGATTGCCTTTTAGAAAACCCGCCCGATATAGTTCGATCCAATTTATTTTGGTAGGCGGGATTCGTGCCATTTTCAGTCGGTGCGCGGGATTCACACCCCGTTTTAAGTGCATGGTATACGAGGTTCAAGGAAAAACAGGCTGTGGACGACTTTGATGGCGACAAAGGGTTAAATCTGATGGCTAGAATGGGATTGTCACCACAGCATGTACAGGAAAATAGATTAATATGTTGCCATCAGGACTTTCTCGAAACTGCAAGGCGGAGTTAAGTCCCTTCCCTATGGCCACGGTCTGACATAACGTACATTTTTGCCCCCGAATTTTTTTTCGGGGGACTATTAAAATAGCCGGTGCCCGTGCGTCCGTGCGTGCGTGCGTCCGGAAACGGTTTCCGGATGATAACTTTAGTTTCGGTTATTAGATCACAGGTGAGTTTATCAGACCAAAATACAGGTCAAGTTCGAATATGGGTTTGCTCCGCCCATTTTTGCGAGAGTTATGGCCCTTTTTTACTTAGAATCTTGTAATTCTCTGGTTTCCGGTGATAACTTCAGTTTGTGAGACCATATCTGAACCAAATTTGGTATGTGAGTTGATCAGCCCAATATACAGGTCAAGTTCGAATATGGGTTTGCTCCGCCCATTTTTGCGAGAGTTGTGGCCCTTTTTCGACTTAGAATCCTGTCAATTTCTGGTTTCCGGATGATAACTTCAGTTTGTGTGATCATATCTGAACCAAATTTGGAATGTACATTCATCAGCTCGAAATACAGGTCAGGTTCGAATTTTCAAATGAATATGGACAGCTCGGTTTCTCGGAATAATATACAGAATCAATTGTATAACCGAGCAAAGTCTTAATACAAAATACAAGATTTCCACACATTCTGCGTACGTGATGACAGTGGTCATGCCAGTGTAGTACAGCTTGGACTGTTTGTCTCTTAAGCTGGTATTATACAGTTAATACGGGGGCAAACCCAGAGTTTTTGTTAATGCTCGTCTTTTCTCTGAGCGGATTCTGGTAGTTTAGAATGAATTTTATGTGTGAAGATTCAGCCGTCTGCAGCCTTGATGAATTTTAGATATCTAGGTAAATAAATATGGTGGTCAACATGGCCGAAATTACCACAAGGAGAGGCCGCCAGACCCATTGCGGGTGCCGCTATACGATTTGATGAAGCATTCACCCAAGCACTCTATGAGAAGGAAACAATGGAAATCCAACCACTTTCTGTTTAATACTGATTCGACGAGGAATTCAGTGGTGCCGACCGATTTTTGATAAAAAAAAAGAAGCGTCCCAAATTCCATGTTTAAGGGCCTAAACCCCAATATTACTGCAACCGACAAGCAACTCAACTGCTCGTTTTAAGATTTATGACGAAACAAATCGCTGAGAAACTGATTTTTTTTTTTTTTTTTTCAAATGTGTCATCTAACTTCGCATAGTGATAGGACGTCTGCTCCATATTAGTCAGCCTGACAACTGGGCTCTTTATGGAAATCCAACCAATTTCTGTTTGATACTGATTCCACGAGGAATTCAGTGGTGCCGACCCATTTTTTTTTAAAGCGGCCCAAATTCCATGTTTAAGGGCCTGAACCCCAATTTATGATATTTTCTATAGCAGTAGAGGGCGAGATTGACACTCAAGGAGCTCTTGACCCCGAAAATCCAAAATGGCCGACTTCAAAATTAGCAAAACTTTAGCAAAGGCAAGAATAATTAAAATAGTGAAACGTATAGAATTTGTTTTCATCTTTAAAGTATCAGCACCATTGTGGTTCCACTAATGCGTGCTCAACAAGGTTTTGGACGGAATGTATTATCGTAGAATGAACAACTCACATTTACTCAATAACCAAGATGTTGACGAAATCATAAATTTTAGGGTAATTGATACCACTGCTGCAAACAAGGGTAGCTAATGATATGATATGAATAAGTACATGTATTTATGAGTAGTTCATCCTTTTTATATCGATTTATATGATATGGCTGCCAAAATGGCTATAGATGGGATGACCTATATCACATTTATATTATTGTAAATGAGTGCAATATGACATGTCATTTAACTAGCTAACAGGAGAACAGTATGTCTTTTATGGTATTCTAATGTTGAGTGGCGTTTTAGTTTGAAATTTGTTTTAATAAGTAACGGTTATAGAGCACAGTTCTCTGCCAGAATCAATTGAGTCGAAGACGATATTTATTCTGATAAAGAACTATTCGCAGAACTATTCGCACACTCTGACCAACTTAGAGCACAATTGACTGCACACAACTGGATTAGATGGAAATCGCTGCTGAACGTGTGTTGACCCCGACACACAGCATATGCGCTTGTCGACTTCGAACATGCCATTACCAAAAATCAGGGAACGAATGTGCTCAAATCAACAGAAATGTACAGATTGGACATGGTTTTCAAAATTTTCTTTCAACATTTTAACAGCTGATCTGATTTATTAAAGTGACCAAGTTATGGAACATGCTAAACATTTTACTAAATGGAAGGACCAACTGTTTGCTTCGTGCAGCAACCACATGTTGCGATCTTAAATTGGGTATTGCATCTGTGCGTAGTAAAACATGTTGTAATCAAATGCGGGATTACCATATATACCAGTATATATCTATATTTCAGAAGTAATCAATTCTTTCAAAAAGACTATGACAACTCATCTCACAAAAAGATTTAAGAAATGATGGAATCATCACTATCCAATCAATAGTAGAACGACTGAATGAGCCTTTGTCAGTCCCACATTAATTTTGATTGGCCATATAGTTGCAACACTTGCAGGTTGAAGAAGCCTATTAAGTCGTGATATAAGGGATAAGTATACAGTAGAATTCATGCACGGCAATCATAATTATGTATTACGTTGTGCACTGGTCAGAAAGAATGTATACACAACCGACCTCAAGCCATTAACTCGTTCAATCGCACACCATGATTTTGACATGAAGATATTGAATTATTTCAGCCAAACCTTGGCTGTTTATTTCACAGTTGTTTCTGGGATGATCTGTGTGTCGACTGAGAACACATGGAGGATTTGAGTAAATGTTAGCCCAAACTACATTTCGAAGTAACGAGGGCTTTGTTGTTTATTTCGAGGAATAATACCGCATCAGATGAATTCAGCCCAAATATATTGACAGGTGTCGAGGGTCTAACTCTATACTGAGCAATAAAAAAGTAATATAATAAATACCGAGTATATTTAATTTAACGCCAATGGGTCGTTTCTGTGCGTTTAAGAGTGTATTTATGCCTAAAGCAAAGTGAAATAACGATCTTAAAATGAATTGGCCGGTATATTTTATTAGTTATCAGGGTTACCAGGGTCGTAGTTGCATAAATTACAATATATCTTATTTTTATGCTAAGATAATTGCGTGGTTATTTGTTATAGCTTGATCGGTATTGAGGTTAACACAAATCCCATATATGGAAATTCCAAATATGGAAAGTGACTTGCGCATGCGCAAAACAGATACAATGGTCTTAATAAAAACGAAGCAATAAACGATTGATAACAACAAATACCGACCCAGTTAAATAACGACATTAGATGGCGGTGTATTGCGTCTTTAAGAGTGTGTTGATGTATATATCATGTGATTAACTAATTAAAAATTATTTCGCCTACATATTTCGATAATTATCAGGTCCGCAGTTCGATCATGAAACAATATTTCTGACTTTTATGTTAAGATTATTGCTTGGTATTTGTTTCAAATCAGATAGCTGCATCTCGGTAATCTTGATCGCCTTGAGCAGATATATTTATAGCGTCGGTTCTGCGAACGAAGCGAAGAAATGTTGTCAAATTCCACGTCTAAATACGCGTCTTATTCTCACTTATACCGTGTTTATATCAGTTTTATTCTATGTGTTGTTGTGTATTGTATTACTTTGATCAAGGTTGCGCTTTTGTTATTCTCACAAAAGGTAAATTTGATGCCTGTTTGATGCGTGTTTACATTTCACAATTGCGTCTGCCATGTAGAGTCTGCGACGGAATTCCACATGTCCGAGCGCCATTGATTCCTTAATTACGAGACTAATTTATCGAATGAGGTCAAATTTTCGCATATAACAAGACTCGTATGTTATGCTGCACCATTCTGACGAGTGCCGACTTTCATTTCGCATTATTTTCGTTTTTATCGAAAAATAATCGTTCCTCTATGAGACTATGGAGATTCACATGTAAATTTTTTCAACCAAAAAAAAATCATTGTTTTGCCAATTTCAAGCTAGTTTATAGCATGGTCGTGGCATAATTTGGCATAGCGAGTGACGCTAGACGTTCCTTGAGTGTGTACAACAAATTTTGGTCCCAACGAAGCAGGCTAAAATCCTGAAATTTGTCAATTTTACTTTGCGTGTGAAGAAAATATTCATTTAAACTTCCAAAATTGGTTGAAATATGCTCAACAACATTCAGTTGAATGGTGACATTATTTATAGTCACCGACTAACTTCCACGATGAATCAAATTTGTTTTTATTGGTGACAATTATGTCGCGAGAGATAAAAATGTAAAAAAAATTAAGAAAATGTTAAATTTTAGCTCATTTTAAGACTTTAATTGCTTGGTAATTATTGATATTGCAGTTTCCTTATATGGCAACTCCTTATTTGGAAGTTTCTTGCCCATGCGCAGAAATGATAGAATTCCATGAAGACGTCGCCATTTTTTTTATTAGTCCAGGCAGAGAAATTTTTGTTTCATTTATTTCATTTATGATGGCGATGTTATTTGATCAATAATAGTCAATTTTGTGTTGATAACACGATGGTAAGATCAGTTCTGCAAATATCCACCGCACCTGCGAAGTTGATTTGTATAATCGCAGATTTCAATGATCCTTTGTTCTTGTACTAATAATAATACTATTACGCGTTGGGCGGATCTACTGGTTATCCGTAACTTTTTGATTATCTCCCCTGATCTCGTTAGGTGATCACATGACCCAATACAAATGGCAGCTACCATGAAAATTCGAAGGTTCATCGTT
The DNA here is from genome assembly GCA_032622095.1 of Siphonodentalium dalli. Lineage (NCBI taxonomy): Eukaryota > Metazoa > Mollusca > Scaphopoda > Gadilida > Siphonodentaliidae > Siphonodentalium > Siphonodentalium dalli. The sequence goes on from CP136067.1 coordinate 59,903,138, forward strand.
TGCGATACAAAACATAACTAAAATGGCAATTTTATTGGAGGAAAAATATAATTTATTTCAGAATGCAATGTAAACCTCACCGCGAGGATATGCAATATATAAAAGTGTTTATGGGTGGCTAAATCAAGCAGATGTCACCATTATTGTTGCATGCATTGTCTCTGTTTAGTTTTTTGCCTTCTGGAAGTTCTGCCAAGTTCTGGCAGTTCTGTAACTCAGTGTACTTTAAAACCTGATATGTTTGCTCTGCTTCTTGTTGTACTCCAAATTGTACTCCTGATATGTTTGCTCTGCTTCTTTCCATGGTGGCTAATAGAGAAGCAGGATACCAACATTAGATTATCAATATTAATCAGATAATAGCAGCCGAAAGACTGTCAATTACCTTAAGGTATTTGGCTACTGCCACTACTGGTACGTACTTCTCGTAGATCAGTGTTAATTATCTTCGTCAATGATGTCATGTCACGCTTGTTAATAATTCATTTGTTCGGAAATACTTATTGGGGGTCGAAACGTATAAAATTGAACTACCACCACTTCCAAAAACAACACCGATAAACAATAACGCTCTTTTCTGTGCCATGCAATGGAAATGGCTATTTATTGTCCTGATATCAGTGATATAAATGAATGCCTAAAATTAGTATTATCCTGAAATAAATTTATGCCACTTTGGCGAACATGGGAACCACGGTACAATTTATGCCATTTAGGCACACTTCAGAGTGAAATCAGGGCTTATATTTCGGCGAGAATCCAAATCTAGATTCTCGTAAATATTCTCGCAAATTACCCTGGATTCTCGTGAAAAAGTATATATGGATTCTCGCAAAATCAGATGAAATATATGCCCTGGAAATATAGCAAATCGTTTAATGCTTTAGAATTTTTGTTTTCGGAGATTTATATATATGCTTAAAGACATATTATGGACTTGTTATGGACTTTTTCGGGTGCGAGAAATTGATAAGTTAGTGTTCAGGCACTTTGCCAACCTGGGGAATGTTATCATTCTACTAACATCACTGAAAATTTTCAAAAAAATCTACCACACCACTTCATAGAGAACATCGTCTGAACTACTCCAAATTGTAAATATTTACATCTCGATTCGGGGCGCAACTATCGGCTATAATTAAACAAAAATGATTTCGCCATCGAGAGTCATTGCATTTAACTAATATATAAGAATGACGTTGTGTATCATCCATTTGGATTAATATTCGTAACAAATAACTACTATGAGAAAGATTATTCTTAATTTCTATTAGATCACTCTGCCCGGTGTCTGCCGGAGTGTTTCACATCACTTTAATCAAGGAAGACTGTTCAGAAAAACTGCATTTCAAGAAATCGTTTAATGCTTTAGAATTTTTGTTTTCGGAGATTTATATATATGCTTAAAGACATATTATGGACTTGTTATGGACTTTTTCGGGTGCGAGAAATTGATAAGTTAGTGCTCAGGCACTTTGCCAACCTGGGGAATGTTATCATTCTACTAACATCACTGAAAATTTCCAAAAAAATCTACCACACCACTTCATAGAGAACATCGTCTGAACTACTCCAAATTGTAAATATTTACATCTCGATTCGGGGCGCAACTATCGGCTATAATTAAACAAAAATGATTTCGCCATCGAGAGTCATTGCATTTAACTAATATATAAGAATGACGTTGTGTATCATCCATTTGGATTAATATTCGTAACAAATAACTACTATGAGAAAGATTATTCTTAATTTCTATTAGATCACTCTGCCCGGTGTCTGCCGGAGTGTTTCACATCACTTTAATCAAGGAAGACTGTTAAAAAAAACTGCATTTCAAGAAATCGTTTAATGCTTTAGAATTTTTGTTTTCGGAGATTTATATATATGCTTAAAGACATATTATGGACTTGTTATGGACTTTTTCGGGTGCGAGAAATTGATAAGTTAGTGCTCAGGCACTTTGCCAACCTGGGGAATGTTATCATTCTACTAACATCACTGAAAATTTCCAAAAAAATCTACCACACCACTTCATAGAGAACATCGTCTGAACTACTCCAAATTGTAAATATTTACATCTCGATTCGGGGCGCAACTATAGGCTATAATTAAACAAAAATGATTTCGCCATCGAGAGTCATTGCATTTAACTAATATATAAGAATGACGTTGTGTATAATCCATTTGGATTAATATTCGTAACAAATAACTACTTTGAGAAAGATTATCCTTAATTTCTATTTGATCACTCTGCCCGGTGTCTGCCGGAGTGTTTCACATCACTTTAATCAAGGAAGACTGTTCAGAAAAACTGCATTTCAAGATCACCAAACAACTTTCCTTTTTAGGGCAACCACATCTTTCCAAAGATGTACTTCTTCCATTTTGTTATCAAAGACCGAAAAATGTCGTTAAACTAGAGATCCAAATACCCACTAAGGGCCCCTATATCTTTAAAATATAAAGACCGAAAAATGTCGTTAAACTAGATATCCAAATACCCCCTATATCTTGAGATATTATAAAGACCGAAAAATGTCATTAAACTATTAAAGACCGAAAAATGTCGTTAAACTACAAAGACCGAAAAATGTCGTTAAACTAGAGATCCAAACATCCCCATCCCCTATTTTTTTTTACAATAAAGAACGAAATATGTCGTTACACCATTAATACATAATTTGTGTTTATGAAAGTCTGGCACCCATTAGCAGTTTGTTTTCAGTACATTTTAATATTCATTGGAACGTAAACAATTATTCGCTGACAGAAATCATGTTAATATCGCCTTTCGTTACTGGTTTCCTCGACTCAAATATTTCTCACTGCTCAATACTTATAATTAAAAAAAATGTTCTGTGTTTTGTGTCACTTCTTAATAGCATTATGTATTCTGCTATTGAAAAGAAAAAAGTTGCAGTATACCTTAAAGGTACGGAGGCCTTGGTGGGTATCCTGTGAACATATTTCCACCTGTCAAAAACCGCTACAAACGAAAATAATATTCAAATATAGACATACTTTGTTAATATTCAAATGAGAAATATCTCATAAAGAGTATGTTATTGTCGTAAATTTGACGATTGTTATGTAAACAAAGCATAAAAAGTTACTTTCTTGGTGTTTCTTTATATTATGATGGTAAACATAAAGAGCGTTCTTTGTTGCTCAATTCCTTATTTGGAAATAATAAAGAGCGTTTATACCATTTGTGTGTGATTAGACAGTAGCGTTGTGCTGCCTTCTATAACACAATCAGACTCTTGTTTAGGTAAAATTTAGTAGGTCTTTATGTAAGCATGATGTTTACGCGATAGGGATCATATATTTGAACCAAAATGTATGCGTTTTAATATTTTTCTGTTTACGGTGTTTGGAACAAATATGAATATTTTCGACAACTAAGCCCCCTCGTCCCTTTAATATAATTAATATAACATCCCTCATCCAATAATCTCCAAATTGCATATCTAATTTCAATCCTAGTTACACGTCACACCGCCCCTCATCATTTGCCAATTGTACACCCTTTTTTTTGCTGCTGCTACAACTGCTCAATTTCTTAAAAAAATATTGAAAAAATAGTCCTCCCGCCCGCCGACATTTACCACTGATTTTTTTGTTGATCATCGGTCCGCACCAAAATTGAGCACGCGTCCCTATATTAATATACCTATTTAAACCGAGTATACACGGTGGTGTAATAGATCAACCGTTAATTTAACCGTTTAGGTAGCATATTTCCACGTATACGTTATCACGACAAATCCCTGCTGATCTGTTATTAATGAACCAAACAATTAACATGTCAACACACTCTGGCCCGCCAATGCTACAGTGTATAAACGTAACGGGACAAATATGCACATTATATTGGCAGCTAACGAGAACATTCATCACCAGCAATCTGCTCACCCCTTTCAGCCGATACGATAGAAACTAAACGATTTCTTACTTCTAATTACCCGTACTTAATTACACTAATTGCGTGTTAATAAAGTACGACCCCATTACCCCTAAAGGTGAAACATGGGATTTAGAACATTAATATTCACTCTTACATAGTTCCACATTCAAGGTTCGTCTTGTGTAATCGTATGTCAGTTGTAACGTTGTGAAACTGCAACCGAACTGAATTATTCTATGCTAAATAGTTCATGGCTGACCTGATGCATGCATCTTAGTTTTCTTGTCCAGATTTGTCGATGTAAAAAGTTCAGAATAACACTTTTCCTCAAGCGGCCGACAAATACAATGCAACACTGCACGTCAGCGGCGACGAAACGAAAGCAATGTACGGTATACTGAAACGAACTCGAAAACTGAGGTTACTTTTAGCTATCTTATTCAAGTTATTCGATGCTATGGTTATGACTATTATGTTATATGGAAGTGAAGTTTGGTGCTTTGGAAAAGTTCAAATCCTCGAGACGCTCCATTTGAAATTTTGTAAAATAGTTACCTCAATGAAATCTAGTACGCCTAACTACATGGTTTATGCTGAACTTGGTAGATATCCTATATTGATTGAAATAAAATACAGGACACTAGCATACTGGTCCAAGCTATAGTTTCACACGAAGGATCGGAGCTAGCCAAGAATATATTTCTTTTACTTAGATATATAAATAAGAGGGATACAAACATGCAAAATAAGATGAATTGGGTATGTTTTGTAGAAGGAATTCTACATGACCTACACATGGAACATGTGTGGACAAACCAATCAGCGCTGAGCAAAGCAGAGTTGAGAAACATAAAATCGCTACTGATTAAGCAGTATGAGCGCAACCTCTTTGACAACCTGAATGCTTCTACTTCATCGCGTGCCATATTTTACAGAGCCATAAAGCAGTCCATGAAAATGAGTATCTATACTTAGTTTATTTGCCATCTCATTTGTCTAACTACCTATTAAAAACTAGAACATCTGATCATAAATAGATGGACAAAAGAAACCGCAAATTCCGCAGACAATTTAATGTGTGTTTTATGTGAAAACAGCCCTTGCGACGAATATCACTTTATGATCCTATGTCAAAAGTTACAAGATTTACGCGAAATCCACATTCCCAAATATTACTGGGAGAACCCTAACAGAAATAAATTTCATCGTTTGCTCTCAATTGAATATTTGAGCCTTCTTAAAAAAGTTAGCATATTTATAAAACTATCTTTAATAAGGATACCACGTTAATGTAAATTGCATCATGGATTACAATATAATTCTTTGTGTATGTATTTGTATTGTTATGACTTATATGTTATGGGTGCCTTGTGTATAGTATGTATATATGTTATTGCATGTTCCAACTTAACTGTTGGTTTTGCTAATAAACAATCAAACAATCAACAATCAATCGAAAGCGTGATTTTTCGCCCGGCACGTGATAAAATAGAGAGGAGGGTAATAGTGTAAATTTATATATTGCATGGTTTCAAGGTTAATACGAGGAATTATCAATCCGATGAAGTTGATATTCACCGAGGCGAGGGTGAAGGCGAGGTGAATATTAACTTCTTCGGGTTGATAATTCCTCGCATCAACCGTGAACCAATGTACAGCTGTTTTACTATATGATCTCGTGATTCTATAAAATAACAAAGAAATATTGTGCTACAATTTTAAATTCGTTAAGTTCGTTGATTATCCCTACCATAAATCCAACTGCTATGGTTCCATTCTCGTATTCCCCGCCCACCAATAACCAGCCTTGTTCTGCCCACGCCCAATGCGTGACAACTGGGTAAATGAATGCTAAAAGAAACAAAAGAAGAAACTCACAAAAGGATACCAGAGAATGGGTAAATTTGAGAGTGTGTAAATTGGGTAAGTGTCTAGTAAACATTTCCTTGCTAAATGATTCTTCCATTCAGTTCTAGCATTATAGTCTATAAGGTATATCTATCCATCTTTAGGGATGTTCAGGAAATATAAGCAGACGGCATGCATAATTTTTATGATTCCTATTCATCGGTGGAAAATGTTTAGATAATAAGTTCAACAAACTGCCTTGGTGTTCAACTTATTATCTGAAAATTTCTTAAAGGAACTACTCGTCAATACGGTGGCTGGATGAGGACATGGGAAATTTTATTTTTATCTCGTCTAAACGAGATAACTATCTCGTTTAAACGAGATAGCAGATGGGAAATTTTATTTTTATCTCGTTTAAACGAGATAGCAGGTGGGAAATTTTATTTTTATCTCGTTTAAACGAGATAACTTGTCTTGTTTAAACGAGATAGCAGGTGGGAAATTTTATTTTTATCTCGTTTAAACGAGATAACTTATCTCGTTTAAACGAGATAGTTATAATACAACAGTTACTAGTGGCCAGTCCCGACGGTTGCGCTCGTATATAGGTGGTACCCAAACACCACCCCATCCCATCACCCATAGTACATTGTGCTCCGCAGGCGCTCGTATATGGGTAGTTACCCACCCACCACCACATCCCGCCACGCATATTATCTTATGCGCCGCAGGCACTCGTATATAGGTAGTTATCCACCCTTCACCCATAGTATATTGTGCGCCGCAGGTGCTCGTATATAGGTATAGTTATCCACCCACCACCCCATCCCATCACCCATAGTATCCAATGCGCCGCAGGCGCTCGTATATAGGTTTGTACCCACCCACCATCCCATCCCATCACGTCACCCATAGTGATGGGATGGGGTGGTGGGTGGGTAACTACCTATATACGAGCGCCTGCGGCGCATAAGATACTATGGGTGGCGGGATGGGGTGGTGGGTAAGTAACTACCTATATACGAGCGCCTGCGGCGCACAATATTCTATGGGTGATGGGATGGGGTGGTGTTTGGGTACCACCTATATACGAGCGCCTGCGGCGCATAAGATAATATGGGTGGTGGGATGGGGTGGTGGGTGGGTACTACCTATATACGAGCGCCTGCGGCGCATAAGATACTATGGGTGGCTGGATGGGGTGGTGGGTGGGTACAAGAAGTTCCCTATACATTCCCGGTGCAACCGTCTGGACTGGCCACTAGTAACTGTTGTATTATAACTATCTCGTTTAAAATTTCCCACCTGCTATCTCGTTTAAACATGATAAGTTATGTCGTTTAAACGAGATAAAAATAAAATTTCCCATCACTTATCTCGTTTAAACGAGATAAGTTATCTCGTTTAAACGAGATAAAAATTTAATTTCCCACCTGCTATCTCGTTTAAACAAGATAAGTTATCTCGTTTAAACGAGATAAAAATAAAATTTCCCGCCTGCTATCTCGTTTAAACAAGATAAGTTATCTCGTTTAAACGAGATAAAAATAAAATTTCCCACCTGCTATCTCGTTTAAACAAGATAAGTTATCTCGTTTAAACGAGATAAAAATAAAATTTCCCATGTCCTCATCCAGCCACCGTACGTCAATGAGTATTTTAGTAAATAAAGAGTTAATTTCAAACTTTGAGAAATTCCATTTGCACACCATATCACAACTTTACTTGAAACTTGTTGACTGCAAGTTCCCAACTTTATAAGAATAGTCAATTTGGTAAATAAAAAACCCAAACATCAAGCTAAAGCTGGGAAGTTGTAACATGGAAATCACAAAATGTACATTAAACGTTAATCAATGGTGATAACTTGAAATTATTTGTGGTTCATTTCCTATTTAGGAGGAAGAATGGGGCAACAGTGGTGAAACGCTGTTTCGTGTAATCATCACATGCCGGTTGTTAAAACATATTGCCGAACGACAACGGCAAATATCTGTTATGCTGTTTTGTTTTGTTTTTGGTTTTTGCTTTGTATTTAAATAGAGCTATCTACTTCTTTTGGCATATATAATTCATAACAATGTAAACAATGTAGGCACATCTAGGAGACAGTACTATACAACTTCTATACGTGTAAATAACAAGAGGGTAACAATTGAAGTCAGTGCACCATGCATGGTTCATAACTTTAGGCCGCTTGTATTGATATTGTGTGAAGATGAAATAATACCAATAAGAATCCCATGTATTATTGTCGATTATATAGTTCTCGAGAGGACTCAAAATGACTCGACAGGACTGAAAAGGACTCGAAAGGACGCATTCATCCTCTCCGGTACTGTACTGTCCCTGCAAAAAGTTTATGTATTTACGCCTTTGTAACCGGGAAGCGTCAAGGAGGAAATCGCGTTCTCTCATTGAAAACGTTTAGCAAGTAAGACGTTTTATTACGATTTTTGTTTTATAACTGATAAATAGAACTTGTGCCGTAGCTGCTTTTGAATGCATGGAGTCAGAGTTTCTGGCATTACAAAAGGGTCTCTTGGGGGGGGGGGGGGGGCGAAGTCACACTTTTTATATTTGACTGAAATAAAAAAAATGTAGAAAAAGGAGTCGGGGAATAAGGAATAAGGAAAAAGAAACGGAAGTCACCTACTTCCAGAACTGATGTAGGTTATTAACATACCGGTGATGAAGAAACAATAGATGACGTAAGCGAAGAATTCGCATCGTTCAGCCACTGCTCCACTGACGATGGTCGACGCTGTTGCAGCGAACACATACTGGAAGAAAAAGTGAGCGAACTGCTCCGGGGGTAGGTACGCCGAGGCAAAGAATTCGTACCCAATAAATTGGTTCCCTTCGCCGTATGCGAATGAATAGCCGACCAACCAATACGAAATGCCAGCGATGACTGAAACGAGAATTACTGAATCTTATTGCAAGAAACATGAAACCACCTGGTGCTCAACTTTTTGTAAGTAAATTTAATTTTTGTTCACCAATTCAACCATATTAGCGACCAACCAGTAATAGTATCTCACAGTTTTGATGTAACTGGCGACTTTTGATGCAACTCTCGAGCTTTTATGTAAAATCGCCAGCTTTTGACGTAAAATAAGATCACCATTTTTTGGAAAAAACAGGCAATTTTTGAATTAAAAAAAAGCCAGCTTTTGATGTAAAATCACCTTGTACCATAAAACATTTAGTGATTTCGGCGATCGCTCATGCGCATGTCAGAAGGAAATCAGTCATATTTGGAGACTGATCATACATAAGAGGACCCAGACCGGCGATCGCCCACACGCATGTGACTTGTGTCAGAAATAATTCAGTCATATCTGGAGCATGACAATGCCTATAGGAGGACCAACACCCACACATACGATCGCCTATACTGTGTATGGCATCTTATTTATATATGGTACATATAAAACATTTCGTGATTCCGAAAACCTGGTAACACACGAGAATACACACCGGGGATCGCCCATACCAGCGTGACGTCGCTATGGATCAGTCATAGCGTAAGTCTATAGAATTATAGAGACTCCCAGCATCAATCGACAATATGAGTTTAACTGTGTCGGAATGCGTTTAATCAGTCAGGAAAAAGCTGTCAGCACTCATTAATAGCCCGACCCTTACATCATTAGCTAGACGTCACATAATTGGCGACATTAATAGTAATAACATGAACTTGTCGGGCAATTGTGGTGTAATAGTGGCCCACTAGAAATGGTTAACGGCCCTCGAGCTTATTATCGGTCATCGACTTCGTCTCGGGCCGCCTGTAAGCTCTTGGGCCGTTAACCATTTCTGTGAACCACTAAGCCGTTCAAGATCAGCAAGATCGTGTTATTGCTATATTATTAAATCCTTAGCGTATCTGCTTGGTGTTTATTACCAACGCACCTATTTAATACGACCATTTAAAATTCTAACGCATGTGAGTTTAGTGCATTTGTATGGGAAATCCTGACATACGTATGGGTGGTATCCGACACGCGATTGCCAATAATAAATTCGTTTTGCACTAATCTAAATCAACTACGAACAACAAAGTTGCTACCAAGTTAAACCAAAGTATAGAAAATCGTTCAGAGAGGGTGTTTTGGGATTTATTTTTGCTATCAGTGTACCAGCCGCTCTCCATCAATTTTCCTTTTAAATATCATTATTAACAGGGAGTACGCTGGGCGAAGCTTTGGTGCATATTTTGGCGCCTCAGATACTATAAATGTAGACGATCACTTCATACGTTATTCTCATCGACCACATACGTGCAGATTGTGTCATATTTACAAATTTATTCGTTTTTCAAGGTCTTATTTCGTTTACAATAAACCTAATATGTGATTAACTTAGGGCCAGGAACCACCAAGGTAACCACCGAACACACACGTGAGACATGGTATATTGTGTCGATTTATCCCTATTCCTTGAGCTCATCTCCTGATTATACAGAAGCATTCTCATTTGACCAAGCCACTTTAAAAGATCATATATGCTACCTGAGAATTTAAATAGCAAACAGCTTGTTACAGAAACCTATAATGTTTCTCGTAATGGAATCCATATATACGTTTGACATGTGTAGTAGATGATGGCACTTTGCCTATTTATTTATATTCTTTCGTTCAACCGAATGTATCATTCATTTGAGACCAGAAACTGCTACTATAACATTCGTATGGGCGATCGCCTGTGTGGATTCTCATATGATCTGTAATGTTTCCGGACTGACTAAATGGCGTCCGCACAGGTCACAATCGTATGGGCGATCGCCAGTGTGTATTCTGCTGTGTGTTGCCAGGGTTTCTGCATCACTAAATGTCTTATATATGGCACACGTCATATTCGAATGTTCGATCAGCGGTGTTGACCCTCTTATGCATTTTCAGACTCCGGATATGAGTGAATTCCGTCTGACACACGTCACACTGTTATGGGCGATCCCCTGTGTGAGTCCTCTTGTGCTTTGTCAGACTCCAGATATGACTGAATTCCTTCTGACACACGTCAAAGATCGACTGGTGATTTTCCATCAAAAGCTGGCTTTTTTCAAAACTCGTTCCCATGCATTTGTTTACATCAAAAGCTGGCAATTTTACTTCAAAAGTGGTGACCATATTTTGCATCAAACGCTGTCGTTTTTACATCAAAACTCATTAGTTACAACAAAAGCTGAAGATTTTACATCAAAACTCGTTAGTTGCATAAAAAGTCGTCAGTTACTTCAAAACCTGGCGTAACACACTAAAGATTTTTCAGGAGTAAATGTTCCATGAAGTGTTCAAATACAAGGAACAACTCCCACGAATAGGCGGAGAGCTTCGATCTCATACAACTTCCACGAATAGGCGGAGAGCTTCGATCTCATTATTTTTTTTATATATAAAACTAGACCAATATTATCGGTCCACAACAGCTAGGGATATCGGTTGGGTTGATACTGTTTTGGACCCGTTACTCTTTTATAACAGACATTTATTGAAAAGACATACATGTACTACACATTTACACAAGGAGCCCGGGCATTCAAATGAACCCATGAATGCTTTTAATCATCTGACATGTCCGCGATTAATCTGTCTTCATAATTATATATAATTTACCGTGACAGAAAAAGGTAAAGTGATGACACGATCGTTTGATGCATGTATATTGCTTGCATACACTTTCTGATTGCGCGACAAATCGAAATTCTCTGGAAAACAAGGCTTTGTTTACTTATAAATCTTGTTGCTTTGACATTCAACGAACCTCTGATAAACTCATCTCTGATAACATCATGCTTGGGAAAGGTTGCCTTCTATTTTCATATACGAAAAGTGCCCTTTTGACCTAACCCGCAGACATACAAGCAAGATAACTCCCGTCCACGATTCTGTGCGTAAATTCTGTTACAGAAGAGTAATGGGACGGGAATCGGTCCAAAACAGCATCAACACAACCGATATCCCAAGATTTTGTGGACCGAGTAGACTTGGTCTAATATAAAAAATACACATAATAATTACATTGTGTCAGATAGGACGGTTCTAAGAGAAAATCGACGATAGCTGCAACTCGCACCGAGAGAAGAATTGTATAGATGCAGAGAAGGATGACAACATAAAACATCAAAGCACGCGCGAGTGTCGACTGTGGACCATCACTGTATCGCGATTTATTGTATATCAGCTGAAATAGCGTCTGAGGGGCCTGCGGACTGTGCATTAGGGGCCTATACGCGCACATTTTGGACCTAAATATTCATATAGGTTCATATTCGACTTATTTCATTCTGAAATATGAGTTAAGCCCACAGCGGACTTATATCTGTTATTCTGTTGGATGACGCGGGCCACAGTGAAAACACATATATGAAGAGCGTACATATGGTCTGCAAATAGGCTCATATTGAACCTAAATATTCACATTTATTTGATTCTGAAATAGGCCCATAGTGAGCTTATTTTAATTTGTGTGTTTAATTTTTTTAATTAATTTTCTTTAAATAAAAATTTTGATAAACTAACGCCGTTATTATAAGCTCCGCCAGGGTACCCCGAGTCACCACACCAAATTTGGTTGAAATAGGTTTAGGGCTGGGAGAAAAATCCGAACAGACAGGCGGACAGACAGATCCACTCTGTTATATATATATAGATTTTGATCAAATTAATTCGTCATACCTAAATTCAGTGTTTCGCAGGGTTTTTCTTGTGATGTGGTCGGGATGGCATCGTTATTATCTTCTAAAACTTAGCTCATTTAAGCTGCAACGGAAGAACTGTGAAGCAATATACTTACAGACATCCAATAGATTCTTTATGAGGATGTTGGTTGAATTTTTACTGCGCACTGCTCCTGCTTCAAGAAATGCGAAACCACATTGCATAACTGAAAGGAAAAGAGACCGACAAAATGTTGATAAAAGAGACACAATACGATTAATATGCCCATGTCACCACACAGACTCACGTTTGGGCTCACTTTGTGTTTATCGTGGTTTCAGTCGAAAAAATTTGTATTATGACGCTCTGTGTTATAGGGGAGGAAAGACCGCACAGAAGGTGCATTTTTCTGGGAAATCACAACATTACACTCAGACCCCCATCATGCAGGAAATATACTGGCACATTTGACAATATCTATACACGAATCGTGTAATACTCCCTTTGCGTGAATCCACCCTTATGGAAGCAACTTAGCTTCGCCATCTCCCGGCGCTAAGTTATGATTGCTTAATTAGCCAACTGAATCATCGCCCCCTCCTCGTTCGCTCACTCACTCACACCATATATGTTGTATGTGTATATGCGTGAGGGTGGTGGGTGTGTGCGCGTGCACGTGGTGCGCGAAAGTATGCGTGTGAACCGCATAACGAGAAATAAAAATAATTTATGATTTGGTTGTAATTTTGGTTGGTTACTGACAATCTTGATATACAAGAATCATGGTGGTGACATTTTCGTTGAACATTAATCCGCGCTTATCGGAAATGGGGGTCAGCTTCTAAATCACTGGACGGCGTATATATGGTGACATAATAATAAAAAATGCAGTGTGCACCTAATGGTCCGAGTCACGTCAACATTTAGAAATCAAGATTTTATTTCGGGCGAAAATATTGCGCATTGCCAGTTTATCTGGCTACGTCTTCGTTGTGTTGCATAACTGGTAATTTCGCATCATCACACCACGTATACTAAATTCTTCCTCTCAGCAGATTGGCATCCTCTCAGATACAATATATTATAAAATGTCTCTCAGAGGTAAAGATAGTTCACAATCCGAATAAGTTAGTTAGCACGCTTATTAAATTTGATTTCCACATAATTGAACCCACGCGCTATAAGTGCATTAGACAGATATGTGTCCAATACATTTCATGAATTATAATTTAGATTTCATTTCAGTTATTTTAAAATCAATATATACCACATTTAGGAAACCCAAATATTATCGCCAATTTTCGGCGAAAGAAAATTACTATAATATCATAATTATTAGTTTAAACGTTGTTTTCTGAAAAAAATTATGCCTTCACAAATGTACATCACATGCACGCGAGGATAGAAACTTATTTCTTATCAGCCACGTATTCTACTATAGTACATTATATTTTTCCGTATATTTGTTATTCAATATTTATTGTTCGTCCTCTTAGAAAATGACAAATCTTCCTCTTATTCCGCTTATTGTGTTGCTGAATGGCATGAGAGGTGATTTGATCAAAGTATTAAACTAATTTTCATAAAGAAATGCATTCTGATTTATCACATAATTAGCCCCTAAATCCGGCCTCTTATTTTTAGTAAGACAAACGTGTGTTATCGGCACGCACAGTGGCGCACGAGCTTAGCGCAATGATATCGATCAATGTTTTGATTATGTTAATTAGAATATAATTATTATATTCAATTTATGTTGGGTTATTGGTGTTGACTGTGATGTAAACATGGTGATAAGGGTGGTTGAACAATTTTGTCAAAATAAAAAGACGCATTTAAAACGGAACTATATTTTTTCTTGAAGGTGTCTTTATAATTCCTCTTTGGTTGTGATAAGGAAATCAATATATTTATTTAACCCCAGTCGAGATCGTTTTTCTTTGCTAAAATTAGATTACGTGATAAAATGGATATCAAATTCGTCGCATTACTATACAAATTTTTATTAACCTCGTCCACTAAATTCAATTCGAGCCTCGCTAAAGCTCGGCTCGAATCGAATTTAATCAATTTCAGAGCACTCGGTTAATAAATTTCGTATAGAATTGCGACTCACTGGAGATCCTATATATACCATATGGGGTGGAGTACCTTTCCTATGCAGTTCATATTATAGTTTGCGACCCACCATGCATATTGCAGATTATAATTTTCTGGGTACAATATAACACAAGAAAATTAACGATACACTATGCGCCAGACAATGTACTTATGTACATAATACTATAATACATAGCACATTAAGCTCGATACAAGGTTCTGAGTATGGGCATAATTAATAATAATCGATGACATATAACAGGATATTAATTAAGCAGAAATAGTATATACTAGCTGATGTGCCCGACTTCGTCCGGGCTATTTAGGGATTTCTTTGTGATCGCCTCCGTCTGGGCAGAATATACAGCGAGAAAACAAACTATTGTTCAATCGGTCCAGAAACATACCTATATGAGCAAGGTCAAGGTCAATGACACGACCGCAAGTGAAATTGGACCCGCCCATATTGCCAAATTTGAGTCGGATCGGTCGTGGTCCAGAAACATGCCTATATGAGCGTATATGAGCGAGATCAAGGTCACGGTCTCAAGTGAAATTGGCCCCGCCCATATTGTTCCCGGGGTCAAAGTAGGCCTACATACAAAATATATAAATATCCCCAACACTCGGTATCACATCGGGTGCATCTGGAATTTGAATATGGACACCCCTCCCCTCAAATGAAAAGTAACAACATATTCGGATACAGGGATATAACTACAGAGTGTCATTGGGGTTTCCATATTTACTTTTCCAACAGCACCCCGTTATTATTTCAAAAGTTGGAAATGTCATACCTGTTAGGTTGATTTTACACAACATATATACAGGCTGACAATGTTTAATGTCACAACAAGTATAATTAGTGAGCAATTTGTTTTGAGACCAATCAGTCTGAATCACTAGCATACATATTTTTTCGACTTTTGGTTAAAATTGTGGTCTAAATGGACATTATTTAAATAATTAAATAATTGGCGGTATCAGGTTGGGCATTTCTAAGGTGGAAAGCTGGAGGAACCGCTTGGAAATGTCCAACTCAAGGTGGGCTGGGTGCAAATTGAATTCGCAAATTGACATTAAACATTGTCAGCCTGTATATATGTTGTGTAAAATCAAACTATCAGGTATGACATTTCCAACTTTTGAAATAATTACGGGGTGCAGTTGGAAAAGTAAAGATGGAAACATCAAGGACACTCTCTTGTTATGTCCCTATATCCGAATATATTGTTACTTTTCATTTGAGGGGAGGGGTGTCCATATCCAAATTCCAGATGCACCCAATGTGATACCGAGTGTTGGGGATATTTATACCTTAGACTGGGCGAGGGGCGAAACACCTAAAAGAACTCCTCACCCCACCGCCATTCACCTTGTATCAGAGTTGTCTGAATCCATAGTTCAAATGAGACGGACACGCTGAATTTACAATTACTGACACACAATTAATATGGGAAAGTTGCAATGCGTGCTATCATTTTGTGATTAATGACAAAACAAACCGCTCTAAGAGACTTCCTATTGTCACTTACAAGATGCTTATCTGCTGAGAGCAAGATCTTAGTTTAATTACGCGGTGTGACCATGCATCTCTGGCAAACTCAAATGGTTCAGTCAGACAAGGGACCTTCCATGTACCCTGTAATATATATTAAAGGAAATTCCATGTACTTTATAATATATATTAAAGATGCATTATCCGAATTAACGCTCCCAAATTACTATTTCTTTGGTTTCGGGGGTAATCAATATTTGATTCGAGTCGAGGAACCCATCCATCAAAGCTCAGAGTGATCAGATATCGATTTTTAAAGTTTGTTATTCCTCGAGATGTGCAATTATTTGTGGCCCAGAAAAGAGTTGTCAAACAGTCTCGGACAAAATTGCGGAAGAAGGTGGATAACTCTAAAATCAAGTGGTAAAACGGCAAAATTTCGTGATACCCAAGTGATAATACGGCCATATTTCTTTGAACAAAATGTTGATAAATAACACGTTTTGGGAAATTTGATACACTAGTGGACAGTGATTAGCATTATTTTGTTGCAATTAATCGATTCTGATAACTAAAGCGTATTTTGAAGAATGGTTGTTGTTGTTGTTGTTGTTGTTGTATCTTGATTATATGGGGACCGTCATATCGGATTGAGTATCTTTAAATAAATTTCAAAGATTGTTTATCTCTTGATTCTCTTCCGTGGATGTTCTGTGTCGTTTCAGGTGAATTAAATAATACGTTTAAGTTATAGATGGACCAGTCAACAGGAGCTCATGTCAATAGAAAATATGTTTTTCTTAATTTTTCCAGAACATGCACAATAAATCTTACCGTTTTGAGAACGGTAAAAAAAACGCTTAAGTAGAACGCTTAAGTAGAACATGTGCAATATCAAATGTTGCTTATGTGTTTTTGTGGAGTAATAGCGCAAACATAACCTTTTATGAGTTTCATAGTCCAATATATTTTGTTTTTATCCATGGGGCTAATTTTCAATCAATTACACAAAAGATATTTCATTGTCCGCGCCCAATTTCACAGTTGCAATGCATTCTCGAATCACCAAGACATAATAATACATGCATGTTAAATGGTGGGTAGTGAAATATGATATGATCGTATGTTAATAGCCGATGGGGAGATAACTTAATTTACAAACAAATCAGCAACCTGATACGAGGGCAGTTAGAAGTTGAACACATCGGGCATGTAAGTCGTATCGCCAACCCGGAATGGTGATATCCACCATGCAAAACATAATTTATTTAAGTGGAATGTTCACTCAATGGGATAGCGACCATAGCTTGCTCTCACCCCGATAAATTTAATGGAAATTCCGGCTCATTTCCGATTTTATCATAAATAGTAGACACTTGTTTACGTTAGGTAGTTAGTTTGAAACATAACCATCAGCCATTGACGGCGGATACTGAGTGTATGAATAGAACAATATATGTTTAATTACCATTCTAGCCTTCAGAGTGGTTCGCCATAATACTATCCGCGACCAAGTGTAGGTGCTCACCATATTTTCGGGTGTCAAAGCCGCGGATCGATCATGCGATGAGATGTCGCCAAACCGGATTTGGGATGTCAAAGATGCGGATGATATACTTCGCATTTTGACCATTTCTGTTTGAAAATATCCCCATTATGATTCGGACAGGCCAGCACATGGATCATATTTCTGGTGAGGGTGCATGTGCAAGGGCGAAAACGTGTATGTTTGTTTGTGTTTTATGTCCTGATGTCATATTAATAGTACAGGCTATTCTGTGTTATTCGATATTATAGGCCCGGAACTGTACAACGAATGGAAACATTAAATCAGTGTAAATCATGAGTTAGCAGGGACGTTGCTAGAGGTTCCCTAGAGTTTCTTAATTCACCCCCTATCAGAAACTTCATATCTGCACCCGCTGTTAGATTCGAGTTTTCATCGAGATTACAACGGGTTCTTCCATCTGTTGGATATGACAACCCCTATGTTTAGATTTTTTCATCTGGTGACCATTTCAGTTCACAAATTTGCCGGAAATTATTTAAATTATCTAAATATGCTGGTTTTGTCTGAAAACAATTTACACACTAAATATTTAAAAAATTTGAACTAATTTACGAACCAATATCCCAGCCTGATGACCCAAACCTATACCCACCACAACAAACTCAACCCACAACACACACACCCACCCCCATGTACACGATTTCTATATTGGATGCATGTGCCATTATTATATATGTATGTACATGTATGACATGTGTATTAATATGTATACTGTGTCATACCGAACACGTCCGGCAATTGGAGAATACGTTCTCAGTCTGCATGATTTTGTTTATACGTGGTGTTATAGCTTGGTAAGCCCATGCTGACAACATGTGTTACATAGACACAATAAAGCGGTGACAGGCCCATCGACATCCAGATGAGAAGGCACACATTGTGATCATGTGTATGGATGTTTATGGTTAAAATAGAATCGTCACAATATTATCTAATGACTCTTGAAAAAGTCAGACATTGTTGATATACGATATCTGTATATTCAATAAGATGATTCGGTTTTATTGTCGTGTAACGGTCTACTCTAGTGGGAACGAGTCATAAAATCTATTTAAAAAATAACATGATTATAACAAATCGTTGATACTTCGTAGCGTTTCGTCCTGCATGGGGGTCTATATACAAATCCCAAGTATGTTAATACTAAACGAATATCCGATTAGCTGCATGCATACGAACGACAGCATCCACGTGCGTGTGATCAAGGCATCACGTTATCATTCATTCACCTTTTTGAAATCGCAAATGTGAATGCTGAGATAGATGCTCAATTAATTTCAATTAAAATCCATTCATAATAGATATGTACACAATATTTCGAACATGTTATGGATTCTTATTTAAGATGACATTCACTGTCCAATGGATCAGTCTCAGATACACATAAAAACACGCAGAAACTCATCATAACTCCTTAAGTGCTCCTTTGGGAAGTTACCAAGTATTGGAACGCTCACGGACATAATTTATATCCAGCTGCATAATTTTCTGCACATGTTCCACTTTTATCTGGTCGGTCGTTATATAATACAAATAAAAAGTACGAGTCCTATAGAACACGACCAGGAAAAAACATGTTGTAAATTTCCAGGTGTTCAATAATCCTCTTTATGCAGGTAAAACTTACATACCATTACTTATTCGGATCTGATTCAGTACCCTTTGAAAAGCAATTCACATTTGCGTATATCTCATTCTTTCTGGTATATAGGTAACAACCGCGAGTGCGACTTATTTATTTTAATATACCTTCCAATGTTTAGTTTATAGCTGAATGGGAGTGTCCATTGAGCAAAGAAAGAGATAACATTTGTTCCCAAGACTTGTTAGAAAGAATGATCAGGCACCTGATTGAATAAACGAATATAATCACACACAACACCGCGACTTATTTGTTTCCAAGTTACTAATATACCACACTATGCACGCGACTGCATGTCATTGGTGAACAACAACGTACACATGTATACCCGTTCTGTTGGCAGTCTTGGCCGCTCTCGACCATTTAACATTTTTTATGTGCGAAATAGTCATTGACGAGAAGTGTCCTTATATAAAATGTATAATTATGTTTATCCATTATAAACGGCCACATGCAGGCACCACATGACTACAGGATTATTCTGAACGTAGCTGTCGCCTGTTCATATTCAGGGAACATCCTTTCAGATAAATAATAAACTCTTCCAATGTTTAGTTTGTAGCTGTATGGGAGTGTCCATTGAGCAAGGAAAGAGATAACATTTGTTCCCAAGACTTGTTAGAAAGAATGATCAGGCACCTGATTGAATAAACGAATATATTCACACACAACACCGCTGAGATCTGTATGCATAATACAAACAGCCTGTTCCCAATATTTTAGATATGAAATTTGGTACAAATTATATACAATACTACAAGATCAGTGAGTCGACCGATAGATATACATTTCTAGCCTTAGTGTATACATATTAGTACACGACAGACTCAGTCAGTTCAATGACTTAATATCACAAAAATATTTTGTTTATTTGCTGCATGGTAACGACACAAAATGACATAGTGAAAATCAGGGTTTTTTCTCTGAACATAACACATCTATCTGGTTAAAGGTTTTGTGATTCAGGAGACCAATTGGACTCCGAGATAAAATGAGGAAGGTATTCATTGGTTCGCCTGGATCTTCTATATATAACTATAACACTTCTACACAATAAATGTAATTATAAGATACTAATATTTTGATATTATTGTAGAGACATATATACATCGCATGTGTATTCTTATGGTGGGATTCTTATTATTAATACTTTATCTTCGCACAATATAAATAGAGAGGTCCATATGTTTGTAAACCGCTGACTTTCGTGTGTTACCGTCTCGTAACTTACACGTAAAGTGGTTTCATAGCAGCACTAGTCGCCAACGCAGGCCTGCTTCCATGCGCAAAAACATAGTTATATCTGCAATTTTAATCAAGTCAATTCCAACCAAGATTCAAGGTTTAATCAATTTCAGAGCACTCGGTTAATAAATTTCGTATAGAATTGCGACTCACTAGAGATCCTATATATACCATATGGGGTGGAGTACATTTCCTATGCAGTTCATATTATAGTTTGCGACCCACCATGCATATTGCAGATTATAATTTTCTGGGTACAATATAACACAAGAAAATTAACGATACACTATGCGCCAGACAATGTACTTATGTACATAATACTATAATACATAGCACATTAAGCTCGATACAAGGTTCTGAGTATGGGCATAATTAATAATAATCGATGACATATAACAGGATATTAATTAAGCAGAAATAGTATTATACTAGCTGATGTGCCCGACTTCGTCCGGGCTATTTAGGGATTTCTTTGTGAACGCCTCCGTCTGGGCAGAATATTCAGCGAGAAAAAACTATTGTTCAATCGGTCCAGAAACATGCCTATATGAGCAAGGTCGTGGGCCTTTCCTATTTTTAATTGGGCCTTTCCTATTTTTAATGGGCCTTTCCTATTTTTAATGGGCCTTTCCTATTTTTAATATACATTAATGACCTACCAGAGAACCTCACACCAACGGTTAGAATGTATGCCGATGACACATGTCTCACAGTTTCTCACTTCAATCTTAACACCCTGCAATTAGAACTATATAAACGAGGACCTCAAAAGGGTTAGTCTATGGGCCGATAACTGGTTAGTTTCATTCAGCCCCAAGAAAACCAAGGCAATATCCTTCTCATTCATGCCTCAAGATAACTCCCCATGCAGATTTAATATTCCAGGACGAAACTATTTCCTTTGACGAATCGCATAAGCACCTTGGTCTTGAATTTCAATCAAATTTAAAATGGAACAAACAAATAGAATACGCAGCAAAAAAAAGCTGCCTCTAGACTATCACAATTGAGGAAATTTAAAAACGATCTCGATAGAAAGACACTGGAAAAAATTTACAATGCGTATATCCTACCTATTTTGGATTATGCTGACGTCGTATGGGATTCAGCACCCGATTATTTATTGGAAAAACTCGACCGAATACATAAAGACGCCGCTAGAATCGTAACCGGCCTAAACATATCAGAGTCGCCTATATGCCCCTGTAACTTAGACATTGAAGACGCCAATCACTATTTTCATGTTTGCCCTTTATTTGTAGATCAGAGAATTGACTTTTACCGAAATTTAAGTATTAATGGTTTTCAATCATTAGAAGCAAATCATTTCTTACATGGGGTTAAAGGTATATCAAACCGTAAGAACACTACTCTTTTTCGCACTACTCAATCTTTTATAGATAAAACAAAGCGTTTTGAACAAACCCATGTATGATAACATGCATGGTGAATCTCCCCATTCATCTTTCAAACTCACTGAGTTCTAGGTTTTTCTTCATAACCGAGATTGGAATACAGATGGAAACCCGATATCCGCAGCACACACACATCTGATTTTATAAACCAGAATGAAAGAGACATTTGGGCTTATGAAGTACCAAAACGATATTCCGAAGATAGGGCCAGGGTCAATAGTTACGGATATAAACTTTTAAATTTATGCGGAATCACTGATTTATGCATAATTAACGGGAGATTTGGTGAAGATAAGAATAATGGAAAATTAATTAACATCCAAAGACTACATGTAGTGTAATCGACTATATGATCGGTAATATAAGTATTCTCAGATTAATCAAGAACTTCCGTGTGAACCCTTTTTCACCATTTTGGAGTGATGTTCATTCTGGGCTACATATCGAATTAACTTCGGCACCAACGTGCAACCTACCAACTGCTTATCATAAATAAAATCCTTACCAGAACAGATAGAAATCAGACGGTGGGACCCAGAAAAAAATGCCGAGTATCAAACCAACATCGATTACACGAGATCTAAAAACATTCTGGAATGCCTCAATTCTATAGAAGGGAATACCTCATCTTCGGACATTGACAATGTGAGCCGTGACATTTCTGACATGCTTGTATCCGCAGCAAGGAAAACTTTTGGTGTTAAACGAAAGAAGGGAAATAACAAATCGCGTCAGAAACCTTGGTTTGATACGGATTGCCGCGACGCTCGTAAGAAATTTCATATGAAAAAATCCGATTATAATCGGGACAAAACTCTTGAAAATAAACTTTTAATGAATGAGTCGGCCATACATTATCGGAAACTGATGGATAGCAAAATCAAAAATAAGAACGCATCCAATATCGACGAACTCAAAAGATTCAATAATTCTTCGCCGAATGAGTTTTGGAAAGAACTCAATAGACTTTCGAGTTCTGGCGCCAACGCAAATGATAGTCATAAACAATGTCAGGTGCCCCCAAATTTGTTCATGATCATTTCAAAAAAATACATGCCTCAGAACACAGTGACGACTATCTGAGCAGACATGTTGATTCTGGGATTGATTTATCAAACTCGACTTATCTCAATGACTCGATAACTGATGAAGAGGTACGAAGGGCAATAATTAAAACTCGGAATAATAAAGCCCCGGGATCCGACATGGTTCTCAACGAGTATATAAAGTCGTCTTTAGACCAGCTGTTGCCATTGTATACTAAATATGTCAATGTGATATTAAGTTCAGGTATATATCCGACAGATTGGGCGACTGGAATGGTCCAACCGATATACAAAAAATCGGGTGATCCCGGAAGTCCGGATTCGTATCGTGGAATAACATTACTTAGTAACTGTTGTCTATCAAAAGTTTTTACTACTATTTTGAATGCATGATTAGTTTCGTAGTCGGATGACAATGAGACGATAAGTAAATTCCAGACTGGTTTCAGAAGTGGCCATTCTACAATTGACAATATGTTTGTATTACATAGTATTATAAATTTATACCTGTCGTCTGGTCGAAAGTTATTTTGTGCCTTTATCGACTTTCGCAAGGCTTTTGATTTAGTATGGCGAGAAGGCTTATGGTTGAAGCTAATTCAAAGCGGTATATTAATGGGAAGAAAATATGGAGACTTATAAGAAACATGTACAGCAAAATCAAATTATGTGTTAAATCTGATGGAACCAAAACGGACTTCTTTCCTAGTTTTGTAGGATTATTTCAAGGTGAAATTATGTCACCGATATTATTTTCCATCTACATTGACGATCTAACGTCGTTCGTGAACGATTGTGCCATCAAAAGCCTCGATTTTCTAGATGATATATTTATGGACAATGCGGGTGTATATATACCATTGTTTTGTTTGTTTTATGCTGATGATACAGTTATACTTAGTGAAAGCGAAGGTGAAATGCACCGAGCGTTACAGGCTTTCGCAGATTATGCGGATGCGTGGAAGCTCCAGGTGAACACAAAAAAGACGAAAATAATTATATTCTGTAAAAAATTACCTAAATGCATACCAATATTCATATACAGGGGGGTTGAACTCCAAGTCGTTAAGGAATTTGTTTACCTAGGTGTAGAATTTTTCTATACTGGCAGATTTTGTAGCACCATAAAGCGCACATTTAATCTGGCCACACGTGCAATGTACGGACTGTTAAATAAAGTTAGGCATCTCTCTTTACCACCCGATTTGACGCTCAAGCTGTTTGATAGCATGGTAGCGCCGGTAATCTTATACGGCAGTGAAATATGGATTACAGAAAAAATCCAGAGGCTTGAAACATTACATATGAAATTTTGCAAAATATTATTAGGAATGAAATCTAGTACACCAAACTACATGGTATATGGGGAACTTGGTAGGCACCCACTCATAATTGAAATTAAATGCAGACTGTTATCATATTGGTCAAAGTTGGTATCCACAGATGGATCTGAACTCGCAAAAAACATACACCTTATTTTGAGACTTATATACGACAACAAACGAAGCCAGTCGGCTGAATTCAAATGGTTGAATCTCGTGAAGGAATCTCTGCGCGAAGTGGGACTAACATCTAAATGGGAAACTCAATCCTCTCTTACGAAATCTGAAATCCGAAATTGTAAATCAAACATGATTGAACAACACTGGACACAAATATTCAGTGATATTAAAAACTCAGATTCATCCAGAGCAATTATGTACAGTAATATAAAATCTCATTCTGGTATATGCCGATATTTGTTATATCTCCCTAAACACCTGACAGCATCCTTAGTGAAAATCAGAACATAAACCATAGATTACCAATCGAAAAAGTGCGATGGCATAAAACAGAGAGTAAGATGTGCGATACATGTAAATATAACACAATCGGAGACGAGTATCATTTTGTACTTGTCTGTGACAAATTTAAATGTCTATACGTGAGCGCTATATCCCAAAATATTACTGGGAAAATCCTTCGCGCGAAAAGTTTCATGGGCTCTTGTCAATAGAAAATATCTCTCGTTTGAAACAACTCTCTATTTTTCTAACAATCGCCTTTAGAGAAGTCTCTTAATTGCAATTAATTGTATACCTTGTGGAAGGCAGCTGAATTAGCTCATTGCATGGTCAAAAATTCAAACTGATAGTCAAAAGGACATTGAAAACATAAGAAGAATATAACTTATATAGACACACGATTTTTAAAAGAAAATAAGGAACACGGAAAAAAAACAAACAACACGTTTGTAGGGAGGGGTCTCATTTCCATTGTGTACATATTGTATATAAATATTGTATATGTGTTATTGCATGTTATTCATTAATTTGTTTCTTCGCAATAAAAGCATTCATTCATTACTTTTCTTTATAAACACTTTGTGCTATATCTGCTATGTATTTTTATGTATGTTCCACGATTGTATTAGGAGAGGGGCAAGTTTGTAAGTTTTGTAACTTGTGCCCTGATCCCTATGTATATTTTCTAGATACATTAAAATATGTTTAAAGTAAAGTAAGCAATGTCAAGGTCAAGGACACGACCGCACGTGAAATTGGACCCACACATATTGCCAAATTTGAGTCGGATCGGTCGTGGTCCAGAAACATGGCTATATGAGCGTATATGAGCGAGATCAAGGTCAAGGTCAAGGACACGGTCTCACGTGAAATTGGTCCCGCCCATATTGTTCCCGGGATCAAAGTAGGCCTACATACAAAATTTGAGTCTGATCGGTCAAGCAATTTTCGAGTCTATAAGACACACATATATATATACACACATGCATACATACATAGAGACAAAAGTTCCAAAATATATAATAGACTAGCCGATGAGCCCGACGTTGTCCGGGCTATTAAAAAACCAAATTTCAAGTCGATAGCTCTACCCAACCCGAATTTCAAGTCGATAGCTCTACCCGTTTCCGAGATCTGGTCTGTGCATGCGCGAAGCTGGCGTCGCACGGGCTCGGCGACCCGATAAAATTCGTATCCGGGGCAAAATACATTCACATACCAAATTTCAAGTCGATAGCTCCACCCGTTTCCGAGATCTCGTCTGCGCATGCGCGAAGCTGTCGTCGCACGGGCTCGGCGACCCGATAAAATTCGTATCCGGGGCAAGATACATTCACATAGCAAATTTCAAGTCGATAGCTCCACCCATTTCCGAGATATCGTCTGCGCATGCGCGAAGCTGTCGTCGCACGGGCTCGGCGATCCGATAAAATTCGTATCCGGGGCAAGATACATTCACATAGAAAATTTCAAGTCGATAGCTCCACCCGTTTCCGAGATCTCGTCTGCGCATGCGCGAAGCGGGCGCCGCACGGGCTCGCCAATACGACAACGTCCACCGCCTGGTCAAACTACACACACGTACCAAGTTTCGTCCCGATCGGTCGAGAATCGTAGATTTGTATTAATGACAGACAAACATACAGACAGACAGACAAACAAACAAACAAACAGAGGTCTTCAAAATATATATGAGATTAGCAGGTTAGCCCGCCACTGGCGGCGTTCGTCAGAAACATGACAATTTTTAATTTTTTGTAATTATTTTTTTAAGACATTTTTTTTTTCAATGAGTTAATAGTTAATATTAATTTTTTGTTTATAACATGAGTTAATTGTGCATTTTTAATTTACTGGATTTTTGAATTAATTGTTTTGATTAACTTTTTAATTTAATTTTTGGTTTTTCAATATTTTACCCGTGCATTTTTAATTTACTGGATTTTTGAATTTTTTTAATTAAATTTTTGGTTTTTCAATATTTTACCCGATTAGAACTTATTTTACCCGATTACGGTGAAGAAGACATAAGAATCACTAAACACGCAGTACCCGTCCCTAAAAGAGGTATGATTGAAGGTACATCGGGCGGAAAAAGTGACCCGATGAAAATTTCCCCCGTGCCTAGGAACGACAGACATAAGAATCACACAACACGCATTTTTTGTTTTCACACAACACGCAGTACCCGTCCCTAAAAGAGGTATGATTGAAAATTTCCCCCGTTCCTAGGAACGACAGACATAAGAATCACACAACATGTTAATTCTGCCTTTTTAATCGAGATAAATGCATTTCGCGTTTTGCGTCCGTAGTTTCGTACGCATGGTTAACCGTTTAGCAACGTCGATGGCAATACAGAGCGTTTGTCGGTTAACGACTCCAAATACGGTCAATATAAAGATCGTTGATGCCTTAACCCCCGAAGTGTCGATTGCGGTGATTTTGATGATTGGGAAGGGAGAAGCGGTGCTCTGAGCTTGTCCAAAATGCAACGTGGACGATCCCCGTGCGTTTTTACCCTTATATACGAAGTTTGAGCTCGATCAGACTAGTCGTTTTCGATTCTATAAAGTAACCACACACATATATATATATACACACATATATACGGAAGTCTCAAAATATAGCCGATTAGCCCGACGTTGTCCGGGCTATTCAAAAACCAAATTTCAAATCGATAGCTCCACCCGTTTCCGAGATCTGGTCTGCGCATGCGCGAAGCTTGCGTCGCACGGGCTCGGCGACCCGATAAAAATCGAATCCGGGGCAAGATACATTCACATAGCAAATTTCAAGTCGATAGCTCCACCCGTTTCCGAGATCTCGTATGCGCATGCGCTGCACGGGCGTCGCACGGGCTCGCCAATACGACAAGGACGACCGCCTGGTCAAACTACACACACGTACCAAGTTTCGTCGCGATCGGTCGAGAATTGTAGATTTGTATAAATGACATACAGACATACAGACAAACAAACAGACAGAGGTTTTCAAAATATATAGGAGACTAGCCGATGAGCCCGACGTTGTCCGGGCTATTCAAAAACCAAATTTCAAGTCGATAGCTCAACCCGTTTCCGAGATCTCGTCTGCGCATGCGCGAAGCTGGCGTCGCACGGGCTCGGCGACCCGATACAATTCGTATCCGGAGCAAGATACATTCACATAGCAAATTTCAAGTCGATAGCTCCACCCGTTTCCGAGATCTCGTCTCCGCATGCGCTGCACGGGCGCCGCACGGGCTCGCCAATACGACAACGTCGACCGCCTGGTCAAACTACACACACGTACCAAGTTTCGTCCCGATCGGTCGAGAATCGTAGATTTGTATAAATGACATACAGACAAACATACAGACAGAGGTCTTCAAAAATATATATGAGATATATAATTATTTCTAATGCGTACAATCCCCACCATAGCAAGAATACTACATGCATACACACATTTCTAGCAACGGCACAACAGGGGTCAATACTATGAACAGTTTTATACATGTAAATTCAAATATTATTTACTAATATATATATATGTGTGTGTTTGTTAAATATCACAGTAGTTTCATACTACAGAGAAAATTGAACCTTAATATTTGTACATTAAATTATGGATATATAAACATATTATTAATTGTTTATCAGTTAAGTTGCATCGTCTCTCGGTCATACACTTGCTCCGAATAGGGACACGGCGACGGGGGTGGGGTGACACGTGTGGTGTTGGGTGGCTTGGTGTGTATATCACCTCATCTTTCTTTTAGGTGTTTCGCCCCACGCCCAGTCTAAGGTATAGATATCCCCAACACTCGGTGTCACATCGGGTGCATCTGAAATTTGAATATGGACACCCCTCCCCTCAAATGAAAAGTAACAACATATTCGGATACAGGGACATAACTAGAGAGTGTCCTTCGGGTTTCCATATTTACTTTTTCAACTGCACCCCGTTATTATTTCAAAAGTTGGAAATGTCATACCTGATAGTTTGATTTTACACAACATATATACAGGCTGACAATGTTTAATGTCACAACAAGTATAATTAGTGAGCAATTTGTTTTGAGACCAATCAGTCTGAATCACTAGCATACATATTGTTTCGACTTTTGGTTAAAATTGTGGTCTAAATGGACATTATTTAAATAATTAAAGGTTAGGCATTTCTTAGGTGGAAAGCTGGAGGTACCGCTTGGAAATTTCCAACTCAATGTGGGCTGGTTGCAAATTGAATTCGCAAATCTGGGAGATTGATATTGTTCACGGGGTGCAGTTGGAAAGTAAAGATGGAAACATCAATGACACTCACTTGTTATGTCCCTGTATCCGAATATATTGTTACTTTTCATTTGAGGGGAGGGGTGTCCATATCCAAATTCCAGATGCACCCGATGTGATACCGAGTGTTGGGGATATTTATACCTTATACTGGGCGAGGGGCGAAACACCTAAAAGAACTCCTCACCCCACCGCCATTCATCTTTTATCAGAGTTGTCTGAATCCATAGTTGAAATGAGACGGACACGCTGAATTTACAATTACTGACACACAATTAATATGGGAAAGTTGCAATGCGCGCTATCATTTTGTGATTAATGACAAAACAAACCGCCCTAAGAGACTTCCTATTGTCACTTACAAGATGCTTATCTGCTGAGAGCAAGATCTTAGTTTAATTACGCGGTGTGACCATGCATCTCCGGCAAACTCAAATGATTCAGTCAGACAAGGGACCTTCCATGTACCCTATAATATATATTAAAGTACCTTCCATGTACTTTATAATATATATTAAAGATGCATTAACACTCCCAAATTACTATTTCTTTGGTTTCGGGGGTAACAAATATTTGATTCGAGTCAAGGAACCCATCCATCAAAGCTCAGAGTGATCAGATATCGATTTTTGAAGTTTGTTATTCCTCGAGATGTGCAATTATTTGTGGCCCAGAAAAGAGTTGTCAAACAAACGGTATCGGACAAAATTGCGGAAGAAGGTGGATAACTCTAAAATCAAGTGGTAAAACGGCAAAATTTCGTGATACCCAAGTGATAATACGGCCATATTTCTTTGAACAAAATGTTGATAAATAAAACGTTTTGGGAAATTTGATACACTAGTGGACAGTGATTAGCATTATTGTGTTGCAATTGATCGATTCTGATAACTAAAGCGTATTTTGAAGAATGGTTGTTGATGTTGTATCTTGATTATATGGGGACCGTCATATCGGATTGAGTACCTTTAAATATATTTCAAAGATTGTTTATATCTTGATTCTCTTCCGTGGATGTTCTGTGTCGTTTCAGGTGTATTAAATAATACGTTTAAGTTATAGATGAACCAGTCAACAGGAGCTCATATCAATAGAAAATATGTTGTTCTTAATTTTTCCCGAACGTGCACAATAAATCTTACCGTTTTGAGAACGGTAAAAAAAAAACGCTTAAGTAGAACGCTTAAGTAGAACATGTGCAATATCAAATGTTGCTTATGTGTTTTTTGTGGAGTAATAGCGCAAACATAACGTTTTATGAGTTTCATAGTCCAATATATTTTGTTTTTATCCATGGGGCTAATTTTCAATCAATTAATATAATTTAACAACTTATGTTCAACCTGTGCAAAGCAATAGATTCGGCATGAATAATTGCTTCATAGGTCTTTATTCATCTTGTTGGTAAGTACTCTACGAATTGTTAGCGTAAGGAACATTTGCACCAATTACACATAGTGGAAAACAAGACTATAAAATACGGACATAAACACCGACTGATATGAGTCACTTAATAATTCCCATCAAAACCGACTCAAGAGTGTATGTTAATTAATACAGGTAATTATAAATGATGTATAAATATACTATAGAGCAGGTATAACTGAAAGGGGCGAACATGTAGGCTTTTCTCCCATTTTATACATGGTTAGAAGGAACTAAATAAGTAGAATTAGTTCCCTTTGTTTTTTACAGGGTATCTCGAATCAAGCTCCTGTGCGCGAATACGCGATAAAACAAACTTCTGGAGCGCGATTGGTGTATAATAATAATATATCTAATAAATTTTTTTAATTCAAGAAATATAATACCCATGACATTTAAAAATGTGGGTGTTCCCTAAAGTACTTTTCGAGCCAAACATTTTTCACATTTTCAACATATACGCTTTCCGCCCTATACCCCAATTTTTGCACATAATTCGAAAGCCAACATCCAGCCGCCCACCCCAAAGTACATGACCTGAATTAGTAAAAGGGTCGAATGGAAATTTGATTGGTTCAATACTGCTTCAAGAATTCAACATTATGATAAGTGTGTGCACCGGCTTTTTGGGGATCATTCGTTCGCTTCGCTTCTCTCTTTATTGGGGATACAATTCTGTATTCGATCTCCAAAAACATTTCCATCTTATTAATTAATGTCACGTGAGTCTAATTGCTACACTTTATTAAGCAATTAAAGGTACATTTAAGACTTTTAAGATGCTAGTTGCGACGCGAGTTTAATTGGTCACATGTAACATTAACACGTTAATTGCCATTAATCATTCTTAGATCGCACTTACATGTAACACAATCGTTTAATTAAACTCGTGATTTAGATAGAGCGAAGCCAGCTGTTTTGGTCCTCATATAAGCCAAGTATATTAATATTATAGTCAATATATTATCATATTATATCTTAAGCATGTATTATATAATAAACATATTTATATTCAATATTAGCTGTGTATAATTAAATTGGTGAAAGTACATGTAACTTTCAGAGTTTTATGTTACAGAGCTAACACAATCACCCAGGTCACCTAAGGACATGCACGACCATTTGCCTCACAAACAGCGTTCCTTGTCGCTTTGAATTATCGTCCTAATTATGTGCCAGCGGGGATCGCGTTTCTGTGAGAAGTCTACCATGTGGTTCGCTTATATTATTCCCGCATCACTTCATAGTAAACTCGTACCCGCGTCAGTTTGATAGTTACCTTTTGTGTGAGAAAGTTTCATTTGTCCACCGCCACCCCGCCTCACTCCTGGCATTAATTACATTTCTCGTGGGCACGCATTACATTGGTACTTATCAATGCGAGACGTTTGTTGTACACACCTCGCACTTGTTGTCTTATAATGAGTTTTACTCGGCTACCTCCTTTCTAAGACACTTACCTGTCCACATGGTGATGTAGATCCATGTATTACGCTATTATTATATGTCGTTTTGTCTTTTGGTTTTATTGTTGATGAAGGTATATGTTTCATCTATATACTGTTGTTACTATTACCCACTTGTATTTTATTTGATAACCTGTATTGCCAACATAGGGTCATTCGAGCGACAATGATCCGTCCATGAATAGCTTGACATGTTCCTCGGGTAGATGGAGGACCATATGGCTGGCTTCCCTCCGTTTTTGGTCTAGGGATTCATCCGATAAATGATAATCACTGCTCCTTCCTTTAGCATTATGCTCTTATGTCACGATATTTGCTTCCGCTCCGCAACGCCATTTATCGAGGACATGTATCTAAGCCGCGAACAATAATGGACAACTGCATGACAGCAGACCTCATTTCAAGTCCACACCGCCATTAACCATGTCTTCCACCACGCACACGTGTTCTCGGGTTCCATTCTGCTCAGCAACAATTTCACCGCGGACATGTATCTTCACCGAGAACTACTAACTGGCCAAATGCATGACAACAGACTGCATTTCAGGTCCACACCGCCACTGACCACGTCTTCCATCACGCACATGTGTTCTCGGACGCTATTCCGCTCCACAAACATGTCACCGAGGACATGTATATGTTACACGAAGAACAAGTGGAGAACTGCATGACAACAGACTGCTTTTCATGTCCACATCTTGCTAGCGTTCTCCGGACATTGTGTCTTCCGACGTCACCATGCTTACGGATGCTCTCCGCTTCGTAAGGTCAACAACGTTTTCTTGGGCCGCCAAGTAATAGGTACCTATACCAGGGCCCACCAGCGTCTGCGTCTCCGACGTCGGCGCTCTTACGGATGCTCTCCGCTTCGTAGGGCAAACGGCGTTCTCTTGCGCCGCCAAGTAATGGGTACCTATACCAGGGCCCACCAGCGTCTGCGTCTCCGACGTCGGCGCTCTTACGGATGCTCTCCGCTTCGTAAGGCCAACGACGTATTCTGGGGATACAATTCTGTATTCGATCCCCAAAAACATTTCCATCTTATTAATTAATGTCACGTGAGTCTAATTGCTACAATTTAGTAAGCAACTAAAGGTACATTTAAGACTTTTAAGATGCTAGTTGCGACGCGAGTTTAATTGGTCACATGTAACATTAACACGTTAAATGCCATTAATCATTCTTAGATCGTACTTACATGTAACACAATCGTTTAATTAAACTCGTGATTTAGATAGAGCGAAGCCAGCTGTTTTGGTCCTCATATAAGCCAAGTATATTAATATTATAGTCAATATATTATCATATTATATCTTAAGCATGTATTATATAATAAACATATTTATATTCAATATTAGCTGTGTATAATTAAATGTGTATTATATGGTTTGCCCTCAAATAATTACCTTGATCTGGGTGTGATCGGCCATGTTATAAAGTTTCTGAGGCTTATTTCCGATGTGTATCATGTGTATTTTATGAGAGGAAGTTACCATGTATTCGAACGCTCACGGACATAATTTGTATCCAGCTGCAGATAATATTTCAGAGGGTTGGAATAGTTTCGTGTCAACCGCGAAATTTTCTGCACATGTTCCACTTTTATCTGGTCGGTCGTTATATAATAGAAATAAAAAGTACGAGTCCTATAGATCACGACTAGGAGAAAACATGTTGGAAATTTCCAGGTGTTCAATAATCCTCTTTATGCAGGTAAAACTCACATACCATTACTTATTCGGATCTGATTTAGTACCCTTTGAAAAGCAATTCACATTTGCATATCTCATTCTTTCTGGTATATAGGTAACAACCGCGAGTGCGACTTATTTGTTTCCAAGATACTAATATACCTTCCAATGTTTAGTTTATAGCTGAATGGGAGTGTCCATTGAGCAAAGAAAGAGATAACATTTGTTCCCAAGACTTGTTAGAAAGAATGATCAGGCACCTGATTGAATAAACGAATATATTCACACACAACACCGCTGAGATCTGCATGCATAATACAAACAGCCTGTTCCCAATATTTTAGATGTGAAATTTGGTACAAATTATATAAAATACTACAAGATCAGTAAGTCGACCGATAGATCTACATTTCTAACCTTAGTGTATACATATTAGAACACGACAGACTCAGTCAGTTCAATAACTTAATATCACAAAAATCTTTTGTTTATTTGCTGCATGGTAACGACGCAAAATGACATAGTGAAAATCAGGTTTTTTTCTCTGAACATAACACATCTATCTGGTTAAAGGTTTTGTGATTCAGGAGAGCAATTGGACTCCGAGATAAAATGAGGAAGGTATTCATTGGTTCGCCTGGCTCTTCTATATATAACTATAACACTTCTACACAATAAATGTAATGATAAGATACTAATATTTTGATACTGTATAGACATATATACATCGCATGTGTATTCTTATGATGGGATTCTTATTATTAATACTTTATCTTCACACAATATAAATAGAGAGGTCTATATGTTTGTAAACCGCTGACTTTCATGTGTTACCGTCTCGTAACTTACACGTAAAGTAGTTTGATAGCAGTCGCCAACGCAGGCCTTGCTTCCACGCGCAAAAACATAGTTATATCTGCAATTTTAATCAAGTCAATTCGAACCGGAATCCAGGAACGTCTGTGAAATATGGGTTGAGTAAACAAACAATAGAAGAAAAAGTGTTTATGATTTACTCAATCCACAATTATATCTGTTTTCCATCGATATACTCACGGAGAACGATCGTTCCATTGGTCACCATGAACATCTGATCAATATTCACTTTTAATTGTTCGAATTCAGTGGCAATTGTGTCGTAATTCTTCATTTTGATGACTGTCTCAACTTAAATTAAGGATGACACGACACCACCAAACAAAGAGAATAGCTGAAGTTTCCAGGAACTTTATGAAGAACAGAATTGCGCAACTTTCTGTTCCTGTCACTCCGTATATTGTTTTATTATTATTTGTTATGGTATCCACGGAGAGTTAATTCAATAAAACGAGTATAATAATGTTTTAAAACATGTTATATTCGTTATCCTTGTAATGATGTAAACACCAAGATCTCAGAATATTTCCAACGAGTTGGCAATACCTCCATATTTATAGGAGCCCTACGATATGACCCATTAAACAATGAAATGATTCACACACGTGAGACAGTCTGATGGCAGGACGTGTGCACTATATAATGTGAATCTCGTAATCAGCGAACAACTGTCTTGTCCTTGAAAAAAACCAGTTTCAATCTTTAAAATAATTTATTCATAATATGAGATCCGCGGAGAAGCAAAACTGATGTTTGCCTGGGGTTAAATACTTAATAGCATTCCTTACTCTCTGCAGTCGGGTATAGGCATGATCAAACTAAAACATATGATCCATATTTTAAAGTCTTCAACTCGCAAATTACATAAGTGAACTCAGAAAGAAAGGCAATGCATTATAACGAACAAGGCCACACACGAACAGCTGTCAGATTTATAAAGAATGACTATAATACATTACATTACATTAGGTTATATTATATTATACTAGCAGGTTAGCCAGCCACTGGCGTGGTTGGTCAGAAACATGACATTTTTTAAATTATTTTAATATTTATTAAAAAAAATTCTTTTTTATAATTAAATTTGTTTGTTTTTTTAATTTTTTTAATTTTAAATTGTTAAATAAATTTTTTTGTTTTTGGCGGAAAAATTTACCCGATGAAATCTCCCCTTCCTAGGAACGACAGACAACGCATTCTTCGTTTTTTTTTTTTTTTTAACCTGCCCGTACCCGTCCTAATGTCATGAAATCTCTCTGCAAAACATTTCGAGCGATAACATTGCATTGCATTGAAAACAAACGCTTCCCGTCGTGAAATCTCTCTACGATAACATTGCATTGAATTGAAAACAAACGCTTCCCGTCGTGAAATCTCTCTGCATTATTTCGAGTCTGCCGTACCCGTCCTAGTGTCGTGAAATCTCTCTGCATAATATTTCGGGCGAAAACATTGCATTGAATTGAAAACAAACGCTTTCCGTCGTGAAAACTCTCTGCATAATATTTCGAGCGACAGGCTACAATCAGACTCCCGTCATACAGATAAGTAGATAGCGAAAACGACGCTCTTTATATAGACACTGCGGAAAACGAACGCTCTTTATATATCAACGCTATTAACCCCGTAGTGCCGATTGCGGTGATTTTGATGATTGAGAAGGGAGAAACGGTGCTCTGAGCTCCTCCAAAACGCGACCACGGCGGTCTCCGTGGGATTTTACACTTATATACGAAATTTGAGCTCAATCCGTCCACGCGTTTCCGATTCTATGAAGTACCCACACACATACATATATATATACGGAAGTCTCATAATATATAGTACTAGCAGGTTAGCCCGCCACTGGCGTAGTTGGTCAGAAACATGACATTTAAAAAAAAATTTAATTCAATTGTTTTTTTTATTTAATTCGGACTTTATTTGGCCTTTTTCGGGCGGAAAAACTGACCCGAGATAATAGCATTCGGCGTTTCGTTTTGCATCCGTATTTTACGCATGGGTAGCCGTTTAGCAGCTTCGATTGTAATCGGGCGGAAAAACTGACCCGATGAAATCCCCTTTCCCTTCCTATGAAAGACAGCACAACACGCATGTTTTGTTTTTCATGAATTAATTCATGGTACCCGTCCCTCAAAGACTGACCCGATGAAAAATTCCCCTGTTCCTAGGTCATATATGACACAACAACCCATTCTGCCTTTTTAATCGAGATAATTGCATTCCGCGTTTCGTTTTGCATCCGTATTTTACGCATGGGTAGACGTTTAGCAGCTTCGATTGTAATAAAGAGCGTTGATCCTTAACACCTCCGAATATGGTCAATATAAAGATCGTTAATGCCTTAACCCCGAAGTGGCGTTTGCGGTGATTTTGATGATTGGGAGTGGAGAATCGGTGCTCAGAGCTTGTCCGAAATGCGACGTCGACGATCCCCGTGGGTTTTTACCCTTATATGGGAAGTTTGAACTCAATCGAGCAAGCCGTTTTCGATTCTATAAAGTACACATATATATACGGAAGTCTCAAAATATATACATTGGTCCCATGGCTTTGGTCGATCCATTAATTTTAGTTTTTCAAGGTAACCCCGTACAGGCTGAAGGTACATCGGGCGGAAAGAACTGACCCGATGAAAAATTGTTGAGCCCAACGTTGTCCGGGCTACTCAAAAACCAAATTTCAAGTCGATAGCTCCACCCGTTTCTGAGATCTGGTCTGCGCATGCGCGAAGCTGGCGTCGCACGGGCTCGGCGACCCGATAAAATTCGTATCCGGGGCAAGATACATTCACATACCAAATTTCAAGTCGATAGCTCCACCCATTTCCGATATCTCGTCTGCGCATGCACTGCGCGGGCGTCGAATGGACTCGCAAATACGACAGCGACGACCACCTGGTCAAACTACACTCACATACCAAGTTTCGTCCCGATCGGTCGAGGTGTTGGTATCTGATGCAAAAGACGAAATTGTGAGTGTTGGTCAATAGTCCTCGCAAAGTTAATCCCGTCGTGAACCCCATCCTCGCAAAGAGCGGAAGTCAATTAATCCCGTCGTGAACCCCAACACCAACGCGACGTAATTTTGTTTGGTATCATGTGTTGCGTTCTAAAAATAGGAAAGCACTCGTTCCCGTATATCTCTCTGCACGTTGCGTTTGCGTAAATACGAAATTGTGAGTGTTGGTTTGTAACCGGGATTTATATGCCTATATCCACACTAACTACCCCCATAAGCCCTGACCTAAGTGTCATACATACTATAACAATGATGTTGTAAGAGTACTATGTCATCCAATAAATCTCCCCGCATAGGAAACCACTCAAAATAATTGTTCCCGTATATCTCTCTGCAGATGCTAATAACGTTGAATGGTAAACAGACGCTCTTTATAGCGATGCGTCAAAAACAAACGCTCATTAAATTATCACTTGATTAACCCCCGCCGTACCTTTGCGGTGATTTGGGAGTGGATAAAGGGTGCTCAGAGCTTCTCCAAAACGCGACAACTACGGTGTTCGTGTGTTTTTACCCTTAGATGGGAAGTTTGAACTCAATCGAGCCAGCCGTTTTCGATTCTATAAAGTACATATATATATATATACGGAAGTCTCAAAATATATAGTACTAGCCGATGAGCCCGACGTTGTCCGGGCTATTCAAAAACCAAATTTCAAGTCGATAGCTGTACCCGTTTCTGAGATCTGGTCTGCGCATGCGCGAAGCTGGCGTCGCACGGGCTCGGCGACCCGATAAAATTCGTATCCGGGGCAAGATACATTCACATACCAAATTTCAAGTCGATAGCTCCACCCATTTCCGATATCTCGTCTGCGCATGCACTGCGCGGGCGTCGAATGGACTCGCAAATACGACAGCGACGACCACCTGGTCAAACTACACTCACATACCAAGTTTCGTCCCGATCGGTCGAGGTGTTGGTATCTGATGCAAAAGACGAAATTGTGAGTGTTGGTCAATAGTCCCCGCAAAGTTAATCCCGTCGTGAACCCCATCCTCGCAAAGAGCGGAAGTCAATTAATCCCGTCGTGAACCCCAACACCAACGCGACGTAATTTTGTTTGGTATCATGTGTTGCGTTCTAAAAATAGGAAAGCACTCGTTCCCGTATATCTCTCTGCACGTTGCGTTTGCGTAAATACGAAATTGTGAGTGTTGGTTTGTAACCGGGATTTATATGCCAATATCCACACTAACTACCCCCATAAGCCCTGACCTAAGTGTCATACATACTATAACAATGATGTTGTAAGAGTACTATGTCATCCAATAAATCTCCCCGCATAGGAAACCACTCAAAATAATTGTTCCCGTATATCTCTCTGCAGATGCTAATAACGTTGAATGGTAAACATACGCTCTTTATAGCGATGCGTCAAAAACAAACGCTCATTAAATTATCACTTGATTAACCCCCGCCGTACCTTTGCGGTGATTTGGGAGTGGATAAAGGGTGCTCAGAGCTTCTCCAAAACGCGACAACTACGGTGTTCGTGTGTTTTTACCCTTAGATGGGAAGTTTGAACTCAATCGAGCCAGCCGTTTTCGATTCTATAAAGTACATATCTATTATATATTTTGGAAGATCTGTGTGTCTGTGTGTGTGTCTGTGTGTGTGTCTGTGTGTGTGTTCGCGATGAACTCGAAAACGGCCCACCCGATTTCGATGAAACTTGGTATGTGAGGGTATTTTCGGCCGGGGACGAACATAGGCATATTAATTTGTCCGTGCGACATGACATTGACCTTGAAATCGGGTCATTTCAAGGTCAAACGCCCGAATATCACGGGATTTCGATGAAACTTGGTATGTCGTGGTACTTTCTTATGGCGAGTCTCATAAGCATATTCATTTGCCCGTGCAACGTGACATTGACCTTGAAATCGGGTAACTTCAAGGTCAAATCGCCAATTTTGATGGGATTTCGACGAAATTTGATACGTGGGGTTAGTTTTGTCCACTGATTGTTTTGGACGGGTCCAATCGTGACCCCGACCAGACCTTGGCCTTCAAAATGATCAATTCAAGGTCAAATCGGGTAAAACCGGATGGTACTTTTGTCCGGGCAGTGTTTTTGGACTGGTCAAATCGTGACCCCACTTGACCTTGACCTTCAAAATGGACAATTCAAGGTCAAAGCCCGGACGAAGTCGGGTCACCTTCTAGTATATATATATACGGAAGTCTCAAAATATATAGTACTAGCCGATGAGCCCGACGTTGTCCGGGCTATTCAAAAACCAAGTCGATAGCTGTACCCGTTTCCTAGATCTGGTCTGCGCATGCGCGAAGCTGGCGTCGCACGGGCTCGGCGACCCGATAAAATTCGTATCCGGGGCAAGATACATTCACATACCAAATTTCAAGTCGATAGCTCCACCCGTTTCCGAGATCTCGTCTGCGCATGCGCGAAGCTGGCGTCGCACGGGCTCGGCGACCCGATAAAATTCGTATCCGGGGCAAGATACATTCACATACCAAATTTCAAGTCGATAGCTCCACCCATTTCTAAGATCTCGTCTGCGCATGCGCGAAGCGGCGCCGCACGGGCTCGCCAATACGACAACGTCCACCGCCTGGTCAAACTACACACACGTACCAAGTTTCGTCCCGATCGGTCGAGAATCGTAGATTTGTATCAATGACAGACAAACATACAGACAGACAAACAGAGGTCTTCAAAATATATATGAGATAGACTAACAGGTTAGCACACCACTGGCGGCATTCGTCCCATGGCTTTGTTCGAAAAAGCAATTGCAACAGGTTCCGAGACACTTGTGCTGCATTTGTACCAAATTTCGTCAGAAACATGACATTTTTTTAATTATTTTGTTTTTATTTATTTTTGTTTTTTATTTTTTAATATGAATTTAATGTTTTTTAAATTTAATATATTTCTTTTCTGAATTTTTTTTAAATTTTTTTTAATTTTAAATTTTTTGTTTCTGGCGGAAAAAATTACCCGTAGAAATCCCCCCTTCCTAGGAACGACAGACAGCGCATTCTTTGTTTTTCTTTTTTTTTAACCTGCCCGTACCCGTGCTAATGTCGTGAAATCTCTCTGCATAATATTTCGAGCGATAACATTGCATTGAATTGAAAACAAACATTTCCCGTCGTGAAATCTCTCTACGATAACATTGCATTGAATTGAAAACAAACGATTCCCGTCGGGAAATCTCTCTGCATAATATTTCGAGTCTGCCGTAATTTCGAACGATAACATTGCATTGAATTGAAAACAAACGCTTCCCGTCGTGAAATCTCTCTGCATAATATTTCGAGCGACAGGCTACAGACTCCCGTCATACAGATAAGTAGATAGCGAAAACGACGCTCTTTATATAGACACTGCGGAAAACGAACGCTCTTTATATATCAACGCTATTAACCCCGAAGTGCCGAATGCGGTGATTTTGATGATTGGGAAGGGAGAAACGGTGCTCTGAGCTTCTCCAAAACGCGACCACGGCGGTGTCCGTAAGATTTTACACTTATATACGAAGTTTGAGCTCGATCCAACCAGTCGTTTTCGATTCTATAAAGTACCCACACACACATATATATATACGGAAGTCTATACAGAAATATATAGTACTTGCAGGTTAGCCCGCCAGTGGCGTGCTTGGTCAGAAACATGACAATGTTTTATGTTTTGTTTGTGTTTTTCAATGAGTTAATATTGGGTTTTTCAATATTTTACCCGATTTGACCTTGAATTGATCATTTTCAAGGTCAAAGTCGTGTCGGGGTCACAATATTTTACACTTATATACGAAATTTGAGCTCAATCTATTCAACCGTTTTCGATTCCATGAAGTACCCACACATACACACACACATATATATACGGAAGTCTCAAAATATATAGTACTAGTAGGTGACCCGACTTCGTCCGGGCTTTGACATTGAATTGACCATTTTGAAGGTCAAGGTCAGGTGGGGTCACGATTTGACCCGTCCAAAACACTCCCTGGAAACAATTACCACTATGGTCCACTAAGTATCAAATTTTGTCCGAATCCGTCTGGCAATTTTCCAACACCAACACCCCAAAAATGGTGGAAATTGGGCAAGCGGATACCGGGAAATCGGCCCAGCGGATACCGAGATACCCTATGTATCAAATTTCGTCCGTAAAAATCCGCCAGTTTTACCCGATTTGATTTCCACTAAAGTATGTAAACGCGCCTCATATACACACGCTCATTAATTATCAAGCTTCAACGTAAAGATA
Source organism: Siphonodentalium dalli (assembly GCA_032622095.1). NCBI lineage: Eukaryota > Metazoa > Mollusca > Scaphopoda > Gadilida > Siphonodentaliidae > Siphonodentalium > Siphonodentalium dalli. Next base: position 59,944,861 of record CP136067.1, read on the forward strand.
AATTAGCATTGTGTGGTAAATTTTAACTAATTATTTTCTCGCAGTCAAAGTTGAACAATTTCGATGTTGTTGACATTGACGGCTTGGGGCCACCGGTAGATTCCATTTCGCAACAACGAAGTATCATTTCAGCTAAATGGATTCTTGGATGAGATTCCAGACCCGCGTGGTAAATGTAAACAGCTTGAGCCTATGCGTGGTGTGAATATACAAAAAATAAATCTATCGACAATAGACCTAAGAATATTAGCTGTAACAAAATTTATATATCAGAAATTGTAATAAATGATATATTTTGGGATAGATGCACGATTTTTAATAGCATGCAAATTGACAATATATATTGTAAATGTTATAATTTTGGGAAAAATACACGATGCGTAATTGCATGCCTGCAAATTGCTAACGTTCGTCGACGTATGAATATAGAGTTATCCTCCCTGCATCGCAGTGCTAAATCCGGCGTGATAGCACTGCGGATCCTGAGATATGAGTGTTTTGAAGGTCAAGGTCACGTCGCACGGGCAAATCAATAGGCCTATGTTAACCCCCGGCCGAAAATACCCCCACGTACCAAGTTTCATCGAAATCGGGTCGGTCGTTTTTGAGTTCATCGATTACACACACACACACAGACAGATACACACACACACACACAGATCTTTCAAAATATATAATAGACTAGCAGGTTAGCCCGCCACTGGCGGCATTCGTATCATGGCTTTGTTTCAGAAACATGACATTTTATAAATTTAACCAAATTTCAAGTCGATAGCTCAACCCGTTTCCGAGATCTGGTCTGCGCATGCGCGAAGCTGGCGTCGCACGGGCTCGGCGACCCGATAAACTTTGTATCCGGGGCAAGATACATTCACATAGCAAATTTCAAGTCGATAGCTCCACCCGTTTCCGAGATAACACATTCTTTGTTTTTCAATGAGTTAATTCATGGTACCCGTCCTCCCCGTCCTAAACTTCAAGCGGACAGTCAATTAATCCCGTCGTGAAATCCCTCTGCATAATATTTCGAGCTCTTACGTAGGAAGTTTGAGCTCAATCTGTACACGCGTTTTCGATTCTATGAAGTACCCAGATACACACACACATATATACACACATATATATATATGCGTAGTTCTCAAATTATATAGTAGATAGACTAGCAGGTTAGCCCGCCACTGGCGTGGTTGGTCAGAAACATGACATTTTTAAAATTATTAATTTAATGTTTTTTAAATTTAATTGATGTTTTTTTGAATTTTTATTCTAATTGACCTATTTATTTAATTTTTATTCTAATTGACCCGATGAAATCCCCCCTTCCTAGGAACGACAGACAACGCATTCTTTGTTTTTCAATGAGTTAATTCATGGTACCCGTCCTAAACTTCCCACCGTAGTCCCCGAAAAGAGCGGACAGTCAATTAATCCCGTCGTGAAATCTCTCTGCATATTAATTTAATGTTTTTTTAATTTAATTTATGTTTTTTTGAATGTTTATTCTAATTGACCTATTTATTTAATTTTTATTCTAATTGACCCGATGAAATCCCCCCTTCCTAGGAACGACAGACAACGCATTCTTTGTTTTTCAATGAGTTAATTCATGGTACCCGTCCTAAACTTCCCCGTAGTCCACGAAAAGAGCGGACAGTCAATTAATCCCGTCGTGAAATCTCTCTGCATAATATTTCGAGCGATAAGGTTGCGTTGAATTGTAAACAAACGCTTCTTAGAACAATTCTGCCTTTTTAATCGAGATAATTGCATTTCGCGGTTCTCATCCGTATGTCGGACGCATGGGGGTAGTTGTTTAGCAATGTCCATTGCAATAAAGAGCGTTAATCGTTAATACCTCCGAATATGGTCAATATAAAGATCGTTGATGCCTTAACCCCCGAAGTGGCGTTTGCGGTGATTTTGATGATTGGAAAGGGAGAATCGGTGCTCTGAGTTTCTCTAAAACGCGACGTGGACGATCCCCGTGGGTTTTTACACTTATATACGAAATTTGAGCTCAATCTGTCCAGGCGTTTTCGATTCCATGACGTACCGACATACATATATATATACACATATACGGAATTCTCAAAATATATAGTAGATAGATCATATTATATTATATTATACTAGCAGGTGGACCCGACTTCGTCCGGACTGTTTCCCCTCTGCTTTTAGGCGAATTGCGCGATTTGACCTTGAATTGTCCATTTTGAAGGTCAATGTCAGGTGGGGTCACGATTTGACCCGTCCAAAACACTGCCCGGACAAAAGTACCCGTCGAAATCCATCCGGTTTAACCCGATTTGACCTCGAATTGATCATTTTGAAGGTCAAGGTCAGGTCGAGGTCACGACTCGACCCGTCAAAAACACTCAGTGGACAAAAGTAACCATACGTATCAAATTTCGTCGAAATCCCATCAAAATTCGCGATTTGACCTTGAATTGACCGATTGAAAGGTCAAGGTCACGTCGCACGGGCAAACGAATAGGCTACGATACTCCCCATACAAAAGTTTCCCTAGACACTAATTTTCATCGAAATCCCGTGATACACGGGCGTTTGACCTTGAAATGAACAGGCCCATGCCACTCCCCGGCCGAAAGTACCCCCACATACCAAGTTTCATCGAAATCGGCTCGGCCGTTTTCGAGTCCATCGCGAACACACAGACCACACACAGACACACAGATTTCCCAAAATATATAATAGACTAGCAGGTGGACCCGACTTCGTCCGGGCTGTTTCCCCTCTGCTTTTCGGCGAATTGCGCGATTTGACCTTGAATTGTCCATTTTGAAGGTCAAGGTCAGGTGGGGTCACGATTTGACCTGTCCAAAACACTGCCCGGACAAAAGAACCCGACAAAGGTACCCGTCGAAATCCATCCGGTTTTACCCGATTTGACCTCGAATTGATCATTTTGAAGGTCAAGGTCAGGTCGGGGTCACGACTCGACCCGTCCAAAACACTCAGTGGACAAAAGTAACCCTACGTATCAAATTTCGTCGAAATGCCATCAAAATTCGCGATTTGACCTTGAATCAATCCTATTTCAAGGTCAAGGTCACGTCGCATGGGCAAACGAATAGGCTTACGACACTCCCCATACGAAAGTATCCCTAGACACTAATTTTCATCGAAATCCCGTGATACTCGGGCGTTTGACCTTGAAATGAGACTCCCCATACGAAAGTACCCGCACATACCAAGTTTCATAAAAATCGGCTCGGCCGTTTTCGAGTCCATCGCGAACAGAAACGCAGACACACAGACAGACAGATTCCCCAAAATATATAATAGACTAGAAGATGACCCGACTTCGTCCGGGCTTTGACCTAGAATTGTCCATTTTGAAGGTCAAGGTCAAGTGGGGTAACGATTTGACCAGTCCAAAACACTGCCCGGACAAAAGTACCCGACAAACGTGCCCGTCGAAATGCATCCGGTTTTACCCGATTTGACCTTGAATTGATCATTTTGAAGGTCAAGGTCAGGTCGGGGTCACGACTCGACCCGTCCAAAACACTCAGTGGACAAAAGTAACCCCACGTATCAAATTTCGTCGAAATCACATCAAAATTGGCGATATGACCTTGAATTGATCCGATTTCAAGGTCAAGGTCACGTCGCACGGGCAAATGAATATGCTTATGAGACTCCCCATACGAAAGTACCCCCACATACCAAGTTTCATCAAAATCCCGTGATATTCGGGCGTTTTACCTTGAAATGACCCTATTTCAAGGTCAATGTCACGTCGCACAGGCAAATTAATAGGCTCATGTCACCCCTCGGCCGAAAGTACTCCCACATACCAAGTTTCATCTAAATCCCGAGATATTCGGGCGTTTGACCTTGAAATTACCCGATTTCAAGGTCAAGGTCACGTCGCACGGACAAATTAATAGGCCTATGCCAGTTCTCGGCCGAAAATACCCCAACATACCAAGTTTCATCGAAATCGGTTCGGTCGTTTTCGAGTCCATCGCGAACACACAGACACACAGACACACAGACAGACAGATCTTCCAAAATATATAATAGATAATTATTATATTATTATTATATTATATTATATTATAAGGCTGATTATCGGCCAATTGGTATTCTCGAAGACTGGGCAAATATTTATTATCGGATGGCTAATGAATGACCGACAAGCCAATTGTTCGGCAAACTTAGAAAAGCAAATATAGTTGGGGAGCCCGCATATGTTCTATTTACACTTTTGCGTACAAAAGGTTTGACCCCCTAAAGTTGGCACCCATAATGGAACATTCTGAAAAACCGATTTCTTAAGTTGCGCATTCCTGGGGTTTAGGGGCCGCTGAACCTCAAAAAGTACCAAAAAATCACTTCTATTTACACTTCCGCGTACATCGATGAATTTTGGTTTAATGATACTCCTAAGTGTACTGATTAAGAAAACACAACTTAAGAAAGGGATTTTCCTGGGGTTTTCAGATAAGAAAGGGGATCCCATGCTGAACCCCAAAACGTGATTTTTCACTTTTATTTACACTTTCGCGTACATCCATTATTTTTGGTCTCAAAGTACTTTGATATATACTAATTATAAAAACACAACTTAAGAAGCAACTTTTCCTGGGGTTTTAAGATAAGAAGGGGGTCATCGGGTCACCTCAAAACGTAAAAAATCCCTTTTATTTACATGATTGCATTCGTCCAACGTGTGTGTATATGCGTACACCCCTGGAACGTTGCACTATTACAACCAATACATCCCTAAATCGATACGATCAACGTAAGAAATATATATTCATGTCGTTTTCTGATAAGAACGAGACTTGTTACCCCCCCCCCCCCCCCCCCCACCCCACAACCCGGCCCATTTTCTAGAACTATAAGTGAGCCAGTTTTATGAAAATTATAGCGGGAAAATCTCGTAAAATGTATACATATGTGTTTATTTTGGTGAAGCTAAGACAAAATGACACTTTTTTTGGGCCAAAATTGAAACTCACCATCAAGGATGGCCTCCAAAATGGCCGCCGGAAGTTTAAAATATGACATTTTTTCACAAATATCTTCTAGATCAATTCATGCTGTTTGGAACTGGTTGAGTAATGCAACTTTATTTTGTGTTTTGTAAATTAACTGATCATTGGAGCAATTAAATATGCAATATTGGGGTCCTAACCCCTTCCGATCCCTCAAAAATTCGATTGTACAGAATGCGGTATAAAATTTCACAAAAAATCACAATTGGGATTCTAGTCATATTTCAACAAGAAATGAACAGAACATTGTAATGTAAGTGAAGCATATCATTACCTATGAATATTCCAAATCACTGGAACCAAAATTCTTACTTTGGCTCAAAATGGCTGCCAATATGGCCGCCAAAATATGGAAAATTGTAAATATTACACCAGCGTGTCCTGCAATCGCTTACAAGTTGTGTTGATGAATAAAATTGGCTATTCTGCATTCTATACATTGTATACTAACATGTCTGATGCACCATGGTTAATTGTTACTATTTTCACCACTGACATCGTCAAAAATATTGGAGTTTTCTCTCACAATCTTGACATAAATATTGGCAAAAATTCAGTTTTCAGGTTTGGACCATTTTTTCAGGTAAAATATAACTATCTTTGGATTGAAAGGTATTTATTGTTTTTGGTCTATCTTAAATGTGCCACACTACGCTGTTTATAGACCAAATTGCTCAAGATGGCTTCCAAAATGGCAACCAAATTTGTAAAATGCTAATTTTTTACATATATCCCGAACATTCTCTGCATTATCCGAAAAGGTAGCAAATTGTGACTCACTTGGTTATTATACGTGTTAGTTAATTAACTGACAACTACATGTTCTATTCCCAGTTGTCCCAGTTCATTTTAAAGTATGTAATTTTGCCGAGAACCTCTTTTGTGATTTTGGCCATATTTATTGAAAGGAAATGGGCAGAACTTTGAGACAGAACTGAGATGGACCATAATCTTTGGCTATTCTGGTCCATTATGATAAAAAAAAATGTCAACATGATACAGTGTGGATGCCAAGATCGTAGCCAGGGAGTTATTCTGTGACCATATGTGATGTGAATAGGTATACATGGAGTTATTGTATGTCATGACTGATGTGAGTAGGTATACAATGAGTGACTATATGGTTATGAGTGGGTTGTCCATGGTAAGATGCATCTAGGTATACAGGGAGAGGTCATGGTGAGGTGTGGGGTTAATCGGTATGCATGTGGTGACTGTATGATGTATGCTTGTGTATATCCAATACGGGTGCATCAGGTGTGCCTGTATGGGCATTGGTGTGTTGTGTGGATATAGCTACATGGTCATCTATGTGTTGATTATGTATATATGGAGTGACTGTAAGGTCATGGGTGGGATGTACATGAGTTGTCTGTATGATCATGGATGGGGTGTGTGGATAAATAGGTAGTGATTTTATGGTAACGGGTAATGTGTATAGGTATACATGGAATGACTGTACGGTCATGATTGAATATGAATACCTGGAGTAAGCTGGTGGACATTATCGAGCGTGTGGGTACATAGAGAGTGTCCTTGTGGTAACGGGTGGGATGTATATTTATATATCTCGTGGATGTATTATCATTGGTGGGTGTATAGGGCTTAGCTGTATTATCATGGATTGCGTATATGATTATACAGTGAATTGCTGAATTGTCATGTGTGAGGTGTATATGCAAGTATGGATTGTTTGAGTGGTCGTATATGCGGGTTTTTTGTATATCTGGAAGGGCTGAATGGCCATTAGTGAGGTTTACATGTATACCTGGAGTGAATCTATGGTCTATGGTGGGCTGCATATGTATATCGAGTGGTTATATGACTATGTGTGTCGAATAGTTATACAGGTAGTGATTGTATGGTTAATGGTGATATGAGTACACGTAGGTATACAAGTAGTGACTGTATGATCATAAATGTAATGAACATCTATACAGGGGGTGACAGGCGTATGAGTATACATGCACCTGGTGTTCCTGTTTGGTGACTCGTGTCGGTATAGTCATGTGTAGGTTATACCAGTACACACACGTGTTGCTTTATTGTCATGGGCGAGGGATGTGTCTATATAGCGAGTGGCTATATGGCCATGGGTGAGGTGCATATGCATACATGGAGTGACTATACTGGCATGGCTGGGTGTATTAGTATATCTTGAGTGGCTATTCGGCTATGGTGTGACAAATAGGGATACAGGGATTGACATGGCCAATGTTGAGGTGAATATGTATACAAGGATTGACCATGATCGTGTATGAATGTTTTGAATAGATACACACGGGGTGACTATATGGCCATAGGTCAGGTGAAGGAGTATATCAGGTAACATGGGTGTGGGTATGTGTATGAAGCGAGTGGCTATATGGCCATTGCTGATGTGCATATGTATACCGGAGTGACTTTATGGTCATTGTTGTGGTGTTGATGTAAATATTGATTGACTATTTGACCATGCGTTTGGAGAATAGGTATACAGGGGATGACCTTATGGCCAATGCTGAGATGAATGGGTATACAAGTAGTGACTATATGGTTATGGGTCATGTTTAGGAGTATACCCGGTGTGCCTGCATTGTAACGCGTGGCTGTATGGCCATCCGTGGTCATGGGTCAGGTGTACATGTATACAGTTGGTCACTATATTGTTATGTCTGTGGTGTTTATGTATATATGTAATGGGTGGCTATCGCTTTCCAAGATATGACATGACCTCTCTATTGATTAACATATCCTTGAGTTATTGTGGAAAGCGATAGCCACACAAGGTACACATGTACAACCCACCCATTACCCCAGTCACTCCATGTGTACATAAACACCACACAAATGACAACATAGTCACCCACTTTATACACGTACATGTACTAGTACACCTGATCATACAGCCATACTTGGTTATACCCGTACATACCACAAATGGCGATACAGCCACGAGTCACCATGCATGAACACCAGGTATACACCTACACCCGACACATATAGTCACTCTATGTATACATATTCACTACATTCACGATCATACAGTAACTCATTGTATACATATTCACCCCAACATGGACCATACAGCCACTACATGTATACCTATTCGCCATACCCATGACCGACCATATATATATAGAGTCAATCCAGGTATACATATGCACATCACCAATGGTGAGCCCTTCCAGATATACCAATATCCGCACATACGACCACTCATAAGTTCCATAAATGCCATACTCATACACGCCATACATGATAATAAATCTACTCCACATAACACATCCGCATCATATATAAATATACGTCCCACCGTTACCAACAGGGCACTCCCTATATACCCACACATCATTCGTGACCATACAATAACTCCCTGTATTATCTATTACCTATTATCCTCATCTATGATCATAGAGTAACTCCCTGGTGGCTATATTGGCTTCCACCCTGTATCCAGTTGATAAATTTTTATCATAATGGGCCAGAATACCCACATATCATGGTTCATCTCAGTTCCGTCTCAACGTTCTGCCCATTTCCTTTCAATAATATGGCCAGAATCACAAATGAGGTTCTCCGCAAAATTCCATACTGCAACTTTAAAATGGGACAAACATAATATAACGTAGTTGTCAGTTAATTACATTGTAACTAACACGTACAATAACCAAGTGAGTCACAATTTGCCACCTTTTTCGGATAACGCAGAGAATAATGATAGGGATATGTTAACTTTTTACAAATTTGGTTGCCATTTTGGAAGCCATCTTGAGCAATTTAGTCTATAAACACCTTTCAATCCAAAGATAGTTACATTTTACTTGAACAAATGGTCCAACCCTGAAAAGTGAATTTTTGCCGATATTTATGTCAAGTTTGTGAGAGAAAAATCCAATATTTCTGGTGATGTCAGTGGTGACAATAGTAAAAATGATCCATGGTGCATCAGACATGTTAGTATGCAATGTATAGAAAACAGATTAGCCAATTGTGTACATCAACTATAACTTGTAAGCGATTGCAGGACACCCTGGGGCAATATTTACCATTTTCCATATTTTGGCGGCCATTTTCGCAGCCATTTTGAGCCAAAGTAAGATTTATGGTTCCAGAGATTTGGAATATTCATAGGTAATGATATGCCTCACTTACATTACAATGTTCTTTTCATTTCTTGTTGACATATGACTAGAATCCCAATTGTGATTTTTTGTAAAATTTTGAACTGCGTTCTGTAAAATCGAATTTTTGAGGGATCGGAAGGGGTTACGACCTCAATAATTGCGTATTTAATTGATCCAATGATCAGTTAATATACAAAACACAAAATACTCAACCAGTTCCAAACAGCATGAATTGATCTAGAAGATATTTGTGAAAAAAATTCATATTTTCAACTTTTGGCGGCCATCTTGGATGGTGAGTTTTTGGCCCAAAAAGTGTCATTATGTCTTAGCTTCACGAAAATATATACATTTGTATACATTTTACTAGATTTTCCCGCTATAATTTTCATAAAACTGGCTCACTTATAGTTCTAGAAAATGGATCGGGTTGTGGGGGGGGGGGGGGGGGTACAAGTCTCGTTCTTATCAGAAAACGACATGAATATATATTTCTTAAGTTGATCGTATCGATTTAGGGATGTATTGGTTGTAATAGTGCAACGTTCCAGTGGTGTGCGCATGCACATACATGTAGACACACGTACGTTGGACGAATGCAATCATGTAAATAAAAGCGATTTGTTTTACGTTTTGAGGGGTGACCAGATGACCCCCTTCTTATCTTAAAACCGCAGGAAAAGTTGCTTCTTAAGTTGTGTTTTTATAATTAGTATATATCAAAGTACTTTGAGACCAAAAATTATGGATGTACGCGAAAGAGTAAAAAAAAGTGAAAAATCACGTTTTGGGGTTCAGCATGGGACCCCCTTTCTTATCTGAAAACCCCAGGAAAATCCCTTTCTTAAGTTGTGTTTTCTTAATCAGTACACTTAGGAGTATCATCAAACCAAAATTCATCGATGTACGCAGAAGTGTAAACAGAAGTGATTTTTGGCACTTTTTGGGGTTCAACGGCCCCTAAAACCCAGGAATGCGCAACTTAAGAAATCGGTTTTTCAGAATGTTCCATTATTGGTACCAACTTTAGGGGGTCAAACCTTTTGTACGCAAAAGTGTAAATAGAACATATGCGGGCTCCCTAACTATGTATGCAATACTAATTTAAACAAAAAGAGTGATCGAAATGGTTTCTTTCTACAATCCTGCGAACCGCGCAACAATGTAGAGCTTCACCCGAATCGCTTAAAATAATGTACGTTTGTTGAATTCTGCGCTGTGCGCATGCGCATGTTTTTCTACCCCAACTGGTCGGCAACAAACTCATACTCATGCACCCATGGCACTGCTGAAGTTCCTTGGGATCATTTACATAGATATAAGTGGATATACCAATGGTTATAACATGTACACATGCTACATAGGTTTATGATGTCACTGAATGCTGCTGGCCGCTTTTGCGGCCAGTCGGGTGTATGAACGTTTTCTGGCTGGCCGCTTTTGCGGCCAGTCTGGTTCAAAGGGTTAAACAGCAAAATAGTATATTAATTTAGTTGGGGATAAAGGAATGCATTAAATAACTATTCCAACATTAGTAGTAGCATTTATCCAGCTTCGTGCCAATACTAATATGACATGGCAGTGGTCATGAGAGCATATAGAATGCACCTTTGTAGCGATTGTTTACTTTTCGAGTTTGTCATCGGAGGCAGAGACCGCAAATTCGGTGGGGAAGTTTGGGAACACCGCTTCGGAATTGCTATCGAATTGGATTGTCTTTATGACAATAGATGTTCTAGAATCGTTTTAAATAAGTGAAATTTACACCAGCAAGTACAGTTTAATAGTTTACGGGTGTGGTGTCTTGCTTTTGTGTAGTTGGAAACAGAGATCGAATTGTGTGTGTTCATCTCGAACTTCCGGTCGGTCGCCCAATTTATTCTCGACCCAATTTCCCATTTCGGTTAAAAGAGCAGCTAAGTCCAGACACAAATATCACTTGGGTAGTTTTACTATTTTAGTGTTTTAATATAGTTTCTTTTTTAAAACTTGTTTATCACCAACTAATATGCGGATTGTCGTAATTATAAGCAACCAACGTCGTTTTCGGTGCATCTGTCGGCGTATAGAAGTGTCGTATGCCGAACTACATACTTTGTATAATTCGGCATCCGACACTTCTATACGCCGACAGATGCATCGAAAACGACGTTGATTGCATATATATATGCATTCGCTTTTTGGCGATAAGTTCGATTGGATATACCTACCACCGGAAAATTTGTATTCTTTATGGGAGTTGACGTTTTTCTTGGCAACCACTTAAATAATTTCTTATTTTGCTGGGTGAGGGGGTAATTTATAATTTAAGTTCTATAAACAAATTGTTGGAAAATATGTTTGTATTTCCATGTTACTAGTAAGATATTCAGGACTACCTGTAAGTGATATTAACACCTTAATTAATACTTGCTGACGAACTTTCAGTCCAGCCCTAGAAACCTTTCCATCCTACTTTGTGTTCTCAGAGAAACGAAGTTTTTAGTTTCTGAAATGTGTTCGATGTCTATTTTGGTCTCCGAATCAGTGACGTGTCTAGAGGGTCTCCGTTGAGGGGTGTCAACCTTGAATTTCGCAACTGCACCCTCTTGGACCAGACACCAAACTGCCAGCTTCGCGAGTTTCCATTACAGCCGTTTTGGTTTGAAACTTTCAAACTGGCACCCAAGTTGTCCAGCTGTTAGAAATTTGCAATTTATCTATATAAGACTAGAAAATGCCCAAATGGTGTTCATTTCAGACACAAATTTGGACTAAAGTATAAAATTTGCTACTGTTCAGCTGTACTGTTGGTATAAAACAACAATTCCCCACTGATTGTTGGAAAATAAAACAATGAGAACAAATTCAACCTACGAATGTAAAATTACCAAGTGATGATGTGTTAGGCATGCAATTTCCAACTGTTTTTGAACAAAGGTGGGGAGGGTGAAAAACATCAAGCAGCCCTGTCGCCAAGTCCGTGCTCGCCGGTGTGGCTGTCCGGAGCTGTTGGTTGGGATGGAGATATTACACCTCTGTGAAATAAGACACAAGAGACCTATGTGCCCAATGCATAAGCATGCCAGACTATCACAATTTCAGCTGGATTGAGACTTTGAGAGTGTAGTTGTAACATTGAGTTAGGATTATGCATTGGGTTGGGATAAAGTTTTGTGTTTTGCATGGGGACCATTGATCCTTCCCCCAGATACGACCAATGATTACTAGACCAGGCTGTTATAGAGGTAACTGCCATACGAGAGCGCAGAAATTGCGACTGATATTTCTTGATAGGAATTCTCCAAGGGCACTATGACAGTGGAGCTGATCAGCGATATGCTGGGGAATAGAGATACCATGCCCAGCCTAATTAACATTTTTTTATCTCTCAAAATTACCGAAAATATTTTATTAAAAAATACATATAAATTCACAAGTTAGGTTTGGAAATATATTCGAAGCGCTTGTATATTGCACAATTGTTCGTCTATAAGATTAATAAAGAACGGGTAGTTTTATATATTTCAGGCAAAAACAAAAAAAAATTCTAAATTTTTGCCAGCACATAACATGCGATAACTTCTAATAAAATCGAATATAATACAAATAAGACCATGAACTCATCAAGCAAGATTTGTCATTTTGGAGAATATCGTGGGCGTACAACAAAACAAGTACACGCTTGTGCCATTTGTTCAAAGCACGATCATCTACATTCTCATTTTAATATATTCTTGAGATATATTGAACTAACATAGTATCAACAAAAATAGAGATCAGATTGGACGCCATCTTATCTCTAAAACCAGCCAGCGTGTTAACAATGATAATTCTCCTAAAAATACGGACATTTTAGGATAAAATGTGGTTTATCTTAAATAAGCTTAAATGTTCTTTGTTAAACTTATTTAACATATATTCTGCAACATAAAGATGATTGGTAGATATTTCCAATCATATAATGTAAATATATATAAATTTGTGTGTGAATTTAAACATTTTCGGAAAAGTTTGAGATTAAAATAAAATGGTAAATAGTATATATCTATGCCCCAGCAGCTCGCTTATCACATCCAATTTTATAATGCTCCAATTATAGAACGAATGTTCATTCCATTTTAACCAATACTCACGCAGAATGATCATCCCATTTGTGACTAGAAACATTTGGTCCACATTTTTTTTTAAAGCATCCAAATCATCCCGATTCATGGTTGTTTGGATAATATCGCCTATCAGCCAGCTGGAACAATTCAACGTGCTCGATGTATGAATCTCAATTTCCCAAAAACATCAATAGGTGCAGATTAGTTATGACGTGAAAATTACCGACCAGCCAGCTATCAGGTAGAGAACACTCCTTTCTGGAACTGATGTTCAAACTACGATGATTATGTCGATACGGAATGAGCTACTATATAACAATAAAAATATATTCCTGTTTTGCGGATATTCACATAATTGCCATGTTTAAATGTTGACGACATGCATACTTCAAAAGGGTATACATAAACTCCGATTATTGCCTAGAGAATTTGTCAACCAGAAACAAACAACAGGTCTAAAGTACATATCCGTATAACTAATGTTAATTACCTCTTAAATGTGCACTATCATTGACGCGGATTTTCCGTTTCAGTGATGGCCCTCAGCGGGATTGTCCCACCAATCTATTCGAGCTTATTAAGATGTTCCCGATTGCTCCTCTCAATTTCAAGGGTTAAAATTTCCAAATTTAGAAGGCTCGCTTTGTTCTTGTGCATGTCGATTATATGCAAACAAGGAAAACCAGATATGTTGGGGGACCCACCTCTTAGGGTTCGTTTACCTTGAGGTAGATATGTGTACATTTATGCACGCATACTATTGTAAACGGGTATATACAGGAATGCACACAGAATGAAAACGGTGGTTCTCGGAGGTGATCACAATTAAGTACTTGGTATATGGTCGAGCAAACATCATGAAAGATTTTGCATATTACTGAACCAGAAGCCAGGAAATGCAGAGTGACGCACATTTTTTGATACGGCGTCAGCGCTTTCTGAAATTGTGCGTCATGTTTCCTGTTTATCATAGACCCGGCTGAATCTATGAACAACTAGAATGCACTCACTGGAGCTGCCTATACTTGCGCCCATCACACATTTGGCATGTGTTGTGGTGTCTTACCAACAGCAGTTTGGTGCTGGCCCCTCGTTTGAGAGGGATCGATAACAAAACTCTATATATCAAATCTCAGTTCATCCATCGCTGAAATAGTTGTGTGTACGGACAGAATATCTGTTATCTCAAGTTGATCTATTACACTAATGCTAGTGTTAGTAATACGTACGAGTTTTTTGACATATTTATAGAACAATATAGACATCTTGCATATAAAGGGTGTGAAAACGATTGCTTGCCGATTATGCTATATTATAAACCAATTGGGCTAGTGTGACTAGCATGACATAATTACAAATGCCGACACAATTAATTAAAAACACGCGACCATTGGCTAGTCTTTGATTAACAGTGTGTCAATGAGAACATTCCCCCATTAGCGACTGATCTACAATCTTCGGGAACATATCATCAAAATGTCTATTGCGTTGAGAATGAGAAAGCTTGTTTTCCCAGTTAATTAATAAGGTATTTTAATAATCCATGTTTCCACATTCACATTTCAGTGCAATTGTTTTTCATTTGAACCACGCGCTCGACTGTTTGGCCGGACTTGATTCATATGCACCAGGATCTTTGGCAGATGTTTTGAACTTTCTAGAAATATGTTCGCATCTCACTGTCTCTGCGAAAAAAAAAAATTCCGCCGGGGGGGGGGGGGGGGGGTCGAAAAAAAAAATACAAGGACCTGGTGGGTGGGTGTCCCCGAGCCCGGAATGCAGATTTTTTCTGATGTCATGCATTTTTTTCTCCAAAATCATTTCTAAGACAAATTACAGCTTCAAAATGAATTGAAACAATCAGATTCATAGAGTAGTGAATAGCCTTATACAAGTGAGGGGGTTCTATATTTAAATTTGTTGTCCACAATTTCTCCTTTTAACAGTTGAAACCATGGGGTGGGTCCGGTTTTGGTCGAGGAAAAAAATTGCAATAAAAAAAAATCCATTCTCATCTTTTCTCATAGTTTATCATGGTTTTTAACTTATTATACATAGAGGATACCTGCGTGTTTTGAGTGAATACCGGAAGTATCTCATGAGTGGTCACAGTGAGATACTGGAATCATCACGAGTTAGGCCACGAGTGATGATTCCAGTATCTCACTGTGACCACGAATGAGGTAATTCTGGTATTCACCCAAAACACGAAGGTTTTCTTTTTGTTATATGCGCTATTTACTAAAATAGATCGAGGAATTAATTCAAAATCGAACTGATTCCGATTTTATATAAAGATGGATAAATACCAACACCCCGTCCGATCTATGCACAGACATTCCATGTATAGCACTCTACACTGCCAATTTGTTAAGTGTTTCGACCATTTTGTTACACCATGTTTACGAACTGGTGATTTGCGCAATAATAACGAGTTGTTCACTGATTGGAGCATTAAAAGGCTCCAGATTCAATCTCAGCATCTAATTTTCAAAAAAATTCGGGGGACGCATTTGGCAGCTCCTGCTGGGATACTACTCGCCTCGTCATTTTGTAGGAGAGCTACTCGCCACTGGCCTAGAATGATTTTAAGGGGAGCTCCTCATTGCTCACCAGTGAATTCCCACATGGAGAGGACTGGAACTGTGTTTATTTAATCAAATTGATGGTGTTTTTACTTTACACATGCACATATTTTAACCTATTGCTAATAAGGGACACAACTATCCTGTTAAAGTGGGTATTTTACCTTTATAACCATAAATATTTGGGTTTTTAAAGGTTTTGTCACTGGTTTTGTTGGCATATTTTTCAGCCATGTGCTTTGTTTGTTTATTTTTTGTGGGTATACTTGATCAGCGTTTTCTCAGTTCCGGTGCAGACACAATGAGAGACCCTTACCCTGCCAACAACACATTATTTAGTAGAATTTACAATATTTTCATCAATTTTGGGGGTGGGTGTCACAGACCTGGGTGGGAAAAACTTACGGTCCCGGGTGGGTGCCCCAGACCTGGGTGGAAAAAACTTACGCTCCCGGGGTGGTGGGTCCCCAAAACTCAAAAACACAAAATTTCCACCTTGTATCCGTCATTCTTTTCCTGACCCACCCCCCCCCCCCCCGATTCCGCACGCATTTATTTTAGACTTGATCTCCACTCATTTCCTCGAGTTTCAAGTTACATAAAATAGGCTTCTAATGGGCAGTACTATTGCCCACTTTTGTTTACATGCAGAATATATATATATATTTATAATAATAAAACACGAAGTTGTTGGAAGATTGAATGGTTTAGCCAGTCCGTGTAATACGAGTCTCGCTGTCTGGACATCGACGCAAACATGTCTGGTGTTTTGCGCGCCCATGTAGCTCGTCACGTCCTGATGTGCGTCGTGGCGTCATGGCGTCTTGATCGGTTTTCAGAAAGAAATCATTCAATATTGTTCATTTATTAACGATTTATTACCAAAATAAAACCAGATAACGATGCAAATTAAGTATATATGTGGATTTAAATTACAATTGATGCAACCATTTCATATTTGCGTGTGCATTATTTACAGTATGTACTTCCGGTATGACGTAACATGTTCGCGGAAGGACAGACAGATGGACAGGCAGATAAACAGACAGATAAACATGGACTGGCGCAAGTAACGATGCTGCTGCGGCACCAGTGACGTGGCGATAGAGAGGGGATGTCTCATGCACCCCCAACTTTTGTAAAAGTTTTCACCAGTTGGAAATTTCGTACCTGACACAACGTTTGTTGGAAATTTCACACCATCATTATATGTTAAAATTGTTCTTTTAGTTTATATCGCTCGTGCGATTGGTCTGGTTCAAGGGTACGGGTGCAGTTGGAAATTCCAATGTGGACCCCCCCCCCCCTACGTTGACCCTATATTCACGTCCCTGTTCGACATAGACTAAATAGTGCATGATTCATATTTTTGTCTGGCCTAAACTGACGCGAACGAGCAGTGAATTGTCCATTAACTGAGTACTGACGAGCGGGCGTTCACTACCAGTATAATCATGTTGTGATCATAGTAATCCGCGTTACGTGACTTCACACAGTTCTGTAAAAATATAGATCTACACCAATATAAACGCACCTTAATAGTCCCTTTTAACCGATAATTTTGTCACACGTTATGAACGTTTCTTTCACTATCTGTAGCAGACATTTCGGAATACAGGCCAGGCTTGTACTAATGGATTGACATATATGTCTTTAACCATTTTATTTCTTTACTGAGCGAATTTGTCCGTTCAGTTATAACAGTATAGACTGTAATGGTCTACTCTAATAATCTGTATAGGGTGCCGAAAACACAAACCAGACAGATGACCAGATAGATGAACCAGACAGGTGAACATATATAAATTCACTCTTCAGTGGTCGTATGTTGAAATTAGTATGTGAACATTCCTTAATGCCACATGGGGTTTTCGATCCAAATTACACCTAATGATATTCGCTTTTGATTTTTTCCCGGTATCGAAATATACATCAACTCTACCTTTCTACAAACATTATATTATATCCCATAAAGATGAATTGACGTCAATAAAAATAAAACTTCGAACACAATGTTCGGGCCCCGAACAAAAACAGTGTCATTTGTATTCCCATATAGACAATATGGTCGTAATGAAATGGTACAATATTCCGTAACCCTCACGGTATAAACACAGTGCCGACAGCAATTTTCCGGTACTTTGTACCGTTTCAAAACGGATTTTTTTTCCGAAGACCAAAAGCAGGCCGGTAGAATGGTTATAATCATTGTCAAAATATATACGACATACACAGTGAAAAGGTTATAGGCATATACATACAATTTAAGCAAGAAAACCATAATCAGAAATGGTAACGCCCTCAAGATTATATTATTACGCATAAATATCAATTATAATAAAAAAAAGTTAAATATATTGGTTACATGAATGCACCGCCACAGAATTCCGTTAAAAACAACTAATCCTTCAAATTATTACAAAAACTACGGCTTATTACTGCAGGTTTCTAATTCACCACACCAGAAGTCTCTAAATGCGGATCAAAAATCGGAGTCATTGTGTTCCCGCCATAAAATCTTCAACAGTGATCAAGCCATTGTTGATATCTAAACATTGAAAGCAATTAATGCGGTCATAATAGTTACATACTGCAACTATCAATCCAGCGAATTTGATATGATTTATAGAAAAAACCACTATTATCATGACCGTGTCGTTATTTGTTTAAAATACGTATCAATTGACATATACGCACCCGTTGCCTCATTAAAATCAACAGATTTCGACCATTTTAGGGGATCTCCGCGAATTCGTGAAACTCCGCAAATAGACTTCCGCAAACAGGGACCTACTGCGAATTGTCACAACAGGCTATCTATCAGTTGGTTGAACACTATTTCCCTTTTTACTAAAGTAAATTAACAAGTAAATATCGAATGACGATACATATATTTGTAAACAAGCAATGCATATAATGTTATTGGGACGAAAAGTCGCAAGACTTGTTCCGTATTATGATGATCATGATCATGATCATGATATAATTGATAGAACAAACCATTATTATGATGATCGTGTCGTTATTTGTTTAAAATATGTATCAGTTGACATATACGCACCCGTTCCCTCATTAAAATCAACATATTTCGACCATTTTAGGCGACTTCCGCGAATTCGGGGACATCCGCAAATAGACGTCCGCAAACAGGGACCTACTGCGAATTGTCACAACCGGAAAAAGGAAAAAACAATTATCTAATATAAAAGCTCCACAGACACACGGCGCATTCGACGACACACGGCGATCTAAAAATTTCCCCACCGGTTTGCACCCGATGGGCGTGAATGAGTCTATAATATATTGAGTGAACAAGTGGTTTGAATGGCGTGAGCCCTGTTAGTGTCGCTATCATGCGCTTGCAAATGTTCTTTAAGGGTTCGCTCTGCCACAGAGTTGCACCAGAGTCGTTATTTCGTGGGAGAATCCAAAACTGATTACAGGGGCGGGTCTAAACCGCGATTACGCTGATTCTTGGTCAGATTTTGAAATCCACAAGGTCGCCGGTACTATGTTTAATGTTCTCCCAGCGTCAAATATTGCTCATGTATTTGACACAAGTATTCATTATTATATATTTATAATGTTCATGTTTGTGGTGAAAGTCATGCATTTCTTCGATATGTATATATACATATAGTGGTACCTAATTAGCTGTCAATCCGCACTCAATCATAGCATCTTTTTCAAGTTAAAGTTTGTTTATCGGTGAAGGCAAGAATTTCTAACAGCTCTCCTGATAAAATTCCGAAGACGTTTTGGAGAACACATGAAACTTGTTAGTTGTACAGGGACGTGTCGACAGGCCCGTCCTGGGATTGATTGGGGGTATGTCTACTCCCTCAACAGTTGAAAATTTCTTTCCTGACACAACATTATTTGGACATTTGACACCATATTTAGGTTGGAATTGTTCTCATTGTTTTTCAACCAGTAATTAGTGAATGAAATGGTTATCAGTTGGTAAGTTTCTTCCAACCTCAGGGTGTGTCAGGTTGGATATTTCCAAGTGGGTGCAAATAGAATTCTGCGAACATGGGAGTTTGATGTTTAGTTCAAAGGGGGTGGGTGCAGTTGGAAATTTTAAGGTGGACCACCCCATGGGGAAATTGACTGACATTTCGACTATAATCCTGCGATCCAATAAAAAGCTTTACATTTATGTTTGTGCGATTGGAAGATGTGTTGTGTCTTAGGAAATTGGTGTGTTCTTTCGGGATATCCAATGGAAATGTCGCCGACTTCATGTTTATCCTACGCCGGAGCTACTCTTACAATGATGTATTTCCGCCTTCTGGTAAATTCCCATGACGAACCTGAACGAAGAGCAGAACCAATCAAGTCTAAATACAGAACTATTCAAGTCAACTTTTCAATTCTTCACATAAATATTTGTGTTTCCACTGATTATAAAAGATTTGTTTATTGCATGTTTTGTTTCTATTGTTGCTTAAATATAATATTCTAACGTTGAAAGTAATGCCAAAGATTCAATATTTGGTGTGCCGACATTTCTAATGTTTTATTGGATTATGTGTGTCTTTTTTCCGCAAGCCACGCGGAAGCTTTAAACCACGTGCATTGAATCGAACCAGAATCGCCCTTTGGTTGAATCCAGGTCAATCCACGACAACTGTGAAGATTATTGCACGATTCCATCACATTTCTAATTACTAGAAATGTGTTTCTACATTTACTGAAAAAAACAGAGTCGGGTTGACATGTAACATTTTACGGCCTTTCCTTTCTTCGGACCATTGTTTGCATTCAGACTAGCCACATAGAAGCGAATCAAATTTCGTCTCTTCAAACGAATTTGGTGAAATAGAACCGGGGAAACCCAATAATGTTGCATTTTGTCGCAAGACATTGATCGCACTGATGAATGGGGGGGGGGGGGGGGGGGGGTATGGAATGTGGCATTTGTTTTCCTTTTCAAATTAGTTCCAACTTTCCAATTGAGATTGTGCAGAACAAAAAATGGAAGATTCTCTTTTTATTATCGGTTTTAATATTTGAATTACAGTTGTCAAGAAGTGGATTAATTAGCTACATGTATGGCCCGGAAGATCGGTTCATGTATCCATTGTTAACCCTTCCATATAATTTCCGGGCACGGTGATCCCACTCATCCAGATTATGTACCATCATAAGAAATGTGGTACTCCAAAATTAGCCTGACAACACATGCATCGAAGATTGGCCGTGAGAAGATGCACAGAATAAGGAACTCATCCAAAATACTGATATATGACGAAGCAGAAGCTGGACATGTTCTATACATGTAGTTCAACGAGAACCATACATACAACAGTCTCAACAGATGACCAGCAAGTTTAAGGTATGTTGAATATACTATACACGACACCTGCTGTACCAGTACACGTACTTGTATTCGAAAGTTTACTTTACAAATGACACAATAGCTTTTAATTTATATACATGTATATGTATCTGTACATATTATGGTCATATAAGGCCATGTTTAATTTAATTCTATGTTTAGCGTCAATCGCAGCATATCCTTATTTTGTGGAAAGTAATAATAAATTTGATTAACTATTGGCAAAATGCACAATTCCATTGTCCCAACGAGTGTCCCCTGTAAACATGCAGATAGGGATACTTATTATTAGTCCACAGACAGATGCTTCGGTGCAGCTTCATTGACATAAAATGAATGTAAACAAGATTGGTATTAAAGACATATCATATACTTGTTCGCGTGAAACTGATAAATTAGTATTCAGCAATGTCAGCTGGGGGATGTAAAATTTTACTAACATTGCCCAAAAAATCTCAAGCAAATCGACTGTACCACTACATAGAAAACATTGTTGGAACTATACGCTCAATTGTAAATATTTACTTCTTGATTCGAGACTTTCCAAACCTTGACGTATCGATGGTGTTATTAGCTTGGTGTCATGAGGCGTTGCGCATTCACCGAGAAATAACTGCAACTAGCCACGTGGGCGCCGACCAATCAGAATGCTGGATTTAGTGATGACAACACTTAGTGTGTAAATATATAAAAATAACTACTTTTAGCAAGAGTATTCTCCATTCTATTTGATCACACGGAGTGTTTCACATCACTTTAATATTTATGCTATATTATAATTACGTTTGTACTATATAGTATAGTAACTTCAGAAATGTTCCTATCGTGATTAGTTAATAATAAATAATCACCGCATTTTGCATTTAATTCTCAGAATCCTGGATGACGCTATAAATAAACTTAATTAACCATGGCCTAAAATATATGCATCAGCTGAAATATATTTTGATGAGAATACATAAACAACTTGATACAATTTGATAACCAACAGCGAACTCAGAAGTCGTTCCGTTCATACTGATTACACTCATAATTAAATCAGGACGAATGTATTCCATTGTGAAAGGAATGACTTCTGAGTTCTCTGTGAATTAATAAGCAACCACACAATTATATCACAATACATAATAACACTAAGCTGACTTCTGAATTTATTGTGTTTCAGGTATCCATGACATTTATATTAAGAATATGGTGTCTCTCTCTCAAAAAATGACAAATTACACAAGGAGAGTCAACTACCTTCGATAGGAGAGAGATCAGCTAAAGGCAGAAACCATCATAATGAAGTTTGGAGTTAATCAACGATGACACCAAAACATTGTTCACCGGTCTGCCATCTTTTGGAGTATTCCTCTGGCTGGTGAAATTGTGTGATTGTGTTCTGCCAGCTTCAAACGTTATTACCGACCAGGAAGTTGTGATCATCATGTGTATGTGCATGGTTGGTAGACTGAGCGCATACTCTATAGCTGGGTCCATAAGCTAGATAATGATGCAGTGTTTTTTTTGTGTGCAAATATTTCCTGTCAAACTCGATCGATCCACCTCAAAAAAAAAAATTATATGTTTTTTAAATTACTTTTTTTTTTTTAAACAATTAGACATATTTCTTATGTTGTGAATTTGTATTTTTTTTAAATAACTTTAAAAAAAAACCCATTAGAACATATCTCTCATGTTGTGAATTTGTGAGGGTGAACAGGTGTTGTTATAGTACTATAGAACACATTGGTGCTATAAAGTGGTACAAGCCATATACACCTGCTTCCATTTATTTATTTAATAAACATATATTACTTTCTAAACACCGTGTTTACTTTACCTAAACACCTCGTTTATTGTCTAAACATGTTATGTGTTTAATTACTTAAGCACCTAGGT
The DNA here is from genome assembly GCA_032622095.1 of Siphonodentalium dalli. NCBI lineage: Eukaryota > Metazoa > Mollusca > Scaphopoda > Gadilida > Siphonodentaliidae > Siphonodentalium > Siphonodentalium dalli. Next base: position 59,967,895 of record CP136067.1, read on the forward strand.
GTATATTTATCTAAACACATGTATGTGCATAGTTTACCTAAACACATCGCTTAGGTTATAAACACCTCGTTTAACATACACACATGATAATGTGTTTATAAAGTGGGACAAAAAAGTGTTTAGTGATAAACACAGGGTCAGTGGCGATGACCGCCACACAGCAATTGATATGAATAGTAAAGTGGCAGAGCTGGAACAACGATTTTGGTTGTTGGAGGGCTTAATGCGATTAATCAAATCAAGGCCCAATGATGGTGACCATCATAGGGCAGGGAATCAATAGGGGTAACAAAGCCCACGAGAATATGAACCGTAAACCAGTCATTACCACGGCAGTGAAGATAACCGCCACTGTACAGGGGGCAGTAGTTTTATCCAATGACGGTATAAATTACCGTCACACAACAGCTAATCTGCACAGTAAATTGACTAACATTGAGCAGCGAATTGGGTTGTTTAAAGACTTAATGCGAATAAACAACCCAAGTGATTATGACAAACATAGGACAATTCACGAGCATATGTCAGGCCTAGATAATTATAATGCCAGGGACGATAACCGTCTCTTGACATCGGGGCAAGGAGGGCCATCAAGTGACAACTGTGGTGCCGACCGAATCGGTGTGGCAGGGCAACCCAGTAGGCGGGTCATTAAGGATGGGACGACATGGGAACTGGAGAACCTGTCGCTGTTCAATCAGTAGCACCCGGGTACCACTTGCCACCGCCATGCAACATTGACTGGACTGCCAATTACAGGATTACCCGGGAATTTCCAGCCCTTTATTACAAATCAGTGGGGTCAAGGGTCGACTTATCCGATCACACCATACTGGGCAAGCCCAATACAACCCCAGCCTATAACCACCAACCACCCACAACAGGTTGGAATGTCCCAACAGCCATGGGGTGACAACCAAAACCGTGGGCCCCAGGCCACAGCCAGGCAATGTCGATGATGCCCAGCAAGTGCAACCATTACGGGAGCACCGTAATGAGCGTCATGGTTACTTAGACCAAAATAGGGGAGATGGCTACGGGAGAAGAACTAGGGTTCCCAAGGTATTATCGTATAATAGTACAGGGGCATGGCACGCTTTCCGGACACAATTTTTTTTATTGTTTGTTTGTTTGTTTTTTTATTGAATAGCAAAACATACACGGAATATCACAGACATATACATTAGCATACGATACTTCAAGGGCGAGAGGGGAAACTATCTCACTGTCACATGCACACAGTCTTACACTCTTCATTCGCACCTGGTGTCATCATATAATGTTACATGGACATATAATATGTTGATATCAAATATGGGAGATTGGACACGATACACGACACAGCGCTGCGAAACAGTCAGGATATGTCAAAACAGAAGATACAGCCTCGATGATGGGGGCTATATTAATAGAGTTGTTACCCTTTGTTCTTTGTCGACAAATTAGTTCGTTGTTTACGAATAATAGGTCAATGACTGGCCGTGTTTCAACTTTCTATTCTACCAATATAATATTGAGATATATATCCGAACGGCCTTTAAAGTGTTGTATCTTATCGGGTTTCGTTTCCAAGTGCTCGTTTCATTAGAAGCCACTTGGTATCGAACATATTACGTTCAAGTCTGCAGTATGCATTGTATTTTTCGCAATTATACCTAAAGTTGAATTCTGCAATTAAAGCATTCATAGACAATTGGTCCGTTGTAAATTTTGTTTTGTAAATATCGTTTTTAATAATCAAAATTAAATAATTTGTAATGTTATCCGTTCGATTGCTCATGTTTCCAAGCGTCATTGTCTTTTTTGTTAAAGGAATGACGAAATTGTTTGATATTGTCCATTTGGAACGCTTGTCTAGGAATGATTGAACATGCGGACACTCCCAAAATATGTGGCATATCGTTTCTTGTGTTTGACATCGGTTGCAAAGATCGTTTTGTCTAATCTTGGCCAGTTTTAGAAATTTATTGGTAGCTAAAATTCTACAGTTTATACGAAATTGAAGCCAGTGTAATTTAGTGTCAGACGTGGACTGGAATGGGGCCTTGAAGCAAATATCCCATGGAATGTTGTACTCGCCTAGTTTGGATTCCCATTTCGAGCACACGTCCAGTTTCTTGTTTCTCGACACTAGACAGTTGTAAAAATCGCCCACCTTTCGCATTGCGTAATAATAATATGTAATTACTTGGGAGGATTGGTGCCATCAGGGGATTATTAGGTTGTTTAAGGGTTTTGACACTTTTTTCTGCTTGTCGAAGAAGTGCATGCAAGGTGATGAAATCTGTTCGGACATTAAATGTCGATAAGAGGGAATGTCTAGTGTGAAATGTGCCATCAGTCTGGAAAAGATCGTTAACGAAAATGATTCCATGTTCTCATCAATAAATACACTTTAACTTGAAAAAAGATGCGATTAAGTCGGATTGGCAGCTAATAAGGTGTCATGTATATACACATAGAAGAAAAGCATGACTTTCGCAACAACCATAAACATTATAAATATAAGATACAAATGATACCCGTGTCAAATACATGAGCCATGTTTGACGCTGGGAGAACATTAAATCTAGTACCGGCGACCACGTGGATTTCAAAATCTGACCTAGAATCCGTGTAATCTCGATTTAGCCCCGCCCCGTAATCGGTTTCGGATTCTGAATCCAGATTCTCCCACAAAATAACGACTCTGGCTCCAAGCTCAGATGTGCACAACGTGTAAAGCGGTTACTATGATGAATTTTGTCCGACGGCGTCAAGTTCGTCATGTGATATTACAAAATATAGGCTATATTACTCCATAAAACGCCGAATGACGATGTTGACTGATTGTTCTATCCGGTTTAAACGTGGGAAATAACCGTTTGTGGTCTAATGGGATATTAATTCAGTCAGTTGATTTAAACAATTTAAACAATTCAAACCTAAGAATACATATAAAGAAAGATCATTAAGAGACACGGTGACCTATAGGCCTGTTTTATACGACGTGTGATACACGTGTATAACTGGCTATTTTCCTGCTGAAATAAGAGAGTCGGCAATTGATCGTGTATTACACGTCGTATATAACCACGATACTCGTCGAAATTCGTCCTTATATTATATTACACGTGTCGACGTATTACACGACTGGCCTGGACGCGTAACTCATCACTTGTTCGTCAATTACGCGTCGCTGATTTATACGACGGGTGTGACACGAGTAACGGAACACAATATGACATAATATTTCATCCTATTTTGAGCCCCAGGGCGATCGCACATGCGCAGAAGAGTTATGACAACTTGTTTTGGTCGGGCTGTACTGAAATCGATATCACTTGTCTTCTACGAGCTCATTCTTGACGAGATGGTGACGAATATTGTCAAGGATATGGTTAAAAGTCCCCCGACTAATTCTGAATGTTTTTTTGAAGTGTCTGTCGCCATTGGCATTGACTGTTTCGAACCAACCCTGGTTTCGAAGAAGGCGTCGGCATGACCGATTTTGCTCCCTAGGGGCACACAATTGCATATTCAGTTGAGATACTGACAACATTAGTGTTCTCAACATTAACTCCCTTTGACGCAAAAGCATGAGAAGAATTCCATTGCGTTTTGTACAATCAGCGCGCACCCGTAACAGTTTTAGAAGGACAAGATGTCGTATATTTATAGCGGACGACATGACTTTATTTGTTTATAATGGGTTAACTCCCTTTTGAGTTAGTCGGATTGGGGTAGTAAATGTGTGTGAGAATCGTAGTGTGTTTAGAAATAGTTATAAATACAATTAGATGCGAAAGAATAATCAGTACGTCCCTTGACGCCAGTCTAGATTACACGTGTAAAGTTAACACGCCATATAAATCAAACGTTAAAAACTCGTGTTGACGACGAGTTAACGCTACACACGCGTGTATTACACGTCGTATAACACAGGCCTAGCTAAAGTATGTATGCACTGCTTTCTCTGTGTTAATCAGCAAAATTATGTAGTGTCATAACGATGACAATTATATATATTTTCCCATGGTCTACAATTGCAAGTTTTACGTGACCGCTCAGCTCTGACTAAAATTAAAGTGTCAATGATACTGTAGCTCAACTTGGGGACGAGTGAATTGTTTTCTGGGCAATGAAAAGAATGATAAAGTAGAAGTCACGCTGAAGATCCATATATAGAGCTTTATCGTGATTCTGATGAGGGATATGGTATGTAGGGTTGCCAAAGGATTTAGTCATACAAAGAGTAAATTCCAAGATGGCCGCTGGCGGCCATGTTTTTCAACAAATGTCGGTCAAAATAGGAGGTTCCTGTCCATCTTTTGAGATCACTCCGAAGATCCATATGAAGTTTGGTGATGATCGGATGAGGGCGGCCATGTTTTTCAACGAATTTCGGTCAAAATAGGAGGCTCCATCTAGAGGTCACACCGAAGACCCATATGAAGTTTAGTGATCATCAGATGAGGGATGTGGTCTGTAGGGTGTGTCAAAAGAGTCAGTCATGCAAAGAGTAAAATCCAAGATGGCTGCCGGCTGCCATGTTTTTCATCGAAATTGTTCAAATTTGATAGCTCCAATCTACAGGTGATTCTAAACATGCCTGTAAATTTTCAAATCAATTTGTCCAATAAATGCGGGCTGCGGGGTGTGCCGATTGGTTCATATTTGAAATCCAAGATGGATGCTGGCAGCCAGGTTTTTTTAAAACAAATTTCGGCCGAAATAGGAGGCTCCAATCTAGAGGTCACCCCGACTATTCATAAAAATCCATGATGGCTACCGGCGCCATGTTTTTCATCAAAAATCGTTCAAATTCGATAGCTCTCATTTACAGGCCATCAAAATCGTGCAAATTAAAAATTAAAAAAATTAAAAAATGATCCGTTAATAAATACGGGCTGTACGCACGCACGGACGACGGATGCCAACTCGTGGCAATAGCTCAAACTTTATAAAAATGAACCGACACAATCGAAACGATCTCAAATTTATCTAAAAATATAAGAAACATGCAAAACACACATTTTCAGCGTTATATATATGATTTTTTTTCGGAATTCTTCAACGTATGTATGTCTTGAGATATCTTTTATCAAATTATATATGGATAATTTTGTGGTAAGAAAACTACTCGTCAATGAGTGTTTAGTAAAGAAATGGTTAAATGCACTTTAGAAAACACATATCGGTCGCAACAATGTCAATCTATTCTTGTTTACTGTGCATGTACATGTAAAACTCCACCAAATTTATCCTTTCTCATTGTAATGCTCGTTATTTTTTATGACAAATGTCACGTGCAACCCGGCTCCGGGGATCAAAATCGGTCACCAACATGTTAAATACTTGTATACGGACTTATTTGCCACAGAAGGACTTACTCAAGTAAATTTATATTTGGGAAGATCGATTCCAGACTTTTCTGCAATGTGAAAATAATTAAGAGCGTCCATTGCTAGTTTGTTCCTTATATGATCAACATTATGAGTGTGTCTCTCATTTTTTCTGTGAAAACGGAAAACAACTTGAACATTACTATAAATTAAATTTGGATGATTTTTTGCAGATTGTATAAGGTATGTATTTACAGGTATATATATATAGGGTATGTATCGCCCCGTAGTGTCCCTATACTACTAAATTACGTACACGTAATCATTGAGACTCCAATTAGACATGTCAGTTTAAAGGGGTACTGTACCCCAATTTCAATAAATTCCTGGTGACAATAGCTATCTAATATCAATATTATATTTTAAAATAACTAATTTGAGTCGATGATGTCTACTGAAAACCTTCCGGTTATAAACAGGCTATCATAAAAGTAAAATTGAATTATTTAATATAAATCAATTTATGGCTGGAGTCATAAAATGGAGAATTATGCCATTACGAGTTACCGTTCTTGAAATCTCATATGTTGGGTGACTTTTATCGACGGCCGTTCGCGAACATTATTGAGTTGCAAACAAAACATGTTACCTGCAAAAGAAAGGCTCGCTATAACCGATTCGGAAAAAAACGAGAAAGAAACAAGATTCAAAGCGTCAAGTATTTTTATAGGGAGTGAGACTGTTCGATGAAAGAGATTGAAACTGCGAACAACGAACTTCCGGTTCTTCATGCGACCTGCGTTTTCTCCGGTGAAGGTCAAAAACATGGCGCGTAGTTTGAAATCGTAATATTTTTGTTTCCAAGATCAATATTTTCTTCGCTAAATTAGGTTTATACGAAACTCGTATAACGCGAACACAATCTAACTTGATAGTTATTTCAGTGGGAGTAAAAAAAAATATCGTCTATCTCTGTGTACAGTACCCCTTTAACTAGTAGTACATATAAGAGAAATGATATAAATTACAAATAATTTTTTAATTTGGCAAAAATAACTAAAGTAATTTGAATACCTATCATCAAAGACGAAATCAGCCAATGAATATAAAACAAACTTGAAGAAGGACTATATCATATAGTATGGTCCCCAAATTGGGGCCTTTCAGCTACTACTAAAACCATAAACCAAACTCAGGACGGAGACCCTGATAAGATCAGATTCATTTCGGTTAAACATACATATCAATTACAGTACATGCTACCTATACGATAACATAATGAAGTCTTGTGTAAATATTATGCCCACTAAATATGTTGTCCTATAGGACTGAATTAGAAAAGTTATAAACTATAGTGTAATTTACATGTGCACATAACAATCATGGCAGTATACACATGTTCCACAGTGAAGTGTTTATTATAAATATAAATAACTTTGTTGTGTGTGTACATATATGTTCGGACGTTTAGTGTGTCAACATAGATAGACTCGTTACAATTTTATCTGATGACTCTTAAAAATGCCAGAATTGCATAATTTGGAGCAATATACGATATATTATGTATATTCGATAAGATGATTCGGTTTCATTGTCGCGTAACAGTCTACTCGAGTGGGAACGAGTCATAAAGTCTGTACAATAAACATGATCATAACAAATCGTTGATACGCCGTGTCGTGCGGCATGTGCATGTGGTCAAAATACAAACTCCAAGCATGTTAATACTAAACGAATATCCGATTAGCTGCATGCATGCGAACGGCAGCATTCACGTGCGTGTGATCAAGGCATCGCGTTATCATTCATTCACGTTCTTGAGATCGCAAATCTGAATGCTGAGATGGATGTTCAATTAATTTCAATTGAAACATATTCACACAATATTTCGAATATCTTATGGATTCATATCGCAGATGTCATTCGCAGTCCAATTGATCAGTCTCAGATAAACATACACACTCGAAAACTCATCAGAACTCCTTAAGTAATACGCATATTTACTGCACAGAAACTCGGCGTTTGGTCGGATCTTCATCTGTGCCTTTCGGATCTTTCTGGACCGACAGTGGTCCCTTCATATCGCGCGGATATTGAGAACGACATGGATTTTGAAAATTCTGTCAAATCCTATGCTTCATTGACAGATTCAACTGTATACCGGCATTTGTTTTGGAAGCGTGGAAGTCCAGAAACTATACTAGTGAATGGATGTTCTCGAAAAATTTAGTGAGCAAAAGCAAAAACACCATAGAAAAAATTCGCCAAACAAAAATTAATGGTTTGATCTGGGAAAACTGATTGACAACTGGTGGATAAATACTTCTGCTTCGTGTGGTAATACACATACGATTCTCGATGTTTGTTTTACAATGAGAAACAAACATATCCCCATATCATATACGTGAAAATGACTTTCCCATTTCCTCGGCTTTGGCCGTATCCTCGGCTTTGGCCGTACCACGTACACGCGCGGGGGTGATAATGCAGATCGGCCGACTATAAGAACAATTTCAACCTATTCTGGTTTGAAATTTCCAACTGTTGTTACGCCAGGAATGAAATTTTAAATATTGACCGTTTTACTAGTGTTGCGGTTATGTCACAATATTACAGCACAGTTTTACTATATGATCAGAGATCTATACACGCAATATTTTTACTTCGTTTTTTTTTTGTGGGTTTTTTTTTTAAAGGTGTCGATATAAATTTCTGATGTAAAACGTACCGGTATGAAATAATTCTGCCTGTCTCCTATAACAAGTGGAGTTTTCAGAACATTTTGAGCCTTCAAAATCAATACATGTGTATGCGTATCTATATGTATTCTAAGTTACTATATAGTGTTCCAAATAAACGTGTAGTCCCAAATAAACGACCAGGGTGGGAATGCTAAATATAAAATTTAATTATTGTGCAGACCCGAATAATTGTGAAGGGAAGTACATGTACATGTACAGTTCGAAACCATCATAACTGTTGATTTGTAGTTATCGGATAGAGAAATTGTAATGTATACACCGGCTTTTCCAGTCTGAAATGGTCGTTATACCTATTCTCTTCAGCATAGTTGTCAAAACATAAACAAACATGACATCTTATAGGAGTAAAATTCCAAACTTGATCCAGGTATATTTGACATTATAGGTTTGGACCATTAGGGGCGTGGCGACAGGGGGGAAGTCACATATCACCCCAACTTCATCAAAATTTTCAAAATGTTGGAAATTTCATAGCTGACACAACATTAGTTGGAAATTTCTGTTATTTCTTGAAATATATTTTATTTGTAAATTAAGCATGACACGAATGGGTTGGGGACAATTTAAGTTACAAAAACTAACTTGGCCCTTCTCTCGGTTAACAAACATTTTATACACACTTGAACAAAATGGCGAAGAAAAAGAAACAAGATCATACAAGTTTAACATTTGTGCACTGACCAGTACTGGCGTACGTGTTTAATGGGAAGGAGTTTGGTGGGAGGTTGTGTGTTAATGCAATTAACAACGAGATTATACGACTGTTAAGCCAATTATTAATACATATTTGCGCAGGTCTGATTGTCAGTCGTCTTATTCAATAGCAATCTTGATCAAATAGAAGTATGCAGCTGAAGGATATTCGGACTATATATAGGTCTGTCCTACATCCTTGATATGTTCTATGTGTTCGAATCGTGCATGGAGTGCATATAGTGCAGCGGCCAAATCGAAAAAGAGCTCTAGTTTTCGAGATACCCCTACCCACGGTAGAACAAGTTAAAACTAACTTTATTTAAAGGAAAAATATATACTCTTTACGAAAATGATAGTGAAAAGTAACGGAATTGGTGGTGGCTATTCTCAATTTGACGATGAACGATACCCACCAGTGACTTTTCCCAGAAATTAACGATTTTGGTAAAGTGAGCCCTGCGGCTATGTCCTAAGTTAGTTGCCCACATTGTTGGTGTTAAAATGACTACAGCATACCATATTTGTACCTGATATGCAAGAAGTGTTGGTTAATTTGGATTTACGTGCCATTTGGAGCCGAAACATTTATTTTTTATTGAAAAATCACTCCGTTTCAAAAAAATAATATTTTTCGAACATTATCATTCAAACGTATATTGCAATAATATTGAAATATTTAGGTCATATGGTGTAGTAGTTATCTGTCAAGCATATACAGGAAGAAGTTAACAACAATTTTGAACCGTTTGCGAGATATTGGATTTTAGCTACCCCTCCCCCAAACACGTTTTTGGTCGAAAAAAATACATATTTTTGATAATGTCATTACAAACATTTTTGAATTGATCTGAATGGGACCCAATATTAATCTTGTACTGAAAGTGTTGTCCAGAGATGCCGTTTAATCGATTACAGATGTGTTCAGGCTTTCAGACCACCAGTTACAACAACAACAATTATTTTATTGATAGCAGTTAATTTTGCATGCATTAACATCGATGTTAAGTACTAAAACCTTTGTTATAAACATCGTGACCAACTATATGACATATAGTGTATGTCAACAACATGTTGCTCAGTAGTTATCTGGACAACACAAGTAGAAAGAATTTGACAGAAATTGAAAAATAACGGAATAGGTGGTGGCTATTGTCAAATCGACGATGAGCGATACCCTCCAGTGACTTTTTCCAGAAATTAACGATTTTGGTAAAGCGAGCCCTGTGGCTATGTCCTAGCATATTTGCCCATATTGTTGTGGTTAAAATTACTACATCATACCATACTTCTACCTGATATGAAAAAAAGTGTTGGTTAATTTAGATTTTCCTGCCATTTGGAGCCAAAATATTTATTTTTTGCTGAAAAATCGCACTTTTTCACAAAAATATTATTTTTCGAACATTATCATTCAAATGGATATTGTTATAATGCCCAAATATTTAATTCTTATGGTGATGCAGTTATCTGCCAAGCGTGTGCAGAAAGAAGTTAACAGAAATTTAGAACAATTTGCGAAATAATGGATTTTAGCTACACCTCCCCAAACACGTTTTTGGTCGAAAAATTACATATTTTTGTTCAGAACTTTACCAAATTTCCCAATTGATCATACTGGGACCCAACATAATTTTTTTGCTGAAAATTGAGCCCGGGGACATTGCTTAAGTGATTAAAGACGTGTTCAGGCTTCCAGACCCCAAATTACAATAACAACGCATTTTATTTGCTATTATTATTTATATTATTATTATTATTTACATTTGTATAGCGCCTAACCCACAACAGAATTGTGTTCGCAGGCGCTGTTACATAAAACAATCGATAAAAGTATATATACAATAAAACAGATTGGATAAGAAATACGTGAGGGTTAAAATGACTGAATCAAAGAGATACGCGAATCCTAAAAAAAAAAATATGCTTAAAATACATCTGTAGTTAAAAGTCAGTTTCAGAAATAAAAAATCATAAACATCCATTAACGTTAAGATTAAGTTAGTTGACTCCATATGCAATTTTAAAAAGGTGAGTTTTTAAAAGTTTGCGGAATTCTAAAACATCACTAATATGTCTGAGATCATCGGGAAGATTGTTCCACAAGGTAGGTGCGGCAACACAGAAAGCTCTATATCCCCTAACGTGCGATGGCTGGACTTAGGAAGTATAAGATGTCGTTTACCGTCTGATCTCTTCTGCATCGAACCGGTTGGTTGCCTTAGATTAACTAGTTCCTTTATATAATATGGTGCCGTTCCTTCGACCGCTCGGAATGTTAACAACAAAATTTTAAATTCAATCCTGTACGGCACAGGAAGCCAGTGAAGATCCCGCAGCACTGGACTCATATCAGTCCTCCTGGGCACCCGGGCCACAATCCTGACAGCAGTCTTCTGAACTTTCTGTAACTTCGTCATTAGAGTGCCAGTGATGCCAAATAAGCTCGCATTCATGAAGTCCAGCTTACTGCTGACCAAGGATTGGACAATTGATTTAGTCGCCGATAGAGTCAAGTATTTCCTTATTCTTCCTATGTTTCTCAAGTGGTAGTTGCAAGTCCGACATACACTATTAACATGCGACTCCATTACATATAATAAGTGTCGCATATCAATCAACCAATCAATAGTTTATTCTAAAAAAAACAATAATGGTATACAGAGATTACAATAATTGGACAGCTGGAGAACCCAACATGTCCGATGTATAGATGCACAAGTACTCCATTCCCGTTTAAGATTGAAATGCAGTAGTTTGAACTATGGCCAATTGAGTAATCACATTAAAACGTCCCCTCTCTGTCATTGTGGCAAATAGAAAAAGCATATCATTACTTTTTGGAATACAGTGGTTTCTATGTACAGCAACTCAGTCAGCGCGAAAATATTAAAATAGTTGACAGCGTTCAGACATTTATCTCGAAAACAAAGCAATTTCCATAATGCTGTCATTTGTTAAAACTTCGTGAAAAGCATTGAAACCCTGCTGAGCGCGAAATTTACCACCTCCAGATCGTCTGCAATCTCACGGCGACGGGCGTATCAATGACGGAAACAACATTATCTGTGTAGCATTGCGTCCAATCAGCTCCAACGAAACTATGTGTATATCATTGTATCCAATCAGTTCCAACTGGATTACATCCTAATTTTCCCCATACAATCTCCCTCCCAGATAAATTGTTTACCTCCGCTGAGAACTACCACATACTTATATATCGCATAGTTTCGGCCACAATATATGTTGATATTGAATTCATAATCCCTTCAGTACATGATGTGTTCAAGACCTCAAATGGGGTAGGGGTACATACAACAGTGAACATTTGCCAGCCGCTTGTTGTGGAGTGCCACATGATGCAGACTTTCGGGAACCAACACATATGTATCTTCTGATAAAAATTAACCTTTGGTCAAGCCCTCAATTAATATTGGGGTCATATCATTTCACCATGTGGTGTCTTCCAAGACTTCAAATAAAGTAGAGGTCCTCAAAATTTTGCCTTTCTTATTTTCCAGTCACTTTTCGTTAAGTGCTTATTCTTTCTGAACCCAAATCCATCTAATTACATTGTTTACGTCCTTGTACAATTAACTCGCCATTGTCCATACATGCAGTCAACGATGATATCGTTCCAATCCGTGGTGTGTTCTAGTCTTCAAATTGGGAAGGGGGTAATACAAACATTGAAAAATCGCATTATTTATTTTTCAGGCGCTTTTTGTAAAGTGTCCCTGACTGTCGGGTATTAACCCATCTATAACAATTGTGTATTTATTTATAGAATAGCCATTTGTCCATATCGTCGTTTGACCATGAGGGCACATCCATTCAGTTCGTGGTAGGTTCAATGGTTTACATGGGGTAGGGGTCCCTTAAAATTCGCCTTCATCGTTTGCCATCTGCTTTGTGTAAGGTGCCACGGTGTTCTCGCGAACGACGGGCTTGCGAGACCATTGCCAATCGGCCACAATCTCGGGTAATATGGATAGCTTATGCCTTCAGCTAGTGTTGTGTTCAAGACTTCAGATAGGGATGGAGTCCCCTGAGAGTAAAATTTAGCCCTTTCATTTGCTGACCATTTGTTGTAAAGTGACATAGGCTATCGGGAACCATCTCATCCATAACATATTCGTATTGCCAGATAATAATCCCATTTGTCCACAACTTCAGTTAACATTGAGAGCATATCATTTTGTTAAGACTTCAAGTTGGATAGTGGGGTCCTCAAGACATAGAAAATTTGCCTTCTTGTTTGCCAGCCGCTTTTTTGTAAAGTGTTCCAGGATTTCGAGGGAACCAAATCACCCATATATCAATTAATAATTCCATGACAGCAATACCTTTCGATCACACACTCAGCTAAGTATGAGAGAATATAACTTCAGTTCATGCTCTGATCAAGATATTAAATGGGTTAATGGGGTCCCCCCAAAACAGTGAGTATTCGCCTTTCTCTTTCATCAACAACTTTTTGTAAAGTGACCCAGACATTCAAGACCCTGGTATACTATACTCTTTATATAGCGTCCATTTCTCTACACACGCAGTTAATAATGGGAGCACAGCCTTTCGGTTCATTGTGTGTCCCAAGATTGCAAATGGGGCAGTGTGTCCTAACACATTACATTTCGTATTTGCCAGCCGCCTTTTGTAAAGTGTTCCAGGATTTCGAGAACAAAACCACTCATACAAATTGTAAATAATACATGAGAGCATATAGATTCGGTTCAGTGTGTGCTAAAGAGTTTAGAAGGGTTATGGGTACCCAAAAACAGTGAGATTTCGCCTTCTCTTTGCTAGCCACTTTTTGTAAAGTGCCCAGACATTGGGAAGCCAGCCAACCCACCCATCGTGCAAAGAAGAGGTATATTTCCCGAATTACATACCATTTGTCCACACCCCAGTTAATATTGAGATTTTGAGAACATGTCCATCCATTAGTATGTTTAAGACTTTAAATGAGGTAGGGTGCTCAAAGAAAATATTCAGCTTTGGTTTTTGCCAGCCGCCTTTTGTAAAGTACCCTAGGATTTTGGGAACCAAACTACCCATATAACATGTATATTCCCTGATAGCACTACCTTTCGCTCACACTGTGATTTAACAATAAAAGCATGAATATTCGGCGCATGGTGTGTTCAAGAGTTTAAATGGGCATATAAAGGGGTCCCACAAAACAAAAAAATATTCGCCTTTGGAGTTTGCCATCCGATTTGTGTAAAGTGCTAAAGGCTTTCGGGATCCAACAAACCCATCCATCAACACCATGTATGCGCCCCGATATTACTATTTTTGCCCACATCCTCAGTTAATATTTACAGCAATCATTTCAGTTCGTGAGTTGTTCAACTTTAACACTTCAATTGTGTAGGGGGGCCTAAAACAGCAAATTCGTCTTTCTTATTTATCAGCCACTTTGTGTAAAGCGACACATGCACAACCCATCCATACAAATTATGTATTCTCTGATAGAACTACATTCCCGTCACACTCTCGGTTAATAGAGAATTAGAGATCATATAGCTTAATTTCGTATTGCGTTGAAGCCTTTAAATTGGGTAGAATGTTCTTGAAAAATATAGCAAATTCGCCCTTCATATCTGCCAAGCAAAGTGCCACAATGTTTCGGGAACAAACCCATCCATAAACATTGTATATTTCCTTATGTAATTGTCCTTTATAATTACATGATTCTTAAAACTGAGATCATATTTTGTTCAGTTCGTGGTGTGTTCAGGACGTCTAATAAGGCGGGGGAGCAATAATGATTTTGTTCTGTATGATTATGTTAGTCTATATTATGTGTCGTTTAGAACAAATACTCCAGTTGCTCAAAGTCGATATGTGTTAATATAAAATTACATGTCATAAATAAAATATTGTGTTGCTGTTGTTGTTGTAACTGGGGGTTTAATTGGAAACCTGCGGTCATCTAAAACCAGGCTCGCTGTGTCTACGGATCAGGTTTTCATCACACGAATAATGATTAGATGCTCATTAGAATAATTTAGAAAGGTCTGTCTTGTTATCATAAATATGTAGTTTTTATACAAAATCGCGTCCCGGGGAGCGGTACCTAATTTCAATATCTTGAAAACCGTTGACAATTTCTGTCAAATTCTTTCTACTTGTGATGTCCAGATAACTACTGAGCCATATGTATTATATAGTTGGTCACGTATTGTTTATAACAAAGGTTTTAGTACTTAGCATCGATGTTAATGCATGCAAAATTAACTGTTATCAATAAAATAATTGTTGTTGTTGTAACTGGGGGTCTGAAAGCCTGAACACATCTGTTATCGATTAAACGGCATCTCTGGACAACACTTTCAGTACAAGATTCATATTGGGTCCCATTCAGATCAATTCGAAAATGTTTGTAATGTCATTATCAAAAATATGTATTTTTTTCGACCAAAAACGTGTTTGGGGGAGGGGTAGCTAAAATCCAATATCTCGCAAACCGTTCAAAATTTTTGTTAACTTCTTTCTTCATATGCTTGACAGATAACTACTACACCATATGGACAAAATATTTCAATATTATTGCAATATCCGTTTGAATGATAATGTTCGAAAAATATAATTATTTTGAAAAAGAGCGATTTTTCAACAAAAAATAAACGTTTCGGCTCCAAATGGCACGAAAATCAAAATTAACCAACACTTCTTGCATATCAGGTACATATATGGTATGCTGTAGTCATTTTAACGCCTACAATGTGGGCTAATAACTTAGGATATAGCCGCAGGGCTCACTTTACCAAAATCGTTAATTTCTGGGAAAAGTCACTGGTGGGTATCGTTCATCGTCGATTTCAGAATAGCCACCACCAATTCCGTTATTTTTCACTATCATTTTCGTCTACAGTATATATTTCTCCTTCAAAAAAAGTTGGTTTTAACTTGTTCTACCGTGGGTAGGGGTGCCCGACCACTTTTGGCGTTTGGCCGCTGTACTAATATATTACGGTGTCTGTGCTGTTTCCGGTTCACTGATATGACACGCACACGCGGATTCGAATACACGCATTGAGTCAGAGAGACTGGTGAGATAGACAGATTAGATATATTGTGTAATTTTACTGGTCCCCATGCTTTATTCAAATTTCATTTCGAGAGTGCATTGGTTTGCAACAATGGGATTGGAGTACACATACTCGTATATATTAGGACGATAACAGACTTGTCTATCTTCAGTGTCTGTCTAGAGTTGTACGTGTACTTGTGTGGGATAACGTCCTTTCCATATTCGGAGACGACGCTAGAAGGTATCCCAACTTGAAATTTCCAACTGCAGGCATCCCTCCGAAATGTCGAAGTATGGAAATTTCCGACCTAAAACCCCTTATTGTTGGTAATTTCGAAATTATTGCCATTTCAGTCAAAACAAAAAGTAGGAAAATATTCGACGTTTGTTTAAACAAAAACTAGCTTCGCATTTAATACTGGTTTGAAAATCCAACTATAAGAACAATTTCAACCTATTCTGGTTTGAAATTTCCAACTGTTGTTAACTCAAGGAATGAAATTTTAAATATTGACCGTTTTACTAGTGTTGCGTTTATGTCACAATATTACAATGTCGTCAGGTGTTGTTGGAAAAAGAAAGGCCACAAGACACAAGACTCAGGTCATACTCTCCCATGTAGTTCCGCATTACTTAGCCCTTTCTTTACTAAGTACTCATTGACGAGTAGCTCCCTTGGGAAATGCCCACATAATAGTACAAGATCAGTTGTTGAGGTTATTATCTGAACATTTCCCACCAATTAATATGAATCCTTATGCACTTGAAGTGTCTGTTTGCTGGCTATCGTCTGTTTATATTTCCTGAACATCCCACCCCGATTAATAATTCCCGTGTATAACCGAATGAGATAATACACTCAGTAAAGAAAGGGTTAACGGTCATGCACCACGAAGATCCGATTATATTACCATATTTACATATATAGGAGACATGTTGTGGAGCAGAAGAGAGGTTCATTCCAATCAAACAAAAATGATATATCCCGTCTGCTTTACCTCAAGTGATATTTCCGTCACATGAGGCAACATTTATTCCACGAGGAGAGGACTTTTAAAAAATTCGACAGATAAGGTCACCATTGACCGAATTCACGTGAACATGCAAGGATGTGTCTTCTGCTATGTTCGTAATTATATGTTCCTTCTTATTCAAGAAATAGTAGGATTATATGATATCTATGGATTATAAAATACACATATATATGTATAGTCTCATAACAATTTCATATTTAAATTTTTTGCTTCGTTAAATGTAGACGCTTTGCACAATAGTCTCTGTATTGCCGAAACACTAGCACATTTAGGCCAAAGTGCTGTGCATTAGTTGGAAAATGAAGCTTTACCCATGTAGCTATTGTTGTGGTCTTGTGATAGCACGTGAGCTGCATCTCCCAATCGCACAAACCACAAACGTAAAGCTTATTCTAGGATAGCAGGATTATGTAACGGAATAGTCAATATATTTTATTAAATACCCACACGTACAAGTTCAATGGACGTAGCTAGACGGTTCCCATGGGGCGCACCTTCAAATTTCCGGCCAACTGCACCCACCCCATTGAACCAAACATCAAACTCACAGGTTCGCAGAATTCCATTTGCACCCCCTTGCAATATCCAACCTGACACACCCTAATATTGGAAAATTACCAACTATTACTGGTTGGGAAATCAAACAATGAGAACAAATCCAACCTATATATGTTGTCAAATTAATGTTCAACTAATGCTGTGTCAGGCATGAAATTTCCAACTGTTGGAAATGTACCGAGGTTCGAGGGGAGACACCCCCAAGCAATCCCTGTCGCCACGTCCCTGAAAAGTTTCATGTGTTATGTACAACGTTTTTGGAAATTGATTCAGGAGAACTAGAGCTAGAGAAATGCTTGCCCTCATCAATAAACACACTTTAACTTGAACAAAAAGAAGATGCGATGTAGTCGGATTGGCAACTAATTAGGTGCCATGTATATACATTTAGAAGAAAAGCATGACTTTCACAACACAAACATGAACATTATAAATATAAGATACAAATTATACTTGCAATTTCAAATACATGAGCCATGTTTGACGCTGGGAGAACATTAAACCTAGATCCGGCGACCACGTGGATTTCAAAATCTAACCTAGAATCCGTGTAATCTTGACTTAGCCCCGTCCCAGATTCTCCCACGAAATAACGACTCAGGGAACCCTATAAAGTCGAAAAAAATAACGCGGGGAAAATATCTCTTAGTTATTATCTGTTCCTTAACAATGTACTTCACTGAAGGTCCCAACTCGAAATTGATTGCTTTTCTGTGACCTTTTTTGAGCCGATATCGCAATAAACATTTAATTAATTAACCCAGGAGAAATTCCATAATTGTAAGCGACGCAAACCAAAATCGCTCACAAAGTCACTTGAATTGTGAAATTTCGAGTTAGGACCATCAACTATATATACAGTGAAGTCCATCATTAAGGTACAGATAATAACTAAGAAATATATTACCAGGAAATAAAGTCAGTTTCACAAAGATTGTCCATGCAGATAAGTGGATAACATATATAGCCGTCCAAAAAGCCTTCTGAAACTAGTTCAGTCATGCATGAACTTATCATTTTGCTGGAACTTGAGCTCGTGACTGATGCATATCCCATGTATTTCACATCAACAATAGGTTGAAAGAAAATAATTTCAAAGTTCGTGTTGACACACACGAACCTCGTCCAAATACGCGTTTACTCTCCAGATCTTTGGGCCACGCCAATAAATTCCTGTCGTATTATTGAACTCATAAACCGCACCATTCCGAATTCACGATGTTCAACGAAAGCGAAGCAAGTTGGTGAGAAAAAAAACAACAACCAGGAATCCGATTTCGATAGGCCCCAATGCAATGTCAACATAGTGTGGGAAGGTACGGTGTGACGTCACGGGCCAAAAATTAAATGCATCCAATTCGATGTTTTCGCAGTAGTGATGCGCGCGCCACGGGGTTTCCCCGATACCTTAATCGACATCGGATAAACTTCGGACGAGTCATTTCGGTCTCAGAGCGACTGTGGATCTAATAAGCGGGGGAATGAGTAAAATATTATCTTTGCGACTTCGACTTCTTGGCACCGATAGCAAGAATCCAACCACAACAATTTCTATGAAATCTTTTTGAAGATACGCTAAATTTACATTTATTTCCAAAAGCACATTCTGCTGTTACATATATTCCACATTAATTTTTTGAAGATAAACTGTTAAATAAAAAATATGGTAATTTCTTAAATATAGTAACATATCCTGTCCATGTTGTGAAAACATTAGGGTAATAGTCCTGATGACAAAAGCTACCAGTATGTGGTATCTCTGATTTTATATCAGAACATTTTTGGAAAAGAGACGTCATCTTTAACGAAAAGAGTATATTTATTATATGGTGGTACTTACATAGGATAATCATCCCGTTCATAATCAGGAACATTTGATCCACATTGCTCTTGAGAATGGCATAGTCTTCTTCAAAGCTGGCCATGGTCAATCACAAACTCTTGACACTAGCACCGATGGAGAAATTGACAGAAAAAATTATGCGTGGCTTTTTGTCTCAGCAGAGCAAAGTTCTATTACTGCAAAACCAAAACAAATGTTCACGTTAACACCATGGCACTTCAGGTACCAAATTAAGACAGTCTACCCATTGAATACAGAATATCTTATCGCGAATGAAACAACCCTGATGTCAAACAGGTAGTTGTGAAAGCAACTGAATGAAATTACCATAATAAGCAAAGCGAAACTGTTTGATTCTTATATTACAGGCATGGCAGGGCCATTGAGAAGGTGTGCGATTCACTGGGCAATCAAATTCTATTCATTTTGGTTAGGCCAATAAAAACTTGTTTTTGTGTTTCAATGAGATCCCTTATCCAATCCGCCTATATATCCTGAATACGAACTATATTTTATCTTGCATGTGCCAGAAGGATAATTTTTAGACTATTGTTACTTGTTTCTCTACGTTTGTTTGTTATCTGTGAAGTCGCATTTTGGCTCGTTCCTTTGTTAGATTTAGGCTTATTCGTAAATCCAACCTGGTCTTTGTGCATTAATTGTAAGACGTCAATTCGGACCCACGTGTTAATTAACAACCATTTAACGCACCTGGTGTCAATGTTATTTTCAGAGCGGCTTAATTATTATTTGTTAACCTGATAATGTGAACAGGTTTAATCGAATGTTATGTAATTGCTAATTCGGTCATAGGTCACGCATAAACCCTGAATTCGCACTGCTGCACTTTCTGTATACAAGTTCATTTTAATTTTTGCCACCTCACCAGGGTCGGAATTGGAGGGTATTTATATATATATCTTTAATCCTCCGATAACGAAGAGTGGATAAACATACATATTATATATTGTTTTACAAACTCGTGAACAAAGAACAGTACGACAGAAAGATAAGTCTTATCAGCAACAAAGATTACCCTTCATGTAAATAACGTATTTACAAATACATAGGTGCACACAATCGTTCAGATGCACATTCCGGCCATCGTACATGTATTACGTACTTACATATACGCTCATTCGCGTGCATATATGCATCCAATCATGCATACATCGATATACACCTGCTTGAGGCATGTATACATCCATCCATGCACACAACCGCATTAACCCCTCACATGCTGGCCAACACTCGCAAAGAAACGCGCACCTGACGTACGTACATAAATACATACATACATATGCATCAATCCATACATTCATACATACAAACCTATTACATACCTACACTTTCCTGGATACAGATATACAGCCACACATATACACGTACGTATATACGTGCAAACATGCACAGTCAGCAATATCCACATATACTCGTTTCACCTATCCATATACATATGCACATATACAAGTATACACACACGGTGACACACACGTTCACACAACACAAAATCAACACAAAATCAATAAGTCAAGAGGGACCGGGCCGGATCTATAGCTTGCGGCGAGTATATGAATTAGGATGTAAGATAAAGTGACAACGTTTAAGAAAAGCAATGAGCTTGTTTCATTTTGGAATTTTACCGTCTCCGTTCGTGGGCTATCAGCATAACCATTGTTGTGTTCGGTTAGTATTGACTCTATGTAATACTCACTACATACCATAGGTCCCCGTCCATTTACAACAACAGGATGGCGACAAGAGCATCCAGTCTAACAGTACGTAAGTTTTCGTGCAAGATACGAGAAACAAGTACTTAATGGTTATACTCGCAACGAAAGTCCACGACCAGATGAAATCGTCTGCCCGAAAAAATTCTCTAAGCGGACTACTGTTAATCAATTCAGCACCACGATGCGCCAAACAAATTATTGCGTTAGTTTACTATAATTTTCCCATAATTTTGCTGTGTTTCTAACGAAAAATGTGACAAATTTGTATTTATCAAGAAATGGTATCAAGTTATCAGCAATGTCAGGTATGTGCCCCAAAAATATTGCTGCAAGTTCTGGTGTGTTCAGATTGTCCAGCATAATATAGAAATTGATCCCAAAGAGATCTATTATCTTGTACCATATAACATTTCGAGTTTCGCAAATTGCTGGACAATCGAACAATATGTGCATTACTTTGTGTATATACGGATGCAGACACGCATCACACACTCCTTTTTGGTCATATGTTGTTTGTGATATTATTCTTCCCACCTGAAGAAAATTTTCTTTGAATTGAGGATGCGCACGGCATACGCGCCATAAAAATGACAGCGAAAATTCACTTTGAATTTGACTGAAAATATATAGCCACGGATCACTAGAAATTGTGGTTTTCCAACTTTCACTGTACTTTGTATCAATGGCTACATTTACCAGATTCTTCCAACTATCTTTAGTTGGGAAGGTATTAACATTAGCAAAGTTCGTAAGGAAATCAAGTAAACCATATCTTAATAAGATTATGGTTAGCTCATTCAAAAATGACTTTGATGGGCGAATTGTGTTAGTTAAGGATTCATGCATTCGTAAGAGAAATATATGTGATGAAGCTTTTTCGGGCATGTTAATACTAAAACGAATATCCGATTAGCTGCATGCATGCGAACGGCAGCATTCACGTGCGTGTGATCGAGGCATCGCGTTATCATTCATTCACGTTCTTGAGATCACAAATCTGAATGCTGAGATGGATGTTCAATTAATTTCAATTGATACATATGCACACAATATTTCGAATATCTTATGGATTCATATTTTCGATGTCATTCGCAGTCCAATTGATCAGTCTCAGATAAACAAAACCATCGAAAACTCATCAGAACTCCTTAAGTAATACGCATATTTACTGCACAGAAACTCGGCGTTTGGTCGGATCTTCATCTGTGCCTTTCGGATCTTTCTGGACCGACAGTGGTCCCTTCATATCGCGCGGATATTGAGAACGACATGGATTTTTAAAATTCTGTCAAATCCTATGCTTCATTGACAGATTCAACTGTATACCGGCATTTGTTTTGGAAGCGTGGAAGTCCAGAAACTATACTAGTGAATGGATGTTCTCGAAAAATTTAGTGAGCAAAAGCAAAAACACCATTGAAAAAATTCGCCAAAAAAAATTAATGGTTTGATCTGGGAAAACTGATTGACAACTGGTGGATAAATACTTCTGCTTCATGTGGTAATACACATACGATTCTCGATGTTTGTTTTACAATGAGAAACAAACATATCCCCATATCATATACGTGAAAATGACTTTCCCATTTCCTCGGCTTTGGCCGTATCCTCGGCTTTGGCCGTACCACGTACACGCGCGGGGGTGATAATGCAGATCGGCCGACTATAAGAACAATTTCAACCTATTCTGGTTTGAAATTTCCAACTGTTGTTACGCCAGGAATGAAATTTTAAATATTGACCGTTTTACTAGTGTTGCGGTACTACTGTAATATTACAGCACAGTTTTACTATATGATCAGAGATCTATACACGCAATATTTTTACTTCGTTTTTTTTTTGTGGAATTTTTTTTTTAAAGGTGTCGATATAAATTTCGGATGTAAAACGTACCGGTATGAAATAATTCTGCTTGTCTCCTATAACAAGTGGAGTTTTCAGAACATTTTGAGCCTTCAAAATCAATACATGTGTATGCGTATCTATATGTATTCTAAGTTACTATATAGTGTTCCAAATAAACGTGTAGTCCCAAATAAACGACCAGGGTGGGAATCCTAAATATAAAATTTAATAATTGTGCAGACCCGAATAATTGTGAAGGGAAGTACATGTACATGTACAGTTCGAAACCATCATAACTGTTGATTTGTAGTTATCGGATAGAGAAATTGTAATGTATACACCGGCTTTTCCAGTCTGAAATGGTCGTTATACCTATTCTCTTCAGCATAGTTGTCAAAACATAAACAAACATGACATCTTATAGGAGTAAAATTCCAAACTTGATCCAGGTATATTTGACATTATAGGTTTGGACCATTAGGGGCGTGGCGACAGGGGGGAAGTCACATATCACCCCAACTTCATCAAAATTTTCTAAATGTTGGAAATTTCATAGCTGACACAACATTAGTTGGAAATTTCTGTTATTTCTTGAAATATATTTTATTTGTAAATTAAGCATGACACGAATGGGTTGGGGACAATTTAAGTTACAAAAACTAACTTGGCCCTTCTCTCGGTTAACAAACATTTTATACACACTTGAACAAAATGGCGAAGAAAAAGAAACAAGATCATACAAGTTTAACATTTGTGCACTGACCAGTACTGGCGTACGTGTTTAATGGGAAGGAGTTTGGTGGGAGGTAGTGTGTTAATGCAAATAACAACGAGATTATACGACTGTTAAGCCAATTATTAATACATATTTGCGCAGGTCTGATTGTCAGCCGTCTTATTCAATAGCAATCTTGATCAAATAGAAGCATGCAGCTGAAGGATATTCTGACTATATATAGGTCTGTCCTACATCCTACAATTCACAGAGGCACACAACAGTTCACACATCGGTCGGACCACCAGAGAGTTAGGATCGCCACCTCTCAGGATGACTACGCCACCGAAAATCCCGAATGCTATTACAACAATGCTGGACTCCATGCATGTCGCGCCTTGTGTGAGCTGGTCACTCCATGCACACAAAGGCGGATACCAGTTGGTTTTGGACTTCCAGTCCTGCCCGGCAAATCCCTTATCAGGGCTCTCTACCGGGAGAGGTCTGGAAACTACCAAACCAGCTAGGAAGAAGCGAAAGAAAAAGACTCCATCCAGGAAAAAGAGAGACACAGAGAGATTGGCTGCGTGGAAAAGGAGGAAATCGACTGATGCCACACCAGGCGACACCTCCCGCGCAGCCGAGATCGATTCACCGCCCGAAGTGGTAATGGACTCCCCATCGCCACGGATAGACGCGGACATCTCCTTTTTCAACCCGAAGACGCCGGATTACACCGAACCGGAGTCTTCACCTGCCTCTCCTACAGCAAACGAAGCACCAACATCCGACTCCGAAGACACACCTGACTCCGACACCAACGACACATCTGACTCTAACCCAGACGACAAATCTGATTCCGACTCCGACGACACATCTGATTCCGACTCCGATTCCGAAGAAAAAGAAAGACACAAGCACACAATGGAACTATTAGCGAAAGTACAAGAATCATTAAGACAAGCCGAGTTACAACAAACCGAAACCGAAAAGCTCTTCAATCGTCCGACTTCAAGTTACCAAACATCACCATCCGAACCACCGCCAAAAAAGAGAAATAGAAATAGAAAGACACAAAACAACCGCCGCTAGGACTCCCCCACCACGCTTTCGCCGCCTTGCCTCCAACCACAGCACCTACAACAGCCAAAATTACCGATCTTCATCGAATAAATCAAGAAAGGGTGAAGGGACATGCAAACTGCAGTCCGACCATCCTACCCGGCCTTCGGCCGGAAACGACTCAACAACCTACAATTCACATCAACACGGACCTCCAGAGAGCTTGGATCGCCACCTCTCAGGATGAACTCACCACCGTTAATACCAATTAGTGTCACTAATATGCTGGACGCCATGCATGTCACGCCTTGTCTGAGCTGGTCACTTCATGCTCATAAAGGCGGATACCAGCTGGTTCTGGATTTCCAAACCGGCCCGGCACAGCCCTTTTCAGGGCTCCCTACCGGACCGGAAAATACCAGATCAGCACGGAAACCACGACAAAAGATGAACAAAAAAAAGAAGAAAACACCATCAAGGAAAAAAAGAGATGCCGAGAGACTAGCCGCGTGGAATAATAGTTTTCCACGTTTCGGAGTAATAGTGCAAAACATTTGTCTTGCCGGTCACGGGGTTAATAATAACGATACATAGCGCGGGAAATTAGCGTATCTAAACTTGGCGCAAGTGAGTTGTTTACGAACACGTGACAGGTGGTTAGCCAATCAGGTATCGTAATTGGTTTGGAAGGTCACGTGTTCGTAGCGAAAATTTACTTCTAGCGTGACACTCGGTCTGTCAACTTTCTTAATAATTTTAATTATTAAAAATTATGTATTCATACGATGGTATATAGTTGGAGAAAATTTTATAAATCAAAAGTCGGTTCTTCGAATTAATGGATTTAACCCCATCACGTCACATGTTTCGATTTAGGAACATTGGGTTGTTTATATTCATGTCATTTTTGAATGAAATATGTGTTTATGGTGAAATACATGTAGAATTATATATATACATTTGAAATCGTCGGGTGTCTCTGTCATGAGTTATTGGAAGAATGTTTGGTTTTCGAATATATAAAACATATATTCAATTTGAAAGTAAAATACGGGCGTAACAAACATAACTCGGCTTAGAGATTTTTCATTGCGTATGTTTTTGTTTTCTCAAACTGTCTGATAAAAATTAAGAACAAATATAAACGTGTCATGACAGGGTCACATCACAATTTTAAATTATTGTATTAGGTTTTATTTTTTTCAAAACGAAATGAGGACCAGCATTTCACCCCGTAGATGGAGTTCGCACAGGTCCTGGTCACAGATTTCCGCCATGAATTAAAAAAGATATACATAAAATGGCGGTTTTTTCTGGCCCGCGAATATGCCATTGTTACTGGGGACGCAATTTAAGGTGGTCAGGTCATACTTTGTAAATAAGTCGTCATCAATAAATGGGGCTGAGTCGCTCGCGGCTGGTTTCCAAAAGTAGTTTTGGTGTTTGTTATTATTATTGCGTGGAGGGAAGACAGAGAAGAAGGCGACGGATGTTACACCAGCCAGCTCCTCCCATGCAGTCGAGATCCCGACCCAGTCTGTCCAGGAGATGGAATCACCACCACCATCGCCTCTACGACCAGACGCGGACACCTCCGACTTCATCCCGAAGACTCCGGAATACAACGAGCCGGAGCCTGCCAATCCAATATCACCGGTAACCGAACAAGAAACAGATGCCACCAGACAATGGAGAGAAAACTACAACTACATGAAAGAATCAGCTAAATATCGAGCCAGCGTAGACGAAACAATTAAGAAAGCAGAAGAGACTAGAATGAAAGCAAAGGCAATCTTAGACGAATTAGATCCACCGAAAAGTAAAAAAAAAAAAAAAAGAAGCTAAAAGCAACCAGCAAAAGCTAAACATCTCAACCTCACTTTGCCTCCGGTCAGCCTCCGCATCTGAGCAGCATCAACAGCCTCAAAAATCGATCTTCATCGAATATATCAAGAAAGGGTGAAGGGAATCGCACAATGCGTTCCGACCATCCTACCCGGCCTGCGGCCGGAAACTACACTACACTTGATATGTTCTATGTGTTCGAATCGTGCATGGAGTGCATATATTACGGTGTCTGTGCTGTTTCCGGTTCACTGATATGACATGATTCGAATACATGCATCCATTGAGTCAGAGAGACTGGTGAGATAGACAGATTAGATATATTGTGTAATTTTACTGGTCGCCATGCTTTATTCAAATTTCATATCGAGAGTGCATTGGTTTGCACACATACTCGTATATATTAGGACGATAACAGACTTGTCTACCTTCAGTGTCTGTCTAGAGTTGTACGTGTACTTGTGTGGGATAACGTCCTTTCCATATTCGGAGACGAGGCTAGAGGGTATCCCAACTTGAAATTTACAACTGCATGCATCCCTCCGAAATGTCGAAGTATGGAAATTTCCGACCTAAAACCCCTTATTGTTGGTAATTTCGAAATTATGGCCATTTCAGTCAAAACAAAAAGTAGGAAAATATTCGACGTTTGTTTAAACAAAAACTAGCTTCGCATTTAATACTGGTTTGAAAATCCAACTATAAGAACAATTTCAACCTATTCTGGTTTGAAATTTCCAACTGTTGTTAACTCAAGGAATGAAATTTTAAATATTGACCGTTTTACTAGTGTTGCGTTTATGTCACAATATTACAATGTCGTCAGGTGTTGTTGGAAAAAGAAAGGCCACATAGACACAATACTCAGGTCATACTCTCCCATGTAGTTCCGCATTACTTAGCCCTTTCTTTACTAAGTACTCATTGACGAGTAGCTCCCTTGGGAAATGCCCACATTATAGTACAAGATCGGTTGTTGAGGTTATTATCTGAACATTTCCCACCAATTAATATGAATCCTTATGCACTTGAAGTGTCTGTTTGCTGGCTATCGTCTGTTTATATTTCCTGAACATCCCACCCCGATTAATAATTCCCGTGTATAACCGAATGAGATAATACATTCAGTAAAGAAAGGGTTAACGGTCATGCACCACGAAGATCCGATTATATTACCATATTTACATATATAGGAGACAGGTTGTGGAGCAGAAGAGAGGTTCATTCCAATCAAACAAAAATTATATATCCCGTCTGCTTTACCCCAAGTGATATTTCCGTCAAATGAGGCAAAATTTATTCCACGAGGAGAGGACTTTTAAAAAATTCGACAGATAATGTCACCATTGACCGAATTCACGTGAACATGCAAGGATGTGTCTTCTGCTATGTTCGTAATTATATGTTCCTTCTTATTCAAGAAATAGTAGGATTATATGATATCTATGGATTATAAAATACACATATATATGTATAGTCTCATAACAATTTCATATTTAAATTTTTTGCTTCGTTAAATGTAGACGCTTTGCACAATAGTCTCTGTATTGCCGAAACACTAGCACATTTAGGCCAAAGTGCTGTGCATTAGTTGGAAAATGAAGCTTTACCCATGTAGCTATTGTTGTGGTCTTGTGATAGCACGTGAGCTGCATCTCCCAATCGCACAAACCACAAACGTAAAGCTTATTCTAGGATAGCAGGATTATGTAACGGAATAGTCAATATATTTTATTAAATGCCCACACGTACAAGTTCAATGGACGTAGCTAGACGGTTCCCATGGGGCGCACCTTCAAATTTCCGGCCAACTGCACCCACCCCATTGAACCAAACATCAAACTCACAGGTTCGCAGAATTCCATTTGCACCCCCTTGCAATATCCAACCTGACACACCCTAATATTGGAAAATTACCAACTATTACTGGTTGGGAAATCAAACAATGAGAACAAATCCAACCTATATATGTTGTCAAATTAATGTTCAACTAATGCTGTGTCAGGCATGAAATTTCCAACTGCTGCACTTTCTGTATACAAGTTCATTTTAATTTTTGCCACCTCACCAGGGTCGGAATTGGAGGGTATTTGCTTCTTGCTGCGGTGGCATGCACCTCATTCGCAGTAGGCAAACACTTACTGTGCATGGGCAGATATTAATCTCACAAACCCTTCGTAAGCTTTTCAGCGGAATTACAGCATGCAAAAGTGTGTTGTAGGGGAGGGCTGACAGCCCTTTCATATCTTCCCGGAATAAAACATCTACATCTACATCCCAAACTCCAAACTTGTGGTGCTACCTCACTCTTATGTTCCTGAACTCCGTCGTCGCTTCCACGTCTATTACAACCGGACGGGAGCTAGTTCCGATTGTTTTTTGGACCGCTTCCAACAATACCCGAATGTCCGAGAGTTTTTATTGGACAAATACACGCTAATTCCATAAAACTAATGAACTTCATTGTACCTGGAATCTGCTTTAATATATGCTTGCTTATAAAATAGCGGAAAATTACCGAAACGTAAATCGTATATGTATTTCTTAGAAGCTACAGTGAAATCGCGTTTTGTTATATCATTGTAACTTTTTTTGTTATTTCACTGTAGCTTGTCGAATGACGCCATCACTTGGTAGCTGCTTGCTACCTATCAGCTGATCGGTGTCAGAAATTTGGGTCAACCAGGTTTGCTTTCCGTGTATTGTTTAACTTGTTGCGCTATTACAAATGAGAATGTTGCATAATTTAGCAACTTTAAGCATTAATAAGGCGCATAATAAAATGAACGACTGCAGTGTTTGTTTGAATACCTGAAACATTTCATTTGTGTCTGGAAATAAATATTGAAATTTCACTCGAGCAAGCCGCTCGTGAAAACTCGATATTTCTTTCCAGACACTCATGAGATATTTCGGCATTCAAACAAAAACAAAGGCCACGCCCACAGCGGTAGTACCGCCAACAGGTAAAAAGACTTTATCCACATAAATATTGTCTCTTACCCGACATCGACTTCCGAAGTGAACATATCAGCACTTGCCCTTATGTTAACTAGCTGAAACACTCATGTATATGAATCGTGCAAATTTTGATATTTTAAACAGATTTATTTAATTAAATATTTTTTTATTTTTTTTTCAGATTGAACTTTGTTTCTTTTAGATTGAAACTTTTAAATTGTTTTCTAATTTTTTTTTTATTTAATTTCTTTTTAAATTTAAATTTCATTGTTAGATTTTCTTTTTAGATTTTTAGATTCAAATATCTTTCACAGAAATTTAAAATTTTGAGAAAAACAATTTAAAAAGAATTAATTTTTTTTAATTTAAAAAATAAGGCCGTTATAACGTCTGCCGGGGTAACCCGAGGCACCACACCACATTTGGTTGAAATCGGTCAAGTGCTCTGGAAGAAAAATTGCAAACCGAACAGACAGACAGATCCCTGAACTCTTCAATATATCTAAACCAGAGAACACACATTCGTTTGCCATTAAATGTGAAAATTATGACAAATGTCATGCTAAATGAAAAGCATTGTTATAATCACGGATAAATTTATAACATCATGCCGCAAATATAAATCTCAGTATATTATGTTTTGACAAAAAGTTGTTTGAATATAGCCAATTTAACACTGAATGTATGCATGGATATAAAAATTAGGGTGAAGAAAGATGGCAGAAGAATTTTCAATGCAGCCAATGGCCGACTCGGTCGCTGATTGGTCGAAAATATCCGCTAATAATTATTTGATTGACAGCTGTGGAAAGGTCCCTATGACACCTGGTGCCTCAGTCTAGAAAAGGTGATGCCGAGTGGCATTTAATTTGGATTCATGATGTTCCAGGAGTGTGGTTGTGAATCTCGCCTCTATATACGCGGTCTCTCATCTGTGAACTCTAAAAACTGAGAGCGTCGTGCGATATTATCATAGCTGCTGGAAGGGACAGAATCACTCTAAATAAACCATCGAATCACTCCAACCAAACATGTAGCTTTCTCTTGCCTTAATACAGACCCGCATCTATTGAACTGCGAGTAAGTCTTACGAGGTCATGGTTGTGTTGCTTTCTGAAATATGACCGTTGGACATTCAAATTAAATAGTGCACATAGAGCGCACGACGTGTTAATCTTCACAAACGTCTGGCATCCTAAATACTATAGATGACCGGCATCATGTAGTCCACTGATGCGGAAACCGTGTTGGTTAAAGTTTGAATACGTTGGAGTTTTCATATCACGTATTGAACACGGACCTTCCGTTTGTGCAGCAACTGAACATGAATAGAAACCACGTGGATTTGTATTGTAATAATCTGACTGATTGTATTTGAAACGCCTTATACGTCAACAGTTATCCCATGCGGAAAATAACGTTTTTTTCATATCCTTAATAGGTATATCATTTTCCATTGTTATGTAATTGGTTTAAGAGGTTTTCATGTGAGCTCTGAATTTAAGTGCGTACAGTAATGCTGCGGATTTTCCACAAGTTTTTATGGGTCTCGCGACGTTTAACAATCTCGACAGTTGACTGCACGGGCACTTACCCATATAAGTGGATATCAAGATGTCCCATTTGATTTGACACCATACAATTACTATCTGTATGTTCTATAATATACAAAATAACCAATGAGATCGAACATATGATTATGGGCGGCCATTCGGTCGGAAATTACATGAAATATATCCCTCTTGATTATACGAATGGTCACATAACACCGAGTGTTGAAGATATGCAGACGCAAACAATGGTCCTACAAACAACAGGTGTAGCTACTGCATCTGGAGACTCGTCCACGTGTACACATACTGTTGAATCAAAATCCATGTCTAGTGCAAAGGAACCAAGTTCATTCGCCAATAACAACGCAGGTATTCATGTTCGTCCAACAAAATCATCCTTCGACACATTTTCTGAACGAGTACGATCAGGAGCAGTGTCTCCATTCCTAATGTCGCACCTAAATCGCATGGTTACTGCCATACACAACACAACAAAAGATGAATTTGTTAAAAGGGTTGTTTCGTCATGTGATGGATCGGAATCGATAATGGAAAGCTTACGGCAAACTGTATTTGGTGAAATTAAAATGCTAGCATTTCCTATGGTGTCTAGTTCGATCTTAAAGCGTCGAACAAATTCGGCAAAAGGGACAATCACAACCAAGTTGGCCACTGACATATATAACCTTCTGCAGTGCATTTTAGATGAGGATCCATACCACATAGAAGAAATGTTGAGTTCCTCAAAGAGCACTAAACTACCTACAAAATCGCTCTCATCTCATCCGAATCCAGAAACAGTTAACAACAGCCAACTTCAAAATGATTGCAATACAGCGAATGCATCGGAAACGAATTTCCCTCACAAAACTTATGGCGAACTTACTAGCATTGTCTCGTTACTGAAACAAACCTGCATGCGCATAGAAACGGATCTTACGACAACACTACCTACGATCAACGGTCGCCTGGAGTCAATTGAAATATGCATGTCTGATGTTATGCGTCGACTGCAGGAAGTTGAGGACGCCGAAACCGTAACGCGACTATCATGTGAGCGAATAGAGAACGAGAAGTGTACCGGGGTAGTGCGTCTTAAGAGTGACATCAAACAGATGCGACAAGTCATTGATGGCTTGTTTGACTTTGTCGGTGACATCACATCGAAATTCTCTTCCCAGGGTGGCCTCAACAACACACTGAAGGGAAGGATCAAATCTCTGGAAAAGGACCTCACTTCCACCAAACAACACATTGAACAATCAGTTTGTGAGCATAAATGCGAGGAAAACTGGAAATCTGAACTGATTGGCTTCTCATCACACATGTACGAGGAATTAAATAAATTCGCTTACAATGTGTTAAGAACGATACACTCGCCTTCATATTTCCAGAATATGGCGAACATGTCGTTAAACTCAGATCCAGCGATGGCATGCTCGCCCATACCATTACCTTCTCCAGTACAAACTGATACGACAAATTCCGAGTCACATTTAAATCCTGAACTGAACAGTTTCAATGTTGGCAATGGTGTTGACCCCAAGTATAAGGTATCAGAGATACGTGATGACTGCCAAAACTCTGTCTCGATAGACACCGTTATACTCGGGGCAAGTAATTGCGCCGGCATCGAGCTGGATACATCCAACGTAAAGAACTTCTCCGTTAGCGGATCTAGCTATGGAAATATCAATGAGTTGTTAACTGTCGTTGAAAATGACCACAACGTTGGACGTGCTCTTGGATGTGTCAAAAATGTGATTGTACACTTGGGAACGAATGACATTTCGAAGAACAATTGCAATTCTAATACCGTCACACTCAGTATTTTAGAAGCCATTCCTGTGATATCGAAAATGTTTCCAAATTCTAACCTGAAATTCTGCAGTATTCCTTTAAAAAAGGGCAGAGGTCTCTACACTAACAATTACAACTGTTCTGTGAACATGGTGAATGACTTTATATTCCAAGTATGTGCGAGGAGGGATCAATGTGAATATATAGATATCTGCGAGAAATTTTCAAATATTCATGGAGTGAAGAGTGAGCTTTACAGCAAACGAGACACCCGAGGCATCCACTTCAGTCCTGCGGGCAGAGCGGCTTTAAAGGTAGCCTTCTTGTCATTAATCGCCCCGATTAAACAGACCGTTCCTTCACAACTGACTAGATGTGATACAGCTCAATATAATCACATTGATAATAATGACTCATCTGCAGACTGCGAAGATAAATCGAAGTTCAATTCATCGCATATAAATCTGACCGCACGAGGTGCAAATCAAATGCACAGCCAATCAGTGGACCCCTCACACGACATAAGAGACATTAGTCACGGTTGGTCAAAAGGGCCGATAAAAACTAAACGCATATTCGTGGGGAATCTCAACCCCGGCACGACGAGAGAGGATCTGGAAGATCGCCTGGATATGTTTGACATCCGATTCTCAATTGTTAGGTTATTCCGGAGCCGGTCAGGAAATTCGATCTCGGCCAGAATTAACATACACATGGATGATGTGCCCTTGGTATTTGAGAATAATGTTTGGGAGCACCGTGCATTCTGTAGAAATTGGCTTTCTAAACGAAGCTTCAGTGAGATGGATTTTAGTAGGAGGCATGACCGCGATGACCAGAACAGACGTCCTCTCGGAAGATCTAGCAGCCACAATGGTGACAAACGTGTTCTTAATTCCAATGTGCATGCCAACAGCATCGACGTCAGCGAATTCGATTGTTAAACGAACAAGAAGAGTAACTCTATTTTCAGCGCGAGCTTAATCTCTCTCTACGACCAATAAGTTAAAGTCTTTCTCCTATAACACTTATTCTATATATTCTTCCATATACATTCTTGTCTATACATACCTGATAAGTTCATATACATTTCTTGATATGTCAACTGAAGAACATACATTGGCATTTGGCACATGGAATGTCACCGGAATATCAGGGAGCAGTAGCTACCTCAATCGGTTATTGGCTGATGAATATATAGATATATTCGGAATTAGTGAGCACTGGCTTCCCGAACATCAACTGCATTTCCTAGATACAATTAGTAAATCGTACTCGTATTATGCGGTCAGCGACTTCTCGCAGAGACTACCCTTTCAGCGAGGAAGATTTAAAGGTGGGGATGGCATCTTTTGGCATAAAAAGTATGATAACTGTGTATCTGTCATCCAGTACAACGATGATCGCATTTGTGGAATCCAACTGCAGATCTCCCCAGATAATTTCATATATGTGTTCCAAGTATATCTTCCATCGACAAATTATTCGACTGAATTCTATGAAGAGTACGTTGAGAAAGTGTCAGATCTGATTGTTACATATTCGTCGTTGGGCAATGTCATAGTTATGGGTGATTTCAATGGAAATTTAAGCAAACACGATGCGCGCAATCGCTGTTTCCAAAAAATGTTGAATAGTCGGGAATATGTTTCTGCAAATAAAACTAATCTTTGCACGGGACAACTTGCAACGTTTGTCCCATCAGGCGATTATGCTGGGACAATCATTGATCATATTCTAATACACCAAGATGATATACAGCGTATTCGCCATGTATCTGTTCTAGATGACAATGAGGAAAACACTTCAAACCACAGACCTATTGTCATGACACTATCGTATAACTTAACGATCCCTCAGACCAAATCGCTACATGCCACATGGGATTGGAGAAAGTTCATATCAAATGAAATGATGATATCCAACTATCGATCATTAATCGAATCATCGCTGCCCGTACTTAATGTTTCGGATACACACAACCTTAACACGTATTACAATGAAACGGTGTCCATCATACAGTCAGCTTCGGAAGTATATATTCCCAAAAAATCTTTCAATTCACACCTAAAGCCTTACTGGAATTCCTCCTTGAAACTATTACACCGCGAAATGCGCTCATATAGAGGAATCTGGTTGTCCGATGGTAGACCTAGGGGTGACACTCATGAGAGTTATGTGAATTATAAAACATCAAAACGTATGTTTAGGAAAGAATTGCGCCGGTGCAACTCGAAGTACATGGCCGCACAAAATAATGATCTTGACCAAGCAGCTGAAATGGATCAAGGACTATTCTTTCGAAAATTCAATTCAATTAGATCTAAACATAAAGCAGCAACCAGCAACTTATTTGAAGTGAATGGCACCGTAATACGAACACCGCATGAAATAACCGACGCATTTGCAGATTATTATGAAAACCTGTACTCACCTCTTAGTTCTGACACGTTTGACAACGTACACTATCACGAAGTCAATAATCGAGTGGAGGAACTCCTTGATAGTCCGGTGCACAGTTTGTATGGGTGATATCCTTACGTACACAGTGACAATGAAAGAGGTGGTATCTGCACTCAAGTCCGTGAAAATGGGAAAGGCTGCAGGTTCCGATATGTTGTGTTATGAACATATTGTATACGGTGGTACTCACCTTTATGCTCACGTAGCTAAACTCTTATCACTTATGCTTGATTACTCATACATACCATCAGAAGCAAAGTTGGGAATTATTGTTTCATTGTACAAGGGGGGTGGCAAGCCTAAATCAAAATTCGACAGCTACAGAGCAATCACTCTGCTCCCCGTTTTCTACAAAATTTTTGAAAGAGTTCTTCTAAACCGAATAGAAAGAAATTTTCCAACTCTTATAAAAACACATCCTCAGCAACATGGTTTTCAGAAAAACATAAGCTGTTTGATGTCATCATATATAATTCAAGAAAGCATATTTTACACCTCAGAAAATAATTCTCGTCTCTTTTCATGTTTTCTTGATGTTCACAAAGCATTTGATACCGTCTGGATCAATGGCCTCC
This sequence comes from Siphonodentalium dalli, assembly GCA_032622095.1. NCBI lineage: Eukaryota > Metazoa > Mollusca > Scaphopoda > Gadilida > Siphonodentaliidae > Siphonodentalium > Siphonodentalium dalli. The sequence continues at coordinate 60,003,700 of CP136067.1, forward strand.
TGTTTAAATTACATAAACGTGGCGCAAATGGGAAGATTGTAAATATATTTAGTCAATTTCTCCGCGGAGTCTCATGCACTGTACGATACGGAAATCTTAATTCTCGCGAAATTACAATAAGTCAGGGTACAAGGCAAGGTGGTACATTGTCTCCCACATTTACGCAATCTATATAGATGATTTACTGAAGGAGCTTGAGCTGTCAAATTTTGGACTTTTGTTGCATGGAATAAACTGCAGTTCTCCAACTCAGGCAGATGATATGACACTATTTTCACTATCGTCAATTGGCCTACAGCAACTCTGTAACATATGCAGCAATTACAGCAGAAAGTGGCGTTTTCTGTACAATCAACAAAAATGTAAAGTGATCGTATTTAACGAAAACCCAAGACGCATCCATTCTACACGGACATGGCTGTTGAACGAACGCCCAATATCTGAAACGGACACGATAACACATCTAGGAATTCCTTTAAATAAAACTAATTTCCAAAATGCTCTCACAGAAAGCATTTGCTCAAAATTACGCTCTACTTACTTGATGCTCAGTAATGCTGGCCTATATGCCGGTGGTATAACACCCCAAAGCTCAATGATAATCTACAAATCTGTTGTATTGTCATGCGGACTCTATAGGTCGGAATTTCTTTGTGATGCTTCTGCGACAAACACGATTAAGCTCGAACGCATTCACCGCTTTTGTCTTAAACGTATACAGGGTCTACCTGTGTGCTGTAGGACTGATATAGTACTTAGTTTGCTCGGTACCTACCCACTAGAATCCATAATAGATGCGCGGAAACTCTCATTGTTTGGAACTCTGTGTCGCTTAACACCCGGTAAAGCATGCAAGAACATTTTTGAAACAAGATTACATCACTATTTCGATTCAAAATCCAAGAAAATCTCGTTCATTGGCGATGCTATAGCCATCGTAGATAAATATAACCTTACGGATATTGTTAATGAATATATGCGCTCTGGATCCTTCCCATCAAAAGAGTTATGGAAATCTCGTGTAAAATCTAATATGCAAATTGTCATCGAGACAGAATGGAACCTGAGAGTGATGTCGGACTTATCATTCAATCGCTTCCTGAAAGTTCACCATACTCTCAGCATGTCTAAACTCTGGCGTTTGTGTCGAAAATTCCCACAAAACAAGTGGTCTTACATGACCACAGCACTAGTAATCAATGCAACAACCTCATTTGAAGAGGGACAATGTCCAATTTGTGAACGTACTTATATTGATAGGGTCAAACACATTCTCATTGATTGTATGACATTATCTTCCATACGTAATAACATGTTCTTTGGCTTAATTGACAAATACGGTATACCTTGCTTCATTGCCGTAGACGAACTAACTGACGATGATATGATATCCCTTCATCTAACGAATGTTACTGGCCACGTACAGAATGTTGCTGATGATATCGATTGCTTACTTAACTACATAGTCAGCTATACGGCACAACTGTGGTTATCATTCAACGCCCTTTCAGAGGCGAGCGAATGAGAACTATTCAACATGACGACACCCCGAATAGCAAGATGCATTGAAACCACCGGGAAAAATTATATCAAGTGGGTGCAAACTCGAAGTCGACATTTCTTATGAAATATATGCATCAATGTACATGTATGAGACGTCTCATATTGCAGCTACTGCGCACTTTCGTTGTCACTGTGTGTGCGTCAACACCTATAAAATATCATATTTGGTGTATTAATACCCCTATATTTACCCCATCATGCCGTTGATCATCATCAACACTGTCACCATCATCATAATCACCACCACCACCGTCATCATTAGAATCACCACCACCATCATAATCATCTTCATCGTTGTCATTATCATCATCACCATCACCACCACCAACCCACCATCAAAATCTTCATAATTGTCACCAGCACAGTCATCATAATCGTTATCATGATTTGTCATCGTCATCTTCAACATCACCATCATCACCATAATCATCATCGTCATCATCACCGAACCTCATGATCATCATCATATTCAACATCATCGTCGTCGTCATCATCATCTTCTTCATTAACATCATCATTATCGTCATGATCTTCGTCATCAACATCATCATCATCATCGTAATCGTCATCAGCATCAACATCATCATCTTCACCATCATCATAATCATGTCCTCATCAGTGTATATCCACAATTGTACATAATTATAGTTACTTCTTTATTCGCATTGTGTTTTGTCAACTTGAGATAATATGTGTTATATGTTAAATTCTTTATAAAAATCTTCATCGTTTTGGAGGAAATAAAGATATAATAATAATAATATACAAAATAACCAATGAGATCGAACATATGATTATGGGCGGCCATTCGGTCGGAAATTACATGAAATATAAGTTAATGGTGGTTTGTGATAACCAATAGTCTCCATTTCCAAACCAATAATCGTTCTTGGATTCAATAAGAGACAATTCCGTTTTAATAGATATAGATTCATAATCAATGTTGACCGATGCAGAATTAATTATCTATTTTAATTTAATAGTATTCATTGTTCAACTAATATCTAATAACAGACAATTAGTACAGCTATCGCATATTCAATAAACGTACGTTCCGTTGAATTGTCAACATGCAGTTGGAAATTTTCCAAGCATATGAGGTGCTACGTTGGAAATTTTCAACAGTTGGAAAGCTTGATGTACCAGGTTTTTTTTAACTCAAGCGAAGTGAGGGGTGCACCTGAAATTCAGGACTTGGAAATTTCGGCATGGTCCAAGGGCGGGGGGGGGGTTGGAATTCCACGCTGTATACACACAAACTGAGTCCCAGTAGCCGCGTCCCTGGAACGATCAAAACCAATTTCAACTTATTTTTGGTTTAAAATTTCCAAAGAATCAGGCTGTGTCAGATCGAATTGCATGACATTTCCAACTTTGAACTGTGAACAGTTGGGAATGAGACCACCACACCGCTATCGCCATGTCCGTGCAAGGGTTGTAGCATTCAAGTAACATTAGATCGTGCAATTTACATCTAACTATCAATACTCGCATATTTTGATTGTTATAAATAAAAGAACATACCTTTTTATAACTAGTTTTCTATTTGGATTCAACGCACATGTGGGCGACGACTCATAACAACAGGGGTGGTACGGTTCATAACAACAGGGGTGGTACGGTTCATAAAACTGATTGCGGAGTGAGTTCTGATCACTGATTAGCTGGGTATCCTTGGATTATATTGACGTGTCAACGATACAGGCCAAGTAAAATTAAATATTTGATGCGACTTTGTTCAATTAAAGATGATCTATATCTTCCGGCCAAAATTACAACAAGAACAATTTCTTTTATAAATCCCAATTTCAATTAGACTATACAAACAGCCATCTTGTGAATAAAATACAGATACAACTGAACATTTGGCAGGCCTATATTATTGGTCGTATAGTAGTAGTAGTAGTAGTAGTAGTAGTAGTATTTATTTGTACAATATATAGATATTTGTAACAATACAATATACAAAAGTGAACATAGGTATATTGTACAGGAGCGGCATGGCCAAAATGGGCCGTCTTCCTGCCGCCCCTATATATAGCTGTAATTTAAGTCATAAAACGACAACGAGAAATGGAATGGTATTTTGAAATAACGGAATGGTGTATCCAAACTTATTGCACACATGACGGTTTACCATGGACTGGGCTTAGTATTACTTTATCATAGGTACAGAGTCTGGCTGAAGTATTATTCCTTTGGAATGGAACAGAGCAAGTGTCTTTCAATGTTTCTTTTCATTTTGATCGTACTCATCTAGTTGTAAAGACTAATTTTGCGTTCTTCCAGCCAAAATGTAAGGTGAACATACCTGGCTTTTTCAATAGCAAGTTTAATGGTGGGGCTCATGTCGTGCAGTTTATGTATCTGTGCAATCTCGACAAAATGAATTCTTACATTTAATTTGTGACGAGTATCGCGATATGTAACTTTTTGTCAGTACATTTTTAAATCTATTTCGAAAGATTATGTTCTTGTTATTTTTATCCAATGAGTTCCATATGTTAGGGAATGTGTGCTTTGGTAACACAGAACTAAAAGCAGTTCTAGGAGTCGATGCTTTTAGACTGCCTGCTTGTCGGGTATTAGCAGTTGTATAATCAAATGATTCATTGAAAGATTTGGGAAGATTTCCTCTTTTCCAGTCAAAAATAAATGTCGCAGCTTGTAGTTGATATAAGTCGTGGAATTTCAAAATATGTTCATGCAGAAAAATGGGTTCTGTGTGACTTCTATATGATTTATTGGATATTATTCTGATTGCCCTTTTCTGTTGTTTAAAGATAGTGCCTCCTGTATCGGCATGACCCCAAATTGACAAACCATAGATGAGATGACTGTGGATCAAAGAGAAGTATAGTGTTTTCAGGCAGTTCTTGGGTAGCATTCGCTTTACCTTATTTATGGAATATAATGCATTGGATATTGTTTTACTTAGCATAGATATGTGATGTTTAAAGGTGAGATTCTCATCAATTATAATACCAAGGAATTTTAGAGATTGTTCAGATCTTACATTGCCTACTCGCGTTAAGGGCTTGTCGTTCAATTTTATTTTAAGATTATTCCATTTGAAATCATTACTAGTGGGATGTAATAACATGTATTTACTTTTTGATGCATTAATTGCTAATTTGTTGCTACAACACCAACGATGGATTTTGATCAATTCCGAATTAACTTGCTTTTCAATTTTCCGATAGTTGTGGCCGGATATATGAAGAGTCGTGTCATCTGCAAAAGAGAGGAGATTTAAGCTTGTGCTATTGGGCATATCATTGACATATATAAGAAATAGAATGGGTCCTAGTATAGATCCTTGAGGCATACCACAGGTGATATTGAGTAAGTTTGATTTTTTATTTTCGATTTCAACATATTGTTGCCTCCCCATTAAATAGCTTTTGAACCAAGTTTTTGTAATTCCTCTAATACCATAGTGGTCAAGTTTTTGGAGAAGTATCTCATGGCTAATCGTGTCAAATGCTTTGGATAAGTCGATAAAAATTGCTAAAGTCGAATCTCTTGTCTTTTTGTTGTTGTTTTCAGCAACATGATTTAACAGATGAATTAAGGGGTGTGTTGTCGAGTGATTTTCTCTGAAGCCAAATTGTTTGTTATGTAGTATATCAAATTTTTTTAAGAAAGAATTTAGACGTTTATGCATAAGTTTTTCAATTATTTTCGAGAAAACTGGCAAGATGCTGATTGGTCTATAGTTTTCGATATTATCGCGCATATTATTTTTATATATTGGAACAACTCTATAAATTTTCATTTTCGTCGGCACTGTTCCTTCTTTGAATGATAAGTTTATGATGTGTGTAAGTGCGTAGGCCGTTTCGTTTATAGTAAGTTTCATCAGCTTCATAGATATGTTTGAATAATCGACGCATTGTTTATTGGAGAACTTAGAACATGTTGATACAATTTCAGCCGTTGATGTTTCGGAGAGAAAGAAGTTTTTTTGATTTTTTTCTTTCATATAATTAAGGGGATGTATGTTCTGAATTTGTTCAACTTTGGCAGCAGTATTCTGACCTATTGTGGCGAAGTATTCGTTGAATGATTGTGCAATTGCAGCCGGATCTGAATATGTTTTATTTTGATAATTTACATTTTTTGGAAGTTTGTGTGGAGAAGATGACATTTTAAGTGCGTCTTTTAAAATGGTCCATGTTCGCTTCATGTTGTTTTTGCTTTTGTTAAGTCTTGATTTGTAGTAATCATTTTTGCACTTTCTTTTCACTTGGTTGAATATTTTGCAAAAGGCTTTGTATTTGTCTATATTTTCTTTTGTTGGATAAGAAAGTTTTTTTGTGAATAGTTTATTTTTATTTAGAGAAGATTGCAATAAGCCGTTTGTCATCCATGATTCTCTTTTGATATATTTTCCCCTTTGGTCGGGGTATTTAATTGGGAATGCTTGTTCATATGCTGCAATATATTGATCAATAAAGTTATCGTAGGCTTGTTCTGCAGTCGAGCAACTAAAAACAGAGTCAAATGATAGGTGGCTCAAAATATATCTGAATTTTGACATGTTTTTCTCATTAATGACCCGAATTGGTGTTTGTGGCTCACTTTTAATATTATTTTGAGTAAGTTCATGTTCAATATAAAATGTTGCAAAATGGTCAGAAACATCTGATAATATGATTCCACAGTCATATTTCCGTTTTGAGTTTGTATGAATGTGGTCTATTATGGTAGCTGAGAAATCTGTTACTCGGGTTGGCTTTGTAATCACAGGGAGATAACCGCGTTCAAATACGTTGTCTACAAATTCGTTGGTTTTTGAATGATTGTTGGAGTTCAGTAGATCTATATTAAAATCTCCAATTAAGTAAGATTTCGTGTGAGATTTATTGAGTTTTTCCATTATGCCATCTATTTGAGATATGAATTCATCGATATTTGCCATAGGAGCTGTGTTGGGTCGGTATATTGATCCTATAACATATGCATTTCTTTGATTTGGGTTTATTTCAACAAACAACGTTTCAATTACGTGAGGAATAAATACCGATAAGTCAGGTCTGTGTTGGAATGTTAGGTCATTTTTTATGAATAGCCCAACACCTCCCCTTCCATCGTCTTGATCTGGGCGCGTTGAATATTCAAACGGCTGATAACCGGGTAATGAATAGGTTTCTTTTATCCTGAAAATCTCGGATAGTGCGATTACGTCGAAAGAATTATTTTCATTTTGCATATCACATAACAAATTTCTTAAGTTATCCCAATTAGCGTTCATGCTTCTACAATTAAGGCCCATCAATGAGGTGCTTTTATGAGATTTTGTTAATTTATTCCGATATTCTGAGGGTGCGTAATAGTTACATGAATGATCAATAAGCTCGTATGGGTTGATGTCCGATTCACAGTCATCTCTATCATTAATGTTTGTAAAGTCATATTTTTTATTTGCCTGGAGTTCACCGAGGTTTATTTCACCTGTCATAGTATTCACTATTTAGTTTTTTTGTGTCACATCTATAGCCCAAAGGTATAAAACGATGTCCTTTTTGTGCATGCCAGTTAATTGATTTGAACAAAATATAATATTGATAGTTTGGATACCCATTCACGCCTCTTTCTAATATTTCTAATATATACATAACACAAAAATAAATAGCATAAATGTGAGTATTTGCTGGTGGGAAGCATTCCATTCATTTGGTCCATTGTATTCAAACAAAATTCCATATCAAATCCGCAAGTGATTTTATACTAAGTATAGTATGTACGAATTTTGATTGACCGAGGACTACACTGTGGTTGAGATTAGAAGCAGGTCATTTGAAAACATGCGTTCTTGTTACTGGTCTTTGTGTATACTTATATACATGTGTGGAAATATATATATATATATCTATTTTTCTATTCATTACGAAACTATAAGGAATATGCAATTCGAAACTAAAAGGAGTTCAGTAAATGGTCATACAAATGGCTAATTCTTCCCAGAATACAATGTAACATTAAATATACAATACAAAAGCAATACAATACAATATTATGTAACAAAGAGAAGAATTATTGTATTATAATAACAACAAGGCACATACATTGTTCACGGCATATAAGCCACCCCGGTCAAGCTGTACGTCAGAAGCACCGCGACGCCAGAAGAAATGCGCCTCAATTCCATTTAACGGAAGGACGGAAGGTCGGACGAATAAAGACCATTGATTTTTAGATTAGAAAAATGTTAGTGATGGACGTACATGCATCTTATCACTACATGAGTAATTATGTAAATTGTTGTTCTGAAAACATCCTTACTAGATACAAGTGTACATATGACTAGATAAAAGGCCGTCCTGACACAGTGTCCCCGAAAAAGTGGCTTCATTTGGGGCATCATCTTTTCTGAGAAAAAAAATAACAAAGACCCTAAATCCGACACTAAATTTCAGAATAAAATGGGTGGATCTTACCCATATTCGAACTTTATGTGTATATAGAGCTGATGAAATCATATGCCAAATTTGATTCAGATAAAGTTATCATTCGTAAACAGAAATTAACAGGATTCTAAATCCTAAAAAGGCCATAACTCTTAAAGAAAACTGGGCAGAGCAAACCCATATTCGACCCTGACCTGTAGATTGGGCTAATAAACTATCATACTAAATTTGATTCAGATATGATCACAACAAACTAATGTTATCATCCGGAAACCAGAAATTGACAAAATGCTAATTCGAATAAAAGGTCGGTAGACGTCATGTCCGCCTCTAAGCGTCCGCTTGATATGACCGTTGTTTGCGCATAAAAACCCGTCTTTAGTGCTAGTAAACATACATACCAAATTTAATTTCATTCAGTAAACATTTACTAAAGTTATCATCCGGAGACCCCAAAAGTCAAAAAGGGACATAACTCTGGTGAAAATTGGCGGGCGGAAACCGAATTCGAATTTTACCTGTGTTTTGCTGGGAGAAAGACACATACCAAATTTGGTTTAAATCTGATTAACTCTACTAAAGTTATCATCCGGACACCAACTTTTGGGGTTTTATATGTCGGGTCGGCGGACAAAAAAGGGCCATAACTCTCGCAAAAATTATCGGATTAAACCGACATTCGATCTTGAGCTGTATTTTGATATAAGTAATCCACACAAAAACGGGTTTTGCATATAAACAATCCAAAATCAAGTTATCATCCGGAAACCAAAAAACAGAAGAAAAACAGAATTTTCTAAGTAAAAAAAGTGGCATAACTCTGGTGAAAATTGGCGGACGGAACCAGAATTCGAACTTGACCTGTCTTTTCTGCTAGTAAACCCACATACCAAATTTAATTTAAATTGGTTCACTCTAATTAGAGTTATCATCCGGAAACCTCGCACGGACGCACGTACGGACGCACGCACGGACGTGCTGATTATAATAGTCCTCCGAACCCGTTGGGTCGGCGGACAAAAAATGGCCATAGCTCTAGCAAAAAATAGGCAGATTGTACCATATTCTAACTTGACCTGTATTTCGAGCTAATAACTGCACATTCCAAATCTTATTCAAGATATGATCACAAAACTGAAAATTATCATCCGGAAACCAGAAATTGACAGGATTTCAAATCGAAAAAGGGCAACAACTCTCGCAAAAATGGGCGGAGCAAACCCCTATGCGAACTTGATCTGTATATAGTACTGATAAACGCACATACCAAATTTGGTTCAGATATGATCACACAAACTGAATATATCATCCGGAAACCAGAAAATTACTAGATTCTAAGTCGAAAAAGGGCCATAACTCTCGCAAAAATGTGCGGAGCAAACTCATATTCGAACTTGACCTGTATTTTTGTCTGATTAATTCATCTATGAAATTTGCTTTTGATTTAATTACCGAAACTAAAGTTATCATCCGGAAACCATTTCTGGACGCATGCACACGCACGGACGGACGGACGGACACTGGCTATTTTACGGGGGACAAAAATGTGTCACGATGTGACATACGTGCGCAATCATGGTCTTTTATAACTCGTCAGTGGCAGTTAAAATGGGTCACCAATCTTTGTGTTTCTGGTCCGTACTCGACCATGCGGTGTACTGGGTCAAATATGGTGACAATTAGATGTGTTTGTCCGAAAAGACGATGGCCTTAATTTTGACTTGCTTGTGAGGATATCGAGAATTTCGTGCAGTGCGGTGAAGTGGAATAGCTGGTTTTCGCCAGTGTCAATGGGAACTTTCAGGGAAAACAACGTTAGTAAATGTTTTAACGATTGTTTTTCGAGTTGTCTGCAACAGAGGTAAAAAGTTAATTTTCTTGCGTTTATTGAACATTTTAGAGATGCCGATTGAACTGAAAATGCAACATGTCAATATATTTTGAATGTGTATGTTGAGGAATGTATTTGGCTGACAGAGCCGTATATATACTGGTATACGAAAAAACTTTTCCTGGTTTTGTCTTTGATAGTCTCAGATTGATCCACTGTCTTGGTCGGGTCTTAACATAACGAGCACTTGTGTTGTGCATTTTGTTTAGGGACATTAGGTGACTGAGGGCACCGATTGCAGAGGTGGGGGGGGGGGGGTGGGTAACAGCCATGATTGTCAAATTGGTGCTTAACTTAAAATATACAGAATTATAGACAATAATATGTGGGGCAATGTGTAATAGGACCACCTATTATTATCATAATTCAGTCAACAATTCTGGATTGAAAGAGAAAGTTCAATGAAAGTCAATTCATAATTCAGTTAAGTTACAAGTGACAGAGCATATTTTGTGGGTTTTTTTTATAATGTCATCTTATTGCTTTTCTAGTAGACAATTCAGACAATAAGTATATGTATGTGGCAATACTAAATCAGAATTAGTTATACAATATTGTTACCATGATTCATAATAAACAATTAATTGAATTAATGAGAATCAATGGTCACAATTCAGTTTATTATGAGTGTGTGACAAAAAGCAGTCATTTGGTGCTAATGCAAGTGAATAATTATATAAAGTATATAAAGTATATAAAGGCACAATAAAGTGGTTTATTTCGATCATGAGATGTGGTGGAATCTATGGTTTAAATGCAATGTGCTGTGATTGAGGCTACTAGCATGGTAGAGTTGTCCTGCTGGATACGCTTTTGGTGTGATCTGAACCTTTTTCGCGCGGATTTTTGTTCTGATAAAAGCCCCTAAAACTGTCCTGCTAATGTGATGAGGAATTCTAAATAATGTGCACATTAAGTAATGGTTAGAGCACAAGAATAGTTCTTTACCAGAATAAATCGAGTCGGAGACGAGATTTATTCTGGTAAAGAACTATTCGCGTGCTCTGACCTATACTTAGAGCACAATTGACCGCACATAATGCGATTATCTCGAAATACGCAATTGATCGTGCGTTGAACACGACGTACAATTCGTGCGCTGGCCGAGATGAACACAATGACCCGTTAGCCACACCAATCATCGTGATTACCCATGCAGTGATCGCCATTGAATGTGAATAAATATGTCCGAAACGACAAACCAAGTCACCCGCAGATGCATGTGTTTGGCAAGTCAAATGTGGAAGTCGCATGATTGTGTCTTACTATTATTATATACATTGCATAAGTGGATCATGAATTCCGAATAAGTCTGTGTGCCAGAATGATGACATGGAATTTGGACCTGTAACCAACAACCAACTACTTTTTGCCAAATGTAATGGTGCACATCATTATTATGTGACAAACGTGTCGCCTTTTGAAGAAACTGTTTCGAAATTACTATACCATAATAGTCCATTGGTTCCTCCAGATTCTCCAGATACAAGTTATGTTATTAGTTATATCGGATATGTGGAGCGCTATATAGTGAAGTGGTGATTCTGTTGGATTATTGGATATATCACTATTTAGTGGTTCCAAATGTAAATGTTAATTCGTTTAGTTTCATCGTTGGATTAGTGGTCCTGAGAATATTTTCGGAACTGGATTAGTTTTGTGGAATAATTATAATAAATGTAATTATTCTACTAGTTAATAAATAATTCAACCAATGCATGTGTTACTATTGCCACCCCCTCAGTTCGTCCTGTTGATGTATATATATATTGTATTTTTGGTAAATCACACCCAATTCCCAAGGCTGGCAAACTAATATTTCAGTGATATCCCATTGTTTGACACGCGCCACTCTTAACAAACAAATCGCGCGGTCGTTTCAATGTAGCTTCAGTTATTATACAAGAGGACATGCATCCCCCACCGCACACCCCTTATACGCCGTCCCTATATATGTGCCTGTTTAGTATATTAGAGGTGCATAGATAGTAACGGCGTATAATGGCAGTGTGTTTGGGGAAGCAGAGCGATGTTCGTGCCCCTGTGGCCTCTGGTAATTGAAGCTGCATGCTTCGGAGCGCCCGTGCGATTTGTCTGTTGTGAGTTGCGTGTGCCTAACAATGGGGTAATCATTGAACTATTCATTCGCCAGCCTTGGGAATCAGTGTGCTCTACCAAAAATCAGGGAACGATTGCAACAATGTGATTGTGCTCTAATTGATATAAACGTTTCGGTCAGGTGTCCTCGATTCATATATATTATTTTATACCCCTGAATCTATATATATATTTTTTATTTATTTTTCGCGCGGATTTGTGTTCTGATAAAAGCCCCTAAAACTGTCCTGCTAATGTGATGAGGAATTCTAAATAATGTGCACATTAATTGATAGAAACATTCCGGTCAGGTGTCCTCGATTCATATATATTATTTTATACCCCTGAATCTATATATATATTAATTTTTTTTTTCGCGCGGATTTTTGTTCTGATAAAAACACCTAAAACTGTCCTGCTAATGTGATGAGAAATTATAAATAATGTGCACATTAATTGATAGAAACGTTCCGGTCAGGTGTCCTCCATTCATATATATATTATGTTATGCCCCGGAATCTATATATAGATATATATATATATATATATATACTAGAAGGTGACCCGACTTCGTCCGGGCTTTGACCTTGAATTGTCCATTTTGAAGGTCAAGGTCAAGTGGGGTCACGATTTGACCCGTCCAAAACACAGTGCCCGAACAAAAGTACCCGACAAAAGTACCCGTCGAAATCCATCCGGTTTTACCCGATTTGACCTTGAATTGACCATTTTGAAGGTCAAGGTCAGGTGGGGTCAAACACCAACACCCCAAAAATGGTGGAAATCGGCCCAGCGGGTACCGGGAAATCGGCCCAGCGGATACCGAGATACCCTATGCATCAAATTTCGTCCGTAAAAATCCGCCAGTTTAACCCGATTTGATTTCCACTGAAGTATATAAACGCGCCTCATATACACACGCTCATTAATTATCAAGTTTCAACGTAAAGATAAATTACCATCGGTGCCCGAGATATCGCCAAGACGTCTGAAACAGTCAAATGCATCGGCCTGTTAAGAGTTAACGTGATCTAACTTTATGACCTCTAACGACGTCATAGAAGTTACGCATTGTTTTTACCCTGATAGAAGATCGTACCACTTCTTCTTAATAATTGAGGCAGATAACTAAAACGGATACATACATATTATATATCGTTGGAAAGAGGAAACACGAAAGATTCTCATATTGTCATTATTATGACTGGCATGTTATTATTCGCGCTGTTTCGAATCGATTTGTAAGCACCGAACTGAAATATATTAGCGCAAAACGGCGTAAAAACAGATTTGACCTCGGCACGTGAAAAGTTGACCTCGCACGGACAAATTAATAGGCCTATGTTGGTCCTGACCCGAAAATACCTCCACATACCAAGTTTCATCGAAATCGGCTGGGCCATTTTCGAGTCCATCGATTACACACACACAAACACACAAACAAACAAACAAACAAGTTTACAGATCTTCCAAAATATATAATAGATATATATATATATATAACATTCTGCAGTGGAAGATATCGATCAATATTTAAAGTGATGTGAAACGTAAATTGAACCTCACAATTGAGTTTTCTGCGTTATCATGTGGGAAGAGCAAATAAAATAACCTCGATACACCAAAATCCCCTACCCGCTAGTCGTTGTGTACACATTATACGGCCGTGTAACTAATGTTTACATTGTCCCCAAGCGTCCCGAAACTTTTCATCACAAACGCGATATAAATAAACCGACCGAATCCGATGTGTTGTATTGTGCAATCGCAGAGACACCGGGGCACTTCCGATCGAATCTGCTTTCATTCTCAGAAAACATTATGGCTACCAGGAAGGGTCACCGGTTCGGTGTATACATAATAGCCTCACAGAAAAAGCGAAAACAGATTGACTGACCGATTGAGAAACCTTTCAAGAATATCAATCGGTAGTCAATTCTAAATGGGGGGGGGGGGTAGAGAAGGAATTGTTGCCGGGAAACCATCAACGGCCGAATGTTGACCGAGTTCACAGTGGATCAACGGACACGAACCAAAACCGGAAGTCGTAGATTTCGAGGTGGAGAAATATCAGTCGACAAATATTTGTTGACATTTTTTGACGTGTTTTGGGGAAAATAAACGCTTGGATACCATATCTGACCAACTGAAGGTGAGTGAATATTTCTTCACTAATGTTCGGACACCGACGATCAATGTAAGGCAGTCGTCAGTGTTCTATCGCGGGAAAAATGCCATTTAAGGGCTTTGTGGACCCAATTTTTCCAAAATTTCCCTAAATTTTATAGAGTCAGAATAAAGGATTCTGTTCATGTATATTAGTAATAATAGAAACCATGCCCATTGATGCAGCATTTTGATAGTATACTTCATGGTGGATTATGTTAGAAATACAAAATGTGAACTTTATTGAGATTTAAAAAAAATTAATTTACAGGCAATGGTCCAAGAAAAACAAAGTCCAAATTTAAGAATCAAATATGGGAATATGTACTGAACACTGATGAATGATGTATTACAAAAAGAATATTATATTTCTTGAGTGTTCTTTGATAAAATTACTTTGAACCGGTTGTTGACAAATGATATACTAACTTCATAATATTGTTGACTGAGAGGCAGCAGTTAATGGGTCAACCTTTCATGGCTGATACATCCAGTCCAGTATGAATGGCTTTTTACCAGTGTCAACAGGTGTCAAACTTCCACATGGTGTTCACCCTGAGTGAGTGGTGACCTACTTACTAGAATTAGTGTGGAAATCTGGTAGGGGTATGATTGAGGATTAGCATTCTATTGTCAACAGATTCCAGAGCAGTTACAATGGCCAGCTGTTAACCCGTGCCTGCTACCACCCATATAGCCAACATTCAAGCAAGTATATGTCATTTGTCAACAACCGGTTCAAAGTAATTTTATCAAAGAACACTCAAGAAATATAATATTCTTTTTGTAATACATCATTCATCACAGTGTTCAGTACATATTCCCATATTTGATTCTTAGATTTGGACTTTGTTTTTCTTGGACCATTGCCTGTAAATTATTTTTTTTTAAATCTCAATAAAGTTCACATTTTGTATTTCTAACATAATCCACCATGAAGTATACTCTCAAAATATTGCATCAATAGGCTCGGTTTATATTATTACTAATATACATGAACAGAATCCTTTATTTGGACTCTATAAAAATTTTGGAAATTTTGGAAAAATTGGGTCCACAAAGCCCTTAATCATCGCCGCGAGACGTTTTTCTCCCCCAAAATATTCCAGAAAATCATACTTTTCACATTCATCGTAGACATCTGTCGCAACAACCGATATACCAATCGAAAGGCCTGTTTTTCCCCCACAAATACATATTTTGAGTATTTTCACGGACTGTCTCAAAATTCCAAATTTAATCTTTTTATGCGGGTACCCACCTCGAAAATACTGTCCGGTTAGTCCTGTACACCCCGGAATTTAGTCGCAATCCACCAGACCCGGCGGACAGTTTTTGTTGTTCAATCAAGAGTCGAAATGGATTAGTTAGTTGACTGCCTTTCGTTAACAGTGGCACGTTTTTGGCCAACTGCTTTTCTGTTGCAACTATTGTATACTGATCAAGCTTAGTTACCGAGTACAGTTTGCAATTTGTTCTCATAATATTCGTTCAGGTCATGTAAGGTCATTAATCAAAGAATTATTTATGAAAATATTTTTAGAACAAGGATATTACAATGCCCCCCACGACCAAGGCCGTAGCAACAGGATTGTTGTGATGGCGGGTGGTGTAGATGTATTTTCCAATAGTTTGATATTTCAGCCAGTATTTAGTGTGAAATTTGATACTTGAATTATTTTTTTTAAATTCGATTAATTTCAGAAAAACAAATTGGGACCCATGGCTGTTTTTTTCATTATGGCCACTTTCGGGACCCACCACCCCAATTTTGATTACGATTGTATAATGTTTTCGCTACATTTTCGGGTACACACCCCTTTATTTTTATGTTTTAAACTACTGGCACCCACCCATATTTCGGACAATTTTCGCTAATATTACATATTATAGCATAGCCATTAAATATGCACATGTTTATTTCCATTTCTATGGGAGGCCAAATTCACATTTCATAATTAATTGCAGTTAAGCAATAGCACTTAATCATAATTATTTGCGATTAAGCGCAATTCATGGTTATATGAGAAGAATAGGGGCCTCGTTAGCCTCACATCTAAAAATAGAATCTTTGGGGTCTAAAATTGGTTGTACTAAAATATTCCCAAAATATCAAAAACCCAAAAATTATTTTTCCAAAAAAAAATTTCAAAAATTATTTTTTCCAAAAAATTTCAAAATCCCAAAACTTCCAAAAAATTTTAAAACCCCAAAATTTTAAAATTTCAAAACCCTCCAAAATTATTTCTCTAAAAAAAAAGTTTAAATAAAAAATTTATAACGAGTTTTCGGTTTCTGATAATCTCGATATTAAAATGTCGAATGTTAAATTATTTGCGCGTAATATCTTTCGTTATTTTTTTTGTTCAAATATTTTTCAATGTATTTATTAATCGATGTTTAGAAATAGCTTTATTGGACATTGTGACCATCGATATGAATGCATACATTCCAGTGTTTTATCGGACGCAGTTCATATAATTGTCATACCTGAAAATAGACACTATTACTTTTACATAAATAATAAAGAGCGTTTATTCTTTACACTCTCTCTATCCCATATGACAGGTGTGTATTATCGTGAATTATTGGAAGTATTGAGACTAACGGTCGAAAATTGTAATGTGAAATTACAACCCTCCAGAATGAATTGTCATATTCGCTGTACACGCAATCACACACGCGACATTGGTGGTAACAATGTGTCTTTCACACCTTTGCTTTACCAAATGAATTATATTATTTCCCCGGTCACAGTTATATGCTATTCAGAAAACATATCGATTTAATGTCTGAACAAATGAGCAAAAAAATGAGCAAATGAGCAAAAAAATGAGCAAATGAGCAAAAAATGAGATGTAACATTATATCACTGTTATTGTATCAATTGATAGGTTCAGACAAGTTCGATGTTTAGAAAAGAAAAGTTACCTATAATTCTGCTGTGGTTAAGCAGTCCATTATTTAGGGCATACCTGTATGTAGGCCTATCAGTGGATGAATAGTCTGTCGGAGAAGTACTGTGTAGACAGGTCTTGACGGTAAGAGAGTCAGACGAGAAGTGAAGGCTCGGCTATTAAAACATAGTAATGCGATAGCGAACATCAAACGAGTCTGCGCACGCATATCTGTCAAAAGGATACAATAGCAGTCATTGGTCAATTTATCCCCGGTGTCAGCTCAGTACCCAATCGGGACGAAGCCGAAGGTCAACTCATTTTTTTTGCTCATTATAGTACGTCACTTGGACATTTTATCAGTTTATCACGTGATCACTAAATGTGGCAATCGGGTATCCACCGATGCCTGCAATTTATTATTTATAATAATTGGACTCATTGATCTCACGTAAATAATACTCTTAGTTGTTCCAATAAAATAGTTATCAAATTCGATCACCAATAGATTTGACTGTGGAATATAATGACCTTTAACTTATTTATCGATCTATGTTAGAACATGGTCTTAACAAAAAACTTGACCATAACAAAAATTACCTTACATTTATGCATGAATCTAATTAGACCATACGTAAATATTGTCAGCTTATCGTCTGATGAGCAAATCCGATGTTTATCAAAAAATAGTACAACTTCCAGTTGGTAATTACTCTTACGAATGAAGAGCGTTAAACATATACGAAATTACTACACGAATGAACTGAAATTTATATTTTCACATCTTACCAACAACAGATACAGACATAGTCATAGTGTTATACTATCTTACATGTACCCGTGCTATGACATCATTCGAAGGGGCAATACACTCAAGGAGTTAAAGTGACACGAAACAAGGGACGTGATGTAATATTGGTGTTTGAATCTTAAAGGAACACAAGACACTCTAAAGGGGCACTCATTATGAATGAATGTTAACAATACAAGCACACGAATGAAGAGCGTTGAACATATACAAAATTACTACACGAATGAATTGAACCTTGAAATTTATATTTCACATCTTACCAACAACAGCTACAGGCATTATCATAGGGTTATACTGTCTTGCATATACACACGCTATGACATCATTAAAGGCGGACAATCCACTCACGATGTGA